>OY728146.1:1029032712-1039032712 GCA_963277665.1 Viscum album
CAATTCAATGGATGAATGATGGTTGCAATGAAATTGTGGGAGGAGTTATTTTTGAAGTTTTATACATCTCATTTTGTGGAACATCTAGGCGTTTCAATGATGTACCAAGATATTTGACATTAGTTTTGGTGGGTAAGGATGAAAAAATTGTGTTGTTGAGAATGTTTATCGATGACTTACTTATCATCAAGTGAATGTTGGCCACCAATTTTGAATGTGTTTATCTGAACCTCGTGAGGTACAAGAGTGGATGTTGGATGCAATATCCAAATAAATAATGATTTAATTACCACATACACATAGGGGACGCAATTCCATCATGGGATCATAGACCAACTCAAAAATTTAGGTCAACTAGTTATATTAGAGTATATTTTAGTAATGATCATAAGAAGAATTTATGTTCAAGAGATAATTCTAATAATAGGGCCACACTAATGATTGTTTCTAATACTTATTATTTATATAAATCCTATTTTGGGAATGGATTATGAGAGGCATTTGGGACACTGTTATGCTTGAGGATAGCCTTTCACAAAACAAATAACTACTAAACTGAGTAGAAAATTCAGGTTCTAGAGGAAATTTTATGGGATATCATGTAAGACATTGATCAGAGTTGGTAGGATCACCTACCACTAGTGGAGTTTGAGTATAACCATAAATACAACTCCACCACTTGTATATAACCATTCATGATTTTTTAGGAGAGATCCTACAGTTCACCAATTGGTTGGACTAACCTAGGAGAGTCATCACTCATGGACCCAAAGATAGATCATGTTCAAATATAGAAAGTGATGTCCCACTATGAGAGGATGAAGACTGCATAGAGATGTTAGAAGTCATCTTCTTATTAGTGAGGAATTCATTTTGATTTCATGGAAGGATATAATGTGTTCATATGGGTTTCTCATCAACGTTGATTAATGTGATTTTGATGAGGTAGCAAGATATCTGTGACATCCATTGGCACTTTCAATATATAGTATATCGTTGGTGTGGTGGTGTAACACTTAGATCTACCTTCATAGTTAGAACTAGTACACAATGTATTCCATGTGTAACAAGTGAGGAGGCTTGTTCATGAACCATCGCACATTATCCACTAGGGTGAGATAAACAAAGAGGATGGAGAGTCCTTTGGTGAGTACCTAGTAGAGATCAAGGACCTACAGGGAAGAACCATAATTATTGATCAATTACTTTAGTACATGTCTAATGTTAGAATGACAATATCTAGGAGAGCCCATGGGATCTAAAGGCTTAGATTCCTACATAATACCATCATATTTTTTGGTAACCCTTATTTTGGATTTTCGAGGATATAACCCCAACATAAATACAAAATAACATCCCTGATTTTCTAAGTATTTTTTGTATGTTATTTAGATTATTTCGATGATGAGTCAATGAGATGGTGTATGATTATGCATCCCGGTGTGACCGGAATAAATGTCTGAAATATATTAAATATATCAATTAGAATACACAAACAATTTCCCTAAAAAAGTGGAATATATTCTAAATGGATTTCCTTATGATAAATATGAGGGCATTTTTGAGTTCAAAATTTTCTTTTTAACCTATGTGTGGAATGAAAAATGTCACTGTGTGTTGTTTATAGAAATTTAATCACACGAGCAGAAATAAATAAAATAAAAAAATAAAATTATTTTAATTAATTTCACTTATGCAGTGATTATTGAATTCTTAATTATATAATTATCATGAAGTCCAGTGGTTTGTTGAATAATCCTGGAGACACTACAGGACTGTTAGTGAGACCCTTGGATAATACTATCAGGTGAAAAACAATAGATCTTGGATCTGTGGATTGATGAAACCAAAAATTATGTGGATCATACTATCTAATGTGACCAAATAATTGTAATTCATTAAAGATTGAACTAATTTGATTTAGTTCATGAGATTTATTTTTATCTATTATTTATTCATGATTCCAATGATAAATTTGAACCTAACAATCTAAGATTGATATGTGGTTTGAACATCTTGTGGGATGGTTTTATTAAGGGGTGATTTTGGATATATACATTGATTCAATTCTTTGATTATACAATGGACATGAATTGATATCATCATGAACATCAATCGAGGTTTATTCCTATTGATTATTCTAATGATTTTCTCCCCTGATTCATCGTTCTCCCCTGATATTAATTAATTGGCTTGTGGAATGACACATCCCAATAAATTGATCACAAAACTCTTATTTCATGGTGCAATGATCTGATATCATATATATGGGACTTGTACAACATGAAACATGGGTGATGCTATTTTTAGAAGAAAATCAGATGATGATGGATATCCAATTCATCATTCTTATGTATTCTTTTTAGAGGAATGATGAATGGTGATTTGAATCATTTTGTGAGAAGAGTAGTCAACAGAACACATTTATTCCGTGATGGTACAGAACAATGAGGATGGATATGGAATTTCACAACATGTTTCTTGATGGACCATATTCTAGAAGATTGGTCGAGGCCTACAGAGTTAGAATAATGGATTTTAGAAAATCCGGGTGAATAAGGGGTGTAATATAGAAATACATGGCATGTGAGCCCTCGTCATTAGTGGCTAGGTTTTCCGGAGGAAGATAAGGATCATAGGGCATGTGACCCTCATCGTTTGACTTCTTGTGTACATACAAATTACATAGACACTAATTGGAGTACACATCCACTTATATGATCTATACTCCCACATGGACACAACATGGCATACATAGACGTGTACATGGACATTACATCGGTACACAGACATGACCAAGTAATAAAATTAGTACACCATTTGTCTCTATGAACAATTTATTCATTATACACATTGTGTATCTGTAGACAACATGTTGTGTGAGTCTCTTCCTAATGGGAAGGACATGATATTGAAGGACATTCTATGTACCCTTTGGAAAATGTTGTGTACTTCAATAAAGAGTGATTAATTCTTTTCATATTCTTATTTTGACCAATATATGTTTAGTGTGTTCACTTGGTCTATTACCATGAGGGAATACTTTGTAATTTTATCCACATCACTAGATTGTGATCCCCTCTTACGGTCGAGGATTAAATTGAGTTGTAGTGTCCCTTCGTGTGGCTAGAGTGTTATCCTATATCATCCTTACTATACTATTTGGAGTTAGTGGAATTAGAATGACCTCCCTATGTATGGAACTGATCCTCTATATAATAGGCCACATTGGAAGGGTTTGAGGAATCATTGACATATGATCTCTGTGTAGTGGGTTAAACCAGATTGGTTTCATGGTGTCCAGTAGTGGTTATGATTGTGACAATCTATCTATTTATCATAGTATTCTTAGAAAAGTGATTTATATTTGGGTGTGTTCCAATGAACTAGACATCTTTATTGAGTGTCTTCAATGATAACATATCACATAGAGTGTGTTCTCCCAAAACATCTGTTTCTTCACGAAGAATCCTAATGATGATAGTTGGTGATGACATTCTAATGGTGTCGTTTCTTTCCAGAGCATATCTTGTTTAATTTTTTCTGTTAAAATGATAAATTTATATATTTTATTAAGATAACTACACTTGATGCTTCATGTTTCATTTTTTAAGGAGTCCCACAAAGTATTGTTATACTCACCCATAAACTATTTTATCTCACACATGTCGTGTCTTATGCCGATTATTGAATATTTAATGACATCATAAGAGGGTAGGGGGTAGGTTGTTCATTTCATGAGCTTGAAATACTAAGGTGTGTACCTGGTAAATTATTTTGACTTACTCATCTCCCTTTTAGTCAGATGTAATCATTGATTTTTTTTGGTCTTATATTTGGACCCTTTTCTACTTTATATACTTTCACAGTCATACTCTATTGTTGAATCCCAGATTTATGTATTCATCCATTCATTTTCTTTCATTTTATAATTTTTTTCAATATGTGTTCATGTGTAGAGGTAAATTATGAAAATTCCACCAAATTGTGGGATATTCATACTCATTGTTAGTCATCATACCTGCTCTATTAGAGGATGGAATGGGGTAGTTGTAACACATGCACCTCTAAGACTGGATATGCCAATTGTAATAGAGGGTATGAATATGATTAAGTAAATTATATAAATATACGGTTTACCCTTGTATATAATGTGTATATTTTACCAGACAATATAATAAAAATGAAATGTTTTTCCGCAGAACTATTTTTATAATGATAATAACCATTTCAAAATAATTGAAATGTATTTTGAATAACAATTTTTGTGAAGAAAATATGTTTTACATAAATATATTAAACAAACAAATTTTTCTGATTTATTTTAATTAAATGATTATAATATATTTTCAATCAACAATTTAAAATTTATATTATGTATTTTTTTGACAATATATATTAATAAATCCAATCCTACACTTAAAATTGTAATTTTCTAAAACATATTTTTGTAGAATTAGTTAGCACATATTTTAAAACTAAAAGTTAATACATTAAGGCAATTTGTTGTTAAAAAAATTTATTTCTTAAAATAATCATTTCAAAATTATTTTACGGTGAATTTATGGTACGTTTTTGAAAGGATTAATTTTTTCAATGAGTAAAAAATAATATTTAATTTTATCAGAAAACAACCCTTTTCACAAATTAGTTTTAATGGTTAATTATATTTATAATTGTTTTTAAATTTTAATTATTTATATTGTATATTAATCTCATATTAGTCATTCTAATATTATCCTTTTATATAAAAACCATAAAAATTATGATAATTTTTCCATTGAAACCCCAATTTCTCATCGCATCTGGGAAAATAATTTTAGATTATGTTGTGAAACTTATGTGAATGGAATTTGGAAAAATAGATTTAATATTTGGAATCAAAAAAGTTTTATTTTATAATAAATTAAATGGAATTATTTACATTATTTCATAGTAGAAATAGTTGCAATTATTTTCCATTATTATAGTAAAACCAGTTTTAGCGAGGGGGTTAACCAAAATTCTAACGGTTTAAATAAAATCAATAATATGTTGAAAATATATTCAACTTCCATATTTCAACCAATAAATTTTAATGTCTTGATAATACTCCTTTTCTGATCCATTATTCATGTGAAAAATGTGGGTACACATTTTTATCATTATAAGTTACAAGTGTATCACTCACATCCCTAATTAAATACACATTCTCTAATATCCATTACACATGTTAAAACAATTTTTTATTGTCCAATACCTATCCTAATAAAAAAAAATCCCACCTCTCATACAACAAGCCTTATTTTTGGACATATTTCATCCTATTAAGGGTTTTTCTAAAACCTATGAATGTTATGATATGAATAGGATGTTCAAAAATATATGAATGTTCTTCACACTTAAAGAATGTGATTTCTGGTGAATCTTTTATTTTTTATAGAAATATGAAAATCTACAACTCATTTAATTGTTTTGGTTTATATACTTCCCCTTTTATATGATATATCATGACTTTTGTTTTTTCATCATATTGTATGTATAAAATTTTGTTATGATTTATTAGGTGATTATTATTGAAATAATAGTTGAAGGGAAACAGACATAGGCCTAATGTTTTATTTATATTCGAAACATTATATATTTTAAACCAATTTCATTCGATTTTTATGAATACTATCCATGAATATATTTAATTATTAAACTCATGGAAATTATTATGAATTATATATCAATTTTAGAACTTCTATGTCAATATAAAAATTGTTCAAATGTATCTATATCAGTATGAAATTTTTTTCATCATTTTATTTCCAAGATACATACATTATGTTATGTGTGTGTATTATTTTATGAGTTTTATATACAACCAAATTGAAATTTATTGTAATTAATTTACTTATTCTCAGGATATTCTATGTTTCATTATTTTTTATTCTTTCATGGGGCTTGATATTAAATTTTAATCATGTGGTAATGATTTTATGAGAAAATCATATCATTTAATGGAATTTCTTATAATTATTCTTCCAATGATGAAATATTATTATACATTTCTCAATGTACTAATTTATTTTACTCTAATCTATTTATATAATTATAATAAATTTTTCACTTCATTTTCCTCTCTTTTTGTAATCAATTGTTCAAAAAATGCATTTAAGAAAAAACTTCATTAGTTTTTTTTTTGTTGAAAACCCTTTTTTCTTTATAAACAATGATTTCTAATATTTTTTAAAACTTTTTATTAACATTATCGAATTTATTTATTAAAAAAATTACCCATGTTTTAATTTTAAGATAATCATTTTAAAGGATTCTGAATATCATTTTCTAACAAATGAATATTATTTTATTATCAAAAATATTAAAACATTATTTTCATAAATTTATAAAACATGTATGTAATTTTCCATAGTCATGGTCAAAAAATGTTTTAATTCATCCTTTATATGCTTCAAATATTTTTTTTAATATTTTTTTGTTTTTAAAAATACATTTCATATTAGAGTGGATATTTGACAAAAATATGAAGAATTTTTACTGCTTAATTTATATGTTTTTAGTAAATTTTCAATAAAATGGGATTAAAAATTATTTGATGTCTTTTTAGATTTAAAAATATGTTTTTAGATTAATTTTATATGCCTCATGAAATGTTCCAATTGAAACAACTTTCAAAGTCAGTCTATGCCTAAGATGAAAAACATTGATGTAACATATTCTTTTTTGGGAATATGAACCTAATATAGTATTCTTACCATTAATATGAATTATTTATAAAAAAATAATGTTCATGAATCCAATTATATTCCATGTCTTATACAATGAAAAAGTATATATGAAACCCACTTCTTTTTTCATGGGTTATGTTATGATGAAATGATGGAATGATTTTGAAACCTATCGCTTTTCCCCAAGTTATAATATGATGAATTTTTTATGAAACCCATTTCATTTCTTGAGTAATGATATGATTAATATTTTATGATCTTGTGGAATGTATACTTATGGTTTTTATTATGGGATATGTGGGACCATTATCTCTATTCAATTCATTATGTAACGATGGATTAGTCCTAGGTAACTATTGTATGCATGATTGAAATTACATGTTCATAATATTTTCTATGAACCTATTTACTTGTTCAAAATTTTATTCATAAACAAGTTCACATTTCCATAATATTATATGTGATCTTTATTACATGGTCATACTGTTGTGTGGGGACTTCTCCCTCATGTCCCTGATTTTATGCGTTGACTCGGTCACATGTTCATAAGTATATGAGAGGGACTAATTCAATGTGCATATCATAACGAGTGATTCTATATCTATTTATACAGGTTCACAATGTTCTATGTTGAGGTATATTTTGAATATATATCTATAATTCCAATTGTATGCCTAAGTGGATTGTGTTTATTGAACCCATAATATTCATGTCGTATGAACATCCTAAATTTAAGATATGAATCAATATTATAAACTTTGATATGCATTATATGGTTTTCAAATGATATGGTTCAGTTCTTAAACCATTATGTTTATTTTATTCATATATATTTTACTTTTTTGACATTACTAATCATATAATATATCCCTTTACTAGGTTTTTATTCCTCCTATTATAAAGAAATATATTATGTGGGGTATGTTTGTGAATATTACTAAAGATTAATATCTTTATAAGATTTGTTGAATATATTTAACTTAATTTGATGATTGTGTACCAAGTATCCAAATATACTAAACTATAATGGACTTTAGTCATTTTATTGTGTAATGTATTTTACATTCATGAAAAAAAAATATTTAATATATATTTATGATCATACTGGTTTTATATAGTCTGTATCAGATGAAAATATCCTTTATCTTTTTTAATAAATTATTAAAAAACCATAGTGAGGTGACTTAAGATATTTCTAGGGATATTTTTGTGTATATGTAAATGGATAAGTCTATAGATGAGTCAATTTATAGGAAAATGTCATGTAATAATAGTAAAGGATTTAGTAAGCGTTTCCATTAATTTATAATCTTTTTTGGATATAACATGTTGGTGTGGCTTTATAAAAATTGTACTTATGGGTAATAACTCTGAAAATGGTGCACTGAGATTGATTGGATCATCACATGGTGCACGAAAATAGGCCTTCCAGGACACATGGTTGGAAACTCAAAGTGGATATAACTTGGATATATACAAACCATCATATAAGATTTTAATATATTTTTATTATTAATAAACAATGATATACCTATAAAGACATAGATTAAAATAGGGTTTATTATTTAGACACACAATAAGTGATTTATAATTATTATGTGGTTCCCTGTGATGTTTATTGTTTCTCACAAAATTATTATTGTTTTTAGTGTATGGATGGATCTTAAAAGAACTGTGTTAAGGATTAAATATATTAATAATGAAAGGATTTTACTCCTGAAAAATGTAATGCTCTATTATCTAAAAAATTACATTGATATACTGACATAAAATTCCAATTCTATGAATCATGGTAAAATTAAAAATTATAAAAGTTTAGAAAAATGATTTATTAATTAATTTACGAGGAAAATCCCAATTTATTTCAGTGGTTGTATAAATCCTCTAGTTGCTGAGAAGTAAATCAATAACAATGGAATGTTATTTTTCAAACTCTAATATTAATTACATGAAAAATTGAATTTGGATGTCTACTGTTTCGAAAGTGAGAGAGTTAAAGGTTAGAATATTACAAATAATATGAGGTAATGTGATCTAAATTGAATCCACAGTGTGGGATGAGTTTAAAATATTATTTTTTTAATTAGTAATTTCATTGAATTTTTTATAAAAAAGTGATGTAATTCCTAAAGCTTAAGAATAGGGAGGACGAATCTATTGGAATCAATGAAGAAAAAATTAATATAATTATGAGTTACTATTTCGGTATTATCATTAATCATAATATCAAGGTTTACCGGTTAATAAGTGGCTTACAAATAAATATCTAAATCAAATTATCCATACTGGACCATAGATTCTATGAAGAAATAGTTCAATGTGATATAAAAGTGGAAATTTATTCATGATATCCCATTGGATCTGGTGAAAAGGAAAAAATTATGGGGTTCTAGAAAAATTATAATGATATAAAACATGATGGATTGAAAATTTTACTCATACATGCCAAAACTATGATAATGAGCCCACGGGTGAGTTCTTGAGAAGAAATAGAATGTGTTTTATGTGTGGGAAGAATATATATCACGGAAAAAATGTTGAATTAGTATTAAGAGGTTAGGAAATGGTATTAATTGGGAGTGTTATTAATAGTACATACCACTCACAAAATTTTGTTTTTTGTGAAATTAGTTTGTTAATTATTTTAATCATTGCCTCAATCCAATGGAAAATGTACATTATAACTGACAAAAACCCTTTAATGGAAATCAGAAAATGGAATTATTATGAAATCATAATGGATAAACTAAATATTGGTTATTAGGTATCACTTATCGTCCCTAAATATTTTGGAGTATCATGTTGGATTTTATATAAAATGAGAAATATAAATATATTTTTGTTAATCATTTAGTTAAATTTAATGTGATTATCTCACTATATATAGATTCGTGACAAATGAAATCATATTTTTATATTCCATCTGTATTTGGGTGAATCAATGATTCCAAGGAAATTTTTTTATATGATATAGGAGATTATATACGGAACAATGGTTGAAATCAGATTCATAACATTATATATCCGGATGTAATTTTAACATAAACTTTTTGTGTATCTTAATGGATTTATTAGTTTAAAGTTGATAATAAGATCCAATTCATTGAAACCCTTTTAATGGTCTATATGATGGATGTACATAAATATTAATAATATTTTAAGAGAAATTTATTTCAATAAAACCCAATGGATTAGTATATGTTTTAGTAAATTATTTTTTTGATGTGATATTAAATTACACTTTGTGTATGTATGTTTAAAGGTATCAGTAACCATTAGGGTTTATGTTATCTTTTATGTTGATTTAATTCTAGGTTATAATTAATCACTATACGATGTCAGTATACCTCATAGCTACCAGATAATTTTAATCTATTGATCCTCATTACATAATATTCATTAAGGAAGTAGTAAGGTTTCAAGGGGTACCACATTAAATTGAACCTATTCATTAAACTATGTTTACCTCAATGTTTTAGAAAACACCTCAAAAAATATTGATACGTAGATGTGTTTCCAAACTGTTTATCATCCTCAAATTGTTAATCAACCTCTTGGAACAATTCAAACACTAAGGATATGATGAGATCATGTTCATTGGATTTCAATGGCGGTTAAAATCAACACATAGCACATGTTTATTTTTTATACAATAATATCATTCTCTTAATAATTTGTTTGTATCTTTATTGTCAATTTTTCAAAAGGATATTCAAAATCCAAATTACTATAATGTTGTTATAAAAATAATGGTATTGGGTGCTGAGCTATTTTTGAAATTGAAGAGAAGGTCTTATACGTTAAAAAATATAATAACATTTCACTATAGTATTATTATGATAATCATCTATGTGATATATAATTCAAAATTATTGATAAAGTCTTTATATAAATTTATCTAAGGAATAAATAAGGAAAAAAAAGGCCTAGGTATGTTGGTCCCATTCAAATTATTCATTATACTAGGAATTTATACTTTAACATGAAACTCCCAATGAAACATTATATACGTTCCATGTGTTCCAGGAAACTCTATTAAGGAATTACTTACCTAATATATCACATGTAATGACCTCATAGGGTTTCCTGTAAGTGCATTATATTTTTTTCATGAAAAATCAGTATATATTACAGATTTAATATATATGATTATTGAAAAAATTCCACATTAATTTTCAATGTGTTATAAAAAAACACTATTTTGAAGATTATATATGGGAACTAGAGGATGTAATGAGTAAAAATATTTGTATGTTTTTGGTACAAGAGTGATTAATTTTTTGAGTAAAATTCATTTTATGTGGGAACATGTAACACCCTAATATTTTGATTTTTTTTTCAAATAAATTAAATCTTTTCAGTATTTCTCATTCCAATAAGGACTAGGATTATCTTGAATTACATGAAACAAATTGTTTATATTTGGTAACATGATACACTGAGTATAAATGAAATGTGACATAGTATAAAAATTTTATACGTTAAAATAATAATTATATCATAACTGTTGGAATGGTGGGTATGAATTGGATTAAGTATGTTATGAAAAAATATGGTTTAACCATGTATATAAAATGAATTTTTTGGTTACCAGTTAATAAAAAAACAAAATATATTTTAAAATAAAGAAAATTATTTTCTAAAAAAACTATTTTTATGAAAACAATCATGTTTTATCTCAATAAATTATATAACCCACATGTGGTTAATGATTTTATTTAAATTTATATTGTATCTATTAAACCAAATGTTTAACATTCATCTTCTATGTTATCTAAACAAGATATAATAACAAATCCTACTTTTTAGATGAAATTATAATTTTATAAAAATATGTATGTCGCATTTTTTGGCACTATATTTTAACTAGTTTATTCAATTTTAGAAAATTTATTTTACAAAATAATGTTTATTTCGGAAATCAAAAATGTCCTATACATTTTAAATTAAATTTGTTTCCTAAATAATTTCTTTACATATTATATAATAGTATTCATGTAGAAAATAAAAATAAATGAACTCATTTTATCTTATTAATAATGATCATTACATTAGTCAGTAATGAAACAAATTAAAATTCGAAACATATCAAATAGATAAAAAATATATCATATAATATCCAAAATGGAAAATTATGTGTTTTACCAATCTACATGAATCATATCCCCCACTTAAAATTCTATAGAAATAATATGAAATACAAGTAAACCAATAAACATCTTTTGAAAATGAAAATATAAATATCAGATGAATTGTAGTAATTTTTAGAGGGAAAAATTGATGTGCTATGGGTATAAATGGAAATGTGACTATTGTGATTCAACTATTATATGACCATTAGTTAATATGATCATTAGAAACTATACCATTAGTTGATAATTTTTCCATTTGAATTAGTAATTACATGTAGTAATGAAAATAGAATGCTGATTCCAACGAGAGAATCTATAGCCTCAACTAGTAGAGTCTTATTGTTTGAATCCCATTTTTCAGAACATGGGATATAGGTATCATCATTGGGGTTCTCCCTTGACCATACCAAATTTGAGATATAACAACCAAATCTTGAATGATGTTTTATAAGGTGGATGTTCTTCTTAGTGAATATTACCACTTGGTCGATGTTAGCTGAGGAACTCCAAAAAACTACCACCATCTCATGCCAAACCCTTTAGGTGTATTCAGGTGTAATAATCAGTTTTCTATCTATAACTTAGTTCTCGATATGAAAATTCATTTGTATAAGTAATTTTTTTCATTCACTAATTCATTTAAAGAATAATTTTTCTAAATAAAATATATGTTTAATTCAGTCAAATTTGATAATTTGATTTTGGGATACATATAAAACACAATTTTATTTTTCAAGAAAATATAATCAATTTTTATAAATAACCAAGTTTTTAATATTATTTTTTTAATTAAATAGTATTTTCAAACACATTTTTTTTAAATAATAAATGATAGAGTAATTTTTTATTGACCTATAAACATTTTTTATGTATTATAAAATTTATTGTGACTAAAAAAATATAGTTTTATAATAAATAAGTATTTTTTATTTTAAATTCTCAGATTAACCGAATTTTTATGACAAAATTAACATCATTTTTTGAAAATATCACATCGAAATTAGCTTCTATTTAATTTATAAGAGTTTTATAATATACTTTATTTGTTTTTCAATATTAATAAAATGGTTTTCGGGTATCAATATATTTATGTCATCTAATTTATATTATAATGATGTAATAATTAATTAAACATCACAAACCACAGTAATTATGTTATTTTATAAAGGGTGATTATTTTAATATATATTTTGATATTTTTAAATTATAACATACTTACCAAAGTATAAATATGATAATTTGATGTTTAAAATAATAAATTATGGTTTCTTTAATTATTTTAGCCAAAATATGTATTAAATAATAGTTTTTTGGTTCTAGGTGATTACATAATCATATTATGTGACGCAAATATTCTATATCATGAGAAAAACCCATGGCTAATCATATGGTTTTTCATTTTTTAAATTCTTTTTTTCCATGACCTATATTTGGAAATTATTAATCACATACTCTACATTTTCTATAAATACACACCCATTTCACCTATCTCCTTCAATCCTAATACATCCACTACAAAGATATGGTTTTTCTCCGCCCATGGAATCCGCCAAAGGATTCCTCAAGCCCCTATGATTCCATCCAAAAATTTTAGGGAAAAATTTTCAAGGTAATGGAAAATGAACTTCGCTTTTCCATTCACGTACCCATTTGGTGGAATATGTTCCAATTTCCAAATAATGTACTTTTGTACACTCTACAATATCCCATTAGTGTATTTATAATCTTTTATTAATGTGAGAAACATTTCACCTATAAATTCAATATGGTTTGAAAGCATGTTTTATACAAGTCAGGCATTGAAATTTAAATCACATGTTTCCCACTTCTTCTTTAGAAATTATATTTTCCTTTTTTTGAATGAAAAAAACTATTTTATTTTGAATATGTATTAAAATAAAGTGTTATATTACTATTTTTCATCATATATTTACACATATAAAACCCACATTTTCGTTCATGGGTTAAAAATGACATAACAATCATGTTTTTAATCTCTTTTTTATACCATTATTTTGATAAGAATGTCATTATATATCGTGCATGAGTTATTTATAATATCATTTATTATGACCTATATGGATCACAGAAAATTATAACATTTTTGGAGTTGAACACTATTTCTCTCAAATGATTTGGGTAAAGAAATTAATATCTAGATATAAATAACCTCCAAAAATTTCATTTATGACACCTTGGTTACAAACCATGATGATATACACATAAATGTGTCATTTAAATGTCATATCCACATTTTCATGTTACAATTCATGTTCTTATTATTATTAAATTAATTCTTCTTATTCCTTATTATTATTCCTTTTATTATTAGTCATATGTCTCAATATCACATGTTATATGTATCCGTTGATTATTCACTTACAATGCTTCATGATCACACATTTTATTTGATGTATGTCCCTTGCATATCGAATATAATAAAAGATACCTGTAGTGAACCAATGGTGATTTATTTCTAGTGGTTTTATAATAATGTTTATGTTTTCAGTTATTCTGTACCTTTTTTGAAGAAACTAAACATAAAAGATCCTTAGTATTGTTTGATGTAATTAAATGTAATATTATAAAATACATGATTTCATTATTGGTATCAAATAGCTGTTTAGTTTGTTGTTGAAAATATCACTTGAAATCATTATAAAGAACACTAGAGAGATTTCTGAATATAGGAAAACATTCTAGTATTTTTTTAATGAATTAATTAAGTGGTTTCCAAGCAAAGAAATACCACTACATATATGAACATGTGGATGTTTTTCAGGAAAATAAGTATATAGGGGTAAGACCTGAAGGTACTACATTATGATAAAATCAAACATAAGAGGGTGAACAAAAATGGTACTTTGTACACTATTAGTTTTACACTACTAAGGTATATGTTTCGTTAATTAAAATATTTTTTATAATGAATTTTGAAGGTATAAATAAAATATAATTTCTATTATAATATATTAATAAAATATATATGATTGATGTTTTATGATATAAAATCAATATATAATTATTTGATTCGTATAAGTAACACAATTCTCACAAATATTTCATTCATTTAAATAATGAAAGAAAATATAAGGAACCAAGTATATTTTGAGTGAAATAGGTGATACATTATTAGAATTTTTATTGAAGTTGGAATGTAAAACATCATTAGGATGACGAATCGACTAAATATTATTATGAAAAATTACATGAATCAAGTTGAGAGACAAGAATCACCTCAATAGAAACAACCTTACATTGTGTCCTTAATGAATTAACTACCACCTTCTTTCAATGGATCTAATGATGTATTGATTTCTAAAATATTGATAAGATATATATATATATATATAATATTTTCTGTTCTCCATTATATGAAGTAGAAGAATGTTCCCTTGGTAGTATACTGTTTAAAAGGAGATGATGATATTTTGTTGAAAATTATTAAAAATAATAATATAAGGAGGGAGATAAATTATATGTAGTGTCAAGAGTTTAGGAAAATCTTTTATAATAAATATTTAACCTGTTCAATGTGAAAAAATGAGTTTTAATTTCTTTTCCTAAAGAATAATGGAAAAAAATATATGATAGTTAATGGAATTAATATTAAAAGTATTTCTTGACACATCGCATGCATTGTTATGGATCCTAAATATGATATTGATATATTATTCGATTGACCTAGACCTCATCTTATGAGTAATCTAGAAAATCATTATAATGAAAGGTATCTAGAGATATTAGAATATAATTTAATTGTTGAATTAGTCGTTTTAGGTTTTAGTGGTCAAATATATTGAATGTAAATAAGAGGTCAATGTATCCTAATTCAATGAGCAACATTGATCATGGAAGAGGAGGAATGAATGTGGAACTTCCCACATTAATGATATTTTGGAAAAAGTATTAGATGAACTGATTTCATGGGTGTGGAAAATTCTACATGTCTGGTACAGATGTTCATATATATCAAAACAACCACGGTGAGGTAAAGCCTTAACTTATCAACACTAAAGAAAAAGTGAAGGTGGTGCATGCCTAGAAGGAAGTTCAATAATGTATATATGGAATTATTGGGAACTATTCAAAACAATGTCAAAATTAGAAGATAATAGAGGTGAACCACCATCAATATTGTCATAGGCTAGGGTATCATGTTTGCGAGTTTTCTATAATAAAGTATAATGATTAGGATCTAAATGTTGTTGTGGTGGGTATAGTAAATGTGCATTGAAATCCAAAAAGTAAGTTTTTTGATTCTTTTTCTATGAATTACTTTATTAAATCGATGTTTTTAAAGAATGTATAATAAATCCCAAAATTTCTGGATGTATATATATCATTCAAGACACCTGGAGGGATTATCCTAGCGTCAACTATGTATAAAAACTATAATATTAAGATTGGTGCGTAAAATCTCATTACAAATATAGTAGTCATTATTATGATGGAATTAAAAACAATACAATAGATGAACTATGTCTTATTGGGAAATTTCGAGATCAACTATAATGTTAATAAAATTTCACTTGTCTTTAATACACTTCCTATAGTCATTTTCAAAGTAAATATATCATGATATAATATTTTTCTAGAAGAACATTCAATAGATTTATTTATAAAGATCATCTTTCAATTGGGAGAAGTAAAATAAAATATATTGATTGATAATTTCCCTATCATTTTGGAATACATTGACATATTTACTAAGGTTTAACCAAGACATGCCCTCGAAATAGATGTAGAGTTTACAAATTGAACTGATACATTGACCCAAGTCGATATCAAAGACCCAATATACAATGGAAAATATAGAGTTATTGTAATTACATAGACAACTTTAATATCATTTGGAGAGGTATTTATCCATCCAGGTGTGTATCCCTATGGATAATATACTCTCTTTTTTAAGAAGAATGATCGATCATTGTTACTATATAATGGTTATAGATAAATTAATGGGTTCATAGGAAATAACATTTACCCTCTACCAAGGATTTATGATTTGTATTAAAAACATCATGGTGATCAATTATTCACTAAGATTGACCTATGATGTGGTTATCATCAATTTAGGGTAAAAATAAGTTATTCCATCGATCAACTTCTAAATAAGACATGGGCATTATGATTTTGTTTTATGCCCTTAGCCTTATCCAATGCTCATACTACATTTATGTATTTGATTAATAGTGTCATTAAGAAGTTCCATGATAAATTATTTATATTTTTTATCGATTATTTTTTTTTATATAACAAATTTCTTGAGGATACTGATGGTTATGTAAGAATTATACTTAAAACCTAGAGGAAGGATATAATTATCGGATAATTAAAAAAAATTGAATTATGATAAAAAAAATATTCTTTCTTGTGGAACATCGTATCAAATGAATGAAACATCGTTAACACTATAATGGAAAAAAATCTTGGTAGGAAGGGCATCATCATACAATAGCAACTGAGATTCATAGTTTTGATGACATAGTTTGATATTATAATATTTTTGTGAAAAAATTTACAAAATTTACAATCAACTGACCAAGTATAATTAAAAAAGGGATGATTTAAAATAGAAAAATTATTTTAAAGAATGTTTCCATGTACTAAATAATAGAACAATTACTACACATATGTTAACTCTTCCCAATTTCAATGGAGATTTCAATATTTATATTGAGGAATCTCTGAAATGGTTTGGGAGAATCCTCATGAAAAATGAAAATGATCTAACTTATTCATATCATTAGTTAAATATTCTTGAGAAAAATTATCCAACACATGAACTATAAATTATTTTGGTTATTGTTTCTCTAAAAACATGGAACCACTATCTGTATAGGTATAAATGTGATATATACACATACAACCAATGTTTTTTGAACATTTTAATGTAATATGAATTAGAAATGGGATAATGGAGATGTTTGATCCTTTTGAATTATTATGAATTTTCAATTTATTATCATCATAGTATAGAAAACAATGTAACTAATGTATTATATATTAAAGACCATGCTATTCTTATGAATGATGATTGTTTAAGGAGATCCCTCTATAAAGGACCTAGACAAATTTGTCATGGGAATCGTAATGTAATGTATATCATCAACCATATACCAGATGATTATTCAACTGTTAATATAAGTGGAGATCAATAAATATAATAAATTATATCTTTTGTAGCTAAATAAGTTATAGGTGTTGAATAATAATATGTTTTATGAGTTCAATATTGATCAAAAATTTGCAATCAATTTTCATACAAGGCGATGTGTACCATCTACCTGTGAGATAAAAATTGGAGTAATGGATTATTTTCATATATATACATTAATTATACATTCTTGATGAACTATAATGTCTAGGTTGATTCATGAACTTTTTTGGGGGCATAATATAAAATGTGAGATTACCGATTATGCTATAAGGTTATTAGTGTATCAACCAGTGATCTCGGAGGAACAACTTCATAAAGGTGTATTGAATCCACTACCCATTGGAACATGGAAGTGTGATAACATTACTATATACTTTCTCATGGGTCCTCCAAGAACATTTAATGGAAAAAATGAGATATGGTTTTTAGTGTATTGACACACCAATACATCCAAATTCATTGATATTCGAGAAGAATAATCTCCTAACCAACTAGACATGTTATATGATAAAAAAGTGGTGATGTTTTATGTAATTTAACATTATATACTTTTTAATAATGATAGAACAACCACATATTAAATCTGCTAAAGTCTTAAACTTGAATTTAATACTTAGTTCAATTTCAGTATGACCTACAACCCCCAAACTAATAGCATATATTAAATGGCTATTCTAGAAATTGAGGACATGATAATAAAATTTCCAAAGAAATGTAATTTTTTATGAGATCAAAACCCATATTAAGATTAATTATCATATAAAAAGTCATCCACTCGAGTATTCAATGGAACCATAGGATGATCTATATGTAAAGAGATGTAAAACTCTTACTTTTTTCGGATCATGTTGGTCAGAGGAAATTTTTGGGGCATGATATTGGGAAAGAGATGACAACAAAATTTCATTTTATTCAACAAAATATAAATGATCTACATAGTTGGTAGAATATATATGATAATAATCATTGTAGGTACTTGGATTTTGATGTTTTTGAAATATTCATCAATCGAATATATCCTTAAGAGGAGAGTTATGTGATTTTGAATGAAAAGGAATATCATCCGTAGGTATATTGGTCCCTTTGAAATATTTGATCGCCAATGAAAAATGGCATATAGCCCAGCACTTAAATTTTTTTTTTCATGTTTACAATGTATTACACATTTCTACCTTGATTATGTACATTCTTGTCCCATCACGTGTATAGATTTTAGAGGTGGTACATTTGGAAGATGATATTTCCACTATGTATCATCTAGTGGAGATCTTGAATACCAGAAACATGGTCATATGAAACAATACTACCAACCTTGAAAAACAGTTTTTTGGAACCATAAATGGGTGTAACTTGAAATGGGAATATGAATAGTAAATGTGAGAGAATTACCATCATATTTTCTCAACATAGGGTTTGAGTAGAAATATAGGGGATGAAATTTATTAGGGGAAAATATAATAACCCATCCATTTAAATGATATTTGATTCTTGAATAAATTTTATTATATGTGATTTAATATTATAGATATAAAAACAAAAAATATTAAAATTTAGGTCATTAATTATGATTGTTATAGTATATTGATATGAAAAAAATTACAATTCCAATCAATACAACATAAAAAATGTTAAATAGAATAGTGAAAATGGGAAAGTATGGTTTAACCCAATCTAATAGAGTAAACTACCCCACACAAACTGATATATAAATAAAACAATATATGAGTACAAAAAACACTATATTATAAAAAAAAAATTAATCATTATATGAATATTAGTGAATTTTTTTGTGAAAAAATGAATTGTTTTTATCAGGTATAAAAGGAAATATAGGAAATGGGATTTGACCATTATATGAACATTAGTAAATATGATCATTGGTCAATTTTAAAATTGGAAAATATACCCCTATCTATAAATTTACAATTATTTTTAGTGTTTTTAATTAATATGGGAAAAGTGAAATTGATACAGAAATGAAAATCAATTTTTTTACGAATGAAACCGTGTGAACCACAAACTATTCACCTAAACTGATCATTGGCATGGCCGAAATGGAATTCTTGATCCCCATAGGCTAGAAACTATTTTGGGGAATGCACATTGTACACATTATAATTATTTCCCAGAATGAATAATAATTAAACTATGTTGAAGAATGATTCATACTGTAGTTTATGATAGGAAAAAATTGAACTGAACAAATTATATAAGAATCAAAACAATTTCACAATGATACAAATAATCCCAATGAACAAGAAGCCCCCAATATCTCCATGTTAGCTCCTTATTAACTCTCAAACACAATTATCAACTGTCACTCAAGGTTAACAAACTCATACTAAAAATTTAATGATTGATAAAAATTGAAAAGACCTAAAGTTATAAATATTAAAACTCACTAGGCTAGCCCAATAAATCATTTTCCTCAATGCAGATCATTTAAAATCAAATAAACATTAATATTTTTGATTGAACTACAATATATAAAAGTATTATTTTATAAATTTTTAGTCAAAACAATGAACAAATCATTGGCCTTATATATCGGAAAAGTCCAATTTGATCCATTAGTGTTACTATATCAATTTCAATGAGAAAGTGATGATTACATTTTCACCTCAAAAAATAGAGTTTCAAATTTATATTTCCTGTTTATTTTTTTTTGAAATCATTTTTGGGAACCAATAAATCACTTTCTGAGAAAAATACCACAAAAGAGTACCACAACAGTCACATATCGATGTAAATATAAATAGAAAAACATGTATCTCAATCATCATAAAATGAAGCTAAAATCTAATAGAAAGAGGTGAACCCAGTAGATCAAGAATAATCTATAAGACAACATTACCTAGGACCCAATCTACAATATAATTCCACATAATATGAAATCAAAAAATATTTTACACTCGTCTACACATTTTTAGGAAAGAATGATGGAAAATCTCATTTCAAAGAACTAAGTATATCCACCTAGTATGGGCCACCGGTCAGTAAATGAACTAATAAGGAAACTATCATTCATGGAATATTCTCTCAATATTATTGGTTTCTTTTTCTTATTTATTTAATATCGGTATGTCAACATATTCTCTTTGAGCATCGAATCACCACATATATATAAAATAACATTTTACAATAGGTCACACCCAATGTTTCTTCATGGATTAATCTCAATTTTTAAAATAAATAGATCACAAAGGCTTCCTACCATATAACCTTTATAATGGATCCCAAGGATTCTAAATCAATAAAATGCCATTCTTTATATGATATGAGGTATGAAAAACATCCAATAATGGTTTCATAAAAAATATCTTCTCAATTTCACAAAGTGGCTAAATGGGCCCTTAAACATTTTACAAAACCATAATTTATAATAAATGTAAATAATTTCCTAGAATAGGTGTTAGAAACACCATTACCATTTGTAATAATTTATAAAATTCTTTCTAAATGATTCCTCCTCACATTCAATGTAAAACAAGTTTCTATTAAAATTACAAGTGGGCCACTACCAGCTCCACGTGCCAAAAATGATATAATAACATATTCCAACTCTCTTATAAATATCAATACAACTACGAAAAAATATATGGAACCCCAAACATCATTTAGTGTATTTATAATACATTGATATATCAGAACAATGCATTTTCTATTACAAAACACCCATAAAAGCCAATCATAAATTTAATATGACACATGATTTGTTCTGTTTAACAAAATATGTCTAACAATCACAAAACATATCTTAAAATAACCATTTTGACACAAAAAAATTAAAACAACGACCACATCTCAATATTTATCCACCATAGAAGGTGATAAAATCATGAAGCTAATATATTTTAAATTAAAAAGGAAATTACTTGTGAAATTCTACCTTAGATATCCGATAAAACAATAATTCTCCTCTAAAAACACTAATTAGGGGTTCCCCAACCGCTAATCATCCATGAAAAACCCAATAAAATTACCCTAGTATAAAAATTATGAAAATCATATTGTAGGTCAACATGACCAAGGGTGAAGAGAGTCAAAAAAACAAAGCATGAGAGAGAGGTAGAGGGAGATGAGGAGAGTGGGTTACCTTGAGGGATCTAACCAAACACTTGAAGAAACCACTAAAATCCACACCAAATAAAGGAGTATAAGGATTGAGAAGAAAGGTAAGATACCCTTATGGTTGTTGGAACAAATTTATCCAGGCTAGGGTCAGATTTGGGTGAATAATCTAGAAGGGGAAATCATCGAAATCCCAAAAATTATAAATTGGGAAATTCGAACGGTTAGGCCACACAGTTGAACAAACTACGTGGTAAACATGATATAGACATTGTTTATGGATGAAAAGTATTTACCATTACCTGGTATTTTACCACATGGTTTTAGACAATATGAAATGACCATCTGGATGTTTCTATAACCTGGCACATTTTTTCATGGACTGTCCATACGGTAGGCACTAACCTTGAGTAAACAACACGCTAGGTTCTACCAAGTTCAAACTTCACTGTTTTCTCAAAAAACAATATCTAATGCGTACAATTATAAACCATGGTAAAAATTATAATCAAGGATATAATTCAAAATTAAACATCAATAAATCATAGAACCCGAGAAAAAAGATATGAATTCACATCAAATCGAAGCATTATCCATAACTAGAAAAAGATGGTTTTACAATTCTCCCCCCCCCCATTAACGGTTTATTAACAATAAAATTCATGAAAAATTCTAGATAATTGAAAAAATCCAAAGGATTCTAAATTAACATGATTATAACTCCCTAAACCAAGAACATTTTCCCCACTAATAGCACAATTAAATAACCAGCCTCATGAAGAACTCAAAACTTATTTTTGAAATTAAATAACAAATATAAAAAACATCAAAAAATCGTAGGAATGTTTAAAATACTATATCTACATCAAATATAAAAATAAAACCATTGTTTCAACTTTCAAGGAACCCAAAACCTCCAAAACTGGAGAGGAAACCGAGGAACCAAACACCACATACAATAGTTAATTCAACGAGAATAAATTGTAACAATAAAATAAATATATCACCAATAGAGGGGTGTCCCAAACCCGCTTCAAACCATTATGTTTCATCTAGAATATAAAAACACTTTAATATTATACACTATGATACCTACAGTGGGTCTCCCAACTACTAAAAACGAACAAATAACGAATAAGTTATAATTTTACATAATCTATAACTGGGCCTTTCGCACCCAGGCCAACCAAAAACCTACCACTAAAAGTCACCAACCAAAGGCAATATGAACACAATAGGGGGAATTTAAACTTCCCACTCATGATCGAAGAGTACATGAATAGTAATTTATCTCGTTACATGGGAAAACCACCACCACATATTGGAGGAAGTGAATGGGTGATAATGATTTGAAATAATGGGACCACCTCAAAACTATAGAAACCACATCACCACACTATAGAAGAACATGATTAGAAAACATACCAAACACCTGGGACTCTTGAATATGAACCAAATTCACTATGAGACCTATTGTTATAGCTATGATTGTTGAAGAATATTCTTACGTCGCAATATGTATTTGATAATCCAAACAAGATATAGTATTAACTTGTTCGAAAAAAATAAATACAATGATTCCTATAAGGGAAACCACAAATATATTTAGAAAAGGAGTTCCCCATAAGACCCACCATGTTAATAAAAATGCAAAAAACTAAGACATCACTGGAACAAATGCCACATAAAAAATAACCCATACATTATAAGTAAATATAAAAAAAATTAATTTCATGTGAGTTTCCAACAGAACAACTCTTATGAGGATTGGATCCCAGGTGATTTCTATAATAAACCTTACAGAATTGATGCACATGACCAAATAATGCATATGCATTGTAAAAATTAGGATCTCATGGGCACGATGTCATATTCTGACCTAGCTTGCCACACTGATAGCATATATGGACCTCATTCCCAAATGGGGTAGATGATAGATCATGGGAAATGTTTATCCCATAGACCACGCTATCTGCTTCCAATAGCTTCCTCGTCTCCTTACTAGAATCTACCCCCTGATCCTAGAGATTGATGGCGGGAGGGCCACCTTGAGCACTCCCACCACTACAAATTCAACATCAAAATCATTCCTCCCCACATTGTAAAAGGAAGTTAGGATGAACTATGACACCTTTGACCAAATATTGGATTGAATACCAAGATCAATGCACTGATACTTCATGGAGTAATCCATACTATACCCTGGAAGGTATGTAAATAGTTCCATGGACAGATTGAAATAGTCTCACACAGATCAATCACTGTGTTTCATGGAAATCATCTCTATTTCATTTTCTACCCATTATATATGAGATAAATATTGACTAATGAACATAGCCTTAAAAAATCTTAATTAAGATCTTCATGATACTTGTTCCATGATACTGATATCAACCTCTTCCATTGTGATTTTTTAAATATAAATTTTTCAAATATATCATTAAATAACTCGAGAAACTATATATGTAAAAATTTTCATTCAGTCTATCACAACCACTCTTCAATTGGTAGAAGATACTCATGACTATAAAAGGGTTGTGAATCTAGCTTCCAATATTGAAACAAAAAGTCTTTAGTTTGACCACCAGATGTTATACTAATGTTGAATCACACATGACTAAACTATGCTCACCCATCAAATCTCCATGGGAAAACAACTGAATAATGTAAATCCAAAACAATATCAAGGCTAACTCAACAACACAATCCAAAAAAATAAACACTGCATATGAGACCAAAATTGTATCATATTAAAACAATACATTATAAAAATCTAAATTCAACTTTTTGATACAATTTTCAGTTTTTGGAACTGACTTCTTAGATTTTCATGCTCACCAATTGTGTTTCACAGGGTCATACTCAAGTAAACAATTGTACGCTTCCTCTGGTATCTATTAATCAATCTATTCTGGGCATGCATCCACATTACCATATGAAACTGTGCACATGCGCACCATGAAATTCCAAAGGATAGAAAACAAGAATTATTTTATAAAGTAAACCATTTGACCCATTTCAAAATCATGGTAAATACAATGCCTCACCAACCAGATATTCATAAATAATTTTCATAATTTCACACAAAAAACATCATACCATTATTTAAATTGAAACCCCATAGATTTAATCAAAATTATATTCAATAAAAATATATTTCAAAACAAAAATTGCCCTCAAAAAATCTATTTTCATTACGGGAAATTCACTAAATCATATTTCCGAAATCTGCTAGCCAAAAAGATCAAAACCCATTCTGAATTACAGAAATCCTTTTTAGAAAAACAAAACCATACAGAAATAATTTCAAAACCCTATTTATCTCATTAATTTACTCTTTAAAAAGAAATTAATTCCAAATTAACTCATTATTTTCAATTGTTTAATTTCTAAATACAACAAGTTTATGTTATGTAAATAAAAGAAATTTAATCCATTTTCATGTGAACCCTTGATTTTTCATGAAAAATCCCAAATTTGTACAACCATTCATGATATTAATAATGGAAATCCATTTTCCAATTTTTCAAAATCTATCCACTCTATTAAAAACTAGTTATCATAATTATCACAAAAGGATTTTCAAATGCATTTTTATAATTACACAAGATTTAATGAGATGTATAATATGTAACTAGTGATAGTTGGTGACTTGACCATATGGTGGGTGGCCATATACCAAACACACCACTAGCCTAGAGGGCATTCTAAAACCACGACCTCGACTCCCCATGGAAATATATTCCATGTGAGTTCATAGTGTACATTGGCCCAAATACCCTTATCGTATCCTAATAACCAAACAATCCCTAAAGCCCACACACACTACTGGACATCCCATAAAAAACTGAGGATCGGAACAAGGAAGATATAATGAAGCTATTTACATTCCTACCTATTGTGTACTTAAATATTACTCTATCTACCTTGAAATCCCTAAAAATAAATGGGGATTTGGAATGTAATATCATCTATGAGACAATATCCTCTAATACCATTTTGTCATGAACAAACTGAGTTCAACCCTGAACAGATCACCAGATCCAATTGGTGCCCTGACTTGAAGAATATTATTGATCCCTACAGGCAAGAAACTAGACTCAGGCATCAAAAGAGTAAACAATGGTAGTGATTTATCACAATAAACAATAAAGAAATTATGTAGTGGGAAGATGAATAAAATAGTTCAATAAATGAATAATCTAAACTGGACAACATTTACATGAAACAAAAAAATATAACAATGATAAGAATGATCCAATCAAACTAGAAGACCAAATGAGCTCCACGTGACTTCAAGGGTCACTCTCCAATAAATTATAAACCTTCAATCGAAGTGAAGAAAGTCATGTTTAAACATTGATGATGGATATAGATAGAATGGAATAGTGGACATGATTTTTAAAAATTACTCGGGAAGCCCGATAAATATATTCCCCCAATGCACAATCATTAAAATAAATGAAACTTTAAATTTCATATGTGAACTAAAATTATATGAATCTATGATTTTATACATGTTTTTTCAATAAATAATGTACAAAAAATTTTCTTTATTCATTTATGAAATATTGTTCAATACATTACTATTACCATACCATTTACAAGGGAAATGTTATGATTTCATTTTCAAACAGAAAAGTAGAGTTTGAAAATGATTTTTCAATTGATTTTTTTTAAAAAATTGCTTTGGGAACCAATACATCACTTTCCATGAAAAAAACCATATTAGAATACTAGAACCGTCACATATCAAGGGAAATGTAAATTGACACACATGTATCCCAATCATCATTGTATCTAGCTAGAAGCAAATAGACATAGGTGAACCCAAGAGAACAAAAATAACATTGAAGAAACAAATAAATGATACACAATTTATAGAAGAATGCCAAAAATGATGAAATCCAAATTATCTATATTCTTATCCACTCATTATTGAGAAAGTCCGAGGGAAATCCTATAGTAATTAACCTAGTATATCTGTCTATAATGGTATACTAGTCAGTACATGAAATACAAGTAATGAAATAATTCATTGAATATTTTATCCACATTCCTATTTCATATGTATCATGTTTTTAATGAGGGAAAGTCAAATGATTCCATCCAAGAATCCAATCACAACATATATATATAATACTATTAACAATAGGACACACCATGTGTCTCACCAATGCTTAATCTCATGACTCAAAATAAATAGATCATACAGGGTTCCTATCAAGTAACTGTGATAATGGATCCTAATGACACCACATAAAGGAAACCCCATCCATTATATGATATGAATAATAAGAGACAACAATTGGTGGTTTTCATAATAATTATTATTTTCAATTTCAAAATGTGGTTGAACATGGTCAAAATAATTTCCCAAAAATAACCTTTATCAAAATTGAAATTCATATCAAACAATTGGCTTCAAACGCACCACTTCCATATAAAATCATTAATAATTCTCAATCAAAATGTTTCAACCCCACATTAAAAAACCATTTTATATGAATATTCCAACTAGGTAATTACTGACTATACATTCCAAAACTCCTTAAAAGACAATTCGTGAATATTTTTGAAAGCCCAAAAACCACTTTTAAAAAACATATATGTAACCCAAAACATCATTACTGAAATTTAATATACAATGAGAATTAAAAACTATGAATTTTCTATTTCAAACCACCAACAAAACCCATCCTTACATTTATTCGAACACTTGGTGACCTCTATATAACAAAAATTCAAACTATAGGAAAAATATGGCTTAAAACTGAAATCTTCACACCAATAATATAAACTAATGACCACATATTAATATCTATAAATAATATATTTTCAGAAAATAATGAACTTAAAATAAATTTAATTTAAAATGAATGTTCATGTGAAATCCTACATCGGATCCATGGCGCAACAATAATGCATCATTGAAAATGGCCCATGAGGGTCTAAAATCCAAAGATCAACCAATAAGGCCCCTAAAAGTACACAACACCCACCATAAATAAGGGGAAAACACCCTTGTTCTACATGAACACGGGAGAAGATAAATGCAAAATAAAACAAGATAAAGAGGTGGTGGAGAATAGGAGAGTATGTTACCTTTAAGGATATAACCAAAATCATGAGGAAAACCCTTAGTTCCACAACCAAGTAAAGTGGATAAGGCATATGAATAAAGGGGATATCCACTTAGGGTTTCAAGAACCATGAAATGGAGTATAAGGTCACATTTGTGTTAAAAATTATAAGGGGAATACATGGAAATACCAAAATTAAAAAATAGGGCAAGTCTTACAGTTAAGCTACATGGTATAAAATGCCATTAAGTAACTATGTGATAGCGACTATGCATGGATGAAAATAATACATGGTTACCTTGGAGAAACTAAAAGGTCTCCCAAACCATGTGGTAGCTGTGTTGTTGGTTTTTTAACCTGATGCACAGTTTCTATGACTGGCCGCATGGTGGGAACTGACCATGCAATAACTAGGCATCAGGCTCTGCCAAGGTGAATCATCACTCTGTTCGGAAAATAATTCCAAATTAAACAAAGATAAAACATGATGGAAAACTAAGAAAATGAGAAACTACAAAAAATACACTCATAACACATTGATCCTAAGAAAAATATTGGAATTTACATCGAACCAAAGAATAATCCATAACTAAAAAAATAGGGTGGGACATCTAGCCTTAACCAGTATCGCCCCGTCGTTTCAATCCCATTTCTATAAACATGGGAGATATTTATTGTAATAGGAGTTCACTTATGAAAAAGACCAAATAGTGCATCAATTAGTTATGCTTGAATGAAATCTCCCATGGGGGAAGTTCAGTTATTTGGAGACTACATCTCTATTAAAGTTAGTCATGGCACCCCATGAATCTTCCACAATCGAACATCATACCTTTAGGATGTATACATGTGTAATTAAAGGGTAAAAATCCACACCATAATTATATAATATTTAAATTAATTTATATAAATATAATTCATATTCAATCAATTTAATAAAATTAAATATTTCAAAAAAAATATGTTTAATTGATTCACATTAGATAAATTGATTAGTGGAAGAAAATAAAACACACTTTTTTTTTAAAAAAATACCTTAAAATGTATATATATAACTAAGTTATTTTAGGGCTATGTTTTATTAAATATTATATTAAAATTTTTTTATTTAAATAATAAATGATAAAATAATTTTGTAATGGTCTATGAAATCTTCTATAAGTGTTAAACATTTAATTATCCCTTAAAAAAACTATTTCTTATTAAAAAAATTTAATTATTTAAATTTTAATGTTATTATATTTAGATAATTTTTCTGATAAAATTAACGTATTTTTTAAAACAACATTTCAAAACTAGGTTAGGGTAAATTTATGTGAATTTTCTGAAATATATTCTTTTTTTGGGAAATGTAAAAAATTCAATTTTAATGTTTTGGTAAATTTTATGACATAATATTTATTTTATAATTAGATAATAATAAAATAAACACCATATAAATCCTTAATAATTTTATTTTATTGGTATAAATAATGTTTATAGTTTATATTATTTTTAAAAAAACGATTTTAGTTTCAAAATTATTAAAATGAAAATTTAATTTTTAAAAAATTAATTTGTGGAATGTTTAATTTTGGAAGGAACATATGTTTTAAATAATAGTGTTCTATTCTAGACAATTAATTTAACATATCACATGACCCAAATATAAAAACCGTTAGAAAAAACGATGGGTTACCAATGATTTTTCATTTTCCACAATCATGTTTTCTATGATCAATATTATGATATTATTAAACAAATCATCCACTTTGGATGTAATTTCCCACCCATATCAGCTCTCCTATCCACTCATAATATATCCTCCACAAATTTTTTTTGTTTGTTTCACCCAAGGAGTCTCCCCAAGTTATCATCCTCATGTTTTATAAAAAAACTTCAACATAATAGAAGTCGTCACTTCTCTTTTCCATTAAAGTTCCTTTTTGTCGTATGTATTTCGATTCCTAAAAAATGTAATTTTGTAAACTCCAAACTATCCCATTACAAAATTTATAATATTTGGTATGTGGGGTACTCATGAACCCTATGTTTTCAAGGTTTTATAAAACCATGTTTTATACCTGTCATAGTACAGAATTTACATCTAAAATTTCATTCTTCGACATAAGAAATTATCTTTTCCATTTTATTTGAATACCTAAACATATTTTTTCACTATTTTTGTAAATATATTATAAAATTACTATATTCTCTATTTATATATATGAATCTCAAATTTCGTTTCATGGTTTATAAATTATGTAATGATCAAATTTTTATGCTCTTTTGTATGGGAGGATTTTGATTAAAAACTATTCTATTATCCCCCAATGGTTATTAAAGAAATTATTTATTATGATATTTTTGGATTACATTAAAGTAATAAATTCACACTAATAGGGATCCAATTCATTGGGTAAATAATTTATTCTCCAAATATGACATGTTTTTCAATACCTTGGTGAACAACATTGGTAACATTTATTTATGAATCCTTGGTGATAATCCTTAGTGATAAGCATATGAATTACTCAATTGAATGTTTAGATACATTTTAATTATATGGTTCATGTTTTTATTATTATGATATGCCTCATGATTATTCCTTATTGTTTTAGATAATGTTGTTACTAATGTTTCTTAGGATGAAATTTTGTATGCCCATATTTTTTACCATACTGGCCATCATATTCCACCTATTCCATTAATGATTATTCCTGGTATATTATATATAGAAAATATAACCTATATTTAACCCATGAATATTCCTTTTAATTATTTTTCGTATAATGTTATCGTTTTCATGTATTATGTAGCTATTATCAATTAATCTAAACACAAAAAGATCATATATTTTGTATTATGAAATGAAAGGTTATGTAATAATGAGGCAAGAGTCAATAAAATTATCATGTCAAATTTATCTTAGTTTTAAGTTATTGTAATTTTCAAAAAATATTACTTCTTTTATAAATATGAAAAAACAATAAATTATATTGGAAGATAGTGTTTTGTTTGAATTGTTTATAAAGATAAATTATATTTTACATTGTATTTAAATTAAATGTATTTATAAAATATATCTATTAAATCAATATATGAAATTTTAATTCTTTACGTATTATAATTTTTTATATAAAAACCTTATTAATATTTGAAATCTTCCTCTCTGAAAACATTCATTATCATCACTTCTATGTGATAAATTTTAAATTAAAAATAATCATTTCTATGAATTGAATTTTGAAAAAATTATTCCATATTTGAAACCAAGAAAATTTATATTATCTAATAAGTTCAACTTAAAATTTTCCCATAATAAATAGTAAAACTACTAAATATTATTTATCACAATTAAGGTAAAATGGGTTTATTGATTGTTAAATGAAAAAGATAAGGGTTAAAATGAGATAAAAATTCTCTAAAATCACAACTCTAGGCATATTACAATCATATAATTTTTATGTAAGGATAATAATCCATTTTTGACCCTTTTTCTTTGAAAAAAGTGGTTACACGTCATTATTTTCAGAAATTATATGTATTTCAGTCACAACACTAATAAATGGCCACCACTTGTCCTCTAATCTTCAAACCTTCAATCCCATTAAATTCAGACAATCCCTACCCATCTACATTACCTAATTTCTTAGTCAAAACTTATAAGACTTATTTTTGTTATAAATTCAACCAATGTAGCTTTTTAGTGGAATCATAAGTATGTTACATGAAGAAGAGGAGATAAGAGAATGTGTATAAGAAGTCTTTTTTTAAGGTACGTGATTTGTAGTCTCACTTTTATTTTGAGGAGACGTGTGAAAATTATCTACTTGTTTCTTTTTTTTTGGATTATATCCGACACTTATATTTTAAATCATTACCCTAATTCAATTAATTATATGTAATGTTTTAATTTATTTTATGGTTTACTGCGACCGTATAATTCAATTGATTACTTGAGTAGTAATGGATTTCTATCTTAATTTTTTACTTCCATGAGACACATGTCATACTCACCACCAATTCCATTTATGTTATATTAATACATTCCAATATTATTTATGAATCCTCCCTTAAATGTTATTTTCTTTTAAATATCCACTTTAGGACCTATTATTCAATAGTCTTTCATTTCAAAAGATACCAGACTAATAATTTATTTTTGTTTAAACATTCCTTCTTGAATATATATATTATTATATGAAACTGTTTTCTTTTATGAGGTGTTTATATATCCACATAAAAATTTTATATCCTAAATTTATTTATTCTAATGATAGTCAAGGTTTTATTTAATTTTATTTATTCATAAACCTTATCATTCAACGTCACCAATGTTTAAATGTTTTAATGATACAATCTCATAGTTTATCATGGTTTTTATTATTATACATCCAATAATAAAATATTATGATCTATCATTCAAGAAACCCATTTATTTTATTCTAATTTTGTTATTTCATTAGATTATATGTTTCCCCTAATTTTCATCTATTTGTTTCCTTATGAGTTTACTATGACGTTTTTATGAAAAGTTATCTTCATTTATCATTTTTTCCAAACAACCCCTTCTTCTGAAACCATTTTTACCAAATATGTATTAAAAAATGATCATAATATTCTCAAAAATATTTATTAAAAATAATTACCATTTATGACTTTTTACAAAATTCATTCAAAGGATTCATAATTTCATTTTCAAAACAATATCAAATATGGATTTTAGAGGGGTTAAAGGAATATTTGGTTTAACAAGTATAAAATGTAAATAATTTACATCTCCATGACCAAATTTTTTTACTCATTCCATTATAAGTTTCAATGAATTTTTTTCAAAAGATATAATTTTATAATTTTATTATTTTTAAAAAAAAAATTAATATGGAATGGATTTTTTTCAACAATAAATGATTATATGATTTTTAATTATTCTCATTTAAAATTTCCATTTAATTTTATGTAGAACATATTTTAGAAATATTGTACCAATTTTTAGTTTTAAAAGTTATTTTTCAAGTTAAATTATCATCATTAAAAAAACATTCAATATGATTTATAGTTTAATATAATTCTCCATCTAATATGACATCCTTTGATGTAATTAATCTTTTTTATTGATATAAACCCAAGATACCACAAATATTATTTATCTGAATGGTTTATATTGTCAATAAATTTGTTTAAAAAAAATTCTTCCACGGGTTATATCATCATAACCCTCTCAATAAACTGAACTCTTTTTTCCAAGTAATTATATGCCAGAAAAATAAAAATTTTATGAATCTTATGTATTTTCAATAGAATATGATATGATGAAATGTTTATAAATAATTTTCATTTCTGGTGTTATACTATGATGATATTTTATGATCTTATGGAACACTTGCATATTATTTTCATTATTTGAAGGTTTTTACCTATATCTTCTTCCAATTAATTGGGTCAATATGGATAAATCATGAAGAAAATAATTATACAAAAACTTAATTAAATGATTATAATTTTATTTGTGAACATAATTACATGTTCACAATGTTATGTATAAACCTTATTTTATGTTCATAATATCATGTTTGAACATAATTACATGTTCTCAATGTTATGTGTGTCACTATATTTCATGTACATAAGGTTATGTATGGATATGGTTACAAGTATGTAAGTTATTCGAGGGCTTAATTTCATTTCCATTATGTTATGAGTTAACATGTCTCAGTTTATACATATTCACCATGTTATAAGACATCATGTCTTCCACAAATCTATGCTTTATGAAAATTTTATTCCATCTTTTCTAATTTTTTTATTACATTATTATTCATAAATTATTATCTTTCAATATCTATTCCATGCCATAGTTTGATGATATCTGATATAGAGGATGTATTTTATGAATTTCATAATCATGTTCTTATACCCATATGTCCTTGATTCTCTTACAAATATTCCTTATTAAATCTTATTAATCATCTGAGGTAACTATTTTTTAGGTTTAATGTCCCCAATTAATGAAGAATTGTTTTAAATTGTTTATGTTTGTGAAGTTTAATAAAGGGAAATATTCATATGGGATATATTGAAGATATTTCATCATATTATATGATTGTGTTCTTTGTTTCCAAATACACTAATCAATTACAGTACTCAGGCATGTGTTTTTTAATTTATTGAATATTCATCTAAAAATATATATTATCTTCATTTGAGATGATTTTCTCTATATATGTCATATAAATGGAACATGTTGCAACTATAGATGATAGTGGGTATAAAGATTCAGTGAGCAAAGTGAAATTAAATCATATTGGTGTACTAGAGAATCATTCACTGAAACCGTTGTACCTTACAAATCAAGTGTAGTAATATAGATTTATAAGGGTTATAAGGTTTGTTCATAGGTATTCATAAACATTATATTATATGTTATTGACTAATGGTGAAGACCCATAATTTTTTGAATATTAAATGTATTTAAAAGAACTGAACAATAATTAATAGGATATGAAGTTGGAGATGTATCAATTTCTTGATAAAAATTATTGAGATGTAACAACTATTCATTAAGGAAATATAGAATTTACAAAAAAATATATATATAGTTTCAATGAATAACATAATATAAATAATAGTTACATGCAATGGATGGTGGGGAATTTTTTCCAATAAAATTAAGGTGTTAAATTCACAAAAAGATTCTCACATGTTGTAAAGTTCAGCAACATAGGTGTAGTTTTTAATGTTTTTTGATCATAGGATATAAACGGTTATAATATTTATCTATATACTTATTTAATTCATATAAATATTAAGGTGGAAATTAAAATATAGAATTCATAGGGATATTTTTATTTGAAAAAGTATTACTTGATTCCCATTCTCCAAAAGATCATATATGTCATAAATAAGGCACCCAGAAAGTGGAACAAGAAGTTTAATAAAATCATGAGAAAAATACATTAAAATGTTGTGGTAGATATAAATTATATTATTATAAACATATTGGTGGTGGAGAAATTATATTTATTCTATATGTATATGACATGATCATTGCAATATTATGTATGGAGCTGATAGATTAGTTGAAAGGGAAACTGGTAGTGGATTGCAAGTAAAAAGTTCCTAGATAAACTTTAAAAATTTTGGGATATGGATCATTTGATACTATAGTGTTGGATCATAAGTTTCATCCAGGGATAGATACATTATAAATTACTTGTGTAGACTATGTATGTGAAAGGAAATGAATTTTTACTAATGAATTTTCAATGGAAAAAAATAATCACTGTTAGAATAAGAGGTTGAGTACATGGGAAGTGTTGAAAATCAATATGCAATTAAAGTCATGTTTTATCACATTTTATATTCATGACATTATATTTATCCAAATCTCTGACTCAAAATAATGAATTATTCTAACACTAGATGTAACACATCGAGATTTTATGAAAAATATTTTTTTTATTTCATTAATGTCTTGTGTTGTATGCTACACCAAATGGATCTTGCACAACACGCATCCTTGACTTGCCTTGCATTACACGCAATCGCGACCTTCCTCGATAGCGTGCGTAGTACGCAATAACGAGTTTCACTAAACAACAATATGCTATTAAAATATTATTAAAACTAGCCGTTATGAATAGTAATAACCACTTTTTGAAATTTTGTAAATTTTATTTTTCAAAATGGAATTCATTTTTGGATTCGGAATACAGAAATTAGCCTAGGGTGAAATTTTGGTATTTTTCTGAAAACATTCAATTTTTGATGAATAGTGAAACCACTAAGTGGTAGGTTAAAAAACGAATTTTGCATAAAACTTAATTTTACCGCTTCTGTGAATGTAATTTCTAAAATCCGAGAGACACGGTTAATATCAAGGACTAAAATCTGGTTCAATGAGATGAAAATAATTTTTGGTTAATAGTAACTTTTTACTTTTTTTCCACGGTTAAAAGTAAATAGGGTAATTAAGGGTAAAGATGATACTATTATTACCCTAACACATGTCCTAAATCTATTGGATATGTGAAATTCGACCAAAAACAAACTTATGAATAAAATATGACCATTTAGGCCCACCTGGATTCGATTAGGACATTTATTATTAATTTATTTAAAGAAGGGTTAAAATAGTTAAAATCAAAGTTTAATAAGTATATAATTTTTAATATGGGGATATACAGAAGATAAATTCGACTATAAGTATTAATTATAAAGCTAAAAATATTTCCTACATAATGGTATTTTATTTGTAACTTTTAGACATTAAATAATTTAATTTATTTATGACACAATGATGATGCAATAATTATCTTATTAATGCAATATTGAAATAATTGATGTTATAAACACCAAAATAAATGAAATTTGAGACTTTTTATGAATTCCACTAATTTTCTAGGCTACTATGATATATTAGTGTTGATTTAATCAACTTGGTTCGAACATATAATTCTTTTATGACTTTCACAAAAATCATATATCAAATAGTGTCAAAATTTACACAAAATAGTTTTTAAAAAAATATTATATTATTAATTGTTATTTTATTCCTAAAAATCTATGTTTCGGCCAAATGACTTATATAAGGATATATATATATTAATAATAAACAACTTGGGGTTCGTTTGGCATGTTATAGTAAGTGTATTTACCATATAGTGTAAGAAAACCAAAAGTCACGGTAAAAGTTAAATTATTTAACTTAGAGTTAAATATAATTGATAAGGTTAAAATAATAACCTAAACTTGTCTAAATCCTATTGGTTGATAGGATTTCGACCCTTCCCCACTTTACCTTCGGAATAAGACCCTTTGGAACAATTATAAACCGATTTTGACTTTAATATAAAATAATATTTTGAGATATTCCTAAGGTGCCCCTCTCCTCCCTTATAAAAGGGCATCTCTTACCCCTCCTCCTCACACCAATTTGAGAACTCAAGCTCTGCCAAACCCTGAAACAATCCCTTCTTCACTTCCCTAGAATAATCCTATAGGTCCTGGTCTTCTTTAATGAGCAATCTTAGTTCCCTAAGTGGAGGATTCAAAGAGGCGTTTCAAAGAAGAGGTAATATCCATTACCGATATTTTCAATTTATTTTTCATCAACATCTTATTATTTAGTTGTTTCATGATAAAGTAATAAAATCAGTATTACTTACATACTGATGTTTTATTATAAATATGAAACAACCCAAATTCACCTTCTATCCATCCTACGGAAAAATGAAATCACTGCGCGTGCGTACGTACGGAATACCGTCTCCATGCCGTGGTGTAATCTATTTTCCACCATCACCTTACAAGGATGGGTATAATGGTGTAATGAGTAACTATATATGATTATTATAAAGTGATATTGATACTTAAATAGTATAAATACACTTAAATACAATTCCACGATCATGGGAACAATATCATCGCTCGTGCGTGTGTACGGAATATCGTCTCCACGATGTGATGCGACTCGTTCTACATGATCATCATTACATAGTAATTATATAAATGAATTGAATGAATAAATATGATATATGTTACACTAATACCATTCTGGATATAAGGTATCTACAACCTTAAAATAAGAATAAGAATTTATTCTGAAAAACACGCATAAGAACAAAAGGCAATAAAGACCCGAGTAACAAGTAACAATGAAATATTACTAAGAAGAAAAGAATATGACCATATATGATATCATATCAACATGTATGATTCTGGAATAAGTCAATAACATTATTTAAACCATTATACAGGAGCTTCGGACACGTACAAAGCAAATCAGACCTAAGGTAAGGGAAATATCAAAATCTCATTTTTATCCGAGATTGTTTATTCGTAAGTATTTACTGGGGTGTATTTTATCATCCACATCCATGTTTCCTCAATATGTAATATTATTTCCATTCACTTACAACTTTTTAAATCCAATTTTACCCTTCAGTTAGTTTTTAGTAAAAGATATGAAAGGAATATTTTGTCTTTTTTCGTACGAGGTACTTTTTTTGACTTTTCCGACAAAAGTACAAGAAGAATGTTTTTTTAACTTATACGGCATGAATGGATTTTTAAAACATTATTTACCAGAAGCTTCCTTTACAAGTTTTCAAGTTTATTTTTAATCAACTTCTTTTAGTTATAATTTTATGTCATGTTAAGAAATGAAAAGTGTTTTTGATGTAGAAAGGATATTTTCCTCAAGAATGGAGTTCAAGTGTTTTATCAAAATTATTTTCCATCTAAGATAATAAAGGGTTCTATTTCTATCCCTATTATTACATGGATTTGATTATATTGTGATGGAAATATTTTTTTATGAATTCCTTTATCTTATATGAATTGTTTTATGACGTCATGATGTTTAAGAATCCCATTTTTATTACATGGGTTATGAAATGATATATGATTTATGATTTTGTGGCTCACATAAGAATGGTATCATTATGAGATGGGTGAGACCTATATATCCCTCCAATGCATTGGTTAATGATTTTATATCTCATGAGATAGACATGGCTGGAATGGTAGGTTATACCGGTTCAGTGAAACAGGACTGAAACGAGGGTGACTCGGTTCAGAAAGGGACTTTGTCCACTAAGATAGTCTTGGCAATGAGTCTTGACTAATAAGATATGATTCTCTATGATTATGTGTTTATGACACAATGTTTCATGTTTTATGTTATGATTATTGGGATTTCATTTCACTAATATGATTTATCCCATGTTATGAATTTATGCTCTCTTTTGCAGGTTAAGATTTCCAAAATGTTATGTTATTATGAATATGATGTGATTGATATTTCTTTTGTTTACCCTTACTGAGAATTTGATCTCACCCTTTTATGTTTTCTTTTCCCCAGGATATAACGAAAGGTTTTAGGTAAGAAAAGAAAATATGATCATTATGGGAGATGTTGAAGATCTTTCACCATGATTAGAAGATTACATTCCGAGTTTCCAAAGACACTAAACTATTACGGTCCTTGTGTGTGTGTTTTTGTTATGTAATAAATATTCCGCAAAACTAATTTAATGTCCATGTACGTCAGGCTTCGGGTCTCTACAGTTGGTATCAGAGGAAAGGTTTAGTCAACCTTTGGAAACTAGGATGTGAAAACATTAGTGATATCCCTAGAGATATTTCTAAGCTATGTCTAGGGATGTCCCTAAGGTTAAGTATAATTATTGGTTATAGTACTAGAATTACGCTAACGATCATAGAATTAAACCTATGATGTTAGATATTGAAGGTACTCCCCCTTTATTATGTAGTTTTCCCTAGCATGATTTTTTCCTCTCACACTATTCTTTTTGGGTTTTAGACGATGGATGGAACCCGAAGGAATCGTGTTGATCAATGCAATGGGCAATGCAATGATTGTCCTCCTGAACAAACAAATTTTATGGGAGATGGAGTGAAAAATCTTATTGCTATACTTACACAAGCCATGAATCAGTCTGGACATCCAAATGAGCAGAGAAGGGAACAATATTCTATTGAGTCCTTCATGAGGCAACGTCCACCTTCTTTCAGTGGGTCTTCTGATCCACTTGTTGCGGAACAATGGATCAGTACCACTGAAAAGATATTTTCAGTTCTTCAATGTTCTGAACATGATAAAGTCATCTTAGCAGTATATCATTTCTAAGGTGAAGCTGATCAATGGTGGAATCTTATCAAGAATATGAGGCAAAGAGATGAAATTGAGTCCATGGAATGGGATGAGTTCAAAAACATATTTTTCAATATGTACTTCCCTCGTATTCTTTGAACAAAGATGGAGAAAGAGTTTCTTGAACTAAAGAAAAAGGATGATGAATCTGTTGGTATATACAAAGCGAATTTTACAAGGCTTTCAAGGTATGCATCTGGATTTATCATACACCATGAAAGTAAAGTTGATTGATTTTTCAGTGGCTTAAAACCAAGTATTCGAAGGGCATTAGCTATAAGAGACTTTATTATCTATGAATAAATTGTGTGTTGTGCTATCAAAGTAGAAATGGAAGTTGGTGTTACATATCCATCTCAGGGTTTTGACAAGAAACGAAAGATGGAGTTCAAGGAGAAATCTCAGAATAATGGTGAAAAGAAGATCAATGTTTCCTTATGCTCAAAGTGTGGAAAGTAGTATGGTAGAGATTGTCTTAAAGGGTCTAGAAAATGTTTTAAGTGTGGAAAAGAAGGTCATCGAGCAGCTGAGTGACGAGGTAATGGAAAAAGGGTTTCTAATGATGTGAATAAAGCAAACACTGCAGAGAACGCACCACCAACACTTCAATGCTTCAATTGCAAGGAAATGGGGAATTATGCTAATAAATTCCATAATCCAAGGGTTAGTGATGATCAACATGAGCAACTTTTTAAGGCAAAGGACAAAGGGAAGTCACATGCGATCACTATTGGCGATGTTGAATATGACAATGATGTGGTGGAATGATTACGTTTTTATGTAATGGGATTCCAAAATAATGTTGTATCATAAAGTATTGGAATATTTATGTGTTGGTCTAATGTGGTATTCAAAGTGCTTGAGATGTTTTTGGAAATAAGATGATATGCACATAATGAATGGAAACGAGAAAATGAAATATTTGACAGTATTCATGAGCTCATGATTGATATAAGGACTAAGTGATATCATGGTTTGAGTATATAGAATTTTGAGGATTTTGGTATGTGGAATGTGTTAACTTTTAACTACATTCATGTTTTCACTAAGGCTCAATGGGTATTCAAGAGAATACATGATTAAGGACATTGAATGTTTGGAATGTGACCAAAAAAAACATATCTTATGATATATGGGGATCAACGATGGTATTAAATCTCTGGTAATCGTTTTCACTATGTTATGAGAGTGGACTGCAGTATTATGGATAAGCCTAAAGATTGGAATGGATTATGTTGGACATAAGTTAGTATTGTTTAAGGATAGAAGTTTTTTCGATATTATTGATGGGATGTTATAGTTTTAGAAAAAGGACAACATGTAGGATGGGCGACAACCCATCGCGTCGGACAAGGCTGTGGGAATCGAACCCACAACCGAAGTGCGACTGGCCTTTATCGCCTACCAGTGGCCTACAGGAAGTCCCTGTTTAGTAGAAACTAGTTTTATTATATTAAGCATTATGATATATGAAGTATAAGTCCATTTTAGGTACCATATATGATTAATCTCACTATAGAATGACTTATGTATATTTTATAACTTTTTCTAACCTTTTGTTTGAGACAGATGGAATGACCCGTCATTGTATCACATGATCTATTAACACTTCATGAATAACAAATTCAACTTCATTTATTTAAGAGATGAAGTGGAAATTTTTCAAGGCACAAACAACAGTGAGATTTTACCAAAATAAAGTAAGTATTTATTCTAATTCAAATTCTTCAACTTTAGGGAAACGATCTTGAAAACCAAAAATATTGTCCTAGTACTCTTATATCTGATTAATCAGATGGTACCTTAGATCGTCACAAATTTATGGATTTGTTATTGTTGGATTTTCCATAGCAATGTTCTCTACCACTCTCCATCAGAACATGATGGTTAGATTTTTCTTCCATATCCATATTTTCACCTATGTGGAAACCTAGTGATTAGTTTATTTGGTAACCATTATGTTTCATATTTTCGTTTTTAAAGATTGGTTTTGGTATTCCTTTTTACGATTTGGGTTTCTATTATAGAAACTTTTGAATAGTAAACCATTTATAACGCCAACGAATTTCAAGGGCGAAATTCATTTTAAGGGGGGTAGAATGTAACACCCCGAGATTTTATGAAAAATATTATTTTTAATTTCATTAATGTCTTGTGTTGTATGCTACACCAAAAGTAGCTTGAACAACACGCATCCTTGACTTGCCTTGCCTTACAGGCAATCGCGACCTTCCTCGATAGCGTGTGTAGTACGCAATAACGAGTTTCACTAAAAAACAATATGCTATTAAAATATTATTAAAACTAGCCGTTATGAATAGTAATAACCACTTTTTAAAATTTTGTAAATTTTATTTTTCAAAATTGAATTCATTTTTGGATTCAGAATACCGAAATTAGCCTAGGGTGAAATTTTGGTATTTTTCTGAAAACTTTCAATTTTTGATGAATAGTTAAACCACTATGTGGTAGGTTAAAAATGGAATTTTGCATAAAACATAATTTTACCGCTTCTGTGAATGGAATTTAGAAAATCCGAGAGACACGGTTAATATCAAGGGCTAAAATGTGGTTCAATGAGATGAAAATAATTTCTGGTGAATAGTAACTTTTTACTTTTTTTTACCACGGTTAAAAGTAAATTGGGTAATTAAGGGTAAAGATGATATTATTATTACCCTAACACATGTCATAATTCTATTGGATAAGTTAAATTTGACCCAAAAAAAACTTAGGAATAAAATATGACCATTTAGGCCCACTTGGTTTAGATTAGGAAATTTATTATTAATTTATTTAAAGAGGGGTTAAAATAGTTAAAATCAAAGTTTAATAAGTAAATAGTTTTTAATATGGGGTTATAAATACGATAAATTAGACTATAAATATTCATTAGAAAGATAAAAAGATTTCCTACATAATGGTATTTTATTTATAATTTTTAGACATTAAATAAATTAATTTATTTATGACACAATGATGATGCAATAATTATCTTATTAATGAAATATTGACATAATTGATGTTATAAACACCACAATAATTGTAATTTGAGACTTTTTATGAATTACACTAATTTTATAGGTTAATATGATATATTAGTGTTGATTTAATCAACTTTTTTAGAACATGTAATTCTGTTATGACTTTCACAAAAATCATATATCAAATAGTGTCAAAATAGACACAAAATAGTTTTTAAATCAAATATTATATTATTAATTGTTATTTTATTCCTAAAAATCTAAGGTTCGGCCAAATGAATTAGATAAGGATATATATATTAATAATATACCACTTGGGGTTCTTTTGGCATGTTATAGTAAGTGTATTAACCATATAGTGTAAGAAAACAAAAAGTCATGGTAAAAGTTAAATTATTTAACTTAGAGTTAAATCTAATTGATAAGGTTAAAATAAAAACCTAAACTTGTCTAAATCCTATTGGATGATTGTATTTCGACCCATACCCACTTTACCTTCGAAATAAGACCCTTTTTAACCATTTTAATCCGATTGTGACTTTAATATAAAATAATATTTTGAGATATTCCTAAGGTGCCCCTCTCATCCCTTATAAAAGGGCACCTACTCCCCCTCCTCCTCACACCAATTTGAGCACTCAAGCTCGCCCAAAACCTTCCAAAATCCCTTATCCACTTTCCTAGAATAATCCTAGAGGTCCTGGTCTTCTTCAAATTCCAATCTTAGTTCCCTAAGTGGAGGATTCAAAGAGGAATTTCAAAGAAGAGGTAATATCCATTACCGATCATTTCAATTTCTTTCTTCTTCAACTTCTTCTTCTTTAGTTTTTTCATGATAAAGTAATAACATCAGCATAACTTACATACTGATATGTTATTATTAATATGAAACAACCCTAATTCACTTTCTATCCATCCTACGGAAAAATGAAATCACCACGCGTGCGTACGTACGGAATACCGTCTCCACGCCGTGGTGTAATCTATTTTCCCCCATAACCTTACAAGGATGGGTATAATGGTGTAATGAGTAACTATATATGATTATTATAAAGTGATATTGATACTGAAATAGGATAAATATACTTAAATACAATTCCACGATCATGGGAACAATATCATCGCTCGTGCGTACGTACGGAATACCGTCTCCACGATGTGATGCGACTCGTTCTACATGATCATCATTACATAGTAATTATATATATGAATTGAATGAATAAATATGATATACGTTACACTAATAACATTCTGAATATAAGGTATCTATAACCTTAAAAGAAGAATAATAATTTATTCGGCAAAACACGCATAAGAACAAAAGGCAATAAAGACCGGAGTAACAAGTAACAATGAAATATTACTAAGAAGCTAAGAATATGACCATATATGATATCATATCAATATGTATGATTCTGGAATAAGTCAATAACATTATTTAAACCATTATACAGGAGCTTCAGACACGTACAATGCAAATCGGACCTAAGGTAAGGGAAATATCACAATCTCATTTTTATCTGAGATTGTTTATTCGTAAGTATTTACTGGGGTGTATTTTATCATCCACATCCATGTTTACTCAGTTTGTAATATTATTTCCATTCACTTACAACTATTTAAATCCAATTTTACCCTTCGGTGAGTTTTTAGTAAAAGATATGAAAGGAATCTTTTGTCATTTTTCGTACGAGGTACTTTTTTTGACTTTTCCGACAAAAGTACGAGAAGAATGTTTTTTTAACTTATACGGCATGAATGGATTTTTAAAACATCATTTACAAGAATCTTCCTTTACAAGTTTTCAAGTTTATTTTTAATCAACTTCTTTTAGTTATAATTTTATGACATGTTAAGAAATGAAAAGTGTTTTTTGAAGTAGAAAGATTATTTTCCTCAAGAATGGAGTTCAAGTGTTTTATCAAAATTATTTTCCATCTAAGATAATAAAGGGTTCTGTTTATATCCCTATTATTACATGGATTTGATTATGTTGTGATGGAAATATTTTTTCATGAATTCTTTTATCTTAAATGAATTGTTTTATGATGTCATGATGTTTAAGAATCCCATTTTTATTACATGGGTTATGCAATGATATATGATTTATGATTTTGTGGCTCACATAAGAATGGTATCATTATGAGATGGGTGGGACCTATATCTCCCTCCAATGAATTGGGTAAAGATTTTATATCTCATGAGATAGACATGGCTGTAATGGTAGGTTATACCGGTTCGGTGAAACAGGACTGAAACGAGGGTGACTCGGTTCAGAAAGGGACTTTGTCCACTAAGATAGTCTTGGAAATGAGTCTTGACTAATAAGATATGATTCTCTATGATTATGTGTGTATGCCACAAAGTTTCATGTTTTATGTTATGATTATTGGGATTTCATATCACTACTATGATTTATCCCATGTTATGAAATTATGCTCTCTTTTGCAGGTTACGATTTCAAAAATGTTATGTTATTATGAATATGATGTGATTGATATTTCTTTTGTCTACCCTTACTGAGCATTTGAGCTCACCCTTTTATGTTTTCTTTTCCCCAGGATATAACGAAAGGTTTTTGGTAAGAAAAAAGAAGAAGATCTTTATGGGAGATGTTGAAGATCTTTCACCATGATTAGAAGATTACATTCCGAGTTTCTAAAGACACTAAATTATTACAGTCCTTGTGTGTGTGTTTTTGTTATGTAATAAGTATTCCATAAAAGTAATGTAATTTCCATGTACGTCAGGCTTCGAGTCTCTACACTAGATGGGAAAATTTAGTATTTGTGATGTGGATACAGAGGTATTCAATCAACATAATAGATATGTCCCAATTAATTTATAATATGTTTATGTTTTACTTATGCTTCTGTATTTATCATTTATGGCATACTTTATTGTTTCCATTATTGGTAAACGCGATATTTTCATTTTAGGAAGTGCGGACTACCGCCCCCTCAAAGTGATTTGAATCATTAATACCATATGTGGGATGTATAAAAGGATGGATTAAATGATATAATATATGATATTTTACTGGAATTATAATATACCTTCATATCATTATGATTTCATTATATAAGAAATAGAAATGAAAGTAGCGTTAATGCGTACGTACGGCTTACCGTCTCCCTGAACGGTGCATTTCATTTCCTACCTTTAAACGTTATGGAATATTATAAATGCATGTATATACTGGATATATATGATATATATGATATCTACATCATGAACATAATTCTGGATATAATGGATATATCACCACATGAACAACTTGTAATTATAAGAATTTTATTTTTGACTCAAGTACCTAAGATCGACAAAATGACCGTTATAAACATAAATAATTACATAATGTTCATAACATGGTAATAAGGGATATAAAAGGAATAATGAACATGAAAAAGGTTCATAATTAAATAGAAATTAATTCTAGTTTATTATTCAGGAGGTTAAAGAACGGTCGAGTCAGGACAAGACGCAAGGTAAGGGAACTTCTTAAACCAATTTATATTCTTTGGGTTAATCTCCTACTTTAAAGTTCTGTCATGATATTATTATGTCCAATCATGTATTTGTACAATATTTATGTGTACTTATAGTGAATACACATTATAGATGTACTTTATTTAAAAAAAATGATCTTTTTAAGGACTTCGTCTCAATCTCCTTTCATTGAGGCATATTTGGTTTTATACACAACTTTCTTTTATACGGTGTATAAACCCCTTTGACTTTTACGTTTATTCAAAAGGAATCTTTTTTATACAAAGCATTTTACTAAACGACAAAAAGGGAATGTTTTTGTTTCTGTACTTATGCGGCGACAACGACTTCTCCACCGCTGTGACAATTATTTGAGTTTCGGCTTCCTCTACAAGCCATAATTATTTTAATGAAAAATAACTACAATGTTTTAACTTTCTTTTATTTTGGAATTGAAAATGGTTTTGAAAGAATTTTTATTATATCAATGTGTTGTATTGATATCTTGTGACTGAAATGTGGAAATGTTATGTTTCCTTTATGCATGTTTTATGTGATACGATTATGTTATGGTTTATGATATGTTTAAACCTATTCATATGAGGAATGCATTGGACTTAATAAGTGACGGGTGGAGCCCGCTACAGCTCCTCGATGCATCGGCAGGTCTCATGAGACAAACTAGTGTCTTGGCATGAGGCCTTGACAAAATCATATTTGTGGTCTTGGCACGAGGCCTTGACTACGTGGTTATGATAGTCTGGAATTATGCAATCCATCATTATAAAAGTGGTTATTGATATTGCATGTGATTATTCGACCAGTAGAATATCCCTGTGAAGAAGTAAATGGAATTATCTCATTTTACATTTTCCATATTATGTTGATGTTCAAGTTTAAAAGGATTTTTTAATTTATACATTGCCTTAAATGTTTATGTTTATTTATGAAAGCTTCCGCAATATTGTTATCCTTACTGAGCATCTGAGCTCACTCCTTTCAATGTTTTAATATTTTCCAGGATGTGAAGAAGTATTTTATGAATGACCTGCAGGGATAGTCAGAAGAGGATATGAGTGTGGACTATAGAGAATTTGTTATTGTAGATTTTCAATTTATGATGTAATGTAACATTTATGAATGTATCTAGTGTTTCCAAGGCTACTAAACTAATCGGTCTTTCGAGACTTGATCTTTTGTGATCATGACAATGTTACGAAGTAATGCACCGACTCTGGGTAGCTGGGGTCGGGGCATTACAGTTGGTATCAGAGACAGTTTAGTACTAACCTTGGAAGATAGATTTAGATAAACTCTGATTAGAGAACATAGCCCGAAGATAGACTATAAGGATTAGTATAGAAGAACTTCCTAGAATTTTGGTATTATATAGATTTTGTGAGTTTTCCGAGCAATACATCCATGTCTGGATACGAGCAGGTAGAAGCGGCTCTGGCATAGATGTACCTAGGGGTAAAACCCGAAAACACCGCTTTGATCTAGACTCGAACGGGAACTGGTGCATGACAACGGGCCTTGCTGCACTATTGGTTACGACACTCCCGGGGGATATGCTTGGGATAATTTTCATTTTCTTTACAAAACACTATGAAGGGTTATGATTATATACTACCTCAAAGAAAACATTCCTTTTTATGATTATGGATTATATCCTTAAATTGTTCAATTTATGTAAAGTGTTTTACAAATATGGAATTATGTATTTTAATTCATAAAATAATCTAGTTTATGCCATTGTTTAGAAATGGCGCCTAGTAGAAGGAATGGAAACCGTATCAATGCACGCACTCCATGCAGGGATGTCCCTCCTGCTCAAGATAATTATTGTGGATCTGGAGATACAACTGGTGCTGATCAACTTATTACCATACTGGGAAAACTCACTCAGGTTATGAATAATAACCTTACTCATATGGAGCACCCTGATCCACAACGTGGAGGATCAATGTTAGACCGCTTCATGAGGAAACAACCACCAACATTTAATGGGGGTACAAATCTGTTAGTAGCTGAGAAATGGATAAACTCCTTAGAGGAAATATTCCACGCCTTGGGGAGTAGCGAAAGGGAGAAGCTTATCATGGCAGTTTACCGCCTCCCTGGAGATGCTGATCAATGGTGGTCGCTAATTCAAAACACAAAGGAAGATGAAGAAGTATCAAATATGGAATGGAGATAGTTCAAAGATCTTTTCTTAGAAAAATTGTTTCCACATGACCATCGAGAAGATATGGAAAGACAATTTTTGAGTCTGAGACAAAAGGAGGATGAGAATGTCGCAAAGTATGAGGCCAACTTTACAAGGTTAGGGAGACATGCTGCAGATTATATATGTAACCCAAGAAGTAAGATTGATCGTTTCTTTGATGGGTTAAAACCATTTCTCTGTCGATCTTTAGTATCACAATCTTTCTCAACATATGAAGATATTGTCTCGTGTGCAATCAAGAAGGAAAAGGAATTCTCTAAGTCTCATGATTTTAAGAAAAGCAAGAAAAGAAGGGAATGGTGGAACAAGAGATGGATAAAGGTAAAAAGGGAAAGAAGGATTTTCCATTATGTGGTAATTGTGGGAAGAATCACCTTGGTAATTGCCTAAAGGGAATGGGAGTTTGTTTCAAATGTGGAGAAAAAGGTCACCAGGCTCGTGATTGCAAGGGAAAGAAAAAGGCTATCAATGTTGAATGTTTCAATTGTAGGGAAATAGGGCATTATGTAAATGAATGTCCTAAGCGTCAGGAAAACATACCTCAGAAAAGGCCAAGGGATCAAGGCCAAGCATATGCTGTTACTACAGTTGAAGTTGAATAATTAATGTATTGGTGCTTTTGGACTCATGGATTATATTCTGGTTACTAGAATAATGTGATATATATATATAAGGATTGTACTGCAGTACTGGTTGATTTCAGTAAGGTTTTAATATGATGAAGGTAATCATATTTTTAGTATGTGACAAAAAGAGAAAATTTAACTTTTTTTGGGAATCTAATGTTACAATTGATTTTGGAATTTAGAGACCTTTTAGAGAAAGTCTGGACGAAGGTATTTTGGATAAGTATAAAGGTTGGAATGGATTAAGTTGATCTTTGGATAGTATTGTTTAAGGTTAAAACATTTCTGAAGATTATTTTTGGAATATTATAATACTATAGTTTTAGGAAAAGGACAACCTGTAGGGTGGGGAATAAACCGTCGCGTCGGAAAAAGCTATAGGAATCGAACCCACAACCATAGTGCGACAGGCCTTTATCACCTACCACTAGCCTACAGGAAGTCCCTGGTTTTTACAAAATAATTTTACTAATCTAAATGGTATTTTTTAACATTTGGAACCTTATACAATTAGGATAAGTATAATATTTTTGAGTTCTATTATCTTTTTGAGTGAAAGATGAGTTGAAGGATGAAACTCTAATTGTCAAGCATAAATATATATATACCTATCTCTTATTCAATTAATAAATTAATTCTTAAACTTTAGTAAAGGGATATTAAAACAAAAAAAATGTGTTATCCTAATACCTTATGTTTTGTTGAACTGATGATATTTTAAATAAATATAGATTGAAGGCTTTGAGGCCCTCAATTTGACAGTTGATTGTGATTGATGACCTCAATCACTCCCAACAAATATTTATGTTTTTCCTCCAATTATATGTCTCTAATTGCCACCAATGTTCTCCTAATCGAGATCATAATTGGGTGGTGACTTTTTCATTTCTCTTCCCTCTTATTAAAGCTAAATTTTATTAATCATATTTCCGATTTGGGTTTTCCACAAAGGTATTTTCTATTTTAAACCTTTTATTTTCCAAGAAAAATTTCAAATTGCGAGGATGCAATTTATTGAAGGAGGGGAGAATGTAACACCCTGAGCTTCCACAATACGCTTCTCATTCAATAATGCAATAGCTTGCATTGTACGCAACTTCGAGTTTTAAAACACCGTGACTAATCAAAGTAGCCGTTATGAATAGTAATAACTACTTTTTAAAATTATATAAATTTTATATTTCAAAATGGACTTCATTTTTGGATTTGGAATATCAAAATTAGCCTATGTTGAATTTTTGGTATTTTTCTGAGAACTAATTTTTTATGAATAGTGAAAAATACTTAAAAACAAATTTTTTAATCAAAATAATTTATAGTGATAAATTATACTATTTAGTGGTTTTAATGTATAATTAGAATATGTTTTTACAATTCCATCGAATGGTGATCATTAGAATTAATTTAACATTGAAATTGAACATAAACAATTGCCAATCTTTTGATATAAATTGTTTCTTAAAAAATGCTATTTGTTGTGACATCAGGAATTAATTATAAAATTAATTAATGAAACTTATATGTTTGGAATTTTTTAAAATAGACATAATTTTTGAATTCGGAATATCAATTATAGCTTAAGGTGAAATTTTGGCATTGTTCTGAAAAACTTCAATTTTTGATGAATAGTGAAACCACTAAGTGGTAGTTAAATAACTGATTTTTCATTTAAATGAAATATTACCACTTCTGTGATTTTATTTTCAAAAATCCAACATACATGGTTGTAATTAAGAAGTAAAATGTTGTTCAATGAGATTAAAATAATTTTTGGTGAATAGTAACTTTTAAGTTCTTAATCGCGATTAGAGGTAATTAGTGTAGTTTAAGGTAAAAATAATGTTTTAATAATATGTGATGAGCTTGAAACATGTCATCCCTCATTGAATGTTCCATGGCCGACCAAGAAAATCCATGGGACAACTTGGGGATCCCATGGATCCACTTTAGAAGGAAAATGACATAAATACCTTTTATTTAATGTTAAAGTAAAAAATGACAAAAACATGAAATGTTTTACTAAAACAATTTTTACATGGGGTTATACAAGTCAAATTTTTGACTATAAATATTCATTAGAAAGCTAGAAATATTGAATACATCTTAGTATTTTATTTATAATTTTTAGACATTAAATAAATTAAATTATTTATCACATCATGATGATGCAGCGATGACCTCATTATTTAACGATTTAAATAAAATAAAGAAATAATGTAAAATACAAGGCTTACACTTGTCAAAAACCTATAGGATGAGCATATTTAGAACCCTTATCACCTTATCCTGGAATTATATAAGTGTGGGACCTCTAAAATCCGAAACTCATTTTATAATAATGTGACTTTTCTTTACTTTCCAATAGTGCCCCTCCTCTCCACTTATAAAAGGCCCCCACCTCTACCACCTCATTAACACTTTCAAGCCATTTGTCTCGGCCAACCTCTGCCCAAATACTCTCCCAATTTCCCCCTCTTACTCCTAGAAGTCTCACTTTGGGTAGAACTCTTAGCAAGGAAGCCTTTGGCTCAAATCAAAAAGAGTTACCCGATTTTAAGGTAATGTCTTCCCTAATGTTGTTTTGTTTTATTTTTCTTATCCAACCCCCATAAAAACTTTTTATTCAATTATTTTGTAATAAAACCAGTATACTAAATAAACTAGGATGTTTTTATAAGAAGTATTCGAGCTACACTTACACACACCTACATCTAATGGTTAAAGAACATACAGTTTCTGTGGATGGCGAATTTCTGCCTCACGAAACGATGATTGTTCAACACTCATATAACAACTTCAAAGGTGGCCATTAAGATGTCACTATATTTATATAGGATATATAATATGTTTATGTTTTACTTATGCTTCTGTATTTCTCATTTATGGCATACTTTATTGTTTCCATTATGGGTAAACAAGATATTTTCATATTAGGAAATGCGGACTACCGCCCCCACAAAGTGATTTGAATCGTTAATACCATATGTGGGATGTATAAAGGATGGAGTAAATGATATTATATATGATGTTACACTGGAATTATAATATACCTTCATATCATTATTATTTCATTAAAAACGAAATAGAAATGAAAGTATCGTTCATGCGTATGTACGGCTTACCGTCTCCATGAATGGTGCATTTCATTTCTTACCTCTAAACCTTATGGAATATTATAAATGCATGTATATACTGGATATATATGATATATATGATATCTAAATCATGAACATAATTCTGGATATAATGGATATATCACCACATGATCATCTTGTAATTATAAGAATTTTAATTTTGACTCAAGTACCTAAGATCGACAAAATGACCGTTATAAACTTAAATAATTACATAATGTTCATAACATGGTAATAAGGGATATAAAAGGAATAATTAACATGAAAAAGGTTCTTAATTAAATAGAAATCAACTCTAGTTTATTTTTCAGGTGGTTAAAGAACGGTCGAGTGAGGACAGGACGCAAGGTAAGGGAACTTCTTAACCCAATTTCTATTCATTGGGTTAATTTCCTACTTTCAAATTATGTCATGATATTATTATGACCTATATTGTATTTGTACATTATTTATGTGTACTTATAGTGAATACACATTATAGATGTACTTTATTTAAAAAAAATGGTATTTTTAAGGACTTCGTCTGAATCTCCTTTCATTGAGGCATATTTGGTTTTATACAGAACTTTCTTTTATACGGTGTATAAACCCCTTTTACTTTTACGTTTATTCAAAAGAAATATTTTTTATACGAAGCATTTTACTAAATGAAAAAAGGGGATGTTTTTCTTTCCGTACTTATGCGGCGACAATGACTTCTCCGCCACCGTGACCATTATTTGAGTTTCGGCTTCCTCTACAAGACATCATTTTTTTAATGAAAAATAAATAAAAAGTTTTAACTTTCTTTTATTTTGTTATTGAAAATGGTTTTTAAAGCATTTTTATTATATCAATGTGTTGTATTGATATCTTGTGATTGAAATGTGGAAATGTTATGTTTCCTTTATGCATGTTTTATGTGATACAATTATGTTATGGTTTATGATATGTTTAAACCTATTAATATGAGGAATGCATTGGACTTAATAAGTGATGGGCGGAGCCCGCTACAGCTCCTCGATGCATCGGCAGGTCTCATGAGACAAACAAGTGTCTTGGCACGAGGCCTTGACAAAATCTTATTTGTGGTCTTGGCACGAGGCCTTGACTACATGGTTATGATAGTCTGACATTATGCATTCGTTCATTATGAAAGTGGTTATTGATATTGCATTTGATTATTCGACCAGTAGAATATCCATGTGAAGAAGTAAATGGCATTATCTCAATTTTACTTTTTCTATACTATGTTGATGTTCAAGTTTAAAAGGCTTTTTTTAGTTATACATTGCCTTAAATGTTTATGTTTATTTATGAAAGCTTCTGCAATATTGTTATCCTTACTGAGCATCTGAGCTCACTCCTTTCAATGTTTTAATATTTCCCAGGATGTGAAGAAGTATTTTATGAATGACCTGCAAGGATAGTCAGAAGAGGATATTAGTGTGGACTATAGAGAATTTGTTATTGTAGATTTTCAACTTATGATGTAATGTATCATTTATGAATGTATCTAGTGTTTCCAAGGCTACTAAACTAATCGGTCTTTCGAGACTTGATCTTTAGTGATCATGCCAATGTTACGAAGTAATGCACCGACTCTGGGTAGCTGGGGTCAGGGCGTTACAAACACAATGTGGTAATTGAATTAAAAATATAGTATTTCATGAATATATTTGATTAAATTGATTTATTTATTTTAAAAACCCATCAATTAGTGAATAATATGTGGATCTAATATTAATTAAGTTGTCTATGTTATTATCATTGAAGATACCCAGCATATAGGATTACGTTTGATGTGGGATATTGTAGGTAAAGAGTAGAATGATCATTGAATTAAGTGAAGATAATTATTTACGTCCCATCATATACACCCAAATTAAATTATAATCATTTAAACATCATTTGGAATATTCTAGGTCTTTTAAGGGGTAGTATTCCGCTTCCCAGGGGTAGAGGGATCAAGGACCCTAACCTAATTTTGGGTGTACTATAGAAACTATAAACAAAATATAGAATAGAAGATTAGTGACACTGTTAGGTAATGATATGGTATAATACATACTATGAAATCATGTGATAGTGGTACCATACCTCTAAAAAATTACCATTATTTTAGAAACATGTACATGGGTAGTTGTGGAACTATAATATTGTTGAATTACAATGTTGGAATTGTAGAAAAATGATTTAACCTTCACCATATTTCCTTAATATATCATTCATGTTAGTGTTACATGTACACTAAAACCACTCCCTCTACATAAATGTTGATATTATTCCCTTGGCTACCAAAATGATTGGTTTCAACTTATTATTTTTACTTGTTCTCCATTTTACTATTTGTTTAACAAATCATATTTCTATTGATTCTCATTTAATTTATATATCAAAATTTTCCAAAAATAAAAAATATTATATGTTATTTGTTATCCCCAATATAGTATGGGGAAGCACTTTGATAATAATAAACATAAACTCATCTTGTTTATTTCTTATACACCAAATCAGTCGATCCTACATTTTCTATAGATATGTCAAAAAAACCATTAAAAAATGGAACATCATGGACATAATTAAAAAATATTTTACTTAATGTGAAACTATCATTAAATATTTATAACCCATTCCATATAAATAAATACAAATTTATGCATTATTTTTTTTCAAAATATCTGACTTAATTTTTTAAAAGAAACCCAAATTTGATTTTCAAAACATATTATCAAACCATATTTTTATAACCATTCATTTTCAAAAATATTAATGAAAAAAAACACAATTTTTTTATAACCACCCTAATATATTCTAAAAAACATTATTTTATAAAATAAATTTTTTCTTCAATGAAATTTTTAAAAATGCGTACAAATGAGGAAATAAGATAATTCTAGACCATATTATCACATATATAATTGCCCACTATATTTACATAATATTACTATAAATCCATCATTATAATCCTTAACAATTATTCAATGATATTTGGTACCATTCACGACTCTTCCCTATTGTTATAGGGAACAAGTTTCATCCATTTATCAATTTCTAATATATATAAATATGGAATGTTTTGTCACTACATGCTTTCTTCTGTCATGAAAGACCACATAAAACCTTGAATAATGATTCCTTTTCTTCCCAAAATAAATTGGATGCCCCTAAAGTTACACAATCATTTCAATTAATGATCAAAACAATATCAACAGTAATTCTAATAATAATCCAAAATAAACAAATGAAATCCCACTTCTAATGGAAACTCAATCCTTGGGTGAGAGAAGTTCCATCTAGACTCTCCCTACACCTACCACTCAAGTTTAAACCACCCTATTAAATATGTACCATTAAATATTTTAAATAATAATAGGGATGATCATGAACCCTGGTACCCATCATTGAATGTAGGCTCTAATACCTTTTGTAATGAACAGGATCGGGAAGCTACTTGAGTTAACACCTGAACTAGTTATCCACAATCCCAAATTTATATTTTAAATTCCATGAGAGAGTGACACGAACAATGAATTTAGTTACATAGAATGTTAATTAAGTATCATTTAAATTATATTAATTTCATCATACTAAATTAAATGGAAAATATTGCATGAATCGTCCATACATTTGGTATCCACAACAAATTGTATTTACAGAAAATATATAGGATAAAATGAAAATTTTAACATATTAATATTAAATGAAAACCCTTTTTCCACCTGCAACTCCCCATATTGAATCAACCACCATAAATATCTTATCCATCACACATATAATTCACATCCCAAAATTATGCATAATTTATATTATTAATGGTAATATTAGTCAATTATGAAATGAATACTAAATAAAATAATAAAAATGAATAACTGAAAATACAAAAAATAAATCAATAATATAAGATACACCGGAATATGATCTATGACATAAATATAATCTATGTTTTGGTTGGGAATAATAGAGCTCAATAAACCACAAACCACCTTTCATCATGACAAAATATTAATTATAGAACTACATTAATGATGGTCTAAAATAAAATTAGAAATATTGATTTCGAAAATTAGTTTATAAAAATATTATCATGTTAATTACCATTTTATAAACATATATATGAATATATTATATTAATATGACCACTTCTATTTCATTCAGTTGTTCAAATCTTATTTTTATAGTAAACACCAATTTTAAATCCAAAAGAAAATAGATGATGAAAACCATCAGCTTAATGTAATTTAAAAATAAGTCTTTAAAACCAAATATCAATGAATGAAAAATAATAAAAAAGAAATGAATAATAAAAAGAGAAACTAAAAATCAGGTAGATGATAGAAAAATGGTGTCGAATATGGGTGTCGTAATTAACAAAATCAAAAAGATATCAATCAATGTCTAGATTGGAATCCCCTATAAATGAACAATAAAAATACATGAATCATGGACTATAAAACTATTATTTCATGAAATATAATTCTGAAGTAGATATATGAACATTAAATTGACCTATAAGAACATGTCTATCCATAAAATTCTATTGAGGTTTTCAAGCCCAATACCACCAACCTAGGAGAGAAAACATGGCATGGGTAACCATCAGGGAACACTAATAAAACATGTACCTCTCAATAAACACAAACAACCTAAACTATTATATTAACTTATACATGGATCTATGTATTATACTATAATTCCAATGACCAATGACCAATCCAAGAGGTGAGAAATTAACCAAAATATGTACATATGAGAATGAAAAAAACCCAAAACTCACCCCTAATACCGTTTCAAAGTGTATACTGGATCACATTATACATACAAAAATAAAGTAATAGAAACCAAAAATTAGGCATAACCCAGAAGAATGGGGTAATAAAATAGGATATCGTAGTCTATAATCACATCATTTACAAATTCAATCCATGCCTTTATAATTAAATATTTCAGTGAAAAAAATTACATTACAAATTTCAATGAAAATTTATAATCCAATACTGAAACACTAAACCATAAAATTTCCCTTTGAAATTCTTTTAAAAATAATCACACTACCAGTAAAAATATCCATAGGTCTGAAAATAAACACTTTAATTTATTACATTACCCAAATGGGTTCAAATAATTTTCAAAACTAATAATTAATTTTATAAATAATATTAATAAAATATAAAAATACATGGAATTTCAATGACCACATTGATTTCCATGTAAATACATGAAAAAAATTATTACGGATAAAATAATATTTATAAACTCATAATTTCATTCATAAATACATTCATAAAATTGTATAATGAACCTGTGAGAGATGTTTAAGAATATCAAATTTCCATATGTTCTAAAATTATGAAACCCCCTATATTGAGTTTAATGTAATACGAAACTCAAATTAAATATAAAATAAAACATAATATTATTAAATAAAACTATTAAAAATTATGACAATAATTTAACACATGTGAAAATAATAGGTCTAAATTTAAATGGTCTTACTACACAATAACTAACACGGAATTAGTGTTTTGAGGATAAAAACACAAATTGGGGTAAAATTACTAAAAATATTAAATAATACTCTCTAACACCAAAGGAATTATGAAAATAAAAGTAAAATAAAACACTAGTGTTATTTAGTAGGGTTGTAGTGATAAGGATTGAAGAAACCAAGAAGAAATGGAAAAATATAAGATATATGAGAACTTAACTTAAATATTTATCCTTTAATCATGAAGGAAATATTATTAAATTATAAAAGTGAAGTGATATATGATAAAGGGGGTATACAATGGAGGGGTTAGTCAATGGTGTAAATGAAAAGGATGGGGTTAATAGAGGTATTTATTTGATTTATTCTAATTAAGGTAATATTTTAAGTCTATAAAAATAAAAATTGGGTATGACGCAGATTCATCCAATAATTTTTAGTATACTATTTGATAACTGTGCATCCCACAATGGAACCATAAAATAATATCAATATGATTTACACTAAGACCTTACAAAGTCTTACTACCCAAGAGAAAGTCACACCAATGCTACTATCCAAAGGTAGATAAGAATGCATGGTTACAACAGAGTTTTCTATTCATAAAGGATAACCATGAGGTCCTTACATACTTTTAGTAATTATTAAAATTATATTCCAAAACTAAAAATACTCAACCATTATCATGATAAAATAAAATAATATTAAAATAAAAAATTATTGTAACAAAAGATGTTACAAAAGATAAAAACCACATAATCAATGGTTTTTCATTATAATTGGATATGTAAGGAAAGATAAAACAAACCCTATGATATCTTCAATGATACTATGACAATAAAAATACTATCTGACATACTATCACATCATAGTCATTCCTATATGTACCTCCCACCATGATTCTTGAATGTCTGGAATTAGCTAACCCCTAATCCTTATAGGGAACACTACCTGAACATGTATGTTCCATGTATCATCAAATTGTTTATTTTAACCCTAAATAGGGTCATCCTTGTGGATTCATTCTCACATCATAACATAGTCTGGATCAAAATTCTAGGAGGCTACTCTTGGTCTACTAGGAAACATGTGATAATAAATGTAAAAAAACCACCAACTATTGGTCATTTGTTATGTCTAATTTAGTCTCAACTAAAACTTTTAAGTCTTCTTAAATGGGGAATTTGACAAAAAATATCATATCCATAAAATATGCAATGTCAAAATATAATATGTAGAGGTACTCTCCCCATAAAATATACTATAGATTCATGTTTTTTTTGTTAAAATATAATCCATTAAAGAATGTGGTTATTGTATATGAAAAACCAATCACCAATGAAATAATGGAAAAATAATTCAACTTATGAAACACATCTACTTATATAAGATCATTGGTATGGTAGTTATGATAATGGGTTCACAGTATATGAGGAAAAAAAGTGACCACCTGATCCCCCGACATCAAAATAACCTATTATGTTTCACCTAGAGTATAAAAATAAACTATTTCACTAATCATAGAATCAAAGATAATCAATATTATATAATATTATAACCTCTAAATAATTTTTTGAAGGATTCACTGCAACCTTTATTCTACATGAACATGAATCACCAGCCAAGCCATGAACACCGATAAATGTTAATTGTATTGAATATACAACCTATAATAACTTCGAAAATTTTATGAAAGACTACATCTCAGTCACATTCCTAGATCAAGTCCAATAATTCATTTCCTTAACATTTTCTAGATTTACTAAAATCTGTATCTATGAGATCACATGTCTATGAAAGAACAACACCTGAATCAAAAAGTGATACTCGATGTACATAGAAGAATGTCAATGTGCCTAAAGTGAACCAAATATGATCCCAATGTGCTTTTTGTGTGATAACTGGGTTTATATGTATACAAAAATTTCATCATTGAACACCCATATTAAGGAGATAATTTTAAAATGAGTCTAATAATTCTTATTATATTTAGAAAAAGAAATTCAAATCCATTATCTATGCATTACATGTGAATGATGTATGAAAATTCATATATATAAATATATATGATAAGTATAACTATTTTAAAATGGAATACCTTTATTAGAATATCTTCTTATACATCTTTATATTCATATTCATTTGATGAATATCATATATGGTATGTCAAAATACATAACATATATTAGGGTATCCATGGTTTGAGGGAATCATTCAACTTTTTCATGACATCTCCTTAACTCTATAGAAAACTAGATCCACTTAATTCAATGGAGGCGAATAAATATTGAAATCATTTTCAAGATTCTTCATATTATAAACCTAGAAAAACAACACAGACTATCATATCACAAAATTACTTTGTATAGGTAGTTAATGAGTCTATTTAATTTCTTTCTCATTTATTGAAAAGTTGAAATGAATGAATAAATTCCATGAATAGACCCTAAATTTATAATTTAAAAATAAAATTTACTTCATATAATTATATATAATATAATTTATTAATAAATTATTATAATTTTGTTGGATCAAACCTCCCTACAAATACTAATATCATAGATAGTGTAAATTGATATTCCACTTTCAGCATGAAAATAACAATTTTTTGGAAATCCATACAAATATTGACACACACACAAATGCACACACACACATATGGATTTAGGGAATATCTCTATCAATATCACAATTGTATTAAAGCCATGCTGGATTTGTTCCATTTCAAATATTATTTTATCATATATTACATTTCTAATCATATTAGACAAATTCAGTTTAGATAAATTTAAATGAAATTTTGAAATGCTACCATTAACACCTCCTTGTAACATTTTTACCAAATACCTCTTGAATACCCACACAAAAGTCATTTGTATTATCCATAAAAAACATGTATATTTTCTCTGTGATTCAAACTCAATACCTATTTAGTCATATATAATGTGTGACCATACAGTAATTTATAGACTTTACATAAAATATGAATCTTAGGGTCAATATATATATATAACCAATGTCATATTGAAATGATTAAATTATACTCAAGACATAAATGTATTTGGTTTGATCTCCCTCAAACACAAGCTAATATATACGAGTATCCATCAATCAACATCATATAAAAAATGGAACTACTCATATATTACAATTTTTCAATACATAGAGTGATCATTGGTATTGAATCATGTCAATATCATATATCTAACTCATATATTCTCAATTAAATAAATTTAAACTAATCTAATCAATGAAAATATCTCATTTCATTCATTATTATTGATAATAACATCAAACATCCCTTATAAAGAATGATATAAAGTATCTAGGTACATCTTCACACTCCCACACTCTATCAAAATCAAGGGATCCGATTATATTATTTCCATAAAAGATGGTAAAACACATATATTGGCCAATCTCCAACTGAAAACACGATCAACAACATTCGCAACCACCCTCGTATTATCGTTGTAATTATGTTTTATTGATTATGTAAGGTATCAACATTAGAATGTTATCATAATAGGAATCTATATAAATATAATTGATGGGGAAGAGAAATTTATCTATTGGTCACTAGTATACCATGAAAATCATTAGATACTCCATGTTATATACTCAGTAGGTCATCAAGCACACATTAAGAATATTATTAATTTTTTTGTACAACATGAGCATATTCTGAATCACTCTATAAGAATCCAAGTCATGATAACCTGATCACGAAATCATGAACATTAAAACTCTATGAGAAACATTAGCTATGGACACACTCAAAGTCAAACATTGAGATTTCTGTTATCATTAATCTTCACAAAATGAAAATTTATTAATTAATTTATTAAACTAATGGAAGTAAATGTTAAAGTGGATATTTCCTCTAATATAATAAATTTTAATATTCTAGAACTCCTTTTAAAAATTAAAAAAACCAATACAAACAATATATTATTATAAAATACATAATAAACTATTAAATATGCGTAATGATTTCATTAAATTGTGAATTTGTAAGCTAAATACATCATTTGAAATTATTATCACAACTCTATTTGATAATTTGATATGATCCTCCAACTGAAATATATATATCTATGGAAATATTGGAAGTAAAATAGTCTCATAAATTGGGGATTTTAGAAATATATTTCCATCTATTGAACTTCTTAAACACATTCAAAAGTATTTAGTTCAAAATGTCAAATGTTATGATATAATCTTTTTTGTCTAATATGAACTAATTATATGTTTTATACTTATCACTCATGGAAATATATTCCATTAATGCATTCAAGTAATTTTTATAACTACTGACATTATATTTTACCTCTATACCCTAAACACGATTATGATAAAGTGGAATCAAAATTAATATGGTGGCTAATATAAAAATTTTCAATCTTTGTTACCATTATACCAAACTATATATTATTTTATTGAGTGTAATTAAAATTTTCTTTTCAAAGGTAAAATATATAAAAAAATTCAAATATTCCATATTATTAATAACTAAATTAAAGACATTATATTTTTATTAATTATTATAAATTCTAAATAGTTTTACGATATCAATTGAAGGCTCACTCTAATTGAAAACATGTAAAATACCATAATTAATTGTTTATTTCAATATTCCCTAGTAATTTTTTTAACTATTTACCTTTTCAATTTTCAAATATTATCTTAATATTTTTAAATATATATAGTAAAAATCCACAAAACCTTATTTTGGAATAACTTTTAATAATTTTTAAAATTCAATTTTTAAATTTTAACTAAATGTTACACTTTAAATGTTTCTACACTATCAAATCTCAAAAACATTTTAAGATAATCAGTTGAAATCACTTTAACATAATATTTGTGTAATCTTTTATTTATAAAATTAAACATAACTAATTACCATGATACTCCAAGTACCCTATTAGATTATATATTATTTTCCATATATCTTTGTAAGAAATAAAACCATGTTTTTTTTAAATTATAATTATATCCTGTTAATGTAAATAATTAATAAATAAACTATTTTTTCAATACTATCTATGTTATTATATGTTTTTGGAACATTTTAAATTATTAAATAATAACTAGTTAAAATATTTCACTTACGTTGGATGGGAACACATTCTCCAATATTTATAAAAATATATGGATAAACTTTGTATTCATGATAAACACATTTATTCATATCATCTTCTTTGATCATGTTATGGAAATAAATGATACAGAAACCATGTGTATTCAATTATTCATCTCTTAAAAAATCTTTATTATCAATTATATTATCTTATCACATGATACAAATGAGATTATGATACTTACATTTTACTTATACGTTAATAAAAAACATAACATTCGAATTCTAAATGTTTTTAATATTAAATTTATATCGTTATTTTAAAAACAAGCTCAGTCAATTCATCCTTCTATTCTAAACACATTTATATTTATAACACTTTTTTAAATATACAACTAGTATCATATACATTTAAAAATAATTTATTTAAATTCAATAACAATTATAATAGGTAGGTAAATTCCACGGAGATTCCAAAAACTCGTCCGATATATGTTACAAGTATATGTATATTTTATTTTTATATATCCTTCTCATAATATTGTAGGTTTTAGTGAGCATGATTTTATTCTTGTAGAAAAATTGTTAAAACATTCAAAAATAATATGTGTTGGTTTGAAATTTTAACTACATGTATTATATATACTTTACATTATAAGTTATATATCCGAATTATAAATAATGTATATTTCCAATGAAATATAAATTGTGGGAGAATGTAACTTTTATTTAGTAATTTTGTTATAACATATATATAGATGAAAATATGATAATATATATGACCAGAACTATATATCTTTAGTCACCCCATTGAATATTATTATAGAAATGATTAAATAAAAACACTATGTCTTAGAAACACTCATCTCAGGTTATTTGAATAATAATAATTTAATACTCTTTTATTAAAATGAATAAGACAAAAAACACATTTTTTGAATATTATATCTAATTATGATATATCAAAGATGTAAATTAAGAAACTACTTTTATTCACTAATTGAAATAAACCATCATTATTCACATATTTTCATCTTCAAAAATTATATATATTTACAACACTCTACAAAAAATAAAATAGATATCATATAATTTTTAGAATAATAAAAAAAATTATAAAAAAAATGTTTACTGTAATAATTTAGTCTCATAAATATATCAATATATTTAATTATATTTAATATCATTTCACAAAACCAATAATATTGATTATATTAGATAAAATTATTTAAATAATTGATGTTTATAGTCATATTTAATACATGATTACAGACAATGATACATTTGACCACATAGTCATATTTAATACATGATTGGAGACAATGATACATTCGACCATTTTTCATCCAATTCCATTTAAATCATGGAATGAATCATCTATTGATTATATAATCATCATTTCACTTGTCAAATAGTTTAAATAATTTTTTTACTATGGATGGAATGATCCTGAAACATATAATTTTCCTTAGGAACATTTCTTAAATCACCAAATATTATTGAAGAACATTTAATATGTTACCAATCATAGGATTTTCATTAATTAGACTTATATATTAAAGAAATAAAAATATATATTCTTTATGATAAATATGATATTATCATCAAAAAAAGAGCTTATCATATGATTTTTATTTTTTATTAACACATTCAAATATGGAATTTTTCAAAATGCTTTCGTTAAAAAATAATGGGGCTTATAGAAAGTCCTCATAAGAACTGGAGGGGAAATATTTATATTTTTCTATGAAAATGACCAAACCCATGTTTCAAACTCACTACCTAGTTATATAGGTTCAAAATCACTCAAATTATATCATATACAACTCGTCAATTTTCTATTGGGTAACTCTTTTTAAAATTTATAGTTCCTGTAATACTGAACATTGTTTATCTAATATCATAACTATGATGTGCCAAACCGATACTCCATGATTTATTTCATACAATCAAATACATTGCATACTTGACTCGATACATTCCATAGAACAATAGATACAAAAATCAATTATTAATAAATCATTAAAAAATATTTCATCTCTTAAATATAAAATATTTTTTTGCATTAAAGCATTTGATAATTTGAAAATAATAATAAATCACATGTTCTTTATATCAAATGAGAAATTTTCCAGGTATATAAAAAACTACTTATTACATGATAAGTCATAAATGTCTCTCATATATTCAACAACATAGATTATACTTTTATATATGTAAAGTGTTGTAATTTTATCTACAACATATTAGAATGAAAACATAAGAGGATGTGATCAAAAAAACTCTGTAAAAGAATCATGTAAATCATTCTACCATGAAATTATTATGGCATAAATCTTATAGAATTAATTGGTAATCGGCATGATGGAACAATCAATAAAAAACTGTGATCGTGATAAATGAATGATAATAAATTAAAACATGGATTTCTAATATTTTTATAATATACTAATAGAAGTAATAATGTAAAACATTAAAAACATGATTTTAAATCCCTGTTTTAATACTATTTACTTCTCGACAAGACCTCAATCAATATATGTTGCAGAATTAGGATGGAAAACAATGAATTCCCAAACCTATTTTTTCTCTAAGACATATCTACACATCATGGAATGAAAATATATTTTTGGGACCGGAATGTTTATAAATTTTTCCAAGAGGAATTGATCCTTCATTTTTAGTTTGATTCATTCATTCTCATCAATTTGGTGTTCCTACAGTTCTAAAGAATTAATTGGGAGAATATCTATCTTAATCAGAGCATGGATCTTTATTTTTTAGAATCAAAATAAGAGTCATGCAGTCATATAATGGTTATTATTGGTCATGTGGATCAAATATGTTTCTATATGAAAGATGATAATAGATAGAAAAAACCATGTGAGGGGGACCTAATAGCCATATTAAAAGGTAAAATTGTGTTTTATTATTTGTCACATGGTTAGTAAATTATTTGTCTAACCATGAGACTAACCATGCAAGGTAGGGATCCACTAGGATACTGGTGGCACATTATTGGCACATGATTTGGCAAACCATGTAGGTTAATTGAGCACACTTTTTAAAATTTTGAAATAAATAAATCCCCCCAAGATTCATTAAGTTAATTTTTCTCTCATTCAATCTTACATTGAGAATTCACATCTGCTTCACCACCATATATATGGAAACCTTCCATACCCTCCTTTTATTTTTAATAACTCTGATAACTAATGTATGTTTAGTTTTCATTCATCACATCATATTTTTATCATAAATATCTTCATTCCAAATTACATCCTTTATTTGATTTATTCACCCTATGAAATGGTAAATATGTGTGATCTAGTATGCCATATTTTCAACTTATTCATCAATTTAGGGAATTTATTCATTTAATTCTTGAATTAAATCCTACTAATCGAGGTAGAGTCTACTACCCATTTATGTTAGGAAGTCTTGTGATTATCATTAAAAGTTGACCATTTATATATGTTACATTTATGTTCACATTGTAGACATTCAGAGAATCAAATAAATTGTTTCCCAAAAATTAAACCTTAGCTATATTTTTTATGAACTATGTGACTCGTACAAATCATTAGGATTCAAGATCCCAAATTTGAACAACCCCTCGGTTGTGATGCTAAAATAGACAAAATGACAATTATTATTATGAATTTTATTAACATTAAAATTATTGGAAATTTTTTCTTGTAAATGGGGTGTCATAATTAATTATTGGGAATGTAAATTTATATGAAATAAGGAGCGGATAGTGATAGTGTGTCCCTTGGAATTGTTCTGTACCACTTAATATTGAGTATTATTATATAAATGAAATAGAAATATTGAATTAAATATGTGACTAAATTTTATGTATTTATCTTGAGAACATGGATATTTATTAAATCGTGATGGGTGTGAAACATGGCTTTTATCTTGAAATTCTATGTTTGGGATCTATATGATTATTTAATTAAAGAATATTATAAATAGAAGTATACCATATCATGTGATATGAATAGATTCTTATATGGAATTCCTTGGATGGGAACACCTTGGAGGATGGAAATATATTATTCCACGAGCGACACATGGGATTTATTCATAGAATTCAACAGATTGGATAAAAGGTAACTATATTATATTATTCCATGAGTGAAATAGGGGTTCCCTCTATGGAAATCCATAGACAAACACGTAGGGAAATCTTTTTATACAAAACATAGATATATACCTTGGTTCTAATATAGAATTTCATGGATGGGATTATAGGTCGATGGGTTTATATTACACCTAGATCAATGCACTGGATTCCTATATTGAAAACCATGGTTGGGATTTTGATTTCAATTAACTAAATGATTCAATGAGGTATCCTCCTTTTAAATGAACATACCTGGATTCTACTGATAATTAATACATGAAAGCCTTTATTAAGTTAATTTTGCAACATTAAATTTTTTATTCATATTAATCCATTATATGAAAATGATCAATAGGGCCCCCTTGGATATGATCCTTAGGTCTTGGTCATTTTATAAAAATTAAACCATTATTGATATGCTTTCCGAGACATTCCATATTATGAGCACCAATGTGGTATCTTATCAGTCTAACATTGGGATCCCAAGAAGACATGTGATTTATGTAATTAATTTTATGAGTTTAATTTTTAGATTCAAGCATCAGAATTATATAACTATAGGTTGTATATAATTATACAAATTTGATTTTTACCTATATAGTATATCTCAAACGTTGTTTGATTCCCCATTCTGTACTCAGGCAGATTTCAAAGATGCCGGTAGGGACATAGTGTTATGGCTTACAATGGGAAATTATCTTCTGTACTATGATGGATTATGCTAGTATAAAAACTATATTATTCTCATCATGAAATAGGTTTATTTATATGTATTTTGGTCATTTTCTATATCATCATGAAATCCATAATTTGGTATATTGTACAGATTAATTGTTATAGATCTCTCTATTTATTTACTCGTTTGGATGATTATTTAACTGTGCGTCTACAATTTTATCTATTTCCTCTACATTATTAATTATTATCTTCTTATGTTATAATTTTTGATAATTTGTGTATAATCTACCGACAATATCGTTATAGGCCCTAACTACTATTCTATATCCTATAGCATACTGGGAGGCACACTTGAGTCCATGTGGATCCCATGTTTGGTTACATATGACTGAAATCGACCATATAGATAAAAAAGATATATTAGAATATTATTATTTATTTTTTTGTTATTTGGGTCTATAAAAATAATATTTACACATATCATGATTTGGAAATGAGTTTGTGATAGGTAGTAGCTAATCTACATACATGTAAAATCCAAATTACCTTATATGGAAAGAGATGTTTTGGATACGGGCAATTATAATTTTAATGACTCCATCATTGAGTGATAAACATGATATGTTTCATTATTATTAATTATTTATATGACATTAATATTCTGTTACATCCTTATGTTACAACATTAATTCCATAATACAAATTATAGTTCCATAATTTCTATGTTGTAATTAAGATAACATTTCATGCAGTAATGGGATAAATAATTTGTTATTAAAGATTTTTCATCAACATAATGTGTTTTTTCAAATTTATCATGATGGTTTCACCTTATCTAATCTATTTTCACATGTTTGGTCTTTGTAATCATAGTTAAAATGTATGAAAAATTATTTAGATTCATTTACATGGATGAAAAATGTAATTTATAAAGGTAGTACTTATTTAAATTGGGAATGATGATCTATCTAACTGCACTATCATATATTTATTGAACTGAATGGTTGAATTTAATGTTTTTTCATTGTTTTTTGATGTTAATATTACAAATTATAATGTATAGGTTTTTATAACATGGGAATGTTAACTCATCAAAATAGACAATGATATATATAATTATGAATATCATACTATGAAAAGTTAAATTAAATGGTTATCACTAAATAAGGATAAAAAATCAAAATTAATGACCATTTTCATATATAAATATCAATTGAAACAGAAGATATCATAACCACTAATGTCAAACATATAACTAGAAAACTATCTAAAATAATATTGATAAATTGGGAGTGTCATATATAATCGTTAAAAACCTTTTATATCACCAAGGAATTCCTTTAAAAGAATTAATAAATGTGTTGATTTTTTAATATGATGGATTTTTACCAATCCTTTATTGATATTTTTTATCATTACTACTATCAATTTTTTTCTATTATGTGTGCTTAGAAATTATACAAATATACAACCTTGAAGGCCTCGGGTCGTGTTTCAGTAAGGTGGTGTTGTCCATGCTCTAGAGGTGGTGGTCCCTAAGACCCCATTATTACAACTTTTAGATCCACCAAGATAAACTCTCTGTATTCTTTACATGTATACTAACTCCCAGTTATAATAGGGTTCCCTATGAATAATGATAACCATACAAGGTACCAAAGAGATCAGACCCTACATTTTTATAGTTGTATTGGGTAATTAAATAGTATCATCCACCCATGTTTTTGATATTTTTACAACCATAGGATATTTATTAATGGATAAGGACCATTTTACCTATATATGAGAAACATGAAAGACATATTAAGAGGGTAGTGAATCTCACTATGTAATTAACTTTGATTTCTTCTAACGATGGTGGGATGATATTACCCATTAATTCCAACATCATGGTATGGTATATAGAATTTATATACCACACTATATAATTAAATATATCATAATATGTTATGAAATTATATTGTTAAGTAGATTATAAAGGTGGAGTGTGATGAAGAAATAGTTATAGATAACTCCACTTGTTTCATGGAGCATCAGTGCTTCGCACCAACACTTCTAAGTGATGAATTATCCTAGGATATATGTTCTGAGGATAGAATAATGTGTCAAAAAATATTTTATGTGATTGAATTTGGAATAAATATCGTATATCGGATATTGAACCAATAAAACATTGTTCAGTGTAGCTTGCTAGAGGATGAAGGTTTGATTCAGCTTAGCATGTCACCTAGACATATAACCACTTCAACTAATGGAATATATAATCACTTATATTTTTTCATTGGGGGAATAGTATCTAGGGTATGTTCTCAAGTTGATTGGTGTTATGAAATCAGTGAAGTGGTTTGGGACAAATGATGACCGAGTGTATTAAGGACTCACTAATACGTTGGTCTTCTATAATGATGGGTAATATTTAAAACATTTCAATAGTTTTTAATCAATTTTTTAATGAGATAGTATATGTGTTGACTCCACATTTAGGAGTGGTGTCTTCAGCTTCATGTATGGAAGAGAGATATAGTACAACCTGTTTCTTGGGATATGGAGGTGTTTATGGAAAATTTATCCATACCCTAGACATGAAACTACATTAGAGAGTGCTAGTCCAAGCCAATAATGTGATGAACACATTGGAATATACTCAACACTGTGAGGTGGGAGAATTAGTGGCATTGAAATATTTCAATAATAATAACATTCATACCTTTTTACAACATAAAAAATTATAAAATTGATAATAATGTTTTCCGTTTCTTACCACATGAATGTATATAAAAGTAGTAAATGATGAAAAAATATTTTTCATAAGGAAAAATACTCAATAAAAGTTTATATACCATTGGATGGTATCCATATAATAAAATGACACAAATACTAGAAAATAATCCTATAAACATTGTTAATGAATGTATAGAAAAATCATTGAACTACCGGTTACTATAGTCAAAAGAAAGAGAATTATTTATAGCTCCTATATAGGTCATTTTAATTTCTCAAAAGGAAACATTTTCTTTTTAAGGTTCACTATAAAATTATTCGTTTCCAATAGATGAAAATTTTGATGGATGTTATAGTTATTAATTTGTTCACCCAGTACTTTTTTATTTAGTTTCTTAAACAATAGTATAAAATAAAGTCTTTTTTCTTCTTTATACCAGAAAATGAAAAGTTGTACAAAATTATAATTCTCCTTGTGAAATCATATATACACTTTACAAAATTCTTATATAATTATATCATTCATATTTAGGGAAAAGAATATTTCACTGGGATTTTTTATTGTTGATAAATCATAAACAAGATATTTGATTATTGAAATAATAAAACTCATCTCATTATAAAATCAATGAAATTAATATCTTATTCTATCAGGATGATATTAATTTGTAGATTGGCTATCATATAATTCTTCTTTGTACTAAATGAAAATCAATTGAATAAGTATTGTACACATTATTCTTATTCAATTGATAATCTATACACAATGATATGAAATTGTGTGACAGTATCACATTATATTTTATTTGACACATAATATCAATAATTGAATTTTGTATTAAATTCCACTTACTAAAATTGATTTTTGTTAAAAAAAATTCACATCACTAAATTTATAACTTCATTTTATGAAAGTATACCAATTTTCATGAGCTTCATAAAACATTTAAAATATATAACACATTAATCGTTTTTCCTGGTATTATTAATTTATTTTCTCATGTGAATATGGGTTCCCATATTTATGCATTCACTCTTTCTTCTTTATATCTATTCACAAAAAAATATATCGGTGGATGTTTTTAACACTTTGTGGTAGGTGCACACATTATCATGGAGACACCTGCTTGAGGCATCATGTTCCCACATTCCCAAAGCAAGCAATATTCAACTCTTCTTCGCCAATGTCTACTATATGATCGAAATGAGATGATGGGATGTAGGTTCCCCCTTCTAGGATTCGACTATAGAATTCAACACATTGACTGAGGGTACCTCATAGATTTGAGTTTTTGATTTTGTAACTCACTCTTGATGCCATATATTTTTGTATTTCAGTTAATTATTGTGCCTCTTTTTTGGACAGTTCTACATGTCTTGATTGGGAAATATTTTTTTCTAGAGTATATGGTAACATTAGGCTTGTCAGGGCATCTATAGATATTGGAATGTTATTATATCTGAATTATTATTTATTAGTTGGATTTTCCAAGTCATGGAATCTTGAAGCATCCCACGTCAATTTCAAGGTACATATTCTATATTCAATCCTTTGACGTTTTACTCGGCTTACAATTTTTAACACGGGGTATGCCATGAGTTTAACATCTAGTAGAGATGAAATTAGAGTTATTAGAACATCTCATAGAGACCTATTATATTGTTGGATAATTATAAGTAGGAACTAATAAATTCTACTAGATGAGTGGATATTAACTACTAATGAGGATGGACCTAAGAATGGCATTCCATAATAAGGCCGGGTTTCACACCTTGAAGAATGATCTAGGTATCACAATGGATGGATGAAGGAAGTGAAACCCAAAAATGTGGTATGAGAAGGTTTACCACTGGATATGATTAAACCACAGGGAGGTATCATACATACCCAATGTTTAAGACATGGATCAAAACCCATGTAGTTTGAAAGGGATATTTGAGGCATTCACATGGTTAGACACCTATTACAAGAGTAGAACTCTTTGATAAATGGATATGATTTTCGGTGGTTATGCATCATTAGCTTCTTGAGGTAGAAGATGTGATCCTAACGGTTTGTTCCCCCCATGTTTGAAATAGGATGAATTATGGAGGTATGGATGGAGTGATTAGAATAGACGAGATTGAACTAATGTGAAGAATAAGATTATAGTCTTGATCCTTAGGGAGGCCTTATACAAACCCAGGGGATAGAAATAAAAGTACACGTAGTTTGGGATGGGGCGATAAGCCACATAGGGAGTAGAATCATGGTAAATTGATCGCATTGAAAAAGACTCGAAGGATGTATAACCTATGTTTTAGGGTATTATCTCCCAAAGAATCAAAGGGTAGAAGAGAAATAACATGATGAGAAATATGTGATGGGATTGAACATCGAGGATTCATTCTATTTATCATTTTTGGAAATAAGATATCAAAGTCATATGTACCATGTTTAGAAGAAAAGGATCAAAACTGGTGTATTTTTGGGCATGCAGTTTAAGATAATGTAGTACGAAAGTGGTTTGACATGAAGTAGATGGAATAGGTTGATTGTAGATAGTGAGAGGCACGAACCTCAGAGAGTCTTTATACATATATATTTTGAAATAAATGGATAAATGCCCACATTGTTCGGTGAATACATGCATGGGGATTATTGATGGATAAAGGCCCAAATTCGGTTTTGGGATTACATGTGGTTAACAGCCCAAAGACTATGGAGGAGGACAAAGTTATCTTGTCAAAATAAGGGTTAGGTGATGGACAGTGTAATAGTTGATATAATAGAACAACTCAAGGTGGTGGATCTAGGTGATATGTACCATAAATAGAAGATGTCACATCATGGGGGTGCATCCTTTGGAGGAAGCACCTGAGTTTTTTTGTTGATGTATGAGAATCCCCTATGATGGATTATTAGTGAGTTGTGTCCCATAATGGGAATATGTCACACAGTGAAGGCTTCTCTGGACACTGATGGGGGTGGATCAGAGAGGGTTCCCCCCTTTGAGGGGGAACCAATTATTACAATTTATCATAATTTGACCTCAATGATGCTTTATAGGTGCCATATATAGATACGTATATAATATCTTTTATAGATTATAAAGACATTGGAATTACATATACGAGAGGCCCATGTGCCGTTATGGAGCTGTAATAGAGGATAAGACATAAACATGGAATGTCATGACCCATACTCTAGGGCCCATTTCATGACTACCCCATGACCACCTCTTATAGGCTAGGGGCGGGAGAATAGCACTGAGTAGGAATATCACACAAATGGGAGGAATTTTCCTATGAACATGTATACAAAAACAAAACTCCAAGCCAAATATGAATGAAAGTAAAAACACTATATAATGAAAAAGCATGCATACCACTATAACCCAACAAAAGAGTTTGAAAGGAACTGAAGAAATAATGTACAACCAAGATAGATTACATTCCCACCAAAATGAAAGTTTTTGTAACACAATTAAAAAATCTCTTCTATAGAAAACCCCACTTGAAGCAATTTCATGCTACGATACTAGACTGTTGTCTGTAATCCCTTGAAACACACGTTGGTCCGTCTAATCATAATAGGACCCACATGGTCTTGGTATTATTATAACACCACCAATGAATTGACCATTTTCACAGGACATGTCATGTGTGGGAAAATCCTATGAAAGGATCATTAATAGAATACATATTAGGACACCTCGAATCCACAAAGGGAAAATCACGAAAAAATGCATAGTTCACTCGAAAAAGGTATACAAAAAAAACGTACAATGAATATCCAGATATACTCATAACCTGTAATTATGAAATAAATGATAAGTCACCAACAAAAATCATCCTCATGATTCCTCTCCTGGCACACTCATTATAAGAGAGCCCACTAATTTAAAATTTATTTCATCATGTCCTCTTATAAGAGGTCCCACTAATTTCGGCCCACAAAAACAGAAAAATATGGTGAAAGATCATGATATATAGATAGGATATTATCCTTTGGTAATACAGTGAACCCAATCTATACCAACATACAACATAGGGGGTTATTATTAGATAATACCATGATCCATACTGATGTGGCTTGACACATAGGGGATTCTCCTCTGAGAACATCGTCAACCCTACTGATATGACCCACTAGTTGGAGGATTAAAACCCAATGGTAGAAGTTCATGTAAATAGCTAATAAATTACATCAGGGGTGATATAGTTTCAATCCATTTCCAAGGATTATGAAACAACTATATCCAGGACTCAATCCTCTAAAGGGTATAACTTCATATTGATTTGGACATAATGTCTTACTGAATGCCCAAGGAAATAACAAAGGGGAAGGCCCACACCTATTTCATTCTAAAATAAAACACTCAACATCAGCTCAAAATAAACCCCTCATCTTGTGTTTTTCAATGCTTCAAAAATATAATATAACTGACTTACACGTTAAATGTTATGGGCCTTTTAGTGAAATGGGTCTAGTGAGGACCATGTTCGGGGTCCCCCGGTCGGACCGATCCAACCCAACCCGACATGGGATCCAAGGACCCACCCTCTGGGTCTATCATGAATCTCTTGATCATGATGGATTGTTCGCCCGATATATGGTGTGAGTCATATCCCTGCCGGGTAAATGCGGCTGACCTCAGTGTTCAATGTGGTTGGATGCTGCGTGACCCGCCCCATGGTGGTGCAACTAAACGACGACCCTCAGACACCTAACGATGCACCATATGTTGAGTAAATAAGGTTTTCTTTATGAATTTTCCATTCCTTATTGTTTTGAAAATCACAAAAACCTAATAAATAAAAAAATCTATATTTTACTTCTCTAAGGAAAATTTCCTTTCTTAATGAAATTTACCCTAACCTAGATTTCCTTATACATATCAATATTTTTCTTATGTATTAAAATCAGACTCATATCAAAAACCACAGAATCATATAATACATAAATATGAAGCATTCTGTGTTAGGATCTGAATTCATGATATGAACTGTAATGAAGTTCCACATTGAATTATGGATATGAACTGTATTGAAGTTCCACTCCGAATTCTGGATACGAACTCTAAAAAGTTCCATTTCAAATTCAGGATACGAACACTAACAAAGATCCATTCTGAATTCTGGATATGAACTCTAACAAAGTTCAAACTCCAAATTCTGGACTCCAAACTCTTATGAGTTCGACTATGAACTTTTACTAGTTCAAATCCAAACTTTTATGATTTTGATTCTAAACTTTTAAGAGTTCGACTCCGACCTTTTACTAGTTCGACTCTGAACTTCTACAAGTTTGACTCTGAACTCTGTAAGTTCAGATTCTGAACTCTGGTGAAACCATACTTCGGATTTCCTTAGAAATTTAGACCCCGTATTTCTACAGAATTCAGGTTCTAAATTCATATAAAACAGAATCCTAATATCTCTTTATTATAGACTCCAAATTCCATTATTGGTTAGACTCTGGATTTTTATTTGCTTACATTCCGAACTATAATTTTTCGTATGCCTACACTCATTTCATTATAAAATGATGTCATGATTTTAGTTACACATGTGTTTTTAAGAAACGATGTCATCCATTTTGTTTCTATCTAACCATTGGTTGAGTGACATGTGTACAGGTCCCTCCGAAATTTATGGAAAATATGATAGTTGGAGGAGGGAGCCGACTGTTCCAACTGAGCCTATAAATAGGATCTCATTTGAAAGAGCACAATACTGAAGTTGATAAATCTAGATACCACACACTGTTTAGGGGATTTCTAGAGAGAGAAGATTTTCAAGCCATGTGCATACTGAACTGCTCATTCAGATTGCTTCGTACGACTCCGAATGTTGATGATTACATTTGAGGGCTTCCAGGGAAAGGAAGATAGAGGTGCTGACTTCCTTGAAATTCGAGGGCTTCCTTACTGAGGGAGACAGATGTTCCAACTAACTTGAAGTTGAGGGCTTGTAGGGATAGCAAGACAGAGACTCTGATCTTCGTATTGAGGGCTTACCCTGGTGTGGGTAAGACAGACTTGCTTGAAAGTATAAATCAAGGGACCCTTATCCATGGTTGTTGGATACCCTTCTCTTTGGGTTAAAAGATTTATATCTTGTCACTTGTAGTTTTACTACTTTTTTCCCGCTACTTTTTTTATTGTAAGGAAAGTATAATCTTTTTATATTTCATTAAATTTGTACTCTGATTAATTTAGATTTTATATGCTATAAGATTGAATCTCATATTGTAAACATTGGTTATGTTTCAATTTCCGGATCCATATTTCGGGAACCTATTTTTCGGAATCACATTCCAGATTTAAGAAATTTTATAGAACTAGAGGTTTTTAACATCACACTTTGTCCCAATCTTTCAATTGGTGTTAGAGGTTTTGTGAATTTTCTTAGTTTACCTTTTTTCAACTTATATCTTTCCTTGTTTAAGGAAATTTTTAAAGTGTACAATTAACCCCCCCCCTCTTTTATATTGAGCATCTACATCGTTATTTTGATCCTACAATTGGTATCAAAGGGGGTCTCTGAAATACTTATACTCACATATATGTTTTTCTTGCTCCGTTTTTCATTGTTCTATATATTCCTTGATTAGGAATATTTTCTTTGCATAGGAATATTTTCCTTGAATCCAATCTTTTGATATCAACATGTTTTTGTATAGAAATATTTTTAAGATTGAAGGTTTAAATGTTTGTTCCATCAACAACCGAATCCTATAAGACAAAAAATATTTTATGGAAATGATTATGAGTATTAAAGATATCAAATGAAGACTTTCGTTATCAATTCTAGGGTAGATAACTTTGTTATTCTTATTAGAGGATATCAAATTCCTGATAAAGAAGTTAGAACTTTCACCAACCAAGAAAAGCATGATTATCAATTAAACTATAAGGTATGCAATACTCTACTATATTAAATGGATAGGAACATATGAAGCCAAATTTCTTCTTCTGAAACAACTAACTATATATAGAAGATCATTCTTGGTTATGGCATAGAAGACTAGGTCACTGTAACCATAGAAACTTATGTAAACTCTCTAAGAAGAAACTTGTTAAGGATATACCAGATACTAGATTTGATTCTTCTAATGTTTTTTATCCTTGTCAATATTGAAAGAAACATTAATCTAGTTTTAAATCAATTAGTGAAGTCTCAACAACTGATGCGTTATAGTTGGTGCACATGGATCTTTTTTGTCTAACACAAACTAGAATCATTTGAGGAAAATACTATGTGTTTGTTTTAGTTAATGATTCCACTAGATTTACATGGGTATATTATCTAGCAAAGAAGTATGAATATTTTTCTTAATTCAAAAGTTTTAGAGCCCATGTTAAAAATGAGAAAAAACTTCCATTGAAAACCATTCATAGTGACCATGGTGTAGAATTTCAAAATTCTGATTTTGAAACTTTTTTGTAGTGGAAAAGGTATTACTCACAACTTCTCAACACCTAGAACTCCTCAACAAAATGGAGTAGTTGAAAGAATATATAGAATTATTCAAGAGATAACAAGAACCATGTTGAATGATTATTCTATAGCTAGTCATTTTTTGGCTGAAGCTATAAGTACTTCATGTTATTCTATAAATCGAGTTTTGATTAGACCCTATTTTAATAAAACTCCTTATGAGTTATGGAATGGTATAAAACCTATACATTCCTACTTCAATGTTTTCGATTGCAAGGTAGTCATTCTGAATACTAAATATAACATACACAAATTTTCACCAAAATCTAATGAAGGAATTTTATTATGCTACTCCAAAACTTCTAAGGCCTATAGAGTTTTCAACAAAAACACTTGTACTGTTGGGGAAACAGTACATGTCAAATTTGATGAGTCTGAATCTATTATTTTTAAACCATCTCAAACTACATCCTCAGATGTGTTTTCAAAAACTGATTATCAACCATTGTCAGAATATCCTTCTAATAAGGAAAATGTTCAAGAAGATGGTTCAAAAAAATATCCCCCAGAAGACATTCTACCCTATGTTGATGAAAAGGTTTTACAAAACCCGAGTCAGGTGTTTCTAAAGAATCATCCTAGTGATAGTATCATTGGCGATGTCAATAAACCTGTAAGGACTAGAAGTTCCATAAGAAATGAAGTAGAACATCTAGCATTCCTTTTCTAATTGGAACAAAAAAAGCACTGATGAAGCCTTAGGTGATGATGATTGCATAAAAGCCATGCAAGATGAACTAAATGAATTCTAAAGGAATAATGTTCGGACCTTGGTTGAAAGACCTAAGGAATCATCTATTATTTGAGTAAAATGGGTCTTCATAAATAACTGTGATGAAAATGCAGTCATTGTTAGAAATAAATCAAGCCTTGTTGCTAAATGATATAATCCGCAAGAGGGAACAGACTATGAATAAACCAATGCTACAGAATCTATACTTGAATCTATTCGTATCTTACTATCCTTTTCCGCATTCTTAAATTTTAAAATTTTTCAAATGGATGAGAAATGTGCTTCTCATAACGGTTATGTTCAAGACGATCTTTTTGTTAAACAACCTACTGTCATTGAAGATAAAAAACATCCTGATCATGTTTTTTGACTTACCAAAGCATTTTATGGCCTTAAACAAGCCCCACGAGCTTGGTATTATAGACTTACATGATTTTTTCTTCAAAATAATTATGTTAAGGGAAATGAAGATCCAAACATTTTCATAATGAATGATAAGAATTTTTTTTTGATTGTTCAAATTTATGTTGATGACATTATATTTGGTTCAACTCAACAATCTTCAAATGATTCCTTAACAAATCTAATGAAATCTGAGTTTGAAATGAGTATGATGTGTGAGTTAACCTTTTTTCATGGTTATCAAATTTCTCAAAAACCAGAAGGAATCTACATATCCCAACAAAAGTATATTAAGGATCTTCTTAAAAAGTATGAATATGAAAACACTAAAAGTATAAGTACTCCTATTGGTACATCAAACCCACTTGATCTTGATGGAGCTGGGAAACCATTAGATCAAACTTCTTTTAGAGGTACGAGAGTAAGTCTAAATTACTTGACAACTATTTGACTAGACTGGATGTTTTCAGTATGAATATGTGTAAGATATCAGTCCAATTCTAAGGAATCTCATTTAAAGGCAGTGAAAATAATTTTTCTCTACTTAAAGAGAACCAGGTTTCTAGGATTATTTTATACTTCTAGAAAAGATTTTATCTTAAAATGATTTTCTGATGTTGACTTTGGTGGATGAGAATGGATAGAAAAAGTACATCCAGAAGTTTTCATTTCATAGGAGATTCATTAGTTTCTTGGTCCTGAAAGAAGAAACATTATGTAGCACTCTCAACTGCTGAAGCTGAATATATAGCAGATGGAAGTTGTTGTGCTCAAGTGTTGTGGATGCAACACACACTCACATATTATTGCTTGAGTTTTACTAAGACTCAAATTTTGTGTGATAACACAAGTGCCATTTCCATTAGTGAAAACCATGCACATCACTCCCGTGCAAAGCAAATAGATATTAGGCACGACTTTCTTAGGGATCACACATTAAATGGAGATATCATTCTTCAGTTTATCGGAATGCAAGATCAACTTGCTGACATTTTTAAAAAAATCTTTACCCTCCGATAGATCTGAAAACATTAAACATAAGTTAGGAATGATAACCCTAAGGTAATCTTTCTTTATTAACTTCTTGTTTACCAATTTCCATTATAGTAATAAACTCCATTTCATAGGGGAAGTACATTTTCTTGTTAGCAAAATCAAAAAAAAATTTGTAGTCAGTTTTTTAAGGCTTTTGTAATCCAAATTTTCGTAGTCAGTTTTCCAAACTTTTGTAACAAAATTTTCGTAATAAAATTTTCAGAACTGAAATTTTCATAATGGAAATTTTTGGATTTGAAATTTCATAATAAAATTTTCGTACTGAAACATTCATAATGAAATTTTCATACTGAAACTTTAGTAATGAAATTTTCGTACTAAAACATTCTTAATGAAATTTTAGTACCGAAACTTTCATAATGAAATTTTTGTACTGAGACATTCGTAATGAAATTTTCGTACTGAAACATTCTTAATGAAGTTTTCATACCCCAAAATTTTCTTAATGAAATTTTCTTAATGATAATTTTCGTAATGATAATTTTCGTAATTGAATTTTTTGTACTCAATTTTTTTTCCATAGTGAGATTTTCGTAATAAGTCTTTTGTAGTCAAAATTTTCTTCAAGAAGAATATTACATGTTACGAATAAAATTCCTGGACAATAAGAATAGTGTGATTTCCTTAATTATGTTTTTGTAATCATATTTATCTTGCTGGTATTTTCTTATGAGTTTTAAAAAAATAGATTATAGTTTTCTTAAATACTATTGTTTTTTCAAAACCTCAAAAGATCGGATTCAAGATTTCCTTGCAGATTTGATTTCAGCCGTAATTTTAGATCAGAGAAATTCTCAATCGCTAGATTGTTTTTGAATGTTCAAAGGTCAACTCCATTGCCTATATAAAGGGAACCCCTATTGGTTGTCCCACATCGATTTCAAGATATAGCATGTCTATGCACTTCATCAGTTGATAAAGGTCATTCTGAGTCCTTCAGAGCTCCTCAATTTTGAATGTCTGTTGAAGCTATTTCCCATGATATGTCTACCTCGAAGCCAATTTCAAAATGGCAAGTGTATAGAGAAAGACTGGTCCTTCTGAACTCTAACATGTACGATTCTATCATCTCTAAGAACATCAAGTTCAATGATTGGGAAAATGCATGTGTATCCAAGACAGGTGATCTAGATCTTGTCTATTTTGAGTTACTTGTATAATTATACGAATCAGCAGGTTTTTATGAGGAAGATGGAAGGGAAAAGTTTTCTTTCATGTTTAATGGAAATACTTAAAAACATAAATACACTAAGGTGGTAAGCTTTGTGGGAAAAGAATATGAAGGAGAATCTTAATTTTGTTCACATAAACTTCCGGATGTGCAAGGCAGTTTTATTAAGGGGAAGGGCTTGGAGTGTATTGGGCTTAATGATGTAAAGAAAGTCATGATTGATAACCTATCTTCTAATAATCAGATTCATTAGCTCTGGGTACAAGTATTATTGGTTCTGAGAAAGGGTGATAAAGATACCCTGAAGAAAATTGACATATATTTCATAGAATTCATGGTGAATCTATGAAAAATTAATCTGATGAGCATGTCCTTGTAACGATCAAGAATATCAAGGAAGGAAACGTGAGAGCTCAAATCATCTTGTACCATGCCATACTATCAAAGCTGATAGTTTGGTGCTTATATTATATCAAGGCTACATGTAAGTATAAGGTTTGGAATTGCAGGATTATGCTTGTCAGTGATGATAGGCTAAAAATAATGAATATGGATTTTCCTAATGAAATAATAGAGTTTTATAGTTTTCCAGAGGAAGAGGCTGAAACCATTCCGGAAAATGTGAAAAATGATGAACCAGTGAAGAAGGTTTCTAAGAAGACGAAGCTTAAGTAAGTGGTTGCTGAAGATAAAAACCCCAAAGCTAAGGAATCCCAGTCTGATCCTCTGTCGCACCCCAAAACGTGTGTTTATTTTATTTTATGATTTCTTTGGCTTTAAATTGTTTTTTCAGTGCTTTACGTTCAGTCTCGGATGAAGGTTTTGAGTTTTGATAAAAAGTACGCATCTTGGGTTCGACGTCGTCGGAAGCGTGGGTGGAGCGCGACACCGCGCGGCTTCGCCCGTGCAACTGTGTGGCCTCTTCGGCTTAGAGGAATTAAAATAAATTAGAAAATGTCAGTTTAGATTGACTTTTAATATTTTTATGGCTATTAATAATTTTTTTTATTGTTTAAGACGAAATGAATATTTTTTTATCATTTTTATTTTTATCATTATGATTATTATCATCATTATTATTTTTATCATTATGTTATAAATAGATAATTAGTAAAATTGTTAATGTTGCAGATAATAGTATAATCATTATTAAACATGCTTTGTTATTAATATTTATTATTGTTATTATTATTATTATTATTATTTATTATTATGATTTTTTTTATTTTATATTATTTTATTTAATTTTATTTTATTTTAATTTTATCTTATCTTTTCTTTTCCCCTAACCCTAGCGCCTCCCCCCTATTTTCTTTTTTCTCTTCCTCCACTTCTCCCGCGCGCCACCACCTTCACCCTCTCCCTTAGTCTTCCTCCTTCCCCCGCACGGTTTTCCCTGGTGCGCCTTCCACACCCCGCACCCTACTCGTTCTTCTTCCTCTAGCGTGTGCCCCCTGTATGCGCCGACCCCCCTCCCCCTCTTCCAGTAGCTATAGCACCCGGATCCTCCTCCGTGCGGCTGCCTCTTGGACGAGACCCAGCCGGCGTCCCGGCCTCCCCCGCGCAGTCTTCCGGCTGCGCCTCCAGCCTGCCGTCCTGCAGCCTGCAACCCCCTGACCAGCATCACCTCCGGCGCACCCTCCGCCTCCTCTTCCCCAGTTCATGCGGCGCCCCTCTCCTCCTCCAGTAGTGCTTCCTCCGGCGCACCCTGCACCTCCTTCTTCCCTTGCTGCATCCCTCCATTCTTGCAGCGCACAGACGACACAACCATCTGGCGTAGGACCCCCTGCCTCCAATTCTCCTCCCTCCGCACGAACCCCCTGGTCCAGCCGGCTCGCATCCCTCCACCTCGGGCCGACATCGCTGCTCCCATGCTGCACCCACTCTAGACCCGCGCCCCCCTTCTTCTTATCTCCTTCTTCCTCTTCTTATTCTCTTCTTCTCCTTCCCTTATTCTTCTTCTCTCCTTCCTCTTCTTCTTCTCTTCTTCTTCTACTTTTTCGTTCTCCTTCTTCCGCTCCGCCGCACAGGTATGTTTTTTTATTTTATTTTATTTATTTTAGTTTATTCTTCTATTTCATTTTATTTAATATGTTGTTAAGTTTTTATTATAAAATTGTGATTTATGTTATCACTATTATTATTAATGTTAGTATTACTAATATTATTATTATTATTATTAATTTTATTATATTTATTATTATTATTAATTCTATTACTATTATTATTATTATTATTATTATTATTAATATTATTATTATTAATTTTATTATTATTATTATTATTGTTGTTGTTGTTGTTGTTGTTACTATTATTAATATTATTTTTATTATTTTTGTCATTATTATTATTATTATTATTATTTTGTTGTTGTTGTTGTTATTATTATTATTATTACTATTATTATTATTATTATTTTTATCATTATTGATTATTATTATTGTTATTGTTATTATTATTACTATTATTATCGCGATTATTATTATTCATGGTTCGTCGTTGCTTTGTTAGGGGGTTTTTATCAATTTATGTTTCGTTTGGTAGGATTATTATTTGAGGGCCCGCGAAGGGTGTTTCCGAGTGAGCGCCATCACCGCGCCTTGTCTCCGAGGTTCCGTTGTTGTCGCGCTTCAGTTCCGAGGTGAGTTTTTCTTCCCGCCACTTGGTTTCATGTGCTCTGGTGAGTTTTTGGATGTGTCTAAGTCCTTGATATTGTTTATGCAGAGTATTAGACTTTTTCACGTAGTCTCGGACACACGGCATGTCATTGCGCCTTGGATCCGAGGTTGTTTGTCGACGCGCTTGATTTTGAGGTAGGTCCCCTTTGCACTGCTTTTAAAATTTATGTTATATTATTTCATGCTGTTTGCGCACCCAAATTATTCAAAATCAACATTTTATTAATTGTAATAAATACGAGATAATATACGATAATTAATTTTTAATATAAGAGGGTAAATTTTTAAATGGTTATTTAATGTCAAAAGGAGCCGTTTATTTTTTACACGACACATGAAACATCCTTTTGACGGGCGGACACCCAATAATGAAAGAATGCCCGTTTGGCTTTTAAACATAATTCATGGAATATAAAATAGAGTTTTGGTTTAATGAGAAATGATTTCTTTTGAAGCGTGAACAAATACTTTGGTTCGTTTGATAAATTGCCCGGTTGGATCTTAAAGTTTATTTGGAAAAAGAAAATGGTTTGGTTTGGTTTATAAAAATATTGGCAACCTAGGAAGTAGTATTTTGTGGTTCTTTCAATTGTTTTAAACTGGGTTTTGTCTCATAAAGATGTTGAACCTTTCGTTGAGTTGTGTTTGTGAAATGTATTAAATGCCCGTTTGGCACCTTATAGAAAGAGATGAAAATGATTTGATAAAAACCTCTTAGGACAACTCACATGCCTTGGTTCCAATTGATTGTCTGGGAGGCCGCGCTTAGTAGATCCCAGGTGCGTGAGTAGTTTAAAGGCATGAGGTTGTTCCACGGAGTGGCTCGGGTGATGCTTGTTGTGCTTTATATATATATATATATATATATATATATATGTATATGATTGGATGCTCGGTTAGCGTCAGTTGGATCACCCCTTTTTGAAATACTTGAGACATGGGAATCTGGCATATTGAGAGAATATTCTAAGAACGATTGCTGCACTGGTAGGTTATGGTACTGACCAGTGGCCCATAGTAGGTGGATATATTGGGTTTATTACTATTGGATTTTCCCTTGAACAACCTGTGAGTGGATGGTCGAGCGTATTGTGCGTTTTGATTTCATCGTGACATGTCGATAAGGATGATTTCTCATGTATTGGTGTCTTATTGTTTATTCTCGATCTCCTAGGTTCACCCATGTCAATTCAGCTTTTATGGCTTGTAGTAATGATTATGATGCTCACATGTATACCCACGTTGCCCTTGCTGTATGTTTTACTTTGTGCATTCTGGCATATTTTTTTCCTTGGAAACTGATAAATTTCTTTTTAATAGGTTTCTAAAAATTGTTTTCAAATAAAAGTATTTAATCCCCTTTGTACAAATTTGAAAATTTCAAACATCACTTTCCCCCTTTCCTGAAATGTCATTGACACTAATGAAATGAACCCGAATTTTGAAATGTCTAAGGGCAATGGTTTGTACTTTGTTTTTAAGTAAAATGGTTAGAAAAACATACTTTTATAAATTATAGTTCAAACTTGAAATGATGTTTCTTTTATTTTAAAGGTAGTGCATTGGGAATAGATATCGGGCTAGCCTACTGAGTTTTAATACTCACGCCTATAGTTCTTTTCTGTTTTTAGTGTTTGTGCAGGCTATAGCTTGAGTGCGCTCGCCTAGGGCGACGCTTGATCGTTGAGTTGGAGAGCGACCCGCGAGGTCGCACGGAGTTTGTTTGCACGTCGTGTTTGGTTAGTTTGATTCTTGTTTGTTCCTGTTTAGTCACTTTATTTGGTTTATCTTTTCTGTGCTGCTCTGTATTATTTTTCGCTGTCTTATTTATTTATATTGGGCGAAATCGTTCCCATAGCCTCTGTTGATGCCATGGCGCTTGTTGCCAGCCCGGGAGGATCGAGAAGGCCTCTCGGGCCATGTCGCGGATCAGCTCGGGTGACCGGTTCAGGGTCGACCTAGGTTGGATCGTGACAAAATGGTATCAGAGGAGGTTTGCTCTTAGCAGACCTCACTTTTCAAAGCGCCCTTTGTTATTTGGGATGTCAAGGTAGATGGAGTAGGATTGTCGGGACTTGAGGGGTAGGTGCGAGAAGAGCGTCACGAACTCTTGCCCGTACCGATCCTCAGGTTTCCATGGGAATTCCGGTTTAATTGGTTTCTTTGGGTTTTTATGGAAATGTTTTGCGATTGGGATACGACAAAGGGAGTTTGGTCCATTAGTCCTCCTAACCGGCATGGCCTGGAAAGCCATGCAAAGCTAGTGGAATGGTCCAAGAAGGCTCTCTGTGTCAGTGACGTGTTTGACATATGGCCACCAACCATATGGTCAAGCCACCCATTGAAACTAGTCCCCTGTTTGAGTTTCTTTGGGTATCCCTTGATTTCTGAAAGTGGTTTGAATCAGAAAAAAAATTGGTTTTTGAAAAAAAAATGTTTGTTTGAAATGAAATGTTTAATTTGTGGATGGTTTTAAAAGAAGTGGTATGAATGAATTGTTTTTGGAAAATGAAGTTGCTTTGTTTTGGCCTTGGTGTTCCGATGAGTACTCACATGCATTTTGCTATGTTGGAAATGTGGATGGATCTCTGGTATGGTGGATGGATGCCCTGGGTGGCACGGATACATGCATGTGAGTGAGGCTCTAAAGAATACCAATGGCAAAGGTTTAACCCACTAAGCTTGTTCTAAATTGAAGATGTTTTCAAAGAGAAAAGTTTTGATGTTATAATAACTTGTTTTCTCGGATTTCAAGCTTTTCACCTATGCAGTGTTTTATTTTGAGGTTTTTCTTCATTCATTGAGTTGGCCTTGATTGGGTTTTTGAATTTTCCTTGTCCAGTGGTTATCCCTTTGAATATTTGATGGGTGATCGTAGTGCGGTTGATCAACCTAATGATTTTATGCTTGAGTTTCGGAAGTTGGATCCACCTCTCTTCTATGTTCAAGCAGAAACTTCTGTGGCAGAGGATTGGATGCGAAAGATTGAAAGGGACTTTAGCCTCATTGAGTTGCCCGAGTCATTGAAGGTCAAGTTTGCGACCTTCATGCTTGAAGGTCTACCTTGGATGTGGTGGAAGTCAGTGTTTCGGAACAAGCCCCGTCAAGAGGTTACTTGGGAGTTTTTCAAGGCCTCGTTCATTTGCCAGTATTTCTCTGAGGAAGAAAGGGTGAGGAAGGGGATGGAAATGTGTTGTCTGCAGCAGGGTGTCAGATCCGTGTTAGAATATTTCCATCACTTTGTGGAGCTAGTACCTTATGATTCAGAGTATGCCACAAATGACCCCGTGAAGGCTCGACGCTTCGAGGCGGGTCTCCGCCCTGATCTGCAGTCGAAGGTGTCAGAGTGAAACCTAACTTATTTTGTCGATGTGGAAAGACAATCTTTTCGTGTCGAAGCTGTGATGGTAGGAGTGCTCGAAGTAGTTCTCCATCCTTCGATCCCTATGAGCACTGGTGAAGGTTCTGGAAAGGAGATGAGTAAGAAAATGGAAGTGGACGGATCAGGTCATGGAATCAAGAGGCCTCAGGATCTTTCATCAACCTCTTCGGTACGAGAGATTATTGTGTGTTATCAGTGTGGCAAGCGGGGTCACAAGAAGTCGTCATGCCCAAGCACTCCGAAGCCCTGCCAGGCATGTGGATGCCTGGGTCACTTGCGACGATTTTGTCGGGGTGTTGCAAGGAAGCGTCGTAGAGGAAGTTCTCAGAAGTAATGTGTTGTAGGGTCTTTGTTCAAAGTTTCTAGTGTTAGTTTCCTTTCAGTATAAGTGATCTATTATCGTGTCCTATGTATGGGTGTTGTTTTGGGTTTGAAATGTATGGGAACTTCATGGGTCTTTTGACGAACCTCGGCTTTCAATGTTGGTGGGTTTTTATTTTAAAATCTTGTCCTTCAATCTGTCAGATCAAAAGATGTATGTATCTCATTGGGATTATCAGAACCTGACTGCAAGGCAGGAGATGCTTCATCCATCAGAGCTCCAGCCAAAAGGTCTCGGAGTGAAGCCGGCGCGTAGTCAGGAACCCCCCGGGGGAAAATTTTAATGAGTCCGGTTAAAGTCGCGCCTCTATCGTCGTGGTGAGATAGTTTTGGTGTTATTGCTCTGGTTTCTCTATCATTGTTGTTTTCCTCTTGTCGCAAAGTGCGCGATGGACTTATCCCTCGTGTAACGTCGGGAATTGTGCTTATTGGATGTTAGTTGCTGATCAGTGACCTTACGTGGGCCACTGATGTAAATCAGTTGCGGCCCTGGTTTGTGTCCATCCGGAAGTGATGGGTCGTGAGTAGTCGTACGTCGTAGTTTTAGTGATTTGATCCTTGGGCCCACCCTCCCTGCCCATGGGGTTAGGGTTTTAGTTGCGCAAAGTATCCATTTAAGCTTCTATCCCTTTAGGATGGGAGTAAGTGGTTTAAATGTTTTTGATGTGCTTTTATAGCTTGAGTAAGGCCCAGTTCTGGCCTAAGTTGGATTTCTGGTTGGTCGCTAAGAGGTCAGTCCTTTTATGGTGGGGAGACCCACCATGAGTCTAGTTGGGTCTTCTCTTAAATAGTTTTCGAATCCTAGTGGAGTTCTTATGGTGGGGAGCCCGTTCAGGATCTCTCTCTCTGTTGGTTATTTATTTCGGGAAATGAGGTTTAGTTCCATTGGTAGTCGGTATGATGTCCTTGAGATAAGAGGTTGGATCGTGTTCTCTGAAATCCTTAGGTGTTGATCGATCGACTGGTTGGTGTTGTGGCTTTCCGGGGGCAGAAATAGTTATGGTGGGGAGAATTGTCGCACCCCAAACCATGCGTTTATTTTATTTTATGATTTCTTTGGATTGAAATTGTTTTTGCAGTGGTTCACGTTCAGTCTCAGATGAAAGTTTTGAGTTTTGATAAAAAGTACGCATCTTGGGTTCGACGTCGTCGGAAGCGCGGGTGGAGCGCGACACCGCGCGGCTTCACCCATGAAACTGTGTGGCCTCTTCGGCTTAGAGGAAGTAAAATAAATTAGAAAATGTCAGTTTAGATTGACTTTTAATATTTTTATGGTAATTAATAATTTTTTTTATTGTTTAAGACGAAATGAATATTTTTTTTCATTTTTATTTTTATCATTATGATTATTATCATCATTATTATTTTAATCATTATGTTATAAATGGATAATTAGTAAAATTGTTAATGTTGCAGATAATAGTATAATCATTATTAAACATGTTTTTTTATTAATATTTATTATGGTTATTATTATTATTATTATTTATTATTATTATGAATTTGTTTTTTTTTATTTTATTTTATTTAATTTTATTTTATTTTTATTTTATCTTATCTTTTCTTTTCCCCTAACCATAGCGCCTCCCCCCTCTTTTATTTTTTCTCTTCCTCCACTTCTCCCACGTGCCGCCACCTTCACCCTCTCCCTTCTTCTTCCTCCTTCCCCCGCACGGTTTTCCCTGGTGCGCCTTCCACACCCCGCACCCTACTCGTTCTTCTTCCTCTAGCGCGCGCCCCCTGTATGCACTGACCCCCCCTCTCCTCCAGCAGCCGTAGGACACGATCTTCCTCCGCGCGGCTGCCTCCTGGACGAGACCCAGCCGGCATCCCGGCCTCCCCCGCGCAGTCTTCCGGCTGCGCCTCCAGCCTCCCTCCTGCAGCCCGCAACCCCCTGACCAGCATCACCTCCGACGCACCCTCCGCCTCCTCTTCCCCAGTTCATGCGGCGCCCCTATCCTCCTCCAGCAGTGCTTCCTCCGGCCGTTCCTCCTCCCCTTGTGCAACGACCCAATGCCTGCACCTCCTTCTTCCCTTGCTGCATCCCTCCATTCTTGCAGTGCACGGATGACACAACCATCCGGCGCAGGACCCCCTACCTCCAATTCTCCTCCCTCTGCACGAACCCCCTGGTCCATCCGGCTCGCTTCCCTCCGCCTCGGGCCGACGTCGCTGCTCCCCTGTTGCACCCACTCCAGACCCGCACCCCCTTCTTCTTCTCTCCTTATTCCTCTTCTTATTCTATTCTTCTCCTTCCCTTCTTCTTCTTCTCTCCTTCCTCTTCTTCTTCTCTTCTTCTTCTTCTTTTTATTTCTCCTTCCTCCACTCCGCCGCGCAGGTAAGTTTTTTTTTTTATTTTATTTATTTTAGTTTATTCTGCTATTTCATTTTATTTAATATGTTGTTAACTTTTTATTATAAAATTGTGATTTATGTGATCACTATTATTATTAGTGTTAGTATTACTATTATTATTATTTTTAATTTTATTATTATTATTATTATTAATTCTATTACTATTATTATTATTATTAATATTATTAATAATATTATTATTAATTTTTATTATTATTATTATTATTATTATTGTTACTATTATTAATATTATTTTTATTATTTTTGTTATTATTATTATTATTATTATTATTATTATTTTGTTATTATTATTATTATTATTATTACTATTATTATTATTATTATTATTATCATTATAGATTATTATTATTGTTATTGTTATAATTATTACTATTATTATCGCGATTATTATTATTCTTGGTTCGTCTTTTCTTTGTTAGGTGGTTTTTATCAATTTATGTTTCGTTTGGTAGGATTATTATTTGAGGGCCCGCGCAGGGTGTTTCCGAGTGAGCGCCATCGCCGCGCCTTGTCTCCGAGGTTCCGTTGCTGTCGCACTTCAGTTCTGAGGTGAGTTTTTCTTCCCGCCGCTTGGTTTCGCATGCTCTGGTGAGTTTTTGGATGTGTCTAAGTCCTTGATATTGTTTATGCAGAGTATTAGACTTTTTCACGTAGTCTCGGACACACGTCGTGTCATCGAGCCTTGGATTCGAGGTTGTTTGTCGACGCGCTTGATTTTGAGGTAGGTCCCCTTTGCACTGCTTTTAAAATTTAAGTTATATTATTTCATGCTATTTGCGCACCCTAATTATTCAAAATCAACATTTTAATAATTGTAATAAATATGAGATAATATACGATAATTAATTTTTAATATAAGAGGGTAAATTTTTAAATGGTTATTTAATGTCAAAAGGAGCCATTTATTTTTTACACGACACATGAAACATCCTTTTGACGGGCGGACACCCAATAATGAAAGAATGCCCGTTTGGATTTTAAACATAATTCATGGAATATAAAATAGAGTTCTGGTTTAATGAGAAATGATTTCTTTTGAAGCGTGAACAAATACTTTGGTTCATTTGAGAAATTTCCCAGTTGGCTCTTAAAGTTTATTTGGAAAAAGAAAATGGTTTGGTTTGGTTTATAAAAATATTGGCAACCTAGGAAGTAGTATTTTGTGGTTCTTTCAATTGTTTTAAACTGGGTTTTGTCTCATAAAGATGTTGAACCTTTCGTTGAGTGGTGTTTGTGAAATGTATTAAATGCCCGTTTGGCACCTTATAGAAAGAGATGAAAATGTTTTGATAAAACCCTCTTAGGACAACTCCCATGCCTTGGTTCCAATTGATTGTCTGGGAGGCCGCGCTTAGTAGCTCCCAGGTGCGTGAGTAGTTTAAAGGCATGAGGTTGTTCCACGGAGTGGCTCGGGTGATGCTTGTTGTGCTTTATATATATATATATATATATATATATATGTATATGATTGGATGCTCGGTTAGCGTCAGTTGGATCACCCTTTTTTCAAATACTTGAGACATGGGAATCTGGCATATTGAGAGAATATTCTAAGAACGATTGCTACACTGCTAGGTTATGGTACTGACCAGTGGCCCATAGTAGGTGGATATATTGGGTTTATTACTATGGGATTTTCCCTTGACCTGCCTGTGAGTGGATGGTCGAGCGTATTTTGCGTTTTGATTTCATCGTGACATGTCGATAAGGATGATTTCTCATGTATTGGTGTCTTCTGGTTTATTCTCGATCTCCTAGGTTCACCCATGTCTATTCAGCTTTTGTAGCTTGCAGTAATGATTATGATGCTCATATGTATACCCACATTTCCCTTGCTGTATGTTTTACTTTATGCATTCTGGCATATTGTTTTCCTTGGAAACTAATAAATTTCTTTTTAATAGGTTTCTAAAAATTGTTTACAAAAAAAAGTATTTAATCCCCTTTGTACAAATTTGAAAAATTTAAACATCACTTTCCCCCTTTCCTGAAATGTCATTGACACTAATGAAATGAACCCGAATTTTGAAATGGCTAAGGGAAATGGTTTGTACTTTGTTTTTAAGTAAAATTCTTAGAAAAACATACTTTTATAAATTGTAGTTCAAACTTGAAATGATGTTTCTTTTATTTTAAAGGTAGTGCATTGGGAATAGATATCGGGATAGCCTACTGAGTTTTAATACTCACGCCTATAGATCTTTTCTGTTTTTAGTGTTTGTGCAGGCTATAGCTTGAGTGAGCTCGCCTAGGGCGACGCTTGATCGTTGAGTCGGAGAGCGACCCGCGAGGTCGCACGGAGATTGTTCGCACGTCGTGTTTGGTTAGTTTGATTCTTGTTTGTTCCTGTTTAGTCACTTTATTTGGTTTATCTTTTATGCGCTACTCTGTATTATTTTTCGCTTTCTTATTTATTTATATTGGGTGAAATCGTTCCCATAGCCTCTGTTGATGCCCTGGCGCTTGTCGCCAGCCCGGGAGGATCGGGAAAGCCTCTCGGGCCATGTCGCGGATCAGCTCGGGTGACCGGTTCAGGGTCGACCCAGGTTGGTTCATGACATCCTCCCAAGCCAAAAAAACAGAAATCATATCCAGATGAGGTAGCTGAAAAATGGAGAGAAGACAAGGAGAAGAGGAAAGAAGGGGATCCACAGTTCGTATGGAGAAGATGTCAGAACAAGAAATTGTTCAATCACTTTTGAAAGCAATAGAGATGGCTTCTATGAAGATTCCAATTCTGGAAACATTTGATGTCAAACTATTACTAGAGACCCCAGGGAAAAAGTAATCCACTCTGGAAATGTCTTAGGGTAAAGAAGTTGGTGAATAAGTATAGAAAATAGATGGTGGAGAAGTAGAGGAAGAGGTTGGGGAAGAAAAAGGAGAAGTAGAAGAAGGAATTGATGTTATGGATGACTAGATCAAACAAGTGGAAGATTATCATGAAAAGGCAGAATATTCAATGTTAGTCACTCCGGGTAATGGTGTTGAGAAAGATGCTAAGGTAGATGATGTTCAGGAAAAATAAAATGAGTTATCTAATGAGAAAGTGACCAATGAGAAGCATTATCTTGAAGAAGGAATAGAGAAGGAGAAACCAGAAAAAGACAAGATTGTTCAAGTATCTGAATCCGAGGAAGAATTTCTTAATGAGGTACCCATTCCGAAAACTGATAAAGCAAAGAAAGTGCTCATGGATACACCAATAAAAGACATAATTAGGAAGAAATAATTTGGTGGTTCTTCTAAAAGGAAGTTGGTGAAAATTGAAGAATAACAATATCCATGAATGTTATCAGATTCAGAGTCATCAGCACACGGTCATGACATTGTTGTCAAGTCTTTGATAAAGTTAGTGGACACCATTCCGATATTTCCCACTATAGACTCCAGATGCCAGATGCTGCAACATAGCTTGAATCAGAAGTCAGAATCCTTATATATGGGGATGAATAAGTGTGTGATGATTGTGGCCAACCATAGAAATTTCCTTATAAATTATGATGTACATAGGAAATCATACAACAAAATAACATTGTGGTCTAAGATAGTTGAAGAAGGCATGGCTGAGTTTGATCTTTTTCAGAATTATGTTAATGATGCCTTTAACACCGAGGACTCCAAGATTAAGAATCATCCGGATGAGCTAATCATTGAGAAAAGACCTTAGAATCAACAAGTGAAGGATTTGAATGTAAAGTTTAACTATCTTGGTCAAAATTTTAAAAGGGATAGAGAAATTTGGATTGAGATCGAAGAAACTCATGTAAAGAAAGATGCGTTAGTGAAGATGCTTGAAGAGGCCATGAAGGCTCAAGCTGAGGCGTTGAAAGCTCAACAAGAAAGGATCACAACTTTGGAGAAAAAAGTTGAGGAAGATCAAAAATACTTGAAAAATATGAAAATATTGTTGAAGAATCTTATTATGAAGGAAAAGAAAGACAAATAGACAAATCCGAACTTTTGTTGAATTATTATTTCCTTGTAATTTTTTTTCAACTCGAATGATATTTTTGGTTTGTTATATCTTGTATTCTTATATACTAATGTTTCAAGGACCATGTTTATTTTCCATTCCCTTAAATGTTTTTTGAAAATAACAAAGTGGGAGAAGGAAAAAGAAATACTTAAAAGGGGAGAAGGAAAGATTTAAAATGGAGAAGGAGAAATTTCTAAGTGAAGATATCCTTAATGTAAGGGGGGGTTTCTCATTGCGAATTTTTTCATTCCTATAATAATGAAAACTCCACTCCTGAAATTCAGATTACAATCCTTAGAGTTTCAATGCCTAAGGGGGAGTTAGTTGTATTCACCATCATCAATGAACAAAGGGAGGTAAGCTTTAATTTTAATGTTTAATTTAAATTTTCAAAGTCCTTATGTTAATTTTCGTAAGGTTGTTTGTGATTTCCAAAAAGGTTTATATTTTTTAGTCAATAAGGTTTTCCTTATGACTTTTCCATTCCTTCTTGTTTTGGAAATCACAAACACCTTATACTTAAGAAAATATATATTTTACTTCTCTAAGGAAAATTTCCTTCCTTGAGGAAATTTACCCTAACCTAGATTTCCTTGTACATATCGGTATTTTTCTTTAGTATAAAAATCGGATTCATATCAAAAACCATGGAATCATATAATAATTAGATATGAAACATTCTATGTTAGGATCTGAATTATGGATATGAACTGTAATGATGTTCCACTCCGAATTCTCGATATAAACTATAATGAAGTTCCACTCCGAATTCTGGATATGAACTATAATAAAGTTCCATTCAATATTCTGGATACGAACTCTAACAATGTTCCATTCCAAATTCTAGATATGAACTCTAACAAAGTTCAAACTCTAAATTTTGGACTCCGAAATCTTATGAGATTGACTCAGAACTTTTACTAGTTCGACTCTGAACTTTTATGAGTTCGACTCCGAACATTTATGAGATCAACTCTGAACATTTACTAGTTCGAATCCAAACTTCTACAAGTTCGACTCCGAACATTGTAAGATCATATTATGAATGCTGGTGAAACCAGACTCTGAATTTCCTTTGAAATTCAGACTTCTAATTTCTACAGATTTTATGTTCCGAATTCCTATAAAATAGAATCCAAATATCTCATTATTATAGACTCAGAATTCCATTTTTGGTTAGACTCCGAATTTTTTTTCCGTACATTCCGAACTACAGTTTTTCTTATGCTTAAACTCTTTTCATTATAAAATGATATCGTGCTTTCAGTTACTCATGTTTTGTTATAAAATCATGTCATCCATTCTGTTTCTAACTAACCGTTAGTTGAGTGATATGTGTACAGGTCCCTATGAAATTTAAGGAAAACATGTCTGGTGGAGGAGCGAACCGACTGTTCCATCCGAGCCTATAAATAGGCACTAATTTGAAAGAGCTCAATACTGAAGTTGATCACTCTAGAGACAACACATTGTTAAGGTGATTTCAAGGGAGAGAATATTCTCATGCCTTATTCATATTGAACTGCTTTTTTAGATTGCATCGTGTGACACTAAATGTCGGTGATTACATTCGAGGGCTTCCAGGGATAGAAAGACAGAGTTGCCAACTTCCTTGAAGTTTGAGGCCATCCTTGCTGAGGAAGAGAGAGGTTCTAACTACCGTGAAGTTTAGGGATTACGGGGATAGCAAGGCAGAGACTCCAATAATTGTATCATGCGCTTACCTTCGTGTGGGTAAGACAGACTTGATAGAAATTATAAATCAAGGCACCTTTATCCAAGGTTGTTGGATACCCTTCTCTTTGGGTTAAAAGATTTATATCTTGTTACCTGTAGTTTTACTACTTTTTTTCCACTGGTTTTGGTATTTTATGGAAAGTATAATCTTCTTATATTTCCTTACACATGTACTCAGATTAATTTAGATTCTATACACTATAAGGTAGAATCTCATATTGTAAACTTTGTTTATGTTTCAATTTCCGGATCCATATTTCTGGAACTTGTTTTTCAGAATCGCTTACCAGATTTAAGAAATTTTATAGTACTAGAAGTTTGTAACATCATAATTTGTTGAAATATATCAATTAGTTTAAGAGGTGTTGTGAATTTGATTAGTTTAACATTGTTAAACTTAGATCTTTATTTTTTTTAATTTTTTTAAAGTGTACAATTCACTCCCCCCCCTCTTGTATATTGAGCATCTACATCATTATTTCGATCCTACACCCTACAATGTTCAACCTAGGCCCACAACTGTGTATTGAGTTGGCGGCCCTATCTACCACCTGTGGCCACCATGCTGTAGGTTCCTCCCTCAGTAAGGCTACTCTACCCTGCGCTAGTGCCAACACCTCTACTTTGGTCCACCACTATCACCTTGGTGGATCGTTCTTCAAACTGGGAACAATGATAGAATCTTCTAGTTGACACCTTCAATTTTTTGGGATCAGGGTCATCTTATCATTTATCTGTGGGTCCAATCTTGTTGAGAATGATCTTCATAAACATGTCATGACCATGAGTGTCTACTGACGATGAACGCACGTATGGCAGAGATAAAACCGAAAACCAACAAGGGGGAAGAAATGTGGATTTATGTTCTCGTACATCATATTTCATTTATATTAGAATGGATGTTTATATTTAAATAATAAAAATTCAAGATCATTTTCATATAACCCTAAAAATAGGTGAATCCAATCCAACAAAAATTTCTGATCTGGGGTCCAATATCTTTTTGGATTGGACTACATTCATCGTAGAATACCATGAAAGTGGTGAAGGAGAATCAATATAAAACTAACACCCTATATGAATTCCATTTTATTTTTTATCAATAGAAATTACCTCATCATAGTTCATTGATACTCACTCATCAATACATAATCCTCAATTTGTCATCTCAACAGCATCCACCATTATCCAACAAGAGGATTTTTCCAAGGCACATCTCCAGTGCTCCTAGGGGATGTCCCTATGATCCTTCACCCAATCCTTTTCCATACAAATGGTTGGAGATGTAAAACATGTTTTATTGTTTTAACACATTTAATCATTAAACACGTTTCATCACTATCACCTCACTGAGTGGCAACGTCACTGAGTCACTACATTGTAGTACATCTATATTATGATGAAATATTAAAAATAAAATATTTATTCTAAATTATTATTTTTCTTAAAATTTCCAAAAATTAACATTCGCAATCAACCATCACTGGTCGAGGTTAGGAACTGCCTAAGGGAAAAAATACCATTATAAACTCAATGATGGTCTCTAATTTCTAATTTTAGTTTCCATTTATGAGTTATTATAACATTAAAATACAATAATTTTATTTACTGTTACATCATTTTCGGGTTATTCAACAAAATACTCATGCATACTAATGAAAAGATGCACCAAGGTTAAAGCCATTGAACTGAGCTCAACGATGCCCTTATAATTCTAATCTGGGCACCAATTTATTTGCTATTCAAACTTTTTATGAAAACCACAAACACAAGATATTTAAAAACATAACATATTTCAATAGATCATGTAGGGCACATTGGGCCTTAGAATCCCATGTCATATTAAACATCTAGTCTCGTAATTTCTAAAATAATTTTCTAAAAAGAAAATAATGAATATCTAAGTCATTAAATTATCCCTAATGTAAGTATTTACATCCTGGAAAATATAAACAGGGTCTACTCCAACAAAATTTATAGAGTACATACCATAAATATGATCCTCCCGCTCCCAAGTTCCATTCCAAAGATCCTCATACTGCTTTTGGGAACATGCCAAGGGAAAAGATCATCCATGAAGGATCCTTTATCAATATTTGGTATTCATCCTTTCTCACTCATGCATTGATTTCCATCTCACCATAGATTATCATGTGTAAAGGGTTATGCATGAATCTCCTCAGTGGTGAACGATGGAGGACGTTTTGTACCTTGTCATACTATGGGGTAGAGCTAATCGTTAAGCTACGTTTCCAACTATACATAGTACCCAAAAGAAAGAATATTATCATTGGAGAGAACATTACACCCTGTAAAATCCATATAACCTTAATCGAGGTGAGATCTAATGAATGAAATGGTCTCTTTCCTCAATCTCCAAAAGCTTTCATCCATCTGTCAGAATAAACTTTTGATAGATCGGTGCATTTTTATCATCTCCTAGATAATCCTCCCAATATCTATAATTGCCTCCTAAAAGCCCTTATAAAATATGTATGTAAAGCGAGCATCACGATCTGAAATAATCGTCTATGAAATGTCATGGAGTCAAACTATCTCCTGCACATAAAGGCATCCCACGAACTCTACTAAACTCTATAATTGGGTAGTTAGGATATTTTCTGACTCGGTGTGTCGGTCAATTATCTCCACGATGGTATCATGTCTCAAGGATATACATAGAAAAACTATCTCAATGGCCACTAACATTACATCCCACATCCTTTCTAGTACCCCAATAAAGAGAAGGAGTGACCCCTTCAATGCATAGGGGGCTTGAAATTGTGACATTACCATCCAATATACTAATTCAAACAATTTTTTGGATTTTACCTCAATAAGTAATCATAGTTTCATCTAGTTCTTATCACCCTAGTTCTTTCCTTGACACCCCTATGCATATCCCTATGCATCTCACCACTATAGGCATATACTTCTATAATATTGCAACACATTAGGAGGACGAAGTGGTCCCCACCATTCAAGTATCCTTCATGGGAATTCCATGTTGAAAAGTAAGAACATGAAGACTCATAATTGGAATCATCGATATGTGCCCCTTGGACTCAATTTCCAAATGGAAGGGTAATAACCATTCATTGGAGGTAAGATTCATCACCAATATCCACAAAGGGTTACTATAATTAGGTCAACTTCTCTATTACCTAATTTAAAAACATTAAACTGGATCACATGAGAAGAGAATCTTCTACCATGTTTCTCTTACTATTATTATAGACTTGCTCCATGTCAGTGTATTAGAGGAACTCTAGATGATGCCTCTATCTCCAGTTTATAACCTTTTAAGTGAATATATACTTTAGACTCTTGTGGTCTGAGTAGAAGGTAAACCATCATCCCATTTGGCAGTTTCGAAACATATTAAATTCAATTACTACCATTTACAATGCCAGATCATGGGTCACGTAGTTTCTATAATGTGGTCCAAAATTATGAGAAACATAGGCAATCCCAACATGCCTCTACAAAAATACACAACCAAGTACAGTCTCTGATGCAATGCCAAACACTGCTTAATCGACTCCCTCCTCGAGAAAACACTTGAACAAGATGCTCATCAAAATCTGTTTTAATTAATGAACAGCCTAATAGCACTCTTATATCATTCTGAAGGGCTTTCACTTTCAACTTAATGATGTTTTCATCAACCCTTTGGTAGTGGATACACATTCTGCAGGGTCACTTGGATAAAGTGCTAGTGATCCACACATAATCCTGAACACTAGGTCTTAAAAAGGCCTTCCTCTCCAAGTCCTCCACCTTCACCTTCATCTCATGAAGCTCTAAGAAATCCATCTAATATATCTATACTGATATTAGTGCCATATCATGGGTTAGAACAATGTAGAATTATATCTCCCTTTTAAGAGGTAAACCTAGAATCATCTCATGGAAAGAAGTCCTCATAATCCATCACTTATTTTGAAAAAAACACATAACAGACACTACCATGAGTGTAAGTCTGTTCGACTCGAGAGTTATTGGTTTCACCCTTCTGTGTATGAGTATATCTCATAAATCATGGGTTTTTTTTCACAGACAAAGGAATACGCAATTCCATCGATGTGAACATACAACACCATTTTTTCAAAACATTCAATCCAAACATGGACTATTTATACTGAATCCATACCAAGAATGTCATCATAAGTTCTCGATAAAATAGCCAAGAGGATCCAACCCAAGCTATCACATAAAGGGTTAGATCACATTGATGGCACTAATGTTATTACCATGTCTCCTTCCATAGGTATCTCCAAAGATAAGGGTCAAGTAAATGATATAATATAAAACCAAGGTCTGGAAAACATCCATGACCATGAATAGTGATTATCACCTAGTGTATAAGTAAGAAATCTAATAGTAGGAAAATACCATATTTCTAATTATTCTAGGATCCCTTGGGTCATATTCCTTGACCGCATGCAGTTGTCCCTTCCCCTATCCTCCAACTCATTCAGCCTGTTTTGGACCACAAGGATGTGGTGGTGGTAACATGTTAGAATTTATACCACCTCATATTTCCCTCTCAGCTCCACTACCATTTATACTACCCTATAGAACAATATGTTCCCCTGACTATCTCTTCCTTAATGTCTCATCCACTATTTCCAGACCAGTAGCATGACATGCTGGAAAATCTATAGCGAGGTGAACCCTATTGTCACATGAAAATAATTTTCCCTCTCTAGGCCCAATAGACCCACCATATGATCCTTGATATGTAGATACACTATACTAGGACGTCTTCTTAGAATGTCCTACATGTACATGTATCTGAGACTGATGACTAATTCCTTCTCCTAAAGTCTCCACTCATACTTTCTCGCTGATGACCTCCACAGGTTGTATCTTCTCAGACAATTGACATTCAACCAGAAAGGTTATCTATAGCACCCTAGAATATGTAATAATGCACAAAGGAATAATTATACCTTGTATCTCCCTAATCACAATTTATTCGAATGTCTCAGGCCTATAGAACTGGTTGTACCATATCCATTGAGTATCTAGATGGTCGGTATGTCTCAATGAATACTCAGCTACAGACATGTCTTCCTATTTAATTTGTAGAAACACTTGGGCACACATTGAAGATATATTCTATTTTGGGATCCCATTATATGAGAATTTTTCTCAATTTCTTTCCTTGGTAGAGTCGCCTCATTATAATATCGGGTAATCTAAACACCACCATCACACTGGTGAGCCACATAAAATGTTCACTTCCAAGACCGACATCTAATCTAATGGTGTCATGACTAGGTGTAAAACATGGTCACCAACTCAATCCAATCCTTAGACATGTGTGATTTGGGCTATCATCGGAACCTGAGGGGTCTCAATCACTAATACTCATGATGGTATCTCAAATTGTGTATCTCATTTGTCTGAACTATAAGTACCATGTGATTCTATACCGGTGGTGGTATAGCTAGTACACCACCCAAAGGTGTTGTCTCTAATAAAAATCCATGTAACCATGTCACTTCACCCTATGGATCATCCTCATGATGACCCGGTGGAATCCAAGATGACTGTCTACATGGATGCATCTTGAAGGAAAACAATATGTATCACGTTCAATAGTGTATTTCTAGTGAGTTGACGCAAGAAGAAAATAGAAAACAAAACCCATTCCCATATGATTCATGCACCATCATTTTCCTTTTCAACTAATTTTTTTATCTTACATGTCAAAAAATAGATTTTAGGGTGAGAATGTATTGATATGTTTTCTACTACACAAACAATATATTATATGGCCATAAATCCAAACTCAAAACACTCAAGACCATTTCCACTAACCAATATCATAATCATGGGGTTCTTAAGATATAACTAACATCCTCTAATACCACGATATCTTTACCCATCCCTCAGGTCCCATGTCATGACTACCCCAAGATGTCTTTGAAATGTTAGGGGATTGAGATGGTAATGGAGTAGTATTATCCCACAAATGGGAGGCATTTTTCTAAGAAAATATACACACACAACTCAAAACCAATGATTCTAGAAAGTAAAAACACCTTGAAATGAAATAGCATGCATACCACTACAACCAAATATTAGAGTATGAATGAAAGAAAAGAATTATTGTAAAATTGAGATATAATATATTCCCCCAAAAAGAATGTTTCTATATTAAAAATACTCAATCTCTTTTGTAGAAATTCTCACTAGATATAACTGAAAGGTACGACACTGGACTGGTTTCCGTAATCCACTGGAACACACCTTAGTCTGTCTAATCAAACATGGACCCTCCTTGTCTAGTCATCCTAAAACATCTTCAATGTGTCAACCATCTACACAATATATGAAACATGTTGCGAAATATCATGTATGGGTGAGTAAAATAATTTTCTATAGGACAAATAAAATCTATAAGAGAAAAACAAAAAATAATGAACAGTGATTTCATCATATTTATAAACCCATACACACACCATGAAAATCTTGATATATTAATATGAAGATCAAATTAAAGTGAGGAAAATTCACAACTAGTCATCCGTCAGAGGATTCCTCTTGAGGCATCCTCATTCCGAGAGAACTCACTCCTCAAGACTTGATGTTGTCAAGGATTCTTACAAGAGGTCCTGCTAATTTCGTCACAACCCAAAGAGATAATTATGGTAAAAAATCATGATATTTATATAGGGAATTATATAATGAGAATTTCATAAAGATAATATGCATTAACACTCAATATAGTGGATTTTAATCAGAGAATATCCTAAACCCTACCGATGCAGCTCGTAACATTGGGGATTCTCCTTATAGAGTATTGTGACCTCTACCGATACATCCCAGTAGATGGATTATTAACACCATTCACATTAATTTCACATATATACACATGAAACTACATTATGAGTGATAAAGTATCACTCAGGTTCAAGGATGATTCCAAAAATCTCTCTTAGACTCTATCACAATGAGGGTATTATAGCCTAGTGATCTGGGATACGATGTCATACTAAACCCTCGAGGAATTCACCATGTTTTTGTAACTCACTAACTCTAGTCCTCACTAAAAATAAAAAACCCCATATCAGAATGACTAACATGTTTTAAGGGTCACAATTAAAAGAACGGATCGTCAAACAGACTTACGGTTTTAATGTTGTGGGTCAATTAGTGAAACGGGGTCGGTTGGGTTTCATCTTAGTTCGACCAAGTCGGGCCAACCCAAAGCCCACTGGTACCACCTATTGGGTCCAAGTAGACCCAACAAGACAGACCCAACAACCTAACTCATGATCGCCCCTCTCAAGTAGGATAGGTTTTCCACACGGAACATAGTGGGTGTGGCTTCCCTGCATAGTCAAAGCGGTCGACGATTGCGTTCAACATGGCCGACCACCACTTGTCCTGCACTGTGGCCATTATTGTGGGGTGTTATTGTGGTCCCACTAGACCGCTCCCTTGGACTTCTGACATGGCCTCCTATAGAATTCTCTTGAGGCCCACTACCGACTGTCGAGCTGACGACCTTTTCTCCCACTCGTGGCCACCTTTACGTGGGTTCATACTGCCGGGTGGTCACACCGTCACGCTCCATATTTGCTGTGGTAGACCATTTATCAAATTGGGCACCCCATTTCAAACCTCTGATTTTCCCCATCACATCCTTGATATTCCAATCATCTTTCCATTTATCTATAGGTATAGTCACACTTGGAATGACCCAACAGAACATGTCACGACCATGTGCGTCTGTCGACAAAGAAAACAAGAATAGGGGATTGAAAATCATGATATCAAAGAAAAACAAACATCGATCATTGTTATTATCGATCTTTATTAATTTATATTAGAAAATAATATTATAATTCCACAACAAAATTCAGGATCAATCACCCATAACCCTAAAAATATGTGGAACCCATCCCAAAACAATGACTGATCTGTTGGCCAATCATTTTATGGAGTGATCTGCATTCATCATACTGAATCAAAAATGATGGAAAGGATAATAAAAATAAAACATAAACCCTATTGGGATTTGGTATAATCTTTTATGAAGAGAGAATATGTTTTCATTATTAATAGATCCTCATACCACGATCTTATATCATGGATTCATCTTCTCCTTATTGTCTATCATTCTCCAATAAGATTATTTTTCAAAGTATATTTCCAATCCACCCAAGAAAATTACCCAGGATCCTTCACCCAATGCAATTTCCCTACCATCATTTAGAGAAGGAAAACAGGTTTCTACAATTGGTCATGTCATAGTGTTAAACACATTTAAGTGTTTTCGCATCACTGAGTTGCAGCATTTTTGAGTCATGACATCTCATTATTGTTCAATTATGTTGAATCATTAAAAATAAAATAATTCATTCATATTATATTATAATGAAATAATCGAAAAATTTACTTTTCCAGTCGACCTGAACATATCAATGTTTGGATATACCTAAGAAAAACACCCCATTACAAACTCAACTATGGTATCGAATTAACAATCCAACTTACCATTTATGAGTTATTATAATTTTAAAATAAAAATTTATATTTACGGTTACATCCTTTTCATTTTTCTCAAAAAAAGTCTCAAAGTGGCAAAATTTAAGTTGCACATAGTATAAATCCACTACTCAAAGCTCAGTGGTTCTCTCGGATTTTTGATTCCATAATCCATTTAGAATTTATACCACTTTTCGAGAAAACCGCTCATAGACTTTATTTAAAAATACAAATTGTTTTGAATGATCATTCCAGCAACACAAGGTATCAGAATCTCATGAGGTCTCAGTACCTGGTCTCATAATTTCCTAAAAATAGATTTAGGAAAACCTGATTCATTAATGGAAGATATATGGGTTCCACTAGGGAGTGGAAATAGGGAACGAGAATTATGCATGGAAGCTTCCTGGGAGCCCCTAAAATGTGTAAACAATGAATCAAGGTTACACGTGGAAGATATCCAGGTGCCTCTAAGGATTGGTTGTGGTGGATGGTGCTTATGAGTGAAAGTTGTCAAGGTTTTGATAAAGAGTTCGAACCGTGAATGTAGACTATGTGTAGATGCTTCACAAGTTTCACTAACGATAGGCTATAGTGGTTGGGGCTTATGGATTGAATCTTCCTGGGTACCAAATTTTGGGAAGCAATAGTGAATGGGGATTATGCATAGAAAACATTTGAGTGTCGTTGTGGAGTGGCTACTATGGATGGGGATTACTCGTGGAAGCTTCTCGTTATGTCTTCCTTATATCATGTCATGAGAATATTTTATATGATGATTGGTCGAGGGAAATGTTTTTTTGATTTAACCTTAAATGCAGTCCCATATTGGTTTTTTTATTTATCTCATACTGAGGCATATTATTCTTGATTAAAAAGGAATAATATTCTATATGTTTCATACTTATTCAATATAATCTCGTTCTTGTTCAACTTGTTATTGGAGCCATTTTATTCTATTTTAGGAGTTTCTTGGGGAATTTCCCAACTCAATGAACTTTGGGAATCTAAAATGAGGATATCAATGAATCCAAGATGATGATCTTAACTCATGACATATGGATGTAACCCAGAGAAGTAGGTCAACTCAAGGTGTTTCATAGAGTGTGTAAGCGTATCTTGAATTATCGAATTCCATGCATGGAAGTTAGATGAGAATAGGAGAAAAGGCTAAAATTAATGTGACCCGACGCGAAAATATTGAAGTGATACTCTATATTTTTTCGGGGGGTTAGTGATGGTAGAAACGGGTAGGTCCTTGAGGGATAGAAACACATCCCAGAAATGATCACCTATGGTGGTGCGAGGGTAAATGTCCTGTGGTATTAACTGGTGCACAAGGAGGTATGATATTAAATAAGTATATTGCTTCACGAATGAAAGGGGTTCATGGAGTTGAGTGTCTCGCGAAGGATCAGGCTTTTCATAATTCAGGGACTCATATAGTATCTAGAATTTCATAGCTCAAGGGATAATTTGTAATGAGATGGATGCCTCATCATAGAGTTTAATAGAAAATTTCTTCATGAATTATTAATGCTTAATGAAGCCTCTAAAACCCTAAATGGGCTCCCTCCATCGCAATGGGCAGATGCCTTCAAATAGGGAATACCAACCGAAGGTATGGGAAATACATTTTATTGCGAGTTTATGGTGATCAAGTAAACCATGAAATGATATACATGAAAAAAATGTTATTTTAAAAGTTATTTTTTTGCTGAGATTTAATTTAGAGGCATCATGTATCACGTTACACGAGGGGGACATAGTAAAGAAAATACATTGGCATGACCATGAAGAAGAAAACGGAATCATGAATAAAATATGTTCACATGGTCATGTGTGGAAAATTAGAAACATGAATAAATAAAATAATGTGGCTATAAAGGGAAAAAGGTCGCTGTGAATATAATTTGTATGTGCAGTATTAGATGGACCTCTATGAACCATGATGCTCAATAGCACCTCGTGAAGTATAAGGGGTGTTGTGAAGAAAATAATTTCACATGGCTGTTGAGGGAAAAGAGTGTCACAATATAAAGATTATTATGTGGACACAGAGGGATCTCCATAAACTGAGAAGCTCATATGCACTCTGTGAGGTAGAATGGTAACCATGAGGAATATATGATCATGTCGCCGAGAGAGGACCTCCTAGGACCATTTTTTCTTCTTTATTTCAAATAGTCATAACTTATAATCTGAAACTCTATTCAGGCTCAAAGACATTTTCAGTCGATGCATAAAAAAATGCTACACTTCTTGATCAATATTAGAAGAATTCAATTCATCATATGGATGCATTTTCTGGTGCTGATAATGGATCACACATGTGACAGTTTTTTCTCTTTTTGTTTAACATTATTTCACAAAACCTGAATAGATGTATGTTATTCTGTGAAAAATGTATAACTGTGAATCCTTTTTCTTTTGGTATACTTCCTTATATCAAATATATATAGCCTCTAAATCTAGTGAGAAAACCAGAAATTATTTTTTTATACTAGGCATGTACCCTCACCAAAATATATGTGTAATACTTATTTTTCCATATTCTAGGGTTTTATGTGTGAAATAATTAATTCATTAAACTCAATAATATAGACTTAATATCTCATTTTATTGGTATACGGTTTTTCTTAATTTATGAGGTAAATTTTGAATAGTTTCATAACAAAACTTTTTTTAGTGTGTTTCACCTTTGTTGGAGTCTTGTACGTTTTCATAGAGAAATAAATTACATGAATTTCCAACATGAGATATATAATTATGGAACTCCTCTATTAATTTAGATTATGAGAATCATAGGAATCCATTCCTTATATCATAATATAAGACTTGGAGAGGGTTGGTTTTTCTAAAAATCATTATCTATCATATAAAATGAGAGAGACAACTATATTATCCATCTTGATGCTTAAATGTATATAAAAAATAATTAATTTAACTACTTATATTATTGAGTTGAATTTCACATTAATAAATGTATTAATTTCTCAAATAACTTACGATTTAAACATTAATCTAGGGTTTATTTCTTATTAATAATCATAGAACATATAATAGTGGAATATTTTCAAATATGTGGAACACCTCTTGTGCATGTAATGTTGATGGTATGACCCTTTATGAAGATCAATCTCCAACATTCTTATACAATGATGCACAACAACGAAATCCACATCAATATTTTCATATGGGAGAAGCATTATGTTAGATATAATAATGGAATAAGTACTAGATAAGTAATTCATGAAGATTACATCTCAAAAATGTTATCTTTTCAGTCAATATAGTTAATTATTAGTTCATGGATTGATCTATAATAAATGATGATCATAGAAAGTCTATGGCTGAGGAGCCTTCATGTCAGTATAAGGAAGATGAAAATGTTGGGGATCTGGGATCATTGGATCTCTTCATATCCAACAGATGTGTTCTTTTGGTATGTTTTCTAAACTAATGAACAATAACACGTGAATAATATCCCGCATAAGCATTACATACATTTTTAAATTTCTATCTTAGTGATGTTTTTTCCATAACAGCATACGAGAATATAACGAGGGGCCACTATCGACTCTTCAATGGCTCTGACCTATGACACAACTCTATCTCTCTTTGTGCATGCTAACCAGCATGCCTATGCTAGCCTACAAAGTCCTTTTATATTATCCATGAACCCTTTCCACCATAATGGATGGTTGAGTATTTCAACTATCCCAACTATGTAGTTGATATGGGGTCCCCATAAAGGCGTAATGGATAGCTATTTGTTTGGTTCTCCCAATATAAAGAGTTTTAAAATTATTTCTCATATAAAATATGAATTTAAACAAATGAAACATGATCACACATTTATAATCCTCAACGTCACCTCTAAAATGAATACTAGGCAACCAAATTACTATTCATTAAATAATATGTATATTTTGTGGACAATCTTTTTTAATGTTACTTCATGAAAATAGATATATTACTGATCATGATTAATTCATATTCTACATATATTTTTGAATGTAATTTCACATGAAGTCTTCAAAATCATTTAATATTAATTCTTGCCCGTCAACCCCATCTTCCAATCTAAACCCACCATTATATGAATCATTATAATTATTTGTAGTAGTATATAGTGGGTATTAGCCAAACACTTTGAGAATACATCCTATTTTCACTAATATTTTATCTGTAAAAATCTAATTTACAAGGATAAATTTTCATGCGTGTCATCCAGTTCCATATAATTAATTCTTAATAATTCTCTAAGAATCATCCTCGCTTATAAAAGTATTTGAAAATTTTATATATTTCTTCATATTATATGACATGATAAATTTATCCAAGATCAATCAAAATTAGAAATAATTTATTGTATTGACATAAATAAATTAAAATTATATTAAATTGACCTCCATTGAAAAAGAATTACAATCCTGGAAAAAAACTATGTATCCAGTATGTGAGATCCTAAATCTGTAAAGATCTATGTGTTTGATACACCAAAAAATCCCTTCTGAAATTAATATGTAAATATTTTAATATATTCTCTCTAACACTATAAATTTCAATTAGTTTATTTAAATTTCTCCATAATTATTGATAACAAATATTCTGTTCATGGGAAAAGGGTACCAATCCATAAATAAACAATTTTTTATTTATAATTTCACTCTAAGTATAAATGAGTTATGATTGTTGTAAAAAATTGGAAAATTTTATTTATATAAAAACATTTTTTATTAACAATGAATCTTAATACCTCATGCAATGAGTACACATATACTTGTATCCATGAATTATCCATAATTATTATGGGATGAAGATACTAAATGATTCATGAAATTATTTAGGAAAAATCATCCTAAATCTCTTTTACACACTTCAAAAATATACAAATAACTTTATTCTCCTTCTTATATGATAAGTTTTCATTGGGAACTTTCATAAATCCACTTCTATTATGAAATACATAAATTTAGTTGACCACCATTTTAATTATTTTAATTATTTTTTATTACCAATTATTAATGAAAATAAAAAATACATTTTCAAATAACATGACCATCAAGAAATTTCTAGAATATTAAAATTAGATTCCAATTGAAATAATTAATCAAGAAGAAAATTCATCATTACTAATTTGTCTCTCCATCAGATAAAATTATCCTCATCATCTTCATAATGGTTAATCTATTCATGATTTAATTTCATGTTGTTTTAACTTGGAGAATAAAAAAATATATATCTTCATCATGTGATTTTCCTGAATTAAAAGAATCCACATCTTCATTAGAAATGGTCTTCTTTAATATGTTTTTTAAGAAATCTATTATATATATAAAACCAATATGATTTATTATTTATCATTTAATACAATGATATGATATCATATTATTAAACATCATAATATATTATCTTCTAACAAATATTAATTTAAATAGAAATTAATGAATCATTAATGGATTTCCTCTCTGTCATCATTTCTGTAAAGAATTGACAGAACTTTCTAAATCAAAAGATCTCCCCTAAGAACATGATTAACCTTCGATACATTTCATTTTAATAAGAAATACAATAAAAAATAAAGGGAATAAGTTGTATCCCCCATGGTTAATCAATGTAAATAGAAATGTTGATATTATTTTTTTAACTATGTTTATCTATTTCAATTTCAATTTACACAAGCATGTATCATAGTTAATAATTAATTAGATTGTGTTTATTTTACAAATTATTCAACATCATTATGTGTTAACCATGTTTATTTAAGATATTTGTAATAACATGTGTCACCTAGCAACACAATAATATTTTTAATAAAGTTTTCTTATGTTGGGGAATATTTTTAATAATTTAAATAATATTAATATCCATGTTTCATATCACACACAGAGATTCACCATTATGTATAGTCGCACATTTCTATTTTATAGAATCTTTTTAATGTTCTTGTTAAATTTTTCTTATTCCCTAAAAATTATATTGACGGACAACTAACACATAATTAGAAATATAGGCAGTACACTACAATTTTACACATGGATATTGATGAGTTCCATCAATATTAGTTATTATTTTTGACTCTTTACTTCTATTAAACATGATGGATTTATAATCAAATATCTTATCAAATTTCAAGGGGAATTTTGTTACATAAATCTTAAGATTTCCTAAAAAATAATTTTCATATATATTAGTAGGAATCTATGGTATTATTTTCCAATCAACTCTCGATACATGTCATGATTGGAACACACTAATATTGTGACCACGACTATTTCATACATCACATATGTTTTAATGTCTACCAAATATATTCGATGTATTTAAATTTTTCTAAAAAATATTATTTTTAATCATAACCTCTAGAATTATCTACCTTGATATGGGATTTATTTTTAGATTCTTGATTTTGAGGATTATACCACTAAATCAATGGAAAAAGGTTGTATGTATTGTTCCACCAACATTTACCTACAGACCATGATTTTCTTATTTATTATTTACAACAACTTCTTGTCTTCATATTAACTTGTTTTTCTATTTATGGGGAATCATATTACATAATCTATTTCTCATCCATAATTAACATAGTGGTAAGCTTTTTATATCTATTATTCATTTATAATTATTCAATATTGTTTTCCCAAATTTAATTATTCATTAAAATTTATTTGGATACTTTTTTATAGGATGGTATGGATAATATAACATTCTTTCATTCTTCTTGATATAGATCATTATATATATCCATTAATTTTTATCACATTTGGGGGTATTTTTACATTGTAAACCTCTAGTGATAATTCAGTACCAGAGTAAGTTGTATCTTACATTTTTAAAGTCTCAATATGTGTCCTTTGAAAAATGTCCAATAGAAAACCCTATTACAGACAATTCAAATTAAATATGTTTTTATAATATTAAATCAAATCACTTTATATTCATAGACCATCGTCATTCAGTCAATCTATTCTTCATAAAATATATATATTATTTTAGTCATTATGTCAGGTACCTTGATCATTTATTATTTGTAGTCATAATTATAAATCATTGATATCAATATGTTTTTAAATTTATCTTCATGTGTATGAATATTTTCTTCTAATGTATTATTCAATCCCTACTTATCATCTATATCTGTGATCCACTTTAATGAAATTATTTTCCCCCCCTTTGTTGATTTAATTTATACAACCTTTATAGATATATTTTAATATTTTATAATTTTATTTATAATGCCTTACCTATATTAACATCTTTTTGTTCAATTTGGATGAGCTACTTTTGTATATTATGGAAGTAGCCACATCAAGGGACATTGTTTCTTTGGAAATTTGCGGTAAAATATATCTTTATTTATCTAAAAATATATTTTATCTACTTTTTAAAAAATTATAATCACCACTCATTCATTTATCTTCTTCATGATGAATTCTTGTAAAATAATTTCCACAAATATCTTGATCAAAACCATTTTAGATTCCCATGGTTTATAGTGGTTTTTAATCTTCATGGGAGATATACGAACTAAATTATCTTAAGATTAACAAACTAATTTGATTTTTTTTTTGCATAAAATAGAGAATGTGATACGTCATCTATTTTATATAATATATTCATATCCTTTAACATTATTTTCTCTTTCTTTATCTTATTCCTCTTGGTCTTCATAGAAATATAATTCTACATAGAGATGAAATTATATTCACAAAAAATAAACTTCATTATGATACAATAATGAAAATAAAATATTCAAATATAATAGCTTCAATCTAGAGAAACCAATAATGGTTTACCAACCCAATGATAATATATCAACCTTAATGTATCATAAATTACTATTATATCATTATAATGATAAAAAAAATATTACAAAACTAGTATCTAAAGGGTTACTGTCCTGGGAAAATTATGAACATACATAAAATTAACATAAAAAACCTAAACATTATTTAATTCATTCGTTACTGTCTTTTTATTGGACCTTTGGATTTAAAAATAGGAACAAATAGTCACATAAGGATATATATCAATGAAATCGTTGAATTAGAAGCCCATTGAGAGGATACATAAGAACATGAAATAATATAATATCGATGAGAATAATCATCCACATCATTAAATAATCATATTATCATCATTATAATTAATAGAGAAATGGTTAGATATATGCATGGAATGTGGAAATGCATAAAAACGAAAACTTCACGTCGTAGTTGTCAAGTACTACACCTAGTTTTAAACAAATCTATCATCATGTTCCCATATATTTTGATTTTGTTCATGAGATACATAACATTAAAATATTAATTGAATATATATATAATTCTAGGCACACCCATCACATTGTAAAAGTTTAATACACTATATAATTCTGGTTACACCTGTCACATCATAACATTTACATTACCATGCATGCCGCATAAAAAAATTATCAATCATGAATATAAAATAACACATGAAAAATAATGAGTTTAATTTCATAAATCATACATTCATTAATATACATTGGGATTCCCAATAAAGATATGGAATATCATACTTGGTAGAAGAATAATCAATTTTTAGTGAAGAAGACGAATTCTCAAGAGAAGTAAAAGGTTTTTTTTAAGAAGTGTTATTTTGGAAAACATTTGGTTTCTCATAAACTCATGTACAATAAATTTATATCATAAAAAATGAAATGGGAAAGTATATCAATAAACTATCTGGGTCATTATATTAATATACATAATAAATTTTCTATGAAATAGTGGAAGACCTATGTAAATGGAGTTGGGTTTGAGAATCCCCTTACATTATATCCACACACCTTCATCAATTTAATATCATGTATAATCACATTATATTATATAAATTAAAAATATATAACCTTTTATACATAAAATGTATTCACTATGGTTTTAATAAGATAATTTATAGGATTTTTTATTAGTTATATAGTTTAATTTGATCATTCATGAGCGTTTGTTATCTTATTTTTCATTATTGGATCAATTTTATACATTACTGGATGTTCGTGTAAAATGTAGAAAAATATAAAAACAATTTACTGAATATTATAATTTATCTTACAGAATATAAAATGACCTTATAAAGATTTTTTATATGGTATGATGATTAATCATTCGATAATATTTAATGACAATCATTTTATGTTAATTTTGGATGTTTTTCAATCCAAAAAAAAACGAGATTTGTTTTACCATTTAGAATTATGTATATATGTTTGATAAATAACATAAAAAATGTTATAAAATAAGTTTTAATTGTTTTGATTCATTAAAATGTGTTTATTAACATTCTTTATGGTGTTATATGTAATTGAATGTGCATCACCTATGATGTTGGTAAATTGACACATTTTGAGCAACAGTTTCATTTTTATAATAAAAGAGAGAGAGGGAGGATATTAGTGATGTATATTAAATTAAAATGATATAGTTCCAGTATATATTAGGCACTAGAGTTATCATCTTATTTGTATTAGGGGTATTATGTATAGAATAAGAAAATAAAATAACCTGAATATATATTAACAGAAAAGAAAGAAGAATTTACCTCTTGAATATTTCCTCATAGAGAACAACCTTAAGGAATATATTTTGGTCTTCTGAAGAGACCCTGATATAATGGATGTGGTGTAGGGATGAGGTAATAGTATTAGGGAATATTTTTACAAGTATAGAAACATGGATGGTGTGAGGAGACGAGCTGGTGATTGGTGTCGTTTATAGTGGATAAGAGGAGTGTTTTCTCATTATTTTAATCATTAGTATACTATTTTTCTCAAAAATACTAATTAGGTTATATTATAACTAAATATAATAAAACTATTATGGATATTCATATTTATTTCTTCAATCATCTATACATCATCAATGATTCCATAATTTATGTATTTATCTTTCGTTGTAAATTATCATGTTTTACTATTCTTAAAAAATTAATGTATTTTCGAAAAAAAAATTCTCCCTAACCATTTTTTACATGTTTAATTCAAAAATGAACTAAATTTCACGAAAATAATTTTCTAAATATTAGTAATTTATTTTTTTATTATAAATCGTCATTTACAGGGAAAATACAGTTTTTAAAATTATAAAAAATTTTATAACACATTGATAAAATACATAATGTATCATAAAATTTTCATAAAATAATAATAAATTGAAATATTAATGTATAAATATATCTTATGAAAATAATTATTTTTTTAATTTATAAAATTGATCACATATTTGTAATTAAATATGTATGACTAAAAAAAATTCCAAAAATTAATTAAGAAATATTAAATCATTTATTTACCTAGACTAAGATATAAATATACCATTCATTAATTTATAAGATTAATAAATATTATTTATACTTCCTTGGTTAAGGATAATATTTAATTGGTCGGTTGACTATTCATAAGGGTCATATTTTCATTCCTAAGGTCAAGTTAATACTTCATTAGTATTTTTAATTTAACTATCTTAAATAAATATTATATCATTAATTATTCATTTATAATGTTTTTATTATGGTATATAAGTGATTATATGTGATTTATAGTGTATGAAAAACTCTAATAGGGGATAAATTCGATTGATATGTGTTTAGGTCATTACATTCATCCCCATTTGATTTTTTTTCCTCGTCATTTTATAATAAATAAACACATGAGGGTACTCTTCTTTAATCACCTCATTTAGTTCCCATATTGCTTCATCAAACATATGGTTCCTCTACAACACATTGAAAATAGGGGTGGTTATGTTGCGTAGAACCTTATCTCACTAGTCTGTAATCTTTTCCTTCTACTCCTCATAAGAGAGATTATTTTATAGTTGCACCACCTCTGAGTTATGTATATGTGGTGGATCTAGTATATACATCCTCATGAGTGATACATAGATGAAGTAAAAAACTAGATCCACATTCAGTTGATGTGTAAGTTGATATTCAATGGCTCCTTTGAATTCAATGATGTCAAAGGTAGAACTATTCCATGGGATTAACATCAATTTCATTCCAAACTACATGACTATCGTTTTTGGTGATATTAAATGGAATACATTACCTCCAACATCAATCTCTAAGTACCTTCAACAGTTTTCAATATTTGTATTTTTCTGACTATGAGCATTAATTTTATGTTCATGGATGGCTTAAACCTTCTCTTTCATATCTTTCATAAGATCAGGTCCAAATATATTTCTTTCATCAACTTCATCCCAACATGTTGGAGTTATACATAACATTCCATAGAGAGATTCATATGGAGGCATCTGAATACTCGAGTAAATGTTATTATTGTATAAGAACTCAATCAATTGGATATGTAGATCCCATACACATTTGAATTCTATTATGTAGGATCTTCACATATCTTAATGTGCCCAAATAGACCATTTAGTTAGTCTTTAAGGTTTGGTGTGATAGGACATAAATTTTTTTCTATACTCAAATCTTGTGGAATAATCCTCTATAATTTAGATGTAAACTATGGCTCACAACCAAAGAGGATTAAGTTTTAAACCCAATATATTCTTACCACTTCCTTCAAAAATATCATTACAATTTATTCACAAAAAAATATCATCCCTAATGATGAAAAATCGGGCACTCTAGGTGTGATGATCCAATACAACCCATATCAAATTATTTTTACTAGATGTTTTTAGGAGACCAATGAAAAAGTACATGTTGAAATTCACCAATTTACAAATGGGTATAATAGTGAGTTTGATCATCCATTTAGACTATTTTCACTCAACTTTATATTATTGAAATATCAAGAACCTAGAGATATACTTTGAAATATCCTACTTCTTGTTTTCTAAAAATAAGTTATTTTTAAGATCATAGTACATATTGGTACTCCCAGGATAGGTAGAGAATATTAGGCTATGTACATTAACCAATAGATCCTTCTTTTTCCCAGGTGATGAAATCCAACATGCCACCAATCCAAACTGAATCACTCAATATTCATTACTATGAAACACTTGCATCAAACCATAATTTTCTTATATTCACCATTTTTTTCATTCCAATTCCTCCCATTGTGACTTATTGTCATTCTCTATGATATATGGTTGAAAACCCATTGGGCCAAGCTAGAATGAATTCCCTTCCTTGATGATTTCTAAATTCATAATTTTCTTATCCAGGAATATAGGGTCTTTATCAATCCCCCACACAGATATAGTGTCATGTTTTTTATTCTATGAGTATCAGCTGCGTTGTTCGCCTTGAAAAGATGACTGTGAGTAGATAAGTCATAATCTGTTATTAGCTCTATCCATATCCATTATCTCATGGGGATTTATTTTTTTGTTTGAATATAGACATTAGACACTTTTTATTTGTATATATGTCACAATTATCATCATTGAGATAGTACCAATAGATTTTCAATGAAAAAATAAAAGATTATCACTCTATATAATGTGTCAGGTAGTTCAACTAATGGATCTTCAAATACCATGAGGCCGGCTATCACACTATCATTTTTCCAAAGTTCAAAACACATGATATTATATAAAGCATAATTTAATATCACAAAACCTTCTTTATTTTTTTGTATATTACTACTGGTGTAGTGATAAGTCCTTATTTTATCTCCTTGAATCATTCCTTACATACTTCCTTCTAGACGTACTTTATCTTTATCCTTGTTAACATAGTTAGTGGGCATGACAATGGTGAGAAATTTCTCAGATAAAAATAGTAGTACCCATATAATCCTAGAAAAATAAAAATTTATGTGGCACTAGAGGCTTAGGGACATTCTTCAATTAACATTTTATGGGTTCACAAAAAGTGCATCCCTTGTGATCACGTTTCCCATGAATATGACATGTTGCATCCAAAATCCACACTTTTTGGAACTTGGAATACAATTTCGCCTTCTCAATGTTTCTAAAAAAAATATTTATCAGTTCTTAATGTTCATCCTTTCTCTTAGAGTGGATGACAATATCGTCGATAAAAACTAACACATTTTTAATGTAATTTATAAAGACTCTATTCATCAAATCCATGGAGATTTTTAAGTAAGTTATAAGTATGAAGGGATTACTAGAAAATCAAAGTGGTCATACCATATATGGATGGTATACCATTGAATATAGTCCTTATTAAAAATTAGTTGATGATATCTAGAACAATTATCCACCATTGAGATGTATTGGGCTCCTCGTTACTCGTTGAACAATTTTTCAATCCTTGTAATAGGTTTCTTATTCTTTATTGTGATCATGTTGAGTTCCCAATATTTGATAAAAAACTGAATTTATCCATAATTTTTCATTACAATGAGCATTAAAACACCATAACATAATATAATATGGCATTTTAACTTTTTTCCAAAATTCTATTGCAGATGCTTATTTAATTCCTCCAGTTTGATAGGATAAATACAATAGATACACTTTGAGATAGGTGTTGTTCTTGGTATGAGTTATATAGAAAACTCTACCACATTATTTGGGTGAAGTCTAGGTAACTCATTAATAAATACATCATGGAATTACATATTTATAATAATTTCAAGTAGGGTGATAGCTTTTCGTTTCTCAACCATTTGAGGGAGGTATTCTTCTTCATTGGGAATCAACACCCACACCGTTGAATAGTTTTCTAAAAGATATTTTTTATATTAATTGAATTTATAGAAGATCATGTAATTGTTAAATATATTAATGGATATATCTTTTTCCTGAATTTTTATATATTCTATATATAATGTGATCCAATCAATTCCCATTATAGCATTCAAATCCACCAAGGTATGTATCACGAGATTTGGTCGAAGAATCTCCCCACATATGTCAACATGAGAAGAGTCCAACAATTGAGTTACAATGATTTTAATGATATGTGTTTTTATGGAAATATATATATAATGGAATTGGAGAATTTGTATCACCCCAATATTTCATAGTAAGTTGTTTTCATTAAAATATTTCAATATTTTGTGTTACACACAAAACCGTGTTCGAGCGCACCACGACTAATAAAAATAGCCGTTCAAAAAGAAAATATGAATAGTAATAACTAAATTATTATTTATATATAATCCATATAATTTTAACATCCAAATTATGTGTTTCATGGACATAATATGAGAACAAATTTCATTCTCCAGATAAAAGAAGTATTTTTCAAAAAATAAAATTTTACCACCATTTAATGGAGAACCCTTTTTAAATCCAATATTTCACACGTATATATATATTATTCGACAAAATAAATTTCTTCTATTGAAAAGGACATAAAAATTCAGTTTTAAAAAATTTTCGGTGTTTTTTTGATAACTTTTACATTTTAATGAATATTGGAAATACTAAATTTTAAATGAAAACCACTATTTTATTCAAAATAGTTTATAGTGTAAAAATATAAATCTTAATTATTTTTATGTATAATTATTTTATGTTTTTATCGGTTAATAATTTTTTGGTCATTGGAAGTAATTTTATATTTAAATTGTATATAAACACATAAAAATTTGTCGATTGTTTTTACTTATCAAAAACCCACTTTCTGGTTTTGACAACAAAAATATTTTTTAAATTAATTAATACAACTTATATGTTGTTAATTATGTAAAATGGTAACCATTTTTGAATTTGGAATATCAAAATTATCTTTGGGAGAATTTTTTGTATTTTTCTACAATGTTTCATTTTTAGATAAATAGAGAAAACTCATCGTGTTATTGTTTAAAGCCAAATTTTTAATTTAAATAAGTAATTTTAATTTTAATATATTTTTACATCAAAATAGATACATAATACCTATATTATTACAATATAATTAATTAAAGTCATTTTAAAATATGATAAGATACATAAAACTTTATTGAACTTTTTACCGTCTTTTACCCACCTTTTTAGAAAATATCCAAATTTTCATAATACATAATTTTACCACTTCTATAAATTCAACAAAAATAGTAAAAGAGACACAACTGACATCATAATGTAAATTTTTGTTCAATAAGATAAAAATACTTTGTTTGGTGATTCATAACTATTGAATTTTATTTACCATAGTTAGAATTAAATAGTGTAATTAAATGTAAGAATGATATTTTAATTTCCCAAAAATATGTCATAATTATATTTAATTATTTTATTATGTCCAAAAATAACCTTAGGAAAAAAAATATACTTTTTTATCCAATTTAATTAGATTAGGACATTTATTATATTTTATTTAAAGAAGATTTAAAAGATTTAAATTCAAATTTTAATAACTAAAAAAAAATTAATATAGGGTTATACATAAGATAAATTAAACTATAAATATTCGTTTTAAATATATTAAAATTTTCAACATCATGGTATTTTATTTATAATTTTTATACATCAAATAAGTTAATTGATATATGACACAATGATGATGGATTAACTACATTATTAATGAACCAGTAAAATAATTGATGTTATAAATATTAAAATAAATGTAAATTTAATATTTTGGGTCCATAAACGAATTTTATAGGTTAATATGATATTTTATTGTTAATTCAGTGATATTTTTTCAATGAAATAATATTTTAGTGACTTTCAAAAAAATCAAATACTATATAATGTCAAAGTTAACATAAATGAGTTTTTAAAACCAATACTATTTTATAAAATTATATAACAATTCAAAAATTATAACGTTCATCAAAAATACATATATAATTATATATATGTCATTAGTAAACCAATTTAGGTTTTCTTGTGATTTTATAGTATGTTTATTAACCTTTTATTATAATAATACAAGAAGGCGTGGTAAAAGATAAACTATTTAACTATGAGTAAAATCTAAAGGATAATGTTAATATGTTGACCTAAAAATGTATAAAACCAATTTGTTGAGAGATTTTCCACCCATCCTAACCTTATCCTAGAAAATAATCCATTTTGGGATATTAGAAAATGAATATGATTTTATAAAAAAATAATTTTACAATCTCTTCCAAAAAGTGACTCCTACCTATCTTACAAAAGGGTACTTCCCATTCTCTTAATTTAACAACCCCAAAGAATTTTGTATCATTCAAACCCTACTAAATTATCCTCCCAAATACCAAAAATTCATCCTAGAGGCCATACTTTTATCTGAATATCATCCTAAGGAGCCCTTTTGTGCATGTCAAAATGAAGAACCTAAAGAAGTGGTAATTGCGCCATCACCTATTTCAAAGTTATTTTCTTCTTCCCCTTCTCCTTTCATTTTTATATTAATACTAAAATAATTAATACATTAAATTTTATAAAATAATATGTTATTATAAATAAGTTACAACCATATTCATTATTCTATCCATACAATGAATGACCAAGTCATCGTACGTGCGTACCTACGACTTACTGTCTCCATTTCGTGGTGTAGTTTGTTATTAAAAATTCATAATTTTTATGGATATAATAATGAGTATAAATTATGTAAATAAAATATATAACATGATAATTATAATTTATATATAATATAACATCCGATTATATACAATTTAACCACTAATATAATGATATTGTCACTCGTGCGAATGTAACTCTTACCATCTCCACAATGCGATGAGATTTCCTTTCCCATCATACATATTCATGAATAATTTTAATTTAATGATTAAAAATAATTTCTAACAAAATAATATCTTTATGGATATGAATCAAATACATCCTATCAATAGTAAACATGATTCACATAACAAAATATATAAAGGAAAATGAATCAATTAACACCCAAAACTGTGATACAACTGAAATATCATTAAAAAAGAATTATTAGATGATCATATATGATATCATATTTATTTATGTGGTTCTTATATAATTTAATAACAATTATTTCACAATTATACTAGTGGTTAACCTACTGTAGACTAAGAAAAATTAAAAGGTATGGGGTTTTCATATTACTTTTTATTCATTTGAGATTCATGCTACATTTTCCACAATTTATTTTTGTTTGGTGTATGTACTTCTCATGATTTTATTCATTGTGTAATATAAATTAATTTATGGTAATATACATGTAATTTTATTATTCTTATTTCATGTGGTGTATGTTTCATAAGTTACCAAATCATTAAAGAAATTTCTAATTTCAATTTCCACACATTGGGTTAATCCATACTTCATTGATTATTTTACACCAAGATTATATAAGGAATAAATATTTATTAATTTAAGTATTAATTTCCACCCTCATTTGTGTTGATATAAATTTGATACAAATAATCACTCTATTGATAAATTCTCAAGTCATTGATATGAACATGATAAGTGTAATCTTATCTCAATTTATATTCCTTGAGTTAGATATCCAAGTCATTGGTTTTGTTTATACAAGAATATGTGTGAATGTCCTCTGATTGATTTACACAGAATATCCAATAATATTGAGTGTATTTATATTTTTCACACATAATATGGTCATTTATTTATTCTTAATTAAAGGATATGTTTTTAAAGGGATTTTATCTCAATTTACATTCCATTAAGACTTCTTTATGTTATGTTCCAATTCACTTTTATATATTGTATATACTGTCCTTTGACCTATTATATCATGAAACACATTATTCTCGGGATATTATAAGGTTATGATTAATTTTATTCATCAATTATTTTTATTCAAGCATCTATATTTTTCTTAGTAACTCTTTAACTGAAATATTTTTTAAAATGTTTTAATGATTTATTCTTCAAAATCTATCTCGTTAATGTTCATGTTTTAAAAATACTTTTAATTATTTATTTATATAGACATTATTGTTCTAAAATTAAAATTCCTTTCTAATGTTTCAATGTGGTATGAGGCACATTGATTCAAACATCTATTCTAAACAACTTATTTGATACATAATGCATTTTTTTATTTTTAAGAAATTTGGATATTTCTATCATATAGTTTTACTGATTATTTTAATCTATGTAAATAACCTTCATTTCATTTTCTTCCTGATTGAGGTTGATTTATTATAAAACAATCTTCAATATTGTATTTAATGAGTTATGTTAGAATATGGATGTGCTATTTTTATACCATTAATGCATTTAGGTTAAAGTATTAACATTTTGTATACTAATTTTAATAAGAATTTTTAGATTATGTTTCACCATTTTCATATGAGTAATACATTTGATTTATTATGTGACGAGCAGGGACTACTATAGCCCGTTGATGCATCAGTAGGTCTCAGGAAAAATGCATGTTTCTTGGCACAAAGAGATGAAAAAATTATTATTTTTATTATTGTAAAGAGGCCTTGACTATGTGGTTATGATGTGTCCCATTATTCATTACATAATTATGAAATTACCTATTGATATTACTTGTCATTATTTTACTAGTAGAATATCTATGTGAATAAATGAATGAAATTATTTGACTTATCATTTCCATATTATGGTGATGTTTAAATTTAAAAGTCTTATGTTTTAGTCATATACATTTCCCTAAATGTTTATTTTTACTTGTGATAGTTAATGCTATATTGTTATACTTACTGAGAAACTGAGCTCACCCCGTTCTTATGTTTTATTTTTTCAAGGATGTGAAGAATTAAATTACGATTAACCTTCCAAAATAGGCTAAGGGATATGATTTTGTTCAATGGAGACACAACGTTGTTGTTTTCTCATTATATAATGTAATGTAATATTTATATTTTTATCTTGTACATACAAGGATAATAAACTAATTGGTCTTTTGAGACATGATCTTTTGTGATCATTCCAATATTATGTAATGATGCACCGACTCTAGGTAACTAAGGTGGGGGAATTACAATTGGTATCAAAGGATGTATAGTACAAACCTTATAAACTGTATTGAGGAATACTATGATCCGATAACATTACAAAAATGATAGACATTGAGAATTGGTATAGAAGAAGTCCTGCAATTTTGGTAAAGTAAATGTTTATTGATTTTTTCAAGAAATAATTTTCTTTCCGGATACGATCAGGTGGAGGTGGTACTGGAATGATGTCTCTAGGGGTAAAACTAGAAAACACCACTTTCACATAGACTCGAACAAAAACTGGTGCAAGACAATAGGACATGATGCACTCTTGGTTTCGACACTCCCGGTTTATATGCCTAGGACAATTCAAATTTTTTTACAAACTGATTAGAAGGGTTTTAATATAAGATGAGAATATATAATCTTGTATAATCCTATGGTGTTTTTGGATTGAAAATAATGTGTCATGATACTATCAAATTTATTTTAGGACTATTGTTACTCACACTATGCTTTCTGGTTATAGTCGATGGCTAGATTACCAAAAATTCATAATATCATTGAATATGATGTATAATGTGGGAAAAATGGTGGAAATGAGAATCTAAATTTAATTTAGATAGGCATAAAATATATCTTGTTCATGCCGATGAATGTTTCAAAAAATATTATCAATAATATATACATTAACCAACTCCCAAACTCAACAACGAAGAGAAAGGGAGAGAATGATAATTGATCCAGTAGTTGAGATAGTGGAGAAAAGAATTATCAATTTCCATCATATAGAAAACGTGTAAGGGGACACCTAGGAATGTGTCTCAATACAAAAAAGAAATTATTAATGTGTGTAAAGTAAGGACATGAAGTAAAGAATTGACAATATAAAATGAACATTTCTATGAAAGAAAATTAAAATGATACTAAGAATCCATTTATAGTCATCTTACATAAATGTAGGGGACCTAGGCATTACCCTATTCAATGATTTATTTTATTGGATAACCACTAGGTCATGTAAGAACCTATGTGGAAATAAATGGATGGAGAAATGTTTAAACATGTTAAAGATCTTTGTCGATGGAATTACTTTGGAAGACTTATCACTTTTATTTTTAACCCTATTGTTTGGTATGTGAAAATACTATTTGAGGATGAATTATCTTTTCTTTTTTGGATATAGTTATAAAGAACCATTTGGGTTTATATGATCATTCAAATTGAGAAAGTTACAGGTTATTAATTAATTTGATGAAAATGAGAGGTATGTGATAACAGTTAATTTTAAATAATTATGTGGGTATTTTGAGGAATATATCATATTTTGGGAATGTTATAAAATATAGTTTATAAAAAAGGAAAACACAGAGACCGTGTGACAACCCGTCGTATTGGAAAATCTTTCAGGAATCAAACCCACAACCAATGTGCACCAGGGATTTATCGCCTATATAAGTCCCTAGCCTTAAACCTTAATTAATATTGAATTAAATTAATAATTCACGTTGAGGATCTTTTTAGGTTTAGTGTTTTATAGAATTAGGACATAACTATTACATCTCAAAAGATTACAAAGTGGTCACTTATACTAAATTTCCATAAAATAAAAACTCTTAAAAAGAAACATGTCTAGTTCCATGTTTTGGATAGCATGAATTTCCCTTGACCCCATCCATGACCCCATTCCACATTAACTCCTGTGAAAAACATTTCAAAAAAATTTGGGGTGAGCATAAAAATCTCAGTAAGGGATACACAAAGAATGAAAACTGTTAGTTTTTCAAACATCAAGTACACCATGTATAATTTATCAAAGTAATACCATCACATTTATGAAGTAGTAAAAACTATTCACTGAATAAAATATCATTACATACCCTTTTTTAACCAAAATATTACCATAAAACCCATATAAAGAACACATAACATATAAAGGTAACTTGGGATATAAACATACTTAAGTGGAATAACCATACGATCGACTTCCACACATATCACTTAATAGAATAGACATACGGTCGACTTACACACATACTTAATGGAATACCCATACGGCCGAATTCCATACATACTTAATGGAACAACCATACGGCCGACTTCCATACCCAATGCATTGGAGGTTATAACGTAACCACCCATCCTGTTATTCGCGGCACCACCCGTCATATGTTTTATCATGTAACCACCCATAAAATGTCCACGTAACATTATTACGCATAAAATATTGAAAATTTAAACATTTCAATAACAAAATTTCATTTTTAATCACAATAAGTAAATCCATGATATTGAATTAATCAATCCATTTTCAAAAACCAATTAAAAGAGATTTTTGAATCAAAGTGTCCCATACCACTTTGAAGCTATTAATGGAATTACAATTTTAAAAAATTAATTTCCATATAAATATATAATGAAAACCATTTTTAAAACATCGATATTAAAGATAAATATTTAGAATAATAAATCTTTTAAACATTTATAACGATATTTTTTTGTTAAAGAGTTTTTAACAAAATGAGATACTCTTGAATACAAATAATTACAGAATAACATTTAATCTGAACATTATAATATCATAAGAATAAAGGGATTCATGATTTAATATTTCAAAGGATATTATACCCACCATATAAGTGTGAATTAGTGCATAACAACAAGGACGTCTCAATGGAAATGTAAATTGAGATGGAATCCATTATAAAGATGGTATCCTTAAATTAAGGATAAATCTATCACATAATTATGTGTGAAAAATAAAAATACACCCAATATAAGTGGATATAATGTGTGAAACAATCATAGTTCATTCACACATATTCATAGTATGACATGTTCAAGAAGTACAAGTTGAACCCAAAGAAATCGAAATTGGGTTAAAATGCTCCCTTGTTAAAAATTTGACAGCCTAATGGCGTCACTTCAAAATTCAGAAAATTAGTCGATGAGAGAGTGAATGGAATCTCATAGCTTGGACATAAAATTTTCATCAATAAGGATATAGAAGAACATATTACAACATAATAATATTTAAATTAAAATACGTAACAAAAGAAGTCATTTAAAAAGAGGAGGGTGAAAGGTCCCCTTAACGAGTTGGGTAACATTCGAAACGTACACCCCAGGGAAGAAGGGTCATACAATAAAGATTTAAAAACCCATAAATGAAATTATACTACACAAATAGTATTATAATGGGAAGTAGATAGACCACTCAAAGTAAATAGTGGCAAACGTAGCATAAATGTCACAGGAATAAAAGTGAGATGAAAAATCCCTTACGAAAACTCGGTAGCCTAACAAAGCCACTTAAGACATCCAATAATGGATTGTTGAGATAAAATAGGGTCTCTCATGATATGAACAAAAAAATTACAGAATGAGTAATAGAAAATAACATCCCCAACCATATAAAATATGAACTTAAAAGAAATGACATATAAGCGAGTGCTTAAAAAGAATGAGAGAGGTAGGATCCCTTACCTCAGGTCCGACTTGACTCGATCGTTCTTTAATTAACTGAATAATAAACATGAATTAATTTCAACTTGCTCAAGAACCTTTTTCACGTTCATTATTACTTTTATATCACTTATTACAATGTTATAAACATTATGTAATCATTTAAGCTAATAATGTTTGTTTTTTCGATATTTGGTTCTTAAGTCGAAAGTGGACTTCTTACAATTACATGTTGTTCGTGTGGTCAAAGGTTCATTATATCCAGAATGATATTCATGATTTGGATATCATATATATAATATATATCCAGAATATACATGTATTTATAATATTACATAACCATTTAGAGGTAAGATATGAAATGCACCGTTCATGGAGACGGTTTGCCATACGTATGCATGACCGCTACTTTCATTTCTATGTCATATTAATGGAATTAAAACTAAATGAGAGATATGTATATTTTAATTACAGAACTATATTAATAATTTATATGTAAAAAACATCATATATATCTATTATATATATTTACTTATAATAGTACATTACATTTGGGGATAAGAAATGAAATGCACCGTTCATGGAGACGGTAAGCCGTACGTACACATGAACGCTACTTTCATTTCTATCTCATACTTTAATGGAAAGAAAATAATAATTATATAAAGGAATATTATAATTCCAATATAAAATCATAAATAATAACTTTAAATCCATCTTTTCTACATCCCACACATGGAATTAACGAATCAAATCACTTTGAGGGGGCGGTAGTCCGTATTTCCTAAAATGAAATTATCGTGTTTACCCACAATGGAAACCATAAATATATGCCACAAATGAAAAATACAGAAGCTTAAGTGAAACATAAAAATATTATATATCATATATAAATATAGTGTAATCTTAATGGCCACCTTTGAAGGTGTTATATGAGTGTTGATCAATCATCGTTTCGTGAGGCAGAAATTCGCCATCCACAAAAACAATATGTTATTTAACCATTTGATAAAGAAATGTGTAAGTGTAGCTATATTAATTCTTATAACAATATCCTTGTATATTGAGGATACTGGTGTTGTTTCAAAAGAAATGAATGAAAAGAGTTTAGGGTGTTGGAGAAGCAAAATAAAACAAAAGAACACAAGAGAGGACACTACCTTTAAATCGGGAAAGACTTTTTGATTTGATCTCAAAGGCTTCCTTGGGAAGACTTATTCCCAATGTGAGGCTTCTAAGAGTAAAATAGGGTTGTGGAGAGACACAATGGACATGGTTTGTCCGAGCCAAAGGCTTGAGAGGTGTGGGTAAGGAGGTAGAGGTGGGGGCCTTTTATAAGAGGTGAGGAGGGGCACTCTTGGAAATTATTGAAATGATACTTTATTTTCGAATGCGTTTCAGATTTTAATGGTCCCACATTGATATGTTTCGAGGATAAGGTGATAAGGGTTCGAAATACACCCCTCTAATAGGTTTTGGACATGTTTAGGTATTAGATTTTACATTATCTTTCCATTTTATTTAAATCTTAAATAATGAGGTAATCTCTGCATCATCATGGTGTCTTAAATAATTTAATTTATTTAATGTATAAAAATTATAAAACAAATACTATGATGTTGAAAATATTTTTATCTTTCAAATTAATATTTATAGTCTAAAATAGGACTTGTATAACCCCATGTAAAAATTGTTTTAGTAAAACAACTCATGTTTGTGACATTTTTATTTTAACATTAAATAAAAAGATATTAATGTCATTTTCCTACCAAAGTGGCTCCATGGGGTCCCCAAGTTGACCCATGGATTGTCTTGGTCGGCCATGACACATCCAATAAGGGTAGTAAATTTTTAAAGTTTATTTCATATTATTAAAACATTATTTTTACCTTAAACTACACTAATTACCTCTAATCGTGATTTAAAACATAAAAGTTACTATTCACCAAAAAATTATTTTAATCCCATTGAACCGCATTTTACTTCTTAATGACAACCATGTATGTCGTATTTTTTAATTTCAAAACACAATGGTGGAAAAATTTCATTTAAACAAAAACATCAGTTTTTTATGTACCACTTAGTAGTTTCACTTTTCATCAACAATTGATGTTTTTCAGAAAAATACAAAAACATCACCCTAAGCTATATTTGATATTCCTAATTCAAAAATGATGTCTATTTTACAAAATTCAAAAAATATAAGTTGCATTAATTGATTTAATAATTTTTTCCCACTGTCAAAACAAATAGCATGTTTTTATGAAACAAAATGTATCAAAAGATTGACACTAGTTTAAGTCCGATTTCAAAGTGAAATTAATTCCAACAACCACTATTGGATTAAATGGTAAAAATATATTCTAATTTAACTTTAAAATCAATTAAAAAGATAATCTAACTATATAAATAAATTATATTAAAAGGAGGTTTTGAATTAAAATACAACACTTTTCACTATTCATTAAAAAAATGATCTTTATAAGAAAAATACCAAAAATTTACAGAAAGTAAATTTTGATGTCCCGATACTAAAGAAGAATTTAATTTGGTTCAATAGAATGTATAAGAGTTTCCAAAACTATATTTAATGACGGCTCGCCATTAAAAGGTGATAAGTGGACCTTTAGTGAAAATTAGAGTATACATGCCTAAAATTAAATTATCTCCATATTTTAAGCCTTTATCCTTTATTGGATAAATGTAAAAACATTTAACAAACATATATAATCATATTTTTGTTATTTCTATTCATTCCCGCCAACACAAAGGCTATGTGTTAACTACCATATAAAATAATATTATTTTATTATTATAGTGCAACGTAAGATTTCAAAGGAACTTGTTGTTGCATATTGGGTAAGCCATCGAGCATAGAATTCCCTTTAAATTAATATTGAAATTTTATTCAAAAATAGGGATAAATATAAAAATATCATATTCTTTATTTACCTGGGGTGTTACATCCTTCCCCCCTTTTGGGAATTGCGTCCTCGCAATTTTAAAATTGGGCTTGGAAACATCCTCGAATGTCCCACATCAGAACAAGAGTCGGTAAAAAAGTCACATTAAAATAAAGAAAGAAGAGTACAAAGGTCACCCGAGTTTACCCATACAAGGATTCCATGTATGAAAACATGGAAATGGAGGAGAAAACATAGGGTCATGTTCTGATGGAGAGTGATAGAAAACATGTTTAGGAGAATGTTAACCATGAGAAAATCACAAACTTGTTATGGGTTAAATGGTATTCGATTCCACAGTAGGAAAAGTTAATAGAAAACATTTTTGTTTTAAGGTACCTTTTATTGAGGAATTTATTAATAAGTAAACATAATTACATATCATGTTGACTTTCAACTTTTATTAGATTTCTTACACAAACTCATATATTCTCCAAAAGGAGAGTATTTAGGAAGACTTGTTCACATTAAGAGTACAATAATCAACTTCTAGAGAATCACCTAATTCACAAAAGAGAAATATATACATATCATATCGTTAGACTCTAACAAAAACCAAAACCAAAAAGGTTAGTACAAGATCATATAATCTAGAAAAGGATAACCCTTTATAAAAAGAATATCTATTCTTAATCTCCAAAATTTGTCCAACAAAACCCAAAGTTCAACGAGGACCATTCGATAAACAATTTGTCCATAAAATTCTTCAAAGTAAACCTAACTAAGATTGAAACCCAAATATTTGAAGGATTTAGTCACATAGACTTCCAAGTTAAATCGTATCATTTATCTCCAAACAACACCAGTTCCTCTTAAAGTCTCATATTGAAAATTAATTAACCTAATCACATATCCTCCATGATAGGTTAATAAATTTCTATATATAACCCAAATTAAACTAACTCTTAATTCATAAAATCATCTAACTAAAAAGAATTATTCAAACTAACATGGGACTTCACGTAGTCCAGAGGTAGGTGATAAATACCAGTTGCACTTTGGTTGTGGGTTCGATTCCCACAGCTTTGTCCGACGCGATGGGTTGTCATACGGTCTGCGTGTTGTCCTTTTTCAAAAACTATATAATTCTTAAAAAATTCCCCAACAACGAGATAAAATCTTCAAAAATAACCGTAACATATTTTATCATCAAGATTATCTCATGCCTTTCATTTTCCATCATATCATAGAGTAACCCATAATTACCTAAAAAGTAATGATCATATAAACCCTAATGGTTACCTTTATAATTTTTATCTGAACCTCCACAACTATTGGTCATCTCGTACGTGATGCATTACAGAACATACCAAGGTTTAGGTGGTTGATCATGACTCCTTGATAGTCGGTTTAGTACAACCACGAGTTTCCTCATTGAATCCCCCATTTCATCCAGTCCCTTAATCAGAGATCCACCACAGTTGCCTTCAAACCTATTGTCACTTTGGTGCCTTCTAGATCCATCAATTCACTAAAAACAGAAATGTCAGTGTGATTATAACAACAAAAAAATCATTTACTAATGAGGAAGATAAAACTAAGATATACTTACTCATTCACTTTATCCAAAACTAGGACTCCTTCTGAAATCCTAACCATTATGGTACTGTCACTTATGCTTAGAGAATACCCTAACATCTAAAGTTATCTAAACCGACCTTTGATACCAAAAATAAGGCCCCGGCCTTAAACCATACTTAATAATTAATTAAATGAATAATTCACATTGAGGGTCTATTCAGGTTTAGAGTTGTAGAGAATTAGGACATAACTATTACATCTCAAAAGATTACAAAGTAGTCACTTATACTAAATTTCCATAATGTAAAAACTCTTAAAAAGAAACATGTCTTGTTCCATGTTTTAGATAGCATGACTTTCCCTTGATCCCATCCTTGACCTTATTCCACATTATGTCCTATGAAAAACATTTCTAAAAAACTTGGTGTAAGCCTAAAAATCTCAGTAAGGGATACACAAAGAATGAAAACTGTTAGTTTTTCAAACATCAAGTAAACCATGTATAATTTATCAATATAATTCCTTCACCTTTATGAAGTAGTAAAAACTCTTCACTGAATAAAATATCATTACCTACCCTTTTGTAACTAAATGATTACCATAAAACCCATATAAATAACACATTACATATTAAGGTTACTTGGGGTATAACCATACTTAAGTGGAATAACCATACGGTCGACTTCCACACATATCAATTATTGGAATAGCCATACGGCCAACTTCCACACATACTTAATGGAATAGCCATATGTCCCACTTCCATACATACTTAATAGAATATCCATATGGCTGGCTTCCATACCCAATGCATTGGAGGTTGTAACGTAACCACCTATCCTGGTGTTCACGACACCACCCGTCATATGGTTTATCACATAACCAACTGTAAAATGTACAAGTAACATTATTACACATAAAATATTGAAAATTTAAACATTTCAATAACAAAATTTCATTTTCAATCAAAATAAGTAAATCCAAGATATTGACTTAATCAATCCATTTTCAAAAACCAATTAAAAGAGATTTTTGAATCAAAGTGTCTGTTACCACTTTCAATCTTTTAATGGAATTAAAATTTTAAAACATTAATATACAAAGAAATAAATACTGAAAACCATTTTGAAAACATGGACATTAATGATTAATATTTAGATTAATAAATCTTTAAAACATTTAAAATGATTTCTTTGTTAAAGAGTTTTTAACAAAATGACAGACTCTTGAATACAAATAATTACAGAATAACATTTAATCCGAACATTATAATATCATGAGAATAAAGGGATTCATGATTTAATATTTCAAAGGACATTATATACACCATATAAGAGTGAATTGGTGCATAAAAACATGGACTTCTTAATGGAAATGTAAATTGAGATGGAATCCATTATAAAGATGGTATCCTAAATTAATGATAAATCAATCACATAATTATGTGTGGGAAATAAAAATACACCCAATATAAGTGGATATTAAGTGTGAAAAGATCAGAGTTCATTCACACATAATCATAGGATGACATGTTCAATAAGTACAAGTTGAACCCAAAGAAATCGAAATTTGGTTAAGATGTTCCCTTGTAAAAACATTTACAGCCTAATGGTGTCACTTAAAAATTCAGAAAATTAGTTGATGAGAGAGTGAATGGTATCTCATCACTTAGACATAAACTTTACATCAATAATGATATAAAAGAACATATTCCAAAATAATAAGATTTAAATTAAAAGACATAACAAAAGAAGTCTTTTAAACAGAGGAGGGTGAAAGGTGCCCTTACCGAGTTGGGAAACATTTGAAACGTACACCCAAGGGAAGAAGGGTCATACAATGAAGATTTAAATACCCATAAATGAAATTATACTACACAAATAGTATAATAATGGGCAGTACATACACCACTCAATGGAAATAGTGGAAAACGTAGCATAAATGTCACAGGAATAAAAGTGAGATGAAAAATCCCTTACGAAAACTCGGCAGCCCAACGACGCCACTTAAAACATCCAAAAATGGATTTTTGAGATCAAATAGGGTATCTCATGATATGAAAATAAAAATTACAGAATTAAAAATATAAAATAACATCCCCAAACATATGAAATATGAGCTTAAAATAAATTTCATAAAAGCGAGTACTTAAAATGAATGAGAGAGGTAGGATCTCGTACCTCATGTCCTACTAGACTCGGTCGTTCCTTAACGTCCTGAATAATAAACTTGAGTTAATTTCTACTTGCTTAAGAAAATTTTTCAAGTTAATTATTATTTTTATATCACTATTCCAATTTTGTAGACATTATGTAATCATTTAAGTTAATAGTGTTTGTTTTGTCGATATTTGGTTCTTAAGTCGAAAGTGGACTTCTTACAATTACATGTTGTTCCTGTGGTCAAAGGTTCATTATATCCAGAATGATATTCATGATTTGGATATTATATATATCATATATATCCAGAATATTCATGTATTTATTATATTACATAATCATTTAGAGGTAAGAAATGAAATGCACTGTTCATGGAGACGGTAAGCCATACGTACGCATGAACGCTACTTTCATTTCTATGTCATATTAATTGAATTAAAAATAAATGAGAGATATGTATAATTTAATTAAAGAATTATATTAATCATTTAGAGGTAACATACATCATATATATCCATTATATATATGTACTTATAATATTACATTATATTAGGGGATAAGAAATGAAATGCACCGTTCATGGAGACGGTAAGCCGTACGTACGCATGAACGCTACTTTCATTTCTATCTCATAATTTAATGGAAAGAAAATAATAATGATATAAAGGTATATTATAATTCTAGTATAACATTATATATAATAAATTTAAATCCATCCATTATATGTCCCACATATGGCATTAACAAATCAAATCACTTTGAGGGGGCGGTAGTCCGCACTTCCTAAATGAAATTATCGTGTTTACACACAATGGAAACCATAAAGTTATTCCACAAATGAAAAATACATAAGATTAATTAAAACATAAACATATTATATTTCATATATAAATATAGTTTAATCTTAATGGCCACCTTTGATGGTGTTATATTAGTGTTGAACAATCATCATTTCGTGAGGTAGAAATTCACCATCCACAGAAACAGTATGTTCTTTTACCATTAGTTGAAGATGTGTGTAAGTGTAGCTCGATTAATTCTTATAACAAAATCCTATTATATTGAGGATAATGGTGTTTTTTCAAAATAAATGAATGAAAAGAGTTTAGGGTGTAGGATAAGAAAAAGAAAACAAAAGAACTCAAGAAAGACACTACCTTTAAATCGGGTAACTCTTTTTGATTTGAGCTCAAAGGCTTCCATGGGAAGACTTCTTCCCAAAGTAAGGATTCTAGGAGTAATATAGGGTTGTGGAGAGACAAAATGGATCGGTTTTGGCTGATCCAAATGCTTGAGTTGTAGGTAAGGAGGTAGAGGTGGGGGCCTTTTATAAGAGAAGAGGAGGGGCACTCTTGGAAATTAAAGAAATGTTACTTTATTTGAGAATGAGTTTCAGATTTTAATGGTCCCACATTGATGTGTTTCGAGGATAAGGTGATAAGGGTTCGACATCCAACCATCCAATAGGTTTTGGACATGTTTAGGTTTTAAATGTTATATAATCGTTCCATTTTATTTAAATCGTTAAATAATGACGTAATTGATGCATCATCATGGTGTCATAAATAATTTAATTTAGTTAATGTCTAAAAATTATAAAAAAATAATGTGATGTAGGAAATATTTTTATCTTTCCAATGAATATTTATAGTTAAATATCTGAATTGTATTACCCCTTGTAAAAATTGATTTTGGAAAACAACTCATGTTTGTGACATTTTTATTTTAACATTAAATAAAAAGATATTAATGTCATTTTCCAACCCTAGTGGCTCCATGGGGTCCCCAAGCTGACCCATGGATTTTCCTAGTCAGCCTTGACACATCCAATAAGGTGGAGACATGTGTCAAGTTCATTTAATATTATTAAAACATTATTTTTACCTTAAACTGAACTAATTACCTCTAATCGTGATTAAAAACATAAAAGTTACTATTCACCAAAAAATTATTTTAATCCCATTGAACCACATTTTAAATCTTAATGACAACCATGTATGTCAGATTTTTGAAATTTGAAACACAAAGGTGGTAAAATTTTATTTAAACGAAAAAATATGTTTTTTAAGTACCACTAAGTAGTTTCACTTTTCATCAAAAATTGATGTTTTTCAGAAAAATACCAAAACATCACCATAAGCTATATTTGTTATTCTGAATTCAAAAATAATGTCTATTTTAAAAAATTATGAACATATAAGTTGCCTTAATTAATTTAATAATTAATTCCTGCTGTCAAAACAAATAGTGTGTTTTTATGAAACAAAATGTATCAAAAGATTTACACTAGTTTAAGTCCGATTTCAAAGTGAAATTAATTCCAACGACCAATATTGGATTAAATGGTAAAAATATATTATAATTTCACTTTAAAACCATTTAAAAAGACAATATAACTATATAAATAAATTATATTAAAAACAGGTTTTGAATTAAAATACAACACTTTTAACTATTCATTAAAAAAATGATCTTTATCGAAAAAATACCAAAAATTTACAGAAAGTAAATTTTGATGTCCCAATTCTAAAGAAGAATTTTATTTGGTTCAATAGAATGTATAAGCATGACCAAAACTATATTTACTGACGGTTCTCCATCAAAAGGTGATAAGTGGACCTTTCGTGAAAATTAGAGTATACATGCCTAAAATGGAATTCTCTTCATAATTTAAGCCTTTATCCTTTATTGGATAAATGTAAAAACATTTAACAAACATATAAAATCATATTTTAGTTATTTATATTCATTCCCGCCAACACAACAGCTATGTGTTAACTACTATTTAAAATAATATTATTTTATTATTAGAGTGCAACATAAGATTTCAAAGGAACTTGTTGTTGCATATTGGGTAAGCCATCGAGCATTGCGTTCCGTTTAAATTAATATTGATATTTTATTCCAAAATAGAGATTAATATAAAAATGTCATATTCTTTATTTACCTGGGGTGTTACAGCCTACCACTGGACAACATGAATTCTCTAGTTAGTGTTACTAATTATTTAGATTTAAATAATTATATTGATCAATAATAATTTGATTTGGGATATTTCGTTTAATTAAATATATATCCTTAGTATAGGAAAATTATTTTGTGATTGTGTGATAAATGTTGTTTCGGAATATGTTCACTCTATTGGGATTACTATATACCAAATGAATAAAGAATACTATGGGATATCATTTGAGGAGTAATGATGAATTTTTATTTTGGAGGAATCAATGTTTTTTATAGAGATTCGGGTTATTAATGGAAATTATTAACATGTCATATATAATATTCTATTTGGTTGATTACACATTAGTGTGAGACATTAAGAGTAGTTAATGTTATTTGGAGATAAATGTTATGATTTTCTATGAAATACTATGTCATTAATTTTTTTTTATTTTTTATTTTCAATATTAGTTTGGATTATATTGAAGGATTTTAAAGACAATTGTTTATTGAATTGTTTTTTTTTAATTTTGGGTACTGTTTGTTTAATTTTCGAAATTAAGATTTGTTTTTATTTCTATAAAGGATTGTTAATTTTGGGGATCATCTGATCTTCTAGTAACCATTTTTGTTTTGGTTAATCTCTAAATATAAAGGAAATATATAGTTAATCCTTTGTGGATTATGTGATTCTCTATAAGGGGATTCTAGCACTTCTGATTTGGAAAAGTCATCTTGAATACCTATCATTTGATGGAAAGATTAGTTAGTTATAGAAATTTATTAAAGGATGAAACTCTACATGAAAATTAAGTATAACTCCTTATGTTATTATTCAATATCATAAATAAAATACGCAACTTTATGAAATGAAACTTTAAACATAAAACGTTGTCTGTTTACTTTTCCTACTGGGAAACTAATTATTATTTACCCCATCACAAGATTGTTGTTTTCTTATTGCTAACATTATTCTAATAATGTTTTCTATCACACTTCATCGGAACATGACACATATTTTATTTTCCATATCCCTGTTTTTTTACATGGAATTTTTGTTTGGGATATCTCGGTTGGCCTTTGTACTTCTCCTTCCTTCTTTTAATGGTATAGTTCTAATGACTCTTTCTCAGATGTGGAACTTTCAATGATGTTCCCAGGCCTAATTTTAAAATTGTGAGGATGCAATATTCAATATGGGGATGAATTTAACACCCCATGATTTCATAGTATGTTATTTTGTTTAATGAAATTCAATAGCTTGTGCTACACGCAACACCGAGTTCGAGCGCACAATGACTTACCAAACTAACCGTTCCAAAAGCGATTATGAATATTATTAACATTATTTTTATTTTTATATACACCATATAATTATAACATCCATATTATGTGTTTCTTAGACATAATATAAGTACAAATTTAATTTTTGAGATAAAAGAAGTATTTTTCACAAATGCAATTTTACCACCTTTTAATGATGAAAAAATTTTAAATCGAATATTTGACACTTTTAGATATTCAATTAGACAAATTAATATTTTTCTGTAGAAGCAGGGCATAAAACATTAGTTTGGATAAATTTTCAGTGCTTTTCTAATAACTTTCAAATTTTCATGAATAGTGAAAAATTGTAAATTTTAATTGAAAAGAACATTGCTAATCAAGATAATTTATTGTTATAAACTATAAATTTGATTGGTTTTGAAGTATAATTAGATTACCTATTTATCATTTAATCATATTTTGGTCATTATAGGTAATTTTGAATTTATATTGGACTTAAACACATACCAATATTTTTATAGTTTTTATTTCTTAAAAACCAGATTTCTTGTTTTGACAATGGGAATATTTTATTAATTAATAAATAAAAATTCTATGTTTTGAATTTTTTAAAATTGACATCATTTTTCAATTTGGAATATAAAAATTACCTTTGGGTGAATTTATTGTATTTTTTTAAAGACGGTCAGTTTTTTATCAATATTGAAAAACATTGTGTAATTGATTAATAATAACTTATTATTTATATAATTATGTTTAATTTAAATTTTTTATGTGAAAAAATATATATAATACCTATATTTGTCTAATTCAATTCATTGATGTCATTTTATAATAATATTAGATATATAGACCTTTAAGGAACTTTTTACAGTCTTTTACCCCCTTCTAGGTACCTTTACAAATTTTCATTAAACATAATCTTACCACTTCTATGAATTGAATTTCAAAAATTGAAGAGAAATGGATGAAATCAGTAAGTAAAATGTGTTTCAATAGAATAATAATAATTTTTGGTAAATATTAACTTTTGAATTTTATTTTCCACGATTGAAAGTAGATATTGTAATTAAATGTAATAATGATATTATAATTACCCTAAAAATGTCCTTATTCTATTGGATAAGTGTATTTAGACCAAAATAAACATTATGACAAAAATATGATCCTTTTTGTTCCACATGGATTAAATTATGAAATTTATAATATTTTATTTAAATTAGAGTGAAAAGTGTTAAATTTAAATTTTAAAAAATAAAACATTTTTAATTTTGGGTTATACATAAGATAATTTATATATTTCATTAAATAACCACTTAAGGTTCTCTTGGAATTTTATAGTATGTTTATTAACAATGTATTATAATAACACAAGAAGAAATAGTAAAAGATAAACTATTTATCAAAGAGTTATCTCTAAAATATAAGGTTAATATGGTGACACATTCTTTTCTAAAACCTATTAGTTTAGAGGTTTTAGACACAAACCCACCTTTTAATTAAAATAAATCCATGTGGAGATTTTAGAAACTGAAAATGATTTTATATAAAAAAATATTTAAAGCTCTTCCTAAAGTGTACCTCACCTCTCTTATAAAAGGGTACATACCCTTTTCTTAATTTCCCACCTCCAAAGCCTTTTGTCTTGGACAAACCCTACTCAAATATCCACCCAACTATCCTCACTTAAAACTAGAGGCCTTGCATTGGTCATAAACCCAACCTAAGGATCCATTTTGTTAAAATAAAAATTAAGAACCCGAAGAAGAGGTAATTACTTCCTCATCTCATTCAATGTTCATTTCTTCTTCCACTTCTTCATTCGTAACTGTTTCAATAATAAAATTATAAAACTATCACCTTATAAATACTGATTTTCTTTTATAAATATGATACAACCATATTCATTATTATATCAATCATATGAATGAAAAAGTCACCATACGTGCGTATGTACAGCTTAACCTATCCACGTTAAATAATAAATATAACATGTTATCTATTAATTATATATTATATACCATCTGATTAAATATGATTTAACCGCTAATAGAATGATATTTTTGCTCATGCATATGTATGGCTTACCGTCTCCATAACACGATGAAATTTTATTTCCCATAGTAACTACTAAAGAATAATTTTCATTGGATGATTAAAAATAATGTTCAAGAACTTAATATAATTATATATTTGAATCTAGTACATCATATCCATAAAAAACATGATTTATGGAACAAAACATACAAATTAAAACACATCAGCTGACAGCCAATATAATGATACTACAGAAATGTCATTAATAATGCAATGTAAGAAGATAATGTATGATATAATATTTATGTTTTTTGATATTTTATAATTTAATAACATTTATTTTACAATTATACAGATGATTAACCTACCCTTGAATAAGGAAAAGTAGAAGTTAAGGGGTTTTCATCTCACTTTTTATTTCTATGAGATTGATGTTATATTTGGAAATATTTCCTATTGTGTGATGTATGTACTTCCAATGATTTTATTCATTGTGTAATATAAATTAATTTTTGGGTATTTACATCTTCATTTTATTTTATTTCATTCTGGTGGTGTGTGTTTCGTAACTTACTAAATCATTAAGGGAATTTCTAATATCAATTTCCACTAACTGGGTTTTACGCAAACTTCATTTATCATTTTACAACAAGATTATGTGTGGAATAAATATTTATTTATTTATGTAGTAATGTACACTACACATTTTTTAGATATAATTTTTATACACATTATCAATCCATTGATAAATTCTCTTGTTATTGATATGAACTTGATAAGGGTAATCTTAACTCAATTTCCATTCATTGCATTAAACATCAAAGTCACTGGTTTAGTTTTTACAATAATATATGTGAATTTCCTATGATTTATTTACACTGAATATCCAATCATATTGAGTATATTTATATGTTTCACACATAATTATGTCATTGATTTATCCTTAATATAAGGATATGGTCTTTATAAGAAATTTCATCCCAATTTACATTCCATTGAGAATTATTGTCGTCATGCACTAATTCACTTTTATATGGAGTATATATTGTCCTTTGACATATTATATCATGAATCAAATTATTCGCATGATATTATAATGTATTGATGAATTTTATTCCTTGATTATTTGTATTCAATCATCTTTTATTTGGTTATAACACATTAACTAAAATATAGTTTTAAATGTTTTAATGATTTATTCTTCTAAATTTCTCTCGTTAATGTTAGTGTTATATAAATAGTTTTAAGGATAGTTTTACGGCAATGAATGATATAAATTTCAAATCGCTTTCAAAAGTTTCAAAGTGGCAAGGGATACTTTGATTAAAAAATATCATCTAAACAACTTATTTGATACATATTGAAACTTTTAAATGTCTTCAAGAAAAATGGTATATTTATATCAAATTGTATACTAATTATTCCCAAATATATCAATATCCTTCATTATATTTTATTCTAGATGGATGTTCAATTATTATCATATAATCATCTATATTGTATTTAATGGGATATGATTGATTATGGATCTGTTATTTTTATACAATTCATGGTTTGTAGTTAAAGTATTAACATTTCGTATGATTGTTTTAATATAAATGTTTACATTATGTATCAACCTTTTCATATGAGGAATTTATTGTAATTAGTAAGTGATGGGAGGGGCCCATTATAGCCCTTTGATGCATCTGTTTATCTCATGAGACAAACTCATGTCTAGGCACATGGCCTTGATAATGTATTTATTAATAGTATTGGCAGAACACCTTGACTATGTAGTTATGATGACTGAAATTAGGAATTCCATCATTAGAAAATAATATATTGATTTTACAAGATTTTATTTGATTAGTAAAGTATCCCCATGAATAATTAAATGACATTATTTGATTAAAAATTTCAATATTATGAAAAATATTTAGTTTAATAGGCTTTTGTTTTAGTCTAATACAGTGACATAAATGTTTTTTATTATTTATGATAGTTTCTATTATATTTTTATCCTTACTGATCATCTAAGATCACCCATTTGTTTTGTTTTGTTTTTCCCCAGATGAGAAAAATTATATTATAGTTAACCTTTAGGAATATGAAAAGGGATATGAGTTTGTTCAACGTGGAAAACATTGTTGTTTTTCCATTTCACAATGTAATGTAAAACATATGTATGTATACAACACTTTCAAGGCTACTAAACAAATTAGTCTTTCAAAACATGATCTCATGTGATGATACCATAGTTATGCAATAATGCCCCGACTTTGGGTAACATGGATTATGGTATTACAAATTGATTAAATATTTATATAAAACATGAATAATATAAATTAATTCTTGGAACAAAAATAAATTAAGAGTTTTTCAAATCTTTAGTGAACAGGAAGTGTACATTATAATAATTCATTTATTTCTCTATATCTATAGTTATTATGGAATAATCCTTCCCGTTATCATAGCAATTTTCTATCGGATGATGCTGATTACCCTCAAGGATATGAGGATTAGTACACCGGTTTTCATTGTTCCCTTGCTCCCAATAGTATAACAATTGAACCATGGTAGGTTCTATCCTTTCTTCTATGCCATTTTTTCACATCCTTTTGACATTTTGACCTTAATGAGATTGTTTACCTTCTTTCACACACAATAATAATTTCTCCATCCCTTTTAGTTAGTTACAATTAATCTTTTCCAAAAATTTTGACATGTGGGTTGATGATTTTTCATTACAACATTCCCATTTGATCCTCCATTTTGAAACAACACGTTTTGTTTATAATCACCATATCCAAGGTATCATTATACCAACTCCATATTCACTTTGAGATAACATTAAAATACTTCTACATAACCCCCAATGTATATAATTGAAATAGGATTTCCATGGTGTGGTTTAAAGCCACTAAATAATATATCCATTTTAATTAATTGTTGATAACAAACCCTAATGTGTACTATAAAATCTTTGTATATTTTGATTTGTAAGATGTGAAATAGTATCCTTTCTTTTTATTCAGCTCTATGAATTCTATCTCGATCATTATATGATGATTTCTTGGGAAGTACTTTTTATGAATTATTATCTTAATGTGTTCCCACTCTATCTATTTAATTTATTTCTTTTTCATGGTGTTCTTAACATATTCCCACCATTTATCAACCTCTCCATATGAGTGATAAATGGAAAAAGTCACCATCCCCATCTTAGAATATTGAATAAAAATAAAATATACTCTTCATAGAGATGAACCACTTTTCCCCAACTAGTGGATAAGAAGTTCCACTAATATTTGGTGTTCATTTTCGTACAAACAACATGATATCTCATTTCTCCCTCTTATGTGAATGAGAACATTCCACATTGTTCAATTTATTATTCATATATTGAGATATCTTGTCAAAAATGTCCATTATATTTTGAACTCCACATCATAATGAATTGGGGAATACAATAATAAAATCACTACATTGTCTTTGATATAAGTTGTTTCCCTAGTTTCTCTTAGTTCCCACTATTTTATTAAATATAAATGGTTCAAAAAAACATATTCTAACTAGTGATGCATACTTAATTATTATTATTTTAATCAAATCTAAATTAATATCTTGTGGAAACCTTTTAGTGGAATATTTTTTAAGAAATATAAATGGGTGTTTACATATAATTAGTCATATAATAAGGGGATTTACTATTTATTTCTTATATTAATTCCCAAATTAACTAAACCATTCTTATATACCAACAATAGATACCATTATTTTTCATAAATTACTATTGCCTAATTAAAATGATATAAAATATTATGGTCTTACAGAACCAGGATCCAATAGTTCAGTCTCTTGGAAATTTTTTGACAATATGTATAATTTTCAAAAAAACATGAACATTATTTAATTACTTCTTTTATAACATATTATTGTCCCTTAAGTTATCCTTAGTTAAAATGATTACCATAGGATATACATGAATGAAATTGGTGAGATAAAAGACCATTAAAAATATTGATATGAACATGAAACAATATAACATGTGTGAGCATAATCATCCTCATCATAATATAATCATAGAGACATGATTATAATCAAGATAGGATGATTTACATAAATTCATTGTAATGTGCATATTCATTTAAATGAATCATTGTTTATTAGGGGTTAACTACAACACATAGTTGTGAAAAAATATAGCATCTTGTTCTTACATATTTTACATTTAATCAGGACATACATAATGTTACTAAATGTATTGGAGTATTATATAGTACCTAGCACACCCACTACATCATAATACATTCATGCACTATATAATTATTTCAGAACATTTCACATCATAACATTTACATAATCATTCATACAATATAGAACATATATTAATATTGAACAACAAATTACACATGTAGTAGAATGGATATTATTTAACAAGCATAAATTCTTGAATAAAAAATTACATTCCCAAAATAGTGGTTGAATAACATACTAGGTATAAAAATCATCATATTTGAGTAAAGGTAAAACAATCATGATAAACTAAAATGTATTTTATTTGAAAGAAGATTTCTTTTAGAAAACATTATGTTTTTAATAAATAAAATTACAAAAAATTTATAACCCCGAAATAGAAATGGGGGAGTATTGAAATGAAATTTAAGGATAATTAAGTTTATTTAAATGAAAATATTCATTTGAAATACGGGAAACCCAAGGAACATGAGTTGGGTCGAGAATCCACTTACCTTTCTTGGAATTCTTTCTTCAATTTAATATCATAAATAATAAAATAATATACATTAATTAAAAATGAAAAACACATCATAAATCAATATTATTTATTATGGTTCTATTATGTTTATTTATTGAATTTTAGATGATTTATATAGTTTAATTTCATCATTTAGGGGTGTTTGTCTTTTTAGTATTAATGGTCGGTTCACTTGTTAACATGAAAGGAATTTCTTGCAAATTGTGGATAAATATCCAGAATTTGAATTATATGTTAGTATTAATTTTATTTACTTTTAAAATATCTTATATATAATTTTTTATGATATAAGGATTAATCATTAGATAATAGTTATTTATGATCTTTTTAGGTTAATTTTTTATGTTCCCAATGATGTCGAACATTTTTTGTTTTATCATTTAGTATTATGTATATAAGATAGTTATAAAAAATAAATAGGGTTATAAAATAAATTTTAAATATATTTAAACCATTATTACAGTCTTATTGACATCCTTGAATGCATTAAAGGAAAAAAACATTTATCAAATACAATGTCGGTAAATTTACACATCCAGATAATTAATTTTATTTTTAGAATTAAAGAGAGAGTGAGGGAGGTGTTAAATGATTGATATTAAATTGAAATGATATTATTATATTATATTTAAGTTAATTTATATATCATGATATGTTTATGAAGAGTTGTGAGGATAGAATATGAAAATAAAGGAACGTGAAAAGGAATTAAAAGAAAAGAATGAGTATTTTACCACTTGTATATATCCTCTTTGAGAACCTCCAGAATGAAATGGTTTTGGTATTTTGATGAAAAAAGTGATTCTAGACCTGGGGGAGTGGATTATGAAGTATATTGGGTAGAAGTTTGATGATTCTAAATTCATGGAATGTGTGTGGAGAAGCAGTGGTGAGTTGTGGTATTTATAGTGGAGGATATGGGTTTTTTTATTGTTTTAATCATTAGTTTATTATTTTGGGACAATAATATGAATATTTTGAGAATTATCACTAAATATAATAAAATAATGAATTATTATAATATATACTTCTTCTTAATCATCCATATATAATTGATGACTCCAAAATTGGACTTTTTATCTTTTATCTTAAATTATCAAAATTTACTATTCACAAAAAATCACGTATTTTTGAAAAATAAAAAATAATTAACCTGACAATTTATATATGAGTATAGTTAAAAAATTAAAAAAACATTTTATAAAATGTTTTCTAAATTTAATTAATATAAATTTTTAATTGAAAACATCATTTAACATGAAAATACACAATTTAAAATTAAAAATGATTTCAAAAAACTTTGAAAATTTACCTAAATTCTCATCAAATAATTTTAACATCATAAGACATAAAAATATTAATTTATGAAAACATTTAATTGAAATAGAAATTCTTTTAACTTATTATATTAATCATATAATTGTAATTAAATATTTATGACTTCAAAATTACTAACACAAAATTAATAGTTTTCAAAAAAATTATTTACAGAGACTATGTTATGAATATATCATGCATTCACTTATAAGATACCTAAATTATATTTATAAATTCACGGGTTTGGTAATATTCATTTGAAAAATTTACTAGTCAAAATATTAAAATTAATATTCCAAATTTCATGTTAGTATTGAACCATTTATAGTTCCTTAACTTATAGAAATACTTGTTACATCATTAAGTATTCATTTATAACGGTTTTATTACGGTATATAAGTGCTTTCATGTGATTTATTCTTTATAAAATTACTATAATAAATGAAAAATTCCATTGATGTGATATTATGCCATTATAGATACATTTTTAGAGGAATAATTCCGAATATACTCAACATAGAGGGGAGGGGTCAATAATTATTGGTAACTTTTTTCACCAATTTTAATGTTTATCCCTTCATATATATTTTTAATGTTAGTAAATTTATTATCCTATTACCTTTCTATTATCACGTTCATGCATATGAAATTAGGAAAGGAAAAAATAGAATTTGTTTTAAAATTTTCAATAATCAATATAAGTGGTTTTTCATTGGAACTGATTATAAATAATCCAACACCACATACATTAGAAAATAATCCATGAAATGTTGATAGAATAAGTAGAGAAATTCCATTATCTTTTTATATATTATTATAAAATTAATGACCATTTCTAATATATCATGGAAGGTTTTGTTTCTACTTCTAAAGATATTCTTCACCTATTAAGGTTATTCGTGACACCAATAATGTATTACAATAGTTTAGTCTTCTAATGGATTTCATAGTGATAATTTTTTTCGCATTAAATTATTCTTGTGTCATGTGATGATTAGAGGGAATGAACTCTTATTATTATTCAAAACAACAAATTCATGTCTTCGAAAACTTTATTCATCTCTTTATGATATCAAATATTCATAGTACATTATTCTTCACTTATTTTATATTTATTATTATTTTAAAACCAGACTACACTAATACTTATTTTACATTATTGAATAAAAAACATTATTTGTGAATATTTATTCATATAAAAGGTCATCTTTTCATATCATCTTCATAATTAATTTTTGCTTCAGTCAGAATGATATGAATGTGTAGAATGGATATCTCAGAAATCATCATTGTCCCAAATGACAATAAATGTTGCACTGTTTTTCCAGTATCTACTTCATATTCTAACCTTTGACTAATAAAGATATAAAATTGTGCAGCAATGGGTTATTCTATTTTGTTCAATAAAAAATATCTAAAATTGAGTGTTTTATCAATTTACTCATAGTGAAATATATTTCCAATAAACACATCAGACACTATACTAAACATATCACATCATCATATTTGTTTATAAAAATTTTCATAGGTACACTAAATCAGGTAAACAAAATAACACAGTAATACCTAGCCTTGATCATATAAATTTATGTTCTCTTGGGAATACATATTCATTTCTTTTTGAATGCACTCATTATTATTGGTTTTCCCCGAAAAAATATTATATGGTTCCACAGATGAATGATATTACATTCATGAAAATAGTATTATTATTTTTTTGAAAAAAACTGAATGAGTTTTTTTCATATTCATGCAATGGATGTGGGTGAATCCATACGACTAATTTCTATAACCTTACTATTTGGATTATGAATATCTCAATTATTTTCAAAAACCTGAAATGAAACTTGGTATATCATGAACGTAACTTCATGAAACTATATTATTACTTGTTTACAAAGAGATTTATATTTCGAACAAGTGCTTCATGTATCCTAGTGAGTTTTTCTTTCTATCAATTGTTTACAGTACATAGTTCTTCGTGAAAGAATAGAGAATCCAAAAATAGTTTCTATGAAAGATCACAATCATAGTGAATCAAAAAAAAGTAAAATATGGCTATTTATTCTTCATATAATAGAGTATATAGGTCTCCATCATCCTATATGTTACTTTGAAACTACCAACTTCAATTATAATATATCTTTCATATTATACATTTCCATCTCATATAAAAGGATGATTGAAGATGATCTATATTTTTGAAAAATAAGATCTTTCATAAGAAATGCAAATGGGATATTCGTTGTCTTTTTTGGTGATTCATTATTTAGTGGGAAAACACTGTCTTTTACCACAATTGGTATACTATCACTGAATCCTGAGTTTTATGTTTCATTTAGAAATAATTTTTCATACTCAAAGATTTCATTTTTTTTAATATTTATGTTGAGTTTATTACTCTTTAAACCTTATGAAGCAGATTATCAGGATGTATATTTTACATTATTAATACATCATGTGAATTTCATTATGATCTTGTTCAATTATACAGAGTTCAATCTCGTCTATGAATAATAAATGGTTTAAAACCAAGACCATAATGACATTTTTTCCATTCCGATGAATCATGTTCTTAGCAATCCAAATTTCATTATCATCACATAAATTTCAACCACTAAAAATTTCAACCACTAAAAATGATCACTATATAGAATATAAATTTCAACCCCTAAAAATGATCAATAATTTATAATGCATATTATCTTCACTATAATCCATGAATGTCCCCCAAAAGTAATCAGCAATTAATAATATGTATACTTCATGTGCAAATTTAGTCAACTTCTCTTCAAGAAAATAAATATTTTCACAACCTTCATTAATTCCCATTCTAGATATCTTTTTGGAATATATATCCTATAAAATCATAAACATCAAATAATATTAATTATTAATCTAACAAATCTGCATCCAATAAAAACACATTGTTTTATAGATCATATTCACTCTATATTATATTAAACAATATTATAAAATCGTACACTATGAGAAATACTTAGGAAATATTTAATAGTCATTCACTAATAATCAAATTTACATAGAAAATTAGTCAATAATTAAATGCAATTAAGATTAATGAATACATATAAATTTTCTAATTATCACTTTTGGAACTCAAAATATTGACTACTTTTAAATATTTTCTTATATTTTATGAATTGAGAACATTTTCCAAGATTTATCAATTATGTAACATATTATTCATATTGAAATCAATGAATCCGATTTTTATTTCATTGACCACCATTGATTACCATTGAAAATAATTGAAAACAAGTATAAATCATGCATGAATTGAGATTTTTAAATGAGTCAATACAGTAGGGTAATAGTTATGGATATTTATATGTTGTGAAACAGAATCTAAAAGAGAAGTGTACCTATAAATCTATTAATCAATGTATGATTTTAGAAGCCACTATTTTACATTTTTATTTTTTTACATATGATCATCCCTCTCCCAAATATAAATTTTTATTGTAGAATTCCTTAGGGTCTAGATTAAATATTTGTGTAGGGAGATGACACTTGAAACTAAACTAGGAATTTTACCACTATTTGTACACCAATGCATGAGGCACCCCTTGGGATAGGTATTCATCAATTCATATGGAACCACATCATTCTCAACATGAATGGTTGTAAAAAAAATTATTAGTTTGGATTTATTGGTTTCTAATCCATATTATATTGATTTTTTCATCAGAGTGTATCCATTACATCACTTGAGTGTGGTGTTTCTCTTCACAACTGTGAATTGGGTATTTTTGGGTTTCAAGAATGTCCTATAAATCCTTGGATGGCTGAAGTGATTCCCAAATTCCTATTATTCATATAGGTGATTAGGTAATCCAACATATAAATTTATATCATGTTGTTGATTACAACAAGTATTTCCTTATAAACAACACTAATATCGATTAATCATTACTTGATGGATACTACATGGTGGTTGGAGCTCAATTGGTAGCTTGAAGAATTGTATGCTAAGGTTCTTACAAGCCCGATTACTTCACCATCGGTTTCTGTAATTCATTTTTTCAAAATAGATGATGAGACACTAATAAATTACATGGATTTATATCGATATAACTTGTTAAAGGTTAAGAATCGGTACCATCAACCCCATATTGATTATCTCTTTGACTAACTACGAGGAGAAATGGGTTTCTTGAAAATTTATTTGAGGTTGGGCTACCACCATGTAATTTTTTTACCTTTATACACATCCCATATACTATTATGTAGTGGTTATTTCTTGAAATATTATTTAATCATGTTGTTTGATGTCAAATACATGATTCTTGTTCTTATGGTTAAAATGAATTTGGCTTACCACACATATTTAGATTCATATATGGTAGTCGTCTTAGATGACATGTTGGTGTATTCTCACATTCGAGAAAACCATTTCAAAACTAATGATAACATATTAAAAAATATGGAGAGAACTATCTATATGATAAGGTAGGAAAACAACACTTTTGGATTGAAATTATCTCCTCCTGTGTCACATTATCTTTAATACTATAGTATAAATTTACCAAGATAAGGCGAGGGCCCTGCTTTCATAGCAGTATAATAATAATGTTTTTGAAATTTGAAGTTTCTTGGTGATGGATGGATATTTTAGGAATTTTATATAGTATTTATCATATCATTCGTCAAATATGAAATACTTGATAATGAATTTTTCAGGTTTACATAGGTTTATGCTTCTAAGAAATCCATTCAAATAATGAAATGGTGTATTAATTTAGCATTAATATTTATTTTTCATGATCTAGGAAGATGATATTGTAGAAAACCATGTTTTTATGGCATATGTTTTTAATAAATTAAAAAAATCAAATTTACATTTCAATTTAGAAGTTATAACATTCCTTACACAATAAACCGACATTTTATATGTTACATGCAATATTGAGTTGGTTTACGATACATGTAACACAGAGTTTGGATTTTTTTTCATTTAAAAAATACTATGTTTGTATTATGTCGTATGAAAGATCAATGGAATCTTGTAGTAAATGCAACACAAAAAGGGCTTGCATTACATGAAAAAGTGACCTAGCCCTACAGCTTGAATTGTACACAATACTTAGTGTCACTAAACAATTATATATTATTAACATATTATTATTTAATATTATATAAACTAGTTGTTATGAATAATATTAACTAAATTTTTATTTTTAAATAATATTAAATTTCACCTTCTATATTTTGTAGACATGATATAAAAAGAATCAAATTTTCAGAGAAAATAAGTATTTTTAATGAATGTAGTTTTTCACCTTAAGATAGAGCACCCATTTCAAAAATAGTTTTTAACATTTTTATACATTATATTTGAAAAAATATACTTCTTGTTTGGAAGAAAGAGAATACATGGGTCAATTTTAAGATCCCATGGATCCACTTGGGTATGATAATGACCTTATATAATTTTTAATTTAATGTAATGAAAAATATAACATAAACATGTATATTTTAATAAAACCTTCTTAATATAGGTATATGTAACTGATATCATTGACTATAAATATTCAATAAAAATAAATTAAAATTACTACATCATGGTATTTTATTTATACTTTTTCTACATTATATAAATAAATTTACTTATGACACAATGATAATGCATTTATTTCATTATTTATGAAATATTCTAATAAATGATATTATAAATATGAAACTAAAAGTAATTTCAATATTTTTATTCCATAAATTCTTTTTGGATTAAATTGATATGTGAGGTATGATTTAATTCCTTTGTAAATAAGAAATAATGTTTTTATTAATTTAAAAAAGCATTTACAAAACTGTTTCAAAAATGACATAAACATATTTAAAAAAACTAATTTATTAAATGATATAATAGTAAAAAAATAAAATATTTGGTCAACTGACATAAACAATGTAAATTTTTTTATTCATGATCTAGTTAAGGTTATCTTGGATTTTTATTTTAACTACATTGACCATATATTATGGAAATAAAAGAAGTCATGGAAAGAGTTAGTTTTTTTAAATAATGGTCAATGTTAAAAGATAAAGTAAATTTTGTTACTTAATCTTGTATAAAACCTAATTTTTTAGAGGATTTCTACCCATACTCATCTTATATTAAAATTGGATGATCTTTGGACCTATATAAATGCAAAAATAAATATATATTTAAAGAATTTCCTAAAGTACCTCTCAACACCCCTATAAAATAGAACTTTTATTTCTCTTTTAATCACACCTCTGAAGGCCTTTTTTCCTGCCAAAACCTGAACTTTTCTCCTCCAAAAATCTATAACATCATCCTAGGGGCCCCAATTTGGGAATAAATTCATTATATGGATCTTTTTTGTGCAAATAAAAAGGCGATTATTGAAAAAGTTTTAATTGTTTTATCACCTCATTAATAATTCTTTTCTTATTGTACTTACTATTCTTATGTTTTTATCCATAATAAATTAATAAATTCATTATATAATACATAATTAAATATTATTTTAAATATGGTACAACCATATAAATATTTTTATCCACCCTACCAATAACAATATCAACTTCTGTGTGTACGTGTAGTTTACCATCTCCAAGTCGTGGTGTAATTTTTTATTCAACAATACTTAATTTTGATGTGTATAATTATGATTATAATGAATTAAAATAATTTATATTACATGTTAATTATTTTTTATAATTAATATACCATCCAATTCCATACCATTTATCCATTAATTGAATGATATCGTATCTTGCGCGTACGTACAACCTACCCTCTCCACAACGCGATTAGACTCATTTTCCATGTTAACCATTAAAAAATTATTATAAAAATTATATATTAAATAATAATTAAATATTTTAAATAATAATTATACTATATATCTGTATATATATATTTCATTTACATTATTCTATTCATTTCAATAAGGAAATGGAAATAGAGTTCGTGCATATTTACGACCTACGGTCTCCATGAATGGTGTATTCCATTTCATTTATCCATCTATTATATATATATAATTTTCAATTTTTAATAATATATAAATCATGTTTTACATTCTAGAATTTATCAAATCATGATATATAATAATATCAAGAATAAAAAGTCCAAACACATATGATAAATAAAACTATTTTTACCCAAAACGTAGCTTTAACATTGAATTGATTAATAAACAAGAAATATAAATTCATAATTTCATAATATATGATATGGTAAATATTTTTTTTGGTTTTCTTAAAAGTTAATAATATTTTTAATCCCACTATAATGATTTTTTGGACACATAAAAAAAATTGAGCCTAAGGTTAGGGATAATTTTGCAATTTCATTATTATATGCGACTGTTTAGTTGTAAGAATATACTGAAGTATATTTATAATATATGTCCATGTTTAAAAAATAAATAATATTATTTCAATTATTATATTATTTTTTAAAGTCTATTTTACCCATTGGTGAATTATCATGTATATAATATTTCTTTCTTTTCCATAAGAGGTACTATTTGACATTTTCTATAAGAGTACGAGTAGAATTTTTATAAAATATATGACATTGATTGATTTTTACAAATTCATAATGCCTTATTTACTAGTATCGTCCAATACAAGATTAAAATTAATTTTTTTTAATCATCATTTTATTTTGAGAAAATAAAACATTTTTGAAGAAAAAAAAATTGTGTTAAAAATTAATTTCAATTATTATATGAAAATTAATTTCTATATGAATGACATATAGTTATGTTTCAAACCATATTATTACATTGGTTTTATTGTGTTTATGGTGTAATTATTTTCATTCAATCCATTTATTTTATATGGATTATGATGGAATAGTGATTCTGAATCCCATTTTATTTCGTGGGCAATGGTATGATGATTGAGTTTTGTTTTTGTGGCACATGTAAGAATGATTTCATTATAAGATAGGTGTGAACTATATCTCAATCAAAAGAATAGGTTAATTATTTATATCTCATTAGATATACATGGATGGATTTACAAGTAAATATCATTGAGTAATACATGTATATAACGACAAGTAAATCCGGTTTAGTATTATATGGATGGTAAGACAAGTAAACTAGGCCTCGTAACGGACTATGTCCACTATTATGGGCTTGGAATCAATGCCTCGGATACATTGGAAATAATATTGTGTTCTTATTTTTTCCCATAATTCCATGTATTTTACCAATGTTATTTTATCATGGTTCATGATTCCATTATTATTTATGTGTTATTAACTACCGAGATTTGTTACATGAATTAATATTTTAGTATATGTTCTATGTGGTGTGTGTTTTTTAATTTATGTTCATTTTTTTACATTATTTTTTTATGTTTTGTATCATATTGTCCATTCATACCCATATTGATCATTTAAGATCACCCCTTTTCATGTTTCTTTTCTCCGAGTATTTGAAGAAGCATTTTAGATAGGAAAACTAATATGGGAGATATTTATACGAGATGTTAATGATATGTCACCTCTCCAGAATAATGGATTCTGAGTTTTCAAAGGCACTAAAAAAATATAATCTCTTTTAATTGTTTTATTTAATGTATTAGGTATTCCCCAAAAGAAATGCAATATCCAAGTTCGTCATGAAGGATTCGTTAGAGTTGGTATTAGGTAAAAGGGTTAGTAAATCTTTGAAAACTATCATGCAATGAAATTAGTGAGATCCCTAGAGTTATTTCCGATGCTTGTTTTTGGACTTACCTAAGGATAAGTATAACTAATGGTTGCATTCCTAGAGTTTTTTTGGTAATCAATACTAACCAAGGAATAAACGTAATATATTATAGATTGGAATATTATAAGTAATTTACCTTACCTATGTATTTTTAATATCTGATATGAATTTCTCAAAATTCTCATTCTAGACCTAGTCAATATCCAAAACTATATAGATCATGGAAATCAATATAATAAATCAGATATAGAAATTATGGGAATAATAATGATTTATTTTCTAACTGTAAATATCATGAAGAGAATCATGACGATGATACGAGTATTGGTCATACTGATGATGATAAAGAGATTTTAAATTACATGTGAATGCTGTCAGATGTTATTATAGTATTTTTACATTTATCCTAAGAATATTTTTTTTATAAATCCTAATACCAAATTCACATTTTACGAAACACAATGATGATGGATGATGAGTAATTGTTTAGTAATAAAGTTGAATGATTGAGTTGTATATGTTTTAGAGTTCAAAGAATGTTTTATATGAATCTTGCTATATGTTTGTGTCTTTAGTATATGTTTTTAATTAAAGATTTTAAAGGATATGTCGAATAGTTCAATGGAGAAAGAAATGTGATATAAGGTCAAGGTGATATAATTGGATGACATGTTATTAAGGGGAAGATATCCCTTTTAAATTTCTCTTAGGTTAAGATAATGATGTTTTTTCGAAGATATGTTGGATTTTAATAAGTCAATTGGATGAATATATATTCATAATATCTAATTATAGAGTTATTTAGAGGAGGTTTATGATACCATGGATGAAGTATTAAACGTTTTTGGGAATTAAGGAATATATCCAATCTGTTTTGGAATAACGAAACATGCAAGTTTTCAATAAGGATTTTTTATAATCCAGGTTATTACTGTGACTCAAGAGAATACATGATGATGGATTTCATATTTTTGGAATGGGACCAACCAGCGATATATTATGATATATAGGGGATAAATTTTTAGCAAATTATTTTATCTTTTTTCAATATTTTTGGATTTTCTTCTTTAATATGTATGGTAAGGTTATCGAATTATTGGAATGTTTAATCATTATATGATATTGGTTAGAAGAAGTTATTATCTCATAATATATGGACTTATGTATGTTTGATAGCATGTGATAAAAAATTTATGATAAAGACAGATATAATGAAATATCATTTGATTTATGGATCTCATGATTTTATAACACTTTATGGATGAAAATTTCAACTTCATTTCATTGAATAAGAGAAGAATTGGGAATTTTTCATGGCATGACCAATGGTGAGATTGTACTAAAATCATATAATTATGTCATCTCATGTTCTTAAAATTTAGGAAACATATTTTTTAAAACAAAAAAGTTATTCTAGTACCTTAGTATCCAATGAATCAAATGATCCCTTAAATCGACAATGATTTTTGGCTTTCCGGTTGTTAGAATTCTTCTATCATTGATCTCTATCATTCTCCATCAGAACATGATTGTTAAATTTTTGATCCATATCCATTATTTCACTTCCCACCTATATTATCATATGTGTAAACATAATTATTATTTTCATTGGGTTACAGTTAGGTTTCTAACATTCATTTTCCAAATTAAGTAGTAATATTCCTTTTTTATAATATTGGTTTTTCTGAATGAATCTTTCAAGTAGTAAGACTTTTATAACACTGAATAATTTAAAGGGGGTAAAATGTAACACCAAGAGTTCTTATAAACCATTTTTTAGAGTAAATAAATTTTCTAATTTTTATCTTACAATGCACTATGTCAAACATTCGGTTCATACTAATCTGACTTGTCGTATGTTACACGCAACACCGAGTTGGCCTATGATACACACAACACTATGTATATATTTTTTTCATGGCATGAAAGAACTATGTTTTCATTATTTTATATAAAACACCAAAAAAATATTTAACTACACTCCACACTAAATTGGGTTGTGTTACATGCAAGCTCAACCTACCTCGATATCTAGCGTTGTACGTAATACAAAGATTAACTAAATAACAATATATTATTAAAATATTATGATTTAATGTGATATAAACTATAATTTATTAATTGTATTTACCACATATGGAATTTTATATAAAATTAACATTTCACTTATATATTTTCTAGAAATGATATAAGAACAAGCTAAATGTCTCAGATAAAAGACGAACTTTTTAAAAAAATCAACTTTTCATTCATTTGATGGCGCACCGATTTAAAATCTAGTTTTTAATAAATTTATATATACTATTTGAAAAACAAAATTAATTTTTTTATTGGAGACAAAAAAAATTAACAGTGGTTGAAATTACGTTAATTTTCTTTTTAATTTTATTTTTTAATGTGTAGAGAAAAATATTGAATTTTAATTCAAAAATAACTTTTTGTCTAATTTATTTGTTTAGATAGATTATCATTATATTATTTTAAAGTGTAATTGGATTATATTTTTATAATTTACATCATGTTTCGTAATTTTATGTAATTTATAATTTAAAATGGACATAAAAACATGTCAATATTTTGATAGTTTTTACTTCTTAGAAACACACTTTCAGATTTTGATAATGGGAATTACTTTTAAAATAATTTCTTCCAATTATATGTTTTTAATTTAGAAAAATGGATTCCAAGTTTGGAGTAACAAAATCCAAATTTCTTAAATTGGTACCATTTATTTTTTGACATTATTAATAGTAATTTCAGAAATTATATTTATTTACAATGGTTAAATAGTAATTCAGGTAAATAAGGGAAACATATAACACTATAAATTAATAAAACTACATTTACATGTTCCATTAAACTATTGGATTATATATGGAAAACAATGAGCATCCTTGGGTTGATTTTAGGGCCCTATGAAACCACTTGGGTGTGATAATAACCATTTATATTTTTTTATTTAAATTAAAGAGAAATAGAACATAAACATGAATCTATTATTAAAAATAATAATATAAGTTTATCTAACTCAACAATTTAACTATATATATTAATTATAAATATAAAAATATTTCCAAAATCATCATATTTTATTAATAATTTTTAGACAATAAATGAATAAATTTATTTATGGTAAAATGATTATGGAGTGGTTACATTATTAAGGAAATGTTAAAATATATGATATTATAAACATTAAAATAAATGTATTTTGAACATTTTGATGTCGTGCATGATTTTTTTGGATTACATTGACATGTGGGGGTGAGATAATGAATTTTAATTGAATTAATCTTGTTTCTATGACTTTAAAAATATAAATTAATATATAGTGTCCAAATTGACATAAATGAGTTTAAAAAAAATACTATTTGATTAAATGATATAATAGACATGGAAGTATAACATTCAAAAAAATACGTATTTAATTTCAAAATTTTCAATAATTATCCACATTTGGTTCTCTTGGAATTTTATTGTTACTAATGTAACATTATATTAGGAAAATACAAGAAGACATTGTTAGAGTCAATGTTTTTAAATATGGGTTAAATCTAAAAAATAGAGTTAATTTTATAAAATAAATATGTATAAATCATTTTTTTGGAGTATTTAGACACATATTCATTATATATTCTATATAAAATAGTTTTGTACCATTATATACCAAAAATAAATTTATAATAAATTAATGTTTTAAGATATCTATAATGTTCCCCTCACCACTCTTATAAATTGGTACTTCTCCTTCTCTTTTAATCACACCTCATAAGCAATTCATATCAACAAATCCTTGAAAATATCCCTTCAAAAATTCCATAAATATATACTAGATTTTGTAGTTTTTAGAATAATTCCATCCAAAGGATACCTTTTGGGAAAATCAAAAGAAGATACTCGAAAAAGAGGTAATTATTTTATCACCTCATTAAAAATTCATTTAATCTTCTTGATCATCTTCTTATGTTGTTTCAAAAATAATGCTATAAAAAATTGATTTTATAAATTCATAAGGTCTATTATAATTATGGGAAACACTTATACCTCCTTATATCTATCCAAAAAATAACTATATCACCATGCGTGCGTGCGTATAGATTACTGTCTCCACGCCATGGTGGAATTTTCTATTCAACAATAATTAATTTTTATGGGTATAATGATGCATATATTGGAATTAAGAAATGAATATATAATTATAATTATTCTGTATAATTAATATATCATCCAATTCAATACCGTTTAACAATTAAATGAATGATATCGTCACTCATGCGTATGTACGGTCAACCGTCTCTACGGCGTGATTAGATTCATTATCCACATTAACCATTCAAGAATGATTATATTGTATAAATAATAAATAAGAATTAATAATATGAAATAATAATTCTACTGTATTTCTATATATATATATCGTTTACTTTCTTCCTTTCAATTCCATAAGGAAATAGAAATAGCATTCATGTGTATGTATGACATACAGTCTGCATGAATGGCATAGTCAATTTCATTTATATATCTATTATATATATTTAAATATAGAATATTGATGATATATAAATCATATTTTACATTTTTGATGTAATTAATTCATGATCTATGTAAAAAATCTCAATAATAACATGTCAAAACACGTACAATAAATAAAACGATTATTATGAAAAATGTTTCTTTAACATGGAATTGATAATTGAACAGGTAATAGAAAGACATAAGTAAATCATCTATGACATAATAAAAAAATTAAATTTTTTCAAATGTTAATAATATGTTAAATCCCACTATACATGAGTTTTAAACACATATGGAAGAAATCGGACCTAAGGTAAGGAATAATTTTTCAATCTCATTATTATATGAAATCTTATAATTGTAAGTACTTATTGTGGTATGTTTATCACCTATATACATGTTTCCTAAATATATAATATTATTTATATTATTATACAAATTAATACTGTCAAATTTAGTCACTGGTAAATTTTTATCAAAGGATTATTTATGTCATTTTCTATACATGGTACTTTTGGACATTTCTGACATGAGTACTAGAAGAATTGTTTTTAGGATATATGGAATGAATGGATTTTGGTGATTTAATTTTTTCTTATTTCCACATAGATTCCATTTAAATATTTCAATTTTATTTTCTATTAAATTATATTCCATTAAAATTTCATGATATTTTGATAAAAGAAAACATATTTGAAGAAGAAAGGATATTTTTCGCATGAATTAATTTCATGTATATTATCAAAATTATTTCCCATATAAAATGAAATATAGTTATTTTTATATCCATATTATTTAATTGATTTTATTGTGTTTATTTTGGAATTATTTTTATGCAATCCATTTATTTTTTATGGATTATGGTGGAATGATGTTTAAAAAACCCAATTTTTCTCATTTTTTAGGCAATGATTAATGATTTTTTTCAGGGAAAATGTATGAATGATTTAATTATGAGATTTTTAGGACCTGTATCTCTATCCAATGAATTGGGTAATGATTTATATCTCATGATATAAACATTAATATAATTGAAATGAAATTTGGTTTAGTAATACTATATTGAAACAACATGTAATTCCAGTTCAGTAATATATGAGTGGAATGACATGTAAACTCTATTCAATAATGAACCTTTTCCACTATGATTGTCTAGGAAAAAATTCCTTGGATACTATAGAAATAATATTATGTTTTTATTTAGTTATACAATTCCAAACTTTATACCAATGTTATTTTCTCATGGCTCTTGATTCGATTTTGATTTATTACTTATAACCTACCATGATTTATTTCATGACTCAAAATTTTGGTTTCTGTTAAATGAGGTATGTTTTTTTTCAAATGTTATGTTCATATTTTTACATTATTATGTTTATGTTTTTTAATAAATTCTCTAGGCATACCCTTAAAGGGAATTTGAGTTCATCCTTTTCAAGTTTCTTTTCCCCTAGATTTTGAAGAAGGGTATTAGGTAGGAAAAATAATGGGGAAGATCATTGTGTGAGATGTTGAATATCTTTCACCATTATAGAATAATGTATTCTATGTTTCCAAAGACACCATACTAATACAGTATTTGGGTGTCTATTTATTTAATTTATCATGTATTCTACAAAAGGAATGAAATTTACATGTATTTCATGCTAGGGTCGTTAGAGATACACTATTTATTATAATTCAACATCAACAGATCTGAGATATGTTCTGATATAAGGTTCTTTAGTTACGAGTTTTGGGACTCATTAGTTAATTACTCATGAGCAGAATTAGCTGACACATGCTCGTGAGGTATTTAATATGTTTCCTGACTTCAATTGTTGGAGGAATTATTTATTAGGAGAATAATTCATTATATACAATGATAAAAAACCCTCAAATATATATTTACATTATGTGTCATAAATATAGGAAATGATATTGGATTGAAAACCTATGGTCATTTGACATTTATATTACAAATAATCCTGGGAAGGGTAATGTACTTAGTGACACTCTACGTTGGAATACATATGAATAGGTTGTTCAGGAGGCTAGTAGTCAATGGAAATTTATTGATCTATTTTTTAAGATGTATAATTATATTTAGAAGAATCATTGGTATCAAATTCATTTATATTTTAAAAACCTATTAAATTCAATATAGAGTGAAGATGAGTCATATTTCCAATAGAAAAGGTATTTTTCTTATAAATGAATGGTTTAAGTGAGGATCCACTACATGGTTTGTTTATTGATCAGGATGAGGTATTTCTCATTCAATGACATATTTATGTTCTTATATTCATAAATGAGGCATTTATGAGAGATTATGATACAATATCTTGGGAACTAAAACCTAGTCATAACAATATGTTCCAACACTTTTTCAGAATATATTAGTGGCATTGTATAGAAATCAAGATTGATAGTTATATTACTAATTGTTACACCCTTTAGTAGGTGAAATTAATATATTTGTGAGAAGAAAAAAATTATTTTCCATACCCTTTTAGGATTATAAATGGTTTGGCATCAATTGGGTTTTTTGGAAAGGTCACCTTGGACACCTTGTGGTTGTTACACAATAAGTGTTACCATTAATAGGTAGTCAAAGTACTCCCTATCCTATCTGTTATGGAAAAATTAATAGTGAAATAGGTAGGAAGGATATATTTCATATATATCATATACCTTCATATGGTTCAAAATATCATCATACCAGACACATAATATCAGTTCATGTCACAATTCAAGAAGAAAATGCAGAGGGAGTTGGGTTCATAGGTACTACTGAGTACAACCTACAACCCCCAAATAAATGGTCAATCTGAGCATACAATTCATATATTAGATAGAGTTCTCGTATATTTCATCTATTATAGTGATTTTTCTCGATGGGGATACAAATATCTAGTTGAATTACCTTATAACTACATACATCATGTGACTATAAAGATGGATCTTAATATAGACCTTTTTTGTAATCTTTTTCATTAACCTCTATACTACATAAAGGGTTGAGAGGTTTCAATTATAATACCTCATCTCACTACTGTGAAATAGTAGGATGTATATCTTATTATGAATTTCATGGATGAATATATTTCTGGAAACAAGTGGCATATTTATCCCGATCGAAAAACTATGGTATTTGAGGTTGGGGAATAGGTTATCTTTTTTGTATCACCAAGATTGGGCATAAAATCCTACAAAGATATGTTGATATATTTCATTGTTTTGCAAATCCCTTCGAGATCATAGATAATGTTTGGATGAAATCATATTGGATAGTTATTCCATGGTGGAATCAGTTTATGAAAGATGTCTTCAATCTATCTCAGCTTCACAATTTTCCTTTAGAACCATTACACGTTCAACACCATGATGAGGTTTAGTTGGATATTAATTATAAATTTGAGTATAATCTTATACCTATCATTGAAAAATACAAGAAATATTTATAAGGAAGGTTATATCTTATAGTATGGGTGTTAAGTACTTATAACCATGTATAGAATAATATCTGGGAGGGAGGGGCTGATATACATGTTTAGAGTATACAATTGTTATTAGATGATGATTCACCACCATTATACGAGAATTTTAAGGGTGATTTATTTTTAAAAGGGTATTTTTTAGGATTCTTCATTTTCCTCTTATGTTGGTTCATTTATATTTTAGTTGTATTATTTATTTTCAATTTATGTGATGTTCTTAAGGACTAATGGAATGAATTGGGACAATCTAGGGCTTGTCTAGAGTAGGGAGATGTAGTTTTATGAATGAATGGTAGAGGGTATTGGTTGGTTTATTGTTTGTCAAAATTGGATGTATCAACCATGAATCCCAAATTAGGAGGAGGACAGTTTTACAAATTGTGATGGGGGGAATACATGGATATGTAGAAGGGTGTCACTAAATAGTAGAAATTAACTCATTTATAGTGCATTGTTTTTCTAACTATGAACTAAATTAGTTTTGGTGGGGTTCTATTGGGAATTTTTTGGTGGATGGTTGGTTCAGAAATTGCCCAACCATGGGAACAAACTGTGTGCCATGTTTAAATGTGTGAAATATTGAAATTACCTCATATTACATTGAGATAATTTATACATTCCTTCTACGTTACATCTCCCATTCATAGTGTATACTCCCCCCTCTATTGAAATATCCTCACCCACCTCTTTGGAGTCTTGAATACTCTATCAATAAATATCTAGGTCAATTTAGTTAATTCTCATTGGATCCATATTTGTAACCACATAAATGAACTTGTTCAATTTCAATGATTATTTCTCTAAATGTAATATAAAATCAATGATAGATAATATCACCCATTTTAAAGTTATTAATTTTTTTTCCTAATTTACCCCATTCAAAATTAAGTTAATTTCTAATAATATAATATTATTCCACTACCAATCTAAGGTAGGTGGTTTTTGGCACTTCTCTAATTGTTATGTTGTTATATTTATATATATGGTTGTCGTGTCATGCACCCGACATTCCAAGATTCATATCTAAAAATAATTTTTTTCTTATATTAATTTTTTGTGAATATGTTTTTAGGAAAAATTAAACCAATAAATATCAGTGGGGATCAAGAACCCATATTTGAACCACCCTCTAGGTGTGTTTCTAGAAATGATAAAACTAACACTCATTGATTACGAATTTGATTAAACTTTTACGGTGTTTTACATTCCACATGTTACTTGGATATAATAATCTATTGAATGACATGTATATTGAATTATATTATTTAGATAATTAAAATAAAATATCCATTGTCCTTGATCAATCTTTATTTTTCTTCAGTTTACCCTTCCAAATGATGTGTCCAAATTTAATTAAACATTTTGTAAAATTGTATTGATAGATTGTATGACCTACAAATATTATTATATCATTATACCATTTCATGAGTCAAAAATGGGTTCTGACATGTAATTTTATGGATGAGATCATCCGGAATATTAAATTAAAATTAATTCTGAATTTAATTATATCAAACTATGGAAAAGACGTGCATTATTCATTGGATTCCATGAAAACATTCACCAGGGAAGTAGATTTATAATATTCAATGGCAAAAACATTGGTTCCCTATATGCTCGAGGGGAACCAATTTTTATTATGTCATGATTGAAACTGGGTTCCCTAACTAGATTTCAAAAGACTATTTTTGTGGAAAAAGACATTATATCATGCAAATAGTGAAACCTGGGTTGCTATAAGAAATTCTATGGATGAACATTCCGGGTTATGGGTTCATAGAACAAATAAAAGTATATGTGAGAACAATAAGTGGAATTACTTGGATGGGTATGAGGCACAAATTAATAAATTATGAAATTAATTATCTTTTATGTTAGAGAACCCACATGATTTTAGTCAATGATTTAAATGCATGATGGCATTGATTCCATATCTTATTTAAATATTAAATGTCTGAGGACATATTCATACCTTATATTAAAATTATAAAAGGGAATTACATATCTTTTATCATAAAGACATGGGTTTATTAAAAAATATAAACCATATTTGATAAGATTGGAAAAACATTCTACTTTCGGACAAAGATGGTGGCATAAGAGAGTCTCCCACTAGGGGACCAGAACAACATTTAAATTTTTTCATTTAATTCATATATTATTACATGAAAACTAATTCATTATATACAAAAAAAATTATATCATTAGACATTATTGGTAACAACATATAGATTTTATCTCACACCATGTTCGGGTTGCTGTTTGGTACATGGGAGGACGTCAAGGATTAAAGCATTGACAAGTGGAAGTGGCATGCTATAGATGTTGGATCATCTATGCTAGGATAAAGTACAAGAGTATATTATTATTATTATTATTATTATTCTGTTGGGTAAAATTTTGGTATTTTTTTTATTTATTATATAATCCTGACTTCTATATTTTTTATATGTTAATGATTTTTTGTTATAGATTTTTTAGGATATTTTTTCTTTTTGATGTTAATATCTTTACTACTACAATATAATCTATTTACCATACAATATTCTTTATTATATATCATTGTTTTTCTCTCTAATAATGAGTGTATAGTCTCCCCACTGTATCTTACACACTGTTATATTTATTCGTCTCCCTATAGTGTATAGCATTCATGATTGAGGCAATGTGGCTCTCATGTTTGGTTACTTATCAGTGAATATAACTCAAGAAATCACTAAACCCACCTATACCTTTCTTCAATCCAATTAATTAATAGTAATTATAAAAATGACATTCAAAACTATACCATACGGAACATATTACTAAATAAAAACATAAAAATTCATATAATGAAGAACACATAATATCAATATATTATAATAATATGGTAATATTAACTATTCATCAATAATTGAAAAAAATTGCTCATTTCAATAAAATTTCTGACATGATCGTAGCCTATCTAGAGAAATAATTTGAATGATCAATCATTAGAAACTAAACATCACAATAATAATTTATATTGAAATATCAATATGTTACATTTCAAAAAATTTACACTTGTTAATAGAATACCATACATTATATCTAAGAATAATAAAATATTTCTTTATGTAAAATGTGATATTCACATCATATTGGGAAATGGGTGTATATATGAGAAAATACTGTAATAACATGACCGTATTCCATATAGAGAATGATTGTGTGGGGTTTCTTTCATATCCCATGAAACGAGAAATATTTTTGAAAGGGATTATGATGGTGGATTATATATAACTATAAAAATTAAAAATATACAACATGAAACTATCAAAAATGGATTAATTTTCCAAACATATATGTCTATTGAATAATCATAACTTAATAAATAATATTTGAGTTATGAAATTTTCTAACTAATGGTGGGAATACATAATAAATGAACACCTAAATAAGATGAGATGATAAAGGATAGTAAAAACCATGAAGTAAAATTATTATGATAAAAAAACACTTTCTATAAGAACCCCATATAATAGAATGAAATTTTAAAAAAGTATGATTCAAATAACGAGAGTCGAGACCATGCGAACACATACGACATTAGAATCATTTGAATCAAATTCCATTGAAATAATGGGATTTAAATTGGGTATAATATGCCTTTATTAATTAAAAATAATGATATAATTTCTAATATATTAAATATATACACCACACATGAAATATTTTCTATATAATTATTACACATGTGTCAATTATAGGATACTGATATGAAAAACCATACATATTGAGTTACACATTAATCAAAGCCCAATGAAATAGGGGGATTACTAGTAAACATGAAATTATATTATTAATATTTAATTCATTATATTATATCACAAATATATTTATATACACAACATTAATGGCATTATCTTAATAATACAAAAAATATCTAAAAGAGTGGAATTTTAGATGATCATTCTTACCTCTTCTCCTGAAATTCAAGAAAATACATGAACCACATATATTTAAATAATAGATATATTAATAAAATAATTAATGACTATAAAAATAAACATTTTCATCCATACTCTCCATTAATATTCATTCTCATCCAAATTTTATCCAATTTTCCACACTAGGTTTTTATTATTGTGATTGTTTTTACTAGTTTAATAATAGTGTTTTATATGTTTATAATTCTTTAAATGATAGTAATTAGAAGGTAAAAAACTATAATATATTTATACTTATATTATATAATATTTTATTGTAATTCTCTTATTTTTCATTATAACCCATTATGATGAAATTAATGAAAATCATATTTCAGCGATTCTTAAGGAACAAAATGTGTTTTCATAATTAATGTGATAAATATTTATATATCATTTTAGGAATAAAAAACTTATTTACATGTTTATATCATATTACACTAGTATATAGGCCCTTATAACCATCCTGGAGACAAATTCATTATATTTCTAAATTTGCTGGATAACCAAAACTAATCATGAACATACCCATATTTAATGAATGTGTGTGATAGGGTTTAGTAGTAATATAACTCTTACAGAACAATAATAAAATTTTTTATTTACAATTAGTGTGATATATTAAAATAAAAAATAATTATAAAAATATGTGAAGTATATGAAAATGTTGCAAAAACTGAATTAATGATTATCATCTGAGTACGCTAATTTTAAATTGACAAATTAATGATGCTCATTTATTGATCATATCATTAATAGTTTCAATAAATTATCATTAAATAAAAATAATTATATTATAAAAATCATATTTATCCTAAAATCCCATCCTTATTTCCAACCTCATACATTGTGAGGGGAAGAACTTGTTACGTTGTGGAGGCAATAGTCCGCACAATGCACAAATAATGGTTTGTTTTGTTAATGGATGGGATGTAAGAGTAAAAATTGATAACACGCTTAATATATTATTATTATTGTATATAAATTATACTAATATAATTAAATTATTTTTAATATATTAAATTTTAACGGATATAATTTTGATGAAAAGCTATCTAGTTAATAATACTCACTTTGGGGAAATGAATTTTCTAAGCATACATCCTGGAATTTGATGTATTAAGTAAAATTATTAGTGACTAGAGGATTATGATAACAAGATATGATTCAAGGTATATTAAAATCAATTAATTTCAACTATAAATTTTATTTATATATTTATCTTGAAGTGATGACGAATTCACCCTATTATAAGTGAAAGAAGTGGTAGTTTTGAGAGTTACACATACATTTTAAATAATGAAAGGATAATATTAATGTTTAAAAATAAAAAAATGGTGGTGGAAATATAATTTGGAAATAAAATAAATTAAATGACTTCTTTTTGATACATATTTCAGTGATTTATGTCTTTTTTGTAAACTTTCAGGTTTTACCCTAAATTAATTTTACAATAATAATAAATTTTTAACAGTAGTAATAAATTTTAATGTAAAATATTAATATTGAACTCTTTTATTTATTTGATAGAAAAAAATTTCCAATTTAAAAATATCTTATCAAATAAAATTTCAAATTATGTGAAATATTAATTTAAAAATAAATACATGTAATCATAAAAAAATAGTTCTTATAGATATTTTGTATAAGATATAAATTTATATATAAGATAACATTATATTTTATATTTATTTTAATGATACAATATGATTTTTGAGAAAACGAATATTGGGTATAATTATTATTATTCAAGTGAAAACATAATCATCCATAAAAAATAATTGATTCAATGAAAATACTGAAAATAATTTTTTAAGGTATTATTTTAAGTATTTCTAAAAATGATGTCCAGGTGACTGATAATATTGGATAATTTTTTAAAATGAATATTATTATTAAATAAATATTTATTTTATATGTTTAATTGTTTGTAAATATTTAGTTTCTTATTATATAATGGTATACTAATAAAAATTAAAATATTTTTGAAAAATGTATTTTTGAACAAAAAAACTGATGTTTTCCAACCATGAAAAAAAATCAAAACTAGTTCAATTATGATCTTATGTATTAAAAATGATGTTATTTTATTAATTTAAAACTTCAATTTTCCTAATAAAATCATAAAATAAAATTAAATCCCAATTTTTTGAAAATTTATTTATCAAATATTAACTCAAATTGTTATTATTTCAGATCATTTAACAAAATAATTAGTGTCAACTAGTTTTTTTATCAAAAATAATTTATCAATAATATTATGAATCTTCATATATATATATATGTACATCTCATAAGTGGAATTTTTTATAAAAAAATCTAAACTATTTGTGAACATATTAATCATTTTATGTAGCATATTTTAATTTAATTCATGTTAGAAGTGAAGACTGGTTTATATACACAAAATGTAATAAATCAGTAACTTCTAGTCATTCCCACTAATTTAATGGTAAGGTATTATAATGAATACTTCAAAAATTTATATTTTATCAGCAAATATCGTGTTTTCATTTTTGTTTGTTGTTGAGCTTCAAAAATGTTTTCAAAAAATTAACTTATTTGAAGGTCAAAAATATTATAATTTTAGGGTGTTATATTCTATCCCTCTAAAATAAATTATTTCTCAAGGTTTGACTTGAATAATAAAAGATACTTCTATTGGGAACTCATAATTAACCATATACTCTAATATGATCATGGTTTTATTTATGATGAGCTATGATATTTATCTATATTAAAACTGATTAGAATTAATTTATATATAGATTAACCCATTATTAATTTCACATAGAATTATACTAAGTAATTTTGATATAGACACAAAAGTAATAACTTCTCATACTCACTAAAAACGTTTTACATGATAATCATACAATACTGGAATTTGGTGTTTTTCCAACAGATGTATTGCAATGGTTTGAAGAAACTGTTGCTATACTGTAAAAAGGACACATTTTCTAATATTTTGTTCAATCCCTTTCCAATGTGTAAATATACTTAATATTTTCCAAAGGTTTGACAAAAATATTGAGAAATATTTAGTTTCTATAACATATACCAATAGTTTTAATAAACTGTTGGTGAAGAGAGGCTTTCCAAAAAGTTTTGAAAAACCTTTGGGAATGTTTTCCCCCATATACCTAGAACCCCATAACTCACTCTCCCGATTGCAGGATATAATCGAGAGCTCCTCCGGATGTTTTCTCGGCAACAAAACTATCTTCAGTCAAACAAATTTTTTTCTCCACATAAAATTAGTACGTTTTATGTTAGTTTAAATGTTCTACCTCTATTTTTTCTGTTTGGTGTATTTATTTTGGCTAATCTAGAGTTTGTGGTGTCTATGAAGTACAAAACCCTTGGATTTATTTTATATTTTTTATGAAAAATTTGATTTTCATTCTGATTTTTATTATACACATTAAACATGGTAAATGGTTTGTTTAGTGGGGTTAAATTCTAGTTTATGTTGACATTATATTAGTTTGAAATTGGATTTAGATTTTGTATTTATATGTATTGATATTGAGGATGAATTGGTGTTGTTTGGGTGATGGATTATAATTGTGAACACCCCCCACCCAACCACTAGACACCTCCCACCCGCCTGGACAGCCCCCTAGACCCCCCCTGATTGAACAGCCCACACCCCTCTACACTCCTACCCCCATAGACACCCCCACCCCTTCGGTAGCTCCCTCCCCCACCCCCTAGACACCCCCACCCCCACCCTCCCTAGACACCCCTCACCTCCCATGGACATCCCACCCCCTGAACACCCCCCCCCCCCTTGCACACCCCCATCCTTTAGAAATCCCCCTCCCCACCCCTAGATACCCCACCCCTTGGACACCCCCACCCATTGGACATCACCCCCTGGATATCCCCCCCCCCCAGCATCCCACCACCCATAGACACCCCCACCCCATGGACACCCTCCACCCCTTGGACACCCCCACCCAACCCCTTAGACATCCCCCCTCAGACACCACCACACCTCTGATATACCACCTCACCTCCTAAGTGAAATGCCCAATTTTTTAAATTAGAATTAACAATTTTGTCAATTTTTCCGTTACCCAATCACATTTTCTAAGTGACCCATAGAGCCTTATAAATTGAATTTTTCTTGTTTTTATAAATGGAATTTTTCATGTTTTGATAAATTAAGTTTTTCATGTTTTGATAAATTTAATGGGCTGTTTGGAATGAAATGGATAATTCCTTATGGAATGCCTTTCTTAATTAATAAAATGAGTTTAAATAAAATTAACATAAGGGGGGATGTAGGAGGGGTAGGGGGATCTCCATGTGTGGGGGCTATCTAGGTGGGGGTGGGTTGTCTAGGGGGTAGTTGGCTGTAGGGGGTAGGGGTCTATAGGGGTGTGGGGAGGGGGTATGGACTACCCAACGAAGGGTGTGGTCTATCCAGGGGGTCAGAGTGGAGTGTCCAGGTGGGGGTGGTAGAGTGTGGGGTCTTCAAGGAGGGGCAGGATGTCCAGGGGGAGCTGTCATGTGGAGGGTGGGGGAATGGGTTATCAAGGTGGGGGAGGGGGGGGGGCTATCTTGGGGGTTTGTCAGGAGGGGGGTTGAGGGCTACAAAGAAGGGGTTTGGGCTGTCTAGGGAGGGGGAGGGATGTCCAGGGGTGGTGGTGGGTGGGCTATCTATGTATTGGAGGGGGGTGTGGGATGTCAAGGGGGTTGTGTGGGATGTCCAGATTGGGGAGGGGTGTTGGTTGTCTATGGAGGAGGGGGATTTCAAGGTGTGTTGGGGGGTGTCTAGGTGGGGTGGGGACTATTCGTGTGGGGGTGTAGTGGGGTAGGGGCTGCGGGGGTGTGGGGTGTAGGATGTTTAAGGATGGGGTGTGTTGACCACTATGATACTCTAAAACAATATAAATCAAATATAACCAATGTATAGTTGTTTTCACATATTAAGACATTTCTTGATGTTCGATACCAGCACTCACTCTTACCCTTACAAGAAGAAGTGATCTCTATAAAGAAATATCACTTTGTTTCTTATAAACTCTCCATATTAATCTCATACAAATTTAAAATGTGTACAACATCATATCTCATAATGATTTAACAAGTCTCATAATCCTTTAAGTAGTGTCCCACCAATACTTGGCTCATAAAATCTGATCCACTTATGATATTTGGTGGCATGTTTAAAATTTGGTATGTTGTGACTTATATGTATGATATTCATGGTTTACACCAACCGGATTCTCGGTCATCTATAATAGTCTTGAAATAATGCTACAATTGTATAATGATTTTATTTTATGAACCTATATTGGGGGTGTACAACCCCATCCCCTTTGAAACCCCCACCCCCTTGGACGTCCCCAACCACGGGATACCCCCACCCCTTAAACTTCCATCCCACCCCCTTGGATAGCCCTTCCACCCCCATTAACAGCCCTTACACCCCTGTGGAAATCCCCCCTGTGGATATCCCACCCACCCATTGAACAATGCATACCCCCTGGATAGCCCCACCACCGCCATGGACATCCCAACCACCCACCTCGTACCCCTCGGACAGCCCCGCCACCCCCGTGGACAGCCCACCAACCCCTTGGACCCTCCGACCCCCTTGACAGGCCCTCCACCCCAGTGGACAGCCTGGCCACCCCCCTGAACACCTCGTACCACAGTGGACAGGACACCCACCCCCTGGACAGCCCTTCCACTCTCGTGGATAGCCCTCCCAACCTCTGGACAGCTCGTACCGCATGGACCCCCCTGTGGGAATCCCTCCCACACCACTTGGACAGCTAGTGCCCCCTGGACAGCCCTGCTACCCTTTTGGACAGCCCGCCCACCAACCTTATACCCCTTGTATATCCCCACCACTCCCTAGACAACCCACCCACCCACTTGTACACATTGTACCCCTAGACAGCCCCCACCCCCTTGAAAGCCCCCCCCCCCCCACACCCTAGACACCCCGACCCCCCTGAAATTCCCCACCACCCATGTGGATTTCCCCCACCCCATGGACACCCTGTACCCCCTACCCCCTATATATCCCTCCCACCCCCTGGACACCCTCTCACCATCCCCCGGATACCCCCACCCCCCTAGAAACCCCCCGTGGACTGCACGCCCACCACCCTAGGCACCCGGACCCCCTGGATAATTCTCCTCCACAAGTGTCCATGATCTTGTAAACTCATGTATTGTTCTTAAAATATATTTTGTTATAAATAATGTATTTTGTTTTCTTTTATATTATGATTCTCATATAGAGTAGTTTGTCAGTTATGGTGTCATATAATGTTAAAAATTATCGTTTACGTAAATATATTTTCGATGAAACATAAATCTTATTTAATTTATTTTGACAAAATGACATTCAACAATTTTTTTCATAATGGATAGATTTAGGATGTATTAAACTGATCAGATCTCACGCAATTTTAAAAAATCTTAGGAGATCATTTTATATTTTTCAGTTCACAATGCTTCAGATAGTTGTCACATACATTGCCCCTATTACTATTTGGCTATAAGACCTTTGTTGAGCCATCAAGAAGTCAAGTAACACATAACCAAATTTGGTTTTCATTCAAAATAATCTGTGTGGTATGATAATGGGGAGTAAATGAAATCTCATATTGTTGATGAGCCATATGAGAGGACTAGATTAGGGAATTTTTTATCTGACCAATTAATGTTAATTACTCATCCTGAAAAATAATGGATTCTAACCCATGAATATTTCGATTTGAACACTAATGATGTGTCTAATGAAAATGATGATGTTGTCAGGGTGAGAAAATTGAATGATGCAGCCACGAATCCAATATATCAAAAATGCTGTAAAATGACAAACCTGAAATTTTTAATCGGATTTTTTAATGGGAAAACTATGTATGGGATTAATAACCCACTAATCGATTAAATTATTACCTTCTTGAATGAAATACATTTAGATGATGTAGATATTACCTCTAACCACTATATGGAATGAAAGTTAGTTGAAACCCATTGATTTTCTAGAAACAAAATTAATAGTTTCCTAAAAGATTGCAGTTTATTCTGGGAGGAAAATGCTAAAATAAATTATTGTATAAAATGTGTCACATCTTGCTGGAAGCCAAAAGGTAAGGGTAAAACATCCTTTGTGCCATAGAAAGTAATGTGGTACTTTCCATTGATCACCAGACTCTAGAATTTTTTTATGTCTGATGAAATATAAAAAAATCTGATGGCATGTTTTCGAGAGAAAGAAGAATAATGATGAGTTTGTTAGCCCTGTAGATGGATTTTCATGGTAGAGAATTGATTCTCGATATCCTGATTTTGAAGATAATTATCATAATGTGGGGTTTTGTCTTTCATGTGACTAATTTAATCCATTTTTTCAGATTCTTATGTCGCACAACACATGACTGGTTTTTAAACACATTTATAATCTTCTCCCATGATTGTTCATGAAAAAACCATTCAAATATATGATTATAATCATATCAGGACCTTCTGATCATTACAATGATATATATGTATACATGTATCCTTTAATAAAAGAGTTGAAACTTCATTGGGATGTTGGTGTGCACAGATAAGATGCATGTTTGAAAGAAATATTTCAGATGCCTGTTGCACTTATGTAGATGATCAATGATTTTTTTTCTTATGAAATGATGTCGGGATGGAGCGCGAAGGGAAAACAATCATGTCCTGTTTGTATGAAGAATACACAATTTAGAGTACTAAAACATCTATGTACTTTTAGTTTTATGGGACATCAATGATTCTTTCCAATGAACCATCCATATAGATATAATCATCGATGATTTGGCAATTCCATGAAGACCGATGATCCACCATAGCATATGAATGGAACTGATGTTCTTAATGAATTTAATGATTTCAATTTTTCATTCAGGAAGGGTCAAATTAAATCTGTAAAGAGAATGAATGTTTCAAAAAAATCATGTTATAACTGGAATAAGATAAGTATCATCTTTTATTTAACTTATTGGTCAACCGATTTCTTACTCAACTGGTTAGAAATAATGCACATTGGAAAAAATATATGTGAAATGTTTCATTAAATTCTCCTAAATGTTAAGGGAAATAAAAAAGATGATTATAGTCTAGGCATGAATTGGTGGATTGGTGCATCAAACCAGAATTGCATCCTATGCGTATCAGTGAAAATAAATGGCATGTTGTTTGTGCTTCTTATGTGATGACACCTACAAGAGAAAAAAGAAATTTTTGGAAGTACTAGAGACTAATAAAGTTTTTATTGGATATTAAAGCAACATATCCAAACGGGTTAATAGAAGAGAGATGAAACTAAAATCATTGAAGACTCATGATTATCACATCCTTCGGCATGAGTTAATTCCAATAGAAATTCGTCATCTTATTTTCAATAATGTAAGGGTAGCTGTTATTCAGTTGTGCCATTTTTTTAGATCGTTGTTCTATGAAGTTGTCCATGTATTTCTTGCAAAAAATATTGGCATATTCCCCATTAATTTTTTTGAGTTAGAAAAAATATTTCCTCCATCATTTTTCGCATTCATGATGCTTCTTACTATCCATATTCCAACTAAAATACTTCTCTGATGACCTATTTATTTTCAATGGATGTATCCTATAGAATGAAATAAGTACACAATAAATTATTATGTCTATAACAGGAATCATCCAAAAGGTTCTATTGTGAATGATTACTTGGCTCAAGAATGTAAGTATTTTTTATCTAGGTATTTGCCTGATCTTACTACAAGAATGAACATACCAATGAGAAATGAAGAAGAATATTATAAGAAAATTATACCCTGTCTTCCATAACATCCTCAATAAGGAGGAATTCCTAGATCATTTACATTAGCAATATTAATCCTTGATTAGTGGGAGATGGCACATCGCTTAGTTATGATCAACTTTGATTTGTTCGATGGATACATCTTGTATGTTAAATAAATATTTACTTCTTATATATATATGTATCACTATTAATATATTCCTATTTATATATATAGGGAACATAATGCGATGATAAATATAAATCATCATTCTTTATCTTTGAGAATATGGGAGACATTGAATAGAAAAGTCATTTCTTCTTGGTTAAAATTGGAGGAAATACTATTAATAATTAAAATAATTTAAACTATATTTTATTATGTTTAATATTGATTTATATTTCAGTCATTGAGTTTTCATGTTCACTCTATATTTGAAGAAATAAGATCTTTGGATGTTGGCCTTAATGCCATGGTTTGTGACTGTAAGTCAATTGTTATCCATGGGAACTTATTTATTATCACTAAAAAAGAAAAAATCATGACAGAACAACAGGATGGTGTCATTGTTACTGCCACAACAGACTCTCTTGCTAGTTCATCAGATAGTAATCTGTTAATTGAAAATGTAGGTTATTATGGAGTCATTGAAAAAATAATAATATTGAATTATTATTCTCATGGATGAGCCATGATGATGAAATTCTAGTGGCTTGATTCTATGATGATGCAGGGCAGATTTATTAATGATTGGGGATTTCGAGTAATTGATATAACTCACACTCTTGCTACCAATGAACCATATACATTGGCATCAATGGGGAAACAACTTTTTTTATCTCAATGACCATCTTCATCCTGAATTTGGTGTCATTATTGATGTAATTCCAAGACATATTTTTGATGATTGTAATGATAGAATTGAAACCATCCAAACTGTCATTGGAGAAAATTCATTTATTACTTTTCATTACTTCAATATCTCAATTGTCATAGTTGACTATAAACCTGAATTTATTGTGGGAATTATATAAAATCATCTATTAATGTTCTAAATTATTTTGGTTTACCTCAACTTCAGCTGTTAATTTAGGTACAATTCAAACTGATTTAATAATGATTAAAAATAGGTTGTATCTAACTAGATCGTTTTGTGAATTTTTAATGTTTATTGGTTTTAATTTTTTTTGAATTTAATTTTCTGATTTGGTATTGATCTTTATTCAAACCAACGAAACCAACATTTCTAACTTGGTGAACATTTCAACTGTGATTTTTATAATATTTTTAAAACTCGAAGACCTATATTTAACATTTTACCAGGTAATGACCATGATGGTTTGTATTCTTCATCCAAACATGTATTGAAACATTCATCATATACCTGGGCTAACGAAATTAAATTTTTCTTAATTTTAACAACTAATTTACCACTTATAAATCCAGTAGAATAAATGATCCACGACATTAATAGACCGATGACACTTAGTAAAAAACAATAATAGTAAATATTAAATTTTATTATTATATCTTGTATGATTCATTAAATTCATTATATATTTTTTCAAGATCACTTAAAACAATGGATAGTTAAATTATCCGTAAATACCCCTATTACCTATCATTTATTTTGTGTTCTCAGTTAAACATTAGTTATCTGTTCTTATTTACATCCAAATTTGATTTCAAATTCTAAAAATAAAACCACTTGAAGAGAGGCAACGAAAACTTATTATGGACAACACTCGTCACATGACTGAGCTAAAAATTCCACAACTAGTGGTTGCAGTGAGTATTTTATATCAAATATATTTATTTAAATAATATATAATATCATGTGAATAATTTTTTGAAGCATTTTTTCTGGATCCATCTATTAGGTGATAGTTATTTCATGAGCTGCCTCGTAGTGGTCCCTATACTCAGGGTGATCGTACGAGGGGGGTACGGGAGCTAGGCGATCTAGTCGGTGTACCCGATTAGACCATAACTCTCCCACTGACATACCATCCATCCCACATTCTTATCCCGATTTACCATTAGGGACACATTGATATTTTGGCCTCCCATGTTTTCACCACCATTTACATCTGATCCTCCTCACCCATCTGTACCATATTCGATGATGATTCCCACTCCCCATCCCGGATTTGGCCATCCATCACTGTAATCTTCTTTTACTTATTCTTCCTTCTCTTCGTGCTTTTATATTCCATCTCCATCCACTCCTACTCCACTAGAGTATGTCCCTACTGAGCATACATTGGGACCCAATCCCTATGTATAGGGTATTCCTTCAGTTTCTATGGATCGAGAAGCGCACATTGATTAGACTACCACAGTAATACTTATACAACCCGAAAAAAATTTTACACTACTATTTATTTTCATTAATAAATGTATTGATAAAATATTTTTTTTTATTTCATAACAAATACATCTACTGATAAGACGTAGGGGCGGGGGAATACACTCATGTGTGTACTGTGAAAATTCTACATGCAATTGATGGTGGAATACAATAAAATAGTCAAATTATTGAAAAATTAGTGTAGCAATGTCGGTGTTTTTTTTGAGATGCATGCCAAATTATCTGACATCATTCCTGTCAGCCCACTCTTATGGAGAAACCTACCAAAAGAAGTCAAGGTTAAATCTTTGGCAGAGATATGGGTAAAAAAATATGTTTTATTTGATGAAATATATTATTTTATGTATTTATATGAATTATTATTTTGGTGTTAGTTATGGTTTAATTTCCCCAATGGTGAGGGTGGACGACCAGCATGTCTAAAAGATTTAGGCCTGATTTGGAGACCTTATAATCATGGGTTGTACATTGGATGACATGCTAGAGAGGGAACAAAGTTAGAGGCGTTCCATGTAGTGGATGATTTTCCATTAAAACATTACCGATAGATGATTACTCATTGGACGAGTATCAAATTTTTGGTATTAATCACATTAGAGGTATTTAAATGAAAATTTTAAGGTTTTTCATTAATACTAATTATTGATTTTTTTTAGGATTTGTATGGAAGAAACTAAAAAATTATTGATTCTAAAAAAAATTACACACATTGGGACGTGCTACGATTTTAGATCATGGGAGGCAGTAGGTATGAAAGTTTCTAATTTTTCTTTATGAAATGAACATTCTATGGATACCTCCATAAGTTATTCTATTTCTGAAGTTGTTATATAATTTTAATTATGAAATTAATTATTGGAATACAATTTTTAATAATGGTTTCATAATTTCAATGTCATTAGAGAGGCATAAATTGAATATACAAGGACATTTTCCTCGAGCAAAACTGTTTATCCAGAGTAAAAGAATGAAAAATTGAAATACGGTTAATGAACCGACTCAGCAGTAGATTTTAAGTGTTACTTTTGTAGATTTAAAATTCTAATCTCAATGTTGTAACATAATAATATATTTATATTTTTAGAAGGCTGCTTTAGAGGGCCTTGATGCCCAATAAAATGAAAATTTTGGGCTACGTGATCACTTACCACCGGTGTTGGGAGATGAGCACCCTAGTAGAGTACGCTGCCGAAATGGGAAGAGTATAGTTCTGACAATGTATTTTCCCTCCTCATGTATGATTGGTAGTTCCACTATGATCCATCAGGTCAATGAACATGCAGAACAGGATGAAAAAAGGGCCACAGAGGTGGTAGAATAGTCTACTAGGGAAAACACTTCTTTTATGAAAGTCATGAAAGTTGTGCGTCCAAAACTTCAACCAAAGGCCAACAAAAAATCTGATGATTATATGTAATAGATGTTTCTATATATTGTAAACTAGGTGGAAGTTCTAGTGGAGGTCGAAAATATAGCATCCCGCCTTTTTATCTAATAAACTTTCATTACATTTTACAAAATCGAGGATCTTTAGGGTTTAGTGTCTTGGAAACCAGGAACTTAAAACATGAAAACATAAAACATTCTTCTTAAACACTTGAAGGCTTCTCCTCATGTTCATCCTAGGTTCATTACTGCATCTCATAACCTGGGGACATACATCAAAAGAAAGGGTGAGCAGAAGGCCTAGTAATGGAAAAAAGAGAAACATTTTACATGTGAACTTGAGATACTTCAATAAGGCCATGAAAAGAACTTTAAGGCATTAGAAAGAAATCGTGAGGCATATCATAATAAAAATAACATTTTTCATAACATTAATATGTGGCTACATAATTTAATGTAGACAATCATGAACATATCACGAAGGTCCATCCCCAAGGTGTCATTAAAAAAAATTTACCAAGGTTATTCACCACGATATCATGAAAATTGTAATCTATAGTGGTTACATCATTACCCAATGCAATGGGGCGCTATCAGGGCGCACCCTTAAATTGTAATCTCTAGAGGTTACATCATTACCCAATGCATTGGAGCGCTATCAGGGAACACCCTTAAATTTTCCTTTATTATAATGTGAGCCACGTATATCATCATAAATCATTTCATAAACAACCCATATAGCATAAAAGAAATCGGTTTCATTTCTTCATCATAACGTTTTAAAAACTACTTTTAAAGACATGATCTTTATGTCACATTAAACCCACGAAAAGGGAAAGCGGGTTTCATGTATGTAAATCCCAGAATTTAAAATAGAACATTTTGGAATATATGTGAATACCCCTATAGAAATAAGATCTTTGAGTATTCACTTAATAACATAAAATAATTTTGAGAAAAGAGAGAGGCATTTTGAGACGAAAATCTTGCAGCATAACGGCTACATTTCGGGGTTTTAGATAACATTGAAAGAGAGGGGACATGGGTCAAAAATTCATAAATGACCCAGAAAATAGTATAGGGAAAAAATATAAGGGATTTAAGAACATGGAAATGAAATTTAAAAATATAACATATGAAATGAAGAATATTAAAGGAAGACAAAAATAAGATTTCTCTTGTGAGAATTCGGCAGCCTAACGGCGTCACATAAACTTCAACAAAAATGAATTGACAAGGTCTAATAGGGTCTATCATAATTTGAACATAAGAGTCCAGTATGAAAGATAGAGATCATACCCCAAAATAATAGAAAGGAACTTGAATGACTTGACATGAAAGTAGAACTTTGAAAAAGAGAAGGGTGAAAGAATCCCTCAAAAATTCGGCAGCCTAACGGCGCCACTTAAAACTTCAAAAAAACATGAATTGACAAGGTCAAATAGGGTCTCTCATCATATGAACCTAAGAGTCCAGTATTATAGATATAGAGATAATACCCCAACATAATAGAAAAGAACTTGAAAGACTTGACATGAAAGTTGAACTTTGAAAAAGAGAAGGGTGAAAGAATCCCTCAAAAATTCGACAGCCTAATGGCGCCACTTAAAACTTCAAAAAAACATGAATTGACAAGGTCAAATAGGGTCTCTCAACATATGAACATAAGAGTCCAGTATGATAGATATAGAGATCATACCCCAATATAATAGAAAGGAACTTGAAATACTTTACATGAAAATAGATCTTGCAAAATGAGAAGGGATAAGGAATTCGTTACAAAAATTTCGGCAGCCTAACGGCGCCACTTAAAACTTCATAAAACGAAATAATGAGAGTAAGAGGGGATCTCTCATTATATGAAGATAAAAAGGTCAGTAATAGGAGTATAAAATAAAATCCTCCAACATAAGAACATGGAGCATAAAAGGAATGACATAAAAGAGATCACTTGAAAAGAAAGAGAGGGGTCAGATCCCTTACCTTAAAATGTAACTCTTAAACCTCAAAGGATGGGACCTTGAGGGATTGGGGGCACCTTGGGAGGACTCCATGGGAAGTAAGGAGACCAAATCTTCGTTGGTTAAGAGTGGGGAGTCTAATGGATGAGAGGAGGGCTTGGTATTTATAGGGAAAGTGAGGGGACACGGCATTAATGGCCCAGGGACACCTCACATGTGCTTTTCTCAAACCCATGTGCTCTCCCTTGGCATTTACCATGGAGTTAGGCCACATGGGGCCCCCAAAACAATAATTCATCACCCTTGTCCGGCCAACCCTTAAAATATCTCATGAAATCATCATGACACAGTTATGATGTCATTAAACATACCGAAACCCTAAAACTGTATTTTCACTATTCACTGAAAATTCAACTTTCTCAGAAAGATCCCAAAATTTCACCTTGATCAAATATCAATGCTCTGATTTCAAAAATGAACTAAATTTTATAAAAATAATTTTCTAAATATTTTTATTTTATTTTTTAAATAAATACACTATTCACCAAAAATTCATTTTTTCAGAAAAAACCCTAAAAATTACCATAACATAATATCGGTGCTCTGAGTTCAAAAAATGAAATCCATTTTATAAAAATCATTTTCTGAATATTTTTAATTTTATTTTTAATTAAAAAACACTATTCACCCGAAAAAAACTAATACATGAATAATAATATATGAAGCCGTTATTTAACCATTTTATTGAATCACATTACTTAATAAAAGTTCCTAGATTATTTTAAAACATTCTTTAAGTGAGATTACTAATCCATTTGGTCATATTACTAATCCTAATCATAAAATAACTATTCATAATTTACTATTCATTAAAAATCAAGTTGATCTTATTAGACTCCAAATTTTATACTGAACATAATTGTAGAAGTCCATTTTTTGAAAATCATTACACATTTTTAATTATTTAAGGTTTACAAAAACATTTTTAAAATATCCTTTTTCTAAAATTCATCAAAAATATGCATACTATATTTATCTGGTCATTTGAAAATTCATAAACATCATCAAAAGAAGAAATCACAAATTTTTTTTAAAACAAAGGATTACACAAGGCTGTTACGGTCTTCTTACATAGCCCCTTATCACACCATCATAGGACCTAAGTGTAAGGTGTGCTAAGGTGAGAGAGTCCGAGGGAGGCTCGGCCAACATTGCCCGAGTATTAATTTCTATCAGTTTGAACTTCTCGTGAAGGCGATTCCGTTCTAGATTCACATGATGAAGTTCAGCTTGGGTTTGGTCCAGAGCAAAGCCCAATGGTGCTACCTCGTTCCCAAGTTCGGTTAGATGGGTTTCGATCAGTCCAAGACTACTAGGTGAGGCCATCGAATCGTATTTCTATAATAATTAACCAAGATTACTTTTATTTAGAGACAATAATCAAAACATTTTGTTCACAGCGGTCATATTGACCGATGGTCATATAACAGTCAGAACCCAATGGTCTCATTTTAATTATAATCATGTTTATCAAATAAAACATTTTTGTTGAGTATAAAAATAAAATTAAATAACACATGAAATTAGGAAACAAGATTTATTCAAAATTTCGGGCCATTACAATCTTCCCCCATTAAGAAATTGCATCCTCGAAATTTTAAAAATTGGTTTTTGAAATTTCATTGAAAGTCCCACATCAGAAAAAGAGTCAGTGACACCATTACTTTAAAAGAAAGAAAAGGAAGTACAAAGGCCACCCGAGTTTACTCATACTAGGATTTCATGTAGGAAACATGGACATGGAGGAGAAAACAAAGGGTCACGTCCTAAAGGAGAGTGACAGCAAACATGATTAGGAGGAAGTTCACCACCATAAAATCCCAAAATTATGATGTGTGAAAGCGGTCTTTGATTACCTAGTAGGAAATGTAAACCAACAACGTTTTTGTTTTACGTTCCTTTTCATAACTTTGAGGAATTCATTTACGACATAGAACAAAAACATAAGGAAATATATCTACCTTCATGTAGAGTTTCATCCCTTAATAAGTTTCTACCCAAAACTAATCTTTTCTCCAAACTATGAGCATTCAAAACTACTTGGTCTCATCAAAACACAAGAATAATCTTCTAGAGAATCACATAATCCACAAAATATTAACTATCTATTTATTTTATCTTTAAACATTATCCCAAAAACTGAAAGGTTAAGGTAAAACAACTCTTCAAAAAGAAAGAATCCCATAGGAATGGAAACTACTTTTAAATCTTCAAAGTTCCATGGTACTACCCAAAGTTCATCATAGTCCATTCCATAAATAACAGTCCTTAAAATTCCTCAAAATAAACCAAACTAAGATTAAAATCCAAATACAAGAAGTATTTGATAACATAGTCTTCAAAATAAACTTCATTGTTCATCTCCAAACAACATCAACCACTCCTAACATCTTATAACAAAAGTATCTAACCTAAACATATTTAACCCAAGATAGGTTAATCATTCCCATAAGTAACATAAATTACTATCAGTCCACCTTAAATTCATCGATTCTTAAAAATATATGTCAACCTTACTCCTCAATGAAAATACCGTTGTAATCTATTTGCCTCGATCATATAGGGTCCCCAAAATAGTGAACGTCTTCCAAAATAAAAATCATATTTTAATCCCCTAATCATCCCTATCATATTAATATGGCAATCGTCGCATTTCCTATCACATTGGTTGTTGGGACATGTTATTTCATTTCCCACCATTCACTAAGAAGAGAAAGCATAATTAGGGGCTTAAGTACTTAGCCAATAATCATGAAAAGGAACTGAAAGCATATAAGGATAACTTGTAGAAGAAAAGTATACCCTTACATGTGATCCCCTAGGTTCCAATCTAGGTTATCCATGACCATATATTCTTATGTGAATCTTTATTTTATTTTATCTTTGTTCCTTTAAGAATGGTTCATACCAAGCTTATGAATTTACCAAAGCATATCCCCCGGCAGTGTCGTAACCAATAGTGCAGCAAAGCCCATTGTCATGTACCAGTTCCCGTTCGAGTCTAGCTCAATGCTGTGTTTTCGGGTTTTACCCCTATGTATATCTGTGCCAGAGCCACCTCTACCTGCTCGTATCCAGACAGGGATGTATTTTCTTGGAAACCCCTTACTCAATACTCACCAAAATACCAGGAAGATTTCCTATATTTTAACTTTTCTATGGGCTTCATCCTAAATTTTTCATATCCTAATTTCCACAAATAACTAAACCATCCTTTGATACCAACTATAGAATCCCGCCTTTTTATCAAATAAACTTTCATTACATTTTACAAAACCGAGGATCTTTAGGGTTTAGTGTCTTGGAAACCAGGAACTTAAAACATGAAAACATAAAACATTCTTCTTAAACACTTTAAGGCCTCTCCTCATGTTAATCCTAGGTTCATTACTGCATCTCATAACCTGGGGACATACATCAAAAGAAAGGGTGAGCAGAAGGCCCAGAAATGGAAAAAAGAGGAACATTTTACATCTGAACTTGAGATACTTCAATAAGGCCATGAAAAGAACTTTAAGGCATGAGAAAGAAATGGTGAGGCATATCATAATAAAAATAACATTTTTCATAACATAAAGATGTGGCTACATCATTTAATATAGACAATCATGAACATATCACCAAGGTCCATCCCCAAGGTGTCATTAAAAAACATTACCAAGGTTATTCACCAAGATATCGTTAAAATTGTAATCTCTTGTGGTTACATCATTACCCAATGCAATGGGGCGCTATCAGGGCGCACCTTTAAATTGTAATCTCTAGTGGTTACATCATTACCAAATGCATTGGAGCGCTATCAGGGCGCACCCTTAAATTTGCCTTTATTATAATGTGAGCCACATATATCATCATAAATCATATCATAAACAACCCATATAGCATAAATGAAATGGGTTTCATTTCATCATCATAAAGTTTTAAAAACTGCTTTTAAAGACATGATCTTTATGTCACTTTAAACCCATGAAAAGGGAAAGAGGGTTTCATGTATGTAAATCCCAGAATTTAAAATAGAACATTTTGATATATATTTGAATACCCCTATAGAAATAAGATCTTTTATTATTCACTTAATAACATAAAATAACTTTGAGAAAAGAGAGATGCATTTTGAGACGAAAATCCTGCAGCATAACGGCTACGTTTCGGGGTTTTAGATAACATTGAAAGAGAGTTGTCATGGGTCAATCATTCATAAATGACCCATAAAATAGTATAGGGACAAAATATAAGGGATTTAAGAACATGGAAATGATTTTTTAAAAATATACCATATGAAATGAAGAACATTAAATGAAGACAAAAATAAGATTTCTCTTGTGAGAATTCGGCAGCCTAACGGCGTCACTTAAACTTCATCAAAAATGAATTGACAAGGTCAAATAGGGTCTCTCATCATATGAACATAAGAGTCCAGTATGATAGATATAGAGATCATACACCAACATAATAGAAAGTAACATGAAAGACTTGACATGAAAGTAGAACCTTGAAAAAGAGAAGGGTGAAAGAATCCCTCAAAAATTCGGCAGCCTAACGGTGCCACTTAAAACATCAAAAAAAACATGAATTTACAAGGTCAAATAGGGTCTCTCATCATATGAACAAAAGATTCCAGTATGATAGATATAGAGATCATACCCCAACACAATATAAAAGAACTTGAAAGACTTTACATGAATGTAGAACTTTGAAAAAGAGAAGGGTGAAAGAATCCCTCAAAAATTCGGCAGCCTAACGACGCCACTTAAAAGTTCAAAAAAAAAACATGAATTGACAAGGTCAAATAGGGTCTCTCAACATATGAACATAAGAGTCCAGTATGATAGATATAGAGATCATACCCCAACATAATATAAAGTAACTTGAAATAATTTACATGAAAATAGATCTTGCAAAATGAGAAGGGAGAAAGAATTCGTTACAAACATTTCGGCAGCCTAACGACGCCACTTAAAACTTCATAAAACGAAATAATGAGATTAAGAGGGGATCTCTCATTATATGAACATAAAAATGGAAGTAAGAGGAGTATAAAAGAACATCCTCCAAAATAAGAACATGGAGCATAAAAGGAATGACATAAAAGAGATCACTTGAAAAGAAAAAGAGGGGTCAGATCCCTTACCTTAAAAAGTAACTCTTAAACCTCAAAGGATTGGACCTTGAGGGCTTGGGGGAACCTTGGGAGGACTCCTTGGGAGGTAATGAGACCAGAAATTCGTTGGGTAAGTGTGGGGAGTCGAATGGATGAGAGGAGGGCTTGGTATTTATAGGGAAAGTGAGGGGACAAGGCATTAATGGCCCAGGGACACCTCACATGTGCTTTTCTCAAACCCATGTGCTCTCCCTTGGCATTTACCATGGAGTTAGGCCAGATGGGGCCCCCAAAACAATAATGCATCACCCTTGTCAGGCCAACCCTTAAAATATCTCATGAAATCATCATGACACAGTTATGATGTCATTAAACATACTGAAACCCTAAAACTGTATTTTCACTATTCACTGAAAATTCAACTTTCTCAGAAAGATCCCAAAATTTCACATTAATCAAATATCAATGCTCTGATTTCAAAAATGAACTCCATTTTATAAAAATAATTCTCTAAATATTTTTATTTTATTTTTTAAATAAATACACTATTCACCGAAAATTCATTTTTTCAGAAAAAAACCCCAAATATTACCATAACATAATATCAGTGCTCTGTGTTCAAAAAATGAAATCCATTTTGTAAAAATAATTGTCTGAATATTTTTAATTTAATTTTTAATTAAAAAACACTATTCACCCGAAAAAAACTAATACTTGAATAATAATTTATGAAGCTGTTATTTAACCATTTTATTGAATCCCATTACTTAATCAAGGTGCCTAGATTATTTTAAAATTTTCTTTAAGTGAGATTACTAATCCATTTGATCATATTACTAATCCTAATCATAAAATCACTATTCATAATTTACTATTCATTAAAAATCACGTTGATCTTATTAGACTCCAAATTTTGTACTGAACATAATTGTAGGAGACCATTTTTTGAAAATCATTACACATTTTTAATTATTTATGGTTTACATAAACATTTTTAAAGTATCCTTTTTCTAAAATTCATCAAAAATATGTATACTATATTTATCCGGCCATTTGAAAATTCATAAACATCATCATAAGAAGAAATCCCAATTTTTATTTAAAACAAAGGATTACACAAGGTAGTTACGGTCTTCTTACATAGCCCCTTATCACACCAGCATAGGACCTAAGTGTAAGGTGTGCTAAGGTGATAGAGTCCGAGGGAGGCTCGACCAACATTGCCCGAGTAGTAATTTCCATCAGTTTGAACTTCTCGAGAAGGAGATTCCATTCTAGATTCACATGAAGAAGTTCGGCTTGGGTTTGGTCCGGAGAAAATCCCAATGGTGCTACCTCCTTCCATAGTTCTGTTAGATGGGCTTCGATCGGTCCAAGACTACTAGGTGAGGCCATCGAATCTTCTTTCTATAATAATTAACCAAGAATACTTGTATTTAGAGACAATAATCAAAACATTTTGTTCACAGCGGTCATATTGACCGATGGTCATATAATAGTAAGAACCCAATGGTCTCATTTTAATTATAATCATGTTTATCAAATAAAACATTTTTGTTGAGTATAAAAAAAATAAAATAACACATGAAATTAGGAAATAAAATTTATTCAAAATTTCGGGCCATTACAGAAAATATGGTGAGGATGAGGCTGAGACAGAGGAGGATGAGGGAGAGGAGGAGACTATCGCAGATGAAGAGGGCGAGGTGGAGGAGGGTGACAAGGAGGATAGGGATGAGTACGAGGGTGAGGAGGAGGTAATTGAGGAGGGCAGGGATGATGATAAGGATGATGATGAGGATAGGGTTGAGGTTGATGATGATGGTGATGATAGTGATGATTATGGACACATTTATCTGTTACATTTTTGACTGATATTACTAACCTTTAATGCTTATTGATTTGTTTTGCCTGAATATATCTGTGATTAGGTATGTCACATTATATTTATTATTTTAACTAAAAATAAAAAAAATTATCTTGATTATTTGTTGTGACTGATTCCCCCCACCCCCAAGATAGCCCCCCACCCCCGTGGACAGCCCACCCACCCCCTAAATACGTGTACCACCTTAGACAGCCCCGCCACCCCCGTGGATAGCCCGCCCACACCCATGAACAGTCCCCAACACCTTGTGGACATCCCTCCACCCTTGTTGGAAGTGTTCCCACCTCACCGGATAGCTCCTCCCCCATTTTCTTCCCCACCACCCCCGTGGAATGCCCCCCACCCTTGTGAACTCCCCAACCCTCGTGGACAGCCCACCCTCCCCCTGAACACCACGTACCCCATGGACATCCATGCCAACCCCTGGAAACCCCAGACCCCCTTGGAAAGCTCCACCCACCCCACTGCAAAGCCTCTCCCACCCCCCTAAATAGCCTCACCACCCCGTGGATAGCCCCCCCTGTGGACACCATGAACCCCCCCTAGACAGACCCTCCCACCCCCCTAGACAGCCCCACCACCCCTAGACAGCCCCCACCCCCATGGAAAGCCCTCCCACCCCCGTTGATAGCTTTCCCACCCCCTTGGACAGTCCACCTAGCCCGGTGGAAGGCCTTCCCACCCCCCTCTCACACCCCTACCACTTAGACTGCCCTACCACCGCCCGTGACCAACCCGCCCACCCCCTGGACACCACATACACCCCAAGACAACCCCACCCATCCCATGAACAACCGTCACCCCCTGGACAGCCCCCACCCCCGTGGACAGTCAATCCCACCCACTAGACAGCCCTACCACCCCCGTGGATAGCCCCCCCACCCAACCCCACCCTCCTAGGCAACCCCCACCCACAAAGATTATAGGGTTTCTAACAACATGAAGATTCCATTAATCATAGATACCCACTTCGCTGCCTCCTCGGATCCTTGTTCGCCAATAAAAAATAGTGGATGGTATTTTAGAACTCTCATGAATAATAAATTATCCAATAAGAACATTCTTATTCCCATTTACAAAAGAGTTTGAGTAGATTCCCAGACTAAGAATACAATAGCTGGAGAAAAAGAATGACTACGTATGATTTCCCCTTATAGACATTTTGATTCATTTATAGTTGTAAAATTCTTAAAAATTATCAAAAAAACCTTCAGTACAATAATCTGATGTTCTAAATCAAGGGACACAAAATCCCAAATCCCAAAAAGATACATCATAAATAATTATTCATAAAACAATTTCACAATCACATAATAGAAACCTCTTTCTATTTAAAATTACCCAATGGTATATACAAATATTATTTAAGGTTCCATTTCAAAAATAATATAGTATTAATGAACCACAATAAAAATGTAATACATTTCCTAATAACAAAATCCCTCTTCCCACCATAAACCCCAAAAGCATTTATTTTTTCCTAAAGAAACACATAATAATGAAATAAACACTATTCCAAACACATTTTAAAAATACAAATGATATTAAAATCCATGAAATTCATTACATTAAATCCATTTCTTCCCACCCCACCACCTGTACACCCCCCCCCCAGACACCCCCATGGACACCCCCACCACCCTGGGACGCCCCCACTCCCTATAAAGCCCAACCCCTGGATGGACCAACCCCTCCTAGACACCACCCCAACTCCTCGATACCCCCACCCCTGGAAACCCCCACCCCCATGGATAGCCAACCCCACCCCCCACCCCCACAGACATCACCCAACCCCTCATGTGTAGCCCCCTCAACCCCCTGGACTACCCCCTCAACCCCATGTACCTCCCCACCCCCTAGACACCACCCAACCCCAGGACCCCACCCAAAACCTGAACACCCCCCACCACCTGGACACTCCCACCCCTAGAAAGCCCCCCAACCCCCTAGACACCACCCACCCCTTGGACACCCCCATTGTCACCCCCCACCCCACTGCACACCCCCACCCCCTGGAAGGCCCCCACCCCATGGACACCACTCCACCACCTGGAAACCACCCCACCACTTGGACAACCCCACAACCTTGACACCCCCACCCCCTGGACCCCCACACACCTTGGACAGCACCACAACCCCCTGGACCACCCCCAACCCCTAGAAACCCTCCACCCCTACGACACCACCCACCCACTAGACACCACCCCACCCTAGAAAACCCCCTGGATGGCCCCCACCCCTCCTAGACACCATCCCACCACCTAGACACCCTGCCACCCCTGGACACCCCCACCCACTGTACATCACCCCACCCCCCTTGGACAGCCCCCAATCCCCTCGACTGCCCCCACCCCTAGACACCACCCTCCCCTGGACACCCCCAACCACGGAAATCCCCCCCCCACCAACCTCTCAGACACCACCCCACCCCCTGGACACCCACATGTATAGCCCCCCCCCCCCCCCCCGTTGACACCCCAACACCCTGGACAACCACCACCCATGGACACCACCCCACCCCCTGGACACCATCCCACCACCTGGACACCCGCCCACCCCTGGACACCCCCACCCTCATGGATAGCCACACCCACCACGTGGACACCACCCTCAGTCAACCCCCCCCCCCCCCTCCCACAAACCCCCCTGGACTGCCCCCAACCAACCTTGACACCACCCACCCCCTGGACACCCCCACCCCTAGAAAGCCCCCCAATCCTCTAGACACCACCCCACCCCTGGACTCTACCCCACCCCCTCGACACCACCCCACCCCCATGGTCACCACCCCACCCCCTAGACACTCCCATGGACATCCCCCCATCATATATAGCCCCCTTCCTTACTGGGAACCCCCACACATCCCTACCCACTGGACACCCCCTAACCCGTTGGAAAACCACCCCAAACCCCTGAACACCCCCTAACCCCCAAAATTATAAATTTAATTCTTTATGTATTTAATTAAATTGTGAATTATGTGTTTGTGGTGTATGTGTATACATGATGAATGTGTATAAATTATATAATTAACTTATGAATTATGTGTAACTTAGGTATGTGTGTAGAGGGTAATCAAATAAAGAATTGGAGGTATTCCGATTTATTTATGAATTATGTGTTGTATGATTTTTATTTGAATTCATATGGAATTTCATATGTATTATTGAGGTATACTTGTTAATGGTGTGTTTTTGTGTTACTTTTCGTGTGTGTGTGTGTATTATGCAGGTATGTTGTGTATGAATTTTTGTGGAATTGCTGCAGATGCACAACAAAATTGCGGCTGCTACACAAGGGTTTCTACACCTACACAGGGGGATGCTAGAAATTTTTCTTGCTGCAGGTACAAAGGATATGCCAACGGTTTTCAAACATAGGAATATGTGTAAAAGAAGGGCTTATACAAACATTTTTATGTAAACTGTTGGTATAATTATATTTTAATGGTTTGTAAACCGTTGGTATAGATAATTTTACTTCACATTTACCAATGGTTTTTGGTAAAACATTGGTAAAATTATATCCCAATGGTTTTCTAAACCGTTGGTATAGAGAAAATTCTTCCTATTACTTACAGTTTAAAAATATTGGGAAATATCTATACCAATTGTTTACTAAAACCATTGGTATATACTGATTTTTTCATACATATCCTAATGGTTCTATGAGAACTATTTGGATATGTCTATCCCTATGGCTCAAGAACAAACATTTTGGAAAACTGTGGTTATAGTTTATACCAACGGTTGTCCAGCCTTTACCAACGTTTTTAAACCAGTAGTAAAGCTAAAATTTCTAGTAGTGATACTAATATGGGTTTTTATTTATAACTAAATATATAGTAATTGTTGAAAACAATGAATATATATAATGGTAGATAATATTGGTTGAAAAATCACTAACTAATCTCATTAATAATATTATACTACCATAATCTTTTTTCTCACTGTTTTTGGTTTGTATATCCCTTGTTAGGATTTTTATTGGGACACTGAGCCATATATATACCAACTCTCATGTTATAAAAAAATTTTTTAGGGTAGATTCTATCATTCCATTAAAAATATGAGTCTCATGAATTTTTCTTCATATTTATAACATATAACCACAAATATATTCCCACATATTGATATGTAGTAACTAAATATTATTTTTTTGTTATATTAGTCACCAAATTTTATAGGAGATTCCACCATTCTATTCTATGGTGTATTTGGTATTTTAACTATATTTACATTGATTATAATAATTATAGATATTTTATTTAGATAAATTAGGTTTTATATCACCATTTCCCGTATCCCATTAGGTTTTTAATTAGTATAGTTTATCTATTGTCTATGGATTCCATAATTATATTTGTTCCATTATGATTTTTATATTTCGTAATCTAAAATATTAAACATGATTTTCAGTAATTATATCTTTTTTATCATAAATAAACATAGGATAAATTATCCTAAATATTTCATCCTCCTAGATATATCAAGCTAGATTATATCTCTTCCTAAACAACTTGTATCAGATATTGTTCATTATATATTAATCTCACCAGAACATGTATCACTCCTATTACAACCTATATCACATTATGGTGAATTCTTTCAGATGTATTTACCAAATCCTTAAAAGGGTTCCCATATTACCATTAGTTTTCTTAAAATATTATAAACCAAATAGTAAATGAGATATATTCTCCTAAAATATATCTTATCTTTTATTCATTCATATAATCACATACCCAAGTATGTATATACTGAAATCATATAATCGCAACAAAAAAACTTTCCCAAAACCTATATTAATGTATATAAAATTAAACCAAAAAGAGATTATATATTCAATATAAATATAAAAATATAATTAATCCTTAAATTCTTGTAACCACTAGCTCACAAGGTTACACAATAGTCACTATAAATCGTAGTAAAAAAATGTGATGAAAATTAAAAAAAATATCATAAATCATTTATCAATCAAAAGGTTTCCAATAATATATAATGCACTTTTTAAAAACCAACCCACCATTTATTATATCAACATTGATAATATATTCAACATAATTTTTATCCATCCATAAATCATGTATTATAAATTTGTTATCCAAAAAATATAACATTATCTTAATGTCAAATCCTAATAAATGTGATACAATTTAATATATTATTTAAAAAAAATATTTAAAAATGACTAATGAATGAAAATTATATTTATTCAATGATCCTAAATAACATTTATAATATAATAACATGTCATTTGTTAATGTCACTAACTAATGATAATATCATATAACATCAATATTTAATTTCTAATATAATATTATCTTCACTTCCTTAGGTACTACTATGAAATACCCAATTTCCATCATAATAATAATATACTAATAAAATTACCATTTATATATGATCCCATATTCAATTATAATGTATTTAAAAACATAGATGCATACATATTTCATCATCATATTTGTGATATGGATTCAATGGAATACAAAAACAGAAATAACATTGATAATATCTAAATTTTGAAAATTATATAATTATACTAGATATATCATTCCATATAGATCCTTTGTTTTTAACATATGAAACTTTTTGGTCAACATATGACTCTTCTAATTTATAATATAATTCCATATGTCAAGTTTCTATATGGTTCACAAACCTAATTAGTTAACATCATTATGAAATCATTCATATTGTTTCATAAATATAATTTTTTAACCAATGAATATCTCAAAAATTTCTTGCAAGGTCTGTAGACTTAGTAGCATTCACCATGCACTATAGTGATGATCAATTTAATTCTCATCCAACATTTTTTTTGATATTTACCATTGGGGTATATTTTACCTAACAACATCCAATGTCCAATATTCACATAAGTATGTATTTCTAGAAACATTCACATTATATCTATTTTACCAAAACAATATGATATTATCCAATATTCATACTTATTACACGGGTTTCAGCTAAAATTATATCTTCTTAATAAATAAATAAAATGTGGATTGGGAAAAAATTCTAAATCATGTTATAATCATGAAGGCTAATCTATTCCTTTGAAATTGTGAGCAACCCTGAATTCTCAATACAAAAATTAGATAAAAAATAATAATAATCTATAATTTTATATAATCCACTGCAGTGATACTAACAATGATGCCCAATACCTTGAATTCAAGACCTAATTCTTAGAAATAGATTGTTTACATACTATCTTCGATATAAAATATAACATCATGTATATAATAATCAATAATTAAGAAATAGACAATAATTATTGAATCTATATCAACTAAAATAATTTTTTAGGATTATAGATTTAGATAATTTGGGAAAAACGAAAACCAAAAAATCACAAGTAATTTGTATAAAATGGATTTTTCCCAATATATATGAAATACATTAATTCATGGTAAGCCTTTGATGTCTCATGTTTCTGTTTAAATGTTTTATATATCAATTTAGGTTTAACATACATAGATATTAATTCAGTTTAGATGAATATTCATAACATTAGAAAAGAATATTCCCAAGGATTGTACTGGCATAGAACCTATTGAAACATGGTTCCCTTTATTATAATTTATTTCATGATTTTAATCATATCTTTTAATGATATTATCCTTTAGTAATCCAACTTAAAACAATTCTTTATAAATTTTTGGAAATGAAAAAAAAAGAATGGGTGAGCTCAGATGCTTATTAATGTAAAAAAATGAGATCTGTAAGAACAACATGACCATAATCGTCTATGAATGTAATAACAAATTTTAAAGATCGTACCCTACATATAAATGTTCTTATACATGAGTCAGGGAAGGAGTATTGTCATTTCATAAGACATGAATCATAAGGAGACCAACAATTTCAATTTGTTGTGCCATATACATCTATATGAAATACACTTTTTTCATAAAAATAATTTTATATCATTATGGACATGTATAAATTGAAACATGTTTCTTCATTACATTAAAGGAATGAAACAATTCCATCAAACAATCTTAGGTAAATTAAACGAGATCCATTCATATAATTATAGAGATAAAAGATAGGTCCAGCCATTTTATTGTGAACACATAATCAGGTTCAGACATAACAATATGAACATGTAATCAAGATCACAATTAACATTTTTAATAGGTAATCAAATTCATGCATCATATTGATAAAACAAAATAAGGTTCACTCATAACATTATGAACACATAATCCAGTTCATGCATAACATTGTAGACATGAAATTAACTTCACACATAACATTTTTAACATTTTATCAGGTTCACAAAATACATTGTAAACACCTAATAAGGTTCAATCATAATATAATGACAATGTAATCAGGTCCATGAATAACATTGTGTACAAGCAATCATCTTCATGATTAACATTGTGAACATGTAATCATGTTCATGTAATCATATATACTCATTATTTTTTCATCATTAACCAGTGAATTGGGAGGAGATAGAGATCCCACAAGTCAAGTAATAAAATCATACATTTGTGTTTTAAAATGTCATAAAAATATATAATATCATAACCAATGAATTAAAATTTGAATTATAAACACTTCATCAACTCATACCCATTCGAAAAGAGAGATTTTTAACAATAATTTAAATAATTAATTTCTAATTGAAGGATCCATGTTTCATTTACATCACGATATCAAAACACAAGCCATTAATTTAAATAAAATGAATGGTTTCCTTTTATCCTATGCCTAGAAATGAATAAACTATATCTATGGATATTATTATAGACACAGAAAGATTTGGACGGATCACTAAGATAATTTATTCTATAAAATAATCCCTTATTTAAAATCATTGTTTTTAAGAAATATTTCTTTTATTTATTCAGTTTCATTGTAAATCACATTAGAATATTATGAATTATTATTTAAAATAATTTAAAACATTTTTTGAAGAAAATACTAAATCAAAATGAAAAACTGATTTTTAAAACATTATTTTTTTGAAAAACAATTTAAATGAAAAAATATTTTAAAACATACAAAAGGAAGATTTGAAATAATTAAAATTCTTTTATTTGAGAAATCATTTGATGTCATATAATTGAGTCATATAAAATCATTTAAAATTAATTTTAAATATAAGGAATCTTAGAAAAATGTTTTTTAAAAATAGTTAATTTTCAAGGTATTTGAAAAGAAAATTCTTAATAAACATTTAAAATTAAATCGAAGATTCAAATAAATAGTTGGCATGATGATGGATTAATCTTTTCATGTAGAAAATTCATTTGTTTTCACTATGAAAATTTTAGATGTGTCTAAATTAGAAAATGACCCGAAGTCTGAGTTTTAAAAATAAAATTATAATGGTAACACATGGGTAAAAATTTATTTTAATGATCATAGGATATTAGAAGAATAGTTTTCTAAAAAAATTTAGAAAAAATGATTTTTAAAGAATATATAATTTTGATTTCATAGTTAAATAATGTTATATTTTCTTAACAAAATTACATATTATTAAGAACCAAATAATGTAAAAGTTCTAAAAATATATGATTATGTCACAAATAACAGTTGGAGAATAAAATTAATTATATTTCATGGGATATGGATCATAATATTTCGTAAATGGAAAAAAAATTATAAATAATTCTGATAAATGAATATTTTTTTACTTACTAACTCTAACAACATTCATGAAATTTCATCAAAATCCCCTGAAAAAAATAAATAACCTGATTATTTAAATATGATGAAAATAAATAGATCATTATATAAAATTTCAAAAGTAATTATATATACATTATAAAATAATATTGGTGGATAACATAACATGTGTCACAAATAATGAAAATTGAGACAAAATGACTATCGATTTGGTATCTTTTGGTCTATAAACCCCATAAAATTTAAGATATAAAATGGACTTGTAAATAATAATAAATATTTTAAGAAAAATTATATAATACATTAATGGTTACTCTATAAACCACAAATATGAACGAAATGTTGAATATGGAATAATTCTCACAGAAATACAAGTGAGACTAGAAATCCCGATATGTTCAGAGTAACTTTTGAATCGAGAGCATCATGAGAAACTAAAATTAGTTGAAAAATTAAATGTCATAAAACAAACTAAATTCATGATATATGATTAAATTGGTCTATATATTCACCATATATAAGTAATTATGTTCATAATAATAAATAAGTCCCAATGGAATATATATTGAGACAAAACCCCTTACATAAAATCTTGGCATTCTTTCTACACATTCAAAACATGTGTGTAAAAATTATATGTTTATTAAAAATAAAAAAAGTAATTATATTATTATATATCATACCAAATATAATTTTATTGGGAAATTATTGTACAAATTTATTATCAATTTCATGTTAATGTTACATTTTGAATTATAACGGCTATGTTTTTTGTATATGTTTTGAATTATTATTCATGGTCAACTTTTATAAATCATTATTTACTAACATTACTATTTTAAAAACAATAATATATATATATTTATTTATTTATTTATTATATAGTTATTTAATGTAAAATATAAAATTTAAAAATATGATATAAAATACACTGTTCATTGAGACGATAGGTCGTATCTATGCCAGAACGATGTCTACATTTTCTAATTGTAATTTTAATTAATGAAAATAAATGATATATATATATATATATTATTTATAGTATAAATATTATGTCATATATATATTTCATATTTTTATTAAACCCATCCTTAGTACATTCAAAGTATAAACTGAACGAATCGTATTACTTGGACCACACATCCACAATCAATGTTATCGTATTCTGAAAAAATTTAAATAATCAATGTATATTTTATATACTAATTAAAACACCATAAATACATCATAAATATTATATATAAAATATAAAATAGTAATTCAATAATTATTAACAACCTCGATATGTGGTAGTGGAATAATGAACAGCATTGGGTAGTTAAGAAGTAGATTATGGTATAAAAGAACAATTATTATGTATCTCAATTGATGGATGTGTCTGAAATATTAGTTCATAGGCATTACATAAAAAAATATCATATTGAGAAATTAATTTTTTTTATATAATATTTCTATAAGTTTAATTTAAGGGGTGGTGAATGAAATGAAACAAAATTTCTTATTGAAAAATGTTACCTCTTTTTCAGGTAACTCCTTTTGATTTTAACAAAAGGACATACATGGTCTAGTTTATGAAGAAAATTAGACTTCTAGGATGAAATGAGTGATTTCATGATTATTTTTTCATTGGATTAATAAACAAATTTTGTTTTAGTGGTATGCATAAGGGGTATAGGTGGTCTTATTTTATAAGTTGAGTAAAGTACACACATATTATATATTATAATAATTGTGTCCTTATCACTTTTTACCAACAAAGAGGCTTAAATAACACATAATATTAGACAAAAAGATGTATAATGTTGAAATAAATCCATAAAATAAGTGTTTTAAATGTATATGGTCATTGTTTTCAAAAGTATTCTTTGTTTAGTCATTAAGAATAAATTTTTTTACCTTGATCACTATAATTATATTTAACTAATTTTACAATTAACATTTAAAAAATTTAATTTGGGATCATTAGAAATTATAAATAAACTTTATATCAATTATGGAATCCATTTTCTCAACTTCAAATAATTGATTTGGTAGAATTTATTTTAAAAATAATCCCTTAGATGGTTCGAAACAATGGGTTTTAAACTAAACATTTAGAATACTTGAAATGTTTTTATATCCAATTTTATTTGGAAACTCATTGAAATTAAAGAAATTTAACTCATTCATTCATCATTTAACTATATATAATAAAAAAATAATTTTAAAAATAATTTAAAAATTAATTATATTAAAATGGACATCTCAATTACAATTCAATGTTTTCACTATTCATAAAAGATGATGCATCTCTAAAAAATACTAAAAATTATCCCAATGTAAATTTTGACAATAAAAATTAAAAAAATTGATTTCCTTTCACCTGACAAATATAATGGTGACAAAAAATTGTTTAAAAAAATTCTTCCATTATAAGGCGCTAAATCTACCTTTTAGAGTAGTACATATTATTATACCTAATGATATATTTGTTTTTATTTATTTACTATAAAATTGATTTAATTAATGTAAAAATATTTAGTTGAATTAATTATTTATGATATTTATTAAATATATCACTAATGGTGATTGATTTATTTTATTAAGATAAAACTCTTTTGTGGTCTTAAATATAGTTTTTCCATAAAAACACATTCTCTATATTCCTTTGGTTTTTATTATTTTTTAAATTAATTGATAACAAAATAATTAATTTTATAATAATTTTTAAACTATAAATTTATAAATTATTCAATATTATTCCCTTATTCTATTTAAATATATAGGTGATAAATATAAAAATATATTAATATTAATAATAATTATATTATCTTGTAGATTAACAAAACTCAGTAGTTAATGTAGCACTTGATATGAATGGAACATATAATTGTGGGTAACACAATCCGAATATAGTACTTCGTGTACCCAAATAAAACCTATGTTTTGTGTTTTGTAAAATAATAACATTTAGTTTCTTATAAATCTAGTCTAACTTTTTTCTGTGTGCAATGAAATCCATCAATGAAATTTAATTTATTCAATAGAAAATAATTTTATAAAAACTCTAGGAATCACATTTTACCCCACCCCTAATTAATTTATCACTCAAAATTAATAAGGGTCATAAATGGTTTAATAACTTATACTTCCATTTATAGAAACACAGTCATAAAAATTAATACTAAATAATCCTTTAATATGTAATGTTTGAAACACAATAGTTACCCAATTTAACCCATAAATAGGATTACACATAAGAGAACATAATTGGAATTTGAAAACATGAATGTGGTGGGTTGAATGAAAAATTTAGAGTAAAATTATGGTCATTGGTCATAGTAATTTGGGTGATTGATGGAATATTAAGGGCCTCAACACAATAAATTAGTTATGATTTGGGAGAAAATTGTATCAATAAAAAATTAGGTGTTAAGTTAAATATATTTCAATATAATTTTATGATAGTTTATATATTCTTTAACTGACTAAGGAAATATAGAAATTTAATTACATGATATTATTTCATTTCATATAAATTATATCACCCTTTTCTATCACCTTGTTTTTTTCCAATTTTTCTTTTACTCCATGAAATAGAGGTGAATTTCTCATTCTGGAATCACTAAAATATCATGAGATAGAATGAAATGTCATTCCATTTATCATTAGTTACCCTCGAAAAATTATTTACCAGATGTTCTCCAATACGCATAAATACCCATATGGAAACATAATACCTTAAATATCAAAAAACACATCTTTTTTTAACAGAAACCATTCCATTAATGGTTAAACATGTAATACTTCAAAAATATAGAAACTAAATACATTATAAAGATGGTAATTAAAATTATCAAAATTATTTTATCATTGATCCCCCATATATCATAATGTATCCCTTGGTTGTAACAGACCAAACAAGTGAATACCTTATCCATTTATTATCTTGGAACATGATAATAACTTAAATTAACATAAAACCATACATATAAATACATTTTTATTTATTATATAAGTAGAAAAAACATTATTATATATAATTTTTAAATCCATAAATTTTAAAAAATTCATTAGTGATAACATAAACCATTTTTTTAACAAAACATTTATCTATTATGAGGTCATAAAAACTATCCAATATACTTTATCCATATCAATAATCTCTTTATCCATTCCAAACACAAATTTCTCAGCATCTGGAAGACATTATGGGTTGCGATCCTTGAACACAACATCACCATATAATTAAATCACATTTTTAGTTCATAATAAGTATTCAATTTTTTTAAAAAATAATTAATGAAAAATGTATACTTCATGATTCATATAAGAAAATTCATGATTTCTAATACAGATACAATTTAATCAAACCAAATATTTCTAAAACCATTAGCCTTGATTCATTATATAATTCCATAATACCACGTTATTAAATTATGAAATATGAATAATGTCTTAACATTAATCAAACTCAATTAAATAATTCAAATAAATATTATTATTATAATAGATCATACCATTCATATGTCAGTCATTGTGACAAAATCATCATTATTAATATTATTTTTCATACAAGTTTATTTATTTATTTCATGATATTACCTCTAAAGACATTGATTTTCATAATGCACATACATTCAACATTTAATGAATTTTACAATCAATGATAACTTAGAGAGTCTATTATTCCCATTCCTTTTGTACAATGAACTTTTTATTTCACTTTACAGACATATTCTCTGTTTCCTTATTGTCCACATTCAATACATATTCTAGATACTAAAATAAATCCACATGTATAATCTAGATAGGGAAATGATTTTCAGAAAACCACTCTCCCAGTCCTTTAACAAAATATATGGACATTTTTGGTTTACTTTGACACATATTCACAATTATATATAGGGACATAAAAAGACTCATCCTTAAAAAAATACATTGGGATCTCACTAGAGTTTTCATAATATGGTTTCTAAATATAAACTAAAAAGTTATATTGATACCAACTACCGAAATCCATGAACAACATACATGGATAATAATAAAATTAGACTAATATTCAGCACAATAGGAATGTAAATGCTTGATTACGATAATAATTTAGTGTCTTTGGAAACATGTGACACATTAATCTAGTTTGGTAAAAGATATTAAAAATATCCTATAATGATATTCCTCTTTAGAACTCATGTATAAAACCTTTCTTCATAAACTAGGAATGGAATCAAAAGAATGGTTGATCTCATATACTTAGTACTGGAAAAAATAAAGGAAATATTTATGAATATCACGAAAATAAGATAATGAGAATAGAATAAAAAAATTTAATGATCATAACCTATATACCAAATATTATATGCATGATTCATGGAATAAAAATTGTATGTTTATATGATGTGCATCACAAGTAAATCAATTAAAATGATTCATGCAAGCATAAAATTAGAATAATACATATAATTGATGGATAAACATGATCTTATAAAATTTTCAATAGGTTTAAATTGAATATGGTTCACTCATTGTGTTGAGATAATGAAATTAGGGACTCACATAAACATATCTAAATGAAACTAGACCCATAAAAATCATTATGGACATGAAATATAGGCCCACACGTAAATGTGTTAGCATGTAGTTACATTCAGAAATAACTTTTTGAACATGTAATCTGGTTTATTTATAACACTATGAACATGAATTCATGTTCACAAATGACATTTGGAACTTATAATGGGTTTCACTCATATTATTGTGATCATATAATCATGTTCAGGAATAACATATTGAGCATTTAATAAGGTTTACACCTAACATTTTGAACATGTAATCAGGTTAGTGAATAACATCAATAACACATTATAAGGTTCATTATTAATATATTAAACATGTAATCATGTTCACATAATCCATTGTGTAAATGTAATAAGGTTTACATAAAACATTTTTAACATGTATTATGGATCACAAATAACTTATATACCATGAGTTACCCACTGTTTCCAAATGAATTGGAAAGAGATATAGGTCCTATCCATTACAAAATGAAATCATATATATGTGTCCAAAAAGATCATAATCATTCATAAGATCATAAATGATGAAATGAAATGGGTATTATAAACGTGTTATTCTATAATAGCCTATAGAAAAGATGCAGTTTTCAAAATAAATTCATTATAGAGTAACTTGTGAATTAAAGTTGGTTTCATAAAAATCATTCCATCAAAGCATAAACAATTTATATAATAAATATGAATGGAATCCTTAGATTAACTCCTAATTTAAGTGTAATGAATATCAAAAGACATCATATTAGATAGAGAAGGATATTTAATTATTATTTTGGTTAGTTCATAAGCTAAATAATATTTAATTGAAAATAATGTTTTTATGACATAAAACATTTTCAGAATAATTTTATTTTAAAATAAAATTGAAAAGATATTATTTAATCATATAAAATATTTTATAATGAAAATATCATTCTCACTATGGAAAAAAATTAAACCATAAAACTTTTTTAGTTTTTTCAAATACATTTCAAAAAAACATACAAGAAAATTTTGAAACAATTTAACTGAATATAAAATTCTAAAACACAAAAAGAAATCATTGCAAATAATTTAAAAAAAAATTTAAACATAAAATATTATGAAAAAAATTATTTGAAAAAAAAATTAAAAAATGATTTTTCATAATATTGTGATAATTTGTTTTCATAAAAAAACATTTAAAATTTCAAATGAAGCTACAAATAAATTATGGTTGTTATTGTGGATAAATATGTACATAACAAGCCTCCATATTTCAAAGTAAAAATGTTTAGAATAGTTCCTCGATCATAAAATGACAAAAGGATTTCATTTTAAAAAATATATTTTAAAATGGTTAAACATTTGTAAAAACGAAATTTAACTATCATATGAGAATAGTTTAAAATTATCGAGAAATTTTTGGAAATATTGGTTTTGGATAGAAATTATATTTATATCCTTAGAGAGAAATATAGTAATTTTTTTGTAAAAAAATTATTAACATTGTTAATCACAAAACCATTGAAAAAAAGTACAAATACATGAATATATTATGAAAAAAATCGTATAAGAAAAATGATGAGATTTTTTTACATATGTATCATAATATTTAATTTGTGGAATCATATAGATAAAAACATTCCTGATAAAAAAATGATATTTTAGTAATAGACACACACCACATTAAAAACATTAAATTAAAATATAAATGAATTAAGAAAATTAAACGATTCTTAAAATATCCTAAAAATTTGGATATTTTTTATACAACAGGTATAAAGGATGTTTATAAACCTTGTAAAATAATGTTGGTTTGTAGCATAACATGGGTCTCAAAGAAGGAAAATTGAGACAAAATTACACTACTGATTTTCTATTTTTTGAACATTAAACCCCAAGAAATTGAGGCTAAAAATTGATATTTACATAAAAATAAATTTAATTATAAGAATAATAGAATATATTCATATGAGTTATATACATCACATAAATGAAATTCATGATCAATCAGGCATATGTATCACTAGTGTAATGTAGAGACCCGAAGCTTAACGTAAATGGACATTAGATTATGTTGACCTCACTTGTTTTGATAATCCCCATTATGTGTTCATATATTATGCTATTCTCAATTACTGTTGATCTACTTTTTAATTCTTTCAAATCAGTGATCAAGTTAATAATAATGTTTAAATAATCTCTGATTTATGTTAATCTCGATTATCCTTGTTTATACAAGCTTTGAAACAATTCTAAGTCAATTAGATGTGGTGTGCATAAGTCACAGAGCTACCAATAGCCAGAGCTACCGATATCCAGAGCTACCGATAGCCAGAGCTACCGATTGCCAGAGCTACCGATTGCCAGAGCTACCGATAGCCAGATCTACCGATAGCCAGAGCTACCGATAGCCAGAGCTACCGATAGCCAGTGCTACAGATAGCCAGAGCTACCGATAGCCATAGCTACCGATAGCCAGAGCTACCGATGGACATAGAGCTACCGATGCACAGAGAGCTACCGATGCACAGAGATCTACCGATAAGAGCTACCGATAAGAGCCACCGATAAGTGTTTGAAGAGCTACCGATAAAAGATCCTACACCGAGTCAACCGTACACGTCTACAATCAAACGGCTACCTATAATGAACTGCGGAGTCAAATCCTATGTCCTCGACACTATTTGTCTATTATACTAATGGTTACATTTGTTACTTTTGATGCATTTAATTTTATTAAATGATTTATGTTGCCATTTCAGGAAACAGTACCAAGTACGATCAAAAAGTATAATCATTCCTTCTTCTCAGAAAAACAAAAAAAAGGGTATAAAAGAGGACATCGTGTATGTATCAAAAAGGGAGTCTGAGACAAGAGACTTGAAGAGATCGAGCACACAAAACACACTTGCGATGAAGCTCAAAACGTGCCAAGAAAAACTGGAGAACTTGCACTCATGAGACTACTATGACCAGCCTCCAGAACATAGAGCATACATCGAGCAATCTATGCTAAAGAAGAACCACACAAAACTCTTCATTCTTTGAGCCGATAAGCAAGCTGAACCTGGAAGTCAAGGAAACAGATGATACTATGTTTTCCAGACAAAAACCAGAAGAAGACTCAGAACGAATTCTAATCAACAAAAGGAGTCAAGAGTTGCACTAAGATCACTAGATACATTTCTAATCTCTAAATTTTTATCTCTGTGATTTACTTTTTACATTACGAACAGTGTGTGTTATCTGTTGTATTTTACACACACACTGTCTCCTGAACCTTAACTGGAGGATTTTTAAAACCTCACTCACTATCTATTCATTCATTTTCCCACTGTGGATAGTGGTAGAGGTCGCGTGTGACCTAGACAACTGGTTGCTGTTGTTTTGTTTCCCACGAATAACAGTGGCAGAGGTCTTGGACCTGGACAGTTGTAAACTATTGAACCCCAATCCAGGGTGTGGATCATCCTTATATAGACTTTTCAGAGGACTAAGTCTTGGATTGAGACTGAACCTCTTGGTTAACTCCTCTGTGTTTTTAGTTAAAGTTTATATCCATACAGTACATATTTATTTCATATTCCGCTGCTATTACTTTGAAATATAATTTATTTTCAAAGCTACTTTGATAGTTAAACTCGCAAGTGTTTATATTTATTGTAAACTAGAAAGTTAGTTTCAAAAGTTAAATTAATCATAAGATTAAGTTAACTGAGAACTGATCAATCTTTGAGAAACTAATTGAACCTTTATAATCGGTATAAATTCACTACAGTTTAATCTGTTTTTGAAATTGGGGGATTTTAATAGAAATTTTTTTTAGCAGAAATTTTAATTGGAACTCAATTCACCCCCCCCCCCCTCTTGAGTGTCCACTCCGACCAACATTCGGTATCAGAGGGTTGTTAATATTTTCTAAATTACTCTATTTTCAACTGTGATTTTAGTTGTATTTTAATGTTCTTAAAATTTCTATTATTTCTAAATTTTTTTCTCTTTAAATTTTGTTTATAATGGATAATAGACTTGAGGGTACTGCTACTAATCGGCCACCTTTCTTTAATGGAAATAACTATGCTCAGTGGAAACATAAAATGAAAATTCATCTAGAAAGCATGAGTTTTGATATTTGGACTGCTATTGAATCTGAATACAAAATTCCCACTACTGATAGATCTACTTGGGATGAACCTACAAAGACTGCTTACAATTATAATTGTAAAACTATGAATGCTCTGTACTGTGCTCTAGGAGATGAATAATTCAACAAAATTTCTGCATGCAAAACTACTTTTGAAATTTGGGATACCTTGGCTGTTTCTCACGAAGGAACAACCAATGTTAAAGAAATGAGATTAAACACTTATACTATTAAATATGATAATTTCAAAATGAAGCCTGATGAACCTATTTCTGACATGTATCTCAGGTTCAATGAGATAGTAAACACAATGAGCTCACACGGAAAGATTGTTCTTGCAAAAGAATAAATTATGAGAATACTGAGATGTTTGCCAGATAGATGGAGAGGTACATCCGTTTCAATTAGATAATCCTGTGACATTGGAACACTGCCTGCCAAGGAGTTAATTGGTAAGCTGATGATGTATGAAGAAGAGCTTAAAGTAAATAATGAAGAAGATAAGGAACCCAAAAGAAAATCTGTAGCGTTTAAAACTACTTCCTTTAAGAGTAAAGACAAGGATAAACAACAAATGGAGACTGAGAGTTCAATGAGTGAAAATTCAGAATCTGACAGTGATGCCGAGATGGCTCAAATAGCCAGGAGATTCAAGAAGTTTTATAGGGAAAAAAATTCTTTAGGAAACCAAATTACAAAGTAACGTATGATCAACAAGGCAAATGGAAAAAGGATTGGAAGAAGGCTGACATGACTGATGAAGTTGTCTGCTATGAATGCAAGCGAAAAGGACATATCAAAGCAGACTGTCCAAAGTTAAAATTCAAAAAGAAATATGATTACAAAGACAAGATGTACAAGAAATCCATGAAGGCTACCTGGAGTGCTTCAGAAGACAGCACTAGTGAAGCCGAATATTCGGACTCTGAAAGGAATCGAGCCAACATGTGTTTCATGACAAATACTTCTGAGGAAACATCTGACACTCTTGTTTCTAAATTCATATTATTCTGGAGATGATTCTGATTCAGAAGACATGTCAAAATCTGAACTATTTGAGTACTGTGATATGTTGGAACAAACCTGTAATGAGCTTAAAGACAAATACAAAGGTGTAAAGAAACAGTATGCTTTAAGTGTCAAGCATAAATTTGATCTTGATATAGAAAAGGAAAAGAATGCTCAACTACTAAAGGAAAATATAGAACTGAAACTGTCAAATGAGAAACTTAGAAAGGATTTATAAAAATTCACAAATGGAATGGATTCTCTAACTCAAATGCTAGGAATGAAAGTCTCACCTAGATATGCTACTGGTTTAGGATACCAACCCGGACAGAGACAGTTCACCAGAACCCGATTTATTCCTAAGTCTGAAAAAATTAATACTAGTTCCAGTTTTGGAAATTCATATGGTTCAACGGGATATTAATATGGTTATAGACCAAATAAATTCTATCTTTCAAAATCTGCTCCTTCTGTTAATTGTATAAAACCAATAAAACAAATCTGGGTACCTAAAGCCCTGATTACTAACCTATCTGGACCAAAGAAAATCTGGGTACCAAAGTCATTTCCTGTTTAAATCTGTCTTATAGGAGACCTGCTTGAAGAGCTGTCACAAGAAGATATGGTATTTAGACAGTGGGTGCTCAAGACACATGACTGGAGATTATTCTTGCTTCAAGAGCTTAATAAAGGTTGATGGAGGTCATGTCACTTTTGGTGACAACACTAAAGGACAAATCATCGGCCTAGGCCAGATTGGTAACACTGACTCAATTTTAATTTCTAAAGTTTTATTCGTTGATGGACTTAAATATAACTTTCTTAGTATATCTCAATTATGTGACGATGGTTTCAATGTCAAGTTTGAAAATGATTCATGTGATGTTTTTAACTCCAAATATTCTTTAGTATTTTCTGCTCTAAGGAATGAAAATGTTTATTATGTTGATTTAAATTCTTTAGACAAACAAAATATTTCTTTTTTGAATGCTTTTCATAAAGAATATTGGCTATGGCACAGAAGATTAGGACACTGCAACATTCACTCACTCAGAAAACTGGCTAGGAAAAACTTAGTTAGAGACTTACCTAAATTAGAATTCCCAAATGAAAAAGTGTGTAATCCCTGTCAAAAGGGAAAACAACACAAAGTTTCTTTTAAATCAAAGAAAGAAGTCTCAAATTCTCAACCACTTGATTTGGTTCACATGGATTTGTTTGGACCATCAAGAGTTTCTAGTTTAAATGGGAAGCATTATGTCTATGCCCTTGTAGATGACTTTTCTAGATATACTTGGGTATACTTTCTAGATCACAAAAGTGAAGCGTGTCCTTAATTTGTTAAATATTCTAAGTCTGTAGAGAACCTTAGTGGACTTAATATTAAAACCCTAAGAAGTGATCGTGGTCTTGACTTTGAAAATCATGAGTTTGAATCTTACTGCTCACACAATGGCTATAGTCACAATTTCTATGCCCCTAGGACACCCCAACAAAATGGTGTAGTAGAAAGGAGAAACCAAACCCTTCAAGAAATAGCTAGAACCATGCTCATTGAATATGAACTGACTATTTACTTTTGGGTTGAAGCTGTTAATACAGCTTGTTATGTTATCAATAGAGTCTTGATCAGACCTGTTCTTAAGAGGACTCCTTATGAGTTGTGGAACCATAGGAAACCCAAGGTTAACTACTTCAGAGTTTTTGGCTGCAAAGTCTTTATTCTCCATATCAAAGACAATCTTGACAAATTTGCATCCAAGAGTGATGAAGGAATTTTTCTAGGCTACTCTATTTCAAGTAAAGCTTATAGAGTTTTCAATAAGAGAACCAAATGTGTGGAAGAATCTGTTCACATCAAATTCGATGAAACTGATCCACATGAGCCTAAAAACTCTCTTGAGAATCTTAAAAAAGATTTGTCTATTCTGGACCTTAATGATAAATCTAAAGAACCTGTAATAAAAAAATCTAGTTCTGGACTTTTTCCAGAATCTACTTCTATTGAACACGAACCTATATATGAACCTGAAGTTTCTAGTCCAACATTTACCAAATCAACTAAGATTTTAAAGAATCATCCTTTAGATGTTGTTGTTGGTAATCTTGATAGAGGAACACAAACTAGAGCTTCTCTAAGGAACCAGGTTGAACATCAAGCATTTTCTGTCACATCTAGAACCCAAAAATATCAATGATGCTATCAGTAATGAATTCTGGGTAATATCCATGCAAGAAGAGTTAAATCAATTTGAAAGAAACAAAGTCTGGGAATTAGTTGACAGACCCAAGGACAGCTTGACAATAGGCACAAAATGGGTTTTTAGAAATAAAGTTGATGAATTAGGAAACATAGTTAGAAACAAAGCAAGACTAGTTTCACAGGGATATAGTCAAGAAGAGGGTATAGATTATGGAGAAAATTTTGCACCTGTAGCTCGACTGGAAGCTATTACGATCATACTTGCATATGCATCACATCTGAATTTCAAGTTATATCAAATGGATGTCAAAAGTGCATTTCTAAATGGTTTTATAATTGAAGATGTTTTTGTGGAAAAACCACCTAGATTTACAATCCCTCATTTTCCAAATCATGTTTTTAAACTTTCTAAAGCTTTATATGGTCTAAAACAAGCTCCAAGAGCTTGGTATGATAGACTCAACAATTTTCTTATTTCAAAAGGTTTTACTAAAGGGATTGCTGATCCAACTCTTTTTATTAAAAGAATTTATTAATATGTTTTAGTTGTACCAATCTATGTTGATGATATTATATTTGGATCTTCTAAACACTCATTATGTACTGATTTTTCAAAAAGTATGCAAAATGAATTTGAAATGAGCTTAATGGGAGAGCTTAAGTATTTTCTTGGTTTTCAATTTTTTCAAACTAGAGATGGAAATATTTTAAATCAAAGTAAATATAAAAAATATTTTTTAAAACGTTTTTTATTGGACAGTATTAAGGAAAATGATACACCTATGAGTACTACCTGTAAGTTGGATACAGATGATGCTGGGAAACCAGTGGATCAAACCAATTACAGAGGTATGATTGGGAGCTTACTTTATCTTACTGCTAGTCGACCAGACATTATGTTCAGTGTATGTATGTGCGCTAGATTTCATGCTAATACTAAAGAATCTCACTTACTGGTTGTTAAAAGGATTTTTAAATATCTTAAGCATACTGTAAATTTAGGTTTGTATTATCCAAGAGGACAATCATTTGACCTAACTAGCTATTCAGATGCTGAATTTGCTGGATGTAAGTTAGAAAGGAAGAGCACATCTGGAACATGTCATTTACTTGGAAGATCCCTAGTGTCTTGGTGTAGTAAGACACAGAACTCAGTTGCATTGTCTACTGCCGAAGCAGAGTATATAGCTGCTGGTAGTTGCTGTGCACAAATTCTGTGGATGAAACACACTTTATTGGATTATAGATTTGAGATTAAACATGTTTCAATTAACTGTGACAACACTAGTGCAATAAATATATCTATGAACTCTGTATCTCACTCTAGAACCAAACACATAGATGTAAGATATCATTTTCTGAGAGATCATTATCAAAAAGGTGATATTACTCTTGAATTTATTGGAACTGAACATCAATTGGCCGATATTTTCACTAACCCCTTAAGTTCTGATAGGTTAAGTTACATTAGGCACGATCTGGGGATGTTAAATTCTCACCGATGTTGAAATTCTCACCGATGTTAAATTCTCACCGATGTTAAATTCTCACCAATGTTGAAATTCTCACCGACGTGAAATTATCACCGATGTTAAATTGTCACCGATGTTAAATTCTCACCGATGTTGAAATTCTCACCGATGTTAAATTCTCACCGATGTTAAATTCTCACCGATGTTGAAATTCTCACTGATGTGAAATTCTCACCGATGTTAAATTCTCACCGATGTTAAATTCTCACCGATGTTAAATTCTCACCGATGTTGAAATTCTCACCGATGATCAATTCTCACCGATGCAATGATTTAAAACTTCTGTCTGCCGCCAAGAATATGAATCGTTTTATTTTTATTTTATTTTACTTTATTCGTTTATTTATGATTCCTACATGATAAAACTAAGCCTAAGCCGCTTCTCACTCCACCAGACCCAGAACCTTTCACCTTAGAATCTTAGCTCCCTAATCGACTGAGAACCCTAAATCCGCGATGGAAAAAACCAAGATTACTACTACCAGAGATGACAGTGTAGAGCTTAAAACAAAGAAGCAGAAAGTGCAGCAAGAAGCTAGTGGAAGTAATGTCAGAACTAGGCCGGGAAAGCGACCAGTAAACCCTCATTTGCAGAATAGAGATATTGTGATTGAAAAGGAGCTATGCGTAGATTGGATGCTACCAAGCAAGTCGTTGGTGCATAAAATTTAGGAAGATCAGAGATGGGTAGATTGTTTTTCAAATAACAATGGTCCCTACTACCCGAAGTTAGTGAAACAGTTCTACGAATTCGTAAGCTTCGAGAAGTATGAGAATGAGAATCAGGTAAGTTCTTTTTTAAATGGAAAATAAATGTCATTTTCTTCAGTAGAGTGGGCTGAATGTTTAAAATTCCCACATGAAGGTGTATCCGGGTATGTCTCAAGAACAATTCCACCTACCGGTAACATCATTGACTATGAGACCGCTTTAAAAGAACTAACAGGTAATGGAAGTCAAAGTCAAGTGGTTGCTACTGAATTGGATGGAGAGAACAGATTGCTTTTCAAATTTGTTCAACATGTTTTGATACCGAGGAGAGTAGAATTTTCTAATCTGAGATATCAAGATATTTATCTTCTACATCTGTTAAGACATGGTGTGAATGTTAGTCTATGCAGACTACTGTTGAGTCAAATGGAAGACTTGATTAGGCCGAAATCAAAGACTAATGCTTTATTCTTTTCCAAAATGATCTCTCTGATGATAAAAGTGAATGGGATAGATGAGTCTCAGGATGAGACAGTTGTAGTTAAGAATAACTTCTGTATCACTACTACAGTTTGTAAGTACATGAAAATCAATTGGAACCCGTGGAAAGGAGAATGGGTCAGTGGTGACCAGAAGGTGTATGATAAATTTAATCCTGTGGATTATCCTTCAAGGCCAGAGGATAAAAGAGATCCAGGTTTAGGACCTGATGAAGAGGAACCCGAGTACAGTGATTAGTCAGAAGAAGAAGAAGAGGAAGAAACTCTTATAGATATTGGAGGAGATCCAGACATGCCCCCAAGTCCTGTTACTGAGTTTGTATACTCAAGAAAAGGAAAAGTAGAGGAAGTGTTTTCTATTCATGAGGAAGACCAGCCTGTTCCTCAGCAGGAAGGAGAAAAAGAGAATGTATCTGAATCATCTGATTCTGCTAGGTTGTGTCTGAGTCCATTGATTGGAAACTCAGTTGTGCCTACTGTTGAAGTAGAAAAAGAAAGAGAAGAAGCTGTACCTTTTCCAGAAAATCTCCTTACTGCTGCTGAGATGGAAGTTGTTGTGGAAGATTCTGATGAAGAAAGACCAGCATAGAATGTAGTTGTTGTGCATAAGAATGAACCCATCGAGGGGGAGCATCATTCCAATCTTGGAAATGTTACAGTGGCTGTTGAGATTGAAGAATGGGTAGAAGACCCAGGTTTTATAGTCTGTGGTTTGGATTATCCTGATTCAGACAATGAAGTATCTTTGAATAGACCAAAGATCAGCTATGACATCAATTCTGAGTTATTACTTGATGATGTGGTCCGAGTACATGATTTAGACGTGCTGAAAGAAAATCTCAAAGACAGTTTTGTAGAAGAAGTAAAGACAATGGAATCTTTTTTAGTATCCTCGATTCAATCAGTCATGAATGATTCTGTAGTCAGTTTATCCTCTGCAAGAGTATCTACTATAGTTTCTCCTACGGATTTTGTTACAATGTCTGATCTCAAATCCCTAAAGCATGAGCTGAAAGAATCCTTCAGTGCCTCAGTTGCTGAGATGAAGCACTTTTTTCGTGAAGAAATGAAGTTGTTAGAACAATCTCTTGAGCTTTATTTTGGTTTCAATCTGTCAACTTTTATGGGTGAGCTAATGGAAGCAGTCAAAGAGTGCCAAACCCAATATTCTAGAATAGAAGTAGAGCTTGAAGCCTTAAAGAAGTCTGTTACTGCTTTAGATTCTTACATGAGCTCAAAGCCTCAAGCTGATAAGGACTTAGCCTATGTGAAATGTGATGTAAGCCAAATGGTCTCAGTATTTGAAGATTTCAAATCTTCTATAAAGGATCATGTTAAAAATCAAGACTCTCAACTGCAAACTCTGATTAGTGGTTTGACCAAAAGTTTCAAAGAAACTGTATCTTTCTCAGTTGGTCCTCTAGCTTCAAAACCTGCATTTGATTTGAATCAATTACGAGCTATGATGAAGGAGGAGCTTGGTTCTATTTCAACCAGTGGCTCTGTGGACTCATCAGATCTAAGCCGAGTAGTGCTCTCTACAAGAGATTCAGTCAGGGAAATAGTGACAATCGTCCACAACCATATGAAAGAGGCCTCTGCCTCTCAGGAGGAAATCAAGAATAAGGTGGATTATTATTTCCAAAGAATTTTTAACAAGCAACAACTCAACCATCATTTCAAGCTAATGTTGGAAAACATAAAGTTACCCCTTGTAACTCAAGCCTTCCGAGAACAAGTGAGCAAGTTCAGGCAACTGACTCCTGCCTTAGAAAAATTCATGGAGAACAAAGATGATTTTATATCTGCTATGGAAATAGGAGGAGGAATCATTATGGATTTCAGAAATCTATTGCTTCCCTTTTTGCATGTTGATGCCAGACCAGTTATTGTCCCTCCTGCCTTGCCTGCCTCTGCCTCTACTGAGTCTCCCGTCTAGATGACTCCTACTCAGGCCATTAGAAGCGTCACACCTATGATCACTGAACAAACTTCCCCATACAGGCCAGGCACTGTATCAGTGGCTCAGCCTCCTGTGATCATTTCTGGAATTCCAAATCCCTCACTCACATCTTCACCTCCTGCTTCCTCTTTTGATCAACAAGGAAGATCTCATGTTGAAGATCAGGATTGCTAAAGTGGCCAGGCTTTTTGATAGGAATTTTTTTCTTTTCTATTCTGTTTATGTCAGTCTTGTCTGGTCTAATACAAATGATTTTCTTAACACTATCTCTGTTTATCAGTTTTCTATGTATGCTTTCCCACTTTTTGATGATCACAAAGGGGGGGAAAATATAAAGAGAGGTAGAAAGGGGGAGAGAATATAAAGAGAGGGGGAGACATATGCTATAAAGAGGAGGAGAAATAACAAAGGGGAGAAATTTGAGCCTTTGATACTATTCTTACATTTCATTCTTTGGGACCAATTCTTTCAAAGCATATCTCTGATACTATTGTATTTAATACTAACTATGATAATTTTTTATCTATCTCATTCTATTACTATTTCCTCTATTTCCTCTGATACTGCTTTCTTTGAGAAATTCCAATATACATGTTATATTCTCTTATACTATATTCTCATTATTTTTGGTCATATCATAAGTTGTGATTATCAAAAAGGGGGAGATTTTTGACCTCACCTGTTTTGATAATCCCAATTATGTGTTCATATATTATGCTATTCTCAATTACTGTTGATATACTTTTTAATTCTTTCAAATCAGTGATCAAGTTAATAATAATGTTTAAATAATCTTTGATTTATGTTAATCTCGATTATCCTTGTTTATACAATCTTTGAAACAATTCTCAGTCAATTAGATGTGGTGTGCATAAGACACAGAGCTACCGATAGCCAAAGCTATGGATAGCCAGAGCTACCGATAGCCAGAGCTACCGATAGCCAGAGCTACCGATAGCCGAGCTACCAATAGCCAGAGCTACCGATAGCCAGAGCTACCGATAGCCAGAGCTACCGATAGCCGGAGCTACCGATAGCCAGAGCTACCGATGGACACAGAGCTACCGATGCACAGAGAGCTACCGATGCACAGAGAGCTACCGATAAGAGCTACCGATAAGAGCCACCGATAAGAGTTTGAAGAGATACCGATGGAAGATCCTACACTGAGTCAACCGTACACGTCTACAATAAAACGGCTACATATAATGACCTGCGGAGTAAAATCTTATATCCTCAAAACTATTTGTCTATTATACTAACAGTTACATTTGTTACTTTTGATGCATTTAATGTTATTAAATTATTTTTGTTTCCATTTCAGGAAACCATCCAAAGTACGATCAAAAAGTATAATCATTCCTTCTTCTCAGAAAAACAAAAAAGGGGTATAAAAGAGGACATCGTGTATGTATCAAAAAGGGAGTGTGAGACAAGAGACTTGAAGAGATCGAGCACACAGAACACAATTGTGATCAAGCTCAAAACGTGCCAAGAATAACTGGAGAACTTGCACTCACGAGACTACTACGACCAGCCTCCAGAACATAGAGCATACATCGAGCAATCTATGCTAAAGAAGAACCACACAAAACTCTTCATTCTTTGAGCCGATAAGCAAGCTGAACCTGGAAGTCAAGGAAACAGATGATACTCTGTTTTCCAGAAAAAAACCAGAAGAAGACTCAGAACGAATTCTAATCAACAAAAGGAGTCAAGAGCTGCACGAAGATCACTAGAGCCATTTCTAATCTCTAAATATTTATCTCTGTGATTTACTTTTTACATTACGAGCAGTGTGTGTTATCTGTTGTATTTTACACACACACTGTCTCTTGAACCTTAACTGGAGGATTTGTAAATCCTCACTCACTATCTTTTCATTCACTTTCCCACTGTGGATAGTGGTAGAGGTCGTGTGCGACCTAGACAGCTGGTTGCTTTTGTTTTGTTTCCCACAAATAACAGGGGCATAGGTCTTGGACCTGGACAGTTGTAAACTGTTGAACCCCGATCCAGGGTGTGGATCATCCTTATATAGAATTTTGAGAGGACTAAGTCTCGGCTTGAGACTGAACCACTTGGTTAACTCCTCTAGGTTTTTAGTTAAAGTTTATATCCATACAGTACATATTTATTTCATCTTCCGCTGCTATTACTTTGAAATATAATTTATTTTCAAAGCTACTTTGATAGTTAAACTCGCAAGTGTTTTTATTTATTGTAAACCAGTAAGTTAGTTTCAAAAGATAAATTAATCATAAGATTAAGTTAACTGAGAACTAATCAATCTTTGAGAAACTAATTGAACCTTTATAATCTGTATAAATTCACTACAGTTTAATCTGTTTTTGAAATTGGGGGATTTTAATAGAATTTTTTTTAGCAGAAATTTTAATTGGAACTCAGTTCACCCCCCCCCCTCTTGAGTGTCCACTCCGACCAACACATTACTTTTGAGGAATACATAGTACATAACAAAAACACACACACAAGGACCGTAATAGTTTAGTGTCTTTGGAAACTCGTTATATAATCTTATAATCGCGGTGAATGATCTTCAACATCTCCCATAAAGATCATTCATTTTTTACCTAAAACATTTCTTTATATCCTGGGGAAAAGAAAACATAAAAGGGTGAGCTCAAATGCTTAGTAAGGGTAAACAGAAGAAATATCAATCACATCATATTCATAAGAACATAACATTTTTTAAATCATAACCTGCAAAAGAGATCATAATATCATAACATGGGATAAATCATAGTAGTGAAATGTAATCTCAGTAATCATAACTTAAAACATGAAACTTTGTGGCATACATATATAATCATAGAGAATAATTTCTTATTTGTCAAGACTCATTTCCAAGACTATCTTAGTGGACAAAGTCCATTTCTGAACCGAGTTCACTCCTCATTTCAGTCCTATTTCACTGAACCGGTTTAACCTGACGTTCCAACCATGTCTATCTCAAGAAATATAAAATCATTACCCAATGCATTGGAGGGAGATATAGGTCCCACCCATCACATAATGATACCATTCTTATGTGTTCCACAAAATCATAAATCATACATCATTGCATAACCCATGTAATAAAAATGGGAATCTTATACATCATGACATCATAAAACAATTCATATAAGATAAAGGAATTCATAAAAATATTTCCATCACAACATAATCAAATCCATGTAATAATAGGGATAGAAACATAACCCTATATTATCTTAGATGGAAAATAATTTTGATAAAACACTTGAACTCAATTCTTGAGGAAAATATCCTTTCTACTTCAAAAACACTTTTCCTTTCTTAACATGTCATTCAATTATAATCTAAAAGAATATTATTAAAAATAAACTTCAAAACATGTAAAGGAAGCTTCTTGGAAATAATGTTTTAAAAATCCATTCATGCCGTATAAGTTAAAAAAACATTCTTTTCGTACTTTTGTCAGAAATGTCCAAAAGTACCTCGTACGAAAAATGAAAAAAGATTCCTTTCATATCTTTTACTAAAAACCCACCAAAGGGTAAATTTTGATATAAACTATTGTATAAAGATATAAATATTACATATTGAGAAAACATGCATGTGGATGATAAAATACACCCTAGTAAATTTCAAAGTATAAACAATCTCGGATAAAAATGAGATTGTGATACTTTCCCTTACCTTAGGTCTGATTTGCTTCGTAAGTGTCCTATCCTACTGTATAATGATTTAAATAATGTTATTTACTTATTCCAGAATCATAATTATTTTTATGATATCATATATGGTCATATTCATAGCTTCAAATAAGTAATATTTCATTACTACTTGTTTATTCGGGTGTTTATTACTTTTTGTTCTTATGCGTGTTTTGTCGAAAAAATTCTCATACTTATTTTTTGGTTATAGATACCTAATTTACATAATGTTATTAGTGTAATATATATCATATATATTCACTCAATTCATTTATATAGTAATTATGCAATGGAGATCATGTACAACAAGTCGCATCACATCGTGGAGAAAATATTCCGTACGTACGCACGAGCGATGATATCATTTCCATGATCGTGGAATTGTATTGGAATGTATGCATACCATTTAAGAGTCAATATCACTTTATAATAGTCATATATAGTCATTATTTACACAATTATACCCATCCAAGTAAGGTGGTGGTGGAAAATATATTACACCATGGCGTGGAGACGGTATTCCGTACGTACGCACGCGTGGTGATTTCATTTTATGTAGAATGGATAAAAGGTGAAATGGGGTTTTTTCACATTTATAATAACATATCAGTATATTAGTTATACTGATGTTATTACTTTATAATTAAACAACTAAAGAAAATGAAGTTGAAGAATAAAGAAGTTTGAAAGAATCGGTAGAAGAAATTACCTCTTCTTCGATACGCTTCTTTGAAACCTCCTCTTAGGGCACTATGATTGGACTTTGAAGAAGACCAGAACCTATAGGTTGTTTCAATGGAAGAGGATAAGAGAATTTGGCAGGGTTTGGCCGAGCATGAAGGCTCAATGTGGTGTGAGGAAGATAGGGAGGAGGTGCCCTATTATAAGGGAGGAGAGGGCCACCTTTGGAAAAACTAAAAATATTATTTTATTATAAAGCAAAATTCGGTTTTAAATAGCTTCAAATTGATTTATTTAGAAGATAAGGTGTGGATGGGTAGAAATCCTCTCATCCAATAGAATTTAGATAAGTTTAGGTTCCTATTTTAACCTAATCATTTATATTTAACTTTAAGATAGATAATTTTACTTTTACTGTGTCTTTTTGTGTTCTTGCACTATAAGGTTAATAAACATACTATAACAAGACAAACGAACCCTAAGTTGTTTATTATTAATATATATAACCTTATCTAAGTCATTCGGCCGAACCGTAGATTTTTAGGAATAAAATAACAATTAATAATATAATATTTGTTTGAAAAACTATTTTATGTCAATTTTGACACTATTTAGTAATTGATTTTTTTGAAAATAATAACAGAATTATTATTCTGAAGAAAGTTAATTAAATCAACACTAACATCTCATATTAACCTAGAAAATTAGTGGAATTAATAAAAAGTTTCAAATTACATTTATTAAATATTTATAACATCAATTATGTAAATATTTCATTAATAAGATAATTACTGCATCATCTTTGTGTCATAAATAAATTAAATTATATAATGTCTAAAAATTACAAATAAAATACGATTATGTAGGAACTCTTGTTATATTTCTAATTAATATTTATAGTCGAATTTATCTTATGTATAACCCTATATTAAAAATTATTTTCTTATTAAACATTGATTTTAACTATTTTAACCCTTCTTCAAATAAATTAATAATAAATGTCCTAATCTAATCCAAGTGGGCCTAAATTGTCCTATTTTATTCCTAAGGTTGTTTTTTGTCGAATTAAATTTATCCAATAGAATTAGGACATGTGTTATGGTAATAATAATGTCATTTTTACCCTTAATTACCCTATTTACTTTTAACCGTGGTAAAAAAAGTAAAAAGTTACTATTCACCAAAAATTATTTTCATCACATTGAACCACATTTTACATACTGACATCAACAGTGTCTTTCGGATTTTTGAAATTCCACTCACAGAAGCGGTAAAATTATTTTTTATGAATAATTCATTTTTTTAACTACCACTTAGTTGTTTCACTATTCATCAAAAAATGAATGTTTCGAGAAAAATACCAAAAATTAGGCTTAAGATATATTAGATATTATGAATCAAAAGTGAATTCTATTTTACCAAATTCAAAACATATAAGATTCATTAATTAATTTAAAATTTAATTCCCATCGTCAAAACATATAGCGTGTTCTTAAGAGACAATAACTATTAAAAGATTGACACTTGTTTATGTCTGGTTTAAATGTGAAATTACATCCAATGACCAACATTGTATTAAATTGTAAAAATGTATTCTAAATATAATTTAAAACCACTGAAATTAATAATTTATCACTATTAATTACTTCGATTAAAAATGATGTTTTTAATTAAAATTTAGTAATTTTCACTATTCATCAGAAAATGAAAGTTATCCGAAAAGTACCAAAATTTCACCCTAAGCTAATTTCAATATTCCAAATCCAAAAAATGAAGTTCATTTTGAAAAATAAAATTTTCAAAATTTTAAAAAGTGGTTATTACTAGTCATAACGTCTAGTTTGAATAATATTTTAATAGCATATCGTTGTTTAGTGATACTCGGTATTGCGTACTACACACGCTATCGAGGAAGGTCGTGATTGCGTGTAATGCAAGGCAGGTCAAGGATGCGTGTTGTGCAAGATCATTTTGGTGTAGCATACAACAGAAGACATTAATGAAATTAAAATGAATATTTTTCATAAAATCTCGGGGTGTTAAATGTAACATCCCATGCAATTTTAGAATAAGACATATTTTATATTTATTAATATTTTTGAATTAAATATTAATTTTACTTTAAAGAGGTTGTTATGTTTGATAGCATACCCGATACGCAACAACAGGTTTCATTGAAATCTTACATTACATATTAATAATATATTATTATTATTTTAAATGGTAGTTAACTCCTAACCATTGTATTGGCAGGAATGAAAGAAACAAACTACAATATGATTATACGTGTTTGTTAAATGTATTTACATTATCCAATAAAAGGATTTGGATCAAAATAAGAATGATTCTAATTTTAATCATAATTTACATTAAAAGGCTAATTTACCTTATTTTAATGGAGAACCCTCTATAAATATAGTTTTGGTCACTTTAATAAATTCTATATGACCAAATAAAATCCTTCTTTAGAATGGGGACATCAAAATTTACTTTTTGTAAATTTTTGGAATTTTTCCGATAAAGTTCATTTTCAATGAATAGTGAAAAACATTGTATTTTAATTAAATATTTTCCTTTTAATATATTTTTATGTATATGGTTTTATTATCTTTTTAATTATTTTTAATGTGTAATTAGAATATATAGTTACCATTTAATCCAATTTTGGTCATTGAATTAATTTTACATTGAAATTAGACATAAACAAGTGTCAATCTATTGATAATTATTAATTCTTAAAAACATGCTATTTGTTTTAACAATAAGAATTATCTTTAAATCAATTAATGACACTTCTATGTTTTGAATTTGGAAAAATAGACATTAATTTTTAATTCGGAATATCAAATAATTCTTAGACTGAATTTTTGGTATTTTTCTGAAAAAACTTCAATTTTAGATGAATACTGAAACAACTTAGTAGTAGTTAAAATATTGACTTTTTCATTTAAATGAAATTTTAAAACTTTTGTAAATTTAATTTCATAATTCCAAAAAACATGGTTGTTATCAATAAGTAAAATGTGGATCAATAATATGAAAATAATTTTTTGTGAATAGTTACTTTTGACTTTTATTTACGACGGTTAAAGGTAAATAAGGTAATTCAAGGTTAAAAGAATATTATAATAATTCAAAATTATTTTAACACTAGTCCGAACCTTATTGGTTGAGTCATTTACGACCATGGGTATCTTTGGGTCGATTTTGGGACCCCATTGAGCATCTTGGTAGTGATAATGACAATTTAGATTAAATAATTTTATGTAAAGACAAAATTGACATTAACAAAAATAGTTTACTAATTAATTTTTATATGGTGTTATAAAAGTTATATTTTCGACAATAAATGTTTATTTGAAAGCTAAAAATATTTCATACATGATGGTATTTTTTTTATAATTTTTAGACATCATATACATTAAATTATATATGAAACAAAAATGATGTAGTATTTACCTCATTAATAAATGATTTAAATAAATCAGATTATAATGATTAAACTATTATCCCAAACAAGTCCAATTCGGATTGGATGATTTTATTTCTACCATGAGTAATCTTATCTTCATCTTTAATGATTTTTGGACATTTTAAAACTGAAGATAAGTTTATAATAAAATTATATTTTGACACTTTCTTAAAGAGCCTCTCCTCAACCTTATAAAAGGAGACTACTTCTAAAAAATTCTACACTCCTTTAATGCCATTTGGATCATCAAAACTCTGCCCAATTAAGCTCCATATATCCCTATGCTCCCTCTAAAAGAATCACCTTAGGAAGAAGGCACTTCAATATGTCCTTTTGGTTCAAACTAAAGGAAGTTACCCAAATTAAAGGTAATTGTTTCTCTTAAATTATATTTTTTATTTTACTTATCCAACCCCTAAAATATTTTTATTCCTTAATTTTGTAACAAAAAAAGTATCCTAAATATAATACGATGTTTTTATGAGAATTATTATAACTACACATACAAAAAACCACTGTCTAATAGGTGAAGAACATAATGTTTCTGTGGATAGAAAACCAACACCTCACGAAATGATGATTGTTCGATTATCTTCTACAGCCTCTCATGGTGGCCATTATGATGTCACTATATTTACATATGATATATATTTTGTTCTTTTTATTTATGCTTGTGTCTTTTTCATTTATAGAACATTTTTATGGTTTCCATAGTGGGTAAATACGATAAACTCATTTGAGGAAGTGCGGACTACCGCACCCTCAAAATTATTTGATTTGTTAATGACTTATATGGGAAGTATAAAGGATGGATTTAATGATATTATATATGATATTATACTGGAATTATAATATATCTATGTATCATTATGTTTTATTTCATTTAAAATAATAAATAGAAATGAAATTAGCGTTCATGTGTACGTACAACTTACCATCTCTATGAACTGTGCATTTCATTTCGTACCTCCATATGTTATGTACAATTATAAATACATGTATATTCTGGATATATAATATATATATGATATATAAATCATCAATATCATTTTGCATATAATGAACCTTTTTCCACTTGAACAACATGTAGTTATAAGAAGCCCATTTTTGACTCAAGTACCGAATATCGACAAAAAGAACATTATTTACTTAAATGATTACATAATGTTTATAACATGTTAGTAAGTGATATTAAAGGAATAATAAACTTGAAAAATGTTCTTAAGAAAATTTAAATTAACTTTAGTTTATTAATCAGGATATTAAAGAACGATCGTGTCATGTCGGACACGAGGTTAGGGAACTTCTGAATCTAATTTCTGTTCTTTGGGTTCATCTTCTCTTTCATGTTTATCTGATTGCTTGATTATGTGAGAAATTATTTTTCATATATTTATAAATTAATTATGAGTGATTATATTGAATACAGATAATAGATCTATTTTATTTACAAATTGTTCTTTATAAGGGACTTCGAATGAATCTCCTTTCATTGAGGCAAATTTTGTTTTAATACACCACTTTCTTTTATACGCAGAATAAACTCCCTTGCCTTTTCAAAGGGAATATTTTTCTACAAATAATTTTACTAAATGAAAAAAATGAATGTTTATTTTAACATAATTGGTGATAATGTCATTTTCCACTACCACAAGTATTATTTGATCTTTGGCTTCCTCAACAAGTCGTAATGTTTTTAAAAGAAAGTAAATACTATATAATCTTTTTGTATTTTGGTATTGAAAATGTTTTTGATAATGGACTAGTTATGTCAATATATATAAGTGATATATTGTGATTGAAATGTGGAATTGTTTCCTTTTTTATATTTGTTTTCATTCTTATGATTTTATAATGGTACTCAGACATTTGATGGGTGGTTACGTGATAAACCAAATGACGGGTGGTGCTGTGAATACCAGGATGGATGGTTACGTTATAACCTCCAATGAATTGGGTATGGATGTCGTCCATATGGCTATTCCATTCAGTGATATGTGTAGAAGTCAACCGTATGGTTATTATATTTAAGTATGTTTATGTCTTAAGTTACCATTATATGTTATGTGTTCTTTATATGGGTTTTATGGTAATATTTTTGTTAAAAAAAAGGTAAGTAATGATCTTTTATTCCGTGAAGAGTATTTACTACGTCATAAAAGAGAAAATTATTACTTATGTTAAAGTATTCATGGTCTACTTGTTGCTTTGAAAAAATAACAGTTTTCTTTCTTTGTGTATCCCTTACAGAGGTTTTTATTCTCATCCCATGTTTTTGAAATGTTATCACAGGACATAATGTGGAATAGGGTCAAGGATGGGATCACGAAAAATTCATGCTTTCTTAAACATGGAACTAGATATGACTTTTTTTTCAAGAGGTCATGTTTTGTAACAAAAATGGATACTGGGTAGAAGTGTCTACTTTATAATTTTTTGAAATATAATAGTTATGGTCTAACTCTCTAAAACTCTAAACCTGAAAAGACCCTCAATGTGAATTATTAGATTAATTCAATATTATGTAAGGTTTAAGGCCAAGTCCTTATTGTTGGTATCAGAGTTTGGTTTAGATAACTTTAGGAGTTAGGGTATTGTTAAAGTAATATCCATAAAGTAATTTATGGTAATATTAAAATGATATAGAATTTATATATTACCATGTTGCTTTGCCTATGATATTTCTGTGTTAAGAATGGTTTCTCATAGAGGAAACATAGTAGCTTTTCTGGGAAGGCATTCAAGGGGAAACGACCTTCCAAATTAGCAACCTGAGATGGTCAGAATCAGAATTGAATAGTTTGTCACAGTGATTTCTCTATCGACTAAGGTGATAAATGGTGGTTTTGTTTATTGAGATATTTTGGTTTATTGAAAATCTTAAGGGGAACAGGAATGTAATTTTAGGGTTTTCATTCAAACCTTAAAAGAAAAGAAAATGTTTGGGAAATTCAGAAACTGTGAGTTTTTGGTACAAAAAATTTCTTTCCTTGGTCACATTGTTTGAAAAAATGGCATAAATATTGATCCCACTAAAACAAAAGTTATTGAAGAATGGAAAACACCCAAAATTATAACCATTATTCTTAGTTTTCTTGGTTTTGAAGGTTTTTACTGGAGGATTGTTGAATAGTTTGCATAGTTATCAAGTCCAATGACAATGATAACTCGAAAAGGTGTTATGTTCATCAGGATAAAAGAATGTAATGATTGTTTTCAAGAATTGAAAAGAATATTTTTGAATGATTCATTTTTGGCACTGCCGTCCATAAATGATGAGTTTGTTATCTGTAGTGATGCTTCATTGAAAATAATTGGTTGTGTCTTAATGCAGACTGATCAGGTAATTTCTTATGCATCACGTCAGTTGAAACTTCATAAGTTAAATTACCATATACATGATTTGGAATTAGCTGTTATTGTTTCTGCTTTAAAATTTTGGAGGCATCATTTTTATGGAGTAAAGTGTGAAATATATACTGATAAAAAAAGTTTGAAGTATATATTCACTCAGAAATAATTGAACATGAGACAGAGGAGATGGTTGTAATTATTCAAGGATTATGATTACACCATCCATTACCAACCGGGAAAAGAAAATAATGTGGTTGATGCTTTGAGTCGAAAATGTAATACTTCATTAACCATGATATGTTTGGAATTAGATCCTTTGGTTTTTGATTTGATAAGCCATGGAATAGAAGTTGTTGGTGCAGGAAATACTTCTATTTCATTTCAGGAGTAGTGAAATCATCTCTATCAGACAGAATAAAGCATGCACAGATGGAATACAGTGAGTTGCAGAAAAAGGTAGAGTTGGTTAAGAAGGGTAAGTTATCTGATTTTAAAAATGATAATGATTGTGTATTGAGATTTGGGATGAGATTATGTGTGCCTTGTGATTCATAGTTGAAGAATGTGTTTTTATGTGAAGTTCATAGTTCCCTGTTTTTAGTTCATCCTGGCAGTACTAAGATGTATAGAGATCTTCGGGAGTATTACTAGTGGGGTTTAATGAAAAGATATATTGATTAATTTACTGTGAATTGTATGAATTGTCAGCAGGTTAAAGGAGAGCAACAGTTACCGAAAATAATGCTTCATCTTTTTTCGTTGCGATAATGGTAATGGGAAAATATATCCATGAACTTCATTGAGGGATTACCAAAGACATCTCGAGGTAATAGTGTAAGCTTGGCTATAGTTCAAAAATTGACTAAATATGCTCATTTCCATCCGATTTGAGATACTTTGACTCTTGAAAAATTTTCTCGGTTGTATGTTAAATAGGTATTCAGGTTTCATGGAGTTACCCTATCTATTGTATCTGATTGTGATCCAAAGTTTACTTCTAACTTCTGGAAAGGCCTTCAAAAGCCAATGGGTACTGAATTAAATTTTATTACATCTTTTCATCCTCAATCAGATGTGCAGTCAGAATGAACAATTAAGACCTTGGAAGATATGTTATGTTCTTGTTCGATGGATTACCAGGGATATTGGTACCAACATATTACTTTGGTGAAATTTTCATATAATAACAATTTTCATTCCAGTATAAATATGGCTCCATTTGAGGATTTATATGGAAAGAGTTGTCGAACTCCATATTTTTGGGATGATGTAGGTGAAAGGAAGCTGATGGGACTAGAATTGGTAGAACTGATGGCAGAGAAGGTTCAGTTGTTTCAGAAGCACATGAGAACAGCTCAGAGCAGACAGAAATGTTATGTAGATAACTGGAGGAATGATATTTCTTTTGATGTGGGTGATCATGTATTTCTCAAATTTTTCCACGGAAATGTGTGATTCTTTTTGGTAAGAAGGGAAAGTTGAGTCCGAGGTTCATTAGACCTTATGAAATTCTGGAAAAAGTTGGATCAGTTTAGTATATAGTGGCATTACATCCATGTTTATCCCATGTACACAATGTTTCTCATGTTTCGATGTTGAGAATGTATAAACCAGATCCATTTAATGTTTGAGCTCATAGGTTGTTCAGTTGGAAGAGAATCTATCTTGTGAAGAACAACCTATCCAGATTCTGGACTATAGTGAGCATGTGTTGTGGAATAAGGTAATTCACTAGGTAAATGTTTTGTGGAAGAACCATATGGTTTAAGAGGCAACGTGGGAATCTGAAAATTATATGAGGGATAAATACCCCCACTTATTTTGATAAGTGAATAAAAATTGTGAGGATGCAATTTTCGAAAGGGGGGAAGGATATAACATCACAGGTAAATGAAGAATAATACATATTCCATATTTATTAATATTTGTTAATTAAATATTATTTTTATGTTAAAGGGGTTGCTATGTTCAATAGTGTACCTGATACGCAACAACGGGTTTCTTTGAAATCTTACGTTGCACACTAATAAAATGATATTATTATTTTAAATGGTAGTTCACTCCTAGACATTTTATTGGGGGAAATGAACAGAACTAACTATAATATGATTATACATGTTTGTTAAATGTATTTACAGTATCCAATAAAATTTTAGAGGCTTAAAAGATGAATGAATCTAATTTTAAGCATAAATTACATTAAAATGCCGATTTAGCGCCTTTTAATGGATAACCCTATTTAAAAATAGTTTTGTTCACTTTAATACATTTTATATGACCAGATAATATTCTTTTTTAGAATTGGGACATCAAAATTTACTTTTTGTAAATTTTTTGGAATTTTTCCGATAAAGTTCATTTATAATGAATAGTGAAAAATACTTTATTTTAATTAAATATTTTTCTTTTAATCTAATTTATGTATATGGTTAGATTATCTTATTAATTGGTTTTAAAGTGTATTTAGAATATATTATTACCATTTAATCCATCGTTCATCATTGGAATTAATTTTCCTTTGAAATTGGACATAATCAAGTGTCAATCTATTGATAGTTATTGTTTCTTAAAAACATGCTTTTTTTTAACAACGGAAATTTATTTTTAAATTAATTAATGCCACTTAAATGTTTTGTATTTGGAATAATAGAAATAAATTTTGAATTCATGATATCAAATAATGCTTCAGCTGAATTTTTTATATTCTTCTAAAAAACATCAATTTTAGATGAATAGTGAAACCACTATGTAGTAGCTAAAAAACTGAAATTTTCATTAAAATGAAATTTTACCTCTTCTGTAAATTGAATTTCAAAAATACAACATACATGTTTGTTATCAAGATTTAAAATGTTTTTTAATAAGATGGAAATAATTTTTTTGGTGAATAGTAACTTATAACTTTTATTTACCACGGTTAAAGGTAAATAAGGTAATTCAAGGTTAAAAGAATATTATAATAATTCAAAATTACCATAAAACTTGTACAAAACATATTTGTTGAGTCATTTACGACCATGAGCGATTTGGGGTTGATTTTGGGACCTTATTGAGCAACATGGTAGTTATAATGACAATTAGGATTAATTGATTTAATGTAAAGACAAAATTGACATTAACAAGAATCTTTTAGTAATGTTTGTTTTATGGTGTTATATAAGTCCTATTTTAACTATAAATATTCATGGTAAAGATAAAAAGATTTCCTACATGATGGTATTTGATTTATAATTTTTAGACATCATATAAATCATATTATTTATGATACAATAATGATGTAGTATTTACCTTATTAATAAATGATTTACATAAATAAGATTATAATGAATAAAATACTTTCAAAAACATTTCCAATTCTGATTGGATGATTTTATTTCGACAATTATTCAACTTATATTCATCTGTAATGATTTTTGGAACATTTTAAGATGAATATAAGTTTATAATAACATAATAGTTTCACACATTCCTAAAGAGCCCCTACCCCCCCCCCCCCCTTATAAAAGGAGACCACTTATAACCAAGTTTTTACACCTATAATGAAATTTGGCACATCCATACTCTACCCAATTAATCTCCATTAATCCTTATACTTCTTCTAGAAGCCTTACCTTAGGAAGAATGCACTTCAATAAGTATTTTTAGTTAAAACCAAAGGATGTTACCCAAATGAAAGGTAATAGTATCTCTTAAATTGTTTTCCTTTATTTTACCTCTCCAACCCCTTAACATTTTTATTCCTTTTTTTTTGTAACAACACCAGTTTCGTCAATATACTAGGATGTTTTTTTTTGAAATATTCTAACTACACATACACACACCTCCATCTAATGGGTGAAGAACATAATGTTTCTGTGGATGGACAACCAACGCCTCACGAAATGATGATTGTTCGATTATCCCCTACCACATCTCATTGTGGCCATTATGATGGAACTGTATTTACATATGATATATATTTTCTTTATGCTTATATATTTTCCATTTATAGAACTCCTTCAGGGTTTCCATAGTGGGTAAATAAGATAATCTCATTTGAGGAAGTGCGGACTACCGCCCCCTCAAAGTGATTTGATTCATTAATGCCTTATGTGGGATGTATAAAGGATGGATTTAATGATATTATATATGATATTATACTGGAATTATAATATACATATGTATCATTATGTTTTATTTCTTTAAAATAAGAAATAGGAATGAAAATAGCGTTCATGCGTACGTACGACTTACCGTCTCCATGAACGGTGCATTTCATTTGTTACCTCCATATGTTATGTACTATTATAAATACATGTATATGCTCGATATATATGATATATATAACATATAAATAATTAATATCATTATTGATATAATTATCCTTTTACCACATGAATAACATGTAATTATAAGAAGTCCATTTCTGACTCAAGTACCAAATATCAACAAAATGACCATTAATTACATAATGTTTATAACATTATAATAAGTGATTTTAATGAAATAATAATCTTTAAAAAGGTTCATAAGAAAGTATAACTTAACATTAGTTTATTATTTAGGATATTAAATAATAATCGAGTTAAGTCGGACATGTGGTAAGGGAACTTCTTAACCAAATTTCCGTTCTTTGGGTTCATCTTCTCTTTCTTGTTTATATCATTCCTTGATTATGTGAGAAATGATTTTTTTTGTATTTATACTTGATTTATGAGTTCTTATATTAAATACACATAATAGATCTATTTTATTTACAAAATAATCTTTAAAGGGGATTTCGTCTCAATCTCCTCTCATTGAGGCATTTTTTGTTTTAATACATGTCTTTATTTTATATGCTGTATAAACACCCTTGTCTTTTCAAGGGGAATATTTTTCTACACAGCATTTTACTAAATGACAAAAATGATTGTTTCTTTTTACTTAAGTGGTGACAATGACCTTTTCTGCTGCCACGAGTATTATTTGATCTTTGGCTTCCTCAACAAGACGAAATGTTTTTAAAATAAACTAAATACCATATAATCTTTTTATATTTTGGTATTGAAATTGGTTTCGATAATGGATTAGTTATTTCAATACATTTAAGTGATATATTGTGATTGAAATGTGGAAATTTTTTCATTCCTTTATATTTTATATCTTTTCTTGTGATTTTATCATGGTACTTGGACATTTGACGGGTGGTTACATGATAAACCAAATGATGGGTGGTTCCATGAATTCCAGGATGGGTGGTTACGTTATAACATCCAGTGCGTTGGGTATGGAAATCGGCCATATGGCTATTCCATTTATTAATATTTGTGGAAGTCAACCGTATAGTTATTCCATTTAAGTATGTTTATGTCCCATGTTACCTTTATCTGTTATGTGTTCTTTATATGGGTTTCATGGTAATATTTTGGTTACAAAAAGATAAGTAATGATCTTTTATTCAGTGAAGAGTATTTACATCTTCATAAAGGGGAAAAGTATTACTTATGTTAAAGTATTAATGGTTTACTTGTTGCTTTGTAAAACTAATAGTTTTCCTTCATTTTGTATCCCTTACAGAGCTTTTTATGCTCATCCTAAGTTTTTGAAATGTTTTTCACAGGACATAATGGGGAATAGGGTCAAGGATGAGATCAAGGAAAATTCATCCTATCTTAATCATGGAACTAGGCATGTCTTTTTTTCAAGAGTTCATGTTTTTTAACAAAAATCGATATTTGGTAGAAGTGACTACTTTGTTATTTTTTGAAATGTAATAGTTATGGTCTAACTCTCTAAAACTCTAAACCAAAAAAATCCTCAATATGAATTATTCGTTTAATTCAATATTCAGTAAGGTTTATGGTTGGGTCCTTCTAACTGAATTATAAGTGAGTCTATAAATCCCCTTACTACTTGAGTAAAATTTGTTTCAAGTGGTCTAGGAATGAAAAACATAGATTGAAAATTTTAATATCATGAATAAAATGAAATTAACGTTATAAATATTCATATGTAATTATATAAATCATATAAAAGTGATTTGGATCACAATAAAAAATAAGTCTTAACGAAATATAAATTATGACCAAACCCAATACCTTTTGTATCAACTTTCTTCACACATAGTCAAAAATAATGTATAATAAATATAATTTCATTATAAATATACCGAATAATAATTTTCTTATATATCATTAAATATATTATTTTATTATGACATTATGTTAACCTTTTATTTAAAATTTAATGTCAATATTATGTTATGAGTAATAACCCTATTGTTTTCATATATGTATTGACTAGTAATTCGTGATACACATACATAAATCATGATTTTATTATTTCTATAATGTAAAATTTGATATAAATATCAGATATATTTTGAAATATATTAGTTATGATAATCTATAAAATATATAATGATGAAATGAATTGAATTATTTATTGAGATAGTGGGTCGTACATATGAATGAACATTGTTTCTGTGACGTTACACAAATATAAAGTATGAACCTTATATTAAATAGTGTGAATAGATCTTGAAACAACTAAATTAAGGTAATATAATATTCAAATACATTATAATATATTTACTATATAAAATATATTATAAATAACTAAATGCTACCAACACTGATTTCTTGAGCATTACAAGCAAGATATACCTTCCTCAATGGATCGTATTACATGCAAGAATGAGTTTTATAAAACAATAATATATTATTAAAATATAATGATATATAAATTATGCATTAAATTATAATTTGTGAATAGTGATAACTAAATTATTAAAAAAAAAATTATACAAATATATAATGGAATAATTGGTCACAATTTAATTAGGAATGAATATAAAATCATATGAATATAAAGTGAATATTTTTCTATAAAACAATTTTTTGTGCTCAAAAAGATGTTTTACACTAATATATAAAATTAATTACAATTATTGAGTGATATTAATAATATATATATATATATATAATCAAATGTTTTTTATATTCATCCATTAGGTTTGATATACAAAATATAAAACAAACTATTTTTTTTCATAAAAACATATATTTTTAATAAGAAATTTTATCACAATTTAATATAGAACTCCTTTTAAATATTAATTTTAATACATTAATTAGATAAATATCTCAAAACAATCATAATATTTGAAATTGAAACATAACAATTAATATAGGGTTAATTTTTTATATTTTTTGTAAATATATCATTTTTAAATGAATAGCTTAAAATACTGCATTTTTGTTCTTAAATTCATTTCATTTAATTAATTTTGAAATGATAAATTATATGTTTATTTTTTTGATGATTAATTATATTATAGTTTTATAAAATAATAAAATGTATATCATTATAATCAAATTCACTATGAAATTGATTATAAAAACATTGCATACATTGCAAACATTTTTACTTTAAAAGCCTGTAATATTGTCCCTTCTACATGATTTAATTTAAATAAATTTATTCCACATAAAGGATTGGAAATTGTAAAAATGGATTAAATAATTTTAATAGGAATAATATATAATCCATAATAATACATTCAATGTTTTTAACAAAAAAAATTTGTGAAAGACATTAAAATTAATTTTAATTATTAAAGTAAAATTAGGTCTAATAAAGGACTAAAACATTATCTTAGGTAAACGAATGACCTATAATCTTTTAAAATATAACTTTTAAGGCCATAATTAGTACATAATCTTTAGATTATTGAATTTTTTATCTATTTTAAGACTTTTTTATTTAAAACATTGGGACACCTTACTTCTTTTAAAACAATAATGTGAGTTGTTTCGCTCCCTTATAAAAGTCCACCACCTCTCTCCATTCCACACACCTATAAAACCACTTATGTTAGGCCAATATATTAGCATATTAATTCCTAAAATCCATACCATATACGTTTAATCATCTATTTTATAATAATTACTTCCAATGACTCCTTTTTGCAGAAAACAAAAGTACTTACGCGATAAATAGGCAGCATCTTCCCTCAAGATCTCGTGTTTCCTTCCCATTATCCAAAACATAAAATCTATTTATTCAATTATTATATAAAAAATGTTTTTTAAATATACTATTATGTTATTATTTAATTTTTTTGATCTACACATACACAACCATCCTTCTAATGGAAACAAAAATATTCTTTTTTGTACAACAATCTACTGCCTCACGAAACAATGGTAGATCATTTTTCCTTCACCACTTCTCATAGTTCCCATTATGATGGAAACTATGATTATATATGATATTTATGAAATTTATTATTTCTTTATAGGTCTTAAATATTTTTATTACACATACTTATACTAAATTACATTTTTTGTTAATATGATGACATTGGTTGAGGAATTGTGGTATACCACCCCTTCAATGCGATGTGATTCATTCAAACTATTCATGGAACATATAATGTCATGAAATATGCCGGGTTTCCATCTAACCCTGCACCTGACCCGGTCCGCGACATGGCTCGAATGGTGTTCCCGATCCTCACGGGATGGCACAAGTGCTCGGGTATCAAACATTACATGGTAGTGATTTACCTGAAAAAAATACATAAAGATAACTAAAAAGATAAAAAAACTAAAACTAGAAACATGAAACCAAACACTCTATTAAACTATAACCAGTTTTGGAGTTTACCATTCAACTAAAACCTAAAAGGGTACTACAACAAACATAGAAAAATAAAAACTCTAACTCAAGACTCTAAACGACATGAGAAGTCATACCTCCAAGCTACCTACAACAACCTGCATGAGGAGACCGACAAAAATCTAAACCACCATCACTATGCACGATGTCAACAACCTTGTGACCACAAGAATCAAGGTCTACATACACCCAAATGTGTATGCAGGGTGTGAGTGAAAATCCCAGTAGGCCGTCACCCAATAAAAATGTTCCACATGTAAACATAAAATGGCAAATACAATTGTAGGATAAATAAATGAAATGACGCCAAAGATTGCACAATTTTAAAGAAATATTTTCCATAAAGAAAACACATTAAAGAAAACAACATTAATAAAAAAAACACCCTTTCAATTAAGAAAATAACCAAACCTTTAGGAAAAAATCCAAAAGCTACAATGTATTCCGACGGTGAGTGTATGGTAGTCCAGTAGCACCAAAAGTGGGAGAGGCCCTTAAGGTGCCAGAAAAAGGAATGGGACCCAAGAACAGCGCGTCTCGGTGAAATATATTGTAAACACAGCAAAATACATTCTCTTTCATGATCCACTAGTAGGGAAACACATCCATAACCTATTTGTCTCCAATAATCATCCAATATTTAGATAGTATTGTAATCGTCAAACTAGCTAGGTGAAACCGGGCCAGAACCCCTTTCGAATCACTAGCATGCTAGATCTAGTCCACACACCTAGTACCCAGGCTTCCCCTTTTTGTGTTTGAGATATTCCAATTTCACATTTCATGTCAAACTCATACAAATAAAACAAACAGGGTGTTACACAAACCCAACACCACACCTTAACATACACAGAAAATCATTTGACAAAGTACGCACGACAAAAGACTTTACCCAACTCAATTAAAACAATTTCTGCCTTGCTAATAATTGTTTATTAAAAACATATTAAATTTTAATCGTTAATAATTTAATTAAATCATATTAAATTATTTCTAAAAAAATCTTTAAGAAAACATAACACATCTTTAACACACAAAAACAACTCAATCCCCTTTCATGAAAAAATACACCCAACGCCATATCAAGAACACAAATTGCACACTTTGAAAATTTTTACAAAGAAAACACAAATTTATAAAAACACTAGAACACCAACATTTCACTGTTCACATTTTCACCAAAAAAACACAATCATTATAAAATAAGTAGAGCAAAAACATTGAATTTTTCACATTTTCACAAAACAAACACAAACATTATAAAAACACTAGAACAAAAACATTGCACTTTTCACATATTCACAAAACAAACACAGTCTTTATAGAAATACTATAACACAAAAATTGCACTTTTCCCATTTTCACAAAACAATCACAAACTTTATGAAAACAATAGAACAAAAACATTGCACTTTGAATATTTGAAAATCTTACTGCAAACATTATAAGACACTAACAATTGACTGAAGATACGTTTTCGACCAATGAGAGCAACCACCCATATGACATAATACAAAATAAATCTAACACATGGAAGACTTCAAGGAAACAAAGTCCACACCGAAAAGAATTAACCATTGAAAATTATAAACTATCAAAGTTCACAAATGAATTCATTAAATAATGTTTAAAATGTGGAACCGCATACCTTGGTGTTGCAGAATTCAAAAACATGGTGCACAAGGACCGCCACACACCCACCACTCCTCCAACAACCTAACACGAATCCGAAATAAGAAAAATTCCTCAAAACCACCATATTAAACCCCAAATGAAAAAATAAATAAACCCCCTAAACACAACCGAAAGTGATTGAAAACAAATAATTAAATTAAATGAATAAATGAGGAAATCTGAACTCCACACACTAGAGAGGGTCCCCAGATGGGAGTCTATGCGGGTGCGAGGGGGGGACGAAGTGTGGTACAAGGGCCTGGCTGGGGTTCGTGCACACTAGGGTTTGTTAGACTAGGAAGTGGGGTTGATCGCATGGGAGTCCCCATTGGGTGATCTCGAGGGTAGAGGGACACAATTCGGCGAGAAAGGCAGTAGGGCTAGTAGGGAAAAGTCAGTCGGAAGGAAAGTGGGTTGTCCGACAGTGGTTGTGTTGCAAAACCGGGAGAGGAGATGGTCGGACAGATGAATTGGTTGGGAGGCAACTGGTTATAAGGATTATGGTAGAAGCATGGAGGAGGATAGGGTGGTCGAGCGGCTCAAGGGGGGTGATCTGGTGGGATTCCGAGCTGGAGGTAGGGGTGAGGCGTGTCTTGGAAGTTGTAAGGGGGTGCGACAAAGAATAAGAGAGGAACGTAGGGGTGTTCTATTCAGTGCTTGGACGGATGAAGCATGAAGGTCGGTGGGGAAGTGGTTAGGCTGGAAAAAGGCTGGAGAGGAGGTGCTGTGATGGCAGCTGGGAATGAGGTAGGTCGGGTGGTCAGCGAAAGGCCTTATCCCGAAGGGAGGTGGCGCGGCTACGCTGGCTTGGAAGAGGGTGTGTTGTAAGGGGCTTTACTGGGAGGGAATAAGGAAAGAGGATTGTGGTTGTGGGCTTAGTACGAGTGGGATGCTAGTGTCCTTCATTGTGCAGGGCAGAGGGGAAGTCCACAGGTGTGGTGTAAGGGGAAAAAGGGTATCACAAACCCTAAAAAAATAAATAAAATAATAAAATAAAATAAAATAAACAAAGGAACAAAGGAAATAATTAATAGTAATAACAATAATAATCAAAGTAATTGTAATTATAAACTGAAATGAAAGTAATAATAATAAATAAAGTAACTTACATAACATCTTTAATATAAATAATAATAATACTGATTAATAATTAATAATATCCAAAAATAATAATATTAACATTATAAGTAAAAATAATAATTAAATTTTTATCGAAGTATTATTATTTTATTTCATTTATATTTTATTATTCGACTAATTTTATTTATTCATTATTAATTTATTTCATTTATTTAATTAAATATCGACAGGTCACATTGTGTACCAGGCGAGGCCACGCAGTTTCAAAACCATGCCTCACCCGAGGCTGCACGGTCTCAATTTTCATTGTATTCTCATTTTACTATCCGTCACAAAATTTTCATCTGCCTTGAACATCAGGAAGGCCACACAGTGACCCAAGCGAGGTCACACGGCTTCGACTGTGGTGCGCTGGACGCAACTAAAGGAAAAACATATGTTTTAAAATAAGAATTCAAAATTTTAACTCAGGTTTCGACCCGAACCAGCCAAGGTCCAAAAATTTAATGAATGAAATTAAAAAAAAATTAACATGACAGCTGTCACAACTCTCCCCACCATAAATCTTTTTGTCCCCATAAAACCACAACTAAGGCTGAGACCCAAAGTAGGAAACGACACCCCTATGGGGTTTAGAAGGTATCCCCATGAAATGCATGTGGAAATAGGCAAACACAACATGCATAGAGATTGCGACTCAAATGACAACCTCAAGGAACCCGTAAAACACTTTTTGCTAAGTGTCACCTGCCCCAGAGTTCTAGAACACATCCAGTTGATTTCATAAGGAAATGAACTCTCACACTAATGGAAACTAACTTCACAATCCAGAACACCTCAAAAATTATTAAAGGAAAACCATACCATTTGGTTATAATGGACATGCTTGGTCAAACCGCGTCCATGGAACACTCTTATCACTTATCAACAAGCCATCTCTAGGAACATGACTAAAAGGCCAACTGGGAAAAGGCCGAATGGGCTCCCCACCATTAGAAACTTACTGAATCCCGAGACGAGACTAGAAAACTGACACGAAGAGGCCCCAGTGGACTCCTCATCATTATGAAAAGGGAAAACACCAACACCTTCTAGAGACATTTTTGTGAGACCCATCGGGGGTATCCTCACTATTAGGACCGATAGAAGGTAAAAAACATTGAAAATTCCCTAACGGTGACCAAAAACCCCACCCAAGGTGTGGGGAGTGAGGGGCCAAACTACCGGGGCGTTAAAACCACAACCTAAAACAAACATGCATCTTCACGTCCCTGGTTGAGCACTATTTAAATTCGAGACCGCTTAACCCAACAGACCACATAAAGACCACTAAAATTGATACATCTGGTATGATGTAACCCTAAGGACTTTAAGGTGATGAGACAATCATGCCTCCTCAGAGCCATGGGAAACCCCATGAACCCAAACTTGTCGTCCAGAAAAGAACAATCATAGAAAACAACTTAACCCTCGTCACCTCCAATAACAATGACATAAAAAAGGTTGGGGTCCTGTACACTCCCGGCGTTCCTGACCACACGCTAGATTCACTCCGAGGCCTATGGCTGGGGCATTGTTGTTTGAAGCATCTCCTGAATCACAGTCAGGTATTGAAGACTACTGAGTTGAGCATCTCATTTTTGTGCCACAAGCAATCATACTGCAACTGAGGAAAGACCATCAAAAAACAACCCACCATGACATCCAATTAGTCTCACACTAAACATTCACCAGAGCGAGAGCTTAGATGGTACACGTGGATCACCCCTTGATACACTGAATGAGAACATGACACCTCAAATCATCACCAAGAAAGATCATTGTTGTCGAGAGAAACAATACACTGAGAAAGACTTTATACCGTGTCTTGAACAACACGTGATTCCTGCCAACGACCATAGCAGCCTCATATGACTAGGTATTACAAAATAATAGCCTAACACGATCCATTTCTTAAATGAAACAAACCAAAGATCAGAGGTCATTTAAAACAATAGACCACACCAACAACTTTGGGTTTCTTCCACCTTTTCCCAACTGGAGACTCCTTTACTACTTACAAACAACCATTGACTTGTAATGGGACCTCACATTGTAAGATGTCACCCAACCATGACCATTGCGGATGATAGAATCACTACAAGACTTTCAAGACATTGGTCAGCACCAATAATTTGGAACCGCCTTCACCCATCCCTCTTGGAATTCCTTTCACTGTTTCAAGGGGAACCCTTCTGACATGATGACATCAAACGTCATACACGATGACTCAGATAACTCAAAGAGACCGAAATTCTCATCAGCTCCCCTTGAATATTTCATCACGTTGTTAGAGGATCTACTTAACCAAAATGAAAAAGGAAAATACATAGCACTATCAACCAAAAGGTAGAGTCCTTACGTTAATAAAAAAGAGGGTCAGCCAACAGCGAATTACCAGTTTCCACACTTCAATCGCATGTTAATGCTCTATGGTGGAATACACTAGTCAAGAAATAAAACCATGGACCCAACCAAACTGGTCCAATTGTCAAGACATACACAAGAGAACACCAAATCTGTAGGGGGAACCACTACAAGGGCTCCCTACTGTACTATTCATAGTAATTCACTAACCACATGCTTGCATACCAACTTAAATATAAAAATTCAAACTCAAACACAAATCAGTCAGAAGGGATCCTTGGCTCAAAATTCATCACATCCGACATTTTTAAAATGTAAGGACACACCACACAGTCACCAGTTATTTAATTACCAAATTCTCATTTAGAAACAATTTTTTTATAAAATATGTAAAGATAGTTGGTTGCACAATCACAAATGGCGTCCCATGGGCCTTGAACAAGCCCGTTCTCATGCCACACTGACACCCACCTCTCATCCATCCAGGCACTCGTCCACTCATGTCGTTAACCATTTATTTCTCCTATATATATTCATTCATGTGGTTGCCCATGAGATCACCAAGAATAAAAACCAAACCATTACAATTTTTTTCTTCAAAACCAAAACATTCAACCCACACTTTTCAAACCTTACAGATCATAATTTATTTAACACTTCATTTCAAAACAATTTCCAAGACCAGATCTTTTTTTCTCCCTTGAAAACCAGATTTCCATGAATCCCGAACGAAGAGACGATGAACAATTCAGGAGGAAACTAGTGTCTGCAAGTGATTGGAACATATGGTTGGAGTCCATACGCCAAACACGCCACTGTCCACAGAGAGTATTTTAGGATAGTGTCCCTGGATCCACCATACATAGAGACCCTGTGAGCTCACTAGGACCACTGACTCTACTCCCTTTTCATTTCCCCTAGACAAGATTAAACGCAGTGACCAAAGACTCAGACAAACCTCAACTAACTTCAGTAACTCGAGTCCTACCACGAGGTGTTCTGGCCAGGAACCTTACTCATAGAAAGGATGTCAGATTCCAACAACAAAAACTCCAATCTACCTTGGCTCTATCCTAAAAGAAAATGACCTAAGGATTAATCCTCCCTCTGATACCATTTTATCACGAACTAGGCCAGGTCGCCATATGACCCAACACCCGACCCAGTCAGCGACACGGCCTGAAGGGCGTTCCCAATCCCCACAGGATGGCACAAGTGCCCAGGTATCAAATATTACGTGGGAAAGATTTACCCAAAATAAATACAGAAAGACAACTAACTAGATAAACAAACTAAATCTAGAAACATGAAGCCAAACATTCATTTAAACTGTAACCAGGTTTCGAGTTTACAATTCAACTAAAACAATAAAGTGGACTACAACAGAGACATAAAACTAAAAACTCTAACTCAAGACTCTAAACTAAATGAGAATTAATACCTCCATGATACCCACACAAACCTGCAAGAGGATACCGAAAACAATCTGAACCACCATCACTAACCACGATGTCAACAACCAGGTGACCACAAGAAACAAGGTCTACATACAACCGAAGGTGTATGCAGGTTGTGAGGGGGAAACCTAGCAGGATGTCACCCAATAAAAACGTTCCACGTGTAAACATTAAATGATAAATACATTTGCAGTTAAATAAATGAAATGAGGTGAATGAATTCACAATTTTAAGGAAATAGTTTCTATAAAGAAAACACTTTAAAGAAAACAACTTTAATAATTAAAAAAACACCATTGAATTTATGAATAAAAACAAACCTTTAAGAAACACCCAAAAGCTACACCGTATGCTGACGATGAATGTATAGTAGTCCAGGAGAACTCAAAGTGGGAGAGGCCCTAACGGTACCAAAAAGAATGGGACCCTAGAACTTCGCATATCAGTGAACTATATAGGAAACATAAAAAATAACATTCTCATTCTTGATTCACTAGTTGGGAAACACATAAATAACCTAGTGGTCTCCAATCATCATCCAATTTCCAGTTAGTGTTGTAATCATCAAACCAGCAATGTGAAACCGGGCCAGAGCCACTTCCGAATCACTAGCACGCTAGATCTATTTTTCCCACCTAGAACCCAGGCTTCCCCTTTTTGTTCTCAAGATGTTCCAATTTCACATTTCATGTCAAACTCAGAAAAATAAAACAAAAAGGGTGTTACAAAGACCCAACACCACACTTTGACACACATAGAAAAACTTTGACAAAGTATACACGACAAAAGGCATTACCAAACTCAATTAAAACAATTTCTGCATTACTAATAATTTTTTATTAAAAATATATTAAATTTTTATCGTTAATAATTTTATTAAATCATATTAAATTCTTTGTAAACGAAATCTTTAAAAAGAAACATATCACAAATTTAACACATAAAAACAACTCAACCCTCTTTCATGAACAAACACACCCAACACCACATCAAGAACACAAATTGAACACTTTGAACATTTTCAAAAAGAAAACACAATTGTACAAAAACAGTAGAACACCAACATTTCACATTGCACATTTTCACAAAAAAGCACAAACTTTATAAAATCACTAGAACACAAACATTTCACTTTTCACATTTTAACAAAACAAACACAATATTTATAAAAACACTAGAACAAAAACATTTCACTTTGCACATATTAACAAAACAAACACAAACTTTATAAAAACACTTGAACACAAACATTGTAGTTTTCACATTTTCACAAAACAAATAGAAACTTTATAAAAACACTAGAACACAAACATTGAACTTTGAATATTAGAAATCCTTACTGCAAACATTATTAAACACTACAAATTTATTAAAGATAAGTTTTCAACCAATAAGTGCACCCATCTATATGACATAATACCAAATAAATCTAATACAATGAAGACTTCAAGGAAACAAAGTCTGCACCCAAAAGAGTTAACCTATGAAAATTATAAACTATCAAAGCAAACAAATGAATTCATTAAATAATGTTTAAAATGAGGATCCACCTACCTTGGTGTTGCAGACATCACAAACATGGTGTGCAGCGACCGCCACACGCCAACCGCGCCTCCAAAAACCTAGCATGAATAAGAAACAAGGGAAATTCCTCAAAACCCCCAAATTAAACCCCAAATGAGAAAATAACTAAACCACCTAAACACAACCTAAAATGATGGAAAACAAACAAATAAATAAAATCAATAAATGAGGAAATATGAACTCCACAAACCACAGTGGGTTGTCGGATGGGAGTCTGTGCGGGTCTGAGCGGGGGACGAAGAATAGTGCATGGGCCTGGATGGGGTTCACGCACGCTGGGGTTTGTTAGACTAGGCGGGGGGATGCTCACGTGGTAGGCATGGGTGGGTGATCTTGAGGGAAGTGGGACACCAGTCGGGGAGAAAGGAAGTGGTGCGAGTGGGGGAAAGTCGGTCGGAAGGCAAGCGGGTGGTCCGGCGGTGTTTGTTTCGTGAAACTCGGAGTGGAAAGGGTCGGACGGAGGGAGCGATCAAGAGGTGTCTAGATGGAAGAATTTTGGATGAAACATGGAGGAGGATGGGGTGGTTGAGTGGATAAAATGGGGGGTGATCTGGCAAGATTCCAAGCTGGAGGTAGGGGTGCGGCCCGTCTGGGCAGCAACGAGGGGGTGTGGTGAAGAATAAGAGAGGAAGGTTGGGGCGGGCAGTTCGGCGCTTCTTCTGATGAAGTAGGAAGGCCGGCGGGGAAGTGGTTAGGCTGGCACATGGTTTGAGTGGAGTCACTGTGATGGTAGATGCAGAGGAGGTAGGACAATTGGTCGGAGAAAGGCCCTAGCCGGAAGGGAGGTGGCATGACTGGGCTGGCTTGGATGAGGGTGTTCCAGCAGGGGCTTTACTGGGAGGAAAGAGGGAAGGAGGGTTTTTGTTGTGAGCTCGGTACAAGGGGGAAGCTAGCTGCCTTTAGTGCGCAGGGCAGACGGGAAGCCCGTAAGTGCGGCGCAAGGGAAACAAAGTATAGTGGAAACCCTAAAACAAAAAACAAAAAAATTAAAATAAAATAAAATAAAAAAGGAACAAAAGAAATAATTAATAGTAATAACAATAATAATCATAGTAATTTTAATAACAATCTGAAACTAAAGTAATAATCATAAATAAAGTAACTTAATTAACATCCTTGATATAAATAATAATAATAATAATACTCATTAATAATTAAAAATATCCTCAAATAATAATATCACCATTATCAGTAAAAAATTTAATTAAATTTTTTATCGGACTCTTATTATTTTATATCATTTCTATTTTATGACTTGATTATATTTGTTTCTTCATAATTAATTCATTTTATTTATTTAATTAAATATCGGCAGGTCACCCCGTGTACCAGGAGAGGGCGCGCAGTTTCAAAACCGTGCCTCACCCGAGGCTACGTGGTCTCATTTTTCATTGTATTCTCATTTTACAATTTGTTGCGAAATTTTCATCCACCTTGAACATCGGGATGGTTGTGCAGTGATGCAAGTGTGGTCACATAGCTTCGACCACGGTGCGCTAGATGCAACCAAAGGCAAAACATATGTTTTAAAATAATAATTCAAAATTTTATCTCGGGTTTCAACCTAAACCACCCGAGGTCCAAAAATTTAATAAAGTAAAAAAAAATTAAACACGAGTGGTGTGACATATAAAGGATGGTTTCAATTAAATATATGTGACCTGAAAACCTACATATGATATTAATGACATAATTTGATATTTTTTAATATATTATATATATATATATATATCATTTTCATTATTACCCATTCACACACATAAAAAGTAATAACGACATTTGTTGACATGTGGAATACCCCCTCCATGACATTATGTGATTCATTTTACATCAAAATAATTAAATATATAAGGATATATTCATAAATAATATTTAACTTTTTATATAATGATAATTCTAGAAATATGGAAGTTTCATACATTCTTTCCATAATAATCCTTGAAAATTGCGAATGTTACTCAAGAATACGTATGACCTATCATCTCAATGATTATATTGTATAATAATTTATCAAAAACATATTTAATGATTTATTTTAAGAGTGTAATTGATATATAAATTAATTAGTTATGTAAGTATTATTATTCGTTATATGTTATATAATGTTTCTTTGATCATATATTTCTTATAGATGTTTATTTTTACACATAATCCGAATATTGTTAAAACACATGACATAAACATAAGTTATTAAATTGTTGTTTAAAACATAGAGGTAAGTTAAAAAAATTGATAAACATTAATAATTTTCTAAATAGAGTATATAATTAACATAATATTACTATACAAGATGTTAAAGGATGTTCCCTAGAATGAAAAGTCAATGTAAGTGATTATCCTCTCACATTTTTATCTTAATGTTATTTTAATCCTTTATTTAATTTTATTCCCACTTAGATATAATGATTCAAATGATTCGATGTGGCATGAAAAACATTTTAATGTTTAATTTTTATTTTCCTTAGGAATGATTTAAATGATAATCATTGCAATATCACATCCTATTTTTTTAACCTTCTCTTTAAACAAGAAAATAATGTTTTTGAAATTAATTTCTTATATATTGTGTTCATACTTCCACGTTGTCATATAATATATCGATTCAACCATTGTTATTGATATTTTTAGATTCAACTTGAAATACATCATTTAAGGTGATTTGAGTAAAAACATACCATGTGGAAAATAATTTCATAACCAACTCTTTTTGCATTGGGTTATATTACATATGATTTATTTTTATTTTTTTATTATTATGTATATAATTACATTGACTATATATTGATGCATTTCCTCTTATATTTGTGGTTTTTTAGTTGATAAACATAATGTTTTCATGGATATATACTCACACCCACATTATAATATTTTCAAACAATTACATTACAATATCATTTCGATAGGGATTTTTTACACTTAAATTCCAATCAGTGTAAATTATGTATTCATTTTAAAAAAACAATTTTACATCCTTCTACCATTATTATTCATGGATCTTATTATGGAGTAATTCTATTCATTGAATCTTTAGTAAGAAAAATTATTTAGAAAATGTTTTTAAGAAAACATGACATTATTTCACTCCTTAGTCCTAGAACATATTTTCCTTAAAAAATACCATTTTCTAAAAATGTTTTACAAAGAAAAACCTGATTTAGTAAATATATTTCATCATTTTTTTCATTTAACAAATTTTTCAAAGGAACATTCTTTTCACTTATCAGACAAGGAATTTTCTATCCTTTTTTAGTGAAAATGGATTGTCCATTTTACCTCATACTACAAGTATATATTTAATCTTGATAATTTATTTGAATCTTCCTTTTCGTATTTGAAATGATAATTATTAATGAATATAATTTCCCAAGTGATTATCAATGAAACGTTTTGTGAACTGATTTTTCATAATGAAAAGATATTTTAATCAAGAATGTTTTTAAAATATTATTTTATAACATTTCATTTCATCAAATAAGACAATAAATATATTTTATTCCACTTATGATTTTATGTTTTGATTACATCCTTATTATTCATCTTGAGGTTTTTCTATTAATTTGGCCAATGATAGTATTCACATTAACTTTTTCGAATCATTTTTATTTCCCCTTGAAATTTTCATTATCATATGATAATTGAACATTGAATTTACCCTAAAATATTCATTTTGTCTCCATTCGATGCCAGTATTTCCTATACCATATATTGATTTTCATACAGTTTCTAATGTGAAATTTATTTTAATATTTTGGGAAATATTTATATTATTTTATTCTTTATTCAATGTGGATATTTAATAAGGCATAATATTTAAATTTATTTTTTGATAAGAGGACTGCTTTGGAAATGAAATGACAAGAGAATCCTAAACATTATATAACACCTTAATTAATTGATATTTTCTCAGTTGAAAAATATGTTGCACTAATCAAATTTATTTATATCTGATATTTTAAACCATATTGTGAAATATCTCGGTGATATAAGCTTTCATTTTCCCCGGTCATGGAATCTATTAATGAATTAATGCATTCATATTATTTTCATTTATAATTTTCTCATTACATTTTGTTTGTACCAATCTATGGATACACTTCATTTTCACTTCCATGATGAAATGGAATGTGTTTTTGATTCTAAATTTTCTATATTTATTGGTCCTTATCTATTCATTTGAATGGAATATTTTTCAAGTTATTACATTACAAAAAATTTATGTACATCCTATCAGTTTATTGATTTCATATCATGTGTGTTAATTTATTTACATTTCTATATTTATTATTCTAATTTATTAATTATTGATTCTGTTATATTATTCGGTTACTGAGCATTTGACCTCACCCTTATTTGGTTTATGTTCCCATTAATTCAAAAAGAATAATATGAAAGATATTCATGGTTATAAAGTATGGAATAAAGTTATTCTCAATGTATGTTATTTAGAAGAATGAAATATGTTATAATTAGTGCATTATTATTTTATAAATGGGTAATTTATTAATTTTATTTACCAATACTACAAAACACTCTGTCCTTCAGTGCATGATTCCTTGTAATCATTCCAATGTAATAGCATTATACACCAGATCTGATCCTTATGAGGTAGGGTTTCTATAGTTGGTATCAATGGATGTTTAGTAGAAACCTTGGAAACTATATTTATATAGACATTTGTTAGAGAACATAAAACTAAGGTAAAATTTTCTGATATTTATATAAGAACAACCTCAAATTTTGGTAACTTATATATTAGGTGGGTATTCCTGGAAATACATCCATGTCTGGATACTACAAGTGGGTGTGGTTCTGGTAAAGATGGACCTAGGAGTAATAATTATAAAATTGTTTTCAATAATGTATAGGGGTGACTTGGTACATGGAAATGGGTCTTAATATGCATATGGTTTGACACTAACTGGGTATTTTCATAGGATAATCCATATTTTCATTCCAAAACAATATGATGGATTTTATGATATTTAAAAATGAATAGCCTAAGATAAACCTAAAGTGTTTTAGATTGAAAATATTATTTCATCATTTATAAATATAAAAAATGGTATTATGGATAATCCTTGGACCATGGAAGGATCAATTTGTTAAAAAAGAGGATGACGTATTTATTTGTTGTGGTTCTATTGAAAACGATTGTTTAGAATATATTTCTTGATGAACTAATTTCATTGATGTCCAGGATATTTATTATTTTAAATTATATTGATATGGTTTTAGAAGAGGTTAAACATTATTTTGGAGGACATACAATCAAATATGAAAAGGCAAAGGCCTTGCTCCCATAACCGATTTAATGTTAAGGATTTTACTATAATAACCGACCTACGTATTGGCTTGTAAAAATTTTTATTTTTAGTCAAACGACTTGATGAATAATTATTAATGATAAACTAACAGTATAACTTTTGAGGATTTGATATTAATATATGAACCATATAGGTTTTTTGTGAAAATTTAAATAAAATAAAAAGAAATTTTACTCTTTTTAAGGATTTATTATCTTTTAAAAGTTTATTTAGTGAGATAGGAATAAAAAATAATTACTAGTAATTAAATTGTACGTCTAAAGAGATGGTTTATAAATTTATCACAAGATAATTAAATGGAATGATTGTTCATATGAAATTAAAACAAATAAAAGAGATTATTTTCTTGTTTTATTTGTAACTAATATAATTATCCAGGATTATAAAAATTGTTTATAAATAAAATGTTGTCATAATACAATAATTTAGTTTAAACCGCTAGTCTTATAATTCATCAAAATTTAGGTCTTCGTGGCCCTAAAAATTATATTGATTGTAGAACCCCCGGTGTGAGGTACATGGCCTTTTTTTATGCATCTTTATGTGTTTAAAGTGCATGGGATGAGTTGGGAAGATGTTGGGAGAGTTTAGAATGGTTTTGGATGAGTTTGGAGGGCTTTAACGGGGTGCACAGTTTGAGCATGTTTAGTGGAAACCGTGCGGGCTCCTTATAAACCATGCAGACCTTTGTTCTTGAGATAGTAGGCCTCACATGACATGCGCACGGTTTTACAAACCTTGGGAGGAAACCATGTGGACCCTCTCTCTTAAGGCAGTGGTGTGCCCACGGTTAGCACACGGTTTTCCAAACCGTGCGAGCTAACCATGTGGCCACTTAAAGTTAGGGTTATAAGTTCTAGGATCACTCGAGATTACCCCATTTCACTCCAATCTTTCTCCCACTCGAGCCTCACTCATAATTTTAGGTTACCAAGGGTTTAAGGGGCTCTCCCACACGTTTTGAAAGCGATTTTAAGGGGTTTCATGGTGGATTCAAGGTGGTTTCTCCCAGGTATGTCTCTCTTCTTGGTTTCCTTGTGTATTCCTCTAGATCTAAATCCCTCTATTTCTTGGTTTTCTAGATCTACACTTGTAGTGTGTAGATCTAGGGTTTTGGTTGCCTTGGATGTTTATATTATGGATTGTGTATGTTAGGGGAAGTGATCTAGAGAGGTTTCAGGGGTGCAATTTCCGGATTTCAGGCGCAGTTGTTCGTGGGTCATTTTCTCAGGAACCCAAAAGGTAGGTGAATTCTCTCTCAAATCCACTTAGTTTTAACTAGTGGTTACTTATTACAATTAATTTGGTGTTCTTGAAATTAATTGTGTTTTGATGTGTGAAATTGATGGGAAATCCCTTGGGTGATGTTTTTGGGGATTTTTGGGAAAAATAGGGTTTTGTGTTGAAATTTTGTTGTTGTGGATTTTAAAATGGAGATTTTAAAATCAGATTCTATGGTTGATTTGTGAAAATGATTGATGGAAAGGGTTTTCAATAAAATGGTTGTTTTATTGAAATAGGGTTTTTCATGGAAAATGGTTTTCAATTAATGGGTGATTTATTAAATGGATTGATATGTAATAGAATGGGTTGATTGCATGATGATGTGACCTTGGTGTGTTATATACTGGGCTTTGGAAATTTTTAAATGTTGTGTAGAAGTGGTGATAAGTACCACTATAAAAAGGGGATGGATAGTGGAAGTAAGGGTCACCATCAATGGTAAGAGGATGGGATGTGCTGCTTAGTGTGAATGGGTGAACGGGTTGGACGGAAGTTCCACTATTTAGTTGTCTGGTTGTAATGGTTGTTTGTTGTGTATTGCTTGCATGTTGTAAATTGTGGTGCTAATGTGTGGATAGTGAAATTTATTTTGGAATGTTTGGTTGTCTTTCCATTGGTATCTTGGTTTGGGTGTGATGGATTGGTAAGATCATGGTTGGCTTATGGTAGTGGTTGCACTTGGGATTATTTTATATAAACTGTTTTATCCTAGTGGCGTGTGTAGAAAAGTTATTTGGGGAAATCCTACTAAATTTTAGTACTCACCCTCTGCTTTGGCACTGTGGTGTCTTTGCATATGTTGTGTACCATGACGTGGGAATAGGTAAGGCTTCACCCTCCTTTAGTTGAGCATTGTGATCCCGTTGTGGAGCTTGGATCTTGGATCTTGGCGTGAAGTTGTGGTGGTGTCATGGGTTGTGGTGTTTGGTTGTTTGGTTTCCACGGTGTACTCTGATGTTGTGTGGACATGTCTCGTTGTATTGGATTTGAGTTGTGTTGTGGAACAACATGGGTATCATTTGGGAATTCAAGGTCAGGTAATGTAATTTATGTGCATCATATAGTGGCTATTAGTGGATGTTTTGGTTGGTTTTTTCTTAATGGAAAATCATTCCGCAACTTGATATTGAAGCCCTCGGAATTTATTTCCAGCCATTGGTTCCTTGGGAACATCACTTAAGGCCATGTAGCCCTCACCGCCTCCTCAAGCCAATGAGGTAGGAGCGGGGTATTACAAGTGGTATTAGTTTTTTCTATCCATTGGAGTTGATTCTCAGGTTTGGTGTTGACATTCGTTGCGTTACATTCCATGAGTCAGGATGGTAGCAAAGAGTAGGAATGTCAGAACATTGAATTTATATCATAAAAGGACGTAGCTAAACCTTTTATGCTAAAATTAAAGTTACCATGGAATTGGGTACATAAGTGTTTTGAAGACACTTATAGGAATTGGTTATCTCATTGTCGTGGGTGTTGCCAATGAGATGAGCATGGCATGCATGGTATAAATGACTTCCCTCTTGGATGAATATTTCATTAGGAGTATAATGATTTATGATGTGATAAGAATATGTCAAATTTTAATGTTAATAAATTGGCATTTATAAAATGGTTTGGTTTTCAAAATGGTGAAACACGACACATGAAGAAAACTGTGAACTGGTGGAAATCCTTCTTGTGATAGTGTTGGGTAATGTGATTTGAAATGGGATTTTGTGATGTCTAAGTAAGTGAGACTCATGGTTATTTGTTTTTTGTATATAGAAATGGCACCGGGTAGGCCTCGTAGTGACCAACCAGAGGAGGTTGCTGAGAATGTGGTAGCACCTGAGCCTCAGGTGAACCAGTAGCTAGTGAAATGTATAGTGAAAGCATTCCATGCTTTGGGAGATAGAAATAAAACAGATGAACCAATTCATATAGATCATGTTGTTCAGTTTCAAAGGCATAATCCACCCATCTTCAGGGGTGATTCTGAGCCAAAAAGGGAAGAATCATGCTTGAATATAATGAACAAGGTCTTTGAGTTCTTGGGAATGTCGGTAGATCTGAAAGTGATGTTGGCCACATATATGTTGTAAGATCATTCCCTTCAGTGGTGGGAGTTGGTAGTCCAAATAGGGACAGACCAGGGTATGATGTGGGAAGTTTTGAGGAATTTTTTAACAGACAATTCTACCCACATACATTCAGAATTCAGCGTATGACTAATTTGTTCAGTATAATGCAAGAGATGATGTCTGTGATGGAGTATGCAGCAATGTTCATGAACTTAGTGCAGTTTTCACCAGAGGTGGAGGGTAGCATGACGTTGATGGAAAGGATCTTTGAAGCGGGGTTAAGTCCAGAAATCTATTCAAAGATAACGGTGCTGTGTAGAGATGATTACATTGAGATGGTGACTAGAGCATCGGTGGCTGAGCGAGAACTTTTGAGAGATCCATGCGGGGGAAGCATGGTGGTACCCATGAGGAATACTATGAACTCTAACACTGGGTTGAAGAGAAGTAGGGACACATATTCCCAGGGTGGGAATATGGTGTATAATCAGACGACAGGATCAGTAAATCTTCCTCCAAAGCCCCATATTATACCAGGATGTTTTTAGTGTGTTTTGGCGATCCACATAAAGCGGTATTGTAAGGAAAAACCTCGAACATGTTATAATTGTAAGAAGATGGGACATCTACAACATTATTTTCGGAATTCTCCATGTTCGGGTGCGCGTGACACACCTGAGGGATTGCAGACGACGTATGCTTCGACGGGACGGGGACAGAAGCACACCCCTCATCAGCAAAGTAAAGTGGGACATGGTGATTCTCAGAATACCAACACACCTCAGCAGAGAAAAAAAGAGTAGAGTGTGGCAAGAAAACATGTGTTTGGAGCTGAGCAGGTTGTGGTGTATGATCAGTCGGGACCATCCACAATGCTAGTTACTATTATTTTAAATTCTACCTTGATTCAAGTGTTGTTTGATACGAGTTCTTTAAACTCTAATATTACTGCATGCTTGGTTGATTGGGTGGGATGAAGGGTAGAAATGATTCCCTCGGTTTTGAAACATCAAACACCTCTAGGTCGAAGAGATTGTCGAGCCTTATTGTGTAAAGAATGTTGAATTGTTGTGGGAGAGGTTGATATAGTGTGGAATTTCTCAATGCTTGAGATTGATGGGTATAATGTAATTATGGAAATGGATTGGCTGGTGTCTTTTAAGGCCCACATCGACTGTGATGCAAAAAAGTGGATTTTATGATACATGATGGCATTAGACATCTCTTCAAATGAGAGAATCATGAAAGACAGAGTGCAACGGGTTTGATGGCACCAGTAGTGGGTACATTATCGTATCAGTTGGCGGCGTTGTCGTTGGAATTGGTAAACAGTGTTGAGCAGAGTTTTCTTACGGCAGTGGTGGATCTATTCATGGATGTTTTTCCTGAATAATTCTCTAGGTTACCTCCCACAAGGGATGTTGATTTTACGATTGATCTCCATTCAGTGAACAGTCCTATCTCAATTTCATCTTATCAGATGGAACCTACTGAATTGCAGGATTTTAAAATCCAATTAGAAGAGTTAGAAAACAAAGGGTTTATCAGGCCTAGCACATCTCCATGGGTAGCGCCGACGTTGTTTGTGATAAAGGAGGATGGAACCATGAGGCTATGTGGTGATTATCATATACTTAACCAAGATACGATAAATAATCTATATACACATCCATGAACTGATGATTTGTCTGACCAGTTAAGGGGAGACTAGTGGTTCTCCAAGATCGACCTGAGGTTGGGATATCATCAATTGCGGGTGAAGAAGGAGGATATTTCTAAAACAGTATTCAGAAGTAGATTTGGCCATTATGAATATGTGGTTATGCCCTTTGGCCTAACGAATGCACCGGCGGTGTTTATGGAATTGATGAATCATATATTTCAGAGATATCAAGATTCCTTTATGGTGGTGTTTGTCGATGATATTCAGGTGAATACAAAGACAAGGGTGGAGCATGAGTAACACTTGGCGATAGTGATGGGGATCTTGAGGGGTCATCGGTTGTATACCACGTTTTCAAAGTGTGACATTTGGATACTGGAAGTTCTTTTCTTGGCCATGTGATTTCTAAAAGAAGTGTTTCAGTGTATCCAAAAAAGATAGAGGTTGTTGTATCATGGAAACTGCCTAAGAATATGTTTGAGATATGGAGTTTTCATGGTCTAGCTAGGTATTATCGGCATTTGGTTCATGAATTTTCACATTTGTCTTCACCGATGACAGCTTTGACAAGAAAAGATGTCCATTCTAGTGGAATGACCACTGTCGGCAGTGCTTCAAAAAGAAAAATGGTCATCTTACATCAGCACCAATCTTGGTGTTTCAAAATTATGAAAATGGTACGTTGTGTATTGCGATGCATTAAGATCAGGGTTGGGGTGCGTTCTCATGCAAGGGAATTATTTGGTTTCTTATGGCTCACCGTAGTTGAGGGTTCATGAGAAGAACTACCCAACTCATGATTTGGAGTTGGCAGCAGTGGACCATGCTTTAAAAGTGTGGTGTCATTATCTCTACAGTGAGTAATTCATAGTTTATACAGATAATAAGATCTTGAATCACATTTTCTTACAATGGAATTTGAACTTTAGGCAAAGGAGACGGATGGAATATCTCCATATGTTTGATTTTTTACTTTCTGTCATAGCGGGTAAGGGAAATTTGGTGGCAGATGCATTAAGTAGAAAATCATATGCTTAAGTGGAGAAGCAGGCATTAGACCAGAGGCAGTTGATGTCAGTTATAGATGATATATGGTTAGAATGTGAGGACCAGGGCTATAGAGTGTCCTTCATTCTGGTTTCATATATTCCTGAGTTGGTTGGTCTTGTTAAAGTGGCACAGATATCTGATTTTGAGTGTGTGACCATGGGGTCGAGACTCAATGGTGGGGAGACCGTTGAGGGTTTGCAACTGTATGGGGATTCAGTTTTGTGTTTTCGGAATCGTATGGTTGTACCAGTTACTTTTCAAGAGGATCTTCTTAGGTGTATCATCATTCTAGGTGGGCTATTCATCCTGGAATTCAGAAAATGTATAAAGCTTTGAAATCACAGTTCTGGTGGTCTCATATGAAAAAAAGAGTGGCTGAGTTTGTTTCGAGATGATTGACTTGTTAGCAGGTCAAGGAAGATCATCATAGACCAGCATGAATGTTTCAGTCTTTACCAATCCCTGTTTGGAAGTGGGAGCAGATAGAGATGTATTTTATAACAGGTCTCCCAAGAACGGTCAGAAAGAACGATTCAATCTAGGTTATAATGGATCGGCTAATAAAGTTGGCCCATTTCATCATGATTCATGAATCTCATACGGTGGAGGATCTTTCCAAAATCTATATCCGGGAGGTGGTAAAGAGTTTGGTTTTCCATTTTCGATAGTATCAGATAGATATCTGAGTTTTACATCTCATTTCTGGAAATCCTTACAACAAGCCCATGGAACGTAGTTGATGATGTGTACGATGTATCACCCTAAGACGGATGGTCAATCCGATAGGTTGATACAAACTCTGGATGATATGTTACGGGATTGTGTCATGGATTTTGGTGGCTCATTGGAGGAGAAATTATCGTTGGTTGAGTTCTCATACAATAATTATTATCAGGAATCCATACAGATGGCTCCGTTTGAAGCATTCTATGGGCAGCCGTGTCATTCTCCACTATGTTGGGTGGAAATGGGTGAGTCTTCAATGGGTGGATAGAGCCTTGTCCAGGAGACTACAGAGAAGATCAAGTTGATCATGAAGAGAATGGAGATAGCTCAGAGTCGTCAAAAATCATATGCGGATCATCGTCGACGGCCATTGTCATTCGAGGTGAGTGATCATGTGTTCTTGAGGATCTCTCCTAGGTAGGAAGATCTTCGGTTTGGGAAGCAGGGAAAGCTATCTCCATGGTATATTGGACATTATGATGTTCTTGAGTGGGTTGGTGAGGTGGAATATCATCTGGATTTCCCACCAAGGTTTAGTATAGTGCATAATGTGTTTAATGTCTCGTAATTGAAAAAGTATCAGCCGGATCGTGACCATGTGATTCGATGGGATCATGTTTAGTGAGAACCAGATGCTTTATTGGTTCATGTGCCGGTGTGGGTTGTGGATAGAAAATTGAGAGTCTTTCATGGTAAAATCATCGGTTTAGTTCATGTTTTGTGGAAACATGGTCAGATTAAAAAGGAGACTTGGGAGTGGGAGAAAGAGATGGTCGAGCAGTGGTCCGAGCTCTTTCAGCAAAGGGCGGGTTCACTACTTTCTAAGGATTGAAAGTCCAATGGTGGGGAGAATTTAGAACCCCCAGTTTGAGGTATGGGGCCTTTTTTATGCATCGTTATGTGTTTAAAGTTCATGGGATTAGTTGGGAAGAGGTTGGGATAGTTTGTAATTGTTTTGTATGAGGTTGGAGGGCTTTAATTGGGTTCACGGTTCAAGCACGGTTAGTGGAAATCGTGCGGGTTCCCCAAGAAACCGTATAGACCCTTGTTCTTGAGAGAGTTGGCCTCGCACGGCCTGTGCACGGTTTGCAAAACCATGTGAAGAAACCATGTGGACCCTGGCTCTTGAGGTAGTGGTGTGCGCACTGTTAGTGCACAGTTTTTCAAACCGTGCGGGCTAACCGTGTGGCCACATAAAGTTAGGATTATAAGTTCTGGGAAGACTCGGTACAGCCTCATTTCACACCAATCTTCCTCCAACTCATGCCTCACTCGGGATTTTTTGTTCTCAAGGGTTGGAGGGGCTCTCCCACACGTTTTGGAAGCAATTCAAAGGGGTTTCAAGGTGGATTCAAGGTGGTTTCTCCCGGGTAAGTCTCTCCTCTTGGTTTCCATGTGTTTTCCCTACATCCCTCTATTTCTTGGTTCTCAAGATATACACTGGTTGTATGCAAATCTAGGGATGTGGTTTCCTTGGATGTTAATATTAAGGATTGTGGATGTCAGGGGAAGTTATCTAGAGAGGTTTCGGTGGTGCGTTCACCGGATTTGAGATGTGGTTGTTCATGGGTCATTTTCTCGGGAACCCTAAAGGTAGGTGGCTTCTCTGTCGACTCAACTTGGTTACAACTAGTGGTTCCTTATTACAATTAATTTCTTCTTATTTAAATTAATAGTGTTTTGATGTGCGAAATTGATGGAAAATCCCTTGGGTGATGTTTTGGGGATTTTGGGAAAAAGAGGGGTTTGTGGTGAAATGCTTTTGTTGTGGATTTTAAAATGGAGAATTTAAAATGGGATACTATAGTTGATTTGTGAAAATGATTTATGGAAATGGTTATCAATAAAATTGTTGTTTTATCGAAATACGTTTTGGCATGGAAAATGGTTTTCAATAAATGGGTGATTTATTGAAGTTGATTGATATGCAATGGAATGGGTTGATTTCATGATGATGTGACCTTGGTGGGTTGTATGCTGGGATTTGTCTTGTTTTGAATGTTGTGTGGAAGTGGAAAGAAGTACCCCTATAAAAAGGGGATGGATTGTGGATGGAAGGGCCACCATAAATGGTATGTGGATGGGAAGTGCTGCTTAGTGTGAATGGGTGAACGGGTTGGATGGATGCTCCACTGTTTGGTTGTTTGGTTGTTAAGGTTTTTTTTGCATTACTTGAAAGTTGGAAATTGTGGTGCTAATGTGTGGATGGTGAAATTGCTTGTGGCATGTATGGTTGACTTTCCCCTGGTTACATGGTTTGGGTGTGATGTCTTGGTAAGAGCATGGTTGGATTATGGTAATGGTTTCACTTGGGATTAATTTATATAAACTATTTTATATAAACGTGATAAAGGTTTTATCCAAGCGGTGTGTGTAGGGAAGTCATTTGGGGATATCCTACTGAGTTTTAATACTCACCCCCTTCTTTTTCATTTTGGTTTCTTTACAGATGTCGTGTAATGTGACATGGGAAAAGGTAAGGCTTCACCCTCCTTTAGTGGAGCATTGTGATCCCTTGGTGGAGCATGGAGCTTAGAGCATGGCGTGGTGATGTGGTGGTGTCATAGCTTGTGGTGTTTGGCTGTTTCATTTCCGCGGTGTACTCTGATGTTGTGTATACATGTCTCATTGTATTAGTTTTGAGTTGTGTTGTGGAACAACTTGGTTTCCTTTTGGGAATGCATGGTTGGGTAATTGAATTGATGTGCATCATATAGTGGCTATTAGTGGATGGTTTGGTTGGTTTTTTCTTAAGGGAAAATCATTCGCCAACTTGATTATAAATCCCTCGACATTTATTTCCAGCCTTTGGCACCTTGGGAACGTTGCTTAAGACCAAGTAGCCCTCACCGCCTCTTCAGGCCAATGAGGTAGGGGTAGGGTGTTACATTGATAATTAAAATGTTTGTGATGGATGATCTCATTCCATTAATATAAATATTAATGATTTTCTTTCAAGTATGTATCTCTACATTTCTCTTATTTTCTCTTACTTATATACCTAGTTATATATCAGTCGTTGTGAAATTTTCAATTACCATTTTCTATTTTCAAGTGGATTTTATATAAACCATTTTCATAATGTTGGATTTAAACATAGGAATTATAAAAAAGTATATCAACACGATCACGATTAAATTGTGTGGATTCAATTTAAATAAGGCGGGGAGAGTGTGACTCCCGAAAATCTAAACTATAAACCTTGTATTTGATAGTGTGTATAAAATGAATCACCAAACTCATAAGGTAATACAATATATGGATACTTTATAATATATTTGATATATAAAATATATTTAATATATTTCAATGAATTCATATCCAAATTAACATGCATTACATATAAGAGCGAACATCCTCTATTGCTTGAGTAAAAAGTAAGAACGAGTTTTATCAAACAATTATAAATTATTAAAAGACAATGAGATACAAACCATAAGGTAAATTAGTATCTATGAATAGTAATAACTAACTACTGAAAATTTATTTTTGTTAAAATATAGAGATAATTAATTGGATAGAAATTAAAAATAATTGAAGCAATTAAATATAAAGTTAATATGTTTAATGTAATATTTTTATGCTTTAAAAGTTAATTACACTAATAGATTAAATTAATTACATTTACTGAGTTATATTAGATATATATATATATGTATATATATATATATCTAAATTTTATTCAATAAAATATTTTTTTATTCATCCATTAAGACTGATAGGCATAATATAGGAACAAACTCGATTTTCCACAGAAAACCTATATTTTTTTGACACCAATTTTACAACTCTTTCATAGAGAAAAACTTTTAAATATGAATTTTGAAAATAAAATTTCATTAATAGGTTTAAATAAATTACATGATTGAAAAAATAGGATTGGGTATATTTTTAATAATTTTTTAAAACATTATATTTTTTTAATTAATAATTAAAAATACATCTTTTCTGTTCAAAACTGAATATTCATCTAATATGTTATTATGGTTTAATTTTATATTTTAATAAGTTTAATGTATAATTAGATAATATTTTTATAAATTAATATTATTTATTTATTTATTATAAATTTCACTTTTAAAATCATGATAAAATCATAGCAAATGTTCATACATGTCATTGTTAAAAGTCCCACAATGTCGTCTCGCCTGCAAAAAATTAAAATTAAATTAATTTCAGGAAATTATATAATTGGAATTTTGAGAAAATTATTACAGATTTGGTATATAAATAATTAATAATTTATAATTATACCAACTTTTGTTTACAAAAAATACTACTAAAAGTAACTAAAATTAATTTCAATTATTAAGGAAATATTGACCTTAATAATGGATTAAACATTTAACATAGGGGATCAAATGTCCTATCTACTTTTTAGAAAAAAAATTTAACAGATATAATTCATCCATTAACCTTAAAATATTATATTTGGTCGGTTTTTTTAGAATTTTGTTATGTGAAAATGTGGGTTCCCCTAACTTCTTTTCAAAAATATGAAGTGAGTCCTTATCCTCCCTTATAAAAGGACACCACCTATCCCCATTCCCCACACCTCTCAAAACACATAGGTTTAGACATGATATTCCATTATATCTTTGAAAACTCCCTTCCCAAGACCATGAATTCAACCATTGTTTATAATTCCTTCTAAGAAAACTTTTTGTTACAAACCAAAAGATGTTTCCCGATTAAGAGGCAACGTCTTATCTCAATATCTCCAGTATTATTTCATACTCCATCCCCATAAAATATCATCATAACATGATTATATATAAAATTAATTTAAATATAATAATATGTTTTAATGTAAATCTTTAATCCTAAAATTACACAAACATCTATATAATGGTTAACAAACATACTATTTCAATGTAGAATGAACTACTGCCTCACAAAAAAATGATTGTTCATTTTTTCATTTACCACCTATATTGGTGTCCATTATGATTAAGAAACTATTTATATATGATATATATGATATATTTTATTTATTTATATTTATCTAATCCTTTTATTACACATACCCTTAATACATTTCATTTTATTTTAATATGAAAACATCGTTTCAGGAAGTGTGGACAATGACCCCGAAAAGTAACATGATTGTTTCACACTATACATAAAACATATTAAAGCTGATTTTAATTTAACATATGTGACATAAATGACCTATATATGATATTAAATACATTATTAATATTATGAAAATATACTATATATATATATAATTTTCATTATTACCTTTTCACATACATAATAAGTGATAACGTCCTTCGTGGGCATTTGGACTACCACCTACTAAACATGATTTGATTTCTTGTACATAAATATTTATAAGTATAAATTATTAAATAATATTTAATTTATGATACAATGGTCATTATATAATGATTTATGTTACTTTCCTTATTTCGATAATGATCCTAAAAAATGGTAACGTTACTTATTCGTACGTACGACCTACCATCTCCATGATTGTAATAATGAATCATTTATCATAACCATATTTTATGATTGATTTTAAAAGAATAATTTATGTATAAATATAATAATATGTTTTTATTATTTTATTGACATGGTATATAATTAACCCTTTGATCATTATTGACCTACCCAAGAAGATTTGGACACATTAAAAACAATTTGGTCAAAACACTTGATGTAAATATAATTAGTTTTGTAGTTGAATAAAACATGATAATAATAGAATAATAAGTAAATATAAATACTAAAATTATTCTCAAGGAACAATAAAATTAACATATGTTTATTATACATTTATTTAATGGATGTCCCCCTAAAGGGAAACTCTAGTTTTGGAATTTTCATCTCATAATTTTCATACATTAGATAAATGTCATGTTCACCACTTACATCTTTTGTGTTGTGTATCTTCTCTGCATTGTGTAATGTTATATCATTAATCAATTTATTATAATTACAATTTAATCATTAATTAAATTTTATTCCATCATAGATATTATGATTCAAATGTTTAAATTTGGTATGAGAAACTTTGGAATGTTTAAAGATTGTTATTCTCTATAATCTTTTTCATGATTATACTTGCATTAACACATCCTTTTGTGATTGTAAACTTTCTATTGAAATAACTACTTAATTTTTATTCACATAATTTCTTAAAAATTGTATAAATAATTACACTCCTTCATATAATATCATTATTCATTTATTCTTAATGATATTATGAGTTTCAATTTTAACTATTTCTTAGAATGGGATTTGAATTAAATGATACCTTCTAGAAAAAAATTTTATAACCCACTTTATATTCATTGTGTTATTTAACATCCTTAGGGGTTAATATTCTATTAATTTTCGTATAATATATAGGAATATATATTCATTTATATCCTCTCATATATGTGAAGTTATATTATATACACATAACATTCTAATTAATTTATTCTCACTAAAATATTATAATATTTTCAAGGGTTTAAATTAAAATATCAATTTGATCGGGATAATTTACACATAAATACCATTAAAGTTAATTATATTATCATATTATGATAATTTTTTTTCTTATCCTCTAATTATTCATAACCCTTATTAATTAATAGTACCATTTTTATCTTTTTGGTTATCATAATGTTTTAGAAAACGTTTTTAAGAAAAAATGAAATTATATCACTTTTTAGACAGAGAACCTGTTTTATTTTAAAAATCATGTTTAATAAAAAATATTTTCAAAAACTATTTTTCAACTTTTGTAAAGATAGTTTTACCCTTGTTTCATATAATAATGTTATTAAAAGAATATTGTGGTCAAATTTTGTAATAATTCATTTTTTCTATAGATTTTACTATGAAAAAAGAATTTTTTTACCTCATTCATAAAGTAAAGATTTACTCAATTTCATTTCATTGAAGAATCAATTGAATGGTTGAATGGTTTATTTTTTAAAAAAATAATTTAAAAAGTGATTTAAAAAGAATTATATTTTAATCATAATAAATATATATATATATTTCAATAAAACTTTTAAAATATCATTTTATAGTATTTTTTTCACCAACAATAACAACAATTTATTTTAACTACAATTCATTGTTGTTGTATTGATTCCATCTGTATCCTCCCACAAAATTGTTTATTATTGATTTCAACAAGGATATTATTCACATTAACTTCTGTGAACCATTTTTTATTCCCCTTGAAATATTCAATCTCTAATGGTCATTAAATATTGAATTCCTAATAAAGTATTAATTTCATTTATCAAGGATATTACTATATCCTAATCTATAAACAATTTTATGTATCATGTTATCTTTGATAGTTATTTGATTATTTTGGAAAATATTGATAATTATGTATTAATTATTATGGATGGATATTTGATATGGTATATGTTTTATTTAAATTACTTGATTTCAGGATTGATATTTGAAAAGAAATTACAAGAGGATTTTGAATTTTATAATGCTCGTTGATGAATTGATAGTTTCTTATAAGGAAAATATGTTGAAAATATTAAATGGGGTTGTATTTATTATTTTAAATCATCTTTAGAATTCTATTTATTGTATAGGTATTCATATACCTTACACATTACATCCATTAAAAAGAATTGATTTCATAGTAGTTTTAAGTATTAATAATCTATAATATATTGCATCAATGTATCTTTATATACATGTCATTTTTAGTTAATTGATTAAATGGAATGTGTTTTAGTTTCTTCCATTTTATATTTATTTTTCATTATCTAGCTATTTCAATGTCATGTGTTTCTAGTTATTACATTGTAATATTGTTTACACACTTCCATCCAATTTATTAATTTCATTGAATGTGTGTTTAGTTATTTTCCATTCTATATTGACTATTCTCATTAATTAATTATTTACATTGATTTATTTTTAACTTATTGATAATTTTATCTCACCCATATTATGTTTCCTTCCACAATAATTCAAGGAGTGTATTATGAAATATAATTATTTATATACTAGATGAAATAGATTTATTCTCATTATTATTTATTTAGAAGTATAAAATGTTGTTATTAGTATATTATTTTGTAATAAAAGGCACATTTATGTCCCCACATTACCAAGACTACTAAACACTTAGTTCCTTAGGGCTTAATTGCTTATAATAGTGCCCATGTAATTGATATCAGACTCTGGCTCCAGACTATCTAGGGATAGGTATCTACAATTTCAATTTTCAAATAGAATTTTTAATTAGATAAAAGTATAATATATATATATATATGTTATTAAAATTATTATTATTATTTCATATATAATAAATTTCTTTATTCAGCCACATCTTGATACATTCCTTGTAAATTGTGAATGAATAACATCAATGTGATGACTTGGTATTCCACACATCAATAATTGAAGTTATCATATTCCAACAAAATGGAATGCATGAATGTATGTTTTATATAATAAATAATTGATAATAAATAAATAATAAAATGTCTTATATATATATTTATATCATATAAAAATATTTAGTCAATAATTCATCCAAACTTTTGGTGGTGGTAATGAAAAAATGAACAAAAATTCGGTTCACGCGACAGTACTATTCCATAGACACGAAATATGATTGGGTATCCCATTATATGGGATTATGTGAAGGTAAAGTTCATAACCATAACATAAAAATATATTAGTATATCATGTTTATCGAGATAATTATATAATCATGATATTATAAATATTTAATGGAGGAGAAAAATATATAACAAAATTGGTCATCGAATAATGTTACCTCTTCACCGGTTAACTCTTTTTGGTTTTCACCAAATGACATCCTTGGTTAGTTTTCATCCCAATGTGAGGATTGTACAATGAGAGTTAGTATTTTATTAGATCATTTTTTTAGTTTTGGGATGGTCAAATTGGATATAGATCTATTAATATGGGAGAGATTTGGTGGTCTTCCATAGGGGATGGTATAACACACATTACAATTTTGGAATGAATTGTGTGATCCATAAATTTTTTACAACCAAAAGGATTCCATAACAGAACAAATAAAAAAAATTCTGTTTTTGGTGTAATTAATTCTATAAAATGGGTTTCTTAAATGTTAATAATCTTATACACTTCTTAAAATCTATGTTTAGTCATTATGTGTTGCCATTTTTACCTTAACCACTATAATTAATTATAACAACATTAAGTAGCCAATTTTGTGAAAAATTAAGATAAAATTATGATATATTATATATTATGGTTATTAAACATATGAAATGTTTTTTTAATTTTAATCATTTAATTATAAGAAATGAATCTAAAATGAATCCTATTGATGAGAAAAAACCACGAGTTTTTAAAGCGACCTGTTGAAATGGTTGAAATTTTTTAATATAAAATTTCAAAGAGAAATTTATTAAACCAGTCTAAATTTTATTGATTGAATTATTGTTGATATAATTAATCATTAAAACCAATTTATGATTTAATTTAAATATATAAATAAATTAAATAAAAATGTATTTTTTAATAAAAATTCATTGTTTTTAAATATTAATAAAAAAATAAAACTTCTCCAAGAAATACCAAAAACTAGTCCAAATGTAAATTTCGATATTAAAATTTCAATAATGAAGTATAATTTTAAAATTAAGAAATATATAACTGTCAAATATTATATTTAAAAGATTTCTTCCACAAAAAGAAGAAAAACTATTATTTAGATCAATAATGATTTTAATGTCTTCAATTATATTTCTTCATGTTTTATAGCTATCAAACTTATTGGGTGAATTAAAACACATTTTGTTTAAATTTAAATAGAAATTTTTTCTATAATCCCTCACTAGTAGAGGATAATTAAATTAATTAGAATAAAATTCATTTATGGTCATAAAAAAATATTATTCATAAAAACGCATCCATTATATTCAATTGGTTTTTATTTTCATTATAATTAACTAATAATAAAAAAAATTACAAAATTAAAAAATTCCATACTTTCATAGGTTAGTATATGTTATTTGTAGCTTACATTCAAATGTTTATTTGAAATCTATGATAATATTTTAATAATTATATTAGTAGTTTATTATAACTCGGCCAAACATGGTCTTGTGTTACCACATGATTTGGAAAGAAATTGAAATTATGTGTAACTCATAAAAACATAGTATTTCATTTTTTAAAACCAAATATCATATTTTCATATAGTGAAATAATAACATGGCGTTGAGTATAAATATAGATAACATGGTGTTTTGTGCAATGATATCCATTTACTAAATTTGATTTTTTTTCAAATAAAATCAATTTATAAAAACTATTGATGTTACATGTTATCAATATAATCATGTAACATGTATTAGTTTTCTAAAAAACATGTAGAAATGGAAGCACAATATTTGTTAATCTCAAATACATAGAAAGGGAAATATGAACCTGATGAAATCTTTTCATAAATGTGGTAGAAATATATAATGTAAGAACCTATAAACACCATGAATCCATAGTAAACATTAAACTAGGATAATTATATATAATTGAAAAAAAATTAAAAAATTATTATCAATAACACATATCTTGAAATAAAATAATTGAGAATATGAAATATAAAAAACCAATTTTCATAGACATGTTCCAAGACTGATTATCGATCATTGAGACCACAGTCAAGATATAATATATAATTGGGAATGTATAAAGCATATACCCAAATATGTTTTTCCCACATGGTATGTATGTTCATCTAGGTACTATAATTATAGTCTATGATCCTTATTTATTGATGTCCAATGCATTGACTGCAAATTTTAATAATAATTTTTATATCATTCTTCAAGAAACATCTTAGATAATTAATAAACAGCTATCAATATAATTAAAAGTACAGAATATCAATACATGATCAACCTATGTTAGCATAAAATAATAATAAATTGGGGTAATACATATCCTATTAAAAAATTGAGATAACCTAATCATAACATCTCAGTGGAAACTAGGTAGATGGTCAATCATTACATATCCAACGTTCAAATAATCATCCATTTATGAATAATAACATATGTTTTGTCATTTAATTTCCCCACATAAATATAATATCATAATTTCTAGGATTAAATCATCCAATATATGTTATCTAATATTTAATGTTCACACAATACATAGAAATGGGTACAAGCCTAAGATAATAATAGATTAACATGATCACAATAAATCAAGATAAATAATTTATATGTTTCTAACATATCCCAAAAAATGATAAATAATATTAAAAGGGTCTTATAAGTATTAATTTATTTTCAAAGAAAACAATGATAAAATAAATTATAATAAAATCATTTGGTAGAATATACCCAATATATATGTCCATAGAATTATCATAACTCAATGAATGAAAATTCAGTAACTAAAAAAACATCTTAAAAGGAAAATAAATATGTCAATAGATACATGAATAAAATGACTGAAAATTACTTTTTTATTATAAAAAATATTAGGGGAAAAGTGATAAGGGGAAAAAATATTCAGAGAAAAAGTAGAACAAAACAAGCACATAAGAAAAACCAGACCACACTACTGGACCATCCCCACCCCAGTAACTATTCCATGACAACAAGACATCACCAACACATGACCCTTCATCATTTGTTCCCTAAAAAATGCACATGCACTGTACCGATGGAAGAGAGATACCCTCTTAAGCCTCGCAATCCAAAAGTCCTTCACCGATGAATACTTCATGCTCTAATTCCCTTTCGGCATTGATCCATGTAGAGAGTAGGGAACAAGAACCAAACATAAAAACAAAGATAGACAACAGACAAATTCAAAGGGCAACACATCACTCACAAAAATTCTTCTCAAACCAACTGACCTAGAACACAATCTTAAAAATAATTTTTAAAGAGAAACATAATATTACTCTAATACCTTTCCCTAAAATTTTTCCCAGATAAGAAGCAACTTTTAGGTTAGCTAACATCAGCATCCTCATCTCAAACTCAGAAGAATGTTGGTCCCTAGTCTGAATGTACTCTTTAGTGCTGATTTTCCCTCCATTGAAACCCATACTATAATTGAGCTCTCATTTTCATTCCATGAAAATCGTTCCTAATTGAGAGACACCTCTAGAGACCTCCCCATATTTTTCTTTTCATCCTAGATTGAAGTGTTGAGAATTAATACCAACTCAATCACTTCTTCTTCAGATCTTAATAGGAGAACCGAGAATTGATCATCATGTTCCCCAAGCCACTAACGGTGAAGAGACTCCATGTCGATCTTCATGGTGATTATCATCTTTGGAGAGTTAGTCTTAAGGGGGTATCAAGGATTATTCCTTACACCCCTTTTTATTCATGAACCCCATATTGCACTTTGGACTTGAATCGTCATCTGTTGGTTGTCCATGATCACTCTCATTGGATTTCTTCACGCTGACCCTGTTTCCGTCACCTGACGTAAGGGTATATGAATTCAAATCATCATCTGGAAGGCATTGGAAATGATTATAGAGGGTAAAAGAGGTCTGAATCAAGTCTAGAGCCCTTACCTCAACCACCATTTGTATCTCCCTTTCAGTTATATAACTACTTCCACCCAAAGGAGTATTATGTGTACCCAAGATAGCCCCCCAATCTAACAACATCTGGTTGATTTCCTTGGCATGAATAGGCTGTAAAAATCCTCACCCCATGAAATAAGGATATGTGTTAGTGTACTTTTAAACCACCCCTCTTTTTCACAAGATTCTTTCACCATGGGACCTTAATCATTGATTTCATATTGAAAATCAACTTCTAGGCTAGACTGACTGATCCTATCAATTGAATGACCAACTAGAATAGTATTTGACATACTCACTCCATTGAGATAACATAATAATCTGTGAAAGGCATCTTGGACATTCCGGCCAGGAGGTAGATCAAGTGGCTGGGCCAACCTCACCTGTTTGGAAACACCTGAGATTAGAAAACCCGGGACAACTAAATCTAAACCAACATCGTGTTTATCCTTGATCAGACCATCATTCTGCACAACTTGAGAAATTTCTAGTAAATCACAACCTTCAGAGAATCAATTGTTGTGTTCCCTACCTAGTCCATAAATGAACGAATTCTCAACCACGTTAATCTCATAATTTTTGTGATCATAGTTGCTCACTTGTTTCAAAAGTCCAGTATTCCTTTCCCCTGCATATAGTTCTCCAATGAATGACCCAACCATTATCATTCAAGAAAAAAATAGACCCACAATTCATAGACAACCAGTTGTTTAAACAGGATCTCTTCACCTACAGTGATCCAAATGAAGTCAAAAAGAACCCTTAATGTGTCAACCTTCATAGACACTCGAGGGTTAATAGGATGACAGACAACGTTGGTATGACTATCAGAATACATGTATCTTCCAAGAAGGTTTCCAAACATTTAATCAATCAATGGATTTCGAAATGGTAAAGGTAGATTTTAAAAACTAACACTGTGATTGGTGATAATTTAGAAAAAGATAAGAAATGATTTGATATTTTATAAAAGAAAATAATTGAAAAAAATTATTGTAATTTCTCTATTTATGTTGGATCAATAACATAGTTAAAGAAAAGAAATGATTTGGATTTCTATCTATCTTATTTGGTGATAATTTTTATAAGAAAATAAACGAAACAATTTTGTTGCAAATGACACAAATAACCTTTGTTAAAAAATAACACATACACATAGTATTAAAGGAAAAACATGGCCATGAAAAAAAACAATCATATATTAGCTTCTCATGGAAACCACACCTACCACTATGTATGTCAAATATAAACAATTTATGTTAAATGAAATATGGAACCATTTTAATAAAATGTATTTTTATTATTTTTTTATAACAAATCTAAACACATTAATTTTGATTTTAATAAATCATTATATTCCAAATCACCAAAATTTTGTCAACATTAGACTAAGAACATATACTAATACATATTTTAAAATGTTAAAAAATTAATTAATGATAATCAAAATAAATTATATAATTTATTAATTCAATATTATTAACTCAAGGTAATAAAAATTATAAATTCAAATTTATTAATTTAAAATAATTATTAATTTTAAATAATTACTAATTAAAAAACATTTATTAATTGAAAATTATTAATTAAAAATATTTTTTAATTAAAAATTATTTATAAATTATATATATAAATAATTAATTCAAGATAATAATACTTATATATAATCAAAATCATCTATAATCAAAATTATTTATAAATTTTTTATGATTATTTATATAAACATAATTATTTATAATCAAAATTATTTATATACACATTATCAAAATTATTTATATTTGATTGTAATTATTAAAAAATGTTGGGTACAATCGTCAAATGATGACGCACGCACACTACAAGGAAAATCCAAAAATGGTCTGGGGACTCGACCTTTCGACCTGCGCCCCCAAACAATATTTTCATGGGTATCTAAATATTTTGTATGCCCCATACGAAAATTAATTATATTATTTTCCCCATAAAAAATTTTTGTCCCCCCTATGAAAATATAGTTTTTTGTTATTATTAATTATTAAAATTATGTTTATTTATATATATATTTATGGGGAAACAGTTTGAAGTGACAAAATATGTGAACCATTTATTTTAACATATAATGAAAATATTGTAAATTTCAAAAATAACCCACACTACACTTCATTTTTGTTGGAATCATCCCAATTTTGGGATGATTCGAAATAAAGGGTTGGATAAAAAAATTTCCTCCCGTTTCTCTCTCCCTCACATTTCCTTCTATCGTTTGAGTCTCACCAAATGATTGAAACTGTTTTCTGTCTCTCCCAATTGTTTCTTTTCTTCCCAGATTGCTGCTACCAAATGAGGGCTATCCCAAACAACCATTTAGTGTGAATCACACATCTTATAAAATTCATAAGACCATCGGTACAGAGAGAATCATGATCCATTGAAGTTATGAGGAGCTCTCGACCAAGAAATTATAAGTTCCTCCTCTAAAGCAAAGAAGAACAAAATATTAATGCTATCTGACATACCTATGGTTTTCTTTTCCTAAAAATCTCTAGAACCAAACACAAATCAATCAGACAGATCAACTGAGGGTATTCTCTTCGAAAATCAAGTGACCGACATTAGACTATGATGAGACAAGGCTTTGTTAAACTCTACAACCGAAATTAGAAAATTAGGTCATCCATTATGCAGATCTAAAACCATATGGCTCATGAAAACATTGAGGGAATGAAGGAAGGATGTACAGATTGGAGATCATGATAAATGGTGATTCCTCCCTTGTGCGATATGGTGTATTTCCCTCACCTATAGGGGGATAAACTTGCTCAGAGGCCACCAATATCACTATTTGGGAGCTGAAATCGCAACATCGTTCCCGTTTTAGATGAATAAAATGACATTATTTTTCGATTAAATCAAAGTAAAATATTTTTTAAATGATAAAAATACATCAATGATAAATAAATACACCAATAATTGAATCTTAATACTTGATATTTATTATGTCTGAAAGAATTAGAGTTGATGACAAGAAAAACCTTATGGATCTAGAAACATATGAATCACATATTCTTTAAAAATGAGGGTTAGAAATTAAAATTTAAACAACAATATTAAATTAAATTCATTTTATGATATCTTTAAAAGTTAATATAAGAAAAAATAATTAAAATTTATTCATAATTAAAGTGTAAGTCTAAAAGAAGGTAAATTATAGTGAATCCCCTTATGACATGAGTAACACTTCATTTAAATCCCATTGAATGAGTGGGGTTATAAAGGATCATAAAATTAAATGATTAATATATAGTTTTTGATATGAAAATTAAATATTGTTTCTATAAAAGAAAAATAATTGTTGTCCAAATTCTAGATAAGTCTCAAAGAAATGAATTCGAGGCAAAATCCATTAATCCTTATCATAATATAAAAGAAATTTTTTTTACCTATTATATCAAAAAATATATATCTGAGTAAATTAATTAATAACCATATTCATACATACAATTCATAAATTTTCATTCTCTATAACAATTATTCATATTTTCCTCATCAGGTGTTTATAGTTTTGATCATTTATATAATATTTATGATATTGAAGTCTGTGTTTATTTTCATTTAAAATTTCATCATTAATATAACATATAATCTACTATAATAGATTTTAATGGATATTTTATAATGTTATAATAACATTTCACGTAAATTTTGGTTACAAATAATGATGTTGAAATCGAGGATTATCATGTTTTGTTGATTCATAATGAAGGGAATGTGTTTCATAATAATTCAATTAAATGTTAATATATACAAAAAAAATAAAAGAAAAAAATTGATTTAATATTTATATAATATTAAACTATAAAATATATTCTTATATTAATCCATTATATAAATTCATAGCATTTTTCAATTATGTTGTAAAACCGACCCAAACAAGAACATGCCATGATTTAAGGAATTACTATGAGGTGGTTTAGTTGTAATATTATTATACCAAAAGCATAATGATATTATTTGTTTTATATTATTGTTATATATCATGATTATTAAAATTTATAATTATAATTATTTCATATAAAAATATTATACAATTGGAATAAACAATTATCCTTTTAATGTTTTTTTTATATTATTAAATATAAGATTATCATTTTTTGGTCATATCAATAATAGGATTTATATTTTTTCATAAGAAAATTTAATTTTAACCTAAATATCATATTTATATTTTAATAACAACTTTATATCCATCCTCATATGGCATAGAAGTAAAATGAAACTTGTTAACATATGGAGGCAATAGTCCTCACAACATGTGAACAACTGTTTTTTTTTCTAACTGATGGGATCTGTGAGTAATCAATGATAACAATAGTTTTTAGAAACATTAATTTTGATAAATGAAATTAAAATAAAATATTATTATGATTTTGATAAATTTAAAATATTATTATCAACAATAAAAACTAAAAAGTTGATAATACTATTGTTTGGGACTTCAATTCTAAATAGAAGTATCCGTTAATATATAGGGATTATGAAATGTATAAGTGTCCAGAGGATTATGTTAGTTGAATAATGATCTTGTTAGAGTTAAATAAAATGGGTTTCTGGAGAAATATAATTTATATGCATGTCTTAAACTCGATAATATGTTACCTAATTATAAGTGAAGTAAAAGTTAGTTTTGGGATTAATAGTTACAATTTTAATAGAGTAGTATTACTATTCATGTTTCAAAAGGAAAAAAATTAGAAAATAAAGGAGATTAAAATAATTATGGGTAAAAAAACAAAAAACCCATTTCTGATTCATTTTATTGATTTTGGGCGTTTCCATAACATTAATCTTTTACATTAATTTACATTTACTTTGATAATTAATTTGTTTCCTTATAAATTGTTGTAATTTAATAAATTAAGATCGACCTTTTATCATATTTGATACATAAAATTTTTCATTGTTTAAAAATATATCAAACAAAATTCATCATGGTGTGAATATTACATTTAAATATAAATAGACAGAATAATGAAAAAATATTATTTAAAAAATGACATTTTTAAATTATTATTATAAGTATATGAAAAAATGTAATTTATTATAATTTTAAATCCATAAATTGATTTTTGATAATAAAATATATTTTATGAGTCTCCCTAGGAAATCAAAAACGGAATATATATAAAAAATATGAACTAAATGAAAATTCAACTCTCTTTGTATCCAAAATGCTTCCTTATGGATAAACAGTATCCACCACATCGGGAGGGATACAAAATCAGAGGATGCCCAATTTGAAAATCAAAATGCTAAAAAAAACCCTATGGTAATGTAGAACATAAGAAGATCATGATCCATGAAACCTTGAATTATCTGAAGTCTTGTCACATACCATCAAAATCATAAGTCACTACTATCATCATCACTTTTTTATCACCACTGCCACTGTTAATGTACAAACACAGAACTGATTCACTGATGACATTAAGAGTCAATTATGGCCACAAAAATATAATAGAAACATGTTATCTTCACCCTGAATGAACATGAAACAACCAATACACCAATATAGAATTATTTAACATCATAAATTTTTTTATATATTTAACAAGAAACTACCAAGAAAAACACTGATGGCCACCACATTATCCAAACACGAACAAAACCAACCACAAACAAAAATTGGAACCTTAATTGAACAAGCATCAAACAAATAGACCACCACAAAATGACTTATCAAACCATCACTAATTATATGATGAAGAATCAATAATCAAATTCATAAAAATCATAAAAATTCCATTATTATTGTCATTTCTTCATCTAAGTTTCACCCTAGACAAAGAGGAAGGGAACTATATCATCATCATAGAATAAAATCAGCTCTAACAACTCATAGTGCCCCATCAGCCAACAAACACCATATCCAAAAACCTTTGAGTAACACCACTCTAGATTCAACTGGGATAATTGCAAAGGGAATTGACGTCAATAAAAGTATTTGAATGGAGATCGGCTCTTAACAAAGATATCATCGACGTGTTTGTAACCTCTATTAAAAAAATAATAATGAACCAAATTGTCTAGCACTTGGAATATAATCAACCACTAAAACCCATATCATAAAATCATTGTGTTACCATCACCCAAGATCGCGGTGGATATGCACAATGGAACATGATACTAGAGAAATTTTAGAGAACCATGGGCTTCGATAAATTGAACGTTTTCTAAAAACCGTATTTTTTAAACAAAAAATACTCCATTTCATAAAAAAATACCAGAAATTATTAGTAGGTAAATTTTTATATGTTAATTAAAAAAATAAATTACATTTTTTAAACTCAAATTAAAAAATAAATAAATATTTATTTTGAATAAAATCAAAAAATAGAAAGAGGAAATGGTTTTTTGGAAAATTTTAATAACCAATAATGATATTTATTATTCAAAATTCATACTATATACTAACTAAATTAATATTCACAAATAATTAATATCAAATATAATTTATCATTCATCATATATTTAATTAAATATATACATTTAACAATAGTGACCCATGTCTTTTACAAATAACATTAGATTATTTTATGAATATTTATACATCAGAGTACAATGCAATGCAGGTATATCCAAGTGTTATGGAAGACAAGTTACATATAACTGAAAATAGGGAACAAAATAATAAAATTTCCTTATTTAATCTTCAAGTTGAGCTCCTTAATTACATAATTCTCAAAAATCATCATAGGGTACCCTTTGAAACACATGAATAAGTTGATTAGGTTAAAATCCTAGAAAGGGAATAACCATAAGAACAAAGCATTAACACATTGGATAGAAGGCATGACAAGAGGATATAAATATCATGTAACATATGGAATTATAACATATAAACATGTAGTAATATTAATGTGAAAGAAATATGAAATAAGTATTTTTCATGAGCCATGGCTAATCAACAAGAAAATTTCACATGGTGGAAGAAGCCAAGGCTAACTACAATGATCGTTGCACAAGGTAGCACAAGCCAAAGCTAACCACTAACACCATCGCACATGGTATCACGAGCCAATGATATTGGCCAATACAATTGCACGTAAAGTTTCATAAGACTCAACATTACCTGATTCATTATAGATACATATGGGAGTAACCATCATAACTTTTCATGAATATGGTTTCCACATAATGAATAATACATAAACATAAGGGTTTCCAATGGAATGAATTGGTTACCATAATAATGTCATTAAGAATATCAAATGGGCATATCATATAAGTTTCAACAAAGAAGAGAAATAAAATAGACATGGAAATTCATAAGGTAATTATCCATGTATCATTTTATGTGATGTCATGTATAATTTACAACATGTAAGAAAGGTGTTTTTGAAATTTTATCATTTAATTATTTTTCTATAGTTTTAAGGAAAATACTATAGATCCTTTAATATTGAAAAGGAAATGATTGTATATATAAAACAATAAGTAAAACCATATGGTTTTCGTAAAACACACTTATTTTATACATATTATGGTGGCATAAAATAGATTTAATAGTTAACTTGACGTCGGTTACGAATTCAACAATTTCCCTCAAAACTGGTATGCTAATCAGGAGGTATTGTGGAGGGAATCACATAAGAACTTGTATATCCCTGAATGTGAATGATGAATGGGTATTGATAAATGAATTTGGTAATAGTAAACAAAACAAATATGATTCTTGTGAAATGATAATATAAATTCATTTTTCTAAATGAAATATAAGGTAACCCGAAGGAACAAATAAGGTTTGGGTGGAATCCCTAATGGATTATTAGCACAGTGTTGGGTATACATAAGAGGGATTAATGAGAGATAAAGGGGTTTATAATCACTTCTACATAATGAGGTTATTGGGGGGGATGTGAAAAAATAGTTCCTATCATTAGGGATTACATAAAACGGTAATAATATAGAGTACATTCTTGAATAAAAGTGAAATAGAGAGGATCCCTTACCTTAAGTCCTATAGTGTTTTTTTCTTGATATTAGTGACATGAGTAATTAGATAAGGTTAATTAATTAATAATAACATAATCTATTATATATTTAAAATATTTCTTATATCATTGTTATGTTTATTCATGATTGTTTTAATGGGTTATGTGGTTCAATTTCATTGTTCAAGTATGATAGTTTGTTGTTCTTTACGATTGGTTTACTTATTTTCATTGATGGTGAATCATGGAAAATTGGGATAGTTGTCCAAAATTAGAGGTATGTATTTTTTTTAACATAATTATGGTTAAATTATTTTAAATGTAATTTGGTTACTTGGTGTGAAGTTGAATCATTATGAAAAATAGTAATGCAAAATACATGGATTAATTTGTCGATTTTGTTCATAATTACATTGTTTTGTATTTTTATTTTACATCATGTGTGAAAAAGAATTACAATACATCTAATAAGATAGAATAAATATATTATGATCTTTTTCAAACCATAAAATGTTTTCATGACCATTCTAGAAGATTGTAATGCAAATTGGAATCATGACATCCTTGAATGTGAAAACTCATCAAATATTAGATGGTTTTATCATCAACAGAATAAAAGGAGGGGTAGGGAGAGATTATGATAAAATATAGCCCTATAAAAATATAATTATATAATAAGTATGTTATTGGAGTTATCATACCATTTGGATTAAGCGATATGAGGAAAAAAACAATAAAATAATGAACTTGAATGAAAATAAATGAATTAGAAAGGGGAATTTACCTCTTGAATTTATCTCCTTTAAGAGATTCTTAAAGGTAGTGGATTTTAACTTTTGAGGATACCATGTGAGTTTAGAGATGGGGGATGACCGTTTAGAGGTGTTTGTAAAGAATTTAGGGATGTCACAATGCTTGAGTTGAGTGAAGAGATGAGAGGAGTGTGGGTTGTTTTTATATTAAAGGGGAGAAGGGTTTTGTTAATATTTTACTCATTAGTTTGTTATTTTTTTATAAAACAAGATATAATGACTATTACAGGAACAGTAATAGTAATTATTGAATTTTAATTATAACTAAGGTTTCCTACATCATCGATGACTCTAGTAATATATGATTTAAATTATAATGTATTTATACGGTAAATTAATGTATTTTATTAATCACCATAAATTCATATATTTTAGAAAAAATCCCAAATATAAACCCTAGACAAATCATGACATGTAGAATCCAAAAATGATCACCATTTTTTATTAAAATTTTCTAATTATTTTTAATTTAATTTTTCTTAAAATCTTAAATTACATGAAAATATTAATTTTTAAACTATACATAGTTTTATATTGCTTCAAAAAATACATATAGTATTATAAAATTATCATTAAATTAGAAGAAATGAAATTATTATTTTATAAAAACCATTTATAAAAATAATTTCTCTTTTACATTAATTATTTAATTATAATTTATTATTTATGACTTATATAAATAATAATAATTTTAATATGGTTATAGTATCACTAATAAGATTCATAAATTTTATTTATACATTCATGGATGATGTCACTACTCTTCTGGATAATTTACTACTCATAAGGATTATATTATTATTCAAAAGTATATGTTAATATTCATAATGATATATTACTATTCACCAAAAAAACAAGTTTGTTCTATTAGACACCAAACATCATTCTAATCACTACCATGTATGTTAAATTCTCGAATTCAAATCACAGATACAACAATTTTATTGTTAAATGTCAAATTTCACTTAGTATTTCATTGTTTAATAATTTCATGTGATTATATGACATAATTATAACAACGGAATTTCCATTGATAAAAAATGGGGTTGTTATGTTTTCCCCATTATAAAATTGCTCCATCAAAATTTCTTTTCAACTTTATAACCCATAAATAGGTGTGGGTATTTTTCTGTCCTTGCCTCCTCTAGTTCTCATGTTCCCTCTTCATACTTATGGTTCTTCCATAGTACATTAACCATTTGAGTATTCTTGTTACGTATAAAATTATCTCTACAATCCATAATCATCAATGGCTTCCCCTTGTAAGAAATATCAATCTTCTACTATACCATCCTTGAAGAGTGTACATGTGATGGGTATGATATTTACTTCCATAAAAGTGATACATGGAAGAAATCGTGTAATTTAGACAAGGTAGGAGGACGTACTAGTCGATTGGACACAACTCCAACAACATCAATCATTTTTAAGGGGCCGATGTACCTAGGAATTATATTTTCATTATTCCCAAATTAGAGGAAATTCTTCTAGGGAGATATTTGTAGAAATACAATATCACCAACATTGAACACAAGGTCTCATCAGTGATTTCCAACATAACTCATTTTTTGTCATTGGGATACATTGATGTGTTGTTGAGTGTTTTTCATCTTCTCCAACATTTCATTAAAAATTTCAGGTCTTAGTAGCGTACACTCACAAACATCATCCCAACATGCCAATTTTTTACACCTTTTCCCATAAAGGGATTCATAAGGTGTTATTCAGATGCTTGAGTGGAATATTTTGTTATTGGAGAATTCAACTAGTGGAAGATGTTGGTCGCCTCCTCCTTTGAAATAAATAGAACATGATCTCAACATATATTCCATTTTCTAAATAGTTTTCTCATATTTGCCATCAATTTGAGGATGATTGGCCGTACTGAAGTTCAGTTTAGTGCATAGATCATGTTTGATTCTTTTCTAGAACATCGAGGTGAATCTCAGATCTCGATGAGATATAATAGATATAGGTACTATATGAATTATTACCTCTTTATTAAAGTACACATTCATGCAATTTGATCCAAGAATATGTCCACCCAAATCATGATAAATTGATTTGTCTCTGTAAGACGATCCATAATAACCCATATATTATTGTTTCGTCTGGATGTTCTTAGAAGCTCTATAGACAAAGTCCATGGTGATGTTCTTCAAATTCCAATTTGGAATAGTTTGTGGTTGCATTATCCCCCTAGTCTTCTATCATTCATCTTTCATATATTGAAAAACTATGAACCTTGATGTATTCTGAGCAATATCATTCTTTATATTGTCACACCAAGATTTCTCTCAGAGATCCTGATACATCTTTGTGCACCCTGAGTAGATAGAGAAGGTCGAACTAAGTGCATAATTCAGAAACTCCTTCTTCACCACTAGATCAGATGGTACACATAATCATGACCCAAGCCATGAAACTCTTTCCTAATCACTCAAGAACATAAGGGATTTTTTATTTTTAATGTCTTCCATCCTTTTTCTTAATTTCCATAACTTTTCATTGAGAATCCTTTATTTTCACCATGAGGGACTGTTGAGGGATCATTTGAGAAAGGATATATGATTGTCCTCCACTATTGATCCCCATGTCCATCCATTGAAAATATACGAAGATTGGATCCTTTGGAATTCTAATCATTCATAAATATGCATGTTACTTTCTACTGGGAGAATCATCCACCATATCGGTCATACTGGGATGGTAGTGGATTGAGAAGTAATAATACATTATGAGATCTATACATCATCATTATTGAATATTAATCTTTTTTTGTGTAAATATATATTTTAGACTCTTATGATCAGTATATATCACAATATTATCCTCATAGAGATAATGCAACAATATTATTTACACAAATACAACAACCACCAACTCCTGATCATTAGTAGTATTTTTTTCATTTAATTTCAGCTACCTTGAGACATATTCTATTAGTTTATAATATTGAATCAGCATAGAGCCTAATCCCTTATTTGAAGAAACATTGTACACCAGAAAGAGTTTTCCGCTTTCTGGGAGTTTGAGTATTGGCATAGTGATTATCCTCTTTTTCAATATCTTATAATAGTATTCGCATTCCAATGTCTAGATAATCATTTGTCTCTTACATGTTATCTTAGTAATTTGGTTGTAAAATCATTAAATGTTCTTCAAAAATCATTGGTAAAACCTAGCTAGACCCTGAATTTTGTGGATCTCAGTTAAATAATTTTTCCTGCACCACTCGTCAATTACCTTTATATTGTAAGGGTCCTTATATATCCCTTTCCCAGGGATACATACCCAAATAATGGAACTTCATCCATCCAGAACTCATATTTACTATATTTTCAAAAATCTTCTCCCTTCACAATGTCTTTAACGCATCATTAAAATGCTCCTCATGTTCCTCCTTTCACATAAATTATATTAATATATCATCTATAAACAAAATCCAAATTTTGTCAAGGTAATATCTAAATATTATATTCATTAAATTGATGAATATTTCTAGAGAATTAATGAGTCTAAAGGTGGTTACTATGAACTCATAGTGTCTATACCTCATTCGAAATGAATTCTTTGGAATTTCATCCTTCCTCACATTTAATTGGTGATATTTAGATCGATGGTCCACTGTAAAAAAATAATTGGACCCACAAAGATTAAAGAAAAAGTAAGCTATTCGAGGTAGGGATGATTTTTCTTTATCATTATTTTATTGAGCTAATAATAATCAATTCCGAGTAGCATTGAACCATCCTATGTATTGATGAAAAGGACTGGTGCACCCCACGGTGAAGCACTCAGGCATATAAAACACATCTCTAGATTCTTTTGTAATGGCTTCTTCATCTCTTCTCATTCTACAGTGGGAATTCAATATGTTTTCTTTGATATAGGTAGATATACAAGAATAATTTCAATTGATAACTCAACCTCTTATTCATGATAAATATCAATGAACTATTCAAGGAATACATCATTGTAATCCCACACGACAATTATGTCTTCAAGCATGATTCTTGTAAGGGTTGGTGTCTTGATAACCAACTGTTTTGTACTTTATTACATGAATGATAATATATCATATATTTTTCATTATTCTGCATGACTATAATATAATAATTTCTTGGAATATTTGTTGCATTAAAAAGGTTATGGAAGATCCCTTCTATGATGAGAACCTTGAAATACTTTAACTATATTCTTAAATAAAGTTCTGTGGTAGGATGACATACTATGATAGGAGAAAAAGTATAAAACTCGTCATGTGTGAGTACTCGTAAGAAGATGAGACTCTCTATCATGGAGTTCGCACTTGGTAATCTCCAAGATGGGAGATTATGAGAACAGACCTGCTAGTAGTAATTCCGCATGTCTTGGTGTCATCAGATATTTCTATCTGCGAGCATGTGTAATGGTCCTTAGACTAGAATATTATCATTAACTCATGTCATGACTCGCGCACATAGATTTATTGATGAAAACCGTCACGCAGACAGTTGGCGGGAAGTAGGGTACGTTGGGTGTGTCACGAGTGACATTTTGTTAATGGATAAGTCGAGGAATGATTTGTCCCTTCCATTTATGGAAGTTGATATCTCAGCCCTTTGATTGAAATAGAACTGTTGCATTAAATTCCATGGCCATGGTGTAAATGACGATTTTATATTAGGTAGTCAAAGAACGACGGATCAAGCATATGGGTTTATGAGACTTCCATGAAACCATCTTGATGAGATATTGAGACAAAGGGATTAAATTACTCAGTAAGTGTTCATATGAGGTGATACGTCAATGCAACGTCATCTTCTTTCTCTTGGGTGCCTTGACCTGTTGCTGGACAGTAATCTTGGACATTAGGCAATCCCGCCTAATGCCTATGAGAAAGAGCCCTAGATGGTCACACACTAACTGTATCCAAGTATCTCAAGTTGAATAAATATTATTCCCATACGTGGTTTAATAATTATTCATGGAAGCCTATGTTTTTTTAAATGACGGAGGAAGAATAAAACAAAACAAGTGCATGTCGTGTATCAATGATTACACGCTGTGTAGTTTTATATTGAAAACAAGTACACGCTGTGTATTATTAAATGTACATGCCGTGTAGTTTTCATTTTGGAAAGGCAATGAATAAATGAAAACAAGATATACACCCCTTGTATATTTAATGTACACATTTTGTAGTTTTCAATGAAAAACAAGTACACACCATGTATTTATTATTACATGCCGTGTAATTTTTCCCGTCGGGATTTTGGGGATATAATATTGTTTTATTAAATGATATTTATTATAATCAGCGTGAGAGAATATCATGGAATTAATTATTCGACATGGGGGTTTTCAATAATAGTTTATGAAATAAATGAAATGCGTAACACGTTTATTTATTGTCATAACTCTACAACCTCAAACTCGATTATAAATATCCTCAAAACCCCAACTCTTTTCCCACATAAGAGAATCGTTGTGCACAACAACTATAGAGAATTCGTTCAAGGCCAAAAGAACCTCTTCCTATGAGAATACTCTCATGACCGAGATAGATCCTCTTCCATTGGATCAAGATGTTCTAAGGTGGACAACACAAGAAAATGTTTCTCCACGATAGCACCCAGAGACTCCTTTGCCGAAGTCCGGAGATATGAGATACACGTGTGGATCACTGCAGGAAGAAGTCTACACATGGATTCTACGACGCAATGATGAATCACATCAGAACATGATCAAGAACATCAATGAAGAAAGAACACACAAAAGGTATTTCTTTTTAATTGATTAAATTAATTATAATCAAGCTGTAATAATCCTACTTTGTGGTTCCAGGACATTCTATTTATTTTGTATATTTATATGATTCGATCCATGGAGACCGGCGTTTATCGTCATATTTATCCCGGATTTATCATTTCTAATGACGAAAAGCCAAGTGGGCACATCCACCCACACACTTCCACTATGCCCGGAACGTTCAAATGGTATCAGAGCGAGGATACAATGTCGCTTATAGTTATTTAATTTTAGTTGATAATTTACACATATATATTTGATTCAATTCGAAATAAATCATTCTATAAATCTAAATAAACGAGATTTGTTCTTCGTCCTTCATTTCTTGATTCACAACACAGAAACGGCCTTTTAATTTTAATTTCGATTAAAATAAAAATGTGGAACTCATCCGGAGGAGCCGCTCTTTCTGTATGTACGACACAGGATTACACGACATGTAGATAAAAATACACACCGTGTAAATAGGTTCAATGAACCAGCACTGGTCCTCCAAGCCACGCTGTGTAAATTGAATATGCCAAAGTATTAATCATGTAGTGTTGACCAGAATTGAACGACGCATGGAACTAGAATACACGGCGTGTATATTAGAGAAACACGTTGTGTAGTCCATTCCGTCCGAAGTGAAACTGTGTACAAAGATAAGCCGCGTACCGTGTACACGGGATCGCCAGGTCGGTTACTGTGTAACAAGGATGTACATGTTGTGTATGATTCATTTACATACTGTGTACTCCAAAATTTCCAAATTACCGAAAAACACACCAAATCCGCTGACGTGTACTTTGGATAAAGAGTGAAAAGAAATACACGTTGTGTAATTATAAACTACACGTCGTGTACTTTCTAGAAATGTAATTTCACCATGTTTCCTATAATGTACAAAGACTCGTACAATGAATATGGATGAGAAGAATCTCAAGGAAATTCATAAATGAATTTAAGATAAATAATTGATTAATTACAAGATCATAATTAATTGAATTTGAGCGCGACTTATCTTAAATGAAAGGATGATTAAAATAATTTGAATTCTAAATTTTCTTCAATGTCCTTGAATGTTATGGATGATTATGAGCTAGACCAAAGAACTTTGTATGTGTATGGTTTCATTTAAATTTATTTAATTTAAATTTGTTGGCCTGTGAGCCTTATTCTAGTCAAATGTAGGGCCTACGTGCCCATGGTTTCTTTAATGTAAACCCATGTAATGGAGGATCTCCCAAGCCAGAGGAGATAGTTCAAATCCTGAATCCAAGGCGAAACCGACGCAAAAAGATACAAAGGTGTCCAGGTGGGAACTGTAAAACCCAAACCATCAAGTTCAAGGTGTTTTCCCTAGGTTAGGGTTAGCTCATCAAAATCTCTAGATAAGCTAACCAATAGAATCTCATGATCATGCCATCTTATTATATTTCTGTCTAAATTTCATGGTTTATTTATTATGTACGTTTTGTCACAATCACATAGTTAATAAAATGAACAAGCATTCAAAGATAGAATAAAATAAAAATTGGACTATGAGTAAACATTATCAGAACATGGTTAATCACTTAAGAAAGCATCACATAATATTAACATGCATTTGATAATGCAGTACTACACATAAATGATTAAACTACATCAATACCATATTAAGTCAGACTTAGCCTTCGATTACCCGATTAAGGGAAAGACTCAATAAAACTATATCTTTGAGAAAACCTTGTTGGGACACTTACTTTTATAACGGAAGCTCTTATGAATGGTTTCAGGTTTACTTAACCATATTACATCAAGAGGAGTATCCCTTGCTATAATTGATGTAATATTGGAGGCAAGATTTGAGGAAATCCAAGTTAGGATTTCAGGATTGGGGAGTCCACTCAAGAGATCAAGGAACTTTAAGCTCACAGTTGGCAAAGACCTGCCTAGCTAAATACCTTCAAATAGCTTGACCAACCCTTGTTGGGGTTACGAGAAGGGAAATATGGATCCTTTCCACTAGAATTTCAAAGAAAATAGACATTCTGAGTTCAATGGTGAGGGCCATTGGGACATGATAAAATAGTGGGAGAAATAATTAATTCATTTATTATTTCTCATAAAAATGTAATCAAGAAAGTACTGATAAATATGCTCTTTTAATTTGTAGAATCGAAATGTAAAACTCATCAACCACATTTTCTCTGCGATCAATACTGGATAAAGACAATATCCTCACTGGTAGTAACTTTCAGGAATTGTTTAGGTGCCTCCGGGTTATCCTATTCCATGAACAAAATTTTTACGTGTTGGAGTCATCACTTCCTGATTCTCCATCCTTAGGGGTGAGTGATAAATATTTCCTAGTATATGACCAAAATTTGAACGATGCTCTCAACGTTCAATGTTTGATGCTATCATAAATGTCTAGTGAGCTCATGAAGTCTCATGAAGACATGGATTCCTATAGCATGCTCGACCACCTCCGTGGTCTATGCCAGGAGAGCGAAAGACAGGAAAGGATTGAGATCTCCAAGGTTCTTTTTCAGAGCATGCATGGAAAGGGTTCCCCAGTCGGGCCTCATGTAGTCAAGATCATTGGTTACATTGAGTGCTTAGAGGTTCCAGGGTTCAAACTCCCCGAAAAACTGGGTACCGATCTCATTCTTGCATCACTCCCCCAGAGCTTCCCAAACTATTTTGTGAACTTCAATATGAACAACATTGAAAAGTCTCTCGATGATCTTCTTATCCTCATTCTCCATGAGGGAAATAACATGAAGCTTGAAAAGACTTCAGTACTCATGGTGTGTAAATGGAAATGGAAGGTGAAGAGCATTAAGCCCAAAGCTTCTTCAAGGCCTTCCAATAAAAGTATGATCAAAGGGGAGGCAAAGGAACAAGATGTCGTTTGTTTCGCATGTGGCAAGAAGGGCCACTTGAAGAAAAACTTCACCCAACCAAGGAAGCAAGGGGAAGCTTCCGGTGAATTTGTTATCGAATGAAATCTATCTATTTCTACTAATTGGGTATTAGATACTGCTTGTGGTTCTCACATCTGTATCATAATATAGGAAATAAGTATATCTAGGAAGATTGATTGAGGGGAGGTAGATCTACTAGCATCCAAAGGAGCCAAACTTGTTGTTATAGATGTTGGGGAATACCACCTCACATTGCCTTTGGGGATGGTCTTTGTTTTGAAAGGATGTTATTATGTACCCTCTATAACCAAAAACTTTATTTCAGTATCCATATTAGATAATGATGGATTCATCTTCAAGTTTAGAAGTGGATGTTGCTATTTTTATAATGATGGCATTTGTTTTGGTAGGGAACATTTATATAATGACCTTTATGTGTTAGACTACACAAACCAAGTAATGGAAAAAGATAACAATGTTAATTCACATGAATCATACCACACCCAACTTTGGAATCACCATCTAGGTCATGTCAATGAGAATCGTTTACCAAAATTACATCATGAAGGGTATATAGATTCTTTCAAACTAAAACCACATGTTGTATGTCATGCGTGTCTACAAGGCAAAATGACCAAAGTCCCATTTATTTGGAAAGGTTAAAGAGATAATGATCTTCGAGAATTAGTTCACATAGATGTGTGTGGACCTTTTCCAGTTGAAGCATGGGGTGGGTTCTCATACATCATAAGTTTTACTGATGATTTTAGTAGATATGGATATATCTACTTAGTGAGGTATAAGTCAGATTATTTTGATCGGTTCAAAGAATACAAGAATGAAGTTGAGAACCAGCTTGGTAAGTAGATTATAAAACTCCACTCAAACAGAGAAGGAGAATATCTTAATCAGGACTTCATTGATTTCTTACGAGAGTTTGGGATTCTATCTCCACTGACTCCTCCTTACACACCGTAGTGGAATGGTGTAAGTGGAAGGAGGAACCTCACCCTGTTGGACATGCTGAGATCAATGATGAGTCATGTGAGTCTTCCATTATACATTTGGGGATACACATTACAAACCGCAGCGCACATACTAAACAATGTACCCAATAAATCGATAAATGGTATTCCATATGAGTTATGGAGTGGACGCAAAGACATGTTATCGAATTTACATGTGTGGGGTAGCGAAGAATTTGTTAAGGCCTCTTCAGGTAACAAACATTCACCCTGAGGTACAATGTGTATCTTTTTAGGATATCCCAAGGAAACAAGGAGATATTACCTATACTACCCCTCATACAAAAAGGTTATATTGTCAACACACATAAAATTCCATGAGAGGGAGCATAACTCCAAAAGAGATAGTGGGAGTGAGATAGACTTCGATGAAGTCGAGGCTCAAGATAAAAAGGAGTTGGTACAAGAACAGATTCCATAAAGCCCTATGGAAGAAAAATTTGTTCCAGAGACACAAGAACTACGTAGGAGCACGAGAGAGGTAAGAGAACCAGAACGATATGGTTTTCTTGTCACCGAGGATAGTGACTCATTTTTGGTGGGCAATGATGATCATATTACCTATAGGGAAGCAATTTAAGGAATAGACGATGCCAAGTGGCAAGAATCCATGAATTATGAAATGGATTCCATGTACCAAAACCAAGTCTGGATTTTGGTAGATCCTCCAGTGGATGTAAATCCTATTGGTAATAAATGGGTATTCAAGATAAAACTGGACATGGAGGGGAAAGTCAGCACCTATAAGGCATGACTGATTGCAAAAGGTTTTAGAGAACGTCAAGTAATTGACTATGATGAAACCTTTTCACCAGTTCTGATGATGAAATCCATCAGAATCATATTGGCCATTCCCGCTTACCATGACTATGAAATTTGGAAAATTGATGTCAAAATTTCTTTCCTTAACGAGAATCTCCTGGATGATGTCTACATGACACAACCTGAAGGGTTTGTGACTACAAAGGATGCCAACAAGGTATGAAAGTTGCAGAAATATTTTTATAGATTAAAGAAAGCATCATGGTCATGAAACATATGTTTTGATGAATCCGTAAGGGAAATTGGCTTTGTTAAGAATTAATGTGAGCCTTGTCTCTACAAAAGGTTTAGTAGAAGTGCAGCCGTTTTCCTAATAGTATATGTTAATGACATATTACTAATTGGAAACGAAGTACCTATCTTACAGTCAGTTAAGGAATGGTTTCATAAATTCTTCTCTATGAAATACTTGGGAGAGTCAGCGTATATTCCTGGGATCAAGATCCATTGTGATAGATCCATGAGAATGATGGTCCAAAGTCAAAGTACATACATTGACATGATACCGAAGAGATTCAGTATGGAACAGTCCAATAGGGGATTGTTTCCAGTGTCACATGGCATTCATCTTTCCTAGAAAATGTGTCCTTAGACACATGGGGAATGAAAGGGAATTCCAAGGATCCCTTATGAATCCACAGTTGGGTCATTCATATATATTATGTTATGTACGAGGCTAGATGTTTCTTATGCATTAAGTGCGGTGGAAATATATCAAGATAATCTAGGAGACCGCCATTGTATGGCAGTCAAGACTATCCTTAGGTATCTGAGGCGTACTAAGGATATGTTTCTGGTTTATTGAGGAGATGAGGAACTAGTCATCAGAGGAAATGTCGATGCTAGTTTCCAGACTGATCAAGATGACATGAAGTCGCAGACTGGATACATCTTCAATTTGAATGGAGGTGTAGTGAGCTGGAAGAGCTCAAAATAAAGTATGGTGGCAGATTCTACAGCGGAGTTCGAGTATATCGCAGCTTCTGAGGAAGCTAAAGAAGTAGTATGGATGCGAAGATTCGTCCATGATTTGGATGTTTTACCAAGTAGTAAAGATCAAATCACACTCTTTTGTGATAATACTGTAGCGGTGGCACTGACAAAAGATCCAAGGTCACATCAGCAGAAAAAGCACATACTTTGGAAGTATCATCTCTTGAGGGATTTTTCTCAGAGAGGTAATGTTGCAGTGAGTAGTATTTCCACAGAAGACAACATGGCAGACATAGTGGCTAAAGCCTTGACACAGCAGAAACATGATCATCATGTGAGTTCTAGCAGACTAAAAGTGGTTGGGAGTTGGCTCTACTCTAAGTGGGATTTTGTAAAGGTTGGTGTCCTGAGAACTATCTATTTTTTACTTTGATTACATGAAAGTTCACATACTTATATTTTTCATTGTTCTGCATGACTATAATAAAATAATGTCCTGGAATATTTGTTGCATTAATAAGGTCCTGGGAGATCCTTGCTATGATGAGAACCTTGAAATGATATAACAATGCTCTCAAGTAAAGTTCTGTGGTTGGATGACATACTATGATAGGAATCATAGTATATATACCGTCATGTGTGAGTACTCGTAAGAAGATGAGACTCTCTCTAATGGAGTTAGCACTTGGTAATCTCCAAGATGGGTGATTATGAGAACAAACCTGCCAATAGTAATTCCTCATGTCTTGGTGTAATTGGATATTTCTATCTGTGAACGTTTATTATGGTCCTTAGACAGGAAGATTATCATTAACTCATGTCATGACTCGCGCACATAGATTTACTTACAAAAACCGTCTCGCAGACAGTTGGCGGGAAGTAGGGTACGTCGGGTGCGTCACGAGTGACATGTTGTTAATGGATAAGTCGAGGAAGGATTTGTCCCTTCCATTTATGGAAGTTGATATCTCAGACCTTTGATTGAAATAGAACTGTCACATTAAATTCCATGGCCATGGTGTAACGGAAGAGTTTATTTCAGGTAGACAAAGAATGACGGATCAAGCATATGGGTTTATGAAACTTCCATGAAACCTGCTTGATGAGATATTGAGACAAAGGGATTAAATTACACAATAAGCGTTCGTATAAGGTGATACATTAATGCAGCGTCAACTTCTTTCTCTTGGGTGCCTGGACCCGTTGCTAGGAAGTAATCTTGGACTTTAGGCAAGCCCGCCTAATGCCAATGAGAAAGAGGCCTAGAGGGTCACACACTAAGTGTATCCAAGTATCTCAAGTTTAATAAAGATTATTATTGTACAGGGTTTAATAAATTTTCAAGGAAGCCTATGTTGTTTTAAATGATGGATGAAGAATAAAATAAAACAAGTACACACCGTCTATCAATGATTACACACCGTGTAGTTTTATTTTGAAAACAAGTACACACCTCGTATTATTAAATGTTTACACCGTGTAGTTTTGATTTTGTAAAGGAAATGAATAAATGAAAACAAGATATACATGCCGTGTACATTTAATGTACACGCCATTTAGTTTTCAATGAAAAACATGTACACGCCGTGTATTAATTATTACTATCCATGTAGTTTTTCCAGTTGGTATTTTGAGGATATAATATTGTTTTATTAAATAATATTTATTATATTCAGCATGAGCGCATGTCAAGGAATTTATTATTTGACATGGGCATTTTCAATAAGAGTCAATGAAATAAATGAAACATGTAATGCGTTTATTTATTGTTATAACTCTACAACCTCAAACATGATTATAAATTTCCTCATAACCCCAACTCTTTTCCCACACAAGAGAATCGGTGTGCACAACAACTCTAGAGAATTATTTCAAGGACGAAATATCATCATCCTCGGAGAACGCTCTCAAGACCAATAGATATTCACTTCCATCGGATCTAGATGATCTAAGGCGGACAATGCAAGAAATGTTTTCTCCATGCTAGCACCTAGAGACTCCATTGGAGACATCCCGAGATACGAGGTACACATGTGGATCACCGCTAGAGGAAGTATACACTTGGATTCTATGACCCAATGACGAATCACATCAGAATTTGATCAAGAACATAAATGAAGAAATAACACCCAAAAAGTATTTCTTTTCTATTGATTAATTTAATTATAATAAACCTGTAATGATCCAACTTTGTGGTTCCGGGACTTTATATTTCTTTTGTCTGTTTCTATGATTCTATCCATGGAGACTAGCGTTTATCATCGTATTGATCCCGTATTGATCATTGCTATTGAAAAAATCCATGTGGGCACATCCACCCACGTGCTTCCGCTACGCTCGGAACCTTCAATTCACTCATTTGTTCTAGAAATTCTAGCTCATAGGGAATTAATATCCACACATCAGAAATTGATTCTAAAAGTGATTCATCTTCATACAAACACTTGTAAATAATTGGATGATGCTTCAATATGTGAAGAGTGATCTCCCTTTCTCGCTAGTTGGTGTTACATTTTTATAAAGATATCTAATCCATGGAAAATATAGTGTTGAACTCCACTAAACTATGTATGATGATATTTTTTCAGAGTTTATCTCCAAAAAATTTAACCCAGGAGGAGTTATAAACCACGGAAAAAATAATTTCATGATTTCCTCTTCTCACATATAACTTATCATCCAAATGAGGTGGTGGTCCTTGAATAGTTATACTAAATAGGCAAGATAAAAATGGATATTTAGAACCAAAATCAAATAGTACATTTTCTATTCATGAATGAATAAATAGCATACCTATCACCACATAATTGTCCAAATCCTTCTTGGCAGTAGTCACTACATAATTCGATCCATGTTTCCTTAGATGTTTTTGTTGTTTTCCTCTGACAACCCTCAGCTTAAGACAATTGTTCATATAATTCCCAAGATCTTTTATTTGTAACATTGCACTATAGGCTGAGTGTTTAGTTTAACATTACTTTACTCTTCCAAATTAGTGGGATTCTCCAAATATCGTCGGTAGTTTTTAGTCAGATGTCCCAACATTATACATTTTAAGAAATTCTTAGTTCCCTTGAGACAGTTCCTAAGATTCCTCATCCCAAATTGTTTACTAGTGGGATGATCAGGATTCATTCTATCATTTAATTTATTTAAAGAACATCCTTGATTAGATTACATTTCCTATTTTTGTTTTTGGGCCCATGATATAAGTGAGAATTTTTTATCTTCATTTGAAACATACATTCACAATAGTTAATCTCTTAAAATCATTCAATGTCTCTAATCACAAACAGTTTTCATAGACTTAGCATTAGTCTGCTAAATAATTCATCCATAATGCTTTCTGTGTTCATGAAAAATCTAGAGGCATACCATTCAAGCCTTTTAATGTTATTTTCAAACACCTTGATTGAGTTGTCTTCCGTCTACATGAGCTTTATGAACTCTCATTCCATCTTGAGACAAAGGGTTTGGGGAAAATATATATTAAATGACATTATCTTGAAATACTCATAATCCATGGAATCAATTTCATTTTGTGTATTCGTATTATTGATCAGTTTCCACCATAGATAAGCTTCCCAATAAATATGATAGAACACCAGTATGACATTCTCTTCTTTCGAGCTTGAGAGGACAGAGAATATCTTTTTAATAGAGTTAATACATTGTCCCATACTGAGTGGATAAGAAGATCCACTAAACAAGGGATGATTTATTTCATGATTGGTTCAATGAAAAAATTATCTTTCCTTGGAGGAGGAGGGTGTTACACATTATTCTAGTTATTATTCATAACATAAGCAAGCTAAGAAAGTACATTAATGAAGTTTTGAGAACCATTTCCCATCTTATTAGGCATATCATTAATGAAATATTCACATTCCAAATTACATTGATTGGTATCACATGTTTCTATTTTTACTACCATTAATTATGAAAATTAAAATACAATTAAAGGGGTTGAATACATAGATATTGTGAAAAAAATTAATTCATTGAACATAAGAGGATAAACCTGTAAAGGATAACTATATACTAACTTCTGATTCCCTATGTTTCAATATATATTGTCCTTGATCAATTTCATAGCCTATATTATTGTCCGATGTTTTTGTATTCCCTTAATAATTTTTGTAGTAATCTTATTAATTTACAAAATCTTATCACCTAAGAGTGTAAAACCCATAGTGGAGGAAGGCCTATTGTCGTGCACCAGTTCCCATTCGAGTCTATCTCAAAGTGGTGTTTTCATGTTTTACCCCTAGATACAACTCACCCAGAGCCGCCTCTACCTGTTTTTATCCAGACATCGATGTATTTTCTTTATAAATCACTTACTCTATACTTACTGAAATTTAGGGGTGTTTTCTTATACTTGGACTCAACCGAAATGTTATTACAAAATTTATCTGTTCCTTATCTCCAAAAATAACTCTACCATCATATAATACCATATATAACTACCCTATCCTTTTAAATATAACAATACATGATTTTAATCATAAATATAAATCCGAGTAAATGACAGGGATCATAAATTATAGTTTCATTTAAAACTAGGTACATAAAACTAAAAACATGTAACTAAAAAATTCATTATTTAATCTTAAAATTGAGCTCTTAACATCCATTTTTCTCACACATCTACATCAGTCACCCAGGGTAACACCTAATAAAAAGGATGATCTAAATAGCTCAGTAAGGGATAACAATAAGAACAAATCATTAGCACATGGGATAGAAGGCATTCCATAATCAAATAAAAAGGAATATAACATATGGAATCCTGAAATATAGATAATTTATCATATAAACATGGATTCATATTAATGAGGAAAAAACCTAAAACACGACTTTATCATGAGTCAAGGATAACCACCAATAATATTGGATATGGTAGAAAAAACCAATCCTAACCTCTAAGTCTATCACACAATGTGGAACAAGCCCAGACTAACATCCAAGACCATCGCACATGGTAACAAAATCCAAGGCTAACATCCAAGACTATCACACATGGTATCAGAAGCTAAACAAAACCACTAAGATTGTCGCACATAACATATCCTGAAACTCAAAATTAACAAATGTATTAGAGTTCTATTTTGGTTCACCCATCTTATCTTTTTATTAATACATTTTACACATAATAAATATTATATAATTAATCATACATAAACATAAGGCTTACCTGTGGAAATAATTGGGTACCATAATCATGCCATTAAGAATTACAAATAGGCATATCTAAAAAGATTCCATGATGAAAGGTACGAAAATTGACATGGAAATTGGAAGGTGAAAATAGTCTTGTATCATGCTATGTTATGTCAAGTAGAATTGACAACATGTAAGAAATTTATTTATGAAATTTTATCATTAAAACATTTTTTTGCGGTTTTATTGAAAATACTATACAACCATTAAAATAGAAAAGGGAACAATCATAAATATAAAACCAGAAGTGATCTAAGAGTTTTTTTTTTCATAAAAAGGACTGATTTTATAAAAAAATTATGGATTAAAATAAAATATAATGTGAACCTGAAAATGTCAAAGAATTCTGGATGTTTCCTCATAACTGGTTTTCCTATTTGGAGTTGTTGAGGAGGGAATCAGTTAAAAAAAATATATCCCCAAAAGAGATTTATTAAAGGGTCTAGATAAATTAAGTTGATACATGTACACAACATTTTGAATTTTCACATAAATATATATGATAGCTTAATTTTGGTTAAATAATGATATGAAAATCCGAATGATCAAATGAGGTTTGGGTTGAATCCCTTGCAGATTATCAGTGTGGTGTCATGTATACACAAGATGGATTAATGGGAGAGAAAAGGGAATTTTTAAAAATTCGAAATAATGAGAAATGTGGTTTTTATGTGTTAAATAATACTGAATCAATAGGTATTATACAAAAATGGAATAACATAGAGGAAATTGTTGAATAAAAGTGAAATAGAGAGGGTCTTTACCTTAAGTCCGATGGTGTTTTTGTCATGATATTAACGAAAAGAGTAATACAATTATCTTCACTAATTAATAATTACAGAACCTCTTATATATGTAAAATATTTATTATAACCATTTTTATTTTATTCATGGAATTTTTTATGTGTTAAGGGTTCAATTTAATTTTTTGGTTCTCTTAGTTTTCATGGTCTTTATGATCAGTTTACATATTTTTATGAATGGGGAATCATGCAAAATAAAGATTGTTGTCTAGAATTGGATTTATATTTTTATTGTTTAAAATATATATTGTTACATGGTTGTAAATTTAATTTGGTTAGTTGGATTGAAGTTGAACCCTAATATAAAACATTGATGATAAATATTTGGATTAATTTGGTGATTTTTCTCATAATTAACTTGTTTGGTATTACTCATTTACGTTAAGTGTGAAGAAGGATTCAATAACGTTGTAGAAGATAAAATAAATATCTGATGAACGTTTTTGACCCATAATATTTTTTAATGAGTAGTCTTGAATATCGTAATTGAAATTGAATTCCATCGTCCTTGAATATGATAAATCACTACACACTAGATGATATTTTTGATTTTATAATAAAATGAGAGAGATAGAGTGATTATGATAAAATATCTAGTTATCATAATATAATTCTAGTAAATTTATGTTTCTGGGATAATAATACAATTTTTTGAATAGATGTGTGGTAAAAAACAAAACAAAAATAAAATAAATTGGAATAAAATAATGGAATCAGAAATTGGAATTTATCTTTTGAGTTTATCTCCTCTGAGAGCCTCTTAAGGGAGGAGTATTTGATATTTTGAGTAAACCAAGGGATGTTGGACCTGGTGTGGGATCTTGGGGAGATATTTGGTCATAATTTAGGGAAGGAATAAGGCTTTAAATAACATAATTGAATAGGGTATTATGGGTGGTTTTTATAGCAGAGGGGGAGGAGCGCTTTCATAATATTTATATCATTAGCTTCTTAATTTTCCATAAGACAAGCAATAGTTATTAATCGATGAACAAAAATAGTTATAACTGTATTTTAAATATAACAATGGTTATTACATCATCCATGATGCTTTTAATAGTGCATTTAAATTATAATGTATTCATATGGTAAATTAATACATTTTTTTATTCACCAAAAAATACATGTATTTTAGTAAAAACACCAAAAAACCACCCTAACCATTTTTTTGTGTGTAGAATCAAAAAATGACCTCCATTTTTCCAAAATAATTTTATATATATGGTTACATTAAATTTTAATAAAAAAAATAATAAGAATAATACAAATTTTAAAACAATAATTGATTTTATAATGCATCAAAAATTACATCAAGTCTTATTAAAATTTATTAATACTGGAAGACATAAAATTTAAAATTTATTAACAAACTTTTGGAAAATAAATTTTATTTTAATTTAAATAATTAATTGTAATTAAATATTTTTGACTTAAAAAATACCAATACTTTTACTATGGTTATATTATCACTTATAAGATTCCTAAATTTTATTTATACATTCATGGACGAGGTTACAATTTTTTTGAACAATTTAACTATCATAAGATTCTTAATAATATTCATATGGGTATGTTACTATTTATTTGGATATGTTACTATTAATAAAATTATGATTATTCCATTAGACCACATACATATTATTTATCATAACTGTGTATGTGATATTTTTTGAAATTCAAGTCCCAAAGGTGAAATTATTATGTTTAATGGTCACATAGAAATTATTAGTTATGTGTATTGTAATTTCATGTGATTATTTGACATAGTTATAAGAAAGAAATTTCCATTTATAAAACATTGGGAAGTTACATTAACACATAAAACAATTTTTTTTGAAAACTACATTTAATAAAAATGATCATATTAGTCATGTTAAGAAATATAATTAAATTTAATTCAGATTAAAATTAGCCTTAATTTTTTGGATATATATATTTTATAATTTTATTACTCTTATTAAACCATTATAATTCAATAGAATTGTTTTAATAATCATACTTTTTTAATTATATTTTATTTAAATATATCACCATTAAAATTATATACGGTGTTTCATGCATAGAATGGTACAAAAAAATAGAATAATTTAAAGGTAATAAATTATTATTGTTTTAGGGTGTTTTACCAAAACATGGTTTTTATTAGCTAGTGTAACCTATATATAATTTAAAAAACAATATATACATAAGGAAATATATGGTAATCCCAATTTTCATAAAACTACACATAGAACATCTAGAGACACACATTACATTCCTTCCTTTAAAAATATAATATTAGGTTACCCTGCTTTAGTGTCAAACAACAGGTTTAGACGATTTAAGTGTTGAAAAGTGTATCTTGGAATGTAATATAAAACTATGTAAGTGATTGGGATTTAATAGGATCATCTTGAATCATGATATTCACTTATTGAAGGCATGGTTCATGTTTATTTGGAATCCTATGATTACCACAAAATTAATATGTTCAAAACGTATTGATGTGTAACTCCTTACAGAACCCAAATGTTTTTATTACTATCCTAAAATAGAATTAATGTATATTAACACATATACAAATTAATAACAAGTATAATGTATATGAACAAGTCATGTAATAAAATAAAATTCTATGAAAATGATGATGTCCATGTAAGTAAGCATAGAGTTGCAAATAGATAACCGCATTCACTAGCCAATAAAAGGAATAATCATTGATGTGGGTAGGTATTTCAATCCCATGTACTGATACTTATGATACTTTACCCAAGATAGAATCTAATTCTTCATAACTATAACACATAATATGAAAAAACTATATTCCACAAATATATTTAATCTGGTAGCATCTTTTACAAACTGAGATCTATGATGATGAATAAATAATTTATTATCACATATAGTAGAAAATTAAATGATCTATTCTATAATAAGAAATAAATTTTATACGAAATAATAAACAATATTAACATTTCAAAACCAATTTAATATTCATTAACATACAATGGAAGAAACATTAACATATAAAATCGATTCAAATGTTTTAACATGAGATAAAATTTCCTTAAAAATTCATATATTAAAGATAACTATAAACCCTTTTCTATATTTATCATTAACATTAATGAAATTTTATAATATTGAATATAATAATTTGATATTCATTAAAATATAAACTATTTCATATTAATCATTACATAGAATTATCATTTTACCGATATGATATTATATGAATTCTGAACAATATGAAATAAAATTTCCATTGTTTAACATTATTACTTAATCTCAACATAAATTAAATTTTCATTATTTAATCCCTAATCATGTCAATCATCATAACATGTTTTGATTTGGCTTTAATAATAATCAAATAAGTCAACTTTTTTGTTTTGAACAATTCAAATAAGTAATAATGGATGATCGATAATAAAATTAAACAATTTTTTATTTTCAGCTTATTATAAGATTCTTAACCATTTATAAATTATTTTATAATTTCTATTTGAAACATTTAGTATCTATATTATAATACATTTCATGTGATTTGTATAAAATTTATTTAAAATATTAATTTTTAATTTTTTGTACAAAATAATATCCTTATAAGAATTTATTAAATTTAATCTGAACCATTTATTATAAATTAATTAATTAATTCATTCATTCATTATTATTTAAATATCCCAAAAACACATTTTATAACATTATACTCCCTCCACCCTTATGCAACTTGTTTTTTTGCTTGCGTGTAATTGTATTTCACTACTAACCATTATGTTTCTAAACATATCATATAGTGTAATGTTAATTGGGTGGTTACAAATACTATATTTATTTGTGTAGTGGTTTACCTAAAATATTAAATTATACAAAATAGTAACAAAGACACTTCATTTATGTAGATACATTAAAATATGTATTACCTTTGGCATGTTTGAATATATTTCATAACCTTTATGAAAAATTAGAATAATTTAGTAACCCTTACATGAATCCCTTCTTATAAAGCATAGTCACATGTTATATTTACCTACACTTTTCTAAAACACAACTATATTTTCATGCAAGGGTAAGAAAAATCATTCCCCTTCACAACAAAGTTACACATACCATTTACATAACAGTTAAAATGTAGACTACATATATTTTAACCATTCACAAAAATATAATCCACATGTTTACATTCATTCCAAATGATTTTTTGAGTTACCATTATCCACGTAATGATGTCTTCATATAGGTAATACCATGGGTACCATTATGTAGTTGAACTATATAGGGATAATCCATTTTCCATATTATAATAAAATATGAAAAAAAATTCTCTATTTTTTTCCTTCTAATCCTTTCAATGAATGATTTTATAAATCTAAATCATGGTTTCTATGATAACCATATTTTTCAAAATGATACAAAAAGTGGTTATCCAATCAAATATCAGTGATTCGAACCCTTTGTTGGAGGATACCTGATGAAATTAATGTGAAATTTAATATATAAAAATTCAAATCAAGAAAATATTTTAATGGTATACCTTTACCTAAATATATTATACTACATTATAATGTATCTGTCCCAAATAAAATTTAGACCAGCACTACCTACCTCAGCATCCTACTCTCCCAATAAAACATACTCATCTCTTTAAGGGGAGAAAAAATTAACCACCCTCAAGTATACATTGATGTGATCCATATAGATCATTATATAATCTATCATAATAATGTAATTGAAATTCAATATATATTGGACTAATAATTCCATCAAATTATTGTAGCTTCCCACAAGTACTATACATGAAAAATACATATGAATAATATCTAAAATATTTGGAAGATGTGTATTATGAAAAAAAAATCCTAGGGAAAGCCTAATGGTTAATACTAACTCAAATAGATCTCATGCCTATGTAAATGGAATTATAATTACTAATATCAAATAAATTAATTGAAATCATCTATGAAATCAAAACAATATATATAACTTTTTGAAATATCGTCTACTACAACAATTAGAACTTGGTCTAAGGGATAATATTAATATGACTAAAATAAATAGAACATCCCACATGACCGTTAACACACCTATGTAATTACTTCATGAGGCATCTATTTATACGGATATCATTGAGACACTTAGACACCTCCGTAGCTTAGCCATCCCAGAAAAAACTAGTATTTCAAATTATAGTCCTCTGTAACAAGATCCAACATTCTATTCATATCCCTAGACTCTTACTATACATAAATAATATATCATTGAAGAAAAATTTCAATTATATCCTATTATTTAACATGAATGTAACTCCCTCGGCATAGGTTTGGTTATATATCTAATGCCGATGTCTCGACTGTCCAAACTAAAAGCATAAGAGAGAAATCTAACTTAAATATGGAGGAGACCAAACTCTAACAATGAGTAAATTTCACTTTGCACTCTAGATAATAACTATGACCCTCATATTAGTAAAAATTAATGAGGAACCAACAAAAAAACATTTACAGTCAACACTTGGAACCCTGAATTGTTGAGGAAACATCAATATGTTGTATTATGTTAACCCCTTTTCAATGTTGAGAGCCTTATTGAGCAAATCATTGTATGGGGTCAGGTAAAAAATCGATACCTACTAAATTTTCTTTGTATTAATGATATAATAAAATATTATTACCATAAAACCTTCATTTAAATACAATATAAGATAAAAATCAATCAAATCTTATAAAAGAGCCGTGTAGCCAGCCACAAAGAATAACCCTTTTGGAGTTCTATAAAATCTCAAGATCTTCCTGGAAATAACATCTCAAGAAATATCTCAATTAATAATATATCATTAAATTTATCCCACATATTAGATATTGCCTATGATCCAATATTATTGGACGAAACCACTTCCCCATCGGTGTGGGTAGCATATACGCAACCAACTTCACCTGATGGTCATCAAGTGTCTCCAAAAGATCAAAGACCACCTCAAGGATCTTGATCCAACCCTCGATGTCTGGAGGACCACCTATAACCTATAATTTTGGAGGGAGGTGAAAAAAAATATTTTGGAAAAAATATATCATTGTATACTCTTTCAAATGGGAACCTCCACCTCCCACCAACATGACACGTAAGACACCCATATGAATATTCTCTTATACTCGTACTACAAAATCATGTTTAACCCAATAATTTAAAAAATTTGGAGTAATAATATGAACAATATTTCCGTTATTATCATTATCACAGTAATTAAATTGAGGTGAATAAGGAAATCAATTAGGAAACATTATCCGAAATTTCCAGACAAATATACTATACAAACTAAAAAACTATAGTATTGAAAAAAATTCAACAAACAATAAGTGAACATGTAAATGATAGAAACATAATAATTTACCTATATAGATACCTCAAATACAAGGTATAATAATCTTACCACTGTCACAAGGACTGGGGTAAAATAGGTTGTACATTAATATTATCCATATTCATAATAAACATAATAGAATAATATCACATATTAAATCAATTAAATTCCAAAAATAATTCATTAGGTAAAAATTGTATTATATTATATCTATAATTTAATTAGTTAATACCTATATCAATCACCTAAAAATTGTGTGATAACATTTGATCCTTAATTCTAATCCAATATATATGGACTAACCCACTCCTGGCAGTTATTCAATGATAAAATTTTATAAATTGTAACAATACAAAAATATTTATCAAACAACAAGAAATAAAAACATCGAGTCCATTAATGTATCATACACTGACCTAAATAATTTTTTTATACTATAATGAGGTTTTCAAAATGAATTAATAGCTTCTTACAGAAGTTAAAAATATCTTATCTTCATTCAACCAATCCAAAAATATAATATCAATAGAGAAAAGTGGTTCTCTGATACCAACTTGTGATGCCCTGACCCAGATCACCAGGACTCATCTGGAGCTCCATATGAACTCATGTTCACCTATCTATACAAAATAGAGTAATGAATAGTAGTATGGACTTGAATTTTACCATGGGGAGATTATTCTATTAGTATTTTGTAATGAGTATGGTAAATGAAACAATTTAAAAATTAATATTAACATCACGAATACATAAAAATGTAATAATAAAATCACCACATGAAATACCGAAATGGAATAAAATAGAAGTAGATATAGAAAATAATGGATCTTATAATGTGTTGATCCATTTATATTAAAAAATGAAAAAACTAATGATTTAAAAAAATATCACATTTCACATATAGGTATTGCTTCATTCCTCATAGACCATCATTTATACAACAATTTTTATAGAGACCATCCTCATTGAAAGATCCATAGTCATAAAGTATGCACGCTCATCTATATTACCATGTAAGGTGTGAGTATATTCCCATTAGAAAAATTTGAATGGACCTATAAAATATGTTAAATCGAATTATAGTTTTTTATTCATTGACAAATCTAAATAAAAAATAAATAAATAATCAGGAAACACCTACACGATCATTTGACATGAAGAGGATGCCAAGAATACAGATCTATACTAGAATCATCCCTATGATTGAAGGAATTCCTTATCAAAGACTAAGTGGAAAAAAAACATCTCAAGCCTTATCACCTAACAGATAGTCTTCTAATGTATACTTGAATTATACCATCTTTATCAGGGTTGGTCACATCATACTGACACTTTTGGTCAGAGTAAGATAGAGAGAAAAGTGGTAAACAACCTTTTATAAATTAAATTGAAATAATGTGATGTAGTTGTGTAATTATGTGATATGTTAAGAAATTTTTTTTCTTAAATTATATTTTAAAAATCAAATGTGAAAAACATGTATAAAATATATATTAAATTGTAAATGAATAATACAAATAAAAAAGTTAACCAAAAATCCCGATTAATAATATTCATGGAAATTTTATGGATAATATATTTCAAAGGGGAATTATATTGATAGTAAATATATTATTGTCCGCAAAATTTGATAAGTGTGCTCATGAATGGATTAATTATGAGATTCTGCATCCTCTCTCTCCGTTGATTGAGATGATTTTTTTGACCATTAAAAATTTTTGTATCCAAGAACCCAAAAGAATAAGTAATGTTTATTCTGATTGGATGAATGATGTAAACTAATGGTATGTATATTTTTACTGTAATAAACAAATAACTAGAAATAATTTTTCATTTATTTGTAACCATGAAACCAAAATAAGAGTAGAAAAATATTAGGTTGTTACGAAAAAAACTCTTATTGTATACACTCTCAGTTATCAAAATTCATCAAATTAGATGAAAGAGAATTATATAAGAATGTGAGAGACAAAAAAAAGATTACTAGTTTTAAATATTTAATGCCTCTAGAGATAGACATAGTATTTATATAATTGAACCTATATATTGACCACAACTGATTAATAGAAGAGAATTGACATCACTGCATGTTACTTTTCCTTGCATGGACATATATATATATATATCATTAAATTGTTCATAGGTTTATTTAATTAATTTATTGGTTATATAATCTATTGAATCATCATAGTGGTCAATTAACACCAAATTCAATTCAACCCATCACCCCTAGTCCGGATACTGCAAACTGGTTGGCTGCCTATTTCTGGTATCCTATGTGTAATAGGTAAATATTCAATATATTATAGACCCCACAACAATTTGATCTAGAATAACCTAGTATCCAGTGATCAAGTTGCCAATATTTTTGTTTTTGAGAAATATTTTTGAAAATTTTGTGGTATTTCTTCAACAAACCACTGAAAATGCCATTTGTTTCCTTTTGAAATTGGATTTAATGATCTTCTTGTACAAGCCATTTTTTCTTTTAAAACATAAAAATATACTAAAACAAGGGAGGAATGAAACTTGAGAACATATTATTAGAACACCAAAATGTTATGTTTATCATTAAAACACATATAATAGAGTGAGGGACAATAATCTCCCTAATCTTGATGATCATAAAGAATTGTGAAAAAATATTAACATATTAAAATATTATAAAATATATTTAAAATTATTGTATTTAAGGCAATTTTAAAGCAATATTGGTTTCATATTGAAATAAAATTAAAATAGAAATAAATTTTCAATATTGATATTTGATAAACACAGTTATATTATAAAAGGAATTGAAAATATTTTTAATCATTGAATAATTTATAATATTTATTTTTCCTATTTTGAATCTGAAATATTATCATAATTTTATCCACCTTTATGATAATCAAAAAACATTAATAGGGTTACATAAATAAATTTCGATATATTACGATCCAATAATAACGAGAGAATAAATGAATAATATAATTTTATTATCTATAATTAATTCTATTAAAATTGATATAAAATAATATTTTAAAATCATTTTGTGAAAATAGATTTCATAATATTAATATATTTTTGTTTTATAAAAGAAAATATAAATTTTTAACATTATAAAGTTTTCAAAAGTATAATTTCTAAATCAGAAATGTATATTATAAAAATTTATGAAATAAAATTCAATAAGCTAAAACTAATTACCATGACGGTTGTTTCCTCTATAAAAATTCATAATAAATGATAGGGTTAGTTTCCATTAGTTGTTTCATTAGTGAAATATTTTGATTAAACACATCAAAATAAAGAATGATTTTTGAATAAAAAGAAATTGAAAATAATCAGATCAAGCTATAACATATTTCTTAATATATATCATTTTTTAATAAATTTAAAAATAAATTAAATAAATATAGGATTATTTATATAAATTAAAAAATAGATCATAATGTTCATATGGACTATTCATATCATATTATCTAGAGATTCAAAACAATTTTTTTATAAAGACATATTACTTTTTCCTAGTGTGATGTTGATTTTAAAATCCAACTATTAATTATAGAGGTTAATACCCCTAAGTTAATATTACAAAAAACCACAAACAATTAATTATTTCCAAACAATTATTAATTTTCATGTAAAATAAAATTTAATTTAAAGTTCCATTATTGATTACCATAAAATCATAAAAATTAAAAAAGAACCATTATCCTCCATGGAAGAGAAAAAAATAAATATTAAGGCTGTTGAGATAAATGGATAATATAATAAAAATTAAATATCCCCCCTTTATAGATAAATGAATTTAAGATAATTAATATCAACAATTTTTGTCCTCGTAAAAAACTTCAAATGTTCATGTAAGGATAAAAATTTCAAGATGTTTTTCAACAATATGATATAGAAAACCATTAAAGAGATAAAATCAATTGATTATATTATTGAAAAATATTTAAAAATATCATTCATCCTTTTTTAAGAAGAAACAAATGAAAAAAGGTTAGATTGATGAAGCATATAAAATTAAATAAATTTTTAAATTTGATCAATTAAAATTATTTAAAAATTTATAATAATTGTAACAACTAGTGTTTCTTGAATAAAAAATTGTCTCATTCATAAAGTATAAAATAAATATTTAATTCTAGGAGACATCATTATATCATTTACCAAAAATATAATAAAAGAATCTATAATGACTAACAAAAAAAATTGATAAAAATATTCATATAGAATTTATAACCCACTCCCCCACCCATAAAATAGATCATCACATTAAGAGAAGTTAAATAAATAAATAAAGTAAGAATTTGGATACCCAATAAGAAACTAAAGGTATAATGTAAAGGAGAATGATAATGAATATTTGGGGGAAATAATGTGTTTGGTGGATTGAGTTTCTATGACAAGAATATTTCAACTTATATTATAATAAATTGTGGATTTCCCATAATGACCATGAGTTGGTGAGTGAAATCGGCTGGCCAATGGGAATCAGGGTAGCTCAAACAGAAAATTTCAAAATAATGACCAAAATCAGACATTTATATCTCTATAAAAAGAGATATAAGATAAATGATGTTATTAAATAATGATTGAACAATAATTCTTATATTTCCCATAGCATTCTAAACTGAATTCAATTTACTGAGAAAGATTCAATCTAATAAAATATCAAATGATTTATTAGAAATCATAAATCATTCAAATATGATATAAACCATTCAAATATTTAAATATTAATACAAAGAAATAATAATTTTAATTTTAATTTTTTATTGGATGTTCGTAATTAAATGATCAAAATGAATTTAAATGTTAAAAATCAAAATCAATTGAAGGAATAAAACTCATGTTGACCTTAATCAATTAGTTAGTGGCCTAAATTTAACACCCCCTACCCCACTTAATAAAATCCAAACATTAATGATGAAGTGTTTCAAGATGTGAAACAAAATAAATAGATTCCATCTAATTTTAAAAAAATCATAAAAAAACATTATTAAAGTTATCATTTTTAGAAAACTAATATCACCCGTTCAAATAATCTTACACCTTGAGTTATTCTCTTGGTAATCACCTCACATGTTTCTCAAAAACTAATATCCCATCTATGATGTAGATTCATGAGATTTACTATTTATAATACACTACTATAATATAATAAATTGGATGAATCTTTCAGTACAAAAAATTATGTCCACTAATGCTGATAGGAGAGATTTGAGAATACATGATATTTAAGAAATTTTTGCCATAAGATTTTTTGAACAATGTGTTATAATAGAGGTGATCTAGAATAATATTAATATAATTTAGATTAATAAAATCCTTATCATAAATATAATTTATGTATTTTGTAGAATAATTAACAATTTTATTTTTTGATAATTCCTTTTAAAAATGGGGTTTTATATTTTTATGTTCCTACGTGGGCTGAGAAAAAAATTAAAATCAATTTAGTATAGGTTATTTGGAACCAATAATTTTACTTAAAACATTCTCTCCATAGATAATCTTAGAAATGTAATTTTATTATCATTATTATTTGATTCTAATTATTCAAAATATTATTTCTTTTTTTAATTCCAAGGGTAAAGTTTTATTTTATTTATAATGTAGACTTCATCTCATAAAGTACCAAGACAATATTTCATTTTTAGTTCTTTTTATTACTGTGACCATTTTAGAAATTCATCTAACAATTTATCATAATATAATTGGCTTGAATAAAAATATGTGATTTTCCAATTTTAAGTGGAAGAAGTAGGAAAATTATATTCTTAATATACCTCAATATCAACCAAGACAGATTAGGAAAATCTATCACTAGAGCTTTAATATTTGATAAAATAACTACATAATATCTAAAAATAAACATTTATAACCTTCATTACAATATTCATTATAGTAATATAATTTTCTTATGTTGGATACTATTGTATAATTCTGAACATTTTTTTTCATTGATATCAGGTTACATTGGGTTATTTTCCCTCGTTATTCTATTCATAACATTGGAATAATTTATTATTTTTCATGTATTTTATCACTTTCTTGGAATAATGTGATGTCATGGACTCACTTATAGATGTGTTATCATGATTTTCATTAAATTAAATTGAATTTATATCCTTGAAAAATTTGGAATCCATATAGGATTTTATTTTATCATGATGACCATATATTTCATTTGAGAACTAATGATTTACTCAGTAGAAAACCATCCAATGGTTCAATGGCCTTGATTTTTTAAATAGATGATAATGCCCTCTTTAAATATATTAATGGGGTGGGATCCCGAGAAAGGCATCATTGACAAAAGAAAATACACTCAAAGATAGAAAGATTACAATCAGAAAGACATCACTGTACAGATCCTCCCAGCTTTTGAACATGATGTAGCACTCCAACATTGGAAGGTTGTTCGGCATGAAAATGTCATGTGTCAAAGCACAGACAAGATCTTATGGTTGGCTCTATACCCTCTCAATCAACAAAATCACACAAACCATGAAATGATGAATAACTAGCTTTGGAACCACCTCTAGAGTTTGTTGCATGGTATCGGGTCCTGTATCACAAACTCCCCACCATTGAAAAACCAACCATCCAATCTCACAACAACCACCATCCCAAAAACCACATTTTAAATAACATAAACTACAATCCAAAATTGTCAGCGTTCCACCGGTTTCACCAATACAGAATCATCTCCATCATGGGTGCCTCTTCCACTCATCCAACTCATAGAAATCCAAAACCAAAGACAACATGCTACCATTAATGTTGATTTCCACAAGGAAACAAGTCATATTGAAGCCAAATATCCAAAAATCACCAAAAATCCCAAAATATGTAGAAACCATCACATATGCTGAAAAAATTCATCATAAACAATATTTTACTATAGAAAAATAAAATATATTACCATCATCAAAACTCTAGAGGGAGTCTCACTACCTTGGTCTCGTCACCTCTATCTTGATCGGACTCGAATACTACAACAAACCACCAGACGCACCCACCTGAGGAAAAGCGGAGACCGTATGCTGTTGGAAGAACCTCGATCATGGACCATAAATGGGATGCCATGGAAATCCATATCCATCGGGGATCGAAACTAGTGGGGAGTGGAATGAAACAGTTAAAAAGGGGGCAGGAAACTGAGTCCTGTAGCCACTTCAAGAAATGAAACTACTAGAACAGGCCGAGCATAGGGATGGTCGCCCCAATAACTAGAGCAGAAGATGGCGGTGAGGAGAAGAATGCCCTATGAATGTTGTGGACCTAAATGGATCATTCCCCCAAATGCGTTATTCAGTAGTAATGATCTTGAAATCATCATTGTCTTGATCTATTATGACTATATGTTCCCATGGACTTTGAAAAACCGAAAATAACTTCTTCACAAGTTTTTTCATTATTTTACAATAACAAATAAACTTCACTTCATAAAACACATCACAAAAATGTTAATTAATTTATATAATTAATTCATTAGTTTACATGCTAAAACATTCAAAAAAATTATACAGGTCAAGACTTTTGTATTTATAAATTTTAGTTCATGTATGAAAGGCATCACATAATTTCCAAATTTCATGGGATTTTATACAAGTTTAACCTTTTTTAAATTCATATTTATCCAAACCACAAGGAATGTAATTTGTGTATTTTCCATCCATTAAAAATTTCTAAATGACATTTTGAGTACATTTTTCATTTAATTGTTTAGTGGGTGTGAAACGATGCATGAAATTTTTCCAAACAGGAAAACTTATTCTTCTTATAAATGAAGATATGTTATTTTTACCATAAATATAGTATATTTCTTCATATAAAATTCATTCAAATTTATTTTATTTTAACAAAATCTTGTGAATTAGAATTTAAAGCCAACATATTTAGTAGTTCCTTGAAAATGGTGAAGGATTGGTGATTAAGGAATCCAGTAATACCAATTGTTGGTCCATGTTAAAAGGAAGGATGTAAGGACTCAAATAATTATCAATTGAATTACTCCCTTATTACTATGACATAATATAATATAAACCACATAAAATAAACTAGTAACTATAAAAAAATCATTATAAATGATGAATTAAAAAATACAAATTATTTATAGAAGTTAGGGATCCTTTACCGATGCATAATAACCTGACCTTTTGAATATTAATATGAACCTTATGTATAATACAGTAGAAAACTGAATAATGAAATCTCTAATTAACTTATAAATAATATGTATTAATCTATTATGGAATATATCATAGAATTTTATAATTTTATATGTGTGTAAATATTTTAAAAATTATTAATAATGTGTTGGTATTTCTATATATAAATAATATGTAAATAATATTTTTTTATAATTATTTTATTAATTTAAACGAAAATTAATTTTTAGAGAATTTATTCATAAATTAATATATTTTTTCATATGGTTTTAAAATTATTTTATGAGACCTTTTATAAATTTTTCAATATGTTATAAAATTATTTATAATTTTTAAACATATACTTTCCTAGTAAGTGTTGATTTTAATTAAAAAACAAATTACTCAATTTAATAATTTTTAAAAAAAAATGGAATTTCTTTTTAAATTCTACATGTTGAGCAATGGTTAGCCTGTTTTTTTTAAAATATTTCTAAAATTATTGATTTTTATGAATAATATAATATGATAATTTACAATAAAATATTAATACATGAATTATGGTGTTAGGAATGATTTAAGGCATATTTAAGCATTAAATATTTAACAATCCTTATTTATTTCAATATATTTTAAGTTAATGATCAAACTATTCATAGTATTGATCCAAAATAATAAAATAATGACTAAAATATTGAGAAAACAACCCTCTCCTCCACTGTAAATACAATGCCTCACCCCATCTTCTACTCACACGTCTTAAACAATGAGATATAACTATTTTTTACCAAATAATCATACATATCCCCTAACCAACATACAGAAGATAATGTTCTAACCAAAAAACCAAAACCCTTTCACTAAAGAGGTTCTCAAGGAGATGAGATTTAAAAGGTAAAATCCTATTCCTTTTTATTTTAATTTATCTTCCTTTTATTATTCTCTCCTCACATACCATCATCAAAATGGAATGAAAAACTATATTAGCTTAAATATACTATAATTATATCATGTTTATGTATGATCTGTCATTGAAATCCTCCTACTCTCTCTCTTGATCTAAAAATGAATTTGTTGCTCGTGATGTGTCAATTTACCAACATCGTGGGTGATGTACATTAATTTTCCATAAACAACTTCAGTAATGCTAATAAAACCATTAATTGGTCGAAATAAAATTAATTTTTATATTATACCCACATATATATTCTTAATAACTAATAATCATAATACTAAATGACAAAACAGAACAAGTTTGTTGTGATCGAAAAACCACCAAAATTAACCTAAAACAATCCTCGTTAATGTTTATATAATGAATCATCTTCATAGTATATAACCAAACTCATCAAAAGATATTTTATGATTATTAAGGATCATGAATAACATATAATAACAATTTTCTGTATTCATCGTCATTGTAAATGATCTTTCAAACATGAAACAAGTGAAGGAATTGTGAAAACTAAGAAAATGAATGATCCCAAATGATGAAATTAAAATCTATAACTCTTCTGAAGGCTCAAAAAGAATATAATAAAACGATAATGAATAAAAATCATGTTTTAATGGTTCTTTAATTTATAATTAATTAATTTTATGTCATTATATAAGATATTAATGTGATGGATTCTTTCAGACAAAATGTAAGTGGAATTCTCAAACCAAAATCTTTTTATTTGGGTTCTCCCTATTTCATCAAAATTTTCAGTATAGATTTTTATAAATATAATTTATTAATCTATATATTAATTTTTATTATATATAACTGTTTTATAGTTTGGATTTTTATAAACAGAAATTTTTACAAAAAAAACTTTTCTTTAAAAAACACACTTCGTGAGATTGTTTCTTCTTCAGTCAAGGTTAATGATTTTTAAATAAAGTATGGCACTCCCTATTTTATTTTGGAACCACATATTTATGAATTTATTATTATGAAATGAAACCCATTCCTTTAAATGTGTTAATATATTTTCATGATTGATAACAATTCTTTGTGGCATGCGTGATAATCTAAATGTAATGATGAGATGGGTGTGCTCAGAATCATACAATACAATATAAATGTTCTGAGGTGACAGGTGCGTACATAAATATATAAAGCTATAATTCATTATTTAATTTCAATAACCTCATTAGTATAGTGATATATGTTTGAAAGTTAGTTTATCATTCTTCCAAACTATGTGATGTAGTTATTAACTAAGACATGATGTTTCATTTTTAAGGCATTTTTATATTCCATGTATTTATCTAAATCTTACTCTCGTGATTATGATGTTGATTTTATATATATGATCAACCCATGTATTAATAATTTATGATAGTATATATCATCTTAATAGTCTTTTAGATCAACCCATTTTTATTTATATCCTCATGTGTCTATATGTTCTATGGATAACACAAGTGAAAATAAGAAGCTAAATTATGGAATTAAATAAATGTGTATGTTTTCTGTTAGGAATGTTCTGTACGGTCCTAGTTTTCCCTAGACAATAATCCTTTGGATCCATATTGTTTAATGATTTTATTTTTTTCAGTAATATTGTGTAAAGTTAATTTATGAAAAATAATGTCACTATTGTTGGTATTAGAGGCACAACTTAGTTAATATGGGAATTAGCAATAGAGAACCACAGTAACACAAACATTATGTGACTATGTGTATATAAGTGAACAAAAATATTTTATAAATTTAGTGAGAAGACAATATATTCTTTTAGTGTTGATTATATAAAGGATTAAATTATTTAAACATTACTTGTTGATTTAGGATTTGATTTAATGTTTTATATTTTAGAAAACACTGGGAACCAGGAGAAACCAAGCCAACAACCCAAGTGAGGGACAATGTAGAGATTACCCTAATGATATCCCCAATGCAATGGAAGGTGGATTATAAATATTCATGGTGATTCTATATCAGATTTCTTAGGTTATGAACAAAAAACATAATAATGTGGAATGATCTTCTTCCAAAATGAGGGAGTAACTAGCTATTGAGTTTTTATATGACAATGACCATAGACATTTAGTGGATCTTCCCATCCACTAGTAATGACGTAGTGGGACAACTCAATAGAGAATATCTTTTATGTGCTTCAAAATTTTGATATGGAGAAGGTGAATCTGTTCATTTATTGTTTAGATGGAGAGGTAGACCAATAGTGATACTTAATTAAGAACCCCAAGAAGAGGGAAACATCGAATAGATAAAGTGGGAAGGATTTATGATATTGTTTCATAAAATGTATTTCTCTCAAACTCTTAAATAAATTTTGAGTGATTATTCATAAAGATGGATCAAAAGGAAGTATATTATATCACGGTTTACAAAGCAATTTCACAAGTCTTACATGGTACACTTTCAGTTTTTTATAAAAAAATGTTGAAAAAATGATAAATTATTCAGTGGATTAAAAACACACCTTAGAAAGTCTCTAGTAATTCAAGACATATGAATTTTTAATTAAGTTGTTTGATGTGGTTTGAAAGTGGATATGGAGTTCACAGAATGGACACATGGATATAGTGATAATAATTGAAAGATACAGTTTCATTACTGAAGGATCTAATGAGAATAGTGGAAAGAACACTAAACCACCCACATTCCAAAAATGTGGGAAGAATCATCACTGGAATTTTTATATTTTATGAAGAAATACATCAAGTCTAGGAGAGAATTCCACCATGAGCATTAATGAAAAAAATACCTGAGAAAGAAGGAGAATGTGGCAGAGGAATGAAGATAACCCATAATGGTCCAATTCTATAAATTTCTGGAGCTAAGGAACTATGAAAGAAATTGCACCAAACCATGATTCCTCTAGGGTAATCAGCATCATCAACCACCAATTCCAGAGGAAAAAAGAAAGGAATATGTCATCAATACTGCATAATTTGAATAAGAAAATGATGTTGTACAAGTTACACATCATATTCACTGTATAATATAATGTCTTATTTGATTTTGGTTCTATGAATTCCATTATATCTTGTAGGTTTTCCGTATAACTATTGAATCGAATCCCTAAATCCATTTAGTATGTATATCTATAAAAATAAAATTTTTTGAAATCATTTCAACCCATGTGTTGGACTCTTCTCATGTTGGCGTATGAGGGACAATTTTCTTAGTGAATCTCATAATAATTCCCATAGTAGAATTTGACTCAATAATGGGAATGAATTAGATCTCATTATATAGAGCACATATAATCTACCATGAGAAGGAAATATCTATTCTTATTACAAACCATCCCATGATCCTCTCAAAATTCAAGGATGATAAGAAATATCCTTTAGAAAATTCTTTAATGGTGTGAGTATTGATTCGCTACCTCACTCAAATAGTTGATTCCAAGGGAGGTATCTACCTAGGAGAAGTTCCTACAGTAAGGGAATATAGTAATGTATTTCTTGAAGAGTTTCCCATACACCCCATGGATCATGTGGTAGAGTCTCAATAGAACTCATACCTAAAGATACTTTGATATCACAGTGTCCCTACATTATAGCTCCTACCGAACTAGAGGAGTTAATGAAGTAGCTAAAATAGCATTTGGATATAGGGTTCATATTCCCTAATGGATCAACATGGGTGAGTAGTGATCTCTTTCATGTGTAATTATGGATTAATGTATATGTGTATTTTTTACCAGTAACTCAATAAGATTACTATAAAGGACATGTATCCACACCCCATGATTGAAGACCAATTTGATTTGTTGAGAGGATTTTAGTACTTCTGAATGGTGGAACTATATCCTAGATATCATTAGCTAAATTTAAAGAAATATGATATTTAGAAAATTACTTTATGTACAAGGTATGGGTACTATGTTTTTTAGTGATTCCATTTGTATTTACTATTTCCCCTGCAATCATCATGGTTTTTATGAGTAGAATCTTTACACATTACCAATAAAATATTTAGTATTGTTTATCGATGATATTCCCATATGCTTTATGAGAATGGAGGAAAAAAAGATCATATATGGTTCATATTGGTTACATTAAGGAATGATAAGTGGTACACCGTGTTTATAAAGTATGTCTTTTGGATGAGGCAAGTCACATTCTTATGGAATGTGATCACAACTTGGGACATTTTAGTGGACCCTTCAAAAAAAGAAATTAACGAATTGCCGAGACCATATAGTTTCATAAGAATATGTAGTTTTACTAGACCAACAATATATTATTGATGATTTCTTATAATTTTTTCATGATTTTCAAGACAAATAAGTCGACAAGAAAAGGGTTAAGTATGTCAGGATGGAATAACGTGTGGAAATTATCATGGTGCTAAAGAGGAGGCTAATCGATGCACCTCTACTCAAAATACTGAAATGTAGATAACTTTTTGTGGAAAATGTGATTCTTCCAAGAAATTATTTTATTGTGTGCACATGGAAAATGATAATTTGATATCATATGCCTCATGAAAGCTGATGATATATTAACATAACTACTTGACCCATGATCTAGGGATATTAGTTGTGATTTTTCCTTAAAAATATTGTGGCACTACCTTTATGGTGAGAAGTATGTCATATATACGAATCACAAGATACTAATGTATATAATAAAACAATAAGGTAAAAATTATCTAATGTGGATGTTTAGAACAAATCAATGACTATTATTTCCCTATTCACTATTATCATGGGATGGGGAATAAGGTTGTTGATGTTCTATTCAGAAAAGAACGTAAAACTCTGTCCATGTTGTGGATTGTGAAAGACAATATTATCATGGATATGAAAAGGATAGATTTTTAGATCACATGGTCAGGGAATAAATCCTAACTTCCACAAATTATTGCATAACCATATATCCAAGATATTATTAATGAGCCATAAAGGTACGATCCAAATTTTCAAAATAAATTGAATATTGTGAAGGAAGGGAAGCTTAATGAGTTATATATCAATGCAGATGGTGTGATTTGTTCTGGAATATAGATTTTGGTTTCACCAATTCCCTAGATAAAGAAGAATCCACTAGAACATTCACATAGGTTTACATTTTCTATCCATACAAGTAACATAAAAATGTACTAAGATATCTTAGAACACTTCTGGAGATACAACATAAAGAAAGAGATTGCTGAGTATATTTCAAGGTGCCTGTTATGTTCGTAAGTTAAAGCACAACCACATAAGTCCAAAAGGATTATACAACCATTTCATATACCCATGAGAAAATGGGATAATGTAACTATATATTTTTTCCCTGGTCTCTCAAATACATCCAAAGGAAACAATGCAATATTGGTTATGGTGTAATGACACACCAAGATTTCCCAATTTATCTGTATTTATGATGATCTCTTATATGAAAAACATGAAATGTTTTATAAGAATTCATTGTTCAGATTTTATGGGGTTCCACTATTGATTTAATCTTATCTTTATCCATGGTTCACATCTAAATTATGGACGAGTATTCATCATTCATTGAGTACTGAATTAAATTTTATCAAGTCCTCTCACCCCCAAAATGATGACCAATCTGAAATAACTATTCAAATACGTGATGATATGATATGATTCATATATTTAGAAGAAAAGGTGCATGGGATCATAATCCCTCATTGGATGTGTTATCATAAAAAAATATCATCCACATTAGTATTCAAATGGGAACATATGAAGATATATTTGGAAAGCGATGTAGAACTCCCATAGGTTGGGATGAAGATGGTGATAGAATGCTAATTGGAACATATCTTGTACAAGTGATGACACAGAATGTAATGTAATCCTAGAACATATCAAAGATTATTAGAATTAGAAAATATATATGTTTACAACCATCTAAGGGACATGTGTTTCGATATTGGAGATAATGTCTTCCTGCAAATATCACTATGGATGAGAGACAAGTGGTTTGAAAAGAATTTGAAGATAATACCATGGTGCATTGTCCAATATGATATCCTGATTTCATCCACCGAATATAGATCAAGTTCAATATTTCTTCTACTAATCACTATTGAATATGTACAAACTCAATCCCTCATGTGTAATAATCTCATAGGTAGTACAATTGGATGATTATCTCTAATAACAGGAGTAGCTAGTTATGATTTCAGACAAGATATATAAGGTTATACAAAACAAGACAAACAACATTATCAATGTGTTATGGAGGAACCATAAGTATTATGAAGCTACTTGTGAACTGTGGGAGGCGGTGAAGGAGAAGTACCCACACCTTTTTAATGTAAAAAAATTTAGGGAAAATATCAAAAGGGGGAATAATTTAATGAACCGAAAATTTATAAAATGAATTTCTCCATTTTTATTATCTTTTTATATAATATAAACCACATAAAATAACTTACATTCCATGATAATGGATTTAGAAATGAATAATTAATAAAATAAGAAGTATTTATTCATGTTCATGAACCTATACTGATGAAATATTTACTTTACCTCCGGATTAGTAATATGACACTTATGAATAATAAATAGGCCAACATAATTTTCACCTCACCCATTAAAGTATAAATAATTTTTGTGTAATTTATATGGTAACATATTATATAATTACATAATAGTAGAAGCAACTAAATATTTTAAAAATTATTAATTAAGTGTTGGTATTTTTTAAGTCATAAATATTAAATTACATTTTTATAATTAATTTATTAATATAAAAGAAAATTTATTTTCATTAAATGTTTTCATAAATATATTTTTTTGTGTCTTCTAGGTTTAAAATTAATTTATAAGTCTGTATAGATTTTTTCATAGTGTTATAAAAAAGTTATAATTTTAAAATATGTATTTTTTTACTAAATGGTGATTTTAATAAAAATTTATATTAGTAATATCTATGAATTAATATTCCTAAGAAAATTAATTTTAATTATACACATCAAAAAATGGTTAGCATGATTTATTAAGATTTTTTCTAAAATATATGAATTTTTTATGAATAGTACTATATGATAATTTACAATAAAAGATAAATACAAGAATTAAGTATTTATAGAATATGTAAGGATGATATATTCCAAAACTATTAGACAATAATTATTTATTTTAATATATGTTATGATAAGGCTCACACTATTCATACACTTGAACCATAATAAGATATTAATGATTAAAATATTAAGAAAACCCCCTCCTTTCCTCCATAAATACAACCCCTTATTCTGATCACAAGTCTCAATCATTGAAACTTGCTTATGTTCAACCAAATAATTTCCCAATACTCTACCCCACATATAAGAGCAATTGGTCTCATAAAAAGACCAAAAAATAATCCCTATGGAGGTTCTTAAGAGGAGATATTTAAGATGTAAAATCCTCTTCCTTTTTAAAAATTTTATTAATTTATCTTCCATTTATTATTATATCCTCACCACCCATTGTCCAAATGGAATGATTAAATCTATTAACTTTTGTATACAATAATTCAATCATGTTAATGTATGATCCATTATTAAAATACCCATACCTCTCTCTTATTCTAAAAATGACATAGTCACATGTGATGTGTCAATTTACTGACATAGTGGGTGATTGACTTTCATTTTCTTTAATAACCATCAATGATGATAATAAAACAATTAAAATGTTGGAAACATAATTTAAATTGTATTTAATATCCATCATTATGATAAAACAGTACATCTTCACTGTGAATGGAATACTGCCAAAATTACACTAAAAAGATCATCATCATGTTTTATTTAATGAATCGTCCTCATAATATATATCCAAACTCATCAGAAGATCATTTATTATTCTGAAGTACCCGTAATAACATATAATAACAATTCTTGATATTTAAACTCATTTTAAATGATCTTTCACTAATGAATACAAGTGAAATGATCTTGATAACTAAGAAAATGAATGCTCTCGAATGAGGAAATTAAACCATATAACTCATACAAAGGCCCATAAAAGAACCTAATAAAACAACAATGATTCATATTCATGTATAAGGGGATATAAAATTTCTAGTTAATGAATATTTTTAATTATACATGATATTAAGATGATGGATGCTCTCAGACAAAGTAAAGGGAATTCTCAAACCCAACTCTATTCCTTTGGGTTTTCCCTCTTTCACCATATTTTAGAGTTGATATTAATTAAATATCATTTATACATAATGATATTAACATTTATGATATAAAAAATTTCTAGTTTATATTATCATTAAAATAATGTTTTCCAAATGATATCTTCTTTCAAAAAAACACACATCTCGAGATTGTTTCTCATTCACCCAAGGTTGATGATTCTTATATAAAGTTAGTTATTCCACATTTCATTTGGGAACCCAATGTTTATGAAGGTCTTATTATAAAAAACCCATTATATTCAATGGGTTTTTATATTTTAAATACTAATATATTTTTTATGTCTCATGCATGAAGATGTGATTATATTGATGTGATGGGTGCACCTGAAATTATACAGTGCAATGTAAATGTTATGACGTGACAGGTGAACTCAGAATTATATAGTGCACAAATGCATTGGGTAATTGAAAAACCTTTTTAATAATGAGAAATATTCTTGAACATGATTCTATATTTTTTCACCATAATTTTTGGTAGTTAACTACCATGTCTTGATGTTGCATTTTTGTGTATGTCCACATTCCATACCCAAATCCAATGCAACCTCTGATGATTATGTTATGTATATGCTCACCCAATGTCTTATTTTTTTATGATCTTATATAATATCTTACTATGATTTATGGTCATCCATTTTTAATGTACATTTTCAAGTGACCACATGTACAAAGTTGAACACAAGTTACAATAAAAAGAAAGAGAATAGTAAATTAAATAATAGATTTTGTTTTATGTTTTAAATGTTACCTATGCTCATATTTTTGGCAAGGCTATAAAATTTTGGATCCTAATTATTTACTTTTGTTATTTTGTTTATCATTAAAATGAAATAATATTATTTTAATAAATTTAGGGTCACTATAAATTTGAGTTTGGGGAGGGGTGGGGGTTATTATCCTTTTTAAAATTTAAACAAAATAATTCAATATAATTATGTAATTAATGGATGAAATAAAATAAACAAATTAGTGATATATATATCATGTAAAATAAATAAATAAAATGAAAATTATATATCAATAAATTTAGTAAATTAATAAAAAACTATTATCGTGATTAATTGATTTAAATTACTAAGGATTAATTGATTGATATGTGATTAAAAACAATGATTTATGTGTATAGTTAATATATGAAAGGAACACAATATGATAATGGGTTTTTCTAATCACTAATGATGATATAATACACCCCCAATCAATTTCATGATATAATTGACAATAAATCCATTTAAATTTATAATATTCATCATCAAAAAATAATTTTGTCATATAATATTTACTATAATGGAGAAATAAATGGAATGACCCATTTCATTGACAATATAATAAAATGAAACAAAAATAACCTTGGTTTATATAATGACAATGAAAAAATATCCTTTGTTTCATATTCTCCATGAATCCTTCCTCTTGAATATAGTTCATTTATCATCATTGTATTCAAATCCATAATGTTAATATTCTACCCATAAATAATAATTGAATCACACTAACCATTTTCATGTAATTTTAATGGAGATGTTCTACCATTTTAAATTGGAAATAAAAAAACTATAATTTAAAATATAAAATAATATAATAGTCATACCAAGAAATTTAGGTAATGATTTTACCCCTTTATCAGTGATATTAATGATTACTTCTTTAGAAATTCTGAATAGTTGTTTTAGAAATCCGAAACAAATTTCATGTTAGTTAACAAATATTGTCACAAAAAATCCCATTGCTATTTTGGTCCTCTTACCTAAGAAATATAATTGGATATATATGGTTAGAATCTATGAGCTAACTAATAACTTTCAGACTCATCCTTTGGTAGTTCCTTAATCATAAAATACACAAAATGATTCTATGTTGACACATATTCCCTTGGTACATACCCTTTCTTAACCTTATTATTGATAATAAGAGACTATATCATGATGACATTGTAAAATTGAATAAGTGGAATTATTTTTTCTATGTTTAATAGAACTAGATTTATCACGACTGATTATAAAAGGATATTTCACATTAACATTTATATCCTCAAGTTGCTGCTTCATCCATATAATTTGAGTAAATTCTTGACTGTTCATGAATTATTTTGATTACATAGATATATGTGATATAAAATATGATATATTAATCACCTAGGAAATTAAAAAACCTCTATGATACAATGATCCTAGTAATTATGTTTTTTATTTTCCATTTTACCCATCCCCTTCTATGTCACTATATCCCAACCACTTCAGTTCATCAATTTTATGATAAAACAACATAAAGTTCATCATTTTTTTAATGTGGAATTATATTCACCAAAATAATGTAAATTTTTATAGGAAATATTTTTAACTATGAGGATTTTCAGGAGTAAAACATAAAATTATGTGCCATCATTTACAAATAAAATAATATTATAATTACATTCCTATATTTTGTTACATAGAACTTCTTCTAATTATCATATCCTGAAAATTTCATCCGAGTAGCCACCAATATTGTCATAAACCTAGATTACACAATTCCAAACCACATTTGTCAATATTATCCAAATTTATATTCAGAAATACACATTCCATACTAACTATAAGTTACAAATATGCCAATGAAAAAATTTTATTCTCCAAATAAGGATATTTCAAAATCACATCTCTTACATTTTTCAATTTTTTTTAATATTGATCGTTCGATGAATCAAATATTATTTCATACACAAAAATGAGAACCAAAATCCATTATTCATTATATTTCTTTATATAGAAATTGGTTTTCACTCATCCTTATTTGAATCAAAACATTCTATTGTATTGATCAATCATGGAATACCTATCTTGAGGTATGTTCATTATCATATAAATAGACTTCTTCAATCATGAAATTTTTATTTTTTATTTATCTATGACTATACCATTGTGTTTCTTATTCTAAAAATCCTAATAAATAACATAATGTATTAATATTGATTTTAAATCCATTTGGTATAACCATAATCCAATTTTCACCAGCATTTCATAGAACATTTGGATAATTTATGTTTAGGAAAAAATGAAAATATTTTATCAACATCATGGAGTTATCTTTAAAAATACCCACTACACATTAGTAATAACTTTTTCATAGTCATATTTACATATTCATTTAGTTTTTTATAAAATACATACTTAGTTATGATGACATTTTTGTCTCTCGACCTCAAGGAAATATCCCATATTAGATTTTTCTTAATTAATCCTTGTAATTCATGAATCTCTTTAACCCAAATGATATATTTAAATTCCTATTCAAAACAAATTGAATATTTTTAGATAATTAATATGATTTTTGAAAATAATTATTCCCTCTTTATATTCAGAAGAGCAATTTTTCACCAAAAATATTCTATCCAATGATTTTAGCCATGATTCATGGCTTCATTACTAGTACTGAATATAATATTATTTATATATTTTCAATAATTTAATTAGAGAAACATATACACGCATTTTATGATTTGTTTCTCATATTTACATCACTATTTTGATATTCTATCAATGGTTTTTTGTGAATAATCCTCAGAGTGATACTAAATATCCTCATCTACCACAACTATTATCTCATGAAATATAATATTTTTCCCATGACTATTATTATAGGATTGATATGCCTTTAATTTTTATGATGACGCATGAAAAACACCACCATCCCCATGAGATTAAAACCTGTAGATCCTCTATTTATAAATAATAATAAATTTTGTTCATAATAATAATAATCACATAATTGTAGGATTCATCCCATACCCTATCAAATATGGTTTATTATCTTTATTTAGTCATAATAAATCCATGTTAGACATATAAAATGATTGATGTTCTACATTGATATAATATGTCTCTAATAGATCCTTCTCAACATGTTTCATCCAAGCCATGTTATTTAAAATATATTCATCCCCATCAATTATATATTTTTCAATGAGTCATATATGCTAATCCTTAGGGATTTATTCAATGAATCAAAATATATTATTTCACCTGATTATTTATGAATTTTGAATCATTATAAATTTCTATTTTAGAAATTCGTCCTAGGAATATTCTCCAAAAATGTCTAAAAATACTTTTTACATGTTAACACTTATTATCTGTGATATATTAACATTATTCAACCTATATTAACATAATAATTATTAAATAGAATATATTACTATTTTTTATAGAGAACATAATTTTTCTTATGATAATTTACATAATGATAAATATCAATGAAGTAATTTTTATTCATTCAATGACAAAATAATCTACAGTCTTGGGAATATGTGGATAATACATCATCTTTATATAATAAAACATAAATATTTATTTAAATACTTGTACATTTTCCTTTTAAAAGTTCGTTTTCTCTTTATTACATGATGTAATATATGGATATACATAAATGAAAAGAGATGATCTAAAATCCTAGTAAGAGGAGGAATAAATTTCATGAATAAATATCACATTTTGGAGAATCAAAATATGCATAATACAATAATAATAGGGTAATAATCATCATAATGAGGTAAAAATTTGGTAAATTTTAGGAATGTGGGAATTCATAAAAATGAAACACCATTTCATAATTATTAAAAACTATACAATGTTGTGAAAAAAGCTAGCAACATGTTCACACATAAGAAAAAGTGAATAGTAATAAAATCATCATTATAAAAAAAGAATCATGTTAATCAATAATTCAAATTATATCATGGCATAAATCATAGTACATAGTGCATTAGAGGGAAATATATTTCTTGTCCAACCCACCACATCATAATATTTAAATAATCATGCATGCCACATAGAAAGTATAACAATCATATTTATGGAATAACATGTGTAATTAAATAGATATCAAAATCATTTCATTAATAATGGTTTCATGAAATTACTTGGGGTTCCTAAATTAATAAGAGGAAACATATTTAGCAAAAGAATCATAATTTTTATGTGATGATGAAAAAAATTAATTTGAGTAAAATATATGTTATGGAATGAATATGAGTTTCAGAAAATCCTTACACTTTGATTATAAAGAAAGGTGGAAACCTATATATCTTTAAATGAATAATTTAATAATAGTGAAATTTTTAGGGTACATTAGATGAATATAAGTATAATAATTTTAATTAAATTAGGGTAAACTAAACAATGGTAGTTGTGTTTTAGAATCCAATTACCTAAAATCCCACTTTATTTTATTTTTATATAGCTCTTTAAAAATAATATATGATTTATTAAGACATCAAAAATGAGTTAAAATGTTAAATTATATCTCTATTAATCAATTATAGAAATTCTATCACATTACTCGTTTTAAATTGATGAAATTACAACTTTTTAATATCATGGATTCCTTAGAACATTCCTGTTTTTCATATAGTTTCCAATTTCATTCATTGAAATTTATACACTAGTTTAATAAATTTTATAAAAAAATAAATAAATTTATTTCTATATAATAAATAATTTATTCTATCCATCCTTAATTTCCATAAATATAAAATATTCATAAAACATACTCATTGGTGGTTAAACAATAGTTAAATGGAACATTGTCCAAATATGAATTAAAAGTGGTAAAAATAAATATACATTTATTTCTTTTACAATAGTGTAGAATCATTTATAAAACATTAAAACTAATTGTAATTATATATTATAAGATTTAATTTTTAACGATATTGGGAAAATAAAGAGAAAAGAGAAGGAGAAAATGAGAGAATAGATTAAAGGATCCAAGGTGTGCTTCTAGTTTCAGGACGGCCCGACGACGGCTCTAGTACGACTTTGGCTCCGGGATTTCAGGTAATCGACAGTACGACCCGAAGACAGCTCTTGTGTGTTTCTTCATCCTGGAGTGGCTCATCGTTGTCTACATAGTCGATAGGAGGGGGTAGGATCTGGTTTTTTTAATTTCTTCTTTGGACATTGTGTTTGTTTTTATGGCATTGATTTGGGAGGATTCAGTGACAGCTTAGCGGTGTTGACAGCAATGGTGGTAGTGTTTTTGATCTGTGAAGGTCTCTTGGTAGGAAGAATCAGTTTGTTGATTTTGTTATTTGATTGATGGCTTGTTCCCGACATCTACATGGAAGCTTCAGATGAGGATTCAGAGCATGATGATTTCTCCATGCAGGGCTATTTGGAATTGGAAGATTGAGAGGGTATGGCTCTACCATCGGTACCTGGCCTATAATTTTTTGCATGGGATAGTATGCTGAGTAGCCTTGAAATGTGGAAGGATTTCCAAAATTATGTTGATTCTGGGGAGGTTTTTCCCTTGTAGTTTTGTATGGATTGATTGGTATATACATCTGTGAAGTCCTGTGTGGTTTCACCCATTACCCTTAAAAACGGTTTAACCAATAAAGAAATAAATATTCAGGCTTTTAGGCCATTCAGTCTCAATAACGAAAATTTGGTATTAAATTTTTCTTCATAATGTGAATAAAGAATATTTTTCCATCCAGAGGGATAAGAGTTATTTATACTTGAGGATATGGGTATTTTTTAGAAAAAAATGTTAAATAAAATACTATATCAATGGTATAACATGTAATAGTAAATTTTTTACTATATAATTCATATATCAATATAATATAATGTTTTCAATACTCTAAACCCCTTTATAATTCTAAATTAAATCGTTTATTTAAATGGAATGTGGAGAAAATGAATTTTTTAATGAATCTCATTTTCAATTTTGTTTTAGAAATAAATTTTAAGGTTTTTAAATATATTTTATTATATTTTAACTAATAAATTAGGAAAATAAATATTTTTTGGCTGATACTCAAGTTATATTAATTATTATGTCATTATTACATCACAAATCATGTAATTTATGATACACAGGTTAAACGAATCATTGTATTTTTATAATTCACCTGAAAATATATATATTATAGAAATTTACAATAAAAAACCCTTTGAATTGTTTTTACATTCTTATTTAGAAAACGATATTTATTTGATCAAAATAAATTTTTATCACATGTAATTTTAATTTCCAATAAAAAAGTTCGGATTTTTAACAAATAAATTAAAACTCGGTTTATTAAAAATGATCTTATATATTTATTTATTATTTTTTTAAGGACATTTACATTTTTAAAATTTAAAAATATTATTTTCTTATATTACTCCTCATAAATATTTTTTTATCACACTATTATTTTTAGGTTAAATTATATTTCTAACTAAAAAATTATTATTCCTAATGGTAAGATTTGTATTCCCAATTGTCATGTTACTATTACAATAGTAACATTACCTCTTATAAATACAATTTCATTCTTCATCTCAATATTAACTATAATTACTCTCAATGTTATAATTTTTCATTTTCTATTATTTTTACTTTTTAAATAATATTTTTTTATATTATTTTTGTTATGGAGGTGATGATTTTAGAAAATTGGGGAAACCTATATTTTCTTATATTATCTATTATATTATATATATTTTTTCAAATTCAAATGTTTGGTATTTTCATTGGTTTTTTAGAAAACTATTGTAGTTATATGTATTAATGGGGTTGGTTTCTATTGGATTCTATATATTTTCACATGCGTAATATTATATCAAATAATACAACACGAATGTAATCTGGAAAAAAATATTACTAACAAGTAATGGGTTTTTACATTTTATCCCCATTTAAGAGGTTTCTCCCCAAAAAATAAACTCATTTTTTTAGTTGAGAATAGATTATGGTTACTTATATTTAAATTTTTCTACACTTTCCTACATCGTATTATGCAACTTATGGTTCCACAAAATTATTTTGGAAGGGTAATTTATGTTTTTGCATATAACATTATCTCTGATGTCTAATACCTTCATGGTTTTCTACTAATAATAGAGGTCTTTCGACCACTTTATAACCATTGTATCTAGTACATGTGAGGGTTTCTGTTTATATATTTTACATAGAAATATGTGTAGGATATCATTAACAAGATATATAATTGGTGGTAGTGCATGTTGAAAATCCACTTCTCTCATCAGATCAGGGATCTCATAGGAGCTAATGTACCTAGGGATATGATTACCATACTTTTTAAGTTATATGAATCTCCCATAAAAATCATAATTAGAAAATTTTATCTCCATCTTCAATATCAATGTGACTTTGATTGTTTTTTCACTTACTCTTCATCTGAAACTAATAATATTTTATATATTTTCAGATGGCTTGAACATTCTATTCCATCTCTTCCACAAGATCAATTCCAAGTATATTTTGTTCCAAAAAAAGTTATACATTTAAATTTCATCACATATAGAGGATAATATAGAGATATATAAACCCTCAATTGGAAACTATTATTATATTATAATTCAACCAATTTGATATGTTGATCTCATACTCCTTAAAATTTCTTTTTGAAGACTCTTATAATGTCCTAGAGTGACTAAATAGTCATCTCATATTTTTTATTAAATTGTGGGTGATAGGCCACATATATTTCAACTCAGTATTCAAATAATGTTGAATACTTCTAATTAATTTAGAGGTGATCCTTGGATGATGAATATATATGATTGATATTGGTACGCCATGAAACATCACAACATCATTTTCATATATATTGGAATGTTTTTAAATTTATAATTATTCATTAATAGTGATGAAGTATGAATTCGTTGTGAGATGATCTACCAAAAATCATGTTTCTTTTTTATTTGGATGTGTTTAGGAGACTATTTACAAACAATTTAGTGATATTATACCAATTTTACATTAGAACAATAAATGGTTTCATCATCTATTATGATATATGTATCTCTTATGTAACATGCTAACATTCCGTGAACATTAATATATAATCTAAAATACCATTCTTTATGTCATCCGACTTGAAGTTCTATATAATATCACATTAAATGTTGGTATATCTATGATAGATAAATAATGTTAATCTATGTTATTTATCTAGTATCTCTTTCTATATCTTGGGTGAATAAGGCACACAATTACTGGTTACGACTCAAATCACACCATCATCATCGAAATGAGATTTAGGAGGCTTACATTCCTTAAAATCTATGTCTATATTTTAAGTCTATAAATCATATATAGTCAACTTCTTGTTTTGTTAAGGGAGGATATATTACCTACAACTATTATGTCCATATACAACCATTATGTATCCATGAAGGTAAGGTCTTTCTCAATTTATTTCATTGGTAGTGGAGTGGGATCATTTATTCAAATTAAATTGGATTCCTTACTCACCATTCTTATGTTTTAGTGAATATATAAATCATAGTCCTTTTTTTCCTATAAAATATTCTTTGAGGAATTTTGATCTCCTTCTATATGAATATATAAATTATAATCTTATGATTAGTATATATATCACACTCCCATCTATATAAGTTATTGTCATAATATTTTTATGACTAATATCACAATATGTAACTCCATATCATGAATAAGGTAGTTTTTCTCATTGATATTAAACCATAATAAGGCATATTCTATCAACTTAGAATTATTCATGTGTAAAAAACCCTTACCCTTCCTTGATGAGTCATTGTCTACCACACACACTTTTCCATTTGTTTTACGTGTGAGTATATCAATAGTTAATAGCCTATTCATGTTATCCATATAAAATTCATATCATTCTTACAACGATACATATATTACCATTTTGTGTAAACAAATATATCAGGATGGAAAATTATAAAAAATTACCCAGAAAACATTTTTATTTTCATAATAATCCGTTAAAACAACATATTTTCATGACACTAGTGGGTTTGGAATATTATTCAATTATATTTTTATTTTCAAGGTCCAATGAAATTCTCTCACTTATGATCTTTTTCTTCAATATTGTGGCAAGATTCATCAAAAATAAACACTTTATGAACATATAAATATAGTCCACTTTAATAATATCACAATAACAATCCATAGACTCTCTTCAATTTCATATTTTCTCATGGATTAAATGTTAATATCATAAATAAAGACAACCATAAAATTATTATGGTATGATCTAAATATTGTATTTATCAAATCCATGAATATTGTTTAGGAATTAGTATATATGAACGGTATCAATATGAACACATAATTTCTATACATTTTACAAAAAACTACCTTCTAAATATCATTCTTCTTCACCATCAGCTATTGATATGTTGAAGGAATATTCTATATTGGGGAGTACTAATATACTCATATTTAATCATAAATATCCTCAACCATTGGAATATGATACATTTTCATTATGGTGAATTTGTTGAGATCTTGGTAATTTATGAAAAAATGAATTGATCCAACCTTGTTCTTGATAAAGAGTATTGGAACACCCTAAGGTGATGCACTAGGGAGTATGAACCCTTGTATCAAATATAGTAGTAGTAGTTTTCTTAACTCCTCTAGTTTTATCAGGGTTACAATTTTGGGGAATTTGGAGATAGGGGTGGAACTGGGAAAAATCTCTATTGTGAACCATGTACCATGGTCTATGGAAAGTCTCATAAATTCTTTATAAAATACATCAGTGTATTGGCTCATAATGGGAGTTTCATGCATACTAATACCTTTCCATGACTCAATAAATTTAGAAAAGTTTATTTCTTCACTGAGTTTAATTATGTTGTATTTGAAATGATATTATAGATGAGTATTGGTTGATTAAAAAAAGAATGTCATACCATTTTCAAGATATTTTATGTATTTTATCTATAGTTAAATCCAATATATTCCTATTATACTATCTATATAAACAAAGGTGAGGAGAACGAGATTCCCTAGATGAATATTAAAAAATATGATAATCCAATAATATTCCAACCCTTGGGACTAAATGGCTAATCAAGTTTGTGTTTTCATAGAAAACTATTCATCAAAACATCATATTATAGTTTAAAAAGTTAAAAAAAATGTACGTTATATAATAATAAAAAGAACCAAATCAAATAAAAAAATTCCATTATTGAGGGAAGAGGATGTATACTTTGTATGAATTTGTTTTTTCGGTCTGATTCACTAGTACATATGTAATAATTATTCACATTATCCTTTGGTTTTTATGTTTGATGATGTTGATCACCCTGAAAGAACAAAATTTTAGTGAGTTTCCTTGCATTGTTCCCTTTCCCACTACAATTGATGCATCGAACCACGGGTTGTGCATTAGCTGGTTCATTCCTTTCATCCATCTTGTTGGATTTATTCATCATGTATCGTAAAAATTCATGAGAATTTTGGCCTTATCTCCCACACATGAAATAATCCTTCATCCTTTTTCTAAAATTACCAAGACAATTATTCCCACATTTTGGCATGTGGGAAGTTGGATCCTTTTTCTTCCATTTGTCATTTCACCCACTATCTTGAAACTAGATTCATCTATACTTATCTTCGCAAAATATGACCATTATCCAAACTCAATATCTACTTTCATAGAAAATCAAAATCTTTCTTGTTTACTCCAAAAATCTAGAACATATATTACCTTTAAAATGTGTCATTTAATTAACTTAATAATCTACTTATTTTTTATTTCTAATGACAATAAAACCATCAACATATCTTGTATATCTTGATATGTTTTCCTGGTAATCATAGACATAATATTTCTCATTTTGATTCATCTCAACGAATTATTTGTCCATATTTTTTTAATGAGTTCAAAATAAATACATGCTAAGAAATTCCTTTTTGAAGTATTCCCTCCCCATTACATACATTTCATTAATCACCAAGGTGTTCTTTATCATGGCCCACCATTTATTTTATTTTATATATAAATGATAGATGGATAATTTTACCTTCTCCTTCATAGAACAATGGATCATATAGAATATGTTCTTGATTGTGTTAACCAACAATTTAGTGGCATGTAGGTTGGATGATCCACTAAACATTGGTATTAATTTCTAAATAAGGGTCTCAATATCTAGATTATTTTTCTTGGGTGAAATCATACATTCCAAATTGTTTAGTTAATTTTGCATATACTGAGAAATCATTTTATGAATCACAATAATTTTTTTAATTCCACCTCCCATAGAATTTGGATTACATTGGTAAAATTATTGCATTATACCTCAAAAGTTTGAAGGCCTGGTTTCCCCATGATCCCACCATTTTACATAATATGATAGGTTTGAAAAAATAATAATATAGAAAATCATGAATATATAATTTTTTATATTTGATAATCAAATTGTAAAATAATATATTATGGGATACCTTTGTTTATAATTAGTATAAACAAATATTCAAGGATTTTTACATATAAATATACTTATCATAATGATTTTGATCAATGTTTTTGTAAATATAATTCAAAAAATAATTATACTATACATATGATACCAACTATAAAAATTATATTTTTTCTTACAATACTATTACATCATTTAAAATATAAAAAAATTATAATTATTCATTCAAGTATTGAAGTGTTAGTTATATTGGGAAAATAAAGATCATATATAAAATGTATATAAATACGCATAAACATTTATTTAAATCATTATTCATTATACCTGTAAAATATCATGTTATCCATAATATTTATAGAAATCTAATGATATACGTCAAATTAAGGTGTGATCTAAACGACAAGTAACAATGTGAATAAGGGTCATGAATCAATATAACATGGGTAAAAATAATAATAATCATCTTCATATCCTAATAATAGGATAATGTGATAAATCACATTAACCAATGCATTATAGGGCTATATAATTCTAGGCCCACATGTTGCATCATAATATTTATACAATGATTAAAGTCACATAGAATGCATATCAATTAATGTCGTGAAATTAGTCATAGAAATGAATTTGTTTCATAAGTATTTCATCATGTATGAATTTTTGAATAAATAGGTTGCTCAAAAGTGAATAAGTAGGAATAATTGGAAATAACATCATCATTATTACTTGAATAAGAAACAACTCAAGAGGAAGTATATATGTATTTTGGAAGGGAATTTGTTTTGTAAAATCTTTTTATTTTCCTTATAAATAGATGTGGATATATTTATACACTAGAAATTAAATTTAGGAATATTGGAATGAATTTTAAGGAACATTAGAGGAATATCAAAAACAAAATTTTATATTTTACGGTTAAGTCAATAATATGGAGTAGTGATTAAGAACCCCCTTTCTATAAATCCCATTTTATATTGTCACTTTTACGCAACTGAAAAATTTAATGTCAATTTATTAAATAATTTATATAGAATTGAATTATGCTAATTGATTTAACTATTTATATATTTCAATTATTTCATTTTATTTCTTAATTTTGTTTTGATAAAAATGATGAGTTTTCTTTTCATGTTTTCTTGGATATTTCCAATTTTTCTTAGATTTCATTATTTCGATCAAGTAAATTTATACATAATTATAATAAATTTGAAAATTTTAAAATATTTTTTTTTACATTTAGATTAAATAAAAAAATTATTTCATATATATATATATATTATGGAATGAAATTAGTTTGACTCATTCTTATTTGTGGTTAACTGATTGTTAACGACAACATTCTCTAAATATAAAGAAAACTAGGTGTAGTATATAAATACATCAAAAAGTTAATTTTTTTAGTGTTGGTTAACATCATGAATATATTATTAAAATTATTCAAAGTTAAATATTGGAAGATTTTATTTTTAATTAAATTGGTATAATAGAGAGTACAAAAATAATAAGAGAGAAGCATTTAAAAAAACATATTATTTTTTTAGTGTTACTTCTATTATTAAGAATAAGAATCTCTTGATATAATTGTTTTTTACTCCATCAAAACCATAATATTTATAAGGTCTAGTTGGTGGGGATTTGGGAATAATATTGGCATTTTTTTGTGAGGGAAGAGTTTTTTTCCATGGGTTGGGAGAGGGGTTATTTCTACATAAAGAGGGAGGTATTTTTAGAATCAAATATTAAATAACATAGTATATTAATGGTAGAAATTTTATTGTTGAATTTATTTAAACATAAATCTTATATATATACAATATACTAGTTTTGAGTCTCAAATCCCAATTATAATTATATTTTACTTAGTTAGTAAAAAAGTTTTTTGAAAGAATATAAATTATATATTTAGGGATCATATATTATATTATGTTTTCAAAAATAATTTTTAGGTTTGGAAATTATGTTTATTATATTTTAATGAATCATTTATGAAATTAAATATATTTTTTCACAACATCAATTTATAAAGATTATGAGTTCATTAGAAGATCATGAATGAAGTTATTTAATATACATCAGTTACATGAAAAACAAATATTTTAATATTCAAATGAATGTTGAAGTATTTCATAAAATTACCCAAAAAAACTTGGAAACTTTTCAACATGCATAATTAAAAAATGTTTCTAATTTAATCATAATAGATTTATAACATAGGTAAATTTAATTTTTAATATAAATAATTTTATTTTTATGTAATATAATTAAAATAACATTTATTAAAAACACTTTTATATTTTATTTTATTTTTTTAATCATGATTTTTTTAAATTTTAATATTTATATTTACTTATGTTAATAATGGAAAATATTATTTATATCTCACATTGTTATTTTAAAGTTAAATTACTATTCTAATGTGTAACATACTATTCCCAATGTTCATGTTCTTTTTCTCAGTAGTCTTGTTACTATTACAACTATAACATTACTATTACAATGATCATATTACATCAGATAAATAATACTTTGTCTCTTCAAATAAATATTCACTACGATTCTTAGAAAGGTTATATATTTTTATAAAATATTATATTGTTTACTAATATTTTGATTGTTTTTAATAGTGTTGGCCTTATGGGTTCTGATTCTAGAAAGTTGGTGTGATCAATAATTTCCCTTTTTATATATTATATTATATATTTAATATTTAATTGTAATGTTTGATCATTTAAATAATTTTATATCTAACTTATGTAATGATATCAATTAATGATAAATAGTTTTGTTGTTTTCTCTATATTTATTTATGTGTATACACTTATATGATATAATTCAAGACACATTTATTCCTCGAACATATACTTCTAATAAAAATTGGTCTATTACAATCCATACATGATGTTATGTTTTATTAGTGCACATACATAAATATGAATCATTTTAACAAATCCTATGTAAATATTTTCCTATAGGATGTAAGTCTTTAAAATGGTTTTACACTTTTAACAAGTACCACATGTATTCATGTGATCTCATTAAAGATTAATGATATCACAATATACTTCCTTAATCACCAAGTATTAGTAGAATTTTTAGCTCCAACGTCAATGCATTTTTTTTGGAACATCGTATTCTATTCTTGTTTGGATATGAAACAAATTAATTATTATCAATGTTATATAGATTCCCATTCACGTGTTTACCTTTCCTCACAATTTTACCATCTCTTTCTTAGTTATGAAGTAATTATTATTGAAATTCATGGAATTCCTTTGGGTACATACATGACTTATGATTATTAAAATTTGACTAAGGTATTTGGAAACTAAGACTTTTATGTGCTTAAAAAATATTCATATGGTATATGTTTTTCCAAATATCATTATCTTTATACCTTCATCACTGCAAGAAATATGAAAAAATATTTGTCAAATTTTATTCTTATGTGAATATTATTGTTTCGCATAACATGTGAATATAACCCCCTCTTAGGGATCCACACTCCAACTATATATTTTTCAATAAAATAAATCTCTTCAGAATTTACAATCATAAAATTTCATTTCATTATCCATGATCACTACTTACCATTCCATGGAGTTAAATGATAATTTTCCACCTTTATATCTACTATATCATCACCATATTATTGGGTAGAATCATTTTACAATTTTTTATACAACTTTATGAAGCATCTAGTAGTTTGGATATCTTTTTTCCACTCAATATTAGTGAAATTATTCATATCCTTAATGAGAAATTTATGGGTTTGGCCATAACGTTCACACCAAAAATATATCCAATAAATAACTATAGTGTGTTGTATTTTTTTCGTAATTTTTCCTTCTCTTTATATATAAAATTAATTTGGTATTTTAAAAACACAAATTTCAAATTTCAAATCATTCCAAATAAGATATAGAATATTTATGATGTATAATTATGTTCCATCACTTCTTCCCATTTTAGTTTTTGGGGATTTTGTGAAAAAAACAACTCAACTTATTTTGGGGAATATATTAATGTTATATCACATTAACCACCACTAATTAATTTATAAACAATCCCTTAAATATATTTTCGTTTATATATTAATTTAAACACATCTACAAATGTTTTAACCCTTTCCTTTCAATCCCTTTGTTCCTCCATAGCTTTTTTTCACAAAATATACACTCTAATTACACAATAAAGTAGTGATAATTTATACTCATTCATGACCCTTAATATTTCAATCCATATAAAAAATATCGTTTGATTTACTTGATTTATTACCATGTTAATTAATAAGAATTGATAATCTATCAATAATCATAGAATACTATATTATATTTATAGTGAGAAAAAATTACATCACAAAGGATCCATAATTTATAGATATGAGTAGCTGAATTTCATATTTCAACTCAAAATTTTCTTATTATTGTTAATAAATATATAGTTTGTAATCATGTTACACTCAATATTATTTATTAGTTTAATCAATTCAAAAAAAATATCTTTATGATCAATTTATAGTTCAACCATGAACTTTAATCTTCTTTTAACATCAATGAATTCATAACCACATTCCGCTAATTGTTTTGAATGATATATATAGAACGTTCTCTTTTAGGTCATTTTTATCATCATCTTCTTCCACTAATATTTCCTTTAAACTGAATTTTTCAGGAGATTGCATATTCTTTTTATAGACATTTTTTTAGAAACTATCTTAACTTAATCATCAATAGATGGATCCATTGTGAGATATTTTTCATCCCCATCATCATAAAACTTTTTTGGTATCTTGCAATGTGATATATAAATTTTCCTCATTAAAAAAATGGAAATTTTAATTTGAATATTATTTTTTCATGTTATTGTTCTTAGGAATAGAAATATGTTTCCTCATAAATCTGTTTTTCATTAGGGGTAATTCCCACCTATGAGATTTTATTATCATTGATTTTTAATTCTTAAGAATTATCAATTATATTTGGATTTTTTACATTATTCTATATATCATATGTAATAACAGTGTTATAAAAAATATCCATCATCATTTACCATGTATCAATGTTATAAAAAACATCACATTAAAATATAGGTTATAATCTGATCTTGATCCTCATCATAATGCTGAAATAATCGAGGTATTCTCCAACTCCACACATGTACTTAAAATTTATGTCTATCCAATCAAGGAATGTGTTAAAAAGATATTTTGATAGAATCCCCTAATCGAATTCAATATTCAAATGAATATAAAAATACATTTCACATAAATTCAATAAATTTTCGTTTATATATATATACATATTTGTGTCTGTGTGTGTGTGTGTGTGTCTGTCTGTCTGTCTGTATTTTTCCCACATTTAATGTAAGGTATGATTACATCAACTTTGTGTGTTTGTGGGGGATAAAAAAACTCCCAACACACTGACTCCTTTGGAATATGAATAAACCCCCTTTAGTATTTCTCATATAATTCTCTTGTCTCTATGATAAATTGTATCTTATATATATTTTTCAGGTATAAAATTTTTAAAAAATATCAAAATGTATTTACATCCAATTCATCAATAACAGAAAGAGAATCATTAAATGTTAAATCCCATAATGGTTGATAATCACCATCATCACTTCTAAGAGGGAATATCCTTCCAAGAACATGTACATATGATATCACTTGTTAGTCTAGGGTATATTAAATACAATGAGAGGTTGGTGAATTAATATTATTTAATGATTTTTAATGACCAAAACTAAATATCATTCTCTATTGTTTTTGGTATAAACCTTTTCTCTATTAATGTATGAGAAGTGTTAAATCAAATAAAAGAGGTATATAGTAAAATTAAATAGTTTAGATAAATTTATCTATTCCAAGGATCATTCAAAACTGATATTTTTTAAACCAAAAGAAAATTACACATTATAATTTTATAGTTTATAGTATTTAAATTGACAATCTAGGTTTATTAGATTCCCATAACCACTCAAATTATTCAATTCCTCAAATTTTATTATATATTTATCTTCATGAACAAATATATAGTTTGTTACAATATTTGTGTATTGATCTACATAATATACAAAATGTGGTGAAATTCACTATCCTATAGTGATATTTCCTCTAGATTATTTCTTCCATCTAGAAACATCCACCATATGACTTGAATTCCAATATATATTAACTCTACTAATCCCATGATCCATCCTTCCCCCAATTAAAGAAAATAAATCTCACCACAATCATTATAAAATCATTTTATTTTCTTATAAATATATATTTAATTCACTATGGGTATGCGGGGAAATTCTACCAAATAACGTTCTCAAAATCCAGTTAATGTATTCTGTTTAATTCAATATAGATAAATTGTGTATAGGAATTTATAAGTTTGTTAACGCATATTTTTCAAGAAATAAATATTTATATCATGTCATGATTTAGTTATTATTGAAAACAAAAATTATGAAATTTAGCACCTCCCTTGCATGATATTCTTAATTTTGGCATGCATGATTCATTCTCTAAATTATCTTCCTCACACATGAAAAAAATATTTGAGTGCAAAAACAAAGTTGATTTTTAATGAAAACTACAACATGAACATAATTATTATTGGGTATTCACCTAGTCACTATAAACATAGATATATATATATATATATATATTTCCCTTTGGGATTGATCTATTTACAAAGCGTAAATCACTCCAGAATGTATGTGAAATTTAAATTCAAATAATTTATCTCAAATAATAGGCATATTATTCATTATATGTACTAATATTATATATTTATGGACTTTGACATATTTTAATTTGTATGTCCACTAATGATGCAGTGTGGTACAACACAACATAACCTACCGAATTCCCTCCAGACCAACAGAAAGCCTAACCATTATGTGGTCTCCACATTGTGTGATCTACTCCCCACGATTACATCCTATATAATGGGTTTCTCTACAATTTATAGGTCATTGTGTGACTCATGTTCTTATCATATAAACAATGTTAAAATCATCCAAAATTATTTTAATGTGACATAAATATAATTGAAAAAATGCATTTATAAATATGGAAACCATTCCTTTTCCATTTTCCTAGGAAAACATTTCATGAAGAGACTTATAGTTTTAATACCGGACTTTTGTCTTGAAGAAATAACTTCTATAATGATCATCAATATTTTTTAGCCATAAAAAATCATGTAATCTATTTTGAAATACATTCAATATCCTCGCATATAAAATCATCCATAATAATACTCCATTTAATTTTTTATATATTACATTCAAGAGAAGGACCAAAAAATTTATATGTTAATAGAATAGTGAATTAGATCATTTATTTAATATATGTTTCTAGATATATTGAGATCAACAAAGAATAAATATTCAAATCCCCCTCTTCCCCAAATTGACCTGAATGTGTACTCTGAGTAACAAGAAGGGGATTCATATTTAAATATTATAATGTACAAAATTTTACATATTATGAGAGATTATATACACCATCAGTTCATGTAGTCACATTTAATAAGGGTGGTGTTAAATTATATTATTGACCTAACTCTTCATGTGTCATTACCTATAATGGGTGTGGTCACAATTTTTCAAAGAAAAAGTCTTCTATTTTTTTACTCAGATATCCATTTTCCTTAGTTTACATATGATGTATATGTTTTCTTAAAAAGGAATTTACGTTTTATTCCAAATTAATTGAAATTTTCATTATTTTCACCATATATACAAATATTTTAAATTTAATGAATGATTGAAAAATAAATATATTTAAGGAACTAGATAAATTTGATACACCTTAGTTTTCCCAAAGACAAAAAATAGTTAATTATTTTATATAGGATATTTATTATGATTTTTGACCAAAAATTCTCAGATAAACTATTAATTATGAATTTCTAAAAAATGCATGTTTTTTTGTTGTTATTGGTTGTGATTTTTTTATATCCTTTTGGAAACTATTTTCTTTATAATTAAATTTTCATTTTCATTTTCAGTTAACTAATTTAATATAAATTATTGTGATTTAATTTAATTTTTTCAAAAATGAGGTATCATTAAAATATTTTCAAAAAAAAAGTGGCATTTTTATTTAATATTTTTTGATATAAAAAAAATATAACATTTGTGAAAAAAAACAAACAAATCAAGCAAGATTTTGATATATATCTCAAGGATTTAACCAAAATGATATTATTTTTTAGTTCTATCCATTACATTAGCTGTACAAATACTTTTTTATGAACTAATATTTATTATTATATCATTATTATTGTGTTTGTTCTATTTTTATTGAAATTTTATGTTATTCTTATTTTTCACACATGGATGAACAACATATTGGTAATGCTATTTCTGGTTCATATCCATGAAATTTTAAATAATAAATTAATTTTTTATTTGATATTAATCTACTAGTTTAATATGATCTTTTACATTTCAAATATACATTTTGGACTAACTTATACAAATAAAATACTATATATATATTTTTATGGGGTTCGCTGATCAAAAAATTAAGTGTAATTATATTAATTATTTTATTATGAAGGTACATATATTATATATTAATTAATACAAAATTATTATTGAATATATTTATTTTGATCTAAATTATAAAATTCATGTATCATAACCTTAATATCATTCAAAAATGTAATTTTGAATGTGGTTATTATTATTTATGATTCATTTTTGGAATTTTAACATGGATAATTCAAATATATTTTCACAAGGATGGATCCATTTATAATCATATATTTTAATCAAATGTGTTGTGTTTTTTTAAATATTTATTACTTATAATGATTGTTTTTGTATTTAAACGTATTTATCAGAAATATTAAACCACCATGAAGTATTATTTTTATATTATTTTATAATTTTTATAATTTTTTTAATTATATCTAAAATTTCTTTTATATTAATTATCTTTGTAAATCATGAAATTAGAATATATTCAATGTCTTTCGATATTTTATTCTTTACTATTTTTACCTGCTAGTATTAGTAGTTGTATTTTAATAGGGAATGGGTATCAAATATTATTATATTTTAAAAAACTATATTACTATTCACATTGGTTTTCATAATAACTAAAAGAAAAAGACTCTATATATGTCTTCTTGGTCATATTTTTAATATTGATTTTTATAATAACTATTTTTGAAAGATAATTTACACATTGATATGAGAAATATATGTTAAAACCATAAATTTGACATCAACCTTGATCACGTAGTTATTAACCAATACTAAAATAAAAAACTAACATTATAGGGGTGTATTTCCAGTCATTCTAGTTATTGTGAGGAAATTAAAATTCTTATTTCTTGTGTGAATACATCACATGCTATTATAAGGGAATAAATTTTTGTGTGGGTTAATTAATTATTGACTAAATCAGACTAAGGAATTTATAAATATAATTTCAATAAGATCATCAAACATAGTAAAAAAATTTAATGTTTCTCTATTAATCATAGTGTAATTATATTTTAGGATTTTTATATTTTATAGTATTAATAGGTTTAATTTTGAGTGTGTTTCCATGATATAATTCAATTTAAATTTAATCTTTAACAAAAAACCTCGTGGGATTAACAGTTGTCAATTAATAATCAGGTTTTTAGGTACATCATAGAATAGATTGAATTATTAATTTGACGTGATTAATTGGGATTATAATTCAATTATTGGAATTTAAAATCTATTTTTTTTTTAATATTTATTTATTTATTTTGAAAGAACAAATTAGTTTAGAATTTTCATGTTATTTTGTAATTTAAGTGTTAGAAATATTAAAATTTTATTACATGCATAAAAAATGAACTAATTGAGATCATCTATAAACAATAAATTGAAAATCATTATGCATTTATTGTTTTCTATTTTCAATATTTAATGGTTCAATTATTATTTATATTTAATTCCTAAAATAATTAAGTTTTATTTTAGGTAAGATATGTTAAAAATTGAAAGGGGTTGATTCAAAAAAATCATCTAATACAAAACACTATTCAGAATTATTTTATGAAAGACATTATTTTAATGTAGTTTATTTTCTAAACATTTTATTCATGATGAATCTAGATTCTTTTTGTACTCATGTTCTCTGATTTCTGCCTTATTTTATTCTAGTATATTTGATGGTTATATGATGACAATATTATGTCCGATAAATAAGATGATGATATTTTCATTATTAGAGATTTAATGTTACAATAGATGTTTGATTGATGGAAAACATATTGTTTGAATAATAGGGATTATTATTGAATTTTTTATGAATGATTATAACATAATGGTTTTAATATTTTTATATATTTTTTTACAGAAATAATCATAATTTTTAATTGAATTGTGACAAAAATAAATTGTTTTTAAATTTAATTTTTTATTGTTTTTATTTAAAAATTTAAAAATTTAAAAATTTTATTTGTTTTTTAAAAATTATTCGGTATTATAAAATATTAAAATAAATGAAAAAATTATCAAAAACTATATTACAATTTTTATATGATTCATAATGGCAGATGATTTTTTCTACATAATAACGAGGAAGAAAATGAAGAAAATCTATAGTGAGGGTAGGAATCATGGGGTGTCAAAGATAAACTGTAATTGGTCATCGATAAGGGTAATGAGGAATGGTAATAGGGGTGGTGATAAAAACCACAAGTACCATTACTTTTGTGATCATAATTATACAACATATATGGTAATGAGTCATTCCATTCTGTCTTATCACAAAGAAATCATTTAATTTCATTTTCAATTTAACATGTTCATAATTTTCAATTATAATAAAATATTTACATAAAATGATGAAATTAAATGAGAAAAATATTTTTACGAATTTTTTGTTTTGAAATGATTTATTACTAAGGAGCGAATATAACATATTCCAAATATCACATTCTAAATTAATTTAAAATACTAAATATATAATGGAATCTTGTTCCTTAAAAAGGCTTTAATATAAATATTTTCTGAAAATATTAAATAATTGAATATATATGTACAAAAAAATATTATTTTGGAAGAATTAAATAATATCAAATGAATAATTATATTTTATACTCAATGAAGGAACACAAAAATAATTAATGTATATATACAAATAATTGTCTTTTCATTATTTTAAAACTGCATATAAACATAATTGTATCGATAAAATGAAAAAAATTTCATGTAATTGATATATTGTATTTGGGAGAAAATAAAGGCTCAAAAATGAAAATAATAAAAATTTAGAGAATAATGAAATTGATATATTATTAATACAATAAATTATATATAGTGTTTCATAAAATATTGTAAGAATTTATAGTATTCTAGAAGTGAACTAAATTTATAGGAATTTTTTCATGTAAGACTGTACTAATGATATTAATAATATTTTCTATAAATATACACAATAACAATATAAAATAATATGCACAAAATGAATCAAAATACATTAAAAAAATGGGTTTATAAATAATATATATAATATTTATCATATATAATGACCTTTTTTTATAAAATGGAATAAAATATAACAATATTACATCTTATAGTTATTTCACAATATTATTAATGTTTTATGTGGCATGTTATCAAATGGATATACAAAAAACATATAGAACTATGAAATTTAAGACATCATGCCATCAACACATAAATTCAATATAATTGTGATGGAATAATATTAACTAGATTAGTATTAAATGATTATGATTTTCATATGTAAATAATGGAATTTTTTCAAATAATAAAATGAATTTTTAGTTTTGGAATATGTAAATCAACAAAACAATCAAATTATTAAATTTTAATGAATTAATATTATTGCTATAACATCGTGTTTCAACTAGACGATGGTGTGTGTTTTTTTTATAATAAATGAAGATATTTTATGATTAATTTGGTGAATAAATTAAATATTTGATGATGTGAGGATATTCAGGGATAATTTAATTAATATGTGTTAAATGAAATTTTATACCATTATATTCATCATGATTTGGTGAATCTCAGATGTCATAATGAAGTTAAAAATATCTACAGTAAACAGGATTTAAGTTGTTATAATTTTACTTAAAACTATAAAGATTACATAAAAAAACAAATATAAGGACCATATTGTGGTATTTGAAGCATCAAAAAAGAATTCAACCTATATGAAAATTGTAATGATACACCAATTCTCATAATCTTTAGACCACAACGAGTCACTAATAGGCCTTAAGAGACACCCTCAAGATGCCAAAGGATGGAGATAAATGATGAAGGGTTTCCAATACAAGTGGGGGACAATTTAACATTTAAGGAATAACAAAATGAACCAACAAACTATAACCAAACATTTACTATATGTTGCATGAAAAATTGAAATATGTCTAAGAAACATCATTTAAGTCAAACACATCAAAGTACACAACAGCGGATAAACAACTCAAGACTCTCAAAAGATAACAAGACATAGTCCATGGCTCCACACCATGATCTATGATCCAATCACCAACACATCACCCAAGAATCACCACGAACCACTATAAATTAGATTCCTTACCTTTACCTGTGTCTCGAAATACAACATTTTCAAAATCACCACGTGCCAAAGCAGGGGTGAGTATAAAACTCCGTAGGTTTTCCACAATGACATCCCTAATCACACCACTAGGAAAGAAGAGTTAACAACATTTATATAAAACAATTAATATAAATCATTTTATCTAAAATATTTTATAACCAAATATCGACAAGTTTCTCGAAACCATTTCAAACCAAATGCATGCAAGTGCAATTAAAACCAATTTTCCAGAAAGTTAAATATCCCAAAAAAACCGAACAAGCTTAAGATTCATTTCACAAACATTCATTTTTGGCATACCCAACCATTTCCCAACCCATTCTACCAACCATGCATGATTTGTTATGATAGTTCCATACTCATGAGTGGTCTCTCGTCGATCTACCAAGTCGTCACAAGGTAATTGTTTCCCATGTACCATCAATCCTTTGGCACCGAGCAGAAGGTCATATTTCAACCAAGCCCCGTATATCAAATTCCCACATGCCATTCAACTTTTGGCACAGATCACAAGGTCATATTTCAACCAAGGCCTGTAGAAACAATATCAATACACAACACATATTCCCAATGATCAACACAAAATAAACCTTTAAAAACACCTTTTTATTAAAAACTATTTCCATCAAAAACTATTTCAATGACAAACTATTTCAAATCCAACCCATTTCACTAAAACTCTATTTTTATTTAAAACAATTTCTATTGAATTTTTTTTTTCATCATCCATTTAGCAATTCCAGAAAATACATAATTTAAAATCATCATTTTAAATTAAACCCCCTTTTGCACAACTATTCACCAAGATCACACAATTTCAGAAAAAACATAAATCATCACAAATGAACATTATTCCATGAATTTAAAAATCTATAAAACCATTTTAATCTATGAAAATCAATTCAATCAAGAGGATATGAGAGTGAATCCACCTACCTTGAAGGTCTTGAAGAATATTTAACAACAGATGAAGAACGCACAAGAAAGTGGGTCGATTCTCCAAGATCGCCCTTATATCTCTTATCCTAGAAAGATCACAACTCAACATTGAAATATTTGGAATTAAAAAAAACATATATCTACCCACTATAGGTTCATATGTGAGAAATAACGGAGATCGAATATGTAGATCTATTCAGATCTAAGAAATCTTGAAAAATCCGTAAAGAATGGTGACATGCCTCAGGAATCAAACTCAAAATCACCCAGGGAAGGCTCCATAATGGCTTCAACCCATATGGGAAGCGTTATGTAGCCATCTAGGGAGAGTAATATCTAATTAGGAGCGTTTTGAAGCCAAAATGAAATAAATAGAGAAAAATGAGCAAGCTCCTAGAAAATAGGATCTAGAATTGACCTTTGCGCAAGATATGACCACACGGTTTGTGCCAACTATGTATGGATCATTCAACCATAATTATTGTCCCAACAATCCTTAAAAAACCCCAAAATCTCTTATCACTCACCTTTACCCTTTTTATGGAAAAAAATTTTATGTAAACATCACACTTTAATAAAACACCCCAACATTATGGAAACACCCAATTTTATGGAAACAATCAATATTATGAAAATATGCAAATTTTTTGTAACTACCAACATTATAGAAACATCTGAATTAATGGAAACTCTATATATTATAGAAAATATCTATTTCATGGAAACACTCTATTTATTACACAACAAATTCAATAAAAACATGAGGAAAGGGGTTATATACTCGAAACCATGGGTAATAAATTCTCCCCACCATTAGTCATTCCATCCTCTGAATGTAGACAAACCCTATTGGATAGAAAGAGTTCTGGCCACTGATCTTTCATTTTCTTCACACGTTCCCAACTCTTTTCCTAAATCTCACCCCGATGCCATAAACCCCACACTAGGCCGATGCTTTTCCCATGAAAAACATTCTTTTGTCTATCCATGATCCGCATTAGAATATGTACCAGTGATGCATCTAATTCTTGCTCAACATGATCCCATATGATCACTTGGTTAGGATCAGGGTGATATTATTTCAATTGGGATTCATGGAACACATTATGAACTGAACTAAACCATGGTGGTAATTCCAACTGATAGGCCACCTCTCCAACCCATTATAGTATCTCAAAAAAGAAAATGTATCTAGGAGATAACTATCCATTCTTCCCTAAACGACGACATCCAAGCCTTGGAGAGATCTTCAAGAAGACATGATCACCTACAATGAAAGACAATGGTCATTGACGGAGATTTGGATTAGATTTCTGATGACTCTGAGCGGTCTCCATCCTCTTTCTAATCAATTGGATCTTCTCTGTTTTTTCTTGGACATTCCTTGGCCCGACTAGTGATGTTTCACCTTTTTCCAACTTGTATAGTAGAGAAAGACAAGGACTCCCAAACAATGATTCAAACAGAGCCATGCGTATTGAGTCTTGATAGTTGTTGTTGTATGAGAACTCCACTAAGGTTATATTCTCTTCCCATTATCCACCAAAAACCCATTAATCAAGACCACAACATGTTTTCCAATTTTTTTATCGTTCGCTCGGATTTCCCATCCGTCTAGGTATGATACGCCATCTTCATAGTCAACGGAGTTCTGAGGGCCTACTGTAATGATTTTTTAGAAACAAGATGTGAACATCAGATCTCTATCTGATACTATTGAAACTGGTACACCATGCCTTTTTTTTAATTCTTGAATTTAAATTTTGGAAAGATCCTCCACCGTAAGAGTTTCATGAATCGGGATGAAATGGGCCGACGTGGTTAGGCGATCCACTATCACCTAAATGGAGTCGTGTTTTTAGACTATTCTTGTAAGACATTTAAAAAAATAATTTTTTATTTGATCCCATTTCCACACTAGGATATGTAATGATTGTAACATTACAGCCGGTCTCTGATACTCTGCTTTAACCTGCTGACATGTTAAGCACAGCAAGACAAACTCAGCCACCTTTCTTTTCATGTCGCTCCACAAAAATTGTGCCTTCAATTCATTATACATATTATGTGTACATGGATGTACAACCCATTGTGAATGGTGGTAAAATTGAAGGAGTTTTTCTTGAAAACCCATAGGAACTACCATCCGATCTATAAAACACACATCCGAAAACACATCATCTTTCCAGCCAATAATGGTCTCCCCACCATTAAGTTTGAAACATACAAATAGGCATTCTGCATAATATGATTGTGCCTCTTTGTTCATTTTTACTAAATCAGGAACAAGCGTCGAAGAAAAGAAAATTGAAACATCATCTTGGTCTTCACATTCCACATGCATGTCGGCTAAGACTGATATCAACTCCCATTCATCTGAAGCTTCTTTCGCCAACTTACCATGTGACTTTCTTCTCATTGCATCTGCTACTGAATTTCCTTTACCTGGTGTGTACATTAAGTCAAAGTCAAACTTTTGGGGATAATCCATAAAACACCTTTTCCTCGGATTCAAATTTCACTATGAGAAAATAGGTTTCAAGCTTTTGTGATCCATAAACACAGTAAATTTCTCACCAAGGAGATAATATCTCCATATTTTCAATGCATGGACGACTATAGCTAACTCCAAATAATGTGTTGGGTAATTATTCTGATGCACCCACAACTACCTTGAACCATAAGCAACCATGTGATCTCTTAGCATGAGAACACAACCGAACCCTAATTCTGAAGCATCAAAATACACCTCATACCCCTATCATGATTATTCCATGATCATGATAGGTGATGATGTAATCCAAACTATTAGTTCCTGGAAATACTTCTGACATTCTTCCGTCCATTTTAATGCAACATTCTTCTTTGTGAAAGACATCATTGGTGAAGCTAGTCATGAGAAATCACGCACAAAGCGTCGGTAGTAACCAGTTAGACCTAATAAATTCATATATCAAACACATTATTTGGTGGTTTCCAAGAGATAACGGCTTCTATCTTTTCGGGATTAATAGAAATGCCTTTCTCTGAAATGACATGGCCAAATAAATGTACTTCCGGTGTCAAAAAATCCCACTTTGATAGTTTTTCATACAAATGATGATATCTTCTTGATTTGTACCTCTGTTTCCAAGTGCACCTCATGATCATCCCTTGTCATTAAATAGACCAAAATGTCATGCACAAACACCATAACAAAAAATCAATATATTTTTGAAATATCCAATTCATAAATTCCATTAAGACTGATGGTGCATTCGTTAGATCGAAAGGCATGACTACATATTCATTATTGCCATATCTACTTCTGAAATCTGTATTTAGAATATCCTCTTTCTGAACTCTCAATTGGTGATATCCTGATTTCAAGTCAATCTTGGAGAACCACATAGCTTCCCATAATTTATCAAATAGATCATCAATGTGTGGAAGTGGCTATTTATTATTTATCATATCTTGGTTATGTTTTCGATAATCAAAACATAGCTGAAGAGTTCTATATTCCTTCTTTACGAACAAAAATAGTGCTGCCCATGGAGACGTACTTTGTCGAATGAAACCCTTACATTCCTGCTCCTCTAAGTCCACTTTAAATTCTCATAACTTTGTTGGGTCCATGCTATAAGATGGAAGGGAAATCGGACTGGTCCCTAGAAAAAGATCGATCGTAAACTCCACTTCCCATAGAGGTGGTAACCTTGAGAAGTTGTTGGGAAGGTCTTCTGGAAAATGATCCACAACTGCTGAAAAAATATTTTCCTCAATCTCTTCCATTGATCCCAAATTCAATGGTGATAGTTGGTAAGCAATTTTTCCCACCATTGGTGCCAAAATGCTCTTTGCACCTTTCTTTACAATCCTCTCTCCTCTATAGAGATTCTTGATACCGTCCACAGTCATGAAACTAACTGTTCTCCTATAACAGTAGATTTTCTCCTTGAATGTTGTCAGCCAATCCATTCCTAGGATTACATCATAAACATCCATATCCAACATTTATAAGTCCCATTTTAACTAAACTCCATCAATAGTTATATCACATGCTCTACACACAATGGCTAGACATTATCTTTCACCAAGAGGAGGTCACAGTTTCTAAACAGGAGGCATCATTTCTAGTTTTAAATAGATAAAGTCAACAGCACGAGAAGTTGTGAAGGAATGTGACACACCAGTATCAAACAACATTTGAAAAATGGTTGATTTCAAAATAATCGTACCTCTCACAGTAGATGGTCCAGTCTGATCATTGACAATCATCAACTCATCTCCATACATTTTCATCTTCACTGTATTGTTCTCCTAATTTCCTTACTGTGGTTTCCCTGGTTGAGGAGTCATGGGGTTTCTAGAATCACCATGTCTAGCTCTGCTCTGCCGATGAGACTAATTCTGCTGTCCTCATCCAGTCGAATCACACGATGATTACGACAACTAATAAATGTCTCGAGCACCAGACCATGGAGCACTGTGACAACAACTCCGAAGATGTCCCATATTGTAACAATTTTGACATGCTCTAGGTTGTGTCGTACAATCTCACATTATGTGGTCAATGAACCGCATAGAAAACAAACTAATTTTCTTTGGGTTCATGGAGGAATGTTTACTGATCCATCCATCAGGTTATGATTTCCACTTGCACTATGGAAATAGGTGTCCCTTTTCCTCTTATTCCCAGCGGTTGTGTTCCCACCATTTCCTATAGTTATTATCATTCCACCTCCCATAGATACTGAGATATCAGGTCCAGCCACAATCATTCTATTCACCATCTCTGTATTGTTAGTAAAACAAAGCATTGAAATCTTTGATCGAATCTCATGTCGTATTCCTAATTCGAAGATGCATTCCTTCAAAGAGGCACTTTCCGTAACTTCTGGTGAAAAGCGTACTTTGTTCATGAACATAGACGCATACTCTGTGATAGAGAGACTCTCTAGTTTCCGGATAAATGAGTCTATCATTTTCTGGATCTTTAACGTGGGAGGATATAATTGATTGTTGAACAATTCCTCAAAATCCTCCCATGTAATTCCTTCATACAATTTAGCCTCCACTGCTAAATCCCACCACTAACATGGAAGATCCCAGAGCATACATCTCACCAGTATGACCTTTATCTCTATTGGTGTTATGATGAAGTTGAAGATATTATTCATCCACGACAACCTCACCTCTGCCTTCTCAGGTTTAGAATCACCATGAAAATTTGGAAGATTCTGGTTCATGAACTAGATGGTATGATCCACATGTCGTGGTTCATTCCTCTGGTTCCCTATGTCCACAGCTTGAAAAGCTTGGAAAATACCCTGAACTAGCTCTTAGTTCACACATGGTTCGAGTGTAGCCACATTATCCCTAGCTTCTTCTGGGTAGTTTCAACGACGCCTACTAGGTTCCATTTTCTAAACTAACAACAAACTCCATTAATCTCACTCTCTAGAAACTATTGGCTTAGTATTTCAAATTCTATCACATCAACTATCACAACACTATTTTCCAAAACATCATTTTTCCCATTTTAACAATTTTTGAAACCACATCACATGATTTTAAAAATTAAACCATTTTCAAAATACGATAATCATTCCCTTTTTCAAAATCATTCATTTTAAAAAAAAATTCCATACTTTTCAAAAAAGATCATTTATCGAAATGATGTATGCACTCCTTGTGGGAAGTCATTCTTTTATAATGCATTTCATGAAAATATCATTGGATAAACCAATGACAATGAGATTTAAAAATCCTAGAAGTGTCTCCAAACACTTATTTACTCAACTCCCTGGTAACTTGAAGATCATCATAAAAGGGTTAGCTACGTCATTTTATGCTATATATTTCAAGTTCCTACAATCCTAATCCTTTCAAAGATTCCGACCCAAGGAATATACAAGAAATGATTTCCTCTCCAAAACTAGAAACATTTATGACTACTTGTTAGGAAAGGACCAAACAAGAGGATACCATTTGTAATGATCCACCAATTATCATTGGCTTGAGAGAACAACGAGTCATTATAATGCCTTAAGAGACATCCCCAAGACACCAAAGGCTGGAAATAAATGTCGAATGGTTTCCAATACAAGTGGGGGATGATTTACCCTTTATGTAATAACAGAATGTACCGACCAACTATAACCAAACATCTACTATATGATGCATGATCATTTCAAAGACAACTAAGGAACTTAATTTAAGTCAAACGCATCAAAGTACACAACATTATATAAATAACTAAAGACTCTCAAAAGACAAAAAGACACACTCCATGGCCCCACACCAAGCTCAATGCTTCAAGCACCACCACATAACCCACGAATCACCATGAACCACTAGCAATGAGATGTCTTACCTTTACCTGTGTCTCTGAATATGACAACTGCAAAAGCAACAATGTTCCAGTGTAGGGGTTAGTATAAAACTCAGTAGGTTTCCCCATGGAATTATTTACTCACACCACTAGGATAGAAGAGTTAGAAAAATTTATATAAAATAGTATATATAAAACAATTTCTCAAAAATAGTTTATAACCAAATATCAAAAAGTTTCCCGAAACCATTTCCAACAAAAAGCATAAAAGTTCAATTGAAACCAATTTTCCAGTATGTTATTTTTCTAGAAAAATAACCAAACAAGCTTAAGAACCATTTAACAAACATTGCTTTTTGGAATACTCAAACAATTTTTAACCCATGATACCAACCATCCGTGATTAGTTATGATAGTACCATACTTATGAGTGGTCTTTCGTCGATCTACCAAGTCGTCACAAGGTAATTGTTCCCCATGTTCCCTCAAACCTTTGGTACCGAGCACAAGGTTATTTTTCAACCAAGCCCCGTACATGAAAGTCACATATGCCATTACAACTTTGGCACTAAGAACACGGTCATATTTTAACAAATCCCCATATATTAAATATTAACACAAAAAAATATTCCCAACGATCAAGCCAAAATAAACCTTTCAAAAAAACGCATTTTTATTGAAAACTATTTCTGTAAAAAAACTAATTAAATTCTGAACCATTTCAACTCCAAACAAGTTCAATAAAACTCCATTTTTATTGAAAAAAATTTCTATTTAATATCACTTTTCGTGAACCATTTAGAAATTATAGAAAATACATATTTTAAATTCATCATTTTAAATTTAACCCCCTTTTTCACAACTATTCACTAAGATCACTCAAATTTATAAAAACCATAAATCATCATGAATGAATATTTTTTCAGGAATTTCACTATAAACAGAACAATTTGAATCTAATACAATCAATTATATAAAAAGATTAAGATAGTAAAGCTACCTACCATGAAGGTCTTAAAGAAACTTTAACAATTGACAAAGAATGCACAAGAAAACAGGTCGATTCTCCAAGAGCATCCTTAGATCTCTTATCCTATCAAGATAATGAATCAAAATTGTAATATTTGGCATCCAAAAACGTAGATATACCAAATATGGGTTCAGATCTAAGAAATAATGGAGATCGGAGAAGTAGATCTAAGTATATTAATGAAATCTTGAAAAATCTGTAAAGAATAGTGACATACCTCAAGATTCGGACTCGAAATCAACAAGGGAAGGCTCAGGAATGGCTTCAACTCGTGTGGGAAGGGTTATACAGCATTATAGGGAGAGTAATATCGAATTATGGGAGTTTTGAAGCCAAAACGAAATAAATAGAGAAAAAAGGAGCAAGATCATAGAAAATAGATTCTAGATTTGACCTCTGCGCAAGATTTGACCACACAGTTTGTGCCAACTATGTATGGATCGTGCGACCTTATTTATTTTACCAACACTCCTTATAAAACCCCCAAACTCTCTCATCCTTCACCTTTACCCTTTTTATATAAACAAATTTTTTATGGAAATATCACACTTTAAGGAATCACCACATCATTATAGGAACACCCAAATTTATGGAAACAACCAATATTATAGAAATATCAAAATTTATGGAAACTACCAACATTATGGAAACATCGATAATAATGGAAACACTTTATATTATGGACACTCTTTATTTTGTGGACACTCTATATATTATGGAATCTTTCTATTTTATAGAAACTATATTTATTACACACCAAATTAAATAAAAATTTGAGGAAAGGAGTTATGTACCCGAAACCAGGGGTACTACAAAATTAACAGCCCATTCATCACACCATGGTGATCTAAGAAAATTTGTGGTGGGTATGGTTTAGATAATTTTGGAAATTTGATATATGTCATTAAATATGTCAGATAATTAAACATTGTAACTTGGGGAGTCGATAAGGATTTTCCATTCCCTAAAGTAGGTAACAATGAATTCGGGGGATGTAAAATGGTGAATAAAATTTAATTTCATCTTGTATCTTGATGGTTCACATTTGGAATTTCCTTGTGAAAAAATTTTGAATCCTAACTCGATATTTATCAATGTTATTTCTATCATTGAATTAGTTAATAAAAAAGACTCAAAATCATGAATTAGATAATGACCTATATATTGTAAAATTGGAATATGAATATGGAAACACCTTAGTGGATGTCATAGTTCATGTGAATTTTCGAACATATAGGAACCACATCATGGTTGTCATTGTGGTAAGTTTCTTGTAATCAATAATGTTAAATGTTGTACCTTTTTATATGTGTTTTTACTATCTATCCTGAAACATATTAAATAATAGCCACATTGTAACTGAAGAATAATTGGGAAATGGGTGGACGTCATTCAAGAGTGAACACCACATTGGGGTTTTAATATACCCATAATAAACAAGAATATACAAATAAATAATTTCATTATAGTGGTTTTCAAATCAAGCATGAAATGTTTTTCAAAATAAATGCACCATGATATGCTGGAAGTGACTATAATATAGTGATGATGAGTCAGTAGAACCACTTGTACGTAGTTTTTCTCTTATAGGGGTCTTTATGTGAACTTATTTACAAATTATGAAGTGAAATTCATACAATTATTAATTGATTAAATCAAGGGAGATATAATTGAAACTTAACCATTTTTTTAGATTATGTGTCTCATTTTCTTCACCATTTAAAAATGGTGTGCAATTTTGGGGTTTACTGTACTCAAAATTCAATATTAAGGTTCTTAAGAAATAAATTTTATATTTTTATATCATTCACATAAAAATGTGATGATTATTGAGATAAAAAAATTAAAGGGAGATAAACAGATTTCCAAAAAAATGTTTAAAAAATTTAATGAGAGAGAAGAGAGAATTAATAATAATCAATAAAACTAAATAGAAAGTTATAGATGTGTATGAAAAAAATCTATATGAAATCTTATACATGATATGATATGAGTAAAGAACATTAATAAAATTTATAAAAATTATAAATAGGTTTTAGTTGTATATTAAAGTGAAGCATAATTGAATATGTGATCAAGAATACTAATTAGAAGATAGATCTTAAAAATAATTAACAAAATACATTTGGGTGGACTAATAATCAGAGCCATATAAGACCATTACGATCATAATTATACTTGACTACAGAAGTGGAGGATCAAGAAGAGAGGGAAAGAGAAAATAAATTTGGTTGGAATAAAATGAATGTAAATAGATAAATCCAGTGATTGATTATATAAATTCAAAAAGATAAATAATTTGGAGATATGGTATTTTAGATGTAAACATATACATCCCCTATATTTATTTTTGATAACTTGTGGAAATGAATAATGAGATATAATATTGGTGAATAAAAAATTTCATTATAATAGCATTAATGATACAAGAATGTTATCATGTTGAATAGCGGTAGACCCATATTTATTTAAACTACTGAATGGGGTCGGAATGTCTATATACTACTCAACCATTATATTTAATATATTTGTAATGTACAAGAATAAAGACCCACCCATGATAAAAAAGAACCATTTAAAAACTTTTTGTAACATATTTAATGTGCAGTGTTAAAATCAGGTACATTACCATGAATTATATGTATTCTCCTTATATTATCCCGTAGTGGTGAACCATTTAAAATTACAATATCCTATATACCATATATTCATTATTTGGTTTACCATTTTTTATCTGTAAGAGTTATAATAGGAGATCAAATGTATTGTTATTATCCCATGAATAATAATTTAAGGATAAGCCAATCATTGAAATGGGGAACTTTTAATTTTTTTTAACCTTATTCACCCTTCTCTTAAGGATCATTAGCCAAAAAAAATTCTAAAAATAGGCATCAGATCCTAAATTTCTTAATATATTAAATATCTATATATGACTTCTTCTATACATAGAATCAATGATAAAACCATAATTTGTAATAGAAAATAACTATTGTTTTTAGAAAAAAATTAAATTCATACGCTCTAACTGACCTGTAGAATGAATCTGGTGGAATACATATATTAACATGTTGATCTGAAATTAACAATGAGGGAGTTAGTGAAATTGATATGGATTGGATTATGATTATATCACTTTTAAATTTTCTTTATGAGAAAATATCTTATTATAATACTCTATTGACTATGTGAAAGACTAAATATTATATACGGTAAATCATTTAGAGAAAATATGATTGAAGAACCCAATTCAATAGAAGACTACAATTATAGTTGTGATGATGAACTATATAATAAATTTGGGTAATATTTCCCTTTATCAAAAGGAAAAATGAATAAGAAAAATAAGAATATGGAACATTTGAAAAAAATCCCCATTTATGGTGAATTGTTTTTAATATATTGATAAAATTGATTGTTACAATTGTTAGGATTGTTATACGAAACTCAAAATCTCAAAATATCCCTTTTATATAGATTGAATTATAGTGTATATAGAAAAAGGGGGAAAATATATACACATAAGACTAGTGAATTTTCCAGAGGTAATTATTTTAAGATCCAATCCCAATTTGAGAAGTTGGATTAAAGGTAAATAATTCAATAGTTTAACCATGAATCATTGAATTCTTTTTCAATGGAAATAATTATTGAAATCTGTAGAGGTGGCCTTAATATAAGAAATAATGAATATTTTATAAAATATGAAGGTCCATATTGATCTTCTTGTATAACCGTTTAATGAAAATTAAAAATGTATAGAAAAAATACATAAATGATAGATTACACATGTGTGAGAATTAATTTTGAAGACCATTTATCAAAATTATGGGGGAGGGTCCATCACTAGAATTCACTCTTGACCAGGCCCAATAAAGTATTCAAAAAGAAATGATTGGGAATAATTTACTATAGAAAGATTTCATTTTAGTTGAGACCACCACTAGATAAATATTAGTTGAGCCACATAATGAATTTACCACCATTGATAACATTTTCTTGAAGGTATATCCTATATTCATAAATGTATTTTTATTGAAGACATAGTATTATAAAAATTTTAATATTCACTTTTGAAATGAAATTTTTGTTTCATCTATTTTGATTTTAATATTAATTTACATAACAAAATACACATTAATATATGATTAATATATTGAATATGATAATTATATTTATGGATATAAATAAAACATAATTTTGTTTACTAAAAATGTATAATTAAAATATATATTTCTATATATGCTTTTATTTTTAATAAAATATAATTTCTTTCGTTATTTTTATAAAATAATTCTTTTCCAATATAAATGACCATATAATTTTATAATTTCCCATGTAATGTTTATATTCTATAAATTCTATTATGTCTTGGAAACTATTTTTTATTTAATAAATTTTTTTTATTTAAAATTACAAATTCAAATACTTAAATAAATATTTTGAAAATTTAAATATATTTTCAAAATATTACAATTCAAATTTGGTTTGGTAGAAATCTTGAGAATTTATAAAATATTTTATTTTTCTATAAATACTAAATATACATTTTTAGTATGTTTTATAATTTCGTATATATGTATTAATTCTGTGATAACCATAAAATCTAAATCTATCACTAAAAATAATTTATATTATTCAAATTTAGAAATTAAATGAATAAAAATAAATTTATTAATTTATAAATAAAATTTACAAAATATAAAAGGAAAAGTATGGATATAAATGATTTAATATCCCATGAAAAATTTATTATAAAATATTACTGATCTTTTCTATAAAATAGATTTCTCAAAACCACAATCTTAAGGTCACGATCCGCGATCCAAAACTATGAGTATGCTTATCATTATCCATTTTATCATCCATATATATCTTAGGCACTGGAATTTGAAATTAATAATAAATCCAATACAAATTTCTATAAATACAAACATCTCCACCCCATTTAATTCACTCTTAAAAAATTAACAATGAATTCCAACTCTTTTGTGTTATATAGTTTCATTTCATGGTGTTTTTATTATTCAAAGAAACTCTTCTCGAGATTTATGATGTTATCTCATACGGTAACGGATTCTGTTCCTATAACATTTTATCTAATTAATTATTTCTATAACAAAAATTTAATATCAAATTTAATATATAATCATGAATATGACCATTCCATTAATGACATAGTATTTTTATCTAGAAGAGTCTTCCATTCTCTCTTGTTAAATATTTTATATAATATACATTATATAAAAAATATGTTATAGATAATATTATATTATTTCTTAGGCATCCAATTATATATTGTGAATACCGAAACCTAATTTTATCGAAGGATATTCATATAAATGAAATTGAAATTAACGTATTGACAATTAATAGATATTAAATCCAATTCAATTCTCATGGGTTAAAAAGATGAAATGTTTATGTCATTAAAAACTTATATACTCAATGATTTAATATGTAACATATTAATTATTCACTATATGATATTGATGACAATATTTATTATGATAAATTTTCTATTTGGAACACATGAAATTTGATATGGGAAGGTTTCAACCTAATGGTTCTCCAATTCATTCAGTAAGGAATTAATATTTAGAGATGTCATGTAATATGATATCTTAGTAATGTGTATTATGTAACCCTATATCGGAACCTATATAATATGCTTAAATTGCACTTTTTTATGTTTTAGAAACATTTTTATGTTATTTCCAAATACTTAAGATTATCCCCTCATGTTATGCCTCCCATTTTATCAATTACAATCACTCAAGTTCCATTATGTTTTTTATCCCTTATATGGTTATGAAATAAGTATTTTTTATTGATGACTTTATATAAGTATTTACTTATAGATATGTGACATAAAATAAAATAATAAAAAATTAATTCATATGAATAAATAAAATTTATGTTTATGTTATCCTTATATATATCATGTATTATGTGTTGAGTCAAAGGTTATACTTTCTACATTTATATTACTATTTTTTTAAAATCACAAACACATTAACACTTTCTTCAAATTCCATTTCACTAATGTTAAACATCCCAAGTGTTTTAGAATACTTTCTTAGAAAAAATAAATTTCATCGAAATAAATAAATCATTTAAATATAAAACTATTATACATATTTATTATTCAATATGGTTCATCAGACTAATTAGTTGTTTGATCAATCCCACTAAATTTTTTTATTTATTGGGATAAATATTGAAGTTTCTATCAGACTGGCCAAATAAATATAGGGACATGACACTATAATTCTCGTATCCTTATATATTAAACCATTAAATATTCATAAGATACAAGTAAATCATATCCCAATGGACTGGATAGTTTAGTAATAATAGTAAATCAGATATATACATGTGTATTATTTTACAAATGAATGCAATAATTACAACATAATATTTTTTTCCATTTGATGATCATAACACATTTAAATATACAGTGTCCTTGCATATCATTATTAGTACAAATCAAGGATTATTGGGTAAATTAATCATAATAAAGGCGAGATCAAATGATTAGTATGGGTAAATATAGTGGAAGAAATAATTAATCAATGAGAATAATAAATATATCAAGGTAATAAATCATGTATCACTACATGAAATAAATATACAAAGAATTAAATTCATCTATAAACTATTCTATAGTTATAATCCAATTGATAATATATACTAAATCAAATGAAGGAATTGATTAATTATTGGATGTCATGTCCAAGGCACATAAAACCTTATACCATCACGACCTATCACAAGGCAGTTTAAAACTGTAAGTCTAAACCAGTTTAAATTGTGCAACTTATTTGTCTCATGGAATCATTTAAATTATTCTAGGGGCTATATAAATTATTTTCCCACCCATGATTATTAGGCCAACTCATTACTTATATCAGATAATCGAATTAAATAACATGATTTATTAGATATGTATATTAAATAAGAATAAAAATTAATAAGTATTTCCCAAGTTAATCATATTAATATAAATGTAGGTTCTATATGTTTTAATGGTATATAGTTTAATTCATAATCATATCCTTGATAAAATATAGTAATAATTTTGTTAAATTTAAGGTCTAATGCCCTAGGAGACTGAATATCCTAAAGGGACTAACAAAGTAATCAAAGAAGTGGAATTAAATATTATCCCTGACCAAAAAAATTATAACCCGTCAAGATGAAATGTATTGATAACATCAATAAAACTATCCTTATGTTGTTAAAATTAAGTATTGTTTTAATTGATAAATATAAATACTATAAAAATTTCATTTATAAATATTCTTAAGGAAAATATATTTTTTATTTTGAAATGTTTTTTCTTTGGATATCCTGTAGTTTTCCTCTTCCTCTCTACTGGTTTTGATTTGATTTTCAGATCTGTGCCTCATCGACACATTGCAGCAATGTGCGGTTGTCGTGTTGCCTCTCCTGATGCCTAATCCAGATGACACTATTTGAATTTCAATTTTTCTTTGGTGTTGTGAATTTGGATGGTGGACCTATTTACAACGAGCTTGGATGCACATGTTTGGATTTTTTGAGCTGTTTACCATGAAATTCATTGCTGATGTCTCTTGGATGGTGGATTCTGGTCGTGAGTCTTCTAGGGGAAGTCGTTGGTTGTGCGATGATTGCTGGAATGGGATTTCTGACATCGACTGTGTCTTTCCTTTTCTCTGGCTTTGAACTGGCTATGTCTCATTCAACTTGATTCAGACGAGTCTGCATCATTTGAACTTTATCCCATCATCCATCAACGATGGCTTCGTTCCCCTCACTGTGGTTCCGCATCGGAGTTTGAAGATTTCATTTCTCAACCCTTGGGTCTTGCGGGTGATGGATTATTACTCCTTGGGTGGACTGGTACTCATCCCTTCCTTTTGATCTTTCTTCAGATCTCTAACCCCATTGTTGTCGTTCTCCTTTGCACAGTGGTGAAGGACATTGATATTTTCTTGGAATCCTTTGAGCGGAAGCTTCTGATGGATTGGAGATAAGATTTGGATTTCAGTTTTGGGGGTTATCGATTAACATTTTCATGCTGAGGTTCTTTAGTTCCTACCTGCTCGAGATGTATTGATGGTTCTCCTGATTTGATTACTCTACTGCTACCTTGAATATTTTGGGATGGATGTTTTTGTTTACAGTCTCTCTTTGGATCATATTTTGGTGCTTACTTGGCATATTTTGTTTGTTGTTACTCTTGAATTTCATTATATTTCCCATTTTTTCTTTTTCTGGATCATATTATCATTAAGAACCATGTTTTCTGGTGGGAACTTGCTGTTGGTATTATTGCATTTGGATGGCGTTTTTGGTGTAGCAGATTGCATCAGGTGGGTTACCTCTATGTTGGGATGGGTGTCTTGACACCCATCATTCAGCCGTCTCTTCTTTTGGATGGATGGGTACCCTGACTGAACATACATTATGTTCTTTGTCGGATGTTGCGGCCCACCAGGTTGATGGTACAGTGAGTCTCTCATCTACACCGTCGGGGCGGGGGGGGGGGGGGGGGTTGGAAATAGAGATAGGTGTTCTGGAACCTATCGTCCAGTCCTCCTCTCATATTTCAGTATGAGTTGGTGGAGTGATCTTCTTTGGTTGTGTTTCCCGTATGACACACTTCATCGTAGAGGAGGTGCACATCATCTTGGTGGTTTCTGTAACTACATTTTCATTTAGGGGGTGATGAATCTTTCTGTTTTGATCTTTCTTTTATTTTTATCTCCTTTTGACTCATTGATCTTAGTTGGTCACATAGCTTGTTCTTCTAGATGGTTTTCATATTGTCTCTGTAATGGGTTCCCCCTTCTTCCCTTAAAAAGGAGTTCCTTTCATGTTCAATAAACTAGGGCTTGTCCACTTTACCTTTAAAAAATTATGATATCATATATGATCTTTTCAGAATATCTTATTACTCATTTTCTAATAGTCATTCATTACTTCCAATATTTCTAGTGTTAATTTCATAGTTTGTCGGGTATGTTTTAACATGTTATTTTTTGTTAATATTACATAGATCATGATTTCATTATATAATTAATTTGAAAATTTATTTAATTATCATTTATATTATTTATTTATTAATTTATAAAAATCCACAATATTTGGAGAAGGGAAATGAAATACAACATTCATTTAGATGGTAGGACATACATACACATGAATGATAATATCAGTTATTTTCCATATTGAATGAACAAAAAATGATATATATGTGTATTATTATTCAAATATCAAATTTATATCATATATTTCATGTTATTATATTAAAACAATCCATTTTATATTCCATTTATAGTTCGAACAAATCACATCGCTTTGAGGAGGCAGTAGTACACACTTCCACAAATAATGTAATTATATTTACAAAAAATGGAATGTAATAAGGTATGTGTTATATAAAAATTAGATAAGCATAAATAAATTATAAATATAATATATAACATATATATATATATAATACATTTCCATCATAATTCCCAACCATGGCAGGTGGTAATGGAAAAAATGAATGACGTTGCTTTGTGAAGCGGTAGTACACAGTACAAATAAACAATAAGTTCATTACCCATTAAACGGATGTGTATGTAATTATAGGTAACAATATTATAATAAAACATATAATTATATTTATTGCACTATAATTAATATATAATAATTTTTTGATAATATTTTTGGTGGTGGATAATAAAAATAAAGAAAAATAGCTTCAGGATAAACATTACCTCTTCATTGGGTAACTCCTTTTGGTTAGCACCAAAGGGCTTCCAGGGATGTATTACTATCCAATGGGAGGGATGATGGATATATTTTGGGATTTCTAGGATCTATTTAGGATGATAGTTTATAATCTAATGTTTCTACAGTAGAGTTAATAATTGGGAGGGGTGAGTTCCCTTTATAGTAGAGTAGTGGAATTCATGTAATTTTTTTAAAAGTGAATTTCACCCACATTTTTACTAGGAATAATTGCTTTAATAATGAAAACAATTATATAAAATGTATAATGGAGTCTAAAAATTTTCCTCCAATGAGTTTTTTACGTTTTTCTATGTTATTTTGTCACTTTTGTTTAAGTTTTGGTCCCTTGTCAATCTAATTTTTCTCATAATCAATGTAATTAATTTTAATCAATTTCACTTATATATATTGGAAAAAAAAATAATAAGTTAATATTAATTATAAATTATTCTTATTAAAAGTATAGAATACATTTGTTTCAAATTAAAATAACATAAGTAGTAGAAAATAATTTAAGTTTAATCTCGTGGATGAGACAACAAAGAATATTTTAAAAGATAATTTTTCAATTGTTTTAATGTTTTTATTTTCAAATTAAAATTTATATTGATTCCAATGACCTATTTTGTATTAATTTATGTATTAATTATATAATAATGATTAAAAATAATAAAAATATAATTTTCCATTATAATGTAATTAGTTATAAAAAACATTTTTATTAAAATTCAGTATTTTTCACTATTTAACAAAAAAACATCACAAAAAAATAATAAAAATTATCTATAACCAAATTTTTATTATTATATTTAAAAAAATTAGAGTTTTACATTTAATATTTATAAATTTTTTAAAAGTTGGGATCAAAATATATTATCTGTTAAAAGGCACAAAAATTTCCCCTATAAAAATATATGTTTTTTATATGTAAAATTGGATTTATTCTCATCTTATACCTATAAAACATATTTAATGAATCCAAAAATATATATGAATGAATATATAAAATATATATAAATAATTTAATTTTATAATTTTAATTAATATAATTTATTAAGATTCCACGCATTTAGAATTTTAAAAAAAACTTTTATATTTAATCAGTTTATATTTTCATTTCTACTGAATTGGGTACCAATGCATTCATCATATTTTTTTATAAACCATATATTTTTATATTATAGATACTAATATTTAGAAACTATAACATAAATAATACATTATATCTTTTTATATTAAATAAAAATATTTATAATAATATATTGTTCCTCGGTAAAACATTATCATGCGTATAAGCAAGATATCGAAGAAATTAATTGTTGCGTGCGACACATGAAAACTCAGTATCACTTGAATAGAACAATAAAACATGGATTAATTTTATCTAAAATATTAAATGAATTATAATGTATTTGGATATTATATTTCATTATGTACATGGTTATGTCTGTTATGCATGATATTGAATGTTATGTTTTTTATTTTATAATTTTCAGGATTTACATTCTCCCCACATAATTTAAATTGCATCCTATAAATTTAAACTATACCTTTGATTTATATTTCCCTTTTTTAATCCCACTTTATAAAAATAGTTTGTCAAAAAAATGCTAGAAAATAGAGAATTTGAGGTGAAAAGGAAACACAAAATAACATATGTCTAGGCATCTAAGTCGGAGAACATTAGTTTCAAGTAGTTATACATACATGGAGTAAAGGTATTAATATTTAAAGGGAGTGAATGAGGTAATCAAACACAAAAATATGATTTTTAAATGGAATTTTTATGGTATGAAAGTTGTAAATTTGTTATTATTTAAAATATATCCACTTAAATAAAAATCAATATATTAGGAAAACATTTTATTCTATGTCATTTACCTAATATTGGTTAATTAATTTACTACCTATGAATATTATAAAATATACTTAAATAAAATATTACTACATGAATATTTTTGATCATTTATCTGTACTTTAATCATTTTATAATTCATTTATTACATTATGAAATGTATATCCATCAATTAAAAGTGATTCCAAAAGCAATAAAATAATATTTTAGATGATAATAAGGTTCAGAAAAGAGTGACATGTCTTTCTATTTTTCTACAAATATTATAAAAATCGTATATGGTTAATGAATAAATATCTAATTATAAGATTTTACACTAATACTTTACCATTTTTGTTTATACATTATTTTGATTGAATAGAATCAATGGTATATTAACACGAACGTTACATAGGATTGTGGTTGGAATTAAACCCTTATCGAACATTGTCCATGTGTTAAAGTCCCAAATCCTTGTCAGATATGAGCGGTTTCCACCATGAATATAGGTTGTCCATTTCTAATATCATATTCATAAATATAATGGAAATCCATGAAATTTGATCATTAAATAACCTTTTAACTATAGAAAGAAATACAAATTCAATTCAAAAATACATCATCCATTTAATTCTCTATACGTACATTCTCTGGTTCATCCTTTAGGATAAATAATTCAATATTTCAATACACAGGTTCCCCATATTATAGGTAATGAGACAAAAAATGGATCTTTAGGGTAATATTAATTTCCTTCCACCATACTCTTCATTTTCCTAGAGTAATTATTTTCTTGATGTCCTTCTTTACCACATATAAATATTTTCTATGTTATGTTGAGACAATATTTAGGATTACTCCTTCTACATTTTATGAATTTGCGATATCAATGATTCTCTACAGCTTGGTCACCACCACATGATCTCAAAGAAAACATCATACCTATCTTTTTTAGTTTGTTTAAAATCCAGTTAATGTATATGATGTCAATCATATTTTAGGAAAAACTAATTAGGTATCATTCACTCCTACCAACGCCTCATTTGGTTTGTAATTTTCATGGCCTTGTCATTAATGTTCAATGATATCATGGATCCTTTGGGTTTCAGTCATTAATTAAACTAAAAATAATCATGAGTAATAGTAGTCATAATGAGAAAAGCATATTATAATTTTCTAGATATCTAAATCACCACACCATATTATCATTCTGAAACACCTTATGTTTAATATAGGTTATTAATTTTCATCACAAATTTTAATCATTCATATTTGTTTGTAATTAATATTTAAATTTTTTAAATAACATCCCTTTGGCTTATAAAACAAGGTGCATAGTAAAGCTATTTTCATGTACCATGATATGCTCGAGTCGGTCCTGATGCAACTTGTCAGAGTTGTTCCCCCTAGGTACAAATATACCAAAACCACATTCAAATGTTGTATCCATATATGGTTTTATTTCAGGGAAGAATAATATAATCAATACCTTATCAAAATTACATGATTTTCCTCAAAAAATAAACTGAAATTTGATCTTATGGTTATGTTATGTAATCATTATTTTACCAAATCTCATTTTCTATGATATTACCAAACATACTCTCATACATAATACATCAACTCAACCCTCTATTGTAAATATAAGGTTTCATGCTACAATTACATTATCATATAATACGTGTAAATAATTTCCCAAATGACTGAAATGTTTTGTAGTATTGGTAAACCTTATATATACATGAGTCTTGTTTTACAAATTAATACACAAATTACAACAAAAAGTTTTAATCAATGATATTAATTATATTAAATATAGTGAATCATTACATATAATTCTTAATACTCTATAGGGAATACTGTGGAAAGGAAACATAATAATGGGGAGCTAAAATGCTTAGTAGGGGTAAATACTATCATGAACCCACCCAATCCAACCACAAACCTTCTCCCGAGTAGATCCGTCAAAAGGACATAAAGGCATTCCTGATCCTCTTGGCCTAGAAAATCGTTCCTGACATCAATATAATAACCAAAGGGAATGATTTAAACAAAAATACATAAATAAAATGAAAATTAAAAGTATTTCTATAATCTTAATATAAATAAATAAAAATCCCAATTGAACATCATGTATGCATAAACTGAAAACATAACAAACTGAACAGTGAAACCCATACTGAACTTGATGACCACAACATCTCAATGTGACTAGGAGGGTCACCCTCCAAAACCAAAGCCGACCATCTCCCATGGGGATCAAAACCATGTTTGAACAATCATCGAAATAAAAAAAATAAGAAACATAGGAATGATTACTAAAATTCAGTAGGCATGACCGAATACATATTTTCCAAATTCACATCTTCTAAATAAAAGAAACAAAAAATTTAGGATTGAAATAAAATATATATATTTTATCATATCCACCATTTTTCCTTTAAAACCAAACACGGTTTACTTTTTTCTCATTTAAATATTGGTTCAATCCCATGATGAATACATTAAAATTTTCAAGGATTAAGATACTTTATTCATTTAAAAATGGTTTAATAGAGTGTTAAATTCCTTCCAAAACATTTCTTATAATTCTTTAAAAACCAAAATCACATTTCAAAAAGAATACACCATAAAAGAGAGAAACAAAAATTTTTTCATAATAAGGTAAATGGAAAATAATCACACAAGAGTGACCACATGAGTTAGCATCTTAATCATTTATCATAAGAAGCTAATTATTAAACAACCTTGGAGAACCTAGGAGCTCCAGAAATAATATAGCACATACTATACATCATGATTTTTGCTGAAGTAATTACTTATTTGACAAACAAAAATTACACCCAAATGATCAATGAAACCCTACATGGTCGGACTAAAGGAAAGGATCCAATATTAAAATTTATAAAAATATCCAATCCCCTACTATGGACAACTAGCTAGAGTGTAATCCTAAATAGTTCGTCAATAGTTCTCATAAATTTTTTTAGATATAAAATTTTCCAAATTCAAGATTCAAGATATGGTTATCCAATCAATCCAATAAATAAATCAATTCAAATACATATATCACAAACATAAGAATCAAAGCGATGAATTTCGTTGAGTCACGCTAAGGAATAATCTCTTAACATAAAACTAATATCTCAAATGAGTCCACACTGATGAACTTCCATTCCACTCAATATAAATATATCATGGAAAGTTCATAAATAGGAATATCATTCCATTAACATGACTAGATCACACGGATTCCACAATGAAGAATCTTGATCAATCCAATAGAAAAAATCAATGAATATTATCCTTGAATGGGTTTAATGACAATTATTTTCCATAATTTCACAAAACATCAAAATGGGCCTCAAAAAATCTTCTATAAATATCATTCTTTTAGTAAATAAAACCCCTAATAATAATGGTTCAATAACACTATTTTCTATTTTATAACCATTATAAAAATCTATTTAGGAACTAACACCAAATTTTTAAACCAAGTCCACGTCTAGTAAAAGCCAAGCAAGGCACCTACCACAAATGAATCACCCATTTTAAAAAAGAAAACTGACTCGTTTTCATTAACATGTCAAACCTTATTCATAAGCCAAACACACACCCCAATTAAATCCAAATCCATAAGGAAATCATTTTACGAAACTGAAATCTACTTTTCAAATTGCATATGTACGTTTAAAAATCCAAAAATGTTTCAAATATCACAAATCACAAACAAAGTCTACCCATTCATTTAATCAAAAATGTGGTGTGAATCATCTAACCAAAAAATTACATTTATCAAAAAACAGGGAATAAATCATGACACTGAATAGTAAACAACTGTTCCATGTGTCGTACATCACTATCTAACATCCAAAGAAAGAGAAAAAAGAATGAAACAAACAATTATTAAATTTAATGTAATGTGAAAAGGGAAATACACCTAAAATATACGATCCTTCAACAATGCACACCATAAATGTCCTCTTAAAGGTTCCAAGAGAAAATAAAAACCATGGGGAACTCTTAAAAGACAACACTCCGAACATAAACTAAGGGAATCATGAACCATATATCAGAGAGATCACCGAAGAGGAGGAACTAAATAGAAAATAGATGAAATATAAAGAGGTAGAAGAGAGGATATGATCACCTTGAGAAATATATCCCCAAAATTAAAGATATCCCTGGATACACACAATAGATGAGAAAGAGATACTTTGATAAGAATAGAGGAGGCCCCTTAGTGACACACAAACTATGAGGAGGAATAATGAGGTGATATGGGTATAAAATTCATTCATGGTAGCATTTTTTTTAAAATTTTAAAGAATTTGTTACTATACATGGTTAGGTCGCATGGTATACCAATATATGCACCACCTTATATCTAACCCAAAACCTAAAATTATCACCATAAACCCTTGAGGAAACATAGGTAGAAACTGTCACGACCCGACCCTACCCGGGCTCGAGCCGCAACTACCCCAAGCCCACCTCCATAGGCCAGGGGCTGGCGACCAGCGCCGAAGGCACAATAACTCGGGGAGGCCCTTGCCTAAGCACCTGTACACACACACAGACAGCTAACTCAATGCAACAGTGCAGAGTAAAATTAAATACAAGCAAAGAAAAGGAAAGGGAAACTGCTATATAAATACCACAAAGTGCATCGACCTCTACAAGTACAAAGTACAAACCGAAAAGGAAAGGGGAAAAACACGCGCCCAACCAAAAATTGCCACAACCCGGCAACAGGTAAACAGAAAGAAACTGCTGACGGGTCTCCCACCTAGAACCAGGCCACGACCACCGTACACGGTCCAAGCTCCCAAGCTCCTACGCTCCACCGAAGTCACACTCCACCAATCCGTCGTCTGCAAGGGCACACCAAGTGCAGGCAAAGCCCAAGTAGGGGTGAGTATAAAAATACTCAGTAGGATACCCTGAAGGCTTGAGGGAGCAACAAAAGAGGTACCGAAGGGTGAGCAGTAGAGCGAACAGGAAAAGTAGAGGAGTACAACTGAAAGTGAAGTAAAGAGTCCAGCTCAACCCAACAAGAGAAACGTAGAAGACTCGTCCTAACACAAGGGGCTAGGAACGGTGAGAAGATGTACTTCTCGTCGAGCTTTCGCTACCTATAGTAGGAGAGTTGACTCATCCCACCATGAGAATCTAGACACGGAAATCATGTGGCATACCCCGAGCGTCTTCACCTCTCCTGGAAGGAGAGTAGCCAAACCCAAGAAGTGGGTACCGGAAACAAGGTATATACATATGTATGCTCTGTCAAGAAGCCCGAACAAACTTGTAAGGGGATCTCCGTCCCATAGCACATCCCAAGAAGGAGTAGCCAACAGTCCCAGAAGTAACACCATCGATGCCCAGCATCCCGCACGATTGCCCCGTACCGCATTCCAATGGGCTCAATCACCACACCTCGACACTATCCGCTTTGGGCGACACTAAATCGCCCGCATGGTTTTAGGTCGCGTCACAAGGACGCGTCTCGGTGGGGGAAAGTTATCCTCGTACTTGAGAGTTCTAGGGGAACGTCAAACCACTCCACGTCATTGCCCCGTAGTCGAGAGGTCTGCTCAAAGTCGACAGGCGACCCCCTGCCCAGCCCCGTTGGAGGACCCCTGGAAGTCGACGGGTTCCCACTATAGGGAGACCCGAAAAGTCGACGGGTGCCTCACTGCCCAGTCCCGTAACATGGTAATCCACTAGAGGGAGACCCGGATAAAGTCGGTGATGGGACCACTGCCCAGCCCAGCGGGAGGTAACCCGGCATCGGGGACCACTGCCCAGCCTAGCTGGAGGTAATCCCGGCATTGGGGACCACTTCCCAGCCCCGCTGGAGGTAATCCCGGCATCGAAGACCACTGCCCAGCCCAGCTGGAGGTAATCCCGGCATCGGGGACCACTACCCAGCCCCGCTGGAGGTAAGCCCGGCATCGGGGACCACTGGCCAGCCTCGCTGGAGGTAAGCCCGACATCGGGGACCACTACCCAGCCGAGCCGGAGGTAAGCCCGGCACTGCTCTGGCCATCCCTGTTGGATGGTAACCCACTGACGAGCCCTGCTCGATACAACCTCAGCCCTGCTGGAAACAACCTCAGCCCTGCTGGAAACAACCTCAGCCATGCTGGAACAACCTCAGCCCTGCTGGAAACAACCTCGGCCCTGCTGGAAATAATCTCAGCCCTGCTGGAAACAACCTCAGCCCTGCTGGAACAACCTCAACCCTGCTGGAAACCACCTCCTGGGTAGAGGGTCGGTGCCCGCGTAAAGTGTTGGTCACACCGAAACCACACGCTTTACCATGGAACATGGAGCAACATGAGAAACTCCCCAGGCCTCACAAGGTGATCTCGCTCGAATCCATTGAGTCACTGTCGAAGCGGACCGAGACATCTCATCCTAGATAGTGGGGAAAACGCCCATGCTTCACGAACACCCGTAGTCGCAGATGGTGTCGTAGTTCGGTGAAAGGGCACCGTACTGAAACCCCTCACAGCTGAAGAATCAGAGGAACCAAACCATCTCTGTCGGCCAAACCATCGAGCGCAAGACCAGGGGGTGACCGCTCAACCCTACTGGTTAGACAAAAGAGCACCAGGCCAGGGGAAACTCCGCCCTGCTGGACAAACAAACGAGCACAAAGCCAGGGGAAAACTCCACTCTGCTGGCCAAACAAACGAGCACAAAGCTAGGGGAAAAACTCCACCCTGCTGGTCAAGAAAATGAGCGCAGAGGGACCCTCTACGTCGCGAGAGGTCAAGAACGCAAAGCCGATCACGGCACGCATGTGGGTCCCACACGACGTGTGGCACCATGTAAACCCCAACTGAGCGCACAAACATCCTCAGGTACAAATAACCACACGTACCTCCAAATGCTCCCGTTTACTCCCGGAGTATACCTCTTTCCAGCCCAAAGGCTATCATGCACATGGCACCCAGTGTCAACGCGAAGACGTGACGTAACAACTCAACCTCAATGGCCCAGGCACAGCCAACCACATCTCGTGGACCAATTGTATCACTCTCCCAAGAGTGCGCGATCACACGCCTAGGGTCCGCTACAAACAAGGTAGGGAAAACCACCACTGGAGCACCTTCCATGCTTCCACATTTAACAAGATCGCGCGAGAAGCTCCTCATAACCAAACGGATCGCACCATTGTAATCCTCGCGGAAAAACACGCAAGATCGACTACTTACTTGCCTCCAACGGATATCCAATGGAAAAGTCACCAACACCGCCTCACGCCCGAACGACATCCCGTGATCCTGAGCCTCGGCCCTGAAAACAGTCGGTCGCATCGCACCATTGCGATCCCCTTGGGAAAACACATCAAAAGCACTACTCACTTGAGTGCAACGGATATCCGGATAAAAAGACGCATCACGGCGCACCGCACCCGAGCAGTGCCACGTGGGACCCACATCCCGGTCCCGAAACTCAATGAATGGATCACACCGTTGCGATCCTCTCGAAAAAGCACACCAGATGGACTACTCATTTGTCTAAAACGATCGCCTGGTGATAAAGATGGAAAATCACTGTCGATGCCCAAACGGCCCTCACGGGGCCCGCACCATCATGTGGAATTACAGTGGGCAGACTGCGCCAACGCGTTGCCCTTGGAAAAACACCCAACATCGACTGCTCGCACACCCCGAATGGACGTCTGAGGAAAAAGTCGCTACTAGCTGTACACAGCTCAAAAGAAGGGCCGTTGGGCCCACACCTAAACTTCGGCCTAAAAGCCCGGAACCACCCTGGAAACCTCCGCCTGAGTGCCAGGGTCACAACGCCGCTGACGGCGCTCAAAACGGACGTCGGATGCGTCCGCGTCGCTCAAAACAAAATTCCCGAAAAAAAAAATGACATTCCACTTTAAGATGCGTCGCACCACTGAGGCCAATCGTTTTGGGAATTAAAAATTCCCGAAACCATCTCAAAATACTCGGATTAACTCAAGGAGCGTGTCGCCGCTAACGACACGCGAATCCGACACATGAACGACAATTTATGGGTGTTTTAAAAAAATTTGAAGAACGATGGCAGGTGGGCCGAGCCGGTTCGGCCGGCCCACCCTGCTTGAACCTGCCCGCAGGCGCGCGGGCCGGCCTGACTCGCCTGGACTGGCTCGGCCGGTCCGGTCTCCCAAGTGGACTCACAAGGAGTGGGTCCTGTCTGCCAGCTGGGGTCACAAGACCCCGGCCCTTCCGCGTCGTCGCCCCCTGGCGACGACTCCGCCGCGCGGTCCTCCTCCCCACTCGCCTGTCGACGTCGAAGCCTCGCCCGGCCGCCTCCACGCACGCCCACTGAAGCCCGTAGCTGAAGGCACGCCGCGCCCCGGCCTTGTCCAGGTGCTCCACCAGACACCCGCAGACACCCTGCCAGACACCCCAGCCGCACCGTCCGCCCTCGCCGCGCCGTCCGGCTGATCCCCCCATTTGCCGCAAACTTCGGCGATCATCCGTAAGCAGCTCAGAACTCGGAATTGAAATATGAAAGATGTGTTGGGAAGAGAATATACTCTACTACGCATTCTTGTTCTTTGATCAAAATTTTAATGAGGAATCAACAGTGAAAAACGAGCTCAAAGTAGGTACGGGAATGGAAAATGCAACGTAACATCCTACCTCGCGGGGCTTCGCCCGAATCTTCGCGTCGATCCGCCGAAACCACCGCACCTTGCTGGAGTGGCCTCGCCGGACCTCGCCTCGTCGGAGCTGGAGGAGGAGAGGGAGAGGAGGGGCTGCCAGGGGGAAGGGAAAGAGAAGAAGGAGGGGTGTGTTAAGCGTTTAAATAGAAAACGCTTAACCACCCGCCCGTCGGCCCGAGCTCGAACCCTCAGCAAGGTTGGGGTTAAGCCACCCTTGGGGTAATCACGATGCTCCAAGCACAATGTTGGTCTCGGAATTTTAATCCGAGACCCCGTTCAAAAGTTATAAAATTTAACGGCTGAAGCCGCTAAATTACGGAAACGCCCCTGGGGCCATTTTTCACAAACGGCCCGCGTCCGCGAAACTTATACCCCTCCCATGGTAAACGGCACATTCCGAACACAACGGTGCCCTCGGTTTCCCAATACGAGCCACCGTTTATGAGATACTTCCGTTCCAACATTAAACGAATTAATTAATTAATTAATTAATCCTTTTAAAGTTCCAGAAGCGGGCGAGGGGTCCAAACATCCCGCGTCGACAAGTTTTATGTCGTTCCTAGGGTAAACACCCCATTACGGACCCATCCGTACACTCGGATCTCTGATCCGGAACTCCGTTAAGGAGTTATCCCATATATTTAGCATTTCCAGTGTGAACGCACAGGAAATTTAAATACGGCCACTCCAGGGCTCGGAATCGCACGCCGTCTGAAGGCGCTGCCCTCGAATATCATCCAGAATATTCCAAAGTCTTTCTCAGAAAAAACAGGGTTCTTACATCATTCCCTCCTTCAAGCTTTTAGTCCTCGAAAATCAAAACGAGGTATCAACACATTGTACTAAGCCCACACCTGGCTTTCCCATACCCAGAAGAACCCACACACAGCTCTGTGTCACCGCACTCAGACCAAAGGATTGATCTGTTCATGCGAGGTCGGCCTTTGCCGATGTCATGCACCCACTCCAGAATTTGGGGTTAGGGAAAGGAGGAAGGGTACCTCACCATCCCTTTGCAGGGTCTCAACCGTCCCGAAGGCCCTCGAGGGTAGCTCACCTCCCCGAACGAACCTCTACGTTTCACGCCGCGACTGGAATCACCGCCCGCACCTAAAACAAGGCCCGGTAATTCCATCCTTCAGAATATCCATATGGTGAAACACCCAAGGATATCTGGTCATGCAAGGATCCAAAGTCGATGCTCTCTTACACGCTCAAAAGGCGAAGGATTCAACACCATCAACTAAAGGAAAAGGTCTCACGCCTTTTTCCTTACCAACAAAGGGTCACACCTGACGCCCTGCATCACCCTGGTAACACATCAAAAAAGGAGAAGGGAGGAAAGAAGATCACACACAGTGTCTAAAAATTCTACTTCACAAAGGTAGAAGAGCTGTAGATCATACCTCTTATCTCCTCATGCTCTGCAGGATCGTAGACATCCAAAGCTCGCGGCTTCCCGTGGTCCCAACTGTCTGCTCCCAGAGCCTGACGTGGACCGCCTAGTGGTGATGGTGAGACCTCGTAACGTCATCCCCCACTACCATCTCCTCCTGCTCCTCTACTAGCACCACCTCTCTGGGTACCACTCCGATCACGGTGCTGCCTCTGCCGTGGTGGTGCACCTATTGCCTGCCCGATGCTCATAGCAACTCGGGTTGGGCAGTCTCGTGCCAAGTGACCTCACCCGTCACAAGCATAGCAATGACTCTATCTGGGCTGCACTGGTGCCCTCCGGCGCCACTATGGTGTACGACCATGCCCCTGAGTCTGGTTGTTAGAAAGCCACCTGCGTCGAAGTCCTGCATGCCGATGCCCACTAGCTGCGACAGACGTCTCGGCTCCAATGTGCCTACTGCCACCACCAACACTAGAACGCGATAGGAAGCCCTCTATCACTAGCGCCTGCTCTAGCACCCCGACATATGTGGAAATTCCCAAAGGATCTATGACAGCACGAATCTCTCGGCGGAGACCCTGCTCAAACTTTCGCGCTCGGAGGTTGTCGTCACAGACCAAATCCGGGTAAAAGCGTGCACAGTCTGCAAAACTAGCCACATACTCGGCCACCATCATCCCTCCCTGCTGAAACTGCAGGAGCTCCTGAATCCGAACGGAGCACAAGCAGGAGGGAAAAAACTCCTCATGAAATAACAACTGAAAGTTGTCCCATGAAAGTGACGACTCGTCAAGATACTGAGTCACCAGACTCCACCAACGCCAAGCTGCTCCACGAAAAAGGGTGGCTGCCAAAGCCACTCTCTGATCCGTCGGCATCTGCACAAGCCTGAAAAGGTGAACCACTACCTCGAGCCAAACCTCTGCTGCCTGAGGGTCCGGCTCACCCCTGAACCTCATCGGTCTCTACCGCTGGAACTCACGGAGCGCGCTCAACCTTCGCTCATGCTCAGCATGCTCTGCTGAAACGGGTTGTTGCTCAACAGGTGGGGGTGCTGCTACCAGACCACCCGGAGAAAGGGGCTCGCATGATGGGTTCTGGACTATGGCCTCGTAGCTCACAAGGTCGTCGTCATGAACCAAAGCGGGTATCCTGGCTGGCTGTCCTCGCGGAGGCATCCTGAAAATTATCAAGGAGTGTCGAGGTCAGATGAGCATATATGTATATAACAAAAACAACAACGATGGGGAGCTGACTCAAGAAGGACAGTCAAGACTCAGTCCAATGTGATGGAGAACCAAATTTCCCAGCAACAAGTGTCTCATCATGCCGAGTCGACAAGCGGGTTATCAAGGTCCTGGTGAATGGATACGTTGGCCGCCGCACCATCACTAGACTCTCTGGCCTAAGAGCCGCTCTCGAGACACATTAACACTGTTTCCCTAAATCCCAACCAATTCGTCTTTTAGGGACGTCCGAACAGCATCCCAAGGAACGAACCACCTTTGATACCACTTTGTCACGACACGACCCTACCCAGGCTCGAGCTGCAACTCCCCCAAGCCCGCCTCCATAGGCCAGGGGCTGGCGACCATCGCCGAAGGCACAATAACTCGGGGAGGCCTTTGCCTAATCACCTGTACACACACACATTGCAAACTCAATGCAACAGTGCAAAGTTAAAGTAAAGACAGACAAAGAAAATGAAAGGGAAACTGCTATATAAATACCACAAAGTGTATCGACCTCTACAAGTACAAAGTACAAATTGAAAAGGAAAGGGGAAAAACACGCGCCCAACAAAAAAGTGCCACAACCCGGCAACAGGTAAACAGAAAGAAACCGCTGACGGGTCTCCCACCTGGAACCCGACCATGACCATCGTACGCGGTCCATGCTCCCAAGCTCCTACGCTCCACCGAAGTCACGCTCCACCGGTCTGTCGTCTGCAAGGGCACACCAAGTGTGGGCAAATCCCATGCAGGGGTGAGTATAAAAATACTCAGTAGGATACCCCCGAAGGATCGAGGGAGCAACAAAAGAGGTACCGAAGGGTGAGCAGTAGAGAGAACAGGAAAAGTAGAGGAGTACAACTGAAAGTGAAGTAAAGAGTCCAGCTCAACCCAACAAGATAAACGTAGAAGACTCGTCCTAACACAAGGGGCTAGGAACGGTGAGAATATGCACTTCTCGTCGAGATTTCACTGCCTATAGTAGGAGAGTAGACTCATCCCACCATGAGAAGCTAGACAAGGAAAGAACATGGCATATCCCGCACGTCTTCGCCTCTCCTAGAAGGAGAGTAGCCAAACCCAAGAAGTGGGTACCAGAAACAAGGTATATACATACGTATTCTCTATCAAGAAGCCCGAACAAACTTGTAAAGGGATCTCCGTCCCAAAGCTCATCCCAAGAAGGAGTAGCCAACAGTCCCAGAAGTAACACCATCGATGCCCAGCATCCCTCACGTCTGCCCCGAACCGCAAGCCAAGGGGCTCAATCACCACACCTCGACACTATCCTATTTGGGCGACACTGACTCGCCCGCACGGTTTTAGGTCGCATCACACGGACGCGTCTCGGTGGGGGAAAGAACTCCTCATACTTGAGAGTTCTAGGGGAACGTCAAACCACACCACGTCACTACCCCACAGTCGAGAGGTCTGCTCAAAGTCGACAGGTGACCCCCTGCCTAGCCCCATTGGAGGATCCCTGGAAGTCAACAGGTTCCCACTACAGGGAGACCCGGAAAGTCGACGGGTGCCTCACTGCCCAGTCCCGTAACAGGGTAATCCACTGGGGGGCGACCCGGATAAAGTTGGCGACGGGACCACTGCCCAGCCCAGCTGGAGGTAACCCGGCATCGGGGACCACTGCCCAGCCCAACTGGAGGTAAGACCGGCATCGGGGACCACTGCCCAGCCCTGCTGGAGGTATGCCCGGCATCGGGGACCACTGCCCAGCACAACTGGAGGTAAGCTCAGCATCGAGGACCACTGCCCAACCCCGCTAGTGGTAAGCCCGGCATCGGGGACCACTGCCCAGCCCCGCTGGAGGTAAGCCCGACATCGGGAACCACTGCCCAGCCCCGCTGGAGGTAAGCCCGGCATCGGGGACCACTGCCCAGCCCAGCTGGAGGTAAGCTCGACACTGCTATGGCCATCCCTGCTGGATGGTAACCCACTGACGAGCCCTGCTTGATACAAACTCAGCCCTGCTGGAAAAAACCTCAGCCCTGCTGGAAACAACCTCAACCCTGCTGGAAACAACCTCAGCCCTGCTGGAACAAACTCAACCCTGCTGGAAACAACCTCAGCCCTGCTGGAAACAACCTCAGCCCTGCTGGAAACAACCTCATCCATGCTGGAACAAACTCATCCCTGCTGGAAACAACCTCCTGGGTAGAGGATCGGTGCCCGTGTAAAGTGTTGGTCACACCGAAACCACAAACTCTACCAGGGAACACTGAGCAACGGGAGAAACTCCCCAGGCCTCACAAGGCGATCTCGCTCCAATGCGCTGAGTCACTGTCGAAGCGGACCAAGACATCTCATCCCAGAATGTGGTGAAAATGCCCACGCTGCACAAACACCCGTAGTCGAAGACGGTGTCGCAGTCCGGTGAAAGGGCACAGTACTGAAACCCCTCACAGCCGAAGAAGCAGAGGAACAAAACCATCTCTGTCGGCCAAACCATCGAGCGCAAGACCAGGGGGAGACCGCTCAACCCTACTGGTCAGACAAAAGAGCACTAGGCCAGGGGAAACTCCGCCCTACTGGAAAAAAAAACGAGCACAAAGCTAGGGGAAAACTCCACTTTTCTGGCCAAACAAACGAGCACAAATCCAGGGGAAAAACACCACCCTGCTGGTCAAGCAAACAAGCGCATAGGGACCCTCTACGTCGTGAGAGGTCAAGAACGCAAAGCAGATCACAGAACGCATGTGGGTCCCACACAATGTGTGGCCCCAAGTCATCCCCAACTGAGCGCACAAACATCCTCAGGTACAAATAACCACACGTACCTCCAAGCACTTTCGTATACTCCTAGAGTATACCTCATTCCAGCCCAAAGGCTATCGTGCACACGGCACCCAGTGTCAACGCAAAGGCGTGACGTAACAACTCCACCTCAAAGGCCCAGGCACGGCCAACCACATCTCGTGGACCAATTGTATCACTCTCTCAAGAGTGCGCGATCACACGCCAAGGGTCCACTACAAACAAGGTAGGGTGAACCACCACTAGAGCACCTTCCATGCTTCCACATTTAACAAGATCGCGCGAGAGGCTCCACACAACCAAACGGATCGCACCGTTGTAATCCTCTCAGAAAAACACGTGAGATCGACTACTTACTCGCCTCCAACGGATATCCGACGGAAAAGTCACCAACACCACCTCATGCCCGAACGGTGTCCTGTGATCCCGAGCCTCGGCCCTGAAAATAGTCGGGCGCATCGCACCATTGTTATCCCCTCGGGAAAACACTTCAAAAGCACTACTCACTTGAGTGCAACGGATATCCAGAGAAAAAGACGCATCACGGCGCACCGCCCCCGAGCAGTGCAACGTGGGACCCGCATCCCAGTCCCAAAACTCAACGAATGGATTGCACTGTTGCAATCCTCTCAAAAAATCACACAAGATGGACTACTCATTTGTCTAAAACGATCGCCCGGTGATAAAGATGGAAAATCATTGTCGACGCCCAAACGACCCTCATGGGGCCCGCACCATCGTGCGGAATTACAGCGGGCAGACTGCGCCAACAAGTTGCCCTCGGAAAACACCCAACATAGACTGCTCGCACGCCCCGAACGGACGTCCGAGGAAAAAGTCGCTACTGGCTGTACGCAGCTCAAAAGATGGGCCGTGGGGTCCGCACCAAAAACTTCGGCCTCAATGCCCGGAACCTCCCTGGAAACCTCCGCCTCAGTGCCAGGGTCACAACGCCGCTGACGGCGCTCAAAACGGACGTTGGATGCATCCGCGCCGCTCAAAACAAAATTCCTGAAAAAAAACGACATTCCACTTTAAGATGCGTCGCGCCACCGAGGCCCATCGTTTCGTGAGCTAAAAATTCCCAAAACCATCTCAAAATACTCGGCTTAACTCTAGGAGCGTGTTGCCGCTGACGTCATGCGAATCTGACACCCGAACGGCATTTTATGGGTGTTTTAAAAAAATTTGAAGAACGATGGCAGGTTGGCCGAGCCGGTTCGGCCGGCCCACCCTGCTTGAACCGGCCCGCAGGCGCGCGGGCCGGCCTGACTCGCCCGCACCGGCTCGGCCGGTCCGGTCTCCCAAGTGGACTCGCAAGGAGCGGGTTATGTCTGCCAGCTAGGGTCACAAGACCCCGGCCCTTCCGCGTCGTCGCCCCCTGGGGACGACTCCGCCGCGCGGTCCTCCTCCCCACTCACCCGCCGACGTCGCAGCCTCGCCCGGCCTCCTCCACGCTCGCTCGCCGAAGCCCGCAGCTGAAGGCACGCCGCGCCTCGGCCTCGTCCAGGAGCTCCACCGGACACCTGCGGACGCCCGCGGACACCCCGCCAGACACCCCTGCCGCATCGTCCGCCCTCGCAGCGCCGTCCGGCCGATCCCCTCATTTCCCGCAAACTTCGACGATCATCCGTAAGCAGCTCAGAACATGGAATTGAAATCCGAAAGATGCGTCGGAATGTGAATTGACTCTACTATGCATTCATGTGCTTTGATAAAAATTTTGATTAGGAATCGACAGTCCAAAATGAGCTCAAATTAGGTACGGGAATGGAAAATGCAACACAACATCCTACCTCGCGGGGCTTCACCCGAAGCTTCGCGTCGATCCGCCGGCACCACCGCACCTTTCCGGAGTCACCTCGCCGGACCTCGGCTCGCCAGAGCCAGAGGAGGAGAGGGAGAGGAGGGGCTTCCAGGGGGATGGGAAAGAGAAGAAGGAGGGGTGTGTTAAGCGTTTAAATAGAAAACGCTTAACCACCCACCTGTCGGCCCGAACCCGAACCCTCAGCAAGGTCAGGTTTAAGCCACCCCTGGGGTAATCACGATGCTCCAAGCGCAACGGTCGTCTCAGAATTTTAATCTGAGTCCCTGTTCAAATGTTATAAAATTTAACATCCGAAGCCGCTAAATTACGGAAACGCCCCTAGGACCATTTTTCACAAACGGCCCGTGCCCGCGAAACTTATACCCTTCATAGGGTTAAAGTCACATTCCGAACACAATGGTGCCATCGGTTTCACAATCTATGCCACCGTTTATGAGATACCTGCATTTCATCATTAAACGAATTAATTAATTAATTAATTAATCCGTTTAACGTTCCAGAAGCGGGCGAGGGGTCCAAACATCCTGCGTCGACAAGTTTTTTTTCGTTCCTAGGGTAAACACCCCATTCCGGACCCATCCGTACACTCGGATCTATGATTCGGAACTCTGTTTAGGAGTTATCCCAATTATTTAGCGTTTCATGTGTGAACGCACTGGAAATTTAATTCCGGCAACTTCGGGGCTCAGAATCGCACCCCGTCTGAAGGCGCAGCCCTGGAATATCATCAAGAATATTCCAAAGTCTTTCTCAGAAAAAACAGGGTTCTTACAGAAACATTGTACCCAAACTAAACAAAATAAAAACACAGAAATTAAAAAATGAAACACTTATATCTCAAGATGAAAACCACAACCATAGGAGGAACCAAAACTATGGATGAAAATAAAAAATATGTCTTAGAAATTTCTCCTCACCATAATGATTTCTTCCCATGAAAACCCACACCATATCTAGATGATTTATTAAGAGAAATGATTCCCACTGCTATATGACCCAACCTCTCAAACCAATAACTCCTCAAAAACCATTGACCAGAACTCACACCTCTTACTGAAAACAAGCCCAAAAAAAACTACTTCCTCTAAAACAACATAAAAAATTAGCTACCCCAAGACTAAATGGGATTAACCAAATGCGAGGTCAAAATGGTCTCCCCACTAATTGAAAAAAAACATTCTTTTACTAGATCTTAATACAACCAAAATGAGACATGTGGTGGGTTTTCCTGATTATTTGAAATTAACCACTTATAAAAACTATCACATGAACTCTCCAAATCATCCAACACAATAACAATAGGCCCACACAGATCAACATCAGAGTAACCTCCCACACCATATGGGGTCTGACAAGATCGAATCCAAACCAAGCGATAATCATACCCATGTCTTGCAAAATAAAATTACTGAAAAAATATACAGATGAGATGAAACCCAAAAAAACCCAACCACAATGTCTAACCACATATGATCCTTTAATCTTATCACATCCCAATTGTGGAGATAATAAGTTACATAAGCTTCTCCACACACCTATAGATTCCTAAATGACATGAATGAATTCACTATGATGCACATGGAAAGAGAATTAATGCTGTGAAGTGTCTGATTTCCCACATTCATGAGCTAATGATCCCCAATCATAATTTTCAATTCTTCAAATAAAAAATAGTAATATAATGGAACTCCACAGGACACACCTATACTCAAAATGGAGGGACTCATAATTTTCAAAATTCATGAATGATACCATTAAAATATATATTCTAAATAGGATCCCCAAGGTTCACTTTTTTACATTTTCAATATGAGACATCCCCCAAAAAACAACATTGCCTTAGGGAAAGTAAAACACTACAAAACAAAACTACCATGAATGAAGGGACACAAAAACAAAAGGGGCCTAAAATTGAACCCAAGTGAACACCTCACGCCTGGAAACAAGATATAGTGTTTTTCGAAGGGGTGGATCTAGCTCCACGATACTTCTAAAAAACACCTCGATAGAACTGTTGGTAGTGACATAAGAATCCATAGGCATGTATGGTATTCCTATCATTCAAACATGAAATATTTTTGTGATTTTTCCTATCGTAATGATGACCCACCATAAACCTATTCTTACAAAAATTTGAATAAATATTTAGAGTTTGTTTCATTCCATGACTAGTGCCAAAAACGTCAGGTTAACTCTACATATCCTTATCAGGATAACCTTTAGTGATTCAAAATATTAAATGGGTGTTGAATTCCTCAGGCACTCTTTCTAGAACCACATCATCATAAACACCATGTCTCACCACATTTGTAAATTAGGTTAGACCTAACTCTGACACTTTAAACGATAAATTAGAATGAATATTTATCTCAAAACATCATTCCTTAATGGAATTATATACTTCCCACTATAGATGATAAGGAATAAGTTTTGAAGATTAAAAAATTAATCCAACACATATCCATAACCATACTAAATAAAACACATCTTCATCCCATTTCTCATCATTAATAAATCATAGAAATACTGATGGATTAATGAATCCTTGAAGAACTCCCACATAATATATTCACACTTCTTGGTTCAACAGACCGACATCGACCTCTTCTAGGTCAGACCTCCATGAATAGTGTTTGAAAAATTTACCTTCAAGGAATCTATAAACTCAAGAAAAAAAAGTTTATTTAAATTTTCATCATCCACTATTTATCATTTAGATGAAATTATTGACCATAAAAGAGAGTATAATTCATCATTCAAATATTAAAAAAATAATTCCTTAGGTTTTTTAACTTGGTGGAACACTAAGGGTGAACCACCCATAGTCCTTGTGAATATACATCGAATCTTTGGTTTTGGTGCATACTATAAAAAAGGAGGACCAATGGATCAATCCAAACCAATTAATCAACAAGAGTTCTCAAACTAGAGACACTACATAAACATCATTCCCAAAACATCAATAAGAATTCCACAAAACCACTATTTATAAAAATCACATTTTCCTTTATGAAAATACTTTCAGAAATAAAATAATATTGATATGAACAATGGTATTTTTAGAGCCAATATCACATATATATTCTCATTCCACCTTAGGTACTCATAAACTGAGGGAAATATGGTAAATCATCCATCTACTCCATCAACTCTCCACATTCATAAAAATATCTAGGCATTTAACCATTCATAATAATAATGAAGTTCAAATAAAAAATTCCCACTTTCCAAAACAAGAAAATCATTCATTCAAAGTTTTCAACTTCTCAATTCACTTCTCTTTTCAATATTAATAAATCCTTTTCAAAATATCGTTATCCCTAAAGAAAAAAAACTAATTTCAAAATCCTCAAACTAATATATTTCATGCTGATAAAAAAATCCAATGGATCCCATCCAAAAATATAACTCATTCCATTTAATTTTTTTCTGATGCTCTACAAAACTCACTCTATCAAAAATAATTTGAATAAAAGTTCATTTCATCATTTATATTGAAAATTTTAAAAACCTTATTTATTTTTTAAACATCTAATTTTGATGAACCTATGGATTTCATTATTATAATTAAATCTCAATTAACACATTCTTGTATTAACCAAATTTTATTTTAACGAAAATATATTTTCTAAAAAAATTCCTGAAGATAAATTTGAAAATGTATTTTCCATCTTCCAGAAATATAAATATAACCACTAAAAACTATTTTTTCAAATCTTTAAACTAATTTATTCCAAAAAAAATTTCTGCATCATGGAAGAACCAAAAAAATCACAAGGGGAAACTAGTAATCTGGGTATACATGGACATATGGATGGAAACTATGTTCCAATAAAACTACCATCATAGAGAGTCTTCTTGGAATATGTTCCCATCTCTACATAGCTTGAAAGACCCTACAATCTCACTAAGAATATTGACCCAACTTTCCTTTCTTTTTCCTAGACATATACCCATTCACACAATCTAAAGGGTCCAAATAACACATGACATCTCATAGAATCTCATGGCTCGAAATAGAAAATGTTGGCTACAAACTCCTCCTTACCTACACACTATGTTCCAACATTCATATTATAACTATATAGACATCCCAAAGAAAAAAGGTACATCTGAATTCTAGGTACCCAAATTACCAACCAACACTAATGCCATTTTTTCATAAACCTACATGAGTCGACCATAATCAAGTAACTCGAGTCTATCTCTTGAAATGCTCAAAAGTCATTCTTGATCCATCCATGCTAGAAAATAGTTAAGGAAATCAACAATGTAACCAATGGGAATGATCGATCCTAATATAAATACATAAAATAAAAATCATTAATAAATGTATTATCCTAATATAAAAAGATTAATATCCAAACTAATCATATTGTATGCATAAAATAGAAATTCCACAAACTAAACAACAAAACCCAAAGTGAAATTAATGACCACAACATATACATGTGTCCTTGAGGGTTACTCTCCAATACCAAAACCTACCATCAACCATGAAAACTGAAACCAAGTAAGAAACTAGAGCAAAATCTAAAAAACAAGAAAGAAATGTAGGTTTGATTATTAACGATTAGTAGAGGTGCCCAAGAAAATATATTACCAATTCACTTCCATTAAATAAAAAAACATATTTTTTCATTTTGAAATAAAATATATAACAGAGATATTATCCACACATTATCTCCTTAAAAACAAAAAATGGTCCATTTCCCTTTTTTTATTAAAATCCGTGTTCAATTCCATGAAGCATATATTAAAATTTTCAATGAGTAAGATAATAATTTCCTTTAAAAAGGGGGAAACTATGAAGGAAAGGTTTTCCAAAACGATTACCATAATCCAATGAAACAAAAAATGACTTTTTAAAAGGAAGACACCATAAAATAAGGAAACAAAAAATTATTACATAAAAATGTAAATAGGGAAAATCACACAAGATTAACAAACAAATATTTCAACACAATCATTCAATGTAAAAAACAAAGTGTTGATGAACATAAGAAAACCTAGGAGCTCTTGAAATAATATGGAAGTTAAAATATATCATGAATAATACAAAAATATTTCCTTACATGATAACATAATATTTTTATGACTTACTCAATCATAGCATACATGGTGTGTTCAAAAGAAACTATCCCAGAGAAACAATAAACAAAAATATCAAATCCCCAATTATGGGAAACTAGCCATAGAATAATCCAATCTAGGTTAGTAATTGATATATCAAAACTTCCCAGATATAAAATGATCCCATGAAAAGATTCTATATGGTATGATCCAATAAATCCAAACAAGAAATGGAAACATATAAATATATCGAACACATGAGCACCACATACAGGAATCACACCGAGTCACCCCATGGATCAATATATTTCCTTAAAACCAATATATCTTGGCATTACACACTTTTTACCTCCTATTTTTGACAATGTAAATGTATCATAAGGATTCCATAATGAGGATGTCCCATCCACTCATAGAAATGTATAATGATGAATCAACTTGGATGGAATCCCATCAATTCAATACAAGCATGATAAGAGGATGATTCATTGATAGTTTTAATTATAATCATTATCACTAAGTTCTAAAAAGTTCCAAATGGGCCTCAAATATCGTTTGATAAATAAATAGTTTTCAATGAATCAAATAACCATTTCCAAAATCGTGAAAAAAATGATATTTTCCATTTTAAAACCATTATAAAATTTTATTTAAAAACTCACATAACATTTTAATGATAAATACACATTAACTAAATGGAAAATAGGACATACACCAACATATAATTAGCTATTTTTTTAGAAGGAAACCAACAATTGTTGTGTCAAATGCCAAACAACATTCATAAGTTAAAAGCACGCCTAATATAAATAGAAATCCACTTATAAATCCATTAATGAAATCCCAAAAATATTTCTAAATTTTATATGTACATTTAGACATCTAAACCATTCTATAAAAATCACATATCACTCAAAAAGGCCAACTAGTCATTTCATCAAACACTTGGTATAAAAAATATAACCAATCATTTCCAATAATCAATAATCTATAAATAAATCCCTTAATTGATTACCAAAAAATAATTCAAAAAATAATTCATCAATAATTAACATTTAAAGAAGGTGTGATAATAAAGAAACATTATTCTTAAATTTAAAGGAAAGTAAAAAGGGAAACTGACCTCTAAGTATCATCTATTTAAAAACACACACATGAAACCAGCTAAAAACGTTTCCAGGAGAAATGGAAAACCAAAAAAAATGAGAAAACAAAACCCCCCTCATAAATTAAGGGAAACATGAACTCTATATCTAATAGATCATGGATGAAGGGGAACTCCAAAGATAATGGAGGGAAGAGGAATATGGATAATATACGATAAAATAAAACTGATAGATCTATCCCCAAACATGAAGTTATCTCTAGATCCACACCATGGGCGAAGAGGAGATTCATTTAGATGGAGGAGTCCCCATTGGGTCTAATGATGTAGGGGGAGCACGAATGAGGCAATTTGGTGCTAAAATCCTTAGATGAAAGAATAATTGTTTTAAATTTTTAATGAACTAGAAATTGATAATGGTTAGGCCTCAAGATTTTCCAAATCATACTCAAACATTCCACTCATGACTGGACACACTAGGAACCTACTTGGTTTGGCCACATGGTTTGGTAAAACATACACCAACCACATGACATGGTTCTACCCAAAATGGAATAGTCATATGTTGGATCGATAGTACGATTGATATGGTAATAATTGTAGTATCAGTCTATGATGAAAATACTCAATATATAGGATGGGGATGAATTGTATATATTAAAAATACTTATGAAAATTTTACATAAACAAAAATCACAACACCTTTAAATTCTAATAACTTTATTGATTCTAGAAAAGTGATTCCATAAATAAAGCATAAAAAAATTCACAATAACTAAGTTTCTACCTCAAAGCATAAAGAATCCTATATAATCAGAGTTCAAATTTAAAGATTTATAATATAGTTTTAAATTCCTTAGCAACCAAATTTACAGTAGAAAAGAAAACTGAAACACCACAAGTAACAAGTAGTATCTCTTTTAACCCAATGAGAAGGGTATACAACAACCCTGGATAATGGTCCCTTGATTTATACTTTCTAAAAAGTCTGTCTTACCCAAACACATATAATCCCTTAATTCGAATATTGGTATCTGTCTTCATATCCCTGCAAGCCCTCGATTTGTAAGGAAATTAGAACCTCTATCTTTACAACCCCAAGTCTCTGATTTCAAGGAAATTACACCTCTACACAAAGAAAATATGAATTAAACAAATATTGTACAAGTCGTTAAAACTTTCTGCATGAATCCTGAGAGATTTTATGATCCCCTCTCTCTAGAAACCACTTCAACAGCATATAAGAAACGTTTTTCAAATTTAATGTCTCAAAAAGTTCTATGTTCATTTAAATGATCACCTATTTATAGGCACAACTCCAACGGTCGGCTCCCTCCTCCAAGGGTAATATATTTCCTTGAATTTTAGAATGACCTATACACATGTCACTCAAACAAAAGTTAGTTAGTAACTGAAAGAACGACATAGTTTTATAACAAATACAAGTGTAAGAAAAAAATGGTTACATAACCAAAATCAAATATTCAGAATATAATCAAATAAAACTTCATTGTCTAACAAAAAACACATTTGGTGTCTATAATACAAGGATATTCAGATTCTATTTTCAATGGAATTCATAATCTGAAATCTATAGAATTATTGAGTCTGAATTTCAAAGAAAATTAGGAATGTAGATTTACAATGTTTGGAGTCAGAGTTCATGAGAATTCAGAGTCATAACTAAGAATGTTCAGAGTCTAAATTCAGCAAACTCGGAGTCAGAAATCAGAAGAGTTTGGAGTCTGAATTCAAGAAACTCAGAGTCATGACTCAAAAGAGTTTGGAATCTGATTCCATAGAACTCAGAGTCAGAACTCAGAAGAGTATTGAGTCTGAGTTCATTAGAATTCAGAATCGGAAATAAGAATAGTTTGAGGTCTGAATTCAGAGAACTCAGAGTCAGAACTCAGAAGGGTTTGGAGTCTGAATTCAGAGAACTCAGAGTCAGAACTCAGAAGAGTTTGGAGTCTGAATTTAGAGAACTTGGAACCTGAATTCGGATCCTAAAAAAAGAATGCTCTTTATCTAAGTATTATATGATTCTGAGGTTTTAGATATGAAACCTAATCTTACATTTAGACAAGATAATGAACAATGAAAAATATGGTATGGATAAATTTACCTGGGGAAGGAAATTTTTCATATGAAAGAAAAGCATAGTGAAAAAACGAAATATTCATTAGGATAAGTTGTTTGTGATTTTCAAAACAATAATTAATGGTAAATTCATAAAGAGACCTTATTGACTCAAAAGCCTACCCAAACATGAAGGAATGTAAAATCCATAAGGAAAACCTTATTGACTCAAAAATCTCCCCTTTTTGGAAAGCACAAACATCCTTATGAAAAAAATGAAAGGTCTTTGAAAATATTTTTCTGGACTTTGAAATTAAAACATATCTCCCTTATCATATGGGAAATGATGAATACGACTAACTCCCACTTAGGCTCTAGAACACTAAGGATTGTATTATAGATTTCCAGAAAGTGATTTATTATTATTTTGTGTACATAAATCTTCATAATGAAAACTCCCCCTTAGATAATCCCCCCCCCCCCTTAATTAGAGATACTTCTCCTTTTCTTAGTATTATTTTTCCTTTCTCTCCCTTTGTGATATTCAAAAAGAATTTGAGGTAATGGAAGAGAAATTATAGTACCATATATATTAGTAAAAATCATCCAAACAGAAATGAGAAACCAAAAAATTCATTTACATAAGAATAATTTATACGATGAATGAATACAAAATATATCAGATTGAATCTATTTTTCTTTCTTTTTTCTTGGGTATCAATTTAATCACTATGGTTTTCATATTTTTGAGTTCCTTATGCTCTTCCACTGCTTGCTTTAGGAGTTTATTCTGATCCACTACTTTGTTCTCTAAAGCTTTGATCTTTTCTTTCTGAACCTTGAGAAACTCTGCCTGCGCCTCTAACAACTCATCTCGATTAACTAGCGTCTCTTCGATCTCGATCTAAATATCCCTTTCCCTTTTTCAGCATTGAGTAATAGAATACAACTTCCCATTTAGATCTTTTATTTCATGGATCTGGTTATTCTGCTCAAGGGTTAGCTTTTCCTCAAATATACTTGTGAGATCCTTGATTTTTCCATCTTTTATATCAAAAGCCTCCTTGACACCATCTTGAAGCTCATCACGTTCTCTCAAATCTTATACTCTCTTCTTTGACCAGCCAACCATTATCATGCAGGACCTTTTGTGGGAATCTTATTTGATAAGAAAATATTTGAAGTCTTCCACCAACATGACATAGTTGTCGATGAACAATGATACTAAATCCAATTTTTGATTCATATTGTGTTGGAGCATCTGACATCTCGAGTCAATTCCTGGAAAGATTGAAATTGTTCCAACTAACTTCTTCAATGACTGGACAATGAAATCATGTCCAAGTGAAGATGATTCTGAATACGATACTTTTCTTGGTGAGGTATCTTCATCTTTATCAATAATATTATTCTTTGATGTTCCACCAACATCTTTCCTCTTCACAACCGCTTTAGTGGATGTATCAACAACCACTTGTTTCCCTTTATCAGTTCTCAGAACAGATTCCTCATCCGGAGACTGTTGTTCACTGTCAGACAGCTGAAAAATTTCAGCTTCATCTGTTTCTCCTTCTCATCTCTTGTCTCAACATAATAAAGGTGAATTAAATGATGATTATATCTTTCTTCCTCAGAAGGCTTATTCACTTCATCTTCATCTTTTTCATCTATCCCAGGAGTAGTAATCTTTGAAGATCCAGCTTGGGAGGTCTGGATTGAAAATTTCTCAGATGCACTTTCCTTCTCATGAAAGTCTTCAATTTTATTTATGAGATATTCTGTGTCACCACTTCTTTCTTCTTATTCTACTTTTTCCACATCTTCATTTTCATCAACAACCTTTTAATGTACTTTTTCTGTACTGAAAAACTACTTCCCTGGAGTTTCAGGTAAGGCCTCTATCAAGAAGGACTTCGGTACAAGGATATTCGCAGATTCTTTCTCAGTATCCCTTAGAATGGATTGAAGAATCTCAGCATCCAACATCTTCTTCTTTTTCTGCATTTCCTTAGATTGCTCCTCAAGCTCATCAGTTTTCTGCTATTTTAAAGCCTTAGCTTCTACAGGATCCAAGCCATACCGTTGCTCTCCCTCCTTCCAATTTTTCTTTTCTTCCCTCCACATGGCTATACCATTATCTAGATAGGATTTTTGTTTCATAAGCTTTGGAGGTGCGGATTGGGTTCCATTATCCTTTGGGGTTTACCTTCAACTACTACTTCCTATAATTTCCTCTTCTTTTCTCGTTTTTTCGATGGTTCAAGAACTTCTTGTTCCTTCAGAAGAGCTTCAGTCACTTCCTCTAGTAAGTCATAAAATTCTCTAGGATATTTAGAGAAACTAATATTCATTTTCTTCAATGTATCATCACTTACTAACATGACATTTCAATTCCTCGGATTGGAACTTCAAGGAATCATGAAAGAATCTAGGCACTGAACTATTCGATTTGAAAGAATAGTTGGGTACATGATAATATGAGTCTTCAGATTTCCATTCTTAATATTCTAAATCGTAATAAAAATATGCTTTATCAAGTTGATCTTCCTCAGATTCACCAGAAAATCTAATATGTACATGTCTCTCTTATTCATGGCATCTTTATCAACTTTTTTTAGAATGATAAAACCTTGAATCCACAACTCTAGGATCTAGTTATTTATAGAAAAAGGAGCAATATTCGGAGTCTTGACATCTGAAAGTCCGATAAACTCCATAACATTCACCTTGACAAAACTTCCTTGTACATCTTTCAATTTATGGGAGAAAAATTCGGGTTCCCCTTCATAATACAACCCCACCAATCTAGTAGCCTTAGTGTATGAAAGGGAATATTTTTTCCATAGATTTTGAGGAAAAACATAGTCCCCTCTTCTTCTTTGAAGAAACTCAAAAATTCATAAAATTACACTAGAAAATATAGATAAACTATATATTGAGCTCCTAGCTTTGATATACAAACGCTTTCCCATCCATTCAACTAGATATTCATTGATATAATGGAATCGTACTTGGCAATGAAATTCAGATTCACCAACCTCTCTCTATAAATCTGCCACTCGGAAATCAACATGACAGTTGATATCTCTTGAGAAGGTACTTCACAAGACATTCGAATTTGAGCATTATTTGAGAGGTTTGGAACATGCTTTTAATAGGGGGAAGAGATTTGGCATGCAAAGGCTTGAAATCTGATGTGGGACAACCCTTTGAAGTTCCTTTATATAGACGTTTAAAGCGATGATTGAAATTCCAAATTCCATTCAATAGTTGATAAAATGTTTGATTTTATAAAATGGTTGAAATTATAGTCACAAGGAAAACATGATAGAATCCGATCATTTCATGTTTTTAAGAAAAACATTCAGATTTAAGGTAAATAGAATTTGAAAAAAAAAATTAAAACACTAAAGATAATACCATCAAGTAAAAGATGATAACAAAAACATAAGAAAGGAAACATACCTTTCAATTTTCTAAGAAGATTATCTTTAAAGAGGAAAAATTTTCTTTGAAGAACATTAGATTCTAAATAATTTTATTATGAGAAGAAAATATTCATTAAAAAAATTGAGTACGAAGATTTTCATTACGAAAACGTTGAAAAAACCGACTACAAAAAATATCATTACAAAAAATTTTGAAAACAGACTGCCTATGAATGAATTCATTACGAAACATTTTGAAAATAGACTGACAACAAAAAATTTCATTATGAAATAATTTTGAACCACCGAATAATAATATTTAAATTAAATTTTTTTTGAAAATAGACTGACTAAGATTTTTTTTATTAAACTAACATGCAAATGTACTCCCCATATAAAAAAGAGTTTATTAATGTAAGGAGGTTGATTTCAAAAGAAAGTTAATGAGGAATATTACCTTATGGTTATCATTATTATCTTTTGTTAAATGTATTTAAATCTATCGGAGGGTAAGGATTTTGTGAAAATATCAATAAGTTGATCTTCTTTTCCGATAAATTAAAGAATGATATCTTCTTATTGTCTGTGATCCCTAAGAAAGTGATACAAAATTTCTCTGTGTTTCGTACGATAATGATGTGGATGTTTTTTACTTAGGCCAATGGAACTAGTATTATCACAAAAAAATTGTGTTTTGGTAAAACTCATATCATAGTCTGTGAGTGTGTGTTGCTTCCACAATACTTGATTACAACAACTTTCAGCTGCTACACATTCAACTTCAACAGTGGAAAGTGCTACTGAGTTTTTCTTTTTTAATGACCAAGAAACTAATGAATCTCTTAAGAAATGAAAAAATCTGGATACACTCTTTCTATCCATTCTATATCCACCAAAGTCAGTATCCAAAAAACGTTTTATGAGAAATTCATTTTCTGATGTATTAAAGAGTCCTAAATCCATGGTTCCCTTTAAGTAGAAAAAAAATTTTCACTACATTTAAATGAAATTCCTTAGGATTGTATTGATATCTTTCACATAAGCATAATGAAAACATTATGTCTAGATGACTAGCTGTCATGTAAAATAAACTTCATATCATACATTTAAAAGATGTTTGATCTACTGGTTTCCCAGCTTCATCAAGATCAAAAGTGTTTGGGGTACCAGTAAGAGTACTAATACCCTTATTATTGTCACATCCATACTTTTTAAGATGTTATTTAATATAATTAAGTTGGGATATATATATTCCTTCTGGGTTTTGAGAAATTTAAAATCCAAGGAAAAATGTTCACTCACCCATCATACTCATTCCAAACTCAGATTTCATTAAATCTGACAAGGAATCAGTTAAATATTGCTGAGTGGAACCAAATATAATTTCATTAACATAATTTTGAACAATCAAAACATTTTTCTTATATTTCTTTATAAAAATTTTTGGATCTACATTTACCTTAACATAATTTTTTTGAATAGAAAATCTGGTAAGTCTATCGTACCAAGCTCAAGGGGCTTGCTTAAGTCCACACATATCATAGGTAAGTCTAAAAACGTGATCAGGATGTTTTGTATCTTCAAAACCAGGAGGTTGTTCAACAAAAACTTCCTCTTGAACATAACCGTCAATGAAGGAATATTTCACATCCATATTGAAAAGATTGATATTAAAGAATTTTGCAAAGGAAAGTAAGATATGAATAGATTCAAGTCCTTCTACTGAAGCATAAGTTCCCCCACAGTATATTCCCTCTTGTTGATTATAGAATTTAGCAACTAATCTAGATTAATTTCGTAATATGATTCCATTTTCATCACAATTATTTCCAAAGACTCATTTTACATCAATAACAGATGTTTCCTGTGGTCATTCAACCAAGGTCCAGACTTTTCCCCTTTTGAATACATTATTTCATCTTGTATAGATTTTATCCAATCATCATCAACTAAAGCATCATCACTTCTTTTTTGGTTCTAATTTGGAAAGAAACGTTGTATGTTCTACTTCATTTCATAAGGAACATCTAGTCCTTACAGGTTGATTCACATTACCAATGATACAATCACTGGGAGTATTCTTTAGAAACTACTAGTTTGGGTTTTGTAAAACCCATTCATCATTATAGGGTAGGAAGTATTCCGGGGTAAATGCTTCAGAACCATTTTCTTAGTAATTTTCCTTATCATAAGGATCTTCTAATAAAGGTTGATAATCAGTTTTTGAAAACACATCCGAAGATTTAGGTTGGGGTTGTTTAAAAGCAAAAAGATCAGTTTCATCAAATTTGACATCTACTGTCTCTTCAATAGTACAAGTGTATTTATTGAAAACTCTATAAGCCTTATAAGTTTTGGATTAGCCTAAGATAATTCTTTCATCAGAATTTGCTGCAAATATATGAAGATTATCATTAGTATTCGGAATTAATACGTTTCAATCATGAAACTTTAAAGTAAAAAAGTCTAGGTTTTCTACCATTCCATAACTCATAATGAGTTTATTTAAGAAAAGTTCTAATAAAAAATTGATTTATAGTATAAAACGTAGTAGTTATTGGTTCAGCCCAAAAATTCTTGGCTACAGAATACATACTCAACATGGTTCTTGTTATCTCTTGATTAATTCTATTTCTTCTTTCAAAAACACCATTCTGTTGAGGTGTTCTAAGTGATGAAAAGTAATGAGTAATACCTTTTCTAATATAAAAAGTTTCAAAATCATAATTTTTAAATTCTCCTCCATGATCAATATGAATAGTTATCAAAAGTTTATTTTTCTCATTTTTGACTTGGGCACTAAAACTATTGAAATAAGAAAAATCTTCAAAATTTTCTTTCTAGAAAATATACCCACGTATATCTAGTGAAATCATCAACTAAGAAAGATACATAATATTTTCCTCCAATGATTATAGTTTTTATTGGACCAAAAGTATCCATATGCTCCATCTGTAATGCTTTAGTGGTTGAGAATTCAACGACTAATTTAAAACATGATTTATGTTGCTTTCCATATTGAAAAGGATTACAAAATTTTGAGGAATCAAATCTATGCTCTGGTAGATCCATAACTAGTCATTTCATAGAGATTTTGCATAAGTTCCTAAGGTTAATGTGACCTACCCTTTTATTCCAAAACCATGAATGATCTTCCATTCCACTAAGGAAAGGTATGTCTTGGCTCCTAAGGTCTTCTGTGTTTATGATATAAACATTCTCTTGCCTATTGGGAGAAAGAATAAATTCTTCAATGGAATTGTGTACTAAATACTTGTCATTCTTAAAATTTACAAGGTAACATTCATCACATAATTGACTTATGCTAATGAGATTGTGATTAATACCTTTAACAAATAATACATTTGAAATCTATGTTTTTCCAAGAAGAATGATGTTACCTATACCAATATTCTCTCCCTCAGCATTATCTCCAAATGTTACTTTTCCTTCTTTCATCATGATAATATAATCAAATAGGTTTTTGATACCAGACATATTTCGGGAGCATCAATTATCCATGTACCATCTATTTCTATTGGTACCTTCATTATTTTCATGAAAATAAGATAGTTAGACTTTCGGAATCCAAACGTCATTGGATCTAGAATGTTTAGACAAAAAAATTTGTGTATCTACATTTTTTTAGAGAAATATGCTTTATGAAACTCAAGAGATTGAAAATAATTCAAAGAGAAATTTTACATCCAATGACCACCACTATGACATTTAGTACAAAAAGGGTCTCTAGAGTGAGTGAATTAATAGTTTTTGAAAAAAAAAATTTGGTGAGTATAACCTACTAGAGTAGTATTTCATTGAGGTTTGATTTGAGAATAAATCTAGTCAAACTTTTCTCTACCAGAAGTAATGTTTGCAAGAAGTTTCTTAATGGAATATATTTCAGATTTTAGTCTGAGGACTAAATTCCTCTCTCTAGGAATTATTTCAGTGGAGTTATATTAACCTCAAAAACATTTAATTTTAAAATAGCATTGTTAATATCTTTAAAAAGTTTTTCCTTTTCAGAATTTACTTCCTTATGTTATTTATAAATTTTTTCTAAAAGTGAATCCTTATCATCATGATCTCTAGAGTGGTCTAAAATCTCTTTTGAAAGAACTTCTTCTCTAGTATTTGACTTGTCTAATTTCATAGAAATTTTATAATTTTTTTCTTCTAACATCTTGGAAACCCTAAATACTTCTTCATATGAAGGTATATATTCATTATCTGAAGATGAAATATATTCATTAGAAGTAATATTTCTAGAATAGTAATTCTTATCCAGATATTGATTTGTTAAAGCCTCGGAAGAGTGTACCTTGGCCCTAAAATATGTATTTGGGAAAGAATTAGTAGCCATGAATCCAATACTTTTTGTGTTGATGATTCATATTTTTAAGATTCACTTCCCAAAGAGTTTCCATAGACAGAACACCAAGTATTGTTTTCTTTAATACTTCTCTTATTCATTGAGCGATAGAACTTCTTATTTATCCTTTCGGAATTCCATTCCTTCTTTTGATTCTTTTTCAATAGAGGGAAATTAGGTCTGATATGACATGTTCTTATACATTCATAACAAGTAACTTCCCCATATTTCATCACTTTTAGTCTCTTTTTAGGAATTTATTCTGATAGTTATATTGCGCTAATGTCTTGTTCATTCTCTAAGAAAGATTAGCTAATTCATTCCCAGACTTTTCTGTTTCACTAGATTCTGAATAAATAGTATCTTTCTTTGTCATTGATCTAGTAACTCTTTCTGGAGTCTTGGATTTCATATTTTAGAAGTTGTTGTAAATGCACCTCCTTCATTCCCATTCATATTTTTTACATTACCAGCATCTCTCTTCATTCTAGCCTCATGCTAAAGAAGTGTTCCAAACAATTCACCTAAGGAAATCTGGGTAACTCTTCTGTCCTCGTTTATTATAGTCTTCTTGGACTCCCACTCATTTGGCATGATGTCTATGATTTTATCTACAAGATCCCACCATATATCCCATTTTCTCTCCTAGAATGTATGCTATTCAAAATAGTCATAAAAATTTTATGAACTTTTCTTATACGATCTCCATAAGGAACATTAAATTCATTTTATTTGGCTCTCAACATTGCCCTTCTTGTCTCTATAACTTTAGAAGTACCAAAATATGTATGTTCAATTTTCTTAAATATTCTTTTTGAAGCTTCGCATGAAGATATTTGACTATATATGTTCCTAGTCATGAAACATAGAAATGTATTTATGACCCTGAAATTTTCTTGATATTCTGATTTTTATTGATTAGTAAATGTTTTTAATTTCATATCAGAAATTTTTTTGTCCCCAGGAAGAATTAGGGAGTCATCGACTCCAGTGTTAATAATGAAAGTCTTCATCCTATCTCACCAGTACTCATAATCATTTCCATAAAATAATAGGAGGTCTGGTAGTATTTATATTATCATTGAACCAACATTTAAACCTTCCATCTTAGTGAAAATCACTACACAAGAACATGTTAGTAATAATACTTTGTAAACAAGAAAAATATTCCTTAGCAAGAAAAATATTGAACTAGAGTATCTCTAAGAAAAAATTAATCTGAACTTTTGAATCCGAAAAGATGATTCTGAAAAGATGATTTTGGAAATAAGAGAAATAAATTCTCTCTTGAATCTAATCATGAGATTAATACAGATTGAACCAAAACACAGAAGCCAATTGTCAGATTGATTCAAGGTATGAGGTTGCCAACCTCTGATACCAATTTTTGGGTTGATAGTACGATAGATATGATAATGATTATAGTATCAAACTATAATGTAGAAACTCAATATACAAGACAGGGTTTAATTGTAAACATTAAAAAATCCTTCAATAAATTTTTCATAAAAACAATTCACAACACCATTAAATTATAATAACATTCTTGATTACAGAAATAATAATTAACAAAATTTTACAATAATTATGATTCTACCGCAAAGCGTATAGAATCCTATTTAATTAGAGTACATGTTTAAGGATGTATAAGATAGTTATACATTCTTTACCAACCAAAATTACAGTTGAAAAAAAAAACTGAAACACTACAAGTAATAATTATTAACTATTTTTACTCAAAGAGTAGGGTATCCAATAACGCTAGATAAAGGTCCCATGACTAATATTTTCATAAAATTATGTCTTACCCAAACCCAGGTAAGACCTCAATCTAAAGATCGGTATCTGTATTGAAATCCCCGCAAGCACTTTATTTGTATAAAAATCTGCACCTCTGACTTCACAACTGAAAGTAACTGATTTCAAGGAAATCACACATCTCCACAAATCATATCCACACAATTCCATGTTTAAATAAGCTATTCAAACTTTCTGCATGAAGTCTAAGAGTTTAAAAGAGCCTCTCTCTCTATAAGTCACTTCAACAACATGTAAGCAATGTTTTTCAAAAGTAAAGTCTCAATAAGTTCTGAGCTCATTTAAACGAGCTCTTATTTATAGGCACAGCTCCAATGGTCAGCTCCCTCCTCCCACGGTCATATTTTTCCTTGAATTTCGGAGGGACCTGTACACGTGTCACTCAAACAATGGTTAGTTAGTAACTGAAATCACAACATCGTTTTATAACAAAAACAAGTGTAAAATAAAATGGTTACATAACTAAAATCAACTATTCTGAATTTAAGCAAAAAAAATTTGGAGTCTAACCAAAAACACATTCGATGTATGTAATACAAGGGTATTCATATTCGATTTTATAAGCAATTTTAAATATAAACTCTATAGAATTTCAGATTATGAATTTCATGGAAATTCAGAATCTATATTTACAATGTATGTGGTCAGAGTTCATGATAATTCGGATTCAAGAAATTAGAATGTTTGGAGTCTGAAATCAGTGAACTCTGTGTCAGAACTCAGAAGAGTTCTGATTATGAATTCAGAGAATTTGGAGTCAAGACTCATAAGATTTTAGGGTCTGAATCCATAATACTCCAAGTCAGAACTCAAAAGAGTTCAGAGTTTGAGTTCATTAGAATTAAGAGTTAGAACTCAAAAGTGTTCGAAGTGTGAATTCAGATAACTCGAAGTCAGAACTCAGAAGATTTCATAGTTTTAATTCAGAGAACTTGGAGTCAGAACTCAGAAGAGTTCATAGTCTGAATTCAGAGAACTCAGAACCTGAATTCAGATACTAAAAACAAGAATTCTCTCTATCTATGTATTATATGATTTCAAGGTTTTATATATGAAACCAAATCATACATTAGGAAAAGATATTTAACAATGAAAAACATGGTAAGGATAAATTTCCCTGGGGAATGAAATTTTCCTTATGAATGAAAATCCTAGAGAAAAATTGAAATTTTCCTTAAGATAATGTGTTTGTGATTTTAAATACCAGAATGAATGGTAAATTCATAAGGAGACCTTATTGGTTCAACAGTCTCTTCCAAACATAAAGGAATGTAAAATTCATAAGAAAAACACTATTGACTCAACACCATATGCATGATGTCCACATGGTTTTGTTAATCTTTTGCAGGCTGTACACCCATATCTATATGCATCCCGACGCTTCCATGAATTCTTATAGAAAGAATCATGGTTTCTTCTAACAATGTACAACCTTGTAGAATTCCCAATGTCACATGACTTCAACATCTACTCTCAAGGAAACCATAGAACAAACACAAGTCTTAATATAAAAAAATAAATCCTAATATATTAAAACATAAAACACTAGATACTCGAGAAGAAAACCAAACCCACAAGATGAACCAGAAGGAATTATGAAAACAAAAATCTGACTGTGAAAAATATAGTAGAATGAATAATTAGTCAATGAGAATAATCAATATGGAAATGTAATAGGTAAAGAAACGTACTATGAATTCCATAAACTGATATTTAAATACATCCATATTGCTGTTCATTGTTAAAATATGAAGGATAATAAATAATGATTTAAAATAAAGGAAAGTTTTAATTATTGGATGTCATGTATGAGGAGAATGAACACCTATATCATCACGACCATTCACAAGAGTGTTTAAAGCTACATGATTAAATCCATTTACTTTTTCATTTATTTATCACATAATATGTTTTCGATGCATCAAGGAGATTTATAACGTCTTGGATCCACACGTCATTTCCTCCCCAAATAATTAATCAAATAAAATAATTTAATTAAATAATATGGAATATCAAATATCCTTAATAAACAATGAATATGAAATAATCAATATTTCTCCTGTTAATCGAACAAAAATAAAATTAAATATCTTGTGTAGATATGGTATATGGTTTAAGTAATAAATTTATCTATGATAAATGAAATATATAATTAGTGGGATATAAATGTATAATTATAATAGTAAATGTAATATCATAAGGGATCCATTAATGGAATGATGAATTGAATATCAATACAGTTCACATCCAAATCAATCATAAATCATATATAGGAAAAAAAGTTATGGTATCAATATTATATATCACATATTGATTAAAAATTAATGGTTTTTGTCCTTGATGAATTGAAATACTGTAAAAATTATCTTTCAAAAAAATTATTTCGGAAATTACCATTTTTTATTTTCAAAACATTATTAAAATAATTATCATTGAAATTTTAAATTGAAAATAATTCATTAAAAATTAATGTTTCAAAGATGAAATGTAATCTTTAAAGAAATTATGTTTTGAAAATTTGTACATTCCAAACAAAGTAATAAATGAACATTTCTTTTTCATGGTAAAAAATATAGAAAAATTATTTATTCATAAAAATATAAGAATATTATTTTGAACAATATTTAAAAAAATAGAGTGAATTTTTTTAATAAAAAATTTTAGAATGGTTAAAATATTTCTAGAAGATCATGTCTTTTAAAAGAATATAGGTTTTTGGACTAAATAGATAAATTAAATGGGGTTTTCTAAAAACATACAAGAAAAAAATTTAGTAACAACAACTTAAAAAATGGTAATATTACATGAAAAAATGTTAAGAATAATAGGATTTGAAAAAAAATTATACAATAATCAAATAATTTATTCTGATGATAATTTATGTGTAAAAAATACTAAAAAATGAGATTATGAAGTAAACCTTTGAAAAGACCATAACATTGATAAGAGAATCAATCAATAAATAGGTTATGTGTGTCAAATATAAATACACTTAAGAATTTTAAATTATAAAATATATAGTAATAAATGATTATAAACATAATTATAGAATATTTATGACAATTAGGATGAAATATAACACAACGAAAATAAATTCGGTTTTGAAATTATTTTCCACACGGTAATGATTAATTTGAATAAAATTTGTCTAAAAATTTCAATTTAATACCAAAATTATAATTAATATAAAATAGTTTATAATATAATATGTCATAACAGTCAATATATATGGCACATAAAAAATGTAATTTTTGAATATGACTTTTATCTCAAAGATTTAAAAAGTGGGATGAAAATCCCTTTCCTTTTATTTCTATTCATGTGAAAATAAGTTAAACTCAAGTATAATGGTTTTATACATTTTAAAAAATCATTATACAACCATTTTATTATTTAGTATATCATATATAAGCTTCTTACAATATCTTATTACTCATTTCTTAATAATCATTCAATATTTTCCTTATATGTAGTGTCTATTGCATAATTTATTGGGTATGTTTTGACTAGTTATTTGTTGTTTCTATACTTTATATAATGATTTCATCATCCCCAAATTGTAAAAAAAAATTAATTATCATATATATTTAATATATATGTATTTAAAATAATAAAAAAAACATTTTATGATATGAAATAAAATTCATCGTGCACATAGTCAGTATGATTTACATATGCTTTAACGATTGTTTAATTTCATTTAAATGATAAAATAATGATGTATAAATAATATATACATATATTACAATTATAGTATCATATTTATGTAATATATTTCATTTTTTTAATATTAAAACAACTATTTATACATTCCATGTATAGCATTAATGAATCACATCGCTTAGAGAATGTGGTTGTCCACACTTCCTTACACGATGTAATCGTATTTACACAAAATTGAAGGCATAAGGGTGTGTATTATATAAGAGTATATAAATAATAAATTCATTGTAAATATCACATATATTATGCATAATTTTTTTTTATCACAATTCGCAACCAAGAGAGGGGGTAATTGGGAAACTAATGACAAACATTTTTTGTGGTTGTAGTTCTCCATCCACATAAATTATAAGATCTCTACCCATTAGGGGGATTTGTGTGTATTTTTATTTTAATAAATTGTAATATAAAAATCTGAATATATTTATTACGCAATTTATAATATATAAACATGTAATATGAAAATTTCAGGTGTGGGAAAAAATACAAAAGAGCATGTTGAAGGATGTTTTCTCTTTTTTGGTAACACTTTTAGGTTGCAACAATTTCTTTCCATTCGTGTAATATTTTATAATGGTAGGCTTCAAGGATGAGGGTAGGTATGTTTAGTAGATATTTTTTCTAATCATGGTCAATCCAATTTTGATTTAGATGTGTGAATTATTGTGAGGATTGATTGCCTATTCATTGTGGAGGAGTAGAATTCGTGTAATTTTTTTAAAAGGTAATTATTTCCACGTTTTTCCTATTAAAAGTGGCTCCAATAATGAACCAAATTAAATAAAAAATATTTTAGGGTATATATATGTCCACCAAATGTATTTTGGAAAATTTTATAATTTATTTTGACCCTTAAGATTAAGGTTTAATCCTTTGTTAGGCTAATTTATCTCCAAATTGATGTAAATAATTTTAATCAATCCCACCTTTGTTTAATTATAAAAAAATAATTTTAAATTATTATAAATTATAATATTTTTTATTTTTCAAAAAATGGAATAAATTTTAACCAATTCTAATCAAATAATCAGCATAAATTATTTTATATTTTATCATGTAGTTAATACGACAAATGAGTTATTAAAAGTCAAATTTTTAAATGTTTGCAATGTTTTTATATTCAATTTTTTGGTGAAATTGATTAAAATTACATAAATGGAATTAATTATAACATAAAATCTCATAGAAAAATCCCAAATATTCACGCAAAACTAATAATAATGTTAATATTTTAAAAACTTAATGTATTATGCCATTAAAATTTTATGTAATTTCAAAAATTGGATTTAAAATATGTTCCCCATTTGAAGGTGATACAATTCCATTATAAAAATATGTGTTTTCTATGCATAAAATTAGGTTAATTATTATCTTATACATATAAAATATACGTAATGAATTTTAGAAATATTTTTTTATGATATATAAAATATAATTCATTAATATCATTCTGTAATTATTATTATCCTAATTTGTTAGGAAAAATGCATTTAGGGGGATTAAAATATTTCCTTTATATTAACATTGTTTATACATTCATTTAGAATTAATTCAGATCAAATCTATTCATAATGTATTTTCTTATGTTAGTTAATAATATTCATAACCTATTATTTAATGGGTAGGTTATATCTTATTATATTAAATAACAATATTTTTTATAATATATTATTTCTCTGTTAAACTCGGTCATAAATGTAATACAAGCTATTGAAGAAACACATTGTTAAGTTTAATTAATACTAAATCATTATCAAATGAATTACAAGATCTATCATGGATAAATTTTATCTAAAATTGTAAATATATTATAATATATTGGGATATTATATTTCCTTGTGTGCTTGGTGTTTAATTTTATACACATTTTCGAATGTGATGTTCTTACTTTAGAATTTTGGGGTGTTACAAAACAGATCCATCAGAATGATAATAACATTAATCCAATAGAATGAAATATTTTCTATTAATCTGTATATAAAATGAGTATAGTCCATCCAAATTTCTATTTTTTATAATCAAATAAATTGAAATTTTTTCTTTAGGATTGAGTCTATATTAGCATTGTAATGGTGAAATTCAAATAAAATATCAGATAAAAACATTTTATTGAGATATCTGGTTAAGATCATCCAATGATGTTGAAAAAAACAATAAAAATGATGAAAATATGAATTATGGAGGACTTTCTATAAATACGAGTGATTTAAAGTATATGTGAGAAGACTGATTTTATACTAAAAAAATCTAGGATTTTACTTTACATGAATATCTAAATCTAAACAATTTTAGGTTTTTAGAGATCTGTGTTATAATGATTGCATGTGAGGAATAATAAAATCCGTAAAACTGTAATTTAATTAGTATTCAGTGTGTTTTATAGAGGTTTATATTGAGGGATTCCTATGAAAGAACGACAGGTAAATCTGACCCTTCAGATTAAGGGATTCTGTGGCTATGAATATAGGCCTGACACCGATCATCATATCAAATGATTTTTGGTTTAAGTAATTAATGATTATAATGATCTGTTCAATTCATGGAATCTATCTTTTTCAATGAAAGATCCATTCAAATAAAAATATCTGAAAATATATTTCTATGGGAATATAGTCTACTATTGTGATCATTAAAACTATGGATATATTTTATTATTATTTATAACATCTTTAAATATTATTTTTTAATAGTATAATTAATTTTATAAATATTTTGTGCAATTTATACCTTATTATATGATCTTTATTTACTTTTTTCTATATGTTTACATTCTACTGCACATTTTACATTATAGATTATTTATAATTATCTTTCTAATACAAAATTTATTTTGTTTTCCAATGAGACCAATCAATAATTTTATTTGTCTGATGATTTTAGAGTCTGATAGGTACTTTGACCATCAGTCAAATTTTATGTCATACATTCATAACTAAATAGGTATTTATTTTTCTATAATTAATTTCTTTAAATATAATTAACCACCCCCTCTGGTATATATCTAAACTCTTAGGATAAAACGATTTGTATCAGAGTATGTTCTACTTCTATACTTGAAACATTTTTATGTTTTCTATCTATTCTAAGTGATAAAAATAATTATAAACTAGTTTCTTAAAAACTATGTTTCACTTAACTATATAAAATAAAATATTATCTATTTTTTATAGTCTAGAAGGTATACATATCAAAACCCAAGAAAATATGAATCCTAGTATACCACCTATTCTTGATGTTAATGAACATGGATAATGGAGGGGTAGAATAAAGAATTTTTTCAGTACTAGTGTTGTTAAATTTTTTATTTAAAATAGATATTATGTAATTTATGTGAAGGAATTAACTTCTTTTTCAAATATAAAAAATTCGGAATATCAACTGAATTTTAGATTATGAAATTTTCTATATAGTTCAACAAACAATTTCTATAGTCAAATACCATAATTTTAAAGATCTAATAGTATATATAATAAGTTATAGAGAAATCATTCTTTTATATTGATATTGATTTATAAAAAAATAATTATCCTAATTGTTGTAAATTTTAATTTCATATTTTATATGTAGGGAAATAGTTTTCAGGATTCACCAATGTTTTTTTGACCATTGATGATATCATACAATTTCTTGTTAGTAATTATCTAATAGATGAAATATTTTGACAAAAAATTATTTATATTTTTCTAAGAGAATAAAAATCTATGATAATAAATCTAGATGACATAGAAGGATTACAAATCATACTCTTGATTATAATATTACCAACCTTATGCCATATTAAGGTAAGATAAAATGGGATAAAATAAAAGATGAAAAAAGTTTTTATTTTGAAACTACATATATTTTTTCATTTATTATTTATTATTTTAAAATTTTTATTAAATATTCAAAAAAAAGAAGAATGTATTATTTCATCAAAAAGTAGTACATCTAAAAATACACTGAATTTAATAAAAAATATTTCTTAGAGGATAAATGATTATTTATGAAAGAATGATTTTCAGTTAAGATATTAGAAAACATACTAGGGTAAATGTGATAATAATTAATGTACGAATGTGAATTGTTATGCACGTAACAGGGTATTAAATATCAGAATGTATAATCTGTAGCTGGAAAGATAAGAATGGGTCGAATTATACTAGGAATGATAAAAATTATTATAATCACAAAGGAAGGAAATGTATGAATGCTTAAGACACTTAGAGTGCGAGTGAAGGATTTATTTTATCTAAAAATTCTTTTGAAAATGAATGTTTATAATACAGAACTAATGGATTATATATAGAAATACCATAGGTGAAAAAATTTCATATAATAAGGTAACTACTACTAAATATATTATTAATATTATAAAGAATGCAAGTAACACTGATTATAATGATATTAATAATTATATATCATTGTATGAATACCCATCCTAAACTAAATAGGATAAAATTTTAACATGTTTTGAAGATGTATCTTAACTTCAAAAAGTATATAAAAGAGAAACTATAATTTTTCGTAAACATTATGTTTCTCAATGTAATATTATGATAGACAATTCATGAATTGTTACACTACTAATTAAAATATCATATATAAAAATATAATTTATTAAATATATCATGAAAAATACTGTATTTCATAAGATCGTGAGAAATCTATTTCTAAGAAATCTTATTTTATTTTTTTGTAAAACATAGTACAATTATATATTCTATTGGTGAAAACATTATGTTTAAAACAAAATTATCACATTTTTGGTTTAATGAAACTTCAATATAAATTTATCTCTACTTATAAATATTTCCAAATTAAGTTTTATAAATATAAAAAAAATTACTAATAAATACATTGATCCTAATTGTGTTCCATTAATGAATAAATGTAATATTTTTGGACACTATAAGAATAAATTTTCTTTAAATAAATTTAAATATATCAGATATCATAATGTTTATTTTTATAAATTATTGACATAATCCAAATATAATAATACCATGAAAATGTGTACTCATAATATTTTACTTTCTGATATCATTAGATCTACGCTGGTTTGGGTTCTGATGCACTATTTTTTTTATTTTTATGAAAATAAATAATGTTCCATCAATAAGAAAATTTTGTATGTGGATAGTTTTTTTATAAACATGTAACTAGAAACAATTATTTCTTTAAATGAATTATAAAGATGAATGGTCAAAAATTCACATATGAAGATAATGCTCAAGGATAAATTATTTGTATAGATTTTAGTGAACATCATAAATAATTTTCAAATCATGAATCAATCATATGCATTAAGAGAAATTTTTTCTCTCATAGAAGAAAAATCCATGGAAATGATGAAGTTAGTCTTTAATTCTCTATTAATAAAATATTTGGACATAATAAACAAATAAATATATGATGCTAAACCATTCACGGAGAACGGAGTAGTAATGAATAGTAAATAAAAACATGAAGGTTGAATCCTTGCCTCAAAAATTAAAAAAAGTAATAAATTTCATTTTAATATTTAAAATAATTAGTGTCTTAAAAAGAAAAAATTATGACAGTAGAAGGAAAATTTGTACTTGATATGGTTTAATAGTTGGATTTAGTGATTAAAAAAGTTTATAAAAAGAAATAAGGTGAAAATAAAAATAACAAAAAGAAAATATTAGTTGAATAATAAAATATTGGAAATATGTTAAAAAAATTTAGCAATAACCATGAATTAAAATGAATTAAATTTATCCCTTATCTATTATACAACAAGTTTAGAGCCCGAAAATTCATCCAGATTCTAGTTTAGAATTCATCAAAGATGTGCAGTTCCATCAATCAATCGAACAGTTATTGGTAATAGAAATGGAAATTTGGTTGTAGAAGTATTTTTGGAAGAATTTAAAATTATCTAATTAGTTTAATAATAAATTCTTAATTCGTATAGAAAGATGATAGAGAAAAAATAAACTCAGAAATATTGTAATTTTTTGGTTAGACATGCATAGAAGATAGAAAAAAATTTGAAAAAGAAAATGAATAAAAAGAGGAAAAAAATGATAGAAGAAATGAATATAAAAGACCATAATATTCATCATACTAATCTACTTATATTTAAACACTTTATGATAAAAACCCAATATAGGAGGTATCAGTGGATGTTTGTTCGTCATTATAAAATAATGATGTGGGATATCAATAATCATGTAAAAAAGAATCAAACAAGATTGAAATCGATATATTAGTTGATTTGTACAATAATTTTGAAAAAGATAAACTTGAAGATAATGAAATGTCAGTTGTTCAACCATCTAAACCACATGTCTCATAAGCTTCACTAGAGTAATTGGACTCTTCGTCCATAGAAGCTCAAAAAAGTATTGACTATATTTTCTATACTCTAAAACCAATAACTACCTATGTTTTATATCAACCTTCAAATGAATTGTGAAGTAAAAATAATAATAGATTGATTGAGAAAAAAGTTCATTTGACATTATTAACAAAATCATTGATTAAAAATGAGGATGATATCATAATTTTAAATACAAAAATTTATGGACCCCAAAAAGTGATTCAACAAGATTGTGAGATGGTCAAGACATATCGAGGGTGATATAATGTTTCATGATGAGTAGTACGTTGGATCCAAGAAAAATTCTCTTGAAATTGCTAATTCATTTGATAAAATGTCAAATAATGTATCATATGGAGTGATGTTTGAAGAAAAATTCATAGAGATGACATAAAATTGGAATGAATAACTGATGTAATTGAAAAAATATCTGGGAGGATAAAAGTGGTTTATAAAATCCTAGGTAAATAAATAATATAATATTTTCATATTTATTAAAAATTATTAATTAAATATTAATTTATCTTTAAAAGTGATTATATATTCTATGGTGTACCTAATATTCATGAACGAGTTTCTTTTAAATCTTATGTTGCACACAACGTTGGGTCATACTTAAAAATAATAATATATTATAATTTTAAATGGTAGTTATCGTCTTGCCATTGAATTGGTGGGAATGTAAATAACTAACTATAATTTTAATATACATGTTTTTTAAATATTTTTACAATTATCCAATAAATTTAAGTGTCATAAAATAAGAAATGATTTGATTTTAAGCATAAATACACTAATATTCCGAAAAAAGGTCAATTTACAACCATTTGATGGAGAAACCTATTTAAATCTGGTTTTGGCCATTTTTAAAAGTTCTATTTGATATAATTAAATTATTATTTTATATAGGGGAATTAAAATTTACTTTGGGTAAATTTTTTGTATTTTTATGATAAAATTCATTTCTTAATGAATAGTGAAAAATTCTCTATTTTAATTAAAAACTTCCTTTTAGTGTAATTTATTTATATAGTTAGATAATCCTTTAATTGGGATTAGAGTATAACTATATTTTATTTTTACCATTGAATTCAATTTTTCTCGTTGTAATTAATTTCACTTTGAAATTGGTCATAAATAAGTGTCAATATTTTTGAAGTTATTATTTCTTAAAAACAAACTTTTTGTTTGGAAAGTGCGAATTAATTTTAAATTATTATCTATCACTTCTATGTTTTGAATTTGGAAAAATGGATTCCATATTTGGAATCAGGATGTCTAAATTTTGTAAATAGGTAACATTTATTTATAGTCATTATTAATATTTACAACAATAAAAATTTTATTTACAATAGTTAAAACGTAAATATTGTCAATAAGGGTAACAATAATATTATAATAACATAAAATTTCCTTAAAATGTGTAATAATCCTACTGGTTGATAAATTTCTTACCATGGGAATCCTTGGGTCTATTTTGGGACCCCATATAGCCACTTGGAAGTGATGATGACACTTTATACTAATTAATTACATGTAAAGACAAAAATGACTTAAACATATATCTTTTAGTAAATAAATTATTACATGGGGATATATAAGTTATCTCTTCAACTATAAATATTAATTTTAAATATAAAGAAATTTATTAAATTATCATATTTTATTATAATTTTTAGAAATCATATAAAAATAAAAATTTATGACATAATAATGATACAGTGTTTACCTCATTAATGAATAATTTAAAAAAATAAGATTATAAAGATTAAAAAAATATCCAAAACATGCCTAATTATTATTGGATGGTTTTATTTAGAATATTATTCATCTTATATTCAAATTTAATATGTTTTGGATCTTTAGAAACTGAAAATCATTATATAATAAAATAATATTTTTAAACATTCTTAAAAATCCCCTCATCCCCCTTATAAAAAGTCATGTCTTCTAACCTATTCCACACACTTCTCAAGACCCTTGGCTTATCTAAACCTTGCCTATTTAATCTCCCAATATCCCTATACTCCTCTTGAAAGCCTTCTATTAAACAAAAGGAAATTCAATTAAACCTTTTGGCTCAAAACAAAGATAGATACCCGATTGAAATGTAATATCTTATCTTAAGTTATTTTGTTTTATTTTTCATCTCCAACCCCCTAGATCCTTTTATTAATTTATTTTATAAAAAAAGAATATCCTGAATATAATAGGGTGTTTTTATAATAATTATCTGAACTAAACTTACACACACATCTATATAATATGTAAAGAACATATTATTTCATCAGTCGGTGAACTACTACCTCAGGAAACAATGATAGTTCAATCTTTTCTAACCACCCCTTATGGTGGAAATTAAGATGAAGATGTATTTATTTATGATATATAATATATATGAATATTTTTTTAACGATTCTTTAATTTTTATTTATATAATACCTTTATGGTTTTCATAGTGGGTAAATACGATAACTTCAATTGAGAAAGTGCGGACAACCGCCCCCTCAAAGTGATATTACTCGTTCATTCCATACATGGAACTTATAATGGATGGATTTAATGAAATTATATATGATATTATATGGTAATTTTAATATACTTGTGTATATTTAAGTTTATATTCCATTAAATATGAAATAGAGATGAATGTAGTGTTCATGCGTACGCACGACTTACCATCTCCATGAACGGTGCATTTCATTTCTTATCTCCAAATGTCATGTAATATTATAAATATATATATATATAAACTGGATATATATGATATATATGATATCTATATCTTTAATATCATTCTATAGATAATGTAATTTCTAATACATGTTCTATTTGTAATTATAACAGGTTAATTTTTAACTCCTATTCCGAACAGCGACAAAATGTCTGATATGAACTCAAATAATTAAATAATTTCTATATAAAGGTAATAACTGATATAAAATGAATAATAAACTTTATAAAGGTTCATAAGAAGGTAAAAATTAACATTATTTTGTTATTAAATAGATTAAAGAATTATTGAATCAAGTTGGACATGAGGTAAGGGACTTCGCCTCAATCTCCTTTCATTGTGGCAAATTTTTTTATACATGACTTTAATTTATATGGTGTATAAACTTCTTTGAAATTTAATTTCATTCAATGGGAATCTTTTTCAATGAGGCATTTTACTAAATTAAAAAAAGAAATTTTTCTTTTTAACGTAAGTGGTGAAAATGACATTTTCCACTGCAGTGATTATAATTTGATCTTTGGACTCCTTAATATGCTGAAATGTTTTAAAAAATAAAATAAATAACATATACTCTTTTATATATATTGGTATTAAAAAAGGTTTTGATAATGGATTTATTTTGATAATATATTTAAATGATATATTGTGATTGGAATGTGGAAATTTTGTCTTTCCATTATGTTTGTTTCATGTGTTATGAATGAGTTTTGATTCTTAGGCATTGTTTTCATATTCAGGTGGTTTTTTGATAAACCTAGGGTGAGTCAGTCTGAGATAGCTTTCCAATGTATTGCATAATATGACAGTGGTAAAAATGAGTGTTTCTCCTAATATATTTAGGGAATAAGCTGTGATGGGTATTACAAATGTAACTCCCTACATAGATATGAATGATATCATGTATGTATGTTATGGCTGTCACAAGTTACCTTTTATGATAAATTATTTCTATGTTTTATTCATAAATAATATGATTTCATGAAGAATGATATCATGTTTGGTTTGTAATCATGGACAAATGTTATATTTATTTATCTTACAACCCTTACAAACCTTTGTATGCTTATCCCATGTTTTTGAAATGTTTTTTCATAGGACTTAGAGATGAATAGGGTCAAATATGGGATCAAAGGAAATTCATGTTGTCTAAAACATAGAAATAGAAATTACTCTTTTTTTTCAAGAGTTTTAATTTTATGGAAAAAATGGAAAATGAGTAGAAATGTCTACTTTGTAAATTTTGAGATGAAATGTAATAGTTATGTCCTAGTTCTCTAATACTCTAAAACTGAAAATAAGCTCAATGTGAATTATTCATTTAATTCAATATTATGTAATTTTTAAGGGCAGGTCCTTATAAGGATAATATTAAGTTTTGATCAACTTGTGATGTGTTCCTCAGGTCTAATGAGAAAATTTATATGATATGTGTTATTGGATAAGAAGATTCAAGTATAAAGGTATACATTCAGAGGAAATATGTAATGTAAGAGATAATTTTAATACTCGAGTCCATAGTTCCTAAAAATGAAATAGTTCATGATGAATTGAATAAGTTCAAAGTGATTTCCAAGAAATTATATATGAAATAATGAAAATTTTTACTTATATTTTAAAATCTTAAAATATTTCAATAATTTTGAAATAAATTTAGTTTTAATTACTCATTATAAAAATATATATTTTCTTAATGATATTTAATTCTTTTTTTATGAATGTTATTTCATTTATATCAGGGAATAATAGATAATTCAAAAAAAATCTTTTTCAGCATTTCTTGATAATATACTACATTCCACTTTACTTCTTGAAAAAAAATGGGGGAAAAAGTTTCAATGAGAAATTTTATAAAATTAGGGGTAAGTATAACCCAATGAGAAATATATTAAATTTATTTTTTTTCAATCGAGAAAAATTCATTAAGGTGGAAAATATGAAGTAAAAATTCATTCCATTGGATCAAGTAAGAAGAAAAAAAAATATATTAACTCAAGCAGAGTTAAAATGTTATAGAGGAAGATATTTATAATAAATTATATCATTGAAGTTCATATATGAACAAATGATTGTAATTTTTTCAAGGTTACATGTTTTTCATTTTGTAGCGTAATGTTTTTTCATTCGAGAAACAAGGAGACTATTGAGTTGAAAGTCATACTTTCTACTTTACCTTTCCATAGTTCTAAAAGTAAAAACACTTTAACAGATTCTTAATATTCTATTTTAATTATTTTTTACACCCCAAGTGATTTAGAATGTTTTTTTAGAAAAATTAGATTTCCCCCGAAAGAATAAAGGATTCTAATATGTTAGTAAAATAAAAATTTATTGGTCAATTTGATTCATCGTACTGGAAATACACTTGATCCATCAGACTGAATTTTCATCTATCCAAAGTATTGACTGATTTTCTACCTATGATATGGAAAAAATTCACATCTATTGGATAAAAAATATTAATGATTCATTAGGATGAACTATTTTCATTTCATTGGATTACCAAGTAATATTATAATCCAATATAATTGCCTATTTTTATAATCATAGTAGTTGGAATCATTACTATTAGAGAAAATATATAACAAAATTGGAATTGTGTTAATCCTAATGACATCAGATGGAATTTTTTACTGATATATCTATTGAAGATCATATGAGGCTCTTGAAACCAGCATTGAGAATCATGTAAATATTAATATTTGTGGGATTTATTTAAATAATTGTTCATTGAAAAATATATGAGATAATTAATTTTCAACTCAAAAACTATGAGATATTTTTATTTATGAACACGTGTCTCTTATGAATTATAATTTCATTGACTGTTGTATTCTATATATCTTGGGAACAAAATTTTAAAATCCTTAAAACTGTAATTGATTTAGTATTTGATGTTTTAGATCGAGGTTTTGATCAAGGAATTATATGCATATGAATGTAGGTGGATATGATCTATTAGGTCAAGGGATTTTATGGATGGTAAGATAGATATGACACTAATCATCATATTGGGTTATTTATTTTTAATGAAATAAAAGGTTGATATTAATCTTTTAGATCAATGGCTTCTAATGTTTTGGAAGATAGGGACACAACGATCATCATATAAAGGTATTTCCTTTTATGGAATGTTATGCCATTATAGTTAGGCATAAAACTATGAATATCATAAGTCATGATTTATAACACTCTTAAACCATAAGGTTATATAGTATAATTTCATTTATAATGTTTATAAGTCATTCATACATTATTATGAAATTTTTGTATTACATGTTTCTAAACTTTTACATTCTAATTAAGAATTTTACAATATAAATTTTCCCTATAATAATCATTATAATAAACTGTTATATATGTTTGTTTGTGATACCAATAACAACATGAAATTACATAATGATTTCTATGTCTGATGCATACATTGATCATTAGATGAAATTTTAGTTTTATATTTATAACTAAAGAGGTTTTGGGTTTTTTTGTTACATTATATTATTAATCTACAATTCACCCCCACTTCCTGCTAACAAAAACGCTTAGAATTCAACAATATGTAACTTGTTTCCAAACCACTAAACCAAATAAGTTAATTTTATGTCATTAATGTAGAATTGTGTTAATAAATCATGATAAAATTCATTTATTAAAAATGTGGGTCTCCATGGTTGATATAATAGAAAAGGATTAGCAATTTTTTAAAATTGAGAGTTTATACAGTAGTAAATACCCTCTCGGAGAGTCAAATATTTTCTAAATTATAAATGGGGTGGTTTCTAAAAAAATTAAATCACATTTCTGATATAAAATGTTGATGTGGATCTAGCATAGATTTACCTAGGGGGGAATATCCCTCAATAGTTCTTTGCGTATTAATTTAGCGTGTACCTGGTGAAAGAATATTATGCATTTTTTTCACACTTCTTTTGATCGTCTTAGAGGATATGAATTATTTAACGACATGATTTTTTAATCCACTATGATTCCTATATAATTAATTTAATTTCATTATTACATATTCACATAATTCATGAAAATAAACTTATAAATTTTATTATTATGATTTATTTTTTATTTATAATTGTATTGTTAAAAATAACTTAATTTTGTTTTATTGATCATTAAAAATTGTATCAAATATAATAAATCATGTAAATAAAATATTTAATGTATAATAAAATAATTTCGTTTCATAATATGATTGATTATATACTGTAAAACATCATGTTGATGATAAATCAATTAAATATGGACATGGATAACAACATAAACCATTCTGCTAATACAACTTCAACAATGATGGAACAACAGTTATATAAATTATTTATGTGTTAATGGTATACTATTTATTGTAAAAATGTCATCAACTAATCACATAAAAATAGATCATTACTAAAAAAAATATTTTCAATTCCCCCATTTTTCTGAAAAATTGTTTATTGATATGGAAAGATATTTGGGTGATGGATAAGTCGATCATGGGTAGAAAGTAATAAAGAAAAATATTCAAAGAGATAATGTGGAATCCATGGAATTTGAAGACTTAAAAAAAGAAATCTTCAACATGTATTTCCCTCAAACCCTCTATAACTTATTTGAGATGGAATTTAATAATGTAATGATAAAAGAGAATAAATTGGTGTGATATTATAATTTAAACCTTACAAGTCTAATAGTTTATCATTAAATAATTTTCAAATATTCCAATGAGAATATTGGTGGATTTTTTTGGGATATGAACACATAATTAACATATTCTTGGAATTAATGAATTTTAGAGTTACATGTAAATATTATGGAGTGATCTAAAAGTAGAGGTTGATTTTTGATATGCACACTGGTCTCATGAACTGAATGAAAATAATATGATGATGGAGCTATATCCCTGAAACATTTTTGATCAAAAAATTGATAAAAATATACAATAAATACATATTTGATATAAGTATTTAATGAATCATTTAAGGAGTATTTGTATGTAAGTGGAAAGAACTAAAAGTTTCAAATATCTGACCATATAATTCAAATATAACGTTTATATATAATGATTAAACATTTTAATTATAATGAGAAAAAATACATTTCATGTAAAACATGTTGTAAAAAGATTCACTGTTGGGAAGTATGTGTCCTTCACGATTCAATGTATAAATAATAAGATAGTGGATATAAATCATCATAATAATGAGCAACGTACAAGGGAGATTGGTAATTATTTTTCAAACATAGTGGCTAATGTCAATGCTCCAAATGAATTTTTAGCTGGGTAACTCATCATAAATTGAAATCTAGAATGTAAATGTTTTGATGTTAATTCTACTACCTCTTTTACCACACATTTTGGTAATGAAAAACATGTAAAACCTTTATCTTTAAATGGTTTTTTATTTAAAACTCTTTGATGAACTATTCAAGAATCAAATATATATTTTTACTCCCTCAATAACATTTTTGATTGGAATTACTCCACATACGTACTAGCTATTTCAATTATGGAATATGAAATAATACGTGGGATAGATTAGATATCAATTTGAAATTCCTTGATATATAATAGAAGTAATGAAATTTTAGTTCCCTTGATGGGAAAATCGATGATTATCATCACAAGTGAGAAAAACCAACCTAAATATTACTAAGAACCATGGAATTCTTACTCTCTTTAGAATATTATTAGTCATAATAAGAATAAAAATAATTCATCATTATGGGGTGTGTGCATGTTATTTAGTAATACTTTTTTATATTTCCTAAATAATTACCAAGACCACCCAAAGAAATACAGGTGTATTTTTAAATTAAACTCACACTATGACCTAATACAATATCAAAGACCACATATAGAATTTACTATATGGAGATTAAAGAATTATCTATGTAACATGAAGATTATATACATATTTGTTATATTTAACCAAGTTTGTCTATTTTGAGAGAACCAATTAACATTTTAATGATTTATAAATGATAAATGTAGTTATAAATTTATTTTATAGAACATTATTAGATTAAAATAGTGAGAAAATACATTATTCCATGTATTGAGTATTGTTTCATCTAACTTCATCAGTCTTAATGATTCTCAAAAATTGAAGTTATAAATAGGTTAGGGTAAAAAATATCTCAAATATATATTTCAAAAAAAAGATATATATGATATGAGTTTATTGTTGTTTCCTTTGGAATGACTTATTCTACTAATATATTTATGGATATTACTAATAGATAATTTAGGGACTACCTTGAAAATTTTCATATGGTATTTCTCGATGATATTATTATATATTCTCAAATTTTTTATGAAAATAATGATCCCCTAAGGAATTTATTAAAAACATTTTGGAATTGTATGTGTTTTCTTAAATAAGGTGAAATATATTTTGGTAAAAAAAACTCGTTTTATTGGGAAATATTATGACAAACAAAACAATATTATTGGTTTTAAAAAACATAAATGTATTATAAGAGTCAAAATTTCAAAAAAAAAATGTAAAGAATCGTATTTTCCTTAGTCGAATGGGATACTAAAGAATGATAATAAAAAATTTCACGAATTTCCAATTCACTAAACTAGTTAACTAGAATGGGGCTTAAGTTTATATAGACAAAGGAGTGTGAAGAACGTTTTAATGAACCGAATAAGAGGACGTTCACAATATCTATTATTACAATACCCTATATTGGTGAAGGATTTTATATTTATTATTATGTACACTTGATGATAATTGGATGTGAAATAATTAAAAATGGCAATGTGATTTCATGTGCATCGTGACAATTAAAACCTCATAAATCAAAATATAATATTCTTGATTTGGGGTTTGCTTAAGTTATCCAAAAAATATAGATATGGAGACACTAGTTTTTATATAAAAAAGTGTCATATATGAATTTAAAGAAGAGTTTGAAGAATATATTCAGACAAAAGGATATTAAAATGAGACAAAAGAGACTCATGGAGTTTCTTATGAAATATTATTGATATATCCATTATCACTATGGAGAAATAAATAATTACATTGAATTATTGTGTATGAAATACAACAGACTATTTTTTATAATATGGATTGAGGGAAACCCATTAATAATAGACATGGAATATAATGGAATATAAATCATAAAGGAATAGAAATCATCAATCCTTTTCCAAAATAATTCCCAACAACAATTAATAGAGAAGATTAATAAAGAACAAAGTGATGATCCAAATTTACAATGACGATAGAAGATCTGGAAAATGGGATGTCTAATAATATTGTTGTCGATCCAGAGGTTGTATAACGGTTTGGTAGATGGATTTTTATTCTTTATGATAAAAATATAAATAAAGAGTTGATGGGTAATGTTAAAATCTCTATGTTCTCTATACATCCTAGAAGCACAAAAATGATAGGTGATCCTAAAGGTCGTTATTTGATGTATATCATGATAATAGATATTTATGGATATAATTCATGTTTTTTGGTATGTCAACAAGGTAAACATACTAATATTTAGCTAATGGATTGCTACAAATACTACCCATACCAGAATAGAAGTTGTTCAACATCACAATATATATTTCTATAGCCTTCATAAGACATCTATGAGAAATAATTACAAATGGTTAATAGTTGATAGAGAAACAATGTATTCTAATTTTTTTCAAATGATAATATTTATTCCTTCACATAAATTATCATGTATATATTAATTATTTGTGGAAAATTAATGGGGTTTCACATTCAAATGTTTTAGACCGTGTTCTAAAATTTTCTTCTCAGTTTTAGAGGATAATCTAAAAGTCTATGGATACAGATGTAAAACATAGCATGAAAAGGCATCATCAATCTAATGTGAAATTTTAGAAGACTATATATACTTTGAAATACATGTAATATTCTATCTCACATGATTTATTGGATATGGGATAAAAATACCCCATATATTAAATTATTATATAAAAAATCCTTTCACCCAATTTTTTAAATTCTAATTATGAAGAACTCTATTGGAAGAGGTGTGTAACTCTAACAAACTAGGATGATGTTAGAGTGTACCAAATTTAGCGACATACATTTTGTAAGATACTGCAATGAAGATAAAAGTGATCCCAAATCATATCAAGGATTCTGAGTGTTAAGTAATGAGATGTTCTTAAAATTGAAGGAAAGACATAGATTTTAAGGTCGGGGGAATTGTATTTCTAAAAATATAAACTTGGAAATGGTTCATGAGGTTCAATAATGAAGATAAAGTGAGTCCAATGTATATTAGGCTATAAGATATTATATATAATTTTGGAGTAGTTTACTATTAAATAGGACTACCTTAAAATCATTTCATTTTCAATGAAATATTTCGCATTCAACAGTTAAGATTGAGTATGTGAAACCCTACAACTATAGTGGAGAAAAATGGTATGGAATTATAACATGACCTATCATATGAAGAATAAAAAATCTAGATTATTGATGAAATTGAAACATTTTTTAGGAACCTGACCACTTAACCTGTGAATGGATTTTGTAGAAATTAAAATATTAAAGAAGTGAATTGGGAGCCTAATGAAATAATGAGGTGGAAATAACCTCGTTTGTTTTCAGGTAGGAAATTTTTTTCAATGATGTAATTTATCAATATGGTGGATCGCAATGAATTGAATATTTCTTTATTTTGTACAGAAATATTGATTTAGTTAATCTATTTTATTATGAGCATATAATGTATCACTGAATTTCATATAAATGTTATATATAATGAATATATATTTACTATGATAGATAGAAAAAACTAATATAGATAAAATAATGTATTATGCACACTATAATGTAAAACCCATAGTCTTGAATTATCTAATGAAAATTAATCCTATTATATTAAAATAAAATGAATTACAATAGTTAAGAATAAGACAATCATTCTCATGAGAAGTTTATAAGTTTTATAAGTGAAGTAATGAATGTTCAGGTCTAATAATGGGGGATTATATATGGGTTCTAACAGGAAATGTGACTATTTGGATATGAGCGTTAACTTATCATGGGTCAATATGACCCTTGAAAATTCTGGCCAATAGTAATAATATTTATATTATAAATATTTCATATATAGGGTAATGATAAAAGATAATTCATTAGGAACAAATGATTACCTCAACCATTTGAAAAATAAATGTTGAATCTCATCAATCATAATTTCCTAGGGTAGTAGTGACACTAGGGTCCACACCTGACCATGACCAAGAAGAGAATTAACATGTAAATCTTTTTGAGAGATAAAATAGATCATGTTCAGATAAGAAGAGGTCACTGATACATCAATTCTAGTCAAACCACCCCATAATGTTCCACCACCTCACACCATACCCTTAGGGCATATGAAAATATCAAAAGGGATTGTTTGTAAAAAATATATCAGTATAATAGTTTAATTTTCATTTTATAATTTAAAGCATTTTTTCTCAAATTCTATTTTTATTATTATTCTATTTAAGATAATACACATGAATATAATTTGAATATAATAAATAGATTTTTCTATATGATAAAAAAATAATATTTCAAGAAAATATATTATTATAATACAAATTTAATATAAATTTAATTATTTAAAAAAAATTAATTTCATTAAATATAATTAAAAAAATTATATTAAAATAAATTTTATAATCTTATAATTTCCCGGGTAATTTTACTGTCTCATAGAATTGATTGTGTTATAATAACTGTGATTTTAAATAAATAATAATTTTTATTTATAATATAAAATTAGGATATTTGAAATCTAATTTCATAAAATTGAAACTACATTGTAAATAATAACGTTTTAATTAGGTTATAGATAATGTTTTGGAATTTTATAATACAATTTAATTTTCTGTGAATATTAAAAAATACAGTTTTTTGTATGATTTATTACTTCATAAATATGGAGTAATGATGTAATAATAAATAAAACTGAATCCATAGAAAAATATAACTTACCTTATTAATATATTAAAATTTAATTAATTGAAATTAGTTTCTAAACCTATGAAATATATTACATATCTTAAAATAGTAATTTTGGTTTCTACAATATTATTTTGTGGAAAATATACTTATAATGGAAAAAGTTATATTAAATAATAATGTTCATTTCTAAAACATAAAAATTTATAAAATAATTTTGTTAATTTCATAAAATAAGGTATAAAATTATTGGTAATCCACCGCTTTAATTTTGTTCCATAATAATGACTTCCAATGCCTATATTTAAAAATTAATAAAAAAAATTTCAAACAATGTATATTAATAACTACCTCTACACCGCATTTAATTAAATCATAGTACATCAAGTATTAATTTCTCCTAATTTCCCCCATATATTTATATTACAATGAGTTTATATGGTTTAATGGAACTCCCCTCAATATTTAATATGATGTCAGACATGACTATGGATTTTTCTCCTCCTAATTTTAATCCAAGTATTTCCTCTATATAATTTCGTTTATTTTCATATACAAAATGTTAAAACAAACTTATTTTGATTACATTATATTAAAATTTTAATTTTATTATTGATACATTCCCATTCTATCTAATTAATCCAATTAAATAAATTACCATGTATATCTGTTATTCTGTAAAAATAATTCATTGACTTACCATGCCTTTATTTTCATATGATAAATACCTAAACCTATTTTTATTCACCCTTATTCATATTAATTAAAATTATATTTCAATGATTCTGATTTTCCATGTATGAAATTCACATTATCATCTCTTGGTTTAGAAATCAATAGTAGTGTGTGTCTTTAAACACAAATGTACTCTATGATTTCATACAATCCAATTTGTTATTCTCTATAAGTTATTGATTAAATTATTTATTTCAATAATGATAAATGTGGTATTAATGATTTAATACATATAAATCTTTCACCAAAATTGAAATCCATTTTTATAGAAAATAATTAATATATATATATGAGATATTTTATGATACCTTGATGAATAAGAAGGGTAATTGTTTTTACGAAACTGTAGTATTTATATTTTGTGATATTCTTATGAATGTATCATTTTTTGTTGTATCCACAATTAAATTTTATAATTCACATGCATATGATTATTCTCCCATGTTATTCATCATTCTTTACCCACAATAATCAATCATATTTTATTTCTTTTTTTATCACTTAAATAGAATTTTTCTCACCCTAATCTATAGATGTTTGTCCACATAAAATCACTTTCAAATGAGGTGAACTAGGATGGGATTATAGAAAGTATTTCAACAATATTAAATAATTTTTATTATTATCCATAGGAACTTCCTATATTATGAGCCATTTGTTCATGGCACATAATCTCAAAATATCCATGTATGTTATTAATATTCTATTTTGATAATTAATTATGTTGAAATTAATGTATTAAATGAGGGGTTAATAATAATAATTAATATGGGTTGTTCATCAAGGCCAACCAAAATCCTCAACTTGAAGATGTAAAATGTTTCCCAATAATGATACATTTAGTTTATTGATATATTTGTTGGATGTGGTTCACACATATGGAATAGATACACTCCATAGAGTGTAATGTTATGAAATAACATATTGTACAAAACAAAAAAGAAATGTTATATCATAAAAAATAAATATATATATATACATATTAAAATAAGTGAATGAATATAGACACAATAAAGATGGGTCATAATTTTTGAATATCTAAATTGATAAATTTTAATGTTCAATGCTAGAATGAAAAATAAATGAACATGAATTGCTTGATCATAATGAGATGTTTTCTCAATGATATATATCAAAGTGAAATTGGTACCAAACTACCATTAAAGATAAACAAGTATCATCATTCCAATTACCATGTGGTAATATACATTTAATTTAGTTATGATATATCAATAAATAAGTTACATCATTTGTAATGTAGTGTTAGTTTGTTATGTACTGACAATGTGGTGTCAGCTAAAAATTCAAGAAGCTACTCGTTTAAAATAGTATAATAAAAAAGGCTTTTCACCTTACAAATTAATATCTCAAAATATAGTTTTAAATGATATAGACATGCAGAAGGAGTGTGTGATGTTAACTTAAATTTTGTTTATACCTATATGAAAATTAGTTTAACCTATTAATTATAAAACATGTATGGAAATCAAGGTGTATCATTATTTAATCAAAAACCTAGAAGTATCAATTAATCCAACATGTTGTAAGAATAAAACACTTATTCTTCATTATTTTATTGATTTTTTGTTGTTAATTTGATTTAGAACACATGAATATGTGATGAGAGGTATAAAATCAATGTTTCTAGTATCAATGTCTATAAGTGAGTGACATGGACAGTGTTGGGGTTGTAAAATTATACTCATATTTTTTTAAAAAGGTCCCAATCAGTATGCTCCTATGATATTTTGGCTACTCAAATTCTGTGTTATAAATTCAATCAATAAAAATATTTATATAGAATGAAATGTTTGAAGATATGGTGTCTCATATATTGAAAAATTTAAACCGTTGAATTATTATATTTAATATTTATTAAATGGATGAAAGGAAAAATCCAAAATAGTATTTACTAAAATGGTAAAGAAAAATATACATAGGGTCGATCTATAAGTGGTCAAGTGAAAAGGAGTAAAGAATTTAGATTGGTAAAAAATAAATAAAAATAATAGACTTTAAAATGGTTGGGATAACCCAATATTTATTTAGTTAAATATTAGAATCATTGGAAAATATATAAATTTTCACGATATCAAATTATCTTAAAAAATGGGAGGTCATATATTTCATGGAATATTAGGTGTTTAATATTCCCAATTTTGAATTTCTAGAGTTTAGAAGGTTTATCAAAGCAAAATATTATCTTTAGGGAAATTATAAAATATATAGATCCATGTTTTTCTAGATAATGGGGGTCTAAATTCATTTTTATCAGTATATGTTGTTCAAAGATATAAAGGGATATAATTCAATGATATGATTGAAAATTAGAATACCCATTTAATTTTATTTACTAGTGGGGTAAATTCAGTCCATAACTTTTATAAAAATAGAGTATATTAGAAATATAAGAGTCAATGAGTTGAATATTTAAGGGAGATAAATTATTCTCATATCCATTAATACATGGATATTTTGAAAAAATTTCATAAAATTAAAAATGGTGAAATATTTCAAACATGCGATCAAGTGTGTTAGATTTAATAAAAATATATAATGATGTTGAGTTTATACATAAGTGAATATGTTAAATACACAATGATCTTAGAATTTTCAAGGAAGATTTTGGGATGATGAAACTAAAATAGGTACAAATATTTTGAACACATTGTGATGAATCTAGTAAAATTTTATTGAAGTAATAAATGAATAGGGTAAATAAGTTATGTGTTTTTTAATTCCATTTTAAATTATAATTATATCATTATTAGACAATCATGAAACTGTTTCATTGATGAAGGAATTTAAATTCATAATATTACCTATGGTAAATAGTGAATCCATTCACTATAATATAGGGATCGTATATAATCCATGAAGATGGTGGTTAATATCCTTTCAATAATTTGAAAAGGTATTAGAAAAAGTCTGATAACATCAATTTTTCTTATGGAAAGTGGTATAGTATTGGGAATGTATTAGGAATGATAAAATTGATCATTCTGTTTATAAAAAAGGGAAGTAGTTTTTTATCTAATAGTAGAGTTAGATGTTTCTCATTTTGGGTTTCCATGAAAAAAAATTGGTAATACTAACTCAATAATTGAGGATGTCATAACTGATGTTGACAGAGTTCAGTGAAAAATTTCAATGTAACAAATTACGTGGAGAAATACAGATTCCACAATAATAACATGATGATGTCAATGTGAAAATGGATTTCATTATCAGTGTAAAATTAGGAATTGATGGAGACCATGTGAGTTTAATAATATTAGATATTTTTCAAAATCAATCTGATAAATAAAGAGTTTGACAATGCATTTTTTAATATCAAATATCGCAGAATTTTTAATTGTGGAAACTTTAGAGATGAAGGTCAAATAATAAACTAGTGAGGACCATGATGTTTTGGATACTATTTTGTTTTGTATAATTACCAATATGTAATTCATATGAATTAAAAACTAATTTTTTCGTCATGGTTTTTTTTGGGAATAATATGATTTTCAAAAAATAAATGGACGAGTCATTAGGGTAAGTCACCATACAATGGTGAAGATAAGCTGAATGTCCAGTATGTTAAAGGTTTCTATTAATTAAAGGGGATTCTATGAATCCATTAGGGAATGACTTTGTAATATTCATCTATTATTAATTTCATAACACCATATCATATCTCTTGAAATCTTATTCCATGAATTGGGATGAGATTTGGTGGTGTTTTTTGCCTCCATTTAAAAATGATGCGAAGTCTGAGGAAATTACTTAAATAAAAATGTAATAGTATAACTTATATAATGGAAATATTAGACTTCAATATCATACACTTCTAGTAGATTCAATATTGTAAAATATTGAATAAATGATACCTAGATGAGATATGCAATAAGGGTATGAAAAAAATGTGGAACAATGGATAAGAAGGATTGATTAAAACAATGGAAAAATAGATATTAATTGTGGGACCTGAATGATATCACTTGATAGGTTATAAAAATATAGTAAAATAGAAATAAAAATTTTATTATATAAGGAGTGGGAGGATAAAATAGTAAAAATAAGAAGAAATTGGTTTCTTCTATAAAGTATGGTGAAATATAGTGTAATGTATAAATAATATACAGAAGAAGAAGGATTCTAAGGATCGGTAAAAACCAAATTAATATGAGGAAGTCACTACTCGAATTTTATACTTTAATAACGGTTGTAAACCAATTCTATATTGTATACCAACAGTTTCCTCAACCGTGGCCAAGTGAGACATGACAATAGGCCTATACCGACAGTTCTGTGAAAACCGTTGGTATAGGTGTCAAAATAAAAGGTATACCAATGGTTACCTACAAACCGTTTGTATATCGGTGATAAAGAATATCATATACAAACGGTTTACAAAAAGTCGGTATATGTGTGTTACACTTATAAAAAAGGTTATACACTATTGGTATATAGGGAATATGGCAATCCATAAGGCTATACTAATGGTTTTGTTATAAACATTGGTATAAAGTTATACCAACAGTTATAACAAACCGTTAGTATAGTTATATTTTAGTATATATACCGACAGTTTTGAAATCGTTGGTATACAATTGCTCAGATCCATAGCAGTAGGCCCCTCTCCCCTCTCCAGACCTACAACAACACAACAACCCCTCTCCAGACCTACAACTGCACCAATACAAAATCCTCATCCAATGTATTAAAAATTTAGAATTCATTCCCGAATTTAGAAATTTAAAAATTTTGAAATTCAAATGCAATAACACCCATAAAAGAAAAATACAACATGTTATAGGAATTGCAATAAAACCCATAAGAGTATTCCAAATTTAGAATTCATTCATCACTCAAACCACAACACCACCACACATAATAGTATTCAAAATTTAGAATTCATTCCTCACTCAAACCACAACAACAATACACACAAGAGAAAAAAGCTACATGTTATAGGAAGCACATGGGATGTTAAGTCATGGTCGTGGGTTGAGTATCTTTAAACCAATATAAACACTTGTGTAAATTGGCAAGTATCATGAAACCCATAAGATACACAATGGTAGTGGTCATGTTCTTAGACCTAGGATGAGTTATATGAAGCACATGGGATGCTTATATTCCTCTAACAATTATGTATTCATGTATAAATGGTTCCTGATGTGTTAGTGGGAAACATTGGCCAATATCGACATATGATATGGGTTACCAGAAGAGCCTACATTTTTTCATAGTCATTTCAATTAGAACAAGGGGATATGTGGAAAATTATAATTTTCCCTCCTGGGTGTGATGTGAGATGAATCCCCATCTTGGGTAGTGGGTATGAATATTCAATTAAGTCTTTGGTATTCAGTTCCCAAAGGGACTTTGGTTTGGTCCTAGAACCCACTGTTTTAGGATGGGATTGAGGTGATCTATAGGTCTATGGTGTCACCATATGTATTCCTCACCATTGGGGTATTTTTATGAGACTTTGAAACTTATTTTTTAGGAATCTATGTGTTGACTTGTCGACCAATTTGATAAATGGTATGCTTGAGTTTTCATAGGTTTCATATTAAATCACTACATGATATTTATTTATTATATGTTATTGTATAGAATGAATGAACCATGATCGAGAATTAGATCATGGGTGTTGGTGCATATTCATGATGGGATGTCGAGACTCATTCCTAATAAAATTCTTGTTTTTCTATATGTACTATGACCCATTGTGTTTCAATCTATGACTTGTGAATATTTTCTTCTAACAACGTATGACCAATAGACCATATTATATTTTGTATCCCTTAATTTCAAGAATATATGTGTATCCTTGTGAAGATTTTCCTTATTTTAGTTTTTGTTTTCATGTAAAATATTGTATGTTTCAAACAAAAGTGAGACACTTTGAGTGATACCAGTCACACCGTGCCTCAGATTGAGGTGTGGTTGACTCGTACAATTCACAAATAATCTATGGATCGTAGGGTGGAGGGGCTTTCTAGGGGGGTGTCTGGTGGGTGGGGGGATGTCCGGGGGGGGCTGTTCGGGGGGCTCTCTGGGGGGTGTTGGGGGCTCTCCGGGGGTGAGGGGGGTTGGCAAGGGTGGGGGGGGCTGTGTGGAGTGTGTTTTCAGCCACCATTGTCACATGACACCTCTGATTGAGGTTTCATCTTACCAAACATTTCACAATTAACCCACTCATTGTGGTCGTCGTATTTCATGGTAGTCCGATGTTATTTGGATGATTTCGACCACCCACAACAGTATTTCAAGTGCGACAAACACCTGAAGAACAAAAATTCTACCGTGCCGTGAAAACCGCACATCCGAATGATGTGTTGCCTTTTAGTACACCTCACAAATAATAATTAGTGTGTTTTTAGGTGATTTCAAGTCATTCTGATGTCGTTCGGTATATATTTGATATTAAAATAATTTTTTTGGCCATTTACAACACACAGAGTGTGTTTTTTGCCACCCCGGTCCCACGACAGTTCCGATTGACATTTCTTCTAGCCGGCCATTTTAAAATTCACCCACCCTTTGTTATCGTCTGATTTTTTGGCATTCCAAAGATGTTAGACCGATTTTGACCACCCCATGCACGCTTTTCAAGCACACCAAACACCTAAAAACACATATTCAATCGTGTCATGCAAGCTGTGTGTCCGAATGATGTGTTGTCTCATTATACACCTCAAGAATAATAATTAGGGTTTTTTTGTGTGATTTAATGTCATTCTGAGTTCGTTCAGTATGCATTTGACCGTTAAACGCATGTTTTGGCCATTTACGTCATGCAGAGTTCATTTTCGGCCACTGCGGTCACACGACACCTCCGACTGATGTCTCTTCCATCTGACCATTTAAAAATTCTCCCACCCTTTGTTGTTGCCTGATTTCATGGAATTCTGAGGTTGATCGGCCATTTTTGACCACCCCAGGCATGTTTTTCAAGCACACCAAACACCTAAAAACACATATTCATTAGTGCCCCACAAACCAAGAGTCCAAATGACATGTCATCTTTTCGTACACCTGATGAATAAACATTAGGGTTTCATCATGTGATTTCAAGTCATTCTGGTGTCGTTTGGTATGTATCTTACCGTAAAACACTTGTTTTGGCCATTTATGACACGTAGAATGCGTTTTCGGCCACCGTGGTCACATGAAACCTATGATTGACATGTCGTCTAGCTGACCATTTCATAAAATCACCCACCCTTTGTTGTAGTCCGATTTCATGGAATTTCGAGGTTGTTCAGCCTATTTTTACCACCCCACAAATGCTTTTCAAGTGCGACAAACACCTAAAAACACATATTTAGTCGTCCGTGCAAACCGCATGCCGGAATGACGTTCTGTCTCCTATTACACCTCACAAATAATAATTAAATTGTTTTCATGTCATTTCAAGTCATTTCGATGTCGTTCGGTATGGATTTGACTTTAAAACACATGTTTTGGCCATTTATGATATACAGAGTGCTTTTTCAGCCACCGTGGTCACACGATACCTCCGATTAATGTGCTGTCAATCCGACCATTTCACAATTCACCCACACATTGTTGTAGTACAATGTCATGGCATTCTGAGGTCGTTCGGTCAGTTTTGACCACCCCACACACGCTTCTCAAATGCGCCAAACACCTAAAAAATACATATTCAGCAGTGTCACACAAACTGATCTCTGAATGATGTGTCGTCTCCTCATACACCTCACGGATAATAATTAGGGTGGTTTTGTGTGATTTTATGTCATTATGATGTAATTTGGTATTCATTTGATGGTTAATCACATGTTTTTGCCATTTATGACACACGGAATGCATTTTCAGCCACCATGGTCATGCGCCACCTACGATTGATGTGTCTTCTGACCGACCATTTTACAATTCACCCACCCTTTATTGTCGTCTGATTTCATGGAATTCTAATGTCATTCATTATGTTTTGACCATCCCACACACACTTTTCAAGCACGCCAAACAACTAAAAACCACATATTAAGCCGTTCCACACAAACCGCACATCCGAATAATGTTTTTTCTTTTAATACACATAAAGATTAATAATTAGGGTGTTTTCGTGTGATTTTAGGTCATTCTGATGTCGTTCGGGATGAATTGGACCATTAAATGCATGTTTTGGCCAATTACGACACACAGAGTGCGTTTTCAGCCACTGCAGTCTCACAACACCTTCGATTGTCATGAAGTATAGATGGCCATTTCACCGTTCATCCACCATTTTTTTGTCAGATTTCATGGAATTATAAGGTCATTCATCCAGTTTTGACCACCACACGCATGCTTTTCAAGCGCGCCAAACACCTAAAAAACACATATTCAGCCATATCACACAAACCACGTGTCTGAATGACGATTTGTCTCCATATACACATCATGAAAAATAATTAGGGTGTTTTCAGGTGATTTCCACGTATTCTGAGGTCTTTCAAGATGCATTTGACTGTTAAAGTCATGTTTTGGCCATTTAAGACATGTGAATTGCGTTTTCGGTCACTGCGGTCACACGACACCTCCGATTGATGTGTTGTCTTGCTGAACATTTAACAATTCACCCACCATCTTTTGTCGTTTGATTTCATGGAATTGCAAAGTCATTTGACCATTTTTGACCACCCCACACATGTTTTTCAAATGCGCCAAACACCTAAAAAAAATATTCAGCTGTGCCATGCAAACCACAGGTCTGAATGACATTCTGTCATTTTTTACACCTCACGAAAAATAATTAAGGTGTTTTCTTGTGATTTGAAGTCATTCTGATGTCGTTCGGTATGTATTTGACCATAAAACATATTTTTTGGCCATTTAGGACATGCAAAGTGCATTTTCAGCCATAGCGGTTTAACGACACCTCGGATTAACATGCCGTCTATCCAACCATTTCACAATTCACCCAAATTATTATGTAGTCTGATTTCATGGCATTCTTAGTTCATTCGGCCTATTTTGACAACCCCCATGCATGCTTTTCAAGCACGCTAAACACCTAAAAAACACATATTCAGTTGTGTTGTGCAAACCGTGTGTCTGAATGATGTTTCGTATCCTCATACACCTCAAGAATTACAATAATGATGTTTTTGTGTGATTTCATGTCATTATGATGTTGTTCGGTATGCAATTAACCATAAAACACATGTTTTGGCCATTTACGACACGCATAGTGCGTTTTTGGCCACCGCAGTCACACAACACTTTCGATTGGCGTGCCGTCTTGCTGAACATTTCACAATTCACCAACCCTTTGTTTTCGTCCGATTTCATGGCATTCCATGGTCATTCGTCCTGTTTTGACTACCCCACGCACACTTAAAGTGTGCAAAACACCTAAAAACACATATTCAGTCATGTCGTGCTTAATGCGCATACGAATGATGTTATGTATCCTAGTACAATTCACGAATAATAATTAGGGTGTTTTCATGTGATTTCAAGCCATTCTGATGTCGTTCAGTATGCATTTGACCGTTAAACACATGTTTTGTCCATTTATAACACGCATAGTGCATTTTCAGCCAACACAGCCACACGACACCTCTGATTGACGTGTCGTTTAGCCGACCGTTTCACAATTCACCCAAACATTGTTTTTGTCATATTTCAATGCATTCTGAGGTCGTTCGGTAGGTTTTCACCACCCCACGCATGCTTTTCAACGTGCCAAACACCTAAAAAACACATATTCAGCCGTTCCGCACAAACTACACGTCTGAATGATGTTTTGTCTCCACATACTCCTCAAACATAATAATTAAGGTGTTTTCATGTGATTTCATGTCGTTCTATTGTCGTTCGGTATGCATTTGACCCTTAAACACATTTTCTGGACATTTACGACATTTCGAGTGTGTTTTCGGCCACCGCAGTCACAAGGCACCTCTGATTGACATGACGTCTACCGACCATCTCACAATTCACCCACCCTTTGTTTTAATCTGATTTCATGGCATTCTGAGGTCGTTCGGCTAGTTTTGACCACACCACGCATGCTTTTTAAGCGCACCAATCACCTAAAGAACACATATTCAGGCGTGTTGCGCAAACCACATGTCTGAATAATGTTTTGTCTCCTAATACACCTCACTAATTATAATTATGGTGTTTTCTGGTGATTTCAAGTAAATCTGATGTCGTTCATCATGCATTTGACTGTTAAACGCATGTTTTGGCCATTTACGACATGCAGAGTGCGTTTTCAGCAATCACTGTCACACGACACCTCTGATTGAGGTGGAGTTAACTCGTACCCATCACAAATTACCAATTTATCATTTTCCAAATGTATCAACACAATATGAATGCGTTAGATTTGATTTTCAAAATGTTAGTTACTGTTTTCACTTAAAATCCGGTCCATTTCAAATAAAATTGAGACACCATGACTGGTACCAGACACAACATCCTCAGATTGATACTGGGTTGACTCCTAAGTTCCACAAATGTCTCATGGATCATTGTGATAAATTATCAGTAGAATCTGAAAATGTTTGGTCCATTTTCTATATGTCAGTTTTTGATTTCACTTAAAATGTTTTCCATTTCAAATAAAAGTGAGTCACATTGAGTGGGGCTAACCACAGTGTGCCTCGGTTTGGGGTGAGGTTGAGTCTTACATGTCACATATTACCCAAGGATCGTTTCCCTAATTATAAACACAATCCAAAAAACGTTTGGTCGGTTTTCCATATTCCAGTTGTTTTTACTTAAAAGGGTTTCCATTTTAATAAAAAAAATAGACACTTTTAGTGATACCAGCTACACGGTGCCTCGTATTGAGTTGGGTTCTACTCATACACGTCACATATGTCTCATGGATTTTTTTTCCAAAAGTATCAACACAATACAAATTTGTTTGGTCGGTTTTATGTATGCTAGTTCAGAAAATCATGCAACAACAGTGATAATATCTTATACTAAAAATGTAGACATTGTGCATGATGTGCATCCTCCAATGCATGGTTAGGGAATATCATGTACATTTATTCTAATATATAGCCCAATACTGTTGGTAGAAACCTTGTGGGATGGACTAAATTTTTTTCTATTCGTGAGACCTATTGTTTTTTATGCCGATCGGGGTTCCGAGCTCCGAACATCCCCCAGAAGCCCCATAAACCATTATATGATCATTAGACTTCCATATCTGGTCAAAAATAAAGAGTTATACTAAATTCAAAAATTTAATGGATCAATATGCCCCTGATCACCATTACCATCACAACTATTATCATCAACCTCATCCTCACTGCCATCTCTGTCCCCGTCGTCATCCTTGTCATCATCTTAATGCTCATCCTTTGCCCCATCCTCGCCCTCAGCCCCATCCTCACCCTCATCCTCATCCTTGCCTTCATCCTTTTCAACATTCTCTTCATCACCAGGAACTTCATCATTTCAAACGCGACTAAAATTGCTGCCTGGTGAATCAGATAATGTGGTCATCGCCGACATATATGTCTAATAAGCCACGTTGGCCTCTGGTGGAAGTGATGAAGATAAATATTTGATCAGTTTCATAAATTCTTTCTCCCTAGTTTGAACCTATTCTTCCAACTCTGTGACCATTTTATCAGATAGTCTTGCATGATCCTTGACCTTTTCCAACTCGATGGTACTATAATGGAATCCTAGAGAGGACCAATACCTCTTCGGGTATATATTATTACCAGGTCAGCAGTGTACTCGAACATTGTTCTAATCTGCCAAAACCTAATATAAATGATTTTGTGGCCCTAAATTATCAGGCTCTGAGGCATCAAGGGCCTCTAAAGAAGCCTGTTAAAAATATTAGTAGATTATTAAATATCAAAACAGATATTAAACATTGAAATAAACAAATTCAAACTTACAAACTTTTCTTGTGTCGGTTCATCAAAAATAGTTCCATCTTTTTTTCCTTCTACTCGAACAAAATATTTTTTCCCGAGGTGGACATCCTTCAATCTTAAATTTGTGTTTCTATATTGACATTGAATCAATATAAAGTGAAAGTATAATCGAGTATTCAATATTCAATAAATCACATAATTTAAGTAGGAAACAATAAAAATGGAATGTCCTAAAAAAATTATAAAAAACTATATCATACCGGCTGCATCTCGTGATCTGACATAGTAATGCACCCTAAATTGTGGAGGTATTCATTTGAATCAATGTTTTTTAAGAAGATTCCTAAATAATGTTTAATAATAATTAAGATAATATTTATTCAAAATATTAAACAATCATTCAAATACCTCAAATGGGATTAATCCCTTAAATTTGGAAATCTCCCAATGGGTAATCATTTGGCGATATTTCTCTATCAGGCAGTCATCAGCGATAGGTACTGTCTCCAAATCCGTACCCACTCTATCACACCAGCCAACATACAGCTCATGATTATAACCTCTCCAAAGTTGTCCTACCTCTTTTAAACGTCCTGGTCATGCAACTACGCTATCAAGGATGTTAAACCGAATCAGACACCCAATAGATTAATTCATAAAATGAAAAAAAATACATTAAATCCAATAGACTTTTACCCATATTTTTGCCTACGCATTATCCTTGACTTCATGTGATAGATGTCTCCAAAAGGGAGGGTTGACAGGAATGATGTCACATTATTTGGATAGCATCTCCAAAAACCCCGATTTTTCTTCCTAGATTTATCAATCATTTGTTTATCATCATTGTATCCAACCATAAACTATGTCTGGTGGTTCCATACCGCATTAAAGTGAGTACGCCCCCTCCCCCACCTTTTATCAGTAGATGAATCTATTATTAATGAAAAAAATATTAGTACATGTTATAATAAAAATAAATTTTGGTATAAAAATTTGTTAAAGTCATATAAATATACCTATGGTAGTCAGATCAATGGGCGTCACTGGATGTGCAGAATATGAAGGAATATCTTGTATATGTGGAGTTTCCCTCAGTGTATGCTACATAGCCACATATTGTGTCGGAGCAGAAGTTGAAGACGGTGTAAAATAATAGAATGGAGATAATGAACTAGAAGAAAAAGATGATGGCACAGACATCTGGCCAACTGGTAGTTTAATCATCGGAGGCCTAAATATCTCATGTGTCTCTAAAGACACGCCAGTATCAAAATATGTTGTAGAAGATACATATGTGGTAGTGGCATAGTCCAATCGGGTTGGACCAGGGGATCATCTAACTCTCTCACCACGAGCCCTCGTACCACCAGACTCAGTACCGGGACCACCAGATGATCATCTAACTCTATCACCACCCCTATCACCAGCCTCAGTACTAGAAGCAATATTAGATTCCTTGTCGGATATCTCTCATCTAGGGAGTAAATATTGAAAAAAAGTTTAACACAAAAGTAAATATATGATATTAATAGTTATTGAAATATATATATTTGAAATAAGATACTCATAACAGGGATGAGTGGAGGATCTCCCATCTTTTTCATGCGACGATTATTTTCTCTCATTTTTTCCACCGCTTCTCTTTAATGGGTGTGATATCTTGTAATGAAAACAAATATTTATGTATTTATAAACAAATAACTAATGGGTAACCCAAAAAAATATAAAAACCATTCTGAAAAAAAAAACATAATGAAACAGAAGATTTTTGGTGGATTGAAGGTAAGTACTTGGATACACACTATGAATGATGTAGGTGTATTCATAGAATAATGTCCCAATTGATTTTTGAGAGGTAACTTCAATTGATATAGGTATGGATATGATTTTAAAAACTATAAAAAGAATATCCAGGAATTGTGACATCCCAAACCAGGATTCCACTCATTAGTGACCCAATCCCAGATGGCTACATGGCCTCAAGAAGATCTACAAAAATTCCAAATGTTATTGACTAATAGTGAGAGCCTTTGTTGTGCCTTGGGGAGAATATTCCCTCATTACCTAAGTTGAAAAATTTAAATATTATCAGTTAAAAATTAGAATAAAGATAAAAATAGGATCATATTGGAAATGGATGAAAATAACCTAATCAGTAATACCAAATAATAACAGAATCATAAACCGAATGATCGTAATGTATTTCATGTATCAAGAAAAACAACATAGTTATAACTAGTAGGAAGTAGTACTATACAAGAGGCTCAATAAATTCTAAAATTCAACCTTTCTTCTTGAGCTTTAACCCAATCATCTGTTTCATCGGTGGCAAGAGTTCGAGTCATGTCAATAACTCGAAGTCCCTAATCAACAATAAAGGTTCATTGCCTCATCATTGAATCCATAAATTGTTAAATAGAAGAGTTTTACCAATGGTTGCACACAACCATTGGTAAAAGAGGACTTTAAGGCTCTTTTATATGAATCCCAAAGAGAGGCACATGCCTCAGGTCCCATTATGTGTTATAGGCATCCCAAATCATTCACTCATATTCAATAAATAATTATTGGCACCTCTATGGTCATTCCATTCATTACCCAAATAGTTTCTCAAGTCAAGAGCACCCCATGGGTGTAAAATGTTTAGGATTCTACACTAATAAGGTTTTCATTGCATGTAAAATGGTTTAATTTCATAATGTATATACAAAAACATTTATTTTTAAATTTGAGATTAATAATAAAGTATGTCTATGAGAACAAGATTACTGAATTAAACTTGTGACTTATCTAACATTATTATGGATGTATACACATGCCACCACGGCAAGTGAAAATCACCCCACCATCATAAAAGTAAGTATTGTCCATGAACGCAACATAATATACAATGTAAGTGAGAACCTTATTTAATTTACCCTAATGTTATATTAGTACAGTTATCTTAGGAATCCAATTATCACTCATGAATTACCATGCCACTATAAACATCCTAGAGTCTATGATTTGTTTCTCCTATCATAACAAAATTATCACACATTATTACCATGATGTGAATCATGTGTAATATGGATGATATTAACTCAAAATTCCAAACAATAAAAAGCTTTCTATGAACTGGAAATGTATGTATGATATTAACACATAATTCATTTTGAATCAAATTTGGTTCACTATCAAAGCCCAACACACACAACAAAATTAAACAGAAAGCAATATTCATGCACATCCATATCAAAATTGAAATCCAAAACAGTAGATGTAGAACAATAAAATGAAAACATCAATTACAAATTTGAAGTATAGAAATAAGAAATTATGAAAATGGATCAGAAAAAAGGATTTTTGTCGTAGGGTAAACAGAATCCTGCTTATCCACTTCACCAAAATTAAAACATAAAACCATAATATTAGATGTAGTATCACTTACATCATATATGTTATGAACTGATAAATCTTAAAGATGGATGGATTTCGGCTGTAGGGGAAGGAAAATACTAATTATCTATTCTGTTTAAGGCTGTAGTCGCGCGGAATAGGGGTGTCTAAGCTTCTGGGAATTTGGAGCAAAACATTCCCAACGGGTTTTACAAACCATTGGTAAATGGTGAGTTAAACCTCTCAATACCAATTGTTATACAAAAATGTTGGGAAAATATGATTTAACCATCTTTTACCAAATGTTTCTTTAAAACGTTTGTAAATGTAATCTATAGGAATTGGGGAACCCTCCCTTTCCAGTAGTGATAAGATATGTAAAAGAACCCCATTTTCTCTACAAGTTTGGTTCTTGAATATGAGGATCAATATGAGATGTAAATAACTACTAGAATAGGTTGGATGAAAATAAAGGAAATTATATAATTACTATAGATAATTAAAATATTATAAAATAAAGGTAATAAACTATAGAGATATTATAGAAATAAAAAACATAACCCTAAAACTTAAGAGTTGATAATATTATCGTATAATAAAGGTATTGTGGAGATTTTATTATCAACGGATAATGATATCATGAATAGCAAGGGGAAAAAGACTCATGTTGATCAGAGATTCACCAAAAGTCTATAAATCTATGAATAATACCATGAAGCCCATATATTTTTAGTTACAGACCTCTATGATGTTCAAAGTGGACAATAATAGAGAGTAGAGTTTATTTTTAGTGTAATTTCCCAAAACCTCTATTAACAAATAAAATGAGTAGTATTATCATATGGTATATCAACACATGACTGGAATATGTTTCAAGTTAATTACCTTAGTGGTGAAACATTTAAAATATATGTGTCATGTAAGGATTATATTCAAAATATGTTATATCATTTAATGTGATCATTATGTTTAAAAATTTTATATTGATCATATACAAGCTAACACAGGAAAAATATCTCTATGTCTAAAAAGGCAAATATGAAGGGGAAATTTTCAGTTGGATTACAAAAAAATTCACCCAATATCTAGTTTCTTTAAACTAACTTGGTCAAAAAATATTATTGATCATATATTATTATAAAGTGAAATTGATATTATAATATGTTTTTGATTCTAAAATGAAAATAAAAAAACTAATAAATACATATTACTTTAATAAATTTTATAAAAAATATTCAATACGAGTTTTTATATGGAAGTCAACTACTTATAATATATGAATCTCTAAATTTTTTTAATATTATTTTACTACCCACTCATCAATATCACTCAATATATTAGTAAAAATATTATGAATATATTATATAAAATTTAATGATATTAGAACAAATAACTTGATATCCTGACTGAGATATTTTCAGTTTGTATAATAGAGTTCCATGTTTTCTAGGAGTATTTCATCAACACTGAATTTAGTCAACACTTTAAATATATTGAGTCCATAAATTTAAATAAATATATACATAAAAATATTTTTTTACTCTACAAAAAACATTATAAATTAATAAGTAGAGTAACAACCATTCTGGAAAAAAATAATCCTCTAAAAATCTCAATCCTCAAAAAAATAACAATAACGGGTAATAAGATTAAATATAGATTATGATTTTATACTAAAATGATGGAATTACATCATGTTGTGTAGGTCATAATAAAAAAAATAGAAAATTACAATTTAGATGAAAAATTTTTCGATGATACAAAAATATGAAAAAAATTATCCAATGTAGTAACAATAAAAGATGTATGCATATTTTTCCATAGAAACCCAATTTAGTCATGTTTTTCCTCGATTGAGTCTCATTTTAAAAACATATATTCACAATTATATATTCTCATTAAAAAATAGATTATAAAAAAAGAGGAGAGAACGCACCCACAAATTAAAAAAACTCTAGTGTCTCAAAAAATGTTTTGAATATATTGTATAATAATGTGTGATAGGCCTTTGAAATCTATAAATATCAAAACTATACTATATTATAGATCTTTTAATCAAAAATTGTAAAAATATTAGTTACAATATGTTTTAAGATGTTTAAAAATATATATCATAATAATAAAAAATCCTTTATTAATGTATTCTTGAATACTTTGGTAGATTCAATAAAACGGATCTGATAACATATAATGAAAAAATTTCACATCACTATAATAAAAATTTTATGCATTAAAGATTGATAATTAGGATATTAATCACATGTGTAAACATTATAAAACCAAATTATCTCCTTTGGTTGACCCACATGAATAGAGTTAAAATGTGGAATAATTATGTCCCCCAAAAGAACAAGTATAAAATATTTAGGGAAACCCCTAACTTAGAATCATTTCATCCTTATAATATCCCTTTTGAGTATAGAAGAATGAATTGTGAAATAAATTATGGAAATGCATGTTTTAGAGGGAGATTATATGAATTTATGAATTATCTTCTTTGATAAAAAATATTCCTTACATTGCTAGATTATGATTGATGAGCACCACGATTGAATATACGTATCGATAACCCAAAAAGTATTACAACCTAACCCAATAAAAAACACAGAAAATTTTATGGAGATCAAATAAATCAATGGTATTTTTTTCATTGAAAATTTAATTTAATATTTATATTGAAAATTTCAACCAAAAGTCATCATTTATAAAATTATTTAATGAATATTGGGTTTGAAGTGTCACTGGATATTCATATAATTGAATATATTCTCATGTTTTCCAGTATTTGGTATGAAACATTGTAAATTATATTAGAAGATTAAAAGTATGAAGAAAATATAATCTAATATTTACCAATGAAATCATACATACAATATAAAAAAAGTGTTGATCAAGAAGGAAGAACTACAAAATTTGATGGAATGTAGGCATCCATACAACCAACAAAAGAAGGATTATTAAACCATCAAGAGAACAAGTTTTTTAAATTTAGTGAAGACAATTTCAAAAATATGTAATGAACCTCGGTAAAATGTACCTGAAGTAGGAATACCTCAGATCCTAATTAACGAAAAATGACAACCCTCACACACAACATGATGAATCACAATATACAAAAGAAAAATAAAACCAATGAAAATATTATACACATGAAAAAATAAGGGACTCATATGTTTTATGGAATTATTTATACATTCATGGGCTAAACAAAATACTTCCTCATTTTATATTTTTATAAAAAATAAAAGGATTTGAAATACACATAACTATGTATATGTACTATTTACAACCATTTAGATTCTCACAATTAATCAATTACACTCTCTTATATCACAAATAAATCTCTCTATATTTCAATATAAGGTACTACACACCTATATAGTATATTTCCACTAGGGAACCTATAGAACCATATCACCTGAAATCAAAATAAACACTATATGGATGAAAAAGATAGAATAAAAATTTGAAAAGTATTCTTATCTACTGATATTTAGCCCTCCATCATTTCATTAGATGATACAAGCTTCTGATGTTTCCACTAACTGATGGAGTGAATATTCTACATTTATTTGTACACCATCCAATTCATCTTCTTGGGAATGATACACCAATTAATTGAATCTAGTTATTTGAAATAGTCTTCACATCCCAATTATCACCCACATTAATTATAATATATGGAACCTTTATGAAATTATGATCACATTATAAAAACCATAAAATCCATTACATTACAGCATATAGAGTTCTACATCCACTATCAATTAACCCAAGAACCATTAAATAATGATATATCCTAAACATTTCTTCATTTATAACTATAGAGAACTTTTCCTCTAGATTTTATCTTCTGACTATCTTCCGTAAAAATATTACTTTTTCCTCTATCTTATTTTTTATGAAATTATACATAATTTTGATTTTATTCACATGTGTATAGAACATCATATTAAAATCCATGCTAATTGTACTATTATTATCACATAATAAGACTCAATATTTCTATATTATATTTACATCCTTCACCCATTGTAACCACTAACCCATTTCCTTCTATACTCCCAATACAATAACATAATATTCATTCTTTTTAAATAAAGAAACATTATTATTCATCGAGAATACATAGCTCATCACCAACCCTTTATAGGCAGACAAAAATGTTATTATTCAATTCAAGGATTGGGATTCCCCTGTGAAGTAGACCTCATCATTTTTTCATAAAGGTTCATCCATTCTAATGTACATTGTTATATATCTCATTGGTTTAATGTTTATGAAAATTAAATTAATATCCTCTTAGTTTTTCTTTTCCCAAAGGTATCATTAAATAACTAAAAACTCCAATAGTATAATAAATTTTGAACTTTGGAAAAACCAATTCATACTTCATGCTTCCCAAAGCTAATGAATGTATAACATTTATTATGTAATGACTATCTACACACCTTATTGGTTCCTATGGAATAGAAAAATTAAATTTCTTGAAAAAGGGTTGAGGTATTCTTATATCCTATCATTATAAATATTAAAATAATTTATGATATAATACTTCTATTAAAACACTAATTTTAGGATGTCAATATCACTATCATAACTCAACCATACAATTTTATTTTATTTTATATGAAATTTAATTTCAAATATTTGAGAAAAAATACATTTTTTCATTAAATCCATGGAACGACTTCACCTTCTTGAATTATTTCATCAGCATACAATGGTAGTATAATGAATGTCCCATCATTCCACTTCTTCTAGTAAAAAAATTCTGAGCGGTTCCATTCAAATCATTCTTCTAAAACAAAATATTCTTACATCAGATTCGACTATATCATTGTATGATTTTTTATGTCAATAAGATTCATTAATTTAATGGCCAAATTCATTCTCACTTCATTCATGATACATGGATTTTTCATTATTTGAATTTCATCATTATTATCACCTTTAAGGGAAACCATATTTATATTTATATTTTCCTGGTATAGAACACCTGATTCCACTGTGATTATCACTGTCTAGATGGTTTTATGTTTACCTAGGATTGATTTTATTTTATAGAAATCATCTCCTTCCCTTTGAGGAAATATCTTTTCCACAATCCACACCATGGATTTATTATTTCACTAAATATTTTCTTTTCAATTGAAAACCCCATATATTTTCAATTTTCATATTTTTTCTATGATAACACTATTAGATAACCTGTTAACATAGTAATTAATGAATAGATATATACATATATCTTGGATTTCAACTATTTGAAAACATTATTTGTGTCTACTTGGTCAAGTATTATAGTTCTCCACTTTTTGTTTGAGGATTAATGTTTATGTCCCCCCAAAACTGATGGGTTATTCATCGTACTCCATATAATATCCTCACAAGAATTGACTTTTTTAGACAACATAGATATACTCTATTATCTAGATCCCTAAATTGATGTCCTTCCATCAGAACTGTTGTAGTTCTAGAACTCTCTAGTACAAATTCCACTGCCCTCACCTCAAGTAAATTAGTTATTTATTTTGACGTATCTGAAAAATTTACCCTTGTATTATCCTTAAATAGATTAACATGGAAATTGATAGCTGAATATTTTACATAATAATATTTATCTACCATGATTTTTACCTTTCATAAAATTTCAAAAACAATAGAAATTTTAAACACCTGATTATTGTCATCATTCATTTTATAATAATAAAAAATGAACAAATTTATCTTTATTACCCATGAGAAAAAACGATTTGAATTCATCCATAATAATTTATTATTACTTAGAATTTATATATATATATATATATATATTCAAAATAAATTAAATAGGATAACTATCATATGTATACCAAACCATAGCTCCGAAAAAAGTTATTACTCAATAGTTAATGCTAGAATATTATTGATAAAGTTTAAATTTTTATTGGAATCCTACATATAAATTCTCTTTGATACATTATAAACATACCCATTAATTTTATTTAATAAAATTACCATTATCCTTTTTTATTCAAAACATAATCCCAAACTATTCTTCTAGTATCATCGATAAAAGTTCAAAAGTAAATACATACACCATGATAGTGGATAGTGGTAGGACCATAAATTTCAATGTTAAAATGAACCAATCCATATACTCTAGGAATTCATACATCTAATTGAATATTTCACTTCCATGATTTATTATTATATGATATTTACACCTTCAAACATCGATGTGATCAATATTTAACATGTATTTGGTTGTTAAACTCTTATATTCTTCTCATTTGTATAACTGAGCCATCAATGATAATAATCAGGATCATTTGAGGATGTGGTTCCGGCCATTGAAATATTTCTTATTCTTCTAGTCATATAAAATATCTCATACATTACTCCTTTCAAAAACACAATGGATCATTGGGTCACTCTCTCGACTCTATTTTAGAATTCTATTCCACATCCTTCCAAAACAATATCTCTTATGAAAATGAGGTTTCACTATAGTCCAAGGATATTCATGACTCCTTTCATTATCAATACCCATCTATTATTTATCAAAATATTCACATCACCATTTATAATGATATCCATGGCTACATCATCTAAAAGAAATTTTTTTTACATATTTATTGATTCATAATTTACCATGCTTCCACATCTATAATTCAATAGAAACAAACACTAGAATCAACCACCCATGGTTACACTAGTATATTGGAACTATGAATCAAGTATTTTTTCACCTTCCATAATACAAGTAGAATTTTATCATCCCTAAGTATAAATTATTTTTGAAATTTTTTTTCGACATTCACAAACATTTTTAAATTGTTTTTTCTTGTACATCCAATGTGTATCCCCATGACTAGCTAGCATTACTCATCTATTCTCAAAAGTTTAATCATCAGATTATTTGTTCTGAATTTTATTTTAGTTAGGTGATATTCAAATTGAATATGTAATTAGGACACTTCTAATAGTACTTGGAATTCCCTCTGTTAAATTCACGTCCACGATCTGGTTCCCATTATCCTAAAAAAAATCCAGATTTCCGGTGGAATTAAAGACAATAGTAAATATGTTATCCCGAATCTCTAGAATTTTTTATATTTTAAGAATCCCTCATACATCCTATGAAAATATTATCTTGAAGAATTAAATTCTTCCATGGATTATATCCCATTCATTTACCTCATCTTCCATTGATCTATCTTTTTATAGCCTCGTATTTAAAAACAATCTCATAATGAAAACATAATTATGTGTATTATGATTATTGTAGATATACTCCAAAACCTTTATCACATCAATAATGGGTTTCTATTTGTAGTTGTTAATGTCCATGATTCATGACATGACATCCACAAAAATTAATCTTCCTTTTTATACATTCATTAATATTTTTTCTTCTCAATTATTTGTATATGAAAACCTGTTAGTGGGATATATTTGTAATTTTCATTTATATGACCCATTATATACATCCTCCCAATGAAAAAGTTAATTCCATCAAACTTAATAACCCAAAATTTACCATCATTCTATGATATACTATAAATTTATAGATAACTCTATCTAAAAATGATCATTATGAAAGGAAATAATAATAAAAACATGAGATTACACAAAGTATATTATGGTATAACTATAATATGATGATTTATTCAACTTATTTGATCAGACAGAAAAATGAGATCCCATACTAATACCACATTTTAGGAATCGAATGTCTGTTCATTCATTAAAACTAAAATTTTAAAACAACTTAATGAACCCATGTTGGAGGATCTATGTTATCGATTGAAGACTTACAAGAATATCCCTCATATAATTACACTAGATGTAGAATTATTTCACACCCTAATCACCAAAAAATTGTGTCCCTCACAAAAAACACCAAAATAGAAAACATTAAAATTTAATTATAAATTGATAGAAACCCATGACATATTAAGGGAAACAATTTGTTATCCTTGCTTAAAAAATTGAGGTGTACGTGAATTAGGGAAACATTAGTACTACCTTTTAAATAAATATTTTCAATAAAAATACATATATTACATATTAATATGTTCAATTAACTTATACAAGAACTACACATAACAAGTTTATGTGATTTCTCTTTCTTGAATCACTAAAACATCACTCTCTCTTTTGAATTGATTTATCACTCATTTTTATAGAATTATTTATCCTATAAAATATCACAACTCACTCCCCTAAAATCATGGTCCACTAATCCTATCTTCAACAATGTAAATACCAAACTAGTGAACCTTCTTTTTCTTGAAATTTAGTAATTTTTACATATATAATATAATAGGAACTATCAATTGTTCCAATACCTCTTGAAGAGTTTCTATTTCACTATATGCCACCCAAGATAATCCATATTCTAGTGAAAAAATATATGGTGAATTGAATTTTATTAAATCAGTATATTTCATATCCCAACAAATAAACAATCATAAAATAAATATTTAAAAATTTTGCAATAAATACTGAGAGTAGAAAGAAAGAATAATATCAAAAAGCATACACTCTACCAACTACTTAATTTGGGGTAGGGATAAAGAAATGAACAATGCATAAAATTAATATTAATAAAACATACTAGATATTAATATGAAATATGAATATTTCTCCAAATAAGAATGTATATTCCATTAACATAAGATGGATTAAAAAAAATTAACAAATGATATTCACTAGGAAAAATTATATTTATAATTCAATATGCATTATTCATTTGAAATATTAGAATTTTATTTTTATTATTCGCATGTAGTGAAATATGTCTATAATAAATAATGAATAATGGTCATAAAAAAAATACACAATACAAAATGAAAAACAATGACTAATTTTTTATCCAAAAAAATTCACAATGCACAATCCTTCTAATTAAAAAATAGAATAATTAAAAAAAATTAAATAAATAATTGATAATAAATAATAAAGAGTCCATATTAGGTTCATATTTTATCAAGAAAAAAATAAAATACAAAATAAATATTTTTGATAAAGGAAATACAATTTGTAAAAAATGAAATTTATTTTTCATATTTGTTGATATATATTCTATTACAGACATGAAACTTTCATAAATGGACTACGTTATGTAAAAAATAACACATTATCTAATATTTTGAATATTACATTTGATTAAGCGGTCTAATTCACAATTGAAATGTCTATAGTGATGAAAAAATATAATGAAAATAAATCTTAAAATTAACATCATTATTATTTGTAATTTTTAATGTTGATAAATACAAAATAACATTGATAAAATTGAATTTAATTTAGCGTAAATTATGTATTATATCTAATAACATAGAAAAAAATTAAATTATTTATCAGGAAAATTTAATTCTATAGATAAAAAATTGAAAAAATGTATTGATAGTTGAGATATAGTAAATGAATAAAATAAAAATTGAATAACATCGTCAAAAAATAAAGTTATTCTCTTTAGATGAGAAATTAGAGATAAATAAATGAAAATAAAAATATAACATATATTTCTTGGTTGAAATTAATATACATTAGGAAAAAGGGTTTTCTAAAAAAGATATGATTTTTAAATTTTTGAGATGCAAGAATAATATATTATGCTTGAAAAGATACGAATTAAAATATTTGGGAATAGATTTTTAATGAATTTGGAAAAACTATCGATGCATGAAACATATGATTAGAGTCAAATGATTATTATAGTACAATTATAGATGGGAGGGATCTAGTGGATCCTGGTTAATGGGGATGAATCCGGAAAATATTTTACTGACTGTGATATATAAATATGAAAATATTATATGATTAATATCGAAATGACTGGCCAATTATGAAGATAATTTAGAGGAGATAAGTGTGGTAATTTTTAGTTAGATGAGAACTGGGAATATTTTGAAGGATTTTTGAGTTTAAAAAAAAATAAATTGATAATGAAATGAAATTAAATAGTGGAAGTGTGGATGAATATATATATGTAGTGAAATAATATAAGGATAATTGGATAGGAACAATGTAATAGCATAAAATATTATTTAATTATAGATTTTATTGTCTGATAATGTGCATACAAAATTGTCTTAAAAATTATATTAATATTAAAAAAATTAATTTAAAAAATTATAATAAACATATAATTAAGAGAAATATTTAATTAGATTTTTGTAACCATTACTTCATCCCATAATTTGAACTAATACCATGATTAAAAAAATTACATGAAAAATTAGAAGGAATCATATTTTTTATTAAGAACATAAAAAAATAATGATAAAAACAATTAAGAAGAATAATTTTTCTTATTATTTTATTATTTATTTTAATTTATTTAGTTCGACAAAAATATATAGCTTGATGGTGTGAGGTTATATGAAAGATTTCCTATTGTATAACAAAATATGGTTAAGGTATAAGTAGAATAGAATAATTTCACATAAAATATAATTAAATGTTTAATTGTTTTATTATAAGAATAAATAAAAAATCAAAATTGTTAATTGATGTCGCAAAAATAACGCATTGATGTCACATTGATATCAAAAAATGTGGTTAAACATGAAATAAATTTGGAAATCAGGTTCAATTAAAATATTCTTTTTCATTTGTTAAAAAACTATTATAAAAAATAATAAGAAGATGAAATGAGTAAAACACAATTCATTTTAATAATATATTCAAAATGTATGAATATTATATAAATACATGTGTAATGTCCGGACTCGGGGTCCAGTTAAATTGTGCCATGATCCGTAACGTCGCATGGCCTCATGTGTACCTCCTCATATGCTAGAGGTTATAAATTAGTTGTGAGGGAGTAAATGTGGTACATTGGGGAGACTATACCCTTGTAATATAGAATTACAATAGATACAGTTAGATATAATTAATAGAAGAAGTATAAATATATAGATAGAATCATTAAATTATGGAAGCGTAATAAATTAAGTAAATAAATAAGATGAATAAAAAATAGATAATTGCACAACTAAAAAAATTGAAATATCGTGAAATTTAAATTATGATAAATATGATAATAGAAATATAATATAAAAGGGGTATTAGGGAACATGTGTATACATGAAGATAGACAAAAATAACAAAAAACTTATTTAGAGATTTTTTAGATATAAACATGTCCTCTACTCCAAATCTCTTTCTAAAAGGAACACATATAATCACCTTGAAGTTGAAACATTTATTTTATCAATAGTGATAGATAAATAATATTCCTGAGAACCAAATGTATCTCAAGTATTGTGTGAAATAAAGAAACTCGACTTTCCACCCCCAGTGGTGTCAATGTGTAATCTAAGTATTCATCGTAATTAAATTATCTATACGTATAATAATAATAATAAAATAAAGATGAAATAAATAAACAGTCCACTCAGGATCTTATATGACACCTGGTGAGTCTACTCGCTTTAACCGACAATCGGGATGAGTGTCTAATAATGTTACTAGATATATATAAATATTAATAATATATATAGTTTTGTTCAATATTGCATCAACCTATATGAACTATGTATGTCATAACGTATGTGTCCATATATGTACAATTATAGTGCGGGCTAGATGAGGGTGAAACTGAGGAATCCATGACCATTATAATAGGCCTATAAGAATATGTGATATGGTACATTCCATATATCCCAATAGAAGTATGAGAGATCATGTAAAAACACTTGGGGTGGTGAGTGAGCCTATATAGAATCACTCTAATATTATAACATGGTACGTAACTCTCATATCCTATGTATTATCACCGGTGAGAGATTCATTTCTCAACACATGATGCAAGGGAGAAAGATATCACTATGTTCAAATGTTCATAACAACAGTATTACAGACTAAATAAAGGTGAATTATAATAATAATTGGCATGGTAATTTCACTCCCATTCTTCTCTATTACATATCTCATATACATGGAAGAGAATTAATCATTTATAACAAAATGAATAAGGAATAACCTTTTATTCATGTCATTTTCATGTTCAATTATATTTAAGTCATTAAATTTTGTATCAATCATTTTAAAAATTATAAACATAGATCCTGAACTTACCATCAGTTGGTTCAATACATTTAAAACCAGTTGATTCTATTTATGAAAAGAAATAAATCATGAATTATCTATTTCATTTAAATCAACCTATTCAATTTATCAAATCATTAAAAATTAACTTATAAAGATCAAATCGCCAATTTGGAGGTATCATGGTAAATTAAATTAATGGGTGAAAAACAACATTCATAATCCATACAATATAAACTATTAACCATAACAAATTCATTAAATTATATAAACAATGGAAGTACCATTTATAAGAAACAATAGTCATTAAAATGATAACATAGTCATTTAAGATAAATGCCAACTTGAGAAATTCCAAAAATAAGTTAGAAAATCCATTAGGAGGGCCATTGAGAACAATTAAAAAATAATATATCGACGGGAAAAGAATTTAGAATCTATGCCTAATCCATTTACGATCAACACAAAATTCATTCACCTAGCCAAAATTATCCATAATGGCCAAATTTTCATGGCATACCCCTGGGGTGACCATACAAGGTGTAGAAAACCTATTAACTAATAAAAAATTTCATTAATTATATAAAATAATTAAATACTCAATTTGATATGAATAAATAAATTTAATGGAAATAGTCGACTAATGTTGCTAAGCATCGCAATGATGTAGCTATGAAAGAATGAAACTGTATGAGAAAAAAGCCTAGCCACCTCCCTCAATTACATAGACTAATCCTCACATTGTATCATCCATGTATTCATAGTATGATGGAGATGATATGAGAAACATTTGAATTCTAGAAAAATACGGAATATGGGGATGCACCAAAATATAGTAATGGATGGAAAGATAATAATTGATAGGAGTTGAGAGGCTATGGTTTATTTCTGAGACCGATCCAATTCCTTAGATAGATCAATGAATGATCACCCAATATAGAATCTTGTTGAATGCCTATGATCAGGTGTTTTTAGATCAAAAAATGACAAGAATATATGTTTTTCATTAGAGAAGGAAAGGGGAAAGTGAAATAATCATATACCATAAAAGAGGGTAAACATGTAAAATTCACCCCAAAATATAAAAGTGCATGGATTAAGTCCACGATTCACTATAGATATGTTAACCTCACACTATTATGTTCGTGGATTGAATAGCTACACACAAACAAAACATAATGTATCTCCAATGATCCCATATTAACATATAAGGAAATTTCATTTCTTTTTTGGAATATATAATAAATTTAATAAATAAATGTCTAGTGACCTCATTATTTTAGTGTATTTAGAAACTGGGAAAACATTCTTCAATATTGGTGAATGATCTTTATCACCACTCATAATTATATTTATTTTTAGTTTTCCTACATAGAACCCTTTTTTAAATCCTAGGGGAAATGAAATATAAAATTTGGGGATCTCAAATGCTCAGTAAGGGTAAGCATATAAAATATCTTACCTAATATAAACATAAGAATGTAAAAACAAGAACATAAATTTTGGAAAAAAACTACCTCATTTAACATATACCAAAATCTTCAATCATGAAATAAATCTTGGTTGTTCATCAGGCATAAATCATAATGGAATCATGAACCATGAGAAAATAACTATGGTATAAAATATAGAAAAGTGTAAAACAAATTGGCATATAATATGATTTCTATAAAAGACAATTAATTTCTTCCAAGATCATCGTAATGGAAAATTTTTGTTACTGAACATAGTTTAGTTGCATTTCTAGCCATGTATTACTGAACCAGATTTACATACTATTCCAGCTCTATATTACTGAACTATATTTAATTTTAATTCCATAAATGTCTATATCATGTGATATAAATCATTACACAATGTATAGGATTGATATATTGGTCCCACCCATCTCATAATTAAATTATTCTTACCTTTTCGATAAAAAAAACATTCATCACAACATATCCCATGAAATTAAATGGGTTTCATACATATCATTCCATTATAATCCATATAATATAAATTGTTTGAATAAAAATAACACCATCATAAAAAAAAATTAAAATAATTTTAATAATATGGAAATAAGCATAATATTATGTTATCATAGATGGGAAATAATTTTCATAAAATACATGAAAAAATATGTGGTAAAATTATCCTCTTCTTCAGAAATGTTTTATTTTTTCAAAATGTAATTCAACATTCAAATAAATTAATATAATTGAAAATAAAAATGAAATATATTATAGGATTCTACTTTTAAATATGGTTATATGAATTTGTAAAAATATATTCATGCTATATAAATTTAAAAAATATTCATCCCATACTCATGTTGTAATAGTCAAAAAGTACCTCTTATAAAAAATGAAAGAGTGATTCCTTCCATAAAAATTCACCAATTTTTATAATTAACTTTAAAAATTAGTATAATATTATAAATAATAATATATATTTAGGATACATGGATGTAGATGATAAATATACCCCAGTAAATACCAACAAAAAACAATATTAGATAGTAATGAGATTGCAGAATTATCACTTACCATAGGTCAAATTTATTCTGTATGTGTATGAAACTACAGTATAGTGGGATTAAACATATTATTATCTATAAAAATAACCATAAAAATATTTACGATATCATATATTTTTCACTTATGACTTTATATTACATATTTATTTATCAATTCCATTTTAATGAAACCTTTTGCATAATAACCAGCTTATTTATCATATGTGTTTTGACTTGTTATTATTGATATTATTACTTATATCGTGATTTATTTGCTTAATAAATATAAAACATTTTTATATTCCATAAATATTCTGTACATAAATATATATAATAGATATATAAATGAAAGGGAAAACACCATTAATGTTGACGATAGGTCATACGTACGCATGATCATTATTTCTGTTTCCTTATTGAATTGAATAAATAAAGTAAATGAAATGTATATATATATATATCCAGTATAATTATTATGTCATATATTTCATTATTATTATTTATAGGTACATTATAATAATTTTTTAATGGTTAACGCGGAAAATGAATCTCATTGCGTCGTGGAGATGGTAGGTCACATGTATGCACAAGCAGCAATGTCATTCATTTAAAGGTTAAATGGTAAGGAATTAGATGGTATATTAATTAAAAATATTAATTATATTGTTATATGAATTATTTAAATATATTATATGTATCATTATACTAAACCAAATTATGTATTTTTGAATAATAAATTACACCACGGTGTGGAGATGATTAGCCATACGGATATACACATGATTATATTGTTATTTTTAGGATGGATTAAATGATATATAAGGTTGTAAAATAATATTAATATCTTCTCAAGAAGTATAATATAATTTATTTATTACTTTATTGTGGATATAACATCGTAAGAGGAAGTAGATGAAAAAAATAACGTTGAAAGAGATGATAAATTAATCCCTTCCTTTTCAAGTATCTTTTTTTGATTTTCACAAAAGGTATCATTAGAATGGATTTTTTCCAAAATTTTGGCCTTAATGGTGAATTGAGGCAATTTTGTAGAGGAAATTTTATGTGACTGGATGATCAAAAGTTATTTTGAGGTGTGATTAAAAGATACATAGAATATCCACTTTATACGAGAGATGAGGGAAAATTCATGAAAGTCTATATATATTAATTAACATAAATTTATTATCAGTTTTTAGTGGTCCCTAATTTATTTATATAAAATTAAATGCGATTATAGGTTGAATTACTCACACCGATAAGGTTTTATATATGTTTTTGTCATAAAATTAACCTTATCTTTTTTCTTTAACCGTTAGTTAAAAACATTAACTCAAACCATGTATTATTGTATTTTAATATTATATGGTTACTATAGTAATAATAAAATGACAAGAGAACCTCAGTTGGATAATTAATTAAATTTTTTACATTATCTAAGTCAATTTTCTGAATATTATATTTTTAGGACTATTATATCATTTAATAAAATATTATTTCTCTTAAAAGACATTTATGTTAATTTTACCACTATTTTGTATTTTTAAAAAAAATTGATTCCTTCCCAAAAAGGCATTAACTCATCCAATTAATAAAAATATAATAAAAAAAACTTCTATGGAAAAAATAACTAAATTTAAATTTATTTTAATATTTATAATATCATTTTTTAATATTTACTTAATAAGGTAATCACTGCATCATTATTGTGTAATTGATAAATATATTTTTTAATGACTAATAAATATAAATAAAATTCTATGAATTATTAAATATTATAATCTTTATAATTAATATTTATATATTAAAATATCTTTTATATAAAACAATATTAAAAATGATTTAATAAAAGATGAATGTTTATGTTATATTTCTTTTATTTTAAACTAAAACATATAGATGGTCATTGTCACAGCTATGGGGTTTCATGGGCTCCTAAAATCTACCCATGGAAGATAATTGTCAGTAATATCTCATCCAAATAGATTAAGATAATTTTTATAGTAGTTTTATATTATTATAATCCTAATAATTACCCTTATTTACCTGAATTACCCTTTTACCATTGTAAATAAAAATAATTACTGAAGATACTATTCATAATGTCAAATATAAAAGGTTCTTATTTAAATAATATGGACCTTATGATTCAAAATAAAAATCTATTTTTCTAAATTAAATTTTTTTTTAATTTAATGTAATTAATTTAAAATTAATTCCTATTATCAGAACCATAATGGTTCTTTTTATGTAGTAAAAACTATCATTATGTTGACAAGATATTATGTCAAATTTAAATGTGAAACTACATCCAATTACTAAAATTGGATTAAATGGTAATAAAATAATCCAATTACACTTTAAAATTGTTATAAAATATAATCTATCTATATAAATAAATTATATGAAAATGTAGTTTTGAATTAAAATTTAATATATTTCAGTATTCCTTAGAATATGAATTTCATCAGAAAAAACCAAAATTTCATCCAATGTAAATTTATATGCTCAGATTCCAAATAATAATTTTCTTTTGTCAGAGAGAATATATAAAAGGGTTAAAAACTAGATATGAAATGGGAGAACCAACAAAAGGTGGAAAGACTGTATATTTTTTAAAAAAAATACCGCTTTTATCTGAAAAATTGAATTTGTTCTCATATCATGTCATGAAAATATATAATATAAAAATATTTTTTTTATAAAATTTAATATGTGGTCAATAATATTCATAATGCCTAGTTTTAATCACTTTAATTTATAATATTTTACTAAAAATCATTGATTAGTGAAACTGAGTATTGCGTACTTTGCAAGCTATCAGGAAAGGCCGCTCTTGCATTTAACACATGCCAAGTTAGTGTTTTGTGTAGTGGAATAATGTTTTTTGGGTTTTTTATAACATAATTAAAACATTTTTCATTTATACATTGAAAAAAGTAATGCTTAGTGTTGTGTGTATCGTATGCCAACTATGTGTTGTGTGTAACATGCGGTATATTGGTTTAGGGTGAAAGGAATGTTTTCCTTAATGCACTGTGAGATATAAATGAAAAGTTTAATTTTCTCAAAAAAATGGGCCATAAAAAACTTGTGGTATTACATTCCACAGCTTTTAAAATGAATTTCACCCATGAAATGTTTTTGGTTTATAAAAGGATTACTACTTGAATGTTTCCTTCATTGAGACCCACATCATAAAAAGGAACACTGAAAAAATTAAAAAGGATTGTTATAAACCTAAAGGTTACCCAATGTAACAAATCACTAGGTTTCTACATAAGATAATATAGTTGGAAGGAAAAAACAAGGATATGGAAAAAATCAAACGAGCATGTTCTGATAGATAGTGCTAGAGAACAGGGTTTGGAAAAAGTTAGCCACAAGAAAGATATAAATCCATGATGATTTAAGGGACTATATAATTCATCAAATAAAAATGTAATTGGATAAATTTTTTTCATTATCCTTTTTCTAATATTGAAGAACATGAAAATAAATTCTTACCTTATTTTTCTATAGTCTTGTTATTGGTTGTGCTTCAAATAATTTCTTCTTTATCTCTTATTAAAATAAAATTATTTTAATTTTTAATACCTAATGTGTTAGAAGATCATGAGAACCATAAATTTAATGATAGTTCATTCAATCTATTTTTATCACAAAAATGTTTTCACAAGATATCATATAGGCATAATTCCATATATAATGATATAATACATTATTAAAAATTATCATCTGACGTCTAATCATTCAAAAAATTTGATAACCTTACAATACTTCTAAAAGATGAAAATATAATACTATAGAAAATGTTCACAAAATCAGCATAAAATTTATCCCCCATATATCATAACATATCCTTAGATGGTCATATTCAAAAAAATCTAAACACATTCATCTTGTATTCTCTTGAGTCACATTGACAACCTAAATTATAAAATATTCTTATTGAAAACTTGCATGTTTCCTTATAACATAACATATTGGATATATTTTTTATAACCCAATGGGTTTTATACATTATCCATGATAGCATAACCCACTTTTCAATTACTACATAATTAGATCTCAAAAAACTATTATCATCTAATTTACTAATTTAAGTCCAACATATCTTTATCCACGAATCAATATCTTAATATAAGGGACATATTAAAAGTTATGTTCCCCATTAATCATGTGTTCTATTGGTATATCACATTACCCATAAATATCATTTCTATGTCATTATAATTATTCAACATATTCTTTCCTATACTTAATTAAAAACTAATACTGAAGACACTTATATATTTAATGATTTATATAACATAATCATTGAAATCTGATATATATACACCTCAATAATCCAAATTTATTATTAAACCCTTACTCATGATATTTAATTATCCTTTTTTAAAAAATATGAATAATGTATTATGTTTTATCAACCTTAAGATTCATATGCTTAATACAAACAATAATTGAAGAACATTACATACCTTTCACATTTCATTTACAATCTCTTTCTATTCAGTAGTATTACCAATACTCTAACCATTATAATGATTTTCTTTATGATATTTCCATTTAGGAAATTTAATTTCTATAATTCCATAATTTACACAAATAAAAAATTCAATGGTTAACCATGTTATATGATGTTCTGGCTATAAACTATGACTAGAAATAAAAGTGTGAGAAATGCATACTAGACATTAAAAATATATAAGAAAGGAAAATTATTTATAATGATTCAATCAATGATATAATATGTTTAATACTATGTAGTTTGTGATTATGAATAAAACTATAGTATTGTAACCTATAGTTAGACATAACCCAAGGAACATCCCTTGACATATCTTAGGAATATCTCTATGGATCTCACTAAAGTTTTTTCATCATTCCTTCCAATGGTTAAATAATCCATCACTCTGATTCCAACTCTAACAACCCCATATTGATGTACATGGAAATTTATTTTATTTCGAGGAATGCATAATATTTCAAAAAATAGACTTCCAATGTTCATATTTGTTTAGTTTCTTTAGAAACTGGGAACATGTTTTCCTAGCATTGTGAAAGATCTTCATCATCTCCCATATTTATTTTCCCAGAATTTTTCCTACCTAAAACCCTTCTTCATTTCATGAGGTAAAATATACATAAAATGGGGTGGCATAAAATTCTTAATAATGGTAGGGATAAAAAATATATTACATTACATAAACATAATAATTTAAAAACATGAACATAACTTTTGAATAGAAACTTACAATCATTAATATATACAAAAATCATGAGTCATGAAATAAATATTGGTAGTTCATAAGGTGTATATAAAAATTGAATCATAAATCATAAGAAAATTGCATTGGAATAAAACATGGAATTTTATAAAACAAATAAGAATATAATATTATTTTCATATTATCTAGAAAATTTATGCCATGACCAGCAGAGTGGACAATGTCCATTGTTGAACTAGGTTTAGTTTTCATTCTATCTCTGTATTACTAAACCAGATTTACTTGTCGTTACAACCCTGTATTACAAAATAAAATTTAATTTTTGTTTTATTAATGTCTACCTTTTGAGATATAAATATTTTTCCAATGCATTGGAATGAAATATAGGTCTCACCCATCTCATAATTAAATAATTCTTACATTTGGCACAAACACATAAATTCTTCATCAATGCATAATCACAAAATTAATTGGATTTCATAAACATCATTCAACCATAATCTATATAAAATAAATCGATTTCTTAAAATTTATTAAAACATAATGACAATAAAATTATTGTAATATTCAATATATAAACATAACATTATTTCTTATTAGATGGAAAATAATTTTAATAAAAAACCTGAAATTGTTTTTTGAGAAAAATATCATTTATTATTAAAAAAAATTTATTTTTTCAAAATTACAAGAAATATTAAAATAACAAAATTAAATTGAAAATAAACATGAAATATAATAAATGATGTTATTTGACTGACTGAAAAATACTTTTCGATTTTCCAAACACTTTTAAGGGGAAGTGAGAACCCATGACATCAAGACATAACTACAATAAAAATATCTCCAAAAGACCTAAAATCAAGATCAAGAACAATGTTCACTGCAAACGAAAAGCTCCACCCAGCAGAAAACTACCATATATAATAGCTTCTAATGTCTCCTCATAGCATAGCAAGCTGACCGGTGCCAAAGCATGATCATGGTACCGATGGCCAAAGCCATACCCTCTCAATCTTCTGAATCTCCCGATCCATGAAAAAATGGAACATCTTTTCCCTAAACCTCATATGATGTGTCTTTTTGTAAGTTAACCATTGAATAATACGTTGAGCTGTAGCCTTCCATGAAAAAACCCAACAAAACTTCCAGAAAACTACAATTTTTGAGTCATCAAATCCAATTGTGAACAACCAAATGGGTAGGGAAATATAAAATCTCCCGAAGCAATCACCTCTTAAACTGAAGCCACAAGAAAATTGTCGCGACCATGAGGAACCCTTCGAACACATCAACTACAACCTGAAATGGATGAGCCACAAGATGTAGAAGGAACCGGCGGGAAGAATAGGGACCCTATGGCAACGACAACGCTGAAATAACACCAACTGTGCACCACAAACAGAAAGGATAAAACAAAATCAAACATCCCCTCTGAATCTCATTGGAGCAGACACCAGACTACACTGGAACGCCCTAAATCTGAGAACTAGTAGAGACTAGATCCCGATCCTAGAAGCCTTCAACATTCCACATCGACACATGCCATATAAAAACCGAGATCCCAATGCTGAATCTTCCTTGCGCTAACGCCAAGACAAGATCCATCCTCTGAAAGACGATGCCGCGATCCAGACCACTAGAACCCGTTGAACCTAGATACAAACCACGCTAACACCAAATTGAAAACCTGAAGATTCAGAAGTCCATGATGATGCTGAGCAAGATTCCAGAGCGTCTATGCCGATCTATCTTGAGCATCGGAGGGGGAAAGAGAAAGACTCGACAGAGGAACCCTAGGGGCATTAGGGAGATAGTGGGTGATGACACTCAGAGGATCCTGATGCTACTTGGAAATATGTAACTATAAAAGTGTAAAAATCCATTCATGCCTTACATGTAAAAACAATTCTTCTCATACTCTTGCCAGAAAAGTCTAAATGTACCTCGTACGGAAAACGAAAGAAATATTATATCCATAAAAAATCACCAATGGGTAAAATTTAATTTAAAAAATACTAGAATAATATAAATAATATTATACATTTAGTTAACATGGACATAGATGATAAATATACATAAGTAAATACTTATGAATAAATAATATCAGAAAATAATGAGATTTTAAAATTATCACTTACCTCAGGTATGATTTCATCTGTATTTGTCCGAAACTCCTATATTGTGGGTTTATAAATTTTATTACCTTGAAAAAAAAACAAAATATTATTTTTTATATAATATATGATTCACTTATGAATATATATCACCATTATATTTATCAACTCCATGTAATAGAAACATTATGGGTAATAATTGTTTTGTTTATTGTACATTTTTTGAATTTTTATTCTAGATATTTTGACATATATCGTGATTTAATTAAATCAAGAATATAAAAAATGAAATATATATTATAAATACTCACTATAATGATATATATAATGTTTATATAAATGAGAGGGAATACATCATTCATGGAGATGGTAGGTCATACGTACGCATGAACCTTGATTCTATTTCTTTATTGAATTGAATGAAAGATAGTATATTAGATAATTAAATACATAAATCTAGTATAATTTTTATTTCACATATTCAATTATTATTTATTATTTATACTATTTAATAATTCTTGATTGGTTAACGTGGACAATGAATCTCATCACGTCCTAGAGATGATAGGTCGTACGTACGCACGAGTGGAAATATCAATCAATTAATTTTTAAATGGTATATAATTGGATGGTATATTAATTTTTAGAGAAATTATAAAGTTATATTAATTATTGAAATCTATTAGACACATCATTATACTGATCCAAATTAACTATTGTTGAATAAAAAATTACACCACGACGTGGAGACGGTAATCCATACGTACGCACACTTTGTTGTATTTTTATTCGTAGGATGGATACAAGGAGGTATATGGTTTTCCCATAAATATAATAACATCTCACCATGTATAATATTATATTTTTATTACATTATTAAGGAAATGAAATATTATGGGGATGTATAATGAGAATACAATTTGGAAAAGGTTATAAAAAATTACAACTTTTTTGAGTATCTTCTTTTGTTTTGAACAAAAGGTATCCATAGGATGTCATTCTGACCAATTTGTGGACTTTTAAATTAAGTGATCAATGACTAGAGAAGAAAGGTTCATGTTTTGCCCATGAAAAAGGCATTTACAACTATGATTAAAATATAAGTAGAAGTTCCCATTTATAGGAGAGGTGAGAGGTACATTATGAATTTTCTTACATATTAATTTATTATAAATTTATTTTCATTTTATAATTTTACAAAATTTATTTATTTCTAGGATAAGATGTGTATGGTTCAACGTTCTCTCAAAAAATTGGTTTTAGAGAAGTTTAGGTCAAAAAATTAATCATATGTTTTAGGATTAACCATTAGTTCAAAAAATAATATCTTACCATGTTTTATTGTATTTTTATAATATATGGTTAGAATATTTAATATGAAATTCAAAGAGTACCTCGAGTGGATCATTAATAAAATTATTAACATTATATTATCCAGTTGGAAGATTATTATATTTTATAAGTATTATATAATTTAATATTATATTATTTGTCATGACCCATCCCCCGGGGCCCGTGATGTGACTACACCAAGCATGCCTTCCATAGGCCAGGGGCCGACGATAAGCACCGAAAAGAAATTTCTCTAAAACCAGGATGGCATTTCCTTTTTAACCTATAACTAACGAAAACCAAAAATACAACAAGATACAAGAACAAGGTAAAATATATAGTAAAAATTGTGTATTCTATGTAAAGGGGGCTAGAATACATGGCCAACAAGAAATTTCAAGTAAAATTGAAAACAACTCCTATGAAAACCTGCCAAGGATCATACCTGAAGGGTAGATATAGCTCATAAATGGTCGTATTTGTGGTATATCTTGTCTAATGATCTAAATCTAAGAAGCCTACATTCCTGGTACCCTCGTCCTCAGTCAGTGTTGTTTGTCGTCTGCACAAGACACAAAAAGGTGCGGGCATAGCCCGTGTAGGGGTGAGTATAAAAATACACATTAGGGACCCTGAGACCCCCAATGGTCACCCAAAATCTACAAAGGATAAACCAAAAAGCATGAAATGAACAGTTAACCCTACTTAGTTATATTCTCATACATATAGTAATGTTTCCATGTATACCTGTTTCATTCAGGAGGAAACACCCGGCCCAACCCCTTACCCAAAAGCTCAATTGTATCATGAAGGAAAGAATTCCACAAAGGTAACAACACAAAGGTAAGTAAAAAAAGGTAGTTCCACATAAAAAAAAATACAACATAAGTGTCACCATGAAGGTATATCCCACAAAGGTAATGTCACACGGAAGAATACCACAACAATAACACCACGAAGGTAAGTTCCACAATGGAAAATCTACACATAAGAATACCACAAAATTATAATCACACATAAGTGTAACAAAAAGGTAAAGACTCATCACACACCAGGTATAACTTAAGTACATATGTATAGATGTTTAGTCGTATTTATAGATCATATTACATCATCGAGAAGTTCTGTTGTTGACCCACAAAGATTCAAAGATGACCCACACAAGATCTGAAGATGAGCCACATAGGATCTAGAGATGACCCACATAGGATCAGTATGTGCTGACCCACACAGGATCACTGAGCGTTGACCCACACAGGATCCGAAGATGACCCACTCAAAATCTGAAGACTATAGAAGTATAGCCAGCCATCGGGTTCCTGCACTAAGCATACTTGATTCCAGTAGGTTGTGATTATCATGAAATCTGTCGATACATCAACTACCATGAATTCCCACTAAAATGTACCCCAAAAGATTTCCATGTCACAATGGTCCCAATGCAACAGACAGTGCGTCAATCCGACGTCCGACCTATATATTATTAACCTTTTAGTCCCAAGGGCACGATTTGATTTGGGTTTGATCCAACCCAAATGTACTGCAACATTATCCAGAACATAAGTGGTGTATAGAAAAAGTATCGTCTCATTGTGTGGATTTTCGTACCGTAGATGGTTCATCAATCGAATGCCCTGATCACGTGTTATGGCCTAAAGGTCCTATATGGGTCTAGATGGGACGGGGTATAGTCCGAACCGGAGTGGCTGGGTCGCGGCGGGCCTGGCCCGCTACTGTGGTGTCCCCTTGTGGTGGGTTCTTCCCAAGATACCACCTAGAAGATCATGCACCCCCCAGGTCACCCAAACGGTTCGTAGGCCGTTCAGTTTTGGCCAACCAGGTGGCAGCACGTGGCGCCACAAGCTGGCATACACGTCCCGCCCAGTTTGACGTGGCCTTCGAAATGGTCGGCCCTTATTCCAGTAGCGCAGACGCACACTAATCCTCCTTCGTGGAAGGACATGTTCCTTCCTCCCTCTGATATATGTCGTGGAATAGGGGCCACATTGGTCATCTCTGGTGGCCCAGACACTCTCATCCCATTCGCCACGTGGCCAGCCAACATGACGGCCGCCCCTCTGCTCCATCGTGGCTAATGAGCTGCGACCTCCTCTTCTCGCAGTGCAAACGCACCACCGCCCTCCTCGCGGCTTGCCAGTTTTCCGACAGCCGCTTGTTCCCAAATGCCATTGGTCAACAACGAACTTTCTAGGGTCATTGAGAGTGCTCTGGTGGACCGTTCATCAAACATAAAGAACTGTAATATGTCTCATAACATTTCCATTGTTCCAAGACCAGCTGGGTCAGATTCTATTCAACTTGTATTCTCACACATGAATATTACATCATTTAATTAATTAGTGGAGGGATCGGGCCGTTTTAGCTTAGCACACACCCTCCGTGTTAAATAGGTAACATGCAGCTTATGCAGATTGAATCACAATATAGAATCACTATGAAAAAAAACAAAAGAAAACCAATTTCAAAACCCCTAAATTGATGTTCGTTGGTGGTTCCATGAGGAAGGAGATGTAGAAGGTGACATCGGCATTTTCTCGAACACCGGTTTATTCGTCCTTGGAGATGTTCTTCGTTGGAGGAGATTCTTTCACAAAGTCCTCCTCTCACCCAATATTTCTCCAATAACATAAAATTTTACAACGATCCCAAACCAAGAGGTGTGGAGAAAACTTTAATTGAGTTAGGATTATTAATTCAATTTATGTTGGCACATTAATTGGGGGAATTACAAGGGTTAAATCACATTAAAGAAGGAGTTCGGGTGGCCCCACCTACAAGATTCAAATGAGAGGTGGGAGGATATATGTTTAAAATAAATTATATTTATTTTAGTTATCCACTACGAAAAAAAATCAAAAACCAACTTCCTCCTCGACCTACTGTGGTAGAGGTGAAGGTCTCCATAAGCGAATATTGGTGCAGCGAGTTCAACAGTGTCCTCAGATTTTAATTTCGAGCACTAGTTCAAATGTTACCAAACACCACCCACACAATTACTAAAGATAAATAAAAAATGTCCATAAATTCATTATGGGCACTCCGAGCCTCTACATCATGAGCTAATAATTTTTGCGGACTCTTAATATTTCTATATAATTCTAAAAAAATTAAATGGAATAAACTGGGATGTTACATTCACTCCACCTCAGGGATTTGCATCATTGAAAGCCACAACAAACACTAGGGAAACAAATGGGGGTACTATGCATGATTCTGAGCCTCCCGCTCCCATGTTCTCTCCTAGAGATACCCATTCTGCCAAAGAATGCGCACAAGAGGTATCATTCACCCATTTACAACTCTCTCCTTTCGATCATCAATATATAATGTAACCTCCAAAAAATTTCCCCTTCATCGATATCCAGATCGCCATGGTCAATGATGTGTGAAGGTTCATGTACGTATCTTCTCAGCTGGGATACATGGAAAATTTCATGCACATGGTGAAACTAAGGTGGAATATCTATGTAGTTATCCACCGCTCCAACTATACTAATGTCCTGAAAAGGTATAATGAACCTTGGTGATAATTTTCCACCCAATCCAAATCTTTGAAACCTCGTCGAGGTGAGACCCGTAGAAAGACATGGTCCCCATCCTCAAACCCCAGATATCTCCATCTAATGTCAGCATAATATTTCTACCTACTCTGTGCAGTATTCATCCACTCTTGGAAGATATACACCGTCTCCATGGTAGAAGGTACCATCTCTGGTCCCCTAAGTGTTGACTCCCTTGGTTCAGTAAAACACAAAGGTGATCTAAAAGGTCGATCGTACAATGCCTCGAATGGTTCCATACTGATAGTGAAGTGATAACTGTTTTTGTATGCGAATACTACCATGGTAATGTCATTCTCCCATCTGCGGTTGAAATAAATGACGCAAGCATACAACATTTCCTCAAGGGTATGAATGTTTCTCTCTGTCTGACCATCCATATGAGGATGGAAAGAGGTTCTCAACAAAAGTTTTGTATTGAACGCCTCATGCATCCCCTTCCATAGCATGGAAGTTAAATGTGCATCACGATCGAAGACAATAATTTATGGAACCCCATTAAGTTATACAATCTTCTACATGTAGTGGCATCCCCAGCCCTTGACTAAACCCTGCTCTCTGAGATTTAGGAAGTGGGTTGACTTGGAGAGTTGGTCAATGATCATCTAGATAGAATCACAACCCCTAGACATGTGTGGATGTCCTATCAAGAAATCCATGAATATTCAATCCCACGTCCACTCTGGAATGTCTAGTGGTTCAACTAATCCTGCTGGAACCTAATGCTTTTCATTCACTTGTTGACAAATAAGGAACCAATAGAAAAACATTATCACTTCTTTCTTCAATTATAGACACCTGTGCTGAAATCGAAGGTTCTGGTACATCTTTTCCACTCTTGGCTGTACAGCTATTGGGACATATGGAACTCCCTCAACAATTCCTCTATTAGTGCATCTGGTATAATAGTACTCTCTCTAAAGTGGATGATGTGCTCCCCAACTTCCATAAATCCATTAGCTTCTTGTACTGTAGATATCTGAGCAATTCGAGCCTCATATTCAATGTCCCCAAGTTGTGCCTCCCTGACTCGCTGATGGATTGGGGGAGTTACTATTAGAGACTAAATATAAAGATCTCTATCTCATTCCATGTAGGATATTCGTAAAGTGGATAGTTGCTTTATTTCCTCACTCAGCAACTGTATACTAGATATCCTATTAAGTGCATCTAGATCTATGTCCCCCTTCCCCAATATATAGACTATCTAGAAGTCATAATCATATAGGAACTCAAGCCAATACCATTGTCTCATGTTTAGGTCCTTCTAAGAGAAGATATACCTAAGACTCTTGTGATCAGAGTAGACTGTAAAACATTCACCCGTCATGTAATGTAGCCACATCATCAAGGTGAAGTCCACTACTACTAACTATGGGTCATGGGTAGAATAGTTCTACTTATTTTGTCTCAGCTTTCAAGAACCATAGGCGAACATTAATCTCTCCTACATCAGGACACATCCATGCCCGGTCCCTAATGCATTGTTGTAGACTACATACCCAACACCCTCCTCTGATAACCTCAAAATAGGGGCACTCTTCATTCTCTTCCTTAGCTCCTGAAACACTGATGGTATTTCTATGACCACACAAAGGGTTTCTATTCTTTTTCAATTCTTTTAAGGGTTCCACGTCTCTAGAAACGTTAGGCACAAACCTCCTGTAGTAACTGGCCAAACCTAGGATACTCCACAGCTCTGTCACACTACTAGGTGTATCCCAAGAAAGCACATCCTCAATCATCATGGGATCTATCGCAACTCTAGCCATTGACATAACATGTCTTAAAAATATTACCTCTCATATCCAAGACTAGGATTTTGAGATCTTACCATAATTATGGTTTCCTCAGAGTGTGTCTAGAACTTTCTGCATAAGATAGGAATGCTCCTCCTCTATAGTTGAGTATATCATGTTGTTATCGATAAAAACTACCACAGAGAGATTGAGGAATGGTTGGAAGATCATGTTCATGAGTACCGTGAACACTGTTGGGTCACTGGTTTTTCCAAATGGCATAACCAAGAACTCATAATGTCCATACATTCATTTGAAGGATGTCTTCTGTACATCCTCATCACGTACCTTGAGCTGGTGATAGCCCGATCTGAGGTATATCTATGAAAACCATCGTTCTTCCGCCAACTGATCAAAAAGACCATCAATCCATATGAGTTGGGTCTTTTTCTTCATGGTCACCTAGTTCTGGCACTGTTATTTCACATAGAGTCTCAAACTCCCATCCGCCTTTATAGCGAACAAAATCGGGGCTGCCCAAGGAGAAACACGGAGCCATATGAACCCCTTTATCTTCAAGTACTCCAACTATATTCACAGCTCTCGAAGCATTTCCAAATCCATCCAATATGCTGGTGTAGATATCAATAACATCCTGGGGAAAATCAATATAGTAATCCACCTATCTATGAGATGGTAGATCAAAAAAATCATCTGGAATAGCATCAGTGTACCAGTCCACCACTAAAGGATATCCCGGACTCTCAACATCAACCGCTCTGAGTGTAAGGCCAGCCAACAGATGTGTGATCAGCAGAAACATCTTCCATGTATGTCCATTATATGCTACAATGGTTCCCTTCTCACCGGTGCAGGAAAACATAGTCTCGTTCATGCAGACACACCACACATTGCTCCTAATACTTTCAATCTGAGCATGGACTGTGGATAACCAGTTCATACCTATGTTGACATCGTAAGGCCTCGACGCTACTACTAGAAGATCCCAACCAAAGCTCTCACATCCTATAGTTAGCTCACACTACTGAAACCATTGTATAATCATCGAATCTTCTCCCATAAGAGTCTCTAGCTGTAAGAATTGAGCCAATAACTTTGTCAGTATCTCAGTGCTCTGAACAACAGTTGTGGAAATAAAAGAGTGACTAGAACCTGTGTCTATAAGAACATTTGCTAAGGTGGATCAGACACAGATTTTACATTGAATCATATCCAGAGCACCATGGTTGTCGGCCTGAGCTACCTGGATCTGAGCTCATCCCTTCCCACTGGCTTCCTGATGTCAAGGTGGACCACCAAGTGGTGGTGGCGGTAGTACCTCGTATCGCCGCCCACCGCCTGATGGATGACCATCTGCTCTTCCACATTTGTCTCCTGCCTACGGACCACCTTGATCAAATCTTCACCTTGGACAAAGTGGTCCTTAAACTATTTTAAGGTCTTTTGTATGGCGGGTCGGGCAGTCATGAGGCGTGTGAACCTACCCACCACATGAGTAACACTTCATGATCCTTTCTTATCCTGGTCTATCTCTTGATCCCCACACAACAGACTATGTATGTTGTAGTCGTCCACCTGTAGTTTTGGTATTCTTCAACATGTAAGTCATATGTCAACTGCCAGCAGCAGATCACACTTCTACATGATGTCTGGTGGTGGGTCTCGCTGCCTGGGACTACTTAGCAAGGAAAATCTCTACTAACAGTACACGATCTAACACCCCCGCCTATATTGGGATGCCGGGATAAATTATTGAAGCTCTAATATCTAGTCTAATCTACTTCAAAAACTACTAGGCCTTGAATAAAGGGTCATACACCATGTAAGTGATGTAGCGTGAGAGTTTTGTGAACCTCACTGCATACTGAGCCGCGGCCATGCTTTCCTGCTGTAGGTGGAGAAGCTCTTGTATACGCACATAGTGTAAATTCACTGGGATGAACTCCGCCCTGAATATTCACCCAAAAGTCCACCTAGACAAGAGTGACCTCTTCATGAACCTAGAGCATCAAGGTCAACCATCTTCCCACTACATCTTGAAGAAGACAGGCATCAAGGATCACCATGAGATCAGTTGCTGTCCCTACTAGTCAAAAGGTTCTATCCTCAGATTCCAGCCCCTCATTAGCTACTTGTTGATCTTTCTCTCTACGAACCTCAGTGTCCACTGGAATTGGAACTCATTCAATGTGATCAAGAGGAATTTACCTTCTACTAATGGATCTGCTGGTATCAGTTTCCCAATGGGTAGTGGTTCTGTTGGCACACCACTCGATGGTACAAAATTTGTAAGGGGGGGCCTGGACTGAAGCCTCGTTGCTTGGTGGGATGTCATCGCATACTCTACCTAGGACCCTGGTTGTCCGTCTATGTGGATGTATCTTGAAATAAATAGGTGCACCATGGTCAATAGGTTATACTTGTTGAGCTGACTCAAAGAGACCAGAAATAAAATTTTCCAGAAACAAACATGCAATTAATGTTTTGGTTCATTGAGTCAGAAATGAGAAGCCAGGGTCCTGGTGTATTGATATGTTGGCCGTCGCACCAAAACTGGGTTCCCCAAACTGCTTACCACACTCATCACACTTAACACTATTTCAACACAGAAAAGATTAGAGTCCTAGTTCTTTGGTAGAACTGACTCCATTAATACCAATTTGTCAGGACGCGTCCCCCAAGGACCGTGTCGTGACTACCCCACGCCCTCCATCCATAGGCCAAGGGTTGGTGACTAGCACTGGAATGTCATTTCCCTAAATCTAGGAAGGCATTTCCTTGTTATCCTGCAACTCACGCAAATCCACCACACAAAATGATAAAATCCCAATGTAATATATATAGTAAAAAGTGTGTGTATAGTATGTAAAGGGGGGGGGGATACAAGCCCATATAGAAAGTAGAAGTAAAAATAAAAATAGATCCTATGGATTCCCCTCACGGATCCTACCATAAGGGTAGGTACAACTCTTGAATGGTCGTCTATGCGGTACCTCTCGTCTAATGGTCCACCTCCGAGCAACTTCTATCCCTTGAACCCTCATCCTTAGTCGGGGTTATCTTTCATCTTCAAAAGACATAAAACGGTAAAGGCATAGCCCATATAGGGGGGAGTATAACAATACTCAGTAGAAACCTCGAGACCCCCAATGGTCTCTCAAAATCCAAAAATGATAAACCAAAATGCACAAAAACAATAGTTAAACCTACATAGGTATATGCTCATACATATACCTAAGTTATCAAGTATACACATATCATTTATGAGGAAACATTAATCCCAACTACTTTTCCAAAATCTCAAATGTACCACAAAGGAATGAATACCATGAAGGTAACACCACAAATGCATGTAACACAAAGGTAACACCACATAGAAGAATACCACATTGGTATCACCACTATGGTAAGTCCCACAAATGTAATGCCACATTGAAGAATTCCACCAAGGTATCACCATGATAGTAAATACCACAAAGGTAATGCCACATAAATGAATAAAACATATGTATTACCAAATAGAAGTGTACGACAAAGTTATATACTCATCTCACATCAGGTATTACTTATGTACCAAAGTATATATGATTAATTATATTGATATATCATCTTACTTCGTCGAGAAGCTCTGCGGTTTACCCGCACAGGATCAAAGATGACCCACACAGGATCTGAAGATGACCCACATAAGATTTGGAGATGACACACACAGGATTGTTAGGCGCTGACCCATATAGGATCGCTGAGTGATAACCCACATAGGATCCGAAGATGACCCTCATAGGATCAGATGACTTTTCAAGTACAGCCAGCCATAGGGTTCTGACAATAAGCATGCTTGATTTTGGGAGGTTCCAACCCTCAAGCCATCGGTCAATAATTCAACATCCACGTAGTCCCACGAAAAAGTACCCCCAAGGATTGACACATTTCAAGAGTCCCAACACAACAGACGGTGCGTCAATCAGATGCTCGGTTTGTAAATTTGTAGCCTTTTAGTCATGAGGGAATTGATGGATTCAGGTTTGATCTAACCCAGCCATACCCAAAATTTATCCAAAAAACTAGTGGAATATACCAAATGGACTATCTCATTTCATGTATATTTGCGTTGCAGACGGTCCGTCAATCGGACACCTAGATCACATGTTATGGCCAAAAAGGCGTATCTGGGTCCAGATGGGCCCGGGTCTGGTCTGACCCAGCCCGACCTGACCCGGACCAGTTGGACCATCGTGTGATTGGCCCACAGGGTCATGGTCGAGCCTGTCCCATGATGGGGGGTGGACCGTGGTGCAGCCTACAGTAGGGGTGCCCTATTATTGTGGAATCTTCCCTAACCGCCGCCCAGGAGGGGAGGTGCGACGCCACGTGGGGCCACCGGCTGGCACGCGGGACCCACCAGAGGGGTCCCTCCTCGCATGACTAGACTGGACAGAATGGTCGACCCTCCATCTAGCAGTTCAGTCTCACGCCACTCCTCCACCATGACCGGCCGAGTGTCGAACGCCCTCTGATCTCTGCCGCGACCTACATGCCATGGCCTCCTCTTCCGACGACCCGAACGTGCTGCCACCCTCCTCCCATCTGGACGGTGTTCCAGCCACCGCTTGTTCCCTACCTGCATCTTTCTCCATTACCGTTCACTGGCACCAGTCATCATCAAACTTCTTCGGGACACCGTGATTACTCTAGTAGCCCGTTCTTCAAACCGAATGAAATGTTGCGGGTGAGGGAACATTTCTGCCATTCTCGGACCAACGAGGTTAGATTCCAATAAACATGAAGTCTCTCCTATGAAGATCATGTCATTCAACAAATTATTGAATGGATAGGGCTGTGTTATCTTGGCTCGCACCCTCCGTGTTAGATCTATAACAAGCAGCGAATGAAGATTGGATCACAGTGTGGAATCATGATGAACAGACAAAAACAACCAAATTCAAAATACCTTCCTTGACGTTCATTGGAGGTTTTGTGAGGAAGGATATGAATATGGTGACGTTGGCGTTTCCTCGAAAGTCAATTTTTTCATCATTTGACATGTTCTTCATTGGAGGAGTTTCTTCCACTAAGTTCTTCTCTCCACCAAAAGTCCTCAAAAACCCTACCTGTTTCCAATGATCCCTTACCTAGAAGATAGGATCCAACTTGAATTTAGTTAAGTTTATTAATTAAATTAATTTTGGCACATTAATTGGGAAAAATTCAATGTTAAGCTCACATTAAAGAATGATTTCGAGTGGTCCCCACCTCCAAGATTCAAATGAGAGGTGGGAGGATATGTGTTTAAAATGATTTAAATTTATTTTATTTATCCTCAATAAAAAAATGAAAAAACCAACTTCCACTCTTGACCTACTACAGTCAAGGTGATTTATTTTTTATGCGAATATCATCACTACGAGTTTAATGATGTCTTTAGATTTCAATTCTGAACACCGATTCAAAAGATACGAAAACGCCACTCTAAAATGTACTGAACGTACCTCAAATAATGTTTAATATTTCATTTCGGGCACTCTGAACCACAGAATCACGTGCCATCAATTTTCACAGACCCTTAATATTCCCATATAATTTAAAAAATATTACATGTAAAATCCGGGTCTTTACTATTTTTTTTTTAAAACTCATTTATGTCAATTTTGACACTATTTAGTAATAGATATTTATTAAAGTCATAACAACTTTATTAATTAGATCCAAAGGAATTATATCATATATCACATGTCTGTTTAGTCCAAAACATTTGTGTATGGAATCAAATTATTTAACAGATATTTATTTTAATATTTATAATATCATTTATTTGAATACTTTATTAGTGAGGTAATCACTAAATCATCATTATGTTATAAATAAATATATTTACTCAATGTGTCAAAATTTAAATAAAATACCATGATATAATAAATATTATTATCATTACTATAAAAAATTATATTCAAAAATAAATGTTATATACACCTGTATTGAAAATTTTTTATTAGAAGACACATGTTTTTGTTTTATTTCTCTTTTTATTAAATGAAATATTATAAAAGGTCATTATTGTACTCAAGTGGCTTAATGAGGTCCTAAAATCAACCCAATGATTCTCATGGTTTGAAATATCACATTCAATTGTATTATTTTACATGTTAATGTAGTTTTATATAATTATAATATTATTTGTTAACTTTATTTACCTAATTTACCCTTTAACCATGGTAAATTAAAATAATTATTGATGTTACTATTCATAATGTCTAAAAATTAAAGGAAAATATTTGATAATTTTTTAACATATGATTACAAATATGGAATTTATTTTTTTAAATTTAAATCACTAAATTAGAAAAAAATAATTTCAAATTAATTCTAGTTGAAAAAACCAGAACGATGGGTTTTATGAAGTAAAAACAATCAGATGATTTACATGTGTTTGTGTCTAATTTAAATGTGAAATTACATCCAAAGAAAAAATTGGAGTAAATTATGAAAAAATAATACAATTACACAATAAATCCAATTTACAATATAATCATTCTATATAAATAAATTAGATGAGAAGTCATTTTTGAATTAAAATTCAATATTATTATTATTCATTAAAATAATAATTTCCTCTAAAAATACCAATATTTTAACCAAGGTAAATTTTGATACCAAGATTCCAAAGAATAATTTTATTTTTTCAAATAAAATATATAAAACTAATAAATACTTTATTTTAATTGGTTGCGCTATTAGAAGGAATCAAAAGAGAATTTTTTTAAAAATAATTCTTTTATATGAAAAATTTCATTTGTTCATATAACATGTTTAGAAAATACATAAGATGAATGTTAATGTAATATAAAATTCAAAATGTGGTCAATGAAATTTATAATGTCTACTTTATATCCCATTAAATTATAATATTATATTAATATATTGTTTTTTAAATAAAATTCGGTATAGCGTACAACACAAGCTATCGATTAAGGTCTCTCTTACATGTAACACAAGCCGAGTCAATGTTTTTTTATTGAAATATTCTTTTTGTGTTGCATATAACATAATCAAAAACATAGTTATTTTATACATTTAACAGAATCTATTCTCATTGTGGCGTGTATCCAATTCCATCATGGTGTTGTGCGTAACATTCTAAAAATTGATTTAGTGTGAAAAGAATGTTTGACATAGTGAATTCAATGATATGAATGAAAATTTTAATTTATTTTCAAAAATGGCCCATAAAAACTCATATTTTGTCAAGATTTAAACCATGTATGCTACCTGATAAATAACCATACACCCTTGGTCACGTGGTTACAGAGAAACCATGAAACCCCGTATTTTTATCACATTTCGTAGCTCCGGGATCTGAATATATCAACCATGGAGTTTTTTTTTCATATTTATACATAATTTATTACATAAATATTGAATTAATACAACAAAGATGATTGATATGTTTTTATTATTTTGGTATTAGGAACATTACATGAGAACATTTGACAGAAAATAAAAAATCATTATTGAAAACTTCTTTTACCTGACCACAACATTCCTCTGTACTTAGCATTTCATTAGATAACCTAAAGACAAACATAAATAAAAGGGTGAGATATAAAATCCAATTAAGAGATTAAATAATGTTTAACAAAAATAATACAATATATTTTTGGAAATAGTCATATCAATTGAGTATAATGAGGGGCGAAACATATAGGCATGATTTATCATCATCATTTTGACATGGAAAAGTGGCAACAACATAAAACACCACATCATTAACATAAAAGAATCATGTAAACACATATCCCAACCTAATGGACAAACTTATTATAAATAAATTAGGTAAAACCATCTTCCAACATGAAATATCATGATACAAAATATTTCTTAATACATTAGAGCATTATATAATTTTGGGTGCACCCATCACTTTCATTTCATTCTCATGCTTATGTGTGAAAAATCGATCAAAAAACATTGTATTAATACATTATCATAATTTTTTCCCTGATCAAGGGGGTGGAATAAATAAAATTAAGTCCTCAATAAAAAATATTTGAATAAAAATTGACACCCTTGATAGGGAATGGGTACGATAGTCACTAAAAAATGGGTTTGGAATGGAAATTTGTGGTGAAATTTGGGAATCCTAACGATGTGAAATAAAAATTCAAAAAAAAATGATGATTATTGATAAAGAGGTCTCTAATAATTTATAAATTAAATGGAATGTATGTAGGTCATATAAATAAATTTCCAAAAACATGGAATTTGGAAAATAGACTCATAACATAATAATGAAACTTGAAGAAAGAGGAGGAATGAAATGAACCTTAACAAATTTTGGCTTCGTAATAGGTGTACATGGGAGGGATTAATGTCATAGAAAGGGGTATATCATAATTCATACATAATAAGGGATATATGGAGGAAGTTATAAAACATACCCAATCATTTTTAATTTGAAAGAATAGGGTTTAACAATATATGAAATCATGGTTAAAATGAGAAAGGAATCCCTTACGTTAGTGTGTGACTTAAAAATCATGATGACAAGCTTCTTGAGAGCTTGGGGTTCCTTAGTGAATTCTATTGAGGGGAGGAAAGTGTATGGAAATGTTTCAAAGATTTTTAGTGAATAGAAGTGGGATCTTGGGTGAGGTTATATAGGAAATGACATTGAAATTAATTAATATTTCACAAACTCAGGTTTTCGACTCTATATAATTAAATATTCAAAACCACAAACCTTTTCATGGTTTTTTGAAAAAGTTATTTTCCAAATATGAGTGTAAAACATTATTTTATAAGTCTAGGGCCCAAATATATTTAAATATTTTCTTTGGTTATATGGAGGTTAGTCACATTATTAAAGAAATGAACATAAACCATAAGATATGTTATACATTTTAGAGGATTTACTAAGGCATTATAAAAAAAGACAAATAAATAAAAAATAACATTTATTTAAAGATAAATCATTTATTTTGTCTAATATTAATTTTATGATATTTATTACATCACAATTGGGTCATTAAGATGACATAAAACACTATATATAGTTATATATTACATCATTTTTTCTCAAAAAAATTGATTGTCTTAGAAAATTATGAAAAATTAACCATTGTATAATTTTGACATCCTGGTCCCAAAAATAATACTAATTTTATATAAATAATTTTTTAAATATGTTAATTTTATATTTTAAAATGAGAACTGACATTTATTGTAAATTTGACAGGTTTTCAGAAAAAAAAGATTTTAAACATTAATAAAAATTATAATTTACATCATAAATATTATATAATAAATTATTTTAAATAGAATTAATTTATTAAGAATATTTTATTACAATATTTTATTATTTCTAAAATTCCCTATTTTCTTAATATATATTAATTAAAAATAAAATTTTTTATTTTCTGTATAGAAATATAACTCATATCAAACTGATTACCAAATAATTTATAGATAAGGTACCTACATAATGATCATTTATAAGAATTATTTTATAATATTATTAATAAAAACATAATAATGCATATATTTCTGAAAATTACCATTTTTACCCGAAAAATCATTTTATCAGATTCATAATTTTATTAAGAAAGGATATTCCTATAAATGGATTGATGGAATAAGACTTTTATTTATAAAAAATGGATTTCCCAAGAGGTAACTGATACCTTGTTACATAACCCCTTATAACACCCTCATAATACATAAGGGTGATGTGTGTGATGGTGAAAAAATCTTGGGGCGGCTCGAATAAAATTGTCTGGGTGGTAATCTTTATTAACTACAACTTCTCCCGTAGGCGATTCCGTTCAAGAATATTAGATTCCAGCTCAATTTGATCTTGGTCAAGTGCAAATCTCGGTGACACTACATCATTTATGAGCTTTGATAAATGAGATTCGTATGGCCTGAGCCTATTAGATGGAATAACATCTTCTTTTTCTGTGTCTAAAATATTTTCTAAAACCTTATATTTATATAAATATTGTGATCACAATTTAATTGAGATATTATCAATTTCAAAGATACAAAATATTCATTTAAACACGATAATAATAAAAAAAGAGTGCATCTATTTTCTATATCCACAAGACATTAAATGAAAGGGAATTTTATTCATAAATGATATAGTCATAACAACCATCCCCCCTTATAAAATATTTCCTTTGAAATTTCTTTTTACCACACTAAAATATATTAGGTTTACTCTACCTCATCACTTCCTATTGATCCCATGTTGCCTTTTCAAACATGGGGTTTCTCAAGAACACATTGATGAGGGGAATTATCTTATTTCATAGAACTTTTTTCCTAAAATATATGATCTCCCATGGATTTTAATTATAGGAATAGTGATTCTCCAATGTTACCACCTCTAGATTTGTGTACATGTGACGAGTCAGGTATGTACTTCCACAAGAGTGATACATGTAAAATATCATCTAATTGATATAGGTTCGGTGCATGTTCTTAATGATATGACATGTCTTAGATGTAATAAATGATCTCAAAAGGGTCTATAATCCTTGGAAAAAGGTATCCCTTAGTCCAAAATATCATCACTCCCTTCCATAGAGACGTGCAATGGAAAAAAAATTATCCAACATCATACTCTAGGTCTTGTCAATGGTTGTTAGCATATATCTTAAGAATCCTCTAATCAGTTTTGATGTACTCTTGGATAGTTTTAACCATCTCCATAATATTTTCGACCATTTATAGACCTAGAAGTTTTCTCTCCCCAACTACTTCCCAACATGTATGTGGTTTTCACTTATTACCATAAAGGGATTCATAAAGAGTAATATGGATTATTGAGTGGAAGTTGTTGTTGAAATGGAACTCAACCAGTGGAAGATGTTGATCACATCATACTTTTAAGTCCATTGATCATGCTATCAACATGTCCTCATGTGTCTGGATAGTCTTCACATACTAGCCATAATTTTGATCATGATAATCCTTATTAATGCTCAACTTTGTATTCAGAGCTTGGTGGGGACTCTTCCAAAACATAGAGGTAGATCTTGGATCTCAATCATATAAAATTGATAGTTTTGCACAACGTAGCCTTACCACTTCACCGATGAATATCCATTCCATTTGATTCAATGATAATTCCTCTAAAATCATAATGAAGTGTGTAGTCTTTGTTAGTTAATCCACCATGACCCAGATAGAATTATTGCTTTTTGATGTATTCAGATGTCTGGTGACAATGTCCATAGTGATGTTATCCAATTTCCATATTGGTATGGGTAATTGTTTCATCATCCTCATAGACTTCTTCCACCTAGCCTTCAATTGCTGACATACTAGGCACTTTGATTTATATTTGGTGATCTCCTTAATCATGTAATCCCGTAAATATTCCATTAAGAGATCCCAATACATCATTTTGTTTCATTGGTGAATGAAAAAATTAAAACAATGAGTATCCTCCGAAAGTGCCTTCTTTAACACTTTATTTGATTGAACAAATAGTCTTGATTGAAATCTCACAATTCCTTCTTCATTAACATTGAACATTGAGGACTTCCATTTTTTATAGATTCCACTTTCTTCTACATTCCAACATCCTAATTTTTATCATCATTTAACCATTCCAAAAGAGGCGGTTGATAAATAATTTGTAAAATTATTGATGATGTCCCCTTATTTATGATTCCCAAGTACATCTTCACAAAATATAAGAATATTGGATCCATTTAAATTCTTAAATTTGATATAATGGTTTGTCGTTTCTACATAGATCATCTCTCACCTTGGTTTCTTTCCTAGGGTTATAATGTACTGATCAATCATAATCCCCGATGAGCTCTAAATATTTTTGTTGACACATGTTCAACTCTTTCTGTGTGAATATATATTTGAGAATTTTTTGATCTGTTTATATATGACACTTTTTCAAAAATATAAAATAACACAATATTTTCAACTAAATGATAACACCTCCCAACTCCAAATAATGAATGGGATAGTTTTTCTCATGAATTTTCAATTTACTTGAGGAAAAAGTGATGAAATTGTTGTTCTTTATCAACACACAATATATTCCATACTATGAAGGATTTTATAGAATTACATAAGGCTCCCCACCTGTTGGTTGTTCGAGAATAGGGGTAGGGATAACCCTTTTTAATGATCCATGAAACTTTCTTTACATTCAAAATTACAAGAAATATTAAATCCATTCCGAGTTATCTTCATATGTGGGTATGAAAAACGTGAAACATTTCTCACAAATAAAAGATAATATCTAGCTATGCTTAAGAAGTTATAGAGATCAATCATAGATGTTGGCATCAGCCTTCCTTCAATTTATTTTGTTTTTGAAGGATCTATAAATATCCCATTCCATGTGATGATATGCCCCAATAATGATACTTCCTTCAAAGAGAACTCAGTCTTGATGAACTTTTTATTAACATTATCTTTTCCCAAGGTCTCTAGTATAGTTCCTAGATGTTTCTCATGCTACTCCTTGGTTCTGGAGTATATTCGAATATTTTCTATAAGTAAAACTAAAAAATTGTTGAGGTATTCTATGAAGACATTATTAATCATGTCAATAATGATTGTTGGATCATTAGTGAGTCTGAAAGGAATTACTATGAATTCCTAGTACCTATACCTTGTACTAAAAGATTTCTTGGGGATATCATCTTTATTCACCCTTAAATGGTAATGTCTTGAATGTAAATCTACCATGTTGAATTATTGTTCTCCGCATAGCTGATCGAAAAAGTCATCAATTTTTGGAGAGGAATAATTTTTCATTATCATGATTTTGTTGAGTTTAGGATAATTAATGGAAATGAAAATTTACTCATCCTTCTTAAAGAAGTGGACCTGTGAACCCATGGTGAGACACTTCGGTGTATAAACCATTTATCCATATTCACTTGTAGTTATTTTTTTTCTCTACAAGCTATAAAATAGACATTCTATATGGATTCATGTATATTAACAACACCTCATCTTTATGATCAATTGAGTGCTCAACATCTCTTCTAGGAGGAAATAAAGCCATTACTTAGAAAAACATTAGAGAATTCCACCGCTATAGGTATTTATTTGAGGATGTATCCTTCCTTAGACTCAATCATCTATGAATCATAAACCTGATTATAAGGATGTAATTTCCATTCTTGAGATGATGGTGCTAAAGAATATTCATCCTCGTCCTCTAACTTTTATAGAATCGGGGGGTCAGTTCAAAATATGGAGAGTGATTTTCCCTCTCATAAAAATTTATGTTGGCGCTATATAGGTTAAGAAAATACATTCCATGAATTGAATAAATTCTACTATGTTTTGTATGATGTGGTTCTCCAAAATATACAATCCCGAAATTGTTACATGGTAGGAGTTATATTCATGGGATGCAATAATTACCACATTTTCGTTTCTCATAGACATCTCTACTTCCATGATTTTTGGTGGTGATTAGATTGTTCTACTAAACATTTGATATATAAAATAATACATAGAACAAGAATCAAAAGGTACATTTTGTATTCATGATTGAATAACTAGCGTACCTATCACCAAATTATTTTTGGGAATCAATTTGATGGTAGTAATCGAAAAATGATTGCACTTGATTTCATATAGGTTATTGGTTTCCTCTGAAAACTATTTCCTTAGGGAACTGGTTTACCAATTTCCCTAGTTCGTTGAATATTTTGTAGAGAACCATGTGTTGAGGGTCAAACCGAGTGTTCCTTTCCTATATCATAGTAGAAGTTTTTTCTTGGTGGAAATCACTAGCTAGGTGCTCTTCTTTCCCACACGTAAATCATTTCCTCATCCCATTAATGTAATTTATAGGGTTCTTCTTTCCAAATCATTGGAAAATGGGTTGCTAAATCTTTATAGAACTATTGGATTTATCCGTTGGACCACTATAATTAAATTCCTCATTCCTCTTCCTATCCCCATGATACTCATGAGATTCGACAATCTGTATCATGACTTGGAGGGTACATCAGACAATTTCTTCATGGATTTCAATGTTGCATATCACCCTAGAATTCCATAAGATTGGATTTATCCCACCGAATAAGAGGTCAACCATGCATTCTGGGGTAATTAAAAAACCATCTATATATCATGCAATCTAGGTGATGTTTTCCTCACATTCCCCAAATGATACATCAACATTTTTCTTGAGTGCCTGGAACACACTTTCAAGATTATGACAGAGGGTACAGGGAAAATATTTATCAAAAAACATTTTCTTGAAATTATTCCATACCATCACCTAGATATATTCCTCATGATTCACATATTTTATCAATGTAAACCATTGGTCATCTACACAGTTCATATGATAAGTAGCCAGAAGAACATTATGATATTCAGAACATTGAAGGATAGATAAGATTTTCTCAATAGTTTTGATTCATTGTTCGGAAATTGAGTGATCAGATTCTCCATTTAATTTAGGAGGACTTTGTCTCATTAAGATCCCAATTATGACTTAATATTTCTTAGTGGGGATAGATGTTCCTCTGGACCCAGGTTTCTATTCAAAAAATTAGTTAACTAATAGAGTATCAAGATAATGTTTTTGATTTCCACTCCCATAAGATTGGGAATCTCATTAGAATAACCATAAAATGGATCATCACATAGATTATTAGCTTATGTCCTCATATTACAGGACATTAGCTATAATGAATGGAAAATTTGGGGTATGTATTTTAAACTATTAATGAATCCAATGGAAAAAGGGATAACATATAAATTATTATTATCTCTAAAAATTTAGAATTTCTAAGCTACAATGTATGTTCTCCAAGATCTATTTCCTTATGTATATTATTAGTTATTTTTTACCTTGCTCACATAATAATGGTCCATACTAATCTTATTAATTTACCAAATCTTCCCCCTTGTAGTGTTGAACAAAGAGTGTAGCAAGGCCCGTTTTCAAGCACTAGTTCACGTTGGAGTCATGATCAAAACTGTGTTTTCATGTTTTACCCTGAAATACATTTTTTTATAGCCGCCTATACATGTTAATATCCAGACATGGATGTATATTATTGATAAAAATTACTCATTAATCAAAAAAATTTAGGGATTTTTTTTGTATATTCTTATCCATAAACATTTCACTAGGGATTTCTAATCCTTATCCTAAAAATAACTAAACATATCCTCGATACCAAAAATAACAACTATACACATAATTTAATATTTAGAAATGATTTATTACATAAATATGCACTTAATACAACCAAGAATATTGATAGGTATTGTTTTTTTAGGGATTAGAAACATTATAGGGTAACATAAAAAATAAATTTCAACATCTTTATTGAAAACATATTTTACTTGACCCAACATTCCTTCATACATAGCATTTAATGGGATAACCTAAGGACATAAATAAGAAAATTGTGAGACATAAATCTCATTAAGTGAATAAATAAGTCATAACATGAAGAATACAATACATGTTAGGAAATATAAATATAAATGGATCATAAGATAAACATGGACTTAAAGGCATGGTATTTCATGATCATCATAACATATAATTGTGGAAACAACATAAAACACAACATCATTTACATAACATAATCAGGTAAACCCATGTCCCAACATGACTGAAAAATGTTCTATAATGGAATAATGTAAACCCATGACTCAACATGATGTACCATTATACTAGCAATTTTCCAATGTATTGGATCTCTATATAACTCCTAGCGCACCCATCACTTTCGTTTCTTTCTCATGTTTATTTGTTCCACATAAATCATTAAACATTTTATTCATTCATTATCATAATTTCTTCTAAGATACAACTATTTGGAATAAATACATTTATTTCTTCAATAAAAAGGTATCTTTTAATAAAATATAACATCGTTGATATGAAATAGGTACGGTATTCACTACACAATGGTTTGTGTGTGAAAATTAGCAGTGCAATTTTGGAAACCTAAGGGCGTGACAAAAAAATCATAAAAAAGTGGGTGAGAAATTAAAGGCTCTCTCATAATATATGAATGAAATTTAAATTAAATTGGTTATATAAATAATGTACTAACACATGTAATTTGGAAATATTAGGTGTATCATAATAAATAAACTTGAAGAAAGAGGAGGAATGAAATAACTCTTACAAAATTTCAGCATGGTAAGGGGTGTACATTGGAGGTATTAATGAGATTTAAAGTGGTCACCCATCATTAAATAATAATAATGGTTGTATGGGGGAGGTTAAAAAACATTCCACATCATTTTTAATTGAAAATAATGTGTTGTAACAATATAATGAATCTTGGATAAAAATGGGAAAGGAAGGAAACCCTTACTTGAGTGTGTGACCTCAAAACCATGAAGAGGGTATTTGTGAGAGATCTGGGTCCTATAAGGATTCTAGAGAAGGGAAAATAGATTAGGGACATTATTCAAGTAGTTTTAGTGAAGAGATGTGGGAGTTTTAGTTTGTTTATATAGGAAATTTGAGAGGCATTATTTAATAATTCACAAAATTAGGTTTTGGAATCTATATAACTAATCATTCAAGGACAAAAACCATATAAAGATATTTACAATGGTTATTTCCAATGAATATTGGAAAAAATATATTTTATAAGTCCATGGGTTGATGATATTAAAATATTATCCTTTCTTAGGTGTTGGTTAGCCACATTATTTAAGAAATGAAGCTAAAATCATGAAATATGTTATAAATTTTAGAGGATTCACTAGGGAATTATAAAAACAGTGAAATAAATATTAAATCACATTATAATAAATTTAAAACATATATTTGGTCTAATATCCCATTTGTGGTATTTATTACATCACTATTGGGTTATTATGATGTCAAAAAACAGACTATTCATTTATATATTATATAATTTTTATCAAAAAAATCAATTGCCTCACATCATTTGGAAAAATTCATTGTTTGATTATTTATAAATCCTGATTGAGAAAATAATACTAATTTTTATCTGAATAATTTTCTAAATATGTGAATTTTTTACTTTTAAAATGAGAACCATCATTTGTTGGAAATTTGACGGGTTTTGAAAAAAATAGTTTTTAAACCAAAAAAAAAATTACATGGGACTTAATAAAAATTATATAAAAATTTATTATTAATAAAATTAATTTGATAATAATAATTTATTAAAATAACAATTATTTAAAAAATAAATTTATTCCGTTAATATAAATTCATTAAAATAGAGTTTCTTTTTTATCGTATAATAATATAACTCTTATCAAACTGAATAACTAATCATTTTCAGATAAAGAACTAAAATTATCATCATTTAAAAGAAATTTTTTTAATAATATTATAAATAAAAACATAATAATTCATATATTTTTCTAATGATTCGTTTTTACCAGAAAAACCAATTTATCAAATTCATCATTTTTTAAGAAAGTCTATTCCCAGAAATGAATTAATAGAATAATACTTTTATTTATAGAAATGTATTAAACAATAAGTAACAATTAACTTGTTACATACCCTCTTATAACACCCACATAAGTCCTAAAGATGTGTTGTTCGATCATGAATGACTCTTTGGGTGGCTCCGATAACATTTCTCGAGTGGTAATCTCAATTAACTTGAAATTCTCCCATAAGTGATTCCATTGAAGCATAACATGTTAAAGCTCAGGTTGGGATTGGTCAAGAGAGTTTCCTTATGATACTACCACCTTTTTGAGCATTAATAAATGAGCTTTATATGGACTTAGTCTATAGAATGATGTCATCTTCTCTTTTATATATGCCAAAGGGATTTGATAAAATATTATATTTATATTAGTTGTGTGATCACTATTCAGTGACTATATTATCAACCATAATTATACATAAAAATCATTTAAACCCAATAATAATAACAACATAGAGTTAATTTGTTTTCTATATCTATAATACATATATATCTATAAGGTAATTTTATTAATAAATGATCAGATCATTCACATGATGAGCTCTAAATGCTCATTGACCATCGTAACTTCATTGGAACAATTTTCAGGGTCATTTATGATATTAAAACATAAAAAAAATGATTCATACATTTTTTTAAAACATAGGACATTAATCATCCCCACATAAATGAAATTCATCTCTGAGTTTTTTTTATGAAGGTAAATATGTGTTTTTAGAAAATATTTCTTCCCACAAAGCTTGTAAATAATCACCATAGACCCCTCTTTCACCTTTAACTAAATCATTCTACCATATACCTTATAATAATGGCATTTAACATCTTCATTGTGTCTTCCCACATAAATGAACAAAATGAATAGGATACTCTTTAAAGGAATCATACATATCCCGATTATCTTCATTTAGTTGATTGAGATGAGCAAGGTCTAGATCTTATAGGAAATGATAAGATACATAAAATACATCTTACATGGACCGGTATCTCTGATGATATTCCAAATGATAAGCCACTGGATTAATCTATTTCTCAACCTCAAGGACTGCAATGAACCTTTATGAGATATTACCCTAGTTTTAAATATGTTTATTTCCTAACCTATGAGAGACTCTAATAAAAAACTGGTAACTATCCATGAACTCAAGATCTCACATGCATCTGTTTGTATATGACATCTTTTTGGACTGACCTGACAACATGCGCTCTTTGATTAGCTGGACCTACACTGTAGTCTCTTTCATGATATGTGGTTAATTCATATCTTCTTACACTACTTATAACTAGAAAATGGGTTAATAAAAGGCATACAATATATGTCATCATATGTATACATATTGATGGTTTCCTAAAAAATGTTGTTATAAAACAACTCTATAAGAGTACTCTGTTTCTCCCATAAACAACAATTTCAAGGACATGTTGATGGACCATTTCCTATAAAACCGGAATAGTATTTTCTATTTATCCATCGGTCTGTGGGTAATAGTTCATGATTAAATATACATTCATACCAAGGCCTCCTATAACCCATCCTAGAACCATGATCTGAAATGAGAATCTCTATCTGAAATGATAGAATGAGGATCCCAATAAAGACATACAAAGTATCTCACCTACATCCTTCATAATTCATATAACATGATGGTCTCTCATATAGTTTGTACGTGTGAATCCATTTTCAAAAAATCAATGAAAAGAACTATTTTATTGTTTCTATAAGGTGATTAGGGTAAACCTATCACAACATCCATCAAAACATCATCACATATCCTCTTGGGAATAAATAATAGTTTCAGAAGACATTTCAGCTAATGATGTTCATGCTTCAAATATTGACATGTGAAACACCTATTAATGAATCGGTAAATCTCAAATTTCATACGAGGTCACCTATCCTAGAATCACGGATCTCAATACATTTTGGTGAAATTAGGGGGAACCTCCTTTGTTGGGGCCTGAAATTTAATGATCATCTCATTTCTGATGTCTTATGGTACACATACACTCCTTTGAAAAAAATATAGAAGCATCACTATCCACAATCTCACCTGAATATGTATCTTAATTCCAGATACTTTCCTATATGGGAAGGAATTTAGGATTATATAACAGCCTCATTCATACCTGAAACATTAGAGTAGAAGTGACCAAAAGGGTAAGAGGATAGTTTATCCATGGTCCTCTAGAAATTCAACATGCATAACCTTGAATAAGTCCATATAATTTTATCTTTATAATATATTCCTAAACCTCCTATTTTTGAGTATTTTTTCATAAAGAATCTTCTACATAATTCCATTTAATCATAGTATAGGGATGTTCAAAATCAAAAAGATGTATGTATTACACCTACCTTATTTTATTAGACTGATATCCCACTGTGTAAAGATGTACATAATTATTTTTTGGTTCTTGAATACCAAAAATATATCTCCATGTAGATGGTGTCTCCAAAACTAAATTTATGAATGACTTCCGCAAACATCAGATCATGTGTCATGTAATTCCATTATAAAAAATTTAAATGACGAGACACATACAAAATAAATCGATCATCCTACTTCAAAACCTCTTTAATTCCGATACCTAATGACACAATTTATATTGTATACATCCTTACTGGATCAAAAAAAAATTATTAGTAATGAATAACATATTCCCTTCAAATCCTAAATGTATTTTTTAAAGTATTCTGGTCGTTTGAATATCACACCGTTCATTGTCAAACCCGTAAATGGTGCTACAAGGAATGAGAAATCCTTGATTAATTTATGAGATTATCCAAATAGACCCAATAAACTTTATATGTCAAATAAATTCATGGGATACTCCAAAAAATATACACCTCTCACTTTCATTGGGTCAATAAAAACTTTTAAATCCATGATGATACAAACGAATAAGCAGACATTATCGTTCCATAAGTTGCATTTTCGGATATTAGCATTGAGATGTTTCCCACTCAGTCCATTCAAAATGATATAATTATGGGTTTCATTGTCATGTTTGGGTCATGACTACACAAATATTTCATCTAAAAATAGTACCACAAGTATCTCCAAATACTGGTAGAAAACGTGATTGCTAAGATATATACTGAAGTAGAATTCATTAGTATGAACAAGATAAATAGGTACACATATAGACTATACATACTCTTAAAAGCTATTGGAGGTATGTATCAAGTATTAAAACGCACATGATGATATCCTAGCCTCATATCTATCTTATAAAACACTCTTACACCATGGAGATGATAAAATAATTCATCCATTGTTGGCAGTGGATACCGATTCTTTAATATGAGCTGTTTTAAATGATGACATTCCATGTAGATCCAAAGGGTACCATCTTACTATATGGAATAAATAACTAGTGAGCCTCAAGGAAATATTTTGAGGAATATAAATCCTTCAACAATAAAATCGTCCAACTACATCATAATCTATAAAATATCATTAGGTTCTAACCAATAAAGATTATTGGTCATTTGTGCTTCTCCATATGAAATCTCAATGGTAATAACTACCTCTCACACTAGAGGAAAAGAATATAATTCATCAAAAAATAACTATATTAAATTATATTTTATTGGGTGAATGATAGTGGATTATAACCCCTAATAATCTATGAAATAATTGGAAATATGTGTTGTTAGGTTACCCGACCTCTCCTGCCCTTGTACAGATCTAGTTACACAGACATCACATTCTCCCTTATGCATGTTCTTAATGGCATATGTTTAATTAAAAGTAAAAATATGATGATAGAAGTAAAAATTTTCTAGATAGGACTTCACTATTACATTCCAATTATTACATCAATTCTCATAATTTTGAGGATAACCATATTCTGTACAAAAAAGTAACCACCTATCTCATGAGGATAATCCTTATAATGGTGGACACCCTATGAATAGATATATAACTATGTATCTAGCATCACAATTCCGTAATAGTGTTAAATTTTGAGGAAAAAAATTACCATTATATTCTCAAATATAAATAAGTGATACACGCATATGTCAAATATGAAAGACAATAAAGTGGAAGAAACTTGAATAGTACCTAAAACTATAAAAGGTCTAGCACTCTTCACTTATAGCATAGTATGAATTTCATGTAATTGGCCATCACCATATACCTATGTCACTACCTAGTTACCCTAATAAATCCATTTCGCAGGGTTTGGAGAATCAGAATTCAGACTTCATTTTCCCCGATGACCACCTTAGACAAATCAGTATGTGGTAATCTATCTATATGTCATACAAGATCTTTCTAACCCCACTCTTATCTATGGTGCACGTGATGTTCCAAACCCACATAGAACTAGAAATAAGGTACTACCTAATAATCAAATATGGCACATACTTCCACATCTTCTACACTTGACTAGATCACATGGACACTCAGACTTGATTTGTCCTGACATCCCGTACTGGTGTCAGATAAGAAAACTCTCTACAACAGGAGCGTTAATGCTTATACCTCTGAGAGTAATCTTGAACTGCCTCTTTATCCCAGAATAAGAACCAATAATAGATTTATGTATTGAGAAATTATGACTCCCACCTTTACCATCCCTAATATCCCTCTATATAATATTGTCCCAGTTGATGATTTGAGAAATATTATTAACCTGAACATGTTTAATTGCAAATGGATGGCATAAACCAGCCCGTCCTCAAATTTCCGAGTGGTGATAAGATAATTATCATCATAATTAAAATATAATCCCAATATCTATATGAAGTTGTCATATTATTCTATAACTAACATGATCACATAATATAGGTTCATGAATTATCTAACACTGTCAGCCCTTACAGTGTCCAGAATGAAGTAGTCGTAGAATATGGTATGAATGTTAGAATAGAACACATCACAATACTGATTCTGCTTGGTGATTTCATTCCACTACCTCTTATACAATACACTAAACTTATAAGGTAGAATTTGAATTTCCACTCTATAAGAGTTTCATGATGCTCGAATATAAATAATACTTTTTTGAGCTAAGACTTTGCAACATGTGTTCTTCCATCCCTTGATAATGTGGTGTGATGATTTTGTAGAAACTCAAAAGTCAAAATTTCCATACTTCGTGTGGTCGAACTACACCTCATATCAATTGAATCATACAAAAAATAACTTCTCAGAACAAGGAATTAGTGACTATATTTTTAAATGGAATATGATCTATGGGTGGCTCTAAAAGAGGAAGCAATGGTGGCCCACAACCCTCCACCTCAAGTACATGGTCATCACTACCTTTCGGGAGTGTGACTAGTGGATTTCATGGTCACATGAAACTATAATTATAAAAACATTCCTCATAATAAGTTTATGAAATTTAGATTATTTCATTTAGGAAAGTGGGACAATTGTATAGCCTTCCTCGAGAAATGATCACCACAATTTTCATACTTTAAAAAACATCTATGTACTATAGGAAGAGATAATAAATGTCCATAAGAATGTAAGATTTACCCACAACCCATTCCATGTTTGGGCATGGTTCTATGTATCTTTATTATCTACATATATAAGATGATTATTTCAAGTTGGTGATTATAAACATTTTGAATTTGGGATTTTAAATTATTCAATAAATTTATATAGGTGAATTAAATGGTTCTCCATTTACAATATATAAATGACTATACTCCTTATAAATAAACTACGACATCCACTTAACCCAAACCAAAATAGGATTCATCTCATTGGGATGGTTGTCTATAGATCAATGTTCCATAACAGGATTCTTATGGTGTTTTATTAACCTATTAAGGAAAACATTATTATATTAAGTAATTCACTTTATGTATATTTTATGTTTTCACAATACCTGAAAAATGTGTCACCACAATTCAATAAAATAAAATCATTAATTATGTGCAATAGTATAGTCAAGGCTTAAAATAGATTTGACATGTAAAATGCATGGCCAATAAATCATATTTTTCTTTTAATTGATGTATATAACAACTAATTGACCTCATTTTAATGGGATACCATAATGAAATCATAATTTTGACAACATAAATATAAAAAACATTGGAAACCATGTTCTTCACCCAATAGTGGAGTCTTATCAATAATAAAATTAGAAAGTATTACTATAAATATAATTTGGAAAAATCATCTTTTGCCATGAACATGGATTCATGATACCAAAGAATATATTAGGAAAACATTCCAAGAATACCTAATTATAAATATATTTTTATATAATATTATGTCAAGAAAGGTAACCACTCTAATACAACTTTGTAACATCCCGACCAAGGGTCCAACTATACCATGCCTCATGTCATAGGGTCACATGGCCTGAGGAATGCCTCCTAGTACTCCAGAGGCTATAGACGTGTATTGAGGGTGTATAGGTAGTTTATTGGGGACAATAAACCATTATATCATTTTAGAATAGTGGATAAAATCATATAATATCACAAATAGAAGCATATATAAACAAAAAAGATTAGAAAACTATGGAGGCATAAGTAGATAACTGAATAAGTAAGTTGCTGATAAAATCTATAAATAAAAAATTTATAATAATATAAAAATTCTCTAAAGAAATTTCTTATGCATATATACGTTGTATGAAAATAAAAAATTGGTGCATAGGTAAACTAATATATAACACAAAATATTAAAAAACAAAATCCTACTCTATGAAATCTCAATTTAAAACATGGTCCTGTCCTCCTAAGATCCGTCTAAAAGAAACACAAATCAAAATCTTGTAGAAATGGTCACTCTGTTATGAATACATGGAGAATGAAAATCTTCTCAGGTACCGAAGGAACCCTGTGTGGGGTGTGTGATTAAAATTACAGTTGGACTCCACGAATGATATATACATGTAATCCGAGTATTTATTTTAACTAAATTTTTGTGGGGGTAAACATAATAGTAAAACAATGCTTAAATAAATAACCAAATCAATTGAATTCAAATAGGAAACCTTTTAATCTACCTGCTTCAGCACATGTTTAGAAGAATTGTCTGATCATGTTACAATATTTTAATGTAGCAATAATATATATAGAATAGTTATATATTTAATCCACCAATATAACCAAATTATGTGCCGATTTAAGTGGCCATATACCTAGAAAACTAGTTCTGAATTGATCGAGATGTAAATTAGTCATTTATGACTAGTATAATGAGCCTATAATCTTATTAAATAGGGTACTTGACCTACATCATAAGAAGAGTGTGATACATAGAACAAAAAACACTTAGTGTGGAGGGTGATCAGCCATGAAAAAACACAAATCAATAAACATGGTGTGTAAATATCACCACCCATATAGTATAAATTATGTGAGACACCGTAATCAACACCCAATATAAAGTAGAATGATATCATCCTTCCCAAATGTCCCATACCAACATATCATAGCCTTTATTAAGTGGAATTATAATCATAACAATAATGAGGAATTACCATTAATCCAACTATTTTATATATCATCGATACATAGAATATGAATAATCATTTATAACATATTACATAAGGCATAAACTCTTATGCATGACATTATGAATGTTTAATTCCTTTTCCGTCATTAAATTTCATATTAACCATTTTAAAAGGCATAAATAAGGGCCATGGCCTTACAATCCCTTGCTTCATTCCATTTTAAACTAATTTTTTCCATTTAATTTATAAAATCAATCATGCTTTAAAATTTTCATTTGTATTTTAAAATTCAATTTTTTTTAAAATAATGATAAATTAACTTGTAAGGCTCAATGGTTCAATATGGACTTGTCATGTTAAATTTATTTAATGGATTCCACCAACGTTCATAATTTAACAATTTCTAATAATTCACCATAATCTTATAATTCAATTATTTGAAACATGGAAATATCATATTTGAGGCACAAAAATAATTTAAATGATGGATTTTCATATAAAAAAATTTCTTACATTGGAAATTCCAAATATAAGATGCGAAAACACCTTAGAGGGGAATAGAGAATAATTAAACTATCATATATGCAAGGAAAAAATAATTCAGAAACAATGAAGATGTCATTTACGAGCTATTGTCAACTGATTCACTTATCCATAATTATCCATAGTGGTCAAATATTCATAGTACACCAACTGGGGGACCATACACAGTGTATACAACCTATGAACTACTAAAAAGGATCATCAGGTGAAAAATAAGATGCAATGGTCAATTTCATATAAAGAAAAATAATTAATGGATGTTGTGGGATATATCTTCCATGAGGAACAACATCGTAGGTACTAAATTTCATAACCCAAATGGAAAATGGGGTGACCACCTACCTCAGGGTGATAAATGATTCCTTATTCAGCATTAGCCTCATATTCGGAGTTGGTTAGAACATATCTGAAAAATGATCCAATATCCTGAAAATATAGTATATGAGCACAAACCTAAATAGTATAATTGATGTAAATATAAACATTTATAGGTGTTGAGATTCTAGGGGAGATTACTAATATGGATCTAATGCCTCGTACAGATCAATGAATGGACACTGTACAGAGAAGGTTCTTTAATTCATATAATTAGTATTTATAAACTCAAAAGGGGAAGAAAATAAGTTTGTTGTTGGATATGTAAAGAAATAATGAAAATGAGACTATAAATAAGTCGAGGAGAAAATAGAAATTTCACATAAAAAAAATAAAATCATATGGTTTAGGTGCACATTTAGTCCAATCGTGAGAAAATAATACATGATTATCTGTGGAGAATGTCACCCACCTAGTTAGATATATAGTTTCACTAATCATGCATATATTTTATAGAATGGATATGTCCCATGTCTGTAACTAGCTGTTTGATAATGCACTCTAAGTCACATAGTTGCAAACAAACCCTACGGACTAGCCATTTTTCCATTTTGAAGCTCTGGGATTTGAACAAGCCATGGATGCTTATGTGACATCCGTGACTTGATTATACACTCTTGTTAGGGACATCTAATATATTTAAATGAAAAAACTAATGTCACGAAACATCTCCCAGGGTCCATGCTGTGACTACCTCAATCCCACCTTCCATTGTCCTGGGGCTGGCGACTAGGACTAAAAGAAAAATTCCCTAAAACTGGTAAGTCATTGCCTAAATTACCTATAAACACACACACAAGCAAGCACACAGCTGGATGAAAGGCCAATCAAACAATATAACAAAAGAGTGTTGAAAGTAAATGGGGCCAGAATACATGGACGAGTGGAAAGTAGATGTACAATAGAAATACAAAACAACTGAAGAATGTGAAATAGGGAGCTATTGGGTCGCCCTCCGGGTTCCAACATGAATGGTAGCTACAGACCGCCTCCTCATCAATCCACATACATCAGTATCCTTTGGGCACCGACACGCCGTATGGTCCATCTCCGGGTACCATACAGTCCTATTACTTTCATCCTCCGTCAGCGCTGTCCGTCGTCTGCATCCAACACAACAAGGCAAAGACCGTGCTTGGGTGAGTATAACGATACTCAGTTGGGACCTCAAGACCATCATGTTCCCACAAAATCCAACAAGGTTAAACCAAAAATTATGAAATCAAAAGAAAACATTACTTATGTATATGTCCATACATATAACTATGTTATCATGTGATCCATCTCAATCATGAGGAAACCACAGAAAACCTGTCTCAGCACTACCAGGATTTTATTATAGGGGTAGAATCATGTAATATACCCAATAATATTAGAAAAACCTAGGCTGCTGGAGAACTCCTCCTCTATCGAGTACAGTGGGCCTTCCGTGACAACAAGCACACTTCTCACTAGCCTTGGACTGCTGAGGTACTCCTATTTTCTAGTAACGTGGATCTGATGTGGCTCCAAGTGTGCTCCCCACTGTGGGTCCACCACATAACCAACCACGCTCCCCCTCGTAGCCTGCTAAGGTACTCCTCCTGTCAACAATCATGGGTTTACCGCGACACCAAGGCTCTCCCCATAATGTGTATTCCGCGACACCAAGGCTCTCTCCACTGGACTAATAGTGTCATGCTGAGTCAAAATGGTCAGGAGTCGTCAGGTCTAAGCCAGCTACTATGTCTCTGCACTACTCTCGCTCCTCTCCGGTAGGATCCACTCCATGAGTTGTTGGTCGATACTCCAACTGTCACGTAGTCCCAAGAAGAAGTGTATATAAGTTCTGCCACGTCATAGGGGTCTCAACACAACACACGACACAACAATCGAACACTCGTTCTTTGTGTTATTAGCCTTTTTGTTTCGAGGGCCTGATTGGATTTGTGCACGATCCAACCAAAATGTATTTCAACTATACCCTAGAATCTAGTGGTGTATACTTAAAGGGACCGTCGTGCTCTTAGATTTTCAGTGTCGTTGATGGTTCGTCAAATGGACGTCTGGTGGAAAAGGTATGGTCGAAGGAGCGTAAATGGGTCGTAGTGGGCCCGGGTCCCATCCGAACAGGTCGGACCAACCCGATCGGACCGACCCGACCTTATCCAGTCTGGCCCGACCCGACCTGACCCTTTGGTTCTAGCCTGGCCTATTGGAAGGGCCACCCGTTGGGTTCTTCTCGACCCACTTGGCCTAGACCTGCAGGCCATGAGGGGCCGCATAGAGACGTGAGGGTGCAGACCGGCCGCGAGGGCATAGACCGGCCGCGAGTTGGGTTGAGGTAAGTTCGGCCTAGAGGGTGCCACCTAGGCAGCTCATCCGAGTGGTTTCCACAAGGGAGGCTTGACCCGAAGACTAGGACTAGTTTAGCTTGGAGCACCACATGGGGCACGAGCGGCTCTGGAGGCTGGCAGGTTACGCGAGCCGGGCGGCTCGGAAGGCCGGCAGTAGAGCGGTCGGGGCGGCACGGAGGGTCGGCGGTAGTGAGGTCGGGTCATCTGGTGGGTGGCGCAGCTGGCGGGGGAAGCACCTGGGGGGTGGTCGGCGGGTGCAGCGGTCAGCGTGCGGCGTGAGCCTGTGGGGGGTGCGAGCCGGTGGGCAGTGTGAGCCTGTGGGGGGTGTGAGCCGAGGCACAGGGTTGGTTGGTCGGGGCATTGCGAGGGGTGGCGCGGGTCATGGTCGTTGTGGGTGTCGGTGCCATTTCCTTCATCACCTATGTCACGTTACATCATCCTGATGAACACTACAAAGAAGATCGACAGAGGGGTCGAGCCATGTTAATTTGTCATACGACCTCCATGTTTAGAGTGGTATTATGTGACTAAACATTAATCATGAATCAATAAAGAGGATATTAATCGAGAATATTCACAAATTTAATAACCATCCATACTCGTATTTTTGGTTGATGATGATGAAGAGGAAAGTTCGGTTGTCGAAGACGTCCCACGTCAGTTTCCTCCGCATGGTGCTTCTGAGAAAGAAGTTGAAGATGTTGCTCACTGGAGTTCTTCGTGGAGGAAGTGTTCATCGTTAGAGATTGTAATCCTCCAAGTGTTGGGCATCGCGTCACTTTACCAGTGCTTTTTCACTTGGTGAATCCATCCCAAACCCTCCTCTCAAGCTCCATATATATATAATAGGGGAGTAGGTAGGTAAGGATCATGGAATATATGAGGATTTATTTATTATTAACCTTCATAAATTCTAGTGATGTTGTTACATAATTAAAGGGGGGGTAATCCAATTAAATCAGTTGGAGAAATTAATGATATGTGTGTTGGGACAATTAATGTGGAGAAAGACAAGAGGCTCCTCCACAACAATGAGGTGGTTGAGAGTTTCTCTCAATTAAAGGGGGGTATAAAGGGGGCTTAATCCTGGGTTGTCCCCACCACCATAACCCCTCATAAGAGGTAATGGTTCTGGTGGTCCACACCACTGTAACCTTTCATTTAAGGTTAAGTTTTGGTGGTCCCCACTTCCAACCTCCACATGGAGGTAATGTTCCAGTGGACCCCAACTTCCAACATCCACATGGGAGCTGCAAATAAAAATAAAAATTTCACACACTTTTATTTTTTTATTTTTACACAAAAACCCAAAAAACTATCTTTCACTCTCAACCCACTATTGTCATGGTGAAAGTCTCCTTAAGAGAATTTTAGCGCAAGAGTTTAACGTTGCCCTTATATTTCCATTTTGAGCACCGATTCAAATGATTGAAAAACCCGCTCGCATGTTTACTTAACATACCCAAAAAAATATCATAAATTCATTTCGGGAACTCTGGTACTCGGAATCACACACCGTCAATTTTTATTGTCTCGTAAAATTCCCATATATTTATAAAAAATTACATTGAAATTCCAAGTCTTTAAAACTACATATTTTTTCCTTCATTTTAGCAAAGGCTTGTTATAATATTGATTCAACAAATTATTTTTTTATTTTAAGGTATACTATAAAAACATGTTTTTAAAAATTGATAATGTATAATATTTTATAAGAAAATGACATTAGTTTATGTAAATTAATTTTTTAAATATTTAAATAAGTTAAAATTAATATTATTTTGTTTTCATTGGAATAATAAAAGAATGGTATTAGAAAACCATGAAATAGGAATATATGTAATATACTAAAATATATGGATACTGGAATATTTTTGTATTACAAATGAGGGTTATATGAATCTACAACAAATAAATTACCAATTTTAAAACATTATGTAATGTTTTTATAAGAAGATAATTGAAATATTGGTCAATAAGAATAAAAGAGGAACCAACCAGTCAATCCCGAGATGTGGTATAGAGATAATAATTAAGACCATTAATAATGGAGGAGAAATTAAATTATGGTTCCAAACAATTATTAAGAAGACTTCATAGATGAAATGAAATAAGTTCTCCAAACAAAGCAGTATCCTTACATTGGAATATCACATGATAAAAAATTTACGATGTGGAAAATACAGTTATGATAATGAAAATATAAGGGTTTCTTTTGGTTGTGTAAGGTAAGGTAAAGAGAAAACCAAATTTAATCTTTTATTGTAGTGATTATGTGTCACAAATTGTCATTGATTTATATATATTACATAAATTACTATAAGGAGTGCCAACTATGGTGTTTTAAGGAAGGTGATCTAATTGTCTTCCCATAAATGTACTCTTGTAATCATAAACAAGAAGGGAGTAAGTTGAGGTTGGGATGTGGAGGGGATGTAAAAAAAATATGTGCGGCAGAGGCAAGGATGTGGTGGAGAAGAGGATATGGTGACCTACATGTTAAGATAGAGAGGATTGTTATATAGACTAGAAATTAGGGGAGTTAAAAGTGGGATGGAAGCAAGATTTTGGAAGGAAGAATAGAATTATCAGTGTAACGGGTGGGGGAAATTTATCGTGGATGGAAAATGTTAAATGAAGAAGTGAAATGTGTAAGATAACTCCTTTTTAATATATATATATATATATGATATTATATAAAAATTATTATTTCTTTTAAAATAATAAAGTTAATAATAATAATAATTTAATTTTCCCTAAAAAGGTTAACATTTTAAAACAGAACTAAGTTTTTTACATATTTCAGAAATAGTCTTTTTTATACAACATAAAAAATTATATTTTCATGTATTTAATTAAAATATTATAATAATAATAATTTAAGAAACACAGCATTTTTTTATATTCTTAAATTTTTTTATATATTAATAAAACATATTTTATATTAACAATCATTATTTATTGAAATGATTCTTATTTTTTTTATTTATATCAATTCTAGTATCCATCCTAGAAAATTTTCTATTTTTCAAATGATTAAAATTTTTCATTACTAAAGTTGAAAAATATATATTTTTTAACATTATAGAAATATCATATAAAAATTCTAATTAAAAGGTATAACAAAATATTTTTGATAAGAAATTTTATTCAAAATACTATAGAAAAATTACTAAATAATTAATAAGGATAAATCAATTAAAAATTTTACTATGAAATTTTACTAAAAATTTTAACATAAAGATTAAATGTTCTTATAATAGTGATAAAGATATAAAATCATATTTCAATTAAAAATATAAAATAATATGATTCACTTTTTATTTTCAAAAATAAAATCCATCCCTATAGAATCTTTTATAGAAACATTTGTCGCTGATACTTTAGATATAATATTAAAATTTACAAATTCTATGATAAATATAACTGGATAATTCCCTTAAAAAATTATATTGAAATCACAAAATTATTTTTTAAATATATGATTTATCTATGGGGTCTTATATCACATAATGTTTCCAATGTGAATTTATAATGAATATTTTAAATATAATTTATTAAGTGAATATCTAAGGAAGAATCATATATGTATTTCATTTAAATTTAAATTTTGTTAGTTGATCCATTATAAGAAATTTATTAATTTTCAGAAGAATTATCTAATAAATTTACCTATGAAATTTTTTTCTCTAATCATCCATTGGACTTTTATCATTGGATAATTTAAAAAATGTTTGGCGTGTATTTATTTTGAATTTATTTTCAATAAAATGTTCTTGTAAAACATTTCACTCAATTTATCCACCGTAGAAAATAATTGGAATACTTTAATATATTTACCCACATAATTTTTTCATATGAAAATTGAATTGAAATATTGTAGTTGAACTTTGAAGATGTAATTTTGACTTTAAATTTTTAATAAAAATATTTAATGACATTCCAATTATATGTTTTTTTTTTTTAATTTTTCAAAAAATATTTTTAATATATTTTCATCCAAAATATTTACAATAATATTTTCATCTAGTGTTTGACTCTAAATAGAAGGATGAGAAATATAGTGTTTTCTTTTGTATAATAAATTATAACAATCAAATTTTATTATAACCAAAATGGAATTTTGTGTTTTTGGTATATAATTATATATTCCATCTTACTGAATACTCCAATGCTTCATCAATCTCGAGGTTATTTAAGTCCATAAAATTTACCAAAAATTTGTACCACATCCTATTATTTTCACATTATTAAAAACCATAATTATTTTATAAAAAACTAAATAATAAATCATTATTAAATGAAAATAAAAAATAATTTTTTGTAAAATTTTTGGATCTAAAAAATATTTTCTATTATTTTTATATCTGTGAAATTAAAAATAGTTTTCTATTTTTATAGTTAACATATCATATATAATATAGAAATATAAGATAAATTTAATATATGAATTTTTTTTATAAAAACGAAAATTTCTCTTTTATTTATTAAATTTTTAATACTTCATTCGAGTAATAATGTTTATGATATTAGTTTTTTCATTTACATAATCAAATTAAATAAATGTTACTCCATTATAGTTAAAAAATTCATTTTTAATATTTTTATATCATTTTCAGTGAATGAAATTCATTTTTAAATGAATAAACATTGTATTGAAGTATTTTTTAATTTAGTCTATCTTCATTCCAATACAGTACACGTTTTTTTAATTATTTTTAAATTTATTTTAAAAAATATGAAATTTATCATGTGTACCATGATATATAATTTCAAACAACAAAAATATATTTACGAAAATTATTTATATACTATAATATATCTCTTAAATAATATAATTTATATTTTTTGATATTTTAATTAAATTTCTTGTGAAATTAATAGTATAATATGGCCCTTATCAACCATCATTGGTGGTTACATAAGCCTTTAAAAAAAATTAGTGAACTTTAAATGAAAATTATTATTTATAAAACACTAAATGATTTTGTAAATTTTATTAAAAAAATTTAAAAGCACATCACAAAAATGGAACCCAGTATAAACCACTTTTAGCCATTGCTACATCCATTTTTTGTAAATTAATTGAGATTATGTCATCCCCATCTATGAAAAACACAAAAAATACTATATTTTCACCACGATTACAAAATATCATCATATTCATATAAGATAAACAATTAATGTATCCTAAAATAATTTTAGAATAAAAAAAATAGAAAACCATGGATAAATTATTCATCAGACCATGACCATAATATTATAACATAAAAGCTGTTTATATTTAAAAATAGTGGATAAAGGATAAAAAATACTTAAAAAAATATTGAAGACATTTGATTTTTTAATGATATAAATTTATGTTACATAAAAGAATATTATTTAGAATAATATTTACATTTATTGTTTCAACCACATCACAGATTATATTGCCACATGATTCAATAAAAAATTTAAAAAATTAACAAAAAAAATCATTTTCCTAATATTTCATTATATTTTCAAATCAATTATTTCTTGTTAACCTACTTATTATTTAATTCACCTTATATTATCATTTTTTGGTCATTCTATTCCCAAAACATGTCATATTGAAAAAATTTTCATTCATAAATACAAAAAACATTAATCACTAAATGTTATGTATAGATTTGAAGGTAATTAAATCTAATTTCTCGGTTTTGAGTGCATAATTTTTTAAAAATTAATATATAATATTAAATTATTTTTCTAGTTATTTAGACCATAACATATGTATGATTTATGTGACTAACTTTCTATATGATAAATTTTAATATAAAATTTATGTCATATTCAAAACTATATTTTATAGATTGAAAATAAATCATTTTCATAACATTTCATGATATTACTTGATTTATACCTCATCACTTTTTTTATTCAAATTTGAATACAAGAAAACATTTATTCATTTTATTAAAACCTCAAATCTAATTGATTTTATTTTCAATTATTTATTTAGTAAATTAATTTAAAATGATTAACCTTCTATATGTTGACAATATATCATTTTCTTTGTGATTTTTATTATTTTAACAAAATGTTTTAAAAAAAATTATTTATAAAAACTCACTTCATGTCATTCCAAACACATAACATATAAAATTGTTTTTTATTCATTTTTACATGCCATAATTTTTTTAAAAAAATTTATCAATATTTCAAGAAAATTCATGATTGATTACTATTTTAGACCGTATAACTTATTTTTATTCAATTTTTAATGTATGACTATTTTTTAATCACTAATTTAACAATGTATATAAAAATTACGTCAAATTCATTCATAGATGTCAAAAATTAATCAGTGATCATTAGAGTTGGATGTTATAGTGATCCATGGTTTTTTTTTCAAATTTTAACTATTTGAATAAAAAATTTAAATAATTTTAAGTCCAATAAAATTCTATTTTATTTACATTGACCATACAACAAATAATATTGATGTCCTTGTTATTTCTATTGTCCCTAAAAAAATTAAAATAATTTTACTATTATATAAACGCAATCTATTCTTGTTTTCATTCATTTAAACATGATAACTTCTTACCCACTTTTAAATATGAAACTATTTTCTTTGAAATTTTGACCACATGAAATTTTGGATTTATGTCCCATTAATTGATACAAGTGAAAATGTGATAAAATTTATTTTTTAAGAAAATTTCATGAAAATATTAGATTGTTTACTAAATTTTAACTATTTCAAAGTTATTTGTGTACAATTTTAAATCTACAAAAACAGACATCAAATCACTCTATGAGCACATTATATTGAATAGATGTTTTGTTCTATTATACATGTCACAAAATTAATCATCTGTTTTTTTTTCATTGCCAGAATGGCCCGAAGGGCTTCTATTTTATTGATTTTTCATAACCCCCCTTTCATTGGATGAGAGGGAACCCTTGCAAGGCCTATATGATTATACATTATATGGACCATTGTATTATGATACATTACATGAACCTAAGGTCTTAGTGAACTAAACCAGACTACAACATCAAGAAACATCCCCTCCCTAGCATCTGCATTGTGATGGTGGCTTTATACCTTTGCATGGTCGTCTGGCTTTGCTTCCCTTTCCAACACAGCCTTGTCCCAATGACATTTTCATACCCTCTCATTCTACCAAATCAGTAGGTTCTGCTCTGGTGGGTGCACCTTATCTAAATCCTCATCTGGGGATACTTCTATTTTTATAGAGTATATCTAGGGAAACTCCATTTTGTCAATTTAACAGAAATATTTAGTCATATTCAAATATATAAATACAAAAATTTATACATATTATCCACACTCTGGGTGTCATTAATGTTATGTTTATTAATGCAAGGAAAAAATTAATCAAATTTTTATTTAAAATGATTTCTAGACATTTCATGGTTTTTTTCTCTTCTTTTTCCGCAACAATATCTTTTAATATTAATTATTTATTTATTTTGACGTCACTACTTTACAGGTTTTTGTATAGTTCATTCCTATAAGTCAAAAAATAACTAGTGATTAGTTTCTAATATTTATTGATAATATAATGTCTTTATCATGATATTTGACTATATAATGTACCCTTTAAGCAATTTTGCATCTAAAAAAATGAATCTTCGACAATTAATATCACTCAACATGTATGGACTACATTTCATTAATCCCGACACATCGAAAATTAATCAAATATTATTTTCATATTATTTTTTGAAAATTCATGGACTATTAATCATAATTGATTCTTTAATACATTTTTATCATTTAAATATATTAAAATAATCAATTGGTCCCTATAAACACACCACATATCATACTAATAAGCAATTTTAAATTGTTATAAATTAATTTATTAATGTTGTTCTTTAATATAATTAAAATACAATGTTTTTTGGTTTTGAACATATTTTATCTCATAATTAAAATTTAAAAATATATTTTTTGATAATTCTATCTATGATACAAGTTGTATTAGAATTATGTTCATTTATAAATGTCACAAATTAATCACTAATTATTGTCAGGTGATTCCATCATAATTTGAGGTATTCTGGTTTGTTTTTTTACATTTTATTAATATTTCAAAAAACATTCAAATCTATAAAACCAAAATTCTAACGATTAAAACCATGACATATGTCTAGTTTATATTTAAATCACTTGTATTTTAAAAAAATTATTAAATTAATTTTATAAATATTTCAAAACAATATGAGGTCTTTTGATTGGTTTTGGTAACTTATTGCATATTTTTAAGAATATTGAAATCTACGATAATGAAAATCGAGTCATTCAAAACACAAAACAAGTAGGAATAATTTAAAATTTATTTTTATATTTAAATATGTATTAATATATAATTTTTATAGAATACCATTATGAAATATGGATTTCTTATCAGTTTATATCATTTAATGCATATTTATTCACAATTTTAAATATATAAATAAATCATACATTCATTATCACCACACAGCAAAATGTATTGGAATGTTATTTAATGTTAAATGTCACATGTAAATAGATTTAAAATGAAATATATCATCCAAAACATAGAGGACTGATATTTTATAACAAAAAAATATCTTTTTTTGTAATAAATGATAAAATAATGAATGAATTCTATAACATTAACCATATGATCAGCGATTTAAAAAATTGATTGATAAATTTTTTTTGTATAAACCAATATATTTCTTCATTCAATGCTATCTGTTGAGTTCATGAATCAATTTGTGATTCATAAGGATCTCCCACCATACCATTTTTTCTAGAACCTTATCAAAAACAAGGAGATAATTAAAGATAAATTTAGATTTTATTTAAGGAGTTTTTATGTTAGAAATCAGAAAAACATATATAAGGTAGTATTCCAATTATATAATTATTCTATAAAAATTCCAAACCTTAGAACATTTATTGATTAGTGTTTCAAAATCATTTCTGGATATAATATTTTTTTAACACGTTACTAGTCATATGAAAATTAATTTTCTTATTTTTAAATAATCATTTTACGATTTAAATATCTACAAATTATCATCATATTATAATAAAAATGAAAATTATATAGTAATAAAGAAGTAAACAAAACCAGATGAATTTATAAATAATGTATACAACCATGTGCAACACTAAGGTCTTGTTAGTATCACTGTATAATGATGTATCCCATGGTCATCCATTATGTAGTTTGAACTACCATGCCTTTGTGGGAACATTAAAGCACATTTCTATCAATCATTAATCTTTACGAAATTCTAATGGGCGTAGAAGAATCATAACATATTTCATCTTATTTATAACAATATTTAAATTCTTATTCTGTACTGTATTTTGATAACTTTTAGAACACTATTTGGAAAATCTCTCATTAATTTTCCCAAAATTCTATATCATATAAAACAACATTTGAAAATACATCCAATACATGTTTAGGATAACCCATAAACCACTTTTTCGGTAGTTATGTTTTTTCATAAACATGATCCACCTACAATAAACAAAAACTAACCTGTATGATATTTTATTATTGAAACAAATATGAATTTTTTCAATATATTATAATACATAAATATAAGCCTAAAAAAATCGTCGATTCTACTAAAAATATAGTGTTATCCAACATTATATGTATCAATATCATAGACCCACACATACACACATGTCTATAAATCATTATATATAAGAAAAATGTATATAATATCTAAGTATGTATAATTGTAACACCCCAAGATTCCACGGTACATTTCCCTTTGAATTATGCAATAGCTTGCATTGTACGCAACTTGGAGTTCTAACACACACCACAACCAATCAAACTAGCTGTTATGAATAGTAATACCCACTTTTTAAAATTTTATAAATTTTAACTCTCAAAATGGACTTCAATTTTGGATTCGAAACATCGATGTTATCCTAGGGTGAAACTTTAGTACCTTTCGGATAACTTTTATATTTTAATGAATAGTGAAAATTACTAAATTTTAATTAAAAATAACTTTTTTTAATCAAAATAATTAATAGTGATAAATTGTGAATTTGAGTGTTTTGAAAGTATATTTAGAATATATTTTTACAATTTAATACAATGTTGGTCATTGAAATAATTTCACAATTAAACCGGACATAAATAAGGGTCAATCTTTTGATAGTTATTATCTCTTAAAACCACGCTTTTTGTTTTAACAACAGGAGATAATTTTAAATTAATATCTTTTAATTTTATGTTTTGAATTTGAAAAAATGGATTCCATATTTCAAATCAGGATTTAAAAATTGTTTAAATAGAAAATTTTATTTTTAAACATTTTGAATAACTACTTCGGTAAATATTTTATTTACCAAGGTTAAAGGGTAAATCCAGTAAATAACGGTAAAAAATAATATTATAATAATAATAAATTACCCTAAAACGTGTCATACCCCAATTTTTTGATAAATTTACGACCATGGGCATCTTTGGGTCAATTTTGGGACTCCATGGAGCCACTTATAGGTGATAAGGACACTTTATATTAATTAAATTAAAATAAATACAAAAATGACATAAGCATATATCTTTTAGAAAAACAATTTTTAAATTTTGTTATATATGTTGGATTTTAAACTATAAATATTAAATAGAAAGATAAAAATATTTACTACATAATGTAATTTTATTTATAATTTTCATACATTAAATATGTAAATTTATTTATGACACAATAATGATACAATATTTTTCTTATTAATGAAAGAATCAAATAATTGGTATTATAAATGTTAAAATAAAAATAATATGATGGTTTTGATGACATAAATGAAGTTTATTTGTTACTATGACATGATATTATTGCTTAAATGAATTTTATTTCGAGTTAATAATGTTTTTATGCCTTTAACAAAAATCAATTGTTGAATAGTGACAAAATTGACATCAATGAGTTTTAAAAAAATATATTATATTATTAATTGATATTATATTCCTAAAAATATAATGTTCGGCCAAAGGACTTATATCATGATAGGTGTATCATTAATAGACCACCTGGGGGTCGCTTTGATGTATATTGTATGTTTATTAACAATATAATATAAAAATACAATGTGACATGGTAAATGTCAATCTAATTATCTAAGAATTAAAACTAAAATATAAGGTTAATATAGTGACCCAAACCTATATAAAAACTATTGGTTGAGTGGTTTTTGACCCATACCAACCTTAAATTTTAAGTAATTCACTTTTTATCCATTATAAACAAAATGTCAATTTATTATAAAATAATATTTCTAGATTTTCCTAAGGTGCCCCTCCTTCCCCTTATAAAAGGACACCACTTCCAACCAATTCATCACACCATCAAAGCCTTTTGGATCGGCCAAAACCTCCCAAAATACTTTTTAAACTTTCCTCAATTCATCCTAGAGGCCTTATTTTTATCATAAATCCAACCTAATGAGCCCTTTTGATCAAATCAAAAATGATAACCCGAAGAAGAGATAATGTTTTCACCACCCTCTTCGAAGTTCCATTCTTCTTCCACTTCTTTTTTATATGTTATTTCCATTCTAAAAAAATAACTCTATTATCTCATATATATTTTTATTTTATTATAAAAATGGTACAACCATATTCATTATCCTATCCATCCTTGGAATGACATGTCACCGTACGTGCGTACATACGGCTTACCGTCTACACATCGTGGTGTAATTGTTATTCAAAATATTATTGTTTGGATGGGTATAATAATGATGTGTAATTCATGTAAATAATATTTATAAGATGAGAAAGATTTTGTATATATGATATACCATCCAAATATATATTATTTTAATATCAAAAGAATGATATTGTCAGTCATGCGTACGTACGGACTACCGTCTCCACGAACCCGATGATATTAATTCCCCATCATATCCAATTGAGACAAAATCTCATTTTATGATTAAAAATAATGTTTAAGGGCTTGATATAATTCTATATATGAATGAGATACACCATATCTATAACAAAAATGGATTATGTAACAAAACTTATAAGTTAACACCCGAATCGACGATAATATTAAGATATTATTAAAAAAGTAATGTTAAAAGATCATATATGATATCAAATTAATGTATATGGTTTTTGTATAATTTAATAACAATTATTTCACCATTATTCCGGAGGTTAACCTACCTCCAACCAGGCTAAAGTACAAGGAAATGTTTTATTTCACAATCTCTTCATTATCCGAGATTGTTTATACGTTATTATCTACTGAGACCTCTTTATCATCCACATCCATGTATCTTAAAAATGTATTTAAAATCAATCTTACTATTTTAAAGACTATGGGATAAAGTCATTTATGCCCTTTTTGACTATTTTATAAGATTTTTGTAAAGGAATAATTCTGTTATTTTCCAAACAAGGTCATTTTTAACATTTTCGACGGAATTAAGGTAATAATGTCTTTTTTAACTTATATGGAGGGTGCGGCTATTTTTCACAGTTATAAAATCGTCGAAGCTTATTTTACATAATTATATGAATATTTTCAAAGTAATTTTTTTATTTTCCAATTATGTGACTTTTAAATGATTTCAAAAAAGAGATATTTCTCTCAAATATATTTGATTTCATCTATATTAAAATTCTTGTATGTATTTTAAGCTTATTTGATGTTTTTTATTAAGAAACAAAACATCCATATTGTATCGAGGGTTTTGTGATATGTTTGACTATGGATGTGTTAATTTTATACCATTCATGGTTTATAGAGAAAGTATTGACATTTCGTATGCCAGTTTTAATACGAATGTTTATGTTATGTTTAAACCTGTTCATATAAAGAATGCATTGGACTTAATATGTGACGGGTGGAGCCTGCTGTAGCTTCTCGATGCATCGGTTGGTCTCATGAGAAAAACTAGTGTATTGGCACGAGGGCTTAACAAAATCTTATTTGTATTCTTAGCACAAGGCCTTGGATACGTGGTTATGATAGTCTGGTATTATGCATTCCATCACTATGAAAGTGGTTATTGATATTGCATGTGATTATTTGACTAGTAGAATGTCCATGTGAATAAGTAAATAGAATTATTTCATTTTATATTTTCCATATTATGCTGAAGTTCAAGTTTAAAAGGATTTTCCTTTAGTTATACCGTTTTTTAAATGTTTATGATTATTTATGAGTGTTTCCTCTATATTGTTATCTTTACTGATAATCTGAGCTCACCCCTATCAATGTTTTATTTTTACTAGGCTTTGAGGAAGTAATTTAGGAATGAGCTGCATGGATAGTATGAGGGGATATGAAGACAAGTAGTTGTAGTAGTAGTTTTCACATTATGATGTAATGTAAACATTATGAATGTATCTAATTATTCCCAGTCTGCTAAACTAATCGGTCTTTCGAGACATGATCTTTTGTGATCATGCCAATTTTATGTAATAATGCACCGACTCCAGGTAACTGGGGTCGGGGCGTTATAGTTGGTATGAGTGGAAGTTTTTCAGAAACCATGGAAGCTATATTTAGATAAACTCTGACTAGATCACATAGACCTAAGATGGACTTTGAGGATTAGCATAGAAGAACTTCTGAAAATTTTGGTATTGTAGAGATTTTGTGAGTTTTCCGAGCAATAAATCCATATCTAGATACAAGCAGGTAGAGGCGGCTCTGGCGTAGATGTACCTAGGGGTAAAAATCAAAATCACCACTTTGAGCTAGACTTGAATGGGAATTGGTTCACAACAATGGGCCTTGTGGCACTAATGGTTACGACACTCCTGGGATATATTCTTAGGATAAATCTCATTTCCATTAAAAACCATTATGAAGGGTTTATAAGTATATACAACCCCAAAGAAATTTTTTTTATGATTATGGATTATATCCAAAAATAGTTGAATTTATGTAATGTGTTTTATAAGTATGGAATTAGGTATTTTGATTCATAAACTGATCTAGTTTATGATATTTTTTAGAAATGGCGCCTAATAGATGAAATGGAAAATGTATCAATGCACACACTACATGTATAGATTTCACTCCTTCTCAAGATAATTATATTGGAGATGGTGATACAACTAGTACTGATCAGCTTATCACCATACTAGGAAAACTCACTCAGGTTATGAATAATAACCTTATTTGTATGGAGCACCCTGATCCACAATGTAGAGGATCAATGTTAGATCTCTTTATGAGGAAACAACCACCAACCTTAAATGGGAGTAAAAATTCACTAGTAGTTGGGAAATGGATAAGTCCCCTAGAGAAAATATTTCAGGATTTGGGGAGTAGTGAAAGAGAAAAGTTTATCATAGTAGTTTACCGCCTCACTGGAGATGCTGATAAATGGTGGTCATTAATTAAAAACACAAAAGACGATAAAGAAGTATCAAGTATGGAATTGAGGGAGTTTTAAAAGATTTTTTTGAAAAATACTTTCCTCATGACCATCAAGCAGATATGGAAAGAAAATGTCTCAGTCTGAGGGAAAATGAAGATGAAAATGTCGCAAAGTATGAAGCGATCTTTATAAGGTTAGCGAGGCATGCATTAGATTATATACGTAACCCGATGAGTAATATTTCTCGTTTCATTGATGGGTTAAAACCATTTCTCCATCGATCATTAGTCTCACAATCCTTATTTTCATACGAATACATTATCTCATGTGCTATAAAGACAGAAAATGAATTCTATAAATCTTAGGACAATAATGTAAAGCAAGAGAAGAAAAGAATGATGGAACAAGAGATCGATAAAGGGAAAAAGGGAATGAAATATTTTTCATTATGTGATAATTGTGGGAAGAAACACCCTGGTACTTGCCTAAATGGAATGTGAGTTTGCTACAAATGTGGAGAAAAAGTTCACCAGGCTTGTGATTGCAAGGGGAAGAAAGATGAAGTTAATGTTTAAGGCTACAATTGAAGAGAAATGGGGAATTATGCGAATTAATTCCCTATGTTCCAAGGAAACATACCACAGAAAAGGCCAACGGATCAAGGCCAATCTTATGTTGTTAGTACAGTTGAAGTGGAATAAGTAATTTATTTGTGTTTTTTTTAACTCAAGGATTATATTCTGGTAATAAGAATAATGTGATATATATAAGGATTATAATACAGTAAATTTTTTTTCATTGAGGTTTTAATATGACCAAGGTAATCATATTTTCAGTATGTGACCATAAGATAAACTTTACTTTGTCTGGGGAATCTGATGTGAGAATTGATTTTGGAATTTAGATACCTTTTACAGAGTCTGGATAGAGGTACTTTGGATAAATATAAGGTTTGTAGTGGATTAAGTTGAACATTGGATAATATTGTTTAATGTTAAAACAAATCTTATGATAAATCTTTGGAATATTATGATACTATAGTTTTTGGAAAAGGACAACCTGCAGGTCGAGCGATAACCCATCGCGTCGGACAAAGCTGCAGTAATCAAACCTACAACCGTAGTGCGACATGCCTTTATTACCTACCACTAGCCTGCAAGAAGTCCCTAGTCATTAAAAAGTATTCTTCTTCATTTTAATGGTATATGTTAATGTTTATTTCTTATAGGATTAGTATAAACATAATATTTTTGAGTTCTATTATCTTGTGGATTGAAAGATGAGTTTGTGGTAGAAATTAGTTGAAGGATGAAACTCTACTTGTCAAATATATATATATATATATACATATTTCTCTTATTCTATGAAGAAACGAAATAATAACATTATGTAACGGATCCTAAAACCAAAAAATGTGTTATCCTAATACCTTATGTTTTGTTGAACCAATGATATTTTAAATCATCATAGATTAATGGATTTGAGGCCCTCAATTCTACAATTGTTTGTGACTGATGACCTCAATCACTCCCTATAAATATTTAAATTTTTACACAAATTATGTGTTTTTAATTTACACCAATGTTCTCTAAATATAGATCATAATTTGTTGGTGACCCATTCGTATCACTTTTCCACTTATTAGGACTAAATTTTATTAACCCAATTTCGGATGTGGGTTTTCCCACAAAGATATTTTTTATTTTCAAACTTTTATTTTTTAAGAACAATTTCAAATTTCGAGGATGAAATTTATTGAAGGAGGATAGAATGTAACACCCCAAGCTTCCACGGTATGTTTCCCTTTGAATAATGAAATAGATTGCATTGTACGCAACTTCGAGTTCTAACACACACCACAACCAATCAAACTAGCTGTAATGAATAGTAATACACACTTTTTAAAATTTTATAAATTTTATCTCACAAAATGGACTTCATTGTTTTATTTGGAACATCAAAATTAGCCTAAGGTGAAATTTTGGTACTTTTCGGATAACTTTTATATTTTGATGAATAGTGAAAATTACTAAATTATAAATAAAAACAACTTTTTTTAATCGAAATAATTAACATTGATAAATTATGAATTTGAGTGGTTTTAAAGTATATTTAGAATATATTTTTACCATTTAATACAATTTTGGTCATTTCACATAATTTCACAATTAAACCGGACATAAACAAGGGTTAATTTTTTGATAGTTATTCTCTCTTAAAAACACGCTTTTTGTTTTAACAACGAGAAATAATTTTAAATTAATTTATGCCACTTATATGTTTTGAATTTGAAAAAATGGATTACATATTTGGAATCCAAATGAAAAAATTGTGAAAATAGGTAAATTTTATTTTGAGACATTTTGAATAATTACTTCGGTAAATATTTTATTTACCATGGTTAAAAGGTAAATCAGGTAAATAAGGGTAAAAAAATAATATCATAACAATAATAAATTAACCTAAAACGTGTCCTTACATTATTTGTTGATACATGTCCGACCAATTCCATCTTTGGGTCGATTTTGGGACCCCATGGAGCCAATTGTAGGTGATAAAGACACTTTATATTAATTAAGTTAAAATAAATACAAAAATTACAAAAGCATATATTTTTTAGAGAAACAATTTTTACATAGGGTTATATATGTTTGATTTTCGACTATAAATATTCATTATAAAGATAAAAAAATTTAATAAATAATTGTATTTTATTTATAATTTTTATACATTTAATATGAAAATTTATTTATGACACAATAATGATGCAGTATTTTCATTATTAATGAAAGAATCAAATAATTGGTATAATTAATGTTAAAATAAATATAATTTGAAAGTTTTGATGACATCCAAGAATTTTATTGGTTAATATGACATGATATGATTTCTTAAATGAATTCTTTTCGAAATAATAAAGTTTTATATGACTTTAACAAAAATCAATTATTGAATAGTGACAAAATTGACATAAATGAGTTTTTAAACCAAATATTATATTATTAATTGATATTATATTCCTAAAAATCAAAGGATAGTCCAAAGGACTTATATCATGATAGGTGTATCATTAATGGACCACTTGGGGGTCTCTTGGATGTATATTGTATGTTTATTAACTATATAATATAAAAATACAATGTGACATGGGAAATGTCAAACTAATTAACTAAGAGTTAAAACTATAAGATAATGTTAATATAGTGCCCCAAACCTGTCTAAAACCTATTTATTGAGTTTTCATTGACCCATACCCACCTTAAAATTTAAATAAAACACTTTGGAGCCATTATAAACCGAATATGAATTTATTATAAAATAATATTTCTAGATTTTCCTAAGGTGCCCCTCCACGCCCTTATAAAAGGACACCACTTCTAACCAATTCTTCACACCTTCAAAGCCTTTTTGATCATCAAAAACCTACCCAAATACTTTCCCAACTTCTCTAAATTAATCCTATAGGCATTATATTAATCCTAAATCCAACCTATGGAGCCCTTTTGATCAAATCAATAGAAATAACACGAAGAAGTGGTAATGTTTTCACCACCCTCTTTCAAGTTACTTTGTTTTTCCACTTCTTCATTCTTTGTTATTCACATTCTAAAATAATAACTCCAGTATATTATAAATACATTGATGTTATTATAAACATGTTACAACCATATTAAGTATTCTATCTATCCTTTGAATGACATGTCACCAAATGTGCGTACGTACGGCTTATCATCTCCACGTCGTGGTGGAATTGTTATTCAAAACATTATTATTTGGATCGGTATAATAATGATGTTTAATTAATATAGATAATAAATATAAGATTATAATGATTCATTATATATGATATACCATCGAATTATATATTATTTTAATATCAAAAGAATGATATTGTCGCTCGTGCGTACGTACGGACTACCATCTCCACGAACGCGATGAGATTAATTCCCCATCATATCCATTCGAGAATAATTCTCATTTGTGGATTAAAAATAATGTTTAAGGACTTGATATCATTCTTTTATATGAATAAGATACAACATATCCATAACAAAAATGGCTTATGTAACGAAACATATGAGTTAACACCCGAACCGACGATAATTCTAAGATATTATTAACAAAGCAATGTTAAAAGATCATATATGATGTCATATTAATGTATATGAATCTTGTATAATTTAATAACAATTATTTCACCATTAAACAGGAGGTTATCCTACCCCCAACCATGTAAAATTACAAGGTAAGGGTTTATTTCACAATCTCTTCATTATCAGAGGTTGTTTATACGTGATTATCTACTAGGACCTCTTTATCATCCACATCCTTGATTCTTAAAAATGTATTTCAAATCATTATTAATATTTTAAATACTAAGGTATAAAGTCATTTTTACACTTTTTGACCTTTTATAAAAAGTTTATAAAGGAATATTTTTGTCATTTTCCAAAGAAGGTCCTTTTTAATCTTTTCGACAGAATTAAGCTAAGAATTGCCTTTTTTTTAACTTATATGGCGGGTGCAGCTATTTTCCACTGTTATAAAATCATATAATCTTCCCTTACAAGCTTATTAGAATATTTTCAAATTAAATTTTTTATTTTTATAATTATGATAATTTTAAATGATTTCAAAAATGAGATATTTCTCTCAAATAGTTTTGATTTCATCTATATCAACATCCTTTGATGGATTTTAAGCTTATTTGAAGTTTATTTATTATGATACAAAACTTCCATATTGTATTGAAGGTTTTTTGAAATGTTTGACTATGGATGTGTTAATTTTATACCATTCCTGGTTTATGGAGAAATTATTGACATTTCGTATGCTAGTTTTAAAACGAATGCTTATGTTATTTTAAACATTTTCTTTTGAGGAATGTATTGGACTTAATATGTGACGGGTAAACACCGCTATAGCTCCTCGATGCATCAGTTGGTCTCAGGAGACAAAATAGTGTCTTTTCATAAGGCCTTAACAAAATCTTATTTGTAGTCTTGGCACGAGTCCTTGATTACATGGTTATGATAGTCTGGCATTTTTCATTCCATCATTATGAAGTGGTTATTGATATTGCATGTGATTATTCAACTAGTAGAATATCCAGGTGAATAAGTAAATGGAATTATTTTATTTTATCTTTTCCATATTATTCTGAAGATCATGTTTAAAAGGATTTTGTTTTAGTTATACATTGACTTAAATGTTTATGCTTATTTATGAATGTTTCCGGTATATTGTTATGCTTAATGAGCATCTAAGCTCACCCCTTTCAATGTTTAATTTTTCCCAGGATGTGAAGAATTAATTTATGAATGACCTACATGGACAGTATGAGGGGATATGGATACAAGTTTTTGTTGTAGTAGTTTTCACATTATGATATAATGTAATCTTTATGAATGTATCTAATTATTCCAAGGCTACTAAACTAATCGGCCTTTCGAGACTTGATCTTTTGTGATCATGCCAATATTATGTAATAATGCACTGACTCTGTGTAACTAGGGTCATGGCGTTACAATAATCATGTAATAACATTTCATAATAAATTAGGTTATCCTTGGACATTGATAATTTCAATCACACATATCCTACTCATACATTATAAATTATTTAAGTATATACTGATTGGGTTGATTAATATATCACATTTCACTCATCTTTGTAAATGAAATTATACAATTCTCTTTATATTGCAAGATAAATACATTATAATTACTTTATATAATTATGGACATATATTTCCTGAGTTTATCTCAATATAAGGGTTTTATGACATACATTTCAAATGAGAGGAAAAATCACATCTTGGTTGATTCTCAATGGAGGCCATAATAAAAATACATACCCAACGATCCCCCGATAATATAAGAATGAATAATTTCAAAAGAAAAGTATTATGGTTTTATGGTTATTATGACATGAACTTTTATGAACATAGGTTTTACAGATTAAATATCAAATATAAAAACCTAGTTTACTAAATTCCTATTGAATGACACTTGAAATATGTTTTTATGCATACATTTTATTGTATATTAATGTACTGATTTGGTATTTAATTGATTAATAATGGTAATAATTTGAATATTTGAATTGTTTTGTCTTTTATGGAATGAAATAATAAATATATGAAAATGTAATAATAAGAGGTGAATTTTGAATCAATAAGGCACTTCACATTTCTATATTCACTCACGGTGCAACATCATATTTTTGAGAGTGTAACAGAGATGTAGAACTGGGGCACATCTATAAGGCCCCGACCATAAAACATTACATAATATTGAGTGAATTAATATTTTAAAATAGTAATTTTCATATAAATAAATACATAAACCCATTATGAAACATGGACATTAATAAGAAATATTTATAAGATTAAATCATTAAGACGATATTTTAGTTAAGGAGTTCTTAACCAAATAGGAGATGCTTCAATACAAATAATTGAGGTATAGAATTTAATAAAAACATTCTATTATCTTGAGAATAAAGGTATTCAAGATATAATATGACATAGGATAGTATAAACACCATATCAAAGTGAATTGGAACATATCAACAATGAAGTCTCAATGGAATGTAAATTGAGATGAAATCCCTTATAAAGACAGTATCCTTAGATTAAGGATAAATTAATTACATAATTATGTTTGAAAAAAAGAATACACCCCATATAATTGGATTGTATTGGTAGAACAATCAGATTTTATTCACAAATATTCATAGCGTGACATAATCATGATGTATAAGTTTAACCCAAAGAATTGAAATTGGGTTAAGAAGTTCTCCTATAGAAATTCGACTGCCTAACGACATCACATAAAATTTCAGAAAAAGATTTGATGATAGAGAAAAGGTTATCTCATCACTTGGATATAAAATTGACATCAATAAGGATATATAAGAACATGTCCAAACATAATGAGTTGTAATTTAAAAGGCATAAAAAATGAGTCTTTTAAAAAGAAAAGGGTGAAAGGTTCCCTTGCCGATTTGGTAACTTACGAAACATAGATCACATGAAAGGACCATAAAATGTTGATGTAAATACCCATATATGAATTTATATTAAACAATTAATACAATAATATGAAGTACATACACCACTTAATGGAGATTGTGACAAATATAGCATGAATCTCAGGGGAATAAAAAGTGAGATAAAAACCCCTTACCTCGTTGTAATAAATCTTGTTGTATAACCAACCGATAATAAACACCAAATGAATCATAGTATAAACTGAATATAAATATAATCATGATAATATATATAAAATTTCATTACACAATACACCAAATTAAATAAATAAGTGGAGAACAATGGAAATCTCACGAAATTAAAAGTGAGATAAGAAATGCCTTACTTCCTCTCCAACTTCACACGCTTGTATGTTCGTTGTTCTTCCTGAATGATAAACATAAAAAAATTATACTTGATTAAGAATTTTTTTAAGGTTTATTATTCCTTTTATATCAATTATTACCAATTAATAACAATTATTTTATAGTTTGAGTTCATAATGGACTTTTTTTCGATGATCGAAACATGAGTAAACAAATTGACTTCTTATAATTACATGATGTTCATGTGGTAACAATTTCATTAAATATAGTATGATATTCATAATTTTTATGTAATATATGTCATATATATCAATTATATATAAGTACATATAATATTACATAACATTTGGATATAAGAAATTAAATGCACCGTTCATGGAGATGGTAAGTTGTACGTACGCATGAACACTACTTCTATTTATATTCCATACATTAATGGAATGAAAACATAATGAAACTTACTAATATTATAATTATAGGATATTATATATGTTATATATGTTACATATTTTAATAAATTACATTATTTATAAATTCCATGTTTGGCATTAACGAGTCACATCACTTGAGGGGGCGGTTGTCCACACTTCCTCATATAAAATTATATCATTTCAACAACATGAAAAGCATAAAGGTATGTTCTAAATATAAAATGAAAAATCATAATGAGGACATAAATATAATAAATATAATATATAAATATAGTTCCATAATAATGGTCACCATGATAGGTGGTTGGAAGAGATTGAACAATCATCGTTTCTTGAGGCAGCAATTCGCCATCCATGGAAACAATATATTCTTTAACAATTAGACGGTGGTGTTTGTAAGTGTAGGTAGAATACTTATCATAAAAAATCCTAGTATATTGAGGATACTGGTTTTAATATGGGATCAAATAATAAGATGATAGTGGTGAGTGAAGAAGGAAAATAAAAGAATGAAACTCAAGAGAAGACATTACCTCTAAATTGGGTAACTCTTTTTGATTTGAGCTAATGGCTTCCTTGGAAATACTTATACCCAATGTGAGGCTTCTAGGAGTGATAGAGGTATGTGAATAGATAATATGAATAGTGGTTTGACGAGACAGGGCATTGAGAGGTGTGGGTAAGGGGGTAGGGTTAGGGGCCTTTTATAAGAGAGAGGAGGGTCACTTTTGGAATGTCTTGAAATGTTACTTTATTATAAAATGATTTTTTGGATTTTAAAGTCCCCACAATGATATATTTTGAGGATAATGTTATAAGGGTTCACAATACACCAAAAAAATTGGTTTTATACAATTTTATGTCTTATATTTTACCTTATCATTTAATTTTATTTAAATCATTCAATATTGAGATAATCACTGCATCATCATGGTGTCATAAATAAATATATTTATTTAATTTATAAAAATTATAAATAAAATACCATGAAGTAAGAAATTTTTTTAGACATATAATGACTATATATAGTCTACGATATCATTTATGTAAACAAAATTAAAATTGTTTTACTTAGGTGTTACATAGTTTGGATATATTTCCCTTTCATTAAAAATAATATGACAAAAGGTCACTATCACAAAAAAGTGATTCCATGGGATCCCTAAGTTGGCACAAGAAATTCCATGGTCTTCCATGACACAACCAGGTGATGTTGGACACATTTTAGTGTTATTTTATATTATTATGATATTATTTTATTACCCTTAACTACCTGATTACTAATTAATCATGATAATTAATGATAATTGTCCTTATTACTATTCATAATTTCCAAAAACCAAATAGTCTTAAATACATATTTTTGACCTTATGATTCCAAATATGGAATCCATTTTTCCAAATTCCAAATGCTGAAATTTAATTAATTAATTTAAAAATAATTCCCATTGTCAAAACCAAAGATGTGTTTTTAAGAAGTAAAATTTATCAAATGATTGACTTGTTTTTACATCCAATTGAAACATGAAATTACTTCCAATGAACAAAATTGTATTAATTTATAAAAAAATAATTCAATTACACTTTTAATCCAATTAAAAATACATTCTAACTATATAATAAAATTAGATGAAAAAGTAGCTTAAAAGTAAAATGCAGTATTTTTCCCAAATTCATTAAAAATGAACATTTGTATGAAAAGTACCAAAAATTTATCCAAAGTAAATGTGATGTTCTAAATTAAAATATGATTTAATTTTCAACAAATTCATAACATAGATGTTTCATTAATTAATTTTACAATTAATTTCCACTGTCAAAACAAATTGCGTGTTTTTAAGAAACAAAATTTATCAAAAGATTGACACTTGTTTATGTACAATTTCAAAGTGAAATTAATTACAATGGCCACAATTGAATTAAATTGAAAATATATATTCTAATTAAACCTTATAATAAATTAAAAATATAATATAACCATATATATAAATTACATAAAAAGGAAGTTTTGAATTAAAATACAACATTTTTCACTATTCATAAAAAATGAACTTTATCGGAAAAATAACAAAAATTTACACAATGTAAATTTTGATGTCCCAATTATAAATAAGGATTATATTTTTTCAAATATTACATATAAAATTTTTATAAAGTGAATTTTAAAAAGGGTTCTCCATCAAAAGGTGGTTAATCGACCTTTTAAATAATATTAGAATATTTATGATTCAAATTGGATTCATTTGCATGTTATGCCTCTAACATTTATTAGATAAGTGTATAAATATTTTACAAACATATATAATAATTATGTAGATAGTTCTTTTCATTCCCTCTATTATAACAGCTATGTGTTAACTACCATTTAAAATAATATTATTATATTATTAGTGTGCTATGTAAGATTTCAAAGAAACTCGTTGTTACGTATTGGGTACGCCATCAAAAATAGAATCTTTATTAAAGTAATATTAATATTAAATTCGCGAATATTAATAAATATGAAAATTTCCAATTCTTTATTTACCTCGGATATTACATCCTTCCCACCTTTTGGGAATTACATCCTCACCAATTTAAAATTGGGCTCAGAAAGATTATTGAAAGCCCCACATTGGAAAAGAAATCAATTAAACTGTCAATTTAAAAGAAAGAAAGAAAAGTAAAAAGGTCACCTGAGACAACAGATACTAGGATTCTATGAAAACATGGATATGGAGGAGAAACATACCATCAAGGTCTGATGGAGAGTGATAGAAAACATGATTAGGAGAAAGTTAACCACCAGAAAATCACAAACTTGTAATGGTCTAAAAAGTATTTGATTCCCTAGTAGGAAAAGTTAACAAACAACGTTTTTGATTTAAGTTAAATTTCATTGGGAAATTTTTTATGAGCTTAACTAAAACATAATTAAAAATACTTACTATTATGTAGACTTTCAACATTTACTAGATTTCTAACACAAACTCATATTACCTCCAAATGATTAGTATTAAGGATGACTTGTTTGCATTATGAGTGCTAAAATAAACTTCGAGAGAATCACATAATCTACATAAGATGAACTATATATTTCTCACGTCCTTTAGACATTAGCCAAAACCCAAATTTTTAGTATAAGATTAGATAATCCCAAAAACTGATAATATTTTACAAAAAGAAAAACTACTCTTAACCTCCAAAATTTGTCCAACAAAACCCAAAGTTCATCAAAAACTATTCAATAAACATTTATCCATAAAATTATTCAAAATAATTCAAACTAATATTGAAACCCAAATCTCTAAAAGATTTAATCACATTTTCTTCCAAGGTAAATATTAACATTTATCTCCAAATAACATATGTTTTGCTTAAAGTCTCATATTGAATAGTAATTAACCTAATCATATATCTTCCCTGATAGGATAATCATTTCCATAGATAACCCAAAATCATCTTATTCATGATTCATAAGATCATATAACTAAAAATAATTAGTCATACTAACTAGGGACTTCACATAGTCTAGTGGTAGGTGATAAATATCAGTCACACATTGGTTGTGGGTTCGATTCCCGTAGCTTTTTCTGACGTGACTAGTTGTCACACAGTCTGTGTGTTGTCCTTTTTCATAAACTATATAATTTTATAACATTCCCAAAAAGAGATAAATTCATTAAAAATAACCATAACATAATTTAACCACGAAGGTTATCTAATAACTTTCATTTTGTATCCCATAATGTATTAACCTTTAATTGCCTCAATTTCAAGTATTATATATTCCCATATGGTTTTTTATAACTATATCCAAAAAATAAAAGATAATTATTCCTTGAATAAAATTTTCATATATCAAACATCAAGGTTACACATACTATAAAAAGTCTTCTAATGTAATCCCATCATCAAAAGAGCCTTCATATTTTTATGAATTTCACAATCCTAAAATATACCATAACTCTTGAATCCTTTAATGTTGACTTCTTAGACATTCAACATTCTTCTTGATGCATTAACCATTATTCTCTGACTTATTATTATATACTTCTTTCCTATATACAAAATAATGAATCATATCTTAAGATTTCAATAATATTAAAGAATATGTTAACAAATAATCCATACCTTTCATTGGTTATTGTCAGTTTCTTCATCCTCAATCGGAATGGAATTCGATATTGGTGAACAAATATTTTTATGATCTCGGTGATCCAATTCCCGAAACTTTTTTTAGGACTTGTGTTTGCATAATGAACATGCACACCACATTTAAATCATCCAATTGATCTTTCAGAATGAAATTCATTCCCCGTCCTAGAGTCAACTAGATTCTTCCTTTTTACATGGCAGGTTATTGGTTTGTGACCTTCGTTTCAACATCTATAACATATTTTTTCCCCTTTGAAACATTTTCCTATGTGTTTCTTTCCACATCTTTGACACATAGGTTTTTTAACATACTTACCTTTATGATTATTAAATAAACATTCATAGGGATTTCTGTCTAACATATATGATGGCTTATAAAAATCACTAAGGTTTAGGTTTTCCATCATGACTCCAGATAGTTGGTTGAGAATAACCACAAGATTACTCATCGCATCTCCCATATCATTCAGTTTCTTGTTCAGAAAATTGTCACAATTTTCTTCGCATCCACTCCTACTTTGGTTCCTACTAGATCCAGCCATTTACTAAAACCAAAAAGGTTAGTGTGAGTATACCAGTAAAATCATCATATAATACTAAGATATATTTATTCATATTATCATAAACTCATTCACATTATCGAAAAAACTATGACTCTTTCTGAAATACTAACCATTATGGTAATGTCACTTAAGCTTAAAGAATACCCTAACCTTTAAAGTCATCTAAACTAACCTCTGATACCAACTATAAGGCCCTAGCCTTATAAAATTACAAAATCTTGAATTAAAATAGGCCATAACTATTACATGTCATCTTGGACATTACAAAGTATACACTTATACTATAACCAATTTTTCACAACAATAAAAAAATCCTTAAATAAAAAAAAGAGTTATTTTCTTGATATAAATATTCATGAATACTTCATTTCTCTTACCATTCCATATAACTTACGAAAAACATTTCAAAAAATTAGGATGAGAATAAAAAGCACAATAAGGGTTATAAAATAATTAAAGGAAACATTAACCCATCAATAAATAAAAATTAATGAAACCATAATTTTCAATCATAACATACCTTCTGAAATCATAATATTTATGAATGACACATAATAATCACAAATCATTAAGGTAACATAAGATGTACATAACATATGTAAATTGTAGCTATCACAACTACATAGAGAGTCGCATTTGGAATACCCATCACAGAATATTCCCTAAATCTCTTAGGAGAAACATTACTGTTTACCTCTATCACATTACCCAATGCATTAGAGAGCTATCTCAGGCTCACCCGCCCTAGGATTATCACAGAACCACCCATATAAGTAAGAGATTCCCAAGAACCATAACATAATCATAACACATAACATAATCACAAGGTAAATATTACATTCCCACATTGCAATCACAATATATCAGTTCAATATATTGACAAAATCAATGCTTTATCAAAACCATTTAAAAAAGATATTTTTGAATCAAAGTGTCCCATATGACTTTGAAGCTTTTAAATGAATTAATATTTTAAAACAGTAATGTCCATATAAATAAATACATAAAACTATTTTGAAACATGGACATTAACATTAAATATTTATAAGATTAAATCATTAAGATGATATATTAGTTAAGAAGTTCTAAAACAAATAGTAGATGCTTCAATACACATAATTAAGGGATAAAATTCAATCGAAACATTATAATATCAGGAGAATAAAGGTATTCATGATATAATATTCCAAAGGATGGTATATACACCATATCAAATTGAATTGTATCATATCAACAATGAAGACTCAATGGAATGTAAATTGAGATGAAATCCCTTATAAAGATAGTATCTTTATATTAAGGATAAATCAATTACATAATTATGTTTGAAAAATAAGAATACACCCAATATAATGGGATATTAAGTGTAGAACAATAATATTTTATTCACAAATATTCATATCGTGACATAATCAAGAAGTATATGTTTAACCCAAAGAATTGAAATTGGGTTAAGAAGTTCTCTTACAAAAATTTGACTGCCTAACGACATCAATTATAAATTCAGAAAAATATTTCTTTAGAGGGGAAAGGTTATATCATAACATGGATATAAAATTTACATAAATAAGGATATATCATAAAATATCCCAACATAATGAGATTTAATTTAAAATACATAAAAAATGAGTCTTTTAAAAAGAAACAGGTGAAAGGTTCCCTTACCAATTTGGTAACTTACGAAACATACATCACCTGAAAGAAGAACCATATAATGTTGATGTAAATACCGATATATTGATGTATATAACACAAAGAGTACAATAATTTGCAGAACATACACCACTCATAGGAGATAGTTTCAAATATAGCATGAATCTCACGGGAATAAAAAGTGAGATAAAAACCCCTTTCCTCGTTGTAATAAATCATGTCATATGACCAAAAGATAATAAACACCAAATGAATCATAGAATACCATGGATATATATATAATCATGATAATATATATCAAATTTTAGTACACAATACACCACATGAAATAAATTATTGGCGAATAATGGAAATCTCACGGAATTATAAGTGAGATAAGAAATCCCTTACCTCGTGTTCGACTTGAATCGCTTGTATGTTCCTTATTCTTCCTGAATGATAAAATTAAATTAATTCCTACTTTATTAAAAATGTTTTTCATGTTTATCATTCCTTCTATATCACTTATTAAATTTTTATAACAATTATTTAATTTTTGGGTTCATAATGGACATTTTATTGATATTTGGAACTTGAGTCAAAAGATGGATTTCTTATAATTACATGATGTTCATGTGGTACAAAGTTCATTAAATCTAGAATGATATCCATTATTTATATGCAATATATATCATATATATCCATTATATATACGTAAATATAATAGTACATAACATTTGGAGATAAGAAATGAAATGCATCATTCATGAAGACGGTAAGTTGTCCGTACTCATGAATGCTAATTTCATTTATATTTAAAAAATTAATGGAATGAAAACATAATGATACATAGGTATATTATAATTACAGTATAATAGAGATGTTATAAATGTTACATAAGTTAATAAAATACATTCTTTATAAATTCCATGTTTGGCATTAATGAGTCACATAACATGAGGGGGCTGTTGTCCACACTTCCTTTTATAAAATTATAGCATTTTCACAACATGTAAAGCATAAAGGTATGTTTAAATAAAAAATACAAAAGCATAGATAGGAGATAAATATAATATATATCATATATAAATATTTTTCCATCATAATGGCCACCATGAAAGGTGGTTGGAGAAGATTGAACAATCATCGTTTTGTGAGGCAGTAATTCGTCATCCACAAAAATAGTATATTCTTTAACCATTAGAAGGATGTGTGTGTAAGTGTAGGTAGAATACTTATCATAACAACATCCTAATATATTGAGGATACTATATTTGTTATGGGATGAAATAATAAGAATATAGTGGTGAGTTATGAAGGATAATAAAAGAAAGAAACTCGAGAGAAGACATTACCTCTAAATCGGGTAACTCTTTTTGATTTGAGCCAAATGCTTCCTTGGAAAGACTCCTTCCCAAAGTGAGGCTTTAGGTGTGATATAGGTATTTTAAGAGATAAAATGAGAGGTTTTTGATGAGCCAAGGGATTCAGAGGTGTGGGTAAGGTGGTAGATTTGTGGGAATTTTATAAGAGGGAGGAGGGTCACTTTTGGAAAGTCTTCAAATGTTACTTTCTTATAAAATGATTTTAGGATTTTAAAGGTCCCACAATCATATTGTTTTAGGATAAGGTGATAAGGGTTTAAAATCTCCCCATAAAATAGGTTTTAGACAATATTATGTCTTATATTTTACCTTATCTTTTAATTTTATTTTAATCGTTCATTAATAAGGTAATCACTTCATCATCACGGTGTCATAAATAAATTTATTTATTTAATTTCTAAAAATTATAAAGAAAAATACCATGATGTAGAAAATATTTTTAGACATTAATGGACTATTTATAGTATAATATATCATTTATGAAATCTAAATTAATTTTTTTACTTAGGTGTCATATAGTTAGGTTATAAATTCCTTTCATTAAAAATAATATGATAAAGGTCACTATCACACATAAGTGATTTCATGGGGTCCCTAAGTTGGCATAAAGAATCCCATGGTCGGCCATGAGACTACCAAGAGGATTTTGACACATTTTGGGGTAATTTTATATTATTATTATTTTATTTTATTACCCCTAACTACCTGATTACTAATTATTCATGATAATTGAAGATAATTGTCGTCGTTAAAATTCATAATGTCCAAAAACAGAAGAGTCTTAATTATAGAATTTGGAAATTATGATTCCAAATATGGATTCCATTTTACCAAATTAAAATCACAGAAATTTGATTTAGTAATTTAAAAATAATTCCCATTATCAAAACCAAAGACATGTTTTTTAAGAAGTAAATTTTTTTAAAAGATTGACTAGTTTTTACATCCAATAAAAGATTGACTTGTTTTTACATCCAACTGAAAAATAAAATTACTTCCAATGTTGAAAATTGTATTAAGTGATAAAAACAAAATTCAATTAAACTTTAAAACCAATTAAAAGAAAAATATAACTATATGATTAAATTAGATGAAATAGCAGTTTTGAAGGAATATGCAGTATTTTTTACTATTCATTAAAAATGAACATTTGTTAGATAAATACCAAATATTTTTCCAGAGTAAATTTGATATTGAAAATTCAGATATGATGTCCATTTTACCAAATTAAAACATATAAGTTTCATTAAATAATTGTATAATTTATTCCCGATGTCAAAACGAATAGTGTGATTTTAAGAAACAATACCTATCAAAAGATTGACACTTGGTTATGTCCAATTTCAAAGTGAAATTAATTCCAATGACCACCATTGAATTAAATAGTAAAAATATATTATAATTAAACGTTAAAACAATTTAAAAATATAATCTAACCGTATAAATAAATTACATTAAAAGGAGGTTTTGAATTAAAATACAGCATTTTTCACTATTCATAAAAAATGATCTTTATCAGAAAACTAACAAATATTTACACAAAGTAAATTTTGATGACACAATTCTAAAGAAGGATTCTATTTTGTCAAATATAACATATAAAATTTTAAAAAATTGGATTTAAAAAGTGTTCTCCATCAAAAGTCAATTAATTAACCTTTTAAAGAATATTAGAATATTTATGCTTAAAATTGGATTCATTCGCATTTTAAGCCTCTGACATTTATTAGATAACTGTAAAAATATTTAACAGGAATATCTCATCATTTTTTAGTTAGTTCTATCCATTCATTCCATTACAATGGCTATGTGTTAATTACCATTTAAAATAATATTATTATATTATTAGTGTGCAACATATTATTTCAATGAAACTCATTGTTGTGTATTGGGTATGCCATCGAACATAGAATATTCTTTAAAGTAATATTAATATTTAATTTATAAATATTAATAAATATGAAAATGTCATATTCTTTATTTACCTAGGATGTTACAACATCATTTACATTCCATATAAATACATTACATGAGGTGAATTTTTGAGGATTTGTTTTTTTGGAAAATATACAACAAATTCATGATGCCTCCACCCATAGTGAAAATAACGATATCCCACGATGTGTAAATACATTAAATATAATGATTTCATTGGGAAATAAAAAATTAAATCCACAAAACCACCATTTTTATGTTGAATCCCATAAATGTATCACCTCATCATCCCTATTGGGGTATTCTAGATGTGATATTCAATGATGATCCGATTCTGGAGATGTACTACACTGCAGAGACCTATATCTTCCACATCACTATAAGTTTTTCTTCATTATTTTTATGAAACCCCACATGGGTAACATGAGGGGGTGATTTTTAGGTGGCATGTAATTTATGATGATCATGAATTAAATTTATGATTTTTTCCATTTTTAGTTCCAATTTATGTTGAGATATCATGTTCTTCCATTATTGTGATCTTTTTCTTAACTGTACTTGCATGATCATTATGAGGGGAGTTCGGAACAAGGATTAATTTTTTTAAATCATTGAGCATCACCATTTCTTGAGTAGAATGTGTAAACTTTTATAATGTGAGGTCTTTAGTTTTTGATTTCCCCTTGACCATTGGGTTTTCCTCTCCTCTATGTCAAAATAAGTTTTTTGGTTACCCATTAATTAAAATCTGATGTACCTGACCGTGAGAAAATGAATAATTGGGAAGGAGAGAGTTTTACATGAACTTTGGACTCATTAGGACCTAATTTGGACAATGATGTATGTATTATTTGATTATATCATACCCTTTAATCCCATGAACCTAGAATCATATCTTCCTGACAACTATTTGATATTTTTTTCTCGCACATTCTAATTAATCACATGAATAACATCATCGTGTGAATTTGTAAAAATAAAAGATAATTTATCATTATCTAATTTAATTAATATTTTATTTAATATTAAATCTATTGGTTAGACATCATACATGGATATACTATACTACCCAATAACATAGTGTTTTTATTCTTTCTCATTTATAAATTTCATAATTTGGTAACTCGGGGGGGGGGGGGGATAATGAATCATGAGGGGATATAAACACTCTATGGAATATACTTTGTGGATCCTCTGTTATAAAGAGATCTATTTTATCTCATCATCGTATTTTATAACTCAATACAAGATCCTTTAAGATATCCACGCATTAAACACACATTATTTCAAAATAAAATATTGATTTGAAAAAAGTATAATCCAAGGATATAGATGTATAATGTCATTGTATTATTATACTCCTAAATTCTTCATTTTACCCTAAAAATTATATTTGTTTAAAACTCCACATAGTCATCCTTAATACTATAGATATTTTAAAACTATATAGTATACCCTAGTGAGAAAAACATAATTAAAAAAGTTGGGATTGAAATTGAATTAAGGGAATAAACACTTAAATAAAGAATAAATTGAGTGTTAATAGGAATAATATGATATCACAAATAGAATGATCATATGAATTAAATCACGGAATAATGAAATAAAATCATAATATCATCAAATCATGTAATGTGAGGAAACAATATAACACATGTCATTATCAAAAATAATTCATGGAAACCCCCACAACCATAATCATAATGTGTAAAAATAACCACTTTCGATTAGGTTCATTTACCATTTTCCTAAATAGTTGAAATATCTAGGTAGTGGATTGGGTTTACGGCACAATCCCATATAATTTGTGTGAAAAGTCTAATAGTGTATTAGGTTAACTACCAATATAAAAAACATAATTTCCTATGAGATAAAAATATTTATCCAATATATTAGAGGGTTATATAATTATATTCCCATAATTCACATATTGGAATTCATAAAATGTACATTCATACAAGTTCATATGTGTAAATAGAAACAACCACAAGCATAAGTATTATAAAAACATTGAATAGGAAGAAAGTTTTTTTGATAAGGAATAACATAAAGATAAATCATAACAATTTCCCAGATAAGAAAGAATTCAATAATTTTTAACATTTATAAATGAAAATGGGACATAGTTCTTGAACATTTGGTTACACTATACAAAATTCATGACAAAAATCATGATATAAATAAAATTGATCCACCTTGGTTGATATTTCATGAAATAATTAAATAATATTTTAAAAAAAGAAATATCTTCTTGTTCTCAAAGAATAATGAAATTATAAAATAGGTGTTTACATAAGATATGAATTATTTTCAGAAGATAATTATTTTTAAAACTTTTTTTGGGCTGATTATTCACATGAGAAGATAAATTGGAATGTTCCCTTTGATAATGTTTACTTTAATGTATGAATTTTTAAGGGAACTAAAACCATGTATAATTCCATAAATAAATAAAATATTTTATTAAGTATGTATGTAAGGGATATATATATATATTCATGCTAATAAGTTATCTTAAAATGGAGAAAAATAAATAGAATGTGTAACTGATAACTAAGGAGAGAGGTAAGAATAATCCCTTACATCAATTTTAAATGTGATATGAACTTGTGAAAAAATCACAGAATAGTTATATTAAATTTTAGAAATATGTAAAAAATAAATTTATTCATCTATATTAATTTTTATATATTTAATAATATTTTATTACTTATTTTTGTTATATTAATTTCTTATATCGGTTACTTAAGGGTTTTTAGAAAATTTACTTGTAAAACATTAATTTTACTGAGTGTGGTCAAAGGTGATATAAAATAACATCATGGGATTCATAACTATATTTTTTATTTGAATTATTATTCAGATAAAAAAATAATTACACAGTTTCAAATTTTAGAAATAAATTAATAAAGGTTATTTCATAAGTTAATTTAAGGTGGTAAGTGTTACTATGACTATTAATTATTAATCAAATAAATAAATTACAAAATATTATTATTTTATAATATTAACTGTGTCAAAAATAATTTTTTTAACATGATAAGTAACTTTTTACGGTAAATATTTTTAGTTGTCAATGGAAAATGATACATGTTGTTTCATAGAGGTCTTAGATTTCTTGCACCCACAGATGAAGCATTCATTTTCCAAGGAATTAAAATGAAAATAGGTAATGAAATAATAATTATTTTATATTTATAATAATTTTGTATACATATAATTATTTAATTAAATAACAATTTTTACCTTTTATTTATGGTGGTGATGAATAATTGAACATTTCTTTCATGGAGGCGGTCGTCCGTCCACTAGAAGGACAACATTTTCATTTTTCTCAATGATTATTGGTGAAGGTATAAAATGGATATTCCATTAGTATAATAACATCTAAAATAACAAATTATTTTGGTCTTATAATACCATAATGTATAGTGGATACATGATGGTTGTTGAAGAATCAATGAACTTGGAAAAGTTTTGTTGAGAGTCTTATAATTCCCATGGATGTTCTCCCTTAGGTAACATATTAAGGTTCCCTAGATTGGTCATTTTGTTAGGCCAAGGCATGAAAGTAATTGTTATTTTATATATTAAATAATATTTCGTATTTAATTTTGAGATAATGTTTTGGAGTGGCTGGATAAATAGGGGAGGAGGTGAGATCTTTTATTTTAAAATAATGGGGCACGTTGTTTTGGTGTCTCTTTAATTTTCAATAATTTTATTCCACTATTAAATGCAAAATGATCCAAAAATATATGAAAATGGTTTGGTTAAGAATATAAAACTAATAATGTTTCTATTATTTTAATATCATTCATTTTTTAAAAAAAATGTAACCTCTTTCACCATCATATCATTTTTTACCAAAATATTCTTTATAGTGGTAGCAACCCATTCACTAATAGTGTCTATTTTCAATTTCCATAATTAAATTTTATATTACACTAAAATATTTAAATTAGTATTTAGTATCTTAAAATAATTTTTTAAAATTAAATATATATCATTTAGAGATATTCATTTGTGCACCGAACGTTAAAAAAAATTCTCTTCGAAAGAAACCATTTTATGTATAAAAATTAAGTTTGGAAAAATATAATTAATTTTATTTTAAGAATCAAATTGTTCTACTAAAAATAAAATAAATTATATGTGAACTTAAAATCAATCTAAAAACATATTTTAACTTGATAATTTTTCGTAAAATGAATATACAAATTAATAGTGTTTTATTAGAATTAAAATAACACTTTGGTTTTTTATAGATAAACTTGGGTTTAGTAAAATATTAAAAAAATATTTAATAGGAATAAAAAAATCCATTAAATAAAAATATCATCAATTTATTTTTTTAAAAAAATTATACTTCTCACTAATTTATGAATAATGAAATAAAGGAATTTTTTTGGATGAAACTATATTTTTCAGTAAAAAGATAGTTATTTATGAAAAAACCATAAATTTATTACTAAATTAATTTTCACATAATGAATAAAAAATGTAATTAATTATTTCATTAATATTTTATAAGTGATAGAAATTAGTTTGAGATATATTTTGTTAAAATTTAGTGAGAATAATTTCATTAAACATTACTTATCTATTAAAATGTAGTTTCTAAGTTATTATATTAAAAAATTATAAATTATAAATTAAATTACAAGCTTCTAACTTTTTCTTATAAAATGGTTTTATAAATTTAAAAATCATAATTTTTTTAATAATAATTTCTTAAAATCCATGTTTTTTCTTAAAAAAGTAATTTTTAACAATTCACCAAAAAATCAATCGTTTTGAAAAAAAAGAAAAAAATCCTGGGCAAATAATTTTGAAATTATAAATCCAATAATTTTGTTTATTTTAAGAATTAAAATCACTAAGAATTTCATTCTTAACTTTTTAAAAATCACAAAATACAACGATAAAGAACTTTTATTGGAAAAATGATTTTCTAAATATAGTTTTGTTCTTATTAATAATTTATATAAATAAATAATAATGATAGAATCAATAAATCAATATTATATATTATAAAAATAATTATATAAAAAAATATGCATTGTTTTATTTTTTAAAATATAAACATATATAAAATAGATTATTAAAGCCAATAATTAATTATGTAAATTTAAATAAAATTTCCATTATATATATATATATTAATATATTTTATAATTTGGATACTATAATACATTATTACTAATACGATGGATATAATTTTTCTATCTAAATATTTCGTGATTTTCTTAAAGTTTTTTATTTCATGTAGATCAATCTTGGGAAAAAATTTCAGCTCATTACAAGAAAATATATATTATAATATAGGGTTGTTACATTATTCCCACATAAATAAATTATGACAACCCAATTTTAATACTCAAATTATGGGATTAAATTTCATAAGGAGCATATAATTAACTTCAAAATTTTATTTGATTTAGGATATGATATGATATATCACTATATATAATTTGATTTTAGCCCTCTAGAAAATATATAATACAATCCTAATAGCTTCATAAAAGTGATGATGTACTAATTTTTTAAGGTACAACATTCGTCAAAAAAATATGAATTTTAATATACCAATGATATAAACATTTTAAAAAAACATTTTTTTATTTATATATCATTACATAATTGGATAAATTTTAAATGTTAGAAGACAAGGAAAAATCATGAATGAAAACTCACCCATATTCCTCAACAATAGTCATTTCATAGTGTTTTCATTGTTCTTATTATATTTTGGGTGTATGTTATCATTTGTTGACATTTACCATTAGATTTTTTCATTGTATTAAGGAATTGGTTAGTATATCTCCCAAATTCCTTACATATGAACACAGAATTATTACTGGATCATTAAAAATAAAATTATCACCATTCCTTGTATCCTTCATTTTCCATCGAAAACTTTTTCAATGATTCTATATTTTACCAAAATTAAATCATATTGAAATTCGACTAAAGAAATTACCTTTTTTATTATTCCTACATCATTAACAATTATGATGTTCGATTCTATTTTCTATAACATCTTTATAACATGAGTTCCAAAGTGACTCAATCCATATACACTTTGTGTGTTCAATATTTAAATTATTCTCGCATAGGTAATCATATTTCGTGATATTATGTTCTTAACAATCAATAGGATTCTAATTCTATATCCCATTTCATAGAGTTGATCATTGAGGTAATCTAATATTTTTCCCTCAGTACCATTTTTCATTCTACTTCCAGTATTTACTAAAACCAACGTGTTAATATGATTGGGGTACATTTAACATCATTGGGTTATTTTTATGATTCGTAATATAAAATTTATTAAACCATAAAACCATCTGACCATTTACATCATGAAATTATATACAAATTACAGTAGATTAACCTAAATTAACCTCAGTTTAACATATATTTCATTAAAATTTGATATATTATAATTCTACACCAAGTCTCTCAATGTAAAATAGAAATAAATCGTCCATTTTTTTAATAAGGTATGATCAATTGAATAATATCAATTGGGAGTGTCAAATTAGGTTTGTAGCTACAAATCCATAAATTTCATCAGATTATCATCTAATTAATACTCAATATAGCATTTCTAATGTTATTACACCAAGTCACTTATGTTACAGAACATGTATACACATGTAGAATAAATAAATGGGTTTTATTGTCAGAATAACCTATTACATAAATCAATTCCAAAATTTAAGGACATTATCCTATTCTTAGGCTTATACAACGGGTTTTCACTAATTATATCACATACTAATAAATAAATATCAATACCTTTATATGAATAAAACTATAGATACCCAATCATTAACCACAATACAACTCATTATTTTTCAGACATATTTCAAACCACAACAAAAAAATGATCTATAGATTTAGTGACATAGAAAATTTAGAAACAAATATTAATAAAGAAATATAATAAAAAATAATCCTAAGTTAAAAAAACAAATAGTTCTCTTTAATCCCATAGATCCTTAAAAATATTGGTACTCCATAGGGAAAATATATAGGGAAAAGGGTGAGATAAAATGCATAGGAAGTGAATGAACAATGAAATAATGAATAACATGAGATAAAATTTCCATAAAAATATAAGAAATAGAATTTTAATAAACATGGAAAATCGAATAAGGAATAGAAATAATAAAAGAATGTAATTGTATAATATGTGAAATAATATAAAACCGTACATCATAAAAACATTAAGGGGTACCCTTTATACCATCATATTGAAGAGTAAAATGTTCCACAGTTGATTGGGATTAAAATCAATTACCAAAACATAGCCGAAAATATACCCTTTTTGATTTGGTTACCAACACATTCTATTAGAAATTGTATAATGATTCTCATGGTTCTATGATTTTACTCTACATTTTCATAATCATAGTAGAGAATGTCTCATGGTGTATTATGTTCACTATCTAAATCCTATACATAAAATCCCATTTTATAGGTTTACCCAATTAATATGAGGGATATAAATTTCAATACTATCTTCCATATAAAAAAATTAACATGCACAAGAATATGTGTGTCACTTGATAGAAAGAAACAATACAAAAATCATAGTCATGATAATACTAATGAGAAGGAAGCAGATTCCATAATTATAATTTGGGTAATAACCGGAGGACAAATCATAATTATTTACAAGATAATAAGGAATTAAATAATTATTTACTTTCATAATTGATTAATTTATATTCTTGATCATGTAATTCCATTTTACAAAATTCATGAGAAATATCCTAAGAAAAAGGAATAAAAATTCACCACCTGAGTTGAGATTTTTTGAAATATATAATGGAGTTTCTAAAATAATGAATGAAATTATTTTTATCCATCATTCAAAAATAAAACCTAAAATTATATTATTGAAATGATTATTTTTTTAATAAGATACTAAAGGGAAAAATAATTATGTGGGTTATTTTTAACACGATACAAGAAATTGGAAATTCCCTAAAATATGTATGACATTAATGTGGGAATTTCGAAGGTTACTAAAAGAATGTATAACCCTATAAATGATAAACCACAAAATATGAAAATAACAGTTAACCCTACTTGGTTATATGTCCATACATATACCAATGTTTTCATGTATACCTGTTTCATTCATTAAGGAACACGCGGCCCAACTCCTTAGCCAAAATCTCAATTGTAGCATGAAGGAATGAATACCATGAAGGTAACACCACAATGGTAAGTACAAAAAAGGTAGTTCCCATAGAAAAATACAACATAAGTATCACCATGAAGGTATGTCTCACAAAGGTAATTCCACACAGAAGAATAACATAATGGTACCACCATGAAGGTAAGTTCCACAACAGTAACACTACACATAGGAATACCACAAAAATAACATCACACAGAAGTGTAATAAAAAGTGATAGAATCATCACACACTAGGTATAACTTAAGTACAGAAGTAAATATGTTTATTCATATTTCTAGATAGTGTTACATTTTAAAGAAGTTCTGTTGTTGACCCACACAGGATCAAAGATGACCCACACATGATCTGAGGATGACCCACATAAAATCTGGAGATGACCCACACATGATTAGTATGTGCTGACCCACACAAGATCGTTGAGCGCTGACCCACACAGGATCCGAAGATGAACCACTCAGGATCTGAAGACTCATCAAGTATAGCCATCCATTGGGTTCCTGCACTAAGCATGCTTGATTCTGGTAGGTTCTACTTCTAAATCCATCAGTTGATACTTAAACTACCATGAAGTCCCACTAAAAAGTCCCCCAAAATACTTCCACGTCACATGGGTCCCAACGTAACAGACGGCGCATCAATCAAAGACCCGACCGATAAATTATTATCCTTTTCGTCCCGAGAGCATGATTTATTTGGTTTTGATCCAAACCATATGTACTGCAAGATTATCCAGAACATAAGTGGAGTATAGAAAAAGGATCATCTGATTATGAGGATTGTCACCCCGCAGATGGTTTGTCAATCGGACGCCCTGATCACATGTTATGGCCAAAAGCTCCTATATGGGTCTAGATGGGATGGGGTCCGATCCGACCCGGAGAGGCTAGTCCACGGAGGGCCTGGCCCGTGGCCGTGGTGTCCCATTGTAGTGGGTTCTTCCCACACTGCCACCTAGAAGGACAGGCACCCCCAGGTCACCCGAACGGTTCGTAGGCCGTTCAGTTTTGGCCAACCAGGAGGAACCACGTGGCACCGCCAGTTGGATCCCAGGTCCCGCTCGGTGTGTTGTCGCCTTCGGAATAGTCAGACCTTCTACCAGCGGCGCAGATGCACACTTCTCCTCCTCTGTGGCCAGCCATGTGCCTTCAACCCTCCGATATACGTTGTTGACTAGCGGCCAAAGTCTTCATCTCCGATGACCTATTCACTCATCGCCCTTTCACCACATGGTCAGCCAGCATGCAATCCACCCCTCTTCTCCGTCGCAGCCGAAGAGCCGCGACCTCCTCTTCTGGCAGTACGAATGCACCACCTCCTTCCTCACGGCCGGCCTATTTTCTGACCGCCACTTTTTCCCTACTGGCACCGGTCAACGAAAACCTTCTTAGGGACACTGGGAGAGCTCTGGTGGCCCATTCTTCAAATAGAAAAAACCGTAACAGGTCTCGGCACTCTTCTGGTGTTCCAAGACCAGCGGGGTAAGATTCTATTCAACTAGAAGTCTCACTCATGAATATCATATCATTTAATGAATAAGTAGAGGGATCGGGCCATTTTAGCTTGGACCCCACCCTCCGTGTTAAATAGGTAACATGCAGCTTATGAAGATTGAATCACAACATAGAATCAAGTTGAAGAAACAAAAAAAATTTCAATACCCCTACCTTGATGTTCATAGGTGGTTCCGTGAGGAAGGAGATGAAGAAGGTAAAATCATCATTTTCTCATACATCAGTTCATTCAACATTGGAGATGTTCTTTGTTAGAGGAGGATCATCCAAAAAGTTCACATCTAACACAAAATTTCTCAAATAATATCCCATTTTACAATGATCCCCAACAAAGTGATGTGGATAAAAAATTAATTCAGTTAGTTTTGTTAATTCAATTAGTGTTGGCACATTAATGGGGGAATTAAAATTGTTAACTCACATTAAAGAGGGAGTTCGGGTGGCCCCACCTACAAGATTAAAATGAGAGGTGGGAGGATATATGTTGAAAATAAATTATATTTACTTTATTTATCCTCTATGGAAAACTCAAAAACCATCTTCCACCTCGACCTACTATAGTCGAGGTGAAGGTCTCCTTAAGAAAATATTGGTGCAAAGAGTCCAACAGTGTCCTCAGATTTTAATTTCAAGCACCGGTTCAAAAGTTAAAAAACATCACCCGCACATTTACTGACGTTACATAAAAAAAGTTCATAAATTCATTACAGACTCTCTAGGCCTCAAAATCATGTGCGATCAATTTTCGCAGAATCTTAATATTTATATATAATTTTAAAAAAAATTACATGGAATAAATTGGGTTGTTACATTCTCTCCACCTCAGGGCTTCGCATCCTTAAAATCCACAACAAAAACTAAGGAAACAAATGGGAATATTGTGTAAGAATCTAAGACTCTCACTCCCATGTTCTCTCCTAGGGGTAATAATTTATTTAAAGAATGCACACAAAAGGTATCATTCACACATTTACGACTCTCTCCTTTAGAAACTCAATCTCTAATGGAACCTCCAATAAATTTTCCCCATCATCAGTATCCAACTCACCGTGGTCGATAATGTGTAAAGGATCATGTACGTATCTTCTCAGCTAGGATACATGGAAAATGTCGTGCACACGGTGCAACTGAGGTGGAAGATCCATGTAGTTATCCACCTCGCCAAATCTACAAATCTCTTGAAAAGGTCTAATGAACCTTGGTAATAATTTGTCACCCTGGCCAAATCTTTGCAAACCTCGTCAAGGTGAGACCCATAGAAAGGCATGGTCCCCATCCTCAATGTCCAGATATATCAATCTACTATCAACATAGTATTTCTACCTACTCTGTGCAGTCTTTATCCACTCCAAGATGATCTACACCGTCACCATGGTAGCAAGTACCATCTATAATCCCCTAAGTGTTGACTCCCTTGGTTTAGTCGAACACAGAGGTGATCTGAAAGTTCCATCGTACAACACCTCGAATGGTTCCATACTGATAGTGAAGTGGTAACTATTGTTGTATGCAAACACTACCATGGTCAAGTGATTCTCCCATCTGTCGTAGAAATAAAGGACGCATGCATGCAACATGTCCTTAAGGGTTTGAATGGTCTGCTATGTCTGACTATCCTTCTAAGGATGGAAAGCGGTGCTCTACTGAAGTTGTGTCTTGAACACCTCATGAAACCCCTTCCATAGCCTGGAAGTAAATTGTGCATCACGATCAAAGAAAATCATATATGGAACCCCATTACGTTATACAATCTCCTACAAGTAATGGCGTCCCATGCCCTCGACTAAACCCTGCTCTCTGATATGTACGTAGTGGGCTGACTTGGTGAGTCGGTCAATGATCACCTATTTAGAATCATGACCCCTATACGTGTGTGGATGTTCTATCAAGAAATACATGAAAATTATATCCCACATCTACTCAGACATGTCTAGTGGTTGAACTAATCCTACTGAAACCTGATGATTTGCCTTCACTTGCTGACAAATGAGGCACCAATAGACAAACTCTATCACTGCTTTCTTCAATACTGGCCACCAGTGCTGACATCAATGATCCTAGTACATCTTCACTACTCATGGATGTACTTCTATTGGGACATATGGAACTCGTTCCACACTTCCTCTCGTAGCGCCACTGGTACCATAGTACGCTCTCTGATGTGGATGATATGCTCCCCATCATCCAAAAATACATTAGGTGATTTTCCTATAGATATCTGAGCAAGTCGAGCCTCACAGTCCATGCCCCATATTGTGCCTCCCAGACTCGCTGAAGGATTGGGGGAGTTACTGTTAGAGACTGAAGATAAGGATCTCCATCTCGTTCAATGTAGGATATTCGCAAAGTGGAAAGTTTCTTTATTGCCTCTCTCAACAACTATATACCAGATCTCCTGCTATGTGCATCGGGAAATATGTCCCCCTTCCCAAATATATAGACTATCTTGAATTGATAATACTAGAGGAACTCAAGCCAACACCACTGTCTCAAGTTCAGTTCCTTATAAGAGAAGATATACTTAAGACTCTTGTAATCAGAGTAGACTTTAAAGCTTTCACCCATTAAGTAAAGTAGCCACATCATCAAGGTGAAGACCACTACTACTAACTATAGGTCATGTGTAGAATAGTTCTACTCATTCTATATCATCTTTCAAGAACCATAGGTGATCATTGATCTCTCCTACTTTAGGACACATCCAAGCCAGGTCCCTAATTCGTTGTTGTAGACTATGAACCCAAACCCTCCTCTGATAACCTCAATATAGGGGAACTCGTTAGTCACTTCCTTGGCTCCTGGAAACACTGATGGTATTTCTCTAACCAACAGAAGGGTTTCTCTTCTTCTTCGATGCCTATAAGGTTGACACATCTCTGGAAACGTCAGGCACAAACCTCAGGTAGTAACCAACCAAACCTAGGATACTCCACATCTCTGTCACACTCCTGGGTGTATCCCAAGAAAGCACAGCCTCAATCTTGATGGGATCTATCGTAACTCCAGCCTCTGAGATAACATGTCCTAAAAAGATGACCTCTCATATCCAAGACTGGGAGTTTGAGAGCTTACCATAATTATGGTTCCCTCAGAGTGTGTCCAGAACTATCTGTAGATGATAGGCATGCTCCTCCTCTGTAGTTGAGTATATCAAAATGCCATTGATAAAGACAACCACAAAGAGATTGAGGTATGGTTGGAAGATCTAGTTAATGAGTCCCATGAACAATTCTGGGGCATTGGTTATGGCAAATGGCATAACCAAGAAGTCATATTGGCCATACCAACATTTGAAGGCTATCTTCTGTGCATCATCATCTCGTACCTTAAGCTAGTGATAGCCTGATCTGAGGTCTATCTTTGAAAACCATTGTTCTCTATTCAACTGATAAAAAAGTTCATCAATCCTTGGGAGTTGGGTCTTGTTCTTCATGGTCACCTGTTTCAGGCCCTGATATTCTACACAGAGTCTCAAACTCTCATTCGCCTTCATAGCGATCAAAATCAGGGCTGCCCAAGGAGAAATACTGGGCCTAATGAACTACTTGCTCTACAAGTCCTCCAACTATACTCATAGCTCTCGAAGCATTTCCAAATCCATCCAATATTCTGGTGTAGATATTAGTTCCATTCTGGCCAGTAAATTTCTATAAAAATCCACCTCTTATGAGAAGGGAGACCAAAAACATCATCGGGAATAACATCAATGTACTGGTCCACTACTAAAGGATATCCCAGACTCTCAGCATCAACTGCACCAAGTGTAGGGCCATCCAACTGATGTGTGATCAGCAGAAACAACTTCTGTTTAAGTCCATTATATGCTGCAATGGTTCCCTTCTCACCGGTGAAGGAAAAACTAGTCTCATCTGTGCAGACACACCACACATTGCACTTAATACATTCAATCTGAGCATGGACTGTGGATAACTAGCCCATACCCAAGATGACGTCGTAAGGCCTTGATGCCGCTAAAAGAAGATCCCAAACTGAAGATCTCACCCCCTAAATTAGGCTCACACTACTGGAACTATTTTTTACTCATCGAATCTTCCCCCATAAGTGTCTCTAGCTACAAAGATCGAGCCAACATCTCCATCAGTATCTCCGAGCACTGAACAAGGGTTGTAGAAATAAAAGAGTGACTTAAACATGTGTCTATAAGTACTGAAGCTAAGGTGGAGACGACAAAAATTGTACCTTGAATCATATCTAGATCACCGTGGTTATAGGCCTCAACTACATAGAGGTGATCTCATCCGTAACCACCATATCCCTGTTGTCATGGTGGACCACCATGTGGTTGGGGCGATAGTAACTCATATCGCCACCCACTGCCTGATGTACGAACATCTGCTCTTCCACTTCTGTCTCCCTCCTACGGACCACCTTGATCAAATCTTCACCTCATCCAAAGTGGTCTTTAGACTGTTTTATGGTCGTCCATATGGTGGTTTGGGTAGTCATGAGGTGTGTGACCCTACCTGCAACTTGAGTAACACTTCACGGTCCTTGCCTATCTTGCTCTATCTCTCGAGCCCCGCACAAAGGACCATGTATCATGTGGTCATACACCTGTAGTTATGGTCTTCTTGGACCTCTACATCATATGTCTACTTTCAGTAGCAGATCACACTGTTACGTGATTTCTGGGGGTGGGTCTCGCTTCCTGTGACTGCTCAACATGGAAACTCTCCACTAAGAGTGCATGTTCTAACACCCCCACCTACGTCGAAATGCTGAGATAAATTATTGAAGCTCTAATATCCAGTCTGATCCACATCATGTAGTTCTAGGACCTGAATAAAGGGTCCTGCACCATGTCAGTGGAGTTGCATGAGAGTTCGGTGAACCTCCCTGAATACTAAGTTGCGGTCATGCTTGCCTCCAGCAGGTGGAGAAGCTATTGTATACACACAAATCTTAAATTCATTGGGACAAACTCGGACCTTAATAGGCACAAAAATTCCACCTAGATAAGAGTGACCTCATCTTGAACAAAGAGCAACATGGACCACCATCTACCCACTACTGCCTGAAGAAGATAGGTAGTATGGATCACCACGGGATCAGCTGGTGTACCTACTAGTTAAAAGATTCTAGCCTCTGCTTCTAGCCACTCATCAGCTACCTGTTGATCTATCTCTATTCATAACCTCAGTGTCCTCTAGCACTAAAACTAATTCAACATGCTCAAGAGGCATTCACCCTCTACTGCAGAATCAGGTGGCATCCGTTTCCCAATGGGTAGTGGTTCTGTTAGTACACCACTCGATGATACAACTGTCGTAAGGGGGCCCTTCACTGAAGCCTCATTTCGTGGTGGGATTTTATCACATACTCTACTTGGAACCCTAGATGTCTGTCTATGTTGAAGCATATTGAATGAAACAAGTGCACCATGGACAATAAGTTATACCTGTTGAGTTGACAAAAAGAGACCAAAAAGAAAATTTTCTAGAAACAAACATGCAATTAGTTTTTTGGTGCACTATGTCAGAAATCAGAATCCATAGTCCTGGGGTATTGATACGTCTACTGTCGCAACAACACTGGGTTCCCCAAGTTGAATACCACACTCATCACACTTAACACTATTTCCACACAGTAAAGATCAGAGTCCTGGTTCGTTGGAAGAACTGACTCCTTTAATACCAATTTGTCAACACACGTCCCCCAAGGCCTGTGTCATGACTACCCCAATCCCACCTTCCATAGGCCAAGGGTTGGTGACTAGCACCAGAAAGGCATTTCCCCAAAACTAGGAAGGCATTTCCTTTTTTCCTGAAACTCATTCAAACCCATCACATAGAAAGATACAATCACAAGGTAAACCATATAGTAAAAAGTGTGTCTATAGTATGTAATGGGGGGAGGAATACAAGCCCATACAGAAATTGGAAGAAAAACTTAAAACATATCCTATGAATGCCCCCACGGATCCTACCTGAAGGGTAGGTATAGCTCTCTAATGGTCGTCTCTGCAGTACATCTCGTCTAATGGTCCACCTACGAGCAACCTCTATTCCTTGTACCCTCATCCTCAGTCGGCGTTGTCTTTCTTCTGCAAAAGACATAACAAGGTGTAGGCATATCCCATACAAGAAAGAGTATAACAATACTCAATAGAAACCCTGAGACCCCCAAAGGTCTCTCAAAATCAACAAATGATAAACCACAAAGCACAAAAACAATAGTTAATCCTACTTAGGTATATTCTCATACATATACTTACGTTATCATGTGTTCACATATCATTCATGAAAAAACATTAATCCCAACTCCTTTTCCAAAATCCTAAATGTTCCAAAAAGTAAAGAATACCACGAAGGTAACACCAAAATGATATGTACCGCAAATGTAACGCCACATAGAAGAATACAACATAGGTATCACCATGATGGTAAGTCCCATAATGGTAATGACACACAAAAGAATGCCAAAAAGGTATCACCACGAAGGTAATTAACACAAAGATAACACGACATAAGATAATAACACATAGAAGTCACCACACAGAAGTTTACCAAAATATATATATAATAATATCACACCAGGTATAACTTATGTACAAAATTATAGATGATTATTTGTATTGATAGATCATCTTACATCATCGAGAAGCTCTGATGTTGAACCACACAGGATCAAAGATGACCCAAAACGGTTATAAAGATGACCCACATAGGATTTGGAGATTACACACACATGAATGTTATGCGCTGACCCACATAGGATCATTGAGAGCTATCCCACATAGGATTCAAAGATGACCCTCATAAGATCTGATGACTTTTCAAGTACAGCCAGCCACAGGGTTCTAGCAATAAGCATGCTTGATTTTGGGAGGTTCTACCCCTCAATCCATCAATCGATAGCTCAACTTCTGCATAGTCCCACGAAAAAGTATCCCAAAGGGCCGCCACATCTCAAGGGTCCCAACGCAATAGACGGTACGTCAATCGGATGCTCGGTCTATAAATTTTTCGCCTTTTAGTCATGAGGGAATTATTGGATTTAGGTTCGATCTAACCCAGACATACCCCAAATTTATTCAAAACGCAAGTATTGTATACCAAATTTACCATCTCATTCCAAGGATTCCATCGTTGTAGACAGTTCGTGAATTGGACGCTCAGATCACAAGTTATGGCCAAAGAAGCATATCTGGGTCCAGATGGGCCTGGGTCTGGTTTGACCCGGCCCAACCTGATCCGGACCAGCTCGGCCATGGTGTGATTGGCCTATAGGGCCGTGGTTCGGCCTACCCATGAAGGTGGTGGTTGTAGGGCATCCTACGGCTGGGGTGGCCCCTTATGGTGGTGTCTGCCCGAGTTGCGACCCGAGAGGGGAGGTGTGGCGCCACAAGCTAGCATGTGGGAGCCACCGGAGGGGTCTTGTATGGCATGACCAGACTGGACAGAATGTTCAACCCCCCATCTAGCAGTTCGGTCGCATGCCAATCCTCCACTGTGGCCAACCGAGTGTCGACCACCCTCTGATTTCTGTGGCGACCGATAGGCCGTGACCTCCTCTTCCGACGACACGAACGTACCACCACCCTCCTTGCGGCCGGTCGATGTTCTGACCACTTCTTGTTCCCTACCGACATCTTTATCCATCACTGATCACTGGCACCAATCATCAGCAAACATCGTTGGGTCACCGTGACAACCCTGATGGCTTGTTCTTCAAACCGAAAAAATGTTTGCGAGTCTTGGGAACATTTCTGTCATTCCAAGAACGAGGTCATATTTCATTAAACATGAAGTCTCTCCCATGAAGATCATTTCATTCAAAGAATTATAGAATGGATCAGGTCGTGTAAGCTTAGCTCTCACCCTCCATGTTAGATGTATAATAGGAAGCTAATGAAGATTGAATCACAATGTGGAATCACGATGAAAAAACAAAAACAACCAAATTCAAAATACCTACCATGACGTTTGTTGGAGGTGCCGTGAGGAAGGAGATGAAGATAATGACATTGGTGTTTCCTCAAATGTCACATTGTTCATCATTGGAGATATTCATCATTGGAGGAGTTTCTTCCACCAAGTACTTCTCTCCACCAAAAGTCCTCAAAAAACCTCATTGTTTCCAACGTTCCCTAACCAAGAGTTGAGGAGCCAACATTAATTGAGTTATGTTTATTAATTAAATTAATGTTGGCACACTAATTGGGAACAATTCAAGGGTAAACTCACATTAAATAATGATTTCAAGTGGTCCCCACCTCCAAGATTCAAATGAGAGGTGGGAGGATATGTTTTTAAAATGAATTATATTTATTTTATTTATCCTCTACGAAAAACACAAAAACCAACATCCACCCTTCACCTACTACAGTCGAGGTGAACATTTTTTAAGCGAATATCAGCACTACGAGTTCAACGATGTCCTCAGATTTCAATTCTAAACACTGGTTCAAAAGATAAAAAATGCCACTATCACATTTACTGAACGTACCTAAAATTAAGTTCAAAATTTCATTTCGGGCACTCTGACCCTCAGAATTGTGTGCCATCAATTTTCACAAACTCTTAATATTCTAATATAATTTAAAAAAATTACATGGAAAATCCAGGTCTATACAATATTTGTTTTATAAACCCTCTTATGTCAATTTTGAAACTATTTAGTAATAGATTTTTATTAAAGTCATAACAACTTGACTAATTAGATCCAAAGGAATTATATCATATATCACATGTCAGTTTAGTCCAAAACATTGGAGTATGGAATCAAAATATTCAACATATATTTATTTTAATATTTATAATATCATTTATTTGAATACATTATTTGTGAGGTAATCACTAAATCATTATTGTGTTATAAATAAATATATTTACTCAATGTGAAAAAATTAAAATAAAATACCATGATATAAGAAATATTATTATCTTTATAATTAAAATATATATTCAAGTATAAATGTTATATACATATATATTGAAGTGTTTTTAGTAAAAGACACATGTTTCTCTTTTATTTCTATTTTCTTTAAATAAAATATTATAAAAGGTCATTATTACACCCAAGTGGCTCAATGGGGCCTTAAAATTGACCCAATGATTCTCATGGATGGAAATATATCATAACATTTTATTATTTTACATGTTATTGTAGTTTTATATAATTATAATATTATTTTTTAACCTTATTTACCTGATTTACCCTTTAACCTTGGTAAATAAAAATATTTATTTATGTTACTATTCATACTATCAAAAAATAAAGGGAAACTATTGGAAAATTTTGACAATATGCTTAAAAATATGGAATCCATTTTTCTAAATTTAAATCACTAAATTTGAAAAAAATCAAATTAATTCCAGTCGGCACAACCAGAATGCTGGGTTTTAAGAAGTAAAAACTGTCAGATGATTTACATGTGTTTGTGTCTAATTTAAATGTGAAATTACATCCAAAGAAAAAATTGGAGTAAATAATGAAAAAATAATACAATTAAACTTTAAATAAAATTAAAAATATAATCCTTAAATATAAATAAATTAGATGAAATGTCAGTTTTGAATTAAAATACAATATTTTAATTATTCATTAAAATATGAATTTCATCTAAAAAACAATATTCCAACCAAGGTAAATTTCAATACCCAGATTCCAAAGATTAAATTTATTTTTTCATATAAAATATAAAAAAAAAATTTAGACTTGATTTTAATTGGGTGATCTATCAAAAGGAAGTAAAAGAGAATTTGTTTTTAAAAATAATTCTTTTATTTGAAAAAATTCATTTTTTCTTATATCATGTTTAGAAAATACATAAGATGAATGTTAATGTAATATAAAATTAAAAATGTGGTTAATAAAATTAGTAAAATCTAGTTATATCCCATTAAATAATAATTTTATATAAATATATTGTTTTTAATAAAATTCGGTTTAGCGTACAACACAAGCTATCGATGAAGGTCTCTATTACATGTAACACAAACCGAATCAGTGTTTTTCTTATTGAGATATTCTTTTGGTGTTGAATATAACATAATCCAATACATAGTTATTTTATACATTGAACATACTATATTCTCATTATATCATGTATCGCATTCCATCCTAGTGTTGTGCGTAACATTCTAAATGTCGATTTAGTGTGAAGGAAATGTTTGACTTAGTGCATTCAATGATATGAATGAAAATTTTAATTTATTTGATAAAATGTTCCATAAATACTCATATTGTTTAATTATATAAACCATGTATGCATCCTGATAGATAACCATACACCTCTGGTCGCGTGGTTATAGAGAAACCATGCAACCCCATCTTTTTATCACATTTCATTGCACCGTTATCTGAATATTACAACCATGGAGTTTATTTCATATTTATACATAATTTATTACATAAATATTCAATTAATACAACTAATTTGATTGATATGTTTATATTATTATGGTATTATGAACATTACATGAGAACATTTGATATAAAATACAAAATCCTTATAGAAAACTTCTTTTACCTGACCACAATATTCCTATGTACTTAGCATTGAATAAGATAACCTAAAGAAAAACATAAAGAAAAGGGTGAGATATAAGTCCAATTAATATATTAAATGATTTTTAACAAAACTAATATAATATATTTTAGGAAATAGGCATATAAATTCAGTATAATGAGGAGAGAAACATACTGGCATGATAAAGCATCATCATTATAACATGGAAATGTGGCAACAACTGAAATCACCACATCATTAACCTAAAATAATCAGCAAAACCCCTATCCCAACCTCATGGACCAAATTATTATAAATAAATTAGGTAAAACCATATTCCAACATGAAATATCATGATACAAAATAATACCTAATGCATTAGAGAAATATAAAATTTTGGTTGCACCCATAACTTTAATTTCATTATCATGCTTAAGTGTGACACTTTGATCAAAAAACATTTTATTAATACATTATCATAATATTTTCCTTGATCAAGGGGGTGGAATAAATACATTTATTTGTTCAATAAAAAAATATGTGAATAAAAATTAACACACTTGAAAGGGAATGGGTATGATAGTCACTAATAAATGTGTTTGGAATGGAAATTTGTGGTTAAATTTTGGGATCCTAATGATGTTACATAAAAATTAATAAAAAATGATGATGTGTGATACATTAGTCTATCATAATTTATAAATTTAATGTAATGTATGTAGGTCATATAAATATATTTCAAAAAACATGGAATTTGGAAAATAGAGGTGTAACATAATAATGAAACGTGAAGAAAGAGGAGGAATGAAATGAAACTTAACAAATTTTGGCATGGTAATGGGTGTAAATGGGAGGGATTAATCTGAGAGAAAGGGGTATCGCATAATTAAAACATAATAAGGGATTTATGGGGGAATTTATAAAACATACCCCATCATTATTAATTGGAAAAAAAAGTTTGTAATAATATTTGAAATCATGGTTAAAAATGTGAAAGGAATCCTTTACATAAGTGTGTGACTTAAAAATCACGATGACGAGCTTCATGAGATCTTGGGGTGCCTTAGTGAATTATATTGAGGGGAGGAAAGTGTAGGTACATGTTTCGATGATTTTGAGTGAAGAGAAATGGGATCATGTGTGAGGTTATATAGGAAATGATAAGGAAATTCATTAATATTTCACAAACTCAGGTTTTGGACTCTGTATAATTATATATTCAAAACCACAAACCTTTTCATGGTTTTTGAAATAGTTATTTTCCAAATATGAGTGTAAAACGTTATTTTATAAGTCCAGGGTCCAAATATTTTTAAATATTTTCTTTGGTTATAAGGAGGTGAGTCACATTATTAATGAAATGAACTTAAACCATAAAATATGTTATAAATTTTAGGGAATTTACTAAATCATTATAAAATAATTCAAATAAATAAAAAATAACATTTATTTAAAGATAAATCATTTATTTGGTCTAATATTAATTTTATGATATTTATTACATCACAATTGGTTCATTATGAAGACCTAAAACACATTATATATTTATATATTACTTCATTTTTTCTCAAAAAAATATACTGTCTTTGAAAATTATTATTAATTCAACATGGTATAATTTTTACTTCCTAATTCCGAAAATAATGTTAATTTTATATAAATAATTATACAAATATGTAAATTTTTTCTTTCAAAATGAGAACTGAAATTTATTGAAAATTTGAAAGTTTTTCAGAAAAAAGAAGTTTTTAAACATTAATAAAAATTACACTTTACATCATAAATATTATATACTAATTTATTTTAAATAAAAATAATTCAATAAGAATATTTTATTTAAATATTTATTATTTTTAAAATTCACTAATTCATTAAAATAAATTCCTTAAAAATACACTTTTTTATTTACTGTATAAAAATATAACTCGTATCAAACTAATTACCTACTCATTTATAGATAAGGTACCTATATAATCATCATTAGTAATAATTATTTTATAATATTATTAAAAAAATAATTATTTATATATTTCTGAAAATTACAATTTTTACTCGAAAATCAATTTTATCAGATTCATAATTTTATTAAGAAAGTCTATTCCAACAAATGAATTGATTTAATAAGACTTTTACTTATAAAAAAGTGATTTCCCAATAATTAACTAATACTTTGTTACATAACCCCTTATAACACCCTCATAATACATAAGGGTGATGTGTGTGATGGTGAAAAACTCATGGAGCGGCTCGAATAAAATCACCTGGGTGGTAATATCTATTAACTAGAACTTCTCCAGTAGGTGATTACATTCAAGAATAACATATTCAAGCTCAATTTGAGCTTGGTAAAGTGAAAATTCTAGTGACACTACATCTTTTATGAGATCAGGCAAATGAGATTCATATGGCCTAAGCCTACTAGATGGAACAACGTCTTCTTTTTCTGTGTCTAAAATATTTTTTAAAACCTTATATTTATATAAATTTTGTGATCACAATTCAATTGATATATTATCAATGTCAATGATACAAAATGGTCATTTACCACTATAAAAATAAAAAAAGAGTGCATGTGTTTTCTATATCGACAAGATATTAAATGAAAGGGAATTTTATTCATAAATGATATAGCCATAACAAATTTCCCCCCTTATAAAATTATGTCATTGAAATTTCTTTTTCCCACAAAAAAAATAGATTAGGTTTACTCTTCCTAATCACATCCTTTGGATCCCGTGTTGCCTTTTCAAACATGGGGTTTCTCCAAAACACTTTGATGAGGTGAATTTTCTTATTTCATAGAACCTTTTTCCTACAATATATGATCTCCCTTGGATTTTCATTATTGGAATAGTGATTCTCCAATTGTACTACATCTAGATTAAGTACATGTGATGAGTCAGGTATGTACTTCCACAAGATTGATACATGTAAAACATCATCTAATTGATATAATTTTTGTGCAAGTTCTTAACGATATGACATGTCTTTGATGTGATCTAGGATCTCAAAAGGGTCGATATACCTTGGAAAAAGATATCCCTTATTCCAAAATATCATCACTCCCTTCCATATATATATGAAATGGAAAAAAATCTCTGACATCAAACTGTAGGTCTTGTCGATTGTTGTTATCATATATCTTAAGAAGCCTACAATCAGTTTTGATATACTCTAGGATAGTTTTAACCATCTCCATAATTTTTTCGACCTTTTATAGACCTAGAATATTTTTCTCCCCAACTACTTCCCAACATATATGTGTTTTTCACCTCGTACCATAAATGGTTTCATAAGGAGGAATATGGATTCTTGAGTGGAAACTGTTGTTGAAATGGAACTCAACCAGTGGAAGATGTTGATCAAATCCTACTTTTAATTCCATTGATCATGCTCTCAACATTTCCTCATGTGTTGGGATAGTCTTCACATACTAGCCATCGTTTTGAGCCTGATAAGCCTTATTAATGCTCAACTTTATATTCAGAGCTTGTTGGAGACTCTTCCAAAACAGATGGGTAGATCATGGATCTCAGTCATATACAATTGATAGTGGTGCACCATACAGCCTTACCACTTCACTGATGTATATCCATTTTATTTCATTCAATAATAAATCCACTTGAATCACAATGAAGTGTGTAGTAATTGTAAGATAATCCACCATGACCCAGATATAATTCTTTCTTTTCGATGTCTTTAGATTTCTGGTGACAATGTCCATAGTGATGTTCTCTAATTTCCATATTAGTATGGGTAAATGTGGCATCATCCTCGTAGACTTCTTCCACTTAACCTTCACTTGTTAACATACTAGGAACATTGATTTATATTCGGTGATCTCCTTATTCATGTTATCCCCTAAATAATTCATTCAGAGATCCCAATACATCATTGTGTTTCCTGGGTGAATAAATAAATTAAAACAATGAGTATCATCCAAAATTTCCTTCTATAACACTTGATTTGATTGAAAAAATATTCTTGATCGAAATCTCACAGTTCCTTCTTCATTAACTCTGAATATTGAGGATTTCCAATTTTTATAGCTTCCACATTCTTCTGCATTCCAACATCATAATTTTTATCATACTTTAATGTTTCCAAAAGAGGCGTTTGAGAAATAACTTGTGAAAGTATTGATGATTCTCCCTTATTTATGATTCCCAAGTCCATATTCACCAAATATAAGAACATTGGATCCTTTTAAATTCTTATCTTTGATATAATGGTTGGTCCTTTCTACTTAGATCATCTATCACATTGTTTTCGTTCCTAGGGTCATAATGTACTGTGAAATCATAATCCCTGATGAGCACTAAACATCTTTGTTGACACATGTTCAACTCTTTCTGTGTGAATATTTATTTGATAATTTTTTGATCTGTATATATTTGACACTTTTACACAAATATAAAATAACACAATATTTTCTACTCTATGATATCACCTCTCAACTCCAGATCATTCATGGGATAGTTTTTCTCATTAATTTTCAATTACCGTGAGGAATAAGTGATGAAATTGTTATTCTTCATCAAAACACAATATATTCCCTACTATGAAGAATTATAGAAAATTGCATAAATCTCCCCACTTGTTGGTTGTTTGAGCATAGGGGTAGGGATAAACCTCTTCTTATGCTCCATGAAGCTTTCTTTAAATTCATCATTACAAAAAATATTAAATCCATTCCAAGTTATCTTCGTATGTGGGTTTGAAAAATGTGATAAATTTCTCACAAATCAAAGATAATATCTAGATAACATCAAGAAGCTATAGAGATCAATCATAGATGTTTTCATCAGCCTTCCTTCAATTTATTTTGTTTTGGAAGGATCTATAGATATCCCATTCCATGTGATGACATGCCCCAATAATGATACTTCCTTCAAAGAGAACTCAGTCTTGATTACTTTTTATTGACATTATTTTTTTTGCAACGTCCCTAGTATAGTTCATAGATGTTCCTCATGCTACTCCTTGGTTCTGCAGTATATTAGAATATTTTCTATAAGTAAAACCAAATATTTGTTGAGGTAATCTATAAAGACTTTATTAATCATGTCAATAAAGATTGTTGGAGAATTAGTGAGTCTGAAAGGCATTACTATGAATTCATAGAACATATACCTTGTACTAAAATAAGTCATGGGGATATCCTCTTTATTCACCCTTAAATGGTGATGTCTCAAATGAAAGTCAACCTTGTTGAAGTATTGTGCTCCACATAGCTAATCGAACAAGTCATCAATTTATGGAAAGGAATAATGTTTCATTATCATGATTTTGTTGAGATCATGATAATTAATGGAAATGAAAATTTACCTATCCTTCTTGAAGAAGAGGACCTTTGAACCCATGGTGAGATACTTCGGTGTATAAACCATTTTTATGTATTCTCCTGTAGTTATTTTTTATCTCTACAAACTCTAAAATAGACATTCTATATGAATTCATGTATATTAACTATGACCCATCTATATGATCAATTGAGTATTCAGCATCTCTTTTAGGAAGAAGGCAAGGCCATTTCTTAGAAAAACATTAGAGAATTCCACCACAATAGGTATTTATTTGAGGATGTATCCTTAATTAGACTCAATCTTCCCCAAATGATAAACATGCTTATAGGGATGTAATTTATATGCTAGAGATAATGGTGCTAACAAATATTCATCCTCCTCCTTTCAATTTTATAGAATAGGGGGGTCGATTCACTATATAAAGAGTGATTTTCCCCCTCTTTAAAATTTGTGTTGGCTCTATATAGGTAAAGAAAATACTTTCCATGAATTGCATAAAATTCAACCATGTTATGTATGATGTGGTTCTCCAGAATGTACAATATAGAAATTGTTACATGGTAGGAGTTATATTCATGGGATGCAATAATTACCTCATTTTCTGTTCTCACATACATCTTTACATCCATGATTTTTGTTGGTGATTAGATTGTTCTAATAAACTCTTGATATATAAAAGAATACATAGAACAAGAATCAGAAATTACGTTCTATATTAATGATTGAATAACTAGCATACCTATCACCAAATCATTTTTTTGAATCGATTCGATGGTAGTAATCAAAAAAAGAATTCACTTGATTTCATGTAGGTTATTGGTTTCCTCTGAAAAATATTGCCTTAGGGAACTGGTTTACCAGTTTCCCTAGTTCGTTGAATATTTTGGAAAGATTAACGTGTTGAGGGTCAAACAGAGTGTTCCTTTCCTCTGTCATAGTAGATGGTATTTCTTACTGGAAATCACTAGCTCAGTGCTCTTAATTCCCACACCTAAAGCATTTCCTCATCCCATTAATGTAATTTATAGGGTTCTTATTTCCAAATCATTGGAAAATGGGATGCTATAACATTATAGAACTATTGGATTTATACATTGGACCACTATAATTAAAGTCCATATTCCTCTTCCTATCCCTATGATACTCATGAGATTTGAAAATCTGTATCTTGACTTGGAGGGTACATCAGACAATCTCTTCATGGATTTCAATTTTGCAGATCAACAGGGAATTATGTAATATTAGTTTTAGCCCACCGAATAAGAGGTCAACCATGCATTCTAGGGTATTGAAAAAACCATATGTGTATCATGCATGTTAGGTGATGTTTTCCTCGCATGCCCCAAGTGATACATAATCTTTTTTATTCAGTGCATGGAACACTCTTTCAAGCTTATGACAGAAGGTACAAGGAACATATTTATCGAAATATATTTTCTTGAAATTATTCCATACCATCACTTAGATACCTTACTCACTATTCACATATTTGATCAATGTACACCATTGATCATCAACATAGTTCATATGATAAGTAGCCAAAAGAACCTTATGTTATTCAGAACATTGAAGGACAAATAAGGTTTTCTCAATAGTTTTGATTCATTGTTCGAAGATTGAGGGATCAGATTATACATTGAATATAGGAGGCATTTGTCTCATTAAGATCTCGATTGTGACTTAATATTTCTTAGTGGGGTTCGATGTTCCTCTAGACCCTTTTTTCTATTGAATTTTTTTTAACTGATAGAGTATCAAGATAATGTTTTTGATTTCCACTCCCTTAAGATTGGTAATCTGATTGGAATTATCATCAAATTGATCGTCACATCGATTATTATCCTAAGTCCTCATATTAGAAAACATTATCTATAATGGAAGAAAAATTTGGGATTTTTATTTTAAACTATTAATGAATCCAATGGCATAAGGGATAACATATAAATTATGTTTATCTCTATAAATTATTAATTTCTAAGCTTCAATCTATACTATCCAAGATCTATTTCTTGATGTATATTATTAGGTATTTTTTCCTTTCTCACATAATAATGTTCTTTACTAATTTTATTAATCTACCAAATCTTACCTCCGAGTAGTGTTGAACCAAAAGTGTAGCAAGTCCTGTTTTCAAGCGCTAGTTTAAGTTGGAGTCAAGATAAAAATAGTGTTTTCGGGTTTTACCGTGAGATACATATGTGTCATAGCCTCCTATACTTGTTCATATCCATACATGGATGTATATTCATGATAAAATAATTACACTATACTCACCAAAATTTAGGGATTTGTTTTTTTGCATATTCTTATCCATAAATATTTCACTAGGGATTTCTAATCCTAATCCCAAAACTAACCAAACATATCCTCTGATACCAACAATAACAACCATACACAACATTTCATATTTAGATATGATTTATTACATAAATATGAACTTAATACCACCTAGAATATCGATAGGTATAATTTTTTTAGGGATTAGAAACATTACCGGGTAACTAAAAAAAATTCAACATCTTTATTGAAAACTTCTTTTACTAGACCAGAACATTCCTTCATACATAGAATTTAATGGGATAACCTAAGGACATAAACAAATATTGGGATATAAATCCCAGTAATTTATTAAATAAATCATAGCATGAAGAATACAATACATGTTAGGAAATATAAATATGAATGGATCATAAGATAAACATGGACATAAAGACATGGTATTTCATGATCATCATAACATAGAAGTGCATAAACAACATAAAACAAAACATCCTTAAAATAAAAGAATCATTTAAACCCATGTCCCAACATGACTGAAAAAATTTCTATAATGGAATAAAGTAAACCCATGACTCAAAATGATGTAACATTACACTAGAAATTTCCCAATGTAGTGGATCTCTATATAACTCCCGGCGCACCCATCACTTTTATTTCGTTCTCATGTTTCTGTGTTCCACATAAATCAGAAATTTTTTTTTCATTCATTATCATAATTTCATCCAAGATAAATTTTTTTGGAATAAATACATGTATTTACTCAATAAAAAGGTATTTTTTAATAAAATTGAAAACCCTTGATATGAAATGGGTACAGTATTCTCTACACAATGGTTTTTTGTTTTAAAATCAGCAGTGCAATTTTTTCAGCCTAAGGGCATGAAAAAAAATCATAAAAAGTGTTTGAGAATTAAAAGGGTCTATCATCATATATAAATGAAATTTAAATTAAAGTGGTTATATACATAATTTACTAACACATGTAATATGGAAATAGTAGGTGCGACATAATAAATAAACATTAAGAAAGAGGATGGATGAAATAACTCTTACAAAACTTCGACTTGGTATGGGGTGTACATTGGAGGCATTAATGAAATTTAAAGTGGTCACACATCATTAAATCATAATAAGGGATTTATGTGGGAGGTTCAAAAACATACCCTATCCTTTGTAATTGAAAATAAAGTGTTGTAAAAATATAATGAATCATGGATAAAAATGGAAAAGGAAGGAAACCCTTACTTGAGTGTTTGACATCAAAATCATGAAGAAGGTATTTATGAGAGCTTGGGGTCCTAGAAGGATTATAGAGAAGGGAAGATAGAGTAGGGACATGATTCATGTATTTTTAGTGAAGAGATGTGGGAGTTTTGGTGGGTTTATATAGGAAATTAGTGAGGCATTCTTTAATATTTCACAAAATTGGGATTTGGGTTCTATATAAGTAAACTTTGAAGGTCAAAAACCATATAGGGAATTTTCTAATGGTTATTTCCAATGAATATTGGAATATAATATTTTATAAGGCCATGGGTTAAAGAAATTAAAATATTATCATTTCTCATGTGGTGGTTAGCCACATTATTAACAAAATGAACCTAAAATCAGGAAATATGTTATAAATTTTAGAGGATTCACTAGGGAATTATAAAAAAGTCAAATAAATATGAAATCAAATTATGATAAATTTAAAACATTGATTTGGTCTAATATCCCATTTATGGTAATTATTAAATTACTATTGGGTTATTATGATGTCAAAAAATGACTATTTATTTATATATAATATAATTCTTACCAAAAAATCGATAATCTCACATAATTATGAAACATTCACTGTTTTATTATTTTAAAATTCTGATTGAAAAGTAAAATAAATCTTTATCTGAACAATTTTCTAAATATGTGAATTTTTACTTTTAAAATGGGAACCATCTTTTGTTGGAAATTTGACAGGTTTTGACAAAAACAGTTTTTAAACCTAAATAGAAATTTCAAGGGACTTAATAAAAATTATATACAAATTTATTATTAATAAATTTTATTTGATAATAATAATTTATAAAAAAAATAATTATTTAAAAAATACATTTATCTCGTAAAGATAAATTGTTTAAAATACAATTTCTTTTTTATTGTATAATATTATAACTCTTATCAAACTGATTAACTAATCATTTTCAGATAAAGAACTGATATTATCATTATTTAAAAGATTTTTATAATAATATTATTAATAAAAAAATAATAATTCACATATTTTTAAAAAGATACATTTTTACCAGATAAATCAATTTATCAAATTCATCATTTTTTAAGTAAGTCTATTCCCATAAATGAATTAATAGAATAATACTTTTATTTATAGGAATATATTACACAATTAGTAATAAATAACTTGCTTCATAACCCCTTATAACACCCACATAAGTCCTAAAGATATGTTGTTCGATCATGACAGAATCTAGGGGTGGCTCAGATAACATTTCTCGAGTGATAATCTCAATTAACATGAAATTATCCCATAAGTGATTCCATTAAAGCATAACGTGTTAATGATTAGCTTGGGATTGGTCAAGAGAGATTCCTTGTGATACTACCACCTTTATGAGATTCAATAAATGAGATTCTCATGGACTGAGTCTACAGAATGATGCCATCGTCTCCTTTGTATATTCCAAAAGGATTTGTTAAAACATTATATTTATATTAGTTGTGTGATCACTGTTCAACGACTATATTATCAAGCATAAGTATACATAAAAAACATTTAATCCTAATAATAATAACAAAATAGAGTTCATGTGTTTTCTATATCTATAATACATAAATATATAATGGAATTTTATTCATAAATGATTAGGTCATTCACATAACGATCCCCAAACTATCTTGTGACCACTGTGACTTCATTGAAATGATTTTTAGGGTTATTTATGATATTAAAACTAAAAAACAAATTATTCATACTTTTTTTGAAATAAAGGACATTAATCATCCCCTCATCAATTAAATTCATCTCTGAGTTGTCCTTATGAAGGTAAATATGTGTTTTTAGAGAAGAGTTCTTCCTAGAAATCTTTTACATCATCACCATTCACCCCTCATTCACCTTTAACTAAATCATTATACAATATAAATCATACTAATGGTATTTTAAATCATCATTATGTATTCACACTTTGATCAAAAAAATGAATAGGACACTCTTTAAAGGAAGCATCCATATCCAGATTATCCTCATTAATTTGTTTGACATGAGTCAGGTCTAGATAGTATAGGCAAAACTGAGATACAGAAAATACATCTTCCATGGACCGATATCTCTGATGATGTTCCAACTAATAATGCATGGGTTTGATATATTTCTTAACCTCAATAACTACAATGAACCTTGATGAGAGATTACCCTAGTTTTAAATATGCTTATTCCCTAACCTACTAGAGACTCTGAGAAAATTCTGGTGACTATCCTTGAACTCAAGAGTTCATAGGCATCTGTTGGTATATGAAATCTTTTTGGACTGAGCTGACAACATGCTCTTTTTGATTAGTAGGACCTACTCTGTAGACTCTTTCATGAAATATGGTGAATTCATAGTTTCTTCCACAACCTATATCTATAAAATAGGTTAATAAGTGGCATACAATATATGAAATCATATGTATACATCTTGATGGTTTCCAAAAAGATGTTGTTATAAAAGAACTCTATAAGGGTACTCTGTTTCTTCCATGAACCAACATTGTCAAGGACATGTTCAGGGACCATTTTATCTAAATCATGAATAGTATTCCTTATTTATCTATCAGTGTGCGGGTCCTAGTTCATGATCAAATATATATGCATACCAAGGCATCCTGTAACCTTTTCTAGAACCATGATCTAAATTGAGAATCTATATCAGAAAATATAGAACGAGGATCCTAATAAAGTCGTAAAACATCTCTCATGAACGTCCTTCCAAGTTCATATAACATGATGGTCTCTCATATAGGTTGTAAGTGTCAAACCATATTAAAAAAATCAACGAAAAATGATAATTTATTGTTTCCATAAGGTGATTAGGGAAAACCTGTCACAATATCCAACGAAATATCATCACATATCTGTTTGGAATAAATAATAATTTCATAAGACCTTTCAACTAATGATGATGATGCTTCAAATAGATACATGTCAAACACCTATTCATGAAGCTAGAAATCTCACATTTCATACCAGGGAACCAATCCATGAATCATGGACCTCGATAAATTTTGGTGACATTAGAAGAAACCCCCCATGTTGAGGCCTGGAATTTAAAGATCATATCTTTTTTTATATCTTATGGTACACATACACTCTTATGGACAAATAAAGAATCACACCTATCCACGATCTCAACTGAATATTTCAATTAATTCAAGATACATTCATTTATTAAAAGGCCTTTAATATTATATAAAATCCTCATTCATACCTGATACATAAGAGTAGAAGTCACTAAAAGTGTAAGAGGATTGTCTAACCATGGTCCTCTAGAAACTCAACATGCATAACCTTGAATATGTCCATATAATTTTATCTTTATAATAGATTCTTGAACTTCCTATTTTTGAGATTTTATTCATAGAGAATCATCCACATAATTTTATTTACTCATAGTATAAGCATGTTCAAAATCAAACAGATGTATGTATTACACCTAACTATATTTATTAGATTGATATCCCACTATGTAAAGATGTACATAATTATTTTTTGGTTTTTGAATATGAAAAAATTGTCTCCAAGTAGGTGGTGTCTCCAAAAATCAATTCATGAATGACATCAGCAAACATGAGATCATGTGTTACGTAATTCCAGTATTGATGATTTAAATGACGAGACACGTACAAGATAAATCGATCATCCTACTTCAAAACCTCTCCAATCCTGATACCTAATTCCCCAATTTATATTTTCTACCTCCCTATAAATAAGGGAATTTTTATTAGTAATTAATGACATATTCACTTCATCTCCTAAAAGTGTTTTTCAAAATATTCTGGCCATTTGAATTTCACACTGTTCATTGTCAAACCCGTAAACGGTGTGACAAGGAATGAGAAATCCTCGATGAATTTACATGAATATCCAAATAGACCCAAGAAACTTTACATGTCAAATAAATTCTTGGGATACTCCAAAAAAGATACATATCTCACTTTCCTTAGGTCAATAAAATCTTTTTAATCCATGATGATACGACCAAAGAAGAACACTTTATTGATCCATAAGTTGCATTTTTTGATATTAGCATTTTGATGTTTCCCACTCAGTCCATTCAAAATGATATCAATATGGGTTCCATTGTCATGTTTGCGACACGAATACACAAATATTTAAACTAAAATTAGTACCACAAATAACTCTAAATACTGATAGAAAACCCAATTCATAAGATCCATATATACTGAAGGTGAATTTATTAGTCTAAACAACATAACTAGGTACACAGATAGACTATACATACTCTTAAAAGAAATGGGAGGTATGTATCACGTCTTAAAACACACATGATGATATCCCAGCCTCATATCTATCTAATAAAACACTCTTAAACCATGGAGATGATCAAATAAGTCGTCTATTATTGGCAGTGGATACCGATTCTTTAATATGAGTTGTTTTAAATGATGGCATTCTATGCAGATCCAAATGGTTCCATCTTCCTCAATGGAATAAATATCTGGTGAGCCTCAAAGAAATGTTTTGAGGAATATAAATCCTTTAACAACCAAATCTTTCAACTACATCATAATCTCCAAAATCTCATCAGGTTCTAACCAATAAAGAGTACTAGTCATTTCTGCTTCTCCATATGTAAGATCAATGGTAATATCTAACTCTCTTACCAGAGGAAAATGATATAATTCATTAAAAAAACATATATTAAATTTTATTTTATTGGGTAAATGATAGTGGTTTATAACCGCTAATAATCTATGAAATTATTGGAAATATATGTTGTCACGTTACCCAACCTCTACTACCCTTGTACAGTTCTAGTTACACATACATCCAATTTACCCTTACACAAGTTCTTAATAGAATATGTTTATTTAAAAGTAAAAATATGAAGATATAAGACAAAATTTTCTAGATAGGACCTCACAATTAAATTCCAATTATTTCATCAATTCTAATCATTTTGAGGACGACCATATTCCGTACAAAAATGAAACCACCTATCTCACGAGGATAATCCTTATAATGGTAGACACCCTATGAATAGATATATAACTATGTATCAAGCATCATAATTCCACAATAGTGTTAAATTTTTAGGGAAAAAATTACAATTATAGTCTCAGATATAAACAAGTGATACACGAATATGTCAAATAAGGAAGACAATAAAGTGGAAGCAACTACAATAATATCTCAAACTATAAGAGGACTAACACTCTTCGCTTACAAAATAGTCTTAATTGCATGTAATTGGCCGAAATCATATACCTATTTCACCTCTTAGTTACCATAATAAATCCCATTATCATGGTTTGGGGAATCATAATTCAGACATCATATGCCTCGACAACCACCTTAGCCAAATCTTTATGTGGTAATCTAGCTACATGCCATACGTGATCTTTCTAACCCCAGTCCTAACTGTGGTGTACATGATGTTCCGCACACACATGGAACTAGAAAGAAGGTACTACATAAGAATAAAATATGGCACATACTTCCACATATTCTGCACTCGACTAGATCACATGGACACTCAGACTTGATTTGTCCTGACATCTCGTACTTGTGTCATATAAGAAAACTTTCTACACGAGGAGCATTAATTCATATACCTCATAGACTAATCATGAAATGCATCTTTATCCCATAATAAGAACCAATACTGGATTTATGTTTCGATCCATGATGACTCACACCTTCACCATCCGTAATATCCCTCTCTACAATAGTGTCCCAATTGATGATTTGAGAAATATTATTAACCTGAACATGTTTAATTGCAACCGGATGTCATAAACCAGCCCATCCTCAAATTTCCTAGTGGTGATAATATCATTATCATATTGATTAAAAGAGAATATATATATATATAACTATCATAGTATTCTATAACTAACATAATCCCATAAAATAGGTTCATGCATTATCTAACACTATAAACCCTCAGAGTCTCTGGAATGAAGTAGTCATAGAATATGGTATGAAAGTCAGTATAGAACACGTCACAATACTAATTCTCCTTGTTGATATCATTCCACTACCTCTTATACTAAACACTAATCATTTAAGGTAGAAGTTGAATGTCCACTCAAGAGGCGTTTCATGATGCTCTAATATAAATAAGATTTTTTCGAGCCAAGGCTCTCCAACATGTGTTCTTCCATCCGCTGATAATGTGGTGTGATGATTTTGTTGAAACTCAAAAGTCAACATTTCCATACTCTGGTATGGTAGAGCTACACCTTATATTAACTGAATCATACAAAAATTAACTTCTCAGAACAAGGCATCAGTGACCTTATTTAAAAATGGAATAGGATCTATGGATGGATCTAAAAGAGGAAGCACCGGTTCCCCCCAACCCTCCACCTCAAGTACATGTTCATCACTAACTTCTAGGAGTGTGACTATAGGATTTCATGGTCACATGAAACTAAAATTAAAAAAACATTCCTCTTAAAAATTTAAGCAATTCAAAGGATTTAATTTAGGAAAATGGGACAGTTGTATAGACTTCCTCTGGAAATGATCACCACTATTTTCTTACTTTAAAAACCTTATCTGTACTATAGGAAGAGATAATAAATGGCCATAAGAATGTATGATATACCCAAAACCCCACTATGTTTGGGCATGGTTCTCAGACTCTTTATTATCTACAAATATAAGATGATTATTTCAAATTGGGGATTATAATCATTTTAAATTTGTGATTATCAATAATTATATCACTTTATATTGGTGAATTAAATGGTTCTCCATTTAAAATCTATAAAGTACCATACAGCTTATAAAGAAAGTATGACATCCACTTAACCCAAACAAAAATAGGATTCATCTCATTGGGCTGGTTTTCCCTAGATCAATTTTCCATAACAGGATTCTTATGGTGTCTTATTAACCTATTTAAGAAAACATTATTTTGTCAAGTAAATCACATTATGTATATTTTATGTTTCCGCAATACCTGAAAAATGTGTCAGCATAATTCAATAAAATAAAGTCATGAATTATATGAAATAGTATAGTGAAGGCTTAAAATAGATTTGACATGTAAAATGCATGGCCAATAAATCATATTATTATTCTAATTGTTGTATATAACAATTAATTGACCTCATTTTAATGGGATACCCTAATGAAATCATAATTTTAACTACATCAATTTCAATAACATAGGAAACCATGTTCTTCACCCAATAATGGAGTCTTATCAATAATAAAATGAGAATGTATGACGATAAATATAATTTTGAAAAGTCATCTTTTACCATGAACATGGATTCATGATACCCAAGAATATATTCTGAACAAATTCTAAGAATACCTAATTACCAATATATTTTTATATAATATTAAGTCAAGAAAGGTAACCACTCTAATATCACTTTGTAACATCCCGAACAAGGGGCCAACAATACCATGCCTCAAGTCATGGGGTTACTTGGCCTGAGGAATGCCTCCTAGTACTCCAGAGGATGCAGACGAGTATTGAGGGTGTATAGGGAGTATATTGGGGACAATATACTATTATATCAATTTATAATAGTGGATAAAATCATATACCATCATAAATAGAAGTATATATAAACAAAAATAAGTAGTAAACTATAGAGGCATAAATAGATAACTGAATAAGTAATCAGTAGATAAAATCTATAAATACAAATTTTTATATAATATAAATATTCTCTAAGGAAATGTCTTATGCATATATACATGGAATGAAAATAAAAAAGAGGTGTATGGGTACACTAATATATAACAATAAATATAAAAAACAAAATACTATTCTAAGTAATCTCAAATTAAAACATGGTCCTGTCCTCCTAAGATCCGTCTAAAAGAAACACATATCAAAATCTTGTCGAAAGGGCCATTCCCTTATGAATACATGGAGAACGACAATATTCCCAGGTACGAATGTAACCTTGTGTTGGGTGTGTGATTAAAATTACAGTAGGACTCTACCGATGATATATACATATAATCCCAGTATTGATCGAAACTAAATTGTGTGTGGGGATAAAAATAATAGTAAAAAAAGATTAAATAAATAACTAGATCAATCGATTTCATATAGCACACCTTTTTAGTCTACCTACTTCAGCTCATGGTTAGAAGAATTGTCTGATCATGTTACAATATTTGTAAGTAGCAATAATATATATAGTATAGTTATATATTGAATCCATCAATATAACCAAATTATGTGCCGATGTAAGTTTTCATATACCTATAAAACTAGTTCTGGGTAGATCGAGATGTAAATTAGTCATTTATGGCTAGTATAATGAGCCGATAATCTGATTAAATAGGGTACATGACCTACATCCGAAGAAGAGTGTGATATGTAGTACAAAAAACACTTAATGTGGAGAGTGATCAGCCATGAAACAAACACTAATCAATGAACATGATGTGTAAATATCACCACTCATATAGTATCAATTATATGAGACACCATACTCCACACCCTATATAAAGGAGAATGATATCATCATGCCCAAATGACTCATACCATCATATCATAGCCTCTATTAAGTGGAATTATAATCATAACTATAATGGGGAATTACCATTAATCCAACTATTTTTAGATCACAGATACATAGAATATGAATAATCATTTATAACATAATACATAAGGAATAACCTCTTATGCATGTCATTATGAATGTCGAATTCCTTTTAAGTCATTAAATATCATATCAACCATTTTAAAAGTCATAAACAAGGTCCATGGCCTCACAATCCCATGCTTCTTTCCATTTTAAACTAATTTCTTCAATTTAATTTATAAAATAAATCATTCATTAACAATTTCATTTGTATTTACAAATTAAATTTTTTTAAATAATGATACATTCACTTATCAGGCTCAATGGTTCAATATGGACGTGTCATGGTAAATTCATTTAATGGATTCCACAAACGTTCATAATTTAACCTATTCTAACTATTCACCATAAAAATATAATTCAATTATTTGAAACATGGAAATATCATTTTTGAGGCACAAAAATAATTTGGAAGATGGATTTTCATTTAAAAAAATTTCTTACATTGTAAATTACAAAAAGAAGGTGGAAAAACACCTTAGAGGGGAAAGGAGAATAATTAAACTATCATATATACCAGGAAAAAATAATTTAGAAACTATGCTGAAGTCATTTACGAGCTATAGGAAATTGATTCACTTATCCATAATTATCCATAGTGGAAAAATTTTCATTGTACACCCACAGGGGGACCATACATGATGTATTCAACCTATGAACTACTAAAAAGGATCATTAGGTGAAAAATAAGATGAAATGGTCAATTTCATATAAAGAAAAAAAAAGTAATGGATGTTTTTTGGATATATCTTCCATGAGGCACAACATCGTATCTATTAAATGGCATAAATCGAAATGAAAATGAGGTGACCACATACCTCAGGGTGATAAACAATTCCTTATTCAGTATTAGCCTCATATCCGGTGTAGGTTATAACATATCTGAGTAATGATCCCATATCCTGAAAATATGACAGATGAGGAGAAACCTAAATACTATAATTGATGTAAATATAAACATTTATAGGTTTTGATGTTCTAGGGGAGATTACTAATAGGGATCTAATGCCTCATACATATCAATGAATAGACACTGTACTAAGAAGGTTCTTTAATGCACATAATTAGTTTTTTTGTACTCAAGAAGGGGAAGAAAAGATTCTTGTTGCTGAAGATGTAAAGAAAAAAAATAAAATGAGACTATAAATAAATCGAGGGGAAAATAGAAAATTCACATCAAAAATATAAAATCACATGGTTTAGGTGCACAGTTAGTCAAATAGTGAGAAAATATTACATGGTTATATTTTGAGAAGGGCACCCACACGGTTAGACATATAGTTTCACTAACCATGCATTTATTGTATAGAATGGATATGTCCCATGTCTACAACTAGCTACATGATAATGCACTCTAAGTCACATAGTTTCAAACAAAACCTATGGCCTAGCCATTTTTCCATTTTGAAGCACTAGGCTTCGAGCAAGCCCTGGATGCTCATGTGACATCCGTGACTTGATTATACACTCATGTTGGGGGAATCTATGATATTTAAATGAAAAAAATAAGTTCACGACATGTCTCTCAGGGCCAAATATGTCACTACCTCTAGCCCGCCCTCCATCGTCCCGGGGCTGGCGACTAGCACTAAATAAAAAATTCCATAAAACTGGTAAGGCATTTCCTATAAAACCTATAAACACACACACAAGAAAGCACACAGTCAGACAAAACACCAATCAAACTATATAACAAAAGAGTGATGAAAGTGAATGGGGCTAGATCACATGTCATAGTGGAAAGTAAAAGTACAACAGAAATACAAAACGACTGATGAAATTGAAATAGGGAGCTACAGGGTCACCCTCTAGGTTCCAACCTGAAGGGAGGTACAGATCGCCTCCTCAGCAATCCACGTCCGTCAGTCTTCTCTAGGTAAGAAAATCTATATGGTCCATCTCTAGGTACCATCTAGTCCTGGTACTCTCAGCCTCCGTCAGCAATGTCCGTCATCTACATCAAACACACCGAAGTGCAGGCATAGACCATGTAGGGGTGAGTATAACGATACTCAGTAGGGACCTCAAGACCCTCATGGTCTCACAAAATCCAACATGGATAAACCACAAAGTATTAAATAAATAGATAACCTTACATAGGTTTATGCCCATACATATACCTATGTTATCAAGTGATCCATGTAAATCATGAGGAAAACAAAAAAAACCTGACTCAGCAATATCGAGATTTTATTATAGGGATAGGATCAAGTAACATACCTAGTCATATTGGTGAAACCTCAGCTGCTGGAGAAATCCTCCTCTATCGAGTACAGTGGGCCTTCTGCGACACCAAGCACACTTCTCACTATCCTTGGACTGCCGAGGTACTCCTCTCGTCGAGTATCGTGGATCTACTGTGTCACCAAGCGCGGTCCCCACCGTGGGTCCACGACGTCACCAAGCACGCTCCCCCTCTTAGCCAGCTAAGGTACTCCCCCTATCGAGTATCGTGGGCCTTCCGTGACACCAAGGCTCTCCCCAGAGTGGGTTTTCCGTTACACCAAGGTTCTCCCCACTAGACTAATAGAGTCATGCCGAGTCAAAATAGTCAGCAGTCGTCAGGTCTCATCCTGCTACTATGTCTTTGCACTATGCTTGCTCGTCTTTGGGAGGATCCACTCCGTGAGCTGGTGATCGATACTCCAACTGTCAAGTAGTCCCAAGAATAAGTATCTCAAAGGTCTTCCATGTCATAGGGTTCTCAAATCAACAGATGAAACATCAATCGGATTATCAGTATATAAGTTATTAACATTTTTTTTTCGGGGTCCTGGTTGGATTCGTGCACGATCCAACCTGACTGTATCTCAAATATACCCTAGACTCTAGTGGCGTATACTCAAAGGGACTATCATGCTCCAATATTTACAGTGTCATTGAAGGTTCGTCAAATGGACGTCTGCTAAAAAAGGTATGTCCCAAAGTGAATAAAAGGGTCGTAGTGGGCCCGGGTCCCGTCCAAACAGGTTGGATAGACCCGGTCGGACCGACCCGACCTAACCCTTTAGTCTGGCCTGGCCTCTTGGGCAGGCCGCCTGTTGGGTTCTGCTCGGCCCGCTTGGCAAAAACCTGCAGGCAGTCTGGGGCCGGAGAGAGCCATGAGGGTGTGGACCGGCCGCAGGGGCATAGACCAGCCATGGGTCGGTGTGGGGGCGGTTCGGCCTGGATGGTGCCACCTGGACATCTTGGCCTAGTGGTCTCCACGAGGGCGTCTCGGCCTGAGGTGTAGGGCCAGTTCGGCTCAGAGCACCACTAGGGGCGCAAGCGGCTTGGGAGGCTGGCAGGAGATGCAAGCCTGGAAGCTCCGAGTTCCAGCAGCGATGCGGCCTGGGCGGCTCGGAGGGAATGAGGTAGTGTGGGCGGGCCGTCCGGTGGGTGGTGCGGCCGGTGGTGGAAGTGGCCGAGGGGGCAGGGGTGGTCGACGGGCAGCGCGAGCGTGCAGGGGGCGCGAGCCGGCGGGCGGCGCGTCCGGCGGGCGGTGTGAGCCTGGGGGGGTGGGGGGCAAGCCAAGGCATAGGGTCGGTACGGCCGAGGCTCCACAAGGGGTGGCGCGGGTAGTGGTGGTCGTGGGTGCCGGTGCCATTGCCTTCTTCACCTCTACCATCTTCCTTCATTCTGATGAACAACACAATGTAGAATGATGGAGGGGGTCGGGCCATGTATTTTTCCCCGCACCCTCCGCGTTTAGAGTGGTAGCAAGTGACTAAACTATTTTCATGATTCAAGAAAGGGGATATTAATTCAGAATATTCACAAATTTAATAACCATCCCTACTCGTATTGTTTGTTGATGACGATGAAGAGGGAATTTCAGTCGTCGAGGACATCCCACATTGGTTTCTTCCATATGGTGCTTCTGAGAAAGAAGTTGAAGATGTTCCTCACTGGTGTACTTCGTGGAGGAAGTGTTCATCGTTAGAGATTGTAATCCTCTAAGTGTTGGTCATCAAGTCAATTTACCAGTGCTTTTTCACTTGGTGAAGCCATCCAAAATCCATCTCCCAAGCTCCATATATATAGAATAGGGGAGAAGTTAGGTAACGATCATGGAATTTATGACGGTTTATTTACTAGTAACCTTTATAAATTCTAGTGATTCAGTTACATAATTAAAGGGGGGGGGGGTAATCCAATTAACACAGTTGGCACAATTTATGATATGTGCATTGGTACAATTAATGCGGAGGAATTCAATAGGCTCCTTCACATTATTTAGGTGGTTGAGAGATTCTCTCAATTAAATGGAGGTATCAAGGGGGTTTAATCCCCGGTGGTCCCCACCACCATATCCCCTCATGGGAAGTAATGGTTCGGGTTGTCCCCACCACTGTAACCTTTCATTGGAGGTTAAGGTCTAGGGGTCCCCACATCCAATATCCACATAGAGGTTTAGTTCTAGTGGACCCCACCTTCCAACACCCACACGGGAGATTCAAATAAAAATAAAAATGTCACACACTTTTATTTTTATTTTATTCTTAGAAAAAAACCAAAAACTATATTTCACTCTCGACCCACTATTGTCATGGTGAAAGTCTCCTTATGTGAATACCGACACTGCGAGTTCAATGGTGCCCTCATATTTCAATTCCGAGCACTGATTCAAATTTTTTAAAAACCCACTTGAACATTTACATAACGTACCCAAAAAAAGTTTATAAATTCATTCCGAGAACTCTGGGACTCAGAATCAGGAACCTTCAATTTTGTTGACTCCTAAAATTCCCATATATTTAAAAAACATAACATTAAAATTCTGGACCTTTACAACTACAGATTTTTTCCTTCATTGAATAAAAGGCTTGTTATAATGTTGATTTAATAAATTATTTTTTTATATTAAGGTATACTATACAACATTGATTTTAAAAATTGATAATGTATAATATTTGTTAAGAAAATGAAAGTAGTTTGTGAAAATGAATGTATTAAAATTTTTAATAAGTTAAAGATAAAATTATTTTGTTTTCATTGGAATAATAGGATAATGGTATTGGAAACCCTAGAAATTGGAATATAGGTAATATACTGAAATATATGTGTAATGGAATATTATTGTATTAAAAATGATGGTAATATGAATCTACAAGAAATAAATTACCCATTTTGTAACATTATGTAATTTTTTTATAAGAAGATAATTGAAATACTGGTCAATAAGAAAAGAAGAGGAATGAACAAATCAAACCCAAGAAGTGGTAGAGAGATAATAATTAAGATGACTAAAAATGGAGAAGAAATTAAATTTTGGTTCCAAACACTTATTAAGAAGACTTTATAGATGAAATGAAATAAGTTCTCCAAATAGAGCAGTAACCTTTACATGGAACATGACAGGATAAAAAATTAAAGAAGTGGAAAATACAGTTATGATAATGAAAATATAAGGGTTTCTTTTTGTTTTTTAAGGTAATGGAAATAAAAAACCAAATTTAATCTTGTATTGTAGTAATTATGTTTCACAAATTATCATTGATTAATATATCCAACATAAATTCCTATAAGGAGTGCCAACTATGGTGTTGTAAAGAAGGTGATCTAATTGTCTTCCCATAAATGTACTCTTGGAATCATAAACAAGAAAGGGGTATGTTGAGGTCGGGAGGTGGAGGGGATGTGAAAAAATATGTGGGGTGGAGGCAAGGATGTGGTGGAGAAGAGGATATGGAAACCTACATGTGGAGATAGATAGAATTTTTATATAGACTAGAAAATAGGTGATAAAAAAGTGGGATGGAAGCATGATTTTGGAAGGAAGAATAGAATTATCAGTGTAACAAGTGGGGGAAATTTTTCATGGACGGAAAATGTTAAATGAAGAAGTGAAATGTGGAAGAGAAATCCTTCATAAAAATTATATATATATATATATATATGATCTTCTCTAAATAAATATTATTTCTTTTAAAATAATAATGTTAATAATAATAATAATTTATTTTTCCCTAAAAAATGATTACATTTGAAAATATAACTATGTTTTTTACATATTTCAGAAATAATAATTTTTGTACAACATAGAAAATTATATTTTTCATGTATTTAATTAAAATATTATTATAATAATAATTTATGAAAGACATTTTTTTTATATTCTTAAAAAAGTTTTATACATGAATAAAAAAATATTTTATATTAACAATCATTATTTTTTGAAATGATTCTAATTTTTTTATTTATATCAATTCTAGTATCCATCTTAGAAAATTTAGTATTTTTCAAATTCTTGAAATTTTTCTTTACTAAAGTTGAAAAAGGTATATTTTTTAATATTATTGAAATATCAGATAAAAATTATAATTTAAAGGTATACCAAAATATTTTTGATAAAAATATTTATTCCAAACACTGTCAGAAAAAATCACTAAATAATTAATAAGGGTAAATCCATTAAAATATTTACTATGAAATTTTACTAACAATTTTAACCTAAAGATTACAGGTTCTTATAACAATGGTAAAGATATAAAATCATATTTCAATTATAAAAATAAAATAATATGATTCACTTTTTATTTTAAAAAATTAAATATGTCATTATAGAATCATTTATAGAAGCATTTTTCTATGATACATTAAATATAATATTAAAATTAACAAATCCTATGATAAATATAACTGGATAATTCCATTGAAAAATTATATTGATATCACATAATTATTTTCTAAATATATGATTTATCTATGGGGTCTTATTTCACATAATATTTCCAATGTGAATTTATAATGGATATTTTAAATATAATTTATAAAGATAACATCATGAAAAGAATCGTCTATGAATTTCATTTAAATTTTAATTTTTTTAGTTGATCCATTATAATAAATAAATTAATTTTCAGATGAATTAAATACGAAATTTAACTATGAAATTTTTTTCTCTAATCATCCATTGTATTTTAATCATTGGATAATTAAAAAAAATGTTTGGAGTATATTTACTTTGAATTAATTTTCAATAGAATGTTCTTGTAAAACATTTCACTCAATTTATCAACCGTAGAAAATAATTGGAATACTTTACTGTATTTACACACCTAGTTTTTTCTTAAGAAAATTGAATTAAAATATTGTAGTTGAGTTATGAAGAGAAAATGTTGACTATAATTTTTTAATAAAAATATTTAATGACATTCCAATTATATGTTTTTTTGGAATTTCTCACAATATAGTTTTACTATATTTTCATCCATAATATTTACTATAATATTTTCATCTAGTGTTAGAATCTCAAGAGAAGGATGAGAAATATAATGTTTTTTTGTATAATAAATTATAATAATCAATTTTTATTATAACCAAAATTGAATTTTCTGTTTTTGGTATATAATTATATATTCCATCTTACTGAATCATCTAATTATCTATCAATCTCGAGGGTATTTAGGTCCATAAAATTTACCAAAAAAATGTATCGCATCCTAATATTTTCACATTATTAAAGAGCACAATTATTTTATAAAAATCTAAATTAAAAATCATTTTTATAAGAATATAAAAAATAATTTTTTTAAATATTTTGGATCTAAAAAATATTTTCAATTCTTTTTATATGTGTGAAATTAAAAATATTTTTTTATTTGCATAGTTAACATATAATATATAACATAGACAGATATGATAAATTTAGTATAAGAAACGAATTTTATACAAACAAAAAATTTTCTTTTGTGTATTAAATTTGTAATACTTCATTCGAGTAATAAAATTTTTGATACTAGTTTTTTTATTTACATAATCAAATTAAAGAAAATATTACTCCATTATAGTTGAAAAATTAATTTTTAATATTTTTATATCATTTTAATAGAATGAAATTCATTTTTTAAATGAAAAAACTATGTGTTGAAATATTTGTTAATTTAGTTTTTCTTCATTCCAATATAGTACACCGTTTTTTAATCTTTTTTAAATTTATTATAACAAATATGAAATTTATCAGGTATAACATGTCATATATTTTCCAACTACAAAAATATATTAATGAAAAATTTTTATATACTATAATATATCTCTTAAATAATAAAATTTATATTGTGTGATCTTATATATAAATTTCATGTGAAATTAATAGTAGAAAATGGAACTTATCTACCATCATTGGTGGTTACATAATCCTTTAAAAAAATTTGTAGTGAACTTTAAATGAAAATTATTATTTATGAAACACTAAATGATTTAGTGAATTTTTTTAAATTTTTTAAAGGGTCACCACAAAAATGTAACCCATTATAAACCACTTTTATTGGTTTCTAAATCCATTTTTTCTAAATTAATTGATATTAAATCATCCCCATGTTATACAAAAAAATAGAAAAAATACTATATTTTCACAACGACTACAAAATATCATCATATTCATATAATATAAACAATTCATGTATCCTGTAATAATTTTAGACTAATAATAATAGAAAACCATGAATAAATTATTCATCAAACCATGACCATCATATTATAATATGAAAGCTGGTTAAATCGAAAATAGTGGTTAAATGATAAAAAATATTTGAAAATAAAATTTTAAAGACATTTGATTTTTTAATGATATAAATTTATGTAACATAAAAGAACTTTTTTTATAATAATATTTACATTTATTGTTTCGACCACATCAGAGATTATATTTCCACTTGATTCAATCCAACATTTATAAAATTTATAAAAAATTCATTTTCCTAATATTTCATTATATTTTTAACTCATTTTTTTCTTTTTAACATACTTATTTTTTTAAATCACCTTTTATTATCATTTTTTGGACGTTCTAGTCCCAAATCATGTCATATTGAAAAAAAAATCATTCATAAATACAAAATCAATTAACCACTAATTGTTACGTATAGAGTTGAATGTAATTAAATCTAATTTCTCAGTTTTGAGTGCATAATTTTTCTAAAAATAATAATTAATATTAAATTATTTTTCATGTTATTTAGAACATAACATATGTAATATTTATGTGACTAACTTTCTATATGAAAATTTTTATTAGAAAATTTATGTCATATTCAAACCTATTTGTTAGAGATTTACAAATAATCATTTTCCTAACATTTCATGATATTACTTGATTTATACCTCATAACTTTTTTATTCAAATTTTAATACAAGAAAACTTTTATTCATTTTATTAAAACCTCAAATATTATTGATTTTATTTTCAATTATTTACTTAGTAAATCAATTTAAAATGATTATCCTACTATTTCTTAACAATATGTCGTTTTCGTTTGGATTTTGATTATTTTAAAAAAATGTTTTATACATTTTTTTATTTATAAAAACTCACTTCATTTCATTCCAACCACATAACATATAATATTTTGTTAATCATTCTTACAAGAAATAGTTTTTTAAAAATAATTGATGAAGATTTCATTAAAATTCATGATTAATTACTAGTTTAGGCCATATCACTTATTTTTAATCAAATTTTAATGTATGACTAGTTTTCAATAACTAATTTTACAATGTATATAAAACATACTAAAAATTGATTCATACATGTCAAAAATAAATCAGTGATCATTACAGTAGGATTTTATAGTGATCCATGGTTCTTTGTCCAATTTTAACTATTTGAATCAATGTTTTAAATAATTTTAAATCAACAAAAAATATTTTTTTTACATGAACCATAAAACAAATAATATTGATGTCTTTTTATTTCTATTATCCTTAAAAAATGAAAATAAAATTACTATTATTTCAAAACAATCTATTCTTGTTTTCGTTCTTTTAAACATGATAAATTCTTAACCACTTTTAAATATGAAATTATTTTCTTTGAAATTTTGACCACATCAAATTTTGGATTTATGTTCCAATAATTGATACAAGAGAAAATGTAATAAAATTTATTTTTTTAGAAAATTTCATGACAATATTTGAATGTTTACTAAATTTTAACTATTTCAAAGATATTTATGTTAAATTTTAAATCTATGAATATACACATCAAATCACTCTATGAACACATTATATCAAATAGATATTTTGTTCCATTATACATGTCACAAAATTAATCATTTGTTATTTTTCATTTTCAGAATGGCCCGAAGGGATTATTTTTTATTTATTTTTCATAACCCCATTTATTTGGAAGAGGGGGAACCCTTACAAGGCCTGCAGGTTAAGAAATTTCCTGGACCAGTGGATTATGATATATTACATGACCCGAAGGTTTTAGTGAATTCAACTAGACTACAACTACAAGAAACATCCGCTCCCCAGCATCTGCATTGTGATGGTAGCTTTATATCTTTGCAAGGTCGTCTGGCTTTCCTTCCCATTCAAACACTTCCTGGTCCCGATGACATTTTCATACCCTAGAATTCTACCAAATTTGTAGTCTCCACTCCTGTGGGTGCACCTTATCTGAATCCTCATCTGGGGATACTTCTATTTTTATAAAGTATATCTGGGGAAACTCTATTTTATCAATTTGACACAAATTTTTAGTCATTTTGAAATCTAAAAAAAACAAACTTTTAGTCATATTTTCCATACTCTGGGTGTCATTAATCTTCTGTTTCATAATACAAGGAAAAAATTAATCAAATTTTTATTTAAAATAATTTCAAAATATTTCATGTTTTTTTTCTCAACCTTTTCTACACCAATTACTTTTAATCTTATTTTTTGACATCACTATAGTACAGGTTTGTGTATTGTTCAATCCTATAAGTCAAAAAAAGACTACAGATCAGTTTCTAATATTTATTGATAATATAATGTCTTTATTAGGATATTTGACTATATATTATACCCTTTAAGCAATTATACATTTAAAAAAATGAATATACAACCATTAAAATCACAAAACATGTATGTACACATTTGATTAATTCCTACACATTGAAAATTAATCAATTATTATTTTAATATTATTTTATTAAAATTCAAAGACTATTAATCAGAAATGATTCATTAATACCTTTTTATCGTTAAATATATAAAAATAATCATTAGGTCACTAAATACACACCACATATCACAGTAATAAGAAATTTTAAATTGTTATAAATTAATTAATTAATGTTGTTTTGTAATATAATGGCAATACATGGTTTTTTTGGTTTTGAACATATTTTTTCTCCTAAATCACATTTAAATATATATTTTTTGATAATTTTATCTATGATACTTGTTGTATTAGAATTATTTTCCTTTATAAATTTCACAACTTAATCACTAATTATTCTCAGGTGATTCCAGCATAATTTGAGGTTGACTGGTTGGTTTTTTACATTTTATTACTATTTCCAGAAACATTCAAATATATAAAACCAAAATTCTAACGGTTAAAACCAAGAAATATGTATAGTTTATATTTAAATCATTTGTATTTAATATTTTTTTGAAAAATTACTTTTATAAATATTTTAATAAAATATGAGATCATTTGATTGGTTTTTGTAACTTATCACATATTTTTAAGATTATTGAAATCTACATTAATGAACATCCAATCATTAAAAACACAAAACATATTGGAATAATTTAAAATTTATTCTTATAATCCAATTATTAATAATATATAATTTTTATAGAATACCATTATGAAATATGGTTTTCTTATCATTTTATATCATTTAATGCATATTTATTCACAATTTTAAATATATAAATAGAATCATACATTCATTCTAACCACACATCACAATGTATTGGCATGTTATTTACTGTTACATACCACATGTGAATAGTTTTAAAAGGAAGTATATCATCCAAAAGATAAACGACTAATATTTTCTTACCCAAAAATACATTTTATTTTTTTATGTTTGTAATAAATGATAAAATAAATAATGAATTATATAACATTCACCATATGATCACCGATTTCAAAATTGATTGATATAATTAATTTTGTAGAAACCAATATATTTCTTCATTAAATGGTATCCATAGAGTTCATGAATCAGTTTTTGATTCAGGAGGATCTCCCACCATACCATTTATTCCTAGAAAATTATCAAAAAAAGGAGAGAATGAAAGATAAATACAGATTCTATTTGAGAAGTTATTATGGTAGGAATCTGAAAAACATATATAAGGTAGTATTCCCGTTGTATAATGATTCTAATGAAATTCCAAACATTTGACAATTTATTGATGAGTGTATCAAAATCATTTCCAGAGATAAAATATTTTTAACACATTACTATTCATATGAATATAAATTTTTATATTTTTAAATAATCATGTTAGGATTTAAATATATACTAATTATCATCATAATATAATGAAAGTAAAAATTATATATTAATAAAGAAGTAAACTAAACCACATGAATTTATAAATCATGTATACAACCATGTACAACACTACGGTCTTATGAGGATCACTTTGTAGTGATGTATCCCAAGGTCATCCATTACGTAGTTTGAACTACCATCCCTTTGTGGGGACATTAATGAACATTTATATCAATCATTAATATTCAAAAAATTCTCATGGGTATGGAAGAGTCATAAATTAATTCATCTCATATATAACAATATTTAAATTCTTATTCAGTACTCTTTTTGGATAACTTTTAGAACACTATTTAGAAAACCTTTCACTAATTTTCCCAAAATTCTATATCATATAAAATAGTATTTGAAAATACATCCATAACATGTTTAGGATAACCCATAAACCACTTTTTTTGGTATCTAAATTTTTTTATAAACATGATCCACCTACAATAAACAAAAACTAACCTGCTTGATTTTTTATTATTGACACAAATATGAATTTTCCAATATATTATTATACATAAATATAAACATCTAAAAAATAATCGATTCTAAAAAAAATATGGTGTTATTTGACATTATATATATCAATATCATAGACCCACAAATACACAAACTTATATAAATCGTTCTATATAAGAACAAGTTATATAATATAAAAGTAGGTATAATCGTGTAATAACATTTTATAAAAAATTGGGTAATCCTTGGACATTGAGAATTTCAATCCCACATATCCTACTCATACATAATAAATTATTCAAGTATATACTTATTAGGTTGATTAATATATTACATTTCACTCATCCCTGTAGATGAAATTATATAATTTTCTTTATATAGCTAGATAAATAAATTATTTGTACTTTATATAATTTTGGACATATACTTCCTCAGTTTATCTCAATATTGGGGTTGTATGACATACATTTCAAAGGAGATGACATATCACATCGTGGTTAAGCCTCAACAGAGGCCATAATTAAAATACATACCCAACCATCCCCCGATTATATAAGAATGAATACTTTTAAAAGAAATGTATAATGGTTTTATGGTTCTTATGACATGAACCGTTCTGACCATATATTTTACAGATTTAATATCAAATATACAGACCTGGTTTACTAAATCCATATTTAATGACACTTGAAATATGTTTTTATGCATACATATTATTGTATTTTAATGTACTAATTTGGTATTTAATTGATTAATAATGGTAATATTTCAAATGTTTGAATTTTTTTGTCTTTTATGGAAGGAAATAATAAATATTTGAAAACCTAATAAAAAGAGGTGAATATTGAATCAATAAGATACTTCAAATTTCTAGCTTCACTCATGGTGCAACATCATATTTTTGAGAGTGTAGCATAGATGTAGAACTGGAGCGCATCTATAAGGCCCTCACCTTAAAACAATACATAATCCTGAATGAATTAATATTTCCAAAGAGTAATTATCATATAAATAATTCCTTAAAACCATTTTAAAAAATGGACATTAATAACAAATATTTATAATATTAAATCATTAAGAAGATATTTTAGTTAAGGAGTTCTAAACCAAATAAGAGATGCTTAAATACAAATAATTGAGGGATATAATTTAATCAAAACAATATAATATCATGAGAATAAAGGTATTCCCGATATAATATGACAAAGGACAGTATATAGACTTTATCAATGTGAATTGGTACATATCAACAATGAAGTCTCAATGGAATGTAAATTGAGATGAAATCCATTATGAAGACAGTATCCTTAGATTAAGGATAAATCAATTACATAATTATGTGTGAAAAATAAGAATACACCCAATATAATTGGATAGTAAGCGTATAACAACCAGATTTTATTCACACATATTCATAGAGTGACATAATGAAGACAAGATGATGAGGGTTAAAAATACACACATCCAATATGTTTTCTACAAGTGTAATTCTTAGAATTTACCTTATATTTAATTTTTTTTTAAATCGTTCATTAATAAGGTAATCACTTCATCATCATGGGGTCATAAATAAATAAATTTATTTAATTTATAATAATTATAAATAAAATACCATGAAGTAAGAAATCTTTTTAGGCTTCCAATGACTATTTATAGTCTAATATATAATTTATTTAAAGAAAATTATAATTGTTTTACTTAGGTGTTACATAGTTTGGTTATATTTTCCTTTAATTAAAAATAATATGATAAAAGGTCACTATCACACAAAAGTGATTCCATGGGGTCCCTAAGTAGGCACAAGGAATGCCATGGTTTCCCATGACACAACCAGGTGGATTTGGACACATGTTGGGGACATTTTATATTATTATGATTTATTTTATTACCCTTAACTACCAGATTACTAATTAATCATAATAATTAATGATAGTTGTCATTGTTACAATTCATAATGTCCCAAAACAAAATAGCATTAATTAAATAATTTGGACCTTATGATTCCAAATATGGAATCCATTTTAATGAATTCAAAACACAGAATTTTCAGTAAATAATTTAAAAATAATTCTCTTTGTCAAAACTAAAGATGGGTTTTTTATGAAGTAAAATATATCAAAAGATTGACTTGTTTTTACATCCAATTTAAAAGTGAAATTACATCCATTGAAAAATATTGCATTAAGTTATACAAAAATAATTCAATTAAAATTTCAAATTAAATAATAAGACATTATAACTATATAAATAAATTTGATGAAATATCATTTTTGAAGCAAAATGCTGTATTTTTCACTATTCATTACAAATGAACATCTGTCAGAAAAATACCAAAAATTTATCCAAAGTAAATTTTATATTAAAAATTCAAAGATGGTGTAAATTTTACCAAATTAAAAACATATAGGTTTCATTAATTAATTTTATAATTATTTTCCACTATCAAAACAAATAGCCTATTTTTAAGAAACAATGTCTATCTAAAGATTGACACATCTTTATGTCCAATTTCAAAGTGAAATTTATTCCAATGACCACCATTGAATTAAATGGTACATATTTATTCTAATTACACTTTAACCCCAATTAAAAATATAATATAAATATGTAAATAAATTACATAAAAAGGAGGTTTGGAATTAAAATACATCATTTTTCAATATTCATAAAAAATGTACTTTATCGGAAAAATAACAAAAATTTACACAAAGTAAATTTTGATGTCCCAGTTCTAAAGAAGGATTTTATTTTATCAAATATATGATATAAAATTTTCATAAAGTGGATTTAAAAAGGGTTCACCATCAAAATGTGGTTAATCGACCATTTAATGAATATTAGAATATTTATGCTTAAAATTGGATTCATTCACATTTTAAGCCTCTAACATTTATTGTATATATGTAAAAATATATAAAAAAAATATATAACAATTTTTTAGTTAGTTCTATTCATTCCTGCCATTACAAAGGAAATGCGTTAACAACAATTTTAAATAATATTATTATATTATTAGTGTGAAAAGTAAGATTTCATAGAAACTTGATGTTGCTTTCTGGGTACGCCATAAAACATAGAATCTCCTTTAAAGTAATATTAATATTTAATTCATGAATATTAATAAAAATGAAAATGTCATATTCTTTATTAACCTGGGATGTTACATTATTCCCCCCTTTTGGGAATTGGGTGCTCATAATTTTAAAATTGAGCGCATAAACTTTATTGAAAGACCCACATTGGAAAAGGAGTCAATTAAACTGTCACTTTAAAAGAAAGAAGGAAAAGTACAAAAGTCACTCGAGAAAAAAGATACTTGGATTCCATGAAAACAAGGATATGGAGGAGAAACTAACCATCAAGGTCGGATGGAGAGTGATAGAATACATGATTAAGAGAATGTTCACCACCAGAAAATAAAAATCTTTTGATGGGTTAAACATTGTTTGATTCCCCAGTAAGAAAATTTAACAAACAACATTTTTGTTTTAAGTTACATTTCATTGAGAAATTTTTTATGATTTTAAATAAAACATAATGAAACAGACTTACTTGTTGTGTAGACTCTCAAATTTTACTATATTTCTAATACAAACTCATATTTCATCTAAACAATGAGTATTCAGGATGACTTGTTTGCATTAAGAGCACTAAAATCAACTTTGAGAGAATTAAATAATCTACACAATATGAACGATATATTTCCCATGACTTTTAGACATTAAAAAAACCAAAATTTTTAGAATATGATTAGATAATCCCCGAAAAGGATAATCTTTTTCAAAAAGAAAAGCTACTCTTAACCTCAAAAATTTTTCCAACAAAACCAAAAGTTCATCAAAGAACATTCAATTAACAGCTCTCCTTAAAATTCATCAAAGTAATCAAAACTAAAATTGAAAACCAAATCTCTATAGGATTTAATCACATAGTCATCCAAGGTAAATATTAAAATTTATCTCTAAATAACATGACTTACTCTTAAAGTCTCATATTAAAAAGAAGTTAACCTAATCACATATCTTCCATGATAGGTTAATAATTTCCATAGATAACCCAAAATCAACTAATTCATGATTCATAAGATCATCGAACTAAAAATAATTAGTCATACTAATCAGGGAATTCAAGGTGTCCTGTGTTAGGTGATAAATATCAGTCACACTTTCGTTGTGGGTTCGATTCTCATAGCTTTTTCCAACGTGACGGGTTGTTACACGGTCCGCGTATTGTCCGTTTTCAAAAACTATATAATTTTATAACATTCCAAAACACAGATAAATTCATCAAAAATTACCATAACATAATATAACCACTAAGGTTGTCTAATAACTTTCATTTTTTATCCCAAAATGTATTAACCTGTAATTCAATCAAATTGAAGGATTATATAAACCCAAATGGTTTTTTTATGACAATATCCACAAAACAAAAGATAATTATTCCTTGAATAAAATTTTCATATATCAAACATCGGGGTTACACATACTATAAAAATTCATCTAATGTAATAACATCATCAAAAGAGCCATAATATTTTTATGAATTTTACCATCCTAAAATATTCCATATCTCTTAAATCCCTTAATGTTGACTTCATACTCATTCAACATTCTTCATGATCCATTGACCATTCATTTCCATCTTATTCTGAAATGCTTCTTTCCTACAATCAAAATCATAAATCATATCCTAAGATTTCAATAATAAGAAAACATATGTTAAGAAATAATCCATACCTTTTATTGGTCATTGTCAGTATCTTCTTCCTCAATCGGAATGGCATTCGGTATTGGTGAACGAATATTTGTACGATCATTGTGATCCCATTACAAAAACTTCTTCATAGGAAATGTGTTTTCATAATGACCATGAAGACCACATTTAAAACATCCAATTGATCCATTAGAAAGAAATTCATTCCATTTCTTAGAGTAAAATAGATGCATCCTTTTTCCACAGCAGGTTCTTGATTTATGACCTTCATTTCCACATCTGTATCATCTTTCTATCCCACTGAAACATTTTCTGATGTGGCTCTTTCCACATCATTGACACATAGGTTTTTGAACATACATACCTTTATGATTATTACCTGAACATCCGTAGGGATTTGTTTCTCACATATATGATTCCTTATAAAAAATCACAAAGGTTCAGGTGGTCAATCATGACTCCAGATAGTTGGTTGAGAAAAACCACAAGAGTTATCATTAGTGCTCCCATATCATCCAGTTGCTCGTTCATAAAATCATCACAATTTTCATCACATCCACTGTTACTTTGGGGCCAAATAGATCAAGACATTTATTAAAACCAAAAAAGTCGGAGTGAGTATATCAGTAAAATCATCATATAATACTAAGATATATTTATTCATGTTATCATAAACAAAAAAAATTTATCTAAAAAATAACTATTTCTGATATCCTAAAAATTATGGTAATGTCAATTAAGCTTAAAGAATACCCTAACCTCTAATGTTATCTAAAACAAACTTTTATACCAACTATAAGGCCTCGACCTTATAACATTGCATAATCTTGAATTATATAAGGCCATAACTATTACATGTCAAATCAGATATTACAAATTATACAATTCTACTATAACCGATTTTTCACAACAACGAAAAAAATCCTTAAATAAAACAACATTTATTTTCTTGATATAAATATTCATTAACACTTCCTTTCTCTTAACCTTCTTTCTAACCTGTGAAAAACATTTCAAAAAATTAGGATGAGCATAAAATGCTCAGGAAGGGTTATAAAATAATGAAAGGAAACATTAACACATCAATAAATACAAATCAATGAAACCATAATTTTCAATCATACATACCTTCTGAAATCATAAAATTTATGAATGGAATATAGTAATCACAAATCATAAAGGTTACATAATACGTACATAACATACTTACATTGTATCTATCACAGCTATATAGGGACTCACATTTGGATTACCAATCATAGTATATTCCCTAAATCTCTTAGGTGAATCATTATCCATTATCATTACTGCGTCACCCAATGCATTAGAGAGCTTTCTCAGGCTCACCCACCCTAGGTTTATCACGGAACCACCCATATACATAAACAATTCCCAAAAATCATAACATAATCATAACACATAACATAATCACAAGGTAAAGATAACATTCCCACATTGCAATAACAATATATCAGTTCAATATATTGAAGAAATCAATGATTTATCAAAACCATTTAAAAAAGTTATTTTTGAATCAAAGTGTCGCATTCCACTTTGAATCTTTAAAATGAATTAATATTTTAAAATAGTAATGTCAAAATAAATAAATCCTTAAAACCATTTTGAAACATTGAGATTAAAAAAAAAATTCAGAAAATTTAATCATTAAGACAATATTTTAGTTAAGGAGTTCTTAACCAAATAAGAGACGCTTAAATACAAATAATTGATGGATATAATTTAATCAAAACATTATAATATCATGAGAATAAAGGTATTCGTCATATAATATTCCAAAGGATATTATATACACCATATCAATTTGAATTGGTTCATATCAACAATGATTTCTCAATGTATTGTAAATTGAGACGAAATCCCTTATAAAGACAGTATCCTTAGATTAAGGATAAATCAATTACATAATTATATGCGACAAATAAGAATACACCCAATATAATATAATTTTAAGAATATATCAATCAGAGTTTATTCACAAATATTCATAGTGTGACATAATCATGAAGTATATGATTAACCCAAAGAATTGAAACTGGGTTAAGAAGTTCTCTTATAGAAATTCAACAACCTACCGAAATCACTTACAATTTTAGAAAAAGAATTGATGAGAGAGGTATCTCATCACTTGGATATACAATTTACATCAATAAGGATATAGAATAATATATCCCAACATAATCATATGTAAATTAAAAGACATAACAAAAATGAGTCTTTTAATAAGAGAAGGGTGAAAGGTTCCCTTACCGATTTGGTAACATACGAAACATACATCACTTGAAAGAAAGACCATACAATTTTGATATAAATACCCATAAATGAAAATATATTACACAAAGAGTACAATAATTGGAAGTACAAACACCACTCAAATTAAATAGTGACAAATATATCATGAATCTCGGAGGAATAAAATGTGAAATAAAAACCCCTTACCTCGTTGTAATAAATCGAGTCATGTGACCAAAAGATAATTAACACCAAATGAATCACAGAATACCATGAATATAAATTTAATAATGATAATATATATCAAATGGAATTACACAATACCCCACATGAAATAAATAAATGAAAAACAATGGAAATATCACAGAATTAAAAGTGAGATAAGAAATCCCTTACCTCGTGTCCGACTTGACACATTTGTATGTTCCTTGTTCTTCCTGAATGATAAAATTAAATTAATTTCTACTTTATTAAGAATATTTTCCATATTTATTATTCCTTTTATATCAAATATTACCTTTCTATAACAATTATTTAATTGTTTGAGTTCATAATTGACATTTTGTCGATGTTCCGAACTTGAGTCAAAAAATGGACTTCTTATAATTAAATGATGTTCATGTGGTACATAGTTAATTAAATATAGAATGATATTCATCATTTATATGTAATATATATCATATATATCCATTATATATATGTACTTATAATAGTAAAAAACATTTTGAGATAAAAAATGAAATGCATCGTTCATGGAGACAGTAATCTGTACGTACACATGAACGTTACTTTCATTTATATTTAATACTTTAATGGAATGAAAACATAATTATACATAGGTATATTATAATAACAGTATAATATATATGATATATATGTTACATAAGTTAACAAATTACATTCTTTTTAAATTCCATGTTGGATATGAACGAGTCGAATCACTTGAGCGGCAGTTGTCCACACTTCCTCATATGAAATTATAGAATTTTCACAGCATGGAAAGCATAAAGGTATGTTTTAAATATAAAATACAGAAGTATATAGAGGAAATTAATATAACATATATCATATATAAATATATTTCCATCAAAATGGCCACTATGAGAGGTTGTTGGAGAAGATTGAATATACATCGTTTCATGAGGGAGTAATTCACCATCCACAAAAACAATATATTCTTTAACCATTAGACAGAGCTGTGTGTAAGTGTAGGTAGAATACTTATCATAACAAAATCCTAGAATATTTAGGATAATGGTGTTATTAAGGGTTGAAATAATAAGAAGATAGTGGTGAGTGAAGAAGGGAAATAAAAGAATGAAACTCAAGAGAAGACATTACCTCTAAATCGGGTAACTCTTTTTTATTTGAGCGAAAGGATTCCTTGGAAATACTTATCCCCAATGTAAGGCTTCAAGGAGTGACAGAGGGATGTGCATGGATAATATGAATAGTTTTTTATAAGACAGGGGATTGAGAGTTATGGGTAAGGGGGTAGAGTTGGGGGCCTTTTATAAGAGGGTGGAGGGTCACTTTTGGAATGTCTTGAAATGTTACTTTATTATAAAAGGATTTTTGGATTTTAAAAGTCCCACAATGATATATTTTGAGGATAAGGTGATTAGAGTTTCAAATCCACCCATCCAATAGGTTTTATACAAGTTTATGTTATATATGTTACCTTATCTTTTCATTTTATTTAAATCGTTCATTAATGAGGTAATCACTCCATCATCTTGGTGTCATAAATAAATTTATTTATGTAATTTCTAAAAAAAATATGATGATGTAGGAAATATTTTTAGACTTCCAAAGACAATTTATAGACTAATATATCATTTATTTAAACAAAATTAAAATTATTTTACTTAGGTGTCACATATTATGGATATATTTTCCTTTCTTTAAAAATAATATGACAAAAGGTCACTATCACACAAAAGTGATTCCATGGGGTCCATAAGTTGACACAAGGAATACCATGATCAGCCATGAAACAACCAAGATGATTTTTACACATTTTGGTGTCATTTTATATTATTATTATATTATTTTGTTACCTCTAACTACCTGATTACTAATTAATCAGGAAAATAAAAGATAATTGACATCGTTACTATTCATAATGTTAAAAAACAAACGAGTATTAATCACATAATTTGTTACTTTTTATTTAAAATATGGAATCAATTTTACCAAATTCCAAACACATAAATTTAATTAATTAATTTAAAAATAATTTTCATGGTCAAAACCAAAGACGAGTTTTTTAAGAAGTAAAAATTATCAAAATATTGACCTGTTTTTACATCCAATTGAAAAGTGAAATTACTTCTAATGTAAAAATTTTCATTAAGTGATAAAATAATTCAATTAAACTTTAAAACAAATTAAAATGAAAATATTACTAAATAATTAAATAAGATGAAAAAGCAGTTTTGAAGCAAAATGCAGTATTTTTCACTATTCATTAAAAATGAACATTTGTCAGAAAAATACCAAACAATTTTCCAGTGTAAATTTGATTTTCCAAATTAAAATATGATTTAAATTTTACCAAATTAATAACATATAAGTTTAATTAATTAATTTTATAATTAATTCCCGATGTCAAAACGAATAGTGTGTTTTTAAAAAAACAATATCTATCAAAAGATAGACAATTGTTTATGTCCAATTTCAAAGTGAAATTAATTCCAATGAACATAGTTGAATTAAATAGTAAAAAATGTATTCTAATTACACTTTAAAACCTATTAAGAATATAATCTTACCATATAAATAAATTACATTAAAAGGATGTTTTGAATTAAAATACAACATTTTTCCCTATTCATAAAAAATGATTCATTCACATTTTAAACCTATAAAATTTATGCTTAAAATTTTATTCATTCAAATTTTAAACCTATAAAATTTGTTCGATAAATATAAAAATATTTAACAAATATATATAATAATTTTTTAGTTATTTCTGTCCATTCTCGCCATTATAATGGCTTGGAGTTTATTACCATTTAAAATAATATTGTTATATTATTAGTGTGGAACATAAGTTTTCAAAGAAACTCGTTGTTGCGTATTGGGTACGCCATCAAACATAGAATCTTAATTATAGTAATATTAATATTTAATTCACTAATTTTAATAAATATGAAAATTTCATATTCTTTATTTACCTGGGATGTTACAACATCATTTACATTCCATCTAAATAAATAACGTGTTCTGATTTTTGAGGATATGTTATTTTGGAAAAGATACACCAAAATTCATGATTCCTCCACCCATAGTAAAAATAAAGATATTACATGATGTGTAAATACATTACATGTAAATATGGAATTGGTAAATATAAAATTAAATCCACAACAACCACCGTTTTTATGTTGAATCCCATAAATGTATTCCCTCATCCATCCCTTTGGAGTATTCTAGTTGTGAGATTCAATGATGATGCACTTCTGGAGATGTAATCCAATGCATATCCCTATAGCATCCGCATCACTGTAAGAGTTTCTTCATTCTTTTTATGAAACACCACATGGATAACATGAGGGGGTTATTTATAGGTGGAATGTAATGTATAATGAAAATGAATTAAATTTATGATTTTTTCCATTTTTAGTTCCAATTTATGTTGAGATATCATGTTCTTCAATTATTGTGATCTCTTTCTTAACTCTTCTTGCATGAGAATTATGATGGGAGTTAGGAATTAGGTTTAAATTTTTTTAAATCATTGAGATTCACCATTTCTTTTGTTGATTGTGTAAAATTTTATAATGTGAGGTCTTCGGTTTAAGATTCCTCCATGAGCATTGGGGTTTCCTCTTCTCTGTGTTAAAATAAGGTTTTTGGTTACCCATTCTTTACAATCGGATGTACCTGACTGTGAGAAAATGAATAATTGGGATGGATAGTGTTTTACATGACCTTTGGTCTCATTAGAACATAATTTGGACAACTGTTTACGTATTATTTTATTATATCATACACTTTAATCCCATTAACCTATAATCATAGCTTATTGAAAACTATTTGATATTTGTTTCTCCCACATTATAATTAATCACATGAATAGTATCTTTGTGTGAATTTGTGAAAATAAAAAATAATTTATCATTATCTAATTTAATTAATATTTTCATTAATATTCAACTTATTGGTTAGATGTCATAATTGGATATAATATACTACCCAATAGCTTAGTGTTATGATATTTTCTCATTTATAAATTTCAAAATTTGGTAACTCGGGGGGAAATAATGAATCTTGAGGGGCTAAAAAAACTATATGGCATATACTAAGTGGATCCTCTTGTATATAGAGGCCCATTTTATCCTATCAGCTTATTCTACATCTCAATACAAGATCTTTTAAGATAACCAAGCATTATGCACACATTATTTCAAAATAAAATTTTGATTTGAAAAAAGTATAATCCAAGGATCTAGATGTATAATGTCATTATATTATTATGCTCATAAATTCTTCATTTAAACCTAAAAAATAATATTTTTTTAAAACTCCACATAGTCCTCCTTAATACTGTAGATATTGTAAAACTATATAGTATGCCCTGGTGATAAATAAACATAAATAAAAAAGTTCTGATAGAAATTAAATTATGGGAATAAACACTTAAATATAGAATAATGTGAGAGGTAGTAGGAATAATATGATATCACAAATAGAATGATCATATGAATTACATCATGGAATAATGAATTAAAATCATATGATCTTCAAATAATGTAATGTGAGGAAACAACATAACACATGTCATTATAAAAAAATAAGTCATGGACACTCCCACAACCATTATCATAATGTGTAAAAATAATAGCTTTGGATTAGGTTCATTTACCATTTTCTAAAGAGTGGAAATATCTAGTTAGTGGATTGGGTTTACTTCACAATCCCATATATGTTGTGTGAAAAGTCAAATAGTGGATTAGGTTAACTACAAATATAACAATCATAATTTCCCATGTGATAAAAATAATTATCCAATGTAATATAGGGTTATATAATTATATTCCTAAACATCACATATTGAAATTCATAATATGTAAATTTATACAAGTTCAGATGTGTAAATAGAACCAACCACAAGGATAAGTATTATAAAAGCCTTGAGTAGGATGAAGGTTTTTTTATCAAGGAATATCATAATGATAAATCATAACAATTCCCCAGATAAGAAGGAATTAAATAATTTTTAACATTCATCAATGAAAATGGGACATAGTTCTTGAACATTTAGTTACACTATAGAAAATTCATGACAAAAAACATGAAGTAAATTAAAATGATCCACCTTGGTTGATATTTTATGAAATAATTAAATAATATTTTAAAAAATGAAATATCTTCTTGTTCTCCATGAATAATGAAATTATAAAATAGGGTTTTATATAATATATTATTTCTTTTCATAAGATAATTTTTTTTAAAATATTTTTTGGGATGATTATTCACATGAGATGCGAAATTCAAAAGTTCCCTTTGATAATTTTTACTTTAATGTATGAATATTGAAGGGAACTAAAACCATGTAAAATTCCAAAAATAAAAACAATATTTCATTAAGTTTGTATGTAAGGGATATATACATATATATATATTCATGATAATATGTTGTATTAAAATAGAGAAAAATAAATAGAATGTGTAACTGATAACTAATGAGGGAGGTAATAATAATCTCTTACATAAATTCTAGATGTTATATGAACATGTGAAAAAATCATTGAATAGTTAAGTTAAATTGTATAAATATATAACAAATAAATTTATTCATCTATATTTAATTTGATATATTTTTTAATATTTTATTACTTATTTTTGGTATATTAATTTCTTATATCAGTTACCCAAGGTTTTTTATAAGATTTAGTTGTAAAACACTAATTTTATTGAGTGTGTTCAAAGTGATATAAAATAACACTCGGGTCTTCATAACTATACTTTTTTATTTAAATTATTCTTCAGATAAAAAAATAATTATACAGTTACAAATTTTAGAAAAAAATTAATAAAGGTTCTTTTATAAGTAAATTTTAAGTTGTTAGTGTTACTACAACTATTTTTTATTAATCACATAAATAAAATACCATATATTATTATTTTAGAATATTAATTGTGTCAAAAATACTATTTTTAACATAATAAGTAAATTTTTACTGTTATCATTTTTAGTTTTCAATGGAATATGAATCATGTTGTTTCATGGAGTTCTTAGATTTCATGCTCCCACAGATTAAACATTCATTTTCCAGGGAATTAAAATGGAAATAGGTAGTGAAATAATTATTATTTTATATTTATAATAATTTTTTATATACATAATTATTTAATTAAATAACCATTTTTACCTTTCATTTATGGGGGTGATAATTAATTGAACATTTCTTTCATAGAGGCGGCCGTCTGTCCTCTAGAATGATAACTTTTTCCTTTTTCTCAATGATTATTGGGGATGGTTTAAAATGGATATTAGATTATTTTAATAACACCTAAAATAACTAATTATTTTTGCCTTATAATACCATCATGTATAGTGGGTTGAGAGTCTTATCATTCCCATAGATGTTCTCCCTTAGGTAACATATTAAGGTTCCCTACATTGGTCATTTGGTTATGGAAAAAAATTAAAGGAATTTTTATTTTATTTATTAAAGACTATTTCATATTTAATTTTTAGACAATGTTTTGGGGTGGCTGGCTAAATGGGGGAGGAGGTGAGTTTGTTAATTTTTAAATAAAGTAGAACCTTTTTTTGGTATCTCTATAATTTTAAATAATTTTATTCTATTATTCAATGTCAAAGGATTCAAAAATATCTGAAAATGGTGTGGTTAAGGATATAAAACTAATAATCTTTATATAATTTTAATATCATGATTTTTTTTTGAAAAGTTTTAACCTTTTTCATTATAAAAATCCCTTTTAACCAAAATATTTTTTATAGTGTTTACTACCCATTCACCAATACTGTCTATTTTTAATTTCCATAATTAAATTTTATATTACACTAAAATATTAAAATTATTATTTAATATCTATAAATAATTTTTAAAAACTAAATATATATCATTTGTAGAAATTCATTTGTGCACCGAACGTGCAAAAATATTTCTCTTATAAAAAATCCATTTTAACCATAAAAATTATGTTTGGGAAAATATAATTATTTTTTATTTTAAGAAATATATTGGTCTACTAACAATAAAATAAATTTTATGTGTACTTAAAATAAATCTAACTACATATTTTAACCAGAAAATTTTTAGTAAAATGAATATACAAACAAATTGTGTTTTATTAGAATTAAAATATCACTTTTGTTTTTATGGTTAAACATGGATTTTGTAAAATATTAAAAAATATATTTAACAGGAATAAAACTATCCATTAAATATAAATATCTTCACTTTATTTTTTTAAAAAATTATACATCTTACTAACTTGTTAATAAATAAATTGATGATATTTTTGAATGAAACTACATTTTTTAGTAAAAAGACAGTTATTTATGTAAAAAGCATATATTTATTCCAAAATTAATTTTCACATAATTAATAATAAAATGTAATTAATTATTTCATTAATATTTTATAAGTGATAAAAATTAGTTTGAGATATAATTTGTTAAAATGTTGTGAGAATAATTTCATTAAGCATAACATATCTTTTAAAATGTAGTTTCTCGATTATTAAATTACAAAATTCTAAAATATAATTTAAATTACAAGAGACTAATTTTTTTATAAAAAGGTTTTATGAATTTAAATTTCATAATTTTTTACTAATAATTTTCTAAAATCCATTTTTTTCTTAAAAAAGTAATTTTTAACATATCACCAATAAATCAATCGTTTTGAAAAAATGAAAAAAATCATGTTCAAATAATTTTAAAATTATAAATCCAAATATTTTTTTTATTTTAAAAAATTATATCACTACAAATTTCTTTGTTAACTTTTTACAGATCACAAAATTCAATGAGAAAGATCTTTTATTGGAAAATTCATTTCTAAATACTGTTTTGTTCTTATTTACAATTTATATAAAGCAATTATAATGATAGAATCAATAAATCGATATTATATATTATAAAAATCATTATATAAAAAAATATTCGTTATTTTATTTTTTTAGACATAAACACATATAAAATAGATTATTAAACACAATAATGAATTATGTAAATTTAAATAAAATTTACATAATATATATATATATATATTAATATATTTCATAATTTGGATACTATTATACATTATTACTAATACAATAGATAAAATTTGACTATCTAAACATTTCTTGATATTATTAAAGGTTTTTGTTTCATGTAGATCAATATCAGAAAACATTTCACCTAATTAGAAGAAAATACATATTATAATCTAGGGTTGTTACATTATCACCACATAAATATATTATGACAAGCCAATTTTAAAACTCAAATTATGGGAGTAAATTTCATAACGATCATAAAATCAACTTCAAAATGTTATTTGATTTAGGATATCATGTGATATATCACTACATGTAATTTGATTTTAGCCCTCTAGAATATAGATAATACAATCCTAATAGATTCATACAAGTGAAGATGTAGTAATTTAATAAGGTACAACATTCCTCAAACAAATATGAATTTTAATATACCAAGGATATAAAAATTTTACAAAAGGCATTTTTTATTTATAGATCATTATATAATTTGATAAATTTTAAATTTCATAAGAAAAGGAACAATTATGAGTGAATACTCATTCATATTCCTCAACAATAGTCATTACATAGAGTTTTCATTGTTCTTATTATATTTTGGGTGTATGTTGTCATTTTTTAACATTTACCATTAGATTTTTTGCATTGTATTAGTGAATTGGTTAGCATATCTCCCCAATTCCTCACACCTGAACACATAATTATTACTGGATCATTAAAAATAAAATTATCATCATTCCTTGTATCCTTCATTTTCCATCTACAACTTGTTCCATGATTCCCTATTTTACCACAAGCAAATCATATTCAAATTTGACTAATGAAATTACCTTTTTTATTATTCTGACATCATTAACAATTGTGATGTTGGATTCTATTTTCTATAACATCTTCATTACATGAGATCCCATGTGACTCAATCCATATACACTTTGTGGGTTCAATATTTAAATAATTCTCTCATAGAAAATCATATTTCATGATATTATGTTTGTAACAATCAGTATGATTCTAATTCTAGATCACATTTCATAGAGTTGATCATTGAGGTAATCTAACAGTTTTCCCTCAGTCCCATTTTTCATTCTACTTCCAGTATTTACTAAAACCAAGGTGTTAATATTAGTGTGGTATATTTAACATCATAGGGTAATTTTTATTATTTATAATATAAAAGGTTTTAAACCATAAAACCATTTATCCATTTACATCATGAAATTATATAAAAATTATATTAGATTAACCTAAATTAATCTTACTTTAACCTAGATTTCATTAACATTTGATATATTATAATTCTACACCAAGTACCTCAATGTAAAATAGAAATACATCATCCATTGTGGTTCATAAATAACATACGATCAATTGAATAATATCTTTTGGGAGTGTCAAATTAAGTTTGTAGCTATAAATCCATTATTTTCATTAGATGATAATCCAATTAATACTCATTATATCATTTCTATAGTAATTACACCAAGGCACATATGTTCCAGAACATGTATACACTTGTAGAATAAATAAATGGTTTTTTTGTTAGAAAAACCTAATACTTAAAACAATACCAAAATTTAAGGACGTTATCATATTCTTAGTCTTATACCAAGGGTTTTCACTAATTATATCTCATACTAATAAATAAATATCAATACATTAATATGATAAAAAATATAAATACCCAATCATTTACCACACTACATCTCATTACTTTTATGATATAGATCAAACCACAAAAAGCAATGATCTATAGGTTTAATGATACATAAAATTTAGAAAAAAAATTTAATCAACAATGATAATAAAAAATAATCTTAAATTTAAAAACCATATAGTTCACTTTACTCCCGTAGATCTATAAAAAAATTGGGACCCCTTAGGGAAAATATATTAGGAAAAGGGTGAGTTAAAATGCACATGAAGTGAATGAACAATGAAATAAAGAATAACATGAGATTAAATTTCTATATAAAAATATAACAAATATATTTTTAATAACCATGGAAAATTGAATAAGGAATGGAAATAATAAAATAAAGTAATTTTATTATAAGTGAAAAAGTATAAAACCATACATCATTAAAACATAAAAGGGTACTCCGTATACCTTCATATTGAAGAGTAAAAAGATCCATAGTTTATTGGGAATACAATAAATTCCCATAAACATAGCTGAAAATATACCCTTTAGGATTTGGTTACTATCACATTCCATTAGAAATTGTATAATGATTCTTATGGTGCTATGATTTTACTCTACATTTTCATAATCATAGTGGAGAATGTATCATGGTGTAGTATGTTCAGTCCCTAAATCCTATACATAAAAAACCATGTTATAGGTTTACCCAATTAATTTGAGGGATATAAAATTAAACACTATATTACATATAAAAAATTAACATGTACAAGAATATGTGTGTCAGTTGATAGAAAGAAACTACACAAAAATCATAATCATGATAATAGCAATGAGAAGGAAGATGATTCCATATTTATAATTCAAGTAATAACCGAAGGATAAATCATAATTATTTAAAAGAAAATATGGAATTAAATAATGATTTATATTAATAATTGATAAATTTATATTCTTGATCATGTAATTCCATTTTAGAAAATTCATGAGATATATCCTGAAAAAAATGACAAACATTCACCACCTAAGTTTAGATTTTATGAAATATATAACAGAGTTTTTAAAATAATGAATGAAATTATTTTTATCCATCATACAAAAATAAAACATAAAATTATATTATTTAAATAATTATTTTTTTATTATGATACTAATGGTTTAAAAAATTTACGTGGATTATTCTTAACACGAGACAAGAAATTGGAAATTCCCTAAAATCTGTATTATATTAATGTGGGAATTTCAGAGGTTACTATAAGAATGTATAACCCTTTAAATTAAATTTATATAAAAAAATTATAAATTTAAAGTATATATATGTATAAAAAGAATACATTCATGATAATAATATTTCATAAAAGGATAAAAACAAATAGAATTGGGAATTGACATGTAATATGGTTTGTATAAATGATCACTTACCAAATTTTCGAATACACTCTACAATTTCTAAATAGTTAAATAAAGTTAATTATATATATACAAAATAATTTGGTACATAATTATTTAATTTATATTATTTATATATTATATTCATTAATTATAATTTTCTCTTTCTTCGGTTTCTCGTGTTTTTTGTTTAATTTCATTATAATGCATTCTTTTTATTGAACATGGTAAATGGTTATGTTAAATAATATAATTATTATCATAATTGGGAAGCTCTGATTTATTAATTATTAAATTATATAGATATTAATAAAATTTCAACAGTTATCTATAAAAATACCTGAAATAAATAAGGTGTAATGACTAGTTCATTTGATGTTTTGTGAGTTACAACAACAGTTTCTTATTAACCACACATAAATTATTCCCCATATCATTCATAGATACTATTGATGGTGATGAAATTATAATTTTTAAATAATACTTATATTTTAAAAATCATCTTTGTTGGGTGCTCCTAGAAATCAAATAATGTCTTTTCATAGAGGTGGAAGTCCACACGTACAAATGGATGAAAATTGTATTTTCCAATGAATATTAAAATGATTTGAAAATGAAATAATTTTCTTTATAAAATTATAACTATTATATAAATATTTTAGTAGTTAATTATACAATATTTTCATGTTCTTAATTAATGTGGTGAATAAAAATTGGGCATGTTATTTATAGCGGTGGAAGTCTACACACACACATGATATCATTTGAATTGCTATCAATGATTTTTTTGGAAGGTACAAAATGAATATTTAATTAGTATATTAAATAATTAGGATATTAAAAAATAGTTATCCATCCTTAATTTATAAATGGAACATGTGATGTGTAAAAGATAATGGGACTTAGTAATGTTAAGAGATACAGTGGTATAGTTTCTAATGATCTTACTATTTTAATTTTATACGGAAAAAGGAGGCACTAACCCCTTTTATAAGAAAATATAGTGTTCCTTTTTTGTAAAATTTAATTATATTTTAATAATTTCATTCTATTACTTATGATTAATGTCTCAAAAATTAGGACATAATGGTGTGGAATGAAGGATGAGTCATTAATCCCAATAGATTTAAAAATCATACATTTTTTCACATTTTTTCATCAATTTTCACTATGTTAAACCCCATTTACCCAAAAGTACCATTTCCATCGTAACTTCAATTTCACTGTCGATATATAATTTGGTTGAAAATAATAAAAAGGGATATTATTTAATAAAATGAATATTATGAATTGTTATAATTTAATAATGTTATAAAATAAAATTAATATGAGTTATAAAAATTATTTATCATACATAATGTATAAAACATATTTTTTTAGAAATATTTCATTTCTAGAGTAAAATTTTTAAGTTGGATAATATAATAAATTATTATTATTTTATGTAAAATAATAGGTTCATTATAGAACATATAAATTAAATTTGTCATTCTATATAATGAAAAAAAATATTACCAAAATAATGATTGATTTAATGAAACGACCAAAAAAAGTTTCTTTATTAGAATTAAAACATTAATTCTATTTTATAAGGGTAACCATTAGTTTATAAATTTAGAATAATATATTTATAATGAAAAAAATTATATATTAAATAATTAATTTTTCATTAAAAATGTCTTAAAAATTTTATGTTTTTTTAACTAATAAATTAAAAAAATTATCAATTTTGAAAAATAATATCTTTAACTATTTAAAAAAATATCAAAATTGAATCCTAATATATTTTTAAAATTATAAATATAAACGAAAATTAATTTTATTATATTCAACATATATATAGGAATAAAATTAATTTCATATAAAATTTATTAAATTGAAATAAAAAAAATTGAATATTAAAATACAAATTATAAAATATATAATATAGAATTTTCCAACAAAAACCAACATTTTTAAAATAATGAAGAACTTATAAAATATATATTTGGTGTTAGAATGTTTTTTAACAAACTGATAATTCATATTTATATATAGATAATGTCATGGAATTCGAGTTATTTATTAAAATTTTATCCTTCAATATTCACACAAAAATAATTATTTTTTGAAAATAGAAAAATGTGTCCCAAACTAATATTTATATTTTAAAAATAATTGATGTAATTTTTTGAAATTAATATTATATAATTTTATATATAGTTTTTAACTAAATAATAAAATATAATGGAAAAAATTTAATTGAAAAAAATATATTTTAAAATACTATTTGTTCATTTTATTATTTTTAATAAAATAATAAAAAAACATGAGTTAATCAATCAATGTTTTATTTTTTTAAAATAATCATTAATTAAATATATATTAATTCTTCTTTGATAAAATGTAACGATCATAGAAATATATTATCTAAAATAGTAATGAATGATGTAAATTTGTATAAAATAAACTATATATATATATATATATTAACATATTTCATAATTCGATTACTCTAATTCATACCAACTTATTCATGTTCTAGTTTTTAATGGTGTAAATAAATCTCAGTATTTGTTTAATTTTGTGTGGTAAATTGAGAATTTTATATAACATATTTTACAAAGTTTGAGGAAAACATATATTCAAATCCAAGATCATTATAATACATATCATGATAGAATAAATTTTTTATTACTACTGTAAAAACCTGATTCTTATTCTTGAGGTGCGGGTTTCTTCTTTTCTCCTTTCCTTACATGTTTTTGAAAAAAGTAATGTAAATGGGAAAAATCCAAAAATTTTGGAAGTACACGTTTTGTACATTTCCACACGCCATGTACTTTAGGTCCTGTGGAATGAGTACACATGGTGTGTAGCCATGTCGGTGACAAAGGGTGTAAAAAGAGACTACACACCATATAGTAGATATTTACACACTATGTAGTCACTCTGCATGTAAATAGTAAGGTAGTGGAAGCTGGGCGATAGTACACGTCGTGTACTCATGTCGACATATGAACAATACCACGCTGGCGAGAAGCCACCAATGAAACAGTTAAATAATTGAAAGTACACTCCATGAACATGAGAGTACACGCTGTGTATTTTGTTTTTTCCCCTAAAATGGGCAGTAGCCTCCTCTGTTCACAAAGGATGCTTAGAATCAGAGGGAGGCTTAGGAGGGATGGTCGAATCTTTGAGGAGCTTCAGATCGAGTACTGGGAATCCGTTTTCTACACCGTTAATCTCATAGGAACCGTATGTGTAAGCCCCCTCCTCTCTGAGAGTAGTTGTTACCAATTCTTTCCTACAGGTGATGTTATTTACGATTTAATTGAAATATTCTTATCCCAGATCTACATTGTTCTTGGGCGTTTCAAGAATCGTCGTTCGCATATAACGTTCAGGGGCGTTTAAGGTAGGTGAATGGGTGTTTAATTTCTAACTAATGTGCATTTTGTGTGCCGTTGTGATACGCAACCAAGAATGGGGTGTTGTGTGGATGAGACCTTGTTGAATTAAATAACAAGAATTGTACAGGAAATTTAATTGTGATAATAAATTGTGGTTTGGGATCACTTCTTGGATCCAAGACCACCCCGGGGGTGCGTTCCTCTATTTAGCCATTTGGCCAGGATACTAGAGGGTATTCCTTTATAATAAGTATTGTAGAATTTCTTTGATAGTAATTGCATGTTTATTAATTTTTTACATGTTGGGAATCGCCCTGTTACTTGTTTAGCCTGAGGGCAGTGTTGTGATTAACCTATGAGCAATGTACTACTTAGCCTGTGGGCAACTTCATCAGTGCCTGTGGGCAGTTGATTCCGTGCCTATGGGCGAAACCTCATAAGCCTGTAGGAAATATTCGATATTCCTGTGGGAAGATTCTTGTGTTTGGATTCTCTTTACTTGAGGGTAAGGGTTTACGTGTCTGAGTACACTATCTATATTACCTAGAATACTCACTGTGGTGATATCATAAATTGAATGCCTAAAAGACAAATAAAATGGAAATATAACTGGTAAAGTTAGTTAATTTTGAGTACTACTAAGTTTATTGCATTTTACTACTGCACACTACTATTGCATCTTTCCACAAAATTGGGCACGAGCCTTTGGTGGGTGCCAACTAGGATTTATTTCTCACACCCATTTTGTGTCATGTCTTCGGCCCAAAATGATTACATTTCTGCAGGTGTGGATATGGGAAAGGGTCCCTATACAGGTAGTTGATTATTTCTGGGATGTAGGGGAGCATGGGACCAATCGTGGGCTCGCGATTCCACTGGTTGTTCTGTTTTTCATTTCTATACATGTACTTAAGTTATATTTTATTGTAGTGTAACATGTTTTAGATGTTTTATAGAATAGTTACATGATGAATTTTCATATATATATGACTGTTCGTTTCCTTGTTATTATTATTTATCCATTTTTGTTTTATATATTATTTACAGCTTCCGCTTATTATATGCTATTTATCTATTCCGCTGCGCTGCACTTTCACAAATGAGGGAATAGTTTCCCCACTATTAGACATGGGCCCTCGCTGCTAGTCTGTAGCCTCTGGCATTTGGGGAAATGCACCTGAGGTCACGTGGCAAACCGGGTTCGAGGCACCCGTTGAGTGGCACCCGGAACCGGGACATCCCAAAGTGGTATCAAATCAAGATCTTTTATTTGAATTACGATTTATATCCTTAGTCTAGTATAGGACGTGAACTGCAGTTGGTAATAATCTGTTCCTAGGCGTATCTAACCTGTGTACAGGGAAAATCCAATTTACCTCATGTTACAATTTTTTTAATTTTTCAATTTTACAGTTGAATCGAATTTCATGGAATGGTGACACACTTGTATTGTGCTGTTTATATTTTAATCATGGGTTCTATTTAGTTTCAACCCGATGAGATGAGGGTATGCCATCTCATGCATCATTTAGGCACATTCTATTAATCACATGTCATGCATAGTTCAATGCCACGTAGGAGCATTAGAAATTGCATGTTGTTGTGACAGATGTTGTGTTATTAAAAGCATGTTGTTGTGATAACTGCTTTGATAGATACCTGCTATTTGATAGGGTATTATTATGTGATCCTATTCATAGAATGGACTCCAAACATTGGTTTTTGGGGAGTATGGGCCCTCATTGACAGAAATTTGGTGGATCATTGGATATTTATCCGGTTATAACACATATAAGATGCCAAAATTAGATTTTTGGGGAGTATGGGCCCTTACGAATAGAAATTTGCTTCTTAGGTGTTTTGTTTCAGTATTTTATGGTTTTCGGATATGTTCCTGAGGCATACTATCTGGAAACCCAGTATACACACCATGTAGTACAATAAACACGCCATCTATGTTCTTCTGTTTGGGAAGAAAAGAAAACTTTTTGAGTACACGCCGTGTACCCTAAGTACACGTCGTGTAGTCTCCTTCCGTGTCAGAGACTGTGTGGGTGGGGACTCGGGGAAGGGAAATGTTTGGGGCCAACACGTCATGAAATGGATGTACATGCAATGTAGTGTTGACCCGGAGTCCACCAGTGTAACTAACAACATTGACGGGAGAGACCTTAATATATACATAATGTGTCCACTATGGAACATGTCGTGTAGTCTGAACTGGGATCCGGTCGTGTAACTAACAACACGAGTCATTGTAGTCCTTTCAAGTACACACCGTGTCATTGGAGCCATGTATCTGGTCATGTAACTAACAACACGGGTCAGCGAAGTTTGTCTAGTACACACCGTGTACCTGTGGGGAATGTCGTGTAGTCTAGACCAGTGCCAGACTGTGTGGACCTGACCATGTGGCAGGGAAATGGGGTAGTGTTAATGCCGTGTGTGGGAGTAACATACTGTGTAGTATCAAGGCGTGTAGTCGGCCGTGTCACAAACGATAGAGGAAGTTTGAAAATTACACCACACACGCCATGTAGATTTTATACATGTCGTGTAGTTTTTTTAAATAGGAGTCGTGTGGCTTGGCTGAGTATAAGGACCCGGGCAGGGGATGAGAAGTCAGGTACACACCGTGTAGTCAGTATACATGTCGTGTAGTCTTGTTGTGAAATCTTAAATGTGTTCTTCCTACTGTTCCCCTTTTGGTTCTTTTGTTTTCCAAAAGTGAAAATCTTGATCTATGGTGTGTGTTTGACCTTGTACTTTCATGCTGCCGAGACGTTCAGGTGTTTTCCTCCAGGAGATCAGCAATGAGTATACTCCGGAGATGGTGGGCCATGGGATACCAGTTGATCCTCCTGGAGAGACAGATGCGGCGCTAGCCGTAATACCATACACAGGCACAGAGGTGCAGTTCCATGATGGCTTTATGCAGTTCATGAAGAACTTTTAGGGAGCACCGCCGACTGCCACATCTATGGCTGAGCTGAATCATATCTTCTAACAGCACCATCCGCCTACATTTTCAGGGGATGGAAGACCACAGGCTACAGAATCTTGTATGGGATCTATGCAGACTATTTTTGAACACCTAGAGACGCCTCCATGGTGGAGGGTCAAGATCGTGACTTATATGATGCGTGATTCTGCCAAGAGGTGGTGGGATGTTACCACCCAGTCATAGCATCAGAGAGACATGGCATGGGAAGATTTCCAAATAGCCTTCTATGACTTCTTCTTCCCAGAGAGACTTAGGAAAGATCGAGCTCAAGAGTTCATGAATCTGCAGTAGGGTTCTATGTCATTGATGGATTATTATGCATGATTCATTGAGCTTCAGTGTTTTTCACCCGTTCAAGTGGGAGATGAGATGCTGAGAGCCACACTCTTTAAGGATGGTCTTCAATATAACATTCAAGCACTGGTGAATGTTTTTAGGTTTCCTTCATGACCTGCTATTGTGAACCAGGCATTGATTATAGAGAGGAACCTAGAGGAAGCTAGAGGTGTGGGCCATGGTAGTTCAGCACCAGTTTCTGGTACTATTTCTACTGGTAAATGGAAGAGACAGATAAACTTCTCTTAGGGTAGAAGTACCAGCTAGAAGAATGTTTTAGGTGTCCAGTTCATGTGCTACCAGTGTGGTAAGGAGGGGCACAAGTGACCTCACTATCCACGTGACCTAGCGGAATGCCAGGCTTGCGGCAGGATGGGTCATCTGCAGTGCTTTTAAAGGGCGTTTCCACCAGTGGCTAGTGAGAAGGGTTATGTGAAGACTCCACGTGTGGGGGCATGAACAACATATTCCTACCAGTCGAGGAATTGGAATATGTCAGGGCATGCAGGCAAGGATGTTGGACGTGGCCATAGTAGCTAGACACCAGGATCTCAGAGGCGGAAGGGTGGGCCAGCTCAGGGTATCAAGGTTGTATCCCAGTGCTACGACACTGGGCTGACATATACAGTGCAACAGACCTAGGAGGAGCAGGATCCCAGAACTTCTACTGTCAAAGGTACTATTCTAGTAGCTTCTATTTTATCTTTAGTACTTTTCAATATGGTTCCTACACATATCTTTATATATATACCCGTTGTGGAGAGCCTCAGGCTTAGTGTTTCTACTTCCTCTTATGTTATGACATTAGAAACTCTGTTGGGAATGAGAATAGCTATTGTGCGTTAGTGTAAGGAGTGCCCCCTTGAGTTTGGGGGGTGTCACTTCCATTGGGACCTCTATGTCTTAGAGATGATGAGCTATGATGTCATTATCGGGATGTATAGGTTGGTTCCCTTTCGAGCCTTTGTGGATTTCTATCATCACAGGTTGAGTTTCACGTCACTAGAGGGCGGAGAGTTGCTATACAAGGGAGATTGGGATGTTCAGGCGAGTTGAGATGGACCAGAGCATCATGGGTGAGGTGGTATCACTGCCCAGATTGCGAACTTATATCTAGACGACCAGGGGACATGTCAAAAAATTTCTCTCTAGTGGCTAATCATTTCAGGGATGTCTTTTCGGATGAATTTTCCTGTCTTCCTCCGGAACATGAGGTGTATTTCTCTATTGAGTGTGTGCTAGGAGTAGCACTGGTGTCTATTCCTCATTATAGGATGGCTACACTAGGGTTGTAGGAGCTCAAGAGACAGTTATAGGAGTTACATGCAAAGGTTTTTATCTGACCTAGTACTTCTCATTGGGGTTCGTCGGTCCTCTTTACGAAAAAGGCGGATGGTAACCCCAGACTATGTGTGGATTATTGGAATTTGAACTAGTCGACGGTTAATAATCGATATCACTTGCCAAGGATTGATTAGATTTTTTATCAACTTAATGGAGCACGAGTGTTCTCAAAGATATAAATGAGATGAGGATATCATCAGCTACGGGTTAGAACATCTGATATACCACTCATAGCTTTCAGAAGCAGGTATGGTCTATACGAGTATACGGTTATGCCGTTCGGACTCACGAACGCACTAGCAGTTTTCATGGATCGGATGAATCATTTGTTCCATCTTTATCTGTATTCTTTTGTGGTAGTATTTGTGGACGACATCTTGGTGTACTCTCACACTTGATACGCCCATGCCACCCATCTTGAGATCGTATTGAGTACACTGAGAGAGCATCAGCTATATTCCATGCTCTCAAAGTGCCACTTTTGGATGTACCAGATACACTTCCTGGGTCATATCATGTCAGAGGCAGGAGTTTCAGTAGACCCAAAGAAGGTGAGAGTAGTAGTTTCCTGGGAGCAGATTGAGAACATGTTTGAAATATGGTGTTTCTTGGGGCTATCTGGTTACTAGAGATGCTTCATACTGGACTTCTCCCGCTTCGCATCACCGTTTATGGATTTGACTAAGAAGGGTGTGAATTTTGTTTGGTCAGAAGACTGCGAGAAATCCTTCTAGGAGATTATGGGAAAGTTGACATCAGCACTGATTCGGATACTCCCAAAGTATGGGAAGATCTATATAGTTTACTGTGATGCATCAGGTACTGGGCTAGGAGCTGTGTTGATGCAGGGCGATCGAGTAGTTGTGTACGGGTCTCGGCAGTTGAGGCCACATGAGAGGAATTACCCGACACATGATATCGAGTTGGCTGTATTTGATCATGAAATGCGCTGTTGGAGAAATTATCTCTTAGGGGAACATATTTTGGTGTTCATGGACCGCAGAAGTCTCAAGTACATCTTTACCCAGCATGACATGAACCTGAGACGGTGAAGGTGGGTAGAATACCTTCAGTCCTTTAATTTTGAGCTTGCCTATACAACTGGTAATGGTAATGCAGTAGCTAATGCACTGAGTAGAACTATGCAGATACAGGAATTTTAGGAGGCCAGTGTTGAATGGAAGCTTATGGATTTGTTCTCTAAGATGTGTTTGGAGGTGCAGGACAGTTAGGGGAAAACCGATCTTTCATCTTTAGTTGTGAATTCTATCCCCCGGATAGAGTGAGGATGAAACAAATTTCTGATTCAGAAGGCCTAGTTATATGGGAGTCGGTGACCAGTGAGGAACCTTCTCCTAATTGGACGATAGGTGATGATGAAGTATTTTGTTTCCATGGACGAGTGTCAGTTACAGGGGATATATGCGAGAAGCTAATGCGGAAGTGTCGTGCTTTAGCTTGGGCAGTTCATCCTGTGCTTAAAAAGACGTACCGAGACTTGAGACGTCAGTACTGGTGCCTGGGAATGAAGAGGAATGTAGCTATTTTTGATACAAGGCATTCCACCTCTTAGTAGGTGAAGGAGGATCATCAAAGGACAGCCGAGACTTTTCAGCAGTTACCCATTTCGACATGGAAATGTGATGATGTCGCGATGGACTTCATGACTTGGTTGTCAAGGTCACCTCAAGGAAATGAATCCTTGGGGGTTTTTGTGGATAGACTCACAATGGTAGATCACTTTTTGGCGATCAGGGAGACCTTCGAAGTTAACAAGCTCGAGATGTTGTAAATATGAGAGGTCGTATGTCTTCATTGGGTCCCATGTTCTATCAATTCAGATTGGAACACCCATTTTACATCTCGTTTATGGCAGAGTTTTTAGAGGGCACTGGGTAAACAGGTGCTTTTGAGCATATCTTACCACCCTCAGACCGATGGTCAGTCAGAGCTTACGATACATGTGTTTCAGGACATGCTACGTGAATGCATCCTAAACTTTGGGGGCTCTTGGGAGAAGCATATACCCCTAGTTGAGTTTCCCTATAATAATAGTTTTCAGGAAACTATTGATATGGCACTATAAAAGACTTTATATGTTAGGCCATACTGATCACCCTTGTGCTGGTTAGAGGTTGGTGAGGCAGCTTCAATGGGACCACGTCTCATGAAGTAGACTTCGGAGAAGGTCCAGTTGATTCAAGAGCAGATGACGTCCACACAGTCTCTTCAGAAATATTATGTTGATCGATGTAGAAGAGCCTTGGAGTTCGTGGTTGGGGATCAGGTTTTCTTGAATTTTTCACTGAGGTTGGGCCATAGGTGGATTAGTAGACAGGATAAACTTTCACTGAGGTATGTGAAGACATTTGTTATTCTGGAGAGAGTCGGGCTGGTTGCCTATCGGTTGCAGTTACCACAGAGGTACCGAGCCATGAACGACGTCTTCCATGTATCTCAGTTACGTCGCTATCATTCAAACACATCTCACGTCTTTCATCACGAGTAGGTTGATCTTGAAAGAGATGTGTCCTTTGAGGAGAATCTGATTCGTATCATCGATAAGAGCATTAAGGTTCTCCGAGGTTGGTCAGTTCCTCTCGTACGGGTGCTATGGCAGTATGTCCTAGTGCAGGATAAAACCTGGGAGTAGGAGACCGATATACGTGCTCAGTGGTAGGAGTTGTTCATGGTTATATCTTCACCACACTTGGAAGGGACATTTAGGGACGAATTTCTTTAAGGTGGGAAGTTTGTATGAACCCGGTTCATATTCTTGAGGTATGGGTTTCTTCTTTTCTCCTTTCCTTATGTTTTTTTGAAAAAAAATAAGGAAAATGGGAAAATTCCAAAAATTTTGGAAGTACACACCGTGTAATTTTCTACATGCTGTGTACCTTTGTCCATGTTGAATGAGTACACATGGTGTGTATCCATGTCGGCGACAATGGGTGTCAAAACAGACTACGTGCCGTGTAGTAGATATTTACACGCCGTGTAGTCCGTCAGCAGAAGAGTATTAATATGGTGGCCAGTTGGGCGACAGTACACACCGTGTATAGAGGCATACATGTCGTGGAATCATGTCGACAGATGAACAGTGCCACACTGGCGAGAAGCCGCCAGCAAAATAGTTAAAAAATGGAAAGTACACGTCGTGTACTTGAGATTACACACCGTATATTTTGTTTTTTCGTTTAAAATGGGAAATATCCTCCCTTGTTCATAGAGGATTCTTATAACCAGAGGGAGGCTTCGGAGGGACGGTCAGATCATCGAGGAGTTCCAGATCAAGTATCGAGAATCAATTTTCTGCACCGTCAATCTCCCTGGAACCGTACTGGTAAGCCCTCTCTTCTCCTTCAGTAGTTCTTACCAATTCATTCCCGAGGGGAAGTTATTTATGATTGAACATTAATTTTCTTCTCCCATATCTATGTCGTTCTTGGATGTTTCTGGAATCATCATTTGCGTATACCGTTTAGGGGAATTTATGGTAGGTGGCTTAGTGTTTAATTTCCAACTGATGTGTGTTTTGTGTACCGTTGTGATACGCGCCAATGAATGGGGTGTCCTATGGCTGAATCCTTGTTGAATTAAATAACTATAATTGTATTGGGAAATTAAATGTGATAATAAACTGTTGTTTGGGATCTCTGCTTTGATCCAGGACCACCCCAGAGGTGTGTTCCTCTGTTTAGCCATTTGGCCAAGATACCCGAGGGTATTCCTTTATAATAATTATTATAGAATTTACAAGAGTGTAATTTCATGTGTATTTCTTGTTTACATGTTGGGCATGGCCCGGTTACTTGTTTAGCCTGAGGGCAGTTTTGTGATTAGCCAATGGGAAATGTACTACTTAGCCTGTGGGAAACATCTTCTGTGCCTTTGTGCAGTTGATTCTGTGCCAATCGGCGACACCCCGTACACCTGTGGGAAATATCCAATATGCATGTGGGAAGATTATGACAACCCTTCTATTATTACAAACATAAACAAGATTTATTACAAAAACTATTCACTTGATACAAAATGGAATATCGAGAGGTCTAGTGTCTTTGGGGCATAGGATCATTACATAACAACTTAAAACATGAAATACAACATCTTTATTGAAAACACCCTTTACATAACCACTACATTCCATCGTACATAGCATTGCATGGGATAACTTGAGGACATGCATAAGGAAAGGGGTTAGATATAATGCCCATTAAGGGAATAAACATGGAATACATGAGGAGTAAAATACATGTTAGAAAAGGGGCATATTAATAGAGAAAAAGAGAAACATGAACATAAAGGCATGATAATGTATGATAACCATAACATGGAAATGTGGCAACAACTCTTAACATGGAATTATCATGAGCCAAGGTTCATTGCACATGAAGCATGAGTAAATTATCATTACACATGAATCACGAGTAAACCCTCATTGAACTTGAATTAGCATCATTAAACACTCATTGCACATGAAGTATCATGATACTATACTTTACCCAATGAATTAGAGCGCTATAATGACGCACCGTTCTTAAACATTTCATTTCATGCATAATTGTGCCACATGGATCATAAAACATGGATTCATAAAACATAATAATTTATTCTACGACAAAGTAATGTGGAATGAAAATTTATAATTAATAAGTAAATGTGCATGAAGTTGAATGCCCTTGGTGGATAAATGGGCATGGTATTCACTACACAATGTCATTGGCTAAGAAAATTGTTGCAATTTCGGCAGCATAACGGCGTGATATAAGAATTCATAAAAACTATTGATGAGATAAAAAGAGGTGTATAATCTATCTAAATGAAATTGATAGTAAGGGGGTCATATAGATACATGTCCCAACAATTTTAAGGGAATTTAGATTCATGAAACAAAAGTATTTCTTTAATGTAAATGAGGATAGAGAAGTTCCTTTCAGAATTTCGGCATAGTAACAGGTGTACATGAGAGGAATTTAATGAGAGATAAAGGGCTCTCCCATAATTTAAACAATAAGAGGGATGTATGGGGGAGGTGAGAAACAATACCTCAACATTTATAGTTGAAATTAAAAGGTCATAAAAATATTAATAAAATTGGACAAAAAAGTGAAGGGAAGAAAACCCTTACTTGGATGTGTTCTTCCAAAGGCATGACAGAGGCTTGAGAGGGGATTCTTGGGAGTATGGGGTACCTTGGGAGGATTCTAGAGAGAGTAGGGCAGAGGTTGGATGAACTCCAAAGGCTTAAAGTGAGGAGTATGTTGGAGTTTGGTTGGGTTTATATAGGAAAGTTGAGTGAATTCTTTATTATTTAGGTTTGGGACCCCTTACATTAAACTAATCCAAACCACAAATAAGCTCATGGTTTTTCCCATGGGTTATGGAAAAGGGAAGAGGAAAAAAATATTTTATAAGGCCAAATTCCAAAATTCTTAAAATATTGGGGTTTCTTATGTGCTGGTGAGTCACGCTCCCATGGAAAATAATTTAAAAAGACATGATGTTTAATAAGTCTTGAGTGGTCCATTAATGCTTTGTAAACTAAGTCAAACAAACCCAAATTCAGATTATTTTAATGGAAAAAACATATATTGTCCAAAAAACAATTATAGTATTTTATTACATCACTATTGGGTCATTATGATGTCATAAAACACATGATATATTTAAACGGTATTTAATTTTTACCCAAAAAATTGATTATCTCGGAATATTATGAAAAATTCACCATTGGATAATTTCGATGTCCTGATTATAGAAATAACATTTATTTTATCTAAATAGTTTTCAAAATATGTTAATTTTTTACTTTTAAAATAAAAACCGACATTTCTAAAAAATTCATGAGTTTTGAAAAAAAGGCATTCAAACCTTAATAAAAATTACAATTGCATTCATAAAATTATAAGATCATTTATATTTAATAAAAATTAATTTAATAATAATAATAATATTTAATTAAAATATTATTTAATTCAAAAATCCATTAATTCATCAAAATAGGTTTTTTATCTGAATATTAACTAAAAAATACTATTTGTGCTTTAAAAAAACTATTTACAAAGTGTTTATAATGATAAGAAGGTATATGGATTATTATATACAAAAAAAATAAAATACATAAACAAAGTACTAGCGATTTGTTACATAACCCCTTAAAATATCCGCATAAGTCCTAAGGGTATGGTGTGCGATGGTGACATACTCTTGGGGTGGCTCGGAAAACATCACTCGAGTGGTAATCTCTATCAACATCCACTTTTCCCATAGACGGTCTGGTTCGAGCTTCACATGATGAATCTCAGAATGGGCTTGGTCAAGAGCGAAGCCCAAAGACGCCACTTCTTTTCTGAGCTCCAACAAATGGGCTTTGTATGGAGCAATTCTACTGGATGAGGCAATCGCTTCCTTTGTCGGAGTAAATTGGATTTGTTAAAGACCTATATTTCTACTAATCATGTGATCACTGTTCAACGGCTATAAAATCAATGGTTATAATTCTTAACATAAAATCAAAAAAGTTGTAATTTTATATAAACATTTTATATAAAGATACATTTAATTAGATCAAGATGGATTTCCATTAATGAAACTTTGGGTCTTTACAATATTCCCCCCTTAAGAAATTTAGCCTTTGAAATTTCATTTTCCCACACTAAAACAGATGTGGGTAACTTAGCTTCATCATTTCCTCTGATTCCAAAGTTTCCTCTTCAATCTTGTGGTCTTTCCACAACACCATGACAAGGGGAATTGTCTTATTTCGTAGAACTTTTTCTCTACGATCTAAGATCTTCACTGGTTGCTCCTCATAAGAAAGATCATCCTCTAACTGTACCACCTCAGAAGGGAGTACTTGTGAAGGGTCCGGTATGTACTTCCTTAAGAGGGATACATGAAAGAAATATTGTACTTTGTCCATGGTAGGTGGAAGTCCTAGTCGATAGGCTATAGCCCCTGACACAATCCAGAATATCGATGGGGCCGATGTACCATTGACTTAAAATACCTTTCCTTATAATCCTTATGAACTTATACCATGGAGATATTCATAGAAAAAGAATGTATCCAACTTTAAACTCAAGGTCTCATCGATGATTATCTGCCTAACTCTTCTGTCGACATTGGGCTACCTTGATATGCTACTGAATGGTTTTCACCTTCTCCACCATTTCCTCAACCATTTACGGTCCAAACAGCTTACGTTATCTGACCACATCCCAACTAGCCGGTGTTCTACACATTTTTCCATAAAGGGCTTCATATGGTGCCATTTGGATGCTCGAGTGGAAACTATTATTATAAGAGAACTCAACAAGAGGAATATTTTGATACCATCTTACTGTAACGTCCATTGAGCATGCTCTCAACATGTCCTCAAGTGTTTGGATAGTCTGCTCAGATTGGCCATCAGTTTGAGGATGATAATCCATACTGAAGATCAGTTCAGTATCCCAAGCATGTTGAAGACTCTTCCAAAACATAAAGGTGAATCATGGATCTCGGTCAGACACAATACATAGTGGTACCCCATGTAGTGTGCTTTTTCCTCACTCACACACACCCTGGGAATCTTCCCAGAAGTACACCCATCCTGATCACTACTCCATGCCAAGCACACTAAACTATGATGTCTTAATCAGATAGGCTCCTAAAAAGGAAGTTGCACCTTGTTGACATGAGTCATATCATTCAGTAATTTAACCCTTTATCATTTGGGGATGTTAAAATCACCCCCCCTTTAGAGCACAATGCCCTCGTTGTGAGCACTATATCTCAACCCAGGCAGTGCACCCCACTTAAGGTTGGGTTCCTCCTCTGATACAAACTATGAAAACCCTTATTTTATTACAATGATAAAAATGATTTATTACATAAACAATTCACATGATACAACAAGGAAGATCAATAGGTCTAGTGTCTTTGGGGCTTATGATCATTACATAATGACATAAAACATGAAATACAACATCTTTATTGAAAACTTCCTTTACATGATCACTACATTCCCTCGAACTTAACATTGCATAAAATAACCTGAGGACATGCATAAGAAAAGGGGTGAGCTATAAAGCCTAGTTAGGGAACAAAATAGAATACATGAGAAGTATAATACATGTTAGACAATAGGCATATCAATAAGGCACAAGAGAAACCTAAACATAAAGGAATGATAAATGATGATAATCATAACAAGGAAATGTGGCAACAACACTTAACATGGAATTAGCATGAGCCAAGGCTCATTACACAAGGAGCATGAGTAAATTATCATTGCACATGAATAACAAGTAAACCCTTATTGAACATGAATTGGCATGAGTTAACACTCATTTCACATGACGTATTATGATACTATACATTACCCAATGAAATGGAGTGCTATAAGGGCACACTATTCTTAAACATTTCATTTCATGCATAAGTTTGCCACATGGATCATAAAACACGGATTCATAAAACATAATAATTTATTCCACGAAAAAGGAATGTGGAATTAAACTTTATAATTAATAAGTAAATTTTCATGAAGTTGAATACCCTTGATGGATAAATGGGCATTGTATTCAATACACAATGGCATTGGCTTTGAAAATTGGTACATTTTCGACAGCGTAACGGCGTGATATAAGAATTCATAAAAACAGTTGATGAGACAGAAAGGGGCGTCTCATCATATCTACATGAATTGTATGGTAAGGGGGTCATATAGATACATTTACCAACAATTTTAATGGAATTTATATTCATGATAAAAATGTGTTGCTTGAATATAAATGGGGTGAGAGAAGATCCTTTCGGAATTTCAGCATATAAACAGGTGTACATGGGAGGCATTTAATGAGAGAAAAAAGGGTATCCCATCATTCAAAAAATAATAGGTCAGTATGGTGGAGCTTAGAAACCATACCCATCATTTATAATTGAAATTAAAATGGAATAATAATATTAAGAAAATTGGACAAAAAAGTGAAGGGAATAAAACCCTTACTTGTAAGTGTGCTTCCAAAGGCTTGAGAGAGGCTTCTTGGGAGCTTGGGGAACCTTGGGAGGATTATAGATAGTGAATGGAAAAGGATGGACGAACTACAAAGGGTTTGAGTGATGAGGAAGTGGGAGCTTGGGTGGGTTTATATAGGAAAGGTGAGTGAATTATTTGTTATTTAGGGTTAGCACCCCTTACAATAAACTAATCCAAACAACAAATCAGCTCACTGTTTTTCCCTTGGTTTTCTGAAAAGGGAAGAGGAAAACAATATTTTATAAGGACAAAGTATTAAATTCTTAAAATATTGGGGTTTCTTATGTGGAGGTGATTCACACTCCCATGGAAAATAATTTAAAAGGAAATGATTTTTAATAAGTCTTGAGGGGTCCATTAATGCTTTCTAAAATAAGTCAAACACATCCAAATGACATTATTTTAATGGTAAAACATATATTGGACGAACATTAAGATTATAGTATTTTATTACATCACTATTGGGTAATTATGATGACATAAAACACATTATATATTTAAACGGTATTTAATTTATACCCAAAAATTTGACAGTCTCAGAAAATTATGAAAATTTCACCGTTGGATAATTTCGAAGTCCTGATTCCAGAAATAACATTTATTTTATCTAAATAATTTTCTTAATATGTTAATTTTGAATTTTAAAATAAAAATAGAAATTTATCAAAAATTCACAGGTTTTGACAAAAATGGATTTCAATCCTTAATAAAAATTAAAATTGCATTCAAAAAATTATAAGATCATTTATATTTAATAAAATTTAATTTAATAATAATAATATTTTTTTAAAGTATTATTTAATTCAAAAATCCATTAATTCATGAAAATACATTTCTTTTCTGAATATTAACTAACAAAAATACTATTTTTGCATTTAAAAAAACTATTTATAAAGTGTCAATAATGAAAAGAAGGCATATTCATTATTATATAAAAAATATAATATACATGAAAATAGTACTAGAGATTTGATACAGAACCCCTTAAAACAACTGAATAACACCTAAGGATAAGGAGTGTGATGGTGACAGACTATTGAGGTGGCTTGGATAACATCGCTCAAGTGGTAATCTCTATCAACTTCCACTTTTCCCATAGACTGTCTCGTTCGAGCTTGACATGATTAAACATAGCTTGGGCTTGGTCAAAAGAGAAGCCCAAAGATGCCACATCTTTTCCGAGCTCCGACAAATGGGCTTCATATGGAGATATTCTAGTAGATGAGGCCATCACTTCCATTATCTGAGTAAATTAGATTTGTTGAAGCCCTATATTTATATTAATCCTGTGATCACTGTTGAACGACTATAAAAGCAATGGTCACTGTTCTTAACATAAGACCAAAGAAGTTGAAATTTTATATAAACATTTTACATAAAGGGAAATTTAATTAGATCAAGAGGGATTTTCATTAATGAAACATTGGGTCGTTACACAGATTCCTATGTTTGGATTCTCTTTACCTGAGGGTAAGGGTTTACATGTCTGAGGAAACTGGCTGTTTTACTTAGAACAATCACTGTGGTGATATCTTAAATTGAATGTTTAAAAGACTAATAAAATAGAAATATAACCGTTAAAGTTAGTTACTTTTGAGTACTGCTTAATTTATTTCATTTTACTACTGCACACTGTTGTTGCATCTTTTCACACAGTTGGGAATGGGTCTTTGGTTGGTGCCTACTAGGATTTATTTCTCACACCCAGTTTGGGTCATGTCCTCGGCCCAAACATATTATGTTTCTACAGGTGTGGATAAGGGGAAGGGTCCCTATATAGGTACTTGATTGGTGTTGGGAAGTAGGAGAGCATGGGAACGAGCTTGGGCTCGTGATGCTGCTGGCTGTTCTTTTTTTCTTTTTTTTACTTGTACATCAGCTATATTATATTGCAGTGTAACATGTTTTGGATGTTTTATAGAATAGTGACATGCTACATTTTCATATATATATATGACTTCTGGTTTCCTTGTTATTATCAGTTATTCATTTCTGTTATATATATTGTTTACCGCTTCTTCTTGTTGTATGCTATTTATCTATTCTGTTGTGCTACACCTTGCAAATGGGGGCATAATTTCCCCACTATTAGACATGCACCCTTGCTGCTAGTCGGAAGCCTCTGGATTTTGGGGAAATGAACTTGAGGTCACATGGAGAACCAGGTTCGGGGCACCCGTTGAGTGGCACTCAGAACCGGGATGTTACAACATCCTACAATACTCCTTAAAGAAAATTATTTCGTTATAACACAAAGTTGTACATTTTTTGGTTAATTATCATTACTCTTCACACTATATTTTCATTTATTATGAATAACAGATAAATCTAATACTACCTTCTTTAAATTATAAAACATTTAATATTAAAAAAAATCTGCTATGAATATAAATAAACATACTTAACCACATGTATAATCATATCTCTTATTATACAATAAATGAGATGAGTTAGTTTTTCTTCACTTTTAGTGTTTTAATACATTATATCACTACGTTTTTTTTTCACTTCTTTATGTGACCATATAATAATAAATCATTATTAAATATTTCAATGGGTAATAACTATGAAGAAATAAAATTTCAAAAATAGAAATTCATTAGATTCAATATCCAAATGATCAATTTTTTTGACTCAGTATTCTAACCCATTCATTTATAATATATAATTATATGATGTTAATAAATAATTTTCTCTATGTAGAAAACTTTTTATGTTCACCATCATGAACATAAATATTTTCAATTCAAATAATCATTAATATCACTTAATAACATCATGTGACTACTTTCATTATTATCATTGTCTACTAAAATTTACTAAACTCCTTTAGTATAAAAGTAAAATTTACATTGAATTAGAGTGGTATAAACTTTATTTATTATAGTCATAAACAATACTGCGTCTAAACATAATCACACTAGCCTATTGAGAACTATATTATCTCTATAATATAATTCTAACATAAGAAATCTCCATTATGTTAGGAAATAAGACATTTTACCACTTGTATGAATATTTCACAAATAATTTGTAATTAAAAATATCATATATGGTATTATATATATTTAGATAAATGTACTCACAAGAGGAATTCATTATTCAAAATATTCGTCAACATGGTGGTGGTGATTCTTTCCCCTAATATTTTAACAAATATAGATAGATAAACTCATATATATTGGATAAAAATACTCTTATAAATCATATTTTGAAAATATTACATAATTTAATGAAAAATAAAGAATGTGAATGTAGATAATAATATTTTTTATATGTAAAAAAAACATCATTTAGAAGATAATATTGTCATATATGAGTAAATATATTTTATTAAATATAAAATTATTTTCTTCTAGATTCATCCATTCTTAAAAGTAATCAATCACATAGGATTATTTTATGTAAAAAATACTTTATTTTTCAACTTAATTCATACATAAATATCTAATCACCAAAACTCCCTTTTTTAACTCTAAAACATATTCATCACTTTTTTATTTACATTTGACATAATATATAATTGAAAATAAAATAACTGCATTTTATAACATTATTACATTGAAATAGACTATATATAAATTTTATATCACCACTATAGTTTTTATGGATTATTCAACATTAAATTTATAGTTCATTCTTATTGAAAACAAATCACTTATTTAAAAGAAGCATTGTTAGATTTAAAAGTAGTATTAGAATTTCCAAAGACTCTACTCTTCTATTTTACTTAAAACCTTACTCATTACTTTATATATCATCATCATGGAACTTAAAAATAAACCTTGATAATAATTATTAGAAATATATATATATTGATATCATCAAGTAAACGTTTTTTGAACTTATAAATTTTTAAGGTAAAATAAAATATCCCAATAATTACTATAGTGATTTCAGAATAATTTTTATAGTTAGATCTAGCACGAGCGGTGATTCTAGATCATATATCTCATTTACATACCTAGTAATTTTTGGAAAATGCGTATAAAAATTGAACATAAACCATTGTAACAAAAATGAATTATTTTTAAATATCATATCCCTCATTTACAGTTCTTTCTAGATATATCATTTTTTTGGTTGTCTATTATCCTAATGGTCTCCATGTTCTTATATTAATTTTAATTATTTGGATATGTAAAACCAAGAATCAATCTAATTATTACTATTATTAAGATAATAATATTTCTATTATTTTTTAGCTTCACCAACATAAGGTTTTATTGGGTGTTTTTTTATATTTCATTAAATGTTTCTTCTTTTTTTGGGCATTCTCATGTTTATATAATAGTGAAAAAAATTAGTTTGTTATAATTTTCAATCATTTATATTGATCTCAATGTGATGTTTGATGAAACATATTCTATTAAATCTATAATAAAATATTTTATCAGATGAGTGACTTGTATTATTGTTATTTAGTAATGTATTTTATTAAATATTCCCCACTAAAATTATGACATTATTCCAATATTTATTTGTATCTTTTAGTGGGTTAATATTTATATTTAAGTAAGTAATAATTATTATATAGTGTCTCTATCACCTATTATCTATTCAGGTATGGCATAATTCCAATTATATCATAAATTAATCATGGGTATTTGAGAGAATAACTTTATTCAGAATCCTTCATATGGGTAAGCTCAACTCTGTTACTCTGGTATCTATCCAAGGGGATTCTAAGAAATGTGTGACCCAAATAATACACGAATTATGAGAAGATGAATACTATGGTAACCCATAATTTATTTTTCATAGAAAATATGATCCATGGGATACTGTCTTGGGAAAGAACCTACCAAGTAGGATAACGAGGTTCCTAGAAGACATTTTCAATAAAAGAAATCTAATAGATAGTATATTAAAAGTAGATTTAATCTCAATACATTACCTTAGTTTATTCCCTTTACATGTACTCATTTTTTAATGATTTATTTTATAATCCATATTCCATCAAATAAATCAATAAGTTTAAATGATATTGATGCGTAATTATTTACAAAACTCATGGCCGATGTTACTAACCCCAATTAAAATCCATAATAATTATAGTAATAAAAATTCCTCACAAGAATAATACATATGAAATAATTTCATGTTCAGTATTATAATCGTATCAAAATAAACATATTATAGAGATTAATCATAATCCAATAAAAAAACAACCCTTATATATCAGGATAGTCTTTGTTCCTAGTATAGGGAGAAATCTATTCTAAAATTCTACTACCCAAATTATTTTAATAGTAGATACCTCAATTCCATTATAATTATAACACCCAATACAAATAAAACATAATCAGATGTAAAATTTCAAACTATTACTCATGAACAAGACAAATTCAAGGGAAAAGTAAAAAAATCAATTATCAGAACTATCATGTGACTACAAAAATGTATGTATGATAATTTTCATAACTGTTTAAAAATTTACAAAACAAATAATACATTTATTCATAATATAATAATAATATTCATGAATAAAGAAGTTGGAATAAATTGAAAAAAATAAAAAACTAATAAAATTTTACCCGAGGAAAAGATCTATGAATATCTCTTGAATGAATTATAAAAAAATATAATTTTCTTATTATTAAGGGTGAAAAAATAACTTTTAACCTATGATAAATTTTATTATCAATTAAATTTTATTAATGATTCCCCTTGATTAAAATATTTATAGCATTGAATATAATAAAAAAATTACAAGAATATGAATGTAGGATTGTAGTTTTATTCTCTTACGTGATATGGAACTGGGTATAAAGTGATCTATTCATAAAATGTGAGATCCATATCAATCCCATTGTTGGAATGGTCATCTTAAACAAATTTGGATTTTTGCTTGTTAAGAGTTATATTAAAATTTGTTCTCATTAACAATTCCATAAAATCATACTTTTTTGTAGTTAGTATCTGATATATGTGAAGTGTACCATTTCAAATGGTTGAGATAATGACCAATGAATCACATTCAAAACACAAGTTCTTTAATCAATTAGAATGTGGAAGAATTATTTCCATGATGTCATTATGCATTTTTTCTTCTATAGAAGATGCCAGGAAACATGAGTTATAGAAACATCCCATGATCATCCCACCATGATCCCATAAAATAGGAAAAAACCATATAGAACCCATACTCCCTTTGGATACCACATATATGTTGTCTTTTACCCAATTTTTCATCAGTGGCATCCAAAACACATAAATATTCCCAATTATGGATTTTATTTTCCAAAAATTTGAAATTATATCAAATCCATGATGTTCTAGAAACTGTTATTATAATATATATTTTGAAACATGTTCTCCTTGTTAACAAAGACAATAATCCTTGTAGAAAAAGTCTACGTACTGAAGGATACATTATTTTCTAAAGCATCATTCTATAATAACTAGATGGAAAGAAGCATTTTGGAAATCACAGCACAAAATATACACCTGATTTGAGGATAGAATAATGCATTGATGGAATATAGAGAGATCATATATAAGTAATTTACTCTCAAACTTTTAATTTAATAATGATGATAAACATCCTTCCATATCGATGTGGCTATCATTAACCTGATTTGAAAATGAAACACTTCAGAGGTTATAAATTTGTGAAAAATATAAAATCATTTTTTTATCAAATAATAAAAAATTTATAAATTATAAAAGTATTTACATGGATCAAAAATATATCAAATATTCTTATTCATATACACATTTTAAATTTCAATTATTTTCAAGTAAAAAATGAATAAAAAAAATATATTTCACCATTTTTTACCACGTAAATTAATATTAAAAGTATGACATATACAGGAAAATTAACTTATCATTATGTAAGGGTCATTTAAAATTTTAAACATGCATGGAGGGATAACACTTGAAAATATTTTTCATATTTAAAAAAATAATACTTTCAAATTATACTAAAAAGATATTTTTATTATGATGTGGAGTTATTTTGAAACAAATATTGTAGTTGGAATCACTTCACATTATAGCCACAATCTGATTCAGTTTTCGTCTAATGGTTTTACTATTTCCCATGAATATTTATAAATAATATAATGTTCATGTTGTATTAGTTTATTATTAATTTATCTATTTCTTTTTCTGCTATTTTACACATTTTGAGAATCTTCTTCTAGATGCTAGGATGTTATAGAAAAATGATTTTCTATTTTTTCTATTTGATTTTTAGTAACAATAGTGATGTTTTGCATGACATAATGACTACTAAACAATTATATATTGAAATACAAATGCACAATATTTCATGAAAAACATAGATATTTTTCTATATGATATTTTAATATAAGACCAAACAAATTTTCATTAAATTTTAATCGTTTTCCTAAAAAAATTAAATAGATTTTGGGAATGGCATATGATGTATTCATCAGAAAAATAATTTTACAGTTTTCTTTATTCATTCAAAAATCAATCAAATAATTTATATAAATAACTTTGATACCAATAAAAATATTTATAGGGATGAATATCATTCAAAATATAGTGGAATACAATTCCTTTACTGAAAATACACCAATCTAAATCTCTACTTTTGAAAAAAATATTATTAATAATAAATAATTGAATTACATTCACACGTTGATGTGATATTCTGGAACATTTTTTAAATCATTGAGAATAATTTAATGAGTTTATTCCAACTAGTGTATCCGTATAAATCATAAGTCGCATATTTCTTAGGAATGGTATCCCTATTTTCAATGGTTTTGTGGAATATTAGTTAATTATATGATAAAACGATATCTTATCATAAAATTTTCATGAAAATATTCTTTTGAATGAATCAAACACACATATAAACATTAATCTCTTTTATAGATTTTCCTTAGACACTCTAATCATTCAAAGAATTATTATGAAACATGGAATTTTTTTTTCATGAGTTAGGATATTTTTAACTCATGATTCTGCGTTGTATTATTATTATTTTATATTTAAACATTCTATAGAAATGTCCAAACAATATTTTAATCATATTACAATAAATATAAAAACGATATATTAAAATATTAAAAATTATATAAAACATTTGATCAGATATCATATATCCCCCACACTACCATGGACAAAAGTTCATTGTGGTGACAATGACAACACTGTGGTTTATCCCATGTCAAATAATAAAATGATCTAAACCACCACATCATCATAGTTCCTTTAGTACTTATTTCCATAAAAAAATAATTAATTATCATTTTCTAATGACTTTATGAAAATGTGATAATGATTATTTAGTTCTGATCCTGGGAAATATGTTTTCCAAAAAATTCTACAACTCTAAAAATGATCTTTGGATAATTCTCACCACCCTACATGTCATATTTACATGTCAATGTAGAAAATTAAATTATAATAGTTTTCATATGTATTCATGATAATATGAGGTTGTTTTATCATCTTTACCAATATACCTTATTTTTAATCATTATCAGATTTTAAATTAATTTTTATGGAATCGTTTTATTTATACGTCAATGGTCACCTTAAACCTAAAAATACATTAGTTATTATTATAAAATAAAAAATAAACTCTGTAAATAGTAATATAACTTATCTCCAAGATCATGTGAAACATCATCCATCACACGAATAGATTCTTGATGCTCCCAAATTTCTATATTTGGAGGCTATAACAAATAAATATTATATATCATATAATTATTATTAAAAATCAGTTTAAAAATAATTTATTTCATTTATTACCTATGATGATAGCACTTAAACATCATCAACATATGTTTGTTCCTATCCAGAACACAATGTCACCTTTTATTATGGATGTGATTTTAATCATTCCAATCACTTCTAATAATCCATCTATATTTTCCTAAACCCTTAATTTTTAATGTGTTTTAGAGTTTCTATCATGTCATCTAACATATTATTTTTGTGTATCATTATATCTGAAAAAACACTCAACACCTCCTCTCTTACAAATACATGAAATTGGACACTTATGTAATACATCAATGAATATCTATATACATTTTACTTTCCAAATGGTTGAATATAAAATCAATGTGTGCAATAAAATTTAAACAATACTATAATAGTTGGGTCTACTTGATGTCAGTAGACACCTTTCCAATATACAAAGGAATTAATGAAACAATATGATTATTACTTACAAAAATCCAATATTCTGTTTTAAATAAGGCTCATTTTCTAAAAATGACAATGTCTAGATAAATGGAAGGATGATCTCTCATCCACACTAACATATATTTAGTGGGTTCACTGTAGTGCCATAAATACATATATAGACAATATAATAAATATTTATATTCAGGTTAATCACAACCATTTTAATTTTTTTTTCTAAAAAATAAACAAAAATCATATGTAACATCAAATCTTCTGGAATATATGGAGTCCTAAATCTTGAAAGTATCCCCAGTAACAAAAGAATATGTGAATAAAACCAAAAATTAGTCTATATTAATTGTATAATGGTATTATATATATAAAATATAAAATGTTTTAATATATTCAATTTAATTTGTCTCACAATTATTTCCCCACATGTCATATATGAAAAAAATTATTCCACTGGGTGGGAGGAATGACAAACCGAACTCATGGTATCATTTCAAAATACATAAAATATTAATAGTTCCGGATGAACTCTCCACACCCAAATAATATAATATTTACAAAATTTTTAGTATTTTATGATACTCTTGTTAAAAATTCATTGAGGAAGAACATAAAATTGTCTTATTAAAAAATTTAATAACATTGAAAATTATCTAAAATATCATTGAAATTTAAAATTATATCCTACCCAAATTTACATTTGAAGTCATTTAATCATATCATAATTAAATAAAGTAAACTTATGGGTTATTTCTGTGGGTTTTATTAGAATCATGTATAATAATACCCATTATATTAAATAAGAAACTCAAAAATTTCTAATTGGATGAAATGTATCATCAAATAAGACCATCAGTTTGGAATGACAGTTAAAAATAGAAATCCCTCAACCAGGTCACTTGTTTTTACCCAATTATACACTAGATCATTCTAAACACAAATCAATATATATAAGAGGTATTTTATTTTTAAAACAAAATTATGAACGTAATAAATGTATATAAAAATATAGTAAGTTAACATAAAATATTAGTTCTAATGAACCATTATTTTTGACCCTTTAAAATATATTTATCAATAAAATTTTATGTCATAAGGAAAATTGAACAAATGAAAAACATGAATAATATAGACAATGAAATAACAAAAATAAATGAATAATATAATAATTATTAAATAAAAAAATTACAAACAATTTAATATTTAGATGTTATAATTATTTATGACTAATTTTTTCAAAATATAATTCTTTTAAAAAGAACATTTACAAACATGTGTATTTTACATTTCATTAAAAAAATTAATTGATCATAGTTAAAATTTTATTCTAATAGAAAAAAAATTATATCTATACATTATTATTTCAATATTAAATTATTTCAACATTTATATTAAATAATATAAATGTAAAATGAATATTAGAATGTCATATTTTTAAATAAATATAGTCTCCCTTTATTGTTTTTTATTTACATTTAAAATAACGAATATATTAATTTTATATGATGAAATTCATAGAAATAAAATCAATTTCTATTGTCTTATTTTAAAAAATTTACTAATGTTAATTTTTGAAATTATTTTATTGAAATTTATTTTTAGCTGAATAATTAAAATTTAGTTTTTACTAAAATCATACCATTTAAGACTATACAAAGAATATTGTATAATAAAATAATATATAAAACATTTATCAATATAAAATATAAATTCAATGGTTGAATCTATACATTTCAAAATACTATTAGGATTTTTCAAATCATATGTTTAATACCTTATGTAATACTAACTAATGCAAACATTTTTTTTATTTTTTTTATTCAATGTTACTTAAAAAACTCACGTTGTGCTAAATTTGAATACAAAATAAATATTATTTTTTATAATATGACAATTTTTATTGTTAAAATATGAAACATTTACAATTTTATCCTTCAAAAAAAATTGAATCATAAAAATATATTTTTTTTCTAAAAATATGAATTTTTTCATTAGATGAGGTAATGTAAAAATTAAATATTATATCACACATAAATTATAACTGATAAAATGGATTAAATATACTATACAAATAGATAATTATTAAATAATAATTTATATATTACTCTTAGGAATTAAATATAAAATTCTCAGGTAAAACTTAGTTACTATTATAAAACAAATAAATTATAATCGAAAACATTAAACGAGTAATAGAATTAGAAACATGTTTAAATCATATTTAATAATGAATGGCTAAGGGATTCATGGCCTTATATCTCACCTAGATAAATTATTTTATTTTTTTATTCATGTTGACATAATAGAAATTTTCTCTCCTTATACTAATTTGAATTGTGAAATGGAAATGAATTCTCACTACCTCTTCATTTCAACTAAAAAAATCATTTTTATATTGTAAATTGGCACATATTACTTCCAGTAGAATCTTATTTCACCCTAAAAATATTATGGGCACAATACTATACTCTATTCCCTCTATTTTGAAGGATTCATCATAGGGAAATCCCAAGTACTCGATGTGATAACATCGTTCCTTCTTTTATTATATTCATACCACTCAAATATTTAATTTATTACTTCTTATATAATGAAATAAAATTTATTTTTATAGTTAATTTTATAATTATCTTGAATGAAATATGATCAAACATTCCATTTTTCTATTAGTAATAAAAATATTATCATTCAAACGTTGTGCGGACTACCACCCACGAAAAGCGCCGAGTTCCATTTTTACCAATTAAAAATATTTTCTTATTTTAGGCTTGAAATTAAAGAGTAAATGTTAAATTAATGTTATAATTATTTAAATTGAGAGAAAAATTATAATCCACATTCATTCATTGAGAAATGAGGAACACTTATAGTTTATTATGAGGACTACAACCTCCATGAAGTTATATATTTCATTTTTATGCTTTTTTTTTAAACATATTGAAATGTTATTAAACACCATAATATGATATAAGTAATATAATTTTCAACTATAATAACCATGTTATTCCAAAAAAACAACTTTCGTTATCATAATCATCCATTAATTTTTGTATGTTCGTGTTTGGGACGCTCTAAAAACCAACATGAACCATGATTTAAAATAATATAATGCATGAATATGAGGGATAAATTAATCATAATATATCAAATAAATAGTAAAATAAACATTTTCATTATTATTTAATTGTATCACTAATATGGAACTCTTTAATTAAGATACAACATTTTGTAAAAAATCACCAATACATGATTTTTCCAATTTTTTTTATAAGAACTGTTGATAAAACAATAAAATAATGAAAATATAACATTATAATTTTTTATAAAAAATCAATTATAATATCATTTATTATCAGATAATGATGAATATTTTACGTATAATGAATTAAAACTCGATTATAATGAATCTAGTATAAAATATCAATCTTAATCAAAAATGATGTAGAATATAGATAATAACTTACTAATATAGACGTAGATAATAATTAAAAATTACTTTTATAATGATTATGTATATTAATAAGTCTATTAATTAAGGGAAATGGTATTTATATTTGTTATATAAGAGTATAGAGTGAATTCTACTAAATGTGGATACAAGTTATGTGTTTAATATTAAAAATTTCCTCCCTCGAGACATATTTACTAGTAGAAAAAAAATATTTGGAATAGTTAATCTTTATACCCATTAATATTTTGTATCATTATTCTCTAATTATTGATTGTATATAATTTTTTATTTAATATAATATCACTCAATGGATTTTTAAATAATTACTTTTATGGCTCTAAGGAGTTATTGTAAAAAATATATTTCATATAAAATGATAGATATGAAACACCATTATTTATTTATATACGGTTTATTCACTAAACTATTTTTATAGTTTTGAAATATCATTTATTTCATGAGATATCAATGTATATTTTTTGGATCATACCATTCATCTCCTTTTATTCCTATATCATCAATATCATGATGGTTTTTTCACTAATCTAATTTTAAAATATATGTTTCTTTTAAAAAATATACCCCACTAAAATTTGTATACATTTTACACTAAATTATATATCATTCTATTTTCTACTGGTAATTCATATTGTTTTTCGTGTCTTCTTCATATTTCAATTCACCACATCAATCAATATTCAAGCATTGTAAAATAATAACACTAACTTTTCTTTTTCCTCAGGAACCTACCTTTTCGATGTCTATATTAATTAGATTCTCTTTAATATTTCTCTTTTTATGACTCAATAATTGTTGAATTTCATTTTATAACAAATCATATATTTTAAAATATATAATATAAATTTTTACGGTTTTTATATAGATCATTCTAGTTAAACTGGAATAAAATATATTTTTATTATATTCTATGAAAACATATATTATGTTCCTATTTTGTCAATTTTTATAATCTATTATCTATAAATTTTTATGGTTTAAGAAATGATTTATTTTCAACCATTGTTTATAAAATATTTCATTTTAAATATTTTCAAAAGATAATGTATACTTCTTATTTTAAAATTATTTTTCGGAATCCCAAATTTTTTTTTCTATGTAACAGTATTTTTACATATATCATTCATTATCGAGGACATTATTCCAATTTCACCATCCACCATATTTATATATACTTATAATCCACAAATTTCCTATTAAATAAATGATCTATTAAAAACATTTCCTTTACAATCTATCATAGGTCATAGGCATGTTCTTCTTAAATATTCTGTATCTTTGTGAGTTTCCAATTTTACATTTCATTCATTGAATGATTTTATAAAATTATAAATTTTTTAAGATAAAAAAAAATTGTTATTGAAAAATATTTATTGAAATTATTATGTGAAGATACATTTTTTTCAATAAAAATTACTTAATAGATTAGTTAATGTATTTGTGTTAGGGTAAAATTCCAATTAACAACATGGAATACTCTTTAACAATTTTCAAAACCATGTAATGAGTTAGAGTGAGATTTCGAGTCTCGTAGAGAATTGGAATAGAACGAATATAAAAATTAATATATTATTTTATATGCATGTGATTTTTCTAAAGTAATTGAACTTATCTCAAATGGTGAACTATATGAGAAATCTAAGACAACTGTTAGGTCTGGGATGAGAGTTTAACCCTATGAATGTCAATTTTTTTTGTTTTTTCAGATGTTTGCTTACATTGTATGCGATTATAATTTATAGAATATTTATATTATATATTTTTCCAAAAGATATTGAATTTCTATCAAACGGTGCATCGTATGAGATATATAGTACAACCATTAAGTCTAGGATAATGAGATTACCCTAGGTGAGAAATAAATTTTATTCACATTAATTTTTTGGTAACATCGTATAGGAGGATAAATTTTTAATATTTATTTACTCAATTATAAATATTTAAAAAATAAAATTCATTAATGGGGTCACATTATCAATGTATAACTCTCCAAAAAACACCATTTTAATTGTTGTGATATCCAAGAAGCTTGATTTTCTACATGGTTTGATCCAATTAAATTTATAAAACCTTAATGGGATAAAATTAAATCCTACGTAGATAATATTCAAGATAATCAATCACTAAAATGGGATTTATAATTGGGGATTTCAGATTAACATTAAATTGGTGATTAAAATAGCCTGACCATTCTGGTGTGGTTCTATGTTGATTTTATCATGTTAAACCAACATGGGGAGTCTTCTATGCGTGTATGATGATGCCCCCATCATGTTCCTCCATTATTGTAACATCCCGATTACGGAAGCCACCCAGAGGCACCCCATACCAAGTTGGTCACATGCCTCAAGCGCATTTTCCTGAATGCCACGGGCTTCCAACTAGAAACGAGGGACTTGGGTGTGATAGTGGGGAAACTATTCTCTCATTGGTTGAGTAACACAGTAGAAGCGAAACAAATATACAATAGTGGAAGAAGTAATATCCAACAATAGTGAACAACAGAAGACTGAAATAATTGCCAACTGGAACACATATATAAATGATGCATGATACATATTTCTAGGGAAATAGCCAAACAATTCATAATGTTGAATACAATATTAATCCATGTATAAAAGAAAAACAATAAATAACTCCACAACATCATAGGCGTATGTTTGGTCCCATGCTCTCCAGCACCAAAATAGTCAAACACCTGAAGTAGAAGGGCGCATGCCTTTATCTATACCTGCAAAAATATAGTCTATCTGGGCCCAATAGCATGGCCCAAACAGGGGGTGAGACTAATTCCCAGTAGGAAACCACCATGAGATCTGTTCCTAATAGTTAGTGAATATATGGAAGGTAATAAGCAGTAAATGCCGTAAAAAAGGAAGTACACAAGGTAAACAATTCCTATAGTCTCTAACATTCAAATAACCACATATCAAGTAAGAAGATAAATACAACCATGTAATCCTCTGGGAAGTAGTCACAACCTATCCCCTCTTGTCTTACCTAGAAACACATGAAACCTTCTATGAAGCACCCAAAATTTAACCCATCTAGTTCAGCTTAAGTATAGACTCTATGGGAAAGCACTCACCGTCAATTTTTCAACAGTCTCATATCAGTACTAAAGGCGCTCTGGGGAATCACTAAATATCAATTCCCCATGTGGCCCATGTCGAGGAACTACAGACACTCTGAGGAAGCATTCAACGACAATTCCCCCTGTGGTTTTGCATCGTAAGTTGAAAAGATACTCAAGAAAAGCCCTTATCTCCAATCTACATATGGTCTATACTCCAGTTTCTCACAACCCTATGTATGTCAAACAAGCATAGAAGTGTGTATTAGTCAAATTAAACATCAAAAACTACTTGGATAAACAGTCTAAAACATATCAGCATTTCAGAACAAACACTACATCCTATAATACTAGGCATGGGATGTAAATAGAAACCTAATAGGATAACTAGACCAAATGGTCATAACAAACAAAATTCATGGGAAAATACTTCCAAAGCATAGAAATTTAACCCTATTCATACTCAATTAACCTCTACTCCAGAATACAAACATAGCTGGAAAACTGCAGTGCAAGAACAGTAATCACGCAATAAACCATTCATGGGTATTATCAATTTTTCACATATAACTCTAAGTTATTAAAAATAATGCAAAAAAACACCTACCTCAGCGTTGGGAGATTGATACGCTTGAATATTAGGTCTTGAATCACCTTAGAACTCCGAAGATATACAAAAACATCTAAAAAAGTTCAACCAGAGAAGACTTGAAAAAGAGGATGGATTGGAAATCAAAGATCAAGCAGAAGGAAGAGCTTACTAAGGCAATCCAAACACAACTGACAGTGATCGATATGGAGAACAAATGCACGATCGAGGGAATAGAGGAAGATCACGCCTGCTCAAATACTATCAGATGAACTAGGTTCATAAGTTGACGGTTTTTTCCATCACACCCGACCTCGGTGTGTTCAATAAAAAAAGAAACTAAATGGAATGTACATTAAAAATACATGTTTTGTACTTTCCATTTCTGTACTTCTCTTTAGGCAACCTCCATGTCAACCCCCACACGGTCGTGTGTGTTGCTGTTACACGGCTGCCCACAGTAACTGCGTACACAGAGTGTACATCAAAAATTTCTAGAAAAACCCATTTTTCTCAAAAATGACTAGAAAATAAAGACACACCTAAAAAAGAAGAACCTGGTTCATAAAAACAACTACCCTTAAAGAATTTTCCCCCGAATTTCTTAGCAAGGAAATGTTGAAAAAGAAACCTTGAACAACTCCAGCCACTATGATCGTATATCAGCCTCCCTCTCCCAAGTCTAATCATGTACTCACTTGTGCTTCCATAACACTTGTACTAGAGGGACAGACCGGCCACAGAGAACTGTCGTACTACGATCACTGATCAGGATAGGACGCCCCTCGAATGATGCATCCACTTTCAATTCAACCACCTCGGGATGGAAGACATGATACAGGTCTGAGAAGTAACGTCGAAGCTGAGAAACATCGAAAACTTCATGCATAACCCGATACCTCTGAGGTAACTGCAACTGATAGGCAATCGACCCAACTCTCTCTAACACCTCAAATGGCATGACATATCTTGGATAAATCATACCATGTATTCTAATCCATCTGTGTCCCAACATCGATGTGACCTGTAGGAAAACATGATCCCTGACCTCGAACTCCAGAGGCTGTATCAGCTGATCAGCATAAGACTTTTGTCGAGACTATGGAGTAGGAATCCTCTTCTGAATCAACTCTATCTGCTTTTTGGTTTTCTGTACAAGATGATGTCCCATCATAGCCTCCTCTCCAGCCTCCAGCCAACATAAGGGCAATCGGCTTGGCCTACCATAAAAATCCTCAAAAGGTTTCATTTGAATAGTTTCCTGAAATCTATTATTATATGCAAACATTACAGGAGCTATGTGCTTCTCCCAAAGACATAAAAAATCCAAAATGTATTCCAAGAGTATGTCCTCAAGCACCAGAATCGTACGCTCAAACTGGCCATCAGTCTGGTGGTGGTAAGCTAAACTCAAAATTACATGTGTACCCAACACTTTATATAGTTCCTGACAGACCTAGGAAGTAAAAAGCACATCCCTGTCTGAAAAATTGAGTGTGGAACACCATGTAGACATACAATCTCACATATATAAAACCATCCCAGCTCATCAACATTGAATGTCTCCTTGACCCGCAAGAAGTGAGAAACCTTCAGGTGTTTGTCAATGATTACCCGTAAATAATCATTCTCTCAAGGTGACCTCGACAAACCTATCACAAAATCAATCGCGACATCATTCCACTTCCACTCGAGAATGTGTAAATACTACAAAATCCATGTTTTCCATTGATTCTCTACCTTAAACTGCAGATATGAGTAACACCTCATGGAAAAACAAGATACATCTCTCTTCATACATGGCCACCAATACTGGCAGTGATGTTCACGACACATCTTGGTGAAACCAGGATGAACTGACCAAACTGTGGAATGAAAGTCCTTCATTAGCTCTTCGTGTATGATTGCTGGAACCCATGTGTGCCCATGGAAATAGAAGGCCTCATCTATTCCTAAGGTCCACCTAGGAATAGTTTCCTTTCTTGGCACACGTTTTGGTAGGACTAGGCCTTCATAATTTGATAGCTTCCCCATTCTCACTTGATCAAGAATAGTATAGATAATATCTACTGATGAAAGAAACATCTACCCCTGTCTATCGTGCACCACCAAATGAATATCAGAGAATATATCCATAAGCTGAAACACACTGCTAGCCTCTATAACTATTTGTATTTGAGTCCTCCTTCTCAACACATTAGCTACTCCATTTCCCTTCCCCTGCATATAGGGAAGCTCGAAGTAGTAATACTGAAGGTACTCAACCCACCTTCACTGTCTCAAATTCAGGTTATGCTGAGTAAAGATATACTTGAGACTCTTATTGTCCATGAAAACCACATAATTTTCTATCAACAGATAGTGTCTCCAACAGCATAAGGTGTGAACAATTTCCGCCAACTCGAGATCATGCATTAGGTAATTCATCTCATGTGGCCTCAGCTACCGAGACCCGTCCACAACGACTCTATATCCCCACAAAAGCACAGCTCCCATCCAAATACATGAATCATCATAGTAAATTGTATATCTCTTGACCGGCTCTGGAAATACTAGTATCGGTGCAGAAGTCAACCTCCCTTTCAGCTCATGAAAGGTTGAATCACAAGAATCTGACCACAAAAACATTTCACCCTTCTTATTCAGAACCGTCATTAGTGTTGATAGGCATGAAACGTTCTATATGAAATGTTTGTAGTATTTAGCAAGCCCTATAAAAATTCTCACCTTAAAAATGTTCTTCGGCTACTCTCAAAAAACTATTGATCTAATTTTCTCTAGGTCCACTAATAGTCCTACTTCTGAGATAACATTACTTAAGAAGTGAATCTTGTCCCTTCAAAAGTGGAATTTTGAGATCTTAGCGTAAAACTGATATTCTCTCAGTGTACTCATAATGATCTCAAGATATGTGGCACGGTCATGTAGAGTGTGGGAGTACACCAATATATTGTCAACAAAGACCACCATGAAAGAATCCATGTATGGATAGAACACTTAGTTCATCAGTGCCTTGAAAACTACTTGCTCATTTGTGAGACCGAACGACATAACCATATACTCATTTAGATCATACCTGCTCTGAAAGGATATAAGAGGTATATCAGACGATCTAACGTACATCTGATGGTAACCAGATCTCAATTCTATCTTTGATAACACATGAGATTCTTGAAGTTCATCACGGATATCATCAATCCTCGGTAAGGGATATCAGTTCTTAACTATCAAATGATTCAACTTCTGATAATCCATGAAAACACTAAGGGAATTGTCTTCTTCTTCACAAACAGGATGGGCGAACCCCAAGGAGACATACTGGGTCAGATGAAACCCTTTTCCTACAACTCCTCTAACGTCTTCTTGAGCTCTTGTAACTTTGGTGTAGCCATCCAATAAGGAGGAATGGACACTGGTACCGCTCTTGGCACAAGCTCAATAGAAAAGTATAACTCTAACTATAGATGAAATCATAAAAAGTACTCTGGAAAGGAATCTCTAAAATGATCCTCCACTATAGGAAAGTATAACTATAAAGTCTCATGTTCATCTAGATATAGGCTATAAATCTGGGCTATAAATCCTCCAATCCCATGATGCTCGTGTCCCACATTGCTCACTTGTAAATCCCAATCGACCTTATGAAGGAATGATGAACCCTATGGTGATGTGAAACTCACCCTACGATGATAATAGTTGTTGAATGTATGAAAGGGAACTAACCAGTCCATTCCATGAAAGATGGCATGGCCTATCATCTCTAGGACATAGTGATCCGAAATGAACTGACATCCACCAACCTCTAGTGGGCACTCCTTACACTGATGCAATCTAGTCATTCTTGTCCCCAAAGGAGTGTATAGTGTCAAGACGTTAGTAGAAGAAATGATAAAGATCCCAAGACTCTCCACAAAATAAATAGATACAAATCTATGGGAGGCCCCTATATCGAAATGAGTTGAAGCTAAAATTGGGGAAACACAGATCGTTCCTTGAACTATGGAGAGTCTAAGAATAATCTCATGCTGGGTCCGTCCACTACAAAAGTCTAACCCATACTGTAGCCCTATGATCCTGCCTTTCCACCCTGAGTTGATCCACCCTACAATCATTGAATTCCTGGAGACTTGATACAATGTCCATGACCTCCCCCATGGCCAAAACGGCTGGAAGAACTCTAGTTCATAGACTTGTGAGAAACTGGTGGTGCATCTCCTAAACATGGACTCATTTATGAACCCCTGCCATCGACAATTGGTGAAATGATCTGATAGAATCGTTTAATATGACCCATCATTCCACAATAATGGCACTACACTGGGCCTCTTGGGCAATGTGGCCTCGTATGCCCACTGTTTTAGCACTATTATCACACCACCTGGCTACCTAAAAGCGCATCCTCCCTACTCGGGTCTTCACATGTAGTCTCCCTGCTGTGCATCCAACTATCATCCGGAGAAGCACTAACTCTGGATTCTGAACCTCCCTGGCCTATAGCTTTATAATCCCTCAGGTTTCACTCTGTGGAAAGTGCCTGGTTAACTATAGAATTGATAGAAGTCAGCCTAAAGATGTTCACCTATGAGAGGATGTACTGTTTGAGACCATCCTCAAACATTATTTCTACGAGCAAACCATCTCCCCTTGAAAGGGTGTAATGCGCTGAAGCTTGGTGAAGAGAGAAGAATAATACAAAACAAAAAGAGTACCCTACACCAGATTCACGAACTCTCAGGCTCTATCGACCCTAAAGGCCTCCAGATAGATGTAGTCATAGAAGATACGATGGAACTCTAACCAAGTCCTAACCTACTGATATCCCATCTGTGAGAACATATCCCCCCATCTCTTGAAGAAATCCCACATCATGTACGTAGAATTCTTGATCCTCCTATGTGGAGTCATCTCTAAATACTCGAGGATCATCAGCATGGATTTTGTCCATAACTATACAGCCTGGGGTCCTCCATACCCTGAAAAGGTGGGATGATTCTGATACTGAAAGACACACATCAATTCTCCCATCGACGGGGAAGGAGGAAGTTCCCCATGAAAGGTCTACATCATCCTCATAAAGACCTCCATGAACTGTGCATTGAAACCTGTGTCAGGTATAACTTCTGGTTCCAAGACTGGCACAACTTGAGGATCAACAGGTAGTCCCTGATCATCCATGTCTGGTGTCTAACCACCTCCTGACAACTGGTGTACAACCAGAGGATGTATCAGTGGCATGACTTTGTGAGGTCAAATTCACACATTAGATAAAGATCATAAAGGACTAAAAAAGAGAAGCATAATAAGGGAATAGGATAAAATAATCCTTCAAGTTTAACAAAACATGGATAAATGGCGTGTACCTGAATTCTATTGTCTTTCCCAAGCTCTCTTACATAGCTAAGCCACACGGTTCTCCTTAGAATGTGACTACATGACATGTTAGATCAAAACACAGCATGTACTAGACGAACCTTTCAAACCCGTGTTGTTATTTTCAAGTCTGATTACACGATTGACACTACACGACATGTTCCATACAGAAATAGTGTGTACTTAGGGGATTTCACCGACCCGTGTTGTTAGTTACACTTCTAGTTTCACCGATTTCACTACACAATGAGTACAACTGGTATACGACATGTTCCTACAAGAATTTCACTACCCCGTGCATCTAAATGCACACATCTTATGACACGATTAGATATTACACGACGAGTACATATGGTAAAAGGTGTGTACTTGAGAATTTTTTTTTCTTCCCGAACAGAACAGTACATGGCATATTGTCAAAACTACACGACATGTATTCTGGGTTTTTAGTGGCAAGAAGCCTCCAAAACATCTCTATATCCAAGAAAGGCACTGAAATGTACATTGAAGTGCCAAATTCTGATCCATGAAGGCCCATACTCCTTAAGAATCAATGTTTGGCATCATATACAAGTTATAAATAAGGATAGCAGTGCAATGATCAACCAACTTCTGGTCCATGAGGGCTTAGAACACCTCAAGAACCAATGTTTGGAGTTCATTCAAGAAAAACATTACACAAAACAATACCCTATCAATAGCAGGTATTCTATCAAGGAATCTATCACAACCTCATGCATATCTAGCACAACATCTATCACAACAACAAGTAATCACTAATGCACCCTAAATGGAATGCAAAGAATGCATAACATGTTTTTTCTAGAAAGTTACTATATGATGAACAAGATTGCATACTCTCATCTCATCGGGTAGTGATAGAAATAGAACCTCAATAATATAATCAGAAATATCACAATACATGTGAGTCACCCAACGGTAAAAATAAAATCAACTGTAAAATTGAAAAACTAAAAAACATGCAATATACAAGGTGAATAGGATTTTCCCTATACATGGGTTAGCCACACCTGGGAACAACTTATTACTAAGTAAATATTCTTCCATATCCCTCGTTAAGGCTCCAAATAGTAAATCAAGAGAAAAGAAACCTTTGAAACCACTTTATAACGTCCCAGTTCAGGAATCCACCTTGAGACGCAATGTACCTGGTTGTTCACATGCCTCAAGCATAAACATGTCATTTCCGTTCTCCACTTTAGGCTGCCTCCAGGACACCCCCCCCCCACAGCCTTCTATATCGCTGTTACACGGCCATCACATGAAAGAATGTGGTAATTGACTACACGACGTGTATTCTTAAATTTTACGTCATGTACTTCGAAAATTTCAAGAAAACCCCCATTTTCTCAATAACCACCATAAAATAAAAACAGATCTGAAGAAGAAGATTCAGGTTCATATAATTATGGATCTCATACTCAGCAGTGAACACCTTCTATGTGTGGATTGCATGAAACATTTAGAAGGTGAGTTATATCTATTTTTTATCTTTTATTTTTATGTTATTTGATCATTTTATTTATTTATTCCATTTATTCCGAAATTATGAAATTATATATAAATTTAGAAATTATAAAGGATGATAAACATAAAAATGTTATGGGATAATCATATATTTTTTTTCAAATGGATAATAACATATGATAATCAATGGATAATTTATATTAAATATTAAAATAAATTTTGTTGAGAAATTATCATAGACACTTGAAAATAATTACAAAATGATAATTAATTTGAGGTTAAAATACATTATTATAAATTTGAAAAAACATAGAAATATCAAGATAATTCAAGAAAATCATCAAACATAATTTATAGAACTTACTAAAAGATTATTTAGAAAAAATTATCAAAATCTAATTTTTCTATTTCATCATAGAATAATTTTTCCACATTATCAATGAATAATTTATAAAAACTATTAGATGATATTTATATGGATTTATCAAAAGATAATGTATCAAATAATTATTCCAAATAATTATAAAATTTTATTTGATAGATTGTCAGATTATTATTAATAAAATTATCAAACAATAGAAACTATATTCTTAGTGGATGATTTTTATAATATAAATTATTGATGGATAAACACATGAGTATATCTATATTTAATTTTTATAATTACAATAAGATAATAATTTTAAATTATCAAACAATAATTGTGAGTTTATCGAAGGATAAATTTTTAAAAATTAAAAAATGATAATTAGAATAATTTATTTATAATAAATTATCAAGAGATAATAATATAAGTGTAATTTATAATAAATTCTAAATTAATAACTATAAAACATATTTTTTTTGTTAATTATCAAGAGATAATTAAAAAATATGATTTAATGAAAAAAATAATGAAATTGTTTTAAACAGATAAATTTTAAATAAATTTAATTTTAATATTTATAAAATAGTAATTTATGTGAAATTATAAAAACATAATTAAAATAATAATAATTAATAATAAATTTTAAAAAATATAGATATTCATATGGATAATATTTTTATTGTATTCACTAGACAAGATGGATAATTTAGATATTTTCTTATAGAAAGAAAGTATCATCATATGGGGAATTTTATTTACTGTTGAAATAATATAACTAGTTATTATGGGATTTTATTGACCATTAACTTTGATGGGTTGGAAATGATGAAGATAAGGATTCTAATGTGGTGTTCATGACTTTTGAGGTGTCGACTCCATCTTTCATACCATAAAAAGTAGTTTATTCCTTCCATATAAAATTGAAATTTTTGAGGTATTTGGATCCTTACTACTACATTATATATATATATATATATATATATATATATATGTGGTGTTATCTTGATATGTTGTTTATGATAGACTAACCCATGCCTCTTCTGAGATTAAAGTGGGGGTCTGGGTAGTCCTGAGATTACATATATAAGTGTGATTAGCCTAAATTTGATCATCGTGTATCCTATCATTTCATGTCAAGACATATATTTTTTGTGTGTCACATAAAATGTAATTTGTTTCTATATATACAAAGATACTCAGGCGGATCCTTAATGTTGGGGGTGTATAGCTACCCATCATAAAATTTCTAACAACCCTAAAGGGAGAATTTTCTACACATGTAGTAGGGAAAGGTTAATGTATATCTTGTAGGCATTGGTATATAAAGGTGAAGATTTTAGTTAGGCTGTTATGGGGTTCAAATGTCCTTATATGTGGGTTTCGATACCACTTTCAAGGGGAAAAAATTACTGGCTAGTTACCTAACCTGACGTAGTCTTGGATACTTTAATGATATGTTTTTCTACCTATACAGAGGTGAAATCATAGCTTAATGATGACAAATACTAGAAATTGTTTTATATGCTCATTGGCCATGGGTGAATAAAAGTTTAACCAATCTAGGTAACGACTTGAATTCATATGCAATGTTCCTATGTCAACCAGAAGATAGGTTTGGTGAGATTTTGACATATAAGAACATGAAATGTTCCAATAAAAGCCATATGATGGGTGGGGAGATATTTTGCACCTTGATATATGTTTATTAATTCTCGACATGTTTACTAGAATTGAGCCTAAGAAGGTCGATTCGGGGTTCGTGGAAGCTTGGTCAGTTCATGATAACTCATTATATATATTCTTATTGATATTTACTTATGTAATGATATATTAAATTTTATATATTAAGATCTTATGGTAAGGGAACATTTGTTGTTTCCCACTGAGTATTTTACTCACACTATACTCAACCATTTCAATGTGATTAATGATTTTCTAATGATAGATCCAATGAAGGGAAATGGTCATGTGGTGAATTTATGATCTATTTATCCTCAAGATAGTGTTTATTGGGATAGACACTAGAGTCCCAAGTGGATTTTTATTATCATAAATTTCTTTTATTTTCATTTATCATATGATATGGATATGATTTCCATGTTGGGATATATTTTTATGTCTATTTCACCTATTGAGTTTTGGTGTTTTCATAAAATCAATATATTTTTTCATATTATATCATTTTATCCTTCTAATTGACATGATATCGATGTTATATTCTTGTTAATGTTATATTTTGACCCTATCTTTTAATTAATATCCTCTTGTGTATGGGAAGGTGTGCATAATGTTATATGAACTTCTAGATCAGACCTGGTTTTCTTATATTGGGAAGTCACAGAATGATAATGGTGGCCATGATTCACAAACATGTTCTTATTTTTTTTACTTGGGATGAGATATGAGAGTTAATATACAATATGTTATGTACTTGGGTTAGGGGAACTATGTCTATGTTTTACCAACACATAATAGTAGACCTCCGTGTTTTCATAAATGGGAAATAATTATTTTCTATTATTGTTTAATTAATTAACCTTTGGAGATGCAAACTATTTCAATATATAATATATATATATATATTTCACATATATTCGTGCATCATGATTGGGAACATTATTTCACATTCAATATATACTCATGATTTTTTTCTACATTTTTTTAATTAATTAAAATCATTAATATTTTATATGTGTTTAGGATAGTTTATAGTTGGCTGATATATCTACATCCATACTAATGTGATATATCATTATTGGAATTGACTAGTTGAACTGAGGAATTTGTTATTTTAGTATATTGATGATGAAATATAAATAATATATAGTGATGGAAACCAGGGTAAGTTTTGGGATGGAAATACATTAAAATAATGGTAGAATATAATAATAACCATGAGTTATCCCATAGAATAGTTAGGATAACACAATCTGTTCCGATATACTGATTAGGGTTTACCCCAATGACTCTGTTTCATTTCTAATGGTTGATACTTCATGTTATAGAAGAGTATTACTCAACAAATTCATAGGAAATTAATTGTAAAATGGGGCTGGAATGATTTTGTGAGGGGGGATCCATCTTCATTGCTAGTTAAAATATCGGATAGGGTTACTAAGAATCCCACCTCACATACTACATGGTTAGCGTAGCAAGAATTCATTAACATGCCATATTTATCAAAGTGTCTAACCTTGGAATAGGTGTCCATAGCTATAGCCAAACATGACGTTAATTTAAATTACAACGGTATTTATACTAGTAGGGAAAAAAATTCCCATATGATACATATAAATGGATTGAAATAATTGATAGAATAATTCACATTATAGACTCTAAAGGATTAGAGGGTAAAGATGTGTAATGCTCATGTCGAGTGTAAAACTTGTTTCATACCCCCAGATCATTTTGTTCTTATCCAACTGAAGTATCTAAATATAAAATTGGAATACATGGAGCTGTAAGATTTTGTTTAAATTCAATACATATAGTAACCATCCCACTTTGCTGAGAGAATTTTTTTCTACACTGGACACAAGAACTAGATCCATTTCTCCACATAAAGGGACCTGAATCAGAGATTGATTTTACAGGTTGAGAATATATATATATATTTGGCAAGGATATAGAGTATTTACCAGGGAAATGTGACATAATTACCGAGTAACCAATTTATATAATGTAGTTAGAGAGTAATATTTTATATCCTTTAGAGTAGTTGTGTCTCTTGATGAACTGGTTGGTTGATAGGAGGATTGATGCTTCTATGTAAAAGGGATTGAGGACTAATTACTCATTAGTGATCAGATACTAACTTATGGAATGGCTAAATAATAGTTAATATTCATACATGGAGTGTATTGTGAGGATATAATATCTCTCTAGTGTTTGAATGATTCTCTAAAGGTTTATGGACAACAATGATGAGATCTTGGTCCATGAGAGAGTAATAGTCCTAACATTCATTTGAGAGGAGCTTGTGAGAGTCTTAAATACCTCAAGATGTGAAATATATCCTAGTGTGAAGAAGATGTACTATGACTTATAGAGAATGTTTCTGTTGAAATGGGTGATGAGGGTCCTCATTGGTTATATGTTATGGCTCCTTACTAGCCATAGGTTAAAGGAAGACCACCAACATCATTTTGTTTTTCACCAGAATCATCTTATTCTCTTGTGGAAATGAAACGAAACCACTTTGATTTTTTTAATGGAATACTCATCACCCCATAGTTTTATAACAGTATCTAGTATATAGCCTATTGGATTCCAAAATTTTCCAACTTGTTTTACCAATCAAGAGAATCATCTAGTAATTGAATTGGAAATGAATTTCATCCATGAGATGGCATGCTCGTTTAGAGTTCAGTTGTGGATTGATTCCTAAAAATAAGTGATATTTACATTTTCATTTAGTTAAGGCATAAAGATAGTCAGATAGACTCAATTCTCATTGAGAAAAACAAAATATCCTATGAGATTTAGAAAATCTGATGGAACTATATACATACTGGAGGATATGCATTGAACATGCATCATTGACAATAATGGAGCATTGAATGGTCTCCTATCCTTATTCCCTTAAGAATCTCATTAATAGAGGTTATATCATTCACCAAATAAACTATATGAGTTTAGTGAGGTATAAATTATTGGGAGTTGTTTGCTTCAATAGATATCTATGTTAGTACAACTTATTCATAAGTGGTTGATCACTTCCCAATGAATTTAGCGATGATGTACAAACCATAGGAGGATCCTTGCGGAGTTCAGTGGTAGAGATAGATTTTTTATTATGGGCTACTACTTGGTTGGGTAACCAATGTCCATTATAAGAGGTAAAGCAATAACAAGGATTTTTAGGACCATTTAAGAACACCTAATGGATAGGGAATGTTGGGTACCATCTATAGTATCCTTTTTATTATTGAGTAATACATTATGTGTTCCTTGACTATCATATTTATATGTACAAGACTAATCCATATCTTGTTATTAACTATGAGGATGTTGAGTTAGAACTACATGTGTCAAATGAGGAGCATTAGATGCAGATATTAGGCTATAGGGAGAAGTAATCTGAGGGAAAACTTTATAACTTGTTTGAATTCCATGGTAGAATATATGTGTCCTAGTGGGTACATGAGAGTGGAAGCCAAATTTTTGAATTTATTTGAATGATTTTCTCAAAAAATAATGTAATAGAATCTTCTTGAGAATGATATGTTGATTGATCAGTGAATTATATCATTCTAAATTTTGAATGATAATACTCTAACTTGACGATAAAAAGTTATTATTATTAATGTATTAAAATTTAAATGTTAATTGAATATAAATTAATTTATGATATAAATTATATTAAAAAGATTAAAAGATCATTTAAAACCTTAAAATATTGTATTAATTTTTTTGAAGTTAGGTGCTACGTTATTGTGAGATTCAAGGGCCTGTAGATCCTTGAAATAAATAGAATAAAAATATGGAATATATTATATTATGAAGATGAGAGGTTTAACATATGAATGACATGGATTTTTTTCATGTCAAACATTTGGTCAAATTAAAATAATGTATAAATAATATATTTTTTCCATTATATTTTTTTATTTCAAAAAAAAAAAGTTGATCATTCTCAAAAGGTGCATAAAATATGAAATATGAGACCACTGTTACATCAATGATGCAATTTTTACATTAACTGGGGCATAAAATTTTTCAAATAGGTTGTTTGGGAACCTCAAAATGATGGAAAATTTATTAATATTTATTTATATTGTTATATTAATTTCATTAATTAAACACATTTATGGGGTCATCTTTTTCATGCATGACCCTCCAGAAAACACCTTTTCAACCAGATTAGATCCAAAAATATTCTTTTTCTACTCGGTTTGACATTATTTAATTTAAAAATGCATTTTGGTATGTAATTATACCATATATAGATAATATTTAGATAAATAAAGCTTTGAAATAAATTTATGAATTGGGGTTTCAATATTGAAATAGATTTTGGGGTATAAAATTGTCGAACTGTTTGGTTATTATTCTAGTTTGATGTGGTTATGTTTGAAAAACTATGGGAGTCCTCTATGTGTGTTTCGTGAATCCCACATTATTTTCCCTCTATTCTAATATCCTTATAAAAGGTTTAATCCTCATGTGTGTAGTGTTCATGGTGCGTATAAATTGTGTGATATTTCACTGTTTTATATATTTTATTTATTATATCCGTTATTTAATTATCCCATTCAATTCATAATTATATAATTATTAAAAAATGATTAAAAAATAAAGAATTAAAAACATGGAATTATCGATGGATAAGCCAACATTTTTACAAAAGGATATTAAGACCATATGATAAAATGTTAATTTATATTAATTAACAACATCATTTTTGTTGAAAAATTATCACAGATAATTTCAAAAAATTATAATATGCTAATCAATTTTAATTAATAATACATATTTATTAAAATTATAAACCAAAGAATTATCAAGGGATAATCCACCTATTAATTTATGTTAATTCATTTAAATATTCAAAGGACAACTTGGTGAGAGTTATAAAAATATAATTATGATGTTTGATCAAAATAAAACTACACAAAATTATTGATGAATGATTTATAAAAAATTTCAGAATATGAAAATTATGAATTTAACAAAATTTATGTTATCAAATGGCAATTAAAATGATATATCAAATTATAATTATGTCATTTTAAAAAGGTAAATAATATGTTTATCAAATCATAATTCATAAATAATGAAAGGATAATTGATAGAATAAAATTTATCATATGGTAAATGCAAGAATTGTTCAAGGGATGATTTATATAATTAAAAGATGATAATCACATTAAATTATAAAATTAATATTTTTAAATTATTTAATGACAAATTATATATTATAAATGGATAAATTGCAAAAAATTAACAATATGTATTTATAAATGATAATTTATGATAAATTAATAAGAGATAATTATTAAAGGAAAATTTATAAAAAATTATCATCAGACAATTATGAATGGATTATTTTTAGAAAATTATAAATTTATAATTATAAAAGATTATTTTATGATGAATAATCATGAAATCATTATAAAAGTATAAGTTGTGATAAATTCTGTAGAGATATTTATAAAGGAATAATTTTTAGAAATTATCCAAAAATAATTATAAAGGGATATGTTATAATAAAATTTCAAAATATTGTTTTCTTATAGAGAATATTGAGAGTCCATGCACTCTCTTAGAACTATAATTAAAAAATTATCTATGCATGAAGAATTATCATCAAATGTGAACTTTTATATCTATTTGAAATAAAATAAGTGGATTTTATTTTTTGGTCATTTTTCGATCACGAGCATTGATGTGTCAGTAACAATGAAAATAAGGCACATGGGATGGTTTTTATGATCATCGAGATTCCCACTTTGTCATTAATACTAAATATATTAGTTTTTTCATGTTTTTGAGGTCAGTTAATTTGAGGTAGGAGGATCGTTACCATTTTTCACCTTATATGTAATGACCCAGTCATTTATGAATAAAATTCCCTCCATTTTTATTCAATTAAAATAATTATATTTATAGAAAACAAATTTACTTATTTTGTTATATCAAAATTAATTTTAAATGACCGTTATGTATCTTTATCACTAATAATATGGCCATTGAATAGTGATCACATGACTAGTATAATTATAGTTCTTTAATATATTCATTTTGAATAGACAAAGGAAGTGATGGCCTCAACCCATAGTATCGTACCATATGAAGACCATTTATTGTTGTTATAATAGTTATATTAATTCAGGGATTTTCCTGAGAAAAATCCCAAGGAAAGAAACAACATCTTAAGCATGCGAGAAATCATTTAAGGGGTAATCTCAAGTTCACTGAGACCATAAATCAAAACCATATTCACAGAACGACCCCATGAATGACCCACCATCGCACACATTACTCATAATGATTATACTGGTGTAATTTTGGGATATGTATCCAGACCCTATAAATAAGAATATGTTATTTATTCTTTTATAGAATATTGAAAATATTTTATTTCTATTATACTAACATTATAAAACAATTTAATGAAAAAATAGTATTTCTGGTTAATATAAAATGTCAATTAAGAAATATTTTTTATGAATTAATGGACCATTGAACTAATATATATTTTAGTAAAATATTTTTATTAAACTAATTTTTAAAATATATGTGATCATATAATTTTTATGACTTCAAATGTAATTTTTAATAGGACTCAAAAACTGTGATTATCCAAACCGATGAATTTTCACTAAATGTTGATTTTTTTTAAAAATTGAAACTTCACATTTTTTAAAAATTATATATAAAAAAAATATTATTTTTTGGAATTAGGACATTAAAATAATCATATAGAATTTTTTTTATAATTTGATGAGATAATGAAATTTTTGGGTTAAAATTAAATAATCTATAAACATATAGTGTGTTTTATGACATCATAATGACTAAATAATGGTGTAATAAATAAAATAAAAGTAATATTCACTCAAAAAAGTGTATTATATTTAAAATAATTTGGTTTTATGTTTATTTTAATTATTCTATAAATCCAATATGAATCCTCCTAGACATATAATATATTTAATGATTTGAAATTTATTTCATTGAAAGTGTGACTCACCTTCACATAAGAAGGGGAAATATTTTTTTTATCTCAAGGCCTTGGCCCTATAAAATATTGTATATGACTCCCTATTTCTTAAAACCATGGGAATAAACCATGTTATGGTTTGTGGTTTTAAATATTTTATTATATACTGACCAAATCCAAAATAAAAATTAAGTCCCCCTCTTTTCCTATATAATCCCCCAGAATATCCCATTATTCTTCATTAAAAATACATAAATCTCTTCGACAATCTTCTCTATAATCCATATATTTTTCCTAAGGTTTCCCAATGTTCCGAATAATCCTCTCTTAATCCGTTTTAGTCACACATCCATGTAAGGGATTCCTCTCCACTCCTTTGAATTCCAACACCTTCTTTGAGATTAGTCCTTTTAATTCCAATTGCATGTATTTCCATTCATTTCTATTCATTAACATAAATACAAATTGATTTCATTTTTATGATGTATCATTAATTTTACACCTCTTTTATATAGTTACCAATGTCTTTACTATGACAAAATTCTGTAATGGATTTTTCTCTTTTTATTTCCATTCAAGTACTTCTTTCTATATTATGCTTCTTAAATGAATTTTCATATTTTGGGATATAAAGTTACATGATTAACATAATATAAATTTTATGTATAAATTGTGATATATACATTTAACTCTCATTAATCCCCAATATTTTTGTCTATTCTCACTCGTTACCAAGATGAAATTTCATAAGGGTTATTCTGTTTTCTACTTTTACTTCAAGACTATTTATTATGTTACAAATTCTATTACCAATTACATATATAGGGGAATGTAATTATATTTATATACTATTGTTCATTCCCTGATGGACCCCTTTAAGATGCATCATCCCATTCTATGAATTTATATATGATGTTGTTATCCTGCTGAAATAACATCGAGATTTTCAAAGCCAAAATCACCATATTGTGAATACCCTAACAATTTCTCAATCATCGGTATTCACCATTAGGGAAATATATTTATTTTTTAGGGACATAAATGTATGTATTCCATATTCTTTCAATGTGGAATAAATTATTATGTTGAATAAATCTATGTCATATTTTCCATGTGGCCCATGTAAGTTTGAGATTGAAATGGTTATGAAGGGTGTGTCCTGATAGAGATCCAATGCATTTAGTAATGTTTAGCATCATTATACATCATGTTCAGGAAATCAATATACCTAATTCCATTACAGTAATTTTCTCCACTATAATTACGTGGAATGTTAGATTTGAATTTTTTATGATTTAGAGTTTAAATTTGTTTCTAAATTTCCATGTTATGTTTATCATATTGTATCATGAATCATTATTCAAGTCATTTTTATGCTCCATTTATATTCCTACTGTATAAAATTTTTTGTATTCCATATCTTTTTCCATGTTTATACCCTTACTTGGATTTATAGATCATATCATACTAATGTATGTCTTCATGTTATCCCATACAATATTAGGTATGAATGAATGTTGTGGTTATATAAAATATGTTTTCAATAAATATATTGTTTTTCATGATTTCAATTTTTATGTAATGTAACTAATTTCCCAAATAAACTAATCATATTGATAATATGAGTTGTATTATGTCTAAATATATGTAATTAATCACGATTAAACAAAAAATAATTAAAATAGCTGTTATAGATTGTATCAGAGGATTAATTTTGATATTTTTGGGATTATGGTTAGAAAACCCTAGTAAAATATCTAAAGGATAAGACTAATTGTAAGAAAACATCCATAAATTTTTGGGAGTATAAGTGATGTATTTTATCAAGAAAATACAACTCTATCTGGATACTACAAGTGGATCAAGATCTAGCACAGATGTATATAAGTGTAATTACTCGGACAAGGTGTTTGTAGCCAGATTCAGGGTAACCTGGTATATTAAAATGGTCTTTACTACACAGTTGGTTGGACACTCTGGATGTATATTCTTGGTGAATTCATAATCCCATAAAAACACATTATTAAGGGAAAAAATCCACTATGAATATATGACATGAATTAGATCATGGAATGAAGCTTACAAACTCATAAGTAAAGGGGATAATTTTAATTTATATTTAACCATTTAATGTCATTTGATTAACCTATAATTGTTAATTATTTTATGTTTATCATCCATAATTTATATTTTATTCAATCTAATGGCCGTATATAAGAGTAATCGTGCTAAAAACGTATGTGAATGGATGTGTGAATATTTCCCCAATAAGATACCATATTTAGTGGGAGAGATAATCACAAACATTATCATTATATATTCATAGTTAAGTCATGTTCCAAAAAGAAAACTAGACTATGAGGAGTTTCCAACCCACCCAAAGATAGACAAACCCTATAGTTGAGAGCGTCATGTGATAAGGTCCTTATAAATTTAGTTTATAATTTAATCCCATAATAGCAGATCAGTGAACCAATTCCATTGAATATATATTCTACAGCATTCAATATTCCAAAAAAAGAATGTTTTTTGGATATTTTACATATATAGGGTGAAGAATATTAGTGGTGGAAATTGATCAAGAAAATTAAGCATGATGAAGATATTGAATTAATGGAGTGGAAGTAATTCTAGAAAAGGGTATTTAATATTTTCCATGCACCCTCCATATTAATATGGAAGGGTAATATATTTCACTCAATCAAAATAAAGATGATTCTATTGGGGCATATGAATAATACTTCACAAGACATGCACAATAAACCTATAGTATTGTCGTTACCCCGGAATGCATGTTTGGTAAATTTTGGGTGGGGTAAAACATAGTTTACAAAATGACATGAAAAACTGTGAATTTTATATCTACAAAAAAAATTTCTTTTGTTCCTTCAAATTTGACATGGGAATCGATAAATCACAGTTGTATCATGCAGACATGATGTGGAAAGTGGAATTTTTTTCTTGTTGGTCCTAGATTTAAATCCAACGCTGCAATGAAATTCTATCACCCCACATCCTAAGGTTCGTAAAGAACCACCCCCCAAAATTTCATATGATGAAAATTAAAATGTATAGGTGAAGAAGAGAAGAGAACGTGGATAATGATTACCAACAAGAGAATCACGAAAATTTAACAAAGGCAATGAATTCCTTGGTTGATCCTCAAATTTTTGTTAACTGATACAACTACACGGTACAATGGAACTTTCGAACCAGTTCCCTTTGAAAAGGTTGTTCAGAGACAACCAAAAACCTCAAAGGTATAAAGGACATTATTTTACCATCAATTCCATAGAAGTTAATAATAACCCAAAAATTTGTAATGTGTACAGTAGTTATTAATTCTAGAATAGTGTACATGAAATATTATTTTGGTTCTATGAATTCCTTTATATCATGAATGTTTAATATAACTATTAAACACCCCCCCCCACAAATCATTGAATTAGAGTTTCCAATAAATATGGGAAAAATGGGGTAATTATTGAATCCCCTATATATAACATTTCCTCTGTCGAATTTTAAGGATTGAACTTCCTAATGAAACAAGTCATACTATTCTGGGTGGTATTTTATGTATATATAGGCATGTATTTTCATTCTTTATATAGATCCATAATAATTTTCCACATGTGGATAATCACTCTATATATGGATAATCGACCCCCGATTCTATAAATTTGTAAGGAGGAGGATGAATATTCCTTAACACCATAATCTAATGCGTGGAAATTATTTCACTATACGTAAGTATATCTAGCTGAAATTATTGAGTCTAAGGAAAGGATCATCCTTGAAGATCGGCATATTGTTAGGGAATAAACTAATTAATTTCATAAGGAATTGTGGGGTCTTCCTTTTATCCGTGTGGTCAAATTTTGGATCAATCATATACCTTGGGGGTTCATAACATCCAATAATCTATATATAATGGTTGTTGTGGAACATGATAATCTAAATAGACAACTACAATAGAATCATGAAAATTAGTTTATACGAACAGGTTCTTCACCACAAGGTGCACTATTCTTCTTCTTTAAAAATAAGAATGGGTCAATGTGCCATTAAATTTATTATTTGTAGCACAAAATTTTTTTGATAAAGAACACATATTTTTTCCATTAATTGATGTCATGTTTTATCAGCAAATTGTGGCACAATAATTCACCAAGTTTGATCTATGATACGGATAATACCAAGTAAGGTTGAACAAGGAGGATATCCCCAAGACTACATCTCACACAAGGTACTGTCATTATGTGTTAATTTTTAGGTCATTATGACTCACAAATTCACCAAATGAAGTTGTGGAAATAATGAATAGAGTATTTAGAGAATACCTTGAAAAAATTTTGGTAGTATTTACAGCCTATATTCTAATATTCTCCAAAAATAAGGGTGAGAATCTAAGAACTATGCTTAAGAACATGATAAAGAATAAGATATATAAAATGTATAATAAGTGTATGTTCAGGTTGAAGGGAGTCCCATTCCTTGGGAATAACATCACATGAAATAGGATATCATGGATGCTTCCAAGACAAAAGAAATTGAAGGTAGATTAGGCCAACATCTATGATAGATATCTGAAGCTTCCATGGGTTATCTGGATATTATATCTGATTTGTGAGATATATATTATAGTACTAAATAACTCATACAAAGATAACAATGAAGGGAGTCATATATTATTGGAATAATGTATGTTAATAAAGCTTCACTGAGATGAAAAATATGTTTATCACTTCCCTTGGGCTCACATTACCCACATATAGGGAGGTATTCTTAATTTTTAGTAATTATTCAATGAGGATATTGAGTTGTGCGTTGATTCAAAATTAAAGTGTCATTGCACATGCCTTAGGAAATTTTAAAATCCATGAGAAAAACTATACCACGCCTGATATGGATTTTGAAGTATTGATATTTACATTGAAAATATAGTGGCATTTGTTCTTTGGGGACAGCTGTGAAATATATACATATCACAATATTCTAAAATAAATGTTAACACAAAAATATCTTAATATTAAACAAAAAAATATGTTTAGTTATCATCATAGATTATGAATTCTCAATCCAGTATCACCCAGGGAATTATATCAAGGTGGTGGATGCTCTATGTAGTGAGGACCTAGAAATTTTCTCATTGGTGAGAATTGAAAAGGATCTGATCATCATAGATATAATGAATATGGACATTAGAATCATAAGTAATGAAACATCATCAATATTTTAGAAAATTTTTGTTCAATCATATATTTTGGATAGGATAAGGGATGCTGGAAAAGGTGATTTGAAGATTTAAGAAGACAGGTAAAACTGTTATAAATTGGAAATCCTCAGAGTTCAATGTTAATGAAGAAGTAATTGTGTGATTTGGGTCCAGCCTATGTTTTCCATAAATTCATGAGATAAATAGATAATTTCTTGATGATGAATCTATTTAAAATTTCTACATTCACCATGTAAAAAAATATGCATCGATATCTCCTAGATCACTATTTGTGTGATAACATGAAGAAGTTTATCGAAGAATATAAATTAACATGTCTTTTATATCATTATGTGAAGGTTGGAAGGTAGATGATTAAATGGTTGATGTGACCAATAACCATACCAACATGGAAATGGGAAAACATCACCATTGACTTTTTCATCATAATTCCAAAGACATACAAGTGAAATAATTCTATCTGGGTTTTTGTGGATCATCTAAAAAATACTACACACTTCATTCAAATATAATAGGATTTCTCATTTGATCAACTAGTATGGATATACATCAGAGAAGAGGTAAGGCTTCACGGAATTACACTATAAATTGTGTGTGGTCAGGATCTAATATTCACCACTATGTTTTGGAAAAGTCAACAAAATTTTCTACACACTAAGATAAATTTTAGTATGACTTATCACCCTCAAAATAATGGTCATTCTGAGTGGACTATCCAAGAACTTGATGTCATGTTATGGTCATTAACAAAGGAAATCAAGGGAAAATGGGACCACAATATAGCATAGTATAGTTCTCTTACAACAAAAGTATACACTCTAGAATTAAAAGGGACCCATATGAAGACCATTATGGGAAGATGATAAAAACATTGGAAAGTTTGGATGATGATGGGGAATAAAAAATAATATGTCTATAAATGGTCGATGAAATGGTGGAGAAAATTAATACTATACAGTAGTACAACAAATCTTCTTAGAGTCAACAAAAATTGTATCCTGATGAGAAGTTACGAGGCATAGAGTTCAATGTTGGATTCATTATATTCCACCATATATATCTATATTATAGAGAGATTTTATTTGGGAAGAAATAAAATCTTCATCAAAGGAACATAGACCATTCTGAGATCCTTGATCACATAAAAGTAGTATCCTATCTAATAGAACATACAAAAAACCAATATAATTACATGATGAATTACATGTATCCCTATAAAGTATGTACTTCATATACACGTCACATGTACTACATCCAATGGAGGTACCATTGGATAAAGATCTTTCATATGAATAGAATCTGGTGAAGTGATTAAATTCTAGAGAAAAATTCTATAAAATAAGACAATTGCCATTGTCATTGTGTTGTGGTGAATTAAAATGTTTGAAGAAGAAATGCGGGAACCAAGGATGGTGATCAATAAGAGTCACACTTATTATATTTCAGTTTGTAAAATAAATATTTCATGGGTGACAATTCTTAATGGTGAGAGTTTGGGATGGGCCAATCATTTATGAATAAAATCCATGTTGTTTTGATTTAATCAAATGTCATCTGGTTATAGAAACCAAATGTACATAATTTATTATATCTAATTAGATTTTAAATTACTGTTAAGTTATTTTCCATTGATCATAGAGTCATTGAACAATGATCACATGACTAGTATAAAAATAGTGGTTTAACAAATCATTTATTCACAGAAAAAGGAATTGATGGCCTATCCTAGTAGGATCTTACCCTATGAATACCATTTATTAGAGAATTCTAGGGAGATAGAATTGAAAGAATTTTCCCTAGACCAATCCTGAGCCGAGATCCCAAAACTTAAGGATGATCAAAACCTCTTACAATATATTTTCAAGATCATAGAGATCACGGACCAATCCATATTCACCGAAAAGACCCAAGAAATCCCCACAATCGCAAACATTACTCTTATGGGTTATAATGGTATAATAAAGGGATTTGTATCGATGCCTTTGAAGTAAGAATATTTTAATTTTTTATAAATTTTAAATATATTTTCTTCTTATTATTGTTACTTTGTAAAGGATTTTTAGAGCATAAATAGTATTTTTTGTTAAAATTAATTTTTAATTAATAAATTTATTTTGATGGAAAAATGGATAGTTTTAATAGTTATTAATAATAAAAATACTTTCATTAAATTAATATATTAAAATATAAATTATCATATACTTTTATAAAAGTGAAATTTAATTTTTATTACTGATAAAAAACTATTATTGTCAAAACCTATCAATTTTTACAAAATTTCAGTTTTTATATTTAAAGTGGATATTAACATATTAAGAAAATTATTTAGATTAAATGAATATAATTTTTTTAATCATGATGTCTAAATTTCCCTAAGTAAAATTTCTTATACTTTTCAAATATAGTCAAATGATTAGGCAAAAACTAAATACAATATAAATATATGATGCGTTTTATGACTTCATAATGGCCCAATAATGATTTTATAATTATAATAAAAGGTATACTCAAAAAAATATGTTTTATATTTAAATTATTTGGTTTTTTTATTTGATATATTGTTCAAATCCATTATGAATATTCCAATAAATATAATATATTTTATGATTTTAAATTCATTTATTTTAATGTCTAAATCATCTCTACATAATCATGGGAAATATTTTATTATCATCATCACATCGACATATAAAATAATGTATACTAATCCCCTTATCTAAAAACCATGGAATAACCATTCGATGTTTTGTGGTTTTGAATATTTTATTATATAGTGTCTAAAACAAAAATAATAAAGAAATCCACCTCTTTACCTATATAAACCAGCCTGATATCTATTATTACTTCACTAAAAATTCTAGAAACTTGTACAAAATTTTACCTATACTCCATAGATTCTTCTGAGGGTTCCCTCAAGAACCCAAGATTACTCTCCTTCGTATTTTGAGTCACGCCTCCACGTAATGGATATATCTCATCTCCTTTGATTTCACGAACCTAATTTAATATTATTCATTTTAATTAAAATTATTTCTATTTCCATATATTTTTAATTAATAACTTACTATCTATTGTTTGAAATTTTTATGAAGAATTATTTATTTTCCCCCTCATTTGGACCCATACAGAAGTCATTACTATGCCAAAATTGTGTAGGGGATTTTTCATTTCTCATTTAAATTTAAGAACATTTATATTATGCTTCCTAAATTCTATTTTCATATATTGGGATATGATGTTTCATTCCTACCTTACTATACATTTTAGTTATAAATTTTGTAATATTACTTTAACTATCATTAATATTATTTTTGACCCTTTGTGTACACCTGTTACCATGCTGAAATTTCATAAGTATTATATTGTATTATCCTCTTACATGAAGACTCATTATTATGTTACACCTTTTTTTATAATGAATTATATTATGGAATTTCCATCAATGTTCCACTAAATTTACATTTCATGTGATAACCCTCCCTCTATCTTCAACTAATTATATGTACATCTACATGATTCTATTTTTCTACTGATATTACTCTGTGATATTCCATGCCAAAATCATCTATAGTGAATACACTACCCATTTCTCTAACAAGGGCATACACCATTGTACACATATAATTATTGGTTTTGGAATTACATGTTCACATTCCAAATTTCTTTATCATTAATAAAAGTATGACATTTAATGAATCCATGATATAGATCAAGGTGGAACCCATAAGCACATGATTGAAATGTTTAAGAAAGGTTCACCTTGATACTACTCCAACGAATTTGGAAATTTTTAGTATCATGATATGTCATGTTGGATAGAGGTTTACCTTATTCCACTAAGGTACTTTTTTCCACCATGAAGTGCTAGAGGTTTAGCTATGACATACATTTTATGATGAAGTGTTTTATGTTGTTACCACATTTATAAGATGTGATTATCATGCTATATCATGCCTTATTATTCATGTTCCTTTTATGATCTATTGATATGAAAATTTTTAAACATTTATTTTCTTCCATGAGTTATGACATGTTTATTCCATTAGTTCGGTTTATATCTCACACCTTTCTTATGTATGTACTGAGTTTATCCCATACATTGTAAAGTACGAAACAATGTTTTGGTCATGTAAAATATGATTTCAATAAATATGTTGTTTTTCATGTATTAAGTTAATAATTGATTAAACTAATTTACCAACTATATTATTCTTATAAATCTTCTGAATTGTGTTATGTGAAAATCTATCTAATAAATCATTATTAAATAATAAATAAAAAAGTAGGTTTGTTATATTGTATATATGACGTTTTCATGATGTGATGTTTATGCTAGATTTCCTCCTACTTATTATAAGATACATATGGGAGTGTGAGTAGCTGTAGGATTATATTTCTTTGTGTGATTATCTATAATTTGTTCATGTTGTTACTTATCATTCCATTCTACAACATATTTTTTTGTCACATAGCGTATAGAATTTTAATACATGTATCAAAAAATATAGGTGGAGCCTTATGGATTGGTGTACATGGTTAAACAACTAGATATAGTCATAACATCCTTAATGATGGGAATAGATACAACAATAGTGAGGATTTCCTAGTGTATACCTATATGGAACAAAGGTAAAGAGTTAGATCATTTTGGTTTGCTGTTATGTAGTTCTAAAATACGAAGATTTTGGCATGGAAACCCTTATAGAGGGGAACTCATCCGTGGATGATTACCCAAGATAATATAGGACTAATGACTTTAAATGTGGGTTTAGTCACCCCTATAGAGTGGAAATAAATTTGTATTATTGGATTGTAGTTGAAATTAATTTATAAAAGATTGGGATGTAGATGATTAATATGTTTTGTGGCTTGGGTATCAGTTTAGGTGAACATGCAATGTTCTTGTAACAACCATTAGAAGGGTGGGTTCCCATCTGGAATAAAGAACTGTGTGGTGTTCATGTGACAACCACCATCTCTGTGGAGTGAGATTGGTTACCTTGATACAGGTACAAGAAATCCTCATATCAATATTGGCATAGTTTGAAATAATGTGGGGTTAGGTGAAGTGCACTGTGTTGCATTTGTTGTCAATGAGACATGAAGTTGTCTTGGAATGAATGGATGTCAAGGAGTCAAGATGTGAATGTCAAAGGATGTGATGGTGATGGTGATGAAGGAGAATGGCCATGGTACTTAGAGGAATGTCACTTAGGAGATTCACTAAGTGGCATTGGAGATTATGGTTGAAACATTCTCCATGAACATCAGACGATTGTTGAGCTGCTCTTGAAGTTCTAAGAACTTGTATCCTGATGATACAAAGTCACAACATGATTAGAAGACCATGCATTGTAGTGACAATGCATGAGGAGTTGAAGAATCAAGATGATCCATTCACTACTTCTAAGTGGATGAAGTGGTTTAATGAAGTCCATGTACTAACTCTTAGTGCATGTGAATTTGAAGTTGATCCAATTGATCTCTGATTAGATCAATGAAGCACATTGAATAATTTAAGTGATTTAGGAGCTCAGTTGAAGATGAAGACCCTTCGTGAATTCCATTACAAAGTGATGAATAAATGTTGAAGAAGAATGGAGGAATTCTAATGAAGAAGAAATAATTGATCAAGTAGCTCGGTTGATGAAGATCCTTGAGAATTCTCTCCTAAGTTGAAAATGAGATGGTGAAGAAGAATTATAAATTGAGGAGTTGTTTTTAATCAAGAAGATTAATGTTTTAATTCTCAAGAAGAAGATGAAGGAAAAGAATGCCTTGAAGGGCAAGTGGCACTTGGCATATTTTACATGGAGGACTTTGTTTTTACAAAGTCTTATTCAAGACTTAGCCAAAAAATTGGCCTTCCCGTGAGCACCTTGTGGGTTCAACCCCAAGGCTCATGTGGGCCTAAGGCGCCACGCCCAAGGGGGAACCCGTGGGGCGAGCTCAGGGCGGCAGGGGCCCACCCGCAGACACCACAGAGGCGCTGGGGCACGCCCGGAGGAGCGCAGGGGGCCGTGTATAAGCCCCCTAGGGCACGCGGTGGTGAAATCCGCGCGCCCGAGGTGCATAGTGGGCGCTAGGAGCGCGCCCGCAGGAGCAGAGAGTGGGCGCAGAGCGCGCCCGCAGGGAGAACACGGTGCGGGGCGACACCGTGGAGGGAGAGGATTCAACTGGCGAGTAGCGGTGAGAGCCAGGGTAATAAGCCGCGAGAAAACTGGGCGGCGTTTTGATGTGGGACGCGGGATTTTCCCGCAGAAGAGATCCTGGCCGTCCGAGCCATCGCGCGCTTGATCTGCGCGGCACGATCCATCCGCGGCGAGATGATCTGATCCAGGCCGTCCGAGATCAATTGAATCGCCGATCCAACGGCTGCGAATCCGTCTTCCTCCTCGAGCTCGAGCTGAAGCCTCCCGCGTACCTCCTTCGAACCAGAGGCTTCCCGAAGATGGATTTCGAGTTCCCGGCCACCTCTGAAGGAAGTAAAACGTCCATTGAGCTCGTCTGGCTACACTGAATACATCCATGCCTTAAAATTGGCTTGCATGCAACAAATGAGGAATTTCGGTCGAGGCCGAGGCAAGCAAACCTGCCGAGGACACGTGGTTCGTGTCTTACATGGGATAGAAGAAACAGAGGCCGTGCATGCGTTATAAATCGCATGCACGAGGAGGAAGAAAATAATAAATGAGCCCGCGTCAAACCGAGAATACATATCAAGATTTGGAAAAATCTTGAAGATCCGAAGATCTCGGGTGTTTGAAGTTTTTCTCACGCGGATGAACCGAGGCTCTCCTCGCCTATAAAAAGAAGACCCGAGGCGCTGGAGAAGCTTGCTGATATTCTGAATATTTGAGGAGTCCCGTGAGAAGCACCCTGTGCCTCGCGAAGAATTACTGTGCGCATCACTTGCGCGGCAGAAGCCCGGAGCTCCCATTAGCTCCGTAGTGTTCCTTTTGTGCATACTTGCACAAAAGAAGAAAGGGAGAGATCCCTGCGCGCCTTCCCTTTGCGCGGCAGGAAGAACCCGTGGCCGCAACATCTTGCGCGCCCACGGTTGAAGCCCCGCGGGTGTTGCACTTGCGCGCCCCGCGGCAGGAGGAGCTTGCGCGCCCCTGTGCTCATGCACCTTGCGCGACTGCCCCTTGCATGGACTTGCGCCAGTGTTGAGGAAGATTGGCCGCACCCCTTGCGCACCTTCATTTGAGACATGGAGATTCGGGTTGTGTTCTACACACATTGTGTGTGTGCTAAAGAAGGCCGAGGCCTTGCCTCGTGTGTGTGGTAAAAGGAGAATAGAACTACCCGAGGCCCTTAAACAAATGGCCGTAGCCCTTGTGTGTGTGCCAAATTGAAGAACCACCGTGGGCAGTGTGTGTGTAAAAAGGAGAAGGAGGCCGTAGCCATTTATGTGCAAGAATAAGGCCCTACGGCAGGTGGGTGCAAAACAAAAGGAAGGTCGTGGGTAGTGTGTGTGCAAAAACAAGAGTTGGCCGTGGCCTTGTGTGTGTGCAAGAAGCAAAGGAGGCCGAGGCCTTGCCTCATGTGTGTGCCAAGTGGAGAAGAATAACCCGAAGCCATGTGTGTGCACAAAGGACAACACCAAGTGGTGTGTGCCAAGTGAAGTGGAAGACCACACTTTGTGTGTGTGTAAGAATTGAATAATCCGTAGTCTTGGTTGTGCATTTGAACAAAGAAGAACACACTTTAAGTGTGTGCATTTGAAGAGGCCGAGGGCTGTGACCTTGTGTGTGCATACCTTGAAGAACAAACTAAAAGAACACTAAAGTGTGTGTGTGCAACAAGAAGAGGAGGCCAACTCATGAGTATGCTAAAGTGAAACAATTGTGTACAAATTAAAGAAGTGGCCGAACCTAGTGTGTGCACTAAAAGTGTGTTCACACTTAGAAGAAGAAAGAAGTGAAAGACCCACACTAGTGTATAACACACATTTATGTGTGTAATCAAAAAGGAATAAAGTGTGTGAAGAAGTGAGAAGGTGGTGTGTGCTTAAAGATACAACACCCTTTGTGGGTCTACTGCACCAAGAAGAGGAAAGGAGGAGTGCATGCATGCATGCATGCACGTGCACACGTGAACAGTGCTAAATCAGTGGTGTGTAACTGAGACTGAGCCAGACTGAAGTGAAAGATACTGTTTGTCTGAGTTTGCAGTAGATTGAGAAGAGCCTGATCATCCACAAGTGATCAGAAGAGAAGAGCAAGGCCAGCAGTCTTTATCCCAGACTGCTGAAGTTACTTGAAGAAGCTTAAAGAGAAGAAGAGCTACTCGTGTGACTTGAGGAGCCAGGAGAAGACCCTGTGGGACTCAGGGAGAAGAAGTCTTCAGTGGAATTCTGGAGCAGGCCAGTGGGACTCTGGTAACACTGTGGGACGCAGTATAAAGACCCTCCTGTGGGACTCAGGAGAGATACAGTGGGACTCTGTATCGACCATTGTAATACTAACCGATTATAATGGGAGAATCCATGCTGAGAGAGCATGGCAAGGATATAGGCCTTTGGTGTCGAACCTTGTAAATCCTTGTGTCCTGTGACTTTTCATTACTGCATTATCCAGGAAAGGTTGAGAGATACAAGAAGAGTGGATCGAGGCTTTAACCAGCCATAGAGGTTTAATTGATAAAGAATCAATTAGTAAAAAGTTTTAAAGGATCACTGATTCACCCCCTACCCCTCTCAGTGATTCACACTGATCTGGTCACTTCAATTGGTATCAGAGGAAGGTTCCCTCTAAAAGATCCAAGAGAGTCTATATGGAGTGCAGATTTAAGGAAATGAAAGAACAGCCTCAAATGGAGATATCTGCCAAGACTCTGAAAAACAGAATGAAGAAACAGGCAAAGAAGATGAAGAAGAAGGCTGGTGCAATCAGAGAAACTCCTTATATGGAAAGAAATGTGAAAGTCACAGCAGATGACAATTCCTTTTATCATTCTTCTGATGAAGCCTGTCCTAGCTGTGATGAAGTTGAAACAATGAATGATCTTCAGAGTGCACTCAAATATCTTCATAAGACAGTTCCCATGGAAGTGGCAAAGTGTATAGCTACAGGCATCCATGATCTTCAAGAAGAAAAATCACAGTTAGAAGAAGAATCCAATGCAATGGAAGATCAATTGGCTAAAAGGGTTGGCATAACCAACACTCTCAGAAAGCAGGTGAAGGCTAAAGATAAAACCGTTTCTCTTTGCAATGAAAGATATGAAGACACTGCTGAAGAATTGCAAAGAAGCCTTTCTGAGAAAGATTTCTTTAACATAATGGTCAAAGATGTTTTCCATGCACTGGAAAAGAGACACAAAGTTTCAATGAATGTCAGAGATGCTCAACTTGAAGAAAAATTCAAAAGGGTGAAGGAGCTTGACAACTCATTGCTTGAAATGAAGCAGGTGCATGATGACCAGATGGAACAGCTGAAACAGAATTGGGAAGGAAGGCTAAGAACTATTGAGGATGAGAAGAACTCCCTCAATATGAAATGTTTAGAACTAGAGGTGATATTGAAGAATCTGCAATCACCCAAAGCTGAATCCTCCCAGTCAGCTAAAAGAAGAAATGTTGCCACTCAAGTGAGCTTTGAGAAGGATGATTCTAAAAGAAAGACATCCTCTAATAAAAGGGCAACATCTTCTAAAAAGAAGGTACCATCCATCCCATCTTGTACTGATGCTTCTAATAGTGTTTCTACTAAAAGTGCAGGATGGAAGAATAATTCCAAACAAATATGGATGAAGACAGTAAAGAAGCAAAGCCCTCCTGAAACAGCACAACAGGTCAAGAAAAGTACCCTACAATCAGAAGGACTGAAGAGGTCAAGATTCGTGGGACAATGCTGGTGTTGTAACAAGTATGGGCATTGTGCAAAGGATTGTTGGTACAATCCACTGAATGCCAAAGCACAGAGGAAGCCCATGCCAAGGGGGAGCAATCCAGAAGAAAAGAAGCAGCATCCACAGGTCCAGAGACATCTATTTACTGCAAATAGATTTGGATTACTTGACAACATCTGGGATGATTGCAAAAGTGGTCAAAAAGATACATGTCAATCTCCAACTGTATCCAGAGCTCAAAAGAAGAAAAGATCACAGAACCTGGCTCAGAAAGAATCCTTGGGATGCAAGCAGAAGAAAGTGGAAGATGCTCCCAAGAAGAGTTTGAAGAATGAAGAGAAGTCCTTGGAACTGAAATCCAAGAAGGGTGATGCATCTAGAAGGACCACCAAGAAGTGCTTCTACTGTGGAAGGAATGGTCATACCATGGATCTTTGTAAAGAAGCCATGAAATTCAATAGAAGCCAACTGAACTCCAAAAGACAATCAATCCAGAAGAAGAAGGGATTGATTGAAAATAAGTTGCCTAAGAGAGGTATCTTAGCAGCATCCAAGGAACCATGTGGAACTTCCAAAACTGAGGCCACTCTTCCAAATGATTTACTTGTCATATGGCCACATCAGTTGCAACTTGCCAGAGAACTACAAAGAGCTGAAGATGAAGCTCTGGCATTTGCTAAAGCAAAAGGGAAGAAAAAGATTTCACATGAAGATTGGTTGAGATCCACACCAGCACAATCATCACTGAAGATCAAATGTGCAAGTGTGAAGACTGGTGAAAATGGGACATCTCGGTTGAGAGAATCTTCTCAACCTTGTTGTTCACATTGATGAACCAAGGAGGTTCCATCTTATTCCCTTGTACTATTGGTATTTACATGTGCTGACATTGCAGGGAATTGAAGATGATGATCATTCTCAGCTGGAGGATGGTTTGGATTGAATGGAGTGCACCCCTTGAGGGGGAGCCAATCTGAAGAAGATGGGATTCTGAGATCAATACCATCTTGAGAGAAGTGAAGGTATTCCAATCATACTTTCATCCCTTGTTTCTTAATTGCATTCATCATGACAATTAAGGGGGAGTATGAATTGAAGACAAATGGAAGAAAGGGGGTGCTTTATCTTTGCACTGAACTTTCTAATGAGTTTTGTGAAGTATGTGCAGGATTCAGCAATTCATTGAATATCTGAAAAAATTCAACCCCTAAGCATGATCTCACATGTGTAGAGAGTTATGGACAGCATTGAGTACCTTGGTTACATCACTCTTGTTTTCTACACCGGGTTAGCCCAAGTAGACTTAGAGTTGATCTACTAAAGGTTCTTTGCTAAAGAAGAACATGTGACATCATCCCTCTCTCAGTGTTTTTCAAGAGAATACTATTTATAAGGGATGAAGAGATTTTTGAAAGTGAACCACACCACACCTTTTCATTTGATTGCCAATAAGGGGGAGAAAATATTGGCACACATATTGACCCATTCATATGTGCTGAAGAAGTGTATTGACAACAAATACAAAGGGGGAGATTGAAGTGCACTGTGTTGCATTTTTTGTCAATGAGACATGAAGTTGTCTTGGAATGAATGGATGTCAAGGAGTCAAGATGTGAATGTCAAAGGATGTGATGGTGATGGTGATGAAGGAGAATGGCCATGGTACTTAGAGGAATGTCACTTAGGAGATTCACTAAGTGGCATTGGAGAATATGGTTGAAACATTCTCCATGAACATCAGACGATTGTTGAGCTGCTCTTGAAGTTCTAAGAACTTGTATCCTGATGATACAAAGTCACAACATGATTAGAAGACCATGCATTGTAGTGACAATGCATGAGGAGTTGAAGAAGCAAGATGATCCATTCACTACTTCTAAGTGGATGAAGTGGTTTAATGAAGTCCATGTACTAACTCTTAGTGCATTTGAATTTGAAGTTGATCTAATTGATCTCTGATTAGATCAATGAAGCACATTGAAGAATTTAAGTGATTTAGGAGCTCAGTTGAAGATGAAGACCCTTCGTGAATTCCATTACAAAGTGATGAATAAATGTTGAAGAAGAATGGAGGAATTATAATGAAGAAGAAATAATTGATCAAGTAGCTCGGTTGATGAAGATCCTTGAGAATTCTCTCCTAAGTTGAAAATGAGATGGTGAAGAAGAATTATAAATTGAGGAGTTGTTTTTAATCAAGAAGATTAATGTTTGAATTCTCAAGAAGAAGATGAAGGAAAAGAATGCCTTGAAGGGCAAGTGGCACTTGGCATATTTTACATGGAAGACTTTGTTTTTATAAAGTCTTATTCAAGACTTAGCCAAAAAATTGGCCTGCCCGTGAGCACCTTATGGGTTCAACCCCAAGGCTCATGTGGGCCTAAGGCGCCACGCCCAAGGGGGAACCCGTGGGGCGAGCTCAGGGCGGCAGGGGCGCACCCGCAGACACCACAGAGGCGCTGGGGCACGCCCGGAGGAGCGCAGGGGGCCGTGTATAAGCCCCCGAGGGCACGCGGTGGTGAAATCCGCGCGCCCGAGGTGCATAGTGGGCGCTAGGAGCGCGCCCGCAGGAGCAGAGAGTGGGCGTAGAGCGCGCCCGCAGGGAGAACACGGTGCGGGGCGGCACCGTGGAGGGAGAGGATTCAACTGGCGAGTAGCGGTGAGAGCCAGGGTAATAAGCCGCGAGAAAACTTGGCGGTGTTTCGATGTGGGACGCGGGATTTTCCCGCGGAAGAGATCCTGGCCGTCCGAGCCATCGCGCGCTTGATCTGCGCCGCACGATCCATCCGCGGCGAGATGATCTGATCCAGGCCGTCCGAGATCAATTGAATCGCCGATCCAACGGCTGCGAATCCGTCTTCCTCCTCGAGCTCGAGCTGAAGCCTCCCGCGTACCTCCTTCGAACCAGAGGCTTCCCGAAGATGGATTTCGAGTTCCCGGCCACCTCTGAAGGAAGTAAAACGTCCATTGAGCTCGTCTGGCTACACTGAATACATCCATGCCTTAAAATTGGCTTGCATGCAACAAATGAGGAATTTCGGTCGAGGCCGAGGCAAGCAAACCTGCCGAGGCCACGTGGTTCGTGTCTTTCATGGGATAGAAGAAACAGAGGCCGTGCATGCATTATAAATCGCATGCATGAGGAGGAAGAAAATAATAAATGAGCCCGCGTCAAACCGAGAATAAATATCAAGATTTGGAAAAATCTTGAAGATCCGAAGATCTCGGGTGTTTGAAGTTTTTCTCACGTGGATGAACCGAGGCTCTCCTCGCCTATAAAAAGAAGACCCGAGGCGCTGGAGAAGCTTGCTGATATTCTGAATATTTGAGGAGTCCTGTGAGAAGCACCCTGTGCCTCGCGAAGAATTACTGCGCGCATCACTTGTGCGGCAGAAGCCCTGAGCTCCCATTAGCTCCGTAGTGTTCCTTTTGTGCATACTTGCACAAAAGAAGAAAGGGAGAGATCCCTGCGCGCCTTCCCTTTGCGCGGCAGGAAGAACCCGTGGCCGCAACATCTTGCGCGCCCACGTTTGAAGCCCCGCGGGTGTTGCACTTGCGCGCCCCGCGGCAGGAGGAGCTTGCGCGCCCCTGTGCTCATGCACCTTGCGCGACTGCCCCTTGCAAGGACTTGCGCCAGTGTTGAGGAAGATTGGCCGCACCCCTTGCGCCCCTTCATTTGAGACAGGGAGATTCGGGTTGTGTTCTACACACATTGTGTGTGTGACAAAGAAGGCCGAGGCCTTGCCTCGTGTGTGTGGTAAAAGGAGAAGAGAACTACCCGAGGCCCTTAAACAAATGGCCGTAGCCCTTGTGTGTGTGCCAAATTGAAGAACCACCGTGGGCAGTGTGTGTGTAAAAAGGAGAAGGAGGCCGTAGCCATTTATGTGCAAGAAGAAGGCCCTACGGCAGGTGGGTGCAAAACAGAAGGAAGGCCGTGGGTAGTGTGTGTGCAAAAACAAGAGTTGGTCGTGGCCTTGTGTGTGTGCAAGAAGCAAAGGAGGCCGAGGCCTTGCCTCATGTGTGTGCCAAGTGGAGAAGAAGATCCCGAAGCCATGTGTGTGCACAAAGGACAACACCAAGTGGTGTGTGCCAAGTGAAGTGGAAGACCACACTTTGTGTGTGTGTATGAATTGAATAATCCGTAGTCTTGGTTGTGCATTTGAACAAAGAAGAACACACTTTAAGTGTGTGCATTTGAAGAGGCCGAGGGTTGTGACCTTGTGTGTGCATACCTTGAAGAACAAACTAAAAGAACACTAAAGTGTGTGTGTGCAACAAGAAGAGGAGGAGGCCAACTCATGAGTATGCTAAAGTGAAACAATTGTGTACAAATTAAAGAAGTGGCCGAACCTAGTGTGTGCACTAAAAGTGTGTTCACACTTAGAAGAAGAAAGAAGTGAAAGACCCACACTAGTGTATAACACACGTTTATGTGTGTAATCAAAAAGGAATAAAGTGTGTGAATGTAACACCCCGAGCTTCCACGATACGCTTCTCATTCAATAATGCAATAGCTTGCATTGAACGCAACTTCGAGTTCTAAAACATCGCGACTAATCAAAGTAGCCGTTATGAATAGTAATACCTACTTTTTGAAATATTATAAATTTTATCAAAATGGACTTCATTTTTGGATTCGGAATATTGAAATTAGCCTATGTTGAATTTTTGGTATTTTTCTGAGAACTTCTAAATTTTTATGAATAGTGAAAAAAATACTTAAAACAACTTTTTTAATCAAAATAATTCATAGTGATAAATTATACTATTGAGTGGTTTTAAAGCATAATTAGAATATATTTTTACCATTTTATCCAATGGTGGTCATTAGAATTAATTTAACATTGAAATTGGACATAAACAATTGCCAATCTTTTGATATAAATTGTTTATTAAAAACACGCTATTTGTTGTGACAGCGGGAATTAATTATAAAATTAATTAATGCAACTAATATGTTTGGAATTTTGTAAAATAGACATCATTTTTGAATTCGGAATATCAATTATAGCTTAGGGTGAAATTTTGGCCTTATTCTGAAAAACTTCAATTTTTGATGAATAGTGAAACCACTAAGTGGTAGTTAAATAACTGATTTTTCGTTTAAATGAAATATTACAACTTCTGTGATTTGATTTTCAAAAATCCGACATACATGGTTGTCATTAAGAAGTAAAATGTGGTTCAATGAGATCAAAATAATTTTTTGGTGAATAGTAACTTTTAAGTTCTTAATCGCGATTAGTGGTAATTAGTGTAGTTTAAGGTATAAATAATACATTAATAATATGAAATGACCTAGACACATGTCCCAACATCATTGGTTGAGTCATGGCCGACCAAGACAAGCCATGGCCTAACTTGGGGACCCCATGGATCCACTTTTGTTGGGAAATAACATAAATTACTTTTTTATTTAATGTTAAAGTGAAAATGACACTAACATAAATTGTTTTACTAAAACAATTTTTAAGTGGGGTTATACAAGTCAAAATTTTGATTATAAATAGTCATTGGAAAGCTAAAAAGATTTCCTACATCATAGTATTTTTTTTATAATTTTTAGACATTAAATAAATTAAATTATTTATGACATCATTATGATGTGGCGATGACCTCATTATTTAACGATTTAAATAAAATGAGAAGATAATTCAAAATCCAAGGCTTACACTTGTCCAAAGCCTATTGGATGAAGATATTTCGAAACCTTATCACCTTAGCCTCGAATTATATAAGTGTGGGACCTTTAGAATCCGAAAAACATTGTGAAATAATGTAACATTTCAATCTTTCCAAAAGTGCCCCTCCTCTCCACTTATAAAAGGCCCCCACCTCTTCCACCTTATTCACACCATCAAGCCATTTGTCTCGGCCAACCTCTGCCCAAATACTCTCCCAACATTCCTCCCTTACTCCTAGAAGCCTCACTTTGGGCATAACTCTTCCCAAGGAAGCCTTTGGCTCAAATCAAAAATAGTTACCCGATTTTGAGGTAATGTCTTTTATAATGTTGTTTTGTTTTATTTTTCTTCTCCAACCCCCTAAACTCTTTTTATTCATTTCTTTTGTAACAACACCAGTATCCTCAATATACTAGGATGTTGTTATAATAAGTATTCGAGCTACACTTACACACACCTACATCTAATGGTTAAAGAACAGACGGTTTCTGTGGATGGCGAATTTCTGCCTCACGAAACGATGATTGTTCAACACTCATATAACACCTTCAAAGGTGGCCATTAAGATGTCACTATATTTATATATGATATATAATGTGTTTATGTTTTACTTATGCTTCTGTATTTCTCATTTATGGCCTACTTTATGATTTCCATTATGGGTAAAACGCGATAATTTCATTTTAGGAAGTGCGGACTACCGCCCCCTCAAAGTGATTTGAATCGTTAATGCCATATGTGGGATGTATAAAGGATGGAGTAAATGGTATTATACACTATATTATACTGGAATTATATTATACATTTATATCATTATGATTTAGTTCCATTAAATATGAAATTGAAATGAAAGTAGCGTTCATGCGTACGTACGGCTTACCGTCTCCATGAACGGTGCATTTCATTTCTTACCTCTAAATGTTACGTAATATTATAAATGAATGTATATACTGTATATATATGATATATATAATATCTACATCATTAATATAATTCTGGATATAATGGATATTTCACCACATGAACAACTTATAATTATAAGAAGTTTATTGTTGACTCATGTACCAAAGATCGACAAAACGACCGTTATTAACTTAAATAATTACATAATGTTCATAACATTGTAATAAGTGATATAAAAAGGATAATGAAATTGAAAATGGTTCTTAATAAGGTAGATATTAACTCTAGTTTATTATTCAGGAGGTTAAAGAACGGTTGAGTCAAGTCGGACACAAGGTAAGGGAATTTCTTAACCCAACTTCCATTCTTTGGGTTAATCTCCTACTTTCAAATTATGTCATGATATTATTATGTCCTATTTTGTATTTTTACTTTCTTTATGTGTACCTATAGTGAATACACATAATAGATCTATTTTATTTTAAAAATGATCTTTTAAGGACTTCGTCTCAATCTCCTTTCATTGAGGCATATTTGGTTTTATACACAACTTTCTTTTATACGGTGTATAAACCCCTTTGACTTTTACATTTATTCAAAAGGAATCTTTTTTATACGAAGAGTTTTGCTAAACGACAAAAGGGAATGTTTTTCTTTCCGTACTTATGCGGCGACAATGACTTCTCCGCCGCCGTGACCATTATTTGAGTTTCGGCTTCCTCTACAAGCCATCATTTTTAAATGAAAAATAAATACAAAGTTTTAACTTTCTTTTATTTTGGTATTGAAAATGGTTTTGAAAGCATTTTTATTATATCAATGTGTTGTATTGATATCTTGTGATTGGAATGTGGAAATTTTATTTTTCCTTTATGCATGTTTTATGTGATATGATTATGTTATGGTTTATGATATGTTTAAACCTATTCATATGAGGAATGTATTGGACTTAATAAGTGACGGGTGGAGCCCGCTATAGCTCCTCGATGCATCGGTAGGTCTCATGAGACAACTAGAAGTGGAATTGGGCAAGGCCCTTTCCCAATTTGATTTATGGTTTTGGCCGAGGCCTTAATCATTTTAGACGTCTTGGCCGAGGCCTTGACAAAATGTTTCAGAATGTCCGGCATTATACATTCCATCATTATGAAAGTGGTTATTGGTATTGCATGTGATTATTCGACCAGTAGAATATCCATGTGAAGAAGTAAATGGCATTATCTCATTTTACTTTTGCCATATTATGTTGATGTTCAAGTTTAAAAGGCTTTTGTTTTAGTTATACATTGCCTTAAATGTTTATGTTTATTTATGAAGGCTTCCGCAATATTGTTATCCTTACTGAGCATCTGAGCTCAACCCTTTCAATGTTTTAATATTTTCCAGGATGTGAAGAAGTATTTTATGAATGACCTACAGGGATAGTCGGAAGAGGATATGAGTGTGGACTATGGAGACTTTGTTATTGTAGTTTTCACTTTTTGATGTAATGTAACGTTTAAGAATGTATCTAGTGTTTCCAAGGCTACTAAACTAATCGGTCTTTCAAGACTTGATCTTTTGTGATCATGCCAATGTTACGAAGTAATGCACCGACTCTGGGTAGCTGGGGTCGGGGCGTTACAGTGAAGAAGTGAGAAGGTGGTGTGTACTTAAAGATACTACACCCTTTTTGGGTCTACTGCACCAAGAAGAGGAAAGGAGGAGTGCATGCATGCATGCTTGCACGTGCACACGTGAACAGTGCTAAATCAGTGGTGTGTAACTGAGACTGAGCCAGACTGAAGTGAAAGATACTGTTTGTCTGAGTTTTCAGTAGATTGAGAAGAGCCTGATCATCCACAAGTGATCAGAAGAGAAGAGCAAGGCCAGCAGTCTTTATCCCAGACTGCTGAAGTTACTTGAAGAAGCTTAAAGGGAAGAAGAGCTACTCGTGTGACTCGAGGAGCCAGGAGAAGACCCTGTGGGACTCAGGGAGAAGAAGTCTTCAGTGGAATTCTGGAGCAGGCCAGTGGGACTCTGGTAACACTGTGGGACGCAGTATAAAGACCCTCCTGTGGGACTCAGGAGAGATACAGTGGGACTCTGTATCGACCATTGTAATACTAACCGATTATAATGGGAGAATCCATGCTGAGAGAGCATGGCAAGGATGTAGGCCTTTGGTGCCGAACCTTGTAAATCCTTGTGTCCGGTGACTTTTCATTACTGCATTATCCGGGAAAGGTTGAGAGATACAAGAAGAGTGGATCGAGGCTTTAACCAGCCATAGAGGTTTAATTGATAAAGAATCAATTAGTAAAAAGTTTTAAAGGATCACTGATTCACCCCCTCCCCCTCTCAGTGATTCACACTGATCTGGGCACTTCATTAGGGTTTGTGGAATCTTGGTCAGAACATGATTACTCAAAGCATGTATGTTTATTGATAATTTAAATTTTTATTGATATATAACATTATAAATAAATATATTGTACACATATTTAAAGGATGCATTAGTGGTTTCCTACTGATCCTTTTTCTTGGACCCTACTCAGGAATTGTTTTTATACATTGAGATTTGCTGACAAGAGATCCAATGAAAGGAAACATCACTATGGTGGATGGTTGATCTATGGAGAATAGAGTTGGAGTAGACTGAAACTGACACATGTCTTCATTAGATGATTATTCATATACATGTATTGTATTTACCTTCTTCTTATAATCTATGAAGACTAACCAATTTGGGATTTAATTTTAGATTTCAGTTACTTATTCATGTTTTCACATTATACTCCAATTATTTATTTTTTGTTTTGTTTTTGTTAATTATTATCATACTCAATGACATGATACATAGATTATTGGATCCCCACTATCATATATAGACCACCACTTCTAGTCACTAGACTCATGCATAATAATAGGGGCACATGAGGTCATATGACAGTCCATCTCAGACCCGGTTGTTTAGGTTGGGATATTATAGGTGTTATAATAGATGTAAAATGTTAATTGATTATGGAATATATTAATGAATAAATTATATATCTTTTTATCAAAATAGTTTAAAAACCGTATAAATTATTCTCTCCAATAGTGGATATTTATTGATAATGTTACTCAATATCTTTGGATACCAATTTATTTTATATCTTTGTATCATATTATGATTATGAATTATTAAATTTTGGGGTTATATAAAAATTTATATGAAACCCTTTTTTTTTGAATTTTTATTTTTAATGAGTTTATTGAAAAATATTTTCCTTCCATGGGTTCCTTATAATATGTTCAACGGTTGATTTTTGGTGTCACTCATATATAGGGATGACGATGGGTCAGGTCTTAAATATCCCACCAATTCATTGGTTAAGGATTTGTATCACTTGAAGTATTTATGGGAATATATTATGGATTTCTCTCTCTATTATCTGAATTGGAAAGTAATGTATCCCCAACTATAATATGGGAATATGTTGGTGTATCCTTCTAAAATATGATATATGAATAAATTGGTGTATCTTTCTCCACAAGGTCATATTTACAAATGCCCAGGATTTTTCTGTAGTCTCATTCTTATTCACATGACTATGTTATACTTTGATTGGACTTATTTATTGACTAATTTCTTTACAATACTATTATTAATTTACAATGTTTCTCTTTTCAATATGTCCTGATTCATTATTTAGGATCTATGAGTTTTATCCCTATATTTTTTATGTATCATGATTATACTAATATTTTTATATTATACTCACTTATAATATTTCATTGTTACAAGTTATGCTTACATAAACTAAACAATTAACCTCATCACTTTTTTATTTTATATTTCCCCTGGTTATGGAAATAGAGGATGTATGAAAGACGTCTAAGAGTAAAATAGATGGAATATTTTTTAGATATTTTAATTAATTGTTCTATATTAACTAGTCTCATATACACGATAAAAGTGTATGTTTTCTACAAATAACATATTTCTACTAGAATTGTATTCCTTATTTCTCTAAAACTCTAAAACTAAAATTATTGTTAGAATATAAATGATACATTGTGTGTGAAAGGTCATGTATTTAAGGATGTATATCATAGATAATGTGAAATGTATGTTTTTATAGAACCGTGTCTTAGAGTCTGGGTCTAGTGGACATAGTTTGATGTCATATGAATATTTAGATTAATTTAGTTGTTAGTACATCTATTGAGGATAATTTAAGTAATTTAAACTTATCTTTTATCATACATTTAAATTTAAAAATTACGACTTTGGTTTTTTAATTAATATAAAATATTTTAGATATTTAGATTAGATAAATTTATTTAAAATGATATGATATGACTATGTGATAAGTCAATGTATTGAATTACCACATGATTTTTTAAATACAGACTATGTGGTTATCATAGAAATTAAATCCATCGTTAGATACTATAATTGTATTTTGGATCATTCATATATTAATATAGGATTAATTACCTTTAAAATGTAAGATTGGTTATTAAATCAAGTTTCCTCTCGTGTAGAACAAATCTTCCAGACTATGAAGTTGGTTATACATTCTCAGTGGATATTTTATGGTTAATTAATATTATATATAAAAAATATTGTAAAAGATTTATATATTATACTGATTAAATTTTTTAGAGAACATAATTGGAAAATTACCCTGGAAAACTACGTAATGATGAAATATAGACAAAGGTTGAATGTGAAGAATAATACATTATAAATTATGGACTCTTAAGGGAATACATCTACTTATTGATGTTTTCATATTAATATTTTTTATATTATCATAACCATTTTGTTTTTTGTGTTTTTTTTAATGTGATAATGTAAATGAAGCTGAGAAATAAATGTATCATGAAACCACTATGTTTTATTTCTAAATAAGTCCAAATAATTGAATTTTATAGAATCTTAGTGTATTAATATTTATATGGAAAACCTATGTTTTTATAATCATACTTCAGGTATTAATTATTATATCTTAAATAAATTATATATTGGTACTCATAGCTATGTTCATTAGCGAGTGAAATGTATCGATTAAATTGTGATATATTTTCAATTTTATGAGGATTATGTGAATTGTTTTAGGATTTATATATAGTATAATTACATTAAATTTTTTGAAAATATATATTCAATGATATCAGTGAATGGGAAAAGTGAATTTTAAGACTCAATTTAATTCTTCATCTTACATAATAAAGAACCCATAACTGGGGGATTGATATCCCTTAGGCTTATAAGGGTGAATCATTCATAGAAATGTTATTCAATTAGTATCGATAATCATAATTATATATTTTCGATTAGTTATTTATATAGGGAGGATCTACTAATATGTGCAACGGTGTTGGAAAACAATGATAATTCTAAATAATAATATTACGGGAACAAAACACATGGATGTCCTGGATTATAACAACCCTACTCTTTATATCACACATAAATATAATTTATTGAATAAAATCATCACTTGATACAACATATAATATCAAAAGGTGTTGTGTAATTTAAGATTAATAACATTACATAACTACTTAAAACATAAAACACACGTCTTTTTTGAAAATGTCATTTACATGACCAGATACATTCCCTCTTACTTAAGATTGCATGGTAGAACCTGAGGACATGAATAAAAAAAGTATGAGATATAAATCCAATTAAGGGAGTAGATAAGGAATAAAATGTAGAATATAGAACATGTTGGGAAATATTCATATCAATAGATCACAAGACAAACATGAACATAAAGTCATTATATAGCATGATTATCATTACATGGAAATGTGGAAACAATATTTAACCTGATATTAGCATGATCCAAATCTCATTGCACATGGAGCCTGAGTAAAGATTGATTTCAGTTGAATTAGATTCAGTAAACCCTCATTTGACATGATGTATCATGATACTAATCTTTACGAAAATAATTGTAGCACTATCAGGGGAACCTTTCTTAATCATTTAATTTCATGCATAAGTGTGCCACATAGATCATAAAACCCAGAGTCATTAAACATTATCATTTATTCCATAATAATTGAATATATAATTCATACATGAAACTCTTAATCAATAATTAAATGTCCATAAAGGTGAATACTCATGATAGGTAAATGGGTATGGTATTCACTGCACAATTACTTTGTCTTGGAAAATCGTGGTGAAATTTTGGCAGCATAACAGTGTGACAAAAAAATTCAAAAAAAAGGTTAATGAGAGATAAAGATGTGTATCATTATAATTATATGAAATTTAAAGTATGGGCGTAACAACCTGAGATTTTAAGAGAATTTTTATTTTTAATTTCATTGATATCTTGTGTTGTATGCTACCCCAGAAGGAGCTTTCACCACACACATCCGTGACTTGTCTTGCATTACACGCAATCACAACCGTCCTCAATAGCGTGTGTAGTATGCAATATCGGGTTTCACTAAACAATGATATTTTGTTATAATATTATTATGGACTAGCTGTTATGAATATTATTAACTACATTTTGAATTTTATAATATTATTATTCATGTTAAACAATTTCTAGAACATGGTATGATAACAAAATATAATTTTCAGGTAAAATATGTATTTTTAAAAAAATGCAGTTTTGCCACCTTTCGATGGTGAACCCACATTAAATATACTTTTTGACATTTTTATAAGTTAATATTTGAAATAATAAATTCTTATTTTCAATCAGGATATAAATATTTAATTTGGATAAATGTTTGATATTTTTCTGATAAGTATCTTATTTTGATGAATAGTAAAAATACGCTAAATTTTAATTAAAAACAACTTTTTCATCGAGATAATTTATATGGATAAATTATAATATTGAATGTTTTTAATGTATAAAAAGAATATATTTTTACCATTTAATATAATTTATGTCATTAACACTGATTTTACATTGAATTCATAGGTAAAATCATTTCAATCTTTTGCAATGTTTTAACTTTTAAAACTCATTTTTTTAACAACAGGATTAATTTTAAATTAATTAATGCAACTTCGATGTTTTGAATTTTGAAAAATGTATTCCATATCAGAATTTAGTGGGTCCAAATTATGTTAATAGACCACTTTTTTTGATATTATGAATAGTAACTACGGTAATTTTTATTTACTGTAGTTAAAGGTAAATATCTTAATTAAGGGTAAAAATAAGATTATAAAATTACCCTAACAATTGCCAAAATTTTATTAGATTACTATATGTTGACCCATAACACCTGAGGGACAGAAGAGAATCTTTTTATGGACTTTTGACCATAGAAATAATTTAATTATTATCACGACCAAAGAATGTGACAATATGTCACTCTCTAAAATCATATAAGTATAATAATTTTAATTTAGTGATAAACTTCATGAAACATCGAACATGTATAGTATCCAAAAATATAATAAAATTATCTACATCATGTGAATTTATTTATAATTTTTAGATATTAAATAATTATCATAAATGTGACACAATACTGATGTTGAAATTATTTTATTGATTGAAATATCAAATAAATGGTTTTAAAAATATTAAAATAAATATTATATGAACTAATAAATGTACTCAGTGAATTTTATAGATAAATATGACTTGTTATGAATCTATTTAATCTTTTATTTAGAACATATATTCCATTCATATTTTATTTAAATTCAAATAAATGAATAGTGTCAAAATTGACACTGTTGTTATTTTATAAAAATAGCAAAATATAAAATTGTTCATAAATCACAAAAATATTTAAAAAGTATAAATTTAATTTGAAATGGTCGAAAATGTCAAAAATTATCCAATTGTAGACAATTCACAGCACATAAGTAATTATTTATAATAATTTAAAATTTTAGAATCATATTACAATAAATAAAATTAAATAGATTAAATAAGGATAAATCAAGTTAATTAGGTTTAAAATAAATATCCAACATATCTAAATTTTATTTGTTGATGATATTACAACCCTATCTCATCTAATATTCAAATATGAGTCGTTTTTGGATTTTTTTCAAGTTGGGTTAGACTTATTATAAATTAATATATTTGAGGTTTCCAAAGGTGTTGTTCTCTTCCCTTATAAAAGGGCACCTCCTCCCTCTCTTATTCACACAACATTGAGCCTTCAAACTCGGCCAAAAACTGACCGTTTCCCTTATAAAATTCCATAGAAACATTATAACAGTTTTGGTCTGCTCAAAAGACAAACTCTAGTCCCTTAAGAGAAAGCATAAAATAGGTGCATCGAAGAAGAGGTAATCTCTTCTACAGATTCATTCATGTTTCTTTCTTCCTCAACATCCTCTTATTTAGTTATTTCATTGTAAAGTAATACAATCAGTATCACTAATATACTTATATTATATTATAAATATGAAACATCCCCATTTCACCTGCTATCAATCCTACAGAAAATGAAATCACCGCGTGTGCGTACGTAAGGAATACCATCTCCACGCCATGGTGTAATTAGTTTTTCCACCACCACCTTAATTTTATGGGTATAATGGTGTAAAGAATAACTATATATGGTTATTATATCGTCATATTAATTATTACATATTATATCACACACTCCAATTCTATTAAATAATTATGTTAACGATATCATCGCGCGTGTGTACGTAAGGAACATCGTCTCCACGTTGTGGTGTAATCTGTTTTTCCACCACCACCTTAATTCGATGGGTATAATGGTGTAAATAATAACAATATATGGTTATTATAACATCATAATGATTCTGAGATATTATATCATCCACTCCCATTCCATTCAATAATTATTGTAATGATATCATCGCTTGTGCGTACGTTCGGATTACCGTCTCCACGACGTGATGAGATTCTTTCTCCATGTTAACCATTCAAGAATGATTATAATGTATATATAATGAATAATAATGAAATATATTACATGATAAAGCTACTTGATTTATGTATATATATATGTCATCTACTTACTTCCATTCAGTTTAATAAGGAAATGAAAACAGCGTTCAGGCGTACGTACAACCTACCATCTCCATAAACGGTGTATTTCATTTCATTTATCTATTATATATATATATATTGAATATGTATGATATATAAATCATGATTTAAATTATTTAAGTAATAATAATATCAAGAACAACATTTCCAAAACACATATGATAAATAAAACTATTTTACCCAAAACACTGCTTTAACATGGAATTTACAAAAGAACTTGTAATATGAAGTCATAAGTGAACCATATATGATATAATAACAATGAATATAATTATTTAATAGTTAAATTACATTATTAAAATAATAATCCAGGAGGTTCAGATACATACAATGCATATATTACCTGAGGTACGGGATAACTTTTCCAATCTCATCTTTATTCAAGATTGTTTACTTGTAAGTATTTACTGGGGTTATATTATTCATCCATGTCCATAATTTTTTTTTTCATTAACTGTTTAATATTATTTCATATATGTTTAAAGTCATGATTACCCCTCATTGACTTTTACATTGTGTTATGGAAATAATATTTCTTCTGTTTACCATACGAGGAACTTTATGACTTTTCGAGCAAAAGTACGAGGAGAAAGTTTTTTAAATAATACGGCATGAATGGTTTTTTACGGTTTAATAATGCCTAATTTTCATGAAGCTTACTCTACATTTTTTCAGGGTTACTTTCAATAAAATCCTTTTCTTTTAAAATTCGGTGTGATGTTGTGGAAAGAAAATGATTTTTATAAAGAAAGGATATTTTCCTCAAGAATTCATTTCAAGTGTTTTGTCAAAACTATTTTCCATTTAGAAGAAATTATTTAGCATGTTTATGATTCCAGTATAATGTTTCTATTATTTATATGATGTGATTTATCTTATGATGATATGATATCGATTTTGTTTATATGGATTATGTGATTATGGGATGATGTTTATGAAACACATTTTATTCTATGGGTTATGATGAATGTTTTATGTTTATTATGTGGCACAAGTGAAAATGATTTAATTATGAGATTTTTGGGACCTATATCTCCTTCCAATTCATTGGGTAATGATTTATATCTCTTATGATAGACATGGATGGAAAGTTATGTTAATCTGGTTCAGTGATACAGGACTGGAATGAGGAGTGAACTCGATTCATAAAGGGACTTTGTCTACTAAGATGGTCTTGGCAGCAATGCCTTGGCAACTATGGAAATCATATCATGTTCTTAATGGTTTTCCAAAATTACATGTTTTATTCCCATTCTATTTTATCATGATTGATGTTCCTTTAGGATATATGCCTTACATACATCCAAGATTTATGTCTTCACTCAAGATTTTGAAGTTTAGATTTTTTGTTCAAGTTTTTGCAATCGAATTTTTATGGAATGTTTTATGTTATATATGTTTACCCTTACTGAGCATTTGAGATGACCCTTTTTATGTTTTCTTTTCCTCAAGATGTAATGAAAGGTTTTACGTAAGAAAACAAAAGGGGAAGATCTTTATGGGAGACTTTGAAGACCATTCACCTTGACTAGAGGATTATGTTCCATGTTTCCAAAGACACTAAACTACTATGGTCCTTTCGTGTCTGTTTTTGTTATGTATAAAGTATTCCGCGAAATTAATGTAATTTCTATGAAATTCATGTTTGGGGTATCTACAGTTGGTAACAGAGGAAAGGTTTAGTCAACCTTTTAAAACTAGGATGCAAAAACTTCAGTGAGATCCCTGGAGATATTTCTAAGGTATGCCTAGGGAGGTCCCTAAGGTTACGTATAAGTATATGTTATTGTCCTAGAATTATAGTAACGATCACAGAATTTAACCTATGATTTTAGATATTTGAGGTACCCCCCACCCTTTATTATGTTGTTTTCCCTAGCTTGAATATTTCCTCTCATACTATTCTTTTTGGGTTTTAGACGATGGCCGGAACCTGAAGGAACTGTGTTGATCAATATAATGGACAATGCAATGATTTGCCTCCTGAAAAAACCAATTTTATAGGATATGGGGTGAAAAATCTTATTTTTATACTTACAATAGATATGAATCATTCTGGACTTCTAAATGAGTAGAGAAAGGAACAATATTCCATTGAGTCCTACATGAGGCAACGTCCACCTTCTTTCTAGGGGTCGTCTGATCCACTTGTTGATGAACAATGGATTAGTACCATTGAAAAGATATTTTCGATACTTCTATGTTTAGAGAATGAAAAATTCATTTTGGCTATTTACCGTTAGAAGGTGAAGAAGACCAGTGGTGGACTCTAGTTAAAAATACAAGGCCAAAAGATGAAATTGAATCTATAGAATGGGACGAGCTCAAGAATTTTTTTTTCAATAATTACTTCCCTAGTATTCTTCAAACAAAGATGGAAAATGATTTCCTTGAGCTTAAGAAAAGGGATGATGAATCTATTGGTATATATGAGGTGTATTTTACAAGGCTTTCAAGGTATGCATCTGGATTTATCATCCAACATGAATGTTAATATTATCGATTCTTTATTGGCTTAAAACCAAGTCTTAGAAGGGTATTAGGTATAAAAGACTTCAGTAGCTATGAATATATTAGGTGTTGTGCTATCAAGGTATAACTGGATGTTGGTGTAAAATATCCATCTCACGGTTTTGACAAGAAACGGAATATGGAGTTCTAGGAAAAATCTCAGAACAATGGTGAAAAGATGGTGAAAGTTTCTTTATGTCCAAAGTGTGGAAAGAATAATGGTGGAGATTGTATAGAAGGAAATATAAAATATTTCAAGTGTGGAAAAGAAGGTCATCGAGTAGCTGACTGTCGAGGTAATGGGAAAAAGGAATCTAATGGTGTGAATAGAAAAAATATTGTAGAGAATGTGCCACCAACACTTAAACACTACAAGTGCAAAGAAATGGGCATTATGCTAACCAATGTCCTAATCAAATGGTTAATTATGATCAACATGAACAACCACATAAGGAAAAGGACAAAGGGAAGTCACATGCGATCACTATTGGCAATGTTGAGTATGAAAATGATGTAGTGGAAGGATTATATAATGGTATTCTAAAACAATGTTGTAGTATCGTGGTATATTAGAATATTTATGTATTGGTCTATTGTGGTTTTCAATAATTTTATGGTATCAGAAACCATGAAAAGTGATTGATGTATTTTTTAAAGATGATGATATGCACATAATGATGGGATAAAGAGAAAATGAAATGAGCTCATAACTGATATAAGGTCATCGTTGTATCATGGTTTTCAATGGGTATTCATTTTTCAAGAGAATACACGATTAATGTATTAACATGTTTGGAATTTGACCAACATGATATATCTTGTGATATATGAGTGATAAATGATGGTATTCACGTGCATGTTATATGACCTTTCCAGTAATCATTTTCCTTATACTATGAGATTGGACAGATGTATTTTGGATAAGTCTATATATTGGAATGGATTATGTCGGACATCAGATAGAATTGTTTATGGCTAGAGATTTTTTTCGATATTATTTATGGGATGTTATAATAATGTAGTTTTCGAAAAAGGAAGTCCTCTAGAACGGGAAACAACTAGTCATGTCGAAAAAGGTTGTGGTAATTGAACCCACAACCGAAGTGCGACAGGACTTTATCGCCTACCTCTAGCCTACAGAAAGTCCCTAGTTATTATAAACTAGATTTATTTTATTTAGAGTTATGATAGTTGAAGAATAAGCCCATTTTTGGATCATATATTATTAACCTCACCATAGATGGACTTATGTATATTTGATAAAATTTTCTAACCTTTTCTTTGAGATAGATGGAATGACTCGTCATTCTATCACATGATATACTAACACTTCACGAATGACAAATTCAACTTCATTTTATTAAGAGATGAATTGGAAATTGTTCAAGGCACGAAAAACGGTGAGATTATACTGAAATAAAGTGAGTATTTCTTCTAATTCAAATTATTCAACTTTAGGGAAATGATCTGGAAAACAAAAAAAGTTTTCCTTGTACCCTTATATATGATTAATCAGATGGTACCTTTGATCATCCCAAATTTATGGCTTTGTGATTGTTGGATTTTTCATAGCCATATTCTCTACCACTCTCCATCAGAACTTGATGGTTAGCATTCTCTTCATATCCATATTTTCACCAATGTTCCCCTATGTGGAAACCCCCTGATGAGTTAAGTTGGGTAACCGATATGGTTCATACTTCTATTTTTAAAATTATGTTTTAGTATTACTTTTTAAGATGTGGGTTTCTATGAAAAAAACATTCAAGTTGTTAACCATTTATAACCCCGACAAATTTTGAGGGAGAAATTGATTTTAAGGGGGGTAGAATGTAACAACATTAGATTTTATGAGAATTATTCTTTTTAATTTCATTTATTTCTTGTTTTGTAAGCTACACCAAAAGGAGCTTGCACTACACGCATCCCTGACTTGGGTTGCATTACACGCAATCACAACTTTCCTCAATAGCGTGTGTAGTACGCAATACCGGGTTTCACTAAATAGTCATATATTGTTATAATATTATTATATACTATACTTTATGAATAGTATTAACCAAATTTGGATTTTTATAACATTATTATTCATATTACTCATTTTCTAGAACATGGTATTGGAACAAAATAAATTTTCCGGTAAAAAAAGTATTTTTAAAAAAATGCAGTTTTGTCACCTTTAAATGGTTCACCCACTTTAAATATTGTTTTTGACATGTTTATAAGTTCAAATTGAAAATATAAATTATTTTTTGGAATCATGATGTAAAAATTTACTTTGGATAATTTTTTGATATTTTTATGATAAGTTTCTTATTTTGATGTATAGTAAAAATACGCTAAATTTTAATTAAAAACAACTTTTTTCATAGAGATAATTTATATGGTTAAATTATAATATTTAATGGTTTTAAAGTATAAATAGAATATAGTATTACCATTTAATATAATTTATGTCATTAGCACTAATTTTACATTGAATTAATAGGTAAAATCATTTCAATCTTTTGCACTGTTTTAACTTTTAAAACTCGTTTTCTTAACAACATGTTTAATTTTTAATTAATCACTACAATTTATGTGTTTTTAATTTTATAAAATGGATTCCATATTTGAATTAAGTGGGTATAAATTATGTTAATAGGTTAATTGTATTTTTTTTTTGATATTATGAATAGTAACTACGACAATTTTTATTTACAGAAGTTAAAGTTAAATCGGGTAATTAAGGGTAAATATAAGATTATAAAATTTCCATAAAACATGAAAAAATTTTATTGGATGACTAAAAGTCTACTCATATCACTTAAGGGTCTGAATATAATCATTTAATTTAATTTTGACCATGGAAATAATTTAATTATTATTAAGACCAAAGAAACTGACAATATGTCACTCTATTAAATCTTATAAGTATAATAATTTAAATTCAGTTATAATCATTATGAACCTTCTAACATGAATAGTATCAAGAAATATAATAAAATTATCCCCATGATGTTAATTTATTTATAATTTTTAGGGATTAAATAAGTATCATTAAATGTTTCACAATAGTTATGTTGGAATTATTTTATTGATTGAAATATCTAATAAATGGTTTTAAAAATATTTAAATAAAAAATTAATGAACTATTTAATGTACTCAAAGAAATTTATAGATAAATATGACATGGTATTAATATATTAAATCTTTTATTTCTTACATATCTTCTATTTGGATTTTATTTAATGTCAAATAAATGAATAGTGTCAAAATTAATGGTATTGTTATTTTATAAAAATAACATAATATAAAAATGTTTAAAAATCACAAAAAATATTTTAAATTATAAATTAAAAATTATATGGTCTAAAATGTCTTAAATTATCTAATTATGGACCATTAACAACACATGAGTAATTATTTATAACAATTTAGAAATTTATTATCTTTTAACAACAAATAAATTTATATTGATTAAATAAAGATAAATCAAGTTGATAAGGTTGAAAATAAATTTACAACATGTCGAAGTTTTATTTTATGATAATATTACAACCCTATCTCATTTTATATTCTAATATGAGCCATTTTTTTGAGGTTTTAATGTGGGATTAGATTTATTATAAATTAATATTTTTGAGGTTTCCAAAGGTGCCCCTCTCCTCCCTTATAAAAAGGAACCTCCTCCCTCTCCTCTTTACCAAACATTGAGCCTTCAAGGTCGGCCAATCCCAACCCATTTCACTTATCAACTTCCCTATATACATTATAGAGGTTATGTTACCCTCAAAAGGCCAACTCTAGTCCCTTAAGAACAAGCATAAAAGATGTGCGTCGAAGAAGAGGTAATCACTTCTACCGATTCTTTCATGTTTCTTTCTTCCTCAACATCATCTTATTTAGTTTTTTCATTATAAAGTAATAAAATAAGTATAACTAATATACTTATATGATATTATAAATATGAAACAATGCCATTTCACCTTTTATTCATCCTATGGAAAATTAAATCATCGTGCGTGCGTACGTACGGAATACCGTCACCACCCCGTGGTGTAATTATTTTTTCCACGACCACTTTACTTGGATGGGTATAACGGAGTAAAGAATAAATATATATGGTTATTATAACATCACACTGACTCTGAAATATTATATCATTCACTCCAATTCTATTAAATAATTATGGAAACGTTATCATCGCGTGTGCGTACGTTCGAAATACCGTCTCCACACCGTAGTGTAATCTATTTTTCCACCACCACCTTAATTGGATGGGTAAAATGGTGTAAAATATAACTATATATTGTCATAATAACATCATAATGATTTTGGTATAATATATCATCCACTCCAATTCCATTTAATAATTATTGGAACGATATCATCGCTCATGCGTACGTACGGATTACCGTCTCCACGACGCGATGAAATTCATTCTCCATGTTAAACATTCAACAATGATTATAAAGAATATATATTGAATAATAATGAAATATATGACATGATAATTCTATGGGATTTATTTATATATATAAATATATATATATATCATCTACTTACTTCCATTCAAGTTAATAAGGAAAGGAAAACATTGTTCATGCGTACGTACGACCTACCGTCTCCATGAACGGTGTATTTCATTTCATTTATTTATTTATTATATATATATACTGAATATATATTATATATAAATCAGAATTTACATTCTGTAAGTAATTAAATCATGATATATGTAATAATAATATCATGAACAACATGTCCAATCATGTACGATAAATAAAACGATTTTCCCAAAACACTGCTTTAACATGGAATATACAAAAGAATGGGTAATATAAAGTCATAAGTGACCCATATATGATACCATAATAATTAATATGGTTATTTAATAAGTTAATGACATTATTCAAACTATTATACATGAGGTTCAGATACGTACAAATAATTTCGACCTAAGGTAAGGGATAAATTTTCCAATCTCATTTTTATCCGAGACTGTTTACTCGTAATTAGTTACTAGGGTTATATTTTTAATCCATGTATATAAAAATGTTTTTCATAATTTGTTTAATATTATTCCATGTATGTTTAAATTCATGTTTACTCCTATTTGACATTTACATTGGGTTATGGAAAGAATATTTCGTTTGTTTACCATACGAGGAACTTTTTGACTTTTCCAGCAAAAGTGAGAGGAGAATGTTTTATTAACTTATATGGAATGAATGGATTTTTATGGTTTCATAATTCCTAATTTTTATGAATCTTACTATACAAGGTTTCATGTTATTTTCAATAAAATCATTTTCTTTTAAAATTGTGTGGCATTTTTTGAAAAGAAAATGATTTTGAAAAAGAAAGGAAATTTTCCTCAAGAATTCAATTCAAGTGTTTTATAAAAACTATTTTTAATCTAAGATGACATTATTTAGCATGTTTATGTTTCAAGTATAATGTCACTATTATTTACGTGGTGTGATTTTTATTATGATTAAATTATATCCATTTGTTTTATATGGATTATATTATTATGGGATGATGTTTATGAAAACCATTTTATTCTATGGGTTATGATGAATGTTTTTTGTTTATTTTGTGGCACATGTAATAATGATTTCATTATGATTTGGGTGGGACCTATATCTCCCTAAAATGCATTGGGTAAAGATTTATATCTAATGAGATAGACATGGCAGGAATGGTAAGTTAATCTGGGTCAGGGTTATAGGACTGGAACAAGGAGTGAACATGATTCAGAAAGGGACTTTGTCCACTAAGATGGTCTTGGAAGCAATGCCTTGGTTACTATGGAAATAATATCAAAAGCTTAATATTTTGGCACAATTATATGTTTTTTTCCCATTATATTTTATCATCATTGTTGTTCTTTTTTGATATATTCCCTATGTACTTCCAAGATTTATGTCTTTGCTTAAGATTTTGATGTTTAGATTTTATTTTCATGTTTTTGCATTCAAATGTTTATGGATTGTTTTATGTTATCTATGGTTACCCTTATTGAGCATTTGAGCTCACCCTTTTTATGTTTTATTTCCCCTAATATGTAAAGAATGAATTTAGGCAAGAAAACAAAATGGGAAGATCTTTATGGGAGATGTTGAAGATCTTTCACCATTATTAGAAGATTATTTTCCACGTTTCCAAAGACACTAAACTATTACAGTCCTTTGGTGTCTATTTTTGTTATGTATTAAGTATTCGACAAAAGTAATGTAATGTCTATGAACGTTAAGTTTGGGGTATCTACAAAGGGGGTTATATATGTACATGTCCCACCCTATTTAATGGATTTTATAATCATAATACCAAATAATTTCTTGAATGTTAATGAGAAAAGTGAAATTATTATGGAATTTCGGCAGGGTAACAGGTGTACATGGGAGGAAATAATGAGAGAGAAATAGGTATATCATCATTAAACCAGAATTTTTTTTGTATGGGGGAAGTGAAAAATATTTCCACAACATTTTCAATTAAAAATACAAAGGTATGGCAACATAAAGAAACATGGAGAAAAAAGATAAAGGATAAAATCCCTTACTAGGAAGTGTGATCTCAACAGTTTGGGAGAGTCCTGAGAAGAGATTCTTGTGAGATTGATATGCCTTGGGAGGATTCTAGATATATGAGTGCATTGGTTGGTCAAGCTCCAATGGTTTTTATTTAAGCGGAAGTGGGATCTTGGATGGGTTTATATAGTAATAGAGAGGGAATTCTTTATTATTTATGTTATTGACACCACACATTAAACAAATGAAAAAAACAAACTAACCCCTAGGGATTGCCCATAAATTTTTCCAAAGGGTTGTGGAGAAAAATATTTTATACAGAAAATGGAAAAACATTTTAAAATATTAGTCTTGCTTATGTGTAGGTGATTCACATACTCAAGTAAATCAAATTAAATAGATAAAATGTTTTATATGTCTTCAAGGGTCCAATAATGCACCACAAAATAAATCAAACAAATATAAAATCACATTATTTTAAATTTAAAAAATATATTTTCTGATTATCTCATTTATAAGTTTTTATTATATACTTTTTAGGTCATTATGATTTCATAAAATTCATTATATTTTAAATCGCATTTAATTTTTACGCAAAAATTCAATTGTCTCAGAAAATTATGAAAAAATAAACTTTACATAATTTCATCATACTGATTTAAAAAATAATATTCATTTTGATAAATAATTTTCATGAAATGTGACTTTTTACTTTTAAAATAAAAATATACATTTATAAAAAAATCATGGATTTTTACAAAAACAGCTTTTAAATCTTAATAAAAATTAAAATTGTATTCATAAAAATTTTACGATAATAAATATTTAATAAAAAGTAATTTATTCATAATATTTTCGTAAATTTCATTTAATACAAAAATATATTAATTCAACAATATTAATATCTTAACATAATATTAACAAAAATTAATATTTTTTCTTTAAAAACATTTAAAAAGTAACAATAATAAGATGATTTTATCTTATTTATTATATTAAAATATAATTCACATAATAATAGTGATAATATATTTGTATATAAACTCTTATAACACCTTGATAAGACTTCAGGGTAAGGTGTGTGATGGTAACATACTCTTGGGTTGCATGGATAACATCGTTCAGGTGGTAATATCCATCAACTCCCCCTTCACCCATAGGTGGTTCTGTTCAAGATTAATGTGTGGAATCTCGGTGTCTCCTTGGTAAAGAGAAAAGCCCAATGATATCGCATCATTTTTGAGCTCCGAAAAATGATCATCATATAGGGAAATTATACGAGATAAGGCAATCGATTCCTTTTTTCGAGTAAATTGGATTTGTTAAAGTCCTATATATATATATCAATCATGTGATCACTGTTCAATATATATATTAAAAATAGTAACAATTATTAATTTTATTTAGAAATCCAAAAAAAAACAAGGAAGTGTATATTTTGTATATCCATTTTACATATTAAGATATTTAATTAGATTAAGTGATTTTTCATTAATAAATTTTTTGGTAGTTATAATATTTCTCCTTAATAAATTTCACCATAAATATTTCCTTTTCCCACACTAAAGCAGATGTGGGTATCATTGCATCATCACATTCTATGATTCTCACATTTCCTCTTCAAACATGCGGTTTAGCCACAACACGGTGAAGAGGGGAATTGTCTTATTTTGTAGTACATTTTCCATTCGATCTATGATCTTACCTAGATTCTCTTCATTGGGGAGGTAATTTTCCATTTAAACCACCAAATGATTGAGTACACGCAATGGGTCAGTTATGTAATTCATCAAGGGTGATACATGGAATACATCATGTACATGAGATAGATTCAGTGTGTGTTCTAGTCGATAGGCCACATCTCCAATGAGATCAGGGATCTCAAAAGTGTCGATGTACCTTGGAATAAGCTTTCCATTCTTCCCAAATATCATAACTCTCTTCCATAGTGATATGTAGAACAATTCCATGTCTCAAAAATCAAGCTCTAGGTCTCATCATAGATTATCAGCATATCACTTTTGTTAACTCTGATCACATTTAATGTGCTTTTGGATAGTCTTATCATTCTCAACCATTTCTTGGACCATTACAAGAGCTTGGAGTTCTCTCTCCCTAACCTCATCCTAACATGTTGGAGTTCTGCACCTCTTCCCATATTGGGCTTCATAAGGATCCATTTGGATGCTTGAGTGGAAACTATTATTGTAAAGAACTCAAACAATGAAATATTTTGATATAATCATTCATTGATGTCATTTTCTCATGATCTCAAAATGTCCTCAACTATTTCATTAGTCCACTCAGATTGTCCATCAGTTTGTGGATGATATGTTGTACTGGTGTTCAAATCAGTATATACATCATTGTGAAGACTCTTCCAAAACATAGAGGTTAATCTTGGATATCAATTAGATACAATGAATATTGGTAATCAATCCATCATTACCACATATATTATGTATATCTGTGCTAGTCGATCCAATGAAAAATCCTCCCAAATTACAATGACCTGTGAAGTCTTTATAAGATGATCCACATCAAACTAGATATAATTGTTTCCTTTGGATTTCTTTCGATGTCTGGTGTCAAAGTCCAAGGAGATGGCCTCCCATTTCCAAGCTTGTATGGGTAATGGTTTAATCATCCCCTTAGACTTCTTCTTCTCATCCTTCACTCTATGAAATACCAGACAATTTTATGTATACTCAACGATAACCTTCATTATGTTATCCCAACAAAAAATATCTCGAATATCTTGATACATCATTGTGTTTCCTTGGGGAATAGTGAAATTTGAACTATGTGAATCATCCAAAAGTTCATTCTTTATCTCTGGATTTTATAGAACACATTTTCTTGTCCTAAATCTCAATATTCTTTATTCATTAACATTTAATTCCAGGGATTTCTGTTCTCTGATTGTTTCCACATTCTTCTTAATTCCCACATCATCCTTTTGAGACTCTTTTAACCTTATCAAAAAAATGTATGAGCAATCATTTGTGAATGTATTGATGATGTTCTCTTATTTATGATTCACATGTCCAACATCATCAAATATAAGAAGATAGGATCCTATTAAATTCTCATCAATGATAGAATTGATTCGTCCTTTCCACTTATATCATCTACCACCTTGTTCACTATCCTAGGGTAAAAATTGATATAGTAGTAATAGTCAATGATCAGCTCCAAAAATCATTATTTTCACAAGATCAACACATTCTGTGTGAATATATACTTGAAATTTTTGTGTTCTATGATTATTTCACACATTTTCCCTACCATGAAATGTTGGAAAAATATTAAAGACACTATTACAATAGCCACCTCCAAATCATGTGTTATATTGTTTTTCTCATGTACCTTCAATTGCCTTTAATCATAGGAAATTACTTTGTCTTTTTGTATCAACACACAACCCTCTCCATTCTTTGAAGCATTAATAAATACCACAAAAAGTTCTCTACTTGTGGGTAATTTGAGAAAAGAACAATGATAAGCCATATATTCAACTCCTTCAATATATCTTCAAATTCACCAATCCAAGAAAAAATGAATCCCATCTGAGTTATCTGGGTGAGATGGTTAGAAAATTGTATGAAATTTCTCAAAAATTAGGGATAATATCCAGCTAACCCCATGAAGCTACAGATATCCATCACTGATACTAGCCTCAACCATCCCTCAAATATCGCTATATTTGAAGGATCCACAGATATCCCATTTCTTGTGATGATATGACCGAAGATTTAGACTTTATTCAAACAAAACTCACAATTGCTATAATTTTCAAAAAAAAAATTCTTTCACACTGTCTCTAGTACAATGGTTAGATGCTCCTCAAGCTCCTCATTGGTTTTAGAGTATATTAGAATATCATCTATAAATACTACCACAAATTTTTCGAGGTAATGTATATGGACTCTATTCATTATGTACATAAATATTTATGGATAACTAGCGTGTCTGAAAGGTATCACTATGGATTCATAGTACTCTTATCTTATATGAAAAGTAGTATTGGGGATATCTTAATTTTTCTCCCTTACTTGGTAATATCTCAACCGAAAATTCACCTTTGAGAAATATTGTGCTCCACATAGATGATCGAACAATTCATCAATTCTTGGTAGGATAATTTATCATTATCATGATTTTTTTGACCACACGATAATCAATGAAAATCCACATTGACCCATCCTTCTTCTTAACGAAGAGGACTAGTGCTCCCCATGGTGATGCACGTAGGCGTACAAACCCATTATCTAGGTTATTTTGTACTTGTTTTTTCAGCACCACAATTTCATAAACCTTAAATATATATAGATTCATGAATATTTTAAATTACATAGATATAATATCAATTGATAATTAATCATCTCTTCTAAGAGGAAGTCCCAGAAATTCAATGGGGAAAACATCAGGGAATTCCATCACAATCGGAATGTGTTCAAGGATGTTTGCTTCCTTAGTCTCAATAATATTAACAAGTTACACATTATCATTGTAAATTTGTGTCCACTCTTGAGATTATTTTTCTATATAAGATTCATCATCCTCCTTCTACATTTAAAGAAATGTGGGGTTGATTCTCCAAAAGGAGAGTGATTTCCCTCTCATGACCATTTATATGGGATCTATATAAAGATATCCAATCCACACCAATTATTGCATAAAATTCTACTAGATGGAGTATAATGAGGTTAAATGGTATGTCTAATCCATAAATTACAATAGAGGAGGAATTATATTCAGGGGATGAAATGATCTCCCCATTTTCGGTTCTAACCTACATCTTTAAGTCAATGATTTTTGTGGGTGTTGGGATTGTTCTACAAATATTTTGGGTTATAAAAGAATGTGAAGAACCATAATCCAAATGCATGTTCAATATTATTGAATAAATAAATAGTTTACATATCACCACTTCATTTTTGGGGTTCACTTCGGTAGTAGTGATGGAATATGCTTTCCCTTGTATCCTTGGAGATTGTTGGTTGCCTCTGAAAACCATTGGCATACAGAACTGATTTGAAAAGTGACCTGGTTCATTATAGTTTACGTAGTGGAAAAATATTTGAGTGTCTAATGGGTCATTCCTATCCTCTTCCATAGTTCTATGGTCTTGTTACATAACCCCTTATAACACCTGCATAATTTTGAATGGAAATTTGTGCGATGGTGACAAACTCTTGGGGTGGCTCGGATAACATCACTCGGGTAGTAATCTCTATTACCTTACACTTCCCCCGTAGTCAGTTCCACTCAAGATTGATGTGTTCAAGCTCAGAATGGCCTTGGTCAAGGGAAAAGCCCAATGACTCCACCTCCTCTTCGATCTCTAACAAATGGGCTTCATACTGGTCATGTCTACTAGAAGAGGCCATCACTTCCTTTGTCTATGTAAATTGGATTTGTTAAAGCCCTGTATTTATACTAATCATGTGATCACTACTCATTGACTATATTAGCAATGGTCCAATTATAATGGTATTTAAAAATCCAGAAACATAAAACCAATGAAGATCACATTTTATATAACCCTAATAATCATTTAATTAGAACAATGGAAATTTCCATTAATGAATGTTTGGGTCATTAAACTATCATGTTAAATTATCCTATGAATCAACATGAGTATATGGATTCCTATTACATGATGTATCACATTCAGTATCACTATTAACAGAAGGTGATACAAGAGAGGTATGAGATCTCCAATGCTTTGCTACGAACTAATCATGGAGAGTCCATCCCAGCAGGGCATCAGGTGGTACAGCTTCTCAGCTACATTTAATTACTAGACATCATTGGGATTAAATTCCTATATGATTTACATAAAGATATAATACATTCATCACTACGCAATACCTTCTACAGATTTATTGATAATAATAATAATAATAATAATGATAATATTCTTTCTGAATATATGACCTTGATTAAAAATGTTGACAAGGACATGGGGAATGTTAAAACTGCAGTCCTATAGTGAACTAGACAATAAAGAACAAGGAAATGTGTATCAAGACTAATGAATTCTCTAAATATCTCAAGCATCATCCTACCAGGAAGAATATTATCCAAAGAAAGGTAATTAAAAACAAATCAGTATGTTTTGCATGTGGAAATATAGGCCATTGAAAGAGGAACATGACACAAAATATAGGGGAAGTGAAAGATTAATTCTTTATTATGATTTTTTTTTCATTTAAACAAAATGGGTAATAGATAAATCCAATGGTGCTCATATCTATATCTAAATGAATGATCCATTTATATTTAGGATGATTTCTATATGAGAGTAAGATTAGTGTGGTTTCAATGATGCGAGGTTGGCATCCCTTTACATTATTGACTACCACCTTTCTGTATGAACATGAATAATTTTGGATTTAAGATATTGTTATCATATAACAATATCTACCAAGAACCTAATTTCTATATCATTTTTAGAAACCTATTGGTTTATTTTAATATTTTGAAATAAAAGTTTTTTCTTTTGTAAGGATGAAATATGTTATTGTATGATGTGATTAAATAACTATATCTATGTGTTGAATTATGAAAACAATGTATCAGAAATCAATAATTAATCTGGTTCAAAATAATCATATAACACAGAGTTGTTTCATCACTATATTGGTCAAGTAAATGATATGTGTTTGACAATGCTCAGTAAATATGGTAGTTCATACTCTTCTGATCTAAAGTCACATGATAGATATCATGATTTTTTACAAGAAAAGGGACCAAACCATCATTCGTTGGACAGGTTGAAAGGGCCACCTAACATCAAGGATTTCTACACAATGATGTTTTTGAACCATTTCTAGAAGAGCATAATATGTATATTCTTACATCATTACTTTTATAGATGATTAGGGTATATATGGTTATATCAACTTTATTTGTAATATTTATTAGTCTTTCTAGAAATTTAAGGAATTCATGAATGAATTAGAGAAACATATTCGTAATAAGATTATGAAAATTTGATTAGATTGAGGTGGTGTGTATCTTAAAAAGTAGTTCATTGACAATATATAGGGTTTTGGGATTCTATATCCACATAGTACACCTTATACACCATAGTTTAATGGTGTTATGGATTGGAGGAACTATACCTTATTAGTCATGGTATGGTCGATGATGAGTCATGAAGATCATCAATTATCCTTTTAGGGATATGCATTACAAACTACTAAATATAAATTAAACCGAGAACCAATTAAAGCGGAAAATATAATTAGCATCAACCTTTTGAGTGGAATGAATACCATTTTTTCATATACACAGGTATGAGGTTGTGAGGTATTCGTTATGGTCTTCTCAGGAAACAATCAAGAGACATGGGGCACAATGTGTATATTTATAGTGTATACCATGTAAATAAGTTTACTACCAATAAAACCCCTCAAAAAAGAAATCAATTATCCCCAGACAATACATATTTCATGAGAGAGAGACAATCCACAAAAATGATTATTAAATAATGATTGACTGTGATGAATTTGATTCTCAATGTACACAAGACATGGTATAGGAAAAAAATTCAATAGGTCCTCATGGTTGAAGTGGTTCCTGAAACACAAGTACTTCATAAAAGCGTAAGAGAGGTAAGAGAACTATAGAGATATAGTTTTTTGGTCAATGATGTTGGTGATTCCTTACTAGTTGACAATGAACACCCTAGAACAACTAAATAGGAAGTAGAGAGCTTAAAATATACAAGATCGTAATAAACAATGAATTTTAAAATGGACTCCATGTATCATATCCATGTTTCGGTTCTGTTTGATCCACCAGTTGATTTATATCCTCTTGGATGCAAATGGGTACTCAAGAGGAAATGGACATGGAAGGGAAAGTAAGTACCAATAATGTAAGGACAGTAGCTAAATGGTTTATACAACATCATAGAATTGACTATGATAAAACCTTTTCTCGAGTTTCCATATTTATATCCATTAGAGTTCTACTAACTATTGCAAATTATCGTGACTATGATATCTGGAAGATTGATGTCAAAACTACATTCCGTAACTAGATTATTCAAGAGAATATCTATTTGACACAAATGTATTGGTTTGTGACTTCTGGTGATTCCTAAAGGATTTTCATGTTTCAGAGATCCATTTATGGATTTAAGAAAGCATCTAGATCATAGAACATTATATTGGATGAATCCATAAATGAATTTGGTTTCATTAAGAATTAATGTGGGATGTGTGTTTAAAATGTGTTTTATGGGATTATGGTCCTTATCCTAGTATTATATATTGATTAAATATTTTTTATTGTAAATGACATAATAGTCTCATAGTTCGTTAAGGACAGGTTAAACAAGTGTGACTCCTTGAAGGACATAGGAGAGGCGACCAATATTCTAGGGATCAAGATCATTCTTCATAGATCCATGATGATATATGGTCTAAGTCAAAGTAAATATGTTGGCTAGATACTCATGATATTTAGAATGGAATATTACAAGAGGGGATTGGTACTAGTTTCACATAATTTACATCATTATATGAAAATGTGTCCTAAAAACAACATGAAAAATAGAAAATGAGTGAGATAACATACACTTTGGTGATAGGATCATTAAATTATGCCATGTTATGTAATATACATGATGTTTCCTATGCACTAATCACTGTAGTTGGATATTATGATGATATGAGAGAGAAAAATTGGACTAATCTTAAGTCCATACTTAACTTTTTGAGAAGAACTAATGATATGTTCCTAGTATATGGAGGAAAAGAGGAGCTAGTCATCAGATGTTATACTAATTCTAGTTTTCAGATATATTATAATGATCAAAATCACAATAAAGAGTTTTTTCTCTCTCAATGGAGGTGATGTGAGCAAAAATATTTCAAAGCAGCTAGTTGTTTCGGATTCAACAACATATTCTACGAATATAGTGGGTTTTAATGTATCCAGGGAATCAATTTGGATTCAAAATATTGGTTAGGGTCATGATGTGGAACCAAGAAGTAAACACCCTATCACATTTTATTGTGACAATACTGTAGCAGTGTCTTTTGGAAAAATGAAAAGGTGACACCAATAGAAAAAACATATACTAGGAATGAGTCCTATCTTGAGGGATTTCAGTTAGATGGGTGAAGTTGAAGTAAGAATATTACACACATAGGATTACGTGGTGGGCGAATTGACTAAATTCCCCTCTTAATTGATGACTAAGTATGATGTGAGAGCTATCTAACTGAAATTTGTTAGTAGTTAGATCTAGTGCAAGAGGGTTTAAATTGGAGTTGTTTCCTTAGAACCAACTTCTTTTTAATTTATGATAAATGTGCGTTCATTGTTTTAGTATTAAAAAACTACTTATTACTTCATGATTATTCTTCTACATGAAAAATTATGTTATAATAGAAAAAGAGTAGTTGTCACACAAAAAGGTCATTATAGTTACACACTATGATGAGAAAATAGATGTTATATGACACTATTATTTAATATATGCTATTGAGATGGATGATATCATTTGAGAGACACTATTGATACAAGAGATATGAGTTGGAGACTCATAAGACATTCTGGTATCTTCTCATGGTGTGTGACCGTGGTAATATTGATTAGCCACTAAATGAGGCTAATATTAATTGGTAATATACATAATATTCATGTTATTTATTATTCATAAACACCATTTTAGTGCATTTTACACTTTGAACATCATTTCACATTATGATTTTAATACCTTTTTAAAATGCACAATTATGTGGTAAATTTTTTAACATCATTTAAAGTCCCCAATGATTCATCTGATTTTAAATAATCTAATTATAAATATTTTAATTTGATATTTTTTGAAATATATTTACAGATAAATATGAACATGTTTGATTCAGGGATCAATGGAGAATTCATGGAGGATGATGGAGATATTTGGCAATGAAAGGAAGCAATTCTGAAGAAGGCAGCCTGGACACCAGCTCACTGATGTGACTGTGGGGCCCAACATACAGGCCCAATTAATCCATAATATCATGGGATGCTATAAGACATGTGTAGGAACAAATCCCTATTTAGAATACAATGCTAATTCGGCCTCCATGGTTTCCATTTAGGTGGCCCAAGTTAGAGATAAAATTCTCGGCCAGATTCTGCGGCCCAAAAAACCATCCCACTAATATGATCATATCTCAGAATCCACAACTCCAAATAGGCCATAATTTTACAGACGGTTAGAAGACATCAGGGGATCCATCTTATTTATCTATATCCCACTACGATTCGGCCATCTAGAAGAAATTACAAGAACGTCTGTTCGGTGAAAGCAAGCTGGATGCCACCTCGGGTCAATGGTGGAAAAGTCTCCTCTCCCTTACATTCCACCACCCTAGGCCTACCATACACAAGTGGGATCCTTTGTACTGTTGGAGTCTCGACCCAAGGCTCCCAAATTCCTCTTTAAGGCAGTGGTGGTGAATGAGTTTGGAATCTTTGGTGATTTGTTCAACTGTAATGTTATGATGCAATTTTGTTCTCTCAAATTTGTCTTTCACATGTAAGTTGTTCAATTAACTTTAGTTTCTTAAAAAATGTGATTCTTCTACTCTTATTCTATAGTTATTAATATCAATTTTATACCGTTGGATCATGGTGTGAATTTATTCACTCCAAACCTTGTGAAATTATTCACACAATGGTGGAGTAATCATTTTATTTTTGTTGTTTTCTTTGCTTCTCCATTTCCTCCCTCATGAGTCTACTTTCCGCTTCCATTGAAACCATGGGATCAATGGAGGGATAACCCACTTATGGTTTGATCCAAGGGAGTAGAAAGGGTTTGTATTGGATGTTATTTATCACCTTATTATTGTATAATTACTTCTTTAATTTAGATTTTTTTTGATGATTTTTAAACTCCATCATCCTTGTTGAATTTAAGGCCAAACACTTCAAGTGATAATATGAACCTTTACCTTGAAGTGTTAAAAACATTGATCCTTCAAGTGTATAGGTGATTAGTATTAAAGGTTGTAGGAATTAAACCAGTAAGTGATGATGTTGTTTTATCTCCTTAAATGAACCCATCTCAAATATAATAAACTGAAATCATTGAAAAAGAAATACGTCCAATCCTCCCCGAGCAATAACCTAGGATCAACTCATTATTTTTAAATTAAATTAACATAAGTCTTTTATAGTTACTTTAAAACCATTTAAAATAAACCCATGTTGGCCAATTCATATCCAAAAATAGTCAATAGAATGTACGTGTCTATAGGTTACTTCTTTGGTCTCTGAGGATTTGACAACCCATTCAAAACTACAAGGACCGTCCTACCTTATTCTCTTGGGTAAATTTGAGTGAGAATAAAATTTTGGTGCGGTTGTCGGGGACCCACGTAAGTCATATAAAAACCCATTCTATTCTCCCCCATTTCGTCTTTTCTCATTTAAATTCGCTTATCTCATCCCTTTCTCGTTTTTTTTTCTTTTGGCGCATGTCCGCCTACACCCGCGATCAATCAAACCGTCTAGTTATGGTGGATAGTCTTGTGGTTGGGGAGTCAGGTACACCAAGGGAACTATTTCCATTAGATCCTAATCGTCCAAACACCCCCGAGTCAAAAATTGAGCCTATTTCAATGGAAGGTATTCAAAAAAACAACTCATAAACCCGGGTGGGAACCAAAATGGAAACCCAAATGAGGAAGCTCCAAACATGGGGAATGCAATTGATCAAACCCGGAATGACTACCTCCCACCTTCCTGGACCAATGCCCCCTCATGCACTAGACACAATTCCCTAGGGGATTCCAACTACATCTTTAAACCCCATGTTATAAACCACCTTCCCACATTCAATGGAATGGAGTCCGAGATGCCATACCTGCACATTAAGGAGTTCAATGACATTGTAGAAACCATGTGTCCCCCACATCAACTAGAATCAGCTAAGATGAGGATATTTTCTTTTTCATTAATGTATCGATATAAAAATTTTCTAAAAAATTTGAGGCCATCATCCATAAATTCTTGGGACCAACTACAAAGAGAATTCTACAAAAAATACATTCCCCACCACAAAACAATTACACATAAAAAGAGTATCCAAAACTTTTTTTGAAAAAGAGGGAGAGTCATTCTATGAAACATGGGAGAGGTTCAAAACACTCTAAACATGGTTCCACACCATGTTTTTTCTATTCCCGACCAAGTGATAATTTTCTACGAAGGTTTGGGTCCGGGGAACAATCAATTCATTGGCATGATGTGTAATGGAACCTTTAAAAACAAAGCCCCAAATGATGCTTACGAGTATCTAAAAAGCCTTTCTGAACAAAACAAAATAAGGGGAACTTTACCTTATTCTGAAAATCCAAAAAGAACTACTAGAATTCATACACTTAGAGAAGAGGAAAGCCTTAGGTCTAAACTCGTAGAACTCTCTAGGAATGTTGAAGAGATAGACCTTAAGAAATTCCATGAAATCAAAACTGTTGACCCTGTTTTCACAATTTGGGACAAACATGACCATAAGATAGAAAACTGGAAAACCATTCCAACCATCAAGGATGTTCTTTTAGGAGGACCCCCAGTGGAAGTAAATGCATTTAAATTTCAAAAGCCTCAATAGAAAAACAACTTCAACCCAAGGTATAATGACCACCCAAGCTTCTGCTGGAATGATATCCGACAACCTAGCCAAACACAGGGACAAAACCTTACCCCCATCAGAACTACCAAACCCATAACTAGTTCCAAACCCAACCTATCCAATAAAAACAGCCACCAGTCCATTTTCAACAAACCATCCCACCTTCAAAATATCCCCCTAAGATAAACCATTCTACTCAAGCACCAAACCAAACTGTTCCACAATGCCTACAAGAACAAATGTGCAAAAAAATGGAGAGGATGAACTCGGATGTCTCTTCCCTAAAACAAGAACATCAAACAATCCAAACTATAAAGGCAACCATGCCTACTCAGGTGGTTCCATCCTCAACATCAAGGGGAGAGTCAATTTGTACTCCAAAAACTCATGAACAACTAAAGGTTGTGACTATTTTAAGAAGTGGGAAATAAATTGAGAAACCTGAACAACTAATTCAGAACCCACATGAATATTCAAACATGGATGAAAATTCAAATGAACCACAAGATCAAACTAAGGAAACTGATTACATTGTCAAGGAAACAACTCTTCAACAAACAACCCCACAACCTGCACCATTTCCTCAATGCATGAGGGGGAAATCGAAGCCTGGACTGAGTGAATCATTGAGAGAAATCATCTCACAAGTCAAGTTGAACATTCCCCTTATCGATGCCATCCAATGCATACCTGCCTACTCAAAGTACCTTAAGGACTTGTGCACTTTTAAAAGAAACTTTTCACATAAAAACCAAGTCCTTTTGGCTACTAATGTGAGTACCACCATTCAAGGGACCATTCCTCCTAAGTTGAAAGACCCGGGTTTCCCTTACATCAATGTTGAACTAGGAGAGGTAAAATTGGTCGAGGCCTTGTGTGACCTAGGTGCAAGTGTCAATATCATTCCCTATGTTGTGTACTTCCAGTTAGGCATAGAATAACTCCAACCCACATCTGTCACACTTCAACTTTCGGATCGTAGCATTAGGGTTGCAAAGGGTATTTTAAAGGAAGTTCTGGTAAAGGATGAAAACTTCATCTACCTTGCTGACTTCATTGTCCTTGATAACCATCCATGATTAGGAAATAAGGAACAAACCCCAATCATCCTTGGTCGACCTTTCCTTGCAACAATCAACTCTGTTTTCCGAGTCTGAAATGGTAACATGACCATCACCTTTGGGAACATGAGTCTAGACCTGAACATCTATAATTCAAGCTCAAAAATAGGGGATGACGAGGAAATTCATGAAGTAAACATGATTGGAGGCATTGATAATGAATCCATAGAACATCAAGGAATATTTGTTGAATTTTTAAGTCAGAATGAGATTGATTTCCTTTGTTCATATGAAGGAAGTTTATCTCCTTGTCTTGAATCATTTTCAAATTGCTCTTATGATGAAGTCTTAGGTCCAATAATCATTGAAACCTTTCAAGAAACCACTTTCATGGAGACCACTCCAACTTCCGTCCCTAAATCTGATCAAGCCAATCTAGTAGCTGAAACTTCTACATGTGGGGAATCAATCATATTTGAAACTCTAAAAAAATAAATTGAACTTGATCTAATGTCCCAATCTTCTTATGAAATTCTGAACCAACCTGAGATTGAATTGATGGAACTTCATATTGCAGTCAAGTATGCCTTCCTAGGGGACAATAAAACACATCCTATTGTCATTTATTCTTCTCTTGAAGCCAATCATGAGAGGATGCTTCTATATTTCCTTAGGAAACATAAGAAAGCCATTGGTTGGACCCTGTCTGATATTCTTGGGATTAACCTAGTTATCGGGACTCATAGGATTGTTCTGGAATCTGATTCAATGCCATGTCGTCAACTTCAACGTCGACTCAATCCTAATATCATAGAGGTAGTAAAGAAAGAACATCTAAAATTGTTAAAATCTGGTATCATATATCCCATAGTTGAGAGTGAATTGGTGAGCCCAATCCAAGTGGGTCCAAAAAGGCTGGAATCACAGTGATAACCAATGAGGATGGAGAGATTCTTCCAACAAGGGTGAGTAGTGGATGGGGGGTCGGCATTGACTATAGGAAGTTAAACTCATTCACCAAGAAGGGCCATTTCCCCTTACCATTCATTGACCAAGTCCTTGAGAAAGTGTTAGGTCATGCGTTGTACTATATCTTAGATGGGTACTCTGGGTATAATCAAATTGAGGTCTCCCTAGACGATCAAGGGAATACTACATTCACATGTCCATTTGAAACCTTTGCCTTCAAACACATGCCCTATGGTTTATGCAATGCTCTTGGAACCTTCCAATGGTGCATGATGGGAATCTTCTCAGACATGGTAGGGGATTTTCTTGAGGTCTACATGGATGAATTCTCTTTGTTTGGGGATACATTTGAGGGATTTATGAGGAATGTAGAGAGAGTCTTGTCAAGATTTGAAGAAAGAATCTAGTCCTAAATTGGGGAAATAAGCATTTCATTGTTAAAGAGGGACTAGTTCTAGGCTATCTAGTCTCAGGTAGGGGGATTGATGTTGAAAAATCCAAGGTTGACATCATTCGTCACCTCCCATCACTAAAAACTATCAAGGTTGTGAGGTTGTTCTTAGGTCATGCTGGTTTCTATAGAAGATCCATCAAGGACTTTAGTTTAATCTATTGTCCCCTTTGTGCTCTTCTAGTAAAGGATGCTCCATTTGTTTGGACAGAAAGCTGTGAGGGTTCATTCTCAACCCTCAAATACTCTCCCACCTCTCCTCCGATTATGAAATCTCCAAATTGGAACCTTCCTTTCAAACTTATGTGTGATGCCAGTGACTTTTCTGTAGGAGTTGTGTTAGGAAAATATTGTGATAAAACTCCTTATTTCTTTTCTCATGCAAGAAAATCCTTAAATGATTCTCAAATCAATTACACCACCACTAAAAAGTATTTACTCGCTATTGGGGTTTCCTTAGAGAAGTTCAGGTCCTACCTCTTAGGATCCCCCATCACTGTGTTCACTGAACATTCTGTACAAAAATAACTCTTCCAAAAACAAGATGATAAGGCTAGACTAATTAGGTGGGTTCTTCTATGACATGAATTTTACCTCACAATCATGGATAAAAAGGGCATTGAAAGTGTTGTAGCTGATCACCTCTCTAGGTGGAATTCAAAGACAACTCAAATCACCTTTCTATGTCTGATTCATTTTTTGATGAACACCTATACCCTGTGAGTGACTGCCATTGGTATGTCGACATATCCAATTTCATAGTTACATGAGTCATTCCAAAATTCTTATGGACTCAATATTGAAGGAAATTTCTTTCTGATGTTAGACACTATGTGTTTGATGATCCATACCTCTATAAGCTCTGCTGTGACCAATTCATTTGGAGGTGTGTTCTAGAATCTGAACAAGAGTCCATCCTTTAATTCTATCTTAGTTATGCATGTGGAGGTCACTTTTCCTCTAAGAAAACATCTGCTAAGATTCTTCAATGTGGTCTCTTCTGGCCCACCCTCTCAAGGGACTCTTACACATTTTGTCAAAGTTGTCCTATGTGTCAACAAGTAGGGTCCGTCACAAAAAAGGAATCAAATGCCACTCACTCCCATCTTAGTGGTTGAAATTTTTGACTGTTGGGGAATTGATTTCATCGGTCCCTTTCCAAAATCTAGGGGATACCTCTACATACTCTTAGATGTTGATTATGTCTCAAAATTGGTTGAGGCCATTCCCACTAAGTCCAACGATCATCAAGTTGTGATTCGATTTCTAAAAGATAACATATTTTCTCGATTTGGAATTACTAGGGCTATAATCAATGATCGAGGAACCCATTTATTCAACTGTCCATTCTCTTCACTCATGTCAATGTATGGGAATTCTCACAAAGTTTTCACTTCTTACCACGCACAGACCAATGGTCAAGTTGAGTTAGCCAATCATGAAATCAAGCAAATTCTTGAAAAAGTTTTCAACCCCTCAAAGAAATATTGGTCTAAGAAACACTTAGATTCACTTTGGGCCTATCAAACCTCATATAAAACCATTTTAGATATGTCCCCATATAGGTTGGTTTATGGAAAAGCATGCCATTTACCTGTTGAAATTGAGCATAAGGCCTTTTGGGAAATTAAGAAAATGGATTATGACCTCTCATTGGTAGGAACAAAAAGGAAATTAGATCTCAAAGAACTGGAGGAACTAAGGATGGAGTCTTATGAAAATTCAAGGATCAATTAATCTATAGTTCAAGCCAACCAATCTAGGAATATCATGGTCAATCATTTTGAACCGGGAAAACTTGTGCTCTTGTATAGTTCAAAACTTCATTTACACCCCGGAAAGTTAAGGTCTAGATGGTCAGGACCTTTCATTGTGCATCATGTGTACCCCCATGGGGCAGTAGAGATTCCAGATCCCACAATTGGTTACATTTTCTGGTCAATGGTCAAAGGTTAAAACCATTCATTGAAACATTAAATAAACATGAAATAGAGGTTGAGTTAACTGAGCTAACCTATAAACGAGGAAAAAATTAATAGATTTCGGGTCCATGTTGGTCTAACGACGTTAAACAAAGCACTGAATGGGAGGAAACCCATGATTTTCATGTTTCCAATAATTTCTTTGTTTTAATAAACTTTATATTTTAAATATGATTAATGAGACATTTTGATATTTCGAAATAAATAAAATAAAATTTTGACTTGGTCATCTATAATGAGTATGGATGGGTACGAAAGGGGAGCGTCATATTTATTTGTGTCACGTGGTGTGATCCTTGAGTAATACCTTACCCGTAAATTTAAAAATAAGTCAATGTATCATTAGTTTAGTTTACATTATTTTTATGTGTTTTTAGGTTAATAAATAAAAATACAAAAAAATAAATAAAAATATAATAATAAAAAAAGTCCACATTGTAGGTCATGGGGAAAACCCCATCACAACCGGCAAAGCCAAGGGGATTCGAACTCGGGACCAAAGAGAGACAGGGGCGCACACTTACCACTGACCTAAGACTTATTGTTCTTACTTATTCAATAATTTTTATATATATACTTATATTTTACATCATTTATTATATAAATATATATATTGTTTTTATTTTCCTTTTTCCACTAGGGAACTCTGCAAGTGACATGGATATCAAAATATTGAAAGGAAGCAGCAAGAATTTCAACATCAACCACCAGGTGACTTCATTCCATGATCCTCATTTTTAATTTCCTTTTTGAACTTCCATTATCTAACTCTAATCCTTCTAGATTTTCATTTTATCAAACATTGGGGATAGTTTTGTTTTAATTTGGGGGGGAGATAAAATAGAAAATTCTTTTGTGTAAAAAAAATGATAAATGATTTGAAAAAAAATTGTGAAAATAGAAGGAAAAATTCCTTTAACTTTGAACATGGTAATACACATTGCACACTTTGAAACTGAATATCAAATAATTTAGTATACCCTGATTCTTATTTTAATCCTTGTATAGTTTCATGAGCATAGATTTTGGAATGTGTGGGTTGTCCAATGTGATATTTCATCATTTATATTTTCATCCAAATAAAAAAAGATCACAATACACGTCCTTTTGATAGTGGCATATTAGTTTGAGTTCATGGGGTCCCCTAAATAAATAGCATAGGTTTGGTGATCATTTTAGTTTAATATGAGTATTCAAAAAAATTTAAAAAAACATTTGCGTGTAGAGAAATGAAATGACCTAATGCATGGCTTTCGACACTTGGGGATCGTGACTCCATAGTTGTCTGGCCGAGAGTTAGTAATTTCATCTCTATTTTGATAATTTGAATTTGTTTTTAACTGAGTTAACTCGAGACGATGCCTGAGTATATGGGCTTCACATGGTTCCTTAAGGTCTTTGAGCCTGGGAGTCATCGGCAAAGTCTCGCTACATGGGTTGACTCTTTTGAGTGAAAATTCAATTACCATGGAAATATTCAAAAAAGAAAGAAAACAAAAAACAATTATACAAAAAAAAAATACTCATCTTAATATTGAAATGTGATTCCACCTAGCTCTTCTATAATTTCCCCCTTGAATAAAGATGAACCCCCATGTCTATTGTGATGCACAACACATCCTCATTCTTAATTGATATTGGATGAAATATGACAATGAATTTGAACAAAGGAATGGGCTTGGGATTGTGAACTTCATATGAAACTATCTTGTAATAAAATATCTTGATGGGTTTCATTATTGTTTGGTATATGTTTTTTTGGTGATCATTATGTATTAAAAGGTTTTTGGAAAACGTAATTCGAATTTCTTATTGTTGTGATATATTTTTCTCGGGACTAGAAAAACACAAGTTGGGTGGTGTGATTAGCCACTAAATTAGGCTAATATTCATTGGAAATATATATAATATTCATGTTCTTTATTATTAATAAACACCATTTTAGTGCAATTTACACTTTGAACATCATTTCACATTATGATTGTAATACCTTCTTAAAATGCACTATTATGTGGTACATTTTTTAAGATCATTTAAAGTCCCCAATGATTCATCTTATTTTAAGGAATATAATTATACATATTTTCATTTAATGTTTTTTGAAATTGATCTACACTTAAATATGAACATGTTTGATTCAGGGATCAATGGAGAATTCATGGAGGATGATGGAGATATTTGGAAATGAAAGGATGCAATTCTGAAGAAGGCAGATTGGACACCAGCCCACTGATGAGACTGTGCGGCACAACATACATGCCCAATTATTAACATATTTCATAGGATTCCATAATACATATGTAGGAAAAAATCAATATTCAAGATCAAAGGCTAATTCGGCCTCTATTGTTTCCATTTAGGTGTCCCAAGTTAGAGATAAAATTCTGGGCCAGATTCTACGGCCCAGAAAACCAGCCCACTAATATGATCATATATCGGAATCCACAAATCCAAATATGCCAACATTTTACAGAAGGTTATAAGACATCCGAGGATCCAATTTATTTTTCTATAGCCCACTATGATTCGGCCATCTAGAAGAACTTACAAGCACGTCTATTCGGTGGAAGCAAGCTGGATGCCACCTCAGGCCAACGGTGGAAAAGTCTCCTCTCCCTTACATTCCACCACCCTAGGCCTACCATACTCAAGTGGGATCCCTTTTACTGTTGGAGGCTCGACCCAAGGCTCCCAAAATTCCTATTTAAGGCAGTATTGGTGAAGGATTTTGGAATATTTGGTGCTTTGTTCAATTGTAATGTTATGCTGCAATTTGGTTATCTCAAATTTGTCTTTCACATGTAAGTTGTTCAATTCACTTTAGTTTCTTAATAAAAGTTCTTCCTCTACTCTTATTATATTTTTATTAATTTAACTTTGATACCACTGGATCAAGGTGTGAATTTATTCACACCAAATCTTGTGAAATTATTCACACAATGGTGGAGTGATAATTTTATTTTTGTTGTTTTCATTACATCTCCATTTCCTCCCTCATGAATCTACTTTCCGCTTCCATTGAAACCATGTGATCAATGGAGGGAAAACCCACTTATGGGTTGATCTAAGGGAGCATCAAGGGGATGGATTGGATGTTATTTATCACCTTATTAATGTATAATCACTTCTTTAATTGAGATTTTTATTTGACGATTTTTAAACTCCATCATCCTTGTTAAATTTAAGGTCACACACTTCAAGTGCTAATACGAACCTTTACCTTGAAGTGCTCAAAACATTGATCCTTCAAGTTTATATATGATTTGTATTAAAGGGTGTAGCCATTAAACCAGTAAGTGATGTTGTTGTTTTATCTCCTTAAATAAACCCATCTCAAATATAAGAAATTGAAATCATTGAAAAGGAAATGCGTCCAATACACCCCAAGTAATAACCCATGATCAACTCATTTTTTTATATTGAATTAACTTAAGTCTCTTAGAGTTCCTTTAAACCCATCTAAAATCAACCCAAGTTGGCCACTTCATAGCCAAAAATAGTCCATAGAATGTACATGTCTATAGGTTACTTCTTAGGTCTCTGAGGATTCGACAACCCATGCTAAACTACAAGGACCATCCTACCTTATTCTCTTGGGTAAATTTGAGCGAGAATCAAATATTAGTTAAGATATTTTGATAATGAGACCCTCTAATAAAAAATACAAATTTATAGGTCTTATTGGATGTTACAATATACGGACATGTGTATTGATCATTAGACTTTCTGATTATTATTAATGAGTATTATGAGTCATGAAAATAGATGTATTGATGAAAACCAATATGATAGATGTTCTTTGTGAGGTACGATATATTGGGTACGTCATGAGTAATATAGAATTAATGAATAATGAGTGAAATTTTTTATCCCTTCTATTAATTTTAAAAATTCAATATCTGAGTTCCATTGATGGAAATTATATAGAGTAAATAAATCCATGTACTTAGTGACTTATCTTTATGTTCCACATCCTTGATTTCAACTAATGATATATCGAAAAGATAGGTTAATGGAAATGTCTTACAACCTTCTGGATTTGACATATTGTGATAAATAGATTATATTACATGGTAAGTATATTTATGAGGTGACATTTAATTACAACATATCTTCTTTATCTATGGTTTCTATGACACGTTTCTAGATGATAACCTTGAAAATATGTGTGACACCCCTGGTTTTATGAACTGGTTTAAGTACGAAATGTTATGCCTTTAATGATGTCCCTTGTTTTATTTGTTGTGCTAAGAAGGAATTTGAAATTAAATAAAACATGGAGAATAAGGTAAGCTGATATATATTAAAACATTACTTTAAAATGAGACCCAACTAGTTGAAAATACCATGCACAAGACCCAACACAGCCACAACAAGACTACTAAGAACCACAACTCGAGTAATCGAATAATCCACATCTTCAGAGTCCATCAGCATGAAACATATAACAGCTAGGGCCATATCACACATGCTCAACGTCAATGGTATGAGGAGAGCCATCCTTTCTGGTTCAAGTGTTTTGTTCTTATAAAATACCCCTACTTTTATAATGTTCCTGTGAATTATGACCATTTGAAAATATATCTGTTAGGTTTTCAAAACAACCTTTGGGTTCCGTTGATAAAGTTTATCTTTATTTCAAAACATGTTTTAATACTCTTGTAATTTTATGATATTTCAACTATTATAATATGTTTTACAAAAGAATTATATTTTTAAAATAGAAAGAGTATTCTCGGAAATAAATCCTCTTTTTTTTACAAAATTCCGATGGATACTTATATTGAAGACTTAGTATTCTTTTTATAAAAGATATATTTAAAGGGTATCACTAATTATATCTTTTGAGATCTAAAATTATGAATTTCTTGAATTAACTAGTGATTTTTTATAATTTCATTAAAGATCCGAATAATTATAGTGGTTTTGTATGTAAAATAAGAAAGGTATATCTTTTAAAAGATTTATATATGATTTGGTAAAGGGTTTTTAATTTTAAGTTAAAACTATTTTTTGTTATAGTAGGTTAACTTATTTTGTGCAAATGTTTATATTTTGAACTAAGAATATTTAAACTTGTTATTTCGAAAGTCTAAATAAATTATCTTTGGATATGAACTATATTTCATAAGTTAGTAAAAGGATTTAGATTTTTTTAGAAACTAATTGTCTTTTTTTTAATAAACCCTCTTTTGTATAAATATTTATACTTTATTTTGAAAATAAGTATACTTATACTGATTTTTTATATATTTAAAATAAGTTTTTAATAAAAAAATAGGATGGGGATCGGCCAAGCCGAGGGCATCACTTAAGGTACAAGCCCCTTAGGCCGAGACCAAGCCCCAAGGGACCCGAGGTGCCGACCTTCGGGTTCCCCCAAGCGCTCTGTGGGTGTCCAACCGCGTCCCAAGCCGTGCGAATAGGTCTCTAAGGTCGCGCGAAGGCCATGTGTAAGGCCGTGGTGCACGGTGTGTAGGGGTGGGCTGAAGCCCGCATGGGGCCCATGTCTAAGGCCTCGGTGTGTGTGTGTTTGTGTTATTGAACCGAAGGCGGCATGCTTTTATTTATAAGCCGCACCTCAATCGCGTTCCGTTTCGATGTGGGACGCGCTCCGCGTGATGCGGACCGTTTGATCAAATCCTGTTTCGATCTCAACCGTCCGTCCCTTTTAGCCACGCGATCGCCCCCGCCCACTTTCGTGGTTGTTCGATATTCCCTGAGATCTAATCCCGACCATTGGTTTCTTTAAACCGATCTCTTTATTTTTTCTTCCCGCGCCCTCTCTAGCCGTTCGATCTCTCCAAGATCTAATCCCAGTCATCCCTTCCTCTTCTGCGTCGAACCCGTCATCTTCTTCCTCGATTCGGCACCCGACCAGTAGGCCTGCAACCGAGGACCCCTTGGCCTCCCTCCCCCGCACTGCTCCTTTGACTACCGAACACCCCCTTCTAGGGCTCTGTTCCTTCGTCTTCCCACATCGGTCTAGCCTCTTGGGTTGAGTCACCCCACGGTTTACCGAGGCCTTTTTAAACACCTTTGGCATCTTGAAACCGTGGCAGCCTCTCCTTTTTCTCCTTGCTCTCCCATGAACATCCAGCAGGATCAACGTGGTACACCCGGTCCGAGCTTCTCCTCAAGCAAGGTAAGGGTCCCTTCATGCTTGTCTTCTTTTAAAGAAACCTTCGGTATATACACAGTTTATATTTAAATACATATACTTGATATATATATACCCCTCGGATGGTGCCTCCTTCAAGGAACCGGCCTACATGTATACAGCAGGGTGCATGTGTAAACATGGTTCGTTATTTTGTGTTCCTTTGGAGAAACCCATATCTTTTCTCTCGGTATATATATATATATATATAGTTTTTACATATGCATATTTGAATATAAACCCCTCGGGTGGTGATGTTTTCAAAAACGATTACCTTTCCTCAAAGTTTAATACAATGGTTACATAATAATTATCTTACTTCATTTTAAACCAATCCTTAAAAATATGTTTTGTATGTATATATACAGGTTACCTATTATATATATATATATATATACACGCATGGATGGTATATTATTTTTTGGATTGATCTATGTTGAGCATGGCATCTGGATGTTAGGTTTGATCGTTTCTTTCGGTTATAATTCATAAAACCATTATAGACATAAAAAATACAGTTTTCTATATCTATATACGAATATTTATAACCAAAACTCTATCTATTTTTTGGATTTCAAAATGACCCAACTTGTAATATTATGCACCATATGTTAATGAGGGTTGTTTGAAATTGTTTTACCATGAAGGGGGTAATTTGGTTTGATTTAAGATATATTAAAGGATTTATGATTTATGTTGTGTTCATGTATTATCTTAAGACATAATGAACCTACCTTATTGAATGTATTAATTAATAAAGTCATGATTTAATTCATTTACATGATCAAGGGAATATTTATCACCATAACTAATTTCAAGTGTTTTCTTTAAGAACTCCTTTTTCGTGGATTTATAATGACAATGATTCATCATTTAGTGTATCTTTAATCATATGCTTTAGTGTAAAAGATGTTTTACTAAGCTATGTATGCCTTTGATTAGTTACTGATACATTTTTCAAGATTAACCATCATACCCTTTATTAGCACGATTTGTGGTGGTTCATTATTTATTGTTGTACATAATGCATGATTATGACATATCACTAAATGAACTAAGAAATTGGATTACCCAAAGTGGTATGGGACACCGTGGGTAAAAATGAAAATGAATGAGATATTCAAGGTGGTGTGGGACATCTTGAATATACATAACCATTTAAGTAAAGCATGAACGATGTGGCTCACATGATGATAAAGGCAAATTTATGGGTGCGCCCTGATAGCTCTCCAATTAATTGGGTAAAGACTTAATCTCTAGAGATGACTTTTTAGACTGATACCTTGGTGAATTAACTTGGTTATTTTTAAATGACACCATGGTGATGGACCTTGGTGATATGTTCATGATTGTCTAAGTTAAATGTTGATGCCACATAATTCAAGTTATGTAACAAGTTCTTTCCAAGATAACGTTCTTTCACAACTGATGCCTTTAATGTTTTCATAAAGTTCTTATTTCCCTAGCTTAATGTTTGAATCATGACTAGTGTTATCACTTAATATAATGACAACCAGAATATGAAAATTTAGTTGTTTCCTTGTGTGCAACTCTGATTATGTATTACTTTAAATGTTTAAATTTATGCTTAAGTAAATCATATGTAGTACTTGTTCATAATAACCATTATCACTCCTTCAAGAATTGACATAATTTTTTCATGTTCTTCTTGAAAACCTTGTTTGAGCATTTTTATGTCACATGTTGTAATTTTCCTTTAATAAGTCTTTAATCTCTTTAAAAAGGAATGTTTTCAAATGTTACAATGTTTTAATTTATTTTAAAAAAACCCCTTACTTAGTATTTTAATTCTCACCCTACATTTTGATTTTAAATTTTCAGGTATCAGCTTTTGAAAGATGAAATGTTTCAGAAGATGACGGTTTCCTAGAACCCGAACCGCACATGATCCTCTGTATGGGACATGATGTGTTGTTAACAAATTTTTTTTTATTTTAAGAAAACACATCATGTTCAGAAGGCACCAACTCCTATGGTTTCTGGGGTTGGGGTCTCTACAGTTGGTATCAGAGGAAGGTTTGGATAACTCTGGAAAGCCAGAAACTGAAACAAAAATATATATATGTATATGTATTTCAGTTTTATTAAAAATTGGGTTTTCTTAAATTTCAGATGGAAAACCATGGCACAAATCTCTTATCTCTCCCCATAGAGGACCTAGAGACCATTGTGTCTTTAGCTAGCCATGAGGACTTTCTAAACTCTACCCATACCTGCATGACATGCAAACACCTTTATGATGTATCCAATTCACCATAGGTGCTTCAGCTACACCAAGGGGTAGGAATAGATTACCTCCTTATGATAATAAACCAGTTTCCCTCCTATGTACGTCGAGGAAGGTACTAAGAGGGGCTTTTCTGGATTTTAACGGCGGGTGAGAGCTTTGGCACTATGCTTGATAACCCTTTTCATGAAGCTGCTGCTGACGGAGACCTCCGAGCGGGTTACCTTTGTCAGATTCTAAACTGTGGATGCTGGGGTCAGTTGTTGGACTTCTGAAGGTTAGAAGATGAGTCCACCCGACTAACTTGCCGTAAACAAGTGTATGAAGATTTCTCTCAACTTCATACCCCTCATGTTAGACTCATAAGATGTCATAGGTGACCTCATGAGTTTTTCCCTGAATGCTCGGCCTGTGTTTGGTTCGAGGAGTTAGAGAGTTTTGCTTTTCTGTGTGGATTTTGTTTAGTCAATGAGTAAGGGAAACTCAAGCACTAATAATAACGAACATAAGTTTATTGAAATGTTGTCTTTCCCCTTCCTTGTCTTTACTTTATTTTTGTCCTTGAATGATTTTCAAGTGTTTGACCTCATGTCTTAAAACATACAAATGGAAGGACAAACCCACCTGTTATCTCTTCCCACTGAGATTTTGGAAATCATTGCAATCAAAACTTGTGAGGACGAGTATGACCCCTTCGCAAATTTGCGAATAACGTGCAAGCAATGGTTTGAGATAACAAACGGTCCGGAGATTCTCCGCACCTGCCAGGGGAATGCCTCCATCTATTACCGCATTGTCTCTGCACAACTAGTCGGACGTGAACGAAGAGGAAGTTACCACGAAGGGCTCTTTCTTTGTTTCACCCTATGCCGAAACTACACGGCCAGAGTGAAATTCCAGGAGGCTGCGTTAGAGGGAAATCTTTATGAGGATTATATGCTCCAACTTCTCAGCTTTAGCCTATTTGACCGTATCTATGGCTTCGATATCCTCGACCGAGACATAATTTGGCAAGTCCTTTGTACATTGGTCTGCAAAGACATTTTATAACACTATACTGTTCGAGCTTCCCTCTGGAGGCATGAAGGCCCGGAACATAAGTGGAACCCCTCCCGTCTTTGGTGTATGTGGATTAGGGAGCTGGAAGAGGTGAGATTCGCTACGGGGATCCCTCTAAATGCACCTGTTGACCCTATTCGTTGGTGGAGGTGGTGAGAACATTGCAGAACCTTGTAGTGTTGTGAAATAAATTGCGAGGACGCAATTTTCTAAAGGGGGGGATAATGTGACACCCCAGGTTTTATGAACTGGTTCAAGTAAGAAATGTTATGTCTTTAATGATGTCTCTTGTTTTATTTGGTGTGCTAAGAAGGAATTTGAAATAAAATAAAACATGGTGAATAAGGTAAGCTGATATATATTAAAACATTACTTTACAACGAGACCCAACTTGTTGAAAATACCATGCACAAGACCCAACACAGTCACAACAAGACAACTAAGAACCACAACTCGAGTAATCGGATAATCCTCATCTTCAGAGTCCATCAGCGCGAAAAATATAATAGCCAGGGCCACATCACACATGCTCAACGTCAATGGTATGAGGAGAGCCATCCTTTCTGGTTCAAGTGTTTTTTCTTGTAAAATACCCCTTCTTTTTTAATGATCCTGTGAATTATGATCATTGGAAAATATATCCGTTAGGTTTTCAAAACAACCATTGGGTTCCGTAGATAATGTTTATCTTTATTTAAAAACTTGTTTCAATGCTCTTGTAATTTTATGATATTTCAACTATTATAATATGTTTTACAAAAGAAATATAGTTTTAAAATAAAAAGAGTATTCTCGGAAATAAATCCTATTGTTTTCACAAAATTCTAATGGATACTTATATTGAAGACCTAGTATTATTTGTATAAAAGATATATTTAAAGGGTATCAATAATTATATCTTTTGAGATCTAGAATTATGAATTTTTTCAATTAACTAGTGATCTTTTATAATTTCTTTAAGGATCCGAATAATTATAGTGGTTTTGTATGTAAAATAAGAAAGGTATATCTTTTAAAATATTTATATATGATTTGGTAAAGGGATTTAAATTTTAAGTTAAAACTATTTTGTTGTTATAGTATGTTGACTCATTTTGTGAAAATGATTATATTTTAAACTAAGCATACTTAAACTTGTTATTTCGAAAGTCTAAATAAATTATCTTTGGATATGAACTATATTTCATAAGTTAGTAGAAGGATTTAGATTTTTTTAGAAACTAATTGTCTTTTTTTTTGAATAAAACCTATTTTGTATAAATATTTATACTTTATTATGAAAATAAGTATACTTATACTGATTGTTTTATATATTTAAAATATTTTTTTTATAAAAAATAGGATGGGGCTCGGCCAAGACGAGGGAATCCTTTAAGGGACAAGCCCTCTAGGCCGAGACCAAGCCCCAAGGGACCCGAGGTGCCGACCTTCGGGGTCCCCCAAGCGCTCAGTGGGTGTCCAACCGCGTCCCAAGCCATCCACATAGGTCTCTCAGGTCGCGCGCAGGCCGTGTGTAATGCCGCGGGGCGCGGTGCATAGGGGTGGGCCGAAGCCCGCATGGGGCCCGTGTCTAAGGCCTCGTTGTGTGTGTGTTTGTGTTATTGAACCGGAGGCGGCAGGCTTTGATTTATAAGCCGCACCTCAAACGCGTTCTGTTTCGGTGTGGGATGCGCTCTGTGCGATGAGGACCGTCCGATCGAATCTTGCTTCGATCTCAACCGTCCGTCCCTTTTAGCCACGCGATCGCCCCTGCCCATTTCCGTGGTTGTTCGATCTCCCCCGAGATCTAATCCCGACCATTGGTTTCTTTAAACTGATCTCTTTATTTTTTCTTCCCACGCCCTCTCCAGCCGTTCGATCTCCCCGAGATCTAATCCCAGCCGTCCCTTCCTCTTCCGCATCGACCCCGTCATCTTCTTCCTCGAGTTGGCACCCGACCATTAGGCCTGCAACCGAGGACGCCTCGGCCTCCCTCCCCCGCACTACTCCTTTGACTACCGAACACCCCCTTATAGGGCTCTGTTCCTTCATCTTCCCATGTCTTTCTAGCCTCTTGGGTTGAGTCACCCCATGGTTTACCGAGGCCTTTTTAAACACCATTGGCATATTGAAACCACGATGGCCTCTCCTTTTTCTCCTTGCTCTCCCACGAACTTCCAGCAAGATCAGCATGGTACACCCCGTCCGAGCTTCTCCTCAAGAAAGGTAAGGGTCCCTGCATGCTTCTCTTCCTTTAAAGAGACCTTTGGTATATACATGGTTTATATTTATATACATATAATTTATATATATATACCCCTCGGATAGTGCCTCCTTCAAGGAATCGGCCTTCGTGTATACAGTAGGGTGCATGTGTAAGAATGGTTTTTTATTTTGTGTTCTTTTATAGAAACCCATATCTTTTCTCTCGGTATATATATATATAGTTTTTACATACGTATATTTGAATATAAACTCCTCGGGTGGTGATGTTTTGAAAAAAGATTATCTTTCCTAAAAGTTTAATATAATGGTTACAAAAGAATTATCTTACTTCATTTTAAACCAATCCGTAAAAATATGTTTTGTATGTATATATACGGGTTACCTATATATATATATACACGCATGGATTGTATATTCTTTTTTGGATTGATCTATGTTGAGCATGGCATCTGGATGTTAAGTTTGATCTTTTCTTTCGGTTATATTTCATAAAACCTTTATAAACATAAAAAAATACAGTTTTCTATATGTATATAATAATATTTATAACCAAAACTCTATCTATTTTTTAGATTTCAAAATGACCCAACATGTAATATTATGCACCATATGTTAATGAGGGTTGTTTGAAATTGTTTTACCATGAAGGGTGTAATTCCTTTTTATTTAAGATATATTAAAGGATTTAAGATTTATGTTGTATTCATGTATTATCTTAAGACATAATGAACCTACCTTGTTGGATTTATTAATTAATCAAGTCATGATTTAATTCATTTACATGGTCAAGGGCCTATTTATCACCATAACTAATTTAATGTGTTTTCCTTAAGCACTCCTTTTCCATGGATTTATAATGACAACGATTCATCATTTAGTGTATCTTTAATCATATGCTTTAGTGTAAAAGTTGTTTTACTAATCTATGTATGCCTTTGATTAGTTACTGATTCATTTTTCATGATTAACCATCATACCATGTATTAGCACGATGTGTGGTGGTTCATTATTTATTGTTGTACATAATGCATGCTTATGACATATCACTAAATGAACTAAGAAATTGGATTACCCAAAGTGGTATGGGAAACCTTGGGTAAAAAATGAAAATGAATGAGATATTCAAGGTGGTATGGGACATCTTGAATATACATAACCATTTAAGTAAATCATGAATGATGTGGCTCACATGATGATAAAGGCAAATTTAAGGGTGTTCCCTGATAGTGCTCTAATGCATTGGGTAAAGACTTAATCTCTAGAGATGACTTCTTAGACTGATACCTTGGTGAATAACCTTGATAATTTTTAAATGACACCTTGGGGATGGACCTTGGTGATATGTTCATTATTGTCTAAGTTAAATGCTGATTCCACATAATTCAAGTTATGTAACAAGTTCTTTACAAGATAAAGTTCTTTCACGACTGATGCCTTTAAAGTTTTCATAAAGTTATTATTTCCGTAGCTTAAAGCTTGAAGCATGACTAGTGTTATCACATAATAGAATGACAACCAACATATGAAAATTTAGTTGTTTCCTTGTGCGCAACTCTGATTATGTATTACTTTAACTTTTTAAATCTATGATTAAGTAAATAATATGTAGTACTTGTTCATAATAACCATTATCACTCCTTCAAGAATTGACATAATTGTTTCATGTTCTTCTTGAAAACCTTGTTTGATCATTTGTATGTCATATGTTGTAATTTTCCTTTAATAAGTGTTCAATCTCTTTAAAAAGGAATGTTTTCAAATGTAAAAATGTTTTAATTTCTTTTTAAAAAACCCCTTACTACGTATTTTAATGCTCACCCTATGTTTTGATTTAAAATTTTCAGGTATCAGCATTTGAAAGATGAAATGTTTCAGAAGTTGCCAGTTTCCCAGAACCCGAACCGCACACGATCCTCAGTATGGGACATGATGTGTTGTTCACAAAGTGTATTTTATTTTAAGATAACACATCATGTTCCGAAGGCACCGACTCTTATGGTTTCTGTGTTTGGGGTCTCTACAATATGTTTTTTCACATAATGCGAATAAGAAAGAGGCCAAGACTGTCGCACACAATGTGTATCTAGAATCTTATTTAAATAATAAATTATTATTTATTATTTAAAATGATGATTAAATTTTATTCTCATATGTGGCTTAGAAATTTTTCATGTATGATTGGGGGCATATAAATATTTATTTACCATTTGTTAAATATATTATTTATTTATTTATTGGATACTAATGAAGTGACATTTATTTAATAAATAAATAGACATTATTCATAGATCAATAAATATTTTTGAGGAATGGTGGACCATGTTTAATGGTCTAGTTAGAAATGATGATATTGAATATTATTAAATTAAATAATATTTAATTATAATTCTCAAATTCTGTTCATGTTGATAAATAATAATATTTCTATTATAATTTTTCATTGGGATTTTCTAGGATTAAATAAATAATAAGGGAAATTGTGAAATTATTTTATTTTAACCATACTAATATAAATATCCAATGTTTTCATTTTCCTCATTAGCTTATTCATTTGTGAATAGAAAGTATGAGGAATCCTATAAAGATGATAAATCTCCCTTTCTCTAGGAAGACTTCTTATAATGGTGAGTATTCATCCTCCACTGGATCATGGAAAACCCACTCAATGCGATTCATGAGGAGTTCAAGGTCGATGGTTAAAGTGCATGAATCTTCTATGATAGCACATAGAGACTCCATTAATAACCTCTAATGATTCCTAGAACAAAAGTGGATTACCATAAGAAGAATTCTATACATGGTTTCCACAATAAAATGACTATGCACCACAAATCCTTCTCCATTATCATAAACCTAGGAAAAATTACATTGAAGTAATTATTTATCCAATTAAATTAATTTTAAAAAATATGTGTTGATATCCTCTCTCTCTCAATCTATGTTTCCGCATAAATTTTTTTTTCTCTTTTCTATTGACTCAATTATTTAGATCATGTAATTCATTTTCATATAGATCTCAGATTGATGATCGATTATGAAAAAAATTAATGTTTGGCACCACTAGTCACAACACATCTACTGCAATAGAACAGACAAAAAAAAGATCCAGAACCATGTACTCTAGAGGTCATTTACAATGTTTGATATATGAATTATATCTTTTATGAGTAGTAAAAATGTCTTTCCTAATCAGTTGTACCTACTCCAAATCCTCATATATGATATGAGGACCTAGTAAGGTTGGCTCTCCATCCTTTAGCCATTATATAGGTGAATGGAACTACCTACCATACAAGGAATCTAAAGGATCCATCTAAATTTTTTCCTGGAGTATATTGTTATATTTGAACTCGATGAAAGGTATATTCTTCTCCTAATAAACATTTAAGTAATGAAAACATTTAAAGACCATGTCTTGTAGCATATGTATTGTCTATTATGACTGGTCATCAGTCTAATAGTGAACGGTTGGGATCAGAAGCACCCATAAAATCATATCATTATGTACCCTCAGATAAAACTGGGATGTGATATGATAGTATCTATCTGAAATGATATCATGAGGGACCTTTAGTAGCTGTACGATCACAAAAACATTTAATCATCCCAACTCATCAACTGAGAATGTCTCCTGGATGGAATGAAATTTATATAATTTTGTAAGTATGTTAAAGTTATCCCAAACCACATGAATACCTTGATGAAACCACTTTATAAATACAAAAAAGTCACTTCAAATATCTTCCAATTTCATTTTTCTAACTAGAAATAGATGTAAAAAACATGCATGTCACTGGAGCTAGGCCTTCATTGACCGAACGATGGAATATCTAGTGATAAAATCGTCTATTTTATGTTTCATCACAAGCCACCAGTATTTGTGTCATATATATCGATACATATTTGAGATCAAATGATGATAATTACATTGATAATAGTTTTACTCTTGCATCAGTTCCTCTCTCATATATTTAAGAACCCAGAATAGTCCTTGTATACATATGATTTAGTATGTGACCACAAACTAATCTTAAGGCAGGACATCTCAAACAAAGACCTCGTAGGAAACCAAGCCTTCATGATAGGGAAACTACCTAATATTTACCCTCTCAAAGATTTAAGTTATACATATCAAGGGTGAAAAATAATATTGCTCGTGACTATCATGAAACTCTAAACGCATCTCAGAGAATAAGTCCATTAATTTCCCTTCATTGATCGATTATTATATAGAATGTGCCTATGATTTCAAACACTACCCATTAGAAACTGTATAGAAATTTCTAATCATATTGAAAATATAAAAATTACAATATTGAAGATATTCAACCCCTATACACGCTCTAAGATTCACGTAACACTATATAAAGATATATTTGAGGATTTTGTGTTCTATATAATCCAAAAAGTGTTCCCCCATCATCTACAGATTCCAGAAATGTAAGTAATGGGAAAAAATACTCACACAAGCATTTATGTGGGATAATTTCTATAATGAGTCCTCAATTCCCATGATCCATAAAAAATGATTATATCCCATTTCATTAGAAATACTCATATTCAAGTTCCTAATTCATCCCAAAACATTGTATAACCTATGCCAGTATATGGAAAAATTAGAATAGGTGTTGAAACAAGCATTCATTAAATATTTTGAATGTCCTCTCACTATTCTGACCATAGGAAATCGACACCCTTATATGTAAGAACAATAATAGGTAAATGAAGATGTGATAAGTCTGGTTCAAATTGGTCACAATATCAAGTCGTCCCCATAAAACACCATATATCAAACACATTCATTGGATCCTCACTAGAAACCACAGAACTCACCTTTTATAGGTCAACATATACTTCTAATTCTGAGATAATAAGAGAAAATATGATAATATTGTTCAACCCAATGTGGAAATTAACATGCCTAGAGTAAATATTATGTTTCCTCTATTTATTCAGAATGATCTCAAGATGTTTATCATGGTTGGAATGAGTGTAATAATACACCAAGATTTCTTCCAAAAATACCATAACAAAAGAATTTATAATTGGGAGGAAAACTCTATTCATCAAATCCATGGAAATGGAAGGCGTGTTTGTATGATTTAGCAGAATAATGATCTACTCATAAAGAACATTCTTGTTATGAAAGGAAGCATGTGGTATGTCAGATAGACTGAATAACACTTGATGATAGCCGGATCTTAGGTCAATAATTCAAAATAACATAGTTCCTCAGGGTTTGTAAAATAGTCCATCTATTAATAGAAATGGATATCGATTATTTACAATAATCTTGTTAAACTATCAATATTCAATGCACAATCAAAGGGTCTCATTCATATTCTAGGATAAAAGAATGGATGAACTCCATGAGTCATTGTTTGGACATATAATACCATTTTCCTATAGATCTTCCGACTTATTCTTGGGCTTCGAGATCTAATTATTTTCCCTCATGTATGAAGGAATAAACACTTTATTTTCTCCTAGAACAAGATTAATAATAAAATATACCCCTCTATTAGGATGTTAGCATGAAAAATAATTAAGAAAGATATCCCAAAATCAATATACTATAAGAGGTAACTCATCCTAGTGAGAAACATGATCCTCTATGATGTTATTTGTGATCAAGGGGTCATTCCACATATCCCATGATGTTAGGGTCTAGTTATTCTAGCCTAGACACTCTACTCATGCTTGCGTAATTAAATATTTTCCTCTTGAGATGTAAAATAGGTACTATAACAATAGTAGTCTAAAATTCGTTATATGGGACCACCCAATCTATCCAAGTAATTAAATCAAATAAAATCATATTGAAAAAATGGTCCTACAAGAAAGGGTATCTTCATTCCTCATGGTGACAGTCCCATCATTTGTGTATGACCTCGGATCATACACCCAATGTTGTATCAAGGTCATTACACAACATTAATACAAAATTAATATCCCATGTCTTCCAATGATAGATAAATAGATGAACGACTGTGTAGAACCTAAAAAAATAAATGAAGATAGTATAGTGGAGGCTACTTGAATTATACCTTATAATATAAACATTTCCTCTCTCTCATCCTCAAGTATTGGCTATAGACTGTGAAACTAAACAGATCTTCGACCCTGTCATGTACTTAGAATACCAAAAGTACAACTACTCTATTAATGATGATGATACGTGTTCTGTCTACCACATCCATGACCACCTACTCGGACATTAATTCCCATTAAAATACAAATCCATTCTAGATGTGCTATTATTTAACCATCCCATGAAGGTGGAGATTGTGCAGAGCCTCTTCCACTTGAATCAATTATAAAGGTCTAAAAAAGATCTACATATACCCTTTATAGCTGTAATAACAACACTACTTTTAGTGCCTATCACACTGAGGCTTCAAATTCCCCTTTCATCCACAATTATGTCACATTGAATGGCTTCTATTTTTTTTACTTAGACTTCCACATGTATAATATAAAATCATGGAGGAACATTTCCTGACACCAAAAGGACAACTAATGTATGATGACTCTAATCCTTTATGCCTAGTATTGTCTCCAATATTTAGGTTTCCCTTCTTAATAAGAACTTGATTGAAAACCACATGATGTTTTTAGGAGAATACATTCACTTAATTATGTATGGTATATAATAACCCATCCTTGTAACATATAACATGAGAAATATAATCATCATCTAGAAGTGGTAAAAATCACCACAACATTTTAAAATGGGGGTGTGAAACTAATAATTAACATAGAGACCCTCTCATGATGCATGATCACTTTGGATATATTATCTCATAGAATATGAAAAAATTAGTGATTTTAAAATTTTGTTAAAAATATATCCAATACCATGTTGTGATGCTAATCATCTTAGGTAATCACTTGCCACCAATGTATAAAACACACATTAAGGTCAATGTGAGTGAACAAATAAGATATTGAAGGAAGTTCCTCAAGTAGAGATAATGGTAGTAATATTGAAGGATAAGGTCCCACCATGTCTAGAGCATGGTCTTCACCACCCTCCATGCTCAGAACACAAGAATGTCTTAGTGGCATTGGTCTGAAAATGTCTAGCCACACCTTAGAACAAGATTTAAATAGAATGATACACTTATGAAAAACAAATATAAGAATAATGGATCACTACCCAAGGTATTCTACACAAAATACTCACTTAAAAGGACATGTATTACTTAGTGTTAAATTACTCGGGTTTTAGTGGGTGAATGGTTAATATCACATTGGCTCTTAAATTACTAGAATCAATTTATTTTTAAGTCAACTGTTAATTATTAAGTGGAATTTTCTTATACATTTATATAAATGTATGATTAAAATGGATCATCATTACTAGGGAATCTGGGCCCATACACCTTATCGCTAAAATTGAAACCCATTTAATCTCAATTTAACCATGTATACTTTTTTTTCAAAATGTAACATGTTGTGTATGATGGATAGACTCGGTAAACTACACATTAAAACCCATGAGAGCCCATACTCCACATGAATTGAAATGAGAAATAAATCAACAACAACCAATAAGCAGCATATGCATAATATAAATACAATATCACAACTCAATAAGAATATGAAAAAATGGAAAATTAACTCAGTGAAATGCACCTATATTGAATGGAATATGGATGGAATGTTAAATCTAGGTGCCTAACGACTATAAATGTAATACGCAATCTTTCCATTATTTCATCATACCAAGGATGAAATAAATTACACTATTTAAATGATAATACTAACAACCACATAACATGCGAATCACCCTATGGTGATATAATATTTGTTGTTACAATAAAAAATATATAAATTATTATTAATTTAGGAAACTCAACATTTACCCCAATCGTCGGTTAGATATTCCCAGATATTTATTATATCCAAGATCCATAGAATAATATATATCCAATCTATTGTATATAAAGAGTAAAGAAATATCATAACATCTCTGATACCACATGGTGACATCCTGAACCTAGGTTTCACTCAAATGTGAATGAGCCTAGATTCCCACATTGCCTCTATTGTATCTTCTTGAATACAAGAGGATTCAGACAAGAAGGGAGGGCATCGAGTATGTTCGTGGGGAGAATATTCCATAATTTCCATAGTGTATCCTACAATAGTAATTTAATAAAATGTTAATAGTAGAACCAGTATGACAATCAGTTGTCGAAGTAATAGGAAAAAATAAAGACACTAGACTGGTTACCCATCATAGATGAAACATACATAAATAACAATAAATTGATGAAATTGATAATAACAATAAAAAAACATTGGGAAATTAATTTTATGGGTCAATAAAATTATAAAATTTAAATACATTGAAGCGGGAAATACATTTGATACAAAATATGAAAAAACAATTCAAAAACAATCCAAGCATACTGAGATCCATCTCGCTCTTCTTCTTCCAAGCTCCATCCTAATTTAATAATGTAATATTAGGTGTCGAAATTAGGTCATCCCAAGTTATCATAACCTTCATACAAGTAATATAAACAGGTAATAATGAAATCTTCAATAGGGTGTGAGATAAATACTAGTAGGCCACCCTTAATAGGGTTTATAACTTTCAATATATTTAATATAAACTGAAATAGTGTGAAGGAATATATATACAAATGTAATGATGTAAAATAATTTAAATACCCATGTACATGATTCAGATTCATTTGGTATTTAAACATTCAACCATTTCATTAATTCATTATCCTCCAGTTTATATAATAAATTCACATGATGTATAACTACCACTAAAATCATGTCACGGTAATAATGTTTTATTATCCAAGATATAATAAGTAATAAATGGTGATGATAATATTGAATAGAATCCAAGGTAATAACCAAGGAATAATTGTCCTCATTGGTCATTCCAACTATGTAATAACTTGTCTCCTAGCAATTGTGTAAGAGTTTTTTACATGGGGAATCACCCAAGGAATCCCATAATAATTTTATTATTGTTGATTCAAAGGAATTAATCCAATGTAAAATGAGATAAGATGTGTCCAGGCCCAATTGTGTATCCAACGTACCTCATGTATATAGAAATAATGAGGTATCATAGAAGTGTATATATCGAATCATATAATGATACTGTAGTTATCCTATGGTTTCATATGAAGTATCTATTAGTATATATGCATTGGGTTCCTAGGTGGGTATCAATTATGGAAACTAGACTCCCTAAATTGGAATGATGTCCACTAGTTCTTAAGAAATTCCCTTACGAATCCAAGGATTGAGGGAATCTGAACAATCCTATAAATATATAATGTTAAAATACAATTGGAACATTATAATTGATTCATTATAAAAAATTAGGCTAGGTAATACTCATTCCATTTAATATGTCAATTTTTTCAAGATATTTCCTTTCATTAGTGTGACAAGGGTAATAGGTTCTATGAACATTTAGTGAATTATTCCCAATTAATTTATTTGGTTTTCTCTATTACCATTAATTAAAAATACAATGACATCTAAAGATGTTAAAACATGTGAAATTTATTTATAATAAACTAGGCCAAATGATATTCACAATATACTTGATAATTAACCATTTATACAACAATTAATAAACTACATAAATTGACATAGAAGTGTCAAGTGATATCTCCACATCTAATAGCAATTAACAAACCATTGATTTAATTAAACAATTTACTTAATAAGTGTTATTTTTAATTACACCCTAATGGTGGTGAAGATAGTCATAATAAAATACTAAAATCATAATTAAATATAACACCTTATATGGAGTGTTCATAATTGAGGAAGAATTCTTAATAAATGTACACCATATATAGCAAGGATCTTATTAAATGATTCTAAGGATTATAAAAAATTTATATTAGTATAATTGGCCACACCCGATGAAATTATCACACACATATCTACGAAAATTTATAAAATAGTGAAACTTGAGTGATGAGTCATAGGACACCAACAATTATCTTGTAGGGATCTCCATATATTGTATCAGTGTTTAGTTTTCCCAGGATTGGAAGAAATTTGAAGACCAATTCAATAAACAAAAAATAGGGAGTTTTCTCGTATTTATAAATAGCTTCATCAAATGAAAGAAGACTGATGGACGAATAAAATGGAATCAAGTGCTCATTTATGTGTATCCAAAGTGATGAAATGAGATCCAATCAGACTTTGGATCATCTCATGATCAAAACAATCATAAAGTAGTTTGAGATATCAATGAGAGATATTCCAAAGATTTCTTTCCACTATAATTAACCAAGAGGAAAGAGGGTTTAAGTATTTTATTGCAAATTTAATTTTGTAATTTCACCCAAAAAATGAGGAACATGGTTTGGCAGTATGTTTGGAAAAACCATGCACCAACCATGAAAGGAGCACTACCTTGAAAGGGCACACACATGGTTAAGACACACTATTTGTCAAAACATGTTCCAACCATATGAATCACCTATGAAAAATAGTAAAATTATTTTTTATGGGAATGTATCCCATAGTACATTATAGGGAAAACCACGCACCCTAGTTTTCCCCACATTATGTCCCTTCACGGTTAGCAGATACCATGTCTGTTGACTCAGATTGTTTCAACTAACTATTTAGGTATGAATTGATTAATTCTGAGGGGGGGGGGGGGTGAGATTTGAAGAATCCCTAGACACCCGTGAGACCTTCGTGCACTCAGATAGGATTTATATTAGGTCTAAAATAAATAATTAGACCAAGTTTAAGAGGATTTATATATTATATAAAATCCGGGTTATTATAGTATTTAACTAATATAGAGAGATAACTGTTAAATAAATTATTTCTTTGGGGTTGATATTCAAGGTTTTGTAATATTTGGAACCACATTTCATTATGACAACATAGTGTGGTTATTTACTTAGTGAATAAATATTAATGATGATGGTAATCCCAGAAAACATTTATTGTCATCACTGTCAAAAAAGGAGTTGACTAAGAACATGAGATATAGAACATTTATATCCATATAGAATAATATTCATTGAATTTATTACGTAAATAAAATAGTGAAATGAGGGCAAATGTAAATTAGTTGAAATGTTTTTTAAAATATAATAATATAGGAGGGTGAAACTATTGATGAATTATTTAATAGAATAAAAATAATTGTTGGAACTATTAGAGGATTCTGTTAAATTCTATAAGACTCCACTATTATGAAAAAGTTTTTGAGAATCATATTAGATAATTATTATTTAATGATCTCAACTCTAGAATAAAATTATTTGGATATTTTTATAAAATATAATATCTATAATACTCTACTTATATATGAATAGAGAATATGTTATTCTCTTAAAATCTCAAAAAATATGTATAAATAATATTCTATTGAAGAAAAAAATATTTATTTATTGGAGGGAAACATAATAATTTAGTTGATAGGTGAAACACCGAATATTTTCTCAAAAAATATTTTCTTATAATAAGAAATTTCAAACTAGGTAGGTGGTAAGTATAAATTTAATCAAACTATTTAAAATTAAAATTATGTAAAGTCTTTCCACTGATATATTAACATTACTATGAAATTTGTGATAGAAAATGAGAATTCGGATGTTTTATGAAAGTCCATCATTTAATATCTGAATTATTCTCAACCAAATGTAAAGAAGAATTTTTCACATAGTTCTATACAAAGGATCATTTTTATAGTTGAATAATGTCTATCTAATTTTAACTAAAGTAACGGTTAAGAAGTTATTGGATATTTATCTCTAGGAGTTCATATGGTGAATGCAGAAGAATAATAGATTTATCAAAAATATGTATATCATGGTGAGTATACATATAAAGAAGGATCATATTCTAAATGAGAATAGAGATAAATGTGTGTTTATATTAAATTAGAAGACAGATAGAATTTGAAACCATGCGAATGGAAGTATCAATCAATATAATTATAAATTGAGATAAAAAATACATCCTTATGAAAGAACATAAGATATTAAATATTGAAATTGAAAAAAAGACAATATCATTGATGACATGGCCTCCACCATAATGTTAGAGGATAAGTAAAATGATTAACATAGAATAATGAATGGTGAAACCAATAATTATAATTACAATACTAAATACCATATGAAAAAGGATATATGAGAATGTAGATAATTTTATAAGAATCATAAAAAAACAGATACTCTAGTAATAATTATAGATATGAAATGGGATAGTCTAAAATGTTCTAGTGAGATAAGATACTACTTATAATAAATAAATACATGATAAATTAAAATCAATAATAGTTGAATATTATGAATAATGTCACAAATCTAGTCAAATATAGAAATAAATAATCTAAAAAATAGTCTTCATTGGATGAAAATATTCAATAATGAAATACATAATACTATCATTGTGATATATAATCATTGACAGGATAAAAATAGAGGAAAAAAATAACCCATTTAGTACAAATATTTTTTCTAGAATCGATGATTAAAAAAATTATAATGTTTTGTTTTCATGTTTGGACATATATTATCTATAAATTGGTGCAATATTTTTCTTTAATGAATAAAAAGAGAGTAATAATTAAGTGGAGAAAAATAAATGAGGTGGAAACTCACCAATGCATTAAAATTTTGAAAATAATAATGATATTTGAAAGTTATATGAATGGTTTCATGATGTATATAAAATATTAGATCAAGAAGTGAAAACCCATGTTATATGTGTTTTATTTAACACAGATAATTTGTATATATATAATTTTTTATTAAAATCAACAATCAATGCCAATTTGGAAAATAAGATATGTGATTTATGTTTCATTCGATAGTTTTTTATCCAAAAATACTTTTGTCATAGATATTTGGTGTTCATCTAACATGGAAATAGATATACTCAATCATAATTTTTTGTGATACATTAAGGAGGAGTTATAAAAAACTTTAATGACTATTTAAATAAAATTAAATGTTTTGGGACAACAAACATTGGTAAAATCAAAATCACACTGGAATCTTTTTTGTTTTTTATGGACTAAAGAAAAACATATTGAGTGTATCATAATTGTTTAGTGTTGTAAATGAGATCATCATCAGTAAATATGGATGGAGTGTCAAAATAATTTGATATGGAACTGTGACTAAATGTGTTGTAAGAACCTATGAAAATATTTTTTTAAATTAGAGGATAAAATATAGGGTGTTATGTAAGAAAATAAGTAGATAATTGGTTATTGAATAAAAGGATTTTTAAAAATAGAAAAAATTATTCTAAAAAATGACCGCAGAATAATCTCTGAGGAATATACACTGACAAAAACATAAATCCTTAATTGTTTGTAAGATATGATCAAATGGAAAATGGTGAACAAGAAACATACGAGGGTCGAAATTCATATTTAAAAACTATAGGAAAAAATTTACTCCATTTTATGTGGACATATTACTATCAATTTAAGAAAAGAAAAATGTATTAAATCACATACATAGTTGATTTCAAAATAATCACATAAATTATATTCATGGCACAAAAAAGCTGGCCTTAGAATGATTCATGACTATTAAGTGACATAAAGAGAAAAAAATTTCTTGTATAAAATGTGGTTGACATAAAGAAATGGGATTCAGTACACCAATATATGACTCAGAGAGTATCTTAAAAAATGGAATCATATATAAATTAAATTCTCTATATAATCCAAAAAAATGAGGGTCTAAATTGTAAAACAATATTCGCGTTGATATGGATAGAATTATTTTTGGTAGAGCATGGAAGATCAACATTTTACTAGTTAAAGGACCTCCTAACTATAGGTATAATTCATAACATATGTCTCTTAAGACCAAAATTATATGTGAATCCCTATTTCATTTTGAATAAATTTAAAGAAAATTTTAAAAAATTATTGTGTTTGGAATTCCATTCATTATAAATAAAAGGAACATAGGTACAAAAATTTTTCATGATAATTATGATGATATAACAATTCTTAGGTTCAAAACAACTAAAAATTCAAACAGGTTCCACAATAAGAAGTTTGAAATAATTTGAAATAGTCATTCCCTTTACATTTCTTAGAATGAAAAATAAATGAGGTAGATTATCAGTGTAAATTATGAAGATGATGTTATCAGTTCAAACCCATTGAACAAAATATTAAAAGATAAATTATTCAATTAGTGGATATAGTTATAAATTTTCTATTTATGAGGATTCATAATTAATTAATAAATAGAAAAATTAAAGGATAGTAAAACATATTGATGGTGAGAATATCATTGGGCAAAGAATCATGGTTTGTAAGCAATACGGAAGATCATAAACACTATTCATATTCATCTTTTGTCTAAAGATGAACCCCTAATTGTTAAATAAGCATTATAATATAAGGAATTGATTTTTTTCCTTGAAATATGAAATGGAATATATTGAAAAGAATGAAACTTGTGATATTATTCATAGACACACATAAATGTCTATGACTAGATAAAATTGTTTTTTCTAAATTAATCATGCTAGGGATAGGGATGTTTTTAGAAATTAATAAATACATGTATGTATAGAATAAATAAAAATTTAATGGGATGGAATTCATGAAATGTTTTCTATAGTGGGTTGCCTATATTTCAACAAAATATAAATTTCTATAAAGTCCCCAAAAGCAACATGACATTTCAAATGTATGTTAAATCAACATTTCAGGTTATTCAAGAATGAAAATACTTATAAGATTATACTACATACAATCTGAGTACATTGATTCCCAATTGTCAATGACATAGATGAAATAGGCAATGAAACATTTATAAGACATAAATATTGTTGATGGATATCCTTTAATCATTTTTTGTGATAATAAAATGTTTCGTTAATTTTTTCATGAATAGAGTAGAACAATATTAGTCAAAACACAATATGATTAAGTATTATTTTATAAAGGATAATGTTGAAGGGTAAATTCTGTGACATATTTTTCCCTTTTAAATACAGTTTGGTAAATATTATTATTAAACCACACAAAATGAAATGTTGGATAATATTATGTTACAAATGGGAGTTTATCACACTCTTTCTCACTAATGAATATTTTTTTGGGTTCCACCAAAATAGTTTATTTATCCCATTCAGGACGAATTGGTGTTTTGAGGGGGATAATGTTTTTTCCAATGATTATGAATTTTTTTTGTGTGTGTTTAGTTGTTTAAGACAAAACATTGGAAATAAGATTTTTGTTTGAAATAAAATATAACAATGTATAATAGTGATGTATTGTGGAAAACAGTGACTATTTTTTTAATCTCTCATTTTTTGTAAAATTACTTCTATCGTGTGGAAATACATATTTTGGATTCATGGTTACTTTTCTATAAGAAAATTTAATTTATTTTTTAGAGTCACTCTTGTTGATTTTATTTTTAGTAAGATAATAGTGGTATTGATAACAAATACAAAGTGAATATTTTTAACCCAAGAAAACGATATAGTTTTTTTTGTCAACATATGTTTACTATGATGATAGATTTTGTAATATTTAATAGAAACGTGAAATGTGTCGAGAAGCTGAGAAAACATCATATAATATATTTGAATTATATTGATTTGCAACAACAATACACAGATTTGATAGTTGTTGGTTAAATTGTCGAGGGTTTTCCATAATGGATTACAAAAGAGTTATAAAAATAGAAAATACATCTAAGGTATGATTATCTCTATTCATAATGAGAAGAATATTTTTATAGTGTTCATGATATAATGAATAATGTCTAGTTTTTCATTGTGTGTGATCAGAGTTTTATTTAAAATATTTTAGAATTTATGTTCTGAAGATAAAAAATAAAAATAAGACATTTCATTCAGCGGTAATAGTTTATGATGTTTTTGATCCATTAATAATAATATATCTACAAATGTAAAAACTAAAAAGGAATTTAAATAATAATTATCTACATATGTAAATTCAGTTTCATGTACAATATTTTTAAGGTTTTAATATACTTCATTTTCCTGGGTGAATAAAATATCCGAAAATTGACTTATCATACATGATGGAGGTTTATGGAGCCCATAATATATTGTACCTTATTGAGAGAAGATAATTTTTTCATATAAAAATTTTGATGCATTAATAGCTCATAACATAATTCATCAATGTGAATTATATATATGATTTATATGGTGAAATATTGAGAACACTAATTCAAGATTTGTGGGGAATACAATTTAATAAAATATACTCATAGTTGAATATTGTGATAAAAGGATATTTTATGATGAAAATATAATTGAAAAAATCTTCATGGATTAGATATCATGAATACATACAATATTGTGATTACTGTTGAAATAAATATAGTTCATGTAAGAGAATAATGTTTTAGAGATGATATGAGTTTCTCACCATAGAATAAGATGACACCTCAACACTAAAACATGGAAATATCAAGAAAACTAGATGTTATGATTTTTTCAAAATTTTGAATTTATAAAAAGACAGTGATTATTCAAATATCATACCCAGTGAACCAAGCCATCAAAAATAAATTTTAGGTTGTTTTGAAAGAAAAATTGATGCAATGATTATATATTTTAATGACTCAAGATAATCCATAATAAATCAATGGATATTTCCTTTCCTAAATATGAAAATGAAATTTACATATGATATATCTAAATGAAATATTAAGAACATTAGTAATATATAATTTATTATAAGAAAATCCAATTTTCATTTATATCAAAGGAAAAAATTATAATTGAGAAAAAAATGATATTAAATCATAAGGAAAAGGGGGAACATATTTTACGGTCAGTGTAGAGGATCATTATATCATCTATGATTACTCATCATATGTAGTCATTTATTCTCAATTGATGAAAAATTATAACTATTTGGTTTCACCAAATTATATGAGTTCAATTTCAGACCATTGTTAGTCTCAATTTGATAATAACAAGTAGAATTTGAACATGGGATGATAACCACATATCACCATTTATTATGTAATGAATAAGTAGATTACCCTAATTAGTGGGCTTGTTGCATAATTTTACATTCACAATCAGTGCTTTTATTTGGAGTGGTGAAGAAAAATATTGAGTGATTACGGTATTTCAAATTGACATACACACTGATTAATACCTTATTAGTATTTATCTACCTTCATGTGTTATAATATTTGTCTCATTTAATTTTCTATCTCTACATTCGAACATATTATTCTCATATAACTATAATTTTTTGTCATTATTTTTATTAAAAAATTTAGTAACATTATACTCCTCGTATTTTTTTTAAAACCCTTCAAAATATTTTCATAGGAACTTTTTGTATTTAACATGTTGTTAAAAAATTAAAATTTTTTTTTTATTCCTATATAATGGTCTTTGTAGGTTACATACTACTATTAAATAAATTTTGTAATTGTAACATCATCTATAATACAACAATTGTCAGTTAATTTATTAAATTCATCTGTCACTGTATGAGTTCCATATTGTCATATACTATGGATCTATATAATAAATATATATATATGGTAGTGAGTGGTTTTAAAATAATGATAAAATATATGTCAATAAATAGTTATAGAAGAATATATAAACCTATAAAACATCACCCACTAATTAAATGAGATAAATTTACATATTTAATCTCATTATAAGTTCTGAGGATCCATTTACCTTTTAAAAAATAAAAAATGTTTCCTAAGTTAGAAGATAATATGATATAATAAAATGTATCAAAAACATAATAACTGAACTGTGAATAATTTTATATATGGAATAACTAATTGATTGATGAATAACACATACAGATTAATTTGAATACACACGATTTTGTCCATATCAATCATCATACCTCCCCTAATTTGGAATTTATTAATCTAATATGGTTTACTTAATTTCATTAAATCCTCATTAATATATGAACCATAGATTTTAGTTTATTCATCCATTAATTAATTCTTATATAATAATTCTACTATATTTGTATTTTTATGAACAAAATAGTCCCAATGTCCAATTAAATTAATAATAACATCCTTCATGATCCATTTTCCAAAAAAACTAACTCATTTATTAGTATTCTTTGTTAACGGTTTATAAAATATTACAATATTATGAATGAATCACATATAGTAACATACAAAACCTATGAAACTACATATAGCTATTATGGTTTTCAGTGTCGGCCATTATATGACTATAATTTTATTCATATAATAAACGAATAATTTTACAATATAGATAATATTCCCATTAAAAGAATAATTTGAAGCTAGAAATCACTCTTAAAATTTTTTCTATATATCCCTTTTCTTATAAGAGTGTCTTTAATAATCCAGAATTCATTTTCATAGTCATCAAGACATTATTAATAGATCATGATATCATCAATTAATATCAAAAATAAATCATCAAGATAGTATTTGGTGTCTATATTAAAATATGTATAAAAATACAGGGTTCGTTTTCAATCCAAATTTCATTACAATAGAAACATAATGTTCATGAATAATTTGAAAAGCTATCTTCATAATGACTTACTTCTTTATTGAAAACTAATTATAGCTAGAATGATGATAAATACTCTAAAAATATTTTTATCCATGATATTGATTGAATAAGTCATCAATGAGTGTCATAGGACACATTTTGTTTGTCACAATAGCATTGATTTGAATATAAATATTTCATAGCCACATGGGTCAATTTTTCCTTCTAATGTAGAGAACATGGGATACCCATGATGAAACACTAGGGTGAATTGGTCCCATATAAACCAACTCTTTAAATTGTTTCAAAATATCCACTAATTCCACAATACTTATTATTTTGGTATTCATTGATATTTGTCTTGGATTAGAAGTTAAATATATAGGAAAAAAAACATCTTGATTTACAGGGTGTCTACGTTATTCCATTTAAAATACATTAATTCATTCTTGTAGAATAGGTACATCCCCAATTTGAACGTTACCTAATCAATATCTATATTTTGTTTGTTATTATTATCCATAAATCTCAATAGTTGAGGCTTCTAGAGGTGTATCTAGACATGCTCTATATGATGATTTCTATCCACTAAAGATAATAAATTTTATATCTTCCACACAAAACATAATTACATTTTTCATAGAATAAAATGTTTCATCATTTTTTTAATCCAATCAATAAAATGAAATATATGAATTTCAACCACCTTTCTGATAATAAGGTAAATAAATAAATAATAATTCTATTAGATAATGGGTAATTCCTAACACATCCTTGTGGAAGGGAGAATCCCCATAGTAGTGTTTACTGAAAACTCCATGCTTAAATTAAATGGGAAAATATGATTTTTAAAGAATATTGATTTGGAGTAAAATTATATAAGTATTCGAAATAAAATAAATATTTATCTAACATTGAATATTTTATCAAGTTATATTCCATGACCTTATTAAGAAATTCAACCATAGTTGCATAGATCATGTACCCTTGGACCTTTACCTTTGGATTTATTTTTGGATGATCCATTTGACGCTTCAAGCAGTGGTGAAAATAATTTCTAATTTATTTACAACTGAATCAATAAACATCATTTATCTATTTATATAAAATGAGTTCATAAGAATTGTTAACCTTATTTATTCACTTACAAAAAAATAACTTTCTCTTTATATAATTCCTAGGAATATTCTTTCCACATTTTTGACAAGGTATAAATTTCTTTATTCTTATATTCTTCTTCAACGAATTTCCTTTTTCATAGTGCTCATTTAACGACATATTCTATTTATTTTTTTTTGGAAATGTAGGATCTTCATAATTACATTTTTATTTTGGTGGAATATAAAACTAGTTCATCAGATGATGAAAAATATTGAAATACCATTACCATTCAAAGAATTAGATGTATATCTTTAATTAAATGGTAAATATTGAAATCGGTGTTTCATATGTAATCTATAGAATACCTAGGTATGCTTTTAAAGGTAAACAACACTACGAAAAAACTTCTTATTCATTTTTATTTATGTTTAGTAAACTTCCCTTAATTTATTTTTTCTCTCATGATGGAAATAGTTTTTTCATAATGTATCTTTAAAATATCTCCATTCCATGATTTATATATCCTCTTAAGAACTAGTATTTTATATCAATGACAACTATTTATTGGTATCTCCTTTTATATAATTCACTACATGTATAAAATTTTCATTTAAATTAAATTCCAAATCCATAAATATATTATATAGTGACATAATATATTTCCCAACTACTATGGGATTAATAAATACACAAAATGACGGGGGATTATATTTCATAATGTTATCCAACATATGATAATATCACTATGGAGAATGGTGTATCATCTAAGAAAATTTATTTTTCATAAATTTATTAATATTACCTAATATAGAGATAACTTACTAACATCAATACCAGCTATATTGGGTTCGTTGATAAGAAAATATCTATATTGGCCATGATTATTGTTACCCTTCACCCATCCAATAAATATTTATAAATAATAAATATAATATATTTTTTAAAAAAATTAATTAATTTTGAATCATAATGTACAATATCAAATATTTCATAATTCATAACATAAATTAGTATTAATGTATTGTTAATCTTAGAATAATTAAAACAATTTCATAGAGGGTGTATTTACATTAAAATCCTTCATAATGGTTTGTAAATAAAATCATTGATATCCTAAGAATATATCTTGTCTGTCAATATAGGCATGTAGTATGTCCAATTTTTATGCACCTGGTGATGATTGGGGAAACCTTGATGCACCATTTTCATAGTTATTACCCAAAGCTACTTGTATACAAGGGATAAATCAACTTTTTGTATCTACATAGGGATGTATTGTTAGTAAAAACCAAATAATATATTCATTACCAAAACATTTGGATGATATTATATACTTATCCTCGAATTCTATCACACTGTTATATTCTTTAATCTATGTTATACTTAATATTGTTCACAATGTTTCTACCAAAAATTTTCTAATACCAACTATATCAACCTTAATTACTATAACATAGGGTCGGTTCCATAATTATTGAATTTTCATAAAAATGATAAGTCAAATCTAGATAGACCTATTAGTTCAGTAATTTTGGAGAACAAAGAACCTACCTTGTTCACTTTTTTATAATAGATATAAAATAAAAATCATAGAAATGGAAAACATATGGTATCCCTTAACTATTTAAAATAACTATTCTTCATTTTTTGGATATTTGAATCATGATATGGGTAATATCAAATGCTTCATAAAAGTTACATACAATGTAGGATATAACGATTCAATAAGAATAGGCAACATGGAATGATAAATATCTGAAAAAACATTTATTTTAAATAATATGACTATCATGATAACATTATGCATAATTAATATTTAATGGTAAAAAAATGAAAAAATATTTCATTTAATCAATAAACTTAGAATGAAATGCATCTAGAGATTTTATCAGTTCAAATAATTTTTAGATAAAAAGTTCGTTTATAATCAAAATGTAAAAGTGAATATCCAAAAATAGATACTTCTTAGTCAATAAACTCAGAAGAAAATGCATCAAGATATAATAACATTGTAAAAATATCATAGATAATAATAACAAAATTCATAATGATGGAAATTCCAAATTATTTGATTTCATGTTCTTGTGATCTTGATACCACTATAATAAATACCTTTCACAAGATAGTTGAAATAATATTTTAAACCAATTTAATTTGGCAAACTAATTTTGCATGTGTGGACGAATGATGCATTGATGGGATATATAATTTTTTCCCCACTTATCAGTTAATTTAAAAATAATTCCACAAATATAAAATAACTCATATAATTAATGTAAAATATGCCTTATAAGAAAATATTCATACTCATTAAAGAACACAAATTTACCAATATTACTATAGTTAATTATATTACATTAAATGTAAATGATGTATATAATAATGGTATATATTTTAGGTAATATCTATATCCATAATATAAGTAATATGGATTAACATGATTATAAACATTAATAATCATGAAAAAATATGTATGCTTGTTAAATACTAAAATGGTAGTATAAACACTAATTAATATTTATCACATGAATTATAAAAAATATGTTTAGATGAAATATAAATTGAGACAAAATGTCATACAATGATTATAATCCTTAAGTAGGAATTAATAAAAAATATAAATCCATAGGGAATAATTATAAATAAAAAACAATAAAATTAAATGTCATTATACACATAAAAATACAATATTAAAGGTAAATCAAGAAGTATTGTAACCTAATGAAAATAAATTGAGTTATGAATTTCCTTAAAACTTCATACCATTCAGGTCAAATCAAATTTTATTAAATAAATCATTGTTAGACCTAAAATAATTTGAATAATTTTAGAATAGTCAAATTAAATATCAATGTAAAAGTATATAAAGCAATTAATGATTTTATGTTCTTAGTATTCCATTATGCCTCAATAAATGGAAATTGAGATGAAGTCCCTTACCTCAAACATTTCATTAGTTTAATACACATTAAACTTTCATATAATGGTATTAATAAATATATTAATATATACCATAACCATAATAATAATTATAATGACTTATATGATAATCTTGTGACATTTTAGCACCTTTTTGTCAATAATATTTCATTATTTTCTTCATTTTGGGCGTTAATTACCTTGTTTTCTCATGCGGGTTTTGTAATGAATGTTATGGGTCTTGTAAATGTGATATAAGTAATTAATTTACATAATGATAATAATGGTATAAATATCATATTTAAATATTATATTCATTATTATAACCACTCTAAAAATTTGTTCAAGGATAATTCATTACATCGTTCATGGTGATGCCATGATGTGCCTACACATTAGTGATGATATCGTACCATTAACAGGTGAATTCATAAAAAATAAAATGATATATAATATAATAATAATAGAAAATATGTAATTAATATCATTATTATTTCATGAATATCAGAGATATTCATAATCATTATCCTTTAACTTTCATTTAAATCATTAGAGTAAATGAATCACATTGCTTCTTTAGGTGATTGTCCACTGTAAACATGAGTGATCTTATCATATCCTTTCGGGATTGAGAATTAAATAAATGTATATATGATACAACGAATCAAAATTTATAATTACATTATAAATAACATTATAAACATTTCATCTATAATCCTACCCAATCGTGATAATTTATATTGAAAAAGTGTCACATCTGTTCATGAGGCGATAGTTTATAGTATATATTAACGACATTATCACATCCCATTTAAAGTTATAGGAGTTTGATATATGTCATTAACTTAATTTAAATAAATAAAAGTGTATTTTTGAAAATTTATTATTATTTAATCATAAATTAATATGATTTTAATGTGATGGAAATAGAAATAAAACATAAATGTAATGTTAAAAATGTTACATCTCCTCAAAAAATATCCACGCGATTATATAGAGTGTATTAATGGAATTTATTTCTAACCTTATAAAGTCTTAGATTATTTTTGGGATATAATTTGAGGATTTATTTTCTCAGGTATTGGATGAACCTAATGGGTTTGATGGAGTTAAGTAAATATGAAAGGTGGAGCCTTTTTTAATTGAGGTGACTAGAATACTTGTAATTGAAAAAATAAAAAGGCGTAACCATGATTTTCACATAAAAAGGGAATAAAATGTATTATTTTAAAAATCATAATACAATATAAATATGGCCATAAAATTAATTTTATACTAGTTCTTAGTTCTTTTTAAACCTTATCTTTTTAGTTTAACGTCTAGAAAAGCCATTTTTACCTAAACTGTTGTAAATAAGATTTACTGTCGACAATTTACCTTTTAGAACAACATTATATATAAATAATTATATAATATAAATAAATATTATTAAAATATGGAACCCATTATTAAAAATTACATATATAAAAGTGTAAAATATTAATTTAAAATTAATTCTCTATATGTAACGAGAAATAGGGGTTTTAAAGAGAATATGGTAAAAAGATACTATGATTTTTATATAAAAATTCAATACGAATATTATTAAAATAAATGAAATTGTATTAATAGATATATAAATTAACGAATTTTAATTTTGAAAATAATTTAAAATTTAATTTACATTAACAATAATTTAAACAGATAATATGTTTTCAGTAAAAATTCGATATTTTTCAATATTCATAAAAATGATACATTTACAAATAATATTAATAACTTACCATAAGATTATTTTTATATGAAGAATTGAAAAATGAGATTTTTTTTTAATTTTTTTTAAAATTTATAAAAATTATGTATAAATTATTATTAATAAGTGTGACTAAAAATTCTTTTAGATAAATATAATTTTTTTTAAAAAAACTTTTATTTACTTTTAAACTATAAAAATTATATTTTTTATTAATCTATGAAAATAATTTTCAAAAAAATAATGATCTTTATTCTAACCCGTAATCATAATAAATATGTTATTAAAGTCATGTTTAAATAATATTTTAATAAATTAATTTTATTTAAACCTATTATTGCACTCACAAGAAGCTATCAAAGTGATTGAATTTATTTAAAATGAATTATTTCAGAAATTCATAGAGTGTTAGGATGAAATATATAAAAATATATTTTTTTGTGCATTACATGTGATACATTTTTTTCACTTTTACATTCTAAAATTTTATTTACATATATGAGATAATATAAATCTCATATTTTAAAATACTTTTTAAATATATAATACAAAATAAGTTTTCCATATAATAATACAATATTCATAAAAATATTATCTCATAAGATGTGAAAATTTTCATATATAATTATATAAAATTCAAAATAATAAATTTATTTCATATGAAAATTATTAGCAATATTAATTGTACACTCATGTTTTATCTCATGTTCGTATAAAATATAAAAAAATAATATAATAAATTTTAGTTTTATGTACGTTTAAAATTTATATAAAAATGAAATATTGTTGTTATTCTCAAACATTATTTTCATCAATAAATATAATTTATGTCAGGAAATCTATCAAATTTTTTTAAAAAAACTTATAAAAATCTATTTTAGTTTTTAAAAATTTATCTCACATGATATATAAAAATATATTTCTTAAGCTGTTATCTTTTTTTAAAATTATACATTTTTATTTGTTAAAATAGAATAAATCATATATATTTACTAACATAATTTTTTTATAATCTAAAATATAGGTAAAAACAAAGAAGAGTTATTATTTCCACACCAAAAAATTATCAAAAAATGAAATTTGTTCATTCATATAATTAAGTTCATCTATATGTTTTTAATTTCCTAAAATTCCTATATTATATTTATTTCATTTAATATGTGTGATTCATTTTTTCTGATATAATATATGAATATGTGTGTTTGAAATCGTTCTCATGTATTTTTCCTGATGAAATTGTTTGTCTTTGTGAATCTAAATGATATGGGATATAAAATCTATAAATAAATGAAAAAAGAAATCCCATAAATAAATTAATTTTATGAAATATTACAATATTTATATATCCTTTACCCTTTTCATATATATTTTCAAATAATATGTAAAATATATAACATAAAAAACAAATACTTTTCCTTACAAATAGTCATTTTTTAAACTATGAAAAAATTGAAATTCTACACTTTCTACAATCAATTCTAGAATATCATAACTATATATACAACTTTCTAATAATTCATTCTCATCATTAGTTCCTGTAATATTCTTTTTGAAATTCATGATTACCAAAAAAATTCTCATAAAGTGTTATAAATCAATAAAATATATATTAGGTCATTAAAATAATTTAAAACAATTTAAAAAGAATTTATTTAATCATACATCCTTGAACCCATATAAAAATTACTTCCAAACATTAAATGAACTAATTTTATCTAGAATATTTTGAAATGAACAATCATAGTCTTGCATACGGTAATGAAATGAATTTCAAAGATCCCTAATAAAACCTAATATCATATGAAAATATTATATATGTAGAAAATCAAAAAAATCCTTAATATATAAACCATAAACACTATAAAAGATAAAAAAATTCAATTTTCACATAAAATGAACTTATTTAATACTGAAATCTAAATATTTCCATGAAAACTCATTTCAAGAATTATAATACCATGAAAGTATCTTGTGATATCATATTAATTTTCATGCTATAAAATATCTTTTTAAATGGAATTTCTATTTTATAAAAATCCAAAATATTTTATATATGGAGAAAATCATTATCTAGTGTATTTGAGGGATATCTCATTATCTTATCCATCATCATACACAATGAACAAGTATTATAATTAGAAAAAAATGATAATAATATTTCATTTATTTCCATAACCCACAATTTGACATAATTTTAATCTATAATCAATGATTTTTAAACCATTATATAAAATGATATTATTATAGGGAAGCAATCAATAAATAATAATTTGAATCAAATTATAGAAAAATTAAGATATTTTATTTTATCTAAAAAATAGATTTTGAGGGAAAACCATCACCTCAAAATTTTAAAACCATTTTGTCTAAAATCAATAACAAATATATTAAAAATATAACTACATTAGTAAATCCTAAAAATCATTATACGAATCCTTGAAAAAAAATGAAAAATGAAGGGTGAATATTTGATCATGTTGAAAATGATAAAATAAATGTTCATTTCACACTAGTATAAAGAAAGTATAAGATTATATAAAATAATCTTATACTGTCATAGAACGTTAGAGTCAAAAATAAATAAAATAATGACTATTTACATGAAGGAGAATCAAATATATGTGTTTTTTAGAGAGAAAAAAATATAATCTCTATAAATTAGAAATTATACATAAATAAAATTGATTCAAAGTGAGACTATGAAAAAACCCTCATAAAGAATATAATATATGAAATAAAATTCTACCAAGGAGACTATTATTTAAAAAAAAAATTAATACACATTTGATAAGACGAAATAAAAAATAAAATAGTAAAATGTTGAAATTCAAAAAAATTACAATGATATTGTCAACAAATACATGATATAAATAAATGAAAGGAAATTGTGTTAAGAATACCCTTACTTGAGTCCCAAATCACCCCATAAACCTCTATCATTTCGAAGGATGTAATTTTATTAACTATTTTAATGATTAATAAATATTAGTTCCATTTTCTTATTATTATTCCGTTTATTTTATTCATTATTATATCTCATTTATTTACAAAATTATTGTTATTCGTGTCAACCGTTTTAAAACATTGAACATACAATCTCCAAAAATGATGATATATACATGTAATAGTAAAAGTAGTTATAAAATGGTTCATCAATATATATAATCTTTAACAAAATTTACTCGAATTATTTTAGGATAATGGACGTACAATAGGTTATCAAATAGTCATTAGTTTTAGAATCATTTATGATATGTGTCTTTTCTATTGGTAAAAATGAAATTGATTTTTTTACATTAATTTAATTGGTATTTTTCATATTTTTTTCATTATGGAATAATAATCATTATATTATTAGAATATTAATGTTAAATTGAATCATTATATAAGTTATGTATAATATCAATTAATGATGTCTGTTAATAAGAGCATTATTTTTTACATAGGTAATTAAAATCATCATTGTCAACAATATATTTCAAAATATTTTAAATTTAGGGAAACCCCAATTAATATATTTTATTTAAAACATTATATTAATTTTCATGATTTATTATATTATTGAAAATAATATATGAAATGTGGAACCAAAATGCCACAATTTTGAAAAATAATATTATGAAGATGCACCAGCATATTAAAAACTATTGGTGAGTGATAATAAATGTTATATCTTAATTAATATAGAAAATATATTATAATTAAATATTAATATATTAATTATTTAAAATTAGGGGTTGTATTAAAAAAAATCTGGATGATGAAGTTCATATAATTAAGAAAATAGTGACTTTGGAACACCTACATGGCTCTATTAATCGCCACATACAAATAAAGTCTATAGAAATTGATGAAAGGATTTATGGAAAAGAAAGATCCATATGAACGATTAAGGTCATATTTATGAGTTTATATTTTTTTCATGTGGTGATATATGAAAACAATAGATTTGTTTTCAATGATTTAATGAGACCATTTTAGGTAAAATTTATTGGAAGTTTTGCAAATTATTTTTCTCTATGATTCAAGAATATAATTTTAAAATAGAATATAGATAGTAAATGGAATAAATATGGGATTATGGATCATTAATCTTAAAATATTATAAAAATATATTTTATTATGATTTTATTATCATTTTAAAAATCTTTGTTGACATTAAATTCTATTTAAGGTTATTTTAATGATTATTCACTAAATTTCCCATAAAAATATAATGATTTTATAGAATTAGAATTTAAACATTTAAATAATTGATATATTATATGTTTTGTCCTTAATAAATGTGAAAACCCATAATTAGTCTTAAACTTATCATTTTAAATAATTTTCACACCATATTTCTTTATTTTTTCCTTCTTGCACAAGCACCGCATCGAAGATGCCTATGAATTTTGATTAAATATTATTTTATAAATTTTTTAAAAAAATAATGGAATAAATATAAATTATTATTAATAATTATTAACAAATTAATGCATTAAAAACATTATCTATTCCAACTAATATAAACATTACATCATGATGTCGTGAATTGTGACTATTCATACCTTACAAAGCATTGGGTAAATATGTAGATAATTAAATTATAATATAATTTAAAAATTCAAAAAAACTCATAAAAATAATTTAATATTGAAAATAATTAAAAATAATTCCTATAATATTTTTTCTAAATTCTTAATTATTATCTCAGAGACATTAATTTTGGGGTTTCTTATGCCGTACAAGAATTGTGATAACAACATTAAATCTTTTTTTATATATCTTGATATAATACTTTATTAATATTAATTGAATTTGATTTAAATAATATATTTATTATATCATAATTTAATATATCAATATAATGTTTCGAAAAAATTATGTCATATTTAAATCAAGATTATATAATAAGAGAAAAGGTATCCCAAAAAATATATTTTTAAGGATTTACTGAGAAATCAACATGCAGAGAAAAATATTAAAACTTATCCATATATTAAATTTGAATTGGTCAAACCATAAATTATTACCATTTTATCATCCTAAAATTCTAAAATTTATAACATTATCTTTAAAATAAGACCATATCGTTAATGGGAAAAAATATATTTAGAATAAAAAATATTTATTTCAGAAATTAAAAAACCAGAGTACATTTTCATACACCGAAAAAATTATTTATATAATTAAGGGTATAGTTTCCTTCCCCACTTATATAGTATATTTATATAATTATGGGATATAATTCGGTTTTGGATTACTGATATGTAGAGATTGTAGAGTTGAGGGTTTCATCAAAGGCTTCTCCAAATATATTGGTTCTGACATTCAGTATGGGGGGCTCTCATTGGTTTGGAAACAATGGTGGTTAGTTCTTTTTATTCACTAGTTGATGGGTATCTGGAATATGAATTTCTATGTTAAAATCAACATTATTCGTTAACCTAGATCATAATGGTATCTTATTTAAGTGATATATGTCTCGGGTAATTACCAAACTACATTCTTTTATAGACTTATTTATGATTTGAAAGTAGTAACACATTAATTTAACAAACATATATATTGTAAATAAACAATGTATATATAGGTATTTATTTTTAAATATCTTATATATTTTGGGAATTTCTGATTAAAAGCACATCCCAATGGTAATGTGAAATTTTAATGTAATTTTCTTATGATATGGACAAGGGGAGTGAATGGGGTTTTGGAATGATATTTATATAACATAATATGATTTTCTTCTCGAATGTTGGCCTCATATCAATCCCTTTTTCTCAGAAAATAATGGTTTCCTCATTGGACCAAATCTATTAGAACTATTTATTTTCCCTATCATCCGGGAATCATCATTTACATTTCTTTGATAGCAGTAGTCCAAATAAAAATTGACTATGAAACTGAAGAGAATAATTTTGGGAATTGTGATCATATTTTGGTTGATTTGAACATTTCCTCTACTCATGCTAATAAGGTAGTTCATTACACTCATGGGGATGATTTATAACTTCATATCGATTATGGGAAAACAAAATCCTTTTTAATGTAACTAATTTATATTATAAACATAAAGGCTAATTATCATAGGAATCTTACTTTTTTAGTTATTATAAAAAAACAATATTATATCAAAGATTATAAGAGAATGAAACCTATTTTTTCAAGTAAACCATCTATGATTTTTTTTAATATGTCTTTTATGAATCCCATTCATGAGTAAGTCTCTTTGGTTACTTCTAATTTTTCTAACCCATCTATCATGAAAATGGGGAACTCATGGAAGAATCTATCTAAAATGAATACTACATGTGTTGGTATTTATAATTTTGAAACATCTTTAGAGAATTCCCATATGAAAATGATTGATTTAGTTTATTACTGTATATTTTCCCATTAAATAGTTGTTGTATTCTATAATAAAAAACTAGTTTATGATCAACCCACTAAACAAATTAATTGACATGTTTTTTGCTAACCGGAAACCTTGGTGGGAGTAATCAATAACATCATGAGATCAAAAATTATAATAGAAATGAGAAGACAAAGATATAATGGTACATAAACCTAGGAAAACATGAAATTTGGGATTATGATTTGGTAAAGAGTAATATACATCCATGGACCCCAGGACATCATCACATGTTTTTATTTTAGGGGGAACCCTTGATCATTTTGTCTTATCATTGATACATGAAAAGGAAGGTATGTCTCCTTATGCTATAATGGGTAAAGATGGTGGGCTATAAAAAATTAAATGACCAATTACTGATCCAATATAAAGAATCATGTTATAATCATCACTATTAATGTTTTAATTATTCTCTCATATACATAGATTTTAGAATAACATTATTTTGGATTGTGTAGACAATACTAAACACTGATAATAAATGAACAATAAAATATTATTATTTCAGTATTATAGAAATAACCGAATAAATATTCGGTGGGGAGAGAAACATTAATAATCTTATTCTTGATAAGGCACACCTTTTTCCTCAAATTCCTCCATCATTACTGACCCCTTATATAATCTTCTTGACGGCATCATCAGTGGGTGTATTGTATCCAAGGGTGGTGGAAATTTATTTGTGGTCCTTGTACCACTGCTTGGACCATCCCTTTGTTGGGGAGGAACCTTGAAAATATTATTCCTTCATGGATGTGTTTAAAAGACTTTTACCAATTTAATGCATCATCCATTTTTAATAAATTATATCTATCCCTCTCACCCCTCATAGCTCCGAGTAGGAGGATAGTTTCCATTAGTTTGACATATAAATGTAAGAGATTGGGAATGTGGTGGGATATAATTGATTTCACATGGTTGTGGATTTAGGTGGGGAATGGCACTGTTATATTTCTTCAAAAATATCATTTAATTTTAGTGGCTAATCTGAACAATTGTTATGTCTATACATTCTATGTATTATTTCCTACATATGTTGTGTGACATCCCATATTTTAATATATCTTGTACTTTAAATAAAAATTTAAATTAAACAACAATTTTAATAGAAACAGATTAATGATATTCATTTTTATTATACATTGATTATAATAAAATATTAACATAAATGAACTAATTCATCAAACCTGATAATAGTGCCATTAACTAAACTGGATCAGCATCGAGTAATATAAGATGGCCGAATGTGTAGCCTACATCCCTAGAATCATCCATATTTATAAATTTGATAGGGAGTCCAATATATATATTACTAAGAAGAAAAGAAAATTATATCATACTTTTTAAAGAATGAATTGATCTTTGAGGAATCTTGATTTTCTTCTCGAATTACCTAACACAATTGTATTTATAAGTGTTTTATTTATGAATTTTTTAAGAAAATACATTCATTGGGGATAAAATACTTATTGATATGTTTATTTAATTATTGACCAAATAAAATAATTGCTTTAAAATAATTATTAAATAGTTATAATTTATTATCATAATGTTAATATATAATGTAATAAACATTTTTAAGATAAAATTGAGTGATGTTTAATATTCCTTGTTTTTATAAAAATGGAAATATCTTCAACGTATTGAAGTATATATTTTTAAAATAAATATTTTTAATCAACGAAAAAGTTTTTGTTAATAGATATTTTATTTTAGAAAATATAAAACATAGTATCTAATTCTGATATTTATGTTTTCTATAACTTTAAAAATTGGTACAAACTTATGATAGTTATGGAAACCACTATAACAAGGACAACCCATGAGGGGTGAACACTATTGTGGGAGGCATCAACCCCGGATAGATAGGTATATAGTAAGCTCCTTAAGTGGAGCATAGGTATATTTCAAATTAGATGGGACATATGAGTTGGTCTCCCTTACACCAAGGAGAGAGGGGTTCAGAGCCCGTAAGAGCCCATTTATAAGGCTCATATGAATGTCTGATTTTTTTATCAATGTGCACAAGATGAATAATTTTTTATAAATGGTATCTATAATTGTGCCCATTTCAATGTGTGCTGACAAATATGTGATCTTATAAATTTCATCATCATCAGACTCATCTGAATCATTTTCTATATTTCCCTTTCACTGACCCCTCCATTTATCTTTAGACCTTTAAATTGGCTAAAATAATCATGATCTCCAAATATATTTGATCGTGACTATCTCTTAAGTTCCACGACCATCATAAACCCCATGTCGACCATGAAAAACCTTCAATGCAACCCTCTTTATCTTGCATCAATATCCGCACCCTCATTCAACAATGTCCCACTAATATAAATGCACATTGAAAACAAGAATCAATATCTTTAATCAGTATACTAGAAAACTTTTCTGTACTCTACTCATTTATGAGTTGAAGCTATCTCATAGTAACATTTTGATTTGGGTTAAAGTGTGATATCTGCAGCATCACCAGAGATGAAGTAAAACACTCAAAAATACCTAATCTATGATTGAAATTCAATCACAAAAAAAAATATTCTTACATATATTTATCATCTTTAGATTTTCGGTGCAATAGATATCATCCTAGATATATTTTATTCTTTGTTTACATGAAAATAGGTTTTAAAATATGTATAAATTTCTATCATTTGAAACATAATTATATCTTATGTTGTAAATCACTCTTATAGCATGATAAGTAAGAGGAAAATATTATCTTTCATTGATAAGTTGATATAAATTATTTATAATTTATCAAATCTGTAAATATCATCACTTAATTGGAGGGAAATTGTGCTTATAAATAGAATAAAAACCTCTTATAATTTCACATCTATAACTATCCCATTCTCGGTGAACCACAAAACTAGAATACCATTTTTTGTCTTTTCTAATTAGCTACTGTAATAGAAATTTTTCTTTTCACCTATTTATTTTCTTATAATAAGAGATATATTTAATTTGAAAATTAATATTTGTGTATGTTAATATTTTCATTTTAGTAATATTTATAATAATAACCTAAATAATAATTTTGATTTGAATATATGCACAGGTTTTATTTGGGGTTATTAAAATCATTATTGATAGAATTAAATTTATTGAAAATAATTGACATGATTTCATAAAAATACCATATTGTTTCAAGAATTTATGTCATTAAATAATGAAATAAAAGAAATATTTTCATGTATTGTTTAAAAATATAATTATTATGTTTAATTGATATTTTCAATATATCTTTATTAATATTTCTATCCACTAAAATATATGAAAGAAAACATATTATTCTTATTTTATAAATTATACTATGCCTTGAGTAAAAATGTTTTTTATTTTTTTTAAATATATTCAAAATTTATGAATGTTATTATAAATAAAATATATGGTAATTATATATAATATGTGTTTTTTCATGTATATACTAGTTTAATGTTAAATATAATTTATTGTTTTATCATACGAATTGAATAAATTTTAAATTTTTAGGAAACATATTTCTAAATGGGTTTTAGGAGTATAATTTTTTATGCTTTATTACATGAATGATAATTATACCTTCATTAAAAAACATTTATTTATAAAATTTATAATAGTGATGAGAATGAGTTACTCCAAATATAGAAATTACATTTTATGAATATATATATATATATATTTATAATTATGATTTTTGGATTTTAAAGTAGAAACTCCTATGAAATATGTATAAATTTATCATGAATAATTAAAATGTTTTTATAAAATTAGTCCTCATAAATTTTTTAACATGATAGAGAATTGAGATTAAACACATCCTTTAGGAAGGTTGGTGGGTCCAATAAATCCTTCAATGTTCCATGTAGACCCATTTTTTGTTTTCAAAAGGATAAATAATTTTTTCTTAAAATTAATTTGAATATTTATAAATCAAATTTTGTGTGTAAGAATATAAATTTTATTGTAGTATTTTGATAACATTATAATTTCAATAATTTTTTCAAATAGTATTTATAAAATTCTTTTAGAATGTATTATTAAAATAATGTTTAAAATTATTTCCCAAAAGTTTTTTTCAAAAGAGATTTAAAAAATTGTATTATATTGATTTTAAATCTCCTTAATGGGAAATTTAATGCTCGTACCAAGTTAAAAAAAATTCATAGGTGAATTACAATTACTAAGATGGAAAAAAATTGGAGTTTGTAGGTGTGAACTGAGATAGCAATTTTATTTTTATTTTTTGTACAAATATGATAAAATTTTAAGCTATTATTTAATTATCATAATATTTTGGTGTTCTAAATGATGAAGTGTGTGTTCGGGATTTATATTTGGTATTAAAAAAATTTATAGATAGTTTTGGAATATTATAACACCTTATTAGGTTATGTTCAATACATAGTAAAATCCAATATTCCTTTATTTTTAGACATAAGTCAGAAGAACATGATCAAATCTCTTGTCTTTTCTATATGAGGTCCATGTTAATATTATCATAAAGTAATGTTCTGTTGACTATCAGCTTTTTAAAGCCATTCTATTTACCTATAAAAGTATCTATAATATATCAACGACATCTGAAATAATTCAATGTTATCAAGGAATATAATTTTACTATCATGTGCTCTTACTGAAACATATTTCATACCATGTACAATGAGACTTGTATAGTGACTGTATTTTTAGATTCTTTACCCTCTCCAATCAATATAAATCACTACCACATTCTCCTGATGCTATATATGGGGAAATCTTTAGTGTTTCATTTTTGTATCAACATTTGAGGATTTTTTATATGGAACAATTATATTGTAGGATGATTATGAAATTTTCAAAGGAATTTCAATTAGGCTATATTGTTGATATAAAATCAAAAATGATCTTTCAATGTTTGATATGAAAAATACTTCAAAAAAATTATTTTCGACATCTATATAAATACAACCCTATTTGTACTAGTTTCATATGGTGAATTTAAAAAATGAATTTTATGCCTCTTATATAATCAATCTATATGGAATAAACCATTTGTACAGTGAGGATCACCAATTTTGGAGATTTTAGTAAAAGAATTCGAATAATGAAGTTTCACGGTTGTATGAATGACTAAACTGTGATGGTGCAATGTATAAAAGGGGTAATGATACGTATTTATTATTTATACAACTTTTTTTTTCAATAAATAAAATAATAAATATAGTTTTTAATTTAAAAAAGTAATGATAATAATTTTATTTTTTCATTTAATCTATTATATCATTATGATTCAAGAACTAATTCATCAAAATCATTAATAGTGATAGTTACACAACTTATGTACCTCCATGAATCTCAAGATTATTGAATGTGTAACCCACATCATTTGAATCATCAATAAAAATAAAATTAATAAATAGTTGAGTGGATGTAATACAATGAATAAGAGGAAATTATATCACCATTATGAAAGAATGAAATGAACTTTTGGGAATCTTTATGTGCTTCTCAACATTCCTAGGACATCGTTTTTAATAAAGATTTTATTTTTTCCCAATGAAAAAATAAAATATTTGGAGATGTAGTAGCTGTTAATATATTAAGAAAATAAAGAGAATATGGAATGATGGGTTTAAAATTATTTTTAAATTATTATAATTTAAAATCCAAATTTTAATATATAAATTACTTAACATTGATTTAAGATAAAATTTATTAATATGTAATATTAATTTTTTTATGAAAATGAAAATGATTACTAATTATGAAAGATTATAATTTTTAAAATAAATATATTCAATATAATAAAATGTTTACAATAATTTTTTTTAGGAAATATAATACATAGTATTTAATATAGATATTTTAGTTTTCACTTTGTTTAAAAATGGGACAACCGTAGGCTAATTGGTGACACCTATACCACCTTGAGGACCCACAAGGTTTAAACCCCAAAATTTTAGGTGTCAACCCATGCATAACATATTGCCGGGAAGCTTGATAATATGATCATAGGTAAGACCATAATCAGGAAGTACTCATGTATATTCCCCCCTTTGTCCACAATGAGTCTCTGATGAAGCCCATATAAGATCGTGTGTAAGGTTCCTATGCATGTGTTCTTCTGTTATTGGATTGTGTTGAAGCTGCAAATTTCCTTATAATGGGCAGCTAGAATATCCCCCTATTTTGATGTGTGATGAGAAGGACTCGATTTAGACCACTCAATCATGATCAGACTCATCAGAGCCATCCACTCTCTTTTCCTTCGATCAATCCCCCCCCCCCCACCATCAATATTTTATCCTTTAAACTAAATGATTGGATCATGATATTAATAGGGGTTAGATTTTAACATGATTTATAGTTTTTTGGTTATCTTCATGACCAAGTCAGCAAATAAAAACCATCGATATATCTCTCTTTAACATCTATTGATGTCATCACTCTCAACAAAATTTGGTCGAGTGATATAATTTTGTAACAAAAAATGTATCAAGATATCCAATCACTATACTAAAGATATTATATATAATCAATTCATTTATGAAGTATAGATATCTCATAGATACATTATGATCTAGGTTAATGAAAACAACATGAACTATCACCATATATGATCTACTACTCCCCAAAATATCTAATTTATGATAGAAATTATGTCACTTCAAAAAATATGTATAAATCTACTAATTAGAATTTTAAATCAAGAACAATATAAACCCTCCTATATCTATTTATTTACATATATAAATTAAAATATATATAGAAATACATATAATGTTTTTATAATTTTAAACCAAATATTATCTTTAGTAGGACATCGCTCGGATGGATTGGAAATATAATGGAAAAGATGAACTTTCATCTACAACTTGATATTAAATATATATCGATTTTTGAAATTTAAAATATCATTGGGTTGTGGTAGGAAAATTGAGCATATAAATAGAATATAAACCTTTTATAATTTTACATTGTAAAGACCTGTAAATTCAATGTAAATGTTTTTTAAATTATATGGGAATATTAAAAGTTTGCAAAAATTAACAGCTCATAATTCTGAGGCCCAGTTTACCCAGAATGAATTTTTGAACTTCATTTCAGGTAAGTTCATTAAACGTACAAGTCGGTTTTTGTAACTTTTTCACCAGTGCTCAGAATTTAAATCCAAGGGAACTGTTGAACTCACAGCGCTGCTATTCGCTTTAGGAATCCTTTACCTTGACTTTAGTAGGTCGAAGGTGAAAGTTAGATTTTGGGTTATTTCATGGAATAATAGAAAATAATAACAATTTTTAACATTTTTATTTTTCTTGATTCCTTACATGTGAGGTTCTGGAGGTGGGTACCGCCGAGCCCAAAACCTCCTAATTTGAATTTGGGGGTGGGGACCACCCGAACCCCCTAACTCCTTCTTCAATGGAGGGAGCATATGGAACTCCCTCTTTAATGAGGGAGGTGACCTTTTTTATCCTTACACTTTCATGGTTCCAATCACATAAATTAATTAATTCAACAAATTTTAATTTACACCAACAAACTAAATAAATAAAATATTCTATTATGTTGGGAATTTATTTTTGTTGAATTGTAGAAAGAGAGAAGATTTGGAGAATCGTGGAGAAACTCATCCTCCAATGACGAATGCCAACGAATAACTATTCTCCTTCGATGACTATTTCCCTAAACATAAATGAAGGATCTCCAAAGATGAACGAACCGACGATCAAGGAAATACCATCATCGCTGACCTCATCTTTTTCCTCTCCTCACAGACGCCATTGGTGGAAATATGTTTCAGGATCAACAATAGCCAATCCATCTCAACTTTGGACAATATTCAACAAACCTTTGAGGTAGGGGTGTGTTTCAATTTGATCAATGTTGTATTCCCACTCACATTGAATCATTTTCCTTGAGCCGTATGATACCACTTTAACGTGGAGGGTATGGGCCAAAAAAACATGGTTTGACTGTTCTGCAAATCTTGTTGATCTTTTGTGTTATCTTCACAATGGTGTCATTGACCAGTGTCGGTGGTTGGCACAGGTGGAAATCATGAACCATGATGTAGGCGAAAAAATAAGGGAGTCCATTCAAGCCGGTTGCCCACGCCGGCATGACACCGCACTACCCCGTGGTCGCGCCATGTCGTGCCGCCAGTGGCCCCTTGTGCTGCCCCACAGATCCCCATGCTGCCCCATGGCCATACTTCCCTGTGGCCCCCCACAATGCCCTGTGGCCCCCCGTTCCACCCGCCGCCTAGCCGTCCCGCCCCGTGGCCTCGCCTCCCGGCGGCTTCACCACCCTCGCGGTCCTGCCACCCCCGCGCCTCCCAGCCGGGGAACCCAACACGGGCTAGAAAGCCTAGTGGGATGGGCTAGCCAGCAAGGGCCAAGATGGACCCAACAGGCCGGACACAGTAGGTCAGGCTGGGTCAACCGAAACCGGGTCGGTGTAGACCGGGTCGGGCTAGGTCGGACCGGACCCAAACCCACTATGACCCATTTACTCTATTTTGGACATAACATTGACATCAGAATTCCATTTGACGAACTATCACTGGCGTTGGAAACATTGGAGTAAGATGGCCCCATTGAGTATACCCCATATGAGATTTGGGTAATTTTGGAGTATGGTCGGGTTGGATCGAGAACGAATCCATCCGTGCCCTCAGGACAAAAATGCTAATAACATACAAATCAGGCGTCTGATTGATGTGCTGTCTATTGCATTTAGACCCCTATGAAATGGAGGTCCTCTAAGATACGTCATCATGGGACTTCATATCAGTTGGATTATCGACCAGTGGCTTGAGGAGTGGACCCTCCAGGTGACAAGCAAGCATAGTACGACAACCCAGTAGCTGGTTGTGATTTGAGGAAGAGATCCTTTATGGGTAACTGATGAAGGGTCCAACATGGAACCGCTATAAGATTCCATGCGGGAAAACCTGAGAAATATAGTGTGGGTCATCACATAGGGATCCTGTGTGGGTCATCACCTAGTGATCCAGTGTGGGTTAGCACTGAGCGATCTGTGTGGGTCAACACCGAGCGATCCTTTTTGGGTCAGCACCAAGCGATCTTGTGTGTGTCAGAACCGAGTGATCCTATGTGGGTCTGATGATGATTAGTGATACTTCGGGGGTCAGAAACTTAACAGAGTAAGATGATTCAGTATTTATATCTAATAATCTATAATATTGTACCAAAGTTATAGCTGGTGTGAGACAAGTCTATACTTGTGTGTAACATTCTTTGTGGTAATACCTTGGTGGTATTCTTCAGTTTGGTGTACTTGTGTTGTACTTGCCTTAATGTCATTTCTTCCTTTGTGGAAATTTTGTTCTTGGGGATTTGGAGTTTCACTCTCTGTTTTTCTAATGATTGAGATGGGTTTACATTCTCACATAGGTATATGTATGGGCATATAACTAATTAGGGTTTTCATTTGTTTCCTTTGCTATGTGGTTTATCCTTGGTGGATATTGTGAGAACATGAGGTTCATGAGGACCCTAATAAGTATTGTAATACTCATCCATACACGGGCTATTCCCACACTTTGTTGTGTTTTCTGTAGACGATGGAAAACACTGACTGAGGATGAGAGTATGGGGACTATAGGTAGCTCAGAGGTGGACGTTAGACGAGGCGAACTGAAAATTCGGTCACTCGTGAGTTGTACCTACCCTTTAGGTAGGATTCATTATGGACAAGCCAGGGGATTCTTTTCACCTATCAGTTGTCTTGTACTTTCAGTTTCATGTACTTTCTAGTTGGGCCTGTATTTTGGCCCTTTTTACATATTATACTCACTTTGTTTACTATTCAATTTACTTGAGTTCATATCTTTTTGTGTGTTGGATTCCATGTGCCTATAGGTTATAAAGGAAATTCCATCCAAGAATTAGGTAATATGAATTCTGTGCTAGTCTCCACCCCTAGCATATAGAAGGCATGCATGGGGTTGTCACGGCACGAGCCCCAGGGGACAGGTCGTGAAAAAATGGTTTCATAGGAGTCGGTTATACCGTAGAACATATGACTCAATTATTCTTAACAGCAATATTTTTATGTGTATTGAGTGTGGTAATCAGTTTAGGGAATTTTAGTGTTGGTGCGACGGCCAACATATCCATACACTGGGACCCTGACTTCTGATTTCCGACACAGTAAACGAAAACACTGATTGCATGTGTGTTTTCAAGTGTCTTATTTGTGAACTCATTGAGTCAGATCACGAGGTATAAATTATTGATTGTGGAACACCTGTTTGTTTTTAGGATTCCGCCACACAGCCAGCCAGCTGGGGTTCCGAGTATAGTATGCATTGAAATCCCACCGAGCAACAATGCCTCGGTACAGGGCACTTTTCCAATAGAGGAACCAGAGGTACCATTACCTGTTGGGACACCGATGCAACCAGCCCCAGTAGCAGAGGGTGCACGCTGCTTGAGTGCATGTCATGAGTTCCAATGCCAGAGGCTACCTAGGATTAGGGGAGAGGCAGAACCACAGGTGGATGAGTATTGGATAGAGGTTGTGGTTGAAGTCTTTTGACAGGTATGGACACTAGCCAATGTCATGGTGATCCTTGCAACCAGTATTCTACAGAAAGTTGTAGGAAGATGGTGGATCTTGATGCTCCAGGTTCATGATGAGGTGATACTTCTATGCAAAGAATTTGAGAGCCTATTTTGCTTAGAGTTTTTTCTAATGACTCTTCTTGTAGAGCGCATACAGAAGCTTCTTCATCTGTAACAGGGCAACATGATTGTGTCTTAGTACTGAACGAGGTTCACTGACCTCTCATGCTACTCCCCAAATATGGGGCGGGGTCCATTATTCACGGCCCAACCCTTCTATCAGGGACTTAGGCAGGAAATCAGGGCTTTAATGATCTCACTCAACATCTCGATGTAGGTGGGTGTGTTATATAGAGACATCGTAGTGGAGAGTTTCCTTGTATAGCAGTATCCTGCAGCGAGACCCACCACTAGTCATCCCATAGCAAAGTATTCTATAGATGGTAATAGATAGATGTAGCATAGGTCCAAGAGGACCAGACATAAAGGTAGATAGACACATGATTTAGGGTCGGTTGTGCAGGGCACCCGAGGCAGAGTCACTCATGACAGGAGCGGGCAGTGTTACGCATGTGACGGGCAGGGTCACAGGGATCGTGACTGTACGACCCACCATACAGATGATCAGCAGATCGTCTAAGGACCACCTAGGCATAGAATAAGGTTCGATCGAGGTTGTCCACAGAGATCCAGTAGACGTAGAAGAGGAGATGGTTGTGAAACTGACGCTGGGAGACGACTCGAGATGTTACACCCACCCCCACCGGGAGGTCCACCCTGACTATAGGGAGCAGGAGGACAGGGGCAAGCTCAGATTCAGAGAACTAAGGCATATGATCATGGAGCTTCATAGATGATACGAGGTATGATTTTTGTCTACTCCACCTTATCAGTAGTACTTATAGACACAGGTGCCAACCATTCTTTTATTTCCACTACCCTTGTCCAGATCATGGATATTCAGACCGATCTTTTGGCTCGATCCTTATGACTTGAGACACATACAAGAGTGGATTCAATTATTTTTCTCTGGTGTCGGTAGTGTGAGATTACTTTAAGAGGAAAGATCTTCAGCTGGGATCTCCTAGTAACAGCATCGAGGCCTTACGACGACATCTTGGGTATAGACTGGTTATCTACAGTCGATGCTCAGATTTACTATATTAGGCATAATGTTTAGTGTTTCTACATGGATGAGACCATGTTATCTTCACCGGAGTGAAGGGAGACTTTGAAAAATAGGATGGACTTACCCGAAGGAGAGTGCAGCTGATCACTCATCTATTGGCCAGCCTTACCCTCGGATCGGTTGATGCGGAGAGTCCAAGCTATCCTGTAGTGGTGGACCAGTACAAAGATGTCTTTTCTGATGATGTTATGCGTCTACATCATTGTAGAGAGGTAGACATTTCACATTGACTTGTGCCTTGGGATGACACTGATATCTACACCAGCGTAATGGACGGCTCTCACGAAGATTCATGAGCTGCGGGTACAACTAGAGGACTTGAAGGGGATTAGATTTATTCAGCCAGGTTTTTTACCTTAGGCAAACCCAATTTAGTTCACTAAGAAGGTGGATGGAAGATTGAAAATTTGTGGTGATTATCAGCACCTGAACCAGGTGACCATGCAGAACAAGTACCCACATCCTAAGATGGACGACCTCTTTGATCAGTTGAAGGACGCACAATGGTTCTTGAAGATAGACCTTAGGTTAGGCTATTACCAGCTCAGAGTAAAAGACTAGGATGTGGAGAATATGTATTTCATATGTCGGTATGGCCACTACGAGTTCTTGGTTATTCCATTTGACAAGGCCAACGCTCTAGTAGTATTCATGGGACTCGTGAATAAGATCCTTCAACCACACCTTAATATCTTTGTAGTAGTCTTAATCAATGACATTCTGATATACTCAACTACTAAGGAGGATTATTCCTAACATTTTCTGGTAGTACTGGACACACCCCGAGAGCACCAGCTTTATGTTAAGCTCTCGAATTTCCAGTTATGGATTTGAGAGGTTCACATTCTAGGAAATTTCATATCAGATGATGGAGTTGTAGTATATCCAGCGATGAATGAAGTGTTACTTTCATGGGATCCACCCAAGAGTGTGATGGAGGTACGGGGTTTCCTGGGTCTGGCCAGTTACTACCGATGATTTGTTCCATATTTCACAAGAGTTCTAGCACCTTTATCCGGGTTGAATAAGAAGGGGAAACCCTTCATGTGGTCAAAGAGATGTCAGCTGTGTTTTCAGAAGATGAGGTAGAGGTTAACTAGTGCCGCCATCTTGAGGCTTCCGGAGGATAGTGTAGGGTATGTTGTGTACAGCCATGCATATAGGACCAGTTTGGGATGTGTCCTGATGTAGGAGTGAGTAGTGATCACATATGGTTCTTGAAATTTGAGACAACATGAACAGAATTACGCAACCCATGACCTGGAGTTAGCAGCAGTGGTCTTCACCTTGAATATATGGCGACATTAATTGATGTGTGATCATTTTACAATCTACTCGGATCACAAGAGTCTCATGTATATCTTCTCAAAGAAGGACATGAACCTGAGACAGCGACGTTTCCTTGAGTTCCTCCAGGACTATGACTTCGAGATAGTTTATACACCAAGGAAGGGGAATGTTGAAGAAAATGCACTCTGCAGAAGATCTGGTATACAGTTGCTTGGATAGGCGACGAAGCAGAATGACACTTTGCATATATCCTTTATGGAACAAGATGGTGCATCTTTTCTTCAGCCTCTTAAAGTCACCCCCCACTTCATTAGCGAGTCCGAGAGACACAGCATGGGGACACTGACTGCGAGACTCGACGTGCTCAGATATCCACAGGACATGCACCTGATAGATATTATGAAGGTGGGGATGAAGTAATTCTCATCAGAGGATGTACCATGGTACCAATGTCTCATCATGAAGAAGTATTGAGGTAGATACACACATACTATCTAACAGTACATCCATGAGTGGTAATGATGTACCAGGTTCTCCGACTACTACACTAGAGGCTGGGAATGAAGAAATAAGTAGCAGATTTTGTCTCTCAGTGCCTAACTTGTTAGAAAGTGAAGGTGGAGCATCAGTTACCAGAAGAATCATTTCATCCTTTAGAGGTCTCATAGTGGAATTGGGAGGAGATATCCATGGACATCATGATTGGACATATATGTACATCCATAGGTCATGATTCTATATGGGTGATCGTCGATCGAATCACCATGTCAGTCCACTTCTTACCGATCAGTGAGAGAAGTTCAGTTGAGATCTTGGGACGCCTCTATGTTCAATAGATTGTGCGGCTATATGGATTACCCTTGATGATTGACTCTGATCGTGATACATGTTTCACTTCCTGACTATGGATGGGGTTTAAGAAGGCTTTCAGGACACAACTTCATTTGAGAACCACCGTCCATCCTCAAACGGATGCTTATACTGAGTGGACCATTCAGACTCTCAAGGACATGATGCGTGCTTGCATCCTAAACTGTGGTCGTAGCTAGGAGGATCACTACTCATTGGCGGAGTTTTCATGCAACAACAACTATCACTCCACCACTAGGATGGAACTTTTTGAGGTGTTGTACATGCGAACTTGCAGATTACCTTTGGGCTGGACTAATATAGGGGAGTCAGCACTCATGGGACTGGAGATGGTTTCGGCTACCATAGAGAAGGTTCAGATCATCCAGGAGCAGATAAAGACTACACAGAGAAGAAAGAAGTCATATTCTGACAAGATATGGATACCTATGGAGTTAGAGGATGGAAACCACATCTTTCTATGGGTCTCATCCCTATGAGGTTTGTGGATATATGGTCGAGGCGGCATGTTATCTCCATGGTTCATCAGATCTATTTAGGTCCTCAACAGTGTTTGTGAGGTGGCTTACCGCTTATCTCTTCCCCCTTAGTTGCACTGGGTGTAGGACATCTTCCACGTATCCCAGCTAAAGAGATACGTACATGACCCTTCTTACATCATCAACCACAGAGATCTGGAATTTGACGATGGGGAGACTATTACATAGGTTCCATTAGAGATTGAGGATCGACAGATGTGAGTCCTTCATGGGCGATCGATACCTCTGGTGTGCGTTCGTTGGTAGCACGGGATGCTCCATGATAGCCCAAGGAAGTGGGAGGCTCACATACATTCTAAGTACCACATCTTTTTTACCATGTTTTTTATGTGGATTATGGGGATGTAAAGCCCTGAGGTGGGGATAATGTAGAGACCCGGAAATTCTATGTACGTTTCTAATTATATGGTTATTTTACAAGTTTGTGAAAATTTATGGCTCCTGATTCCGAGGCACGGTGTGCCTGGAATAAATTTATATACTTTTTTTGGGTACGTTCAGTAAATGTACAAGCAGTTTTTTTGTAACTTTTGAACTGGTTTTCAGAATTGAAATTTGAGGGCACCGTTAGACTCACAGCGTTGGTATTTTCTTAATAAGACCTTCACCTCGAATGTAGTAGGTCGAGGGTGAAAGATAGATTCTATGTTTTTCGTGGAATAATAGAATAAAAAAATGTTTAACATTTTTTTTTGAAACCTTCCATTTGAGGATATGGAGGTGGGGACCACCGATCAAAAAACATCAAAATTGGAATTTGAGGGTGGGGACCTCATAAACCCATTCACTCATTCTTTAATGGGAGGAACCTCTTGAACATCCTCCTTAATGAGGGAGGTGGCCTTTGGTGTCCTTCAACTTTAATGGTTCCAAACAAATAAATAAATTAATTATGCCAATTTGAATTTATGCCAACTAACTAAATAGATAACATATTCTATTATATTGGGATTTCATTTTTGGGGGAATTTGGGAAAGAGATAAGCTTTGGAGAATCATGGATAAATTCATCTTCTAACGAAGAATGCCAAAAAATTACTCTTCTCTTCGATGAGTCATTCTCTAAACTCAGTCGAAGGATCTCTATGGATGAACGAACCGATGATCAAGGAAACACCATCTTCACCGACCACTTCTTTTTCTTTGCCTCACTGATGCCATTGGAGGAGACTTCTTTCAGGATGAAAAAACACCAATCCATCTAATCCAGAGAAAATAATCAAAAAAACATAAAGGTAGGTTTGTGTTTCAATTTGATCAATGTTATATTCCCACTCACATTGAATCATATTCCATGAGCTATGTGAAACGGACCTAACGCGAAGGGTACTATCTAAACAAACATGGCCCGACCCCTTGGAAAATCTTTTGAATCATTTCTGTAATCTTCGCAATGGTATCGGCAACTGGTGCCTACGGTTGGCACCAGTGGAACTCAAGAACTGTGAAAAAGGTGACGAATGAAGGGTGGCCGGTCAAGCTGGTCGCCGGAGATGGCCTAATGCCCCGCTGACCCACAGCCATGCCGCACCACCTATCACACCCCCCACCACCCCGCTGCCTCGCCTCCTGCCCCACCCTGCGCACCCCAACTCCCTGCTACACCGCACCGCCCGTGGCCCCCCAAACCACCCCATGGACATGCAGCCCGCGGCACCGCCACACTGTGGCCCCACCAAACCCCACCGCCCGCGTCGTCACTGCACCGCCCCACGGATTTTCCTCCCTCGTAGTATTGTGGCCTCTGCAGCGCCAGTCCGGGCCACACAGCACGTGACGGGCCAGACCCAATGGGTCCGGCCGGGTCGACCCAAACTGGGATGGTTCCGGCCAGGTGGGTCCGACAGGGTCGGAGCAGACCTGGACCCACTACAACCCATTTACGCTCTTTTAGCCATAAATTTAGCACCAGACTTTCATTTCACGAACCTTCAGTGGTGGTGGGCACCATGGAGTGAGACAATATTTTGAGTATACCCTAGTGGATATGTGGGTGATGTTGGAGTACGTTCAGGTTCGATCGAGCACGAATCCAACTGAACCCTTGGGATAAAAAGGCCAATAACATATAGACCAGGCGTCTGATTGACGCGATGTCTATTGAATTGAGACTGTTGTGTCATGGCGGTCCTTTGAGATACTTATTTCTGGGAATTTTTGTCACATGGAGTATTGACCAGTGGCTTGAGCGGTAGACCTTCCAAGAGATGAGAAAGCTTAGTGAGATAACCCAGTAGATGGCTGTGACTTGAGGAAGAGATCCTTCATGTGTCCGTGATTAAGGGATCCACATTGAACCGCTCTAGTATAATATGTGGGACTTCCCAAGCGATTCTGTGTGGGTCAAAACCTAGAGACCCTATTTGGGTTAGCACCTAGCGATCCTATGTGGGTCATCATCAATCGATCATGTGTGGGTCAGTACCGATCGATCCTGTGTCGGTCAGAACCAAGCGATCTTATCTGGGTTATCACCGAGCCATCTTGTGTGGGTCAACGCCTATAGATCCTATGTGGATATGATGATGATTAGAGATCCTTCGTGGTTCTTACTCTTAATAGAGTAAGATGATTTTTTTAGTTACATCTAATCATATCTACTATTGTACCTATGTTATACCCAGTGTGAGATGAGTCTACACCTATGTGGTACTTTCTTCGTGGTAATACCTTTGTGGTATTTTTTTGTGTGGTGTACCTATGTGGTACTTGCCTTCATGGTATTTCTTCCATTGTCGAAAAGTTGATCTTGGAACTTTGGAGTTGGAATATGTATTTTACTCATGATTGAGATGGGTTTACTTGATAACTTAGGAATATTTATTGGAATATAGCTAATTTGGGTTATCAATTTATTCCATTGTTGTGTGGTTTATCCATGGTAGATAGTGTGAGTCCTTGAGGGTCGCAATGTCCCTACTGAGTATCTTAATACTCACCCCTGTACGGGATATGACTGCACATCATTGTGTTTGGTGTCGATGAAAGACAGCTTTGACTAGGGACGAGAGTACCAGAACTGGAGGTATCTCATAGGTGGATGTTAGATGAGGTGAACCATAGAGGTGGTCATTCGGGAGTTGTACTAACCCTTCAGGTAGGATTCATGGTGGACGATCCAGGAGATGCTTTTCACCTATCATATATCTTGTACTTTCTGTTTCTTGTACTTTCCAATTGGGAATGTATCTTGTGCCCTTTTACATACTATACTCACTCTGTTTAATATTCAGTTTACTTGAATTCTTATCTTGTTGTCTTCTTGGTTGCATGTGATTATAGGTTATAAAGTCAATGCCTTCCAAGTTTTAGGGAATACGCATTCGGTTCTAGTCGCCAGTCCCTAGCCTATAGAAGGTGGGAATGGGGTATTCACGACACATGCCTCAAGGAACGGGACGAGATCTACATATACAAATCACACATGTTTGGTAATCTATAATCTGAACATACATTTTTTATTCTTTTCCAATTTGTTTTTTTAAATGAGATACCTTTTTTAATATTTTTAATTACCATAAAAGATATAGTTATTTTTGAAATAAATATATATGAATGAATTTTTTTACATTTTATTAATTTTAATAATGATTTCCTTTTTTTAATTCAGATTTAAAATTACGTATAGGGTTTAATTGAATTTATGTTTTTAATACCCTTATAATGGGGATTACATTTATAAAAAATAATTCAAATGGTTTATCAAAATTTAATATATTATTTTAATAATATTTATCTTTAAGCTGTAACATAAAATAAAAAATCATTATATTTATTTTTTAAAAATTTCACACTATAAGATAATTGATCTTATCATGATCTAGCTCTTTATATTTTTTGTCTTGAGAATATATGATTAAAATAATTTGTGTCTAATTTCTAATTTATATTATGTTTTTTTAATAAATATTATCATTTTAGGTGTGCAATTTTCACGAACATTCATGAATGTAATTTTAAATAAACGATATTTCTAGTATCAATAACATTATTCATTTACTTCACATATATGTTTAATTTTTAATGAGTTTTTATTTCATGTTCTTATGCATTGAATAAATTGTCCCTTTGTAGGATGTAATTAAAAAATATATTTAGTGAGTGTAATGAATGAAATTTCAATAAATGGATGTTAATTATTCATTCATTAACAAAGCATGTATTTATACAACGTTTAATGGAAATCATATTCAGTTGATCAAAATTTGAAAAATGATTTTATATAAATACATATTTATACATATGTACGTTATTAAGTTGAAATGATTTTAAGGTACAACATACAGTAGAAAATGTATATATATATGAGAAAATGATAAAATGGTTTTATAAAATGAGGAACATGAAAATTATAGACACGGTAGGGGATTGGGGAGTAAAACCATCCCTAGAGAATGTGATGAATACCAATACAAACATTAATGTTTCAATTGGTCCCTTATATTGTTTTCAAAATCATTCATAATGTTCCCAAATAATTAACTAGATCATTTTTAAAGATGTTTATTTTAGCATTAGTATTTTCAATCTATTTTATTATCATCATAACATTAAAATTTAAGTGATATTTTTAAATGGTATTTCAAATAATAATTTTGAATGTATTAAAAAAAGATTATTCCAAATTATTTCACAATAGTAGTTTTCAAGGGAGATTTTTCCAATTTTTTTGACTATTTTCAAAACCCCTAATAAGTAATTTATTTATCATCCCTTGTTTGAAATATTTTTCATAGGTTCTCTAGATATTCTATGATGGATAAATTCTCGATTGAAGTTATAATATAAAAAAAGATATATTAAATTTATTTTTTGGTTCAAATTTTCTAAAATTGTACAATGATAACTAATTCTCTAGAACTGATACCTTAATGTTTCATGATACAAATTTAATTTTTGTATTTATTATCTTTTGTTAAAAACAATATATGTATCACTTTTATGTGATGAATTAGAAATAACGGTTTGAAGGTTTTATAAATTTCTTCTTAATGGAGGATTTTGAAATGGTCGATTCAAGGGAGGCTCGATGTTGTGGAAAATTTATACTCAATCTATACCAGTGGACTTGGGATGTTCACATTGGGGATTACTAGAGTTAGATGGTGATGTGGGTTAAGATATGGGGTCTTCCACTTTCGTTTAATTATCCTTCTATATTCATATCATATAATATTCCTTGGGATCATATCTATGTTTGAAAAAGGACACAAAGTTTTAACCAAAAATTGTTCCACCATAAATTTTTTTTGGATTATTTACTTATTGAAGTATATTCCATCAAAAAATTTGGTAATGGAATTAGAGAGATTTCCTATGAGAATAACATCATATTCCAAAACCCTCCATGCTTCTATTTAACTTTCCATCATTAGAAAAATTCAGTTAGGGTTTATCGGTGTATCCATGCACCTTCAAAAGCTACACAATATTAATTGTGTGGAGTTTTTAGATGTCTGGAGGATGATGAATTTGTTTTAGTCATAAATTAGTGGCTGACATCCCCATTTTTTTACTACCCCTATTCAAATCTTGATAACACTCCCCACATGGTTGATGATCAGTTACATATGCGGACGTGTAGAGATTAAAATTTGAATAAATAAATTCCAATATATCCCTCAGTCATCTCCCTACCTTTAAAGGGGCACTTTATACCTATTCACATGCACCTGATAGGTCTACTTCAATTTTATTGATTTGGATAGGAGATTCACTTACCATATATGATGATACCACTGCGTTTTTATAGAGTGAAAGGGTTACATGAATTATTATTCTGATAAGGATTTGGGTCCATCATCTCTTCATGTAGAGTGTCCGCCATCCAATGCCTCAGTGCTACTTTTCCTGAAGGTTCTAGTCTCTTCTCATCATTGTTCCATAGTGGTGTTCCCATTCATGTACTAGTATTCTTTGAAAAGGGTGATGACCACAAGGGAAGTTTAGGGGGGCGTCGATGGTGTTTGGATAGATGGTTGGGTCTCCCCACATTTATCGAAGTATGTGGAATACTTTAATGTGGGGTTGGTGGAGGAAGCATCATCACCCTGGCCTAGTTTTGCGAAAGTTAGTCTATGTCTTTATATTATTATTAAACCAAAATTTTATTATAACTAAGAAGTGAAGATCCCTAATTCTGTGCAAGATTCTTATGGTCATTCTAGAGTTAATGATGCTCATTGAATGGCGTCATCATCGCCTATTTTTATATAACTCATATTACACGTGTTAATAATAGGGAATTGATAGCTCTCAATACTCCATCAATGTATATCAACACCAATATTCACAATTCATCATATACTAATTGTTAATGATTCATATCATGTTTGGAATTCATGATTCATAGGGAATTGTTTGAAGTGATAATTTACGGTTAATGAACCCCACAATCCTCTTGTTCATTTTGGTTCCTTCCTGTAATCTATAAAAAACAGGTATTATATTTTCGATTTTTTAGAAGTATAGGTAAAAATAACTACATGAATGTAAATTAGTGTAAGTTATATTTCTAGTTATTCAAGAAGTAATATTTTTTCATGGATCTCATTGATACCATCGATCAATACATAACCTATGAAGTAACATTAGTGGTATGGTTTTTTTTTAATTTTTCATGATAAATGTGATTTGTTTGAGTGGAAGGATCTCTGAGATTCATTATCCAATTTTCATAATAGTTACTAAGCATGGTGTTTAAAAAGGGACATTAACATGATAGCTATGGTATTCATGAACAAAATAGGGTTGTTGGTGTCTTTCAAATCTATGTAGAACTAATGATATTTTTTTATCAAAATATTCTTATGGGTATGTTTTCATTAGGCTCAAAATAATCACAATGAAATAATTAGAGGGTTCCTTAAATAATCTAGATCTTATTCAATTATATTCTATTCCATAATTAAGGTGAAGACTCATTCCATCTTTCATATGTTGTCCACCCAGATCATTATTTGTCTGATCATATGACTTATTTAATTTAAATTAAAGGATAGTTTTGTTGTAATAGAATTATTTTTTCATGGAACCAGGGTCATTGAAAATGTTTCTTGGAAGATTTTAGGAGGTATGGGCTTCATCTAGCTATATTATTATACTATGCGAGGCTTTAAAACAGTCATAATTTTCTCATAATGTATTTATAAATATGGTCAAATCATAAATAATAAAATATAGGTATGGTAGAGATCATGTTGGATACTACTAACATGGAGGATGGTATAAAAATTACCCAGGAAGATGATTATTTTGAAACATTAGTTATGAAATAAAACATTCTTTGTTCTAAAATCATAGAGGTTTGATGATATAACATGTAAAAGTATCAGGTCCTTCAGTTAAATGATGAGAATAGGAACACAACCATATTATAGGAGTTCTTAAGAGAAATTAAATCCATTTCTAATATAGAAATGATATTGGATGATTTTTCTTCCAATAATTAATGTTTTGGAGGCTCATAATTTCAATGAAAATCACTTTAGGAATCCTCTAGCACGATCATGGCTTCATTTTGGATGGTAGAGTGTGAGGGTTAAATGTGATTTTTTTTTCGGGAACTGTAATCTTGGTCTTATGTTGATTAGGAAAAATTAATATATTTGTGCCTCTATAAATGATTAAAAAATCCATGACGTCATCGCTAGCTTGAATCTATATACTTATCCTTTGCATAATGGGTTTCCTGCGGCCTTATATGTTTCTTCACTACATATTATTAGGTATTAGGTTGTGGAGTCCATTTAATATTTTTTAATGTTGCCTCTATAAATCGGTTCCTGAGAACCTCATATTTAGTTATCATTTCTAAAATTCAAGGATCCTATAAATGTTAAATAGTATATACGGATATATGTGTGAATCTTTAGCTAAAATATCATTTCATTCCTGCTTAATAAAAGGCTGGAGAGACTTTTATCATGACTTATTTATGAATAGAAACATGACATCAAATAGAGGAGATGTATTCAATGGGTAATTTTCCTCCATAATGAGATTATAGCTGATATAAATAATAATGATAGGGGTAATAATATACTAATGAAGGTGGAAAAGTGGAAATCATATGATATGATGTAATTGATGTTTTTTTATAAATATGTTGAGACACCTCGTCTTATCTAATTAGTGATGAAATATTATATTAAGATGTTATGACTACCCTTTGATTTTAATTTCTCTTACAGGTATGGTTTTCAGTTTCTTGAAATGCATGAAGGTGCATCGAGAAGGTTATATGATTTTTCCATGACTTTTTATTACATCCCAATATGCTCTCCATAGTAATATTAAATGATGTATGGAGGAATGGTTGATTTACTCATTCACGAATAGAGAAGGGACCCTATCATTAGTCATTTGATGTATTCTGATGATTTATAATTCTTTTTAAATGGCCAATAATGGTCTATTGACAACATCAATAATAAATGGTTTCTTATAGTTCTTGGAGTGGTCAACATATCACCACAAGTAAAAGTAGTGTGTTTATACCAATAAATTGCTCAATCATGGGGAGTGGGGAAATCCAGGAATGTCTTGGGATGTCCATGAGATCTTTATAGATGGTATATATTTGATTTCCCATATTGAATGATAGGTTACATAGTATTTTATTAAATGGTATTATTAACATCATCATAGGGAACATCAAAACTGGAAGAAATATTTCGTATCATTGCATGGTAGGATCAAATTTATTAATATCATCCTAACACATATTCTTATGAATATTCTTATTTCCATTTCAAATCCTTAGTGTACTACCAGTTATATAGAGATAATACACTATGGATTTATTTAGAATAAAAATCTGACAAAAATATGTCTTTAGGATGCATGGGAGAGGATATCCAAGACAATTGGGGGAGGATATAATAATATCTTTAGTGTTCAAGTGTATATATAGTATATTCAGGCTATGATATTTTTGGATGTCATTATAGGTAGGACACTCATGGCATGGTTCATGCCTGGAAAGTATGGTGGTGATTGGAGATCCAAGAGAGAGAAAATTAGGAGGTGTTAAAGGTTGGTGAGGTTCATGGATCAACACATGGATTATAGATGATATAAGACTATAAGGCTAGTGGGAAGTGGTGATATTCAATTCTAGATGAATAATTTGGCCGATGTTGGGCCACTTTTCATTCCCGGTTTCCATGTTCAAGATAACACCATTAGAGAGTAGATCTTATTCTTTAGTTTCATTGATGGAGGTCTCAACACAGGTCATAAAATTCTCCATGTGATAATCAGAATGGGGTCTAAACCCAAAAAGTTAATTTTCGTAGAATCGTTGACAATGAATTTTTTTAATAAATTTTTCCTCAAAGGGAAGAATAAGAACATTGTTTCTTAAAAATTGGAAATAATTATTTTTACATTAGTAATTACCAAATATTTTTAAAATCATTTTATAGATTTTTTTGCAGAAAAATTTTCAAAATAGAAGATAATATTCAAAAGAAATAGATTTAGTTGAGCTCACATTAGTGGTGTTGTGATACCCCGTGTGTGGAGACTGCTTGGAAATGATTTTTTATAAGTGATTGGCCAAAGATTTTATGGTTCCTTTTTGGGTAGTGAGTTTGTATTAACATTAAAGGTGATTCCATAGAAGATTTATTTTCATCCTAGTTTCACAGTGGATGAATAATATGTGTTGTTTTGAAGGTTCATTCAGTGATGATTGTAGTAGTGTGATGGATTATCAAGGAAACCATGATGTCCATGAAGAATAGAAATAGATAATACCCTCTTGGTTTGATCATTAGGGTTAAATCCCTTGTGGATTATCACTGAATTAATCTATGAGGATAGAAGAGTATTTTATATATAAGAGAACATCTACCAATAGATTATAGGTTTCTACCAGACAATTGCAGTACAGGTAGGGGTCATTGGGTCTAATGGGATACTTCTAAGAATGGGTAGAAGATTATTGTAGATTGATTATATGAGTAACGGAAAATTCATATAAGAGATATAGTTTGGGCACATAGTGTAACTATATTGTGAGGCTTTAATACTTTTATTGGTCTATTGATCTCCTTTTGGTAGAGGTGAAAACCATTAAAAGTGAAAGAAACTCATTACAATCTTATTAACATAAAGTTATCTATGGTTGTGATTGATTCCTCTACCATAGTGATTTTCCATGGAACTAATAATTCCACCCATTAGGATATCAAATATATTATTAAGGATTGTAGAATAATTTTCAACCAAAGAACCCAGGCTAGTCACACTCTAAAGGAATGTAACATTACTTCCAACAACCATTCTAAATGCATGAGCATTGACAAGAGTGTGATTATTTATCGTTATTTTAATAATATTCCCCACGACTGTAAGATAATTACGAGTTGTGATCCTCGAAGTATTCATCAATATCTCCCCACAATTATACTCATTTTCCTTGTTTTTACAATTTAAAAATAATTCAAATTCAAATTCGATAGAGAATAAGTTTTTTTGTATGAATGGGATTGACAACATTAGGAATCATAAAATAAATAGACTCATATAAGATCCCAATATTTCTTTGATGTACTTAATTGTCAATGTATTGGTTTAACAATATTCCTATTCTAATGTAGTGGTTATTAGGTGAATGTGATATTTTGGAAGTGTCCCATAGTTTTGGGTTAGAAATGAAGAGGGAGAAGATTCCAAATAGTGTGTAGCACATTGTTGGTACTAATTGTGCACCTAGATGATCAAAACATACATCTAGACCTCCTCTTAGTAAATCCCATGATAATGGTCATCACATAGATTTACAAAACATTTAGGATATCTAATGACACAATGATTTTTGGCCCCTCTTGGGTACATAGAGTCGCACAGTCGGCACAACGATCGGGCAATCAGGTGGCCAAATTGCATGGCCCATAAATTGTTGGAATCTATAATTTTCCCTTATTGAGTGAAATTTTTCATCCTAAATTTTCATCCCATTCACCCCCTCTATATTTGGTGACATTCAATAATCTTCTTCCTCATCATTGGTTGATTGTCCTTCAACAATTAGAATTATTTAGTATCTTTTAGTGTGAATTGATTCTCTACATATGTCTTTACCATTTTTTCATTCCTTTTATTGGAATATGATTTGTGTGTAGTTACCAATTTTAATAAAACCCGAATAATCTCCCTTTTGGGGATAGTTTTATTTTTTTTTTTATAGTTTTTTCATTTCATATTAGGTGTTATGATGAAGCAAGCAGTTTCCAATGGACAAGATGTTGTTGGTCTTATTTCTTTGTCCCATAATATTGATGTTTTATATCTGTATATAATTGTTATAATTCAATAACATTATATATTTTAGTGTTTTTGGTTAAAAAAGTAATTTTATCCTTTTAATGAGGTGTGAGAACTTTCATGGACCCCATTATCTTCATTGAATATGTGAGAACAAAACCACAAATAACTATGGTGTATGAAAAACACATGGAATTTGTAAAAATGTGTTGGTAAATATTGGGATAGGGTAATTGTGAAATTTATTGGGTTTTGAATACAAAATTACAATTTGAGCTTGGTTGGAGAGATAATCGGGTTGATTCGTTGTTGAGAATTGTGAAATGCCTAAGAGACATTTAAAAATTATTAATTGATTTGGTTTCTAATTTGATCAATTTACGTATTTAAATGAATAATACGATGTTTGGAACATGGGAAATTTTTTGAAATGATGTTTTGGTCTCAATGTGATTTAGATCATGGTTTTATTGTTAGATTTCAAGTGATGATTTGATGTTATGTAATAGTTTCCATTTTTTAAATATTTTTTAATAAAAAACTTTAAATGTATGGAAATAGTAATATAATCCTAAAAAATTTTGATTGTTGTAAATTTAATGTAATACATGGAGAATGCATTAGTATTTCAATGAAGAAGACTATGGTTATAATAGTGTGGATTCTAGATGATTTTAAATGAGTATTTTGATATTTGTGTAATCATATATTATGAAATGTAATGGATTTTATTTTTGGTCTAATTGTTAATATGGTATAAGGGAGTGTTTTATATATTAGTAGAGGTGTTTAATGAGATATGGTTTCTAATGATAAATGTGTTTATATGGGTTAAGGAATGAAAATAGTACATATATTTAACTATTAATGAATAATGTTCACTTGTATTTGTGGGATGTGGGGTATATGACTTGAGGCTCTATTCCCATAGCTTTGGTAGTACTGAGGCTCTAACCCCCACCCATATAATGCACAGGTTAGGTGGTCGGACATAGGCTTTATGTCCTTAATGATTGAAATTAAAATGAACTCCTAGATAGAGGATCCAATGTAATGTTATGTAATATTTATTTGGGAATAAAGAATGATGTTATATGAATACCTATGTATGTACATTTCTTTGTTTTGGATTTTAGACTACAAATCTACACTTCCCAAAAAATGCACAAGGCTTGATCATCAGACCAAGGCACCGAGGTTAGTTGGTAAATGTTTTTTAAAAAATTTCTCCTTGTTATTAAAAGTATGTGAACCCTTATGATATGGATTATTATCATTGTGTTACCATTGTCAGTTAATATTTTTAGATGAACCTAGATAACATAATGAAATAAATTACTATTTAATAATTCATTAAATGTGAAACATATTTATTTTCGCTCGTTATCTATGTATTTCACATGAATTATCTAAATTCACAATTTTAAATACAAGTTATTACATAAAACTATTGGGGGTGGTTTATGGAGTAATACTCACACATTGATTAGGTTTTTATGAAACGAGGTCACATGATAATATGGTATGTTTTCAAGTATTGGTTTTAGATAGGTACCTCATGTATGGTTCATGCTTTGGTTGTTTCGTTTGAACATGGGATTCTAGGACCGAGTTGAGACTCGGGTCCGTGTTCATAAACTCATGGGGTTTTATTGTTGAAATTTTATTTATTTGAATTTTTGACATATAGATTATAAATATATTTTTTTGTCCCATATTTCCTTTTAGTTATCTTTGGAGCATGTGATATTTTTCCCAGATATTGTTCATGTCGGTTATTTTATCATTTTTTATTACATATCTTGTATCATTACTCTAAAAAGTATGTATAATCATCCCAAGTTTCTCTTTAGACCATCCCAACTAGTCTCTATCCATGGGTGTATGTGGAGGCATTAATGAGTTCAGGTGTCGACTTGGCTTAAAGAACCTATTATATTGCATCCTAGTATGGGGACATTACTAAATTGTATCATAGGGGATTAATTTGTATTATGATTTGTTGTATAGTATAAAAGAGACTAGGGGTTTTTCCAAGATTGTTAATGATATACTTTATAAGTTCATGTATCACCACGTATGATGGATGACCAATGATTCCAAGGGTGGAAATTATTATTATATTTTTCTTCTTATTGTCGATTGGTTCATCCACCACATGCATCTCATTTCGATGTGAAGTTATTTATTTTTGTGGTATTGTTTCTAAGGATGGAATGAAAGGATAGGGTGTCTGAGTTATTGAATCATGCTAGGCACATAGGATTGATAGTTCATCTATATGTTTCTTGTGATTAAAACTTCATGGAAAATCACATGTTAATACTACTATTTTTTATAGCTGGTTTAATCATATTTATCTATCATATAAATATTTGTCGATTGTTTTTTTAATACGAAATTGTGAAAAGTGTTTTTTTTAAATGCTAGTAATAAAAAGAAGATTTTCAAAATGTAAATTCACGGTGAATTGAAAGAAAAAATGAATGTTTTAAAATGAGAAACCATGGGTTTGGAAGTGTAATTTTCATATTTAATTTTATTTCGAAACTCCCCATCATCAGTATGATAACATTATAATCTTTTGAGTAAAGAAGGTTTGGAAACCATTTGAAAACGGAGGTATGTTTCACCACCTATGACAATTCCCATATTTATATTTACTAGATACATGAATATATAATCACATTCAACTGTCATATTCCTCACAATTCATTGTTCCTTTTTACTTAATGCATCAGCCACATTATTTTCCGTCCCTATGATGTAGTGTATTGTGCAATGATAATCTATGAGTAGCTCAATACATCTCTTTTTTCTCATGTTGAGTTCTTTATGTGAAGAAGATATATTTCAAACTCATATGATCTCTATGTTTCTCACTTTTTTTCATGGATGTAATTTCTCCAAATCATCAGAGGAAATATTACCATTGCTAACTCAATATCAAGGGTTAGATAGTGTTTTTCATGAATTTTTTGTTCCCTTTATGCATATTCAATAACTATATCATTCTTCATAAAGACACAAACAATTCATTTCTGTGATTCAAATCTATATATCACAAATATATCATTTTCATATGGTAGTGTCAATACTGGAGCATTCACTAATCTTCTCTTCAGTTCTTTATAATGATTTTCACATTCCGTTGCCCATTTGAACATAAACCATTTTTCTGTGAGCATGGTCATTGGGTAAGATAAACATGTGTATTTATGAATTAAATGCCAATAATAACATGATAAACCAATAAATATACATACCATAGTTATGTTCATTGGAGTATGTCCATTATTGAAACAACCTTTGTCTTCATAGGATCAACAGATATTTCATCCTTCGAGAGAATGTTGCCAAGAAAGGAAATGGATTGAAGTCAAAATTCACACTCACTAAAATTCCAATATAATTCCTCTCTTCTAAGATATTTTAGAATAATCAGAAAGTGATTCTCCTGATCTTCATATCTTTGGGAGTAATCCATGAAATCAAGATATTCCTTCCAAACTATATTCATCAGATCCATGAAAAATGATGGTGCATTTGTTAGTCCAAAAGACATCATTGTAAAATCATAATTCCCATAACATGTTCGAAACACTGCCTTTTAGAAGATCATCCTTTTTCACACAAAGATAATGATATCCAGATCAAAGTTAAATCTTCAAAAAATATTCTTCTCCAAGAATTTGATCCAATAAATAATCAATTCATGTCATAGGATATTTATTCATTATTTTAATGGTATAAATCTCCCTATAATCAATGCATTGCCTTTGGGATCCATTATTATTTCTGAAAAAGAGCACATGGGCCACCCATAGCGAAAAAATAGGTTGAATAAATCTTTTATCATTCAATTCCTATATTTTTTTCATTAGATATAATAATTATAAAGTTCCCATTATATATAGGGTCATTTATATATGTATTACACTAGAAATTAAATTAATAGAGAACTCAACTACTCACTCTAGAGGATGTCTAGATAAATCCCTTATAAATACATCAATGTATTGTTTCACTATATACACATATTAAATTTGATTATTTATTTCCACTACCATAAATATTGGATCCTAATACTCTCCATGAATTGCATTCAGTAGAGCTTTTGGGGTTGGATCTAGATAATAATCAGATGGTAATGTTTATTCTATAAAGATAAGGGATTCTACACCACTTCTAAAAATTGTGACTACCTATTTATTTCAATAGATATTCACATCATTATTTGATAAAAAATCATACCGGGAATTATATCAAATTCAATCATAGGTATTATGATAACGGTAGAAACTAAAGAAGGTTTATATGTCATGCATGGGACGGATCAACACACCTTTGATGCAATGTTACATCCATTAAGAGTTTTGACTGATAAAACCTTTATTAAATCAAATTGGGCATGTATAACTTTCATGGAAACTAGGAATATATAAATGAATGTAATAATTCATAAACATAAAATTAATTTTATTTGTTTGAGGAAACATTAAGATTAGTTTCCCCCACATGATTAGGAACTTCATCGTCTGTGGTTGTAATTGTATAAGAATTCCCTTGTTCTCATATCCTTTTCTAGGTAAATAATCCTTGTCTCTTAAGACAATAATTTTTATAGTGTTTAATGGCTCTATAATTATAGCATTGAACATCATCGACTATTTTTTTCCCTTACATTCATTAGATCAATGACCATTTTCTCCACACTTATAGCTAACTCCAATTCCTTTCAAGCATTACTGGGGATGATTCATTATATAGTTCTCACATAATGGGAATTTCATCTTTCCCTTGTTATTCATTGGTTCTTCAACTTTTCCTTGGTTATTAGAGTACTACTTATTATCTTGGATTCCCTTCAAAAAAACTAATCTAGAAAATTCCTTATCAATTTTAATGTTAATAGATAAAATTTCATCATATGATGAAATTTTTTGAGAAGTCACTTCCATTATAAGACATTTCTTATGACCTTCACAAAAATGACCAATCTTCTCTTCCATTTCTCGTATGAAATCTATTGCATTCTTGGATAGTCTTGTGAATGTATCCTCATACTCTACAACTCTATATTCTTCCTTTTTCTTTAGGATAAGATATTTCCTTTTCATTTAGGTTATTTTCTCACGAGTTAAATATTTTTCAAAGAATATTTCTATAAAATTACCCCATTATATATCTTAAATTTCTTATTCCCCGATGGTATTATAGATCAAGGGAAACCATTGATTAGTGCCACTCTTAAGAAAAATATACTGCATAGACTACGTTTTCATGTTCATTACATCATAATGCCAGGAATATATTTTCAAGGGACTTGATCCACCGCTCATCTACCAGTGAATTAGTAGTCCCACTAAGGTGTGGGGGATTCTTACACATGAAACGATCCAGCACAATTGTCGCATGTTTATTTGTTGCAACCTGAGTATGTTTTACTAATAAGGTAATGATCTGATCTGCTCTAACATTGACTGTTTTGAATTTCTTAGTAGGGGAAATCCATACATTGCCCCAAGGTATTGATTACCCTTTTTTCCATTACGAGCTATCTCTAAATAAAATAATTCACTATATTATGTTATGAATCATAATTTGTAATATCAACTAGAAAATTACATAGCATAAATTATAATTCTATACATATTTAAACTCATTAACATGGTTTCTCTTGGGAAAAATTTACATTAAAAATCCATCATAATGGATTGTAAAAAATTTGAATTTTCCAAAGCATATCCCCTAAGAGATTCAAAACTAAGAGTGCCACAAGGTCCGTTAGGGGGTATCAGGACACCCCGAGTCTAGATCAAAACTAATTGTCAGAGTTTTCACTTCTAGGTACATTTGTAACCAAGCCACTTCTACCTGTTTGTATCAAGACATAGATGCATTTTCTAGAAACATCAACCTAATATATCACTAACCAAAATTCCATGACGTTCATGTATGTTTTCCTCAAATAGTACCATAGGTATTTGTTCCCTAATCAATATTTTCTACTCTATTTTTCATGTTTTCTTCAAAACTCCTCTAATACCAACTATAACACCTCGACCCCTCTAGAACAAATCTGATTAATTACTTATTACTTTGTAATAGATAAAAGGAATAAAAACATTATAAAATGTCTAGTTTTATAGTCTTGAAGATTCTAGATACAAATATGTAACTCAAATTATATTTTAAAAGGTAACAAAATACAATGCATAACAAAAACAAATAAATGACAACCACATGAACTCAATAAATAGTATCCTCTTAAAAAATTGAATAAGTTAAAAAATGATAGGGTGACCTAAAAATCGTAGTAAGGGTTATAAATAGTGGAAGCATGAATCAAAAATAAGTGAATCATAAACATTTTGACATAATCAATATGGAACAATGAATAAATGGAAAACACACACCATTAATAAACTGAGAATGAAATTAGATACATAGATATTGTCATAGTGAAAAAACACATGGATTGTAATAATTAAAAATGAATAAACATATATTCTTATTAATTGGAAGTCATGTAATTGGAAAATGATAAGACTATACCATCGAAATTTTATAAGTTTGTGGGTAGGAAACCATCTGATTTTTGAAAAAAAACTCGAAGGGTTTGTCGCCAACTAATTTGTCTCGTTAGAGTTATCAATGAATAGAGGGGGTATATTAGGCCCCACCAATTATGGAAAGTCCAAAAGAAATCATAAATATATTTAATTAATGTAAAATATTCCTTCTCAATATCTGTATAGATTAGAGGATACATATTCATCAATATTTTTATAGTTTAGACAATATTCAAAATAAACATTGTGTTTAAAATGGTATACATATTAAGACAATACTCATATCCAAGAAACCATAATATATATATATATATATATATAATATTTACAATTAAAAATGATAAATGATCTCAAATGGGAATTAGACACATCATAGAATAATGATTATTTGCACAATACCATGAAGGTCTCAAAGAAATTGAAATTGAGACAATGTCCCTTACTATATTATGATCGATTGAATCATGTGAAAAAAACATAGTAACCATAAAATGAATCATTTTATACCATTAATATAATTATAATCAATATATTATATGAAAATTGTGCGTACACAATACAGGTGACTGACTGACTGACCCGAAGGCCTTCTTTTTTTATTTATTTTATGATAACCAGCCTTTCAAGGGATGAGGGGGAACCCTTATAAGCCACATAAGCTTAGAAATTACATTGAATGTATGTTTGGAGACATTACATGACTTGTAGGACTTTTAGAAATCAGATACATGATGACTACATGAAACTTTTCCTCCCTAGCATCTGCATTATGATCAACTCTCCACCTTTGCATGACTGTTCGGTAAGCATGTCCATGTGTAGGGGTGCACAGGTGCGATACATATGAAAAATACAATACCCTATCATTCTTTCAAAGTTTTCTTATCCCTACTCTAGTGGATGTTCCCTGTTCATTCCTCCATCAGAGTGGTTCCTTGAAGAATTTGTGTGTGAAACTACAAATCAGGTTTCCTTGAGGGCCTTGAGGTGGCACGAAGGCCATGAGGTGGCCCGAAAGCCTTACTGACCTGAAGGACATGGGTGGCTCAAAGTCCTTAATGATTCCAAGCATAAACCGATGGCCCAAGGTGAATTTCTCTGGTTTCTACAATACCAAATAGTACTTTCTACAGTACCTAGTACAGTGTATGCTATAGTATCTGCTACAATAACCCAAAATTATGCATCCACCATGTTTTGAACCTGGGTCTCGTGGATGCACATATAAAGACATCACCAACTAGGCTATGGCTCATTTTCTAAGTACACAATACATGACCAGCATGAAATATGTGGCATTCAATGTAAATCTCACAAACTTAAAAGTGTGATAAGAAACCACTTAACTTACGCTCGAGTATGTTCTTGGACTGTTTTAATGACCTAAATAATCAAAATTTTAATCATTAGTTAATAATACCATTAAATTTTATACACATAAATTATTTATTATAACCTTATTAGGTTAATTCATGGCCCTTTTAATGGGTTTAAGAGGATCAATATTATTGTTTTGGAAGCATTTTCTTCCCTGGTTTTCATGATCGGTTTACTTGTACTCATGAATGGAAGACCATTAGATGTGTGGTTAAACATTCAGAATTGTTAATATATATTATTAATGAAATTAAAATGATATAAATTTTATTATAATGATTTTGGGTTACATATCATTATGATGATTCATTGGATAAATGTTAATTACGAATGTTTGGATTAACATTGTGGTTTTAATCATAATGAACTTGTTTTCTATTATTATTTTATATTATGAGTGTGTAAGTATTCCATAAAATATCATCAATTAAAATATATATTTTTTTGATATTTTAAAACCATTAAAAAAATTTCATGAGTAGTCTTGAATATATTAATAGAAATTGAGAATTGGCCATCCTTGAATGTGATAAATTAACACATCTTAGATGGTGTTTTCATTTTTAGTATAAGAGGGGAAAAGATAAATGATGATGAAATATTATATTAGAATAATAAAATTATCGTTCTAGTAAGGTACTGGTATTATCATAGTCTTTGGATTAGAATATATGAGGAAAGAAAAATAAAATAATGGAACTGAAAATAAAAGAAAAATTGAGAAATCTGTCATAAAAATTCGGCAGCCTAACGACGTCACTTAAAAATTCATAAAATAGTTTTATGAGACAATGTGGGTCTCTAATCAATGTTAAATAATATTTATATAATGTTGAATATATAAATTCACATCCCAACATAATTCAATTGAAAATAAAATAGAAAACCTAAAAAAGAAATCTTTAATAAAAGAGAAGTGTGGTTGATTCTCTTACCTTATAGAGTAACTCCCAATACATGAATGTGGGGACCTTGGGAGTTTGAGGAAATAATGAGAGGATACATGTGGAGGTAAAAGTACCATATTTTCGAGGATAATGTATTTTTAATGAAATAAAATTGATTGGTGATTGGGTAATTATAGTAAATGAGATGGAGATTTTTATTAATTAAAAGGGACACCTTTTTAGTGGATTTTGCAAAACCATGGGCTTGCCCAGGGTATTTGCCAATGGTTATAGACACTTGGGAAATATCATGTCATATGTTATTGTAAAAAATTATAACATAATTTTATGTTAACTATTACACCGTTATTAATTCATTTAACTATGAAAAACTCAAAATTTTATTTTAACAATTCACAAAAAAGTCAAGTATTTCCAAAAAAAATCGCAAAAAAACTACCCTAACAATTTTTCATTGAGTATAATTTATAATTTAAATCCATTTTTTAAAAAATATATTTATTTATAATTTATGTTTTAAATAAAATCCTAATTTATTCATAAATAGAAATTTTAAAACTATAACCCATTCTTTTAACACGTGGAAAAATTAGGCAACATCACATTACTTTATAACCTTATGAAAATGAAATAATAATATGGTTTAATATTTATAAGGTTCATATTAATATTCATATTAAAATTCAAAACTGTGTGTTTCTATTTATAAAAAAAATGTTGGTTCTATCAGACACTAAATACCTTACTAATCACAGTAGTAGAATACCATTTTTTGATTCTCAAAACACAGATGTAATAATTTCAAGTTTAATGGCTAGGTTATAACTTTATCATATAATTTTATGTTTCATAGAGAAATATTACTTCATGAAATATAGAATATTTAATTTATATAAGGTATTTAACAATAACATAATATAAAATGCTTGGAGTGTTACACAATGGTCTTTGATAAACCCTTGGAATTGGTAAAAATGAATTGGTGAATGTCAAGATAGGGTCATTTTTAAATTGAATGTGATGTGAATCATGAATTGGTATGTTGAATTAGTTTGAATATTAATTCTGATTCTATGTTGCACATTCTGAAATCTATATGATCCTTTAAAAATGGGATAAATGTTATTTTTTGGATTTTAATTAACTTAGTATTTAAACTAAATAATATGATGTTCTGATGGTGTGAAATGTTTTAAAACGAGGCATTGGACTCAAGGTGATTTAGAATGTTATTTTATTTATAAATTTTAAAGAATTAAATGAAGTGAGGGAATAAATCTCAACTATGATAAAATGAATTAATAATTATTTTGAATGGTTGGGGATAGAAATGTAACCCTTGGAGAATGTTTCGTCTTATATTGGAAGACCCATGGTTTATTGGGGTTGATTATAGATGATTTTCTATGAGTTTTTTTATTTTTTTGTTATGATATATTTGGAAAAGGAATTGATATTATTTGTGTTCTAGTTTTTAATTTGGTATAATGGTGGTTTTGGTATAATGGTATATATGTTTAATGAGAAGTGGTTTTTAACTATATATTTTTTGATATGGGTGAAGGAATGTAATTGTGATATGTGTCAAATGGTTAAAGAAGAATGTGATCAAGGAATAGTGTAATGTGGGTATTGGACATGAGGCTATATTCCCATGGGTCATGTTAGACTGAGGAAATATACTCCACCCATATAATGCATGGGCTAAGGAGTTAGACAGGGGATATTTTTCCATATTGAATGTAGGACAATGGAAACCTAGTATGAGGTTCAAAGGTATTTTTAATTTTTGTTGATTTATCTTGTGAGAATAAGGATATATATTTCATAATGTATCGACATGTTTTGGTGTGGGATTTCCAATATAGGCTCTATGCTTCCAAAATGTATGAAAATTGGTTGATTATTAGATTATATATATAATGTATGTTCAAAAAAAAAATATAATTTCCCCTTGTGATTAAAAGTTTGTAACTCTTATGATTTGGATTTGGATCCCAGAGTGACCTAAGCTACATTACTTCATTGGTTGACCATAGATAACATAAGTAAATAATTTTTAAAAAAAATTTCTTCAATGTGATATATATATATATATTATTTTCATATTTTTTTATTTAATTTAATTTATATAGACACACTATTGAATATTTTGATTATTATATAGTAACCATTTGTGGTGGCCTACTGAGTTGTACTTACACTAAGCTCGGACCACCATCATAGTTAGACACCCAAGAAAATTCTCTTTGTTTTCAGTACATTTTCATGATAGATATTGTAAAGACTCTAAAATTCAATGTATTTGTTTTAATTAGATGGGAATTTTATATGTCTGTGAAAATTGACGGCACATGATTATGAGGCCCCGTGTGCTCAGAATAAATTTCTAAACTTTTTTCCGTGTATGTTCATTAAACGTTTGAGAAGGTTTTTGTAACTTTTAAACATGTGCACGGAAATGAAATCTGGTGGCACTATTGAACTCGCAGCACCGATATTCTCTTAAGTAGACCTTCACCTCGACAACATTAGGTCGAGCGTGAAATATAGATTTTTTTTAGTGGAAATGAAAATAAAATAAAATAAAATTTTATATTATTACTAATAAAACTTTTCAAATGAATGTTAAAGAGATGGGGACCACCTGAACTAAAACCCCCATTTTGATATTAAAGGTGGAGACCAACCAAACCCTCGTTAATGGGAGTAACCCCTTTCAACTCCCCATTTATATGTTGGAGTGAACATAAATTAATTAAATGTGTGAACATTTAATTATGAAAACCTAAATTAATCTACTTAATTTAATTTATATTGGATCTTATTTTCTTTTGAGAGGATTGGTTGGAAAAGTGTGGAGAATTTGGAGATATTTGTAGAGAAATCATACATATATCATGAAGAACTTCTCCTCCAAACAAAGAATTCCATCGAATAACATTCTTCGGAATCAAGGAAGCGGACGACACAAGAGCCTGACTTCAGAAGCATGCTTTCGAATGTGACGACCATTGGAACCCTCTTCACCTTAAAATTTTTCATCTCATGACACATCAATGAACCATATAGGTAGGGGTTGATGTTTTAAATACCCAGATACCCATTCATGATGTTCATCATGACTCAAAAATTGTTGAACCGCTTACTACCGCTATAACATAGAGGGTGCGGGCCAAACTAAAATTGCCCGACCCCTATACAAGTCTTGTCGTGTTGTTTCAATATTCAAAACGGTGAAAGACGTCGATCGAAGCCAGCAATTGGAACCTGTGAGACTCGGGAACAATGGTCGTAACCAGGGACGGCTGCGACCAAGGCAGCAGCACGACCAAGCCGCCAGAGATGAGTCGTGGCCTGTTGTCTACGGTGGTGGACGGATGGGGGCCAGAGATCATCCGGCCACGAAGGGGTGGGGCACAACGTGCCGCTGTCAGAGCAAGAGGCTGTGGTTCGCCTGGTCGAGGAAAATGGTGGAAGGCGGCTGGAGATCGTCCGACCACGGATGGGCTATGCATGACGCGAATCCAGGAGGACCATGGGCCGACTATTTCGGCCGGCCAAGCTGGAAAGAACGGGACCCGCCTGGGGTCCCGCATGCTAGTCGGTGACCAAATTTCTGAATTCATTTGGTGTTCGAGAGAGAGGGGGCATGCGACTCCCCCCGCATGCGGCCAGCCAAGGCCACTAGGCCGACCCGCCTTGTGCGGGCCAGACCACCCAGTGTGGGTGGGGCCGTACACAAAGGGTCGGGCCAGACCCAGGACGGGTCTGTCCGACCAGGTCAGACTGGACCCAGACCTACTTTGACCCATATTTTCTCTTTTGGACATAAAATTATCATCATAAGTCCTTTTGATGAACCTTATGCAGCGCTAGAAACCTTGGAGTGAGATGGTCCTTTTGGTTTACCCAACCATAGATTTGGATAATGTTTGGGTACGGTCGAGTTGGATCGAGCACGAATCCAACTGGACCCTCAAGACTAAAAGGATAATAACATACAGACTGAGCACCTGATTGATGCACCGTCTGTTGAGTTGAGACCCCTATGATGTGACAACACATTGGGATAATTCTTTTTGGGACATTTTGGTAGTTGTTGTATCAACTAGTGTCATGAGAAGAGGACCCTCTCAAATATTAGAGAGCATAGTGTGAGAACCCAGTATCTGGCTGTAGCATGAGAACGTGATCCTTCATTGGCCGGTATTTAAGGATTATACATGGATCCACTCTATATATACATGTGGGTCTACTTTACTAGGATCTTATGTGGGTCTGATGTACTATGATCCTGTGCGGGTCTGAAAATGTACTAGGATCCTGTGTGGGTCAGCTCTACTAGGATCCTGTGTGGTTCTGATGATATACAAGGATCCTGGACAGGTAAAATGATGATTTAGATCCAATTTGGGTCTGCCTCTTTATAGACTAAGATGATTTAGTAGTTACATCTAATCATCTCTACTATTGTACATAAGATATACCTGGTATGAGCTGATTCTTTAGCTTTGTGGTGATACCTTTGTGGTAATATTCTGTGTGGTGTACTTGTGTGGTACTTACCTTTGTGGTGTTAACATGGTGGTATTCCTCTCTGTGGCGTACCTATTCTGTACATACCTTCACAATATTCATTTTTTTGTGGAACAGTTGAAATTTGGGCTTTTGAGTTGGACCATGTGTTTCCTAATGATTGATATGGGTATACTTTATTACATAGGTATATATATGGTCATATACTTAAGTAGAGTTTTCAATTTATTTAATGATGTGTGGGTTATCCTTGATTGAATTTTGTGAGACCATGAGGGTCTCGGGGTCCCTACTAGGTATCGTTATACTAACCCCTGCATGGCCTATGCCCGCACCTTGTTATTTTTGGTGTAGATGATAGACAATACTAACTGAGGATGAGAGTACTAGGACTCGAAGGTGCCTAGAGGTGGACCATATGATGTGTCAGTACATAGAGGATACTGGTATACGTGGATTGATAATGAAGTGATCTGTACCTACCCATCAGGTTGGAACCTCATAGGACGACATAGTAGCTATCTTTACATTTATTTAGATGTATTGTATTTCCAGTTGTACATGTACCTTTACTACTGAGCTTGTATACTGGCTCCTTTTACATTCAGAACTGTTTTTCTATACATTTTACATGTTTTTGTATCGTTTTTTGTGCTTGTTTCAGTGTGTTTATATGATATAAAGGCGATGCCTTCCCATTTCTAAGGAATACACTTTTCAGTGATAGTCACCAGCCCCTGGCCTATGGAAGGTGGGCTTGGGGTAGTCACAACACGGGCCCTGGGGGATGGGTCATGAAAAATTGGTATAAGAGGAGTTGGTTCTACCATAGAACATTAGAATCTAATCTTTTAACAGAAATATTGTTATGTGTAGTGAGTGTGGTAATCAGTTTAGGGAATCCAGTGTTGATGTGGCAGTTGATGTATCCATACACCAGGACCCTGACTTCTGATTCTTTACTCAGTGCATGAAAACATTGATTGCATGTGTGTTTCAAAAAGTTTACTTTGTGGTATTTTGAATCATCCCACCATGTATAACTTATTGACCATGGAGCACCTATTTATTTTCAGGATGCCCTCGTGCAAGCAATCAGCTAGGGTTCTTGGTATTGTTTGCACTGATAGCCCACCGAGTGACGAGGCCTTGGTGCTGGGCCCTCTTCCAATAGAGGATCTAGCGGAGGCACTGGCATTACCATTACCCATTGGGACACCGATGCCACCATCCCTATCAGCATAGGGTGCACGCCGCTTAAGTGTGTTGTATGAGTTCCAACGCCAGAGGCCACCTAGGATCAGGAGATAGACGGACCCAGAAGTGGCAGATGATTGGCTGGAGGCTGTGGTGAGATTCTTCCAACTTGTAGGGACACCAGCTGATCTTATGGTGATCCTTGCCACCAGTATTATACATAATCAGTAGAAATATAGTGGGGCCTGATGCTCCAGGTTCGCGAATGGGTGACTCTTCTCTTGGAAGACTTTGAGATCCTATTTTCGGAAGATTTCTCCCAACGACCCTTCGTGCAGTGTGCATTCAATAGATTCTTCATCTCGAGTAGGGAAGCATGACTGTGGCTTAGTACTGAGAGAGGTTCACTGACCTCTCACACTACTCCACAGATATGGTGTGTGACTAATTCATCAAGTTCTGGACATTCTACCAGATACTGAGGTGGGATAATAGGGGTTCGATGATTTCTCTCAGCATATCGACGCTGGTGGGGTTGGGGGGGAAGTTAGAGAGATCCATCTTAGTGAAGAGTTTTCTTTCTGATCAGTCACTAGTAGAGATGCCCACCACCCAATATCGCGTAGTGGAGTCTTATATGGATGGAAGGAAATAGATGTCACAGAGGTATAAGACAACCAGAAATATAGGTGGATGACCGTAGGTTTCATAGTCAGTTGTGTGGGGTACCAGAGACAGAACAAGTCATTTGAAGAACAAGAAGTGTTACACATGTGGCGGGCAGGGTCACATGGCTTGTGACTGCCTAAACTACCGTACGGATGATTAGCAGGCAGTCGAGGGACTACCCAATTATAGATAGAGGTTTGACCGAGCAGGTCTAATGGGAGTTGGAAAATGTGGCAGAAAAGTTGTTCGTGCAACTAGTGGTGGGCGGCGATTTGAGTTGTTACTTCCACCACCACCAGGTGGTACACCATGACGATAGGGAGCAGGTGGACAGGGGAGATTTTATTTTAAAAAAGCTGAGGCCTATGACAATGGCAGTTTGGATTTGATATGAGGTACGACATGTGTCTAATCCACCTTAGATGTTGTACTTATAGACACATGTTCCTATCATACTTTTATTTCCACTACCATCGTTCAGAGCTCGGAGATTCTGACAGAGCCATTGGCTTGATCCTTATGGATAGAGACTCCAACAGGATATGATTCGATCATTACAGAGTAGGGCCGACAATGTGAGCTTACTCTAGGTGGAGAGAGCTTTGGATAGGATCTCGTAGAAGCGGCATCAAGGCATTACGATGTCATTTGGGGTATTGACTGGTTATCTACAATCCATGCTCATATTGACTGTATTAGGCTCACAGTTTGGTGTGTCTGCATGGATGTGACTAGGTTTCCCGTCACCGGAAAAAATGGAGCCTTTATAGCATATAATGGACTTACCCAGAGATGGGTGTAGTTGATTACACATTAGTTGGATAGCCTTACCATCAAAGGGGTTGACCTGGAGAGTTCGATTTATCCTATAGTGGTGGAATAGTACGTGGATGTATTCTCTAATGATGTTCTGGGTTTACCTCCTCATAGAGATGTGCACTTTAACATTGATTTTTACCCCGAGATGGCACAAATATCTACTCCAGCATATCACATGTCTCCCACGAAGCTTCATGAGCTGCGAGTAAAGCAGGAGGACTTACAAAGGAAAGGTTTCATCCGACCCAGTGTTTCTCCTTGGGCAGCCCCGATTTTGTTCACCAAGAAGGTGGATGGGAGTGTGAGTCTTTGTGTTTACTATCGTCTCCTAAACCAGGTGACCATGGAGAACAAGTACCCACTACCATGGATTGACGATCTCTTAGATTTCCTGAAGGATGAACGATCGTTCTCGAAGATATACCTCAGATCAGGCTATCACCAGCTCAGAGTATGGGATAATGATGTGCAAGAGATGTATTTAAGATGTTGGTTCAACCATTATGAGTTCTTGATTATACCATTCAGCATGACCAATTCCCCAGCAGTGTTCATGGGACTCATGAACAAGATCTTTCAGCCATAACTTGATCTATTTGTATTAGTCTTCTTCGACGACATTCTGATCTACTCGGCTACTGTGGAGGAGCATTCCTATCATTTTCAGATAGATTTGGACACACTCTGAGAGAACCAGATTTATGGCGAGCTCTCGAAGTGCTAGTTCTTGATCCAAGATTTTCACTTTCCGGGACATGTCATCTCAGAGTCTAGAGATATAGTGGATCCAGCTATGATTGAGGTAGTCATTTCATGGGATCCACCCAAGAGTGTGATGAAGGTATGGAGTTTCCTAGGTTTGGTCGGATACTACAAATGATTTGTGCCAGATTTATCCAGAGTTTCATCACCTTTATAAGAATTTAAGAATAAGGGACAACCTTCGTGTGGTCAAGGAGATGCTAGTTAATTTTTCAGGAGCTCGGGAAGAGGATTACTAGTTCCCCCATCTTGTGGGTACTGGGGGAGGGAAATGGGTATGTAGTCTACTATGACGCATCAAGGTCCGGGATCAGATGTTTCCTGATGTAGGATCAATTTGTGATCACATATGGTTCTCAACAGTTGATAAAACATGAGTAGAACTACGCTACCCATGACTTGGAGTTAGTAGTAGTGGTCTTCTCCTTGACGATGTGGTGACATTACTTGATGGGCGAGAATTTTACAATCTACTCGGATCACAAGAGTCTCAGGTATGTATTCTCTCATAAGTAACTGAACCTGAGACAATGACATTGGCTTGAGTTCCTCTAGGACTATGACTTCAGGATATTATATTCTTTGGGGAAGGGGAATGTTTTAGAAGATGCACTCCGCATGAGATATAGTATACAACTGCTAGGGGAGGGGACAAAGCAGTTGGCCTCTTTGCAGATATCGTTCGTGGATCGAGATGGAGAATATTTTATTCAGTATCTTACAATCACTCTTCTGCTACTTCAGTGAGTTAGGAAGGCGTAGAGTGGGAACACTTACTCTGAGGATTGACGTACTCAGATATCCACAGGACATGCACCTAATAGATTTTCTAAAGGTGAGGAGCACGTAATCCACTTTAGAGGATGTACCATGGTACCAGTGTAACTTTAAGAGGCAGTTTTGAGGGAGTTTCACTCATACCATCTATAGGTACATCCAAGAGTGGTGAAGATATACCTGGATCTCCAATGACAACATTGGTGATTGGGAATGAAGAAATTGGTAGCAGAGTTTTGTCTTTCGGTGTCTCACTTGTCAGCAAGTGAAAGTGGAGCATATAGTACCAGTAGGTTTAGTTCAGCCTTTAGAGGTCCCAGAGTGGAAGTGAGACTGGATATCCATGGATATTGTGAAAAATACATCCACATACATCCAAGGTCCATGATTCTATCCAAGATATCTTCAACCGACTCACCATGTCGGCACACTTTAACCGATCAGAGAGCATGGATTAGTAAAGATCTTGGGACGCCTCTATGTGCTGGATATTGTGCGACTACATGGATAAACCTCGATGACTATATCTGATCTTGACACACGTTACACTTCCCGAATACGAAAGGGGTTACATGAGGCTTTTAGGATGCAGCTTCATTTGAGCATCGCCTTCCATCCTTAGACAGATGTCCATACTGAGCGGACCGTTTATACCATCGAGTACATACAGTGTTCCTGAGTCCTTGACATTGATTGTAGCTAGGAGGACCACTTTCCTTTTGTGGAGTTTGCATACAACAGTATCTATCACTCCACCATTGGAATGGAACCTTTCTAGGCTTCGTATGACCGACCTTACTGATCACCTTTGTGATGGACTGACCTAGGGGAGTTAGAACTCGTGGGACCAGAGAAGGTACAGGCTACCACAAAGAAAGTGCAGATCATCCAGGAGTGGATGAAGACTGCACAGAGCTGGTATATGTCTTTTTCCGGTAAGAGACAGAGACCTGTGGAGTTCGAGGATGGATACTACATCATTATATGGGTCTCACCCCGACGAGGTTTTCATAGATTTGGTCGGGGAATCAAGTTATCTTTGATATTAATCAAACCCTTCCTTGTCCTTAGCAGAGTTGGTGAGGTGGCTTACCGCTTGGATCTTCCACCTCTATTTCACTGGGTTCACGGAAATTTCCACGTATCCCAGCTGCGGAGATATGTGCAAGACCCATCACACGTCATCAACCACCGAAAGTTGTACATTGATTATAAGGTGACATTTAAAGAAATTATTTTAGAGACTGAGGATCAAAATGAGTTAGTCCTTTGTGGGTGGTCCATACCTCTGGTGTGCGTTCGATGGGAACAAAGGAACCTCCAGGAGATCACAATGGAGTAGGATGATCAGATACGTTCTCATTACCCCCCACTTGTTTCTTTAGTTTGAGTTTTGGCTTATGGGGACGTAAAGCCCAGAGTTAGGGAGAATTTAATGACCCAGAAATTCCATATAATTTTTTTAATTATATCAAAATTTTACGAGTCCGAAAAAATTGATGGTTCATCATTATGAGGCCAGATCTGCCTATAATTAATTTTTGAACTTCTATTCGGGTACATTAAGTAAACATACAATCATATTTCTATATCTTTAAACTAATTCTTGGAATTGAAATCCAAGGGGACCGTTGAACTCGCAGTGCCAGTATTCACATAAGGAGACATTCACTTCGACCGCCGTAGGTCGAGGGTGAAAGATAGATTTTATGTTTTTTGTGGAAATGAAAATAAATTAAAATAAACATTTATTTAATTTCTAATAAAACCTCCCACCTGAATGTTAAAGAGGTGTGGACAACCAGAACTACAACCCCCATTTTGAAATTAAAGTTGAAGACCACCTGAACCCTCTTTAATTGGAGAAACCCCTTTCAACTCCCCATTTATTTGTTGAAGAAAACATAAATTAATTAAATGTGTGAAAATTTATTTTTGCAAACATAAATTAATCTATTTAATTTAAATTATAATGTATCCTCTTTTATTTTGAGAGGATTTTTTGGTGGGGTGTGCATAATTGGGAGAAACAAATAGAGACATCCTACCTCTCCAATGAAGAAATTCTTGTCCAAATGAAGAACGCCATCTAAGAACATTCTTCGGAATCCAAGAAAAGGATGACTCACGACCCCAACTTTGGAAGAGTGATTTCTAAAGCGATGATCATTGGCACCCTCTTCGGCTTCACTGTTTTCATCTCAAGACACATCAAAAGACCTTATAGGTAGGATTTAATGTTTTAGATACCCCCATACCCATTCTTGATGTTTTTCATGACCCAAAAACTATTGAACAACTTGCTACTTCTCTAACACGGAGTGTGCGGGCCAAAGGAACATGGCCAGACCCCTCCAAAAATCATGTTGTGTTGTTGCGATCTTTCTGATGGTGGAAGATGGTGACCGGTACCGTTGATTGGAATCAGTGAGATTCGAGAACGACACCAGTCATGACAAAGGCGGTGGTGCGACCGCACCGCCAGAGATGTGTCGCGGCCCGTCCTCCGTGGTAGTGGAAGGAAGGGGGTTAGCGATCAGCCAACTACGTAGGGGAGGTGCATGATGCGCCAACGTTGAACCGAGGGGTCGCATCACGCCGGGCCATGATGGATGGCAGAAAACGGCCGATGATCGATCACTTGCAGAGGGGTGGTGCATGACGTGCCGCCAGGATGACCAAGGGCCGACAGTTTCGGTCAGCCAAGCTGGACCGAGCGGGACCCATCGTGGGTCCCACTTGCCGGCTGGCGACCAAACGGCTGAAGTCGTTTAGTGTTTGAGAGTGGGGGCGCGCAAGCCTCCCCCCCCCCCCCCCCCGCATGCGGCCAGACTAGTATTCCCAGTGCGGGTGGGGTCGTAACCAGTGGAAAGGGTTGGGTTCGGTTGGTCTGACCGGGCCGGACTGCACCCGAACGAACTTCAACCAATATTCACTATTTTGGCCATAAAATTGGCACCGTGCGTCCGTTTGATGAACTACATGTGGTGCCAGAAACAGTTTTTTGAGCCGGTCCTTTTCGTATACCCTACTAGTGATTTAGATAAAGTTGGGGTACGGTTTGGTTGGATCGTGCGAGAATCTAAGTGTGCATTCAGGACTAAAAGGTTAATAACCTAGATATAGGGAGTTCGATTGATGAACCGTTTGATGCGCCCAGACCACTACGATATGCTGGTCCTTTGAGATAATTCTTCATGGGACTTCATGAATGTTGGAGTGTCAACCAGTTGTCTGAGGTGTGGAACCTCTCGGAGAAAAGCAAGCATAGTGCGGGAGCCTATGAGCTGGCTGTAACATGAGAAATGGATTCATTGTGTGTCTATATATGAGAATTCCACAAGGATCTGATCTAGGAATCCATGTAGGTATACTATACTAGGATCCTGTGTTGGTCGGATGATGTACTAGGATCCTTTGTGGGTCTACCGTACTAGGATCCTTTGTGGGTATGACGATGTACTAGTATCCTGTGTGGGGCTGCAGTACTAGGATGTTGTGTGGGTCTGAGGATGTACAACAATCTTGTGTGGGTGTGATGATGATTTAGGATCTTACTTTGGATTTATACATAACAGAGTATGAGGATTTAGTAGTTATATCTAGCTATCACTACTGTTGTTCATAAGATATACCTGGTATGAGCTGATTCTTTACCTTCATGGTAATATTCTATGTGTGTACCTATGTGGGACATTCCATCGTGGTGTTACATTGGTGGTATTCTTCTGTGTGGCATACCTGTGTGGTAATTACCTTCATGGTATTCTTTCCTGTGTGGAATAGTTGAGATTTGGAATTTTGAGTTGGACCCAATGTTTCCTCTTGATTGAGATGAGTATTCTTGATAACATAGTTATATGAATGGGCATATACCTATGTCGGGTTTTCTGTTGATTTCATGTTGTGTGGTTTATCATTGGTGGATTTTTTGACAACTGGAGGCTCTCGAGGTCCCTAGTGAGTATCGTTATACTCACCCCGGTGGAGGATATGACTACACCTAGTTGTGATTGGTGAAGAAGATGGACAAAACTCACTGAGGATGAGAGTACCAGGACTGGGCATTGCCCGAAGGTTGACCATAAGGCATGTCAGTACATAGAGGAGACGGGCAGACGTGGATTTATGAGGAGGATTTCTGTACCTACCATTCCGGTTGGAACCTCGGATGACGACCCAGTAGATATCTTTCTCTTTCTTAAATTGTATTGTATTTCAAGTTGTACATGTAAATTTACTGTTGGGATTATATTACAACCCCTTTTTCTTTTAGTTTTATTTTTCCTATACAATTGACTTGTGTTCTTATCTCTTTGTCTTCTTGGATTAGTGTGTGTAAAGGAAATACAGGAAATTCCTTCCTAGTTTTTAGGAATATGCCTTTCGGTGATAGTCACCAGGTCTTGGCCTATAGAAGGCATGCCTGGGGTAGTCACATCATGGGCCCGGGGGGATGGTTTATGGCATATATTTGGTTTATAGTTCGTGCATGAGATTTTTGGCTATAGAATGGGATATCAGGATGATGTTGGAACTCAGGTATGTGTTTACATGTTTTCGGTTTTGGTTCTTCAAAATATATTTGTGTGAATTCCGAACATGTAGAGTATACATATTTTCTGAATATCATGATTCCATTTGTTAATTATTAAAACTTGTCATATGATGGCCATTTATTGTTCGTATTGTTTATTTTATGAGTTTTTTAATTTATATTGTGTCTTAACATAGAATTATCGGTATAGTCTCCCAATTTTTTCTTTAGACATGCGCTTCTAGTTGACAACATATGGAAAAAAGAGGCGCACCTCACGTATGTGGGAACATTGATTTGGGAACATATTATTGTGGCTCATGGGATGGTGATTCTGCCACTACAAAATAAAAATTTATTGAATAATTTTTAGGAAAATAGAACTAAATTTTTAGTAAAATCGTTTTATAATTCCAGAATACATTTATTACAAAAAATAATTATTTATTTCTTCTATAAGATATTATTATAATTAATTTAATGAAAATTTTCCATATGTATTTTTTAAAATTAACTTCTTTTTTTGAAATATAATTATTAAAATCAATAATGTTTTGTATTTTTACATTTCTTTGAATGAATTCATTTTTAAATGAATTTTAAAAAATAACATTTTTGAAAACATTCATTTCTTTTAAAAGGTATGATTATTAACTGAATATTATATAAAATAAATTTATGGAATCATAAATTATATTTAATGAAATTAATTATATTTTAATCATCATTATACCATATTTTGGAATAAGTTTATTTTTGGGCTTGGATATGCATTTTTCTAAAAATTAATTAGTTTTTGTTTTAAACATTTGTATAAAAATTAATTTATAAAAATTATTGGAATTGAATCTATAACAATTATTCTATATAATGAATCTATGGGTGAAAAATCAGAAAAGGAATCCATTTTATTTCATATAATTATGAATAAAAAATATTGTAAATATTTTTCACTAATATAATGTAAGACGAGGTAATTAAAAGTAAAAATAATATGTTATGGACTTAAATAAACCCCAAAACATGAATTTAATATATAAAAATTATGGTTTTTGAACACACTAATCCAATGCATTAACGTAGTAAAATTATTTTCTGTTTTTATTTTAAAATGAATTTTTATTATTATATGTCAATATGAAGAGAAAAAGTTAACTCCCTTACTTTTAATATAAATAATATTTTTTAAAATTGGTATGAAAAATTATGTTTGACAATAAATGGTTACATAGAATATATATTATTTTCTAATCAATGTATTTAATGTTTATTTTCAAAGGCTGAGATAATCTCCATAAATTCTTACACAACAATAATACAGTGATTGTGAAAGTAGTAGGAAACACTAGGTAAATAAATTTAAAAACACTAAAAGTAATAATGTTTTTTTGATAAAAAATTATATGGAATTTTTGAATAAATTAAAAAAATATAATATATGACTTAAGTTATTTTATTCTATTTCCATTATATTCTTTTGATTTCAAAATCAAATTAAAAAATAGTTCCCAAAGTCACATTATGTATATTTTATAACAAACCTTATTTTCATAAATGACTTAAAAATACTAAAAATACAATACTTTATCAATTTTATTTTCTAAGTTTCATTATATCAACTGTGGTCCATTTATTGGCTTCATATCCCACTATTGAAACTTACATGATGAATTTAGTGTAAGGAAACCTTGACAGTGCAGTAAGTGTCATAAGGGTTAACGGTGGATAAAATAAAGAGATATCGGTAAGAATTAATCAAAAAATTTCTCAATTTTATATTATGGGATTATTTTGAACCATACTCAAATTAACTTATAATTAAATCAATATTGAACCATTTTAAATTTAATATTAATTTATATTAATTTTATATTTTAATATATTCCATGAATGCTCCTTCTATCACATACAAAAGGGAACCTACTATCATCTTTCCTTCACACAGCAAGAAGATTTTTGGTCACCTAAGAAAAGAAAAACCCCTTCCATGAATCTCTAAACACAAATAATAATTAATAGTTTGTGTAAAATACCAACCACATAGGTCTTATGGTTTGAGGAAAAGGATGGTCTCTGAAGAATATGTATAATATTTAAATGATTTTTTGAGTTTTATTTATTCTTCTACCACTTTCAAATATTATTAAAAATTGATGAAATAAAAACAAAATTATATTTAATATATTGATATATTTTTAGGTTGATTTCATAATCCATATATATATCTATTCTTCCATAAAATTTGTGACAAAACTTCATTGGTGTGTATGCCTAGACTTCCACCATAATAAATATTGGGTTTTGTATTCCATAATCAAATGTCACACTGGGTTATAATAATTTATTTACTATATATATATTATTTTCAATACATAATAAATTTTATTTAAATATAATATATCACCTATTATATGGTCATTTCTTTAGATGAAATATCATAGCATTGTTTTTTAATCTGTGGACTACCACATCCTAAAAGAAGTGTGATTTTGTTTCCATCACCGGATCATATTGATGGTATATATAATTGTACATGATGATATAACAAGTTATTTATTATATAATTATCAATATTTAAGTATTAATTACTTCTTACCTTCACTTAATTGTGTTCATTAAAAAATGTAAATGATACTCATGCATACACGAAACCCACCATCTTCAGGATTGAAATATAGCAATTTTTTCATTACAATATTAAATTGTGGTTTATATAATTATAAATAATGATGAATTTTTTTTTATTATTATTATTAAATCTTATGTTGAATAATACACCATTTTAACAAATTCAACCTATATAATTCATTTTTGACATATGATCGAAAAATGATCAAAACCCTTAACAAGGACTTAATTGGTTAATTAATTAAATATCACATTGTAATAAATAATTAGTAAGGAATAATTAAGTGGAAAAAGGTTTATATGAATGAAAATAATTAATATTTGTTGTATATTAAAGATGGTATGGAACATATACGATGATTCAGGATCAGGTTAAAGGAAACGTTACATTAGAATCCTCTAAATAATTATTTTAAATATATTATTTCATGATATTTAATTCTGTGTAAATATATTTAAATTACATCAAATATATGTATTTATATGTATGTAAATTAATTATAAAGTAAATTTTAGTCCATTTTACTTTATATCATGGTTTTCAAATGGAATATTTTTATGTATTTTATATGAATTATGGTAAATATATAGAAAGAGAAAAATAAATATTCTAATGAAAACATATTCAGTATCAAAATATTTTTTTGATTCCCATTATTATATAAAAAATTAATACATTTATATGAATCCATTATTTATTCCGAGAAAATTTCTAGAAAAATGCTTCTTGGTATCTTATTTTTTGATTTTTTTAAAATGAATGTGTATTTAGATATTCTTAAATATTTTTCTTATCGGTTCAAAAAACATTTTCAAAAATTTTATAACATAATTTGAAAGTATAGAATTTTTTTAATAATATTAATATACTTTAGAATTTTTAATGATAATTGGTGAGCGTGATACACCATATTATATGGGTGAGCCCAATAAATATTATTTGATCAGTGAGCCCTATTTTAGTTATCCAGAATATTGGTTAATGGTCAAATCCTTCAAATTAATGAAGGAGAGAGTTAGCTGCCATGGTTTATAATATTTATATAACTATGATCCAATTACTTAACATTATTTTAACATGGTTAATAATTATGACGTACAACATTTTAAAAATTAATTATAATCACTTTTTATGTGGTTTAAATATTTTATCTAACAAAAAGTGTGTACTTTTCATGAAGACAAGATTTATATCATACAATCAGAAGATAGGGTGAATAATTAAATCATTTTATGGGTTTTTATATCTTTTATATGAATAAAAATTTCTTACATTTATGTTTTTTTTGATATTTTTTTGATCATCCCAAATTTGTAAAAGTTTCTCATATGATTTATGGGTGAGAAGGAACTAATAAGAAGGCATATAGAAAATAATTAATATTTTCTAGGGAAGAAAATTTATTTTCTTTTTAAATGTTTATTATTATGGGGAAATATATAGTTATGAAAAGTACTCGACTTGTAATGAAAGGGTCTTTTATATAAGGGTTGTGACGAAATTCTCTAAAAACACTAAACCTAAAAAGATTATTAAAATTGATGAATGTAAAATATACCATAAAATATAAATTTTTGGATTTTTTTAAAGCCAATTTCCTTATATATTTCACTATCATTTTATCAACATCCTATAAAAAAGTTAACGGCTGACCCTTATAGGGGAGAACAAGTCTTTAAACATAAAACTCAATTTAACTGATTAAAAATGTGAACTCATTCATCTAGTGGACACATATAGGTTGTTTTCTTGATGTGAAGAAATATGAGGATACTTCAATAGATACTATAAAATTCAAGGAGGAATAATGTGACGATAAACGGTATTTCTAGAAACATGTTACAATCAGGAGATTTGAATGATTCCCAATAAGAAGATGTGGTAGGAGGTCATCATAATAGGAATCTCTAATCAAAGTATCAGACTCAGTATCAGAATATAATTTTTTAAAATATGTATATAAAAGGTAAAATCATTATATTTATCATTATGATGTTATTTTAGACTTTTTAGGTTCTTTTTAGTAATCATTGATTTGGGGTAGTTTATTTTTCTGACACCGTCATTTTATATCACATATGTTTTATTAATATTTTTATAATATGTCATTAACCAAACCTATTTATATAAATAAATAAATATATTTTTATAAAATATTAACCAATTAAATAATTATTTTACAATATAAAGATAAGAATTTTTTTTATAAAAAACATTTAATCATTATATAAAACATATTTTATATCATAAATTCTAAAAAATATTTTTAAATGTAAAATCGGTATTTGATTTTCTATGTAGTGATATTTTATATATAAAATATATTAAATTTTATATTAATATTTCCTAAATAATTATACATTCATTAGTTAATTGTTACTCATATTGGGTGAATGATCTCAATTCTCATAACTTCTTGTATGGTCTTGTGATAACTTATGCGATTTGAGATTTGATGTCGAAATTGATTTGGTGAGGGTACCGAAATTAAAAATAAATTTTATATCTAAAAGGAAAAAAAATTAATTCACTTGAAAGTAATAAAATTTCATAATATTCTATTCAAAATAGAAAACTATATATTAACTATTTATTTTTGGGATATCATAATAGAAACCCCATACAATAACTTATATGAAGACTACCCACAAAAGTAATATTCATCCCTTATAAATAAAAATATTTTCAACATTTTATTTAATCATAAACATTTCTTCCTTATTTATACATATTCACCGCCTTAACATTGGTTGATTTATCTATCTGGGAGATCATGAGGATGCATGTATCGTCCTATAGATTTATTTTGTAGTTTTTTTATGTTATGATTTTAATTAAACTCATTTTACCTAATGTTATATTATCTTAATCATATTTATTTCTCTTATTTTATAAAAATATCCCAATTCTAATCAATAGATTTTTTGAAATGATAATACATGTTAGGACTTGTGATGTCACATTTTCTTCATGTTGTGAAAGTATATTCTTCTAATTTTATCATTTTAAAAAGAATCAAGTAAAATGATCATTACTTCATACTCATTAAGAATATAACTCCCTGATATTCTAACCACTATTCCATGTTTTATTAAAGAAAACTAAAAGTTTATAATTATTCATAATATAATATATATCACGAGACAAAAATTATAATAAATTTAAAATATAAAATATATTTTATAATAAAAAACCATTTCTATAAACAATAAATTCTATTATTTTTTCGGTCTCAATGATAATTTTTTATGAAGTACCAACATAAATTAATGCATGGTAAAAATAAACTTCAAAGGTTGAAATATAATTTTAAAAAACTACTTTTTAAATCCTAATAATGGAACCATGAAAGGATATAAAGGAAATGAAAAAAAATTATGTTCTAAAAGATAAAACAAGTAATAATTAATGAAAATAGATACCTTGTAGACATTTTACATAATTTTAGGGATACAATATAATAATAATAAAATATAATATTACCCATATAATATAGTTAATGTGAAATATTAATGGTTTATAATGGAATATGTATTATCCTTTTAAAATAAAAAATTATTATAGTAAGAATAAACATGAGCATATAGGAGAAAAATAGTCTTCAAAGGGATAGAAATTATTTTTTAAATAAAATTATGTGATAAAAATGAACTAAAAATGTAATTTCATATTTTTGGAAGATAAAATGTGATTCAATAATTATAATTGATGAATATATTAATAATATGAGAATATTAGCAACTAAAAATGATTATATCTGTAGAAAAAGAGATTGAGTCCCTAAAAACCATTACGAACTTAGTAAGATATGAATAATGATTTAATCAAAGAGAGAATATGAAACAAAATAAAAAATTCATTGAATCTAATAATGATAATAATATGATATTAAAATAGAGATTTATGTACACCATATAAAAATTAATTGCTGAATAATATGAAACATGACACGAGGAGTCATAATTATGAAAAATAAACCCTTAATAAAAATGTTATTAATAAAGAAATAATTCCTTGAAAAATATTTAATGTGATGATAAATGTAAATAATTATTAAATAACAGGGAAAAATAATATAATACATAATGTTATAGATGAAAACAAACATATAACATCATATTCAGTTAATAATGATCATCACCCAATGAAAAATATTGATTCATCAAAATCCCATTTGAGGTTTATTTTTAGGATATAATAATAACTATAAAAGGGGATTATGTGATAGAAATAAAATTCCCAATAATTATTAGTGAAAATAAAATATAATACAATCAAAATTTATTATTAACAAAACATATAAGGATAAAGTTCACAATGAAAGACTGTAACTCAACTAATGTAAATTTATATAACAAAAACCCTTACGAAAAACAAGGGTTCTGAACTAAAAATGCTTAAGAGAATTAAATAAAATATAAATTCAATATAAAATAATTTAAATGAGTAAAATATTCATGTTTAGATATTTTACATGTGTTATATAGGTTAAAATATGAAATATAAGAATAATAAAATTAAAAAAAAATAATTACATGGAAACAATACCATATAAATCGTGAAAATGTTGATAACTTATTCTCTTAAAGTATCAAATTAACCTTTATCAAAAAATATTAAAAATAAATTTTCATAAAAATATTTCTAAATTTATAGTCTCAAGTTTTATGATCATATTGATCACCTAATCTCCAAATAAATTACTCAAACTTTATTTCTCAAAATATATTAACCATTAAATCACACAATATCCAACATATCACATAATTCTATAAATTAAGTTAACATTGTAGAGATATAAAGCTTGACGTACATGGATATTACATTACTTTAGCGGAATACTTAATACATAACAATAATAGACACACAAGTATTGAAATTGTTTAGTGTCTTTGGAAACATGAAACATAATCTTCTAATCGTGGTGAAAGATCTTCAACATCTCCCATTAAGATCATCAATTTTTTTTCTTACCTAAAACCTTTCTCTATATCCTGGGGAAAAGAAAAAATAAAAAGGGTGAGCTCAAATGCTCAGTAAGGGTAAGCATGGATAAAATAAAACATACCATATACATTTGAACTTAAAAACATGAACATAATGTTTCAACATCAAAAGCTTGAGCAATGACATAAAACATGGAATTACGTAAGGAATAGATCATAAAGAAACATTAAGAATGATAAAATAACATAGAAATAAAACATTTAATTGTGGAAACCATTAAGCACATGATATGATTTCCATAGTAGCCAAGGCATTGCTGCCAAGGCCATCATAGTAGACAAAGTCTCTTTCTAAATCGAGTTCACTCCTCGTTCCAGTCCTGTATTACTGAACCGGTTTAACTTGCCGTTCCAGCCATGTCTATCTCATGAGATAATGATCTTTACCCAATGCATTGGAGGGAGATATATTTCCCACCCGTCTCATAATGAAATCATTCTTTCGTGTGCCACAAAATCATTAATCATACATCATAGCATAACCCATGAAATAAAATGGGATTCTTAAACATCATGCCATCATAACATAATCCATAAACAATTGATATCATTTCATCATAAGAAAAATGAAACCATTTAAATCATAGAGACATTTTACTTGGAACATACACATAATAAATAATGTCATCTTAGATGGAAAATAGTTTTGACAAACCACTTGAAATGAATTTTTGAGGAAAATATCCTTTCTTCTTTAAAATCATTTTCTTTTCACAAAAATTCCAGGAAATTTTAAAAGATAAGGATTTTTTTGAAAATAATCATGCAATCTTGTATAGAATTCTTCTTGAAAATGAGGCGTTATGAAACCGTAAAAACCCGTTCACACCGTAAAAGTTAAAAATAACATTCTCCTTGTACTTTTGTCGAAAAAGTAAAAAATTACCTTATATGGTAACCAAAGGAATGATTCCATTCATAAAATGTGGTAAAAAGTAAATAAAGGGTAAAAATGACTTTAAAAATCCATGGAAAAATGGTAAACATTTTATGAAAGCATTTTTAGAAAACTTCGTAATTCATGATAAACGTAACCCCAGCAAATACTTACGTATAAGCAATCTCAGATAAAAATGAAATTGAAAATTTATCCCTTACCTTAGGTCCGATATGCTTCGTACGTATCCGAACCTCCCGTATAATGATTTAAATAATGTCATTTACTTATTACAGAATCATATTAATTGTAATTATATCAACATGTTTCACTTATGACTTTATATTACCTGTTCTTTTGTAAATTAAATGTTAAATAAACGTTTTGGGTAAAATCATTTCATTGATCGTATGTGTTTTTCCTTATCGTTCATGATATTATTACTTATATCCTGATTTATATAATTTCAGAATTTAAAACATGATTTACATATATTCATCATATATATATATATATATTATAGGTTGATAAAAAGAATTAAATACACCGTTCATGGAGACGGTAGGCCGTATGTACGCATGAACGATGTTTTCGTTTCCTTATTGAATTTAATGAAAATAAATAGACGACATAAATATATATATACATAAATCCAGTACCATTATTATTTTATATATTTCATTATTATTCATTAAATAAACTTTATGATCATTCATGTATGGTTAACATGGAGAATGAATCTCATCGCGTCGTGGAGACGGTAGTCCGTACGTACGCATGAGCGATGATATCATTTACATAATCATTGAATTGAATTAGAGTGGATGATACAATATATCAGAATTAGTATGATGTTATAATAACTATTTATTGTTATTATTTACACAATTATACCCATCCAAGTAACGTGGTGTTTGAAAAACAGATTACACCACGGCGTGGAGACGGTATTCCGTACGTACGCACGCGCGGTGATTTCGTTTTCCGTAGGATGGATATATGGTGAAATAGGGTTGTTATATACTTATAATAACATATCATTATATGAGTGATACTGATGTTATTACTTCATAATGAAACAAGTAAAGAAGAAGAAGTGGAAGAATAAATAAAGTTGAAAGAATCGGTAACGGACATTACCTCTTCTTTGAAGCGCCTCTTTGAGACCTCCTTTTAGGGCACTGAAATTGGTCTTTGAAGAAGACTAGGACTTATAGGATGTTTCTACGAAAGTGGATAAGGGAATTTGGCAGGGGTTGGCCGAGCTTGAAGGCTCAAAGTAGTGTGAGAAAGAGAGGGAGGAGGTGCCCTTTTATAAGGGAGGAGAGGGACACCTTTGGAATAACTAAAAATAATATTTTATTTTAAAGCCAAATTCCGTTTTAAATAGCTCCAAATTGATTTATTTCGAATCTAAGGTGGGGATGGGTAGAAATAATCTCATCCAATACAATTTAAAAAAGTTTAGGTTCCTATTTTAACCTTATCATTTAGATTTAACATTAAGATAGATAATTTTACTTTTACCGTGTCTTTTTGTGTTCTTACACTATAAGGTTAATAAACATATTATAAGAAGACAAAAGAACCCCAAGTTGTTTATTATTAATATATATAACCTTATCTAAGTCATTTGGAAGTACCTTATATTTTTTGGAATAAAATAACAATTAATAATATAATATTAGTTTTAAAAACTATTTTATGTCAATTTTGACACTATTTAGTAATTGATTTTTGTGAAAATCATAACAGACCGATTAGTTCGAAAAACATTAATTATATAAATAAGAACATGCCATATTAACCTATAAAATTAGTGGAATTCATAAAAAGTCTCAAATTACATTTATTTTGGAATTTATAACATAAAATATGTCAACATTTTATTAATAAGATAATTACTGCATCATCTTTGTGTCATAAATAAATTAAATTATTTAATGTCTAAAAATTACAAATAAAATACCATTATGTAGGAAATATGTTTATATTTCTAATGAATATTTATATTCGAATTTATCTTATGTATAACCTTATATTAAAAATGATAAACTTATTAAACATTGATTTTAACTATTTTAACCCTTCTTTAAATAAATTAATAATAAATGTCCTAATTTAATCCAAGTGGGCCTAAATTGTCATATTTTATTCCTAAGGTTGTTTTTGGTCGAATTACACTTATCCAATAGAATTATTACATGTGTTATGGTAATAATAATATCATTTTTACCCTCAATTACCCAATTTACTTTTAACCGTGGTAAAAAAAAGTAAAAAGTTACTATTCACCAAAAATTATTTCCATCTCATTGAACCACATTTTACATACTGACATCAACTGTGTATCTTGGATTTTTGAAATTCCACTCACAGAAGTTGTAAAATTATGTTTTATGAAAAATTCATTTTTTTTACTACCACTTAGTGGTTTCACTATTCATAAAAAATGTATGTTTCCAGAAAAGTACAAAAAATTAATCCTAAGCTATATTTGATATTATGAACTGAAAAATGTTGTCCATATTACCAAATTAAAAAAAAATCAACTGCATTACTTAATTTAATAATTAATTCCCGTCGTCAAAACAAATAGTGTGTTCTTAAGAGATAATAACTATCAAAAGATTGACATTTGTTTGTGTCTGGTTTAAATGTGAAATTACATCCAATGACCAAAATTGTATTAAATTTTAAAAATATATTCTAAATGTAATTTAAAACAACTCGAATTAATAATTTATCACTATTAATTATTTCGATTAGAAAGGTTGTTTTTAATTAAAATTTAGTAATTTTCATTATTCGTCAGAAAATGAAAGTTATCCGAAAAGTACCAAAATTTCATCCTAAGCTAATTTCGATATTTCGAATCCAAAAATGAAGTCCATTTTGAAAAATAAAATATACAAAATTTTAAAAAGGGGTTATTACTACTAATAACGGCTAGCTTTAATAATATTTTAATAGCATATCATTGTTTAGCGAAACTCGGTATCGCGTACAACACATGCTATCGCGGAAGGTCACGTTTGCATATAATGCAAGCCAATTCAGGGTTGCGTGTTGTACAATAATACTTTGTTGTTTCGTATTACATAATCTAACCATATTTCATTTATACATTGAATATATATATATATATATACTCAATGTTGCGTAGAATAACTATTATCAAAATTGTGTGTAACACTATCCAAGAATAGTGTTGCGTATACTGCAAGCTAATACGGTGTTGTGTATAGCGCAATGTAATCTTGGTGTAGCATACAACACAAGACATTAATGAAATTAAAAGAGTATTTTTCATTAAATCTCTGGGTGTTACATTCTACACCCCATAAAACGAATTTCGCCCTTGGAATTCGTTGGGGTTATAAATGGTTTACTACTCGAAAGTTTGTTTAATAAAAACCCACATTGTAAAAAGGAATACCCAAACTTGGCTTTAAAAACTAATGTATGAAATGTAACGGTTACCCAAATTAACTCATCACTGGGTTTCCACGTAGGAGAACATAGGTGAAAATATGGATATGGAAGAAAAATCTAACCATCAAGTTCTGATGGAGAGTGGTAGATAACATGGCTATGAAATAGCCAACAATCACAAAGCCATAGATTTGCGATGATCTAAGGTACCATCTGATTTATCAGATATAAGGACACTTGGACAAAATTTTTGGGTTTCAAGATCATTTCCCTAAAGTTGGTGAATTAAAAGAAATACTTACATGATTTTGGTACAATTTCACTGTTGTTCATGAATTGAACAATTTCCCCTTCATCCCTTACAGAAATAATATTGAATTTTTTATTCGTGATGTGTTAGCAGATCATGTGATAGAATATGGGTCATTCCATCTATTTCAAACAAAAGGTTAGCAAAAGTTATAGGTCCATATTATGGTTAGATTAATCATATATGGGTCCAAAAATGAACTTATACTTCATATATCATACTGATTAATAAAATAAAACTACTTTATACTAACCAGGGACTTCATGTAGGCCAGTGGTAGGCGATAAAGGCTTGTTGCACTTCTGTTGTGGGTTCAATTCCCACAGCCTTGTCTGACGTGATGGGATGTCACCCATCATGCAGGTTGTCCTTTTTTCTAAAACTACATTACTATAACATCCCATCAATAATATCGAAAAAACTTATATCCTTAAACAATATTAACTTATGTCCAACATAATCCATTCCAATCTTTAGGCTTATCCATAATACTGCAGTCCACTCTCATAATATAGTGAAAATGATTACCTGATATTTCATATAACAAGCATGTTAATACCATCATTGATCCCCATATATCATAAGATATGTCTTATTGGTCACATTCCAAATATTCCCAGGCCTTTATCATATATTCTCATGAAAAATGAATACCCATTGAATCTTAGTAAAAACATGAGTGCTGTCAAAAGTCAACTCATTCAACATACCAAAATCCCAAAATTCTATATACTCAAACAATGATATAACTATTTATTTATGTCATTCATGAGCTCATGAATACTATCAAACATTTAATTTTCTCTGTATCCCTTCATTATGTTCATGTCTTCTACATTCCAAAAATATATGAATAACCTTTCATGGATACTAGTACCATTAATCATACACTTTCAAAACTCAAGGAAAGACAACAGTGTAACAATCCATAGATATCTCTTTATTCCATAATACCATGAGATTACTTATACAACATTACACACGATAAACATGTAGTAATTCCACTACATTCTTAAACCATTGACCGAGCTTCAACAATTCTTTCATCTCACATATCATTTGTAGTCTCTTCATCATCATCAACATAAATACTACCCATATGACCATACTGATTCTCTTCATGAGACATTCCCTTAGGTCATTGGTTTTCATAATGCCCGTACATTCCACATTAAATACATTTAACCATTGTTGATGTCATAGCAATACCATTATCCTCATACCTGGTGTCAACTGAACCTTTTCCTTTTCACTTACTGGCTTTGTGTCCTTCATTTCCACACCCAAAGCATCTTCCAGTTCCATAAAAAAATTCTCCTTGATGCCTCTTCCCACATGATTTACATAGGGTAAATTGAACTTTCTTTCCTCTACGATCATCATGAAACTCTATATTTCTCTTATTAGACGAGTCAGGAAACATACCAAATTTTACTTTATTGATCATATTATGAGATTGATGATTCCGCATAATAATTATGTTTGGACTTCCAAATCCCATTTCATTTGGTTTCTCATGATGAATATCATTCCATTGTCCATCATATCCTCCATTATCGTGAATCATCTGGTTTTCAGCCCTTTTCTAAAACCCAAAAAGAATAGTGTGAGAGGCAAAAATCATAATAATGGGGAAGTAACTTCAATATCTACCATCTTTGGTTTAATCTATTATCGTTACCATAGTTCTAGGACTATATCCTATTCGTTTACTTATCCTTAGGGGCATCCCTAGACATACCTTAGAAATATCTCTAGGGATATCACTAATGTTTTCGCATCCTAGTATCCAAAGGTTGACTAAAATTTTCCTCTGATACCAACTGTAGAGACTGAAATCTTGACGTACACGGATATTTCATTACTTTAGAGGAATACATAATACATAACAATAACAGACACACAAGGATCGTAATAGTTTAGTGTCTTTGGAAACATGGAACGTAATCTTCTAATCGTGGTGAAAGATCTTCAACATCTCCCATAAAGAGCTTCCCCATTTTTTTCTTACCTAAAACCTTTCATTATTTAATGGGGAAAAGAAAACATAAAAATGGTGAGCTCAAATGCTCAGTAACGGTAAGAATGGATAAAATAAAACATACCATATACATTTGAACTTAAAAACATGAACATAATGTTTAAACATAAAAACCTTGAGCAATGACATAAAACAAGGAAGTACGTAAGGCATAGATCATAATGAAACATTAAGAATGATAAAATATCATGGAAATAAAACATTTAATTGTGGAAACCATTAATCAGATGATATGATTTCCATAGTAGCCAAGGCATTGCTGCCAAGGCCATCTTAGTGGACAAAGTCCCTTTCTGAATCGAGTTCACTCCTCGTTCCAGTCCTGTATTACTGAACTGGTTTAACTTTCCGTTCCAGCCATGTCTATCTCATGAGATATAAATCCTTACCCAATGCATTGGAAGGAGATATAGGTCCCACCCATCTCAAAATTAAATCATTCTTTCTTATGCCAAAAAATCATAAATCATACATCATAGTATATTCCATGAAATAAAATGGAACTCTTAAACATCATGCCATCATAACATAATCCATAAACAATTGATATCATTTCATCATAAGAAAATTGAAACCATTTAAATCATAGAGACATTTTACTTGAAACATACACATATGAAATAATGTCATCTTAGATAATAAATAGTTTTTGACAAAACACTGGAAATGAATTCTTGAGGAAAATATCATTTCTTCTTTAAAATCATTTTCTTTTCACAAAATTCCATGCAATTTTAAAAGATAAGTGTTTTGTTGAAAATAATCATGAAATCTTGTATAGGAATATACTTTAAAATGAGGCGTTATGAAACCGTAAAAATCTGTTCATGCCGTATAAGTTAAAAATAACATTCTCCTCGTACTTTTTTCAGAAAAGTCAAAAAGTACCTTATATTGTAACCAAAGGAAAGATTCCATTCATAAAATTTGGTAAAAAGTCAATAAAGGGTAAAAATGACTTTAAACATACATGGAAGAATGGTAAACATTTTATGAAAGAATTTTTAGAAAACATGGCCATGGATGATAAACGTAACCCGAGTAAATACTTATGTATAAGCAATCTTGGATAAAAATGAGATTGAAAATTTATCCCTTACCTTAGGTCCTATATGCTTCGTACGTATCTGAACCTCCTGTATAATGATTTAAATAATGTCATTGACTTATTAGATAATCATATTCATTGTTACGATATCATATATGTTTCACTTATGACTTTATATTACCCGTTCTTTTATAAATTCCATGTTAAAGTAGCGTTTTGGGTAAAATCATTTCATTTATCATATTTTTTTTCGACTTGTTGTTCTTGATATTATTACATATATCCTGATTTATTTAATTTCAGAATTAAAAAATGATTTACATATATTCATCATATCCATATATATATTATAGATCGATAAAAGGAATGAAATACACCGTTCATGGAGACGGTAGGCTGTACGTACGCATGAACGCTGTTTTCGTTTCCTTATTGAATTGAATGAAACTAAATAGATGAAATACATATATATATATATATATACATAAATCCAGTATCATTATTATTTCATATATTTCATTATTATTCATTAAATAAACATTATGATCATTCATGTATGGTTAACATGGAGAATGAATCTCATCGCGTCGTGGAGACGGTAGTCCGTATGTACGCACGAGCGATGATATCATTTCCATAATCATTGAATTAAATTATAGTGGATGATAAAATATATCAGAACCAGTATGATGTTATAATAACTATTTATAGTTATTATTTATACCATTATACCCATCCAAGTAAGGTGGTGTTGGAAATACAGATTACACCACAGCGTGGAGACGATATTCCGTACGTACGCACGCGCGGTGATTTCGTTTTCCGTAGGATGGATAGATGGTGAAATATGGTTGTTTTATACTTATAATAACATATTCGTATATGAGTGATGATGATGTTATTACTTCATAATTAAACAACTAAAGAAGAAGAAGAAGTGGAAGAAGAAATAAAGTTGAATGAATCGGTAACAGACATTAAATCTTCTTTGAAGGGCCTCTTTGAGACCTCTTTTTAGGGCACTGAAATTGGTCTTTGAAGAAGACCAGGATATCTAGGATGTTTCTAGGGAAGTGGAGAATATAATTTGGCAGGGGTTGTCTGATATTTAAGGCTCAAAGTGGTGTGGGGAAGAGAGGGCGGAGGTGCCTTTTTATAAGGGAGGAGAGGGGCACCTTTGGAATAACTAAAAATATTATTTTATTATAAATCAAAATTCGGTTTTAAAATGATCCAAATTGATTTATTTAGAAGCTAAGATGGGTATGGTTAGAAATCATCTCATCCAATAGAATTTAGACAAGTTTAGGTTCCTATTTTAACCTTATCATTTAGATTTACGATTAAGTTAGATAATTTTACTTTTACCGTGTCTTTTTGTGTTCTTGCACTCTAAGTTAATAAACTTACTATAAGAAGCCAAAAGAACCCCAAGTTGTTTATTATTAATATATATAATATTATCTAAGTCATTTGGCCGATCCTTATATTTTTAGGAATAAAATAACAATTAATAATATAATATTGTTTTAAAAAACTATTTTATGACAATTTTGACAATATTTAGTAATAGATTTTTGTAAAACTCATAACAGACTGATTAGTTCTAAAAACGTTAATTATATCAATAATAACAGGTCATATTAACCTAGAATATATGTTGAATTCATTAAAAGTCTCAAATTACATTTATTTTGGTATTTATAACATCAATTATGTCAATATTTTATTAATATGATAATTACTACATCATCATTGTGTCATAAATAAATTAAATTATTTAATGTCTAAAAATTAAAAATAAAATACCATTATGTTGGAAATCTTTTTATCTTTCTAATGAATATTTATAGTAGATTTTATCTTATGTATAACCCTATATTAAAAATGATATACTTATTAAACATTGATTTTTACTATTTTAACCCTTCTTTAAATAAATTAATAATAAATGTCCTAATCTAATCCAAGTGGGATTAAATGGTTATATATTATTCCTAAGGTTTTTTTTGGTCTAATTTCACTTATCCAATAGAATTAGGGCATGTGTTAGGGTAATAATAATATCATTTTTACCCTTAATTACCCTATTTACTTTTAACCATGGTTAAAAAAAGTAAGAAGTTACTATTCACCAAAAATTATTTTCTCTCATTGAACCACATTTTACATACTGGCATCAACCGTGTCTCTCGGATTTTTGAAATTCCACTCACAAAAGTGGTAAAATTAAGTTTTATGAAAAATTCATTTTTTTTAACTACCACTTAGTGGTTTCACTATTCATCAAAAAATGAAAGTTTCCAGAAAAATAACAAAAATTAGGCCTAAGCTATATTTAATATTATGAACTTAAAAATGATGTCTATTTTACCAAATTAAAAACATATAATTTTCATTACTTAATTTATAAATTAATTCCCGTCGTCAAAACAAATAGCATGTTCTTAAGAGATAATAACTATCAAAAGATTGACATTTGTTTATGTCTGGTTTAAATGTGAAATTACATCCAATGAACAACATTGTATTAAATTGTAAAAATACATTCTAAATATAATTTAAAACCAATAAAATTTTTAATTTATCACTATTAATTATTTCGATTAAAAAGGTTGTTTTTAATTTAAATTTAGTAATTTTTACTATTCATTAGAAAATGGAAGTTATCCGAAAATAACCAAAATTTCACCCTAAGCTAATTTCGAAATTCTGAATCCAAAAATGAAGTCCATTTTGAAAACTAAAATCTACAAAATTTCAAAAAGTGGTTATTACTCTTCATAACGACTAGTTTTAATAATATTTTAAAAGCATATCATTGTTTAGCGAAACTCGGTATTGCGTACAACACACGCTCTCGCGGAAGGTCGCGCATGCGTGTAATGAAAGCCAAGTCAGGGTTGCGTGTTGTGCAAGAATCCTTCGTTGTTTCATATAACATAATCCAACCATATTTCATTTATACATTGAATATATATATATATATATATATACTCAATGTTGCGTAGAATAACTATTATTAAAATTGTGTGTAACACGATCCAAGAATAGTGTTGCGTATACTGCAAGCAAATAGGGTGTTGCGTATAGAGCAAGGTAATCTTGGTGTATCATACCACACAAGACATTAATAAAATTAAAAGAATATTTTTCATAAAATCTCGGGGTGTTACAAACATATCCCTAAAAAACATTTTTATCAATTTTCAATACAGTCATAATGTTATATATATTACTCAAATTAAATTTAAAAAATAAAATAACCCTTTATTCTAATAGAAATAATTACTACAATATTAAATCAAATACCATCCCAAAGGCTTATCGACACCTTAATTATGTATTCTATATAAAACATTATAAATGAATACAAAAACATTATTGGCCACCATAAAATACAACGAAATAAAAATTAAAATGGTATCTTTTAATTTTTATTTATTAACATCTATAATCATAGAAACCCATTAGGATATCCATTACTATTAAAAAATAATAAATTTTAACTTCCTAACCGATAATTTTATCTATAAAATTTCCAGATTTCAATTGAAATAACCTACAAAGAAACTCATTATATAAGTTTTTGTAAAAATATGACATTATTGACATTGACATGAAATTTTAGGTATACATAATTATAGAATTTGGATGATCGATTATATTAAAAAACATTTACTTTTCTTAATAAATAAAATGAAAATTCCACTAAGAAAATCAATTTAAATGGATTCAAAATTTATTTCAAAGATATAGACTCATAACCATAACATTGTATTTATAATCATTAATACTCATACTTAATCACTATAAAATACCTTTTGAAATAATGAATGAGAATATAAAACTAAATAATGGATATTAGGGATAAATAAATATTAATATATCATTTAAATTTTTTAAAAACATTGAAAAACAATTTATTTTGATCATATAATGACACGATCCTAAAAAAAGTAGCAAAACATATGAATCTACCATTTTTGGTAAAATGGATTTCTAACGTATATATATAATCCAATATCCAGTAATGAAATGATTTTGATAGTTCCATGAGAAAACATAAAATCATATGAAAACATTAATTCTATATAAGTTCATAAAATATCATTTCTATAAAATACATTAACATTGAAAAGATCAAAATTACCCCCTTATAATTAAATAGACATTATATTTCAGTAAATATAATCATTCCCATTAAAAATAATTACATAAAAAAAATATCATGAAGGATTTATAGAACATCATATTCGTTATCAAAAATTAAAAGGAATAATCTCTTTGTTTGCATCAAATATATCATCTTTGGAGAATAAAATATAATGAATTTTATTTGATCAATATATCGGGGCCTCGCTCATAATCATATACAATCCCAATTACCCTAATTTGAACAATACATTTATAAGCACCAATTTATCATCAACAACAAATTTGAAATTCCTTCTCCATAAATATTCATCAAAATTTGAAGTAACCCGTAAAAAATACCATTTCAATGAAACCATATATAAATTATTTTCTTGGAAGGTTATTTTACAAAAAATAAGTGAAGTTATTTTATCTTAGAAGTAGTAACTTTTTAATGAAAACATTCTTATTACATTTTTAATTACATATATAACATTTGAAATAATAAAAACTATAAAATAAAATTATAATGTAAAAATATGAAAACATATAAAGGAATATTTTATAAATAATAATTATGTTGAGTATGCTATAATATGACCATCAGAAAAATAGAGGAAAGTGGCCCCTTTCAAGCTTTTCTAAAAAAACAAAGACAATATAAAATTAACATAATCAATAATAGAAATATAGTGATAAAAAAATAAAGAATATGTATATAAATTTGATAAAAATATATCTACTTTTAGAGTAAAATAACATATTATATCCCTATGTATGCATTTACATATAGACAATCATTTTTTCTAACTATGATTAGAAAGGAAACACTTTCAAATATCGTATCATGTACATTAAGAATGTATAAAGGAAGTGACTATGTAAATGAAATATAAATCCACATAAAAAAGTGTAACTAAAACTTAAAACAATATAAGGATTCAATTAACATAGTCTTTGAATTATTTTTTCAGTGATCAAAGGATATAAATCAATGAAAATTAATTGAGTTAGGTGTCCCCTTACATGAAGTTCGAATACACATTGTATATCCTAAAACTTCTTAAATAATTATATTATTCTATTTATTTAAATTTATTATAATTATTTTTATATTAAAATTATTATTATCCTTCCTTTTAGTTAAATTTTTAAAATGATCCATTCAATTATCTATTTTTTATTGTCCCTGTTAGTAATTTTTTGGTTGTTTTGTTCATAAATAAACCACTATGGTATAATTGTTAAGGTAAAAATTTATTTTCCAATGATTATATAATCTTTATAAAGTGTAATGTTATCATATAAATATAATGATATAATAATTTATGTTTAATAGGATATTTAATAATTACATTTAGATATTATCTATAGAAAATATTGTGTTTGATGTTTAAAAATGACAGTGATTTTTTACCATTAACTAAATTATTATGATGAATAATTGACCATTAAATAATTATAATATAGAAAATAATTGAACATTATTTTTATATTAAAAAATTAAATAAATTTTTAATAATATACAAAAAAGATACAATTTCATGAAAACATCATTGTTTACTTAGGTATCATAAAACCACACATATGAACAATAATTATCAAAATGTAGTACATGAAAGGAAACACAATAATTATTTCAGAGTTATAAAAAATATAATATATTTAATATAATAATTTATGTTCACTTTTAATGATTTATTATTTCAATGTATATTTTACAAAGAGTGTAGAGTAAAAAAGATTGAGATTTAGAAACCCCTCCATTCTAACATTGTAACGGCTTACGAAAAATAGTTATATTAGATGTAATGAATTATATTTCATCATTTTTGGACAAAATAAATTTCCATTCAATATTAATTTAATCAATATATCAAAAAATATATTTTTTTTAAATGGATTTATAAGGTGACTGAAGATTAAATACAAACACGAAAAAGTGTGTTTCGAATTCCAATCACACTGTTTCAATAACCTCATTCAGGTTGATCATTAATCCTTTGAATAATAGATCTTTGAAAACAACAAAGACATATAAAATTTTAATAGTGTTTTTACTAGATTATTTTTGAAAATTAATATGTTTTTTGAAAATTTGAGAATGATTACGATTTTCTATGAATAATTGGATAGAATTTTTGCAAATATTAAATCTTAATAGGATAAGAATGTACTTTTAAAATGGAAAGTGCCTCATAAATGAAAAATAGTTGATATTATAAACCATTAAGCACCCCTAATTTACTCATGATAATGTTTTATGATTTTCACTAAATTTATACATCATTATTAACATTAAGACCCATTTAAGATAAATTTTAGGCTTATTATAGTCATTTTCATTTCAAAATATTTTTATAACTGCATAATTCCAATGAAAACACTAGAATAAATTATTAAAAGTAGATATTATCTTCAAAAATATTGAATAACATTGATTCATCTCATCTATATCATTTTAAATATATTTTTAACCATTTATTTAACTTTTCTACAAAATTTACAAGCACTCTATTGATATTGCATAAGAATTTTTGTAAAATTATTATTATATTAGATTTTAAATATAAATAAATAACAGGAAAATTAATTAGTATTTAAAATTACATCCATTTAAAACTGCTCATATCAGTATGTGTTCATATATATATATATATAATGATAAATGTGTTAATATAAGATTATTGACATTCTTTACATATCTCAAGCTATTGGTAATTAACATGTTATATAATTTCCAAATTAATATATATATATATATATATATAATTTATTATAAAATTATTTATAATTAAATACTATAATATCAATAAACCTTCAAATTATTATCTCTAAGACATCAAATCTGGTTTTTTAAATGATGCACAAACACTATATTAACAAAAATATATCTCTTCATATTTATATGGAAAAAATAATTAATTTTTATCAATTTAATAAAATTCAACTAATATTTTAATAGTATCCTCTTATAAGATATGATTTATAACTATTGAAATCATTTAAGAATGATTTATAACATGGTTATGCCACAAAATATTTAATATTGGAAAAACCATATTTTTTAACTATTCAACAAATAAATAATAAGTGAGAAATACATTGAAAAATCAAATGAAAATAATTTTTAAATGAGTATACATAAAATTAATTCTGTTTTATTCAATTAAACAAATATCAATAGTTCAACAAAATATTATTTTCATACATAAAAAACCATATTCCTCTATTACACCTTCGTAAAAAAATTTATAAGATTTTCATAATATTAAATAAAAATATAATTTTATATATATTCATTTATAAAAAATAAAATATTTAAATTATTATTTAAATATACCAAAATAATAAATCATTTTTTTAAAATTAATTTAAACATTAAATAAAACATATTTTCTTTCATAATTTAAACATGATAATAGAAATGTACACTAAGTGTATAATTTGATTAAAAATATCATTTGAGATGAAAAATATATGTCTTTTTAAAAAAAATATCTCTTCAATAAATACATGTTAATTAATTAAATTGAACTCTAATTTATTCAAAATACTTAATCATGTCGTATCTTCTAATTTCAAGGATCTCTAAATGGATACACTCAATGATTACTTTCTTTAGAAACTACCAACAATAATCGTTTTTTCTACTTGTTAATAACCTCATATAATACTATTTTGTTTTATCATAAAAATTTCTTCTATATTTATACTTATTTTCCTCCTTTGTATAATTATTGTTGGTAAGTCATCTTCTTGGGACATCTCGATGATGAAAATTTGATCCTTATATTTCATTTTTACATTTATCATTATTTTCCCTTTATTCATGTACTCAATATATTTATTATTATATATTTTTAAAAAATTTCATTTCACTTATGTTATAAGAATAATACTATCCCATTTCATATAATTTATAAAAATATAATACACGTTGATTCATGGGTAATAAAAAATCCCATCAATTTTTTAATTCAATTAATTGATAATTTTATATTAAATCAAGGTTAAACATCCTGAATATTAAGAATTACTTATATTTTAAAATTAAAATGGCTATAAAGGGTGATAACTAAATTTTTTGGGAGATATAAATTATTCAATGCTAATTTATTTTAGACTATAAATGAAAATATATTTTGTGTTTATACATCTTAATATCATTTAATTTATTTTCTAATCAATTTTTTCATTAGAGAGTCTTTAATTCCTTGATTAATTGGTAAATTCATTTTTATTAGGGAATAAGATTAATACCTATTTTCTGATGAATAATCATGATAAAATAATTTTTTTGTAGGGGACGGATTTTAATATATGGTATATCAATTATACAAATAAATCATGACTTTATTTATTCATAGATCAGGTGATAATGAATAGTTTATAACAAGTATTATATATAATACATGATATTTGTTTACTCATTTATTATCCCATTATATAATATATTTTTCGTAAAATGCATTGTTTCCATTACTCATTATTATAAACAACTATAGAAGAGATGTGGGGGGAGAGTAAAAACCTTTATGCTTCCATTAATTATATAATATTGTGATGGGTTTAATAGGACATATTTATTCTAAATTTATAGTAAATTAAATTGAAATATAATTATACTTTTCAATGGAAAATTATATATAAATATAATTAATAAAATTATATATAATGCACACCTCAATATTAATCATCAAATTTACTAAACTACATAGGGTGATGGAAATACCTAAGAATAAATCAATATATTATTGACTTGGTGTAAGTACATTAAAATAATTAATTTCTCAAACAACGTTTTAAGGATTCCCTCAAATCTATAATGATTATCTAGTGCCATCCCCCCTCCCCTTTTAAATAGAGAAATTGAAATGAGTGGTGTATATTTTTTTATATATTCAATTAAATTAGAGTTTTCATATGTGGTCCATATGAGTGATTTATAATTATCTTATACTTATTATATAATTTTATTTTCATTGAGTCCTGATCTTTCATGTGTAAATTATGCCTCTATATCCCAAGCTTCTATGTTTGGTTCCATGTTCTTGACTCGTGTGTCAAGTATTAAGTTATATTTTTTGAAAGGTAGTTTTTGTGGTCTTTTCATTGGAAGTATCATTACATTTAGATTGGTGATAAACACCTTCAAAGTGTTTCATATGAGAGGGGTTGAGATTGAGTGATGTGTAGATTGATATTCTCTTTTAGATGTGTACAACAGTTTTCAATTAACATTTTATATTTTATTATTTTCATTTAAGTGGATGATTGCCTTTGTTGGTGGTTCCTATTGTATATATAGCGGTTTTTATTATTTTTTATGCGTGCTGTTAGGTTGTTCCTATAAATGGTTTTTAGATATACCTTTTTTGGTACTTATAACATTAGTTTATTGTATTTTTAGAGGGTTTTTATGGCGATGTCAATGGTTTGGATTTTGGACATTCCTCTTCAGCACTATAATTAAAGAGGATGGTGACATGAGTGTGATATTGTATGGATTGATATGAAGTATGGTTTTAGACATTTAAATATGATAATTTTCTCAAATCTAAATTTCTATAGGGTTTTATATCCTAATGTAATATCATATTTTTTTGGAATATTTCATTTTTTTCTGTTTGTTTATTTTTTAATTTTCTTTCTATTGTAATTTGTATGTTTCTCAGCTAACCATATAAAATATTTATTCACAATATAAAAAATATGAAATATTGTTTAGTTATTTTCACGTATATAATGAACAAAAGACATCCTTTTACATTGGTTATTTTATAATTGAATAATATTTTCTGATATGTAACATTTAATATACACAATACCAATTTTTTTAAAACTTATTTTCAATGCCTCATTTTTATAATGGGTCAATGAAATTTTTAATAATTAATAAATTAATATTTTATGATCACATGATTATTTATAACACCAATAGTCGGAATATTTATGTATAATCATTAAATAAGATAAGGTAAAATTATATGAATTGTAATTAAAAATTATAATAAATATAATCTTTACAATGCTTCCTTATTTTTAGTTCATAATATAATCAAAAAAGTTATTTCTTCACTAGTGATATTACAATTCATTAAATGAACATATATAACAAAACTAATGATACAATCCCCTATATTCTTGCAAAATTATTTTTTATGAGTAAATATTTACACTATACAAATTATTTTTCTATTTGGGAATGTTCCAAAAAGTTAATTAAAATGAATATTCATTTGATATTTATATAATTTTATTCATATTCTTATATAATCCTAGGGTGGTGGTTTTTGGGAAATCAAGTCCGCTTTAGTATTTATTTGATCATGATTACTTTCCTAATAAAGATAATTAATTAAAAATACATTAATTAAATACCGTTATAGTATTTATTGTCATGAAATTGTGAAAGAGATAATCTATTAAACACCCTAGAACACATGGTTTAATCATGGATAAAAAACGATGTAAAGATATGTGAAATGAACATGATTTTACTGGTCCATCCATCTCTAGTTGAATATATGAAATTTAAATTCATTTGTATTTTCTAGTATTTTTTTTTATTATTTATAACATTTATTATTTATCATAAATAATTTAAATTATATCTTTCAAACTCAAAATAACATAATTAAAATAGTATTGGATTGGGTTGATTTTAAGTAGAGTCTTTTGAATTATTAATTGTCCCTACTAAGATATAGTTGGTCAGTTCACATGTTTTTTATAGGTAAAATTAAAATAGCCAATATATAAATTCCAATCAGATAATGAGTCATTTATAAAATATATATATGAGTATTGAATTTCATTTAAATTATTGTGTATAATAATTATTGGAATGTATATTATAATCTAGTAAGTTATTAGAAAAATACCAGGATGTTTATTTTTTGAGAAATGACTATAATATGAATTAGGTGTTATTTTCTATTCTATGGTTCTAGATGAATCCACTGATCATGGATTTGATAAACAAGATATATTTAGTAGATTTAGTTTATAGGATTATAACGGAATGAAACCTAATTTATTTAACATATTTAATAAAATATATTCCTAATCAAAGGCTCCCCATGATTAGATTAAATGAAATATGAGTAAACATGAAATAAAGTACTGAATATAGCAGTGTATGTATATTAAACTGAAGGTCCATTATAGAATATATATTATAATCTTGATAAAAATTACAAAAATAATCATATTATTCTTCCCTATTTTCTCTATCTAGGATTTTTTCTTCAATCATCCATCATATGTGGGGAATCTATCTTCACTAAATGAAATGTTTGATTTCTTCAGGGTTGAGGATGAAGATGAAGAGAGCTTCCAAGAGAATTGATTTTCATCCTTGTGTTAGAGAATGAGCATACAACACCATGATCATATAACCGTGCGAATTATAAATCCCGAAGGGTGATCCTCCCCAATTCCAGTAATAACTCGTGAATTATAACTCATGAATTTATTAATCCACTAGCTCATAGATTTTGTACATGATTTCAATAATCTCCATCATGTTACATCCAAAATACTGGTTTTATAATTATAGATGATGTGGTTATATCCCATAATATAAAAATAAGAATCAATGTATCACAAAAAATTCCTTACGATGTAGTGAGTATTATTATATGACTATATGGACTTCATAGAAGATATAAATATGATATATTTCAATCACACCCAATTATTGAAGTTTGTAGAAGGCATGAGATTATATTACATTGTGTTACTGTTAACCCTTGATAATATAATATGATTTCAATGGATGGTCCACAAGATCTGAATATATCCTAAATACGAAACACCTAAACCAAATGATTCACATCAAAATAGTCTTTAGTTTATATATCTCCTTCAATATTAAAATTTCACTGAATCATACAAGAAATTATACTATATCTCGTTACAATATATAAAATAACATAACTTCTCAAACAATATCCATGAACATTTTGTATATATTCAAAAATAGATAGTGAATATTATCACTAACATCACTAGATATCATATCATATACAAAATCTTGTGAATTCCAACCAAGAATAGTATTAGATTGACGACAATTTTTTTAGAGAGTATCTCAATGTCAAACTCTATCATAATTAATTCAACCACAATTATTGACATAATAAGACTATATAACACTAAAAAAATCTGATACTTTGTATCTATAAATTTTAACATAGAGAATCATGTAGAAAAAAAATTATGTGTATTCATGTTATAATTCGACTTGGTATGATCTCTATCATACACATGTAATTATATAAATGTTTTAACCAGTAGTATCTCGTTAAAGAATTAAATATCATGCATCACATTTATCAAAGTCATCATGTTTCCATGGGACACAAAATATAGGTGTGTAAAATTACTCCTTATTCAATCTCAATAAAAGGAATATATTTAAACACTCTATATTAGATGAAAAATCCTATGTTGGTTCCACACCCTTAGATGAATTTATCAACAACATATCCAGTTACCCCATTTATTAGCTAATCCTTGAGTATTTAATATATTATCACATTAATATGGTTCTCATGATATGTGTCTCACCATCAATATTTTTCCAATACTCTTATATTGTTAGGTCCACAAGGCTGAGTACCGTGAGAGGGGGGTGAATCAGGGTATGAGTAATTTAAAATTAAATCCTGTTATAATCTTGTTTCTATTTTAAGAAAAACACTCTTCTCTCTCTTTCCTATTGCACAATATAAATTGGAAGTAAAGCATGCAAAGGACACAACAATTGTTACCTGGTTCACCCTCACTGGGCTACGTCCAAGGAGGATACACCGGCAACGTGCCGATGTAACAAATTCACTATAAGCACACTACTGTTAAAGAGGGTTCAGGATAGATCACTTCTATTACTAAGATCACTGCCTTTATAAAGAATAAGGTCAGCTCAATGCTTTTCCACGGTTCACTCCATGTTTCTCTCTCTCTGGCTAACTACTGGTTGAGAGGATCACCTCCTCCCTCTTCATTTTCTCACAGCTCTGGAAAGGATCCACGCACTATTTATAGACCTGTAGGTCTCTTAATTATCACTAATGAATGTATCCTCTGTTGTATGTAGATTCTCTATTGAAGCCTAACTTTCACCCGTAGATGAATCTCTCTTTGCACCGAGGGTATAGAGAAATCTTCCTGCTTCCACGCATTCCTGAACCACTGCCCATAAACAACCATACATGGCGCCCTTATCTATGTAGGCATGCAAGTCTTGGAGCTTAAGTTGAAACTGGAACGCAAGTCGTCCTCAACCACTTGTGCGACACAGGTTTCTGTAACTCCAAACTTGCATGAATCGATTCCTTTACCACCCAAACCACATTAGTCACCAACTATCACCTGGAACGCAACATATACATGCGCGACCACACACCACTTGTGCGACCACCACACCTGCGCGACAAGAGCTCTGATTTTTCTATGTGTTGAACTCTACACTGAATGAGGAGTGGTAGACCTATATTTATAGGAATTTTTACACCCTGTGTGATGGTGCACAAGTCTCCCCTCAGCACGCAAGTTTCGGCATGCAAGTCTCTATTGCGCAACTCACTTGCGCGACCAACACTAAAACTAGCACGACCCTCTAACCTTTGCCATATTTTGATGTCTTTACCTTGAAAAACATATGGCACACATGTTTCATCTCCTTCAAGACCTCGGAACCACCTTGTATCTTCTCTTTTTGTACCACCTACAGATCATCCATTCCTTTTTGGTTGTTCTTGAATCAAACATGGACCATTGAACATATCCCTTGAACTTGACATTCCACCATGAAATCCCCTTTGTCAAGAAATTTGTATGTCATGTTTTTCTTTTTCAACAATCACATAAAATATTTCCATTTTTTTCAACAAACACAATCACCTAAAAAATTATTCAATGATACTTGGATGGATTTTTCCCCAACATATATGATATGTTCACCTATATTAATCAAACAACATAGTGTATAATACCCTATGTGGTATATATAGTGAGTTATCCATTGCACCAAAAACCATTCTATTCCACCTGATCATATTCTGCATCTTATACAAGAATCTAGCTCATGATAACCACAATGTATAATCATATATTATAATACCCCATGATGAAAATTCTTCCGCGATAACTCAAAGTTGTTATTTGAGAGTTTAATTATCCAAACATTTAATAAAATTTATTTCAATGTATGCATATATACATATAAGAAGAATGAATGACATACTATAGACATAATTTTATTAAATTAATTTTATATTCTTAAGGCTCATTTTATAATATTAGAAACCCATATATGAACATTGATTTATCATATCATAAATAATAGACACACATATCATCCTTTTATTTGTTCTAGTTTTTTTAGGTTTTGATATGTTATTATATATATATATATGCAATTCTTGTCACATCCCCATATTACCATCTAAAAAACCATCCCACTAAACTCATTAGTGAGTAACATCAAGAATAAAGTATGTTATAAAAATGAATTTTTCATTATTTTTAAATCAATGAATAAATTCAAACTCCATTACAACCTGATATCAAATTTTCTGATTTCAGTATATTTTATCAATTTATGACATTTGGAAGTTTGACATCATCATCATTGGATACATTTTTTTCAAAAAGAAAATTAACAGAAGATTAATTTTACATTTTAAATTACTATTTACTAGTATATCTTAAAATCCATTAGGATAAAGTTACATTTAGGTTGTCACATTAACTACATATAACTCTATATATTTCACTTTACCATTGTTCTAGATGTTATGACCCAGAAATTTCAAGGAAATTTATTTTCTTAAATTCTTTGGGATTTTACGAGTATGTAGTTTCTAACAGCACCTGATTCTATGGCCGGTGTGCCCGAAATCAATTTCTGATGTTTAGCTCGAATACGTTCAGTGAACGAACGAGTGGGATTTTCTATCTTTTGAACCGGTACTCAGAATTGAAATATGAGGGCACCGATGAAACCGCAGCTATGGTAATTTCTTAAGAGGACATTTACCAAAGATGTGTTTTCTTTGGATGAGTTATTAAAAATAAATGTGGATGAAACAAAAAGTGAATAAAATTGTGTACAATTTTATTTATAATTCGAAGGTGGTTTTATCCTACATGGGGGAGTTAGAGTGGGACCCACTAACATCCTAACTACCCATGTAAGGATAAATTTGCGGTGGGGCCCGCACGAGCCCAAACACTTGAAATTAAATAAAACCCCCTAAAACCCCCCATTAAACTCCTTCCATTTAATGTTGGAAAACCATTGAACATAATTAAGTAACTCTTCCTCTCCCCTCTCTCCCTTATTAAAGCTTGAAAACCTATCACATAATTAATGAGACAACCCGTGGTTTAATTAATTAAGTTAATTGGATTTTGAATTTCTTATTTTTGAATGCATGGCACGAATTAATAAAATAAAGAGGACCCTTATAATATTTTGGTTGGATGGCTTGTTGTTGGGAGGCTTTGGAGGAGAGCTCTAGTTTTTTAAAAGAATTCCATCCTTCCGCTAAGAATGTCACACATTCAACGAATAACACTTTCACCATAAGGAGAGATGACATGCCTTTCCTTCTTCTCTCTACAACTAGTGTGGAGGCTCCGTTCCCTCTTTGGATGCACACCAACGTCGTCTTCCACGATGCTGGAAAACGACGTCGTTTATCTAGGTAGGGGTGTGTTTGGATTGTGTACTGATTGGGTTTTCTTCCTTGTTGTTTGTTCCCCTTAAACCGCCTGTTATCAGTCTAATATAGAAGGTACTTGATCAAACTAACATGGTCTGATTCCTTATCAATTCTTGTGAATATGTGGAGTTCTTAGGCCATTCTTGAGCGGTGAATCACGCTATGTTTTCGGAGCCAATCATTGGTCCGAAAACAACATAAATGGCCTCAGAGCATTGGAGCCACATAGAAGAAGAAGTTTTGTAGATCTCAGATCATTGGAATGAAGAACAGACACCTCGGAAGGCGTGTTGGCCAGAGGAGTCATTTCTAGAAAAATTAATGAATACATGGCGTGTCCTCCAGAAGCACACGCCGTATAGTACAAGCGTACTGTGGTTTCCGTTATAGACATTATAATTGTAACACACGATGTGTGACTCCATACACACGGCGTGTACTATGCACACTATTTTTTAGAGGAGGCTTCGATGGACTTGGCGTGTATTTAGGGAAAATACACAGACACTGACAGCAATACACGGCCAAGTAACACGATGTTTATTCTCTTTATATTAAGGCAGAAGAGGCTTCGCGAGGCTTGGCGTGTAATCTGGGTGATACACGGACACATGCAGAACCACACGACCAAGAGGCATGGCATGTACTACCTTCTCCATGGCAGAAGTGGCTTCGTGATGACTCGGTGTGTATTCTAGGAATACACAGACACGGGGTGAAGTACACAAGCATTTACTCCGTCACACGGCCAGGCATACCCAGCAGACACGGAGCTGACCCTAGAAGTTTGGACACGACGTGTAACCATACCACACGCAGTGTACATACTTTTTACACAAACATCCCTTCGACACAGGCTGTTGTACAAAGACAGTACCTGAGGACTAAAGACACTGCATGTAACCATGCCACATGTCGTGTACTTAATTTTTACATGAACCACCCTTCAACATTGGTTGTGGTACACATGCAGTACCAAGAGTCTGAAGACACGGTGTGTAACCATAACAACACACCGTGTAATTTTTGGAAAATGGCATTTTCATCTTGTACTCAGTGTTTTGGTCAGGTTTGTTTGGTTTACAACCTATGACGTGGCGGACCATCAGGATACATCAAATCTGGACTTCATGACAGTTGATGTATCGACCCCCTTTTACTTGAGGAGCAGACCCTTCAAGAATTTTGTATGCTGTGTGCGGGAACCCTAGAGGTGGCTGCGACTGCGATGACTACCGTGTCAGGATCCTTCATGGGTTCAATGACAAAGACAACTGTACTTTGATCCGATGTGGGTTCGGTAGTGAAGACGACTCTACATGGATCCTATGTGGGTTCGACAGCGATGACGACTGTACTTGGATCATACATTGGTTCGATAGTGATGGTTACTGTACCTGGATCCTAGGTGGGTTCGGAAGTGATGGTTACTGTACATGGATCCTACGTGGGTTCTGCATCGACGACTTCTGTACATGGTTCGTACGTCGGTTTGTCAAGTAAGATGATTCAGAGGCTAAAACTATCATATAAAACCCTCTTCATGAGTAGTATACCTGTGTGAGATGAGTCTTGATTTTCAATCATTATCATCGATGAGATTGACTTTCTTTCATGTGTGGACTGGGTTGTGTTTTCTAGTGTGGACTGGGTTGTACTTGGGCTCGTGAGTTTGAGCTGAAATGGATTTGATGACTTATGTATATGTATGGCCATATACCTAAGTATAGTTGGTTGATACTTCTTGTTTGTATATTTACTTTTTGGTTTATCTTTTTTGTATTCTAAGAGACCATCGGGGGTATTGAGGTACCTACTGAGTATCGTATACTCACCCCTGCATGAGCTATGCCCGCACTATGTTGTCTGGGATGCAGATGACAGACAACAATAATCAAGGTGGAGGCTTGTAGAGATGGATGGTACCCAGAGGTGGACCACTTGGCGGGACATACACGGAGAGGACGGTAGGACCCGAGGAGATGAGGATACTATATGTACCCACCCTTCAGGTGGGATTTCCAGAGGATCACTCGGTGTTGCTGTTTTACTTTTTAGCTATTGTACATTATTTTTCTCAGTTGTACTGTACATTCAGTTTGGTTTGTATACTGGCCCATTTACTTTTCATCACTTACTTTTGAACTCAGTTTACTTAGTGCTTACTTTAGCTTGTGTACTCTGTTGTGATTATTTACTTATATAAAGGAAATTCATTCCCTTTTATTAGGATTTACTCCATTGGTGCTGGTCACCAGCTCCTGGCCAGGGAAGGCGAGCTTGTGGTAGTCACGCTACGGGCCCAGAGGATGGGTGATGAAAAATTGGTATCAGAGGAACCGGTTCTACCATAGAACATAAGACTCTGATAATTTCTTCCTGTGAAGAAATAGTGTTATGGGTATTCATTGTGGTTATCAATCTAGTGAGTCCAGTGTTGGTGCAGCAGCAGACGTGTCCATACACCAGGACCCAGACATCTGATTTCCGACTCAGTGCACAAAAACATTGAATTCATGTGTGTTTAAAATGTTTTATTAGTGATTACATTGTCTCAGCTCACCATGTATACTTTATTAACCGTGGGTCCCTTGTTCCATTTCAGGATGACCCCATGATGACAGCCAACTTGGGTTCCCAGTTAAGTGTGAGATTGCAGCCCATTGAGCAATGAGGCCTCGGTGCAGGCCCCCATTACAGTGGAGGCACCAGTGGTACCTCTACCCGCTGGGCCACCGAAACTACCAGCCCCAGCAGCAGAGAGTGTATGCCGCCTGAGTGCGCTGCATGAGTTTCAGCGAAAGAGGCTGCCTAGGTTCTGCGGAGAGACGGACCCTCAGGTAGCTGAGGATTGGATGGAGGCTATTTTCCGAGTCTTCAGATTGGTAGGGACACTAGAAGATCTTATGGTGATCCTTGCCCCGAGTCTACTACACACAGCAACAGGTAGATGGTGGAGCCTGATGCTCCAAGTGCACAACGAGGAATATCTATTATTGACGGACTTCAAGAGCCTCTTTCACTCGGATTTTTTTCTGACCACCCTTCGTGTGGTGCACATCCAGGAGTTACTACAGCTATGGCCGGGTATCATGACAGTAGCGCAGTACTCAGCAAGATTTACCGACCTCTCGCGCTACTCCATGGACACGGTACGAGACATATTCTTCCAAGACCAAACCTTTGAGCAGGGAATGAGGCATGAGATCTGGGCTTCGAGGATCTACCTCAGCATATCGACGTAGGCAGGAGTACTGGAGAAATCCCTTCTTGTGGAGAGCTTTCTTGATGAGCCTACACCAGCAGCGAGACCAACCGTAGGGCGACACGTAGTGGAGTCTTCTATAGTCGGCAGTAGATAGATGTCGCAGAGGTCCAAAAGGACCAGGCCATCAGGAGGAGGACCTCCACATACTGTTTCAGATGTGCAGGGAACACGCAATAGAGCCATTCATCAAGATTTAGGTAGTGCTATGCATGCGGAGGGTAGGTCCACATGGCTCGTAACTGCCCGACCCGCCATACAGAGGAGCAGTAGACGGTTGAGGGATCACACAGGTAGAGGTAGAGGTTCGACCATGGCGGTCCACAGGGAGCAGGCAGATGAGGTAGAGGAGCTGGTCGAGCAGCAGGTGGTGGATGATGCTTTGAGGCTCTACCACCACCACCAATAGGTCTACCCCAACCACAGGGAGCTGGCAGACAGATGAAGGCTCTGCTATCAGCAGTGGAGGCTTATGACCACGACACACATGAGATGATTCAATGTAATATCTGTGTCTACTCCACCCTTTCTGTAGTTATTATAGAAACAAGAGAGAGTAGTTTTTTTATTGTTTCTGCCTTTGTTCAGAGTTCGGAGATTCCGACAGAGTTGTTGGCTCGATCTTTACAACTAGAGACTCTTACGGGAGCAGACTCAATGATGACAAAGTGGTGCCGGCAGTGTGAGCTTACTCTAGGAGGTGAGATCTTTGGATGGGATCTTCTTGTAGTGGCGTCAAGGCCTTACGACATCATCTTGGGCTTAGATTGGTTATCTATAGTCCATGCATACATCGACTATATTAGGTACAAGGTGCGGTGTGTCCGCACCGATGGGAGTAGGTTCACCTTCACTGGTGAGAACGGTCCCTTTTCAGTGTAGGATGGACTCACGAATAGGAGAGGACAGCTGATCACCCATCATTTGGCTAGTCTCATCCTAGGAGCAGTTGATGTGCGGAGTCCGAGTTTTCCTGTTATGGTGGATCAATATGCAGACGTTTTTTCCTGACGACGTTCCAGGACTAAATCCTCACAGAGAGGTAGAGTTCTATATTGACCTATACCCTGGGACAACTCCAATATCTACTCCAGCATATTAGATGGCTCCCGCTGAGCTTCGTGAGATATGGGTATAGTTGGAGGACTTGTAGGGAAAGGGATTCATTCGACCCAGTGTTTCGCCCTGGGCCTCCTTGATTTTGTTCAATAACAAGGCGGATGAGAGCTTGTGATTGAGTGTCGAATACCGTCGCTTGAACCAGGTGACTGTGATGAACAAGTATCTAATTCTGAGGATTGACGACCTCTTCGATCAGCTCAAGGGAGCACGATGGTTCTCAAAGATTGACCTCAGTTCAGGCTATCATCAGCTCAGATTTCGAGATGAGGATGTGAAGAAGATGACCTTCAGGTGTTGGTATGGCCACTATGAGTTCTTGGTTATGCCTTTCGGTGTAACCAATGCTCTAGTAGTGTTCATGAGTCTCATGAACAGGATCTTCCAGCCTTACCTCGATCAGTTTTTCGTAGTCTTCATCAACAATATTTTGATTTACTCGACTACTGAGGAGGAGCACGCTTACCACTTGTTGGTTGTACTGGATACACTAAGATAGAACTAGCTTTATGTTATGCTCTCGAAGTGTCAGTTATGGATTCGGGAGGTCCACTTCATGGGGCACGTCACCTCTGAGGCAGGAGTTGCGGTGGATCCTATAACTATGGAGGCAGTACTAGATTGGGAGCCACCCAGGAGCGTTACTAAGGTGCAGAGTTTCCTAGGTCTGGCTGGGTACTATCCGAGATTCATGCCAGACTTCTCCAGAGTTTCATAACCACATTTAGCTTTGACGAAGAAGGGGAAACCCTTCGTGTGGTCAGATAGATGTCAGTAGAGCTTCCAGGAGCTGAGACAGAGATTGACAAGTGCACCCATCTTGAGGCTACCGGAGGAGGGAATATGGTACGTAGTTTACTTTCATGCATCAGGGAACAGAATCAGGTGTGTCCTAATATAGGAGTGGGAATTGATCGCTTATTGTTCACGATATTTGAGGAAGCACGAGCAGAACAATTCTACCTATGACCTGGAGTTAGTAGTAGTGGTCTTCGTCTTGAAGATGTGGCATCACTATCAGATGGACGAGCGATTTACAGTCTACTATGAGAACTAGAGTCTCAAGTACATCTTCTCACAGAAAGACATGAACCTGAGACAGCAGTGATGGCTCGAGTTCCACCAGGACTATGACTTTGAGATAGTCTATACTCTTAGGAAGGGGAATGTAGTAGCTGATGCTCTTAATAGGAGGTCGGGCATTTAGCTACATGGAGAGGCGACAAAGAAGTTAGACGCTTTGCAGATATCCTTCATTGATAGAGATGGGGCAGCCTTTCTACTGTCTCTCATAGTCACTCCTCCACTACATCAGTAGGTCAGGGAGGCACAACGTGGGGATGTTGACTGTGAGACTCGACGACCACAAATATCCACAGGACATGCACCTGATGGATTTTTCATAGGAGGAGATCATTTCATCCTTTTCTGAGTACGTACCATGGTACCCTTTGCATTACAGAAGGTGGTACTGAGAGAGTTTCACACTTTACCATTGGAGGTACATCCAAGAGTAGTGAAAATGTTCCAGGATCTCAGATGACTGCACTAGTGGCCAGTTATGAAGAAGGATGTGGTAGTGTTCGTTTCATGATGCCTCAAATTTCAGCAGGTGAAGGCGGAGCACCAAGTACCAGTAGGCTTGTACATCCCATAGAGGTCTCTGAGTGGATGTGGGATGGGATATCTATGGATTTCGTGACAGGGATTCCACGTACTTCCAGAGGACACGACTCTATCAGGGTGATCGTGGACCGACTCACCTAGTCGGCCCAATTCTTAACTATCAAAGAGCATAGATCAGTGGAGAGCTTAGTATGCCTCTACATTCAGGAGATCATACAGATTCATGTTGTTCCATCTTCTATCATCTCTGATCGTGATGCTCTCTTAATTCATAGCTGTGGAAGGGGTTATAGGAGGCATTTGGGACGCAGCTATGTCTGATCACTGCCTTCCACCCTCAAACGGATGGCTAGACGGAGAGGACCATCTAGACTCTTGAGGATATGTTCCGTGCATGTGTCCTTGACATTGGTCGTAGCTGGGAGGATCACCTACCCTTGGTGGAGTTTTCATACAACAACAACTACCACTCCACCATCGGGATGGAACCATATGAGGAATTGTATGGCAGACCTTGCAGATCCCCACTGTGATGGACAGACCCGGGGGAGTCAACACTTGTAGGACCAGAGATGGTCCAGGCCATAGCGAAGAAGGTACAGATCATCCAGTAGTGGATGAGGACTGCTCAGTGCTGACAAAAGTCCTATTCTAATAGGAGGCGGATACCACTAGAGTTTGAGGATGGAGACCACGTTTTCTTATGGATCTCACCTCGAAATGGACTACAGAGATTTGGGCGGGGTGGAAAGTTATCTATGTGCTTCATCGGACCATTACAGGTCCTCAGCAGGGTAGGCGAGGTCTCTTACCAGCAGGATCTTCCACCTCAGTTGCACTGAATGCACGACGTCTTCCACCTATCTCAGCTGATGAGATACATGCATGACCTGACACATATCATTGATCACGGGAAGCTGGACATCGATGATGGGGCGAATTTTGAGGAGGTCCTGGTGGAGATCGAGGATCGACAGGATCAGGTCCAATGTGGACGGTTGATTCCTCTAGTGCGCATTCTTTGGCAGCATGGGAACCTCTAGGAGATCACATGGGAGCGGTAGGCTCAGATGCATGCACAGTACCGTAATTTGTTCCCCTAGTTTATGATGTATCTTTACGGGGACATAAATATCTAAGGTAGGAATAATGTAAAGGCTCGGAAATTTCAAGGAATTTTTTTTCTTAATTTCTTTGTGATTTTACAAGTTTGTAGTTTCTGATAGCACCTGATTCCGAGGCCCGGTGTGCTCAGAATAAAATTCGGAGGTTTAGCATGGGTACATTCAGTGAATGAACGAGCGGGGTTTTCTATCTTTTGAACCGGTGCTCAGAATTGAAATATGAGGGTACTGATGGAACCGTAGCTCTGGTAATTTCTTAAGAGTACCCTTACATAATATGTGTTTTCTTTGGAGGAGTTGTTAAGAAAAATATAGATTAATTAAAAAAGTGAAGAAAATTATGTAAAATTTTATTTATAATTCTGATGTGGTTTTATCTTACATGGGGGAGTTAGGGTGGGAGCCACTAACATCCTAACTACCCATGTAATGATAAATTAATGGTGGGGTCCGCACAAGCCCCAACCCTTCACATTCCCTAAAACCCCCTAAAACCCCCCATTAAACTCCTTGTGTTTAATGTTGGAAAACCCTTGAACTTAATTAAGTAACTCTTCCTCTCCCCCCTCTCCCTCATTAAAGCTTTCTAACCCATCACATAATTAATTAGACAACTCATGGATTATTTATTTATGTGAATTTGTTTTTGAATTTCGTATTTTTGAATTCAGGGAATGAATTAATAAAATGAGGGGCATTATTTTATTTTTTTGGTTGGATTGTTTTGGGGAGACTATGGAGGAGAGCTCTAGTTTTTTGGATGAACATCATCCTCATGCTAAGAACGTCACCTCTTCAATGAAGAACTCTATCACCACAAGGAGAGATGGTGTTCCTTTCCTTCTTCTCTCCACAACTACTGTGGAGGCTTCGTTCCCTCATTAGATGCACACCAACACCGTCTTCCACGACACCGGAAAACGACATCATTTATCGAGGAAGGGGTGTGTTTGGATTGAGTAATGATTTTTTTTCCTTTCATGTTGATGTTCCTCTTAAACCACTTGTTACCGTACTATTGCGGAAGGGACCTGATCAAACTAACACCATCTGATTCCTCCGATATTCTTGTGAATATGTGGAGTTCATCGGCCGTTCTTGAGTGGTGAATCAAGCTATGTTTTCGGAGCCAATCATAGGACCGAATACATCATAAATGTCCTCAGAGCATTGGAGAGACATAGAATGAGATGTTTCATAGAACTCAGATAATCAGAACAAAGAACAGACACCTCAGAAGGCATGCTGGCCAGAGGTGGCGTTTCTGGACAAATTCTAGAATACATTGTGTGTACTCTAGAAGCACACACCTTATAGTACAAGCATATTGTGGCTTCCGTTTCAGATGTTAGAAATGTTACACACGACATGTGACTCTATACACATGGTTTGTACTCTCCGCAATGATTTTCAGTGGAGGATTTGATGGACTTGGCGTGTATTTAAAGAAAATACATGGACACTGACATCAATACACAACCAAGTAACATGGAGTGTATTCTCTTCATTATAAGTTAGAAGCGGCTTCGCAAGGCTCGGCATGTAATCTAGGAGATACACGGACTCGGGCAGAACCATACGTCCAAGAGGCACGGCATGTACTACATTCTCAATGGAAGAAGTGGCTTCGTGATGACTCGACGTGTATTTTGAGAACACACAGACATGGGGTGGAGTACACAGGCATGTACTCCATCACACGGCAAGGCATGACCAGCGAACACGGAGCCGACCCCGGATGTTTGGACACGGTGTGTAACCATACCACATTTCGTGTATATAATTTTTACACGAACAACCCTTCGACATGGGTTGTGGTACATGGATAGTAACCGGGGTCTGAAGACATGGCGTGTAACCATACCACACGCTGTGTACTTACTTTTTACATGACCAACCATTCGACTTTGGAGGTGGTACATGGGAAGTACCCATGGTCTGAAGACATGGCGTGTAACCATAACAAAATTCCATGTACGTTTTGGGAAATGGCTCGGTCATCTTATACTCAGTGTCTTGGTCACGTTTGTTTGGTTTATCCCCTATGATATGGCGGACAATTGGGATACATAAAATCTGGAATTCATGAAAGTTGATGTATTGTCCCCCTTTTACTCGAGGAGAAGACCCTCCCGGAATTGAGTACGTTGTGTGCGGGAACCCTTGAGCTGGCTGCGACTGCGATGACTACCATGTTGGGATCCTCCGTAGGTTCGACAACGAAGACGACTGTACATGGATCCTATGTGGGTTCGGTAGCGAGAATGACTGTACTTGGATCCTACGTGGGATCGGCAGCGATGACGACTATACATGGATCCTATGTGCGTTCGGCAGCGATGGTTACTCTACTTGGATCCTACGTGGGTTCTGTAGCGATGGTTACTCTACTTGGATCCTACGTGGGTTCAGCATCGACGAATTCTGTACATGGATCCTACATGGGATCAGTAGGGAAGAAGATTCAGAGGCAACATCTATCATCCCTACCCCTCTTCATGATTATTATACCTGTGTGAGTTGAGTCTTGATTTTCAATCATTATCATCGATGTGATTGACTTTCTTTCCCGTGTGGACTAGGTTTTGTTTTACTGTGTGGACTAGGTTGTACATGGGATCGTGAGTTTGAAACGAACTGGATTTGATGACTTAGGTATATGTATGGGAATATACCTATGTATAGTTGGTTGATACTTCATTTTTGTATCATTACTTTGTTGTTTATCCTTTGTGGATTCTGAGAGACCTTCGGGGGTCTTGGGGTCCCTACTGAGTGTCGTATACTCACCACTACACGGGCTATGCCCGCACTACGTTGTGTTGGATGAAGATAGTGGAAATCACTAATTGAGGAGGAGGCTTCTGGAGCTGGATGGTACCCGGAGGTGGACCACATGGCGGGACATAAACAGAGCGGACAACCGGACCTGGGGAGCCGAGGAGACAATCTCTACCCACCCTTCAGGTGGGATTTCCAGAGGACAACTCGGTGTTTCTGTTTTAATTTTCATCTGTTGTACTTTATTTTTCTTAGTTGTACTGTACTTTTAGTTGGATTTGTATACTGGCCCATTTATCATTTAGAGCATACTTTTGTACTCAGTTTACTTAGTGTTTACTTTAGCATGTGTACTCTTTTGTGCTTATTTACTTATATTAAGGAAATTTCTTCCATTTTATCGGGATTTACACCTTTGGGGCTAGTCTCCATCCCCTGAACTATGGATGGCGGGCTACGGGTAGTCACGGCACGAGCCCCGAGGATGAGTCGTGATAAAAGAAGACTTTTTTATGATATAAAATGAAACAAAAATTGTTTAGTAACTGGAATAATAAATTATAAAATATCGACATTCCATTATCATGCTAAATAAATGTAAACTTTTCAATATTTTACATTCAAATATTATAATCAATTTAATATATTAATTAAAAACACAATAATGTTTTACTGTATTAATTTTTTATTTCTATTTTTGATCATTTATATGTAAAAACATACCACCACTAGACATTTATTAATTTTTTTCCACACAAAATATCATTCTATTATACAAATTTACTTTTTTTTGTTTAGATAATATATATTCCTTACATTATATAGGGATATTTAATAAACAAACTATTATAATTATTACATATGTGGAATTTTTGAGTTTGGAGCAATATACACTGGAAAGAATAATTTATTTTAAATATTCCCATGATGAATTTCATGAAAACCGTACCTCATATTTTAAAAAATAAAATGAAAATATATTTCATCACTTTAAAAAATTCATTACACAATTTACTACATTATTTTTTCACTTAGAAATCCTACAAAAATAATTCATTGATTTTCAAGTCTATTCTATTTAGAAGATAAGTTATAAAATATATCAACATAAACATAATTTACGTAATCATTATTTTAATCTCTATAGTTGGTTCCTATATCGCATTAAGAATTTAAAATTTTATATGATGGCTTAGGGACATAAAAAATGAATCTTTATAGGTATAAATTTCAGTAAGAGAGTAATCAGTGTAAAGTACAATGACAATTGATACATAAAATACAATAGGAATATCATGATATTATAAAAGGTGGAAATAATATATAATAACAAATAAACATGGAATGAGAATATGATATCATAAGATCATGGAATCATACGAATTTTCCAACTACATGTAAAATTAGATTGGATGTATAAGACAAGGATTATGGCTAAGATGACATGACTTGTTGTACTAGAAAAAATACTCATGCACCACACATAGTTTCTGAAGATATGAAAAATTAGACAATGAATTATGAGGATATATAAATCTATACCCAGTAGTTATATTATTAATATGTAAAAAAATATTCATCCTATATAATGAATTCTACGATATGGAAGAAGCATAAGGAAACCTTAGAAAATGAAATGGGTTATATAAAATTTACTTGGATTGTAAGCAAAAAAATATTATAAATATTACCATGATATAATAGATTAAAGAATTATTTCATGTATATAAATTGACAAGGAATCATACATTATTAATTTCAATTGAATTCATGAAATAAAAAAGTTGAGTAATCTCTTTGGAAACAAACTTCTTATGATTTGTTTTTAAATAATGTGAAAATAACAAATTAAAGAAGATAAGAGGGTATTATATTCTTACATCCAGAAATGAATGTAAATAATCATTTAGAAAATAATGAATATTTTAAACACCACATAAGTTTACAAAAATTATATTATGTGTTATATTAAAAGAGATGAGAATTTGATTATTTATTTTTTCAGTTTTCTTCATTATTACAATTTAAAAGAAAACTTGAGGATCATGATTTATACCAAATAATGAGAGGAAAAATAGACTAGTTATATATTTCAGGAGCATATATAAAAAATATAAAACAATTATATCATAATAAGATAAATATATTGGGAGAAATTTAAAAATAACTTGTAATCTAAAAAATGATGGAGTTCTGAAAGATCACTTATATCGGGACCATGACTAACTTAGTACGATTTTCTAATAAATTAATTAATAATGTTAATTTTTAAAAAAAAATACTTAAGAATATTTTTCATGTGCACTATATTTATTAAAATTATTTTTTTTCTTCTCAAATAAATTTTTTAATATATCTTTTTTAATGTTACTATCACGAGGTGTTCATTTAATGCTTCCAAAACCACTTCAACTAATTGATAATTATGGATGTTCTTGTAAAAATAGTATACAATAGTCAACTTAAATAATATTCATGTAAATATAGTGATTTATATGGTATACAAGACCAATATGTTTTCTAAAATAGGGTTTATTCCCTTACTATAAATATTATTGTAATATAGTTATTCCATTTATACTTTTTTATATACCATAATGGTATAGATTTATTATATTTAATTAAATTATTATTCATACATTAAAAAAATTAATATATAAAATACATATTAGAATCATATTAAATCATTATATTATTTATATAATAAACAATCAAGGCCGTTGTGAAAATTGAAACACATCGACTATAATTGTAATGAACCAACCAAAACATCAGGTATGTTTTCATATTAGAATTGATGAATGAATGTAATATTTTAGATATTTCATTAATATATTTTATTTTTAGTGTATTTATAATACTAATTTTCATATATCTATTAGAATATAATGTATTTTTGTAATCATGATAATAAATTTATTCTATAAACATCAGTTGAGAGTATTGATAATTTATTAAGTGTTTTACACATACGATACCCTATAAGGAATCTTAGGATGGACCTTTGGTAGGAATATAATCCTTTGATTTATAATGTTTGGTTAGAGAGTTATTTGGTAATGGACTTAGAATACTAGGGAACTAATAGTGTGAGGAGATTAGGGGTAGTGAATAGTGATATTTATAAGTGGAGCAGATGAGTGTTTTTAAAATAATATTCATTATAGTATTATTTTTCTCGTGACTAGAAAAAGGTACGATTCTGGTCAATATATATTATAATTATAGAATGTGAGGATAATAAAATGATTTCTTAAATTACCCCTTGTCTAATTATTAATGTATTTAACATATAATGTTGAAATTATAGCCAGTTGAAGAATACAATGAACTAAAAAATTCAATATTTTATAAAAATAAAAAAATCACCCTGATATAATTTCGATGAACTGATTCCCAAAATAAAAAAAATTATCAAATTAATTTTATAAATATGGTAATTTTAAAATTTGAATAATACTAAAAAATAGAAATAGTTAAAATGATGAAATTTAATTAAAATATAAAAATATTAAAAAATTCATAACACCCTAAAATTCATTAATATACATTAAAAAATATAAGATGATCAAATTTATAACACAATGATAATTATGTTTTTGATTCAAAAAATTATATTATCATATTAATAAAAATAAAAATTCATTAATGAAAACATTTCTTTAAACATATATTTTATTTAAAATATTAGAATTTATAATAATTTATATTTTTATAGAAGAAAAATCATATATATTTTATCTGGAATATTGTTATTATTTAATTGTGTAAAAAAATTATTTTTTAAATTTAGAATTTTTATTTCATTATATTTTAATATAAAATCATTATATCATTTCTCAAATATTATTTTATGATTCTGATGATCATTTTACTATTAAAAATAGTAAAATTACTATTCAAATAGTGATATTAATATACTAATGGCCATTTAAATATCATTAAATGGTCATGTCTAAATGGTGAAATTTCCTATAAACCTTATATATAAATCTTTATTTCCATGATTCATCTTTGAAGAACTCACTTAAAAAAATCATAAACATATTTTTAAAATGTATATCATATTCCCAATACTTTACATTCTTTAAACAAGATATGTATAATGTGATATTCAGGGCAGATTTACAGAACATGGAGTTTTCCATGGGTTTTACACTATTTAAGATTTATTTTATTATTGTATTGTTCCATGATGTTATATAAAATATATGTTCTTGATGATGCATGTTATAATAAAATGAAAAATTCTTTCAATGTTAATATATATTCAAACATAATAATATAGTCATATTGAAACATGAGTTTTTTTTTCTAATTTGAATATTTTTTGGCCATTACGGTATTCACCATTCATATATTTTCTTTTTTAATTTTATTACACATACTAGTTTATAAATTGATGATGGTACATATATTTCATCTATTTCTCTAGATATTATGTCACTTATTCATACTTATAGTTCCTCCAAATTTCATTTACATGGAGATTTTTCTTGTTTTATAGAAATTAAATATATGGACGATGATGTTCACTTGATAGTATTAAAAAAAATATAATTCTATAATTTTACGACATCTATATTTACTACATGTGAGTTAATTTGTATGTAATTTATCTATAGGTATATGTGGAACACATCAGGTACTTTTGAAATGTTTTGTGGCGTGTCTAGTCGATAATCCATGACAATACTGTTTTTAAAAACATAATAGAAGACAATGTACCTAGGAAATAACATTATGTTCATCCAAAACTAGAATAATATATTCCATGGAGATTTATATAAGAGAAATTTATCCCCAACCAAAAAAATAATGTCTCTTAAATGATTAGGAACATAACTCTACGACCATCTTTTTGATACTCTTATATGTTGTTGAATAGCCTTGACCTTGTCAGAAATTTCATCTTACAGTTTTGGTACTAATAACATCAATTCTCTAACTTTTTCCCAATGTATTGGAGTTTTGAATTTCTATGCATATAGGGATTCAGATGTATCCATATTAATAACCCATTGAATGATACTGTTATATTATAAATTGACCAATACAGTTGTTGATGCAAACCTCCATTAATGTACACTGATCAATATCTTAATATATCGTCAATTTTGATATTCTTTTAATAAAATTTTCTATCATTCTGATGGTGATAGTATATAATGTTGTTTGAAATTGTTTTTATGAATTTATAATAATTTTCCAGAATTTTTAGGTGTCCCTTGGATCTCAATACGATACAATTTATAGTGGTGTTCCATGCAGTCTAGAAAATTATGTAATGTATATAATTTAATGCCTTTTGAGTTCTATGTCTTGCAAAAAAAATTTAGTGAGGTGTGTTTAAAATAATACCTCCCTCTATTCAAATTTCATTGTTACCATTAGCTGTCTTAGAAGCACTCATGCAAACTTTTATGGTGATTTTATTTTATTTTCATGAATGTAAGGCTAATAAATTTATTATCCACTTATACATTTTTCATTCTACCATCATTTTATAGAATAAAAGTAACAATGCCATTTATTCCATTATATCGTTATTTATATTCTTCAAACAATAGTTAATTATATATATATACATCTGTGTGCACCATGTGTGGAAAAATAATGTTGATCTATTGGAATCATTAAATAAATCCTTCTTTATTTTGGAGTTTTGATATTGCATAGATTTTTTCCCCAATATCAGAAAGTTTTATCCATAAATGTTAACCTCTAAATATTTACCCATTCTTGAAAAATCATCCTTTTTATATCCATATACAACTTATGATATTTATTTATATTGTTTTTAATGGATGTTTGAAAATAATTTGAGAAAGGTAAGATGTAGTTCCATACGTTATAATTCACATATGTATCTTTTACATATCCATGAATATTGGATCCCTCTTAATCCACATCACAAATATGGGTCTATGATATTTTGAACATAGATTATCTACACTTTAATCACATTTATAATGTTGTAATTGATTGAGTAGACATAATCCTTGATCATGTCAAACTATCATCACCAATGAATATTTATCTCTTTATATGTTAATATATACTTTAGTATCTTATGAAAAACACACACACAGACATAGAAACACACACACACACACACACACGTCACACTTATCTCAATAGAGACAATATTGTAAAATCTAAAATGAGAATATTAATGAATAGAACACTAAATATTGAATCAAATGGTACTAATAATGGATTTTTTAATTTTAAGAGGTATAGGATATCACATTATCATTTTTTAGAGGACACTACCTAATACATTTTATAAAGAATCACTGTAAATAAAAAATAATTCATCAAATATAGGTATTATAAGAATATGTGTCGTGATTATCCTCTTATATATCTCTATAAACATCTATTCGCATTGATCTATCTGTAAAAACATAATAACCACAAAATTTGTTTTTATTAGCAGGTTTGATCATGAAAAAATGTTTTCAAAAATTGGGGGTAGTTCTCTAGAAGAACAAGGAAACTATGGATATCTATTATAGTTTATGGTATGTTACATTCCTCATTCACCTCTATTATATAATGATATTTATATACAAACACTCAATTGTGATCAAATGACACATGAATAATACATTTTTAAAAAAACATCGCACTCGATAAACATGGCATAAAATTTATTATTTAATAATTTCATTAACATAATACTCATGTTATCCTCATGTTCCTCATTTTTTAGAGATTAATAGAATATAAACTGCATTGTCTACCAAAACATAGCGTCATAAACTATAATGAATGTTTTCATCATGACCTTGATTATTTATATAGTATTTGTAAATCCAAAAGAAATTAGTATGAACTCATATTTTTTGTACCTTATACAGAAGGAAATCGTCCTTATATACTTCTTCCCCACCATTATTTTAAGATACACATACAAAAGGTCCATTTTATTGAAATAAGGGAATCCACGTACCTAATTAAATGAGTAATAAATTAATGGTAGGGTTTTTTAATTATGATCATTTCTAGTTAATGTTAATCAACACAAAGACACATCTTCCTATACTTCTTCATGAAAAAATTGATTTAAACTCTCTCTGGTGAATCCCTTGTATATTTGAAACACTAGTACATATAATATTGTTCTTTAAATGTAGTTATTCCTTCTTAATGTTTTATATCCTATATGGATCCATTGATATTGACAGATATCATGGTATATTTTTATTGGAAACTCAGCTTTTCAATTAAGAGAACAGCTAGAAAACATCATGAAAAATCAACGTGTACAATCATATAGGGAAATACATCAAGGTTGATCATATCATTTTTATTAATAATTTTTTCTTGATATGTAGTATAATAAGGAAATAATATCCATTCATGATAACAATTTCCTAAAGGATATTCACACCACACTTTACACATGTATAGAATTAAAGAACGATTTAGGATATGAAAGTGATTTCCTAAACATGGTAGTTTTTATTGGATCTATATAATAAAATCCAATATATTCATTGTATGTAATTTAAATCTAAATTAAGATATATAAAATTGATTTCTAGGATATTTTCTCAACAAATATTTACTAGGGGGAGCATATTCTTGAGATAAAAAAACCACCTCAATTTATATCTTCATTGATAACTCTAAATCCATATTTTGAGGTGGTTTTTTCATTGTTTTACTAAAATTTAATGATATCAATGAATGCGAAGATATAAAATGAAATAATTGTATTGATATTGTAAAATGATGAACTAGCTTTCCATTATCCAATCTATTTTTATGATCGACCTAAGTAGTAGTGATTGAATAAGAACATACCAACTATTTTTGGAATAGTGGTTGTGATAATTAGTAATCCTTGACAACCATTGGATAAGATCATTGGATTTTATAGTTTTTATGTTTCTCTATGTGGAAACATTAGATAATAGGATGAGTTTTAATAAAAAAATTATTGTATCACACCATGTTACATGTCTTCTTTTTACCCATGCTAGGTTAAATACCCTGAGAGGGGGTTTAATAATGGTATACAAGATTTTAACTAATTACCCTATGGATACTGTTTCATCATTAAAAAAATTAATATGGTCGCCCTTTCCATAAAAAATGTATGAAGAAAAATATTGTATGGAGAACACCATTTTTACTTATTTCACACCAACTAAACTACGTCCAAGTATCATACGGCGTTAATGTGACTATGCATTATATTTAAAAAGGCTCACTACCAGATAAAGATTCATGGTAGACCACATCTATTCCTAGGCTCATGACCTTTACAATGTTTAGGTAGATTGCAGTTCCTACCCAATAGTCACTACCTGGGTATTTCATTATGGCTCACATCTAATGGAAATGATCACCTACATCTTATTCCTTTTATCACTAATCAGTTAAGGATTCAAAATAAGTTTATGGAAATTTAGGTCCCTTAATTATCAATAATGAATATATAATCACTTTTTTATAGTTTCTTTATTGATGTACCACTTTCAAATAGTTGATGAAAATCACTTTACTACAGGTTTAGTGGTTAATCCCTCTTTATCACTTTCATGATGTTCAAAAACATCTCAATGTACAGATATTTAGAAAATATCAAATATCTATCAGAAAGAGACCACCTTCAAGATAATAAAAAATAATTTGAAAATGAAACATCTATATTGAATCTCAAATAGCCTTCGCAAAGTAACCCTCTTTCACAAAGCTCACATAGCCTTCGTAAGAACACAATATTCATGTATCTCACATTTCCTTTGTGAACTCCATTAAATTTGTGATGATTTCAAAGTTTGTTATAATTTCATGACTTTCAGAAACTCACTTTCCTCATAAACCATTTCATAATGACACCCTTCGTGAAATCTAAGCCTACATTTGTTTGTTAAGGAATTTCCTACTTTTCTGAGGACTAGAAGACTATTTATAGGCATTAAATCCCATTACAGAAGCTTCCGTCATTTCCATAAAATTTTATAATGCTCTACCCTATCATTTGATATGAACATTACCCTCATGATGCAATCAGTAAATTTACCATTTGTGATGTTTCACATAATCATAGAGATTACCATCAAACCTTCATGCATTTGTGCTGGTCATTCATGATGATCCACACCTTTGTGAATAAACATTCATGAAGCCTAGTCTTCATCAAACTCATTATGTTAAAAAAATTATAGGGGCTTCCATGTAATCAAACATTAATGATGATAGTTATCCTATAAATTTTGGAACGCAAAATTTTTGAATACCCTGAGAAACATCATACCATTTTGCATGTAATTTTATATAACACATCTAGATCATCCATTATTTTTTATTGATTCCTTTTCAACAATATGATTCAATAATATCCTTGGACCTACAAATATATACTGGAATAAATTTTTGACAATAAACACATTCCACCCCAAAAAAATACAATGTTACCTTGAGGTATTTTCCCCTAACATTCCCCCCATTGGTTTAGTTAAAAACACTTCACATTATGATTCCTAATTAACAAATTCCTTCTTATTCAACATTTAATCTCTATATGAGATTTAGATAGTGATAAAATATTTAATCAACACATATTATAATCCCCTATAATCTATGATTAATATGAGAAACAATCGTATCATTTAATAAAACATGTTAACTTCTTTCATCATGAATATAATATGTTTTGATATATATAATTTGATCTTTCATCCTTAGCATCATCAGATTTAAAACACTCCCTTATATGCTTCTGCCCTATCATATTTTGTCTCATTTAAGGCATTTTATCCACTTTTAATGCCACAATTTCTCCCCCTTTTTTGAGAAACCTAATGTCCACATTTTTTTCCCTACAATTGGGTAAAAACACAAATCCATAAATTATAGAAAAACACATTATATATTAGGGAGAGGGGGTCCCATATCCACAATTTTTTTTAGAGTAGAGTGTACTCCAAGATCCATTCGATGCCTCTCTACACTCTCTTTCGGTAAAGCCTTCATCTAAATGTCTATATCCTTTAGTTATGTAGGAACATACTCGAACATCACAATATCACTCTCCCCCTTCTCCTTGATAAAGTTATATGTTATTTAAATGGTATTTTTCTTTGAGATATGGTTTTTAGTTTTTTAATATTATTTATAGAAACTAAGTTATCAAAAAGGATTGGGATTAGAGACTTCACTTCAACTCCCATATAATCAAGTTGTTGCTTTATATATGATAACTATATGCAAGCTAGAGTATTTGTAATATATTATGCTTCTGCATTTCTCAATGAAATGAATTCCTGATTCTTGCATAGAAATAAAATAAACAGTCCACCATGTTTGAATTCACCACATGATGATTTTATTATATCATATGTTGAACCAACAGAATGAATATATATATATATATATATATATCCCAATAACTATTTCTTAGATTTGGTATAGTACATCAAACCTAACTCCACCATTCCCTTGATAAAATGGACTGTTATTCTAATTTTATGTAAGTGAAAATCATTGGGATATAATTTATATATATTTTTCTTGTCATTTATCACAAAAATATTCGGTCATATCACCATTACGAACAAAATTCTTTTAATGATTTGCTTTTATTTTATGAAATTAACTGCATTACCAACATCATACCTAGAGAGCTTCATCTACATACCCACAAGAGTCATCATCTCTTTATAGTTATACATTTTAAATATTCTCAAATCCACCTTTGAATATATTTATTCATATATTATTCTAACATTATTTCTTTTTGTGACATGTAAACCAATGAAAAATGTTACTTCACCAGTTATTGACATTTTGAATTTACATTTAATGAATTTTCCAAATTTTTATCACTATGCTTCATCTGATCCAAAAAATATTTTTTGATTGAAATCTACGATCACCATCATCTTTTTATTTATCTCATTATTTAAATAGTGATTATAAACAACTCCACCATGTGGAAAGCTGATTTTCATCAATAATTGATCCAGTCATGAAGAACATGCACTCGATACTTCTTTCGAGCCATATAGTGCCTTCATAATCTGAAAAAAATTTATCTACATCATTAATGATAAAAAAATTTCCTTCCTAATATAAATATCTTATTCCATAACAAAAATAAAAAATACTGACATGATATCCATTTCGAAAAAATTTATCCTTTTTTCGCTATTATGCACAATAATAATCTAATTCTCTCTAGCCTCAAAAAATGAAAATGTTTCATCAGCATCTATACAATCTATTAAAGAAGTACCCCTTTCACACTAATGATTATTTTTTCAAATCGTTTCACATTCGTTATTCATCTTATTATGAATGACCCATTTAGTCCCAGGGATATTACTATCTCTTAGTCTCAAAATCATATTCTATGTTTAATTATGCTTAGTTTGGTTATTATATTTATTCATATCTTGTTCCCAATTCTAATCTCCAACTACGTCATCAAAATTTTTAGGATCGACATGAGATATGAAGGATTATTTCTATAATTACTTCATTATTGATGTTTGTAATAGTTTTTTGTTATCACCAATTATGTTATGTATATAAATTTTAGATCAAAAATTTAGTTTTAGTGAAGATACATATTTGACTTCTCCCTACTCATCGTCGGTATCATCTTCTGATCAATCATTTTTATCTTCAATTCCATCTGAGGTTCTTACCACATCGTCACTATCCTCCTGATATAGATCGTGTTTCATCTAATTATTTTCTTCCTTCTATATAATAGTAATATCATAGATTTCAAAAACCTTTATACTAATCTTGTTTTTAAAATAATAAAAAAAATTCTCCAGAATATCAAATAAATTCACATCATTTACATGTGATTCAAATTTATTATATTTCCCCTTTTGAAAATAGAACTTATACTTCCAAATATCCAATGTATTTCAGCCATGGTTTCTTTCTGTACCACATCTAGTGTGGAGTATTATATTTCATTGAACACAACATATTCCTAATAGATATATTGATCGATATCAATAGTATTTTCTTCCATAATTTCTCTAGTATTTCCTTTTCAAAAAGCATTATTATGGGCGTGTTGTTGATGATCCGATTTCTCCTCTAAACAACACTATTTTATTGTGGAGTCTTTACTGCTAAAACATGATGACTTTTCAAGTGTTTATAAATTTAATCATTCACTATACTAACTATGAATTACATACTATTATCAGTATGAAACATAAAAATATACTATCCAATCTTGCTTTCAAATTCATTATGATTTTCTTTTATGAATCTAAACACATCATACTCATGGGAAATAAAATATAACCAATCCATCATATTGAAATCATGAATTAAAAGTCTATAATACCTCTTCCCATAAATTTATCTTGTTAATATATGTCCACATACATCTACACGCACCAACTCAAGAACTTTAGTTGACCTTTTAAACATTCCTATTATGTATTTTGGATGATCTTCTTTTATTTTCAAGCATCTCACGTATGTGTATGATGATGATATAACTTATGGAGATCCTGATTTTGGTCACATTTGACAAGATTTTTTAGAGATTGACAGTATAGTTGTCAATGATGTTTGCGTCCCAACCTATTTTCTTTCTCTATATATTAAAAGAACACATATTATTCTCCATTTACATGGAAGAGACTCCAATTTTTTTTTAACTTTAGAACAACTAAAAATTATGTTATATTAATGAAAAATATCATCTTAGTTAATTTTATTTCCTTCCCCAAGTCCCATAGTAGGATAACACTATAAAAATCGCGACTATGACCTTCCACAACAAATACATCAACATTTAACATTTATTTTCTCTTAAATATGGATTCTCTTGAGCAAACGATATTCAGATCATCATTACCTAAAAATCTGAATATGTATAGCTTATCATATATTATAGCTTTGATAAGATCCTAATTATATATAATATGGGATGTGAATCAACTATCAATGATTCATAGCCCTTAATGATATGATGCTTTGAGTGAAATATCCACAACAACTATCAGGTTGTCTTTTTTCTTATTGATCCATGTTTTCTATTTTATGCCTAACATGGTTTGATAATCACTATATTCTTTAGAGTATGATATAAAAGCTTCATCTTAAAGGGAAGAAAATCTATTTTACATCTTTAGTTTATTCAATAATGTATTGAACTACTGTTTGTGACCATATTCAGTATGATTCGACACATTTCTCTAAATATTTGATAATAAATATCATTCGATTTTCCTGAATCCTCTGTATCAAAAATAACCACAGTAAAATTATGTTATGAAATGTTGATATCCATATGGATACCATTTATGGTATTGATAACAATAGTACCTATTGTATATGGAACAAACATTTTTTGAGTGTCCCATCTATCCACAAAAATAACATCTCATTTGTGGTGGATTCTGATGTTTCAATACTACATTACTAGTTTTCCTTTTGGTTCTCAGAATCATATCATTCTAATTTGTACCCAAATAAATTATAACCCTTGGAGAAGGTACTTGTGGTATGATTTCAACCATCAAATAATTATTTTCTTTTCAAGTATTGTCATTTGGGTGTGTCTATTACTTCTAGTCTTATTAAACTCTATGGTCCACTTCCATCCTCTCTATTTACAGAATAGTCATATTTCATAATTTCATACTGAGTTCCAATTATTTTTATGGGTCCTTAATATTTCATTATAGGCAGATTAATCCTCATCAATTACATTAATACATTTGATTTGATCTTTCAAGTGTTAATAAAAATTTCAATTTTTAATTTTATTATATGATTTTGATCTCTTACTCAACATCCTATTCATATATATGTAGTATTGAGGACTTTGGAATTTCAATTTCTTCATTCATACTATAATTTTATTCTCCATGGAAATGTATATAATGTATTTCCTCATGAGACAATTCGTTTGATGTATTATTTTTGGGATATCCAAAAATCTATGTCTTCAATAGAGGATTCTAATTCAGAATTAATATCAACTATTCCATTGAATTCTTATTCATCATCCTCACATTTTTCACATATATGTGAGATATTTAAAATTTCCACAATATAATTTTACCCATGATCTATGATGTTCCCCATTTTATAAACCTATGATTCTTATGAACTTTATTTATTTTTTGAAAGATGAATATTCTTTTTCAAGACGTTTCTCTTAAAATTTTACTTAACTTTATCACATAATGAAGACTTCATCTTTTTAATTAAAAATTCATACTCATAATCATCATGAAACATCATGGGGAATATTACTACAAGATATCCAACCATTCTAAATCGAATGAATTCCAGTGTGTGTTTTTTTAATGTTCTTTTTCATCTTTAGAGAATTGAGGAATGTAATGGCATATCTTTATCCAACTATTGTTCTATTTGACAATATTAAATGGTAAGCATCTTCATGGAATTTAATGTAATTCTCTTACTACCCTTTTTTCCAGAGACTCATTATCATCATTTCTATTATCTTATGTGTCAAGAGTTGTGTGAAATATATCCAATGAAAACTCTTTTAGACCATTTTATTCCTATAATAAAACTTTTGGATTGAACCGAGGTGGAATTTCAATCATTATATTCTAAAAAATAATTATATCTTCCATAATTTATCTGAAACCATGTATGTCTACCACAAAAAAAATAACCAAATAAAGGGATGAATCAATAGAGTCATTAGGGTGAATTTTTATTTCGTCATACTAGTTCTAGAGAATATAAAACATTTATTCTATTACTTTTGAGTCACCCTCATAAATATTTGTTACATTTTCCCATATACCACATGATGACTTAAATTATATCACCTCTATATATATTTTTTCTTACATGGATCCCCAAGAATAATTGATTCATTTAATGTGAGCATCCAATTATTGCTATCCTTCTACTACTAAATCACCATAGTCGATAGTGGATTAAATACCAAGCTTCACTATTATAAAGGTATCCATTCCCAAAGGTCAGAAGTAGTGATACATATAATTCTTCCATTATATATATATTTTTCCATTCAAGATAAGTATACCTTGGTGATGGAAAACCTCCATTGAATCCCTTTGGAGAGAAAAACTGAATCTAACCTTTGTCTATCATACTAATTGTTATCCCAGATTATTTAAATACAATAAGAGTGGGAGTGAATAGGGGTATGAAGGATTTAAAGGACTTCCCATTGTATCTTGTTCCACTAGTAAACTAAAACATCTTCTCTTAATTTCCCAAATAAATATTTTAACAAAAATTAAATTATATATGAGGCACATCAATTTTACTTAGATCACCCAAATTATGCTATGCATAAGGATCATTCATACCAATGTTCCAATGTATCAAATTTACTAAGGATCACATCCAAATCAAGGTGACTACTACATCACTTCTACACCCCGGGTCAATACCTTTACAATGAATAGGTATATCTCACAACAAACCCAAGGGCCAGACCCAATATTTCTTTCGATGGATCACTACCGGTGGAAATTATCGCCTTATTACACTTCCATTTATCACCTGTCAAGGAAGAATTATCACTCAGTTTATAGTCATGTATGTACCTTTATTATCAATATTGAATACATGATCAGTTATGGATAGATACACTATTGATGTCATTATTTCAACTAGTTGATGAATATCAATTTAGCACACATTTACTGGGTAATCCCTTTTCAAAAGATTCATAACCCTTACTACCTTCACGATTGACACCTATTTTATACAGATCAATTCTCTTTTGTGAAGAAAAATTTATTCACGATTATCACTTACCCTTTAAGAAACACACCTCATTAAAAAATCTCAAATATCCTTAAAAACTCACCTTTCGTTTTACTCACGTAGCCATCACGGTGAACAAAAATTTCAAAAATCTCACATAGTCTTCACAAAATACAATACATTCATGTTGCCTACAATTTATGGTTAGATTCAATTTCCCTTTAGAACTACATTTATTCATCAACATTTTCCCAAGAACATCCTTCATGAATCATCTTCCAGAAATTAGAGCCAACAGATTTTGGTAGGGGTTTAAGCTGTTTTCTAAGGGTGTAGAGGCATATTTAAAAGTGTAACCTCCCAATCTAGAATCTTCCATCCTCATCATTACCATTTTGATATTAAATTACATCTTTTTCATGATTATCCATAACTTCACGAAGCACCAAGATATTTTTAAATTAGTTATTCTTCTCATAATCAAATAGATTAATGTCAAACAATCGCACGTTCACGAAGCTCATTCAAGATTGTCCAAAAAACACAAATAAACCTTCAAAAACCCCAATAATCCAAGTATATATTCATTTTACATATATTTATAATTACTCTAGAAAATATAATGTTCACATGTATATCCATCATCAAAATTCTAGAACAAGAAAATTTGTCAAACATAGGGAAACAACCTCACATTGCGTGCCCAAGTTTTTGTACCACTTACAGGGAATCCAATAATTTTTTGTATAATATCCAAAATAACAAGTAAATAATATATCTGGTCCTCCACAACTATCCTTGGAAACCTTCTTCTTAAACAAACACAATCATCCCATAAACAATTATATGTTACCATGAGAAAATGTTGACCAGTAATCTCCTCCTATGGGATTGTTGACAACTTGTCACATTTGGATAAACCATTTATTAATCTTAAATCATATACCAAGATTAAATTCTAGTAATTAATATAGAGGTATAATATTTTATCAATAATGAATCATATCCCACAAGATACATGCTCAGTCCAAGAAACAACAAATGAATAAAAAGTTCACAAACGAATCACTTCACTCTAAAACCTCTAAAATGATTTTATCAAGAACCTAATCAGTCCTGATATAAATCCTTTGATCGATCATCTATAGATTTATTTGTTTTAAAACAACCCTTTCCTTACAACTTCAACTATCATATTTTAAATTCATTATTACATTTCTCCCTATTTTAAGAAACAATTTCCCCCTTCTTCAATGATCACAAAGGAAACTTTGTTGTGGTCTACAATTGGGTATAGAATTCAAGTCTATAAATTAGGGAAAATCAAATCACACCTCATGGATAGGGGACCCACATATAATTTTTTTCATGTGTGGGGAGTCAAATGAACACAAACATCCAGTTGATACCACTCAAACACAACTTTGTGTTTGGCCTTCATCATAATGAATACAACTTGTAGTTATGTAGGAATATTCTCTAACATCACAAGACCATTCTCCACCTTCTACTTGATAATATGATATTTGATTACGATATTACTTTTCTTCTGGTGATGGGATTTATTTTTCTTATGATTTAATGTTCTTGAATTATTATAATGCATTAATATTTGATACTTAACTTATACTCCAATATAACCAACCTTCAACTTCATCCACAATAATTGTTTGCATGATTGAGTATCCAAAATATATTCCGATTTATCAATTTTAAATTAAATGAAATCCTACTATTGATAAGATTAGAAATAAAAAATCCACATAGATAGAATTCACCACCTGATGATGATCTTTTATCTTCTACTGAACATGAAACTTATGCATCTATATATCCCAATAACTCTTTCTATGATTTGGCATTGTACATCAAACTGAATTCCACCATTCTGTTGAAGTATAAAATGTATCTATTTTACTAAAAGTATGTTTTATTATTTGGTATTCCTTATATATCTAATTTCATAGCATGTCAGAAAAAAATATTTGGTCTTTCCACTATCATGTAATGTACAATTACAATTATTTTTATGTATTATATGCTATTAACCGAATTTTCTTCACCGTCCCATGATATTTTCACTTTGTCATCCACTAGAGTCATTATATCCTTGGAATTAACCATACCAAGTCTTCTAAAACACTCATTGGAACATTTAGATTGTGCATATAATGTTTTATTCTGTTTTTTTCACTTATAAACCAAATAAAATATGTCAGTAAAAAAAATATTGATACTTCAAATTCACTTTTCAAATGTTATGTGAATGTTCAGTATTATGCTTTATCAGATCCACTAAAAAAATCTCATCACTATATACCAGAACCATCATCTTTTGATAACTATCTTTATTGAAAATGATATTGTAATGAACTATACCATGTCAAAAACTATGATTCTTCTAAAACATATCATGTTTCAATATCAAGCTCTTGGTTCATGTTTTAGACCAAAAAGTTCTTTCCATAATTGAAAAACTATGTTCTTGTCTTCAATAATGATAAAACCATATAGCTACACAATATAATATTTTTCTTCTAGAAACCCATTCATAACTGATTACATAACATCCGTCTAGAAAAAATTGATTATTTTTTCACTATTATATCAAAGAATAATTTGATTGTCTCAAGCCTCACAATTGTTGAAACTGTTTAATCATCATTAAAACCCTCTATCTGGGAGTACCATTTTCAAAATATTAAGAATTTGTTTCAAATCACTGAACCATATTCGTTCAACTTTTAATGAATGACCCATTTAGAGCTGATGGAATTCTTATTTTTTGCTCTCAAAACAATCAACTATTTTCTATTATGCTCAATTTGATCAAGATCATAATTTAAAACCTAAAATTAATTCTCAGCTCAAGCTACATCATTAAAAAAATTTATGTTCTTACTAATATAGGTAGAATTAATTATATAATGATTGTGTTTTAATTGGTGATGATAGATATCCCATGATTTTATATCTACTAGTTTTAGGTCGACTATTTGGTTTTCATGTAGTTACTAGTCTGAATCCTCGTGCTTATCGTCGGTACATCCTTCAGAATCCAAAATTTCCACTTCAATCCCCTACCCCTGTGGTTCTTACCTCATCAGGATTTTTCTCTAAAAAATAATAATGTATTCTATTTGGGTCTCTTCATTTTATAAAATAATGACATCATGTATTTAAACAACCTTTCCAAGCCTCATATTTTAACATTTATGTTCTTTTCTTTTTCTAGAATATCAACACAAAATCATCTCATCTACACCAGATTCAAATTTACTGCATTTATTATTGCTTAGAATAAAAAATTTACTTATAATGATTTGGATGTATTTAAATGTTTTATTCTTCTAATACCACATATATTATTGATTATTTTCAATTTCAGACATAGTAAATCCCCATTAGATATACATGATGATGTCAATACTACTTCATTAAAGAATGTCTCTAGTAGGTCATTCTCAATTACCATTATTATATCCATGTTGGGATGATTTTATTTCCCCTCTCAACCACTCCATTTTATTTATGAGTTCATACTAATACAATATGATGACTTATTATTCTTTTTTCAGGATAATCTACCACATTACCATTTTTGAATTATATTCCATTATCTATACAAAACATCATAATCTTCAGCCTATGAAACCTTAAAAATTCCCTCCTAACCTATTTTATTTAAATAAACAAATTGAATTTGTTGGAAATAACATATACCCATATCATCCTACTGAAAGGATCAATGAAAATTACATAATACCTTTTCCTAACCGAGGTTCTTGGTGACATAGGTCAACATACATATTTTTACACCATGTAAATCACTCAATTTGACTTTTTTTCCTTCCACATTTATATCATTTTGATGATATTATCTTGTTTAAATGAATCACATATATGATTATGAACATGGGATAGCAAAGGAATATTTCATGTTTCATCACATTTGACAAAATATTCTAAGGAATGTTGTCATAGATTGAAATATCATTTTTTCCACAACCTTTATTCTTACACTCTAAATAGAAAGAGAACATTTTATTTTCCACATACAAGGTAGGAATTTCCCTCTGTTCTTTTCCCTTGTGTAACAACTACACTATATATTTCTTTGGTTATAAATATCTTATTCAAAAAGATTATTGCATTCCTCTTGTCACATAGTTGATTGAATCTAAGAAAATTTTGACTAAGAAATTTACCAACAAAGACAAAAGGAATTCTCATTTCATTTCCTCAATATTTTTTTTCACAATCCAATAAGTTTAGTTACTTTACCATTTCCAAATTTAACAATTAATTACTTAACATACGTTATGGAAGTTAATAGACAATTTTTACCTATCAGATCGGATGTGCATCCGCTATAAAAGATACATACACCAAAATGATCTGATTCTGTAAGGAAAATATCTACAACCACCACCTACTAAAAACTTTATTATCCATGTTTCTGAATTCATACTCATAATGGATTGACAATCCCAATATTCATTAAAATTTTTATGGACCAACTTCACCAATCAGGGTAGAAATTTTATTTTTCATTTTTAGTTCATTATATGATATATTGAACTAAATTTATGTCCACATCCTTTCTACATCAACACATTTATTTGAATTCGTGATGTGAAATATCATGACATGTCCATGAATCCTCCACAACTGAAATAGTGACCAAAAAATGTTTTTTTTTGGAATATTGATCTCTATATTGATATTATATTTAGTATTTTTCCCTTCAGTACCTCTTGGCTATGAAATAGACATTTTTTGAGTGTCCAATAATTTTATAATAATAACATCTCATGTGGGGTGAATCCTTGTGTGGAAATATTGCATTAATAGTTTTACTATTTTTTTTCAGAATATTGTGGTTCTGAATCATAAAAAAATGAATCTTCACCCTCATATCGAGTTCTTATGGGTGGAATTCAATCATTAAAATGTTCTGTTTTCGATCAAGCATCATACTAGACTTATCAGTTGAATTTGACTATTGTTTCTTCTCTACTAGTCCTCTATGCTCCAAATACATCTTCCCTATTTCCAAAATAACTGGATTTTTGGATGTTGTAATGAGTGTAAAGAGATTTTTTTTGGATCTGTATCACTACATCACATGATGAAAAATTTATATTCATTTTCTTCAATACATTTGATTTGATATTTTCCAGTGTTATTCAAACTATCTCTTTCTATTTTCTATTATTATATTTTGAATATCTAATACAAATAATAATCTAACTTATTTGAAATTGAAGACTTCCATATATCAATTTATTCATTAAACATAGAATTCACTTCTTCTTACAGCTCTTTATAATGTTTGGAATCTGCAAATAACATTGTTGATTTATTTTTATTTGGACTCTCTAAACATGTATCTCCTAAAGAGCGGTTTCTAATTTGGTATTCATATAAAAACTTCCTTACAATTCTTCTCCATCGTTGAATCTTTATTAATTTTTTCAAGATATGTTGAGAACTACCACCATAACCTTTTATCCATTATCTTTTTATTTTTCCATTTAATGATCTTTAAATTTTTTTGAATAATCATTTACTTATAAATGTACATTATTCATTTGGAAGACTTTTCTGTTGATATTATTTTTACCTTTCACATTATCTGAAAAATTAATCATGGGAACTATTAATTCATCCTCATAATTTTCTTGAAACTTTTTTGGACACCATGTAATAATATGTCAAAATATTTCACATCAAAAAAATTCAAGTGGGAGTTTTACTCTTATCATTACTTTCCATTTTGGATATCTGAGGAAAGGAATGGGATTATAGAATCTATATCTTATTTTTCTTGAACATATTCTATAGTAACATTCTTCATGGAATTTAATTCCACTTCATGGGAATTCAATTTTTCAAAGACCTATTATCATCGTTTCTCATCTAACATGCAATATCTGTAATGTGAAAACTATCCAATGTCATCCCATTTGCATTGTTATCTTCTAATACAGAATAATTCATATTGAACGAGGGTTCATGTTTTCTCAACATGTACATAATAATTTTTATATAGACTCTAATTTCTTCAAGACCAAGCATGTATTCACAAAAAAAATTACCATGTTAAATAATGTATCGATAGACTCAATTAGTGTCTATTCTGATATCCTTATTCTTTCACCATTGAACCAACATATTCTTTTCTCCAACTTTTGAGCCACCCTCCTAAATATTTATCTAAATTTTTTATATAGAACAAGATTGAACATATAATATCAGCATTTTATATATTTCATTGGATAGGGCTACCCCTAATCCATTTATCCCATTTATGTCATCATCCAATTCCATTCATTAATATAATGATAATGAACCATTATCGATAGTGGGTAAAATTATATATATCACTACTATAAAGACATCCATTACCAAATAATGAAATTAGTGAAACATTGAATCCACCCATAATTGAGAATTGTTTCAATGAATGATTGAAATCTATTTTTGATTAACAACCTCCCTTGAAAACATTTTCATAAAAAAAATAAGTATCATATGGTACTGATACTGATTTAATCCAAAAAATGTTAAATACTCTTCATGGAGGGTGAATTAAGATATGAGTGAAAAATAAAACTTCCCCTTGGGATCTTGTTTCTATGTTAATCTAAATACCCTTTTATCCATCTTCAATAGCAATGTATGATAAAAATAAAATACTGCATGAGTCTTAGAAATTTTACATGGTTCATCCAAACTAGGATACATCAAAGGATCATATAGCTGTAATGTTCTAGTGAATATAATTTACTAATACTAACTACTAAATAAATTTTTAGGATATATCACTTTTAAGATTAGGATCATTACCATTATAATGTTTAGGGATATCTCACTTCCTTCCCAAGGTTCACACTATGATTCTATTTTTCTAGATCACTACCAGTGGAATGGATCACCATATTATTATTTCATTGATCGTTTTTATGGAATGGAATAAAATTAATTTTATGGACATGTATATATCTTTATTATCAATAATGAATACATCCTTAGCTATAAAAAGATTCATTGTTGAAGTCACTCTTTCATCTAGTTGATGAATATCAAATTAGCATATGTTTAATGGGAAATCTCTTTTCAACACATTCACAATTCTCACTACCATTGCGAATCACTCCACTTTTTCAAAGATCAAATAGCCTTCTTAATGTAATCTCATTTAGAGAATGTATCACAGACTTCATGAATGACACGTATTTTTAAAATATCAAAACATCCTTCTTGAAAAAGCCTTCTTTCATGAAGATCACATAGTCTTCCTGAAGAACACATCTTTTATGAATCTCACTAAGCCCTCATTATCTATATTAATTTCATGATTTATAACATTTTTCTAGATTTTATAGCTACCCTGAAATCACATTATTTGCACTATTTTCTTTTTAGGAACCCCATACATGGATATCCAACATGAAATGATAGCCTATGGATTTTCATTAAGGTTATAGATCCTTTTTTGAGGGGATATGAGCCTATATATAGGTGTTACATCCTATTTGATAAGCATAAATCATTGTCGTCATTGTTTCACAATGATATCTTCTAAAATGTGTGATGCTCCATGTCTCTTTGAATAACAAAGTAAATTTACAATTCATGATGATTTTCATAGTCGTGGAGATTACCATCAAATTTTATCACATTTTCAATACACAATCCTGACAATCTAAAACTTCATGAATAGACCTTATTAAAACTATTTCTCACAAATCTCATGCCTTTACCATATTTTTATATGCCCTTCCTGGAAATCCAACTATCTAAATGTTATCCATCCTCTAATTCTTTGACCCATATTTTTTTGGACACACTAGGAAAAAAGTTTACCTTGGGTATATATTTTTCAATAACACTTCCAATTAATCAATTCTTATGTCTTGGATATTATTCAACATTATTAGTTAATAATATTTATTGATCACCACAAATATCCATGGATGTATTATTTTTCTCCAAACACAATCAGACAAATAACACTACAATGTTACCTTGATGGTTTTTATAACAATTTATTACCTCTCTTTAGCATTCATCATCATGATTACCTTATATTCAGCATAGGTAATAGCACTTTTTTCTCTCTGAATGTTTATATAATGATTTTTCATCCCATATGGCATGTGTGTAGTCAGATTTTAATGCCCCCATGAGTATTATCTAATGTTCCTCTAGAGATAAAATCTATTCTCTATATCTTATCTTTAATCCCATATTACCACTGAGTATCACTAATATCTTCCATATCATTAATCCCACATTCATCAATATAATTATAAATATCAAATTCTTCAAACACAAAATAATTTCTAAGACTTTGATTTAACAAACTAATGGAATATTCATCTATAGTTTTTGAAGCCATGAAAAATATGGTATCATATTGTGTAATACTTATGAAAATTACTTAATATTCATTAATAGATTCATTAACAATTTTTTTACACTAAAAAATTCCAAATTATTTATATAGAGATAATTATATGTAAAATATTTATAGAAAATTATCATGTTAAATCCATCTAATTGAATAGAATCAATTTTTTCCATTGGTTTTTTATTCTTTATAAGTGTGAATCACTGTTAACCTTATTTACAGTGTTATTAGATGACCTGGTAAATGTATCCTACTCAAATAATTGGCGGATATAGAATATTTTTCTCAATAGATTCAAACTATTTATATACAATGAAAAGATATTTAAATATATGAATATTCTGATTCCTTGATCACATCGATGACAAGAGTGCAATATGGTATCACTTAAGAGAAGGAAGGATTCCAATGTGATTTATGTTATTACTCATAGCTTTAGTGACTTGTTCAAGTACTACCATTATATTCTCATACCATAATCCCATAAAATTAAGTGATTATTGAGAATTCATCAAATTTTCATTGAAAATATTATTGTTATTTTTTCAATATATTTCAAGACATTTTAAATAGTCGTGGAACATTTAGGATAATAATTTACAAATTAACAATGGTTTGAAATAGACACAATGATCTATGAATAAATAACTCATAAACAAAAAATAAACCCAACGTTTAGAATCAATATATTTTAAACTAATACATCCATGGTCATTTTCCAATTATGTTATCTAACCCAACAACTTATACAATATTTCAAATATTTCATTAAATCCATTATAATGGATTGTAAAGATAATTTGAACATACCAAATAATATCCATCAATATTGTCAAAGCAGGTGTATAGAAAGATATACTACTTGTTCTGATGTTGAATATCGAGATATTAACCAGTTGGTCCTTTTGAGTTTATTACCCCTACATGGAAAAAATTAAAAACTTAATCAACATTTAGTTTCCTAACATGGATTTCAAATTTTAGAGACAAAAAAATCATTATTTTACAAAAAATGTATTTCTCCGCATAGATAGACATTTACATGGGGCTATCACTAATTATTTCTAATATTAATCGCCAAAAATTAATACACCATGATCTACTAAGCACATTAGGAACCATAAATATAAATTATATAATTTATTACATTTTCAAATGTAATGATCCAAAAAGCACAATCTATGCATCTATATATATATATATAATATTTGGGAAACAAGTTATGAAATACACCAACATAAATATAAAATATTCAATCATTAATTAAAGCCCCACATTTTGATCCTATATCCTATTAGAATTCAAATACTTTAATGCATATCCTTAGGAAATACATAAATAAAATTGTGAGGTATAAATCATTATATGAGAATAATCGGAGTAAATCATGATGGAAAGTAATGCATAAGAGACATGAGGCATTTTGTGATGGAATAAATGTTTAGAATAATATAGAATAAAATAGAATCATTTCATTGAATAATTAAATCATAAGATCATAGAATTATAAGAAATTTTAAATAATAAAAAATATGTCATCATTATCATAAGTCAAGGCTCACCTATAAGATTACATAAATTAATGTGATAACAACCGCTCGTGCACTATACATGTTATATCATGAGATGAAAATAAAACTTAATTAATTAGGGGAAATATAATTATACTAAATCCCAATATATTAATAAAATTTTCAATATTATGTTTTCGTTAATGGGAATCCATTTATAACAATGTAAAACACTTGAAAATAAAATTATTTATACATTATTTTATTAAGAGTATAAATAAACGACATATCATAAGTATTCCCTTGAGATAATGGATTAAATAATTCATGGATGTTAAAAAGAAAATAAAGTATCAAATATCAAACATATTAATTGACTTAATGACATAAAAATGGGTTGAATTATGATTGGAAATTAACTTCATAAGTGGGGTTTTATGAATATAGTTAATGAGCCTTTAAAAAAGGTAAGATCATAAAAATTAATAAAAATAATAAATGAAATAAAAATTATTTCATAAAATAATTAATGTTTTTCAAACCAGAATAGTTTAAAATCCTTATTTGTAGTGTTAAATAAAATGATACAAGATCTAGACTAGTCCTGGTTTTGAAGATTTCATAAAAGAAGGAATTAAGACAATAACAAAGAGAACTTGTATTGTCTCTAACAATGTGAGTTAAATTACACTAGGAATTTATTTAAAGAAGATATATTTCAGTATTATAGAATTAAATATGAATATTAGTTTTGGAATAGAGAAAAAATGAATGTATAGTCCTGATGAAATGATAGTTGTCTAGATGATCTCTTAACTCAGGTCCTTGACTCACTCAGTATGATAAAGTTACATCATAAATAATCAAATTAGAATTATTAAATACTCAATTAGTAACTATTTCACCGATACTTGATTTTTTTAGTACTAATTTATTTTCATTTAATATCATTTTTATATGACAAATATTTTATTCCAAATATCACTAGGGTGTTCATTTCATGATTCCAAAGACGCTTCTGTTTATGGACAAATACTGGAGTTTAATTCAAATGAGAATAAAACTTATAAATATAAATTAAAATATATTCCTACAATTACATAATTTTAAATAGTCCCAAATATCAATATTTTTTATGACATAATAATGTTTTAATAACTATAAATACTTCCATTATATGTATAGTTCATTAGGTAAGTTATATAGACCATCATAAATTACAATCATTTTATTTAATGAAATTATTATTCATAATATATATAATATGAAACAATTTATCATAAAATAATTAAAATAATTTTTACCTATAATATCACCTCTATATAATAAAAAAAAGAGGTTGTGATAATGAATCATGTCTTCCATGGAGACAATGGGAAATCAAAACATCAGTGATGTATTAATTTTAGAAAATGTTAAAGGAATAAAGATTGTGGGTATTTAATTAATGAAAAAATAATTTATTTTGTTAATAATAATTAAGTTCATATAACCGCATGGATAGAATATATTATATGAGACATAAAAAGAGAATATATTATATGAGACATAATAATAGAATAATTTTATATAATTTGTAGAGTATATTCCACTTCATATGGATGGTCAATCATGGGATATTGTTTATGATCAATTGGATTGTATTCATGATAAGACCAAAACTCCACAGACATAGTAATTATGGATGTCATTATATTTAATTAATGAATTTTAATTTTAAGAAAGTAATTTCAAAATAGAATATGGGTTGTGAATGGTTTTATTCATATGAAGTGGAGAGGAGTGATTATGAATATAATATTCCCTAGTTTATTTTCCCCAATACTAATAATAGTGATGATTCTTGTAACTATATATAGAAACTGGGGAATATGAGTATGAGATAATGAATAATTATATCAATAATTATGAAATTAATAATTTATATCACTAATAATGCTAAATACCATATTTTGTCTTATAATACTATTCACCAAAAAATCAACTTTTTGGAATAATAAGAAAAATCATTCTATTCTATTTTTGATGGGTTAATTCCTAAAATTAAATACATCTTATCAAATAAATTCTATAAATAATAGATTTATATTCAAATAAAAATTATATTTAAAAACATTATATGTAATGATAAAACATTCATAAACATATTAAAATGAATTATGGTTTCATAAAATTATATTAATATATTTATATAAATAAATAATTTTTATAAAGTCATTTTATTTTAGTTAGTATTTATTTATTTGTTATAAATTTAGCATAAGAATTTATTTTAATAAAGTTAAATTAAATATATCTTATCAAAATTTTACAAATTATTCCATTGTATAAAACCCTTATTTTATCAAATTTGACAACATTATTGAATTAAATTATTATTTCATTTAATTATATTATTTCATAAAGATTATTTTACAATTAAATTTATTAGTATTGTAATCCTAATGATCATATTACTATTCCAATTGTCATATTACTCTTGTAATGTTTAAATAATGGTAATATAATGGTTATATCTTCAAGACAACATTTCCCTTTAATCAATATATATTAATTACCATTATCAAAATATCTAACATAATTATTCACTTAAAAAAATTACACTAATATTGATAATGTCATTCATATTCATAATTCTTATCTTTTTTTATAATCTTCATGGAAGGGGTCATTTTCATGGGATCATGATGATGGATATTATTATAGTTTTTACTCTTTTATTTGTGGTTTATCCTTCTACATTATTCAGATTTGTTATTAAATATTCATTAATTTTGCAAAATTTAACTATAAAATGTAAAATTATATCTATATGAATCTATTATGAAAAATGACAAAACAATAATAATTAAACTTGATTACATTTACTAACAGAAGGAGTTTTAATACTATTACACATTATATGTTGGAATAACAAAAATAGCATTGTATCCTATTCGAAGAAAATCATAAAATAAAATGAATCATAACCCCTATTTAAATAATTAATCATCTCATTTTATACACAAAAACTCTTTGCTATTAAAAAAAATCTCTTGACCTTTATGAGAAATGATATTAAGAAACACATGTTATAATTAGATTCAACTAATCGTGATAAATTACTTTACATTTATTTTCATTATATAGAAACTCTTTTCTTCATCACATAGATGAATAGTATAAGATATTTGAAATCATCCCTTTATTTATTAGTCCTTAATTTTTATAGAACATGTAAGACATAAAATTGGTATCACATACCCTTAAAAACATAAGAAATAATTTTTATTAAATTTATAACTTCAATTTATATAACATGGGGTTCCCAAAACACTATTAATGTATTATAAATAATAGTATATTTTGGAATCATTAATATATTGTTCATGATTTCACCTTTAGGTTTCAATGAACTTAGCATGATAATAAAAGAAAATTTTTTTATTTAGAAACGATTTTTAAATTCTGATATAAAACGTTTCCAACTTGTTCTTTTAATGAAACACTAGACTCTGAATGTCACATTCCATGTTATTCGATTCTAAAATCATGAAAATATTGAGTAAAAGTTTCTCAAACTCAATTGTATTTTATGAAAAAATTCATAGATGAAATCAAATAAATTAATTAAGAAAAAATACATAAAAAACAATATAGTCTCACTAACTATTTAGAATATATAATAATATTTAGTATATGAGGGCAAAATACTTAATATAATTTTTCATATAAGAACATTGAAATAATAAGTGAATCATTTGGCATCAATATTCACCTATTGAACAACATCAACACTTGACATCTCAATAAGTTTTTTTCTCAAACACTATAATTTTTTTTATATAAATTTATTATGTGATCAATCATATGAATCACTCACATTATGGAAATAATTATTATAGATTTATCTCAAAATTATGTTTAAGGATGATGATGTTGTCATTTTAAAAAAAAATATCCGATGAGTGCCAAGTATTATTACTATTTATTAATAAATTTTATTAAAATTGTTCACACAAGATGCTAAAATATTTTAAACTTTTCATATATATTAAGAGGACAAGACCCATATTTCACTTTATAATAGGTCTTCTTTAGTGTTTTTCTCACCATTTAGCTATTTAGGTAGGGTATTCATCCAAACAAAGTCATAAATTTTTCTTGGATGTTTTAGTGGGATAATTTTTAACTAATCCATTATATTGATTAAAAAATCTATTCATATGGTATTGTAACACATTCTGTTTCTTATATATTTGTAAAGAGAATAAACTACTGCGATGATATTTAGATAAGATAATTTTTGTAAAAACGTATTTAGTAGAACATACCTAGTCAAACAATACCCAATCACCCATTTATTCAATTCCTTATATAAAAATATCTTTGAGGAACCCAACAATAGTTTGAAACTATATAGTTGATTGATTGAGGTCTTGATCAATTATTATTTAAATAAATATAACCGTTAGTATATATAAGGTCATTTAATCTCACAATATTATATCATGTATTTTATTTATGGTAGTACGATACTAATGATTTAGTTTCAAAATACAATTCCACCAACCAAATTAATTTTTTCAAACCATTTCAATGTGTATATAATTAAATAATCATGTGTTTATGTTAAAAACCTATTAATAGAAGACAATTTTTTTTACACATAACCAATTGTATCTTATACAAAACAGGAATGGACAATGAATTAAAAGTTTTAGATTTTTATATGAGATTAAAAATATTCACCTGAGTATTCTTGGATTCATGGATAACCAACCTCTTCATATCTAGAATAAAGAATAAGCCTCCATTCTAGTAGGAAGTCCATCCCAAAGTCACTATACCCCCTAATACTTTATTCTTGATAGATTTCAATTCATGATAACTATAAAACCTAAACATCAAAAAATATATATGTAATAAAAATTCAAGATAATAACAGTGATTAAAAACCCGGTATTGGTAGATGAATATTAAATATTAATAATTAATACATTTAAATTAATGAAATTCATGATAAATTATGATAAATTAATACTTCAAATATGAATGCTTCATATTTTTCCATTATTTTTAAATTAAAAACACTTTTTAAATTACCCTTCAAATTTCAAAATAAACACTTTTTTTCGAGATTACATGGAATGGAATATAATTTTTTAAAAATAATTTTGTTAACATAAAATATTTGTTTTAAACTATATTATTTATAAATATTTCATAAAGAGTTATTTAATTAATTTTAAAGTCTTTTAAATAATTAATTTACAAAATCATTATAAATGACTAAATATCCACAAATACATTTTTATCATTATTTAAAAAAAAATATATAATAATTTCAATGCATAATTAAATATAAATAAAATAAATTCAATATATTACGTATTTAATGATTCGAGTGGAGTCGTACACTAAATGTGTTAGGTAAGTGACCTAACATAATATATGTAATATGTTTTAACTAATAGTCATATTTAAAATTCTAATTTGTTAAAGAGGGACCTTCAATGTAATTATATGATATAAATATATGTTATAACATATTATATCCCGTTCCATATTTTATAATTCGTATAGAAACTATATTAATGATAAGATATGATATTATTAAAAACTAAACATAGGAAATAAAAAATTATAATAAGAAGGTGTTGTATAATATAAACATTTGAAAATTGTTGATTCCAATTAAGTGGTGAATTTGAAAATTATTGATTATTTTTCTTCTTTAAAACCCCATAAACCATAATTAATTGTCTCCTTTTATGACCTTTGGTATGATGCAAAATAAAATATGGATTTCTTCATTTCACAATATGATTTTAAAAAATAAATTATATACTACTATAGATATTTTATTACTATCAATCAACACATCTTAAATTAGAAGAACCTTATATAATCCCAAAAAATAGGTCACTATATCTAGAATATAAAGAATATATATAAACTAACAATGCATAATTGAAGATAACTGTGTTTGTACTTTACAAAAAAGATCCATGATAATATATTTCATTTATGTTTGATGATGATCACTAAGGAACAATCAAATGAGTATTCCCTCTATGGTGTATTCACAAGGTGGACCTAAATCATCCATATTATAGGTGGAATCCATATTCACTCCTTGATGTGATAGTACATTACTCTCTAATGGGTGAAGATGAGAGAGATTTGGGAATCATGGGGTTTCATTCATGGGTTCAATCATGCACCCACCCCACCTTTGTCACATCATAGTGAGATTTAAAAATCTTGGAGAATTATATTCCATAAAGCATGAAATATGGAATGTATTAAAATGAATGTGTTTAATCGTAAGATAGTTTATTAATCATATACATGAATTCAATATATATATATATATATATTAAATATCAAGTAGGAGTTCATTAATAATTGAAAATGTGAAAGAATCCTAAAATATTAAAACTAGTGGAATTGTTTAATATATATATATATATATCCATATAATGTAGTTAGTTATATACCAAGGTTATGTCTACATGACAATAATCACCATAAAATATATATAACTAAACCATATGAATCATTTGAAAATTTTATTTGGTATATGTATCTCCATCAACAATTCATGTATTTCATAAGAGGAATATATTGTTATTAAATAATTAAAAAAGGTAGTAGGTTGAACATTGGATCATAACTGGTTCTAGAGAGTTTTAATAGTAGAATAATATTATTTTCAAATAATTAGAAACTTTTAATAGGGTAATTTTAGTGATTGACCCCAATACCATTTGGATATTGACTTGTATTATACCATACAATTTTTAGAAATGGGATAGTAGTGAATTCTTGGGAATACAAATTATGTTAAGACTCTATGACTGTGTATGATGGGTTTTATTGATATTGAACTTGTCTAAAAGTAGTGGAAATATGAAACCAAAACCCATGATCATCTAATATAATTATATAATAAATGAATAAATAACATATTAATAAAATTCCTTAGAAACTAATATATTTTCAATGATTTTCGTGATGATTGTTACTCAATAATATCTATTAATCTCTTGTCTCCAATGGAAATCCATCTGCATTGAAAGCTCTAAATTCCATTGGAAGGGAATTATTTCTTATGATATTTTTTTACATTTTCCTAGTTAATAAATAAATAAATAAATCTGTTCAATTAAAAGTAATTTTGAGATTTTATATTTCTTTTATCATAATGAATACATGAGGTCCCATTTATAGATCACCATCATTAGGCAGGGAGAATCCTAGAAATTATATATTTCATATAAACACAATCACAAGACCAGTAAACATAATATTTTGTAATGTTTATTCATTACTCTGGTGATTATTGAACTCTTTAATGAATAAAAACTAATGTTATATATTAATTACAATATAATCAATGTATTCTTAAATATATTTAGTGAAATATTGCATGGCTTGAATATACATACAATGATAATGTGATATCTTATCTCACATTCATAACATACCATAAAATATGTTTAAATATATAAATATATATTCAATAATGTGAAATAACCCATTTCAATATCTTTGATATAATATGTGATGACTATATTTATTAATACCCACATACGCTAAAGCTTCAAATATATGACACACATTTAAAAATATCTTGTGAATTCATGTTAAAAATATTTTGGATAATTATTTGTATCAAAAATATTATTTTTGTTTAATATTTTGACTCAAAATTAAACTGTATTTCATATAATTTTTATTAAACATATAATAAAATATAGAATTATTTATTATTATATAGATTTACTTTAAAATGGAAATAAATGTGAGAACAATTGAAAAACAACTATATATTAGAGATATATAGTGTTATGGTATCGTCTTTGTCAAAAAAATTATTATCTTCACATATCATATGTATTATTAAATAAATTTTATTTCTAAAAAACTATATAAAACAACAAGGCATAGACATTTCAAAAATTTATATGATAAATTATACATTATATATTCAAAAAAGTTGGATAACCAAATTAGTTGAACGAATTTCACGCCATTAATATTTATAAAAGAGGATATTATATGTTAATCAACTATGAATGGTTATGTTTTTTCATAGTATGAGACAATCAAGGGTTCTGGTGTCTAATATTTTTTTGAGATCAAATCCAATCATGGTCAAGAAAAACTCACTAAAAAATATAAAACATACACAAACCCTTCTTTATTAGATCAAAATCAAAGTTGGTGTAGTAAATATATGAAATAATATAGGTTCACAAGAATGATACTTTGTTAATACTAGGTATACTTTAATGTAGACACCCCTATGTTTGTAAAAGAAATTATACATGGAATTTCACATAGTATAAACTATAGAATTTTATTATATATAATTTATACTCATTCCACATATAAGAATTATGTATCTCAATATGTGTCCAATATCATGATAATATTATAATATCATCAAAATGCATTTCCTTCAATGATAATCATTCATTATGGAAAATAAGACTTTTTTCAGCTAACAGGTAATTATTCATTATTATCATATTTATATAGTATACCAGAATGGAGGAAATTTAGAAGAAAAATTAGTAATATTTTGATACATTAAAACAATTCCAAACATTATATCATATAAACTACTTTAATTATTTATACAGAAAGAAACTACTTTATAACTATTCCCCTAAAATATTTTACAAGTACAAACATGTCATTTTTTAGTTAAGAAGGTTTCCCAATATGTTTGATTCATTATAAGTTGTAGACAATAAAAAACAGAATACATCACCCCTCATAATAATCACTCAAATAAAAAAACTTATTAATAATTCTTCCGGTAGATTAGTGATAATGGGGTTTTTTAGCTTACTTGAAAACTGCATTATTGACACCAAAGAGAACTATAAGATTTAAAATACAAGGACCTAAACCATTTTTAGTAATTAACTTCTTGATTAGAAAACACTTTTTTCCTAAGATATAATGATAAAATTTAATTAACTTTTATCGAGTGATTAATTATTATTAGTATCTTCAAACTCATCTTGTCAATAGATCCAAAATTAAACTAGAATAAAAATCCTGAAATGGATCTAGAATCTTATTTGTTTTTTTAAAATAATGTATCAGTTCTTCCCTTTTTATTGTTTTCTTTTGGATAAACATAGTATATGTTGGCGCACAATTAAAATATGGGGAGAATTTTATATTTGAAAACATTCTCTTTTAACATTATAGAAAGCGATGTTTAACAAAGTTTAACAATGTAAATTCACAAACCCTTTATGGCTCTAACATAATGGAAAAATTGAAAGGGACAATTCCAATTATAATATATTGGATCAGGTTATACCAAATATACAAAAGAGTGGGGGTGAATGTTTTCCTCTACAATTTCTTCAAAAAATCATGATCTGTTTTTTTACCTTTAAATCAATGATTTAGCTGCATAAAATAAATATCACAAGACACATGATGTATATTGGTTCGGGGAACAGAAGGCCCCTAGTCCACTCCACAAAAGCTCTACTCTATTATCTTAGTGATTTTCATTATCTGTTCCTCTTATCAATAGACCATTCCACAACTGATTATAAACAAATTGACACATTTACAATCTAAGGAAAAACAGAGCCTTCTGGTTCACACACAAAACCCAATACACAACTTAGTATGAGATGTTGATCACTCTAGATAAAAGAGTATTTGATTGTAGAAAATAATTTCGCAGTTGTTCTTCATAATTGAAACAGAATGAAATTGAAAGTAGATGGATCATTGTTTTCAAAAATATTTATATTCATGTAAGAGTTAATATGAGTCGATCCAGTTGAAGTAGATATAGAAAAATAATATGCAACATCAGTAGTTTTATTTTCACAATAAATATTTGATGTCGAATGGGTGAATCTTCTGTCGGGTTTCATCTTCTTCAATAAACAGATCTTTGCTTCTCTTCGTATCAATAGATATGCATGTCTCGATTACCGTGATTGTCTCTCTATATAAAAAATAATATATGTACATAATGTTGAGAATTATCTTTTTAAATTTAGATCTAAAAAAGTTTCCTTTAGAATCACGATATTCAAAAATTCAAAATAACAGAGCATTTGTAACTCCCCTTAAAATTCCGCATGAAAACCTCCTTTTAAATTGATCTGTTGAATCATATATTAATGTAATTGAATCATTGAAAGACGTTCTTTAAAATCAACTTTTAATTTGGCTTGAAATCAGCCTAATAATTCACTTGTATACCATTGCATAATAATATCTTCTTAAATTTTTTGACGACAAATGTAAGGTAGAACTATATAGCATGCATCTTATTAATGTATAGTAGATCACAAACAACAGGTTAATGACAAATCCTTAAAATGTTTTGTTGAATAAAAACGTAAGGTTGATGACGTAGGGTTGATAAAAAATTTAGGGTTGATCATCCATACTTTTCTTTTTAACATTTAAACATACGATAAAAGATCCTTACTTTTAGATTCATCCAAAGGTAAGGTACATGATCCATAATTTTTATTGAAATGTAAGGTTGTTCATAAAAGTAAGGATGGTGAACAATACTTTTGAGAAACAAATGTAACATGTAAATCTTACATACGGTTCTTCTTACATACATTTCTAATATCCCAAATTTAGGGTTCCTTCCTAACATTAGGTTCTTATTCCATAATTTTCCGATAACATATGTTTGTTTAACCATAATTTTCTGATATTTCATAATGTATACATCACATTCCTTCCCTAATCTATGCTTCTCCACGAATGGTATGAACAGTGTTTCCAGAACATGCTTAAGAAATTCCTGAATACGTACAACAAGAACAGTGTTTCTAGAACACGCTTAAGTAATTAATTCTCACTGTTCAAGAACTTTAATATTTCATACAGTAATAAAAATCTAATGAATGATAAATTCCAAAAGTACATTTAAAATAAACTCATTAGAATAAAAAATAAGGGTATTTGTGAGCCTCAAAATCAATATAAAAAAATTGATCATTGTTCTCAACAATCTCCCCCATATTAATAATACAATATTGTATTGTTGAAAACAACACTTCCTCAAAATAATAAACCTAAATTTAAATAATTTAAACATAATTAATCTTAAGAAAGTTTTTCATTTTGAAATATTATACCTTAATGCATATAGAATCCTATTTATTAGAGTATGTGTAAGTACAATAAAGTATAAGAATGTTATACACTCTTTCCTTAACAAAAAAAGTGTAAATAAAATGTGAGAAAAATATCAATTAAACATCTTGAAAACTTATTAACCTAAGGAGTAGGGTATCCACCAACCTTGGATAATGGTCCCCTGATTTATACTTTCAAGAAAGTATTTCTTACACACACCAGGGTAAGACCTTGTTAAGAATATAGGAGTCTATCTTGCAATCCTTATAAGCCCTCAAACATTAAGGATGTTGGAACCTCTATCTTCTAATTTTTGAAATACTACGATTTTACATAGCAATAATTAGAGTGACACAAAGCTAGTTGAACATGGGGTTCACAGTTGAACAAGATGTTCCTAAAATTCACATGTCACAAGATTATTTCTCTCTCTATTAATTACTTTACAGCATGTAATATGTAGGATCTCGGAATGATTTCATCAATTAGTATCCTGTTAAAATGAGCTCCAGTTTATAATAAAAACATTAATGGTTGGATTCATCCTCCAACAGTCATTTTTTTACTCTAATCTTAGAGGTAAATGTCCATGTGTCACTCAACCAAGGTATAGATTAAAACAAATTGTAAGAAACCATTTGATATAAAAACATATTGGGAAGTATTGTAATGATTAATAATCAATATAATGTAAGGAAAATAATGTATCTTAAATAAAATTTAATAATCGGTATCTAGGGAAAAATTTAATTTAGAGTTTGAACATATAAAAAATTGGATTCTATAAGCATGGATATTCAGATTATATTTTTCAATGAATTAGGAGTCCAAATTCTGGGAAATTCATAGTCTAAATTCTATGTAATTCAGAGTCTGAATATTAGAGAATTCTGAGTCTGGATTTCAAATAATGTGGAGTGTACATCTCATAGAATTAGGATTCTTAATTTTAAACAATTTGGAGTCTTAATTTCAAATAATATGGAGTCTTAATTTCACAGGGTTTGGAGTCTGAATTTTAGACAATTTGGATTCTGGATTTTAGATAATTAGTAGTCAGATTTTTGGAGATGTTAGAGCCTCAATTTCATATAATTTCTAGTCAGTATTTAAAGTAATTCTGAGTCTCAATGTTAGATAATTCAATCATTTAAAATAAAAAGACAAGATATTCCATGAAACTATAAGATTCCAAGCATTGTAACAAGGATCTAATTTTTTTACCAAGAAACAAAATTTGAAGACATGGTTTTGAGAAGACATGGAATAAGGCATCAAAAACAACGATAATTTATATATATAGGTAAAAATTTATTTAAGAAAATAAATCTTAGAGGAAGATAATTTTTCATAATAAAATGTGTTTTTGATTTTCAAAACATAGAGGAATGGAAAAGTCTTCAGAAAACCTTTTTGACTCAACAATATCCCCCTTTTAAAATGACACAAATTACTTTTAGAAAAATAATGAAATAAATAAGTATTTTAAATTTTGAACTATAATTAAAAACTTATCTACCTTTAATTATAAAAAATGATGTATATGACCTACTCACCCACTAGTTTTAAAATCCCTAACAATCATATTATTTTCATTCTTAGAGAAGTTAATTTTTATTTCTTAAGAAAATCATCTCTAATAAGACTCCCCCTTACTTAATATCCCCCTTACATTGAGAATTATCTTCTATATACATAGTATTATTTTGATCATTATTTCTACCCCATTGGGATTTTCAAAAAGATTTGAGGGAATAAAGAAGTAATGGTATGTGAATGTTTTGTGATATACATGTCAAAACAATTTATGGGTAGAGAAAATTTTCATTATGATAGGAAAAATTGTTACATGGTAGATATACAAAAAATCTAGATTGACAAAAAAAATAATCCATCCATCTTTTCGTTCATCGCGATCTTTCTCAAGATAGCCTTTAACCTCTTATGCTCTTTGTGATTTTCCTAAAACCTCTTGAGAAACTGATCCATATTCGGATTCTTCCTTTCCAAAGACTTGATTTTTTTCCATCTTATGACTTTAGAATATCTTCCTGATAATTTGATAACTCTTCATGATGATTGAACATTTCATCCAACTATTCAATGATCTCCCTTTCACTCTTTAAATTGAAGTTAACTAAATTTATTTTCCCTTTCAGATTGCTATTATATTCCTTTTGGGATACATGTTCATGATTTAGATTTTCTAAAAATATTTTTTAATTGTTTTCATTCTATTATCTGACTTATCAAAAGAAACTTTAACTGAATCATTGAAGTCATCAAATATTCTCATGTCTTCAATAGTTATTTTACACCATTTGGTTATTTCTATACATTATATTTTATGTGAATCATAAACAATATGAAATGTTTTTAAATCTACCTATAGAATGGTTAACATTTATATGATCATGATTAACAAATCTTAATTCTGATTGAAATAATGTTGAATAAACATAAATATCAAATCAATACTACGTATTAAAGGTATTTTGTTCCACAACTTCTTATAATACTGAAAAATGAAACTGGACCCATTGAAGACGAAGATTCAGAATCTGATTCCCATGCCAGAGAGGTTAATTTTTCTAGCTCTCCAGCTTTTCTCTTGGATGACCAACCAACATCATTCTTGGAATTTATAGTCATATCCTTGTTAGGTTTTTCAACAACTAATTTCTATATTTTATCTAATTTTTAAAAAACCTTCCAAGCCCTTGGAGACTCATTCTCATTATCAAAGAGTTGAAAAATCTTCTCTCCAGTAACCTATTATTTCCCAAAATCACCCTAAAAATCATCAGGGTGGATGAAATAAAATTTTATTCTCTCATCATTTAATAGATTTTTCAAAATATTTATATACATCATCATCTTTTCAATGAGGGATAATTTTGATTAGCTCATACAGAGATTTTTAGATTTATAGATTATCTAAAATAATTTCTTTATCATGGTGTTCTTCCACTTACATAATAACATCATCACTTTCACTTTTTCCCTCTCATTTTTCATCTTCTTATTTGACTTCTCGAATTATATCCTCTTCTATAATAGGTTATAGGATTGGAATTATCATTCTAAAAGTTTATAAAGGAACTATTTCAGGGAGGAAGGATTCTGGTATCTGAATCTATTTAGAGGCCTTTTCTATATCATTGAGTAAGTCTTGGACAATTTATGCTTTTTAAATTTTCTTGTACTACTTATTCTCTTTTTCTTTCCTTTCATATTTTTTTCAGTTTTTATTTTCAAGGAATTTTCCATAGTAGTATCTTTAGTAAATCTAGGATCCCCATCCTTCTTATTCCTCATTTTATCCATCCATTTTCTACCACTTCATCTTAGATGTTTTTTTTTCATTTTCGACTTTGGTGGAACTGACTGAGTTTCCAAAACTATGGGTTTTTCATAGGTTTTTAGTAACTTCTATTTTCACTAATTTTGGTTTTTCTTAAATTGTTTTCCTAATTACCATTTCATAAGTAAATATTAAAGTTTAATTTGATAAATATCATTAAATTTTAATTATTTTGACCAAAAGATGACTTTTGTTCTCCTCAAAGTGTCATCACTCAACATCATGATCTTGAATGTTCGTGGTTTAGAACTACATGGGATTTTAAAAGATTCTAAAAAAAGAAATATGATCTTTGAAATGATCATCAGATACATGATTATTGGATAGTTGAGAGCTCCATTCTTAATGTTTTTGATTTTCAAAAGGATGTAATAATCTCGTTTTACCATTCTATGGTTAATAAAAGATTACTGTATAAATAAATAACATTTTTTAGGGAGTCCTTGTCTTTTTTTCATTGAATAATAAAACCATGAACCAAAAATTATAACATACTGCAGTTTATTGAATGATGATTGATCTTATGTGATTTTATCCCCTTGAGTCTGTGGATCTCAATTTCCTTTCCCCCTCAATGCTTCATGAATTACCAAGGAAATTGTGAGATAAAAATATTCTATAAAAAACATACGGAATTCCAAGTATATTTTCTTCTATATTGAAATATATAGAATCAATTTTTCCCTGGAACTTAAATGAAAACTTTTCCCTTCCCCTTCTTTATAAAAACTAACTATATCATAAAACACTATGAAATGTTCTTGAAAACAGGGTCCTAATACTTTGTTTTGGAAACAAAAAAATACCATCCATTAATTTTGTATTCATAATAATCCACGAATTATAATTAGTAAATAAATTTTGGTAAACCAACCTTTCCCTATATATTTTTCATTCCATGATTTAATTGGATGAAGACACATATATTTTTGAGGAAGCTTCAAGTGAGATATGAAATATTTGAAAACAAGGGAAACTGAATGAACTATTTTAAGAGAAGAAGAGATTCAGAACCCAATGAAATGAAAAATGGATGGGGGCCATGGATTAGGGGACCATTATATAGGCTTCAATGTGGCCTTTAGAATTCCCAATTTGATCCAACAATTAAAATAAAAATGACTGGAATTGACGACTGAGATGAATATGAATGAAATATTTGGAATGTTCCGATATTTTTAGGATTAAAGGAAAAATTTGATTCAATGAATGTGAATTCAATAGAGTTTTCTTATAATAGGATAAAAATACCAAGAAGGAAAAAAATTAATGAATATTAAATTAAAGAAACATACCATTTATACTACATTGAAATAATTTTTAGATATGAAATGGATATTCATAGATTTTGAAAAAATTTAATGAGGAAATGAAAATGTTAATTTTAGTAATTTTGGGTTTTGAAATTTTTTATTATGAAATAAAAATTATAGGTTCTAAAGAAATTATTAATAATGACATTTTTTTAAATTAATAAAAAAAATGTACCACCCCCCCCCCAAGAAAATGAGTTTCTTAATATAAGGAGATAGGTTTCAACAAAAATATAATATAGAAAATTATCATACAGTTATCATTTATTTCTTATTTTTAATTTATTCAAATCAATTAAAGGGTAATGTTTTTTTAAAACATGAGATAATTTAACATGCATTGTAATAAATGCAAGAATTATATCTTCTTGGACTGTATGATCCCAAAGAAAGTGATGCCTAATATCTATGATTTTTTTCATGAGAGTGATGTGCATGGTTTTTTCAAAGGGAAATGCCATTTTTATTATCCCAAATTATATGTGTTTTGGTAAAACATAATCCATAGTGTATTATTATTTGTTGCATCCACAACACAAGAGCACAACAACTTCCAACTGCTGCATATTCAACTTCATCACTAGAGAGTGTTACAGAGTGTTTCTTTGTGTATGGTGAATAAAATAATGAATCCTTTAGGAAATGACACTTTCACTATGTTGTTTTTCTATCCATTCTACATCCACCAAAATCTTCATTTGGAAAACAATTTAAAACATAATCATTTCTAAAAAATTGAGAAGTCCAAAATCAGTGGTTCCCTTTAAATATAATAAAATTATTTTCACTTCTTTTAAATGAGATTACATTGGATTATATTGAAATATTGAACATCGTCATAATAAAAACATTATGTCTAGATGACAAGCCATTATGTATAATAAACATCATATCATACCTCTAATAGTTTTTTCATATAATGATTTCCTTCCCTTGTCAAGATTAATAGAATTTGAGGTACCAATTACAGTACAAATACTTTTAGTATTGTAAAATCCATATATTTGAAGATTATATTTAATATAGTTATGTTGAGATATATATGATCCTCCTGGTTTTTGAGAAATTTGAAAACCAATTAAAAATGTCAACTCACCCATCATACTCAACTCAAACTTAAATTTCATGGGATTCTCTAATGAATCAGTTAAAGACTACTGAGACGAACCGAATATAATTATATCAAAATATACTCGAAAACGAAAACTATTTTTCTTATCTTTCTTTATAAAAATAGTTTAAAAAGTAGTTCCCTTTACATAATTTTTTTTCATAAAAAATATTGTAATTTTATCATTCCCTCATATAGGGGATTTTATAATTTTATATAAAGATTTGGTATGTTTGAAAACATGTTCAGGATGCCTTCGGTCTTCAAATCAAGGAATTTGTTCAACAAAAACAATATCATTAACATATCCATTATGTAAATCACATTCAACATCCATTTGAAAAAGTTTGAAACTAAATAATGCTGCAAAGGAAAGTAAAATATGAATTGATTCATGTATATCTACTGGAGAATAGGTTTCTTCATAGTCTATTTCTTATTGGTGATTATAGATTGTATGAACTAATTTAGATTTATTTAATTCTATGTTCAAATTTAATCAATTTATCATATAATACTCATTTTACTCCAATTACAGAAGTTTCCTTAGGTCTTTTAACCATAGTCCAGACATTATTACTTTAGAATTTCATAATCTCATATTGTATTACGTTATTCCAATAATTGTCACCTAAAGAATTAGCAGTGATTTTTTGTTATAGTTGGGAATAGAATGCTAGATGTTCTACTTCATTTATTAAAGAACTTCTAGTCTTTATAGGTTGATTTAAATCACCAAGTATACTATCTCTATGATTAATCTTAAGAAACAACTGATTTGGTTTCTTTGTAACCTATTAATCAACATAGGGTAGAAAATATTGGGGGTGAATACATCAAAAATATATTGTTCTAAATTTTCCTTATTAGAAGAATCATCTATTAATTGTTTATAATCAGTTTTTGAAAACACAGTCGCAGATGTATGTTGGGGTTATTTAAAAACAAAAGGATTAGTTTCATCAAATTTAACATTCACTATTTCTTTAATGTAACATTTATTTTTGTTAAAATCTCTATAATAGATAAGAGTAGTAGAGTGGACTTGGGAAAAAATCATTGGATTTGGGTGAGAATTTATGTATATTTTTTTAGTATTTAGAATAAATAATTTATATTCAAATACTTTGAAGTATGAAATTCTGGGTGTTCTAAAAATACACAATTAATAATGTGTTTTATTAAGAAATTATTTTATTAAAACATGATTTTTAGTATAACAATCAGTACTAACATCTTCATCCCAAAAAAATTAACAATAGAATATTCCCACAACATGATTCTAGTAATTTCAAGAAAAATTAATTTCTTTCATCCAACGACGCCATTCTTTTAAGGAGTTCTTGGGGCTAAGATCCAAATGAACAAACTATAATGCCTTATATTTTGAGACTTCACTAACTGATTTAAATGTTTATTTATGTTGATTTCAAAAATTGACAAGGATCAAAAATATTTAAAGAATAAAATCTGGGCTATAGTATATCCTTTAAAAGTCTTTTTAGAGAGTTTTCATGGGTTCCTATTATTATAGTGTCCTAATTTTCTATTCCATGACCAACATTGATCTTCCATTGCACTATGGAAAGGTATATCTTGGATCTTACGTTCTTCTATGATTAGTTCATAAATACTATCATTCCTATGGGTATAAATAATAAACTCTTCCTTGGAATTGTGTACTATGCATTTATCATTCATAAAATTAAAAATATAAACATAATCACAGAATTTTCCTATGCTAATGTGGTTGTTCTTAATACCCTTTACAAAAAATACATTTGAAACTTATGTTTTTTTAGGAAGAAAAATGTTACATATACCAACAATTTCTACCTGATCATTATCTCTAATTGTTACTTTTCCTCTATTTGTTTTGATAATCTATTAAATGATGTTTTTATTACCAGTTATATGCTGGGAACATTCATTATCTATGTATATTGTATTATTGTTGTTATTTTATTCATTTTTCTAAAAATGAATGAGTTAGACATTTAGAATGCATGATTTATTGGATTCAAAAAATTTATAAAGTAAAATCTTAGGAATCCACATTTTCAAAGGACAAAATTCATTATGAAATCCTATAGATTTGGTTTTATTTAAAGAAAAATTTCATTCCAAATGTCCACCACATTTACATTTATCTCTAATGAAAGTACATTGAGAAAGAATATAATTATTTCAAAAAATGGTTTTGAATGACTATAACCAATTACTAACCTATTCATTAGAGGATGAATTTCAGAATAAATTTATTTAAATACCTTCCTTCCTGAAGTAAAATTTGACATAAATTTATTTAAGTTGAAAAATTTTAGATTTTATTCTGATGATTAAATCCTTCTCCTCAATGTCATTTGTTTTAGAACATGGGTTATTATCTAAAATATTTTTCTAACAAATCATATTCTCAAGGTCCTTAGAAATTTTATCCTTATCAGAATTAAATTTCTTAAGGTTATTAGAAACACTTAAAAAATAAAGATATTTCTGATAAATATCCTTATAATATTTTGAGACTTATTTTTTTAAAATATATATTCTATAATTTTCTGTCTATACAATTTTTAACATACAAATTTCATTCTCATGTAATTTATAAAATATAGAAACATATTCAAATGAAGGTAAGAAATTACTTATAATGAAGAAGGTTCCTCAACTGAAGATTCGTAACATTATTCATTTGTAAAATTAACATTTAAAAAAAATATTTTTTAAGGATTCAACATTGTGTACCTTAGCCCAAAGAAAATGATTTTCAATCGGTACACTTGTTATAAGGCCAGTACTCTTCAAAAGAAGAAAATTAAAATTCTAAAAATTATTTTGAAGAGTCACCACCCCTAGAACATTATGTTTAAATTTATTTTGGTTCCTTACTATTCTCATATTTGTAATAATTATTTCTATTTATTTCAGAATTATTTTCCTTCTTTCATTTTCTCGTAAAAATGTGACAATGAGGTATGATATGTCCACCATTTTTACATTAATAAAAAGTTACTTAAGAATATTTATATTCATTGCAATATTTCTTCTTATATCTGTACTAAAAATCATTCATTCCCTCAATCTAGTCCATCCTTGATAAATATTGGCTAATTTGTTCTCAAATTGATCACTGTCACTTATTTCATATAAAATAGTAGATATCAGAGCATTAGATCTAGTTACCATTTCTAGATTCTTGTCTTTATATGTAGTAGTGAAATATACTCTTTCGTTAACATTTTTATTATTTTTTAAATCATCAACCATATTTATTATTGTTTAATTCTGAATAAGAGTTACAAATAACCCATCAATATCAATTTTAGTTAATTTTCTATTCTCATGAATAGTTTTCCATTATGATTCCCACTCATAAAGCATAATTCCAATTATCTTATACATAAGAACATCATCATCAATACCTTTCTATCCCATAGACTTATGAATATTTACAATTTTCCTAAATAAATGTTTTACATTGAAACCTGTTCTCCATATAGAAATAAGAATCCATGATATTCAGCTCTTAACATAGATTTTCTAGTTTCTATCACATTAGAAGTCAGAAAATTTCTAACATCATGTTTCATCCAATTTCACTTGGTAGCTTCACAAGAGGATAAATGAATATGTAGATTCCTAGTCATAAAATAGAAATATTTATTATGTACCCTGTAATTTAGTTGATATTTTTATTTTTCTTGGTATATGATGGTTCTAACTTTCTTCTCTGGAATTTTGTAATCCATAGTGATCATTAAAAAAATTTCTACTCTAGTGTTGATGAAATTTTTTGCATCATATCTCTCATGTATTAATAATTTTTACAATCAAATATCGGTGGTCTTCTATGATTAAGGTTTTCAATAGAACCCACATTTATACATTCAATTAAATTATAAAACAATTTTTTAGATGAGTTTTTAATAGTAAATGGAAAAATAATTTCGAAAAAATTGAATAAGAAAAATTAAGCAATAAAAACATGTGTAAGAAAAAATATATGTGAGTATAAGTATTTCGGAGCCCTTACATTGATACTAATTGTTGGATTGAAATAATATATGTAGATTCTAAATTACAAGGGGGAAATTTGTAACTCCCGAGATTTTTATGAGTAATATTTTGTTTTTATGATATATATATATCATCAAAGGAATATTTCACTACACACTAGCTTGGCTTACTTTACACGCAATCGCGACCTTCCTCGATAGCTTACGTCGTACGCAATACCGAGTTTCACTAAACAACGATATACTGTTAAAATATTATTAAAACTAGCCGTTATGAATAGTAATAACCACTTTTTGAAATTTTATAAATTGTATTTTTGAAAATGGACTTCATTTTTGGATTCAGAATTTCGAAATTAGCCTAGGGTGAAATTTTGGTTTTTTTCTGAAAACATTCAATTTTTTGATGAATAGTGAAACCACTAAGTGGTAATTAAAAAACTGAATTTTTCATAAAACATAATTTTACCGCTTCTGTGAGTGGAATTTCGAAAATCCGAGAGACACGGTTAATATCAAGGACTAAAATGTGGTTCAATGAGATTAAAATAATTTTTTGGTGAATAGTAACTTTTTACTTTTTTTTAACCACGGTAAAAAGTAAATAGGGTAATTAAGGGTAAAGATGATATTATTATTACCCTAACACATGTCCTAATTCTATTGGATAAGTGAAATTCGACCAAAAACAAACTTAGGAATAAAATATGACCATTTAGGCCCACTTGGATTAGATTAGGACATTTATTATTAATTTATTTAAAGAAGGATTAAAATAGTTAAAATCAAAGTTTAATAAGTAAATAATATTTAATATGGGGTTATACATAAGATAAATTCGACTATAAATATTCATTAGAAATATAAAAAGATTTCCTACATAATTATATTTTATTTATAATTTTTAGACATTAAATTAATTAATTTATCTATGACAGAACGATGATGCAGTAATTACCCATTTAAGGAAATGTTAACATAATTGATGTTATAAATGCTCAAATAAATGTAATTTGAGACTTTTCATGAATTCCACTAATTTTATTGGTTACTATGATATATTAGTGTTGATTTAAAAAACTTGGTTCGAAAATATAATTCTGTTATGACTTTCAGAAAAATCATATATCAAATAGTGTCAAAATTGACACAAAATAGTTTTTAAATCAAATATTATATTATTAATTGATATTTTATTCCTAAAAATATAAGGTTCGGACAAATGACTTAGATAAGGATATATATATTAATAATAAACAACTTGGGGTTCGTTTGGCATGTTATAGTATGTGTATTAACCATATAGTGTAAGAAATCAAAAAGTCATGGTAAAAGTTAAATTATTTATCTTAGAGTTAAATCTAATTGATAAGGTTAAAATAATAACCTAAACTTGTCTAAATCCTATTGGTTGATAGGATTTAGATCTATCCCCACTTTACCTTCGAAATAAGACCCTTTGGAACCATTATAAACCGATTTTGAATTTAATATAAAATAATATTTTGAGATATTCCTAAGGTGCCCCTCTCCTCCCTTAAAAAAGGGCACCTCGTCCCCCTCTTCCTCACACCACTTTGAGCCTTCAAGATCATCCAACCCCGGCCAATGTCTCCTCTCCACTTCCCTAGAGACATCATAGAGGTTCTGGTCTTCTTCAAATACCAATTTTAGTGCCTTAAAAGAAGGTCTCAAAGAAGCACCTCAAAGAAGAGGTAATGTCTGTTACCGATTCTTTCATCTTTATTTCTTCTTCCACATCTTCTTCTTTAGTTGTTTCATTATGAAGTAATAACATCAGTATCACTCATATACTGATATGTTATTATAAGTATGAAACAACCCTATTTCACCATCTATCCATCCTACGGAAAAAGAAATCACCGCGCGTGCGTACGTACGGAATACCGTCTCCACGCCGTGGTGTAATCTATTTTCCACCACCGCCTTACTTGGATGGGTATAATGGTGTAAATAATTACCATATATAACTATTATAAAGTTATATTGATTCTAAAATAGTATACATATACTCCAATACAATTCCACGATCATAGGAACGATATCATCACTCGTGCCTACGTACGGAATACCGTCTCCACGATGTGAAGCGACTCATTCTACATGATCTTCATAATGATTATATTAATGAATTTAATGAATGAATATGATATACATTACACTAATAAAATTCTGGAAATTAGGTATCTATAACCTAAAGATAAGAATAAGAATTTATTCGACAAAACACGCATAAGAACAAAAAGTTATAAACACTCAAATAACAAGTAGCAATGAAATATTACTACTAAGAAGCTAAGAATATGACCATATATGATATCATAAAAATAATTATGATTCTGGAATAAGTCAATAACATTATTTAAATCATTATATAGGAGGTTCGGACACTTACGAAGCAAATTGGACCTAAGGTAAGGGAAATATCACAATCTCATTTTTATCAGATATTGTTTATACTTTAGTATTTACTAGGGTGTATTTTATCATCCACATCTATGTTTCCTAAATATGTAATATTATTTACATTCTCCTAAAATTGTTTAAATCCAATTTTACCCTTCGGTGAGTTTTTAGTATAATATATGAAAGGAATCTTTTGTCGTTTTTTCGTATGAGGTACTTTTTGACTTTTCCGACAAAAGTACGAGAAGAATGTTTTTTTAACTTATACAGCACGAATGGATTTTTAAAAAATTATTTCCAAGAATATTCCTTTAAATGATTTCATTTTTATTTTTAATCAACTTCTTTTAGTTATAATTTTATGACATGTTAAGAAATGAAAAGTGTTTTTGAAGTAGAAAGGATATTTTCCTCAAGAATGGAGTTCAAGTGTTTTATCAAAATTATTTTCCATATAAGATAATATTGGGTTTTGTTTCTATCCCTATTATTACATGGATTTTATTATGTTGTGATGGAATTATTTTTATGAATTCCTTTATTGTATATGAATTGTTTTATGATGTCATGATGTTTAAGATTCCCATTTTTATTACATGGGTTATGTAATGATGTATGATTTATGATTTTGTGGCACACATAAGAATGGTATCATTATGAGATGGGTGGGACCTATATCTCCCTCCAATGCATTGGGTAATGATTTTATATCTCATGAGATAGACATGGCTGGAATGGTAGGTTATACCGGTTCAGTGAAACAGGACTGAAACGGGGGTGACTCGGTTCAGAAAGGGACTTTGTCCACTAAGATAGTCTTGGCAATGAGTCTTGACTAACAAGAAATTATTCTCTATGATTATGTGTGCATGCCAAAAAGTTTCATATTTTAATTTATGATTATTGTGATTACATTTCACTGCCATGATTTATCCCATGTTATGAAATTATGATCTCTTTTGCAGGTTAAGATTTCCAAAAGTTATGTTCTTATGTATATGATGTGATTGATATTTCTTTTGTTTACCCTTACTGAGCATTTGAGCTCACCCTTTTGTATGTTTTCTTTCCACAGGCCCGGAAGAAGGTTATTAAGTAAGATATGCCAAAAGGGACTATAGATATGATGAAATAAATGGGAGACAGTGTAGACGCTTTATGAACCAGTTGTTTATGTTTCCCAGTTTCTAAAGACATTATACCTATACGGTCCTTTCATGGTTTTGTTACATGTTGTAATAAGTATGCTTCAATTTTGAAGTATTAAAAATGTATGTAAAGTATGGGTCGTTATAGTTGGTATCAAAGGAAAGGTATAGTCAACCTTTGGAAACTAGGATGTGAAATCCTTAGTAGGAACCCTAAGGATAAGTCTAAGCATAGAACACAATCTTAGGGTTTTAGAAATGGCCATGAATAACACAGGATAATACCTTAAGTGTGAAATTTTATTCTTGATTATGTGGTTTTCCTATTATAATTAGTGTTGCTCACACTATTCTTCTTGGTTTTAGTCAATGGCTGGAACCCGAAGGAACCGTGTTAATGCGGAATGCAACGGGCAATGCAATGATTGTCCCCCTGAGAAACCAAACGTTATGGGAGCTGGAATGCAAAATCTTATAGCAATTCTCACACAACTTTCTCAAGCTATGAATCATACAGGACTTACAAACAAGCAAAGGAAAGAGCAACATTCTGTTGAATCCTTCATGAGGCAGCGTCCACCTTCTTTCAGCGGGTCTACTGATCCATTAGTTGCTGAACAATGGATTAGTACTACTGAAAAGATATTTTCAGTTCTTCAATGTTCTGAACATGATAATGTCATCCTAGCAGTGTATCATTTGGAAGGAGATGCTGATCAATGGTGGAATCTTATTAAGAATACGAGGCAAAGGGATGAAATTGAGTCCATGGAATGGGACGAGTTCAAGAACTTATTTTTCAATAAGTACTTCCCTCGTATTCTCCGAACAAAGATGGAGAAAGTGTTTCTTGAACTGAAGCAAAGGGATGATGAATCTGTTGGTACCTATGAAGCAAATTTTACAATACTTGCAAGGTACGCTTCTGGTATTATTATCCAACCTGAGAGTAAGATCGATCGATTCTTTAGTGGCTTAAAACCATGTCTTCGAAGGGTGTTAGCCATAAGGGACTTCAATAGATAAGATGAAATCGTTCGATGTGATCTCAAAGTCGATATGGAGATTGGAGTAACCCATCAGTCATATGGGTTTGATAAGAAGAGGAAAATGGAATTCAAAGGAAAATCTAAAGAGCACACTGAAAAGAATATGAGCTTTCCCTTATGCTCAAAGTGTGGAAAGAAACATGGAGGGATTTGTCTTAAAGGGACAAGTAAATGTTTCAAATGTGGAAAGGAAGGTCATCGGGCATTTGAATGCCACGATAATGGGAAGAAGATGTCTAATGATGCAAACAAAGGAAGGGATAAACCGAATGAACCTAATACACTTCAATGTTTCAAGTGCAAGGAGATGGGGAATTATGCCAATCAATGCCCAAATCCAAGGGTTGATGATGATGGTCGACGTCAACAAACTCTTAAGGCAAAAGACAAAGGAAAGTCACATGCAATTTCTATCAGCGATGTGGAGTACAATAACGAAGTGGTTAAAGGTACACTTACCATCCACTCTAAAGTAGCAAATGTTTTATTTGATTCTGGATCCACCCACTCTTTTATTTCTGAAGAATTTTCTAAGGGTATCACCGTATTACCTCAACAATTAGATGTTGAGTTAGCTGTGACAACACCTAATGGCACATCAATCGCATCAAAAGTTTATAATTCTTCTCCAATTGACGTTTGTGGGGATTTTCTTCCTACAAATCTTATGATCCTTCCTTTAGTTGAATTCGATGTGATTCTTGGAATTTATTGTCTTTCTTTATAAGGAGCTCATATCAATTTCTAAAGAAGGGAAGTCACATTTCATATTCCAGATCAATCTATGATCGTCTATCAATGCAAGGATGAACATAACCTTCCAGTGGAAATTTATTCCATTTTATGGGTATTGATTCCACTAAATGAAGGTTATTTATCTCAAATGGTTGGTGAGAAACTCGCGATTAAGAATATGCCCATCGTACGAGAGTTTGATGATCTCTTTCATGAGGAATTACCGGGTCTTCCACCAAACCATGAAGTTGAGTTTTCAATAGAACTCGTACCGGGTGCTTTGCCTATTTCAAAGACACCTTATAGAATGGCCCCAATTGAGTTGCAGGAATTGAAGAAGAAACTCCAAGAGAATCTTGATAAAGGATTCATACGCCCTAGTGCATCACCTTGGGGAGCACCTGTTCTATTTGTTAAGAAGGAAGATGGATCAATGAGACTCTGCATTGATTATCGAGAACATAACAAGATCACTATCAAGAAAAAATATCATCTCTCACACATTGATGACCTATTTGACCAACTATGCGGAGCTCAATAATTTTCCAATATTGATCTCCGTTCAGGGTATCATCAATTATGGGTCAAAAGGGAGGATATACCAAAGACGGCTTTCCATACAAGGTATGGACACTATGAATTTATAGTGATTCCATTTGGTCTTACTAATTCCCCTGCTATGTTCATGGATCTAATGAATAGAGTCTTTAGAGACTATCTTGATCAATTTGTGGTAGTCTTTATAGACGATATTCTTGCATATTCAAAGATCAAGGAAGAGCATGAAGATCACTTGAGAATTATATTGAAGACCCTGAGAAAGGAGAAGCTTTATGCCAAATTTACCAAGTGTGAATTTTGGCTTCAAAAAGTTGCATTTTTGGGTCACATAATCTCAAAAGAGGGGATATCTGTTGATTTAGAAAAAACAGAGGTTATCGAAAGATGGTTGAGACCAACAATAGTAACTGAGATCCAAAGTTTTCTTGGTTTGGCTGGATATTATCGATGTTTTGTGAAATATTTTTCACGATTATCTAATCCACTCACCAAGTTGACTCGGAAAGGAGTTAAGTTTGTCTGGATGGAAGAATGTGAATAGAATTTCAAGGAGTTGAAAAGAAGGTTATTCAGTGCACCTGTGCTCACACTTCCTTGTAGTGGAGAAAGGTTTGTGATCTATATTGATGCATCCATGAAGGGATTAGGGTGTGTTCTTATGCAAAAGGATATGGTGATAGCTTATGCCTCACGATAGTTGAAAATCCATGAGAAAAATTACCCAACAAATGATTTGGAGTTAGCTGCGGTAATCTTTGCATTAAAGATTTGGAGGCATTACCTTTATGGTAAAAGGTGTGATATTTATACTGATCATAAATGTTTAAAGTATATTTTCACACAAAAGGAGCTGAATATGCATCAAAGAAGATGGTTGGAGCTGATTAAGGATTACGACTGCTCAATCCATTACCACCCTGGGAATGAAAACAAGGTGGCAGATGCATTAAGTCGACAAGACCATGCTAGTTTATCCATGATGAGGATCACAAAAGATCCAATATTTATGGATTTAAAAAGGATGGATCTTAGAATTATAATGGAAGGGGGAAAATCTTATCTTTCTCAAATGAATGTTCAACCATCTATACATGTGAAGATTAAAGAGGCACAGAAAGAAGATGTAGAGTTACAAAAGAAGGTGAGAAATGTCCCTTCGCTCAACCTTGATTGTGATGGGATAATAATGTTCAGGAATTGGGTTTGTGTTCCTCCCATCCCCGAATTAAAGAAGGAGCTGCTGGATGAGGCTCATAGTTCTTCTTTCTCTATTTATCCTAGAAGCACGAAGATGTATAGGGACCTAAAAGAGTACTTCTGGTGGGATGGAATGAAAAGAGATGTTACTGAATATGTCTCTCGATTCTTGGTTTGTCAACAAGTTAAAGCTGAGAGACAGAAGTCTAAGGGGATGTTACAACCATTACCCATACCCGAATGGAAATGGGAAACCATTACTATAGACTTTGTCACAGGACTTCCTAAAACAGCCAATGGCAATAATGCTATCTGGGTTATAGTTGATCGTCTTACAAAGTCTGCACCCTTCATTTCTATTAGAGAGGATTTCTCTCTGGATCAGCTTGCCAGGATATATGTAAAGGAAGTGGTAAGATTGCATGGAGTACCACTTTCTATTATATCTGATCGGGATCTGAGATTTACCTCGATGTTCTGGTGAAGTCTTCAGCATACTCTGGATACAGAGTTGAGTTTCAGCACTGCATATCATCCTCATAAAAACGGTCAGTCTGAGAGAACAATTCAAACCCTAGAAGATATGTTGAGAGCTTGCTCTATGGATTTCAAAGGAGGTTGGGATCAACACCTACCTTTGGTGGAATTTTCTTATAATAATAGCTTTCACCCCAGTATTCAGATGGCTCCTTATGAAGCTCTCTATGGAAAGAAATGCAGGACTCCAACTTGCTGGGATGAAGTTGGGGAAAGAAAGCTATTAGGACCTGATCTCGTTGATGAAATGGCAGAAAAGGTCAGATCTATTCAACAACACATAAGAGCAACTCAGAGTCGACAGAATAGTTATGCCGACAACCGAAGAAAAGACCTAGAGTTTGAAGTGGGTGATAAAGTGTTCTTACGAATATCTCCCTGGAAGAGGGTTATGAGATTTGGAAAGAAGGGGAAGTTGAGCCCTAGATATATCGGTCCTTTCGAAATACTGGATCGTGTTGGAAAGGTAGCTTACCGATTGGCGCTTCCACCGAATCTCTCTAAAGATCACGATGTGTTCCATGTATCTCTCCTGAGAAAGTACATACCTGATCCTTCACATGTACTCAGCTCAGAAGTTGTACTGCTGGGGCAAGATCTTTCTTATGAAGAACAACCGATAGAGATTCTGGATCGTAGCGAAAAAGTCCTACGAAACAAGACCACTCGATTGGTGAAAGTTTTATGGACGAACCACCAACTTGAAGAAGCTACATGGGAGCTTGAGGATATGATGAGGGAGAAGTATCCTCATCTGTTTGTTACAATGTGATGAATTTCGAGGGCGAAAGTTTTTTTAAGCGGGGTAGAATGTAACACCAGACATTTTTATGAGTAATATTTTGTTTTTATGTTATATATATATATCATCAAAGGAATCTTTCACTACAAACTAGCTTGGCATACTTTACACGCAATCGCAACCTTCCTCGATAGCTTGCGTCGTACGCAATACCGAGTTTCACTAAACAACGATATGCTATTAAAATATTATTAAAACTATCCATTATGAATAGTAATAACCACTTTTTGAAATTTTATAAATTTTATTTTTCAAAATGGACTTCATTTTTGGATTCAGAATATCGAAATTAGCCTAGGGTGAAATTTTGGTATTTTTATGAAAACTTTCAATTTTTGATGAATAGTGAAACTACTAAGTGGTAATTAAAAAACTGAATTTTTTATAAAACATAATTTTACCACTTCTGTGAGTGGAATTTCGAAAATCCAAGTCACACGGTTAATATCAAGGACTAAAATGTGGTTCAATGAGATGAAAATAATTTTTCGGTGAATAGTAACTTTTTACTTTTTTTTACCACGGTAAAAAGTAAATAGGGTAATTAAGGGTAAAGATGATATTATTATTACCCTAAAAATGTCCTAATTCTATTGGATAAGTTAAATTAGACAGAAAACAAACTTAGGAATAAAATATGACCATTTAGGTCCACTTGGAGTAGATTAGGACATTTATTATTAATTTATTTAAAGAAGGGTTAAAATAGTTAAAATCAAAGTTTCATAAGTAAATATATTTTAATATGGGGTTATACATAAGATAAATTCGACTATAAATATTAATTATAAATCTAAACATATTTCCTACATAATTATATTTTATTTATAATTTTTAGACATTAAATAAATTAATTTATTTATGACATAACGATGATGCAGTAATTACCCTTTTAAGGAAAAGTTAACATAATTGATGTTATAAATGATCAAATAAATGTAATTTGAGACTTTTTATGAATTCCACTAATTTTATAGGTTACTATGATATATTAGTGTTGATTTAATCAACTTGGTTCGAACATATAATTCTGTTATGACTTTCACAAAAATCATATATCAAATAGTGTCAAAATTGACACAAAATAGTTTTTAAATCAAATATTATATTATTAATTGTTATTTTATTCCTAAAAATCTATGGTTCGTCCAAATGACTTAGATAAGAATATATATATTAATAATAAACAACTTGGGGTTATTTTGGCATTTTATAGTATTTGTATTAACCATATAGTGTAAGAAAACAAAAAGTCGCGGTAAAAGTTAAATTATTTATCTTAGAGTTAAATCTAATTTATAAGGTTAAAATAATAACCTAAACTTGTCTAAATCCTATTGGTTGATAGGATTTCGACCCATCCCAACTTTACCTTCAAAATAAGACCATTTTGAACCATTATAAACCGATTTTGACTTTAATATAAAATAATATTTTGAGATATTCCTAAGGTGCCCCTCTCCTCCCTTGTAAAAGGGCACCTCCTCCCCCTCTTCCTCAAACCACTTTGAGCATTCAAGCTCGGCCAACAACTGCCACTTTCTCCTATCCACTTCCCTAGAGACATACTAGAGGTTCTGGTCTTCTTCAAACACCAATTTTAGTGCCTTAAAAGAAGGTCTCAAAGAAGCACTTCAAAGAAGAGGTAATGTTCGTTACCGATTCTTTCATCTTTATTTCTTCTTCCACTTCTTCTTCATTAGTTGTTTCATTATGAAGTAATAACATCCGTATCACTCATATACTAATATGTTATTATAAGTATGAAACAACCCTATTTCACCATCTATCCATCCTACGGAAAAAGAAATCACCACGCGTGCGTACGTACGGAATACCGTCTCCACGTTGTGGTGTAATCTATTTTCCAGCACCGCCTTAATTGGATTGGTATAATGGTGTAAATAATGACCATATATGACTATAATACAGTGATATTGATTCTGAAATAGTATAAATAAACTCCAATACAATTCCACAGTCATAGGAACGATATCATCACTCATGCGTACGCACGGAATACTGTCTCCACGATGTGATGCGACTCGTTCTACATGATCTTCATAATGATTATATAAATGAATTGAATGAATTAATATTATATAAATTACACTAATACCATTATGTAAATTAGGTATCTATAACCTAAAGAGAAGAATAATAATTTATTCTAGAAAACACGCATAAGAACAAAAAGTTATAAACACTCAAATAACAAGTAGCAATGAAATATTACTACTAAGAAGCTAAAAATATGACCATAAATGATATTATAAAAATAAGTATGATTCTAGAATAAGTCAATAACATTATTTAAATCATTATACAGGAGGTTCGGACACTTACGAATCAAATCGGACTTATGGTAAGGGAAATATCACAATCTCATTTTTATCCGAGATTGTTTATACTTTAGTATTTACTGGGGTGTATTTTATCATCCACATCTATGTTTCCTAAATATGTATTATTATTTCCATTCTCCTACAATTTTTTATATCCAATTTTACCCTTCGGTGAGTTTTTAGTAAAATATATGAAAGGAATCTTCTGTCGTTTTTTCGTACAATGTACTTTTTGACTTTTCCGACAAAAGTACGAGAAGAATGTTTTTTTAACTTATACAGCCTGAATGGATTTTTAAAACATTATTTCCAAGAAGCTTCCTTTACAAGATTTCATGTTTATTTTTAATCAACTTCTTTTAGTTATAATTTTATGACATGTTAAGAAATGAAAAGTGTTTTTGAAGTAGAAAGGATATTTTCCTCAAGAATGGAGTTCAAGTGTTTTATCAAAATTATTTTCCATCTAAGATAATATTGGGTTCTGTTTCTATCCCTATTATTACATGGATTTGATTATGTTGTGATGGAATTATTTATATGAATTCCTTTATTGTATATGAATTGTTTTATGATGTCATGATGTTTAAGATTCCCATTTTTATTACATGGGTTCTGTAATGATGTATGATTTATGATTTTGTGGCACACATAAGAATGGTATCATTATGAGATTGGTGGGACCTATATCTCCCTCCAATGCATTGGGTAAAGATTTTATATCTCATGAGATAGACATGGCTGGAATGGTAGGTTATACCGGTTCAGTAAAACAGGACTGAAACGCGGGTGACTCGGTTCAGAAAGGGACTTTGTCCACTAAGATATTCTTGGAAATGAGTCTTGACTAACAAGAAATGATTCTCTATGATTATGTGTGTATGCCACAAAGTTTCATGTTTTAAGTTATTATTATTGTTATTACATTTCACTGCCATGATTTATCCCATGTTATGAAATTATGATCTCTTTTGCAGGTTAAGATTTCCAAAAGTTATGTGCTTATGTATATGATGTGATTGATATTTCTTTTGTTTACCCTTACTGGGCATTTGAGCTCACCCTTTTGTATCTTTTCTTTCCCCAGGTCAGGAAGAAGTTTATTAAGTAAGATATTCCAAAAGGGACTATAGATATGATGAAATAAATGGGAGACAGTGTATACGCTTTATGAACCAGTTGTTTATGTTTCCTAGTTTCTAAAGACACTATACCTATATGGTCCTTTCGTGGTTTTGTTATATGTTTTAATAAGTATGATTCAATTTTGAAGTATTAACAATGTATGTAAAGTATGGGTCGTTATAAAATTTTAGATTTAAAAACATCCACTTTTATCCTTATAGTAAACTATGTTTCACAATGTTATACAAGGTAAATCCAAAAACCCTATTTGGTTCTAAAATAAAGAAATAATTAGTAGGGCTAAGGTCCAATAATAAGTAAGCTAAATTAAAACATGTTAAATATAAGGAATAATTTGTAGGACTACATTAGGTAAATATTTTACCATAAAGAGTATATAATATTATTTATTAGATTAAATGTAAGTATAATAATGTATTCTAATTTTATAGTTTTTTCTTTTAAAAAATAGAGTGTAAAGGAAACACGACAAAACTATCATGTAAAAATGTAAGAAATATTATAACCCAACCGGTAAGGTATCCAAAAACCCTGGATGAAGGTCCCTTCATCAATATATTAAAGATAATATGGCTTACCCACATTAGGGTAAGCCCTTAATATGAATATCAGAGTGTTTCTTGATGTCCAAGTAAGCCCCTGATTGTTAAGGTAGTCAAAAGCCATGTATTCTAAACCTCGGAAGCCCTCAATTGTACTGAGAAACAATCAGATTCACCCAAAGCAAGAATAACCAGATGTTAGCGTAAGAACCAGATGATCATAAAACACACAAGGAACAAGAGACTTTCTCACTCTATAAATCAATTCACTACATGTAATCTACAGAATCATGGAAGAATTTTATATATTGATATATTGTTCTAATTAGCTCATATTTATATAAAAAAAATCGACGGTTTGATCCCTCCTCTAACGGTCTTGTTTTTTTCTTTTAACTTGAAGGGAATTGTCAATGTTTCACTCAACCAACTGTTAGTTAGAAAAAAAATACAAAATATTATTATATATGAAAATATATGGAATAATTATCATTGTTAAGAATGAGTAAAATTTACGTTATGTAAATTATCTTAACAAAAACTGAATAATATTCATCAAGGGGAAAATATAATTCGTTGTCTAAACTTATAAACAATTGTATTCTAGAAACATGGATATTCAGATTCAATTATACATGGAATTCAGAGTATGAATTTTGAGGAATTTAGAGTATGAATTTTTTTATAATTTGGAATTTGAAGTTTAGGGAATTCAGATTCTTCATTTTAGAGAATTTGGATATTTAATTTTATAGAAATGAGAGGCATAATTTTAGAATATTTGGAGTCTAAATTTCAGAAAATTTAGATTCTGAATTTTAGAGAATGTGGAGTCTGATATTCTGGGAATTTGGAGTCTGAACTTCCTAGAATTTGAGGTCTGAATTATAGGGAATTCTAAGAGTTAATTTTAGAGAATTCATAGTCTGAAAACAAAAAGACATTTTATACAAGAAACTATATTATTCTGAGGATTTTGATATGGATCTGAATTTTTGACATAGTGAAAAAAATTTAAACATGGTTTTGAAAATATATTTAATAAGGAATTAAAAAACAAGATAAAACATTTAGAGAGGAAACATTTTTCATAAGAAAATAATTCTTAGATAAATATAATTTCTTGTAAGAAAATGGTTTTGTGATTTTCAAACTATATAGGAATGTAATGATAAAATCATAAGAGACATCAGATCAAGTACACAACATGAAATATTTGATTGACCATATATTTCAAGCCTATATAATCTCATTCATTATTGAAAATTTTGTCACAATAGATAAATATTGATCCCTTTGAATTATAGAATAATATAATATTTTTATAGTTAACTACATACATCTTGTTATATTTTTTATCAATTTCAATGTATAAATCCCAGATTCTTAGATAAGATTTTTAAACATTGAAAATAATGAGATAATTATATTTTCCTTTATCGGAACACAAACCCTAATACCTACTTACCATCATTATAAGATGAATATTAATGTTCACACAACATTACATTACACAAAGAAAGATACAACACGACTAAGAGGGAATAAAAAAAATGTATTTAAATGATTAATATTTAATTAAACTAAATTATAAAAACCAATGTGGTAATTCTATGCATTGAACAATTTCTTATGCACAAATGACGAATGTTTTTAAAAAAATTACTTCTAAATCATGGAAGTAGTTGTGAAAAAAATCCCATTTAAGAAATCAATACATTTACAAGGAATGTGTAATGTAAGGCTTTTATGTGTTATTGAATACAATGTTAAGATGATTATAATATTTCGAATATCCTTTCATTGACATGAGTTTGAAAAGAGGTTTATCAGAAGATGAAGAAAACACACTTTCTCATGTGATATATTTTGGAAAAATTATGAATTTATTTTGTATTTTGAATATAGTATAGATTTCATTTCAATAATAAAAAATTTATTTCATTAAAGGGAAAATTTCTGTAATTTTTATGTCATATTACAAATAATTCATGTTGATAATGAAAGGATTATTTATATATTTACTAATTAATTTAAAGATACGTAGTATATAAAATAATTCATTCCATAATGGGTAAAATTGTATTGTTAATCATTAATTATCATGATTGACCCTGAATTATATTATAAATCATTTAAATATTAATGAATATTATACATGATATTGGACTATAATCAGTCGTATATCTTCTGGAAAGTCTCTTAAAGATGATGTATTGGATACAGGGATGAATTTTCACATTAGATCAACAAGGATTAAATGTTCATTTTGATAATGGGAAGTTTAAATATAAATTATAAATACTATGTTATATAGGTAAAATAATGGAAAACAAGAAAATAAAATGATTAAATAAAAAGAATAAACGATCTAACACATCTGATGAGAATTCTTTTAGATTTTTAAAAAAATATGAAATGAAAGATGGAATCATTGTAGATGTTATAAAAACGATTTATAAAATATAAGAAGAAAAGTTTACATAGGTTTTTAGTTAATGGATAAATGTGCGGGAATCCCATAGTGATACTCTATATTCAATAAGAATAATTTCATAAAGAAGATCAAATATTATAGAGATCCTTGTTGAATATGGAAAACATGATTTTTTTCAAACTTATAATAGTGGCATATAATGCAAATGAAAAAAATATTAATAGGATAGATCCCAAATGAAATATAATTTTCCCAAGGGGAATAATTTTTTAAATTATAGTAGTGTATTGAATATTATCATCGGGGAACCTGATGTTTCATAGAGTTTTTTATATATCTATATAAATATATCAAATTAATTTATCCCTATAAATAAAATATATAGAAATAAATAATATTATACATTAACTCTCAATGTTAAATTTTAAAATATTTCATTAATGAAAGAAACATTAATATTTAGGATTAAAGGAATTCGTAGTACATGATGTACTCTCTCTCCACAGTTATCAAACATGATTAACAATACTGATAAAAAATGTATTCTTTATTAGTTTTATAAAATAGAGCATGATTCTAATATTTTATAGTTTCTTTGGAATTGATCAGAGGATTCCAATGAGTTTTGATTTCATGGATGTTATTTCATGATTTTTTTTCCCATTAAATCCACAAAATTGGGAAGGTTAAAAAGGAAAAAAATTACAAGGGGAATTAAATAATGAAAATGGGGTTTTTTATAAAAAATGGTGAATATTTTATATGGGAAAGACATGTCGCATTTCATTTTGTGTACTTTGGATGATAACACTATGAACATCTAGTAGAAAAATTTATACTTTCCAAATTTGATTCAAAATTTTATGTAGTTCATTATGGGTTGATTAATTTACCCTTAGTTGTTTTGATGATACTGAAAGTTAAATAATGATGGATTTAATTTCCCACAGAAATAAAATTCATAAATGCTCATTTGAGGAGATCGTATACCCATGTCATTTAGATAAGTTTTATTTATATATTATATAATGGGACATGTATAGTTTATTTTATTATACCAAAATAATTTATTATTTTGAATTGTAGAACACGAATTAAATGAGGAAAAAAATAGTGGAAATAATACACTATATAAATTATTAAAAGACATTATTAAAGATACATTTACACATGAATAATAAGATGATAGGAAAATCAATTTTGTTATATATCATAGTAATTTAATTTTTCTTATATCTACAAATCCATTATTTTTAGACCCATTATAGACATAATAATATTTTAAACATTTATTATGTTTATCCACAAATTATTTTGAAAGTAAATAAAAATTTTAAAACAATTTTTCACTAGATAAGAAAAAAGGTGATTCTCACTCAGGATTCCATGATATATTCTATCCAAAATTGAAAAAAAAATTGGTGTGTGTTTTTGTTTCATTTGTCTTTCTGGTTTATCAAAAATATTATAAGTAGACTATTAAGGTGTTAATTTTAATATGATTTCATCATTATTTTTTTGTTACATTTGTGTTTAAGCTTCTATTATAGTTACTAAATTCAATGAGAATGACAATTAGAAATCTAGTGTTATAAATAAGAGTTTACACATCTATAATTCATTTATAAGAACGGATTTATCACTTCAGAATTGAAATAAGAGATATTAATTAGTATATCCCATTAATGGTATCATCTTATTATATATGTATATTATTGTGTTGCACTCAACATAATAGGGGTTTATTGACTCTTATTTAATTTAATCACATCCATTAATTTATGATTAATACTTTTTGATTTATTATTCCATTATGGAATTCCCAAAGATATTTGTTGTGATGAAATTATACAATATCTCAAACAATCAATAAACTCCTGACCTCTTTCTTCGCCACCTTCATCTATGAAAACCATCATAATAATTTTACATTTTGATAAATGTCTTAACAAATTTTTCAATAACATATTTTTATAGTTCGGTGATGCCCAATAATTCTCAATATGAGGATTTCATGATAACATGAGGGTTGTTTTGTTGTTATAAATGAAGAGTATATTTTCTAGATGATGGTTTCAAGACCCAGTGCAGATCATACTTGATTGAAGGTGAGCTCATGATTTTGGAGTGAAGTTTTCATTTTATTATACATGTTGGATTTAATGTGTATTTACATTTACTATTATTGATGGTTAAATATCATCACTCTTCTTATGTGAAAAGTAATATTCATTTTGTTTAATAATTTTTTGGGGGGCATGGGATGGGTGCCCTTATGTAATTTCATTTAAACAAAATCAAAATAATAATCACTGTCTTTTATGATCATCAACCTAAAAAACAATATCTGTATTAATCATAATAAATCATAAACTGTTTCTCAATTTCCACTAAAAGGAATATTAGTAATTTTTGTTAATAAAAAATATTTTACTATATTGAATGATTTAAAATTAAATTATTACAATAGTCCATCAACAAACCAATTTCAAAAGTGAATCAAATTTAAATTTCCTTGATGAATGTACTATAATTATACAATGTTTGAATCATTTACATATATCTTCTTAATTTAGACGTTATACATTGAATTATAAATGTCTAAAATATATTATATATGTATGGTATGCCCATTTACAAGAAATATCATTCATGTATTTATAAAAAACATAACTATAAATAATAAGACAAATTTATTTGTTATAAAATAAAATAAATTTATATTTATCAACAAAAGAGTGAAAAAAAATTATAATTATAAAAATAGATTTATTTTTAGATATTAATTACATATTCCCACCTCTAATATGGGGACTCTACCTTAAATAAAACATAATCTTGAGTAAAGTCATGAATTCACATTGAGGACCATTTTAGTTTTATGGTTTACAGAATTAGCCCATAACTATTACAAAAAAACCCAAATTTATTTTGTCTTGAGAAATTTTTTCTTGTACGTTATTTTTTTGATATAAATTATTACAATGTTATAATAACTACACAATTATTTATGTTCACGTCAAGTGTTTTTTCGATATTATATACTTTTAGTCGAAAATAAACCTGTTTTGATGAATATAGTCCATGTGGTCATAAATACACCTTATCCATAATATTTTTAATAACATTAGTATCATTTTTATATAGTAATTATACTTTTAAATCAAACTATAATTTTTTATAAGAAATTAACAACATTATAATCATTGAGACGGTAGGTTTTACAAACACATGAGGAACGTTTTTCATTTTTAATTGATCATTATAGAAACAAGTAAAGTAAACTTTTTTATTTACAACATTATAATAACATAATAACTATAATATTAATAATTTAAATATATATATAAATATAATAAAAGTGGTGTAGTGAATAAAAAAGAATCACATCACTTCTTGGAGGTGCAAGTTCACACGTACGCTTGAACGAAAACATCATTTTTATGTGAATTTAAAGTAAGAATTTATGTTATATATAATGATTAATTTATCATGAATATCACATATGTATATATATTTAGTCATTATAATCAATCATTAAATATGGTGATGAAAAAATAACTATATCGGTTTATGAGGTAGCAGTCTGTCACACACATGAACGAAATATTCAATTCCCATTTGATGAAAATAGAGATGGATTTATGTAGTTATACTAATACAATAAAATATCAGTATATTTAGGATACAATAGTTTTTATTTCATCTTGGTTAGAGGTTATTTTAAGGAAGTGAAATATTAAATAAAATAGAAATATATAAATAAAATGATACTTCTTTTCTATTAATCACCATTGAAGAACATGTTAACAACTCTATGGATGTTTTCTACCTAAAATAATACTTCAAGAAAGTGGGAAGGTATTTATGAATCTTTTTTGGGTAGATAGTGTCCGAAAAAAAAAATTTATGTATGTGTAATAGAGAAGAGTGGCCACATATTAAAATGACAAGGTATGGGTACCCTTGCATGTTTTTAAAATATTAAATTAATATAAATTATTTTTTAAATAAAAATGACTCAAAATTGAGTTATTAATAATATAATATGATGATTTTTTTTAATCCATTCAAAAAATAATTTTCAGACCATTTTTAATTTCATTTAAATACATATCATTTTCTTTTAACCTTAATTATTCTTATTTAATTTTAATTTTTATAACCAAATCGTAAATATTAAGATAATATAAGGATTACTTATAATGTTTAAATTTCTCAAAAATGGAAAACTTAAGAAAATATTGACCTTATCATAAAAAATTTTAAATTTAAAACATTTTTCCAAATTTAAAATAATTTAATAATATATAATCATTATAAAATATCAATAGTGTCAATTTCAACACTATTCATTTCATTTAGTCTATATAGAATTAAGACCGATAGATTAATTCAAAAAATCTTTTAATAGACTTAAAATATGTCATATTATTTCATAAAATTTATTTATTAACATTATTAGTTATATTTATACTATTTTTTATATTTTGAAAATCATTTATCTAATATTTCTTTTAATAAAATAATTATTGTATCATTATTGTGTTTGTATTTATTGTAATTATTTAACCTTTAAAAATTACAAATAATAACTCATGATGTAGATAAATTTACAATTTTTTGGAAAAATTTTATAATCGATGTTTTATCATATTCATAATATATTAAAAATATTATACTTTTAATAAATAAGAGGGTGGCAAGTTGTCACCTTATTTTGTTTTAATTGTATTTATATCACTTTCATGGAAAAAACCGATTAAATGAGTCAATTACAATATAAAAGAGTTTATAGTATACTTTTATTCGAATATTTTTTTTGAATATGTTAGGTTAATTTTAATATCCATATTTTAATATTTATTTCCCTAATCTACCAGATTTATCTTTAACCATGAGAAATAAAAATTTCCAAAGACACAATTCATAAAATTTTAAAAAATAAATGGAATTTATTTAAATATTATATAACCACTGATTCCAAATATTTATTCCATTTTTTAAAATTTAACTCCTTAAAGATGAAAATAATTAATTTGAAATTATTCCCCGTTTTCAAAACAAAAAAAAACATTTAAATGTAAAAACCATCAAAAGATTGGAATCTATTTATATGTTATTTCAATGTCAAATTAGGTAAAATAACAAAAAATAGGATAATTATAATAAAATTAATCTAATTATTCCTTAAAACCAATTAAAATGATAATCTGTTATTATAAATAAATTATACAAAAAACAATCTATGAATTCAAATGTTGAAATTTTTACTATTCATTAACATATAAAAGTTATTTGAAAAATACAAAAAATTTAACCAAACTAAATTTTAATATCCACATTTCAAGGAATATTTTTTTTGTCTAACAAAACAAATAAGAAATTCAAAAATTATTTCTAAAATTGGTTCACCATCAAAATGTGACAAAATTGAGTTTTAAAAAAAAATACTAGTTTTATATATTAAAATTGTTTTTATTCTTATGTCGCGTATTGAAAGCATATAAGATGAATATTGTTCATTAAATTGAATATATTATATATATTTTTCATTAATAAAATCCATCATGAGTTGTTTCATTATAATATAAACTCGTTTATTTTCATTTAAATAGTTTTTCCGGAAAACATATCATTTTATTGAAAATGATTTTTTTCATTTATAATTAATTGTTCAGATAAAATTATATATATGGGTAAATTTGTTTCATAAATCAATTAATACCTTTCATTACTACAATTTCAAAATCTATCTTATAAGTTATCATTTAAATAATAATATTTAGTAGTTCTCTTAAGTTTGATGTGGCTTATTTTATACACTATCAAACATATTGTCTCTCCATTTTTAAAACAGATTAGGTTACATACCACCCCCCATTTTCTAAATTATTTCCTAAGAATTTGATTTTTTGTATCTAAGGTATATATTTCTGAAATACATTAATTGATGTCCCATGTTGGAAAATGGATTAATAAAACATTCACATTAAAATATGTAAATTATAGTATGAAGGTCACTAGCGATAAAAAATACTTGGATTCCATTTAAGAAAAATTATATTTCCAAACAAACTAACAATCATGCTCCGATATATAGTGGTAGAAAACATGATCATGAGAAATAAAACAATCACCAAACACTAAATTTTTTATTTGTTAAAAGTTCAATGATTTTATAGTAGGAAAAGTAAACATAAAACCTTTTTTTAAGATTTTTTCATAATGATGAAGAATTATTTTACTTATTTTAATAAGAAAATAAGGAAACATATATACATTAAAATTAGTGTTTTTACCTTCAAATACATTCCAAAAAAACATATTTTTTAAAAAATAATGAATATTAATGATGAATCAACTTATATAGAGTCTCATAATCCAAAAAGTATTAACTATTTATTCATCATGTCAAAAAAAATAACCGAAGCCAAAAAGGTTATGATAAATTAATATAATTCCCCAAATATAATAAACATTAAAAGAAAAATGGCCTCATTGACTCTATAAAATATAAAAGTAATACCCAATGTCCCCTATACACCATTTGATAAATAAATGTCCTTAAAATTATTCAAAATAATAAAAACTATGTTTGGAAACCAAAATTCATAGTTATTTTATCAAATAGTCTTCAAAGATCAATTATATTATTTATCTCAAAATAACATCAATAACTCTTAAGGTTTCATAAAAAAAAATTAATCTACCCATGTATTCTCTAAGATATGTTATTCAGTTAGAAAAATAAACTGAATTACCATAATTCCATAATAATAATAATAAATTCTTCCATAATATAAATTAAACATTACACCTTAATTAATTTCCCATATTATTCTATTTACCATTGGCATACTGGGTTCCCGTAATAGTGATTGTCATCCAAAATTACATTTATCACTTAATCAATAAATAATTTTATTAATACCAAGGATATCCATTTGATAAAATATAATTTCCAAAAATCAACTTATTATTTTTCCATCAAATATTTGTAGGTACCCATGCTTTTTCTTTTCTGACATTGGAAAATTTCTAGATATGTTTACAGGACCTAGAAGTGAGGGGGCATGTGATTCCAAGGGTTGATATTCACGGAATTTATTTTATAAAAATATTATGTATATTTTATACTATACACATGAATGAAATAGAATAAATCATAAAAAATAGCAGGGATCATAAATTTTATGGAATAGTTGGGTCCAGAACATGGTGTTTACCCCTAGCATGATATAACATTTGTTTCCACATGATTTATGTGGAAAAGTACACTGAGTGTGTATTCATCAATAAAATAATTAATTTGAATTATATTATCTTGGACATCAAAACAAATTAATTTTTAATAATGACATAGATTGGAAATCTGAGATGAAATTTAAGATCATAATAGAGTGTTTTACCTAAGCACAACCTAAAGTGAGAGGGAACATGATGTTTGGCTTCTGTATCAATTCACTTGAATATTTCCAATATTCTATAAAAGGGTAGTTAAGAGGTTTGATTACGGTTGTCCTCATAACCCTTCTCCAAACCCTCTATCTCTACCTCTTCTTTATATGGTGGATCAACAACGAACAACTCAAAAATATTTTACAATACTCAGCGGAAGTGTAACAGGCGTGTTCATCAACGTCAATCAAATATAAATCAATGAAAGATCGTTTTATTGGAGTTCCATATCTTCTATTAAAGTTTTAAATAAAAAATACTTCCCTTATCTTTTTCCCGCATTTTAATATCAATAATATATAGAAGAAAAATTATGGCAATCGATCTGTGATTTAACCTAGTTAAATTTTCATTTTTTATGCATTCTTTGCGGAATCATCATTTAATTTTTTTCTAGGTCAAAACATCAAATAATTACTGAAAGAATAAGGATTCTATGAATATTGTGTCCTGAGAATTCCAAATCTATGCTTGTTTCTTCATCTATAGTTGAATCAGAGGTGGTATGTCATGTAGAAGGAGGAAACATTGTGACTTTAGTGAGGTGGAAAGTCATAGACAGTGTGAAAAGTGGCCGATGAAAGTGACTCCAAGTGAGGGTGGCGGAGCTGCGGTAGTCGATGACATCAGACTACTGGATGCAGTTAGAAAGAAGGGTCGAACCCAAACTATGGCATGGTATGAAGAGGATTTTATCATGGATGGGAGTGAGGATGATCAATGAGAGGATACGAAAAGTGGGTATGTGAGAGGAGCGCTACTAGGTGGTGGATTCGAGGAGGTATGTCAAGCAGCCGAGGCGGCCTGGTAGAAAAAATGAAGTGTTGAGCTAGGGGGATGGATCGGGGCGGAGCACGAGGCCTATCATAAGGTAGGATATAGGGAAAAGGGTCTAGTGAAGTGGGTCTCCATGTAGATAGGACTAGGATGTGGTTCAAAAGGCCAGAATGGGCTAGGCGAGAAAACTGTGCTGAGTGGGAATGGTAGGACTTTAGTTAGAAATATCAAACCCCCCATATCTCCAAAATTGAATTTCTATGTTCTAGGTCATCTATGGACATGCGATCCTCTCTTTGATATTGAGATGTTTAGGCTAGTTTGGGAATTTTAGGGATTGGCCACATGGTTGAGTTGCATGAAATTCCAGAATATAATAATAATAATATAATTATTATTATTTAAATTCTTTTTGTTGGAAATATATTCAAAATAGTATATACCTTTGGCATGACTATGGTGATGTTTAAACCCAAAAATTTAAGCAAAACATTCATGACTTATTTTGGGAAATAACACTAAAATCACGGTGTGGGCCCCACAATGTCATATTTTGGCGTTTATGGTGAAATGTTGCTTTTTCACTGGGTGTCTATTTTGAAAAAATTAATTGTCAATCTTGTGTGTTTCCCACAAGGATTGCAATGGTGTGATCAATTTAGATATGTTGAGAATTATTCAGGAGATAATTAAATGTAAAAACATTAAAGGAATATTTTTGGAAGATACTTTTAATGTATTAAAGAGAATCTACAGTCGCAATCAGATAGGGATACCAAATTAGTATAGAGCATACCCTCTTACTGGGTTGGGTAGTGGATTCCCCAATGGTAGTTTTGGGTAGACCATCTAGTGGGACTGGGTAATGTCATTCCACTATGACTTTCTATTCATACCCCTCTATCCGAGATGTGTAGTGGTGTTTCCCTGTTGACTCACCGAGCATACACTCTAATAGTGTCTGCGTAGTGGCGTTCCCCAGTGACTTTCCCAAGTGGTACCCTCCTGTCAAACAATGTGGTGGAGTTCCACATAGAATACTAGAGAAGTCTGTTGGATATATGGAATTTTGACAGGGCATGTTTTTACATTCTTTTAGTATCATTAGGTATAGTGGTTCTTTCTCTATTGAGGAATATCTTTGTGACATGACATAAAAACATACAGGTTTGTCACATCCTCATAAAGAGGAATGTATAAGGATGTGGTGATTTCTCCCCTTTGAATTCTATGTTCAGGACATATTTTTGGAATGATGGGCATAATGAAAGGATACTTCTATAACTATTGGTGACTCATATTCTTAGGTTGTGATGTGAGATGAAGATCTTCTTACTTTCCTATTTTTGTTTCTTCTAATTTACTATATATATATTCTGTTTCAGTACCCACTCTTTAGTTTTTGGTTAATCTCATTATAGGAGAGGCAAAGATGTGTGGGGTATTCCATGTGCTCATTATTTCTATCTTCACATTTTTGGATGAGACTAATCTCCGGCCATGTGTAGTTAAGACATTACAAAAAGATCATCTTTTAACTGTTTCTAGCTTCTAATCTTTAGATGAGTTTACATCACTCTGTTATTGGGTTGAGTTTTACTCTTTTAATATACATTTTTTCATCCAAAATTTATCGTTCTTATTCTATCAATGACTTATCCCCCAACATTTTGGGGTGTCCAACTGGGTATGTTTATATTAAACCATATATGGCCTTTCCCACATGTACTATTCCTTATAAAGATGACAAACATGTTTGATCGTGACTTCAGCATGGTTAGGGATACTAGTGTGTGGACTACATATATTGGTCATATCTTGTAATTTTATTGGTAGACTCTCTAAACAGTGATACATTTTCTAGATTCTATTAGGATGTTCCCCTTTCCTAGTTTGGTGTGTATTTTCACCCTTTTTCTTATCTATTTACATTACTATAATCATAATACGTTATGGTCCATGCATGTTAGTTTTATTCACAGTAGGTTTCACCATTTACTTCTATAAATTTTCAACTTTTCATTGAGTTGGTGGTGTGCTTTTGTACAGGTACATATGCAATGGAGTTCCAGATATTGATGTGCCTTTGGCACTTGTTGCAACACCCTGTCCCATAGAGGTAGTCTTGGGATAGTTGCAGCTCAAGCCCAGTATAGATCGGTTCATGATATCATTTAACTAAAAACAAAATTACATATTGACTATCTACTTCTCGTTGGTCATTGGTAAGGGGTAAATCCTTATCTCACATTGAATGGATGTTCAATTCCTATATTTTTGTCAAAGGTGACATTTTTCACCCTTCCAATGTGTAGTCTTTTTTCTAGGACTACATAATTTTTATAGATCTTATATGATTCCAAAAATGAGATGAAATCCTCAAAAATAACTATAATATATTTTAACCTCAAATTTTATCTAATGTATTTCTTTTGTCATACCAAGAAAAAATTGACTCAAAATTACTAATCTCCAAACAATTCCATTAATCACCTTAATATTTTTGACATAAATGCTAAAAAGGAATTCTAGGGCCATAATCTTTTGACAATCCTTAAAATTTTAAACCCATATGATATCTCTCTATTTTAAGAATAAATCTTAGTCACCATTGTATTATAATCCATCATTTGATTGCAATTATGAGGACTGGACCATAAACATTACAAAATCATTAGTTAATCCATTAATTCACATTTATGATAATTTTTTCTTTAAATTTTTTGATAGTTAGTGTCACGACCCGTCCCGGTGGGGCCCGCGTCGTGACTCCCCAAGCCCACCTCAAATAGGCTAGGGGCTGGTGACTAGCACCGAGAAGGCATGTCACTAACATGGGAAGCATTGCCTAAGTACCTATACACACGCACACATCTCCAAGCCCACAAATGCTGAAATGTAAAACACTAACGAACAAAAATTCATGCATACAAGTAAACCCAACCAACAGAGTACGACGAAAGGTAGAGTACTGTAAAAGTATACTGGGCCAGAATACAAGCCCACCAAAAGCAAGAGTTTGAAAAACTGAAAAGTCCAACCTATAAGCACAAAGGTATTGGGACTGCTGCTCAGAGCCGTAGGAATTCCTCGTCCTGTAGGAAACTCAGAAAGCTTGGTCCTGTCCTGGTCCTCCCTAGAATCAGTCAAAAGGTTGCTCGTCTACACAGGACACCAGACGTGCGGGCAAAGCCCGTGTAGGGGTGAGTATAACAATACTCAGTAGAGGACCCCGAAAACCACAAAGAAGTACACCAAGTAAAGGTACAATCATCTATGCATAATATATATTTACAGAACATATAAAACAAACAAGATATACTCAAAACCCAGACCTGCGGTCCAGAGACAAGTCACGCAACCGCATACCCCCATAAGGGATTCCGTCCAAAGAATCCCTGATGTACTCATTCTGGAAGAACACACTCTACGAGTCATATAGATCTGATGACGTCTGTCTGAGAAGTGATGTTCTTCGGGAATCGTCACGAGATATAGATACACTCATTACGGGAGACACACTCCTGAGTGGAAGGGTTACAATAGATATAAGCACTCATTACGGGAGACACACTCATGAGTGGGAAAGATCTTGATACATAGATGAGGATCACTACTAGGGCCATGGAGGATACCACGACTCATCCGAAATTCACCTACTAGGTAGAGGATCAACGCCTGGTAAAGTTGGTCACACCGTGCCTGGCTCTACCTAGGGTCTGGAATGGATAGAGGATCTCGATCTGGGCCTCTTGGATAGATGCCTGACTCTATCACAGTAAATTCTAGCGGAAGGGATCATAATTCGGTATAAGGGAATGATGCCTGACCTTCAAGGGAAAAGAAGAAGGGCCACTAACCCAAATGAAAGATGTTCAAGGCACGGTGAACAAAAGGAACAAGCTGTTCTCCAAAAAAGTACACGGCGTGTAGAAATGATACACGCCGTGTTGTCTGACCCCAGGTACTGCCTGTGCACAACGGCCCGTGTCGTGAGGCTGGTCATGTAGAATAATTTATACACGGCGTGTAGTATGGCGTACACGCTGTGTCTAGGTCACTAGGGCTGGCTCCGTGTATTCTGGTTGTGTGCCCGTACACGGTCACCAACCCGTGTACTCCAACCCATGCAATATGAACACGGGGTGACCTACACTGGTGACCTATCCTAGCCGGGTGAGGGAGTACACGGTCGTGTACTCCATCTCGTGTCTGTGTATCCCTGTGATACACATCGAGCTCCGCGTAGCCGCCTCTGTTGAGCTGTAAACGCCGTGCCACCTGAAGCCGTGTAGATCATCCTGTGTCCGTGTACCACCCGAAGTACACGCCGAGCTAAGAGGAAGGTCCAACACGCCATGTGACCGGGTTCACACACCGTGTGAGCCTTCTCTAACCCCGAAACCCTAGCCGCCACCATCAAAACTACACTTCTTTTTCTTCGGAAGTACATGCCGTGTATTCTGGAAATTTCCAGAAATGCAGACCTCCTCCGTTGCGCCTCCCGTGGTGCTATGTTCATTGATCCGACCATCCAATCTCCACAAAAACTTCAGGTCTTGGTCTCCCCGATGCCACGAAGCTGTTTCCGTCATTTTCGGGCCTCCGATCGGCTCCGAAAACTTGACTGATCTTCCAGCGCGAAGAACGCTCGAAGAACGCCCTATCTGATCTAGTCTGATTTATCGACTGCCATCGCCGCTGCACGTCCTCAAGAATGTTTCGATGTCAAACCTTCGGTTTGGGATCGTTGCGTCGTAGAACAGATGCGAAACAATCTGTTGTTCGTCGCCCCACGAAGAATGCAAAGAACGCACAGGGAAAAGGAGGAAGAGATCCAAAAAAAAATTGAGGAATGAACCTCCACCATCGTTCATCATGGCATTGATCTGCTCCCGTTAATAGGTTTAAACGGAGTAGATATCAACATGAATATAAAGCATGGATTAATTCCACGAAATCATCTCAAAGAAAACCCTCCCGTAAGAACATACGGATCCGCGGATCAACTTGTTCGTGGTTGATCCGCATTGTTCATTTAAATTCAAATACGGGGAAAAGAAAAAACAAAACAACAACCCATAAATTTTGAAAGGATCGATAGTTGATGAAGGTGACACACTGCCGTTGTCATCGTGATCCTTCAATATCGGTGCAATGATCATTGGTTTTGATCTATTGTCGTTCGTTGCCGATAATTGCTCCAACGCCTCACGGATTCGGCAGAGGTTCTTCTCAAGCGTTTCCAATTATCAAAAATTGGTTAACCCATTAAAAAGTGTAACAAGTTGGAATTTAATTACACAGTAGCATTAATGAAATTGACTTTCCATTTTGAAGTTATTATGACACGTCATTAATTTAGGAAACAGTTTCACCGTCGCCACACTACAGCGGATGTTTCCTTAAAAGAAATAAAATAAACTGGTTAATTTATTTACTTTTATTTTACTTAAAACGTCCTAAATTTAACCTTTTTTCCTCGACCCGTGTCGGTTGAGGTTAGCCTCATTCTCAGGTAAAGTTGTCGTCCCGGATGCAACAGTGCTCTCAGATTTTTAATCCGGGCATCCGTTTCGAAACTGCCACAACCATTCACAAGTGTCGACTCACTTAAATAAAAAAAGTTAAAACCACCATTTCGGGCTCACTGGACCTCGAAATGATATACTGTCTTCGCAACTGGTCTCAAAATAATTCCATATAATATTTAAAAATAAGAAACGGAAAATCTGAGACAGTACATTCTCCCCACCTTGGGGCTTTACGTCCAAAAAAAGCCAAAACAAAGGCTACCCAAAAAGATGAGGGTACTGGGCATGGATCTGGGCCTCCCGCTCCACGTGCTCTCCTGAAGATTCTCATGCTGCCACCAGACGCACACTAAGGGAATCGATCACCCACGAATGATCCTCTCCTACCGATCCTCAATCTCCACCGGGTACTCAGCAAAGGTCCCTCCATCCTCGATGTCCAGCTTTCCCTAGTCGATGTCGTGTGATGGGTCATGCACGTACCTCCTTAGCTGCGACACGTGGAAGACATCATGTACCCGATACAACTGTGGCAGTAGATCTAGGTTGTACACCATCATGCCGACTCTGCTCAGGCTCTGGAAAAGTCTGATGAACCTCGGTGATAGCTCTCCTCCTCGGCCAAATCTCCGCAACCCACGTCGAGGTGAGACATGAAGTAAAACGTGGTCTCCCTCCTCGAACTCCAGAGGCCTCCGCCGTCTGTCCGCATAAGACTTCTACCAGCTCTGTGCAGTCTTTATCCGCTCCCAGAAGATCTGCACCTTCTCTGTGGTAGCTCACACTAACTCTGGACCCATGAGTGTTGATTATCCAGGGTCGGTCTACCAAAGCGGTGACCGTTAGGGTGTCCCATACAAAGCCTCGAATGGCACCATGCCAATGGTGGAGTGGTAGCTATTGTTGTACGAAAACTCCCCCAGTTGTAGGTGGTACTCCCAACTGTGACCAAAGTCCACGATACAGGCCCGCAACATATCCTCCAAGACCGTAATTTTCCTCTATGTCTGACCATCTATCTGGGGATGAAACGTTGTGCTCAAGCGTAGCTGAGTCCTAAAAGCCTCCTGCAATCCCTTCCACAACCAGGATGTGAAGCGGGCGTCTCAGTCTGAGAATATAGTCGAGGGTAAGCCATGAAGCTGAGCTATCTTCTATACGTAGAGGCGTCCCAAGCTCTCTATAGAACACTGCTCCCTAATATCTAAAAAGTGGGCTAACTTGGTGAGTCAGTCAACGACCACCCCGATGGAATCATACCCCTTGGACGTTTGTGGTAAGCCTGTCACGAAGTCCATCGCTATTCCATCCCACTTCCACACTAGAACTTCCAAGGGGTGAGAGAACCCTGCAGGGACTTGATGCTCATCCTTCACCTGCTGGCATGTGAGGAATTGAGAAACAAACTCTGCTACTACCTTCTTCATGCCTGACCACCAGAACTGTCATCCGAGATCCTGGTACGTCTTTGACACTCCAGGATGTACCGCCAACGGGGATGTATGAAACTCCATCAGGACCTCCTCCTGGAAATCCACTGGTAAAACAGTACATCCTCTGTAAAGAATTACGTGCTCCCCACCTTGTGAAAATCCATCAGAAGCATGTACTGTGGTTAACTGTGAACGTAAAGCCACACAGTGGACATCCCGAGCTGTGCCTCCCTAACTCGTTGTAAGAGTGGAGGGGTGACAACCATCGACTGTAGGTAGGCTGTGACCTCACCATCCACGAAGGATAACTATAACGCGGCTAATTATTGTGTCTCCTCACTCAAGAGATGTGAGCTCGACCTTCTTCTAAGAGCGTCTGCCACCTTGTTCCCCTTCCTAGGAGTATAGATGATCTCGAAATCATAGTCTTGTAGGAACTCTTGCCACCGCCTCTGCCTCAGATTCAGATCCTTTTGTGAGAAGATGTACTTGTGGATCTTGTGGTCAGAGTAGACAATGAACCGCTCGCCCATTAGGTAGTGTCACCATATCATCAGTGTGAAGACTACTACTGCTAACTCTGGATCATGGGTCACATAGTTCTTCTCATGTGGCCTAAGCTGGCGCAAACCATAAGCAATCACTGCGTTCCGCTGCATCAGGACACAACCGAACCTGGTCCCTGATGCATCACAAAAAATTATGTACTCGACACCCTCCTCTAGTAAACTCATGACTGGGGCGCTCGTCAAACTCTGTCTTAGCTGCTCAAAAGCCTGCTGGCACATTTCTGTCAACACGAAGGGTTGCCCCTTCCTGGCCAAGGCCGTCATTGGTGCTGATTTCTGGGAGAAATCAGGGACGATTCTCTAGTAATATCCTGCCAACCCACGGATGCTTCACACCACTGTCACGCTCCAAGGTGGCTCCCATGCTAACACAGCCTCCACCTTGGCTGGGTCCACAACTACTCCATCTACTGAGATTACATGTCCCAGAAAGTGGACCTCCTGAATCCAGAACTGACACTTCGAGATCATTCCATAATGCTAGTGCTCTCGGAGTACGTCCAGAACCATCCATAGGTGTCTCGCGTGCTCCTCCTCTAACGCCGAGTACAAAATGATGTCGTCGATGAAGACTTCTATGAACCGGTCCATGCACAGCTAGAAGATCCTGTTCATCAACCCCATGATTACTGTGGGGTCATTCATCATGCCAAAGGGAATCACCAAGTACTCATAGTGACTGTAGAGGCATATGAAAGCCGTCTTCGGTATATCCTCATCCCGCACACGTAGCTGGTGATAGCCTGATCGAAGGTCAATATTCGAGAACTATTGAGCCCCTCTTAGATGATCGAAGAGGTCTTGAATTCATGGCAATGGATACTTGTTCTTCACCGTTACCTGGTTCAGGCACTAGTAATCCACACACAAACTCAGAATCCCGTATGCCTTCTTGGAAAACAATACCGGGGCCACCCAGGGTGAAATGTTGGGTCTCATGAAACCCTTGCTCTGCAAATCCTCCAACTGAACCCTCAGTTCATGAAGCTCTGTGGGAGCCATCCGATAAGCTGAAGAGAAAATAGGTGTCATACCAGGGTGTAAGTCGATGCAGAAGTCAATTTCCTGGTGGGGAGGTAACCCTAAAACATCTTCTGGAAAGACGTCCTCATACTCCGCCACCACTGCTGGGAACTGAGAGCTCATAACATCTACTACTCTGAGGGTATGACTAGCCAACTCATGAGTGATCAGCTACACCCTCTTATGAATGAGCCCACTTTGTGTTTCCTGGGTTTCCTTTTCTACGAAATGGAAAACCTTGTTCCATCACGGCGGACACACCGCACTCTTCGCCTTAAACAGTCAATCTGGGCATAGACCAAAGATAACCAATCTATACCAAGAATGACATCGTAAGGCCTCGACGCTACCACCAAAATGTTCCAACCGAAACTCTCACCTCCAAGGGTAAGATCACACTATCTGAAGAGGTGTGTGATCATCGAGTCTCCTCCTGTAGGTGTCTCCAAGCGTAAGGATCGAGTCAATGGTTCTACTGGAATCTTGAGGTTTTGTACAAGTCATGTGGCTATAAGGGAATGATTGGCACCTGTGTCTATGAGTATGGAAGCTATGGTAGAAAAGACACAGATCGTATCTCGAATCATCCCTGGAGCCCCTGGGTCGTATGCATCGACCGCATGCAGCTGTCCCCGTCCCTGTCCCCCAGCTCCCTGAGCCTGGTGCGGACCTCCTGGGGGTGGTGGTGGATGTAATTCAAAGCGTCTACCAGCACCTAGAGCTCTACCTGTTCTTCTTCCATGTCCGCCGCCTGGCAGATCTTCCTGCTCTGCTCTCTGCCTAGGTCTTGGTGGCCCATCCACCACTTCCCTGTTAGCAGCCCGACGTGTCAGGAAATCTCTAGCGAGATTCCCCCAATCATCGCATGCGTACCATCGCTTCTCCCTAGGCTGACTAGATCCAGCCTGAGAGCCCTGGACTGTCGATCCCCTATCCGGGGTCCTCCTATGACGTCTCCCACATCCAGATCCCTGCGTCTGACATTGAATCCATGATGTCGGTGTCTCCGCACCTGTCTGTCTACTGATGACTGCCGGCGGCTGTCTCTACTCCGCCAAGAAGCTCTCGATAACAAAGGCCCACTCGAGCACTCCAGCATAGGTTGATATGCGTAAAGGCACGACACTATCTCGGATGTCTATCCGTAGACCTCGCTCAAAGTTTCAAGCCCTGAAGTACTGATCCCTGACCATATTTATCAAGTACCCGGCGAGGTTGGTGAACCTAGATGAATAGTCAGCCACTGTCATACTACCATGATGGAGCTGAAGAAACTCATGGATGCACACAGCTCTCAGCATAACCAGAGAGAACTCCTCCACGAAGAGTCGCTCAAACTCCGTCCATGAAATTTTCTCCTCGTTAGGAGTCTGCGTGGTCAGACTCCACCATCGTCCGGCCGAACCCTGAAGAAGGCTCGCTCCTAGGATCACCATCTGGTCTTCTAGTGTCCTCACTAGACGGAAAACTCTGGTCACTGCCTCAAGCTATTCCTCAGCCGCCTGAGGGACGGGAACTCCTCGGAACCTGCGGGGCCTCTGTCTCTGAAACTCATGGAGCGCACTAAGCCTACGCTCCTCGCCAGTCGGTACTGCAGGTACCACGAGATGCTCCACCGGTGGTGGTATAGCAGGTGCACCACCAGGTGGAAACGCCTGGGGAACTGGTCCTTGTATCGAAGCCTCATCGCTAAGGGGGCCATCCTCATGATCGTGCTACTGAATACTAATGGGTACGCATCATAGAGGCCTCCTGTAAAGAAACAAGATGTGTCACAGTCAATGAGTATATCTGGATAGCTGACACCAAGGTTATGGAAGACACAAATCATTCCTATATGATGCATGTACCTTTTATTTCCCCGCAACCAGTGTTCTCGTGATCCCGGTTGAAATGCAGGCTATCAGAGTCCTGGTGTATGGATACGTCGGCCGCCACACCAACACTGGAGTCTATGGCCTGAATGCCGAACCCAAAACACACAACACTTGTTTCCCCAACCAAACTCACAGAATATTGGTCCTAAGGTAGAACCGACCACCTCTGATACCACTCTGTCACGACCCGTTCCGGTGGGGCCCACGTCCTGACTCCCCAAGCACGCCTCTAATAGGCTAGGGGCTGGTGACTAGCACCGAGTAGGCATGTCACTAACATCGGTGGCATTCCCTATGTAACGGTACACGCGCACACATCTCCAAGCCCACAAATGCTGAAATGTAAGACACTAAGGATCAAAAATGAATGCATACAAGTAAACCCAACCAACAGAGTTCGAAGAAAGGTATAGTACTGTAAAAGTAAATTGGGCCAGAATACAAGACCACCAAAATCAAGAGTCTGAAAAACTACAAAGTCCAACCTGTAAGCACAAAGGTACTGGGACTGTTTCTCGTAGCCGTAGGAACGCCTCACCCTGTAGGAAACTCAGAAAGCTCAGTCCTATCCTTGTCCGCCCTGGACTCTGTCAAAAGGATGCTCATCTACATAGGACACCAGACGTGTAGACAAAGCCCGTGTAGGGGTGAGTATAACAATACTCAGTAGATGACCCCGAAAACCATAAAGCAGTACACAAAGTAAAGGTACAGTCAGCTATGCATAATATATGATTACAGAACATATAAAACAAAACAGATATACTCAAAACCCAGACCCGCGGTCTAGAGACAAGTCACGCAACCTCATACCCCCACAAGGGATTTCGTCCGAAGATTCTGTGATGCACTTGTTCGGGGAGAAAACACTCCACGAGTCTTATAGATCTGATGACGTCCGTCCGAGAAGTGATGTTTGTCGGGAACCGTCACGAGATATAGCTACACTCATTATGGGAGACACACTCATGAGTGGAAGGGTTACGATAGATAGAAGCACTCATTATGGGAGACACACTCCTGAGTGGGAATGATCTCGATACACAAATGAAGATCACTTCCAGGGACATGGAGGATACCGTGACTCATCTGAAATTCCCCTTCTAGGTAGAGGATAAATTCCTGGTAAAGTTGGTCACGTTGATTCCTAACTATACCTAGGGTCTGGAATTGATAGAGGATCTCGATCTGGGCCTCTCGGATTGATGACTGACTCTATCAGAGAAAAGTCTAGATGAATGGATCATAATTTGGTGTGAGGTAATGATGCCAGACCTTGAGGGGAAAAGAAAAAGGGACACTAACCCAAACTAAAGATGTTGAAGGCCCAGTGAACAAAAGGACCAAGCCGTTCTCCAAAAAGTACACGACATGTAGAAATGATACATGCCGTGTTGTCTGACCCCAGGTACTTCCCGTGCACAACGACCCGTGTCGTGAGGCTGGTCATGTAGAAAAATTTATACACGACGTGTAGTACGGAGTACACACCGTGTATTGGTAAATGGGGTTGGCTCCGTGTACTCCATCCATGTGCCCGTACACAGTCACCAACCCATGTACACCAACCCGTGCAATATGCACACGGGGTGACCTGCGTTAGTGACCTCGCCTGGCCGGGTGAGGGAGTACATGGTCGTGAACTCCATCCCGTGTCCTTGTATCCCCTGGATACATGCCGAGCTCCACATAGCCGCCTCTACCGAGCTTTACACGCCGTGCTGCCTGATACTGTGTAGAGCATCCTGTGTCCGTGTACCACCCAAAGTACACGCCGAGCTTTGGGGAAGGTCTAACATGCTGTGTGACCGGAGTCACATGCCGTGTGATCCTTCTCTGACCCCGAAACCCTAGCCACCACCATAAGAACTACACGGCGTGTTCTTCGGAAGTACACACTGTGTATTCTGGAAATTTCCTGAAATGCGGACCTCCGCTGTCGCGCCTCCCGTGGTGCTCTGATCATTGATCCGACCGTCTGATCGCCACGAAACCTTCAGGTCTTGGTCCCCCCGACGCCACAAAGTTGTTTCTGTCATTTTTGGGCCTCCAATTGGCTCAAAAAAATTATTGATCTTCCCGCGTGAAGAACGCTCGAAGAACGCCCTTTCCGATCTGGTCTGATTTGTCAATCGCCATCGTCACCACACCTCCACGAGAATGTTGTGATGTCGAACCTTCATTTTGGGATCATTGCATCGCATGACAGATGTGCAACGATCCATTTTTTGTCACCCAACGAAGAACATGAAGAACACGTGGGGAAAAGGAGGAAGAGATCCAAATAAACAAATTGAGGAACGAACCTCCGTCGTCATTCGTCACAGCGTTGATCCGCTCCCGTTAATAGGTTTAAACGAAGCAGAGATCAACATGAATATAAAGCATGGATTAAATCCCCAAAATCATCCCAAAGAAAACCCTCCTGCAAGAACGTACGGATCCACGGATCAACTTGTTCGTGGATGATCCATGTCCGCTGTTTAAATTATAATACGGGGAAAAGAAAAATCAAAACAACAACCCCTACCTTTTCAAAGGATCGATCGTTGACGAATGCATCGTACAACCGTTGTCGTCATGATCCTCCAATGCCGGCTCAATGATCATTAGTTTTGATTTGTTGTCGTTCATCGTCGAGAATTGCTCCAACTCCTCGTGGATTTGGCAGAGGTTCTTCTCAAGCGTTTCCAACGATCAATAATTGGTTAACCCATTAAAAATGGAAACAAGTTTACATTTAATTACGCGGAAGCATTAATGACGTTGAATTTCCATTTTTTAGTTATTATGACGCGTCATTAATTTAGGAAATAGCTGCATCGTTGCCACACTGCAGTGGATGTTTCCTTAATAGAAATAAAATATACTGGTTATTTTATTTGAGTTTATTTTACTTAAAACGTCCGAAAATTAACCTTTTTTCCACGACCTGTACCGATTGAGGTTAGCCTTATTCTCAAGTAAATTCGTCGTCCCGGACGCAACCATGCTCTCAAATTTTTAATCTGAGCATCCATTTGGAAACTGCCACAACCGCACACAAGTACTGACTCACTTAACTAAAAAAAGTTCAAACCATCATTCTGGGCTCACTGGACCTCGGAATGATGTGCCATCTTCGCGCCCAGTCTCAAAATAATTCCATATAATATTTAAAAATAATAAATGGAAAATCCGAGACATTAAAGTTAGTCCATAACTATTACGTTAAAACTAATATTTATAAAAAGTTGATATAGCTAAAGCAGTATCAATTTTTTCCATAGTATAAAACATTTAAAATTAAACATGATTTATTTTTATTTACAAAAATGATTATAACATTCATATTGGCTTTTTATTTTATCTTCTAATCCTATTACTCTTTGAAACAAATATAAAAAACATTGAATGAGAATAAATTTTTTTGTAATGGATATAAATATGGAATGGAACTATTTTTTCATGAATATTTTAATGTCATTAAAATATTTTCGAAAAATTATATATTTGACCCATAAAACACATGTTATTTTACCAACATCATGAAATCATAAGATTTCATAAAAACTTATTATCAACTAAAAATCACAAAGATAACTTATCACATCTATATCATACTTACATTGAAGCTTTCACAGCTACATAGGGAGTAACATTCATGGTTACATTTGGAATAATCATCGCAATATATTTCTTAATTATCAAAGGAGAAACCATACTATTTTACATTTTATAATTACCTTAATGATTTGGAGAACTTTCACATGATCACCTACCCCCAGTTATTCATATAACCACCAATAAACATAATAAATTCCAACAAACCACAATAAAATTATAACAAATTAACAATAAAAAAATAACATTTCTACATTTCAATAACAAGATATAATTTAAAGATATTGAAATAATAAATCCCATATCAAAACCATTTTCAATACCAAAATACCTTAAAATAGAATATGGAGTTTATTCTTCTATTAAAAATGTTAAGACTTATAGGGGAAGCCAAATATCAAATAATTGTAACAGTGGAAAAAAATTCATTGTCAATTTGTGCATTAAAAACATTAAATTTTACATTTATTAAAACACATTATAAAAAAATATTCCTTCTGAAAACCATTGAATGAAATTAAAATTCCATAGGATTAATTATACACTGTATAAAATAAATCCTGGCATATTATCGAAATATACATCAACGAAAGGCGATTCAAATAAATTCCCTTACAAAGAACCCTTTATTAAAAAATTTGAGATGAATACAAAATTTCCCATTTTCAAACATTTATTTCCATATAAATACATTCATAAAGTCAATTTGGATAATATGGTCATTAAATATTCATATTTATTACAACAAATCATCAAAACAGTATAATGATGTTTTGAGTTAAAAAGACCCTTACAACTTGAGAAAAAAATAAATAATAAAATCAAATAAAAACATTAAACAAAACATAGAGTACCATGAGAATAATGATATTCCTGATATAATAAGTCAAATGTTAGTATAGAAACCATATATAACTGAATTAGAGCATAACAATAACTAATTTTCCATCAAATGTAAATTGAGATAGAATTCATCACCACGAGTCTCAATCTTCTCATGCAATATTTATCTTCTAGAAAAATTAATTTAAATTATTTTATACATTATTTATAAACTTTTTCATGTTAATTATTTCTTTTATGTCAGTTATTACCAATTTATAAAAATTAAACAATTATTTATGATCACGTCGGACTTTTTTTCAATATTCGGTACTTGAGTCGAAAATGGACATTATATGATGATAATAATCTATGTGGATATTAGTTAATAATATAAAAAATAATATTAATGAAATTATAATAATTATTTTATATAAATTATACATTTAAATCACACTATTATGTACTGTTATTAAAAATGAAAAATGATATAATCATGGATACATTAGGCCCTATGTAAGAATGTGTAACGTTTTTTACTTTTCATTGATCATTATAGAGAGAATGTAAGTAGTATTATATCTTTAAATAATGATAATAACACCATTAATGTCATATTAAATGTTTAATACTTATATAAATCAAACATTTGATGTAGTGAAAAAATAATAATAATACAACTTCGGGGAGGTGATAGTTCACTTGTAATCACGAACGACATTATCATTTTTATGTACATAGAATGTAAGAAAATATGTGAGATATTTTTATTTATTAATTATTAATATATAATTAATTCACATATAAAAATTAATTAATCCATTTTAAATAATTTTTAATGATGGTGATGGAAAACAATCCACACTGGTTCGTGAGGTAGTAGTGTGCCGTACACAAAAAAAAATGTTCGTGACCTATTTGATGAAATTATAGATAGATTTATTTAATGAAATTAACATAAAAACATCTCAATATATTTTGGATAATATAGTTAATATTTCAACTTGTTTGTTGATATTTTATGGGTGTGGAAAAATAAATAAAAATATAAATACATAATTACAATGATACATCTTTATTGCTGATATCCATTGAAAAAACACCTTAACACCTATAAAGAAGGTGTATTTCCTAAAATAAGGCTACAAGAATGTTGGTAGTGATCTTATGAATGGTTTTTGGTATATAGTTTTTAATTGAAATATTTTTTGAAGAGTGATTAAAAGAGAAGAGTGGGTAACTTTTTATAGGAGAGTGGAGGCACACCCTAAGAGTTCATAAAATATTAAAATAATATAACTAAATTCTTTAATTAAAATGACTGAAAATTGAGTTCTGTTGAAGATTGGATATGAATATATTGAAATAATCACAACCAATCACTTCTTTACATGTTTTTACTCCATTTTAATCATTATCATTTCCTATTGACAATAATTATTCTCTTTTAAATTTAATTTTAGTATCAACATTATAAAAAATTAAGAGTCTATATGTTTTAATTATATTGAGTGAATTGCTCATAAATTGATAATCTATGATCTTATATACCACATCATGTAAAATTTTTAATTTTAAAATATTTATATGATTTTTAATTATTTTAATAATATTTTAGTTTTATAACATATTAATAGTGTCAAATTCATCAATATATATTTTATTGAATTTATATAAAATTTAAAGTGAGTGTTATCTAAAAAAACCATTTAATAGAAAAATAATCATTCATATTCTCCTATAATATTCACTTGTTACCATTATTAATTTTTCATATATTTATTTTTTTAAAAATCATATCATTTATTTGATACTTCTAATGATAAAATAATCAGTGTTTCACTTTTGTGTTAATATTTATGGTAATAATTTAACAACTATAATTTCTATTTTAGATCTCATGATTTATATAATTTCATTAGATTTAAGGATAATATATATGATCTATGTTTTATCATATATATCAATGTATTAAAATTATTATACTTATAATAAATAAGAGGGTGAAATGTTGTCACATTATTTTGTTTCAATAATATTTATATGACCTTAAAATAAAAAATTCCATTAAATGATTCAATTTATAATAATATGAGATAAAGTTAGACATTAATTAATCAAATATAATTTTTGATGGTTTTTGGGTAATTTTGGTATCCTTATCATATTATTTATTACCCTAATCTATTTTATTTACCATTAACATTAGTAAATAAAACTCATCATTGTTATTACTCATAAAATCAAAAAAAAGTATCCTATTTACATAATTTGGACAACATGATTAAAAATATGGAATCCATTTTTCAAAATTAATATATTTATTGGTATTAATATATTTAATATTAACCCCCATTGTCAAAATGATAAAAAAACATTTTAATGAAAAATAAATTAAAATATTAATATGCATATATATCGAATATCAATGTGAAATTACATCAAATGAAAATAATTGGATTAAATTATAATAATATAATCTAATTATAATATAAAATCATCTAAAATTATAATCTTACAATATAAATAAATTTGGGGAAAATGAATTTTTGAAATGAAATGAAGTATTTTTCATTATTCATTAAAATATATAAGTTATCAGAAAAAAAAAAGAAAATATTTTGGCATAGAATTTTTTTTTACCAATTTAAAAAAATTATTATTCCAAAATATAAAATATTTAAAATTGTAAAAAACTGTATTTAAAATTGGTTCCCCATCAAAAGGTGGAAAAGAGACATTTCTCGAAAAAATACTTCATTTATCGGAAAATATTTATGTATTATTATATCACATCTAGAAAACATATAATATGAATCTTAAACATTATATTGAATATATTAAATATATTTTAAATTAAATAATACAATGAATAATAATTTTATTATTTTATAAACCAAATTATTTTCATAAAATTTATTTTTTGGAAAAAAGTTTTTTATTTAAAAGGGTTTTATTTTCAGTTATAATTAAATATTGAAAAAGAAATTATATATATTTTTAAACCATATTTTATTAAATAAATTAATATTTTTATTTCCACCATTTTAATGTATATGTTTTATCGTCATAATTTAATTATAATATTTAGATTTTTTCTTATGTTCGATGTGGCGTATTATGTATGCTATCATCTCTGAGAGAGGTTTATGCGATGGAAACCTCTTCCTCATGATAGATATAGTCAAATAATAGGCCCCTACTCCGCTGTAGGATGAGGGAACTCTGTCATATTATAAGGGAACTAATCACTTCTTCTCTTCTTTCTCGATCCCCGACTGCCTCCCAGCTTTTCCTAAGATCCCGCTCTACCATTTGGTCCCATATCTATTCAATGGGTTCTCTCAACATATAGTCTCGACATTATATTTCAATTCAACCTAGGATCCTTGGAATCTCCGCTTTAACTCATGATTTAAGAAGTTTCACCCCTCAGTCGACTCCTTTGATATATTTATTTTTGAGTTTTGGGGATTAGATGGCTGACAATAGTTTCCATTAGAGTATTCAAATGGATCCATTTGAAGCATTATAAGGAAAGATATGTCGAACTCCAAATTGTTGGGTCGAAGTTTGTGAGAGAAAACTTATGGGCCCGAAACATATTGAAGAGACCACAGCAAGGGCTAAGACAATCCAATCCCGTATTAAAGTAGTAAAAAATATGAAGATGAGTTATGCTAACAACATAAAAAATGATTTGGAATTCCAAGTGGGGGATCATGTCTTTCTCAAAGTATCTCTATTGAAGGGTGTCTTAAGGTTCTGTAAGTAAGTGAAATTGAACCCCAGGTACATCAGACCATATGATATTTTAGAATGAATTGGAGCTATATCTTACCATTTAGAAATTCCTCCAAGTCTCTCTAATGATCATGATGTGTTCCATGTGTCATTGTTAATAAAATAAATGTCAGTCCCAACGCATGTACTCACATATGGAGAACACGAACTAGAACCTGATTTGTCATATTGTGAAAAGCCTATCGGGATTCTTGACACAAGGGAGCATGTATTGAGAAATTAGACAACTCGTATAGTAAAGGTTCCTTGGAGTTACTAGAATATGGTGGAACCAACATGAGAACTTAAGGATGTTATGAAGAAGAACCACCCACATCTTTTTGGTGGCCTTTATAAATAAAATTTCGAGGATGAAATTTTTAAAGGAGGTAATAATGTATCACCCAAAAAAATCTGTTGTATGTTTCTTTTAGAGACATTATATTCATTAGATCGCATATATTTCTTGAATCACCAATACTTTGTGGAACAAAACATGGGTACATATTGAAGATAGCAAAAACCTATCCATAAAACGTAAATTTTCCTGCTATTTGATTCGAATTTTAAAAATCAGACATACACAGTTGTGTTTAGGATGATATTTAAAGTTTTATAAATTTAACATAATTTTTAGTGAATAGTAACCTACCCTTATGATTAGTAACCCACCCTTAGGAATAGTAACATACCCTTATGAATAGTAATATGACTCTTATGAATTGTATCTACACCCATGAATTTATAAATAAATTTAGGAACCTTTAAATAAATATGAATATTTTAAGTGATTATATATTTATATTAAATAAAGATTTAATTAAATATTTAATTAATCATATATAGAATATTATTTTTGAAAAATGGACTTCAATTTTTTATTCTACACATTGAAAAATGGTTAGGATAATTTTTTGGGATTTTTCTAAAAAACATGAATTTTTTGTGAATAGTACAATACATTAATTTACCGTATAAATACATTATAATTTAAATGAACTATTTATAGCATCATGAGTGATGTAAGTACCCAAATATAAAACTAACATGCATATATTACTATTATTGGTCATGGAATTCACACTATTTCTTGTCTTGAGAGGAAATAATAAATTAAAGATTATAATATTAAGAAAACTCCTCTCCCCTCCACTATATAAACTACCCCTCACCCACTCTTCCCACAACACAACTCAAGCTTAAATACTTGCCTAAATTATTCCAATTCTCTTTCCAAGACCTATCCCCACGTCACAGGCCTTCTGTTCTCACGAAAAGGCAAAAAACAATGGCCTTAAAGGGATTCTCAAGGAGGGGTACTCAAGCGGTCAACCTTTCTTCTCTTTTCATTTAAGTTATTTTACAAAGTTCCATTATTTTTTCCTCCATTATCACCTCCCATCATCAATATTACATTATAATTCCAGTACCATACATATAATGGATTTTCATTTTTCTAATGGAATGTTTCATCATAATCTCTCGTCTCTCATCCTTTGATACAATAAATGAAAACACCATTCGAGATGTGTTAATTTATCAAGCTCAAGGAAGACGAGTTTGAAATTTGTATTACTATATTCAATACTGGTCATGAAACCTTTTCAATGGTTCAACCAGGGAATAATATATTTATTTTATCATGACTAATTCTATGGATTCCTTACACATTCATAATATGCAATAATAATACAAAACATATTTATTGTGCACAAAACTGCCAAGCCAAATCAAAGGGTTTATTTTTAACTCATCAAATAAGTCATAATTATGGTATATAACCTGAATCATTATATGATAATTTATATATCTTTAATTTCACTAATAATTTATATTAACAATTCGGGATGTTTAAATATATTTCAAACAAACATCCATTCACAAACACAAGTAAAGAGATCATAAAAACCAAAGGAAAAAATGCTACCAAAACAATAAAATTGATTCTTTTATACCATAAAAAAGGCCATTAATGAAACTAATAAGGTCATAACATATCAATTTCATTTTTATAAGGTTATGGAATTATTAATTAAGGGATATAAATTTGACTATTCAGGTCGTTAAGAACAATCATGAACACCTTCAAGCTTAGGGTAAGGGATCCTCTCTCTCACTTTTGTTCCATAATATCCTCTATGTTGTGCTTTTTATTTTTAATAACTAATGATGGGGTATGTTTAAAAAACTCCACCATGCTTACCATATAACATATAAATAATGTGATACCCCTCTACCTCTCATTAATCCCTCACAAGAACACTTGTTACCATGCTGAAGTGTTTGTAAGGGGTTCTCTCATCTCACTTTTAATTGTGTGGGATTTCCATTGTTCACCTCTTATTTCTTATATGTGGTATAAGTGTACATCCATTTGATATATATTATCATTAATATTTTTATATTCATTGAATTCTCTTATTCATTTGGTGGTTATTAACTATTGGTCATACGACTCAATTGATAACAATGGGGTAACGATCTTTGTATCAATTTTCCCTTAATTGTGACATACTTATTATTGTGCACCTACTCTTTCTTATGTGGTGTACCTAATTCACATTTGAGATCACTTTTCAATTTAAATTATATTCCATTTAAATTTCTATGTTCTCATATCATGGATTTTATTATTTTCTCAGTCGTATAACATTTTACAGAGGGTAATTATTTTTAATGTTGTTTTGACTATGGAAATATTGATGAATCTGTATCCTCTATTATATACGTATATTGTAAAGGAATATTGATCTTGTGTTATATATATATAAATAATGAATGAGACATGAAATAGTGGGTAGGGCCCTCTAAATCCCCTCGATGCATCAGTAGGTCTCATGAGACAAATAAGTTGGTGACAAACCCTTCGTGTTTGTTTCCCAAAATCAGATGGATTTCTACCCACAGAACTAAACCATTCATAAGGTAGTATGGTATAATGTGTCAGATACATGACATCCAATTAGAAATAATTATATTTATTAATTATTTTTTATTAATATCCATTAGGTTTTCATTATGACAAAATCTATGGATGTAGTTTCATTCTCTGTTTATTAATGGTGTGTGTTTTTCATTTATTCACCACGCCATATTGATTATGTAAAATTGTTTACAATTGAGCAATTAGTTATCCATGAATGTACTATTTTTATCCCTTACTGAGCATTTCCGCTCACCCCTTTCATTGTTTACCTTCAATTGGTGATGAATAAGATATCATTTGTTGAGTTCATGTGGATGTTGTTTTTAGTTATTGTTATGTATTGTATTTTGTAACATTTTCCAATGAAAGTTGAGTTATATTTTTGTATCTAGTTAGTTCAAGACTACTAAAGTAATCATTAATTCGGGATTTTCATTCCTTCTAACCATGATAATAAAACATGTAATGCACTGGCTCCAGTCTCATGGGTTCAGGTTGTTACATGAAAAGTATTTAGGTTATCGTTGATGAATGTTATATCATTTTTTGATTTTACACTATATATCCAATATAAAATGGAATAAATAAACATGAATGTTATATGTTTGGGTAATTACCTTGTTTTCATAGAATATATGATGAGTTTATTCATGAGTTTTGAATGTGATAACCAAGGGATGATTGGTAATTAATGGGTGGATCAATGATAAAGTGATTTCATGGCCATCATTCTAAAATTTTAGATTTTCATATTTAATATGTGTTATAAATTTAAACAATTTTCTAATGACTAATATAATATATTGATAGATTTTGTATGATTAAATTATTATTCCATTACACGAGGATTTCTGTATATTCTCTAACCTATTATAACCACTTTTTTTGTTATCTGAAGATAGATAGGAATTATTATCAAGGATCTCATGGAATGTTAATGCATTATGAATGAAAAAATGTCCCTCATTTCTTGGAATGAGTGATTATATGTATTTTTTCCACCGAAAAGAAATTTTAATTTTTTTTCTAAAACCATTTAAGTATATTGTTTCATGAAAATTATTCATCTTTAGGAAAAACGATCTGTAAACCAAAAATTTTATTCTTAAATGATTGTTTTTTATGATTCAAATAACCCAATAGATCATCACTGATATATGGATATGTGATTTTTAATATTCTATTAACCATGTTATATATCACTATAAATGAAAACATGATAGTATTATTTCTCTTCCTTGTCCATGTTTTTACTACCTACCTATTTAATCTTCTGTGCATACATAGTTATGTTTTATATTTGGTAACCGTTATGTTTTAAACTTTTTTTAATGGGAGTTTTAGAATTAATTTTTTATAATGTGGGCTCTATGAAAACAACATTGAAGTATTAAAACATTGACTAATTAGACATGTTTATAGGGAAATATTCAATTTAAGGGGGCTATTAATTTAACACACTAATATATTTTGAAATACTTTTTTGGGTTCATTTAATCATTTTGATAATTTTCTTTTCTCACAATACAGAATATAGATTTTGTTATATGAAAGCCAATTTGGTTGTCTTGTCTTATACATAACAGAAATTCAAGATTAGAAAACACACAACACTTAGATTAGATATTTTTATATGATACACAATGATTGGATTGTGTTACACACAATATCGATTACTTTTGATGGATTTCATTTCACATATTACCATGTTTTAATAAACAATAGTATATTAATAAAATATTATAATTTAATAAAAGTGGTTATAAACTAGATTTAAATTTTAAGGTTATAAATATGAATAACTAACATATATAAATATAATTTTTATAATAAGAATTAATATATTACTAGGTAATTACAATTGAAAATATATAATAGTTAATTATAATTGAAATAGTTTTAATATTATGTTCCCAATGATATTTTTAATTTTTAAATTAAATTATTTACTATTATTAAATGATATTAATGAAATATATATTTTATATATTCAACCAATTATTCCTTATACTCATAAAATATATTTTATAGGCATAATGTCAGAACCACCCAAATTTACACATAAAATCCTATATTTTTCAATAGGTTAATTTTACCTCCTTTTAGGGGTGAAAAAATTTTAAATATAATTTAGGAAAATTTTATTATTTCTATATAATTAAATAAAATTATTATTTTAAATGGGAGTATCAAAATTTTCTTAGTTTGAATGTTTATTATTTTTTTGATAAGATTCATTTATGAAGAATAATGAAAAATACAAAATTTTAATTGAAAATAATTTCTTCCTCAAAATAAATAATATAATTTGATTATATTTTTAATTGGTTTTAACATATTAGTAGAAAAAAAATCATCCATTAATGTAATTTAGGTCATTAGAATCAATTTGACATTGAATTTTGATATAAAAAACCAGAATCTTTTGGACATTATAGCTTTAAAAACTCAGTTTCTCGTTTTATCAAAGAAATTAATTTTAAAATCATATTAGAAATATATATATTTTGAATTATTAAAATTATATTTAGTATTTTTAATAATAATTTAAATATTTGTTAAATATGTCCCATTTATTATTGGACAACATGAATAATAACTTTAATAAATTTTGACACCATGATTAATGGAAAATCATGTCATTAATGGTAAAAATGATATAATAAATTTTATAAAACTACTATAATAGATACCCAAAGATATTTGATAATGATAATTATAACCTGAACACATCAATATATATTTGAATGATTTATCGAATACATGTCATGAATTAAATTTTATTAAACTCTATGAGAGTGACCAAATGATAGACTCATACTTTTAATAGATATAATATTTTTAATATTGGGTTAAATAGAAGATATTATCGTCTATATAAATTATTTAGAAAGTGAAAATATCTATCTATATCATATATTTATTATTATTTTTAGAAATAAATATCATAATTATTTACAAAATAATGATGCAGTAATTACTCAATTAATTAAACAATCAATTAAAGTATATTTAAAACATGAATATAAATATAATATGACTTAATTAAGGTGTTCCAAAATGATTCAATGTATTTAGTGGATAAATCAGTATCACATCGGAAAAAATAGAATGAACCACATCCATAGAAACATATTAGGTTCCAAGAATAAAATTGACTTAATAAAGAAATTATTACCCAAATACAAGTCCTTTATCCTTTAAATTAAAATGGGCTCACCCATCCTCATATAGTTATCCATATCAAAAAATGGTTATATTCCATATTGAACTATATAATTCATTTAATATAGGATACACCATCATGAAACAAAAAGGAAGAAACTATATTATGTTTTTCTATTATTTGAACGTGCTCCCTGGCATAAATTCTAGTTTCAAATATCTATGAGAATAAACATTCTAATTTAACATTCATTTTATTATAATCCACCACAAGAAATATAGAATCATATTCTGTATCCATTTAAATTAATATATATAGGAACCACTTAATTAATTATCCACCAGTAATTAATTTATTTTTGTCCAAATATAAATATTAATGATTTCAATAAAAATTCTTCTTTTGTTATTTAGCCAACCAAAAATTTACTACATTTATATTATTTAAATAATTCCATAAAATTTACATCCTAACCCAAGTGTAATGAACCTTATAAACAAATCATAAACATAGATAGCTTATTATCTAGTAAATTTATAGGCAACTGATTATCATTGAGAAAGATTACCTGAGTGCCAACCACAAACCAATTCTTTAAATTGTGTAGTTTATCATTTTTATGTTTATTTTCAATTCCACCCAAAAAAATAAAGTAGGATACCATTAATATTGAACCAAATATAAGAGATGAATAATAAATCCCCTTCTGAAGGCTTTCAGTGTTCCTCAATGAGAAGATATTAACAACTTCGATCATTGATCACCCTTCCTGAAAGGAAGCTACAGACCTACAAGAACACTATTTCAAAACTGCACCAAAAAAGTAAGCTCCATTAAAATGATGATGATAAAAATCAATATCATGGAATGTATAACATGAATAAATATAGGATGATTTGGGATAAAACCAAAAGAAAAAGAGATATAAATCACGATCGATCACCACAGATTAACAATGAAAATCTAGATATTGATCTTTCTCAAAAGGTATCTCAAATTATTTTAAAAGAACTCTTTTTATCCTAGGATTTTAGAGATAAAGAAGATTGAATATTGGACTTATAGGTGGTTTGGGTATTTAGGGGTTTTCTTTAAATCAAAAAACTACTGTGAACCAATATGGACCACACACAAAAAATGGTTGATATAATATGAACTATAATGAAATTGTAGGGACCATTCAAAAATCTGCCTACTCAAAAATAAATTTTATGATTATGGTGAATTATATTCCACATATCTTATAAACACATTAATCGAATACTTGTTCATTTAATCCAACACACCATATAAACCATTTCCAAAAATTAAGGTTATATCAGAGCCCTTCCCCAATGGCATATCTACCAAAAATTTATAATAGCCATCCTTGATCCCCTATTATACAACAAATTATTCTATGCCATAGGTTTGTTTCTTCTAAATATGTCTTACACAACAACATGTATCCATTGAATTTTTATGTTTAAAATGGTTGTCTTCTATAAATACACCATTGAAACCCCTCTTATGCCACATATTCTGCCTACATGCCACATCTACCTAACTTATGGCACAACATGAAAGATCCATATTGTAGAATCTCTTTATGTTGATATTTTAATTCCATTCCTTCTATATCTCTTGATCCCAAATCTCATCCCTGAGCCACCTTTTAGAATCTACATCACATAAAATTCACCAATAAATGTATAAGGCCACACCGTTATACATTACTTAATCTTGGGTTATTTTAAGAATTCACATTGAGGTTCTTTTTTAGGTTTAGAGTTTTAGAGAATTATATCATAAATCATGCATCACATTCCACATTTAAACAAGGTGGTTACATCCAAGACAATAATCATTTTTTCCATAAGAGGAAACATATTTAAAAGAAAACATGGTTTCTTTCTTGAAACATCCTCTACATTATCATCACATCATGTACTTTTCCCTTGACTTGTGAAAAACATTTCAGAAACTTGGGATGAGAATAAAAAGCTCAGTAATGGATATAAAAATATGGAAAGAAAACATTAGTCCACGTCTACATAAAACTAAATGAAATAATACTTTACTCATAAAACATAAGCACTTTAACATACCTCATGAAATCAAAAGATTTATGAATAACTCATAGAAATCATAATAAACAAAGGTAACTAGAGGCATTAATAACATTCTCAGGTAGGGATTAACCATCATGGTTATGTTTGAAATAACCATCATAGTATACTCCCTAAATCTCTTCGGAGAAACCTTAGGGTTTTACTAAGTCACATTACCCAATGCATTATAGGTATATCTCGGGCTCACCTGCCGTTATTTTATCATGGAACCACCCAAATTCAAAAACAATTCCCAAGATCCATAACATAATCGTATAACATAAAACATGCATAAAGGAAACATACAATTTCCATATTTCAATCCCAAGATATCAATACAACACATTGATATAATAAAAACATTATCAAAACCATTTTCGAAACCAAATTAATAGAAAAGTAAAACATGGTATTTATTTTTCATTCAAAAAATGTGATGTCTTGTAGAGGAAGCCGAAACTCAAATAATGGTTACTATGGCAGAGAGGTCATTGTCACCACATACGTAAGACAAAAACATTCCTTTTGTCATTTATTTAAACTTTTTGTGTAAAAAATTTCCTTTAGAATGAAATTAAATGTCAAAAGGGTTTATTATACAACTAATAAAATAAGGTCGTATATAAATTGAAGTATGCCTCAATGAAATGAGATTGAGACGAAGTCCCTTACCTAATGTATGACTTGTCCTGTTCGTTTCATTATATTACTAAATAATAAACTTGGTACAATTTATAATTTCATAAGGACTTCATTTAAATTTTATTATTCAATTAATATCACATATTATCGTGTTATAATAATTAGCTAATTATGTGAGTTTATATCATATGTTTTGTCTATGTTCAGAACATGATTCAAAAATGAACTTGTTTGAAAATAATTGCCCTTGTAGCTATAAGTAAGTCATCTCTAGAATGGTATTAATGATATAAATATCATATATATCCAGAATATTTTCATTTTATACTATTCCATAACATTTGGAGATAATAAAATTAAATGCATCATTCATGGATATGGAAGGTCATACATATGCATGAACGCTACTTTCATTTCCCTGTCATATTACAACAATTAAAACTAAATAAGACATAAATATATATATATTATAATTCCAGTATAATATATATGTTATATAGGTAACATAAGGTCATTAATTACTTTCTTTGTAAATTCCTTGTTTGGCATGAACGAGTCACATCACTTGAGGGGGCAGTAGTACACACTTCCTCAAATGAAATTATCGCAGTTCCACAACATGGAAAGCATAACGATGTGATTTAAAAATAATATTTAGAAGAATATAGAGAAAATAAATACCATATATATCAAATATAAATATAGTGACATCATAATGGCCACCATGAAAGCTGTTAAAAGAAGATTGAACAATCAGTATTTCGTGAGGCTATAATTCACCACACACAGAAACAATATGTTCTTTAACCATTAAACAGAGGTATGTGTAAGTGTTAATAAAATCCATATCATAATAATATCAAAGTATATTGAGGTTACTGGTCTTGTTATTTAATCAATGAATAAGAAGATAGTGGTGAGTGAAGAAGGAAAATAAAACGAAGAAACTCGTGAGAAGACATTGCCTCTAAATCGGGTAACTCTTTTTTATTTGAGCCAAAAGCTTCCTTGGAAAGACTTCTGCCCAAAGAGAGGCTATTAGGAGTAATAGAGGGATGTTGAGTGATAATATGAGTAGATTTTGGATGGACCAAGGGCTCGAGTGGTGTGGGTAAGGGGGTATAGGTGGTGGCCTTTTATAAGAGGGAGGATGGTCACTTTTGGAACATCTTGAAATCAGACTTTATTATAAAATGCATTTCGGACTTTAAAGGTCCCAAAATGATTTATTTTGAGGATAAGGTGATAAGGGTTCAAAATCAGACCGACCAATATGTTTTTTACAATTGTAAGTCTTATAATTTACCTTATCATTTAATTTTATTTAAATCGTTCATTAATGAGGTAATCACTGCATCATGGTGTCATAAATAAATTTATTTATTTAATGTATAAATATTATAAAAAAACATAATGTAGGAAACATTTTTATCATTCCAGGGAATTTTTATAGTCTAATATATCATTTATGTAAACAAAATTAAAATTTTTTTACTTAGGATATACAAACCTTTGTTATATTTCTCTTCTTTTTAAAAATAATGTCATAAATGTCATTATCACATCCATGTGACTCCATGGGCCCTAGAGTTCGGTAAAAAGCATCCCATGGTCGGTAATGACTCAAAAAAGATGATTTTGACACATGTTGGAGTCATTTTATATTATTATGCTATTATTTTATAACCCTTAACTCCCCGATTACTAATTAATCACGATAATTAAAGATAATTACCTTAGTTACTATTCATAATGTCCAAAAACAAAAGAGTCTTAATTACATAATTTGGAGCTCTTGATTCCAAATATGGAATCCATTTTACCATATTCTATACACAGAAATTGCAGTCATTAATTTAAAAATAATTCCCATTGTCAAAACAAATAGCTTGTTTTTAAGAAACAATATCTATCCAAAGATTGACAATTGTTTATATCCAATTTAAAAGTGAAATTAATTGTAATAACAACCATTGAATTAAATTTTAAAAATATATTCTAATCACATTTTAAAAGAAATTAATAATATAATATACCCATATAATTAAATTAGATGAAAAATCAGTTTTGAAGTAAAAGGCAGTATTTTCACTATTCATAAAAAATGAACATTGTTAGAAAAATACCCAAAATTTATCCAAAGTAAATTTCATAATCCCATTTCTAAAGAATAATTTTATATTGAAAAATAGAGCTTATAAATTTGTCAGAATTTATATTTATAAATGGTTTTCCATCAAAAGGCAGTAAAACAATCTTTTAAAAATATTAGAATATTATATGCTTAAGATTGGATTTATTCTCATTTAAGCCTCTAAAACACTATATAATTAATAAATAGAAATAGATAAGAAAATATATTATTCTTTACTTACCTTGGATGTTACATCAGTACCCCATTTAAAAAATTTCATCCATGCAATTTATTTACTTATCGAATAAGTGGGTGTATTTATCCCTAATTAAATTTTCAGATTCCCATGTTGCCTCTTCAACTATATGGTTTTTCCATAGAACCTTTACTTGATGAATCACCGTATTCTGCAACAATTTCTCGCTGTGGTAAAAAATCTAGAGTGGTTATTCCTCATTAGATAGATTCTCTTCCAGCTGAACTACCTCTGAACTCAAAACATGAGATGGATCTGGCATGTACTTCCTTAACATTGAAACATGAAAAACATTATGTACATAAGATAAACTCGGAGGTTAATCCACTCAATATGAAACTTATCCAACTCTCTCCAAAATTTAACATGGTCCAATGAACCTTGGACTCAGATTTTCTTTCTTACCAAATATCATTACACTTTTCCATGGTGAAGCTTCAAGGAATACATGATCACCAACCTCAAAAGATAGATCCTTCCTCCTATTGTCTACATAAATTTTCTGCCTACTCTGAGCAGTTCTCATGTGTTTCATTATCATCAGAACTTTTTCTTCCATATCTTCTACCAATTCTAGTCCCATCAAATTCCTTTCACCTAAATCGTCCAAAAAACCTGGATTTTGACACTACTTCCCCTATAATGCCTCAAATTGTGCCTTCTGTATACTGGAATAAAAACTATTATTATAAGAAAACTAAACCAATGAAAGATGTTGGTCCCAAATTCCTTGATAATCCATCGAACAATAACATAGAATATCCTCCAATGTCTGAATTATTCTTTCTGACTTCCCATCTGATTGAGGATGAAAAGCTATAACAAAATTTAATTTAGTACCCAACAACTTCTGAAGGCATTTCCAGAAGTTAGAAGTGAACCTGCGATCACGATATGATAAAATGGAGAGTGGAACTCCATGTAACCTGACTATCTCATTAAGAAACAATCTAGAAAGTTGATCTAGGGGAAAAGTATCTTGTATAGTAAGGAAATGAGATGATTTAGACAAGTGATCAACAATAACCCATATTACGTTATTACCTCAAGGTGTCTTCGGTAATCCCACAACGAAGTCCATGGATATATACTCCAATTTCCACTCTGGCACTGGTAAAGGTTAAAGAATCCCTTTCAGTAACTGTCTCTCTGCTTTAACCTATTGAAAAGTCAAACACCTCACAGTTAAATCAGCAATATCTCTTTTCATTTCATCCCACTTGTAATACTCACGAAGATCTCTATACATCTTAGTAGTTCCAGGATGAACTGAAAATGGAGAACTATGAACTTCACATAAAAACTCTCTCTTCAACTGTGAATCACAAGGCACACATAATATCTTCCCAAAACACAAAACACAATCATTATTAATGTTGAATTCATATAACATAAACTTCTGAACCAGCTCTACATTTTTTGGAAACTCACTGTCTTACTTTTCTTCTTGCTAAATTCTGTCTGATAGAGAATATTTCACTGATACCTGAAACAAAATTGAAGAATTTCCAACACCAACAACTTCCAAGAAAAAATTCATCAAATCCGTAACAAAAGGATCACGTTCCAAATGTAACATGGATAATGAAGCATTACATTTTCGACTCAAAGCATCTTCTACGTTAATTTCTTTTCCTCGGTGGTAATGAATTGAGCAATCATAATCCTTGATTAATTCTAGCCATATCCTATATCTAGTGTTCAATTAATTCTGAGTGAATATATAATTTATACTTTTGTGATCAGTATATATTTCACACTTTACACCATATGAATGATGCCTCTAAATTTATAATGCGAAAACAATAACAGATAATTCCTAATCATGTTTAGGGTAATTTATCTCATGAGTTTTCAACTGACATGAAGCATAAGAAATTTCCTGATCATTCTGCATTAGGACGCAACCAAGTCCTTTCAATGAAGCATCATTTTAGAATATGAACTCACCATTCCTGTAAGGTAGTTCCAATACTAGTGAATTCGCCAATTTTCTTATCAATTACTGAACACAATCATCACATTCTTTTTTCCAGATAAACATAACACCCTTCTGAGTTAGCTTAGTCAATGTGCTGGACAACAGTGAAAAATATTTAACAAACCATTTTTAATAGCCTTCCAAACCATGAAAACAACAAATCTCAGTTATATTTTTGGGTCTTGGAATTTCTTCAACAACATTTGTTTTTGTAGGATCAACATTTATTCCATAGTTATGAACAATTGAACCAAGGAAAGAAATTTGATTCAACCAAAACTCACACTTTCTGAATTTCCCATAAAATTTATTTTCTTTTAAGGTTTGTAAAAAAACCTTAAATGAATTTCATGCTCCAATTTACTTTTAGAAGACACCAAAATATCATCAATGAAAACAACCATAAAATTATCCAAGAACTCAAGGAAAATTCTATCCATATAGTTCGTGAATATATAAAGTGAATAGGATAACCCAAAAGGCATAACTACAAATTCATAATGGCTATATCTTGTATGAAATACGGTCTTTAGAATATCTTCTTTCTGTACTTTCAACTGATGGTACCCAGATATCAAGTCAATCATTGAAAAATACTGATCTCCCTGGAGCTAATCAAACAAATCATCGATATGAGGCAAATGATATTTGTTCATAACAGTGATGTTATTCAGGGCTCTATAATCAATAAAAAGTCTCATTTAACCATATTTTTTTAACAAATAAGAAATGAGCACCCCATGGTGATGTTCTAGTTTGAATTAAACCATTCACTAATAAATCATACAATTTCTCCTTCAACTCTAAAAGTTCAATTTTATCCATTCGATAAGGGGGTTTTGAAATTGGTTTAGCATCATGAACTATTTAAAAAGTAAATTCAACTTCTTGATCTGGTATTATTCTAGGAAACTCATTAGGAAAAACATCTGGATACTCATTTACCATTATCACATCATTAATATGAACAGTTCCTTTGTTTCCAACAATATGTGGAAGGCAACATTCACTTCCATATTTTAAAAGTTTCTCAGCCTCTTGATATGTTATCAACAGTAACAGTTCATTCTTATACACAAACTAAAAGTCGTTATGATATGAATCTTCTTTAACTCTATAGTAAATCTTAGCATGGTAAACAGAGATCCAATCCATACCTAAGATATCATGAAACTCTATTAGCGGTAAGTCAATAATTTTTACAAGTAGTTTCTTTCCATGGACAAGGATAGGATGATTTTTTTCCTCAACATTTCCCCCATGTTTTTTTACCATATGTTCAGGAGTCATTTCTTTACATGGAATTCCTAATTTACTAGAAAATTTTTCATAGATGAAATAATGTGTAGACCATGAATCAAACAACACATTGCCATAAAAAAAAGTACATGATACCACTTCATTTGATGGCCCAACATCTTCTGAAGTATTGGAAAAGGATTTCAACACACCTTTCTGCTTGTATTCGTACTTCATTCCATCATTCGATCTCTTTTTCGGACATTCATTTGCATAAGGAATCATTTCATTTCACTTGAAAATTTTCACTAACTTTAAATCAAATTTGGTCTTACCATTACCCTGATCATTTCCAGTGCAATCACGAGCCTTATGTCCCATCTTACCACATTGGAAGCACTTTTCAGAATTCAAAAGACATTCCCCAGCATGATTTTTACCACATTTATCACAAACTAAAAACTTAGTTTTCTTACCATCAAACCTTTTTGAAGGATTCTTCCCTTTCTCCTGCCACATCGGTCTCTTCTTCTATTAGTTGTCATAGAACACTTGATTATCAAAAAACTCCATTTCCACCTTCTCAACACATCGAACAAGCTTTTCAAAACAATTGAACTCACAATATGCTAATGCCATCCCATATTTTGGTTTTAATCATGAGTAAAAATGATTGATTTTACTATCAAGGTCTCTGATAAAATTTCAAGCATACCTAGCCAATCGAGTGAACTTTTCATCATATGTAGATACAGAGTCATCCTCTTGCCTCAATTCTAAGAAATGTTTTTCTGTACTAAGTCGAACAACCTTAGGAAAATACTTCTAAGTAAACATACCTATGAATTCATCCCATTCAGAAGCATTAATATCATCAGCATCCCTGACATTGTTAACCATCAACAACCACTGATCTGCTTCCCCTTCTAAATTGTAAATAGCAAGACTAACCTTTTGAATATCTGAACACCCCATGACATTGAAAATCTTCCCTAGTGTTTTAATCCACCATTCAACTAGCACTAGTTCAGATGATCCACTAAATGATGGGGGATGTTGCCTCATGAAATTTTCCTCTACTGACATGTTCCTCTATGGTAGATATGGATTATCTCGTGTATGGATACCACCACCATTTATCACTTGAGTCAAATGCGCCATTAGTGCAACAAACTATTCAGTTCCAATTCCTTCCATTTCAGGATGTTGATTTGGAAGGTCATTTCCTTCTGTATGCCTTCCTAGAACTGCATCCCTGTTTCCTCTATGGAAAACCATTCTGAACAAAAATGTCTTAGATGAAGCAACATGGTAATCATCAAATGCTATATCATTTAAATTTGACCATAATATAAAAAAACTATTTTTGGATAATCATTTCATAGAATTCCAACTCCCAAAGTTATCTAAACCGACCTTTGATACCAACTATAAGGCCCCAACCATGAACATTACTTAATCGTGGGTTATTTCAAGAATTCACGTTGAAGATCTTTTCAGGTTTAGAGTTTTTTAGAATTAGATCATAAATCATGCATTACATTCCACATTTAAACAAGGTTGTTACATCAACGACAATATACATTTTTTCCACCAAAGGAAACATATTTAAAATAAAACATAGTTTGTTTCTTGACACTTCCTCGACACTGTCATCACATCATGAACATTCCCCTTGACCCGTGAAAAACATTTCAAAAAAGTGGGATGTTCATAAAACGTATAGTGAGGGATATAAAAATACGAAAAAATTATTAGTCCATGTATACATAAGAATCAATGAAATCATACTTAACTCATAAAACATAAGAACTTTAACATACCACATGAAATAATAAGATTTATGAATAGCTCATACAAATCATAATACATGAAGGTAACTTGAGGCATTCATTACATTCTTATATAGGGAGTAACCCTCATAGTTACATTTGGAATACCCATCATAGTATATTTCCTAAATCTCTTTAGAGAAACCTAAGCATTTAACTCCTTCGTATTACCCAATGCATTGAAGAGATATCTCGCTCTCACCCACCCTTATTTTATCATTGAACCACCCAACTTCATAAACAATTCCCGAGAACCATAATATAATCGTATCACCTATAACATGCATAAACGAAACATAACATTTCCATATTTCGATCACCAGATATCAATACAGCACATTGATATAATCAAAACATTTTAAAAACCACTTTCAATACCAAAGTAAAATAAAAGTAAAACATGGTATTTATTTTTCATTTAAAAAATTTATGGCTTGTAGAGGAATCCAAAACTCATATAATAGTCACAGCGGCGGAGAAGTCATTGTCACCGCATACGTAAGACAAAAAAATTCCTTTTGTTGTTTAGTAAAACGCTTCGTGTAAAAAGATTCCTTTTGAATGAAATTAAAAGTAAAAATGGTTTATTATACAAGTAATAAAATAAGGTCGTATATAAATTGATGTATTCCTCGATGACAGGAGATTGAGACGAAGTCCCTAACCTCAAGTCCGACTTGTCTTCTTAATTTCTTTATATTCTTGAATAATAAACTTTGGTCAATTTATAATTGATTAGGGAATTCCATTAAAGTTTAATATTCCATTCATATCACATATTATCATGTTATAATAATTAGTTAATTATTTGAGTTCATATCAAACGTCTTGTCGATTTTCGGTACATGAGTCAAAAAAGAACTTGTTTGAAATGAATTTCCATGTAGTTATAAGTACATCATATCCAGAATGGTATTAATGATTTAAATATTATATATATCTAGTATAAATTCATTTTTTACTATTATATAACATTTGGAGACAAAAAAATGAAATTCACCATTCATGGAGATGGTAGGTCGTATGTACACATGAACACTACTCTCATTTCATTGTCATATTAATGAATTAATACTAAATGAGACATAAATATATTATAATTACAGTATAATATATATATTATATAGGTAACATAAGTTCATTAATTACATTATTTATAAATTCCATGTTTGGCATGAACGACTCACATCACTTGAGGGGGCGGTAGTCCACACTTTCTCATATGAAAATATCGGAGTTCCACAAGATGAAAAGCATAACGATGTGATTTAATAATAAAATTAAAAAGCATATAGATAAAATAAAAACCATATATATCATATATAGATATAGTGACATCATAATGGAAACCATGAATGGTGTAAAAATAATATTGAACAATCATCGTTTCATGAGGCAATGATTCGCTACCCAGAGAAATAGTATGTCCTTTAACCATTAGAAGAAGGTGTGTGTAACTATAAATAAAATCCATCTCATAACATCATCCTAGTATATTGAGGATACTAGTTTTGTTATGGAATCAAATAATAAAAAGATAGTGGTGAGTGAAGAAGTAAAATAAAAGGATGAAACTCGAGAGACGACATTACCTCTAAATCGGGTAACTCTTTGATTTGAGCCAAAGGCTTCCTTGGAAAGACTTCTGCCCAAACTGAGGATTTTATAAGTACGATAGGGATTTTTATAGATACTATGATCATAGGTTGTAAGATCCATGGGATTGAGAGGCATGGGTAAGGGGGCATGTGGGGCTTTTATAAGAGGGAGGAGGGTCACTTTTTGAAAGTATTGAAATGTTACTTTATTATAGAATGATTTTCAGATTTTAAAGGTCTCAAAATGATATATTTTGAGGATACGGTGATAGGGGTTCTAAATCCACCCATACAATTTGTTTTCTATAATGTTAAGTTTTATATTTTACCTTAACTTTTCATTTTATTTAAATTGCTCATTAATGTGGTAATCACTGCATCATCATGGTGTAATAAATTAATTTATTAATACAATTCCTAAAAATTATAAAAAAATACCATGATGTAGGAAATATTTTTATCATTATAATAACTATTAATAGTTTAATATATCATTTATGTAAAAAAAAATTCACTTAGGATATACAAACCTTTGTAATATTTTTCTTCTTTTTAAAACTAATGTCATAAATGTCACTATCACATCCATGTGACTCCATCGGCCCTAAAGATTCGTAAAAATCATCCCATGGTAGTCCATGACTCAAACAAGAGAATTTTGACACATTTTGAGGTCATTTTATAATATTATGATATTATTTTATTACCCCTAACAACCTGATAAATAATTAATCACTTTAATTAAAGATAATTATCGTCGTAAATATTCATAATGTCCAAAAACAAAAGAGTCATAATTAAATAATTTGTACATTTTGATTCCAAATATGGAATCCATTTTAACAAATAAAAACATATAAATCCCATTAATCAATTTAAAAATAATTCCCATTGTCAAAACAAATAGCGTGTTTTTAAGAAACAATATCTATCAAAATAATGAAAATTGTTTATGTCCAATATCAAAGTTAAATTAATTATAATGACATAAATTAGATTAATTGGTAAATATATATTCTAATTACACATTAAAACCAATTAAAAATATAATATACCCATATAATTAAATTAGATGAAAAAGTAGTTTTGAAGTAAAATGCAGTATTTTTCACTATTTATAAAAAAATGAACATTGTCAGAAAAAAACAAATATTTATCCAATGTAAATTTCAATGTCCCAATTCTAAAGAAGAAGTTTTTTTTTACAAATATAGCTTATAAAATTTTCAAAAGTTAGATTTAAAAATGTTTTTCCATCTAAAGGCGGAAAAACAATCTTTTAAAAACATTACAGTATTCTATGCTTAAGATTGAATTTATTCTCATTTTAAGCCTCTAAAACACTATATAAATCATTAATAGACATAAATATGAAAATATATTATTTTTTAATTACTTGGAATGTTAAAAAATGTCTTCTAGGTTTCATCCCCAACAAAAAATATTTCCCTCATAAGATAGTTTCAGTACACAGTAAATATTGTTTACAAATCTCCCATTATATGGGTTGTACTCAAGATGGTGCACAATGTTCTCCCCAAAATAATATTTCTCATACATTTACACCATTAATTATAAAATTATATATTTTTAAAAGGACATTATGATCATTACTCATTGTACTAATCCAAATAATTTTTTAATATTATATTTTATATTATAACCATATATCATCTATATAAATGTCACTACCAATTCTTGTATTTTTTTAAATAAATTATCCAAAAACTATTAAAATCATTAGTGAAAAGATCATTGAAGAATAACTCAATTAATATTATGCGCCATCAGGGTTCCCATATTAGGATCGAGTTTTCTAGGTCATCCTACAAAAAATCTATGGGTTCCCCATAATTCAATAATTATTCCACTCCCTTAATATATGTTCACATTCTAAATACACAAGTCTAGGTTTTGAACAATTGTAAAACTTTGATATCTTTTTTCACATTGGTTTAAGATATGATGGGTTACCTCACTTATTTACACCCTCCTTATCATCATGAAATTAAACTAAAAACTATTATTTTTTCATAAAACTATCAGACTATGTATATCCTCTTATGGTTTTGAAGTCTTTGCCTTAATCCTAGAATACCATTTGAAAAACATTGAGTATTTTTCCAATAAAAAAGTGGGCCCTCATACTAGTAATGAGTATATAAGGAATTTATAAATATTTTTTTTGAATGAATTTATTTTTATTCCTCGATGGCATAAAATAGAACTGTATTTCATAGTTTGAAGCATATTCCCTAACAAAATATCTTGTTCTAAAATTAGCTATTGATATTACATGTGATTATTTGACTAGTGTAATATCCATTTGAAAAAATAAATGAAATTATTTGATTTATATTTTCCATATTATGCTGATTATTAAGTTTAAAAGGATTTAGTTTTTTTTATTAATTTACTTAAATGTTTTGTGCTTGTTTTTGAAAGTTTCCACAATTTTGTTATCCTTAATGTGCATCTTAGCTCACCTATTTCTATTTTTTTATTTTTATTAGGATGCAAAGTTGTATATAATGACATACCTACGAAGATAATCTAAGGTATATAAATGTGGTCAATGGAGACAGTTTTGTTGTTGTTTCTAATTTTATAATGTAATGTAACGTTCATGTATATAATCTATTTTCCAAGACAGCTAAACAAAGTTGTCCTTTAGAACTTTATCCCTTGTAATCATTCCAATGAATTAAAATAATGCACCAACTCTAGGTAACTGGGGTCAGGGTGTTACAATGTATCTTAATAACATGTTACATTTATCAACAATACCAATCACAAGACCATTGTCAAAATATTACGTAAAACCCAATATAATGTGTATAGCCAAATGACTCGTCCCATGAGACTACAGATTCATCAAGGGTCTATCAATAATAGATACCAACCTATGTCATACCAGTCCAAAACATTCGTATATAACGATTTAATAATTATACGATATTCCTTATAAAATATACATATAAAATAGATGATACATATTTATTACCATTTCCAAAAATAATTATATATCTTCTAGAATTTAACACCATATGAAAAATGGTAAATTGTTTAGGCAATGATCATATCCATAAAAATGATATTGATACTTAGGGGAAATTCAATGTCAAATTTTCATAAGAAACTGAATATCTAATAAGGTCTAAAAGGGATAATGGAAGTGAATCATAATATTATCCTTGTCCAAATCAGTCAAAAATAATTCATAGCATGGGTTACAATGGTATCAACACATCATATTCCATGTTGAGTAAAAATATACGGTTTTTTGTGGATAAAATAAAATAATAATGTCAAAAATATTATTTAGAAAAATAATCCATTATTTTGAAAACTATTTTAATATACTATTATTTTTAAATCCATTTAAAAAAATTAATTAAAAATAATCCTTGTAAACATTACAGGGATGGATCAAATAAATGATTGTTAATAAATCCTTAAATTTCATATGGGTAAAAAATAAATATTACCTTTTCAAGGAAAAAAGTCATAAAAAATGGAATATTTTGGAAAGTGATGTGAAGATTCCATTAAGAATATGGTATATACCAAATGGGGTAAAAATTTCTTGATCATAACATTTGTAAAACATATTTACAAAATGTTTTTATAGGAAAATAGTTTTTTTACTAAAGAGAGAAATGATGTTGGGTTTTCTTAACAATATATTAAAAACATTTTGTGCACCGTGGAGTGGGAAAATTGTAGTAATACATAGAAAATTCCATGAATTACTAATAGAGAGGAAAATTAATCTTTTTTAGACAATTATTATATAATTTTATCTAACATAAATACTATTTATATATCATTAATGTTTTTTTTAGGAAAACAATCATCAAACATTCTAAAATGTCACATACAACTTTGAAACATTTTAAATCACAAAAATCAATAAGAAATATTATTAGATTAATATATTGATGACCATTAAGATATAATAATTCAGGATATAATATATAAAAATTTGAATAATTAACACCACACAAAATATATAAATGCTGAATATGAAATTTCTCTCACGGATATAAAAAAACATGAGAATACCTTTCCATGAGTTTCCTTTTGGGTAAAAATCGATTAAAATCATGTATAATAAAATTGTGTTAATTATATACATTTCTCAAATCCTTTACCATGTAAATATTATAATTTATTATAAAACTACTTATACAATTATGTTTACCTTAGTTGTTTGGAACAAATTTTGTTTATGTGTCAAAAACACTTTGGAAGGTCATCGTCGGTCAAAGGGATCATTACATAACACCTAAAGAAAAATAATATTGAAATAATAAAAATATTTATATAAAAATTATACTTTAATTATAAATTATTAAATATTTTTATGAAAAAATGACTCAATGTTACAATCATGGAGATGGTATGATGTACGTTTGATTGAATAATGTTCCTGTTTTTCAATGATCATTTGGGAAAGAATGAAATTTATTCCATCTCATTATATAATAATAATTATATCAATAATTCCATATTAATTTGAGATTTATACTTATATATATATATTGTGATTTAAAATAGAATAACATCATGTCGAAGAGGTGGTAGTCCAAACATCCATGAAATGCATTGTCTATTTTAATATGTGTTGAAGGGTAATAAAAATGATATAAATATATATATATAATAATTACATGAATGTAATTATTTAATGAATATAATTTATTTTCCTTTAAGTAACATATTTTTAATTGGTACCATCCATTATATGTTTCATATATCATGTGAACAAATGACATTGCATTGAAGGGGTGGTACTCCCCACTTACACAAATGATATTATCGTAATAATGTTAAAGGGGAAAGTATTAATGGTAACTATAATATAATAATTTTCGATGTATATAGAAATAATAAATTTAATATATATCATATATAAATAGTGTTTCCATAATAATGGATTCTTAGATAGGTGGTAATGGAAAAATGAACATTCATCATTTTGTGAGGTAGTGGATCGTCACACATAGAAACAATATATTTGTTACCCATTAGATGGAGGTTTCTGTAAGTGTAGTTAAAACTAGTTGAAAAAAAATAATTGTATATTTTTGTTCTTTTTGTTGTTATATATTCTTATAATATAGATTTTTTATGGTGTATATAATTGAAATGAAACTAGAGAGCTTGAGAAAATATGTTACCTCATAATCGGGTAACTTCTTTTGGTTTGTACCAAAAGGGTTCATTGGAAGAATTTATGCCCAAAGTGAGGCTTCAAGTCCAAGGGTTTGTTTATTTAGAATCTATATGAGTAGATCATGGATCAAAAATATTTGTTTTTAGGGGTATGGTGAATGAGGATAATTAGTGGCATTTTATAAGGTAGGAAAAGGACTCACTTGGTATTTTTTAAAAATATGTTTGGTGTACTAGTGTTTTTAACTAACAAATGTCTTTAGAAACCAACAAAACTATATATTTTAAAAATAACGGTAAAATTATGGCCATATAATTGTTTTAATATATGTTTCTAGCTCTAATGGGCCTTTATGTTAACGTTTTTTCTGTTATTAAGCTTAATTTCAAATAAATAATGATGATTAATTTTAATTACATTCAGTAATAGTTTTTTGGAAGAAATTGTACTTGTTAAAAATTAAAAATTATGATTATAATAATTATGTAAAATATTTTTATAAATTAAAATCAAATTATTGAAAGAAAATAATTTTAATTTAATCCCATATGCAGGACTACAATGCTGTTTTTCCAAAGTAAAAAACGTATGAATGTTTACTGTGTTTTTATAAGTAATATTAAAGTGAAATTGATTCCAATTAAATAAATTTTATTAATTCAAAGAAATATATTCTAATTAATCTTTTAAAACAATTAAAACTATAAATTACCATTATAAATATATTATTTGAAAAAAACCAATTTGAACTAAAAATAATTATTTTTAACAATTCATTAAAATATAAAATATTTCAGAAAAATATCAGAAATTAACCATAATCTAATTATTATGTTTCTATTTAAAATATGAATTATTTTTGGATGAATTAAAGCATTTAAAGTGTCAAAATATAGATTAAATATGGGTTCAGCATTAAAAGGTGGAAGAATTACCTTTATAAAAATATTGGATTTCATGTGTAAAATAGAGTCTGTTCTTATATTATATCTATGAAAACTAATATATTAATATTAGAAATATTTATTTATATATGATATATATATGTATATATATATATATTACATTATTTTCACTCAATAATTATAATAAATTTAATCTTTATGTGTAAAAAATCATTTTTAGAATAAAAAAATTTTTCTATAAAAAATATTTTATTATAATAATTCTATTTTTATATTAATTTATAATTATTTTTTAAAAAAATTAATAAATTATAAATTTTTTATAAACCATAATTTTTATAAGATAGTTATTACTATTCATTACTACATATTTAACAGCTATTTTAAATCTTATTATATTAAATAATAATATATTATTATTCAATAAAACTTAGTTTTGTGTGTGATTCAAGGCAGCGAATAAGGTATCTCTTACTTCTAACGCATGATAACTCAATGTTTCATGTATCTAAATGAATAAAATGAATTTTATATAGAAAATATTTAATAATGTATCAAGATATTTCATTACCTTATGTGCTTGGTGTCTCGTGTCATACATACTATCATGTAAAATGTTAATATTTTATATTTTCAGGGATTCACAACTGTACCAAGGAATATAGTAAATGCAATGTAGTTTATACATGTAGTGAGGATTTTAACAAAGATTGGATTAAAAAATAGTAATAAAAGTTTATAATTAAATAATATATTGTATGATAAAGATATATATCTTTATAAATGCACTAATTTTTATATGTGTTTTTGGTTCTGGAATATATGTATAATCATTTTATATTATTATATATGTGGTTCAAATGTGTATGATTTCAATACTCAATGCAATGGTTTTCTAGTCTCACTTTTATTTGTAGGTGACTTATGACATATTAACTAAAAAATAATTTTTTTTGTGTATATACTTACACTTTGACATGTTATTTAATGAATTTTCTAATTTTTATGATAATTTATGTTTCATTTTTTTCTATTATTAAATTATGCTTATGATTCTTGTATTACTAATGAGTAATGTATTTTTCTCTCACTTTTATTTCTTTGAGTTTCATTCCATATTCACTACCTTTTTTATATATACTACCCACCAATATATATTATGATTCTTCTCCTAAAAATTTTACAGATTTTAGTTCCCATTTTTTATTGTCTCTCTAATGGGGTTTACATTTCATAAGTTACAAAAGTGATTAGAGAATATTTTCCCAAATTTCCTTTTTTTGGTACATAAGTAATTTTATGCACATATCTTCTTTTATGAGGTGTATATAATTCTACTTTGACATTTTATATAATTAATTTCAATTTTATAAATATATATATTATTTTGGAAATTTTATTATTTGATGGAGAATATGATTTAAACGTTACTAAAGTGATAATGATTTTATCTTACAATCTCACTATTTATCTTAATTGTTTATGATTCATATTTAGATGGATGATAAAATTTTATATATCCCAAAATAATCTCATTATTTGTTTTCCACTATGTTATTTCTTTATAATAAATGTTTCCTTTGATTTCCCTCTCATTAAGTACTGAAGAGATGAATAGTATTTTTTTCATAGAAAAAAATGACTTTATTTCACTCTTCAGTCTAAAAAGATTTATCATCCATATCTAGGTTTTCTAAAAATGTTTTAAAATAATATTTGTAAATATACTATAACAATTTAATTTCTTTTTTCCCATATAAGTATTTTTACGAAATTATTATAAAGTATTCATCTTATCATCTTCCAAATTAAGTAAATTTTACTCTTTAACAAAATTGTTAAATGGTTATTTGTTTTTAAATGTGTATATAATAATGAATGATCAATGATTTAAGGATTTATTTACAAGTATCCAAGTTTATTTTTAATGAAAATGACATTTAGAATTATTTATTATTTTTTATTGTTAAAAAAACTAGGTTAAAACATTCAAGGAAGTATTCCTCATAAAATTATCCTTGAGATATTTCAAAATCATTTTCCATATAATATGACATCATTTAATGTATCTTTTGGATTACTGGGGATATGATCTAGGGATATCATTTTTATTCGTCATATAAATGGTTCATAATTATATTGAAAATTTTTATGAAATTCATTACCTTGAAACCTATTCGTGTTCCCCATGATATCCTATGATGAAATTTTTATGAACCAGTTTATTTCTATTTATTATAATATAATGAATTTTTTACCTTTGTGTGGAAAATATCTATATATAATTATCATTATGGTCGCTACATTAAACCAATGGAATTATATATGTTATAACTAAGGACACTTGTTACATTATAACCACGAATAATGATTATGTTATAACTATGATGAGAAGTATTTATAACTCATTAAAATTCCATTAATAATAAATAATTTTATCTGAGCTCAGAGGGTACATGGTAGGTTAGCCCAAGAACACAAATAATATTTTACATGAGTGGTTTTCCCAATATTGAATGATAAGGTTAAATAGGGGTTACACAAATCCCAAAGTTAGTAAATGGGTGGTTAGATAGGACTGAAATGTTAGGAATATATTAGTTATTGTACTTAATATAATTGAATTACATGTTTATGTGTTTTCCATGAATAAATATCTTTTAACAATAATATTATCTAATATATTTTTTTCTTCAATTACTTTATAATTCATATATTAAAAACAACAAATATTTATTCTATGACTAATTTTTATAACCTATGATATGTATGGTCTGGTTTTTATATGATATTATCATTTTCTCATTATCTTATGTTCATGTTATGTTTATATATCTCTTGTTCCACCTTTATAAACGTCTTATATCACCCTTTTTTTTAATTCCTTTCACTAGGTTATGAATAATTGTATAATGTGTGATATGTTTAATAATGGGTTCCAGATCTGAAGAACTATGTTGAAGTTGATTTCATTAACTTATGAACATGTTGTTTTTGTTTCCATGATTTTAATTACACATAAGCATTATGATCCTTAGGAATATATATGTTCAATATAATGAATATTAATTTAAAAATATGTAATATCATTGTATGAAAATCATGGGTCTCTATAGTTGGTATTAGAGGATATGTTTAGTAAAACTTTTGATACTAGGATGAGAAAATATTAGTGAAGAATGTATATTATAATTCAAAGTATGGGATAATAAATTAATTATTTGATATGGATGTTATTATGTTGTTTTCCTAGAAATATATACTTATCTGTATACTATAAGTGGATGTGGTTTTGACACAAAAGTACATAGGGGAAATAACTATAAAGGTGTCCTGTCAGTATTTTCACATAAAGTACATAGTACATGACATTAGGAATTACAATTCACCTTGTTAGAAACTCTTGGGGGTATGCATTGATTAATCCAAATTTTATTAAGAAAATGTATAAAGTATTTCAATAGATAATGATCATGAATGGACTTGGTTAACCATAAGGATTCAGATATTTAAAAAAGGGTAAATTGATTTAGACTTCCTATAAATGATTTTTCACGATATTGTGTTTTAGAATAATTATTAGTATTGTACGCTCTGTTATTTTTTTTAAACAATGAATGGAACTAGGAAAAACTGGGTTATTGTTAAATTTGATAGATAATTTTTTTCACGAGAAACAAATGAAATGACTACTAGAGTGATGGGTATTATGATCACTTCTAGTTGGTTAACACGATATATAATTAAAAATTTGATCCTTAACCAACTATTAGACTCCCCAAATAAGTAAAGTATATTGTTCTCTATTAGATATGTTGTTTCAGTCTATTTATAAAATAAGAGTCAATTTTTTATATGATTAGAGTTTGAGAAGAAGCACTAAAGGGAATGTATCAAAGGAATGAGGTGTTATTTTATGTGTGGAGATGAAGTGATCAATGTACATAATTTATAAGGAAAAATGAAATGGTTTTTTAAAATAATTGATAATAATAACAGTTTTCCTTAGGAAGATCAATGGATAAATTTCTTAAATGTGTAATTTATGGTAATTATTCAAATAGTTTTACTTGGGTAAATCATAAGAATATTATCATGAAATTCATACGGGTAAATGTTATTATTTTGATGATAAGGATGCATTAAATGAAATAATAAAGGTAGGAAGTATTAATGAATAAGATTATGAGGATTAGTTAATGGTTTACAAATTATATGTTTCAATATTATAATTCAATAATTATGATATTTGAATCATGTTATAAATAAATATTAATTTTTGGAGGTTTTTTATAATTATTCGCATGAATATATTGAATTGTACAGATGAAATGTAAATGGAGAAATAATGGAAAATATATATTTTATATAAATAACTTGATTAGGTGAAAAACAACCCATAATATTTTCTTAATGCTGAGATAATGGTGTTTAGTCAAGATTAATTGATGATTGATACTAATAAAATAAATTAGATAGTATTGATGGCTATGGAACAGATTAATGAATTGATGAAAAGGTTTTTTATATTTTAAATAATATATTTTATAAAATTATTTTAAATATAGAACATACATAATAATTTTGGACATTATTTAATGAATGATAAATGAGTTAATTTTTTGAATCTGGTAATTTTTCCTTGAGCTTATATGGTAATTTAGGTTATTAACATGTATTTAGATAATTTATGACAAATGTATTCAAATATTTAGTATTTTCCAAAAAAGAGAAACAATGTGATATTTTTAGGATGAATATTATTTTTATTTTGAAAAATTATTGAACTTCTTCATAAATTTGAGAATTTTTTAAGGGTCGTAAGGTAATAAATTTATGGAATGGTTTTTGTTAAAATAATTAAGTGGTTTTAGAGATTAATGTGTCATTTTGTTATTTAATGATTTATCTATATTGGAAAACATGTGGTAAAATGTGTTGTTTTGATGAATACCTGGAATAGAGGAATAACCTATCTTTTTTTACGGATCTAATGAATTGATATAAGTCAAATTTACTTCTTTAGGAAGTAAAATCTCATTTTCATTTTTTAAAGTAATAAATGAATACAATTTAATCGATACCCAACTGAAATTTTAGATTTTTATTATCATAAAATTATATTTTTCACATTTTCAACATTTTTTAAATAATATAAACCCCCAGATATTGGAAATTTACCTTTAAATAATTTTCTAATTATTTATTTCATTTCAAATTACTTAATTTTCTTTTAAATCATCACAAAATTGTATTTTAGTGTTTGTTATCTTTCTCAAGGCCATGTTCTATATCAACCACTACAAATCCTCCTATTTTATTATTCCATTCCAATTATCTGATTTCATTTCTTTCCAATGATCCACTTAGATAAAGTCCGTATTATATTATTCAAGACTACTATTGTTTCTACTTTTTTAATTAGTAGTTTTAGTATCCCATTTTATGATGTTTATTTTCAATAGTATAATTTTAAAGTGTAGAACAATTTATTATGAAGAAGAAGTTCATATTTCAAATAAATAAGTTTACTTAATGGTTAAATTGTAACAAAATGAGATTTTATGATATGTATTTCTCAAAAATTTATTTATTTTGATAATTTTCATTATATTAATCATTTACTTTTTACAAAACATGATATAATATAAAAATATTTAATATGATAGTTTTTTTTCTAGCTGTTGGATTTGTTGGTATGATTTGGATCAAAAATAGATGAAATTTTTTTATTAAATCATACATAAAAAAATTACATGGTTACCAGTTATGTAGAAAAAAAAAATCAATACCAATTGCAAATAAATGGAATATTTTTTTACAAAACTCTTTCTGGCGTGTAATGTTATTTATGAAAAGAAAATTGTTAAATAAGTATTTCTGAAATTTTTTAATTAAATATATATTGATTTTTTATAATGTAAAATGTTTTATAATTAAACTAATATGTTATCATTGAATAAAAAACTAATAAATAAAAAATTTTGTTCAAAACTTCTTTTTTATAAAAAATTGAATTGTTGAAACTTATGATATTACTTGTAAAGCTAATTTTTTCCAATTTTAAAAAATTTTATTTGAAAATATTAAATTACACTTATAAATCATCTTTTTAGAATTATCTTTCCATTAATAATTTAAAATATTCCAAAAAGATAATTTTTTAGTGAATTTCCAAAACTAATGGATTTATTTATAATTTTTTCTTCATTTAAGTAGAAAAAAAAATTAAATTGTTCTAATATGGCTTTAATAGAAAAATTAATTCATTAAAATTATTATTATTTGAGATAATTATATTTTAATCTATTTCATGTTAATTTTTTGTATTAATACTTTTTGAACATGTGAAAACATTTTCTTTGAAAAGCTTGTATTTTACCATGACAAATGGTTTAATTATAAATTTTACTCTTCCAATTCTATGAGTTGAATTTGATAAAATATATTAGAAATTTTTAATAAATATAACTAATAACATATAATAATTATAACTTTATTTTTTACCATAATTAATGGTGAGTAAAACAAAAAATTATTATAATGGTTAAGGTTTAAACATGTTAGTTGTGGGTTAATCATAAAACTCAATGGAATTATTTCTCATTAAAAAGTATATAAATCATATTTTCTAACAACATTCAAATAATATTAAAAAAATTAAATATTTGGTTATTTGGAATATTTTTTAATGGTAAGTGATTTATAATTTTTGATTCTTTTGGGAATGTTTGAAGTAATTTCCAAGTGCGATCCTTCCCCACATATAAATGGACATCTCTTGTCCTCTTCTATCCACGCTCCAAGACTATTTGTGTTAAAAAATAAATTCTCAATAATTATAATCACTTATATTACCATGTTATACTATTATTGTGTACATGTAATCCCTCTTAATATTGCATTAGGTTCACGCCTAAAGAGGATCCCTGAAGAGGAGGTATAGCTCTTAACCTTGCATTATCATTTTATTCATTCTCCCACCACATATTAATAATATTAAACAATTTTTATATTATATAAATTTTTTATAACATATAATTATATGTTATTGTATTATTTCAATACCTATATTAACCTCTTCTTCTATAAAATGGGAAACAAACCCATGAATTGTAAGTTTTGGCAGACTACCACTTAGCCAACTAATGTAATTGGTTTTACATCACTACCTCTCATAGATTTCTATAACGAAGAATTTAAATTAGATATAGGAAATTTCTAACATAATTATTAATCATTATTTATTATATGTGATATTCATTCTTAAATTTAATTCTGTGGGGGATATGATAATGTCTCTCATGTATACGGTGAACTCCTACCACAAGAAGCGATGTGGTTTGTTTTTGAAAAAAACATTACTTGGATGATGATATGGATGATGTTATTTAATATAAGTGATATGTACTGCATAATAAATTTTTTTATTCACTTAATTGTTCTTTAAAATTATTAATTTCATCTATTGAAAAATGGAAACAACGTTCATCTATATGTATGACATATCATCTCCATCAACAGTGCATTATATCTTTCTATGTCAAACATTTCTGAATTATATTAAATATATATATATATATATATATATAATTAACATTTATGATATTTATATCATGGTTAAAATTATTTATTGTATTTAATTATGATCAATGTTCTAGGACTAAAACAACCTAACAAAACAAAATGAGAAAAAAATCATTTATTACTTGAAATTGTAATTTTAATAATAACTTTTAACTAAATTGGCAATAAAAGCATTTATTAAATAATATATCTTATTATATATATTAGTATGGTCCTAAAATATATTTATTATAAATTTATATTTATTCTACAGGATGATGAAACCTTTACGAAGGATTTACAATCTTAATGTATGGGATGTCTCGTCTCACTTTTATTTCTAGGAGAATTATTCCATATTCACAACTCATTTATTTTGTGTGATGTGTATAATAACCATATGAAATTTTTATCATGAATATGATTATTTTAATTATAATTATTATTTAATTTTATTTTATTATTTAATATGTATTTTATTCAAACATTACTAATGTGGTAAAGGATTTTCATCTCACATTTACATCTATGAGACATAAGTTTAATTAACCACTTATTAATTTGAGGATGTCAATATACTGACAAAAGAATTATTTTATTAGGAATATTATGAAAATTATTGGTATTTACATCTTAATCATTGGATATATCTATCAGGGTGTTTATGTTTGAAAAGATACTAGAATGGAAAGGTAGTGTGGTCACATTTTTTCTTCCTTGTCCCATAAATTATAATATCAACTGATCTACTTTTATAATTTGTATATATTTCACCTTTGTCATGTTATCTCATGAATTTCTTTATTTTCATGATATTTATTATTTTTTAAATTATTCTTCCATGGGTTTAATTATTCAATTTTAACTGATGTAGAAATGATTTTTTCTTAACGTTTTTCTATTATTGTGGATTATTTATGATGATTTTTTCAATGATGATATATTATAATCAAAATACCATGGAACTGGTGTATTTTCTTCTTAGATGGTTACTGCATTGGAAAAAATATTTTAATTTCATTTTGATCTCATTATGTTCTCAATAATGAAATATATTTTAAGGAAGAATGTAATTTATATATTTCATTGGTTGAAAATGATTTTTCATCCATAACCATGTTTTAGAAAAAGGATTTGAAAAAATATTTATAAATATACTTTATGTTTTTTAAATTAATATTTAACCTTGAATGTATTTTTTATACAATGGTTTTCATGGAACCGTTATATAATTTTCCAAATTATGTACATTCCATTTTTTACCAAAAATTTAAAAGGAATAATTGTTTTTAAACATGTTTGACATGAATAAAAAAATCCACCATCATGATCGATAAATGATTTTTAAATTAATTTAAATTTTTCCTAGGTTATTTAAAAATAATACCAGTGTGGAAAATTTTCTATATATTTTTAAAAAAATGATATTTTCAAATGGAAAAGAAAATTTTCTCCAAGAAATGTTTCATATAATATTTTAAAATGACAATATTTATAATATTACATAATTTTTTGGTACATAATTTTTAGTATGTATATGAAAATGTATACCGTTATTATTTTTTCTATAAATAGTTTATGAGTATGATGATAATAAGTTTATGAAACATATTTTATTTCCATTTGTAATGTTGTTATTAAATAATGATTTTTTTATGAAACTACTTCCTTTGTAAATATTTATTCAATGATGAAATTATTTAATGTTTAAGAAGAATATTTCTTTTACATAGGTAATTCAATAATGAAATTATTATGAAACCTAATTATTTTCTTGCGGTCTAATACGATGAATGTTTTATGAACATTTCTTATACATTTTTTTGATTTACATTATTTGATGGTGGATACATTATAACCATATATGAGTATCACATTATAAAAAAGGATAATTATCATGTAATAACCATGGATGGTGGGTACATTATAATCAAGCTATGTGGTAAAATTTTAATCAATATGTTTGGGACCATTATCTCCCTCCAATTCATTGGGTAGTCCTAATTGTTTTAAGAGATCAAAGGTTACAGAAGAGGTTATCCAAAGCATGAAAAAGAGGGTATGTAGGAGGTTATAAAAAGGAAAAAATAGAGTTTTAATGGGATATTATCACAATATTTTAGAATGTATGTGGGTGATTATCCTATTCCTAACAAGTTATAAATGCCATCATTGATATCATTGAAATATTGTTTTCAAGGATTTTGTACTTTCCCCAAATCGATATCTTATGCGAATACTATTTTCTCATAGATTATTTTCATTGATCAATTTATGATTCATGTCATATAAAATACAATTATTTATGACATGACTCAATTTTAGGATTTATTATATTCCTGGTATGGTTTTTAATTTTTACTCTCTGGTTCTCAAACCCATCAACTTAAGTTATTTTAATATCTACCTTGTTTACAGTTACTGGGAATATGATCTCACTATATCTTATGTTAACTTTCCCCATGTTATGAAGAAATTTATTATCTATTATATATATTAAGGGTTCTAGTTAAGTTTAACCAAGTAGTAATTGATGTACTTCACTTGTGAACTAGTTTTAAATGTATCCATGTTTCTAAATACATTAAATTGTTATGATTATTAGGTATTAATTTGTGTAATGTAATGACTATTAATATAAAAATATTTAATATCTATTTTATAAAATCATGGGTCTTTATTGCTATGGTCATTTTTTTAGGGTGTTAAATTTCATTTTCAACAAGAAGTACTTAATCATTGTTTGTATTCTATGTACTTATTGTTTTACTATTGCAATAGTTTTTTAATTTTTCTTCATAACTCTATAGGATCCGAATGACTATTGGTAGTGTGGTTCCATACACGTAATGAGTAATCATACTAATAACATTAATTATTTCTTATTGGGATGTTTGAACACAATTATATTCAAGGTCCATGTTAGCGGATGTTATCCGACATTTTTTACAAGTTTTAGTGACCATTGTTGGTGCTGGAGTTGGTTCCCTAAAACCAAATACGTTATAATTTATGATTAACAATTTCTTAATTTTATTTAATATTATATATATCATATATAATTATTATTATTATTATTCATGTCATTATTTTGATAATTTCCTTAGAGTATTTTTCACATTAAAATATTTTTATAGCTCCCTGATATGATGAGAATTTAGAATTTGTTAGATGATATTCATAAATAAATGTTATATAGATGGATACTATCATTTGACTAAGAACCGATGATAAATTACATCATAGTTAGATTCTTATAAGAGATTGATACTTTTAATCATGATGTTTTCCCTTGGAAATCTCGAAGGGATGAGGATTGTGAGAACATTTTGGCCAGATAAAAATACACACATTCTATGTTCCATTTGATATTTCTATATATGGTATTGTTTAATTATACTTAGACAATAATACTATCATTGATGAAAATCATGAGTCACACACATTTATTTATTTTCATAATCTATGAAGAGAAATATTCAATGGGAATATGGGTTTATTGGGTGTGTCATGATTGATAGGGAATTAATGTATAAGTGGAGAAGTGTTTTTCCTTTCTATACAATAATAGATGTAAATATATCTGAACAATTAATGAGAATGAGACCACCTACTTTGGTCCATAAAAATGACATTTTTATCAGAATGTTCTTTTTTGGAAAGTCAATGAATGTTATTTAGACATATTTATTAATTAAACATGAGGTGCAACCTATTTCAATGATAAATTGAGGAACCTGTATTATATTACATGTTAATATTTCATATGAGGTAGTTGTAGCTATGACTTATTCTCATATCTTTTGGGATCATTATGTGTTTCTTGAATCGAATCATGTTATTTTATTTGGAGTCACTCTATTGATATGAGGATCTTGAGGTTTAAACATAACATATACTTATAGGCAATACCATTTCATATGAATAAATGTGTAGGATGAAGTGGACCTAAAACATAGAGAGCAATGAAAATCCACGGGAATAGAAAAAAGGTAATTATTTCAATTAAATTATTTTACATTGGAATAATGATAATTGAGTTTATCTCTCAATATATTAAACGGTTTATCAAATTATAATATTTTATATGAAAATATAATGTTTTTTGAATGAAAGTAACATCATTCAAGGGCTCTTTATTAATTATGGGAAGAATGAGGCAAATTAATGGATATTGATTTTTTATTTTACTTTAATTTTGTCACTAGTGAATGGTGAAACGTATGTGATACATAAAACTTGTCTACATAGTTATTTTTTGTGTTTTGAAATAGTATTAGATGTTTAATATATTTAAGGGAGTAATGGAAATTCAAGAATATTAAAAATTACTTTTTAATATCATTTTTGTGACATGAATACAATTCATAAGTAGTTTTAAAAATTTTATCCCCTCCCATCCCTTATCAAAAGATTTTACTAAGAAATAATGAAAGCATGGTAACGATTAGTTTGATCCAATATCAAGGATTAAATATTTTTCTTCTATAAATTATACATTCATTTTAATGCCTTCAAGATTCCATGATAGAATCCAAAAATAAAACAATGAAATTCTTCGAGAAATGGTGTGTGTTTGTACATTATATATTGAAAATACTTTTATGTATTACCCCAATAGTGATTCGGTGAAGATAAAATGTCATTGAGATGATTTTATTCAACCCAAGTAACATTTTGGTGTTGTTTTCATATATAAATAAATTTTCACATGGTCATTGGAATGAATCAAGAATAGATGAGACTAATAATGTATAATACGATTTATATGGTGTTAAAAATTTATCTACTTTTTTATTTTTATTGTGTTTTCTATTACTTTAGTGGTATCAATGAAGATATTAAATTATTGAAGTTTAAATTTCAAATAAAGTTTCAATAATTTGTAAATTTTTCATCAATGTGGTCTTAACACTATTCATGACACGTCTATCACAATTAATATGGTCATGTTATGATCAATTAAATATTGAAAGGATTTTGGAAAATATTCTAAATAATGTAATATAAATATTTATAAACACACAAATAACATATATACATATATTTGTTTCCAAAAGAGTGGGTTTTTTAGAGACATTAGGAGTCACTGGACAGTTCACCAGAAGAAGGAGTAGTGGTTTTTTGTTTGTTGTGAAAAAGAAATAAAAAAATTATATATCATTATAAATATATATATATATATCTGTGTTAGGTGGAAACTTTATATCCATATTGAATAATTCCCACTATTTATTTAGAGGGTAGGTTTTCAAATTTACTTCAGTCTACAAATAACAATAAATATTTTTTTAAAAATATGATAATTTAGTTCCCTATTTAGGAATTCCTTTTTTACCCTCACATGTGTGCGGTTTGAAGGATATAAAACCCGCACTAGACCCAGTAACTACCTAGGGAACCTCAAACTAAGCCAGTCCAGGTCATCGTTGATCTAACCTACCCAAACCACTCTGCCCATTTTAGGTTCAATTTTTCATATGGGACCAATTTTAGGTCCAAAAATAATTGGATTAAAAAAAAATATTATTTGTCTATAATTTATAATAATTATTTCAATTACTATAGGATATAAACTCAGTTAAAAAAACAATTTTAATGTTAACATCATTTAATAAAATTTTCTAAAAATAAATTTCAAATTTAAATTTTTTTACACTTCAATTTTTTTCATAATAACTAATAATGAACCAAGACCGACACATACATTTTTTTAATTTATTAATTAATTAATTTATTGGATTTTATAACTAGAATATAATAATTACATTCCATTTTTATAATATACATCTCATACAATAATCATGAAATAGATAAAACCATATGGTCACACATTTTAGGGAATAAATATATTTTTAAAATTTGAAAATACCTTAACCAACATGTTAGTAAACATCATAATCATATGTGACATTTATGCCAACATTGTTTGAGTAGAAAGATGGTTTAAAACCAGACAAGTGAAATAAATTAGTTATTGATGATAAATGTATTATGAGTCCAGAATTGACCCAAGGTATCCCCCTTGGGTTTTTTTGATCCATAATCATTTCAATTGATCATCCAATCTATAACATTTCATGATGATGTTATTATTTATTCACTATATCATGAATGATTAATTATTTCATTATTAGTGTGTTATTGTATTACTGAAGATAATTAACAAGCTTGTGATGATATATATGAAGAATTTCATCATTATTTTTTTTTTCTATTTTTGTTTCTTTACTGATGTAATAGTGGCCAAATATTAATATAAATTATAAATACAATAGGATTACAACTATAAAGGGATCTTGAAAAAAGATAATGTATAACTTATTTTTCTAATATGATTTAAATTAACTATTTAAAATCCATAAATATGAACATGTAAAGTAAAAATAATAATTAATAATCCCACAAACACACACACAGACACACATATATATGTAAATACTGTAGAAAATATAATGTTATACATTTTTTTTATTATTTTTAATGGAACCATAGATTCAATTTTTGTTCTACCCCTCATATGTACACTTCACTTTATCAAGGTATTCTAATGACATTTATTTTTTAAAATATCCAAATTTAATTCAATAGGATGATCATTTACAATACGTGGATTTATTTGGTGGTTATTATCGAGGAAACCTATGTCCATTTTTTTTATATAAGATTCTACTAAATCTACCAAGGAATTTTGAGTTAATTTTGTTTAAATGTTTTTTAACCAAAATACATTCAAATAATTTATACAAGGACTTCAGATTGGTTTGGAAAATGGTAATATATATTATATCGACAAGAATATCCATTAAAATATGATATTTCATGTCAAATGGTTAGTGAATTTTCAATTTGATTAATTAGTGGGAGACTAATAAATAAGTTTTATTATGACACATTTTGTTAATAAAAAACAATGTATTAAAATCAATTTTTTTTATCTATATAGAAAAATAATTAACAATCATTATCGTTACACTATAATAATGATTGGATATGGGTAAAATTAACACTAACATTATCTTTCTGGATTGGTACAAGCTCTTTCATGTTGTGGGACGTCAAGTGTACAAGTCTAATGTGTATGAGCCCCCTATTCATAAGGCACCTAGAGAGTAGGATAGTAAATAAGAACATATATTTTATATTAAACACTTGGAAGATTTATAGATTTATTGTTTCTTATGATATTATCCATTTCCTATGGTCTCTAGAAGGTTCATGATGATAAGGATGCATACATCATGATGTCTCATAATCATATTAAATATTACGAGAATTCTATACTATAGATATATAAGATCTCATATTAAATATTCACCAGAAATATCATAGAGTTATTGATAGTTGTCCATAATATAGTTTATATTATTGGATACATAGTGAACTTGGATAAATATTGATTTATGTTGTATGATGAGTTGAAAAAAAATATTATTTTTTCTTCATTACATAATATATTCTATTGTTTCATTGTGAATAACTAAATGTTAAATAGAGAAATGTTTCTCTCAAAAATCCTCATATTAATTTTTAATTTAACTAAATATATGAGGCAAGAAAAAATGGATTCCTTTTGGTAACTACGAGGAAGAAAATTTTATTGGGCCCCATGACCCACTCCATGTTAATATATCAAAATAACCATCCTTCTAGGAAGAGGTTAATTCAATGGTAGGTAAATACATGAGATGATTTATGTTTTTAATGTTCCAATAGAGTCACTATTAGAAGAACTATTCCCATTTTAATTAGAAAGGGGAAAAATGGGTGTATTCATTATTAATTGAAATATGTTTATATATATAAGATAGGTCTTATATAAAACTTATTATACTCACATATGAATCTTTGTGTAAGATTTAAGTATATTCACAAAGGTTTCTTGAGCAGAGGTGGATTTTAGAAATTCCAATATACCCATACTTGTGGTTTTTTATATAATATACTACCACATAATATAGTAAAAAACAATGATCTAGTTTTTATTGTCTTTTTATTATGCACCTTGTGCTACCACCAACATTATATCAATATCCATCCAATATTTGGATGTATTGATTTTCATATTTGGAGAAAACATCTCTAGATTTTATTTATATATTATATATTATGATATTAAACATCTAAATTGTAGTATTTATTTATTATTATAATTAAAAATTTATTGGAAGTCAATAATTAATCATGTTACAAAGACTCATATAAATCTAATTTGGGGTATCACTTAATTTTTAATGTAAAACAAAAAGTTATTAATTAATCTATATCAAGATGTATATTTAGATACTTTTAAACTAAAACCACTAAACATATATTTTAAATATTTACTAAAAATGGTGAAAAAAAGACTTTCTTGTAGAAAGAGTGAAAGGGCCACAAATATTCTAAAAAGTTTTCACATTATGTGTAAATAACATTTAAAGTAGATTCTATTTGTGATTATTCATACTCCATTAATAGTTTTGATGACAGGAGTAGATATAGTTTATTTTATTTTATGAAGATGATGATTAAATAATTTATGAAATTCAAAAAGTCCAATAATTAATAACATAATAAACTTGTTAAGAAGATAAATAAACATAGATTATATTGTGGTTAATATTAACATAACCGATACCTTATCTACTATTTATGGCAGTTTGAGATTCTGTCTCAACTAACACTTATTTATACAACATTGTGGATTTATATTAATGAAATAGAGAATTAAATCTCAATGGACATAATGAGTTTAATGATGAATCATTCATAACTTTTATTATACTTTGGGTTATATTCATTATATAATAAAACATAGACAATAAACTTAGTGCTAACTAAATCATAAAAGAAAATTCTATAAGAGTAAATGTGTGAGAGGAAATATCTACTATTAAATTTATGTGTATGGGGTTATAAGGTGTTTTTAAATTTCATGTTTGAAAATTAACTATCACTCTAGAGAAATAAAATGTTTAATTATAGGATACACTAATAAAAAATTGTTATATTTTCAATATGATCCATTATGTACGAAGTTAATGGATTTTATACATGCCATGTTCGTTATGTGGGAGAAACTATTCAAAATCAATATTGGGATAAATATTTACATTGAAAATTCCAATCCCCAAAATATACATTAGTTGGAATAGTAAAAAGTTACACCTGTCATGTTTGGATCAAATTGTTATAGCGACATGAGTACTATATAGGATCACCCAAGAGGTTACAAAAATAAAGAGATGTGGTTTTATAATAAAAAATTATTTTGAATCTTTACTAGTTGTGAAAAATAAAAAAATTTCTTATGATTAAGGTGTAGAGATTGAAAGAGTTAAAACAAGGAAAGAATCCAAGAATTCTATGATGGATTACACTTTTTAGAGTCAATTCGATGTTCTCATCGATCCACTAGTTGATGTCAAGATCGTTGGGTTCAAATTTTTATTTGAGAATAAACATGATATGTGTGGTAAATTATGTACCTATAAATAACGGTTAGTGGGAAAAGGGTTTAAACAATGTCAAGGAATAAACAATGAAAAATTCATTTGTCAAGTTAATATTATTAAAACAATTTGAATTATAATTTCTAAATATACATGAAATGATTCTAATGTTTGGATTAATGATTTAAAAAAATATTCCCTAATGAGATCCGTATGTTAGACATCTATCTGGAATAACTCAAATGGTTGGTGACTCCATATAGTGATACAAAAATATATAAAAAAACAAATATCTTCTTATGGATTGGATAATGAATCCAAATCATTGATCTAATAGTTCAACAAGTCTATAAGGAAATTTATATTCTTATGTAATCAATTTCATCCATGTGTCTACATGATATTTAGTTATAGTGAATTCATTTTACTAGTGGTAAACATTGATATAATATTTATTATTATGAAGGTTATTTCATATTTTTTTCAGTTAATAAAATGTTGAATACTTCATTTTACATGGTAGTAATATGTGAAAAATTAAAAATTCAAGGGATTATGATCATTCTAGATATATCTAAGAGGTTAAATCCAATAATTCTGGGTACATACATTTACAATATACTCAAGAGATTCATAATGGAACATTCTATGATGGCCTTAGTGTCAATGTCAAATGGTTGATATAAATATATGAAATTTTTTCCTCAGAAACAATATAAGGGAAGGTAGGTATAATACCTTACACATCTATGATTGGGTCCAAAATATATAACATAATATGTACTAGGTTTGATGTTTCCTACACATTGATTATGATATACAGATATTAAGTAGTTCTTGGAGAACTAAATTGTAGTGTTGTTTAGACTATTAAATAGTATATAAGTCATAATAATGATGTAATTACAGTATATGGATGACAAGAAGAACTAGTAATCAATGGATATTTAGATATTATTTTCCAAATAAATAAATATGATCTAATATCACTATTAGTAATTTTTTTTCATTAATAGTTTCGAGATGAAGGAACTAAAATCTTTTAGGGGTTTCTAAAACTAATGAGTATATTATAGATTCAGATGTTTCTAAGGAAATAGATTCATAATCATATTTATTTATGTATTTCTTATAACTAATGATCATAAAACATTTTATTTTTATAACATTATAGAAGTTGTTCTATCCAATGATCATATATCACACTATTTGGCAAATTACGCACTTAAAAAGTATCACCCCATATGTGATTTTCCTCATTATGTTGATGTTTTTGAAAGAAGTGTTTCTATGGCGGATAAAATGGTGGATCTATTGAATAAATATAGATCTTCGTAGAATGACGAATGTCATTTTAGAGTTAGCATATTAATAGTGTCTACTAGTTGGTTCTAGTGCATGTGGGAGTCTGTTGGAGTTGGATACCTAAAACTAAATATTGCATAGTTCATAATTACTTATATATTACTGAACATAAATAATTTTTTGTCTTACCCCATGATGATTGTATTTATACCATTAATTAATGTATTAATGACCTTATATTATCTTTAATATTCAAATGTCATTATAGTTCATTACTATAATGATAATATGGAAGTGTCATGAAAGTATTCATGAATTCTTGTTCAATGGATGGGTGTTATAATTTTACTAGACATAGATGATATTAGATATCATGGGTTGGGTAACTTAAGAAAGTGACACTTCTCTTTATGATATCTTACCACAGAAATATGTAACACATGATGTTTGTAAGAATAAACCTTCCATTAGTAAATCAATATGTTTCATGTGGCATTGAATGTTCCTCTCATTAGAAGCTTTTAATAATTATTAGAATTAAAATTATTATTAATTCAAATCATGAACAATCTATAATTATATTTTTCTTCAAACCATGATGTAATATGTTCATTGATAATTTGATTATGAAGGTTGAATCCTTACTGATATTGAATTATTGGAAAATTAGTGAATATATTTTTACATTTCCCTTATTTAATAAAGGTTAATAACATATTCCTTTTGATGTAAAATGAATAACATAATTAATTCCATGTGAATAGATGTTTTATTGTAAGAAATGGATCTTTTAAAAATAAAATTCCACATTTTTTTAATTAAAAAGTCTTATTATGTATTGTGGTTATAGAAAGAACATAAACTATGTTTGTTTTATTATATCCTATCAGATTTAAAATATTTTTATGACTCATTACCATTGATAATATATCAATTGAACAATGATCATATGATTAATATAAATATTGAGTTTTAAAAAAATACAATCCCACATATAATGGAATTAAGGGCCACAAATTATAGAATCATAGCCTTTGAAGCCCAATTATCAGATATTCTGAGGGATATGAATCTATAGTATTCTCCCTTGACCAAGACCAATCTAATATCCATCAACATAAGCATAAGAGAAACCATTTTTGGGATAATTTCAAACTCACTGATATCATGGACCAAACCATGTAAGCCCAACCACGCACATGAATGTTTTACCATCGCACACCTAACTCATTGGGATTTTTTGGTGTATTGAAGGTATATGTATAAAAACCCTATAAATATGGGTATGTATATTAAATTTTATTGAATAATTAATATCCTTTCACTAATTTATTTTTTATTTTTATTTTGATGCAATATAAAATAATATTTTTACTAAATATAAACTATTCAATTAAAGTAATTTTTTGATGAATTAATGGATTTTTGAAATGATTAAATATATAAAAATTTAATTATTAAATAATATATATCAAATATAAATGATCATATATATTTTATGAAGCTAAATGTAATTTTCCTAAGGGTTTTAAAACTGTTCTTGTCAAAAAATAGTAATATTTCTCAATAAATATTGGTTATTACATTAAAAGTGAAAATACACATAATTAGTGACATTTTTCATATAAAATGAATAATATTTTTGTAATTATAACAATGAAATTTTCCAACGATTAATTTTTCATATGTTTCCGATACAGTAAAATTTTTGGGAAAAAATTAAATAAAATATAAATATACGATGTGTATTATGACATCCTAATGATTTGAAAGTGATTTAATAAAAACAATAACGGGTATCCACAACAGGATCTATGTTTTTATATAAAAATAATTTTATTTTATGTTTATTCGATTAGTTTTATAAATCCATTATGAATCCTCCAAAACTATTAATATATTTTAATGTTTTAAAAATCCATTCTTCCAGAGTATGACTAACATCCACATATGTAAAGGTATTATTTTATTATGATCAGACCTTTTAATTATTAAATAACAAAGTTCACTCCCATTTTTTATAAATAGAGGTAAAAACCATTGGAAGCTTTTTAGTTTCGGTTAATTTATTATATATCATCTAAAACATTACTTTGTTAAATAATAATGAAATCCCCCCTCATTCCCTATATAAACACACCTAGATCCCATTTTACATAAATCTAAATCCATAGAGAATTTCCTTAATCTTACCTACCCACTCTAGATTTTTCCCAAGGTTCCCCATATCTCTCAACAAGCCCCTCCTAACAATATGGTGACAGACACCCATGTAAGTTATCCTAACCTTCTCTTATTTATTCATGTTTCTTTATAATCATAAGATTTTTATTTAAAATTCCTAATGTTGGTACATATATCTCCATGTACCTATTAATGACAATTTTATAAAAAAATAGTGGTAAAACCATTTATCTCACATTAACACATTTTTATGAATTTTTATGAAACCTCGTTATGGTACCAAAATGTCATAACAATTTTCCATGCCAAAACAATTGTGTTGTGAATACCAAACACATTTTCTAGCAAGGGTGTTAGGCATTATAAATATATACATCATTGATATGGGACAAAAATTTAATTATTCGACAGTCATTTATTTTTTATTAAGATACGATGTTGAATGAATCTATGTTATGTGACCTATGTGTCACACATAATCCAGATAACGAAATTAAAGTGATGGGTCCACCCCTAATTATATAGTGCACTGATTATTTGGGTAATTTTTAGTCTCAGGAGACATCATCTTGGGATAGGGACTGTACCTAATTACATTATTTTACAATTTTATTCATGATTTCTAGGTAGTTATCCTTGAACTTTGATTAAGATTCATTGTTTTATCTTGTCGCCACATTTTCCATGTTCCATTTATGATTATCAAGTTGTATCACATCTCATTATTAATAATTATGATTATAACTCTTTTATTTCCCTTTGATATTATTATTGTTTAACATATACTATTCTAATCAGGTTATTCCACATTTATTCCCATATTACTCATGATATTTAACCCATATCATATGTATGTCCCCGGGTTATCCCACACAGGTTTAAGTACAAGCATATTAAGAAATGTTTCAATAATGATGATGCTCATTCATGTTTTAAATTAATATTTAATTAAGTTAATTTTAAAAGAAACTATACTTATAAATAATCTAAGTTGTTTTAGGTTTAACATTATATAAATATATCATTTATTAATATGTCATATTGATAAATATTTTTAGAGTTTGTATACATCGAAATGTTCAGTTATTTTTAGGATTAGGGTTTGAAAATACTAGGTAAATCATTATTTTTAAGACCACCTATAAGAAAAAATCCCAAAAAATTTGTAATTATAAGGTATTTTTTTACTATGAAAATAATTACCTATCTAAAAACTATAAGTTGATGTGGTTGTGGAACTCATGTATATAGTGGTAAAACATAAAAACACCAGGTTCTCCTAGAATCGATCGGGAAATAGTGGACTATAATGATCCTTGCTACAAACATAGTTTGATAGACCCTGGGTATTTTCTATGGTGAATTTATAAGATCATTATAAACACTTATTAAGGGAATAAAAAATACTGATAATAGCTTATTTTAGGTAATAGATTACAGATAACATATATTAAACAATATAAATACATATGTTAAGAAAAAATGTAATTTATAATTTTTCCCATTAATGTCATTGGATTCCCCTTTATGTGCTTACTAGTTTAAAAATATTCATCCTTAATTTTCCCCTTATTGTATACACTTTTCTATATGAGCACTTAGTAAAACTGTAAATGTGATTGGCCATATGATGACTACTCCAAAAAGATTTCCAAAACTATGAGATCATAAAACATCAACATTATGATTAAACACTCTCCGCGGACTCAGGATTTGAATAGAATACTAGATCAAGAAGTGTTTTGAAATAAACCTTTTAGATAATAATTTGTGATTGAGACCTTTATGTAATAAATGCCTCCAACATTCATTGGATCATTTTATCCCTCAATGATAGAATAATGGATCAACTCAATGGAGAAGATATTGTTTATCCTTCAATGTTCCAAACAAAAGAATGTTATAGTGGATGATAATTATATGTAGGGAGAAGCTGATATGTTGTGTTCATTTATCAACAATATGAATCATGAGGAAGATATCAAATGATGTGGTAGAAGGAGTTCTAGAAAATTTTCTCCATTAAATATTTTCCTCTCACTCTCTGATGTAAAATGGAAAGGGATTTCCATTCCCTCAAAAAAAGATGACGAGTCTCTCATGGCATATAAGGAAAACATTTCCAGAAATTATTGATATGTCTCTATATATGTCATTACCCCCAATTTCATGGTTCACAATGTTGTTGATGGAATAAATCCTAATTTATGAAAATCACTGGCGATCTGAAAATTTGATAGCTATAAAGAAATTGTATGATATTCCCTCAAAGTGGAAATGGATATTATTGAATCTCAAGGGTGTCATATGTATAATAAGAAGAAAATGGAGTTTAATTCTATAATTTTGATTGAAAAATATAATGGTTCCATGAAATTTCAACATCCCACTTGTTAAAAGGGGTGGAAATACACACCCCTGAAATTACCTATGGGGAATGAGGATGACATTTTTCCATCACAACCATTGAGGTGGATCCCAGAAATGAAGTGGTGACATCGAATATATTTATTCATTCAATAATTTTAATCTTAATTCTTTATTATAGTTCTATGCATTCCTTCATATCACGAATGTTTATTATAACTAATATCACACCACCACAATGTATAAAAGGAGTTTTACTAGTCAAAACAGAAAATGGGGAAATTAGTTCATCCCATTTATATTACAACTCACCTATCACAATATTTGGGAAGAAATTCATATAAGTCATTTTCATGATACCCGTGGTGTAATTTTACACAATTATAGTTATGGATTTGATTTCCCTCTATAGATAAAACATAATTTTCCATGGAAAGGAGATTGATATCTATATTATGAATCATCCCATGATTCTATATAGGTTTAAGGAGGAGAATAAACTTTCATTAGCATAAATAGTTCAATCATGAATTTAATTTCCCTATGATCAAGAATATATAGCTCAAATGATTGAGTATAAGAAAAAAACCCTTCATTACATTCCTATTTTAAGGTAATATGTAGATGTTTTTACAGAGTAATATCATGGTATTATCTTTATTTGATAGGTTTATTTTTCATTTGATCTTATACATAGAGAATTTAAATTATCCATGTCTTTATATATAACTGCTTTTATGAAAAATGAGGAGATAAAGAAACAAATAAAGGATAATATGGATAAAAGTTCCATAAAACCAAGTGCTTCATTATGGGGTTCACCAGTCCTTATCATCTAGCATAAGGATGGGTCAATGGGATTTTGCATTGATTATAATGAGCTCAATAAGATCATAATAAATTAAAGTTATCATTTTCCATGCATTGATTATTTTTTTGATCAACTATGTGGGAAGCAATACTTCTCTAAGGTGTATCTACTATCATGATATTTCCATGATAGGGTGAGGAAGGAGGATATCCCAAGGACTATGTTTTGTACAATGTTTGGGATTGAAAAGATCATAGTAATTTCATTCTTACTCACAAATAATACACCAATCATCATGGATTTCATGAACATATCTTTTATAGATTACCATAAAGAATTTATAGTAGTTTCTACAATAGAAATTCAAATATACTTCAAATGAAATGAGGGGCATGAGGAGCATCAGATAATTGTGATAAAAAAATTATGACTGGGGAATATTTATGAAAATTATAGAAAATGTGGGTTATGGTTAAAGTAAGTATCATTACTATGAAATATCATCACAAGTGATGGGATAACAATGCACCCTTCAATGATAGATGAAATTGTAGAATGGTTAGGGACAAACTCGAGGAAATATATCTATAATTTCCATGGATTGGGTTAGTATTATCACTAATTTGTGGTAAATTTATCTTGATTATCAAACCCTATAAATGAGATGACTTAGAAGATAATAAAGTTTTCTTGTAATGATTAATGTGAAGAGTGCTTCAAGAATCTAAAAAAGAGGATTATCACTATAATTGTTGTTACACAAACCATAAGTGGACAATTTTTTGTATTATTTAGTAATGATTTAAATATGGGCATGGGTGGTGTGTTAATACAAAATAATAAAGTGATATCATATGCATTATGGAAGTCAAAAATTCAGGAATAGAAATATCCAATTATAGATTTGGTGTTTGATAAAGTAATATTCCCTATAAAAATCAGGTGGCGTTATCTTTTTGGGCCGAGGATTTAAATATATACGGATCAACGAATCCTAAAAAATATACTCACAAAAAAGAGATTAATATGTTCCCATGAAGATGGTAAATTATGATCAAAGAAAATGAATTCTCAATTCTCTATCATCCTAGGAATGTGAATAAATTAGAATATGCTCTAGGTAGTAGGGATCCATAAATTTTATCATTGATGATAATTGATAACGATCTGATCTAATTAGATTTGAAAAATATGGACATGAGAATCATAATGAAATTAAATAATCAATAATTACACAATTGATTTCTAATTGATCCCTTTTGCAGATGTTAAAGGATTCATAAAGAGAATATGTGGGGATTTTAATGAATGTGGAAGCTATTGGAAAAGTTAAGTACATAGAGTACAATGTTAATTAAGAAGGTGTTTTATGATTTGTGTCAAGACTATTTTTAACAACAGATCAATAGTTAAAGAAGGATCTTTTGGATGATTCACATAGATAAACCTTTATTATCCATCATATAAGCACAAAGATGTAACAAGATATATGGGAATACAATTCGTTTGTCAATATATTAAAGTAGACCATGGAATATACATCATGATGTCTTTAATGATTATAAGTAAAGTCACAACCATAGAAATATATGGTGACAATGAAACCATTACCCATACCTACCTGGAAGGTGATAACATCACCATGGACATTGTGACCAAACGAATGAATACATCTTGAGAAAATAAATTCATTCTGAGTTGAGGTGCATCATCATACCAAGATATAACACTTCATTATAATTGGAGAGGACATCTCAATAGATTAATATTCACCAATATACATTAGAGAAGTTCTGAGGATACCTGAAGTACCACTATTGATTATATGCAATCATTATCTAAGATTTGTCTCTATGTTATACAAAAATTTGTAACATATTCTAAATACTGAGTTGAAATTTATCACATATTATCACCCCCAAATAGATGGTCAAATGGATTGAACAACCCAGAAACTAGAATACTTGTTGAGTGTTATCTCAATTGACATAAAATGGTGAAGGGTCTATCATCTTCCTCTAGTTGAATTCTTACACAATAAAAGTTGCTACTCAAGCATCCAAATGGATTCCTATGAATCCATTCATGGTAATTGCTTTAGAACAAATTATTATAGGATCATGTATGGGAACAAAAACAAATAGGTTTGGAAATCATTTATGAAATGGTGGAAAATTTTAAGTCCATTCCGTATCACATCAATTTTGTGAAGAGTCAAAATAACAGCTATGATGATAATCATCAACAAGACCAATAGTTTTATATTAGAGATATGTTATTTTTAGGCATATATCCATGTAATAAACTGATGATATTTTGGATGAAGGGAAATCTATGTCCAACATACATCATCTATGTGAAGAGAAATGGTCACATTGGAGAGGTGGCCTATCAACTAGTACCCCCACCGAACCTATCTCAATTAAAAGATGTATTTAATATATCCCTTATAATGAAGTACATAACTATTTCATCACATGTACTCAATCTTGATGTTATACGAATGGATAATGATCTTTCCTATGAAGAGTATCTAATGAAATTTTTATGTTGTAAAGACAATGTTCTATGAAATTAAAAAACACACATTGTCAAAGTATTTTGGAGAAACCAAATGATTTTTGAAGCATCATTGGAACTAGAGGAGTATATGAAACATAGTTAAGATATTTTTGGTGGGAAATAAAAATTTTAGGGTGGAATTTCTAAATGGGGGACGAATTTAATGACACTGACTATTATAAATAAAATTCCCCATTTGTTTTAATTTAAATTTCTTATTATGTATTATAATTATAGAAAAAAATGAAATCCATTGGTTTTATTATATCCTATCAAATTTAAAAAATCATTAATCATCTTTACCATTGACAATATATCCATTGAATAATGATTAATTTTTTTTGATAAATACAGGGTTTCAATAATCCAATTGTCTTAGAAAAAGGAAGTTATGGCCTCAACCAGCAAAGCCTTATCCTCCTAAGACAATTTATTGTACATTATATGGGGGATATAATCTCTGTATATTTCCCATGGCCAATACCATGCTATTATCTAATACATAAGAATATGTGAAAGAGTTAACATGAGATGTTCATGTTCATCATTATCACACCCCCAACTATATATGTTGAACCACCCCTAAAAGTATCACTATCGCTCACCTTTCTATTTCGGTGTTTTTTGGTGTATTAAATGTATATGTATCAAGACCGTATCATAATTATTATGTACATTATTTTTTTATAGTAAAGAAGATTTTTTAAAACCTATTATAGTTTTTTTATTTTTATTCAACCAAACACAAATAGTTTTTTTAGTTAGTATTCAATTTAAATTAAGAAAATTATTATGATGAATTATTGGATTTTTTAAAAAAGAATATAATTTTAATGAAATATTTTTCATAAATAATATTTTTCAAAAAAAATTATCACAATTTTTTTATAAATTGAAATTGAATTTTTATAAATGTGTGAAAAATATTACTATGAAAATAAAAACTCCACATTTCCCAATAATTGTTGATTCATATTTTAAATTTTAAAATAAAAATATTTTTATAAAACATTAGTTAAAATTAAAATGTTTTTTTTGAATTATAATGAAAAAAAATTATCCTATAATGATTTTTTTCTTAATTTTCTATGAAAGTTAATTTTTTGGGTGAAAATTAATTAATGTGTAAATTTATGGTGTGTTTAATGAAATCCTAATGTCCGAAAAGTGACATTATAAATATTAAAAATTGATTACATAAGAAAATATGTTTTAAATTTTAATTATAGTTATTTTATCTTTATTTCATTTATTTTATAAATACATTATGAATCCTAGAAAACCGTTATTATATTTTATTGTCTTGAAATCATTTCTTTCAGAGTATAACACACTTGCACATAATAAAGGGTATTATCAAGTAATGTTATACCCTTTTCCATATGAAATAATTAGAACCACTCCCACTGGGAAGAAACCATTGCTAAAACTATTGGTAGGTTTTTTGGTTTTGGTTATTTTTATATATTGACTCCAATACCAACATATGATAAATAATAACGAGATACCAACACATTTTCTATATAATCCAACCCAATATACCATTTATCATCAATGAATCAAATTTGGATCACATCCTTACTCTTCAAACCCAACACTAGAGACCTCCCACATTTCCTCCAAACTCTTGAGAAACCCCTCCCAAGAATTTCAGTTCACACACTCCTAATAAGGGATCCTGAACATCACTTCTTTTTTCAAGTATCATTATTATCATATTATTTCTATTTCCAAATAAAAATTCTAGTAAATTTCTATCCATGTACCTATTAATTCCAATTTTAAGAGAACATGATTATATTCCCATTTTTCTCTTATTAACCAATTGTACAAATTTTTAAGTGATCGCGTTGTGCGGATAAAATTTCACCATTATTTTCCGTTCCAAAACAATTCTTTAGTGAACATAATACCCACTTTCTATCAAGGTATTTCACTATTATAAAATAATAATTATCTTAATTGGGACTTTCATGTATATATTCTACACTCCTTGATTATGGAATGAAATACAATGGTTAATGAATCCATGTTTTATAATCTATGTGGAACACAGAAGAATTAGAAGGAAAAGAATTTGATGGGTGAACTCAAAATTTATTTGTTCTTTAATATATAGGGTAATGATTAGTATCATGAGACTTCATGTTGATATTGGTAGTGAACCATATTCCTTTTGTGATATCTCAAATTTTCCATGTATTGTTTTTAAATATTATATTGATTAATTTTGAGACCAGGCACTGAGACGACCTGTAATTCCGAGACACGGTGTTCTTGAAATAAATCTCTAAAATATATTGAATAGTATGAACATATGATTTTCTTGAAAAAATAGATAACTCATAAATGGATTCGTTAAATTGAAATCTATGGGAACCACTGAGTTTATAGTGGAAATTTTACCCTATTTACTACATAAAATTGGTCAGGAAGTGGTTTTCTGTAAAAACACATGACACATGCATAAAATGAATAAAATTATGGATTAAAATTATTCAATTCCATTTTTTTCACACTGAAATTGTTTCTTCTTTAAATATATCCTTATATAATAATCTTATGGGTAGCCTCAAAACCCTGGAGTTATTAGAGGATCACTAAGGAGAACTTTGGAGAATCCTTTCTAGAGAATGATGATGCATCATGGATCAACAGATCAATAGAACCTCATATTTAGAGATTCTATTCCAAAAATACAATGCCACATTCATTCTTTAATTTTCATCAAACCAAATTGATATAGGGAATGTGTTTTTCATTTTATTTCTTCATTTCTGATATCAATAACAAATAAAGACCATTCAAAGAACAGATTGGCCCATAGATTGACCATTCTGTGGGATGAGTATTATTATATGGTTTATTAATAGATTCATATATTTTATTATTAAACTATTTATTGAATCATTTCTCTTTATAATATAAATGAATTTACATCGACATGAACATCGATTGAGGTTCATTCCACTTGTTCATTTTTTATTTTTCTCCCATGATTAATTGTTCCTCGTGATATTATTCTTTTTTTCCCCATGATCTAATATTTCTTTGAATGATGGATCATTGCACATATGATTCATGGTGTGAAAATCGAAAATCATAGACCTGACATCATTATGACTCGATGGATGTGCAACGATGGATGTGTAATCTGATCGAATTATTGTCGGTTCTAATTTGACACTCTTTAGTGTGGATAAAATAATGTTGATGATATTTTTTCTAATCAAATTAATGACTCGAATCTCATCAATTCTGTGATGGAATGGATAGATAAGTATGGTTCTTGAGTTTCACAACATGGATGTCTATGGATCAGAGGTTGGAGGATTGACGTAGTTGAGCAGGAGGAAGGAAAAGGGTTGTTTAAAAAAATGATACACCTAGAGAGTACACGTTGACTAAACAGTGTGTAGTCCCCTTAGTTAAATTGACTTGTACATTGGAATATACAATGATATGGGGTGTATTAAAAAGGTTTCCAATATGTAATGTACTTTCCCACATGATACTACGTGGACCATGTAAATGGGCTACATCATGTATTGGTACATGAGCATGGATACAATAATGATGTTGTGTACTCGCACACAACTAGGGTACACGAGTGGGTCCTTGGATACAAGGAAAAGGTGTCTGATACATCTACACATAATGTACTCTCCTTATACATGGAAATGGATTGAATGACACATCCCATTTATACCGGAAGAATCCTAGGTCAAGGGACACACTGTGTAACCCCTATACACATCATGTAATCATCATTACATAGTCCAAATCTATTGTCCTCCACATCTTGGAAATGTACTATTAGGGTTATGTCCTCTTATACTTTTTTAGATGGATGGTATGAATTGTTTCCAACTCCATGGATGGTGATCCCTTAAGTGGTACTTCTTGGATAGAGTCATTGGAATCACATTGAGAGGTCTAGAATGAGATCCTCTATTCTTTTTTATGCCCTAGGTGGAGTTCTATATATCAACATGACTAACACTACTCGGTCACAGATCCTATACTTAGTGGGGTTAACCCAAATCGTGTTTGTTGGAATCACCCAATGGTCATGGTACTGGTCCTCATCTATGTGTCATTTTGTTTTAATATCTATCATTGTATCGTTCTCATGATGAGAACTAATGATTATTATCTCTTGGAGGGATGACATCATTACTATTAGACATAATAGTGTGTTCTCCAAAGAGAGTGATTCATGGAATCTTTGAGGTTGATTCCAAGGATTTGTATACTATGGTTGAGGATTACCTCTAGAATAAGTGTCTTAGATTGAGTATATATGATAATTTTTGTCATATTTGTTATAGACATATTCTTATGTATAGGTGACTATAAAATCCTTTAATGTATGTTCTAACTGTTTAGGGTGTCTTTCTGAGTATTGTAATACTCACACCAATATGGGCTTTGCCCAAGTGTTTTATGCCTTTTTTAGATGTTCAGTATGTTGAAATAGTCCTCGGTGGACTAGGACCATAAGGTTCTTAGTGATATTAGACATACGAAACTATGTCCCCATAGATTTTAGGTAGTAGTATATTAAATTTACTTTCATGTTGGACTTATGTTACATTATTCATTGTGGTTTGATTGTATTTATTCTTTTTTACATTCGTTGCTTCGGGTCTCACTTTTGTGGTAGGATATATATATATATGTATAAATTAAAGGGGTTTTTAGTTGTTTTTACATTTAATCACTTTTTTGGGATTGGAGATGTGTGCCTCTATACAGGTACATATGAAATTCCTCCCAATTTAGTGATATGCATAATCGATGATAGTCACGAGCCCCTTTCCTAATAGATGTGTGTATGGACAGTTGCATAATAGGATCCATAGAGATGGGTCATGATAGAGTGGTATAAAAGGAGGTTGGTTCTGATATATAACTTTGAGTTTTTGAGATTATTTTTCGGAAACTGTGTTATGTTTTTTGAGTTTGTAGGATATTCAAGGACTCTAGTATTGGTGTAGGTGATAACATATCTATTCAATAAGACATTGAACAATTTCATTTCAACTCGAAACATGAAAACACTAGTTTCATGTAAAGTAATGGTACATGCATCATATAGGAATGGGTTAGTGTTTTCATGTCCTTCATGGGTAATATATATTGATATACTCATTGATCGTGGTATATATTGTTTTATTTCAGGATTCCAAAGAGACATATTCTAGCTAAGATTCATCATGATGATAATTAGGGTGATCATTAATGAGGTGTCGATTTAGGGACTAGTTCATATGATTTTACCTCTACGTGATGTACCTTCCACACCATCACCAATAGATCAACCTGCGGTTCTGTAAATACAAGTGGATGAGGTGAGTATGAAAATATTGCATTACATGTTTCAATGGATGAGACCCCTAAATATCCAAGGTGTTCCTAACACATTGGCATATGAGAGCAAACTTGAGGTCTTGACAAACATTTTACATATACTCTAGACACCAGTGGATTAAATGGTGGTCTTGGTACCAAGAATTTTTCATTACTTAGAAGTGCGATAGTGGGGCTAGTGACTTAGTCTTATGATGTGGAAATAATTTAATGTGTATAATTCGGGTGTCTCTTCATAGAGGAGTTATAAATGGATATGTTGAGGGATGTGAGTATTCCTGAGCATCTACAGCGCATATAGAGAAACATGGAAATAATCGATTATTCATCGTGGTTTACCAACCATTATAGTTAATCAATGGATATGGTTTGAGATATTTTTTTTTAGGTCTCTATAAATTTAGTGAGTTATATAAAGAGGAATCTTATACATAATTAGTCTACAATATATTCATACCTATTTTGGGGTGTGCTAGAACATGCTTTGGTGATTGAAAGATGCTTTGCTGAGTATATACAACTATCAATTGTCAAATATGGGAAAACAAGAGCAGAGACCTTAGTATTAGGTAGGTGATTTATGTATTAGGGACATAAACACCAGATACGTTTCATGATATTGTCCTAAGGAAGAGGATATATATTACATGTCTCAGTGAGTAGGTCAAATCAACCTAGAGAGAGGTATTTTCTCTCATATAATGGTCCGAGACATATCTCTCGTGATTGTCTAACCCACTGTGCATCTAATAGAGAAATCATATATGGACATTGAGTAAGAGAAAAATGAAAGATAAGGCATGTTCACAGGTGCGAGGACTTGGAAGAGGGTATGGGATAATAGTAAGAGGTTGTCTACATTTCGACTTGTTACCACAATCAACCTCAAGCGGTCCTTACTAGGCTCAGGGAGATGAAAGAAAGGGGAGAAGATAGTTTTTAGTGGTCAAGTTTTACATATTAATGGATTCATGAATGACTTGAGTTGTGATATATGTCATTTATTCCATACATGTAGTAAAGATATACATAGGTTCTAGTCATTATTTTTTCCATCATATCTTGTTTGATACTTATAGATATTAGTTAAACTGTTGACCCGAACCATACACAAGGAGACCCCTATCAGAGATGACTCTATGATAAGACACTTATTATTATAGTGTGACATGACTCTTGTAGATGAGAGTTTCAGTTGGAACCTCGATATAGAAACGTTCAGAACATATGATGTCATTCATGGTATGGACTAGATATCCATAGTTCATGCTTGAACTTGTTATTATTGGATTGGGGTATGGTGTGTCAAGAGTAATGGAACCTATTTTTCATTTTTTGTGAAATTGAATCCTAGGAAATGAAGGTTGGTATCATACATAAGAGGGGGAATTTGATTACTCATTATTTGGCTAGAATGACCCTTTGTACAATGAATATTTTGAGTTTTCAGTTTCCTGTAGTGGTGGTATTTTATGAGGATGTCTTTATTGAATATTTTCTATGTTCACATCCCCACAAAGAGTTATCATTTTAATTAATTTACATCAAAGGATGAAACATATATCTTCTACATCATATCATATTGCTTCCATAGAGTTGTGCGAGTTGAGGGTGTTGTTGGGGTGCTTTTTTGGGAAGGGCTTCATGAGACACAGTGTGTCACCCTGGGAAACTCCAATTCTATTTTCCAAGAAGGCAGACGAGAGACTAAGGTTGTGAATGGACTATTTGTTCTGGAACAAGTTGATGAATTTCCTTGTAGTGTTCATGGGACTCATCAATTGGATCATCCATCCTTTATAAAAATGATTTGTAGTAGTCTTCATTGACGATATCCTTATGTAATTTATGTCTGAAGAGTTACATGTGAGTCACTTAAGGGTGGTTTTTGGCATACTATGATAAAACCATCTATATGTAAAGATCTAGATAATCTAGTTCTGGACTTAGACGGACCAATTTCTAGGACATGTTATCCTAAGGTCGAGGAAGTGTTAGAATGGGGCCACCAAAGAGAATGATAGTGGTATAGAGTTTCCTTGTAATGATAGGGTATTACTTTAGATTCAAACATGATTTATCTTGATTATCAACACCCATAAAACATTGGACATCAAAGGGAATCCTTTCATTTCTAAAAATAAGTGACATCCATATTTTTATTTTTTGAGGTAGAGTATGAAAAATGATCCGATAGTGAGATTTCCATAGGAGGGTGTCGAGTTCGTAGTGTTTTGAGATGGACCAGGGACTGAGATTGGTTGTTTTATAATAGAGATTCATGTGTTGATTTATAATGGTGCACACCAATGCAGACTAAATGAGAATAGAAACATGACCCAATAGCATGAGTTTTTGGTGGTATTCTTTTCATTAAAAATATGGCAACACTACCTGATGGGAGAGCGGTTTATCATCTATTCTGATAAATAGAGTCTTATGAATATATTCTCCTAGAAGTCTTTTAACTTGAGGCAGAGGTGATGTCTATAGTTCCTCTATGAATATGGTATTGATATTTTCTACACTCAGGGGAAGGGGAATGTGGTAGTAGATGAAGTCAACAAGAGATCTAGTCTATAGTTGTTGATCAATGAATCAGATTAGAGTGCCTCATTTTTTATATCCTCAGTGAATAGAGAAGGAGTAGAAGACCTCTAGTTATTGTTTTTCACCCTTCCAATCTTATAGTTACATAGAGAGGCACATCTTGGGGATAACGACTATGAGAACCAACATGCTCAGATATATACAGGGTATTCTCCTGATGTATATTATAATGTTGGGGAGATTGTTTTTCTTTTTAGAGGACACATAATGGTACCTGTGTCATTGATGATTAGTTTATAAGATATTTTCACACATCTCCCTTGGCAATACATAAAGGTTTGGAAAAGATATACCAGGACATCTGACAAATATTTTTAAAGCCAAACTCACTTTTTAAACATTAAAAGTCCATGAAATTTTTAAAATACTTGAATCATTATACAAACCAACACCCATAGACAATACCTATCTATTTTTTCTGGAAATATAGAAACATAAACACTGATACACAAGTGAGCCAAATTATCTCTCTTTTAGTTCTTCAAGACTAGAATACTTTTAGAATCATAAAACATAAAACATATATTTATAACACAGGGAAAGAATCATAAAAAGGTCTGATCTAAAATGCTCAGTAAGGGTAAAAAGGGGATATATGTAAGCATAATCCCAAGCAGAATAATATGATAACTTGATCATGAAAATAGATGATCATACCCTGCATGTCATAGATCATATTCGTGAATCATGTCATAATGTTTTTTAGTTAACAAGACATAAATCATAATGAAATAAAGAATATAATCCATGAATGCATAAAATAAGAATATAATATGGAATTATAGAAGACATATAAGAATAAAATATTCTTTCCATAGAATCCAAGGCATAATTTTCAACACCATATTGTTGGTATAGTTTCACTTCTTATACCATCATGGTAGACACATTTCACTCCATTGGCCATTTTAGTGGGATTAGTTCACTTGTCATACCATATTAGTTTTCATGGTTCACTCCCATGGATATCTTAGAATTAAAGGTTCATTCCCAAGACCATCTTAGTCAATATCAAGAGATTAAAATCTTTACATAATTCAATTGAGTGAGATACAGGTCACACCTATCTCATAATGAAATCATTAATACATATTATACAAGATCATAGATAATCATATAATAACACATAAAATGAAATGTGTATTATAAACAAGAAATAATATCATAACTTTTTTAAAAAAGAATGTTTTTTAATAATTTCATCATATAAATAATATATAGAAATCTGCATATTTCAAAAGTATATTTTAGGTGGAAATGAAGTAAGTTTCATCAACACCATGTCATTATAACATAATCCATTTAGAGAAATAATATAAATGGAAACAATAAATAATTTCCCAAAAAAGTCTTGAGTATCACAAAATGATGTAATTTTATATGGTTAATAATTTTGACAGAACATTTAAAAAAAATTCTTTAGGAAAATTTCCATTATACATTGAAATGTTCTTTTGGAAACATAGATCTTTTGAAAACATTTTTCTTCAAAAATTGATTTGAAAAATTAAAAAGGATGAATTAAAAACTATAAAGACTTTTTAAAATATTTTTTTCTTGAAAATGATATTCAAATATTTAATAAAAATATTTTTAAAACCTAGTATTTGAATACAATAGATTTATGAATGAAGATAGTGACAATAATATTATACATAAAATAATATTATTAGGTACCAAAGAGTGGAATAAATATTACTAATACCTGAGGATATAAAATATAACTAATGTATAATAAAATTATATAGTTTTTTTAAGATATGGATCATGACAATTAATTAATTTAAGCATTATAATAAAGCGATAAGATTATTTCAAATAACATATATCTATTGGTAAGATGGGATAATACTCATCATGTGGGGAAATGAAAATAAGTGGGAAATAAATTACATCAAAATTATATTCATGATATAAAAATTAAAATGGATGTATATACACGTTGAAAATAATTTTGGTTCTTGGAAAAAGTGGAGTCTCAAAGAAGGAAAATAGAGACAAAACAGTTTTACCAATTTATTATCTTTTACAACTTAAACCCCATAAAATAAATATCATAAAATGGAAATGTGAAGCCCCATAAATTTAATTATAAATTACATATAATAATTTAATTATTAAGATGTACTCCACACAAAAGTAGTGAGGCTGGATTAAGGCATATATCTTACAGAAATAAAAGTGACACGAGATCCATTACCTTATGTCTTGACTCTCATTATACTCATTCAAATAACTTATATATTAAATATATATTCATTATAAATATTCTAAATAACCATATAATTATATAAAATATCATATATGGTTTTATATTGACCTTATATTACGTTATTTTTAACAATATTTTGATAAGGCATCAGTTCGGGTAATATCCACTTTTATTCTTCACATGTGTCTTAATTTGTAATACCATTGGTACCTATGCTAATATCATTATTTCTAGAGTTTAAAACAAGATATAAATATCATTGATACTCATTATACTTTTTTTGTAATAATTTATATTATTAATAAGTATGAAATGGAATACACTGCTTATGAAGATGGTAAGAGGTACATACACATGAACACTATTTCTGTTTAATATTCAGGTTGAAGGGAAAAATGTAGAAGTCATATATTTATATATATTTATATTTAAATAATAATTTAAATAAACTTATTATATCATATAGAAAATATAAATTCTCAAAAAAACATACTTAATACATTCCATGTAGTGCATATACAGATCTTATCTCTTTGAGGGGGTGGTAGACAACACTTCCTAAAACAAAATTGTTGTATTAACTGAAAATGGATAGTAAAAAAGATATATTATATAAAATTAATGAATAATATTAAAATAATAATAACGATAATGGATAATATATATATATATAAATATATTTTCAATCATAATATCCACAATAAGAGATAGTAAAGAAAAAATGAACAATCATTATTTAGTGAGTCAATAGTTCTTCGTACAGGTAAATAGCATGTTTGTAACCCATTAGATGGAGGTTTTATTATGTGTAGGTAAAAACCTTATAATAAAAAAGTCATAGTACAATATTGATACTAGTCATTTTATACAAAAAGTCAATAAAGTCAGTGGAGGGGTGGAGAAGGAAAATAAATGAAAGGAGCATAAGAGAACATGCTACCTCTTAATCGGGTAACTCCTTTTGGTTTATACCAAAAGGCTACCTTGGATTTATTTTTGACAAAAGTGAGGCTTCTAGTATGAATTGAGGGATGTTTGGATGTCTATTGGGTTGATCTTCATCAACCTGAGTGGCTTGAGAGGTGTGAATAAGAGGGGTATGTAGTGGCCTTTTAGATGGGAGGAAAATGACACACCTACCATTTTTTAACAAGTTTGGTGCATCAACATTTTTACCGAAAAATAATAATAATAACCCAAAAAACACAATAAATGAAGTATAATGGCCGAATGACCTCCATAAAATGGGTATTTGACAATTTATAGGTTTTCTTCAATCTTAAATTTATGTTTTAGTACATTGTTAAATTAATTTTCCTCTTAAACGTTGTAATTAATTTTAAAATTAATCCCACTAATGGGACAAAAAAACAAATATTTAATGAAAAAATTGTCAAATGATTGCTATCCTTTTATAGTCAATATCAAATTGGAATTTATTCCAATGAAAATAATTGTGTTTATGGATAAAAATATGATCTAATTATCATTTAAAAAAATTAAAATAAAATTTAACCTTATAAATAAATTATATAAAAATAAATTATGAATTAAAATCTAGTATTTTTCCTTATTCATCCAAAAATTTCATTTTTCAAATAATATTTTAAATGTGTCTAAAATTAATTATATTATATTCCATAAAAGGACATGAAAAGTATTTCATTTGTGAAAATATTATTTTAAAATATATAAGGACACTACCAAATATTATATCATTCATTATCAATAAGTTTAATTTGTAAATGAAAAATTAAAAAAATTTTAAATGTAGTTATTAATATTCATATAACTATGTTTAACAACTACATTATCATTATCTTGTTTATAATTATAACAGTAAAATGATGTTTCGAAGAGACCTCGGTGTTGTGTGTAACATATGCCTTGTCAATGTTGTGTGCATCATAATCCAAGACGATGTTCTCTATAACATATACCAATTCAATATTACATGTAAAATATATCAATTTTATTCCATGTGAAAGGATTTCTTAACATTGTTAATTAAAATATATAAATTAAATTTCCATTTATTTGATAATAAAGGTCCATAAAACTCAAGTTGTTACCTTCTACCACGATTAAAATGAATTTTACCCTAGAAATTCATCACATGTAAAAAATGAGTATATGTTTTTGTCACCATATCATAAAGTTCCATTGTTTCTTCCTCCAAATGGTGATTTAACCTCAAAAAATTGACTAGGATAGTGGTCTTGTTTCATATAAACTTATTTACACAATCCAGAATTTCAACCAGATGCTCCTCATAAGAAATATCCTACTCCAACAATAAGACCTATGAGTTTAGTACATGTGATATATTAGGTATGTACATCATCATGAGAGATACATAGAACATATCATGGTCTTTAGAGATATTTGGTGGAAGTTCCAAGTGATAGGATACCATCATGACAAGATAAGAAATATCAATGGGACCAATATAACTAGGGATTGGTTTATCTTTCATCCGGAATCTCAATCATTCTTCTAGGGTGAGAATTATATAAACACATTTTCACCAACTTCAATTTCTATATCACATTGGTGATTATCAACATAAATTTTTTCTGACTTCTAGAAGCCTTCATATGCTCGTGAATGGGTCTAACCTTCTTGACCATTTATTCGGTGATCTCAGGTCCGTATACCCATCTTTCTCCATCCCCATCCAAGAACATTGGACATATAAATTTCTTCCCAAATCATTCTTAATAAATATACAGATTAATTTTTTAGTGAAATCTATTGTCGTAAAAAAACTACTAATATATGAAGGTGTTGATCCTAACCACCTTTGAAGTATAGAGAACAAAGTCTTAACATATCCTCTAGGGTTTAAATTGATCTCTTAGACTGAATATCCGTATGAAGGTGATAAGAAACTCTAAAACTCAATTCCAAATCATGGTCTTGTTGAATACTTTTCCAAATAATAAAGGTGAACTTCGAATCCTGATCTTATATTGTCGAATGAGGTAATCCATGTGACCTTAACAATTCTTTAATATATATCCTAGCAAGGTAACCCAAAGAGAATTACTCTAAGATAGTGATGATGTATACTGAATTAGTATGTTTATTGACTACCACCCATATATAGTTAAACCCTTTAGATGTTTTGGGTTGTCTAACAAAAAAGTACATATTGATTTTCTCACATTTCTATTCCGTTATTGGTTCTGGATACAACAACAATATATTTTCCTAAATCTTCTTATGCATCATCATTTTCTAATGAGAGATAATTTTGTTAAACTAAAACTAGAATGTCCAGATTAATAGCTTATCTAAAAGAATTTCCATCTCATTGTGTTCTTCGACTTTCTTAATAAAATCATCACTTTCACCTTCATCCTCTCATTTTTCTTCATCTTCTTTGACTTATTGAATTATTTTCTCTTCTATAATTGGATATGGAATTATAATTATAATTCCCAGAGTTTCTATATGAACTGTTTTAGGGAGGAAGGATTTTGGTATCTGATTCTATTCAGAGGCCTTTTCTATATCTTTCAGCAAGGCTTAGACGATTTATGATTTTTAAATTTTCTTTTAAAACTTATTCCGTTTTTCTTTCCTTTCATATTTTTTACATTTTGTATTTTCAAGGCCTTTCCATAGTAGTATCTATACCAAATCTAGAATCTCTATCCTTCTTATTCCTCCTTTTCTCCCTCCATTTTCTACCACTTCATCATAGAATGTTTTTTTTTCATTTTCAACTTTGGTGGAGCTGACAGAGTTTATAGAACTATGTTTTTTTCATTGGTTTTTAGTACCTTCTATTTCCACTTATTCTGATTTTTCGTAAAATTTTCTCTTACATTCCATTTCATAACTAAATATTAAAATTTAATTTCATAAATGTCATAAAATTATGCTGATTTTGACCAAAAGATGACATTTATTCTCCTCAAAGTGTCATTACTCAACATCATGATCTTAATGGTTCATGGTTTATAACTCCAGGGTATTTTAAAAGATTCTAAAAAGAAATAACTATGATACTTGAAAAGATCATCAGATACATTATTATTGGAGAGTTGAGAGTTACATTATTAATGTTATTGATTTTCAAAAGGATGTAATAATCAATGTTTACCTTTCTATGTTTACTAAAAAAGTATAGTATAAATATATCACTTTTCCTTAGGGAGTCCTTGCCTTTTTTCATTGAATAATAAAACAATGAACAAAAAATTATAACATCATGTAGTTCGTCGACTGATGATTGTTCTTCAGTAATTTTATCCCTTTGAGTCCATGGATCTTAATTTCCTTTCCCCCTCAATACTTCCTGAATTACCGAGGAAATTATGAGAGAAAAAGATTCCCTAAAAAACATATGGAATTCCTAGTATAGAATCAGTTTTTCCATGGCACTTAAATGCTAAATTTTCCCTTCCCCTTCATAAAAACTGACTATATCATAAAAATTTATGAGAAGTTTTGGATAAACAGGGTCCTAACACATCATTTTGGAAACAAAAAAAACTATACCATCCATTAATTTTGATATTAATCATAATTAATGAATTATAATTACTAAATAAATTTTGGTAAACCAAAAATTCCTAGTAGATTTTTTAGTCCATGATTTCATTTGTTGAAGACATCTATTTTTTTGGGGAAGCATCAAGTGAGATCTGAAATGTTTGAAAACAAGGGAAACCGAATGACCTATTTGAAGAGAAGAAGAGCTTCAGAACCAACTGACATGAAAAATGGATTGGGGAAAAGGATTCGGGGTCCATTATATAGGCTTCAAGGTGACAGTTCAAATTTCCAATTTGATCTAACAACTGAAATAAGAACGATTGGATCTGACGGCTGAGATGAATATCGAAGAAAGATCTCGAATATTCTGATATTTTGAGGAATAAAGGAAAAAAATTTGATTCATTTAATGTTAATCCAATAGAGTTATCATAACACGATATGAAAATACCAAGAAGTAAAAAATTAATGAATATTTAATTAAGGAAACATACCTTTCAGACTACATTGAAATAATTGTCAGATATGAAAAGGTTATTCATAGATTTTGAAAAATTTATTGAGGAAATGAAATTTTTAATTTCAGAAATTTTGGGTTTTGAAAATTTTTATTATGAAATAAAAATTTTCGGTTCTGAAGAAATTATTAAGAATGAAAAATTTAGAAAAGTTAAAAAAATTGTACCCCCCCCCATGAAATGGATTTTCTTAATTAAAGGAGATAGGTTTTAACAAAAACATAATTTAGAAAATTATCGTACAGTTATCATTTATGTATTATTTTTAATTTATTCAAATCAATTACAGGTTAGTGTATTTTTTAAACATGAGCTAATTTATCTTTCATTATAATAAATTGAAGAATTATATCTTCTTTGACTGTATGATCCCAAAGAAAGTGATTTTTAATATCTATGAGTTTTTCATGAGAGTGATGTGTATGGTTTTTTCATAGGGAAATGGAATTTGTATTATCCGAAAATATACGTGTTTTGGTAAAAATTCATCCATTGTGTATGATTATGTGTTGCATCCACAACACATGATCACAACCACTTCCAACTGCTGCATATTCAACTTCATCACTGGAAAGTGATACTGAGTGTTGCTTCTTGCATGGCCAAGAAACTAATGAATCTTCTATGAAATGACACATTCAATATTTAGTTTTTTTATCCATTCTACATCCACTAAAATCAGCAATTCGAAAACTATTTATAACAAAATCATTTCCAAAAATTTGAAAAATCCAAAATCAATGGTTCCCTTTAAATAGTATAAAATTATTTTCACTTCTTTTAAATGATATTCCATTGGATTATATTGATATCTTGAACATAATCATAATAAAAGAATTATGTTGAGATAATAAGCCATTATGTATAACAAACATCATATCATACCTCTAATTGATTGTTAATTTACTAGTTTCATAGCTTCATTAAGATTAATAGAATTTGAGGTACCAATTACATTACATATACTTTTAGTATTGTAAAATCCATACATTTGAAGATTATATTTAATATAGATATGTTGAGATACATATATCCCTCCTAGTTTTTGAGAAATTATAAAACCAATGAAAAATGTCAACTCACCCATTATACTCAACTCAAACTTAGATCTCATGGGATTCTTTAACAAATCAGTTATAGACTACTGAGATGATCTTAATATAATTTCATCAACATATATTTGAAAACTAAAAACATTTTTCTTATCTTTATTTATAAAAATAATTTAACAAGTACTTCCCTTTACATAATGTTTTCATGTGAAAAATTTTTTAAGTCTTTTATTACCTGCTCTAGGGGATTGTATAATCTTATATAAAGATTTTTTATGTTTGAAAACATGTTCAGGATGTATTCTATCTTAAAATCCAAGAGTTTGTTCAACAGAAACTATATCACGAACATATAAATTATGTAAAGAACATTCAACATCCATTAGAAAAAGATTGAAATTAATGAATGCTGCAAAGGCAAGTAAAATAAGAATTGATTCATCTATAGCTACTAGATTATAAGTTTATTCATAGTCTATTTCTTCTATGTGATTATATATTGTATGATATAATTTAGATTAATTTTATACTATGATTCCATTTTCATCACATTTATTACATAATACCCATTTTACTCCAATTACAAAAGTTTCTTTAGGTCTTTCAACTATTTTCGAGACTTTATTACTTTCGAATTCCATCATCTCATCTTGGATTACTTTAATCTAATAATATTCACCTAAATCTTTGTCAGTGATTTTTTTATTCTAGTTGGGAATAGAATGCAAGATTTTTTACTTCATTTATTAAAGAACTTATAGTTATTATAGGTTGATTTACATCACCATAGATATTATCACAAGGATGATTCTTAAGAAACAATAGATTTTGGTTTTTTAAATACTATTCATCATCATAGGGCACAAAATATCCTGGGGTGAATACATCAAAAATATATTCTTCTGTATTTTCCTTATTAGAACAGTCTTCTGTTAATGGTTGATAATCTGTTTTTCAAAACACAGATGCAGATATAGGTTTGGGTTATTTAAAAACAAAAGGATTAGTTTCATCAAATTTATCATTCACTATTTCTTTAATATTAAATTTTTTATTTTAAAAATATCTATAATACATAGATGTAGTGGAGTGACCTTGGGAAAAAAATTCATTGGATTAGGGTGAGGATTTATTTATGTTTTTTTAGTATTCATAATGAGTAATTTATATCCAAATACATTGAAGTAAGAAATTATATGTTTTCTACTAGGGCACAATTCATAATGCGTTTTATTAATAAAAGTTTTTATTAAAACGTTATTTTTAGTATAACAAGCTGTAATAACAGCTTCATCTGAAAAAAATTAGCAATAGAATATTCACAAAACATGATTCTAGTTATTTCAGGAAAAATTAATAATTTTTCGTTCAACAACGCCATTATTTTGAGGAGATATTGGGGCAGAGAAGTTATGAGTAATTCATTGTTTACAATAAAATGTTTTTAAAATACATTTTCTGAAATTATCCTTCATGATCACTATGAATAGAAATAAATTGATTGTTTTTCGCATTTAAAAAATGGGAAAAAAATTTTATCTATGAAAAGGCATAGTATTTTATTTCTAGAAAATTATGCCGTGTAAATCTGATGTAATCGTCAAAAAAAATTATACAAAATATTTTCCTCCAATACATCTAGTTTGTGTGGGACCAAAAAGATCCAACTGAACTAACTATAATGCCTTAGAAGTTGGGACTTCACTAATTTCTTTAAATATTATATTATGTTGCTTTCAATATTTACAAGGATCACAAATATTTGTATAATCAAATCTGAGCTATAGTATATCCTCCACGAGTCTTTTTTGGGAGTTTTCATGGGTTCCTACTGTTATAGTGTCCTAATTTTCTATTCCATGACCAACATTGATCTTCCACTGCACTAAGGAAAGGTAGATATTGGCTTAAAAGGTCTTATATGACTAGTTTATAAATATTCTCCTTCCTATGGTTAATATATAATAATCTCTTCCTTGGAATTGTTTACTAATCATTTATCATTCCTAAAATAGAAAATGTAAACTCAATCTCAGAATTGTATTATGACAATGAGGTTGTTCTTAATACCCTTAACCAAAAAACACTTGAAACATATATTTTTAGGAAGAAAATTGTTACATATAAAAACAATTTCTACATGATCATTATCTCTAAATGTTAATTTTTCCCTTTTTTTATTTGATAATCTATTCACTAAAGTTTTTATTACCAGTTAAATGTTGGGAACATTCACTATCCATGTACCTTGTATTATTTTTGTAATTTTATTCATTTTTTTGAAAATTAAAGACTTAGACTTTCAGAATACAAAATTTATTGGATTTAAAGATTATAGAAAGTAAAATCTTAAGAATCCACGTTTACAAAGAAAAAAATCATTAGGAAAACCTAATGATTTCCTTTTATTTAAATAAAAATTTCATTCCAAATTTACACCACATTTACATTTATCTCAAAAGGAATTACTCTAGAAACAAATATAATTATTTCAAAAAATTGGTTTTGAATGAGTATAACCAAGTACTAAAGTATTCAACAGAGGATGAATTTTAGAATAAATTTTATTAAATACCATCTTTTCAGAAGTAAAATTTGATATGAGTTTATATAAGGAGAAAAAATTGGATTTTATTCTGATGAAAAAATCCTTATCCTCAATGTCCTTAGATTTAGAACATGGGTAATTATCTAAAATATTTTTCTAATAATCATATTTTCAAGGTCCATAGAATCTTTATCCTTATTAGAATTAACTATCTTAAGGTTATTAGAAAAAATTTAAAAATAAAGATATTTTTTATCAACATCCTTATAATGTTTTTAGACTTTTTTTTGTTAAAATATATATTCTATAGTATTTTGTCTATACCTTTTTAAACATACAAATTTCATTCTGAAGTAATTTAGAAAATATAAAAACATCTTCAGAAAAAGGTAAGGTATTATCTTATATGGAAGAGGGTTCCTCAACTGAAGATTCGTAACATTATTCATTAATAAAATTATCATTTAAAAAAAAAATTACTGATTCAACATTGTGTACCCTATCCTTAAGAAAATGATTTTCAATCATTTCTCTTGATATAATTCCAATACTCTTATAAGAGGAAAATTCAAATTCTATGTTTTATTCTGAAGAGTCACCAACACTGAATCTTTATGTTTAAATTTATTTTTGTTCCCTCTTTGTCTCATATTTGTAATACTTATTTCCCTTTATTTCAGAATTCTTTTCCTTCTTTCCTTTTCTCTTAAACATGTGACAATAAGGTCTAATATGTCCACCGATTTTACATTCATAACAAGTTACATATGAATATTTATTGTCATTGAAATCATTCTTCATATATCTATACTAAAAAAACAATCTTTCCCTCAATCTAGTCCATCTTTGGAGAAAAATTGGATAATTAATTTTTATATTGATCATTGTCACTTAATTCGTATATAATAGTAGATATCATAGCTTTAGATCTAGTTACCCTTTCCAGATTCTTGACATTATATGTAGTAGTGAAATATACACTTTCGTTACGATTTTTCTTCTTTTTTAAATCAGAAACCATATTTATTATTTTTTAATGATTAATAAGAGTTCTAAATAAAACATCAAGATTAATTTTAGTTAATTTTCTATTCTCATAAATAGTTTTCTGTTATGATTCCCACTCATCAGGAATTATTTCAATTATCGTATCTGTATGAAAATAATCATCAAGACCATTCTATCCCATATATTTAAGACTATTTATAGTGGTTATAAATCATTTTTGTACTTTGAAAACAATTTCTCCATATAGAAATAATAATCCATGATATTCAGCTCTTAACATAGCTTCTCTAGTTTCTATCATAATAGAAGTCAGAAAATTTGTAACATCATGTTTCATCTAAATTTAGTTGGTATCTTCACAAGAAGATAAATTACTATATATATTCAAATTCATAGAATTGAAAAATTTATTATGTACCCTGTAATTTAGTTTATATTTTTTTTTCCTAGTATCTGATGGTTCTGACATTCTTTACTGGAATTTTGTTATCCATTGTGATCATTAAAATATTTTCTACTATGGTGTTGATGAAAAATATTTGCATCCTATCTCTCCAGTACTCATAATTTTTACAATCAAATATTGGTGGTCTATTATGATTAAGGTTTTCAATGGAACCCACATTTATACATTTAATTAAATTATAAAATAATTTCTTATATTATTTTTAAATAGTAAAGGGAAAAAAATTACTAAAAAACTGAATAAGAAAACTTAAGCAATAAAAACATGAGTAAGAAAAAATATATGTGAATATAATTATTTCAGAGCCCTTGCACTGATACTAATTATTGGATTGAAATAATATATGTAGATTCCCTATTACAAGGGTTAAAATTATATATTTAAAAACATCCACTTTTATCTTTATAGAAAACTATGTTTCATAATGTTATACAAGGTAAATTCACAAATTATTTTTGTTTCCAAAATAAAGGAATAATTGGAAGGGCTAAGGTACAATTTTATGTAAGCTAAATTAAAATTTGTTAAACATAAGGAATCATTTATAGGACTACTTTAGGGAAATATTCTACCTTAAAGTTCATATAATATTATTTTTGATTGTAAATGTAAGTATAAGAATGTATTCATATATTATAATTTATTTATTTTAAAAAATATATAGGAAATAAAACATGAAACAATGTTCATGTAAAAATGCATGAAATATTATAACCTAACCAGTATGGTTTCCATCAAACTTGGATAAAGGTCCCCTGATCTATACATTCAAGAAAATATGTTTTACCCACACTAGGTTGAGCCCTTAATTAGAATATCGGAGTCTTTCATGCTATCCTTATAAGCCCTTGATCATTAAGGTAGTTGAAACCTCTATCTTCCTAACCTCAAAATCCCTCAATTGTACTCAGGAAAAATTGGAGACACACAAAGAAAGCATAACAAGATGTTCATGGTTGAACCAGATTTTCATAAAACACACAAGGAACAAGAGACTTTCTGACTCTGTAAGTTAATTCAAAACATGTAATATCAAGTATCATGGAAGGATTTCATAGATTGAGATATTGTTCGAATAAGATTCTATTTATAGGAAAAAATTAAACGGTCAGATCCCACCTCAAAAGGTCATGTTTCTTTCTTTTACCATTAAGGTAATTGTCAAAGTTTCACTCAACCAACTATTATTTAGAAACAAATAGTACAACATTATATTATATATGAAATGCTTGGAAATAATTATCAATGTTAAGAATGAGTAAAACGTAAGTTAAATAAAGTATCTTAACATAAACTGAATAATATGAATCAAGGTAAAAATATAATTATATGTCTAAACTTATAAACAATTGTATTCTAGAAACATGGATATTCGGATTCTATTATTCATGGAATTCCGAATATGAATTTTGAGGAATTTAGAGTTTGGATTTTTTTTTAGAATTCGGAGACTGGATTCCATAGAATTCAGAATTTAAAATTTAGGGAATTCAGAGTCTGCATTTCAAAGAATTTTGATATTTAATTTTATAGAAATCAGAGGCCGAATTTCAGAAAATTGAGAGTCTAGATTTCTGAAAATATAGAGTCTGAATTTTTGAGAATGTGGAGCTTGATTTTCAAGGAATTTAGAGACTGAATTTTATTGAATTTTATGTCTGAATTTTAGAAAATTTAGAGTGTTAATTTTAGAAAATTCAGAGTCTGAAATCAGAAAGACATGTTGTAACACCCCAAGATTTCATAGTACGTTATTTCTTCATAGTAACGCAATAACATGCACTACTCGCAACACTGAGTTCAAGCGCATCATGACATACCAAAATAGCAGTTCAAAAGAAAATATGAAAAGTATTAACTGAATTTTGAGCATTATATAATCCTTATAATTTTAGAATCCATATTATAAATTTCTTAGACAAAATGTAAGAACAAATTCATTTTTTCAGATAAAAGAAGTATTTTTCAGAAAATGGAATTTTACCGCCTTTTAATGGAGATCCCTTTTGAAATCCAATATAGGAAACTTTTATATATTTAATTTGACAAAAATAAACTTCTTCTTTAGATTCGGGACATACAAATTTAGTTTCAATAAAATTTTGGTGTTTTTCTGATAACTTTCATATTTGGGTGAATAGTGAAAAATACTATATTTTAACTAAAAACAACTTTTTTAATCAAAACAATTTATAGTGTTGAATTAATCATTTTAATTTTTTTAAGTATAATTATATTATATCTTTACCCTTTAATCGAATTTTTGTCATTGTAATTAATTTCACATTGAAATTATATACAAAAACATGTGTCAATCTTTTGATAGTTATTGTTTCTTAAACACACGCTATTTATTTTAAGAGCGGGAATTAATTTAAAATTAATTAATGCCACTTCTATGTTATTAATTGAGAAAAATAGTAATCATTTTTTAATTCATAAAATCAAATATATCTTTGGCATAATATTTGGTATTTTTCTGAAAATCTGCAATTTTTGATAAATAGTAAAACCACTTAGTTCTAGTTAAAAACCCTGAATTTTTCATTAAAAATCATTTTACCACTTCTGTGAGTTTAATTTCAAAAATCTGACATATACAGTTGTCATTAGTAATTAAAATGTGGTTCAATATGAGAAAATAAATTTTGGTGAACAGTAACGTTTGACTTTTATTTGACACGGTTAGTGGTAAATAGGGTAATTCAAAGTAAAATGAACATTATAATAACTCAAAATTTTCTTAACACATGTCCAACCTTTTTTGGTGGAGTAATTAACGACCATGGACATCTTTGGTTCGATTTTGGGACCCCTTTGAGCCATTTCGAAGTGATAATGACAATTTAGATTTAATTAACTTAAAGTAAAGGCATAAATGATAAAAAAACAAATATCTTTTAATAAATTATTTTTTACAAAGGGTTAAATAACTTATATTTTCGACTATAAATATTTACTTTAAATATAAAAATATTTCCTATATAATTTTTTTTATTTAAAATTTTTAGAGATTAAATAATTAAATTTATTAATTACACAATGATGATGCATTAATTACTTTATTAACGAAAGAATCAAAAAAATAGTGTTATAAATATTAAAATTAATATAATTTCAAAGTTTTTATGAAATAAACTAATTTTCAAGGTTAATATTACATGTTAGGGATGATTCAATGTATATTGTTTGAAGTAATCATGTGGTGATGACTTTCACAAAAACAAAATATCATATAGTGTCATAATTGACATAAATTAATATTTAAAACAAATACTATATTATTGGTGATATAATATTCCTCAAAATGTAATGTTCAGACAAAGGGATTAAATGATACTATATATTTCATTAATGAGCCACTTGAGGTTCTCTTGTAAGTTTATAGTAGGTTTATTAACCATATAATATAAAAATACAAAGAGACATGGTAAATGTCAAAGTAATTAATTAAGAGTTAAATCTAAAAGAGAAGGTTAATTTAGTGACACAAACCTGTCTAAACCCAATTTTATAAGTGGATTTCGACCCATTCCCACATTATCCTCAAAATAAATCAGTTTGGAGCCATTTGAAACCGAATATTAATTTATTATAAAATAATATTTTTTAGTTTTTCCTAAGGTGCCCCTCACCCCTCTTATAAAAGGGAACTCTCACTTCTCTCATATTCATACCTTCAACGCCTTTTGGTTTGGAAAACCCCTACCGAAATATTCTCTAAAATTCCTTCAATTCATCCTAGAGGCCTTCCTTTAGTCATAAATCCAACATAAATATCCATTTTGATCAAATCAAAAGGAATAACCCAAAGAAGAGGTAATGAATTCACCACCCTCTTTCAAGTTCCTTTCTTCTTCCACTTTTTCATTCTTCGTCATTATAAAATAATAACTCCATTATCATCTATATACTCTGATGTTATTATGAATATGGTACAACCATATTAATTATTCTATCCATATGTTGAATGACATGTCACCATACGTTCATACGTACGACTTACCATCTCCACATCGTGGTGTAATTGTTATTCAATACATTCTTATTTGGATGGGTATAATAGTGATGTGTAATTTATTTAAATAATAAATATAACATGATAATGATTATGTATATATTATATAATATCCAATTATATATTATTTTATTATCAAAAGAGTGATATTGTCGCTCATGCGTACGTATGGACTACGGTCTCCATGAACGCGATGAGATTCATTCCACATCATATCCATTCAAGAATAATTATTATTTGATGATTTAAAGTTATTTTTAAAGGCTTCGTATCGTTCTAGATATGAATAAGATACAACCTGTCCATAATAAACATGGCTTACGTAACAATGAATATAAAGGAAAATGAATCAGTTAACACCCAAAACAACGATAATACTAAGATATTATTAACAAAGCAATGTTAAAAGATAATATATGAAACCATATTAATGTATATGATTATTTTATAATTTAATAACAATTATTTCACCATTATACAGGATGTTAACTTACCCTCAACCAATTAAAAGTACAAGGTAAGGGGTTTTCATCTCACTCCTTATTCCCGTGAGATTCATGCCATATTGCCACTATTACCTTTTGTGTGGTGTATGTACTGCCCATATTTGAATTAATTGTGTAATAAACTTTAATTTTTATGTATTTACATATTAATTGTTTGATAATTCTTTCATAGGATGTATGTTTTGTAAGTTACCAAATTAGTAAGGGTTATTTCCTCAATCTCAATATTTATCCGAGATTGTTCATTTGTAAGTATTTACTGGGACATTTTTATCATCCATGTCCATTTTTCAGAAAAATGATTTCAAAATAGATATTTTAAGGATTTGGGAAAGGTACTCTTGATCAAGATCATAATTTTAACTGTTTTAATGATTTATCTTTCTAAATCATTTAATTAATGTCCATGTTTTCAAAATGATATTAAATATTTATTTATATGGACTTGAATATTTTGAAATGATAATTATTTTCAAAAGTTTCAAAGTTGTATGGGACACTTGGATTCAAAAATCTCTTTTAAATTAATTACTTTATAAATGTGTGACTTTTAAATGATGTTCCAATAATTATATTTCTCTCAAAATAATTTACTCATCATTTCTACTATGTCAGCATCCTTTACTAGATATTATTTTTACTTGAGGTTGATTTATTATAACATTATCTTCTAGATTCTATTGAATGAGTTATGATATGTTTGAATATGGAAGTTCTATTTTTATACCATTCATGGTTTATGGTTAATGTATTGACATTTAATATCCTAGTTATTATATGAATTTTTATGTTAAGTTTCAACCATTTAATATGAAAAATGTATTAGACATAGTGAGTGACATGTGGAGCCAACTATAGCTCCTCGATGCATCGGTAGGTCTCTCGAGACAACTAGACGTGGAGTTGGCCGAGGCCTTTTTTCCAAATTTGATTTATGGTTTTGGAAGAGGCCTTAATCATTTTTAGATGTCTTGTATGAGGCCTTGAAAAAATGTTTTATAATGTCTGGAATTATACATTACCTTATTATGGAAATAATATTGATGGTTCATGTGGTCATTCGTCTAGTAGAATAACCATGATTATGTTTTATTATGGAATTATTTACTCAACACATATTTTTTCCATAATATTATTCAATTTTATTATTGGTAATGGCATGTGGTTTAAATTATTCACTACACTTAATAATTATGTCATTTTCTGCTATATTACATACCCTTACTGAGCGTTTGAGCCCACCCCTTTCTAGGTTTTTTTTCAGGATTCCAAGAAGTGTATTGTGACTGATATGCAGGTTTAAGCTAATGGAAATAATGGAGTTCTCAAAGATCTATTTTTTTGGTATTGTATGTTATAAAGTGTAATGTAATGTTCATGTACGCAATCTATTTTCTAAGACTGCTAAACCAAACAGTCCATTGGGACATGATTACATGTAATCATGCCAATGTATTAAAATAATGTACTGACTCTGGGTAACTGGGGTTGGGGTGTTACATTTGGTATCATAGGAAGTTTAAAATAACCTTGGAAACTAGACTTAGATAAACTCTAATTAGAGCACATTATCCTAAGATAAACTTTGAGGATTAGTATATAATAACTTCGTTGAATTTGGGTAATGTAGAGATTTTTTGAGTTTTACAAGAAAATAAATCCATGTCTGGATACAAGAAGGTAGAGGCGGCTCTGGAACATCTGTACCTAGGTGTAAAACCCAAAAAAATTATTTGATATAGACTCGAATGGGAACTGGTGCACAACAACAGGCCTTGTTGCACTCTTGGTTACGAAACTCCCGGGGGATATGGTTACAATAATTCTCATTTTATTTACAAATTATTATAAAGGATATACAAGTATATACCACCTCAAAGAAAATATTTTTCTGGATTATATCCATAAACGGTTCAATTTATGTTAGGTATTTTACAAGTTTGGAATTATTCATTGCAATTCATAAACTGACCTAGTGTATGCCGTTGTAGAGAAATAGCACCCAGTATAAGGAATGGGAACTCCGGCAATATGTATGATCCAAAGAGTAATAGGGATCATATCTTTCACGGAATTAATAAAACATTAAGACGGAAAATAGTCTCCCATGTATTCTCAACATATGAAGAAATATTATCGTGTGTTAATAAGATAAGTAATGAATTCTATGAATCGTATGGAATTTCAGGGAAGTCAGAGAAGAAAAGGATGGTCAAAAGAAAGATGGATAAAGGGAAGAGGAAAAAGAATAAATAACCTATATGTGATAAGTGTGTGAACAAACACCCTATAACTTTCCTGAAGAGAATGGGAGTTTGTTATAAGTGTGGGGAAAAAGGACACCATGTACATGACTACAAGGGTAAGAAAAAGGTTTCAGATGTACAGTGCTTCATCTGCAAGGAGTTGGGACACTACGCGAACTAATGTTCAAATCATCAGAGTATGCCCCAAATGATGTTATTGGATAATAATCAAGTTATGATACTGCCACAGATGAGGAGGAATGATTAAAGTTCTTATGTTGTTATTAAATAATTATGTCATCTGATATTTGTATCAATGATGTACTGGTTATAATTATCATGGAATATATAAGGATAGTACTGTAGTACTATTTCATTAAGGACATGATATTACGTGGAATCAAGAAAAGTGACTCAATAGCTGGTTAAATTTCTAGAAAATATATGTTTGAGAGAAGGATAAACATTAATATGGTTCTGATACCGAGTTAGTGATTTTGGAATAATACATGATTTATTTGGATAAATTATATTGGAAATTCATGACTACCTTGAAACTAATTAATGATTTTTATATTCTATCATTGTTTGAGTTCAAAAAAATTTTGTATTGAAGGAGTATATCCAGTATACTATAATGAATAAGGGAGTATGAATGTAATAAATAAGGTTTTATGGTAAGTCAGGATGTTGTGGTGTTTTAAAATAATACATGATGTAGGTTTTCACATGTTATTCCGTGGAAAAAATGATCTTATTTTTTTTATCTTCCCTATAAATTTTGGACTGTGAGTTTGGAAAAAAGTATTTTGGATAAGTCTTGTTTGATATTTTTTTTTAGATTTCCATAAAAAAGGACAAACCAGAGGTCAGGCAGCAACCTGTCGCGTCCAGCATGGTCATGAGACTTGAACCCGCAATCGAAGGGAAATAAAGGTGTATCACCTACCACTGGCCTACGTGATGTCCTAGTTTGTATAATGTAGTTTTTTAATAGTCTGAAAAATTAATTATAAATTCATTATTTTTGGAACCATATACGATTAGGATAAATAGAATATATATATATATATATATTGAAATCTTTCATAGTGAAAGATGAGTTTGTGGTAGGAATTTGTTGAATGGTGAAACTCTACTTGTCAAGTATATACATATACATATATATATATATTCCCTATTATTTTATGGATAAATTAATTATTATACATTTTGGAAGATAACTTGAATCCAAAAATGTGTTATCCTAAAACCTTACATTTTGTTGAACCGATGGTATTTTAAATCATCATAGATTGGTGGCTTTGAGGCCCAAAATTCTACAATTTTTTGGGATTGATGACCTCAATCACTACCTATAAATATTTATGTTTTTTATAAAATTATGTGTCACTAATTCTCACCAATGTTTTCTTAATCGAGATCATAATTTGGTGGTGACTTTTTCATTCCCATTTTCCTCTTTTTAAGACTAAATTTTGTGAACCCAATTTACGATGTGGGTTTTCCCACAAAGGTATTTTCACTTTTCAACCATTTATTTTTGAAGAAAAATTTGAAATTGCGAGGAAGAAATTTATTTAAGGAGGGAAGAATGTAACACCCCAAGATTTCATAGTACATTATTTCTTCAAAGTAATGTAATAACTTGCACTACATGCAAAACTTAGTTCAAGCGCATCACGACTTACCAATGTAGCCATTAAGAAGAGTTCATGAATAATATTAATTGAATTTTGAACATTATATAATCCTTATAATTTTAGAATCCATATTTTGTGTTTCTTATACATAATGTAAGAACAAATTCATTTTTTCAGATAAAATAAGTATTTTCAAAAAATGCAATTTTACCGCCTTTTAATAGCGAACCCTTTTTAAATCCAATATTTGAAACTTTTATATATTCAATTTGACAAAATAAGCTTCCTTTTTAGAATTGAGACATAAGAATTTAGTTTTAGTAAATTTTTGGTGTTTTTCTGATAACATTCATATTTCGGTGAATAGTAAAAAATAGTATATTTTAACTGAAAACAACTATTTTAATCAAAATAATTTATAGTGTTGAATTATACATTTTAATATTTTATAAGAATAATTAGAATATATTTTTAACCTTTAATCCAATGTTTTTCATTCGAATTAATTTCACATTGAAATTATACATAAACAAGTGTTAATCTTTTGATAGTTATTGTTTCTTAAAAACACGGTATTTGTTTTTAGAATGGAAATTAATTTGAAATTAATTAATGCCACTTATATGTTTTGAATTTAGAAAAATAGGCATTATTTTTGAATTCGGAATATCAAATATAGATTCGGCTGAATATTTGGTATTTTTCTGAAAAACTTCAATTTTTTATTTATAGTGAAACCACTTAGTAGTAGTTCAAAACACTGAATTTTTAATTAAAATGAATTTTACCACTTTTGTGAGTTAAAATTTTAAAATCATACATACATGGTTGTTATTAGTAAGTAAAATTATGTTCAATAAGATGAAAATTATTTTTGGTTAATAGTATCTAGTGACTTTTATTTACCATGGTTAAAGATAAATATGGAAATTCAAGGTAAAAACATATTATAATAATTCAAAATTACCTTAGCACTTTTACAAACCTTATTGGTGGAGCCAGTAAATACGATGGGAATATTTTGGTCTTTTTTGTGACACCTTTGATCCACTTAGAAGTGATAATGACAATTTAGATTAATTAACATAAAGTAATGGAAAAAATGACAAAATCAAATATCTTTTAATAAATTAATTTCTAAAAAGGGATATATATATATATTATATTTTCGACAATAAATATTAATTGGAAAGATAAAGAGATTTCCTATATAATGGAATTTTATTTATAATTTTTATAGATTGAATAATTAAATTTTTTAATGACCAAATGATGATGAAATAATTACATTATTAATGAAAGAATCAAATAAATGGTATTATCAATATTAAAATAAATATAATTTCAAAGTTTTTATGACATAAACTAATTTTAAAGGTGAAGATAAAGTTTTATGGATGATTCCATGTATCTTTTTTTAATTAATCATGTTTTGATTACTTTCACAAAAACAAAATACCAAATAGTGTCAAAATTGACCTAAATTGATATTTAAAACAAATAATATATTATTGGTGATATAATATTCCTAAAAATGTAAGGAACTCTCAAAGGGATTAAATGATACAATATATGTCATTAATGATCCACTTGAGGTTTCATGGAAGTTTATAGTATGTTTATTAACCATATAATATAAAAATACAAAGAGACATGGTTAATGTCAAACTAATTAACTAAGAGTTAAATCTAAAAGATATGGTTAATTTAGTGACCCAAACCAGTATAAAACCTATTTTTTAGTGGAGTTCGACCCATACCCACCTTATCCTTGAAATAAATCAGTTTTTAGCCATTAGAAACCGAATATTAATTTATTATAAAATAATATTTTATGTTTTTCCTAAGGTTCCCCTCACCCCTCTTATAAAAGGGAACTCCACCATCTCTCATATAAAAACTTTCAATGACTATTGTATAAGCCAAACCCTCCCCAAATATTCTTCCAGCATCACTCAATTCATCCTAGAGGCCTTTCTTTAGTCAGAAAGCCAACTTAAAGAGCCTTTTTGATCAAATGAAAAGGAAGAACCCGAAGAAAAGGTAATGATTTCACCAAAATTTTTCAAATTTCTTTCTTCTTCAACTTCTTCTTTCTTTGTTATTACCATTCTAAAATAATAACTCCAGTATCTTATGTGTACTGTGATGTTATTATGAATATGGTACAACCATATTAATTATTCTATCCATCCTTTGAATGACATGTCACCATACATGCGTACGTATGACTTACCATCTCCACGTTGTGGTGTAATTGTTATTCAATACATTTTTATATGGATGGGTATAATAGTGATTTTTAATTTATGTAAATAACAAATATAACATTATAATAATTCTTTATATATGATATACTATTCAATTATATCTTATTTTGTTATCAAAATAGTGATATTGTCCCTCGTGCGTACGTATGGACTACCGTCTCCACGAACACGATTAGATTCATTCCCCATCGTATTAATTCAAGACTAATTCTCATTTGATGATTAGAAGTGATTTTTATGGAAATGATATAATTCTGGATATGAATAAGATACATCTTATCCATAAAAACATGGCATACATAACAAATCATATAAAGGAAAGAATTAGTTAACACTCGAAACAATGATAATACTAAGATGTTATTAAAAAATCAATGTTACAAGATCATATATAACATAATAATAATGTATATATTATTTTATAATTTAATAACAATTATTTCACCATTATACAAGAGGTTAACCTACCCTCAACGAAGGAAAAGTACAAGGTAAGGGGTTTTCATCTCACTCCTTTTTTCCCGTATGATTCATGCCATATTGACACTATTACCTTTTGTGTGGTGTATGTACTGCCCATAATTATATTATTTGTGTAATACACTTTAATTTATATGTATTTACATATTAATTGTATGATACTTATTTCATAGGGTGTATGTTTCGTAATTTACCAAATTGGTAAGGGTAATTTCCTCAATCACATTATTTATCCGAGATTGTTCATGTGTAAGTATTTACTGGGACATTTTTTTCATCCATGTACATTTTTTATAAAAATGATTGCAAAATGAATATTTTATGTATTTCTAAAAGGTAATCTTTATCAAGATCTTAATTTTAAATGTTTTAATGATTTATCTTCCTAAATCTTTTTAATTAATGTCCATGATTTCAAAATGATTTTAAGAATTTATTTATATGGATATGAATGTTTTGAAATTATAATTATTTTCAAAAGATTCAAAGTGGTATTGGACTCTTTGATTCAAAAATCTCTTTTAAATTAATTTCTTTATAAATTTGTAAATTTTAAATGATTTTAAAAAAAGGTTATTTCTCTAAAAATAATTTACTCATCATTTTCAACTATGTCTTCATCCTTTACTGGATATTATTTTTGATTGAGGTTGATTTATTATAATACAATCTATCATATTGTATTGAATGAGTTATGATAAGTTTGACTATGGATATTTTATTTTTATACCATTCATGAATTATGGGTAATGTATTGAATTTTCGTATCCTAGTTCTTATACGAATGTTTATCTTATGTTTCAATCTTTTAATATGTGGAATGTATTGGAAATAGTAAGTGATGGGTGGAGCCTGCTATAGCTGCTCGATGAATCGGTAGGTCTCATTAGACAACAAGAAGTGGAATTGGCTGATGCCTTTTCCCAATTTGATTTATGGTTTTCGTCGAGGCCTTATTCATTTTTAGATGTTTTGGTCAAGGCCTTGACAAAATGTTTTAGAATGTCCGACATTATAGATTCCCTCATTGTGGAAATAATATTAATGGCTCATGTGGTCATTCGACTTGTAGAATACCCATGATTATGTTTTATTATGGAATAATTTACTCAGCTCATATTTCGTCCATAAAAGTATTTATGTTTATTATTTTTAAATGCATGTGGTATCATTTATTCACCATGCTTAATATTTATGTCATTTTCCCATTTATTGCATACCCTTACTGAGCGTTTGACATCACCACTTTCAATGTTTTATTTTTTCTAGGATTCTAAGAACTGTATTGTGATTGATATATAAGGTTATGAAAAAGGGAATAATGGAGTTCTAAAAGAATTTTTTTTGTATTGTATGTTAGAAAGTTTAATGTAATGTTCATATATGCAATATATTTTTCCAAGACTGCTAAATCGATTGGTCCTTCGGGACTTGATTACTTGTAATCATACCAATGTATTAAAATAATGCACCGACTCTAGGTTACTGGGGACGTGGCGATACACATATTATCCAAGAAACTATATTATTCTATGGATTTAGATATGGATCTGAATTTTTGACATAGTAAAAAAAGATTAAATTGGGTTTTGAGAAGACACTTAATAAGTCATTACAAACCAAGATAAAACTTTAAGAGATGAAAAATTTTCCTTAAGAAAAAAAATTCTTAGATAACGATAATTTTCTGTAAGAAAATGATTTTCTGATTATCAAACTATATAGGAATGGAAAGGTGATAAATAAACCTTATTGACTAAATAAGTTCTTCCATAAATATAAATTCCATGAATTCATCCTTAGTTTTTCTCAGCCATTAAAATTCATTCATAATATTTAATCAATAAAAATCACTATGATATGATTAATATTTATTAGTAATAAAAAATCATAAGATATATAAGATAATGTACACTACATGAAATATTTTATTGATCATATAGTTCAAGCCTACATAATATCATTCATTATTGAAAATTTTGTCCCAATAGATAAATATTAAGACCTTTGAATAATAATATAATATAATATTGGTATTGTTAACTGCATGCATCTTGTTATATTTTTTTATCAATTTCAATGTATGAATCCTAGATTCTTACAAAATATTTTTAAACATAGAAAATAATGAGATAATTATATTATCATTTTTTGGAACACAAACATGAATACCAACCTACTATCATTATAAGAAAAATACTATGGCTCATACAACAATATATTACATAAAAAAGATACTATAAGACTAATATGGAATATCAAAAAATGAATTTAAATGTTTAATATTGCATTGAACTACATTATAAAAACCAATGTGGTATTTCTATGCATTGAAAAATTTCTTATGCACAAAGGAAGAATGTTTTCTAAAAAACTAAATCTAAATCATGTAAGTAGTTGTGAAAAAATCCCATTTATGAAATCAATACATTTACAAGGAATGTGTAATGTAAGGGTTTTATTTTTTAATGAATACAAAATTAATATGATTATAATATTGCAAATATAATTTCATTGACATGAGTTTGAAAATAGTTTAATAAGAAGATGAAAAAAACACACTTTATCATGTGATATATTTTGGAAAAATTATGAATTTAGTATGATTTTTGTATATATTATAGATTTCATTTCAACAATCAAATAGTAATTTCATTAAAGGGAAAAATTTCTGTACTTTTTATATCATATTACACATAAATCAAGTTGATAAGGAAGATATGCTTTATAGATTTAATAATTAATTTAAAGATTTGTATTATATATAATAATTACTTCTATGATGGGTATAATGGCATGGTTTATCATTAATTATCTTGATTGACCCTGAATTATCATATAAATCATTTAATTATTTATGAATCTAATACATGATGTTGGTCTCTAATCATTCGTGTATCTTCTGGAAAGTCTCTTAAAGATGATGCATTAGATAAGGGGTGAATTTTTATATTAGATTAACTAGGATTAAATGTTAATTTAGGTAATATGAAGGTTAAATATAAATTATTAATACTATGTTATATAGGTAAAATAGTGGTAAACATTAAAATAAATTGATTAAATAAAAAAAATAAATTATCTTATACATCTGATGATAATTCTATTAGATCTTTAAAAAAATGTGAAATTTAAGATGGAATCATATAGATGTTATAAAAAAGATTTATAAAATATAAGAAGAAAAGTTTACATGGGTTTTTAGTTAATGGATAAATATGCTAGAATCGCATAGTGATAGTCTATATTCAATAAGAATAATTTCATATAGAAGATAAAATATTATAGAGATCCTTGTTGAATATATAAAACAAGATTTTTTTCGATCTTATACTAGTGGCATACAAGGAAAATGAAATAAAATTAATAGGATAAATCCTTGATGAAATATAATTTTCCCATGGGGAAGAATTTTTTTAATTCTTATAGTGTATTGAATATTATCTTCGCGCAACATGAATTTTCATAGAGTTTTTTATGTATCTATATAAATGTATCCAATGAATTTATCCTTATAATTAAAATTTTTATAAATAAAAAATAGTATGGATCAACTCTCAATGTTAAATTTTGATCTATTTCTTTAATGAATGAAACATTAATATTTAGGATTAAATGCATTCATAGGATATGATATACTCTCTCTCCATAGTTATCAAACATTATGAACAATAGTGAGAAAAAATGTATTGTTTGTTAGTTTTCTAAAATAGAGCACGATTCTAATATTTTATGGTTTTTTTGGAATTGATTAGAGGATTCCAATAAGGATTGATTTCATGGATGTTATTTCAGAATTTTTTTATTCCCATTAAATCCACAAAATTGGAAAGGTTAAAAAGGGAAAAAATTACTAGGGGAATTAAAGAATGAAAATGAGATTTTTTTATCAAAAGTGGAGACTATTTTAATGGGAAAGCCATGTCGCATTCCATTTATTGTACTTTTGATGATAACACTGTGAACATCTAGTAGAAGAATTTATACTTTTACATATTCGATTCAATAATTTTTGTAGTTCATTAGGGGGTTGATTAATTTACCCTTAGTTGTTTTGATGTTGATGCAAGTTCAATAATGATGGATTTACTTTCCCACATCAATCAAATTCATAAATGATCATTGGAGGAGATCGTATACCCATGTCATTTAGATTAGTTTTAATTATTTATTATATAATCAGGCATTTATAGTTTCTTTTATTATAATTAAATCATTTATGATTTTGAATTATACAACATGATTTAAATGAAGTAAAAAATTAGTGGAAATTAGACACTATGTAAATGATTGAAATAAATTTTTAAAGATACATTTACACTAAAATAAGAAGATGAGAGGATAGTAATTTTGGGTATGTATAATAGTAATTTAATTTTTATTATATCTACAAATCTTTGATTTTTAGACCCATCATAGACATAATAATATTTTAAACATTTACTGATGTTTATCCATGAATTCTTTTGAACGTATCTAAAAATTTTAAAACAGTTTTTAACTAGATAAGAAAAAAAGGTGATTCTCACTCATTATTCCATGATATATTCTATCCAAAATTGAAAAATATTTTTGGTGTTTGTTTTTGTTTCATTTGTCTTACTCGTTTCTCAAAAAATGGGATTAGTAGCATATTAGGTGTTAAAATTCATATGATGTCATTATTATTTTTTTATTGACACATTTGAGTTTATGCTTCTATTATAGTAACGAAATTTATTGAGAATGAGAACTAGAAATCTAGGGTTATTAATAAGAGTTTTCACATCTGTAATTCATTGATAAGAATGGATTTACCACTAAATAATTGACATAAGAGATATTAATCAGTATATCACATTCATGGTATCATCTTATTGTAAATGTATATTATTGTGTTTCACTCAACATAATAGGGGTTTATTTACACTTATTTAATTGATTCACATCCCTGAATTTATGATTAATAATTTTTGATATAGTATGAAATTATGGAATTCCCAAAGATATTTGTTGTGAAGAAATTATGTAATATCTCAAACAATTAATAAACTCATGTCCTAATTATTCACCACCTTCATCTATGAAAAAAATCATAATAATTTTACATGTTGAGTATTATATTAATAATTTTTTTTCAATATCAAATTAGTATAGTTAGATGATTCCCAATAATTCTCAATACAAGGATTTCATGATAACTTGTGGGATTTTTTGTGGTTATAAATGAAGAGTATTTTTTCTAGAAGACGATTTCAAGGCCCAGTGCAGATCATAATTGATAGAAGGTGAGCTCACAATTTTGGTGTGAACATTTAATTTTATTATATATGTTGGATTGAATGTGTATTTACATTTACTATTATTGATTGTTCAGGCTCATTACTCTTCTTGTGTCAAAAGTAACATTCATTTTGTTTAATAATTTTTTAGGGGGCATTGGCTAGGGGCCCATATGTCATTCCATTTAAAAAAAATAAAAATAATAATCACTGCCTTTTATGATCATTAAACTAAAAAACAATATATGTATTTATCCTAATAAATCATAAAATCTTTCTCTATTTACACTAAATTGAATATTATTATTTTTTGTTAATAAAAAATATTTTACTATATTGAATAATTTATAATTAAATTATAACAATAGTGCATCAACAGTAATATTTCAAAAGTGAATCAAATTTAAATATCCATGATGAATGTACTTGAATTGTACGATGTTTGAATCATTTACATATATCTTCTTAATTTAGATGTTATATATTGAATTATAAATGTCTATAATATATGAAATATGTACGATCTTCCCATTTATAAGAAAAATAATTCAATTATTTATAAAAAACAGAAATATAAATAATAAGACAAATTTATTTCTTATAAAACAAAATTAATTTATATTTATCAACAGAAGAGTGTAAAATATTAGAATTATAAAAATAGATTTATTTTTAGATATTAATTATATATTCCCACCTCTAATATTGGAACCCAACCTGAAACAATAAATAATCTTGAGTTAAGTCGTGAATTCACATTGAGGACCATTATAGGTTTACGGTTTATAGAATTAACCCATAACTGTTACATAAAAACACAAATTTATATTTTTTGGAGAAAATTTTTCTTGTTAATTATTTATTAAATATAAATTATTACCATGTTATAACAATTACACAATTATTTATGTTCACGTCAAATGTTCTGTTGATATTCTGAACTTTTAGTGGAAAATGAACCAGTTTGGATGAAAATAGTCCATGTGGTCATAATTACACCTTATCAAGAATAATTTTAATAACACTATTTTCATTATTATACATTAATTATACTTTGAAATCAAACTATAATTTGTTTTTATAAAAAATTAAGAACATTATAATCATTGAGACGGTAGGTTTTACTAACACATGAGTAACGTTTTTCATTTTTAATTGATCATTATGGAAACATGTAAAGTACAATTGTTTTATTTACAACCTTATAATAACATAATAAATATAATATTAATAATTTAAATATACTTATATATATATCATAAAATTTGTGTAGTGAATAAAAAATAATTCCATCGCTACATGGAGGTGCAAGTTAACATGTACGCCTGAATGAAATCATCATTTTTATGTGAATTGAAAATAAGAAATTATGTTATATATCATGATTAATATATCATGAATATCACATATGAAAATTAATTCAATCCTTATAATCAGTCTTTAAATATGGGGATGAAAAAATAACTATATCGATTTATGAGGTGGTAGTCATTCGTACACATGAACGAAATATTCATTTCCCATTTGATGAAACTGGAGATGAATATATATAGATATATTAATATAATGAAATATCATAATATTTAGGATACTATAGTTATTATTTCAACTCGGTTAGATTTTATTTTAAGGAAATGGAAGAAGAAATAAAATATCAATATATAACTAAAATGATACCTCTTTTCGATTGATCTCCATTGAAGAACACTTTAACACCTCTATGGAAGGTTTTCTACCTAAAACAAGACATTAAAAAAGTGGGGACGTATTTCTGAATTCTTTTTGGGTAGATAGTGGACAAAACAAAAAACATTATGTACGTTTAATAGATAAGAGTGGGCACATATTAAAATGATAATGTATGGGTACCCTTGCATGTTCTAAAAGTATTTAAGTAATATAAATTAATTTTTAAATAAAAAAGACTAAACATTGAGTTATCTATAAGATAATATGACTATTTTTTAAAATCCTTACAAAAAATAATTTTTAGACCTTTATAAATTTCATTTTAATACTTATAATTTTGTTTTAACCTTAATTATTCTCTTTTAATTTTAATTTTTATTACCAAATCGTAAATATTAAGAGAATATAAGGATTACTTATATGGTTTAAATGGATCAAAAATGGAAAACATAAGAAAATATAGACCTTATGAAAAAAAATTAAATTTAATACATTTTTATGAATTTTAAATAATTTAATAATATATTATTTTTATAAAATATCAATAGAGTCAATTTCAACACTATTCATTTCATTGAATCTAAATAAAATTAAAACTGATAGATTATTTTAAAAAATCACTTAATAGACTTACAATATGTCATATTCTTCTATAAAATTTATTTATTAACATAATTAGTTATAATAATACTAATTTTTAAATTTTTTAAAACATTTATTAGATATTTCTTTTAATAAAATAATTATTGTATCAATGTTGTGTTAGTATTTATTGTTCTTATTTAACATTTAAAAAATAAAAATAAAAAATCATGATGTATATAATTTTACAATTTTTTGGAAACTTTTTATAATCGATGTTTTATCATATTCATTAATATATTAAAAATAATATACTTATAAGAAATAAGAGGTTGACATGTTGTCACTTTCTTTTGTTTCAATTATATTTATATCACTTTCATGGAAAAAATCCGATTAAATGAATCAATTACAATTTAAAAGTATTAATAGTACCATTTTATTCTAATAATTTATTTTTAATCTGTTAGGTTAATTTTAGTATCCATATCATATTATTTATTTCTCTAGTCTACTAGATTTATCTTTAACCATGAGAAATAAAAATTACCAAAGATACAATTCATAAAATATAAAAAACCAAAAGGAATATATTTAAATAATATGTAACCACTGATTCCAAATATTTATTACATTTTTTAAAATTTAAAACATCAAAGATGCAATAATTAATTTTAAATTATTCCCCATTTTCAATACGAGAAAAAAAAATTTAAATGTAAAAACCATCAAAATATTGACATCTATTTATATATTATTTCAATTTCAAATTAGATCAAATAATAAAAAATAGGTTAATTATAAAAAAATTAATCTAATTATACTTTAAAGACAATTAAAATTATAATATATTATTATAAATTAATTATACAAAAAATAATTTTTTAATTAAAATGTTGAGATTTTCAATATTCATTAAAATATGAAAGTTATTTGGAAAATAAAAAATATTTTCCCAAACTAAATTTTTATATCCCTATTCCAAGAAATAAGTTTTTTTTCTAATAAAACATATAGAAAATTCAAAAATTATTTTTAAAAACGGTTCACCATAAAAAAGAGACAAAATTGAGTTTTATAAAAAAAATACTTCTTTTATCTAAAAATTGTATTTATTCTTATGTCACGTATTGAAATAATATAAGATGAATTTTGATCATTAAATTGAATATTTTATAAATATTTTTCATTAATAAAATCCATCATGAGTGGTATCATTATATTATAAACTCATTTATTTTCATTTAAATAGTTTTTCCAAAAAACAAATCATTTTGTTGAAAAGGATTTTTTCATTTATAATTAATTGTTCGCATAAAATTTTATATATGGGTATTTTTTCATAAATCAATTAATACCTTTTATTTATACCATTTTAACATTTATCTTATATGGTATCATTTAAATAATAATATTTAGTTGTTCACTTAAGTTCGATGTGGCTTATTTTATACACAATCAAATATATTGTCTCTCCATTTTTAAAACATATTAGGTTACATTCCATCCCCCCCCCCATTTTCTTAATTATTTCCTCACAAATTTAATTTTTATGTTGGCATCTATGGTATATATTTTTTAAATAAATTTATTGAAATCCCACATCGTAAAATGGATTAATAAAACATACACATTAAAAAATGTAAATGATAGCATGAAGGTCACTAGTGATAAAAATACTAATATTCCATTTAAGAAAACATAGATTTCCAAAAAACTAACAATCATTTTCTGATATATAGTGATATAAAACATGATCATGAAAAATATAACAATCACAAAACCCTAAATTTTGGATTTGTTAAAAGGTCAATAATTTTATAGAAGGAAAAGTAAAAATAAAACCTTTTTTCAGATCTTTTTCATAACGTTGAAGAATTATTTTAATTTTTATAATAAGAAAATAAATTAACATACATATATTAAAAGTTTTGTTTTTATCCTTGAAACAGATTCCACAAAAAAACACATCTTTTTTCTAAAAATAATGAATATTAATGATGAATAAACTTATATAGAGTCACATAATCCACAAAGAATTATCCATTTATTCATCATGTCTAAAAACATTAACCGAAACCAAAAAGGATAGGATAAATTAATATAATTCCCCAAATATAATAAACATTAAAATAATAATGGCCTTATTGAATCTATAAAATTTAAAAGTAATAGCTAGTGAACCCTACAGACCATTTGATAAATAAATGTCCTTAATATTCCATTAAATTATAAAAACTATGATTGAAAACCAAAATTCAAAATTATTTTATCACATAGTCTTCCAAGAACAATTATATCATTTATCTCAAAATAACATCAATAAATCTTAAGGTTTCATAGACAAAAGTAATTAATATACACATGAATTCTCCAAGATATGTTATTCAGTTACATAAATAACCCGAATTACCATAATTCCATAATAATAATCATAAATTCTTCCATAATATTAATAAAACAGTACACCTCAATTAATTTCTAAAATTATTCTATTTTTCATAGGCATATTGGGTTCCCAAAATAGTGATTGTCATCCAAAATTACATTTATTACTTAAACCTTGAATCATTTTATTAATACCAAGGATATCCATTTGATAAAATATAATATCTGAAAATCAACATTTTATTATTCCATCAAAAATTTGTAGAGACCCATGTTTTTTCTTGTCAGACATTGGAAAATTTCTATATATGTTTCCAGAACTAGGAACTGAGGCGGTGTGTGATTCCAAGGCTTGATGTGCATGTAATTTATTTTATAAAAATATTAGGTATATTATATACTATACACAAGAATAAAATAGAATAACTCTTAAAAAATATCCAATATCATAAATTTTATTGCATGGTTGGGTCCGGAATGTGGCGTTTACCCCTGGAATGATATAACATTTGATGCGATGTGATTTCTGTGGAAAAGGAAAATGAGTGTCTATTCATCAATAAAATAATTAATTTGAATTATATTATCTTGGACATCCAAACAAATTAATTTTTATTAGGGACATATATTGGAAATTTGAGATAAAAGTTAAGCTCATAATACATTGTTTTACCTATGCACAACCAAAAGTGAGAGGGAACATGATGTTTAGTTTTTATAGATATTACCCAGAATATCGCCATTATTCAATAAAAGGGTGGTTAAGAGGTTTGATTAGGGTTTTCCCCTTAACCCTTGTCCAACCCCTTTATCTCTACCTCTTTTTTATATGGTTGATCAATATGAAAAACTCACAAATATTTTACATAACTCAGCAGAAGTGTATCAGGCGTGTTCATCAACTTCAATCAAATATAAATCGATGAAAGATACTTCTATTGGAGTTCCATATCTTCTATTTATGTTTTAAATAAAAAATACCCCCTTATCTTTTTTACCTCATTTTGATATCAATAATATGTGTAAGAAAGAATACAGCCATCGATATGTGATTTAACATAGTTAAATTTTCATGTTTTTTATGCATTCATCGCGGAATCATCATTTAATTTTTGTTTGGTCAAAACATCTATAAATCATTGAAAGAATCATGATTATGTGAATATCATGGCCTGAGAATCCCAAATCTATGATTGTTTCTTCATTTAGAGTTGAGTCAGAGGTGGTATGTCATGTTGAAGGAGGAAACATTCTGACTTTAGTGGGGTGGCAAGACATAGACGGTGTGTAAAGTGGCTGATGACAGTGACTCCCAGTGAGGGTGGCGGAGCTGTGGTAGTCTATGACATCAGACTGCTGGATGCAGTCAGCAAGAAGGGTGGGACCCAAATTATGGCATGGTATACAGAGGCTTCTAGCATGGATGGGTGTGAGGAAGATCCATGTGAGGATAGGAAAAGTGGGTATGTGAGAGCAACGATACTACGTGGAGGATTCGAGGAGGGAGATGAAGCAGCAAAGGCGTCCTGAAAAAAAACGAAGTGTCGACCTAGGGGGATAGATTGAGACGTATCACGGGGCCTATGCTAAGGCAAGATGGCGGAAAAATGGGCCAGTGAAGTGGGTCTCCATGTAGATAGGGCTAGGTTGTGGTTCAGAATGCCAGAATGGGCCAAAAGAGAAAACTGCATAGAGTGGGAATGGTAGGACATTAGTTAGAAACTACAAACCACCCATATATCCAAAATAGAGTTTCTATTTTCCTGGTTGTCTATGGACATGCGATCCTCTCTTCGAGATTAAAAATTTTAGGCTAATTTTGGAATTTTATGGTTTGCCACATGGTTGAGTTGCATGAAATTCCAGAATATAATAATAATAATATAATTATTATAATTTAGATTTTTTATCAGACATATATTCTATATATGCTATAAATTTGGCATGCCTTATGTGATGTTGTAACCCCAAAATTTAGGCAACAATTTCATGACTTATTTTTGTGAAACAACACTGAATTCACGATGTGGACCCCACAATGTCATATTTTGGCCTTTATAGTGAAATGTGTCTTTTTAACTGGGTTTTTATTTTGGAAAAATTTAATAGTCAATCTTGTTTGTTTTCCACAAGGATCGCAATGGTGTGATCTATTTGGATTTGTTGGGAAATATTCAGTACATAATTAAATTTGAAAACATAAAAGGAATATTTGTAGAAGATCCTTTTAATGTCTTGAAGAGAATATACAACCGCGATCAGATAGGGATACCAAAGTAGTACAGAGCTTACCCTCTTTCTGGGTTGGGTAGTGGATTCCCCAATGGTATTATTGGGTATACCATCCAGTTGGACAGGGTAGTCTCATTCCCTAATGGCATTCTAGTCATAAACCTCTATCCGAGATGTTTAGTGGTGTTTCGCTGATGACTCACCGAGCATACACTCTAATAGTGTCTTCGTAGTGGCCTTCCATAGTGACTTTCTTGAGTGGTACCCTCTTGTCAAACAAGGTTGTGGAGTTCCCCATAGAATACTAGAGAAGTCTCTTGGCTATATGGCATTTTTACAGGGTTTGGTTTTATATAACATTAGTATCATTATGTATTGGGGTGCTTTCTCTACTGAGGAATATCTTTGTGATGCGACATTAAAACATATGGTTGAGTCACAGCCTCCTAAAGAGGCCAGTATAAGGATGTCGGGATTGCGCCCCATTGAATTCTATGTTCAGGAAATATTTTTAGAATTATGGGCATCATGAATGGATAGTTCATGAACTATTAGTGACTCTTTTTCTTAGGTTGTGATGTGATATTAAGATCCTCTTACTCTCTTGTTTTGGTTTCTTCTAATTTACTATATATATATATATATTCTATTTTAGTACCCACTCATTAGGTTTTGCTTACTCTCATTACAGGAGAGGCAAAGATGTGTGGGGTATTCCTTGTGCTCATTCTTTTTATCTTGACGTTGTTGGAAGAGACTGCTCTCCTGCCATGTGTAGTTAAGACTTTACAAAAAGGTCATGTTCTAACTGTTCCTAGCTTCTTCTAATCAGATGAGTATACATCACTCTCGTATTGGGTTGAGTGGTACTCTTTTAATATACATTTTTTCAACAAATATTTTCCTTTCCTATGGTATCTATTATTGACCCCTTCATTTTAGGGTGTCCAAGTGGGTATGTTTATAGTCAACCCTATATGGCCTTTCCCACATGTATCATTCCTTATACATATGAAAAACATTTTTGATCATGACTTCAGCGTGGTAAGGGATACCTGTGTGTGGACTGCATACGGTGGTCATAGCTCTTAATTTTGGTGGGATACCCTCTAAAAAGTGTTTCCTTTTCGAGATTCTATTAAGATGTTCCCCTTTCCTAATTCAGTTATTATTTTCACCGTTTTTCTTTTCTGTTTACATTACTGTACTTGTAATACTTTATGGTCCATGCATGTTTGTTTTATTCACAATATGTTTCACCATTTATTTCATTACATTTTCACCTTTTCATTGAGTTGGTGGTGTGATTTTTTAATGGTAAATATGCAATTGAGTCCCTGATATTGATGTGCCTTCGGGGCTTGTTTCCATACCCTGGCCCATAGAGGTAGTCTTGGGATAGTTGCAGTACAGGCCCAGAATGGATCGGTTCATGATATCATTTAACTAAAAATAAAATGGCATACTCACTATCCACTTCCCGTTGGCCAGTGGTTGGGGCTAAATCCTAATATCACATTGATTTCAGGTTCAATTATTATAGTTTTTTCCAAGGTGACGTCTTTTCAACATTCCAACATGTAGTCTTTTTTCTAGGACTATATAATTTTTATAGCTCTTATATTATTCAAAAAATGAGACAAAATCCTAAAAAATAGCCATAATATATTTTAACCTCAAATTTTATCTCATTTATTTCATTTGGTATCCCAAGAAGAAATTACCTCAAAATTAATTGTCCCCAAAAATATCCATTAATCACATTAATATTTTTAACATAAACCCTAAAAAAGGATTTGTATGGCCTTAAACTTTTGATAGTCCTTAAAATTTTAAACACATATGATATCTATCTATTGTAGGAATAAATCATAATCACCAATATAGTCTAAACCATCATTTGATAGTGATTGCGAGGAATAGACCATAAACATTAAAAATCGTTACTTAATCCATTAACTCACAATGATGATAATTTTAGGTTTAGTTTTTTTGATAATTAGTCCATAACCATTACATAAAAACTAATATTTATAAAAAGAGGATACATATAAAGTAGTATCAATTTTGTCTACAGTATAAAACTTTTAAATTAAACATGATTTATTTTTCATGACAAAAATAATTCTAACATTCATCTTGACTTCTTATTTTCTCTTAAAATCTTTTTAATTTTTGGAAAAAATTTAAAAAACATGAAATGAGAATAAATAATTTAGTAATGGATATAAATAAAGAATGACAATATTTTTCCAGGAATATTTTAATGTCATGAAAATATTTTCGAAAATTATATCTTTGACCCACAAAACAAATGTTCTTTAACCAACATCTTGAAATCATAATATCTCATAAAAACATATTAGAAATTAAACATAAAAAAGGTAACTTATCACATATATATCATTCTTACATTAAAGCTTTCACTACTACAATGGGAGTAAATTTCATGGTTACATTTGGAATAATCACTGCAATATATTCCCTAATTATTATAAGAGAACCCATACCGTTTTACAATGTATAGTTACACAATGCATTGGAGAGATATCACGTGATCAATTGTCCTCGGTTTATCATAGATCCACCCATAAACATAATAAATTCCAATTTATTATAACAAAATCACAACACATTGTCAATCAACAATGAAAAATAACAATTCTACATTTCAATCACAAGATATAATTCCAAGATATTTACATAATCAATCCCATATCAAAACCATTTTCAATAGCAAAATAACAAAAAATGGAATATAGAATTTATTTTCCCCTTAAAAACATTAAGACTTATTGGGGAAGCCTTATATCAAATAATTGTCACTCTGGAGGAAAAGTAATTTTCAATGTGTGCATTAAAAAACATTCATTTTTACATTTATTAAAACACATTATATAAAAATATTCAATCTGAAACCCATAGAATAAAATTAAAATTCAAAGGGGTAAATTATACACCATATAAAATAAAGTCTGGTATATTATCGAAATATGCCCCAGCGAAAGGAGATTCAAATTAAGTCCCTTACAAGGATCCCTTTATTAAAAAATTTAAGAGAAATTAAAAAATTTAGCATTTTAAAACATTTATTTCTATATATATACATTCATAAAGACATTTTGGAAAATATGGACATTAAATAGACATATTTATAACAACAAATCATAGAAACATTATAATGAGGTTTTGAGTTAAAAAGACCCCTGCAACTTGAGAAAAATATAAATAATAAAATAAAATAAAAACATTAAACAAACCATAGAGTGTCCTGAGAATAAGGATATTCGTGATATAATAAGTCTAATGGAAGTATATTCACTATATATAAGTGAATTGGAGCATAACAATAACTAATTTCACATCGAATGTAAATTGAGATAGAATTCCTCACCACAAGTCTGAATCATCTCATACGATATTTATCTTCCTAAATAATTAATTTAAATTAATTTATACATTTTTTAGAAACATTTTCATGTTCATTATTTATTTTATATCACTTATTACCAATTTATAACAATTATAAAATTATTTATGTTCACGTCAGACCTTTTTTCAATATTCGGTACTTGAGTCGAGAATGAACATTATATGATGATAATAATCTATGTAGTGATAAGATCATTATTTCAAAAAATTATTAATTAAATTATTATAATTATTGAATATAAATTATACATTTAAATCATACTAATATGTTTTCTTATTAAAAATGACAAAATTTATAATCATGGATATATTAGGCCCTACGTAATAATGTGTAATGTTTTTTACTTTTCATTGATCATTATAGAGAGAATGTAAGTAGTATTGCATCATTAAATAATGATAATAACACCATTAATATCATATTAAATGTTTAAATATACTTATATAAATCATAAAATTGATGTAGTGAATAAAAAATATTCATACAACTTCATGGAGGTGATAGTTTACACGTAATCACGAACGACATTATCATTTTTATGTATATAGAAAGTAAGAAAATATGTTACATATTATTCTTTACTTATTATTAATATGTAATTTATTCAAACATAAACACTAATTCTCCCATTATAACCAGTTTTTAATGATGGTGATGGAAAACAATCCACACTGGTTTGTGAGGCAGTAGTATACCGTACACAAAAACAAAATGTTCATCTTATATTTGATAAAATTAGAGATATATTTATTTAATGATATTAACATAAAAACATCTCAATATATTTATGATAATATAATTAATATGTCATCTTAGTTAGAGAATATTTTAAAGACGTAGAAGATGAAAAAAAATATAAATACGTAATGAAAATGATTCCCCTTTTTTGCTGATAACTATTGAAAAAACACCTTAACACCTCTAAAAATGTGTATTTTATAAAATAAGGCTACAAGAACGTAGGTAGTGATCTTATGAATGGTTTTGGGTATAAATTTTCTGAATCAAATGTTTTTTGAACTGTGACTAATAGAGAATAGGGGGTAGCTTTTGATAGGAGAGGGAAGGCGCACCCATGTAAATTATTAAAATATTAAATTAATATATATAAATATTTTAATTAAAATGACAAAAAATTGAGTTATGATGAAGATTGGATATGATTAGTTCGAAATCCTCTCAACCAATAACTTCTTTACATGTTTTTACTTCATCATTATCATTTCCTTTTAACCATAATTATTCTCTTTTAATTTTAATTTTAGTATCAACATTATAAAAAATTAAGATTATATATGTTTTAATTATATAGGCTCAATTGATAATAAATTGATCATCATGGATATTCTAGACAACATAGTATAAAATTTTTAATTTTATAATATTTATATGATTTTCAATTAATATAACAATATTTTAGTTTTATAACATCCTAATAGTGTCAATTTCATCAATACTTATTCAATTAAATTTATAAAAAATTAAAATAAAGAGTTAACTCAAATAACCATTTAGTAGAAAAATAATCATTCATATTCACCTATAAGATTAATTTGGTGCCATTATTAATTATAATTATATTTTTTTTTAAAAATCATATCTTTTATTTTATATTTCTATTGATAAAATAATCAGTGTTTCACTTTTTTGTTAATATTTATGGTAATAATTTAACCTTTCTAATTTCTAAATAAGATCTCATAATTTATATAATTTCATTATATTTAAGGATACTATATATTATCTATATTTTATCATATATATCGCTGTATTAAAATTATTATACTTATAATAAATAAGAGGGGGAAATATTGTCACATTCTTTTGATTCAATAATATTTATAGGACCGTAAAAGAAAAAATTTCATTAAATGATTAAATTTATATTAATATGAGTTAAAGGTTTACATTAATTCATAAAATATTATTTTGTATGGTTTGAGACTAATTTTTGTATCCTAATCGTATTATTTATTACCCTATATCTATCTGATATACCATTAAATGTGGTAAATAAAACTCATCATTGTTATTATTCATAAAATGAAAAAAAGGAACCTATTTACATAATTTGGACCCCATTATTAAAAATACGTAATCCATTTTTTAAAATCTAATTATTTATATGGTATTATTTTAATTAATATTAACCCACATTGTTAAAATGATAAAACAATCTTTTTAAAGAAAAATCCAATAAAATATTAACTTGAATTTATATCTAATGTCTATGATAAATTAAATAAAATGAACATAATTAGATTTAATTATAATAATATAATCTAATTATAATTTAATATCAATGAAAATTACAATATTACAATATAAATAAATTTGAGGAAAAAACATTTTTGAAATAAAATGCAGTATTTTTCACTATTCATTAAAATATATAAGTTATCAGAAAAAAAGAAAATATTTTGAAAAGAAAAATTTATTTACCAATTAAAAAAAGAAATATTATTATATAATATTAAATATATTAAATTTTTTAAAAAAAAGATTTAAAATTGGTTCTCCATCAAAAGGTGGAAAAGCGACATTTCTCGAAAAATATTTCGTTATTCGAAAATATTTTATGTGTTCTTATATAACATCTAGAAAACATATAATATGAATTTAAAACATTATATTGAATACATTAATTATATTTTTAATTATTGAAAACAATGAATAATAAATGTATTATTTTATAAACTCAATTATTTTCATAAATATTGTTTTTAGAAAAAAGTTCTTGTTTTTATAAGGTTTTTATTTTAAGTTAAAATTAAATGTTGAAAACTAATATATATATATGTGTGCAAACCATATTTTAATAATTAAATTAATATTTTTTATTTCCACGATTTCAATATCTAGGTTTTATCATATCATTTTAATTATAATATTTAGTTGTTTGCTTAAGTTCGATGTGGCGTATTTTGTATAATATCATCTCTGAGAGAGGTATATGCGATGGAAAACCCTTCCTCATGATAGATATATTCAAAGAATAGGTCCCTACACTGCTATAAGATGAGGGATCTTTGTCATATTTTAAGGGAACCAATCACTTCTTCTCTCCTTTCTCGATCCCCAACTGCCTCCCATCTTTTCCTAAGATCTCGGTCAACCCTATGGTCCCATATTTGTTCAATGGGTTCTCGCAACATTTAATCTTGACATCATAGTTCAATTCAACCTAGGATCCTTGGAATCTCCCCTTCATCGCATGATTTAAGAAGTTTCACCCCTCAGTTGACTACTTTGATATATTTATTTTTGTGTTTTGGGGATTGTAGGACTGACAATAGTTTCTATTATAGTATTCAAATGGCTCCATTTTAAGTGTTATAATGCAAGAGATGTCGAACTCCAACTTTTGGGGACAAAGTTGGGGAGAGGAATCTTATGTGCCCAAAACTTATTGAAGAGACCACAGAAAATGATTAGACATTCCAATCCCCTATTAAAGTAGTACAAAGTATGACGAACAGTTGTGATAGAAAAATAAAAAGGATTTGGAATTACAAGTGGGGGATCATGTCTTCATAATAGTATATCTATAGAAGGGTGTCTTACGGTTCAGTAAGTAAGGGAAATTCATCCCCAGGTACATCAGACAATATGATATTTTCAAATGAATAAGAGATATATCTTAACATTTAGAAATTACTCCAAGTATCTATAAATTTAATGATTTGTTCCATGTGTCATTGTTGAAGAAATGCATGTCAGGCCCAACGCATGTACTCGCGTATGATGAAAAAGATCTGGAACCTGAATTTTCATACAGTGAAAAGCCTATTGGGATTCTTGACACAAGGGAGCATGTATTGAGAAATCAGAAAAATCATCTAGTAAAGTTTCTTTGGAGGAACCAAAACATGGAGGAACCAACATGGGAACATGAGGATGTTATGAAGAAGAACCAACCACATCTTTATGGTGGGATTTATAAATAAAATTTCTAGGATGAAATTTATAAAGGATGGAATAATGTAGCAACCCAAAAATTTTGTGACATGTTTCTCTTAAAAACATTGTATTCAATAGATAGCTTATATTTCGTGAATCACTGAGCCTTTCTGGAAAAAAACATGGCTACATATTTAAGATATCATAAACTTATCCATAAAACATAAATTTTCCAGTTATGTGATTTGAATTTTAAAAATCAGACATACATGGTTGTGTTCGGGATGATATTTAGAGTTTGATAGAGTTAATTTAACTTTTGGTGAATAGTAACCTATCCTTATCAGTAGTAACCCACCATTATGAATAGTAACATACACTTATTAAAAATTAATGTGAATCTTATGAATTGTATCTATACCCATGAATGAAAAAATAAATTTAGGCACCATCAAATAAATATGAATATTTTAAGTGATTAAATATTTCATTAAATAAATATTTAATTAAATATTTAATTAATCATTTTTAGAAAATTATTTTTAAAAAATGGACTTCAATTTTTGATTCTACACATTAAAAAATGGTTTGGGTAAATTTTTGGAATTTTTCTAAAAAACATGAATTTTTTTGTGAATAGTAAAATACATTAATTTACCGTATGAATACATTATAATTTAAATGAACTATTTCTAGCATCTTGAGTGATGTAAGAAACCAAATATTAATCTCACATGTATATATTACTATTATTGGTCATGGAATACAGAATATTTCTTGTCTTGAGAGGAAATAATAAATTAATGATTATAATATTGAGAAAATTCCTCTCCCCTCCACTATATAAAACCACCCCTCACCTCCTCTTCCTACCACACCACTCAGGATTAAATACATGCCTAAATTCTTCCAAATACTCTTTCCAAGACGTATCCCCACTTCCTAGGTCTTCTAGTTTCACCAAAAGGCCAAAAACAATGGCCTTAATGAGATCCTCAAAGAGGGGTACTCAAGGGGTGAACCTTTCTTCACTTTTCTTTCAAGTTCTTTTACAATGATACATCATTTTTTCCTCCCTTATCACCTCCCCTAACAAAAATTCAATGATAATTATAGTTCCATAAATGTACTGGATTTTAATTATTCTAATGGAATGTTTCATCATAATCTCACATCTCCCCTCCTTTTAGGCAATAAATGCAACCACCATCCGAGATGTGTTAATTTATCAAGCTCAAGGAAGACAGTTTTTCAATTTGAATTAATATATTAAATACTGGTCATGAAACCTTTTAAATGGTTTAAACAGGTCATAATATATTTATTTTATCTTGATTATTTTTCTATAATCCTTACACATTCATAATAAGGAATAATAATACAAAACAAGTTTATTGTGCACAAAATTGCCAAGCCAAATCAAAGTGTTTATTTTTAACTCATCGAATAAGTCATCCTCATGGTATATAACCAGAATCATTATATGGTCATTTATATATCTTTAATTTCACTAATAATTTATATTAACAATTCTGGATGTTTAACTTTATTTCAAACAAACATCCATTCACAAACACAATTAAACGGATCAAGAAAACCAATGAAAAAAATGCTACCAAAATAATAAAATTGAATCTTTTATACCATCAAAATCTCCATTATTGAAACTAATAAGGTCATAAAATATAAAATTCATGTTGATGAGGTTACAGAATTATTAATTAATGAGTATAAATTTGATTATTCATGTCGTTATGAACAATCAAGAACACCATCAAGTCTGTGGTAAGGGATCCTCTCTCTCACTTTTGTTCAAGAATCTCCTCTATGTTGTGCTCTTTTATTTTTAATAACTAATGATAGGGTATGTTTCCAAAACTCCTCCGTGTAGACCTCGTGATATATAAATAATGTGATACCCCTTTACCTCTCATTAATCCATCAAAGAACACTCGTTACCATGCTGAAATGTTTGTAAGGGGGTTTCTCACTTTATTTTTAATTCTATGGGATTTCCATTGTTCACCTCTTATTTATTATATGTGTTATAAGTGAACATAAATTTGATATATACTATCATTATTCTCTTTATATTCATTGTATTATGTGATTCATTTGGTGATTTTTAACTATTGGTCATACGACTCATTTGATTACAACGGGGTAATGATCGTTGTCTCATTTTTCACTTCATTGTGACTTACTTAGTATTGTGCACCTACTATTTCTTATGTGGTGTTCCTACAGCCCATTTGATATCAATTCTCAATTTAAATTATATTCCATTTAAATATCCATATTCTCATATAATGGATATGATTATTTTCTAAGCCATATATCATTTTACCTACGGTATTTATTTTGAATGTTGTTTTGACTATATAATTATTGTTGAATCTGTATCCTCTATTGTATTAGAATATTGTAAAGGAATAGTGATCATGTGTTGAGTCTTTGTATAAATAATTAATTAGACATCCAGTAGTGGGTGGGGACCCTTAAAGTCCCTCGATGCATCAGTAGGTCTCATGATACAAATCAGTTGGTGACAAACCCTTAAAGTTTGTTTCCCAAAATAAGATGGGTTTCTACCCATAGAACTAAACCATTTTTAGGGTATTATGGTATCATGTGTTAGATACATTACATCCAATTAGAAATAGTTATCGTTATTCATTATCAGTTATTACTATCCATGAGGTTTTCCCGATGACAAAATCTATAGATGCAGTTTCATTATTTGTTTATTAATGGTGTGCATTTTGCATTTATTCGCCAAGACATATTGATTATGTCTCATTATTTAAAATTATGTAATCATTGATTCATGAATAAACTATTTGTAACCCTTACTGAGCATTTCATCTCACCCCTTTCATTGTTTTCCTTCAATTGCTGATAAAGAGGAGATCATTTATTGAGTTCATGTGGATGCAGTTTTTAGTTATTATAATTTATTGTATTTTGTAACATTTTCAAATGAAATTTGAGTTACATTTTTGTATCTAGTTACTTCAAGACTTCTAAACTGATCATTCCTTCTGGATTTTAATTCCTTCTAACCATGAAATTATAACATGTTATGCAACAGCTTTTTTCTCATTTGTTTATATTGTTATATGACAAGTATTTATGTTATCATTGATGTATGTTATATCATTTTTGGATTTTACAAAATATATCCATTATATGATGGAATAAAGAATCATGAATTTTCTAAGTTTAGGTCATTACCTTGTTTTTAGAGAATATATGATGAGGTTATTCATGAGTTTGGAACGTGATAACCAAGGGCTGCTTTGTAATTAATGGGTGGATTAATGATAATGTGATTTCAGGGCCATCTTTATAAAGATTTAGATTTTCATATTTAATAAGTGTTATAAATTTAACCAATTTTTGAATAATTAAGATAAAATCATGATTCATTTTGTATGATTAAATTATTATTTCACGACATGAGGATATCTGTATATTTTATAACCTATTATGACCACATTTTTATGTTATCTGAAGATAGATTGGAATTATTATCAAGGATATAATGGTATTTTAATGCTTTATGAATGAAAAAATTACCCTTATTTCTTGGAATGAGTGACGATATGTATATTTTTCACCGAAAATAAAGTGTAATTTTTTCATAAAACCATTTATGTATATTGTTTCATGAAAATTATTCATCTTTATGAAAAATGATATATAAACCAAAAAATTTATTCTAGTACGTTTGTTTTTTATGATTCAAATAGCCCAATAGATCATCACTGATATATGGATTTGTGATTTTTAATATTTACTAACCATGTTCTATATCACTATCCATATAAACATGATAGTATTATTTCTCTTCCTTTTCAATGTTTTCACTTCCTACCTAATTAATCTTCTGTGAATACCTAGTTATATTCTATATATGGTAATCTTTATGTTTCCAACTGTTCTTAATGGAAGTTTTAGAATTAATTTTTTATAATGTGGGTTATATGAAAGGAACTTTTATGTATAAAAACATTGATTAATTAGACATATTTTAATGGAAATGTTCAATTCAAGGGTGGTAGAGTGTAACACACTAATATATTTTGAATTTTTTTTCTTTTTTAATTTAATCATTTTGATAATTTTCATTTCTCACAATATTGAATATATATATTTTTATATGAAATCTAATTTGGTTGGTTTGTCTTATACATAACATAAATTCATGATTAGAAAACACAAAATACTTTGATTAGATATTTGTATAAGATACACAAAGATTGGATTGTGTTACACACAATATCGATTAATTTGGATAGATTTCATTTCACATATTACCATGTTTTAATAAATAATAGTATATTAATAAAATATTATAATTTAATAAAGGTAGATATAAATTAGATTAAAAATTTATGGTTATAAATATAAATAACTAACATATTGAAATATAATTTTTATAGTAAGAATTCATTGATTACCAGGTAATTACAATTGAAAATATATAACAATTAATTATAATTGAAATAGTTTTAATATTTTGTTCCCAAAAATATTTTTTATTTTCAAATTAAATTATTTACTATTATTAAATGATATTAAGGAAATATATATGTTATATATTCAACCAAATATTTCTTATACTCATAAAATATATTTTAGAGGCATAATGTAAGAACCACCCCAATTTTACACAGAAAATCCTATATTTTTTAAACTGTTAACTTTACAGCCTTTTTTTGGTAAACACATTTTAAATACAATTTTGGAAAATTTAATTATTTCTATATCATTAAATAAAATTATTATTTTAAATGGGAGTATGAAAATTTAATTTCGATGAATATTTTGTATTTTTCTGATAAGATTCAATTTTTGAGGAATAATGAAAAATAGAAATTTTTAATTGAAAATAATTTATTCCTCAAAATAAATTATATAATTTGACTATATTTTTTCTTCGTTTTAATGTATTAGTAGAAAACAATTTATCCCTTAATCTAATTTTGGTCATTGTAATCAAATTGACCTTGAATTATGATATAAAAAACCTAAATCTTATGGACATTATCACTTTAAAAACTCGTTTTATCGTTCTATCAAAGGAATTAGTTTTAAATTAATATTAAAAATTTATATATTTTGAATTATGAAAAATAGATTTATTATTTTTAATAATAAGTTCAATATTTATTAAATATGTCCCATTTATTAATGGACATCATGAATAGTAACTTTAATCCTTTTTAATACCACGTTTAATGGAAAATCATGTCATTAAGGGTAAAATTGATATAATAAATACTATAAAACTACTATAATAGATACCCAAAGATATTTGATGATGATAATTATACCCTTAACACATAAATATATATTTGAATTATTTATCAAACACATGTAATGAATTAAATTTTTTCAAACTCTATGGGAGTGACAAATGTCAGACTCATACTTTTAATTGGTATAATATTTTTTATATTGGGATAAATAAAAGATATTCTAGACATTATAAATTATTTAAAAAGATAAAATGTCTATCTAAATCATATATTTTTTTTTATTTTAAGAAATAAATATCATAATTATTTACAAAATAATGATGTAGTAATTACTCAATTAATTAAACAATCAATTAAAATATATTTAAAAACTTAAAAGAAATATAATATGACTTAATTAAGGTGATACAAAATGATTCTATTTAATTATTGGATATATCAGTATCAAATCGAATCAAATAGAAAGAACTACATCCAAAGTAACAACGAAGGTTACAAGAAAAAATTGAGTTAATAAAGAAATTATTACCCAAAAACAAGGCCTTTATCCTTCAAATTAAAATGGGCTCACCCATACTCATATAGTTATCCATATCAAAAACTGGGTTTATTCCATATTGAACTATCTAATTCATTTATTATAGGATACAACATCATAAAAAAAAAGAATAAACTACAATAAGTTATTATATTATTTGAACGTGCTCCCAAGCATAAATTATCATTTCAAAGATCTATGAGAATAAACATTCTCATTTAAAATTCATTTTATTATAATCCACCACAATAAATTTAGAATCATATTCCTTATCCATTTAAAATAATATATTTCAGAATTACATAATGAATCATCTACCAAGAATTATTTTATTTCTATACAAATATAAATATTAATGATTTCAAAAAAAAATTCTTCTTATGTTATTTAGCCTTCAAAAAATTTACTATCATTATATTATTTAACTAATTTTATCAAATTTACATCCTAACCCAAGTGTAATGAACCTTATAAACAAATAATAAACAGAGATAGCTCATTATCTAGTAAATAAATCGGAAACTGATTATCATTAAGAAAGAATACTTTAGTGTCAACCAAAAACCAATTATTTTAATTATCTAGTTTATCATTTTTTAGTTTTATTTCCAATTCCACCCAAAAAATAAATAATGATACCTTTTTGATTGAACATAATATAACATATGACTAATGAATCCCTTCATGAATGCATTCAATGTTCTATAATGAGAAGAGATTACCAACTTGGATCATTGATCACCCCTCCTGAAAGGAAGCTACAGACCTCCAAGAACACTATTTCAAAACTGCACCAAGAAAATAAGATCCATTAAAATTATGATGATCAATATAAATATCAGGTAATGAAGAACAAAAATAAATCTAGGATGATTTGGGACGAAAAAAACTACATATAAATCACCTTGGATCACCATAGATTGACAATGAAAATCCAGATATTGATCTTCCTCAAAAGGTATTTCAAATTATTTGAAAAGAAATCTTGTATCCTGGGATTGAAGAGACAAAGAAGATTTAATATTGGACTTAGAGGTGGTTTGGGTAATTAGGGGTATTCTATAAATCACAAAACCACTGTGACGCAATATGGAACACACAAAAAAATGGTTGAAATAATATGATCTATGATGCAATGGTAGGGACCAGTCAACAAGCAGCCAACTCAAAAAACACATTTGATGATTGTGGTGAATTCTATTCCACATATATTATAAAGACATTAATGGAATATAGGGTATTTGAATCCAATTCACCATATAAACCATTTCCTAAAATTGAGGTTATGTCAGAGCCCTTCCTCCATGGCATATCTACCAATAATTTATAAGATCCAACCTTGATCCCCTATTCTACAACTGATTATTCCATACCATAGCTTTTCTTCTTCTAAATATGTCTTACACAACAACATGTATCCATGGAATTTTTATGTTTAAAATGGTATTGTTCTATAAATCCAACATTCAATCCACTCTTATGCCACATATTCATCCAACATTCCACATCTACCTCCCTTATAGAAAAACATGGGAGATCTAAGTTGTATAATCTCTTAATGTTGATATTTCAACTCCATTTCATTTCTCTCTCTTGATCCGATATCTCCTCCCTTAGCCACCTTTTAGAATCTCCAACACAAAAAATTCACTAATAAATGTATATGGCCCCAGCATTAAACATTACTTACTATTGAGTTATTTCAAGAATTCACACTGAGGATCTTTCAGGTTTAGAATTTTAGATAATTAGATCATAAATCATGTGTTACATTACACATTTAAACTAGGTGGTTACATCAAAGACAATATTCCTTTTTTTCAACAAAGGAAACATATTTAAAATAAAACATGGTTTCTTTATTGATACTTCCTCTATACTATCATCACATCCTGTAATTTTCCATTTACATATGATAAACATTTCAAAAACATGTGATGGGAATAAAAAGATCTGTATGGGATATAAAAATATGGAAAGAAATTATTAGTCTATGTATACATAAGAATCAACGAAATATTTCATTACACATAAAACATAATCACTTTTACATACATCATGAAATCATAAGATTTATGAATTACTCGTAGAAATTATAAGACATAAAGGTAACTTGAGGCATTCATAACATTCTTATGTAGGGAGTAACCCTCGTTGTTACTTTTGGATTACACATCATAGTATATTCCCTAGATCTCTACGGATAAACCTTAGTGTTTAACTCCATCGTGTTACCCAGTGAATTGTAGAGCTATCTCAAGCTCACCCACCATTATATTATCACGGAATCACCCGACTTCACAAACAATGCCCAAGAACCATAACATAATCGTATCACATATAACATGCATAAAGGAAACATAACATCTCTATATTTCAATCACAAGATATTAATAAAACACATCGATATAATCAAAACATTATCAAAACCATTTTCAATAATAATGTAACTGAATATTAAAACATGGTTTTTATTTTTCATTTTAAAAAATAATGGCTTGTAGAGGAAGCCGAAACTCAACTAATGTCCATGGCGGCGAAGAAGTCGTTGTCACCGCATACGTAAGACAAAAACATTCATTTTTTCATTTATTATAATGATTCGTGTAACAAGATTTCTTTTGAATTAAATTAAAATTCCAAAGGGTTTATTATACAACTAATAAAATAAGGTCATATAGAAATTGAACTATGACTCAACGAAAGGATATTGAGACGAAGTCCCATAACTCAATTCTGACATTTCCTTTTCGTTTCTTTATATTTATCAATAATAAACTCTGGTCAATTTATAATTTCATAAGTACTTATTTTAAAGTTTATTATTCAATTAATATCACATATTAACATGTTATAATAATTAGTTAATTATGTGAGTTCATATCATACGTTTTGTCGATGTTCGGTACATGAGTCAAAAATGAACTTGTTTGAAAAGAATTTCTCATTTAGTTATAAGTACATCATCCCCATAATGGTATTAATGTTACAAATATCATATATATCCAGTATATATTCATTTTATAATATTCCATAACATTTTTTGATAAAAAAATAAAAATCACAGTTCATGGAGATGGTAGAACGTACGTACGCATGAATGCTACTTTCATATAATTGTCATATTAAAGGAATTAAAACAAAATGAGACATATATATATATGAATTACAGTATAATATATATGTTATATAGGTCACATAAGTTCATTAAATACATTATTTATAAATTCCATTTTGGCATGAACGAGTCACATCACTTGAGGGGGTGGTAGTCCACACTTCCTCAGATTAAATTATCGCGGTTCCACAACATGAAAAGCATAATAATGTGACTTCAAAATAAAATTTAAAAGAATATTTATTATAATAAAAACCATATTTATCATATATAAATATAGTGACATCATAATGGCCACCATGAAAGGTGTTAAAAGAAAATTGAACAATAATCGTTTTGTGAGGCAGTAATTTGCCACCCGCAGAAACAGTATGTTATTTAAACATTAGACAGAGTTGTGTGTATGTGTAAATAAAATCCATCTCAAAAAAATTTATTGAATATTTAAGATACTATTTTTGTTATGTAATCAATGAATAAAAAGATATTTGTTTGTTAAGAAGTAAAATAAAAGGAAGAAACTCGAGAGGAGACATTACCTCTGAATTGGGTAACTCTTTTTTATTTGAGCCAAAGGATTCCTTGGAAAGACTTATGCCCAAATTGAGGAATTTAAGACTAATATAGAGATGTGTAGAGATAATATGAGTAGAGTTTGGATGATAAAAGGTCTTGATAGGTGTGGGTAAGGGGGTAGAGGTGGGGGCCTTTTATAAGAGGGAGGAGGGTCACATTAGGAATGCCTTGAAATGTTACTTTATAATAAAATGATTTTCAGATTTCAAAGGTACCACAATGATATATGTTGAGTATTAGGTGATAGGGGTTTTAAATCCACCCATCCAATATGTTTTCTGACAATTGTGCGTCTAATATTTTACCTTATATTTTCATTTAATTTTAATCGTTAATTAATGAGGTAATCACTACATCATCCTGGTGTCATCAATAAATTTATTTACTTAATATCTAAAAATTATAAAAAAATACCATTATATTGGAAATATTTTTAGATTTCCAATGAATATTTATAGTCTAATATATCATTTATTTAAACAAAATTAAAATGTTTTTACTTAGGATATACATAACTTGATATATTTCTCTTCTTTTAAAAAATAATGTTATAAATGTCACTATCACATCCATGTGACTCCATGGGCCCTCAAGTTCGTTAAAAAGCTCCCATGGTCGGCCATGACTCAAAAAAGAATATTTTGACACATTTTGGGGTCATTTTATTTTATTATGATATTATTTTATAACCCATAACTACCCGATTACTAATTAATCACGATAATTAAAGACAATTATCGTCATTACTATTAATAATTTCCAAAAACAAGAGTCTTAATTACGTAATTAGGACATTCTGATTCCAAATATGGAATCCATTTTACCAATTTCCAAACACAAAAATTGATGTAATTAATTTAATAATAATTCCCATTGTCAAAACAAATAGAGTGTTTTTAAGAAACATTGTCTACCAAAAGATTAACAATTGTTTATGTCAAATTTCAAAGTGAAATTATTCTGATGACCACCATTGGATTAAATGGTAAACATATATTCTAATTACACTTTAAAACCAATTAAGAATATAATCTAACCATATAATTAAATTAGATGAAAAAGAAGTTTGGAAGTAAAATGCAATATTTATCACTATTCATAAAAAATGAACATTATTAGAAAAATACCAAAAAATTATCCAAATTTCAATGTCCCAATTCTAACTAATAAGTTTATTTTGAAAAATAGATCTTATAAAATTTTCAAAATTTATATTTAAATATTGTTTTCCATCAAAAGGCAGTAAAACAATCTTTTAAAAATATTAGAGTATTTTATTCTTAAGATTGGATTTATTCTCATTTTAATCCTCTAAAATACTATCTAATTCATAAATAGACAAAGATATAAAAATCTATTATTCTTTAATGACTTGGGATGTTACAAAATTACTTCTAGGTTTCATCCCCAACAAAACCTATGCCCCTCATAATATAGTTTCACTACACAGTAAATATTGTTTACAACTCTCCCATTATATGGGTTGTACTCAAGGTGGTACACAATGTTCTCTACAAAATAATATTTCTCATACCTTTACCCCATAAATTATAACATACATGATCTTCAAAACGACTTTACGATCATTACTCGTAGTCCTAATCCAAATAATTTTTTTAATTATATATTTTATATTATTACCATATATCTTCTATATAAATGTCACCACCAATTTTTCTAATTTGTTTTAAATAACATATCCAAAAACAATTAATATCATTACTGACATGATCGTTGAAGAATTACTCAATGAATATGAATCCCCATCATGTTTCCAACATTATGATAAATTTGGCTAGGTTCTCCTACAAGACATATATGTGTTTTCCATAATTCAATAATTATTTCACTTCCTTAATATATGTTCAAAGTCTAAATACACAAGTCTAGGTTTTGAACAATTAGAAAACTTTGATATCTTCTGCCACATTGGTTTTAGAGATGATGTGTTACCTCACTTATTTACTCCCGCCCTTTCATCATTAAATTAAACATCCAACCATTATTTTTTCTTAAAACTATTCAACAAGTAAATCCTCTTAATGTTTTAAAGTACTTACCTTAATCCGAAAATACCATTTGAAAAAACATGAGTATGTTTCTTATAAAAAAGAGGCCCCTCATACTAGTAATGAGTATATAAGAATTTTATTGATATATATTTTTTTGAATTTTGTATTTTTCTTCATGGATGACATAAAGTAGAACTGTATTTTAAATTTTGAAGCATATTCCATAAAAAATCTCTAGTTTTGAAATTAGCAATTGATATTACATGTTATTATTTCACTAGTAGAATATCAATTTGAATAAATAAATGAAATTATTTGATTTATCTTTTCCATATTATTCATAGCTTTAAGTTTAAAAGGCTTTAGTTTTTGTTTTATTAATTATCTAAAATGTTTTCTACTTATTTATGAAAGTTTGTGCAATTTTGTTATCCTTACTGAGCATCTTAGATCACCCCTTTCTATTTTTTATTTTTCTTAGGATGCGAAGAAGTATATAATGACTAAACTGCAGAGTTCATCTAAGGGATATGAATGTGTTCAATGGAGAAATTTTGTTGTTGTTTTTCATGTTATAATGTAATGTAACGTTCATGTATATAATATATTTTCTATGACTGCTAAACGGAATGGTCCTTTGGGACATGATCCCTTGTAATCATGCCAGTGTATTAAAATAATGCACTGACTCTGGGTAACCAGAGTCAGGGCGTTACAATGTATCCTTGGTAGATGTTACATTTATCATCAATACCATTCACAAGACCATTGTCAAAATATTACATAAAACCCCATTTAATGTGGATAGCCAAATGACTAGTCCCACAAGACTATAGTTTCATCAAGGGTGTATCTATAATAGAGACAAACCAATGTCATACTAGTCCAAAACATTCTTATATATTGAATAATAAATTTTACAACATTCCTTATAAAAATATCTATATAATATAAATGATACATAATTATTACCATTTCCAAAAATAATAATTTGACTTCCAAAATTAAACAACATATGAAAAATGGTAAATGGTTTTGGCAATTTTTATATCCACAAAAAATGATATTGATACTTTGGGAAAATTCAATGTCAAAATATCATAGGAAATTGAATATCTTGTGGGGTGTAAAAGGGATCATGGAAGTGAATCATAATATTATCCTTGGTAAAATCAGTCAAATATTATTCATAGGATGGGTTACAATGGTGTCAACTCATCATATTCCTAGTAGAGTAAAAACAAAGGTTTTTTTGTAGATGAAATAAAAGAATAAAATCAAAAATATTATTTAGAAAGATAATCTATTATTTTGAAAACTATTTGAAATTAAAATTATTTATCAATCCATTTTAAAAAAAATATTAATTAAAAATAATCCTTGTAAAAATTATAGTGATGGATCAAATAAATGATGGTGAATAATTCCTTAAATGTCATATGGGGAAAAAATAAATATTACCTATTTAGGGTAAAAATGGATAAAAAATTGAATTTTTTGGAAAGTGATGTGATGATTCCATTTAAAAAATTGAAAAAAAAAATGGGGTAAAAATTTCTTGATCAAATCATTTTTAAAATATTTTTAAAAAAGTTTTTTTATAGGAAAATATGTTTTTTTGATTAAAGAGATAAATGATGTTGGGTCTTCATGACAATATATTTAAAACATTTTGTGTATCGTGGAGTGGGAAAATAGTATTAATACATGGAAAATTCCATAAATTACTAAAGGAGAGGAAAATTAATGTTTTATTAGACAATTATTATATAATATTATCTAACATAAATACTATTGATATATCATTAAAGTTATTTTTGAGAAAAATAATCTTCAATCATTCTAAAATGTCACATTAAACATTGATACATATTAAATCACAAAAATATAAATGGAAAATTATTAGATTAAAGTATTAAAGACCATGAAGATATAGGAATTCGGGTTATAATATATAAAAATTGGTAGTATAACCACCACACAAAATATATAAATAGTGGATATGAAATTTCTCTCTCAGATGTAAAAAATAAGGTGAGAATACCTTTCCATGAGTTTCCTTTTGGGTAAACATCCATTAAAATCATGTATAATATGATTGTGTTAATTATATAATTTTCATATATCCTTTACCGTGTACTTATTACTATGTATTATAAAACTACTTATACAACTATTTTTACATTGGTGGTTTGGAACAAATTTTTTTTATGTTTCAAAACTACTTTGGAAGGTCCACTTAGGTCAAAGGTAACATTACATAAAACCTAAAGAATAATAATAATGAAATAATAATCATATTTATATATAAATTATACTTTCAATATCAATTATTAAATATTTTTATGAAAAAATGACTCAACGTTATGATCATGGAGATGGTATGATGTGAATTTTCTTGAATAATGTTCATGTTTTTCAATGATCGTTAGGGAGAGAAAGTAAGTAATGCCATATCTTGATATAATTATAATTATATCAATAACACCATATTAATTTTAAATTAATACTTATATATATATATTGTGATTTAAAATATAATAACATCATGTCAAATAGGAGGTAGTACAAACATCCATGAAAGACATTGTCTCTTTTAATGTGTGTTGAAGGGTAATAAAAATGATATATATATATATATAATTACATGAAGGTAGTTATTTCATGAATATAATTTTTTTGTCTTTAGGTAACATATTTTTAATTTGTACCATATTTTATGTGTTCCATATATCATGTGAACAAATGGAATTGCTTTGAAGGGGTGGTACTCCCCACGTACAAAAACGATATTATCGTAATAATGTCAAAAGGGAAAGTATTAATGGTAATTATAATATAATAATTTTAGATGTATAAATAAATAATATATATAATATATATAATATATAAATAGTGTTTCATAATAATGTATTCTATGATAGGTGGTAATGGAAAAATGACCATTCATCATTTTGTGTGGTAGTATATCACCATACATAGAAACAATATATTTGTTACCCATTAGATGGTGGTGTCTGTAAGTGAAGGTAAAAGCTATTAAATACAAAATAATAGTATATTTAGGATCTTTTTGTTGTTATATTTTCTTATAATATATATTTTCATGGTGTGGACAATTGAAATGAAACTAGAGACCTTGAGAAAAGATTTTACCTCATAATCGGGTAACTTCTTTTGGTTTTTACCAAAAAGCTTCATTAGAAGGATATCTGCCCAAAGTGAGGCTTCAAGGCCAAGGGTATGGTTATTTAGAAGATATATGAGTAGATTATGGATCAAATATATTTTATTATGGGTATGGTGAATGCGGATAATTGGTGGCATTTTATAAGGTACGAAAAGGACTCACTTGGTATTATTTAAAATATGTTCGGTGTACTATTGTTTTTAACTAACAAAAGTCTTTAAAAACAAACCAAAAACAATATTTTAACGATAATGGTTAAATTATGGCCATATAATTGGTTTAGTATAAGTTACCTGGTTAATTGGGCCCTTAAGATAATGGTTTCTTTTGTTATTAATATTAATTTCACATTAATAATTATAATTAATTTTAATTACATTCAATAATAGTATTTTGGAAAAAAATTGTACATGTTAAAAAAAAATTATAATGATTCTAAGAATTATTTAATCTATTTTTCTAAATTAAAATCAAATTATTAGAAGAAAATAATTTAATTTTAATCCCATAGGCGGGATGACAATGTTGTTTTTCAAAAGTAAAAAATGTCTGAAAGTTTACTGTGTTTTTATAAGTAATTTTAATATGAAATTGATTCCAATGAAATAAATTGTATTAATTCGTAGAAATATCTTCTAATGATTATATTAAAACATTTAAAATTATAAATTATCATTATAAATATATTATATGAAAAACCCAATTTGAACTAAAAATAAGTATTTTTAACAATTCATTAAAAATTAAATATTTCATAAAAATATCAGAAACTGACCCTAACCTAATTTTTATGTTTCTATATAAAATATTAATTTGATTTTGACAAATTAAATCATTTAAAGTGTCAAAATTTAGATTTAATATGGGTTCACTACGAAAAGGTGGTAAAATTGCCTTTATAAAATATTGGATTTCATGTGTAAAATAGAGTTTGTTCGTATATTATATCATTAAAACCTAATATATGAATATAACAAATATTTTATGGAATATAAAATATATATATATATATATTACATTATTATCCCTCAGTAATTATAATTATTTTAATATTTTTGTGTAAAACATCTTTTCTAGAATAAAAAATGTTTTCTATAAAAACAATCTTATTATATTAAATTTCTTATTATACTAATTTATAATTTTTTTAACAAATTAATAAAATATATATTTTTTATAAACCAAAATTTTTATAGGATACTTATTATTAGTCATAATTATACATTTAACAGCTAGTTTAAACCTTATTATATTAAAAAATAATATATTATTGTTTAGTAATACTCAGTCTTGTGTGTGATGAAAGGTATAAAATACGGTATCTCTTACTTTTGACGCATGATAACTCGATGATTCATGTATTGAAATGAGTAGAAAAAATTTTATATAGAAAATATATAATAATGTATCATGATATTTCATTACCTTACGTGCTTGATATCTCATGTCATACACACTATCAATTAAAAGGTTCATATTTTATATTTTTAGGGATTGAAAACATTACCAAGGAATATAGTAAATGCAATTTAGTTTTTACCTGAAGTAAGTATTTTAACAATGAGTGGTTTAAAAAATGGTAATAAAAGGTTATAATTAAATAATATATGGTATGATAAAGATATATCTATATAAATGCACTGATTTTTATATGTGTGTGTGGTTCTAGAGTATATGTATAATCATTTTATAATATTATATATTTGGCTCAAATTTGTATGATTTCAATACTCAAGGTAATGGATTTATAGTCTCACATTTATTTCTAGGTGACTTGTGACATATTAACCAAAAAATAATTTCATTTGTGTATATACTGACACTTTGACATGTTATTTAATTAATTTTCTTATTTTTATGATAATTTATGTTTCATTTAATTCTATTATTAAATTACGCTTATACATATTGTATTTCCAAAAGAGTAATTTATTTTTTTTCTCACTATTTTTTATTTTATTTTCATTCCATATTCACCGCTCTCTTTGTATATACTACCCACTAATCTATTTTTTGATTCTTCTCATAAAAATTTTACAGATTTTAGTTTCCATTTTTCCATTTCTCTCTCATGGGGTTTACATTTCATAAGTTACCAAAGTTATGAGAGATTATTTCCCAAATATCCTTTTTTAGTACATAAGTAATTTTATGCACATATCTTCTTTTATTAGGTTTATATAATTCTACTATGACATTTTATATAATTAATTTTAATTTTTTAAAAATATATAATTTTTTTGAAATTTTATTATTTCATGGAGATTATGATTCAAGTGTTACTAAAGTGATAATTATTTTATATTACAATCTCACTATTTATCTTTAATGTTTATGATTCTATTTAGACGGATGATATCATATTATATATCTCTAAAAAACACAATAACTTTTTATACTATGTTATTACTTTATAATAAATGTTTCCTTTGATTTCCCTCTCTTTATGTACTAAAGAGATCGATAATATTTTTTCATCGAAAAAAATGACTTCATTTTACTCTTCAGTCAAAACTAATTTATTATCCATATCCAGGTTTTCTAAAAATAATTAAAAAAATGTTTATAAATATACTATAAAAATTTAATTTCTTTTTTTCGGTATACGTATTTTTACTAAATTATTATAAAATAGTCTTCCTATTATCTTCCAAATTAAGAAACTTTTACTCTACCAAAATTGTGAAATGGTTATTTGTTTTTAAATGTGTGTGTCATTGTGAATGATCAATGATTTAATGATTTATTTACCTGTATCCAATTTTATTTTAATTGAAAATTATATTTAAAATGATTTATTAATTGTTAGTGTTAAAAAAATTAGTTTATAACACTGAAGGATGTTTTTCTCATAAAATGATCCTAGAGATATTTAAAAATCATTTTCCATATAAGATAACATTATTTAATGTATATTATGGATTACTGGGGATATGATCTAGGGATTTCATTCTTATTATTCATATAAATGACTCATAACTATGTTAACAATTGTTTATGAAACTCAATCATTTTTTTAAACCTATTCATGTTCCCCATGTTATCCTATGATGAAATTTTTATAAACCCATTTATTTTCATGTGTTATAATATGATGAATGTTTTATCATTATGTGGAAAATATCTATACATAATTATCATTATGGTCTCTACGTTAAACCAATAGAATTAGTTATGTTATAACTATGGACACGTATTATGTTATAACCATGAATAATGATTATGTTATAACTAATATGGGAAGTTTCTATATCTCATTAAAATTACATTGATAATAAATTATGTTTTATGAGCTCAGAGGGTACATGGTAGGTTATCCCAAAGACACAAAAAATGATTTTACATGAGTGGTTTTCCAAATCCAAAATGATAAGGTTAAAAATGGGTTACCCCAATCCCAAAGATAGTAAATTGGTTGTTAGATAAGACTAAAATGTTAGGAATATATTAGTTAGTATAATTAATATAATGTAATTACATATTTATGTGTTTTCCATGAATATATATCTTTTACCAATAATATTTTGTCATAGATTTTTTTTTATTAATTGCTTTATAATTCATATATTAAAAACAACTAATATTTATTCCATGACTAATTTTTATGACCTATGATATGTAGTGTAACATCCCATGTAAATAAAGAATAATATATTTTCATATTTATTAACTTTTACGAATTAAATATTAATTTTACTTTAAAGGGGTTGGTATATTTGATAGCGTACCCGATACGCAGTAAAGAGTTTCTTTCAAATCTTACGTTGCACACTAGTAATAAAATAATATTATTTTCAATGGTAGTTAACACGTAGCCGTTGTATTGGCAGGAATGAATAGAAATAACTAAAATATTATTATATTTGTTTTTTATAATTTTTTACATTTATCCATTAAAAGATAAAGGCTTAAAATAAGAAAAATAATTCAATTTTAGGCATAGAATCTCTAATATTCACTAAAGGTCCACCTATCGCCTTTTGATGGAGAACCTCCATTAAATATAGTTTTTGTCACTCTTATACATTCTATTGGACCAAATAAAACTCTTCTTTAGAATCGGGACATCAAAATTTACTTTGTGTAAATTTTTGGTAATTTTCTGATAAACATAAATTTTTAATGAATAGTGAAAAATGTTGTATTTTAATTCAAAACCACTTTTTAATCTATTTTATTTATATGATTAGATTATCTTTTTAATTTGTTTTAAATTTTAATTAGAATATATTTTTACCATTTAATCCAATAGTGGTCATTGGAATTAATTTCACTTTGAAATTGAACTTAAACTAGTGTAAATCTTGTGATATATATTGTTTCATAAAAACACGCTATTTTTCATGATAGCGAGAATTAATTATTAAATTAATTAATGTAACTTATGTGATTTGAATTTTTTAAAATAGACATCATTTTTGAATTCATAATATCAAATATATCTTAGGGTGAAGTGTTGGTGTTTTTTTGAAAACATCAATTTTTGATGACCAGTGAAACCACTATGTGGTACTTTAAAAACTGATTTTTCATTTAAATGAAACTTTACCACTTCATTGTTTTGAATTTCAAAAATCCGACATAAATGTTTGTAATTAAGAAGTAAAATTTGGTTCAATGGGATTAAAATAATTTTTGGTGAATAGTAATTTTATGTTTTTAATCGCAATTAGAGGTAATTAGTGTAATTTAAGGTAAAAATAATGTTTTAATAATATGAAATTAACTTGACACATGTCCTACCCTTATTTTATGTGTCATGGCCGACCAATAAAATCCATGGGTCAACTTGGGGACCCCATGGAGCCACTTTGGTAGGAAAAGGGCATTAATATCTTTTTAGTTAAAGTTAAAATAAAAATGTCACAAACATGAGTTGTTTTACTAAAACAAATTTTAAATGGGGTTATACAAGTCATATTTTTGACTATAAGTATTCTTTAGAAATATAAAAAGATTTCCTACATGATTATATTTGTTTTATAATTTTTATAAATTAAATAATTTAAATTATTTATGACACCATGATGATGCAGTGATTACAACATTATTTAACGATTTAAATAAAATGAAAAGATAATGTAAAATCTAAGACTTAAACTTGTCAAAAACCTGTCGGATTTGTTGATTTAGAACACTAATCACTTTATCCTAGAAATATATAATTGTGGGACCTTTAAAAACGGAAACTGATATTATAATAAAGTAACATTTTAAAACATTCCAAAAGTTCCCCTCCTCTCCTCTTATAAAAGGCCCCCACCTCTACCACCTTACCCACACCTCTCAAGCCTTTGGCCCAGCCATGCTCTGATAATTTTGTCTATAAAAATCTCTATCCTTATTCAAGAAGCCTTACCTTAAGTAGGAAGCTCTTCATGAAACCCTTTTGGTTCAAACCAAAGGGAGTTACATGATTTTAAGGTAATTTCTTCACTTGTGTTCTTTTGTTTTATTTTGCTTCTCCAACCCCCTAAACTCTTTTTATTAATTTCTTTTATAAAAACTATAGTATCTTAAATATACTAGGATGTTTTTATATGAAGTATTAGAGATACACTTAAACACAACTACATCTAATTGTTAAAGAACATACTGTTTCTGTGGATGGTGAATTTCTGCCTCACGAAACGATGATTGTTCAATAAACTTTTAACACCTTAAAAGGTGGACATTAAGATGTCACTATATTTATATATGATATATAATATGTTTATATTTTCCTTAATCTTCTGTATTTTTCATTTATGGCTTACCTTTATGGTTTCCATTATGGGTATACACGATGTCTTCATTTTAGGATGTACGGACTACCGCCCCCTCAAAGTGATTTGTTTCTTTAATGCCATATGTGGGATGTATAAAGGATCGAGTTAATGTTATTATATATTATGTTATACTGGAATTATAATATACCCACATATCATTATGTTTTAACTCCATTAAATACGAAATAGAAATGAAAGTAGCGTTCATGCATACGTACGGCTTACCGTCTCCATGAATGGTGCATTTCATTTCTTACCTCTAAATGTTATATACTATTAGAGATACATTTATATTATAGATATATATGATATATATGATATCCAAATCATGAATATCATTCTGGATATAATGAACCTTTGACCACATAAACAACATGTAATTGTAAGAAGTCCATTTTTGAATTACGTACCAAATATTGACAAAATGAAATTTATTAAATTAAATGATTACATAGAGTTTATAACAAGGTAATAAGTTATATAAAAGGAATAATAAACGTGTAAAAGGTTATTATGCATGTATAAATTAACACTAGTTTATTATTCAAGAGATTAAAGAGCAATCGAGTCACGTCGGACACAAGGTAAGGGACTTCGTCTCAATCTCATTTCATTGAGGCGTATTTTGTTATAATAGAAGGCTTTCTTTTATACGGTGTATAAACACATTTGAATTTTAATTTTATACAAAAGGAATCTTTTTCTATGAATCATTTTACAAAATGACAAAAAGGAATGTTTCTTTTAACGTACGCGGTGACAACAACCTTTTTTGCCACCGCGAGTATTATTTGGTCTTTGGCTTCCTGAACAATCCGTAATGTTTTTAAAATAAAATAAATACCATGTACTCTTTTATGTATTTTCGTATTGAAAATGTTTTTTATAATGGATTTTTTATGTCATTATATTTAAGTGATATATTGTGATCAAAGTGTGGAATTTGTTTCTTTCCATTATAGTTTTTTATGTCTTATGATTTTATAATGGTACTTGGACATTTGATGGGTGGTTATGTGATAAACAATATGACGGGTGGTGCTGTGAATACCAGGAAAGGTGGTTACGTTATAACCTCCAATGCATTGGGTATGGAAGTCGGCCATATGGCTATTCCATTTAAGTATGTGTGAAAGTCGACCGTGTGGTTATTCGATTTAAGTATGTTTATGTCCCATGTTACCTTTATATGTTATGTGTTATTTATATGGGTTTTATGGTAATATTTTGATTACAAAAGGGTGAGTAATGATATTTTCTTCAATGAAGAGTATTTTCTTCTTCATAAAGGTGAAAATTATTACTTTTATAAAGTATTCATGGTTTACTGGTGGTTTTGAAAAACTAACATATTTCCTTCTTTGTGTATCCCTTACTGAGCTTTTTATGCTCACCCCAAGTTTTTGAAATGTTTTTCATAGGACTTAAGGTGTAATAGGGTCAAGGATGGGATCAAGGAAAAGTCATGCTATCTAAAACATGGAAGTAGAAATGTTTCTTTTTAAGAGTTATTATTTTATGGAAACATAGTAGAAGTGTCTACTTTGTAATCTTTTAAGATGTAATTGTTATGTCCTAATTCTATAAAACACTAAACCTAAAAAGATCATCAATATGAATAATTCATTTAATTAAATATTAAGTAAGGCTTAAGGCCGGTGCCTTCTAGTTGGTATCAAAGGTCGGTTTAGACAAAACTATGAGTTAGAAAATTGTTAAATTATAAATTAATTTATGGTATGATTGAAATGATATAGCATTTAAAGATTACCATGTTGCTTCACCTAAGATATTTCTGTGTCCAGAATGGTTTTCTGAAGAGGAAACAAAGTAGCTATGTTGGGACAACATCAGTAGGAAGACAACCTTCCAAATAAGAAACCTGAGATGGTCGGAATTGGAACTGAATAGTTTGTTGCAGTGATGGCACAATTGAGTCAAGCAATAAATGGTGGTGGTATCCATGCATGAGATCAGCCCGATCAACCACAGAGGGACATGTCAGTGGTGGAACATTTCATGAGGCAACATCCCCCATCATTCAAAGGATCATCTGACCATGTACTAGTTGAAGGGTGGATTAAAGCACTGGAGAATATTTTTGATGTCATGGGGTGTTCAGACCATCAAAAGGTTAGTCTTACTGTTTACCATTTTGAAGGTGAAGCAGATCAGTGGTGGTCGATGATGAAAAATATCAGGGATAGTGATGAGATTGATGATATTCAGTGGGACGAATTCAAAGGTATGTTTCATAAGAAATATTTTCCTAAGGTGGTACGTCTTAGGATGTAAAAACAGTTTCTAGAATTGAGGCAGGAGGATGACTCTGTGGCTGCTTATGATTAAAAGTTCACTAGACTGGAAAGGTATGCTCCAAACTTCATACGAGATCATGATAGTAATATAAACGGTTTTTACTCAGGGTTAATGCCACAGTATCTAAGGTCTATATCTTCTCGTGAGTTCAAAAGTTATGAAAAAGTTGTTCGATGTGTGGAGAAGGTAGAAATGGAGTTTTCCGATGATCAGGTGTTCTTTGACAAAAAATAGAATAAGAGGTCCAGTTGACAAAAAAAGGGTAAGAATTCATCAAAGAAGAAAGGAGGTAAGAAAACCAAATATCCATCCTGTGAGAAGTGTGGTAAAATGCATCCTGGAGAATGATTATCCATGTCTAGAATGTGCTTTCGGTGTGGTAAGTCTGGTCATATTGCTCGTAACTGTAAGGAAGATGATCAAGTAGGAAATTAAAAGTCACAAGTAAGATGTTTTAAGTGTAATTACATGGGTTATTATGAAAATGAGTGTCTAACAAAGAACTCAACTGGGAGAAATCATCTAGACTACAAGCAGAAAGGGGTGGTGACATCCTTTGTAACTACTTCAGCAGATGTTGGGACATTGAATGATGTAGTATCATGTACACTATTTGTTTGTTCGGATTATTCCAATGTGTTGTTTGATTTAGGGTCTACACATTCTTTCATTTCTGAGAAGTTTTCTAGTGAATTGGGAATTTCATCTCAAGATATGAATCCTGAACTTATGGTAAATACACCCGGAGGAAACATTGAGAAAAAAAAATATAAGAACCTTTCTATCCTTTAGTGTGGAAAGAATCTAACTGAAAACCTTATTGTTTTGCCTCTAGTAGAGTTTGATGTTATTTTGGGAATGGATTGGATTTCTGTTTATCATCCTAAGATTTACTGCAGATCTAAAATGGTTTCTTTTCAGAAAGCTTTTCAGTTTATTTACAATAATGAACCCTTGATTTTGATAACATATCAGGAAGTTGAGAAACTATTAAAAGATGGAAATTAATGTTATCTTGCACATATTATTGAAAATAAAGGAAATGTTCAGATTAATGATGTGCCAGTGGTAAATGAGTATCTTGATGTTTTTTCTGATGAGTTTCCTGGTATTATTCATCTTCAAGAAGTTGAATTTACTGTTGACTTAATTATTGATTCTAAGCCAATTTCAAAACCCCCTAATCGAATGGCTCAAGGTGAACTTTTAGAGTTAAAGAAATAATTGCTGGAGTTATTAGATTAAGGTTTCATTCGACCTAGCACATCACCATGGGGTGCTCTTGTCTATTTTGTTAAAAAGAAATATTGTTCAAAAAGACTTTGCATTGATTATAGAGCCTTGAATAACATTACTGTTAAGAAAAAGTATCCTTTGCCTCATATCGATGATTTGTTTGATTAGCTCCAGGGAGCTCAGTATTTTTCGAAGATTGACTTGAGGTCGGGGTACCATCAGTTGAAAGTAAAATAAGCATATGTTCCAAAGACGGTGTTCCTTACTAGATATGGCCATTATGAATTTGTAGTTATGACTTTTGGGTTAACCAATGCACCTGTTGTATTCATGGACATTATGAATAGAATTTTCCATGAGTTCTTGGATAAGTTTTTGGTTGTTTTAATCAATGATATTTTGGTGTTTTCTAAAATTAAAGAGGAGCATGAAAGTAATTTAAGGGTTATCTTGGAAACCATAAAAGAAAAGAAACTGTATAAAAAATTCATAAATTGTGAGTTTTGGTTACAACAAATTTCTTTCCTTGGTCACATTATTTCATAAAATGGCATAACTATTGATCCTGCTAAAACAAAAGTTGTTGAAGAATGGCCAAGATCCACATATGTAACTGAGATCTATAGTTTTCATGGTTTGGCAGGTTACTACAGAAGGTTTCTTGAAATTTTTTCACAGTTATCTAGTTCAATGACTAAGCTAACTTGGAAGGGTGTTATGATTATCTAGATAAAAGAATGTGATGTTTTTTTCAGGAGTTGAAAAGAAGATTGGTGAATGCTCCAGTTTTGGAACTTCATTCAAGTAATGGTGAGTTTGTTATCTACAGTGAAGCTTCATTGAAAGGACTTGGTTGTGTCCTTATGAAGAATGATTAGGTAATTGCATATCCTTCACGTCACTTGAATACTCATGAGGTAAATTACCCTACACATGACATGGAATTAGCTGCTGTTGTTTTTGCTCTAAAAATTTGGAGGCATCTTTTTTATGGAGTAAAGTGTGAAATATATACTGATCACAAAAGTTTAAAGTATATATTCACTCAAAAATATTTGAACATTAGATAGAGGAGATGGCTTGAATTAATCAAGGATTATGATTGTACAATTCATTACCATCCAGGAAAAGAAAATAAAGTGGCTGATGCTTTGAGTCGAAAAAGTAATGCTTCATTAACCATGCTACGTATGGAACGAGTTCCTTTGGTTTTTTGATTTGATGAAATTTTTCTTAGAATTTGTTGGTGCAGAAAGTTCTTCTATTTTGTTTCAGGTATCAGTGAGATCATCCCTATCAGATAGAATTAACCAAGCACATAGGGAAGACAGTGGGTTGCAGAAAAAGGTAGAGCTGGTTCAGAAGGGTATGTTTCCTGAATTTAATATTGATAATGACTATGTTTTGAGGTTTGGGAAGAGATTATGTGTGCCTGGTAATTCAAAGTTGATGAATGAGTTATTATGTGAGGCTCATAGTTCCCCGTTTTCAGTTCATCCTAGAAGTACTAAGATGTACAGAGATCTGTGGGAGTATTACTGGTGGGATGGAATGAAAAGAGATATTGCTGATTTTACTATGAAGTGTTTGACTTGTCAGATGGTTAAAGCAGAGCGGCAGTTACCAAAAGGGATGCTTTATCCTTTACCAGTTCCAGAGTGGAAATGGGAAAATATATCTATAGACATTGTTGTGGGATTACTAAGGACATGTCGAGATAATAATTCAATATGGGTTATTGTTGATCGATTGACTAAATCTGCTCATTTCCTTCCTATTAGAGATACTTTCCCTCTAGATCATCTTTCTCGACTATATCTTAAAGATATAGTCAGGTTGCATGGAGTTACCCTATCCATTTTATCTGATCGTGATCCCAGGTTTACTTCTAACATTTGGAAAGGCCTTCAAAAGTCATTGGGTACTGAATTAAATTTCAGTACAGCTTTTCATCCGCAATCAGATGGTCAGTCAGAACGAACAATTCAGACCTTGGGGGATATGCTACATGATTATTCTATGGATTATCAGGGATGTTGGGACCAACATCTTTCTTTGTTTGAGTATTATTATAGTAACAATTTTCATTCTAGTATAAATATAGAACCATTTGAGGCATTATATGGGAAGCGGTGTCGAACTCCAGCTTTTTGGGATGAAGTGGGTGAAAGGAAGCTGATGGGACCAGAATTGGTAGAAGAGATGGAAAAAAAAGTTCAGTTGATTCAGAAACACATGAGAACACCTCAGAGCAGGCAAGAGAGTTATGCGGATAACCGGAGGAAGGATCTATATTTCGAGGTAGGTGATCATGTTTTTTTCAAAGCTTCACTGTGGAAAAGTGTGATGCAATTTGGTAAGAAAGGAATGTTGAGTCCAAGTTTCATTGGGCCATATGAAATTCTAGAGGGAGTTGGATCAGTAGCATACCGAGTGGCTTTAACTCCGAGTTTATCTCAGGTACACAATGTTTTTCATGTTTCGATGATGAGAAAGTATACGCCAGATCCATCTCATTTTTTGAGCCCAGTGGAAGTTCAGCTGGAAGAAAATATCTCTTATGAAGAACAACTAGCCCAGATTCTTGACCGAAGGGAGAATGTGTTGCGAAAAAAGTTAATTCACCAGGTAAAGGTTTTGTGGAAAAACCATATGGTAGAAGAGGCAACGTGGGAATCTGAAAATGCTATGATGGATAAATATCCCCACTTATTTTGATATGTGAATAAAATTTCAAGGATGAAATTCCCAAAAGGGGGGAAGGATGTAACATCCCATGTAAATAAAGAATAATACATTTTCATATTTATCAACATTTACTAATTAAATATTAATTTTACTTTAAAGGGGTTACTATGTTCGATAGCGTACCTGATACGCAACAAAGAGTTTCTTTGAAGTCTTACGTTGCACACTAGTAATAAAATAATATTATTTTAAATGGTAGTTAAAACGTAGCCATTGTATTGGCGGGAATTAATATAAATAACTAAAATATGACTATATATGTTTTCTAAATGTTTTTACATATATCCAATAAAATATAAAGGCTTAAAATAAGAAAAAGAATTCAATTTTAGGAATAGATACTCTAATATTCACTAAAGGTCCGCTTATCGCCTTTTGATGGAAAACCTTCATTAAATATAGTTTTGGTCACTCTTATACATTATATTGGACCAAATAAAACTCTTCTTTATAATTGTGATATCAAAATTTACTTTGTGTAATTTTTTGGTATTTTTCTGATAAAGTTCAATTTTTAATGAATAGTGAAAAATGTTATATTTTAATTCAAAACCTCTTTTTAATGTAATTTATTTATATGATTAGATTATCTTTTTAATTTGTTTTAAAGAGGAATTAGAATATATTTTTACCATTTAATCCAATTATTTTCGTTGGAATTAATTTCACTTTAAAATTGGACTTAAACTCATGTCAATGTTTTGATATATATTGTTTCATAAAAACACTCTATTTGTCATGACAGTGGAAATTAATTATTAAATTAATTAATGTAACATATATGATTTTAATTTTTTAAAATAGACATCATTTTTTAATTTGGAATATCAAATGTAGCTTAGGGTGAATTTTTGTTATTTTTCTGAAAAACATCAATTTTTGATGAATTGTGAAACCACTAAGTGGTACTTAAAAAACTGATTTTTTGTTTAAATGAATCTATACCACTTATGTGTTTAGAATTTAAAAAATCAGAAATAAATTTTTGTCATTAGGATGTAAAATGTGGTTCAATGGGATTTAAATAATTTTTTGGTAAATAGTAACTTTTATGTTTTTAATCACGATTAGAGATAATTAGTGTAATTTAAGGTAAAAATAATGTTTTAATAATATGAAATGAACATGACACATGTACAACCCTTATTTTATGTGTCATGTCCGACCATTAAAATCCATGGGTCAACATGGGGACCCCATGGACCCACTTTGGTATGAAAATGACATTAATATCTTTTTATTTAAAGTTAAAATAAAAATGTCACAAACATGAGTTGTTTTACTAAAACAATTTTTAAATTGGGTTATATAATTCATATTTTTGACAATAAATATTATATATAAATATAACAAGATTTCATACATCATGATATTTTTTTTATAATTTTTAGAAATTAAATAATCTAAATTATATATGACAGTATGATGGTGCAGCGATTACCTCATTATTTAACGATTTAAATAAAATGAAAAGATAATGTAAAATCTAAGACCTTCACTTTTAAAAAATCTATTGAATGGGTATATTTCAAACTATTATCACCTTATCCTCTAAATATATAATTTTGGGACCTTTACAAATCGAAACACATTTTATTATAAAGTAACCTTTTAAAACATTCCATGAGTACCCCTCCTCTCCTCTTATAAAAGTCCCCCACCTCTACTACCATACCCAAACCACTCAAGCCTTTGACTCGGACATTTTATGAAAATTTTCCCTCTCCACATCCCTCTCCTAATCCTAGAGCCTTACCTTAGGCACGAAGCTCTTCATGAAACCCTTTTGGTTCAATCCAAAGGGAGTTACCCAATTTTAAGGTAATGTCTTCAGTTGTGTTCTTTTGTTTTATTTTGCTTCTCCAACCCCCTAAACTCTTTTTATTAATTTCTTTTGTAACAAATACAGTATCTTAAATATACTAGGATTTTTTTATAAGAATTATACTAGCTACACTTACACACAACTACATCTAATGGTTAAAGAACATACTGTTTCTGTGGATGGTGAATTTCTGCCTCACGAAACGATGATTGTTCAATATTATTTTAACACCTTCAAAGGTGTCCATTAAGATGTCACTATATTTATATATGATATATAATATGTTTATATTTTCCTTCAGCTTATGTATTTTTCATTTATGGCACACCTTTATGGTTTCCATTATGGGTATACACGATATCTTCATTTTAGGAAGTGCGGACTACCGCCCCCTCAAAGTGATTTGATTCATTAATGCCATATGCGGGACGTATAAAGGATGGAGTTAATGTTATTATATATTATGTTATACTGACATTATATTATACCCTAATATCATTATGGTTTCACTCCATTAAATATGAAATATAAATGATTGTAGTGTTCATGCGTACGTACGGCTTACCATCTCCATGAACGGTGCATTTCATTTCTTACCTCCAAATGTTATGTACTATTATAAATATATGTATATTCTTATATATATGATATATATGATATCCAAATGCTGAATATCATTCTGTATATAATGAAACATTGACCACATAAACAACATGTAATTATAAGAAGTCCATTTTTGACTTAAGTACCAAATATCGACAAAATGAACTTTATTAAATTAAATGAGTACACAACGTTTATAACAGGGAAATAAGTTATATAAAAGGAATAATAAACTTGAAAAAGGTTCTTAAGAAAGTATAAATTAACACTAGTTTATTATTAGGGAGATTAATGAGCAATCAAGTCACGTCGGACATGAGGTAAGGGACTCCGTCTCAATCTCCTTTCATTGAGGCATATTTTCTAATAATACAAGGCTTTCTTTTATATGGTGTATAAACCCCTTTGACATTTAATTTTATACAAAAGTAATATTTTTCTACGAATCATTTTACAAAATGACAAAAAGGAATGTTTCTTTTATCATACGCGTAACAATGACCTTTTCCGTCACCGCGAGTATTATTTGGTCTTTGGCTTCCCGAACAAGCCGTAATGTATTTAAAATGAAATAAATACCATATATTCATTTATGAATTTTGGTATAGAAAATGGTTTTTATAATGGATTTTTTATGTCAATGTATTTAAGTGATATATTGTGATCAAAGTGTGGGAATGTTTTCTCTCCATTATATTTGTAATATGTCTTATGATTTTATAATGGTACTTGGACATTTGACGGGTGGTTACGTGATAAACCATATGACGAGTGGTGCCGTGAATACCAGGAAAGGTTGTTACATTAGCATCTCCAATGTATTGGGTATGGAAGATGGCCGTATGTCTATTCCATATAAGTATGTGTGGAAGTCGACTGTATGGTTTTTCCATTTAAGTTTGTTTATGTCCCAAGTTACCTTTATAGGTTATGTGTTCTTTATATGGGTTTTATGGTAATATTTTGATTAAAAAAGGGTAAGTAATGATATTTTATTCAATAAATAGTATTTTTTACATAATAAAGGTGAAAATTATTACTTTTATAAATTATTAATGGTTTAATGGTGGTTTTGAAAAACTAACAGATTTCCTTCGTTGTGTATCCCTTACTGAGCTTTTTATGCTCACCCCAAGTTTTTGAAATGTTTTTCACATGACTTAAAGTGGGATAGGGTCAAGGATGGGATCATGGAAAAGTCATGATATCTAAAACATGGAACTAGACATGTTTTTTTAAGAGTTTTTATTTTAGGGAAACTTGGGAGAAGTGTCTACTTTGTAATCTTTTGAGATGTAATAGTTATGTCCTAATTCTCTAAAACTCTAAACCTGAAAAGATCCCCAATGTGAATTATTCATTTAATTCAATATTAAGTAAGGTTTAAGGTCAGGGCCATGTATGTAGGGTATTGTTTTCATATGATATTATCATTTTCTAATTATATTATGTTCTTGTAATGTTTATATATCACTTGTTTCCCCTTTCTAAACATCTGATATCACCATTTGTTTTAATTCCTTTCACTGGGTTATGAATAATAGTATAATGTGTGATATGTTTAATAATGGGTTCCAGATCTGAATAACTATATTGAAGATGATTTTATAAACATATGATCATGTTTTTTATGATTCCATGAATCTAATAAAACATAGACATTATGATCCTTAGGAATATATATGTTCAATATAATGAATATTTATTTAAAAATATCTAAAATCTTTGTATGAAAATCATGGGTCGCTGTAGTTGGTATTAGAGGATATGATTAGTATAACTTTTGAAACTAGAATGAGAAAATATTAGTGAAGAATGTATAAGATAATTTAAAGTATAGGATAATAGAATTATGATTTGATATGGAAGGTATTATGTGGTTTTCGATGAAATATATACATATCTGTATACTATAAGTGGATGTGGTTTTGGCACAAATGTACAAAGGGGAAATAACTATAAAGATCTCCAATTAGTATTTTCATATAAATTACCTTGTACATGACTTTAGTAATTACAATGAACCTTGTTTTAAACTCATGGGGGGTATGCCTCTATTAATCTACATTTTATTAAGAAAATCTATAAAGGATTTCAAAAGATAATGATCATGGATGAACTTGGTTAACCCTAAAGTTTCAGAAATTTAATAAGTGGTACATTGATTTAGACTTCTTATAAATGATTTGTCACAATATTTTCTTTTAACATAATGATTAGTTTTGTAAACTCTATTCTTTTTTAATCAATGTAAGGAACTAGAAGAAACTGGGTTAATGTTAAATTTGATAGATAATGTTTTCTTGAGAAACAAATAGACTGACTACTAGAGTTTTGGGTGTTATGATCACTCCTAATTGGTTATCATGATATATAATTAAGAATTTTATCCTTAACCAACTCTCAGAATCACCAATTATGTAAAAGATATTTTTATCCATGGGATATTATGTTTCACTCTATTTAGAAAATAATAGCCAATTTTATATATGATGAGAATTTGAGAAGAAGCAGTGAGGGGAATGTCTCAAAGGAATGAGGTGTTGTTTTATGTGTGGAGATGAAGTGATCAATGTACGTAATTTATAATGAAAAAATGAAATGGTTTTTTATAAGAATAGATAATAATAATAGGTTTCCTTAGGAATCATCAATGGCTGAATCTCTTAAATGTGTAATGTATGGTAATTATTCAAATAGTTTTCCTTAGGGAATCATAAGAAAAGGATCATGAAAGTCATATGGGTAAATTATATTATATTGATTATGAGGATTCCTTAAATGAAATAATAATGGTAGGAAGTATTAATGAATAAGATTATGAGGATTATTTAATTGTTTACTAATGATATGTTTCTATATTATTATTCAAGAATTATGTTATATGAATCATGCAATTTATCAAGATTAAATTTTGGAGGATTTTCATAATTACTCACATGAATATGTTGAATAGTACAAATGACATTGAAATGGAGAAATATTGGAAAATATATATTTTATATAAAGAACTTGTTTAGGTGAATGATAACCCATAATATTTTCCTAATGCTGTGATAATGGTGTTTAGTCAAGATTAATATATGATTGATACTAATAAAGTAAATTACATAGTATTGATGGCCACGAAAGTGATTAATGAATTGATTAAAATGTTTATATATTTTCAATAATATATTTTTTAAAATTATATTACATGTAGAACATACATTATAATTTTTAACATTATTTAATGATTGAGGAATGATTTAATCTTTTAAATCTGGTATTTTTTCATTGATCTTATGTGCTAATTTAGGTTATTAACATGTTTTTATAAAATACAGGACAAATTTATTCAAATATTTAGTATTTGTAAAATAGAAGAAAGATTGTTATATTTTCAGGATGAATATTATATTTATTTTGATAATTTATTGAACTTTGTCATAGATTTTTGAATTTTGGAAGGTTCTTAATGTAATAATTTAATGAAATTGTATTATTTAAAATCATAAAGTGTTTTTAGAGATTAATGTGTCATTTAATTATTTAAGGATTTATCCATATTGTGTTACATGTGGTAAAACTTGTTTTTTGATGAATACTTGGGATAGAAGAATCACCTAACATTATTGTATGGAACTTATGAATAGATAGAAGTCACATTAAGTTGTTTTTGAAGGAAAATATCATCTTCATTTCTTGATGTAATAAATGAATGCAATTTAATCGAAGCCCAATAGAAATTTAAGATTTTTATTATCATAAAATTATATTTTTCACATTTTCAATATATTTTAAAATAAAATAAACCCCAAATTTATAAAATTTACCATTAAATAATTTTTAATTTTTTTATTTCATTTTAAATTACATAATTTTCTTTTTACTCATCGTAACATTGTTTTTTTTTGTTCTTGTTATCTTTCTCAAGGCCATGTTCTATATCAATCTCTATAAATCCTCCTATTTTATTATTCATTTCCAATTATCTGATTTCAGTTCTTTCCAATGCTCCCCTTATATGAAGGCCATCATTTTGTTATTCAGTACTACTGTTGTGTCTACTTTTTTAATTAGTAGTTTTATTAACCCATTTTATGTTGTTTATTTTCTATAGTGAAATTTTCAAGTGTTGAAAATATTATTATGAATAAAAATTTCATATTTAGAGGAATAAATTTACTTAAGGGTCAAATTGTAATAGAATGATATTTTATGATATATATTTTTAAAAAATTTAATTATTTTGATAATTTTCATTATATGAAACATTGACTTTTAACGAAACATGATATACTATAAAAATATTTAATATTATAGTTTTTTTGTAGATTTTGGATTTATTTGTATTATTAGGATTAGAAATCAATAAAATTTCTTGTTAAATCATACAGAAATATAATTACATGGTTAATAGTTACGTAGAAAACAAAATAAGGACTAATTGAAATTAAAGGGAATATTTTTCTAACAAACACTTTCAGTCGTGTAATGTTTTTTATCATAAATAAATTATTAAATTAGTATTTGTGAAATTTTTTAATAATATATATATATATACAATGTTTTATAATTAACATAATATTTTTTCTTTGAATGGGAAAATAATAAATAAAAAATGAGGTTAAAAACTACATTTTAATAAAAAATAGTAATGTTGAAACATGAGATCTTATTTTTGAAGTCAATTCGTTGCAATTTTAGAAATTTATTTGAAAAAATTAAATTACTATTTTAAATCATCCTTTTAAAATAATGATTCCTTTAACAATTTAAAATATTCCTAAAAGATAATTTTTTTAGTGAATTGTCAAAAATAATGGACTTATTTATAATTGCTTCTTCATTTAAGTAGTAAAAAGGTAAATTTGTTCTCATATAGATTTAATAAATATATTAATTCATTAAAATTATTAGTTTTCTGAATTATGATATTTTAATCAATTTCATGATCATTTTTTGTATTAAAACTTTTTAAACATGTGAAAACATTTTCTTTGAAAAGCTTGTTATTTTACCAATACTAATGGTGTAATATTAAATTTATCTCTACCAATTATATGAGTTGAATTTGATAAAATATATTAGAAATTTTTAATCAACATACCTAATAATATATATTAATTTTAACATTATTTTTTTTCATAATTAATTGTGAAAAAAATAATGATTTATTATAATTGTTAACGTTCAAAACTGTTAGTTATGGGTTAAACGTAAAAATCAAGGGTAATATCCTTCATTAAAAAGTTTATAAATCACATTTTATTAAAACAATTGAAATAATATTAAAAAAATATAATATCTGGTCATTTTTAATCTTTTTTAATGGTAAGGGATTTATAATTTTGGATTCTTTTGGGAAATTTAGAAGTAATTTCCAAGTGAAACCCTTCCCCACATATAAAAGGAAATCTCTTATCCTCTTATATCCACGTTCCAAGATCCTTTGTGTTCAAACAAATATGTTCTGAACAATTATACTCACTTATATTACCATGTTATACAATTATTTTATACTAGGAAACCCTCTTAATATTTCTTTATGATGAAGCCTAAAGAGGATCTCTGAAGAGGAGGTATAGATCATAACCTTGCATTATCATTTTATTTATTATCCCACCACCTGTTAATCATATTTAACAATGTATATATAATATAAGTTTTATATAACATATAATTATATGTTATTATAATTCTCATTACCTATATTAACCTCTTCATCCATAAAATGGGAAACAAACTCATCAATTGTGTGTTTGGGGGACTACCACTTAAGGAACTAATGTATTTCATTTTACATCACCACCTCTCATAGATTTCTATAATGAAGAATTTAAATTGGATATATGAAAATTTTAACATAATTATTATTCATTATTTATTATATGAGATATTATTTATTACTTTCCATTGTATGGGGATATTATAATTTCTCCCATGTATACGACAAACTCCCACCACAAGAAACGATGGAATTTGTTTTTCAAAAAAACTTTATTTGGAAGATAATATGGATGATTTTAATGAATATAAGTGATATATATGTCATAATATATTTTTTTTATTCATTTAATTATTCATTAAAATTATTTATTTCATTTATTGGAAAATGGAAACAATGTTCCTCTATACGTATGACATACCATCTCCATCAATAGTGCATTATATCTTTCTATGTCAAAAATTTATGAATAATTTTAAATATATATTTATATAATGAAAATATATGATATTTATGTCATGGTTAAAATTATTTATTTTATATAATGATGATCAATGTTCTAGGACTAAAACAACCAATCAAAACAAAAATGAGAAACAAATCATTTATTACTTGAAATAGTAATTTTAATAAAAAAATGTAACTAAATTGTTGATAAATGGATTTATTAAATAATATATCTTATTATATATATGATTATGGTTCTAAAAAATATTTGTTATAAATTTATATTTATTTTACAGGAAGATCATACTTTTATGAAGAACTTAAAGACTTAATGTATGGGATTTCTAGTCTCACATTTATTTCTAGGAGACTTATTCCATACTGACTACTCATTTATTTTGTGTGATGTGTATAATAACATTTTCAAAGTTTTTTCCATGAATGTTATTATTATAATTATTATTATTATTTAATTTTATTTTATTATTTAAAATGTCTTTTATTCAAACATTACCAATGTGGTAAAGGATATTTGTCTCACATTTACATCTATGAGACACAAGTTGAATTCACCACTTGTTAATTTGAGGATGTAACTATACTGACCATTGAAATATTTTATTATTAATATTATAAAAAGTATTTTTATTTAGATATTTATTTTTGGATATATCTATCCGGTGGTTTATGTTTGAAAAGATACGAGAATGGAAAGGTATTTTGGTCACATTTTTTCATCCTTGGCCCATAAGTTATAATATTAACCGATCCACTTTTATGAGTTTAATATAATTCACCTTTTTCATGTTATCTCATTAATTTTTTTATTTTCATGATATTTATCATATTTTAAATTATTCTTCCATGGGTTTTATGATTCAATATTAACCAATGTGGAAATGATTTTATGTTACAATTTCAGTATTAATATGGTTTATTTATGATGTTGTTTTCAATTATGATATATTATAATCTAAATATCATTGAACTGATGTATTTTATTCTTAGATGGTTACTACATTGGAAAAAATATTTTAATTTTATTTTGTTCTCATTATGATCTCAATAAATAAAAACATATTTTTTAAGGAAGAATTCAATTTATATATCTCTTTGGTCAAAAATGATTTATTATCAATAACCATGTTTTATAAAATTGTTTGGAAAAACTATTTATAAATATAGATTATTTTTTTAAAATTAATTTTTACAATTGAATTTATTTTTTCAAAAATGGTTTTCATGTAACCATTATATAATTTTCCAAATTATGTAAATTTTATTTTTTACCAAAAATCTGAAAGAAATAATTGTTTTTAAACTTGTATGACATGAATAAAAAATTCCACCATCATGATTGATAAATTATTTATAACTTGATTTTAAAATTTTAAAGGTTATTTAAAAAAAATCAGTTGGAAATTTTCTATAATTTTTTTTAAAAAAATTATATTTTCAAATCGAAAAGGAAATTTTCACCAAAAATGTTCCATGTGATGTTTTAAATTAATTATCTTCATAAGATTAAATAATTTGTTGGTATGTATTTTTTAGTATTTATATGAATATGTATACCATTATTATTTTTTCTCTAAATATTTTATGAGTATGATGATAATAAGTTTATGAAGCATTTTCTTTTTCCATTTGTTATGTTGTTATTAAATGATGATGTGTTTACGAAACTACTTCCTTTTAAATTCTTTAGTCAGTAATGAAATTATTTAATGTTTAAGAAGAATATTCCTTTTACATAGGTAATTATATAATGAAATTATTATGAAACCCAATTCTTTTCATGGTTTCTAATAAAATGACTATTTTATGAACATTTGGTATATATATGTATGATTTACATTATTTAATAGTTGTTACATTATAACGACAGATGAGGATCATATTATAACTAAGTATAATTATCATGTAATAACCATGTATGGTGGGTACATTATAACCAAGTTATGTGGTTAAATTTTAATCAATATGTTTGGGACATTTATCTCCCTCTATTTCCTTGGGTAGTCTGTATTGTGTTATGAGATCAAAGGTTACACAAGAGGTTATCCAAAGCATGAAAAAGAGGGTACGTGGGAGGTTATCCAAAGGCCAAAATATAGGTTTAATGGGATATTATCCCAATATTTTAGAATGTATGTGGTTGATTATCATATTCCTAACATGTTATGAATTCTATCATGGGTATCATTGAAATGTGGTCTTCAAGGATTTTGTGCTTTCCACAAATCGATGTCTTATGCCAACACTATTTTCTCATGGATTATTTTCATTGATTAATTTATGATTCATGTTATGTAAACTACCATTATTTATGAAATGAATCAATTTTAGGATCTATGATATTCCAGGTATGGTTTTTAAATTTTACTGTCAGGTTCTCAAACCCTTCGACTTAAGTTATTTTAATATCTACATTGTTTACCCTTACTGGGAATTTCATCTCACTATTTCTTATATTTAAATTCCCCATGTTATGAAGAAATAAATTGTCTATGATATTTATATTAAGTGTTCTATTTAGGATTAACCAAGTGGTAATTTATGTACTTCACTTGAGAAGTAGTTTTAAATGAATCTGTGTTTCTAAATACATTAAATTGTTATTATTATTATTATGTGTTAATTTGTGTAATGTAATGAATATTAATATAAAAATCTTTATTATCTATTTTTTAAAATCATTGGTCCTTATAGGTATGGTCCTTCCTATTTTAGGCTGTTAAATTTTATTTTCAATAAGAAATACTTGATCTTTTTTGGTATGCTATGTACTTATTGTTTTACAATTCTAATAGTTTTTTAATTTTTCTTCAATAATCTATAGTATCTCAATGAATATTGGTGGTGTGGTTCCTACACATAATGAGTAATCATACTAATAACATTAATAATTTCTTTTTGGGATGTTTGAACATTATTATAATCAAGATCCATGTTAGCAGATGTTATCCGACATTTTTTACAGGTTTTAGTGACCATTGTTGGTGCTGGAGTTGGTTCTCTAAAACCAAATACATTATAATTTATAATTCACAATTTATTAATTTTAATTAATGTTATTCATATCATATATAATTATTATTATTCGTATGCATGTAATTAATTTGATAATTTCTATAGAGTATTTTTCACATTAAAATATCGTAAAAACTCCCTGATATGATGAGAATTTAGAAGTTTTTAGAGGATTTTATTAAATAAATGTTATAGAGATGGATGATTTCATCTGACAAAGAACATATGATAAATTCAATCATAGTTAGGTTCTAATAAAAGATTAATACTTTGAATCATGATGTTTTCCCTTGGAAATATCCAAGGGATGAGGATTTTGAGAACATTTTGGCTAGATAAAAATACACATGTTCTATGTTCTATTCGATATTTCTATATATGGTAATGTGTAATGATACTTAGAAAATAATACTTTCATTGATGAAAATAATGAGGCACATGGATTTATTTATTTTTATAATATATGAAGATATATTTTCAATGTGAATATGGGTTTGTTGGGTGTGTCATAATTGATAAGGAATTAATGTATAAGTAGAGAAGTATTTTTACTTTATATTCAATAATCGAGGTAAATATATCATAACCATTAATGATAATGAGACTGCCTACTTTGGTCTATAGAAACGACGATTTTATCCGAAAGATCATTTTTGTAATGTCAATGAAAGGTATTTATACATATTTATTAATGACACATGAGGCACAACCTATTTCAATGATATATTGAGGAACATATAATATATTACATGTTAATATTTCATATGAGGTAGTTGTAGCTATGAATTATTCTCATATCTTTTGGGATCATTATGTGTTTTTAGAATCGACTCATGTTCTTTTATTTGGAATGACTCTATTGATATGAGGATCTTAAGTTTCCAACAAAACATTTAATTTTAGGAACTACCAATTCAGATGAATAAAATATTAGGATGAAGTGGACCTCAAATATTGGGAGCAATGATAATCCAAGGGAATTCTAAAAAGGTAATTATTTCAATTAAATTATTTTACTTTGGAATATTGATAATTTAATTTATCTCTCAATATATTAAACTGTTTATCTAATTATAAAATATTACATCAAAATTATATATTTTTTGAATGAAAGCCACACCATTCAAGGGTTCTTCAACAATTATGGGAGGAATGAGGAAAATTAATGTATAATGATTCTTTATTTTAAGATAATTATGTCACTAGTGAACGGTGAAACATATGTGAAACATAGAACATGTATACGTAGTTATTTTTGGTGTTTTGAACCAGTATTAGATGTTTAATATAAGTAAGGGATTAAAGGAAATTATGGAATGTTAAAAATTACTATTTAATGTCATTTTTGTGAAAAGAATATGATTCAAAAGTAGTTTTCCAAATTTTATCCCCTCACATCCATTGTCAAAAATCTTTACTGAGAGATAATGAAAGGATGGTAAAGATTAGTTTGATCCAAGATCAGGGATCAAATATTTTTCTTCTCGAAATTATACATTCATTTTAAGGCCTTCAATATTCCATGCTATAATCCAAAAATAAAATAATGAAATTCTTGGAGTAATGGTGTGTGTTTGTACATTATATATAGAAAATAATTTTATGTATTACGCCAATGGTGATTCAGAGAAGATCAAATGTCATTGAGATCATTTTATTCCACCCATGTAACATTTTGGTGTTGTTTTCACATATAAATACATTTTCACATGGTCATTGGAATGAATCAGGAATAACAGAGATTAATAATGTATAATATGATTTATTTTGTGTTAAAATATTCAATATCATCTACTTTTTGAGTTTCATTTTGTTCTTGATTCCATCAATGGTATCAATGAAGAAATTAAATTACTGAAGATTAAATTTCAATTTAATTTTCAATAATGTGTAAATTTTTCATCAATGTGGTCCTAAAACTATTCATGACACATCTATCATAGATAATATGGTCATGTTATGATCAATTGAATATTGAAGAGATTTTCGATAATACATTAAATAATTTAATATATATATATATATATATAAACACACAAATTACATATACACATATATTTGTTTCCAAAAGAGTGGGTTTTTTGAGAGACAATTGGAATTACTGGATAGTTGACCAGAACAAGTAGGAGTGGTTTTGTGTTTGTTGTGAAAAAGAAATAAAAAAATTATATATGAATATAGAAATATATATATGTTGGGTGGAAACTTTATATCCATATTTAATAATTCCCACCATTTATTTAGAGGGTAGGTTTTAAAATTTACTTCAGTCCCCAAATAATTATAAATATTATTACAAAATATGATAATTTAGTTCCCCAATTAGGAAATCCTTTTTTACCCTCACATGTGTGTGGTAAGAAGGATATAAAACCCGCACTAGACCCAGTAACTAGCCAGGGCACCTCAAACTATGCCAGTCCAGGTCATCTTTGGTCTAACCCACCCAAACCACTATGCCCATTTTAGGTTCAATTTTTCCTATGGGACCCATTTTGGTTCCAAACATAATTGGATTAAAAAACTAAAAAAATATTAATTTTCTATAATTCATAAAAATTATTTCATTTACTATAGGATGTAAACTCAGTTAATAAAAACACTTTTAATGTTAATTTAACTTATTAAAATTTTATAAAAATAAATATTTAATTTTTAATTTTTATACATGAAACATTTTTATAATAGCTAATAATGAACCACGACCGACACATACATTTTTTGTAATTTATTAATTAATTTAAATATTGCATTTAAGCACCAAAATATAATAATTACATTCCATTTATATAATATGCATCTCATAAAATAATCATGAAATAAATAGGACCCTATGGGCCCACATTTTAGGGAATAAATATATTTTTAAAATTTAAAAATCACTTAACTAACATGTTAGTATACATCATAATGATATGTGAAATTTACAATAACATTGCTTGAGTTGAAAGATGGTTTGAAACCAGACAAGTGATATAAATTAGTGATTGATGAGAATTGTAATATGAGTCCAGACATGACCCAAGTTATTCCCCTTGGGATTTGTTTGATCAATAATCAATTCAATTTACCATCCAATCTATAACATCTCATGATTATGTCGTTATTTATTTACTTTATCTTGAATGATTAATTATTTCATTATGAGTGTGTTATTGGATTACTGTAGATAATTAAAAAGATTGTGATGATATATATGAATAATTTCGACAAGATTTCTTTTTATTTTTTTTAATGATGTAATAGTGGTCAAATAGTAATATAAATTACAAATATAATCCTATTACAACTTTAAAGGGATCTATAAACAGATAATGTATAACTTATTTTTCAAAGACGCTGTAAATTTACTATTTAAAATCCATACATATGAACGTGTAAAAGAAACAAATAATTAATATTCCAAGAAAACACCCACACATATATATGTAATCACTATAGAAAGTATAATGTTAGACGTTTCCTTTTTACATTATTTTTAATGGAACCATAGATTCAATTTTTGTTCTACCCCTTATATGTACACTTCACTTTATCAAGGTATTCTAATGATATTTTTTCTTCAAAATAGACAAATTTAATTCAAAAGGATGATCACATACAATACATGGTTTAATTTGGTGGTTATTATCGAGGAACCCTATGTCCAATGTTTTTTTATACAAGATTCTACTCAATCGATCAATGAGTTTTCAGTTAATATTGTTTAAATGTTTTTTAACCAAAATACCTTCAATTAATTAATACAATGTCTTCATATAGGTTTTGAAAATAATAATATATAATATATAGACTAGAATATCCATTAAAATATGATATTTCATGTCAAATGGTGAGTGAATTTTTATTTTGATTAAGTAGTGGGAGACTAATAAATAAGTTTTATTATGCCACCTTTTGGTAATAAAAAACAATGTATTAAAATCAAATTTTTTATCTATATAGAAAAATAATTAAAAATCATTATCATTATCACTATATTCAAGATTAGATATGGTTAAAATTAACACTATCATTATCTTTTAGGATTGGTACAAGCACATTAATGTTCTATGAAATCAAGAGTATAAGTCTAATGCATATGATTCCCCTATTTCTAAGGCACCTAGAGAGTAGGATTGTAATGAAAAACATATATTTAATATTAAACACTTGAATGATTTGTAGATTTAATGATTCATATGATATTATCCATTTTATGTGATCTATAAAAGATTCATAATGAAATGGATGCATACATCATGATGTCTCATTATCATATTATATATTATGAGAAGTTTATACAAGAGATATATAAGATTTCCAAGTCTATATTCACTTGAAATATCATAGAGTTATTTATAGTTTTCCTTTATATAGTTCATATGATTGGATATATAGTGAACTTTGATATATATTGATTTATGTTGTAAGATGAGTTGAAAAAAATATTATTTTTTCTTCATTACATAATAGATTATCTTATTTTATTGTGAATAATAAAATGATAAATAGAGAAATGTTTTTCACAAAACTCCTCTCATTAATATTCTATGTAACAAAATATATGATGCCTGATAAATATGGATACCTTTTGGAGATTAAGAGGAAGAAAATTGTAATGGGCCCCATGACCCACTCCATGTTAATGTAACAAAATCACCATCCTTTTAAGAAGAGGTTATTTCAATGGAAAGGAAATGAATGAGATGATGTATGTTTTTAATGTTCCAAGAGAGTCACTATTAGAATAACTATTCCCACTTTAATAATAATGAGGAATAATTGGTTGTATTCATTATTAAATGAGTTATTTTTAAAACTATAAGATAGGTCTAATATACAACTTATTATACTAATATATGAATCTATGAGTAAGAGTTAAGTATATTCACAAAGGTTTCTTGAGCTATGGTGGATTTTAGAGATTCCGGTATACCTAGACTTGTGTTGTTTTATATAATATACTACCACATAATGAAGTAAAAAACATTGATCTTGTTTTTAATGTCTTTTTATTATGCACCTTGTGCTACCAACAACATTATATCAATATCCATCCATGATTTGGATGTATTGATTTTTCTATTTAGAGATAACATCTTTGAATTTTATTTTTATATCATATATTAAGATATAAAACATCTAAATTGTAGTCTTTATTTATTATTATAATAATAAAAGTATTGGAAGTCAATAATGAATTATGTTACCAAGAATCATATCACTCCCATTTGGGGAATCACATAAGTTTTAATGTAAAACAAAAAGATTAATTAATCTATATCTAGATTCCTATTTAGATATTCTTGAACTATAACAAATAAACAAATATCTTACATATTTACTAGGAATAGTGAAAAAACCTTCTTATTGAATGGGTGAAAGGGAAACAAATATTCTACAAATTTTTTACATTGATATGTAAATATTGTTTAAAGTAGATTCTACTTGGGGTTATTCTTACTCTATTTTTTATGACAGGAGTAGATAGGGTTATTATTAATTTATGAATATGAATATTGAATAATTTATGAAATTCATAGAGTCCAAGAATGAATAAAATAATAAACTTTTTAATAAGATAAATAAACATAGATTATATTGTGGTTGATATTTACTTAACCAAGAGCATATCTACACATTATGGTGGTTTGAGATTCTGTCTCAACTCCCACTTATTTATACAACATTTTGGATTTATATTAATGATATAAGGAATTAAATATTATTGGACATTGTGAGTTCAATGATGAATCATTCAGAACATCCATTATACTTTGGGTGATATTAATTATAGACTAAAACATATAAAATAAACTTGATGCTAACTAAAGCATAAAAGTTAATTCTATATGAGTTAATTTATGAGATGAAATATCTACTGTTAAACTTATGTGTATGGGGTTACAAGGTGTTTTTTATGTTCATGTATGAAATCTAACTATCACTCTTAAGGAATAAAATGTTTAATTATAGGATACCCTCAATAAAAAATGGTATATTTTCAATATGATCCTTTATGTACGAAGCTAATGGATTTTATACATGCCGTGTTCATTATATGTGGAGAAAATATTCAAAAACAATATTGGGATAAATATTTACATTGAAAATTTCCTTGCCCAAAATACACATCATTTGGAATAGGAAAGAGTTACACCTATCATTTTTGGATCAAATTTTTATAATGACACATATACTATATAAGATCACCCAAGAGGTTATAGAAATAGAGAGATGTGGTTTTATAATAAATTTTTTTTTTTGAATCATTACTAGTTGATAAAAATAAACATATTTCTTATGATTAACGTGTAAAAACTAAAAGAGTTAAAATAAGGAAAGAAACCATGAATTCTATAATGGATTCAACTTGTCAGATTCAATTATATGTTCTCTTCGATCCACTAGTAGATATCAATATCATTGGGTTCAAATTTATATTCAAAAAAAAACATGATATGTGTGGTAAATTATGTACCTATAAATAATGGTTTGTGGGAAAAGGTTTTAAACAATGTCATGGAATAAACAATGAAAAATTCATTTTTCTAGTTAATAGTTTTAAATCAATCCGATTTATAATTACTAAATATACGTGAAATGACTGTAATGTTTGGATGAATAACTTAAAAAATATTCCCTAATGACATTTGTATGTTGGACATATATCTAGAATAACTCAAAAGGTTGGTGACTCCATATAGTGATAAAAATATATAAAAACGCATGATATCTACTTATAGATTGGATAATGAATCCAAATCAGTGATCTTTTAGTTCAACAAATCTATAAGGAAATTTATATTCTTATGTAATGAATTCAATCCATGTGTCTACAAGATATTTAGTTATAGTGAATTAATTTTACTAGTAGTAAACAGTGATATAATATTACTTACTATGAAGGATATTTCATATTTTTTTAGTTAATACAATGTTTAATACATCATTTTACATTGGTGGGAATATGTGAAAAATCAAACATTTAGGGGATGTTGATCATTCAAGATATATCTAAGAGGTTACATCCAATAATTCTGGGTACATACATTAACCATATACTCAAGAGATTCATAATGGAACATTCCAAGATGTCCTTGTTGTCAATGTCAAATAGTTGACATAAATAAAAAAAATGTTTCCTCAAATAAAATATAAGGTAAGGTATGTATAATACCTTACAAATCTATGATTTGGTCCTTAATAAATGTCATGATATTTATATATTTGATGTTTCCTACACATTGATTACGATATACAGATATCAAGTACTTCTTGGAGAATAATATTGGAGTGTTATTTAGACTATTCAATAGTATATAAGTCATAATAATGATGTAATTATAGTATATGGATGACATGAAGAACTAGAAATAAATGGATATTTAGATATTATTTTCCAAATAAATAAAGATGATCTAATATCACAAGTAGTATTTTCATTTTCATTAATGGACTAGTTGTGAGATTCTGGCACTAAAATCATCTAATGGTTTCTAAAACTAATGTGTATATTATAGATTCTGATGTTTCTAAGGAAATAGAAATGTCATCATGTTTACTGATGTGTTTCCTATCACTAATGATCATAAAACATTGTATTTTTATAACATTATATAATTTGTTATATCTAATGATCCTATATCACACTATTTGACAAACTATGCACTTAAAAAGAATCACCCTATATGTGATTTTCCTCATTGAGGTGATGTTTTTTTAATAAGTGTTATTATGATGGATAACATGGTGTATCCATTGAATAAATACAGATCTTAGTAGAATCATGAATTTCATTTCCGAGTTAGTATATTAATAGTGTTTTCTAGTTGGTTCTAGTGCATGTGGGAGTCTGTTGGTGTTGGTTACCAAAAACTAAATATTGTATAGTTCTTAATTACCTATATATCAATGAAAATAAATAATTTTTTGTCTTACCCGGTGATGAGTGTATTTATACCTTTCATTTAGGTGTTAATGACCTTATATTATCTTTAATATTTAAAGGTAATTATAATTCATTACTATAATGAAAATATGGAAGTTTTATGAATGTATTCTTGAATTCATGTTCAAGGATATGTGATATAATTTTACTAGACATAGATGATATTGGATATCATGGGTTTGGGCACTTAAGACATCGATACTTCCACTTATGATATATTACCCTAGAAATATCTAACACATTAGTTTTGTGAGAATAAACCTTCTATTAGTAAATCAATATGTTTCATGTGGCATTGAATGTTTTTCTCGGTAGAAGTTTTAAATAATTATTAGAATTAAAATTATTATTAATTCATATCATGAACTGTCTATAATTATATAATTCTTTAAACCATGATGTATTATGTTCATTGAAAATATGATTATGAAGGGTGAATCCAGACTGATATTGAATTAATATAAAATTAGAAAATATCCAGGGTATAGTGCTTACCTGAGTGCTAGGATCGACCATCAAGACGTCATCATAATATTATGCCAAGATTCCCCAAAACTGCATATATTCCTCCAAGTTAATCTTCTCCATGTTGAAACCTCTAATCACGATGTGGTTCTGCCTATCGATCCATTTACCTTGCCCCTTTCATTTCCACATTAAGCATTTCCCCCAACATTTTGTTGATAACATTCTGTGGAGCCTTAATATCTAAGACTTGATCCACTATTTCTTCATCTGAGTGAAGAAGAAGGTCCATGTGATTCATCACCAAAGCAATCTGTCTCTGATAGTCAAAAAAAGTATCTGCCTCTCGCTGATTCCCAGGAGTCTGAGAAGATCACACATCCTCACTCTGCATCCCAGGAGGGTGAGCAACCCCTTCCAGGGGAGGTTCAGCCACAAAAGACACCCTCATGGGCATGCTAGCACCATTACATGTTTTAGAATGAGGATTACATTTGATTACGGACCTTGTTACTGGAGGACTTGTTAGGTGGGGATAGTCTTTCCTTTGGTGTGACCTTCGGGTTTGTTTGATAAAACCTTCTGAATCTATAATGGTGTTTTTTCCCTTCATTGAAGAGGATCTAAAATACTCCTCTGTAATCCCCACTTCTTTGGACTCACCAAGGGAGTCCGAATCTGAATCCTCTACATGGGAGACCTCCCCACCCTTAGCATACTCCTCACCGGTACTATACTCCATTGAAATAGCTTCACCAGGAGCATGACCCTCACCTTCTCCCAACACAGCAAACTGGTTTTCATAATTTTTGAAACTCCGTCCATATTTTGCCTTCTCAACATAGGAAGGTTTGTCTTTCATGGCCTGCACTGATATGCCTAGACCTCTTGGTTGTACAAATCCACGACCCATGTATTGGAAATTAATTGGAGTTTCATCCAATACCATGATTTGGGTATCCTCACCCAAGGTTGTTTACGCATCAACAGCGTCAATCATGGATGCTTTCTCAAGTGGAAGCAGCAGAAAACCCATACCAACATCCAAGTACACCTCCCTCTCCTTGTACCCTTCCACTTCCTGAACCGAACCTTCGTTCATGCTGACCCCAACCATTCTATCAGGAAGATCTCCTGAAGAACTGGTATGACCAAGTCCTTTTTCAGGCGGTTGAAAATATCAGAGACTTTACGGTTTAGATGAGCATCATTTGAAGCCATCTGGGGAACCTCCATATCTTCAACCCTTGGTTCAAAACCAGCTATTTAATTCTCTCTTTGGAGCGGCTAATTATACACTCCTTCCGCATTCATGGAAATACCCTCGGGCCCTACAGGCAGTCCAGACTCACTCTGAGTAGCAGGAATAACCCCCCCCCCCATGATGTGAATGGCTTCGGTGGCATACCGATTGTTAATAACATATGACATTTGATGTAAATTGAATAACTTAATTAATTCCATGTGAATATATATTTTTTGTATGAAATGGATCTTTTAGAAATAAAATTCCCAAATTTTTTAATTAAAAAGTCTTTTTATGTAATGTGGTGATAGAAAAAACATAAAATATGTTTGTTTAATTAAATCCTATCATATTTAAAATATTTTTATGACTTATTACCATTAATAATATATCAATTGAACAATAATCATATGATTAATATAAATATTGAGTTTTTGAAAAATAAAATTCCAAATATAATAGATATAAAGGCCACAAATTATAGAATCATAGCCTTTGAAGCCCAATTATTAGATATTATAAGGGAGATGGAATCAATAGTATTTTCCCTTGACCAAGCCCAATCTAATATCCATCAACATTAGAAAAATAGAATCCATTTCTGGGATAATTTTAAACTCACTGAGATCATGGACCAAACCATGTAAACAAGACCACACCCATGAAAGTTTCACCATCACACACCTTAATCATAGGGATTTTTTGGTGTATTTAAGCTATATATATAAATTTCCTATAAATATGGGTATGTATATTAAATTTTATAGAAAAATTAATATCCTTTCACTAATTTATTTTTTATTTTTATTTTGATGTAATAAAAAATAATATTTTTACTAAATATTAAAATTCAATTAATGTATTTTTTGATGGATTAATAAATTTTTTAAACGAGTAAATATCTAAAAAATATAATTATTAAATAATATTTATCAAATATAAAAGATCATATATATTCCATGAAGCTAAATGTAATTTTTATAAGAGTTCAAAAACTGTTCTTGTCAAAAAAACCGTTATATATCTCAATAAATATTGGTTATTACATTAAAAGTGAAAATACACATATTAAGTAACATTTTTAGATAAAACGAATAATATTTTTGTAATTAGAGTAATGAAATTTTCCTAAAATTAATTTTTCATAATTTTTAGATACAGTCAATTTTTTGGGAAAAAGGTAAATAAAATATAAAAATACGATGTGTATTATGACGTCTTAATGATTCAAAAGTGATGTAATAAAAACTATAATTGGTATCCACAACAAGATATATGTTTTTACATTAAAATAATGTCATTTTATGTTTATTTGATTTCTTTTATAAATCCATTATGAATCCTCTGAAACCATTAATATATTTTATGCTTTTAAAAATCCATTGTTTAAGAGTATGACTAAATTCAACATAAGTAACGGTATTATTTTATTATGTTCATACCTTTTACTTATTAAATATTTAATTTCACTCCCCTTTTTTAGAAAATGTGGTTAAAACCATTAGAAGCTTTGTAGTTTCGATTATTTTATATATATCATCTAAAACCTTACGTTGATAAATAATACTAAAATCCCCCCTCATTCCTTATATAAACACAGCGAGATCCTGTATCACATAACTCTAAATCCGAAGTGAATTTCTTTACACATACCTACCCACTCTAGATTTTTTCCAAGGTTGCCCAAATCTCTCAACAAGCCCCTCCTAATAATTTGGTGACACCCACCCATGTAAGTGATCCTAACCTTCTTATATTTATTCATGTTTCATTATAATAATATGATTTTTATTTAAAATTCCTAATATTGGTAGAAATATCTCCATGTACCAATAATGAAATTATTTAAAAAAAATTATTGTAAATCAATTTTTCTCTCATTATCCCATTTTTAATAATTTTTTTGTAACCTCTTTATGCTGTTGAAATTTCGTCACAATTTTCCATGCCAAAACAATTGTGTTGTGAATATCAAAACCATTTTATAGAAAGGGTGTTAGCCATTATAAACATATACATCATTAATATGGGACAAAAATGTAATTATTCTACACTCATTTATTTTTTAATAAGATACGATGATGAATTAATCTATGTTATGTGACCTATGTGTCATACTTAATCATGATAATTAAATGAAAGTGATGGGTGTACATAGAATTATATAGTGCTCTGATTAATTGGGTAATGTTTAGTCATAGGAGATATCATCTCGGGATAGATAGTGTACCTAATTCCTTTCTTTTACATTTTCAGTCATGATTTCATGGTAGTTTTCCTCGACCAATGATTAATATTCATTATTTTATGTAGTCACCACATTTCCCATGTTTCATTTATGATTATCATGTTGTATCATGTCTCATTATTAATGATTAGGATTCCTACCCTTTTATTCCCCTTTGATATTCTTATAGTTTAACATGTACTATTCTATTCAGGTTATTCCACATTTATTCCAATATTAGTCATGATATTCAACCCATATCATATTTATGTCCCCTGGTTATCCCACACAGTTTTAAGTTCAAGAATATTATGAAATGTTTCAATAATGATGATGATTTTTTCATGTTTTAAATTAATATGTAATTAAGCTAATATTAAAATCAACTATACATATCAATAATCAAAGTTGTATTATGTGTAACCTTATCTAATTAGTCATATAATAATATGTAATAAAGATAAATCTTTTTAGAGTTTTTATCCATGGAAATGCTCAGTTATTTTTTTGATTAGGGTTTGAAAACACAAGGCAAAGCATTACAGTTAAGACCAAGTATAAGAAAATATCCCATAAAATTTGTAAGTATAAGGTATATTGCTTACTATGAAAATAATTACCTATCCAAAAACAATAGGTTAATGTGGTAGTGGAACTCATGTACATAGTGGTAAAACTTAAAAACACCATGTTCAACTAGATTCGATCGGGAACCGGTGCACGACAATGATCCTTGATACAAACATTGTTAGATAGACCCTGGGGATTTTCAATGGTATATTCAAAAGATAATTACAAACACTTATTAAGGGAATAAAAAATATAGATAATAGTTTATTTTAGGTAATAGATTATAGATAACATACATTAAAAAATATGAATAAATATGTTAGGAAAAATGTAATTTATAAGTTTTCCATTTAATGTCATTAGATTCCCCTTTATGTGTTTACTAGTTCAAAAATTATCATCCCTAATTTTCTTCTAATTGTATACACTTTCTTATAAGAGAAGTTAAGAAAACGTTAAATGTGATGGGCCATATGATGATTGCCCCAATAATATGCCCAAACCACTGAGATTGTGAATCATCAATATTATGATGAAACTCTCGCAGCAGACTCGGGATTTGAATAGAATACTAGATGAGGAAGAGTTTCCCAATGAACCTTTTATATAATAATTTCTGATTCAGACCTTTATCTAATAAATGCCTTCAATATTTAATGGATCATTTGATCCCTTAATGACGGAAAAATGGATCAACTCCATGGAAAAGATATTGTTTATCCTTCAATTTTCCAAAAAATATAATGTTATAGTGGATGATTATCATATGTAGGGAGAAGATGATATGTTGTGTTCATTTATCAAGAATATGAACCATGGAGAAGAGATCAAATGATATGGTAGAAGGATTTCTAGAAAATGTTCTCCATAAAATATTTTCCTCTCACTCTCTGATGCAAAATTGAAAGGTATTTCCATTCCATCAAAAAAAGATATCGAGTCTGTCATGGCATATAAGGAAAACATTTCCATACATTTGTGATATGTCTCTGTCTTTTTCGTTACCCCCAATTTCATGGTTGAATACTTTGTTGGTAAAAGAAAACCTGATTTATGAAAATCATTGGCGATATAAAAATTTGATAAATATGAGGAAATTGTTTGATATTCCCTCCAAGTAGAAATGGATATTAGTGAATCTAAAGGGTGTCATTGGGATAATAATAAGAAATTGGAGTTTAATTATATCATTTGGAATGATAAATCTAATGGTTACATGAAATTTCAACATCCCACTTCTAAAAGTGGGTGGAAACACGCACCCTAGAAACTACCTATGGGGAATGAGGAAATACTTTAGGTGTGGGAAGGAAAGACACCTAGGAAACAACGACTAGTTAAGGAAACATGATAATTTGATTTAGTAAATTAATTATTTAGGTAACTATAAACAATGTTTTAATTGCTTCAACTACATGGAACTGGTGAACCTTTCAAGATAATGCACTAAGCCAATGATTTTCAATGATAACCATCAACTTCAATGGCAGCAAGGATGATCTTTTTCCATGACAACCGTTGAGGTGGATCCCAGAAATGAAGTGGTGACATGTAATATAGTTATTCATTCAAAAATTTCAAACAATATTTTTTGTTATAATTATATGCATTCCTTCATATCATGAATGTTTTGTATAACTAATATGACACCACCACAAAGAATAAAATTAGTTTTATTCATCAAAACAGGAAATGGGGAAATTATTTCATCTCAATTATATTACTACTCTCCTATCATAATTTTTGATCTGAAATTAGTATAAAACATTTTCATGCTACCATTAGTGTAATTTGATGCAATTATAGGTATGTATTGGATTTCCCTCTATAGATCCAACGTAAATTTACATGGAAAGGAAATTGTTATCCGTATTATGAATCATCCCATGATTCTTTATAAGTTCGAGGAGGAGAATAAAATTTCATTAACATAATCATTTCAATCATGAATTTAATTTCCCTATGATCAAGAATATATAGCCCAAATTATTGAGTATAAGAAATGGAAAACCCTTCAATACATTCTTATTTTGAGGGAATGTGCAGATGTGTTTACTGAGTAATTCCATGGTCTTCCCATTAGCTGATAGGTTTCTTTTTCATTTGATCTTATACATAGGGAATTTACATCATCCAAGTATTTATATATACCTCCTTTTATGAAAAATGAGGAGACGAAGAAACAACAATAGGATAATATGTTTAAAAGTTACATACATCCAAGTTATTGATTATGGGGTTCACTGGTCCTCTTCATCAAGCATAAGGATTGTTCAATGGGACTTTGCATTGATTATCATGAGATAAATAAGATCATAATAAATTACAGGTATCATCTTCCATGCATTGTGTAATTTTTTGATCAGCTATGTGGGAAGCAATACTTCTCTAAGGTGTATCTACTATCATGATACTTCCATGTTAGGGTGAAGAAAGATGATATCTCGAGGACTGTGATTTGTACAATGTTTGGGAATGAAAATTTCATAGTTATTTTATTCATACTCACCAATACTACAACAATATTCATGGATTTAATGAAGATATTTTTTATATATTTCCTTAACTAATTTATAGTAGTGTTTATATATGACATTCCAATATACTCCAAAGTAAATGAAGATCATGAGGAGCATCATAGAATTGTGATAAAAACATTATGAATGGAGAAGAATTATGAAAAGTATAGAAAATGTGGGTTAGGGTTAAATTAAATATCATCACTGTGGATTATCATCACAAGTGATGGGATATCAATGCACCCTTCAGAGATAGATGAAATTTTATGATGGTCAGGGATATCCTCAATGAAATATATCTATAATTTCCTTGGATTGGGTTAAAATTATCACTAATTTGTTGTAAATATATCCTAATTATCAAACCCTCTAACTGAGCTGACTCAGAAGAGAGTCATGTTTTCGTGGAATGATTAATGTGAAGTATGCTTCAAGGATCTAAAAAGAGGCTTATCACTACAATTATTGTTACACTAACCATAAGTGGAGAATTTGTTGTAGTATTTAGTTATGCTTTCAATATGGGCTTGGGTTGTGTGTTAATAAAAATAAAAAAGTGATAGCCTATGCTTTATGGTAGTTGAACATTAATGAATAGAAATATCCAATGAAACATTTGGTGTTTGATAAAGTAGTCTTCCCTATAAAAATTAGGTGGAATTATCTTTTTGGGAGGAGGTTTTAAATATATATGGATCAAAAAATACTCATAAATATACTCACACAAAAAGAGATTAATATGTGCCCATGATTATTGTAAAATATGATCAAGGAATATGAATTATGAATTCACTACCATCCTAGGAAAGTGAATAAATTGGAATATTCTCTATGTAGTAGGGATAAAGAAATTTTATCATTGTTGATAATTGATAACGATCTAATATAATTTTATTTGAAAAAGATAGACATGTGAATCATAATGAAATTAAATTATCATTTATTCCACAGTTGATTTCTAATTCATACCTTTTATAGATGTTAAAGGATTCATAAATACAATATGTGGGGATTTTAATGAATGTGGAAGTTATAGGAAAAGGTATGTACATATATTACAATGTTAAATAAGAATGTGTTTTATGATTTGTATCGAGACTATTTCTACTAACAAATCCATAGTTAAATAATGATCTGTTGGTTGATGCACATAGATAAACCTTTGTTATCCATCATATATGCACAAAGATGTAACTAGATATATGGGAATACAGTTAGTTGTTCAATATGAAAAAGTATATCATAGAATATACATCAATATTTCTTGTATGTTCGTAATTAAAATCACAACCATAGAAATATATGGTGACGATGCAACCATTACCCATACCTACCTGAAAGGGGATAACACCACAATGAAAATTGTGACCAAACGAATGAATACATATAGAGAAAATAAATTCAATCTGAGTTGAGGTGGATCATCAAATGAAGATATAACACTTCATTACAGTTATATAGGACTTCTCACTAGATTAATTTTCATGAATATACATTAGAGAAGTTATGAGGATGAATTATGTACCACTATTTATTATATGAAATCATTATCTATGATTTGTCCCTATGTTATAAATAAATTTTTAAAATACTCTAAATACTATGTTGAAATTCATCAAATATTATCACCCCCAAATAGATGGCCAACCTGATTGAACAACCCAGAAACTAGAATACTTGTTGAGTGTAATCTCAATTGAAATAAAATGGTGTTGGGGCCATCATCTTCCTCTAGTTGAATTCTCACACAATAACAGTTTCTACTCAAGAAACCAAATAGATCCCTATAAATACATTCATGGTAATTGGTGTAGAACACTTGTATTATAGGATCAAGTAGGGGAACAAAATTTCTAAGTCCGGAATTCATTTATGAAATGGTGGAAACTGTTAACACCATCTGCATCACATAGTTACTGAGAAGAGTCAAAATAAGAGCTATGATGATAATCATCGACAATACCAATAGTTTTATATTAGAGACATGTTATTTTTATGCATATATCCATCTAATAAATTGATGATATTCAGGATGAAGGGAAATCTAAGTCCAACATACATCATCCCCGTGAAGATCCATGGACACATCGAAGAGGTGGCGTATCTAATAGTACATCCACCGAACCTATCTCAATTAAAAGATATATTCAATGTATCTCTCATAATAAAGTACATAACTATTCCATCACATGTACTCATTCTAGTTGTGATACCACTGAATTATGATATTTCTTATGAAGAGTAGTTAATGAAATTTTTAGGTTTTAATGAAAATGTTATATGAAATTAGAAAACAAACATTGTCAAAGTGTTGTAGAGAACCCAAATGATTATTAAAGCATCATTGGAACGATAGGAGGTGATGAAACATAGTTATGATTTTTTTTGGGACATGAAAATTTTGTGGGTGGAATTTCAGATGGGGGGAAGAATATAATGATACTGACTATTATAAAAAAAATTCCACATTTGTTTTAATTGAAATTTTTTATTATCTATTATAATTATAGAAAAAAATGCAATCCTTTGGTTTTATTATATCCTATAAAATTTGAAATATTGTTAATCATATTTACCATTGACTATATATACATTGAATAATGAATATATTTTTTTTATAAATATAGGGTTTCAAAAATCCAATTTTGATAGAAAAAAGAAGTTGTGGCCTCATCCAGTAGATCCCTATCCTCCTAAGACAATTTATTATACATTATAAGGGATATATAATCTCTGGATTCTTCCCATGACCAATCCCAAGAAATTATCCAACTACATAAGAATGTGTGAAGAGTTAACATGATAAGTTCAAGTTCATCATGATCATGCTCTAAACTATATACGTTGAACCACCCCTTAAAAGTCTCACCATCGCTCACCTTGCTCATTGGGAGTTTTATGGTTTATTAAATGCATATGTATCAAGACCCTATCATTATTATTATGTACATTATTTTTTTAATGTAAATAAAATTTTTCAAACCTATTATAGATTATTTTTATATTTATTCAACCAAACACAAATAGTATTTTTAGTTAGTATTCAAATTAAATTAAGAAATTCATGTTGATTATTTAATGTATTTTTAAAAAAATATTATTTTAATGAATAATTATTATTAAATAATTTTTATCAAAAAATTTGATCACAATTTTTTATGAATTTAAACGGAAATTAAATAAATGTGTGAAAAATATTACTATAAAAAAACTCAGCATTTCTAAATAAATGTCGAATTATATTTTAAATTTGAAAATAAAAATATTTTGAAAAAACATTAGATAAAATTAAAATGTTTTTTTGGAATTATTTTGTAAAAATACTTATCTAATAATTATTTTTTCTTAATTTTCTATGCAAGTTAACTGTTTGGTTGAAAATTAATTAATGTGTCAATTTGTGGTGTGTTTTATGAAATCCTAAGGACATAAAATTGACATTATAAATAATAAAAAGTGATTACATAAAAAATTAAGTCTTTAATTTTAATTATTGTTATTTTATGTTTATTTCATTAATTTTATAAATACATTATGAATCCTAGAAAACCGTTAATATATTTTATTATTTGAAAATCCTTACTATAAAAGTATGACACACTTACACAAAAGAAAGGGTATTATCTTATTATCTTCTACCATTTTCCATATGAAATGATTGAAACCACTCCCATTGGGAAGGAACAATTGGAAAAACTATTGGTAGGATTTGTGGATTTGGTTATTTTTTATATTGAGACCAATACCAGTGTTTGATAAATAATAATGAGATCCCACCACATTTTCTATATAAACCAACCCAATATACCATCTATCATCAATGAAACAAACATGGATCACATCCTTACTTGTTAAAGCCAACTCTAGAGTCCTCCCACGGTTCCTAGAAGCTTTTAAGAAACCCCTCTCATGCATTTGGATTCACACACTCAAGTAAGGGATATTAAACAACACTTCTTTTTTCAAGTATCAATATTATCATATGATTTCTATTTCCAATTAAAAATTTTGGTAAATTTCTATCCATGAACCTATTAATTTCAATATTAACGGACATTATTATATTCCCATTTTTCTTTTATCAACCAATTTTATGTGATTCTAAGTGTTGACGTTGTGCTGTTGAAATTTCACCATTATTTTCCATTCCAAAACAATTGTGTAGTGAATACAATACCCACTTTCTATCAAGGGTGTTCACAATTATACAAATTATAATGATCTTAATTGGGAATTTCATTTATATATTATACACTCCTTGATTATGGAATGAAGTATGATAATTAATGAATCCATGTTTTATAATCTAAGTGGAACACAAAAGAATTAGAATGAAATGAATTTTATGGGTTCCCTCAAAATATTATCGTTCTCTAATATATAGGGTTATGATTAGCATCATAGGACATCATGTTGAGACTAGGAGTGAACCATATTCCTTTTTTAATACCTCAAATTTTCCATGTATTGTTTTTAAATATTATATTGATTTATTTTGAGACCAGGCACTGAGACAGATGTAATTCCGAGACACGATTTTCCTGAAATAAATGCCTAAAATATATTGATTAACATCCACATGTGCATTTCTTGAAAAATTAGATAACTCATAATAGGATTCTTTTAATTGAAATCTACCAGAACCACTATGTTTATAGTGGGAATTTTACCCTATTTACTACATAACATTGGTCAGGAAAATCTTTTTTGTAAAAAAAACATGACACATGCATAAAATGAACAAAATTATGGATTAAAATTATTTAATTCCATTTATTTCACACTAAATTTTTTTCATCTTTAAATTGATCCTTATATAATAATCTTATAGATAGCCTCAAAACCCTAGAGTTAATAGAGGATCACTAAGGAGAACGTTGGGGAATCATTTCTGGATAATAATGACACGTCATGGATCCACTAATCGATAGAACCTCGAATTCGATGATTCTCAGCCACCAATATGATGCAACATTCATTATTCAATTTTAATCAAACCAAATTGATGCATGGCATGCGTTTTTTATTTTTTTATTCATTACTGATTTCAATAACAAATACAGACCAATCAAGGAATAAATTGGCCCACATATTGACCATTCTGTGGGATGAGTATTATTATGGGGTATATCAATAGATTCTTATATTTTTTTATTAAACTATTTACTGAATCATTTTTCATTATAATGGATATTAATTGAAATTGACATGAATATCGATTGAGGTTCATTCCTCATGTTCATATTTTTATTTTTCTCCCATGATTCGTTGTTCCTTGTGATATTATTCTTATTTTCCACATGATCTAATGTTTCATTGAATGATGGATCATTGCACATGTGATTTATGGAATGAAAATCTAAAATCATAGACTAGGCATCGTTATGACTCGATGGAGGTGCAATGATGGTTGTGTAATATCATAGAATGATTGTTGGTGCTAATTTCACATTCTTTATTGTGGAACAAATAATGTTGATTATTTTGTTTTCCAATCAGTTAAAAGACCTGAATCTAATAAATTTTGTGATGGAATGGATCGAAAAGGAGGGATCCAGAGTTTCACAACATGGAGTTCGATGGATAAGAGGCTGTAGGATTGGCCTAGTTTAGCAGGAGAAAGGAATATGGTTGTGTAAAAACATAATACACATAGATAGTACACATTTACTACATAGTATATAGTCCCCTTAGTTAACTCGACTTGTATATTGGAATATACATGGATATGGGGTTTATTAAATAGGTTTCCCATATGGAATGTACTACCCCACACGATACATCATGGACCATGTAAATGGGATACATCATGTATTGGTACAAGACCAAGGGTACAATAATGATGTTTTGTACTCGCACGCAACAAGGGTACATGGGTGGGACCTTGGATATAGGGACAAGGTGTGTGATACCTTTACACATAATGTACTCTCCTAATACATGGGCATGGTTTGAATGACACATTTCCTTTTATATATGAAGAATCCCGCATCAAGGGACACAGAGTGTAACCCCTATAAATATCTTATAATCATTATTACATAGCTCGAATCTGTTGTCCTCGTCATCTTGGAAATATACTATTAGGGTTAGTTCCTATTATTATTTATTAGAAGGTTGGTATGAATTGTTTCCAACTCCATGAATGGTGATCCCCGATGGGGTACTTCTCAGATAGAGTCATTGGAATCACTTTGAGAGGCCTAGAATGACATCATCTATTCCACTTTATGCCCTAGGTGGAGTTCTATATATCAACGTGACTAACACTACTCAGTTAGTTATCCTATAATTAGTGGGTTTGATCTAAATCATGTTTGTTGGAATCACCCCATGCTCAGGGTAGTGGTCCTCCTCTTTGTATCATATTATTTTACAATCTATCAGTGTATCGTTCTCATGATGAGAACTGATGATTATTACAACTTAGATGGATGACATCAGTACTATTAGACAGAATAGTGTGTTATCCCAAGAGATTCTTTCATGGAATCATTGAGGTCGAGTCCAAGGATTTTTATACCATGGTTGTGGATTACCTCTAGAATGTGTTTCTTAGTTTGAGTATAGATGAGAATTATTGTCATATTTGTTATGGACATATTCTTATGTATAGGTGACTATACAATCCTTTAATGTATGTTCTATCATTTTAGGGTTTCTTATTGAGTATTTTAATACTCACACCAATATAGGCTTTTCCCACATGTTTTATGTCTTTGGTAGATGTTCAACATGTTGAAAGAGTCCTCAGTGGACTAGGACCATAAGGTTCTTAGTGAGATTGGACATACCAAACCGATTTCCCACAGATTTCAGACAGTAGTCATATTACATTTACATTCATGTTGGACTTATGTTACATTATTTTGTGTGTTGTGATTGTATTTATTCTTTTTTACATTTTTTACTTCGGGTCTCACTCTTGTGGTGGGATATATATATATGTGTGAATTCATGGGTTGTTCAGTTGTTTTAACATTTAATCATTTTGTGGTCTTGGAGATGTGTGCCTATATACAGGTACATATGTAATGCCTCCCAGGTTAGTGATATGCCTAATCGATGCTAGTCACCAGCCCCATTCTTAATGGATGTGCGTATGGAGAGTCTCATAATGGGACCCATAGATATGGGTCACGATAGAGTTGTATCAAAGGAGGTTGGATCCCAATTATAACTATGAGTTTGTGAGATTTTTTTGGGGAAACTGGGTTATGTGTTTTGAGTTTGGATGATATACGAGGACTACAGTATTGGTGTGGGGGATGAAATTTCTATACAACAAGACTTTGAACATATTATTTTAAACATGAAACATTAAAACACTTGTTTCATGGAAAATAATGGTAGATGCGTCATATAAGAATTAGTTAGTGATTTCATGTCCTTCTTGGGTTATATATCTAGATATTCTCACTGATTGTGGTACATCTTGATTATTTTCAAGATTCCTCAGAGACATATACAAGATATGATTTTTCATGATTATAATAAGGATGATCCCCTCATTAATGAGGTTTTGATTTAGGTACTAGTTCCTATGATTTTACCTCTATGTGATGTACCTTCCACACCACAACAAATATATCAACACGTGGTACTGGAAATACAAGTGGATAAGGTATGCAGGAAAAGCGTGCATCACATGTTTCAATGAATGAGACCCCCAAATATCCAACGTGTTCCTAAATCAATGGAATATGAGTTCTCACTTGAGGTTTTGACACACATTTTCAATCTACTCTAGACACCAGTGGATTAAATGGTGGTCTAGATAGCATGAATTTTTCATTACTTGGAAGGGTAATAGTGGGGCTTAGTGGCTCTTTATAATGATGTGGAAACACATTAATGTTTAAAATTCGATTGTCTCTTCATAAAGGAGTTATAAATGGACTTGCTGAGGGATGTGAGTATTCCTGATCATCTACAGCGCATGTAGAGAAACATGCAAATAGTTTATTATTCATGGTTGTTTACCAAGATTTATAGGTAATCAATTGATATGGATTGAGATATATTTTACAGGTCTTTAACAATTGAGTGAGTTCTATAAAGAGGAATCTTATCCATAATTATTCTACTATGTATTTATACCTATTCGGGGGGTGCTAGAAGATGCTTTGGTGATTGAAAGGTGCATTGCTGAGTATATACAACTGTAAATTGTCAACAATTGGAAATCAAGAGCAGAGACCTCAGTATAAGATAGGTTATTTCTATATAATTGACATAAACACCAGATATGATTCATGAGATAGTCCTAAGGAAGAGGATATATAGTACATGTCTCAGAGAGTAGGTCCAATCAACCTAGACAAAGGTAGTTTTACTCATATAACGGTCAGGGACATATCTATCATGATTGTCTAACCCACCGTACAGCTGATAGAGAAATAATATATGTGACATTGAGTAGGAGATAAACAAAAGAGACGGCATGTTCATGGGTTAGAGGACTTAGAAGAGGGTATTAAATAATAGAATGAGCTGGTCGGCATTTCGACTTGTTACCACCAGCAACCTCAAGCGGTCCTTGCTAGGATCAGGGAGCTGAAAGAAAGGGGAGAAAATTGATTTCGGTGGTCAAGGTTAACAAATTAAGGGATTAAAGAATGACTTGAGTTGTGATATATTTCATTTATTCCTTACATGTAGTACATATTGATATAGGTTCTAGTCATTATTTTTTCCAACATATCTTGTTTGGTACTTAATGATTTTAGTTGAACCGTTGACCCGACCCTTACACTTGGAGACCCCTATCAGTGAAGACACTATGATAAGACACTTATGATGATAGTGTGACATGACTCTTAGAGATGAGAGTATCAGTTGGAACCTCTTTATAGGAACATTCAGGCCTTATGACGTCATTGTTGTTATGGACTAGATATCCATAGTTCATGATCGGACTGAATGTTTTTGGATAAGGGTATGATATGTCCATAGTAATGGAACCTATTTTTTTATTTGGTCAAATGGAAACCTAGGAAATGAAGGTTTGTCTCATACTTAATAGGGGCATTCGATCACTAATCATTTGGCTAAAATGACCCTCGGTACAATGGATATTATGAGTTTTCAGTTTCTTATAGTGGAGGTACTATTTGAGGATGTCTTTATTGAAGATTGTATATGTTTAACACCCCATAAAGAGTTGCATTTTTTTAATTATATACATCACAGGACGAAACAGATATCTTCTGCAGTATATCGTATTGCTCCCATAGAGTTGTGCGAGTTGAGGGTGTTGTTGGGTTAATTTTTGGGGAAGGGAATCATACGACGTAGTGTGTCACCCTGGGCAACCCCAATTCTATTTTCCAAGAAGGAAAAAAAGAGACTGAGGTTGTGCATGTACTATTTGTTCTTGAACTATTTGATGAATTCCCTTGTAGTGTTCATGGGACTCGTAAACTAGATCTTCAATCCTTTCTAAAAAAGATTTTTTGTAGTCTATATTGATGAGATATTTATGTACTATATGTCTGAAGAGGTGCATGTGAGACACTTAAGGGTGGTTTTGGACATGCTCTGAGAGAACCATCTATACAGAAAGATCTCGATCATCTAGTTATAGATTTATATGGACTAATTTCTTGGATGTGTTATCCTATGGTCGAGGAAGTGTTAGAATGGGTCCACCAAATAGATTGATAGAGGTTTAGAGATTCCTTGGAATGGTTGGATATTAATAGATACGCATATATGATTATCATCACCCATGAGAGGTTTGACTCAAAAGTTAATACTTTCATGTGGATAGATAAGTGACATTCGTCTTTTTAGTTGTTGATGTAGATTATGAAAAATGAACTGATTGTGAGATATCTAGAGGAGGGTGTCGAGTTTGTAGTGTTATGATATTCACCAAGGAATGAGATTGGTTGTGTCATAATAGATATTCATGTGCTGATTGAATATGGTGCACACTAATTCAGACTAAATTAGCATCGAAACATGTCCCAAGATCTTGAGTTTTCAGTGGTAGTCATTTCATTGAAAATGTGGTGACACTACCCAATGGGTTAGTGGTTTATCATCTATTATAATATATAGAGTCTTAATAATATATTCTCTTAGAATTATTTTAACTTGAGGTAGCGGTGATGTCTATAGTTACTCTATGATTATGGTATTGAAATTTTCTACACTCAGGGGAAGGAGAATGTGGTAGTATATTCACTCAACAAGAGATATAGTCTGTAGTTTTTGATCAAGGAATCAAAGTAGATTACCACATTTTTTATATCCATCGTGGATAGAGAAGGAGCAGATGACCTCTAGTTGTTGTTTTTCACCCTTCCAATCTTATAGTAACTCAGGGAGGCACATATTGGGGATACTGACTATGAGAACCCACATGCTCAGATATCCATAGGGCATTCTCTTGATGTATATTCTAAAGTTGGGGAGCATGTTTTTCTTTTTAGAGGACACACAATGGTACATGTGTCATTGATGAGTAGTTTATGAGAGATTCTTACAATTCTTCATTTTCAATACATACATGTGTGGAAAAGATATACCAGGACATGAGCCAACTATTTTTATAGAAACCCTCTCTTTTCAAACATTAACAGGTCATAACATTTTTAAAATACTTAAATCATTATACAAACCAACACCTAGAGACTATACCAATCTATTGCTTCTGTAAATATAGAATCATAATCACCAATACATAAGCGAGCTAAATTATCTCTCACTCAGTTCTTCAAGACTAAAATCCTTTTTAGAAACATAAAACATAATACATATCTTTATAACCTAGGGAAGGAAACATAAATTGGTGTTATCTAAAATGCTCAGTAAGGGTAAAAATGGGAGATATGTAAGCATAATCCCAAGCACAATAATATAAGAACTTGATCATGAAAATAGATGAACACACCCTGAAAGTCAAAGATCATATTCGTGAATCATGGAATAATGATTTTTAGTTAATAAGACATAAATCCAAATGAAAAAAAATATATAATCCATGAAATCATAACATAGGAATATAATATGGAATCATAGAAGACATATAAGCATAAAATATTATTTCCATAGAAGCCAAGGCATCATTTTCAACACCATCTCGGTAGTATATGTTCACTCCCCATACCATCATGGTAGTCACAGTTCACTCTAGTGTACATTTTAGTAGGATTAGTTCACTTTTCAGAACATAATAGTTTTCATGGTTAACTCCCATGGACATATTAGAATTAAAGGTTCATTCCCAAGACCATATTAGTCAATATCAAGAGATTAAAATGTTTACCCAATGCAATTGAGTGAGATACAGTTCACGCCCATCTCATAATGAAATCATTCATAAATATTCTACAAGATCATAGATAATAATATTATAACACATAAAATGAAATTAGTATTATAAACAAGAAATAATATCATAACTTGTTGAAAAATTCATGTTTCATAATAATTTCATCATATACATAATCTATGGAAATATGTATATTTCAAAAGTATATTTTTGGTGGCAGAGAAGGGAGTTTCATCAACATCATGTCATTAAAACATAGTAAATTTAGTGAAAGAATATGAATGGAAACATTAATTAATTTTCCAAAAAAGTCATGAGTATCACAAAATGATGTAATTTTAAATGGTTAATAATTTTTACAGAACATTCAAAAACATTTATTTTGGAAAATTTCTATTACACATTGAAAAATAATTTTAAAATCATATATCTTTTAAAAACATTTTCCTTAAAAAATGGATTTGAAAAATTAAAAATGGTGCATTAAATACTATAAATACTTTTTAAAATATATTTTTCTTAAAAATGAGATTCAAATATATTATAAAAATATTTTTTTTAAACCTATAATTTGAATACAATAGATTTATGAATGAAGAGAGAAACAATCATATTTTACATAAAATCATATTATTAGGTACCAAAGAGTGGAAAAAATATTACTAATACATGAGAATATCAATTATAACTAGAAGATAATAAAATTAAATAGTTTTCTAAAGATGTGGATCATTATAATTAATTAATTTAAGCATAATAATAAATAATCCCAAAATGCGATAAGATTATTTCAATGAACAATTATCTATTGGTAAGACAGGATCATACTCTTCATGTGGGAAAATGAATTTAAGTGGGGCATAAGATACATCAAAAGAGGTATATTCATGATATAAAAATTATAATGGTAGTATATACACCTTGAAAATAATTTATGTTCTAGGAAAAAGTGGAGTCTTAAAGAGGGAAAATCAAGAAAAAATAGTTTTACCAATTTAGTGTCTTTTGAAACTTAAAACCTATAAAATAAAGACCATAAAATTGATATGTGAAGCCCAATAAATTTAATTATAATATACATATAATAATTTCATTATTAATATGTACACCACACAAAATTAATGAGGTTGGATTAAGAAATATATCTCATAGAAATAAATGTGACACGAGATCCCTTACCTTATGTATTGACTCTCGTCAAAATCATTCAAATCACTTATATATTAAATATATATTCATTATAAATATTTTAAATAACCATATAATTATATATATTACCATATATGGTATTATGTTGACCTTATATTACCCTATTTTTAACAATCTTATGTTAAGGCTTCAGTTCGGGTAATATCTGCTTTTGTTCTTCACATGTGTCTTAATTTGTAATATCATTGGTACATATATAAATATCATGATTTTTAGAGTTTAAACCATGATATAAATATCATTTATACTAATTATGTTTTTATTATAATATTTTATATTATGAATAATTATGAAATGGAATACACTACTCATGGAGATTGTAAGTCGTATATACACATGAACCCTATTTCTGTTTAATATTCATGTTGAAGAGAAAAAGTAAGATATATATGTTTATATTTTTATCATAATTAAAATAAACTTATTATATCATATAAAAAATATATATTCTCAAAAAACATCTTTAATATATTCCATGTAGTGCATAAACAGATCTTATCTCTTGGAGGGGGCGGTATACAACACTTCCTAAAACAAAATTGTTGTAGTAATAGAAAATGGATGCTAAAAAAGATATATTATGTAAACTTAATGAATAATATTAAAGTAATAATAATTATAATACATGATATATATATAAACATATTTTAAATCATAATATCCACACTAAGAGGTAGTAAAGGAAAAATGAACAATCATTATTTAGTGAGACAATAGTTCTTCGTACAGGTAAATAACATGTTTGTAACCCATTAAATAGAGGTTTGATTATGTGTAGGTAGAAACTTTATCCTAAAGAAGTTATAGTATAATTTTGATAGATGGAATATTAGACAAAAAATGCAATAATGAAAGTGGAGGGGTGGAGAATGAAAATAAATGAAAGGAGCTTGAGAGAACAAGCTACCTCTTAATCGGGTAACTACATTTGGTTTGTACAAAAAGGGTACCTTGGTTTGATTTTTGTCAAAAGTGAGGGTTCTAGATTTAATTGAGGGATGTCTTGATGTCTATTGGGTTGATCATAATCATCCCTAAGTGGCTGGATAAGTGTGAATAAGAGGGATATGTGGTGGCCTTTTAGAGGGGAGGGAAATGACACACTTACAATTTTTTAACAAGTTTGGTGTACCCACATTTTTACCTAAAAATATTAATAAAAACTCAAAACAAAAACACAATAAATGAAGTATAATGTTCGAATAACTTCCATAAGATGGGTATTTGACAATTTCTAGGTTGTCTTCGGTCTTAAATTTATGTTTTAGAACATTGTTAAATTAATTTTCCTCTTAATCATTGTAATTAATTTCAATCACATTAACTATTATTTTTGGTAAAAAATTGTAATTTGAGATTAAAATATATATTATATAATTCTCATTCTAAATATGGAATCCTCTTTTTCAAATTATAATTACAATATTTTTCATGAATTAATTTAAAATTAATCCCACAAATGGGACGAGAAAACATGTTTTTAATGAAAAAATGATCAAAAGTTTGTTATCCTTTTATATTCAATACCAAATTGAAATTTATTCCAATGACTAAAATTGGGTTAATGGATAAAAATATGATCTTATTATCATTTTAAAAAATTAAAATATAATTTAACCATATAAAAAATTTATATAAAATTAAATTGTGATTTATAATATAGTATTTTTTCTTAGTCATCCAAAAATGTCAGTTTTCAAAATAATCTCCTAAATTCACCATAAACTAATTATAAAACTCTAAATTAAAAAAATTATTATTATTTTATTAAATAAAATTTCTAAATGTGTCTAAAATTAATTATATTATATTCCATAAAAGGACATGTAAAGTAGTTCATTTCTGAAAATACTATTTCAAAATATATAAGGAAATTACCAAATATTATATAATTCATTATTAATATGTTTTATTTGTAAAAGACATTATTAAAAATATTTTAAATGTAGTTATTAATTGCCACACCCCAACCATGGATTCCCATGTTTTTTTACTCTTTTCTCAGTCCCGCGACTTTGGGAAGAGTTGTGTTGGGTCCAGGCTTAAATTTTCTTTGAAGAGTTGATGTTTTCGGTGGGTTTTGGTCCAGTGCGCAGTAACCACACTGCTAGCGGTCACCGCGCATTCGGTCCGGGTGGGTGCACGGTCTCCGCACCACTAGCAGAAATTATGCGTTCGGGTCTTGTGAGTGCGTGGTTTCCCACCGGTGTAGGTAAATGAGAAAAATTAAAAGAATAAATTAAATTGGAACGAATTTTATAAAATGTTTAATAATAATAATAACAATAATTTATGATATCTTCATTATCATTATTATTATTATTATTAGATTATTATTATTGTTGTTGTTATTATTAATGTTATTATGAGTATTATTATTTTTCTATTCATTTACTTTTACATTTTATTATTTTATTCGTCCTCTATTTTTTAGCTCTACTTTCTTGGCTTTTATTTTTCCTCGCAACTATCCCTAGCTGCTCCCTTCTCCTTCCCCACATCGTGTGACCTCCCCTTCTTGTTGTCCAGCTGTAGTGCGAACTGATCCCCTGCCTCACCTTGCGCTCATCCTGCCCTCCGCTGTTGTAGCGCTACACTACCCTCCCAGCTGCGTTTCCAGCCGTCGCACCCTTTCTCACCCCATTCTTGACTTTTCCGGCCATTACTGCCACACCCCACGCGAGCCTCTCGCCGGTTCACCCTCTTCTTGCTGGTGTGACTCCCTCAGGCATAGCCGCCCTATGCCGGAATCGCACCCCCCCCCCCCTATCTGCTCTGCTATCCACCTCCACTTCTGGTCTTCGTAGCCCTCCATTTATGTCCTCGCCAGCCACTTTCTGCCTCGGGCTACCCCGCACCCTTCGACCACCGTCTCTGACTGGCAGGACCTCTTCTCAACCGTCGCACAACTCTGACCAGCTCGTATCCTCCTGTCGCATGCCTTTTGACCAGTCGCATTCCCTCTGACTGGTCGCAAACCCTTCCCATCGGTCGCCTCGAATCGCTGCTGTCCAACGGCCCTTACCGAACCCCCAGGTCGGACCGCGTCCAGCTGCGCGCCTTCCTCTGTTCCGGTACGATGCCCTCCGACGGTCTGTTTCATGTCACAGCCCCCTGATGGGTATACCCCTTTTATTTGATGCTCCGTTTGATATTTTTAATTGATATATATATATATATTACCCTGGTTTAATTAGTGTTTTTTTAATTAATTTTTATTTGGGTTGGCTAGACGTTCTAGGACCTGCGCGGGGTGTTTCTGAGGGAGCGCCATCGTCGCGCTTTGTTTCTGAGGTTGCGTCATCGTCACACCTATTTCTGAGTGAGCGCTGTCATCGTGCCTGTTTCCGAGTGAGCGTCATCGTCACCCTTGTTTCCGAGTGAGAACTGTCGTCACACCTGTTTCCGAGTGAGCGATGTCGTCCAACCTATTTCCGAGTGAGTGTCGTCATCGTTCCTATTTCTGAGTGAGTGTCGTCATTGCACCTGTTTTCCGAGCTTGTGCTATCGTCATGCCTTGGTGTTGAGGTTGGTTCCCCTTTGCACTGCTTTTTAAAGTTTATGTTACATTATTTCCTGCTGTCTACGCACATTAATTGTTAAAATTAAATATTTTATTAATTTTAATAAATGTGAGATAATATAAGACAATTAATTTTTAAATGATTATTTGGTGAAAAAGAGTCGTTTATTTTATACCAAACACTTGAAACATTTTCTTGACGAACAGACACCCAGTATTTAAATAATGCCAGTTTGGATTTTAAACATAATTCCCAGAATTTGAAATGTGGTTTTGGTTTTAATGGTAATTGATTTCTTCTGAAGCACGAACATGTGTTTTGGTTTTTTTAATGGTGATTTTGAAATGTTTTTAATTCCCTTTTGGAATGTTAAGGAAATGATATTTTTTTTGATGAAATAGAAATAAATGATTGAGATTTTGGGTCCTAGACATGGAGTTCTAGGACGATTTAATATTTGGGTTTGGACATAGCGTTCCTCCACAATGGTTATCCAAGCTTATAATATAGGGTTTCAGACATGGAGATCTACACCGAATAATAATCAATGTGTTATAAATGGCGATCTACACCAAATATGATTCAGGGTGTTAGACATGGAGATCTACACAAAATGAGAATTGGGGTTCTTGACATGGCGTTCAACACCAAACGAATGATAATAATGATTTATAAAAAGGATGAGAGATGTGATTAGAACCCATGTGAAATGTGATCAAATAAAGAAAGGTAATAATGAATGGATTTATAACTTGAGTTGAAATGATAATTGAATAATTAGAGTAAAGGAAACAATTGATTAAAATTATTTTTATGCTTGAACCAAATGTACTTGTATGTATTTCTACATTTCCCTTGTTGTGTGCTTACTTTGTGCACTATTTTTCTTGGAAAGTGGTAAACTGGTTTTGACTTGGTTTTAAAATGAAAATGGTTTTCAAATGAAAGCATTTAATCCACTTTGTACAAATTTGAAAATGTAAACACCACTTTCCCATTGAAAATGATAATGTCTCACTAAAGGATTTGAATTGGGTTTTTGAGAAATGAATAAGGGCAATGACTCATACTTTGTTTTTGAGTAACACGTAGAAATCCATAATTTTATAAATTTTAGTTCAAACATGAAATGGTGTTTCTTTTTTTTTAAGGGTAGTGCACTTTGAATAGATATCGAGCTAGCCTAATGAGTTTTAATACTCACACCTATATTTCTTTTCTGTTTTTAGTGTCTATGCAGGATACATCTTGGGTGCGTTCAGCTTGGGTGATGTTTGGTTGTTAGTTGGAGAGTTACCCAGGAGGACCTACGAAGATAATGGTTGTCACCATTGGTTAGTCTTATTGTATTTTGATTCTTGTTAGTATTTTTACTCAGTTTATTTATTCTGCACTGCTCTGTTTTATTTTTGCTTCTCTATTTATTTATCTGGGTGAAATCTTTCCCACAAACTCTGTTGATGCCCTGGCGCTTGTCGCCAGCCCGGGAGAATTGGGAACGCCTCTCTGGTCATGTCAAGGACCGGCTTGGGTGACTAGTTTAGGGTCGACCCGGGTTGGTTCGTGAGAAAATGGAATCAGAGCAGGTCGGCCATCAGCGGACCTCTCTTTTCAGAGCGACCTTTGTTATTTGGGATGTCTGGTAGATGGAGATTAGGATTTTCTGGGCTCAGGAGGTAGGTTTTGTGTTGGTACCAGATCACCACCGCTCGTGACGAGACTTGAGTCACCAGGGTTAGTCTGGGATTTGAGTCTTTTTTGTTTGGTTGTTTCGGATTGAGGAATGACAATGGGGGTGAATTGGTTCACTTGGAAGCCTCACATGGGGTGGTGACCCATGTGGAGTCCAAGTGCCCAGTTTAAGGTCCTTTTAGTGATATTCCTTACCTGGGGCATGGCTCACCACCATGTCGCTAGGTCAGACGTGTGCAATAGTTTCTCATTCCATTGGGTTATTACAGCTTGTGTTTTTCTTAAATCTCAGTTGATTTGAGTGTGCATTAAAAGTGAAAATGGTTTTGAAATTGAAAAGTGTTTCTTCGAAATGATTTTTGAAATTAAAGTGGGTTTTAAAAGAATGTGTATTGGTTTGGAAAAAAACTTGGTATGTGTTTGGATTTGGTAAGGAAAAGAAGTGTTTGAACCATGGAACTCTTTATGGAGGGTCATGCGTGCGTGGGTATGTATGAAAAGTTCGTGGGGACACTTGTTTGTAGAATATGTGATCAGGATTCAATAAACGCACATGTGATGGTTCATAAGGTTCCATAAGTGAGTTTTTAAAATTTTAATGAAATAACGGTTTTGGAAAAGTGATTTCTCCTTGTGTTGTATATGTTTGGCATATGGGCCTATTTCCCATGGTGTGTGTTTCTTCTTTGATGGAGTTTTGGATTGATGCCTGTTTTGATGGCATTTTCTGTGTTGTTATGAGTATGCCGCCAAAAAAGCCTCCAAAAGTTGTTAATCATTTATGCCAAGTTATCAGTTCCTTTTGCGTGTTTCTTGATTTTTGGGGTAATTGAATTCTGTTAGAGGTGGTTTTATAGTTTTGAAGGATAGTGTGTCTTCAGTTTATTGGGAAATCCCAGGGTAGTTAAGGTTCGTACCGCCCTAGAGTCATTTGAGGGTTCATTTATAGACTATTAAAGATGAAATGTCTCATTTTCGTTAGAGTTTTGGGTGTGATAAATGTTGGAAGACTACCACGAAGGTTCCCCAACTGGAAAGGAATGTGGGACAGAGGAACCTATCTCCAAGAAACTACCCTCATCGGTACCGGCTCCTAGTTCGTCGGATCTCTCTCTTGTGCACCACCAATATGGCAAGTCCAGACATTATAATCCATCATGTTGTATCCCTTTGAAAATGTACGACCATCATGGTTGTTTGAAGCATCGAACGAAAGGAGTTAGAGACTGTAAGATGAAAATACCTGATTGTGTGGCAGGAGATGCTTCAGCTATCAGGGCCCTAGCCACAGGTCTCGGGGTGAAGCTCGCGCACATTCTGGAGTTTCCGAGGGTGTGTGGAACCTCTATCTGGATAATGTTTTCAGCTATGGAATGGAAATATCCAAAAAAATCCCTTTTTCTATTATCGTTGTTTTCGTAAGCTTTTCCTTTTCCGTGGTGGCATGATGAGATCATTTCCCCACAATCCAAGTGGTTTTACCTGCTCTCAGCGTGCTTTCTAAGTTGTTTGGTCTCTAGGAATGCTGTGGGCCCATGAATAAACAGACCTATTCTAATTTGGAGTTGGTCTCAGGTGTGTCTGTTAGAGAAATGTTCGTTTCGTGAAGTTGTTGGGAGGTGTTGAGTGAATTTTTCATCCTCAAGTTTTTGTATTGTTCTATAGCAAGATTTTCATCAAGTATCAGGTGTGTTGTTCCATACATGTGGGTAAAATGAATGAGTTTGGTTTGGGAGTTCTCGTTTTGTCCTCCCCGGGGGTGGATTGTTTGAGTTTTAAGGGTTTTTGTATTAGTAAATTCTTGTGGTGGGGAGAACTCTCTCATGTTCTCCCCTCAATCTCAGGTGGTGATTTTTCTTGAATTGGTCAGGTGTGACGTTTGTTGGGAATGGTCACCCCAAAGTTCCCAGCACTCTATGATTTTTTTTCTGGGAATGAACTCATGTTGTGTCAACTGTTGTCTTGGTGACTTTCTGGGGGCAAAAAGTGTCTGTGGTGGGGAGAATTGTCACACCCCGACCACGGATTCCCATTTTTTTTACTATTTTCTCAGTCCCGTGACTTTGGGAAGAGTTTTCTTGGGTCCATGATTGAATTTTCTTGAAAGCGTTGATGTTTTCAGTGGGTTTCGGGCCAGTGCGCAGTCACAACACTACTAGCGGTCGCCACACATTCGGTCCGGGTGGTTGCTCGGTATCCGCACCGCTAGCAGAAATCATGCGTTTGGACCTGGTGAGTGCGTGGTTGCACACATGTGTAGATAAATGATAAGAATTAAAATAACAAATTAAATTGGAAACAATTTTATAAAATGTTTAATAATAATAATAACATTCATTTAGAATATTGTCATTATTATTATTATTATTAGATAATTATTGTTGTTGTTGTTATTATTAATGTTATTATGAGTATTATTATTATTTAATTCATTTAATTTTACTTTTTATTATTTTCTTCTTCCTCTAGTTTTTTATCTCTTCTTTCTTGGATTTTATTTTTCCACGCAGTTGTCCTTAGTCGCTCCCTTCTCCTTCCTCGCATCGCGTGACCTCCCCATCTTGCTGTCCAACTGCAGCGTGACCTGCTCCCCTACATCACATTGCGCTCCTCCTGCCCTTCACTACTCTAGTGCTACACCACCCTCCCAGTTGCGTTTCCAGCCTCCGCGCCCTTGCTCACCCCATCCCTTCCTTGTTTGGTTGTTGCCGCCACACCCCACGCGATCCTCTCGCAGGTGAACCCTTTGCTGGCCGGTGCGACTCCCTCAGGTGTGACCACCCTGTCCCAGCATCACACCCCCCTGTCCACTCTACTATCTGCCTCCCTTCCGGTTGTCGCAGCCCTCCTTTTATGTCCTCGCTAGCCACTGTCTTCCTCGGGCTACCCCACACCCTTTACCCACCGTCTCTGACTGGTTGGACCTCTTCTCAGTCGTTACACAACTCTGACCAGCCCGTACCATCCTGTCGCATGCCTTTCAACTTTTCGCATGCCCTCTGACTTGTCCCAAACAATTCCCATCGGCCGCCTCGCATCGCTGTGGGCCGAAGGCCCTTGCCGCACCCCTTGGTCGGACCACGCCCAGCTGTATGCCTTCCGCTGTTTCGGCGCAATACCCTCCGACGGTCCGTTTCTTGTCATAGCCCCCCGAGGGGTATACCCCTTTTATTTGATTCTCCGTTTGATATTTTTATTTGATATATATATATATATATATATTTTACCCTGGATTAATTAGAGTTTTTTTAATTAATTTTTATTTGGCTTGGCTTGACGTTCTAGGACCCACGCATTTCATTTCTGAGTGAGCGCCATCGCCGTGCTTTGTTTCTGAGGTTGCGTCGTCGCCGCGCCTGTTTCTGAGTGAGCGCCATCGTCGTGCCTATTTCCGAGTGAGCATCATCATCACGCCTATTTCTGAGTGAGCACCATCGTCGAGCCTGTTTCCGAGTGAGCGACGTCGTCGTGCCTATTTCTGAGTGAGCACTATCATCGTGCCTGTTTTCGAGTGAGCGCCGTCATCATGCCTGGTTTCTGAGCTTGCGTCGTTGTCACACCTTGGTCTTGAGGTAGGTTCCCCTTTTCACTACTTTTTAATGTTTACGTTACATTATTTCCTGCTGTCTATGCACATTAATTGTTCAAATTAAATATTTTATTCATTTTAATAAATGTGAGATAATATAAGACAATTAATTTTTAAATGATTATTTGGTGTAAAAAGAGCCGTTTATTTTATACCGGACACTTGAAACATTTTCTTGACGAACGGACACCCAATATTGAAAGAATTCCATTTTGGATTTTAAACCTAATTAACGGAATTTGAAATGTGGTTTTGGTTTTAATGGTAAAGGATTTCTTCTGAAGCACGAACAAGCGATTTGGTTTTTTTTAAATGGTGATTTTGAAATGTGTTTAATGCCAGTTTGGCACATTAATGAAATGATAAAAATGTTTTGATGAAATGGGAATAAATGATTGAGATTCTAGGTCCTGGACATGGCATTCTAGACCGATTTAAATGTTGGGTTTGGACATGGCATTCCTCCCCAATGGTTATCCAATCTTGTGATATAGGGTGTTAGACATGGCGATCTACACCAAATATGATTCAAGGTGTTAGACATGGCGATCTACACCAAATGAGAATTGGGGTGCTTGACATGGAATTCAACACCAAACGAATGATAATAAGGATTTATAAAAATGATGAGATATGTGATTAAAACCCAAGTGAAATGTGATCAAATAAAGAAAGGTAAGAATGAATGGATTTCCAACCTACATTGAAATGATAAGTGAATAAGTAGAGTAAGTGAGAAAAATGATAAAAAGTATTTTTATGATTGAACCAAATGTACTTGTATGTATTTCTATATTTCCCTTGTTGTGTGCTTTGTGCATTGTTTTTCTTGGAAAGTGGTAAACTGGTTTTGACTTGGTTTCAAAATGAAAATGGTTTTCAAATGAAATCATTTAATCCTCTTTGTAAATATTTGAATATGTAAACACCACCTTTCCTTTGAAAATGCTAATGTCTCACTAAGGTATTTGACTTGGTTTTTTGAGAAATGAATAAGGGAAATGACTCGTACTTTGTTTTTGAGTAACACGTATAAAACCTTACTTTTACAAATTTTAGTTCAAACTTGAAATGATGTTTCTTTTATTTTAAGGGTAGTGCATTAGGAATAGATTTCGGGCTATCCTACTGTGTTTTAATAATCACGCTTATAATTATTTTATGTTTTTAGTGTCTATGTCGGATACATCTTGGGAGCGTTCCCATTGGGTGACGTTTGCTCGTGAGTTAGAGAGTGACCCGGGAGGTCACATGAAGATAATGGTTGTCACCTTTGGTTAGTCTTATTTTCATTTTTTTCATGTTAGTCTTTTTTACTTAGTTTATTTATTCTGCCCTGATCTGTTTTATTTCATCTACTTTATTTAATTATCTAGGAGAAATCATTCATACAACCATTGTTGATTCCATGGCACTTGTCGCCAGCCCAGGAGGATAAGGAACGCCTCTTGGGTCATGTTGCAGACCAGCTCGGGTGACCAGTTCAGGGTCGACCTGGGTTGGTTCGTGACATTAATATTCATATAACTATGTTTAAGAGCTACATTATTATTCTCTCATTTAAATTATTATAACAGTAAAATGATGTTTCATAGAGAAATCAGTGTTCTGTGTAACATATGCCATGTCGATGCTATGTGTATCATAATCCAAGACGATGATCTCTGTAACATATACCATGTCAATATTACATGTAAAATATATCAATTTTATTCCATGTGAAAGTATTTCATGACTTGGATAATTAAAATATAAAAATTAAATATTAATTTATTCGAGAATAATGGTCCATAAATCTAAAGGTGTTACATTCTACCCCCATTAAAATGAATTTTACCCTAGAAATTCATCAAATGTGAAAAAATGAGTTTATGTTTTCTTCACCATATCCCCAATTTCCTTTTTTTTCTTCATCAGAATTGTTATTTAACCACAAAACATTGACTAAGAGAGTGGTCTTGTTTCATAGAACCATATCTACATAATCCAGAATTTCAACCGGATGCTCCTCGTAAGAAATATCCTGATCCAACTATATGACCTATGAGTTTAGTACATGTGATATATTAGGTATGTACATCCTTATGAGAGATACATGGAACACATCATGGACTTTAAAGATATTATGATGGAAGTTCCATGTGATAGGCTACCATCATGACATGATCAGAAATATCAAAGGGACCAATATAACTAGGGATTGGTTTCCCTTTATTTTTGAATCTCAATCATTCTTCTAGGGTGAGATTTATAGAAACTCTTTTTCACCAACGTAAATTTCTATATCACATTGGTGATTATCAACATACTGTTTTTCTGAATTTGAAAAGCCTTGATATGCTCGTGAATGGGTCTAACCTTTTTGACCATTTATTCGATGATCTCATGTCTGAATACCCTTCTTTCTCTATCCCCATCCATGAATGTTGGACATCTAAATTTCATCCCCTATCAGTCTTAATATAGAACCATATTAATTCTTTAATGAAATATATTTTTGTAAAAAAACTCAACTATATGAAGCTGTTGATCCCATCCACCTTTGACGTCTTGAGAACCAAGTCTTAACATATCCTCTAGGGTATGAATTGCTCTCTTAGACTGAATATCTTTATGAAGGTGATAAGAAATTCTAAAACTCAATTCCAAATCGTGATCTGGTTGAATAATTTTCCAAATCATGATGGTGAACATTGATTCCCGATCTTATATAGTAGAATGTGGCACTCTATGTGACCTTACCACTTCTTTAATATATATCCTATCAAGGTAATCAAAAGACAATTCTTCTAAGATTGTGATGAAGTATACTAAATTAGTAAGTTGATTGATTAACGCCCATATATAATTAAACCCTTTAGATGTTTTGGGTTGTCTAATGAAAAAATACATAGTGCTTTTCTCACATTCCTATTCCATTACTGGTTCTGGATACAACATCCCCCTTTGACATATATCTTTGTGCCTTACCTTGTTTCCATACCAAGCACTGAGATACAAACATTGTAATATATCTCTTTATACCATCCCACCATAATTATTATTTCAAATACCTATACATATTTTTACTTCAAAGATGAATAGATAATTAATAAATATGAGATTTCTCTAACAGCTCCTACAAATTTGGAATGGAAGTAACCCATACACGGTTATTGAACCTTATCAATCAATCTAGATCATGGTTAAACTCAATAACATTTATAAAATTATTTTTTTATATTTACATATTCCTTATGTGCCTCCATAATATTTATGAAGATATAGGTTTGAAAACCCATTTGAGAAATACAATATTTTTCCCTTTTCATCCCGATTTCTAGGTCTATCTTTGGTAACTCTGGAAATATTGGTTATTTTATTATCTTCATATGGATAAGCTATCATGATCCTTCCAAATAAAAGTATCTGCCACCTTGTTTGCATTACTAGGTTGGTAATGTGTTGATAAATATTATTCCTCTATCAACTCTAACAATATTCTCTAGTGAGTTTAATAGATTTGTATATATTTTTCACAAAAAGAATCAGTGTACCCCAAGATGATACACATGACCGAATGAATCCCTAATTGAGGTTTTCATAGAGTCACTTGTTCAATTCCTAAAAATTAATCTGATATATTCTATATGGAGTCAATAAATGTTTTATGGAATATGGTCTGACTTCTATTGATAACGCATCTTCCATTTTTGTGGAAGTCTAGGAAACTATTGCAGAATGAAATCAAAAAAGTCTTGAACAATAGTCATATCATCGATAAATATTTTATACCCACCCATTTTAGAGAATCAACCCATTTTAATGGGAATCAATACCCACAAACAAGATGTAATCTCCCCATGATGTTCATACATGTCATTACATTGGTGGAAGATCGTAGGAGGTTTTGAAATATCAAATGTAACCTCCCTTCTTTGATAATTGATGTGAGATTAATGAAGATAAATCCATTCCATGCCAAATATGGAATCAAATTCATCCAAAGACAGAATGATTGGATATTCAGGAATCAAATTCCCACAAAATTCAACTATAGAGGAATCATAGACTTGATCTCAAACATTCATACCATTAATGGGTTTCACTACTATTTCCACATCAAATTTTTCAGTGTAATCATAACACCAATTGAATATTATTTAGATATTAAACAGTGGGTAGATTAAGAATCAACTATGGAATTAATAGTTCTAGAGTGTATGGTATGGGTACCTTCCATCACATCTTTATCCAATCCCTCATCAAATATAATGATTTCATTATATTTCACCATATACCCTGGTATAATAAGTTTTTTACCTCGATCATCATCACCATACCTTGGTATTGCATACTATTTAGCATAATTCACATTTTTCGTACACTTGTACCATTTGAACGCAAGAGATGAAAATTTTGTAGCATTACCTTCATTAGTTCTATTAGCAAAATAATTCACATAATTTCGATAATAAAATGCTAAATGGAATTCCCTTAAAATCATAGAAAATTGTTATCCCCATTAAGACAATTTCTTCAATTCCTCTTCCAACACTTAGATCATAATGGAAATATCATCTTCTTATCTTCATTGTTTTTAGATTTTCCTTTAAACCCTATATTTTTTTCCAAACTGTGAGATCAATATGTTACCTTATGGCCAATGACCTTATGTGTCTTTTCTTTAATCCACTAAAATATCTATCAACTTTACTTTTTTCGATTTATGATAATTTTGAATGTTTACCTTTCATGTGTTGTGAAAATAGCCTGGTAGGTGCCAACATGCTCATTATCCCTTTTCTTCAACATGAAGAACTCTTTCTTTTTCATGGTATACAGAATCCATGGAAACAAATTATTATAAAATATGTTCTCAAACTTGTCCCATTCCATGGATTAATTCTCATATTGATTCTGTGTATTCTTAATTATTGTCCACCACTAGACCACTTTTCCTTATAATAGATAAATAAAAATGAATGAATTTCACATGATACAAAAACTAGAGAATGTAGAATATCAATTTATTAGTACATATCCATTGTTCAGAAACAAGTGGATCAAATGTTCCTATAAAATAATGTGGAAGCTTTCCTATGAATTTATTAATAGAATGTTTTTCCCGACATTGCTTATTTGGAAGTCAACCCTGATTCTTTTCTTGAGAAATCATTGTGAGTATAGCATTTTTTTCATTCCATATCCCATTGAATTAAGTTTCTCAAAATAAAAATCATTGAATTATCCATTACAATCACTATTAACATAGTTCGTATGGGTTCCAACCATTCAATAAAAAAATCATGTAGTGAGAAAAATTTATCAAATTTAGGAACCAAACAATTATGAAAATTCTATTACTTGATGTCTAAATCACGACACCTTGATATTTTTATACTTATATTTTTCCGAGGTTATTGATAGGAAACTTTTATTCAAATATTTTATGATGGTTCATGATGTGTTTGTGGATTCCTGAAGCATATACCCCAGGAGTTTCAAACCAGGTATGTATATAGGCACATTTACATATACCAGATTCCCCAGAGTTGGGCTCAGAACATCTTCTCATTATTGTTAGCCCTAGGTACATCTGTGCCTGATGCATATACACTTGTAACATCAGTAGATGGATGTATTTCTAAGAAACCAATCCCGTTTATACACTACCAAAATTCTATGACATTTTTATATACCTTTTCTTATCCTTAAATTTATCCCTTTGAATTCCCATGGGGTACTCACTATGAGATTCTCATTATATCTTCAAAAGGATAACTAAACCATTTATTTGATAAAAACTATATATACCATCATATTTCATACATTAACATTATATAACATTTATGGAATAATTAAATCATTATAAAATAGACACTCAAAGGCCATACTACTATAATGCATGTGTAAATATGGAAACATAAAAAATTGTACATAAGTGAGCTACCTTATCTCCTACTACATTCTTCTTGGATAGCACTATTCTTAGACACATATAATATAATACATATCTTCATATTATGGTGAAGGATATATAAATGGGGGGATAATGAATGATCAGTGAGGGAAACAAGGGAGAAAGGTAAGAATAATAATGAGCATAAGGATATGGGAACATGATCATGAAAATAGAATATCATACCATTCATATCAAATATCTTGTACATGAATCATGGAATAAACATTGGATGTTTATTGGACATGAACCATAAGAAAAAAATAACATAATCCACTAAATCATAACATTGTACTAAACCAATGAATTTGTCAGACACATATGGGTATAATAACATTTCCATAGTAGTCAAGGCATTGCTACCAAAACCATCTTGGTAGTATGGGTTCTCTCCCCATATTATCTTGGAAGTCATGGTTCACTTCCATGGAGATATTTGAATCATTATTTCACTCCTCATACCATCATGGTAGTCATGGTTCACTCCCATGGACAACTTAGTAGTCATGGTTCATTACTAGTATCATTATAATCTATCTCAAGAGATAAAAGTCATTACCCATTGCATTATAAGGAGATATATGTCCCACCAATATCATAATGAAATCAAACATATATGTGATGCAATATCATAAATAATAATATCATAACCCATTAAATAAACTCAATATTATAAAAATGTAATAATTTCATAACCAGTGTACAAATATAGGTTTCATAGTCATTTTATCATTAAAATAACCCCTGGAATGAAGCGTGTTTCAAAAGAATATTACTTGTATAAGTGAAATTGGTTTCATCAATATCATTTCATAAAAACATAATCCATTTATAGAAATAATATGAATGGAAAAATTGAATAATTTAACAATAAAGGAATGAGTAAAACCAATCTATGTTGTCTTATATGGGAAATAATTTTAAAAACCTTTTAAAAATGTCTCTTGGGGAAAATATGCTTCCAATATTGAATAATTATTTTTATAATATAAAATATATTGAAAACCATTTTATTTAAAGATATAAATGAAAATTATATAAAGTAATCATATGAAACTATAAAATAATTTTAAAATCCTTTCTATTTGAAAATGTTATTTTGATATCTTCTGAAAACATTTTTTTAACCATGATTGAAAACATGGTTTTTGAATACAATTCATTTTTAACTTAAGGGAGAGACTGTCAGATTTAACATTTTTGTAACAAAGAATGGAAAAATGGTAATAATAAATGAGGATATCTTGAATCAATATAGGGGAAGAAATTCAATTAGTTTTCATAAGATATGGATCATGATATATCATTTATTGAAGCAAAATCATAAATAATCACGAAAAGAGATTAGACTATTTCAATAAACTCTTATCACATGGTAACATGGGATAATAATCTCCATGAAATAAAATTTAACTTCATTAATCTTAAAATATCATAAAAATAATGATATTAATGAAAAAAAAAATTTAAATGGATTTATATTCAACTAAAAAATAATTTATGTTTGTAAAAACATATATGTCTTGAAGAAGGAAAATTGAGGAAAAAAATATTTTACCTATTCAGTAACTTTTAAAAAATAAACCCCATGAAAGTAATATCATAAAATAGATGTATTAATCCCCATAAATTAAATTATAATGGACATATAGTAGATTAATGGGACTTATATACACTACATTAATTATGTTATTGGTGATTATTCCATTTATCTCACAAAAAGATAAAAGTGAGATGAGATTCCCTTACATTGTGTCATGACTCTCATCATACTCATTCAAATCAGATTTAAAATTTATATAATTTTATTATACATGTTTTATAGATCCATATATATATATAATTTCATTTATGGTTTTATTATGAATTTATATTACCCTTTTTTCAAAAATCATATGTTAATGTTTCACTTCGGGTAATATGTTCTTGGTTATTTTCATGTATCGTTAATTATTATTTTATTCCTTATACTTATATCATGATTTAAATAATTTACATCATGATGATAATATCATTTATACTCATTATATTTATATTATAATAATATATATAGTTTATAGGTATGAAATGGAATACACCGTTCTTGAAGATGTTAAGTTTTACTTATGAATGAACGTTAATTATATTTAATTTTCACATTAAAAGAAAAAAATAAAACGAACACATATTTATATATATAATTATTCTTGTAGATTTATTATATTAAATATATCATATATATTAACTAAACCATCCTTAATACATTTCATGTAGTGTACCAGTGAATCATGAACATGAGCCTTTGCCCGGTTGGTGAGGACTCGGCAGGTGCATTCAAGAGTCCCAAGATCAAATCATGGTGGAGGCATATTTCAAGGGTACTATATCAGGTACTGTAGAAGGTATTGTTGCATCCATAAATATTCATCAATTTGGGCCTTTGGGCCACCTGTTTGGTCCTTGGGTCCTCCATGGATTTAGGGCCACCCAAGGCCTTCAGGACGGTTGTTTATCAAAGCCTTAGGGCCACCTTAAGGCCTTACGGACACCCCAAGGCTTTCAAGACACATGAATGCAGATGTACCAGTTAGACTACAAGGGACAATGCATCAGATGAGGATTCAAGTCAGGCTCATTGACTAGAGCATATCTAATAGTAATTGGAAGAAGGAGAGGGTATGGATTTTCCATCGGTATTAGGAATGTGTAGCTTTGCATTGGACAGTAAGCCGATGATCCCTACAATGGTGTAGTGTTGATATCATGACATATGTTTGGGATGATAAGTTCCCAATTGACTTTTCTGGGTGATTCCCTCTAAGGCCTATGAGTAATGTAATTGTCTCTAATCCTTAGATCCTTGTAAGGGATCCACCACATCCCATTAAAGGTGGATTAAAAATAATAAAAAATGAATGCCTTTGGGCCATTACAAGTATTATAAAATCACATCACATTAAGGGTTGTAGTTCACACTTATTCAAATGAAATTATCTTATTCATAGAAAATGGAAAGTAAAGAATATATGTGTCTTAAGTGGAATAAATGGGCTTAATCGAATAATAAATATAATATATTCCATATATAAATATTCTTTCCATCATCATGTCTAGCACTAGTGGCGGTAAATTTAAATTGAACAACCATAGTTTAGTGAGGTGATAGTTCGCCGTAAACGTAAAAAATAAGTTATTTACCCATTATATGATTATATCTCCTAGTGTTGATCAACCCCTATGAAAAAAATAATAGTATATATAGTATATTGGTTTTTTATTCATTCACAGAATACTGATGGTGTTGTGGAGAAAGAAAATAAATGAAATGTGCATGGGAGAAGATTTTGCCTCTTAATCGGGTAAATCCTTCGGTTTTTTTTCAAAAAAATACAATGGATTTATTTTAATCCAAGTGGACGAATCAAGGAGTAAAGGTGTAATTTTTGGATGGTTTTGGGAAGATTGTATCCAAATCTATGTGGTTTGATATATTTCATGAATAGGTAGAGGTGGTGGCCTTTTATAGGGGATGGAAAGGACACAATCAACATTTTTTAAAACAAGTTAGGTGTACCCATGTGTTTAATAATAAAATTCATAAAAAACGAACATAAATCAATAATAGAAGGTGAATGGATGATTAATTTCTATAAAATGGGTGTTTTAGAATTTTATAGGTCATTAAGGGTCTTAAATTTAAGGTTTATTAATTTGTTAACATAATTTTTCTCTTAATCATTATAATCAATTTCAAAAACTTTCACTAATCTTTTTTGTATAAATATAAGTTAACCTTATTAGAAATAATAAATTATTATTATTGAAAATATATAATCCATTTCTTCTTATTATAATCATATAATTGGAATAAATTAAATTAAGATTTATCCCACTAACTAGACGACAGTACTGTTTTTTAAGGTAAAAATAGTCAAATGTTCATTATCATTGTTTATTCAATTTCAAATTAAGATTGATTCCAATGAACAAAATTTGTTTTATTGATAAAAATATTATCTAAATAAACTTTAAAAAAAAATTAAAATATTATTTAATATTATAAATAAATTATATGATAATGTAGTTTTGAAATAAAATCTTTTATTTTTCCGTATTAATCCAAAATTGATACTGCTTAGAAAAATACAATAAATTGACCATAATAAAATTTTGAAATTATAAATTAAAATTTGAAATTTATTTTATCAAATTAAAATTTTAAAATTGTATAAAATTAATTTTATTATTTTATATAGAATGACATGAAAAGTATTTCATTTGATAAAATAATATATTTTAACATATTAAAACATTACAAAAAATTATATCATTTATAATAAATATATTTTATTGATTTAAAAAAATTATAAAATATATTTGAAAATTAATTCTTACTATTCATAGAAATTATTTTGATGGCTATGTTATAATTAACGCATTTAAATAATTATAATAGTAAAATTATTTTTCATATAAACATTGGTGTTACATGAAACATATTCCATGTCGATGTTGCATGTGAAATAATCCAAGTAGAAGTTCTGTGTAATGTACGCTCATTCAATGTTCTATTTAATATGTGCCTAATTAATACCATGTGAAAGGAATTTTCGACATAGTGCATTGAAATATATAAATGAAAATTTAAGTTATTTGAGAAAAATGTACCTAAAAACATTGGGTGTTACAATTTTGGTGGATAAGGATAAATAAACTATTTTTGGGGTTGTATCCTTACACCTTACTTGTGAGTAAGTGATATATGAGTATCATGTTCCAGTCCATTAGGATCATCCTTTTGAGGATCCATAATATAAATAGGACAGGATATATAATGTCTTTTTAATAGGCTTATAATTACATCTAGGAGAAATGATCCCATTTGGGTGATTGTTTACAATATCACCAAGTCATCCCACTTCCAAAAAATATGATAATATAGTTCCATAGAGAGGTCGGTACTCTTATATATGTATAAGATGTTTCAAAACCATTTATTCCCATCAACTATTATTTCATATCCTAATGCTAGCTTTACATCCTAGTTGTTTAAGTGATTATGGGAAATATTTGGGACCTATATATGCTTGATCACATTGTTTCACTGAAAATAATATTTCTATATTGAGTGAACCATTCATGTTATATAGGAATTTTTTTGAGAATTCATGTTGAACATTTTTTTGTCATTTAGAGTACCACCAAACATAGGTGGACTTTTCATAAAAAATAGATAACATTCAACCATCGGTATGGAACCATTTGAGAATTTGTATATGAAACCCTGAAGGTCACCACTATTCTTGACTGAACCATGAGTGTAATAACTCATGGGATTGACGTTCATACGATATTTAATAGAGAAGGTGGAGATAATCTATGACAAGATGAATACTATAAGGATCTATCAAAAGTCTTATGTCGATAGGAAAAAGTGTCTTTTGGAGTACGAAGAAAGAGACTATGTGTTCCTATGTGTTTCAACTCGATAAGGATTATCAGAATTTTTTTTGGTCAGAAAGCTATATTTGAGTTCTATTGGCCCATTCCAAATACTATATGAAGATGTTGAGATGGAATACCACTTGAATCTACCTTTCTAGTTATATTGGGTACATGACGTCTTCAATGTGTCACATTTTATGGGGTCTGTGCATGACCCATTGAAAATTATCGACCAGGGAGAGTTACAAAACATGTATAGAGAGACCATTTATTAGTAACCAATGTAAAAATATGATTGGAAGGAGGGGAACCTTCGTGGTTGAAAAAAATCATTTGGTGTGTGTTAAATGGTTGTACATAAATCATAATCAGAGATCATGGGAATGGAAGCCTCAGATTAATGCATTGTAACCTCATTTTTTTAGTATCTTTTTTTTTTGGATTCTCCAAATGTAAATCTCCAAGGTGGAGATAATGTAATGTCTTGGATTTTCTACCTAATATTTTTAAATATTATGTAGATTAATTTTGAGACTAGGCGTTGAGATGGCATGCAATTTTGAGACGCTGGGTATCCACAATAAATGTTTGAAATGTATTAGATATATTTAATATAAAAATTGAATATTTTTCTAGAAATTTTGGGATAATCCATAAATGGGTTCCCAGATTAGAAACGTGAGGGAACCATTGAGTTCATAGTGATAGTTTTTGCCAAACCGCGACCAATCATTTTTCGGTGTAGGTCGTTTGTGAAAATTTTGTCACGGGCATAAAATAAATAAAATTACTGAATAAAATTGTTTTATTCTTTTTTTGTAGATATAAATGGTTTTTACTCTTTAAATGGATACTTAGGAAATAACCCCATGGTTAGATTCATGACCCTGGAGATGTCATAGGATCGCTATGGAGAGATTTGTGGAATCATATCTAAAAAATTACGATGGATCATTGATCAATATGTTCACGCAACCTTGGATTTGATGGATATCTCTAATGAATATGATGAAATGATCATTCTGGACCAGCTATCAAATCGAATCATGGTATGACTTGTGTTTTTGATATTTTCCATATTCTTGATTTGCACAAAAATTACAGACCAATCAATGAACATATTGTCCAATGGATCGATTGTTATGTAGGATGTGTATGATTGTCCAGTTTATCTGGAGATAATGATATTTGTGAATAAACTTTTGATTGATTTTTTGTCATTATAATGGAAATTAACAAATATCGACATGAAAATTTATCAATGTTTTTTCCTATTATTTTGATTTTTTATATTCTCCCCCAATTAACCATGCTTCATGTTCTACTTCACATATTCCTAACTGTTCTATGTTTATTTGAATGATAAAACATTGAGCATCTGATTCATGGTGAAATGATCTTAAATCATAGATCTGGAATCATTACGACTCGATGAAGTTGTGAAGGTTGTTTCTTTAGTGGATCAAATAATGGTTGGTGTGGATTAAAAATTATTTAGGGAATAATGAAGAATGACGATGATCCTATTTTTTGAGTATATAGAATGACCTAATATCATAGATTCAGTTACGGAATTGCTAGATGAGGCTATATATTGAGCTTCACGGCATGGATGTTAGTGGATCAGAGGCCATATGATCAGTAAATGTGAGAGGGTGGATGAAGAAGGGTTCTAGAAAACCCTGATACACACGACATTTAGTCCATTACTACACGTTGTGAAGTCCCCTTGGTTGACTCAGTGTGTACATGGGAAAGTATATGAACATGGAGGTGGAGTAAATGGATTTCATACATGGCATTTACTTTTATGTTGGGCATGTACTGGACCTTGTACACAAGCTTCCAGTTGTACTAGTACAGAGGCATGGATACACAAGAGGACACCATGTACATGCACATGGTTGGGGTGCACGGGTGGGAACATGGATACAGGGAAACGATGTTTGACCCATATACATGTCATTTCATCTCTTTATATATGGAAATAGTTTGGTCGAAACGGTCTGTTTACATCGGCAAAACCCATGGTCATGGGACACTACATGTTACCCCTCAACACATAATTTACTATTTATTACAATAATTGAAAATCTTTACCTCTATATTTGGGACTCGTTTCATTAGTTTTCGATCCCCTATCCATTCCATGAAAGTATTTTAGAATCATTTTCTTCTCCTTGGACTATGATACCTTCATTGGGAAATCTTAGATAAGGCTTTTTGAATCCTTCTAAGAGGCACATAGTGAGATCCCCTATTAATCCTCATACCCTAAGTGGTTTTCATGGTATCAACATGAAAAACACTACTTAGGCACCGATACTCGACATTAAAGGGTTACTCTAGATCTATTTTTTGATATCACCTCATAGACTGGATAAAGATCCTCATATGTGTATTGTATTCTCTACAAATCAATATGTGTGTCTTTATCATGAAGAGGCCTCAAGAGTAATACCTCTTGGATGGACATGATTTGTGTTATGAGACATAGAAATGTGTTCTCCCATATGATTGCATTGTGGAATATTTGAATGGTAATCCTAGGATTTTTATACTATGGATTTAGATTACCTCCAGATTTTTCTTCTTAGATTGATTATATCTATATATTCATGATATATGTGATGTATATATATCCCTATGTATAGATGACTGTACTTTAATTTCGTGTATGGATCTTTGTTTTAGGGTTTCCAACTATGTATTGTTATACTCACCCCTATATTGGATTTTGATACATATTTCTTATCTTGTGTTAATGAATGACCTTTTGAAGGATTCCTAAGAAAACTAGGAAAATGCATCTCTTAGAGGGAACATGAAAACTGAGGTTTGTTACTTTGGATTTGAGACAACAGTCCTTGTACCTTTACATTTATGTTAGACTGGACATATATATTTCTTTGCGATGGATTTTATTTATCCAGATTTACTTTCTGTACTTTCTCTCACTCTCTGGATTTGGGATGTAGATGTATGCATGCATTAGTTGTTTAGTTGTTTTTCTATTTCATCATTTTTTGGTCATGGAAATGTGTTCATGTGTACATGTACTATGTAAATTCCTTCCATGTTTGTGATATTCCTACTCTATTCTAGTCATTGTCCTTGGGCCTATTGGAGGCATGATTGGGGAGTCGTGTCATAGGCCCCATTGGGACATTTCATGACACATTTATGGGACTTTTTCCATCATTATTTCTTGTCTATTATCCTTGACCTATGCTTATGATGAAATGTTTTATGTTTTTTCCACATTATCCATTTTTGATTTAAGATTATCATGATATATCATGTATCATTATTCATGTTTATGATTCATGCTCCTTTTATTTTCCAGTGATTTACCTATTGTCTAACATGTATTTTTCTCATTATTTTATTACATATTTATTCCCATGCTGGTCTTCATAGAGAACCCCTTTGTTATTTATGCCCCAAGTTATAAAATTTTGTTTTAAGTGTGATCATGTTATGGATTTTTTCAACAAAGATTATGTTTTCCAATTATTAATTTTTATTAATGTACCTAATCCTCAAAGACACAAGACTCATCGATCATTCGGGTGTAATAAAGTGTCATAAGTTGTAATACATCATCTATAAATATGTAATAGATATTAAGGTTTTCATATTTATCATAATTTTTATTTATATATAATAAATAAAGTGGTTTTAATATGTAGTAAAATTAAACTTGTGATACAATCATCGTGAATGAGATATCAAGACAATGGGATTATATTACATGGTACATTTTTAAACGCGGTATTCATTGTTATGACTTATCTTTATCCTTTTAAGGGTCTTGATGTGTTTCTACATACCACTATTGGATTGTTAGTTGGAATCAATACTATAAGGATGAGGGTCTAGAGGTCTACAGAAAAAGTGTATTCGTAGGATTTACCAATTTTGATGAATTAGATTTTGGGATCAAGTGGGCCCTATGTGTAGAGATCAATGAGAATATGAGTGAATGATAATTGGTAAATTATTTCAATTATATTATTATAAATTTAAATAAGTATAATCTAATTTCTTTATCAAGATATTCATGAGATTATTTAATTATTAAATTGAATTTGATAATTTATTATTTTTCGAGTGAACGTTTCACATTTCAATGTTTGATAAATAATAATGTGAGGAATGATCCATGTTAATGGATCATAATTTATCATGGTATTTTTAATTATATTAAAAGTGAGTGGTGAAATATATATGATATATATGACACTTTTACATAGTTATTCATGGTGTTTCATGCCAGTTTAAATGGTTTAACATTTCCAAATTATTAATAGAATATTTAAAAAATAAACATAACTATTTAAGATCATTTCTGTGCCATGAATAGGGTGACAATGAATTTTAAACATTTTACTCCCTTTTACACCCTTAATTCATTATTCTAGATATAAAAATTATATTTAATATCATGAAAACTTCCATCCCTGTTAGGGGAATGAATGTGTGGTCTTGATGTGATTGTAAGAGAATTCTATGGACCTAGATCTTCTACTCTAGCACTAAAAATAATAAACGAACGATTTTGATTGTGATATGGTACACATGTGGATGATCTAGGGGAATATAAATTAGATTATTTAAGCTATGGTGATCTATAGAAGAGATAATATCATTGGGATCATTTCATTCAACCAAGGTATATTTTTGGTTTTGATTTTGAACTTAAATTTACATCCGCGAGTTCCCTAGAATGAATCATGAATCACTAATCTAAATCAATTATATGGAGTGTGATTTGGAGGTAAAAAAATCATGCATGATTTCATGCTTATTTTTCATGCATGGTTAATTTGGTTGGGGTTTCTTCCTCATTTATTGGAAAAAAACACGGTTTGTCCTCAATTCAATTTTTGAGAGGAATCACTCCAAGGAGCTCCAGTTTGGGACTTTAGTCATTTTTTTCATACACAGTTCTGTATATATATATAGTTTTTGTTTCGTCACAATCACATTTTAAAAAGATATTTACCTTCTATCCCTATTGTAATATATATTTCATGTTTATACTTTATCATCGATTTAAACATTTTATATATTTATACACACTTTCGTTTCTAATTTATTTCATTCTTTTTATCCATATGATAAGATAGGATATGAAAAATATGTCTAGATACCAAATTTAATTATTAATTTATTTAATTTTGTGAAACCTCTGGTGACATGTGTGAGGATTTACACCATACATTGTATACATGGTGGTGCACCTAAGGTTTTGTGACAATATGAATTGGGTATGATTGGGGTATTCAGTTCATGGAAGTTACACATTTGGTATCAAACGCCTAGGTATTAAAACATTACTTTAGGTTCTTCAAGATCATGGTAAAGTCATCATAAAATGGAAATGGATGTCATTTCCTAATATCACAATTTGTAGGAATTTATTGAGGCATGGGATGTGGCTTCACACACATTATTGAGGCATATTTCAAACACATTGACTACCTAAGATGTGGGATTTCCTTGTCTATAATAGGATTAAAAAATCATGACTTGGGGGGATGGATGGGGGTGTGGTAAATGTGTTCCATCAACAAATTATGGATGCATTATTTATTGGGAAGATTCCCTAAGTTGATGTAGGACATTAAAAAATCATTTCAAACACATCTTGGTAGTAGTTCTTCAATAATGAAATTAATTAGAATCACAAACTTTCTCATTATTAGATATTTTTTTATTTTATGATTTTTTATGAGGGGTCATTTATATAGATTATTAAATTCAATTATATTAACATTAAAAAAATCCATTCCTAATGTAAAAAAGTTATGATTTCATTCAATTATCCACAAATTATTATAATTTCAATCATTGTTGGAATACATTTATTGCTAACTAAATATTAATTTTCCATGTTTGTATCACCCAAATAATTTATTGTATTTGTTTTTAGAATAAATTTAATTTTTTTGATTCCATGTAGTGCAGGAAACACTGGATTTAAACAAAACATAATTTAGTTTTGTTTTACATGGTCAATTAAATGATAATTATTCTACAGAATTTATTTGTTTTAAATCAAATAAATTAATAATAAATTAATCCAAAATATTTTATAGGAAGAAAATAAGAAACAAACCAATTTTATACAAAAAAATTTATATTTTTATAAAATCACATTTATATCTTTTTAATGGCGCACCGACATTAAATATGAATTTTGAATCTTAAGAATATGACATTATAAAAAAACATCATTTTTCAAATAAAAATATAAATATTATGTTATGGTAAATTATTCGTAATTTACTTTGAGGTTTCATTTTTTGATGAATAATGAAAAATACTTAATTTTATTTCAAAAATTATTTTTTGTTTAATTTTTTCAGAATATTAGTTATAATATGTATTGGTTTTGAAACATTAATGGATCAATTTTACATCAATTAATAAAAAAAATTTAGTTATAATAAATATATCTATAAAATTGGATATAAAATCCTAGCAAACTTTTGAACTTTTTTTCTTTAAATCCCCTAATCGTTATCCCATGTGTGGGATTAATTTTAAATTACTTATTTCTACTTCCACTATTGGAATTTATAAAAATGTATTAAATATTTTTAATAAATATAATTTATAATTTCTTATATTTTCAACTTCATGTTTTTCCTAAATTAGTATTGAAACACATTAAAAGTAATTACAATGATTAAGAGAAAAACATAGCTTAACAATGGAGTAAAATTTAAACATAAAGCCCTAAATAACCTTTAAAATTGTTAAAATTCGATTTAACGAATATATTTTGACACTATACTCCCTTGGATATACTTTTTATCATTATTAGAGCTACATATGATTGAAAAAACGTGGGTTTAATTCACTGTCAAAACATTTACAATAATATCACTTGTACTCCACTAAAATAAAAACTCAACCCTCCCAATTCCATAGACCTATAAATAAACATTGTTTAAACCTATATTTTTCTTATTATCTTATAATAATTCCTCCCCATATCCTATAAGACTCACCTTGTGTATAATTACATCCAACAAATTCCATTGGTGCAAACCAAAAGGACTTACCTGGATAAGAGGTATCATCCTTACTCAACATATTTAGTTTTATTTATGTCTCCACTCCTTAAATTTTCCGTATTACATCCTTATTAAAACTATTTGTTTTTATTTCCTCACCTCATGAAAATGTACGGTATTCCATCTCAATGATTGTAACATTAGATTATATTTCATAATCAGATTTCATGATTTCTTTTAAAAGTATAATTGATGAATAAATATAATAATTAGTCCATCATTATTTTATTGATATTTTTTTATAATGATCACTTTGAAAATAATTGACCTACAAAATTCATTATTGACACATAAACCAAATATGATAAAAAACAAGAACTAAAATTAATTATTTAAGTAGTTTTTTAAAATATTTTAATAAGTGAAATAAAAGTAATGATATACATGTAAATTTTTATGAAGAAAGTAAAACACTTAACATAAGTTTATTATTTAGGAATATAAAGACACACATGAAAATTCAAACCCATGATATGGGATATCATATCAATTTAAATTCCAATGAGATTTAATTATGCATCGCTTCAATTTTATATGGTGTATATACGTCCCTTTAAAATTTTATATCATGTATATCATCATAATAAATATATTCAATATTTCATTTCTTGTTATTAAATCATGGATGTCCTGATTCAAATGATTCAAAGTAGTATGAGACACTTTATAATGATTAATGATTAACCATTTCAAAAAGATTTTTAATGTTTTTCTTTGAAATCTCTCTTTCTTTGTGATTGTTAACATTATACTAAAATAGTCACTAAATTTTAGTATTTTAAAATCGTGTATTATTCGGTGATAGATATTATATTTTACCAAATCAAATACATTTTTTACATATGGTGTTCACTTTGATAAGTATTTGATTAACTATTGAATTATTGATAAATCCATATCTTTTATTCAATACAGATATTTAGTAAGGGATATTGTCTATTGATTAAATTGGTTATTCGTTATAAATAAATCAGTATACCTAAAATGATGTTAGTGTCCAAAAATTTATATATCCCAACAATGTATCAATAGGTTCCCATGAGCCAATCCGTTGGAAGAATCATAATAGATTCATGTGTCCGGAGGATAGATCACGGTAGTAGAGGTTTTCATGTTCCTAAGACACGGCATCTGAAAACAAATGATTTCCTTAATTAGAAGTTATCATTATATACATGATATTTTCATGTCATAATTTATATTTATTAATTTCATTATCATATTATTGATTAAATGGAATGTGTTTTCATTTATTTATCTTGAAGTACTGATTATACCATATCTAGTTATTTGAATAGAACGTGTTCTCTATGTATTTCCATACTTTGTTAATTTTTTATTATTAATTATTTATTTATTCCTCTTTACTTACACTCATTTATAATTTTATCTTACCATTGTTCTTTTTCTGATTACTCTGGTTATAAAGAGGAATCCATTTAATGAGTTTCAAAGATGCAGTTTATTAGTCTTTGTAATGTATTTTGTCTTATTTAATATTTACAAATGTATTATGGGTATCATGTATATAATATGGTTTTTTAAATCTACTTAATTTTTTGGTCCCTTTTGATTTAAAATTTTTATATATTCCAATGTAAAAACACAATGTATCGTCTTCAATATTTTGGTTTTTGGTCAATACAATTGGTATTAGAGTAATTTTAGAAATAACCATGGAAACAAGATTTAGAAAACATTGATTAAGGGATGTATCCCTAAGATATATTTTGAGGGTATTTATAGAAAAATATTCTACAATTTTTCTAAGTTAGTAATTATGTGTGTTTTTAAAAAATTAATCCCTATATTGATACTATTAGTGGATGTGGTTCTGGAATAGATGTACCTTGGGGTAGAAACAATGACAATTTGAGTAAGTCCTCACTTAGCATAACCCGGTACATTATTTAATGCCTTAATGTGAACTTGATTCGGCACACATGGGTGATATGCCTAGGATAATTCATATTTTCTTTATAAACCATTATGAATCATTAAAAAGTATGGATCCCCTAAAAACTAGTGTTTTGATTCTATGATTTACTGTGCAAAAATATTGGTTTTTTGATATACCACAAGCATTGTGATTTTATGAGATAATAAAGTATATGAAATTATTTATAAAGGGTTCTATAATGATCAATTTTATCAAAACTAATAGAAAATATAAGGATTTCCATGCTTAGAAAACCAATACAACTGGTATTGGAGCAGACAAAATTTGGGATATTCTAGGGATTCTTAGTCGTATTATTAAAAAAACAATACCTAATAAATTAATATATTCCATAGATAGAATATTTTATGGGAGATATCTTTATGCAATAGAATCTCTAATCATTTAGTTAGATTAATAATCCAATTGTAGTTGAGAAAATGATTTAGTTTTAGGAGATGAAATTTTAGGAATTGGTATGTAGTGAAATGGAAAAAATTACACTTATGTTGTATAGTATTTAAGGTGTTGTTGATCAATGGAAGTCCTTGATCCCAAATACTATGGATTAATAATAAATAAAACTAATTGAATATATTTCTTTTAAGGATACACTCTTCAATAAATACATACCACATGGTTAACAAATTGAGATGAAGAGAAAGTAACTCATATTAAAGAAAAATAAAGAAGTGTGTGTTGTAGATTATGAACCTATCATTATAATTTCATATAAGAATTAATTGGATAACATATGAAACATGGAGATTATGATTTATAACTTATGTTAATGTCTTGAGAAATATATATGAAGGGCACTGGTTTCTCTGAATGTTTCCCCATACAAAGATATTTCTCTATATTCAATAAAAACAAAGAACTAATGTTATAGAATCAATATATTCAACTGAAACTGAGAAAATAAGAGTCTATATAAGAATCCTTAAAAAGTTAATGCTCCTAATAAGAATAATAAAACTCAATAGTTTCTATTTTTGAAAATTGGGTGAAAAATTATACATGGAATTTTTTTTAGGGTCAATGAGTTTCTTATAATTATGGAGTGAGTGGTCACTAAGATAATAAGTGAAAATTGAAGAAGGAAAAAATCTATATTACAATGATTCAACTATAGGGAGATGTGGCACTATGTAAATTAATTCCATGAATTTAAATGGAATCAACCACTGAAAAGGACAAGGTGGTATGTCCAGGTTTCTGTTATCAATATAGTGAGTATAGAAGTACCATATAACATTGTGGGAAGTTCATGAATCATATATTAAAATTTAAAAATATCATTATTTGATTCTAGATCATCACACTCTTTTATATCAACCTTGTCTTCCATGAAAATTATACATTTCCATTTTGATTTATTATGGATGTTGTCAGTCAAAACTCTAAAGGGGAGTGTCATTCTTAAAATGAATTGATAAGTAGTTCCCATTATGACATGTAAATGTGTATAGTATGTTGAACTTATAATCATACCAATGGTTTAATTTTATATAATCATCAGCATGGACAAACTCTAAAAATATGTTTCAACATTTATTGCAAGAAGAAGAAAATTATGATCAGTGAGGAAGAAGTTGAATCCTCCATTTTTAGATTTGAATCTTCCTCATTTAATTCCAATCTATATCCACTCCCAGTAGCTCTATTGAATAAAATTATTGGGTAATCGTATAGAACAACATCTAATGATGAAAAAGGTAGACTTAAAATTGAGGAAGTCATTATTTTCTTGGAATACATTGGTTTATTTAACGAGAAATTACTATAAATTCACCGATAGCATGACTTTGATTTTACATTGATTTAACCCTGATGAAAGTCCAATATCAGTGAGTCCCTATTGAAGGGACATTCTAAAATTAAAGTATTTGAATAAAAAAACAATAGGATTTGGGTAATAAGAGATTTATTACCCCTAGTATTTCACTATGGGCAACCACATCCTCTTTGTCGATAAATAGTTGGATCCATGAGATTGTGCACTAATTATAAGGAAATAATTTCTATTAATATAAATAAATATTGTTATATACCTTACATTTATGACATGTTTTATCAAATCAACAGTTCCCAATATTTTCCAAATATCGATCTTTATTTTGGGTATCATCAATCACGAGTGATGAAGGAATAAATTTTGAAGACAAATTTTTAGATGATGTATAGACATTAAAATTTTATAGTAATTCCATTTGTATTGACTAATACACTATATATTTCTATAGACCTAATTAAAAAATTATTCAATGAATATATTGATGATTTTGATGTGGTATTAGTTGATGTTATTCTGATGCATTTTAAAACATATGAGGACAATGATACTCAAATTTGGATCATCCTTAAGACTCTTAGATGGGAAGAGATACATGAAAAATTTATCAACTGTGATTTCTCGGCCCAAAAAGTCTTTTTTTGAATCCATGCAATCTCCAAGGCTGGAATATTAGCCGATCATGTAAATAAAAAGGCAGTTAAATAATGACCTACAACAAAAAAACATATCAAAAATACATAGTATAATTTGCATGGATGGTTACTATCATCAATTCATTCATAATTTATCTTGATTAGCTACCATGTTAACCAATATTACACATAAATGGGATAATATTTTTTATAAATTGAATATTAATAATTCTTTTACGAAATAAAGAAAATATTATTCAACTGTCCTATTTTTACTCTACTATCTGGAAGTGATGGGTTTTTCATATATACCCATGTATAGAATAAGGTAATTGGTTGTGTCTTAATGAAAAATAATAATTTTATTACATATAAATTATAGATATTTAAGACTCACCAAAAGAACTATCCAAACCATGATCTTGAGTTAGTATATGTAATTTTCACTTTTAAAATATTGAGTTGTAATCTCTGTAGTGAAATATGTGACATATACCCAAATAAAATAAAAAATATACATCTCCTCATAAAAAGTTCTCATCATGAGATAAAAATAATTGCCTATTCTAATCAAATATTATTATTTCTCAATACACTTTCATCCAGAAAATGAAAATAATGTAGAAGATTCATTTAGTATAAAGGATCATAGAGATATAACTGAAATAAGGATTGATAATTGTCCTATGTTTGTGGTTATAGTAAAGATCTATATCTGAATATATATGGGTGTAGAGACATTAATAATTCTTCAAATAATTGAAAAATTATTTTTATTATAGAAGGTAAATAATTATTAATTTGATGATGATTACTTTAATAATAAATATTATGATGTGAATGATGAATATTTAGGAGGCCTTTTTTTGTGAATAATGTGTTATGTAGTTTGGTAGGAGGGTATGTGTTCGATGTATAGCTATTTTAAAAAGGGAATTGTTGGATGCTTCTCATTGATAAAATTTTCACATACACCCTAGTGGCACAAAGATGTATAGGGAATTGTATGAACATTTTTGGATGGATGACATGATGTGGGAAACTGCAATATTGTGTCCATATGCATCATCTTTTAACAAGTGAAAACTATGAGGCATCAACCTCATGGTGTCCTAAAACCTCTTCTTATTTCACTGTGTAAATGGGATGAAACTACTTTTCTAATAATTCATGGGACTACCAAACAATCCTCTAAATAATGATGAAATATGTGTTATTTTTTACCACATAACCAAATCTGCACTGATCATTACTATAAGGGAAGAATTTTTTTTGACCTGTCTTCATGGATCACCCTTAATGAAGTTTTAAGACTTTATATTGTAGCTATATAAATTATTTACAATTTCAATTTCAACTTGAAATCATAATTTTGGATGTCTTCATAAGGATCTTGAAACTAAGGGTCATTTGGGCATTATCTACCATCCCTAAACTGATGGAATGCATAAAAGAGAAATTCAAATAGTGGAAAACATATTTAGTTCATGATAACATGAATTTAATGGTCTTTATGATCATTATATACCTTTGGTATAGTTTTCCTATATTAATAGATTCCATTCATGTATTGAAATGGTGTCGTATGAAGTGTTATGTGGAAAGAGGTGTCATACTCCAACTTATTGGGATGAATTTTTTGAAAGGAAACTCATAGAAACAAAACATGTTGAACAAAAGAAAATAAAGGTAAAGGATATTTAGAATAATATTAAATTATAATAAAGCTGGAAAACAAGATATGCTGATATTCGAAGGAAATATTTATTTTTATGAGTGGGATATAATTTTTTCGTAGAAGTAACTTCATATAAGGATGTTAAAAGGTTCTGTAAGAAATGGAAGCTATGTCCCACACACCTCGCACTCATTTATAATCTTAAAATGGAAGTATTTTTTATCATTTGACGACGCTTCCAAATCTCTCAAAGGTACATGATGTGTTCTATATAACTATACTAAGGAACTAAATGCTTGTCCCAATGCATGTGCTCACCTTTGATGAATTAGTTGGAACCTAGTCGTTCATACTATGAATATCCCATTATATTTTTGGTACCAGGTAGAATGTTTTGAGGAATTGGATGACTATTTTAGTAAAAGTACTCTAGAAAATTTACAAAATTAAAGAAGCAACAATGAAAAAAGTATATTTTATGCATGCTAACTAGCCACATATCTTTATATGGTAATACACCTACAATTTTTATGAATGAAAATTACGAGGGATGAATTTATCCGCAAAATACATTACTATATTTTCCTTTAAGAATAAAATTAATTTTATTAGTATATGGAATTGCACGAAACACCAGATTAAAACAAAAAATGATTTAGACACGTTATCCACTATAAATTAAATTTTAAAACATTTAGATAATAAATAATTTATATTTATATTTTATAAATCAAATAAAATATTTATAAATTATTCTAGTATATTTGAGTGGATTTAAATAAGAACAAACATATATTACACCTCAAAATCTAATATTTTTATAAAACCAGTTTTATCACCATTTAATGTGAAAACTAATTTAAATATGAATTTAGATAGTTTAATAAATTTTATAACAAAAAATAAAATTATTTTTTAAAAAAATAACATAAAAACATGGTTTGGGATAATTCTTGGAAAATTTCTTTGTTGTTTCATTTTTTTGTGACTAGTGAAAATACTAAAATTTATGTTAAAACTATTTTTTTGACCAATTTATTGATGATGAAAAATTATATTTTTGATTGGTATAAAAAAATAAATAGAAATATTTTACATAATTTAATCCAATTTATATCATTGTGTCAGATTTCACATTAAAATTTTATTTAAAAACATTGAAAACTTTTGAATTTTTTTTAAAACCCACATTATTATCAAATCCATGGGATTATTTTAAAACTTTTTTATACCAAATCGGTAATTGAAATTTGGAAAAATGGATTCCATATTTTTAATAATAATAATTTATAATTTTTTAAAATTTATAGTTAGTTTTTGACAAAAAAAATAGTAAATGTGATTAAAATTAATTATAGTGATTATGGGGAAACATTTTACTTAAAAAAGGATTGACTCTTAATCATAATGACCCAAATGACCTAGAGACTTATCCAAAATAAAATATATAGAATTATTTATACCCTATCCACCCATTTAATTCATTCATTCTTATATTGGATCTACATGTCATAGGAAAAACATGGGTGTGATTCTAATCCCCAAACATTACAAGAATGCCACTTCACATCCACTATAAAAAGGTGTTCACCCCTCCCACATTCTTACAACTCTCAATATTATTTGGATAAACAAAGATCTTCCCAAATATATTCTAATATTTCCTATCCTAAAAATTTATATATCATCTTGGTCAGAAACCCATGCAAAGAATCTGATTGGTTTAAACCATAAGGAGGTATTTTAAGAAGTGGTAACATCATTCATCAAACTATTTAGTTTTATTTTTTTTCCACTAATTCAATTATATTTATTAAATTATCATATAAAAACACCATCTTCCTCAATATAGTTATAGCTTTTAATTTTTCAATTTTTACCTAAACTTACACACACATCTATCTAATTGGAAGTGAACTCACCATTCTTCGGTATAGTGAACTACCACCCCACAAAATGATTTTCTCCATTTATCCATTACCACGATTCATGATTGGGTATTATGAGGAATATAATATTTATATATGATATAAATTTTATTTATAATTTCTCCATGATTATTTAATTTTCATATATATAATGTTTTTTTATTTCTTTTTTGTTAGAATACGATAACATCATTTCTGGAAATGTGGACTACTGCCTCCCAAAGAGAAGTGATTTGTTCATGAAATAAAAGCAATATATAAAATATGTTTTTAAAAAAATGTAAAATAAATTAAATATATAAATTATATTCATGATATAATTATCTTTATGTAAATATAATATATCATTTTCATTATTTCCTTTTAACACTCTAAAAAGTGATAACATCGGTTGTGGACGTGTGGACTACCGCCTCCTCAACACAATGTGATTCATTTTACATAAAATTAAATATATATATATTAATAAATTACATGGTATTTATTATATAATTATCTTTATGTAAATATATAATGTTACATACCTTCGTTCTATAATGATTAAGGAAAAATGGGAAACGTCACTCATGCGTACCTACGACCTACCCTCTATATGATTGTAACATTGGTAAATTTTTCAAAATAATATATCATGATTGGTTTTAAAAGTATAATTGGTGTATTAATATGATAATTATATCTTTAAAATTACTCTTTATATGTATATATAATGATCCTTTGTCCATATTTGACATAATGAAGTAATTATTGAGACACAAACCCAATATTGTCAAATCACCCAATATAAACTTAATTGGTTAATTATTTGTTTAAAATTTGTAATATTTGAAATAAAAGTAATGATAAAAATTCAATGTTTACAATTCATGTAAATTTTTAACATAAATTTACTATTTCTGAATATGACTACACATGTTACAAGTCAGACTCAAAGTAATGGATTCCATCAAAATTTAAATTCCATTAAGACTTAATAGTTTTTATGCACCAATTCACTTTTATATGTTTTATATACTTCTAATTGACAAGTTATTTAATTAATATCTTTATTACCATGAAATATTAATTTTTATGTTATGTTCTTCATTCATTTAGATTATGTATAGAATGTTTCAATATAGTGTGAGACACTTTGGAATGCTTAAAGATTATACTTTCAATATGAAATTCATTTTGATTACTAAATTACTATTAATAAATTATCATTATTTTTATCATTTAAATATAACCATTTTTTTGATGGATATTATAGTTACCTAAACCGTATAGCATTTTTACATATGGTTTTCACTTAGACAATTATGTGATTAACTACAGAATTATTGATAAATCTATATCTTTTATTCAATATGAATATTTGATAACCAATATTTACTATTGATTGAATATAATATTTAACATAAGGTTTTACTTGTACAAGCCAATATATGTGGGGCTTGGAAAATATATATCCCCCTGATATATTGAAATATTCCCATGAGACAAATCATTTGGACAAATCAAAATATTTTAAACTATCTAGAGGATAGATCTGGATAGTAGAGTTTTTTATTTTTTGAAACATGATTTCCAAAACCAATGCATTTCATTAATTTCTATTTATCATTATATCCCTAGGATTTTTATATTATATGATCTAGAGATGTATTATTTCTCATCCTATTGAATAATGGCATGTGTTTTTATTTATTTAACATCCATATAGACAACACCTTATCATATTATTTGAATGGAATGTGTTCAGGTTTCTAACACTTCCATGTTAAATTATTCATAATGATTTATTATTGATTTTTCTTTACATACCCATATTAATCATTTAAACTCACCCTTAATCATGTTTCATACTCTAAGGTTATGAAGATGTATCATATGAATGAGTTTGAAGGATAAATTTTATTAGTATTTTTTATGTATTATGTTTAATTTAATATATTCCAATACATTATTGGTATCTTTTAAATAATCTGGTGTTCCAAAATTGTTAAATTGTTTATTTCCTTGGTATTTCTAACTTGTATCTATTCCAATGGAATAATATAATACACCAGCTCTGGGATTTTGGGGTCAGGGAATTACAATGATTATTTAAAAATATCAAAAATTATATAGAGAAAAAACTCAAGATAAATTCTGATATTTATAAAACAAATCCAATCAAAGTTAGAGGTATATATATATAATTATAATTTAATTTCATTGGGATATATGGTTGAAAAACTACCAAATGAAGTTGAATAGCTATTTCACAACTTTTCACTTTCAAAATCTATATTATATCCACACCAATTAAAGTGAATGGGTCTTTTATATAAACTATTTATAATCACCCATACAATATACAGAAACTAAAATAATAATAGTAGGAACTCACTATTTTTATAATAAACATCTCAAAATGTAAAAACTATATTTTTTATGCATGATATCATCAATAATGAAGATTTTTGTACTTATATCATAAATTTACTTAAAATATTATTGATAAGGGTTATTTAAATAACCAAAAAATTTGTAAACCCCATAAATAATTACAAGAGACATTATGTTTACATATAATCAACAAAGGAATTAAATTATATTTTATATTTACCTGGATGATCTTACATCAATAAAAAATATATTTCTATTTTTATTTGAGAAATTATACTATTAACATTAATAGTTTCAGAACAATTAGTATATTTTATGTCATTAGATATTAATCTTGATCAGTAGTTTCTCAATATTATGTTGGCCATAAATTTATCAACAATAATTGCAGATTCCAGGAGGTTCTGAGTAGTTTTTTAGTAGTTTTTTTTCATTTTATTTTTTGGGAAAACAATGATCATGTAAGATGATTAGTTAACACATATTAAGGTCTAAAACATGTGTCTAACGTTTTCTGAATCATTTTTTAAGCAATATGACGTTTCTATATTGTGTTTTCTTTAAGACATTTCTAGAAAAAATGCTATATGATAGAGGCAGGTGGATATAGTGGGAACTAAATGTTTTTCCAACTATTCTTACAAGTTCTATCCAATAGAGATGTTCAATAAATAAAATCATGTAATTATTTATTGTTATTATAGTATGAAACCTCATTATTAATTAAATTACCCATTACCCTAGCTTGATTAAATTGGGGAGATTACGGTTTAGCTGTATACAGCTAGTGGTATAAAATTTTGTATATTATACTAGTGTAATGTTACCTGGTTATTTTTTTGATGTGAAAAATTAAAAATGGGAAGTAATTAGGCGTCACAATTTATATTTCAATGTTTATGAAGATATAAATTTTTTGGGTAAAAAGTGTTTTTTGATATCAATTATTTTAGTCATATGATCAAAGAAATATTTTGAAGAATTTTAGAATAGAATTCTCTAGGTAATGTAATTATACAGATTCTAATGGATGAAAAATTAAGAATTCATCTTACATACACAACTATGAGAAATATTTTTATCATTCCATCTATTAGATTAGATATTTTTAGTACATCGAATAATCTTTTTTATGTTCAAAAGTTAAAATAATGTTTTTGTGTGTGTGTATAAAGTCTTATGGATGGACATGTACAAATATAAAAAATTAAAAAAGTTAGAGAATCAGCATAAAAATTTAAAAATTCAACTGAATAAGTCTCCAAAATTAATTCATTAAAAAAACGTTTCGGAATGTTTTTTAACAAATAGGGGTTTCCTAGGAAAGAAATTACATTATTTTTTATGAAGTAAGTTTTAAGAAAAATAAACTATCTTGTTAAATATTTTTGAATACTTTTTATGAAATTATGAATTTGAAAAAAATTGATTTTAACCTTATAGAGTAATTACTATGTTTTTGTACAGGTTAAAAGGTTTAAAGATCATTTATTATTATTTTTTAAAGTTGTTTATATGATGATTCTATAGGGGAAAAACTTCATTTAATTAATCATTGAAGGAAAAATGATGATTCTAGTTGAGGTTGTAGGAATTTTGAATAATAATTATGTTGTTTTATTGTTAACAAAACATTATAAATTTCAATAAGTTTAGAGGTGGAAAAACAATTAAATTATCAATTGGGTTTCCCAAAAAATGAGTGGTAAAATTTGAATTTAAATTTTGAGTTTTTCATAATTTACTTTAATGTGTCAAAATTTTATTTCTTATATAATTTGGTGAATGAACCATATAAATTATCATTTTTGTTATGTGTGGAAGATAATAAGTGAATGAGGTTTGGTGGTGCATTTTTTCCAACAATGGAATATCTTGTTTAAAAAAGAGGTACCAGTTAAAGTATTCCAATATTTTGGTATATGATGAAAAATTTGTAGAGAGGTGATAAGATGAATAGTTTATAGATGCATTGTAAGAACTCAGATAATATTTTCTAGTATAGATCTTGTTTTCATGTGTTTTTGAGGAAAATTGGAGTTTTTGGAATTTTAGGAGTACATGTTTTGTACATAGGATTTTACACTGAATACCCTGCTACCGCGTACAACCATGTCATTGGTGAGTAATGGCCAAGACATGGTCATCTAGGGTGACCTGGTAGACAACTAATTTTGGAAGACAATTAAGGTGAATACATGGTGTGTTCATTAATACTACACACCTTGTAATTCTTCTTTTATTTCATTAAACGGATAGGGGATGCATCTCATTCCCATAATTATCTTCTTCTAACACCATCTCATCTTGGACCGATCTGGAGTGATTATTCTTCCTTGAGCCACTGACCCACGCTCACTTCTCTTAATCAAACAGCATGGTTGCATTGGAATCACCTCAGTGAGTTCTTCCTTCTTGTAGTGCATCTTCATTTAATTACTCCTCTTTCATGAGATATCCATTATTGAACATTTTAGAGTTTTTTAATTCTATGATGTTATAGGTCAATTATAATGTTGAGGTTCAACTATATCAATCTTTAAACGTTTATGTATGTTGTTTGTTCCTTTCCATATATTTTATTTTAATTCTCTGTACAAAAAGGGCACAATACCCTACTTTTAGGTATTGTGTGTTTAGGGAATGTAACCATGTCAATGCATTCTATGCCTTTTTGCATGAGTATAGGTTTTTTTATTTTAAATATGGTTGTTTACCATTCAATGGTGGTGTTTTCCCTTTTTGATGTGATATTGTCCATTGGGTATAGAATTGACTCTTAGGATACTTTTTTATTTAAGCCCAGTGTTGTTAGGATGGAGTGATTTTATCTGACATGCTTTTTCTATGCTTTGTATCCATTTATCCAAGTAGTATTTGTGATTTACATTGGTTATTGAATATAGTTTCTGAAGGATTTCTTTAAATAGGGATGCGGGAACCTTGTGTAGTGAGATAATAAGGGGAATTTATGTTGAGGGCTTCCCTAGAGTGTCTATTGTAATTTTCATGCTGCAAGACCATAATGGGGGATTAACGTTAACTTCTTCCCCATAGTGTCTATAGTTATCATTTCCTGGCCACAAGGGAAATTGTCATTGAGTTATTGATAGAGAGTATTTAGTTTATCATTAATAGTCTATTTGGGGAATTGACATTGAGTGCTTCCTCTGATAGTCATTATTTTCACGAGACCAAAAGGGGTTAGACTATGTGAGCTTACCCAAAGGGTCTTATATATCTTTTGTTAAGTTGAACTGTACGGGTCATATGGTGATAAATCCCTATTGGGTTCCTTGTGATTTATTGGTTTAATAAAAGGTAACTTTTAATGAATGTATATAAAAATGTAGGATTATTTACTTCGAGTACATCCTTGTTAAATACTTCATTTTTCATATTTTTCTAATATATATATATATATATATATATTAACTGATAGTAAGTCATATTTCCTTTGATGGTCCCCTATTGGGATTCATTTCTCATCTATTTGGGTCATTCCTTTTGTCCCAAAATGATTATATTTTTGCAAGTATAGATAAGGGAAGCGCCTTTCTACTTCAGGTACTTGACTGTTGTGGAGTCGGGGAGCATAGGACCAAGCTGAGGCATGTGATGCTGTTAGAGTTTACTTGTTTTATTTTTACATTGTTTTATTAATATATTCCATATTTTTCACTTCTTTTTCTACATTAATTTATAGTTTTGACATGCATAATTATCTACAAATATATGCTATAATTGTTTATTTACTTCCAGTCTTTCGTTGTTTACTTATTGTATGGCATTAATTTATCTGCTTTTTTATGTCTATTTTTACATTGTTACTCTTCTAATGAGGTAATATTTTACCCACTATCACACCCAAGGCCCCCACTGCAAGTTGGAAGCCTCTATTGTTCAGGGAAATCCGTTGGAGGCCACGTGACCAACCAGGTAAGGTGAACCTATGGGCGGATCCCAGAATTGGGACATTACAAAGTGGTATTAGAGGGACTCTTTTCTTCTTTGACATACTGTTTGGAGCCTATAGACAGGGTTAGGAATTAATAGGTAGTTGGTATTAATTTGTTCGCAGAAGTATCTAACGAGTGTAAAGGGAAGTGACAATAGGCCTCAAATAATATTTTTTTTATGATTCTACTATTATTACAGATTATTTGATTTCAACGTTGGTTGATTCACACGTTTCCTGTTATTATTATTGATATTATTGAGGTTCTATTTCTATTGAAACCCGAGGAGATGAGTGTATTACATATCATTAATCATATAATCACTTGACAGAGATCGCATCTCATGCATTCTTGTCATGCAATTTAGGGTGCATTATCGATTGCATGTCCTTGTGATAGCTATTTTTCTATATATGATTGTTGTCATGATGGATCCCTTGATAAAATACCTAGTATTTTATAGTGTATTATTAATTGTGTATGGGTTTGTTTTAATTATTTCCAAACATTGGTCACTAATGTGTTATGGGTCCTCATGGATCAGAATTTGGCAGATTATGTGTTTTCTTGTGCTTTTATACTTGTTATGTGACATGAATATGATGTCATGATTTTAATCATGCTCATTATGTACCCCCAAGGATTGAAATTTGTCACTTCAATGTTCTCATCATTGTTTTATGGGTTTGCAGATTAGTTTATGATACTTATTGTCTATAAAAACCCCGAATACATGGGGTGTATTCATGAATACAAACCCTGTATCGTTCTGTTTGCGAGGGAAAAAATTTTCTTAGGTACATATTGTGTACACTATGTACAAGTCGTGTAGTCCTTAACTATGTGATTGTCTGTGTGGGAAGAGACACGGGGTTGGGAAATTTTTGGGGACACATGTTGTGAACTTTGAGTACACGCTGTGTTCAAAGAGCCATTTATCCAACTGTGTCACTAATGACACGGGTGGATGAAACTCAAGTTGTGGATGTTGTGTTCAATTATAACACATTGTGTAGAGTCGAACATGTATGAGAGTGTGTGAATGACGATAGAAATTTTTATGACTTAAGGGACACATGTCGTGTCCAGGGCGCACACGCCATATAGAGTGACCCAGGTAGTAATCGTGTATATAGTCGAGAAGAGAAACTCGGGCAGGGTGAAAATTATTCAAGTATATGAAGTGTCTCAAGGAGAAAATGTGATTTGTAAGGGTGATACATGACCTATGTTGGAAGAAGTACACACCCATGTGAAATATTAAGGGAACATTCCATGGAGGGGTCATACACGCCGTGTATCCGTGTTCTATAAATCTTTAATTTTTTCTTTCCAATGTTCCTTTATATCACTTCAAATTTACAAGCATTGTTAATATTAAACTAATGTGTGTGATTGACCTTGCAGATTCATGACATTGAGACATACTCCGTTTGTACGCCATATGTAGGGAAACGATCAGTCATTGGCCATGGTAGATTATGGACTACTGGCAGATCCTCCAGTCGTTCCCATCTTGGCAGCAGACGTTATCTCGAATACAGGTGCTGGTGCACAGTTCTGAGAGGGATTCACGAGGTTTATGTAGACTTTCCATGGATAATGGCTTCTTTTCCCATCTATTGTAGATTTTTCATGGATTTTTAATCATTTCATCTTCCCACTTTCTCAGGGGGTGGGGGACCTTTGGATGCAGATTTATGGTTCGAAGTTATGTTATCATTCAAAGAACTTATGGAGGTGCCTTCAGAAAGGATGGTGATGCTCTCTACTTACAGGCATTGTGATTCCACCAAGATATGGTGGGGTTTGATATCACAGGCGTGATACTAGTGAGTTATGTCTTGGGATATATTCTAGAGGACCTTCTATGACTACTTCTACCAGGAGTCTTTTTGGGCCGATCGGGCCCGAGATTTCATGAGTTTGGAGCATGGTACTCTCTCAGTTATGAAGTATTCTTCTCACTAAACAGATCTGCAGTGCTTCACACTCAATCTGAGTGGTGATGAGTTATTAATGGTGAGGAAGTTTGGGGATGGTATTAGGAAGAAATACGATCTCAAGTGAACATCTCTAGGTTGACTTCCATCATTTCTATATTCAAATATGCATGGATCATATAGAGAAACCTGAACAAGTCTAGAGCTATGACCCAGGGAGGATCGGCATCTAGAATTTAAACCCCTCTGACTGACAGCATGAAGTGCCGTAGGGAGTATATGTGTGGAGATCTGAGAAGGTGGAAGACTTCTTCAGGTAGCTATGTGGTATGATACCAGTGTGGGAAGAGTGTCCACACAAGGCCACATTTCCCAAGAGATCTAGTTGAGTACTGATCTTGTAGTAATATGGGTTATCTTTAGCATTTCTGTTAGTTTTTATCACCAAAAGATAGTGATAAAGGTATTTCTATGACTCCTCATTTGGGTGAAGGACCACCAGTTTCTCATTAGTCTGTGAAATAGAGTTCACCCGGCCATTCAATCCAAGGTGGAGGTCATGTCTGTGGTATCCAGTCACCAGGATTTCAGTGACAACAGGGTGGATCAGCTCATTGCGGTTTGGTACTGTTTCAAGGCCATGGTATAGGACAAAAATTTGCAGTGTGGATGACATAAACATAGAAGGATCATGAACCTTCTATAATTATAGGTATCATTCTAGTTGCCTCAGTTTTAGCTTCTTCACTTTTTTATACAGGTACATACCATAGATTTATATGGGTTGCTATTTTGGATACATGTGTGCTCTGTATCTATTATTAATCTAATATCTTGATTCTTGACACTTTTTTTGGGACTATTATAGATGGTGTACATAAAATCAATTATTTCCCTTTTAAGGGTGGTTTGTGTCACTTATTATTGTCCCTCTAGTTCTTATAGATGACAATGTATGATTTTATTCGTGGAATGGACTGGTTGGTTCCCTATCAAGCTGTTTTTGATTGATATAATTTTAGGGTGAGTTTCTCATCACCGGAGGCCATTTTGTTTCTACATAACAGATAATGGGATTTCCATGAGATCATAGAGGGCCCCTGGAATCACGGTTTGGGATGATTTTCAACATAGATTGCTACTTTATACATGGATGACCAGGGAACATCACAAATGGATTTCCACTAGGGGTGGATCCATTCATGTATGTCTTTCTAGAGGACTTTTCAAGTTTTACTCTTGAGAGAGAGGTATACATTTCTATCGAGCTGGTTCCAGGAGTAGAACTAGTGTCCATTACTCCATATATAATTAATACAGTAGTGTTACATGAATTCAAGAAGTAGTTAGAGGAGATATAGTAAAAGGGTTTCATCTGAGCCAGGAATTATCCTTGTGGTTAGCCTATCCTATTTTCAAATAAGGCTGATGGTATCCTCTGATTTTGTGTGTATTATCGAATGTTGAACCAGTTGATTGTCATGAACTAATATCCTTTGCCGAGGACTGATGACCTCTTAGATCAACTTTGTAGAGCCCATGTGTTCTTGATGATTGATTTCAGATCTGGTTATCATCAGTTTCATGTTAACCATTTGATATACTTTATATGGACTTTCATAGTAGGTATGGTATGTACATGTATGTTGTTATGTTGTTCTTTCTTATGAACACCCCAGAAGTTTTTATTGAACTGATGAACGAAGTGTTTTATTCATTCTTGGATTCATTCTTTGTGGTTTTCGTGAATGATATCGTGGTGTAATCTCACACTTGACATGACCATGATACCCATCTTGATATATATTCATTACACTGAGAGCATCATTTATATGCTAAGATCTCAAAATTCCACTTTGGATGGACCAGATTCACTTCATATGTCATGTTATCTCAGAGACAGGAGTATGAGTATACCCAATGAAAGTGAGAGATATAGTTTCCTAGGAAAATATAAATAACATCATTGAGGTAAGATGTTATTTAGGAATGGATGGTTATTAAATTCACTTTATTCAAGACTTTTCATGCTTAGTCATGCCATAGACGGACCTGAATAAGAAGGGTGTGAAGTACCTATGGACAGATTCCTACAATTCATCCTTTCAAGATAAGAAAAGAAGATTGAATTCAGCACTGATACTAGTTCTTCCATAGCAAGAAAAGAGTTATACTATTTACTGTGATGCATAAGGTATCATTCTTGGAGCAGTGCTTATTTAGGGGGAAGGTGTCGTTGCGTACGAGTCTCTATAGCTGAGGCCACATGAGAGGAATTACCTCCCGCATGATCTGGAGTTGGTAGTAGTTGTCCAAGCTTTACTCTGGTAGAGACATTATCATCTTGGATATAATTTTATGGTTTACACTGACCAAAAAATTCTCAAATATATATTCACTCAGTACGATTTAAATTTGACACTGCGAAGTTGGGTTGAGTACATTCAGTAGTTTGAAATTGATCTTCTCTACACACCTCGTAAAGGAAATGTAGTGGTTGATGCGATGAGTAGGGGGAATCAGATACATGCAGTTCAGGAGGTCATTAGTGAGTGGAAACTTATGGATCAGTTCCCTGAGATTCATTTGTAGGTTCATGATAGACATGGGTAGATTATTCTTTCATTTTTAGTTATTACCTCTACTCTACTTGAGTGAGTGCGAATGAGGTAGCTTTTAGATTCTGATGGCCAAGTTATATGGGAGAGTGTGTCAGGAGAGGATTATATTCCATGATAGACTAAATACAAGGATAAGATTTAGTGCTTTCATTTACATGTATGGGTGACATTAAAAATACAAGAGGTGATAATGCATGATTTTCATTCCTCAGTTTGGTCAGTTTATCATGGTGTTACCAAGACGTATTGTTATATACACCATTAGTATTGGTGTCTAAGAATGAAGATAGATGTTTGTTGTTCAGCGATGAAGTTTTCCACCTATAGTAGATGAATGTGGAGAATCAGTGACTAGTAAGTCTTTTACAGCAGTTACCCATTTTACAGAGGAAGTGGAATGATGTCTCAATAGTCATTGGGATAGGTTTACCGAGGTTTCCTTGAGGGAACAATGTAGTTTGGGTTTTCATTGATAGACGTACAATGTTTGTGAATGTCTTACCAATCATGGATAACGTCAGTGTTGATGATCTGGGAAGGTTGTACATATATGAGATTTCATATTTTTATGGGGATCCAAACTCCACCATTTGAGACATAGATCCATGTTTTACTTCATGGGTCTGGCAAGGACTACAAAGGGATTTTGTTACACAGATACTGTTGAGTTTATATTACCATCACCAGACAGATGGCCATTCCGAGCACAAGATTCAGGTGCTGGAGGACATGATTCAATAATGTGTCCATGATATTGGTGGTTCGTAGGAGAAGCACATACCTCTAGTGGAGTTTTCCTACAATAATATTTTTTAGGTGACTGTGAAGATGGAACCTTATGATGTATTGTATGGTAAGCAATGTCGATCAACCCTATGGTGGCTATAAGTAGGAAAGGCAGATATACTAGAACCACATATTTTCCAACAGACCACATATCATATATAGATGATTCCAAATAGAATGGTTACTGAAGAGTCATGAAAAAATTATTATTATGATTTTCAGAGATGACCTTTGCAGTTCGAGGTTGGAGATCAGGTTTTCCTATGTGACACACCAAGTTTGGGACATAGGAGGATTATGAGACAGTGTAATATTTCACCAAGAAAGATTTTCTATTTGAGGATTTGGAGATATTTGGTCTAGTTTCATATCAATTGAAGTAACCTCATAGGTACCATGTTATGCATGACGTATTCCATGTTTCTCAGCTACGACATGACTTCTCAATCATGTATCATGTTTTCAAATGTGAGGAGGTTGAGATAGAGGGGGATGTAATGTTCAAGTATAAACTTATCCAAATTGTTCCTCAAAGCGTGATGGCTCTATGTGGCTTGTCTATTCTTCTAGTAAGGTTGAGATGGAATTAGAGGCGAGTATAGGACAAGACTTTGGAGAGGAAGACCGATGTGTGATTGTAGTGGCCATCATTTTTCGAAGATTTTTCTTCGCCACCTTCTTAGGGAAATTAGGGGACATATTTTTTATGGGGGGAGATTTTAAGAACCCAGATCTTATTTTCATGTATAGATCTTCTTTTCAGGTGTTTTTTTAGGAAAAGTGAATTTTTTGGAAATTTTAGGAGTATAGGCCGTGTACATAAGAGTACATGCCATGTAACCTATTTCTGTGTGCGACTGCGTCTTGGGTGTATAATGTCCAAGACATGACTGTGTGGGGTGATGTGGAAGATGACTAATATCATTGGTAGGATGAGGAGAATAAACGACGTGTATGTTAATAGTACAGGTCGCGTGAGTGTTCTTTTATTGTATTAAACAGACCAAGGTCACATCTCATTCCCAGAATTGTCTTCTTCTTACCCCATCTCATCCAGGAGCGACCGAGACTGATGATTATTCTCTAAAACACTGACCCATTTTCCGTTCTCTGAATCAAACACCGTCTACTGCATTGGAAACACCTATGTTATTTCTTCCTTATTATAATGCATCTTCTCTTGATTTCTTCTATTTTATGAGATATCCATGGTAAATAGTTTTAGATTTTTTTGTATATAAATGGCATTATACATCGATCTGAAGTCCGAGGTTCAACTATATAGATCATACAATGTCAAGGTAGGTGGCTTGTTCCTTTCCGTGGATTGTATTTTAATTATATTTAGAAAAATTTCTTAATACCGAAGTTTAGGGTATTGCGTGTTTCAGGATTTTAACCTTGTTTATTACTAATTTGCAAGGTTTTCTTGTGTATAGTTTTTTTATTGAAAATATGTTTATTTACCTTTAAATGGAGGTTTTTTCTCATGTTGGATCAGATATTGTTCGTTGGGTCTAGAATTGCAGGTTAAGCATCTTAGTTTTCCATGCCTAGTGATATTAGGATAGAGTAATATTATTTGACATGATTGTGTTATGACTTTTATCCATTTATCCAAGTACTATATTTGATCAACATTGGATTATGAATATATTTTGTGCATGATTACATTAACATGGTGTAGTGAGGCTATTGGGTGAATCGACGTTGAGGGCTTCCCCAGAGTGTCTATTGTACTTTTAAGGCTGTGAGATCAAAGGGAGGATTGATATTGAGTGCTCCCTCAATGGGTATATAGTTATCACTATGAGACCACATGGGGAATTGTCATTGAGTTTTTTCTCAGAGATTTTATTATTAGTAGTTAAAATACAATAGAGGAATTGATGGTGAGTGCTTCCTTAGAGAATCTTTGTTTTCACGAGACCAAAAAGGGATAAACTATATGAGAATACCCAGAGGGTCATTATATATTTTGTAAAGATGAACCAGAGTGGTTAGAATATGATAACATACCAAGGGTTTCTTTTGATTTATTGGTTGAATAATATGTAAATTTAAATGAATTTAGTTGAAATTATAGGATTGTTTACATTTCATACATCCTTATTTATTAATTCATTTTGGATATTTTCTTGCAACACATACTCACTGACAGTGATGAATATGTCTTTTTTTTATGCCTACTTGGATTAGTCTCAAACCTATTTGGGTCATGCTTTTGGGAAAAACTGATTATATTGTCGCAGGTATAGATAAGGACATGTTCCCTTCTACATCAGCTACATGACTGTTATAGAGTGGCAGAGAATTGGACCAAGCTGAGGCTTCATATTCTATTAGAGATATATTATATTTTTGTAATTTTGTTTAGTACTCTATTACATCATTGTGACCTTTTAGGATGCTTTCCAAGATATTTGGGTCACTCATCATTATTTACATATATATGATATTATTGTTTATTTACTTTCAGTCTTCAACTATTTATTTATTATATGGAATTATTGCTTCTGCTATTATTATACGTTTGATTCTATTGTGTTACTCTACCAAAGAAGGCATAGTTTCCCCAATATCAACCCCAAGGCCCTCGTTATTAGTCGGATGTCTCTAGCTTTTTGGAAAAAACACTTGAGGCCATTTGTTCAATAGGGTACGGGGTACCTTTGGGTGGAACCTGACACTAGTCAGTTACATGCATTAGAAAAATATTTTGGAATAGAGATAAATAAAACACGTATTAATTTCATATTACATGAAGTGTCCCTAGATCGTGTTTTTGACCCATAGGTGTTAGAATAAATAGGAACATGACAAAGGGAGTCATACAATGTTTCATCAAACCAATGATTACATAATTAGAATTTATTAGATAGAAAATTTCATATATTAGTCCAAGATGAATTTTTTTTCTTCTACTATTTATTAATATATGGGAAATAATAATAAGTACTTAAAAAACAAGTATGAACAAATTTCAAGAAGCATTGTGAAAATGTACTTAATAATGTTAGTTAAGGTCATAATTATTATTTAAAACATTATTATATCATATTATCTTTTTTATAAGAACACAAAAATTCAAAAGTATTATAGTTCTATAAAATTGAAGGATATTCCTTCAATTCCATAGCATCTAAAAAGTTTATTTTCATATAGATTTTTTCATCATAGATTACTTACAAACCATTCTAATGACTATATAATAATATTTAATAGTAATTATTATAAATACTTGAATTATTGTGGTTTTTATTTTTGAATATTTACGTGAAGATTCATTTATAACTAAGTAGAGGTGAAGAATATTTATGATGTCAAAAAAATGAAAAGATCATTGATTCACTCCCTCTCCCACATAGTGATCACATAAATAATGATTAGTATTTTATGTACTTAAAAAGGGTAGGTTACCTTTATTAAGTTTATGATGAGGTTTCAAGAAAATGAATGCTTCCCTGGTTGTTCATAACTCAGTGATCATTAAGGGTATTCCAATGTTTGGTGGGAAGAACTATCATATACGGAAGATAGAATATTAACATATCTTATATCTAATGACTATGATGTTATTGAAAAAACTATTTATGGATTACATTATCATTATAAGGGTATACTATTAACATCTACTAATAATGTTACTTTGGATAATTATGGAAGATACATAAGTGGTATAATTTCATCACTCTCCAAAAAATAATTCTGTATGTTCAAGATTAATGGAGAAACTAAAGTCATATAGAGGAAGATTAAAAACACTTATGACATAAATATAAAAGTAAATAAACTTAATGATCTATTTATTGACGTATTACTATCTTAGAATGTGTTAATATGAATATTTTAGTGATTTCACTATAACATTTATTGTCATTGAAATCCCCATATGATGTTTCGATGAGATGTTGGAAGATTGAGCTATTGTTGAAAATATTTTAATAATTATTTTGGAAAAATATCATATGAATGTATCCTCTATGGAATATAGAGATCCTAACACATTATCTATTAATGATTTATATGAAATATGAAAAATATTTTGGTTATAAATAAAGAAGAGTTTTATCAGATAACGTATTTTGATATTGAAAAATAAGTAATGTTAATGAGAGTTCCCATAGAATATTTTAGTGACTATGAAACTGAAGATGTGGTCATAAAAATTTTATGAATCCATTTATATATTTTATATAATGGGTAATATAGGAACAATAAAATACAAGGGAAATATTTCATTAATGTGGTTTTGTTGTAGATCCATTTAATGTTTTTATGAAAATTGTACATGATTAAAGGATGTTGAAGATCATGATATGAAGTTTAGAATATTAAGAAGATATCTGAAAAAGAAACGTATAAAATCAATGTCTTATTGAAAGGTAAAATATAATATGTTAACTATATAAAAAAAACACTTTTTTAAGTGTGAGGAGGATGATGAAAACTATGAAGTTGGAGTTGGAAACTCTAGTGATGATGTTTCTATAAAATTACTTATCACATAAATGAATTATTAATTTCCAATTTTGAAAACGTAGTATCTTTTATGAATAATAATGGAAGTATTGTATAGAGTTTATTCTCATAATAGAGTTTGTACAATGTCTCTAAAATATTTTCAATTCTGAAAATGATAATTACAAGTCAAATAAATAACATCATTTAATAAATATCATGAATAATTCGATTATGAAATAAATTGTTTCTAAAACTATTAATGATATGAATATGTTTCTTGATAGAGAGAAATATATCAATTTAATTCATGAAAAAATATTAAAGGTAAATAGGAAATAATTTGATCTCCATCAAAAAGAAACACATTGAAATTAAGATAATATTTACCAACATTCAAAATATAGTCTCAAAATTTAGCTACAGTTAAAATAATTAATACCTAATATGAATACAAAAAAAATTATCATAAAAGGGTAAAAAATGATGAATATATTTTATTGAAAAATAATGTCAATAATAACCTTTATATACCAAAATAACTGGAGTCGATAATCCTGAGATCACGAAAGTCTCAAAAAATTAGCCAAAAGTGTCTACTACTAGATATCATGTTAATATTAATAATAAATATAATCTAAATAAGATAAATTTGGAGGCTATTATAAAAATGGTGAAAAGAATGTTCAAAGGTGTATGATAATAATGATGATGGAAAATAGGTACCAAATTTTTAAGAAAATGTTGTCAATAAAAGAAAAAATTAATATTAAGGATATTGTTGGTAAAATGGATGATTTTGTAATATTTTAAAAATGTGATTGTTTAATAATTAATGATACGGTAACTATTTTTGTAATCGAATGTTGATTATAAGGGGGAGACAACCCACTTAAAAAATTATACCTAAAAATTCTTGTTTGGAAACTGAAATTAATGTTAAACCTATAGAAACTATTTATAAAATATTTTATCATCCAATAAATATTTCTAGAATATGACTTTTTAGGTTACCATCTCAATAATGTTTATATAAAAAATATCAAAATCCTCATGTGGGGGAATAAAATGGATTGAATAATACCTTATTTATTAAAATAGCTCTCAGTGATATATTAGGAGAATGACACAGGATATCAGATAATGGGGGTTCATCAAATATGATGACAGATTTTAATTTTTTAAGAATGTGAATGCTTAAAAATATGGGTCAATTATTTTTGGAAATGATGATACCTTTATATTAAATGATATTGGATACGATATCATTTGAAAATAAGAGTTAAAATACATAGGTTACTAGATTGTTAATAGTATTATAAATAATTTTTTTTTGTTTTTCAAAACATTTTTATGATTAAAATGAACTTGGGTCGTGCATAGATGGATTTTCAATTTAATGGACTAAATACGAAAAAGTGTTTATAAGTTGAAAATTAACCAAGGAAAACTCATTTCCAGTTGGTTATTTACAATGTTCATGTTATCTAAGTTATGATGTAGGAGGCCTAAACATATGTTTTATTGAATGATGACCAAGTTAATTAATACATATCGTATTCATCATATTATTGATATGACTTGGAGAAAATATTGGTTTCTTTTATATCATAATAGTTATATTAAAATATTAGAACAAAATAACGTTTTGATATATTCAACTTATTCCTTGGAGATAAATCAATTTGAAATATATTGGGCTATGAGAGTTAAATCAATAAATACAGATAAGTAATTTATTTCTTTTGATGGTGACATTATTCCTCTTAAATTTATTATTTTTTATAAATATACAGCATAAAAATCAAAATGATTAAGTTTTTTGGACATGGTCTATAAACAAATGTGTATTTTCTATTAATAATGTTAGATGTAATAATGGTTTCAAATGTAGAAATAGGATGTATAAATACTCTCATTTAAAAAATTGAATCATTATTAATTTAGTAAAACATAAACAAAAAAATAGAATGATATTTTTTAAATATGCAATAGAATTTTGGTCGAGATATGATGATATATACTGATTAAACATTATAATTCTCAATACATTTAGAAGAAACTTATTATAGTAGTTGTTTTCATTTATAAAAATGGTTCTTCATGATGAATATTAATATGACTCTTTATGAGTTTTATTATAAATAATCCCCTACAATGAAATACTTAATGGTGTTTTCTAGTCCTTTCATTATCAATGTCCAAGGTAAAAATCATGGAATGTTTGATCAGAGAAGTGAGGATGGAATCATTCATGAATTCCCTCCTAATTATAGACATTAAAAGTTCTATAATAAATAGACCTAAAATGTTAATTAAAATATCGATGTGAAAGTGAAAAATATTCAAATACAATACTCTCATAGTCAACTATTGTTTTTAGAGAAACAGAATGTTAAGTTGTTATTATTGAACAACATAACAAATTTCTTGTTAGAATTAATGAGGTAGAAGATGTTAAACGTGATGATTCTGACTCATATCTGTCATTTGAGGAGGAAAATTCTAATTAATCTAATACTAAACTGAGTAATGAGGTGGAGGTATAACAAATCATTGAAAATCCAAAATTAGATACATGTTTAATGAAGTTTAATTTAAATAAAGAATGTGTTTATTGTAATATCTATATAAAATTAAATCATGGGGTTCCCATTATTGTAAATGGTTATATTTATTATATTATATTAACATAGAATAGTAAAGAAATATGTTAATTGAATATTTAGAAGATGAAAAATTCATTTTAAATATCCATGTGAGGTGGAATGATATAATTTCGGGGATTAAAATTATATAAAAAGAAGATGGAATTTTTCCAATAATAAGATTTGTATGACAAGTATCTTCTAGCTATTTTTATCAAGGAATAATCAAATTTAGTATCTAAACCCATGTTAGTGAGAATAATATTGGAAAATGTGGGGAATGAAAGGAGGTTGATCCAAAAAAAATTAAAATTAACTAGATGTTCGTTTTGTATTTAAATATCAAGGATAGATATAATATATGATGTTAATCTTTATGTTAGGTATCAAAGTGGTCCAAATAAATCGCATCATATATCAATAAAAATAATTCTTATAAATATTAAAGGAAAATTTGAAATTATAATAAACTATGATTTTATTTGATAGATTAATCTATTTATTTTTATAAATGTTGATTGGGAAAGTCGTGTTGACGATATAAGATCAACATCTTACATAGTTTTATTCTTGGTAGAAGGATTTAGGAGTTTCAATATGATGAATATATATATAGAAACCCCAATAACATTAAAATGTTTAGTATGTAATTCTACTAAAGATCTAATGTAATTAATATGGATGAATACCCAACTGTATTATTTTTTGGTTAATGTGATATTTCTACTTCTCTGTGTTTGTAATAATAATGGTTATATAAGTCTCTCAACAAATCTAATCGAACCATTTATTTCTAATCACATTTATATTAAATATCACTTTATCCAAAGAATAAGGAATTAAATGCACTGTAACTTGAGTTTTTCCTACAACAGACTAGGTAAATAATATATTTACTAAATCATTTCTAAAGAAGACATTTCATAATATGATGTTGATCAAGGGGAAAAAGCTCACAATATTTATGGTTAATGTTTTTGATATATATCCCAACTCTCATCTTGTATTCAGATAGTATTTTCAAATATGTAGAACAGATTTAACACAATTATATCCATTCATATGTTCTTTACCTATTTAGAAAGAGAATATATTGTAGGGGAGTTTTTATAAGGGTAATCCTTTAAAAAAGTGTGAATAGTATAAATATATTATTGAAGTGTATTTGATAAATTTTTCTTACATTTTTAGAAATCACTACATTATGGGAAACATGGTATTATATTCAAATTATTCTTGATTTAGATAATGATTTCACTCACATAAGGTTATAATTTCTTGATGGGTGATAAATTTTGTATGTTATAATTTTTTATTAAGATATGTTCCTTGTTTTCTAAAAAAATAAAAAGATGGATATTTTTTATTCAAAGAGGTTTTGAGGCGTTTTTATGTTAGGAAAAGTTTTTTGAGAGGATTATTGTTTTTATTTTTATTATCTATTATTGGAAACCCTAAATAATTTAAGTTGTTTGGTGAGATGATCTTAATTTTTCATATGTATTCATATGGTTTATATTGGTAAGATTGTTTTCCAAAATATGATGTTTCCTTAAGATTTTTTATTTAAGAATTTTATGTACATAATGTTACCAGATAGAGGCTCGTTGAATAAGTGAGGAATCTATGATTTACCTAATTATGATCAAAATTTATATTAGATAAATATGTAAAATAAACAATACCAGTCAATGCATTATTGTTCTTAAAGAATAAAACATCATGATCACTAAAATTTCCCATGATGTATGCGTGAGTACAATATGAGATATTGGGGTTCAACTATACAATGTTTTTTCTACCATTTTTTTAAGTACAATACGCTGATGTTATTGAACAATGATGTAGATGTGAAAAGTTAAAAACATGAAGTAATGATATTTCATGAATCAGGTTTTTTGGATTATGAAGATATCGAGTTGTGTTTGTATTAATGGTAATTAGATATGCACTGTTTTATGTCTTACTATTGTAGTATGTTTGATGATGTATCAAATAGTGAAACCAAGGTAATTTAATTTGATGGCGTCTATCTGATATATCTTTTAATATCTATCTTATATAGCCTTCTAGAGGAAATTGATATTATTTAATTATTTATATTTAAGGCTTGAGTCGAACAAATGAAATTTTTTATCGTTAATAGAAAAAATAAATTTATCTTGTGTATAAAATCAATATTGTGGAATTATATAGAGATTTATATTGAATAAGTTACAAATTATCGAACATAATACTTTCATTCATCGAATAGAAATCTCTATATTAATTGATAAGAAAAATGATGCCCAATAAATAAAATCCGATAGAGGTTTCCATGTTAAGGAAATTGAAAATGTTTCTGTAGTAATTCATCAGACATATGAATTTAATTTTGAAATCTTTTGATGTTTTTACAATAAAATTTTTATAGATAATTATATGATGTTTTATCAAATAAATTAGTTTTTCTAAAGTTATACTAATCATATACTTTGAAGATCATTATGAAGTTTCCCTAAAGATAGTTGTATGCTGATATTGAACTAGAAGATCATAATCTCATTAAACATAAAGGGATTAATCTTGATTCTAGATGAGGTTTTAAAAAACTTTAATGTGATAATTATTGCAATGTGATAAGGAATGTTCTTATACTCAATGAATTTTTATGGAAACCAAAATATCGAATGTTGTTATTGGGAAACACAAAATATGAATAAGAAAATTTTAATTTGAATTTCGCAGAAGATAGTTCTTTATCATATTTTTTTAGAAGAAGGGTTAATATATAAAGGGGTGAAGGCACTGGAAAATGTAACATTTTTCTTGTACACATAAGAGTATATGTTTTGGAGGTTTTGTGTCATAATATTCCCGTCAAGTAAATGCTTGGATAGGGAAGATATATAGGTCTAAGATTTCCAATATATTTGTATCAAATGAATAATTAATAGATGAGTTACCAGAAAAATGGTTCCATATGACATGGGAAAATAGATAGAGAAGAGATGAGTTGAATATGGATTTATATGATATCATTTGAAGTGGTTCCTGAGTATATCTTCTACTAGCTGGTATCTAAAAGATGAATTACCCAAAAGAGGGTATCATTCTAAGTTTCTACATACTGAGGGTGCTATAAAAAGATGTTTTCTTATAGATAGTTTTATATGTATTACCATGAAGAACTAATCTCTTATTGTTGTGAAAAGTGAAGAGTAAAAAAGATAAGTACATACAAGAAAGGAATGTGTTAATAATGTAAAACAAGCATAGTAAAAAATTACAAAATCTTATCAGGGAAGGTTCTTACTATAGAAAAAAAATCTTTTAACATATTATATATATGTGGGTAACATGAATTATAAGAAAAAAATAGTGATATGTAGGTGAAGGAAATGTCTATATTTTTATAACTCCCAAAATGATCATTTTCTAGTGAATTTGTGGTCTTGGATTACTTCAAATCTATTACAAGAAGTTACTGAACGTATTTAGTAGTGAATCAAGTAAATACCTATTTTACAATGGATTTTATTGTCTATTGTTTTACATAAATTTTTTTTCTCACTAAAAAGAGGTGACTTTTTCTTTTTATGTTATAAATAATAAAACATATAAGATCATTTATTGACCCCTCCCTCTAATAAAAATCACACAGATCCTTATTGGTCCTTTCATGAATCTCACATCTAAAATTATAATTTTTTCATTAAATATTTAATAGATAATTTAAATTATAACTTCCAATAAAATATAATCATCAATAAATATCTTTGAAACAAATTACATAAAATTATATACAATATTTCATCTCAAATAGATTACATAGTTTAAAAAATAAAATCCCTATAATATCTCAACTATTTTGAATCTAAGTTAATACTATTTAAATCACTATAAATATCTCAATAAATATAAAATAACTTCTTATAAAATTTCACAAAAATTTATTAATATTCCTACCTCATGTCATATAAGATGGTCATTAGGCAACAAATATTGATAAAGGGGTTGACTTTTTGTATTAAAAGTATCTTCCAAGTAAATATGTATCCTAGAAATTGATACTTCCCAACATGAATACTGAAATATAACATGAAGGTTTGACAAAAAATTATATTCTTTCATGAGGATCTAATATATTATTATTTTCACTAACCCATAACAAATTATAATCAATGGGTTCCTTTCCCACATTATCATATTGTGGTACGTAGAATATATTAAAGAAAACAAACTGATACTGTAATTTTTTACTTCATTCGCCTATATTGTATAATAAAAGGAGTGGGAATAGAAATATTCATATGAAATAGAATCAATAACATGTTTAGTTTGTATCACTCCATTCTAGGATCACATCACCTTGAAATTTTTAGGGTAGACATACTATTTAAATATAATCACTTCCCTTTGAATTCAACTCTGATTATCACTGATCTAAAATGGTTAACATGTTTCCAAATAGTCCAAGAAAAAATATCACCTTATTTTCATAGATGCACAAAATAATGATGGGTGTTATTTAATCTACACTATATCTATCATAAAGTTTTTCATTAAATCACTATAGGGTACATATTCAATCCAGGAGATGTCATAGAAATTCCTTCTTCTTATTTCTAGGAGAATGTTGTAATCATTTTAATTACTACTTAATATTTATTCTATTCTCATATTCTTATTTTGAAATATATTCAATTTGATCCAAATATTTATATATTTGTTCCATTACCTTTTTTAGAATACATACCCTTTTGGGATTGAGATATATTTTTTATCTCACTCATAAAATTTTCAAAACAGATATCTATATAACTAGAGTTCTATTTTATTTTCTAATTTTAAATTTCAATATAAATCCATGTTCAATGTGTGTTGGATTCAAAAGAATTATTCCACTCTTAATCCTAAATACCGACACAATTTGATTAAGGTTAAGCACTTTAATATCAAAATGTGAATTCTTTATAGATTTTAATGCACAAAATGCTCATAAAATCTCATGAATTATAGTTTTCATACACTATGACCTCAAAAATACCATGATCCTTGAAAATCATGGTAATGTAATTGAAGGGATCTAATTTTATAGACTGTGAAAATTAATATTACATAGTTCATCAGCGGAAAATAAGATTATTGTGTCAATAGTCAAAGAAAGTGTTGTGATTCCACTGAACGAATTTTTATATGTTTATTTTAAGGAAAAATATTTAATGTATATAAAGTCTATGGGAAATTCTTATACAAATATATAAATTTAATGAGTTACAAAATGATAAACATATGTTTTTAAGTAATCATATATTTTTATCTATATAGATTCATCAGTAAAATGATTTCAAATGAAGTTTTTTTGATAGAGGTTTCTTAGATAAGAAAATCGGTGATGGTTTCAAATAATCATTATTAGATAGAGGATGTTTCATGAGAATTATTTTCCAGTTATTCCAATTGATTTGTTATGTATCAATGGATTAAATTTCATAGAAAAATTTATTCTATTAATTTGTACTTATGAAAAGGTATAAGGATATTTTCAGTGTGCTCAAAAAGTCATTTAAGTGATGATTCTTAGCAAAATGATTATCATTTCATTAATAATGAAAAAATATTATCGATTCTAAATGAGGTTATAATATTTTTAAGAATGTATTAAATTGAAGTGTTAAGTAAATTTCGTAACTTTATGGAATAATGATAGTCGTCAAATAGTTTACTATTTTGAGATGGATTTCAAAAGTCAGAGTATAATAATTTGAATTTGATTTTTTAGAAGTCCTAACTTTAACCTGATGTTTTGGATATGGATGCTTATATAAGGCGTTGAAGGGAAATCTTAATTTAACGCTATTGTTATGAATGAGATAGAATATGTTTTGGTTGTTTTTTAGTGTCTGTTTCCAACCAAGGAATTTCTTCCTTGAGGATGACATAACTGTTTTAGTTTTCTAGTATTTTTGTATCGGATGAGTATGGTGCATATAAGTGATCGTAGAAACAGGCTTCCAAGGCTTCATACAAATTGTGTTGTGAAATGAGGAAAAAACATTTATTCATTAGATATTAGTTGATAGAATTAATGATTTAGATTCTATCAGTTTGTATCCAGAAAACAAGGTACCAAACTGATGGTGTCATACAAAAATTCATCTTACTGAGGGTAATCGACAAAGAACATATCAGATTCATAGTTTCGTATATATATATTTCTATGAATATTTCATTACTCGATGTCATGCTATATAGTGGATGCAACTATCTGACCCTAGATTCTTGGATCTGGTGAATTATTTTATTACATTGGAATGATAAAAAGAAATCAATTACCAAAGGACTGATCAATTTAGTGTCCTTGGAAAAAAATATATTCAAACATAAGTTTTTCAATACATCATGATATGAAATGTAACATATTACTTCCATTGAAAACACACATATATCATATACTACCCCTTCATGTCATTCATAATATACCAATTCACATCTTAGAAAAAAAGAAACTTAATAAAGTTGTGAGATAACATGATTAGTAAGGATAAACAATATAGAGGAAGTCATCATAAATAATAATAACTTTTTAATTAAATGTATAAAATTTAACCAAAATCCATTTAAAAATTTAATGGAGCGTAATGTGAAAATAATTAATCAAATAATTCAATTAAAAAATTCAAATGTATATTTTACTAGCTGAATAATAAAATGTTTTATCACTAACTAATCTCATATATAAGGAATGCATAATTTCTAAAATAATAACCAAGTCATCAAGGACTCATTCCAATACCATACATAAAAGGGTAAAACCCCAACTAGCTTGCCTCATGAGATCTACTGATGCATCAAGGAGCTATAATAGGACTCGAACATCCCTTACTAATCGTAATTCATTCCACTTTTGAAAAGAAAAAACATAACCATTATAAGGATTCAAATTAAAAATATCATATGAAATATTAACATATTATCCTCTAACCATGAATGGTATAAAATTATAACATCCAAAGACAAACAATTCATAAACTCTTCAATATAATATAATAGGTTGTATAATATGAAATCAACCTCAATTAAACATAATATCAAATAAAATATGTTGACATAGATGAAAATATTTTAATAAATCCACTAGAAACTTTTTTAGAGAAATACTCATTTTTATTTAAAATAGTTTTTTCAAAATTTAATAAAATTTAAAAAGAAAATATTTTCATTGAAATTAATCATGAAATATTTTAAGGTAATCAAACAAAATGTTAATTTGGTACAATGGGAAAAAATATTCTCAATTCATATAAGTTAAAAAACATTCTCTTCATACTTTTTCAAAAAAGTAAAACAAAGTACCTCATAAGGAAAAAAGAATCATTTTATAAAATCCAATAGGGGTAAAAATGTCATTAATCATTTATAAAATAATAATAACAATGTTTTGAAATAAATTTTTTAGAAACATATACAAGGATGATAAATATGTCCAAAAAAATTCTTACATAAAAGTAATCCCATATAATAAAATGATTGTGAAATAATCCCATACATCACAGTCTCCTTAAGTAGAGGGTGAATTATAAATATTTATAATGGATAAATAATTTTATTTGGTTAATCGAGAACTATATTAAATATTTATGATGTCATATATTATCCTCTTATCTCATTTTCATAATATATTTATTTATTATCATTATTTTGGTTTTGAACTACTTCATTTTCTTATGATTACATTGTCGCGTAAGCATTATTTCTTATACATAAGATATATATTATTTATATACATAATGATATTATACTCATAAATATTATATTAATTAATTATATATAAATTTATAATCATTTATAGATGGTTTTTGTGTGTGATTAATTTCAGCAGGTCATGTAGATTGTATGTCGTATGTACGCACGAGCGATCTTATAATTTTTTAATGGTAAAGGGTAAAAAGTTGGATAGAGAATAAATTATAAAGTAATAATATATTTTCAAATTCATTATTTATAACCTTTTTATTCATATTTATCCAAATCGATGTAAATTATAATTGGAAAACAGTTTATACCTATGTGCGGAGACAGTATGTCATGCGCGAGCATGCATGGTGGTATCATTTTTTGTAGGATGGGTAAAAAGGGTTAATATTCTTTTCCAATAATCCTAAAAACAACTCAGAATATATTATATGTTTTATTAATTACATTATTATAGAAACAAATTTGTAAAAGGATGTAGAAAAACAAAATAACTTTGAACGAGTTTGTAAAACAAATACCCCTTCTTTGAGTGTTTTTTTTATATAAAAAATATAAATCCATATGTTGGTTTTTTACCAAAGTATAGCCTCTAGGATGTAATTAGACAATTTTGGAAGATAATTGGGTAGGATTTTTGTATATTAATGTTTTTTAGTGGTGTGAATAATATATTGGGCGAGGTTCCCTTTTATAAAAGAGGGAAGGGACGGTTTTGTAATATTGAAATACGATCAATTTCATATAAATTGATTTTGGATTAAAACTAGACCAGAAGTGAGTTATTTCAAGGATAAGATAAGGATCGGTCAAATCCTCTCAACTAATAAAATTTATACAAGTTTTGATTTTATTTTAAACCTTATCGTTTTGATTTATCCATAAATCGTCTATTAAATTTTAAATTTGGTAATAATATTCTAAATTTGAAAAGGTTATAGATATTTACATATATGGTGTCAATTGTCCATAAATGAAAAAAATATGATATTTTCAAAATTTTAGTTACCAATTTTTCATTTCTAAGTGTTTTTTTATTTTTAAAATATTTAATATGATATTATTTTTATAAAATATCAATTTTGTCAATTTTAACACTATTAATTACATTGACTTTAATTAAAGCCCAAATCAAAATATAACATCAAAAAAAATTATTTAATATAATACTTAAATGTAATATTAACCTATAAAATTTTTGGAATACATTAATTATTTTACATTATATTTATTATAATATTTTTAGAACCATTTATGTCATATTTTGATTAATTATATAATTTTGGTGTCACTATTGTGTCATCATTAGTTGTAATAATTTAATCTAAAAAATTCAAAATAAATTACTATGATGTATGTAATTATTTTTGATTTCTATGTACTATTTCCAATCGATGTGTACTCATGGGTATCCCTATATTAATGTTAATATAGTAATATAAAAATATAGTATGACATTTTGCCACATTCTTTGATTTTTATAATTTCCATGTCATATTTATGGACACCTGTCCCCTAAATGATTACATTTGGAATCATTAACTGATAGGTGTATAATTTAGTCTTCCAATAGTATATTGACATGTATTCAGGTTATTTGATTATATTATTTTTACTTTTAATTACCCGACTTACCCTTTACCACTGTAAATAAATAAAAATTCACTAATGTTACTTTTCACGAAAAAAACTTTATTGATACCATTATATCAAAAATTTCACACTAATTACAACAATTTATGTATATTTTTTTAATTCAATTCACAAAAAATGGAATATTATGTTTAATGTTAATCATGGAGATGTAGTAGGAATGCCGGTAAAAAGACATTCAACAGTTCACCAAATTTTTATATTTAATTCTATTATAAATAAGATTATAATATCCCACATTATATTAATATTAATATTGTATATCTATTTTTACCATAAATTAAATTAAATGAAAAATAATTATTTAAAAGAAAAAGATGATTTTTTAATAATAATGTAGTATTTTTAACTATTCATCAAAAATTGAAATTTTTTGAAAAATATAAAAAGGTAAAAAATGTAATTTAGATATTTTGGATTCAACAATGAATTATATTTTGAAAAATAAAATTTTCTATTTTTTATAAATTAGTTAACACTATTTATAACCTCTTTTTAAATTTATTGCTTGATATCTGATGATGCTCTCGAAATCGGTGTCGTGTGGAGCAAAGGCTATTAAATTATTTAAAAAAATTAACAAATTGTTGAAGCTTGGTGTGTTGTATTATTCCCTCATTCAAACAATTTTCCCTTGAAATTTCTGAAATATCACTTCATACAAAGGTTCAGGTTCTTTTTCATCATAAATTATTTTAGTTCCCATTTCTACACACAACTACAAATAAGGCTTTTAAAAGTGCTATAAACCGCATTTAACTGTACAAGAATAGCACAGTTAATCTCCATCACGATAAATGGGGTCCCATTTAACAGTGATATTTTGAGCGCTCATAAAGGCCCAATTTATCAATGCTTAATTGGAGCTGATAAAGGCCTTGTGTCTTTTGAAGTTCTATTTATTTAACAGCACACCCAACACCTGCACACCTTTAAAAAATAACACTACCACACAAACAAATCACTGAAGAATAAAACATCGCATATAAGTGTTTTGAAAACAATGATATATACATTTACCTGACAACAAGAATTCAAAAAACACACTACAATATACATTTCAAAAATTATTTTCTGTGGGTACAATTACAATTATCTAAGAAGCACTTTAGAACATTAATGTTTTATCATTTGACATCTATGATCCCCTTCGAAAAATTGTTATCCAGGGTATTAGTTGTCAAACAAATCATCCAAACTCATGAAAACAACTCTACCTATACAAGAAAACAAATGTTATTTTAGTAATACAATAAAGAAATAAATTAAACATTAATATGAATGAATAAATTAAAAAATATCCGTTTTTAATAATAATAAAAAGAATATTTGGAGATATACCAGTCACACCATGCATCATATCGACATGGGGTTGATTTCTACATGTCAAAAATTAATCATAGATCATTGTGTTAAAATATTATTAAAATCTGAAAGGATTTTATTGGTTCTGAGTATGTCACTTGTTCATTCACTGAAATTAAAATCAAATTTAAATAACACATTAGGAATTATATCAGTCACGTCATCCATTATATTGAGGTGTGGTTAGTTACCTCACATCATAAGTGACTAATGAATTGTTTTCCAAAAGTATCAAAACAATCTGAATGTGTTTGATTAGTTTTTAGTATGTCAATTGTGTTTTTTACTAAAATTAATGTCAATTTAAAATAAAACGATACACTTTGAGTCATACTAATAATATTGGGAGTTTAATTGAAGTTTAGTGAATTTTTATATTTCATAAAGAACTTAATGATCATTTTCTTAAAGTATAAAAACAATTCAAATGTGTACTCTCATTTTTTAGTATGTTAGTTGGGGTTTTTTTACTAAATTTCATTTCAAATTTGAAACATGCCTTTGAGTCATAACTAGCATATCATTTGTTGGTTTCATATGATATTTCTTCAAACACATCACAAACAACTTATGAATTGTTATTCTAAATTATAAATATAATTTGAGCAGGTTTTCTTGGTTTTCAATGTGTGAATCGTTTTGAGAAAAAATGTAAATTTTTAACCAATAATAGACACTTTTATCCATACAGGTCACTCCATGCATCATATTGAGGTGTGATTGATTTCTACTACTCATATATGTCTGATAGATCATTTTACTAAAGTATAAAAACAATCCAAACGTGTTTACTCAGTTTTCAGTATTCCACATTTGTTTTTTCTAAAATTAATGTCAATTTTAGATAAATATAGACACATTAAATCATAAAAGTCACATTGTGCTTTGAATTGAGGTTAGATGGATTCCTAAATGTCAAAAATTAATTATGGATCATTTTCATAAATCATCAAAACAATATGAATGTGTTTTCCCAAATTGTAGTATGTTAGTTGCGTTTTTTCAACTAAAATTTCATTTCAAACTTGAAACATGAATTTTGAGTCATACTGGTCACATCATGAATTGGTTTGATATGAAACTACTTTATACTCATCACAAAGAACATATAAAAAGATATCCTAAATTATGAAGAAAATAAGAGCGGTTTTTCTTGGCTTTCAACGAGTGACACATTTTGAGCTAAAATGTCAATTATAAACTGATAACATACACTTTTTGTCATACCGATCACATTATGTTTTAGATTGAGGTGTGGTTGATTCATACATGTCACAAATGACTCATGGATATTTTTCCTAAAGTATCAAAACAATCTGAATGTCTTTTCTAGTTTTTCAGTATGTCACTTTTGTTTTCATCGAAATTAAAGTCAATTTTAAATAAAAAGAGACACTTAGAGTCACACCACTCGCATTGTGCGTTTAATTGACGTATGATCTATTATTACATGTCAAAACTGACTTATGTGTATTTTTTCTAAATTATCAAAACAATCCCAATGTTTTCCCTCATTTTTTAGTTTTTCAATTATTTTTTTTATTAAAATGAAATTTCAAATTGGAAACACACACTTTGAGTCATATAATTGGAATCATGCATTGGTTTGATAATATTATTCTTCATACATGTCACAAATAACATTTCAATCATTATCCAAAATTATAGAGACAATTGGATGGTATTTTCTTGGTTTTCTTTGAGGGACATGTTTTGAGCAAAAATGTCAATATTAAAATGTTAATAGACACACTAAGGTATATTGGTCATAGTGTGCATCAGATTGAGGATAAATTGATTTGTACACATCACTAATGACTCATGGATTGTTTTCCTAAAGTATAAAAACAATCTGAATTCATTTTCTGGTTTTCAGTATGTCTCTTGATTGTTTTTCTAAAATTAATGTCAAATTTAAATAAAAAGAGACACATTGTGGAATACTAATCACATTATGCATTAAATTGATGTGTGGTAAATTCCTACATGTTAGAAAATAATAATGGATATTTTTTCTAAAGTTTCAAAATAACCTGAATTTTATTTCTCACATTTTATTATTTCAGTTTTTTTTACAAAAATATCATTTTAACTAGAAACAATCCTTTTGAGTCCTACTTGTCACATCGTGCATTGGTCTGATATGATACATATTTATAAATATCACAATGATCATATAAATAGTTATCCTAAATTATGAATAATATTGGAGCAGTTTTTCTTGGTTTTTAGAGATTGACACGTATTGATCTAAAACGTAATTTTTTTACTAATAACTGGCTCTTTTAGCCACACCGATCACCCCATGTGTCAGATTAAGGTGTGGATTATTTTTACACAACAAAAAATGAATAATGGATCATTGTACTAAATTATCAAAGCAATATAAAAAGTTTTTTAAAATTTTTGTTACGTCACTTCTGTTTTTTTCTAAAATTAATGTTAATTTTAAATAAAAAGAGACAATTTGAGTCATAAATGTTTCATTTTGCGTTGAATTGATTTGGTTTTGATACCTACATGTCACATATTAATTATGGATCATTGTACTAAATCATAATAAAATATGAATATCTTTTCTCAATTTTTAGTATATCAGTTGTGTTTTTTTACTAAAATGTAATTTCAAACAAGAAATATGCATTTTGAGTCATGCTGGTCGAATTTTGTGCAAGTTTGATAAGAGAATGGTTCATACACATCAAAAAAATATGAATTGTTATCCTAAATTATGAAGACAATTGGAGTGTGTTTTCCTGGTTTTCAGTTACTGACATATTTTTATATATAATGTCAATTTTAAATTGTTAATGGAATCTTTTACCCATACCGCTCACAACATGAATCATATTGATATGTGATTTATTTTTACACATCCAAAATGACTCATGGATGACTTTACTAAAGTATATAAATAATCCAAATGGTTTTCCCAAGTTTCCATTATGTCACTTGTGATTTATTATAAAATTAATGTCAATTTTAAATAGAAATATACACTTTGGTTTATACCAGTCACATTGTTTGTTGAATTGAAGTGAGATCAATTCCTAAAGATCACAAATTACATATGGATTGTTTCCCTAAATTATCAAAATAATCAGAATTCACTTTCTTAGTTTTCAGTATGTCACTTTTCATTTTACTAAAAATAATGTCAATTTTAAATAAAAAGAGAAAATTTGAGTCATACCAGTTGCATTGTGTGTCGTATTGAGGAGAGGTTGATTCCTACCAATTTCAAATGACTTATGGATCATCTCCCTAATGTATCAAACCAACTAAATGTTTTTTCCCGATTATGAACAATTCAGTTACTCTAATACCAACTATAATGACCTAAACATTTCATACCTAGATATCACATATGAGTGTATTAATATTCCTTGTATAAAAGAAATAAATTAAATATAAATATTAAATAATTGAATAATTCTATGGATAATTATTTCACTATTAATACATCAAGATTACCTGTGTGATTGAGAAGAAACAGTGTCATTGATCCACCTGTAAAGGCATGTCACATAGATATATGTTTTCTAAAATAAACAAACCTAACATGGAATAATGAAAATCAAATCAACATTTCATTATATAATTTTTCATTAAAATATAGATATTATATCGTAACATTACCATTACATTTTACCAAATGTTATCTTTGTCCAGATATAAGCTAATAACAAAACAATTGATTCTTTATGCACTTCGATATTGTTGGTTAACTAGTGCTTAACGTAGGATTTTATCTAAACATCCAATCAGGTGTCCCTATAATGCTCTCATCGGACACCATCTCTATGAAATCATCATTAAGAAATCACTTTTACTTATCTTCCTCCACCCATTTACCTAGTAAATTGGTGTGGGGGAGAAGGAAAATTGATGACTGAATGATGATATCATAGAGATGGTGTGGGATGAGAGCATCAGAAGGAATCCAGATCGGAAATTCAGATGAGATGCTATAAAAAGTGGTAGTTAACCAAAAGTAGTGACGAATCATTAGTTTTTTTATTAAATTTTTTAGTGATACACAACCAAAATTATTCTTACACAATACATCAGTATAAAATGTATCAAAAATGAAAAAAAATTACAATATAAATGATCCATGTGGTAGTAGTTTACGTCTAGTGATTTTGAAAACATGGAAAAAAATAACTAGTTCATAAGAGTCTCTCATTATGTTATTCTTTACTATAAAGAGATATAATTTATAAAACCATTTATCATAACCTAATGATATGAAACATAATATAAAGTGATCATTAATTATCAATATGTGTAAACAAGGGAGATATAAGTGATTATATAAGGATAAAATAAGTAGTAGGAATTCACCTTTATCCTATTTGTGTACAATCTTCTATGGAATATACAGGCCATTTGTTTCTATATATATCTATATCATCTAGTCAATATGATTTTTAATAGATTCTTTAATGTGATGAGAAAATATGAATACACAAAGTATGAATAAATATTTTAAATGAAATGTAATTATTTTCGAAAATACCTTTATAGGGATGCCAGTTTATTGATTAAATAAGATCTCTTTCATAAATTTGAAAACATAATAACCATAGACATTTCAATTTTTTAACACTACAGAAAGATGAAAAGAAATAAGTAATTTGTTTTGAAATGTATTTGGATAGTCCAATATTATTATATATACCCTGATACTTGTCTAGTTATAGATCTCGTTAGGATTATTGTCATTAGGCACTGGATTTATTCCATGAAGTAGTTTATATTGATACACTGCCCTATCATAACAGAATCCTCATTAAATGATAATATCAATTATATAACTAGCTTTTCAGATCTAAATATTTTGATATAGTGTATTATAAATTAAAAAAAATCATCATGTGTGGTAGGATTGTTGGATATCTATGCACTGAATCTATAAAAATAATTCTTGGGAGTATCTAAATTGACCGTAATAATCATCCAATGCAGTCTAAAATCTCAAAAAGGAATATATAGTGATATAAATGAAAGTATTGTTGATATGATTAAATTGTAGAGTTTTACACCTAAATAATTGGTATTAAAAAGTTTGTGTCATCCAAAATGTTGTTTTTAAGCAAATTGGGCAAGGATGAAATTATTTAACCCTCTTTATCAGAATTTATTTCTTCTTTTGAAGAGGTGATGTGAGGACTAACGAGTTCAAATTTTTGTTCATGGGGAAATCCCTTAATTTTTTTTCATATATTCGATTGAAAAAAATATGAAATTTATTTAGTCATAATTATCAATGTATATCAAATTTTTTAAAATAATATCATGATATCATGTCTCGCGTATACATATACAACTATGGTTCCTAGAAAATCATACATAAGGATTTAATTTACATTTTCATCACTAATGTAGTTTTCTTCATCACATTTATATAAATGTTTTTTAAAATCAATTGTGTGAGTGTTTACATATATTATCTTTTTATCCACATGAGCCTGTAATGATATAAAATGTGAAAATATAATAGGCGAGTTGAATGTTATCTCTATAAATTACATCGATCAGTTTGTTGATCCTTGAGATAGTTTAGAAAAGATATTTCATTTCACCCCCTTCTCTTTGTTGTTCTGTAATAACATTCAACTGTTCAAGTCTCTTTTCATTAAATATTAAACTTTCAGCTTGAAAAATTAATTTGAAATGAATAACTCTTTGTTGAAATGTTTTTCTACAAGAATTGAAGGCCATGCGATGAATGTTACAACAACTTGTTCAAACATATGAATGTCTTCATTTTCATTTGGAATAGGTATCATGGTGCTTGTCTCCGGATCTACATTAATTGAAACTCTGGCATTACCTATTAGGAGTTGTTTATCATGTAGTATGTTGTACTTCATATTGAACATTGTAGCCCTCACTAGAGGGTGGTGGGTGGGAATTGATAGATAAAAATCACTACCATTTTTACACTGAATAATATCAGTACAAGAAAGTTTTCTGTGTCTATGTGATTCACATATCATAGAAACAAATATTAGAACATTTATTACCTCAGCTATGTTAGGTTTTTAGGAGAATGGCTCACCTCAAAACTTTTGGGGGTGGGGCAGGATCTTCATGCACAAGTTGTTCTTGAGATTTATCTTCTATTTCCACCCCCTTTTAAAACTTTCTATCAACCCTCTATAGTATTTTAATTCTTCAAGAAACATATATAATATTCCACTAATCGTCTTTATTTCCTTAGTTTGATCCCCCAATTTTTTTTTAAATATGTTTGGGGCGTCACCAAAAAACATGCACCTCTAACACCAACATATTGTTCTGGTCGATTCAAGGTCACTAAAAATATTTTTACATCTTTTGCCGGGGTTGTTGATTCCTAAGAAAATATCTGATAGAAAATATATGAATATAAGTTACAATTATTATTAAATAATTATTTAAATAAGAAAATTATATTGTGGCATACTTACACATGTTTCCCATACTTTTTTTGTGTTTTCATCTATTAGTGTCCCCTCATTATTTACATGAACCTTATTCCATTAAACATGGAATTGTATGGAAGTGTATTTCTATTTTAATTAATAAATACTCATATAAGAATAATAACATGGTTCTATTGTTGTTTTTGGTAACATAAAAGTTTTATGTTACGTATAAAATACGTACCAGTTTTTTCTCAAGTGAAGCGTACAAAATCCATGCTTTACATTAGGGGTACGTTGGTTTTGCTGCATGTTTCTTATTTTCATCACACATTTCATGTTTCATAAATAAAAAACTCTCAATCAAAGTGATTAATACATGCAATTTCAAACAATGTATTTCCATACACAGTGTGCCAAAAATTCTTTCTTCACATGATAGCTGGTAAATGCATACCACGCTTCTTGAGATATCAAGTGTGCATAAAATGGAGGTGGATGTGGCTTGATTTTCCCTTCATCATATTTAAGATTATATTAATTTAAAATTATGCAGAATCTTCTATTAATCCTTCTTGAAACTCTTAATACATAGTGCTTGTTCGAGGAATCTACCATAAATTCACTCTGTATGGGATAATGAAGAGTAAGTCAGTGTTTTAGTATTTTTTTATTTTAATAAATTAAATAAACTATATCATAATTTTATTTTAATCACATCCCATATTAGTGTCTTAAGCCTGGTGATAACAAGGTGTCATGAATATATGCCAGTCGACACACATTACTGAGTGACGGTTAATATGTAGTTACTAAACATGGCTTTGTTGGGGATAACATTATGTCCTTGATTATTCCATACCACCTTATATTAGAGGCCTTTATATTTTTATTTATGGATTTAGGCAAACACTATCAAACTAACACTCTCTTGTTTTTTTCGACGTTGGGGTTTCATTTCCTACCATTTCCTTAATTTTGGCATAAACATTATGTTTCTCCAGAGTGCTGGTTTTGGCACTAGGACTAGTAGCAATAGGTTGAGAAACATGTTGTACCTCTTCGCTGGGACCAGTATAAATAGGTTGAGAAACCAGTTGTTCCTCTGCACTAGGACCAGCAACAGTAGGTTGGGAGACCTATTGTGCCTTGGGATTGGGTGTAGAAGTCATTATCTCTAGAAGTGGTTTAACATTTAATTTATATTACAAAAGAGCAGCAGTGAACATATAATAACATAAGGTAACAAATTGAATATTAAGATAAAAAATAACCTTATTATTTAACTCTCTTTTTTTAAAGGATGATGAGGTTTTACCCCTCTATCGACTACGTAAATCCATTCATTTTTTATCCTCTAGCATACGAAATGATTTCAACATTGAGACCTCTGAGAAATGATTGTGATTTCCCAATGAAAGGGTATTTCTAGGTTGAATTTTCATCTGACTCTTCAGTTGTTTTAGTTGATAACATAAAAATTTACTTGTTTCAGTTTATTGGATCTGGAATATAAAATACTTGAACTGCATATTATTTCATTATATATATTTTTCCTTTATCCCCTTTTTTACTGATGTCATCTTTTACGAATCCCAATTCATATATTTTAACATCACTCATGTTATCAACCCAAATTAATTTAAAAATCAACACTTGGAATTTTGTATAATGCAATTCCCATATTTTTTTGATGATTTAAAAGTATGAAATATTCGTATAATGAGGATTTCTGTTCTTTTCACTAGAAAAATGCATCGCTTCAGCCACAAGTGTAACCCCACTATTCTTCATGGTACTGTCTCTATCATGTTCATCAATATAGATTATATAACCATTATCTACATAATAATTATAAAATAATACAAACACTCATGGTCCTCTAGCTATCAATTGAAGTTGTTCTAAAATTGAGTCTGTATTTTCATCTAACGTCTTAAAAATATGGTCTGGAAACTATCCTATGAACTTTCGATTATGTGAATCTGATATCCATTTTTTTTCCCTATATGGATTCAAATTCTTAATAATTTCTTTCTAGGTTTGAACATATGGATCAACGTCGAATCTATTATGAAAAAACGTAAAGGTGGGCCTACTCCTGATCTATAATATTTATTGTGACAACCTATATTCTGAAAATTCATTCACCCTCAAGCTTTCTAGTGTGACAATATTTCAGTAGACTAATGCCTTCCAAACCAGATAGGTATTTAGTAAATAATTTGATGAATTACTCAAAAATATATTTCTCTATGATACAACCCTCTATCTGACTTTGATTTTTGACAAACCCCTTCAAAATATTCATCTGTCGTTCAATGTGTTACATCCATATATAATATATAGGGCCACGTAGTAAAATCTCTCACACCAAGTGAAACATGAAATGAACCATCATGTCAGGGAATGTTGGTGGGAAATGCATTTCCAATACACATAATATGATGACAATTTCTCTTTCTATAGTTGGAAATTTCACTGGGTCTATAACATTGCTACATATAGCATTGAATAATAAATAGATCATCTTTAATGTATGGTTGGAATTATTGAAAAAATTGAAATGCAAAGTTATAGGAATTAGATATTTCCTCAAAACATGGTAGATATGTGATTTTAGACCCTTTAACATTAAATGTATTATTGACATGATGTTCTTGAAATTTGATAAATACCCCCTATAAATTTAACGTCATTCAAGAAGTTGAATAAATGATATCTCTCCTTCCTAGATGGAGTGTAAGTAGAATGAGTAAGAAATGTTCATTTATTACCCATCACTAGTGCCAACTCTTCTTGTAATCCCTTCTCAACCATGTAAAACCTAGCCTTAATTGCATCTTTTGTTTTGAAGGGTGCATTCAGAAAAGTCATGATAACAATATCACGTACATTTTTTTCATCATTTATATAATCAAGATAATTTATAACATGTAGAAAACTCCAGTATGGCAATTTAATGAAAACTGATCCCTTTTTCCAACTATTTTTGGTATTGTTTTCAAATATAGTTTACCAAAAACACTGTCCACATATTTTACCTTCTATAAAAAATTTTCACATGATAGTGGAGATGGTGTTTCATGTTCTTCTAAATATCCATCATATGAATTTTCCAAAGATCAGTACTTATGCCATCTTGGTAGAAATATGTGATGTCATAGAAACATGATCTTCGATGACTATTTCAATATAATTGACTATGTAATGTTTTATCAAATGGGACACCCTTGAGTTCAAATAATTCTATATCGTGACAAATTTCCATAAGATGAAAAGTAATTTATCATCCTGTACAACATGTCTCTCAAAGTGAAATCTTCATTTTTGTAAACATCATATAACATAACACATGAATCCCACAATAATTTCAAATCCTTGATCAATGGAGAAAAATATGCATCATTATCAATACCCAGTTGTTTTGGTCCTGATATAATCATAGATAACATGAGGATAATCTTTTCATACATAAAAACTATGGTAATTTATAATTTAACAACATAACCGGCCATGTACTGTGACTACTACTTTGAAACCCAAATGGATTCACTCCATCTGTAGATAACGCAAGACGATGGTTACCCGGCTTTTTTCCAAATTTAGGATACTCATGATCAATTCTCTTACACTGAGTAGACTCTGCACGGTGATATATATTTCCATATTTAATTATTGTATCTTCTTGCCATGTCAATTGTCATGTAGTCTTCTCACTTCAATATAGGCGCCAAAACCGTGGAATGATTAAAAATTATCATACAACTTCCACAGGAATATACTTATCTTTCTTGTTTCAAGAAGCACCACAAATTGGGAATTATGTATGTGATTTTGGGTCCTAGAAAAATAGTATATAGTCATTTGGGAAGGTGTGTATTCTTTCAGAGATTATACCCACCAAGTGTAGCATTCATTTGGCATCATATATTCAGCTTAAGAGTTCCATATCTTCTGGAATCATGTCATTCAGAAGAAAAAGTAGTTCTGTAAAACTGGAATCACTCCACCATTTTCCTACTTTCAAATTATACAGCTTCAGTATAGCTGACAATTTTACATATTTAGTGTAACAATCATTCAATAGTGTCTTTTCAAAACTCTGTAACTTTTGAACCAATTTTGGGAAATCATTATGTTCATCTTAAACTGTCATTTTCATCTTCTCAATCCAATCTTCATCATCATTCAAATCTATAATCACATCCTCCATATGGTCTGCTTTATTTTTCATGCTTGTAATCATATAAGATGATACATAAATTATGTGTCATCCCAACCACTACCTAAATTCGTTTTTCCCCTTGTTTATTCTAATATGTATAACTATGATCTAATCCATGACAGATCAATTGTTCTTCTAATTTCTTCAGATTAATTTTTCTTGAATAAAAACATCGTAATCACAGAAAAAGGATTTGAGAAGGGTTATATGCCTGATCTTATGAAAACATTATAAAATATTTCAGGAAATCATCAAACACACTTGTCAACCGATTGGAATTCATCCGTTATTTATTTATATTCATCCTATTTGATTCAGTAACATTAATATATAACAATAAACTGATACAAAAAATGTTCAACTAACATCATCATCCAACAATAATCATTGGAACTAGCTATGGTTAAAAATACCCATACCTCTACATGAATTACTCATGACTAAAGTAGATCACACCCAACATCCCACCCACCTGATCAATGGAACTAACTCTAAAAATCCATTACACTATAATGATTTGGTATCCCACATGTGATCTATATGCATTGTCTTAAACTATTATTTAGTTTTTATCAAGAAACATAATGTCTTGAGTCAGGAATAATAATACTAAACTAATAGCATGTATGATTTTCCATAGAGTACATCCTGGTGGAAAGATTCATTACATGTTTTTTATAGTTATTTGACCAGGGTATCTAAAAAGTGTCCCATAGAGTCCTTTAGTGAAGTGGTTTTCTATGATTTAGTATAATTACACTAGTAACATACTGGTGTTGTGATTTTAAAGGGTAAGGTTTGGATTGATATTCAAAGGTGTAGGAAAAATAACATGGAAAAAAATTCCATACCAATCATGAAAATAAATGCAACAACTTACAAACACACAATCATGCTCACAATCACAACAACATAAAAATCAAAAAAACAAAATATCATATTCTAAAAATCATCACTTACTCAATTCCACTTGTTAATTATGGGGTAATCACGTATATTTAATCAACCTGGTCCATTCCTTAATTATCCATGTATACGTAAATTACCAATTTCTATATTCAACTGTTCAACGGAAACCAACCAACATGCAATTCATTTAGTGCGCAGGCAAGGACCACCAACATCCATGATTTTCAGTAGGGCATTTAGCCCATACAATTTACAACATAAAGATCAATATTAAATAGTAATAACATGAGAACAAGAAGATACCAATGAGTATGATACAAAAACTCACCAAGAAGGTGTCATTCAGTGTCAGATATAGGTGCATTCGTGGTGTAGGATAGGCGCACAACAGATGAGATTTCAAACTGAAAAGAAAACATAAAATGAGAGCTCAGATTTTTTACCTTTCCAAAATTCCTCCACTGAGATTTAGGAACGGTAAATGTCTGGTTAAAAAAATTTAATGGTCAATAGTGGTATTTTATTTTCCATATATGACATTTGCTTCATGTTTATTTATCTTTTTTGCATTTATTCTATTTTCTTAGATATTTAACTTATGAATAAGACATGTCTGGTTTTCAGGAGAAAGATCATTTTTAATATGCTATAATTTATGGGTAAAATTTTCCATGTTAATCATATCTTTTTCCTAGGTGATCATTACTATACTTTAGGGATCATCAACTCCTCTTAGGATAGTGGAATGTCAGGTCAGTTTTTCGTCATGATACCAGCTCGGGTTGTATCATCAAATTACCAATTATAACTGACCCATGCCCATATAAATATTTGATGGGGTCAAACAGTAATATATTCCCAACACCACTAAAGATCTTATAGGTGTGGGTCCTGATAGTATCATATCTAATAAATCTTTTTATATATTGGATATTTGAGTAGTCATTGCAAAGGATTTCATCATTTGTAGGGTATTAATGTTTGTTGAACCTTGTCTGTGATGTAAAAATCATAAAAAAGGAGATTAAAATTTATGTTATGACTTCATAATTAATTAAAAAAATATAGTAAATACCTTAAAAATCTCTTTGAATCTTAATAGGTTTCGTGTCATTCATCATACAGTCACAAGTGATATGGAATGTGTAAATGATAATATGTGGGGTGAATGATGTGGAGATGTTGATGGAAATGATGATGTGGAAATGTGTTTAAATATTTATTTTATATTATTTATATGAATGAGGTTAGTTTAAGTAATTATATTTAGTTCGGTTGTGTTATTCCATCACGCGGTCCAATATGGAGAGGTGCATCAAGAATCAGTGGTTTTTCATCATAGACTAAAACAAGAGGCTGGGAATGTAAAACCCACAAAGCATATAAAAGTGCCAAATAAGCCCTTGAGTTTCAAACATAGACCTACCATTCATTCCAAAATATCTAAAATGGACCTTTTCATTTCCAAAAACACACCAAATCATTGGCATAAAAAATCAATCAAAACTCTAAAATGACGACACTATTATAAAACAAAATAAATAATTTAACATTACTTATAAAAAAATCAAACAATTTATAAACAATTATTTAAACAAACTAACAAGTTTATAATAAATTTTATAACAAGATTACCAGTTTATGAACAATTTTTTTCAGGCCAAACAAATTATAAATATTTATATAACAAATACAAGTTAATGTGAAAGTTATGTTGAAGTAAAATTTCATTCAGGAGAGTGTCTATTAAAACCTGCAATTCGATTACGACCACTGAGTATTGCACCATCTACAACATATTTTTAGAAATAATTCACAAATATAATATTTTGTATTCTTCATTCTCTCTAACTACTATTCACTCATGATAAACATGCATTAAATTTGTTCTTCTTTTCATCTTATCCCTTATATGACAATAATCATACTTCTAGAACTTGAAACACTCCACACTTCCAATAACCCTAATGGTCTCCCCCCATCATAAACACCGACACCCTTCATAAAAAAGCTGTACTTCCAGAAATTCTTCTTCTAAATAATGTCCCACACACCTTCTGATCCTATTTATATATTGATCCATCTCATATTAAAAATATAAAAAAACATGACATTGACTCCCACTCAATGGGAGTTCATCCATTTTATCCCATAATCCAAATTCTAGTCTAAATATTTGGTAATGGAAAACCACTTGGAGATAAATTTAGTGACTCCCTCTAGATGTAGGTAATATGAACTTCAGAAATTTGAAATTCTGTGAAATAGATCATTTGATGATCTATTGATAATACATGTTCCTGTTATAATAATTTCGAAGATCATTGTTTTCTACTTCAAGTTAATGACCCCATCTAATGCAACACTGAGACCCAACATGATTACCAAACAAATGAACTCAAATAATTTAATCTTCCTTAATCATGCCATTAATCCACCGCTGTCATAATTTCAATGTTATTCCAGAAATATCTGGAATTCCACTCAAAGAACAGAACATGTTTCATGACACATGTGACCAGAAGAAATTTTATATATAAGAAATCTCATGGAACTACCACTATCTTCTATTGAAATTCTTCTGAAAACAAAATAAACCATCTGATCATTAAAAACCAAGAGACTTCTAAACAAACACCATTTGATTATTTTAAAAATTAATCCATAAAAAACACTACATTCATTCTCTATCATCGATCACTATGACTTCTTTTTTAGACATAAAAAAGAAACATAAAAATTGATACCACTTATTAGGGGAAAGTTGAAATTTTATGATCATCGATAGTTTTTACTACTGATTCTCCAACATAGTGGAACATCATCCAAATATTTCATATTATACACTAATTCTTGCATCCCTTATGAATTTAAATACCGAAACTTGGATGACCACACACCCCAACCACTATACCTATTTTTTCTCCAACATGGGTTCCCCTAGTTTTAGTCATCTCTATATCCTTATTTCAATGATCATACAAGAAAACAATAAAACATAGAATATATAAACATGTAAGGTCAATTTACAAATAAAATTTCTTATAGGTATATTTGATTCATAATTTATTATAATGTGTATGGTAGAACAAAAACATCACATTTTTATTCCATTAAAAATAGAGGGAATGAGTTATAATGTAATGTCAATTATCAAAAACAGTACTTAGTTATCTAGAAGATTTACCACCAATGCCATAGTTAAATCATTTCATATCCATTATGCTCCTTCTAGTGCATTGAACATTCCATTTTTAATTTCAAACTCTAGGAATTAAGAAGTGATTAAGTGTTCTCCTCTAACAATAGCCACCTACTTTTGGTGCTTAGGCCTCATCAGTGTTGGTCAAATCATATCTTACTGTTATTTCTACAAGAATATATACATACACATATAGTTCCTACCAATCATTATAGTGGTACTAAAATAATCATCCAGTCATAACAAACCTCCTAGAATTTTTGGAATCCGTCTAATGGCATGAGTAATTGTTGATTACTAGTCGAAAATTAATTTATGACCACAAAAACTCGTGAATGGTGTATGCCATATCCACTTCACTCTAATTAAATTGATAAACTATTGTTTTTTCGTTTTATTGGTGAGACACCCATGAATCGTTATTAGTGTTTATGGAACTCATGGACTTCTGGAAATCCATCACATCCTTTAGATATTAATTTAAATACTAGTAGATTTCCTTATTTTTCACCTCATTGCATTTATTTTGATACATAACCTATGCCATGAGTACATTCATATAATGTTACACCTCAATATTTCCACACTCAGACTCAAATATACACCATCTACCGAACCCATTCAACCAACTAGTAATTCTGAAAATCCATTAAAGCCACTCTCGATGAACATTCAGTGAAGAAAACATCTAGTTACCTTTATAAAGTGAGACAACATTTTTAGGATTCATTGAAATTTAATAAAACTAAAATAGATAATATAGGTGAATTGATAAATCCATGTTCAAAACATCTATTCAACCGAATTTATCTTCTTAAACTCATAATTCAATTGTTATAGTAAACTACTATTTATACAAGATATGACATGTGAACTTTCAAATAATAAACTTCTAGATCTTTGACAATTGACAAAGAAAACAATTATCACGCCAGGGCAAAAAATAGGGCACATCAAGGGGTTGAATATAACTAAATAAATACCCTTTTATGAAGTTCTAGAAAATCCCTCAATATATATATATATATATATTATTCATACATTTGAAAATACCTATTTAAAACCATTTGAAAAATGTGTAAATCTAAGAAAATACACCTAAAACACCAAAAAACAATCACAATCAATCCATGTAGGTCATTAAATAATTCCATAAATAAAATACATACCCCTTTAATATAATGGAAACCCCCTAAAATATGATTCCTTAATCCTTATAAATTTTCATTGTTCCAATAAAGCAGGAAAAAATAATTTATCTTAAAAAACCATTAATTCCATTTTTTTAAATATTTATAATAAAAGAAACACAATTTGGAATAAAAGTATGATTGAATTATTAAAATACAACCATTATTTCAAAGGAATCCCAAAAGTTTTTATGGAAAATCTTTGACCAATAAATTTTAGATAACATAAATTTTATTTATATATTTAAAAATCATGTTTAGAACATCTACCATCAATGGAAGTATCAAATTAATGCAATGAAATACAATTACCAACATCAACTGATGTATGGGTTCAACAAAACCCTACACACACTATGGAAACCAAGGAAATCAAAAAAGAGTCACTTTATGGGGAATCTGTGTGTTGTAGTGGAGGCCACTGGGATGGTATTTGGATGAGGAGGGTGTGCCAGAGCAGGTTAGATGGACAAGGGTGTCGTGCAAGGAGGAGGAGAAGGGGAAGGAGGAGGAGGAGGAGTAGGAGGAGGAGGAGTAGGAGTAGGAGTAGGAGAAGGAGGTAGAGGGGAGAAGGATGATGTAGCAACGGCAAAGATAGAGGATGAGACAGTGGCGGCGGAGGATAAGGAGGAAGCAGCAATGGTGGAGGAGGAGGAGAAGGGGTCACGATTGAGGAGGGCTCGATGGGGTAGGGGTTAACTTCCACAAAGGCTTGAAAGGGTCCACAGGAGGAGGAGCATGTTAGGGTTCTTTTATAAAACCCATTGGAGCCTTCACCAACTCTGGTTAAAAGTGCTGATAAAGGTATGTTTTATCAGTGCTAAAATAAAAAGAGTGGATAAAAAGTACCTTTATCTGTGCTTTGTTAGCGTCGAAAATGATATGCCTTTATCAACGATTTTTTAGCACTAATAAATGTATAGTTTTAATAATTTATTATTATTTATTAAATATTTATTGAAATGATATATAGGATAAATATTTATTTATTGATTAATAATTATAACTATAAATATATATATATTTATTTATACTTATAAAATTATAATTTATGTAATTATAAAATTATAAGCAATCTACTTATTATATTTATAATCATAAAAATATTGAACATTAATATATTAATTATATATTTTTAAATGATTGTAGATATATATAACTATATTTCTTCAAATTTTATAAATATTTATATTAAATATATATTTATTTATAAATATAATTATAAATAAATAAATATTTATTTATTTATTTAAATAATTATAAAATTATAAAACAATTATATATCTATTGTTAATAATTATTTTAATGTATATGGTTAATATATTTATTATTATTTAATAATTTGTTAAATATATCTTTATTTATTTATAAGTATATGTAACATTTTTATTTATTTATCAATATTTGTATAAAAATATATAAATATATTTATAAATATATATTTATTTAATTATATATAACATATTATATATGAAATAAAAGAATATATTTTATAAATAAGTAATTATTTAAAAATATATATATTTTTTTGTATTTATTTATAAATATTTTTACATAATCATAAATATATATATATATATATTTAATTATATAATTATAACTTTTTACGTAGTATAATAAATATATTTTTAATAATTTTATAATTATTTTCATATATATATTTATATTTATTTATAGTTATAACCTTAAATATAATTAGTATGTATTTATAAATATTTTTATATATTTATTATTGTATATATATATTAATAAAATTATATGTATAAATATATATATATAGTTATAATTATAATTAAAAATTTATTATAAATGATTTCATATATATCATTAAAATTATAATAAAAAATAATTATTATTTAAATATATATAATCTATTTTTATAAGTACATTTTTTGGAACATATATAGTTCATATGGGAAACATTATGAATTAATCAATATACCACATCAATGGATAGTGTGATGTGATGTATAAATGATCATTATAGCATGATACATAATATATAAGCATGATCAATATATTCATTGACCAAATTCATTGGAAAACACATATATACTCAATAAGTATATATGTGTATATATATATATTAAAAGGTATTATAAATTTATAAATAAAATAAATATATAAGATATTTTAAATATAATAAATATAATGAATTAATCAATTAAATATAATTACTCTAATAAATTAATATAATAAATCTAAAAAAAATAAATATAAAAAATATCTAATGAATAAAGTAAATATAATTAATCTAATAAATCTAATAAATATATTTATTATTTAATGTAATTTATTATAATCTAATAATTATTTAATCATAATCTTGGAAATACCTTTTTCAATTAATACATTATATATATATATTTATTTAAATTATTAAGAAATATATATAAATTATAATAATATTTTCTTATTTAATGTATAAAAATAGTCATTATTTTTGTATATAAATATAATAATTTCATATAAATTAATAATTTTTGAAAAAACATTTACCAACGCTAATAATAGCAATGATAAAGGAAAAACCATTATTAGTACTTTTTATTAGCACATATAAAGGGTATATTTATCTGTTCTTTTAGATGACTGAGAGGGACCCGCCTCTTTATTAGTGTTTTTTGTTTACCACTGATACAAGGTAGCACATACCTTACCATGTTTTTTGTTGCGCAACTTCTATTTCATGATCTCTCCAAATAACCTTTTCCGGTTGTGTCATCCAATTCCTCAACACTTGTTCTCTAGTGTCAGGAATCTCAATAATCTCAACAAAGTAAGATAGATCTGGTTCCAGTTCTACTTCTTAATAAGTGTGTATATGCTTTGGATCATTCTTGTATTACCTTAATAGTTGTATGTGGAAAACATAATGAACATTGGGGAGACATGGTGGCATTACTAAATGGTAATCTAGAGCTCCAATTAGTTGTAGAATTTAAAATTTTCTAATGAACATGGGATTTAACTTGCCCTTCTTACGAAATCATATAACACCCTTCTATGGAGATACCATCAATAAAACATGATCACCCACTTGAAATTCAAAATCCTTGTGTTATCAACACAGTTCTTTTTCTTACTGTGATCAGTATTGATTTGTGTTTGAATAGTATTTATGTTTCCTGTTGTTTCCTCCATATGTTATAGGCCTATAAGATTCCTTTCCCCAACATCATTCCATCAAGTAGTTGTACGACATCTCCGTCCATATATTGCATCATGTGGTTCCATCTAAATACTTGAATGGATGTAGTTGTTAAAAAAATTATACTAGAGGTAAATACTTATCCCACAAAACATGAAAGTCCTCTGAACAAGATCTTGGCATGTCTTCTAGAGTTTGAATAGTCCTTTCTGATTGTCCATCGGTTTGAGTGTGGTAGTCCATGCTCAAATGTAGCATTGTATTTAGAGCCCCGTGATGAATTTTCAACAATCATGATGTAAAAGGGAGATCATGGTTAGAAATAATTGATTGGGGTACACAATGAAGTCATACATCCTCATTATTGTAAATCATTGTTAACCGTTCAAGTGGTAAATCTTCTCTTATATGTGCTCATTTATTAATATGATTAACAATAACCCATATCACATAATTTATTATAAGAGACATTGTTAGTCCCATGAAAAAATAATTTATAATATATTCCCATTTTTAAATAGGTATCGGAAGAGGTTTCATGGCTCCTCTAGGATGTTGTCTTCTAACCATTACCCATTGACAAACCAAACATCATGACACGTAATCAAAAATTTCATGACCTCCTCCCCAAAAAAGTGTACCCCTCCTAGGCTAGAAATGTGAGAAGTGAGATAATGTCCCCTGAGTCCCACCTCCAGTAGTCTCCGAGTTGGCGAGTAGCACTAAGGGTACATCAAAAACATAAATGGGAGGCATTACACTCTAAAAGAACACATGCAGAAGAGAGAGATAAGATAGACACCAACCAAATCCAACATAACCAATAAGATAAAAGAAATCCCAAGTACACATATGAAATGTCATGAAAAACTACTTGAACTGAAAGTGGGAAAACTGAAAGTATCTAAAAGAAATTAAAACAGCAGCAACCACAAGACTGAACAGCTTCTACAACCACAAGCTAGTAGTAACCACCCTGATCTCCAACCTAATTCAGGTGACCTAAAAAGCAGTTTATGTATACATAGGGTGATTATAACAGTACACTCAGTAGGATCATCTCCAATACCTCTTGTGAAAAAGTAAAGAAATCATTCTAAAGCACAGCGAACAACAAGTGAAACAAACTCGTCACCTAAACATGTATACTATGTTCCCAGCCTCACCATGTCTACTCTCACCAAGTAAGACATATAAGAGTATATAATATAATAAATAATATCAAGGGTTCACTGCTACTACTTCCCCACGGGTTTGCTGCTTTACCCTAACATCGCATGTCATATGAATCTCTCTCCAAAAATGCTTTCCCACAGACACCAAGGTGAAGCACGACAACATTCACCTCATGCAACAAAAACACCACATCCACATAAGAAAAGTAACCAGGTAGTTTCTAGGAGCCACCACAACTCGCATAATGGGTATCACACATCGGTTATTATACCTCAAGCCATTAAAATCCATACATCGAGCAAGGATCCTCAAGCCATCACAGACTATACACATTACACCTATAGTAGTCCATAGAAAACTATATCTAGAATATATGTCTGGGAATAACCACAAGACATTACAGCCCTCTACACACATATATGGGGAAAACTAACCAATGTTCCTACCAGCACAAGTAACTACCAAGAGAAGAGAGAGGGGCCAAAGTGGGTAGTCATTTATCCATCCTCTCAACGGAATATTGGGGAAAACACCCCTAGGTATCAGTATCCCCAGGGTGTCAGTTACCCTTACTGGCAGGGTGGAGTAGAGTATAGAAACACCCAGAGTATAGAATATACTATATCTCACAACCACACTATGGACATAACTTAGTATTAGACTCAACTGCAGCTAACCTCTCTCAGAATCTGGGCTGCTACTTCTAAGACAAGGTATCTTATAAGCACACAACCATTTAAAGAGATTTAATACATTACTTCGTTACTATTTTATCAGTTTCACATTACGTTAATTAATTCATTAAACATTAATTAACCAATAACAATTCCACATTAAATTTCATTAGCATCTCACCCAAAGTACATTATTCCTTCAAATCACAACCTCGACATTAAGCCCCTGCAAGCTTCAAACCCCATGGGATAACATCATTTATTCAATTATTTATTTACCTCGTTATATTTCCATATTCCCAGGAATTCTAGAAAAAAAATCTATGCTTCTAAACACAATGGGATCAACATGGTGAGTATATGAACAACCCATCAAGTCTTTTCTTCCTATAGCAAGAGTGTAAACCCATCACCCTTGAAAATATAAACACAAATATCACATGGCATACCCCGTGAAACTTCTCCCATTTCAAAAGAATGGAAAGAATGACCAGCTGCCTTGAGTAATGGGGAAAGTAAAGAAGATAGACAACCAAGAAGAATCAGTAGAAAACCAAACATTCACATTTATCCCATCTCATCATCCCTGGTGTCTTTTCTAACACTTACATGCATAAACTAATGCATCTCACCACTCTAGGTGTCAACTGCTACAAAAACTAGTAGGCCGCCATGCCCCCACATATCCCAACATCCATCCGGGTTCACATCACAACACAAGAAGCAGGAAAAATAAAATCATATCGGTTGGGCTCTTGGCCCTTGATCAAGCAAGAGGGAAACTCAGAACCCTTCAAAAAATTATTAAACAATGATTACATTAATCCATCTTGAATTAGTTGATTTATTATTCGTAGGTTCCATATTTGGGAAACCAATATAGTAAGCCATCATAAATAAATTAAACATTCTTATTGCACTAATTTGACTAACATAAGAAAAATTCTACAATAAAAACCAGATTCATTTTCATGAATCTTTCTCTTTAGCCAAACAATTATTAAATAATTTTGGTTTACATTCATTACTAATTTCCATCGAAAACGAATAGATAAATAAATAAATCATAGATATAACACAATCTAACAAAAACAAGAGGCATTACCATACGATTGATATCAATTTATTTATCCGGTTAAAATATTTATTATATAAATTTCAATTGTGATCCACTGGCTAAAACATGCTAACTCTATTATTGCACGTAAAAATAAAAGAGATGAATTGGTTCCCCTATGTTAAAAAGCTTCTTAAGTATCTTTATAAGAGAATGATCAACACAATGGATCACGATCACCTCCTCTCGTGACAACGACATCCACCCGAGGATGTCGCGGCATGACTGCACCAACCGAAACCCAAGAAAATCTACTAGAATATTAGAGATCACAGGCCATAATACGTAAATGGGAAACACGAGAATGTGAACACAAAATAATGATAATAAATCATACCTTATATCAAAGATTGAAGGATACCGCTTGGTTTTACCAAAACAGGGTGTGCACATGCAGTAAGAAGAACATCGAGGGAAACCAATCCACCAGGTGAAGTTTTATCTAACGATTACTATGGGATAGAAGGAAAGGTTCGAGCATCTCACACCAGAGAACAAGGATAAAGAAGAAGGGAGGAAGATATCTTGTCCCTTTAGAAGATTTAATGGGGTAGCTGTTTATGATATAGTAGATTTCCATTAAAATCAGATTGCATTAAACCATATGGTTTGACCAAGTTAATGCTTCCCGGGACTTAGTAAAATTTATATACGAGTTATGGGATTTAATTCAGAATTAAATCCATTAATATAAGCCCATAAATGAATTTTATGTCACAGATAATGTTAAATTTGTGAATGTGGAAAAATCTGGATATTTGGAAAAGGAAATATGAAACAGTTCTTGAAACATTGTTCATAAGTTGTGACACCGTTTCTGTCTCATCGTTTTTGACTCTCCATTTCTGTCTCAACATTTTTGTCTCACCATTTCTATCTCACCATTTTTGACTCACCATTTCTCTCTCACCGTTTCTCTCTCACCGTTTCTATGACCCCATTTCTAACTCACCATTTTTGCCTCACTGTTTCTGTCTCACCGTTTCTGTCTTACCGTTTCTGAGTCACCATTTCTCTCTCACCATTTCTATCCCAATATTTTTGGCTCAATGTTTCCTACTCACCGTTTATGTCTCACCCTTTAAGACTCACTGTGACACTATTCATAAAATTGGAAACACTATTCATAGAACTATAAATTTGGAAAAGTGTTGGGGATGAGTCACCCTGACCTCCCAGAATACCTCGAACATAAGATTTCAGCAAACTGATAGACCCGAGAGGTATATGCCATTACATCATATACCTCTCAAAACATTCTCATCCTCCAGAATCCAAAACCAACCAAAAAGGAAACTAAAAAGGGGTCTGAACAACCTCTCTTCAAGATACCTCTCAAAAGAGAGACATCCATTAGAAACAAGAAAATAAATTCATCTTATAAAAACAACAGGTCTATAACCCAAAACGTGAAACTATTGGATGAAAATAGTTTAAACATCAAAAAACTCTAGGTACTGAGCGTGTATTTGTGACTCACGTTCCCAGGTAGTCTCCACTATGCCACCATTTCACCACAAGACATAAACCAAGGGAATAGAAGGCCCACACAACACCTTCTCTTTGTATTCTTGGATCTCCCCAGGTCGCTTTTCGAAGGTCCCATCATCATCAATATTGATCTCTCCCTAATCAATGATGTGAGAGTCGTCATTAAGATAACGATGGAGCTGTGACATAGGAAAACATCATGTATTCAGATCATCTGTGGGGGAATTCCTACACGATACGCCACATCTCCAACATGAGCTAACACCTCGAAAGGGCCAACAAACCAGGGAGAAAGCTTACTCCCATGAACAAAAATTTGATGTACATAATGAAGAGTCACCGTCTGAAACACATGATCCCCAACATCAAACTCTAAGTGTGTTCTATTTTGATTAGCATATGATTTTTGATGATCCTGTATTCTCTTTATCCTCTCACGAATCACCTAAACCATCTATGTTGTATTCTGTACATGTTTTGGTCTGAGAACTGCTGACTCTCTGACCCAAGTTCAGCATAATGGAGAATGTTAAGGATTTATACATAGGGCTTCTAATGGAACCATACTGATTGTGGAGTGAAAACAATTATTATAAGAGAACTCTACAAACAGTAAGCGCCTCATCCACAGACCTCAAAAATCACGAACACTAAGCGTAAAATGTCTTCAAGAGTCTAAATGGTTTTCTCTATCTGACCATCCATTTGAGGATGATAATAAGTGCTAAGGCATAGCTAAAAACCAAAATCATTCTAGAGACCTCTCAAAACCCTATAAGTAAAATGAGTATCTCGATCAAAAATGTTCATCCTTGGGACTCCATGAAGTCCAACCAACTCTTTCAGATATTGCATTGAAAAAACTTCCCCTGAGCTCGACTCCTTGATCACTATGAAGTGGGAATATTTTGTGAAATGATCCACTATCAACTAAATATAATCATGTACTCTTGGAGCTTGAGGTAAACCAGTAATAAATTCCATTGAGATGTCCTACAACTTCCACTGATGAATATCTAATGGCTAGAGAAAACAATCGGGGATGCGGTTCTCATCCTTGACCTTCTGGTAGACTAAACATTGAGACACAAACTCTGAAACTGCATGCTTTAGCCCAGGCCACCAAAACAGACTCCTCAAGGATCGATACATCTTTTTCAAGCTTGGATACATCAGTAAATAAAAACTATCGAACTCTCTGAGAACCGTCTCACACCTCATCAAGGGAACAAAAAGCCTTGCATGATACAACACTCGGTGTTGTTCATCCTCTATCCAACCATTATGGGCCTCACCACAAACAAATTAGTCTCTACAAACCTCCACCTCAAGATCCCCCGAAATGGGACACTTCTATCGGCTGCAATAGAGATGACTACACCGTCATCTCGAAAAGACACCCTTGGCCCCAAATTCTCCCATATCAATAAGTATTGCTGAAATTTCTTCCATTACTCTCCAAGAATCACCATATTCAAACACCACATCATTACGGGATTTTTGACTCAGTGCATCAGCTACAACATTCCCCTTTCTAGGTGTATAAGATATTTTAAAGTCGTATTTCTGTAAGAACTCCATCCACTGACACTGTCGTATGTTTAATTCATGTTGGTGTTAAACATACCTCAGGCTCCATTGATCGATGAAAAACAAAAATCACTCACCAATGAGGTAATATCTCCACAACTTCAGAGAAAACACCATGTCTGCCAACCCAAGATCATGGGTGGCATAGTTGCATTAATGAAGATGAAACTGTTGAGACCCATAAAAAACAACAGATCTTTGTTGCATCAAAACACATCCTAACACTATATATAAAGCATCATAGAAAACATCAAACATAACTCCCTCTGCTGGGATACAAGTAACTAGAGCACTTAAAAAATTGTACTTTAGGTACTAGAAAGCTACTAGACACTAATCAGTCCATATGAACCCCTGATCCATCCTATTTAAAGATTTCAGAGGAGTCACAACTCGAGAGAGATCAGCTACGAACCTCTTGTAGTAGCCTGCGAGACCAAGGAGACATCACAACTCTGACACTGTCTTGGGGGCTGTGCAAGACACAACAACTTCTATCATCGATGGATCCACCTCTACCCCCCACTAAAACATAACATGCCCCATGAAATGGACTTCTCAATCCCAAAAAGCACACTTCAACAACTTCCCAAACAACTGATGTTGACGAAGAACTTCCAAAACATAGTGTAGATGCTCTTCATGATCCTCCTCATACCTAGAATACAAAAGGATATCGTTGATGAAAAACACCAAAACATTCCAAGATCTTATGGATCACTGCGTTCTTCGATCCAATGAACCCTAGATGGAGCATTCACTACACCGAACGACATTATAACAAACTCATAATTCCCATGGAGAAAATGGAAGACAGTCTTGGTGATATCCTCATCCTTCACATGCATTTGAGGATATCATGACGACAAATCGATCTTTGAGAACCAACTTACACACTAAATTTTATTGAATAAATCATCAATCCTCTAAATAAGATAGTGATTCTTTACTGTCACTTTGTTTAAGTGACGATAATCAATACACAGCTACATGATGTCATCGGCCTTCTTCATGAACAAAAATGGTGCACCCCATGGTGACACACTCAGTCAAACAAAACATCACTTTGACATACCATCAAGTTGTATATGTACCTCTCACAACTCATAAGGGGCCTTCCTATGTGGGTAAATATAGATAGATCATTATTATGGTTGTAGCTCGATCCCAAACTCAATCTCTCCTTGAGGGGGTTATGTTACAACCTCTTCAGGAAAGACATCAGGGTACTCTTCTACGACCCTTAGAAACACCAACTGCTAAAACGTTGAAGAACTCAACATCATCTCATCCATCAGGGATAATAAGGCTGGACCTTGCCTATGTCCCATCCAAGGGTCTCGCTCGCCAACAAACATCGTCAGCTCTCCATCCGCATCGAAGAACAAAACATGCCTCTTGAAGGAATCCAAGATATCCTGCATCGAATTCAAAAAATTCATGCTGAGGATGACATAATATGGATGTATTAGTAAACATAGAAAATATCCCCAAGAGTAGTGTTTCCCTAACACTAGCTCACAGATTCTAAATACTTCAAACAAGTTAGCTTGACCTCCAACTGTCTTCGCAAACGCTAATGGAACTAGAAGCCTGTCTACCTCAAGTCCAAAAGCATGGACAAGGGTAGTTGATATGATGTTGTGTGTCACTCCTAAATCAAACAAGGAATACACCAAGGTATAAAACAAGAAAAGGGTACCAAGAACGATGCCTGGCTCGCATGGTGTTGTCAATGCTAAAGAATGAAGTTGCACACGACATCTTCCATGAAACTCTCTGACCCAGATGAAGTCCACCACCACAGTCGTGCTCTGCTCTCTGATGAAGGGGAGTGTCCCAAGGCTATCCTCTTCCTGCCCCATCTACCCTTTACTGATCTAAAGCTGGTGCAACCTACTCCTTCTACCTTAGCTATAATAGCTTAAATGGAGGAACCTGGAGAGGAAAACCTGGTGCACGATGACTACTCTAAAAGGTAGGGAACTCTTACTACTGATGACCTTGACCAACACAATAAAAACAATCACCTGATCCCTTCGCATAGGCTTGAGAGATGTTGTCCCCGGAGAAACAAGATTCTGGGGGCTGGGACCTTCCCCCGGCCGAACTGAAACTCTTCTGAACTAAAAATCGGGAACTATGTACCACAACTCTCCTTCATGAGGAATCATGACAACTCCCCTCTCGTGATGTTCTATTTCTATCCAAATTCCTCTCGACGACCTCTAAACTTACCATCACCACAATATATATCTTCGGAATATACGATGTGACCTGGCACTAGATCTCTAGACCCAATGCCTCCTCAAAATGCTTCACCCTAGCCTCCTCATTTGAAAACAGGTCCAAATCATATTGAAAAAGGATCTTGATATGGATTAAAAACTCTCACACACTGGTTCTCCCCTATCAAAGGGTAAGAATCTCCTGGTGACTGGATACCTTCGCGGTCGAAGAATGAAACTTTACTCTGAACTTTTCTCGGAACTCCTCTAACGAGATCACTGACACCTCGTGATCCCCAAGAAATAAGAACCACCAATTCCTTGGTGCCCCATGAAGCATCGTCACAACCAAGTACACCCAATGCTCCTTCCAAGCCCAAATAAAACTGAATCCTATCTCAACCTCCTCCAACAAGTCATCTATGACTGCATCTGAAACAGAGCCCTCGTACATCTGAAAAATCTTGCACTAAAACTCATAGAGTGTCCTCCTCCAAGTGTCATCTTCATCGACATGTACTCGGCCACAATCTAAGGGCACAGATTTCTGGAGATCTTCTATGTGACCCTGATGAGGACGTCGACCGAGAGCCATACCTATAAAATAACAAACAGTTAGAGATCCTAAACCTAGAATATGAGAGACTCATCATTAATTAATTATTTAGTTGTTTTCATTTAATCCCTTCAGGTTATCCAATCCCAAGTTCAACCCATTAAAAAACACACACAAAGAAGAATGATGCATGATCCTTTCCTACGTCTCTACTCTGCAACTAGTATCACCTTTTTTAGTAGCCATTGTAAACATAATGGTTTGTTCATAAGATCATAGGGGGCCCTAAATTCCTATGTCTCAGCTGGTCTCCAGTGTTTACATCACTTTCTAAACATGTATGACACCATGGACCTACCAACCCATGCAACCATACCTATTCCATACTCAAGACTCCATTCTATCTCTCAACATTCCACTGATACCACCCTATCACGACCCCCTCCCCACAATGTCTAACCCTCCTAGGTCGGCAATGTGAGAAGGGAGATAATGACCTCTGAGTCCTGCCTCTAGTAGGCCCTGAGATGGCGACTAGCACTAGGGGTATAGGGAACACACAAATAAGAGGCATTGCCTGCTAAAAGAACACATGCAGAAAAGAGAGATAAGATAGACACCAATCAACTCAAAATAAACCAGTAAGACAAAAAAATCCCAAGTACACATATGAAATGTCATGAAAAACTACTAAAACTGAAAGGGGAAAACTATAAGTATCCAAAAGAAGGTAAAATAGCAGTAACCATAAGCCCGAACAGCTCATGCAACCGCAAGCTAGTAGTAACTAGCCTGATCTCCAACCTGCTTCAAGTGACCTGAAAAGCAGATTATATATACATAGGGTGAGTATAACAGATTACTCAATAGGATCCTCCCCGAAGCCTCTCATGAAAAAGTAAAGAGAGCGTGATAAATCACATTGAACAAGTTAAACTAACTCATCACCTAAACATGTATACTATATTCCCAACCTCACTATTGCTACTCTCACCATGTAAGGCATAAACGGGAATATTATATAATAAATAATATCAGGGGTACCCCGCTAATACTTCCCCAATGGTTTTCTGCTTTGCCCCAACGTCGCACATCCTAAGAATCTCTCTCCAAAATGGCTTCCCTGTAGACACATGGGTGAAGCACCATAACATTCACCTAGTGAAACAAAACTACCACATCCACATAAGAAAAGTAGCTAGGTAGTTTCTGGGATCCACCATAGCTCGCATAACGTGTATCGTACATCAGGTATTATACCTCAATCCATTACATCCCATACACCGAGTAAGGATCTTCAAGGCATCACAACCTATACACGTTACACCTATAGTATTCCATAGAAAACTATATCTAGAATATATGTGTGTGAATAACCACAAGCCATTATAGCCCTCTACACACATATATGTGGAAAACTAACCAATGTGCCTACCAGCAGAACCACACCATGGGAATATCTTAGTCTTAGAATCAACTACATATAACATCTCTTAAACTCCGGAAAACTACTACTATGACAAGGTATCATATAAGCACAAAACCATTTAAAGAGATTTAATACATTACTTCATTCTCTTTTTATCAGTTTCACTTTACGTTAATTAATTATTTAAACATTAATTAATAAATAACAATTACACATAAAATTTCATTAGCATCACACTCAAAGTACACTGTTTCTTCAAATCGAAACCTCAGCATTGCGCCCCAGCAAGCTCCAAACCCCATGGGGTAACATAATTTATTCAAATATTTATTTACAACAGTACATTTCCATATTCCCTGGCTTTCTAGAAAAACAATCTATGCTTATAAACACAAGGGGCTCAACACGTTGATTAGATGAACTACTTGTCAAGTATTTTCTGCATATAGCAAGAGCGTAGACCCATCCTCCCTTGAGAAGCTAAAAAAGGAAATCACGTGGCATACCCCATGCGTCTTCGCCACTTTTTATTGAAGGGTAAGCATTAAAAGCTTCCATGAGCAGTTGGGAATGTAAAGAAGAAAGACAAAAAAGAAAAATCAGAAGAAAACCAAACATTCACATCAAACCCATTTCATTATCCTAGGTGTTCTCCAGGACAACCTCATGCATAAACTGATGTATCTCTCAACTCCAGCCATCAACTACTACAACAACTAATATTTTTTCATGCCCCCACATATCACAAAAACCATCTGGTCTCACATCACAACACTAGTGTCAGGAAAAAAAATCATTTCGGTTGGGATCCTGGCCTTTGAACAAGCAAGAGGGTAACTCAGAACCCTTCATGGAATTATCAAACAATCAGTTACTTAATCTATCTTGAATTAACTGATTTATTATTCGCAAGTTTCATATTTGATAAACCTAAAGAGTAAGTTCTCAAAAATAAATTAAACATGCTTACTCCACTAATTTGACTAACATAAAAAAAATACAACAACAAGAACTAGATTTATTTACATTCTTTTTAATATTCATCCAAACAATTGCCAATTAATTTCAGTTTACGTTCCTTACCAATTTCTATCAATAATGGCCTTTTAAAGAACGAAATTATAGATATCACACTATCTAGAAAAAACAAGAGACAATACCATATGATTGATATCGATTTATTTATCTGGTTCAAATATTTGTTATGTCAATTATATTGTGATCCAGTGGCTAAACCACGCTTACCCTATAGTTGAATGTAAATATAGAATAGAAGCAATGAATCCCCTACCTTAATAATTTTTCTTAAGGATCTTTATAAGAGAACAATCCTCACAATTGATCACGATCGCCTCCACCCGTGACAACTGCATCCACCCGAGGATGTCGCGGCACAACCGCAACAACCGAAACCCAAGAAACTCTATTAGAAGTATGGAGATCACATGCTATAATATGGAAAGGAGAAACAAGATAAGGTGAAATCAAAATAATTAAGATAAATCATACCTTATATTGAATATTGATAGATAATTCTTGGTTTCACCAAAACAGGGGGAGAACTAGCAGCAAGAAGAATGTCGAGGGAAACCAATCCACTGGGAAAAAGTTTAATCTCATGATTCCTACGAGAAAGAAGGAAATGTTCAAGAATCTCTCACCAGAGAACAAGGATAAAGAACATGTGAGGAAGATATCTTTTCTCATTGGAATATTTAATGGAGAGGTAGTCTAAGATACAATGGATTTTCCATTAAAATCATATCATATTAAACCACACAGTTTGACCATGTAAATGCATCCTGAGCCTTAGAAAAATAATATTGGAGTTAGGGGATTTGATTGTCCTCAAATACATTAAAACAAGTCCATAAATGCATTTTACATCAAATAAAACATTATATTGGTGAAACTGAAAAAATATGGAAATTTGGAAAAAGATATACAATTCAAGAAACATTGTTAATGAGCTGTGACACCGTTTCTGACTCACTATTTCTGACTCACCATTTCTATCTCACCGTTTCTATTTTACTATTTCTAACTCACTAATTCAATCTCACCGTTTCTATATCACCACTTCTGTCTAACCATTTATGACTCACCATTTCTATCTCATCATTTCTTTCTCAATTTTTCTGTGACATAGTTTTTGACTCACCATTTATATCTCACCGTTTGTTTCTCACTATTTATGTCTCATTGTTTCTGACTCACCATTTTTGTCTCACCATTTCAAACTCACCATTAAACTGTTCATAAAACTAGAATCACTATTCATAGAACTGGATATTTGGAAAAGTGTTGGGGATAAGTTACATTGACCTCCTATAATAGGTCAAACACTAGATTTCAACAAAGTGCTAGACCAGATAGGTGCAAGCCATTACAAGAAATCTCCTGATTCATGTTATCCTACTAAAAATGTTTATTTAAATATATATACATCTTTGTGCTACCAGAGTGTATTGAAAAATTTGAGTTATATGAATCATCCAATATTTAATTTTTTAGCTCAGATATAGAGGGAAAAAATTCATCTTCCCAAATTCCAAAATATCATCTTCATATATAAATTCAATCATCCTCCCGTCATTCACACCTTAAATATTATATTGGATCTTATCATCATCAAACTAAGAAACTTTTTCTATTTCTAGTAAATATAGTTTGGATACCAATTGAAAAATTAGTGATGTTTCACATCCCTTGATAATTAAAATATCAATTTTACTAGATCTATGAACATTGAAACCTTTTAAACACTCATATTGTTCATAATTCCACTACCCTTCGAACTCAAATCATCCACCACCTTATTTTCCTTCCCTATGTGGTAGTATATTTTGTGAAAACAATCCTTGAGTTCTTGAAGCCATCTCCTTTGTCAGATGTTATGTTCTTCTTGTGAGAAAATATATTTCAAACTCTTATGATAAATATATATCTCACATAATTCACTATAGAGATAGTGTATTCATATCTTCAGAGTGATGATTATTATATATAAATCTTGATCAAGACATGGGTAGTCTTTTTCATGAATTTTTAATTTCCGTGATTCATAATAAATAACTGTACCATTACTCATAAGTACATAACAATATTCTTCCCTTGATGCATCACTATAAATCTAAAAAATGTTATTTATTAATGGTAAAATAATGATAATAAAATTGACTAATATTCTATAAAAATTTTCAAAAAAATTAATCCAAATATTTTTTCAAAATGCATTTAACCCCTTTACATGTGATCTTATTAAAGAGGTTAGCCATTTGAGAATAATTCTGGATAAAACTATTATAGTTACCCACTAAAACAATAATATTGCATATCGTGGTTATGATCCTTAGTGATAGTTATTCATGGATTATATTTTACTTTGCATTCATAATATAGATTCCACATTTCATGAATATATGGCCAAGAAAATAAATTTCCAGATGAATGAATTCACAGGTACTAAATTTCTCATACTACTCATTTTTTCTTAAAAGTCGTCAAAACATTCTCCAAGTTAATCTCATTGTCTTCATAGATTTTGGAGTACATTAATATATCATGAAAAAATACAATGAAAAAATCATTAACATATTCTTGGAACACTCTATTCATTATCTCCAGTAAGGTAGAAGGTGCATTAGTCAGTCCAAATGACATTACTGTATACCTGTAATGTATATACCTCTTTCGTAATGATATATTTTGAATATATTAATTCTTTACAAAAAATCAATGATATCTAGAATGAAGTTAAATATTCAAAAAATATTTAACTCCATGATTTTGATCAAACAAATGAGGCAGATAATACTTATTCTTTATTTTAATAGCATTGATTTCACTGTACTCAATGAAAATCATCATCAACCCATCATTATTATTAATAAAAATAACTAAGTCTCCCAATAGAGATATATTATGTTGAATACATCCCTAATTACTCAACTCCTCTACTTATTTCATGAGATCTACTAATTACACTATGTAAATTCTATAAGGTGTCTTTGATATTGGCCTTGCATCATGGTTTATGTCAATAGAAAACTCGACTTCCTGCTTTGGAAGATAACTAGGTATGTACTCTAGAAATAAATCAATGCATTATTGTAAAATAGGTAAATTCTTAATAAAAAGATTAGTAGGTTTTATTTTCTCTTCTTCCCCAAGAATTTCATTTAGAATAGTTATAGGATATGGATCTAAAAACGAATCAGATGATGATGGTTCTACTCTAATGATAATAGATTCTACGTCTTCCTCACAAATCATAACTTCCTTATTCTTGAACAAAAAATTACATAATATTTGTATAGTTAGTCCATACCAAGGATTATATCAGTGTTTACCACAGCTATGATGATAACTTCAGAAGATAAAGAACATTTATATTCTATGATGGGAACTTCACGACACATCTTAGTTGCAATGATTCTTCCCTTAGGGGGCTTGACTGAAACTCCCTTATTAATGTAAACTGTAAATATCTAATTTTTTATGAAAACTAAGAAGATTTAAATGAATTTGATGATAACGAATCAATTAAATTTTTTTTCTAAATTTGATATGATAATTAAATTATCTTCCCCCACATCATTATGAAATTAAACCTCATTAGTTGTGATAACAAAAACATGGCCTTTATCCCTTGTTCTTTTCTTGGGAATTCTTCCTTGACTATTAAGAAAATAATTTGCATAATTTCCAATTTCATTACAGTTGTAACATTGATCATTGGTAGATTCTTTATATCCTTTGAAATCATGGGCTTGGTGGACTTTTTCTCAACACTTGTAACAAACTCCCATCCCCAAAAGGAATATTCCACGATGTTTCAATCCATATATAATGGATGATGGAATCTAAAAAATTCCATTCTTCCCCTTTTCTGAATTTCTCTTTATAGATTGTTAAGCATCCCTATTATTCACTTGATTTATTTTAAAGTCATATGACTTATACAATTCATTTTTTGTAATTATTTCACATTAGACTATATATTCATACAATGAGAAAAATTGGGAGCCTAATTCCAGTTAGAGTAATAACATTAACCCATCAAATAATTGATCAACATTACTTGTTGGGTTATGTATGTAGTCTGCTATATGATTTTATAACCTTGTGTAGTTATCTTCATACTTTACAACATTGTCATCCTCCTTCTACCTCAGACTCAGATATTGGAACTCCATGTCTTATCACTAATCAAAGGGAATGTATTTTTCTAGAAAGATTTATTGAAATTCACTCCATTCCAAAATTTCAACTTCTTCATACTCATTTATGTTTTGAATTAATGACTACTATTAATCTATATCATTTTATAGATGATAAAATACCATGAAATTTTTTTCCTTTTCATTAAACACAAATGAATGAAATATTTACCCCAAGTAACTTTTCCATTGATAAGCTAAAAATGAATTTGTGGTCCCATTGAATGTTGTGGAATGTTGTCTCATGATGTGGTCTAATAATGAACCCACCCATTGTGGATTAGGATACTACATAAGGGTAAGGTTATTATTCATAACTAGAGTCATATTTCCCATTATAGTTATAAGTCATTCTTCACTAGTTGAAACTCCTAATACAACATTGTTATCTTTCATAGATGACCAATCCCTACATAGATTACTTACATTGATATGATTTCAATTTCTTCCACTTGGAACCATTTCTAAATAATGGAATTCTCTAGATTATGTTACAAATTGTAAATCTTAATTTAAAAATACTTAACATAAATTAAATATTTTATGCATATGTATTTTCATAATCATAAACATGGTTTCTTTGGGGACATATTTATTTTTAAATCAATATGATTGTTTGGAAATGAAAATATGAATTAACCTAACTATATACCCCAGGAGTATCAAACTAGGTGAAAACTACGACATGTTTCCATATACCATGTTACCCCAAGTAAAGCACAGAACACCGTGTCAGAGTTATTGTTCCTAGGTACATATATTGTAGAACTAATTCCACTTATAGTATCTATACAAGGATATATTTTATTTGAATACCTGCATAATATCTACATTTCAAAAAGATTTATTATGTTCTTCAATACTTATCCTTAAAGACTATATTTGGGTAGTGTTCCCAAATTAAATCCTTTTATACATATAGTTTCCAAGGATTATACTAAAAATCCATTGATAACAACTATAATCCCTTGAACCCAGATTCTCAGAGCCAATGCATTATTTAATTACTTTGGAATGATCATAATAAATCAATACCTAAAATATTGAGTAGTTTTTTGGATTTATAAGAAAAAGATAGAAATATATTTTTTAATTTACATCATGAAATTAAAATTAACATATTAATTCAACTAAAAACACAAATATATCTTATATTGTCGCAATGGAAAAGTTATACTATACCTCTTCACATCATTGGAAAAATTAATTATAAGAAAGAGGTTAGATCAGATGTTCATTAAGGATAAAAAATATAGGAAAAGCATTCATAAATAAAAAATTAAGGAAAATGTATAAAATTAAAACAAAAGGCTTTTAAACGTAACAATGAGAATAATATGGAAGTAATTAATAAAAAAATTACATTAAATTTTTTTTATGGATATTCTAAAATCATAAAAAAAATAACATGTAATATCAACAACTAATCTTATAAAGTGGGAAAGAATAATGACAGACATCAAAATCATACCATCACGGCCTCGTGCTAAGACTTTACATAAATTCATAAAAACCACAAATATCTTGTCTCACGAGACCTACTAATACATCAAGGGGTTATATCACACCTCACCCATTACCTACAATTTCCAATTAATTCCTCATATGAAAGGGGTAAAACATATCCAACCTAAACATTCATATTAATACTAGCCAAAAAATATATATACATTATCCACAAACAATGAAATGTTTAAATGTATCACATCATCATTAAAACTAATAATAAACCCTCAAATAAAATCTGATAGATTTTATCATTTGAAATAAACATCTAGTAAACATGTGATCCAATAAAGGCTGTTTATATATATGGTTTTCTTAATAAAATCATTAGAAACTTATTTAGGGAAATACCTCTTTTTATTGAAAATAAATAATTAAAATGATAGAAAATTTAAAATTAATATATTTTCATGAAAATAGTATTGGAATCTTGTCATGTAATCTTTAAAAATTAGAAGGCATTGTGATAGAGGAAAATATGTTTGCACCATATAAGTTAAAAAACATTCTTCTTGTACTTTATCAGAAAAGTAAAACAAAATATCTTGTAAGGAAAACTAAAAAAGGTTAATTTTATAAAATAGAACATGGGAAAAAATGTCTTTAAAAAATTTTAAAATAATAGTATGAATATTTTTAAATATGATATTATGAACCAAGGATATGGATGATAAATATTTCAGAGTAAATTCTTAGGTAAAAGAAATCCCAGATAATAAAGATATTTCTAATTAGACCCTTACCTCATACTCTCTATTAGTAGAGGGTGTGTTAAACACTTTTATAATTTTTAAATAATATCATTAAGTTATACCATGAATATATACATTATTTATTATATTATATATTATCCACTTATATTGTTTCTTTAATAATATTCTACTATTATCATTATATCAGTTGTGAAAAGCTTTATTTTCTTATGTTTGTTTTGTCGCATATGTCTTGTTTCTTATACTTATGATATGTATTATTCATATACATAATTATATAAATTTCTAATATATTATATTTATTAATTATATATGCTTTCATGATCAATATTTAATTTTTTTAGTGGAGGATAAATCTCATCACACCATGTAGATGGTAGGCCTTGTCTATGCATGAATAGTGATATCAATCAGTAATTGTAAAGGGTAAAGAGTTGGATGGAATATTAATTTTCCAGTAACAATATAATTTTATATTTTTTATTTAAATCTTTTCTATTCATCATTATACCAATCAAAATAAATTATAAATGAAAAATAATCTACACCACGATGTGGAGACGGTAAGTCATAAGTACACACACATAGTGATGTAATTCTTTTGTAGGTTGTGTAAAAGGAAGAATATGGATTCTCGATAATAATAATAACATCTTAGTATATATTTATTTTTTGGGTTATTACATTATTATGGAAATAACTTTTGTAAAGTTAGTATAAGAAGATAATTATTTTGAAAGAGTTGGTAAAATAATTATCTCTTCATCTAGTGTCTCAATTTGATTTTCACAAAATAACTCATTACGTCATATTTAATCCCAAAGTATAGTCTAAAAGATGAATTGAGAGATGTTTTTAGGATAATTGGTTTGGTTTAGGATGATACTAAAGGATTTAGAGGTTTCAATAGAAGAGAAGGAGATGATCCCTTTTATATGAGAGGGGATGGACACTTTTTGAAAATCTAAAACTATTAATTTAATATAATTTTTTTCATTTCAAAGAGCTCCAATGCGAGAAATTTCAAGGATATGATGTGTATAGGTCAAAATTCTCTCATCCAATAAAATATATACATTCGTGTGTTTTATTTTGAACTTTATCATTTTTATTTATCCTCAATTAAATTATTAAATTTTAATTTTTGAAATAATATTATATATTTTAAAATGTTATAAATATTTACTTATATGGTGTAAATTGTACATAAATAGACACTTTATTAGATTTTAATCCTTATAAATATCTAATTTTAGTTTTTATGGATTTTTATGAATATTAATTTTTTTATAAATTTTTTATAAAATATCAATTGTGCCAATTTTTACACTATTAAATTCATTGAAATAAAATAAAATAAAAAGATAGAAATATAACTACAGAATATAAAATTTAATATATTAATAACATAACATATTCACCTATTAAATTAAAGGAACAGCTTAAATAATTAATTTATATTTCCTTTAACGGTTTTAAAACCATTTATTTGATATTTTTATTAACAAAATAATTTCTGCATCAATATTTTTTCATGATTAATGGAAATTATTTAATCACTAAAAATTATAAATAAAATACTAAGATTTAGGTAATTATTTTATAATTCTAGATACTATTTAAAATTGATTTTATCTCATGGATATCCCAAAGTAAAATTACTACGCTTATATAATATTAGAGTGTGGCATTTATTTAAATTTTTTAATTTTTATATTATCTATGTTATATTCATGTAAAAGTGTCCCATAAATGAATAAATTTCGAATCCATATGATATATGTGTAGTATTTAGTCACCCAATATGATTTTGACATGTTTTAGGGTAATTTTATAACATTATTTTTACCTTTAATTACCTAATTTTCCCTTAACTATGGTAAATAAATAAATATTTACTAAATTTATCATTCACCAATAATCTATGTTGATACTATTTGATAAAAAATTATACTAATTCCAACCTTTTATGTCAATCTATTTAAATTCAATTCATAGAAATGAGAAAATTTTGTTTAATCTTAATCCTGTTTATTTGGTGAGAAAGTAGGTAAAAAGATATTCAAAATTTCAATAAATTTTTATGTCTAATTGTATTATAAATATTATTATAATGAAAAAAATTGTTTTAATATAAATATTATTTATCTATGGTCACATTAAGAAAAATTTTATGTAAAATAATTATTTAAATGAAAACGTTTTTTAACAATAATGTAGTATTTTCCAATATTCATCAAAAATTGAAACTTTTCAGAAAAATAAAAAAAAACAACTTAAGATAATTTTGATAATATTAATTATAAAATTTAGGCTACTTTTAAAAATAAAATTCCATAATTCCATAATTTGTTTATTACTATTCATAACTACTTTTTAAATTACTAGTTTGATATATCACGGTTTGCTTGAACTCAGTGTTGTGTGTAGCGCAAGCTATTGAATTAATTAAAAATAAATTTATATTGGATGCTTGGGGTGTTACAGTAGATAGGGTGTGCATGATGTTCAATTAATATGGGAAAATATTTCAAGAATCATGGTGTTGATGTGTTTAATTATGTCAGTAAATGCTTTTAATATTTTGAAAAAAACATTGTTATATCATATTATATGTGTGATGAGAACATGAACATTCGGAAGGACTATCTTAAAATACAATAGAATGACATTCCCTTCTTATTTTAGACACTGAAAGAATTATTTTATACTAGTTTTTCTTGGTCTTGGATTATTTGGAAACCATCAGAAAGAAAAGGTAGGCATGTTGATGTGTGAAACATATAAATACATGTGTTCTTATTGATGGTTTTGGGAACAATAAAAGAAATGTGGTGGATGGTGACATATTAAAATCTCATTTAATAATTATTACCTAAAATCAAGAGCTATGATCTAGAACATCAAATTTATAATTAATTAAATTAATATATGAATATATAAATAAATGGGCTTAGAATATTTTTTTATGATTTTTGATCATCCTAAAAGGACCTTATGGTTTTCTTTTGTTGTGCCTGTGAGGATGAAAGGGTATAATCCCTTTACCGGTGATCCACACATGCCACAATTGTGTTTGAGAAATTCCACTCATTCTCTAGGTTCTAGTGCAGTGAATCAAATGTCTTTTGTTGATTATTATTGATCTCTTGTTCTTTAATAATGAAGATATTATCCCTTGGGTTTCTCGTTCTTCAAAGGAAGTGTGGAGGAGGATTTCAGAGAGAATTATTTGTGCACAGCGATTCTCTATTCCCCATCATAGAATAGGTTTTGAATGTTCTACATAATAGAGAAATCCATATATTTATAGAGAAGAGATTTTTGTTAAAAAATTTAACTTCATAACATCCAATAAAAATAATTATAACCATTAATGAAATCTCATTCCTCCTAATAATAATAATATTATTATTATTTTGTGGTGTTCCATCATGTGAAAAATTTATAATTAATTTTTATGGGATCATAAAAATTTATTTTGTCACCAAACATGTTCATGGCCCGTTCGAATCCATATATCATTTGTTAAACACCCAAATAAATATTTTATTCTCTTAAATAAATATTTTATTCACAATCATATAATTTAATATTTATTAATTATTCAATAAAATAACTAAATATATTTAATTCACAATGTGGTGAATAATTTCTTTATTTAATTTATGAGATCAATATAACATGAATAAAATTATTATTCAGTATTTAGAATAATATTTTTCCCATAGGTTAATTAAAATATAATTTCATCAAGGCCAATAGAAAAACTTATTGTGTGGACCTCTTGGATTCTTTCTCATTGTAATTAGGTGATATTTCCTAAAAACCATGATTTCTATCTAAAAATTGGTCAAGAAACACAAAGAAAATTATTTTATGGCACAAAAATAACAAACACTAACGAATGATAACTTTATAATATAATCCCTTTATCATAATATCTCATCAAGGGGTTTTTAGGTAGGTTTCATCAACTTATATGCACAATATATCATTATTGGACTATCTGAAATAAACTTGTTGTTACATAATGTAAACAAGATTTGGGGTGATAGTTCTATTTCAATCAAAGGGATGAGATATCAAATTCTATAAATATGGGTGGGAAAAATACTTCCTTGAATTATCCATTAATAACATGTCATTCATGATGCAGTGAATTTACCATACTTCCCACCATTATATGAAATGAATATTTTTTCTTTAAAATATAAGTGTGTGAGTTGTGACATGCATTAATTATAATCATATCATCTAAGGAACACTATAAAGGCCCATAAAAAGGAATATATAATGGCACCAAAACATTAGGAATTCCAACTAGAAGGTATGTTCTCATAATCACACATTTTGGAGATTACCAAGTGATAAAATCATGAAAATAAGTCTCATCTTCTTATGAATACTCGTACTCGCACCTGATGGTCTATATAAAATGTATCCCATCATTGAGTTTTATCTAACCATAGAAAAATATTAATAATATTTTCATAGCACTAAAAGTTTCTAATTATAGTGGAGAACTACTATGAAATTATCAATGTGAAAAATAATTGAGGGGATTATTACATTAAATTCATGAAGAAAAATGAATAATATGTAAAATTATTTTTAATTTATATTTAATAAAATAAATATTCATGTAATTGCAGTAAATATATTTTGTACTTCGAAACCAACTCTAACAAACTTCCACTTGGACTTGACCCAAATACCTACTACTTTCTGTACAATAGACCTCACATGATTATCTTGTCTTTATTGAGTCAAAGATTTATTCAAGGGGTCTAATACATTGCCTCCATGGAAATACTAGACATTGCAACCTCGCCTTTAAGAGGAAAATCAATCAGTAGATGATATTTCCCTAGTATGTGTTTCATCCACTGATGTGACCCTGTATATTTTGTGAGTGTCACCATCTTAGTGTTATCACAATATACTACAATTGGGTCTTTATAATTGTCTAGCACATCATCCTACTAGATGAAATTATATATCTATAATTAATATTTAGATTCCTCAAAATCCACAAATACACTCTGAAACTGGTGTATAGTTTATTAGCACATCCTGCTTTGAGCTTTTCTAGCTCACAACACATCCATTCAAAGTGAATATGTATCTCATTTGGGACTTCATGTCATTGTGATCAGTTTGGAAACTAGAATCTATATATCATGTCATGACTAGTCCCTCTTCCACACTATAAACTATGTAAATATCTTTAGTACCCCTTAGATGCACAAGGATAATCTTGACTACCATCCAATGTTAGTCCCCAAGATCAGCTTGATATCGTCCTACCACCCTTGATGCATACATAACATCTAGACTAGTAGATAGTGTAGCATACATGACTACCCTAATCACTGATGTGTATAGAATCATTTATATTATATTTATTTCCACATGGGTCGGAGGAAACATTTTCTATGAAATATAAACTCCATGTGACACTAGAAACAATCCCCTCTTGGATTTTTCCATACTAAATCACTTTAGTATCATTTAGTGTATGTACATTTACTTAGGTTGGGAAACCTCTTGGATCTATCATGATGTATCTTATTCTTGATAATATATGATGCATCACCCATTTTCATCATGGGAATAATTTATTCATCTACTCCTTAAAATGATGTAAGACTGGTATTTCAATTCCAATAAGTAATATGAAGTCAACATATACTATTTAGAAAACAAATTCCCTCCCACTAAATAATTTGTAGAGATAATTATCACAGTCATTCATTATAAAACCAAATTACACTATGGATTCATCAAAATTAATTTTCTATGATCTCAATACATTTTTTAATCCATAAATTGAATTTGAATATTTCATGTCATATTGGAATATTTTTTAATCAAAAACTCTTCATGTTGTTACATGTAGAAATATTACTAATGACTCCCATTATAGAAGGATATTTTGAAATTTGTTTTCAATATATCAAATTCATAGTAAGGAAAAATGAAATGTATAATTTTGAGGCATATCTGTATTGAAACTTTTGAAATGGTTTCATTAGAGTCAATTATATGATTCAATTTAAAGCATTTTGCAACCATTCAGACCTTATAGTTGTTGAATTGTATTTCCATGCTCAGTTTCTTCTTGAATACCTTTTTTATCCAATTGGATTTACATTTATTATATGATCAACCAAAATCCATACATGTTTTTAGTACATGGGATCTATTTCAGAATTAATTGATTCATCCCACTTGTAATCATATGTCCTACTTACTTCTTCCTTATAGGTTGTAGGAACATTATTACAAACTAATAATGATTCACTAACCTTGAAAAATAGAAAACTATACTATTATGGTTCTTCAGTCTCTCTTGTACTCCAATACAACACTTGTTTCTCTGGAATAGTTTCTTCTTCCATGAGCCTTTTTGGAATATTATTTTATACCAAATCTTGTTTTCCTTGATCCTAGATTTCAAAAAAATTTATCTTGCTCCAACTATCTCTTTTGTGGAAGTGCTTCCTATCAATGAATATTTTCTGTCGTTCCACTATAACCTTTTTCTAAGGGGTTTTATAGGTAATATCTCCCTATTTCCTCAATTTATCCTAAAATTGTATGCTTTGTTCCCCAAGGGTCCATGTTTGTTACATGAAGAGTCCATAACAAATTCTTCACTTCCCCACACATGTAAATTCAATAATATTATTCTTCTTCCACTACAAAATTCATACGTAATATCATTCATCAACTTAGTTGGTAGTTGAGTTAGTATTATGGTCATTGTTTGTAACACATATCCCAAAAAGGAAAATAGAAGACTCACCTTACTCATTATGTATCTCACCATGTCCAACAAGGTGTGGTTCTTCCTTTCTCTTACAAAATTCAAATGTGGCATGTCAGGATGACAGATTTTGGATAGGATTATACACTCCCATAAGTAGTCAATTAATTCTTGATTAAGATATTTTCCTCCGCAATATAGTTATAGTTTCATACTCTTCCTATCAATATATCTCTCAACATCATTCATTTATTCCTTGAATTTATCAAAATAATCTGACATATACCTCATTAAGAAAATATATCCATATATACTACAATAATTCGTGAAATTTATGAATTATGAGTTCTTATCCCTTTCATAAATAGGAAATGGTCCACACACATTGTTATAAACTAATTTTAGAATATATTTCTTCCATTTTCCTTTCCCACTAAAAAGGGATTTGGTCATTTTTCCTTGTAAATATGTGTGATATACACCATGTTATTTTAGTTCCAAATAATTTAAATAACAATATTGATATAATATTTTCAATTGTGTTTCATTTACATAACATATATAGTACTTCCAATGTTGGGTGTCTTAAAATTCAATTAATATAACATTGTTATCAATTTCCATTACATGGTTCATGTAATCCAACGTGTAAATACAATTATATAAATGTTCCTTACCATAATAAATTTCATCATTATCAAGAAGAAATATGTATTTAAAAATTTGAAATTGAATCCATTTTTATTGGATTATATATAGAAAAATGTTTTTTAGTAACTAAATTTACATAATAACCCTTTAAAATCAAGAACATTCTAGTCTACAATGTGAGGTGGTAGCCCCGATAGAAACAAAAGAAAATTTATCTCGGTTTCATACTAATAGATCTACCTCCCCTCAATCAATTTTTCTGAATATACATGGTTCCTATATTTCAATACATATATGAGAACCAAAAGCTATATCTAATACCCCATTTGTAGAGATAGATAAATTTACCTGATAACAAATACACATGAAGCTTCCCCTTACATCTTTATTGGGGTGTGTTTTTTCTTGTAGTGGCCCATGTGAAATATAAAAAATTATGTTCCCGCAATTTTCATTTGATATTATTTTTTATTGAAGGGTGTGAAGATGCATTGGGCTTAAATCTCATTAATTTTACACTATATTTTTTCACTATAATTTTAATTTTCTTTTTTGGTTCATATCTTTATCTATATGGAGATGGAGGATAAGATGATCTGAGAGAGATTTATCAATTTTTTTCATATTAAAATTCACAAAAAATGGAAACTTCTTGGGGGATTGATACTAGAAGGAAATTGGTTACCACTTTTTGGTGATTTTAAACCCTAAAACCTCTTAGTTATCAATTTATCCAATGATCTTGACTACATGAGACCCATTAGGGAACCCTATCCATGATTAATTTGAAAGAGAGACATCAAAATCTCAAAATGTTCATATCTAGATCCCTCCTAGAAAAGACCATGGAGGTGATAAAGAATTCTATTTGCATTTATGTTTTCAGAAGAATTCATGAGTTCACTACACATAGATGAATGCATAAAAAATTGAACGTTGTAACCTTTCATGACAAACCTATTGATCAGGTGTATCAAGTATTGGTGATTATAGCATGTAATATTTCTGTTCATGGTGTAGGACACCTCTAAGTCTTCTAAACCAATCATGGAAGTTACTACCATTTGAGGAGATCAGATTATTCCAATATTAATTGTAGGGATATTGTGGATGACGAGATTTTAATTTTATTCTAAAATTAAAATATTATATTATTAGTACATTTCTTGATTTCCAATTCTGTGGGAAATAATAAATTAACTAATTTTATTGAATCTCCTAGTATTTTATCATGTCTAAATATATCTTACCAATGAACATGTAATGTCTTGTTTCAAGGAAATTATAGTGTTAAGGATCCATATTCTAATTCTCATAACCGAAATTAGGATTGATCATTATATATTTAATTTATTTGGGGAGGCAAGTATTTTCCAACTAAGGGATGATAGCTCTTTGATCCATTCTGTGGACTCCCAATTCTAGAAATCCTAACATGGATATTATCAAATTGTTTCTCTAAATCACAACAACTATATTAGGTGCTACTCCTCTAGATGTAAAATTGTTATGTCAATAGAAATCCTTTATAATAACTCCCCGTATAAAATTTCATGTCCTAAAAATGGTTTTTCAAACACATAGATTTATTTTCTTTAGTTCCTAATCATGTAACAAAAGCCATTGTCTGACTTAATATTAGAATGCATAATTTTATTTTATTATAAAGAAATTTTTATCTTTTTTATCCTTTAAATTTATTTTTAATATTTATTTATATGTTTACATAATTAATTAACCATGTTTGGATAAAAAATTTAATCATGATTAATTTAATTCAAATTTTTTCTTTTCATATAAAGTCATTAATCAGATCATGGAATATCATCAATAAACATAATTTTATATAATTAGATAGAAAATAATTAATTAATTAAATGAAATGATCTTGATATTATGTAATGGTTTATTTAATGAGAAGACATTAAATCAAATTATATCCTATGGGGAAATTATTCCTCATATTGGATGTGTCAGGAGATACAACTTTCCACGCGTCCATATATGTATCACTAAGTGGGATACATTATTCTTATGTCTTCAACCATCTCAATATGCCTTGGGATGCTACATTAATTTAAAATATTTATTATTCACACATAGGTGAGGGGAAACAAAGGATTGGATAAGGTGAATTACATAAATTGCCTTGGACATGTGGGTCCCATATAATAATGAAGGGAGGGATGACTCACATGCCATCTTTTAATTTAATTAAAATTAACTGAAAACCCATGCAAGAAATTTAATTAAATAAATTCCAACAAAAACATATGTCTTTTCCATGATCAATATTGTTAATACATTTAATTTATACACTAAAAGTAACTGGATAGAATTTATTTATTTAGTCATTCTTAATATTTTTTGGAATAATCTTTTATTAATTAATTTTATTTCATCCTAAGTATCATCCAAACATAATTGGAGATACCCATCATGTTGGAATTCATAGAAAAAATGGTAGAACAATTAATTATATATTTATTATATTAAATTAACTAATAATTTAAAATAATTTAAAAACATTATTAAATTTTCAAACACACAATGGTGTTCTAATAAATAAAATAAGGTTTTAAGGGTTTAATTGTTCGAATTTAATATAATTGTAATTTTTCAATTAATGGTATAGTAAAGGACTTTTGCGTCTATCTACATGTCATGTAACTTTGTTGTTATATATCCATGTCACTTGCCTAGGGATTTAGTGTGTTAACTCAGCTAGATTACATGATGTGTACATTATAGCTACACACCTTGTTTCCACTTACCATTTTCCTGGTTGGCCTCGTCAAAATGTGGTGTGAAATAAAAGAACTCGTTTTTTAGTTACTCTGGGAATCCAGACACAAATGAACATGGAGATATGGTTTATGATCTGGCATCACACCGTGTACCATATCTTTATTGGCCAAATATTTTCCACTTCCCGTTGGAATCTCCGGTCATTCTTTATTTGTTCTTAAATATCTATGAAAATGAAACATTGAACGAAAATTATTGATATTATGATAACTTGTTAACTAAAATAAGATTAAATAATGAATAACAAGAAATTAAAATCCACCCACAATTAAGAAATGATAACAATCAAATAAATAATTATAAACTTAAATGTGACTCATTTGATACCACTTGATGGTTCCCAGTGCAATAGAAGCATTGTGGTGGATGGTGACATATTAAAATTTATTTTTATTAATTGTTGCCTAAATCCGTCATAGAAGATTTTTCACATCAAATTTCTAATTAATTTATTTAATATTTGAAGAAATAAATATTTGGACATAGGAAATTTCATCATTGATGATTTTTGGTCATCTAGAACATCCCATTCAGATTTCCTTTATTTAGCTTGGGAGGATCCAAGGGTAGAATCCCAATAACGGCCATCCACATGTGCTCTAATGGTCACCGATCAATGATGCTCATTCTCTGGGTGCTAGACTGATGAATCTAATCTATCAGGTTATTCACTCTTGATCGATTTTTCATTGATCTTGAAGAAATTATCTCATGGGTTTCACGTTCTGGAGAGGGAGAGAAGAGGAGGCGTCATGTAAGAATTCATCATGTGCAACAATTCTCTATTCCCAAACATGGAATTGGTATAGAATTTGTTACACAATAGACGTATTCGTATATTTATAGAGCTAGAATTTCTGTTATAGTGTATAAATGAATAATATATATTAAATATAATTATAACAACTAATTAAATATCATTCCACATAATAGTAATAATATTATTATTTTTTTTTGTTCCATGTTGATCAAAATTGATAAATAATATTTATGGGCTTATAAATAATTATTTTATCACCAGACACGGTCATATTCCATTCAAAAATATCATTCTTTTATTGATAACCTGAATATATATTTTATTCTCATAAATAAATATATTATTCACAGACTAGTAAATTAATATTTTTTAAATATTTAAGAAAATATAGAAATATATTTTATTCACAATCCGGTGAAAAAATATTTATTTAATTTATCTGATCAATATAACTAGAATAAAATTATTCCACATTCATGATAATAATATTTATTACTTTAATTAAAATTTAATTTAATTTAATCGAGAAAAATATAAACAGGTAGTGTTTAACCCTCATGGATTATTTCTCAATGGAATTAGGCAGGCTTTCCTAAAGACCAATATTATTATATCGTAACGAGTCAAGGAACCAAGAGAATGAAATTAAAGTCACAATGATGAAAAACACATATGAACGATCTTTTTGTATAATCCCATTATCCTAGTATCACATCATGGTGGTTGCATGATGGTTTTATCTACCTATATGCTTGATACATGAATATTTGAATATATAAAATAAACTCCTCATTACACTAAGTCCATAGAATTTAGGGTGGCTATTCTGTTTCAATCACAGGAATGATATATCAACACAAATAAAGATGGAAGGTACAAACCCTTAATTTATTTATCCATTAGTAACATGTCATTTGTGAGGCACCCAACATACCGAACATTCAACCAAAATTTGGCATCATGGTTTTCCTCAAAAAAATATGTGCACAATTTGTGGAATGCTATTAGGATAATCATAAAGTTTATATACTATTAAGCAGAAACATAGATAAAAATATCTAACGACACCAAAACATGATGAATTTTTACTTGAAGGTTTGTTCTCAAAATATCCCATCACGGAGATTACCAAGTTCCAACATCATAAGAGGAAGTATTGTATTATTATGAGTACCCACACCTAATAATCTATAGATTATGATTCATTAATAGTATGTTATTTATCCACACAACCATATTATGAATATTATCATAACTCTTCAAGGTTCTCATCAGACTGGGGAACTAATATGACTTTCTCGATGTACCAAATATCCTAAGACATTATTTATTTAAAGTAACAAAGAATAACGAACAATAGGTAATAATATGCTTAATTTTATATTTAATACATCAAATATTCATTTCATCAAAGAAAAAACAGTTGGTTCTAGGACACTAACTATAAAACTTATAGCTATTATTGTTTACTATTTTCCATCAGATTTATTTCTCACTAGCTGTAGGTGAAGGTTTCATATTATATAAGAAACCCTGAAAATAATAATTATGATTACCCTGATCCCCTTCCCAGTGATCTAAAAAATATTTATTGGTCCTTTCAATCATTAAACATGTATTATGAAAAATTATTCATCAAATTTTTAATAGATAATATACCTTTTAAAATTCCAAAAAAATTAGGGTCGTCTACAAATAAATTTTATTCAAATTATAGAAAAAAATATCATTATTTTTTCTCAAATATTTTAACTAATTTAATTTATTAAATAATGATAATATCCTAAAATTTTTAAATGTAGATAGAAACTATTATAAACTATAAGAATATTTCTAAAACACTTAAATATATAATTCTAACATATCTATAAAAATATCATAACATAAATAACTCTTAATAGAAGTAATGTGTTATTGGATATAAATAACATGAGAGGTGTGTGAATTAGGGTATGATAATTATTATCAAAATTAACACATGTTCCAAAAACGCACACCAACCTAATTAGAAATTAACCTATTACATAAGAGGGTTATAGAATTTTTTTCTCTTATTTTTCAAGATTATTAAATAAATAGTTCTTTTAATCATCCCATACTTGATTATAATCTATGTTTTATTACCCACTTAATCATATTGTTCGTTGTAGAATATAATCAAGAAATCACAAAAGACACACATATTTTTACTTACTTCATTACCATGGGATAACATAAAGATAATTAATGGAAATATGAATATGAATTAGATTGAAATAATTGTTTATGATATATCACTCATATTTGATCCCATTACCCTTACAAAAGTTGTGGGAAGATATAATATATCTTTATAATCAATTCCATCATAATTTATCTCTAATTATCAATTGTATAAATATAATAATATATTTTCTCAAAGGACAAGAATAGTAGAATCATGTAGTTTCATATATAGAAAATATAGATTAGTTCCCTGGAATATCTACTAACGACATTGTAAACCAATTATGATAATCACTATCAGAATCGTTTTCATTCTATGAGATGTCATGGAAAATCTTTATTCTTATTTATATTAAAATTTAAGAATAATTTTCGTCATCACCCAATGTTATTAGTCTATTATATTATCCTTTATCGGAGTATTGACATGGTTCCAAAACCATTTTATTTTTTCCATCACATTTGATTGGGACCCCTACCCTTTATAGATTATGATATTTTGTGTATTTAGATTTCACTCTTTAGTTTTATTCAAAAAATATATATAACATGAATTCTATATGAATATATAATTTTATATTATAATATCATTTTGACTTCCAACTGATTTGGATTCAAATCTATCCATTCAATTTCCTTTCATAAAATCTATATCATCAGATTCAGATTAATTAGTTCAATCTCAATATCTAACTGGTTGATCGTTTTTAATAAACAAAGACAACATAAAGTCACATAAAATCTAGTTTTCAAACACAAATATCATTAAAATTCCCTTATACTTAACACTATAACATGTCATAGTGAATCTTTATGAAAATAACCCATTGAAATAGTTAATAGCACAACAACAATTCATTTTTCCTTCAACTTAAAAAACATTGATGCTTACTATTCACTTTAATATGTTGTAGACATCCAATAATATCAATCTCTAATAAATCAATGATGATTAAAAAATATTTGGATTTGAATTCCATTTCTCACAATTACAATTTCACAAGAAAAATTAAATAACCTTCGTATAAAATGTACTCACCACACATTTTTTACTCTAACACATGCTGGGATCTACCCTATTTCATATTGGGTTACCTTGATGTGAGTTGTAATATACCCTTATTAGATCCAGCTGGACTGCATTAGCTTGAAAATTGTGACTTTTCCATTACAATTATGTAATCCAATAATGATTTCTATTTCCTTTATGTATCTTAAATTTTTACCTTTATGGAGAAACATGTCTATGGATATGAACCTTAAATATATTAGTGCTTCATGTTCACGTAGTTCTCCTTCATCAATCACCATTATATAGTAGAATCATCTTTGCATCCCATAGATAGTGTTGAAGAAACATAATGAGGTTCATTATTGGATCAATTCTCTCATTTATGTTTTTTTTTAAAATAATTATATGGTGGAAAACTTCCATGACCATGATGTTCTAAAAAACCATAGGCCACTTTCCACAGGTTGATTTTCAACTTCAAGTACCATTTAAAATTATCCCTACACCAAAATTCAATCCATTTTCATATTCAAAAATTAATACATTATTATCACCATGGTATACACAAATAAGTGATGTTGGTCTCATTTATTAAACCTATTGTAGTTCATTATTTCCAAAAAAATATATTTTTTCTACAAAACCCACAATTTCAATTATTTTTTTAATTATTCAATGTAATAAAAATAAAACCAATATATTCTTATTTAGATGTTATATTTTTATGAATCCATCATTATTATCATATAATTTCATACATTGATTCATTTTCAAATGCTCTAATAGTCTCCATAATAAAAAATATCAATAGCACAATATTTCTAATCATAAAACATTATTAAGAAATCCAATAGAAAACCATTAGGGTTCTAAAAATCACACCATTTGTATTTAGTTTATGTTTTCCCCTTAAATATAACTCTATCCTTGGATATAAATCATAAATACCAAATATTAATGGGTTTATGGTGGATTATTTCCCTGCTAATTGGATATGATGTACAAAGGGGATAAATTTTTCTTCTTTCTTCCTATTTTTCAATAACAACGAATGGGGATTCGTTTTACCATTTCAATTCTATGATTATGATTCAAAGATGTGTATACTCATCCTTTTTCCAGTAATTTCCTAAAACTATATTAACATCGCTCGTTATATATATATATATTGGGTTTCCCAGTGAGCTTCCACCCCCCTTATGGATAGTGACAACACTATATTTTGTCTCTAATAAATTTTCGCTAATCAAAATGGTATATTTACAAACTATTATAAATTTTAATTTCAATTATCTATATCTATATCATACCATTATTAAAATATCCATGAAAGATAGATTATCCTAATGAAAGCTAGTGTTTGAGACTCTCACTTAGTATTCGGACTGTAAAAAAATGTTATAAGCCTACTAATACTAGGCTCAGTTTAGGAAATTACAGACCATGATAACCACCAAAAAGTGGTCCATGTCACTTATTGATATCAATAAATAGAATGTTTCATTAAAAATTACAATTCTAAACATATCCTATGATCTCAATAAAATTCATTCCAAATATTATAAAATAAAAAATTGAGTATAGTACTGATAGGGAGACCAATAAAAGAATTAAAATAACCTAATTGTTAATACCAAACCGTTGATACGACTTGAAGTAAATTTATACATAGGATGATTTCAACATTTAAAATTTTAATATATTATATATAACATCAAAATAATTCTATGAATTGTTAATTATTGTAACCAATTATTTATATAGTTTGATAATATCACTTGCATATAACAAATACCTAGTATAGAAACATTTCTTCAATGATTTTTTTTATATTGGGGTCATAACATAATGGGAAATAAATTTACTATACTATAGGACAGGATATCCTATTACAATTAAAATATGATACTAAATTTTAGAAAATATAAAAAATCAAAATGATAATACATTTATTATTTTTATTTTGTTCTTAATTTTGTAAACCTATTTGTATCCTAATTATATTTAAAAATATTCTGATACCAATTTCTATTCACCATAATTATAAATAAATAATTCATTTTCATATTTTTTTGACTCCATTACCACAAAATTAAATACATTTCAACCATATCGTTTTTGGTGTTTAAATTATAATTTGAATTTATCATCTAAAAATTTTATTGATAACTTCTTAACTGTAATTTGTCCATGAATAATAAACATAGAAACATATCTATAAAAATCCCACTAACTTGTGACTTTTCAACACATTTACTCTTTGTATTATGTATCCACTAATTTTCCCCACAACATTAAACAAAAGTTAGAATCATTAAAATTCATCAAGAAATGAGTCTCTTTTATTTTCCTTTAAATTAGGAGGATGATGAGTCTCTATGGACAACCAATTTTTTTGAATTTCATATTAGAAATAATCGTTAGATGTGAATTAGAATTAATGGTGTCTAATATATTCTCTACTTACTATGGATTTTTAAATTATAAATATACCATGTTACAACCTATTATTCCATGAAAAATTTTACCAACAATTATTTAAATTTCTATTATACATTGACTGTTCATTTCTCAAAACATCATGATACTCAATCTTGTTATGCAATAATTACTTTATTTTTCAAAACCCACCATTCATTGGGAAATTACTATCATATGTATATTTTTAGTTTTATAAATATTAAAACTATTATATTTTTTATAAAATAATTTATTAATTATTCTAAACATTTATAGTTTAAAAATATATATAGTCATCTTGGTCATATCACATTAACAATGTTGTTTTTATTTATATAGCCCTGTATATATATTACCCAAAGTAGTAGTTTTTTCTCTATATTCATAGTGATTTATATTTGTATTACATATAATCCATACTTATGATATTTCCATGTAATTAATTATTATAATAATAATAATATTTGGAATTATACCCATGTGGGAGAGTATAAAAATAATTATATTTGGAATGATAAACATGACTACTTTTTCATGTTTGTAAACTTATCCATTCAAACTTTTCACCATCGTCACAACAAATAATGTATTACTATGCTCCATAAATAAACTAGAAATATATCTATTAAGTCATCAAAAATAAAATATATTTTCATATATGATGTTGGATATAATCTACTTTCTAATACCTCTAATAAATACTATAGTAATTAAATTTACAACACCTTTACTATTTTAACTTTATTATAAATTTCAATTTCACTATTCTTCACACACCTATGAAGAGTCTAACCATATAAAAACCCATATTTTCATATAGTGAAAGGCCATTGGGAGATGATGGTATTTTCTATGCTTATCCTTCAACATGAACTACTTTTCCTTCCCTTTATAATTACCCAAAATGGAGTAATAGTGAAAAAAACATAAAAACCCTTGAGTATTGGCTTACACTTGCATTGGACTTTTCCACTTAATTATTGGATGAAATAAGTTCATCTTCAAAATATTGGTAATTTTGTCTCCATAGATCAATATTAAAATATATATCATCCATGAATGTATTTCCATACGGAATATAATCATCTGATATAGTGGATATATTTTTTAAAAAATCACTCTTCCCAATCATCTTATAATTCTGTTATTTAACTTGACTAATTAAAACATACCATCTCTTATTCTTTCTTTTGTTTCTCCTCAACCAATTTTGACAAGTGCATGGAATGGTCATCATTTTTATCCTATATGTTCTTAACTTATTTTTATTTTATATTTTTTCTATTGAAATCAACCATTATTATTCCACCTCTTTTAAACATATCCTATATCTTTTTATCTTGGTATTCATTATTATCCCTCAAATCCATGGCCAGAACAATGGACCTTTTAATCATGATTCTTGTCATTTTTAATTAAATTTACCATACATGGATCTTTATAATGTGTGAATTGTTCCCTACCAATAGCTTCATATATTACTCTCTAAACTATTTATCCATATCTTACTAAAAATGAATAACATCACAATATAGAATCCATGGGACTTTCTCATCATCCGCAGTCCAAATTTCAATTTTTATTTCAGACTCTTAATTCACCCTTAATACATTATTAAATATATAAAAAAATTTAATCAATTAAATTATTTATACCTTTTAATTTATTGATTCCAAATATTATTCCACTCTTTTCAAAAATAAGACCATAAAATGGAACTCCGCAAAAATTATACTGCTTCTTTTTAGTTAGATATTTTTCCCTGGGAACCAAAAATTTAAGAGAAATATAAAACATAAACTTCAAAAACAATCAGAAAAAAGAGATAAAAATATATATAATAAAAATTATGAGAACATTAATAACAATTTTCGGGCTCAAAGGTGGATTAAGATTTAAATTTAATTACACTAGTGAATTAGGGAATCCAAATTATTTTCTAAATTTACATATGTTATTAAAACTCTCACCGCCATGCATGGATCTAAAATTATTAAATATAAGGTACCAATGATTATTCTCTTACATTCATGTAAATTTTAAAATAAATCCAATTGACTAATCCGTAAATAACTATAATAAATGGTTTCTTTACACACGTTAATAGATTTATTTATAATAGAAACAATCAAGAACACATGAAATGATAATTTTTAATTGCTTTACCCCTGTTGGATAATCCAAAGAGAATGTATGGAAATGGTTCTATACCTAAGAATCACTAGTGGGTTCGAGATTATTAATTCTTGATTGGGATAACTACCCTTGTAAAAAAAATATATTAATTCAACGCCATAACCACTGACAATTTTATTCTTCCTCCATGGAAATAATGATTACCACTACTCCTAGTACCATTATGTAGAGGTCTTACATCATATAGCTTTAATGATTCCACCAAGATAGTCACACCTAATTTATTCATTAAAGTTACTTATATTTATTAACTTTTAATCTGAACTTCCCCCTTATGTCACCCCCAAGCACCCAAAATGTTTGGTAGAATATGGAGATGTTTTCGGGGGAGAAAGGAGTGGGCATGTTTTAGGTGCATGGTTTTCCAAACCGTCCACACAAACTATGTTCCCATGTCCATATCATTAAAAATGAGTTAAATAACTTATTATATCTCCTGGGATTTATCATAATTCTTCTCATTCTTCCCTAATTTGATTTTAATAGATATGGTATCCCTCAAAGCCTCTCAAACTCTTATTGAAACTCTATTTTGTGGGAGGGTGGTGGAGGAACTTCACACAATATCAAGTGTATCTCCCTATTAAGTATTCCCATTTTCATGAAGTTTCCTACAATTTACTTGAATTCAAAAATTACTAGAGTTTACTTTTTTCATCATTGGGTTTCAATTTGGGTTTTCTTGGTCCAATCCTTTGTTTTTAGGCTCGATCTACCTTTTTTGAGGTGCGGTGGTGGTTCGAATGAATTTTGGCACTAATGATTCAGTGTTTTAACAATTTTTGTAGGTGATTCTATGTGTAATAGACCATTGGGACTTAAATTTCAATTTTTATAATATTTTCATTTTTATCTCATTTGATTATTGGTGAAAAAATTGGTTTTATTTGTATTTTTTAATAAAATGAAGTTTAACTTCCATTTTTATGTGAAATTGGGGGTTTTCCTAAATATATTTTTTCTGTTAAATTTTGGATACCCTATAACTACATATTTTATTTTATTGAAATGTATTAGGGATTAATCTCATGTTTTTAATGTTTCTCACATTTTTATGTTTCTGGGAAAACAATTATTTCTGTTTGGGAAGCATATGAACATTAAGTGCCATGTTTGTGAGATAATGGAGGTTTTATAATGATATCACTTCTTGGTTAATATAATTAAGCACTATAACTGATTTTTTGGTTTAATTGAATGGTATTGGGATTAAAATTTTGTTTTGGTGGATTATAAGTGTGAATATAGTTTTCAATGTTGGTATTTTATATAGTTTTTGGTGAAAGACAATGTGAGATTTAGAGAAGTTATTTAATTGAAAATCAAAATTTTTTATTGCGTGTTTTAAGTGGAATAAAGTGTGAATAGACACTATATTATTATTACGTAAACAATAGTTGTATGGTTATATGAATAGTGTAACACCCCAGGATTTCAGAGTGCGTTATTTCTTAAAAATAATTCAATAACTTGCACTACACGCAACACCGAGTTCAATCAAACCATTAAAAGAGGTCATGAATAGTATTAACTACATTTTGAACTTTATATAATCCTTATAATTTTAGAATCCCTATTATGAGTTTCTTAGTCATAATGCAAGAACAGATCCATTTTCAGTATTTAACTTTTATCAACTTCTAATAGTGAAACCTTTTTAAATACAATATTTTAAACTTTTTGACTAAATGGGGACATCAAAAATTTAAAATGAAACATCCCAAGCTTCCACGGTACGCTTTCCTTTGAATAAAACAGTAGCGTGTGTTGTACGCAACTTCGAGTTCTAACACACCGTAACCAATCAAACTAGCTGTTATGAATAGTAATACCTACTTTTTGAAGTTATATATATTTTATATTTTAAAATGGACTTCATTTTTGGATTCGGAATATCTAATTTAGCCTAAGGTGAAATTTGGTACTTTTCGGATAACTTTCATATTTTGATGAATAGTGAAAATTACTAAATTTTAATTAAAAACAACTTTTTTAATCAAAATAATTAATAGTGATAAATTATGAATTTGAGTGGTTTTAAAGTATATTTAGAATATATTTTTACTATTTAATATAATGTTGGTCATTGGACATAATTTTACAATTAAACAGAACATAAACAAGTGTCAATCTTTTGATAGTTATTATCTCTTAAAAACACGCTTTTTGTTTTGACAGCGGGAATTAATTTTAAATTAATTTCTGCCACTTCTGTGTTTTGCATTTAGGAAAATGGATTCCATATTTGGAATCATGATGTTCAAATTTTGTAAATAGGTAACTTTTATTTTTAGACATTTTGAATAATTACTGCGGTAAATATTTTATTTACCATGGTTAAGGGTAAATCAGGTAAATAAGGGTTAAAAAATAATATTATAATAATACTAAATTACCCTAAAACGTGTCTTAACCCTATTGGTTGATAAATGGTCGACCATGAGAATCTTTGGGTCTATTTTGGGACCCCATGGATCCACTTGTAAGTGATAATGACACTTTATTTTAATTAAGTTAAAATGAATACAAAAATGACACAAGCATATATATTTTAGAAAAACAATTGTTACATAGGGTTATATATGTTGGATTTTAGATTATAAATATTCATTAGAAAGATAAAAAGATTTCCTACATAATGATATTTTATTTATAATTTTTAGACATTAAATAATTTATTTTATTTATGACACAATGATGATGTAGTAATTACTAAAATAGTGAAAAATTAAAATAATTGGTATTATAAATACCCAAATAAATATAATATGAAACTTTTAATGAATTAAAATAATTTTATAAGATAATATGATATATTAGGATTTATTTAATTGACTTTTTTAGAATTAATCAATCTGTTATGAGTTTCACAAAAATCAACTATTGAATAGTGTCAAAATTGATATAAAAGATTTCTTAAAACAAATATTATATTATTAATTGATATTAAATTCCTAAAAATCTAAGGTTCGGCCAAGAGACTTATATCATGATAGGTTCATCATTAATGTACCACTTGGGGGTCTCTTGGATGTATATAGTATGTTTATTAACCATATTATATAAAAATACAAAGAGACATTGTAAAAGTGAAACTAATTAACTTAGAGTTAATACTTAAAGATAAGGTTAATATAAGTACCCAAACCTGTCTAAATTCTATTGGTTGAGTGGTTTTCGACCTATCCCCACATTAAACTTTTAATAATAAGCTTTGGAGCCATTAGAAACCGAATATGAATTTATTATAAATTAATATTTCTAGCTTTTCCAAAGGTGCCCCTCACCCCTCTTATAAAAGGGCACTCCTCCTTCTCATTTCTTCACACCTTCAAAGCCTTTTAGTTCGGCCAAACTCTGCCTAATTACTCTCCCAACATCCCTCACTACAACCTAGAGGACTTATATTGATCATAAAGCCAACCTAAGGAGCCCTTTTGATCAAATCAAAAGAAAGAACCCGAAGAAGAGGTAATGATTTCACCACCCTTATCGAAGTTCATTTCTTCTTCCACTTCTTCTTCCTTTGTTCTTACCATTCTAAAATAATAACTCCAGTATCTCAAATATACTGTGATGTTATTATAAATATGGTACAACCATATTCAGTATTCTATCCATCCTTTGAATAACATGTCACCATACGTGCGTACGTACGGCTTACCGTCTCCACGTCGTGGTGTAATTGTTATTCAATATAATATTATTTGGATGGGTATAATAATGATGTGTAACTCATGTAAATAATAAATATAACATGTTAATGATTCTGTATATATTATATACCATCCATTTATATATTATTTTAATATCAAAAGAATGATATTATCGCTCGTGCGTACGTACGGACTACCGTCTCCACGAACGCGATGAGATTCATTCTCCATCGTAACCATTAAAGTATAATTATCATTTAATGATTTAAAAATGATGTTTAAGGACTTGATATCATTCTGGATATGAATAATATACAAACTATCATTTACAAACATGTCTTACGTAACAAAACATATGAAAGAAAACAAGTAAGTTAACACCCGAAACAACGGTAATACTAAGATATTATTATAAATCGATATTAAAAGATCATATATGATATCATATTAATTTATATGATTCTTGTATAATTTAGTAACAATTATTTCACCATTACACAGGAGTTTAACCTACCCTAACCAAGGAAAAAGTACAAGGTAAGGGTTTATTTCCCAATCTCTTCATTATCCGAGGTTGTTTATACGTAATAATCTACTGGGATATCTTTATCATCCACATCCATGTTTCTTAAAAATGTATTTCAAAACATTTTTACTATTTACAAGAATATGGGTTAAAGTAATTTATACCCTTGTTTGACTTTTTATAAGAGGTTTATAAAGGAATCTTTCCGTCGTTTTCAAAACAAGGTCCTTTTTAACCTTTTCGACAAAATTGAGGTAAGAATGTTTTTTTAACTTATAAGGCGGGTGCGGTAATTTTACGCCGTTATAAAATCTTCAAAGTTTTACTTAGAAGCTTATAAGAATATTTTCAAAGAAAATGTTTTATTTTATATGGATCTTAAATGATTTCAAAATAAAAGGAGATATTTTTTTAAAAAGAATTTTGATTTCATCTATGTCAACATCCTTTGACGGATTTTAAGATTATTTGAAGTTGATTTATTATGATACAAAACTTCTATATTGTATTGAAGGTTTTGTGATATGTTTGACTATGGATGTGCTATTTTTATACCATTCATAGTTTATGGTAAAATTATTGACATTTCGTATGCTAGTTTTAATACGAATGTTTATGTTATGTTTAAACCTTTTCATATGGGAATGCATTGGACATAATAAGTGACGGGTGGAGCCCGCTATAGCTCCTCGATGCATCGGTAGGTCTCATGAGACAAACTAGTGTCTTGGCACAAGGCCTTGACAAAATCTTATTTGTAGTCTTGGCACGGGGCCTTGGCTATGTGGTTATGATAGTCTGGCATTATGCATTCCAACATTATGAAAGTGGTTATTGATTTTGCATGTGATTATTCGATTAGTAGAATATCCATGTGAATAAGTAAATGGCATTATTTCATTTTACTTTTGCCATACTATGTTGAAGTTCATGTTTAAAAGGCTTTTGTTTTAGTAATTCATTGCCTTCAATGTTTATGCTTATTTTGAATGTTCCGCTATATTGTTATCCTTACTGGGCATTTGAGCTCACCCCTTTTCTATGTTTTATTTTTCCCAGGTAGTGAAGAAGTAAATTATGATTGACTTGCAGGGATATTATGAGGGGTTAATAGTGTGGATATGAAGACTTTGTTGTTGTAGTAGTTTTTCACTTTGAAATGTAATGTAAAACTTTATGAATATATCTAGTGTTTCCAAGGCTACTAAACCAATCGGTCTTTCGAGATTTGATCTTTCTTGTGATCATGCCAATGTTACGAAGTATTGCACCGACTCTGGGTAGCTGGGGTCGGGGCGTTACAGTTGGTATTAGAGGAAGTTTAGTATAAACCTTGGAAGCTAGATTTAGATAAACTCTGATTAGAGCACGTAGACCTAAGATGAACTTTGAGGATTAGTATATAAGAACTTCCTAGAATTTTGGTATTGTAGAGATTTTGTGAGTTTTCCAAGCAATACATCCCTGTCTGGATACGAGCAGGTAGAGGCGGCTCTGGCACAGATGTACCTAGGGGTAAAACCTGAAAACACCGCTTTGAGGTAGACTCGAACGGGAACTGGTGCACGACAACGGGCCTTGCTGCACTCTTGGTTACGACACTCCCGGGGGATATGCTTAGGATAACTCTCATTTTCATTACAAATCATTTTGAAGGGATTATGAGTATATAATTCCTCAAAGAAAACATTCTTATGATTATGGATTATATCCATAAATAGTTCAATTTATGTTACGTGTTTTATAAGTATGGGATTATGTATTTTGATTCATAAACTGATCTAGTTTATGCCATTGTTTAGAAATGGCGCCTAGTAGAAGGAATGAGAACTCCAGAAATGCACATGATCCAAAGAGAAGGAAGGATCATATCTTTCATGGTCTTAAGCTAGAATTTATAAGAGAAATAGTCTCCCATGTATTATCATCATATGAAGAAATAATATCATGTATTGATAAGATAAGTAAAGAGTTTACTGAGTCCTATGGCTTTGAAGGGAAGCAAGAGAAGAAAAGGATGGAAGAGAGAAATATGGATAAAGGGAAGAGGGAAAAGAAGAATTTTCTCATATGTGGTAACTGTGGAAAGAAACACCCTGGAACTTTCCTGAAAGGAATGAGAGTTTGTTATAAGTGTGGAGGAAAAGGGCACAAATTACGTGACTACAAGGGTATAAAAATGGTTTAAAATGTACAATGCTTCATTTGCAAGGAGTTTGGACACTACGCAAACCTATGTCCCAGTCATCAGACTATGCCGCAAATGATGTTATTGGATAATAACCAAGTTATGATACTACCACAGATGAAGAGGAATGATTAGAGTTCTTATGTTGATTATGTCAATTGAGTGTTGTATCGACAATGTACTTGTTATAATAATTATGGAGTATATAAGGATTGTACTGCAGTACTATTTCATTAAGGACTTGAGATTATGTGGAACAAAGAAAAGTGACTCAATAGCAGGATAAATTTTTGGAAAATATATGGTTGAGAGAATGATAAATCATAATATAGTTCTGATACTGAGGTAGTGATTTTGGAATAATACATGATTGATTTGGATAAATTATATTGGATATTATTGACTACCTTGAAGCTGATTAATGATTTGTATATTCCATCATTGTTGGGTTTTAAAACATTTTTGGATTAATGAAGTATATCCAGCATTCTATATGGAATAGGGGAGCATGAATGTAATCAATAAGGAATATGGTAATTCAAGATGTTACAGTTTATTAAAAGAATACAAGATGAAGGTATTCATATGCTATTGCGGGGTAAAAAGGATCTATATTATGTTTACCTTCCTTATAAATTTTGGACTGTGAGTTTGGACAGAAGTATTTTGGATAGTTCTAGTTTGGATTATTTTGGATTACCATAAAAGGAAAACCCGGAGGTTGGGCGACAACCCGTCGCGTCCGGCAAGGCTGCGAGACTTGAACCCGCAACTGAAGGGCGACAAGGGTGTATCACCTACCACTGGCCCATGAGATGTCATGGATTAAATAATGTTGTTTTTTTTTAAGATCTGGTAGATGAATTATAAATTCATTTATTTTGGAACCATGTACGAATAGTATAAATAAATAAAAAATTACATTCTATTATCTTTTAGAGTGAAAGATGAGTTTGTGGTAGAAAATTATTAATGGATAAAACTCTGATTATAAAGTAAGTATATCTCCTTATGATCTTAGCCAATCTCATAAATAAATTCCTCAACATTAATAAAAGGAACTTAGAACAAAAATGTTTCCCTAGATGGTACCTTAAATCATCACTAATTTATGGCTTTGGGATTGTTGGCCTTTTCAGAGCCATGTTCTCTACCACTCTCCATCAGATAATTGATGGTTAGATTTCTCCTCCATATCCATATTTTCCTACATGGAACCCTAGTATGTGTTATTTTCGGTAATCTTCATACTTTCCACTCTTTATTTTAAATAGAGGCCTCATTAATTCATTTTTCGATGTGGGATTTCAACTAGGATATTTTGAAACGTCAAAAATGTGTTATCCTAATACCCTATGTTTTGTTGAACCGATGGTATTTCAATTCATCATAGATTGATGAATTTAAGGACCTCAATTTTATACTTGTTTGTGATTGATGACCTCAATCACTACCTATAAATATTTACGTTTTTCCTCCAATTATATGTCTCTAATTGCCACCAATGTTCTCCTAATCAAGATCATAATTTGGTGGTGACCCTTTCATTTCTCTTTTCCTCATATTAAGACTAAATTTTAGTAACCCAATTTCTGATGTGGGTTTTCCCACAAATATATTTTCTACTTTCAACCTTTTATTTTTGAAGAACAATTTCAAATTGCGAGGACGCAATTTATTGAAGGAGGGGAGAATGTAACACCCCAGGATTTCAGAGTGCGTTATTTCTTAAAAATAATTCAATAACTTGCACTACACGCAACACCGAGTTCAATCACACCATTAAAAGAGGTCATGAATAGTATTAACTACATTTTGAACTTTATATAATCCTTATAATTTTAGAATCCCTATTATGAGTTTCTTAGTCATAATGCAAGAACAGATTCATTTTCAGTATTTCACTTTTATCAACTTCTAATAGTGAAACCTTTTTAAATACAATATTTTAAACTTTTTGACTAAATGGGGACATCAAAAATTTAAAATGAAACATCCCAAGCTTCCACGGTACGCTTTCCTTTGAATAAAACAGTAGCGTGTGTTGTACGCAACTTCGAGTTCTAACACACCGTAACCAATCAAACTAGCTGTTATGAATAGTAATACCTAATTTTTGAAGTTATATATATTTTATATTTTAAAATGGACTTCATTTTTGGATTCGGAATATCAAATTTAGCCTAAGGTGAAATTTTGGTACTTTTCGGATAACTTTCATATTTTGATGAATAGTGAAAATTACTAAATTTTAATTAAAAACAACCTTTTTAATCAAAATAATTAATAGTGATAAATTATGAATTTGAGTGGTTTTAAAGTATATTTAGAATATATTTTTACTTTTTAATATAATGTTGGTCATTGGACATAATTTTATAATTAAACCGAACATAAACAAGTGTCAATCTTTTGATAGTTATTATCTCTTAAAAACACGCTTTTTGTTTTGACAGCGGGAATTAATTTTAAATTAATTTCTGCCACTTCTGTGGTTTGAATTTAGGAAAATGGATTCCATATTTGGAATCATGATGTTCAAATTGTGTAAATTGGTAACTTTTATTTTTAGACATTTTGAATAATTACTGCGGTAAATATTTTATTTACCATGGTTAAGGGTAAATCCGGTAAATAAGGGTTAAAACATAATATTATAATAATACTAAATTACCCTAAAACATGTCTTAACCCTATTGGTTGATAAATGGTCGACCATGGGAATCTTTGGGTCTATTTTTGGGACCCCATGGATCCACTTGTAAGTGATAATGACACTTTATTTTAATTAAGTTAAAATGAATACAAAAATGACACAAGCATATATCTTTTAGAAAAACAATTGTTACATAGGGTTATATATGTTGGATTTTAGATTATAAATATTAATTAGAAAGATAAAAAGATTTCCTACATAATTATATTTTATTTAAAATTTTTAGACATTAAATAATATATTTTATTTATGACACAATGATGATGCAGTAATTACTATAATAGTGAAAAATTAAAATAATTGATATTATAAATACCTAAATAAATATAATATGACACTTTTAATGAATTAAACTAATTTTCTAGGATAATATGATATATTATAATTTATTTAATTGACTTTTTTCGAAGTAATCAATCTGTTAGGAGTTTCACAAAAATCAACTATTGAATAGTGTCAAAATTGACATAAAAGATTTCTTAAAACAAATATTATATTATTAATTGATATTAAATTCCTAAAAATCTAAGGTTCGGCCAAGAGACTTATATCATGATAGGTTCATAATTAATGTACCACTTGGGGGTCGCTTGGATGTATATAGTATGTTTATTAACCATATTATATAAAAATACAAAAAGACATTGTAAAAGTGAAACTAATTAACTTAGAGTTAATACTTAAAGATAAGGTTAATATAAGTACCCAAACCTGTCTAAATTCTATTGGTTGAGTGTTGTTCGACCTATTCCAACCTTAACCTTTTAATAATAAGATTTGGAGCCATTAGAAACCGAATATGAATTTATTATAAATTAATATTTCTAGCTTTTCCAAAGGTGCCCCTCACCCCTCTTATAAAAGGGAACTCCTCCTTCTCATTTCTTCACACCTTCAAAGCCTTTTGGTTCGGCCAAACTCTGCCCAAATACTCTCCCAACATCCCTCACTACAACCTAGAGGACTTAGTTTGATCATAAATCCAACCTAAGGAGCCCTTTTGATCAAATCAAAAGGAAGAACCTGAAGAAGAGGTAATGATTTCACCACCCTTCTCCAAGTTCATTTCTTCTTCCACTTCTTCTTCCTTTGTTCTTACCATTCTAAAATAATAACTCCAGTATCTCACATATACTGTGATGTTATTATAAATATGGTACAACCATATTCAGTATTCTATCCATCCTTTGAATAACATGTCACCATACGTGCGTACGTACGGCTTACCGTCTCCACGTCGTGGTGTAATTGTTATTCAATATAATATTATTTGGATGGGTATAATAATGATGTGTAACTCATGTAAATAATAAATATAACATGTTAATGATTCTGTATATATTATATACCATCCATTTATATATTATTTTAATATCAAAAGAATGATATTATCGCTCGTGCGTACGTACGGACTACCGTCTCCACGAACGCGATGAGATTCATTCTCCATCGTAACCATTAAAGTATAATTATCATTTGATGATTTAAAAATGATGTTTAAGGACTTGATATCATTCTGGATATGAATAATATACAACCTATCCTTTACAAACATGTCTTACGTAACAAAACATCTGAAAGAAAACAAGTAAGTTAACACCCGAAACAACGATAATACTAAGATATTATTATAAATCGATATTAAAAGATCATATATGATATCATATTAATGTATATGATTCTTGTATAATTTAGTAACAATTATTTCACCATTATACAGGAGGTTAACCTACCCCAACCAAGGAAAAAGTACAAGGTAAGGGTTTATTTCCCAATCTCTTCATTATCCGAGGTTGTTTATACGTAATAATCTACTGGGATATCTTTATCATCCACATCCATGTTTCTTAAAAATGTATTTCAAAACATTTTTACTATTTACAAGAATATGGGTTAAAGTCATTTATACCCTTGTTTGACTTTTTATAAGAGGTTTATAAAGGAATCTTTCCGTCGTTTTCAAAACAAGGTCCTTTTTAACCTTTTCGACAGAATTTAGGTAAGAATGTTTTTTTTAACTTATACGGCGGGTGCGGTAATTTTACGCCGTTATAAAATCTTCAAAGTTTTACTTAGAAGCTAATAAGAATATTTTCATAGAAAATGTTTTATTTTATATGGATCTTAAATGATTTCAAAATAAAAGGAGATATTTCTTTAAAAAGAATTTTGATTTCATCTACGTCAACATCCTTTGACGGATTTTAAGATTATTTGAAGTTGATTTATTATGATACAAAACTTCTATATTGTATTGAAGGTTTTGTGATATGTTTGACTATGGATGTGCTATTTTTATACCATTCATAGTTTATGGTGAAATTATTGACATTTCGTATGCTAGTTTTAATACGAATGTTTATGTTATGTTTAAACCTTTTCATATGGGAATTCATTGGACTTAATAAGTGACGGGTGGAGCCCGCTATAGCTCCTCGATGCATCGGTAGGTCTCATGAGACAAACTAGTGTCTTGGCACAAGGCCTTGACAAAATCTTATTTTTAGTCTTGGCACGAGGCCTTGGCTATGTGGTTATGATAGTCTGGCATTATGCATTCCAACATTATGAAAGTGGTTATTGATTTTGCATGTGATTATTCGATTAGTAGAATATCCATGTGAATAAGTAAATGGCATTATTTCATTTTACTTTTTCCATACTATGTTGAAGTTCATGTTTAAAAGGCTTTTGTTTTAGTAATTCATTGCCTTCAATGTTTATGATTATTTTGAATGTTCCGCTATATTGTTATCCTTACTGGGCATTTGAGCTCACTCCTTTTCTATGTTTTATTTTTCCCAGGTAGTGAAGAAGTAAATTATGATTGACTTGCAGGGATATTATGAGGGGTTAATAGTGTGGATATGAAGACTTTGTTGTTGTAGTAGTTTTTCACTTTGAAATGTAATGTAAAACTTTATGAATATATCTAGTGTTTCCAAGGCTACTAAACCAATCAGTCTTTCGAGATTTTATCTTTCTTGTGATCATGCCAATGTTACGAAGTAATGCACCGACTCTGGGTAGCTGGGGTCGGGTCGTTACAAATAGGGATTTAATTAGCGTGCTGAAATTGTTTGAGAATGATGGTGGAAGCTTGGGTGCCTAGTTGGGAAGATATGTACTAGTACGCAAGTGATCCAGAGCAGTTTTATCCTTGTTTCACATAGCATTTTGGATAAAAAAACTATAAAAAACTATAAAGATGATGTTTACGGATAAATTGGTTACTTATTTCTTCCCTACTAGTGTATCTTTCATGGGTAAAGATTGTGACATGGATATTTTACACCGAGGTAAGAGGTATATAGGGCCCGATACTATCTAGAGCCTAGGGGTGTTCCCGGTTTTGGTGATAATTATATTTATGGTATTTACCATTTCATTAGAGTGTGTTTGGATATTAATTATAGTACATAAAATTTCTTATTACATCGTTGTAACATGTTATTGTTTATTTTAAAAACTGTTTACAATTGAAAGTTTAATTTTAGGGAATTTATCACTATTTTTCCATACATATTAACACTACGTGATTTTTCACTTTATATTGCATAATCATTGGAATATTTTGGTGGTATCATATTGGTATTAGTCTCAAAACATACTTAAAACCCATGGTTGTAATTATAATTGATTATGTTTGACATAGGATAAGGTAAATCCTCGGGTGTAGGTTGTTTGGGATGTTTCTTCCCTGCTATGTTGTGGTGTTGTGGAGATAGCTCGGGGGTGGTAACCCCTTGTAATTTGGAGTATTTTTGGTGGATTTTCAGTATTTTTTATTTATTTTTGGACCTCGTGTACTTTATTTAAAACCATGTATTGAGATCTTGTTTCAATTAAGTCTTCTTCAGCATGAAAATTTCAGAATCATACTATTGATTATTTTTAATGTTTTAGGCTTTCATACCCGGGTAAATTGTTCTCAAACCAAATTAATTGATACCAAGGAACTTTTATTATAGCATGAGGATAGGGAAAATTTTTTGGGCCTGGTAATTGGATATATTAATGATGGTATTAATGGTGACCAGATTTGGTTCGTGACAATGACCATTAAAATTCTTAGATTAGGCATCCATTTTCACACAGGGGAAAATCCAACTTGGATGATGAAGCACCATAGAATAAATTTTATCCTCTGTAAACTTTGGTACAATCAATAAATTTGAGTTCAACCTAGTTTGTAACTTGGTAACCTTGACATAAGTGGTGATATAACCTTAAAATATCCAAGTGAATTATCCCTATGTGTGTTGTGGGACATTTCCATCACCCTTATGTAAGCCAAGATACAATTTAATTACTATAGTGTTTCCCCCATGGTCATATTTACATATAAAATTGTCTTTAGAGATGAATCATAGGTAGTACAATTATTTTCCTTCATGCATGTGGTCTTCATCCATCACCCTTACATAGTGAAATCCACTTTAGATATACAGCCTGTGAATATGAAGAACATCTAGTTCCATGGATTACTCCATGTTTTCATTGAGAATCATTATTTCACATAATAATACTCTATACAAAAAATCATTACAAAATGATATTGTAAAAAAAACCATATCATTTTTCCAAATTTATGTGATTAATTTGAAAATAATTTCAAAATCATCCACACATCACTATTCCATCCATTTTCAGATTCAAAATAGCTTTACCAAAGTCACCATGGATTTTTATAATATATAGTGAAGATCTCCTTAACAAAAACGTTTACATCTACCTCCATCACTGATATATATTTTAGAATCATAACTAAAATATTCAAATATACATTTGTGTTATTTAAAGATAACAACGAAAAATCTAAACTACTTCTTTTTCAAAAATTATTGATTTAATGAGTCTATAAATATAATCCATGTGAGAGATCCAATTATTTTTCATCAGATCCATGAGGTATCACCATAAAAAATAATATCAAAAAATCATTATTTATAATCATCATATGTCATTAAATATTTCATATAAATACCTTAGGGTTTCTAGACATCCTCTTTTCAAAATATTGACTAAAATTTTCTTCAAAAAAATAATCCATTAATCATAAAAATATCTCAGCAAACAAATAAAAAAATATCTATTTTAACCATTAAATATTTTACTAAAAATAAGCTCAGAAACAATTATATGTTTCAAAATATATTTTAAATAAATAAAACAATATCATGTAGCATATTTTTTCCAAATAATAACCTAAAACATTAAAAAAATCAATCATAAGAAAACTCAAATATTATATATATTTACGACAGTTATATTCAATTTAATTTTACAGACTAAGTTATTATTTTAAATAAATGTCACGTAAGTATTTTGGATGATCATACAAATAATTATAGTCATAAATTGAATTTTATAAAATATTAATAAGAAACATATCAATATTTTAAAAAATCTATAATGTTTCATCTTATTTCTTTTTAATTGATTTAATATATTAATATTTGTAGATTTTATGTTTTATTTAATTTTGGAATAATTTTTTAAATTTTATATTTATATTGTGTAATTATATAGTGAACGTCTATATTAATTATAGTTTTTAGTTTTTAATCAATTGTGATAATGTTTTTAGTGTTTTAGAAGGTTTAATTTGAATGCATAGAGATTATGATTTGATGGTTAAACCATTGAATCAACATTTTTATGGGTTTAAAGTGAAAATTTTAGATTGTTATTGTAACAAGACACTATGTGTAGGATATAATTTCAGTGATTACCCAATGATCTTTTTAGTGGGGCATCTCTCACTCGGTTTCCACCGTGTGTCCAGTATATTATATCCTTAGTGATTCATATGGTTCCAAGTAATGTACGAAATTATGTATTTAAAAGTTTAGAATATTTATAAATTATACCTAACAAATTTTAGAGCCCTTTTAGGGTATCTTAGTATAAAATATATACATGCTTAGGGATCCCTCTTCTAATCCTATCATTCTTCGACTTTTTCCCTCATGATCTTAAGGGTTTGTTTTGATTTTATCCCACCGAATCAAAGTAAATCCACATTGTTACTCTAAAGGTTATATTATTTTCACCTATTAAATAATTTGATATTTCAAGATAATGATTTCATTATTTGATTACATTATTATTGTAGTGGAACGACTATAATTTAGAGATCTTTACTATCTATGATTTAATGCTGGATAATGAGGAATAATTTTTTTGTCATTTTTTGTCGTTGTGAGGAAGGTTATTTTCTCAAAAGTTTTTACTGTTTTGGTATACAGGTATATTATTTTGGGTAATATAACATTTATATTTATTGTATGGGAGAGCTATGAGTACTTAAACTATTCTATGCATGTGTTATAATTTAACATTTTGCTAAATCTTTCATGGATATTACAAAGGTAATTTACAAGAGGTTACTCAATGATTTTCATAATTATAGAAAAACATTATTATGATATAATTATATGTGAAAACAACTCCAGGGGTATTTAACTATATATTTCTAAAATAATCATTCTACTTAATATTTAAAATATTAGAAAAATAATATATATTTTTTAAATATAAATATAATATTTTAGAATAGTTTTTGTTATTTTGAATTAGATTTCTTTTTCATAAATCATTAAATAAATATGTATGTTAAACTATTTTAATCTATGTATATTCAGTTTTTGATATTTATTGTATGGGTTGGTTATCAATTATCTTATATTATTCCTTTTTCTATAAAATTTCCACAGAACAACCTAAATAGAATATTTCTGTTAAGATAAGAATGTTAAATGCTTATAACTATTCTTATATGGGTGTTATATTTTTATTTATGACCATATGATAATATTATTTGTTATATAATAATGGATATCATTATTCAATATAAATATAATTATATTTTTTTTTATGAGATATATGAAAATTAATTATTTTCCCAAAATATTCAAAATGAATAATAAATTAATGAAGAACACTTAACTTACAATTATGATGTTTTATTGATTGTGATATATACACTAGGTTAAATGAATCCGTAAGTGTTGGTTTATAATATTGATATTAATATATCTTCTATTATAATATTATTTATTAAAATTTAATATTATGATTTGTAGTCCTTCATTTCCTATGATGTGTGTAGTTTGGTTAACAACATTTATACATGCAATTGATCTAAAATATTTTCTAATCTATATATTGGGATAAATCATTTGGAGTATAAAGTGGGAATTACCTATTAATGTTTCTCCATTCCAAAATATCTTCTTTATCATTGTACAACACACTATTCTTAGGAATTTTATATTGTTTTTTATTCCTTGTGTCAGTTTGAATTTCATGCCTTGTGGGATTTATCATTCTCATTCATTCCCTTGGTTCATATTAAGAACTATTATATAATATTTTATTCCCTTTCAGTACTTTCATGTGGGGCACATTGATGTGAGTGTATATATAGTTTTATGATTGATTTAGTTAAACAAAACAGTCTAGAGAGTGAAATATCTTAGTGGATTTGGTGATTCTATGAACACATTTTTCTTATATGATAATAGAAGAATGAATATGATATTGATTGGGGATATTTATCATTATAAACTAAAACCAAGTAGAATAATTCTATAGGTCTTAGGTGATACATGAATAATTATCTATTCAATTATATATATAATCAAATTCGGGGTTGCCATTAATTAACATCCATTAGGGAGTTATATGTGAATGGTTATTATTAAATACTATGATATAGAATGATTAATAATTATCTATTCAATGGTTCATATTCAATTTCTCTATATAGATATCAGATGATTCATTTTTTGTATATTTTTCCAAATTTATGAAGATTTAATAGTATATCATAGATTTAATTCAATTATTTTTATCATTTATTATGTAAATAATTATGATGTATTAAAAAACTAACATTAATAATCTATTTTCATTTATCAAATTTTAGATGGTGGTTTTTACCCCCGGTGGAGTGGAATCCCACTGTTAGGTTGATATTTTTTTGGCAATGTTATTATTTCTCAATAAGGTTTCCAATTCCATGGGTTAGGTAGATTACAACTTATGTGTGTGTTTGTGTGTCATAGATATAATGGAGGATATAGGTTATCAATATATGGTATATGATATATGTTTTAACTTATAGACGATGTAGAAAGGGTATGTGTAATATTTCCATTCAATGATTTTACATGGTATTTATATAAATTTTCTTCCTTGTTACTCTAATGAGGTTGTATTATTTTAATCAGGGTATAAATTCTTGGTATTGAATAATATATGGATTCTTCTAGAATTTTGGGAGTTGTCCTTTTTAATTGTATCATTATGATATATAATCACTAGAATGTTGATTTTGAATATTTTGTTATTTGATATATATATATATATATATATTAAATTACATATAAAAATTCACATTAATTCCCTTTCCTATTTACTTTTAAGCGATCTTTTGGACTCTTAGTGGTTCCTAATGATTTATTCATTCACACACCATATATAATCCACTATGATAGTTCATATTCTTCTGCAGAATTAAAGGTATGAGTAGGTATAAGAGGATTACTTCTTGGATATTGTAACAACCTAGGTTTTAGTAAAATAATACACCATAAATAAATAATTTTTTTGATAAATTTATTCAGGTAAAATATTAAAACCAAACAAATATGGATTGTTTTAAGGTATCCATAATATTATAATTTAAAAATAGTGGTAAAAAAATTATGAATTTCAAATAAAAATATTCAATAAAAATGAAATAAATAAAGTTAACTTTAAATTTTATCTCAATAGGTGATAAATTTTAAATAGATATTTATAAAAATTAATTATTTTAAATTAAAATATATTTTTATATGAATAAATAACAAACACTACGTTGACTAGTAATTTTTTGTAAAAATATTAATTAACGTTCAAAAATTAATCATCCTATAAAAATAATGTTTCCCAATATGTTATATATTAAATTATAAATTATAAATTTTATAATTTCAACTTGAAAATGTTAGCTTCATTCTTGTATCTATCATATAAATATTATATTAACATTATTTTTTGTATTTTAGTAAAAAAAGACTTATTTTTATGTGAATGATGTAAACTATTTTTTACAAATAACCTGAATTTTATGAAATTAATTTTATATAAGTATGAATAGAAAATTCATACAAATAATTTCAATGAAAAAATATTTATTTTATATGTGGATTTATGATTTAAAAAAATAAATTTATAAACCCGTATTTTATTTTTTAGGACATAAGTTATTAATTTATAAAAAAAATGTTATAAAGTTATTATTTTAAAATTAATTTTTATCACTTTTAAAAATATAAAAATATAAAATTAATTTAAAAGTTATAATAGTTTGGTACAATGCATGAAAAAAATTATTTTATGTTCAAGCATAATGGATAAGTTATTTTCATAAAAACTAATTACCATGATAAAAGCTACAATGTTAAAAGTAAACATATAAAAGTAAATATTATTAAACATGATTAATACATGTGTAAGAATGTGTAGTTATGGACTTTATCAACCATATCACTCAATCTATCCATTATTTCTCAATTTTGGACACACTTTTATTGATAATTTCTCCCCCTTATTGAATTTGTTTGTGTGTTTACAAAAATTTCATCCCTTTTCCCTTATAAAAGGGCACTCCTAACCTCACTTCCCATACCACCAAAAAAAATTATGTTTGGAAAAATATAACCAAAACTATCTTCAACATCCCTATAAATAATCCTGGGGTTTTTTTCTTTTCAAAAAAAATCTATTAAAGGCCTAACCCCCTTTGCAAAGAAGATAATCTAAAAACTGAGTAAAACAAATTTAACATCTATTTCTTAGGTTATATTTTTTTTCACTCATTATTCATAAAATTACATTAAACCATATCAAAATTATAAAAATATATAATTATTATTATATTATATTATTATAATAATGGTACAATAATTATCACCTTTTTAATTTTAATTAAGAAAAAAAACATGAATTGTGTGTGTGTGTGTGTGTGTGGACTGCCCACTCAGAGAGTAAACATGTTTCATTTTACACCACCACATTTATAGATTATTTTAGGTTATATTTTAATATTATTAATGATATATTTATATATGTAAAAAATTATATCAATAAAGTTCTTTATTTTTGAAACAAAAATTCAATATCATTATATGGTAATCCATCGATATCGGTGAATAACATGAAACTAGTTCATCACCAATTTAATCTTCGTTAAATTCACCTATAAAACCATGTGATTTAATTATAACAATATATTTCTTCATAAAACCTAAATTCAATTACTATTATTTTAATAATTATATTTGGATGAATAAAGATTATCAACATCATTTTTTTGAAGCGAGTTTAAAATGGTCAAGATTATAAACACCTGATGTTGAAAATATATTATAAAAATCTAGTAATTATAGAGAATTTTTATTAATTATTATTATTAATGGAAATTTTTATATATATTTTTCTGTAATAGGTGATTATTGTTTTTATATTTTTGATACATGTGGTTGAATAACATCCTTTATAATAAAGAGTAAAGGAAAGGGTATCACTGACTCAATTTTTGATTCATCAAGTCGGATTATTTTTAAATTTAATATAATTTTACTTATCCTACCATTTATTTATTTTAGATGTTCCTTCGGATATTTCTATGAGTAAATCATTTCAAATCATTAATAACCACTTCATTTATAAAATGTGTTCTAAATAAATTATATAATATTGGTGAGGACAACTCCAATTTTTTCCAATGAATCATTCCTTCAATGATGATGTTTTTCCTTTGAGAACAGTTTTATTTAATGAAAAGAAATGAAAAATTTCTTTATATTCTTTATCATTTAATTTACCAATTTTATGAATGTAATTTCATTAAACATTTCTATTATCTAGGTTTATCTTTTAAATATCTAAAAATATTAATAAAGAATTTTTTTATTATTTATCTTTTCATATTTGTTAGATAATTTTTTGTTTTTTTCATGGAACTGTTATTCAGAAATCTTAAATATAATTTTTAATCAACCCTAACATCCTTAAAAAATGTGTAATTAACTTTCACATTATCTTTAATAACAATGTTTTAAATGTACATCAAAGAAATTATTTTTACCCCAAAAAAATCCCAAAAGGATTAAATCTTATAAAGTGATATTTTGATCATCCTATATACATTATTATGATATTATTAATTCTTAAAAATATGATTTTTATATACTATTATTTATTATGACTATGTTTTCTAGTGTTTATGAAATGTTTAATAAAACCATTCTTTTTATGGGTTCTATGTGATATGATTATGGTTGATTTAAAGTAAAATACATATATATATATATATATATATGGATGATGATGACTAGGTTCCTATATAACCCTCCAATGAATTGGTATAAGTTAATAACAAATTAAATATTCCATTTTGTAAATTATTAATTTGTTTACAAGGGTATGGGCATAACGGGTTTCTAGACATTCTCACACAAAGAAATAATGTATTTATTCACATAAGTGTGAGTATAAGGAGTTTTTCACATTTTTTTCATATTATTAATGTTTTCCCATATTTACATATTTTATATCAAGTTATTCCACATTTCCATGATTTATTTTATTTCCATTAAATTCCATGTTGTCAATATTATGACTTATTTTTAAAGTATTCTACACGTTTGTAATATGATCATATTTTTATGATTATTGATATTCTTTTTAGCCACATTATATCATTTATTATCTCTTAATGATATTGTTAAGATATTATGTTTCCCTAATAAATTTCATTATTATCATTTTTTGCCATGTGATATTTTATTAAGGCATTAATGTATTCACCATGTTTTCATTCATTTTCATTATCTCATACATAATAATATATTTTTCACTCACAAGGTATATGATCTAATACCTTTATTTTATTTATATATCTCATGTTATGAAGATTTTTTTATTTTATGATATTTATAAAAGGGTTCATAGGATCAAGGTAATGGATTAGAGTTTTAATGTTTTGTAAAATAAGTTGTTTATGTAGCTAGGGTCTAAGATAATAGACCATTGGGTATTTGGGTTAGGAAACTATTTGTAAAATTTATTATACAAAACAAGAAATTTTTTCACTATTTATGTTATTTATATCTTGGGTCATTTTAGTTGGTATTATATTGATGGTTTAGTTATTTTTTGTATTATATTATAGAACATTAGTAAAAACCCCTAGGGATAAGCCTAAGGGATAAACCTAAGTATAGGGTAGCAAACTAATATTTTTTGTATAGGTTAGACTATGCTGTTATCTATAAATCACATCCCTATTTAGAATTAAAATTAAATTTAGGCTCAAGAATAAATGTTCTTATGGGTAATTATCCTAATAATTTTGTACTAGGTATTTTTTGAGCACATGTTGTTTTCAACAATACATGTTTAATGGGGGATATTGTTGAGAACAATAATCTATCTCTTTATGATGATTTTGACGTTCACAAATATTCTTTAATTGTTTTCTAAAGATTTTATTTTATTTATTTTTCAAGAATTGTATATTTTATATATTCTCATTCTTGGAAGAATATTCAAGTGTATGCACAATGTGAAACAATTGCTAAACCATTCGGGAATCAATTTAAAATGTTCTGGAAACACTATTCATACCATACGTTTGGAAAGCGTAGCGTAAAGAAAGAAAGGAAAGCATAGCATAAAGAAAGAAAGAAATGCGTAGCGTAAAGAAAGAAACGAACCCGTTGTTTACTCTTTACAGATTATCATAAAATTATGGTTAAAAAACCATAAGTTATTAGAAAAGTATGAGAGAAAAACCCTACGTGAAGAATAACCTTATGTGAAGAATAACCCTACTTTAGGAAGGAACCCTATGTTTGGGATATTGATGAAGAAAAATTACTTAAATATTTAATGTTTTGTTTTTTTCTCAAAAGTATGGTTAATCAACCATAGTTTTGTAAAAAACCTTATGTTGCTTGAAATAGTATGGATCGTAAACCTTACATTTAAAAGAATAGAAAAGTATGATATATGTTTGGATATGGAAGATAAAAGTATAAATGGTCAACCCTATGTTTGTGGTCAACCTTATGTTTGTCATCAACCTTACATTGGAAAATGAGACATCCACCTATGTTTGATCTATGTTACGTTTCAGAGGATGTATGCAGTACAACTAAACCTTACATTTCGCATCTGGTATTTGAAGTTGATATTTTTGTTCAACAATCTGCAAGCGATTGATTAGGATAATTTTAAACTGGACTAAACCCTGATTTTGAAGTGTGTCCTTAACAGATTTAGAACCGTTTGAAGGAGTGATTTAACCGGATCTTTTCATGGTGAATTTTATGGAGTTTTACGACTTCTAATATTAATTCCCAAGTTTTAATATTGTGAGTCAATGGGAGATTTTTGTGGATATGATTTTTCAGAGGAAGCACTCTATATATCTATTCTCATTTTGAATTTCAAAGAATATAATACACACGATAACAGAAATAGGTGTGATATACGAAAAAGTGTAAAGAGGTCGGTATAGTGAAGATTTGAAAGTATAACACATAGTGATCAAGAACGCAAGTTCAGATACAATCATTGTATTCGAAAGAAAGATCTGCTACACAGACAATGCTATTTATAAAGAGCATAAACTGAGACAAATCAAGATATAAAGATCTATAGATTACAAAGAGCGACTATACTCTATTTTATTGAAGAATGAGAGACACAAAAAAGATTCATCTATTTGTCAATGACAATATTTTGTGAATCTGCGGCTGCATATGTTGAGATTGTATTTTCTATATCTACTGCAACAGAATCAACTCAATGATCAATATTTCTGAAGACGATGATCCATCTGTTGTCAATTTCATTCTGTTTCAATTGAGAAAATCAATTGCAAAAGTTATATCTAAACAAAAACACTTTTTATCTTGAGTGACCAGCTTCACATACTAAGATGAGTAGGTTCATGTTTGAACCAGAAGGCTTTTTTTCCTGAAAATTATAAAGGTGTCAACTGCCTGTTTTTAGTTGTTGGATGGTTTGGAGGACCAGATGGTGAAAATCACCAAGCTCATGGAGTAGTGCATTAGTGGAGTGGACTAGGGGCCTTCTGTTCCCCGAACCACTATACATCTGTGTGTCACTACTTTTATTTATTCTTCTTCATGATCAAATCTGATAAAGTATAGATGAAAGAACTCGATCAATTGAAGAGTAAATGGAAAATCTAAAAGACACAATTCACCCCCTCTTGGGTATAATATGTTTATTCAAGATCCATCAATTGGTATCATATGAGGAGCTTCTGATAGAGCCTTAGCAAGAGATAAGCATTTAAATATTATACAACAGAGCATTATTACTGATATAAGAGAAGGGATGTTAATGGTCAGAGCACCATATTTTAATGGAGACAACTATGGATGCTAGAAATCGTGCAAGATAAAATATCTAAAAAACCTCGGATATAAAGTATATTCAAATATTCTAACTCCTTATGAAATTCCTGAAAATCATGAGACATGGAGTGCTGCTATAGAGGCAGAGTATTATATGAATTCGAAGGCTATGAATGCAATTATCTACGGTCTAGTACCAGATGAATTTAATAGAGTATCCCAGTGCCTGATAGCATATGAGATGTGGAAAACAATACATGTGGCATATGAAGGAACAGACTATGTGAGACAAATAAGATATGCTACTTCCAAATTGAAATTTAATACTTTCAGAATGTTTGATGGTGAATGCATTACCCAAATGAATGGGAGATTGATAGAAATTTTCAATAATATAATAGCTCTAGAAGATCCTATCAATCAGGCTGATCAAGAATTAAAAGTACTGAGGGTACTTCCTACTCGATGGAATGGTATCTCGGTTGCAATCAGACAATCAACACCAGTAAAGGATCTAACCATGAGAGAGATGATTGGTACACTGATGATGTACGAAGCTGAAATACAAGATGAGGAAAATGAACATAAAGTATACATCAAAAAGGATGATTCTTCCTTGAAGGTAATTTCACAAAATTAGAATATAAGGATGAAGAAGAGAGACGTCCAAGCCAAATTCGAGAGCTCTGACACATCAAACTGAGATGAAGAACTGGCTCAGCTATCCAAAAAATTCAGAAAATTCTACAGCAAGAAAAGAGGATTCAAAAATCCTTTAAGAAAGATGATAAGGAAGTAAGATGCTATGAATGCATGAAGATGGGGCACATCAGACCAGATTGCACACAATTGAGAGATACAAAGAAGAATAAATTATTCAAAAGGAATGACTATGATCAGAAAGACAAAAAATCTATGAATTCCACTTGGAGTGTATCTAAAGACTCCAGTAGCTCTCCAAAATAAATCTCAGAGAAAGAAGATGTCAATCTGAAAGAAAACATGTGTTTTATGGAAGAAACAGATGAGGTACAATCATATTACTCCTCTAACTCAAATAATGAATCAAATTCTGAGACAAGCTACACATATGAAAAACTTGCAGCCTACTACAATATGCTTGAAGAAAGATATGACTCACTGTTTAATAATCATAAGTCACTAAATAACATACATAAGGCTATTTCAGATGAAATAGATACAATTCTGAAACAGAATAATGAATTAACTGATAAATATAATTCTATTAACACTAACTATATTAATTTTGAATCAAGAATAAAATCATTGCAGGAAGAAGTCGAATCTTACAAACAGGCTGTAAAGGTTTTTACAAGAGAGAATTCATTAAATGAAATTCTTGGAAAACTGTTATTAAAAATTAATGATTTGGAATTGGCAGTAAAAGAGAAAAACCTAATATTTACAAAATTTATTTTCTTCCTAGCACTAAAAGGGTTAATTGTAACTTTTGTGGGACAAAGGGACATATAGATAAACATTGTTTCTTAAGACAACATAAAATTTTTGGTGTAAAGAAAGCCTATGTTTCAAAAGACTTATATGATTCAGATGATTTTAAATGAACAATGCAAATCTGGATACCCAGATCAATGCTAGCTAACACCCCTGGACCCAACCGAATATGGGTACTAAAGAAATTTTTTTAAATGTCTTTGCAGGTAGCTGGCCACAAAAGAAGAAAAGATATATGGTACATAGATAGTGGCTGCACAAGGCATATGAGTGGGAACTCAACAAATTTTGTAACACTCACTCAAATGGAAGGAGGACTTGTCACATTTGGTGACAATGACAAAGGAAAAATCATTAGCATTGGAACTGTTGGAGATCCAAAAACAGTCTCAATCAACAATGTAATTTATGTACAAGTATTAAAACACAACCTGAAAAGTATCTCTCAACTTTGTGATGATAGATATACTGTTGATTTTACTAATAATTGTTGTACTATTTTTAAAGATAAATTGTTTAAATTTAAGGAACCAAGAATTGACAATGTCTATACTTTGGATTGAAATTCCTTGGGTAAACAACAAGTAAATTTCTTGACTGCTAAAGTAATTGAATCTTGGATCTGGCACATGTGACTTGGAAATTGTAATATATATGTTTTATATAAGTTATCTAAGAAACACTTAGTTTCTTATTTTCCTAGTCTCATATTTGAATGTAACAGATTATGTGATGCATGCCAACTTGGAAAGCAACAAAAATCATCATTCAAAACTGTTAACAAAGCTTCTATAACTAAACGTCTAGAACTAATCCATATGGATTTGTTTTTACCTTCAAGAGTATCAAGCTTGGTAGGTAAATTATATTTTTATGTATTAGTTGATTTTTATTCTAGATTTACTTGGATTTTCATTTTGAAATTTAAAAATGAAGCTTTTACATTATTTGAATGTTTCTACAAATCTGTTCAAAATGAAAAGGGTTTTAATATAATCTCATTGAGAAGTGATCATGGTGGAGAATTTGCGAATCATGAATTTAATTTCTTTTTCTCAAAAATGGGTATTAAACATACTTTCTCTGCACCAAGAACACCTCAACAGAATGGGATTTTCGAAAGATGAAATAGAACTATTCAAGAAATGACTAGAACTATGTTAAATAACTATTTAATACCTATATATTTTTTGGTATAAGTTGTAAATATAGCTTGATATATAATTAACAGAGATTTAATAAGACCTATTTTGCAAAAGACACCCTATGAACTATGGAATAACAGAAAACCTAAAGTAAATTACTTCAAAGTTTTTGGATGCAAGGTTTACACCTTAAACACCAAGGACAATCTTGGTAAGTTTGATCCAAAATCTGATGAAAGAATTTTCATGGGATATTCTGGTATTTCCAAAGCTTAAAAGATTTTTAATAAAATTTCAAGGATTATTGAAGAATCAGTTCATGTAAAATTTGATGAATATGATCCCTTTGAGAAAAGGAAAGATGAAATAGATGAACCTCTCTCTATCAATAACAGGAGACTTGAGAACTTAATGAATTATTTTGAAAATGATATAAAATAAATTCAGTCCAGTTCATAGGAACATGATACTAAATAACCTTTAAATGTATTTCATAGACAGTCAAAAACCCTAAAGAATCACCCTTTAGAAACTTTTATATGTGACTTAGGAACTGGTATTTAAACTAGAAGAAACATAGGAAATATAGAGGAATTTTCTGTCTTCCTATCCCAACTAAAACCCAAGACTATAGAAGAAGATTTAGATGATGGAAGTTGGGTAATAGCAATGAAAGTTGAATTAAACTAGTTAAAAAGAAATGAAGTTTGGAAATTAGTAGAAAGACCTCAGAATTATCCAGTAATAGGAACCAAATGGGTATTTAGAAATTAACAGGATGACCAATGTATAATAACTAGAAATAATGAAATATTAGTAGCTAATCAATATAATCAAAAAGAAGGAATAGATTGTGATGAAACGTTTTCACCTGTATCTTGGTTAGAAGCCATTAGAATACTTTTAGCCTATGAATCTCATATGAATTTAAAATTATTTCATATTAATTTTATATCTTCTTTTTTAAATGGTTATTTAATTGAGGAAGTTTATGTTGAGGAACCTCCTTATTTTGAAATCTCTCAAAAACCCGATTCTATTTTTAATCATATTAAAGCTCTTTATGGCCTTAAACAATCACCCAAATCTTTGTATGAAAGATTATGTTCTTTTCTTTTAGAAATGATTATACTGTTGGATTTCCAGATCCAACACATTTTAAGAAAACTGTGAAAAATAATGTTTTATTGGTTCAAATTTATGTTGATGGCATAATTTTTGGATCAACTAATAAAACAATTTGTCATGAATTTTCAAAATTAAAGCAAGAAGAATACGAAATGAGTATTATGGGAGAATTAAAAAACTATTTGGGACTTCAAATATTTCAAAAAGATTTTGGAAATTTTTAAATCAAAGAAAATACATTTCTGATTTACTTAAGAAATTTATACATGAAAGCAGTAATAAATTTACAACTCTTATGTGTACTAATATAAAACATGATTTGGATGAAACTAGGAAATCAGTTGACAACATGTTATATAGTGGTATTATTGGTAGATTATTATATCTTACTACTAGAAAGACAGATATAATGTATTCAGTATGTCTTTGTCTTAAATTTCAATCAAATTCCAAAGAATCTAATTTAACTGCTGTTAAAATAATTTTTAGATATTTAAAAGGCACTACTTTTCAATCTCTACTCTATCCTAAAACTTCTTATTTTTATTTGATTTCATATTCAGATGTTGAATTTTGAAGTTTTAGATTAGATAGAAAATGCAGATCTAGATCATGTCTCTTTTTAGGAAAGTCTTTAGTGTCATGTTCTAGTAAGAAACAACATTCATTTTCCCTATCAACAGCTGAGGCAGAATATGAATCTTCTGGCAGTTGATGTGCACAAGTGTTGTAGATGAAAAACACTCTTATGGACTTTGGATTGAATTTTAATAATATACCTATTTTATGTGATAATTAAAGTGCAATTAATATTTAAAAAATCCTATTAGTCATTCTAGAACTAAGTACATTGATATAAGGCATCACTTTTTAAGAGATGATGTTATTAAAAAGGATATATTTTTAGAATTTATAAATACAGAAATTCAATTAGCAGATATTTTTACAAAACCACTTCCCACTACAAGGTTTCATTTTATTAAGGGGGAGATAGGTTAATTTAATTTCAAATAATTTTTTATTTTAAATATAATTTATTTAATTTTATTTATTTTCATTTTATTTTCTTAATTGTGTAAATTTTGTTTTGTTTTTAAATACTGTTTAAAATAAATTAATTATTTGTTTTTTGAAAAAGTTATATCTTTTGTTTTTAATTTATGTTAAATTCTCCACATATAAATTTACTTGTTTTTAAAATAAATGTAATGATTAGTGATTACACGGGAATCAAGGATGTTAGAGCCCTTTTGAATTCGAAACCGTTTCACTTCCAAATAACAAAAACCCTTTCAATCCCAAAAACCGCATATTGTTGCAAGCCCCTGATCTTCAAAATTTAAAAACCTAAAATCTTGGAACATTCATAAATATACACATTAATGGAAAATACCAAGTGAGTAGATGAGGCCAAGCGCAGTGACGCAAAGAAGAAAAAGTCAGTTGGGTGAAAAATTTTGCAAGGTAAAGTTGTATATCTGGAATGGCTATTCTAGACTAATCGGTTTTTGAAACAGGCTTTGTATTTTGAAAACCATGAATGGAAATTCAATAGTGAATAGTTTGAGTTGATTTTTGACATAGAACTGTATTATTTCTTCAGAACATTTCAGTTTAGTATAGGTGAGAATGAAGACACTAGGATTGAAAAGATTGTGGACAGAGATTTCTCAGTCTTTTCTGTTGAAATAGGACAAATCCTGAATTTCCATCATGAAAGAGTATATCCTTCTGATTTGAAAAACATGGGTGATGATGTGTATAAGTAAGAGGAAATTATTTACTTTTGTTTGGAACAAATAATGTTAATAAAATGATAGTAAAGGATTTAGAACCGGATCAGAAGATCATGGATAAATTTGTTCAAACTGCAATAGCTCCCATGATGTCAGAAATGGAAAAGAATTTATACCCTGATATGTACATAATGTATCTTCTGTTAAGTGAAATCAAATTAAACTTCCCAAGGTACATGTAAAGGTTCCTCAATTACTGCTTCTAGAGCGAGGAAAGAATGAACTTATGTCCTTTTGGAAGGTTCATTTCAATGTTTTTTCTTAAGAAAGGATTGGTGAAACTTGTAGATGTGAGAAAAAAGTGTCATCATGGTAATACCTTTAGTGATGGGACACTAAGAAAAATTGATTATTTCTAGAGAACCATAAAAGGAAAAATCTTTCCAATGGGGGAAGAAGAGGATGAAGAGGAAGTAGAGGAGATATCTTTGGATCAGCCTGAAAAATCTAAAGAAAAACAATCTGAAGCTAGAGCAACTGCAACTGCAAGGAGACTTCATTTTGAAATTAGAGATGTTGAAGATGAAAGAAGTCAATAAGGATTTCATGTAACAAGGAAAAGAGCTGTAAGAGATGAAGAATACATAGTGGTTTCTCAACCACTATCTGTTAAAGATATTTTGGGATATAGTTTTGTGAGGGATAAGCCTAATATTGTTGAGACACAAGAAGAGGTAGCTCAAGTTGAAATGGATGTTGAAATAGAGAGACATGAAACTGATATTATTGAACCTAAAAGAGTTGAATCAATGTCTGAACATCAAAATGAGACTCCAATTGAAGTTGTGAAAGAGGGAGTGCATGGAGGAGAAGTGGCCAGTCCATAGGATGTTCAAGAAGACACTGTTGTTGAAAATCATATTCAAGATGATATCATTATTGAAGAAAATGTTAATGATGCATCACATGTTCACACTAAATTGTTGAATGAATATTTTTCTGTGAAATATTCTAAGAAAGACATTGAGGAAATATCCGTAGACCAAGCTAAAAAGGGAGTTGAAGAAACAGTTGCAGAATCATTGCCCCTAGTGTTGATACATCAAAGAGTTGAAGAAGAAAATCAAGCACAAAGTACATCTACATCATTGAATGAAGTTGTTGAAGAATTTTAAAAGAAGTTACCAAGAATAGAAACTGAGAATACTACTCTAAGGAGATCTTTGGAATTAGAAAATTTCAAATTTCAGAGACTGAAATCCACCAGAGTTTTAGGAAATTAAGTTGAGAATTTCAAAATGGAAATGTTGAAAGAAGTGGTCAAAATGAAATCCAAAATGGTTTTGAAATATGATCTGTTTGGTTTAAAATATTATATGTAAACTCAATTTGAATCAATAAGGTCCAGTGGATCCATTGGTACATGTACCTCACCTAACCTCATTAAAATATTTCAGGGTATTACAACTATAATGGGCAATATGATTAAGAGGTTGACTGATATTCAATGTAACAGTGCTCCATTATCAGTATTGCTGGATAATCATAAATTTTTAGTATATCAACAGACATCCTGTGATCCAAGAATTAGAACAATGTTAAATCAGTTATCAGAGAAGTTGTCAGTGTTTATAGACAAATAAGAAAGAGTGCATGAGTTTTTTAGAGTCAATATAGTCTTGGATATTTTTTTGACTTTGGAGAACAGATAGCTCATTATCAAAAATGTATATGGGATGATGAAGAGACTGAGGGAACAGCTTACAGAAATCAAGGAAGTTGTTCGAAGAAGATAAAACCTTTCTTCACCCTAATATCCCTTGATTCCTGTGAATATCATTATCATGAACATACTGTTGTTTTTGAATGAAAATTTGTTTCATTTTCTATTTTATTAATTATATGTTTTTTATCTAATTTTACTATTTTAAATTTAAATATGTCAATATACCAGATTACCTCACTGATGAACAGTTCATTATAGAATTTACCTACAGTTCAATGCAACATTTAATGTGTTAAAATCCATGATTTATTATTATTTTTGATATCACAAAAGTGGGAGAAATCTGGATAAACACAACATTTTATTTTAAGATTTTAAACCCTTATTTAAATGATTTCCTATATATTTAAAAAAAATTGATTTATACAGATTTATACTTATACAGAAAACTATTTTAAGTTATTAACAATCATTAATTATAAAGGGAATTTTTTTTACTTTTTATTTAGAGGGATAAATTTTGATGAAACTAAAAACTTTTGTATTATTCTTTACTTATTTTTAAAGAAAAATAATTTTATTTTCATTATAAATAAAGGGGGAGAAATTTATTTTTAATGATAATACAATGTTTATTTATTGAAATGTTTTTGTTAAAATTAAATATTGTTTTATATATTTAAAATTATAAACTTTAAGTAACTAATTTTGAAATTTAATTTTTATTTAATTAGTCTTATTATTTTATGGGTTTTGTGATCATCAAAAAGGGTTAGATTGTTGAGCATGTTTTGTATTCAACAATACATATTTAATGGGGGATATTGTTGGGAACAGTACTCTATCTCTTTATAATGATTTTGATGTTCGCAAATTCACTTTAATTGTTTTCTAATGATTTTACTTTTTTTTAATTTTTAGGAATTATATATTTTTTATATTCTCATTCTTGGAAGAATATTAAAGTGTTTATATACCAGGAAACAACTGCTAAACCATTCATGAATCAATTTAATGTGTTTTGGAAACACTATTCATACCTTACATTTGGAAAGTGTAGCTTAATGAAAGAAAGGAAAGTGTAGCGTAAATAAATAAAGGAAAGCGTAGCGTAATGAAAGAAAGGAACTCTTAATTTACTCTTTTCAGCTTATCAGAAAAGTATGGTTAAACAACCATAAGTTATCAGCAATGTATGAAAGAAAAACCTTATGTGAAGAAGAACCTTACGTGAAGAAGAACCTTATGCTAGGAAGAAACCCTACGTTTGGGATATAGAAAAAAACATTAAGTAAATCTTTAATGTTTTGATTGTTTCTCAAAATAATGGTTAATCAACCTTACTTTTGTAAACAACATTACGTTACTTGAAAAAGTTCGGATCTTAAACCCTACGTTTGAATGCTTAGAAAAGTATGATATACATTTGGATATGGAAGAGAAAAGTATGGATGGTCAACCCTATGTTTGTGGTCAACCTTACATTCTTCATCAACCTTACATTTAAATAATGTGACATCAACCCTACATTTGATCTATGTTACGTTTTAGAGTATACAGGCAGTACAACTCAACCTTACGTTTGGCGTCGGGAATTTGAAGTTGATATTTTTGTTCAACGATTTGCAAGCGATTGATCAGGCTAATTTTAAGCCAGACTAAATGGTAATTTTGAAGTGTGTCCTTGACAGGTTCATAACTGTTTGAAGAAGTGATTTAACCAAAAAAATTTATGGAAAATATTATGGAGTTTTACGACTACTTAGATTAATTCACAAGTTTGAATATTACGAGTCAAAGGGTGATTTTTGTGGATCTTATTTTGCGGAGGAAACACTATATATATCAGTTTTCATTTTTAATTTCAAAGAATATAAAACACATAATAACAGAAAAATTTTTGATATATGAAAAAGTGTACAGAGATTGATATAGAGATGATTTGAAAGAATAACACATAGTGATCAAGAACACAAGTGCAGATACAATGATTGTATTTGAAAGAAAGAACTGCTCCGCAAACAATGCTATTTTTGAAGAAGGAAAATGGAGAAAAAGAAAGATACAAAGATCTACTAATTACGAAGAGTGACTATGCTCTATTTTATTGAATAAGATGGAACACAAAAGAAGATTAATCTATTTGTCAACGACAATCTTATGTGAATATGTTGCTGCTTATTTTGTGATTGTATTTTCTATATCTACTGCAACCAGATCAACTCAAGGATCAATATTTCTGAAGACGGTGATCCATCTGCTGTCGATGGCATTTTGTTTCAATTGTGAAGATCAATTGGAAAATATTTTTCTAAACAAAAACAATTTTTTTCTTGAGTTACCAGATTCTCGTACTAAGCTGAGTAGGCTCGTGTTTGAACAAGAAGTCTTTGTTTTCCTGAAAAATGTAAATGTTTCAACTACCTGTTTTCAGTTGTAGGATGGTATGGAGGACCAAAATGTGATAATCACCAAGATCGTGGAGTAGAGCGTTGGTGGAGTGTACTAGGGGCCTTCTGTTCCACAAACCACTATACATCCATGTGTCCATGCTTTAATATATTAAGATTCTTGATCAAATGTGATAAATCATAGAGGACAAAATGTGATCAATCGAAGAGTTAATGAAAATTTTGAAAGACACAATTCACCCCCTCTTGTGTATAATCTATATATTCATGATCCAACAGTATTAACTTGATTGTCACCAATTCCCAATAAAGATACCTAACAGGAACTATGGTTTGACACTCCCAAGGTGTATGGCTAGGTTTATTCACACTCTCTCATGAACATTTTCAAATAATTTGAATTTATATAGCTCAATAAATTAGATAAATATCCTTATATAACCAATTTTGAATCCTATAGATTCTTATAAAAATTTATTTATAAAATTTGTAAAATATTTCTTCTATGTTTTTAGTTTCCTTATATATACAATCATTAATTTAAGTATACTCATTATAGAAAATTTATTAGTAAATTTAATGGAGGAAATTTAATCAAATAGATAAAAATTTGTGTAATGGACTATGTTAAGATTATATTGAAATGTAATCCAATGGGATTGTAGCTGTAATTCAAAAACTCATGTCAAATATCAATTAAACATCAAAAAATGTGGGAAACAAACCAAATCAATTTTTTCTACCCAATTATACAAGGAGTTAACAACTTATTATCGATTATTTTATATGGAACGAACCACCCTCTTTTATTTGTATTCTAATACAATAATTTCTGATATGTGGGTCAATAAAATAGAGAATAAATTTTCCATTATCCAATGCTCAAAACATGAGAGGTTCATTTTGGAATCATATCATTTAGAATGTGATACTAACTCGTGGTGGAATATCATTAAGAATACCACATAAAATGACAAAGTATACATTATGAAAAAAAATTATTTCATGTTTATATTTAGAACTATTTATTTTACTCAAACTCTCCTCACAAAATTGGACTGGGAAATCATAAAATTGAAGAACAAATGGATGAAACTATTTTATTTTATATAAAATTTTTCCAAATACTCACACGGTGGACCTCCAGAATCATATTTGATATTGAATAAATATAAACCACTTCATTATCACCATAAAACATAGTCATATAAGTGATTCAACGATAATCATGTCAATATATATGAAGATATTGTATGATATACAATTAAGGATGAGATAGAAACTAGATCCTCTCAATATTATAGGAATATGTGTTATGACTCAGACCTAGATGCCACATAATGGGTTCCCCGAGCATGGTGGGACACATGGCCTTATGTGCATCTTCCAGTATACTAGAGGTTTCAAACTAGCAGCGAGGGGCTAGTGGTGTCTTTGGGAAGACTATGCCATCATTAGCTGAGTGTAGAACATGAGAAGGAATATAATGGAATAGTAATCATTAGAAGAAATATTATTAAATAGCTGAAGAAAATAGATCAAATTGATAAAAAATAATAACAATAACTCTATCAACTATATTAGTGATGATGTAATGTCATGTCTTTAGAAAATTAGAAAAAATATATACAGGAAAATTGGAACTATATGTTCCACTAGGTAAAAGAGTACAAAGTATACTACAAAAATCTCGGCATCCTACTCGGTCATCTGTTATAATGATCCATCCTATCCTTACACAATCACATATCGGAAGATTCATTCATCCCCTTGTTAATACCTGGAGCCATGTAATCTACTCCGGGTACCAAACGGAACCCGGAGAGGTTGTGCGATAAATCCCAGTGCGCCACCACAAACGATGTCTATAACATCCAGACCATGTAATGGAATATAATAGTGTGCATGCATATATATATATATAAGTAATGAAAATAGAACAACATAACTAAATAACCAAGTACCTGCTTTAGCTCTTTGCTAGTATTTGCACATGTAACAAGTTTATTTTAATTTATAAATTAAAATTTAATGATAATAGGTAACGTAGCGCATAGAAATCACAGACATACCATAGTGATAGTATAAGTATTGATGTTCCAAATATGTAACAAAGAAACAAGACAATGATATCCAGTCAGGGAGTTGGAGGGTAATAACCAAGGTAATGTAGATCTCACAAAACGATAACTCAGTAGTATCTGAGTCTAGATAAGGGGTATGAGTGTAATCCAACGAGCTTAATCCAAGGCAATCCACAAGAAAGTTCTACTAAGTCCAACGTGATTGACTAAGGTAAAATAATACTTTGAAAAGACAAGTCCATATGGTATTTCACTATAGAACCTACTAGTCAATGCTGGATCCAAGGAGTGTATATGAGGTATCCTATAATAATGAAATGAACCCAATAGTAGAATACTGGGCCTCCAAGGAATCAACAAGAACCAGAGTCTAGGTGGGTATTAACTTAAGAAAACAATGTCTTTAAATCTGAATAGTGTTCATGAGGCCCATGGTGTTCTCCACTCTGAATCAAAGGTGATCTCAAATCAGTCCATTCCTATTTGATATTGTAATAATGCAACAATTAATTAGGTTCATGTCATGACTTCAATTAGTGTGGGTAGGTCAAGTAGAGTTGAAAACATTTTTTTATTTTTCCAAGACTAGCCCTTCGTTAGTGTGGATAGACCATGTATCATTTCAAACATTTAATCAAGTCTTAAATAGCCATTAAGGCTTATTAAATTATTGAGGTTCACTCTATGAACTTACATCAAAATGGAAATGGATCCTATGTACATGTATCCTTTATTAAATCTATTATTATTAAGGTCGTGTTATATATATATTGTACATTCAATTTTACATTTCACTTTTAACTTTTAATAACCATTTGGAAGCAATTACCTTAGGAAGGTCAAGTGGTGACTATAAATTTAATATTACATTATGAAATTATTAGTACTAACAAACCATTTATGAAAAGTACAATCACCTTTCGAAAAGTCATGTAAAGTCACTCCTGAAATGTGGCTCAAAAATTCCAAAACACTAAAAACCCAATTGTGGGATAACAATTAAAATAAGGTGTATAGAGTTGTGGTTGAGACCACTTATAGATAATCATGTATTTGGAAATAACATAACCATATGATTCTAAAGAGTATAATAATAACATGTTAATTTAATAAATGTTTTCCAACAATATCGGTGGTCCCTGCATGAACCATCCAAAAACAATGAATATTATTGAAATGTTATTGACCACCCACCTTAGGATTCAATGGGTCTTCTCCTTCAGTATCATCCATTGATTTTCCTATGATCAGAGTAGATCTATGAAAATTTGAAATACTCGCACATGGATATATCTAGGTTGAGAGTGAATTATTATAATAATATATAAATAGAACTTCATTACATAGATGTGTGCATATAATGTGATGAAAAGAGGCTCAATCAGATTTCATATGAAGCAGATCTCTTAATCCCATGATTTGGCCTTCAAAAAGCTCTAAATGGGTGAAAATAGAGGAAACTACCACTGGTTCATGGATTAGGAAGAATTATGATGATTATTATATCATTAAATGCCTATTTGAAATTTACACAATTTTTTAGCTAGCACGCTAATTTTCTGCTCTATTTTTCAAACCGAAAACAAAACGTGTGAGATGGTTCTCCCCGAAAAGTTTTCCTCTGCACAGTTTCATCAAGTTGTGCACCATCCATACATGGTTACCTAGGAAAAATGGGAATTTATATAGTTTGGCTGCATGGATGTGTTCTATCCATGTGAGGTTCCACTATCAGAAAAAACTCCTTTATAATATTTTGGAAATCCTTGTGTAAATCCCCCACGGTTTACTCAAAACCATGAACTGAGTCCTTTTTTCTCAAATAATATGGGTTCTGGGCTCCGACCAAGCCCTAGACACCCTCATAACCTTTACTAATTCCTTAGGAATCCATATTAGGTCCAAAGTAAATATTTAGAGAGAAAATTAAAGGATACACACCTGAGTGAAAAGTTGGGTTCTTACAGTATTCTCCCTTAAAACAACTCACCCCCGAGTTCTCCTGCTAAGGGTATGGAAACCCTATCTGGTAACAACTCTGGCGACTGAGCATGTATATTGGCTTCCCTATCCCATTTCTCTTCTCTTACTCGACCGAGTTTCCAAATCACTCATAAGAGAGGGACATACTTTCCCCAAAGAGCCTTTATGCTTCGATCAACGATGTGTACTGGATATTCCTAAAAATTACCATCGGAATATTATTCAAATTCCTCATGATCAAATGTATGAGCTGGGTCAGCATGGTATTCTCAATGCTATGAGACCTGAAAGGCATCATGAAAGGAATGATAGCACTGAGGTAGTATGAACCGATAATCTACTAGCCTGACTCTCTCTAGAATCTCAAATGGCCTGACATAACCAAGCGAAGACATTCCCTGATTTCATAACCATTTATGCCCGACCCTGGGTGATACCCAAAAAAACACATGATCCCCAAAATCGAACTCAAGAGGTCATCAATGCTGATTGGCATAATATTTTTTTCTAGACTGAGCAGTAGTCATATGTTTCCTGATCAGCTGGACCTGTTCTGATGTCTATGGAACAAGACGAGGACTAAGTTGGGATGCCTCACCTACCACTATCTAACACAAGGGTGAACATAATGTCCTACCATATAACGCCTCATATTTATTTATCTGAATATTGGTCAAAAAACTATTATTATAAGTAAACTTGATGAGGGGGATATGCTTCTCACAAGAACTACCAAAATCAAGGATGCATGCTCAAAGCATATCCTCTAAAACATATATTGTTTTTCCTAATTTTTCAATTTGTATAAGGGTGAAAGGATTTGATTAGAAGAACCTTGTTTCCCATATATTTCTGTAATCCCCTCTATAAATATGAATTGAAACAAGTATCCATATATAAAATGATAGTACATGGAAATCCGTGTATACATACGATCTCACGAACATATAGTCTTCCCAAATAATCAACTGAGAAAGTCTCCCAAATAGGAATAATGTGTGGTGATTTCTTTAGTCGGTCAATGACTACATAGATAACATCGCTAACCCTTGGAGATATAGGTAAGTTGACAACGAAATCCATATCAATATCTTCCCACTTCCATTTTGGGACTGTAAGTGTTTGTAACAATCACACAAACCTCTGGTTTTCCACCTTCATAGGATGATAGGTAGAACACCATGTGACGATGCTTGCAATCTAACTTTTCATCCCAAGACACCAATTATGGTGTCCCATATCATGATAAATCTTTGAGATACCTGGATAAAATACCCACTAAGAAACATGGGACTCTTTCAATAACTCCTCTATCACATGTGTAGAATCATAGATAAGTCCATGTAGACGCAGGATGTCGCCTCTATCCATAGACCAATGTTGATGTGGGTTATCTCTTCTTATACTCTAATGAGAACCCAACCTTCAGGATAGGAAAATACCAACTCTTGACCATCTCATGGAGGTAAGAGGTAAATTATAAGGTTGATAGGTAAGAATACTCATGCCTATCGTGAAACTAAAGATTTTGTTTATAAAAGGGAGCAATTTACATCCCATCATCCCTGACTTCCAATACGGTATGTTTTTGAGTTTTCCAAAATAGTGAATCTAAAACCACATTGCCTTTTCCAGGCATATATGAATGCTCAAAATCAAAGGATTGTAGATATTCGACCCATTTTTCATGTCAGAGGTTCAAGTCACCCTACTAAAATATATAATTGAGGCTCTTGTGATCTGTATGCACCCCAAAGCTCTTAGTAAAGATATAATGTCTCTAGCAACTTAAGGCATGGAAAAATTCTTCTAGATTGAGGTCGTGTGTTAGGTAATTTCTATCATGAGGACTCAACTACTGAGATCTGTATCCAATGAATTTGTCTTCCTACATCAACACTCCTCCTAGGCCAATTCTTGATGCATCACAGAAGATGATATAACTTTTACCTGGTTCTAAAAGAATCAGAATCAGTGTTGAGACAAGCCTCTCATTCTACTACTAAAAGGGTTTCTCGCATGCATTTGACCTCAAGAACATAAAACCCTTATTTTTATGTCCAGTAAGAGGTGATGAAATATGTGATAAGTGATTTATGAAATCCTTGTAATATCATGTTATCCCTAAGAAACACATAATATCAAACACCTTCTTGGGATGATCCTAGGAAAATACCACACTAACCATTATCGGGTCAATGTATACTCTTAATTGTAAAATAGTATGAACCTAGAAGTGGACCTTTTCGATCTTGAAGTCGCATTTAGTACACTTGGAATACATTTTATGCTTTCTTAGTGTACTCAGAATGACCTCGAGATGTATGGAATGGTAGTTATGAGTGTGATAATAATCCATTATTTGGTTGACAAAGAGCACAAAAAAGAGTAAAAATAGGGATGAAAAACTCTATTCATCAAATCCATGAAAATTGGAGGCACATTTGTAAGATTGAACGAAATAAAAATATACTCATATAGACCATACCTTCTATGGAATTATGTATGGGTTATGTCTAATGGTCTGACTCACACCTGATGATATCCTAATCTCAGTTTGATCGTAGAGAACAGTTTTTCTCCTCAATGTTGGTCATAGAGACCATCTATTTGAAGAAGTTGATACCAGTTCTTGACCGTATTCTAGTTCATCATTCTGCAATCCACACATGAATAAAGAGTTCCATCAGTTTTATTAGAGAAAAGTAGAGGCGAACCCCAAGAGAATGTATTGGGCCGTATAAGGAATTTGTTCTCTAAGTCCACAAGTTTCCTCTTGAGCTCCTAAAGCTTAGTATGTTTCATCTTGTATACAAGAATGGACACTGGAGAATGTCCCAAAAAAAGATCTATTGTAAAATCAACCTCTCTCTTTGAAGATAAGCTAGAAAATTTATAAGGAAATAATTCCCTGAAATGATCAACTACATTAAAGAAATCAGTTGGAATAAAACACTGATCCTCCATGTAATGAATTGAAATTTGAGTGGTCACATCCCCTAGCCCTTGATTCTTTGGTCGCACTCTCCCATCCTAAACATCCCACTCACATTTGAAAAGATAACAGTTTCTTGCTGGTGATGTAAAAGAAATCCTTTTGTGATAACAATATAAAAATTCATGATAGTAGACCTACCATTCCATCATGGGAATGACATTAAAGACCGTCATCTAAAGAATAAAGAGATTATACAAGAAATGGTAACTCCCTACCTTTAGGGGGAATTCCCTACACTGGCGTATTCCCTCAGCCTGTATTCTTAATGGTTTATTATGTGTCATTACACCATATTGATATTATATCTCTAGTCTGATACATTGCACGATAGATACAGAAATAAAAGAGTTTCAAGAACCTGTATCAAAAAAATTAGAGACAATAGTAGAGGATACTAGAATAGTACATCATACTATAGATGGTCTCGTAGCCTGATCCTTGGGTATCGACTATAAGGAATGAAACTGACATGATCCAAATCCTTGTGCATAATATGAACTATCATGATCATGGATACTATGCTAGTGCTACTGGTGATCAGGGATCAGATTATCATGGACACGACCTCCTCCTCGACCAGATATTCTAGTGCTACTCTAACTCCCCACCTAAGGTGGCACAAAAGAACATTCCCCTGAAGGTGGAGATGAAGATGATCCTTTTCCACTCGAATCTTGTGGAAAGGTCCTAAAAAGTGCTAAAGATGACCCATATGGCCACAATAATGACACTTAATATAGTATATGTTATATTGAGGCTTCTTATGCCCTCATATTCCACACTGGTGACACACAATAGAGCTTTCAAACTGGAAACTCTGGCTTCCACTTCCAAAAAGAAAAAAACTCACGGGAAGATTCTTTCCAAAGGAAAAACTAATGGCCTGTCGTGGCACAGATCCTATAATCCTATTCCTTATTCCTTCCCTCAGGTTACACTCAGTGATATGGTCCGGATAAAATATTATAGAAAATGTAGGAGGGAGAATGACATTCACCTGATTTAGGATGGTGTACTGGATCCCATCCTCGAAATGTCTAGCACGTGAAAGATCATCCCTAGCTAAAAGTCGTGCAAAGCGTTGTAAATCATTGAAACATGTTGAATATTCATTAACTGACATAGAACCACATTTGAGATGCATTAAGACACTAGATTTTACACCTCTCAGTGCCTAAGGAAAAAACTAATCATATAAGATAGTTTGGAAATCAGCCCAAAACATGCCCTCATGATGACCAGCCTGGGTAACCATATCCCACAAATGCTTGGATGAATCCCAAATCATGTTTGTTTCAAGAATGACTCTCCTCACTAGTGGTGTATCCAGATACTCAAAGACAGATAACATGGCCTCTATCCTAGACTCAGAACCCTCAGAACCTCCATCCCCTGAAAAATTATGCGGATGCGGTTGTGGGAACTCACTAGTTAGGTCAGCCATTGTAGGTGAAACCCTTAGAGGACCAATCATGGACATAATCATATATAATATTCTATCATGGACATGGTCATAAATTCCAGGATTTTGTATAGTATGTGATGCCTCAAGTGGAACTCATGGAATTAATACTGACAGCTCAAGGCCCACCATGTCTGGAGCATGGTCGTCACAACCGTCCTGACGAACGACACGAGGACATCATGGAAGCATTGGTCTAAAAATGCTGAGAACACTTCTTAAAGAAATCATAGACTTGTGGATATATCATAAATCATATAAAAATATTGTAATAAAACTAACTACCCAAGGCATACTAACCAAACTACCCTCTTATACGGACATGTATCGGTATGTTCCCAAGTATAAGTTTTATGTAATTTTACAACTAATTCTTAGGTTTAATCATTTACATTTTATGGACATGATATGGTAGGATAAGGATGTGAAAACAATTAATTTTTTATTTCAGGAATCCGTTTATAATTGATAGTCATTTCTAATGAATCAATGACCATACTCCTACCATAAGAAACGACAGCCGTTTACTTATAGCATAATGTATTGACTCAGTTAATTAATCATACCAACCAACGTGTGTCCAAAAACCTCAGGAATTTATACATGAAATAACTCAATCGAATCCAATGCAATACAAGTATAAGAAACTATCATAACATCACTCAAAAATTATAGGAATATCAAGCAATGAAAAGTAGTGAAATTCCCCATTATGGAATGTAAATTTTAATGACAAGTTAAATATATGTTCTTATAATGATGCATGTTACAATTCACCATTCCCTCACATCATCAGGATAAGGATTAAATAAATTCTCAACCAATGTTAAAAATAAATTACACCACATAGTATGTGCGTCACCCAACAGTGAAATAATATCAATTGTAATGGGAAAACAGAACAACAATTGTATATTGGTTAACATTGATTTTACCCCGAACAAGGGTTTGCGACACCCAAGAATTGCTTTTGAACAAGTCCCAAGTGATCCTATTCTCAAATCTGTTATCTCCAAATATTTATGAAATAAATGAAACCACCTCTAATACCACTTTGTGATGACCCAGACCCGGATGCTACCTAACAAGTACCTTGAGCACGGTGGGCTGCATGGCCTCAAGCACATCTTCCCTAATTCCAAAGGTTGTCAACTTGTAGTGAGCGCCTAGGGTGTTTCCATGGGATAACTATTCCTTCATTAGTACAGTTTAGCGTAGCGGAAGGAATATAACGGAATAGTAAAAAACATAAGCAATATAAATAAATATAATAAGTAAACTAATGAAATAGATAAATAATAATAACAATAACTGTATCAACTAGAACCATGATGATGTAATTTTATATCACTAAAAAACTAAAAAACAATGATACTAGACAATAGGCATAACATGGCCCACAAGGTAAAAGGAAAAAATGTCTACTCCAAGCATCCCAAGATCCTACGTGGTCATATTCTATCAAGCATCAACCTATCATCACAAAATCAAGTATTGGAAGCTGCATGATTCCTTTTGTAAGTACCTGCAACCATGTAATCTACCAAAAGTACCAAACGGAGCCCGGAGAGGGTGTGAGATAAATCTATGTGGGCCACCACCAATAGTTTCTATTACATCTGACCCATGTAATGGAATATAATAGTGTGCAGTTATATATATATATACATATAAGTAATGAAAATAGTACAATATAACTAAATATCAGAGTACCTACTTTATCCCTCATCTGGTGTCTGAACATTTAACATGTTCATTTTAATTAATAAATAACCATTTAATTTTAATAGGTCATGAAATGAATAGCCATAATAGAAATCACATCGTTTTAGTATAACTAGTTATGTTCTCAAGTCGTAACAAAGAAACTAGACAAAAATACTCACTAAGGGAGTTATAGGGTAATAAACAAGGTAATGTATATCTCACGAAATGATAACTTAGTAGTATATGAGTCTAGATAATGGGTAAGAGTCTAATATGAGGAGTGTAATCCAAGGCATTCCAAAATAGGTTTCCTACCTTGTTCATGGTGGCCGTCCAATTTAAAATAGGGATAATAAAATATAGGAACCTATGAGCATTCACCATGGAACCTACAAGTCAATGATGGATACAATGAGTGTATTTGAGGTATCCTATAATAATAAATGGGACCCAATGGTAGAATATTGTGCATCCAACGAACAGAAAAGGACAAGAGTCTATGTAGGTATCAACTTAAGAAAACAATATCCTTGAATTGGAATGGGGTTCATGGGTCCCAAGGTATTGTCCACTCAAAATCCAAGTAAATCACAATTCATAACTTTCCTATTATATAATATAATCATTTAATAATTCATTTGGTTCATGAATTTACTTATATTAGTGTGTATAGTTCATGTAGATTTGAAATCATTTATTTACAGGTCCAAGCCTTTTCTTTTATTAGTGTGGATGGTCCAATTAGAGTTTCAACCATTTAATCAAGACTTAGTTAGAAATTAAGGTTTATTGAACTATTGAGGTTCACTCTTGTACCTTCCATAAACATGAAAAGGGGTTCTACAGGCATGTATCCTTTATTCAATATCATTTTATTATATTCAAATTATATACATACTATACTTTATATTTCACATTTGACATTTCATTTATTATAATCATTTAAAATCACTTTCCTTTAGTGTGTAAAGTGGTTAGAATACACGGTATATTCCATTTTTCAATTCAGAGTAATAACAATCCATTTATGATAAGAAGACTCACATTTAAAATGGTCAGGTAAAGGCGCACCAAAAAGGTGGCTCAAACATGCAGAAACACTAAAAACCCAATTATCTCATAACCATTGACATGAGGTGGATTGAGTTGGGGGTGAAAACACTAACAAATAATCACATATTTGGAAATTACATAACCATACAATTATAAAGAGTATCGTCATAGAATTTAAATTTAATAAATGGTTTACAATTAAAATGATGGGTCTGAAACGAACATTCCAAAAACCAATATCTTTAGCCATGAGTTCTATATGACTCACCATATAGGTTTTATAAGCCTTCCACTTTAGTATCATCCCTTGATATGATTCGAATCAGAGAGGATATATGAAAAGGTGAAGAACACTCACATGGATATCTCTAGGATGATAGTGGAATATAATAAGAATGTCTAATGTGGAATCCAATACCTACTGTTTCACATCGAATGTAAAGAACAGAATCATGATTGAATGTCGAATAAAGAAGAACTCTTGATCCCTATCTTTAGCCTTCAAAATGATTTAAATGGGCAAAAATGGTGGAAAATACTGATAGATATCAGACTTGGAGGATGGAAGAGGATTAATAGACCATTAATGGGGTTTTCCCTATATTACATAGGTTTTTACCCTATGCACAATTTTTTCGCACAGTTTGTCTAACCGTGTGCAAACCGAGCAAGGTGGTTCTGCCCAAAAAGACATCTTCTACAAGGTCTGATCAAACTGTGCACAGTCCATGCAAGATTACCTAGGAAAGGGATGTTTTCATGGTTTTTCAGCACAACTGTGTGCCAACCATGAAAGGTTCCACTTTCCAATAAAAAATCATCACCTCAATTTGGAAAACCGTTCTGAAATATTGCACAGTTTACTCAAAAATGCACATCGAGTCTGTTTTCTCCAAAAATATGGGTTTGGGCACCAAAAAATCTATCAAACACCATAGAAACAATACCAACTCTTTAAGAATCCATATTAGGACCAATGTAAATATTTACACTAAACAATAAAGGATCTATACCTATGTTAAAAAATAGGTTCTTACTAAATGAAAAAGAAAGTAGAGAACCACGGAAGAACCTGTGATAAGATACACGGTGTGAATAAATCCTAATTTCATACATGTAATAAATTTGAGAGAAATAACATTGGTAATTAAGGTAGGGTATTAGGGAAATTTTTTAGGTTTGGTAAAGAAGGACAACAAGCCCACAATTTTCAAAATGTAACTAAGTGACAAATCAAAACAATAGAAGAGAAGAAGATCCCAACTAATCATCTAGAAACACTAAAATTATTCATCTATAAGTTGTTTCTATATCATGATAATAAATTCACAAAACCATTCTCCAATTAAGAAAATACCCCTAGTGGACTCCCAAACCAAGAGAACAAATATGGGCATCAGTTATCACTAGTAATGAAGTAGGCTATAATAATTGTGTGATGAAATGTACACTTGATCAATTTTATACATCTATAAATACCTAATTTAATTATGGTACATCATATTATTTTTTATCCCATATGTTTTTTTAATAATATGAAATGAACTTCTTATGTAATGAATATTATATTATTAGTGAACCTCCCATAGGACACAATGATAACTTCTAGGATTTATAAATATTCTCCAAATGATATTGGTGGGTGGATACATTCAGCATATCTAAATCATATTAAATTGGTTAAAATTGATATAATATTGCTTATTTAATTTATTTCCCCATATAAATCAAATATCAAAAATCAAGATAAGGAAAACTCTTTTCTTATCCCAAACCATTTTATTATCAAGTATTAATACAAGGAGGATTATGAAATCCCTATGGAATAAAATTATATAATATTGATTATTATACATAATAATGAAGAACTCTTGAATAATATTATTTGGGTGGAATTTGAAAATTATGAAATACCTAGTGTATAGAATTACACTAATGTATTTCTATAATAATTTAATATCATTCACCTAAGGTGTGAGGTTGAGTTTTATGTCATAATCATATATAGATCCATGCCTATCTTAAAGGGTAAATATATATTGGACCCCATGGAATTTGAGGAGATAAATAAAAAATACTATGATAACTTGGAAAATGGTTTTACATTCCCCAGTGCTTCACTAGGGGGCGCACCAATATTATTTGTCAAAAAGGAGGATTGATCAATACATCATTGCATTAATTTTCATAAAATTAATAAAAAAATATTAAGAACAACTATCGTATACCACATATTAATGATCTATTTTTTATACATATAAGAGATCAATACTTCTCTAACATTGTCATTCGATCAAGATATCATTAGTTAAGGTTTAAAAGGGATGATACATCCAATGCAAATTTTTTAAGTTTTAGAAACTATGAAATTGTAGTGATTCCCATTGAAATTAAAAAATATCATGTTATATCTCTAGATGTAAAGAATGTTGTATTTGGAGAAAACCATGATCATTTTTGGAAGTCTCCATTGATGATATTCATTCATATTTATTGAGTATGAAAAATTATAACGATCATTTTTATATTTGGTTAGTTAACTATAGAAAAGAGAAACTGAAGAAAAAATATAGAATGTGTGAATTTTTTATATTTAGTGATTCATTCATGGGTCATATAATCATAATAAAGGAAATATCAGTTGATCCATTGATTATGGAATTTATCATGAAATAACCTAGAATGACCGCTATAACTAAAATCCATAGTATCCATGCATTAGCTGTATTTTCTTCATCTATTTGTGTGAAATTTCTTATTACTACATAATTTAATAACCAAGTTAAAAGAAAGGGGAGTGATTTTAATTATATAGAATAATTTTATGAAATATTTAAGGATAAAAAATCGAGGTTGGTCACTTATCCTTTATATACATTACCTTGTGGTGATAAATAGATTGTAACAATCTAAGATTCATTGAGAAAGGGATTCTATTTTTCCCTTATACTGAATGATAAGGTAAGTAATTATGTGTATTTATAATTAAAGTGTAATGGTAAAAATTATTTAACACATTATTTAGATCTTGAACAAAAAATCTTTTTATTTATTACTAGGTTTCATTATCATTGAGGAGAATAGTGTGATATATAAAATAATAATAAGAGATTGAAATGTATATTCTCATTGATGTAATTGAATATGTTCCAATGGATATGTTTTTAATTGATAAAATATCATGAATAATCAATATATTACTATATATTGAAGGAAAATAATTTGGATGATTCTATGAGAAGGAAGGACAATGATACTCTTTCTATCACAGTTATTGAAAAAATTCCTAATAATCATGGATTTTTTAAGGATGATTCCAAAAGTCCTAATGCAAAGAATTTAGCATGATATCTACCAACTCATTTCTCCATCATCCCTAAATTTAATTATTAATTAATTCCAAAAAGATGATGTTGAGATAAAAAATAAGGTATAAACGTTCGCATCTTCAATATTGAAAAAGAAGAAGTAATAAGTTCTAGAACCCTGATATATGTCCTGTTAAAATTGGAATGGAAGAAAGAACTTTTGGATGATGTCGATATATTAAACTTATCTATATATACTAGTTGTGTTAAGATATCTAGATATCTAAAAAACCTTCAATGGGATAGAATGAAGATCCTTAACTTTATCATGATCCTAGCATAGCACATAAAACTATAACCAAACTAATATCTAGTTAATGGTGTGTTCCACATATAAATTTTTAGGATGTATATACCAGATCCATCAAATGTAACGAGCTTAGAAACATTACAACTGGATAATAACATTTCATAAGAAGAACATCCTATGGAAATATTGGATCCACTAGACAAGGTTATGTTAAATAAGTCAACCCATCTTGTCAATGTTATTTAGTGAAATCATAATTTTTAGGAGGCTACATGAGAACATGAGGTTGCAATTAGAGAATTGTACCCTCGCATATTTTCATCAAATAAATACAATTTCAAGTATGAAATTATTTTTAATGTGGGGTAATATAATGGCATGAGTTTTAGTAATATATTCCTCATTATATAAGTTCTATGATTGATAGCATAATAGATACACAAGAATTCTACCCATAGAAGATATTTCATATTAGGATCATCATAGTATTTTTTGTTATAAATAGTGATAAAATAATTATGATACATATATATATATATATATAAAGTAAAAAAATAAAGTAAACACTAAATATTGATTCAATTAGTGAAATTAATAAAATCATTTTTCATAAATTTAATTATTTTTAATTATAAAATATTTTGATAAAAATAAGGGATTAAACATAACTTAATTAATAATTTAAAGTAAAAAATAAAACCAAATATACCAAAAGTCATTTTCATTTAAAATGGTTTCTCATTATATTTTATGTTTTTTTATTAAAAATTTATATAATAAATTTTATGGTGTGAAATTGAAAAAAACAAAATCAAATTTTGATTTATCATATAAATATTATATAATGATATGTTTTTTTACTTTTTCTAAAAAAGATTTATTTTTCGGTGAATAGTACATAATACTATTTTAACAAATAACATGGATTTTATGACATTATTAGTATATAAATCAAAAATGTGATATTTTTGAAATAATTTAATAAAATAAAATATGTGTATTATAATTATATTATTATTTTAAACAGTTTATTATTTATTTATAAAACAATTTTTGACATTTTGAAACATAAGTTTCACTTAAATAATATTTTTAATACTTTGTATATTTTTTATTTAAATGATAATTTTTATCAATTTTGTAAATTTAATAAAAATAAATAGCATTAAAATATTGAATAAATTGGTAAAAATTATTAAAAAGTGACAATTTTATTTTTATGCATAAATTATATATTACATTGGTAAAAACTACTCACCATAGTATAAGCTAAAATAGTAAATAAAATCAAAGATTAAATGACCATAAAAAATTAAATGACATGTGGAAATCTATATTAGAGTCTTTTATTTACCTTATGTAATTTAATAATAATTATTTATAAATTTTGAAGCCACGTTCTTTGATATTGACATCCCATTGTTGAAAACCTTTGTGTGTTTACAATAGTGTAATAACTTTTAGGTTATAAAAGTGGTAATCATATCCTCACTTACCCTCACACAACAACCAACCTAGATTGGCCCCAAATCAACCCAAACACACCATATTCAGCCTTACACATTGTTAATGATTTTTCTTCTCGAAATACCATTCATGATAGTCTTAACACTCTTTTAAATGGAGAACAATCAAAGATATGAGGTATAAATTTATAACAAATCCTTCATATATTATATTTATATATGTGTACTTATTATTATTAAATTATAGATACCTATATAAAAAAGATAATATAAGGATCATCATTTTAAATTTTTTTTATTATTTTTATGGAACAATAATTAACAAGAGTTATTTTTTCTTTTAGTAAAAAAAGAAAATGTGAATTTTGTGAATGTGTCGACTACCACCTCCAAAAATAAACAAGTTTTGTTTTTCACTAATAGGTTCATGGATGGTTTTAGTTTATATTTAATGAGTATATATTTTATATATATATAATTTATATACTGAATTTTTTTCTTTATGTATAACATACAAATTAATGTAATTATAAAGAAATCTATTGATCTCAGTAAATAAAATTAAATTAGTTGAACACTAAATTATTATTCATGAAACATAACTATAACTCCCATGTGTTGAATTGTAATATTATATTTATTTTTAAAACATAAATTTGAATACCTTTAATGGTATTTTAGTGATGATATTTATTAATTATATGGAATATTGATTTTTATTTTTAGAACCTAGTTAAAAATAATCAATATTATTAACACCTAATATTGAAAAATGATTATAAAAAAAATATTCCAAAAGATAATATTTTTAATAATGTTTATAAAAGGAAATTAATATGAATATGGTTACTAAATAATAAATTAATATGTTTAAATTAATTAAATAATAGTCTGATTCACTTCTATTAGAATCGATAGTAAAGGTAAGGTTTTCACCGACTCAATGTCTGATTCTTTTGGTCGTAGTCTTTATTATTGGGAAATTATATTGAAGTTTAATTTTATCCTACCATTACTCTATTTTACATGTTTTTTCCAGTTGTTTTATTATGAAATTACATTTCATTATAAAAAAACAACTTTGATAAATTGTTTTATACATTGATAGTACAGTGTTGGCATGAATAACTTTCATTCCTAGAAATGATTATTTTCTTCCATGTATTTGTTTCTATCAATTTTTTTAAATAAAAATATATTTTAAAATTTATATTTTTCCTTCTTCCACTACCCAATTTTATAAAATTATATTTATTCATGGTTCTCTGATGTTTCTTTCTCTAAAAGTGCCTACAAATTTTAATAGTGAAATTTATTTTCATTATTACCACATCAAATTTATTAGCTTGTTTTTTTATTTTAATAAAGGATCCTTTATTTTTAACTCTCAAATTGATTTTTTAAAGATATAAATTTCTATTCTCAAAATATTTTTCATCATAAAAATACTGTTATCTTTAATAATAATAATTAAAAAAAATATGAAATCTTTTTAAATTCTCATCTATTTAACCCTCCAAGGTTTTTCTATCAAGAAGTGATGTTTTTTCATTATAAATTTTTAATTATTTAATTAATCTTTTTCTAAGTTCATATTACTTATAAATTATTATTTCTTATGTTCAAGATATGTTTTTTATTGAAAATATTTTGAAACCATTTATTTTTTCCATGGGTTCTATAGGATATGATTATGGTTGATTTTATGAAGAACACATATGTATAAATGTAGAAAAGTGTGTTTTTATTTCTCAATCCAATTTATTGGCTTAATTTATGTGTCATGAGATATTTTTTTGTGGAAATATTGAGTTAGTTCACATAATCTTATAAATAATGGGTTTTCTCTTATTTTCAGGTGTGTAGATAATGATTTTGTTCACATAGGTGTGGGAATAATGGTTTTTCTCACAAATGTTTTTGTATGCTTATTATCATGCCACATTTGTTGAATGATCTAGACCTTATTAGTTGTAATTTCTATGAATAAATGTCTAAAATAGTTTTTTGTATTATATGCATATAACACATAGTGAAACCAATAACACTTGATTTCATTAATGAAAATCATTAAATTAGTTAAAAATTAACCGCTCTAAAAATCCAATTATTACCAAAAAAATAAATAATAGAAATTAAAAATACTATAGTGGTAAAATTTAGATCTCCCAAATATACTATAAGAATCCTCCCTATGAATGAAACTATATAATAAAAATAATATATTAGTAAATCAATTGATATAAGAGAAGGAGAAAATATTGTAACTTTAGAGGAAATACAGTGAATTTTTAATTACAAAATAATGTGGAATTTATAGAAGGATATATTAATGTTGGAATATTGACATGACCATTGGAATTGAAATCTGTCTATTGGGAATAGTAACCTAATGGTTAAAAATAGAAACATGACCGTGTGAATTGTAATTTAAATTCAAAATAATATAATTTATTATAAATAATCTAATTTAATAAAATATAAATATTATGATATTATATAAATAATATAATGATTAAAAATCAAATAAAAATTAGAACAATTTTCAGAAACAATATTTTAATGTGTTCTATAAAAATTATAATTATTTTAATATAACTAAAATATCTCTATGATAGAAAATTATTTTGAAAAGATGAATATTATTTTCATAATAACAAAGTAAAAATTATCAAATGGTGGTTTTTTTAAATTTTTTGGAAACACATAAATTTTTATGTGATTAATAAAAATATAGTTTTTTAATAAATATTTTAAAGATCCAAAAAAATTTCAATGAAGATTATTTTATTATTTTTAATTCATATAGTATGAATCATATACAATCGCTCAGATGATACAATATAAACATTATAAATGAATAATTAATGAAATAAGGAATATTCAAGAAGTTAAAAAACTATTATGATGAAATAGTGACTTGACCTTATGAATAGTAATATTACCATTATGAATAGTATATTGGAAAAATAAATAGTAAAAATCCCTTCATACTGGTTCTCAAATTGGAAAATTAAAGTGGTAAAAATCCTCTTTCATTTCTTTTATTTTCTTTTCAATTTCATTTATTTTCTTATCCTTACCTCACCTACCCTGTAAAAAGGGACATGATAACTCTAGTTTCATCTATATACTATAATTATATCATGTTAATTAAATACCCACCATCCAACTCAATTATCTCTTTATTTTATTGGATACATGAAAACATTTCCTATAATGTGTCAATTTATCTATAACATGGACGACGAATCTTTGTTTCCCATTAAAACATTCAAGGATTGTTTTAAAACCATTTATGGTTAAAAAAAGTTATCAAATATGTAGTATATCCTATTTATTATTATAAAAACTTTATATAAAAATGATTATAATTAATAAAATAAATATAGTATTTGATGATCAAAACCCCGCCAAAATAATCAAAATTATTATTACTATCATCTTATCTAATGATTCATCCTCAACCCAAAAATACACATTAATTATATTAAAATTTAATCATAAAAATTTTAACTAATAACATGTAACATAAATTATGGATATCAATTCCTATTTTTTATTAACCTTTATACTCAAATATAAGTAAACTGGTCACCAAACCCAAGGAAAGGAGCACACCCTATCAATAATATTCTATCATAAATATCATTAAAAAGATCATAAATAAACACAATAAATGTATAATAAATAAAATAAATTCATAAAATAGCCTAAATTAAATTAATAAAGAATATATTATCATTATCCATGACATTAAGGTCATCTGCATAAAATTATCATACATAAGGTAAGGGTTTCTTCTTACACCTCCATTTTAATTCGTGTTATGCTTTGTACCTATTTACCCAAATGAAATAATTAATTATTTTTATATAAATATTATATATTATATTTAAATTTTATGAAATTATGTATCCAGAAAAGTTACTCATTCTTTAATTGGTAAATATACATTTTTCATGGTTATCTTATCAATTATTTCCGATAAACAAATCTGATCAAAGAAAACTTTATATTTTCTTACCCTTTTTGAAGTACCACCCAAATTATATTTTGATACTCCATTTTTTAGACCAATAATTGTTTCATGAAAATATAAATTTCTTCATTTGTGGTATTATACACAAAAGTTTGGAAAAATAAAAATAATTTTTCCATAAGAACTCTTCATTGCAATATAGAATGTGTATTTCTTTCAAGAATTCATAAATGATTTTATGAGACTATTTTAACCAATTTCTTCACACGATTTTGAATATTTTTCTAAATTAATAATAATATGTTATGATTTCATGTGCATTATTTTATTAAATGGTTTGTGATCAATTTTTCTATGGATGTTATATCTTGATACCATTCATTATACTACATAGAGTGGTTAATGATTATGTTTAAAAAATGGGGAATGTTACATACATATAATTTGTATATATTGTTTATTTTTAACCAAATTCATATGAGGAATGCATTAGAATTAGTAAGTGGTGGATGGGTCCATCTATAGACTATTGATTAATTATTAAGTCTCATGAGACAAAACTAAAATAGATTTTTTCAAGGCGTTAACCATTTATTTTCATGGCATTTGGTCAAGGACAAGATGATATATTTATGATGTCCAGAATATTCAACCCCTCATTCTAATTAGTAATTTTTTATCCATGTGAATAATTTACTAATAGAATATCTAGAGTAAATCTTATTTTTCATGTGATTATTTTTATTTCCTTAATTATTCAGATTTTATTATCTTCATATTATGATCATGTTTGTGTTCTAATGGAATGTGTTATTATTTACTCACTGTGTATTTTTAATAATTTTAGTTTTAATTTCATTACAAACAATTACTGGGAATTTTATCTCACCCTGTTTTTTTTACCTTTACCTATCAAGAAAATATATATATTATGAATAAATTAAAGAGATGATATTAGAGTTATAGATTTTTACAATTAAAAATTTATGTTGTTTTTTTTCATTTAAGTTATAATGTGAAAATTATATTTGTACCTAGTTTTCCAAACTAATGAAATTTTAATCCCTTGAGGATGTGACTTCCTTGTTTATTATACCAATATAATAAAGAATGGCACCAGATCTAGGAAACTGGGGTCAGGGACTTTATAATATTAATAGAATATGTTTAGTAGAAAACATTGAAACTATAATAAATAAAATTGATTAAGAAACAAAACCCTATGATTTATTTTGATGATAAACATAGAATAACATATTATAATTTTGGTAAGGTAGATATTATGTAGGACATCCAAGAAATATATATTTGTTTGGATACTACATGTGTATTTGGTTTTAGAATATATGTACCTAGGGGTAACAAACTAAGAAAAGGTGTCACATACTTGACTCTGGGTAACCTCATACAAGACAATGGGTCTTACGTCTAACCATGTGTGACACTCCTAGGGAATATATTTATAATAAATCAAATTTTATTTACAAATAATTATAATGGATTTAAAAGTAAGAATGTTCCCAAATAAACCATGGTTATGATAATTAGATTAGAAATTAATAAAGTTGTAATTTATGTTAAGAGTGTTTCTTGTTATAGATTTTGTATTAGGATTTATAAAATAATTTATTGTATGCCGTTATTTAGAAATGGTGCCCAATAGAAGGAATAGAAATTGTGTCAACATGTGTATTCCACGTAAGGATTTCCCTCCTATACAATATAACAATGTTTTTATTTGAACTATCAATGGTGTTGAGAAACATATAGCTATAAATGGATAACTGACATTGGAAATTAAATATCCTCATACCCATATGCATCATCCTGATTCATAATGTTTTGGTGTAATGCCAGACCAATTTATGCCACAACATCTTCTATTATTCAACAGGACTAAAAACACATTTTAATATAGTAGTGAATAAGTTACATAGAGGAAATATTTCTTTCTTTTGGAAATAATAAATGGGAGATGGTTATCATGCAGGTTTATCACCTGTCAAGAGATATTGATCAATAGTGGTCATTGATTTAAAAATCAATGAAATTTGATTATATATAAAATATGGGATGGAAATATTTTAAAGAATTTTTTCTAGAATAATATTTTCCCCATGAATTGTGAGTGGATATGGGAAGGAATTTATTGAATATGATGTTTTAAGAGTGTGAAAATGATCTGAATTAAGAATCAAATTTTATATGTTTATAAAGGATTATCTTGGACTATATACATAATCTAAGGAGTAAGATTGTTCAATTATTTGTTTTTTTAAACCATTCCTCATAAGGTAACTGGTCTCCCCAAATTTCGAATCATATTTTGTTATAGTCACATGTACAATCAAGATAGAGGAATAAATAAATATTCATTATTACATTAAGGTAAAAAATATGATAAGAGGGTGGAGGAGGAAATAATGGATAATATTATGAATAATATAATATAATTTTCTAATTTTTGATAATTTTTGAATGAAAAACCCATGATACTTATTAGAAGGAAATTTATTTTTTTATAAGTGTGGAGAAAAAGTCCACCATGACCATAACTATGAGGGAATGAAAGAAGCAACCAATGTTCAACACAAAAATTATAAGGATATGGGACACTATGTAAATGATTATCTTAAGAATCAAGGAGACCTTCACTAGAAAAGGCCAATGGAGCAGGGATATGCTTATATGATCACAACTATAACAATTAGAGTTCCAGATGATGTGTTAGAAGGTACTTTAATTTTTTTCTCACTCATACCCAATGATTTATTTTATTTTGGGTCACCATATTCCTTTATATTTCCCTTTTATTTCCAAGGAATTTTTAATTACCATTTTTATTTAATAAATGAGTTAACAGAAAAATCAATTAAGGGGATTATCATTGCAATAAAGATGTGTCGGTTAGTCCCCTTTATGACACATAAATTTTATTTAGTTTCTGACATTTTCATAAAACATTCGATTGACTTTGATACAATCCTCATTATGCATTGGATTTAAAAATTTAAAAGTTGTTGCAAGAAGTATGAAATTATAATAGGTGAGGAAGATACATATTATTTTATCTTTAGAGAAGAAACCTTATTATATGAATTGTATTTATATCCACCTCTTGTGGATATTATAAATAAAATTCATGGGGAGTAATTGAAAACATCATGTATTTATAAGGAAGTAAATCTTCAAATTGAATATGTACCATCTGTTCAATAATATATCAATGTATTTTTAGAGGATTTTCCTAGAAACCCTCTACAGTGGGATATTGGGTTATCTTTTGATTTAATATCTCATGTAAGACCTATATCAAATAATAATTATATAATATCCACTATAGAAATTGTTCAATTGAATAAAAATGAGAAATTGAGTAATAAATGATTTATTCACCCTAATTTTTCTCCATGGGGAGTACATATTTTAATTTTTAAAAATATGTATGGATCAGTGACACTATACATTGATTATAGGAAAATCAGTGCTATTATAATAAAGAAAAAGTATTCTCTATCTCAAATTTATTATTTAAATAATCATCTTCATAGAGCTCAATTTTTATTCAATGATTTACCTTCAATGTGGATATCATATATTATGTGTGAGGAAGGAAGATGATCCAAAGACAAAATTTTGAACCAGGTATAGAAATTAGGAGTCTATAGTAATTTCATTTGAACAGACCAATTCTGATTCTATTTTCATGGATTTAATGAATAAGGTGTTCTATGATTATATTTGATGATTTTTTGTGGATTTTATTTATGATATATTGATATACTCCAAATTATATTAGTACTATGATATCCACTTATAGGTTGTTCTGGATAATCTTAGAAGACATGATTTTTATGGGAAATTTAGAATCTTTGAATTCTAGCATCAAACAGTTTTTTTCTTTTTCATATATTCACTAAGGATGGAATCTCATTTGATCATCAGAATAAAAATTCAGTTTAGGAATGGCCTACAATAATTAATGTAACTAATGTATGTAGTTTTATAATATTTTAAGGTTATTATCAGTGTTTCGTTCAAAACATTTCCTAATTATCTAACTCATTAAACAAGATTACAAATAAAGGGTTTATTTTTGTTTGGAAAAAGTAATTTGATTAATGAATTGAATAATTGACTGGGATAATAGTTAATTATATGATCTTGACACTATAATTAAGAAATAGTACACTTGTTGTTTACAGTGATTCATTAAAGAAATTACATGATTTTTTCCTTATGAGGAATGAAATTGATATTTCAAAAACATTATAAATGTTAAAAAATCCTAAAAAAACTATATAACACATGATATTGAGTTAAAAGCTATAATATATTCACTAAAAACATGTAGACACTACCTAAATGGAGAAATATGTAAGATATAAATAGTTCTGAAGATCTTGAACTGTATCTTTTCATAGAAAGAACTCTACATGAGTAAAAATAAATGGCTTGATATACTCAAGGATTATGATTTTTTTTACAATACCACATAGGGGAGATGAATAAGGCTAAACATGCATTTATTATGAGGAATCATGGATTTATATTCAAATTGAGGATTGTAATGGATCCTATGTACTGGGATCCTGCAAATATGCACATGGGAATTAACTCGGAAGGTGAAACATAATTATTTTTACAATTAGTTTCCAAACCATATTTATGTGAAACGATAAATTTTTTCCGTCCGATGATAGGAGTTTTCAATGTATCAATAAATCTATGAAAGATAGGATTTTGGAAGACTGTATGTATGAGGATGAAATTCAAAAATTTGGAAAAAGGAATTATGATCCTACTATACCCATTCTAAGGGGGGTGGGGTAATTGGATTTTTCTAATATCATTAATTTCTATACAAACCATAGCACCACTAAGATGTATAAATATTGGAAGAAAAATTTCTGGTAGGATAACATGAAGAGTGAAATTGCTAATGAAGTATCAAGATGGTTATTCTTACAAAAAGTGATTGATGAAAGACAACACCCTAGAGGAGTCCTGGATCCTCTTCCTATTACTACATGTAAATGGAATGATATTACTCTTTAATGATTCACTATATTACCCAAAACTCCATGAAATAATCATGCAATATCGGTAATTGTTGATATACATACCAAATAATATCATTTCCATGATATAGGGGATGATTTTACACTAGACTACATTGCATAAATCATTATTAAATAAGTTCTAAGCCTTTATTAATCACCTCATTGTATTTATTCTAACCATGATCTATTATTTACATGAAAATTTTCAAAAAATATTCAAGAATAATTTAATACTGAAGTTAATTTGAGTATTTATTATCACTATAAAATAGACAGGTAGTCTGAAAGGATAATTCAAATAGTGAAAGGCATGTTGATATCATCCTCAAATGACTATCAGGGTATGTGGTATCAATATTAACCTTTTGTATATTTTTACTATAATAATAGTTTCCAATTTTTGTATTCAAATGGAAACATATGAGACATTGTAATCAAAGATATGTCATACATAAACTTTTTGGAATGAATTTTGTGAATGGAAACATTAGTTCAATAAATTTTGTAGGAAAAAATATAAAAGGTAAATACTATTCAAACTCATATCAATGAAGCTCAAAGATGGAAAAAGTGATATGAATATAATAGAAGGAATGACTTAGAATTTCTAGTTGGAGATCATGTTTTTTAAAAGTATCTCTATGGGAACTTGTTATATGATTTGGAAAGAAAGGAATAATAATCACCAGGTACATTGGTCTATTTGATATCCTGGAGATGATTGGAGAAATGTCTTGTCATTTGGGAATGTGTCCCAACCATTCTAAAGTTGACAATGTGTTCCTCATCTCTTTGTTAATAAAGTATATGCCAAATTCATTGAATGTCTTCACTTATGACGGAGTATAATGGGAACCATGTTTATCTTATAATTAAGAGACTATCTATATTATAGATACTAAAGAGTATTTTTTTAGTAATTGAATGAATTTTCTAGTAAAGGTACTTTGGAAAAATAATAATATTGAAGAGGTGACATGGGATCCCGAGAAACTTATGATGAAGAACACCCAAATCTTTTTACAGAGTGAAAATATCGAAATATTGAGGGTGAATTTTCTATAAGAGGCGACAATGTAAAGAACCATAATTATATAAATGAAATTTACCTTCTTATCATTGTTTCATATAGTATGAATAACCTAAAATAACATAGAGAATACAATACAAATGTTATAAATGAATAATGAATGAAATAAGGGATCTTCTAGATGTTAATGAACCTATACCTATGTAAAGTTTACTTGACCATAGAAATATTATTATGACCCTAATTAATAGTTAACCATCTAAATGATTTTGAACAAATATACTTAAGAATATTTGAAAATCTGAGGATTCAAGAGATAAAAATTCTATTTATTTTATTTTATTTTCCCATAAATTTGTTTTATTTTATTATCCTTCCCTCACCTCCCCTATCAAAAGTAAAATGATAAAATTATTATCAATTTTATACTAAAATTATATCATTTTAATTTAATATCCATCAAAAAACACATTTATATCTCTCTTTTATTCTGTAAATGAAATCATCACTCATGATGTGTCTATTTACTGACATTATGGATGATGAATTTTATTTACCATTAATTCCATCAAGGCTAGTGATAAAACATTTTTATGGTTATAAAAAATTATAATATATTTACTATAGCCTACTTAATGTTTTATAACCATTATATTCACATGATGATAACTAATAAAACAAAAATATTCGGTGACGATCGACTAACTGCCAAAACAATCTAAACAGTTATCACTAACATCTTATTTAATGATCCATCCTCATCCCAAAATTCCAAATGAATTATATAAAAATTTAATCATATAAATTTTCATTAATAAAATATAACTTTAATTTGGTATATTTATTTCTATTTTACATACACTTGAATACACATATATAGATAAACTGATCATGAAAACCATAGAAAAAATTCTCTTGATCGATAAACTTGTATCTTATAACTCTTAAAAATGAATATAAATGAAACCAATAAAATAGTAATTGATCAAATAAATGTATAAAAGGGTTTTTATTAAATTATTAATGAATATAATATCATTATTTAAGTCCTTAAGGTCATGTTCATTACACTTTTTGGAATAACGTAAGGGTTTCTTCCAGAACCTGCATTTCCATTTGGGTTAGTTTTAATACCTCTTTACATCAATGTAATTCTTAATTTTTTTATAATTATTATATATTATGTTTAAATTTTCCACACTAATGTATTCTATTTTTTATATAATTTTTATTAGAAAATTTATGGTTTACTTGGTTCCCTTGTCAATTCATTCTAATTAAACAACCAAATTAAAAGGAACATCCTGATTTCTTACCCAATTTCAATGAAAATATGTAATATATTTTTAGACAAAATTATTTTTATAACATATTTAATAATTTAATAAAAACTATATTTTTTCATTTCATGTTTTATAAAAACAATTATTGTAAATAAAAATTATTTTTCCTAAATATCCCTTCTTTGAAATGCAGAAACGATAATTCTTTCAAGAATTCATTTATGATTTTATTAGAGCATTTTCATATATTTCAACACCCTTTATTGAATATTATGATTAATTGGGAATAATATATTATTATTATCATCTAAAATATTTTTTAAAAAATTTTATGATTAGTTTGGCTATCGATGTACTATCTTGATACTATTTACCATTCTACTCAGAATATTTCTTGATTATTTGTACAGATTGGGGAAAGTTACTGAAATTTCATATATATATATATATATATATATTTAATTATTTATTTATGTTCAAACCCCTTCATATGAGGAACACATTATAATTACTAAGTGATGGGTGGGGCCCACTATATCCCTTTGATGCATCAGTAGGTCTCATGAGACAAAGGAGAAATGGATTTTCACTATGGCCTTAACCATTTATTTTTAGGTGTCTTGGAAGATGCGTTTCTTTTATATTTATTATGCCGAACATATACACTCCCTCATTTTTATCAGTAATTTATTATCAATTTGAATATCCGACTAGTATAATATATATTTTTATTATTTATTTATATGTGATTATTCTTATGGAATTATTTTTTTAGTTTTTATTCTTTCCTTATTATTATTATGTTTATGCTCTAATGGAATTTTTTATTAGTTATTCACTTCACCATATAATATATATTATCTTCCACTGTATTACATACCCTTACTGATTATCTAAGATCACCCCTTTATTATGTTTAAGATTTACCTATGATGCAAACATGTATATTCTTAATGAATTTCATAGATAATCTATGAGTTATAGGCGTTACTAATAAAGTTTCTATGTTTCTATTAAATTCAATTAGTAATTTAATGATTATGTTTGTATCTAGTTTTCACAAAATACATAACTATTTGGTTCTTCAGGATGTGACTTCATTATTTATTATACCAATGTGAAAAATTAAGGCATTGATTCTAAGAAACTAGGGTCGGGGTATTTATAATTAGTTTATTTTAAGCTACATCATACGTTATGTAATAAGGACCAAACCAGTTTTGTAAATTAAAAAAAACATAATTATTGAGATAAAATATTCATTTAAATATATAATAATTTTTGAAAAACTTAAAAAGGATTTTTCAGTGTCTAAATCACTACATTACAGTGACATTTTTCAGTGTTTCCACTCTCCCTTTTTATTAAAATAACGAATTAGGATTTGAGAATAAATCAAAGAAATAATATTATATTATTTATTTAAAATATGATTTTTAATTACAATAATATCTCTATTATTTGGTTTACCATGAAAATTATATTATATTCAATATTTAATCCTTAAAATACACATATCCTCAAGTGTAAATAACTCCTCACCCCTCTTTGGAAAACCACTCCTCCCTCAATTAACAAATCCATAGTTCTATGAAAATACCCTCTCCCAATATCCTTAACATATGTAGGGTTTTATTGTATTAATAAAAATCAAATATTTCAAGTAGCTACGGACCATATAATTGTTCTGACTTTAATAATGAGTTTATTCCCTTTGACCTATTATTTCATTTTCGTTTTCTAAATAATGTGTCCATGTTTTCATCTATAATCTAAAACTTATTAAAAAATAAAATAAAATTCTAACATTACCTTCATTTATTTAATATCCACTAATATTTTTCTTTTCTATATAATATCATAGTATATATATCACACCTCCCCATTTGACAATTCCATTTCAATAGCCAGTTCACTGCCCATAAGAAATTCACCAACACTCTAATTATCAAAAACCATTTAGATTATCATAATAAAGAATTTATAATATTATATTTTATAAATATAAATATTTATAATATTTTGGAGTTAATATTAATAATTTATAAATACTATTTAAGAAAGATATTTAAATTGAATAGAGTAATAATATTTTAATGAATATATCATATTAAAAAATATCATCTTCAAGAAAAGGATATTAAATAATAGAATTAAATGATTAAAATAAATCAAGAGTGGGAAAAATGAAAATAATTCAAATTTTGTTCAATGTTTTACTAAACTTGTGCTTATTATTTAGGTGTAATAAAAGTGACAAAATAAAGAAAGATTTAATGTATTGGGATACTTGACCCATCACCCTTTCTTTTGGGTTATGTTTTTTTGAAATAATTTTTAGTATAGATATTACAATATTATCCTTAAAATCTAATATCAATATTTTTCCCTTATATTTCATGGGATATGCATGTTTTTACCTTCCCATAATTATTTCTAAACCAAATATAATGATTTGTCAAAAGAAATTATTTTTTAGGTAAGAAAATCTTTGGACACCTCTTGAGTTGGTTCTTATTTAAATAAAAATGATCTTTTATGAAAAATATGATATCTATTATTCTTTTTGAAACTCAAGTGGTTATTACATGATGTATTATAAGTGAAGTAATTTTTGAAACACATTCCTTTCGATGATTTTATTTCATGACCATCATTGTTACATGTAGTATTTTTCCATAGAATGCATGATTATGACCATTTAATGATGTGAGGGATATGACTAGAATTTATAAATCCCCCCAAATGAATTGGGTTATGTGATACATCTCATGAGATTATGTATATTATTCATGTACATGATTATATCTATTTTCAAAATTATAATGATATAATTTATGCACATATGTAATGTGTGAACATAATGCTAGACTTGTTCAAAACTATGTGTGATATTTGACAAATATGTTATGTTGATTCATTATTATAAATATTTAACATTCAATAACATTAGAAAATGTTTGATTCAATATTATAATGATGAATCCATGATTTTTTTATGATTATGATGATTATGATCACCCATTTACTATTGATTCATGTTCCGTATGCCTTTAATTTTATACCTTCCCATACAAAACGTTTTTATCACAATTTTCATTAATTTATATCCTAGAGTGAATAAATGTAATTAGGATAACGTGTCCTATTTTAGAAGTAAATGAATAGGTGTTTAAATAATACATATTCTTTATTATGTAGAAGTGAATTATGGAACTTGTTTTTCTGTGATACTAAACCTTTCAACCATTGAATATATTATTATTTTTCTATTTATCGGAGAAATATTTTAATAGTCATGTAAGAAAATGTTTGTTTCCCATAGTTGGTATAAGATGATAGTTTAGTTATTATTGGAATTAAAATTATAAAATGTTAGTAAAAAATAAGGATAAGGTTATCTATTTGTAAGAATCATATATTTGGGTAAGTATAATAGCTTCTGGTTTCAGAGAAATCAAATCTTTATATGGATAACACAAGGGGATATGGATATAGAACAGTTGTACTAGGTGTCAGTAACCCTTAAAAGGGATGATTGGGTATTAATAATATTATCATCAAGTTATGATTACAGAAGCCTTATTACACATCTAGATTGACACACATGAGGGGTATTATTTAGATAATATAAAACTTTATATAATCCAATATGAAGTTTATATAGGTAATGTAATTTTTTATTTTAATGTTAGAAATGTATTAAACTAGAAGACCCTAGAAATAACATTTAATAAAAAATCTAAACATACAGATCCCATAATATATGACTTTATAATAAATTTTTGTTTCAGATTATTTTATTTATTCATTATTTACTAAATAATAATTTATTCAATACATTTCTATTTTTTCAAAATTTTAGGCACCATAAGAACTTAGACCAAAAACCCTTGTGTCGGATAATTCAATGGTTTCCTAAACAATATTCCAACTAAAATGGTAGGTGGTGTTTAAAAAATCATGGTGATTCTTACATAACTATCTCAGACTATAAAAAATAACATGATCCATGTGGAACATTGATATTCACCCAAGAAGAATAAAATTTTCAATAATTATATGACAAGAAAATGAAAAAAAAATAATTTATTCGTTATTTTGATCCACTTGTCTTGAATTAGTGGGTTAAATCAATATGGAAGATATTTTTATGGACTATTATTATAATAAGTAATATTTTACAAAACAAATCTATCACTTATATGTATAGGTTGACCAATGGTTATAATTGATAGTGATTTCAAATACAGAGGATGAAAAGAAAGAAATGGAGTGGAAACACATTAAAAAGTTATTTATTAATATGTATTGAACTAGAAATGATTGAATAAATAAAGAGAGAGAATTATTATAGATTATCAAAAATGAGTGCAAATATGTAATGACTTATGAAGAAAATTTAAAAATTATTTTAGGATAATTATCTGAATTTTATATAAATAATGATATAAAAATAGATAGATTCCTATGTAATCTAAAACCCATCCATCAAAAGAATCTAGATATCAATGTCTATGGGAGTTATGTAGCATTAGTTTTCTATGATCTCATAGTTGGTATGATGTTTAGTGAATTTTCCATTCCACACGGAGATAATAAGATAACATCTAAATCAAATCCCAAATTCAACGAATTAGAGATATCCATTAAAAAACAAAGTAGGGAGATCAATAAAACAAAAGTAATTAACTCATATCCTATTTTTATATTAGAATATTCATCCTAAAAATCTCATAACCTTCCCTCATTGTAATTTCATTTTATATTGGTCATGGAATGGCACTCTTTATGTAGATCTCACATCAACTATCGGGAAAAGGAACTCCCTTTCTATATTCTTAACCATCCCATGCTTGCAAAAAAAATTATAAAGAATCATGAATCTCATTTTGAAAATCCCTAAATGGTATTGGTATTGATACGTAGTGAAGAAGAAGAATTTTAAAAAATGGTTAAGTTGAAGGAATGTATCATACATCATTTAATTATCATTGCAAAGGAATATAGTAATGTATTTACAAAATAGTTTCTTCGTATTCCCTAAGACCATGAGACAATGTTCATAGAATATATTATTATTGATTCCACTCTGATATTCAAATGTCCCTATGGGATATCCATTAAAAAACAGGTGGATCTAAAGAAGATGTTTCAAGATCATTTTGACAAATGGTTCATAAAATCTAGTGCATCTACTAGGGTCCATCAGTTATCATTTTCAAGAAAAAAGATGTGTTAATAGAGTTTTTTATTGATTAAAAATAGATTAATGATATCACAGTAAATATAAATAATCATATTCCAATGATTTTTGAATTATTAAATCTATTATTAGGATCTTAGTACTTCTCAAAAAAGGATCCTTATTCTGTATATCATCAGTTAAAGGTAAATAATGAACATATTAATAATAAATCATTCTATAAAATTTATGAAAACTATTAGTTCATAGTTATTCATATTAGACTTAAAAATACCCATTTAATATTTTTTTATTTGACGTATAGAGTCTTTAAATACAACCTTGAAATTTTTTGGTATAATTTATTTATGATATTGTCGCATACACCATGATAAAGGAGGAATATGATGATAAACTAAGGATTGTTCTAGTGAAATTATGAAGGTATTAAATGTATGCTAAGTTCAAAAACAATGACTTTTTGGATGTAATAAGTTTTATTATTGGGGTATACGATCAATAGTGAGACATTGTTTTTCGGCAGTTCAATGAAAAAGACAACTCAAGAAGGGCCAAGACACCCTAGAGTCATAGAAATAATTTGTGTCTTAGATTAGCTTGATACTGACAATTTTTTGTGAGAAATTTATCATGATTATCTATCCCACTAAGTATGTCAACATGATAAAGAGTAATGTATGCATGGATTTAAGAATATGAGGAGATTCTTAAGGAGAACAATAATAGGCAAACCATTATGATTTAAATCACACTACCATCAATATGATATGTTTTTTATATATATTGTGTCCATATGAAACGTCTTGTGTTGTGTACTCATATAAGATGATATATTGATATCCTATACCTCATGGAAATTTAATATACATGTAAATAACTACAAGAAAAATTATTTTGAATCAGAAGTTATGATCTTTTCCTTGATGATTTGGTGGAACTACCACTATGAATAGAAGTGTGAAATATATATATATATATATATATATATCACATGAGTCTAAATTAAATAATCACAAAGAAATAGATAAAAATGAATCAATATTGGTGGATAGAACTAACAAAGGACAATTATTTCATTATTTACTACACCCTATAAATGGGTATAGGTAGATAAATCTCTTAAAATAAATTAACTTGCTTCTCTATCCACGATGCGGATTGAGAAAGACAATATCATAATCGATATTAAAAGGATGGATTGGGAAATTTTAATTTTAGATCATGAATCATACCTTTACTAAATTATTTCCCAAATATTTATCAAAGACATGAACAAAGAGGAAAATTGTTTTTTCCAGAGCTTCAAAAGATTTTGGATGTAATAAATGAGTGGATGATTCCGGAATTCCGTATCGATGAAGATGTTTTCATTCAGTTTCAAACTAAGAATGGAATGCCCACATCAAATTAAATAGAGAAATATATTTTATATAATGCATATAACTCATCTTTATCTTTCATTCCTAGAAGTAGAAATATTCACAATGATCATCAAGAGAACTTCTAGTGGGAAAACATGATGTGATAGATCACTGAGTACACCTCAATGTTCACGGAATGTCAGTAATTTAAATAAGAGATAAAAAAGTACAAGGTGATAATGAAACCATTTGTCACAACCATATATAAATAAGAGAACATCATCATTGAAATTTTCATATTCCACTTGAACACATCCCAAGGAAGTAATGCAATATGGTTTATGGTAGATCGAGTTACCATGAATACTGACATCATCAATATTAGTAAATATTTATCAATTAAACAACTTTCTATTATATATATAAAGGATGTTATAAGTTTATATGAGGAACCAATTTCAATCTTCTATGATCATTATCCATGGATCACTTCTATATTCTATAGTAATATTTAGTATGACCAAAATACTGTATTGAAATTTGATATGGAATATCTCTCCCAATATAATTGTCAATCATGAATGACCATTGAAAAATATGATGACATGTTGAAATTATTATTATTTTAATTTAAATGAATATGGGATCAATATAACCCATTAGTTTAGATCTCATTCAACAAAATCTTCCACTCATGTATTCAAATAGTTCTATATGAAGCGCTATATGGGATGTTTTATTAAACACATACTTTTTTGCATTCTGTTAGTGAATATAAGCTACATGGACCAGATCTTTTGAAATAGATGACATAAAAGGATAAATTAATCCATTATCATATCAAAGATACTTATAGTCAGAAGATCAGATATACTAAAAACAATTTATGTGACACAGAATTAAATGTTGGTTGTAATGTTTTCCTTAGAATATCACCATGGATTAGATTTATGTGTTTTTTATATAATAGAAATCATAGCCCTATTTACTTCGTTCGATTTGTGATCCCTTATCACATAAGATTAGTGGCTTATCATCTAACAGTACCCCCAAACATGGTTCAAGTTCAGCATGTGTTCCATGTATCTCTTTTAAGGACATAAAAACCAGATACCTTACCACAATCCATATATTTTTATTTTCTAATGTCACTTTTAAATGGTATTTGTGAACCAAGGAAACAACAATTCAATTACAAGTCAATCCATGTAAACCCCATAACCCACCCACTATATGATTCCATCCAAGTGAAAAATAAAATGATCGAACGACTGCTAATGGTATTACATTTCTATATTTTAAAATCCAAAATAGATCTCAGATTGCGAGCCCTTATGTATCATGAATACATCTTCAAACATGTCTCTAAGAACAACTTTTTCATGAACTCTTTTTTTAGCAGTATTCAGTGATGATCATCAACTATAAAGAAAATTTTCTATCCAAAAATACATCTCTCATTATAAAGGTGTTGTGGGTGTACCAAAAATAAATAATGATGTGACATGAGAACTAAAGATAAAAAAATAAACTAAGGTACCCTCATCTATTCTTAACAAATAATATGAGTGGATAGTTTAGGGATAAATTTCTAATGAGTGGAAGAATGTAACAACCCATGCTTTATTAGAGTCATTTTTTCTAGGGTAAATTTCTTTTATATTATATAGTAATATATACATTCATCACATTGAAAAAATAAGTATATTTCTATAATGAAAATAGTTACATTACTCGAAAAAACCATATTAAATTGAAAAAAATAACCTAGAGAGAAAAAAATAAAAATAGAAAAACAATAAAGGAAAATTCTAATCTCCTTATAATTACCCCATGAATAACACTATGGAAAAGAAATAAAATAATAGTAAACTAATTTACACCTAATAAATGAAAAAAAGTAAAACAATTGGAAATTTGTAATACATTTTTAATAAAGTAATGTAGTGGTATTTAAAGACGATAATATAGATTTTCAATTGTAAATATGAATATTGTAATAATTATATGGTCTTTTAGATTATCAACCTAGACATTTGAAATAATAACCCATCCCTAAAATAAATAATTGTAATTTAATAATTTTTATCATTTATAATTTAAGAAAAATATAAATATTATAATACCATATAATAAATATCAAAATTAAAATTCATGTAAGTAGTTACAAACTTTTCAAAACTATATTTTAATTTATTTAGTAAAATTAAAAATTTTCAAATTATAAATAAAAACTACACAAGATAAAAAATAATTTGGAAAAAATAATTTCATTTTCATAATCATCATGTCTAAATTTTCTTAGGTTTTTTTGGTAATTTTTTAAAATAATTCAATTTTTAGGTGAATAGTAAAAAAATGTTTTTTCGTAATTGGTGTATTTTAAATTACATCGTTCATTATGTAATAATGTCCTAATCAATTTGAAAATATTTTCTTGTAAAAAACATATTTAATGAGATAAATTATTCAGTTAAATATAATATACTTCTCTTTAAACCTAAAAAATAACTTTTTAAACTATATAGTCTAATGCATTCCATTAAAATAATATTTTTTCCATTTTTCCACTCTTATATTTTAATAAAATAACAAAGTAGGTATTGGAAGACCTTTAATGTTCTAAAATAGTTATATTTACTTTAAATATGACATAAAATTTCCAGAATATCAATATTATAAGGTTTACCAAGGAAAATATATTTTATTTAGTATTCATCCATAAAATACCCCTCTCCTCATATAAAAAATACCCATCACCCCTTGATTATGTACCCACTCCCTTCTCACTTACCGAAGCCAAATATTTACCAAAATACCCTCTCTAAATCCCCTAATTATCCTTAGGGGCGTTCTAGAGTTATCAATCCTCAATATTTCAAGAAATGTATTATTGTAGAAATGGAACATCTTCAAGGTATCTGAAATTCCCTTTCCCCTTTTCTTTAATTTTGATATTCAAAATTCTATATCCATTTTTTATTTTATAATCTAATCCTCATGAAAATAATTACAAAGTAATTTTACATGACCATCATAATTTAAATACATTATAAAAATATTATTTATAACATATTCACCTATTATATAACTCACACCGCTTTTTTGAAAATTTAGTATTAATATTCGACTAACCGCTCATGGTGATGTTACTGACTATCAAATTATCACAACCATTATTCATGATCATATTGTATTATTTATAATACATAAATTTATAAATATATGTATTTATAAGAGTAGGGGTCCAATATTATTAATTTATAATGATTAATGAACCAGATCATTAAATAAACTTAGTATGAGATATTTTATAGGGAATATGATACTATAATAGTTCACCTTCAATAAAGGGAATCATGGAACAAAATCCCATGAATATGATTCTAGCATTGCTAAAAATTATGATTATATGATTTATGCTCATATGTTATCAATTAACATGATGATAATTTTTTCCAAAAAATATTTTGTATTTAACCACTATGTTTTTATGTTTCATTATTTTTCACATACCACATTCCATGTCATTATCAAATTTTTTCCTCATTCTTATGATGATGATCCCATTATTATGATAATATTCTGATGATTATTCTCACAAATATAATATTTATTCATGTGTCTTATATCATCTATGTTTTCCCTCCCCTTAATAGGGTTTTATCTCCCACATTTCTTTAATGTATATCCTCTAGTGATTATATGAAAAAATTATAATATGAGATCTGTTAGGAGAAAAAAGAATAATATATTTTAAAAATTTATAATTTTTATGATGTTCATGGGTTTTATGAACCCAATTTTAAAAAGATACTAAAATTTTTCATCCTTGAATGTATTTATATTATGTTATTTATCTTAAAAGGTATCTAATAATTACATACAAAAAATTTTAATTTCTATATGTTTATTTTTTATCAAGTTACAAGACATTTTTAATATGCATTTCATTTCAATAAAATGATATGTTTTTAGGGTTGTGACCTATTTTTAAAGTATTAAATAATTATATATGATGAGTGTTATTTTAATAATTATTGATATATATTTTGAGCTGCATCATAACATTAATTCTTCCTTAATGATCTTCTTATGATATTATGTTACTATATATTGTTTTATGAATATCAACCATGGTATTATTATCTTTTATTAAGATATTTTGGTCACACTGATGTTCTCATTCTTGTATATGATCTAATACAATATGATATGTTCTTACATTAATGAATATTGAGATTACCCCTTTCTTATGATTCAATGCCCTAGGTTATGAAGAACATTATATCATATGATATTTCTAAAAGGTTCCGGTGGATAATGATTAGGTATTAGCATTTTAATGTGTGGTAAAATAAGTTTCTTATATTGCTAATCTCTAACACACTAAGCTTGTCAGTCTTTGGGTTGTGAAATTGTATGAGATATGTATTATCTAAATCATTAAATTATTGTACTATTTAATTCATGATTATATTGGGTCATTTATGATGCTATATGGGAGAATATAAAGTCAAATAAGTAGAACATGACTCTACTAGTCCATAGACCTATAATGGACCTCCAAACCCATGATGTTATTTCCAAGTATGAAATGTTTTAATTATTATTATTTATCATAATTCTAAATTGTCAGTTTTCTCATATGAGAATTATTAAAATTTGAGGATAGTGCATGTCTCAAGGTCGATACATAGTGAGACCTTACTATGAAACAACTATTAAAATACTATTTTTTGTTAGTAGAGATTTACTTGATTGGTTTATGGTTTGCCTTACAATGTGTCTAAACCATATGACATTCCTATATGCTTCCACCAATATAGTTTTCTTGCAATTTAGAAAACTATGTTGAAACCCCTATACACCCTATTTTTTTATGAGTAAAAACAAAATTACCCATGCTTGAAATAAACCACCAACCCACTTTTTCATTTCCACCCATCCCTAGACACTCATCCCTTATGAAAAATAATCTCCCCCTTAATCAAGATCTTTCTTTTTGTGTGTCTATTTATTATGATATTCTAAGTAATTTTCACGTTAGTGATTCATCTCCCCACCCTTAAGTACCTGCTTCCCAATTTCACAGTTTTATCTCTACCCTAATTCCATGGAGGCCTAGGGTCTTTCAACCAAAATTTAAATTATATATTTCATTTTGTTATTACATTATTTGGTAATATATGGCACTTCATTCTTTACTTCATATTGATTAACCTCATATATAAAAGTTTTTAATGAAATGATGTAAATGTTTCCATAAAACTTCTTTGTTAATTTAGATTTAGGGTAATTGGTGTTTAAAATTCTATTTTTAAAGCTACATTAAATGTATATTATTTGTGTTTTTTGAGGGATTTTTTTTTTAAAATTAGTTATTTCGATCCATTTATATGATGCTGATTATTTATATTGTTCTCAAATCATGATTTATAAGGAAATAATAAATGTTTACAAATAGATATAGGGAGAATCACCTTTATAGAGTAGTTTTTTAGCTCGTAAAACTACATAGGATTTTGTGTTCATGGGTAGAGACACATAAATTAGGCTAATCCCCCATCCCAATAGTTATGAGCACTAATATAACTAGTGTGGTAATTTAAAGTGAAACCCCAGTGTCTAGTGAATTTATTATTATCCAATCGACTTGTTTAGGGAAGATACTAATTAGTGATGTTTTTAACAATGAAATAAAATCCTTTGGGACCCTAGGTTACAACCAAATGGTGTATTTTTTACCGATATTCATTGGTTATTCTGATGAAAATTTTCAAATATTAAATAAAATTTATTGAACATGTATTTTATTTCTATTAAAATTATCAAAAGTTAATTTAATGTATTTATTTTTTTGTATACCATGTTTTTTGTTTTTATTTATGGTTTTATATATATAACATGATGGGATCCAACTTCGATCATTATGATCACACAACACATACACAAATAGGGCCATGAAATCCTAGTTTTATCTAATATTAAGAATGGAAAGACAAAACATGAATGAGGTAGATTTTTATTCTAGATATTTGGGACTTGTAGAGATTATTTGGAGCTCGGATGATACATCATGTCATATAGAGATGGGCATAATTTATCTTCATCCATTTTTGGTACAAAATAGCTTGTAAATATATATTTAATGATTTATTTTTAAATTTACTTCCCATCCACTTATATTATTTTTAGACCAATGAATGTAACTATTTCTTTTCTTTCAAATGGTACTTGCGATTATATTATATTATTTATTATATTATTCCATGTTTTGTGATGAGATGTTTTACATGTCTAATTTTTTTAATGAATGACCCTATAATGTATGTTAAGGCCATGATAACTTCCACGTAGTACCCAATTATTGATTTATTTGATAAAATTTCTCCCAATTATTATTCTTGATACCCTGGAACAAATTTTTTTTTATAAAGATCTAGAAAACCCTTTGGTCCTTGTTACACACCGACATGGATTCCAAGGTTAGGGGAAGCCTATGTTGCCTCATTAAAAAAACTTATTAGAGCCTAGTTTTGATTTATGTTATTTGAAACCATTATGATAGTAAATATGATTTTTAGTGCCCATATACAGGGAAAAGAAGTTTATGGACTACAATATTAAATTGAACAAAAATTTCCATGGGGATTTTGTTAATTTTTATACATATACATCAAATATATCTTTCCTTTTTGGTGCACTTATATCATTGAAGAATTTCGAAAATGAACCCTTATGTTTCATTGGTATGGTGTACAACGTGCAAACCATGACCCATGGACAAACATATGGGGATGATATTATTTTGTTATGTCTTTTCTTTTATTTCATTATTTATTTTCTAGAATTAATTTCAATTTATCCTATTAATATTTTGGAATAATTGTGTTGGATATTAATGATTAATAAATGGTTTTTAGTGGAATTGTTATAAAATTTAATTTTTTTGACATATTTAGATAATTTTATGAAATTATGTTGTTATTTATTATGTATCTCTTGATTTCATGTGTTGTGTTCTTTTTTTATTTTAAGAAAATGAAATCTCTTAAAATTGGGTGGTTTTTTAAAACTAAAATGGAATTTTTTTTATTTTGTTTCAAGTAATCCTAATGAATTTTTCATTTATTAATATTATTGAAAGGTTTTTGAGGAATTTTTTGGTGACCCACAAAGAAGTATTTCTTATTGCGTTTTAATGAGACTATTAGTTAAATTTTATAATGATATGGTAAGGTTATATATTATTGAGTGTAAAAATTATTATTTACTAGAGTGTTATTTATATTTTTATTTGATGAATTGATGATGTTTTTGAAGATAGAATTATGAAAATAAAATTATTAAATAAATTTATTTTTCTCCCTTATGTAAATGTGTTATTGTGTACTAAATTTATCATGGGAGGATATTAATTGGATTACTAAATTAAATATAATGTAGAATTTGAACTAATGGGATGGTAATATTTTAAAATATAAAGTTATTTTAAATTGGTGTAGTGTTTTTTAAAATATGGAATGGTGTTTTATTGTACTTATTTCATTTTAATGAATTTTCATTCTACCATAATTAATTAAGGTTATTTCCATCAAAAGTTTATTTATATATTATTAATTTTTAATTTTAGTCAAAAAATTGTTTTTCTAGTCTTTTATGTAATTTTATAGAATGAAGTGGTACATACATATATTTAATCTCTATAGGGTTAGTTTTATATATTTAGTGAAGTAACTTAAAATAGTTGAAAAAATTTGGAAATGGTTTATGAATGTTTTCTTTAAGTTATTGTTTTTAATCATAATTTAATATTGTATTACACATACATGTGTTACCAGAATGTTGGATTATGATTTTAAAATTCCAAATGGTTAATTCATTAAAATATTATTCAGTTATAAAAAATTATTCATGGGAACTTTATTATTTATTTATTCCTACATACATTTTATCTAAATAGGGATTGAATATTTAATATATCATGACATATTACATTATTAAAATAGGGATTATTGTTTTAAATATTGTATATCCTTATATACCATATATGATTTTTAAATCCAATAGGTTTTATTGAACTAAATTTTATCTTACAATACCACTACAAGAAAAATTAAATATACCCACAGTTCAGAACTATGGGTATAGCTTCTCAAACCATCATTATAGCCCATACCCATGGTTTGGGGAACTGTGGGAAGCCAAGGTGTCAGTATAGCACCATGCGCTATACCCGTGGTTTTGAAAACCAAGGGTATAGGTCTTTTCCACTATTTCATAACCTTATACCCATGATTTTAAAGTTGCGGGTATGTGTTTTTGAAAAAATCTGATGGCTGGTTTCGATCCTGCGACCACATCCTCTAACACTCAAGGCTTCACCACTCCAGATACTTATCTTATGTGTGTATATATATATATCTAAATATATTATTCAAAACCATGGGTATAAGATAGAAAATTTTGGGAATATGTATTCCCATAAAAAATGGTCCTCTAAAGAAAATTACCTCCATAATGTGGGAAATCTATACCCACGGTTTGCATAACCATGGGTATAGTTCCTCAAAAAACAACATTATACGAATGGTTTTACAAATAACTATGGGTATTGTTCTTGAAAATCAACCATATACCCACAAATTTTTCTAAACTATGGGTATTGGTTGTGATAAAAAAATATACCCATGGTTTTGGACAAATGTGGGTATAGGCTCCCATACAATACTTATACCCACAGTTTTTTGGAAAACATTGGGTATAGGGTTTACTATACATATAGTTTTTTCCAAAACCATGGGTATACGTCCACTTTAAGTAGTGTACACTATATAAATGATTTTTTATTAAGTTCTCCTTCTATACTTTCTGGGATTGGTTATATCAAATGGGTAATGTGTTGGTTTTAAAAAAAATTTTAACTTTAATTTTTCTATATTTTGGTTTTTTTCAATATGGATTTGTTGTAGCATGAAAAATTTATAAAGTGGATTGAATCACATTATAATAATCAAAAATAATTTCAAATTAATTAGTGATGTTTAATATATGAATTTGTGATTTTTCATTTTATATTTGTTCAGATGAGAGGTTTATATTTTAAAATTTCTTAAAGATCCAAAACATACCAAATGACTTTCAAGGTGTTAATGTTAAGTTTTTTATTGGTTTTGTATCTTTTTTGTATGAATACATTATAAAAGTTCATGTTGTATGAATTTAACTCTCATTAATCTCAATTTAAATATATTTTTGTATTATTTATTTTTATATTAATTAATTTTTAGTGTTTTATAGGTGATATGTATTAATATTTTTATAAAAAATTAATGTGTTTTTATTAAAAAATGCAGTTATGAGAATTTTAAGGCCCCACATGACTATATATTGATACAATTTTTCCTTTGGATGACTTATTAATATTGAAGAAAATATTGTGTCAATTTAATTTGATAATAATTATGTTTTCCTAATTAAAGAATTCATTTGAGCCAATTTTGTTGTTTAGTAAATTTATTTTTTATTTTGACCAATAATTTAGAAAAATCATTACTGTCAATGGAATTTCCTATTTCTAAATTAGTTTTACATTTTCCTGGTTATTTTTCTAAGTACTAATTTTTCATAGTGTTTTTTCACTTCATGACTATTAGTTTAATTATTGATGTTGTTTTTTGGGTTTTGATGGTAGTTTAACTTTTTAGGAGAATTCAATTTTGTTTTATAGATATTTCAATGAGGGTTTGGCTATTATAATTTTTTTTCATTTTGGATTAGACTTTTGATAATTAATTTTCACGTGTTTAAATAATTATTTTAATGGTATTTGATTTTGGGGGTTAGAAATAGACTAAATATAGGGTAGAACACCATCTATGCAAGATGATCTAATAAATAGTTATGAAAACATTTAAAATGTGATTAATAAACATAAATTATTTTTTTAATTTGAAATTATTTAAAAGTATGTTTTTATAGATATTTTTAAATGTTGAAGACAAGTTTGGTAACACAAGTTTAATTTTTTTCTATTAATAGAACTTCATTGTTTTTATTTTCTTCTAAAATATAAAATGACTTTTTTAGAATTCAAAAAAGGTTGTGATTTTAGTATTTATATAAATTTTAATTTAACAACATTTTGGGTTTATGTTTTTATAATATTCTGCATTTTTTTTAATTATTTTAGTACTCTTGATTTCAAACACATTTGTGAACACTCAAATATTCCTCAATTATTGGATTATTTTTTATTTTAATGGGAATTTTGTTTGATTATGATGATTTTTTATAATGTTTCCTTTCTCGTATTATCAATATTGAAACTTGTTTTATTGGTATATTTTCGTTTTAAATGTTATAGATTTAGAAAATTGATTTTTTAATATGTTAAAAGTATTATTAGTTTTCATTGGGGTAGCCAAATACATATTTGAAGGATTTTATACTACTTGTTTACTGAATATGGTTTTGTTTAAGTTATTTAATATTATTTTCACCTACTTATTTGATATTATGATGTTTTCTGATTCATTTTATTTTATTAATAGGTTCGATGTCCCCTTGTATAATGTCTTCTTAGTGTAATAAGATTTCTAATATATTAGAGAGAATCAGCTTCCATATGTTTATGATTGAGATCAAGTCTTTTGATTTATATTTTATTTATTTTTCAACTATAGTGGGATGTATGAAAGACTTTCATGTGATATAAGTTATATGAAGGGGAACATTTTACACCAATGATGTAGTTTTTATGTATGAAATGTATTTCTTATTGTTATTTTTAATTAATTATTCCTTTCTAGTTATTTTTCATTTTTATATTTATAAAAATAAGTGATAGTCCCTATTTCATAATTTGAATATACTTGGTTATGAACATGTGGATTCTATTTAAAGATTATAGTTTTTTGATAGTGGTAATTTTTATAGTTGATACATTGCTTTTGTAACTTCCTATCCAAGGCATGCAGTATAAATTTTTGGTTTTAGATCCACTCATGTGGTTATCATATTATTTGGTAAATTTTCCATCCAAACCATGAAATCCTTATACATTTTTTAAAAATTGGAAATGTTTGGTTTACCCCTATTCTAAAAAAATCATATCCCTTATTTTCTCTACCACTAATACTTGGCCTCCAGTCCCTCACAAAAAAAATATATCCCTCTTTATCATGGTATCAATTTTTTTGGATATTATCTTATGATATTCAGGTTAATCATCATGTAAGTTATCATTCACATCTCTCATAGGCTCCTACTTCCATATTTCATATTTTCTCACTACCCTATAGCCATAAAATCCTAGGGCTAGTTCTTGTCATATTTAAAAGATGTGTATCTTTATATTAAGGTGTTATTTGGTACTATAGGTGACTTACTTTTTCATTTCATGTTAATTATCCTTTTGTATCAACATTTATGGCAATTGAAGGTTGGTTTTTCCATATCACACTATTTGTAGTTGATATTTTAAGTGTTTTTTCATTATAATTCAATTTAAAAAATCATGGAATGTATATAATTTGATTTTCTGGAGTGATTTATATGGAATAGAATTTATTTTTTCAATTTTTATGATTTTGGTAATGAAGATGGTATTCAAATAATTTTTTATATTTAAATTTAAATTGTTTATTAACTATTTTATTAGAACTCCATTCCATTATAGTTTATTAATTAGTAAATATTGAATAGAATCATAGTTATTGGGTATGAAAATTATAATTTTTTTAATGTACCATCCCACAAGTTATGATCATTTACTTAACCAGTGATGTGATGTGAAGCACACACCCATTATACAGGGATGTCATTATTATCCAATCCACTAGTTAATGAAAACACTAACTAGTGATGTTATTTTATCTGTAATTATACCCTTAGTGACCCTATTGTGTACCCCAATGATTTGTTTTGTACTAATATGATTCAATTATAGTAAGGAAATATATAATTTTTTTAAACAATGACATTTAGCATATTATTTATTTCATTAAAAATGATTAAAAGTTAATTTCATTTATTTATAATCAATGGGGAATGTATTTTCTCACTAAAAGATTTAATATGTAATTCCTTATTGATTCATACTAGGATAATTATGATCATGCCCTTTATACACTAATAGTAGTACGAATTCTAATTGTAATCGATTAATTTAAAGGAATGGTTCCTCATAAGGATGGTAAGTTCTCACACTATCATTTCATCTTATGTGGAGGTGATATGGTTGTGTAATGATACCTCATATCACATTGAGATGAATAGAATTATATTTTGGCCATTTTGGATTATATTTTTCCATGAAAATAAATCTAAACATGTTTCTTAGAATCAGTTTCCCTTCCAATTGTATTATTTTTAGTATGATAAATGTGACTATTCATTTTCTTCATTAGTTTCTTGTGGTTTTATATTATTTTTGATCATTTAATTTTAATTTGTGCGTTAATATGTTTCATGTCTAATATGACATGATTGTGGCCTTATATGGTATAGCAAGGTTGTTTTAGGTTTTGGGTGATCCATTCGTGTTGAATTATTTGGGAAAACATTTCTTAATGTGTGTTGTTGATGGTCATGTATTAGTTTCTAGCCCCATGTGATTAGGATTACCATTTTGGTGTTGTCATAGATCTGATTGGGTACTAAATTTATGGGTTATCCTATCCTAGATTGTGACATAACTTTATTGGTAAGATGATTTGGGAAACATATTTCCAACCTGATTTATAATAATTCTCCCCTACTATCATTATCTCTTTCTATGTATCTCCATCTATCATGTATTATTTATATTTTTATCTTCAAAATAATTTATCTCATATATATGTAAATAATTCTATACCATTATTTTGGAATGAATATTACAAATTTTTGTAATATTTATAGATTATTTTAAATCAATAACTTATATATGATTAATGTTGTATTTTTGATAGAATCAAGTAATGATCGAATCTAAATACAAAGGTGAGAAAATAATTCCTTGAAAAATGCCTCATAATCTCAATGTTATCCACTAAACTCAACTGAACATGGAATATACTAGGGGGATTTGGCTGTTTTGTTTAGGTTTGTAGAATATTGTGGTCGGGGTGATATGAATTTATATGCAAATCATGTATTCTATATCATTATCTTATTAAGAATCCATAAACTTATATATTGACACTACTTAGTATATAAATAATGTAAAAAACACTTATATAATTTATATCCATTCAAATTACCAATTTTATCTATTATATATCCTTATTCAATGCACTAATAGTTTAAATATTTATGATTAATTCAACTTTTATCACATGGTTTTGATATAAATATTATGAGAAATTTAATATAAATTTTCACAACTCTTCACTTTGTAATAAATACTCTTGTAGAAAATTGTGTCCTTAAAACCCATGAAACACTAACATGTTTTATAAAATAATCTTTTTTTATAATATTTATTTTCAAAAATTATTAATATACCCATTTTATTTGGTTTCTATGAGGATACATTTCAAAAATTATTGGAAGGAATGTCGACTAATTCAATAGGGTAGATTTTCATCTTGACTTTGAATCTATTAAAAATTTAAAAATATTAAATTATTCATTTCTCCAAATAAAATTCCTAAAATAATAATTTACCTTTCATGAAGAACTGGGAAAAATAATTTTGAACACAAGTACAATATAGTGGGAGTGGGACTCGGGTTTGTCTCTGAAGGGGATAGTGTTCTAAGTGTGTACTACTTTTTTGGAGGTTATGATTATTCACAACATTAGTAGAATATTATTATTGATTTATTTTAAATCCAATTAAAATGTAGTTTCCTAACCATTAATATTCCCTTACCTACCATGTTAAATCATCATTCCATTTTACCCTCCAATTTTATCTCTTAATCAAATTAAATTAAACTAGATTACTTCCTCCTAGAATTTATTGTTTAAATGGTGGGATAAAATGATCACCACAACCTATAATCTCCCAAACACTAGTGATAATAGATCATTAAATACCATTTAATAATCTCATTATTCACAATTCCAAATAATAAAGAATTCAATAGTGGCCTCTATGTGTGATCCATTGAAAAATAAATGATTAATTGGAAAATAATGGAATAAGAAATATCTAATTTAATAAGGAGTAAAAATAAATAAATAGATATAAAGAAGAGATTAAATGGTTATAGATAATAATTCATTGAAAAATTGGATATGGGGAGTCTCTTTAACTCAACCACTGAGGGATTAAAGTTCCATCAAAAGAGTTATTACAACAAAAAAATAAAATGGGAATCAAAATAGTAGTAATGAGTTATGCTTTTAGAATGAGTGAATGTGTAACGACCCGAATTCAGAGCCACATGACTAGTGCCCCATACCCAGTTCTCCACATGACCTCAAGAGCGTTTCCCCAAATGCCAGAGGCTGCTGACAAGTAGTGAGGGACTTGGGGAGTCAGTGGGGAAACTATGCCATCATTTGGTAAAGTATACAACGGAAGGAAAATAATAAACAATAGTGGAAGCAGTTAACAATATACAATAACTGAAACTAATATTAGAATAAATGTGTAATATAAAAATGATGCATCATGGTATATGTGTCTTTGGAAAGCAGTAACAAAGCAACATGCTGAAATACAACTGAATGCCAAGTACTAAAAGTAAACAGTAAACTCTAGCGGCATCACAAGCCTAGCTCGGTCCCATGCTCTCCAACCCTATCCAGCAATCGATCACCTGAGGTAGAAGGGACATCATCCTTACCGAAACTTGCAACCATATAACCTGTTTGGGCCGAAAAGCTGGACCCAAATAGGGTCTGAGACTAATCCCAATAGGCAACAACCATAAGATATGTGCCCTACTATGACTGAGTGATATAGAAAAAGTAATGAAAGTAAATACAGTAATGAACTGGGACTACACATGTAAACAATCCTACAAATTACCATTCACATTCATTTAGTTAAACAAACAAGGAATCTAGAAAGTCTCTCTATTCCACGGTAAATCAAGTAACACAACAGGTATCTCAAAAGACGACCTAAACCACAAGCAGTACAAAACCCAAGCTTGTTCTTTGGATTGGGGGACTCGTCACAACCAACCAATAATATTTATCACAATGACCCTCTGGGTAGCTCACACGGGCAAACCCCTATGGTCAAGAATTCATACAAAGGCAAAGACACTATGGGAAGCACTCACCGTCAATTCCCCTATGGTATTGCAGCAATAAAAAGGACTCTCTGAGGAAGAACTTACATCTAATTTCCCCTTTAGTCCTGATTCGATAAAAACAGTAGACCCAATGAGAGAGCACAAATTCAATCCCCCCTATGGTCTCATAGTGGTAATAAATAAACATGCCATGTGAGGATTCACTCAACATCAATTCTCCTTATGGTCTTGCTACACCAGGTTCCCTCAGCACTGAGTAATAGCAATCGTATATAATCGATTCGTAGCAGCCCTAGGTATGTTCAAAAATTTACTTGGATAATAGCTACAATGCATCAAAAACATTTAAACTACAGGCAACACAAGCAATTATTCATATGAATGTAGGAAATTAGTGTAATAAAGTTTGCCTCATAGGAAACCTAAGCCAAACGACAATAAAAATCCAAAACAAGGAAAACACCCTAGGGGTGTTCCTCAAACATGAAAACAAGCAATCATTATTTATCTAACAGCCTCAATAACACAAGAAATCTTAGGTAGATAATATTACAGGATCAAACCCTAACCAAAGATACCCAATACATGGGTATCTATCACATTTTCACAAAAACTCAAGACATTTAACGTAAGGCATCAAACCACCTACCTTGAAGGTTTTGATGAAAACCCCAAAAATGAAGAACGTACAAGAAACTTAGGTTTATTCTCCAAGAACCCTCCTTATATCCCTTCTCCTAATAAGAACAAGACCCAAAATCATCAAATTTGGCATCTACATAGTTATATCTACCCATAACAGATGTAGATCTATGAAATTGAGGGAAAAGGAGAAGTATATCTAATTAGATCTAAGAAAACGATCAAGAACGAAGGAGAACGATCACATACCTCAAGAATCTCGCTTTGATTTTCCAATAGAATCCTTTAGATCACCTCTGGAACAATGGGAGAACCATCACAGACCTAAGGAGATCTAGAATCCTGAGTTATGGCCACTTAGGTTAAAAAACTAGCCACATAGAGGTTAAAATGGGTGAGATCCACAATTTAAGGATCTAATTTAAGTGCCTGCATGGTTTGCTCCCACGGTTTGACAAAACGTGCGCTAATCATGCAGTATTTACTTCTTTGTCAACACTCATCACATGGTCTCCTCACACAATTTACCTTAATCGCGTGTCAACCATGTGGTCACCACTGCCTTGATTTCCAGCTAAGCACAGTCTTTCCGCACGGTTAGACAAACTGTGCGCCGCCCATGCAACTCCCCATTTTTCCTCAAAACTTCATTTCAAGTTTCCCCAACTCTCCCAAGCATCACCCTTACCTTTAAAACCAAGAAAAACATCAACCAGTGGGTCACATACCTGAATAGAAGATTTGGGTTCTTAAAAACATCCCCCCATAAAGAAATTTGTCCCTAAATTCCCTAACACAATGTAGAAGAAGAAACATTGAACAAATCTGGCCACTGTGATCATAAATCAGGCTCCCTCTCCCAATTCTTGTCATGTACTCTCCCGTGCTTCCATAGCACCTGTACAAAGGAACAGACCGACCATAGAGAACTTTGGCACTACAATCAACAATCCTAATAGGATGCTTCCCAAAAGATGCATCATACTTCAACTCAACCTCCTCTGTTTGAAAAACATGTGATGGGTCTGAGAAATACCGTCGAAGATGAGAAACATATAATACGTCGTGCATAGCATGGTACCTCTGAGGTAACTAAAACCTGTAAGCAACGAGCCTGACTCTCTCTAGAACCTCAAATGGCCCGACTTATCTCGGTGAAATATTTCCCTGTCTCCTAATACGCTTGTGTCCCAACCTCGGGGTAACATGCAGGAAAACCTGATCTCCGACAATGAACTCCAAAGGTCATCTCCACTGATTATCATAATATTTCATCCGAGACAGTGTGGTAGCCATCCTCTTCTGAATCAACTCCACCTACTCTGAGGTCACCTGAACAATATGTGGTCCCAAAATAGTTGTCTATCCTGCATCCAGGCAACATAAGGGTGATCAGAATGACCTAACGTACAAAGCCTCGTAAGGATTCATCTAAATAGTTGCTTGAAAACTATTATTGTAGTCAAACCCCACTAGAGGTATATGTTTCTCCCAAGAGCCTCCATAATCATGGACTCATGCTCGCAGCATGTCCTCAAGCACCTGAATCATGCGCTCTGACTGGCCATCTGTCTGGGGATGGTAATTCGTACTCATAAGTACATCTGTACCCAAATCCCTCTGTAGTCCCTTCCTGAAATTTTATGTAAAGAGGGATTCCCTATCTGAAACAATAGTGTTCGGAACCCCATGATGTCGTACCACCTCACGAATGTACAACCTCCCCAACTCATCCTTGTCGAAGTTCGCCTTGATCGGAATGAAATGAGAATCCTTCGTGATCCGGTCAACAACAACCCACTGCTTCATTCCCACGAGGCGACCTTGGGAACCCAGTCACGAAGTCCATCGTGACATCATTCCATTTCCACTCAATAATGGATAACTACTGCAAAATCCCTGTTGGTCATTGATGATCTTCCTTCACCTGCTGACAGGTGGAACACCACATAACAAAACCATCCACATCCTTCTTCATGCATGGACACTAATATTGACATCGTAAGTCTCGATACATCTTTGTGACACCAGGATGAACTGCCCAAGATGAAGCAGGAAACTCCCGCATCATCTCTTCACATATGTCTGCTGAAACCCATACGCAGCCATGAAAACGTAACATCTCATCATCTCCCACTGTCCATCCTGGAGTAGGGTCTCCACCTGACACACCCTCCGGTAGGACTAGGCCTTCTGATTATGAGAGCTACCTCATTTGAACTTGATCCTGAAGAGTAGAGGTAAGAACTATAGAATAAAGAACTGTCTGTCCCTATTTGTCGTGCACCTCCAAATGCATCTCAGTGAACAGAACCACAAGCTGCCACTCGCTGCTGGCCTCCGAAACTGCATGTAACTAAGTCCTCCTGCTCAGTGCATCTGCTACATCATTACCTTTCCCAGGATTATAAGAAAGCTCAAAGTCTAAAGACCATAAGTAATCGACCAACCTCTGATGTCTCATATTTAAGTCACACTATGTGAATATATACATGAGCATCTTGTGGTTAGTATATACCACAAAATCCTCACCCAGAAGATAATTTCTCCAACAACGCAAATCATGAACAACTGTAGCCATCTCCAGGTCATGCGTAGGATAGTTCTTCTCATGTGGCCTCAACTGCCGAGATCCATATATAACAACACGATCCTCATATATAAGTAATGCTCCAAGACCGATGTTAGATGCATCACAGAAAACAATATAACTCTTTCCCAGATTTGAAAAAACTAGGATCGGTGTTGAATTCAATCTCCTCTTCAGCTCCTGAAAGGCTAAATCACAAGCTTCTGACCAAACGTACATCACCTCCTTTTTAGTCAAGACCATCAACGGCGCTGCTAAGCTTGATAAGTCCTTTATTAACCGCCTGTAGTAACCAGTCAGCCTCATGAAACTTCATACCTCGAAGACATTTTTCAGTTGTTCCTAGTTAACTACTGCTCTCACCTTCTCTAGGTCTAATGATACTTCTGTCTCTGAGATTAAATGACCTATGAAGTGAATCTCATCCATCCAGAAGTAGCACTTTGAGAGCTTAACATATAACTGATTCTCTCTCAGTGTACTCAATATGATCTCAAGATGGGTAGCATGGTCGTGTAAAGTGTGATAGTACACCAAGATATCATCCATGAAAACCAACATGAATGAATCCAAGTAATAATGGAAAACTTTTTTCATAAGCACCATGAAAATTGTTGGCGCGTTCATGTTACCCAACGGCATCACCAAATACAGGTACAGACCATACCTACTCTGGATGTCTATAAGAGGTATATCTGATGGTCTGACAAGCAAATGATGATAGCCGGATCTCAAGTCGATCTTCGAGAACACCCTGGATAAAAAAGATCCTCAATCCTTGTAAAGGGATATCGGTTCTTGACCCTCAACTGTTTCATCTTCCGATAATCCATACAAATTCGTAATGTATCATCCGCCTTCTTCGAAAACAAAATAGGAAAACATCAAGGGGAAGTACTGGGTCGGATAAAACCCTGTGTCTAAAACTCCTCCAAGTGCTCTTGAGCTCTTGTAACTCAGGCATAGACATTCTCTAAGGAGGTACGGATACTGGTGATGATCCTAGAAAAATCTCAATAGAGAATTCTACCTCTCGTTTTGTAGGAAACCCTAAAAACACTTCTGTAAAGACATATGAAAAAATGATCAACCACTAGAGTATAATTCAACTGAGAAGTCCCCTGATCATCTAGATATAAACAAGAAATATGGGCTATAACACTGTCCAACCCATGATGCTCTGGTCCAGCTCTACTCGCCTGGACATCCCATTCTCACTTATTTAGAAAAGTCCTACCCTCTAGTGACTTGAAATTCAAAATAATGCGATAGCAGTCGACAAAGGCCTGAAAAGGAACTAGCCAGTCCATTATGAGAAGGGCATCATAACCCGTCATTTCATGGTCCTAAAGATCCCACAAGAAGTGACTCCCACCAACCTTAATGGGGAACTCCTTGCACTAATGCACACTTGCAGTTCTAAGTCCCAAGATAGTGTCTAGTGCCATCATATCCTCAGACTTAAAGATAGTTAGTCTAAGGCTCTCAACAGTGTGCACAGAAATAAATCTATGAGAATCTCTTTTATCAAAATGTGTAGAAGATATAACTGAGGCTACTAAAATTGTACCTCGCACTGTGGAGGGTCTTGGATCTTGCTCCTGATGAATCTACTCCACTACAAACGTTTGGCCACCACCACGGCCCTGGGCAGCAGCAACAGATCCCTAATCTGATTCTCCCAAAGCCTGACCATTGCATCAACGGACTCTATCCTTGCCTGAATGACCTGAATAAATCCAGCCCCCATTCTGCTACAGAATTGGTAATCTGGCGCCTGTACGCGGAGTCGAAACAGATCCACCTTTACTAGCAGCTGGAAGAAGAACCTTGAAAAGCCGTTGTAGGTGATCCATCTATCCATAAGATCAGCACTCCACTTGGTCCCTAGGTAACTATGGCTTCTTATGCCCATCCTTCCCACACTAGTAGCACAAAAATTCCAACTTGAAGGAACATCTCACTTCCTCAAGTCACCTCATGTAGACTCTCAGTGGTGCTTCCTGCTGTCAGTAGAAAGAGTACTGACTCTGGATGCTGAACCGCCAAGGCTTGTTGTTCCAGTATCCCTCATATTCCTCTCTGTGATTAATTCCTCGTAGACTATCAATGAAATAGAAGTCAACTGGAAGACGTTCACCCGGGATCTGATGTCCGGTCTGAGTCCCTCCCCAAACTTCCTTACTAAGAACAACCTGTCATTCTCCAGAACAGGAGTGAATCGCTGCAGTTCAGGGAAGCGGGGGGAATAATCTATAACTGAAAGAGCTCCCTACTGCAAGTTCATAAACTCTATGGCTCTATCTGCCCTCAGTGTCATCGGGTAGAAGTAGTCGTATAAAGTACGCTGAAACTCCTCCCAAGAAACTATATGTTGACACATTGCCTAAGAAACTACGTCCCACCATCTCTTGGTGGAATATCGTAGCTCATAAGTCCTGAGCTTCACGCTTCTGTTTGGGTGTGTCTTGAGATGATCAAAGATAGAAACCATAACTTCAAACCAGGAATCTGTAGCTGGAGGTCTTCCATCCCCAGAGAACATGGGAGGATGCTGATGCTGGAAGACTCGCGTAAGCTCTACCATAGACTGGGCAGGTTGCTGAGCTCCCTAAAAGGTCTGTATGAACCTCATGAATCCCTCACGGAACTGTGTGTCCGCACCAGTATCCGGGATAACATTTGGGGCCATATCTGGTGTACGATCATTGTCAGACCCCTGACGTGCAAAGGGAGGATGTCTTGGTGGACTGATTCTATAGGGTCAAGCACACCTTTAATAACAACAGGCACAGTTTCAAACAAAAAAGAGTGAAAACAGAAAAGAAGATGAAAATATCTTAAGAGTGGAAAAACATGGTTACACGACGTGTTCCAGAAAGATTTTTCCCATCCGGGTCGTTACTCACACTGGCTGGTACACATGCCACAACTACACGGCGTGTCAAAAATGTACACGGCATGTTGTCCCTAAGATTTTCCAACCCATGTATTCAATTACATGGCTGGATCACCCAGAAGGAAAGTACCCAGTGTGTACTTCAAGGTACACAGCGTGTAACCGCGAAAATTATTTCTTCCCAAACAGAAGAACACAAGGCGTGTGTTCATAAGGACACACGCCGTATTATCTGGGTTCCTAGGTAGTAGGCATACAAAACTCCGCAAAACCACTGAAAAAAAACTGAAAACCAGCACCTATGTGTCAAATTCCAATCCATGGGGGCCCATACTCCCCACGAAACAAATCTTGACATCATAAAAATGAATATAACAAGTAAATAGTATGATAATACCACTATCCGCCAAATTTAAATACTCGAGGGCCCATAACCCCTCTAAGACCAAATCTTGGAATCCATGATAAATTAACAGTAAAATAAACAATACTCTATCAGCAAAGCAGGTATCTCTATCATAGAAACTATCACAACATCGTGCATAATCTCTCTAGACATCTATCACAATAGCATGAAATTTCTAATGTGCCCTAGATGGCATGGTAAAATGCATGACTTGTGATTTCTTTTAACCAGTTCATATATGATGCATGAGATGGAATAACCTCATCTCATCGGGTTGCAACAAAATGGAACCACAATCAGATAAACTGTAACAGCACAAAACAAGTGCATCACCCAACGGTGAAGTATAATCAACTATAACACTTGAAAAAACTAAAAAATGAAGTTACGAGGTAATATAGATTTTCCATGTACACGGGTTAATTACTCACGGGCCTAGTTAAGTACCAAATACTATTTCATTTCTATCCGTGTCTATTGTTTCCAAATATTATGGATATAAAAAAGAAAGAAAACTCCTCTGATACCACTTTGTAATGACCCGAATCCAGAGCCACTCGACTGGTACCCCATAAGGCATCAAAAAACGTACCTCAAAGGTTTTGACAAAAACCCCAGCAACAAAGAACGCACAAGAAAATCAGGTTGATTCTCCAAGAACCTGCCCTAGATCCCTTATCCTAACAAGACCAAGACCCAATGTCATCAAATTCGGCATTCACACACATAGATCTACCCAAAAAAGATGTAGATCTAAGAAACTGAGGATGAGGAGAAGTATATCTAAGTAGATCTAAGAAAACAATCAAGAATGAAGGAGAACGATCACAAACATCAAGAATCTGGCTTCGATTTTCCATGATAAGCCTTCGGATCGCCTCCGGAACGATGGGAGAACCTTCATAGACCTAAGGAGAGCCAAAATCACTATTTATGGCCACTTAGGTGGAAAAAGGGGCCACTTAGAGGCTAAAATGGGTGAGATATACAATTTAAGGATCTAATTTAAGTGCCTGCATGGTTTGCTCGCACCATTTGAAAAATGGTGCGCTAACCGTGCGGTCTGTACGACCTTTTCAACACTCTTCGCACGGTCTCTTCGAACAGTTTCACTTAACCATGTGACAACTGTCTGGTCGCCCTTGCCTCGAGTGCCAGCTACGCATGGTCTGGCCGCACTGTTAGGAAAACCATGTGCCTCCCATGCAACTCCCCGTCTTTCCTCAAAACATCATTTCTATTTTCTCCAACTCTCCCATGCATCACCCTTATCTTTAAAACCAAGAAAAACCTCAACCAAGGGGTTATATACCTGAAATGAAAATCTGGGCTCTTATAGAGTGTGAGACCCTCTAGAAAAAGTTTAATAGTCAGTTATGTATAGAAAAACACTAGTGTATCGTTGGGAATTATTCCTCATGATCAATATAGATTTTTTAAAATTCACGAGGTAGGTTATTCAATTTATTTTTTTAGCAACTAATGATTATTCATTGGATGATCAAAACACATATAGATTTAGGGTAGGAAATTTGGATTTTGTATAGAATTGAGAATAATCACTAACAAATTCATTATCATCCTATGATCATGATTTATAAAATATCTAGAGTTAATGGGGTTCGAATCCTCACAACATTGTAGAAAAAATATTTCCCTCAAAGGATGATGATGACTAATGCATTGGGCTACAGGTTCTAGATTATCATACACTGAGATAGAGAAGACCAAGATTGGACCAGAGATATCATTCAATATGGTAATTGTTTTTGTGATATAAAATTTCATCCTAAAAATATAATTGATTGAAAAAATAAACTCATTTTATTAACATAATTATAAGTGGTGATGCCATGGGAAGCATTTAATTGGCATGAAAATCAAGCATGATGTTTAGACTGCATTACAAGGATGGATTTTGAGCATCTCATTTTTAGTATTAATTTTTTTTTTATTTTTTTATAGAAATTTTTTTATCAAAATAAATAATTTTTATGGTGAATTTGACTCATTAAGGGTTCATTGTAATATGTGCTTTTTCATGGTAATTCCATCGAGAAATATATGTAGAAATCATTTTGGAAATGAAACTAATGCATGGGGAAAATACATTATACAATCTAGTACTAGAATAAAAATATAAAATAAAGTAATATAAATATAGGATTAATACATATATATTCTCAAATGGTTACTATTTGGTCTAATTCTAAGGGGATTTTCACAGAAGCTTCTATAGGGCAACGACCATCTTACTTTCAGTACCAGTTTATATGTTGATGTGATGATAAATCTTTATTGTTCATAATTAGAGGGTTTTTGAGATTGGGATTCATCCATATTTATTTATATAGAGTTTGTCATCATGTACATGTTAAGTTCTACATGCAGCTTCATGGATCATCATCAGGTGCATGTGGTGGATTTCTTTTGAATAAGTGGTTTTCTTTGAGGGATTCAAATAGAACTTCTCAAGAGAGTCTGGTGATATGGTAACTTAAAAGTGATCATAAATGGATGAATTGTTATTTATTTGAATTGAATATAAAAATTAGATAAATATTTGGTAATTGGGGAGATAACATTATCTTTTTACTATCCTTAGTTAAGAGTTGGGTGTTATATGTTATATTGAAAGTGGGATTGGGTTTCTTAGTTTTAGTAGGCTTGAAAGAAGCTACATGATTGGTTGTTGTTTGTATCTGATAATAAGTTATGTCACTGTGAGGAGAGGATTCATATTGTATGATTACTGACTATGATAGAACAATTAGATCATGCCTTTTATAATTCTTAATATAGTCACATGTATTTTTTAAATGTATAGTGTAATTGAATTCTAATTCTTTGTCATTATAGTAATTATAATATTGTGTTCACATAACAATCAACATTCACTATCACTAAAATCTTTATAAATAATTTCATAACTTTTAATTCTTCAAAAAATTCACATTTTTAGTGTAGTATTTTATTCCATCATTTGAAAAAAATAGAAATTAAAAGTATAATTTAATTCCCTTATATAATTTTATTCCAAATATTCAAATTTATTCAAATTGATTTAAAACTTTACTTATTCAAAATCACTGATTTATTCTCAATTTTAATGTATAGTCATTTTTTATTTTTTTATAAAAACAGTCACAAATTTTCAATTTTTATTTCAATTTCAATTTCATAATTTCTTTTAATTCAAAACAATGAATAAAATAATTAAAACTCAAAAAAATCCATTTAATAATTTAATTTAAGATTGAATATTTACCATTTAAAATTCATAGTTAAAAATAAAAAAATAATAAAAATCGAATCAATTTATGGTTTATAAATTTAATAGAAAAGTTGAATAATACATGTCAAATCATTATTTTAATCCACTTTCTCTTTCTATATGTATTCTAAAAATTGATGTGTTTTTTTATTATCTGGTTTTTAAATTAATAATTTGTTTAATAAAAAAGAAAATCGATTAAAATATAAAATTTCAAGGCACACATCACTCCCCCAAAATTAAACAATTTCACTCTCAAGAAATTATAACATTGAATTCCCAAATTATTGATTTCCAATCATAACTTGAAATAAACCAAAATTGAAGAATATAACAGAATTCCCATACTAAAGGTCCATTAATATTTTGTGAAATTCACTCACTTTTCTACTTCATTTAGATTCAAATTATAGTTCTTTGTGTAAATGTGATAGACTTATGTGGAATTAATATTTTGACACTAATCACCTGCATATTTCCCTTGTTTCAAATCTTCCTAATCCAATATTTATCATCTCACTTCTGTGATACTCTATAAAGGAAATTGTATAATTATGTTACTTAATTCCGAGGATTAATATATTGATCACCTGAATGAATTCAATTTTTGAAAAATGAGTACATTATTCATTATTTTTGAATTTTTCCTTTCCGTGTATGTGAATAGAACTTTGTAAAACAACTTATTTACTGTTTTAATATAGTTCTTCTTTCACACATTGTTCTATTGTCTAAGAGACTCACTATGGGGTCAAAATTTCCAAATTTATTTTAGGTTTAAAGAAATTATAGGAATTTATTTTAGGTAGACTCACTAAGGTTCTATCAAATTAAATTACTCATGTCACCAAATATTAAGATAGAGATTCTAGTGACTAAATATTACAATTATTATTCTAAAATGATAATTTTAGTTCCACTCAATTTTCTCATATTCAAAAATATTTTCTATAATACAAAGGGTTTTTCCCCGAGAAATCATTTACATTTAGAAATTATAGAATCAATATACTTCTCAAAAACTAAAAAGGTATATTAAATAGGAAGGATACATTAAAGATCAATTTCCCATTCTTATTTTTTTATTTATTTAAAAAAAACTAATGAAACTATGTATAGATTCCTAAAATGTGGTGATATGTTTTTTTTTTATGTAAAATAGAAAAAAATGATATTTACTTACGAAAACTAATTCTCTCCACTCTCCCTAACTTATCTATAACACCATTATAGTTATGTGTATAATTCATTTTTTTAAAATTAAATTCAAAATAAAATTCTCTAAACTGGTATGAATGAAATAGACTACCATTGATTCTTAATTTGATGGAATCATAGAGTGACGTGGAGTCATCCATGGGAAATTTCAATGAATCTTCATAAAAATGTGTTATCTTCATTCCCTTCAACTTGAATGTGCTATATGTACCTTATTCCTTGATTTAAAATGTACCACGTGGAAAAATAATAATTACTATATAAGGAATAGTATATCTAAAAAATAGCAGTTTTATTCTTCTTTCTTGAAGAATGCAACAAAAATTTGTCTCCTACTTGAGGTTATCTCTTTTGGTTGAGTCAGTCAAGGATATATTTTAGTTTTTCACTGCAAAAATACTTTTTCTTATATACATCTAGTCATTGTTTCTCCAGATCTATCATTCATATTTTCTTTAGTTTTTTAGCTTTCCCAAAAATTTGGCCAACTTTTTAGGAAGCCTAGAATGATTTTCCTTATAGATCAACGGATTCTCCATCATAACTTGCAACTTGCATATGGAAGGTACAAATGATGGTAGAAAATTCGAGTGAATTCTATGAACACTTCTTGTATCACCTTGAGTTTTTGAAAAAAAATTCAAATAAATTAAATTTCTTTGATGTCTTATGTTATATGCTACACCATGTTATACTTGCAGAACATATAACACAAGTTTAGCTTGTGTTACACACAATAATGAGTTTCTAAAAAACATTTCATTATTATTGTAATTGCATTAAAAAGACGATTATAAACTCACTGTTATAAAGGTAAATATGGACATGATAAACTAACTTATCAAATTGTGGTTTCAAAATATTTTTAGAATTATTCAACTAATTAATTATAAATGATTTTAATGACCTTTTTAAAATAAAAACATTTTTTTCGGAAAAACTATTTCAATGCGCACAGGTGTATTTTATTCTGATAAATAATAAAATCACTCATGTTGGATTAAAATAATTAAATATATCTATAATATATTCAAAATAATATTTAGTAATCATGTTATGTTTTTTATATACATGATATATGAAGAAATACAATTTTAAAGATAAAAGAGTTATTTTTGTAAATAGAATGTCTATTAGCATTTGAGGGAAGACATATTTTAAATCTACATTTAGAAAATTTTATAAATAATATTTGATAAAATTAAATTTATTCATTTAAATAGTAGAATGATAATTTAATTTGGTTTATGTGTCGGGTTTTTATGATAAAATTCATTTTTTTAATAATAGTGAAACAAATATTGCATTTTAATTAGAATCATATTTTTCATATAATTTTTTTATATAGTTAAAATATTATTTAGATTGTGTATAATGTATATTTAGATCAAATTTTTATCATTTAATCCAATTACGTTCATTAGCATAAATTTTACATCAAATCCAAATATAAAAACACATTAATCTTCTGAATGTTTTCGTATGAATAACACGTTACTTAAATCTTTCAAAGGGATTAATTTTTAATTAACTTATGAAAAATATGAGATTTGAATACTTAAATATGAATTATGTATTTGAAATAAAAAGTTAAAAATTTATAAAATATGTCACTCTTATTTTTGGACATTATGAACAGTAACATTAGTAAATCTTATTACCACAATTATGGCTAAATCGAGTAAATTGAGGGTAGAAATTATATTATATATTTCATAAAACTACCTTTATACTTTCTCTAATGTTATTTTATGATTTTAATTTCATCCATTAAACATAAGGATCCAAATTTAATAATTTAATGAAAAATTGACTTTAAAATGACTTAACTATTATTAAAATTAAAGACAATGACAAAATTCCACACTCTTTCTATTAATGTCGATAATATTTATATTATAATGATAAATTGAACATCCGCTTAACTATATATATTATTTAGAAATGTAAAAGGATTATATATATCAATTAATTTCGTTATTTTTTTATTAATTAAATAATTATCTTAAATAAAAAAATGTTGATGTAGTAGTTACACAATTCAAGAAAAAATCAATTAAATGATATTACACATATAAAAAGAAATAAAATTTGACAAAATTACGGTACACCAAAAAATATATCGGTTAATACAATATATTAGGGGTGTTTTGAAAAAAGTATATGTTTTTAATTTGAATGGATTTTTTAGTCATTATGATGAATAGTGTAAAAATGACACTGATGATATTTTATGAAAAAAATATTTTATTAAATTGGTTAAAAATCATAAAATAATAAATGAGAAATAATATTATAAATTATCATCTAATATATCATAAATTAACCATTTATGGTTTAATTTAAACTTTATATGTCAAAATTATATCCTCTTCATATTAAAAACATTGATACCATAATAAAAATTAAAATATATAAACAATTGGTAAATCAAAAAGATAAGGTTTAAAATTTAAAATAATAATTTTTCAAAAATCTATTCATTGATAGGAATAAACCATAAACCACATTATATTAGAATTAATTTCCATTTTGAGTTATTTGTATTGATATTTAATTTATTATAATTTAATATTTTTTAAAATTACCAAAGTACCCCTCACCTTAATTATCAAAGAAAACCTCCTCCCTCATCCCATATAACATTTTTAAACATTATAAAATGAAAAATATCTACACAATTATCTTCTACACTTTTCTAGACACATTATAAAGATTATGAATTTTCTAAAAGACCAACTCTAGAGTCCTTTAGAGATAATCTAAATGAGACCTTTCAAAGAAGAGGTAATTGCTTTAACTAATCACTCTTTTTTCTATTCTTCAATATATCCTATAAATATATGATATATATCATAAAATAATAACATCATCATACTCCATATTCTGAAATTTTATTTTTATTATTAACACACCAATATACGTCCTTTTTTCCATCGAATCAAAAGCTAAATTATCACTCGTGCGTACTTATGAAATTCTCCACACAGCGATACAATTCTTTTTGCAGCACATTATATTTTGAGTAGGAATTATTAATGGTTTAATGTTTATATATGATATATATGATATAATTATACTTATCTATTTATAATATCCTATCTACATTGTAAACATCTAATATTTTGGGAAATGATAAAGTTTCTCTTGCGTACATATGGCATACCAATTCCATGATGCTATGAAATTCTTTTTATATATATATTTCACATGGATGGTAATAAAGATGAATTTTATGAATATATATAACATAATAATTAATCTATATTGATAAAATCTCATGTAAGTTTCTTTATTTGAATAATAATTGAAAATTAAAATAATGTTCATGTGTACGTAAGACCTACCGTCTCAACGAACAGTGTATTTTATATTCTATATATAAAATTTATGAATAAACCTGATGAAATATATAATTAATATAAATATATATTATTTTAATATCTTATTTATCATTCTAGAGATGATGAAGTCCGGATATATGTAAGATGTATGGGGATAAAAGATAAAACATTGACAAAAAATAAAACGATTTTTACAGAAATCATAAGATTAACATGTAACTGTAAATAATTGAGTAATGTAAATTTATAAGTGCATAATATATGGTATTAAAAATTTTAATATGGGTTTTTGTTGATTTTTATTAAAATTATATTAATTATATAGGATGTTTGAGTGTATACAAAGGAATTCAATACTTATGGTAAGGGATTATTGTCTCACTTTTATTTCTATTGGACACATTCCTTATACACTAATTGATTCTTATACATGGTGTATATAGTTCCCATTAATGGATTTTATAATTATTATACAAAATTTTAATTTATTTTCATATCTATATAATTTTCTTTCTTTCATCGATCACACTATTATACTTATTATAATTTTATGAGTGTTTTTTCATAATCTCATCAATATTTGGGACTGTTTCTTTTTATGTATTCATTGGGAAATATATACCATTCATGTCCATGTTTTCTAAAAAAAATAATTTTTTTTATTATTATCATATGTATTTTTAATGTACATTTTACCCAATTATTAATATTTACTACAAGGTTTGAAAGTAATATTTTTGGTTATTTTCCAAATGTGTTACATTGTTATTTTTATTAAAAATTTACGAACGGAATTTCTTTAAAACATATATAATATCAAGAGAATTTACCGTTATCATGATTCCTTTCTTCTTTTCATATTCCATTATAATTTTACATGGTTATTTTCATGTAAAATTTTATAGCTTAATTTTTCACATTAATTTAATAAATGATAATATTTTTAAATAATAAAGGGTATTTTCCTCATGAAATTGTATATGTGATCTATAAATATCATATTTCATCTAATATAACATTTTCTAAGTTACTTATTTTTTAAAGGGGATATTTTTTAATGATGTATTTATTATTCATTCTATGAATTAATTATTTTTATAATTGAATGAAATTTATTAAACCCATTTCATTCTAATAGGTTATGTTATGATTGAAGGAATTTTAAAAAGCCAATTTCATTCCATTGGTTCTTATATGATGACGGATTTATGTTATCACATGTAAAATATAAATGGTTATTATTACATAATGGTTGGAACTAATATCTCCCTCAAATACATTGGGTAATGATTTATGTATCATGATATATTAATTGAATAAAGATGACATGATTAATCCATTATGGTAGAAGGGGAGGCTTTAAACACTATGGGAATATTGCGAATCCTGATCCCTTATAAGGAAAGTACTATACCTGGGGATGGTGGTCTGCCCCACCCAGTAGGTGTAATCCCCATGAAGTTCCTTGATATGTCTTTGAAATTCACTTTCACTTACAGGTAATCATGTAAATGTTTATGTGTATTCTATAACTAAATGACTTATTACAATGTTATGATTATATGGCGTATAATATGGATTCCCATATGATTCAAGGAATATGACTTTTTATAATTTATTTTCTGACTTGGTATTATGATCATTTATATGAAAGGTATAATTTTCAATGGTTTTTCTCATATTATTAAAGCCTTATTTTTAGGTTATGATTAATATTTTCTTAATTTTCCTTTAATGAGCATCTGAGATCACTATTTATTAGTTTTCCTTTCCCTTGTTCATAAAGAAAGGATTTAAGTAGGATTAAGGGAATGATATTTTGGGGAAGCATTGAATATTTTCCACCAGACTTGAACATTTTTTTTCAAATTCCAAAGGCACTAAAAATATTATCGTTCCCAGGTGTGTTTGTGGGTAATGTAATGAATACTCATCTAAAAATATGTAATATCAATTTAATAAGGTCCAATGAATTTATTATTGGTAAATGTGAAACGGATTAGTCCAACATTGGAAACTATGATGAGAACAATTCAGTGAGATCCTTATAGATAATTTTAAGGATATGTATTTGGATGTCAATATTGATAAGTATAACTATAGGTTACAATCCTTGAGATTTCATAATAATCATGAATAACCAAGAATAAAATCTAATATTTTTTATATTGAAATATTAAAATTAATTTTCATTGATTATGTAGTCAAAAAATATGATTAGTTTCTCAAAAACTGTGCTTTTTGGTTATAGTAAATGTCTACCACCCAAAGGAACCATGTTAATGATGAATTTTATGAGAAATTAAATGATTTTACACATTAGAAAATGAATTTTCTGGGGTCAGAAATGAAGAATATTATTTCTATACTCACACACCTTCAACATGTGGGGATAATCATGATGGATATTTTTTAAAGGGGTATATTAAATGTTTCAATTATTGAATGGAATATTATCTTGAAAACAAATTACTAGGGAATGTGAAGAACTTATATATCAATGTGAATAAATAGAAGGATTTAAGGAATTCACCAACTACACTTTTGTTATTTAAGTTTAATGAAAATGAGAATTATTATAAACAATTCCAAAATATGAGGGTTAATGATGATGATCAAAATCAGTAACATATTATGTCAAAATACAAAGGGAGATCTCATGTGATCACAATTATAATTGTAAAGCATGAAAATGACTTTTTGAAATGATTGAGTGTTTATGTATTATAAATCAATAATAATATAATATATATACTTTTATGTTATTATAGAATAGTGAATAATATAAGGATTGGTCTAATGAAGTTTCCCTTAAGGTTTAGAAGGAATATATTTAATGGTACTGGTAACCATGAAATGTGATTTAGGTGGTAAGGTTATAATGGGAAGGAAGGATAATGCTTAATATAGTTATGATTAATGTATAATGAAATAAATAGATATGTGGTTGTGAAAATATAAATGGTATATTAATGATAACCTTTGTACAGAAAATATGACAAGATTGTTTATGATATCATGGATTTAGTTTATATTTTTTTTTGATTTATGTTATAAGGAATGAGTGGTTTTTTTAAATCATACATGTTTTCACTCTGATTTTATGGTAATTTATGTTATAACCATGTCTAAAAGAATACATTATAATAGTATTAACATGATTGGTATAAGACAACCAAGATCTACTTTTTGATATATGGGGATCAATGTTAACCTAATTTTGAGAATTTTAGTGACATTATTCCTAAATTTTTAGACTTACATATTTCTGAAGTGTTACATGTTTAACCATATATGAAATGGTTTATAATAGACATCGAATGAGGTTTTATAGATTAAAGTATTAGATAACCATATGAGGATTTATGTATATTGGATAACTTGTGATAACTATTTTGGGGTGCTAAAGAATGATTAAATGACCTATCATTATATTTATAGATCACATTATCATATAATGAAAAATTCACATGAATTTCATGGAATAATAGATGATGTTTAATATTGATAATATAATATCAAATGTATGATAAATTATTATAAATTTTAATGAAATAAATTAAGTATTTATTCTTATGTTAATCTTAAAACTTCCAGAAACTGATCTCAAAACTCAGTATTTCTTCATAGTATTTTTATTTCAGATGAATCAAATAGTCTATGAGATTATTATAGATTTGTGTACATGTTATTGTTACATTTCTATTGACTATTATATCGTTCATTCTCTACCAAAACATGATATATAGATTTCTCTAAAAAGTATATTTTTCAGTTTAAACCTATGTTTTCCTATGTGGATACCAAATTATGAGTTACTTTGGGTAATTTTTATGTTTCTAAAATTCCATTATTTAAAATGGTTTTTTAGTATTCATTTTTATTAGGTGGGTTTCTGTGAAATGAACTTTCAACAATTAAACCGTTGATGACCCAAACAAATTTGGAAGAAGAAATTAATTTTAATAGAGGTAGAATGTTACAAAAAGATTTTTTATAAATAAAATTGAGAATAAATTAAATTTCATAGATTTATTAAGTTATATGATATAACATGTTAAGATTTCACAACACATAACACCGGGTTATCATGTGTTATAGGAAACACTGCGTTTATTCAAAACATCATTTTATTATTTTAATTATTTCAAGAAAAAATTTATAAGCTAAACATATGAATGGATAATATAAATAGAAGTAATTAAAATATGAAATTATGTTTTAAAAATTTATGAATAATTCTTTGACTAATTAATTATAAATTAATGTACATCTATTTTAAAATTAAAATGTAAGGTTTTTAGTAACTATTAAATTGCACACAAGTGTGTTTTCTACAAATAAATAATAAAATCACCATTTTTGGATTATATTACTGAAATATATATATATATATAATATTATATATGATATTTAACATTAATCTTATGTTTTTTATAAAAAATATATAATAACAAGTCCAATTTTATGCTTTAAAGATGTTTTTTTTAAAGTCTATTTTGCAAAACATTGGATGGTGTACTTGTTTTAAATATAGTTTTTAGTACTAATATAAATTTTATTGGAAAAAATAATATATTGTTTTGAAATATTACTATAAAATTTTAAATGGACTGACTTTTTTGTATTTTTCTAATAAGAATCATTTATAGATGAATACTGAAAAATTAATTTCATTTTAATTGAAAACCTATTTTTTCTAATTATATTATTATGTTCAATTATGATTTGGATTTTTTTAAGTATATTTTGATCTAAATTTAATAATTTAATTAAATTATGTTCAATTGAATTAATTTTTCATTGAATTCAGATATAAAAAATATGAACCTTTTAAGTATTTTTACATTAAGAACTCATTTTTTTGATTCATCAACAAGTTTACATTTAAAATGATTTATCAGATGTATTAGTTTTTATTTTTAAAAAATTATTCCATATTTTGAATCAAAATATTACTATTTATTAAATAGGTATATTTTATTTTTGGATCATATGTATATGATGTTTAGAATAATTTATAACCGTAGTTAAGGGTAAATTTGATAAATTGAGGGTAAAAATAAAATTACAAAAACTAGAAAACTAAACTAACACCTGAAAATTTTTTATTTGATAAATATTATTCTATCCTTAACACAAAAGTATTTAAATTGAATAATCTAATGGATATTTTTTCCAGGGAATTACATTTATATTATTAAACTCAACAAAAGTGAAAAATTGTCATACACATACTTTTAATATGTATAATATTTTTAATTAGAGGAAAAATTTAAGATATTGTTGATGATATATAATATTCTGAATGATAAAAGGTTTATATATATTATATAATTTGATTTTTAATTATTAGTGAATAAATAATTATCTAAAATAACTACAAAATGATGATGTTGTAATTAACAATTAATGAAACAATAATTTAAATGATATTTAAAATATTAAAATAAATATAAATTTTATAATTAAGGTGATCCAAAAACAATTATATGTTAATAATACATATTATAGATCTTTTAAATAAATTATTTTGAAATTATCTTGATTTTTGGAATTTATTAGTCACAACAATGATTAATGTTAAAATTGACACTAATGATATTTTATGAAAACAACATTTTAATATATTAGTTAAAAATTATTAAAACCCTAAATATAGAAAAAGATGATAAATAAAGGTCTCTCATATCTTAAATTGAAAATTTATTCTTTAGTTGATATTTTACATATAAAAATTACCTCCAATTAATATTAAAAACATTGTTACCATACTTATTAACAAATTAGTAAACAAAGGGTTAATAAAAAAGATATGGTTTAAAATTATAAAAAACATGTCAAAAATATTTTTCATATTATAAAACACACTATCCAATATTATATTCAAATTTATATTCATTTTATGGTATTTTTAATGATATTTATTTAATGAAATTTAATATTTTGAGAAATTCTCCATGTACCCCTAACATTTATTATAAAAAGACACTTCATCCCAAATCCCATTTCACCTCTTATAGAATTAAATCTCGGCCAATATATAAGAAATTATATTTTCCACTTATCTATAAAAATTATTTAGGTTCTCTTCTTCCTCAAAGGCCCAATCCAGAGTCATTTAGAAGAGATCCAAAAGGATTTGTCTGGAAGAAGATTTAATCACACTAACAAATCACCCTTTTTTATTCTCATCAATTATTCAACTGAATCTATGGTATATATCAAAAAATAAAAAAACAATGAATAATATAATTTATAAAATGTTATTTTGATTATTAACACAACATTATACATCCCATTTCCAATCGAATTAAAAGTGAAAGTATTACTCGTGCGTACATACGACTTACAGTCTTCCTATGGTGATATAGTTCATCTTTCATTACCAAATTTTATGAATGAAAATTATAATGGGTTTAATTATTATATATTATATTTATTAAATAATTATACTTATATAATTAAATTATTACAAATAACTTTTTACCATATATTATTTTGGTAAATGATAAAGTGGCTCGTGCATATATTTAGATTGTCATCTCCATGACGTGATGTGATTCGTACTTCATCTATATTTTACATGGATGGTAATAATAATAAATTTTAGTAATATATATAACATAATAATTATTTTGGAATGATAATATATTATATAAAATTCATTCATTTAAAATGACCTGAAAATGAAAACATCAATCATGTGTGCGTACAGTCTACCATCTTTACGAATGGTGTATTTTATTTTCTATCTATAACATTTATGAATCACTATGAATAAATATATAATGAATATATATATATACATATATGAAATTTATATCATTTTTATCGTTCATGATATTATGAAATAAGAATCTATGTACTAGGACCAGGGATAAAATATTAAAACGTGAACAAAAAATAAAACAGTTATTACCTAAAATATAACATTAACATAGAATTGTTAATAAGAGAGTAATATAATGTTTTGAGTAAATAATATATGGTATTATATATTTTAATATGGTTATTTAATATATGTATAATAAAATTATATTTATTATATAGGAGGTTTGAGTGTGTACAATGGAAGGAAAGACTTGGGGTAAGGGGTTTAGGTCACACAATTAATTCTATGGGTCACCTACCTTATACAGTAGTATATTCATAAACATGGAGTATATAGATACCATTAATGGTTTTTTATTATTATTATCTAGAATATTGTAGAATTTTTATATACATGTATGTGTATTAATTTCATTATTTAAATTATTCTACTAATTTTTATTTGATGAGTTTTTTTCACAATCCCATCATTATTTTGGACTGTTTCGTTTTAAGTCTTCATTGGGAGATATTTTTCATTCATGTCCATGTTTTCTAAAAAAATTAAAAACAATTTCAATATTCTGTTGTAGATTTTTAATTTCATTTTTACCAATTTTTTCTTTTTACTACATTGTTTTAAATGAATAATTTTCTCATTTTCCAAAAATGGTTCTTTCTGACATTTTCATCAAAAGTATGAAAAAAATATTTTTTAAATTATACTGCCTGAATGAAATATTACACCTTCAAAAATCTTTAATTAAATGAATATTCCCTTAAAATATAACATGGTTATTTTCAAAGAAAATTTATTCTTTTAAAATTTTACAGAACTTTAATAAAATAAAACATTTTCAATGAAGAAATGATATTTTCCCCAATAATTGTTTTCAAGTAATCTCTAAAAATTATTTTTCATCTTGGATATAATTTATTAAAGTTACATTTTTTTCAATGGGGATATTTTTCAATGATACATTTCATATTATTTCAAATTATGGTTTATTTTTATAATCAAATTATATTTATGAAACACATTTCTTTTTTATGTGTTATGTTTTGATTGAATGATGTTTATTGAAACCATTTAATTAATTTTTTATATGGTTAATGAATAATGCTCTTGTGGAAGACATATGTATGGTTTTTATTATATTATGGGTAGATCCTATATCTCCCTATTATACATTGGGTAATAATTTATCTCTCATGAGATAATGATGGAAACATGTTGACAGCCTAGGCCCACTATGGATAATGGGAAAACTCAATCCACTATAAAAATATGGGGAATCCTAGTCCCTTACATGGAAATAATTGTTACTAAGAATGGTGGTGTTCCCCTATAAATATATTTTGTCCCCATGAAGTTCCCTGATAAGTCTTGGAAAGTTCCTTGACATATAGGGAATGATGTCCATGTTTATGTGTCTGGGACACTTTTATGTCTTATTCCTTTGTTATGATTACATGGATTATACTATAGATACCCATTTTATTCATGTCTTATGAATTTTTATTATTTATTCTATGAATCAATATAATGATATTTGATATGTGGGGTATAACTTTCAAATTTTCTCTTATATTCTTATAAAATTGTGTTTATGTTATGATTAATATCTCCATGAATATCTCAATCTAACATTATTTTTTGTTTCATTTCACAAAGTTATAATGAAATGTTTAAAGTAAGATTAATAAAGTAATGTTATTTATGGGAAACATTTAAGATCTTCCACTATCGTAGAATTTTCAGTTCCATGTTTTCAAAGGCACTAAACTATTACATTCCTTGGGCATGTTATTCTTTAAAGTAATGAATATTCCTCTAAAAAATTGTAAAATATATGTAATAATATCCTAGGTAATAATTTTTGATATGATGGAAACAGTTTAGTCAGCATTCAAGAATTATTATAATAAATCATTAGTCAGTTCCCTAGATATATTTATAAGGATATCTCTAGGGATGTATATATGGATAAGTGTAAGTATAGGTTACAATCCTTGAGTTTTCATAATAATTTTTAATAACTTATGATTAAAACTATGGTTTCATATATTAAAAAATTAGAGGTAAATTCCCTTTATAATGTGGTTCTCCAACTATGATTACTATTTCTCACACTATGACTTCTTCTTTAAGTTAATTTTTGGGTCCTGAAGGTACCATTTTATTAATGAATGCTATGGGAAATGTAATGAATTTACTCTTGATAAATCATATCTTATAAGAATATGAATAAAGAATCATATTGTTATTGTAAACTCTCGGAAATTTCAAGGAAATTTTTTTATTAATTTTCTATGGAATTTTACAAGAATACTGTTTCTGACGGCGCCTGATTCCGAGGCCCGGTGTGCCCGGAATCATTTTCAGAAATTTAGCTCGGGTACGTTCAGTGAACCAATGAGCTGGTTTTTTTAACTTTTGAACTAGTGCTCGGAATTGAAATCTGAGGGCACCGATGAACTCACAATGCCGGAAATTTCTTAAGGGGACCTTTACCGCAGTTTCATTTTCTCGGAAGGAGAAGTTAAAATTTGTGGGTTATATATGAAGTGAATAAAATTGTGGAAAAATTTTATTTTTGTATCTATGTGCCTATATCCTACATGGGGGAGTTGGGGTGGGGCACCTAACTACCCATGTGAGGATAATAGTGAGGTGGGGCCCACACGAACCCCATCCTTACAACTTCCCATAACTCTCATAACCTTTTTCCCCCTCTTTTTTTTGTAACTCTCAAAGAAACCCCTCATTAACTCTCCCAACATTTAAGAGGACCTTCTCTCTCCCTATCTTAACCCTTGCCAACATACACAAATTAATTAATTGAACCTACTCAATTAATTAATTATGTGTTTTCAATTTTGAAATTTGAAATGTCTTGTGTTAATAAAATATCTAGGGTAGCTTTTTATTTTATTTTGGGAGGGCTTTCGTTGTGTTAAGGAAGATTGGGCGAGAATTCTTGTGAAGAAGAAGAGGACTTCATTCTCGACGAAGAACGACATCTTCTTCGACGAAGAACGCTGATTCCACGAAGAACGATCGACGTGCCATCTTTTCTCTTCTCCGCAACATGTGAGGAGACGCCACATCAGACGCACTCCAACGTCGCCTATGAATTCTTTCCTCGTGACACCGTTTTCCGTGACGCCCGACGTGCGATATCTTTTATCAAGTAGGGGAATTTATTTTGGTGTTCTCTTATCTTTTGAGAAAAAAAAAGACAAGCGCGGACCAACCAATTCCAAGTTGATCCGCAGATCGTTCGTTCATGCGGATTGATGTTGAGGATTATTATTTAATTTGATCGTGATTATTTTCTTGACGATCTTCATGAAATATGACCATTTTCTATCAATTAATGAGAGGGGGCCGGACTGCACAAACACGGCCGACACTCCTCCTTATCCATGTGGGTTTCTTTCGTCGATTGAAACGGGAATGGCGTGGTGCCGTCACACCGTGCAGAAACGTGTGACAAGGAATGTGCGTCGCCGTCACGCTGCATCGTGATAAACGAACAAGGGCACGACGCCGGCGCGCCGCGTCGGAGAAACCCGAAGAAATCTGCAGACGGAGTCGGGCCATAGCGAAAGAGCGCGGCGCCAACGCGTCACGCTAGAGAACCACGAAGATGGCGTGTTTTGTTAATTGACATGCGGATTGACGAGTGATGACAAACGAAGCCGCACGGGCGTTGTGGGATCTTTGCAGCAATGGTCGGATCCCGGGGTGACCTCTGGTGAAGACCGCAGGAGAATCAGACCACCGGAGTGCGTCCGGTGGTCCGTGGAAGCCCCTGTCGGCGCACCTCGCCTGTGCGGCGGTGCCCGGAGCGCCACCAGAAGAATCTGCCGCGGCTGAAGCCGCGGCGGCGAAGCGCGGTCCCGCGACCACGCAGGACCAGAGGGGAGTGGCGGGACGCGGCCAGCTGCCGCGTCCGCGGGCTCGGGCGGCCCCAACTTCGGAGTCGCGGCTCTTCACACGGGGGTAGTGCCCCCCCCCCCCCCCACACCCCCCACGGTTCGGCCATTCGGCCGAACCCCCAGCCATGTTGGGCCGGCTTGGGCAGACTGGGCCGGGCCGCGCCCAGCCGGGCTGGACCGCGCCGGCCGTGCCGGGTCGGTCTGGGCCCGAAACCCCCGTTTTCGGACCCATCACGGTCTTTCTCCCATATCTTGAGGTGTAGATCACCGATCGACGCACCGTTAGCGGCGATGCGATCCTTGGATCGAGACGGTCGTTTCGGAATATCGAACTAAAACTTTCGGAACACTTTGGGTTCGGATGGGTTGGTTCGGATACAAAACCAACAGGGCCCTCGGAGTGGAAACGCTTATATCTTGAGGTCCGAACGTCTGGTTGACGTGACGTCGACTGTGATGGATTCCTCTAAGTGAGACGGATCTTTTGTCTTACTCTGCTCGAGGTTTGGATTCCGTCAGAGTGTGGTCGGGTTGGTTCGCTCACAAAACCAACCGGGCCCCTGGAACGAAAAAGCCAATAACTCACAGACCGGGCATCCGATTTACATGCCTTCTGTCTCGTTGAATTCCTCTTGACGAGAAGGAACTTTTGGCATTCTTCGCCTGAGTTTTGGTTGCTGTTGGATAGTGGTCGGGTTGGATTGTACCAGAAATCCAACCGGGCCCTTGGAACGGAAAAGCTGATATCATTCAGACCGGATGTCTGTTTGACGAATCGTCAATGGCGTTGGTGATCATGTTGAGAAACGGTCGCTATTAGTATACCCTATGAGAGTTCGGGGTACAGTTGAGATATGGCTGGGTTGGTTTGCTCACGAAACCAACCGGGCCCCTGGAACGAAAAGGCTAATAACTCACAGATCGGGCGTCCGATTGACGCACCGTCTATTGCATTGACACCCCTATGAAGATGAGGTCCTTTGAGATACTTCTTCATGGTACTTTGAGATACTTAGAGTATCAATCTATATCTCATGGAGCGGACCCTCCAGGAGATGAGCGTATGGAGTACGGAGACCGTGTAGCCGACTGAGACCTGACGACTGCTTGACTGACTCGACTTGGAGTGAGTCGACTAGTCTAATGGATGGAGCACTACTTTGTTTGGGTGCAGACCCATGGCGGACGGAGAACTACCTGTGTGACAGTGCAAACCCGCGGTACTCGTCCGGAGAGAACCTCTGCAGGCTATTAGGGGGTGTGCACTACTGTGTTTGGGTGGCATACCTCGGCGGGAAGCACTACTGTGTTTGGGTGGCTGGCCCGCAGTACTCGACAAGAGGAGTACCTCAGTAGTCTTAGGTTAGTGAGCAGCACCTCAGAGTCATGACAGGACCACTATACACTCAAGAGATGGGGCTCTTCAGCAGTTACGGATTCGATAATAAAAATCCTGGTTTGAGCTGAGTTTTTTGAACCTTGTGTTTACCTCATGATTGAGATGGGTCAATTGATAACTTAGTTATATGTATGGACATATACCTGGGTAGTGGTTATCCGTTGATTTCATGATCTTGGTGTTTTCCTCATGATTGAGATGGGTTACTTAATAACATAGGTATATGCATAGGTATATCTAAGTAAATATTATCTGTTGAGAAATTATTTGTGGTAATCCATGTTGGTTTTAGTGAGACCTTGAGGGTCTCGGGGTCCCTACTGAGTATCGTTATACTCACCCCTACACGGGCTATGCCTGCACCTCGTTGTGTTGGTTGCAGACAATGGGCAGTGCTGACGGAGGTAGAGTGTTCGAGTCAGTACTTGGAGGTGGACTACACGACGAGTCAGTATCCGGAGGTGGAATTCACGGCGAGACGACACTCGGAGGAGGTTGACGGGAGAGAGTGTTGTGGAGGCTATTTGTACCTACCCTTCAGGTAGGATCCTTGGTGGACGATCCAGGAGCTACGCCATCTGTACCTACCCTTTAGGTAGGATCCAAGGAGGACGACCCATGAGCTGCTTCTGTCCTTCTAGCTGTGGTCTTTTTCTCTTTGTACTTAGTGTTTTACTTCCCATTGTACTCTGTGGTTTTTGTTTACTTTGATAAAGGAAATGTCTTCCCAGTTATCAGGATTTACGCCTTTGGTGCTAGTCGCCAGCCCCTGGCCTATAGAAGGCGGGCTTGGGGTAGTCACGGCACGGGCCCCGAGGACGGGTCGTGACAAATTGGTATCAAAGGGGTCGGTTCTACTGCAGAACTTATAACTCTGATATTATCTTTATGTGAAGCAATAGTTTTAAGGGTAAGGAGTGTGGTCTTCAGTTCAGGGAGTCCAGTGTTGGTGTGGGCGGCCGACGTATCCATACACCAGGACCTTGACAACTGAATTTCGACTTTGTGCAAGAAAACACTGATTGCTTATGTGTTTCTAGAAGTTTTTTTAAAATATCAACTCAAACCAGGTCAGATCACCAGGTATAATCGTTTGACCGTGTCACGATGTTTCCTTCCGGATTCCTTTTCAGGGAAGACCAGCTAGAGCCCCTAGGGATGTGCGTACTGACAGCCTGTCGAGCGACGAGGCTTCAGTACAGGGCCCTCTTGCAGTTGAGGCACCAGCGGTACTACCATACGTTGGGCCACCGATGCCACCAGTCCCACCAGTAGGCGATGCACGCCATTTGAGTGCGCTGCACGAGTTCCAGCTCCAGAGGCCACCCAGGTTCCGGGGAGAGACGGACCCGTAGGCGGCTGAGGTATGGCTGGAGGCTATGGTGAGAGTCTTCAGGCTAGTGGGGACGCCTGCAGACTTTATGGTGATCTTTGCTGCCAGCCTTCTTCAGGCAGCAGTTGGCAGGTGGTGTAGCCACATATTCCAGTTTTACGACGTGATGACCTTCTCATGGGAAGAATTCGAGACCTTCTTCAGGGTGGAGTTTGTGCCAGTAGCTCTACACCCCAAGCATGTTCAGGAGCTGCTGCCTTTGCCGCGTGTTATTCGATCTGTAGCCGAGTCATCTGTGGGCAGTAGACAGATGATGCAGAGGTCCAAGAAGACCAGACCAGCAGTTGGGCGATCTCGGGTTTTAGGATATGTCGTGTAGGGCACCCAGGGTGGTGACATAGCTAGGCGTGCCATAAACCGACAGTGTTACTCGTATGGAGGAAAGGGTCACCTGGCACGTGACTGTCTAACTCCTCGTACAGTTGATCCGAAGGCTTTGGAGGAGCCACCGAGGCAGAAGCAGCGGAGAGTTCTTTAGCAACAGCCGAGACGTGGAAAAGGCAATAGAGCTCCGAGAGCAGGTGGACAGGAGAGGAACTAGTGGATACGTCCCTTGTACTTCTAGTTCCATGTTGTTGTTGTATTTGTGTCTTTTTACTATGAGCTGCAATAATAAAAAGACACTTATCTTTGTGATGTTATCTTTCCTGTCCTTTTTGTTTGGTTGATACTGAGTTGTCCTGGATAAGACTGTTGACTTGACCCTCACTTTTGAGATTTCTACTGGAGGAGACCCAGTGACCTCACACTGATGCCGATAGTGTGACTCGGCCCTTCGAGGCGAGAGTGACAGTTAGATCTCTTAGTAGTTACGTTGAGGCCTTACGATGTCATCCGTGGCATGAATTCATCATTCATGTTGGGATTGACTGTATTAGGCAATAGGCGTGGTTCATCCAGGGGATGAGACCGAGTCTCTCTTTTTGGAAAAGGAGAAATTTTATCTACTCTTTCAGATCATATGCAATGAAGGTACAGATCATCCAGGAGCGGATGAAGACTACACAGTGCAGTAAGAAACATGAAACTTGTACCAGTCTTAGAGACTCGGGCATGTTAAATGTTTCCATAAGAGGAAGCTTAAAAGAGAGATGAGTCTGCGAAGTAGCAGACGTCGAGGCAGAGCTAGGAGAGCAGCATGAGGTGGTGTACATCTTAACATTCTACAACCACCCACCTTAGTTATCCATGCCAGGATTAGGGAGCTGGAGGGCGGAGGAAGAGTGTGGCTGCATGCGGTCAAGGAGAGTGACCCGATGGCTCTAAGAATGATTCAAGGGATAGTCTATGTCCACTACTAGCTGTTGTAGTAACGGACGATGATATGAATCATTCCTTGCTTTCACAAATCTTGTTCTAGACCTACAGTTTCCGGTAATCCGTGGGCTTGACCCTCACGTCTGGAGATACCTTGGGAGGAGACTCGATAATCACACTTACGCCGACGGTGTGGTCAGACCCTCGAGGCGAGAGTTTCAGTTGGAATATCTTGGTGGCAGCTTCGAGGCCTTACGACGTTGGTTTGAGTATGGACTGGGCAATCACAGTTCATACACAAATTGACAGTATTATGCAAAATGGTTTTGGTTTAACTACGACGTCAGGTTGGGTTTTCCTTGGTCGGCGAAAAGGGAACCCCAGGCAGGACATGATAACTCATGCACAGGGGGGGTGCGACCGAACACTCTTGAGTCGGTCAACCTTACCCTCGTGGTAGCAGTCGTTTGCGTTTCAGTTCTAACAGGAATTTGAGACCTCTAGAGTTCGAGGATGATGATCATGTCCTTATATGGGTCTCACCTCGACGAGGTTTACGGAGATGTGGCCAGGGCGGAAAGTTATCTCTAAGGTTCAATGGACCATTCTAGGTCCTCAGCTGGGTAGGTGAGGTGGTTTACTGCTTGACCCATCCACCTTAGTTGCACCAGGTACACGACGTTTTTTAGGTATCTCAACTGAGGAGATACGCGCTCGACCCTTCGCATATCATCGACCATGAGGAGCAGAACGATGGTGATGGGGTTACTTCCACGGAGGTTCTAGTAGGCATCGAGGATCTACATGAACGGATCCTATGAGGATGGTCGATTCCTCAGGTGCGCTTTCTTTGGCAGTACGGAATCTCCAGGAAAGCACATGGGAGCGGAAGGCTCAGGTACGTGCTCAATACCACTTTTGTGACCCTAGTTTGTGTGGAAGCTTAACGGGGACATAAAGACCTGAGGAGAAAGTAATGTAAAGACCCGAAAATTTCAAGGAAAATTTTTTCTTAATATTCTATGGAATTTTACAAGAATGCGGTTTCTGATGGCGCCTGATTCCGAGGCCCGGTGTGCCCAGAATCATTTTCCAAAATTTAGCTCGGGTACGTTCAATGAACCAATGAGCAGGTTTTTCTAACTTTTGAACCGATGCTCGGAATTGAAATCTGAGGGCACCGATGAACTTTCAACGCCGGTTATTGCTTAAGGGGACCTTTACCGTAGTTGCATTTTCTCCGAAAGAGAAGTTAAAATTTGTGGGTTATATATGAAGTGAATAAAATTGTGGAACAATTTTATTTTTGTATCTAAGTGGCTATATCCTACATGGGGGAGTTGGGGTGGGGGAACCTAACTACCCATGTGAGTATAATAGTGAGGTGGGTCCCACATGAGCCCCAACCTTACAACTTCCCATAACTCTCATAACCTTTTCCCCTCTTTTTTTTGTAACTCTCAAAGAAACCCCTCATTAACTCTCCCAACATTTAAGAGGACCTTCTCTCTTCCTCTCTTAACTCTTTCCAACATACCAAAATTAATTAATTGAACCTACTCAATTAATTAATTAAGTGTTTTGAGTTTTGAAATTTGAAATGGCTTGTGTTAATAAAATATCGAGGGTAGCTTTTTATTTTATTTTGGGAGGGCTTTAGTTGTGCTAAGGAAGATTGGGAGAGAATTCTTGTGAAGAAGAAGAGGACTTCATTCTCGATGATGAACGACATCTTCTTTGAAGAGGAATTCTAGTTCCGCAAAGAACGATCGACGTGCCATCTTTTCTCTTCTTCGTGACAAGTGAGGAGACTTCACATCAGATGCACTCCGACGTCGCCTACAAATTCATTCCTCGCAACGCCGTTTTCCGTGATCTCTAACGTGCGACATCTTTTATCAAGTAGGGGAAATTATTTTGGTGTTCTCTTATCTTTTGAGAAAAGAACGACGAGCGCAGACCAACCAATTCCAGGTTGATCCGTGGAACGTTCGTTCATGCAGATTGATGTTGAGGATTATTATTCAATTTGTTCGTGATTATTTCCTTGACGATCTTTGTAAAATATGACCATTTTGTAACAGTTAATGAGAGGGGGCCGGACCGCACAAACACGACCGACCCTCCTCCTTATTCAAGTTGGTTTCCTTTGTGGATTGAAACAGGAATTGCGTGGTTCCGTCGCACCACGCGGAAATGTGCGACAAGGAATGTGCGGCGCCGTTGCGCCGCGTCGTGAAAAATGAACAAGGGCGCGACGCCGTCGCGCCGCGTCGGAGAAACCCAAAGACATCTACGAACGGATTTGGGCCACGACGAGGGGGCGCGGTTCCAACGCGTCGCGCCAGAGAACCACGAAGATGGCGCATTTTGTTAATTGATGTGCGGATTGACGGGCGACGACAAAGGAAGCCGCACGGTCGTTGTGGGATCTTTGCAGAGAAGGTCGGATCCCGGGGTGACCTCTGGCAAAGACCGTAGGCGAATTGTACCACCGGAGCACATTCGGTGGTCCGCGGAAGCCCCTGACGGCACGCCATGCCGGTGCGGCGGCGCCGGCGGTCAGGGGCGGCGGCGCCCGGAGCGCCGCCGAAAGAATCCGCCACGGTCGCAGAGCGCGGTCCCGCGACCGCGCAGGATCGAAGGGGAGCGGCGGGACGCTGCCGGCTGCCGAGTCCGCTGGCTCGGGTGGCCCCAACCGCGGGGTCGCAGCTCTTCACGCGGGGGCAGTGCCCCCCACCCCCTCGCACGGTTCGGCCGAACCCCCGACCGAGCCGGGCCAGCTTGGGCAGACCGGGCCGGGCCGCACCCAGCCGTGCCGGACCACGCCAGCCGGGCCGGCCCGCACCGGGGTCGGGTCGACCCGGTTCGGGCTGACCCAAGGGGTCTCGGGCCGGGTCGGTCCGGGCCCGAAACCCCCGTTTTCGGACCCCTCACGGTCATTCACCCATATCTTGAGTTGTAGACTTCTGATCGACGCACCGTTAGCGGAGATGCGATCCTTGGATCAAGACAGTCATTTTGGTATATCACACTCAAAGTTTCGGAACACTTTGGGTTCGGCCGGGTTGGTTCGGATACGAAACCAACTGGGACCTCAGAGCGGAAACGCTTATATCTTGAGCTCCGGACGTCTGATTGACGTGCCGTCGACTTTGATGGATTCCTCTAAGTGAGACGGATCTTTTGGTTTACTCATCTCAAGGTTTGGATATCGTCGGAGTGTGGTCGGGTTGGTTCACTCACGATACCAACCGGGCCTCTAGAATGAAAAAGCCAATAACTCACAGACCGGGCGTCCGATTGACATATCGTCTATCTCGTTGAATTCCTCTTGATGAGACAGAACTTTTGGCATTCTTCGCCTGAGTTATTGTTGCTATTGGATAGTGGTCGGGTTGGATTGTACCTGAAATCCAACTGGGCCCTTGGAACGGAAAAACAGATATCTTTCAGACCGGACGTCCGTTTGACGAACCGTCAGCGAGATTGGTGATAAAGTTGAAAAACGGTCCCTATGAGTATACCCTATGAGTGTTCGGGGTACAGTTGAGATACATCCGGGTTGGTTCGCTCACGAAACCAACTGGGCCCCTGGGACGAAAAGGCTAATAACTCACAGACCGGGCATCAGATTGACGCGCCTTCTGTTGCTTTGAGACACCTATGATGAGGCGGTCCATTGAGATACTTCTTCGTGGGACTTTGAGATACTTGGAGTATAGACCTATATCTCGTGGAGATGACCCTCCCGAAGATGAGCGTACGGAGTACGGGGACCGTGTAGCCGACTGAGACCTGACGACTGCTTGATCGACTCGACTTGGAGTGAGTCGACCAGCACAGTGGACAGAGCACTACTTTGTTTGGGTGTAGACCCATGGCGGACGGAGCACTACCTGTGTGACAGTGCAAACCCACGGTACTCGTCCGGAGAGTACATCTGCAGGCAATTAGTGGGTGTGCACTACTGTGTTTGGGTGGCATACCCTGGCGGGAAGCACTACTGTGTTTGGGTGGCTGGCCCACGGTACTCGATAGGAGGAGTACCTCAGCAGTCTTAGGTCAGTGAGCAGTACCTCAGAGTCGTGACAGGACCATTGTACACTCCATAGATGGGTCTCTTCTGCAGTTACGGTTTCGATAATAAAAATCCTGGTTTGAGCTGAGTCTTTTGACCCTTGTGTTTACCTCATGATTGAGATGGGTTACTTGAAAACTTAGGTATATGTATGGGCATATACCTGGGTAGTGGTTATCCATTGATTTCATTATCTTGGTGTTTTCCTCATGATTGAGATGGGTTACTTGATAACTTAGGTATATGAATTGGCATATACCTAAGTAAAGGTTATCTGTTGAGATCTTCTTTGTGGTTATCCATGTTGGTTTTAGTGAGACCTTGAGGGTCTCGGGGTCCCTACTGAGTATCGTTATACTCACCCCTGCACGAGATATGCCCGCACCTTGTTGTATTGGTTGCAGACGATGGGCAGTGCTGACGGAGGCCGAGTATTCGTGTCAGTACCCGGAGGTGGACTACACGACGAGTCAGTATCCGGAGGTGGACTTCACGGCGAGACGACACTCGGAGGAGGTTGACGGGAGAGAGCGTTGTGGAGGCTATCTGTACCTACCCTTCAGGTAGGATCCGTGGTGGACGATCCAGGAGCTGTTCCATCTGTACCTACCCTTCAGGTATGATCCGAGGAGGATGACCCAGGAGCCGCTTCTGTCCTTCCAGCTATTGTCTTTTTCTCTATGTACTTAGTGTTTTACTTCCGCTTGTACTCTGTGGTGTTTTGTTTACTTTTATAAAGGAAATTCCTTCCCAGTTATTGGGATTTACGACTTTGGTGTAGTCGCCATCACCTGGCCTATGGAAGGCGGGCTTGGGGTAGTCACGGCACGGGCCCCGAGGACGGGTCGTGACAGTTATACTCACAAAACATTAACAATATATGAATTAATCTAGATTTAAAATTGAGAAAAAGAGGGAACAAAATTCTATTGAGTCATTTGTGATGTAATATAAAACATTATTAAGTGGGTATACATATCTAAAAGTGGTTGATTCATATATCATTACCACTAAAATATATTTTCAGTTCTATAATATTAAGAATATGAGAAATACATTTTGGTAGTCTGTTTTTTTGGAAGGTGAGGTAGATCAATCGTTAAATCTTATCAAGAATATGATTCAATGAGATGAAATTGACTCTGTGGAATGGTAAATGATCAAGAACTTATTTTTCAATATGTACATTCCCTGTATTCATCATATGAAAATACAAATTGAATTCCTTGATTTAAAGAAAAATTATAATGATTCTTTTGATTCTTATATTGAAAATTTTACATGAATTGTGAGGTACACATCGAGAATTATCATCCAACGTGAATTTAATGTTGAAAAATTATTTAGTGGAATAAAACTGAGTCTCTAAAGAGTATTATACATAAGATGATTTTATGGATATAATTAAATTGTCTGATATTTCATCGAGGTGGAAATAGTGGATGGATTTGTGCATAAATATACTAGTTTTGACAAGAAAATGGATGTGTTGTTTAAAAGAAAAATTTGAAAACCATGGAGAAAAGAATATGATTTTTTTCATATACGTTCAATGTATGGGACTAGTAAATGTTTATTGTGTTAAATTAATGGTCGTTCAAAAAAATAATTCCTATGTAATGGGATGATGTTATCTAGGTTTGTGAATAAAGATAATTCATCAAATAATGCACCCTCTAAACATCAGTGGTTTATGTGTAATAAAAAGGGGAATAATGTTAAGCATTTTCCAAATTTGAGGGTTAACAATGATAAGAAACATCAGCAACTTGTTTAGTATAAAGACAAATTTATATATTAAGTGATCACTACTGGTGATGTGGAGTATAAAAATCAAGTTATGAAATTATTTATTTTTATATATTTTAATTCGACAATAATGTTGCAAATGTACTTTATTTGGTATTATGAAATATTGAATAATCTGAGGATTGATCCACTGTAGCATTATTTGTGGATTTAAATAAATATCTTGAATGGTAATGCAAACCATTAATTGTGATTGAAGAGTTATAGTTATATTGGAAAGGAAGGATAAATCGTAATATGTGCCTGGTGATGAAATAATCAAATAAAGAGATGTTTAATTATGATAAAATAAATGGGACATTACTAATATCCTTGAAATATATAAGATAAAAATAAGGTTTATTATATCATGGATTGAGTGTATAAATTTTTTTGGATTTATTATATAAGGAAATAGTTAATTTTTGAAGGCATGCATTTTTTCACATAGTTTTCATGGTAATTCAGGTTATTAAAATATTTCAAGAGAATACATGATAAAGGAATTCACATGTTTGGAATGTGACAACCAATATATACATTATGACAGAAAATTAATTTTTTGTTAATGTGGATATTTTAAGGGTTGAGGGGGAACCCAAGATTACATTATGTACTTAAAAAAAATTCATAACCCATAAACCTAAGGATTAGGGTAAAACAATAAAATTCAAGTATGAAAATAGAATCTCCTAACATGAATAAAAATCATTGGATTAGCTTTCACTATCTCAACCCTGATCAACTAGTTGTCCCTTGAAGGGGTTTACAGGCATGGTACAGAGAATGACAGACATACCCTCTCAAAAATCCAATTTTGGATAGCGAGATCTGGTGAAAACATCGTGCTCTGACCTCATCAGGTTCAATACCTTAATGGTGAGAAGATCGTTTTTTCCATAAACAACAGAACACAAATCTAAAGACAAACAAATAAATTTGAGATTCAACACTAACACACTAAAATTTCATCATAAGACCACATTCACCATAACACCTTCACTACTCTTCTCCCGAAGTCTCCACCAAAACATAATCACCATCAAAAACTGAATCACCCAAATCACCATAGAATCATGACCACAAACAAATCATGCAAAAATATTTACATCTAAAACTAGTACACGAATCAAAAATCATCACTAAACTGAAATCCATGTAAATTCCATAACACACTAGAATAACGTCTCCACCAAAATAAAAATCTTTAATCATGTCACCTTCTTCAAGATCACCCTCATAGACCATAGATAACCTTCCAAAACACCCACAATTGACGTATAAATGAGTTCTAATCCTTTAGAATGTAGTACCTAATTCTCGACCACTTGTATTTCACCACAATATTGTGGGAAACCCTAGATATTTTGAAGGATGGGGCATGAAGACGGGCTAGAAATTATGGTAATAACTGATTATTTGGTCCCATGAAGTCACGCGATGTCACCACTAATATAGGATCATACACCATGAGTGCATTGATGTGAATCATCTAGGATAGGAGTTGTCACTGACCTGAGACAAAGAATGTGAAGGTAGAGACATGGGGAAACCCTATTGAAGTAGATCCCCATAAGGGATCATTCCCTGACCAAGAATGTGAAGCATGAATATATACATTATTATATATGGGGATCAATATTTATCTGATTTTGTGAAATTTTGTGAGGTTATTCCTATATTTTTTGACTTTCATCATTTAGAAGTGTTACAAGGTTAACCATTTGAGGTATAGTTTATTTTAAACCTAGAATGCGATTTTAGAGATTAAAGTATTAGATTTTGGTATGTGGATTTATGAATATTAGATAATTTATAATTACTCTTTTTTTATAGATTGATGGAATTACCTATCATTCTATTTATTTATATCCTAATTTACAAATGAAAAATTCAAATTCCTTGATCATAGTGGTATGATTAAGAATAGTAGTAAAATAAACTAAGTATTTATCTTCATGCTTATCCTTAAATTGTTGCAAAAATATATCGAATCAAAAATAATTATCTTAATATCATCATTTTTTGATGAAATTAATTGTAAATTAGATCATTATATATTTATGTACTTATGATTATTAATTTCTCTTCGCTATTTTCTCTATCATTCTTCACCCGAACTTGATAGTTATATTTCTATTCCATGTCCATGTTTTCACTTTCCAAATACGTTTTCCTATGTGTCAACCTAATTATGAGTTAATTTTTTTAACTATTATATTTCCAACATTAAATATCATAAAATGTAGTTTTATTTTTCATTTTTATAATGTGGGTTTCATTAAAAAATACATTAATGAATAAATCTAATGATTTCCTTGATGAATTTTAAGGGAGAAATTCATTTTAAGGAGGGTGTAATGTAACAACCAGATTTTTTATCGAAATTTATTTCAGTTAAATTAATTTTCATTGACATCGATTTTAATAAACTATTCCATGTTATGCTTGTGTGAAATTCAACATTGGATTGGGTTGTATTACATGAAAAACAATGTTTCTAAGAAACATTGTTTTATTATTTTATATTATTTTATAAAAAAAATTATAACCTAGCCGTTTGAATGGTGAATATAAAGAAAATTAACAGAATTATCAAATTATCATTTAGACATTTAAATATAATTATTTAATAAATTATTTACAAATTATTGTAAAATTCTTTTTAATCAAATAGGAAATATTTTTTTTTAAAAGCTATTTAAATGCGCACAAATATGTTTTATACAAAAAAATAGTGAAATCATCATTTTGGGAATTTATTAATGAAATATATGCATACAATATGTTCAATATAATATTTAACATTCATCTCACAAGTTATATATGCATGATATAATAAAAAATACAATTTTACGCATAACAGAAATATTTCTCTAAAAAGGAAGTTTTGTTTCACTTTGATAGTGCCCTTGATTTAAATTTAATTATTGAAAATTAATTTTTTTTAAAATATTAGTATCATAATTAACTTTGATTTATTTTTTTTCTTTTCTGATAATATTCATTTTTTGCTGAATTTGGAAAAAACTCCATTTTAATTTAAAACATCTTTTTCATCTAGTTAATTTAATTAGATAAATTACGATTTATAATTTTTAAAAGAATAATTAGATCCATTTTTTATCATTTAATATGATTAACTCCATTATAATCAATTTTACATTGAATTCTGATATAACAATATATAAATATTTTTGAAATTTTTACATTAAATACTCATTTTATCAATCTGTCAATAGGAATAATTATTAAATGATATTAGAAAATTATGTTTTTTTAATTTTCAAAAATGGGTTAAATATTTTGAATCAATATTCCCAAATTTATTAACGTTTTCCATTTATTTTTGGTTAATATGGATATTAAGTTTAGTGAATTTTATTACCATGGTTTATAGTAAATCATGTTAATTAAGGGTAAAAGTTATATTATAAATATTATAAAACAACCCTAAAAATTATAAATTTGTAATTTGAATAATTAATTATACCATAAACACATAATAATAAAATATTAATAATTTAATTGTCACTTTTGTAGTGATATGACTAATGTTTTATAAAACTCAAAGTGGGTGATAAAATGTCATACTCGTACTTTTAATATGTATAATATTTTTCATATGGGGATAAATTGAAGATATGATCGACTATATATACTATTTTGAAATATAATATATATATATTTTTTTTATAATCAGTAATGCCAATAATTATGATAAATAATTACTAAATTATGATGCAGTAATTACAATATTAAGGAAATAATAAATAAAATAAAATCATAAATATTAAAATATATGTAATTTAAAATAATTACGGTGATACAAAAAAAATTATAGTTAAAAAACATGTAGGTGTTTTAAATGATTTATCTTGAAGTTATCGTTCTGTATGGATTTTGTTATAGTCAATGTAATGAATAGTGTCAAAAATTACACAAATGATATTTTATGAAAATAATATTTTAATAAATTATATAAAAATAATAAATGAGGAAAAATATTATTAATTAGTGTCTAAATTATCATCAATTGACCATATATGTTTAAAAATAAACTTTATATGTACAACTTACATCCTATTAATATTAAAAACTGTGTTACATTAGTAAAAATGAAAATAGGTAAACAAAGGGTTAAAAAATGATAAGTTTTAAAATTACAAAAAAACTTGATTAAAATGATTTTATAGATTTTATTACAACCTATCACACATTATCTTACATCGAATTACAATTTTAAAGTATTTATATTGGTTTTAAATTTGTTATTATTTAATATTTTGAGAAATTCCCAATGTACTGCTCACTTTTCATTGTAAAAGGGAAACTCCTCCCTCCAACCATTTCATCACATTAATAATTATAGATTGAAAAATATGTGAACATTTATCTTCTAAACTTACAAAGACACATTATATAGGTTATTTTATTCCCAAAAGACCAACTCTATAGTCTTTTAGAGGAGATATAATGAAACAATTTCAAAGAAGATGTAATCACAATAACTAATAACTATTTTTTATAATGTTCTATAATTACTATAAATAAATTATATATATCATAAAATAATAACTTATTCATCCCAAAGATTATGAAATGTTTTTATGATTATGAACAAACCATTATAAATCCCATTTTCCCAACAAACAACAAGTGAAGGTATCACTTGGGTGGACGTATGAGTTATTATCCCCAAGTAGTTATACAATTCATCATTCATCACCTTGTTCTAGGAGTGTAAATTATGATATGTTTAATATTTATATATGATATTTATGAAATAATTTTACTTTTATATTGATAATATCATACATGCCTTTTTACCATCTAATATTTCTATAAATGATAATGTCGCCCGTGTATATGTACAACTTTCCATATCAGTGACGTGATGAGATTTGTTTTTAATATAAATTTCACATGGATAGTAATAAGGATGAATTTTATGAATATATATAATTAATTATTATGGAATTAAAATATATCGTATACATTTATTTCAATTAATTTGGTAATAAAATTAAAACAAAATTCATGGATACGTATGGCATGTCATCTCTTTGAATGATGTATTTTGTTTTTTATATATGAAATTTATGAATCATCATGAATAAATATTTACTGAATATATATATATATTATTTATATAATTATTATATTTAATTAGATGATGAAATCATGATCTATGTGAGTGGCTAAAGGATAAAAAGTTTGAACATGCAAGAAATAACATTTATTACCTGAAACGTAACATTGACATAGAATTGTTAATAAGAAAGTAATATAAGCTTCTGAGTAAATAATATATATGGTGTTATATATATGAATATGGTTCCTTGGTAGATTTATAATAAAAATATATTTATTATAAATCTATTTTTAATGTATATTATGTAATTCAAGACATTACGTAAGGGATTTTTGTCGCACTTTTATTTTAATGTGACACCTGCCTTATACACTAATGTTTTCTTCTATATGATGTATATAATGAACATGATTAGGTTTTATGATTATTATCTTCAATATTAGTTTATTTTCATATCTATATAATTTTATTTCTTATATGGGTAATAATATTCAACTGATTATAATGTGATGAGTATTATTCTAAAATCTCATCAATATTTGGGATTGTTTCCTTTTAGGTCTCCATTGAGGAATATTAATATTCCATATCCACGTTATTATAAAATATATTATTTTTTCTATTATAATGTGAACATGTAAATTCATTTTTACCATTTTTTCATTTTCTCTACATGGTTTGAATGGAATCCTTTTTTCCAAACAAGGTATATTGTGACTTTTCAAGAAAAATAATAAAAGGAATGTTTTTTCAACTTATAATGCATGAACAGAATTTTAATTTGTCATTACTCCCTAATGATTTTACGATTAACATACAATGATACATGGTTATTTTTAAAGAAAAATATGTCTTTTAAAATTTAACATCTTTTTAAGAAAAGAAAACACCATAAAAAGGGTATTTTTATGAAATATTATTTTCGAGTGATCTCTTAAAATTATTTTCCATTTAAGATAACATTTTCTTATGTTACATATGTTTTTATTGGGATATGATTCAATGATAAAATTGTCATTCTTTCTAATAATGATTTAGTTTAAGGACATAATGATATTTATGAAAACCATTTCTTTCACAGGTGTTATGTTTTGATAGAATGATGTTTATGAAACACATTTCATTGAATGGGTTATAATATAACGAATGGTTTATGCTCCTAGGAAACACATATATATGGATTTCATTATTTGATTGGAGGGACCTATATTTTCAACCAATGTATTGAGTAATGATTTATGTCTTGTGAGATAATGATGGAAATAAGTTGATGGGTTAGATCCAATATGGATGTTGGGAAAACCCGATCCACTATGGGAAGGTGTGAAACCTGATCCCTTAAAAGGAAAGGATTATGACTAGGGATAGTGGTGTGTACCAACCAGTTGGTGTAGTTCCCATGAAGTGCAATGATATGTTTTGGGAAAGCACTTTAACTCATATGGAATGATATCAGATTTTTTTGTGCCTACCACAGTTCTATGTATTATTCATATTTTCTGATTCCATTTATTATACCCCTGATTATAATATTATTCATGTACTATTAATTTTTATGAAATATTATATGAAGAAATATACAAATATTTTATTTCTAAGTTATAATTCTCAATTATTGTTCTCATATTCTTATACCCTTATGTTTATATTAGGATTCATAACTCCCTTTTTTACCATTCCTAAAAAAATTAACTCACCATCTCTTCAATTTCCTTTCCACATGTTATATTGAATAGTTGTAAATATGAGTACTAGATGGAAATATCTTTATGGGAAACATTCTTAGTTTTAAACGATAATATATGTTTGTGTTTTATGTTTCCAAATACTATATAATATTATGGTCCTTAAGCATTAGTTAGTGTAATGTAATGAATATTTACATAAAAAGAGGTATTATATTTTTTAGAAAATTAGGGGTTCTTATTAACCTCACAAATTTCCACAAATTATTTATTACATAAAATAGATTCCATATTAAAATCATCATCAAAAAATAGAAGTAAAAACGAGATGGTCAAATGTTATTACTAATAATAATTTATAACAAAACACCAATATCCTCTTTTATAAAATAATATAATTCAAAAGGGATCATAGTAAACTCAAATTGTTTCTCATGTTGGTGTTTCATCAAATCTGGTTTTTTAGAATACATTATTTGACTATAAAAAAGGTGAAAGATAACAGTGGTTAGTTAGTAGTCTAGTGGAGGTTTAAACCACCACCTATTTATTTAGTGGTGTTTCATAAGACCTCCGCAAATTTCGTGGTCACCAATCAATTACTGATGGTTTTTTTATTTCATGATGGTTTTTTTAGTATTATTTAATGAAAAATCAGCTATATTTTCTTTTTAATTAGTTTTGATTGTATTATTAAAATAATATTTTTTGGGAATATAAATAAAATAAAATAATCCACCACAAAGAATTTAGAGATGGTATTTTTATTGGCTATTAATCTAAATTTACACTAAATATAGTCCACAATATATGCTTCGTGCTCCTAATAAAAAATCGTTGCTAAATATATTTATATTTTTTAAATAAAAATATTTAATAAATAAATAGAAATATTTAAAAAAATTACATGATATAAATACCCTAAATATATGATAAACCCATCATTCATACATCACACATCCATATTCATACAAATTGCCACAATCATTATAACCAATGTCTTAGTCACTCCATAAACCAACTAAGTCATATTTGATCAATATATGAATATAAAATATTTCCAAAAATTACCAATTCCTAATAAATATACATGTTAATACCTACACGAAATCTCTCTCCCATGACATCATAACATCAACTATAACAGACCACATCATCCCATCAGCTGTAACAAAAAATAAAAAAATATATATATAAACCTAATAAATTGTAATTATAGAATAATAATTGATAAAATATTATCGTACCATGGAAAATAAAAACTATCACATCTTCCTTATTAAAAATTTCATGGATTTAAATGGTAAACCTCTTGCATACTACTAAAATCAATAACCCAAAATGAAAATCAGAACATTTAGGTAAAGAAATGTGAAAGAGAAAAGACACAGAATATCAATAGAATGTTGATCATCAAATTTGATATTTTTTAATCAGACAAATGATATTTTGAGAAAATATAAATAATACATATTGAAAAAAACTTTGAAAACAGAAACATAAATATTTAAGATAAGATTCAGACTTGAATCTAAAATATGATTAGTAAATACTTAAATTTATTTTTAATGTGATATGTAGTGAGCTTGAAATTTATTTAATTTATTTTTTAAAATCTTTTGATATCAGAGTGTGTTGTGTAGTTAAAAAAACAACTAAGAATTGTTCTTATAGAGATTTCACATCAATATGTGGTCATTTTTTAGGGTTATGACCATTTTACAGATGATTTAGTCTTTTAAACACTAAAATATGTTTAGAGACATAATAAGAAAACTTTCATTCAGAATTACATTATTTTAGATATTAAATATCACAATTAATTATATGGTCATTATCCACAAATTTCAATAAAAAGTAACGTTATTTTTCTTATTTTTACTATTCCATGCATGTTTTAGTGTTTTTAAAAAATAAAAATGTTTTTAGGACCATAACAGGAATACCATTACATAGAATGAAGTGTGGTTAGTTATTTAATTTCAAAATTTTATCTACTTGTTTTTTCTCTGATTTTAGGACAATCTGACATCTTTTTCCTGGTTTTTACTATTTTACTCATGTTGTACTGTTTTAAAACACTAAAAACATTATTACCATCATAACATGAAGACCATCATTTATAAGGATGTGACTTCATCTATGAAATTTCAAAAATAATTATTGGGTATTTTTCCCATGATTTCACATCAATATGAGGTTTTTTCTAGTTTTGAGTGTTCCATGAATGTTTTACTGTTTTAAAACACTGAAAATGCATTTACAACCATAAAGGGAAAACCCATATTCAGAATGACGTGTCATCAGTTCCTATATTCCATGATTAAATATACAGTCATTTTCCCCTAATTTCATGGCAATACAATATCATTTTCATTGTTTTTACTATTCCATCGCATTTTAGTGTTTCAAAATAGTAAAAATACATATATTGACCTGACCTGAAAACATCATTTGGAATGACATGTCATTGATTCCAAAATTTCAAAATTAAATCTATTGTGTTTCCCTTGATTTCAGAACAATATGATGAATTTTCTAGTTTTGACTATTCCATTCATATTTTTGGGATTTAAAATAGTAAAAACAGGTTTACAGCCATAACGGGAAATTGTTATTCGGAATTATGTTCCTTTAGTTCCTATATTTAAAAATTAAATATATAAATGATGTACCATTATTTCATATAAATTTGATGTTTTTTCTGTTTTGACTATTCCAGACATGTTTTAGTGTTTTAAAACACTAAATGGTGTTTACATCCATAATAGGCAAACCATCATTCACAATGACATCTCATATGTCCCTATATTTCAAAATTAAATCTATGGACATTTTCTATGAGTTTACCATAATAAATAATTGATTATAATTCATATAAAACATAACCATAACTACTCTATCATTATTCAATAGATTATATTAAAATGAATGATTCCTTACATATTCATTAAACATGAATCATTATAATAAATATAAAAAGGGTCCAATATCTTATTTCCAAGTCCTTTTTCCTTAGATTCCTTGGCATTATTGGGGATTAAACCATGTGTGGTTTTAAACCCTACCACTAATTGGTGATGAGTTGGGAAATATCATCTCTTATCATTCTATTAACAATTAGAGAAATTAAATTATATTTGTTAGAGGCTGGGGATGAAGCCTCGATTTATAATTTAAATAAAATACCTCTTTTGCCTGGGTTGAGGGTGACCCATTACATAGCCTGAAGGCCCAAGGCCATGTGGCCTGAATAAAAGGCTTAAAAGCCCCTTTTTCCCAAAGGACCCCATGGTGAACAGTGCTTCTACATTAACCGCACTACTGCATTACCTGCTAGAGTACTGCTATCGCTACATTCCCTTTTATAGTCCCTCTACCACTATAGTGTCACCGCTGCTACAGTCTATAGCTGCTATAGTGTCACCACTACTACAATCACAGCTGCTACATTACTACTACAGTCCCTTCTACAGTGTTGCTTCAGTACCCAGAAATTTGAAATTTCGCTGAACAGTACAGAGAACAATGTGGAACAATGTGGAGTTTATTAATATCAACTAAATAACATTAAATTATAAATGATATAGATTGAATAACTGATATATATCATAAATGAATTTTTTTTTAATTTAATACAATATTACCAAAATTAATTATTAATATAACTCCAAACAACTAATTGAAAATTTCAAATAACACATTATACACAAAAATTACATATATATAGTTTCTATCCAATGTATAAAAAAGAAATTCAATATTTTATTTTCCAATTATTATTATCCATCTATTTCTTTAAAATAATTAAATTAGGTATAGGATGATGCAACATTTAGGGGTTCTTCATTGCTACTGAGGAGGGGATCTGAGCTAGGAAGAGGGATCTTGGAAGGGGGTCACTATCGAATATGGGAACCAATACAAGGTGAGGGAGGTTGGGGGTCTCTTCATTGGAGATCCTAAAAGAGAGGAGTTCAGAGGGGGGAGGGTCCTGGGTCTCGATATCAAAAAGGGGGTGTTGTGTGGTCAGGGATCATGGGATTAGGGTCTCTATCATAGAGTTGAGAAGAGGGGTGGGGGTAAAGGGGGTTATGGGATCGAGTTCACCACCTGAGAGAGTAGAGTATTAGGGTTGGGGGAAAGGGGGTTGTTGTATTGGTGTCACCATTAGGATAAGGATAGGAGGAGTATGATTGAGGTTGGGGGAAGTGGTCAGGGTCACATAAAGGCAGCGGGGAGGAGGAGGGGTTTGGTTTTTACGAAAAATTCTAGAGTTGGTTTAATTAAAACCTCTAATAAAAAAAAAAAAATATCCTTGTGGTTTTATGAAACCACCTATTTATTATATTTTATTAAAAAAATTTATTTGGCAGTGATTACTATAAATGAAATAAATAAACAACCAATGAAAACTAAATTTTTCATAGTTTTTTCTATCCAATGGTAATGGAATGTGTTCTGTAATTCACATAGATTATAACTTTCATCCTAAACACATAAGGTAGAAGTGATGGTAATGAATTAGAGTAAATTATCAGTATACATCCCACAAATTTCCTCAATATATTCAGTACATTCAATATCTTCCATATTAAAATCATGTGGAAAAACATTTTTTATAGTTAAATCATTAGTACTACTAAATAAATTTCATTACCCACAATACTAATTTTCTGATTATAAAAATAGGGAAACACAAAACGGATCAAAGTAAATTGACTTTCTTCCTCATGTGGGTGTTCCTTAAATCTAGTATGTGAAAATCCATTCTTTCCTCTCCAAAGGCAATGAAAATTATTCCTTAATAGAAGTGGATTATATTATTGGAAATTTTGAGTAATGGAATACTTAATATAATGTTGAAATTATTCTTATCTTTTTCTTTCTTCATCTTTAGAATGTAACAATCAGTAAGGAATTTATAACCTTGTATCCTTATGAGTCCTATTTTAATACAACTAATGTGTTGGAAATTCCAATATTGGAAAGAATCGTGTGACACCCCATGATTTAATGGTATTTCCCTTTTTAAAATAAATTTAATCCATTAAATGGCATACTTTTTCCAAAACACTATGCTCAAATTGACACAAAAAAAATATTATTTAATTTTGATGGTTATATCATTATCATTGGAATATAGGGAAGGAATTTTACTAACTAAATTATGAAAATATAGTTTAAATATGTTTATAAGATGATATCGATTTTTACGAGTAAATAATTAAAGAATATAATAAAAGACAATTGAATATAAAATATGTGTTTTTATTAAAAAAACTATTTTTATGTTCACCATTGGATATATTATAATAAATTAAATTAATTTCCTTTAGTCAAAAAATTTAATAAAATTAATATGTTATATATTCAATCAAATTTTTTAATCCATAGAATAAATTATATATGTATTAGATAGGAATAAATCCAATTTTAAGCATTGAAGGCTATATTTTTATAAATGAAGTTTTTATGGCTTCTGATGGAAAACTAGTTTAAAAAATTTTGATAATATAATAAAATTATTTTAAGTAAATAAAATTCATTTTAAAAATATTAATTTCAAAATTATATTCTGTTTAATTTTAGGTATTTTTATGATCAGTTTTAATTTTTGATAAATAGTTAAAAATACTCCATTTTTATTGAATACTACAATTTCTTCTATTTAATTAATTTAATAAAATTTTATTTTAACTTATTTTTTATTTATATTTTGTTCAATTATACATAAATAAATTCACTTTTTTATTTGGAATAAATTTCACATTAACATTGGATATAATAACATCATAAACATCTGATCCTATTCATTTTAAAAACCCACTTTCTCGTTGAGTCTGCCAGATAAAGTTTGAATATTAATCTTCTAATTATGTGAATTTAATTTGGTAAAATGGATAAAATATTTTTAAATTAGTTATAAATTAGGTAGTAATGTCATTTTTATTATAAGGAATAAAGAATTACCATGGTAAACAATTTTTTTCCCAGAGTATTGGTCATAATGAAACAGGTTAAAGTTAAAAGGAAAATGCTCAAATACCTAAAAACTACAAATTTTAATTGGTTTTTAAAGTATTAATCCACCCAAACAATACTCCACATCATTAATTAATAATAAAATACATTTTAATTAATCTCAATTCAATTTGGTAAGATTAAATTATAAAATTATCATTTTTTAATCACTTAAAACCACCCATCTTCAAGTATAAATACCACACCTAACCACCCCATATGAAATCAAAAACCATGACACATATCATAATATCTATACCCAAATACAAGTGTTGTTGGTCTCACAAAAATACCAATGCTAGGTCCTCTCTGAAGTGTTCAAAAAGAAATTTAATCAAAGAAGATACAACGTTCTTCAGTGAGTGCTATTGTTTTTTTATTTCTTCACCACTTAATTTTTTTAGATATTTATTATATAATAAAATAATTATATTTACTATACTTGTAACACCCTAATCTTCCATGGTACACTTCTCTTTGAATAATACAGTAGCATGTGTTGTACGCAACTTCGAGTTCTAACACACACCACAACCAATCAAAGTAGTCGTTATGAATAGTAATACCTACATTTTGAAATTTTATAAATTTTATCTTTCAAAATAGACTTTGTTTTTGGATTTGGAATATCTAATTTAACCTAAGGTGAAATTTTGGAACTTTTCGGATAACTATTATTATTTGATGAATAGTGAAAATTACTAAATTTTAATTAAAAACAACTTTTTTAATAAAAATAATTAATATTGATAAATTATACTATTTAGTGGTGTTAATGTATAATTATAATATAATTTTACCATTTTATACAATTTTGGTCATTATAATTAATTTCACTTTGAAATTGGACATAAACAATTGTCAATCTTTTGATATATATTGTTTCTTAAAAACGCGCTATTTATTGTGACAGCGGGAATTAAATATTAAATTAATTAATGAAACTTATATGTTTGGAATTTTTAAAATAGACATCATTTTTGAATTTGGAATATCAATTATAGCTTAGGGTGAATTTTGGCATTGTTCTGAAAAACATCAATTTTTGTTGAATAGTGAAACCAGTAAGTGATAGTTAAAAACAGATTTTTCATTTAAATGAAACATTACCACTTTTGTGATTTTATTTTCAAAAATCCAACATATATGGTTGTAATTATGAATTAATATGTGGTTAAATGGGATTAAAATAATTTTTTTGGTGAATATTAACTTTTATGTTTAATTAATCGCAATTAAAGGTAATTAGTGAAATTTAAGTTAAAAATGATAATATAAAAATATAAAAATATCTTGACACTTTTCCTACACTTATTGGATGAGTCATGGCCAACCGATACAATCCATGGGAAAACATGGGGACCCCATGTAGCCACTTCGGTAAGAAAATGACATTAATAATTTTTTATTTAAAGTAAAAATAAGATTGTCACAAACATGTGTTGTTTTACTAAAACAATTATTACATGGGGTTATATAAGTTAACTTTTTGACTATAAATATAAATTGGAAAGATAAAAAGATTTCCTAAAGAATGGTAATTTTTTTATAATTTTGAGACATTAAAGAATTAAATTTATTTATCACACCATGATGATGCAACGATTACCTCTTTAATTAAACATTTTAATAAAATGAAAAGCTAATGTAAACGCTAAGACATAAACTTTCCAAAAATCTATTTTATGAGTATATTTCGAACCCTTATCACTTTATCCTTGAAATATATCATTTTGGGACCTTTAAAATCCGAAAATAATTTCATAATAATGTAACATTTCATTACATTCCAAGAGTGCCCCTCCTCTCCTCTTATAAATGGCCCCCACCACTACCACCCTATTCACACCTTTCAAGCCATTTGTCTCATCCAACCTCTGCCAAAATACTCTCTAAACTTTTTTATCTTACTTCTAGAACAATCACTCTGTTCATAAGTCTTCCCAAGGAATCCTTTGGCTCAAATCAAAAAGAGTTACCCGATTTTAAGATAATGTCTTCTCTTATGTTCTTTTGTTTTATTTTGTTTATCCAACCCCTTAAACTCTTTTTTATTCCTTTATTTTGTAACAACACCAGTATCTACAATATACTATGATTTTTTAATTAGAATGATTTTATTCACACTTACACATACCTTCGTATAATGGTTAAAGAACATACTGTTTCTGTCGGTGGCGAATTACTGCCTCATCAAACGATGATTGTTTAATCTTCTTTTAACACCTCTCATGGTGGCCATTATGATGAAAATATTTTCATATATGATATATATATTATGTTTATGTTTTCCTTATGCTTCTGTATTTCTCATTTCTGGCATAACATTATGATTTCCATTATGGGTAAACGCGATAATTTCATTTTAGGAAGTGCGGACTACCGCCCCCTCAATGTGATTTGAATCGTTAATGCCATATGTGGTATTTATAAAGGATGGAGTAAATGATATTATATATGATATTAAACTTGAATTATAATACATCTTTATATCATTATGATTTCATTCCATTAAATATGAAATTGAAATGAAAGTAGCGTTCATGCGTACGTACAGCTTACCGTCTCCATGAACGGTGCATTTCATTTATTACCTATAAATGTTACGTAATATTATGAATGAATGTATATAATGGATATATATTATATATATGATATATAAATCATGAATATAATTCTGGATATACTGGATATTTTACCACATGAACAACTTGTAATTATAAGAAGATTATTTTTGACTCAAGTACCAAAGATCGACAAAACGACTGTTATTAACATAAATAATTACATAATGTTCATAACATGGTAATAAGTGATATAAAAGGAATAATAAACTTTAAAAAGTTTCTTAATCAAATATAATGTAACTCTAGTTTATTATTCAAGAGGTTAAAGTACGGTCGAGTCAAGGCAGACACGAGGTAAGGGAACTTCATAACCCATTTTCCATTATTTGGGTTAATCTCCTATATTAAAATTATTTCATGATATTATTATGTCATTTATTGTATTTTTACTTTATTTATGTGTACTTATAGTGAATAAAAATAATATATCTATTTTATTTAAAAAAATGATCTTTTTATGGGAACTTCTTAACCCAATTTCTGTTCTTTGGGTTAATCTCATACTTTCAAATTATGTCATGATATTATTATGTCTTATCTTGTATTTGTACTTTCTTTATGTGTACTTATAGTTAATACACAAAATAGATCTATTTTATTTAAAAAATGATCTTTGTAAGGGACTTCGTCTCAATCTCCATTCATTGAAGCATATTTTGTTTTATACACAAATTTCTTATATACGGTGTATAAACCCCTTTGACTTTTATGTTTATTCAAAAGGAATCTTTTTATACGATGTGTTTTACTAAACGAAAAAAAGAAATGTTTTTCTTGCCATACGTATGCGGCGACAATGACTTCTCCACCACCGTGACCATTATTTGAGTTTCGACATCCTCTAAAAGCCATAACTTTTTTTAAATGAAAAATAAATACAAAGTTTTAATTTTCATTAATTTTGGTATTTAAAATCGGTTTGATAATGTTTTTATTATATCAATGTGTTGTATTGATATCTTGTGATTGAAATGTGGAAATGTTATGTTTCATTTATGCATGTTTTATGTGATACGATTATGTTATGGTATATGATATGTTTAAACTTGTTCATATGAGGAATGCATTGGACTTAATAAGTGACGGGTGGAGCCCGTTATAGCTCCTCGTTGCATCGGCAGGTCTCATGAGACAAAATAGTGTCTTGGCACGAGTCCTAGACAAAATATTATTTGTAGTCTTGGCACGAGGCCTTGGTTACATGGTTATGATAGTCAGGAATTATGCATTCCATCATTGTGATAGTGGTTATTGATATTTCATGTGATTATTCGACTTGTATAATATCCATGTGAATAAGAAAATTGCATTATTTCATTTTATTTTTCCATATTATGCTGAAATTCAAGTTTAAAAGGCTTTTGTTTTAGTTATACATTTCCTTAAATGTTAAGGTTTATTTATAAAAGCTTTCGCTATATTTTTATCCTTACTAAGAATCTGAGCTCACCCCTTCCAATGTTTTAATTTTTCCAAGATGTCAAGAAGTATATTATGAATGACCTCCAGGGATAATATGAGGGGATATGAAGACAAGATTTTGTTGTAGTTTTGTTTTACTTTATGATGTAATGTAAGACTTATGAATGTATCTATTCTTTCCAAGGCTACTAAACTAATAGGTCTTTCAAGACAAGATCTTTTGTGATCATGCTAATGTTATGTAATAATGCACCGACTCTACGTAACTGGGGTCGGGGCCTTACAGTTGGTATCAGAGGTAGTTTAGAACTAACCTTGGAAGCTATATTTAAATAAATTCTGATTAGAGAACGTATCCCAAAGATATATTTTGAGGATTAGTATAGATGAACATCCTAGAATTTTGGTATTATAGAAATTTTGTGAGTTTTCCGAGCAATACATCCCTATCTAGATACGAGCAGGTAGAGGCAGCTCTGGCACAGATATACCTAGGGGTAAAACTCAAAAACACCGCTTTTAGCTAGACTCAAACGGAAATTGGTGCATGACAATGGGCCTTGCTGCACTCTTGGTTACGACACTCCTGGGGGATATGCTTAGGATAATTCTCATTCTCTTTAAAACCCATTATGAAGGGTTTATGAGTATATACTTTCTCAAAGAAAACATTTTTATGATTATAGTTCAATTTATGTTAAGTGTTTTACAAGTATGGAATTATGTATTTTGATTCATAAACTAATCTAGTTTATTCCATTGTTTATAAATGGTGCCTAGTGGGAGGAATGGAAACCGTATCAATGCACGCACTACATGTAGGGATTGTCCTCCTGTTCCATATAATTATAATGGAGCTGGAGATACAACTGGTGCTGATCAACTTATCACCATAATGGGACAACTCACTCAGGTTATGAAGAATAACCTTACTCGTATGGAGCACCCTGATCCACGATGTGGAGGATCAATGTTAGACCGCTTCTTGAGGCAACAACAACTGACATTAAATGGGAGTACTAATCCCTAGTATATGAGCAAGGGATAAATTCCATAGAGAAAATATTCCATGCCTTGGGGAGTAGTGAAAGGGAAAAGGTTATCATGCCAGTTTACCTCCTCACTAGAGATGCTGATCAATGGTGATCATTGGTTCAAAATACAAAGGAAGATTATGAAGTATCGAATATGGAATGGAGGGTGTTCAAAGAGCTTTTCTTTGAAAAATACTTTCCTCAAGACCATCGAGAAGATATGGAAAGGAAATTTCTAAGTCTGAGACAAAAGGATGATGAGAATGTCGCAAATTATGAGTCCAACTTTACAAGGTCAGTGAGACATACTCCATATTATATAAAAAACCCAAGAAGTAATATTGATCATTTCTTTGATGGGATAAAACCATTTCTCTATCGAGCTTTAGTATCACAATCCTTCTCATCGTACGAAGATATTGTCTCGTGTGCAATCAAGACAGAAAATGAATTCTTTAAGTCTTATGACAACAAAGTAATGCAAGTGAAGAAGATAACGGTGGAACAAAAGACAGATAAAGGGAAAAAGTGAAAGAATTATTCACCATTATGTGATAATTTTGGGAAGAATCACCCTGGTACTTTTCTAAAGGGAATGGGAGTTTGTTATAAATGTGGATAAAAAAGTCACCAGGATCGTGATTGTAAGGGAATGAAAGAGTCAGTCAATGTTGAATGCTACAATTGTAGGTAAATGGGGATTTTTGGAAATGAATGTCCTAAGCGTCAGGGAAACATACCTCAGAAAATGCAAAGGGATCAAGGACAATATTATGATGTTACTACAGTTGAAATGGAATAATTAATGTAATTGTGCTTTTGGGCTCAAGGATTATTTTCTGGTTATAAGAATAATGTGATATATATAAATATTGTACTACAGTACTTGTAGTTTTCATTAAGTTTTTAATATGATGAAGGTAATAATATTTTTAGAATGTGAAAATAAGAGAAAATGTACTTTGTTTGGGGAATCTGATATTACAATTGATTTTGGAATTTAGAGACCTTTTAGAGAAAGTCTGGGAAGAGGTATTTTGGATAACTATAAAGGTTGTAATGGATTATGTTTAACTTTGGATATTTTTTTTTAAGTATAAAACATTTATGAAGATTATTTTTGGAATATTATAATACTATATTTTTATGAAATGGACAACCCGTAGGACGGGGGATAACCCGTCTCGTCGGACAAAGCTATAGGAATCGAACCCACAACCATAGTGAGACAGGACTTTATTACCTACCACTAGCCTACAAGAAGTCCCTAGTTATTACAAAATAGTTTTCATAATCTAAATGGTATGTGTTAATATTTTTAACCCTGTACGATTAGGATAAATATAATATTTTTGAGTTGTATTATCTTTTGGAGTGAAAGATGAGTTTTTGGTAGAAATTACTTGACGGTTGACACTCTACTTGTCAAGCATAAATATATATATACCTATCACTTATTCTATGAATAAATTAATTCTTAAACTTTAGTAAAGAGATATTAAAACAAAAAATGAGTTATCCTAATACCTTATGTCTTGTTGAACTGATAGTATTTTAAATCAACATAGATTGAAGGCTTAGAGGTCCTTAATTTTACACTTTTTTGTGATTGATGACCTTAATCACTCCCTACAAATATTTACGTTTTTCCTCCAATTATATGTCTCTAATTTACACCAATGTTATCCTTATCAAGATCATAATTTGGTGCTGACTTTTTCATTTCCCTTTCCCTCTTATTAAGGCTAAATTTTATTATCCTTATTTTCGATGTGGGTTTTCTACAAAGGTATTTTCTACTTTAAACCTTTTATTTTCAATGAAAAATTTCAAATTGTGAGGATTCAATTTATCTAAGGTGTGGAGAATGTAACACCCCAAACTTCCATGGTACACTTCTCTTTGAATAATTCAGTAGCGTGTGTTGTACGCAACTTCGAGTTCTAACACACACACCACAACCAATCAAAGTAGCCGTTATGAATAGTAATACCTAATTCTTGAAATTTTATAAATTTTTTCATTCAAAATGGACTTCATTTTTGGATTCAGAATATCGAATTTATCCTAAGGTGAAATTTTGGAACTTTTCAGATAACTTTTATATTTTGATGAATAGTGAAAATTACTAAATTTTAATTAAAAACAAATTTTTTTAATAAAAATAATAAATATTGATAAATTATAATATTTAGTGGTTTTAAAGTATAATTATAATATAAATTTACCATTTTATCTAATGGTGGTCATTATAATTAATTTCACTTTGAAATTAGACATAACCAATTGTCAATCTTTTAATATATATTGTTTATTAAAAACACGCTATTTGTTGTGATAGTGGGAATTAATTATTTAAATAATTAATGAAACTTATATGCTTGGAATTTTTTAAAATAGACATCATTTTTGAATTTGGAATATCAATTATAGCTTATGGTGAATTTTTGGCATTGTTCTGAAAAACTTCAATTTTTGATAAATAGTGAAACCACTATGTGATAATTAAAAACTAATATTTCGTTTAAATGAAACATTACCACTTCTATGATTTTATTTTCAAAAATCCAACATACATGGTTGTCATTAGGAAGTAAAATATGGTTCAATGGGATTAAAATACTTTTTTGGTGAATAGTAAATTTCAAGTTTAATTAATCGCGATTAAAGGTAATTAGTGAAATTTAAGGTAAAAATGATGTTATAAAAATATAAAAAATTCTTGATACTTTAACTAAACTTAATTTATGAGTCATTTATGACCAATAAAATCCATGGGTCAACTTGGGGACCCCATGGAGCCACTTGGGTAAGAAAATGACATTAATAACTTTTATTTAAAGTAAAAATAAAATTGTCACAAACATGTATTGTTTTACTAAAACAATTATTACATGGAGTTATATAAGTAATAATTTTGACTATAAATATTCTTTGGAAAGATAAAAAGATTTCCTAAATCATGGTAATTTTTTTATAATTTTTAGACCTTAAATATATAAATACATTTATCACACCATGAATGATGCAGCAATTACCTCGTTAATTAATGATTTAAATAAAATGAAATGATATTGTAAAATCTAAGACTTTAACTTGTCAAAAACCTATTTGATGAGTATATTTCGAACCCTTATCACCTTATACAAGAAATATATCATTTTGGGACCTTTAAAATCCGAAAATAATTTCATAATAATGCAACATTTCATGACATTCCAAGAGTGCCCCTCCCCTCCTCTTATAAAAGGCCCCCACCACAACCACCTTATTCACACCATCCAAGCCATTTGGCTCGGCCAATATCTACCTAAATACTCTTTACACTTTCCTCTCTTACTCCTAGAAGACTAAATTTGTGAATAAGTTTTCCCAAGGAAGCCTTTGACTCAAATCAAAAAGAGTTACCCGATTTTAAGATATTGTCTTCTCTTATGTTCTTTTGTTATATTTTTCTTATCCAACCCCATAAACTCTTTTTTATTCCTTTATTTTGTATCAACAACAGTATAAAAAACATACTAGGATGTTTTCATTAGAATTATTTTATTTTCACTTACACATACCTTCGTCTAATGGTTAAAGAACATACTGTTTCTGTGGGTGGCGAATTACTGCCTCATGAAACAATGATTGTTCAATCTTCTTTTAACACCTCTCATGGTGGAAATTATGATGAAACTATTTTCATATATGATATATATATATTATGTTTATATTTTCCTTATGCTTCTTTATTTCTCATTTATGTAATACCTTTATGATTTCCATTATGGGTAAACACGATAATTTCATTTTAGGAAGTCCGGACTACCGCCCCCTCAAAGTGATTTGAATCGTTAATGTCATATGTGGGATGTATAAAGGATGGAGTAAATGATATTATATATGATATTATACTGGAATTATAATACACCTTTATGTCATTATGATTTCATTCCATTAAATATGAAATATAAATGAAAGTAGCGTTCATGCGTACGTACGTCTTACCGTCTCCATGAACAGTGTATTTCATTTCTTACCTCTAAATGTTATGTAATATTATGAATGAATTTATATACTGGATATATATGATATATATTATATATACATCATGAATATAATTTTGGATATAATGGATATTTTACCACATGAACAACTTGTAATTAGAAGAATTTTATTTTTTACTCAAGTTCCAAAGATCGACAAAACGACTATTATTAACATAAATAATTAGATAATGTTCATAACACGGTAATAAGTGATATAAAAGGAATAATAAACTTGAAAAAGGTTCTTAATCAAATATAAATTAACTCTAGTTTATTATTCAGGAGGTTAAATAATGGTCGAGTCATGTCGGACACGAGGTAAGGGAACTTCTTAACCTAATTTCCGTTCTTTGGGTTAATCTTTTATTTTCAAATTATGTCATGATATTATTATGTCCTATATTTTATTTGTACTTTATATATGTGTAATTATAGTGAATACACATAATAGATTTATTTTATTTAAAAAATGATCTTTTTAAGGGAACTTCTTAACCCGATTTCTGTTCTTTGGGTTAATCTATTACTTTCAAATTATGTCATGATATTATTATGTCCTATCTTGTATTTGCACTTTATTTTTGTGTAATTATAGTGAATACACATAATAGATCTATTTTATTTAAAAAATTATCTTTCTAAGGGACTTCGTCTCAATCTCCATTCATTGAGGCATATTTTGTTTTATACACAAATTTATTCTATACGGTGTATAAACCCCTTTGACTTTTATATTTACTCAAAAGGATTCTTTTTATACGATTCATTTTACTAAAGGACAAAAAGGATTGTTTTTCTTGTCATACGTATGGGGCGACAATGACTTATCTACCGCCATGACCATTTTTTGAGTTTCGGCTTCCTCTAAAATCAATAACTTTTTTTAAATAAAAAATGAATACCACATTTTAATTTTCTTTTATTTTGTGATTGAAAATAGTTTTGATAATGTTTTTATTATATCAATGTGTTGTATTGATATATTCTGATTTAAATGTGTAAATGTTATGTTTCCTTTATGCATGTTTTATGTGATACGATTATGTTATGGTTTATGATATGTTTAAACCTGTTCATATGCAGAATCCCTTGGACTTAATAAGTGATGGGTGGAGCCCACTATAGCTCCTCGATGCATCGGCAGGTCTCATGATACAAACTAGTGTCTTGGCACGAGGACTTGACAAAATATTATTTATTGTCTTGGCACGAGGCCTTGGCTATGTTGTTGTGATAGTCTGTAATTATGCATTCTGTTATTGTGAAAGTGGTTATTGATATTGCATGTGATTATTCGACTAGTAGAATATCCATGTGAATAATTAAATGGCATTATTTCATTTTATTTTTCCATATTATGCTGAAATTCAAATTTAAAAGACTTTTGTTTCAGTTATAGATTGCCTTAAATGTTATTGTTTATTTGTTAAAGCTTCCGCTATATTTTTAACCTTACTGGGCATATGAGCTCACCCCTTCCAATGTTTTTATTTTTCCAGGATGTGAAGATGTATATTATGAATGACCTACAGGGATAGTATAAGGGGATATGAATATGAGATTTTTTTTAGTTTTGTTTTACTTTATGATGTAATGTGAGACTTATGAATGTATATAGTGTTTCCAAGGCTACTAAACTAATCGGTCTTTAAAGACGTGATATTTTGTGATCATGCCAAAGTTACGCAAAAATGCACCAACTCTGGGCAACTGGGGTCAGAGCGTTACAATACTTATAATTTTTTATAATGGTTTTGTTCTTCAACATCAAACACTACCATCAAATGGCATTCGAAATCATCATTTATGAGTACGGTAGACTACAACCTTATGAACTGATGTTTTTCGTTATTCCATTACCACCTTTCAAGTATTTTAATAATGAATGATTTATAAATAATAAATTAAATTTTAAATATATTTAGTATTATTTAATTATTTTATAACACATACATTCATTCTTTCTATTTTTCGGTATGATAAAATCATTTGTGAAGGTGTAAACTACTACCACCTCAATGCGATGTGATTTGTTCACACTTTACATGGAATTTATTAAATATAGTTTTAATAAAAAATATGTATAATATATGACATTATAAACATATATTTATTATAATATACATATATATATATCATTTAATTTATTCATTCAATACAAAAAATAAAATTGAAATAGTGTTCACTCATATATACGACCAACCTTTTCAAGGAACAATGTATTCCATTTCCAATAAATAAATATTATGGATTATTATAAAAATATTATAATGAATATATATGATATTTATATAATTTTTTATACTATTTAACTTATTAAATCAAGAATTATGTAACAAGAACAATAAGTCAAAAAATACTCAAAAAACAAAGTAGTTATTAGCCGTGACATTGAAAATATTTGGAGATAATTAATGAACACGAAATAATATGTTATAAAAGGAGAATATATAAAACCATAAATTATAATATGGTTCTATAATAAGTTTATTACATGATTAAAGTAATTATACAAGAGGTTAAGGATTGTTCGTCCAAAAGGAAGTGTAATGTATGGGTTTCTCGTATCACTATTAATTCTATGATATTTATGAATTATCCACCACTTATTTCTTATTTGTGGTGTATATTATGAACATTTATATTTAATATAATTAATATAATTATCCACATGGTATCCACTATTTCATTTTATAATTTTTCCATTTATGGTTTGTATGATTTGACAGATTTCAAAATGTAAGGTATTTCCTAACTCCATTTACATTAAATGGGTTAAAAATATACTTTTTGATTATGTTGTGCTATGATCATGTGTTAAATAAATTTTTTATATCATATGTTTTGTTTAAAAATATTTTATATGGATTTATATAAAATAAACATGTTCTATTCATTTGAATAATTCCATCTTTAATGATATGATCTTTATAATATAATTTCCTTTAAAAAGTTTCATTTCCTAAGAGACCATTAAAACACTATATTCCTTCCATATTCATGTATTATAAAATTATTTAAAATTGTTTTTACTATTATCCCATTACTATTTAAATTAATTTAAACCAATTCATTTCTTTTTGTTAAAAATATTAAAGAATTCATTTTGTCATTTTCTTAAAACAGTTCCATAAAATTTTATGACAAAAATATTAAATGAATGTTTTCGTAACATATATGTAATTTGGATATTTTCCCGCCATCATGAAGCTTTAATTATTTAAATAATACTTGAAAATTGTGATGGGTTATTTTTTAAATTAAAATTTTCCTTTTCTAATTGTGTTTTAAAAAATTATTTTCAAAACAAAAAAAGATATTTTCCTTAAGGATTATATCGTGTTATTTTTCAATATTACTTTCAATATAGGGTAACATTATTTATGTAACATATGGTTTACTGTGGATATTATTTAATGATACTATCATCGTTTTTTATGGTTGGTTTCTGTTTGTGATAAAATGTTTTTTAAAAATCTTTTTTCTTTTGCACATGTTTTTTTATAAAATTTTAATAAAACAAAAATCTATAAATTGGTTCAAAAATGATGAATGATTTATGTTCCTGTAGAACACATATGTATAATTTTTATATGTGATAGGTGGGACATATATCTCGCACCAATTCATTATGTATTTATGGATAACTCTTGAGAAAATGTGTTATGTGTGAACAGGATTACAAGCCCTGAAATGTTATTTTTGAACATGGATACATGTCCACAATGTTATGCATGAACCTGATTCAATTTTCCAATATTTTATATGTGAACATATTATATGTTCACAATATTACTTGTGAACCCTATTTCATTTTCATAATATTATGCATGGAATTTTGTTTTGTAGAGACCCCCAAAAACGGGGTGCTTAATGAGACATGATATACTTAACATTACATCATTACAAATTAAATATCATGTCTCATAACAAAAGAAGATCGCGAGGCTCAGGATTCTGGGAAACCAACTACTTCTGATTAGCTTCATTAGTATCAACCGTGCCTGAAAAATTTTAAACAAAATGTAGGGTGAGCAAAAATGCCCAGTAAGGGGTTTTAAAACATTTTAAGAAAGTCCTTTCTTAAGTCCTTTTGAAATGAATAAAAATACTTTGCTAAAACAAAACATTGTCATTTCTTAAAAACATGAAATTCCATCTTTGTTTGAAAACCACTTGCATAAAGAGGAACGTACTTAAAATAAGCTTTAATGTAAACATGATCAGAGTCCACAATATAAATAATGCATAAAGTGAAAACAAGGTTACTTCAATTCTAAGTGAATTCTATGGCTAAGCAGGAAAAACATGCATATCATGGTTCATGAGTAAAATGCAGTTCATCTAACAGTTTACCATATGAAAAACAATTCTTGTTACATAGAGTACATTTTCATGATCTTGGGAGATTTCAACTAGGGGTTGTCCTGTTAGTTGAACTAACCCCTGGTTAACCTTTATCATTACATGAAGAGGGGATGTATAATACTGGAGTTTGTCAAGACTTTTCATCATGACCGTATAACATACATAACAGGTAAAGGCTCATTGCCCACCCTGTTTCCTTAGCACAAGTCAAGGCTAACTGCCAAGACCGTCGCACATGTTCGTCTCATGAGACTCTTGCTTTACACAATGCATTGGAGCGCTATATAATTCCGGGCGCACCCGTCACATCATTCTTGTTGCGCTATATAATTCTGGGCTCACCCATCACATGTAAGTCCTATACATACCTTACATATCTTGACATGGCCATTAGTTAATGGGGTTCCAGGCATTCTTACTTCAATCCCATTTTCACATACATAACATGAAAACAGTTCTTTCATTAAAACATTAAGACATGCATGATCATGCTTCATGCACATAAAAAGTTAACATTCAAAAACATGGGTTTTAAGAAAGTAAACATAACACTTAACATTCCATACATCAAAATTCCCAATTAAAGCATGGTCACTCATTAATTACACATGTGAGGATAAATGGATATCCTAGGCGTTCAATACAGGCAGCTGAGGTTACAAAGTGCATAATCAAGTTCATCATGTATATTTGTGTAAACTCTTCCATTATCACATGAGAACACACCTACTAATACATGAATGCATTTATAAAAGTTCAAGAAGCCCATACTATCCATTTTAAGAAAAATCCTGATTATCTGAAGCAGTGATAAATGAAAATTCTCAGTTTCGAGAATGAGTTTGAAATCCAACCAACCCATAAATTCATCATGCTATACCATAATACATTACAACAAAGATAAGAAAACCAAGTACATGTTGGTGTACATACACATCGATATAATCGCATGTATGTATTTACCAATATACTTCGTATACTTGCATGATTTTGCATGTTCGTACAATTACCAAAAACCTCCATGTTTATAGGCGAAATAAAGATCAGGGTTATAAACGCAAAAGAAGAATTTTATATTTGCATATATCCTCTTATACTTATGTGTATATAAATGTATATATATATATATACATTTATATACACAATGTGTATAACATTAAAACCGAGTTAAAATGAACCTCAAAAGAAAACTTCTCTTAAATTGGTCGAATTCTGGATGATGAAAATAGTGGTAACTGGTTCTTAAGGCCATGATGCAAATTCATATACACATATATATTTATGTAAGGTGTGTATAAATTATAGTGTACCAAGGCCGGAGGAAACTATACAAAAGAAGGGGTTTTCCCTTTTTACCCACTATTCGATTTATCAAGCTAAGAGAGATCTCAAATTCTGGGTTCGCACCCTGTTCACACATACCCGAAATATATATATATATCATGTATATATAAATATATACAAATTTATATAAAAACCGATTCTTGTAAAAACCCAACCTACATGATTTTTTTTACCTTGCTTGGATTGGAGGAGTGGGCGAGGCGTGAGGAACCGAACATATGAATCCAGAAGATATAAATATATATGTTTCATGTTTATACATATATATATTAATATATAAACCGATGCTTTAACCAAACATAAGGAAAAAAAAGAAAACGTCCCTTACCAGTACGGTGGGGAGGAGAAGAGAACGGAGCAAGTGGAATCAGGTGCATAACCACAGGATGTATACATGTATATACATAACACACACACACACACAAATATATATATATATATATATATAAACTAAACTCAAACAGAAACCACGGAAAAACCTCTCCCTTACCTTAGCTCGACGAGGAGGAGGAGGAGAAAGAAGACCGGAGCAGCGACGATGTCTGGAGGTTCAGGGGAGCCGGTACTTCGGCCTTTGGTGCAACAAGGGATTTAAAAAAATAAGGAGAAGAGGAGGACTTTGGGGGAGGGAAGAAGTCATCCGCTGAGGCATCTCAAGGCCGAGGCGCACCTGTCGCGTGGAAAAAAAAGGGCGTTGTTGGGTCTACTCGCCAGACTAGAAGAAAGCGCAGCATGCGCTGCTGGTTTGGCGCGAGGAAGAGGCTGAGCGCGACGTGGAGAAGGAGACGAGGCGAGGAGTCCGCGTCGGCTATGGAAAAGAGGGAATAGTCGGGCTACGCACCAGCCTAGAGGAGAAAACGGGCCCCTATGCTACTGGTTCGACAACGCACGGGGGAAAAACCAGGCGGACGTGGGGGAGCAAGAAGAAAGCGAAGGGAGGAAAACGCGAAGAAGAAATGGACGGCAGGGATTACAAGTGGAAGATATTGGACAGCCCGGAGCTGACGCGGCATTAAAAAAATTGACGGCCGCGATCAGGGAAGGAGAGGATCGGACGGCCCGTAGTTCGCCGCGGTTTAAAACGCGGTTTCTACCGGTTTTTCTTTAAAAAAAATAAAATCATTTTATTAATAATATTATTATTAATTTAATACAACATTATTACACCCAATTATTAAATTAACTTTCATTATTTTAATAAAAGTCATTTTTCAATTAATTTATTAAAAACATCTTATTATATAAACATATGTATATATATATATATCTTATTTTACAAATACAAATAATTTTTATTATATTAAGTATATTATTTTTAAACCATAATTATTATATTTTGGAAAATTTTAAAGGTTCATTTAATCAATTAAAGAAAGCATCATAATATATATTTATTAGTTTATTTATTTAATTATTTTTACTTGGATTAATTACATAATGTTTTCCTCAATTTACAATTTGATGAAAACATTCGGATAAACTCTTTTAAGGTGGGAAAAGAAATTGGTTCCTTAAAAGAATTGTGTAAACATAAAGACGCAAGATTTGTAGATAAAACCATAATTTAATATAGTTTCCACAATAATTAATAAAGGTCAAATTATAGGGAAAATAATATATCTAATTTTGATGCGATATATATATATAAATCATAAAAAAATTCATCCAGTTTGATATAAATAGATAATAAAAGTTCAATTGTTCAAATTAATATGTATCATGGACGAAAACAATAATATTGATTTTTTCCGTTTCGGAACATTTTGGGAAAACTGAATTATCATTGATGACACTTTAAGAAATTAATGCAAAACAAAACACAATTATCATTCTGATTTTATTCCAATGGTCAAAATGAACATTGGATTCTTTGGGTAACCAACAGTCAGATTTGTGGCCGTTTGAGGTCCAACGGTCATATTGGTGCTTATAAAAGGGTTTGGTCTCAGTTGTCCCTTACCCCAAGTGACCGGAGGAGAAAAGGATGATGGTTCGCGTGATCCCCTTGGTGCTGAGCATGGTCGTGGTGGCTTCAGCAATCCTTATGTTCCTTATGATGGATGCTCGAAATCCCTACCGCATTCTCGGGCTCTTAGTAGTTTTAAGCGGCCTTCCCATCATTGTAATTGGGTTCTTGGTTGGGATCTTTGGTTAGTGATGTTTTGATCGTGGGAAGTTGTAATCGTCAAGGTGTTTCTTAATAAAGGAGTATTTCATTCATGCTTGTTGCTACATGTTTTCATTTATTTTCATTTTCTTTTTATAGAAAGATGGTCCAATTAAAGGGAAACATATCATTACGTGAAACATGAATTCTCGGGTCGTTACATCATCTCCCCCTTCAAATAATTTCGTCCTCGCAATTCTATTCATAAAAGACAAGAAAAGACCTCGGTCGCACAACATTACCAAAACTGAAGGCCTGGCTCGGTTAACAGAACCCCTAAACTGGTACACAGCTCCGCTGTTTCCCTGACCCAGATACACTTTGAGCAATAAGACTTGTACTCCTGCTCATGTGCACTACACACAGGCTTCCACAGGGAGGCCTGTGCAATAAACAGCTCTGAGACGTCCGAGCAGACGAATCCCCTAGTAACCCTTCGAACTTCATCACGCTCGAGGTAGTCGAGGGGAACGACGCGATTGAGAAGGCTGACGTTCAGGATCTGGAACATGTAGGTGGCATTGAGGTGGCCATCCTGAGCTGCTATGAGAAAGCAAGCTCTGGCGGAGAAGTTCCGTGCCATAGAGAAACACTGAAAAATCCCTTCATGGTATCTCCCCCTTCGCCTATAGTAGGGGAGCTGGGTGGTGGCAAGGAGGTGAATCACATGTTCATTCTCCTGACATGCGCAGAGAATTTCCGGACTATTCTCTATGTCCAGAAGACGTTGACAGGACCCTCGTAGGTGGAGAAAAGAGGGAAAGTCCACCATACAAGTTCTGATCAAGATAATCTCTACTAACTCGTCAGGTAGAGACGAGAGGTTCATCTGACCTGCCATCTGGAAGAAAAGGTAAACAAGAGAGGTCGCTTAACAACACCAAGAAGAAAGGGATCATAAACCTTTTAATTAAGAAAGTTTACACATTAAAGTCTGAGTTTTCCAGACGGACACCAAAAAGAGAGGCGAAACTCTCTAACTCCACAAACCACACACAAGATGAACATACAGGACTAAACTCATGGGAACATTTATAATGCCTCCTGAGTTTAGCGTGAGGGGTGTGGAGTTGGGAAACATCGGTGTACACTTCTTGCCTAAGAGACACACGGGTGGTCTCATTTTCCAACGCTCCGAAGTCCATCAACTGGCCCCAGAAGCCATAGTGCAGGACCTGGCACAGATAAGCCGCTCGGAGGTCTCCGGAAGCAGCAGCTTCTTGGATAGGGTTATCTAGCATTGTGCCAAATTCCTCATGCTATTCTATTTTTAAAAAATTAAATAGAACTGAATCTATAAGGATAACATTTAATGTGATGGAAAATTTGGTGTAGATTAAAAATAGGATAGTGACATGAGTGAAGAATGTTTTTATTATGCCTCATTAAATTTCACAAAAATAAGATTAAAAATATATACCTTAACAAAAAATTAGAATCCATAAATAATATATAGAAAGAGTTCTTCGAGAGTTTGGGTAGTGGGGATCAATTAGGAAATAAGATTCAGCTCCTTACCTATTGGAATTGTAGAAAAAACCAAAATGTTGTGGCCCTAGTGGAACATGAATATATTTTGAATATGGAAAAGGACACAAAAAATTAACTGAAAAAAAAATTTAAGAGTTTGGTTAATGTGATGGAAAGAAATATTGGTCTCCCAAATTTATTATAAATATATGAATGCTTTAAACGTGGAATTTATGGGCACTACAAAAATCAATGTCCTTATGGGAAATTTTGTGAAGAAAATAAGAATTTTATAGTAATTTTTTTATTACATATGATAAGTGAAAGGAAATAAATGTTAAGGAGTAAGATTGTGTATATTATTATATTTCTTGGGAAGTAAGTGGGATGAATGAAGAATTTATGTACTAGAACCCAATGATTTTATTATATGAATCATGAAATATATAAGTATTATTCTTCATAAGTTTTTCATTAATGTATTTTAAACAATATTTTGAGTGATTTTGATGGAATATAAAATTTATTAAATGGCATGGTTATATTTATGGAGAACATGTGATTAAGGGAAAGATAACCTCTAATTTTTGTATGTTGTTGGAATAAAATTGAGATTAAGATATGTTTTATTGAGATAAAATAAATTATACAGTGTTTATGACCTTGGTAATAAATAGTAAAATGATGAAATATTTTTCTACTGATTGAGTTTATATATTTTGTTTATTTATTGTATAGAGAAAGTATCTAATTTTGGGAGCACTTATGTTATCAATATATTTTTAAGGTAACTCAGGTTATTACCATGTTTCAAGAGAATCATGATACTAATAATCACATGTTTTGTGTCTGATAATTAAGAAATGAATCAAATTATTTGGGGGATAAATCATAAGTTAGTTTTGAAATTTTTGGGACTTTCATTTGGAAGTGTTGGATTTCAATATTTTATAAGGTTTTAAAGGGTGTTCATTTATGAAATTGAATATTATTAACATTGGATGAGGTTTTAGTGATTAATATATTACTTAACAATATGAATATTTATTTTTATTTTACAACCTATACTATCAATATTTTTTTCATGATAACTAGTGGTAAATGGAATGACTTTTCATCCCACTATGTATCTTTTGATTCACTGGTTCTGTGGGCACTACAAAACCAGCTTCATTTTTTTGAGTGCAATATTAATTTTAAATTGATCAAGACACAACTAAATAGTTATATTGTATTTATGTTGTGAAATAATATAATTATATATTCTCAAATTATTATTTTTAAATAAAATTTCATTTGATTATACTTATTAGGGTGATATCAATGGCCTTTTTAGGAATATTTTTTCTATGTATGATTATTTCATTAATATTATAATAACAATTTCCATTATAATTATCTATTATAAATTGATAGTTATAATTATCATTCATGTCCTTTTTTCACATTACACAAATTTTATTCTAGTCAAAATCCTATTAAAAATCCTAGTTATCTGGTGATCTTCACATATTAATTTACCAATTTTAAGGGGAATTTTTTCTAACCCCTTTTTTGAGGTGGGATTCCAAAAAGAAAATTTTCAAAAATCCATATTTTATTTTCAAGATAAATTTAAAATTTGTTGGGATGTAATTTTATTAAAATTCGTGATTGTTTCGGGATGGTAGCTCATCAATTGTATCTTCTATTCAATCTCACTCAATTTTATGATGTATTCAATATATCAATCTAAATGATGTACATACCTAGTGTTTGACATTTATTAAACTCAATGGGAATACCGTTTGAACAATAGTATTCATACAATGAACAACCGGTAGTGATTTTAAATCATAAATATAAAGTTATACAAATCAACACCACTCTCATTGTTAAAGTTTTTGTTGAAGCAATGTGGAAACCCAAGAATGCGATGAGTCGAAGGTATCCTCATTTGTTTATATATGAGTGGTGAATTTAAAGGGAGAAATTAATTTTAATTAGTTTAGAATATAAAATTTCAATATTCTACAATATGTATTTTTCTTAAGTAATTTTAATATTTTTGATAAGTTACTTTAAATGAAACACTAATCTTAAACGAACACCAAAATATTATTATTTAATTTTTATAGTTATCTCCTAGAATATGGAATAATGGAATGAATGAGAATAAATAAATTTTGAAAATATATTTCACATATTTTTATATTATGAATTAATTGGTTACCATTTAATTATAAATGAAAATAAAACAATCTAATTGAATATAAAATATGTGTTTTAAAAAGAACTATTTTTATGCTCATAATTGAATTTTATCTTTATAAAAAAAATTAATTAATATTCGTTAAAAATATTAATAAAATTTATGTGTTACCTATTTAGTCATTATTTTTCAATTCATCTGATAAGTTTTATAGGATTAAGAAAATAATAAATCCAATTTTAAGCATAAAAGTTATATTTTCTCAAGGCAATTTTTCCACCATTTAATGGAACACTTTCTTTAAAACTAAATTTTGATACATTTATAAATTTATAATGAAAATTTACATATAACTTTTGAAATCATAATGTTGATATTATCTTAGGTAAAAAATTTTGTAATTTTTTATAACCTTCATTTTTTGAAGAAGAGTGAAAAAACTAAATTTTAATTAAATATTATATTTTATTTTAAATTATTTATATTGTTAAATTAAATTTCAAATTTTTTAAAATAATAAATAAATAAAATATAAATCAATAAATTCAATTTTGGTTATTTTAATCAATTTCACACTGAATCTTCATATACAAACATACCAATCTTTTGAACATTCTCACTTTAAAATTCTATTCTCCCGTTGTGTTAGTGGAATTAATTTTAAATCTAATTATTTAATTCTATGATTTTCATTTGTTAAAAAGGGATCCATATTTGAAATTACATCCAATATAGATAGTATTTTAATTTTTAATTTAATTCATAACAAAATATATTGTGGTACAAAAATCATGTACCAATATATAGATTAAAAAATTAAAAAGGCTATTAATAAAATGTAAAGTCTTGAAATAACTAAAAACTTCATCTTACCCTCCTCAACTATAAATACCAACCCTCACCACCCCATTTTGACTCAATAGCCTTAAATATCATAAAATATATAAACAAACTACTCTTAATAACACTCAACACATCCATGTTCTTCTACTATCACGTAAATACCAATCGTAGATACATTAATAAGAGGTCTAAAGGATCTCTGCCGAAGAAGTGGTAATGTTATTCCATGAGTAATTCTAATTTATATTGTCCTCCACCTCTTAAATTATTATTATGTATTTTTTATCACAACCATAGTATCTTCTACTTTCTAATATTTTTATATTTCTAAGTTATGACATACAACATTACAAACTTCCATCAAAAGGGATACACAATCATCGTTCATGTGTATGACAGACTACCACCTAACGAACCAATGAAATTTGTTCATCCATGAAACAATTCATAGTTAGTAATAATGATGTATTTATAGTATATATATGATATATTTTGATATTTATTAATTGTATTTTTTTCATAATTATTATATAAAACATAACCTCGTGATTTCTATTTTCAGGAATATTATGACAATGTTTGTGGTCTTATAGACTATTGCCTCCTCAAAGAGATATAATTAATTAATTCTTCACATGAAATGTGTTAATAATGGGTTTAATATAAATATGTTTCTAATATTACATTAAAATCACACTATATTATAATATACATATATATCACTCACTTTTCATTCTTTAAATACGACAGGAAAATGGAAAAAATATTTATGTGTTGGTTTGAGCTACATTCTCAATGAACGATGTATTACATTTCCTATAAATATATATTAAATACTATTTTAAATTAATATGTAATTAATATGTATGATAATTATCTCATTTTTTAGATTATTTAAATTATAAAAGTGTGATCTATGTAATAAGAACAAAAAAAATATGTAAGAACATACACGAATAACCAAGCAATTATTACCTGAAAGAATGAAAGTGTTCAGATATTATTAATGAAGTAGTAATAATATGTTATAAAAGGGTCATATATGTTAGTATGAAGAATAACATGTTTTTATAATAAGTTTATAATATTATTAAAACAATTATACAAGAGGCTAAATAACTATTTACCAAACTGAAGTGTAAGGTAAGGTTTCTTATGTCAATTTTTATTCTATTAGATTTATGCACTATTAATAACTTATTTCTTTAGTGAGGTGAATATTCAGAAATTTGATATTGTATATAAATAATATCATTATATTCCTTAAAAAACTATTTAATTTTATAGTTATTAATTTTATTGTGCATATAATTCAATTAATTTCAAAATGTAAGGGATTACTTAACATTATTTCCATTTATTTCAAGAAAATAATACTTATTTAGTATGTTGTGCAATTATCATGTGAGAAATGACCTTTGAATATATTTGGTTTTATTTAAAATTGTTTTATATGCAATTTCATTGGATATATTTATTAAATTCATTTGATTATTTCCCACATCAGTGATGTGATATTTAACAGAGACTTTCTTTTAAAAAATATATTTTTTAAAGTTACCTTTAAAACTCACATTTTTGTACATATTCATGTTTTATAAAATTTTTAAAAATGGTTTTTAATATTCTCATAATATTGGTTAAATTCATTTATACTGATGTTTTAATTTCATATTAATTTTATAAAGTATTCTTTTTTTAATTTCCTAAAAGATGATCCTTATGAATTTTTTGACAAAAATAATAAAAGAATGTTTTTCAAAATATAAAGAATGAGAATATTTTCCCTCAACCATTGAACTTTAATGTATTAAATATTCGTTTACTTGCTTATAATTTATTATTAAAAAATTATTTTTTGTTTATAATTTCATGTTTAAAACAAAGACTGAATATTTTCTTCAAGGATTATTTCAAGTGATCTTTCAAATTTATTTTCCATTAAAAGTAAAATTATTTTATGTCACTTATGATTTAATTGGGGTATTATTGAAATATCTTATCAATATTATTTTTATGTTTTTTATGTTAATAATGTTATGTTGTTTACAAATCTAGTTACACAAGGATCAGTAATGTTATGCTAAAATTTTAATGAAACTGAATTAGTTACATGGGTAATAGTGTAACGAATGATTAATGTTATTATGGAACACATATCTATTGTTTTCATTGTGTGAGGGGTGTGACCTAAATCTAATTCTCATGCATTGGGTAATGATGGAAAACATAGGATTAAAAATATTATTTGTTAACATGATTACAAGTTCACAAATGTTATATGTGAACCAGATTACATGTTCACAATGTTATGTGTTCACTTGATTACATGTCTATAAATGTCTTGCATGAACCAGATTACATTTTCAAAATTTCATCCATAGACCTCGTTACTTTTTTCCTATGTTGTGCATGGACTTTCCTTTCATGTCCATATGTTTATGTGTGTACCTATTTTCATGTCAACAATTTTATGAATGGGCCTAATTTCATGTTCTTAATATTACATGTGAACCTGTTTTAAATTATACATGTTCAAAATGATTAAGGTTTATCTGTACAACACAAATTCCATAACATATGACATTGTTAAGCTCCCATGGCTCATTTTAATGTATTATCTTATGATTAATGTTTTATGAATGCCTAATCTTTATTTCATTACTGGTGCATATATATTGATGTTCTAGGTATATTATTAAATGGTTTTTTTCTCATACCCTTATGTTCATGTTATGCTTACGTATATCCCATGTTTAACATTACTAAGTATATTATTTTACCCTTTTATAATGTTTATTTTCTATAGGATACAATGAAAGATATTTTGTTCGATACATCAAAAGGGGGTTTTGTTTTGAGGAGACAAGTGGGAGATGATGTGGATGTTTTATGAATTATTTTCTTTATTTCTAAGTTCCCAAAGACACTAATCCCATATATTTATGGCATTCTTTTGTTGTAAAATGAATATTCTTATATTTAATTTTAATATCTATATATTAAAATAAAAGGATTTTATACTGAAGAACCTCTCAAGTGTGTTAGAAATCTCATATATATATATATGTGAATAAATTAAAAATGTAATAACATTTATTGATTCTCATAAATCATATAATTCCTCGGAAACATTAATACCTATTATGGTAAAGGGGAAATAGAATTTACATATTTCTGACATTTATAGGTAATTGTAGGGTTAAATAGAATAAAAAATTTTCACTTAATAATAACTTTTCAATACCATACAAAAATCTACTTTTGAGGTGAATATAATTATAAAAACATTCATAGTTTTGGAATTACAATGATTGTGTCTAGTAGAGAGATATTGATTTATAATTTTTAAAATATTATTAGTATCTCATGTTTCAATTTCTCTTCAATAGATTTCATGGGTTCTGTAATTTTTTTAGGGAAGGTAGATAGGGTTGAACTAGGACTTTTGTATTCTATTTTACCTTATCCTTATTCATAAGAAGGTGTTCCTATAGTTCATACTTTTTCAAGATCCTTTCCAGGGGTAAATTCAACATGATCTTGTTTTTATTAACTTATAAATTCTACTTGGGATAATGAATCTTTCCATCTTCCATGTTCCATACCACTCTTTAATGTAATGTAACAAGCATATACTCAAGGTTAATAATGGATTTGGAAGGATGAAACCCAAATATTTTGTTATTATTTTCATTGACGGTAGTTCAGATCTTGTTATTAAAATTAAAATTTTATATCATAATTTCTTCTTGTGAGGGTTCTTTAGATTTACATGGTTTATAACTAGTCAAAGGGTTAGACTTTTGTCCCTGAAAGAGCTCTGGTAGGAAATTTTGTTCAAACCCCTACAAAAGGGTGGACTTTTAAGTTGTTTCTTTCTATCTCCAATTTAATGTTAGAGTTTTCCATGATTCATTTGTAGTGGGATGGGAAATTATGGTTTCAATATAAAAAATCTATATTTCAGTGACATTTTTTACCTATGATTTCCAGAAAATAGGACTAATTTATAAATGTTTTCTTTTGACTTGATTAAAAATGTGGCTAATTTAAAATTTAAAATTTTTTCCAAAAAACAAAACTAAATAAAATAAATTTACTGAAAATTTCTAAAATTATAATGATTCTTTGAAAAAAATTCCCTTAATATTTTAGGCTTATATGAAACATTGATAAATTTGAGTCATTTTCATGAAACAATGCTAATATAGATACATTTATAGAAAATGTCTCAAAGTTATCATTGTTTTATAAAAACATCAATAATTTAGCATCATTTTTTCTAACAATGTGGAAATGTTAAATATAGTGAAATTATTAAGAAAACATGTTCATTTTAGTAACATTTTACCTCTATTTTAAAACATTAGAAATTATATATAAGTATAATTATTTTAATTTACTTATATATATATAATTTTATAATTACATTTATATAAATTTATATATTTATAGTATTATATTTATATAAAAATAAATTAAAATACATTTAAATATCGTAATTTCTATTTATATTAACCCACATATAATTATATATATATATGCCATAGGATGATGTCTAAAGGAAGGTTTCCTTGTGGGTTTCAATGAGGTCTTCAGTTCGAACCTCACTGATTTCCTCCCTATATTTTTTTAGTTCCATGTTATTACATTTAATATAGTTAATTTCCCCACATAGATGTAAAAATATCCATTTTTATAGAGAATGTGGCTACAAAAAAATTTCTTTTCTGAAGTTTTCTAAAACAATTCTCAATGAGGAGTCTCTAATTCATTACATTTAAAAATATAGCCAACTAGGGACACCTTTTTATCTTTTTTTTTAGTAACATTATTATATTAATTAGAGGAATTTTGAAATGTCACTAATTTACATTTTTTATTGTATGGTTTTTCATACATAGAATCACAGATTTCTAGAAATTTAAGATAGCCATTTGTGGGGCTTTCTAAAGAGAAATAGATATGGTTGGCCTAAAGGGATATGGCGGGTGATGTCTCTTCCAATTCATTCACAACTAAATTTTTCCCAAAATATATTAGTTCAAAACTTTTATCAAAAAATAAATATTTAGATTAATTGTCATAATTTTTACACCTAGTGGTAGTTATCATACCAAATTGCTAATAATTATGGGAGATCTTTTAATTTTATCTATACCTTCTATAGGTTATTTTTTACCAATGCTCTGGTAGAGAATCATTAAAAAATATTGTTGTAGTTCATCAATACTTGGTAAAATAATACTATGAAATTATTCTCTTGAAATTTTTGGTGTGTGTAACAAATTTTTAATCCATATAATCTCTCTTAATTCTTATAATGGGTCTCCCCCCTCTCTTATTGGACTATATAAATTTCCTTCCACAACATTACACTCCTCAATATAGGGAAATACATTCTGAGGAATTATTGGTGAATTTCATTCTAGATTGTGATCTCTATAAGTATAATAATCAAATGTCTTGAAAGAGGTTCCACATATCGATGCCCTATTTGGATGGTCAAATGAACACTAAAACAACTCCATTTATTCAATAGGATGTTGTCTAATATATATGGTCTAATATCTTTCACAAGGAGACTATAACATCTTTATCAAAGTAAAACTCTACTAGAAATAAAGAAAAATAACAAAAATAATTAACCATAACCATAATAATACAAGTGTCACATGATGACCAGAACATGAATACAATATCCATAACTAGAGAATTGATATGTCATTACTAAATATGTGTCAATTTTCAACAAGAAAAATACAAAATAAATAAAGACACTTACTACTCCCATGAGGGTTCCAAAACATGTCGTGTTCCCTCATCAATGATCCATCCCAAATCATCCACCTAATACAGGGTCATTTTCCTTACCTTTTCGAATAAACATGATGTCTATTCGAGTACGGATCAACCATCCCAAGTATTTTTTGAGTAAATATTAGTAGACCACAATCAATGACGTCTAAAAAAATATCTAATCAAAAATAATTTATGATTTTTTAGAAATAATACTGTTCAATTAATAAGTAAACAATTAGAAACTTTTTATTTATGTAAATATCATAAACCCCGAGTTTCCTAGGAACATAGGATCCATAATACATACTTCTACCCATTCTAGAATCTCATCCATATTATATAATCAATTCAAAAATTATTATACCTCTTTGCCTTTCAATGACCATTTCATTTCAATTCATATTACATCTAATTGGAACTATAGTCTAATGCCAACATATTGGGCCTATGTCACCACACTAAGAACCCCATGGGATTATAAAGTTATATATTTTGTCCCACCATAATTTATCACAAAATCAAATGTGTGGTATTTTGATGCCTCATACCATGTCCCACACTCATTTATTGTATTGGGATTTTTATTCTGCAGAAAATTTCCCACACTTGAATATTAATTTATCAATTCGGTCTTTTGATTGATAATATAATTCACAACACTCATTTATAAATTTTTAACTTTGGTATTTTGATTCTATAGACTATGTCACACACATTAATATAAAATATATCACAATATCAAAAATATAATAACAATATAATTTAACCAACATTAAACCTTTTATCACATTTCACATCACGATAAGTCATTTCAATTATCAAAACATGTCATGGTCAATAGTTAATCACATGGAAAAAATATTAAAATTCACAATTATTCCATTTATCAACATTTAACCATTAACTAGTAAATTATTTCACCAATTAATTAAACAACATTAATTCACCAATTTCAAATTCAATTATTTTAATAATTCTATAACCCATTTAATCAATCGATTTAACAATCATAACATGCCATTAGTTAATTCAATAATTAATTTATCAAATACCATAATGATAACATTCCATTAATTAATTCATAAATTATTTATTCAATTAAAATATTCAATAATCTCAACAATATCTACAAATTAATTCACCAATTAATTTATCCAATACTAGTAATTATAAATGTCTTGAATTTACTACAATTTTTCCCCACATGGAAATTTAATTAAATTAGTTATATGATTATATAAATTAATTAATTAATTAATTAGTTAAATTCAAGATTTAATTTAAATTCTTAACAATTGAACTTTAAAAACACATACATGAAATTTTAACTCAATATTTTGTCAGTTTGATTTATACCACCTACCACTAGATCATTGTAAAACACAACCAATGGAAATTCCTAAAAAAGTTGAAAAATCAAGAACATATTGATGAACAAGATCTACATATGAATCCTATATCGGATGTCAAGGGAGAAAAGATAAATTAAACCTAGATTCCAACCCTTTATAACCATTAAAACATCCCTCTTTTATCTGGAAATAGGTGTGGGAGAGATTTATTTCTAATTGAGATGAAACTACATACCCAAAGAGGGGAAGATCTATGAATATGGGCATTGAATAATAAATAAAAGATTCATAGAGGCCTTAGAATATATTCATGAAACTAAAAAATTGAGGGGGATTTTTTAGGGATGATCTATGTTAAATTTTGGTTTAATATTAGTGGTTCGGGAATTTGCGATATAATTTTTGGGTTAATTAAAACTCTATCAATGGTTTCATGGGAAGGTGCACACGGTCAAAACCATTTTTCTTAACTATGTACCAGTTCTAGGGTGGTGAAGGGCTACGCTGATGAGAGATAATGGTTTGACAAAGCTTGTGACAAACATGAAAATCTTTTCTATTTGGGTTCTAATTTTTTTCTGGGCTAGGAACACGGTTTGGGAATAAAATGTGCCAACTGTACATTGCCCCTCCTTCTTCCCAAGGTGAAATATTTTCACCCAAAAGAACGAATGGTAAAACCCAAAAAAAAAATTACTCAAAACATGGTAAATAATATCTATAAACAAGATCAATTCATCTCTAATAAAGGATATAATCTTTTAATCTCCCCAAAAAATAAAATATTATCCTCGAGATGTACTCCCAACTATCTATAATATTCTGAGTAAAAATTATTGGGCTAATGGACCCATATACATGCTTCCCATTCCAAGTATCATCCTGAAAACAACCATGTTTCCATAATACGCAAACTATTTTCATGGTCATTCCCTGCAACACTTTCTTATTGTGATCTAACCCACATACCAAATGCTCCACAAAGGGTGCATCAGTCTCAAGCTCAACATCAAACTCAAAAAGAATATGATAATGGTGGTGTTTATACCACTAATGTTGCGACTCATAAAGGACTTCAAGAATAGATATATTCATCGGTGGTAGTGTTAATCGGTATATCATTTGCATGGTCCTCTCCACAACCTCAAACAGTCCCATAGATGAGGGATCCAACTACCCTCTCTCTATATCATATTGTGACCTAATCTAGTCAATACCCAAAAGAATACATGGTCACCCATTATAAACTCTAGGGTTCATCAATGCCTATCAGTATATTTTTTATTTATACTCTATGTTTAATCCATATTCTTCTAGATAAATCTTCTCTGGACTCTTTTTTATGAGACTCGGTAAGAAAAACATTGAATCGCCTGCCTCCATCTAGTATAGTGGTGATCTACATGGGCTACCATAAAAAAGAATGTATGGTGATATATGTATAGTATCTTGATAAATATTGTTATAGGAGATATCCAAAAAATATAGTTTCTTTTACCAAGACTTAGAATATTATACAACATAAGATCGAATCATATCCTTGCGCACTATTATAGTATAGATTGACTACCCATCTATCTGTAGGTGGATTTTCATACATAGTAAAACTGTTATATCAATCACATATTGTAAACACTATAAAAAATGCATAGTAAATTTTTTTTCACTATTTGAAACAACAATCCATGGACCCACTTGAATATGGACTACCTCTTGAACGTCCAAGTCTCCCTACTGGTACACCAATAAGGCCTCTTACTCTACTAATAAAGGAGATACATTTTTCAGTAGGTCCACAACCACCCTAATAGAATCATTCTTCCAAGGAGTAATTAAGAGACCCCCCTCAAATTCCATGGCATCCATATCCCACATCCATTCTGGAATGGGAAAAGGCTGTAATAAACCACAATTATATTGATGCTCAGCCTTGACCTATTGAAAGTTGTATTATCCTATCGATAACCCCATTGTCTCTATTTTAATGCCCAACCACCAAATTTATATCCTAGGTATTTCACATTTTGGTCAAGCCTAGATTCATCGCCCACTTTAAGGCATAAAATTCATGCATCATATCCTCCCACATGATATTAGGAACAAAAAAATCCTTGAACATATATGATCTCATCCTATTATATAGTCCAATCAGAAGATGACTCCCAACCTATATGGCTTTCTATCAAGGACAAACATTTCAGATCCTCATACTTCCTATCTCTAATCCAACTCAATAGTGTAGACTCTATTTAAATTAATATATTAGTCCTCTGCTCTTAAACCTTTTGAACCAAAACTTTTATCCTTTTCATTATATTTATCATCATCCACTCATCAATAACTGTTAAAGTGCTTAAGTTTCTGTTTTACTAATTAAATATTCAATAACATTGTTTCACTTCCCATGCATATATGCTAGCTCAAAATTAAAATACATCATATAATCAACCCACCTTTATTTATGGTGATTCAAATATTTCTATGGAAATATAAATATTAAGATTATATATTCGTCATATGGACTAAAATTTTTCCCAAAATATAATGTCTCCAATACTTCAATGAAGAATCCACTATATCTAACATGAGGTCGTTCATAGGGAAGTTTTATTTGTGTGGATACAATTTTTGTGAGCCATATCACAACTTGATCTCCCTACATCAACACATCTCCATTCAAAATCCAATATGCATCAAAAAACACCATATACTCATCACTTGGATCTGGTAGGGTTGATATTAGTGTTGTTATCAAATTCTTCTCCATGTCTTGAAAAGCTTTCTGACATTCCCAATACCATTAAAATTTTACTCCCATTTTATTCAAGTCGGAATGTGGATCTTCCAATTGGGAAAAGTCTTAGATGAACCATTGATAATATCCTTCTTTCTATAGGGAGATATGAATACTATACACTATTTTGGGATTCTCCAAATAAAAAAATGACCGAACATTTTCTTGGTCCACTAAAACACTTTCCTCCTAGATTTTGTGACACAAGAACTGTACCTAATAAATCTAAAACTTACTCATTGATATCTTGTCCTATAGTCGATTCTCTCTTAGTGTACTCGGGATGATCTCAAGATGTTGGGATTGATCATCACAAGTCTTGGAGTACACCAAGATGTTTTCCACAAACACTATCACAAAATTATTTATGTATGGATGAAAGATTTTATTCAAAAAGTCTATTGAAACATAAGAGGAATTATTAAATTTAGATAGAATCATGAAAACATCATAATGTCTATAACTAATTCTACAAGTAGTCATATGTATATCATATGTTTAAACACATATATGATGATACCTTGGTTTAAATTCAGTCATTAAGAAAAGAAAATCACCCCTCAAGTAGCTAAACATATTATCGATATACGAAAGATGATACTGGTTCCTCGCAATTATCATGTTAAGTATCCTTTAATCCACACATATAGTGTAGTGTCACATCATCCATCTCAGAAAACAAAAATGGAGAACCCCAAGGTGATGTACTCATATGTGTAACCCCATTATCCAATAGCACTTCCAAAAAAGTCTTTAGATCCTAAATCTCTCTTAGTTACATTCTCTTTGGTGGAATAAAAACTGGTTCTACCCCTATTATCAAATCAATCATAATTTTTGAATCTCTCTCGGGTGGTATCCTTGATAAATATTCTAGAAACACATCTGAAAATATTTCCACTACTTGTAGAATGATATCATGTTTTGTACCCCCATTATCTTATTATATACTAGAAACCTAGGTAGGGAGCTCCCCCAGTATTTGATGAATTATCCCTACACGACCTTCCTAGAGATCCCACTCTCCATGATGAATTAATTTTTCACACATAAGAGATGTAAATGCCACTCTTGTATGGTAGAAATATATGTGGGATCCCTATTCTACTAACCAATCCATACCCATAGTTAGATGAAATATATAAAACAGGAGGATATAAATATTAGAAAGTAAATTATACTCCCCAACCCCAAGAAAAGAAGCCTTACACAAACTGATGTCCCTAAACCATACTCATAAAGGTGTATCAAGAATCACCACCCTACTCATCTATTCCACCCACATGTTCAACCCATTAAAAAGTTCGGTAGATATAAGAGAATGAGGGGAACCAGTATCAAATAAGGAACTAGATATCATATAATATGTTTTAATAGTACCTCTATTAATCGATGATCCATCAGCACAATCCATAAGTGAAGGCAAAAAGACATTCAATTTTCCCACCCCTCTTCCTTGTGATGTAGTCTGACTCCCCTAAGCTACACAACTCTACTGATATGGGGTTTCTTGACCAAATGTAACACATCTATTTCCACTTCTTCCATATCTAATTGATCTATAGCTTCCAAAATGATACAGTGTGGAATAACTCCTTCATGAACACTGATTCTATCTAGTTACCATAACATTACAAATTTTTAATGGGTTCCTACAAAATTTCAATATAACTCCCACTATACTGCATCCAATAAACTTTATTGGTGATCTAGGTAACTATCTAGGGATATGTACCGAGCTACCAAGCCACTGAATGATCACTTGACCAAGGTCCTAGGCAACTGACCCTTTACCTTAGCTACTCTGCCTCTCACTACTCTGGTTAATGTTCTTATAATGAAGCTTACTGATCTCGGATTCCGTACCTACTAAACATCTAGTGGAACCCATTTTTCATATAATAGAAGCCTCCTTCAGGGTCCCATTTGAAATTGTAGCATTATTCACCCCTTCTAAAAAAATCTTCAAACTGAATATATTATCCTAGGACATAATTTCACATTTAATCCCATCATGAATCCTCTTTTCCTCAATAGCCACACCTCCCACCAGCTTAGGGAAAAATTAATGAAGATCTATAAAGAGACCAAAATAGTTCATAAGGAATATACTCCTTCAATTCATTCACATGAACTCACCTTATCTATCATATCTCAACATTTCTAGAAAAAATTTCTCTAAGATATTCTCTTAAAAGTAATTCTCTTATATATTTTCCATCTTTCCATCCCAAGTTTGCATATCCCACTAAGTATTTTCTTGACCATGTGACATTGAGTATCAAACTTGTGTACCATGTCAGCAAAAGTACCTTTGTGATCATGTATATTTTATATGGACTGAATCCATAACTCATATTCCTCAAGTCCACCATCTCCAGTAATCTTTAGTGGGTTTTACAATTGAAACTCTCATGTGATATCATTCACGCTTTTCACAACCCGCCATGGGTTTATTTCCATGAAAAATATGAACTAAGAAAATTTATCTCAGAAATACTCTCTCAAATAATCACATGGAACTATCGATGAATCATTTTCCACTACTGGAATATCATTTCCAACCATGCCCTCATTTTTACCTCTAAAAAATTGCATCATAGAGGCATATCTCTAAAAATAAAAATACATGTATTAGGAAACATAATATAACTATAAGAAAATAACACAATAGGTATTCATAATATTTCATAACAATTAATTCCCATTAACTGAGCCACATGGCCAAAACCAAATTTTTATCACTGACCTTAACCATATAACATCTAGGTCATAGTTAAAAAAGGGTAAACTCATTATAATTAATGAAGTATCATTAGAAAAACATTTCCCCCATTTTTCATTATTTATAATTTTAAATTTCATATTATTCTCCTTTTAAAATTAATTTCACAATAAATGAATAAAATATCATGTTTACCAACTTACCCAAACCTATTTTCATTTCTGTGCCAAAAATTATGCATGTCATAAAATAATACTATGTTCATAAAATGATGAATTCATACTCAACTCTCATTCCATAATATCCCATAAGTCAAATCTTATAAAATATCAGAATTAATAGTCACATCACATAAAAATTGCATCACCCAAGATGTAATAAAATCTAACTATAACAATGAACATCAATAAAAAAATCTCATCCTAGGTACATGGGTTTACCCACACACATGGGTTAGATAATCCTTTTCATGTTATCACATACAAGGCTCAACACTTCTGATTATCCTATATAATTTTCCCAATATACTAAGGAAAAAAGAAAATTAAATGAAATCAGGCTCTGATACCACAGTGTAATGTCCCGACCAGGGAGCCACACCCTGATTCCATGAGTTGTATGGTGATATGAAATCAGGCATGCCTCACCGTAATCTAGAGGATACTAATTAGAAGTGAGGATCTAATGTCAAACATGGGGAGTCTATACCCACTTTATCAGATTAATATAGTATTAAAAAAAATAGCCAAAATACATAACCATAATTAGAATAATACCAGTATCACCTGAAGACACAAATTGGAATACAATATCCATAATAGAACAATAGATATGTCTAGGTGAAAATGTGTCAAGTGTCAATTTGAAAACCCCAAAATAAATAAATACACTAACCACTCCCAACTGGGTCACAAATCACATATTGTTCCTTCATCCATGATCAATCCCAAATCATCCATCTAACATAGGGGCTTTTCCCTAACATTTCCTATAAACATGAAGTTTATTTATGTACCAATGATGAAACCTGAGTACGATATGAGTACAACTTAGTCGGCCACCACCAACAGCATCTAAAACTATATCAATTCAAGAATATTGTATTATGTTTAATAAGGAATAATGTACAATTTATAAGTAAATATTTATCAAATTTATAATTCTTTAAATTAACCACAAAACCCCCAGGTTCTCTATCACAGCATAACCACAACACCAACATCGTCTTGTTCCATAGTGTGATCTAGATAACATAATCAATTAATTTCAATTCATCATAAATTTAAATAAAACTGAAGTCGAATGCCAACATTTTTATCATTGATCACCATGTTTAAGACACTATGTAATTTTTAAGCTGTAGTCCATGTCCCACACTCATTTATCAAGAAATCATGCAAGTGAAATTTTTATGTAGATAACCATATACCAAACTCATTTATCAGTATGGTTATTTAATGCAGTAGACCATGTCCCAAACACAAATTTTAATTTAACACTATGTGTTTTTGATGCATCAAACCATGACCCACACACATTCATCAATTTATCACTATGGAAATTTGATATAGAAGAATATGTCTCACATATTAATATCACATATATTACAATATCTCAATATAAAATATATCACATCAATTATTTTTAATCAGTATCAACCATCTTATCACATTTCACATCATAATATTCAATTTCAATTATTAAAAAAGGTTAGGGTCAACACATAATTCACAATGAAAAAATATTACAAAACATCATTATTCCATTTATCAACATTTAACCACTATCCCATTAACTAATTAACAAATTAATTAATCCACTTGAAATGAGAAATTGAACAATTCATAATTTGAACAATTCAATAACCCCATTAATCGATCAATACCATAATCATATCAAGATATTAATTAATTCAATAATTAATTAATAAAACCAAAAAATCATAACATTACATTAATTAATTCATCATGTAACTAATCTAATTCAATAATTATAATAAATAAAAAATACTGAATTATTAATTCACTAATTATTTAAGTTAATTCAACCAATGCAGATTTTCTAAAAGTTACCCCAATATATCATCACAAGGAAATTACATTAAATAAATTCCATGATTCCATAATATAATTAATCAAATAATTTATTCAATTCAGGAATAAATTTGTAATCATGCCACTTGATATTCCAAAACACATATATGAAATTGTAATTCAAGACTATAGAAAATTTATTTAGACCACTGTCCTCAATATTGTTGCAAAAAATTCACCATTAATAATTCTCAATTAAGAGGTGTGACCATGAACATGATGAATAAGGAGATATAGATCTGAAATCTAGATACCAGATCAAAATAAACAAGATCCATTAAAACTAAACATAATCACTTTCAATTAACAGATAAAAAACCCTTTTTAATTATGAAATAAGATTATGTGTGAAAGAGATATATCTAATCAGTCAGAAACCACGTACTCGAATAGGTGTTAATCTGACAATTTAGATGACGAATGATCAAAAATGAATTTTGGGGGACTTGGAATCCATCCAAGAGCCTCCAAAATTGACATAAATTGTTTAAGTATGAGCTAATGTAAATTTGGGGTAAATACTAAGGGATTGTGAGATTAAAATATAATTTTCTAGTTAATTGAAACCATGTACACAGTTTCTTGTGCATGGGCACACAGCTTTCAAAACCATGTGCCACTTGAAGCGGTGTGTGGTTACTTATATGAGAGAATATAGTCTTTTAAACAATGTTCTATCCATAATAATTTTTTATATTTATGTTTTGAAAGTTTACTTGTCTAGTCTCATGGTTTTTCAAAACAATGCATAACCACTCATTCTTCCAAATACATCAAATTTTCAACCAAAGTCTCCAATGTTAAACCCTAAAAAAATTAATCTATATAAAGAAAAATAAAACCTATAAATGATATCAATACATCTATAAATAAGTCATAATCTTAAATATAATATTTTATAGGCAATACTTTCAAAATCATTCAAGATATAAGATAAATTATATGTAGTACATATGATAATAAGAACCTCCTCTAGTATTGAATCTGATACGTATTTCTCTAAATTAATTTATATTCTTATTTGAGTGTTATTTTGAAAAACCATGAAATTTTGGTAGGTCACTAAGCATTATAGTTTTAGTATTGCAATCATATTTATCATTTATTTATAATTATAGATTATATTTATCTAAATTAGGTTTATACAATTATATTAATATTATATTCAATTGTACCTAATTATCTTGTTTTTTTTTCTTAAGAAACTATGCTAAAATTAAATGTAAGGGTGAGGATTCAGTTTGTCTAATAGTGAAAAATTCCTTGTCCACTTCCTCTATGAATATTAAAGTTCTCATCGTCACCAAAAATGTTCATTCAACATCTAGATCAAAACAAATGAGGCGTAATAAATTTTATTTGGTCATTTATGGAAATTATTTTTTAGAACATGACAGAAAAACATTGGCCTCCCTAAAAATAGTTCCACATTTGATGATGCACCTGTTGTGTGGCTCTTAGTAAAAAGGAATTAAACCCCTATTAAATGAAATAGTAGTTCGATTTTTTCTCCAGAGAGGATAATGTTATGGTTTTGTTATAATTTAAGTTGGGGGGTTTTATATGAAAAAAAATTCAAATAAGATTCTGATGGATTCCATTTATATTTAACTATGAATAATAAGCCTAACATTAGATATAACTTTACCTACCCTTTAAAATCATAATTCTGTTTTTACGATCCAATTTTATCTCTTATCAATTGAAATCTCACTCAATCACTCTCTAATATAATTTTTTATTTAACTAGAGTGATTAAATGTTCATAGAAGCCTCCAATATCCCCAATCTTAGTAATCAGATACATATAAATTCTAAAAAATAAACCAACTATTCATAATAGAAAGTAATAGAGATGGCTCAAGGAGCCTCTATGTGTTCTCCAATGAAGAATAGAATATTAATATAAAATGTTGGGAATAAGAAATATATTATTACCTATGAAATTAAAATAAATATATAGATATAAAGAATATATTCAAATGATTAAATGAGGAATTTATTAATAGAGTAGATAGGGGGAGTCTCCTCATCGTTTACACCAAGGTCATAATTCTCTAATAATATAGTAATTAAAATGAAAAAAATAAAAGAAAGCAAGAAATGTTATCATTGAGTGATCCTCAATGAATGAGTTATCATGATCCCATCTCTAGTATAATGAATTTTTAATATATATAAATGTAAAATTATTGTAGTCCTTTCTACATCAACATCATGTATTTCCTCAAATTATTAGGGAGTGTTTTTCAATTTCATCATTAAGTGTTCAATTCTTCTTCCTTGGATCATCGACATGGGTCCAAAATCCGGGGTCTGAAGAATTTATTTTGCATGGAATCCAGAATATTAACTCACTAATTTATACCAATCCCATGATCAAAATCTATATAATATTTTGAGTCTAAGTCTACTAGTTCTACACAACACAAGCAATATCATTATATGGTCAACATAAAAAATATGATATACCCATTGCACATAAAATTATTGATTACAGTGTACTAAAAGAGGAAAGGCTAGGCCTAACCCCGAGATGCCACTAATGTTTAGCCAAGGCATGGGGTTACAGAATTAATACGTATAGACAGAAATGATAAAAAAACATAATTTATATGTTTAATTCAATGAAAAGTGTTTTTGTCCAAACAGGTTTTAATTCGCATAGAAGTCAAGACTAAAAATTCAACTGCATTGAAAATATCAATTTTTTTCAATTTGAGGAATTCATCATTGATTTTTCTATGTCCAGATAGGAATTTTTATCCATATAATGAAATTTGATGATTAATTTTAATTTCTTATTATTTATTATCCCAAGTTAATTTTTTTATTCACATTATTTAGAATACAATGTGTTTTCATTCTTTTGGACCCTTAACCAGTGTATGTGAAAAATAATGTATCCTCATCATTCATTAAATTTTAATAGAAAATAGAAAAGAATTAAATTGGTCCAAAGTTTTATTTTTTTAGTGGGTGATGATTGGGGTTAATTTGGTGGGACTTCTCTCAAAATCATCAACCTATTAGTTACAAGATAGGTTCTAGTCTTATTTCTTTGGGTGGTGTTGTGATGGATCATCCTCGATCATCATCATGAAGATGTCAAGCTTGGGATTCATCCTTATCCAATCTACATATGTATCACACATAACATTGGTTTTCTAAATTTTGGTATTTGTGTAACTTTATCGAGTATAAGTGGTGTGTTTTATTGGTGGTGTCCATATTTGATAGTTTTGGTTTGTCATTCTCTAGTTAAGATATGGATATGGTAAGTTAAAAGTTATTGTGATGGGTCAGGCAGTCAGTTGTTAGAAGTTAATATTTCTGGTAGGTTAATAGGGGAAGTGAGAAGACATCATGTTTAGTGTAATGGTTGTGGGAAAGAGGTTGGTGTGGTGGGTTCCAGAGAAAGCGTTAGGGGGTTTCTTAGTTATAGTATGTTTGAATGATGTTATGGGATATGATGATGTGGGTGAATCATGGTAACATAAATGACTGTGATGAGGGGTTCACCTAATTGATATACTAACCAAGAGTGAATGACCATTTAATACCTTTTCATAATTTAATATCATGGTCACTTTAATTTTAAGAAATGACTACTTAAATTTTTTTAGCAAATGGTCAGATTAAATTTTCATTTTTTGGTTAGTATAGTGAAATTGAATTTTAAATAATTTGAATATCAATACACATGGTTACATCAGGACCATTAAATATTTCTCCACCCTATAAACCAAGAAGTAATTATCTGTTTTTTAGTGAGATATTTGTTTACTAATAATTTATAATATTAAGTAATTAAAAATAGTCTTTAATTCTCTTTCACAATTTCATTCAAAAAATTTCAAATTAATTTAAAATCAATTCAATTTCAAATCTTTTAAAATAAAAAATTTATATTCATTTTAAAAATAACATTAATTTTTAAATTTTCATTGATTAAAACAATAAAAAATTTTAAATTAAAATTTTCCTATTATTATTTTATTAAATTCAAAAAATGAATGAATAAATTAAAACTCATAAAATTAATACATTTCAGATTTTAATTCCAAATTATATATTTATAATTTTAAACTTATGGTTAAAAATAAAAAATAAATAATCATTTCCAGTAAATGTTTTGTTTCTAATATTAATTTAAAAGAAGAATAAAACATGTTAAATACTAATTTTAATTAATTTTTCTAGATCACTCCCACACACATGAATTGTCTCACACTCTAGTGATTTTATCATTTAATTCCAAATATATTGATTTTCATCTCTAACATAAAATATATCAATACTTTCATAATATCAAATAATTTCACCATTAAATGTTCATTCACTTGATATGACTTTCAAATAATGTTCTAATCTATTAATATTTTAATTGAAGTTCCCTGATTGAATGTAATAGATTGAAGTGGAATTCAAATTTTTAAAAGAAGCACCTCTATCTTCCCATGGATTATATGCTTCCAAAACTAAATTTCATTTTAACACATCAGTAACACTTCTTAAATGAACATTTCATAATTTGGTTACCCCCGTGATTGGTTTAATATTCTCCTCCCCTAAATGAATTCGTTTTTTACATATAATAACTTTTTTTATTTTCTATTTTTCCATTCCATATATGTGTATAGGATTGTGAAAAAAACTGATTTAAAATTTTTATAGAGGGATACTCATGCACATAGTTCCATTTCCTCAAAGAATAATTGTGGGGTACACAATTTCCATTATATTATAGGTTTAAAAGACTTATATAAAAAATATTTGGTTGGCTAATTGAGGTGTTATTAGATTATAAAGGCCATATCTCTCTAGATTGATTTTGAAATTATAGTGAACAAATGAAATAGTTCTTATTCTATAGTTATCTTGTTAGTTCAACTCCATTACAATTATCTTTAAATAGAATTTCCACAAATCATAGGTTATATTGACTTAGTAATCATTAACATTAAGTAGTTTTAGAATCAAGGTACTCCTCAAAATCTAATATGGTACTTTAATTTCATATCTAACATTAATGTTCAATTATCTAATCTTATTTATATATTAATTCAGTTAAAATACAAATATCTAAAAATTTAAACATTATAAACTATATATATTTTCCAGAAACAAATTGATATTTTTTTTGTTTTTTCTGTAAAAGATAGAAAAGTGATATTTACATCCTAAAACTACTTTCTAACTCTCCCCCACACTTGTCAAATACACCATTATAGTTAATGTAATTATCATTTTTTTAATTAATATAGTTCAAAATAAATGTATCTAAACTATTATGAAGTAAAGAGACTACCAAGGATGATTTATTTGATGAAAAATAGACGATCTTGGACACCACCTTCATATCCTTCCAAGGACCTTCATAAAAATTACTTAACATCGTGGAATTTAACATGAAGATGATATATTAATATTCTCCCATTCTTTAATATATAGTGGATTAAATAATGTTATTTACTATATATGGTGTAATATATTTGGATGGTTTTCGACTAGGCTATAGAGAACTTCATGATGAGTGTAATAAATCTTTGTATCATAATTGAAATTATTTATTTTCGTTGAGTTGTTTGTGGAAATATTTAGACTTATCAATTTAGATTATGTTGTACTCATATACAAATGGTCTTGGTTTCTCTAGATTTAAATTTTTTATTTTCAATTTTTTTATAGATTTTCAAAACATTATGCCATCCTTTTTAGAATCCCAAATGTTTTTTCCTTATTTTTCAATAGATTATATAACATTTTTTATATAAAATATATGTAAGTTAGTAGTTATAGTATAAAATTTAAGTGAATTATTTGAATAATTCTCCCAAATTGCCACAGGTTGTTCAGAACAGAAAACAAAATTCTATATTAAGCTCATCATCAATTAATGTTTTATGAGTATAATCCTGAGTTTCAAAAGTTTTTATTAAAACATAATCATCTAAAATTCAAATGTCTTCTTAAAAAAATTGGGAAACCTAAAATTGTTGATATTGAAATATGTGTGTGCCTCATGTGGTAGGTTTATCAGATTTAGTATGTTAAAATCCTCTTTTTCCCCATAATTGTCATGGAAGATGTTCCTTCATTGACATTGATTATAGTAATGGTAGTATAATTAAATGACCTAACCTAGATGATGGGGTAATGATTAGTTTTATTGTATTCATCCATGTTTAGAATCTAGGAATCATCACGGGATAGATAACCTAATACACTTACTAGAATATATTATAATACACATACAGGGTATGCAATGGAAACTTGGGAATGTTTCACCATCACTCTGGTGTTGTTTCGGTCACTTATCTACAAGATGAAGAAACTGAATATTCTATAATACTTATTGATCCTCTTAATTCATGTAATGTATTACAGATTTTCTAAACTCTTATGGTGTAGGGGATAGATAATATTTCTACATCTTGATATTTTTGGGGGATTTATGGGGTTACAAGGGCATAAATGTTTTTTATTGAATAGTCATTTTCGTTAATTCACAATCATATCATTCTTATGAACATATCATTAATAAAAATTATATACCATATTATTTTGCATAACTAATCCAATATAGGGAAATTTATTTCTACTTTTTTAAAAACATCATACAATTCATGTTTCAATATATCTTCACTAGATTAATTTTTTTATTACATTAAGGTTGGTAATAGTGGTTAGGGAAGAAGTGTTCTTCCATATTTACATTTACCTTATCCATATTCATAAGTATGTTTCAATAGTTACCACTTATTTGGATTTCTTTAGGGGTAAATTATTCAGGTTCATATTTTTGATCACTTCGACATTCTTCTTGGGATGGTGATTCAACACTTCTTCCATGATTCATACCACCACTTATTATAATGGAACTAAAATTTACTTAGGATTAGGAATTTATTAAGTAGTAATATTACCACATCCTTATTTATTCATTGTAACACCCCAAGAATTCATAGTGTGTTATTTCTTCAAAATAATTCAATAACATGCACTACACGCAACACTGAGTTAAATTACACCATGACTTACCAAACAAGCCGTTCAAAAGAGGTTATGAATAGTATTAACTAAATTTTAATATTTATATAATCCTTATAATTTTTGAATCCATATTATCAGTTTCTTAGACATAATGTAAGAACAAATTCATTTTCACTATTGCACTTTTACCAACTTTTAATAGCGAACCCTTTCTAAATACAATATTTTAAACTTTTTGAGTAAATGGGGACATCAAAAATTTAAAATGAAACATCCCAAGCTTCCACGGTATGCTTTCCTTTGAATAATACAGTAGCGTGTGTTGTACGCAACTTCGAGTTTTAACACACACCACAACCGATCAAACTAGCCATTATAAAAAGTAATACCTACTTTTTGAAATTTTATCTCTCAAAATGGACTTCGTTTTTGGATTCGGAATATCGAATTTAGCCTAAGGTGAAATTTTGGTACTTTTCGGATAACTTTAATATTTTGATGAATAGTGAAAATTACTAGATTTTAATTAAAAACAACTTTTTTAATCAAAATAATTTATAGTGATAAATTATATTATTGAGTGGTTTTAAAGTATAATTAGAATATATTTTTACCATTTTATCCAATGGTGTTCATTATAACTAATTTCACATTGAAATTGGACATAAACAATTATCAATCTTTTGATATATATTATTTCTTAAAAACACGCTATTTGTTGTGACAGCGGGAATTAATTATAAAATTAATTAATGCAACTTATATGTTTGTAATTTTGTAAAATATACATCATTTTTGAATTCGGAATATCAATTATAGCTTAGGGTGAAATTTTGGCATTGTTCTGAAAAACTTCAATTTTTGATGAATAGTAAAACTACTAAGTGGCAGTTAAAAAACTGAATTTTTCATAAAACTAAATTTTTCCAATTCTGTGAATAGAATTTTGAAAATCCGAGAGACATGGTTAATATCAAGAAGTAAAATGTGGTTCAATGAAATTAAAATAATTTTTGGTGAATAGTAACTTCTTACTTTTATTTACCAGGGTTAAAAGTAAATAGGGTAATTAAGGGTAAAAATGATATTAATATTACCCTAACACATGTCCTAATTCTATTGGATAAGTGTATCTCGACCAAAACAGACTTAGGAATAAAATATTATCATTTAGGTCCACTTGGATTAGATTAGGACATTTATTATTATTTAATTCAAAGAAGAGTTAAAAGAGTTAAAATCAAAGTTTATTTACTAAAACATTTGTAATGTAGGGTTATACATAAGATAAATTCGATTTTAAATATTCATTAGAAATCAAAAATGATTTCGTACATAAGGATAGTTTATTTATAATTTTTAGACTTTAAATAATTTAATTTACTTATGACACAATGATGATGCAGTAATTACCATACTAATGAAAAATTAAAATAATTGATATTATAAATATATAAATAATTATAATTTGAGACTTTTTAGGAATTACACTAATTTTATAGGTTAATATGACATGTTAGGATTGATTCAAATAACTTTGTTCGAAGTAATCATTCTGTTATGATTTTTACAAAAATTAATTATTGAATAGTGTCAAAATTGACATAAAGAGTTTTTAAAACAAATATTATATAATTAATTGATATTAAATTCTTAAAAATCTAAGGTTCGTCAATGATACTTATATCATGATATTTTCATCATTAATGGACCACTTGGGGGTCGCATGGATGTATATATAGTAAGTTTATTAACCATCTTATATAAAAATACAAAGAGACATTGTAAAAGTGAAACTAATTAACTTAGAGTTAATACTTAAAGATAATGTTAATATAAGTACTAAAACCTGTCTAAAATATATTGGTTGAGTTGTTTTCGACCCATACCCTCCTTAAAATTTAAATAATCAACTTTGGAGCCATTAGAAACCGAATATGAATTTATTATAAATTAATATTTCTAGCTTTTCCAAAGGTGCCTCTCACCCCTCTTATAAAAGGGCACTCCTACTTCTCTTTTCTTCACACCTTCAAAACCTTTTGGTTCGGCCAAACTCTGCCCAAATACTCTCCAAACTTCCCTCACTACAACCTAGAGGCCTTAGTGTGATCATAAAGCCAACTTAAGGAGCCCTTTTGATCAAATCAAAAGGAAGAACCCGAAGAATAGGTAATGATTTCACCACCCTTTTCCAAGTTCCTTTCTTCTTCCACTTCTTTTTCCTTTGTTATTACCATTCTAAAATAATAACTCCAGTATCATATATATACTGTGATGTTATTATAAATATGGTACAACCATATTCAGTATTCTATCCACCCCTTGAATAACATGTCACCATACGTGCGTACGTACGGCTTACCGTCTCCACGTCGTGGTGTAATTGTTATTCAATATATTATTATTTGGATGGGTATAATAATGATATGTAACTCATGTAAATAATACATATAACATGTTAATGATTCTGTATATATGATATAACAACCATTTATATATTATTTAAAAAGAAAGATATTGTCGCTCGTGCGTACGTACGGACTACCGTCTCCACGAACGCGATGAGATTCATTCTCCATCGTATCCATTAAAGTATAATTATCATTTGATGATTTAAAAATGATGTTTAAGGACTTGATATCATTCTGTATATGAAAAATATACAACCTATTCATGAAAAACATTTATTATGTAACAAAACATATAAAACAAAACGAGTAAGTTAACACCCGGAACAACGATAATACTAAGATATTATTAAAAAATCAATGTTAAAAGATAATATATGATATCATATTAATGTATATGATTCTTGTATAATTTAATAACAATTATTTCACCATTATACAGGAGGTTAACCTACCCCAACCAAGGAAAAGTACAAGGTAAGGGGTTTTCATCTCACTCCTTATTCCCGTGATATTCATGCCATATTGCCACCATTACCTTCTGTGTGGTGTATGGACTACTCATAATTATATTCTTTGTGTAATACACTTTAATTTGTGTGTATTTACATATTCATTGTATGATACCTCTTTCATGGGTTTCATTTTTTGTAAGATACCAAATTGGTAAGGGTTATTTCACAATCTCTTCATTATCCGAGGTTGTTTATATGTAATAATCTACTGGGATCTCTTTATCATCCACATCCATGTTTCTTCAAAATGTATTTCAAAACATTTTATCTATTTACAAGAATATGGGTTAAAGTTATTTATACCCTTTTTTGACTTTTTATAAGTGGTTTATAAAGGAATCTTTCCGTTGTTTTCCAAACAAGGTGCTTTTTAACTTTTTCGACAGAATTAAGGTAAGAATGTTTTTTTTAACTTATACGGCGGGTGCGGTTATTTTCCACCGTTATAAAATCGTCGAAGCTTCCCTTACAAGCTTTTAAGAATACTTTCAAATTGAATGTATTATTTTATAATTATTTTACATTTAAAATGATTTAAAAAAATAGATATTTCTCTAAAATAGTTTTGATTTCATCTATGTCAACATCCTTTGATGGATTTTAAGCTTATTTAAAGTTGATTTATTATGATACAAAAAATCCCTATTTTCTTGAAGGTTTTGTGATATTTTTGACTATGGATAAGTTATTCTTATTTCACTCATGGTTTTTGTTTAAATTATTGACATTTTATAAGTTATTTTTAATCCAAATGTTTATGTTATATTTAAACCTTTCATTCAGATGAATGTGTTAGAAAAGTATGTTCCGGGTTGGGGACCGGTAAAAGTAAGCCCTCCGGTTTGGTCTCCGGTTATTAGAGGAACTCCGGTTTGGTCTCCGGTTATTAGCGGCACTCCGGGTTGGTGTCCGGTTATTAGAGGCACTCCGGGTTGGGTTCCGGTTACAGTTAGCCCCTAGGTTTTGGGACGAGGCCTTGACAATGAAATTAAAGTTCGGAATTATGAATTCCAACATTATGAAAGTGGTTATTGAAATTTCATGTGATTATTCGATTAGTATAATATCCATGTGAACAAGTAAATGGAATTATTTCATTTTACTTTTTCCGTACTATGTTGAAGTTCAAGTTTAAAAGGATTTTGTTTTAGTAATGCATTTCCTTAAATATTTATGCTTATTTTGAATGTTCCGCTATATTGTTATCCTTACTGGGCATTTGAGCTCACCCATTTTCTATGTTTTATTTTTCCCAGGATGTGAAGAAGTAAGTTATGAATGACCTGCATGGATATTATGAGGGGATAATAGTGTGGACTGTGGATACATTATGTTGTTGTAGTAGTTTTTCATATTATGATGTAATGTAAAACTTATGAATATATCTAGTGTTTCCAAGGCTACTAAACCAATCGGTCTTTCGAGATTTGATCTTTCTTGTGATCATGCCAATGTTATGTAATAATCCACCGACTCTGGGTAACTAAGGTCGGGGCGTTACAGTTGGTATCAGAGGAAGTTTAGTATAAACCTTGGAAGCTAGATTTAGATAAACTCTGATTACAGAACATAGATTTAAGATGGACTTTGAGGATTAGTATAGAGGAACTTCCTAGAATTTTGGTATTGTAGAGATTTTGTGAGTTTTCCGAACAATACATCCCTGTCTGGATACGAGCAGGTAGAGGCGGCTCTGGCACAGATGTACCTAGGGGTAAAACCCGAAAACACCGCTTTGAGCTAGACTCGAACGGAAACTGGTGCACGACAACAGGCCTTTCTAAACTCTTGGTTACGACACTCCCGGGGGATATGCTTAGGATAACTCTCATTTTCTTTACAAATCATTATGAAGGGTTTATGAGTATATACTTCCTCAAAAGAGACATTTTTTTGATTATGGATTATATCCATAAACTATTTAATTTATGTTATGTTTTTTAAAAGTTTGGGATTATGTATTGTTATTCATAAACTAATCTAATGTACGCCATTGTTTAGAAATGGCGCCCAGTAGAAGGAATGAGAACTCTAGCAATGCACATGATACAAAGAGAAAGAAGGATCATATATTTTATGGTCTTAATCCAGAATTTACAAGAGAAATAGTCTGGCATGTATTATCATCATATGAAGAAATAATATCATTTGTTGATATGATAAGTAAAGAGTTTACTGAGTCCTATGGCTCTGAAAGGAAGTAAGAGAAGAAAAGGATGGAAGAGAGAAAGATGGATAAATGGAAGAGGGAAAAGAAGAATTTTCCCATATGTGATAATTGTGGAAAGAAACACCCTGGAACTTGCCTGAAAGGAATGGGAGTTTGTTATAAGTGTGGAGGAAAAGGGCACAAAGTACGTGACTGTAAGGGTAAGAAAATGGTTTCAAATGTACAATACTTCATTTGGAAGGAGTTTCGATACTACGCGAACCTATGTCCCAGTCATCAGACTATTCCGCAAATGATGCTATTGGATAATAATCAAGTTATGATACTACCACAGATGAAGAGGAATAATTAGAGTTCTTATGTTTATTATGTCAATTGAGTGTTGTATCAACAATATACTTGTTATAATAATTATGGAGTATATAAGGATTGTACTATAGTACTATTTCATTAAGGACTTGAGATTGTGTGGAACATAGAAAAGTGACTCAATAGCAGGATAAATTTTTGGAAAATATATTTTTGAGAGAATGATAAACCATAATATAGTTCTGATACCGAGGTAGTGATTTTGGAATAATACATGATTGTTTTGGATAAATTATATTGTATATTCTTGACTACCTTGGAACTGATTAATGATTTTTATATTCCATCATTGTTGGGATTTAAAACATTTTTGGATTGATGAAGTATATCCAGCATTCTATATATAATAAGGGAGCATGAATGTAATCAATAAGGAATATTGTAATTTAGGATGTTTCAGTGTATTAAAAAATACATGATGAAGGTATTCATATGCTATTACGTGGTAAAAAAGATCTACATTATGTTTACCTTCCTTATAAATGTTGGACTGTGAGTTTGGACAGAATTATTTTGGATAGTTCTAGTTTGGATTATTTTGGATTGCCATAAAAGGACAAACCGGAGGTCAGGTGGCAACACGTCGCGTCCGACAGGGCTGCGAGACTTGAACCCGCAACCGAAGGGCGACAAGGGTGTATCACCAACCACTGGCCCACGAGATGTCCTGGATTAAATAATGTAGTTTTTTTTAAAATACTTGGTAGATGAATTATAAATTCATTTATTTTGGAACCCTGTACGAATAGTATAAATAGAAATTTTTTTTACGTTCTATTATCTTTTAGAGTGAAAGATGAGTTTGTGGTAGAAATTTATTAATGGATAAAACTCTAATTTTAATGAAAGTATATCTCCTTATAATCTTAGCCAATCTCATAAATAAATTCCTCAACATTAATAAAAGGAACTTAGAACAAAAATGTTATCCTAGATGGTACCTTAAATCATCACTAATTTGTGGCTTTGGGATTGTTGGCCTTTTCATAGCCAGGTTCTCTACCACTCTCCATCAGATAATTAATGGTTAGATTTCTCTTCCATATCCATATTTTCCTACATGGAACCCTAGTATGTGTTATTTTCGGTAATCCTCATACTTTCCACTCTTTATTTTAAATAGAGGCCTCATTAATTCATTTTTCGATGTGGGATTTCAACTAAGATATTTTGAAATGTCAAAAATGTGTTATCCTAATACCCTATGTTTTGTTGAACCGATGGTATTTCAAATTATCATAGATTGATGAATTTAAGGACCTAAATTTTACAATTGTTTGTGATTGATGACCTCAATAACTACCTATAAATATTTACGTTTTTTCTCCAATTATATGTCTCTAATTGCCACCAATGTTCTCCTAATCGAGATCATAATTTGGTGGTAACCCTTTCATTTCTCTTTTCCTCATATTAAGACTAAATTTTAGTAACCCAATTTCCGATGTGGGTTTTCCCACAAATATATTTTCTATTTTCAACCTTTTATTTTTGAAGAACAATTTCAAATTGCGAGGACGCAATTTATTGAAGGAGGGGAGAATGTAACACCCCATGAATTCATAGTGTGTTATTTCTTCAAAATAATTCAATAACTTGCACTACACGCAACACTGAGTTCAATTACACCATGACTTACCAAAAAAGCCGTTCAAAAGAGGTTATGAATAGTATTAACTAAATTTTAAACTTTATATAATCCATATAATTTTAGAATCCATATTATCAGTTTCTTAGACATAATGTCAGAACAAATTCATTTTCAGTATTGCACTTTTACCAACTTTTAATAGTGAACCCTTTATAAATAAAATATTTTAAATTTTTTAGTAAATGGGGACATCAAAAATTTAAAATGAAACATCCCAAGCTTCCACGGTACGCTTTCCTTTGAATAATACAGTAGCGTGTGTTGTACGCAACTTCGAGTTTTAACACACACCACAACCGATCGAACTAGCCGTTATGAATAGAAATACCTACTTTTTGAAATTTAATCTCTCAAAATGGACTTCATTTTTGGATTCGGAATATCGAATTTAGCCTAAGGTGAAATTTTGGTACTTTTCGGATAACTTTAATATTTCGATGAATAGTGAAAATTACTAAATTTTAATTAAAAACAACTTTTTTAATCAAAATAATTTATAGTGATAAATTATATTGTTTAGTGGTTTTAAAGTATAATTATAATATATTTTTACCATTTTATCCAATGGTGTTCATTAGAATTAATTTCACTTTGAAATTGGACATAAACAATTATCTATCTTTTGATATATATTGTTTCTTAAAAACACGCTATTTGTTGTGACAGCGGGAATTAATTATAAAATTAATTAATGCAACTTATATGTTTCGAATTTTGTAAAATATACATCATTTTTGAATTCGGAATATCAATTATAGCTTAGGGTGAAATTTTGGCATTGTTCTGAAAAACTTCAATTTTTGATGAATAGTGAAACTACTAAGTGGTAGTTAAAAAACTGAATTTTTCATAAAACTAAATTGTTCCGCTTCTGTGAATGGAATTTTGAAAATCCGAGAGACATGGTCAATATCAAGAAGTAAAATGTGGTTCAATGAGAATAAAATAATTTTTGGTGAATAGTAACTTTTTACTTTTATTTACCACGGTTAAAAGTAAATAGGTTAATTAAGGGTAAAAATGATATAAATATTACCCTAACACATGTCCTAATTCTATTGGACAAGTTTATCTCGACCAAAACAGCCTTAGGAATAAAATATTATCATTTAGGTCCACTTGTATTAGATTAGGACATTTATTATTATTTAATTCAAATAAGAGTTAAAAGAGTTAAAATCAAATTTTATTTACTAAAACATTTGTAATGTAGGGTTATACATAAGATAAATTCGATTTTAAATATTAATTAGAAATATAAAAAGATTTCCTACATAAGGATAGTTTATTTATAATTTTTAGACTTTAAATAAGTTAATTTACTTATGACACAATGATGATGCAGTAATTACCATACTAATGAAAAATTAAAATAATTGATATTATAAATATACAAATAAATATAATTTGAGACTTTTTAGGAATTACACTAATTTTATAGGTTAATATGACATGTTAGGATTTATTCAAATAAATTTTTTCGAAGTAATCATTCTGTTATGATTTTTACAAAAATCAATTATTCAATAGTGTCAAAATTGACATAAAAGAGTTTTTAAAACAAATATTATATTATTAATTGATATTAAATTCTTAAAAATCTAAGGTTCGGCAAAGAGACTTATATAATGATATGTTCATCGTTAATGGACCACTTGGGGGTCGCTTGTATGTATATAGTAAGTTTATTAACCATATTATATAAAAATACAAAGAGACATTGTAAAAGTGAAACTAATTAACTTAGAGTTAATACTTAAAGATAATGTAAATATAAGTACCAAAACCTGTCTAAATTCTATTGGATGAGTTTTTTTCGACCTATACACACCTTAAAATTTAAATAATCAACTTTGGAGCCATTAGAAACCGAATATGAATTTATTATAAATTAATATTTCTAGCTTTTCCAAAGGTGCCCCTCACCCCTCTTATAAAAGGGAACTCCTCCTTCTCTTTTCTTCACACCTTCAAAACCTTTTGGTTCGGCCATACTCTGCCCAAATACTCTCCCAACTTCCCTCACTACAACCTAGAGGCCTTAGTGTCGTCATAAAGCCAACCTAATGATCCCTTTTGATCAAATCAAAAGGAAGAACCCGAAGAATAGGTAATGATTTCACCACCCTTTTCCAAGTTCCTTTCTTCTTCCACTTCTTCATCCTTTGTTATTAACATTATAAAATAATAACTCCAGTATCGTATATATACTATGATTTTATTATACATATGGTACAACCATATTCATAATTCTATCCACCCCTTTAATAACATGTCACCATACGTGCGTACATACGGCTTACCGTCTCCACGTCGTGGTGTAATTGTTATTCAATATATTATTATTTGGATGGGTATAATAATGATATGCAACTCATGTAAATAATACATATAACATGTTAATGATTCTGTATATATGATATAACAACCATTTATATATTATTTCAAAAGAATGATATTGTCGCTCGTGCGTATGTACGGACTACCGTCTCCACGAACGCGATGAGATTCATTCTCCATCGTATCCATTAAAGTATAATTATCATTTGATGATTTAAAAATGATGTTTAAGGACTTGATATCATTCTGTATATGAAAAATATACAACCCATTCATGACAAACATGTATTATGTAACAAAACATATAAAATAAAACGAGTAAGTTAACACCCGGAACAACGATAATACTAAGATATTATTAACAAATCAATGTTAAAAGATCATATATGATATCATATTAATGTATACGATTCTTGTATAATTAAATAACAATTATTTCACAATTATACCGGAGGTTAACCTACCCCAACCAAGGAAAAGTACAAGGTAAGGGGTTTTCATCTAACTCCTTATTCCCGTGAGATTCATGCCATATTGCCACCATTACCTTCTGTGTGGTGTATGTACTACCCATAATTATATTCTTTGTGTAATACACATTAATTTATGTGTATTTACATATTCATTTTATGATACCTCTTTCATGGGTTTCATGTTTCGTAAGATACCAAATTGGTAAGGGTTATTTTACAATCTCTTCATTATTTGAGGATGTTTATACGTAATAATCTACTGGGATCTCTTTATCATCCACATCCATGTTTCTTCAAAATGTATTTCAAAACATTTTTACTATTTACAAGAATATGGGTTAAAGTCATTTATACCCTTGTTTGACTTTTTATAATTGGTTTATAAAGGAATCTTTCCGTCGTTTTCCAAACAAGGCACTTTTTAACTTTTTCGACAGAATTAAGGTAAGAATGTTTTTTTAACTTATACAGCGGGTGCGGTTATTTTCCGCTGTTATAAAATCCTCGAAGCTTCCTTTACAAGCTTTTAAGAATACTTTCAAATTGAATGTATTATTTTATAATTATGTTACTTTTAAAATGATATATAAAAAAGAGATATTTCTCTAAATTAGTTTTTATTTCATCTATGTCAACATCCTTTGATGGATTTTAAGCTTATTTGAAGTTGATTTATTATGATACAAAACATCCCTATTTTATTAAAGGTTTTGTGATATTTTTGACTATGGATAAGTTATTCTTATGTCACTCATGGTTTTTGTTTAAAGTATTGACATTTTATAAGTTATTTTTAATCCAAATGTTTATGTTATATTTAAACCTTTCATTCAGATAAATGTGTTAGACAAGTATGTTCCAGGTTGGGGACCGGTAAAAGTAAGCCCTCGGGTTTGGTCTCCGGTTATTAGAGGAACTTCGGTTTGGTCTCCAGTTATTAGAGGCACTCTGAGTTGGTGTCCGGTTATTAGAGGCACTCTGGGTTGGGTTCCTGTTATAGTTAGCCCCTAGGTTTTGGGACGAGGCCTTGACAAAGAAATTAAAGTTCAGAATTATGCATTCCAACATTATGAAAGTGTTTATTGATATTGCATGTGATTATTCGATTAGTAGAATATCCATCTGAACAAGTAAATGGCATTATTTCATTTTACTTTTTCCATACTATGTTGAAGTTCCAGTTTAAAAGGCTTTTGTTTTAGTAATGCATTGCCTTAAATGTTTATGCTTATTTTGAATGTTCCGCTATATTGTTATCCTTACTGGGCATTTGAGCTCACCCCTTTTCTATGTTTTATTTTTCCCAGGATGTGAAGAAGTAAGTTATGAATGACCTGCAGGGATATTATGAGGGGATTATAGTGTGGACTGTGGATACATTATGTTGTTGTAGTATTTTTTCATTTTATGATTTAATGTAAAACTTATGAATATATATAGTGTTTCCAAGGCTACTAAACCAATTGGTGTTTCGAGATTTTATCTTTCTTGTGATCATGCCAATGTTATGTAATAATGCGCCGACTCTGGGTAACTAGGGTCGGGTCATTACATTTATCATTTTGACGTCTGTTACGATTATTCTTTGGACATCAATTTTATTTCATCAGTTCTATGTGTGAGTGTTCTCTGGATTTCATTGGTTTATTTATTGTAAAATGATGAGAGTTCCCTCTTTGAAACTGTAATGGTTAGAAATGTGTTAAAACCCATATTGAATGTAGGGTATCAGAATTGGTTTATTTATAGCTCCATTTTGAATACATGAGTACTATTTTATTCTTTTTTTTATATATTGGATACTAGAAGTATAGTATTTGGTATATGGATTTATAGATTTTTTGAACTTTGGGACAACCGTCAATGAAATTTTTCTAAGACAAATATAGTGGAAAGAACCAAGGGGGTATGTTGGGTGATTTATCCTACACATTTTCATATCTATATTATTCAAAAAAATCTTCATTATCAATTTTATAAAAAAAAATAGGGATTTAGAACCATTCACATCATCTACTGCCCTTGTGGTTGTTATCATACTTGGTTTTATAAGATTATGGAAGATGGTTTTACTTATTTTTTGCCTTTAGAAAGTGAGTTTTTCAATAAAGTAGCCTCCATAGAAATAATTCAAATGATTATGGAAACTATCCATCAATCCTATGGACACTATTACATTGAAATTATTCCCTTCGAAGACTTGGGGGTAAAAAAATTTTAATCCTTTGAATATCTCCTAATACTCCTAAACGGTCTCTTAATTTTTCTAGATTTTGTAAATAACCTTCCTTAAATGGACTCTTCTTGATGTTGTGAAAGACTCTTGAAAGAAGGCTCAATTTATTTTATCTTACATGGTGATCGCTCTAGGTTTAATGTTGTACAACTACACCACAAGGGATTCATCATAGGATAAGGAAATTTTATTCTGATTTAAATGAGCCTCAATAAATCTTCAGGGTTCTAATATATTACATACTACTATAAATTATCATATATTCATGTTGGGGTATTCTGCAAGCACACCATTAAATTAGTCTGGTGACATATAATTCTAGTTTGATGCTCACAATATTGTTAATAAAGTTTTTATAATATTCGATTATTATTATTCAAATTAGGTACCTAAAATTATCTTAAATTTATAATCAATTAAGAGTGATTAAGAATCATATTTTTATTTTTCAAAGTGACTCGTTTAGAATAATCTAATGTGCTTAGGATTTAGTTAATAAAATAGTGACTAACTCTCTTTATACTTACTTTGTGATTCAAAAATTTCTCATTGTCTATAAATATTTTCTCAACCAATAGATCAAAACAAATGAGTTAAGATGAATATTATCTATAATTTCATTGAAATAGTATTAAATGGAAAGATAAAAAAATATTGACTACCTAGAAATGAATCCATATTCGACGACTCCCTTAACATGGGTCTCTCAATAAAATAATTTTGAACCCATGTTAAATATAGTTGTAGTTGGACTCGGGTTTGTATCCATAAAGGGTAGGTCCATGGTTGCATTTTAATTGTTTATTGTGGGATTAGTTTTTGAGAAACTAATTGGAGTATTGGACTGTATTAACTTTATATTCAATTAATAAAAAAAATTTAACCTTAGATATCCCTTTACCTACCCTATTAATTCATCATTACATTTTTACTCTCCTATTTATCGCTCAATAAAATTAAACATCACTCAACTACATCCTCTATGAATTTTTAGTTTCACTGGAGGTATGAAATAACTATTTAAATTGAAAAAATACACTATTCCAATTATTAGTTTTCCCTAATTACCCTTAAATAAAAGAACTTATCATGATCACAAGTAATGGAAAAGATATAAGTAGCCTCTACATACTGTCAAGAGAAGAAGAGAATATTTATTAGAAATAAGATTAATTGGAAATAAACTATTTTTATAAGGATCAAATAAATAAAAACATAGATTAAATATAATGAATAGTTAAAAAACATAATTCATTAACAAATGGAATAGGGGGAGTAACCTCAACTCATATAATTAGGGCTTTGTGTTCCATCAATAGAGGTATTATAATTGAAAAAATAAAATAAATCATGAAACTATTAGAATTATTGCTCCACAATGATTGAGAAATATTATTGGAGTGTATACTTATGATTTAGTTGGGTATGCATGAGGGTAAGAACACTATCTTAGTAGAGTGTATAGTTATGATGTAGTATGCTTTTCACCCATGTATTGGGATGGTACACTCGTGAGATCTAGAAGGTTGTACTTTTTACTGGCCTAGATCATCATACTCTATAGTAATTGGATCTATGTTTCATTATACTTTATATATGCCTCTTCATATTCCAATTTCTACGAACTATAAACAAGGTTATTATAGGTGATTTTAGGTAAAATATACCCTTTAATGATTAATAAAAATAATAACATATCAGAAATAAAAGACACATCAAAAAAAAAGAAAAAACTATCGAATAAATATATATATATATATAATAATAAAATTGAACATTTAAAATGACATACAAGACATAAATGGCGAAACAATTTCACTTATAAGCTTATCAAAATTGTAAATGTCTAAAGGAAACCAAAATTAACTTCTATCCCGGTATTGAAAATCCTTCTATCGCTTTTTAAAAGCCATAGCATCGCACAAGAACCATCTTTACTCTCATATCCTCTATACTCTTGATAAAAAATTCATTACATTTTCTTATTCCATAAAACATTACATGTCTCAGAGGTCCCCTATAGAGTGTGATTTTTAAATCAATAATCCAAACCTAACAAATTTCCCATCAAGTATCAATATGTATACCAAAGAATGAAAAGTATAATATTCATTAACCAAACACACAAATCATATTTATCCACTCATTCATAACTTTCCACATGTGAGTCCTTACCTACCTTAGCTATTTTTAAATCTAATGATACATTCACTATCTATAATAATGGTGGTTCCCCATCCCTCCCTAATAATGTTTCATCACTTTTCATCACACACCATACAATAACTTACATCTATTCTGAGTCAACCACGAATCCTCAAGGGCATGTCCAAAACACAATTTTCATGTGCCATGGAAATTAAAACACTTTCAAACCCACAAATTTTTCAGACCAAATAATCCTCACATGTTCTATGATCACCCCACTCTCATCTGGTAATCACTATCACCTTCTTGGGAAACTATGAAATATCCCTCCACTATATATATCATTTACACCATCACCCCTAATACTCCCAAACTATGATGTATACCATTATAGATGAGTGGTGAATACTATCTTATAGACCACATCATGTGTCCACGTGACCTCAACAACCCCATCCACATAGTGAGAAACTATCAAAAATCCCAAGGAAACACCTCATTCAACCTTAATCGACACTCAAATAATGGTCAAAACATCATCCTTGAATATGAAAACCTTATTTCCCATAAACCTAATGATTTTTATCACCCACTATCATATAGATTTCATGATACTTTTTCAACATGAGTTTACCCTTGGTAATCTCATATTAACAAGATAAGAAACTAGTATTTTCATTCCTGGTCTCACATAAATAACTCTACCCTATCCAGTTTATCAATTTATGCATGTGACATGTAAAACACAGAAAAATAATAATAACCACTAACCTCAAATTTTAAGGAATGAAATTTACATGGGAATCCATTTGATTTGGATTCACTATAGAGAAACTATGTAATTTTACAAATTCCCATATTTAGGAAATTAAAAATATATTATAGGTAAATAGAGGCAAAATACAAGATTAAATTAATAGGGTAGTTAGCCATACCCCTAACCGCCACTCTAATAGAAAAAACGAATAAAGAACAATATTTTATGAAGATGCCTCAAATAGAACAACATAGATGAATGTTGATGTAACGTGGTTGTATCTGATATGTTTTGAAAAAAATGGTTTAAGCACCCATTAATTCTTAATTTAATTAACTAATTGTGAAAATCTTTTTTAAACTCATTAATGTTTTGGAGTGACCCTCTTAACTCATGATGTGACTCCCCATCCTTGTCCACCCCTGTTGAATGGTCCATATCAACAGGGCATGAAACACCACCCTCAGAGCCCAAAAAAATTAAACCTGTATACCTAGGGTCACAACATGGTAAGTCCTTGACTTTCATGGCATGATACACCACCTAACCAGGGCACCCTATAATGAATTTCTCATGTGAACCCCCCATCACAGGCTGACCACACCGATGATGACATGATCCCCTATCACATTGTTTATACAAAGTAAGAACTGTTAAATATCCCCTCACTAATATGTATTAATATTATGTCAAGGTAAAGCTTAATCCTTATCTCATCAAGAGGTGATTATTTTTATAATGGATTAGAACATCCCTTTTCACCCATTTATTTTCAAATCCCAAAACCATTAAATATTAAAAATAAACCTATATTCAATGAAGTTATAAAGATTTTTTACTTTTATATGAACCAATAATGTCATAATGCCACTTTGTCATGATTTGAACCCATTTTCCACATAGTGATCAATTATTTAATGATGTCATAATATACATGCCAAAGAATTCAACCCCAAGCCTTATGCAGCTCTTGATTTTCATCCCTAGATTAAACATAAATAACTGAAACCTCAACACTATTGAATCACACAAAATCAATCAAACATCCATCTCCCCATAGGAATCCATGCTTCCCAATTCCAACCTTCCAATCATTTACATGGGAAAAACATCCCAAATTAATTATCTACCATGTGTAATTCTAGCCAAAATACCAAAAAAAAATTAATGTTTCATAACTATGCATTGTCCAAAAACACACATGATCCAAAAAATATACATCATCACCCCACACCATACCAATTCTCATTTCACCCCACGTCATACTTGATTCCCACTATCATCCAACATAGTACAAAATTTATAACAACCCATACTTTACATACGTTGATATTTGACGATTTTACAATAGGACTATATTGATATAGTGTCTTTAGAAACTGGGAAACCTAAAACACTAGTTCATAAAACATTTACACTATATCCTACATATTTATTTATAACTAGACTCTTTTTTACATATTGTACTAAATAACCTCCTTCATGACCAGGGGAAAAGAAAAATATTAAAGGGTGACCTGAAATTATTGGTAAGGGTAAACAAGGGATATATCAACCACATAATAATAATAGGACATGAAAACATATCTTTTGAAAATATTATCATGTATATAAAAGATCCTGATATCATGTCATGGGATAAATCATAAAAGATCAATGTAAACCCAAAATTCTTAACATAAGACATTAAATTTTGTTTCATAATCATAGGAAGAAAAAATATTTCATATTAGTCAAGGATCATTTCCAAGACCATCATAATGGAAAATGTATATTAAACTACTAAGTTCACTTTTCATTCAAGGCATATATTACTTATATTATAACAACCCTGCTTTTTATTACATCTTAAACATGCTTTATTACATAAAACATCACTTGATACAACAAAGAAGATCGAGAGGTTTAGTGTCTTTGGGGATTAGGATCATTACATAAAAACTTTAAACTTGGAATACAACATCTTTATTGAAAACTTCCTTTACATGACCACTACATTCTTTCGTACTTAGCATTGCATGGGATAAACTGAGGACATGCATAAGAAAAGGGTGAGCTATAAATCCCAGTAAGGGAGTACACAATGAATAACATGAGGAGTACAATACATGTTAGGCAATAGGCATATCAATAGAGCATAAGAAAAACATGAACATAAAGGCATGATAAAGCATGATAATCATAACATGGAAATGTGGCAACAACACTTAACATTGAATTAGCATGAGCCAAGGCTCATTGCACATGGAGCATGAGTAAACCCTCATTGCACTTGAAGCACGAGTAAACCCTCGTTGCACTTGAATTATCATGATTAAACACTCATTGCACATGACGTATCATGATACTATACTTTACCCAATGCATTGGAGCGCTATAAAGGGCGCACCCTTCTTAAACATTTCATTTCATGCATAAGTGTACCACATGGATCATAAAACATGGATTCATAAAACATAATCATTTCTTCCATGATAAAGGAATGTGGAATTCATACATGAAACTTTATAATCAATATGTAAATGTGCATAAAGGTGAATACCCTTGATGGAGAAATGGGAATGGTATTCACTACACAAAGACATTGGCTTAGAAAATCGGTGCGATTTCGGCAGCGTAACGGCGTGACATAAGAATTCATAAAAAAGGTTGATGAGAGAGAAAGGGGTTCCTAATCATATTTACATGTAATGGACAGTAAGTAGATCATATATATACACGTCCCAACAATAGAAATGGAATTTAGATTCATGATACAAAAGTATTGCTTCAATGTAAAATAAGAGAGAGAAGTTCCTTTCGGAATTTCGGCATAGTAACGGGTGTACATGGGAGGCATTTAATGAGAGAGAAAGGGTTCTCCCATCATTCAAACAATAAGAGGACAGTATGGGGGAGGTGTGAAACCATACCCCAACATTCATAATTGAAATAAAAAGGGCAATACAACTTAAAGAAAATTGACAAAAAATGAGAAAGGAAGAAAACCCCTTACTTGGAAGTGTGCTTCCAAAGGCTAGAGAGAGGCTTGTGAGAGGCTTCTTGGGAGCTTGGGGAACCTTGGGAGTATTCTAGAGAGAGTAGGGCAGAGGTTGGACGAACTTCAAGGGCTTTGAGTGAGGAGGAAGTGGGATCTTGGGTGGGTTTATATAGGAAAGGTGAGAGAATTCTTTATTATTTAGGTTTGGGACCCCTTATATTAAAATAATCCAAACCACAAACCATCCCATGGTATTTGTCCATGGTTTCTGGAAAAGGAAAGAGGAAAAAAATATTTTACAAGGCCGAGGTCCTAACTTATTAAAAAATTAGGGTTGCTTATGTGGAGGTGAGTCACACTCCCATGGAAATTAATTTAAAAAGGCAAAGTGTTGAATAAGTCTTGAGGGCTCCATTAATGCTTTGAAAAGTGAGTCAAACAAACCCAAAACCTCATTATTTTAATGATAAAACATATATTGGCCGAACATAAGGATTATGGTATTTTATTACATCACCATTGGGTCATTATGATGTCATAAAACACATTATATATTTAAATGGTATTTAATTTTTACCCAAAAATTTGACTGTCTCAGAAAATTATGAAAAATTCACTGTTAAATAATTTCGACATCCTGATTCCAAAAATAATATTTATTTTATCTAAATAATTTTCTAAATATGTGAATTTTCATTTTTAAAATAAAAACCGACATTTATAAAAAAAATCACGGGTTTTGACAGAAATGGCTTTCAAACCTTAATAAAAATTTTAATTGAATTCATAAAATTATAAGATCATTTATATTTAATAAAAATTAATGTAATATTAATAATAATATTTTATTAAAATATTATTTAATTAAAAAATACTTTAATTTAATAAAATATAATCCTTAATTAAATAATAACTAAAAACACCATTTGTACTTTAAAAACTAATTACAATGTATCAAAAATGACTAGAAATTATATTCATTATTATGTACAAAAGTAATGTGCATGAACATGATACTACTTATTTGTTACATAACCCCTTAAAATAACCGCATAAGACCTAAGGGTAAGGTGTGCGATGGTGACAGACTCTTGGGGCAGCTCGGATAACATCGCTCGAGTGGTAATTTCAATCAACTTCCACTTTTCCCATAGACGATCACGTTCAAGCTTGACTTGATGAAGCTCAGCTTGGTCTTGGTCAAGGGAAAAGCCCAAAGACGCCACCTCTTTTCTGAGCTCTGAAAAATGGGCTTCAAAAGGGGCAATTCTACTGGATGAGTCCATCGCTTCCTTTGTCTGAGTAGAAATGGGTTCGTTAATGCCTTATATTTATACTACTTAGATGATCACTGTTCAATGGCTATAAAAGTAACGATCGCAAATCATAACGTAAAACTAAAGAAGTTGACATCTTATAAAAACATTTTTCATAAAGAAACATTTAACTGGATCAAGAGGTATTTTCCATTAATGAAACTTTGGGTCGTTAAAATATTCCCCCCTAAAGAAATTTCACCCTCGAAATTTTCCTTTTCCCACACTAAAACAAATGTTGGTAACTCAGCTTCATCATATCCTCCGACTCCCAAGTTGCTTATTCAAACTTGTGGTTTCTCCACAACACCTTGACAAGAGGCATTGTCTTATTTCGTAGAACTTTTTCTCTACGATCTAAGATCTTCACTGGTTGCTCCTCATAAGAAATATCATCTTCCAATTGTACCACCTAGGAAGAGAGTACATGTGAAGGGTCTGGTATGTACTTCCTTAAGAGGGATACATGAAAGACATCATGCACCTTGTCCATAGTAGGAGGAAGTGCTAGTCGATAGGCCACAACCCCAACACGATCAAGAACCTCGAAGGGGCCGATGTACCTCGGACTTAACTTCCCTTTCTTTCCAAACCTCATGACCTTCTTCCATGGAGATATGCATAAAAACACCATGTCTCCGACTTTAAACTCAAGGTCTCATCGACGATTATCTACATAACTCTTCTGTCGACTTTGGGCTGCCTTGATATACTGCTGAATGGTTTTCACCTTCTCCACCATTTCTTCGACCATTTCTAGTCCAAGCAGCTTACGTTCACCGACCTCATCCCAACATGCCGGTGTTCTACACCTTTTCCCATACAGGGTTTCATATGGTGCCATTTGGATGCTCGAGTGGAAACTATTATTATAAGAGAACTCAACTAGAGGAAGATGTTGATCCCATCCTCCTTTAAAGTCCATTGAGCACGCTCCCAACATATCCCTAAGTGTTTGGATTGTCCACTTGGATTGGCCATAAGTTTGAGGATGATAGGTCGTACTGAAGTTCAGTTCAGTATTCAGAGCATGTTGAAGACTCTTCCAAAACATAGAGGTAAATCTTGGATCTCGGTCAGACACAATAGATAGTGGTACTCCATGCAACCGTACCACATCCCTGATATATATCCATGCCAGTTGATCCAAAGAGAAATCCTCTCGAATAGAAATGAAGTGTGCAGTCTTTGTAAGACAATCCAAAACAACCCAGATTGCATTGTTTCCTTTGGATGTTCTTGGAAGTCCGGTGACAAAGTCCGTGGTGATGTTATCCCATTTCCATTCTGGTATGGGCAATGGTTGCATCATCCCCTTAGACTTCTGCCTCTCTGACTTCACTTGCTGACACACCAGGCACTTTGATGTATATTCAACGATCTCCTTCTTCATATTATCCCACCAAAAGTTTTCTCGGAGATCTCGATACATCTTTGTGCTCCCTGGGTGAATAGAGAAATTTGAACTATGTGCATCATCCAAAAGTTCCTTCTTCAGCTCCGGACTTGATGTAACACATAGTCATTTCCCAAACCACACAATTCCTTCTTCATTAACATTAAACTCTAAGGATTTTCCCTTTTTGATAGCTTCCACTTTTTCTTGGATTCTCACTTCATCCTTTTGAGCATCCTTTATCCTTTCAAAAAGAGATGGTTGAGCAATCATTTGTGAAAGGATTGATGATGTTCCCTTCTTTATGATTCCCACGTCCATCTTCATCAAGTCTAAGAAGATTGGATCCTTCTCAATTCTCATCATTGATAGAATCACTAGATCCTTTCTACTTAGGGCATCCGCCACCTTGTTCGCCTTCCCAGGGTGGTAATGTATTGAATAGTCATAATCCCTGATGAGCTCTATCCATCTTCTCTGGCGCATATTAAGCTCTTTCTGTGTGAATATATATTTAAGACTCTTGTGGTCAGTATATATCTCACATTTCTCTCCATAGAGATAATACTGCCAGATTTTCAAGGCAAAGATCACCGCCTCCAACTCCAGATCATGCGTTGGATTGTTTCGCTCATGGCTTTTCAACTGCCTTGAGGCATAGGATATAACTTTATCATTCTGCATCAGCACACATCCTAAGCCCTTCTTCGAAGCATCACTGAATACCACAAAAAGCTCCCCAATTGTGGGTAAAGTGAGCACAGGTCCAGTGATAAGCCTCTTTTTCAACTCCTTGAAGCTTTCTTCGCATTCATCACTCCAAGAAAACTTTACTCCCTTTCGAGTTAGCTTGGTAAGAGGGTTGGACAACCATGAGAAATTTCTCACAAATCGTCGATAATATCCAGCTAACCCCAAGAAGCTACGGATATCAGTTACCGATGTTGGCCTCGACCATCCCTCAATTGCATCTATTTTGGAGGGGTCCACAGATATCCCATTGCTTGTGATGATATGGCCCAAGAATGAGACTTCCTTCAACCAAAACTCACACTTGCTATACTTTTCATAGAGATTCTCCTTGCACAAAGTCTCTAGTACAGTTTTTAAATGCTCCTCATATTCCTCCTTGGTTTTGGAGTATATTAGAATATCATCTATAAAGACTACCACAAATTTGTCTAGGTAATCTCAAAAGACTCTATTCATCAAGTCCATGAATATTTCTGGAGCATTGGTGAGTCCGAAAGGCATTACTATGAATTCATAGTGCCCGTACCTTGTACGAAAAGCAGTCTTGGGGATATCTTCCTTCTTCACCCTTACTTGATAATATCCCGACCGCAAGTCGACCTTGGAGAAGTATTGTTCTCTACGCAGCTGATCAAACAAGTCATCGATTCTTGGGAGAGGATACTTGTTCTTTATCGTGATTTTGTTAAGTTCACGATAATTGATGCAAAGCCGCATTGACCCATCCTTCTTCTTGACAAAGAGGACTGGTGCACCCCATGGTGATGCAGTTGGGCGTATAAACCCTTTATCCAGATTCTCCTGTAGTTGTTTCTTCAGCTCTTCAAGCTCAACAACAGCCATTCTATATGGATCTTGGATATTGGTAGCACCCCAGGTATAAGTTCAATTGAGAACTCAACATCTCTTCTTGGAGGAAGCCCAGGAAGTTCCTCGGGAAATACTTCAGTGAATTCCCTCACAATAGGCATTTCTTCAAGGGTTGTTTCTTCCTTGGACTTAATCATCTGAGGCAGATATGCGTGCTCATAAGGTAGTAATATCCATGCTTGAGATGATGGAGCTAAAGGAGATTCATCTTCCTCCTGACACTTGTAAAGAATCAGGGGTCGATTCTCCATATGGAGTGTGATTTCCCTCTCCCGACAATTTATGTTTGCTCTATATAAGGAAAGCCAATCCATGCCAAGAATTGCATCAAATTCCACCAAAGGGAGTATGACGAGGTTCGCCGGGAAATTCAATCCACATATTATAACATGGGAGGACTATATTCATGGGATGAAATGATTTCCCCATTTGTCATACTCACCGACATCTTTTCTTCCATGATTTCTGGTGGTGCAGGGATTTTTCTACTAAACCTTTGAGATATAAAAGAATGCGTAGAACATTAATCAAAAAGTATGTTCGCTATTCTTGAATGAATAACTAGCGTACATGTCACCACTTCGTTGTTGGGGTTCACTTCGGCAGAAGTGATGGCAAAAGTTCTTCCTTGCTGTCTTGGAGGTTGTTGATTGCCTCCGATAACCCTTGGATTAGGGCACTGATTCGCAAAATGACCCGGTTCTTTGCATTTGAAGCATTGAACAACTCGTTGAGGTTCGAACGGAGAGTTACTGTCCTATGTCGCAGCCTCGGGTCCTTCTTGCTGACAGTTAACAGCTAGGTGCCCTTCTCTTCCACACTTGATGCATTTTCTTGTCCCCCTAAGGCAATTTCTAGGGTGCTTCTTTCCACACGTTTGGCAAGTGGGGTGCTGGAATTTCTTAGCGCCGTTGGATTTATCCATCGGACCACCAACATTGAAGTCCACCTTACGCTTCTTGTCCCCATGATACCCCTGTGATTATCGGATCTCCATTTCAACCTTGGGGGCACATCGGACAATTTCCTCATAGCTGTCGATGTCACGGATCGCTAATGCTTTCTGCAAGCTAGGCTTCAGCCCACCAAAGAAGCGGTCAACCTTGCATTCGGGGGTAACGACAAAGCCGGAAGCATATCATGCAAGACTTGTGAAGATTGCCTCGTACGCTCCCACAGATTCTTCATCTTTCTGTTTGAGGGAAAGGAAGTCCCTTTCCATCTTAAGACGGAGGGTGCGTGGAAAGTATATATCGAAAAACATCTTCCGGAATTCCTTCCATTCCAAAGCCTCGATGTCCTCCTCAGGCTTCGTATTTTTGATCAACTTCCACCATTGATCAGTTTCACCCTCCATACGATAAGCCGCCAAGAGAACCTTCTCTTTTTCAGAGCATTGGAGGATGGAGAATATCTTTTCAATGGAGTTGATCCATTGTTCAGCGATCGTGGGATCGGATGATCCACTAAAAGTAGGAGGCCTTTGTCTCATGAATCTTTCAATAGAGACTTGTTCTTTCTTAGGGGGGGTTGAACGTTCCTCTTGACCAGTGTTTCTATTCAAAACTTGAGTTAGCTGAGAGAGAAGCGTGGCAAAGTTCGCGATTCCCGCTCCCATTGGATTGGGCATCTCATAAGTACAATCATCACACTGATCTTCACAACGGTTGTTAGCCCGAGTTCTCCTTTTACCGGCCATTGGCTGGAATAAAAGTAAAGTTAGGGGTAACACATAAAGGGTAATCCAAAGACAAAAGTTGATGACTTATAAATAAACTTTAATCTCTTTAACTCATGAGTCTATAGGATTCAATCCAGGCTTTTCATGATCTTCCTTCTAACATATATTCTTAGGAGCATTTTTCCCTTAATAAGGGTTCATACTAAGATTGTGAATTTATCAAAACATATCCCCCGGGAGTGTCGTAACCAAGAGTGCAGTAAGGCCAGTTGTCGTGCACTAGTTCCCGTTCGAGTCTAGCTCAAAGCGGTGTTTTCGGGTTTTACCTCTAAGATACATTTGTGCCAGAGCCGCCTCTACCTGCTCGTATCCAGACAGGGGTGTATTTGTTTGATAAACCACTTATATAGTATTTACCAAAACTTAGGGATTCTTTTATTATACTTAGTCTTGTATATAAGGCTTTACTGGGGTTTACTAATCCCAAAAATAACTAAACCTATCCTCTGATACCAACTATGACAACCCTGCTTTTTATTACATCATAAACATGCTTTATTACATAAAACTTCACTTGATACAACAATGAATATCGAGAGGTTTAGTGTATTTGGGGCTTAGGATCATTACATAAAAACTTTAAACTTGAAATACAACATCTTTATTGAAAACTTCCTTTACATGACCACTACATTCCTTCGTACTTAGCATTGCATGGGATAACCTGAGGACATGCATAAGAAAAGGGTGAGCTATAAAGCCTAGTAAGGGAGTACACAATGAATAACATGAGGAGTACAATACATGTTAGGCAATAGGCATATCAATAGAGCATAAGAAAAACATGAACATAAAGGCATGATAAAGCATGATAATCATAACATGGAAATGTGGCAACAACACTTAACATTGAATTAGCATGAGCCAAGGCTCATTGCACATGGAGCATGAGTAAACCCTCATTGCACTTGAAGCACGAGTAAACCCTCGTTGCACTTCAATTAGCATGAGTAAACACTCATTGAACATGACGTATCATGATACTATACTTTACCCAATGCATTGGAGCGCTATAAAGGGCGCACCCTTCTTAAACATTTCATTTCATGCATAAGTGTGTCACATGGATCATAAAACATGGATTCATAAAACATAATCATTTCTTCCACGATAAAGGAATGTGTAATTCATACATGAAACTTTATAATAAATATGTAAATGTGAATAAAGGTTAATACCCTTGATGGAGAAATGGTCATGGTATTCACTACACAAAGACATTGGCTTAGAAAATCGGTGCGATTTCAGCAGCGTAACGGCGTGACATAAGAATTCATAAAAAGGTTGATGAGAGAGAAAGGGGTTCCTCATCATATTTACATGTAATGGACAGTAAGGAGATCATATATATACATGTCCCAACAATAGAAATGGAATTTAGATTCATGATACAAAATTATTGCTTGAATGTAAAAGAAGAGAGAGATGTTCCTTTTGGAATCTCTGCATAGTAACGGGTGTACATGGGAGGCATTTAATGAGAGAGAAAGGGTTCTCCCATCATTCAAACAATAAGAGGAAAGTATGGGGGAGGTGAGAAACCATACCCCAACATTCATAATTGAAATAAAAAGGGCAATACAACTTAAAGAAAATTGACAAAAAATGAGAAAGGAAGAAAACCCCTTACTTGGAAGTGTGCTTCCAAAGGCTAGAGAGAGGCTTGTGAGAGGATTCTTGGGAGCTTGGGGCACCTTGGGAGGATTCTAGAGAGAGTAGGACAGAGGTTGGATGAACTTCAAGGGCTTTGAGTGAGGAGGAAGTGGGATCTTGGGTGTGTTTATATAGGAAAGGTGAGAGAATTCTTTATTATTTAGGTTTGGGACCCCTTATATTAAAATAATCCAAACCACAAACCATCCCACGGTATTTTCCCATGGATTCTGGAAAAGGAAAGAGGAAAACAATATTTTACAAGGGAAAGGTCAGAACTTATTAAAAAATTAGGGTTGCTTATGTGGAGGTGAGTCACACTCCCATGGAAATTAATTTAAAAAGGCAAAGTGTTGAATAAGTCTTGAGGGCTCCATTAATGCTTTGAAAAGTGAGTCAAACAAACCCAAAACCTCATTATATTAATGATAAAACATATATTGGCAGAACATAAGGATTATGGTATTTTATTACATCACCATTGGGTCATTATGATGTCATAAAACACATTATATATTTAAATGGTATTTAATTTTTACCCAAAAATTTGATTGTCTCAGAAAATTATGAAAAATTCACTGTTGGATAATTTCGACGTCCTGATTCCAAAAATAATATTTATTTTATCTAAATAATTTTCTAAATATTTGAATTTTCATTTTTAAAATAAAAACTGACATTTATAAAAAAAAATCACGGGTTTTGTCAGAAATGGCTTTCAAACCTTAATAAAAAATTTAATTGCATTCATAAAATTATAAGATCATTTATATTTAATAAAAATTAATGTAATATTAATAATAATATTTTATTAAAATATTATTTAATTCAAAAATTATTTAATTTAATAAAATATAATTCTTAATTAAATAATAACTAAAAACACCATTTGTACTTTAAAAACTAATTACAATGTAACAAAAATGACTAGAAATTATATTCATTATTATATTCAAAAGTAATGTTCATGAACATGATACTACTTATTTGTTACATAACCCCTTAAAATAGCCACATAAGACCTAAGGGTAAGGTGTGCGATGGTGACAGACTCTTGGGGCGGCTCGGATAACATCGCTCGAGTGGTAATTTCAATCAACTTCCACTTTTCCTGTAGACGATCACGTTCGAGCTTGACATGATGAAGCTCAGCTTGGGTTTGGTCAAGGGCAAAGCCCAAAGACACCACCACTTTTCCGAGCTCTGACAAATGGGATTCGTAAGGGGCAATTCTACTGGATGAGGCCATTGCTTCCTTTGTCTGAGTAGAAATGGGTTCGTTAAAGCCTTATATTTATACCACATAGATGATCACTGTTCAACGGCTATAAAAGTAACGGTCGCAAATCATAATGTAAAACTAAAGATATTGAAATCTTATAAAAACATTTTTCATAAAGAAACATTTAACTTGATCAAGAGGGATTTTCCATTAACGAAACTTTGGGTCGTTACAATATTCCCCCCTTAAGAAATTTCGCCCTCGAAATTTTCCTTTTCCCACACTAAAACAAATGTGGGTAACTCAGCTTCATCATATCCTCCGACTCCCAAGTTGCTTCTTCAAACTTGTGGTTTCTCCACAACACATTGATTAGGGGCATTGTCTTATTTTGTAGAACTTTTTCTCTACGATCTAAGATCTTCACTGGTTGCTCCTCATAAGAAAGATCATCTTCCAATTGTACCACCTCGGAAGAGAGTACATGTGAAGGGTCTGGTATGTACTTCCTTAAGAGGGATACATGAAAGACATCATGCACCTTGGCCATAGTAGGTGGAAGTGCTAGTCGATAGGCCACAGCCCCAACACGGTCAAGAACCTCGAAGTGGCCGATGTACCTTGGACTTAACATCCATTTCTTTCCAAACCTCATGACCTTCTTCCATGGAGATATGCGTAAAAACACCATGTCTCTGACTTTAAACTCAAGGTCTCGTCGACGATTATCTGCATAACTCTTCTGTCGACTTTGGGCTGCCTTGATATGCTGCTGAATGGTTTTCACCTTCTCCATCATTTCTTCGACCATTTCTGGTCCAAGCAGCTTACGTTCACCGACCTCATCCCAACATGCCGGTGTTCTACACCTTTTCCCATACAGGGCTTCATATGGTGCCATTTGGATGCTCGAGTGGAAACTATTATTATAAGAGAACTCAACTAGAGGAAGATGTTGATCCCATCCTTCTTTAAATTCCATTGAGCACGCTCTCAACATATCCCCAAGTGTTTGGATAGTCCGCTCGGATTGGCCATCAGTTTGAGGATGATAGGCCGTACTGAAGTTCAGTTCAGTATTCATAGCATGTTGAAGACTCTTCCAAAACATAGAGGTAAATCTTGGATCTCGGTCAGACAAAATAGATAGTGGTACTCCATGCAACCGTACCACATCCCTGATATATATCCGTGCCAGTTGATCCAAAGAAAATCCTCTCGAATAGAAATTAATTGTGAAGTCTTTGTAAGACGATCCACAACAACCCAGATTGCATAGTCTCCTTTGGATGTCCTTGGATGTCTGGTGACAAAGTCCATGGTGATGTTCTCCCATTTCCATTCTGGTATGGGCAATGGTTGCATCATCCCCTTAGACTTCTGCCTCTCTGACTTCACTTGCTGACACACCAGGCACTTTGATGTATATTCAGCAATCTCCTTCTTCATACTATCCAACCAAAAGTTTTCTCGGAGATCTCGATACATATTTGTGATCCCTGGGTGAATAGAGAAATTTGAACTATGTGCATCATCCAAAAGTTCCTTCTTCAGCTCCGGACTTGATGGAACACATAGTCATTTCCCAAACCACACAATTCCTTCTTCATTAACATTAAACTCTGAGGATTTTCACTTTTTGATAGCTTCCACTTTTTCTTGGATTCTCGCATCATCCTTTTGAGCATCCTTTAACCTTTCCAAAAGAGATGGTTGAGCAATCATTTGTGAAAGGATTGATGATGTTCCCTTCTTTATGATTCCCACGTCCATCTTCATCAAGTCTAAGAAGATTGGATCCTTCTAAATTCTCATCATTGATAGAATCGCTGGATCCTGTCTACTTAGGGCATCTGCCACCTTGTTCGCCTTCCCAGGGTGGTAATGTATTGAACAGTCATAATCCCTGATGAGCTCTATCCATCTTCTCTGGCGCATATTAAGCTCTTTCTGTGTGAATATATATTTAAGACTCTTGTGGTCAGTATATATCTCACATTTCTCTCCATAGAGATAATGCTGCCAGATTTTCAAGGCAAAGATCACCGCCTCCAACTCCAGATCATGCGTTGGATAGTTTCACTCATGGATTTTCAACTTCCTTGAGGCATGGGATATCACTTTATCATTCTGCATCAGCACACATCCTAAGCCCTTCTTTGAAGCATCACAGAATACCACAAAAAGCTCCCCACTTGTGGGTAAAGTGAGCACAGGTGCAGTGATAAGCCTCTTTTTCAACTCCTTGAAGCTTTCTTCGCATTCATCACTCCAAGAAAACTTTACTCCCTTTCGAGTTAGCTTGGTAAGAGGGTTGGACAACCGTGAGAAATTTCTCACAAATCGTCGATAATATCCAGCTAACCCCAAGAAGCTACGGATATCAGTTACCGATGTTGGCCTCGGCCATCCCTCAATTGCATCTATTTTGGAGGGGTCCACAGATATCCCATTTATTGTGATGATATGGCCCAAGAATGAGACTTCCTTCAACCAAAACTCACACTTGCTTTACTTTTCATAGAGCTTCTCCTTGCACAAAGTCTCTAATACAGTTTTTAAATTCTCCTCATGGTCCTCCTATGTTTTTGAGTATATTAGAATATCATCTATAAAGACTACCACAAATTTGTCTAGGTAATCTCTAAAGACTCTATTCATCAAGTCCATGAATATTGCTGGATCATTGGTGAGTCCGAAAGAAATTACTATGAATTCATAGTGCCCGTACCTTGTATGAAATGCAGTCTTGGGGATATCTTCCTTCTTCACCCTTACTTGATAATATCCCGACCGCAAGTCGACCTTGGAGAAGTATTGTGCTCTACGCAGCTGATCAAACAAGTCATCGATTCTTGGGAGAGGATACTTGTTCTTTATCGTGATTTTGTTAATTTCACGATAATCGATGCAAAGCCGCATTGACCCATCCTTCTTCTTGACAAAGAGGACTGGTGCACCCCATGGTGATGCACTTGGGCGTATAAACCCTTTATCCAGATTCTCATGTAGTTGTTTCTTCAGCTATTCAAGCTCAACAACAGCCATTATATATGGAGTCTTGGATATTGGTAGTGCCCCAGGTATAAGTTCAATTGAGAACTCAACATCTCTTCTTGGAGGAAGACCAGGAAGTTCCTCGGGAAATACTTCAGCGAATTCCCTCACAATAGACATTTCTTCAAGGGTGGTTTCTTCCTTGGACTCAATCATCTGAGCCAGATATGCGTGCTCATAAGGAAGTAATATCCATGATAGAGATGATGGAGCTAAAGTAGATTCATCTTCCTCCTGACACTTGTAATGAATCGGGGGTCGATTCTCCATATGGAGTGTGATTTCCCTCTCCCGACAATTTATGTTGGCTCTATATAAGGAAAGCCAAACCATGCCAAGAATTGCATCAAATTCCCCCAAAGGGAGTATGACGAGGTTCGCCGGGAAATTCAATCCACATATTATAACAGGAGAGGACTTATATTCATGGGATGCAATGATTTCCCCATTTGCCGTACTCACCGATATCTTTACTTCCATGATTTGTGGTGGTGTAGGGATTGTTCTACTAAACTTTTGAGATATAAAAGAATGCGTAGAACCTGAATCAAAAAGTACGTTCGCTATTCTTGAATGAATAACTAGTGTACCTGTCACCACTTCATTGTCGGGGTTCACTTCGGCAGAAGTGATGGCAAAAGTTCTTCCTTGTTGTCTTACAGGTTATTGATTTCCTCCGATAACCCTTGGATTAGGGCACTGATTCTCAAAATGACCCGGTTCTTTGCATTTGAAGCATTGAACAACAGCGTGAGGTTCGAACGGAGTGTTCCTCTCCTCTGTCGCAGTCGCGGGTCCTTCTTGCTGACAGTTAACAGCTAGGTGCCCTTCTCTTCCACACTTGAAGCATTTTCTTGTCCCCCTAAGGCAATTTCCAGGGTGCTTCTTTCCACTCTTTTGGCAAGTGGGGTGCTGGAATTTCTTAGCGCCGTTGGATTTATCCATCGGACCACCAGCATTGAAGTCCACCTTACGCTTCTTGTCCCCATGATACCTCTGTGATTATCCGATCTTCATTTCAACCTTGAGGGCACATCGGACAATTTCCTCATAGCTGTCGAAGTCATGGATCGTTAATGCTTTCCGCAAGCTAGGATTCATCCCACCAAAGAAGCGGTCAACCTTGCATTCGGGGGTAACGACAAAGCCGGAAGCATATCGTGCAAGCCTTGTGAAGTTTGCCTCATACGCTCCCACAGATTCTTCATCTTTCTGTTTGAGTAAAAGGAAGTCCCTTTCCATCTTAAGACGGAGGGTGCGTGGAAAGTATTTATCGAAAAACATCTTCCGGAATTCCTTCCATTCCAAAGGCTCGATCTCCTCCTCAGGCTTCGTATTTTTGATCAACTTCCACCATTGATCAGTTTCACCCTCCATACGATAAGCCGCCAGGAGAACCTTCTCTTTTTCAGAGCATTGTAGGATGGAGAATATCTTTTCAATGGAGTTGATCCATTGTTCAGCGATCGTGGGATCGGATGATCCAATAAAAGTAGGAGGCCTTTGTCTCATGAAGCTTTCAATAGTGACTTGTTCTTTCTTAGGGGGGGGGGGGGTTGAACGTTCCTCTTGACCAGTGTTTCTATTCAAAACTTGAGTTAGCTGAGAGAGAAGCGTGACAATGTTCGCGATTCCCGCTCCCATTGGATTGGGCATCTCATAAGTACAATCATCACACTAATCTTCACAACGGTTGTTAGCCCGAGTTCTCCTATTACCGGCCATTGGCAGGAATAAAAGGAAAGTTAGGGGTAACACATAAAGGGTAATCCAAAGACAAAAGTTGATGACTTATAAATAAACTTTAATCTCTTTAACTCATGAGTCTATAGGATTCAATCCAGGCTTTTCATGATCTTCCTTCTAACATATATTCTTAGGAGCATTTTTCCCTTAATAAGGGTTCATACTAAGATTGTGAATTTATCAAAACATATCCCCCAGGAGTGTCATAACCAAGAGTGCATCAAGGCCCGTTTTCGTGCACCAGTTCCCGTTCGAGTCTAGCTCAAAGCGTTGTTTTCGGGTTTTACCCCTAGGATACATCTGTGCCAGAGCCGCCTCTACCTTCTCGTATCTAGACAGGGATGTATTTGTTGGATAAACCACTTACATAGAATTTACCAAAACTTAGGGATGATTTTATTATACTTAGTCTTGTATCTAAGGCTTTACTAGGGTTTCCTAATCCCAAAAATAACTAAACCTATCCTCTGATACCAACTATGACAACCCTGCTTTTTATTACATCTTAAACATTCTTTATTACATAAAACTTTACTTGATACAACAAAGAAGATCGAGAGGTTTAGTGTCTTTGGGGCTTAGGATCATTACATAAAAACTTTAAACTTGAAATACAACATCTTTATTGAAAACTTCCTTTACATGACCACTACATTCCTTCGTACTTAGCATTGCATGGGATAACCTGAGGACATGCATAAGAAAAGGGTGAGCTATAAAGCCCAGTAAGGGAGTACACAATGAATAACATGAGGAGTACAATACATGTTAGGAAATAGGCATATCAATAGAGCATAAGAAAAACATGAACATAAAGGCATGATAAAGCATGATAATCATAACATGGAAATGTGGCAACAACACTTAACATTGAATTAGCATGAGCCAAGGCTCATTGCACATGGAGCATGAGTAAACCCTCATTGCACTTGAAGCACGAGTAAACCCTCGTTGCACTTGAATTAGCATGAGTAAACACTCATTGCACATGACGTATCATGATACTATACTTTACCCAATGCATTGGAGCGCTATAAAGGGCGCACCCTTCTTAAACATTTCATTTCATGCATAAGTGTGCCACATGGATCATAAAACATGGATTCATAAAACATAATCATTTCTTCCACGATAAAGGAATGTGGAATTCATACATGAAACTTTATAATCAATATGTAAATGTGCATAACGGTGAATACCCTTGATGGAGAAATGGGCATGGTATTCACTACACAAAGACATTGGCTTAGAAAATCGGTGCGATTTCGGCAGCGTAACGGCGTGACATAAGAATTCATAAAAAAGGATTATGAGAGAGAAAGGGGTTCCACATCATATTTACATGTAATGGATAGTAAAGAGATCATATATATACATGTCCCAACAATTGAAATGGAATTTAGATTTATGATACCAAAGTATTGCTTGAATGTAAAAGAAGAGAGAGAAGTTCCTTTCAGAATTTCGGCATAGTAACGGGTGTACATGGGAGGCATTTAATGAGAGAGAAAGGGTTCTCCCATCATTAAAACAGTAAGAGGACAGTATGGGGGAGATGCGAAACCATACCCCAACATTCATAATTTAAATAAAAAGGGCAATACAACTTAAAGAAAATTGACAAAAAATGAGAAAGGAAGAAAACCCCTTACTTGGAAGTGTGCTTCCAAAGGCTAGAGAGAGGCTTATGAGAGGCTTCTTGGGAGCTTGGGGCACCTTGGGAGGATTCTAGAGAGAGTAGGGCAGAGTTTGGACGAACTTAAAGGACTTTTAGTGAGGAGGAAGTGGGATCTTGGGTGGGTTTATATAGGAAAGGTGAGAGAATTCTTTATTATTTAGGTTTGGGACCCCTTATATTAAAATAATCCAAACCACAAACCATCCCATGGTATTTGCCCACAGTTTCTGGAAAAGGAAAGACGAAAACAATATTTTACAAGGCCAAGGTCCGAACTTATTAAAAAATTAGGTTTTCTTATATGGAGGTGAGTCACACTCCCATGGAAATTAATTTAAAAAGGCAAAGTGTTGAATAAGTCTTGAGGGCTCCATTAATGCTTTGAAAAGTGAGTCAAACAAACCCAAAACCTCATTATTTTAATGATAAAACATATATTGGCCGAACATAAGGATTATGGTATTTTATTACATCACCATTGGGTCATTATGATGTCATAAAACACATTATATATTTAAATGGTATTTAATTTTTACCCAAAAATTTGACTGTCTCAGAAAATTATGAAAAATTCACTGCTGGATAATTTCGACATCCTGATTCCAAAAATAATATTTATTTTATCTAAATAATTTTCTAAATATGTGAATTTTCATTTTTAAAATAAAAACCAACATTTATAAAAAAATCACGGGTTTTGACAGAAATGGCTTTCAAACCTTAATAAAAATTTTAATTGCATTCATAAAATTATAAGATCATTTATATTTAATAAAAATTAATGTAATATTAATTATAATATTTTATCAAAATATTATTTAATTCAAAAATCCTTTAATTTAATAAAATATAATTCTTAATTAAATAATAACAAAAAACACCATTTGTACTTTAAAAACTAATTACAATGTATCAAAAATGACTAGAAATTATATTCATTATTATATAAAAAAGTAATGTGCATGAACATGATACTACTTATTTGTTACATAACCCCTTAAAATAGCCGCATAAGACCTAAGGGTAAGGTGTGTGATGGTGACAGACTCTTGGGGCGGCTCGGATAACATCACTCGAGTGGTAATTTCAATCAACTTCCACTTTTCCCGTAGACGATCACGTTCGAGCTTGACTTGATGAAGCTCAGCTTGGGCTTGGTCAAGGGAAAAGCCCAAAGACGCCGCCTCTTTTCCGAGCTCTGACAAATGGGCTTCGTAAGGGGCAATTCTACTGGATGAGGTCATCGCTTCCTTTGTCTGAGTATAAATGGGTTCGTTAAAGTCTTATATTTATACTACTTAGATGATCACTGTTCAACGGCTATAAAAGTAACGGTCACAAATCATAACGTAAAAATAAAGAAGATGACATCTTATAAAAAAAAATTCATAAAGAAACATTTAACTGGATCATGAGGGATTTTCCATTAATGAAACTTTGGGTCGTTACATATATGGATTGACTTTTTTTCAATCATGAATATTTTATGAGATATAAATAATTACCCAATGCATTGGAGGAATATATAGAACCCAAACATCTCATAATGAAATTATAATTATGTGTTCCAGAAAAACATAAATCATTCATCATAGAAAACCCCAAGGAACTAAAATGTGTTTCTTAAACATCATTCTATCATAATATATATAAAATTAATGTATTTAATAAGATAATCAACAATAAGAACAATATTATAATATTAAAAATATGGATAGAAACAAAACCTTATTTAACGAATGTCATCTTAGATGGAAATTAATTTTGATAAAACACTTGAAAATAATTATTGAAGAAAATATCATGTCTTATTCAAAAAAAATTCTTTTCCCAAAATTCCATGCAATTTTAAAATCAAGGAATTTAATTGAAAATACACTAGAAATATTGTAACAGAATCTTCATGGAAATAAGTTGTTATGAAAGCATATGAATTTATACATGCTGTATAAGCTAAAAAATTTCTCCTAGTACTTTTTTTGGAAAAGTCAAAAATAACCTCATACCGAAATTATAAAATGATTCCATTCATACCAGAAAATGATCGGTTAGATTCAAGCCTCTTACATGCATGATAAATATACCCCTATAAATAATTATGTATAAAAAATATCGTATAATAATGACATTCGAAAATCAACCCATAACTTAGGTCTGATATCCTTTATAAGTAACTAAACATCCTATACAATGGTTTACATAATTTAATTGACTTATTACAGAATCCTAGTCATTTCTATGATATCATATATGATCGTATTATCTTCTGTTTGTCAATAACATTTCATTGTTACTCATTATTTAGATGTTATCTTCTTTCAGTTCTTATGCATGTTTTGTCAAAATGTTTTGGTTCTTCATATTATGTCATATTTATATCATTAAAATTTTATATTAACGTAATATATAGAATATTTATTCATTCTTTACATTTATATAGTCATTCTAATGAAGTACATGTATAATGGATCACATCACAACATAGAGACAGTATGTTCTACAAACACATGAGTGGAAAAATTATTCCAATAATTTTTGAATGGTATTGAATTGAATGGTGTATAAAATTTTAGAATTAATATAATGTTATAATAATCATATATATTTTTGATTTCCTTTATTATACACATCCATGTAAGGTGGTGGGGAAAAATATATTACACCAGGGCATGGTGATGGTAAGTCGTACATACACATGTGTGGTGATTTTGTTTTTAGTAGGATGGATAGAAGATGGAATATGGTTGTTTTATAATAATAATAATAACATATCAATATAAAATTGATACTATATTTATAAATACATAATGAAGAAACTAATGATGGTTATGTATAACAAGAAACAAGTTTCAATGAATCGGCGGAGTAGATTACCTCTTCTTCAACATGCCTCCACTAAATATCCATTTAAATCACTAGAGTAAGTATTGGAAGAAGAATAGAACATCTATAATGTGACTAGGGATGTTGATAAGGGAATAGGGTTGGTTATGGATGAACTTTATGGCTTAATGTGATGTGAATAGGTGATGGAGGTGGTTCCCTTTATAATTGAGATTAGGGGCACTTTTGTAAACTCCATAAATAATAAATTGTAATAAAATATTACCCTACCCATAAACCTCCGAAAACATAAAAATTTCTATTATACAATGAAATAAGTTTTTAATCTCATAAAAAAATAAGTTTGTGACAAGTTTTTTTATAATTTAAATTTTATTATTTTAATTAACATTTTGTTATTCTATTTACTTTTTCACAAGGGTAACAAATATGTAAATATTAAAAGGGTTTAATATTTAATTATTTTATAGAAATTAGACCATAAATAAATACCAAAGAACATTTTTCACCATATCAAAATTATTTGATATTTTTAAAATTGTTTTATGATTTTTAAATAATTTAATGAAACATTATTTTCTTAAACAAACAATACTATCAATTTTGAAAATATTAAATTCATTGATTTTTAAAAAATATTTAGATGACATGTTTATTTCGAAAAAAAAAATCTTTTATTTATAAGAAGTACAGGTCTTCTATAAAATTAAGTGGATATATTAATAATCATGAATTATATTCATTTTAAAATTATTAATAAAATTTATTTGTTATTTTTATTAAAAAAATAATCAATACAATAATTTTTTGTAATTATTTATTATAATTATTTTTGTATAAAAATTTAAAATAATATAATATGATGAAGAAAACTCTTTCAGATTTCATAAGGAATATTTTTGAAAAAAATTTCTTTTGTAAAATCTAATATTTAAAATTTTATACTTAGTAAATTATGAATGGCCATCTTTATTGTCACTTTAAATAAAATAATATATGTGTTATAATCACTTATATAAGGCTATAAATGGTCAATAACTCGACTGTTGGATGATTATAGTATAAATATACTCTTAAAATAATATTTTGTCAAATTTTTTGGTCTTTAAATGGATATTATTATTTTAATAAAATCTATATTATTGATTCTTCATCAATTAAATAATTTCTGCATCATTAATGTATAATAAGTTAAAGGAATTATTTAATTATTAAATATTACAATTAAATTAACCTGGTAAAGAAACAAATAATATCTATCAAATTGTTCTTTATAGTCCACTTTATCAATTTCATAATCTTATTATAATAATTTTTTCGTAATTAAAATTTGAGTGGGACATGTTTAGCTTTTCATTAAATAAAATAAAATAAACATCTTAATCTCGTCCAAGTAGATTAAAATGGATACGATTTCGACCCAAGGATGAATTGAGTGGAAATAAACTCATCCAATGATACTAATACAAGTTGTACTGTTATTTTATAATAGTATTGTTACCCTTAATTGAAAATTTACCATTTTACTATAATAATAAAAATTTCTGAATTTACTAATCATAAGGCCCAAAATTAAAATAAAACTATTTTCATAATTTAGACTTTTTGATTCCAAATATTGAATTTATTTATTAATATTCTTAATATAGAATTTCCAATAATTAATTTAATATTATTCTCTCTGTTAGAAAGATAGAATGGTTTTTAAAATTTCAAACATTGAAAAAGATTTAATGGTTTTTGCGTGTGAATTCACTGTAAAATAAATTCTAATGACATAAGTTATATCGAATGATAAAAATAATTTTTATTTATACTTTTAAACCATTTAATATTATAATTTACTGATATATATAAATTCGATGAAAAATATTTTCTTGAATTATAATTTAGTGTAATTTTTACAATTCATCAAAATTGAATGTTATTAAAAAATATTGAAATTTCATCTAATGTAATTTTGTTTATATTTGTTCAAAAAATTATGTTTATTTTTTATATAAATAGTATTAATGTGTCAAAATATTAATCTGAAATGGGTTCTCCATTAAATGGCTGAAACATACCCATTTGAAAAATATAGGTTTTTATACATCAAATAGGGTTTATTCAAAACCAATGACAACAATATCTGTTGAAAAAATATAAATAATATTTTATTGAGTATATGATAAATATATTTAATTAGATTCATTTACTAATAGTAATTAAAATATAAAAATATTTAATTGATTTATATTTTTCATAAATAATTGGTAGTGAAAGACATAACTGTAAATTTTCATAAGTTAGATATATATTTTTCCTGATAACCTAACGAATCTGTTAAAATGGTGATTTTATACTAAGAGCATATCATGGAACTTTGAAACGCATTATTTCATGAAATTAAAGCTACTAAAGAAATAAACTATTTAATGAAAATATTTTATAAAAATATTTGAGTGTTACATTCTACACCCCTCCATAAACTGTATATCACCCCCAAAATTCACCACTTGGATACAAACAGATGAGGATATGTCTCCCTCATCATATCCTCAAGTTCCCATGTACCTTATTAATTTTTTTAGTTCTACCATAAACCATTAACCAAGTGAGTGGTCTTGTTTGCAAGAAGATTCTCATTTCTATTTGGAATCTCTATCGATTGTTATTCATAAGAGAGATCATTCTCTAGTGGTTGGACTTCTAAGTTTAGTAAATATGAAGGATCATACATGTACATTATTTTGAGAGATACATTGAACACAACATGATCTTGATAGATATTTTGTAGAAGTCCCATTCGGTAAGCCTCCTTCCCAACATGATCCAAAATATCAAAAGTACTAATATATCTAGGGGTAAACATTCCCTTCTTTGCAAATATCATTACTATCTTCCTGGGATATATTCATAGAAACAACTTGTCAGTCTCTTCAAACTCTAGGTCTTTTCTTCTGTTGTCAGCATAACATTTTTTTGACTCTAACATGTTCTTATGTTTTGTTGGATAGATCTGACCCTTTTTTCATTTCCTCAACAACAATATGTCATAATAGATTTTTTCCTCACTTCATCCCAAAAATATGGTGCTAATCATTTTTCCATTGAGGACTTCATAAGGATATATCTGAATACTAGAGTGAAATCTATTTTTGTAAGAAAATTTCCCCCAAGGTATGTGTTGATCCCAACCACCTTTAAAATTCCTACAACATTCTCTCAACATGTCTTATAAATTTTTAATTGTCTTATCATACTAACTAAAGAACCGAGGAAGATAATCAGTGATGAAACAGAACTCCATATCCATAGCCTAATTAAGACTTCTCCCAAACAACAAGGTAAAAATAAGATCCCAATCAGACATAATAAAAAGTGGTAATCCAAGGAATCTGAAAATTTCTTTTACATATATCTTAGAAAGTTGATCTAGAGAAAAATACTCTCTAATAGAAACAAAGTGTTCCTAATTCTAAAGAGATCAACTATAAATCATAATGAATTATAGCCTTTATATGTTTTGTGATGTTTTATGACATATTCTATTGCGATGTTTTCCCAATTTCATTCTTGTATGGGTAATGGTTATAATATCCGCTTCGATATATGTCTCTCAGCCATAACTTTCTAAAAAAACAAGAACTCAAGGAAATATTTGGAAACATCTATTTTCTAGAAATCACCCCAGAAATAATCTTTGAGGTCCATGTACATCTTTTTGCATCCATGGTGAATAAGGAATAAGGATCTATGAGCCTCAATACATATATCCTTAATTAATTATGGAATGAGAGGAATACAACTACTATTCATGAACCTCATTATTCCATCGCAGTCAAGGTTGAATTCAGGAACATTTCTCACCTTCTTTTGTTGTTCTACATCTTCCTTCTACGGCTCCTAAATCATCACTTATATAAATAGTTGGACCTTCATTTGATAAAGACATGATTTCTCCCTATCCTTTACATTTTCAAAATCCGTCCTTTTAAAATCTATAAATATTGGATCTTTTGGGATCCTTATCATGGATAGGTTAGCATGGACCTTTCATACCAAATCATCCACCACTATATTCGCTTTCCCTAGATGGTAATGTGTTGATCAGTAAAAATCTTTTATAAAATCCAACAATAATATATGACTCATATTCATCTCTTTTTTTGTGAAAATATACTTAAAACTATTATGATTAGAAGGAATACCAAACCCTTCACCGTAAAGATAGAGACTGCATATCTTTAATGCACTGATTTCTATAGATAACTTTAAATCATGGGTTGGGTTACTTTTCTCCTGAATTTTCAATTGTCATAAGACATAAGCTATCACCATATCATTTTGCATGGGAACCCAACCCAACCCCTTTTTTGATGCATTACTGTATATCACAAACCTTTCTCTACTATTAGGATGTGTGAGCACATGTGCACTAGCCAGCTTTTTCGAGCTCTGTGAAATTTTCTTCATATTCCTACATCCACAATGTCATAACTCCGTTTTCAGTAATCATGGTGAGTGGAATCAGTAATCCTGAAAAATCATTCATAAAACCTTAATAATATTCATCCAAACAAAGGAAACTTTGGATCCTAGTTAATATTTTTGGTCTAGAACAACTTTCAATAACTTATATTTTTGCTGGATCAACATATATCCCCTCTCTTAAGATCATCAGACCTAAAAATTGAAATAATCTAAAGCCAAAATTATCACTTCGTAAAATTTTCATATGGATTCTCCTTTATCAAGTTCTTCAATATAATTCATAAGTGATATTTATGTTCTTCCATGATTTTAAAATAGACAAGAAAATATTCTATAAAGATTACTACAAATTTATCAAGATAGACTCTAAATGATCTTTTCATTAGATTAACGAAGATAGTGGTGGCATTAGTAAGACAAAGAGTAATCACTATAAATTCATAGTGTCTTTACCTTGTACGGAATGTTGTCTTTGGTATATCTTCCTTAGAGAACCTTAATATATGTTATACTGAAAGAATATAGACATTATAAATGTATTGATCTCAACGTAGTTGGTCAAATAAGTCATCAATGCGGAGGATATGATATTTTTTCTTGATAGTGATCTCATTATGTTCTCGATAATGATACATATTTCTTATTAACAAAGAGAATATGTGCTCCCCAAGGTGCTGCACTAGGTCATATGAATATCATTCCAGTATTAAATTATAGTTTCTTATTCAATTACTATAACTCAATTGCATCCATTCTATAAGGTTTCTTTAACATTAGAATATCACTCGGTATGAGTTATATTGAATACTCAACTTCACGATTAGGTGGATGACCTTCTAATCTATCTAGAAATCCACCATCAAATGCCCTTATAATATCTGTACTCTTAATAGTGAGCCTCTCCCAAAATATTTGAGATAGATACACTTTATTTATAAGGATCAAGACCCATAATATTGAAGAAATTTCTACAGTAATTTCATATTCTTACTTGCATTGATATATGATCATATATTGATATGAAATGTGAAAGGTGACTTTAGTCTCTTATAAATTGATATGAGATTCATACAAAAAAATCAATCCATGACAATAATCATATCAAATTCCACTATATGAAGGATCACATGATTTTGAAGAGGAACATTCCCCCAAACATCGACTGGAGAAGAATTGTAGACATTAGATACAATTGTTGTGCCATTAAGAGTTGTTATTGTTAAATCATCGTCTAATTTTTGACTTAATACAGTGATACCCTTAGAAAATTCTTCATAAATAAAAATGTGGGTGGATCCAAAATCAAATAAAACATTTTATGCATTAGAGTGGATGGTGAGTGTACCTTTCACCATTTCATTATCATACTCTACCTCGATGATAGTGATTTCATGTGACATTCCTTTTTAATTGGAATTAATAGATTTCTAATGTTGAGCATCATCAATAATCCATGGATTATGGAATATATTTTCATAATTCCCCATTTCCATTCACATTTATCTTTGATGTGTAGGAGGAGTATTTTGTGTATCCTTTTTCTCTATTTGCATAATTAAACATCTTTTTCCCATAAAATTGTAATTTAATAACTTGATGACCTTATTTTCTGCACATAAAAAATTTAATAGAGACTTTAATAAAATTTCCTCCATTTTTTATTCCACACATTGGGCATAATAAAAAATTTATTTTTTAGTGGGTTTTTTAGAATTTCCTTTGAATTTTATTTTTATATTCTTATCAACCCCATAGGAATGATGGGTTACTATAATCTATATCTCAACCTTGAGAGAACATTGAACAATTTTCTCATAGATATTAAATTCCCTTATGGATAATTCCTTTAGGATACATAGTTTTAAGCCACTAAAGAATTTTTTATTTTTACTCTTCTATTGGATAATAATTCTAGAAGCATTCCCTATAAGTATTGGAAACTATTATTTGTAGGTACCAAGAAATTCATTGTCCTTTTTAATAACATCAAGGAACTCCTTCTCCATATTTTTTTGATGAAAAAGTGGAATGTGCATATTGAAAAATAAGTTAGGGAACTTGTCCAATTCCATGGACTCAATTTCATATATTTTCCATGTATTATTGAAAATATTTCACCATAGATCAGCTTCACATTCCAAACAATAGACAACTAAGATTAATTTATCATGTAATTAACATTGGGTAACTAAAAATATCTTTTATTTTGAATTGATCTATTGTTCAGAAACTAATAGATAAGAATACCCATTGAGATAAGGTGGACGCTACCACATGAAGGACAGGACAAAGTGTCGTTCCCTCCTTTGCTCATTTGGAATTCATGAATGATTCATAGATTGAGAATATTGTGTGAGAATAGCTAAAATATATTTCATCTAATATCCCATAACATTTGGTTCCTCTATAGGAAAATCAATTCATTTACAGTCACATTCAGGATTGACATGGTCCATTCAGGTTCCAACCATTGACTAATACCAAGAAGCCTAGTGTGAGAAACACTAATCATATTGGGAAAACTACATAATCAAAAATAAAATTTCAGTTTATGACACTTTAGATTTTATCCCATGTTATTCAGGATCATTTCCAAAACACTAGGATTGTAAATTGTACATCGACATATCCTTTAGGTTCTTACTAGACATTTATTATCCTAGTTTTAAAATGTTAACTATGCATATCTTGTGATACCAACAATAATGACCCATTCATTAAAAAAAGTAAATTACGTAGAAATGTAATAATATTCATTAAAAAACATTAGAAATATACAATAAGACCATATAGATATAGTGCCCTTTGAAACTAGAAAACATAAACAACTGGTTCATAAAACATTTATATAGTCTCTGACTTAATTATTAATTACTAGACTCCTTTTTGAATTATTTTATTTAATACCCTTCTTTATGACCTAAGGAAAAGAAACATATGAAAAGGTGATCTCAAATTCTTAGAAAAAATAAACATGTGAGACATTAATCATATCATAATCATGGTATATAAAAACATAACATTTGAAAATCACATCCTGTATATAAAAGGCTATGATATCATGTGATGGGATAAATCTGAAAAGTTCAACATAATCACAAAAGTCATAACATGAGACAAGAAATTTTCAAGTATACAGATAAGAATTGAAAATAATAACATATTTGTCAAGGCTCATTTCTAAGACCATAATAGCCGACAATGTCCATTATTAAACTAAGTTAACTCCTTTCTGAAGCATTGTATTAATGAATCAAATTTAATTATTGTTCCTTTCAATTCTATATCATTAGATATAAATATTTACCCAATTCGTTATTGGGAGATATAGGTATAATCATTATCATAATAAAATAATTCATATTTTTACCACAAAAAATATAAATCTTTCATCATAGCATAACCCATGAAACAAAAATGGGGTTCTTAAACATCATTCCATCATAATCAATATAAAATAAACAAGTTTTAAAAAAATCATACCATGATAAGCACAATCAAATAATAGTAATAATATGGATATAAATATAAACCTATTTAACAAACATTATATTAGATGGAAAATAATTTTTATAAAACACTTGAAATTAATTATTCAGAAAATATCATTTCTTCTTCAAAAACATTTTATTTTATAAAAATTCCATAAAATTATAAAAGAAAGAAATTTATTTGAAAATAAAATAAAATAATTATAAATTAATATTCCTAGAAATAAGAAATTATAATAACATAATAATCTATTGACGTCATATAAACTAAAAAAACATTTTTCTCATACTTTTTCTCTGGAAAAATGAAAATGTACCTTGTACAAAAACAAAAAAAATCATTCATAACGTTTAAAAAAAATCAACAATTGGTAATATTGAATATAAAAAATTGTATAAAAATATAAATAATGTTAAATATTTAAGAAACATGTATGTGGATGAAATATATACCCCAGTATATACATACATAAAAATAATCTCATATAATAATGAGACTGTGAAATTATCCCTTACCTTAGGCCTTATATCCTTCATATGTATATAAACCTCTTGTATAATGATTTAAATAATTTCATTGATTTATTCCAGAATCATAGTCATTTTTATGTTATCATATTTAAAAATATTATCATCTTTTTGTTAGTGACATTTCATTGTAAGTCATTATTCGAATATTAACTACATTATATTCTTATTAATGTTTTGTCGAATAAGTTCTGGTTCTCCTTATTATATCATATTTATATCAATAAAAAATTATATTAACATAATATATACCATATTTAGTCATTCATTACATTTATAAAATCATTCTTTAATGAATATCATCTTGAATGAATTTTATCCCATCATGGACATGATAGGTTGTACGTACGCACAAGCGACTACATCATTCCAATAATTGTGCAATGATATTGATTGGGATGGTGTATAATATTTAAGTAAAATTTTTATTTTATAATAATCATATATAGTTATTATTTCCATTATTATACCCATACAAGTAAGGTAGGGTGAAAAATAGATTTCACCACAATGTGGAGACGGTAAGCAGTACGTATACACGCATTGTAATTTCATTTTTCAAAGGATGGATTGAAGATATAATATGTTTTTATCACAGTAATAATAATAACTCGGTATATAATTGATAATATATTTAATAGTTTATAATGAAACAACATGTGAAGAGGAAGTACAGTAAGAAATAATTTCAAAAAGAATGGGTATTGGAGATTACCTTTTCTTCGACAAGCTTCCACTAAATATCCCCTTAGAGCACTAGAATTGTTCTTGTAACTATAACAGAACCATTGGAATTAAAATAAGTAAGTTGATAATGTATATAAAAAGGGTATGGTAGATATTGGAGACAAAAAGTGAAATGATGAGGTGATGGATGAGGTGGTATTTCATAATTGAGGGGAGGGGCACCTCAGAAAACTCCATAAATAATATTTTATAATAAAATAAAACACTAACCAAAAACCTCCAAAATGTCTGAATTTATAATATGAGATGAGATAGGGTTATAATATTATCATCTGATAAGTTTTTACATGTTTCCTTTCAATTTAAACAATAATATTTTAATTATCATTCGGTTATTCTATTTTATTTTTAACTAGGGTGAAAAATATTTAAATATTAAAAGGGTGTAATATTTACTTATTTGATCTAAGATAAACAATATATAAACACCATAGAAATTTTTTGACCTTATAATAATTATTCTATAGATTTAAAAATGATTTATTTTTAAAAAAAATTTATTGAAACATTATTTTCCTAAACAAACAATAGTGTCAATATTTACATTATTAAATTCATTTATTTTTAAGAAAATGTTTTTAAAAAAAATTAATTTTAAAAAACTATTTTATTAAATTCATAAGTCATAAATTTAATCAATAATATTAATTTTACATATCAATTAAACCAAATTAAAATTACTTTAATATTGTCAAAATTATTTATTTGATATTACAATTAATACAATAGTCACTTCATCAATTTTATGTAATTGTTAAATATACCAATCTATTGAATAAAAATTCAAAAAAATAGTACGATGAAGATAATGATTTTAGTTTTAAAAATAATATTTTTAGGATAATTTAACTTCTAGAAAATACCATATTTAAAAGGTTATACTTATTAAATTATGAATATGTAAACATTAACATCACATTAATCAAAATAATCTATGTTTCATAATCCCATCTATAAGGCTCCAAATGATCAATAAATCAAATTTGGATGATTTTTGGCGATATATACTTGACTAGTAATATTTTTTCAAGTTTATGGGTATTTAAATGAGTATTATTATTTTAATAAAATCTATATTGTTGATTTTTCAAGAATCAAATAATTTTTGCATCATTAATATATAAGTAATTAAGGTAATTATTTATTTTATAAAAATTTAAAATAATTTACCTAAACAAGTAAAATAATATTATAATTCAAATGATTATTTATAGAAAAATTTATCAATTTTATAATATTATATTTAAAATGATTTAGTTATTAAAAATCTAGTGAGACATATTTAAATTTTATTTAAATTAAATAAATTAAATGTCCTAATCTCATCAAAGATTATTTAAATCAATATGATTTCATCCCAAGGATGATTTAGGTCAAAAAAACTCATAAATTTATCCCATGAAAATACATTGGTTAGTTTTATAATTGTATTCTTACACTTAATTACCTGATATACCCTTTACTAGAATAATAAAAATTACTGAAGTTACTATTCATAATTCCTGAGAATAAAAAAATCTATTTACATAATTTTTACCTAATGATTCCAAATATGGAATCTATTTTTCATAATTTAAAACACATATGTTTCTGTAATTAATTTTAAATTATTCTCTTTTTTCAAATAGTTAATATTTTTTAAAAATTAAAACATTGCAAAAGATTGAAATTTTTTTAGATCTGAATTCAAGGTAAAATTATTTGTTAATGACATAAATTTTATTGGGTGATAAATATATATTCTATTTATACTTTTAAACTACTCAATGTTATAATTCAACCTTATAAATTATTTGGATGAAAATTTTATTTTCATATAAAATTTAGTTTATTTTCTATTATTCATCAAAATTTGAATGGTATTAAATAAATAATAAAATTTCATCCAATGAAAATTTTTATATCTCACTTCCAAAGAACATGTTTATGTATTCGTATATAAATTATTAATGTGTCAAAAATATGTAATTAATTGTATGACATATATATTTCATTAATTTCAATTACGAATAGTAATTCATATATAAAAAAAATTTAATTGATTTATAATTTTTATAAATAATTGGTTGGGAAATACTTCACCATAGATTATAATAAGTTAGTTATATTTATCCCTAATAACATAATGGTTAGGTTAAAATGGTCATTTTATAATAATGGATTCATGTGGTTAATTTAAACATACAATTTCTTGCATTGGAATAAACTGGAGAATTAAAATTATTTAATGAAAATATTTCATAAACACATCAGGGTGTTACAGAATGCCTCTCTTTTACATATTTTAATCCCATCACCTAGTTACCACCGATCACGTCTGAATCCCAAATCTAAACTAGAATTTTTCAAATTATTTTACAAAATACATACATCATGCAATGCAATATATCATAAAACACCAAAAACCTACATTCTCATATTATACGTATAATTATCAATTTATCCTAATCCATATCTAAGATAGTTGACTCAATCATATGTAGCTGAATTTAAACCCTACTTCTAGATACATATCCTCCTAGTGGAGTAACACTCATTATCAGCAACTTCCCCCACTATTGGTTATCCCATCTGCGACTCTATCCCACATATACTATCATATCTTATGTAATGAATATTTTTATTAATCCTATTCCTACTTCAAATTCCTAGGTATGTACTAGTCCTCATACTCAAACAAGAAACATGTTGATCTAATAAAACTACTCTAAATATCTTATGTTGATGTCTGATCTACACTCCTCTAGTAGTTGATCACCTTATGCCAAGACATGACTCATCCACCTTCACTTTATGCATTTCACTGAACACACAAAACAATGAAACACTATTATGGGTCATTTACTGTAACTTCTCTACCCTATCTTCTTAATTGTATGCCCAACCACTAAGAGGGTTATAATTATTATAAAAATCACTTTTAAATCTAAAAGATTCATTGAAGTGGTTTTAAATTAAAGTAAAATGATCTTTTGAAGTAATTGAAGTGTTTTTAAGATCATTATGATTTCATAAAAGATATTTCTAATAATTTAATGGAGGATATATGATCCTTATAATTTCATTGAAGGATGTGGATGATCCACTTCTTGAAGCTTTGTACAGTTGGTGGGGACGGTTGGCTAGTGACATGTTGTACTCTATTTGGATATCCAGAAAACCCAATTTATTGACATTAGATTCCCATTATACCTCTGTTGAAAGTTATTTAGAATGATATTCTTCCATGTAGTCCACAATATACATGGTAGAGCTTAAAAGGTATCTTATGGTGTCGAGAAAGATCATATGAGGAGGCATTTATAATGATGAAAAAATATTCTTCTCATCTCTTCAATTCCTTTTCTTGACCTAAATACATCCATATTGTCCCTAGTAGTCTTGATATATATATATAAGATAAATGTGGATAGGAGCTGAATCTTATATCAACATCATAATCCTATAAATAGAGGAATATTGAGACTTGGATCTGAATCCTGTAAAACTTTCATAATCCAAAAACACTCTTCATGAAGGAGGACTTCAAATATCTATAATTATTCAAACCATCCTATCAAAAAAATTAACTATTTTAAAACATAAATTGTAATGACTAGTCCCCAGAATCCTGAAGTTAGTGCCTCCTACTATTATATTGGAAAAAGATACCAGGAATTTCATCCTATAGGATCTAATCATTTCGTAGTCTTGGTAAACCAGATACAAACTTGATTCATGAATTAAAATTGCATAAAAAATTTATAAAAAAATTTTTTAAACAACATTATTCCCTTTAAAATCTAATTTCAGATCCAACTTAGTACTCCTCATGAAATCCTATAGAATGGTAGAAAATAAGTGCGAGGTAAAATGATCTGTAAGGGTTAAATACTGTATAAGTAATCATAAATAAATAGGCATGGTTAATATGGAAAGATATATAAATTAAAGCGTTTTCCATTGAAATAAAATGACTATCATGATAAGATAATGAATATTGATATTTAAAGGTAAATAAATGAAACACATTCCATTAAATCAATAAAATGAGAAAATAAGTATCAATAGATAATGTCAATGAAATGATTTCAAAGATTATAATAATAATAATAATAATAATAAATTAATTATTAATTAAATAAATCCTTAAATGTTGGATTTCATGTAGAAGGTACATGAAAACCTATACCATCAAGATCATTCATTAGATGGATTAAAACAATAAGTAGAAACATGTTTAATTTGGTCAACTAGTTTGTCTCGTGATACCTATTGTGGAAAAAAGGTGCAATATAATGTTTAGGCTCCACCCATCATAGTAATTCTAATGAGTTCCTCATATAACAAATAATATATTTAATTCATAAATAATATTCCATATCATCAAATATCCAGATTGAATAAAATATACAGATTTATCATTATTTCCCCAATTAATAAAATAAAATTCAATCAAGTCAATGTATGAAAAAATGGTATACATTTTATGAAATAAACATATCCATTAAACTATAGTTTTTATATTTAAAATAAAATTAATGTCTTATAAAAATTAGTACTATAAATTTATTATTTCAATATAAAGTTAATAGTCATAAAAGAATGTGTTATTGAAAAATAATTTTTTCCACTTGGTAATTTTCACGTCAAATCCCATTAGATGAGATGATTGAAATTAAAACTAAAAATAGAATAAATAATTAATTATTAATGATATTACCTATCATATGGTTGTTATATAAACCAGATAAAATTTATTCTATGTATTAAACAATTAATCATAGTAGAATTTATATTGGGACAAAATCCCTTTCCACACACTTCCTTTTGGTTGAATGCCCAATAAAATCCTATATAATGGTTTTAATCATTTAATTATCTTATAATAGAACCATATGGATATCTATAATATCATATATAATCTTTTTATAACATTTTATCCCCATTTTTGAAATAATAATTCATTATTCTCACAGTTTAGGGTGTTCATTTCTTTCTTTTCCAAGAATGTTTTAACTTGTTTTTTTTGGGTTCCTCTTACATAGTTCATAATTTAATCATATTAAAAATGTAACCAATGGTATTATTATCATATATATTTATTGTATATTTATTTATTTTAATCCATAAAATTTGGTGATAATAAATGAAAAACATCATTCTTAGAGATGATAGGTCGTATGTATACATGAACATTATTTCAATTTTATTATACTATTTAAAGAAAGAAAAGTAAATTCTATATATACATATATATTCATTCATTCCAATATAATTTTTATGTCATATATATCACATATGTTTATTAAAACATCTTTAATATATTCAATGTAATTCTTGAGCAAATCGCATCGCTTCGTGAGGTGGTAGTATGTTGTACACACGAGTGATGAGAACTTATTCCCAAAAAATAGAAATCATGAAGTTATGTGTGGTATAATAATTCCGAAATCATAGTAATATCATATATATCATATATAAACTATAATACATCATTATTTTTAGTATCTAAAGGTGGTAATTTTAAAAAGAACAAAACCGATTCGTGAGGCGGTATTCTGCAGTACACATATAAGATGATTTAATTACCCATTTAATTGAAGTGTGAAAGGTTTTATGTCAAAACATTAGCATAAAAATATCATATTATATGGAAGATACTGATTTTATTATGTAATCATGATATAATACAAATTTTTGGATTTGGATAAGGAAATAAAATAAAAACACTCTTAAAATAATTTTACCACTTCTTTGGGTATCTATCTTATACTTGCAATAATATATTACTAAGATGGATTTATTCCCATTAAAATTAGTATAGTATGAGGGGAGGGATGTTTTAGTGTTATTTTTTTACATTTTATGATGATAAAAATTCCTTGAGATGGTTGAATAAGTTGGGATTGTGAGTGCCCTTTTATAATTGCTGAGGAGTGGTATTCTTATAAACACTCAAAATTATTTAATATTGGTATTTCTCCCTTACCACATGTGAATAAAATAATTATAATTATTGTTTTATATGGAATATATGATTGAGACAAACCTCCACCCAAAATTATAAAAAAATAAACATTTTTTTCTTTAACTCATAAGATTCCTTATTTTACTATTTTGATTTTTTATTATGTTAACTACATTTATAACCAATGTAATTTATCCATTATGATTAAGTATGAGTTAGAAATATATTAAAAATTTTAATCGCTAATTATATATAAGATATATAATTTATAAGATAAAAATATTTTCCTTTTTTAAAATAACTTTTAATATAATCACATGTAATGTACAAAAACACCGCTAAAACCATAATCATTCTAACCATGTTTTTACTATTTAAAAATAAAAATGTTCATTATAAAATATTGATAGGTTTATGAATTTATCATATTTCATATTTATTAACATCTTAATATTACTTTTTAGTGCATAAGAGTTTTGGAAATTCTAAATTATTTAAAAAAATATTATTTTTCAAAAAATAAAATTGATGTTAATTTTATCATTATTAATTTAAATATGAATAAAACAATATGAATACAATGATTAAGTTCAAATGTATTGTGTTCTGATATTTTTAATATGATATATTCATCTAAAAGCATTGGACAAAATTAATTTTTTTTGTAGTTGGGTATTAACTATTTTATATCTATCTTTGTTTTTATAAATTACACATGGATAACATTTAATACAATCTAAATTTGTTTTAAAAAATATTTTTTATTAACATGGTATAATAAGATTCTATGATCTTTTTTTTATTTTATTAATATTTTTTATTTTCATTTTTAAAATGATTTGGTTGTCTATGAAAGAACCAAATCCAAACCTCATCCACTTTTAAGGGGACCTATAAGTAAACCCTCATCAGAGGTCCACCCTTAGAGGCTGTCAAAGAGCCTTATCAAAGTATGGTGTAGGATATAAGTGACCAGTTTCATTTATAAGGACCAATTAGTGTTCCCGCGTAAGTGGGGCATGAATTTTCCACATTTCCAAGAGGTCTAGTGTGTGTGTAGTGTTTTTTCATCCATCGTTTAGAGCTTTTGTATTTAATACTTCTCAATTTCTATGGTTTCAATTTGATGTGGGATGTAATTTTTAACATGAGATTTAATCTCAGTCATTATTTATCCCCCATTTTTATTTCATCCATATGATAATTTCTCTTTAATGATTCCACTATTTACTTTTATCCCATGTATTTTATTTGGATCACCTTTATTATATTTCTTATCCGGGCATTTTTTTATCCTCTTATACTCATCATATTCCAAAGAGACCATTTAATGACATCTTTTATTAGGAGTCCTTATTCACAGCACCTTTTCAGCTCCACGTATCTTCAGTATATAGTTTCATAAAAGTTGATATCAGTTAATTCTATTTACATTACTTTTTGAGAAAATGGTGGTTTGACTTCACCATCATTTTTATGCTCCCTCAAACTCAAATAAAATAAAGGTGTTCATCATCATGTTATTCATTTTATCCAAGAAAACCTTGATTTTTTATTATACATCAAGAATCACTGATTCTTTACTATCCCTATTGTAATCTTATTTATCTTTATATAGAATCTTTTCTTGTTGAGTTACTCTCCTTTTTTTGAGTAACCATTATTTTTTACCAATGGTATATCATACATGTCACCATTGGAAAAGTTTTAACGGTCGGTGTTTTTTATTAACAATTCGAACCAAATACTGGGTCACATACCCACCACTAAAAGATAAATTGTGTGTAAATTTAATCGCCAATTGACATCAATGGCACTTAAATTTACCAACTATTGAAATACCATGGTATGTTATATTTTTTACTCATAGTTTTTTTATTTCTTATATTATGACTTTGGAAGTAACATTCATTAAGTTATTTCATAAGATCCTACATCTTCTTATTCTCTTAATAATTTGTTTTGTTAATTGTTATTATTTTTGTGTTCTTATCAGTATCATATGTTTTTATCTCTATTTTTCTATATAATTTTTATTGTAATTTATTTCATATGTAACATGGTATTATTTTTATTTTAATATATTTCTTTTTGTTTTTTTTTGTTTCTTTGAGAAACAATGGTTTTTTTATTCATCTTTAATTTCAATATGTTTTTTGAAAATATTTTAAATAGGCCACCATTAGAATCCAACAATAGGAAATTTACCCATTGTTGGGCATCCAATTGTTGGTAATTTTTATTACTATCAAAAATCAATTTTGTGTTAGGATTCATAGATTTTATTATAGTTTTGTATAATTATTTTTTTAAAAAATGCAATGGGAGGTATTAGTTTGTTCTTCCACCACTGTACATTTCCAACAGTAGATAATGAATCACCATTCTATATTTTCCAAGATAGGTTATGACCCACCATTATTTAAAATTAGTTTCTAAAATTTTTTATTTATTAATTTTTTTAATGTTGTTAAAATAAATAACATTTTCATATTTTTTAATTTTTCAGTTTAAAATATATTAACAATGTCATTTAAAAATAATTATTACATTTTTTTACTGAAAATTTCTTATGAAGATAGTTTTTTATAAAATAATCTATTTTTTAAATAACTCTGTTGTATGTATAAAATTTTGAATTATATTATATTATTAATTAATTTTTTTTTATTATTTTTCATTAAATTATTTATTTTAAAATATGAAATGTTTTCTTTTATATTTAATGAATCAAAAATTTTAGTGGTGTTTGGATTTCAACATGACTTCAAGAGAGTTAGTTAACAGTCATATTTTAATATTTTTATATACTACCAAGTGTCATGTAGACATTGGAAATGGAGACACTCCTTTGGATCTCGTTTTTATGTTTCAGGATATTTATTCAAGGATAAAACACATATACTAGGGATGATGATTTATTCGATGAGGATATGATAATAAATTTCTTACTACTCTCAAAACTGATCATGAATATTCAAAAACATATATTATTTTGTTGGGATCATGAAATATCTTAATCAATTTCATCATCCACCCTACATTTCATCCAATAACATTAGATAAAACTAATTTCTACATTATCTTTTAATGATTTATTTCACGGTTTTCAGTTTTTATCTATTATAATACATCATACTACTTGTTTTTCCTCCATATTTTTTGTTTAATATTTTTTGATAAAAATTTTTCAATAGGTTTTCCCTCCTAGATACGGATGGTATGTGTGACTCCTTCAAAAGGGAGGAGCCATACCCCCATTTTTGAAAAGGGTATTTTTTTTTATTTGAATGTAATAAGGTTATCACTCACATTTATAAGTAATGATTTATTATATACTAGTCACCTCGAGGAGTATATGAGATTGATGAGGGGACAATAATATTGTTGATCTGAACCTCAAAAGGAACATCACATTTTTTATGTTTTATTTAAAAAATAATCTTCTAACAATGTCATAAATCTACTAATTTAGTATTTCTAATAATAAATAAAAAAATTACTAGTCACCCACCTATAGTCACTACCATCATACTAATGGAACTAAAAGTTTTTATCATAGAATAGTTCATTTTTAATGATTTTACCTTAATTGTTTCATTATCTATATCTTAACTAACCATTATCCTAAACTTAAATGAATAATGAAAATAACAACCACTTTTTAAGGCTAATATAGGCTTCATGATTCTGAATCCATTAGACTGCCGCACATCAATGGAAGTGACTATGTCAACTAGAAATATAAAATAGTGGTATTCCTTAAAAATATTGGTTATGATTATTGGGGTATAATATCAAAACCATATAAACATACTAATAATGATTTATAAACTCTCACAAAAAATTATTCTTAAAAAAAATTTTAAAATATAAATGTTATTAATTAATTATACTACTCATTATGTTGAATTATATATAGTCAAATTTCATCATATAAGAGTACTTTTTACAGTTTGAGTACATTAAAAATCACTCATCAGGGAACTGATAATTTTCTGAGAACCTACTTCGTTATACATATATATTATTCTAAATAATTTTGGATGACTAACCAATAAATAATAATTTGAATGTACAATTTAATTACAAAAATTATCAATAATATGGTTTCTCTGAGAGAGACCATGAATAATGAAGTTATCGTTAAAAGACTACTTTGATCCATACCTTAAAAATAGAATTAAAATATTGTTTATATTGAAGAAAATATTTATTTTTATAAATATTCTATGGATGAGTTGATAGGATCACTTCTTCAATATGAGAACAAAAAAATTGTTAATATTAATGGCCATGATAAAATAAAGGTATTAAATTTATATCAAATATAAATGTTATTTCTAATTATTCTAATTTTGAGTTAAAAAAATTGATATGGATGATATTTAAAATTTCCCCAATGGTTTGTATAAGTACATGAAGGGTAAGAGATTCTTTAAGATATCTCTGTTAAGAGATTTTCAAAAGGTTGGCCGGAAGGGTAGTAAAAGAGGTAAAACTAGTATATTTTATTTTTTCTAAATTAATATTCTATGAGTGTAAAAAAAGGGGAATATTAAATCATATTTACCTGAATTAAAACAATAAGGAAAAGACAATTAATACATAATGGAACAAATAGACATATCATGCAGGATGGAGTTGTATAGAAGAGTCAGACTCATGTGATGCAGGTTCTGTATGTAAAAAAGATATTGAAAATAATTTGTTGATTTATACTACTATAAATGAGGTAAACACTCATTATAATTAAAATTCTGATTGTGAATATGATATTGAGAATTAAGTTATATAATTAACTAATTGAAATGAAAAATATCTATTTGATATCTTGAGAATGCATGAAGTGTATAGGGAAATGAAAAGTAAAAAATAATAAAATTAAATAAGATAATAAAAAATTTCAATGACTCTGTTATATAAGATAAAATGTATATTAACGATAAATACATAAAATTAAATAATTATTAAATAAGAGTAAAATATTATATATAAAAAACCAATGAATTTCAAAATAGAAGATTTACATTATATTGGAGAACTATTTAAAATTAGAAAATAATGTAAGAATATTTAACATGAAAATAACAAACTAAAAAATTATTGATCATTCTAAAATGGAAATTATTTTGATTACTTTGATGTTATTCATCAAAGTAAAAAAATCCTTAAGAAAATATTGGTTTAAAAGAAGTTGTATTTGTTTTTTGTTCATGGCCTACTGAAATTTGATAAGATAATGGATATGAACAAACACAAATATGATTAAAATAGTTGTGGATATAATAATAAAGTTTTAAATATGTATATAACTACATTTTTCCAACAAATAATGGGAAATATTTCAAATACAACTATCATTAATTGAAACTCGAAATGTAAATATGCAAAAAAATGCTCTTTATTGTATACCCAATATTAAGGAAAAGCTAATACTTCCATTTCTAAATATTTTTATTCTATACTGCCATACAATAATGGTCTCAAATTTTTATGGGTAAATAAAAATTTTTTCTACAAAACCATTTGAGACAAAACTGGTCTAACAACCAAAATAATCATCTTCTAGATCTGTTTTAAAGGAACCCTGCAAAAAGAGTTTGAATGTCACATGGTAATTGGATAGTGATTTCCCAAGGCATGATATTAGTGAAATCTATATATTAATATGTTTTAAATATTATGATGGAGGTATTGTAACTTTCGGTGAAAACTATGAATGTATTGTCAATGGTTTTTTAAATTTTGGTATATTAACTTATGTAACAGTTTCTAAAGTAATTTTTTTTGAATGATTAAAACAAAACATAATCAGCATATCAAATCATTGTAATTATGGAATGGATGTAAAAATTGAAGATAAAAATTTTGTGTTTATAAAGACAATAATGTATTATTTTATGCTAATAGAAAAGAAAATACACATTAAATTGATTTTTTAAAAGTAACCCTATATAATGTAAACTTCTTAAATACTATAGATACATATCACAATTTGTGGTAGGGGAGATTGGGAAGCTTTATCTACTATAGTTGTGGAAGCTGGCCAAAAATTGACATGTTTTGAACATCCCAAATTTAGTACATGTAAGTATTATTTATGTGATTATGTCTAAAAAGGTTATAAGCACAAATAATGTTGAAGATCTTTAAATATGGTCAATATTGTTTGGTTCGTAGAACTGGTACATGTTGATATTTTTTGATCCATGATAAACACATGTTTAGATTCTAAAATTCATTATTTGTGATTATTGATGATTTTAGTGGATTTAATTAGATTATTTTTATCTATCATATATTTTAAAAATTAAATAAATTTGGGAATTTCATTAATAAAATAAAAAAATAGAAAAGTCACATAATGTATTCAATGATAATTTTTAATGGAGGTGAGTTTGTAATATAATAATTTGAAAAAATCCATAAAACTAATGGTTATTTTCAAAAAAAATATCCACTAGAACACCAAAAAATAATTGTGTAGGAGAAATGCAAAATTGAAAAATTCAATAAATGTAAAGAACAAAACCTTCCAAAGTATTACTGGGTTGAATATGTTAATAAGTATTTTAATGTATTAAAGAGAGTTTACATGTGAATTTTTTTAAAGAATAAACTATATGAACTGCTTGTTAATAAGAAACTAAAAATATGTTATTTTAATGTTTCTGAATGTACTATATCAATTTTAGATTCTTAAGATAATTTGTAAAAGTTTAATTCAAAAATTGATAAAGGTATTTATTGGGATACTTTATAATAATAAGGATTAAAGCACAGGGAATTAAATAAATATGACAATGGAATAATAAGTGCATCTTAATTTCATTGAAAATTATAATAAAAAGTAATAATTCCTTTTATAGTGCTAATGAATTAAAATAATTCAACCCAAATGATGATAAACCTATAAGTATTTATACATCAGTTATCAGAGAAATATCTCTTCTCAATATGATCCTTCAATTTAGAAAACTAAAAAATATCAATCTTTGGAAAATGTTATAGTAAATGTTGAATCTATAATTATAACTATACTTTTTTCTCTAAATTTTAGTTCTAATTCTTCTTTTATAGGTGATTTTGTTCATATTAATTTTATGGATGATTTGAAATCTTCTAATTAGCTAAATTCAATGCATGATGAACATGTTTGGTTTTATATAAATAAAGAATAGAATCTAGTTGACTTATTTAAAGATGAAATTTCAATAAAAACCAAATTGATTATTTGAAATAAATTAGATAAATATGGTAATATATATAAATATGAAAATATTAGTTACCCAAGGTAATCTCCCAAGAAGAATTTATTTATTTATTGGATTCATTTTTACTAGTTTCTATATATCAACCCATTTATTTTTTATTATCCCTTACATGTTTTAATAATAATAAAAAATTCCCAATGGATGTAAAAATTTCTTTCTGGATGGTGTCATCTCCTAAGAGGTTTATGTTAAAAAACCACCTGGTCACGAGAATAATGAATTTTAAAATCATGTTTTAATATAATTTTAAGATTTATATGTTCCTAAGAAAGCTCCTCTATTTTGGTATGAAATAATAACTCGATTATTAATTCAAAATGCTTTTTAACATAGGGAATATCTAACCATATTCAAAAAAAATAGATTAAATTATTATACTAATTATGTTGATTTATATTGAAGGTACAATATTTGATTCTACAAAGGATTAACTAAGTGATTAGTTTTGTATGTTAATGAAAAATGAATTTTATAAGATTTTAATGGGGGGATTTAAAACTTATGCTACTATACCAGTTAATCAAATAAAAGTATTATTTTATTAAATCAATAAAAATATTCCTATGAACTTGTTAAAAATATTGAAATTGATTCTTGTAAATATATGAGAACCCAAATGAGCACAAACTCTAAACTAAATTTAGATAAATCCGGAAATTATATTTGTAATAATTTAAATACAAGGATGATATGATTCATTTAGTACCTTACTGCTTCTAGTATAAATATAATTTTTTCCATTTTATATTTTCTTAATATATATCAAACCCCAATGAAAGGAATATTAAGGATATTAAATGAGTAATTAGATATATCAAAGGTATTATTAGTACTATAATATTCTTTTATAATGATAATTTATTTGACTTATTGTCTTAAACTAGTCCTGACATTGGAGGTTTTAGACATGACCCGAAAATATATTCTGGTATGTGTAAATTTTTTGTAAAAAAATTAATTTCATTGAACATTGAGAAAAAACAATTGGTTGCACCATAAAAATATGATGTTGAGTATGTTTTTTTCTATGTATTTATGGTGTATGTGCAACAAGAGAACATTGAACAATTTAAAAATTAATTTTGATGAAATTTCTATTTACAGTGATAATAATAGTGATATTTCAATTTCTAAAAATAATCTTCAACAATGAATAACTAAACACATTAATGTTATTTTTCTTTTTCTTTAGGATCATGTAAATAATGGTGATATATGTATTGAATTTTTTCCAACTGAGAAACAAATATATGATATTTTCACTAAACTCTATGATTCTTCTAATTTTTGAAAATGTATATTGACTTCGGTATAATGGAAGCATAATTGTTTTTTATTATAATTTCTAATTTGATAAATAAAATTTATTTCTTGTGTATGTGTTCTTTACGTGAATTCTTATTGTTTCACTAGGATTACTTTATATTGAATAAAATTGTCTACTTCAACAATATAATTATCTTATATTTTATATATCTCACTACTATTTTCTAATACGATTAAATTTTAATTAGATCATAATGTTTAAATTTTTTATTTAATCAATAACAATGTATTTTTAAATATTACATCTAAATGAAATATTTTACTTTTTTCTTTCAGTATTTTTAGTACTATAATTTTAGATGAATTTTAAAATGGGGAGAATGTTTTTGGATATTTAATAATTTTCATTTATGATTATTGGAAATTTATTAAATATAATGTTTTTTAATTTAAATAAAGGGTTTGATTGTTTTTAATTTGTTATTAAATAGGTAATTTCTCAATTTAAATTGAAAAATTACACATTTATAACATTTAATATAATTTAATTTTGTTTCAAATATATTATTCATTATTCTCGTTGTTTAATACATTGTTATGATCTTTTTTGTTCATTTATTTATATTTTTTAATTATTTATTAGAAAAAAAATATGGTTGTCTACTCAAGAACAAAATACTAATCTCAACCTCTTTTAAAGGGACATAGAGTTCTTCCCTCATGGGAAGTCTAAACTTAGAGGTCAGTAGAGAGTTTTCTCTGTTAATGGTGTACGGTATAAGAATGTGGGTATGTGGGTATGTGTATAAGGCCCAAGTAGTGAACCCGAATAGTATGGGAATAAATTTCCTCTATTTCCCATATAATGAGTTTGTGTGTGTAGTATGTTTGTTATATCCATCATTTAGCACTTTTTTATTTTATACCACTCAGTCCCCTTGGATTAAATTTGATATGTCATGAAATTTTTAAACTGTTATTTAGTCTCATACTTTGGATATCGTTTATTTTTATTTCAATCTTACAATAATCTCTCTAATATTTTTTCAAATATTTCATCCTTTGCACTATTTTTTTAACTCCCATATTATATTTCTTCTCCCACATGTTTTTTCCTCCCTCTACTCATCTTCATACACATCAGACTACTCGGGGAAATATTTTCTCTAGCATCCTTCTTAGATTCACATTCTTTTTATATTGTGTATTAATCATATTGTTTTATCACATTTCATCTTGGTTAATTCTTCTAACATTTTCTTTTGAGATATTAGTGGTTTGACTTCATCATCTTTTTTGGACTCTGTAGAACTAACAAAATATAGGTGTTGTTAAACATTTTATTTCATTCAACAAATATTTACTTTATTTTTTATTCTTCTTCAAGATTATCTCTTTTATTTAATATTTTTACTTTGTTCTAGTTTCTCACTGTATCGAAGACTTTCCTATTAAGTTTCTCTCTTTTTGTCAAGTCACTATTAGTTTTTGACAACATTTGTTTGTTCGTGTCACTATTAGAGAATTAATAAATTTGTGTTATTTATAGTCATTGATGGAACCCAACTATGGGTCATAGACCCACCTCCAAGAGGTCAATGGTGAGTAAATTTTCTCACTGTTTCACTTCACATGTAAGTAAATTTACCCAACATTTTAAATCAATAGTATGTTAATTTTTTTACACATTATTTTTTCTTTATTGCACTATACCTTTGAATTAAATTTTATAAAGTTATTGAAATAGCTCATAACTCTTATTATATGCTATATATTTTTTTAATTGGTTCAGTATGGTGTGCTTATATTTATCATAAGTTTTTAATTCGGTTTTGTATATATTTTTTGTGGTATATTATTTCATCATAAAAACATGGTAGTAGCTTTATTTTAGTATCTTTTTGTTTTTTCTTATTATTTTATTATTATTTGAGAAACATTGGTTTTGTTTTATTCCACTACAATTTCAATATATGTTTGAAAATATTTTTAATAATCTACTATTGGAACCCAATGGTAGGTAATTTGGCCACATTTGTAAATCCTGTGGTAGGTATTTTTTATTGTTCTCATGAATCAATGTGGTGTTAAGATGCATGGAAATTAATTTATATTTATTTACTTCATTTTATTTTTATGTAAAAATGAAATTTTATTTATTACAATAGTTTTCCACTATTTTACATTTCTAAAGGTATGTATTGACTCAGTATTCTTTAGTTTCAATACTAGTTCATGACCCACCATTAGATAAAATTTTCTTATAAAATCTTTATTTTCATAATTTTAATTATTGTTGTTAAAATAAAATAAATTATAAATTGGTTTTATATTCAATGTTTAAATATACTTACAACATTGTTTAAAAATAATTATAGAATTTGTTGGCTACACATTCTCATAGAGATTTTTTTTCATAGGATGCATTATTTTTCACACCATTTTGTTGTATATATAATATAAACAATTATATAATTCTTTCAATTTATTTTTAATATTGATTAATTTATTAATTTTTAATCATAATATATTAAAGTTTCTATTTTATATTTCATGAACCAATAATTCTGTTTAGATTTTTTCTATATGGATTAAAAAAATAAGGTAACTATCATATTATAATATTATTAACAACTAAAAAATCTCATTTAGACATCAAATGTGGAAAAACACCTTTAGATATTAGTTTTAGTGTTTTAAGAGATTTCTTGAAAGATAATACACATGTATCAGTGAATATGATTCATTCTATAAGGATTCAATAATACATTTCTTGATGATATGAAAATTGATCAAGAAACATTAGTAGATTCTATTTTTCTAATCTGATCCTCGAAGATCTTCATTTATTTCTCCTTCCAACACTAATTTGATCAAATAAAAATAGTGGGAAAATTTTCATACATCATCTTCTCAAATTTTATTTCATTTGTTTTATATTTTATCTCCTTTATAATAACTCATAATACGTATTTATCATCTATATTTTTAGTTTAATCTTTTCTCTTTAATTTTTTTATTTTGTTTATTACTCCTAGAAAAAAAATCAGGTAGGTTGTTACTCTTTCAAAAGTGAATCGATATACAACAAGGTGTGAAAAAGGAACATATGCATCAGTATATAATCAGGTTATCACTACCATTAAAAATTTTGGATTTAGTGAATACAAATATCCTTGAATAGTATTTAAGGTTAATGAGAGGAATATAATTTTGGAGATCCAAACTGTATAAATACATCATGACTTAACTATTTTGATTAGCTAAAAATTATAACACTGTTATAACACTAACAAATTAATTATTTTTAATGATAAATAAAAAAATATTCACACCCCTAGTAATTACTATAATAGCAAGGGACCTTCCATAATTCATGAAATTTACATCCCATTTAATATTTTCAATATAATTTATTTTATTTTATTAATAAATAAATAATTATTGTGTTGTCATTTCATGATCATTTTAATTAAAAAATCTATCTCTAAAAAAAATGATATATTATTTTGATGAAAAAATATAGTTAAATATCAAAATATTTTTTTATAAATAAACTTATTTAGTTTTACTCCATTTCCCAAATAAAATAGATATTAAAAGGAAGAAAAATATTTTTTTATTTTCATTACATAACTCATTATATGGGTCACATTCAATTAAAAGTATAACAGAACTCATAAAATGCTATAATAAGGTCATAGGGGTATAAATAAATCCATCCAATGGTTATTGGACTAGTTTTGTATCATTCTTACACCTCAAAATCTATGTTTAACTTCTATGTAAACTCATTTATACCTTAATCTTTGTAATTAATTTTTACTATTTTCACAACTATTCTGGGTAAGAATTTTGGATGAAGTTATTATAAATTATAAATTATATTAATTCTGAATATAGAATAAATTTTTCCAAATTCAATCCAGAAAAGAGTCTAAATTTAATATGAAATTAAACTTTCAGACTTCATGAGAAACCGGGATTTCATTGATAAAATGATCGAAGGTTTACAATTTTACTAACAAAATTAATTATGAAATTGTTTATATTGAACTATTTATTATTAAATAAAATTTTAATTTAATTAAATAAACATAAAAATATTTTAAAATTTAATTTATTATAATAAATTATTTATATGAAATGTCATTTTTCAATTAATATTTAATATTTTTAATTATTCATCAAAAAATAAAACATTAGCAAAAACAACTAAAAATCATCCCTAATCTAATTTTGGAGTTAAAATTTAAAAAATTAAGTATATTTTATCAAATATTATTTTTCAATCAGTAAAAATTTATTTTTAAAACAAGTATTCCATTTATTAGAAGGAAAAATGCCATTAGAAAAAAAATAAAACTTTTTATCCATAAAAGTTGAATTGTTCTAATCGTATGTCTATAAAGTCTATTTTATGAATGTCAAAAAAATATTGAATATAATATATATATATATATATAATTAATATAATCCATGAATAGTAATTAATTTAATTTATTAAGCTAAATTCATTTGTTGCATAAAAATATTTTTTTCTAAAAATACATCCTTTATATTAAATTTGTTTTTAAATTCATTTCTAATTAATTTTTAATGAATCAATATAGAAATATGTTTTTATAATTCATTCAATACTGTTAATCTCCAAAAATTGAATAGATATTATATAATTATCATATCAAATAATAATATTAATAGTATTTGAAAAAACTCTTTCTTGCATGCATTGCGTGTTATCAAAGAATCATGTTGATGCATATAGAAAAAGCTAAAATAAATTTTTCATGTATTTAAATCTGGAATATGTTTATTCTATAATGAAATATTACTTATTATTTTGTGTAACATACAATATATAATAAAATGAATTTATTCTGTAATTTTTTGGGTCTCACATTCTCCCCAATACAAATAAGTTGGGTGCTCATAATTTAAATGTGATCTTGGAAATCGAGGGTCTGACCTTTGGAAATAAAATTATTAAAAAACCCACATCATAATAGTGTTCATAAAATATCCCATTAATAAGGTAAAATGGGAATTATGATATAAATATAGAATAATAAAAATCTTGGTTTTTAGATTAGAAGAACACTGGTTGAAAATGAATATATATACATATAGAAAAAAATGTAAATATTTGTAGAGAATGGTTGTGTTCATTAATCATAAGAAAGTGACTGTTAAATGGAAATTTAATGGATAAAACCCATAAATATGTGAATTCTAATTGATATGTTTCTATTTCAAAATAACAATTTCATATTTTGTTTATTATTCAGAAAAACAAAATTCATCCCTTAATCCATTAAATGTATATCACAAAATGAAATTTTATGCTCAGAGCACTAAAATTTACTTTCAACATATTATATGATTCATAAAATAATGAAAAATATTTCCATCTGTATCTAAATATTTTCCCAAACAAATGTGGTTAATTAATTACTCTCTAAACCTCAATATTAATATAATTGGTTTAAAGTTTAATATTCAAATAGTGTACCTAAAACAATGACATATTAACTAGGACATCATATAGGCCAGTGGTGGTGTGAAACCCTTATCATCCTTCAGTCATGGGATCATGTCCCACCACCCTTATTGGATGGGATGGGTTTTTACATAGTATATAGTTTTTCCTTTTTTAAAACCTTATTAATATAATTTTTAAATGTTCCCAAATAAATATAGTAAACATTTTATAAATAAATGTAATCATTAAAAAAATTACTATGTTTTTCAATATGACTTATTTTTTTACATCATATAATAATCATATTCTAAAATTATTAAATTTTTATTATTGATCATATAAACTGTAAAGGCTATCAATACATTTACACCTAGGCTAATAAAATCTATAAGAATTTTTCCTCATATAATATTTCCACTAAAACATATACATTTAATAAATTTCACTAAAATTATGTTAATATTGGTATATTCTCATCACACAAAATCTAAAAAATTTTGTTTTTGTAGTTTACCTTATCGTAAATATTAAACACATAAACCTATGATACTATCCAGACATGGATTTATTCTTAGAAAATACTACATTATCTTAATCATTCAAAAACATTAAGATGTTATTCTATACTTATCATTAAGGTCTATTATATGGTTGTGTTTTCTAGTTTATGTTTTTATAAATCTAGTTTCCATGGTTTCTATTAAACTTCTTTTGATACCAACTATAGTGATATTACCCTATAACCCTTGAGACGATGCCTGCTACTATTATATTGCCATTAGATACAAGGAATTACCTAAGGAATGATTGAATAATTTTGTATTCTTTGTCAACTAGATATATACATGTGTCATGAAATAAATTTTATTATAGAAATTTCAATGTAATTATTTTTTCAATAACATCAATATTATCTCTAGTATATCTTTTTATATCAATCCCAGTACTATTCGAGGAAACCTTAGAAAAAGATGAAAAATATGGGCAAGTTCAAATGATTAGTAAGGGTTAAATATAGAATAAGTAATAATGAATAAATAAGAATAATAATTTTGAAAAGGTAAATAACTAATCACAAATGTTAATTAAATATTTTCAATGTCATGTTAAGATAGGGAAGAATCAATATGAAAAGGTAAATAACGGAAGGAAATTCCCTTTGAGGCATAAACTAAGAAAGAAATACATCCATAGATAATTTCATGGTTAAAATCTCATGGATAATAATAATATTAATAATTTTGATCTCAGTGAAGAAGATTCCTAAATATTTCACATCATGACTATGGAAAATTAAAACCACTACTATCAATATCAATCACAAAGTATTTTCAAACTACACATAGAAACCCATTTAATTTAGATAACTGATTTGTCTCATAAGATTTGTTGAAGCATCAAGGGGTATATAAACTCCAAACCCCACCCATCACTGATTGTATAAAGAATTCATCATATATTAAACAATCAATTTAATTCATTAGCAATTCTCTTTATCGTCGAATATTTTATTGAGTAAAAGACATGGATTTTATCAATATTTCCTTTGTTAATCAATTATCATTAAAAGAAAAAACCAAATGTAAAAATGGTATATGGTGTAGGAAATTATAATATAAAATACATTAGAATAAGTATATTTAATAAAAATGAAATTTCCATAGAAAAATGATTTTAATAAATATATTTCATTAAGAGAAAGTCAACAATCACAAAATAAAGGGATATTGAAAAATAACATTTTCAACATGGTATGTTTTTAGTCAAACCCCCATGGATAAGATAATAAAAATTGAATCAAAAAATAATATAAATAATGAATTACTCCTGAAATTACATGTCAAATGGATAATATATACACTACAAAAAATTGAATCGTCATATAGAAGAAATAAATCACAATTGAATGTAAATTGAGACAAAATCCCTTATCTAATGCGTGTTTTTGGTTAAATGCCATTTTACCTACAATATAATGGTTTTAAGAATATTATTAACTTATGAGAGATACATATTAATATTTATAATATCATATATGATCATTTTATAAAATCTTATCACCCATTTTTGTATAATAATTCATTATTCTCAATGTTTTGGGTGTTAGTTGCCCTGTTTTTTAGTACGTTCTGACATGTGATTTTTAATTATATTAATTAGATCATGATTTAATTATCTCCATAATGTAAAAATTATTTAATTGTTATATATATTTATAGTAATCAATAATAATTTGTGCTAAAAAATTAAATACACCATTCCTGGAGATGATACGTCGTACATATGAATGATCACAATTTCCATTTTTTTGTCCCATTTAATGAAATAAATGTAAATTATATATATATATATATATATTAAAATTCTAGTATCATTATTATGAAATATATAAAATTATTTTACTAAAAACTCCCATAATTTATTCCAAGTAAATCATGAATGAATCACATCGCTTTATAAGGCGTTTGTCCACCATACACACAAGGGATGATATCATATTCCATCAAAATGTAAACCATAAATGTATTTTTGATATATCAATTTTATTATCATAATAAAATCATAAATATCAAATATATATATATATAATATATAATATATATAATATATAAATACAACATTATTACCAACCATTAAAGTGGTAATGGAAAAAATGAACAACATCAATTCGCGAGGCGGTAGTTCGTCGTTCCAAAAATGATGATTCTATTAACCATTTAAAGGATGTTTGTGATTAATTTAGAAATAAAATTATAATAAAAATATATTACTATATATTATATTGTATAGTTAATATATAAGAATGTAATAATGAAATTTTAAGGAGTTTAAAAGGGAAATAAAATAAAAAATCTTTTAGAAGAAAATTATCTCTTCTTTTGGCATCCACCTTAGGTTTTCACTAATTAAACCCTAATATTGCTTCATTAAAATGATAAGTCTTCTTGTGAAAGTGTATTTAATATTTTGGGTGATTATTTAATATTTTTCATGAGTCAAATGGCTTGATAGGTGTGAATTATGGGGAGAATGATGGGCATTTATAGTTGGGGAAGAGTGGAATTCTTCTAAATACTCTAAGGTATTCACTATTTGGAGGTCTCCCTTTCCACATGTGGGTAAAATATTTAAATTTAATGGGTTTTAAGGATGATATAGTCAATCCACACCTCCACTATATAATATAACAAATTTTCTACAAAATTTCTTCCTTAACTTCTATGTTCCATTTTTTTTACATTTTTTTCCTTTCATTATGTTACCTATTTTTCTAACCAAATAATTTATACACTAAGATTAAATTAGAGTGAGAGTTATTTTATAATTTATTACCACTTATTATAAATATGATATATAATTTATAAGATAAAACTATTATATTTTTGGAAGATTAATTTTAATACAATACCATGTAACATGAACAAATACCACTTTAACCATATTCACACTCACTATGTTTTTACTCTCTAACTATCAGTATGTTCATTATAAGTGATCAATTATCCATGAATGTACCATATATGAAATTCATTAACATTTAAAAATCACATATAATAGGATAGGATTTTTGAATTTTTAAATCATTTAATAAAATAATACTTATCATAAAATAAAATTTATCTTAACTTTTCCATTATTCATTTAAATTTAATTTAAAAAATATATATACAATGATCATGGTCAAATAAATTATGGTAAAATCTTTTTAACATGATATATTCATCTAAAATATTATATAACACCATAATTAATTCAATTTAATTCATTTATAATATTTTTAGTAGAATTTATTTTATTTTATTATCTACTAAATAATTTATTTTTTGGGGCTACATATTCATTTTAGGTATCTATTTCATCTCTAAAATTTTTAGTTAACTTTTTATTATATAAAAAAACCATTTATATTTCAAAATATTCTTTATAAGCAAACCAATGTAGTTTTTCTCACGTCCCCAAAAAATATAGATATTAAAAGGAAAAAAATATATTCTTTTCTTAAATGTTTTTAAATTTAAAATCAATATGAAATAGGATCAATCTAGATTTTAGTGGTTCATCTATCTCTATCTGTAAATGGAACATTGGGGGTTAACTGTCTGGTTTTACACATATTTTCTAAGAAAAATTTTGAAAATAATAAAAAGTTATTTTTTATTAAATATTAATGTATGTGTAAGTGAACTAATTAAACTTTAACCCCAACTTAAAATATAATTTTACAATATAAATTATTTAGATGAAAATTCAGTTTTAATTAAAATTCATATTTTTTCAATTTTCCTCAAAAAATGAAACCATTCAAAATATTAACAAAATTAACCCTAAGTGAATTTTGAAATCCCAATTTTAAAAATTAACATCATTTTTTAGAATCTAATTTGTAAAAATATCTTAATTTAGTTTTAAAACATGTGTCTCATTAAATGTTGTCAAAATATTCTTTATAAAAATACATATTTTATGCATAAAATTTAATTTGATCATATATTATTCCTATAAAATCTATTGGATGAATTTGGAAATATATTATTTAATATATAATATATATATTTCATTAATATAATCCAATAAGAGAAAATAATTTTATTTAATAAGAGAAAACACCTATGGTGCAAACAAATTGATTTATAAATATGTACTTTATATTTAAATTGTTTTTATATTCATTTTTAATTAATTGGTAACCAATGAATTTAATAATATATTTTATAATTTATTTAATTATATTTATAATCTCCAATTTAACAGTAAAAAATAATTTTCATTTTAAATAAAAATATAATAATAGAAATTAGTGAAACTCATACATTTTATGCATCATAAGGGAATGGAGAAACTTTTTATTAAGTGAAATGTAACAAAAAAATATATATTATGGGTCATGAAATATAACTTCAACATTGTTTTTAGTATAATATAACTCTTTATAACATGTAACAAATGCTATCAAATAAAAAAAATTTCTTTTAGAATTTTTTAGGGTATTACAAAAGAATCTCACCCTAGACTATATCTCTTTCTCTATAATTGAATCCATCCATAAAGGGAGATATATGATTGAATATTATTTGAATATATAACAACTAACTAACCTAAAATATTATTTTATCTTTGGTTTCTATGTTTCCATTAAAACTAATGGAAGTGGTTCATTGGTTTCTGTTAGAACCAAGGAAAGTTGGATCATATATTTCCATTAAAACTTAAGGGAATTCATTTTTGTGTTTATGTTAAAAAAGATATTTATAATATATATCTCACCAATTTAGTGGTGGAGAAATATGGTCTCTATATATCTATTGATAAACATTTTATCAAATCGTGTTTTCATTCTCTTTACTTTTCCTCTGTGAATCATTAAAATCATGATATTTATAGTGATCATAAATTCAATACATCATTCATTCATTTTTCGTCATTTTTTATTTATCATTGACATTCTCTTAAATTCGGATTGAATTTTAACTCTATTCTTTCATCATAAATATTTTTTATTTTAAATTTCCCTTTGTTTTTATCACTATTTGTTTACTAAGAATTAACCCCCTACATATAAGTATGAAAAATAATTAGTATCAAAGGATACATTATATTTATTTCAAAAAAATTATTCATTTCAAGAAAAAATTGAGAAAAATATAAATTCATAGCTTATTTCAAATATCGATCCTTCTATAATGGAGTCATTTTAAAGAGATTCTATTTTTTATGCCACTTATTAGTCATATATGTGGAATCCAGTGTCAAAATTTCATAGTATCATTCATTAACTTTTATAGAAAATTTTAATTCAAGAATATATTCCTACTAAAGAACCATACGATAAATTTGGTCCTTAATATATTAATACTTTTGAACATAATGGAATTGAGATGAATGCTTTACATTATGGACTTGGTCAAAATAAGTTCAATCATGTTCCTTCTTGAAAACATTATTATGAAATATGAAAATTAATGGAATTAAAACCAAAATTAATGAATAATATATAGAAATATATATTAGGTCCCATGTTGGCGGCTGTGGTGGTAGGGGGTTTTGGGGATTGGGTGGCGGTCATGGGGTTGAGTCCTCGATCCAGTTTGTTTCCTTGAATTTGTTGTAATAAAAATATTTTATAAGATAATAGATTGGATATACATCATAAATATTTTTAAATACTCTCCATGAATTCTAATGAATCTATTTCTATATTGTTTATGGGATTTCTTGACATTTGAAATGGTATAATATCTCTTAATTGTGATTTTTCAATAGAATCGGTCTTAAGAAAAATTCAATGGGTTTTACCTATACTATTGGATCCCAAGTTAATAATAATACAATAGGTCATAGATGTAATGAAAATATAATTTCAAAAACTTTTTATATCACTAATAATATATAAAAAACAATGAAACACCATGTGGTAATGGAATCATTGGAATTCAATGAAACCTAGAAGAACATAACATTTAATGAAATCAAAGATGACGATCCTTAAAAAATTGACGTCGATGATGGTGGTGAACATGAACGATTTTTAGAATGATTTATAAAATATTGATGAAGAAAAATCACCCCAAACAAATAAATATAATGTTTTAATTCAAGTACATGAGGTGATGTGTTGGGAATGAATCAAATATGGTCACGTTAGACTGAAATTAACAATCTCCAAAAATTTATTAAAATATAAGATGAGTGGTAAGAAATTACATACTATTTTTATGTGGAGAGTTTCAACCTCATCAAGTGAAAAAAGTCATAAATTTATTTTGGTGCATCTATAAGAGGCTGACGAGATTATCTATCCAAGTTTCACTCTAATTCACATTTCTCTTATACCACCTCTTCCTCTTTTTCAATATATTATTTAAAACCCCTAATATTTTTATACCTTTAATATACTCATTATTTACTCAAAAATTTATTTCATGAACTTGTTTCTTTGTTAAAAAATCATAAAAAAATATATACATAAACTTTTGTTAAATTAAAAGGATATTCTCTCAAGAGAAAAAATTGATTTGATTTTAATTTTATAAAATCAATTATATGTTGAAGTTTATAAATATTAAATAAATAATTTCAATATATCTCCTTTAAAATTAACCAAATATAAAAAAAATCATAACAATATATATAGTTTTCAATTTTCTAAAAGAAATAATCCTGGTTTTGGATTATAAAATATTTCACTCTCATTATAAATACTTCTTTTTTAAAAGGTGTTTCAAATATAAAATTTTAAATTACTATAGAAAATATAGTATCATAATTTATGAATGAAATGGAAAAAAATAAGATATAATAGGGAAAATGTCATTCATATTTCTTAAAAATTGCCTAAAAAGAGTTCTTATTCTTAGAAAATTTGAGATAAAAAATCCCTATTATCTTGTATTAGAGGACACAAAAATATTTATATATATAAATATCTTTATAGTGCACTTTCTAACCAACAAGGGTACCAAAAGAAACTTTTTTTTAATATTTTTTTGTAATTTTACACCAAAATTATTTGACCTATTGAATGAAGGATTCTGAAATAAAATTTATATTTTAATTAATTTCAATTGATTGGACTATAATTTCCATTTTTATATCCTTATAAAATTATTTAATTAAAGGGGATCTGAGTTGTTTCCTTTTTTTATAAATTTATATATCATCCTTGATCTATATTTAAAAAATGTTTTTTGATCTCTTATATTTTTATATCCTGATTTAATTTCTTTATCTATAGTCTCTCTTAATCTCATCATTTTTTAAAAGGTGGTGAAAATTATTATTTTTCAAAATTCATTTATTATTCTTATTTCAAGAACCACTTCTTATTTTTTATAATTTATTTATATTTTTATTTACGTTATTGTGTACCCCATGTTTATATTACCAATATGGATTATATAAGAGAAGTTGTATTAAGGATATAATTTTTTTATTCATCTAATAATTTTTTTAATGTTTTATATTTTCTATGTATGATCTATCTTGTGTTTCATTTATTAAAAATATTTTAAATTTCTATCACATTGAATAATTTAATTAGTATTCCTCACTATTTTACTCTTTATTTAAAACAATGGTGTATAATATTAAGTTATATTATATCATTTTTAAGTGTTTCTATTTTCTCAAAATATTATTTATTTTAAAAAAATTGTTTTATTAGGTCAAAAGGGAAAATTTGTATTGTTCTTCAAATGTGATAACTCTTCAGAACATGTTGTATATTTTTATTTATGTCTTGAGACTATTGATTCTATTTTTTAATATTTATTTTTTTAAAATTATTATCTCTTTAATTGCATTAAATTCATATTTCCCCCCACTTATGTACACTTATTTTAAATTTATATGTTAATTGTTTGTGATCATAAAAATGTCAAATTTTATTTTTACATATCTATCTATCATAATGTTTTAATGATCAAAAACACTCAGATTAATATCTAATGTTTTTAATTTAGTGGTATTTATTTAATGTTTAATGATATTTTATTAGGTTTTTAGTCATTATCTATGATATTTATGAATTATGGAAGGATGTGATGAATCCTTGGATTGAGGTTTCTTGATCCTTAAACGGACATTGAAGAATGTATAGGAGTAAATTCTTAATGAATTTTGAATCATGAAGCATATTATATCAAGAGGAATAATGTATTTATTTAAAATCTACTAACGACCCACCATCTATCTAGTGGATTCCCATTTATTAACTGGTGAATGTTTTCTAGTAGAATATTCTCACATGTAGACCACCAGCTACAGGGTAGAGGCTACCAGGTATCTAGTGGTGTTGAGGTAAACCCTCAAATAAAGAATATATGATGATAAAAAAGCTTATTATCATATATTTAATTCCATATATCGACATGAAGAAAATTAAAATACCCATAGTCTATAGGGATATCATTAGAGGATCTAGTAATATTAAATATGAACCCAATATTAGATTCATCATCCATAAAATCTATAATTGAAAAAAAATTATGAATCTCTAGAATTTTTCAAAAATCCATCTCAAAGAGATTTTATTTGTTTTTAAATCTATAGTTTCTAACACTTGAATCTCTCTCTATCCATAAATGTTTTAATCCACACTTAATGTGTGATAAAATATTGATGCTCCAATGGATTTTCATCTTGTAGATTTATCTTTTTCCAAACCTCCTTCTATATTTGGTTGTTGGTTTTCTATTAAAACCAATGAAAGTTATTATAAGGTTTCCATTAAAAGCAATGTAAGTTGGTTTATGGGTTTCCATTGAAACCTAGGGAAGTGTTTATTGGGTTACCATTAGAACTTAGATAGGATAACTATATGAAATAGCTCTCCAATTGATGATTTTTGACATAGCAGATCGTCAAAATATATTTCTAAACTCCTTAACAAATCATGATTATCTTCACATTACGTTTCCTCAATACATCATTCAAAACCCTGTATACATAAATTGAAAAACTTCAATATTCTTATCATTATTTATTCTTAGTCACTTATTTTTATATGACAATATCTTTGATATTGATCAATTTTTTTATTTATGATCTTATCATTTAAATGTAATTTTTATTTTGAACATTTATTTATTTTTTCACTTTATTTATTTTAATGTAAATACACCCCCTCCTCTAGTCATATTTTCCTTACCAACAACCTAATGTCCCCACTTCCAGCAACACATACCTTGAATATTTATCTTCTGTGACACTAATATCAAGCTCAATTAACCCCCGTATTATATGATATACTGGATATTAATTCATATATCCCATCATGTAAAATTAGTCCAACCTAAAAACATTCACCCACTCATTGAAAAAATTTCATTAACCATCATCAAATTGTTAAACCATATTAATCTCATTCCCCAACAAAGTTAACAGAAACAAAAATAAATATATGAAATTCCTAGAATAATCAATAATTGAAAGCTATTTTTAATTAAAAAATATATGGATTAACTCCATAATATCCCTAGATGATGTATATGATTACCTATAATAGTATTTCCAAAATATCCACATGAAAACTATTCTAGAATTCTTTATTTCATTGTGGTAATCCTATTATCCTTAGATTTTTTTTGGATCATTATAACCTCCTACCACATGTACCTTATGTGTTTCATGAAACATTGGGGCCATGAATTATCCCTCCTAACAATCCTAAATAGGTCATCTAGGTTTAATCTAACTATTAATAAAATACTATGATCAATAATAATATGATATCTCATACTTCACAAATAGGGAAAGTAGTAATTGGTAGTGTAACCCACTTTACAATAAACATCCCTATTATACCACCCATAAACTAACCACAAAAACCTACCAACCTATTTCATAGTCAGGTTCTATAGAATATACACATAAAATATTTATTTATTTATTAAAACTATGAATCACACGACCAAGGATTTCTAATTATAATGATATTATTAATCTATATGGTAAAACAAAATATAGGCTTTTGTTGACACTTTAAAAAGTTGGAACCATTTTTATTCCAAAAAAAATGATGATAATCACATGATGAAAATTTATTTTTTGTGATCCCTATGTTTCTATAATTATTCTTGAGTAGAACATAATGTCACTTAGGAAAAGATTATAAATAAAAAATCAATAATCCAAAATAAAAACATAACCAGAACAAATAACACAATGGTTTTCATGAAAACCAAAACAAAAATCTTAGTTTCCATGGTAACTTAGGCTTCCGTCCATAACTGTGTTAGTAAAACACCTTCATTCTAAAATAAAGTAAGAGTACTTAACTAAATGTCTTTAACCATAACCCAAATAAGAAAATTCTTTATTAGTTTACCAATTTTTATCAAACCTACTCTATTAACACATTGTTACTCCCTAACAATGATTGTTCTATATTAACTAGATCAGAGTGCTACTGTAGCTTAGGAATTACTCCCAAAACACCAAATAGTGATTAATAGAATCTAGATTGAAATTGGAGATAGTAGAGAGAATATACCCTCTGGTGATAAATAATAATAAAAATATTAATTAACAAATAAAATCCACATTAAATAACATGGTAAGTCAATCAAAAATATATAAATAAAAAAGAAAAATAAACTTATAAAATTCCAAGTTAGACATAAAGGAAATGAACCTAATCATTTATAATCCTATGATGTATGGAAAACTCTAAAAGTAACAAAATAAACTATCATCTCAATAGTAAGGATAAAATTAGATTTTTTTAAAAACCATATCATCATCTAATTCTCTATATCTACTCTAATATTCACTAAACTCATGAAATATATTTTATACCGTAATCTATTTTAGGAGACATTAATTATTCACATGTACTAGTGGGACCACGCATTGTGGGAGTGTGAAATCAATAGGCCACCAATAATGGTGTCCCTAGATATTATCTATTATAACATTACAGATTCCTACACCCATATCCAGTGTAAAAGAAATTCTATTTAACCAGTGTCTTTTATAAAAATTGGTCTAACCCAAATTTAATCTTATTTAATTATAATATCAACAACTAAAATTGAGCCACATACATAGGCAATAACAATTTAGGTCAATAGAATTAATGAATTAATAAAACCATTACATAACTAAAAACACATATATCTCTTCCAATGGAAATTTTTTCTAGTTTACCTAGATTTTATTATTCTACTATAACATTACAATATATCACACAAAATTCTCCCCATAAGTTACCATTATATATATAACTTTTTTATTATTATTCTTTATAACTCGGGAAAATATAATCATAATAAAATGTGAGATGAAATGTACAGTACTAAAAATTGTGCAATGGAATTTATCATGAATATATAAGGCATAGTTTGTAATAAATAAATATTCCATTCAATCAATAATTCAATCATGAAATTCTAATATATATAATATTAATGTGGTAATGACATGGTAAATATTAAATAATTTCTCAATGACAGAATGAATAATTTCAAATATTTAAACCTTACAATCAAGGCCTCAAATATGTCAATTTCAACAATAGGGTAGCTAATTCCAAAATAATACTTTAAGCATTTCAAATGGATTGTCTCATGAGTTTTAAAAATTTATCAATGGTCTATATAATTTTGATCCCCATCCATCACTAATATATTTCCAATGAATTCCTTTTATATTGAGTTATTAACGCAATACATAATCAATATTCCCTAGTAATAAATAAATATATGAATTGAATAAGTTCATATAGAATTTAAATATTTTCTATGAATATAATTAGACATCCATAATATTCAATAATATATGTACAAAAACTAAGATGTGTAAAGATTACTAATATTTTCTCCATATAATAAATATTTTTTTCCTCAGAAAAAACCTCTAATATGATGTATCCAAAATTTAGCATTCATATCATATATAAAAATAGATGTAATTCTAATTCAATTCTATAAATGATATATAATACGTCAATGATATTAACAAACATATACTTGAATGAGAGAGATAATTTCAAAAGAATTATTATAGTGATATACAATACGACTAAAAGGAGTAGAGATTTTTTAATGTGAAACAAATGTGGTATAAAACATAATCAAAAAGAAAATAAAATGATTATTAATTTATCTAGGATGATTGTTTGGAAGTATATTAATTTTTTTTAGATTTAGATATTAAAATGAACACGTAAAATTTAAAATAACTTCTATAAATAGTTTTTAAATTTTTATGTAAAATATGGCTATAAACCACATCCAAATCTCATTACAAAAGGAATCAAATATAATTTTAAAATATTTTTTGTAAAATAACTTCTGAATATGTAGTATTTAAAATAAACAATGCATAAATAATCAAATTTTAACTAGAAGATAAAAATTTATGTAAATAAATTAAAATCACTTTTCAAAAAAAATTAAGAAAATAATATCCTTTTATGATAACAATAAAATAAAAATACCCAAAATATTTATAATATAAAACACTTTAAAAACCCATAATTCAATGTAAAGGTTGAAAAAATTTGAACAATGGTTTTGATAGTTGTAAAATTAATCCATGTCTAAATCTTCTAAAAAGTAGACTCTTTTCCATCTTTTATAAGAAGAATTAAAAAAAATAAAAATAAAACATTTAAAAATAAAAACATTTATAATTTTTAAAAATAAAGTAACTAATTTAAAAATATAAAAATTATAAATCAATAATTTATAGAAAAAAATTGTTATTAAGGTAAAATAAAAAAATATCGATATTAAATAAAAAGACTACTAACTAGAAAGGATAAATAAGGTCAACTTCACTTATAAATATTCATTCGGTGGTTCTGATTTCCACATAATGTATATATTTAAATACAACATGAAAAATATATAAATAAATATGGTTGAATAAAATATATTTTTTTATGTAGACAAATAACAAAAAATTTCCCTCAATGAAAATTGTAACATAAGAAATCATAATAAAATATGTGATTGTAATATAATCCCTTACGACTTTGGTAACATTTAATTAGAAATTATATGAATTATATAACATGAAATTAAATATTACCATGATTTATAATATAATAATGATAAAATATTCTAAATATATAGTTAATATGCTATATACTCAAAAATATGTGCATGATATGAATTAGGACTCAAAGAATGAAATTTGAGACAATAAATCGTAGCATTGGATTTCTTCTTATTCATGCATAATAGAACCTATATAATTATTTTTTATTTTTTATCAATATATATGATATTTATATTTATATTTATATCTCTTGATATCATTTTATCATAACTCATGTTTACCAATTTACTAATTATTTATTTGTTAAATCAATTATTTAGGTGTTAACTATTCTATATCTAACACAATTTATAATTTGATGGTTGTGGTCCTGGAAACATATTCATGGGTTAATTACCAAAATAATGGTAATAATTTCTTATATATCATATATATATTTATATATATAAATTAAATACAATTATAGAACCATCAATGTAATTCTTTGATGAAAAATGAAATACATCAGTCATAGAGGCGGTAGTCAGCACGTATGCAACGATGAAATTTTAGTTTTTATAAGAATATAAATAAAATAATTTATAAATTAATTTATATTTTTATAAATTAAATTACTTTTTTGACATATATTAATTAATTCCATTTATATTACCACTTAAGTGAGGAAGTGGGGAAAAATAAATTAATGTTCTTCATAGACGTGGTAGTCTGCATTTATGCATGAGAAACAATATTACATTACTAGAAATAGAGGAAAGGATATCATTTTTAGCAATGGAAAGTATAAATATTATTTTTAGTTATCCTAAATACCTGTTTATTGTGAAACCATAGTCATGGGGATAAATTTGTTATCCAATTTCCATAGTATAAAGAGACTATGGTGTTAATTCATATTGTTTCCATGGTTATGTAAAACCTTGGGGGTAAGTGGACGTGAGAACATCCAAAAATTTATATAGATATACAAGAAAGGTATATAGACACTATTTTCTAAAAACAATTTAATTATAAAGGATCTTTAGGTCAATTTTCACTATTTTCCAAAAAATTGTTGCGTGGAAAAGACTATAGGGCTTCAGCCAAAAAAATCCAAAATAATTATGGTGGAGAAAAAATAAGACCGCATTTTTGGAAACCCATATATATATAGAGTGTAATTAAAAATAAAAAAAATTCATAGAATGGGGTAATATGGTTTTTATGAACACCTATGTCCATAGTTTTAAAAAATAATTTCTATATGTCCTATAACAAGATTCCATTTACAGTTTGTAAATGTTTAATAATAATATTTATAAACATTAATATATAAATATACAAATATATATATATATATATTATTTTTAAATAAACATATAGAGGGACATATCTATCATAAGTTTTTATGTGGAATTAGGAATAGGTTCTTAGTTCAAAACATGGGGGGATTTGTTTTCAAAATATTATGGTCATGATTTCAGACTGTGTCTTTTATTATTGAACTACCACCATGGTTGAAATTATTGTGCATAAATCAAGCCTTATGCCAATTTAATTATTTACCAAAGTTCCAAAAATCATTCCCTCATTCCACATAAATAGATTAAATTCATTGATAAACATGATTGTCTATACCATCATACGTGACAGCCATGGTGGCCAATATCCTGGTAATGGGTTATGACAATAGTTTTTACCCATACTTCCATGGATTAAGAACATGACACTTTCCCCATTTTCAAGTTGTGTGATTTTAAATTATATAGTAAAAATATAGAACATGTTTGAACCATTAACATAAAAGAATTTCGTTATTTTAAGTATATTGATTTAATTATGTTAATATAGTTATAGTATATTTTGAGGGGGTTTAATATGAAAACAAATTATAAAATATTTGTAAGAACATTTAATTCTTACATGTATAATATTAATTTAAAAAGAGAATATTTTTTAGTGGATTATCCTTTAGGGAATATGAGAACCTCTATGTGATGTATAATGGTTTTATATGAGTATTTCAATAGATACTAGTTGAGATAAGAGATCATTAGGTGTGTTTGTACAAGTGAGAAGAAGATGTTTCATTTTATAAGTAAGGGGAGTGGGGACCTTGTAAATACCCTTACCATTAAGATAATATTAATTCTTTTTTGTGGAAATTTTTATCAAATGGAAGAATTTCCTAAAATAGGATCTTGTAAGGTCTTCATACAAAAAAATAAATTTTAGACTAATTTTAGTGATATTTTAAGCCTCATCTTTTAGTTTAACTATAAAATCCCCACACTCATGCTCCCAGATTTGGTTATATAAAAATAGTCTCTAAATTTCAATCTTGGATACCAATAAATGTGAAACAATTTTAACCATTCATCAAATAAATTTATATTTAAATTTTAGATCAAATAAAAACTCAAAGATAATTTGGATACCTAAATTTAGAGAAATAGAACAAACCCTTATCTAAAAAGACTCAAAACATCAAGTCAGAATTCTTTCCATTATATCCATCTTTTCATATTCCATATTAATTATTCAACATATCCCATAATATTATTCAAACATTGAACCTTTCTTGATAAAAATACTATAACATTATTCCTTATAACCTGAATAAAAGGAGACATAATATGGGTAATATTCAATACTTAATAAGGGTAAACATAAGCATTAATAGATATCATTATTCAAGGAAATTAAGATGGGAATAATGTTCCCATTAAATAATAAATTTTCATGTTTGGAATATAAAATAACTAGAACTCATAAAAACCTAAATCCTTAAACATGTAACATGACTTAAATATTTAATAAAAGTAAGACACATATAAATCAATAATCATGAGCCATGTGATGTCAATCATGAATAAAAAAAATTAAAACACATTGAAATAAAATAAAAATCATTTTAGGAAACCTATATCATAGTAGTTTTAGATAATTATATTAATAACGCATTTTAAATTAATGTATAAAATAACAATATCCAAGTTAAATCTATAGTAAAAACCATCATGCTTAACTCTCCCTTATATGTTGTCACGATAAAGAACATTAACCAACACATTTGAGAGATATAATGAGGATCACCTATTGTATATGTTATATCAAATTCACCAATTCATTCTCTATAATTCTCAACATCCATCTCAAGAATAAATTATTTTAGGATTTCAGATTTTCTTCATAAAATCCTTCAAAACAACTGTCGTCGCTTTATAGCTTGGTTAACATATTAAATAACTTGTTTTTCTTTAAACTCTTTAAAATAATTATTATTATCCATCAAGATAAATAAGTTGGATGGTATCATAATATAATAATCCTAGTTAAGTATAAGAATCATTAGAATATGTGACATAATTGAAAATACCTTTAAAATAAATATGAAAATATTTCATTGAAGATATGAAAAAAAACCTTTTCATTTGGTCAAATTGTATAAAAAGATACAAAATAATGGAAAAATGATTTAATTTGAAAATAAAAATGGAAAAATATAAAATAATATTAAATTCAAAAAAATTTCATGATAAGGGAAAAATTTTCATTGACATAAATGTTATAAATAAATATTTTTTTCAAACTTTTGTTAAAAAAGAATCAATAGTGACCCATGTGAAAACTGTTACGAAATTTCCATTTAAAAATAATAAATATGGTAAAAATCATGTAAATTAACATAAGTAAAACATATGTTTTTATAAAAGAATATACTTGAAATCATTTTAGAGAACATTGATATGGAATAGAAATATCCCCCATCTAAAAGAACATATAATATCGGTATAAATCACATATAACTTTGATCAACTTTATTTAATCGATATGGGAGGAAATGGAAAATAATAATGTAAAATAAATTTATAAATACAGGATATGAAAAAATATGTTTTTTAAATAATATTATATGATTTCCCCCAATGGATCATTAAAAATAATCAATCCCCAAAAAATACATGTGATTGTAACATAAACCTTTACCTTTTTATTAACTATTGAAATACAAATTAATTGAATCAAATAATATATTATGGTTATATAAATCCCAGGAATTAAATTATTTAATATTTCATAATTCATTCATGGGGAAGTAACTATACAATACAAGGAAGTCATATTGTAAAACATGAAATATATATTAATAAAATTATAATGAGACAAAGAAACGTCTTGTAAAAACATAACATTTGAAGTGATTATTAATCCATGAAGTGATTGTGAAAAAAATAAAATAAACATAAATATGTTTACATAAAATATAAATTATTTTATATATAAATTAACACATAATCCGGGAATAAAAATTCAATGAATAAGAGTTATAACCCAATAAAAATAAATTGAGTTGAGAAACCATTTACATGTTGTTAACATTCAACTAAATTCATTTTGGATTAAATAATTTCAAATAAAAAATAAAATTACATGGATTATTAATAATTCATGATATAACATGTAAAATTTCATTATATTCACCATATAAAACAAGTAGGTGTATAAGATGAAAATAGTCCTCAATAAAGTTAAATATAGAAAAAAACCTTTCCATGAGCCTAAATATTTCCATGTGTATCCTTTGACTATTATATAAAAAAATTATTTACAAAATTAATTTAGGATGAAATTTTAAGGGTTTAGTACCTTAAATTTTTCCATTATTATATTTATTTTAATTACATATTAAAATACCATAACAGTTGAATCATGGAGTTAAACCATGATCCAAAAAAATTATTATTAAAATAAAAGGAAAGCATACAAGACAAGAAAGAGAGTGAGGGTATAAATGATAAACACCAAAGTAATCCAAAACATAAGTTAGCCTCTGTTTCATCCACCTATTCCACTCCTTCCACGATGACCACCATATCCTCTTGGATTCCTACCTCTTCTCCACTAAATAATTGTCATCAATGCCTCACCCTGATCATCCACGACTCTATAATCAGAGTTATGGTCATCATGTTGGGCACCAACTGGATTATCTCTAGTGTTAACATGACTGACATCAAGAGCATTTCTAACAGTTCTTTGATCCCCATATTTTAGATTATCATCAGTATATGGATTTTCAACCTACCCATAAATAGCATGTGGAACCAAATAAGTTGAAATAATAACATGATTTTTCATTATATCTTTAGATTTCCTCCCATGTCTCTCCATATAGAGCATATCAAAGCCAGTGGAGTTCATTGAATTCAGCATGGAGAAGCAATTTGTAGCACCTATGTTAGCAGTCAATGTAACAACACCTATGTTAGGAGTCACTACCATTTTGGGGGAAGATTAATCTAATGGAACCTAGTAAACAAGTGAAAAATTGGAAGCTCCTTCATCCAAGTAAAGAGCCTTGGAATCAGAAGAAGGCAGAACAAATTGTTGCACAATAGAGGCCTCTAGTGAGGTTTCAATGATGGTGACAGGTTCACCCAAAGGCACAAAAGCATGCCAATATGGGGTCTCAAAGGATGTTGTTATATCATCCAAAGGGGTTGTACTCTCATTATTATAACCAAATGAAACATTCACATCCCCCATGTGCCCAGGTGACACAACAACTTTTGTGAGGACAATAGGAGTAGGAAAAGAAGCATGTAAGGCCCCTACTGTAGGTACAACAGTAATAAGAGAAGTATCATTCCTAACATTATAATCATGAATAACCCGTTGTGAAATAGAATGATCAAAAAATTTAGTGACATTAGTTCCTCTGCCACCATATGGTAAGCTACCCAGCTTACCTTTAAAAAAGAATTGCCCCTCCTGCAAAACAACATGATCCATATCTTGATCACTATCAGAACTACCAGAACAATTATCCCCTCATTTAGAGGGACCCCCATGTTCAATTAGAGGTAAACTATAAATAGAGAGTGCCATCACCAAAAGGATTAGATATCATACACCCACCTTACTAGCCATCTAGATATCTATCAATGTGATTCTTGCCAGCTACAACTATAGAAAAAGAAACAAATCACCAATTCTTAGATGTAGATAAATTATTTCTAAACAAATCTCCCTTGATGGATGAAGGTGAGGTACATTTCATAGCATCAGGGGTACCTTCCTCCCAGACAAAGCCATTGGTTTGTAATTATGGACACAATTCTCCCCTTCATGGGTCCCCTCCATCCTAGACAAATGCAATGATGAAGCAGGAGAACATGATACTTTGAATTTAGAGCTTTCAACAAGGTTTCCATACCGTTTAATGTTGGAACATCACAATCCTATATTAGATTTTTCATTAACAAGTCATATTGTTGAAAAATTTATAAAGAAATCAAAGAAAACAGTCAAACTCAATCTGAAGATCAAACATAAAATAACCCCCAATCAAAAAAATTGTCTCAACAAAAGGAAAAGTCATGTCAAACTCAACTATAATGTGAGAAAAATGGACATATCAAACTAATCTAGTGTTCTTGTAAATTTTAATAGGACTTCTTACTAACAAATAAAAATACCATAGGAAACTTGGATACTAGAATACCCATCTCAATCCTGGGATTCAGATTCTGGATTCAGATACAATAGTCTTGGCCTGAAAGGGATCAAACCAGGGGTCCCAGTTCTAAAATCTAAGAATCCAAGGGTTAAAATTCATTAACCCGTGACTCCGGGCCCTTATTTTTAGATCACTGGAGTTAAAAGTAAAATGGTAAGAATTCATACCAATGGATACCATCTGAAAGTTACTAAAACCCTAGATCTCTTGGAGATGTTTTGTAATCTCTTCAACCTTCCTCAAAGAATTCATTGAGCTTATTCGGGAAATAATTTAATGTTTTCAAGCATCAATTAACACTTTAAAAAACTGGGGGTTTTCTTCAACAACCACAAGCACACAATTTCTCGAAATCCTTTTATTAAAATAAAACTCACCATAAAGAGAAACCAAGAAAAAAATGATCAGAGCACCTAACCTAAAGTATGTTAGTCCATTAAACCCTACCTGAATCAGAGCACACAGGCGCTTGAATCGACATTGGGTGAGATCCTCCAGCTGCCTTATTTGAAAGTCCAACAAAAATATTAGTGGGTTTTAAGTAATCGACTGAAGCTATCACAGAAGAACCTTAACACCAATGCTGTAGAGAGAGAAACATTCAACCTATCCCATCCTCTCAATTTATTTATTATATATTGAAATATATAATTAGTTATGTCTATGTCTTGTGTTTTGAGAACATCTGGTTCATAAATTAAGAAGGTATTCAATGTGTTGAATATTTTAAAAGGGTTTATTGATCTATCATTTAAAGAGTACTAATTATAAAATAATTATAAATCATATTTATAAAATTTATATTTAAAACCAAATATTAAATCTAGTTATGATTAGTTAATTTCATTACAATCATGGAGATGTTAATTCATTCATATGCATTAGTAATGTTTCAAATTTTCAACGATCATGATCGAAAGAATGTAATTATTATTTCATATTTGTATAATTATTTTTATATAATAAATATTATATAATATCATTAAATTCATCATATATATCATCCATGTGATGTGGTGATGAAAAATGACTCACATCGCTTTGTGAAAGTGGTAATTCACACATATGAATGAAAATGTTATAATTTTCAATGGATAAAAGGTAAGATAATAGTTCCTATATTTCATTTATATAATGAATTTTTTGTTCATGAATATATATATATATAATAAAATTATCATTATAACATGCCTTAATACATAGGGATGGAAAATGATTTTATCATTCCATGAAGCTGAAGATCGTTGTACACATAAATGATTATTAAATTATCCATTTGTTTAAATATCAAATAAATAATGGTTATGAAATTAAAATGATAAAATATAAATATATGGAATTTTTTTTTTATTTCCTGAAATAAGTTGAAAATTCTCAGTAAATAATTATACTTAATCTTTAGACAACCTCATTTTCATTACACATTAATTCCCCAATGGTTTGTATGATACCCTAAATATTCCCAGTAAAATGTGAATAGAGATTTCATTAATGTACTTTAGATAGTATGGGTTGAAATTAATGGTTCTTGAATTGTGTAGAAGATAGGACAAGTGGAGTTATACTATTAGTGATGAGTGGGTAATTCTAAGAATTACATGAACTACTAAATTAATAGAAATTTATTTCTAAGCAAATTGGCCCCAATATGATATAAGTATAATATATGATGAGGAAATTTAGAAATAATCTCATAAAATAATTTTTGGACATTCTTATGGAATTTTTTCACTCTTTTCTCTTTGTTTTAATCTTCTGTAACTCTTTTGACACTTACTATGGTATCATGTTTTTAAAAAAATAAATTATTCAATAACATCACATTAAATGGAAAATTTTTTAATAAATTTGACTATTGTGGATATTACAATCCATATTCATTTCATTTTTATGAAGATTAATTTTTAATTAATTTTCAATAATTTAATAAAATATTTTTATTATAAAATATCATTAATATGAATTTTAAAACAATTCAATTAATTTTACTTTTAAATCAACATGACAGTAATGGAATTTGAACATAATCCATTCAAATAGCCCCAAAAAGTAATATATATCTACCAAAGTCATTAAAAATATTAATCCAATCAAATTTTATAACTTGTAATATTTTTAAATCCATTTATTTTACTCTCCAATTAATTCAATAAACAATATTTTAACATTGCATAAGATTTTATGGTAATTTATTTAATTACTAAAAAATATAAATAATTTTCCCTAATAAAAAATTCATTTAAATTTTAAATAAAAATTTATAACATAACATAATTTCTTATCATCCCTCTCACAATATTTTATATATATTATAATCATGAATATTCCATTTTTTACTTTATATTTATATAAAATAATATAGATGTAATAATATAGAAGTATTTGAAATAAATTTCCACTATTTTAATAATTAATGTCAACGGTCAAAAAACTCTTTTCCAATAAAATAAATACAATTTTTTTGGATATCGTAAGGACTTATCACATTTTTTTACCGTAATTACTTGATTTTTTGTTATTGAGGTGACAAAAATTTAATATTGTTTCAATTCATAATAACCCAAAAATAAAAGTATCCAATTTTCCAAACATGAACTTAATTATTATATATATGAAATAAATTTTAATTTATTAAATTTATAGAAGAGTTATATATTAATTTTATGACAAAGTACAACATCTAATGAAAAATAGTTTTTAGAAAAAAAAAATTTTCAATCCCAAAATAAACTTATACAGAAATCGGGTAAAAATTATTCAAATTTATTTAAATATATTATATAATAAAATTAATAATTATTATAAATTTAAATTAAATACATAGAATAAATAAACATTTAAATTACATAATTTAATGAAATAAAATAATATTTTTACAAAGATCAATATTTTTCACTATTCATTAACAAATGAAACATTTCACTAAAATACCAAAATTTAAACCCAAGATAATTTTGTTATATTAATTTCAAAAAGTATATCCTTTTTATAAAAAAAATCTATAAATGGTCCAAAAATTAATTATATATAATCTGTTAAAGAAAAGTAATAAAAATCACATTTGTAGAAAACACATTTTAGAAACAAAAAATGACTTTTCAAAAAATAACTAATTATTTTATAAAAATTAATAAATTAAATTTTATTGAGTATAATAATTATATACATATATTAAATAATTTGGTTAATAATATTCAGATTATTTAATTTAATATCTTGGTTATGTTTGTAATATTTAAATAATAATATCGTGTTGTTCAATTATGCTTGGTGTTGCATGTTGTATAATCTATTAAACATTGAGTTTTTTAAATTATTTGGATATTACATTATCCCACTCTAATAAATTTCAATATAGAATTCTAAAAATGATCTCAGTAATCATTTTTTTCATTTCCAAATACCTATGTTAAAATCCCACATCATAAAAAGGGTTAATAAAACATCCTTTTGAAAAGAGGGGAAGGTGAATACTATGGTCATATAAAACAAAACATAACTATGTTTCCAAGTAGTGTAACAATATTATGAAGTCAAAATAAGGATATGGAATAAAAAATAAAGTCCAAATAATTAATTATAGTGAAATATTTCCTTGATCATAAGAAAATTAATGATCATAATAAAGTTAACAACAATGAAACCATAAACCAAATTAGTCAAAAAAAAGCCCATACATTCAGGATAAATGATGATAATATTATAAATATTTTCTTTCCAGATCATTTTTCGATATTTAAATATTTTTTACCATCTATACTAAAAATGTAATGAAATATACTTACATTAAAATTGTATTTTCATTATTTAATTTGATTCTACAACAATATCATGTTTTTCTTTCACAAATGAGTATTTAAGATGAATTATTCATGCATGGAGCACTAAAATATACTTATATTGGATCACATAATACAAAAAAAGATAATAAGATATTCATATTGAATTTAGATATAAACCAAATATAATTTGGTTAGTACAATGTATAATAATATAAAAATGAATAAACATTCATATGAAGAAATAATATATTAATCTTTAAAATTAAACAATAACAACCAACATTAAACATTTATCATTCCATAAAAAATAACCGTATATACAAAATAACAAAAATGAACTCAATATTAAAGAAATATGTATCCTTAAATTTTATCTCATTCCATTCATCATAAATCCCCAAAAATGTAATTGTATTATTCTAAACTAACCCTTCATATTAAGACTAAGGGTTACAAATACATCAAAATAATAAAACTTCTCCCAAAATATCATTAAATTCCTTAAAATACCATAACACAAAACCACAAAAGGGTTTTATAAAAAATTTAAAATCTGATCAACCATATACTTGTAAACCCATCATGGAATCCATAACTATTAATTTAGCATCAAGTTAAAACATCCTAATCTCTATATTTATCTAAAACTTTCATATGATAACAAATATAACATCCCCAGAAATACACTCCATGATTTTGTGATAAAAAAATAATTTTACATTTATATATTTGATATCAATAAATTTTCACCAATTTCAACTATCAAAAACAAAGAAAATAAAATGGAAAATATAGAATTTCTTAAAAACACAAAGATCTTTTGGATATGGTGTTTTAGATAATTAAGAACAATTATTACATAAAAATATCAATGAATTAATATGAATATTGTTTTCACTATATTCATATTTTAATATTCTATTTTAAGTCTTCAACATATCCCTTAAAATTATTAACACATGAATCATTTTAAAACATAAATAATTTAGCATCATTTTTCATAACATAAGTAAAAATAAAATAGTAATGGTGATCACAAATGCCCAGTAAGAATACATATATCATTAAAATTTGAATATAATCAGTGAGAATAAGATTAGAATAAGGTTGTGATGAAATAATCATATTGAATGGTTGTAAAATACGTGAACTCATACCCATAAATACATGGATAACTAAACATGTTATATGGAATAAAATATTAATATAGGAAAAAGATAAAGGAATAAATAATAATGAGCCATGTGATGTCAATATTGAGCATAGGAAACAATAAAACCCCATATAATGAAAATAAACAATCTATTAGAAAACCATATTATTAGGAATCATATATAATTTTTATCATAACCTGTTATAATCTCATGTCATAAAAAACTAAATCTAAGTTAAATCATTAGGATAAACCACCATGGTCTACCCCATATTTCGTGTCTTTGATGATAATGAATATTTAAATATTCATTGGAAAGATATAATGGGTATCACCAATATTGTATTTTATATCATCCCTACCAACTTATCATTTAAAAATAATAAATATTATTTCGTGAAAATTTAACATATTATGTTTTCCCATTTTCAACATAAAACCCTTAAAAATAACCACCAGTCCTTTAGTTCTTAGTTACACCACTAAAAAGAATCATGTTTCATGAAAAAAATTTCAAAATATTGATTGTAATTAATCCTTATAAATAATATGGTTTGTATCATAAATGAATAATCTCAATGAATAAATTAAATAAATAGATGATGTTGACATAGATGAATATACAGTTAATATAATATCTAAAAAATAATTAAAATTATGGTAGATACCCATATCTATTTTTAATAAAGAATAAAAATTTACAAAATGATGGGAAATATATTTTCCATGAAGATAACCATGGGAACATATTATGTAATATTTAAGGAAATTGACATTCATGATGGTATTTGAATCAATTCAATCTCTAAATTTTAACAATAAATATTCTTTTTAGACTTCTTGTAAAATTAGTTAAAAGTGACCCATGTGAAAAAAATTTATAAAATTAATGTTAAAACATTTTAAAGAAGGTTACATGTCATAGAAAATAACTTTAGAAAATTATTAATATTTATAATGTAATATTAATTAATTTTTTTACAAAACATCTATATAGAAGATAATGATTCCTAGTCTAAAAATTATAAAATATTTATATCACTTATAAACAAATGTATTATTTTTTATTTAATAAAAATAAGATGAAATAGAAACAAGAAATATAAAATGTATTTATTAATATAGAATAATAAAAATTATTGGTTTTATAAAATAACAGTATATGATTTTCACTAATGGAACCTTTAACATTAACAACCGAAAAAAAGAAAGTAATTTTAACTTAAACTTTTATCTCTTTGTTATCTTTAAAAATAAATAATATTTTTAAGAAAGAATACGATATATATGAGTAAATGCATTAATTTAAATCGTTAAATAAATTAAAATTAATTCAGGGGTATTTATCTGTACTATATTATTAAATCATGATACATCAAATAAAACATGTCTCAAGAAAATTATATTAATATGAATAATACCCTTACAATGACCATAACTTTTGAAGTGATAATTCTTCCATGTAGTGATTATATTCACATATGTAAATCCAAATTAAACAATTGTTATTATATAATAAAATAAATTATATATCTATTAACACATAATCATGCAATAACAATGTCTACTATGAAGACATATAACCTAATGAATGGAAATTGAGTTAAGAAACCCTTTTCCACTTGTTATGATTCAAGTAAAATAACATTGAATGATCTAATTTGAATTAAAAAATAAAATACCATGGGTTATTAATAATTAATAATATACCATGTAAAATGTTGATAATACTACATTTAAAATAAATTAGATGTAAAACATAAAATTATTCTACATTAAAGGAAAATTTAGAAGAAATCCCTAACATTGATTCCAATGTTTCTAGGTATGTCCTTTGAAACCAATATAATAGATTAATAAAAATTATTTTATTTATTAATAACCTTTTATAGATTTCATAAATTTTAAATAGACATTTACTTCATTTATTTTAATCAGTTATTTAAATACTTAACAAGGTAAGTCCACGTTAGGTGTTTTGAGGATTCTCAGTTCATAATTTTAAAAAAACTTTTGTGTATTGAAGGTGGTAAAAGGGTTCATTGTTACAAAATATCTATAAAAATAATAACAAAACAATTATTATTTTTATTCTTCTATTGTAAATTTAAATTGAAAAGTGAAATATGGTTAGGAAAAATGAAAATCATTACAATCATGGAGATGGTATGTTGAATGTACATGTGAGTAACTTTTCAATTTTTCAACGATCATGATCAATTGAAGGTAAGTATTATTTTATAGTTATGTACTTATAATATTATTTATATTTTATTATATCTCTAAATACTTCATATATATCAACCATATGATTTTTTTATGAAAAACAGATCACATTACTTTGTGGAGGTAGTAATCCACAGGAATGTATTAACGACATTATCACTTTTTAAATGGATTAAAATGTAATACAATTGATGATTTTTTATCTTTATATAATTATAATAAGGTAATTAATATAATATATAAACATAAATATTAAATTCAACATTATAAATAGATGTGATTGGCCAGGATGGAATGTGAATTTTATCTGTTCGCAAATAGGTAGGTCGTTCTACACACGAATAATGGTTTCATTTTTAATTATATAGAAGATCAATAGAATATAGTTTATGAAATTAACATGATAAAATATAAGTATATTTTATTTAACTATTTTATTATTTCATCTGGTTTCAATAATTTTTTATGGTCAAAGAATAACAAGTACCAAAAATAGTTGATTGTGAACTATACCTCTTATTCAGACAACAACTTTTTCATTACACCTAGAAACTGCAAAATTTGGTATTATTCAAAAACTAAGACATTTAAAATGGTGTTTTGGTTATCAGAAAGGTATTTTAGTTGTGAAAAACCAAACCAAATGGTTCTTAATGTGTGTATAAGAGATGATAATTTTTTCCCTTTTATAAGTGTGGGAAGGGCCATTCATGGAATTACTTGAAGTATTAAAATATTTTAAATTAATTTTCAGTGAAAAATGTATCAAAAAAGAAAATATTTGTAATATAGGATGATTATGAGTTCATATAATATAATAAAATATGAATTATTTTATTTTTAGGGATTTTTTAAATCCTTATATATTTGTTTTAATCCCTCATTAACCATATTAACACTTACCATGGTTTCAAGGTTTTTTATACTAAATGAGTCAAGATTGTTACTAAAAATTAAAAATAGATCCATAAATGGGCCATGGTACGTATGATAAACCATATCCCCTTAATAGGATTGGTGATAATAGATTTTTTAATTGTAAATCATTTATTAAAATATTTTTAATTATTAGATATTATTAACAAATGTTTTCAAACTATTAATTTAATTTGATGTTGAAAATAGTGTGACTAAAAAGGAACTAAAAACTAGTCAATTAACTCATAAATAATATATTATATCTATATATAAAATTGGGGAACAAAAAATCATTCAAATTATATAACTTTTTTTTATTTTTAAAATCTCTTATTTTATAATTTTATTAATTTAATCAATAATCTCTCGATGTTTCGTAAGAATCTATGGTAATTATTTCATCACTAATGTAACGCCTCAACCCTAGAAGCCCAAAGATGGTCCATTAATTAATTTAATTATAGAGATTATAAGGAAACAAATCTAGAAGGGTTGAAACATTTAACATTTTTGACAAACTACATTACAAACATGATACCCATATTATATTAGGAAAAACAAAATATTACATAATATGTAACAAAGACAAAAAAATGCAACCTTGAAACATATTCAATGAATCCATATTAATATACTAGAGAATAGAAATAAAATTAGGGTGATCTCAAATTAAAAATATAGTTATGTATAATAGAATAAATAATTAATAAATAAGAAAAAATAAAAAATGTATAGTAAATGACTAAGAACACATTCCATTTAAATATCTCGAAAAGGCATAATCAAAATACCATGGTAGATAACTGAAATTTATAATATTTAATCAATAAATTGAGAATAATGTTAATCCATAGATATTTCAAAGAAAAATTATCAAAGATAAAAATAATAACTAAATTCTCAATAAAGGAAATAATTAATTTTTGGATATCATTTTTCCCAAGAATGTGATACCTTTACCATCATGATTTATTCTCAATATAATTTATACTACTCTGATTTTGGGAACTAATTTGTCTCATGAGACTACAGATTCATCAAGGGGGTTTCATTAACTAATCTGAAAACCCTTATTGTTCATCTCTGAAGTAGTCCTTGTATGTCAAATAATAGTTTTAATTAATGAAAAACATGTATTATCATCAAATATCTATATTTAGTATAAGATGTGGACTTATAATCATTTCAAATAATAGTCAAAGCGGACACTATATACAAAAATGGAATATGGTTCCAGAAATAATGATATCCATTATATGAGAATATTGATATTTAAAATGTAATGTAAGATAAAAATGATCTTAAGGAATTTATTTTTTCATGACAAAGTTAACAACCATAAAAAAAGTGACATTACAAATATAACTTTTACCATATGGTAATATTGACCCCAAAACTCCTTGGATCAAATAGTTTAAAGTGAAACAAAAAATACAGTGAATTGTGATAAAATCATTATATTAAATGAAAAATTGATATTATATACACAACATTAATGTAAATTTTTGTTTAATAATGAATAAGTCTCAATGGAATGTAAATTGAGACAAAATCCCCTACCATGCCTTTCTCTTTGGGGGAAAATCCATTAAACTCGGGTATAAGGGTTTTAAACATGTTACTAAATTATACCATAACTATAATCATATTTATAATATCATATATTAACTTTTTATAATATCATATTACACATTTGTTAACAATATTCCATTATTTTCCTTATTCCAGGTATTAATTTCCAAGTTCATTGAGTATGTTTTGACTTATTACTTATTGATAATATTAATTATACCATAATTATATCATATGTAGAAAGTAAAACATGACATAAATATCATATATATTCATTATTTATTTATTTTTAATAATCTGAAAAATTTTAAGATAGGAAATTAATTGCACCGTTCAGGGATATGGTAGGACTTACGTACGCATTAACGCTACTTCAATTTATTTCATTTATTAAAAGAATGAAAATTAAATTGTATTTATGTATATTTTAATTATATTATAATATTTATGTCAAATATATTATATGTATTTATCAAACTAATCCTTAATTCATATCATCTATAGTGTGAATGAATCACACCACTTTGATGTGGCGGTAATCCACACGTCATGAAATGATGTTATCATATTTTTTAAAAATAAAAATTTTGAATGTATATGTTATATAAAAATAACATAATCATGAAAAATTAATAAATATTATATATATCATATATAAACTATAAAACCAACATTATTCCAACCTTAAACTATGATAATGGAATACCTAACGAGATTGGTTCGTGTGGCGGTAGTCAATCATATGCACCAATGTTGATTGTGTATCACATTTGATGAATGTGTTTGATAGTGAAGATATAAATATTATAAAAATAAAATAATAGTATATTTATTATACTTATGATATTATATAGGAATTTTATAATATTAATATAAGGGGTTCACAAATAAATGAATCAAAAGTAATCATTTAAGAACGTTACCTCTATTTTAGGTTTCCCCAGACAGTTCATACCAATAGAATTTCTGGGAAATAATTATTCACATGGAATGGATTTTAGAATTGTGGTATATTTTTTGTGAGTTTATTTTTTTAATAGGATGGATGATCCAAATGGATTTAAATTTGTGATTAAGTGGAAGGTGTTATTGTCTTTTATAGTGGAGGGGGAGTATCATTCTTGAAATGTTTTGAAGAGGCAATTCCAACCATGTTTTTTCCATTTTAGGTGGCTCCAATAATGAAATCTATTAGATACAGGAGATTATAATGTCGTTATATAGTCATAAAATGGATTTTTCTGTAAAGACCCGGAAATTTCAAGGAAAATGTTTTCCTAATTTTCTTTGGAATTTTACAAGAACGCAGTTTCTGACGGCGCCTGATTCCGAGGCCCGGTGTGCCCGGAATTAATTTCCGAAGTTTGGCTCGGGTACGTTCAGTGAACGAGCGAGCGGGGATTTCTATCTTTTGAACTGGTGCTCGGAATTGAAATCTGATTGCACCGATGAACTCGCAACGCTGGTAATCACTTAAGAGAACCTTTACCGTAGTTGCGTTTGTGCGGGAGGAGAAGTTAATTTTTGGGGTTTAATAAAAAAAAGTGAATAAAATTGTTAAATCAAATTTTAACAATGCTAAGTGGTTAACTTCTCCCATGGGAAGTTGGTGGTGGGCCCACATCCATCCAACTTCCTATGTGTGGATATTTGAAAGGGTGGGGCCCACACAAACCCCCCCCCACCTTTTCAAATTCCTTAAACTCCCTAACCCTCTTAACCCCTCACATTCCAACTCCCCATTAACTCACATTCTTTAATATTTGACAACTTGATTAATTAATGAGGTGAGTTAAGTATGGTTTATATGAATTTCAATCTTTTGAAATTCTTGCCAACACTTTGCAATTAATTAATTAAACCAACTTAATTAATTATTTTCAGTGTTTGAATTCTTTTGAATTCATTTTTCCAACATTAAAAAGAGAGATTATATTCTTCTTTTTGGGTTGGCATAAACCTTGTGGGGAGAACTAAGGAGAGGAGAAGAACTCTTGGAAGATCACCAACCTCTCGAGGAATAACGTTTCACATTTCCGAAGAACGTGAAGCAACACCTCCGACCATCTTCAACCGGAGAAATGATGGGAAGCACCGCCGCCTACAAAGTATACAGAGGGTGACGTCTCGGCTCGACTTCACCGAGCTCTTCTCCCACCAACCTAGACGGAACGACGCCCGACCTCTGCGACGCTTGTCTTCCGCGGGTCGTTGAAGAACTCCGTTCTTGAAGCCGAGGTAGGGGATTTTATTTTGGAATTCTCTTATCTTTTGAGAAAAAACGACGAGCGCGGACCAACCAATACCGGGTTGATCCGCGGATCGTCTGATCAAGCGTTTGATGATTGACGGTTTTTATTTATTTAATTGTTCGTGAATACAAACTTGGGGATGATCGTGGATTAAAACCCTTTTTGTTATCGAATAACGCGAGGGGGTCGGACCGCACAAACACGGCCGACCCTCCTCCTTAGTTTTCCGTGATGGTTTCTTGAGGATGATACGAGAAAACGTGGTGTCGTCGCACCACGCATTTTATTGCGGAAGATACGCGTGGCGCCGTCGCGCCGCGCCGTGGAAAGAAATCCAAGAACGCGACACCGTCGCGTCGCGTCGAAGAAAGTCAATGGCAACGCGGCCAGAGCGGGGCCGCGGCAGAGGGAAGTGATGTCGTCGTATCGCGCCGAACGGCATAGGCCGCGGCCGGTTATGGGCCGCAGCGGAGCAAGATGACCGGTGGCCGGCACCGGACCACCGGTGTTGGCGAAGGAAGGACCGACCGTCGCCGGTCCTTGCTGGAAAAACCGGCCGGCCAGTGCGGGCCGGCCGTGTAGTGGAGACCGGGGGAATTAATTTCCCCCGGCCGGGTCTCAAAAGCGGCCCCAATTAAGGGTACGCGGTTCTCAAAGGGAAGGAAGGCTTTGCCCCCCGCGCGCGGCACCCGAACGGCGCCCAGACCGCGCCGCCGTGCCGGTCCGCGCCGCCGTGCCGGTCCGCGCCGCCGCGCCGGACCGCGCCGCCGCGCCACCGGCTGGGCCGGGATTTTCCGAGCCGGGCCGGGTCGTCAGGCCGGGTCGCCGCCCGGGCCGGGTCGAACCGGTTCGGCCGACCCAGGGGGGGGGGGGGTCGGGCCGGGTCGGCCCGGGCCCAGACCCCTAGTTTTGGACCACTTTTGGTCAAATGCACGTATCTTGGGCTACGGGCCTCCAAACGACTCGCCGTCAGCGGCAACACGATCCTTGGATTGAGACGGTCGTTTCGGTATACTATACTCAAGGTGCGCCTTCTTTTTCGAGAGCCTACGTGGTTAAAACTCCATAGTTAAGCGTGCTTGGCCTAGAATAGTGATCAGGATGGGTGACCTCCTGGGAAGTTTTCCAGGGTGGGTGTGAGACGGAAAGGACAATAACTAATAGACCGTGCATCCGATTTACGCTCCGTCTGTTTCGTTGAATTCCTCTTGATGAGACAGATCATTTGGCATACTCCGCCTGAGGTTTGGACGTAGGTGGAGTACGGTCGGGTTGGTTTTGCCTTAAAAACCAACCGGGGCCCTCGAACGAAAAAGCCAATAACTCTCAGATCGGGTGTCCGATTGACGCGCCGTCTGTTGCGTTGAGTTCCTGTTGACGATACGGAACTTTTGAGATTCTCTGCATGAGATATGGATGCAGATGTATAGTGGCCGGGTTGGATCGCACAGAAATCCAACCGGGCCACTTGAACTGAAAAGCTGATACCTTTCTGACAGAACGTCTGTTTGACGAACGGTCAGTGATGTTGGTTATCTCGTTGAGAAACGGTCCCTATGAGTATACCCTATGAGTGTTCGGGGTACAGTTGAGATACGGCCGGGTTTGGTTTGCTCACGAAACCAACCGGGCCCCTGGGATGAAAAGGCTAATAACTCACAGACCGGGCGTCCGATTGACGCGCCGTCTGTTGTGTTGAGACCCCTATGATGAGGCGGTCCTTTGAGATACTTCTTCGTGGGACTTTGAGATACTTGGAGTATCGACCTGTAGCTCATGGAGCGGACCCTCCCAGTGACGAGCGTGCAGAGTACGGAGACCGTGTAACTGGCTGAGACCTGACGACTGCTTGACCGAATCGACTTGGAGTGAGTCGACTAGCCCAGTTGACGGAGTACTACTTTCTGAGGTGCAGACCCATGGCGGATGGAGCACTACCTGTGTGACAGTGCAGACCCACGGTACTCGTCCGGAGAGTACCTCGGCAGGCTACTAGGGGGTGTGCACTACTGTGTTTGGGTGACATACCTCGGCGGGAGGCACTACTGTGTCTGGGTGGCTGACCCGCGGTACTCGACAAGAGGAGTACTTCAGCAGTCTTAGGTTAGTGAGAAGTACCTCGGAGTCATGACAGGACCACTGTACACTCCAGAGACGGAGCTCTTCAGTAGTTACGGTTTCCATAATGAAAATCCTGGTTTGAGCTGAGACTTTTGACCTTGTGTTTACCTCATGATTGAGATGGGTCACTTCCTAACTTAGGTATATGTATGGGAATATACCTGGGTAGTGGTTATCCGTTGATTTCACAATCCTTGTGTTTCCTCATGACTGAGATGGGTTACTTGATAACTTATGTATATGTATGGGCATATACCTAAGTAGAGGTTATCTGTTGAGATCTTCTTTGTGGTTATCCTTGTTGGTTTAGTGAGACCTTGACGGTCTCGGGGTACCTACTGAGTATTGTTATACTCACCCCAGCACAGGCTATGCCCGCACCTCGTTGTGTTGGTTGCAGACGACGGGCAGTGCTGACAGAGGCCGAGTGTTCGAGGACCGGACGGTACCCGGAGGTGGACTACACGACGAGTCAGTACCCGAAGGTGGACTACACGACGTGACGACTCACAGAGGAGGTTGACGGATGAGAGAGTGGAGGAAGCTATCTGTACCTACCCTTCAGGTAGGATCCATGGTGGACGACTAGGAGCTGCGCTATCTGTACCTACCCTTCAGGTAGGATCCGAGGAGGACAACCCAAGAGCTGCTTCCTTCTTCCAGCTGTTTTTTGTTTTTGTTGTTGTCCCTTGTTCAGTTGTAGTTGTACTTTCTTTTGGGTTTGTATTCTGGCCCATTTACTTTTCAGATTTTCTTTTATACTTAGTGTTTTGCTTCCGCTTGTACTCTGTGGTGCTTGTTTTCTTTTATAAAGGCAATGCCTTCCCAGTTATCGGGATTTTATGCCATTGGTGCTAGTCGCCAACCCCTGGCCTATGGAAGGCGAGCTTGGGGTAGTCACGGCACGGGCCCCGAGGACGGGTCGTGACAAATTGGTTTCAGAGGCAGTTCGGTTCTACCGCAGAACTTAAGACTCTGACTTTTTCTTTCTGTGAAGAAATAGTGTTAAGAGTACCGAGTGTGGATTTCAGTTCAGGGAGTCCAGTGTTGGTGCGGGCGGCCGACGTATCCATACACCAGGAACCTGACAACTGATTTCCGAGTTTGTGCACGAAAACACTAATTGCGTGTGTGTTTTCAAAGGTTTTACCTTAAAACAGCTCAAACCAGGTCAGCTCACCAGGTATAAATGTTTGACCATGTAACGATGTTTCTTTCAGGATTCCTTTTCACGGACGACCAGCTAGTGCCCAGAGGGATGTGCGTGCTGATAGCCTATCGAGCGACGAGGCTTCGGTGCAGGGCCCTCTTGCATTTGAGGCACCAGCGGAGGCACCAGCGGTACAACCATACGTTGGGCCACCGATGCCACCAGCCCTAGTAGTAGGCGATGCACGACGCTTGAGCGCACTATACGAGTTCCAGCGCCAGAGGCCACCCACGTTCCGGGGAGAGACGGACCCGCAGGCAGCTGAGGTTTGGCTGGAGGCTGTGGTGAGAGTCTTCAGGCTAGTGGGGACGCCGGCAGACTTCATGGTGATCTTTGCTGCCAGCCTCTTTCAGGGAGCAGCAGGCAGGTGGTGGAGCCACTTGTTTCAGTTTTGCGACGGGATGACCTTCGCATGGGAAGACATTGAGACCTTCTTCAGGGTGGAGTTTGTGCCAGTATCTCTACACCCCGAGCGTGTACAGGAGCTTCTGCCTTTTCCGCGTGTTTTTCGATCAGTAGCTGAGTCATCTGTGGGCAGTAGATTGATGATGCAGAGGTCCAGGGGGACCAGAGTAGCAGTTGGACGATCTCAGGTTTTAGGACCGGTGGTGCGGGGCACCCGAGGTGGGGTCAGAGCCAGGCGTGCCAGAAATGGAAAATTTTACTCCTGCGGCGGGAAGGGTCACCTGGCACGTGACTGTCTGAATCCTTATACGGTTGATCAGCGGGTGTTGGGGGAGCCACCATGACAGAAGCAGCGGCTGGTTCTTGAGCAATAGCCGAGCAGTGGACAAGGCAGTAGAGCTCCGGGAACAGGTGGACAGGAGAGGAACTAGTGGATACGTCCCTTGTACTTCTAGTTCCATTTTGCTGTTGTATTTGTGTCTTTTACTACGAGCTGCAATAAAAAAAAGAAACCTATCTTTGAGATGTTTTCTTTCTTGTCCTTTTGTTTGGTTGATACTGAGTGGTCCTGGTTAAACTGTTGACTTGACCCTCACATTCGAGATTTCTACTGGAGGGGACCCAGTGACCTCACACTGATGCCGACAGTGTGACTCGACCCTTAGAGGCCAGAGTGACAGTTGGATCTCTTAGTAGTTACGTCGAGGCCTTACGACGTCATCCATGGCATTAATGCATCATTCATGTCAGGATTGACTATATTAGGCAACGAATGTGGTTCATCCAGGGGATGAGACTAGGTTTCTCTTATCGGCAAAGAAGAAATCATAGCAGCACTTGTGAGACTAAAGGAGGTCCAGGACATCCAAGAGAGGATGAAGACTGCACAGTGCAGTAAGAAACAGAAAACTGATGCCAGTCTTAGAGACTCGGGCGTGTTAAAGAAGAAGAAGCTTAAAGGAGAGATGAGTCTACGAAGCAGCAGACATGGTGGCAGAGCTAGGAGAGCAACATGAGGTGGTGTACATCCTATCATTGTACAACCACCCACCTTAGTTATTCCTGCTAGGCTCAGGGAGCTGGAGGGCGGAAGAAGAGTGCGGCTGCATGCGGTCAAGGAGTGCGACCCAATGGCTCTAGAAATGATTCAAGGGACAGTCCGTGTCTACTACTAGTTGTTGTAGTAACGTACGTCGATGGGAATCATTTCTTGCTTTCACAAATCTTGTTCCAGACCTAGAGTTTCCGGTAATCCGTGGACTTGACCCTCACGTCTGGAGATACCTTGGGAGGAGACTCAATAATCACACTTACGCCGATGGTGTGGTCAGACCCTCGAGGCGAGAGTTTCGGTTGGAATCTCTTGGTGACAGTGTCGAGACCTTATGACGTTAGTTTGTGTATGGAATGGGCAATAACTGTTCATACTCAAATTGACGGTTTTAGGCAAACATCAGGATGGTTTTTCCTTGGTCGGCGAAAAGGAAACCCCAGGCAGCACGAGATAAACTCTTTCACGGGAGGGTGCGACCGATCACTCTTAAATCGGCCAACCTTACCTATAACACCCGAGACTTTTATGTTATATAAATCATCAAAGGAATCTTTTTCTACACAACTTTTTCTTGACTTTCTTTACACGAAATCGTGACCTTCCTCGATAGCTTGCGTCGTACGCAATACCGAGTTTCACTAAACAACGATATGCTATTAAAATATTATTAAAACTAGCCATTATGAATAGTAATAACCACTTTTTGAAATTTTATAAATTTTATTTTTCAAAATGGACTTCATTTTTGGATTCGGAATATCGAAATTAGCCTACGGTGAAATTTTGGTATTTTTCTGAAAACTTTCAATTTTTGATGAATAGTGAAACCACTAAGTGGTAGTTAAAAAACTAAATTTTTCATAAAACAAAATTTTACCGCTTCTGTGAGTGGAATTTCGAAAATCCTAGAGACACGGTTAATATCAAGGACTAAAATTTGGTTCAATGAGATGAAAATAATTTTTTGGTGAATAGTAACTTTTTACTTTTTTTTACCACGGTGAAAAGTAAATAGGGTAATTAAGGGTAAAGATGATATTATTATTACCCTAACACATGTCCTAATTCTATTGGATAAGTAAAATTCGACCAAAAACAAACTTATGAATAAAATATGACCATTTAGACCCACTTGGATTAGATTAGGACATTTATTATTAATTTATTTAATGAAGGGTTAAAATTGTTAAAATCAAAGTTTAATAAGTAAATAATTTTTAATATGGGGTTATAAATAAGATAAATTCGACTATAAATATTCATTAAATATATAAAGAGATTTCCTACATAATGGTATTTTATTTCTAATTTTTAGACATTAAATAAATTAATTTATTTATGACACAATGATGATGCAGTAATTACCCTTTTAAGGAAATATTAACATAATTGATGTTATAAATGCTCAAATAAATGTAATTTGAGACATTTTATGAATTCTAATAATTTTATAGGTTACTATGATATATTAGTGTTGATTTAATCAACTTGGTTTGAACATATAATTCTGTTATGACTTTCACAGAAATCATATATCAAATAGAGTCAAAATTGACACAAAATAGTTTTTAAATCAAATATTATATTATTAATTGTTATTGTATTCCTAAAAATCTAAGGTTCGGCCAAATGACTTAGATAAAGATATATATATTGATAATAAACAACTTGGGGTTCGTTTTGCATGTTATAGTAAGTGTATTAACCATATAGTGTAAGAAAACAAAAAGTCACGGTAAAAGTTAAATTATCTATCTTAGAGTTAAATCTAATTGATAAGGTTAAAATAATAACCTAAACTTGTCTAAATTCTATTGGTTGATAGGATTTCGACCCATCCCCACTTTACCTTCGAAATAAGACCCTTTGGAACCATTATAAACCGATTTTGACTTTAATATAAAATAATATTTTGAGATATTCCTAAGGTGCCCCTTTCCTCCCTTATAAAAGGGCACCTCCTCCCCCTCCTCCTCACACCAATTTGAGCACTCAATCTCTGCCAAACCTTGCCAAAATCCATTCTCCACTTCCCTAGAATAATCCTAGAGGTCCTGGTCTTCTTCAAAGACAAATCTTAGTTCCCTAAGAGGAGGATTCAAAGAGGCGTTTCAAAGAAGAGGAGCTTCGGACACGTACAAAGCAAATCGGACCTAAGGTAAGGGAAATATCAAAATCTCATTTTTATCAAAGATTTCATATACTTTGGTATTTACTAGGGTGTATTTTATCATCAACATCCATGTTTCCTCAATATGTAATTTTATTTCCATCCACCTACAATTGTTTAAATCCAATTTTACCCTTTGGTAGGTTTTTAGTAAAAGATATGAAAGGAATCTTTTGTCGTTTTTTGTACGAGGTACTTTTTGACTTTTCTGAAAAAAGTAAAAAGAATGTTTTTATATCTTATACTAAATGAATGGATTTTTAAAACATTATTTCCAAGAAGCTTCCTTTAAAAGTTTTGAAGCTTATTTTTAATGAACATCTTTTAAATTTAATTTGTATGACATGTTAAGAGAGGAAAAATGTATTTGAAGTAGAAAGGATATTTTCCTCAAGAATGGAGTTCAAATGATTTATCAAAATTATTTTCCATCTAAGATAATATAGGGTTCTGTTTTTATCCCTATTATTACATTGATTTGATTATGTTTTGAGGGAATTATTTTTATGATGTCATTTACCTTATATGATTTGTTTTATGATGTCATGATGTTTCAAGAATCCCATTTTTGTTACATGTGTTATGCAATGATGTATGATTTATGATTATATGGCACACATAAGAAAGGATTCATTATAATATGGGTGGGACCTATATCTCCCTCCAATGCATTGGGTAATGATTTATATCTCATGAGATAGACGTGGCTGGAACGGAAGGTTATTTCGGTTCAGTGATACAGGACTGAAACGAGGAGTGAACTCGGTTCAGAAATAGACTTTGTCTGCTAAGATAGTCTTGGCAATGAGTCGTGACTAACAAGAAATGATTTTCCATGATTATGTGTGCATGCCACAAAGTTTCAAGTTTTATGTTATGATTATGGGGATCTAATTTTCACTTCTATGATTTATTCCATGTTAAGATATTATGATCTCTTTTGCAGGTTATGATTTTCAAAAAGATGTGATAGGATTTTTATTTCCTTTATTTTCCCTTGCTGAGCATTTGAGCTCACCCTTTTTGTATGTTTTCTTTTCCCCAGGTCAGGAAGATGGATATTAAGTAGAATATGCTAAAAGGGACACTAGATATGATGAAATAAATGGGAGACACTATAGAAGGTTTATGAACCAGTTGTTTATGTTTCCCAGTTTCTAAAGACACTATACTTATACGGTCCTTTGTGGTTTTGTCATATGTTTTAATAAGTGTGCTTCAATTTTGAAGTATTAACAATGTATGTAAAGTATGGGTCGTTATAGTTGGTATCAGAGGAAAGGTATAGTCAACCTTTGGAAACTAGGATATGAAAGCCTTAGTAAGAACCCTAAGGATAAGTCTAAGAATAGAACACAATCTTAGTGTTTTAGAAATGGCCATGAATAACCTTGGATAAGACCTTAAGCATGAAAATTGTATTCTTGAGTTATGTGGTTTTCCTATTATAATTAGTGTTGCTCACACTATTCTTCTTGGTTTCAGTCAATGGCTGGAACCCGAAAGAACCGTGTTAATGCGGAATGCGATGGGAAATGCAATGATTTTTTCCCTGAGAAACCAAATGATATGGGTGCTGGAATGAAAAATCTTGTAGCCATGCTCACACAAATTTCTCAAGCTATGAATCATGCAAGACTTCCAAACGAGCAAAGGAAGGAGCAACATTCTGTTGAATCCTTCATGAGGCAGCGTTCACCTTCTTTCAGTGGGTCTACTGATCCATTAGTTGCTGAACAATGGATTAGTACTACTAAAATGATATTTTCAGTTCTTCAATGTTCTGAACATGATAAATTCATCCTATCAGTATATCGTTTGGAAGGAGATTCTGATCAATGGTGGAATCTTATTAAGAATACGAGGCAAAGGGATGAAATTGAGTCCATGGAATGGGACGAGGTCAAGAACTTATTTTTCAATAAGTACTTCCCTAGTATTCTCCGAACAAAGATGGAGAAAGAGTTTCTTGAACTGAAGCAAAGGGATTATGAATCTTTTGGTACCTATGAAGCAAATTTTACAAGACTTACAAGGTACGCTTCTGGTATTATTATCCAACCTGAGAGTTAGATTGATCGATTATTTAGTGGCTTAAAACCAAGTCTTCGAAGGTAGTTAGCCATAAGGGACTTCAATAGCTACGAGGAAATCGTTTGATGTGCTCTCAAAGTCGAGATGGAGATTGGAGTAACCCATCAGTCATATGGGTTTGATAAGAAGAGGAAAATGGAATTCAAAGGAAAATCTAAAGAGCACACTGAAAATAAGATGAGCTTTCCCTTATGCTCAAAGTGTGGAAAGAAACATGGAGGGAGTTGTCTTAAAGGGACAAGTAAATGTTTCAAATGTGGAAAGGAAGGTCATCGGGCATTTGAATGCCGCGATGATGGGAAGAATATGTCTAATGACGCAAACAAAGGAAGGGATACATAGAATGAACCTACTACACTTCAATGTTTCAAGTGAAAGGAGATGGGGCATTATGCCAATCAATGCCCAAATCCAAGGGTTGATGATGATGGTCGACGTCAACAAACTCTTAAGGCTAAAGACAAAGGAACTTCACATGAAATTTCTATCAGCGATGTGGAGTACGATAACGAAGTGGTGAAAGTTACACTTACCATCCACTCTAAAGTAGAAAATGTTTTATTTGATTCTGGATCCACCCACTCTTTTATTTCTGAAGAATTTTATAAGGGTATCACCGTATTACCTCAACAATTAGATGTTGAGTTAGCTGTGACAACACCTAATGGCACATCAATTACATCAAAAGTTTATAATTCTTCTCCAATTGACGTTTGTGGGAAAGTGCTTCCTGCAAATCTTGTGATCCTTCCTTTAGTGGAATTCAATGTGATTCTTGGCATGGATTGGCTTTCTTTATACGGAGCTCATATCAATTTTCAAATAAGGGAAGTCACATTTTATATTCCAGATCAATCTATGATCGTCTATCAATGCAAGGATGAACATAACCTTCCAGTGGAAATTTCTTCCATTTTAGGGGTATTGATTCCACTAAATGAAGGTTATTTATCTCAAATGGTTGGTGAGAAACTCGCGATTAAGAATATGCCCATCGTACGGGAGTTTGATGATGTCTTTCCGGAGGAATTACCGGGTCTTCCACCAAATCGTGAAGTTGAGTTTTCAATAGAACTCGAACCGGGTGCTTTGCCTATTTCAAAGACACCATATAGAATGGCCCCATTTGAGTTGCAGGAATTGAAGAAGCAACTCCAAGAGAATCTTGATAAGGGATTCATACGCCCTAGTGCGTTACCTTGGGGAGCACCTGTTCTATTTGTTAAGAAGAAAGATGGATCAATGAGACTATGCATTGATTATCGAGAACATAACAAGATCACTATCAAGAACAAATATCCTCTCCCATGCATTGATGACTTATTCGACCAACTACGTGGAGCTCAATACTTTTCCAAGATTGATCTCCGTTCAGGGTATCATCAATTAAGGGTCAAAAGGGAGGATATACCAAAGACGGCTTTCCGTACAAGGAATGGACACTATGAATTTATAGTGATGCCATTTGGTCTTACTAATGCCCCTGCTATCTTCATGGATCTAATGAATAGAGTCTTTAGAGACTATCTTGATCAATTTTTGGTAGTATGTATAGACGATATTCTTGTCTATTCAAAGATCAAGGAAGATCATGAAGATCACTTGAGAATTATATTGAAGACCCTGAGAAATGAGAAGCTTTATGCCAAATTTACCAAGTGTAAATTTTGGCTTCAAAAAGATTCATTTTTGGGTCACATAATCTCAAAAGAGGGGATATCTGTGGATCTAGCAAAAACAGAGGTTATCGAAAGATGGTCGAGACCAACAATAGTAACTAAGATCCGAAGTTTTCTTGGTTTGGTTGGATATTATCGACGTTTTGTAAAAGATTTTTCATGAATATCTAATCCACTCACCAAGTTGACTCAGAAAGGAGTTAAGTTTTTTTGGACAGAGGAATGTGAAGAGAATTTCAAGGAGTTGAAAAGAAGGTTATCCAGTGCACCTGTGCTCACACTGCCTTGTAGTGGAGAAAGGTTTGTGATCTAAAGTGATGCATCCAATAAGGTATTGGGGTGTGTTCTTATGGAAAAGGATATGGTGATAGCTTATTCCTCACGACAGTTGAAAATCCATGATCAAAATTACCCAACACATGATTTGGAGTTAGCTGCGGTAATCTTTGCATTAAAGATTTGGAGGCATTACCTTTATGGTGAAAGGTGTGATATTTATACTGATCATAAAAGTTTAAATTATATTTTCACACAAAAGGAGCTGAATATGTGTCAAATAAGATGGTTGGAGCTGATTAAGGATTATGGCTGCTCAATCCATTACCACCCTGGGAAATCAAACAAGGTGGGAGATGCATTAAGTCAACAAGACCATGCTAGTTTATCCATGATGAGGATCACAAAAGATCCAATATTTATGGATTTACAAAGGATGGATCTTGGAATTATAATTGAAGGGGAAAAATCTTATCTTTCTCAAATGAATGTTCAACGATCTATACATGTGAAGATTAAAGAGGCACAGAAAGAAGATGTCGAGTTACAAAAGAAGGTGGGAAATGTTCCTGAATTCAACCTTGATTGTGATGGGATAATAAAGTTCAAGAATCGGGTTTGTGTTCCTCCCATCCCCGAATTAAAGAAGGAGCTGCTGGATGAGGCACATAGTTCTTCATTCTCTATTCATCCTGGAAGCACGAAGATGTATAGGGACCTGAAAGAGTACTTCTGGTGGGATGGCATGAAAAGAGATGTTGCTGAATATGTCTTTCGATGCTTGGTTTGTCAACAAGTTAAAGCTGAGAGACAGAAGTCAAAGGGGATGTTACAACCATTACCCATACCCGAATGGAAATGGGAAAACATCACTATGGACTTTGTCACAGGACTTCCTAAAACATCCAAAGGCAATAATGCTATCTGGGTCATAGTTGATCGTCTTACAAAGTCTGCAAACTTCATTGCTATTAGAGAGGATTTCTCTCTAGATCAGCTTTCCAGGATATATGTAAAGGAAGTGGTATGATTGCAAGGAGTACCACATTCTATTATATCTTATCGGGATCCGAGATTTCCCTCGAAGTTCTGGCAAAGTCTCCAGCATACTCTGGATACAGGGTTGAGTTTCAGCACTGCTTATCATCCTTAGACAGATGGTCAGTCTGCGAGAACAATTCAAACCCTAGAAGATATGTTGAGAGCTTGCTCTATGGATTTCAAAGGAGGTTGGGATCAACACCTACCTTTGGTGGAATTTTCTTATAATAATAGCTTTCACTCCAGTATTCAGATGGCACTTTATGAAGCTCTCTATGGAAAGAAATGAAGGACTCCAACTTGCTGGGATGAAGTTGGGGAAAGAAATCTATTAGGACCTGATCTCGCTGATGAAATGGAAGAAAATGTCAGATCTATTCAACAACACATAAGAGAAGCTCAGAGTTGACAGAAAAGTTATGCCGACAACCGAAGAAAAGACCTAGAGTTTGAAGTGGGTGATAAAGTGTTCTTACGAATATCTCCCTGGAAGAGGGTTATGATATTTGGAAAGAAGGGGAAGTTGATCCCTAGATATATCGGTCCTTTCGAAATACTGGATGGTGTTGGGAAGGTAGCTTACCGATTGGCGCTTCCACTGAATCTCTCTCAAGTTCACGATGTGTTCCATGTATCTCTCCTGAGAAAGTACATACCTGATCCTTCACATGTACTCAGCTCAGAAGTTGTACCGCTAGAGCAAGATCTTTCTTATGAAGAACAACCGATAGAGATTCTGGATCGTAGAGAAAAAGTCCTACGAAACAAGACCACTCGATTGGTGAAAATTTTATGGAGGAACCACCAATTAGAAGAAGCTACATGAGAACTTGAGGATATGATGAGGGAGAGGTATCCTCATCTGTTTGTTACAAAGTGATGAATTTCGAGGGCGAAATTTATTTTAAGGGGGGTAGAATGTAACAACCGAGACTTTTATGTTACATAAATCATCAAAGGAATCTTTTTCTACACAACACTTGCTTGGCTTGCTTTACACAAAATCATGACCTTCCTCGATAGCTTGCGTCGTACGCAATACCAAGTTTCACTAAACAACGATATGCTATTAAAATATTATTAAAACTAGCCGTTATGAATAGTAATAACCACTTTTTGAAATGTTATAAATTTTATTTTTCAAAATGGACTTCATTTTTGGATTCGGAATATCGAAATTAGCCTATGGTGAAATTTTGGTATTTTTCTGAAAACTTTCAATTTTTGATGAATAGTGAAACCACTAAGTGGTAGTTAAAAAACTAAATTTTTCATAAAACTTAATTTTACCGCTTCTATGAGTGGAATTTCAAAAATCCGAGAAACACGGTTAATATCAAGGACTAAAATGGGGTTCAATGAGATGAAAATAATTTTTTGGTGAATAGTAACTTTTTACTTTTTTTTTACCACGGTGAAAAGTAAATAGGGTAATTAAGGGTAAAGATGATATTATTATTACCCTAACACATGTCCTAATTCTATTGGATAAGTGAAATTAGACCAAAAACAAACTTAGGAATAAAATATGACCATTTAGGTCCACTTGGATTAGATTAGGACATTTATTATTAATTTATTTAGAGAAGGGTTAAAACAGTTAAAATCAAAGTTTAATAAGTAAATAATTTTTAATATGGGGTTATACATAAGATAAATTCGACTATAAATATTAATTAGAAAGATAAAACGATTTCTTACATAATGGTATTTTATTTATAATTTTTATACTTTAAATAAATCAATTTATTTATGACACAACGATGATGCAGTAAATACCCTTTTAAGGAAATGATAACATAATTGATGTTATAAATGATCAAATAAATGTAATTTGAGACTTATTATGAATTCCACTAATTTTCTAGGTTACTATGATATATTATTTTTGATTTAATCAACTTGGTTCGAACATATAATTCTGTTATGACTTTCACAAAAATCATATATCAAATAGAGTCAAAATTGACAAAAAATAGTTTTTAAATCAAATATTATATTATTAATTGTTATTTTATTCCTAAAAATCTAAGGTTCGGCCAAATGACTTAGATAATGATACATATATTAATAATAAACAAATTGGGGTTCGTTTGGCATGTTATAGTAAGTGTATTAACAATATAGTGTAAGAAAACAAAAAGTCAGGGTAAAAGTTAAATTATTTAACTTAGAGGTAAATCTAATTGATAAGGTTAAAATAATAACCTAAACTTGTCTAAATCCTATTGGTTGATAGGATTTAGACCCATCCCCACTTTACCTTCGAAATAAGACCCTTTGGAACCATTATAAACCGATTTTGACTTTAATATAAAATAGTATTTTGAGATATTCCTAAGGTGCCCCTCTCCTCCATTATAAAAGGGAACCTCCTCCCCCTCCTCCTCACACCAATTTGAGCACTCAAGCTCGGCCAACCCCTGCCAAAATCCCTTCTCCTAGAGGTCCTGGTCTTCTTCAAAGACCAATCTTAGTTCCCTAAGTGGAGGATTCAAAGAGGCGTTTCAAAGAAGAGGAGCTTCGGACACGTACAAAGCAAACCGTACCTAAGGTAAGGGAAATATCACAATCTCATTTTTATCCGAGTTTTCTTATACTTTGGTATTTACTGGGGTGTATTTTATCATCCACATCCATGTTTCCTCAATATTTAATGTTATTTCCATCCACCTAAAATTTTTTAAATCCAATTTTACCCTTTGGTGAGTTTTTAGTAAAAGATATGAAAGGAATCTTTTGTCGTTTTTCGTACGAGGTACCTTTTGACTTTTCCGAAAAAAGTACGAAGAATGTTTTTTTAACTTATACGGCATGAATGGATTTTTAAAACATTATTTCCATGAATCATCCTTTAAAAGTCTTCAAGATTATTTTTAATCAACTTCTTTTAAATTAAAATTGTATGACATGTTAAGAGAGGAAAAATGTATTTGAAGTAGAAAGGATATTTTCCTCACGAATGGAGTTCAAATGACTTATCAAAATTAATTTCCATATAAGATAATATAGGGTTCTGTTTTTATCCCTATTATTACATTGATTTGATTATGTTTTGATGGAATTATTTTTATGAAGTCATTTACCTTATATGATTTGTTTTATGATGTCATGATGTTTCAAGAATCCCATTTTTGTTACATGTGTTATGCGATGATGTATGATTTATGATTATGTTGCACACATAAGAAAGGATTCATTATAATATGGGTGGGACCTATATCTCCCTCCAATGCATTGGGTAAAGATTTATATCTCATGAGATAGAAATTGCTGGAACGGAAGGTTATTTCGGTTCAGTGATACAGGACTGAAACGATGAGTGAACTCAGTTCAGAAATGGACTTTGTCCGCTAAGATAGTCTTGACAATGAGTCATGACTAACAAGAAATGATTTTCCATGATTATGTGTGCATGCCACAAAGTTTCAAGTTTTATGTTATGATTATGGGGATCTCATTTTCACTTCTATGATTTATTCCATGTTAAGATATTATGATCTCTTTTGCAGGTTATGATTTTCAAAAAGATATGATATGATTTTTATTTCCTTTATTTTCCCTTGCTGAGCATTTGAGCTCACCTTTTTTGTATGTTTTCTTTTCCCCAGGTCAGGAAGATGGATATTAAGTAGAATATTCTAAAAGGGACCCTAGATATGATGAAATAAATGGGAGACACTGTAGAAGATTTATGAACCAGTTGTTTATGTTTCCCAGTTTCTAAAGACACTATACCTATACGGTCCTTTGTGGTTTTGTCATATGTTGTAATAAGTGTGCTTCAATTTTGAATTATAAACAATGTATGTAAAGTATGGGTCATTATATTAACCTCGTGGCAGCAGTCGTTTGAGTTCCAGTTCTATCAAGAATTGGAATCCTCTGCAGTTTGAAGATGGCGACCACGTTCTTATACGGTTCTCACCTCGACGAGGTTTACGGAGATGTGGCCAAGGCGGCAAGTTATCTCCAAGGTTCAGCGGACCTTCTTAGGTCCCCAGCTGGGTAGGAAGGGTGGTTTACCGCTTGACCCATTCACCGCAGTTGCACCAGGTGCACGATGACTTCCACGTATCTCAACTGAGGAGATATGTGCACGACCCTTCGCATACCATCGACCCTGAGGAGCTAGACGATGGCGATGGGGTGTCTTTCACGGAGGTTCCAGTGGGGATCGAGGATTGACAGGAGCAGATCCTTTGAGGATGATCGATTCCTCGGGTGCACTTTCTTTGGAAGTATGGAACCTCCAGGTAAGCACATGGGAGCGGAAGGCTCAGATGCGTGCTCTGTACCGCTTTTGTGACCCTAGTTTGTGTTGAAGCATTACAGGGACGTAAAGCCCTGAGGTGGGAGTAATGTAAAGACCCGGAAATTTCAAGGAAATTTTTTTCTTAATTTTCTATGTAATTTTACAAGAATGCAGTTTCTGACGGCGCCTGATTCCGAGGCCCAGTGTGCCCGGAATTAATTTCCGAAGTTTGGCATGGGTACGTTCAGGGAACGAGCGAGCGGGAATTTCCATCTTTTGAACCGGTGCTCGGAATTGAAATCCGATTGCACCGATGAACTCGCAAATCCGGTAATCGCTTAAGAGAACCTTTACCGTAGTTGCGTTTGTGCGGGAGGAGAAGTTAATTTATGGGGTTTAATTTAAAAAAAGTGAATAAAATTGTTAAATCAAATTTTAACAATGTTAAGTGGTTAACTTCTCCCATGGGAAGTTGGTGGTGGGACCACATCCATCCAACTTCTCATGTGTGGATATTTGAAAGGGTGGGGCCCACATGAACCCCCCCCCCCCCCCCCACCTTTTCAAATTCCATAAACTCCCTAACCCTCTTAACCACTCACATTCCAACTCCCCATTAACTCACATTCTTTAATATTTGACAACTTGATTAATTAATGAGGTGAGTTAAGTATGGTTTATTTGAATTTCAATCTTTTGAAATTCTTGCTAACACTTTGCAATTAATTAATTAAACCAACTTAATTAATTATTTTGAGTGTTTGAATTCTTTTGAATTCATTTTTCCAACATTAAAAAGAGAGAATATATTCTTCTTTTTGGGTTGGCATAAACCTTGTGGGGAGAACTAAGGAGAGGAGAAGAACTCTTGGAAGATCACCAACCTCTCGAGGAAGAACGTTCCACGTTTCCGAAGAACGTGAAGCAACAGCTCCGACCATCTTCAACCGGAGTAAGGAAGGGAAGCACCGCCGCCTACAAAGTATACAGAGGGTGACGTCTCGGATCGACTTCACCGAGCTCTTCTCCCACCAACCTAGATGGAACGACGCCCAACCTCCGCGACGCTTGTCTTCTGCGGGTCGTTGAAGAACTCCGTTCTTGAAGCCGAGGTAGGGGATTTTATTTTGGAATTCTCTTATCGTTTGAGAAAAAATGACGATCGCGGACCAACCAATACTGGGTTGATCCGCGGATCGTCCGATCAAGCGGTTGATGATTGAGGGTTTTTATTTATTTAATTGTTCGTGAATACAAACTTGGTGATGATCGTGGATTAAAACCCTTTTTGTTATCGAATAACGCGAGGGGTTCGGACCGCACAAACACGGCCGACCCTCCTCCTTTGTTTTTCGTGATGGTTTCTTGAGGATGATACGAGAAAACGTGGTGCCATCACACCACATGTTTTATTGCGGAAGATACGTGTGGCACCGTCGCGCCGCGCCGTGGAAAGAAATCTAAGAACTTGACGTCGTCGTGTCGCGTCAAAGAAAGTCAAAGGCGCCGCGGCCGAAGCGGGGCCGCGGCGGAGGGAAGCGATGTCGTCGCGTCGCGCCGAACGGCATAGGCCGTGGCCGGTTCCGGGCCGCGGCGGAGCAAGATGACCGGCGGCCGGCACCGGGCTGCCGGTGTCGGCGAAGGAAGGACCGGCTGTCGCCGGTCCTTGCTGGCGAAACCGGCCGGCCAGTGCGGGCCGGCCGGGCAGTGGAGATCGGGGGAATTAATTTCCCCCGGTCGGGTCTCAAAAGCGGCCCCAATTAAGGGGTCGCGGTTCTCAAAGGGGGGGGGGGGGGGGGCTTTGCCCCCCGCGCGCGGCACCCGAACGGCGCCCAGGCCGCACCGCCGTGCCGGTCCACGCCACCATGCCGCTCCGCGCCGCCTCGCCGGACCGCGCCGTCGTGCCACCGGCCGGGCCGGGATTTTCTGAGTCGGGCCAGGTCACCGCCCGGGCCGGGTCGACCCGGTTCGGCCGACCCAGGGGGGTCGGTCCGGGACGGCCCGGGCCCAGACCCCCAGTTTCGGACCACTTTTGGTCAAATGCCCGTATCTTGGGCTACAGGCCTCCAAACGACTCGTCATCAGCGGCAACACGATCCTTTGATCGAGATGGTTGTTTCGGTATACTATACTCAAGGTGCACCTTCCTTTTCGGGAGCCTACGTGGTTAAAACTCCATAGTTAAGCGTGCTTGGCCTAGAGTAGTGATCTGGATGGGTGACCTCCTGGGAAGTTTCCCAGGGTGGATGTGAGACGGAAAGGCCAATAACTAACAGACCGGGTGTCCGATTTACGTGCCGTCTGTTTCGTTGAATTCCTCTTGATGAGACGGATCTTTTGGCATACTCCGCCCGAGGTTTGGACGCAGGTGGAGTACGGTCGGGTTGGTTTTTCCTTAAAAACCAACCGGGCCCCTGGAATGAAAAAGCCAATAACTCTCAGATCGGGTATCCCATTGACGCGCCGTCTGTTGCGTTGAGTTCCTGTTGACGATACGGAACTTTTGGCATTCTCCGCCCGAGATTTGGATGCATATGGATAGTGGCCGGGTTGGATCGCACAGAAATCCAACCGGGCCCCTGGAACGGAAAAGCTGATACCTTTCTGACAGAACGTCTGTTTGACGAACGGTCAGCGGCGTTGGTGATCTCGTTGAGAAACGGTCCCTATGAGTATACCCTATGAGAGTTCGGGGTATAGTTGAGATACTGCCGGGTTTGGTTCGCTCACGAAACCAACCGAGCCCCTAGGACGAAAAGGCTAATAACTCACAGACCGGGCGTCCGATTGACGCGCCGTCTGTTGTGTTGAGACCCCTATGACGAGGCGGTTCTTTGAGATACTTCTTCGTGGTACTTTGAGATACTTGGAGTATAGACCTGTAGATCATGGAGCAGACCCTCCCAGTGACGAGCGTGCGGAGTACGGAGACCGTGTAACTGGCTGAGACCTGACGAATGCTTGACCGAATCGACATGGAGTGAGTCGACTAGCCCAGTGGACGGAGAACTACTTTCTAATGTGCAGACCCATGGAGGACGGAGCACTACCTGTGTGACAGTGCAGACCCGCGGTACTCATCCGGAGAGTACCTCAGCAGGATACTAGGGGGTGTGCACTACTGTGTTTGGGTGACATACCTCGGTGGGAAGCACTACTGTGTCTGGGTGGCTGACCCGTGGTACTCGACAGGAGGAGTACTTCAGCAGTCTTAGGTTAGTGAGCAGTACCTCGGAGTCGTGACAGGACCACTGTACACTCCAGAGACGGAGCTCTTCAGCAGTTACGGTTTCGATAATGAAAATCCTGGTTTGAGCTGAGACTTTTGACCTTGTGTTTACCTCATGATTGAGATGGGTCACTTCCTAACTTAGGTATCTGTATGGGCATATACCTGGGTAGTGGTTATCCGTTGATTTCACAATCCTTGTGTTTCCTCATGATTGAGATGGGTTACTTGATAACTTAGGTATATGTATGGGCATATACCTAAGTAGAGGTTATCTGTTGAGATCTTCTTTGTGGTTATCCTTGTTGGTTTAGTGAGACCTTGAGGGTCTCGGGGTCCCTACTAAGTATCGTTATACTCACCCCTGCACAGGTTATGCCCGCACCTCGTTGTGTTGGTTGGAGATGACGTGCAGTGCTGACGGAGGCCGAGTGTTCGAGGACTAGATTGTACCCGGAGGTGGACTACACGACGAGTCAGTACCCGGAGGTGGACTACACGACATGACGACTCACAGAGGAGGTTGATGGACGAGAGCGTGGAGGAAGCTATCTGTACCTACCCTTCAGGTAGGATCCGTGGTGGGCGACCAGGAGGTGCGCTATCTATACCTACCCTTCAGGTTGGATCCGAGGAGGACGACCCAGGAGCTGCTTCCTTCTTCCAGCTGTTTGTCTTTTTGCTGTTGTACCTTGTTCAGTTGTAGTTGTAATTTCTTTTGGGTTTTTATTCTGGCCCATTTACTTTTCAGCTTTTCTCTTTTTACTTAGTGTTTTGCTTCCGCTTGTACTCTGTGGTGCTTATTTTATTTTATAAAGGCAATGCCTTCCCAATTATCGGGATTTTATGCCTTTGGTGCTAGTTGCCAGCCCCTGGCCTATGGAAGGTGGGTTTGGGGTAGTCACGGCATGGGCCCCGATGATGGGTCGTGACATTTTTCACATGTTTCTAGGTCATTTTTTCCCTTAAGCTTACGGTTTTGTCCCCTCTATATCGTAATTTTAGATTAATAGTTGTAAATTATTTTAATTAATTTCAGTAATATTTTCTTTCAAAAAAATAGTTGAAATTATTAAAAATTGTAATATATTTTTATTCCAAATATTGAATCGATTTTTCCAAATTTCAATCATAGATGTGGAATAAATCAATATAAAGTGAACCCCACAATCGGGACAACAAAGCATGTTCTTTCAAATAATACTATTTAAAATATTGAAATATTTCTATATATAATTTCAATATGAAATTGATTAAAATGGACTACATTGGATTCATTTTTTTATAATTGATCTAATTTTATATTAAAATTTTAAAATATAATTTAACAATATAAATAAACCAGACTAATAATGTTTAAATTTAAAAGTAATACTTTTTCATAATTCCTTAAAAATGAAACTTCAAAGAAAAATAGCAAAACCTAACCATAAGATAATATTTATGTCAAATTTACAAAAAACTATTTAATTATGAAATATAAAATTTATATAATTGAAGATTTTTGTTTTAAAATAGGTTCACCATTAAAAGGCGATAAATTTTTTTTAAAGATAAATACAATTTTAAAGCTTAAAACTTTATTTACTCTTATCTTATACCAGTAAAATATATAAGATGAGTGTCAAAAATATTTTATTTAATATAATATATAAAAATATTTCATTAATATAATTCCATAATATTAAATAATCTAATTAATTAAGATAAAACTCCTTTGGAACCATACAAGTGGTTCTTTATAAAAAAATTCCAATATTTTCAATTTTTTTATAGTCATTTATATTTAATTGTTCACTAATAAATTGAACTATATATTTCCATAAGATATTTAAACCTATTTATAACCACAGATCCAAAATCTATGTTATTTCTTAACATGTAATATAAAATTATTTTAATAATATATTTTCATTTGCGAAAACCTATTCTTATATATAATGAAAACTATCGAACAAATTCATTCAAATAAGTAAAGCATGCTAACTTTGTGTTACATGAATTAAAATCTATATAATATATTTATTTAAAACATTAAATATATCATAATGTCTCGAGATGTTATATTCTTTTCTACAATTGACGTTTCATGTTATCTGTAGTATTGAATACAATTTTTTGACTTTATAATAAAGGGGTATTACATTCTCCCCACCTTAATTAAATTTTGTACAATATATTTAAACATGATATTGGTTATATAGTGTTTTATATTTTAAAATTCTTTTGTGGAAAACCATATATCTTAAATTGGTTTGAAAAAAAAATCTTTTTAATAAGAAGTAAAAGGGAAATGTGATGGTTACCCAAAACTAGACTTTTGAATATGAGAATATTAGTGAGAACATGGACATAGAAAATAAATCTATCCATCATGTTATTATGAAGGTGGTAGATAACATGTTCATGGGAATTGTTTTTACCATAAACCATAGATGTGAATAAATTTCATTGATGTCATCAAAAATAAAAAAAATAGAACAAAATTTTTGTTTCAAGAACATTTTCCGTAGAGTTTATGAATTTCTTTCATTCTCTAATAATATAAGATAAAATAATTACTTAATACATATATACAATAAAAATATTATCATTTAGTTATTCCTTGAACTATTTTTACTTTATCGTTTAGAATAGGTTTCATCATATTGTGAAGTAACTTATAAATCTCTAAAACCACATTCAAGGTTCAATATAAACCATTTAATAAATGGTTAACATTAGTACCCTTCAAAGTATTATTATCTATAAAATTAGAATAATTTCCATAGAAGTTAGTTTTACCCAATTTACTTTTCTTACTTCAATCCTCACATTATCCAACATTGTTATCACAATATTATGAACATATTAAGTCTTATATTTCCATCAAACATGTTTTTTTCAAAATGTTTAAATGTATAACGAATAAATTTTCATGGTACCATTAAATAAATGATATCAAATATTTAATGAAAATGTATAACAATACAATCCTTATATACATAATAATTTTTATAACTAAGTCATAATTGATAAAATAGATTTATTAAATTACTCATGGATCCAAATACATAGGCTCATTAATCATTACACATCATTTATATCAATATCATAAGATATACCATGACCCCTTAGCTTATTCTTAGTTATATTTCATTGATTCTTCTATTATTCATTTTAATAGTGACCTATATCATTGTAGTTATAACAATGAATAACATCATTTTTCCTCTTCAGTTTGCATTATATTGTTAAATAACCATATTCTCTACACTTATAAAAAACTCCAGATCCATTCAAGAATTTTCTATGGTGTTTTTTCCAAAATTATCACATGTGGGAAAATATTTTTATCCTTTATTCCCTTTTTCCATTATTTTATCTTCCACCCTATTTTTATCTTGTATCCATTTTAAGACATTTTACTTTTAAAAATATTTTTATTTACTGATAGAATATGAAACTATTTTATCATATGAATAATGTTTTAGAGACCCCATCACCCTTCGATATATTGGATTTAGTACATAAAATAAATGATCAATATTACATTCCATAATTCATATGAAATCCATAGCCTAACTTTATAACCTAGAAAAGGTATCTTCATAATCTACCACACATTATTCTTCATTTTATCTTTAAACTAGGGAAATGTCAATTCATCTCATTTTTTTATCATGAAGGATGTATTGATCAAAAAAATGTATCCTTAAACATTCTCTATTCCATGAGTCCTATGTATTCTTCCTATATAGTATTCTTGATCAAATAAAACAATTGATTCACATCATTGTTGAGATAATACACTGAGTGTGTAAACTTTTCCTTTAACTACATCCTAATTCCATGAATATCTTCACCAAATACCAAATCTATTGCTCAATTACAATTGTGTTTGTAGTCCCAATAAATTATGGGGGCCCCTTTCATATAAATAAATCCAACATTGGATATTATCATTATGGAATAGGTTCCTCCATCTAGAAAAGGTTCTCTATCATAACCTATTTAACATTCACTAATATATTCATAAAATTATCAGTTCTAATATCATCTAGATTTACTTCATTGCAGAGAAACCTCTACATTGGTCGTGAGTATTTATATGCTTCTTCCATTTAGATTCCATTTCTATACAAAGATATATACTATATTAGTTTACAAAATTATTATATTATTAGAATTATAAATATTGTGTAAAACTTCATAAATGATGAAAAGTTTTTGCATAAATTGTCTCATAATCATAAACATGGATTCCTTAGGGATATCATTACATTAAAATACTAGAAAATGGGTTGTAAATAAAATTTAAATTATCCTAATCATATGTCATGGAAGTTTCAAACTAGGTGCACAAAAATGCATGTTATCCTAGACCATTTTACACTCGAGTCATGAAAAATAAAACATTTTATAGTTTTTACCCCTTGTTACATTTATTCCAGAACCACATCCACATGTAATATGAATACAAGGTTGTATTGCTAGAAATACCCAAATAATATCTACCTCACCAACATTCTAAAATGTTCTTACATGCTTAAATTAAAATTATATCTTTGGGTTATGTTCACAAAACTATGTTTTATAAATATAGCTTCAACGGTTATTAAAAAAACTGGATCTTACACCCACTATAATTCCCCAATTCCAAATGATTGAAGCTGGTGCATTACATTATTAAATTGTCATGATTAAAAGAAATCATATAAAGACCCTGACCCTAGTAGCTTAGAGCTAGAGCCTTAATTTATTACATTGGTAATATGAACAATAGATTATGTTCCAAAGGATTGAATAGTTTTGTATCTTTGTAAAAACATATAAAAAAGAATGAAATTATAACTTGAAATTAAATACAGAAAATAACTTCACTGAAAAAGCTCTTATTCTCTTATCTTATCCATGAATGTTAGTCATAATAAAAATTGTGTCACCCTTGGGAGAAATTAAAACATTATAAGGGGTGTGCTCAGATGCTTAGTAAGGGTAAAAAAATATTGAATAAGCTATAAACATATAGAGTAAAGAAAAGGTTGATATCTAACACCACATGTCAATATAACACAAACATGAACATAATATAGAAGGAATAAAAGATCGATAAATAATTCCATATAAATAATCCCAATAGAATAGAAATTCATCATGAATACTCTAATAGCATAATAATAACATGGATTACTAATTATTAATATCATAATGAAGGAATAGATAATTCTAAAAATAATAAAAATACTATCATGTCTTCGGCCAGTACACTTTATATAAATGGGTAAAAACTAAAACTAGTTTGTCTCATGAGACCTACAAATGAGTATAGGGGATATATTGGGATTATCCCTTATATTAAAAATTCCACTACATTCCTCATATGAAATAGGTGAACTATAATCAACTTGTACATTCCTATTCAAAATAGATAATGAAATGTAAATAGTATACACTTTCAGTAAATTATCCATAGTAATATTTTGAATGGTATCGAGATAGTACATCCCCAGTCAAAAAAATAATTAACCATTTAATAAAAAATAATATATTTTAAAATAAGATATCACTATAAATTATTAATAAGAATTAATATATGGTATTTAAATATATGAAAATACCCTAATAAAATCATTGATAAATGTTTGAGAAAAAATCCCTTTTTCTCTGAAAAGAATATTTATTTGGAAAATCATTTGTATTCATTAAAGAAAATATGATCTTAAACACATCTATCAAAGAAAAGAATGAATTGAAATTAAATCTGAGTAATATTAACATTAAATTCATACAAAAAAAATCTAAATTGAAATCATGTAATACTAGTGTTTAAGAAGCATTATAAATAAGCCACATCAATGTGTTTTAACAGAAAATATAAAATAGTCATTAAATCTGTAAAATGAATAATCATTCCAAAAAAATAGTTAACTAATATATTTTTTCTAGAGAAAATGATTCATTTTAAAAGAATATTGGGTTCTTAAAATATATTTTGGAGTGTACTTGAAAATGGGTAATAAATTGGGAAGTTCCCAATAATAAGGATTTCTTATCAGAAAAAATGAAAAAGGAACCTTATAAAACATGTAATTCTCCATATAAGAAAGAAGAATTAGACTAGATAAATATATTTTTAACTTTAACGTATAATTATTGAGGAGTGAATAATAATAATTAATTATTAAGTTGGGGTAAATTGGGAGAAATCCTATCAAAATGTAAAATGGTTGCTCAGGAAGAAACCCTTACAAATTCAAAAATATCAAATCGTATGCCTCGTAGAATTAATAATCACCAAATGAATCATTGAGTACCATGAAGATAAATATATTCATGATATGATACATCTATGGAATGTACACATATACTATACACAATAGTTAGTGTTTAAAAAGCTGTATCTCACAAAAAATAAAAGTGACGTGAGAATTCATTACCTTATGTCTAAATGTGTTCAAAACATTCACTTAATGTCATGGATAATGAAATTTTATGAATTAAAAGTATAAACCAAAACCTATTAAACATTTATATTAATTATTATAATTTATTAAGTTAATTTATGGCCTTTTATGAGGTATAAGATTTATTTTTTTCATTCAAGAGTGTCTATTTTCCCTTATATTCATGATTGGTTCACTTGTATACATGTATGAATGATCATGTAAAATGGGAATAGTTTTCCAGAGTTAGAATTATATTTTATTACTTAAAATATATAAAATTCAATTTTCTTAAATATCAATTTTTACTAAATTATTATGATTCATTAGATAAAACATTGATCATAACCATTTAGATTATTTTTCCACTATTCGATCACTATGCACAAGTTTTGTTTTATTAATTAATTTTATGTATATATACTAGTTATAAAATAGTAAAAACTTTTAAGTACACATAATATATTATTTTTTCACCAAAAAAATTATTTGTGAAAATCTTTTAAGGAATAATCTAAAAACAAACACATATCATCCATGAAGGTGGTAAATTATCACCTCATAGATGATGTAATTATTTTTAGAATAAAAGGGGAAGGGAAGACAATTGATAGTTGATATAAAATTACCATAATTAAATTAATATATATAAAATATATTGGAGTTAAAATTCTACTATTTTATAGTTATTTGAGGATAGGATAATAAAATAAAATAAATTAAAATGAAATTAAAAAAATGAAATATGATTTTACCTTTTGAACATATTCCCCTTAAGATCCTCCTTAAGGAACTATGGAATGGTATTTTGGAAACACAAAAACGAAAATGACCTCAGGTAAGAGGTTTTTGAGAGAAATTTGGAATAATATATTTGGGATTAATATACCTAGAGGTGTGAAGAGTTGGGTGGAATTTATATTAGAGGAGAGGATTTTTTTATAATTTTACTCATTAGTTTATTATTTCGGCTCAATAATATGAATAGTTTTTATTCCCATGAATAATTATAGTAAATTAATAAGGGCATTTTCATATTATTTTCTTTCATCATTCATACATCAGTCATGACTCAATAATTCATGTATTATTTAAATATTGTTAATTACTATATTTCACTTTTCACTAAAAATTAAACTATTTTAGAATAATCCAAAAAATTCAACACAACCATTTTTTAACATGTGGAATTAAACAATTGAATAAATTTTCTAGAAATATTTTTATAAATATTCTTAATTTAGTATTTAAATAAAATAATCCTTTACTAGAAAAATATCAATTTTAATATTATAACTTATATTATGACACTTACCCAAATTATATATTGTCTCATAAAATTATATTATAATAATAAGATAATAAATGTTTAATTTATGAATCTATTTCATGAAAATAATTTTTTTTTAAATATTTTTTTAATTTCAAAATTTTGAATAAACATTTTTTTTTCACAAAAATTCCAATACCTAATTTATAATTTTTTCCATTATATAAATATATTATATTTTCATTCATAAGATTCCTAAATTGTAAGTATACATTAATAGTTGAATTTACAAGTATATTGATCTTATTTCAATTCCTAGTGGTCACATTATTATTCTAATGGAAATATTTAATAGTATATTTAAGTTTTAAACATGGTGTTGTGTGAAGCATAAACTATAGAAGATGTTAAATTCTAAAATATACATGCCATAAAATTTTGGGGTGTTACACTCTCCCATCGTTAAAAAAGATTCATCCTTGAAATTTCTATAATTTCAAAAAATAAAAAATATTTTGTAACATGTTCATCATAATTTCCTCTAGTTCCTATGTCACCTCTTCAGTTTTGTATTTTTTCTAAAGAACCTTTACAAGATGAGTCTTCTAATTCCTCAACACCTATTCATTAGTGTCCATAATCTAGATATTCTCTTTATAGTAAGATAAATTAGGTTCTAATTATATTCCTTCATATGTAAGAACATATGTTTTTTCTATAATGTACTTCCTTGAAAAAAGATATGTGGAACACATCGTGCACTTTAGTAAGGCTATGTGCCATTCCCAAATGATAAGCCATAACTCCAATTCTCTCTAGAATTTCATAAGGTCATATGTACAAGGGTCTAAATTCCCATTTCATAATGAATATTATTACACCCTACCATGTAGATACATTCATAAAGAACTGATCTCACACTTGAAACACTTAATACATTCTCTATTTAACAACAAAAATTCTTCACCTACTTTGAGCTTCTGAGATATGGGTTTCAATATTATTTACCTTTTCTTTTTATTAAACCACAAGATTTGGGCCTAAAATATTTCTCTCACTAACATCATTTTGGCAATTTTGTGTTTGAAATATCCTTTAACATAATACATCATATGGTTCCGTAAGAATAATTGAATGGAAATTAGTGTTATGAGAAAACTCAACCATAGTGATGTAATGATTCCACATTCCTTGAAAGTCATATGAGCATGATCTCAACATGTATTCTAAGGTTTTGATCTTCATTTTAGACTACTCATTAGTTTTTTGGTGATATGATGTGCATAAATTAATCTCAATATCAAGGGGATTATAAATAATTTTCCATAATTTTGATGTAAAAAGGGGATCTCAATCAAACACAATCGATAGAGGTACACCGTTAAGTCTTCCAATATCATCGATATCATGTCATGCAAGGCGATCTAGTGTAAAATCCTTATTTATAGAGAATAAATGATTGTATTTGGTAATTTAATCAATAATTTCCCATACCGAATCATTATTTCTTGGATTATTAGCTTATACAATGAAAAAATTCATTGTAATTTTATCCCATTTCTGTATAGAAATAGATATATGTTGTATTAATCCTCTAGGTTGTGATATTTTACACCTAACCTATTTAAAAATTAAATATCTTGATATATAATCAACAATTTCCCACTTTATATTTCCCCACCAAATAATTTTCCTTCAAATCTCTATACATATTAGTACTATTATGGTGTATAGGGATGTTTGAGAAATGAGAATCATACAATAATTCTATTTTTATCATGGTTATAGAGTGAAAAAAATCATTTTCCGGTATTTTAGAATCTCATCCTTATACATGATGTATTTCAACATCTAATTATTTACAGTATTAATTTTCCTTTGCAAATTATCAACATCAGACAATGAAATTTTCATACTTTCCAATAATGATGGTCTAAAATCCATTTTAAAATGTAGTGTTTTATCAACATCACTCATAAATACCTATATCCATCATTATTATGCCCATATACACTTCATCTCTCTCAATACTCACTTCTTTTAGAACTATATGATCCTTACTAATCAATGAATCTTTTACTTTATTTTCTTTCTTTGGCAAGTAGTGTATTAAAAATTCATAATCCTTAATTATCTCAACCCATAACCCTTACCTCATGTTGAGTTATTTCTTTGAGAATATATATTTTAAACTATTTTTATTTATATATATCTCACATCTTTCACCATAGGAATAGTGTATCTATATCCTTAAAATACATATTACACATTTAACTCAAGATCATGATTCAGATAGTTGAGTTCATGAGTTCTTCACTGCCTTGATGCATTTCCAATAATTATATCATTCTAAAAAAGAAAAAAAACCATGTACATTCATTGATTCTTCATTATAAATTTTGAATCCACCATTTTCAAATGGTAGATTCAATATCATATCATTCACTAACATCCTCTCTAATTTTTCAAAACATTATTCACATTCATTTTTTCCAATAAACATAACTCCTTTATGAGTGATCTTGAATAACATGTAAGACAATGGGAAAAATTATTAATGTAATGTTGACATAAACCTATTTAAATAATTAAACTATGTACCTCTGTTATGTTCATTGGTGTAGGAAATTTTTGGACTGCCTTTGTTTTTATAGAATCAACAGAGATTCTATCCTTGGAGAAAACATGGCCATGAAAATAAACTGACTGATATGAGAATACACAGTTTATAAGATTACCATATGAATATTTTCTTATAAGAGTCTCAAGAATAATTAATAATTAGTTCTCTTGGTCCTCTTGGATTTTTTAATACACTAAGTTATCTTCAATAAATACCATAATGAAATTATCAAGACAATATATGAATACATTGTTCATTAGATACATAAAAAAAGAGGGTTCATTAGTAAGTAAAAATTAAATTACTATAAAATCATACTTTACATACCTTTTATGAAATGATATTTTTGTAATATATGACTTAACTACAGGAAATTGATTATATCCCAATCCAAGGTTAATCTTTGAAAAAAAATTATCTCTGGGAAGTTGATCAAAAGAATCATCAATGCAATGAAGAGGTTACAAGTTCTTAATCGTAATATAATTTTTTTATCCATAGTCAATGCAATTACTCAAGGATCCATCTTCCTTCTTAAAAAGAGTATAAGGGATCTATTTAGAGAAATATTAGTTAGATAAAATCCCATATTATTCAAATCCTCTAGTTTAATCATCATATCCACTAATTCTGAAATATCCATTCTATAATTAGTGTTTGATATAAGTCTCGTATTTTGGATTAAATCGACAAAAAAACTATATTTCCCACTTTATATTATATTTAGATAAATTCATTTTGAATACATCAATGTATTCTTGAATAATAGGTACATACTCAATTGAGAGATCACCCTTTCATCAGAAGGTATTACTTTTTCTTCCTCTCCAAAAATCTCATTTAGACGAGCTACTATATGTGGTTCTAGACATGAATCAAATGATGTAGTATTCCCTATAAAGATGAGGAATTTCATAAATTCATCAACAATAATAATTTCATTTTGGGGAAAAAATTCATTATACATTGAATACTAATCCATATCAAGGATTATATGAAAATTAAGCATTGTTGGGATAATAAAATTAGCAATTAGATCATGTTTATGTATCAAAATTGGAACTACTCAGCAAATATTTATTTTAATATGGTTTCCAATATAACTTTTAATTGAAAACTCCCCCATTAAAGGGAATTGGAAATATTTAATTTTTATAGACAACAAGGAATATATAAAAGAATGTGATGATCGAGAATCAAATAAGGCATTAGAAAAAATTTAGTAGATGAGTAATGTACCACCACTTTATTAGGAATATCATCCTCAGTTGTTGTGACTATAAAATAATTGACTTTTTTCCTTGTAATTTTATTGGGAATGTTCCCTTTATGTCTTGGATAATCATTTGAATAATATAACAACTCTTTATAATTGATGCATTGCACATTAACAGCTTCGTTCATGACTATATAATTATTAGCCTGGTGTCCTTTTCCTCCAAACTTGTAACTTACAACCATTGTTAATAGTAATGTTACATGATGTTTCTTTACACAATTATTTCAATTTGGATATTTTAAAATTCCCTTGTTCACTTCATCTTCATTTTTTTCTGAGAGTACTCACCAACCAAGTTTTATCATGCATCCCTTCTAATCTATATGGATTGGAAATTTATTTCCATGTCTTAGTGAAAGATTATAATATATCATCATATGATGATAATTCCAGGGACACTAGTTCACTTAAAATAATATTTTTATACCATCAATGAAATGGATAGTATTTATCCTTGAATTACATATGTACTCTGAAGAATGCCTTTCTAACCATGTAAATTTAGCTTCAAACATGGTAATTTTTTCATCCACTTTCTATCCCCGAATCTATAATTACCAATATATATCTTCTCATTGTTTGTGAGGGAAATATTTCTCTAAAAAAGTTCCTTAAAACCTTATATTTCATATTTTAAATATCTTCCTCCTCAATTTTGTTATGAATTAATGGGCACTATTAATCCACATATCCTAAGAGATGATATACTATCGCGATAACCTTATCCCTTTCATTACTTCCCAAAAAAATATATTTTCTATGGAACATATCAATTTCTCATTTATAAATGGGTCTGTTGTCAAATTGAATGGTGGATATTATTTTCACATGAAGTAGTCTAACATTGTTACACCACATTTTGATTTTCTTGTTCTGTATGAAAAAGGTTACTATTTTAAACATGAGTATGTTATCCCAATATAGTTATAAGTTGTTTATCTCTAGTAGATGATCTGGCTCCTATATCATTATATTTTATAATTGGGAAATACCCACATCAAATACGTGCAATGATACAGTTTTTATTCCTTCACTGGGACTTATTTCATAAAAAATGGAATATACTATATTGGATTTTTTTAAAGGTAGGGGATGAACACTAAATTTTATTATTAAAGAAGAGACAACTTTTTTTAATGGGTATAGGGGGCCTATTACATAGATTGAAGGCCTGGGGGAATGAAAGCCCAATTACATGGCTTGATTGCCCATTTTTTCCCACAGGGCCCTCTGGAGAATAGTATTGTTACTGTAATTGAGGTCCTATAGTCCCTGCTATAGTATTATCAAAGCTACAGTTCCTTCTAGAGTACCTACACAACTACACAACCACCACTGATAAATCATAAACCTTATAACTATGAAAATATTACCAAAACCTATTATAGAGTTATATTTACCGAATTTAAGTTTTCATAAATCTAGTTTCTAATGTTCATACAAAACATTCTCAAAAACCAACTATAAATAACCCAACCCTAGTACCCCAGAGTTTGTGTCATGCTTTATTACATTGGTACTATTAAAAAATGATCATGTTCCAAATGAATGAATACTCTAGTATCTCTATAAAACAAGATACAAACATAAGTTTTACATTACAACTTGAAATGAAATACAACATAGTAACTTCATTAAAAACACTCATATTCTGTTAGTTTATCCCGGCATGTCAGTCATAATATACAAAAGAGAATCCTGGTAAAGAATTAAAATATAATATGGGGGTAAGTTAGGGTTCTCGAAAAGGGTAAACAATATATCTAGATATATAAATTTAAATAATAAGTCAAGGAGAATATCTGACAACACATGTTGTCAAAACAAAAACTTGATCTAAATATGGTAGGAATAAAAGATAAATAAATAATTCTATATAAATAATTAAAATAGAATGAAACATAATCATGGATGTTCTACTAACTGAAAAATCAAATGGAGTATAAATTACTAATATATTAATGAGTTAATTAGTAATTCTAATAATAATAATTATACCTTAAATGATTCATCCAAGAACCATACATAAATGCGTAAAAACATGGTATAGTTTTTTTATGAGTCCTACCGATGCATTGAGGGGTACAGCAGGCCCCACCCGTCACATAATATGTCCAAAGTAGTATTCATGTGAACGGGGTGAAACTTAATCAATTTATACATTTATATTGAAAATATCATATGAAATGTAAATAACATACCCTATCAGTAAACTATCCAGAGTAATATGGTGAATGGTATGAATATAGTACATCTCCATTCAAAATAATCATGAACCATTCAATAAAATTTGGTAGATGCTAAAATAAAAGATAACTATAAATTAGTTTTAAGATTTAGACTTGGTTTTTTAAAATGATTAAAACACTCTAATAAAATCATTGAGAAATTCATGAGTGAAATACCCTTTTACTTTTGAAAGAAGAGTTCTTTTGGAAAATCAATTTTATTTTTCATTAAAATCATATTGTAAAAATGTATAATCATGAAAATAAAATGGAATGAAACTATATTTGATTAATATTAAAATAAAAAACCTACTGATACTTTTTAACTGAGGTGAAATCATGTAAAATAGTGTTTAATAAATTTTTGAAATGGCCACTTTAGTTTGGTTTTACGGGATAATATAAAAGAGTCTTTAATGAGGAAAATCATGTTTTTTCAAATAAAACTAGAAATGAACTAATATAGTTTATCATGAAAAAAATGGTGATTTTAGAAAAATATTTTCTACTAGAAATAAATAATTTTGTGTACATGAAAAATAGAATGAAATTGAGAAGCTCCCTTTAATATGGCTTTCTTATCAGGAGGAAAAGAAAACAGAACCTTATAAAAACATGTAATTCCCCATAAATGAAAGAATAATTTGGATATATACATATATATGGAACATGATAACATAATTTAGAATGAATAAATAATTATAATTTATAATTAAATTAGGGTAAAGAGTGAGAAAGCGTATCCCAAAGGAAAATAGAGGTTCAAGAATAAATCCTTACAACATGGAAAACAATCAAACCATGTGCCCCCATTGAATTAGTGATCATAAAATGAAACTTTTTTTACCATGAATATAAATATATTCATGATATGATACATTAATAGTAATTATAAAAATAACACACAAAATAAATGGTATTGAATAAGTCATATCTCCCATAAATAAAAGTGAGATAGAAAACCCTTACGATATGTCTGAAACTATTCTTTACATGAATTTAATATCCTGGATAGTGAAATTAGATTCATTAAAAATTAAATTAAAACCCTATTAAACGTTTATTTTTTTACTATATTTTTTTAGTTCATTTATAGACATTTTATGAGTTATAATATTCAATTTGGTTGTTTGGGTGTGTTTGTTTCCTTGGAATTCCTGATTCGTTCACTTGTACACACGTATAAAATAACATATTAAATGGTAATAGTTATCTAGAATTGAAATTAGATTTTATAAATTAACATCAATATAATAAATGGTATAATATATAATTTTTTATGATATTATCAAAATTCATTAGATAAAACGTTAATGATAATCATTTAGAATTTTTTGGAATTTTTTTCAATGCATACTAGTTTTGTTTTATTAATTAATACTATTTGTATATATATATATACAGATCATAGGATCCTAAATAATTTTTAGTAAACAAAAAAATACTATGGTTTTAAAATTAAAATATTTTTATGACTATCCTTGAACATGTTATTGGAAAGGTAAAACTCGTTGTCCCGGAGGTGGTAGATTGGCACCCCTCAAATGATGTTTTGATTTTTAGTATTAATGGGAAAAAGAATAGAACTAGTTGTTGATATAACATTATCATAATAATATTATATAATATAAAATATAATGGATTTATCATTCCACTTTGGTATAGGAATGTGGGGAGAGGATAATAGAATAAAAATTTTAAAATGAAATTTATAAAATGAATGGAGATTTTACATCTTGAACTTCTACTCCTTGATATCCTACTTAAGATACTTGGATACTATATTATATTGAGAATATAAAGACTATGATGTGGTGTTGAGTTTTGGGAGAGTAATTTAGTGTAATATTATCATGCATCTAGGATTTTGGAGGTGTGAGTAGAAGTGGTGGTGAGGGTGGAATTTATAGTAGAGGAGGGCAGTATTTTTAATTATTTGATTAATTAAATTTTTATTTTGGCTCATGAATATGAATAGTTTTGATTACTATGAATAAATATGGTACTGAGGTAAGAATAGTTCCCCATTATGGTCTTACATAATAAAAACATCATCCATGACTCAATAATTCATGTATTGGTCAAATACTATAAATTATTGTATTCCACTATTCACTAAAGTCAACTATTTTTATAAAATCACAAATATTAACCCTAGTTTTATTTTAAGATTTATAATTCAAAAATAGACACTATTTCAAGAAAATATGTTTCTAAATATGTGATTTTTTTTGTAAAATCATGATTTACTCAAAAAATAAATATTATAATATTATGAAGGATTTTTTTACACTTTAAAATTTTAATTAAGCTCGCGGAAAATTAGATTATAATCATAAAAAGAATATTAATTTATGAATCTATTTCATGAAAATAATCTTTCTAATAAATAATTATATTAATTATAAAATTGTGAAGAACATTTACTTTTCAAAAAAATATCAATACTTAATTTTTCAATATTAATATATTTATTTACTAATTTAATTAAATAAACATATTATATTTTCATTCATAAAATATAAAAAAATTATGTATACTTACATTGGTGAATTTACTATTATATTTATCTTATTAATATTCCTAATGGTCACTTTATTATTCCAATGGTCATATTTAAAAAAATATTTTGGTTTTAAACTCGATGTCATGTAAAGCATAAACTATCGAAGATGTTAATTCTAAAAGGAACTTACCATAAAATCTTGCGGTATTACTAATAAAATATCACATAACTGAACATGTTAGCTATTTTGTAAAATTTTATTACATACATGATACTCATTTTTCCTTTGTAAATAGAAAAAATAACCTAATACATAACAAAGACTAACAAACTATATCCTTTAAACTCATTCCAAGAATTCAACTTCATATACTAAGGAAAGTGGAAAAATAAGAGTAAGATAAAATGATCAGTAAGGGTGTGTTAGGTGGAAGTAATAATTAATCAATAAAAATTAATCAACATGGTAAGGTAAATAACAAAGAACAAATTTTATTTAAATATATTAATATGGCATAATCAATATAGAAATGTAGATTAATAAACACATTCCATTTAATAAATAATCTAATACTGAAATGAATTCATAGATTTGTAAAATAAAAAATCATATAAAATAATAATAAATAAATTATAAATAAATTAAATTCTTAATTATTAGATATCATGTTTTCTAATTATATGATACATTTTCTCTTGTGATTTATTAACAAGAATGTCTAAGCTACTATGATTTGGCCAACTGAATCATCTCATGAGAATATAAATGCATGAAGGGGCATGAATTAACTAGTACCCAACCCATAAAGTACATTTAAAATCATTCCACATATATTAAAAATCAATTTAATAAATAAACAACATTATTTATCATCAAATATTTTTATTCATTAAAAGCTACGGATTTAGCAATTTTTCAAAAAATTGTAAATGTGATCATCTTATATAAGAATGGCACATGGTTATGAAAATAACGATATGAATTTCATTATAATATTGATATTTAAAATGTAATTTTCAAATAAAATGATAATTAGGATGTGTTTTTTGCAATATATTGTCAAAAAATCACAAAATAAAGTGATATTTCATTTCATAAATTTTATCACTTGGTAATATTCAGGTCAAAACCACTTTGATGTGATAGTTAAAAGTTAAGATTAAAATAAAGAAAATTATGATGGATTCATGATATAAAATGAAGAAAATTCAGTATATATTCCACATAAATATGAATTGGTTTATAATAACAAAGTCATCACAATAAAATGTAAATTGAGAAGAAATCCCTTACCTTGTGTTTCCTTTTATGTGATCTTCATTTAACATCCTTTATAAGGGTTATAAACATGTTACTAAGTTATAAAATAATAATAATAATATTTATATCATCCTATATTATCTTCTTATAAAATATTATAACCCGTTGGTTGACAACCTTTCATTATCTTCACAATTTTGGTTGTTAATTACCTAGTTTATCGAGTAAGTTTTGACTTGTTAATTATTTTTACTTTTAATTATACCATAATCTAATCACATAAATAATGTACTAAATGATTTTAATGTAATATATATTCACTATAATTTATTAATAATAATCTGTAAAATTTTGAGATAGGAAAAAAATAAACTGTTCATGGAGATGTTAGGTCGAAGGTGCACATGAACGCTACTTCCATTTTCTTATATTTTTAAAAGAATGAAAAGTAAGTGATATATATTTATATTTTAGTTTAAGAATAATATTAAGTTAATATACATCACATATTATTTATTAAAATCATTATTAATATATTCAATGTATATCATGAACGAATCACATCGCTTTGAGAAGGTTGTAGTCCACATGTCCACAAACGATTTTGTCATACTCTAAGAAATTGAAATCATAAAGGTATGTGTAATGTAAAAAATTAAATAAGTATTAAGATATAATAAATATAACATATATAATATATGAACTACTAATCCATCATTATTTGAACCTTGAAAGATGATAATGGAATAACAAACAACATTATTTTGGGTGGTCGTAGTTGGGAAAACACAAGAATGAGGATTGTGTATCCAATTTGATGGATGTGTTTGAAAGTTTGGGAAAACATATTATCATAATAAAATTAAATTATATTGTTGATAATAATTCTATTATAAATAACTAATATAATAATAATTTAATGGGTAGATAAATAAATAAAACAAATGTGATCATTGAAGAATGTTACCTATTTTTCAGGTAACTCTTTTAGAATTGTACTAAAAGAATTCCATTGTTTTATTTCATCCCAATGATAGGCATCTAGGATTAGGGGAGGGTTTTGGAGAGATTTTTTTTCAGATTATTTATTATAAAAGTGGATTTAAATGTGTGAATCAATGGGAGGCGTGACTACCTTTTTAAGTGGGGGAATGTGTCATTCTTGAGTAATATTGAAAAGGGAATTTTACCCGCATTTTTTCGTGGTCAATTGGGTCAAACAAAGAAAAAAAATTCAAAAAAATGGAGGTAAAATTAGAAATATGGCCACAAAATATCTTTTTTAAGAGATTATAGGTCATTTTTTTCTTTAAGTGTATGATTAAATCCCCTATTGTGCTTAATTTTACCTTAATTGGTGTAATTGTTTTTAGTTACCATCACATAAAGTTTTGGTAAAAAACAAAGTTGAAATTATTATTAATTGTAAATTATTATTATTATAAATATGGATCTGTTTTTTCAAGTTCCAAACATATATTTAGTAGAAATTAATTTAAATTTAGCCTCACATACGGGACAACAAAGTGGACTTTTAATGTTAAAATGTCCGCAAATTTGAAAAAAAAACATTATATCTAATTTCAAAGTGAAATTTATTTCAATCACCTAAATTTGATTAGTTTATGTATAATTTATGTAATTTTATTTTTAATCAAATTTAAAATTTAATTTAACTATATAGATAAACTAGATGGAAACGCAGTTTTAAATTAAAATTCATTATTTTCACTATTAATTAAAAATGAAACGTCACAAAAAAATATCAAAAGATAACACTAAAATAATTTTGATGTTATTTTATCAAAAATGAAGTTTATATTCACATATCAATTTATAAAGTTGATAAAAATTAGTTTCAAAAGAGGTGTTTTATTATATGTAGTCAAAATTTCATTTTAGATAAATATAATTTTGAAACATAAAACTTGATTTATTTTTATCATATACCTATAAAATCTACTATATTAGTTTAAAAAATATTTCATTGAATATTTAATATATATATATACATATTATAATTCAATAATAGTGATTAATCTAATTTATTTGAACTAAATGGATCTACAAGAATAAAAAATATTCATTTATAAAGACATTTTTTATATTTTCAATTGGTTTTGATATTTATTTATATGTACTTGTTAAAAAATGAATTGAAAAATATATTTACAAAAAAAGTAATCATTTTTATAACCAAAAAAATTAGGGATAGGTTATATATTATTATATTAAATAATAATATTTAATAATATATTGTTGTTTTTTAAAACTTATTCTTACGTGTAATGTAAACTATTGAACAAAGTTTTTATTGCTTGTAATGAAAGATAACTCAATGTTGCATGAATTAAAATCTATATAATAGATTTATTTAAAATATTAAATTTATTGTAATGTCTTGTGATGTAATATTCATTTTTATGCTTTCTGTTGCATCTCATACATGCTATTAAATACAATGCTTTTTACTTTATAATTTTAATGTTCCAAACCTAAAAATTAGAAATAAATTACTATGTTAAAAAATAATTTACCTTTAAAATTATCATTTATAACAAAACATAAGGGTTTTTATCACTATTACAAAATTTTATAGATATTAAAATTTTCAGAGGGACATTGTGTACATTATATTTAGTTAAAATAATATATATAATATAATTAAGGGAAAGCTGCTAGAAATTGCCAAAATTGGGAACCACTAAGGGTCATTATGAAAAAAAACCAATAAAATAATTAAATTTTATGGGAAGATTTTTATTCTATATCGGATAATTTATAACCATAATTACCTGATCTATCCTTACATTGGTGACAAACATTTTCTATGTTTACTATTTAGAATGGCAAAAAATAAAAAAGATAAATTTGTAAAAATTTTACCTCATGATTCCAAATCTAGATTAAAGATTCCAAAATTCAATTTCTATAAGTAGTATAAATTAATTTAATATTCAACCAAAAACACAATGAAAAATATTTTTATGAAAAATATTTTTTTTACTTCAAAAAATAAATATAAACGAAAATGTGGTTTAAAAAATATTTAAATTTAATTAACTATATTATATCTGGCTAAAAAATAAATTTTTATTTTATATTAAATTAAAATATTAATGTTTCTTTTATTTATGTAATTTAATGAAAATAAATGATAGTTTAAAAAATTGGTCATTTTTTCATTATTCAATTAATAATCAATATTTTCATAAAAAATTCCAAAATTTCACCCTTTGATAATTTTGATATTCTTATTTCTAAAATTATAAAATTTTTATAAAATAATTTTTTTAAATTTTTTAGAAATTTATTATAATATTCTCTCAAAAAATGAAATAAAATACACTTTGTATAGAAAACGTGTTTTGAAGCCTAAAATGGATTAGTGTAAAATGAGCTCATATTTCCTTAGAATTCATCAATGAATTTTTACTCATAAAGAAATTTATATATATTTCATATTGAGTTTAATACAAATAATAACCTTCAATTATAAGATAAGGTTTTAGAAATAATATTTAAATAATAATATTTTTTGTTTTATTGGAAATTATTGTTGCATTTTTTAAATGCTATTAAACAAGGTGTTCTATAGATTATGGGGATATTACCTTTACCCCCAAGTTAACTCATTTAACCTTTACTATGCTGAAAAGATATTTTCTATGTTAATTATTCATTATGACTGAAAATTGAATGGTACATATTACCTAACATGAATATGATGATTTCGAATATGAAAACCACTTTATATAATTTAATTACTAGATGCGGTAAAAATTAATTTTTATATAAGTGTGAAAAATTCAATAAAAAAAGATTTTAGAAAAATTCCTTTTAAGAAAAAAAATTTAACAAATTCAAATAACCTGTATAAAGTTAATTATCACAACATTAATTTTATTATGAATAAAAAAAGATTTATGATAATTGAAAATTACTCAAATACTTATTCAAATATAATAATTACGTAATTATAAAAATGATCAAAACGAGTCCACTTATTAGGATAAAAAATTAATTTGGATTTAAAATTTCATACATGGATTTCCAATTAAATTTTTTTCAAGTATTTTATTTTATCTTAATATATATATTTGGTCTCTTGAAAAGGTTTTATAAACATTTGATTAAATATTATATAATGATGATGTCATAAAAGTTGAACTATTTATAAAAATGACATTTTTTCACTATTCACCTAAAAATAAAACTCTTTAATAAAATCAAATCAATTAATTGTAAACTTATTTTGGTTTGAATAATTGAAAAATTTAATTAATTTTATACAATTTATTAATTTATATTCTGAATTAAAATATTGAATAAAAATATAAAATTAATATAAAATTTAACTTTTAATCCATTACGTGTTCTTAATGTTCTTTCCTATAAATTTATATTTAATTGAGTGTAAATTTTTATTTCAAAATTGAAGTATTTTACATGTTATCAATTCATTAAAATTCAAAACACTTGAAAAATATTATTAAAAACTCCATTTTAAAAAATTAATAATTTCAATAATATCACATTAATTATTTATTTTTTAATAATTAAATTTCATTAGTAGAAAAATAAAATATGTAAGTATTATTTTTTAATACTATATTTCAATTTATGAATGTTTTTTGTAATATTTTGTGACTCGACTTAGTTTTCTCATTCTTATAATGTTTGATATCAAACAAAATATCATTTAAAGAACAGTTACATATTGAAATATTCTTATGTTAAATTCACCCTAAAATAAATTACATCCTCAAAACATAAATTTCTTCTTAAAAAGTATTTTTTTCATAACAAATTAAAAAAAATTATGTAGATCTTATCATGATAGTTAATTTGTAAGTTACTTTTAGGAAACACATTATTTATTAATGAAATATTTCAAAACCCATGTATGTATCATAATAAGACTCATAATTTTTGAATACTATCCAAAATAATACTTTGAAATTTTAGTAATAGTTTCCATGTAAGACTAGATAAAATAATCTTTCACTTTCATGAGTTGATGAATTATTTTACCATCTTTCTAGAGAATATGGGAAAATATACTTACTTGATTTCCTTCTATTTCATAATCACAATTTCATCCATTGGTTGTTTATAGATTATTTTTCCACCTAAAATTCATTTTATATTCTAAATGAAACAATCCCCTCATTGATTTTTCATGCCTAATGAAATAAAAATTATCTTCAAATGGTTCTTAAGATCTAAAAGATGATTATTATTTTTTCTTTTTATTTATATCCATTTACTAAGACCAAAGACGGTAAGTAGATGTATATGTAATACCAAAATGAATTATAAATAAATCTTTATATGAATAAATAATGAATTAATCTCTAAATACTCATTAATTATACCCAAATATCAACATCAGAAATAACACAAATATTAACCTTACAGTTCTTCAAAATATTCCTGAATAATTTAAAACCAAAAAACCAAAAATATATTATCACATATTCTTCCTAAAAATATAAATTTGTTTCCCAAAATAATATCAATCACCAAAAGATTGATAGGAAATAATTTATATACCCTAATCATCTATCCTCTAAAATAAACTATTAATTTCTCAAAAGAAATTAAATATACATAAAATCTCAAAAAATCTTTCATTATTTCACAAGTTAACAAAATATTTATTTCTAAAATATTATTAACCATGTTGACAAAACATTCCATGTCATTCAAAAATTTACCACCCACATTAATCATATAATATTACAAAAATATGACAGCACATTTTCCAATTAACTATAATTACCTCGACATCAATGAATATTTTAACCCGAAAGGTTATCTTGACCATTTATCATATGTTCCAAAAAATAAAATTATTATTAGATAACCATCATTGTAATTCTCAAAATAAACCCAATTATTTAGTCTACCTTAATACCTTGGAACTTTTATGACCCCAAAAATGTCACCAAAAATGTATTTAATCCTTTCAAAATCTAGTCACATATGACATCTAAAGTGTGTATATACCATTAATTATATGATTATACTTAAACATACCAATATATATTGATATTTATAACTATTAAACATTACCTAATTGCTAATTTCAAATTTATAATGGTATATGAACCCTACATAGATTCTAATTTTAATATCCCATATCTTTGCATAGAGATATAATGCTTAAAACAGTCTATTTACATAATATATTTAATTCAAAATAAATATTATAAAATTGAACCTTCCATAATCATAACTATAACTAATATTTATTTACAAGAATTTCAAATACCTTTCTAGGATTATCTCATTAGAAAATATAAAAACTATTACATAATAAAAAACAGATCATCCTTACACAAGGGAAATTTTTACCATTAAACCCTGATTTCCTTTTTCCATAATAAGTCATATATACACCCATAAAACATCAGAAAAATGATATAATTATAGATATATCAATTTAATTACTATCCCTTGTAACATAGGTATATGGAAAAATCGGAATGAGTGACCTCATATTCTCAGTAAGGGAAAGGCTACAGGATCATCTATAATTACTTCATAAGATATAAAAAAACAAGAGAATGAATAATCAATATATATTCCTTTTAATACATAACATGATTGTGAAAGAAATCCATATATAATATCAATGTAGTGATCACATTTATAATAATTTCTCGTTTCCTAGTGAGGAAATTCATAATTCTGGGCACTTGAAATATTACCATCAAGGACTCAACAGAGACACTTTCAAAAATAATGTAGAAAATTCCATAATAATATTTTTGGAATGTTAAATTATTTAACTCACGAGACGAACACATGAAAAAAGGATATATATAATTATGGTTCCCATCTATTACTAATATATGTCCACTTAATTCCCTATATATTTAATAATCAATACAATACATAATCAATATGACTTAATAGTGAATAAATATCTTTGTTAAATTAATAGAATGTCAATATTTTCCTATAAAATAATCAAACTACATTTTTAATAAATAATCATATGCATAAAACTAAAAATATAATTATTTTTAATATTTTCCCAAATCATTAAATTCGTGATTTTTCTGGGTAAACACACAAAATAAGTTTTAGGTAAAATTTGTCATTTACACCAAATAGAGTAATAGTTATGTGATTATTTCAATTAAATTAATGAGCTTGAATACATCTATGATAATAACACACTTATAAATAAACAATAAAAATAATATTAAAGTAATGATGAAGAGTAATAGAGAATACAACTATTTAGAACTGAAAATATTTTTTGTAAAAAATGAGGTATAAACCATAAATCAGTCTGGAAGGAAATAGGACCATAAATTCAAAATAAATTATTTTTTTTAGAAAAAGGAGTGTCTATTTAAATTTATATTGGAAAATAAAAGATAAATATTTAATATAACTTTTCCTGAACTTTTTTTAGATCGTTATAAATTAATATTTTAAACCAATTCAAAAAATCTTTTCAATATTTATTAAATATAATTTGGAAATACTATTTGTAAAATAATTTTTTTAAAACAACATCATGATAAAAAATTCATATAATATAAAAAATTGTGTAGTTGAATATAAAATTATATATAAGTTAAATGAAAACCCATTTTTAATATTTTAATAAAATAATAATCCTTTGTATTAATATAACAATTAAAAATTACTAGAATTAATGAAATATATATTAATATTAAAAAACAAACTAGCTTTTAATGGAATATAAATCATGATGAATGATCATGATGGTGGTAATAGAAGCTCTTGTGGAAAACATTTAAAATTATATTCTTTTTATAATTTTGTAAAAAAATAAAAATAGATTTTATGTAAAACATAAACAAATATTCCTTTTAAATTTTTTAATATAAATAAAATTGTTATGTATATTTAAACTTGGAAAAATATAATATTCATGAAGTAATATAAATAATCTATATATAGGGGAAAAATATTATGGACTAAACTAGAGAAATATGGTTTGTTCCTATTATAAACATTCTTCCAATTGTTTGGAGTTCCAATTATAGAAAAAGATACTTGAAAAAACCATAAATAACTATATTAGACAATTAAATATAGGTTTTTGGAGATAAAAAACATATACTTTCTCCCAATTACAATTTAAATAGAAATAATCTTTATAAAACATGAGGTTGTAATTTAAACATACACAACATTGGAATGTTCTAAATTAAGAAATATGAAGGATAAAACATGAAATGAAAAAATCAATTCCATAAACTAATATATTACCATGCTAAAATATTCCATATAGGAAGTTCATACAAAATATACCCAAAAAATTAATGGTACAAAACATGTCCCAGAAAAGGAAATTTGAGACTATAAACCGTTAACTTGGATTCCCACTTAGTCAGATCTGCTACAACCTTCTATATAATTAATTTATTTTTAGTTTTAGCTTATATTAGTTTTATATTTATATATATTTTTTGGTATATAATTTATTAGTAAATTATTTTTTACCAATTTAGTCAAAATTATTTTTTAAAATCATTTATTTATATATTTAATATTCTTTTTCTCATGTAGGTTTTGATTCTGTGGTATGGTTCCCAATAACTTATTCATAGTTTCATCACCTAAATGATGTTAATAATGATTTATATAAAACTTTTATAAATTTAATATAATTCTGTAAACATCCATGTAAGTTGTTTATGAAATATTAAATATGTTGTTCATGGATGTGGTAGTCTGCAAGCACGTTTGGGTAGTGATTTTATTTTTCAACAGGTGGAAATATAAGAATGTAGATAATTATTTATCATTAAAAATTAATAATTATATCATAAATAATATATATTTATATATATTAATTACTACTATATGACCATATATTTTATTAAGTGATGAATAATTAATAACATCATTTCACAGTGGTGGTTTTCTACACGTACACATGGGCGACATTTTTATTTTTCATTAATTTGAAAGAAGATGAAAAATTGTGGTAAAATTAACCTAAAATAATTTATTAGGGTAATTATAATTAATTAATTATATTATTATGGTTATAGAATTTTTTCAGAAGGTTTGACAAGAATGATTTTAAAAAAAACCTAGGGAAAATATATAACTCTTCCTTGGATAATCTCCTCTGAATAACACCTTAAGTATTCTAGGATAGAACATTTGGGAAAAAATAACCCACCATTTCAAGAATAAAGGTGTTATGAGGGTTTTTTGGAAAACAATTTTTGAGATGATAGAGCATTTTTTCTTTTATAAGTGAGGAGATAATGTTTCATTTTATAAGTATAGGGTGTAGAACCATTGACAAAACCATTAAATTAAAAATAATATAAAGACATTTTTATTGGAAAGGGGAACAAATTGGGAAACATTTCAAATATATTATAATAAATTTTATAAATACAGTAAACCAATTAAATTTAGAAAACATTTAGTGATATTTTAAGACTTATATATTATATTAACCCCCTCATTGACATGTTTTACCCATACCATAGTGAGAAAAATATTAATATGGTAACTATTAATTTTGACTAAAAATAAAATTAGAATAATTACATCATTTTTATATTTAATTTATTAATATGGAATCTATTAACATTATTCAATTCCAAAATGAGGTTATTTAATTTTAACATGATTTCATAAAATTTAATGTGAAATAGTTTTTAGATAAATGTATTCTGAATCATAAAAATAAATTTATTCAAAAAACATGTATGAATTAATACATATGGAATTAATTATATTATTAATATATAATTACATTTATATGACAATAAAACATCTCTATAACTAAATTTTACATTTTAATTTTTAATTAATGAAAACTATCAAAAATAATTTTTTAATTAGAGTATAACATTACATTAAAATGACATACAAAGGATTCGAATTTCAACCATATTTTTTAAAATGTATTTTTTTGTTTCTTAATATATATTTATCTAGAAAAATGTTCTTTAAAATTTTATTTCTTTATTAAACCATCACAATTTCAGAAAATTTAATTTATTTATATAATGGTATTTTTCACAATTTCATAAAAAAGAAAGTGTTCTCAAAAATCCAAGAAATAATTTTGTAATTTTTTTTGAAATGATGATTTAGAAAAATCCTGAAATGTAAATTATAAAATTTTGGAATTTATATTTTGAATGATAATAATAAATATAAATAAAACATAATTTATAAAAAATGGCCTTTTTAAACATCAAGTGTTCTTAATGTTATTTATTTTCAATTTATAGTTAATTTTGATTTAATTTGTTTTTTGATACAATTAAGACCATTAAAAGTGATCAATTTATTAAAATACGTAAAACATGAAAATAGTAATTTAAAAAATACCATACTTGACATTGAATTATTTTAATCATATCACATTAATTATTTGTTTTCATGTTATTAAATTTCATTAGTCCAAAAAAAATAATGTAAGTATCATAATTTATTATTATATATATATTTACTAAAGGATTATTGTAATATGTCAGGAATCATTTTAATTCATTATAGAGTGTGACTTAAGATATCAAACATAGTATTTTTTTAGGATAATTACATAATAATTTCTTAGGGTGTTACATCCATATATATAACTGTGTAATAAAAAAATACTAAATTGTTTTCAAACACACTAAAAAAATTATCAACTCATGATTAATGATTCTCAAATGATTCTCTACCTACCCCATATAGTGTAGTTGTGTAATAGTACGCCCGTAGTATATCATACCATAATTTCCTTCAACCTTCCCATTAACATCATATCACATGGAATAACACACTATCTCTTAAATTACAAGTTTTATAAGTCAACAATGATTCCCCAAGGACCCATCCAAAAATATAATTTCTACTCACATGGGCTTTTGAACCCTTTATTATCCTTCAATATTGAATCCTAAAGAAAACTCATATATTCGATGAGCACCCCACTCTCATCTAGAAATATGTGTCACCTTTAATTGACAACTATGCTGTGTCACTTGTATATATTAATGGATTACAACATCATCCCAAAGAAATTCATACTACAATGTATTTCATCTATAATGAGTTTTCAAAACCACTTCATAGGAACTATCATGTGTCTTCATGACCCCAATGAACTTATTTAAATGGTGAGTGGATATCATTCTTCCCTAATAAACACTTTAAAAACCATTATCTCCATCAAAAAATGGTAAAACCATCTATACCCCAAAGAAAAACCTCTATTTATAATAACCTAATTGTAAAAATCACTTATTATCATATGAATTTCACCCACATGTTCCACCTGATACCACCAACAGTAATCTCTTACATACAATGAAAACTAATAGTGGATATATTCCAAGTAAAACATATGTAACCCTAATCCATATCAATTATCACATGTTATATTTCAATAGTATAACATTGAAAATATCACGAACCACCTACCTAGAGTAAATAGGTATCTAATTTCCATAAACGACAACTAAATATTCTGTAATTGTAAGAAACTAGGTAATATTAAGAAACTATTAATTTATGGAATAGAAAACAAAAAATAGGGAAATATAGAGGAAAAGTATTCAACACCCAATGATACCTACACTATATTAGGACTACATTGTTAAAAATATATCATGAATAATGGTTAATAAATGATGAATATCCCTAATAATGAATTGGAAAATGAAAGGAAAAAGAAACATAGGTGCTCCACTATGATCTGGATGAAATGGAATAATCCCCCCCTTTAATCTAAATATAACTAATTAATTTATTATAATATTTTTTAAAATAAAAATTGACGGTCTCCATATGACCACAAGGCTGACAACATGAGTCCACCAGCTAGGATGCCCACACATTGTGTTCCCCCTCACCACAATATGAAACACCTCCTTTGAAGACATAAATAGATCCTTATCCTCCCAATATAGTATCACAACATTGATTGACCCCAAATTTCATGGTGTGACACCATATATATTGAGGCCTCCATGGAGTGGCTCTCACCCATCACATCCACATTACAGTTTCACCACACACATTATGAAATTCTTCCCTATAACTCAATTTTCAAAAGAAACATTTAGATATCCATCTAAGCCTCACATATTACTCCTACAAACATGGTAACACTTATGCATGGTCTCATCACGGGGTAACCTATTGAATCACAATATGACTCAGTCATTTTCACAAATTTATTAACAAATTACAAAATCCATATATAATAAAAAAACCATTGTGTAATAATGATTTACACATTTTAGTATTTCTTTAGCATATATCACAAAATAATTCCCCTTGGCCATAGTGTTACCCCCTTTACCATATCATGATCCAGTAATTCTTGATGAAGGATTCTTCTAGATATATGATTACAACATCAAGCCCAATTAATCTCTAGAGTCTCGTCTATAGCCTAAATTAACACCCTTAAACCCTCATTATGTTCCACTTGCACTCAGTTAAACCATGATCCAACATGAATAAAAACTACTAAATAACTCATACCTTACACATAGACATGACGCAATATTAGAGACATTTCATAGAGATCTAGAGAGTAATGAATATAGTAGATCGATAGGTAGTGTGCATAAGCCTCCATTAGAAAGAAAAAATCGAATTTGGAGTTCTAAACTTATGTTAATATTTATAGTGCACACATAAACATAAATGGAGCATGAAATGTACAAAATGTAATAAATTGAATTTAAATAAAATATATCTCAAAACATATATAACATTTGATTGTGATATTTATTATATATCCACATGATACCATATCAAAGATAACAAAATTATTCAATCTTTCTATGTGAGTAATACACGTAATTTATGTTTCTTATGGCAAAAATATATCTAATATATTTTAAAAAATTAATTCAATAAATATGAAATAGATATAATTCCTTCCATAAAATGGTAGTTCTCACCACCACAATACTATAGTAGAAAATATTTTTGAAGAATATTTATCCTTTAGTGTATCAGAATTCATACACTAAAAATACAAAGTTCTCACCACCAAATCATTAGAGATAAAAAATTAAAATAATATTTCCTTTCTGTTTGAGAAATCATTTGGCATTAAAATTTCCCATTTTCACAAATTTTCATCAATTATGATATATATTCTTCTTAAACTAGAATAATGTTATCTAATTGAGTATCTTGGAATTATATTCAGGTAAAAGTACATAGAAAATAATTTTTAGTGACTGTAAAACCCCCTTCACCCTACACCAAAATAAGATTTCTTTGAACAGAAGAATTTGATTTTGTGGTAAAATTGGGTACTTTTCCATGTTATTTATATTTTTAATATATTCTTAGGTATGAATTTGTAGGGGAATTTTCACCAAGTGGGATATATCAGCTTGATAGTTCTATTGATAATTGAAGAATATTGACTCACTATTTTTACAACAAATAGGATAATCATGACTCAATGATTCTTTTCTAATAGGATGATCCTAACTGAATTTTTATAACAATAAAAGGAGGGTCAAACCTCATGGATTTTTTCCCAATTTTTATATTTTTACATAATTTTTATTTTTTTTCCAAGTGGTGGATATCGACCCTAGGTTTTTTATTCCCAAGAGGAGCATATCAAATCATAGAAATTTATTTCCATGATAAGGATCCTGAATCTGAGTTTTCTATTAATAGAAGGGGAACTAAAATAAAGGAAATTTGTTTCCAAAAGGAAGATCATGAATCATGTATTTTTTTCTTTTTATAACAATTTATACATGTATATTAGAGTTTGTAAGAGTAAAACATCTTATATTGTATTTTATTATATGAAAAAATAATGTTTTGAATTTATGGTTCCTAAATCCACTTGAATAACAGGAATATAGAGTAGTTAAATCTCATCTTATGAATTTCTAATAATTTATATGAGATGATAGGATGGAATATATTTACCATTATCAATAAAAGGATCCCCCAACTCTCTATTAAAAATTTCACATAAAATTAGGGGGAATTCTCGTTGGAACCATGAAAATTACATGGATGGATACATAGAAAGTTAAAAGTGATTATGTTATACACTATACCAGAGGTTATAATAGGTTTATTTTATGAAACCATTTCTACATAAAATGGATTTGTTTGATTTATAATGACTCTAAAATTAAATATATTAGTGTTTTTATGAGTAAATGGATGTTCAAATATGATTTCAGTACGCTAATTTTTTTTGAAACACGCATTGAGAATGTTTTTTATAAATAATGATATGATATTAAATGACCTGGTTAGATTACCAACCAATTTGATTAGGGATAAAATGGAAACACTATGAAAATATCACCAAGAATAGTTTAAGGTCATGTTCCTAGAGTAGATATATTTTTCTCTAAAAATTTCATAAAGATATTTTTCTATTTGGTATAATTTGTCTTGTCTATACCTACTTTAGTCACTATAATCTTTTTTCCAATTTATTTTATAATATAACAATTATTATTTCATGAAAATTAATATCTTATAAATTAAGAACATGAATTTTTTAGGACACTATTTTCATATTTTCAACCATGTATGTTTTGGGTCTCTTATCCATTTGTTTTTCACTCTAAATCATTCATAATATACAAAATAAGAAGCATAATGAGTGAAAAATCTTCTCTTACTCTGGCCATAATTTTTATGCTTTTAACTTGATGATTATCATGTTTTATTATTTTATAATTTTAGGTAATATTGGTCGGAACAACTTCTATTTTCTGCAATTTAAGGTCAAACATCTATAATAGAAAAATGCTAATGATTAAGGCCATAAAAATTTGACCAAAAAGATGTATCTGAGTTCAAGGTTATAAATTTTGGACCAAAATATAGTACCAGATGATGTTCATATAGGATCGATAATGAATTAGGTGGAATATAAAAAAATAACAAAATGATTGAAATTGTGTGAAAAAATATTCCAATGATGGTATGGAATAAATTAAGGGAAATATATATATGGTATAATTCATGGTGATCCAACCAATGGTAGTATATTTCTTACCCACCAAAGTCGTATAGAATACTATGTATAAATATAATTGATTCGGATATAAATGACTAATTATATGAACATTTTTGTATGAGTTAAGTGATTAGTTTATAATGATATGGGAGTGACTAATATTTTCATATTTGAACATTGGAGTATTGGATGTTGGAATCCCAAAATATTTGTATTTAAATTTTTTATGGTGGGATTATAATGGATATACAAGGAGAATCACTGACCACATTTGAATAATGAGACCACTAATATACCACTGGAATGATATTTCTGTGTTGATTCCTAACCAAATTTGAATAATGGGTTCTGTTAGATCTATTTCAAGGAATATTAGGTCAAATGATCTTTTCATTATAATATATATATGAACTTTAATGGGTATATATTGGGTGAATATGTAGCACATGTTCTATCACCATGCCAAAGGGAGTATTTTAGATTTCATGAACCCATTACCAATAACTATGAAATGTATTTATAAATTTAAATTATCAAGTTGTGAATTATTATATATGGGAAGTACATGACTAAATATAACTATAGTAACCTAAATATAGGCCCATAAAATTGACACATAATTTTGGATTCAAGATGAAAGACTATAATAACATGAATTTGAGCCTGGGATATGAGATCCATGAATTAATATATATCCTGTGGAACTAGGAATCGAGCTAAACATTGGTGTAAGAGGGAAATTGTTTTACACTTGTTTAGGATTGATGGAAAAATACTTGCATGAATTATTAAATTCATGAACGAGGATAATTTGGACGATTGAGAGAGTTATTGAATAATTTTTTTTACAGTTATACCTATAATTGGATATCCATCTTCCATTATTTTGTGATCAAGTGTTTGGATGATAAGGAAAACCTAGAATGAATTGACATATAATTCACGTGAATGGTATAAAATGGGGTGATATTGTTGATGGGTATAATATATTATATCTATACATATCTATATTTCATATGGGATTATTTATCAACGAACTTTTATTTCTAAAAAGGGAAACCAAAAATAAATAGGGAGATAATACCATATTATGGATTTTTATGATGGTGGAATTTATGATTATACCTAACTTATAAGATCTAGGGATAAGAAAAATATCATATAGTAAAAGGAAACCAGACAAAATTGTTCTTTAAAATAATATATATAACTTGATGTCGGGATAGATGAAGAGACCAAATGTTGATATATAAACAAATTTATAATTACTATAACACAAATAAATTATTTATATATTAGGATCATGTAAAAAATAAAATAGGATGTTATGAAGAGGTTTGTTGGTGAGAGGATAAAAGGAAAAAACTCTCTGTGGATTTTTTGGTGCTCTAATACCTATATAGAATTAGTATTGAGGTAAAAGTTAAATTTTTAACTTGATAAAGGATAGAAGATTCAAATGATTCTACATATCAAGTAGAAGAAAAAATAAAGAATTATAATGTTATTAAACTGTGGTGCTAAATATATGAATAAAAATGAAGGAAGAAACCAAACATGAATTAATATATTTAATGATACAAACTTTTACATATATTAAAATCTTACATAAGGGGTTTTTTATAATTTAAATTAATGCATAATAAAATACTTTGAGAAGTTTAATTGAATGTAGGTTAGACCATTTTTAATTCACTTTATGGTTATTTATAGTGAGAAACCCTAGTTCATCACCCTATTTCTCTACATAATATCTCTTTTATTCTTATTTTTAGGCTACACACCAGGAAACCATGTAGGGTCTCTCCTGGTGCAAAACTTCTCTATGACACTGAGTCTTACCATACAATCCATATCTCTCTGTTATATCCCCTCATATCACAACCAATTGGAATTAAGACCAAGCCCATATTGTAATATCTTACCATTATACAGTACAAATTAGCTCAAATACTTTCCTCTTTCATTTTCATTCTAAACACTAACCCATACACACCTTTATAATCCATGTAACATGAAATGAAGTTCATGTGGTTTTCATTGGTGTGTGTGGTCTTCATGTTGATAATGATATTTTTTTATTTCAATATGTTTTCGAGATTTTAATGTTTTATTTATGTTATTTTTCTTATATTTTATATGGTTTATTAATGTCTAAAAAAATTAAATAGGTTTGGTTTTTTTTTTCATAGATTCATTGGCTTCATGATACCAAGTGAAGTAGGACATAAAAATGATACATTCATTATGTGGGTAAAAGGTTTATATTTTTTATTTATTTCCATATAAATTACAACATTCATGATTTAGTAATAATGTTTACATAAATTCATTATGTATGGATATTAATAAAGTAGAATAATAATATTATGAATGTTGTCATTTTCAGTGATTTTATAACTAATTTCCAATTAAATTCATTTTAATATAGTATTTATTTTTCTTATGTTATATTTTTTATAATTATATATTTCAAATCAAACATCCCTATTTTGATTAATAGTTAATTAAATGATAATAATTAGGCTATCTTTTCAATCTCTTATGTTATAATTAGGTGATGTGACCTTGTGATGAATGGGTTGGGTCAATTCTCGAAATTATTTGGAACTTTAATTATTCTCTTGTTTTATTTATATATTTAGAGAATTAAACATAATAATTTTTGATATGAAAATAATATTCTAATAAAAACATAAAAATAATGAATTGGTGACAATTGACTAAGATAATTATTTAATCACAAAAAAAACATAAAGAGTGACTAATGATTTCTTAAAATGTTATCATCCCAAATACATTATTATAATTGAAGTATATTAACATTTTTAAATTTCATTTTTCTACTTCTATGATTCCCATAATATTTAGTTTTAAATTAAAGAAATAATAAAACAGAAAAAAAATATCTTTGTTCGATTTACTGCTTAGACATAGTTGAGATATGCATTCTTTTGTGGAATATACCTTGTGTTACAAATGGATTGATCCCTATATCCAATAATATAGAAGCTATTAGGTTGAAATTTTATAAATTTCAAGCACCCCAATATCACTGAATAATTACTATATAATGTACATAGTTATATAGAATGAACTATACATCATACAATCTAATGTCATGTGAAAAGGATGGAATGTCATTCAGTTCAGAGTCATGAGATTTGAACATAGGAACCCTATGTGATTTTATAAGAAATATTTTTTATATAATCTCATATTGGTGGGAGGTTTAATTCACTCTATATCGATGGTGACCAAAAAATTTTATCTATTAGATAAGACCTTATGTATGATTTTAAGTTATTTCCATTTGTATTGTAACTTTGAGTGTTCGTTTTTGGGTATCATGATAATTGATAATTCAAACACCAGTTCCCCTTGAACAAATTAATTTTGATAAACATTCTTATTATATGATCATTCCACATGAATCCAACAACCTAAAATTTATATAATATATACAACAATTTCTTATCAATCTACTAAAAATCATCTAAACTAATTTTTGATCATTTATTGTGAGAATTTTTGTTTGCAAATATCAATTCATAAAAAAGGTAACTGAACCTGAATTGATAGTACTACTTCAAGCCAAAAAAACTATTGAATATGGTGATGCCTCTATAGAGGTAATGGTGGAGGTATGATAATCCCACAAATCAATAGGTAATTTAGTAGGCATTCACTACTTATCTGTCAATATCAATTTCTATAGTATATTTGATAATATCTTGTAGAATGTATCTATTCTTCCATTTTTAGTCATATGTTTGGGAAATTAATGAAAGGATTATAAGTTCTTCTCTGAATGTAACTTTCATAATACGAACACAAAAAATTGTTAGACATTTTTCTTAAGAATTGTCTAGGGAATGATAAATCGCATGACCATATTAGAATTCAAAAAATATATCATGTATTTTATTTCAATTCCCATTAAGGGTATAATTTCATCCATTTTAAAAATGAAATTTGTGTAAATTAAGATTAATTTCAATTTATTGAGGGTCACTGAAGAGTATAGACGTAAAACATATACTCCTAAAATATAAAATTATTAGGAGATTATGGACGTGTGAAATAATTATGAAAGATGGTGAATAACATTGGTGTTCACATATCCTACAAGGATTGATTTTTGGAATTCCAAGAAGAAATGGATCATAGATGGCCATAAATTTTGAAATATACTAATTTTATAGAATATCATGCTTTTTTATTCACAAAAAAAGTTCTAGAGTGGAATTAATGTATAATGGTGATGGTATATTCTCCTTCAAAACAACTATAAATGACCCCATAAAAAGCTTGTTGGTATATTGTATTTTATGAATTTAGTCTTTACAAAAGATCAAATTCACTTTCCTTCTATGAAAATTCTCAATCCTATATCTCTCATATGAAAAAACCAACTTCAAAGTACTCAACAAAAGAATGAATTCAGTTGGTTGTAAAAAAAATTAATGGGAATGAGGATCCTGATGAACTAACATGGAATAAACCTCATTGATGTTTTTTACATGCCTATTGATAAATGAGAGAACCACTCTATGTAGTGAGATATAAGTAATCATCTCACACAAATCAATATTAGTAAGGTATTTGGTTAGGGTAATCAGTGAATGACATTGATAATTTTTAAAATATGGAATTTATGATAGTACTCACTGTGAGGGAAATTGATCCATCAGTGCTTATGTATAGAAAAGTAAAGGTAATTACTCAATTCTTTTTATTTTATACTCCCCATTGATCAATTAAAATAGAAAAACATATCCACCCTTATAATTTATCTTGATGACTAGAATCTATAATTCTAATTTTTAGACTCTAATTCAATATTGTTATTATACCTCATTATTGGTTCACCCTTCTAAAATGAGGAAATAGTATAGAGAAAGGAATTATTTTAGGGATACAAATTTGGACCCCATAATAAATCAGTTGAGTTTTGGATCTCATATCCTCTCCCTAATAGAACATCAATAAGATTCAATGAATTAAATTTCCTATAAATTATATGTTTTTTTTATAAAAGAATGTTTCTATGTCAAATAGATCTATATCTAAAGGTGACTCTTATAGAAAATGGGATGCCCCCATAAACTTTATAAATTCTTGTTCTTTGGATAAATTTTGTACTAAAATGTATATAAAATTCCATATGGATGATAATGCATATTGAAAATCACCCAATAAACACATGGTGACCAAATATGCACTTTATAATATCAATTTGGGATATTAGGTTGGAGATATAATGTTGGGGATAGTGATATAGATTCCAAAAAAAATAACTGAGAAAGAAAAAATCTATTTAATAATGTGGTATTGGTTTTACTCTTATAAAATTTTCAACATGAGATATCAAAGGTTGATTTTTTTTCCCACATCAGTGTATTATTAAATAAGGACACAAAGTTACCACTTTAGAGATTCCATATTGAGTAAGAAATGAATTTTTTTAATATGATGCATCAAAACATGAGATAAAAAAGATATTATTTGAGTTTGTTAGAAAATTTTTGGAAATATTAATCCCACATGATATTTTCCCATTATTTATAAAAAATTTGAATGTAAAAGATATTTATATTGGTTTTTAGTGAACCATTTGATGTTGGAAATAATTACATGAAGTCCCCTTAATTATTAAAGATTTATAAGAGGGTGAAACTCATGTATTAACCTGTTTTTATTTAGATCAACATAGCGGTTTCATTGAAAGACAAAAAATCTAATGAATTTATAGATATAACCCCATACATGCACTTTAAATAATTCAATTTCAAATTTTGCAACCAAATTTTAAAGCACACCTTCTAAAAGTCATTGAATTTGACAGAAAATGGTATAATTTAACAAATAGATCATCAACATGGAATTACCTGGTATTTCTAACGATAACATTCAAGATGTGATTCATCACCATTTTTTTAGTAGATAGAATATTTTTAATATTTAAATAAGTCACTTAATGTCATTAAATCCATTAGGGTGACCTAAAAGGTAATTGTTTCGATATCTTTTGGATCCATTTGGAATTGATTATATCTAGAGTATCCATCCATGAAGGATATGTTTTAGAAACCAACTATTAAATTATTCTGTCATTCTGAGATAAAAATGAGGAATTCATAATTCTAGAAATGATTGAATAAATAACCAAAATTAAATAAAATAAAAAATAATTATCTTTTTTTCCTAATATGGAATATTTTGAAATCATATTTTGATATTAAAATTCTTAGATAAAGTTTGACTCTGTCAATTATAAAATCTTAATCACCACCTTATCAATATGATATCGGCGCATTCAAGTCACTGTATATTTTTAGAATTGGTATTTAGAAGTAAGGGAAATATATGAATAAAAATTCTTAGTTTTTATCCTATAATTTATATATATATATATATCCACATGAGGCTATCTTGATGTTTTCTTAGAAAGGAAACATGCATCTCTAGTTCCATTGGGTTCATTTCCACACTGATCTATGTGGGTCATATATCATGTTTAGAACCAAAATTGATTTTCTTATGTTCATCAATGAAGTTTAAAACACCAACATAAAATGAATCTAGATCATTTCCAAGCTCTTTTTCAACACCAGTATCTAATGTATTGGGTGGATCCAATTTTAAAGATTCCAAATATTATATAAGTGTGTAATGTCATTTTTTATTGTTTTATTCACTCAACATAATAAAATACTTATCAGGATTAATTGATACCATATGAATGGATTAAAAGGTATTGTTCCACTCTATTTTCTACCATATATTTATTTTAACATAATAAAAGTTTTGTAGAAACATTGACTAAATGTTAGTCATGCCTAAATCTTAGTAGAAAATATTTAATCCATGATCAATGTGTATGGGTCACACTAACATAATTCCTTTTATATATAGAGTTAGATCAAAAATATTATTTTGTAAAAATCATAAGAGAATAAATTTATTTAAGGATCATTCATATTGACTAGTATGAGCCTATACTTCCACAAATTTGGAGTTTCACCTCGATGTGGTGGATAAGAATACAAACAACCCTAAACCTCATTATAACGGTTTATGTGAGTTTCTTATAACCAATTGGTTATTAATACTATGTGGTATCCTATATATATTTGTCTTTGTTTCTTCATTATAATATCATTTTCCAATATATCATTCTTTATATGAAGCAAAAAATATATTTTTTCTATAAAGTTTCCAAACATTTCAATCAACAAAATATTTCAGGCACTGAAGGAATGACGAGGGTACTATGATATATAAATGATTCCATGATCATATTATTAAATAATTTAATTTTGTGTCTTTATGTACAATTAGAAGCTCACAATTATAAATAAGACTATAAATTGGTTCCACATTTTGATTTTCTCCACATGATTCAATTTTCCCTTACTATAGCATTGAATTGTTAAATCAAACAGAAATAAATTTTATTCCTTATTACCCATATAATGGAGAGTTTGGTTTCGAATAAAAATTATTTTTGAACCATTATCTTCATAATCTTGATGAATATTGTTATATATGAGTTTTCTAGACACATATAAGGGTGTTATTTTTCATTTTTCAAGTATATCATTATTATTTTCTATAAAGAAAATTATTGTGTGACATTTTGTCGATCTAAAATCAACATGGAAAATTTTATTTATGACTACAAATTTTTTTACCTCTTGATGATATGATAAAACCTTGATAATAATTTTTGTATGTTCATGGGAATGATTAAGGGTATCTAAAATTGAAATTAAATTTAAGATGATGTATATATGATTCAACACAACATACTATTGGGAGGAAGTCCTATATTACTTTTCATATACCAGTTTACTAGATTCAGGAATTGGTTGTTGATATCACTATAAATAATATCCTTCTTACGGATTAAGTGTTTTTTTATTATAAATTATAATTTTTTAATCCCATTGTATCGTGGGTTTGACTTCTCCATTTTCTATAAGCTAAAAAAAGGATATAGAATAAGTATCGAGTGGATGTTGATCAAATTGATTCTGATGTTAGGATAATTAAAGGTAATTTCTAATAGTTTCTTTAGTATGTATTCTTTCAAAAGGGATAATGGTTACACCCTAAGGCCTTCCTTGGGTATGTATTCATCTGACTCGGTGACCTCCTATATAATGTATGGAATGAAACTCTATTTCCCATTAATCTTAATTATATATATAATGGAAAATTATCTAAACACCATTTATAAACTCACATTATGGGTTCTTCATAGTAAGGTGATTCCATTTGGTGGCTGGTTTCTGCACTATAAAGGATAAAGGCATAAATTTTATAATTATTTAGATATATATGTATGTGTCAGTATATATTTATATATAGTCATTGGGGTTCATTCTCTTATTTATTATTTCATTTACCCTTATTAAATCATATGTTATATGTTTAGGAAGAATAAAATATTATTTCATGGATTACAAATGAAACTATGATCAAGATTATTTCATTCAGTATTACACTCATGATTTCCTAGGGTTGTTTGAGAGACATTTTCTTAATTAAATCACTATAATTATATGTATTTGATTTAAAAACCTTATTTTGTTCTTATTATTTTCTTGGGTAATCTAAAATTCATTTCATATGTGTCTTGGTACTATACGAGGATACATTAAATTAATACCCTACTCTTTTATGGAGTTCATTGATGAAAATTAAGTACAGGATCATATGGGCCAATATCAAAATGTATGGATAATAATAAGGGTGATCATTTGAATATAACTAATTTTTTATGATCATTGTAATTAAAGATTTTTATTTTTCTAAATCATATATAATTTAATTAAGAACATGCTCACTTTTGAAGGAACAATTCATTTTACCTATTTTAAATTTCCAATGTATTTTTAACTTATTTATATCCAATTTTTTTTCATCAGAACATTAGAATTATTATTTTTTCCATATAATAATGTATTGTATTGAACAATATTATATTTAAGTCAAGAGTTGGTGTATTCATGGGTCGATAATAGCAATGAATGATTCCTCTTTACTTAACTTCCTTGTATATGGAAAACATATGTTCCATGTTTTATTTTTCTATAGTAAATAGAATCTACATGATGACATGATATTGTAGAAATAATCAAAATAAATTTTGGTACTTCTGTAAGATAATCATGTTTTCGACCTTATATTTTATATTCTCAATGAAAATTATTAATTGCTTGTAGTTGGTATTTTTTCTATCCTAAGATTATTTTATACCCTTCATTATAGTGTTAAAATTGATTACCCTCCTAATATCACACTACTAATAAGTATTAGAGGTCCAAAATGATATTTTTCTTCAGATTTTTTCAATATTATTAAAGCAATTGATGGTAAATATCATCCTAAATAGTTATTGATCCAACTACTAGGTCATGTTGTGAAACCAATAAATTTTAGGAATAACCCAACCATAAGAATCAAAAATTATGTATAAGGTTTGTGTAATTTCTAAAACTCATAATGTTGTGATGTAGTGTATCCAAAAATAAGAATAAAAACGTCATTTCAAAACTCCTCATCCATGCACAATTCATAATGCAATAATCACTCGTAGCATACAACCAAAATTGAACTAAGATAAACAAACTAATATATAGATTTATATGATTTAGATCATAATACTAATCCACATGAAATAATAATCATAACTATAAGTTGAATAAGTGTTTAAAAAAATAATTACTCCAAATAATAAGCTAATGAATTATAAAATGTAAAAATTTCATATATAGTGAAAGTGACCCAAATTCATTTATATATTTACAATCATCTCAACTATCATCTAATTATATTAGTTATAAAAACATCCAATATATGTGGAGAATATCCCTTTGGATATGGTAGTCAATAAAAGCCTTTCCAGAACACCAAATTCCACATTTTCTACAAGTGAGTATAGAACATTCCCCAAAAAAATCACTAAGTTACTCTTATATAACCCATATTAGGAATATCATATAAAGTATGAGATCTCTATATTACTCTCATGTCAAATTTATTCTTACAAAAGTATATTGTTTCTTATTTTCTGTACACTTAGAAATTTCACAAACTCTCACTCAATAATATAATTTTTTTCGAAAATTCCCCATAGGTTCTACATAAAGTCATAAGAGACTCTAATTTCTGAAATATAAATTATTAGTGAGAATACATGTCCTCACAAAGTCTATCAATCTCCCACATGATAAATTTCTTCAAGGATTCTCCATCAAGTCCTCAAATTCACAAGTCATCATGTTCCAAAACAACACTTATAGTTCAAATCATCCATTATAATGATTTTTTCATAATCTCCCAGTCATCATGTTATCTAAGCCCCAAAGACGCATAACACCAATCTATAAATTCATAGTTTATTTCATTAGTCAGCATATCTTATAGATTTTTACTCATACTAACCTAATATAGTTTTTAAAACCCATAATTATATAATCTTATATATTAACTTTTAAATTAGCTAAATATTTTTCATCCATAAATGAAACACCATATTATATTCCAAGTCAGTCACACTTTTGATTTTAGAAAATTGTGTATTTATTTCTTTCATTATTTAAATTACCATGAGTAGACACTATCTCCACAATAACTCATTCCTTAATTTTTTAATCCCGTATTAAATTGGTTTCCAAGTAAAAAAAATTCTAGTATAATCCTTAACAACTAGATTTTGAGAGTGCAACCAAATGTAAACATGAAAGTAGTGGTTATCTCCCATGATTCCATACATCCCTAAAAGTTAGCATCTATAAATTGTTTTATTAGATCACCCATTCCAAAATAATTTTCTACTTCTAAAAAATATTTCATAATGAAATATCCACATCATTTCTTATATGTTTTTTTCCATGATTATCTTTGTAATATCTAACTGCACCAACCATGGATTATACAGATGATTTTGGACATAATTCCTCCCACAATTGATGTATCTATAACCCACTCCCTGTACTTATCTTAATCATCTATTTAAGGTGACTTCTCTTTGGATTATTATAAGTATTAATCTAGGGTGGTTTATAGAGGTTTTGATTCTCTACTTTTTAATTACTTCAACAACTCCTCTATGTACTCCAATGAAGGGAGAAAAAATTTAATGGAAATAATGTCCCTTCTTATCCTCATACCTAATATCAAATTTCAATAACTATGATCTTAGATTTTTAGTATTTTATATATATCAAACTATCTAATTTCGCTGTTAACATTTATTCCTAAAAAGTTTTGTAAAGGAACATGGTCTAAACAGCAAATTGTTCCTGAAAAAGGAATTACATGGAGATGAAGGTAATCACCATCTAAATCATTAAAAATGTTACAATTAAAGAGAAAATCTTACAGAATTACCTTGTTTTCTGAAACCCTTTAAAACCAATAATTTCTAGTATCATTTCTTATTATCCACTTTCTACTTCAAATGATAAACCATTTTTTTAATCGCAGACTTACCATAGAGAATTTCTATAATCTCCCATGTCTTATAAAAATGTAAGAGATCTAATTTTTCTTTCATTGATAAATATTATTGTAGTGAATCACCCATCCTTCTTACCTTATCTATGATTTTTTATTCCCCGTTGTATATAAATAGTATAAAGTTCATTCCATAATTAAATATTTCTTAAGTATTTTGACCTTGGTAGACCACCTCAAACACTGAGATTAAACCTCTTCAAGACCATGTAACTCAAAAACTCTACCCAGAGTTTCCAAAATAGTTTATCATTTTGGAACATCAGAATCCAGTACATCTAGAAAATAATAAACAACTTATATTCTAGAAATTGGTTATAGCTCTAAAACTCTAGTTTACCCTAGACATTTATAAAAAAATCGTCTCTTTCCAGTTCAACCTCAATAGGACTAATTTCATCTTTATTAGTGGTTTCACCATTCATGTCTTGATCATTCTATATAATTACTTCACTGATGAAAACCTTGTGAAATCAAATAACCTTATAAATTCTATTATCCATTAAATGAAACAAAAAAGTTTCATTATTATGAAAAATAAAGAGAACATTTCCAAGACTTATGTTTAATTTATCCATTTTTTTGAATCAACAAGGTATTACATGATTTAACTAAAAATGTTTAGGGGAGTTATGCCAACTAATATTCTAGTAGAGTACTTACATAATTTGGTGCACTAATATTTTAGAAGGACTCAAATTCTTTATACATACCACATATATAACAAAATAATTCCAAAACTATTTACTGAACATGGAACATAAATCTAAAGCTCCTGAATCTATCATTAAGCATCTGATTCATCTTTTTCACTATGTCATTTTTTATAAACATTTCAGACACTATTCCCTATCTAGATTCCATTCATCTTGCAAAATTTTTAAAATATTACGACTCCATGATCACCCACATTATTATAATTATTGAATTTTATATTAATTTTATTAAAAATTTCTGATATAGATCCCCATATAATGATAGTTATAAAAATATTTGCGTTTTTGTTAAAATACAGACACCTTCTAGGTGGAATTTTTTATTAAGGTAATGTAATAGAGTGCACTGTTGTGTGATCAAATAGGTAACAGTTCCCATATATCAATATAATATAATTAAATCATTTTATTCATTGGAACATTTTCCAATGAATAAGGTAAGTCCCCTTATACATCCCCATGTTGAAAATTTTACATGTTTCATACTCCACATGATCATGAAAATGAAATCAATTCACAGCCAAGATATGTTAACATTTCTCTCCAATTTTACTAAAATAATAATGACATAACTTCTCATTTATAAAATTTTCTATTATAGAATATCGTTCACCTTTTCAAAACCTCGTTAGACACAATATTCTATATTTCAATCCATAGGACACCACCATTTAAAATGGTTTGATCTAACACACACAATTCCCAATGAAATTATATAACCCTACATCATTAAGATGAATTATAAATTTTTTGTTTTTATATAAACATGATATGTGTTAGATTCGTTAAAAATATAGAGATTGTGTGTTCTTATCCCAAATATTTACATCATTATTAATAAAAATATTTATTTCTTCACTTTATTTAAGGTGAACCTTGTAAAATGATACGTATATATAGTCCTCATTTACCACATCCCATATATTGAGTTAAATGAAGATCCAGAGTCAAGAATACATAACTATATCAAAATCACAACACTTCTGTTTATATTTCTACCAACCCTTTAAACTATATAATTTCTGGATGAAAATTAAGAATGTTATCTGGATTTTACACTTATCTATAGAAAATACATCTAAAATAATGCATTGTTTATAATGATCTAATATAAAAATTCAACAGGGCCAGTAGATTTCCAACAACTCTTATCTATTATATATGTCTTCTTATTTCTTTGAGGAAATCATTTACATGCTTCGATTAAATTATAGTTCTTTAATAATAAGAGACTTACCTTATCCAAATATCATAATTTATAATTAAATATTAGTTCTCTTTAATTATCAAGTTATTATTACCACTGTAATTACTCAAACTATTAACCATCATATATTATGATTTCAAAAATTATGTTAGGAATATTAATTCCCACACACCTTCAACTAACATAACACTAATGGAATCTAGCTAACACTAAAACGTATTAGAATCACTTAAATGATCATTCACCAACATTTCTTCTAATATAATATTTATGAGTAGTCTTTATATCAAAATTACCTTGTTTATTATGGAAGGTTTCTCATTTTTTTCTATTATTAATATCAATTTACAATTTTTGTTCCCCTCATGGATGTTGAAGGACATGTTCTGGGTCAACATCATTCAGATCACACCAAAAAAAAATTTGGTCTATCATTTTATTTTAAAATCTAAGAAAATATTAATAATATATTATTTTATTCTATTATTAATATTCATGATTATATTTTATGCAATTGCATTCACTATACTAATTTAAGAAACATTTCAGTAGAAAAATAACTAGTAACTTCTAGACCAATTATTTTTCAAGAATTATATGGTATTAAGATAAATTTATAAATTTAGAGAATTTATTTTTTTTAAATTTATTTTTTTTATATAACCACATCAAATTTATCAGTGGGAAATTTTTTTATTTTTTGAAAATATGTTTAGTTGTAAATAGTGAAAATACTTATGTTTATAAAACACTATCATTTATTTTCAAGAATTCAATAAGTCCCATTATATTTTATAATAGTTTTAAAGTAACATAATTCTATTTGGATTATTCATATCCTTATTAATTCAATATTAATTATAGTTATGCAATATTTTTGTATAATTTCAATTATATTCTTAAAACGAGTATTTTTCTAAAAATGGATTTTCATATTGTTTTTCAAAGTATATTAAAAGTAATTTCTACATCATAAACAATTTGAAAAATAAAAAAATAATTTAATAATTTTAATTTTAATATTAAAATATATTAATGAGATAAATTTCATTTTTTTCATAATAAGTAGTTACCATGGTAAAAATTAGTTAAAATAGTAAAGGGTAAAACATATTAATTTATGATTAAACTATGTAATAAAGTCACAAAATATCATATTAAATACTATTATACTATTTATTTAGACCACTATCACCATATATTTTAACTTTATTATATTTATGGACTACATCCCATGAATAATACTTTATATTGTTGTATAATATTGAATAATTAATAGAGTTTCACTCCCATCTCTTATAAAAGTGCACCCCCTCTCCATTATTTTTTGCAAAATATGATCCATTTAGCTCAATAATACCTAATAAAATGACTTAAATACGTCCCCCGCACATCCTAGAGGTCATGGTGACACCAAAGGTCCTAAAATACATGAATCAAGGTGTAACTCAAAGGAGTTTTTCAAAGGATAAGTATAAATATTAATATTGTTTTCATGTTTATTTCTTATTCTACTTCCATAAAATTATATTTTACCACACTGATATAATAATACCATAATATAACATATACATAAATGTTATAATATTTATTTAGTAACCCTTATTAATCTATATTTTGATGTTATGTTAATGTTACACATGCATACATGTGAACTACTACCTCCACAAAGCGGTGTGATTCATTTTACAACACCAACTAAAATGACTATTTTTTATATCAATCAACTAATTATGAGTATGTAAATATGATATATTACATTACTTCTTACCTTTACATTCTTTTGAAAATTATAATGCCACACATGTATACATGTGGACCACCGCAAACACAAAGAGATGTGATTTATTTTTCATTACCCCCTCACATGGCTTATCATAAAGATCCAAAAAATGAATAAATATGAAATTTGTTATATTTTATTATTATGATTATTATTATTATTATTCAGAATTTTGATATTAAATAACTTTATTCTATTCCACAAAGTAGTATAATAAAAATTTCATTTATATATATATATATATATATATATACAGAATACCATCTCCATGAAATGATGTGCTTTATTTTTCATGACAAATATAAATTTATGGTTATGAAAATATATTGAATTTATAAAAAATGATAATTACAAGATTTATTGTTTATGGAGATATGGAAAAATGACCCATTTAAAAATGGTCAATGCACCAATGTTTTTTTGAGGTTATAATTAGAATAACACCAAAATAAGTAACACAAACATTACCATTTTTTTGTAATAAATTATGTAACTGCATTAATTTCAATAAAAATGGATTATTAAAATAAAAATGAAAACGGTTATTAAAAAAATAAAAAATAAACATTCTTTTTTTATTCAAGATTTAGATAATGCTTGGAGGTAGGTGTGACTAATGGTAAGGTATTCTTCATTATAACCATATTTTAATGTATTCCTTTAAATTATTTCTCATCCAAATCCATATTCTAAAAAATGTTCTAGGAATGTTATTACTTTTAAATAAAAGATCGTTGAAATTAATTTTAAAATAATTTTTAATTACTTTTTAAAGGATTAATAATGAATAATTTAACGGTTTAATAATGAATCTTTTAAACATATATTAAATGGTTTATTTTGTGTTTTTTACCAAGGTGTAAATGAATGTTTTTTATTGTATATAGCATGACTAAATTTCCATTCACCATATATGTTATTGATTCTAAATAATACTCAATAAGTTTTCATCTTAATTTAATGAATTCCATATTCGAATTATTCTATTAATGTTTAACTTTAATAATTTTTATAATAATGGTATTTTTATCTATATTGTTTTGTAAAAAAAACTTCATTTATTTATGGGACCAAATGAGTTTTTCATGGGTATTAAATGAAATATTAAATATTAAACATTTATTTTTTAGAATATTATACTTTATAATTATAAATTATGATTGGTCATCATGATATTTTTCATGACGATGGGTGAGATTAATATATCTCTCCAAGGCACTGGATGAAGATTAGTCTTTGAAGGAAATAAAATTAATATACAACCTTTTAGGTTACTCGTGTGGAATTAATTAGGCCTCAATCATTTTTGACATGAGTTAAATAAGACTGATAATTGTTTTTAAATATAAACCTCAAAGATACGTACATAATTATTTCTATGGTTTTTAATGGAAATATATTTATTTTATAGGGAATGAAATGTTTATAAACATTTAAAAAAGAATGGTTGGGTTTTGAAGGAATGATTTCACATGTTCTCATATACATCATGTTCTATTCTTGATTATATATGATTTTTTTTAAATAGTTTTCAATGAAAAATGATAATTTTATCATGCTTATATGTTTTATTTATCTTCTCAATTTTTTTATGAGAAAAATAAATATTTTCATTAGGTTTCATGCTCTACACATGAATAACAGGAGTCATTTATTTCTATACCCCTTATAGTGTTTTTTTAATAAGAGTTTTTACATTAATTATAAAAGGATTTAAGGATTTATAATAATTGTATCAAGATACAATATTACCCTTTGGGATTTTAGTAAAAGAAGAAAAAGTTTATTGGATAAAATAGGGATATAAATTTAAAGCCCTGTTTTAGTGGAAAATAATGTTGGATACTTGTAAGTGTCCAATTTTTTCGTAATTTATTTTGGTAATTATTTAAAACTATAAACCATATTAATCATGAGAATTTAAGAAAGCATATCCCTTGTTATAAAAAATATAATAATGGGTTTCTAAAATTACAGGGTGTTACAATTGCTATCAAAGTAAAGGTTTACATAACTATATAAGTTAGAATTAAATTAAAAGAAACATATAAGAGATTATAATGTATTCTCATATTACTATGAGGTTGATTTTTAATATTTCACATTTTCATCATCTAATTTATATCTATTTATAACTATTTTTCAAAGAAAATAGGGAATATGAATTATGAATTCATCATCAAGAAAATAAACTATAGAGTTATAAAAATTTAATGGTTAGAAAAGAGATGTTTTTAAATGTATTTAAATTATTAAAACGGGTATTAAATATGAAACCAAGGATAGATATTGACCAAATTCTCCATATAAGACCATATTTGTAGTGGTGTTTTATTAAATAACCCTCTGACTTTTGTTGGATCTTCACACCTAGTGGAAGATGAAAAATGTATTAATTTATTATAGAATATATTTAATGTCTTTGGATTTGTGGATCATTATAATGTAACACCTTATTATTATAATGTTGGACATAAAGAAAATAGATAGTGAACATTTATTTAGAATAATATGGATGAAATGGAAAATTGAGGCCATTGAGTGGATAATCTTTAATAATAAATTTATTAAAAAAAATTGTATTATTTTTCTTTAACATAGAATGAAAAATAAATTTATAGAGTTGATGAAAATTTTGAATACTCAATGGATACTTATAATTAAAAGTTTATATAATGATCCAAGTATGCACTAAATTTCATTATGTAACACAAGATTAAGATCTTAGATTTTACATATGTTTGAAACCTTTTTTATGAACAGGGTTAGCATATCTGTAATTGAAAATTTATGAGGAAGTTTTTTATTTAGTGAGAATGTTGATAAGGGTTTTTGTGAAACATATGTACTTCATAAAAAAGAGTAAACGGTAGTCATGGTGGTAACTAATAAAGAATAAGTCAACCAATAAATTTGGAGGTAAGCCTAAAAATGTTGTAATTTTCATAAAATACACTTAAATTTTAATAGGTTTAGGAAAGTTTAATTGAACTAGTAATATGTTTTTTTTTTGGCTCATGAAGGAAAAAAAAGTTTGTTGTTCTGAGAAAGTAAATTGAAAATCAATAGTTTTCTAGTGGGGACATTTCTTTATTATAATGGGTTTATTTATTATAATAACGCTTGAAAATATCAATTTACATAAGAATGAAATAATTAATATCAAATGAATTAAGGTATAATAATGTATTTTTATTAACACTACATTACATCTAGATATATTAAAGAAACTTTTTATAGATATATTTCCATTTTATTCATATTATTCCATGTTTTTTTATTCTAGGTCCATGATTATTTTTATATCTAGGTATTTTTAAAGTATAATGGAAATACCATATCTAAAAATAGAGTTAGAACACTTAGTAAAAATTATCAAGGTAGTATAAAATAAAAAATAATTTATAGAAATTTTCATGTTATCTTATGCTGAATGGTATTTCTCATAAAAATTATTTTTAATATAATTGTACATTTTAATTTTGTTCTATTAACGGGTTATTGTTTAGTTTATCATAGAATGATATGTTGTATAGTTAATGAACGAAATTTCTAGAATGAGATTATATTTATATATAAGAAATAATTCATACCTTTTATAACATATCAAAAAGCTATTATTATAATAAAATATGAATGTAAAATTAATCTAGTACACATTTTTTGGAAAAGTGAATTATTAAAATTGGTGATACGCTAGTATTAAATGAATATATATGTATTTCTAATGGATTTTCAAAAAAATATTCCCATTAAAAAGCATAAATATTCCTTTAACGCAATTCCAAATACTAATCTATGTTCATAAACTAAGTATTCATTGGATTCAGTAGTATATTTAAAATTAGAAAAGTAGTTACAAGAGTTTTATGATCATGGATTAATGCACCCAAAAAAATACCCATGGGGTTATAATGTTCCATTATTTAAAAATAAGGATTGTTCCATGATAATTTTAGTCATTTGTATATCACTCATTAACATCTCTATTAAGAATAATTATTTATTTCCAAATATCGATGACTTTTTTGAAATACTCATAAGAGATTAGTATTTTTCCAACATTGATAAAAAAATTGAGAATCATTGGATTAATGTGGACAAGGAAGTACATTTTAGGATGGATTTTCATACTAGGTATGACCATTATGAAACATCTGGTTTTTATTTTTAGGTTAACGAATTTCGTAGTTGTATTTATAGATATTATGAATAGAGTCTTTTATGATTGTTTTGATAATAATTTGGTGGTTTTTATTGATGAAATTATAGTTTATTCTAAAATATATGAGTAAAATTATATATATATAATAATTTTTACTCATAACTTAAAATATAAAAATAAGTATGGAAAATTTTGAAAATATGAATATTTTATAGTATATTTTCATTATTATAAATATTGTTTCTAAATATGATATAACTATTGATCCTACTAAATATAATATAGTGTAAGAGTTTCTAAGACCAAATAATGTCACATAAATTAAAATTATTAATAGATAAGTAAGTTATAATATATCTTTAATATAAAACAATTCTAAGTTTTCTAGGACACTGACTATGTTTACTTTAAAAGTATTTTGATTCATCTTGAAAAAGGTATTAAATTATGGTTTTTAGTAATTGAATATAATATTGGCTAATGATTCAGTATTAATCATTCTAAAACATAATTTCAAATCAATTATTTATTGTGTTTATTATCTAAAGTTACTTGGTCATGTCATAATTCACAATGATCGGGTAAATTTATGTGCTTTATGTCAATTAAAAATCCATGAGATGAATTTCCTTGCACATGATCTTGATCATGTAGTATTGGTTTTTGATTTAACAATTTTTAGGAATATTTTATAAGGGCTAATATTTGAAATATATACCAAATATAAAGTAAAAATTATATATTACCTCAAAAATAGTTGAACATCTAGTAGAGAAGATGTATAAAAATTATAGAGGAATATGATTTCATTATTAACTATCATCCATGTAAAAACAATTATGTAGTTCATTCCTTGATTAAAAAAATAATGTATCATTAACCATGTTATATTTGGAACATGGTCCATTGGTTAATGTTGTTAGAAATTTTTTTCAAGAAATGGTCTGTGGAGGAACTCCCCCTTTTGGATCCAGTTTTAGCGCTATCAACTTTCTCATAAGAAATTATGAAAACTAAAAATGAAGATATTAACTTTTAATCAAAGGTAGAATTTATTATGATGGATATGTTTCCAAATTTTTAAATTGGAAATGAAGGTATTATGAGATACAGAAACAGGTTGTTTGTACCAATTGATTCCTAGTTAATGTTTGGATTATTAAGTGAAGAACAAAGCTCAACATTTTTTTTCATCTCATAAAGAAAAAATATACAGAGTCATTTGGATGTATTATTAGTGGTTTGGAATGATGAAATATACCACTGATTTTACAATTAAATTTTTGAGATATTTAACATGTTAAATCATAATAACAACTATAGAATGGAATTTTTCTTCCTTGTTTAGTTCCTGAATAGAAATAATAGAAAATAACCATGTAATTCATTTTTGGGTCACCAAAGACATCTTTGGTTTATAATATAACTTGGGTTACTTTTCATCACTTAAATAAATCTATGAATTTTCATCTAATTTGATAAACTATTTATTTGGATAAAATTTCTAGACATTACCATAAATTGATATTCCTAATACATGGATTTACCAACTCTATTGTATCAAATCATGATCCCATATTTTACTAAAAAATTTTAAAAGGACATAAATTTTTTTTAGTAATGAATTAAATTTCCAAAAAATGTTTCCACCTCAACATGATAGATTTTCAAAGATAATAATCCACAAATTCTAAGATATGAATAATGTTTTTTATTTTTATTATTATTTATGTTTTTATCATTATGTCTCAATGGTATAATTTTCTTTTAATAATAGTATAATTCTAGAATAAAGATAAAACCATTTGAGGCATTATATGTAAAGTGTTGATGAAATTGTAACAAACCGAGATTTTATAAGATACATTCTTTTTAATTGCATTCGTATCTTCTGTTGTATGATACACCAAGATTATCTTGCACAATATGCAACACCGTATTAGCTTGCAGTATACGCAACACTATTCTTGGATCGTGTTACACACAATTTCAAGTTCGTTTGATAGAAGTTATTCTACGCAACATTGAGTGTGTATATATATATATATATATTCAATGTATAAATAAAATATGGTTGGATTATGTTATACGCAACAAAAAAGGAGTCCTGCACTACACGCAACCCTGACTTGGCTTGCAATACACGCAATCTCGACCTTCCCTGATAGCGTGTGTTGTACGCAATATCGGGTTTTACTAAACAACAATATATTATTATAATATTGTTATGAACTAGCCGTTATGAATAGTATTAACTAAATTTTGAATTTTATAACATTATTATTCATCTTACACATTTTCTAGAACATGGTATAAGAACAAAATAAATGTTTCGGGTAAAATAAGTATTTTTCAAAAAAATACAGTTTTGTCACCTTTTGATGGCGCACCCACTTTAAATATAGTTTTTGAAATGTTTATAAGTTTAATTTGAAAAAATAAAATTATTCTTTGGAATCAAGAAATAAAAATTTACTTTGGATAAATTTTTCATTTTATTCTGATAACTTTCATATTTTAATGAATAGTAAAAAGACGCTATATTTTAATTAAAAACATCTTTTTTCATTGTAATATATTATGTGGTTAAATTATAATATTTAATGGTTTTAAAGTATAAATAGAATATATTTTTACCATTTTATATAATGTATGTCATTAGCATTGATTTTACCTTGAATCCAAAGGTTAAATCAATTCAATCTTTTGCAATGTTTTAAAGAAAAACCAGTTTTCTTTCGACAACAGGATTAATTTTAATTTAATTTCTACAACTTTTGTGTATTGAATTTGTAAAAATGGATTCCATATTTGGAATCATTGGGTCAAAATTATGTTAATGTGGTACTTTTTATTTTTGGGCATTGTGAATAGTAACTACGGTAAATTTTATTTACCATAGTTAAAGGCAAATTGGGTAATTAAGGGTAAATATAAGACTATAAAATTACCCTAACACTCGTAAAAAACATATTGGATGACTAAGAGTCGACCCATATCACCTAAGGGTCGGATTAGATTCATTCAATGGACTTTTGTCTATGAAAATAATTTAATTATTATTAAAACCAATGAAAGTGACAACATGTCACTCTCTTAAATACTATAAGTATAATAATTTTAAGTTAGTGATAAAATCCATGAAACATCGAAAATTAATATTCTACAGAAAGATAAAAACATTATCTACATCATGAGAATTTATTTTGAATTTTTTGGGATTAAATAATTATCATTAATTGTGACACAATAGTGATGCAGAAATTATTTATCTAGTGAAAAATCAAGAATATAGTTTTTATTAAACTAATAGTGACCATAAAAGGCACAAAACCCTGACCAAAAATTATTGATCATGTAAATATAAACTATAATCATATAATTGTCTAATATTTTACCATTTGGAGTCTTATAAAAGAATTTATGACACTTATATTATTTTATTTTAAATGATGCCAAAGTTTTCACCTTCATAATTTAGTAAATATAACAATTTAACTATTGTGATTGTAAGATGATAAATTCGAGTAAAATTATTATTTTGAAATTTAATAGATTTATATTCATCATAGGATTTTATTTTTAATTTTTATGCAACATATAAGTATATTAAATAATTATACAAAAATGTTGTAGTAATTATTTTATTAGGAGATAAACCAAATAAATAGTTTTAAAAATAATTAAATAAATATTATATGAACTATTTATTGTTCTCCACTAATTTTATAGAAACATATGGTTTTTTATGAAACTATTAAATCTTTTATTTCGAACATATCTTCTGTATATATTTTATTTAAATTCATATAAATGAATAGTGTCAAAATTGACAATATTGTTATTTTATAAAAATAACATATTATAAAATTGTTTAAAAATCACAAAAATATTTAAAAATTATAAATTTAACTTTTCATGGTCTAAAATGTTATAAAGTATCCAAATATGGAAAATTCACAAAATATAAGTAATTTTTTGTTATAAGTTAAAATTTAGAATATTATTACCACAAATAAAATTAAATTGATTAAATAAGGATAAATCAAGTTGATAATGTTTAAAATAATTTCCTAACATGTATAAATTTTAATGGTTGATGATATTAAAACCCTATATCAACTTATATTCGAATATGATTCGTTTGTTGGTGGTTTTTAAGTGGGGTTAGCTTTATTATAAATTAATATTTTTAAGATTTCAAAGATGCCCCTCTCCTCCCTTATAAAAGGGAACCTCGTCCCTCTCTTCCTCACACCAATTTCACCCTTCAAGATGGGCCTAACCCTACCAAATTCTCTTCTCCACTTACCTAGAAACATCCTAGAGGTCCTGGTCTTCTTCAAAGACCAATTTTAGTGCCCTAAGAGGAGCACTCAAAAAGGAGTTTCAAAGAAGAGGTAATGTCAGTTACCGATTCTTTCAACTTTATTTATTCTTCCACTTCTTCTTATTATGTTGTTTAATTATGAAGTTATAACATCAGTATCACTCATATACTGATATGTTATTATATGTATGAAACAACCCTATTTCACCATCTATCCATCCTACGGAAAACGAAATCATCGCACGTGCGTACGTACGGAATATCGTCTCCACGCCGTGGTGTAATCTTTTTTCCACCACCAACTTACTTGGATGGGTATAATGGTGTACATAATAACTATATTTGATTATTGTAAAGTGATATTTATTCTGAAATAGTATACATACACTCCAATACAATTCCACGATCATAAGAATGATATCATCTCTTGTGCGTACGTACAGACCACCGTCTCCATGACGCGATGAAAATCATTCTCCACGTTAACCATTCATGAATGATTATAAAGTATATATAATAAGTAATCATGAAATATATGACAGAATAATGATACTGTATTTTGGTGTATATATATGTATGTCATCTACTTAATTTCATTCAACTCAATAAGGAAACAAAAACAGTGTTCACGCGTACGTACGGCCTACCGTCTCCATGAATGGTGTATTTCTTTCCATTTATTAATCTATTATATATATGTATATTCTGAATATATATTATATATAAATAATGTTTTATATTCTGTAATTAAGTAATCATGATCTAAGTAATCATATGAATAATTACAAGTCAAAACACGGATGACAAATGAAACGATTTTACCCAAAACGCTCTTTAACATGGAATTTACAAAAGAACGAGTACAATAAAGTCATAAGTGAACCATATATATTATAATAAAAATAATTATGATTCTGGAATAAGTCAATAACATTATTTAAATCATTATACAGGAGTTTCGGACACTTACGAAGGAAATCGTACCTAAGGTAAGGGATAATTGTGAAAATCTCATTTTTATCCGAGATTGCTTATTCGTTAGTATTTACTGGGATATCGCTATCATCCATTTCCATGTTTTATAAAAGTGTATTCATGTATGCTTAATTTCCTTTTTACCGTTTTTGACTTTTACCCCATGGTATGGAAGGAATCTTTCTTTTATTTACCCTACAAGGTACTTTTTGACTTTTCCGACAAAAGTACGAGAAGAATGTTTTTTTAACTTATACGGCATGAAAGGATTTTTATGGTTTTATAAAGCCTTATTTTCATGAATAATCCTCCAAAAGATTTCATGAATATTTTCAACAAAATCCTTTTCTTTTAAAATTAAATGGCATTTTGTGAAAAGAAAATGATTTTCAAGATGAAAGGATATTTTCCTCAAGAATTCATTTCAAGTGCTTTATCAAAACCATTTTCCATCTAAGATGAAATTATTTCATATGTGTATGTTTCATGTATCATGTCTCTATGATTTATATGGTTTCAGTTTTCTTATTATGAAATGATATCCATTTCTTTTATATGGATTATGTAATGATGGGATGATGTTTATGAAACCCATTTTATTTATTGGGTTATTATGAATGATGTATGTTTATTTTGTGGCACAAGTAAGAATGATTTCATTATGAGATGGGTGGTACCTATATCTCCCTCCAATGAATTGGGTAAAGATTTATATCTCATGAGATAGACATGGCTGGAACAGTATGTTAATCTGGTTCAGTGTTACAGGACTGAAACGAGGAGTGAACTCGATTCAAAAAGGGACATTTTCCACCAAGATGGTCTTTGCAGAAATGCCATGGCTACTATAGAAATCATGACATGTGCTAAATGGTTTCCACAATTACATGTTTTATTCCCATTATATTTTATCATTCTTAATGTTTCTTTATGATCTATGCCTTACGTACTTCCATGTTTTATGTCATGGCTCAAGATTTTGATGTTTAAACATTATGTTCATGTTTTTAAGTTGAAATGTATATGGTATGTTTTATTTTATCCATGCTTACCTTTACTGAGCATTTGGGCTCACCCTTTTTATGTTTTCTTTTCCCCAGGATATAAATAAAGGTTTTAGGTATGAAAAAAAGGGAAGATCTTTATGGGAGATGTTGAAGATCTTTCACCACGATTAGAAGATTACGTTCCATGTTTCCAAAGACACTAAACTATTATGGTTCTTATGTGTGTGTGTTTTTTATGTACTAGGTTTTCTGCAAAATTAATGTAATGTCCATGTACGTTAAGCTTAGGGTCTCTACAGTTGGTATCATAGGAAAGGTTTAGGTAACCTTTGGAAACTAGGATGTGAAAACGTTAGTGAGATCCCTAGAGATATTTCTAAGGTATGTATAGGGATGTCTCTAAGGTTAAGTATACGTATAGGTTATAGTCCTAGAATTGCGCTAATGATCTTATAATTTAACCTAAGATGTTAGATATTGAGGGTACTTCCCCTTTACTATGTTGTTTTCTCTAGAATGATTTTTCCTCTCACAGAATTCTTTTTGTGTTTTAGTTAATGGAGGGAACAAGAAGGAATTCGTTTAACCTTGAATCCAATGGACAAATTGGTGACTATGACCAAAACAATTGTGTAATGCCTAGAGAGAAAGATATAGTGATTATGCTAAATCAGTCATCGCGATATATGATTAAAAAGGTGAAATATAGTGGTATGCCTAATTCATCAAATAAGAGGAAGATAGATAATTATGCATGTTCGCATGTTAGGGAGCATAAAGAAAGAAAGATTGAGATTTCTAAAGAAGGGAAGAAGAACCTTGAGGAATACCTAAAATGGAGGGACTGATGTTATCTGTGTGGAGAAAAGGGTCATAGAGTGACAGACTATTATGGAGTTCAATGTATTATTTGTGGAGAACATGGGAATTACCCAACTCAATGCCCTGACCTAAAAAGTTACTTCTAAATCAAGGAAGGACTTATTCCAGGACAATCATTGAAGACGATGGATTGAAGTGTTTATGTATTTGTATTCAAGAATAATGTTGGTGAGGTAATTTTATTGTGTATTGGAATATTTTTGTATTAGTCTATTGTGGTTTTCAATAATTTTATGGTACCGGTAACCATGAAAAGTGATTCAAATATTTTGGAAAGCATATGATATGTGCATAATGAAGGGATAAGGAGAAAATGAAATGTTTCACAAAATTCATGAGCTCATGTTTGATATAAGGACTAAGTGATATCATGGTTTGAGTATATAGAATTTTGAGGATTTTGGTATGTGGAAAGTGTTACCTTTTAACTGCATTAATGTTTTCACTATGGTTCAATGGGTATTCATTTTTCAAGAGAATGCATGATTAAGGTATTCACATGATTGGAATAACAAGATATATAGGGGATAAATGATGATATTCGCATGCTTGGTTGATGAAATTTCAAGTAATCTTTTTCTTTATAAAATGAGCTTGGACCGAAGTATTTTAGATAATCCTAAAGATCGGAATGAATTATGTTGTACATAAGTTAGTATTGTTTAAGGATAGAAATTTTTTTCAAATTATTTATGGGATGTTATAGTAATGTAGTTTTAGAAAAAGGACAACCTGCAGGACGGGCGACAGCCCATCGCGTCGGACAAGGCTGTGGGAATCGAACCCACAACCGAAGTGCGACTGGCCTTTATCGCCTACCACTGGCCTACAGGAAGTCCTTGTTTTGTAGATACTAGTTTTATTATATTAATCTGTATGATATATGAAGTATAAGTCCATTTTAGGAACCATATATGATCAATCTCACTATAGATTGACTTATGTATTTTGTTGATAACTTTTTTAACCTTTTGTTTGAGACAGATGGAATGACCCATCATTCTATCACATGATCTGCTAACACATCACGAAAGACAAATTCAACTTCATTTCTTTAAGAGATGAAGTGGAAATTGTCCAAAGAATGACCAATGGTGAGACTATACCAAAATCACAAAAGTATTTCCTCTAATTTCATCATCTTTAGGGAAATTATCTTGAGAACCAAAAATGTTGTCATAGTGCCTTTATATCTGATGAATCAGATGGTACCTTAGATCATCACAAATTTATGGCTTTATGATTGTTGGCTTTTTCATATCCATGTTCTCTACCACTCTCTATCAGAACATGATGGTTATATTTCTCTTCCATATCCATATTTTAACCAATGATATCCTATATGGAAACCCAGTGATGAGTTAATTTGGGTAATCGTTATATTTCATAATTTAGTTTTTAATGTTCAGTTTTGGTATTTCTTTTTACGATGTGGGTTTCTATGAAAAGTAAATGATTTAAAACCCCGACGAATTTCGAGGGGGAAATTCATTTTAAGGAGGTAGAATGTAACAACACGATATTTTATAAGATAAATTCTTTTTAATTTCATTCATATCTTCTGTTGTACGATATACCAAGATTATATTGCGCTATACGCAACACCATATTCACTTGCAGTATACGCAACACTATTCTTGGCTCGTGTTACACACAATTTCAAATTCGTTTGATAGATGTTATTCTACGCAACATTGAGTGTATATATATATATATTCAATGTATAAATAAAATATGGTTGGATTCTGTTATACGCAACAACAAAGGAGTTCTACACTACACGCAACCCTGACTTGGCTTGCATTACACGCAATTGCGACCTTCCCTGATAGCGTGTGTTGTACGCAATACCGTGTTTTACTAAACAATAATATATTATTATAAAATTGTTATGAACTAGCCGTTATGAATAGTATTAACTAAATTTTTAATTTTATAACATTATTATTCATCTTACACATTTTCTAGAACATGGTATAAAAACAAAATAAATTTTTCGGGTAAAATAAGTATTTTTCAAAAAATACAGTTTGCCGCCTTTTTATGGCGCACCCACATTAAATCTAGTTTTTTAATTGTTTATAAGTTCAATTTGACAGAATAAAATTATTCTTTGGAATCAAGAAATAAAAATTTACTTTGGATATATTTTTCATTTTATTCTGATAACTTTCATATTTTAATGAATAGTAAAAACACGCTATATTTTAATTAAAAAAAAAAATTTTCATCGTAATATATTATGTGGTTAAATTATAATATTTAATGGTTTTAAAGTATAAATAGAATATATTTTTACCATTTAATATAATTTATTTCATTAGCGTTGATTTTACCTTGAATTCGTAGGTCAAATCAATTCAATCTTTTGCAATGTTTTAATGAGAAACCTGTTTCCTTTCGACAACAGGACTAATTTTAATTTAAATTATTCAACTTTATTGTATTGAATTTAGAAAAATGGATTCCATATTTGGAATCATTGGGTCCAAATATGTTAAAAAGGTACTTTTTTTTGGCATTGTGAATAGTAACGACGGTAAATTATATTTACCATAGTTAAAGGTAAATCGAGTAATTAAGGGTAAATATAAGATTATAAAATTACCCTAACACTTAGAAAAATCTTATTGGATGACTAAAAGTCGACCCATATCACCTAAGGGTTGGACTAGATTCATTTAATAGACTTTTGTCGTTGAAAATAATTTAATTATTATTAAAACCAAAGAAAGTGACAACATGTCACTCTCTTAAATACTATAAGTATAATAATTTTAAGTTAGTGATAAACTTCATGAAACTTCGAAAATTAATATTCTACAGAAATATAACAAAATTATATACATCATGAGTATTTATTTAGAATTTTTTGGGATTAAATAATTATCATTAATTGTGACACAATAGTGATGCAGAAATTATTTATCTAGTGAAAAATCAAGAATATAGTTTTTATTAAACTAATAGTGACCATAAAAGGAACAGAAACCTGAAAAAAACTTATTGGTAATGTAAATATAAACTATAATCATCCAATGGTCGAATATTAGACCATTTTGAGTCTTATACAAGCAATTATGACACTTATATTATTTTATTTTAAATGATGCCAAAGTTTTCACCGTCATAATTTAATAAATATAACAATTTAAATATTGTGATTTTAAGATGATAAATTCTAGTAAAAGTATTATTGTTAATGTTAATAGATTTATCTTCATCATAGGATTTTAACTTTAATTTTTATGCATCAAATAAGTATATTAAATAATTATACAAAAATGTTGTAGTAATTATTTTATTAAGAAATAAACCAAATAAATGGTTTTAAAAATAATAAAATAAATATTATATTTACTATTTAATGTTCTCCACTAATTTTCTAGACACATATTTCCTTTTATGAAACTATTAAAGCTTTTATTTTGAACATATCTTCTGTATATATTTTATTTAAATTCATATAAATGAATAGTGTCAAAATTGACACTATTGTTATTTTATAAAAATAACATATTATAAAATTGTTTAAAAATCACAAAAATATTTAAAAATTATAAATTTAAATTTATATGGTCTAAAATGTTTTAAAGTATCCAATTATGGACAAATCAAAAAAAATAAGTAATTGTTTGTTAAAATTTAAAATTTAGAATTTTATTACCACAAATAAAATTAAATTGATTAAGTAAGGATAAATCAAGTTGATAATGTTTAAATTAATTTCCTAACATGTCTAAATTTTATTGGTTGATGAGATTAAAACCCTATATCATCTTATATTCTAATATGAGTCATTTTTTGAGGTTTTTAAGTGGGGTTAGATTTATTATATATTAATATTTTTAAGATTCCCAATGGTGCCCCTCCACTCTCTTATAAAAGGGCACCTCCTCCCTCTCTTACTCACACCAATTTGAGCCTTAAATCTCGGCCAAACCCTGACATATTCTATTCTACACTTCCCTAGAAACATCCTAGAGGTCCTGTTCTTCTTCAAAGACCAATATTAGTGCCCTAAGAAGAGGAATCAAAGAGGCGTTTCAAAGAAGAGGTAATGTCCGTTTCCGATTATTTCAAATTTATTTCTTCTTCCACTTCTTCTTATTAGGTTGTTTAATTATGAAGTAATAAAATCAGTATCACTCATATACTGATATTTTATTATATGTATGAAACAACCCTATTTCACCATCTATCCATCCTACGGAAAATGAAATCACCGCGCGTGCGTACGTACGGAATACCGTCTCCACGCCGTGGTGTAATCTATTTTCCACCACCACCTTACATGGATGGGTATAATGGTGTAAATAATAACTATATATGATTATTGTAAAGTGATATTGATTATGAAATAGTATACATACACTCCAATACAATTGCACGATCATGAGAATGATATCATCGCTCGTGCGTACGTACGGACTACCGTCTCCAAGATGCGATGAGATTCATTCTCCACGTTAACCATTCATGAATGATTATAAAGTATATATAATAAGTATTAATGAAATATATGAAATAATAATGATACTGGATTTATGTGTATATATATGTATGTCATCTACTTAATTCCATTCAACTCAATAAGGAAACGTAAACAGCGTTCATGCGTACGTACGGCCTACCGTCTCCATGAACGGTGTATTTCTTTCTATTTATTGATATATTATATATATTAATATTCTTAATATATATTATATATAAATCAGGTTTTCTATTCTGTAATTAAGTAATCATGATATAACTAATCATATGAATAATTACACGTCAAAACACGGATGACAAATGAAACGATTTTACCCAAAACGCTCTTTAACATGGAATTTACAAAAGAACGAGTAAAATAAAGTCATAAGTGAAACATATATAATATCATAAAAATATGTATGATTCTGGAATAAGTCAATAACATTATTTATATCATTATACAGGAGGTTCGGACACTTACAAAGAAAATCAGACCTAAGGTAAGGGATAATTGTGCAAATCTCATTTTTATCTGAGATTGCTTATTCTAAGTATTTACTCGGGATATTGCTATCATCCATGTACATGTTTTATAAAAGTGTATTCATGTATGTTTAATTTCCTTTTTAACATTTTTGACTTTTACCCCATGGTATGAAAGGAATATTTCTTTTATTTACCCTACAAAGTACTTTTTGACTTTTCCAAAAAAAGTACGAGAAGAATGTTTTTTTAACTTATACGGCATGAAAGGATTTTTACAGTTTTGTAAAGCCTTATTTTCATGAAGCATCCTCCAAATGATTTCATGAATATTTTCAAAAAAATCCTTTTCTTTTAAAATTAAATGGCATTTTGTGAAAAGAAAATGATTTTCAAGATGAAAGGATATTTTCCTCAAGAATTAATTTCAAGTGCTTTATCAAAACCATTGTCCATCTAAGATGACATTATTTAATGTGTATGTTCCAAGTATCATGTCTCTAGGATTTACATGGTTTCACTTTTCTTATTATTAAATTATATCCATTTCTTTTATATGGATTATGTGATGATGGGATGATGTTTATGAAACCCATTTTATTTATTGGGTTATTATGAATGATGTATGTTTATTTTGTGGCACAAGTAAGAATGATTTCATTATGAGATGGGTGGTACCTATATATCCCTCCAATGAATTGGGTAAAGATTTATATCTCATGAGATATACATGGCTGGAATGGTAAGTTAATCTGGTTCAGTGTTAGAGGACTGAAACGAGGAGTGAACTCGATTCAGAAAGGGACTTTGTCCACCAAGATGGTCTTGGCAGCAATGCCTTGGCTACTATGGAAATCATGGCATGTTCTGAATGGTTTCCACAATTACATGTTTTATTCCCATGCTATTTTATCATTCTTAATGTTTCTTTATGATCTATGCCTTACGAACTTCCATGTTTTATGTCATGGCTCAAGATTTTGATGTTTAAACATTATGTTCATGTTTTTAAGTTCAAATGTATATTTTATGTTTTATTTTATCCATGCTTACCCTTACTGAGCATTTGAGCTCACCATTTTTATGTTTTCTTTTCCCCAGGATATAAAGAAAGGTTTTAGGTAACAAAAAAAGGGAAGATCTTTATGGGAGATGTTGAATCTCTTTCACCACGATTAGAATATTACGTTCCATGTTTCCAAAGACACTAAACTATTACGGTCCTTGTGTGTGTGTGTTTTGTTATGTACTAAGTATTCCGCAAAAGTAATTTAATATCCATGTACGTCAAGCTTAGGGTCTCTACAGAAATCCATCTTCTTTTTATGAATTTGGGGAGAGAATGTTATTGGGTCCAAAATTTTTAGATGAGATGTAAAAAATGTGAAGATGAATCAACAACCTATGATGGTGGATTAGAGTAGAGAGAAATGTTATAAAAATGACTAAAAGAAAGAGATCTCATTTGAGGTACGAGATAATGTTTTTCATAAAGAATATAATGGGTAAGGTTTTATGTTTTTTGAATTAATGGAAAATCAATTCCATGGAATATTGTTCGATAAAAAATTATAAAAAAATAAATACTTGATAACCCTCAAATTTATCCTAAGATATATTCAGTTGATAGGGTATTTATCTTATGAGGAAAATTCATTTTAGATTCTAGATCATAGAGAATAGTTTTTTTAGAATAAATTGACTCACAGGGATACGGTTTTTAGGACTAACTATATAATTGAAGAAGAAACATGGGAATCATAAAAAGATATGAGGGACAATACAATCACCTATTTAAGTAAGGATTAAAACTGTGAAGTTGTAAATTGTTGAAGGTTAAAAGAATTTGAAAACCCAGGTAGTTTTACTAATAAACTATTTTATTCTCTAATTAAAATTTTGGATAATATTTTATGTACATAGGTTCACTATACCAATTTTAAAAAACATTTTAGTTGCAAAATAAATAGCTTTTTCAAAACAATTTTGTTTCATGGACTATATTGTTATATTTAAATGAAAAATTTACAAAAAAAAATTAATTTATTTTGATAATATGGAATTTATTATTTACAATAGAATATAGTGTTTATATTACTATGAATCATTTATATTTTTCTAAAAATATTGATCTTTTGTGTGAATTGTGAAAAATACATTTTTTTAATATGTAACATAGTTTCATTTAGTTAAAAAGTAAAATTATAACAGGGATTTATTTTAAAGTAAAAATATTTCTATTTTACTAAAAATAACCCAATTAATTCCATAAGAGAAATAATTTTAAAATATTTTGGTATACAATCATTTCTATGCGTGAATTGGGTATTTTATAAAATAGTTTTTCAATATATTTTTTAAAATTTTATTAAAATTAATTTCAAGAAATTATACAAATATAATATTTATAAATACATTTCATATTTGGGATAATGGTATTCAAATTTAGAATTACTTAAATTTTATTTTTAGTCGTAATAAATAGTTACCATTCTAAAAATCAGTTGACATTGTGTAGTGTAAAATAAGTTAATTGAAGTCTAAACAAAGTGATAAGGCCACAAAAAATAATCTAAAACATATTGTTTCACATTATTTTATCCCTTTTGAAATAATATTTGAAAAAAAATTATTTAATTACACATTTCAAGTAATAATACATTATATTATTTTGAAACATTGAATAATTACATGAGTGGTTCCCTCCTCGCCTATAAAAGTATGCACCCTCTCCTATATTATTGACATACATTAATTGTTTTAAATTGAATAATATCATCTAAAATACCATACCAAAATACATACCCACTTTTTGAAGGTTTCTTTCTAACTTATGAACAAAATTTGTTAGTCTAAAGGTCTAATTCAAAAGAGGTTTTCAATGAATATTCATAACTCTTAACTAAGTGTTTTCATGTTTATTTATTATTATAACTCCTTCTAATATTTATTAACCATGATCACATAATAAATTAGGTATATACCATATATATAAATTTTATTATGTTTATGTAACAAACATTTTTCATCTCTTATTCCATCAACATCGCTCGTGTGTATGTGTTGACTACAAACTCTATGAAGAAATGTGTTTTGTTTTAAAAAACAACTCATTTGGATAATTAAAATGATGGATCAAATGACTATATATTGTATTTATCAAATAAATTTATTCTTTTAATATTATATTATTAATTATCTTACTAGCTTTATATCTATTTTTAAATGATGATATCACTCCTATTTAAGTATGGAAAACAACCTCCATGAAGTAATGTGATTCATTTTCCATTATAACCTCACCTGACTAAAAATAAGGATGTAACTAATGGATAAATATTATATTTATAAAATGACCATTTTTATATAAAATTAAAATATTTTCTACTATATTTCCTTTCTATCCATTAAAAAAATGATAATATCGTTCATGCATTTGTATGAACTACCATCTCCAAGAAACAATGTGATTCATTTTTAATGATCAACATTACTGGATGGTCATAAAAGTGTATTTATTGTATAAAAATAAAAAATATAACATGTTTAATATTACAGATAATATTTAATAATGACCCATTTTAACATGATAATTTTACCGATATTATTTTGACTTTATATATTGAACAACCGTAAAATGACCAATTTAAAAATGGGAATTTTTTGTACTAAAACATTCATGGTAATAAATAAAATAAAATGGATAATAATAATTAAATTAAAATGAAAAAATGTTATCATAATAGTGTAAACAAAATATAACTTTATTATTTCAATGATGGGGAATATATAAAGCTAGCGGAGACTTCAGTTAATGGAATTTTTTTAAAACCTTATTTTAAATTATTCCTTCTAAATATTTTTCCTCCATATACATGTTCTATGAAATGATAATGGAATTAATTTTTTATAAATAAAAGATTTTTTTAATTGAATTTTAAAAAAAATACTATATTTTTAATGGTTTAAAAATGATTTTTTACCATTTGTGATATGGGTCGTTTTGAATTTTTAACAACGCGAAAAAGAAATTTCATAAAACATATACAACGTGACCACCATTTCCCACCATGATATAAATAGTTCAGTATAAATAATACTATATAATTTTTCATTATTTTACAAAGAATATATTATTATTATTCTTCATGGAATATTTTAAGTACATTATTTCCAAAATAAAGTAATATTATCTATATTTTTATGCAGAAAAGGAAATTAAATTTCTTAATTGGTTCAAATAAGTTTTTCAGTGGATTTATAATGAAAAGTAAAATATTAAAATTTATATTTTCATTAAATGGTACTTGGGAATTATTGATGATAAAAGGTGGCCTAATATAGCTTATAATGATGGGTGGGCCTAATATAACTCTCTTATATATTGGGTAATGATTATTATTTCTATATAAAAGGTGAGGGAATAACCCAATAGGTTTCGCTAATAAAATTAACTTGTATATAGTTATTTTTACATGGGTTTAAATCGGTCCAATGTATGGTTTAAATTTAATGCACAAATTTTCATATTTTATTATTTCATTTTATTTTTATGAAATATTTTTATTTTATTAGGAAGGAAAATTATATAAAATTTTAAGGTTGAATGGTTAGATTTTTCAATGAACACGTTCATGATTTCTCATATACCTTATTTTTTATTCATTATTTTATATAGTCCTAGAGGATTTAAAATGTTTTCTTTGAGAAAATATGTATTTTCCCATGATGATATCTTTTATTTTTTTATTGATGTTTTATTATGAAAAATATAAATATTTTTATTGTTTTCCATGTTATTTCCTCAAAGAATGGTGTTCATTTATTTTTTTTATCACCTAATGATATTTTTTTTCTTATCCCATGTTTATAAATTATTTTCATAGGATTTAAGGATTTTTATGTGTAAAACCGCAAGATTTTAAAGGTGTAACATCCTATTTGATTATGTAAATGATGTGAAACACTAATATTTGTAGATAATTTAATGTCATAATACATTATGACTTTTTTTAAAAATAAAATCAGTCTGTTCAAGAGATTATAATAAGCACAACACTTAGTTTGAAAAAAACATCATACTATATTAAAACATTATTATTTAATCATTACCATTATAATCTAGCTATTTAGTTGGAGGGTATGAATATTACTATATAAATTATTAAAATTATATGCTTCAAAAATTTATGAAATAATTTAAATTGTTATATAATTGTTAGAAATAAAATTTAGATCATTTAAAATAAAAACAAATGTTTTCTGAAAAAAAAAATTATTTCTTGAATGGAGGTCTAGTTGTGTTTCATCTAAACAATTTAAAATTAATTTTTAACACTTTTAGAAAATTTATTTTGAAAAATAAACATAATTTTTAAAATATCCATGCTTGATTATCATTGGTTTAATTTTTTTATAATATTTTGAAAGAATTAATTTTTTGATGAATAGTGAAAATACTAAATTTTATTTAAAAACTACCTTTTTAAATTATTTGTAAATTTAATTGCATTATAAATTGGTTTTATAGTCATATTAGTTAAACAGTATATCTATTAATAAAATTTTGGTCAATAGAATAATTTTTAGCATGAATTATTATATAAAATATTTATAAACTTATATAAGTTTTCTCTTTAAAACCTGAATTTCTCATCGTGTCTATGAGATTAATTTTAAATTAAATTTTTTTCACATATATTAAAAAAATTTAAAAAAAATTGATTTCATATTTTTAATCAAGATAATATATATTATATAATAATTCTCCCTTAATTTTTAACCATAATGAATAAAAAAATAGTACAAATTATTTATCATGGTTAAGGAAAAAATGGGTTTTCCAAGGGTTGAACTATAATTATAAGGGTTAAAATTACATAAAAACATTTCTAAAATATAATTAATGAACATATTTAAAAGTTACCATGTATAAGGATCTATAATATTTTATTTTAGACCCTTTTCAAGTGAAAAATGTGGGTACTTCTTTTTTTAAAAAAATTCAAGTGTGCCCCTCACCACATATATAGTAGGCCACCCACTATCCTGTGTAATTCACACCAAAAAACCATTTTGGTTAATATAATAACTTATAAAATAACTTAAAAACTTCAATAACATCATACTAGACGAATTTTTTTGTTATAAATCCCTTCTAGGAATACATTATGTATAATTCTAAAGAGATGGCATGCGAAAATGCAATATTATGCACCATTCATTTTTGTTTCATTTCCTCATCCACAACCATAAAATATTATTATTTCAGTATTATATAATAACACCATTATATTACATATATTGATATTTTATTTTTTGAATTAAATGACCAATATAATCCAATGTTACATAAAATTGGAAATGATATCATTGATAACGTGTAAAGTGGACTACCACCTCACGAACCAATGTGACACATTTCCCATCAACATATCTCGTGGTTGGATACGATGATTGATATAAATTGTGTAATTCTCTATATATATGATATTTATGAAATAATTATACCTCTTGAGCCATTATATCAAATATACTTTTTTACTTCCCATTCCATGTGGGATACTATAAAATCATTAGTGTGTAGAGTGCACTACCCCATCATGGAGTAACATGTTTTGTTTTTCACTAACAATTCATTTGGAAGGTGATAAATTTAAATTTATTGATTATATGATATATAATAGAAATAATTATGATATTAATTACATATTTATCATTATATAAATGTTAATTTTTTAATTTTATTTTTACCTTTTCACTCACTCAAACATGACAATGTTGTTTATGTACATGTGGACTACCATCTTTACACGTGATTTGACTCAAGTTTTATCAACACATGACTTGGATGATATTTATAATTATATTTAAAGGAAAAAATATCATATTTATAATGTATTGATAATTATAGAAACATAAAATATTACTTATCTCCTTTCCAAAATGGTCATTGAAAAAAAGGAAATATTACTCATGTGTACGTATGGCCTACCATCTAGATGATCATAGCCTACATAATTTATCCAAAACATACTTCATTAATGGTATTGAAAATACAATATATATATATATATGAATTAATTATTTCATGATAATTATTATGGATATTTTGAAATAATGACCACTTATACCAATATTTAACCTAACTATGTCATTTTTAACACAAATCAAATGTCATTAAAACACCTGACTTAAACTTAATAGATTGATTAATTTTATATAATAGTATAATAATTTAAATAAAAGGAATAATAATCTTAAAAATAATTCTTAAAAAATAATAAAATAAAAATAATTTAATTATTTAGGAATATAAATAACGTATGTGACGAGTCAAACTCATAGTAAAGCACTCCATCTCAATTTCTCTTCATTGAGTCATAATTTAATGTTTTCCTCCTAGTTTTTTATATAGTGTATATACCTCACATTTGAATTGAAATATCATTATTCCATAATATTTGATGTAATTTTTTGTTTCAATTTGAATATTCCTTCCAAATTGATTTTTACATAAAAGTTAACATGTGGTAAAGAATTTTATAACATAATTTCTTTTTATTGGGATAAATTACTTCTTCATTGAATTTGATATTCTAATATGATTAATATAAATACTTTGGACTATATTTCTTTCTATTTACAATATTTTATGTGGTTTTAAATTTGAAAAAAATTAATGATTCATTGATTAATTTTTACTTCATTATTAAGATCTTTGTAAGGGTTTAATTCACAATATCATTTTAATTGGGATTACTTATACATGATATTACATTGAATAGTTTTTTAATAATTTTATAATAAAAAACATTCATTTTCTTCCCCCTATACTATTCATGATGATTTCAAGTAATATTTTAATTTTTATACTCTTTATTACTTAAAATTATTGAGAAAATGTTTTTCGTAAAATATGACTTCATTTATCTCTTTGGTTAGAGATCCTTTATCATCAAAAACCATCTTTTCAAAAAAAAAAAATTTAATGTTCAACAGAAATATTTTTTATGAAATTTTTACACATGTTTTATTTTTAAAAAAATATAGAATTATTCATGTCGTTTTCTAAAAAATTCCCATTTGGATTTTCACAAAATGAAAATTATATTTGTTTTTCATGTATATAATGTAATGAATTTCCTTTCACCATGAAAATCCAATTTTTTAAATATTAATTTATATGCTCTCAAAGTTATTTTCAAATAATTTTTTTAAAAAAAACTTCTAGAATTAAGATATATTTTACAAAATGAAAATGATATTTCACTCAAGAATGTTTTGGAATATGTTTTTATGGTACATATTTCTACAAATTGAAATAACACTTTATTTTACAGATACTTCATAGTGGATATGTTTTATTGATACTATTATTTTTCTTACTTTGAATGGTTTATGATTATTTTTTCCAAGTACTTTATTGTAATTAACTTCTTTAATTATATTTTATAGTAATTAACTTTCCATTTGATTATTCACTTAACTATGATCATTAGAAATTAAATTTCCACTAAAAAATCATATTTTTTTATCATTGATATAATTATTTATTAAACCATTTCTCATTTATACATATTTTTTTTTAATTTGAATGTTATTTTATTTAACTTGGAAATATTTTTAATTTATATTGTTCCTTCAGTATGTATATTTAATGGTAAGGAATACTTTTCATGAATTCAATCTATTATTCAATATATTATGAATGCATTGGACATGTAGTGGTAGGTGGGATCTAGAAGTATACAGACCTCTAATTCATTGACTTGTCTCATATGAAAAATCATATATCAAAATTAATAGTGTTTCTAAATGGTGATTTAAACTATCTTATGAATGTTTTGGATAATAGAGGAATCATGTTCCAAGGAACAAGATGTAAAATTATTAATGATTTCATTCATTATGAATTAATATTTTATTATCCATGATATTTTCACAATGATATTACATTTAATGTATTTTATTAATAGATTATTTAATAAATGGTAAGTGTTTTCTGTTATTTACCTTCCAATATTGATTATGATTTATCTTATAATGATATTATGGTTTTTTAAATGGAATGTGTGTTTGGTTATTTACCTTTAAATTTTTCTTATCATTTTGTATTCATGACAACTTATGTTGTACTTATCCCTTACTGAGCATTTGACCTTAGCTTTATTTTCTCTCATTTCCCTAGGATTTGAAGAAAGAGTCATTGAATGGGTTCCAGGATGTTAGATGTTTTCCATTACTATGATTTTTATTTTATTTTCCTATGTACAATGGGTATCATTTGTGCATCTAGTTCTCTAAAACGGTTAACTTTTTTGGTATTTTGGGATTGTATACGTTTTATCTATTCTGATTAAATGAAGTGGGCCCTAGCACTTGGTTTTTACAGATGGTTTCATTATAATTTGTATCATAAGACTTTTAGTAAAACATTGGAAACTATATTTAAGAAAAAATAAATCTAGGATCATAAAACTATGAAAAAATTTGAGGACTAGTAAAATATAAAATCTTAATTCTTTTGTAAGGATGAGAATATGTGGTTTTTCTTATAAATTATTCTTGGTATAGATTCTACATGTGGATGTGGGTTTAGTATAGTAATACTAGGGATAAATAACTTTGAAATTTGTGCATTGAGCTTGACCATGATATCACCTGGTGAATGAAAATGACCCTTATTGTGCACCTAGTTTAACACTCCCATGGTATATGTTTTAGATAATTAACATCTTCTTTTCAAACTAATATGAATGATTTTAATATAAAATGACCATATATGACTTTTTATAAACCTAAAAATTATTATGTTGGTAGTTATAGAATTGATCATTAGTTAATATCATAAATACCCATTTTAGGTTTTATGTTATTAGAGTTTCAGATGATTAAGGATATTTTAAGAGACCTTTTATAGAAATACCACCAATTTGCTTAGAATTTTAAATTTTGTTTGAGAAAGAATTTTGTTTGTTTTTTGAAAAAAATATTATAGTTATTGGTAACCATTAGTGTTTTTTATATCATTGATATTATACTAATTGTGGTTCATCACAATTTGGAAGTACTAGAGAAAATATATTAATATCGTTTTTGAAAAAAAAAATATGTGCTGGGTAAAAAACCATCGCATATAGAAAAGATGTGGTGCTTGAACCCAAAATTTAATAACGATTAGTATTTACCACCTACCACTAGACATTGTGATATTATATTTTATTATGTCATTTTTTAGTTAAATGATTAGATAAAAAATATTTATTATGAACCAGTGGTGCTAGTGTCAGGGATTATAGATTAATGCTTTGTATTGAAAAAAAATTTCTAACCATATTGGTTTCAGAAAATATTTATATATAGTCAGAAAAACATATCACTCTTTTACTGATATTATGATCTTCTAAAAGTGAATTTTAATGATTTAGACATAAAAAATAATTTTAGGATATTTTTTCATTGAGTAAGTGATGAATTTGAAATTTATCGAAGTATAATCAAAGGATGAAATTGTTCTTATGAAATAAAAATTTATCAAGTAATTTCATTTTATTCATAGATAGTAAAAGAATTCATCAACATTAAGTAAATAACATTGAAAAAAATGATATTTTGTTACCATCATATGTGATGAATAAAGTAGTCTTTTCAATCATCACATAGTTTATGGTTTTGAGGACCTTGGCTTTCCATTGATCTTTAAATTTTTTATGATCATTGACCTCTATCACTCTCTTCAATTATTTATTATTTTCTTTCATGTACATATCTTCACTTTCCATATATTTTCTCCTATATAGAAACCTAGTTATGTGATTACCGTATATGATCATGGTATTTCCCACTATATATTATTATGAGTAAATTTTATAGATAATTTTTAGAATGTGGGTTTTAAAGAAAGGCATTTTCAAATTTCTAACCCTTGATTATTGAGATCAAGATTAAATATCTAAAAAAATTATTTAATTAGGTAGAATTAAAACCCGTATATTTTAAAAGAAGAACATCATACTAAACAGTGTATAAGAAACAAAACACCAAGATTAGAGGATAATGTGACTCCCTAATAATTTATGATATATTAATTTTTAAATAAATTCATTATATTTGATAACATTTAATGCACAAAACAATCGTTTTGAACAAAACAAAAAACCCAATTAAAGTATTATAATTTAAACATTACCATTATAACATAGCTATTATGTATAAAGGTATGAATAGTAATAAGTAAATTATAAAACATATATGGATTATATTTGTATAAAAAATAAATGGTTACCTATTAATTTGAAATAAAATTATCATCATTTGAATGAAAAAGAAATGTTTTTCTAAACTATATTTTTCTAAAAGATAGTCTAGTCATGATTTCACACAAAAATTAAAATCATTTTTTAAAACATTTATAAAATTTATTTGAAAAAAAAAATTCCTTTTTGAATTATAAAATTCTAAATTATATTTGTATGAATGTCTAATAATTTTCTGAAATGATTATTTTTTTGTTGAATAATAAAAAATACAAAATTTAATTTAAAAAACAATTTTTCTTTTAAATCGATTATAAATATAAATTATATTTTAAATTGGTATTAATAAAAATTTATTTCAATTATATGTCTTTTAATTCAACTTAGTTCATTGGAATCATTTTAATATTCAATCTTGATATAGAAACATTGTAAAAGTTTGAGAATTTTCCCTTTGGAAACCTCCTTTCACATTCCCTTTACCAGTTTAATATTAAATTAAAATTCTCCACTTATATAAGTGGAATTTAAAAAATCGATTCAATATTTTGAATCATCATAATTCATATTATCTAAAAAGTTTAACTAAATTTTTTATCATAATGAATAGTCAAAATAGTAAAAAGTATATACCATGATTAAGGTAAAAATGGATTTACTAAGAGTTAATCAAAAACAATAAGGGTTTAAATAACCTAAAACATGTATAAGATCTATATTTTGGTTATATATGGAAATTATCATCTCTAAGAGTCAATAATACTTCTTTTTTACCCTTTTATTAGGTGATAAACAGTTTAATACCCTTTTCTTTTGGAAGATTGCAAGTCTTCTACTTACCTCACTTATAAAAGGACCCCACTATCCTCTCTTCTTCACACTATAAAACCCTACTGGTTCATTCAATCCCAAAAAAAAATTACTTTCCAACTTCAATAACTTCGTCCTAAAGGCCTTGGTTGTTTCAAAAATAAGTTTTCGGAATAATTTATGTATAATACTAAACAGGGGGTCTGAGAAGAGTTATAATTATTAAATATGTATTTTGTAATTGTGTATGAAAATTTAATAAGATAAATAAAATGAATTATAAATGTGAAATAGATCATTATAAAATAAATTAATAATGTAATTTTATTGTTTGAGAAGATAAATAACTTATGTGACGACTTAGATTCAAGGTAAGCGACTTCGTCTCAATTTCTCTTCATTGAGTCATATTGATGTTTTATGCTCTTAATATAATTTATATGGTGTATATACTAACCCTATGACATTTAATATAATTATTACAAAATAATTAATTGTTTTTTAGGTTTCAATATGAATTATTTCATCAAATATTATTTTTAATTCAATTTTACCAAGTGTACAATTATGACCTTTAGCAGCTGCCAAAAGTCGTCTTTAAAGGTCTATAGCGGCCACCTAGTGTAACATCCCAGGTAATTAAAGAATAAATAATTTTCATATTTATTAATATTTGAGAATTAAATATGAATTTTAATTAAAATGGGTTGCTATGTTCGATAGCGTACCCGATACGCAACGATGAGTTTCTTTGAAACTTACGTAGCACACTAGTAATATAATAATATTATTTTAAATGTTAGTTAACAAGTTGCCGTTGTACTGGCGGGAATGAATAGAAATAACTAAAATATGAATAGATATGTTTTTAAATGTTTATACATTTACCCAATAAAAGATAAAGGCTTAAAATACGGAAAGAGTTCAATTTTAGGAATTTATACCCTAATTTTCATTAAGGGTTCACTTATCACCTTTTAATGGTGAACCGTCATTAAATATAGTTTTGATCACTCTTATACTTTATTTTGGACCAAATATAACTCTTCTTTAGAATCGGGACATCAAAATTTACTTTGTGGAAATTTTCGGTACCTTTCTGATAAAGTTCATTTTTTTTATGAATAGTGTAAAATGTTGCATTTTAATTCAAAACCTCTTTTTGATCTAATTTATTTATATGATTAGATTATGTTTTGATTTGGTTTTGAAGTGGAATTAGAATATATTTTTACCATTTTATCCAATGGTGGTCATTGGAATCAATTTCGATTTGAAATTAGACTTAAACTGGTGTCAATCTTTTGATACTTATTGTTTTGTAAAAACACGCTATTTTCTCTGGCAGCGGGAATTAATTATTAAATTAATTAATGTGACTTATATGATTTGAATTTTGTAAAATAGACTTCATTTTTGAATTCGGAATATCAAATATAGCTTAGGGTGAATTTTTGGTAATTTTCTGAAAAACTTCAATTTTTGATGAATAGTGAAACCACTAAGTGGTAATCAAGCAAACTGATTTTTCAGTTAAATGAAAGTTTACCACTAATGTGTATTGAATTTTGAAAATCCGACATACATGGTTGTCATTAAGAAGTAAAATGTGGTTCAATGAGATTAAAATAATTTTTTGGTGAATAGTAACTTATTAAGTTTTTAATCGCGATTAGTGGTAATTAGTGTAGTTTAAGGTATAAATAATACTTTAATAATATAAAATGACCTAGACACATGTCCCAACCTCATTGGTTGTGTCATGTCCGACCAAGACAAGCCATGGCCTAACTTGGGGACCCCATGGATCCACTTTTGTTGGGAAATAACATAAATTACTTTTTATTTAATGTTAAAGTGAAAATGACACTAACATACATTGTTTTACTGAAACAATTTTTAAGTGGGGTTATACAAGTCCAAATTTCGATTATAAATAGTCATTGGAAAGCTAGAAAGATTTCCTATATCATAGTATTTTTTTTATAATTTTTAGACATTAAATAAATTAAAGTATTTATGACATAATAATGATGCAGTGATGACATCATTATTTGGCGATTTAAATAAAACAGAAAGATAATGTAAAATCTAAAACCTACACATGGCCAAAACCAATTGGAAGAGTGGATTTCGAAGCCTTATCACCTTATCCACGAATTCTATCAATGTGGGACCTTTTAGAACCGAAACACATTTTCAAATAAATTAATATTTCTTTACTTTCCAAAAGTGCCCCTCCTCTCCTCTTATAAAAGGCCCCCACCTCCACCTTATTTCACACACCTCTTCAAGCCTTTGGCTCGGCCAACCCCTGCCCATTTGCTCTCTCCACATCCCTCTCCTCATCCTAAAGGATTCCCCTTGGGCAGAATCCTTTCAAAGGAAGCCTTTAGGCTCAACTCAAAAGGAGTTACACTTTTTAAGGTAATTCATTCTCTCAAGTTCATTTGTTTTATTTTGCTTCTCCAACCCCCTAAACTCTTTTTATTTACTTCTTTTGTAACAACACCAGTATCTTCAATATACTAGGATGTTGTTATAAGATTTATTTGAGATACACTCTCACACAACTACATCAAATGGTTAAATAACATACGTTTTCTGTGGATGGCGAAATTATGCCTCCCGAAACGATGATTGTTCAATGCTCATTTAACACCTTCAAAGGTGGCCATTATGATGTCACTATTTTTATATATGATATATAATATGTTTATGTTTTCCTTAAGCTTCTGTTTTTTTTCATTTTTGGCATACCTTTATGGCTTCCATTATGGGTATACGTGATATCTTCATTTAAGGAAGTGCGGACTACCGCCCCCTAAAAGTGATGTGATTCGTTAATGCCATATGTGGGACGTGTAAAGGATGGATTTAAAGTTTTTATATATGACGTTATACTGGAATTATAATATACATGTATATCATTATCATTTATTTCCATTAAAGTATGAGATAGAAATGAAAGTAGCGTTCATGCGTACGTACGGATTACCGTCTCCATGAACGGTGCATTTCATTTCTTACCTCTAAATGATTATGTAATATTATAAATGAATGTATGTACTGGATATATATGACATATATGATATCTACATCATGAATACCATTCTGGATATAATGAACCTTTGACCAAATTAACAACATATAAGTATAAGAAGTCAATTTTTGACTTAAGAACCAAATACCGACAAAATGAACATTATTAACTTAAATGATTACATGATGTTCATAACATGGTATAAAAAGAATAATGAACTTGGAAAAGATTCATAATCAAGTAGAGATTAACTAAAGTTTATTATTCAGGATATTAAATAACGGTCGGGTCAAGTCGGATACGAGGTATGGGAACTTCTTAACCCAATTTCCATTCTTTGGGTTAATCTCCTACTTTCAAATTATGTCATTATATTATTATGTCGTATCTTGTATTTGTACTTTATTTATGTGTACTTATAGTGAATACACATAATGTATCTATTTTATTTTAAAAATTACCTTTGTATGGGACTTTGTCTCAATCTCCTTTCGTTGAGGCATATTTTATTTTATACACAACTTTCTTTTATACGGTGTATAAACCCCTTTGACTTTTACGTTTATTCAAAAGGAATCTTTTTTATACGAAGCGTTTACTAAAAGAAAAAAAGGGAATGTTTTTGTCGTACGTATGCGGCGACAACGACTTCTCCGCCGTCGTAACCGTTATTTGAGTTTCGGCTTCCTCTACAAGCCATACCTTCTTTTTAAAAGAAAAATAAATACCATGTTTTACTTTTCGGTTATTTTGGTATTGAAAATGGTTTTCATAATGTTTTTATATCAATGTGTTGTATTGATATCTCGTGATTGAAATGAGGAAATTTTATGTTTCCTTTATGCATGTTTTATGTGATATGATTATGTTATGGTTCTTGGGCATTATTATGAAGACGGGTGGTTCCGTGATAAACTAAGGGCGGGTGAGCCCGTTATAGCTCTCCAATGCATTGGGTAACGCGAAGGAGTGAAACGTTAAGGTTTCTCCGAAGAGATTTTAGGGAATATACTGTGATGGGTATTCCAAACGTAACCAAGAGGGTTACTCCCTACGTAAGAATGTTATGAATGCCTCAAGTTACCTTTATGTCTTATGGTTTCTATGATTTATTCATGATTTTATGAGGCGTGTTAAAGTGCCTATGTTTTATGGGTAAAGTATGATTTCATTCTTATGTACATATGAACTCATGTTTCCTTTCCATGTTTTTTATAACCCATACTGAGTTTTTATGCTCATCCCAAGTTTTTGAAATGTTTTTCACAGGTCAAGGGAAAGGTACATGATAAGATGATAGGGTCAAGGATGTGTCAAAAAGAATCCATGTTTTAATTCAAATGTGTTTCCATTGATGGGAATGAGGAATACTATCTTTATGTAACCACTTTGTTTATATGTGGAATGTAATGCAAGTTTTATGATCTAATTCTCTAAAACTCTAAACCCGAAAAGATCCTCAATGTGTAATCTTGTAATAACTCAAGATTAAGTAAGGTTTAAGGCTGGGGCCTTATACCTAGCATCCGCCAATCGGTGGCCACTTTTGGCCCGTCGTTGTTGCTATCAGCGTCTGCCATTTGGCGGACCCCGTAGGCAAGCCGGGAGAGGCTTAAGAGGCCGCCATATGGCGGCCGCTGTAGCCCGGACCTGTAGCGGCCGCCAAATGACGGCCGCTAGAGGTCCCATCGATACACCTATAGCGGCCGCTATAGTTTTTTAATTTTTTTTTAAAAAAATTCAATGACACAATAATATATACCCAAATAAACCTCAACATTCTTCTTCCAAGCACCACATCCATCATCACATATAACTACATAACAAAATTTAATAACAAAATTAGTACTTAATAAAACCTAGAAAACAAATTAACATATTTCAATTCAAATTTACTGTAAGAGAACTAAAGTATTTGATTTTCAAAATATATTCATAATTTTGATTACCGTTTTAAAATTTAAAAATCATTAATTCTATTGTTCTAATTATATTTTTTCCCTGTGATTTCAGGTCAATCTGATGTCGTCTGCTGTGAATATGATTGTTAGACGCCCATTTTGGCCGTTTATGACACCAGAACGGAGTTCTCAGTCACTACGGGCACACATCACGTCCGATTAATGTGCTGTCTACTCGACCACATCACAATTCACTCACCCTTTGATGTCTTCTGATTTTAGGCCATTCGGACTTCGTTCGGCCCGTTTGAACCCCCCACGCACATTTATAAAGCGCGCACAACACATAAAGAACGCATAATGATCCGTACCATGAAAACAACATGTCCGATTGACGTGTCGTCTTCATGTAGACGTCACGAATAATAATTAGATTGTTGCCCTGTGATTTCATGTCAATCTGATGTCGTCCGCTATAAATTTGACTGTTAGACACCCGTTTTGGCCATTTAGGACACCAGAACGGAGTTCCCTATCACCGCGGGCACACGGCACATCCGATTGATGTGTCGTCTACTCGACCACATCACAATTCACTCACCCTTTGATTTCGACTTATTTCAGGCCATTCGGACTTCGTTCGACCCATTTCAACCCCCCCACACGCATTTATGAAGCATGTGCAACACTTAAAGAATGCATACTGAGCCATACCGCACAAACCGCATGTCTGATTGACATTCTGTCTACGCGTACACATCAAAAATTATAATTATATTGTTTCCCTATGATATCAGGTCAATCTGATGTCGTCCGCTATGAATTTTACCATTAGACGCCTGTTTTGGCCATTTATGACACCAGAACGGCGTTCTCGGTCACCGCGGGCACACGGCATGTCCGATTGATGTTCCACCTACTTGACCACAACACAATTCAATCACCCTTTATGTTGTCTGGTTTCAGGCTATTTGGACTTCATTCGGACCATTTGGACCCCCCATGCGCGTTTATGAAGCTCAAGCAATACTTAAAGAACGCATACAGAGTCGTACCGTGTAAACCGCAGGTCCAATTGATGTGACATCTGCACGTACACGTCAAAAATAACAATTAGATTGTTGATGTGTGATTTTAGGTCAATCTGATTTCGTCCACTATGAATTTGATCGTTAGACGCCCATTTTGGCCGTTTTGACACCAGAACAGCGTTCCCGGTCAGCTTGGGCACACGACACGTTCGATTTATGTGACGTCTACTTGACCACATCACAATTCACACACCCTTTGATTTCGTCTGATTTCAGGACATTTGGAATTCGTTCATCCCGTTTGGACCCCCCCCCCCCCCCCCCACGCGCGCGTTTATGAAGCACACACAACACTTAAAGAACGCATACTAAGTCGTACCACGCAAACCCCATGTCCGATTGACGTGACGTCTGCGGGTACACGTCATGAATTATAATTAGATTGTTTCCCTGTGATTTCAGGTAAATCTAATATTGTCTGCTATGAATTTGACTATTAGACGCCCGTTTTGGCCGTTTGTGACATCAGAACGTCATTCCCAGTCATCGCGGGCACACGGAACATCCGATTGATGTTCCGTCTACTCTACCACATCACAATTCACTCAACCTTTGACTTCATCTGATTTCAGGCCATTCAGACATTGTTCGGCCTGTTTGGACCCCCCCCCCCCCCACCCCCACACGTGCGTTTATGAAGTGCGCACAACACTTAAAGAACACATACTGAGCCGTACCACGCTAACCGCATGTCCGATTGACGTTCCGTCTATGTGTGCACAACAAGAATTATAATTATATTGTTTCCCTGTGATTTTAGGTCAATTCGATGTTGTCCGCTATGAATTTGACCGTTAGACGCCCGTTTTGGCCGTTTAGGACACCAGAACAGCATTCCCGATCACCGCGGGCACACAACACGTCCGATTGACGTTCCATCTACTCGACCAAATCACAATTCACTCGCCCTTTGATGTCGTCTTATTTCAGGCCATTCAAACTTCGTTCGGCCTATTTGGACCCCCCACGGGCGTTTGAGAAGCGTGCACAACACTTAAAGAATGCATACTGAGCCGTACCGTGCAAACCGCATGTCCGATTGATGTGTCGTCAACTCGTACACGTCAAAAATAATAATTATATTTTTGCACTGTGATTTCAGGTCAATCTGATGTCATCTACTATGAATTTGACCTTTAGACACCTATTTTGGCCGTTTAGGACACCAGAACGGCGTTCCCGGTCGCCGCGGGCACACGCACGTCCGATTGATGTTCCGTCTACTCGACCACATCAAAATTCACTCACCCTTTGATGTAGTCTTATTTCAAGCCATTCGGACTTCGTTCGGCCCATTTGGACCCCCCACGCGCATTTATGAAGCGTGTGCAACTCTTAAAGAACACATACTAATTCGAACCGCGCAAACTGCATGTCCGATTGATGTGTCGTCTACGCTAACACATCAAGAATAATAATTATATTTTTGACGTCTGATTTCAGGTCAATTTGATGCCTTCTGCTATGAATTTGACCGTTAGACGCCCGTTTTCTCCGTTTATGACACTAGAACGGCGTTCCCGGTAACTGCGGGCACACGGCACGTCCAATTGGCGTGCCTTATACTTGAACACATCAAACTTCACTTACCCTTTGATCTCGTCTGATTTCAGGCCAGTTGGACTTCATTCGGCCCTTTTGGACCCCCACCCCCCACCCACCCACGAGCGTTTATGAAGCGCGTACAACACTTAAAGAACGCATACTGAGCCGTACCACGCAAACCACATGTCCGATTGACATTCTGTCTACGCGTACACATCAAGAATAATAATTAGATTGTTGACCTATGATTTCAGGTCAATCTGATGTCATCTGCTATGAATTTGACCGTTAGATGCCCGTTTTGGCCGTTTGTGACACTAGAACGGCGTTCTCGGTCACCGCAGGCACACGACATGTACGATTGACATGTCTTCTACTCGAACTCATAACAATTCACTCACCCTTTTATGTAATCTGATTTCAGGCCATTCAGACTTTGTTCGGCCCGTTTGGACCCCCCCCCCCCCACGGGCGTTTTTGAAGCGCGCGCAACACTTAAAGAACAAATACTGAGTCATACCATGAAAACATCACATAAGATTGACGTGAAATCTGCTCGTACATGTCAAGAATTATAATTAGATTTTTTTCCTGTGATTTCAGTTCAATCTGGTGTCGTCCACTATGAATTTGACCGTTAGACGCCCGTTTTAGCCGTTTATGACACCAGAACGGCATTCCTGGTCACCGCGGGCACACGACACCTCCGATTGATGTTCCGTAAGCTCGAACACATCACAAATCACTAACCCTTTGATATCGTCTTATTTCAGGCCATTCGGGCTTTGTTCGGCCCGATTTCCCCCCCCCCCCCCCACATGCGTTTATGAAGAATGTGCAACACTTAAAGAACGCATACTGAGCCGTACCGCCCAAACCGCATGTCTGATTGATGTTTCGTTTATGCCTACACGTCAAGAATAATAATTATATTGTTTTACTGTGATTTCATGTCAATCCGATGTCATCCTCTATGAATTTGACCGTTAGACACCTGTTTTGGTCGTTTATGACACCAGAACGGCGTTCTCGGTCACCGCGGGCACACGGCACATCCGATTGATGTTCCGTCTACTCTACCACATCACAATTCACTCACACATTGATTTTGTTTGATTTCATGCCATTCGGACTTTGTTCAGCCCGTTTGGACCCCCCCCCCCCCCCCCACGCGCGTTTATGATGCGCGCGCAACACTTAAAGAACGCATACTGAGTCGTACCATGCAAACCAAAAGTCCGATGGATGTTCCGTCTATGCGTACACGTCAATAATAATAATTATATTGTTGAAATGTGATTTCAGGTCAATTCGATGTCGTCCGTGATGAATTTTATTGTTAGACGCCTGTTTTGGCCGTTTATGACACCAGAACGGCGTTCCCGGTCACTGTAGGCACACGGCATGTCCTATTGACATTCCATCTACTCGAACAAATAACAATTAACTCACCCTTTGATATCATATGATTTCAGGTCATTCTGACGTCATTCGGCCCTTTTGGACCCCCCCCCCCCCCCAACGCGCGTCTATGAAGCGAGTGCAACACTTAAAGAACGCATATTGGTCCGTACCGCGCAAACTGCACGTACGATTGAATTTCCGTCTACGTGTACATGTCAAGAATAATAATTATATTGTTTACATGTGATTTCAAGTCAATATGATGTCATCCTCTATGAATTTTCCTGTTAGATGCCCGTTTTGGCCGTTTCGGACTCCAGAACGGCGTTCCCGGTCACCGCGGGCACACGGCATGTCCGATTGATGTGTCGTCTACTCGACCACATAACAATTCACTCACCCTTTTATGTAGTCTGATTTCAGTCCATTCAGAATTTTTTCGGCCTGTTCGGACCCCCCCCCCACGGGCGTTTTTGAAGTGCGTGCAACACTTAAAGAACGCATACGGAGCCGTACTGCACAAACAACACATATAATTGACGTCACATCGGCGTGTACACATGAAGAATAATAATTTGATTGATTCCCTGTGATTTCAGTTCAATCTGATGTCGTCCGCTCTGAATTTGACCGTTAGACGCCTGTTTTGGCCATTTATGACACCAGAACAGCATTCCCGGTCACCGCCGGCACACGTCACCGCCTATTGATGTGTTGTCTACTCGAACGCATCATAATTCACTCACCCTTTGATGTCGTCTTATTTCAGGGCATTCGGACTTTGTTCGGCCCGTTTGGACCCCCCCCCCCCCCCCACCCCCCCACGCGCGTTTATGAAGCGCGCACAACACTTAAAGAATGCATACTGGGCCGTACCACGCAAACCGCAGGTCCGATTGACGTTCCCTATGACCTTACACATCACGAATTATAATTAGATTACCACCTTGTGATTTCATGTCAATCCGATGTTTTCCGCTATGAATTTGACCATTAGATACATGTTTTGGAAATTTATTACACCAAAACAGCGTTCCTAGTCACCGCGTACACATGGAACATCTGATTGATGTGTCGTCTACTCGACCACATCACAATTCACTCACCCTTTGATGTCGTCTGATTTCAGGCCATTCAGACTTCATTCGGCCCATTTGGACCCCCCCCCCCCCCATGCGCGTTTATGAAGAGTGCACAACACTTAAAGAATTCATATTGAGCCGTACCGCGCAAACTGCACGTCCGATTGACGTTTTTTTTTGCACTTACATATCACGAATAATAATTAGACTGTAGTCCTGTGATTTCAGGTCAATCTGATGTCGTCCGCTATGAATTTGACCGTTAGACGCCCGTTTTGGCCGTTTATGACACCAGGACGGCATTTATGGTCACCGCGGGCATACGGCACGTCCGATTGACGTGCCGTCTACTCGAACACATCACAATTCACTCACCCATTGATGTTGTCTGATTTCAGGACATTTGGACTTCGTTCGGCCCATTTGGATCCCCCCCCCATGCGCGTTTATAAAGCGCTTGCAACACTTAAAGAATGCATACTGATCCGTACCGTAAAAACCGCATCTCCCATTGACGTGTCGTCTACGCATACACATAATGAATAATAATTAGATTTTTGAAGTGTGATTTCAAGTCAATCCGATGTTGTCCTCTATGAATTTGACCGTGAGACGCCCGTTTTGGCCATTTATAACAGCAGAACGGCATTCCCGATCACCACGGGCACATGGCACGTCTGATTGATGTGGCGTCTGCTCGACCAAATCACAATTCACTCACACTTTGATGTCGTCTGATTTCAGGCCATTCAGACATCATTCGGCCAATTTGGACCCCCCCCCCCCCTCGCGTGTTTATGAAGCGTGCACAACACTTACAGAATGCATACTGAGCTGTACCGCGCAAATTGCACGTTCGATTGATGTGACGCCTACGTTTACACATCAAGAATTATAATTAGATTTTTTCCGTGTGATTTCAAGTCATTCAGATGTTGTCCGCTATGAATTTGAACGTTAGATGCTAGTTTTGGCCGTTTATGACACCAGAACGGCGTTCCCGGTCACCATGGGCACACGACATGTCTGATTGACGTTTTGTCTGCTTGACCACATCAAAATTCACTCAACCTTTGATTTCTTTTTATTTCATGTCATTCGGACGTCTTTCATCCCATTTGGACCCCCCATGCGCGTTTATGAAGCGCGCGCAACACTTAATGAAGGCATACTGAGCTGTACCACGCAAACCGCGCATCCTATTGACGTGTAGTCTATTCGTACACATCATGAATAATAATTATATTGTTTCCCTATAATTTCAGGTCAATCTGATGTCATACGCTATGAATTTGACCATTAAAATCCCGTTTTGGCCGTTTATGACACCAGAACGGCGTTCCCGGTCACCCGGGCACACGACACGTCCGATTGATGTGTCGTCTGGTCGACCACATCACAATTCACTCACCCTTTGATTTAGTATGATTTAAGGCCATTCGGACCTCGTTCAGCCCATTTGTACCCCCCCCCCCCCCCCCCACGCGCATTTATAAAGCACGCACAACACTTAAAGAACGCATACTAAGCCGTACCGCGCAAACTGCACGTCCGATTGACGTTCCGTCTGCGCATACATGTCACAATTCACTCACCCTAGAAAGATGAAAATATATAAAGTGTTATTGGGATTCTCCCAAGAAACAACTTCCTGATGTTTCTCTTCATCCACTGACACACCTTCATCTGAGATTATTTGACCCAATAAGTATACCTATATAATCAATACAAAACTGACATATATATAGCTTTGCGTATAATCAATAAGTGTAATCTATATGATTTCAAGATGTTGGGTATGATCATCATCGGTCTTGGAGTGCACGAAGATGTCATCCACATATACTAAAACAAACTAATCTAGGTAAAAAAGGAAAATTATATTCATCAAGAATATAAAAAATTCTAAACAATTCATCAACACAAATGAAATTACCTCATGCATGGGGTCCATTCTCATCTGGATTCCCAATAACACTATGATGTCCACCAGATTTATTTTGAGCCTACAATATATATCAATATTATGTATCTTAAACATATCAATAAAATCCAATATGAGTATGGTTTGTTTTATTGTTTACCTGTGGCGCCACTTGTTGCGTCGTCTTTTCATCGATACGTGATGACATCAGTGACAACCTCTCCTCATACTCTACACGTAACTGCTGAAATTGTGAATCAAAATTGCATTAAATATCCTGAATGGAAGCATCTATATCATCATGTGTGCGCATCCCTGACTCTCTGCATGCACCCATCACATCTTCTCTAACAACTGCACGTCATGGGACACCACCGCCATAAGTCAATGAATAACTATGATCATCACGCCCCACAACACGGTGAAATATTTCATCACTACGCACAGTACTAAGATGTTTCTCCTTTGGGAACTCTTCTAACTGAGCATCAAACTGAGCCTGTAGAATATAATGAATGAACAAATATTAATAATTTATATAAAATAAAAATACATTTATTAGTAAATAATTTTCTTACTATAACACCGACAACATCGGGATCACTCACCCTATGAGTCCTCATCCATATGGACATCTAATTGATTGTATCGCCGCGTTGGTGTAACTATAATAAAAAGGTTCACCATGTTATACTATAATATTTTTAAAATATGAATGAAATAGTGAATTATAAACTTACATCATGTCTGAGTTGTGACACATGTCGAGTGCAAAGTCTAGAAGGCGTACCCTCCATCGCCCGATTCTGTGAATGACGAGCAGAATCGGTCTAAATTCAACGTATTTACTTAATAGACATTTGAAAAATTAGTCATTTTTAGATTAAAAGTAATAAATCTTACCATCGCTACCCCAGTCGACCAAAATGCAACCAAATCCTTCCACTGGGTAGGAAGAATGCTCGGAGGGACTCGTTGTAAAATGTCTGGCACACCTGCAAATGGTGTTCAGTGATCTCTCTTCAACCTTGACTTGTAATCCTTCCATAATTTTTGCATTTGGACATACAAGCATCCCGAAACTCATTTAGACAGGATGTCAAATTATCCTTTTTAAAAAAATTTCAGTAGATGAGACAATAATAATAACAATATCGTGAAAAATTAAACATTGAATTCACCTGAACCTCCCTCCATAATCTGTCCATCATATCTTGGGGGAAAGTACTCCAGTAACGAGTAGTCAGAGGGAATCTATGTGAGTCTTGTATCATATGCCCAAACTAACGACTCAATGCAGTAGCACCATCTCCAATTGGATGAAATGTGTCATCAAATAACACATCCAATCAGGCTCCACAGTTCCAGGATTGAACCCCTATACTAGGAACCCTACGTCTGCTGGAAGAAGCAGTAGATCCTGATAAACATAAATTCATAATTCAATTACAATATAAATTAATTATTAGAAACATTTAGGGAAATATAAACAGAAAATTACAATCAATTAATTTAGAAAAATGAAAACATACATACCAACAACATCTGGTGAACCACTGTGACCACCCTGTGACAAACTTACATTAAAAGAAATTATAGTTAAATCAAGAAATTTTTATACATATATAACTCATAAATATTTTTACAAATAATAACTGGGGATATAATTACAATTTCCACTAATAATGCAAGTCTATCGTATCTCCTTCAACTGTCTCTCTGGTCCATTGTATATCTTCATCTCGTACAGCTACTGTTGTTTAGTCAAGTGTTTGATCCAAAAATGCGACAACTTCATTTTCCTCTTGGTCAATAAGAAAAACGCCTCTTCTAGACATTTTCACCACAACAATCCAATCAGAATCAATGCCGACAAAGTGAACTTGTTCTGCCTGCGATGTCAGTATGAAGGGATCATTTCTAACTCGGTCATCTTTATATAGCATATTGTTAAATTTTACTAATGTAAATTGGAAGTTATCAACTTTCATTCCACGAACTAGATCAACCCAATCACACCTTAACAATATGTGTTTTAAGCCACGATTATAAATAACCTCAATAATATCTCTCAACAGTCCATAATAATAACCCGCACCAAAAAAAGAACAACCAACCCCACTATTTTGTGTGGCTCGGTTCATGTCAACATCGCTAATATGAAATTGGAATCCGTTAGCATCCAAAGACTTGTAGCGATGAGCTCTAATAAATAGACCATCAGCTAGTTGGTTGAGTTCTTCGCTCATATGCTGGGTTAAATCACATAACTTTTGAATCTGCAAATTTCACATATATAGTTTAATGGATAAATGATTGTGAAAATACAACTAAGTTGCACTATAAAAATATTAAATCAATTATACGTACATGAGTCTTGAACCACTCCTGAAATGTGTTGAAATGATGTTTTGGGATTTGATAGTCAGTTGCATGAGGCCTTTCATGTTTCAACTCAGCGATATGCATCCTAGATCACAACACAATATAAGGTAAGCAATAAAATAAATACAGAAACAAAATACACATCAACTATAAAACTTACTATATCAATGGTATAACTGATGGAGTATTGAACAACACATATCGATGAGCTTGAACCCACTCGTCGTTCCGCATATCAAATATTATTCCTTCTCCAATTAGACCCTCGTCAGTCTGGGACGGTTTATCTATCTTTGTTTCAACCTCATCAATATATGAAGCACAGAAATTAGTACACTCATTCATTAAATATCCCTTGGAATTTGAGACTGATGGACGAGCTTTGTGGCGCACATACCATTTCAATGTATTTAAGTATCGCTCTATTGGATACATCCACCGGACTTTCATGGGACCTCCAGCAATGACTTCACTAGTTAAATGCACGGTCAAGTGAACCATGAAATCAAAAAAAGACTGCGAAATGAGTTTTTCTAGGTGACATGGTGTATGTAAAATCTTATCATGTATATTTTTCAAATCACTCATGCGATGATTCCTAGAACAGAGCTATCTGAAAAAATTAGAAACTCTAATCAATGGCTCAACAACCAGGGAAGGTAAGCAATCACGAATTGCTATAGGAATTAATTGTTGAAGTAGAATATGATTATCGTGACTTTTCAAACCCCGTAATTTCATGCTCGTAATATTTACATGCTTCAATATATTAGATCAATAACCATCTGGCACCTTAACGGTCTTAAAAATTGATAGAAATTTTGGTTTCTCTTTTTTACTCATTGTGTACTGTGCAGCAGGCATGTATGCCGGATTACATTCACCCAGTTGTAAATGTAAAAGTTTTTCTCAATCCCATTTCTTGCAAATCATGTCAAGCATTAGAAATGTCCTTTGATTTCCCCTTGACGCCTAAAATGGTGCACATAATATTATCATATACATTTTTTTCAATGTGCATCACATATAAATTATTCCTTAAAATATTATATTTCCAATAAGGCAATTCAAAAAAATACTTCGTTTCTTCCAATTATGACTTCACTGTCTATTTGAAGTAGGAATAAAAGGCAATGCAGGAACCAATAAATCTTGAAAATCATACATTGTACGGATGTTTTCTTGATCAAGTTGTGCACACATTTCAACCCCAAACAGTATTTGTGGTGATGGGTCATACTCTTTATTCCCTTCAAATGATACACGGTATTTTCTAAACCTATTCAATGGAGGAAGAAATCATATGTGACCAAGATATGCCCACTTTCTACAGTGCTTATGCCATATACATTTCTTACTCTTATTAAAATAAGGGAAAGAAAATTATCCTTTTGTACTCCAACCTGATAAGTTAGTATATGCTGGGAAATCATTAATTGTCCATAACAAAGAGACCAGAAGTCTAAACATTTCATTTTCTACTGAGTAAATTTTCATTACACCATCAGCCCAAAATTCTTGTAGCTCCTCAGTCAAAGGTTGCATATAAACATCGATTTTATCACTAGGTCCACTCGGTCCATCAATTAGAATTGATAGTAACAAAAAAGGTTGCTTCATACATACCCATGGTGGAATGTTGTATGGAACCAACACCATTGGCCATGTACTATGTGTTGCACCATCCATGGACCTAAATGGGTAAAAACCATCTACTGCCAAACCCAGTCAAATATTACGATCATCTCGAGAAAAGTCCAGGTGTCTTTGATCAAATTCTTTCCATGCCAAAGAATCTGTGGGGTGAGTTAATTTATTAACCTCTTTATTTCTCTCTGAATTCCAAGTCATCAATTTAGCAATTCTAGTGGACAAGAAGAATTTATTTAGTCTCGGTTTCAGTGGGAAATAACGTATCTGTTTAGCGGCAACTTGCTTCCATTGATTCAAGACTCTCCTAGGAAGAATCTGACTACCTTGATTAAACTCATTGGTCTTCCACCTAGATGTATAGAAAATAGTACAATTATTTAATTCCGCATTCTTTTTTCTGAACAGCATACAATTATTGCAACACGCATCAATTGTATCATATGTAAAACCAAGATCATCGATTAACTTGCGAGCTTGATAGAATGACTCTGGAATCTTCGCTCCAGCAGGGAGTACCTTCTTCAATAATACCAACAACATGTTGAATGAGGTGTCTGACCACTAGTTCAATGCCTTAGGTGTAATAATTCAACGATGAATGACAGTTTACTAAATTTAGTACATCCAGGATAGAATTAAGTATGCGCATCGTCCATAATTTCAAAGAATTTCAATGCTTCTCCATCTGTAGAAGAACGGGGATTACTCAATCCAACATCATCATTTGTGACATTATTGTCTTCATATTTAAACTGACGCATCATATCATTGAGAATTATGTTCATCGGATCAACTTTTCTCGAATCAACATTCAATTGAATACTTTCTGAGTGATAACATGAAACATAATCTTCTCCATGACATGTCCATGTCTTATAGTTTTTCAAAAACTCATTCAAAAACAAATTTTCTCTAACACTATCTCATTTGAAGATATATCTATTTGCAAATTTTCTGCATGGACAACTAATCATATCGGTGGGAAATTTGTTGGTGAAAACCATAAATCGCTTAATCCCCTCATAATATTCAACTGAAAATATATCTTTCATATCAATAAAACTCCTATCCATATCTTTATTTAATAGAAATCAAAAGTGAAATATCTTATTTAAATTCTAAAAAAACACATATCATCAAAATTTAAAAACCGAATTTTGAAAGGATAAAAAACATTACCTATGGAGGACTCGACCGCGGGTAACGGGGTGCGAATCGATTGTGGATCCATGAGGGCGTAGTGACTTGAAAACAGGGGTTCGACGACCAGACTCGAAAGGTGCGGAACCGTTGGACGAAGCGTGGATGGTTCTACACGGTGGTGAACAATGGACCGGGAGGGTCTAATAGAGGTAGGAGGACTTGTCGGAGGGATGCAACGGGGTCAGGAGGGGATGACGGTGGTAGGACTGTCCAAAGGTGCAGCGCGGGAAGGGTTGGGGGTTGCCGGGTTGCGGGGGTGTCGGGGTCACGGGGGCGCAGTGCGGAGGGAAGGCAATGGGGGTCGTCGGGGTTGCGGGTGGCGCAGCATGGAGGCAAGGGGGTGGGGGTTGCCGGGGGTTGCCAAGGTCACCGAGAGGTTGGGGGTCGGGGGTCAGAATCGACAGGGGTCTGGGTCACTGGGGTTGCCAGAGGTCAGGGGTCGGGGTCACCGGGGGTCGACGAGCGGTCGCCAGGGGTTGGGGAGGGGTTGTCGGGCGTCAGGCTCACCGAGGGTCGGGGTCGCCGGGTCGAGGGGTCGGGGTCACGAGGGTCGGGGTCGTGGGGTTGGGGAAGGGTGGGTCATGGTGTCGGTGAGGGGATAATGAGGGGAGGGTGAAATGTAGGGTTTTGCGGTATTAAAGTGCAGTGGCTTCCATTTGGCGGCCGCTGTTGATAGTATTAGAGGCCGCTAAATGGCGGCTGCTATAAGTCCCCCACCTCGAAAGCCAGAAATTCTAGTAGGGTAATTAATTTCATAACTCAATTAGTTTTCATTGGGAATAGCACTTCTTTATTTTAGTTGAAATTATAATATTATGTGTTTAAATAATTTTGAATATCTTATTATGTATTCCCTGTTGTTTTTTGTGGATTTATATTTTACACAAATTCATGAATAATTTATTTTTTTCACTAAAACGTTATGATCTTTTTATGGGTTTTTTTCACAATCTTGTTTTAATTGTTATTGTTTATAATTTAGTTTCCATTGAAGAAATTTATTTGATAATTTTATAATAAAACCCTTTAATTTTAATATCCTATAGTTATTAATGAATTTTTTTCGATTAAAGTTACCATTTAGCCACTATTTGTTAATTAAAATTACTGAAAAAATATTTTTAGTAAAATCCTATTTCATTTTCCTCTTTGGTCGAAAATATTGTTACATAAAAAACAATTTTTTTAAAAAAAACTCAATTTTTTAAATTATCCTAAATTATTTATTAAATAAATTTTTTCCCTTTTTATGTTTCTTAAAAAAATTATATAGAATCGTAATATAATTTTCCAAACAATTCATGTATAGATTTTTCTAAAATAATTAAAGGAATTTTTTTTAAAAAAATATGGAATGTAAAACATTTTCTACAATAGTGATACATCAATTAATTAAATAATCCTTCATAACATAGAAATATTATTTTCAAATAATATTATGTTCAAATTTATTTGTGCAAATTTTGTTTTATAAGAAAACTTTTAAAATAAAAAGGATATTTTCCTCAATATGGTTTTTAAATATCATATTATGGTATTTTAATCAATCAATAAAAATAACCATTTACTTTAAATATACTCCACTGGGGATATATTGTATTGATATAATCATTATTATTTCTTGTGATGGTTTATAATTATATTGAATAGGGATAGTATTTGTATTCACTTCCTTGATTCATTTTTGCAGTCATTCACTTTACCTTAAATTATTCACTTCCTTGTCATCAATATAAATTAAATATTCCCTAAATATTCATATTTTTATAATGGATATTATTATTTCAAAAATATTGTCTCATTTATATATATAGTGTTTTATATTGAAAGTTACTTGATTGAATGGGGAAATATTGATAATATGTATACTTTCTTCAATATGAAAATTTATTTTAAATCCATATTGTTTATAAATTAAGTAAATTATTCAATATATGAAAAATTATTTATACATTATTTTATTGGTGGTCCATAGAATATTATATCACATCGATGCATCAATGGGACCCAAGATACAAATCATTTATCCAAATTAAATAGGTTTCAAACTATATTTTTAAATTGTATTATGAGTGGTCTTAATGGTAGTGGTATCATATTCTTGAAAATGACATCTAATGATTAAGAATTTCAATCATTAATAATTCACTTATTATTATCCATGACATTTCTAAAATGATATTATCTCTGGATTCATTTCATTCTTATTGTTTTGATTAAATGGAATGTGTTTTCCATTATTTAATTTTCCATATTGATTATGCCTTATTTTATCATGATAATTTTATAATTTAAATGGAAGGTGTGTTTAATAATTTACCTTACCATTTTTTTTATTTTTTTATTCATGATAGTTTCTACTTTACATAACCCATATTCATCATTTTATCTCTCAATTTTCTTGTTTCCTTTCCACATGATATGAAGAATAATTCATGTAATGATTTTAAGGAAGAATTTTTTTCCATTACTATGATTCTAATTTTGTTACTCTATGTAAAATTGATATCATGTATATGTATGTTTCTCCAAAATTGTTAAACTATTTATCCATTCATGATTTTCTTTTATGAACCATCCCCCGGGGCTCGTTTCCTGACTACACCAGTCCCACCTTCCAAAGGCCAGGGGTTTGAAACTAGCACTGAAAAGGCATATCCCTAAATGAGGGAAGGCATTGCCTTTCAAACTATAAACACACAGACCGAGAACATGATAAGATACAACCCACATGGTAAAACTTTAGTAGTAAAAGTGTGTATTGAAATTGAATGGGTCTGAATACAAACTCTACTTAAAAGATACAACTACAATAGAAAACAGCTCTGGAGATCGTCCACCAGGGATCCTACCTGAAGGGTAGGTACAACTCATCTCTCCAACTCTTCACATCATCAAGTCACCTATATGTACCGCCTGGTCCAATATCCCTAAAGTCATAGCTAGGATGCTCATCATATGTATAAGACACAACAAGGTGTGGGTGATGCCCATTTAGGGGGTGGGTATGACAATACCCAGTAGGGACCCTAAGACCCTTGAAGGTCTCGCAGAATTCCAAAAAGAAAAAAACAAAAAATCATAACCTCAATCACCAAGAACAATGTAGTGACAGCTCACACCAGGTATATAACTCATAGAGTAGGAATGAAGATGATTAGTCTGAAGATATACCATTTCATTCCTTTCAGAAGATCCACCATTGAACCAAAAAAAAGTTGTTCCATTTTCGATCCACATAGGGTCGTCTTTTGCTGATCCATGATGAGTCTCTCTATGGTAGGTCTTCATCGAGTCAACACTGCTAATTTACATAGGGTCTCTAGGATGCTGATCCAAACAGGTTCGCTATGATGATGATCAACACAAGATCTCTATGAAGTTGATCTACATAGATTCCCTATTATCCTGATCCACATAGTGTCTCTATGATTTTGATCAACACTGGGTCACTATGATGGTGATCCACACAAGGTCGCTACGATTCTAATTCACACTGGGTCACTAAAATGTTGATCCACACATGGTCGCTCTTCAATTGATAGCCAGCCATAAGATTCACTGCACTCAGTGTGATTGAGTTCAATAGAATATTATTTTCAAATATCTTTCATTCCAAAACTACCACTAAGTTCCAAAAATGAGTAACTCTAAGGATCAACATGTTGTAAGTGTTCCGACCTGATAGAAGGTGCGTCAATCGGACGCACGGTCTATGAGTTATAACCCTTTTTACTAAGGCCCCGGCTGAATTCAGGTTTCATCCAACCTAACCATATGCCAAAATTATTCAAAACATAGGTGGAGTATTTCAAAATGACCTCCTTGTTTCAATGATTCCATCGTCATAGACTGTTCATCAAACAGACGTCTGGTTTATAAGATACGGCCTTTTAATCATATATGGAACGAAAAGGGTTCGGGTCTGGGTCGCTCGGTCGGACTGACCCGACCCATCTTGACCTAAGTTGACCCAGCCTGGTTCAGTTCAACCCACCCTAGTCTGGGTCCAACCTGGGTCTGACCCGGTCCTGCCCGAACAGGAAGGGCCAGCCCGTGTTGGGAGGGTCTTGGCGGGCTTTGCCCGCCCGTCCGTGAACCGGCCAGACCCTCTTTGGTTGGGTCGACCTGCTGGGCCACGATGGGTCATCTCTCCCTTTAAAAATGGACGATTCTTCATTTTGGTTTTGCAATAGTGGTTCCACGTGGCACCACCCCCTGTCAGCAGGACCTGTGGGGTGCAGGTCCCCCTCCGTCGTGGCTCAAAGTTGTGGCCTCCTTCCACGGCGAGCGATGGAGTGACTCCCTGTGAAACATGTCCAGACTCCCCGGTTTCCATTGTGGCATCTACTAGCACCCCCTATCCTCTATGGCCGGTGAGAGCCGACAGTCTCCTTCACGCATTGGATCCAGTCACCGGTGCCGCAACTACCGGGCTTCTACGGGCCACCTGGTGAGCTTTGGTGGTCTTTTTTCCCTTCTAATTTTTCCTACAAGCCTCCCAGGATTCCTCCATCACTATGTGACTCCCGAAATCAGGATTCCATCTATTTAAAAATATTCCCCCAAAGAATGCGACAAAAACTGTAGCGATGGAGGGTCTGGGCCTTGTTCATTTTGTACGCTCCCTCCACATTAACATCATATCAAGTGGTTAGTAAACAAATACATCACATAGGTAATGATTAAAACCTATCTAGTTCTCTCTCAACAACCAACATCAATTTCAAATGAATCAGGGATCAAGTCATTTTGGTTGATCCATGTTCATTATACTTTTCAAGAAGGAGGAATTAAATTGATAATTTACTTGAATTTAATAATAACCTATACTTCGAATTTAGAGGATATGTCATGGTTATGTAAGAAGAATCCCCATTTGATGAAGTTATTGGTGTTTGTCATTTCCAGAATGACTCCTCCAATATTTCCATCTATTTCTATGTTATTCATTAGAAGGGATGATCGTTGGTGCTTCATTAGAGTTCTCCCACAATATTACTGTAACGCCCCGACCCCAGCTACCCAGAGTCGGTGCATTACTTCGTAACATTGGCATGATCACAAGAAGATCAAATCTCGAAAGACCGATTGGTTTAGTAGCCTTGGAAACACTAGATATATTCATAAAGTTTTACATTACATTTTAAAGTGAAAAACTACAACAACAACAAAGTCTTCATAATTCACACTCATATCCCCACATACTATCCCTGCATGTCATTCATAACTTACTTCTTCACATCCTGGGAAAAATAAAACATAGAAAAGGGGTGAGCTCAAATGCCCAGTAAGGATAACAATAAAGAGGAACATTCAAAATAAGCATAAACATTTAAGGCAATTTATAACTAAAACAAAAGCCTTTTAAAATTGAACTTCAACATAGTATGGCATAAATAAAATTAAATAATGCCATTTACTTGTTCACATGGATATTCTACTAATCGAATAATCACATGCAAAAATCAATAACCACTTTCATAATGTTGGAATGCATAATGCTAAACGTTAATTTCTTTGTCTAGGCCTCATCCCAAGACCTAGGGGTTACTTCTAACCGGAACCCAACCCGGAGTGCCTCTAATAACCGGACACCAACCCGGAGTGCCTCTAATAACCGGACACCAACCCGGAGTGCCTCTAATAACCGGACACCAACCCGGAGGGCATACTTTTACCAGTCCCTAACCTGGAGGGCTTACTTTAACCAGTCCCCAACCTGGAGGGCTTACTTTTACCGGTCCCCAACCCGGAACATACTTGTTTAGCACATTCATCTGAAGAAAAGTTTGAAATATAACATAAAAATTCGGATTAAATCTAGCATACGAAAAGTCAATAGTTTCACCATAAACTATGAATGGTATAAAATAGCACATCCACAGTCAAACATATCACAAAACCTTCAATACAATATAGAAGTTTTGTATCATAATAAATCAACTTCAAATAATCTTAAAATCCATCAAAGGATGTTGACATAGATGAAATCAAAATTCTTTTTAAAGAAGTATCTCCTTTTATTTTGAAATCATTTAAGATGCATATAAAATAAAACATTTTCTTTGAAAATATTCTTATAATCTTGTATGGAAAGCTTCAATGACTTTATAACGGTGGAAAATAACCGCACCCGCCGTATAAGTTAAAAAAAACATTCTTACCTCAATTCCGTCGAAAAGGTTAAAAAGGACCTTGTTTTGAAAACGACGGAAAGATTCCTTTATAAACCTCTTATAAAAATTCAAACAATGGTATAAATGACCTTAACCCATATTCTTGTAAATAGTAAAAATGTTTTGAAATACATTTCGAAGAAACATGGATGTGGATGATAAAGAGATCCCAGTAGATTATTACGTATAAACAACCTCGAATAATGAAGAGATTGTGAAATAACCCTTACCTTGTACTTTTCCTTGGTTGGGGTAGGTTAACCTCCTGTATAATGGTTAAATAATTGTTATTAAATTATACAAGAATCATATATATTAATATGATATCATATATGATCTTTTAACATTGATTTGTTAATAATATCTTAGAATTATCGTCGTTTCGGGTGTTAACTTACTCATTTTCTTTTATATGTTTTGTTACATAAGTCATGTTTGTTGTATCTTATTCATATCCAGAATGATATAAAGTCCTTAAACATCATTTTTAAATCATTAAATGATAATTATACTTGAATGGATACGATGGAGAATGAATCTCATCGCGTTCGTGGAGACGGTAGTCCGTACGTACGCACGAACGCTACTTCCATTTAATTTTTATTTTAAAAGAATCGAATCCAAATGATACATAGGTATATTACTATTCCAGTATAATATAATATTTTATATATGTTACTTAAGTTCATTAACACCATCCTTTATACGTTCCATGTGTGGTATGAACGAGTCATATCATTTTAAGGGGGCGGTAGTCCGCACTTCCTCAAATGAAATTATCGTATGTATATACAACATGAAACGAATAATGGTATGAAATAAAATGGAATTACAGAAGCTTATATATAAAATATATATCATTAATATCATATTTAATTACAGTGCCATCATAATGGCCACCATGAGAGGTGGTAAGATGTATTTGAACAATCATCGTTTCGTGAGGCGTTAGTTTGCCATCCACAGAAACATTATGTTCATCATCCATTAGATGGAGTTGTGTGTATGTGTAGTTTGAATCCTTCTTATAAAAACATCCTAGTATATTGTGGATACTGGTGTTGTTACAAAAGAGAGGAAATAAAAAGAGTTTGGGGGTTGGAGAAGCAAAATAAATGAAAATAATTTAAGAGAAATCGTTACCTTTAATCTAGGTAACTCACTTTGGTTGGAACCAAAGGACTTCTTGAAATGCTTTCTGCCTAAGGGGAAACTTCAAGGAGGAGGAGAGGGATGTGGGGAGCTTAGTTTGGCAGAGTTTGGACGAGCCAAGTGGCTTGAGAGGTGTGAAGAAATGAGAAGGAGGAGTGCCCTTTTATAAGAGGGGTGAGGGGCACCTTTGGAAAAGCTAGAAATATTAATTTATAATAAATTCATATTCGGTTTTCAAAGGCTCCAATGTTGACTATTCAAAGGATGAGGTGGGGATAGGTCGAAAACAACTCATCCAATAGAATTTAGACAGGTTTGGGTACTTATATTAACCTTATCTTTAAGTATTAACTCTAAGTTAATTAGTTTCACTTTTACAATGTCTCTTTGTATTTTTATATTATATGGTTAATAAACTTACCATATACATCCAAGCGACCCCCAAGTGGTCCATTAATGACTAACCTATCATGATATAAGTCTCTTGGCCTAACCTTAGATTTTTAGGAATTTAATATCAATTAATAATATAATATGTTTTTTTAAGAACTCTTTTATGTCAATTTTGACACTATTCAATAGTTGATTTTTGTGAAACTCATAACAGATTGATTACTTCGAACAAGGTCAATTAAATCAATCCTAATATATCATATTATCCTAGAAAATTAGTTTAATTCATTAAAAGTTTCATATTATATTTATTTGGGTATTTATAATATCAATTATGTTAATTTTTTACTATTTTAGTAATTACTGCATCATCATTGTGTCATAAATAAAATAAATTATTTAATGTCTAAAAATTATAAATAAAATATCATTATGTAGTAAAGCTTTTTATCTTTCTAATGAATATTTATAATCTAAAATCCAACATGTATAACCCTATGTAAAAATTGTTGTTCTAAAAGATATATGCTTGTGTCATTTTTGTATTCATTTTGACTTAATTAAAATAAAGTGTCATTATCACTTACAAGTGGATCCATGGGGTCCAAAATAGACCCAAAGATGCCCATGGTCGACTATGTATCAACCAATAGGGTTAAGACACGTTTTAGGGTAATTTAGTATTATTATAATATTATTTTTTTAACCCTTATTTACCGGATTTACCCTTAACCATGGTAAATAAAATATTTACCGCAGTAATTATTCAAAATGTCTAAAAATAAAAGTTACCTATTTACACAATTTGAACATCCTGATTCCAAATATGGAATCCATTTTTCTAAATTCAAAACACAGAAGTGGCAGAAATTAATTTAAAATTAATTCCCGCTGTCAAAACAAAAAGCGTGTTTTTAAGAGATAATAACTATCAAAAGATTGATACTTGTTTATGTTCGGTTTAATTGTAAAATTATGTCCAATGACCAACATTATATTAAGTGGTAAAAATATATTCTAAATATACTTTAAAACCACTAAAATTAATAATTTATCACTATTAATTATTTTGATTAAAAAAGTTGTTTTTAATTAAAATTTAGTAATTTTCACTATTCATCAAAATATTAAAGTTATCCGAAAAGTACCAAAATTTCACCTTAGGCTAAATTTGATATTCCGAATCCAAAAATGAAGTCCATTTTTAAAAATAAAATATATATAATTTCAAAAATTAGGTATTACTATTCATAACGGCAAGTTTGATCGGTTGTGGCACGTGTTAAAACACGAAGTTGCGTACAACACACGCTACTATTTTATTCAAAGGAAAGCGTACCGTGGAAGCTTGGGATGTTTCATTTTAAATTTTTTTGATGTCCCCATTTAGTCAAAAAGTTTAAAATATTGTATTTAAAAAGGTTTCACTATTAAATGTTGATAAAAGTGCAATACTGAAAATGAATCTGTTCTTGCATTATGACTAAGAAACTCATAATGTGGATTCTAAAATTATAAGGATTATATAAAGTTTAAAATTTAGTTAATACTATTCATCACCTCTTTTAATGGCCTTTTTTTGTAAGTCAAGGTGTGATTGAACTCGGTGTTGCGTGTAGTACAAGTTATTTAATTATTTTGAAGAAATAACACATTATGAATTCTTGGGGTGTTACATTCTCCCCTCCTTCAATAAATTGCGTCCTCGCAATTTGAAATTGTTCTTAGAAAATAAAAGGTTGAAAATAGAAAATATATTTGTGGGAAAACCCACATCGGAAATTGGGTTACTAAAATTTAGTCTTAATATGAGGAAAAGAGAAATGAAAGGGTCACCACCAAATTATGCTCTCGATTAGGAGAACATTGGTGGAAATTAGAGACATATAATTGGAGGAAAAACGTAAATATTTATAGGTAGTGATTGAGGTCATCAATCACAAACAAGTATAACATTGAGGTCCTTAAACTCATCAATTTATGATGATTTGAAATACCATTGGTTCAACAAAACATAGAATATTGGGATGACACATTTTTGACGTTTCAAAATATCTTAGTTGAAATCCCACATCGAAAACTGAATTAATGAGGCCTCTGTTTAAAATAAAGAGTGGAAAGTATGAAGATTACCGAAAATAACACATACTAGGGTTCCATGTAGGTAAATATGGATATGGAGGAGAAATCTAACCATCAATTATCTGATGGAGAGTGGTAGAGAACATGGCTATGAAAGGGCCAACAATCCCAAAGCCATAAATTAGTGATGATTTAAGGTACCATCTAGGACAACATTTTTGTTCTAAGTTCCTTTTCTTAACGTTGTGGAATTTATTTATTAGATTGGCTAAGATCATAAGGAGGTATACATACTTTATAATTAGAGTTTTATCCATTAATAAATTTCTACCACAAACTCATCTTTCACTCTAAAAGATAATAGAATGTAAAAAAAATCTATTAACACTATTCGTATAGGGTTCCAAAATAAACGAATTTATAATTCATCTACAAGATCTTTTAATAAAAACTGCATTATTTAATCTAGGACATCTCGTGGGCCAGTGGTAGGTGATACACCCTTGTCGCCCTTCGGTTGCGGGTTCAAGTCTCGCGGCCTTGCCGGACGCGACGGGTTGCCGCCCGACCTCCGGGTTGTCCTTTTATGGCCATCCAAAATTAATCTCAAACTAGAATTTATCCAAAATATTTCTGACCAAACTCACAGTCCAACATTTATAAGGAAGTTAAAAATAATGTAGATCCTTTTTACCACGTAATAGCATATGAATACCTTCATCATGTATTCTTTTAATACACTGAAACATCCTGAATTACCATATTCCTTATTGATTACATTCATGCTCCCTTATTCCATATAGAATGCTGGATATACCTCATCAATCCAAAAATGTTTTAAAACCCAACAATGATGGAATATACAAATCATTAATCAGTTCCAAGGTAGTCAAGAATATCCAATACAATTTATCCAAAACAATCACTTATTATTCCAAAATCACTACCTCAGTATCAGAACTATATTATGATTTATCATTCTCTCAACCATATATTTTCCAAAAATTTATCCTGCTATTGAGTCACTTTTCTTTGTTCCACACAATCTCAAGTCCTTAATGAAATAGTACTGCAGTACAATCCTTATATACTCCATAATCATTATAACAAGTACATTGTTGATACAACACTCAATTGACATAATCAACATAAGAACTCTAATCATTCCTCTTCATCTGTGGTAGTATCATAACTTGATTATTATCCAATAGCATCATTTGTGGCATAGTCTGATGACTGGGGCATAGGTTCGCGTAGTGTCCAAACTCCTTGCAAATGAAGCATTGTACATTTGAAACCATTTTCTTACCCTTGCAGTCACGTACTTTGTGCCCTTTTCCTCCACACTTATAACAAACTCCCATTCCTTTCAGGCAAGTTCCAGGGTGTTTCTTTCCACAGTTACCACATATGGGAAAATTCTTCTTTTCCCTCTTACTTTTATCCATCTTTCTCTCTTCCATCCTTTTCTTCTCTTGCTTCCCTTCAAAGCCATAGGACTCAGTAAACTCTTTACTTATCTTATCAACACATGATATTATTTCTTCATATGATGATAATACATGGGAGACTATTTCTCTTATAAATTCTAGCTTAAGACCATGAAAGATATGATCCTTCCTTCTCTTTGGATCATGTGCATTTCTGGAGTTCTCATTCCTTCTACTGGGCGCCATTTCTAAACAATGGCATAAACTAGATCAGTTTATGAATCAAAATACATAATCCCATACTTATAAAACACTTAACATAAATTGGACTATTTATGGATATAATCCATAATCATAAAAATATTTTCTTTGAGGAAGTATATACTCATAAACCCTTCATAATGATTTGAAAAGAAAATGAGAGTTATCCTAAGCATATCCCCCGGGAGTGTCGTAACCAAGAGTGCAGTAAGGCCCGTTGTCGTGCACCAGTTCCCGTTCGAGTCTAGCTCAAAGCGGTGTTTTCGGGTTTTACCCCTAGGTACATCTGTGCCAGAGCCGCCTCTACCTGCTCGTATCCAGACAGGGATGTATTGCTCGGAAAACTCACAAAATCTCTACAATACCACAATTCTAGGAAGTTCTTCTATACTAATCTTCAAAGTTCATCTTAGGTCTACGTGCTCTAATCAGAGTTTATCTAAATCTAGCTTCCAAGGTTTGTACTAAACTTCCTCTGATACCAACTGTAACGCCCCGACCCCAGCTACCCAGAGTCGGTGCATTACTTCGTAACATTGGCATGATCACAAGAAGATCAAATCTCGAAAGACCGATTGGTTTAGTAGCCTTGGAAACACTAGATATATTCATAAAATTTTACATTACATTTTAAAGTGAAAAACTACTACAACAACAAAGTCTTCATAATTCACACTCATATCCCCACATACTATCCCTGCATGTCATTCATAACTTACTTCTTCACATCCTGGGAAAAATAAAACATAGAAAAGGGGTGAGCTCAAATGCCCAGTAAGGATAACAATAAAGAGGAACATTTAAAATAAGCATAAACATTTAAGGCAATTTATAACTAAAACAAAAGCCTTTTAAAATTGAACTTCAACATAGTATGGCATAAATAAAATTAAATAATGCCATTTACTTGTTCACATGGATATTCTACTAATCGAATAATCACATGCAAAAATCAATAACCACTTTCATAATGTTGGAATGCATAATGCTAAACGTTAATTTCTTTGTCTAGGCCTCATCCCAAGACCTAGGGGTTACTTCTAACCGGAACCCAACCCGGAGTGCCTCTAATAACCGGACACCAACCCGGAGTGCCTCTAATAACCGGACACCAACCCGGAGGGCATACTTTTACCAGTCCCTAACCTGGAGGGCTTACTTTAACCAGTCCCCAACCTGGAGGGCTTACTTTTACCGGTCCCCAACCCGGAACATACTTGTTTAGCACATTCATCTGAAGAAAAGTTTGAAATATAACATAAACATTCGGATTAAATCTAGCATACGAAATGTCAATAGTTTCACCATAAACTATGAATGGTATAAAATAGCACATCCACAGTCAAACATATCACAAAACCTTCAATACAATATAGAAGTTTTGTATCATAATAAATCAACTTCAAATAATCTTAAAATCCATCAAAGGATGTTGACATAGATGAAATCAAAATTCTTTTTAAAGAAGTATCTCCTTTTATTTTGAAATCATTTAAGATGCATATAAAATAAAACATTTTCTTTGAAAATATTCTTATAATCTTGTATGGAAAGCTTCAATGACTTTATAACGGTGGAAAATAACCGCACCCGCCGTATAAGTTAAAAAAAACATTCTTACCTCAATTCCGTCGAAAAGGTTAAAAAGGACCTTGTTTTGAAAACGACGGAATGATTCCTTTATAAACCTCTTATAAAAATTCAAACAAGGGTATAAATGACCTTAACCCATATTCTTGTAAATAGTAAAAATGTTTTGAAATACATTTCGAAGAAACATGGATGTGGATGATAAAGAGATCCCAGTAGATTATTACGTATAAACAACCTCGAATAATGAAGAGATTGTGAAATAACCCTTACCTTGTACTTTTCCTTGGTTGGGGTAGGTTAACCTCCTGTATAATGGTTAAATAATTGTTATTAAATTATACAAGAATCATATATATTAATATGATATCATATATGATCTTTTAACATTGATTTGTTAATAATATCTTAGAATTATCGTCGTTTCGGGTGTTAACTTACTCATTTTCTTTTATATGTTTTGTTACATAAGTCATGTTTGTTGTATCTTATTCATATCCAGAATGATATAAAGTCCTTAAACATCATTTTTAAATCATTAAATGATAATTATACTTGAATGGATACGATGGAGAATGAATCTCATCGCGTTCGTGGAGACGGTAGTCCGTACGTACGCACGAACGCTACTTCCATTTAATTTTTATTTTAAAAGAATCGAATCCAAATGATACATAGGTATATTACTATTCCAGTATAATATAATATTTTATATATGTTACTTAAGTTCATTAACACCATCCTTTATACGTTCCATGTGTGGTATGAACGAGTCATATCATTTTAAGGGGGCGGTAGTCCGCACTTCCTCAAATGAAATTATCGTATGTATATACAACATGAAACGAATAATGGTATGAAATAAAATGGAATTACAGAAGCTTATATATAAAATATATATCATTAATATCATATTTAATTACAGTGCCATCATAATGGCCACCATGAGAGGTGGTAAGATGTATTTGAACAATCATCGTTTTGTGAGGCGTTAGTTTGCCATCCACAGAAACATTATGTTCATCATCCATTAGATGGAGTTGTGTGTATGTGTAGTTTGAATCCTTCTTATAAAAACATCCTAGTATATTGTGGATACTGGTGTTGTTACAAAAGAAAGGAAATAAAAAGAGTTTTGGGGTTGGAGAAGCAAAATAAATGAAAATAATTTAAGAGAAATCGTTACCTTTAATCTAGGTAACTCACTTTGGTTGGAACCAAAGGACTTCTTGAAATGCTTTCTGCCTAAGGGGAAACTTCAAGGAGGAGGAGAGGGATGTGGGGAGCTTAGTTTGGCAGAGTTTGGACGAGCCAAGTGGCTTGAGAGGTGTGAAGAAATGAGAAGGAGGAGTGCCCTTTTATAAGAGGGGTGAGGGGCACCTTTGGAAAAGCTAGAAATATTAATTTATAATAAATTCATATTCGGTTTTCAAAGGCTCCAAAGTTGACTATTCAAAGGATGAGGTGGGGATAGGTCCAAAACAACTCATCCAATAGAATTTAGACAGGTTTGGGTACTTATATTAACCTTATCTTTAAGTATTAACTCTAAGTTAATTAGTTTCACTTTTACAATGTCTCTTTGTATTTTTATATTATATGGTTAATAAACTTACCATATACATCCAAGCGACCCCCAAGTGGTCCATTAATGACTAACCTATCATGATATAAGTCTCTTGGCCGAACCTTAGATTTTTAGGAATTTAATATCAATTAATAATATAATATTTTTTTTAAGAACTCTTTTATGTCAATTTTGACACTATTCAATAGTTGATTTTTGTGAAACTCATAACAGATTGATTAATTCAAACAAGGTCAATTAAATCAATCCTAATATATCATATTATCCTAGAAAATTAGTTTAATTCATTAAAAGTTTCATATTATATTTATTTGGGTATTTATAATATCAATTATGTTAATTTTTTACTATTTTAGTAATTACTGCATCATCATTGTGTCATAAATAAAATAAATTATTTAATGTCTAAAAATTATAAATAAAATATCATTATGTATTAAATCTTTTTATCTTTCTAATGAATATTTATAATCTAAAATCCAACATGTATAACCCTATGTAAAAATTGTTGTTCTAAAAGATATATGCTTGTGTCATTTTTGTATTCATTTTGACTTAATTAAAATAAAGTGTCATTATCACTTACAAGTGGATCCATGGGGTCCCAAAATAGACCCAAAGATGCCCATGGTCGACTATCTATCAACCAATAGGGTTAAGACACGTTTTAGGGTAATTTAGTATTATTATAATATTATTTTTTTAACCCTTATTTACCGGATTTACCCTTAACCATGATAAATAAAATATTTACCGCAGTAATTATTCAAAATGTCTAAAAATAAAAGTTACCTATTTACATAATTTGAACATCCTGATTCCAAATATGGAATCCATTTTTCTAAATTCAAAACACAGAAGTGGCAGAAATTAATTTAAAATTGATTCCCGCTGTCAAAACAAAAAGCGTGTTTTTAAGAGATAATAACTATCAAAAGATTGATACTTGTTTATGTTCGGTTTAATTGTAAAATTATGTCCAATGACCAACATTATATTAAGTGGTAAAAATATATTCTAAATATACTTTAAAACCACTAAAATTAATAATTTATCACTATTAATTATTTTGATTAAAAAAGTTGTTTTTAATTAAAATTTAGTAATTTTCACTATTCATCAAAATATTAAAGTTATCCGAAAAGTACCAAAATTTCACCTTAGGCTAAATTTGATATTCCGAATCCAAAAATGAAGTCCATTTTTAAAAATAAAATATATATAATTTCAAAAATTAGGTATTACTATTCATAACGGCAAGTTTGATCGGTTGTGGCACGTGTTAAAACACGAAGTTGCGTACAACACACGCTACTATTTTATTCAAAGGAAAGCGTACCGTGGAAGCTTGGGATGTTTCATTTTAAATTTTTTTGATGTCCCCATTTAGTCAAAAAGTTTAAAATATTGTATTTAAAAAGGTTTCACTATTAAATGTTGATAAAAGTGCAATACTGAAAATGAATCTGTTCTTGCATTATGACTAAGAAACTCATAATGTGGATTCTAAAATTATAAGGATTATATAAAGTTTAAAATTTAGTTAATACTATTCATCACCTCTTTTAATGGCCTTTTTTTGTAAGTCAAGGTGTGATTGAACTCGGTGTTGCGTGTAGTACAAGTTATTGAATTATTTTGAAGAAATAACACATTATGAATTCTTGGGGTGTTACAATTACACCACCCTCTCCCTCTGCAAACATTTTAGGATCCCAAGGGTCATACTAAGATATTAATCCTCTTTTCAAATAATGTTCCAATAATTGGTGTAATTAATGAACCACTTTAATTAAACAAAGAGTGGTTTCACAATTGTTGTGTAATTGGGTATTTAATTTCCCTTATTAAACGTCTGACCTACTCTGTAATCATCACCACCATCACTCAAGAGGTGGTAGAAAAATAAAATAATATTTTTATGTTATTTTAATATTTTTTTTAAAGAATGTAAAACAATATTTTTCTCTCAACCTAATATGGTTGATGTTAAGCCTCCCTTAAGAGAATCCTAGCATTGCGAGTTCAACAGTTCCCTCAGATTTCAATTCCAAGCACCAGTTCAAAAGATAGAAATTTATACTCACATATTTAATGAATATACCTTTAAAAAGTTCAAAATTTCCTTCCGGGTACACCAGGCCTCAGAATCAAGCGTCGTCAATTTTCTAAGTCTCTCAATAATAATAAATATTTAAAATATTTATATATATGGAATTGTCGAGTCTTTAAATTCTCCCCACCTTAGTTGTTTTCATCCTAAAAAGCTACAATAAAACTAAGTGAACAAATTTGGGTACTGAGCATGTATATGAGCCTCCTGTTCCCATGTGTTATCCCAAATATTCATGTGTTGCCAACAAACTCACACTAGAGAAATCAATCTCCAATGAAGGACCCTCTCCTGGTGATCCTCTATCTCCACCGGGATCTCTGAAAATGTCACCCCATTATCGATTTCTTTCTCTCCCTAGTCAATAATATGTGATGGATTATGCATGTACCACCTCATGTGTAACACATGGAAAACATTATGCACCTGGTGCATCTGTGGGGGAAGATCTAGACAATATACCACCTTTCCTACTATTCTAAGGATCTATAAAGGTATGATTAACCTATGAGATAGTTTTCCGCCCTGGCCAAACCTCTGTAATCCTCATCAGGGTGAGACCTGTAGGAAGACATAGTCTCCCTCCTCAAACACCAAGGGTCTCTGTCTCCGGTCTGCATAAGACTTTTGTCTATTTGTGAAGTCTTCATCCTCTACTGAATGATCTGAACCTTCTTTATAGTAGCATATACCAACTCTAGACCCATAAGTTCTAACTTCTAAGGTTGGTCCTGCATAGAGGTGATCTAAATGGTCTCATGTACAGGGCCTCAAACTGGGTCATGCCGATGGTGGAGTGACAAATGTTTTCATAAGCAAACTCCACCAGTGTCAGGTGGTCCCCCAAACTATGGCCAAAATCAAGGACATAAGAATGAGGCATTTCCAAGAGTGTCTATATGGTCCACTCCATTTGAAAATTTGTATGAGGATAGTAAGTGGTAGTCAAAAGTAGTTGAGTCCCAAATTCCTCCTTTAATCCCTTCCACAGGCAGGATGTAAAACAATCATCTTGATCTACGATGATCATCAATGGAACCCTGTTAATTCATACAATATTTTTTTAAGTAGATACATCTCAATCCCTCTACTGATCACTACTCTCAAATGGGTAAGAAGTGGTCCAACTTGGTCAGTCAATAAATGATCACCCAGATGGAATCATGGCCTCTGGACATAAATTGTATCCCTATCATCATTTTCATGGATATACAATCCCACTTCAATTCTAGCACCTCAAGTGGATGATCTAATCCCTTTGGTACCTGATGATTGGCATTCACTTACTGATTAGTGAGGCATCATGATACGAACTCTGTCACCACTTTCATAATCCCTAACCACCAGTACTAACCCTAGAGGTCCTGGTACATATTCTCCACTTTAGGATGTACTACCAAAGGGGATGTGTGGAACTCCCTCAACACATACTCTTGTAGCATCATTTTAAACATGGTTCATCCTCAAAAAAGTATGATGTGCTACCCACCTTCAGAAAATACATCAGGAGTCTCTCATGGGGATATCTGAGCATTTCAGGCCTCGCAGTCAACATCCCCAAGAGTTGCCTCCCGGATTCACTGATGGACTGGGGGAGTAACTGTCATAGACTAAAGGTAAGCTTCCCAATAACTATCTACAAAGGATAACTACAACACGGCTATCTAATCGATCATCTCACTCAACAACTGTAGATCATACCTCCTACTGAGTGTGTCTGCCACCAAGTTCCACTTCCTAGTAGTGTAGACTATCTCAAAGTCCTAGTATTGGAGGAACTCTAGCCACCGTCATTAACTCATGTTCAGTTCATTCTATGAGAAGATATACATGAGGCACTTGTTATAAAAGTAAACAGTAAACTATTCACCCAACATGTAGTTTCACCACATCTTCAAGGTGAAGACCTCTAGTACTAACTCCATGTCATGGTTAGCATAGTTTTTATCATTTTGTCTCTACTCTCTTGATCCTTAGGTGATCACCACTCGTTCTTAAATGAGGACACGACCTAGTCTGGTCCCTAATGCATCTTAGTATACTAAATACCCAATACCCTCTTCTGGAAGCCTCATGATGGGTGCACTCGTCAGCCTCCACCTCAGCTCCTGGAAACTCTACTTTCACTTCCCCATCCATAAGAAATATTTTCCCTTCTTCGTCAAAGCTGAAAATGGTGTCTCTACCATAGAGAAGTCATGTACAAACCTCTGATAGTACCTATTCAATCCTAGGAAACTCCTCACCTCAGTCATTCTCAATTGAATCTCCCAAGAGAGAACTGCCTCTATCTTTATCGGATCCACTACAACTCCAGCCTCAGAGATAATGTGCCCAAGAAAGTAGACCTCCTCTATCCAGAACAGGAACTTCAAGTGATTTCCATAAAGATGGTGCTCTCTGAGTGGGTCCAAAACTTTCTGCAGGTGTGTGTCATGCTCCTCCTCTGACTCTGAGTATATCAAGGCATTCTAAAATGAAGACAACCATGAATTGGTCATGTTAAAGCTGGTAGATCCTTTTCATGAGTCCCATGAACATTTTTGGGGCATTGGTCACGCTAAAAGGAATCACCAAGCACTCATAGTTTCCATACTGGCATATAAAGTCCATCTTTAGTACGTCCTCATCTAACACCCTGAGTTGATGATAGCCTAATATGGGTTCTATCTTCAACAACTATCAAGCTCCCTTCAGCTGTTTTAAGAAATCATCAATCCTCTATAGTGGATACTTGTTCTTGATAATCACCTAGTTCAGGTGCTAATAGTCCATGTAAATCCATATACTCTTGTCTACATTCTTGGCGAACAAAATCTGTGATGCCCCTAGTGAATCATTGGGCCTTATGAACCCCTTCCTCTTCAAGTCCTCCAGCTATACTTGAAACTCGTGAAGCTTTATGAGAGCCATCCGATATGAGGGTGTAGATATCAGTGTCATCCTGGGGTACAGGTCAATATAGAATTCCACCTCTATGTGAAGAGGTAGTCCAGGAATATCCTCAAGAAAGACAACAGCATACTTTTCCACCACTACAGGATAACTCTGAATCCTATCGTTAGCTTCCCCATGGGTAAGGCTAGCCAACTGATGTGGGATCGACTGAACCCCCTCCAAGAAAGTCCATCTTGAGATGGAAAGGTTCCCTTCTTGCTATTGAATGAAAACCTAGTCCCATCCTCATGGAAACACAACACATTACGCCTAAAATGGTCAATCTGAGCATGTTCTATGGATAACTAGTCCATACCCATGATGACATCGTAAGGCCTCCACACTGCTACTAGGAGATTCCAACAAAAGATCTCTATCCATAGAGTAATAAAAAACTGCCAGAAAAAGTATGTGATTGTCAATTCCTCTCCCATAAGAGTATCTAATAGTACGGATCAATCTAATGGCTCTACCAAAATCTCTGAGCACCAAATGAGATATGTGGAAATGAAAGAGTGATAGGAACATATGTCTAAGAATACTACATATAGGGGAGAGTAGACATATTTTATACCTTGAATCATCTTTGGAGCATTGTTGTCATAGGCCTAAGATGCCTGAAGTGGAGCTCGTCCCTATCCACCTACATCTTGAGGTCGGGGTGGACGACCTGGAGGTGGTGGAGGTAGAACATCAAATCTCCACACACCTCCTACTGTACGGCATGCTCCTCTCCCACATCTCCTTCCCTATAGACCTCCCTGCTCAAATCTATACCTCTACCACAGTGGTACCTCGACCATCTGTTGATCGTCGATACGACAGGTCGGGAAGTCATGAGCCATATGACCTTGGCCGCCGCACGTGAAGCATAGCCTGCTCCTATATTGGCGTGATCTCCCTCGTGTTTTCAACACCTCCGAACATATATCCTAGGGTCATCCTCCAGATGGTCTAGCCCACTTGGACCTCTACATCATCTGCCTACTTCCTATTGTGGATGACTCGGCTACCTCTCCTTCAATGGTGGATCTAACTGTCGGTGTCTATGTAGCTGAGAAGCTCTCCACCACTAATGCTCACCTGAGTACTCAAGCATGTGTTGGGATAATGATTGATATCATCGAAACTCTAATATCTCTCCGGAGACTCTGATCAAAGGTTTGGGCCTTGAAGAATGGGTCTCATACCATTTTGGTGGAGTAGCGCAAGAGGTCAGTAAATCTCACCGAGTACTGGTCTACTATCAAGCTTCCCTATTGTAAGTGTAGGATCTCTTGAATATGCATAGATCATAGTTTCTCTGTAACTAACTCATACCTGAAAGGGTAGTCGAAGTCCGTCCAGGTGAGGGTAGCCTCTTCATGTATATAGAGCGTCAAGCTTCACCATCTCCTTGCCATGCCTTGGAAAAGGTAGGAAGCTAAGATCACCATACACTCTGCCGGTGTCCCAACTAGGTGGAAAACTCTAGTCACAGCCTCCAACCAGTCCTCAGCAGTTTGTGTATCTGTCTCGCTTCAAAATATCGGGGCCCTTTGTCACTGGATATCATGAAACATGCTCAGTCAGTGTGCATCGTCTGCTAGTGGGGATGGTGGAAACTACTTCCCAACAGATAGTGGTGTTGTTGGTGCACTACCTGAAGGTTTTATCACTGTAAGAGTGCCCTACAATGAAACCTCGTCGCACGGTGGGCCGTTATTGTGAACACCCTCCAAAATCCTGGTTGGTCATCTATATGGAGGCATCCTGAAAAGAAACAGTTGTTCCACAGTCAATAAGTTATACCTAGTGAGAAGACTCCAAAGAGATCAAAAGTAAAACATTTCTAAAAAATGAAATTAGTGTTTTCATGCATCTAGTTGGAAATCATAATTTAGGGTCCTGGTGTATAGATACATTGTTCACCGCACCAACACCAGAATCCCCGAACTAAAAACCATGCTCAAAACCCTTAACACTATTTCTCCAATGGAATGAACATAGTACTAGTTCATCGGTAGAACCGAATCCTCTGATACCACTTTGTCACAACCCATCCCCTGGGGCCCATGTTGTGACAACACTTATTACATCTTCTATAGTCCATGATTTAGAAACTAGCACTGGAAAGGCATATCCCTATTTGGATCGACATTATAGAGACCATGTGTGGATTATAATCATTGAGACCATGTGTAGATCAGCATCATATCGACCCTGTGCGGATCTGCATCCTAGAGACCTTATGTGGATCAGTAGTGTCGACCTGATGAGGACTAGCTTTATAGCGGCACATCGTGGAACGATGACATACAACCCTATATGGATCAACAGTGTAAAAACATCTTTTTAGTTTAGTTGTGGAACTTCATAATAGAATAAAGTAATATATCATAAGACTAATCATTTTTATTATTGATCTCTGAGTTGTATACCTGGTGTGATCTGTCTCTACTTTGTGCTCTGTGATTGAGGCTATGCTTTATGATGAGGAGCTTGGCTGAGACATTACGGAGCCAGGACCGGGTGGTACACAGAAATGATTAGTTGGCATGGAGAGTAATGGAGATGATTTATACCTACCCTTGAAGTAGGATCCCCAGTGGATGATCACAGGAGATTTTTTCTATTATATTTTTATCTTTTCAGTTGGGCTTGTATTTCATCCCCTTTACTTTTAGTACACACTTTTACTACTACAGTTTTGCTACATGGTTTTCATCTTGTCGTGTTCTTGGTCTTAGTGTTTGCAGGTTTAAAGTAAATGCCTTCCCACATTCTTGGATATGCCTTTCCAATGCTGGTCTCCAACACTAGTTCTATGGAAGGTGGGCTTGGGGTAGTAACAGCACGACCCTCGGGGGACGATTAGTGACAATGTAGTATGAGATGAGTCAGTTCTACCAAATAACTATGACTCTAATCATTCTAATGGAGAAATAGTGTTATGTGTTGGGGTGTTTTTTTTAGTTTGAGGAGTCTAGTGGTGGTGCGGTGGCTGGCGTGTCCATACACCCGGATCCGGAATTCTTATTTCCAACTCGATGCACTAAAACACTAATTACATGTGTTTTGGAAATGTTTTGTTTTTATCTCTCTTGATTCAGCTCACATGGTATACATTATTGACTATGGAGAACCTATTTCATTTCAGGGTGCCTCCACATAGACAACCATACAGAATTCTAGTGAGAGTTCACGATGACGGCTCACCAAGTGATTAGGATTTGGTGTAGGTCCCTCTTACAATGATAGCACCTTCGGGTAGTGCATAAGCAATACCACTGCCCGTTGGGCATTCGTTTCCATCACCCCCACTAGCAGAAGTTGCATGCCGACTAGGCGCATTGCACGAGTTATAGTGAAATAGGACTCCTAGATTTTGAGGCGAAATAGATCCATATGCAGCTAAGGACTGGCTAGAGGTTTTGGATAGAATGTCTTTCCTAGTGGGGACACCAACAGATTAGATGGTGATCATAGTTGAAAGTCATTTTAGGGAATGGCATGGAGATGGTGGAGTCTGACACTTCAGTTAAACAATGAGGCTACCCTCACCTGGATGGACTTTTTGGGCCTCTTCAGGGTAGAGATCATTCTAGCGACACTATGCCCTATCCATATTCAAGAGCTCCTACACTTACAGTAGGAAAGCCTGACAATAGCTCAGTACTCGGCAGGATTCACTAACCACTCAAGATACTCCACTGACATGGTATGGGACACATTCTTGAGGGCTCAAGCCTTTGATAATGGTTTCTAAAGAGAGATCAGATCATCGATGAGATCGTTGAACATTTAGAGGTCGTTTGGTGTACTCTAGAGAGCACTCTTGGTGGAGGGCTTCTTAGCTGAGAAGCCATCGATAGTGAGAGCCACCATCGAATGATAGATAGTTCAGTCATCTGCAAAAATCAGTAAGAAGATGATGTAGAGGACCAAACAGGCTAAACCTACTGGAGGATAACCCTAGGTGGTAGGGTTGGAGGTGCGGAGCACACGAGGGAGAGCATACTAGCATAGGAGAAGACTATGATTTATGTGTAGGGGGAAAGGCCACATGGCTTGCAACTTCCAGACCTACCGAACTGATGCTCAAAATATGGTTGATGGACCACTGAGGCAGAGGAAGATATTTGAGAGAGGAGGTCTCTAGGGAGGAAATTGTTTCAGAGGATATGGTCATGCAGTAGGTGGTGGGCGACGATTTGAGGTTCTACGACCACTACCTCTAGGTTGTCTACCAAGTCATAAATGAGTAGGAAAATAGGGAAAAGATCAACTTTAGGTATTTGAGGCCTAGAACCACGGTGCTCTAGATATAATTATAGGTATGGTCTATGTCTAAGACGACCTAGTTTTAGTATAGATAGAAACTGATACTATCACTCTTTCATTGCCACGTCTCTCGTTCGGATCTCAGAGATTCTGGTAGATCCATTGGCTCGATCCTTATGATTTGAGAATCATACGGAAGAGGATTTGATGATCACACACTGGTACCATTAGTGTGATCTTACTCTATAGGAAGTGTTCTTCGGTTGGGATATCTTAATTGCATCACCGAGGCCTTATGATGTCATCTTGGGTATGGATTTGTTATCCACGGTCTATGATCATATTGACTATTTGAGGCAGAATATATTGTGTGTTCATGGGGATGGGACCATGTTTTACTTCACCGGAGAGAAGGGAACCATTGTAACCTAGGATAGACCCTCACGGAGGAGGGTGAAACTGGTCACACCTCAGTTAGCTGGCCTTACCCTCGGGGTAGTAGACGATAAGAGTCTGATCTATTCTATAGTGGTGGACCAGTATGCTGATGTCTTTTTGAAGGATGTTTTGGGACTACCTCCTCACTAAAAGGTAGACTTCTACATTGACCTATACAGAGGGATGGAACCGATATATAAACCATCATATCAGACGGCTCCAATAAAACTTCATGAGTTGTGGGTATAGCTGTAGGACTTGTATAGGAAGGGGTACATAAGGGCCATTATTTCTCCATGGTCGTCCCAAATTTTATTCTCCAAGAAGGAAAATGGGAGTGTGAGGCTTTTTGTGGACTATCAGCACCTAAACTAGGTTATATTGAAGAAGAATTATCCACTCCTAAGGATTGATGAACACTTTGACCAGGTCAAGGGTGCTTGATGGTTTTCAAAGATAGACATTAGATCCTGCTATCATCAGTTCAGGTTATGAGATAAAGATGTACCGAAGATGGATTTTAGATGACAGTATGAACACTATAAGTTCTTGGTGATTCCTTTCGGCTTGACCAACGCCCCAATGGTGTTTATGGGACTCATGAATAGGATCATATAGCCATACCTCAATCGCTTCGTGGTGGTCTTCAATAACAACATCTTGATATACTTAGTTTCAGATGAGGAGAATGCTACACACCAGGAGATAGTTCTGGGAACACTTTAAGAGAACCTTCTTTATAGAAGTCTCCCTGAGTTCTAGTTCTAGATACGGTAAGTCCTCTTCTTGGGGAATTTTATCTTTGAGGGTAGAGTTTCAGTGGATCCAGTGACGATAGAGGTAGTTCTTTCTTGGGATCCACCCAAGAGTGTTACTGATGTGTGGAGTTTCTTGGGATAGGATGAATACTAATGGATATTTATACCTTAATTCTCATGAGTAGAAGAACCCTTTTTAGCATTGACGAAGAAGGGTAATCCTTTCTTGTGGATGGAGAAGTTCCAAAAGAGTTTCTAGGAGCTTAAGCGGGGACTGAAGAGAGCCCCCATCTTGAGGATACTAGAGGAGGGAATTGGGTGTGTAGTTTGTTACGATAGATTAGGGACCGGACTAGGTTGTGTTTTGGTGTAGGAGTGAGCGGTGATCACTTACGGCTCACAGTAGTTGAGACAACAAGATTAGAACTACGCTACTAATGACCTAGAGTTAGAAATAGTGGTCTTCACCTTGAGGATGTGGCGACACTACTTTATGGGTGAATAGTTTGCTGTTTTCTCTAATCACAATAGCCTCATGTATATCTTCTCATATAATGACCAAAACCTGAGATAGCGAAGAGGGATGGAGTTCATCCCAGACTATGACTTTGAGATGGTCTACACTTCTAGGAAGGGGAAAATGACGGTAGATGCACTCAGAAAAATGTCTGGTCTACAGTTACTGAGTGATGTGATAGAGTAGCTTGCTGCATTGCAGTTATCCTTCTTGGATAGTGATGGAGAAGCTTACCTCTAGTCTATGACAGTTACTCCCCAACTCCTTCAGCAAGTCAGGGGGCCACAACTTGGGGACATCAATTGTGAGGCCATACATGCTCATATATTCTCAGGACAGGCTCTTAATTGATTTTATAATTTTTGGGAGCACGTCGTCCACATTAGAGGATGTACCATGGTACCAATGACACTATGAGAGGAGGTGTTGAGGGAGTTTCAAAAATCCCCTTTGGAGGTACATCTTGTAGTGGAGAAGATGTACCAGGACCTCTGGTGTCACTAGTGGTGGTCAGGGATTATGAAAGCAGTGGTGTATTTTGTATCACAATTCCTCACTTTTCAGCAAGTGAAGGCCGAGCATTAGGTACCAGCAGTATTAGATCAGCTACATGAGGTTTTGAAATGAATGTGGGACAGTATATCCATGGACTTCATGACCAGGCTACCATGTACGTCAATTGGCCATGATTCCATCTGGGTGATCATTGATAGACTCATCACGTCTTCCCACATCTTACCCATTCGAGAGTCGGGATCACTAGAGAGATTGTGACATCTTTTCTGACAGGATATTATATGGATTCACGGGGTTCCATCGACGATTGTCTCAGATCTAAATGCTTCTTTTACATCCCACTTATTAAAGGGATTACAAGAGGCATTCCTGACTCAACTATGTTTGTGCATCACCTTACATCCTCAGAGAAATGGTTAAATGGAGCGAATCATATAGACACTCTAGGACATGCTTCTTGCTTGTGAACGTGATATTGGCTGTAGTTGGAAGCACCACATTTCACTGGTAGAGTTTGCTTACAAGAACAGTTATCACTCCACCATCGACATGCCTCCATTTGAGGCCATGTATGGCTGACCATGCAGATCACCTCTATACTAGACAGACACATGGGAGTCATCACTAAGGGGTCTAGATATGGTACAGGCTACCATGGATAAGGTGCAGATCATCTAAGAGAGGATGAAGACTACACAGAGCTGGAAGAAGTCTTATGATGACAGGAGACAGAAACCCTTGGAGTTTGAGGAGGAAGACCATGTCTTTCTACAAGTCTCACCTCAACAAGGATTATGGATGTCTGGACAGTGTGGAATGGTATCCCAGATGTTAATAGGACCTTTTCAGATCCTCGGTAGAGTAGGCGATGTTGTGTGCCATCTAGATCTTCCCCCAAAGATGCACCGAGCTCATAATGTTTTCCATGTGTTGTAGCTAAGGAGGTACGTGCATGAATCATTGCACATTATCGACTAGGGCTAGTTGTACATAAATGATGGGGCATTGTTTGTAAAGTTCTCGGTGGAGATAGAGGATCGAAAGGAGTAGGTCCTTCGTGGGTAGTCGATTCCTCTGGTATGAGTTCATTGGAAGAATATGATTCTCAAGGGGATCACATGTGATATGGAGGCTCATATACATGCTCAGTACCCCCAACTGTTGCCCTAGTTTTTTTATCATTCAAAGATGAAAATAAATAAGGTGGGTAGAATGTAAAGACCTGTAAATTCTATATAATTTTTTTTAAAATATTAGAAGTTATTGTGAGTCTACTAAAATTGAAGACACTTGATTCTGAGGCCTGGTGTTCCTGGAATGGAATTTTGATTTTTTTTAATGCACGTTTAGTAAATGTGTGAGTGGAAATTTTTATCTTTTGAACCCATTCCCGGAATTAACATTTGAGGGAACTGTTGAACTTGCAGCACCAGGATTCACTTAATGAAGGATTAACTTTTACCATAGTAGGTCGGGAGAAAAATTTAGTTTTACAGACATTTTTAAGAATAATAAAATAACATTAAAATGTTATTTTATTTTTCTACTACCACTTGAATGATGGTGGTTGGGACCACGGGGGTAGTAAAACTTTTAATAAGGGAATTTAAATTCTTGGTTACACATAAATTGTGTAACCACTCCTCGTTTAACTAATGTGTTTCATTAATTACACCAATTAATGAATCATTATCTGAATAAGGGATTAAAATCTTCATACAACCCTTAGGATCTTAAAATGTAGGAAAAGGGACATGGTGGTGTGATATTATTAGAGAACTTTGATGAAGTGCCAATGATCAAACCTTCCAATGAAAAATCGATGCTTGGGCAACAAGGTTGGAGAAGTCAATCCAGAAATAATGAACGTTGATGGCATCATCAAATGTGGATTCTTCTTCCAAAACTGCAAAATATCCTTGGAATCCAAGGTAGGGGTTGTTATTAAATTCAAGTAAATTCTTTATTCAATTTTTCATACTTGAAGATCATGATGAATGCGGATCAACCAAAATGTGTTGATCCACGATTTCTATGGAATTTCATATGGTTGTTGCGGGAGATTTGAATGAGTTTTCATCATTACCTATGTAATGTATTTGTTTACTTCCTACTAGATATGATGCTAAGGTGGAGGGAGCGTCATAAGAGAACAAGGTTAGGACCCTCCACCACTATGGTTTTGGCCATGTTCCTTGGGGGTTGATTTTCAACTCGACATAATGTTCAGTCTGGGATCCACGTATTGACAATGGAACCCTGGGAGGCCCGTAGAAGAAATCAGAAAGAAAAATGGGCAATCGATGCAGACCTGGTGGAAATTGGATTCCCTACAGGCATGGCACCACTGTGACCTCCCCGAAAATCGGTGGCAGCGGGCGATGGTCGGAGGCGGCAGGTGATGGCGGCAGCCGACTCTCGCAAGCCGCAGAAGATATGTAGTGCCTAGAGGCACCGCAGTGGAAAGTGGGAATGACCGACACATCATCAGGAACGTTGTGTAGGGCGGAGCACTGTCACACACCATAGATGGAGTTCATGGAGGAGGGGGACCTACACCCCATGGGTCCCACAAACAGGTGGTGGCACCACGTGACGCCGTTTTTGATAAACTGGACAGACGATTTGTCTATTTGGAAAGGGGGAGCTGACCCTGCGTGGCTCGTCGGGTCGCTCCCAGTCAAAGTGGGTCGGTCTGGTCCGCGGCTCAACGGTCCAAGAACATTGCATTTTCATTTCATTTGGGTCACATTGTACCTGGTTTTGGTCAATTAAAACTGGTTTGGGTCGGCCCAGGATGGTGCGGGTTAGGTCGGTTCGAACAGGTCTACCCGGGCACAGACCCTTTTCGGCCCTGATATGCTTAAAAGGTTGTATCTCACAAACCAGATATCTATTTCATGAACCATATGTGTTGTTGTAATCCTTGAAAAAATGTGGTCATTTTAGGATACCCACTAGAGATTTGGATAATGTTGGAGTATAGCTAGGTTGGATCGAACCTGAATCTAGCCGGGTCCTCGGTACAAAAACTCTTATAACTCACAGACTGGACATCTGATTGATACGTTGTCTATTGCATGGGAACCCTTAAGACATAGTGGTATTTTGGGTTACTCTTCTATAAAAAATAGTGGAATTTGAGGCAAAACTGATTTCTTGAGGATAATATTCTATAGAACTAATGTGCACCGAGTGCGGGACCGTCGCCCACTGCGAAAGGAGGTCACGACTTTAAGCTGTGACAGACGGGGACTCATGCCACAAGGGTCCTACTGGTAGGGGAGGCACCACGTGGAACCCCCATTGAAAAACTGAACTACTAATTAATTCATTTAGATATGGGGATCCAACCATGCATGGCTTTATGGGTTATGGCTAGCCAAAGAGGATCGGGCCGGTCTGCAGCACAGCGGGCTAAGCCAGTGACCCCACCCACTCATGGATGGTCCAACTGGTATGGGCCAGGCAAGGTCGGGGTGACCCAAACTGGGATGGTTTGGTCAAAACATGGTCGGGTTGGCCCAGGTCTAGGAGGGTTGGGTTGGTCAGACAAGGTCAGACTAGACCTAGACATTTTTTGTCCCAGATATGCTTAAAAGGATGTATCACACTAACTAGATGTATGTTTGATGAACCGTCTACGGTGCTGAAATCCTTGGTACAAATAGTCCTTTTGAGATACTTTGCCTCAATTTTGGAGAAATCTAGAGTAATACTAGGTTGTATCGAACTCAAATCCAACTGAGCCCTCGATACAAAAATACTTATAACTCACATATCCGATGTTCGATTGACACATTGTCTATCGCGTTGGAACCCTTACGACATGGTGGTCCTTTGTGTTACTACATTGTGTAACTTAGTAGAATTTGTGGCTTGATCAATATATTAAGAATAATATCCTATGGAACTCAAGCACACCGAGTTCTGGGAATCATGTGCTTGGTTATCAATTAAAGAGAGACCATGTGCGGATCAGCATTATATTGACCCTGTGCTGATCATCATCATAGAGACACTTTCTGGATCAGCATCATAGTCACCCTCTATGGATCAGTGTGAAAGGGACCCGGTGTGGATCAACATCATAGAGACCCTATGTGGATCAACATCATATAATCCCTGTGTGGATCAGTATCATAGCGACCATGAGTGGATCAGCATCCTAGTGACCTTGTGTGCATCAGCAGAACTGACCCGGCAATGACCAATATTAGAGAAGTCCATCATGGAACTATGACATACGACCCATTGTGTATCGAAAATTGAACAACTTCTTTTTGGTTTAGTTGTGGAACTTACTAACATAATAAAATAATATAGCTTATGATTAATCATCTTTATTCCTGATCTCTTAGTTGTAAACCTTGTGTGAACTATCATTAATATGAGATTCGTGTTTGAGGTCATGCTTCTTTGTTTTTCCTTTGTGTAATTCTAGGATACCTTTGGGGGTCTCGTGGTCCCAACTGGGTATTGTCATACTCAACCCTGCATGGGTTTCTCCCGCACCTTTTTGTGTCTTGTGCAGATGATGAGAAGCTTCGCTAAGACTTTTGGGAGCCAGGACCAGGCAGTACACAGAGGTGATTTGTTGAAGTGGAAAGCTGCAAAGACAAGTTTCACCTTCCCTTCTTATAGAATACATGGTGAATGATCTTAGAATGTGTTTTCTATTGTAGTTTTATCTTTTCATTTGGGCTTGTATTCTGGCCCCTTTACTTTTAGTACACACTATTACTACTTCTGTTTTTCTACGTGGTTTTCATATTGTCATATTCAATGTCTGTGTGTTTGAAGGTTTAAAGGAAATTCCTTCTAAATTTCAGTGATATGCCTTTTTAGTGCTCTTTTCCAACCCATGGATTATGGAAGGTGGGCTTGGGGTAGTCACGGCATGGGCCCTAGGGGATGAGTTGTGAAAATTTTACACCTTATATTTAAGCCAATTTAGTAAAGCGATCACTAGATTTGGGTTTTTGGTGTCAGGGTTTCTATATTATTAACAATATATAGGTAAAAATTTCTTCTTTGGACTCATATTTAAATAAGAAATGTTTTCTCGAATAAAATAGTTTTTTAAACATAAATATCTATTTTTTGTAGAAAATATTTACATTTCATGGAAGTGTCCATGATTTTGTGTAATGTTTTTTCCTAATTCTAAAAATATTTTCACCTAAAAGATCACATGAATTTAATAAAGTGGATGTCTTATTATAAATCATGTAATTTTGGGATGTTTATATTATTGGGTGTTACATTTTATATTCTCCTTTTGACATTGTTTCAAGATTGATACTAGATAATAGACCTCCTAAATATCTTTATAATGATACATCCTCAATTTAATACAATAAACATTTGTATTCATTCTATCAATCCTCTATATCTACAACATTTTCTTTTGATGACATACTTTCGAAACAAAAATATTCCACAAAAATGAAAACTCATAAAATGAAAGTGACTCTTATTTTTTGGAAATAGCTATTTGATATTCCCACACTATAATACCAACAATAGTTCCTCATCTAGATTTATCCTATATAATTTCAATGATGCATCTTAAAATATCTATTATAGTTTACAGTCCAATTATTGAATGTTTTATAACTCAAGTAATGTTTTTATCAGAAAAATATTTTTCTATAAATTTTTCATATAAAAAATAATTTTAAACACTTATCAAAATTGAATCAGAAAAAATGTATTTCAAATTTATAATCTATGGGTCCAATTACCTAATATGTATGACATTATTTTTATTCATAATGATCAGGTAACCTTAGATAAAATCTATTTACCAAGGTAAAATTTAAAAAGATAAATGTAACATTTCAAGGTGTAAAGAGATTGGAATCTGATAAAACATGTATATAATTGATTGGTTGAGGTATGTCTCTATATTACTTTTTCCCTACACAATTAATTTTTATTTTTTGAGCCACCTTATAAAGACCCTATGTCAGGACCTGATCCAAGCTAGGTCTCGATATGTACCTACCCCAAGCCTTCCTTCATAGTCTAGGAGTGGTGAGAAGCACTGAAAGGGATATCCTAAATGGGAGGACTTTGAATACGTTCATGTACACACACACGACCAACATAATACTGAATTTCATAGGACTTTTAATAAAAATATGAATATCTAGAATGTTATCCAATCATGAAAAACGTCTAGGGTGTACAAAAGAAAGACAGTGAAAAATGAAATGTAAAAGGGGAAAAATACATGTCGAACCAAAAATATGGCTCAACTAGGAAAAAATAGAGAATTAAACTATTGAGAGATTCCATCTCATGATCTCCAACATGCGTGAACTATAAGTGGTCCCATGTACCTAGTATTACTAAGATCTTATGTTGTCACTATCGACCTATATTTAATCTTGATAAGAAATGAAACATTTGGGAAAATCCCATGAAGGAATAATTATATACATACAAAGTAGGATGACCCAAAATCAAAATGTTGAGAAATAAGGGATACAATATGAATATAATGACAGTAGATAGTACAAAGGATGTAAGATGTGGTGAAATAGAATTGATCAACCCACAATATGAGATAGTGACCACATCCAAACTAAACGGGACAGACACCTTATTTATATGAACTAAAAATTGATTATTTTCCACCTATATAAGGAAACTAGATTCATAAAACCATGAGAAGTTAAATACATAAATCACGTGGCATACACCATGCATCTTTGCAGGCAATGGAAGGAGATTAAAAAAATAATAACTTATGGATGCAAAAGAATATATATGATTAGTCAGAAGAAGCCCAATCATGAGAGAAATGGAATCGCCATCTCACAGCTCCACCCAATAAGAATTCTATCCAAATGTTCTAAAATTCCATCAATGATGCCCATATCTCACATGTCTTCCAAAAAAAATTCCATGGAATTCAATCCATGTCTCTCCACTGTCCCGCATAGTCGAGGGGGAACAAAAACTAAGTTGAAGACTAGTTCCCCTATCTTTTAGGGTGGTTATACTCTATAATTATCCATTGGGGGACCACACCAAATTCTGATGGGGAATTCTACTCTTGTATCATAAAGACTCACACCCTATCCGGTAGGTGGTTCCACTCGGTTGGTAGAGGATCCATACATAAGATAATGGGGGGATATACTCTATAGGTCTATGAAATCTACTTATATATGATAGGGGTACCACTGTTATCATCAAGGACCCATGCCCTATCTGGTAGTGGGTTCCACTAAAATGATAGAGGAACCACACCTAAGATGATGGGGGGTTCCTCTCTTGAGGTCGATGACCCAATCCTTTGTGTAGCAAGGGGATTCCACTCTATTCATTGACGACCTATTCCCTATCCTATAGAGTGTTCCTATTGGTATGTAATTATAGAGTACTCAATCCCAAGATGATGGGGGGGTTCTACTCTGGAGGTCAATCCCTCTTTTTTTTGTTGACATAGGGGTTACACTCTATTCATTAAGGAAATTTGCCTTATCTGATAGGTCTTTTTACTTGATATGTAATTGTAAAGTAAATGCACCCAAGCTAATATGGGTGTTCTTCTATAGATTCTATTATGATCCTCTACATGATCACTATCGTAGTCGAGCATCACCTAAAATAAGAATTATTCTCAGAACATTTCACATTGTATCTTGAAATACTCAAGAAAGGTAATCATCACATTATACCAATAAAATCATTCAATATAGGTTACTCTAAGGAAAAAATCCAAATCTAAATGAAGAATATATATGAAATTTAAGTTTCCTCAAAATGAATCAAGTATTACATGGTGTGTGGCGAGATCCACATTGTGTGTGGCCCTGCTCCACCAACTTTCTATGTCCCTGGCCAGCACAAGACTCACAGTCCATGAATAGGAACATGCAGTGATGGTGGACTACATAGTTTGTCCAAAATATCTATAATATTTCAATTTCTTTCAATACATGTCCTTGTTCTCTACCCATGTCCATGTGAATTGGTATATAACATGTTTCTCCACAAGTGGTGTTTCTTGTGCACTTTGGTCGTGTCCATTTACATGGGCACATGGCGTGTTCTTGTTTATGTGCTTCATCATATATATCATCCACTGAAGGAAAGGTGGTATAAAGGGTGTTGGAGTGAAACTTTTCATGCAGCCTCATAACTTCCCAAAACCTTTAGTCACCACATAAAATGGGCTACACACTAACTGTTCATCATATTAAATGGTGTGTAGTCCTATTTTTTATAGAATCTTATATCCACTCTATGTGCAGTAGAAATTTCTTTTTTCCATTATATATGTGTCTGTTCTCACTTAAAATTACAAGATCTGGTCACTATTTATCATTTCTAGCCATCCGGTAGTTGTAAACCCAATCATGTTATCCCAAGGGAGTTCCTTCGTTAGTTTCGCATGTCTCCACACCATTAATTTCCACAGATCTGACTATTGATCATCCAAATGATCCTATAAAACCTATAACTATTCCATATCTTTTGATAATTCATTGATATATCCCTCACTCATGAATATGTCCCAATTATTGGGGTTCAATCAAGTTCAGTACCACCTAGAAATGTCAAACCAAGACCATGGGGTACACCAAGTGAAGAACGAGAATAAATTGAGGAGGAAAGACATAAGAAAAAATGGTTTAAATTTTGTTTCCAATCATTCTTTTATAATGAACAAGAAAGTTTATATTTGGAGTCAAAAAATAATTTAATAATTTAATTTAATTGATACATGGGTTCATACAAAGGTTTTGATCAGCATAGAACCAAGAAAGGGATTTATATGCCCATTCAATTTAATCAACAAGGGCACAAACAAAAAATTGATAAGTTATACATAGATATTGGATCATCTATCATCGAATAATGATCATTACAACTAATTAGGGATGTTGTAGAGTTAGTTGATCCTCAATCAACTATACTCCATCTATTTTTCATCATCAAATATTATTCTCCAATTGAAGAAGGGTGAGAATCTTAGGAATCCTCATAGGGTTTATGAATAAAACCCTAGAGGATTCAAAATGTAAAAGATTTTATAAAAAAATATGTTTGGATAAATTAATATTTTAATTAAATAAATTTAATTAGCTAACAAATTGAATATGTTTCCAATGTTCTAGATATATGAATGCTCTATGTCGGCCTATTTTAAGTTCTTCCTAGGGTAAAAATTGTTCAGGCACAAAAATGATCTCGGATTTCTAATCTAATATTCCATAAAAGATTTATATCATTTTATTTAAGAAACTCCTCTTGCATAATAGAAAATATGTTTAATATTTTTATAAAATTAATTCCAACCACATTGGGCCTTTTAATCACACGAAGTCTTAGAGTTTTTCTTTGAAAATATATGTAGAAATATTTAAATGTATTACAGGGAAAAATAGGGTAACTAAATCATTCCCTGCTTTAATATTTTCATCCTTGAAAAGCAAAGATGGCCAAAAATCACAGGATACTAAGCCCACATCTGGCTCTCCCAGTCCTAGAATATATCTTACACATTCATGTGAAACCAAAAAATTTAGAACAAGGGGATGGTCTATCCATGTGGGTTCTTATTCTATTGATACTCAATTTCAATAGGGTGATAAGTAAAAGTCGCTACATCCTCAATGTCTAGCTCTCCCCAGTTGATGACATTTATAGGGTCATTCATGTAAACCCTTAGCTACGTCACATGGAATATTTCATGAACCTACTCTAGTTGTGGGGGTAGGTTAAGGTGGTAATAAACCTCGTCAACCCTCTACATTATCTCAAATGGCCCAATGAACCTTCGGGAGAGGTTCTTTCTTGATTGAACCTTTGTAATCCTTATTGTGTGGAGACTCTTTGGAAAAAATTGTCTCCCTATTAAAAATTTAAGGGGATATAATAACTTTCTATGTTATATTTATACAAGCTACGGGTCATCCTCATCCGTCCTGGACCATCTTCGTGGAAACCTTCACCTTCTATGGGCCCCCAAGCGAAGTCTCCCCAAACTATTTTCCTCAAATGAGTGACCTTTAGGGTCTCCCATGCAGGCATTAAAAACATTTCATGTCAATGTAAGAGTGGTATATGTTCTTTAATGAAAAATATATCAAGTTCATAAGATCCTCATTGCTCTATAAAAATTTTAACATTCAATACCTTGGCATATCGCCCAACATCTGGATCGTGTGCTCAGTCTTCCCATTGGTCTAGGGGTGAAAGGATGTACTCATCCAAATTTTCATCATGAATTCATCTGGTAGTCCACTCCCTAATCATGACATAAATTGTGTGTCATTATTCGAGAAAATCATTGGGAGAACCTCATGATGGAAAACAATATACTATGTGTAACACTACCCTAAAATCTCTATCGAAATATGATCCCTAATAGCAAGGAAGTGTGTTGAATTTTTTATTTAGTAAACTATCTCCCAGATGGAATCATGTAACTTCTCCTTCCATAGGATAAATGTCACAATGTTCATGGATATGTCGTGCCACTTACACTATGGGATCTCAAGGGGATATATCAAACCTGTCATAAAATGGTGCACAGCCTTCACCTACTAACATGTGAGGCACTAATAGATGGACTCAGCTACACACAATCTCATTTTGGACCCCCAAAAATGGTTTTGAAGTTCTCTGTACATCTTTCCCACATCACGATGGACCAATAGGGGATTAGTTTTGAACTCTTGAATCACCACCTCCCGCATTTTGATTGGAATCACCATTAATCCGTACAAAAATATGATGTTATTCCCTCCTTCAGAATATTAATATAGTGATTACCCTCTTGTTATCTAGTTATGTAAGACCTCAAAATATATATCTATTAGTTGGGACACTCTCACATGCTTGATAAGAGGAAGATTCAACACCATCGACTGTATAAAAGTAATACCCACCTAGTCCACCAAGGTCAGCTGCAAGGAGGTCAATATCAATAAATCCTCTAATATTAATAACCCTATAAATTCTTAATAAGTGAGTATACTGATATTTCCCTTCCCTATAATATAGGCTATCTAGAATTTATAGTTCTGTAGGAACTCCAACCACTTATGTTGTTTAAAGTTCAAGTCTCTCTACATGAAGTTGTACCTGAGACTCTGATTGTCCAAGTAAACCACAAAGATCCCCCCTAGAAGGTAGTTCCTCTACATCCATAAGATGAATACTACTATTTTAATATCATAGTAAGTATTTCTATAGTTCTTCTTGTGTAGTATCAACAAACTCAATCCATATGAAGTAACTACATTACGTGGTATCAAAACATATTTGATCCCAACTTCTAAGTCATTTCAATAAACTACATACTCCATTAAACCCTCTAGGAGTCTCAATAATGGATCACTCGTCAGATTTAGCCTCAACTACTTGAATTTCCTCCATCACTGCTCAGTCTATGTAAACAGTTACCCTTTCACCATCATTGTGGTCAAAGGGGCCTAAATTTTGTATAAGTCTTCCATAATCCTCTTATATTACCCTACTAAGAAAAGAATGCTCCACACCATTAATGCTATAATGGGTGTCTCTCAAAAAAACATTTTATCATCCTTTACTAGGTACATTGATAAACCTTTCATAGAAATAACATTCAATGAAAATTTAACTTTGTGAATCTAGAGATGAATATTTTAGAGCTTCCAATAAAGTTGATTCTCTTGAAGAAAACAGATAACCATATTCAGGTGCACTATATTCTACTCCTCTAATGTAGAGTCGTTGAGTATGTTGTCGATTATGAAACCAAAAAATGGCCCATGTATGGATAGAATACCTATTTCCAAAAATCCATTAACATGGTGGGGGAATAAACCACACCAAATGGAATCACTAGGAACCCATAGTGTATATTTCAACATCAGAATGCCTTCTCTAGAATATCATCCTCACAAAAGCTTAATTGGTGGAATCCAAAACCGAGATTGATCTTCAAAAACCATAACACATATCACAACTAGTCAATGAGGTCATCAATCGTTGTAAATGGGTACATTTACGTTATCTTTGCTTGATTAAAGCATTTATAATCCATGAAATGCCACCAGATTTTTTCTTCTATTATCAAAAAAATATTATAGCTACCCTAGTTGACAAATTGGTTCTGATGAAACCTTTCTCTAGAGGGTCCTCAATAAAAAAACAAAACTCTAATAACTTAGTAGGGGTCCTCATATATTCTGTATAATATATCAGATCAATGCTTGGATGAAAGTCGATGAAAAAGTTATCCTGTTCCTAGGAGGTGGTTCTAGAATTTCCTTGGTGAATACATATATATATTCCTATTAAACTGAAGTAATCCCAGTTCCAAAATATCCTTCTCTACCAAGGGATATACTCTCCCACTAATGAGTGATAGGATTCATGTTTCTACAGGTAGAACCCACTTGTCCCACCATGAAATTAATCTTTCCATTAAGGTTAATTTCGTCCCATCAGTGAGAAGGTATATAACTCATCTATGGTGACAGTTAATACGAACTCAAACCATGGAATCCCAATACATACCTAAGATGATATATTAGGGTTCCATCGTCATGACCAAATGGTCCCATATGAACCTCTATCCAACAAGAAATATCTTGAACTAAATGAAGATAAAAGATGAAAAATAAGTTTTCACTGTGGGAACCTCAAGATTGAAATAATGCGCTTACACCTTAACTCGGATCTCTAACTATTGAACCATGCGTTTTTAGAGGAAGGAATGACTAGAAACTATGTATACTAATACTGAGTAAATAGTCGAACAAAAAAAGATCATAACTCTAATCATCACATGTATGTATGGTCATAAACCTCCAAAGCCTCTAGCTTTCAGTGACCTTGGCTACAGACTCTCTGATCATGATGTGGGTCACCTAGTCATGGTGGTGGTACAATATCATAGAATCATCCACCACATGTTACTGCTTATACTCCTCTTCCAACAACACCTCCCTCTGGACCACCCTTCCCTCTCATGTGAGATACCTAATCACGGTGGTTCCTCTACCATAATGGTATGTCATCTATATATCTAAACTCTTTGATGCATCTGGTTGGGTTGTCTCTCGTGATGTGACATCACCCATCATAAGAACAATATTGACCCTCATTAGGATACCCGGGTTCTCAATAATTCCCCAAAATACATGCCTAATTTTGATCACATGTGGGAATTAAGCATTGAGATCCCCTCTTTGTTTGTCAGATAACCATTTTAGATGAACCATACCTATGACACCCACTACCATCTCTAGTTTTCTACCATCCCTCTGAAAGAAATATATATATAACTAGTTCCCACTCCAACACTGCAACATTGGTGGGGATGCACAGGGGCACCATTCTAGAATGGATCTATTTTTGTATTCCCTTCTTAAACATCCAGGATCAGAATTAATCGACCCAAATCATGTAAAGGGATTAATGGGTATGGTTTATAAACCTCATTATATTCTCAATAATATTCATCCCTCCACACTGTAGCTCCAAAATCTCTTCAGTCTGAACTATGAAAAAAATTGAGGGGTGGTGCTCCCCATGAAATAGCTAGTGGAATTCAGTTGAAGAGAGTTTTGACTAATTGTACATCTATGTAACAAGGCTCCACTAGTTCCAAACTACTCCATTCAAAAGGATTGTTCCATGTGAACCCTATTGATCCCTTAGTGTCTATATGAGATAGAAGAAATGAACCACTAACTCTAGAAAATACTCTTCTAACAAAGGAACTTAATCTCTATGGAACCTCAACAACCTATGTCACTTGAACTCATGGGGTGCACTTAACCTCCTCACATCTTTATCCAGTTAGTAAGGTACAATATTTTACTGAAAAGGTGGGGGTTTTTATACCTACCCAACTAGAGAAATAATATCATGGGATGGAACCTAAACTATGTGATCGTCACTCAATGGGTCATCATCATTTTCCAAAACTAGTATCATGGATGGCGGTTGTCAAGGAGGCATCTTGTGATTTACCAAGATCTACCTTGGTCATATGAGCATATATATATAATGACATTGGGGACGAGACTCAAGGAGGATAATAAAAGACTCAATCATATTTGATGTATGTACCATCAGTCCCAGCAACTAATGTCTCTGTATTCCAAGTCGAAAATAATGTATTATGGGTGCTAGTAAATTGATACGTTGATCTCTCATACCATCACTAAATTACCTGCCCTAATATTGGCACTCGTGACACTTTGAAATTGTTTCAATATTCTTAATTAAATCCTCATCAATAGATTAATCCAAAAAAAATCCTAAGTAATGAATTTTTCTGATACCAATCTGTCATGACCCAGACCAATTTGTGGCTCGAGATGCAACTACCAAAATCACACCTCTATAGTCCATGGGATGGGGATAAGCATAGAAAGGCATATACTAACTGGGAAGACTTTTCCTATGTATATATATATGCACATGTCTTAAAATATCAATTCATAAGTGGAAGGGAATAATAATAAAAATATTAAAAAGTTATAACATTAACCAAACATTAAATATCTCTAGGTTATACAAGAGCATGATAGTGATAACTGTAGAGTAAAGGAGAAAAATACATTCCCAACCAAAAATATGTCTCAACCGGAAAATTTTTGAAATGTAAACTGGGAAGAGAACCCATATCTTGATCTCCATGTTTTGACAACCATATATGGTCCAATGAACCAAGTATCCATAAGATTCTATGAAATCATTGTCGACCTATCCGTCATCTTCATAAGACATGAAAGATGTGGTAAAATCCCAGGTATGGGTGAATATATACATACCCAGTAGGATGCCTCATAGGATTAAGGGGGATAAATAATAGATCCAATAAGAATAAAAAGATAGTAGATAGTACACAAGATGCAAGATACATTGAAAGAGAACAACCCAACCAAAACCAAGAGGTATTGAACTCATTCTAAAATAGAAAGTACATAGTGTGTAGATTAATTACATTTTGATCCTTTTAAATCTATAGCAGAAGAGTAGACTCATACGACCATGAGAATCTAAACATGGAAAGAACATGGAATGAACATTTAATATTTTCAGCCCTTAGAAGGAGAGTAACCGAATAAAAATGTATGGATATATATATATGAATATACATTATTAGTAAAAAGTGTTGAAATTGAGAGATGAAGGGGGTATCTATTTGACAGCACATCTGAAGAATAAAAGTCTCAAATAGTTCCATATTTTCATCAATGATTCCAACCATCTCAGGCGTCTACCTAGAAGTAACAATACAAGCCCATCCATGCCTTTCCACTATTCTACACAGTCGAGGTGGAAAAAAATCGAAGTAGAGGACCCCTTACCTAGTGGGTATTGGGGGTTAATCTCTGTATGTATCAATAGAGGACACATGCCCAATGCTGATGGGGGGTTCCACTCCAGTGTCACAAGGACTCGTGCCCTTTTTGATAAGGGGTTTTACTTGATAGGTAGAATACCAGAACCTAAGATGAAGGGGGTACCACTCTATAGGCTGACGACCCATGTATTTTCATGATAGGGGTTGCACTCTGGTTATCAAGGACCTATGCCTTATCTCATAGGTGGGTTCCATTCATAAGGTAGAGGACATGTTCCAAGAATATGGAGGGTTCAACTTCGTAGGTTAAGGACCCGTGACCTGCTGTGACTGGGGAGTCCACATTGGTTGTCGAGGACTTCTTCCCTATATGATATGGGGTTCCACTTAGTAAATAAATCTAGTGTACCTTTACCCAAGATGATTGGGGTTCTAATCTAGTGTCTCTGGTGATCCTCTGTCTGCTTGCTGTCATTTTCGAACATCACCTAAAATTAGTATCAATACTAGAAAAATTTACATTTTATTTCATAATCCACAATCAAGGTATCCATCATGTGCTATCTAAAAAAATAATCTGTATAGGTTACTCATGGAAAAAAATTTGAGTCTAAATGAAAGAGATACAGAGCCTTTATATTTTTTCAAAAGGAACCATGTATTACACAACATGTTAGGGGACCCAAATTGTCTTTGGTCCCACCCCAATTCCTGACCAGGACCCTAGACATGACATGGCTCTAAATTCGTGTAGTTTTACACACTATTTTGGTGGAATACATGGCGTGTCCAAACTATCCCAGATTGGGTTGGGTACATTTACTAAAGTTATGTCCATGTACTTTGGTACACAACGTATTTCTACACATGGGGTTCTCCCCATATTCTATATCCTTGTCCTTATACTCAAGAATGTGGCATGTTCCTAGATGTGTGCTTCATAATGTAGATCATCAACATAGGGATGGAGGTACATGTCATTTATGAGTAATACATGATGTCCCATCCCTATAATTTTTTAAATCCCTATTCACCACAATAAAGGGTCACGCAATATGTGTTCATCATGGTGCATGGAGTGAAATTTGTTTTTTCATAGAACCTCATATCATATCACTGTGTGGTAGATATTTCTTTCCAAATTTATATTCAGCTTATTTCATTCCCAAAATTAATGGATCTGGTCACCTTCATCAATTTTGTATATAAAGTGGCTGGAAACGTGATCTCGTCAACCCATGATAGTTATTTTGTGAGCTCAATGCATATCTGCACCTTTCAATGCCATAGATATGACTAAAAATTATCCAAAACGATCCTCTATAACCTACAACCTTTAAAGATCTATTCCAGATTCATCTATATGATATTCTCTAACAAATTTCTCAAAATTCTAGAGGCCTGACTGGGCTCAGTCCTTCTCGACAATGATAAATCAGGACAACGGGGTACAACTGGTGAAGAATTTTAAGAAATTGATGGGGAAATGAATAATAAAAATGGTTTAAATATTTATTCAAATCATTATTTTCCAACTATCAATTGGATGTATTTATTGGGGATATAAAACAATTGAAATATTCCAATTTAATCAATAAACGGGCATATACAAAGGCTATGATTGGCACAGATCCAAGAAGTGGATTGATCTTCTCAATTAATTTAATCATAAAGGGTGTAGACAAAAAAAATTCATGACCTACCAAGATATTGTGTCATTTTTCATTAAATAACATCCTCTCGAACTATTGAAGGATTTCATTGTGTTTGTTTTATCTTGATCTTCTCTGATTAAGTATTTCACCATCATTCAAGGTGATTCTCCAACATATGGAGGAGAACAAGATTTAGAATCCTTCCTAGGTTTATTCTTCTAACCATGTAGGGTTATCCAGGTAATTGATTTTATAAAAAATTTATTTTAGTGAAAATAATCATTAAATTAAACCAATTTATTTAACTAACGAACTGAATGTACATCCAGAGGGTGAGATATCAAAACACCCCACACCAGTATATTTTAGGTCGTACCTAGGTTGAATAATATATTTAGAAAACAACATTGGTATTGAATTATTTACCCCAATTTTTTAAGAGTTTTCCCATTTTCATTAAGAAACATTGCGTACAGATTATAAAATATATTTAGTATTTTTATAAAATTAATTCTGGGCACACCGAGAAACAGAATCGCACGTCATCTCGACACTTAGCTTTGGAAATATATATAAAAATATTTTAATGTTATAAAAGGACTGAAAATGGTATCTACAACATTTCCTTTCATTGTAACACTTTGAAATGTTTTTTAATATATTTCGAAATCTATATGTTGAGACTGCGAGGGATTATAAGACTTAGTGTGCTCATAATTAATTTTATGAAAATATTAAATATATTTTATATTAAAAGAACATGGTTTCTTAATGAAAATGGGATAAATCTTAAAAAATTTATCAAAACTGAAATTTGAGATAATGGTTGAGTCTCGAATATGTGGTTTACCCTAAGAGGAACCTAAAATATTTTGGCACTGGGCATTCAGATAAATCGGTCATTTTTGGTATGTTCAGTTTATTTATTTATTAGATAAATTTATTTATTTATTAATATAACCTAAAATAAATTCATCTATAGATATTAAATTATGAATATTACCCATGTTTATCTAGATACACTATGGGAGAATAAAGAGGATTTTATTCCACCTCTCATTAGCAAATCAGAATCAGACGATGAAGTGACTATAGATCAAGGAAGATCGAGATGATATGAATGCAATGAATCCTTTTATTAATTAGAAAGCGCATTCATAATTTATTAATGATCCAAAACTAGTTAGTACTATTAAATATATGGATTTATACCCTATTGATTAATTTTTTTGAGCATGATCAATTATTTTTTATCTACATTGATTGTAACATTTTAGCATGCACCCCTGTAGGGGTTTTAATTGATTATTCAATTGTTTCTCACCCAAGATATCCCAAATCATGTTATTTATCCAAAAAATATTTTAAAATGACCATTAACCTTGGTTTTAGTTATCTTGTCTCAATGATTCATCATGTTCCTTGGGGATTAGCCTATGGGGTCTCAGTTTGACTTTACTGGGAGAGACCAAGACTGATTGGACCCTCAGATTTATAGCAGCTTCATGTACAGTGAATGGAATAAAAAATCAGGGATAAACTAATATTATTTACGTGATATGGATTATTCCACTGAGGATTAGAATACTATTAAGGTATTGTGGGTGATGGGAGAAACATACAGTGCATTATAATTTCAAGAGAACCATCGAATATTCAATTTTTATCCACTGAGGGTCTAAAAATGATTACTGGAGACCTGTTTCATTGATCTCGAGAGTCCTAGAGGGAAGATCCAAATAATTGATTCTAGATCTATAATTTCATAGAAGATCTAGAAATTCTGCAAGAAACCCAACTACACAATGTGTAGTTTAACAAAAAAAAGTTTTGCAGTTCCCTTTTTGTTGTAGTTCTATGGATTTGATAAAGATAAGGATTTCACATTGTGTGGATGGGCTAAATTCCATTTATCTCCTCCCAGGTGGATAATCTATGTGTAAAAGTACATTGGAGGGACCCCAGGAGGGATGAAATAATTTGGAGCACACTGTGTAATAATGTTCAAGGACACGGTCATGGACATGGGTGGAAACATTTATTTAAAGAAAATCACTGTACTGAAGTACACAAACTTGGGTACACTTACAATGACACATCAAGAAGCTTGGACAGGACCCCAGGTGGTGGAGGCATGTGATGTAGTCCACCAACACACCGTGTAGTGATATGCGGTTAGTGATTTTTGTACCATTAGGGAAACAACCATGTGTAGGAGTAGGGACACATGTTGTGTGGGTCCCTTATATTCCATTTAACCCTACATTCCTTTTTAGAAAACTTTAACCTCTTCTATGCCCTTTGTTTGTACTCATATTTTGGACTGCAAGTAACCTATGCAGAGTGTTTTATCACATAGAACATTATGTAATTCTTGGTATTAGATGTTGACGAATGAAGTGATATTTTCTATAAATGACACTTATTTAGGTGGTGATTGATGATGGAAGTGATCAAGAAGAATCGTTAGAATGGTATCACCCATATATACCGGGGTGCAAGTCCTATATCTACTAATTATTACACCTATTTAATTTGGGTAAAGGTCCTATATATAGTAATTATAACTCCCCATATGTATTTAGGGTGCAGGTCCTATATCTAAGGATTTTTACCCCTATAGGATAACGAGTGGTTCCTCCATATAATGAGTGGTACACCCCCTCATAGAATTAGGGTGTGGGTACTCTCTCTATTCAGTGGTACCCCCAGATGTACGAGGGCATGGGTACTATGTATACTATGTGGTACTCACCAATGTAATTAGGGAATGGTTCCTCTATCAACTGTGTTTTACCACTATCAGACTGGGTGTGGGTCATCATTGCAATGATAGGTGCCCCCTGATGTACCTAATCGTGAGTCATCTATCTACCATGTTATACCCACAATTTTATATGGTGAGTCTCCCCCTAGCATTGAGTGTAAGCCCTAATGCACTAGGGAATGGATGTTACACTTTGATATTGTTTCCTCTCAACTATGTGGCATAGTGGCATAGTTTGCACTGCAACATCCCTATATTTTGTGAATTATTATTTTTTAATTAATATAATATTTTGATATTTTCACTTCACGTGACACTTAATATATATTTTGTTTATTATATAATATCATTTTTGTACTATTTTATATGAAAAACAAATGGAATCTTTCACTACACACAACACTAACTTGGATAGTGTTACACACAAAATCAAGTATCTATGAAAAAACACATTATTATTATTATTATATAAATAAGATAGTTGAAAGCTATCCATTAAACCTTGTGATATGAATAATAAATAAATACTTATTAAGTATTATTTATAATGGTATTTATAATGAAATATATAATTTTGGTAACGTATTTATAAGTTTAAAACTAATATTTTATCAGAGGAGATGATTTTCATAAAAAATGATAAAATTAATTTTATAAACTAATAGAAATTTATATTGACAAAACAATCATCATTTTTTATTTTAGAATCTCAAAATTAAATTAGGGATAATTTTATTATTTTTCTAAAAAGTTTCAATTTTAAATGAATTGTGCAAAATACTGCATTGTAGATAAAACATGACTTTTTTTAAAATAATTATTTTACATTAAATTATTTTTAAATTCATAATATAAATTAATTCATATATTAATATCATGTAGATAATTGTAATCACTCTTATAATATAATTGGATATACAAAATTATTGAACTTTTGAGTGTGTCTTTTACCAACCTTCTAGTCACATCTGCGGGATTAGTATTAAAAATAATTTTACCACATCAGTGAATTGAATTTAAAAAATTGGACATACATGGTTCTAATTAGTATGAAAATGTGGTATAACAAGATGAAAATAATTTTTGGTTAATAGTAACTTTTAAATTTTATTTACCACTATTAAAGGGTAAATCCGGTAAATAAGGTTAAAATATAATATTATAATATTATAATATTATAAAATTAACCTAAAAATTGTATTTATTTCATTGGATGAGAGTTTTTCAAAAAAAAAACAGAAATATATATCTAAAATTTGATTCATTTTAAGCCACTTGTGTTAGATTAAGACATTTATTATATTTTATTTAAAGAATAGTTAAAAATATAATATTCAAATTTTAATAAATAAATACTTTTTAATATATATTTAATCATATGGAAAATTTAACAATAAATATTCATAGAAATATAAAACATTTATCGACATAATGATGATTTATTTTTAATTTTTATAATTTAAATAATTGAATTTAATAGTTACACAGTGATGATGTTGTAATAGATTTATTAAAGGAAGAATCAAATAAATAATATTATTAAATTTAAAATAAATATCTTTTACGATATTTGATTCCATAAAATAAATTTTTGGATTAAAATTACATGTTAGGGATGAGTTAGTATTGTTGTTTAAGGAATCAAGTTTTTAGGATTTTATAAAATGTCAAGTAATAAATAGTGTCAAAATTAACATAAATGAGATATTAAAATAGTTAATATTTTATTAAATGTTATAAAAGTTATAAAAATATATAATTCAGTTAGGAAACTATGGTAATGTTAAATATTTCATAAATTGTCAAATTGGGGATTGTTTAGAATTTTATAGTTACTATATTAAAACTATAGTGTTAAAAAACAAGTTATCATGGTTATAGTTAAATTGTTTAAATAAATGTTAAATCCAAAATATAAGGTTATTTTTGAGACATAAACATGTATAAAATTCCTTTTTTGATGGTATTTAAATCTATCTTCATCTAAAATTCAAAATAACTCACTTTTGAGTAATTTTAAATAGAAATTCATTTTATAATAAATTAATAGTTTTGGGGTTTCCTAAAGTGCCCCTCCTCCCTCTTATTGAAGGGTAAATTTCATTCTCTTTTATTCACACCTATAAAACCTTTTGGATCAGCCATTCCCTTCCCATTTCGCTTCCAAACACCCCTCCCTTACTCCTATTATCCTTCCCTTGGGCACAAGGAAAATCAAAAAATCCTTTTCCAACAAACCAAAAGGTGTTACTCGATTAAGAGGTAAAGAATTCTCTCAAGCTCCTTTCTTAATTATCCTTCTCCACTCCTGACACTACCTTTATTTAATTACATTAAGAAAAAATTAGTATCATAAATATTATGGGATGTTTTTATGCTATGTTTTCTACCTATAATAAATCACACTTCTTTCTAATGGATAACAAACGTACTATTTCTGTGTACGGTGAACTAATGCCTCACGAAATGATGATTGTTAATTTTTCCTTTACCACCAATCATGGTGGCCATTATGATCGAAAATAAATCTATATATTTTATATATAATATTTATTATGTCATTAATATTTTTTACACCTTTTTACAACACATACATTTATACATTCTATTTGGGGTTAATACGATAATCTCGTTTGAGGAAGTGTGGACTACCGCCCCCTCAAAACTATGTGATTCGTTCACACCCCACATGTAATGTATCAAGGATGGGTTTAGTGAAAATATATGATATAAATGATATAAAAATTATAATGGAATAATGATATATATATACACATACATATATATAAATATTCCATTTACATACTTTATTTCAATGCGGCAATTACAACGGAAACAATGTTAATGCGTACGTACGGCATACCATATCTACAAAATTTTTATTCGATTTCATACTTATTAATTATTTATATTATAGAAATATAAAAATTTTGTATATAAATGTTATTTATATAATTATTTAAATTCCAAAATCATGATATAATTTTAAGGACTGACGATACAACAAATTAACACACATGCGGATAAAAAAGAAAAAAGTACCTAAAGTGAAACCATAACATAGGATCACTATCTATTGGGTAATATAAGGTCATAAAAAATAATATGTGGTCTTAGATGTAATAATATTATTATTTAAACGATTTACAATAATTTGATATTTATTATACCGGAATCTCGTTCAAGTACTAATATAGTTGAGACACAAGGTAAGGGATTTATGTCTCATTTTTATTTCTGTGTGACAAATATCTTATACAAAAATTATTTTTTCTATTAGTTTTATATACTACCCATGAATTTATTATATGAGTATTATCCTTAATATTATGATATTTCCATATTCTTGTTATTTTCATTCTTATATGTGAAATACGATTCTTTTGATTATAAGGTGATGAGTATTGATTTAACAATCTCTTCCATATTTAAGATTGTTTTGTTTTAATTATTCATTGGGGAATATTTATCATCCATTTCAATATTTTCTTAAAATGTTCACATAAAAAGTTTTCATATTCTCCTATGGATTTTTAAAGTCAATTTAACTTAATTTTTACTTATACATCATGGTTTTAAAGATATCTTTCTTTCTTTATCTAAATGATGTACTTTTTTACTTTTATAGAAAAAATTATGAGAATAATGTTTTTTAAGTTATATGTATTTTAAGGTTTTTTATGATTTTATGATTTGTTATTAATTTTAAGTGTCCCTAAAATCTTACATGGTTATTTTCAAATAAATATTTTTCTTTTAAAATTGCACGACATTTTAGTAAAATAAAACTATTTTTGTAAACAAAGGATATTTTCATCAAGAACTATTTTAAATAATTTTTATAATTACTTTATTTTTATTCCAATTGGGTTAATAGGTAATGGTTTTGAAAATGTTTTATGTTTTAGGAACTGATTTTTTATGAATATTCATGTTCCCGATGATCATTCAAAATCCTTCCCCACTTATGATGACATATATTTTTATAGTTCCACAATACCATTCATATTATTTCTCCGAATAGATTATATTTTGATGTTATTATGTTTAATAAACCCACATATTTTCATGGGTCATTCTTTGGATGAAATTATTGTGAAACCTATATCTTTTCTATAGGTAATGATATGACTACACATTTATAGTACCCATTTCATTTCATGTATTATGTTATGATTGTTATTGATCTTGTATCACATGTATGTGTGATTTCATTATGAGATGGGTGAGGCCTATATCTCACTATGATGCATTGGGTAATGATTAATATCTTATGAGATAGGCTAAGATGGTATTTGGAGATAACCTTAAATATTAAGATGATCATGGGAGTGAACCATGAATACCATTATGGAATGTGGAGTGAACCTAAACTAATAATATGGTCATGGTAGAGAGGCCTTGTCTCTTATGTAAGTCTTTATATTCAATTTTGTTTACCATAATTCCATATTTTGATCCTATATTAGGATTTATTGGCTTGTTAACTTTATTTCCTTATGATTCATGTCTTATTAAATTCCATTATTTTTTCCATGTTTCATGTATATGATCTTTAAAATGTTGGGTATGGTATTTTATTTTCATGATCATGTTATCATACCCTTATGCTCATGGTTATGCTTACATATCCTCCTTGTTTACCCTTACTGATCATTTGAGTTCACCTCTTAATTATGTTTCCTTTCCCTAGGTTATGAATAATGGTTTTAGTTAGAAGTACTAAAAGGGGAGATCTTAATGTTAGTTTTGAATTTATTTCATCAGGATAGAAGATTTTCATTCTATGTATCCAAAGACAATAAACTATTATAGTTATCGGGATTTTATTACTATAATATACTAAATTTTCATAAAATAAGATTTAATATCAATGTTTTTTAATCATAGGTGTCAATAGTTGGTAATAGATTAAAATATTAGTCAGCCTTTAAAAACTATGATTAAAATACTTTTCTAACATCCCCAAAGATATTTCTAAGGATATGTCTTGTGATTTACTAAGGATAAGTATATGTATAGGTTACAATCCTATATTTTTTAACATGATCCTTAATAACCTAGCATTAAATGTAATATAAAATATATGTAAATATAATATTTAATTTACATTACTTATATTTTTTAATCTCTGATATGTATTTCTCATACTTTTAATTCTTGTCTTATCCAATAGATAGGACTAGAGAGAACATAGATAACCTTGACTGTTTCAGATTTGGAAAGTATGGGAATTATGAAAAGGAATTTTTTAAATGGAAATATTTTAAATAGAATCAGAACGGTGGTAGGAGTATTGGTTATACTGTTGAGTATAAATATATTCTAAACTACATGTGAAAGGTATAGGATGTTGTATAATTATTGATTACTTTATACCTAAGAATCATGGTTATATTAAGGTTTTGGAACCTTAGGACATGATTAATATTTTTGTAAAGACTAGGATGTTATTTCCTGAGTAATTGTTTAAGAATAATTTTGGATTACTGAGGTGTATATGTTTCACAATTCAAAGATTATGTAATATGAATCATGAAATATATAATAATTTTTGTTATTATTTTTTCATTAAGGATTGCAAAGGATAAGTTGAATATTCCTAAGGACCAATAAAAGTGATTTAAGGGTTAGGTGATATACTTAGAGAACACATGATTAAGGGAAAGATAACCCTAAATATGTTCCTTTTGTTAAGATAATGATATTTGGATTACAATATGATGGATTTAGTAAGTAAATCGTATAATGCTAATTTCATGGGAACTAATTAATGATTTGTTTTCAAAAGGGTTATGCTACCATCGATGAAGTATAAATCTTTTTTGTACATAAGGATAAAATTAAATAAATTTTTTAATAAGGAAACATACATGTTTTCAATAAGGATATATTCTAATTTCTGTTATAAAAATGACCCAAGAGAAAACAATATGAATGGGTTCACATATTTGGAATAGAATCAATAAAAGATACCTTAGGATATATTGAGGATAAATGTTATATTGATTAAGTGGGCCTCTTTCTAATGTTTTGGATTTTTATATTTCATAATTTTTGTAAGGTGATCAATTTATGGTGATTTTATGTTAAAAATTGGATAATGCTTGTTAGAATTACTTATTATCTCACCATAGGTGGAATTATGCATATTTGATGACTTGTGCTAACCATTTTGTAGTGATAAAGACAGATAGGATAACCTATCATTCTATTTATCAATCGCATGATCTAAAAATGCTTCTATAAGGAAAAATTCAACTTCATTTATTTGAATATGTGATGATGTGGAAATTTATTAGGGCATGACCATTGGTGTGATTATACAGAAATAAAGTAAGTTTATGTTGTCATTAAAATTATTCAACCTTTGGAAAGGGATCATGATATAAATTTTTTTATATTATCATCAATATTTATGATATCAATGACCTCTTTCACACTTCATTAGTTTATGGTTTTTTGATTGTTAACTTTCTCTGGATCAACCACTTTCTTTTAGTCAGTGATCTTTATTAATCTCTATGGTTGTTTAGACTTTTTATCTATACCCAAATATTCACCTATATTCTCGAATGTGGAAACCTATAAATGAGTTACATTGGAAACCCATTATATTTCTACATTTTATTTTCAAATGAAAAAATCAGTAATTGTTTTTTCTATGTGGGATTATATGAAAGGAACTTTTAATTATTAATCATTTGATTACCCAGAAGAATTTCAAGGGAGAAATCAATTTTAGGGGGGGGGAGTAGAATGTAACATCCCAAGATTTTGTGAATTATCTTAATATTTAGTTAATTTCACTTAACATGACTCTAAATATATATATTTTTAATTATATAATAGGAATATTTTGGATTATGTTATCCATAACACCACGGGAATCTTGGACAACACACGACACTGACTTGGCTTCTGTTATATGCAACAACGAGTTTCCTCAAAACAACACTTTACTATTATACATATTTAAATATGATAGTTATAACCTATCCGTTAACACTTGTGATATAAATAAGTAATAAATAATTTTTTTAAATATTATTTATAATGGTTTTGATAATTAAAGATATAATCTCTATTGGTGTTTTAATATGTTTTAAACTCTTATTTTCGAAAATTAACTTCTTTTCATAAATAATGAAAAACTTATTTTTATAAACTGATAAAACATTATTAATATGAAATAAGAATCATTTTTGAATTCATAATATCAAAATTTACTTAGGGTTAAATTTTCGTAATTTTTTGAAAAGTTTCAAAATTTGATGAATAATAGAAAATACTTCATTGTAGTTAAAAACTAACTTTTATTTTTAATAATTATTTTACATGAAATTTATTTTCAAGTAATAATAGATAAATGATACATATATTAATCCAAATTAGTTCTTATGAGTTCTTATTATAATAAAATTGCATATGAATATTTATTGTACTTTGGAATGTCTCTTTTACCAGCCTTCTAGTCACATCTTCTGGATTAGAAATAAACATAATTTCACCACTTTTATGAATTGAATTTCAAAAAAAGTATATACATGATTGTAATCAGTATGAATAATATGGTCTAATAAGATCAAAAATTTTTGGGGAATAGTAACTTTTGAATTTTATTTACCACGGTTAAATGGTAAATGAGTTAAATAAGGGTAAAAATAATATTAGAATATTATAAAATTACCCTAACACATGTTGTAATTTAATTGGACGTGTGGTGTTCAACCAAAATCAATATTAGGTCAAAATATGATCTTTTTTAATCAACATGTGTTAGATTTGTACATTTATTATATTTTATTTAAAAAGAGTTAAAAATTTAATATCTAGATTTTAATAAATAATTATTTTTAAAATATTGTTATACATAAGGAAAGTTCGACTAAAAATTCTCATAAAAAATATAAAAAATTTATCTACTTAATGATAATTTAATTATAATATATATACATTAAATAATTAAATTTAATTGGGACACATTATGATATAGTAATTGATTTATTAAAGGAAGAATCTAATATATGATATTAATAATATTAAAATAAATATCATTTGAGTTATTTGATTCCATAAAGTAATTCATTGGATGAATATTACATATTAGGGATGAGTTAGTTTATTTTTTTTATGTAATAATTTTTTCTAAGATTTTATAAGAAGTGATGTAATAAATAGTATCAAAATTGAAAAAAATTAAATTTAAAAATAAATAATATTTTATTAAATGTGTTAAAATTCAAAAAAAAATATTTAATTCATCCAAATAACTATTATAATGATAAATATGACATAAATGATCCAATTGGGGTTTTTTCCATTTTATAGTAACTCTATTAACCCTATAGTTTACAAAAGACAAATTTTCATGGTAAGAGTTAAATTGTTTATCTAAGGGTTAAAGCCAAAATATTAGGTTAATTTTGTTACATAAACATATCTAAAGTTAATTTTTTTAGGGCCTATAATCAACTAAAATTCAAAATAATTCACTTTGGATCTACTTGAAATCAAAGTTCAATTTATAATAAATTAATAGTTTTGGAGTTTCTTAAAGTGCCCCTCCTAACACTTATAAAGGGGAACCTCACCATTATTTTATTCAAACCTTTAAAGCCATTTTACATGGCCAAAACCTGCCAATTTCTCCAAAAATATTTCATCCCTTCCTTCTATAATCATTCCCTTGGGAATAATTCAACTCAAGTAAGCCTTTTGTAACAAACCAAAAAGTGATACCCGATTAAGACGTAACGTCTTCCATCAATCTCTTTTATTAATTTTTCTTCCCCACCCCTTCACTCTCTTTATTCCATTATTTTATGACGACACTATTAATATCAATATACTGGTATTTTTTTTATTCTAAGGGTTATAACTACACTTACACACACATCCATCAAATGGATATTGAACATGCTCTTTCTCGGTATGACGAACTATTGCCTCACAAAACGAAGATTGTTCATTTTTATTTCAGCGCCAATAATGGTGGAATTTATGATGGAAAATATAACTATATATGTTTTATATAATAGTTATTATTTACACTAATGGATAAATTTCCTTTACTAACTATTTCAAACTGTTGGTAAAGGATTAACAACCGTTGGTATAAACTATTCCAAATGTTGTCCAAACAATTGGTTTTGGGGTCGTGGGGATAGACATATCCTCACAGTTCTATGTGAATCAATGGTATATGGATGAAAAATGGATTGTATACCAACAGATTCATGTAACTGTTGGTATAAATATTAACCAATGGTTTAAAAACGTTATAAATATCAAAAATCATGTCTATAGAAACTGTTTAGAAACCATTGGTATAGAATTACTCTAACAGTTCCTCACAAACTATTGGGAAATGTTAAGAAAAAGGATATATACCAACGGTTTGTAACCTGTTGGTATATACATTTACCAATGGTTCCGTATAAATAATTTCTCTATGTTCTTTTTTCACACATATGACAATGGTTTACAACCATTGGTATAGTCGTTATGTTGTAGCAACAAGCCTACCTCCCCCTAGAGGACTACCTCCCCCTGTACAGAATTCATACAGAATCTAGAAAAACTATATAATACTAACAGAATTTTGTATGAATTCATACAGAATTCTGAATACCGCCAATTATTTATTTTATAACCTAGTACAAACATACATAATTAACACGTAATTAATAAGTTAATTACAATACGTATGCACATACAACAAGTATACCCATACAACATTAATGCATAATTCATAAGTTAATTAAATACATAAAGAATTCAATTCATAATTTAGAAATAAATTACCCTATGAAATATATAATTATGAATCGGATACATGCAATTTTTAATTATCTATAAAACATTACAGAATTGAATATAGAATTCAGAATGTAATAACCCCAATATAAATAATCATGTTTCTTGTTTGGAATATAGAATTTTTGTTCATTAGAATGGGTGAATTAAAATGAGATTTGAATTTTTGGATTATGTGGTATGCCATGCTATTGCAAGTGGTAAACTGACATGGGGGTAGGGGGTTGTCCAGGGTTTGGGGGATGTCCAAGGGGGTACGGGGTGTCCGGGGGTTGCGGTGTCTGGGGGGTGTGGGTGTCTAGGGGGGGTGGGGGGTGCCCCAGAATGGGGTGGTGTCAAGGGGGGTTGTCCAGGGGTTGGGGGGCTGTCCAGGGGGTGGGGTGTCTAGGGGTGGGGTGTCCAGAGGTGAGGGCTTCCCAGGTTAGTGGGGGTTTTCTATGGGGATGGGGGTGTCCAGGGGGTGGAGGTGTACAGGTGGTGGGGTGGTGTCTAGAAGGGGTGGGGGTTTTCAATGGGGTAGGGGGGTTTTACAGGGTTGGGGTGTCTAGGGGGTGGGGGATATCCAAGGGGACTATCCATTGGGGTGGGGGTGTCTTGGGGGTGCGGGTGTCGAGGGGTGGGGGCCTGTCCATGGGTTTGGGGTTAAATCAAAGGGGGTAGGGTTGTTCAAGGGGTGTGGGGGTGTCCGGATGGTGGGGTGGTGTCCCGGGGGTGGGGATGTTTTGGGGTTTGGGGGTTATCTAAGGGATTAGGGGTGTCTAGGGTGGTGGGGTGGTGTCAATAGGTGGGGGGGGGGGTTGTACAGGGGGTTGGGTTATATCCAAGGGGATAGGGGGTTTCAAGGGGTTTGGGTGTCTAGGGTTGAGGGGGGTTGTCCAAGGGGGTGGGGTCTGTTTATTGGTGTCAGGTTTTGAGGGGTGGGGGGATATCCAAAGGGGTGGGGGACTATCCAAGGGGGTGGAGGTGTCCAATGGTGGGGTAGTCCAGGGGGTTTTCTAAGGGGTAGGCCAGTGTCTAGCGGGTGGGGGTTGTCTAGGGGGTTGGGGTGTCCCAGGTGTTATGGGTGTCTAGGGGGTGGGGGTGTCCAGGTGTGGGGGTTTGTCCATGGGTGTGGGGTGTTTAGGGGGTGGGGTGGTGTTCAGGGGGTTTTTCCAGGGGGTTTGGGGGATGTCTAAGGGGTAGTGGGTGTCTAGGGGTGGGGTGGTGTCCGACGGGGGGGGGGGGGGGGGGTTCCAGGGGGTTGGGGGATGTCCAAGGGGGTTGGGGTGTCCAGGAGGTGGGGGTGTCTACGTGGTGGGTTGGTGTCCAGGGGGTGTGGGTTATCCAAGGGGGTAGGGGTGTCTAGGGGTTTTGGGACTGTCAAGGGAGTTTGGGGGGAGGGGGGCTATCCAATGTGGGTAGGGGGTGTCCATAAGGTAGGGTGTCTAGGGGTGGGGGATTTCTAGGAGGGGTGGGGGCTATCTAGGGGTGGGCTGTCCAAGGGGGTAGGGGTGTCAAGGGGGTTTGGGGGCTGTCTAGGGGGTAGGGGTGTCCAGGGGGTGGGGGTGACTAGTATGGCGATGTCTTGGGGGTTGGGGGGTTGTCCAGGGGGTGGGGTGTCCCGGAGGGGTGGGGGTATCCAAGGGGTGAGGGTGTCCAGGTAGTGGGGTGGGGTCTAGGGGATGGGGGTGTCCAGGGGTGGGGGATATCTAAGGGGGTTGGGGGCTGTCTGTAGGGGGGTGTTCTATGGGTTAGGGGAGTCCTGGCGTTTGGGGGGTGGGGGTGTCAAGTTAGGTGGGGGTGTCCAGGTGGTGGGGGTATTCAGGTTGTTGGAGTGCTATACAGGGGGTGAGGGTGTTCAAGGGTGGAGGTTTCCATGGGGGTGGGGGTGTCTAGGGGGTGGAGTGTTATAAGGGTGGGGTGGTTTCCAGGGGGTGGTGGTAACTAGGAGGTTGGGGTGTCCAATGGGTTTGGCGGGTGTCCACTGGGTATGGGTCTACAGGGGGTGGGGGTGTCTAGGGGCTGTCTACGGGGTTCGGTTGGATATCCAAGGGGGTGGGGGCTGTCTGGGGTTGGGGGTGTCCAAGGGGTTTGGGGGATGTCCACTAGGGTGGGGGTCCACGGGGTTGGGGTGTCCAGGGGGTCCCTGGGGTTTGGGGTGTCCAGAGGAGGTGTGAATTAGTAACATAAAATCATCAAGTAATGTTTTTATTATTTATAGATAAAAAATAAAGATAGTGTGACTTACCTAATCACATATATATTCCGGCACAATAAGTCATCAAACATCAAATGTCAGTATTATCAGTTAAAAATGTAATGGATCAGTATGTACCTCGTCACCAACATTATCATCGCTATCATCATCAACCTCACTCCCATCCTCATCGTTATCCCCATCATCATCTTTTCCTTCCTCAACACCCTCCTCATCACCCTCATACTCCGCCCTGGCCTCCTTCTATCCCTCCTACTCCACCTTGGCCTCCTCCTCACCGTCCTCCTCCATATCGGCCTCCTCCTCTCCTTCCCCCTCCTTCACCTCGGCCTCCTCCTCACTATCATATTGACCACCAATAGAACTAAAACATGTTTTACCATATATATAATTCATCAACGACATATATTCATTACAAGAAGTGATGGCCACTGGTGGAAGTGTTGGACATAAAACATCCATCGATTTCATAAATGTAGTGTTTTCCCTATAAGTCTATAATTCTATCTCTCTAACCCTTTTTTCATCATATTTTTCTTGTTCCTTAACCTGCTAGAACTCAGTGCCACTATAAATCATACTTAAAGAGGTCCAAAACCTCGTTGGGTCTCTACTCTTACCAGGTCGGCAGCGTAATCTGCCAGGGTTCTCATCTCCCAACACCTGATGTAATTGTTCATTTGGACCAAAATTTTCAGGTTCTTAATCATAAAGGGCCTATAAAGCATCCTATTACAAATATAAAAATATTATTAAGTTAAAATATAGATATTAATATTTTAATTCAATAAATTATAACTTACGATCTTCTCAAGAGACGGTTCTTTAACCTCACTTAAATGTTTCTTCCTTTGACTGGTGAAAAATAGTTTTACTCGAGGAACTCATCCAACAATATTCATTTTTTCTCCCTAAAATGACATTGAATGTATGAAACCATAATTAAGAATATGTTACCAATAATTAATTTCATAACGTAAATTATATAACAAATTTAGCAATAAAGTAAATTACGGAGGAAACAATAGAAAGTGAATGTCGTAATGAAACATTATAAAAAACTGTCATACCTACTTCCTCTCATGATCTGGCATCATAGAACGTCCCAATGTGGGGTGGTATTTTTTGTCATAAATAATTATTTTATTTCCTTTGGATGATTTATAAATAAAATTAAATAATAAAAAATGTAGTATTAATGAAAAACATGAAATTGGTTATTTAAATACCCCAAATGTGATTAATACCTTAAAATGGGTAGTTGTCCAATGAGTAATCATCTATCGATACTGTTTTATCTGACAGTCATCAACCACAAGGACCTCCTATAACTCTGTTCCAAATTAAGAATGTTATCCAATATAAAAATTGTTTTTATAAGCTCCCTAAATCTCACCTAAATCCATTAGACGTATTGGTCATGCACTCTCACCATAGGGGAAATTAAACCGAAGCTAACACCGAAATATTAATTCATATAAAAAATAATAATATATTGCATTAAATGAAACTGTTTGTTTACCCATATCTCTTCCCAATAATTATCCTTGACTTCATTTAGAATCTTTCTGCACAAGAGAGGGATAATAAGAATGATGTCGGTGTATTTGTCAAGCATCGCCAAAAAACTCTGACATTGTTGCCCTGTTTTTTTAATCATTTTACTATCTTCATTGTAGTCCACCATCAACTACATATGACGGTTCCACACCGCATTCATGCGTGTATGCCCTCGCCCCATCCTCATATTATTAGATTTATCTATTATGAAAAAAACTAATATTTTATCAATAGATGTTATAATAAAAATAAGTAATGGTATAAAACTTTCTTAGGGTTCTATAAATATACCTACGGAAGTCTGATAGATGGTCACCGCTAGATCTGTAGAAACTGAAGGAACACCCTATATAGGTGGATTGGGTTCTATTGTATACTCCACACAGATGGACTCTAGTGGAGGAGGAGTTGAAGAATATGGAATATAGAAGCTCAGAGATAAGAAAGTAGAAGTAAAAGAAGATGGCACGAATGATTGGATGAATGTTGGATGGGGAGTGGGAATCATCATTGGATATGGTAAAGAAGGGTGATAAGAAATAGATATAAAGGGTGGGGAAAACATTGGAGTCCTAAATATCCCATGTGTCCTTAATGACACACTGGGATTAGAATGTGGGATAGAAGGTTTGTCAGTGGGAGGGGTAGGGTCTAATCGGGTACGCCAACCAGGTTGACACGCTCTCATACCACCACCCCTCATATGAATACCATAAGTACTGGGACCACTACTAGGATGCTCATTAAATAAATTCATCCTATGAGGTGGATCCTGAAAAAATGGTTAAAACAAAATTAATCACATGGCATTATATATTATATAAATATATATATATATATATATATGAAATAAAATACTCAATACATGCACTAGTGGTGGTATGCCCATCTCATCCATGTGACGATTTTTGTCCATCATCTTTTTCTATCGCCTCTCTTCAATTGGTTGAAATCCCTACATTTGAAAACAAATATGGATGTAATTATAAAATGATAACTAATGTGTAACCCAAAAAAATGAGATGGAAGAGGGGTATTCACGGATAATTTATCAATCAATTGTTTTAGGTGAGCTTGAATATATATATAATTAATTCAATAAATTGCAAAATATATACAAAAGAACTTTAATTTTTAGTAGTATGGTTATTTACTAAGAAGACAAACCATCATGTTCATAAGGGGTAAAGAATTTATCAAAATTATAAAAAAAATTAATTTATTTAGCCCAGGTAGATGATGCAGGTTTCTATAGATGTTTTAAAGATAAAGACAAAACAATCATGTTCATTATCTAGTGAAATGTTAAATGGAGTTCTTAGAGTTATACTAATTTTTTTACATTGTCAATAAAGCATTGAAATTTTCACCAATTAAGAAATGTTGGTTTCATAGGTTTAAATAAAATTAAATTCAAAATTAGAAATTAAATTCAAATAAAATTGCAACCAATAAACATTGAAAATTTACATAATGGTAAATTCAGATACAACATATTTTGTTATCAATATTAAATCAATTTGAATAGTACCAACCTTAACAAAAAAAGTTGATCTGAAAAAAATTAATTAATAACCTGGATGGATGATTTTATATATTTCCTACCACAACTTCTGGTTCACGGTCAACTCTAACAATTTAGATATTAGAGTCATCAAAATTAATAAATGGATCATTTCTAATGGCAGTAGCGTCAATGTAAATTTCCTCATCACCATCATCAAAAATATTTCCTTTAATTACTTCATAATGACTCTAAATTCAGGTCAAAGATGGTATTTGACATGAAAAACGTGTTTCGTCATTGATGCCAATACATATGGCTCATCGGTAGAAAGAGTGTGAGTCGTATCAATTAATCAAAATCCACAATCATCAATAAATGTTTCCTACCTCTTCATCGAATCAAACCACTGGAATTTCATCATCGTGACTCATCCATGAGAATAGTAATCCAATAATATTATTTTTTCAACAACTACATAATAACATACATTTTCAAATAGTTTTCTATTATCTAATGCACTAAAATAATAGTCTGTTTTGGCGTAAACTCTAACACCATCATTTTGTGTTCTCATGTTCTTTTCTCGTTCAGTGATAATAAATTTGTACCCTTCGATAACAATTTATTTTCTATCACAAACCATGGTATTAGAACCAAAATCCAAAGCTCTTATTTTCTTAGAAACAGAGTCAGTAGGAAAACTCAATACCTAAAATATAAATTAATATTAAACTTAATTAAATATTGATTTAATTATTTAAAACAGTAATTTGTTTACCTTCAATTTTAACCAAGCATAAAACTCTTTTCTATAAAAATTCTCCCTCCTTCTCAAAGATAAAGAATGATGATTTATATTTATCATTGCATTGTATTCCCAGTGGATAAAAATAGAAATATTTTAATAGATATATATGTAAGTTATATATATATTAAATTCACATACCTGATGTAGTCATCGAAAAAATCATAGTTGAACAAAACTGTGCGATGTACTATCTCTCACTCTTCTAGGCTTAATGTCGTCAATGTATATGATCCAAGAATTCCTCCTGTTAGTAGAAGTGATGGAAAAATGGGTTCAATTTGCTCACACTGTTCTTATTTTTTTCTCATTGGTTTGTTCATTCTTGTAGTAAGATCAGACAAATACCTATATTAGAAATCCATACATTCTTGAGCTATGTGATTGTTCACGATAGAATCTTTAGGATGACTCCTATTCAGGACAAAAGATGTTAATGTGTATATATTTATTTCAGTTAGAAACATCCAAAGAAATAAATATGTCCTCCAAGAAGTATTTTAGTTTGAATATGGACAGTTCGATGCAACATGAATGTGAAAAATGATGGAGGAAAATGTTTCTCTAACTCACCCAAAATAAATGGGGCATCTACCAACATTTTTTTTCAAGAAAGACTTTGAGAATTTCTTATCAAAAAGATCTATAAACAAATGGAACAACCAAATAAAATACACCCTTACATTTTTAGAAAAATGATGAGGGGTTGATATTGGAATCAACTCATACAGAAGGATTTGACAATCATGAGTCTTCAAGATTTTATCTTCAAATCTCTTCTGTGGACCAGTTTAGATATGTTTCTTGAATAGAAATTAGGAACATTAATAGTCTCTAGTAATTCTTGAAATTTCTTTCTTTCTGTAGGTGTCATCATAAGAATCACATGGAACTTTCCATTTATTTCCATTGATATGAACATGAGGTAAGTATGGTCTAATCCCCCAATCCACTAAGCCACGTTGAGACTGTAAATCATCTTTTTTCTTTCCCTTAACATTTAGAAGAATTGATATCAACATTTCACTTATATTTTTTTCAATGTGCATTATGTCTAAGAAATGAACTAACAAATTGGTTGACCAATATGACAAATCAAAGAATAAAATTCTCTTTTTCCAATTGTAAAACATATCAGTTGAAACATTCTTCCTCTTTATAGATTTCGTTTGAACCTTCCCGAATTAAAAACTGAAATCTTTCAATTCATTAAGCACGTCAGTTCAAAACATATGCTAACGTGGATCATCTTTCTCCATGGAATTGTAAAATCTTTGAAGATTATTTTTATATGGATAGTACTTTGTAAATAATTTTTGATGTCCCATAAAACAATAACTATAGTGATGTTTTAGTATTTTGGATCCTATATTCTCCAAACAAACATGACATGATAGTTTTCCCTTCGTGCTCTATGCATAAATCATTGAATTAGAAAGAAAGTGTTTGATCATACACATAATAACATCACACATCTAAAAAATTTCATTCGAACATGCATAGTATGTACGCACACCCACATCCCAAATAAGTTTCAACTCTTTTATTAATGGTTGCATGTATACGACTATATAATTATAGGGATGAAAGGGGCCAGAAATGAGTATTCTCATGAAAGTGAAAGGTATTTTCATACAATACCATTGGGGAAGATTATAAATGTGTATAAAAACTATCCATGTAATGTGTGAAGAAATAATCTACCCAAATAGATAAAAATAGTGACATTAAAGACCCAGCATCACATTATGCATGCCAACTGCAAAATCAGGATATCGAGCATCAAATATCTACCATGAAAATCTATATGCAGGGTGAAGCAAATCATCATTAGTCTTCTTTCTCTCGGTATAATTCCATCACATTTTTATTGATATTCCATCATATATAATAATATTCTAGTGTCTAAGGATCAATGTAAAGCGACACATTACTTTTTGTGGAATACAGGGTTGTGTTCCATCAGCTTTTGGCACCCAGTGGGATATTCCACATATTATAAAATCATTTCATTCATCACTTTCCTCCCAGAATAAACTTAAATCTTTTGGGTAACCATGAATTTTGTTTCTTGAAAATTCATGTTCCTCAACTAACTATCCTACCATATAGTGGTTTGAGGGAATATTTGTTTCATCTGGAAGTAATTCCTTCAAGAAGGTAATAATTTAATTGATGGTAGTGTTGGAAATCCAATACATAGTTTTCCCATGAAACAATCGAATTAAAATTTTCATCTTTTTCATTTTACAAGATTGTCGATATACTGGAGTTATGGCATCATAATTCATTTTTTTCACCTTGAAAAAATAATCATTTTCATTAGGTGCGTCATGTGTGCTCATATCAATGTCTTCTTGGGTCAGAATCCTTTATTTTTCTTTGAAACTGGTCATATAAAAAACTCTCCAATCCAGTCTTCTCTTTTGGATCATTAGTAATTTAATATTTCATTTTCTCCCCATTTTGATACAATACATAAAATTTTTCTTGAAAACCATATTTTGTTATGTGGTAGTTTACTACTTCATGGATCAACCAAGGTCTTCCAACACAATTGTAACATGTGTAGTGTATGTGAACACTAATTGAAGTATTGTGAAATAAAAATTCTAAAAGGCTCTCCAAATAACTTTTAAAATCGATTGAGATCCGATCAGTTTCATACATAAAATTCTATCCATTCTATAAACAAAATGTATATAATTCACTTCATCAAAATCAATTCAATAAGACTGATGTTTCATTGAAAATATATTTATGTAAACAAGAATTCTTTACTTTATATGAAACCATAACTGACACTCTAATCTATATGAAAATCATAATATAAAAGTAAAAAATACTATATTTATAACAAAATATCTTTGAAGAACTATACATGAGTGTACAAGATCGTGTACACATGGGGAGGATAATTATTTAGAAGTTGAGTAAATTTTGGATTGAAGAGATTTTATATTTTAGTAGATTATTTGAGTGATCACAATCACTACCTAGGGGGTGGGGTGTGTCCAGGGAGTGGGGGTGTCCATGGGTGGGGGTTATCCCGAGGGGTGGGAGATGTCTATGTGGTGGGGGTGTCTAGGGTGTGGTTTGGTGTCCATGGGGGCTATCTTGGGGGTGGGGGTATCCAGGGGGTCAGGGTTGTCCAAGGGGTGGGGGTGTCCAGGGATGGGGGGCATGGGGGTTGTGTCTAGGGGGGTTTCCAAGGGGGTGGGTGTCCAGGGGGTGGGGGTAGTCCAGGGGGTGGGGGATATCCTTTGGGGTGGGGGTATCCAAGGGGTGTGGGTGTCCATGGGGTGGGGGTGTACAGGGGGTGGGGGTGTCCAGGAGGTGGGGGTGTCCAAGGGGTAGGGGTATATCAATGGGTGTGGGGTTTCCACCCCCAAACTAGGGTCGTAGAATCCAATCTATATCCAATTGTAGCATGACTTCAAGACTATTATAGATAGACTAGAAGTATATTGGTGTAAACTATGAATATCATACATCTAAATCCTAACACGCTTAATTGTAAACAGAACCCTAAATTTTGATCTAGGTATTTGGCTTGTTAATTCCTTGAGAGGCCAGTTGAGAGCTAATTCCATGTTGTGACACAAGGTGTAAATATAGTATTTTCTATGTTTAAAAAATTTTGTGTGTGTGTCAGATACAATCCTATGTATTTTGTTTAGCCATATGATCCATGTATTTATGGGACACTACTAATTGGATTATGCTCCTTATTATAACATTTGGTGATATGAAGTTGTATGAATGTTAAATTTTTATGAGATCAATATGGATGGTGAGTAAGAACCTAAGTGATATTTCTTTACATATATCACTTCTTCTTTGAAGGGTAAGAGAAAGGGTTGGTATGGAACTTAAATGAAAGTATTAACATATGAAACCAACTATACATTGGTTATATGTGATTATTATTATTTTAGAGTATCAGAGTGGACATCCCACTCCCCTGGACATCCCACCCCCTAGATACCCCCCCCCCCCACACCTAGATAGCCCCCCACGCCACCTGGATAGCCCAATCCCCTTGGACGCCCCCACACAACTCTCCCCCACCTGGAAAACACACCCCCACCCCCTTGGACATCCCACCCCCTAGACAAACCACACCCCCTCCCCCACCTAGACATCCCACCCCCACCCCCACCCCCTGACATCCCACCCCCACTCCCTGGACAGCCCACACCCCTGCAGCCCCCACCCCCTACAAACCACTGGACACTCCCCCCCCCACCAGGACAGAACCCCCCACCCCACCTGGACAGCCAACCACCCCTAACTAGGACAGCTCCCCCCTCCCACATAGATAGTACACCCCCCCCCCCCCCTCTCCCACCTGGACAGCCCACCCCTACCCCCCGAGATAGCCCACATTGCCCTCCCCCACCTGGACAGCCCACCCCAACCCCCATGGACATCCCACTCCCCCCCCACCTCCCCCACCTAGATAGCCCAACCTGACCCTCCCCCCCCCCCCAAATCCCACCCCCCTCTCCCACACCCTTACAGCCCCCCACCCCCACCCACCCCCTACAGCCCCCCGACTCCCCTAGATAACCCACCCCCAACCTGGACCCCCCCCCCCCAACCCCCCCAACCTGGACAACCCCCTACCCCATGCATCCCCTCTTAAGGTAATTTTATTTAAAACAATTTTCTTAATTAATAAATGAAAACCATCATGAACAATCATTTCGTTCAAAACAACCCATTCAATTTATCAAAACATGACAAATTCAATTTATAAGGATCTATGGGTCACATAAGAAATATCCTTGGAGAAATAAGAAATCACCTACATAGTTAATTCCAATTTAAAAACTGGTTCAAGCACTTAGGATGTGGGGTGGTGTCTAGGAGGTGCAGTGGTGTCCAGATAGGGGGTTGTCTAAGGGGTTGGGGGCTATCCAAGGGGTGGATGTTGCCCAGGGGGTGTCTAGGGTCTTGGGGTGTCCAGGCAGTGGGGGTGTCTAGGTGGTGGGGGTGTCGAGGGGTGGTGGGAGGTTTATAAGGGGGTGGGGTGTCCAGGGGGTGGGGGGATGTCCAATGGGGGTGGATGTTTAGGGGATGTCCATGGGGGGCTGTCCATGGGGTGGGGGTGTCCAAGGGGGAGGGGTGGGGGTGTTCAGGGGTGGGAATACCCATATAATACCTTAACAATTACATATCACCAATCCATCCAAAATCACAATTCCAATCCATCACCCTACCAACAACCAATTCATCTTCAATATCACTACCCTTCCAATTATTTTGTGAACAAAAACTATAAACACAAAATACAAATCCAATTATCAACTAAACTAAAGTCCATAGAAACTAACATATCACCCCACTAACAAAATGGAAAACTACATACACTACTACCACAACCGTCCATAATCCCTTAAAAATGGACCATCCTTATATCCATTACCCACCTCGAGAACATATGAATAAACAAACCCTTTACCATATTTGAACTGTAGAACAAAAAATAGAAAAAAAAATCAAAGTGTTTGGTATACCACGCCACAGACCACACAGAACTTTGATTTAGGCCAAATAAAAACATGAAACATAAAAAAATAGATATAGAACATTATAAATAAGGTAGAACATACCAATTTTAAGTGTAGAAATAAAAAATTCTTGATTGAATATGGATCTATCAGGTGGAAGGAGTTTCACATCCTAGGGTAAAGAGAGACCTTCAGGAGCATCGGATTAGGGCACCTGTAATCGGGCTGACTGGGAGCTGGGCTGCTGTGTATTTGGGGGAAATCATTCCCAATAGTTTTTAAAAACCATTGGGAAATATACTATTTACCAAAAGTTTTAAAAAACTATTGGTATACACAAATATTTCTTAATGGTTTACTCAAACCATTGGAAAAGATATATTATTAAAACACAATGCCAATGGTTTGAGTAAACTGTTGGGAAATGTTATTGTTTTTACAGTGTACCAATGGTTTCTTCAATCCATTGGTATAAAACTGTTGGGAAAACCTCTATTCACATTAGTGTTATTTAATCATTTTTTTCCTTTTTACATCACATAACTTTTTTACTTTCAATTTGGTGTTAATATGATAATATCGTTTGAGGAAATGTGGACTATCACCCCCTTCAAACGATGTGATCTGTTAACACATTAGATGGAATATATTAAAGATGGGTTTAGTGAAATTATATGATATATATGATATAATAATACTAATTTAATAATGATATATATGCACACATATATATATATATTTCATTTACATACTTTATTCTAATACGACAACTAAAATAGAAAAAACATTCATGTGTACATATGACTTACTGTAGCACCTCGAACACTTCGTGGTATGTTTCCCGTAAATAAATTCTAGTTATATCCTATATTTCATGAATCAATGAGCCTCCATGGAACAAAACATGGTGACTTATAGGAGATATTTATAACCTATCCATTAAACTTAATTTTTCAAACATTGTGATTTGAATTTTGAAAATCTGACATACGCGGTTGTGTTCATGATGATATTTAGAGTCCAATAGGATTAACTTCATTTTCAGTGAATAGTAACCTACCCTTATGAATAGTAACCAACCCTTATGAATATTAAATTACCCTATTAATATGACTCTTATTAATTTTATCCAAACCATTGAGTGTATAAATAAATTTAGGCACCTTAAAAATAAAGATGAAAATTTTAGGTGTTTATATTTTTTGATTAAATAATGATTTTAATTAAATATTTAATTAATCATATTTAGAAAATTATTTTTTAAAATGGACTTCTTTTTTGGATTCTACACATCAAAAAACGGTTAGGGTGAATTTTTGGGATTTTTCTGAAATACTTCAATTTTTGATGAATAGTAAAATCCGATAATTCACAATAAATGATAAATAATGGATTAATTGAGTCATCGATGATGATATGATGATGTAATCCCAATTTATTCGGATTAAAATGATAAAATTACTATTCTTGGTCATTTAATACTCAGTATTACCTGTCTTCTTAAGAAATAAGAAATTAATGAATTTTATATTAAGAAATACCCTCTCTCATCCACTATAAAAACGCCCCTTCACTCCTTCATCTACTCACTCCTCTCAAGCCTTGTTACATGCCAATACTCATCCCACATATCTCCTAAATATCCTCCCCCACGTCCAATATCTCCTAGACTCTTCAAAATACCAATACCTCTCTCCTTAATAAGTTCTCAAAGAATGAAGTTTCAAGGTAAATTCCTCTTTTCAATTCCTTCATTTCTTTTTAAGTTCATTTCTTTTCGTTTCATTACTAACATACCTTCACCTAAATAGTATGATAAATATAGTAACATACATGTAATGTAATGTTTTTATGCTAATGATATATTTCATTCTATTCTCTCCTTTCTCCACCCTTTATTTGGATGAAATGAAAGTACTGTTTGAGAGGCGCTAATTTAGCACATTCAAGGGCAACAGTTCATCGATTTCTATTTTAATATTTAATTCTGGTCATGAAAACATTTTTGTTATAGTTGAACCAGATTATTATATATTTAATATATACTATTTTTAGTTCTTTAATCCTTTTGTAAAAATTATATTAGTTTATAAAGAAAAACATGTTCATTGAAATCAAACCCACCGATTAACCAAAACGGTTGTCACTAAGGTTATATATATAAAAATCCGACCACACTCTAAGTAACCAAATAAAATTTAAAACCATTTAATCTTATGTATTTTAACTAACATAATATACCTTAATTTCTAGACAACAACTTTTATCCTTCATATTTATCTGAACTTGAATATAAGTGAACCGATCTTTTAAAACCAAGTGATCAAAAGAGCTCGAACAATGAAATTGAACCATATAACTAATCAAAAAGGCTTTGAATGAGCTAAAAAGTGTTATAATAAATCATTTAAATATATAATAGTTACGGTAATTATGAATTAATAAGACTAATTTGTTTATTCAGGTCATTAATAACAAGTCAAGAACACCTTTGAGTATAAGGTAAGGGATTTCTTAAATCAAATTTCATTCTTTGAGTTAAATATTTATTTTATTGGTTAAATTTCTCCAATAATATGTGTGAATGATATATTATTGTTTTATACTATATATAAACTTATATTTTTTGGATTTTTGTTTGACACACAGAAATATTTCATTGATTTATCGTCACTCTAATGAATCAATCTTTGTAAGGGATCCTCCCTCACACTTTTGTTCAAGAATATCACTTATGGTGTTCCCTTTTATTTTAAATTCCTAATGATGTGGTATGTTTTATCACCTCTCTCATACTTCACTTGTTCCATATAAATAATGGAATTCCCCTTTACTTCTCATTAATCCCTCACAATAACACTCATTACCATGCCGAAATATTTGTAAGGGGTTTCTCATCTCACTATCATTTCTATGAGGTTTTCATTGTTCGCCACTTATTTCTTGTATGTGGTATATTTTTATTTCCATTTGATATATAATAACATGATTCTATTTATATTCAGGTTATTCAATGATTCATTTGAGGGTTATTATGTTCTGGTCATATGATTCGACTGATTACATTGTGGTAAGAGTCTTTGTCTCAACTACTATTTTGTTGTGACTAACCTTATATTCTGCACCAAATAAACCTTGTATGGTGTACCTACTGCCCATTTTAGATCACATTTAATTTGAAATTATAATTATATTAGTTATCCATAATCTCATATCATAGGTATGTTTTTTTCCTAAACTGTATACCATTTTACATTCAGTGTTTATTTTTGAAAGTTATTATGGAAATATTGATGAGTCTGTATACTCTACTTTATACGAATATTGAAAGGGAATATTTATCTTGTATTTAATAAATATATAAAGAATTATTGGACATACAGTGGTAGTTGGGGCCTTCTATAGCCTCTCGATGCATCGGTAAGTCTCATGAGACAAATCAGCTGGCGACAAACCCTTTGAGTTTGTTTCCAAAAATCAGACGGGTTTCAACCCATAAAACTAAACAGTTATAACGGTATTATGGTTTCATGTGATAGATACATGATTTCCAATAAATAAGAATTATCTTTATATATTATTAGTTATTATTATCATCCATGAGGTTATCACTATGAAAAAATCTATGGATGCAGTTTCATTCTCAGTTTATTAATGGAATTAGTTTTTCATTTATTCACTATGCCATATTGATTATGTCAAATGGATTGTGATTAACTTATTATTGTACTCATGCTTCTGCTATTTGGAATCCATACTGAGTGTTTGAGCTCACCCCTTTAATTGCTTACTTTCAACAGGTGACAAAGAGGAGAGAGTATTGATTTCTTGTGGATGCATCTTTTAGTTTCGTTATGTATTGTATTTTGTAAACTTTTCAAATGTAATTTGAGTAACATCTATGTATATATATTCTTCAATACTACTAAACTGGTCATTTCTTTGGGATTTTTATTCCATCTAACCATGACAATATCAAAAGTAACACACCGGCTCCAATCTAGAGGGTTCAGGGTGTTACAGTTGGTATCAAAGGAAGTTTAGTAAAAAACATGGAAACTACAGTAGGAAATGTATAGTAGGGAAAAATCCCTAAGGTAGTATTTGAGGATAAATGTACTATAACATCCTGTTATTTTGGTTAGGATTAGATTATGTGGATCTTTTAAGCAATACATCCCTGTCTAAATACGAGCAGGTAGAGGCAGCCCTGGCACAAATGTATATAGGGGTAAAACCCAAAACACCACATTGAGGTAGACTCGAATAGGAACTAGTGCACGATAATGGGCCTTTCTGCACTCTTGGTTACGACTCTCCAAAGGGATATGCTTATGATAATTCAAATTTTCGTTACAACCCATTATGAAGGAGTTTCATGTAAATTTTTCCTTAGAGAAACCATTTTTATTATATTATCTATGCATATAATTTCAATCTATGTTGAGTGATTTTCTATTTGAGATTAATAAAATAATCTAGTAGATCCCTTTATTTAGAAATGGCGTAGAATCTCTTGTCTTTAGGTCAGAAACATCACCACGTGATTCTTATCTAGAACCACCCAAAGGAGCTCTACTGAATGCAATACTTGGAGAGGAAGATAATAAAACATCTATGGGTGATGAAATAAATATTAAAATTGAAGATGTTCACATAGTGCAAGAATACATTAATGTATTTCTAGAATATTTACCTGGAAATCCTCTAGAGCGGGAAGTTGAGTTCTCTATTGATTTAATTCCTGATGCAAGACCTATATCAAAGACTCCCTATAGAATGGACACTGTGGAATTACTAAAGATAAAGAAACAACTAGAGAATTCAAGTGAAAAAGGTTTTATTCGACCTAGTGTTTCTCCATGGGGAGCCCCTGTCCTCTTTGTCAAGAAGAAATATGGATCCATGAGGCCTTGCATTGATTATAGGAAAATAAATTCTATTACAATAAAGAATAAGTATCCTCTACCCCATATTGATGATTTATTTGATCAACTTCATGGAGTTCAACACTTTTCGAAGATTGAACTTCGATCCGGATACCATCAGTTTCATGTGAGGAAGGAATATATTCCTAAGACAGTATTTCGAACCAGGTATGGGCATTACGAGTTTACAGTGATGCCTTTTGGACTGAAAAATTCACCATTTGTTTTCATGGATTTATTTAATAGATTTTTCAAGGAATATCTTGATAACTTTGTTGTGGTATTCATTGATGATATCCTCTTATATTTAAAAAGATATGAAGACCATGAGAATCACTTGCGGGTTATTCTGAGAACTCTTAGAAGAAATAAATTATATGGGAAGTTTAGGAAGGGCAGATTTTGGATTCAATCGGTTTATTTTCTAGGTCATATTGTCTCGAAGGATGGAATCCTAGTTGATCCTACAGAGACAAAGGCAATCCAATATTGTCCCACACCAAAAAAATAATTTAGGTAGACGTTTTTGTTGGATTAGCAGGTTACTATTGGCATGTTTTTTTACAATTTTGCCTGACTGGCTAACCCGCTAACCAAGATCACAGATAAAATATATAAGTTTTTATGGACAAAAGAATGTATAGAATGCTTCAAATAATTGAAAATAATATTGGACAATTCTCCAATTTTGACTCTCCCATCAGGAAGTGATGAATTTGTAATATATAGTGATGCGTCAAAGAATGGACTTGATTGTGTCCTCATGAAAAATGTAAAGTTATTGCCTATGCATCAAGACATTTGAAGACACATGAAGAAAAATTATTCAACTCAAGATCTTAAGTTATCATGTGTAATCTTTGCTTTGAAAATATGGAGGCATTATATCTATGGAGAGAGATGTGAGATTTATACAGACCACAAAAGATTGAAATACATTTTCACACAAAAAGAACTCAACATGAGGCAAATAAGATGGCTTGAGTTACTCAAGGATTATGACTGTTCAATATACTACCACCCAGGAAAGGAGAATAAGGTGGAAGATGCATTAAGTAGGAAAGATCATGGCCATCTGACTCAATTGAATATTGAAAAAGATCCTAAATTTAGGGATATAATGAAGATAGATATGGGAATTGTTAAGGGGAAACAATGATCCTCTTTAAAATGAATGATAATCAATCTTTATTAGAGAAGATAAAAAGCTATCAATCAAATGATGAGAATCAGAACAAGAAAATTAATGCAGTTAAGGATGGGTGACTAGCTGACATCATGTATGAAGAAGGAGTTTTGAAATTTGGGAAGAGGTTATACGTTCAATCAGTACCTAAACTCAAAAGGTTACTATTATAAGATGCTCATAGCATAAATTTCTATATACACTCAGGTAGCACCAAGATGTATAGATATCTGAAAGAAAATATTTGGTGGGATAATATGAAGTGTGAAATTGCTGATTATGTGTCAAGATGTCTGTTTTGTCAACAAGTCAAGGTAGAGAGACAACATCCCAAAGGAGTGATGAAACCTCTTCCTATTCCTAAGTAGAAGTGCGATAAAATTACGATGGATTTTGTCACCGGACTACCAAGGACATCTAGATGGAATAATGAAATATGGGTAATTTTTTATCATCTCACAAAATCAGCACATTTCCTTCCTATAAGAGAGGAAATTCCACTTGAGCTCTTGGAAAGACTTTATATTAATTAAGTTGTAAGACTTCATGGTGCACTGATACAGATTGTGTCAGATCGAGATCCCTGGTTCACATCAAAATTATGGAAAAGTCTCCAAAAAACATTGAATACCGATCTTCGTATGGGTACTAATTATCACCCCAAAATTGATGGATTGTATGAAAGGGCTATTCAAACTCTATAAGACATGTTGAGTCCATTATCTCTTGACTTCCAAGGTATGTGGGATCAATACTTGCCTTTGGTGGAATTTTACTACAACAATAGTTTCCATTCTAGTATTCAAATGGCTCCATATGAAGCATTGTATGGAAAGTAATGTCAAACTCTAACTTTATGAGAGTAATTTAGGGAGAGGAAACTTATAGGCCCAAAACTTATTGAAGAGACCACAGAAAAGGTGAAGAAAATACAATCCCATATTAAAGTAGCCCCAAGTAGGAAGAAGATTTATGCTGATAACCGGAGAAAGGATTTTGAATTCCAAGTGGGATATCATATATTTCTGAAAGTATATCCATGGAAGGGTGTCTTAAGGTTTGGTAAGAAAGGGAAACAGAGCCCCAGGTATATCAGACCCTTTAAAATTATGGAATGAATCAGAGCAGTATCTTACCATTTAGCAATACCACCAAATCTCTTCATAGTCCATGATGTGTTTCATGTGTCATTGTTGAAGAAAAATACATGCCATACCCAATGCATGTACTCACCTATGAAGAAATTGAACTGGAACCTGATTTTTCATACTTTGAAAAGCCTATTGGGATTCTTGATACAAGGGAGAAAGTATTGAGAAATCAGACAACTCTTCTTGTAATGGTTCTTTGTAGTAACCAGAATATGGAGGCAACAACATGGGAACTAGATGATTTCATAAAAAAAGAACCACCCACATCTTTTTTGTGGTCTTCATACATAAAATTTTGAGGACTAAATTTCTGAAGGTGGGAATAATGTAGTACCCCCAACACTTCATGGTATGTTTATATTATATACATTCTAGTTATAGCCATTATTTCATGAATCACTGAGACTCTATGGAATAAAAAATGTTTACTTATAAGAGATATCCATAACCTAGCCATTAAACATAAATTTTCCAACTCTATGATTTGAATTTTAAAAATATAACATACATGTTTGTGTTCAAGATGATATTTAAGATCTGATAAGAAGCCAATCCATTTTTTTATTTTTTAAGATTCCACTTTTTTTGGAAAAGTGGGAACCATAAAAAACCTCCACAAGTACCTGCACATCCTACTTAGATGATCACCGCAACATACAAAATACCAAATTCAAAATCCACACTATCGAAACCCTGCAACCACTACATTGATCCAAAAATCCACAAAATTCAAAATTCAAAATCAAGGCATCACGATCCATCACGAAAATCAAGTCGTCTCATCACGCATCGCATCTAGGCTCACACCATTCCTCTAGTCTCGCACCAAATGTGATAGCCACACAATCTGCATCAAACCAGATCACAGGTGAACTCCACCAGCATCCGTCGTCGCTGTCAAAGAAACCTTAATCATATCCGCCATACTCAAACATCACACCAACATCTACACCACTGTCGTCATCCTCGTCCAAACACCACACCATATTCAAGGCATTACATAGCCATAGCACAACCATACCAGATGCGGAAGTTAAAAGAATCCCTGGGCAAACCTCACAAAAATCCTTCACAGTATAAGGAACACACATATCTTCATCAAAACTAAGATAAAAAGGTCTCATGAGAAGCATAAATCACTGAATGATCCCACCTCCCAAAACCGTTGAGGAACCACCATTCCAGATCCTACTCAGAGAGGAGCAGAGGTCCTTGGGGTCAGGGCAGGGATGAGAGTGGTTGGTGTCTCCAAGTGACAATGTCTCTCCTATACTGAAATCAGAAACCAAAACCAAGATTAAGCCGAAATATGAGAAACTAGAAATACCTCGACCACCATTCCACTTATCCCAAAACAATGGAGTAACCATCACTCTAGATCTGACCAAGATAGGAGTGATGGAACATGAGGTCAGAGAAGGGATGCAGCAGTCGGGGGATACAACAACCACCATCGTCGGGATCGAACACCACCTACAAAAGAGGCACCAAAAAAAAACCACTCCGCCAGAGATAATCGTCTCATTAATTAGGATAACGATGAAAGAGGAATCAAAATAGGAAAAAGGGGGAGGAATGGGAGGGGAAATGGAACTCAGACGTGCCTCTATCCCCTGAAAGAGAAGAATTTCTAGATAAACCCTAGATGGGGCTGAGAGCGGGAAGGGGAGAGCTGCGAGAGCACGGAGCCATCAGTTGAGTCTGATAAGATTATCTTAATTTTGGTGAATAGTAACCTACCAATATGAATAGAAACCTACACATATGAATAGTAACATACCCTTATGAATAGTAATATGACTCTTATGAATGGTATCAATACCATTGAGTGTATAAATGAATTTAGGCACCTTAAAATTTAAGATGAAAAATTTAGGTGTTTATATTTTTTTAATTAAATGATGATTTTCATTAAATATTTAATTAGTCATATTTAGGAAATTATTTTTGAAAAATGGACTTCATTTTTGGATTCTACACATCGAAAAATTATTAGGGTGAATTTTTTGGATTTTTCTGCAATACATGAATTTTTTTTATGAATAGTAAAATCCGATAATTCACAATAAATGCTAAATAATGGATTGATTGAGTCATAGAAGATGATCTACTAATGTAAGCCCAATTGATTCAATTTCACTTGATAAAATTAATATTCTTGGTTATGGATCACTCACTACTCCTTGTATTGTGAAGTAATAATAAATTAATGAATTTTATATTAAGAAATCCCCTCTCTCCTCCACTATAAAAATCCCAATTCACTCCCTCTTCTACTCAATCATCTCAAACCATGTTCCTTGCCAATATTCTAACGAAATATCTCCCCAAGATCCTACCCCATGTCCAAAATCTCGTAGCCTCTTCAAAATACCAAAATCACCCCCCCCCCTAACAGGTTCTTAACGGAGGAAGTTTCAAGGTAAATTCCTCTTTTCAATTCCTTTATTTATTTTTAAGTTCATTTATTTTTGTTTCTTTCTTAACATAACTTCACCAAAATTGTATGATAACTATATTAACATACATGTACTGTAATTTTTTTATTCTAATGGGATATTTCATTATCTTCTCTCTTTTCCCCACCCTTTATTTGGATGAAATGATAGTACTGTTTGAGATGTGCTAATTTAGCACATTCAAGGACAACTGTTCATTGATTTATATTATAATCATTAATTCTGGTCATTAAACCATTTGTGGTATGTTTGAAAAAAATTATTATATATTTAATACATCTTATTTTTAGTTCTGTAATTTTTTTGTAAAAATTGTGTTTGGTTATAAAGAAATACATGTTCATTGTAATCAAACTCGCCGATTAACCAAAACGGTTGTCACTAAGGTTAAATATATAATAATCTGATCTCACTCTATGAAACCAAATTAAATTTAAAACCATGTAATCTCCTAGATGTTAAATAATAGAATATACCTTCATTTCTGTACAACCACTTCCATCTTCCATATTTATCTGAACTTGAATATAAGTGAACCGATCTTTTAAAACGAAGTGATAAAAAGATCCAGAACAATGAAATTGAACCTTATAACTAATAAAAAGGCATTGAATGAACTAAAAAGTTTTATAATAAATCATTTACATATATAAGAAGTTCTGTAATTATGATTTAGTAAGCCAAATTTGTTTATTAAGTCCTTTACTAACAAGTCAGGAACACCTCCAACTATAAGGTAAGGGATTGCTTAACTCAATTTCCATTATTTGAGTTAAACATCTATTTCATTGGTTACATTGCTCCAAGAATATGTTTTAATGAAATATTATTGTTTTATACTTTATATCCACTTATATTTTTTGGATTTCGTTTCACACATAAATATTTTATTGATTTATCATCACTCTAATGACACAATCTTTGTAAGGGGTACTCCCTCTCATCCGTACAAATATATATTTTTATTAAAAAGTCCACTTTAAGGGGAAGTGGGAAACCATGTTCACAAGACAAAACACTGTGTGCTAAAATAGCTCACATAATTACAAAAAATAAGACTAAGATGGCTTGAGTTATCCACATTATATAATTCCCAGTGCAAGTTACCTACCTGAGTTTCTGGATCCTCCCTGATAAGTACTTCGAGGTGGGACACCATCCTGTCCATTGTCTGGACGAACTCTTCCATGGTGATTATGCCACAGTTGAAAACCTGAGAAACAATTCGTCTTTCTTGTAAATCCACTCATATATCTCATCAGAGACCTCCCCCTACACCTGTCTTTCATAAATTTTTAAAATATCCTCCTCTGAGGCATTCAGTCTAATGACTTTTTCCAACATTTCTTCCTTGGAGTTAAGGATGAGTTACAAACAGTCCCTTACCTCATCCTCCCACACTCCCATGTCTCGACTTGAGACTCCACTATCCCTATCAATTGGGCTTTTTTTCTCTTTACTTCTATCCTTCTTGGCCGACCTGGTTTCCATTGATTTTGGAAAATGAGAATAGTCTTTTCATCCCTTGGGATTTTTCCCCTGGACAAAAATGCATTTCCCTGCGTAACATTTACCTTTGTTCCCTTTCTTCCTTATTGGGCTATTGGGCCCATTGCCATAGGCGAGGTCCAAACTTTCCGAGAAGGGATGGTTTTGACCGTCATCACCTAAGTCATTATCCTCATGCTCCTCATCCTGCATTACCAGACTATCAAAGCGATTTTTCAGAATCACCCCCAAATCCTCTTTGGACCTACTTGGAGCTTCTGACTTGCCTTTTTCGGAAGTGATGGGAATGTTTGGGTAAAAGGGACCCTAGACACCCACCCTGCCTGGCTGCATTGACCACAATCGAAACCTAAAGATGATCCTAGATCCCCCTTAAGTGGCACATAAGGAGACTCATCCTCCTTTTGAAAGTAATCGCGACCCAAGAAGATCTACCGGTAGGTATCCTCCCAGAACTTACCCTTAAGGCCTCCGGGTTCTTGGCCATCACTGAATGGCACCAAATCCTCCTCTACTGGACTGACAGGAGCCACTTGAGCCTCTATTTCTGAAATACTCAAGGATGGAGTGATGGGCCCTTGTAGGTTTACAACCACAGGCGCACAATTCTCCAAATCTTTAACCTACACTGGCTCCCCCAACTGACCCTGACTCCATTGGCGAAGAACCCTTTCCTGATCCAGAAGTCACCTTTGAAAGTACCTCTCAAGAGAAATCATCCTGAACCGTGGTAGAACAATACACCTTCCCTGATAGTTGGTGACCTTCCTTCATTGGGAACAAACCTCCCAGATAAGCGTGATGAAAAGACTCTGAAAAATTCCACAACCGGTGGCACGTATCGCAAAAGTTAGACAATGATTCAAATAAGGTAGGTTTTCTGCACCGAAATTCCTCTCCAACTGTGATCCAGACACAGCCGATAGTAGGTTTTGAAACATCAACCTCCACACATATCCATGGGGCAATAAGATGGAAGAACGATTCAGTTCTACTATCTGAACACAGATAACGACCAACCATGTTTCCAAGCATATGAAGAATAGCCGGATTTTAGAAGGGAAGAGGAAGTTCGGGAAAACTGACCCAGATTGCTATCGAAGGAGAATCCTATTTCATGTAGAAATCTTAATACCAGCAGAAGAGGAATAAGCGATATCCATTACAGAGACGAGGAGCTCTAGACCATGCGAGGATTAAATCTTCCTCCGAAGTGAATCGTACCATCATGTGTCACCTGTCAAGAATCCCCACAACCGCTACGTCCTTTAAACCCCAGGAAGCAGACACGATCCTGTCAAAGTCATCGACCGAAGGATGACGATGCCTGAAGCAGTCCACCAGGGTCAAATGCAATCACGCCGAAGTTTCCAATAATTCCGAAGAAGATAAAGTAAGATTAGGGCATACGCCATATAGATCCAGCACTTTAGGGATTATATCGATTGAAGGAAAAGGAGGAAGGGAATCCGGGTTTGAGAATGGATAGAAAGTTGGCCAGGAGCTTGTGTGAGGATGGATTCCATCCCCCTCCAGCGGGGGAGGGACTAGGGTTGCGGCCTTAGCCGCTTACGGAGATTCCACCATGGAGAAGAGAGTCGCACTTGTTCCCCTTACGATTAGCAATCCCCAGTGGTCCTCCCTCTCACTTTTGTTCAAGAATCTATCCTCTGTTGTGCTCTTTTATTTTTAATTCCTAATAAAGGGGTATGTTTTTCACCTCCCTCATAATTCCCTTGTGACATATAAATAATTTAACAACCCTTTACCTCTCATTAAGCCCTCACAATAACACTTGTTACCATGTCGAAATGTTTGTAAGCGGTTTCTCATCTCACTTTCATTTCTTTGATATTTTCATTTTTTCCACTTATTTATTGTGTGTGGAATACGGGTTCTTTAATTAGATATATAATAACATTATTATCTAAATATTCATGTTATTCAATGATTTATTTGAGGGTTATTACGTTCTGGTCATATAATTTGACCGATTACATTGTGGTAAGAGACTTTGTCTCAACATCTATTTCGTTGTGACTAACCTTGTATTGTGAACCTAATAATCCTTATGTGGTGTACCTTCTTCCCATTTGAGATAAATTTTCATTTGAAATTATAGTTATATTAAATATCCATAATCTCATATCATGGGTATGTCTGTTGTATAAACTATATACCATTTTACATACTGGGTTTATTTTTGAAAGTCATTATGAAAATATTGATGAGTCTGTATACTTTACTCTATACGGATATTGAAAAGGCATATTGCTATTGTATTGAATAAATGTATAAATAATGATTTGGAAATGAATTGTTGGGTGTGGCCCACTATAGCCCCTCGATGCATTGGTATGTCTCATGAGACAAGTCATTTGGTGACAAACCCTTCGAGTTTTTTTTCCAAAAATAATACGGTTTTATACCCATAGAACTAAACCATTTTAACAGTATTATGGTTTCGCATGCCAAATACATGATGTCCAATTAATAAGAATTTTCTTTATTCATTATCAATTATTATTATTATCCATGAGGTTTTCACTATGAAAAAATCTATGGATGCAGTTTCATTCTGATTTTATTAATGGAATTAGTTTTTCATTTATTCACTATGCCATATTGATTATGTCAGATTGATTGTGATTAACTTATTATTGTACTCATTCTTCTACCATTTGTAATCTTTACTGAGTGTCTGAGGTCACCCCTTTCATTTTTTACTTTCAATAGGAGACAAAGTGGAGATCGTTTATTGAGTTCTTGTGGATGCAGTTTTTAGTTTTATTATGTATTGTATTTTTTAAACATTTCCAATGTAATTTGAGTAGAATATATGTATCTAGATTCTTCAAGACTACTAAAATGATTTTTCCTTAAGGATTTTCATTCCTTCTAACCATTCCAATATCACAAGTAACAAACCGGCTCCAGTCTAGAGGGATCGGGGTGTTAAACTTACCATATCCACGAACAGTGTATTACATTACATAGTTATGTATGATATTGATTGATATAATATAAAAATACTGGATATAAATGATATTTATATCATGATTTATATTCTGAAATTATGATATAAGTATAAGGACCAACGATATCACAAATTAAGACACATGGGATGAACAAAGAAAATATTACCCAAAGTGAAACCTTAACATAGAATCATTAATAAAAGGTAATATAAGGTCATAATCAAACCATATATGGTATATATATAATAATATTATTATGTAAAATATTTATAACAAACTTATATTTATTATACAAGAAGATTTTTTGGGTATGAAGAGAGTCAAGACACAAGGTAAGGGATTAATTTCTCACCTTTATTTCTGTATGAAAAATGTCCTATACACTACTTATTTATTATAAGTGTTATATATTCAACACATAAATGTATTTTATGATTCATATCAAGAATATTATGATATTTTCATATTCATATTAATTTATTTCATACATGGTGGGTACGATTCTACTGATTATAATTTGATGAGTATTGATTACACAATCTCTTCCTTATCTGGGATTGTTTCATTTCAATTCTCAAAAGGGGAATATTTCTCATCCATGTTAATTTATTTAAAAAAAAATTCATAAAATGTGTTATTATTATCATATAGATATTTGAATTCATTTTTACCTATTCCTGAGTTTTACTTCATGGTTTTAATGGGATATTTATTTCATTTTCCAAATGAAGTGCTTTTTTACTTTTTTGGAAAATGTAAGGGAAGAATTTTTTTTAACATATACATCATGAAAATATTTTTAAACTTTTATCACACATTTTTTCCTTGATTCTTCCCCTACGAAAATACGAGGTCATTTTCAAATAAAATATTTATTTTAAAAAATACGTCATTTTAAGAAAATAAAACAATTTCCTTGAAGAAATGATATTTTCCTCAAGAACTTTTTTGAATTATTTTCATAAATTCTTTATGTATTTTTAAAGTGGTTTAAAAAAGGGTTTTGAAATTTTATTATGTTTTAAAAAGTGATTTGTAAGTAAAATTCGTGTTCCAAGTGATCTTTCAAAATATTTCCCCACCTTTGACGACATACATTGTTATATTCCTATAATACCATTAATATTTTTTTTAAATGGTTTTTGTTTTGATGGAATGATGTTTATGAAACCCACTTCTTTTCATGGGTTATGATTTTTATAAATGATTATGAAACCTATATCTTTTCCACTTGTTCTTATATGAATACATATTTATAATACCCATTTCATATCAAGGGTTATGTTATTATTTTTATTTATCTTGTGGAAAAGTATGTATAATTTCATTACGAGATGTGAGTGACCTATATCTCCCTCTGATGCATTGCATAAAGATATGTATCTAATGGGATAGAATAATATGGTTTTGAGAGTGATACATGACTATTAATATGGTCATAGGAGTGACCCATGACAACTAAGATGGTATGAGTGAACTAATGCTACCAAGATGGTAATGGGAGTGAACCATTACTACCAAGATGGCATGTGGAGTGAACCCATAATACTAAAATGTTATCAGTATTTATTCCTTGTATATTATGTAAATCATTATATACTTATGTTTCTATAATCATTCTAGTTTTAATTCTTAGGTTAGTCTTTCTGGGCAGATGTTTTTTATTTCATTATGATTCATGTCTTACGAAGTGCCATTATTTGTGCCATGTTTCATTATATGATATTTAACATACAGGGTATGATCTTATATTTTCATTATCATGTTCTTATACCCTAATGCTCTTGACTATGCTTACATATCTCCGTTTCTTTACCCTTACTATACATTTTAGCTCACTCTTTTATTATTTTACCTTTCCCTAGGTTACGACGAAATGTTTTACGTAGAAGTACTAAAGTTGGAGATATTTATGGGAGATGTTGAAGATATTTCACCTGGATAGAATACATTGTTTCCATGTTTCCAAAGACACTAAACTATTATGGTCCTCAGGCATGTATTTTTGTAATGTACTGAATATTCATCTAAAACGATGTAATACCCTGGTATGTTAATCATGGGTTTCTATATACCCCCTCCACAAGGATACTTATTTGGACAAACATGCGAGATGTTTTTCATAATTGATAATCATTTAGAGTAATTAGAACACTTTTCATAGGTCGGGATGTGATATGGAGACCCCCTTTCTATATCAGCTGTGATTATTTTGTTGTTTATATATATATAACTATATTGTGTTATTTTTTATACTATTTATTTAGGATGACCTAACTACATTCAATTTTCTATTCAGATCATGTCTCTTACTACCCCTAACTTTTGGGGAATCTTAATTGGTATGTATATACTCACCTCTGCATTGGTTTTTTCTTGCACGTGTCAAGTAATATGTAGATAATGAATAGGTCAGTGGTGAATAAATAGGAGCATAGTGATACCCACAAAATTGGACCTCATAAGGAGGTTGAATCTAGGATATCAGGAGTTGGTCCCTTTTAATATTTTACATTTTTGGTCTTTTCATGTAGTGTCATATTTCAGGTTGGGCATATATTTTTTCCCTTTAACTTTTTGTATAAACTATCATTCTATTGTACACCCTAGATGATTTTTTACATGCATGGTTGTTATTTAGATATTCCATATTTTTTATTTTTTTAACATATTCTATTTTATTGATGTAAAGACCTGGAAATTTCAAGGAAATTTTTTTTCCTAAATACATTGTAATTTTATGAGACTGTGGCTTCTAATGGAACTTGATTCCAAGGCCCGGTGTGCCTGGAATAAATTTCTAAAGTTTAGCTCAGGTACGTTCAGTAAACAAATGAGTGGTTTTTTCAATATTTGGAACTGGTGCTCGGAATTGAAATCTGAGGGCACTGATGAACTTGCAGTGCTGGTGTTCGCATAAGGGGACCTTTACCGTAGTTGTGTTTTGACAGGAGAAGAGGCTAATTTTCGGTTGTTTTTTAAGAAATAAATAAAAATATGTGTTTGAAATTTTTATTTGTGGAGGGTGGTTTTTATCCCACAAAATGGGAGTTAGAGGTGGGGTCGACACCCACCTAACCTCCCAAGGGAGGGATTAGTGTGGTGGGGCCTACACGAGACCGTAACTCCTCACCTCTCCCTCAACTCCCAAAACCCCCCTTTGTCTCCCCCTTAAATTAATTTCTAAAATCCTCTTTAATTATGTATCCTCTTCACCTTCCTCTCCTCCATTAAAGTTTTCCTACACACATAATTAATGAATTAATTCTTTGAATTAATTTGAAATGGTTGGCATTTATTTAAAATGGGAGAAGGCTGTTATAATATCAGACTTTTCAAATAATTTGGTGGGGGAACCTCTGATGAAATTTGAAGATCGTCATTCTCCAACCCTCCGATGAAGAACTACCCACTCTTCCACGAAGAACGACAATGTGCCTTCTATTCTTTTCCCTGCGACAAGAGGGGAGACACCACATCTTCGGGTACACTCCGATGATGATGGAATAGACATCGTTATCCACGATGCTCCGATACATCGAATATTTCATGAGGTAGGTGAATTTTTTATATTTTCATTTATGTGATTTATACCCTCGACAATAGAAGATTATTTTGTTGGGTGATTATTCAAACAACTAACGTGGTGGGAACAGACTAACAAACAAGTCTGGACCCACTGCCAAATTATTCATGATGCGCAGATTGCGTGGAAAAAGGTGAATGGAAGCGCAGTGTCATTTAGGAGCCTTCGCAGTAAAGTTAGGGACCTGAGAAGACTGTCGGTGAATACGGAAGCTAAATCGGACCGCCAGTGCAACTCCAGTGGCCCGCAGAACCTCATGGCGGTGCTGGTCGCCGGAGCGGCCGGTGCAGGCCGGCCGCCTGGAGGCGGCGGCGCCCCAGTCCGGCACTGGAGGAGATCCGCTGCGGAAACAGCCGCGGTAGCAACGCGGTGGATCCCGCGTCCGTGAGGGATCTGGGATGTCTTCGAGCGGCGTCGCCAGTGCCAATCAGCGGGGGGCCGACCCCCCATATTTTCGTATTTTCATCGGTTAAACGCTCATAACATCAGCTACATACATTCGATCAATGCACTGTCAGTTGTGTACAATTCCTTGGATCAATATGGTGGTTTAGGTATATTACACTCAATATTTAGGTGAAGTTTGGGTATGACCGTGTTGGTTCGAACCTGAAACCAATCGGGCCCTCAGAGCGGAAACGCCTATAACTTGAGGACCGGACGTCTAATTGATGTGTCGTCGAATGAACTGGATTTCTCCTGATGAGACAGTTATTTTGGAATACTCCTCTTGAGTTATGCATGCAGTTGGAGTACGGTCGGGTTGGTTTAGCTTATAAACCAACTGGGCCCCTGTAACAAAAATCCAATAACTCTCAGACTCGACGTCTGTTTCACGAACCGTCAGCGGCGTTGGTAATCTCGTTGATAAATGGTTTATTTGAGTATACCCCGTGGGAGTTCTGGGTAAAGTTGAGATACAGTCAGCTTGGTTCGTACACAGAACCAACCAAGCCCCTGGAATAATATGGCTAATAACTCACAGACAGAGTGTTCGAATGAAGCACCTTCTGTAGCATTGAGACACCTATGACAAGGCGGTCCTTTGAGATACTTCTTCGTGTAACTATGTGACACTTGGAGTGTCGACCAGTAGCTTGTGGAGCAGATCCTCCTAGAGACAAGCATACGGAGTACGTTGACCTAGTAGTTGGCTCTGACCTGATGACTGCTTGTCTGATTCATATCAGAGTGACTTGAATAGCCCAGTGTGGAGCACTACTGTGTTGGGGTGGTAGACCCATGGCAGAGGATCTCTACTATGTTGGGGTGGCAGACCCACAGTACTCGATAGGAGGAGTACCTCTGTAGGCTAGTAGGGGAAGTTCTACTATGTTGGGGCGGCAGACCCATGTCGGGGAGCACTACTGTGTTGGGGTGAAAGACCCATGGTACTCGACAGTGGAGGAGTACCTTAGCAGTATAAGGTTAGTGAGTAGCACCTCGGAGTTGTGACAGGACTACTACGCTCGATAAAGAAAGAGTTCTCCAGCAGCCGTGTTTTGGTCATCATGAATAAAAATCATGGTTTGAGCTGAGTCAATGACCTTGGTGTTTTTCCTCATGATTGAGATGGGTTACTTGATAACTTAGGTATACTTATGGGAATATACCTAATTAAGGGTTATCTATTTAGATCATACTTTTTGGTTATCCTTGTTGAATTTGTGAGGCCTTGAGGGTCTCGGGGTCCCTACTGAGTATCGTTATACTCACCCCTGCACGGGTTTTCCTCGCACCTCATTGTGTTGGATGCAGAAGAAGGACAACACTGATAGAGGCCGAGTGTACGAGGACTTGATGGCACCTGGAGGTGGACCTCATGACGAGTCAATACCCAGAGGTGGACCTCACGATGAGTCGGTACCCGGAAGAGGTTGACAGACAAGGGATTTGAGGAGGCTATCTATACCTACCCTTCAGGTAGGATCCATGGTGGATGATCTAGGAGCTATTCTATCTGTACATACCCTTTATGTAGGATCCGTGGTGGAAAATCTAGGAGCTTCTTGTCACCTTCTAGTTGTTTTTTCTTTTACCTTGCACTTTATAGTTGGGATTGTTTTTCTGGCCCTCTTACTTTCAGCACTACTTTTGTTATACTTCTTTACTTAGTGATTTCTTTCTCTTGTACTCTGGTTTTGTTTGTTTACGTTTCAAAAAGGCATATTACCTTTTTTTTGGGATTTACGCCTTTGGTGCTTGTCGCCGTCCCCTGGCCTATAGAAGGCGAGATTGGGGTAGTCATGGAATGGGCCCTGATGATGGTTCGTGACAAATTGGTATTAGAGGAGTTGGTTCTACAACAGAACTTAGGACTCTGATATTTTCTTTCTGTGAAGCAATAGTCTTAAGGGTACTAATTGTGGTTTTCAGTTCAGGGAGTCCAGTGTTGGTGTGGGCGGCCGACGTATCCATACACCAAGACCCTGGCTTCTGATTTCAGACTTAGTGCACGAAAACACTGAATGAGTGTGTGTTTTCAAAAGTTCCTTTCAAATCAGCACAAACCAGGTCAACTCACCTGGTATAGTCTTTTGACTACGTCATATCTGTTTCTTTCAGGATGTCTTCACCCAGTCAGTCAGCGTGGGTACCGAGTGGAGAGTGCGATGATATCCCACCGAGCAGTGAGACCTCATTATAGTGCCCTCTCCCATTTGACACACCATTAGAGAGTGCACACCTCTTGAGCGCATTTCATGAGTTCCAACAACAGTGGCCTCTGAGGTTTCGAGGTGAGTCTGATTTTCATACAGCTGGGCACTGGCTAGAGTTTGTATCACGAGCATTCTAAATAGCTGGGACACCCGCTGACTTGAAGGTTTACCTAGATATTAGTCTCTTTCAGGGAGCAGTTGAAAGGTGGTAGAGCCATATGCTCTAGTTTTTCGACAACACGACCTTCACCTAGGGAAACTTCGAGACTTATTTTAGGGTGAAGTTTATACCAACAACTCTACACTCCGAGCATGCTCAAGAGTTGATTCCCTTGTCGCAGGGTTTTCTGTCAGATGTACAGTCATCTGTAGGTAGTAGATAGATGACGCAGAGGTCCAAGAAGACCAAACCTATAGGTGGTCAACCGCACGACACAGGATCGGTAGTGCGGGGCACCCGAGGTGGAGTCAGAGCTAGGAAAACCAGGAACGGACAATGTTTCTTCTACGTCGGGCTTTGTCACATGGCACGTGACTGCCCAACTCCCCGCACAGTCGATCAGCAAGCGTTGGAGGAGCCACCAAGACAGAAAAAGTGGTGGGATCTTGAGAATTAGTCGAGCAGTGGACAAGGTAGTGGAACAGGTGGACAGGAGTGAGACTAGTTCCAGGCATGGAGGCATTTGTTCTTGGTGCTTCTAGTTTCTGTGTTGTTGTTGTTTTTGGTTGTTATGTGTCTTTGTACTTTGAACTACAGTAATAAAAGAAACTTGTCCTTGTGATGTTTCTTTCCTTCCGTTTTGTGTGGTTAATACTAATAAGTTCTCGTTAAAACTATTGACTTGACTCTCACTTGCGAGATCCCTACTGGAGGAGACCTAGTAACTATGCATTGATGCTGACTGTGTGACTCAAACCTTGGAGGCTAGAGTAACATTTGGATCTCTTAGTAGTAGCGTCTAGGACTTACGACGTCATTCAAGACATGAATTGTATCGTTCATGTCCGGATTGACTGTATTAGGTGATGAACTTGGTTCATCCAGGGGATGAGACCAGATTTCTCTTTTCGGTAGAGGAAAAATCCCAGCATCTCTTGTAGAACGTAGACGAAGAAGGGTAGAGATGAGTTATTACAATTGGCTAGTCTCACCCATAGTTTGTTGAGAGAATGGTTTACGGTTCACTCCAAATAAATAGTCTCAGGTGTACCTTCACTCAGAAGGACCTGAACCCCAGATAGCAGCAATGGCTTGAGTTCCTCTAGGACTGTGATTTTGAGATAGTCCATACTCTTGGGAAGGGGAACGTTGTAGTAGATGCTCTTAGTAGGAGATCGGGCATTCAACTGTTAGGAGTGGTGAGATAGCAGCTGGCCTCGTTTCAAATATCCCTTGTGGATAGTGTTGGAATCATCATGTGTAGAACCAGAGATGGTTCAGACTACGATCTAGAAGGTGCAGATCATCCAGGAGCGGATGAAGACTACGCAAAACAGCGAGAAGTCCTATGCTGATAGGAGACGGAGACCACTGGAGTTCGAGGATGGTGACCTCGTCTTTATACGGGTCACACCCCGATGAGGTCTACGGAGATGTGGTCGAGGCGGAAAGTTATCTCAGAGGTTCATCTGACCTTTCCAGGTCCTCAACAGCTTGGGTGAGGTGGCTTACTGTTGGCCATTCCACCTCAGTTGCACTGTGTGCACAATGTCATCCATGTATCTCAGCTGAGGAGATGTGTGCACGACCTATCAATCATCATCAAACACTGATAACTGGACATTGATGATGGGGTGACTTTCACGGGGTTCCAGTATAGGTTGAGGATCAACAGGATCAGGTACTATAGGTACGGTCGATTCCTCTTGTGTGCTTTCGCTGGCAGCACAGGAACCTCTAGGAGAGCACTTAGAAGCGGGAGGCTCATTTGCATTCTCAGTACCACTTTTTTTTCCCTAGTGTGTGTTGAAGCTTTATGAGGACATAAAGCCCTGAGGTGGGAGTAATATAAATACTCGGAAATTTCAAAGAAATTTTTTTTCATAAAGACCTTAGAATTTTACGAGACTGTGGCTTTTGACGGCACTTGATTTTGAGGCCAGGTGTGCCCAGAATCAATTTCCGAAGTTATCTCATGTACGTTCAGTAAATGAACAAGTGGGTTTTTCTATCTTTTGAACCAGTGCTCGGAATTGAAATCTGAGGGTACTGATGAACTCGCAGCGCCAGTATTTTCTTAAGGGGACCTTTACGGAAGTTGTGTTTTGACAGGAGAAGAGGATAATTTTTTGTTCTTTTTTAAGGAATAAATAAAAATATGTGTTTGATATTTTTATTTATGGAGGGTAGTTTTTATCCCACAAAAGGGGAGTTAGAGGTGGTTACCACACCCACATAACCTCTCCAAGGGAGGGTTTAGTGTTGTGGGGCCCACACGAGACCCAAACTCCTCACCTCCCTCTGAACTCCCTAAACCCCCCTCTATCACCCCCTTAAATTATTTTGTAAACTCCTCTTTAATTATGTAGCCCCTCCACCTTCCTCTCCTCTATTAAAGTTTTCCTACACACATAATTAATGAAATAATTCTTTGAATTATTTTGAAATGGTTGTCATTTATTTAAAATGGGATAAGGATATTTTAATATTGGCCTTGGAAAATAATTTGGTGGGGGAACCTCAGAAGAAATTTGAAGATCTTCGTTCTCCAACCCTACGATGAAGAACGACCCTATCTTCCAAGAAGAATGACAATGCGCCTTCTATTCATTTCCCCACGACAAGAGGGGAGATTCCACATCTTCAGGTACACTCCGATGACAACGGAATTGACATTGTCATCCACGATTATTGGCTACCAAGAATCTTTCTTGAGGTAGGGAAATTTTTTATATTTACGTTTACGTGATTTATACCCTCTAGCATAGAAGATTATTTTTTTGGGTGATTATTCAGACTACTAACGCGGTGGTTATGGACTAACGAACAAGTCTAGACCCACCGCCAACTTATTCTTGATGTGTGGATTGCATGGCGACGGCTGAACGGAAGCCCAACGGCTTTTAGGAGCCTTCATAGTAATGTTTGGGACCTGAGAAGACCGACGGTGTAGACATAAGCTAAATCGGACAACCGAAGCAACTCCGGTGGCCCGCGGAACCTCATGGCGCTGGTCGGCCGCCTGTAGTGGCGCCCCAGTGCACCGCCGGAGGAGATCCACTGCAATAACAGTCACGGTAGCAACACGGGGGATCCCGCAGCCGCACGGGGTCCGAGACATCTGGGGGCGGCGTTAGTGCCAATTAGCGGAGCCCCCCCCCCCCCCACCCCATGAAAACGATCGGCCAAGCTGGTCAAGATGCGCCAGCCGGGCTGGACCCAGACCTAGGTCAGGTCACCCCGGTTCGGGCTAACCCAGGGGGTGTTGGGCCGGGTCAGACCGGGCCCAGACCCCCTATTTTCAGACTTTATTCGGTTAAACACTCATACCATGATCTACAGACCTCCGATCGACGCACCATCCATTTCATAGGATTCCTTGGATTGAGATGGTCATTTTAGTATATTACACATAAGATTTTGGCGAAGTTTGGGTATGGTCAGGTTGGTTTGAACCCGAAACTAACTGGGCCCTTGGAGCGGAAACGTCAATAAAATGAGGAACGAACGTCTGATTGATGTGTCGTCAACTACGCTGTATTCCACTTGATGATATGGTTATTTTGGCATACTCCACTTGAGGTTTGGATATAGTTGGAGTACAGTCAACTTGGTTTATCTTATAAACCAAATGGGGCCCTATAACGGAAAATCCAATAACTCTCAGACCGGACGTCTGTTTGAAGAACTGTCAGTGGCGTTGGTAATCTTGTTGATAAACGGTTCCTTTGAGTATACCCCATGGGAGTTTGTGGTACAATTGAGATATGGTCGGCATGGTTTTTACACAAAACCAACAAGGCCCCTAGAACAATAAGGCTGATAACTCACAGACCGAGTGTCTGAATGATGCGTCGTCTATTGCGTTAAGACCCCTATGATGAGGTGGTCCTTTGAGATACTTCTTCATGGAACTACGTGACAAATGGAGTGTCAAACAGTAACTATTAGAGCATATTTTCTCAGAGATGAGCGCACGGAGTACAGTGACCTTGTAGCTGGCTGAGACCTGATGACTTGTTGTCCGATTCGTATCGGAGTGACTTGACTAGCCTATTGGGGGTTCTATTGTGTTGGGGTGGTAGACCCATGGCTTAGGAGCGCTACTGTGTTGGGGTGACAGACCCATGGTTCTCGACAGGAAAAGTACCTCTATAGGATAGTAGGGGGAGCGCTACTATGTTGGGGCGGCATACTCATGGCGGGGAGCACTACTGTGTTGGGTTGGTAGATGCACGGTACTCGATAGTGGAGGAGTACCTCAATAGTATAAAGTTAGTGAGTAGCACCTCGGATTCGTGACAAGACTACTGTGCTCGACAGAGGAGGAGTTCTCCAGCATCCGTATTTTTGTCATCATGAAGGAAAATCTTGGTTTGAGCTGAGTCAATCACCTTTGTGTTTTTCCTCATGATTGAGATGGGTTACTTGATAACTTAGGTATACGTATGGGCATATACCTAAGTAAGGGTTATCTGTTGAGATCCTTCTTTTTGGTTATCCTTGTTGGATTTAGTGAGACCTTGAGGGTCTCGGGGTCCCAACTGAGTATCATTATACTCACCCCTGCACGGGCTATGCCTGCAGCTCGTTGTGTTGGATGCAGACGATAGAAAATGCTGATGGAGGCCGAGTGTACGAGGACTAGATGACACCTGGAGGTGTACTCACAACGAGTCCGTACCTGGAGGTGGACCTCACGACGAGTTGGTACCCGGAGGAGGTTGATGGATGAGGGCGCTAAGGAGGCTATCTCTACCTACCCTTCTGGTAGGATCCTTGGTGGACGATCTAGGAGGTGCGCAATCTGTACCTACCCTTCAGGTAGGATCTTTGGTGGACGACCCAGGAGCTACTTGTCACCTTCCAGCTGTTTTGTCTTTTACCTTATACTTTACAGTTGGGCTTGTGTTTTCGGCCCCCTTACTTTCAACACTACTTTTGTTATACTTCTTTACTTAGTGTTTTCTTCCTCTTGTACTTGGGTTGTGTGTGTTTAAATTTCATAAAGGCAATGCCTTTCCTTTTATCGGGATTTACGCCTTTGGTGCTAGTCGCCAGCCCCTAGTCTATGGAAGGCGGGCTTGGGTAGTCATGACACGGGCCATGAGGACAGGTCGTGACAATTGATATGGTTATGTGTGTGCATATAAGTACTTTAGGAAATGTTTTACCATATTATTTATGCCTTTTGAGGCATGTTTCAAGCCCCTGGCCTTTGTAGCCAGTCTTAGGGAAGTTTCAGATCAAGCCCCATTGACTCAGGTTATGACATGTTGGTATCAATGTTTGTTTGATCCTTGGGATATTTTCTGGAGTAGTACCTTTATGAGTATTTGTATGGGATTTTTGGAAACATTTTCAATGTGTTTCGAGTGAGAGTTTCAAGACAAAGAACCCATTGTTGGTGCATAAGCCGATATATCCATTCACTATGAACTTGACTACCAACTTTTCGACTCAACATGCTAATACATTTGTGGGGGGGGGATCAATGTTAAATTAAACATATAGGATTGATTCTTTTGACTGTCCTTCTTGATTAAACTCTCCATTGAATATATATTCTCATTTAAACATGGTATGTCTTGATTATATTTTCAAGATGCCTCTATTATACCAGCCATAAAAGTTACTAGTTCTTGATCATGATGAAGATGTGATGAGTGATTAGGACATAGTTCAAGGTCCATCCTATGAGACCCTTCATCAAGGTGGACATGTAGTAGCACCCCCACTTGTAGAGTGGTAGATCATACCAGCATAGTAGGCTGAGGATACATGAAATCTTACCACACTCTGTGAGTTCTAGCACTAGAGGATGCTAAGCTTTCATGGAGAGCTAGATCCCATGCAGTGGAGGATTATCTAAAGTCAATGGTCTATATTTTCAGGCATATATGGACACCTAAAGATAATGTGTTTGTGCTAGTTTCTAGACTTTTCCACAGAGCTTCTAGGAATTGGTAGAGTCTTGTTACACCAATGCATGATGACTCAGTAAACTCATGGGCCAAATTAAAACATCTATTTTATGATGATTAATACACCTCCTACTTATGATCAATTATGATTTTGGAGCTTCTAAAGATGAGTTAGAGATGGATGACAGTGGATAAGTATGTAGTGAGGTTCACAGACCTTACATAGTACTCCCTAAATATGATCTTAGATAGATACATCAAAGAAGAAAAGTTTGAACAAGGTCCTTACAGAGATATATGTTCCATTTTTGTACTCTTGTGCATTACCACCTATGTTGGGGTGTTAGAGAGGGTGATGGGGAAGGAGACCTTCCCATCAGAGGGATTCTAGGAAGTTATATTTGGTTGTTGGAATTATAGGGTCGATTCATTTGCATCATCTAGTATGCGCTAGAAGATCAGATCTCGGAAAAGGATACTTACCCATGAATAGACTCAGGAACATGGTAATGTGGTGTAGGTTCCATGTAAAGGGACAGGATATTTCATAGAGTGGTGGTTCTATGAATTTGATGGGTGAGGTCAAATGGAATGTGATATCCTGACTCGAAATGCAGAAGAGGGAAAGCGGATAGCAAATGGACCAACAGAGGTTGTTCTATGATCTAGGATTTACCTTGTTAGGGAAGCGTGTCTAAAGGGAAGTAGATCTGGAAGAAAAGTAGGTGGGGATATAGGATTATGAGATATGGGTGGTGGGAGATTCTATGGTATCCTTCCCCCACCACCACCAAGCGGCCCATATTAGGCTCGAGGAGCTAGTGGGGGTCACAAATAAATACTGGGGATGTATTATTATGACCTAGTAGTGCATGATATTTTTATTTGTATGATATTTTTTTATTCTACTCTGGCTAAAAAATTATTATACACTACTGTGTGACATTATATTATCTCTTTACACCTAGTGTGAGAGATAGATTCCATAGTTGAAGCATTTTCCCACCATTATTGTTGTATGGTTTTTATAGGGAATACATCTATTATATCTTTTATATTCTGGTAGTGGGAACTATTGTTTGGTGGAGAGAGGTTCTCAAGGGACCTTTGGATCATCACTATTGAACCCTATGATGTAATCATGGGTGTGGATTGGTTTTTCATAGTCTAAGACCATATTTTTCTCATTGCATACAACTTACATGTATTTACACTAATGGGATGATATTATCCTTTATTGGCGAGAGAGATATAATTTAAGGGAAATAAGGATGATGTATCCCATTACCCATCAATTGTTTAGTGTATCCCTCAGTGTAATCGACTCTTCTGAATTATGGATTCCTTACTTAGTTGATGATTTTATAGATATCTTCCTTGGGGATGTTTTAGGATTACCTCTAATGATGTTGTAGGATTTTTTCATCAACATTCAACTATGGGACACTATGATATCTTATTTGGAATAACATATGGACACTAATGAACTCTAGGAGCTATATTTATAGTTTTAGGACCTTTGAGATAAATGTTTTATCATTCCTAGTATGTCCCCATGGTCATCTCTAATGTACTTTGTGAAAACGGTGGATGTGACCTTGAGGATTTTCATTGATTATCATCGTCAAAAGTAGGAAAAAATAAAGAAAATGTACCCTTTTATGAGGATAAATGGACCCTTTGATCAGTTTTGAGGTGAAAGATAGTTCTTGAAGATATATCTCTTGTCTGAATACCACTAGTTGAGTGTTCTCAAAGCTAATATTCCAAAGCATGAATTTTTTATGTCACTGTGAACAGTATGTGTTCTTGGTGATTCCATGTGGTGTCAATTATGCCTCAAATAATTTTAATGGGTTTGATGAACCAAACCATCCCACATTACATGGATATGATTGTGGTTGTTTTTATTGAATACATACTCATATAGTCTCTATTAAAGTAGGATCATGAAGAACTCTTTAGAATGGTCCTAGATTTTCCCCAGAAGAACCATATTTATAGAATGATATTGAAGTTTCAGTTCTATATTCACAAGGTTCACTTTTTGGTGAATTTAATTTTTCAGATAGGATTTTTTTTGTCCCAGTGATGATCGAAATTGTGTTTTCTTGGGATCCCTTCAAGAGCATATTAGATGTGCGAAGTTTTATTGTCTTAATTGGATAATACAAGCGTTTATGGAAGATATATACAAGATTTATGTCCATTTGATATCCATGAAATGTAAAGGGAAGTCATTTTCATGGATTGAACAATTCAGGAGAGGCTTTAAGGAGTTATGGATGAGGCTGAAAATTTATCCTGTTATGACACTATCATAGGTGGCCATAGAGTACATAGTGTATTGAGATGACTTAGGAGATAGGATTGGATTAATATTGGTTTAGTGGTATCCATTTATTGTATATGGGTGGAGTCATTTGAGACACCGTGATAAGAATAATATGACTCATGACCTATATTTAGCAGCGATAATCAGCACTCTATGGATATAGAGGTACTATCATGTAGGAGAGTGTTGTTTAGTTCACTCATACCATCATAGTCTCAAGTAAGTCTTTACATATAGAGACTTGAACCTGATATAGAGGCACTAGTTTGAGTTAATGTACAAATATGACTTTGAGATATTCTATAACCTTATGAAGGGGAATGTAGTAGTATATGTTTTTTAAGAGGAAGACCTAGGATCATTTGGTACAGGTGTATTAGGAGTATATAACTTATTTACAGTTGAAAATGGTTGAGTAGGAGGGTAAATATTTTCTCTTATCAGTAGTGTTGACTCTTCCAATCCTTCAGTGAGTGAGAGGGTGGGTGACATTTACTATAAGGTCTTCCTTGAATGGATATCCTCAATATATTAATCTTATCGATTTTATGAAGGAGTTAATCATGTCATCCTTTTTTAGTGATGGATGGTGGTCCAAATCACCATGTGGGAGGAGGTAATGATATAGTTTCACCCATGTCCTTTTGTTATACATATCAGTGAGGAGAAAATGTGCATATACATTCAACAGTAGTATTTGTAGGAAATCACAAGAAAGAGAATGGTTTAGTTCATCCTATTGTTTCTTATCTTTCAGCAAGTGAAGACTGAGCACTAGGTTCTAGGAAATTTTATGTAGTCCCTTGAGATCACAAAGTGGGAATGGGATAGAATATTCATGGGATTCGTGACAATGATTCCAAGGAAAGTTGTAGGACATGACTCTATCTAGATGATAATACACTAACTCATGATGTCTGTGCACTTTCTTGCTATTAGGATTAGAGTTGAGTGGTTATTTTCAGGTAGAAGCATATATGGGAGATTTTTCTCATTCTTTGGGTTCCCTAAACTTTTTTATTCAATCTTGACGTGTGCTTCACATCATGGTTGGGGAAAAGACTACAAGAGGCATTCATATCCCAAATGTGGATGAGTATAGCCTTCCACACCCATATATATAGGAAGATAGAGTGTATTATCCAGGTGTTGGAGGATATTCTATAGGATTTCATGTTAGACTTCATCCAGATCCGGTATGATCACTTTCCCTTGGTAATGGTTGTGTAAAACAATTGATATGTTCTCTACTATCGACAGGGAACCTTTTAGGGCCTTTTACAAGAGACCATGAAAGTAAAACTTGATATGGATAGAGAATAACAAGGCATCTCTTGTTGGTCCAAAGATGGTGTAACATACGATGGAGAAGGTCTCGATCATCCATGAACGGATGGGGACAAATCAGAGTATCAAAAATCTTACACATATCAACATCATATTCCATGGAGTTTATGAAGGGAGGCCACTTTTTCTTGAGAGTCACCACATGATGAGGATTGTCGGAATTTAGTTAAAGAGGAAAGTTATCCACAAGGTTAATCATGATTTTTGAGATCTTATAGTAGGTTTTTTGTTATTCTTAATGCCTCCTACTACCCTCATAGTTGAAGAGGGTAAAAAAAGTTCTCCACATGTTATAGTTGATGAGATATATAAATGACCCCTTGAATAGTATTGATTGGGGAGAGATAGACATCTAGGATGGAGCCACTTTTGAGGAACACCTGGTGTTGATCAAAGATCGGCAATATATAATCCTTCATGGATGGACCATCCCCTTGGTTAATGTGATGTTTCCATGTTAGAGCATAAAAGAGGGCTCCTATGAGAGGGAAATCTATATTCAAGCTCATTATCCTAAGATTTATGTTTAGTTTTTATTTTCAAGGATGAAAATCAAGAAAGAGGAAAAAATGTAGAGACCCAATTATTTCCTTGAAAGACTTTGAATTATTTCTAAATATATTTTCAAACCTTAGAACATAGATGGCATGTGATTATAAGGCCATATGTTCTTGAAATAAATTTTATAAAAATAATAAATAAATTTTATATTACACATTCATTTTATTTAAGAAAATGGTATGACTCTAAATAATAATCTCTAATCAGAAATCTATGGACATGGTTGAGTCTGAAACGTTGGTTTTACCCTAGTTGTGACAAAAAATTGTTCAGTGTGTGGTATTCTTTTAAAATGTTCATTGGGAGTATGTTTAGTGGATTAATTTAGTAATTAAATTAATTTATTAATTAATATAACCAAAAACAAAATTCATCTATCAATAATTAGTTATTATAATTCTTTAGGTCTATCTACATAAACACTAGGAGAATTAAGAAGATTTCCTTACACCTATCAATGGAGAATCCAAATTGGATGATGATAAGACTCCGGATTGAGGTATATAGAAATTATATGAATGCAAATACTCATTTTATTCATTTTAAAGTGAATTATGCAACATAGAATGATCCAAAATCAATAAGTATTTTTCAATTTCTGGATTATGCCCCTTTTTATTAAATATTTTGAGTATGGTCGATTTTTTTCCTTGATCTTCATCAATTGAAACTTTTTGGAACGTGTCTGTATACTAAGTTTAATTAATTATTAAATTTTTTCTCACCTAATATATCTCAAATCATGTTTATTGGCCAAGTATGCTTGGAAAATGATCAATCGCATTTTTTATGGTGTTTTAATCCTAATGATTCTTCTTATTCTTCACAGATTGGCATATGGTGTCTCAATTTGACTTTTACAAAAAGAACTAAAATAGATTGGAATAATATATTTGTGGCAGATTTAAATGTGATGGATGGTATAATGAATCAAGTAAATATTTAGACGATATTTTAGATATAGGTGATTCCCCTGAGGATTCAATTACCTGTGAGGTGTTGTAGGTGATGTGAGATATGCTCGATGCATTCATGTTTCATAATAATCATGAGAGATTTTATTTCCTCCCATATAAGTGCTTGAAAAATGATCATGGGACTCTTCCACCAATTTTTGGAACCTTGGAGGTGAGATCCATGGATTATTGGATGAATATTGAATACGAGATAACATCTAGAAATAATGTGAAAAACCCAACTACGTGTTATGTGGTTCAGATAACACATGAATTTTGGTTCCCCCTCTATTCTTTTTTTTCTTGTGTTTTGTGAAATTTAAGGATTAAACACCTTACGGGTAGGTTAAAACCCATTCATCACTTCCATGGTGGCCAAGTTGTGTTGTGGAGCACATAGGAAGGAGCCCTTTAGGGAAGACATGGTCTAGACAACCCTATGTACCAATGTACATAGACATGGCTGGGGATATGAGTAGAACCCCACGTGAAAGGAAATTCCATGTACTGAAGCACATAGTCATGGGAAAATATACACAAACATGACTAGAAGCATGGATAGAAACCTAAGTGGATGATGCACAAAATTTATTAAACCTCAACATAGGGTAATTCTACATGATTATTTATCCATGTACTGATAGGGAAACGATCATGTAGTGGAGAAAAACCACACATCATGTGGGTCCCTTACATGTTGTGTACCCCTGCTCTCCTTTTTTGGAAAATCGATGATCTCTTATCTTCTTCATATAAACATCGATTTTGGCCCATGATTAGCCTATACTAAGTGATATAACTCATAGAATGTGATGGGATCTTAAATAGTGAGTTTTGAGATTTGATGTGAGATTTTTTGATAATCACCCTTATTTAGGCGACACTCAAATATGGTAGTTATCTGGTAGGATCATTAGAGTTTCACCCCCTAGCGTACAGAGTCATGAGACATATATTGACTGAGTATTACCCATATATAATTATGGTGTCGTTCCTTTATCTACTGAGTAGTTCCCCATATGGAATTAGTTTGTTGTTCCTCTCTCTATGGAGTTGTACCCCCTAATACGATAGGTTGTAGGTCCTCCTTACACTGATTGGTACCCCGTATTACATTAAGGCCCCAGTTCTCTATCTATTGAGTGGTACCCCTCTAACGTACCAGGGTATAAGTCATTTATCTCTTGTGTGGTACACCTATAAAATTAGGGTGTAGTTCCTCTATATAATAGGTTTTTCCTTCAATTGGTTAGGGTTTGGGTCCTATATCTACCAAGTTATACTCCCCCCCCCCCCCCCCCAATTTTATAGGGCATGGGTCCTCCTTACACTAAGTGGCACTGACTGACACACTTGGGAATGGTTCCTCTACTTGGAGATGATTTCCCCTAAACTATGTGGAATAGTGGTGAGGCCTAGTCCCTCCACATGGTTACTTATTGGGATAGATGTGTGATATGTTGGGCATCATTGATTGACTTTTGTAACTTTTTTTCACTCATTTCTTATGTTGTGCTATGAGAAAGAGATCCAATTTCTCTCTAATTTAGGATTATTTTAATGAGAATATGTATATATGTATATATGTGGGGGGGTGTATATCCATACGATTGGATTTCATACTCTTCTACTTTGGGTTAAGAAATTTGTTGTCTATTGTCTATTGTCAATTACCTATTGTCTATTGGCTAATGTTCATTGTCTATTGTCTATTCTTATTCTATCTCTTATTTCTCCAAATTCAGTATTCGGGGAATCGTACTGGATATTTATATATTCACCCCTGCATGGTATTTTCCTACAAGAGTCTTATTATGAATGAATAGATAGTTCATATGTGACTATAGAGGAGGATAGTGATATACGGTGCATTGGACCTTTTACGGTGGTCTGATCTGGTATATTTGAAGTTGAACTCTCTAATAATTTTACTTTTCCATTTTTTCAGATTGAGACATATTCATAGTTGGGTGTGTATTTTTACCCTTTACATTTTATTTTACACTTTCATACTCTTTTAAACCCTATAGGTTTTTAAAATTAATGGTTATTCTTTAGATATTCATCTTTTTATTATTATTCCTATACACTTATTCGATGATATGTTCGGGTGTGTGTATACATATAATTTATAGAAATTCCAACCATGTTAGTTATTCCATTAGATTCTTGTCTTCATCCCATATAATATATAGGTGGGCTTGGGGATGTTTCGGCTCAAGCCCTATTGGTTCAGGTCAGGAAACACCTAACATTTCTAACATGTTATCCATTTATAAAATCTAAATATATAATAAATTTCCATTATCACCAGTTATAAAATGATCTTATCATCAGCTCTTCATAGAAATCCTAATAATTAGGTGTCACAATTAAACCCCTCCCTCTTTGTTCCCTAATAATAATATTTCATTCTTGTGAGATTTTGGAAACAATAGACTTTCATAAGACCTTCCATTCTAGAGAATCCTCCTATAGAAACCTAATGTTCTCAGTATTTGTTCGATCTTTTAAATAATATATTTTCCTTTTATATTTCCCTTTAAATTTTTTTATATGATATTATAATATAAAATTATTATCTATATTATACTGAATTTTTTTATATTTTATAAATAAACAGAAACTGCATATTCATTTCCCTTTTAAAAAATTAAATCGCCATTCGTGCATTGTATGGACTAATTCTTCCATGAGGAAACATGTTTGGTTTTCAATCACTACCTTACAAAGATGGATATAAGGATAGGATTAAATAAGAAATATTATTTTTATGATATCAATAATATTCTAATATGATAATTTTTTTACCATCTTAATGATATGATCAACAAAAGATCATCTTTAATTTAATAGTTAAAAACAAGTATACAAAGAGGATGATCTTTTTTTAGAAAGATATAATATTTCCATACCTATTACTTCTTATTATACTTACTTAAATTCACATATAACACATTTAAACACTAAATAATACCATTATTATTTTTCTATAATTATATTACAAAAAAACAACATATATTCATCCTTTAAGTCATAGTATGTTTCTTTTTGAGTCAGTTGGACCACCTACTACAAAAATCCAATGATTTTATATCATGAATGACAATAGGAACATAAATATTATAATAATTTGATATAAATAGTTAAATAATTATATTATATTATTTTAGATATGCTATATCAATATTATATTCATAAATTCAAGAAAACACACTTTGATCATCAAAAATTACCAAAACATACTTGTTATTGATTTCATATTCAACAATAATGAAAGAAACACTCATGAAAGGAATATGAATCATCATAGATAATTATAAATTTTACCTAATAGTAACTTTTAATATATATTAGTGATGAAATTTGGAATAATAATGATTATGAACACCATTATAACTAAACGGGTAAAAACGATAAATAATTTTAATATCCCATAAAGAAAAATGATAGAATTCATATAGAGAATGGTTATTTTTTAAGAGTATAAATGAAAATAGATTTTATTAGGGTTATTAATTATGTTATTATGATAGCTATGTTTGTGACACCTGAGGTTAATGTATGCTCATGGAATTATATACAATGGATAAGGTTTTTTATCTTGAATTCCTCTCTTTGGGTAATGTTCGGTGTTATACTCCTAAATTCATTAATTTGGTGTATATACTACACATTTGGGATATTATATAATGAAATTATTATATTCATGGAATTTAAAATAAATTTTAAGACCCCTCTTTTAAGATTTTTGGATTCAATTTCTAACCAATCCATATATTGGGTTTTATCATATTAACTTTTATTCTTTGGGATTCATGTTATATTCACCACATATTATAATTTTTGCAGTGAATACATTTACATGGAAAATGTTTTTACATATTACTAATGAAATTTATTGGATAAATCTATATTATTATCCATATCTTATATTATTTTAACTCAAAATTTACCAAAACCATTATAACACTCAATACATTCTACAGGGTAAATCCATCCTATATTCTGGTAAAGTAAAAGTGTATGTAATTTCTAAGAAAATAAATATAACATCTTTCCCCTTCCTCATTGGCTTTAGAAGGTAGAGAGATGCTACTTAGACATAGGTGACATTCCTAAGGTTCCAGAGGCAAGAAATTAATTCCAAGGGATTTAAAAACTAGCGGGGAATAATTTTCAATTAGAATAAACCAACTAACCAGATAATACATTTAAAACCATAACTATTTGATGCTTTTCAAAAAGGTTTCCAACTCATCAAACCAAAATACTAGAACAAGCAAGCCATAAGACTACATAATCAGAGTATAAAGTGGAATTCTATGAGACCAAAACCCATTAATCTATGAGACAACTCCACGAATCCACGTCAAGATCCATGCTCCATGAAGCACCAAATCATCCAAGCATCATGATGAACCACTAGAAAAATAAGATGCTTTACCATTATTGGTTTTCTAGAAAATGACATCTAAAAAAGAAACATAGTACCAAAGTAGGTGGTGAGTACGAATACTATGTAGATTTTACCCAAATGGCTTCCCTACATTGGCCTCTTGTATATAAATCTTATCATATTTATAAAAAAATATTATGTAAAACATCAAATAGTGCAACCATTTCCAACATTCCACACACACACACGTACCAAGCCACTTTTAACTAAATTCACACAATGCAAGGGAAATCCAAAAACAATTCCATAAAACATTATACCAATATGTGTTAGCACAAAAAAATTCAACATTGTATAACCACACATGAACAACACATAATAATAGAGTTTCATACATCCAGACTAGAAAAAAACATGGAGGAACTTCCCATCCAAGATTGTTTACTACTTATCCAATTTTGTGGTACTTCCCACCCACTTATCTTTGATGGTGACCTTCCTTACACTATCCATAACATTTTTATAGTGTAACTCCCCACCCACTTTTCATCAAGTCAATACAAGCACAAAATATCAATTCCAATAAAAAGAACATGTATCCACCAATACGACAACAAAACGAAAACAACTTATTCACAACAAAACATTCTTTTAAGGAATCAACCATGCCACATTTCATTTCAAAAAAAGAAACCCATTTTTTATTGAAAACCATTTTTAGAAACTATTTTCATAAATCAACAAAAGAAATCTATTTTAAGATTAACATTTTAAAAGACCATGATAAAGATCATTACACCATATTAACATGTTTCCCTCAAAATCAATAAATCATCACAAAATGGATTCAAAAAAAGCTTCTCACAGCATAACCATAATTAATTCCTAGAAAAGAAATTAATTCCAAGAAATGATTCTAGTTATAGAAATTTGGAATCAACATAGAAGCAACCTACATTAGAGTTTCATTGAAATATAACAACGCTAAACCGAACAACAAATCCAAATGAAAAAATACATGAAACTAACTTAGATCCCCTTCTATGTCATCCAAAAGACCAAATCAGACCCCTTTTAGTGGAAAAAAATCCGTGATCTACAGAAACAAGTGTAGATATAGAAAACTAAGAGGGACGGAGATCTAGATCATTGGAAAACTAAGAGAGAACCAAGAGTGGAGACTTACAATAAGATAACTGCCTTCACTACACCTTGAGAACCCTTAAAATCACTTCCAAAATGAGTGGAATATAAACTTTAAACCTTGAGAATGAAAAATACAGAGTGAGACTTGAGTGGAAGGAAGAATGGAGGGTTTTAGGAAATTTCCAACCAATTATAGATTTAAAAAAACCCTATTTTTTTATCCTGCGTAAACCATGTGAAGACCCACTATCTCATGTTGAACGGTTACTTATAGATCCTACACAGTTTCCCATAACAGTTCTCAAACATCCCTCCTTTAAAAAACCTCCAAAATATTATTAAAACGCCTCTGAACTCTCCCAAGCTCCACCAAACTCTTCCCAACCACTTTAAACACATAAAAAGACATAAAAAATGTTGCATACCTCAAACTAGGGGTTTTAGATTCCCCCACTATTGGAATTTCCTTCATCAGAAAATAGAGAATCATTGCTTTTCCAAAAGAGCTCAGTCCATTGTTCGGCCATCTCTTTCTCTCGCTCCCAAGTCCCATCTTAAATCTGATCATGCTGCTACAAAACCCAAACAAGACCGATTCATTTTCCATTATAGACTTTCTATTGCCTATCCACAATCTACACTAGCACATGTACTAAGGAAGAATCCATATCCAAGTAAACAAGATCCCAATGAATCACATGGTTATGATCCTGTTGATACTTATTTAACTACGAAACATGGTATAAATTGAGCACCACACTGGACCATGGTGGAAAATACAGCCCATGTTCCACCTATCCAACCCACATTAGTTTCTCAAAAGGCCCAATATACCATGGAGATTACATCCACTCCTTCCCAAACCGTTGATATCCAAGCCTAAGAGAGATTCTCAAAAAACACATGATCAACCACCTCAACTTACAATATCTGTCAATAATGTCCATCATATGATATCTAACAACTCTAAGCCATATGAATTCTCTTTATTATCATCTTGATCTTTTCCATAGTCTCTTTTACAAGGCTTGGTCCCACCATCGATGTTTCACATGTTTCCACCCAAAAATGTGGGCAATGACATGAACACACTTACAATGATTAAAATTGATCCATATATATGGAGGCATGATATATTTTATTATAGGATAAATCCACCAATAGAAAGTGCTCCTCTGGTGATCCACAAAAATAAATCACACAAGTCACCAACATATCTTCCAAAGTTTGTATCATCCTCCAATATTTCCCATCACTCATAGGATGGTAGGTTGTACTCATCCTCAACTGGGTCTCAAGGGACTTCTATGAGGATCTTCCAAAATGAGATGTGAACCTTGGATCTCTATCTGATACAATCAAAACTAGAGAACCATTCCTCTTTAACACTTCATAGATATAGATTTTGAGCAGATCCTCTACCATAAGAGATTAATGAATATTGATGAAATGGGATGACTTTGTGATCTGATCCACTATCATCCATATAGAATCATGATTCCTAAACATTCTAGGGAGACCAACAACAAAATACATTTCTCTCTATTCCCACTTCTATACAAGGATTTGTAATGACCTCAACATGCTTTTCGGCCGCTGATGCCCTACCTTTTCTTGATGACAAGTTAAGCATCTTGAAACAAACTCCTCCACTTTCCTTTTCATATCAATCCCCCAAAACTATGATTTCAAAACCATATACATTTTTTGAATTCTGATATCAATAGACCATTTATATTGATGATAATCCCTAATAATTCCCTCCCAAAAAACCCATGGTACGACCATTAAATTCTAAGAAAACAAAAAAAAAAGGTACATTCAATTTCCAGCCATCAATGATCACCCCACCATTAAGTTTCAACCTCATGGCCAAACACTTGGAATCAGACACCTCTGCCTCTTTAACCAACACAACCAAGACAAGAACTAATGAGATCCAAAAGAAAACTAATCTATCACCTATGTCCTCTCATTCCAACCACATTTGGTCTATGAACAAAATCAACTACCACTGATCTAGTTCATTTTTCACCACCTGAGAATTTGATTTTCTAATTAATACATCCTCCACTAAATTTCCCTTATCCAGCATGTAAAATAAGTCAAAATTGAACATCTGGAGATAATCCAACCTCACTTTTTCCTCAAATTCAAACCTCTTTGAGGGAAAATATGCTTTAAACTCTTATGATCAGTAAACACTATGAATTTATCACTGAAGAAATAATTACACCGCATTTTTATATTAGGAACCACTGCCACCAACCCCAAATCATGTGTTGGGTAGTTCCTCACATTCACCCTCCACTACAGCGATCCATATGAAACCATATGATCCCATTTTAGCAGAATACATCCCATCTCTTATCCAATTGCTTCATAATATTACATGTATCCTTTCCCTGATTCTAGAAAAGCCAAGATTGATACTTATATAATATAAACCTTAATCTCTTCATAATATTTATGACACTAATCACTCCATTGAAATGGAACATTCTTCCTTGTCAAATATTTCATTAGAGAGGCCAATCATGAGAAATACTGAACAAAACTTCAATAATACCTACCAAGACCAAGGAATCTCTGTATCTCGAAAACATTCTTTGGAGGTTGTGACAAAATAGAATTCGTTATCTTTTTCGGATCAACTAAAACACTTCTCTCAATAATAGCATGGCCAAGAAAATAAACCTCATATATCCAGAAGTCACACTTTGACAATTTTTCATAGAGTCGATGATCATTCAAGATCCCAAAAATAATCACAAAGTGTTCCTCATGATCCACCCCTGTCCTAGAATAGATCAATATATCAGCAAAAAATACCACTACAAGAGAATCTAGATATCTCTAAAATATCTGATTCTTCAATTCCATGAACACCAGTAGTGAATTTGTAAGACCAAAGATCATAACCATATACTTATAATGGACATATCTTCTTTTAATGTAAATTTTCATAATGTCCTCCTTCTGATCCCACCATTGATGATATCCAAACCGAAATTCAATCTTGCAGAACCACAGATCTCCTCTCAACTGATTGAACAAATAATCAATGCATGGAAGTGTATATAATTTATTTATCACAACATGATTAAACCTATGATTTACTAACACAAATCCAAAGAGTTCCATCTTCCTTTTAACAAACAAAATCGGCACTGCTTATAGAGAGGTTTTAGACTGGATGAACTCTTTGTTTCTTATCTCCTCCAAATGCAATTTCAATTCCCTCAATTATGTTGGTTCCATAAGGTAAGACAAAGAAAAGATAGGAATACTCCCCAAAATAAGATCAATAGTAAACTCCACTTCTCTCATGGGTGGAAACTCTGAGAATTTTTCAAGAAAGACACCCAGAAACAAATTAACAACTACGTGAAAAATGATATGTTAAAACCCTTCCATTGATTCCAATGATAATTCTGTTAACCGATACAAGATCGTGCCAATAATTGGTGCCAAAAAACTTTTTGCACCCAACATTTCATTCTTCTCTTCTCAAAAGAGATGTTCGACGCCGTCCTCCATTATAAAACTAACTGTTCATTAATAACAGTTGATGTGGGCCATAATCATTTCCAACAAATGCATTATCAGGATTATATTATAGTCATCCATCATAAGCACTGAGAAATCCTATTTCAAATCAACCTTATCCACAACTAAACATCATTATCTACACAATAAGTATCAACACTCTCTTTAAGATAAATGAGTTTTATGTTTTAAAAAACAAGGCATCACTTCCATAGTTAAACCAAACTAATTAATGATACGATAAGAAATGAAATAATGGGAAGAACCATTATCAAATAAAACTTGTGTCATGGAATAATTTAAAATAATTGTAAGTCGTAATATGGATGGTACTAACTGATCATCCATAAAAATCGGCTTATCTCTAAATAGCTCCTTTCTTTCCACACTCTACTCTTAATTTCCCTGGAGAGAATTTATGGTATTCGTTATATCACTATGACTAAATTTACTCTACTAGCGAGGTGTTTGCTTCTTCCCCCATTATGTCAATTAATAGGACACCAGCGACCCTTGAGGAGCGTCACGAACACTAGGCCTCATATTATTATGAAAAAACCACGGATGATTCCCCCATTTAGTTATATTTATGACATGTTTGAGGATGTATCATATAATCCCCCTTAATATGACCCGTAGATCCACACTAAAAAAATCCTTTCTTACTCTAAGGATTTTGATGAAGATTCACTGATTTTTTCATTATATTCTAATCCATACTCCCACCCTGGAAATAGGTGTCCCAATTTTTATTGAAACCAGTGTTAGAGATCCCACTATTCCATGTGGATACCAATATGGCTCCCCCGCCTTTTTCCTCAATGATATCTCGATCAACAAATATTTATCTATCCACCATTTCCATGTAATCACTTATACATAGTGTATCTATATTATAATGAATTTCCTTCCTCAAAACATCTTAAAAAATATGTGACTTCAATGATTACTACCCACCACTTTAGGTGAAAATCACATTAATCTCATAAACATATCTTCATATTCTATTATTAATAGGTTCTCTTGATTTAACCTAAATAAAACTATTGTGAACTAAATTATGAACATATGAGGGTGTAATTTTTTGTTAAAAAATTCCTTAAAATACTCCCATGGTATCCCTTGGTTGATTCCAGCTTGGACTGCTAACTCCCACCCTTGAACGGAAATATATTACAATATATATGTGGCTAACTTCAATTTCAACTCTACTAGTGCTCCCAGGAATTCAAAGATCCATTTCATTCTTTTCAACCATTCTTTTACCATTTTCATCTCTAAATCACCCCTGAATATGGGTATATTATGATTTTGAAACTAAACCGCATGATCCACATGATTTGGATCATCTACTTTATTCCCATTTCCAACATCTTGGAAAAATTGCACTATACTCTTCACTACATGTTGGTTAACCTTGGGCTCAAGTGCAACCCAATTTTCAGTTGTTTCCTCCAATTAGTCTCTATGATGCCAACCTGGTCAAAATTTTTTTCACTGAAAAACAACCATAAGTCTCACTCCCTTATTAAGAAAAGGTTAATTATTTCAAGTTTAATTACATTACACTATCACAACCAGTATTTCCACATGTTCACATTTCTTATGTTTCACTATTTTTGTAAAGTTTACCTTGTTTTGAAAATTGATGCATTTCCAACATACCACAACCAAGCATAGTTCAAATAATCACATTTTAAAATAATTTCTATATTATTTACAAATCAACATAATCATAACACATCATAAATCATTATACCCAATGAAATATGCATTATAGTGGGAATTCATTTCTACCATGCATTTCAGGATCATCTCATTAACTACACCCACAATAATGATATTTTCAACACCTATAAGTGTCTCAAAAACACTTATGTACCTTATTCCCTTGTAACATGATGTTCATCACAAAAGGGTTAGCTACGTCCTTTTATGCTATAAATTTCAAGTTCTGAAAATAATAAGCCTTACTACCACCCCAACTCGAGGAATATACCAAGAAATAATGTCAACACCATAACCAAAAACTGATGTCAAGACAAACAGGACCGACATTACTTGTATGTCAAGGATGGAATATGTCAATACCACTTTTAACGTCTCGACCCTTCCTCATTGTCTTGAGAAGGAAGATAGAAGAAACTTGGACTTGGGAAATGTTCCCAAGGAACCAAAGGTTGGAAATTAGTTCCAAGGTCATCAAGAACATGTGAGGAATGGTTTTTCCTTAGCATAAACCAACCAACCAAACAAGAAATAAAAAACCACAACTATATGATCCATGTAGAAATAGTTTATAACTCAAAAAAAATACCTGAAAAACCATGCCACAAGAATACAAAATCATAGTAACATGTTGAAGAATACAAGACCACAACCCATGAATCAATGACACAACTCCGTAGCTCCAAGCTAAGATCTATGATCCAAGCACCACTAAATAATCCAAGCATCTCGACAAACTGCAAGAAAAATGAGATGACTTACCCTTAAATGTGATATTGAAAGTGACATTTCTAAAAGAATCATAGTGACAAAGCAGGGGCTGAGTACAAATAATCAATAAGTTTTCCACAAATGACTTCCCTACAAATGCCACTGGGATGGAACCATTTTAACATTTATCTAAAAAAATTATATAAAACATAAAATAGTGCAATCATTTCCAACAATCCAAATACACCCTTACCAAGACACTTTTTACAAATTTCACACAATACAATATAATTCCCAAAACCATGTGATAATCCATTTTTCCATCACATGATATCACAAAAAGTTCTGATTTTCATAACTGTACATGAACAATTCATAATAATTGAGTTTCATACATTCAAACTAGTAACAAACATGGTGGAACTTCCCATCCAAGCTCGTGTACTACTTATCCAATATAGTGGTACTTATTTCCCACTTATATTTTGTAGTGTATCTTTAATATAATATCAATCCCCTTTTATAGTGGTACTACCTACCTAGTAATAATCATGTCAACACAATCACAAAATACCAATTGAAATAACAAGCACATGCATCCACAAATACCACAACAACACACAAACAACTTATTCACAACCAAACATTACCTTAAGGAATCAACCATTCCACATTTTATCTTAGTAAAGCAACCCATTTTTATGGTAAACCCATTTTCATAAACCATTTTCAAAAATCAACCAAAGAAACTGATTTTAAGATTTACATTTTAAAATACCGTGACAAATATCATTTAACCCCAATAACCCATTTCCCTCCAAATCCATAAATCATCACAAAATGGATTCCCAATAAGATTTTCACATCATAACCACCATTAATTCAAAGAAAAACAGATTAATTCAATGAATAGTTCTAGTTCTATAAAAAGTGGAATCGATATAGAAGCCACTTACCTTAGGGTTTTGGTGAAATCGACTAATGCCAAACCACACCACATATCTAGATGAAAAACTACATGAAACTACCTTAGACCCCCTTCCCTATTGTCAACAAGCCTTTATCTCACTAGTTTAGGCAATGAAACCCTATATCTTTAGGAAACAAGTTTAGTTATAGAAAATTGGGAGGGATATAGAAATATATCTAAGGAATACCAAGAGAGAACCAAAATTGGAGACTTAATAGAAGATAATTTCCTTCACCACCCCTTGAAAACACTTCAAATCACTTCCAAAACGAGGGGAAGATATCCTCCAACCATTGATAACCAAAAATTACAAGTGAGTCTTTAGTGGAAGGAAGAATGGAGGGTTTTGGGAAAATTCCGTCAAATCCTGGATTTAAAAATCCTTGTTTTATTTCCACATACGGTTAGCTCACACAGTTAGGAAAACAATGTGATAACTGTGCAAATGGTACTATCTCAAAGGGAACATTGTTCAGACTCCCTGAATTTTCAGAAAAAATGTGTGCAAACCGTGTGGTGTCCATTTGTCTAATGTAGCATGGTTACCTGGAGATCCTTCTCGGTTTCCCCTAACTAGGATAAAATTGTGCTCCCTTAAAAATATTCCAAAACATTCAAATAACCCCTCCAAACTCTCCCAAACTCCACCAAAATATTTCCAAGGACCTAAAACATATAAAAAATAATAAAAAGTTGATACATACCTCAAACCAGAGGTTCTGCAATATACCCCTCCCAAGACACTTGAAATTTGATGTGGTTCTCACACAGATTCAGCTAAGGGTAATCACCCTACAAAGGGTTGGTTGAGCATTGATTCAATTATTACCCTAATGTATGATGATTTGGGATAAAACTACACACCCGATGAGACACTCCATAGCGATATGATTTAGATTATTCACACACTCTTAATGAATCATTACAAATGTGTTTTTATGTTATTGTCTTGGTATCCTATAGATGAGAACTATTCAACCCAATTACGATCTTCCATGGATAACTCATCATATTTAAACTACCCTTAACCCTATATTTCATTGATTATGATCCTTAATATTACATTGAAGATACCTTATAACTTCAATGTTGATTATAAAATGGTTTCTGATAAATCCACATTATTTTATTGAATAGGGATATATTTTATTTCTGTATTTAAAATTATATGGCTAGCCATGGTTTATTCAGTAAGAGGTTCTTTAATGAATTATATGAGAGATCTAGATGACTCTTATGAGTAATAAATTGGATTTCATCATGTTATGAGTGAGTATTATAATTATATAGAACATTGATTCATAGACAGGTCTCATGAAATAAAAATTGGGTTTTGGTTTATAACACTTCTCGTGATAGAAAAGTGTCTTTTCGTAAGTCCTTGAGATAATATTTTGATGTTCAAAATTATACATTCCATCATTATGTTATAAAGGATTATTTTTGTCTATTTTTTCATATATTATCATAGATATATCATTCCTTCAGTTTTAGATGATCATGGATATATTTTTTCATTTATTCATTCCATATAACTTATTCCATGTTCATGTTTTGGAATATAATATTTTATTTTAATTCTTATTGAGAATAAGAGATCACCCTTATTTGTTTTCCTTTATCTAGGAAACCATGAGGAGGAATATATTTAATTTTTTTATATTATTTGGAAGGGATAATTTTTCTCTTGAAATGTGTTTATTTTGTATCATATGTTTTCAAATGTAATGTATATATGTATGTATTCTTTGAAGAATAATATGTTGTTATATCTTTCAGTAACTATTGTATTTTATTGAAATAATTTAATATAACTATGATATATGGGATTCTAGTGTCCTTGATGTTAAATTTGGTATCATATCACTTTTAATGGTAACCTTATAGATTAGATTTAGAGGAACTAGTTTAGATGACATAAGTTCCTCGAAATAACCCTCATCATTTTTATATAATACTCAATAAAATGTAATATGAATTTTATTTTATAATTATATATCATAATATATTTATGTTAATTCCATTGTATAATTATGAAAACAAATAGGAGGAAAGGGAATTGTATCATGACTCATAGTAATTTTAGGTATATTCCACCTAAAAAAGTTAATGAAGCTGGAGTTGAGGATAATTAGTTCCTAACCACATTGGGGAAGTTGAACCAAGTTAAGAAAAATAATCTCACTCGTATAGAGAATATTATTGATCAATAACATGGTGTAAATATATTTTACTACTTCATAAAATAATAACCTTTAGCGTTAAGTGGAACTATTATTTTGTTAGTATCTAAACAATGGATCAATTCCCTAGAAAATATATTTCTCACATTGGGATGTTATGAAATGTAAAAGGTCATCATGGCGATCAATAATCTGAAGAGAAATGCTGACTAATATTGGTAACTAATTCAAAATACTAAAGATGATGATGATATCAATTTAATGTAATTGTGAACTTTCATATAGTTATAATATGAAAAATATTTTATTTGTGAGTAAAGATAAGAAATGGAAAGTCAGTTACTCAATATTAGAAAAATAGAGTAAGAAATGATACTGAGTATGTGGATAAATTAACTAGGTTATCTAGGAACACTGTGGAGTATGTACACAGACTAGAAAATTATACTAAACGTTTATCTAATGGTTCAAATTAAATCCTTCAAAGTGAGTCAGTCTCTCAAACCTTTTATTTATATGAGGATATTTTATTAATCCCCATTAGGAAAGAAAAATAGTTATTTATGATGTATATATTAAAGGTAAATCATTATAATAAGAGGTCAACTAATCATTATGTGATGAATAATATGGAAATGTGGAAGAAAGGAAGGGTGGTATCTCATATATTTGATAACTATGGGATGAAACACCATTTGGATTGTAATGAGGGTATGAGATTTTGTTTCATGTGCAGATAAAAAGGATATCCAATTCAATAATGAAAGGGAAATGAAGAAGTTATTAATAATAAATTATTCAACTATATGTAGAAGTGATATTATGTGAACCAATTCCCTAAACATCATGGGAATTTCCCTCATAAAATTTCAATTGAAAAAGATGATGATTATGTGATTACCATAGATTAAGTTGAATTATGTTATAATATGGTGGTGGTTATATTGATCATTACATCAATGTTATGATTTTTTTTATTTGATTACAGGTATTCACACACATTTATATCATCCATTTTTTCTTAAAATATTAGAAACATATCTAGAACCCTAGTAATGGATTAACCAACTAATAAAACAAGTGGGAACATTATAGAAAAACTATGTGTCTAGATGTTCCAGTTATGTAGCATGGGTCTAACCTTTTTTAAAAAATGGGTATTATACCTATGGCAGTCTATGATATGATCATAGGTGTGGAGTTTTTTTCAATTCATATTAAAAATAGGTATTACTAAGGGGATTAGAATAATATTTTTTATGGAGAGGAGGAATCTTTTATCCATAAAGGGTAATCTTCATCAACTAAATCTTGTTTTAATCTTTTATTAGTTGCTCTGATTAATGAAATTTTGGGTAGAGAGGAATATAAAATGCTATTAATATATGAGAATGATATATTAATAATATAGTGTATAATTTTGGAACAAAAATCAATTAACATTTTCGTATGAATTATCTAGATATCCACCAAAGCATGAAGTTAAGTTCTCTATTAGACTCATTCCTCATTCAAGTCCAAAATCTAAAACATATTATAGAATGGCACAAGTGGATTTGGTGGTGTTAAATAAATATTTGTAGGATTTGAGTTATAATGGATTTATACAACCTATATTTTTACCATAGCAAACCTCTATTTAATTCATGAAAAAAGTTGGATAGTTCTATGATATTGTACATGGATTATATGGAGATCAATGACATTACTATGTATAATTAGTATCATTTACCATACATCGATGACATATTTAATAAGCTGAAAAGATACTAATCAATTTCAAAGATATATCTTCACCCAATTTATAATCATATACCTGTGAATAAGGATGCTATATCGAATATGAAATTTTGAACAAGGTGTGGGCATTATGAGTATACGTTAATGCCTTTTATATTGACTAATAAATATTTTGTCTATAATGATCTTATGAATAGTATATTTAAGTATTATAATCATAACATTGTGGTGGTATTCATTGATTATATCTTAATATACTTTAATATTTGTGAAGAGAATGAGATTTTTCAGAAAATTATTCCATTGACACAAAAAAAGTAATTATATAGAAGGTAACGTAAGTATTGATTCTGGATCAATAAATTTCCTTTTCATGGACATATTATCTCCAATGATGGGATATATTCTGACACATCAAAGAAAAATGAAGACAAATAATGGAATACACCAATAAATATAACTAAGATCCAATGATTCCTAGGATTGGTAGGTTGTTGTAGGTGGTTTATTAAAGATTTTCCCCAATTGTCCAACCCATTTACCATGTAAACAAATAAAGGTGTTAAATTCAAATTTTCAATGGAATTTAGAAAATGTTTTTAAGATATTAAAAGGACACAAATTAATGAATTTATATTAAAACTGCCATTAGTTAATGAATGATTTTTAATATATAGTGAAACATCAAATAAGGGACATAGTTGTGTCAATATGTATAATGATAGGGTGATTTCTTATGCATCAAGGATATTGAGAATCTATGAACTTAACTATAGAACTCATGACCTTGATTTGGCAGCTATAATATTTTCTTTATAAATATTTAGGCACAACCTCTATAATAAAATATTTTATATATATATAATCAATAAGAGTTTAAATTGTACCTTCTCTTGGAAGGAGCTTAGTATAAGGTAAGGAATATGGTTGGAATTACTCACAGACTAATATTACTCAATACGCTACGACCCTAGGAAACTATAAAAGTTGTATGATTCATTAAGTAAGATGGACCATGGGGGTATAATCATGATGTGGATTAATAAGGATCATATATATAAATATCTTTTAAAGGTAGATATGGAGACTTCTAGGAAAGACGTCCCATTATTAATTCTCTTAGAATTTTTTATACCATCCTTAATTGAAATGTTAGAGAAATCCTAAAAGGATAACAAGAAAATAAAAAGCATTATAATATTCATTAATGACAGTAAATTCGGATATTTTATCTATAGATAATTAGTGTTAATGTTTGGTAATATTATATGTGTTCTTTATATATTATAGTTAAAGAGGGAATTTCCAGATAAATTACAGAGATCAAATTTCTACATGATCCATAGTAGCACAAAGATGTGTACAAATTTATGAGAACATTTATGGTGAGATTGTATGATGGGGAAAATTATAGACTACACATCTAGATTATTAGTATTATATCAGGTAAAGTCTAAAAGAAAACATCATAAGAGGGTCATTAAACCTTCTAATATTCGTATATGGAAGTGGGATAATGTTATAATAGACTTTGTCACAGGAATCCCAAAAAATATAAGAAAGAATGATGTTATATGGATCATCAATAATCATATAAAAATGTCTAATCATTTCAGAGTGATAAGGTAAAATATACCCCTTAAATGCCTTGTCTTAATATATATCAATTATATCATAAGACTTAATGGGCCATATTAGTCATTGTTATCTAATCACCACTGTCATTTCACATTGATATTATGGAAGAGTCTTAAATGTGAAATCAATGTTGTGATGCATTTAAGTACCACCTATCATCCCCAAACTGTTGGCTAGTATGAAAAGAGTATATAGTCATTGTAATACATTATGAGATCATTTTCTCTTGACTTCCATGGTATTTTTGATCAATTTCTACCTTTGTTGAATTTTCATACAATAATAGCTTCCATTTTAAAATATTGATAGCAACATATTAAAAATTTAATGACAAGAGGTGTATTACTCTAACCTATTGAGAATTAGTTAGAGAAATAATTTTAGTTATCCCAAATATCATATAATGGACAAATCATAATGTATATATTATTCAGTATCTCAATAATGATCATAAAAAAGACAAAAGAACCATGATGATAATAAAAGTAAAGGTTTCGAAATTATTTTTTGGGATCATGTATTCATGAAGGTTTCATCACATATAGTGAGTTGTAATATTTTGTTAAAATGGGATGTTAAGACATGGGTACACTTTTTAATTTTCAATACTGTAAATAATTTGGGTTTTATATTACCGATTATCTTTGTTTCTCACCCTTTATAAAGTATATAATGTATTCCATGTTTAAATACATAGGAAATAAAATATGGATTCAATGCATGTTATCAAAAATGAGAGATTTAATTTGGAGCCTTACTTGTCTTATAATGAAGAACCAGTCAATATTATTTACACGAGAGACCATGTACTGTACTATTGGACAACTCGATTACTGAGAGTCCTTTAGAGAAATCACAAACTATAAGATGCAACATGAGATATTGAATAAGATATGAGGAAAGAATATCCAAAATTATTAAATAATTGATATATAACCCAATTTCAAGGAGGAAATTATTTAGTAGGGGATAATTTATTATCTTAGACCTTACTATAATAGGTAAACACTATATCTTGAACTATCACATGATGTGCACTCTAAATAGACTTTATTCATAAGTCTATATAAATTTTTAGTTTATGAATACTAGAATTCTATTTCAAAAAAATAATTTTTTTTATTCATTGTAAAGATATTTTCTTAAGATGAAGTTTTATGTCTTTACTAAAAAAATATTCTTAGGTGAACAGTGGAATATACCAATTTTACGAATACTGCAAATTTTATGCTGTTATTAATATATAATTAAGACATATAAATTTAAAAAAATATTTTACTGAAAACATATTCATTTTTTAATTGAAATTATACATTTTGAAATATTAATTATAGTTTATTAGACGATAATTGATTATTTTTAACTTAAGTAATATTTTTCTCAAAAATTATTTTAATATATTTAACATTTTTCATATTAAAATTAGTTTTACAAAATTATAGTAATTAAATAAGAAATTGATTTAAAATAGATAATCAATGGTTCATAATTATTTAATAATTATCAAAAAAAATTAGGAATTAATATTATATTACCATAGGTAAAAACTAGTTTCCATGGTAAAATCATAAAAGGTAAAAGTAGAAATTCAAGGGGAAAAGGATTGAAACATAATAAATAAACATTTTTATATTTGAATGTATAAGGTATAGATTTATATTAGATCTTATCCACTCTATTATTGTATACTTTCATCCACATGATATATTTAATATCTTCTCCATTTATATTAATTTGAAATATTTACACAAATGTCATTCTCTAGACTTATAAAAGGATCCTCTCACCAACCCATCAAGGCACAACAAAAAATTATTTCTCCCCATAAACCCCCCTTTTTTTCTTCCCATATAATATTATTTTACCGTCTTTAAATTTTGGTCAAAATAGTTTTTTCTAATCACTTCTTTTCAAAGGAATCCTCCTAGATGGACCCAAAGTTCTCAACGTAAGTTCAATATTTTAGCGAATGCATTTTCATTTTATTTTACAATTTAAAATTTATTTATCAAATTTAATAAGATGAATTAAATATTTATTCTATAATTATTGTTTATATATTTTTTAAATAAAAACTAACCTTATTTTCCCTTTCCGATAATAAAAAAGAAATTGTCCTTTGTGTCTTGTGAAGACTATCACCTCCATGACACAACATGTTTCATTTTCCTACACCGCTTTAATAGTATGGATATAAGGATAATGTTAAAGTATAAATTTAATTTTTATGATATAACTAAATATTTGGAATTCCATGTATTAGAACCGAATAATGATAAGCTGAACAAATGATCATTGTTAATTTAATCTCTTAAAATATGTGGATTATGATGAAAATAATTTTTTCAAATTTAGTAATGTTTTAAAGTGAATTATTTATTCTAATACTTTCTTAAAATAATATTAAATCATATTAATAAACTCTAAATAAGATCATTATCCTTATTTTATAATTATATTATCTAAAAAACATCATAATCACTCATTAAATGATGGTATGTTCATGTTTAAGTTGGTTACCCAGATAATTGAACAATTCTATGAATTTATATCATGAATGACTATGGGAGAGTAATTAATAGTATAATATGATATAAATGAGTAAATACGTATTTTTTAGATTTTATATCAAAATTTAATTCATTAATTAAGAAAACACACTTCGATCATCAAGGATTTCTAAAGCCTTCTTATTCTCATTTTCATAATTATTGAAAAATACTAAAACACTGATGAAATAAATCTTAATCAACATAAATAATTATAAATTATATATAATTTTAATTTTATTGATCTATTAGTTATGAAATTTATGTGAATAATGAATATGGATAGCACTATAATAATACTCATAAAAATGATCAAAATAATAAACACCCAATGTGGAAAATATGTAAAATTAATAAAGAAAATAACTTTTTAGTGAATGAATTATTTAAAATAGATATGAATAAGGCTTTAAATTAAATTATTAAGATATATATTTCTATTTTATAGTATATTAATGAAAATTCATGAAAATCATGATAATAGGTAAGGGGTTTCCTCTCAAATTCTTCTCTTAGGGGCATGTTTGGAATTATGCACAAAAATTAGGTTATGTGGTGTATATACATACTATATGAGATATTATATCATAAAATTACATTATTAATTGAATTTAATGATAAAATTTAAACCTTAAATTTCAATGTATTTTGATTGCATTTATACCCAATCAATATGTAGGATTTTTCATATCAATTATCTTGGTTTGAGACACATTATTTATTGACCACTTGTTTTATTTTGTGTGGTGAATACATTTACATGGTATAATTTTCCCCATATTAGTCATGATATCTATAGGGTATAAAATTATATATTGTTATCCCCCTCTTAAATTATTATAATTTAAGAGTTACCAAAACTATTGAAAAACATGATATTTTCAATGGTGGAAAACCCAAATGATATTTTGGTTGATTAATTGTGTATGTAATTCCCTAGAAAATATATTAATATTTAGATACTATAAAGTGGATGTACTTTTTGAACATATAAACCCAGTGGTAATCACTTCAAAAGGGGTTGGGAGAACATTAACTCAATTATCACCTTGATTCATGATGTGTGGGCCTAAATCCACACACCTAGGGTGACACTCCATATAGATATGATCTATAATATTCACATGTTATTAATGAAGCAAGATAAAGGCTTTTTTAACCATTTACCTGTTATCCTATGCAAACTATTAAACCCTGTTACTATCTTCCATGGATAACTAAGCACATTAAAATTACCATTTCTCCTATATTTCAATAATGGTGGTACTTCATGTTTCATTAACAATACCCCATGGATTATATATTTATTAAGGGATATTATCCTAGACATCCACATTATTATTTTGAATGGGAATTTTTTTACTGTGTTACTAATTATATGGATATACATTTTTTATTCAATAAGAGGTTTTTTAGGGAATGGTACAAAAGTTTTGGATGAATCTTATCGGGAATTATGTGAACTTATTCAGGTGATGGGTGGGGACCAGAATTATAAATCCACTCATTGAATAGGTAGGTCTTATGAAACCAAAAAAGCTTGGTTTAGTGCATACCTCTTCCCATGACAAAATTTTGTCTTGGAATAATGCATTGGAATTATATTTTGATGTCCAACGTTATATGTTCTGTTTATATGAGGTCAATTATTATTGGTATCCATGTTTTAAATTATTTTCATGAATATAGAATCCTCTTTAGTTTTAATATATTATGAATTAATGTTACTCATTTATTCATACCATATCACTTATTTAATTTTTATGATATCAAATTATCAACTTTATTCTACTAATTTTTAATAATTCAAGCTCCACATTAATTGTTTCCAATCCACAAGATATATAGATAAGGGTTATATTCAATTTTCAAGGATTTAATGAAAGGTATAATTATGTTATGAAAACATGTTTATGTTTTATCTTATATTTTAAAATATAATTTGTGGTTATATCAATTATTGTAATAATATTAAGTTCTTATATCTTATAGAGAATCTTATATTCAATACCAATAATTCAATATAATTTCCAAATCTGGTATTTTAGAGTCTAGGATGTTATAAAAAATCTATGCTTTACTGGTAAATAGTTATTCTAAAGAATATTATGTATCCTTTGAGAACTCTATATTTCCCTTACATATCACCAAAGATCACCAAAAAAGAATATTTCTTCCTCCCATGTTTTTATTTACATATTGCACTAAAACTAGATCTAGACTATAATAAAATATGTTACTTCTGTATAGGTTCTGTATCATATTTTGGAATTATATATATTTTAGAATATAAATTAATATCCAAAAATTGGATATCACCAGGTCCAATAATTTATTATAAATGAAAATAGTGACTCCTTCTAGGGTATATATGAATCATTAAGATTTTGAAAAAAAAATTTCTTCTAGAACCGTTAACAATGGGGTGCACTGGAAATAAAAGTGAGTGAGATGCAACTTTGAGTCTTTAGAGTTATTGAATATAGATAAATTAGGATTCTTGATATTGGTAAGAGTATGGGATATTCCCACTCTCTTAGAATACCCATTTCTCTATAGTTTTACTGGAGTACTCTATCTTTCAATATCTTCTAACATTGTAGTAGTAAAATCAAACATTTCTGCCTATGATGTTTCTTTCTATATCATGGATTTCCATAGATAACACACATGATATTATTTATAATGATTATCTTGAGCATGTGATCGATGTAATACCAGTAGTTAAATGTCCTAGTAGTCAATTGGTGATGTAATGAACCAGTTAGGTTGACATAATCTCTCATCATTTGGATGGATAAACTCGACTTTCATTGGTAATGAGGTCCCTTCATATATAGTGGGATCAACCAAATGTGGTACAACTTGAGGATAAAAATATTTTTCAATATGTGTATTTAAATTGAGTGATTCAGATTTAATATTTTGAGAATTTATATTCTTGAATTATAATTGAAAAATGAAAATATTGTTCTAGTAGTCTTGACATTTTCTGGTGGTGAGTAGTCTATATATATTTCCACACCTTTTCCCATGTCCTTAGGACTAGCTCATCATATGTTCAGCATTTTCATGTATAATGAATAAAAATCATGGTATTTTCTTTGGTGTTGTGTGAAAAGTATACCTTAAAAATGATATTTTACCTAAATTCTACCTTCTTATCTTGTTCATCCTCAACCTCATGCTCTAAGGAATTAGTAGGATCAATATTAATTAAATTTTCTTATTAAAAAATTATATTTGGTACCAAGATCTTATCAATTTATGAAATTTAAAAGACTCCATTTGTTATAGAGAATTATTTAATGGCTATTTCATAATCCTACTTTGATTCTTTTATTTATTTTTAGGACTATAACCCCTAAAAGGCCATGTTTTCTTCTTTATTAACCTTCATTTAAGTGAAGTGTGAGGGTTCATATAACTATTGATTAAGATATTAAAAATTAACCCCAAAAAATGTGTTTTTATACACTGGGTTCACTCATAAAAACTTAATTAATCAGTCTATAGGGTTTTTGGTGTATTTCCCTCATCCTTGATAACATTTATTTTCCTAACAAGGGTGTATCATCACGTTGAGAATATCTCTGTCTAGTTAATGATACCAAGTGTAGTGGTGAGGGTAAAAATTCACTTATCCCTATGGGACATATATTACCTTATGTCATTATAGATATTAGAAAATATTTTCTTCCCTTCATGAATTTAAAACTTTATGGTATTGTATTAAATATATCACCTGATATATCTATTTATGAAAACAAATCATAGAAGGTGCACATTCATTTTTATGTTGGGACCACTATAGGTTCATTACCCATTTTAATTTCTTATAATACTGATTAATGGTCCTATAATTTGATTATTCCTTCTAATTACACCTCATTTTTACATTACAAATGTATTGGTCTCGTTATATTATACAACCTTCATTTCTATGGTCAATTGTAGGGATAGTATTTAATATACATCAAAATTATTTGTGAGGTTGATCAATCTAGAATATAAGTTTTGGAAAATACCATTCCCTAAATTATTTATAATCACTACCACACATATGAGGATAATATTCCTCTATTATCCAACACAAAATCTTGGTTCCATTTAAAAATGATTTTTAATGACACTCATATTATTTTCCATATTTGGGATTTTATGCCACCGAGAGGGTGATGATATTAGCCTACTGACATTTCAGATCCAACACACTATATTGATCCTCATAACCTTCAAAAATCATGGTTTTATGTTTGATATGGTTGAATTTTTTCTAAGGATTACACTAGTTTTGGGTTATATATTCTTCTTCAATGAACACGGGAATGACATAATGAGAGGTATAAAATGGAAAAAACATGATTGGAATTTTTTCCACTACCAAATCCTCCCACATAATACTACAACTGTATTTATTTTCAATGAATGTATTATAAACTTGGTCTAACTATAATGTTCATTGTCCTTATTCCATTTTGATTCATAAAAGTAAATTTTGGATATCTTCAACTATATTTAGGCATGTTTTGTGCGGTGAAGGAACTAATTATGATCATATATTTCAATTCTCACATTGATTTGGATGAATTATCACAAATATATGGGGTTATACCTAGTGTATATATATTTTTTATTGTGATAAATTCATTAATAGAAGGGAACTTTGGGAAAATTATGACACAAGGATGACCTTAATTCCATGGAGATAGGATATTGTGAGGAGGAAATTAATGGAAGACGCTATGGGGATTACCTACTATGTTTTTATGTTATTCACCATCAGGAGTACCATCATGGTTAATGATAATTGAGTTTTCAATAGAGGTAGTACCTCTCCTTTATATTGGGGAGGACCCTAACAATAAACACTCTAGGGAGGACCTCTAAGGATTTTTTTTTTTATTAATATAAGTTTATATTTATTATTTGACTAAATTAGAGAATAAATATATATTTAGAACACTATATTTCAAAGTTATAGTGATTTCCATTATGTAGGTGAGCTTTCCTTTCATCAAAAATACCTTCATGAAAAGTAATCTAAGAAGGACATCCCAATCCATTACTTGTGTTCATTTTGGTAAGGGGGATCATTCTCATCTGAATTTTTTCATGGTTAGGACCTTCAAGACAAATAAAATGTGGAGGACCTCCATAGGTAATTGATTTCACCTCACTATATGGAGGAAATCTATATCCATTTTTTAGAAAATCATGAGGAGTATCTCAAAAATGAGTTATCTAGGAAGGACATCCAGAGTCACTGAATAGAACCTTTCCATAGGGATGACCTTCTTAGTTGTTGTTTTATCTATGATTATAATGGGGAGGAATTACATGGTTTAAATTAATATTAACATGGGAAGGAACATTGTGATAGTTATATATGTGATAAACTCTAAATTTACATGATATTTTATTACTGATAGAACCATCATACTGGTAATGTTATCCATCAGTGGTAATGAATCATTTGATGTAACCGCCAATGTTTTCCAAGAAACTATATGATTCATAATAATAATAATAATAACTTATACCCATGATACCATTATAATATGAAGGTGAGTTAATTATATGACAAAAACATTTGTGTTATATACCTATTTCTGAACCATACAAGTCTATTTTCCCTAGTGAGATCTCTCTTTAGGTTCCAAATTCTTGGTAAAGAGTGATAAATAAATTTTTTAATAGTATCCTAAGGGGATGGGGTCATATAATTATTATGAGGATGATTTTATACATAAACATTATTAAGAAACCATGGGGTTGTTCTGAATATGTAGGAGACATATTTTTCATCCTCTCATATTTGAGAAGGTTATGTATTGCCTAACCATAAAGAGGGACTCTTGAAGTGGTTTTATGGTTTGATGGGGGATGCCTGTACCTACTAGAATATAATTGATTTGATATCCTTAATAACCTTAATCCTTCTAGATTGACATAATCTATCTTTAATATTTTAATCATCCCATTTAAAATAGATTCACTCATCACTGAGTTTACCATTTTTTATATAGAAACCAAGTATGTTTTGTGTCCATTAGTGCCTTAGAGTCGAGGTAGTAAAAAAAACCAAAGTATATGTTCTAGGTGTTATCAGTGAGTGGTTAATTGACACTTAATTAACTTTATGATTACACTAAGGAAAGTTGGGGAGCCTAACCCCTCATGGCTCCTTCACTATATATATTCTATTTGGATTATATAGAAAATAAATATTAAATACAATATTTCAAGATCCTAAATGAGTATTAATAGTAAATAAATGTTGTTTATGGGTAAACAAATTTAGTTCAAGTTCACAATTTTTGTTTCTAATGTTTATTTTTTGGCCTATTAGGTTTGCTTCTTGAGATATTCTAGTTGAATTCAAGTGCATGGGAGGTGGACTCAACCCAAAACATGCCCTTTTTTCTACTATAGGACTCCATTATAGATTTAAGATTATTCTTAAAAACCATTATAATAAAAATATAGATTAATATTTTATAGAATTGATTGACCAAAACCATTCATTGAAGGGAACATGGCATAATTAATTTATATTTTCTTTTGTTTAGTTCAAATATTTATATATTCTATAGTTTAAATTCAAATTGGAAGGAAGTCATTAATTTCATACTATCTAGGGTGCTGAAAGTTGTTATGACATAATTACTCTACCCACAAAAGGAATTTCCTATATATCCCTATGAGGGGATTAAAAAAATATAATTAAGTTCCATTTAAAAAGTTATGTTGAACAGTTTTGGGTAATGTAGCAAGGACCATTGGTTGTTCCTTCTAAGGTCATAGAACCAAGAAAAATGGTGTTCCATTTATGGTGATATATCCAATACCAATGGTGTTCCTTTTATATTTGTGTGTCTATGTCCAATGTTGTTTCTATGGTATTCATACATCATAAATCATTCTGTCCAATAGTATAACATCATACAACTAGTAACTCTATGTGATAAATTCCTGGTATTGGTTTGCAGTAGGGAATTTATATGAGTGTCCTTTTCATGTTTTATCTAAAAACGAGTCATTTGAAGATAATGTGGGACTTAAAAATGAATATGGAAGATATTTTTTACCAGATCATTGATTAGACCCAGTTATACTAATAAAACTCTTGTTAGATATGGGTATATAAAAAACATTATGGAAAGCTTGATAAAAAAGAGATTCCATTTATATACTTAATACTAGGGATCCCCATTGTCAAAGGAATACAAGATTAACAATAAAGTGAAGACCCCTAATTAAGGAATATAATTAGGTAGATTTATTTAATATATTAGTAGATTCACATTATCATAGTTATACATGAACGTATGGTCCACATGAGTTTGGAAAATGACCCAGTCATGTATTTTAGGTGGTCAAGGTTTGAACATGGGTGAAATATGTTTTTTGGAGAGTTAGACTTATGAAAATGGGATCCAAAAAGGTGATTGGGCACCCTGTGTTGAAATGGTGTACATTTTTCTAAGGTTTGAATCAGGAAAGTAGGGTGTCCAAGTGATCCCCAAAAGTCTAGGAATTAATCTCCCACAATTAAGGGACTTAGGAACCATTGTATTTGACCCATAATTATAGAATATCTTAATAAAATTTCCAACATCCCTTATTATATTTAGATCCTTGCGTGATGTGTAATTTCATTAGTTTTATATGTATGAAACACTAAAATTACTGAACTACCCAGTTCATTAATCATTTTCTCTCTGCTTTTGATTTAAAAATCCCTAATTAGTGTCTTTGTAATGTATTTGTGCATATACTATAGCACCATGTGCTCAGATTCACATGATTTCCATATGATTCAAAATTAGTAGTTTGGAACCTTTAAAAATGAAGAGAGGTCTCATTTACTATCCTTTTGATGTAACTATTTTGGCCTTCAAGGCATCACCAAGGGAATACAAAATGGCTAGAGTAAGGGATTTTTCAATTTCTTAATAGTGTGATGTTTTGGAATTTTATAGGATTTTTATGTAAGCTCTAATCGGGAATGTTAATGGGGATTCTTTATGGTGAACACACTATAATCAGGAAGGGAGAACACATAGGGATCTTTAAGGGAATGTGAGAAGAGGTTTAATAGGGAACACATATGGATTGTGCCTAGGTGTTCATAAGGACTTCATCTTAGTGTGCATCCATTGTTTTTTTGGTCGTTTATGTCTGATGGGTTCAGTATGTAATTAAAATTTTAAAATTCTAATTTATTAATATCATTTGTTTTTATTGAAAATAACCTATGTATTAATTAAAAATATAATTATTTGGGTATTTATTATTTAAAATGAAATTTTAATAAAAATACATTAAAATAATTGAAATACCTTTTTTACATAGTTTTATTTTCCCTTGTTTTTTTTGTTTTAATTATGTGTAAATTGTATGGGGGTTCTCCAAAAATGTTTCAACCTAATAATTCCCACAACCAATGGTCTTCAATCCTCTAACCTATCCTGTGAAGGTACGTTCGTCTATGTAGGCCCACATATAAATAACACACATGTGGAAAAAGTTATCATAGTATGGGAATATGCATAGACCAACGTGTGGGGAATGGGCCCACTTGGTTATAGGAGGAGGTTGAACTTAAGATTCAGGATGAACCATGGTTCCACACACTACATCGTGGCTAGTTTAAAGAAAAATAATGATAAATAGGATTCACTATGGAATATAATTTATACCATGGGTGACCCATAAATGGAAGTAGCCTGGTTTTGAGTAAATATGAATGATTTGAAATAGTAATAAGCCTATGTCATAGCTATGTATAATAAGAACTTATGTTCGAATTTGTTCACCATAGAGGGTTATCAAATAGAAGAATCCATGTTTCAAGCAAATTTGGTTATTCTAGGGCTACCATAGTCATACCATGTCCATGGGTATCCATGTGGAGGCTACACCACAAAGGTTTCCTCCATGTGATATAGCCTTATCCATATGCATTTTTGAAGCTAGAGGATCGCAAGATATTAATTATATTTCTTGTTACATAGGACATCCTTTTGGTGTTTTTAATAAGAAAAGGTATGTGGGACACACCCACCATGAATATTGAAAAACACCCCCACAAAAACAAGAAGGCCATCCAACCACATTCATCTCAGCAGATCCAAAATATATGATTTGTTAAACATGAATAAAATAATAGAAAATAGAGATAAAAAATAAAAGATAAAAAATTAATAATTAATAATTAAAAAAACATCCAGAAAGAAAAATCAAAATACAGAGAGTCATCTCTATTAATAGATAAATATTTTGTTGTGAAAAAGGAGGCCTGACTGGGAAGAACACAAAATAGAATTCCACACATACTAGAGGAGGTTACACTACTAATATATGAGGCAATGGAACATCTCTATCCACCATAAAAAGTGATAGCAAAGGAAGGATCATCATCAACCATGAGGATTCTTAATTTAGTTTTTTTTTTCTTTTTTATATTTTTTAATTTGAATTATGAATTCATGTATAATTTTCAAAATTAAGAAATATTGTGTCCCTACCTTACACTGTACTTTCTTTTATCATGAACATTCTATTCATCTCCCCTAAACATTCAATTAAATCATTATAATTGAGATATAATCCATGAATATGTATGTTCTTGAAAAATTTATGAGTTCAATTGATGTAGATACATACCACTTCTTAATTTAATATCACTATAGGATGAAATTAAATCATTCCTTATAAATTCACTATGAATTTGAAAAAACCATACGAAATAACCTTATTGTGATCAGGGAAAGTGGTAGAGTGATATCTGATATTATCTTAGCCTTCCATAGAAAGACTAATCCTCATTTATCTAATTTTGTTAAAGGAATCCTCAAGATTGAAACTATCCAATTTAGATAGTTCTAACTAATGATTAAAACTGAAACTATATACTTAATAAATCCCATGTTTAATGATTTATGAAAACCCATTTTTGATATAAACTAACTTCCACTCATCCTTATTTTTTGTTCTTCTTTAGTTAGTCCAAACTAATCATCTCATGTAGTTTAGTTAATTTTTTAAGTACATTATGTAAAAACAACCTTTGAAAATATTGGATATGTATAGCCCTTTTCCTCACAGGGTCAACCCCACACTCAATACTATGATATGGTTGGCTCTATACCCTACTCCAATTACATAATCCATGATTTAAGTTTGATCATAATAACCTTAATAAAATATCATTTGGGAGTAAACCTAATTTTTTATTTATTTTCTTTACTATTTTAGGATTTCATTTTTTTTAGAAGTGAAACCCATGCCATTATTTTATAAAATTAATATCATAGATGTTAGGATTTAACCATTTTACATTATTTGTTAGGTCCATGAATAATAAATTATGATAGGTGAAAAGAATAATATTTTCAAAGTTAATGGAGAGAATATGTTAAATATCCGTCATTCAATTTTAATCCCTCATATTTTTAAGAATTTATTATTGAGTTTTAAATGAGAAAAATTGAAATCCACACTAGATTTTATATTTGGGAGAAGGTGGACAAAAAATTTATTAAATAAAAAATAATCAATCATGGTCAAGAATTAGAGTAAAAAATACATATTTAAATCAACAAGGCCTATTTTTATTTTTAGTAACATGTTGCTAAAAAATCACTTTCACCTTTCAAGATTAAATTTTTAAAGATTAATATTGATTGATTTATTATTATGACACATATAATGATTGATTGTACATAATTACATTCCCTTGTTCCCAATAGGTTTCTTTGATAATTTTTCCATTATTTCTATGTAAATTTACTGTTAAATCTAGGGATATAAAACCATATAAGATTTTAACTTAGATATTTTCATAATGATTACTGTACAAAATCATTTTAAAATTATTAATTAATTTTTCTTAATATAACCTTTATCCATAAAACCTACCAAACATTACTACTCATTTTATCCCAAAGATACCATGAATTTTATTTGATAGTAATAGACACAATTCTATATAATTTATCTATTCCTATAATTACTCTAATGTTTCCCAAGATGTTCAAAGTTCTATTTTGTGGGGGATAGTGATTTCATAGAAGAAGGGAATTTATTATTTCAGATAGTATGTAGTGGTTTTTTCATATATTTTTAGAATAAGGATCATGTAACATTTCAGGGTTTTTATTTTTAAACACTTTAAGAAAAATTAAAAAAAATAAAATAAAAAAATATGGGCATTGGGTTATAGAGGGTCAAAAGTAACCACCACATTACTAGTGATTTAATAATTTCGTGTTGGAATGTGAATGTGAGACTTTTCCAAGATCAATTTTTTAAAAATAGAAAAAAATAGGGGGAAAACACATTCATTCTATTTTCATTGATTATGACCTTACTGAAGCATGGGAAGGGTGGGAGTTTTCACTTCATGGAGAGTATAATTTAAATGGGATTAATTTTTAATAATTCTTAACATGTAGTTGTAATACTCATTTTTATGTTATTTTTTTTACATAAATTTTCTACAATCTATTAATATAATAATTATTTGACCATTAATTAAAATTCATTTGGATTTTTAGTGATATTTTTATTTATTTAGTGGATAAATTAAGTCATTTTCAATTTTATATGTTTGGTACATGAACTCAAGCTATGAGGAAACTGTCATATTAATTTTAACATGAGTAATGATATAATAAACCAATTGTGAGGTAAATAAATATTGGCATGTTAATAATGATAAGTTCAAATATTTGAATTGAAGGGATGAGAAGTCCCATTATTTTTCATTGAGAAATATCAAATTTATTGTGCCTAGTGATGAATTGAAATCCTATTCATTATGGGACACTTGAAATTTCTTTTATAACCCTTGGATCATTAATTTTTTCATTAATTTTCTAATTTAAATATAGTTAAAATTTGGTTTCCTTTTTGATTCAAAATACAAATGCATACTTGGGAATAAAGAATGGTTTATGTTTGGGAGATTTGATAAGTTAATTTTGTTCATAAATTTTCAAAAATGTAATTGATGATTGTCAATTCTTATTAGTGGAAATCATTAATTAATTAATTCATAAAATTAATTTTTTGTTTAATTATATGTTATTTTCCGAAAAAAATTATTGAAATAAATTTTCTACTTGGTTATATTTTTCTTAGTATTTTTTATGTTTTATATAAGAGGAAATTGTAAAGTCGAGTTCACCAAAAATCGTCCAACAATCACTATAAATCGATGTATTGTACTCAAGACACTTATCCATCCGAAGAATGGATATTCGACTGAGAATATCTCTAAGGAAATCATGCATATTTAGTAGAACGTAGTAGAGAATGGGAATAGGAGTGCATCAAAGTGTTGAAAATGGGTCCATATGGCGAAGGAAGGATTCCAAACTGAAGAGATATGTTTTATTGTGGTTATTCACACTATATTGTGTCTAGTTTGATGAGTTATTTTAACACCCCGAGCTTCCACGATACGCTTCTCATTGAATAATGCAATAGCCTGCATTGTACGCAACTTCGAGTTCTAAAACACTGCGACTAATCAAAGTAGCCGTTATGAATAGTAATAACCACTTTTTAAAATTATAGAAATTTTATATTTCAAATGGACTTCATTTTTGTATTTGTAATATCGAAATTATCCTAATTTGAATTTTTTGTAACTTTCTGAGAACTTCCAATTTTTTATGAATAGTGAAAAATACTTAAAACAACTTTTTTAATCAAAATAATTAATTGTGATAAATTATACTATTTAGTGGTTTTAAAGTATAATTAGAACATATTTTTACCAGTTTATCCAATGGTGGTCATTAGAATTAATTTAACATTGAAAATGGACATAAACAATTGCCAATCTTTTGATATAAATTGTTTCTTAAAAACACGCTATTTGTTCTGACAGCGGGAATTAATTATAAAATTAATTAATGCAACTTATATGTTTGGAATTTTGTAAAATAGACATCATTTTTGAATTCGGAATATCAATTATAGCTTAGGGTGAAATTTTGGTACTTTTCGGATAACTTTTGTATTTTGATGAATAGTGAAAATTACTAAATTTTAATTAAAAACAACTTTTTTAATCAAAATAATTAATATTGATAAATTATGAATTTGAGTGGTTTTAAAGTATATTTAGAATATATTTTTACCATTCAATTTAATGTTTGTCATTGGACATAATTTTACAATTAAACCGAACATAAATAAGTGTCAATCTTTTGATAGTTATTATCTCTTAAAAACACGCTTTTTGTTTTGACAGCGGGAATTAATTTTAAATTAATTTCTGCCACTTCTGTGTTTTGAATTTATGAAAATGGATTCCATATTTAGAATCATGATTTTAAAATTGTGTAAATAGGTAACTTTTATTTTTAGACATTTTGAATAATTACTGCGGTAAATATTTTATTTACCATGGTTAAGGGTAAATCCGGTAAATAAGGGTTAAAAAATAATATTATAATAATACTAAATTACCCTAAAACGTGTCTTAACCCTATTGGTTGATACATGGTCGACCATGGGCATCTTTGGGTCTATTTTGGGACCCCATGGATCCACTTGTAAGTGATAATGACACATTATATTAATAAAGTTAAAATAAAAATAAAAATGGCAAAAGCTTACATCTTTTAGAAGAACAATTTTTACATAGGGTTATACATGTTGGATTTTCGATTATAAATATTCATTAGAAAGATAAAAAGATTTCTTACATAATGATATTTTATTTATAATTTTTAGACATTAAATAATTTATTTTATTTATGACACAACGATGATGCAGTAATTACTATAATAGTAAAAAAATAAAATAATTGATATTATAAATACCCAAATAAATATAATATAAAACTTTTAATGAATTAAACTAATTTTCTAGGATAATATGATATATTAGGATTTATGTAATTTACTTTGTTCGAAGTAATCAATCTGTTATGAGTTTCAAAAAAATCAACTAATGAATAGTTTCAAAATTGACATAAAAGAGTTCTTAAAACAAATATTATATTATTAATTGATATTAAATTCCTAAAAATCTAAGGTTCGTCCAAGAGACTTATATTATGATAGGTTAATCATTAATGGACCACTTGGGGGTCGCTTGGATCTATATAGTAAGTTTATTAACCATATTATATAAAAATACAAAGAGACATTGTAAAAGTGAAACTAATTAACTTAGAGTTAATACTTAAAGATAAGGTTAATATAAGTACCCAAACCTGTCTAAATTCTATTGGATGAGTTGTTTTAGACCTATCCCCACCTCATACATTGAATAGTCAATTTTGGAGCCTTTGGAAACCGAATATGAATTTATTATAAATTAATATTTCTAGCTTTTCCAAAAGTGCCCCTCACCCCTCTTATAAAAGGGCACTCCTCCTTCTCATTTCCTCACACCTCTCAAGCCACTTGGCTCGTCCAAACTCTGCCCAACTAAGCTCCCCACATCCCTCTCCTCCTCCTTGAAGCTTCCCCTTAGGCAGAAAGCATTTCAAGAAGTCCTTTGGTTCCAACCAAAGTGAGTTACCTAAATTAAAGGTAACGATTTCTCATAAATTATTTTCATTTATTTTGCTTCTTCAACCCCCAAAATATTTTTATTTCCTTTCTTTTGTAACAACACCAGTATCCTCAATATACTAGGATGTTGTTATAAGAAGGATTCAAACTACACATACACACAACTCCATCTAATGGATGATGAACATAATATTTCTGTGGATGGAAAACTAACGCCTCACGAAACGATGATTGTTCAAAAACATCTTACCGCCTCTCATGGTGGCCATTATGATGGCACTGTAATTAAATATGATATTAATAATATATATTTTATATATAAGCTTCTGTAATTCCATTTTATTTCATACCATTATTCGTTTCATGTTGTATATACATACGATAATTTCATTTGAGGAAGTGCGGACTACCGCCCCCTTAAAATGATATGACTCGTTCATACCACACATGGAACGTATAAAGGATGGTGTTAATGAACTTAAGTAACATATATAAAATATTATATTATACTGGAATAGTAATATACCTATGTATCATTTGGATTCGATTCTTTTAAAATAAAAATTAAATGGAAGTAGCGTTCGTGCGTACGTACGGACTACCGTCTCCACGAACGCGATGAGATTCATTCTCTATCGTATCCATTCAAGTATAATTATCATTTAATGATTTAAAAATGATGTTTAAGGACTTGATATCATTCTGGATATGAATAAGATACAACAAACATGACTTATGTGACAAAACATATCAAAGAAAATGAGTAAGTTAACACCCGAAACGATGATAATTCTATGATATTATTAATAAATCAATGTTAAAAGATCATATATGATATCATATTAATATATATGATTCTTGTATAATTTAATAACAATTATTTCACCATTATACAGGAGTTTAACCTACCCCAACAAAGGAAAAAGTACAAGGTAAGGGTTATTTCACAATCTCTTCATTATCCGAGGTTGTTTATACGTAATAATCTACTGGGATTTCTTTATCATCCACATCCATGTTTCTTCGGAATGTATTTAAAAACATATTTATTATTTACAAGAATATGGTTTAAATTCATTTATACCCTTGTTTGACTTTTTGTAAGTGGTTTATAACGGAATCTTTCCGTCGTTTTCAAAATAAGGTCCTTTTTAACCTTTTCGACAGAATTAAGATAAGAATGTTTTTTTTACTTATACGGCGGGTACGGTTATTTTCCGCCATTATAAAATCGTCAAAGCTTTCCTTACAAGCTTAAAAGAATATTTTCAAGAAAATGTTTTATTTTATATGGCTCTTAAATGATTTCAAAAATAGAAAGAGATATTTCTCTAAAAAGTGTTTTGATTTCATCTATGTCAACATCCTTTAATGGATTTTACGCTTATTTGAAGTTGATTTATTATAATACAAAACTTATATATTGTATTGAAGGTTTTTTGATATGTTTGACTGTGGATGTGCTATTTTATACCGTTCATAGTTTATGGTGAAACTATTGACATTTGGTATGCTAGTTTTAATCTGAATGTTTATGTTATATTTCAAACTTTTCTTCAGATGAATGTGCTAAACAAGTATGTTCCGGGTTGGGGACCGGTAAAAGTAAGCCCTCCAGGTTGGGGACTGGTAAAAGTAAGCCCTCCAGGTTGGGGACTGGTTAAAGTAAGCCCTCTAGGTTAGGGACTGGTAAAAGTATGCCCTCCGGGTTGGTGTCCGGTTATTAGAGGCACTCCGGGTTGGTGTCCGGTTATTAGAGGCACTCCGGGTTGGTGTCCGGTTATTAGAGGCACTCCGGGTTGGGTTCCGGTTAGAAGTAACCCCTAGGTCTTGGGATGAGGCCTAGACAAAGAAATTAACGTTTAGCATTATGCATTCCAACATTATGAAAGTGGTTATTGATTTTTTCATGTGATTATTCGATTAGTAGAATATCCATGTGAATAAGTAAATAGAATTATTTCATTTTATTTATGCCATACCATGTTGAAAGTTCATGTTTAAAAGGCTTATGTTTTAGTTATACATTGCCTTAAATGTTTATTCTTATTTATGAAAGTTTCCGCTATATTGTTATCCTTACTGGGCATTTGAGCTCACCCCTTTTCTATGTTTTATTTTTCCCAGGAAGTGAAGATGTAAGTTATGAATGACCTGCAGGGATATTATGAGGGGATTATAGTGTGGACTGTGGAAACATTATGTTGTTGTAGTAGTTTTTCATTTTATGATGTAATGTATAACTTATGAATATATCTAGTGTTTCCAAGGCTACTAAACCAATCGGTCTTTCGAGATTTGATCTTTCTTGTGATCATGCCAATGTTACGAAGTAATGCACCGACTCTGGGTAACTGGGGTCGGGGCGTTACAGTTGGTATCAGAGGAAGTTTAGTACAAACCTTGGAAGCTAGATTTAGATAAACTCTGATTAGAGCACGTAGACCTAAGATGAACTTTGAGGATTAGTATAGAAGAACTTCCTAGAATTTTGGTATTGTAGAGATTTTGTGAGTTTTCCGAGCAATACATCCCTGTCTGGATACGAGCAGGTAGAGGCGGCTCTGGCACAGATGTACCTAGGGGTAAAACCCGAAAACACCGCTTTGAGCTAGACTCGAACGGGAACTGGTGCACGACAACGGGCCTTGCTGCACTCTTGGTTACGACACTCCCGGGGGATATGCTTAGGATAACTCTCATTTTCTTTACAAATCATTATGAAGGGTTTATGAGTATATACTTCCTCAAAGAAAACATTTTTATGATTATGGATTATATCCATAAATAGTTCAATTTATGTTAAGTGTTTTATAAGTATGGGATTATGTATTTTGATTCATAAACTGATCTAGTTTATGCCATTGTTTAGAAATGGCGCCTAGTGGAAGAAATGGAAACCGTATCAATGCACGCACTCCATGTAGGGATTACCCTCCTGCTCAAGATAATTATAGTGGGGCTGGTGATGCAACTGGTGCCGATCAGCTAATCACCATACTAGGACAACTTACTCAGGTTATGAATAATAACCTTACCCGTATGGAGCACCCTGATCCGCAGCGTGGAGGATCAATGTTAGACCGATTCATGAGGCAACAACCACCAACGTTCAATGGGAGTACAAATACCTTAGTAGCTGAGCAATGGATAAATTCCCCAGAGAAAATATTTCAGGCTTTGGGGAGCAGTGAAAGGGAGAAAGTTATCATGGCAGTTTACCGCCTCACTGGAGATGCTGATCAATGGTGGTCATTGATTCAAAACATGAAGGAAGATGATGAAGTATCAAATATGGAATGGAGGGAGTTCAAAGATCTGTTTTTAGAAAAATACTTCCCTCGCGACCATCGAGCAGATATGGAAAGGCAATTTCTAAGTCTGAGACAGAAGGAGGATGAGAATGTCGCAAAGTATGAGGCTAACTTTACAAGGTTATCAAGGTATGCCGGAGATTATATTCGCAACCTAGGAAGTAAGATTGATCGTTTCTTTGATGGGTTAAAACCATTTCTCCGTCGAGCTTTGGTATCACAATCCTTCTCATCATACGAAGATATTGTCTCGTGTGCTATCAAGACAGAAAAGGAATTCTCTAAGTCTTATGACAACAAAGTAAATCAAGAGAAGAAGAGAACGGTGGAACAAGGGACAGATAAAGAGAAAAAGGTAAAGAAGGATTTTCCATTATGTGATAATTGTGGGAAGAATCACCCTGGTACTTGCCTAAAAGGAATGGGAGTTTGTTATAAATGTGGAGAAAAGGGTCATCAGGCTCGTGATTGCAAGGGAAAGAAAGAGGCTATCAAAGTGGAATGCTACAATTGTAGAGAAATGGGTCATTATGCAAATGAATGTACTAAGCGTCAGGGAAACTTACCTCAGAAAAGGCCAAGGGATAAAGGCCAATCTTATGCTGTGACTACAGTTGAAGCGGAATAATTAATGTATTGGTGCTTTTGGACTCAAGGATTATATTCTGGTTATAAGAATAATGTGATATATATATGGATTGTACTGCAGTACTTGTTGATTTCAATAAGGTTTTAATATGATGAAGGTAATTATATTTTTAGTATGTGACAATAAGAGAAACTTTACTTCGTTTGGGGAATCTGATAAATTAATTTTGGAATTAAGAAACCTTTTAGAGAAAGTCTGAACAGAGGTATTTTGGATAACTAGAAAGGTTGGAGTAGATTAAGTTGATCTTTGGATAGTATTGTTTAAGGTTAAAAAATTTATGAAGATTATTTTTGGAATATTATAATACTATAGTTTTAGGAAAAGGACAACCTGTAGGGTGGGGCATAACCCGTCGCGTCGGACAAAGTTGCAGGAATCGAACCCACAACCATAGTACGACAGGCCTTTATTTCCTACCACTAGCCTACAGGGAGTCCCTGGTTATTACAAAATAGTTGTCCTATTCTAAATGGTTTGTGGTAAAAATTTATTAATGAAAGTCTACATGATAAGTAAGTATATTTCCTCACATTCTTAGTAAATCTCTTAAATAATTTCCTCACCTCTATGAAAGGTTACTTAAAACAAAAACGTTGTCGATTAACTTTTCCAACTGGGGATTCAATGAATGTTTAACCAATCACAAGTTTGTGATTTTCTTATTGTTAACTTTCTCCTAATCCTGTTTTCTAGAACTCTTCATCAGACCATGCTAGTTTGTTTTTCCTCCATATCCATATTTTCATAGAACCCTAGTATGGGCTATCTCGGATGACCTTTGTACTTCTCTTTCTTTCTTTTAATGTTATATTTTTATTAATCTTATTTCCGATGTGGGTTTTCCACAAAGGTATTTTATATTTACAACCTTTTATTTTCAAAGAAAAATTTCAAATTGCGAGGATGCAATTTATTGAAAGAGGGGAGAATTTAACACCCCGAGCTTCCACGATACGCTTCTCATTGAATAATGCAATAGCCTGCATTGTACGCAACTTCGAGTTCTAAAACACTGCGACTAATCAAAGTAGCCGTTATGAATAGTAATAACCACTTTTTAAAATTATAGAAATTTTATATTTCAAATGGACTTCATTTTTGTATTTGTAATATCGAAATTATCCTAAGTTGAATTTTTTTGTAACTTTCTGAGAACTTCCAATTTTTTATGAATAGTGAAAAATACTTAAAACAACTTTTTTAATCAAAATAATTAATTGTGATAAATTATACTATTTAGTGGTTTTAAAGTATAATTAGAACATATTTTTACCAGTTTATCCAATGGTGGTCATTAGAATTAATTTAACATTGAAAATGGACATAAACAATTGCCAATCTTTTGATATAAATTGTTTCTTAAAAACACGCTATTTGTTCTGACAGCGGGAATTAATTATAAAATTAATTAATGCAACTTATATGTTTGGAATTTTGTAAAATAGACATCATTTTTGAATTCGGAATATCAATTATAGCTTAGGGTGAAATTTTGGTACTTTTCGGATAACTTTTGTATTTTGATGAATAGTGAAAATTACTAAATTTTAATTAAAAACAACTTTTTTAATCAAAATAATTAATATTGATAAATTATGAATTTGAGTGGTTTTAAAGTATATTTAGAATATATTTTTACCATTCAATTTAATGTTTGTCATTGGACATAATTTTACAATTAAACCGAACATAAATAAGTGTCAATCTTTTGATAGTTATTATCTCTTAAAAACACGCTTTTTGTTTTGACAGCGGGAATTAATTTTAAATTAATTTCTGCCACTTCTGTGTTTTGAATTTATGAAAATGGATTCCATATTTATAATCATGATTTTAAAATTGTGTAAATAGGTAACTTTTATTTTTAGACATTTTGAATAATTACTGCGGTAAATATTTTATTTACCATGGTTAAGGGTAAATCCGGTAAATAAGGGTTAACAAATAATATTATAATAATACTAAATTACCCTAAAACGTGTCTTAACCCTATTGGTTGATACATGGTCGACCATGGGCATATTTGGGTCTATTTTGGGACCCCATGGATCCACTTGTAAGTGATAATGACACATTATATTAATAAAGTTAAAATAAAAATAAAAATGGCATAAGCTTACATCTTTTAGAAGAACAATTTTTACATAGGGTTATACATGTTGGATTTTCAATTATAAATATTCATTAGAAAGATAAAACGATTTCTTACATAATGATATTTTATTTATAATTTTTAGACATTAAATAATTTATTTTATTTATGACACAACGATGATGCAGTAATTACTATAATAGTGAAAAAATAAAATAATTGATATTATAAATACCCAAATAAATATAATATAAAACTTTTAATGAATTAAACTAATTTTCTAGGATAATATGATATATTAGGATTGATTTAATTGACTTTGTTCGAAGTAATCAATCTGTTATGAGTTTCACAAAAATCAACTAATGAATAGTTTCAAAATTGACATAAAAGAGTTCTTAAAACAAATATTATATTATTAATTGATATTAAATTCCTAAAAATCTAAGGTTCGGCCAAGAGACTTATATTATGATAGGTTAATCATTAATGGACCACTTGGGGGTCTCTTGGATCTATATAGTAAGTTTATTAACCATATTATATAAAAATACAAAGAGACATTGTAAAAGTGAAACTAATTAACTTAGAGTTAATACTTAAAGATAAGGTTAACATAAGTACCCAAACCTGTCTAAATTCTATTGTATGAGTTGTTTTAGACCTATCCCCACCTAATACTTTGAATAGTCAACTTTGGAGCCTTTGGAAACCGAATATGAATTTATTATAAATTAATATTTCTAGCTTTTCCAAAAGTGCCCCTCACCCCTCTTATAAAAGGGCACTCCTCCTTCTCATTTCCTCACACCTCTCAAGCCACTTGGCTCGTCCAAACTCTGCCCAACTAAGCTCCCCACATCCCTCTCCTCCTCCTTGAAGCTTCCCCTTAGGCAGAAAGCATTTCAAGAAGTCCTTTGGTTCCAACCAAAGTGAGTTACCTAAATTAAAGGTAACGATTTCTCTTAAATTATTTTCATTTATTTTGCTTCTTCAACCCCCAAAATATTTTTATTTCCTTTCTTTTGTAACAACACCAGTATCCTCAATATACTAGGATGTTGTTATAAGAAGGATTCAAACTACACATACACACAACTCCATCTAATGGATGATGAACATAATGTTTCTGTGGATGGAAAACTAACGCCTCACGAAACGATGATCGTTCAAAAACATCTTACCGCCTCTCATGGTGGCCATTATGATGGCACTGTAATTAAATATGATATTAATAATATATATTTTATATATAAGCTTCTGTAATTCCATTTTATTTCATACCATTATTTGTTTCATGTTGTATATACATACGATAATTTCATTTGAGGAAGTGCGGACTACCGCCCCCTTAAAATGATATGACTCGTTCATACCACACATGGAACGTATAAAGGATGGTGTTAATGAACTTAAGTAACATATATAAAATATTATATTATACTGGAATAGTAATATACCTATGTATCATTTGGATTCGATTCTTTTAAAATAAAAATTAAATGGAAGTAGCGTTCGTGCGTACGTACGGACTACCGTCTCCACGAACGCGATGAGATTCATTCTCCATCGTATCCATTCAAGTATAATTATCATTTAATGATTTAAAAATGATGTTTAAGGACTTGATATCATTCTGGATATGAATAAGATACAACAAACATGACTTATGTGACAAAACATATCAAAGAAAATGAGTAAGTTAACACCCGAAACGATGATAATTCTATGATATTATTAATAAATCAATGTTAAAAGATCATATATGATATCATATTAATATATATGATTCTTGTATAATTTAATAACAATTATTTCACCATTATACAGGAGTTTAACCTACCCCAACAAAGGAAAAAGTACAAGGTAAGGGTTATTTCACAATCTCTTCATTATCCGAGGTTGTTTATACGTAATAATCTACTGGGATTTCTTTATCATCCACATCCATGTTTCTTCGGAATGTATTTAAAAACATATTTATTATTTACAAGAATATGGGTTAAATTCATTTATACCCTTGTTTGACTTTTTGTAAGTGGTTTATAACGGAATCTTTCCGTCGTTTTCAAAATAAGGTCCTTTTTAACCTTTTCGACAGAATTAAGATAAGAATGTTTTTTTTACTTATACGGCGGGTACGGTTATTTTCCGCCGTTATAAAATCGTCAAAGCTTTCCTTACAAGCTTAAAAGAATATTTTCAAGAAAATGTTTTATTTTATATGGCTCTTAAATGATTTCAAAAATAGAAAGAGATATTTCTCTAAAAAGTGTTTTGATTTCATCTATGTCAACATCCTTTAATGGATTTTACGCTTATTTGAAGTTGATTTATTATAATACAAAACTTCTATATTGTATTGAAGGTTTTTTGATATGTTTGACTGTGGATGTGCTATTTTATACCGTTCATAGTTTATGGTGAAACTATTGACATTTGGTATGCTAGTTTTAATCCGAATGTTTATGTTATATTTCAAACTTTTCTTCAGATGAATGTGCTAAACAAGTATGTTCCGGGTTGGGGACCGGTAAAAGTAAGCCCTCCAGGTTGGGGACTGGTAAAAGTAAGCCCTCCAGGTTGGGGACTGGTTAAAGTAAGCCCTCCAGGTTAGGGACTGGTAAAAGTATGCCCTTCGGGTTGGTGTCCGGTTATTAGAGGCACTCCGGGTTGGTGTCCGGTTATTAGAGGCACTCCGGGTTGGGTTCCGGTTAGAAGTAACCCCTAGGTCTTGGGATGAGGCCTAGACAAAGAAATTAACGTTTAGCATTATGCATTCCAACATTATGAAAGTGGTTATTGATTTTTGCATGTGATTATTCGATTAGTAGAATATCCATGTGAATAAGTAAATAGAATTATTTCATTTTATTTATGTCATACCATGTTGAAAGTTCATGTTTAAAAGGCTTATGTTTTAGTTATACATTGCCTTAAATGTTTATTATTATTTATGAAAGTTTCCGCTATATTGTTATCCTTACTGGGCATTTGAGCTCACCCCTTTTCTATGTTTTATTTTTCCCAGGAAGTGAAGATGTAAGTTATGAATGACCTGCAGGGATATTATGAGGGGATTATAGTGTGGACTGTGGAAACATTATGTTGTTGTAGTAGTTTTTCATTTTATGATGTAATGTATAACTTATTAATATATCTAGTGTTTCCAAGGCTACTAAACCAATCGGTCTTTCGAGATTTGATCTTTCTTGTGATCATGCCAATGTTACGAAGTAATGCACCGACTCTGGGTAACTGGGGTCGGGGCGTTACAGTTATAATAATAAATAGGTGCAACATGGAAAAATGATGAACTGTGTGTGACCATTAAATGGTATCATCAAATTTATGAGTGGAGAAGAGTGTTGTTCCTTGGTATATTTTCCACACTATATATATGAAGAAAATATGCTTGTGATCCAGCTGTTGCACCGTGGAGGAAAGATTACACCATGGAGTGTTATCAAATTTTATAATCCATGTTTGGATAGAATGATGTTTTTTGTATCTATAATAGTTTCATCATGGACATACATATCCATGTAGAGGTATCATTGTATGGGTTTCTTACACACTGTAGGGTATTCTATGTATTAAATTTTTAAATTCCCATCGATCACAGTCTATCCATGATATTTTATGGACTACAAGCTATCGAAGATGAGTTTTTAATAAGAACATGTATGTAGTATTAACCCTCTATGAAGTATTCCAAACACCCCTACAAAATAAAGATGCCCAACTAACAATATTTATTTAAGAAGATCCACCAAGGATTACTGGTTTAAACTTGTACAAAAAAATTAGAAATAGAGTGATGAAAAAAATATAAAATGAATAATGGATAATTAAAAAAAATAGGGAAGGAAATTAAAAATTCAAAATATATAGAAAAATCTCAATAAATGGATGAATCTATTCCTGTTAAAATATGAGGCTAGACATAAGAGAACCCAAAAAATAAGTACACACTAACCATAGGATATTCCATTATTAACATAGAAGGTACTACAAGATCTCTATCCTATATATAAAGAGGGATTGGATGGAGGATTATCATCAACCATGAGGCTACTTAATATAGTATTTTGTTTACTTATATCTTTTAGAAATTTTAATTCTTAATTAATTTGTACTTTTTTAAATAAAAAAAGTGTGTGTCTTCACCTTACACTACACATTATTTTATAACTAACATTATATTCCTCTTCATTGAAAATTCAATTCATTCAAGATAATTGAATGATTACTCCTGAATCACTATGTTATTGAGGTGTAGGTGAGTTTGATTAAAGTGGATTCATACTGCTACTTAATTTAATATCAAATTAAACCAAAACAACCCATGTCCACTAAATGCACAAAGAAAGTGATGAATTTTAGGGGATAAACCGAAATGAGATAAACGGAAGAGGAGGATCGAGAGAAGACAATAACTTCACCTTCTGTAAAAAGAATATTACCAATGAATTTAATATGTTTAACAAAACAACGAGATAAAAACTACCCAACTTAGATAGTTCTCATAGAGGATGAAAAGTAATACAATATAATCAAAAAATATCACAATTAATGATTTATTAAAAACCATATTTTATATCAACTCAGTTACATTCCTACTTTTGTCATTATTTTTTGTTAGTCCAAAATAATTATCTCAATTGATTTTGTTAATTTTATTTTATATAATTTTTTTAAAAACAACCATCAAAACTATTGAATATTTATATCCCTTTTCCACATGGAATAAACCCCTCACTCACCACTTCACAACACTTGGTATTTATTTCATGTCAATATATTTCAAAATTTTATTTTGATATCACCAAGAGAAGTGATGATACACTTGGTCGAAATCAAAAATTGGATTAATTGTCGGTATTATGGATGTATATGATTAAATAGTTGGGAATTTATTTTCCCTCCAATTTTATTTTTTCTAATTTTATTTTAGGATCCTTTAATTTTAGTTCTTTTTATATGTTGGGTATTTTGGGTGTGATCTCAAGAATATAAAGGTATTAAAGCACACATCCATTTGGTTATTCAACTATAAAGACTATCTCAATTAATTGATTAATTGGAGAGGAAAATCTAAAACCAATAATGTGAGAATTATGTAAACCCATTAGAACCAAAACAAAACCAATGTATAGAAAACTCACTTCAAAGCATGAAATTAGAGTTTAATAAAGGGTTGTCATTGCAAGAAACCATAGATAAATAAGTAAAATAATTCAAGGATGTAACCAAGGAGGATACCCACTTTGATGATCCATTTGAGTAAACAATAGAAACTATGGTTTAATATGAGGTAATTTACTTATTTATGTGTATTTTGACTTTTCCAAGTAGAACACCTACTTGAGTGATAGTGAGGAAGAAAAATAAGAAGAATAAGAATCATACACTTTTGAAATATAAGATCAGTATAATTAATAAGATAATGTGGATTCAAACATTTGGAATTATATGTTGAATCTCATGGAAGAGTGTCCATATTATGAATAAGGTGAAGAAGTGGTTGTAGAAATTTTGAATTTAATTGCACAATTTGATGCACAACATCCCTTACAATAATAAAAAACGGGATTTTACAATGTAATATATTTTACTCAAAATGTTGTATTTTTTTAATTATTTGTAACTTACTTAACAATAAAAAATATAGAATTTATGAAGAAGAAATATTATAAGAGGTACACCATACACCTTAAAAATACAAAATAGTTTTAATAAGAGATGGTTGTATCTATACACTAATCCTATTAAATAATACATGAGGTAAGTTTGAGATTAATGGCCATAATAAAAGTGATTTTCATTAATCTAGAATAAATAGAATCTAGAGTCGAACAGATAGGAACCTCGAAAAAATTAAAACATAAGTCCGTAGAGGTTTCCACATCTAATGTAGGATGGTAGTTGGTGATCTCGAGCAAATATATGAAGTAAGAGTAGATGAGCACATTTTTCATCAACAATAAGGATTCTTAATTTACGATTTATTTTCTTTTTATATTTTCACTATTTTAATTCTGAATTCATATTTAGGTTATAGAGTAATGTGCATAAGTCACTAATTTTATACTGTGCATTTATTTTATCATTAATTTCGTATTCCCTTTACATTAATAATTAGTTCATTAATGTTGATTTAGTGAATCTCATGGGATGAAAAATATTAAAGGGATGAGTGAGTTATATAATAAGGATAAGTACCCACTTTTAATAATTGGTATCATTTTGATTGAAAAAATTATATCCCACAAATCCAAAATAAAAGTGATGAAATGTTTTGGATGAACCTAATTACGGTATAGAGAAGTGGGGGAGTGAAATTCAACCTCATCTTCACCTTCTATTTTGAAACTATTCTTCATGCATCTTAATAAATTGTAGGTTTCTCTAGGAGATAATATGGCTAGTTTAGATAAAGATAGTTAATGAATAAAGAAAACATTAGTTATCCAATAAATATCATGGTTAATGAATTTAAAAATTTTCCCTCAATATCAACTCACTTACCTTTGTCCTTTTTTCATATATTTTAGTCAGTATAAACCAAAATCTCAATGAGTTTATTATTTTTGTATTCTATAACATTTTGAAGAACAACATCGAAACTATTGAATCCTTATTTCCCTTTTTCTTGTTGGATTGACCCAGTTATACCAAAATTCTATATTTTGATATTTAGTGTTATCATATTATTTAAAATTCATATTTTTATGTCACTGAGAAAATAATTTCTATCTTGACAAATTTTAATGAATAATTGGGAATGGTTCATCCTAATAGAAATTCAATAAAACTCATTCAAAAAACCATTTTAAAACAACCATAAATTAAGATTTTCAAGCCCATTTTTTGCTTTATGGTATATAAAAGTGCAGTTAATGAAATACTTTACTCTTTAGTAGTGGGGAATACGCATATATAATTTCTTTAAAGACAAAAAAAATTATTTATTTCATTCAAATTCATTAGATGTTTATTGATGAAATCAATAGCCTAGCCTTGATAAGAGGTTCTCACCACCACATCGCCAAATTGGGGAACATTCCTAAAGAATATATATCCTTCAATTCATGATCCTTGATCCACTCCTTACAGTAGGTTCTAATCACCACATCACTAGATTAGAAAATATTTTTTAAGAATATATATTTGTTAGTGTATGAGAAATCATATTGAAAATATATATCACATTTTTATCGCCATTCGAGGATGAGATACATATTTTCCCCAAACCTGATTCATGAAATTTATGTAAGTATCATGTAATTGTATACAATAAAAAGTGCATTCCATAATTATTTTTATTTCTTATAATCTACTACTAATCATTTATGTTTTCACTTCGTATTTTAATTATTTTCATCAATATTATAACAGATTATTCAGTTTATATATTGAAATGAAATGAAAATTAATAAGTCCATAGATACTCCAACTCTATTTATAAATGAGAAAAAATTATAAGTTATAATAAAAAACTATAAAAATATAAAGGAAACCTATATTAAATATTGATATTAAAAATTAATTTAATTTAATTCTAATCCATAACATAATATGTTTTTCCTAGGTATTTAAATTTTACATATATATTAAATAATTATTTTTGTTGAATATAATTATTGTATGTTAATACCAATTAAATTATATATATTAGTAATATTAACATAATATTTCATAATGACTTTCCATAAATAACATCCCCACTTAAGAAATAACTTCTTAATGAGGAAAACCATGTTAATTATTCAATATACAACTCTTACAAATTTGAGTGGAAAAGATATAACCCTAATTAACATAATGAATAATCACATCTAAATTTCACTAGGAATATAACAATAAATTTTACCTATAAAATATTATCCCAAGTATTATAAATGGATTAAGATATCATGGATTAGTGTAGATATGTTATTTACACAACTAGATTTGTTAACATCCATGCCTTTCACCTGGAAATCCATGGGAACCAGTCTAAGAATGACATAACCACTTGGATGATTGAGGTTTTGATGTGTGTTAACATTATAAAGAATCTAAAAACCATATATATTCAAGGTTTTTCATATAGAATTCCATTTTATATAATTATTAGACAAATTCCACATATTTATACATGATTTTAACAATTTAAAAAATGTATCTCATTTCATTAACCAAATTATCATGTATTAGTTTTGTTAATGTATAAATCTTATAAAACTAATAATTTATCTTAGGAATATTCAGTTTTTTTATAATATTAAATAAATATTTATATGAATCACATTCATATGGAATTTTAAAAAAAATCATGTAATTGATTAAAATTATATGAAATCAAAATATTACCCAAGATTAAGTATGGTGTGGAAGCCCACTCCAATATTTCTAAAACAGAACATAAAAAACATATCCACTAGGATGTTAGACCGAAATTTATTTATTCTATAGGGATTGACTCAACAGGTGTCTTAAATTTAAAAAAAACTCAAAATATGTATGAATATATATATTAAATTATTTAATTGATATTATTATAAAAAATCATTACATTTGGTGGAACTAAATTAAACATTATATTACACTAAGCATGAAACTTATTAGATAAACGAAATGAAATTTTAAAGAATAAATTTAAAAAATTTAAATTTATGTATATAATTAGTCATAATAAGAACAATTCATATTGATGAATATTTAGAAATATAATTAACTAATTTAAATTCAAATTCAAATATTTATTAAAATTTAAAACTCTGACCAATTAATATTTTAATAATATATTTATGCAAAATTAATAAATTAAAATAATTATTTTATTTTATATTATTTTTATAATTTATAAAAAATCAATTTATAAATCATTTTTTATATAAAAAATTATTTACATAGTAACATAGTCATTGAGGTTCCATATTACAGTATATGATATAGAAGATTATATATCCTAAGTTTTTAGGTACAGTGATATCCATATCATTATATTCTTTTAATTAATGGGATTATCATCATATCAATACCCAATGGTAAAAATAGAACTATATGAATTACTGTGATATCATTATATTAGAAAAGATAATGTGATTCTAGGACTTAATGCTTTATAAACCTGTAGTATTCATCTTATTGGAAATAAAATAATATATCATATATTGTGATGTAGTTCAAACTAATGGACTAAGGGATGTCGCATTCCATAATCTCACATATAACTATCTTTTATAATATATTTCAATATCTTATGTCACTAAATCAAGTATCAAGTTAATAAAAACTCACTATATTTATTGATTATAAAATTTTGTAATCCTTCACAAGAGTTTATATCATACAATTAATTGATCTTATTGACATAAAATATATATAAAAGAAGTAAAATTATATAACAAATCCCAATATCAACTAAAAAAGGATTAAATAAAAAAATGAAAATATTTTTAAGGGCATACCACATTGTGTAATAGACATTTATAAATTTTTTATATGATAATTACCTAGTGAAATAAAATTGGGTTTTACCCCCAAAGGTAGTCCATGAAAAGTAAAATTACGAATTGATTTTGGATGTTCTATCTTCTCTCTCATGGTATATTGGTACATCCTATTTTTTAAGGAATATTTAAATAAATAATATCATTGAAAATGTAATTATATTTTTTTTTATTGTGATATGTGATAAATTCATGAGTCCCATTTTATAAATCTTTTTCATTAATGAATAATCCTCATATGTTTTACGCATTACATATATGCCTCACCACTCATCCAAAACAATTTATTTGATATACCATTTTTCTTCATAACTAATTAAATATTTTTATTTTTCAACAATTTAATGTAAATATTATATTTAAATAAATACACCGTCTAATTATTATTTCCCATAATTATAATGTGTACTTTTATAAATTATTAAACTAAATATATATATATATATATTATATAAATTTATTTTGTCTTTTTTCAATTATATAAGTCTAGAATTTAAATATATATTTATCATTTGATTAGTTTCCTTCATAATTTTTTGTTTTCAAAATACATATACATATAAATATGATTGTAAATAAATGGAAGTTAATTGTCATAATATAGTTATTGAAAATATTGTTTTATTACTTAAAAATGATTTATAAAATAAAGTGTACATTATATATTTTATGTATATGTTTTATATGTAAAAATAATTAAATATGATTTATAGAATAATTGATGTGTGATGATGAATCGGAATTTGATCAGTAAAAGAAAAACTAATATTTTATTACAATTAAATTGATTTTATATGTATTATAGGTTTTTCAAAAAAAAATCACATATTTAGAATGTGAATTTGATTAATTATATTTGAAATTTTCATTCATCACATAAAAATTAAGCCAGGGTTCTTTTTTATTTTTTTGATAAAAAATTATAATTTTAGATAAATATTAAAACTACAGTTTTGTAATATACTATATGTTTTATGAAATCATTGTTATGTAAAAATTACTTGAAGTGTATATTACTTTTTAAGTCATTTTTTATTTTTAGCACCGTAAAAGATATTCAATAAGTAAGACTTGATTGTGAATAACTTAACACAAACATATTTGAGGTTATATTTTGAAGGAATGTATAAATATACCAACTTTCTTCGATATTTCAGTTCCAAAAGAATAGCCAAATTGGTCACGAAAAAAAATGCAATTTACCAAGAGAGTTGTAACTTCCCGTTTAAATAGCAATTATTTTATCTGATAAACATAGTTCCTTGAAATAATAAAAATTATCCTTGAATCTATCTTTAATTCTGACTTGACCCTTGCAGTAATATCAAATTGAAAATGCGGATTGAAAAACTTCTTCATTGAGAACACAACATAGTGTTGGGCTATGTAGAATACGGTTTATTTACATAGTATAGGGTTCCTTTACGTAGCATATGATTCTTTTGCATTGGTTATGGATACTTTTCACAGCTTAGGGTTCCTTTACATAGCATAGGGTTCCTTTATATAGTGTAGGGTTCCTTTGTGATACTTTCATCATCACATAATGTAGGGATCAAAAAGTAACACAGGGATGATATTCCATAAATTCATCTTTGTTTGCATAAAATCATGAACACAACATTGATTAACCATAAATTCATTTTTCCAAAATATAGTGTTGCAAACAGCAAATCCAAACTCCAACGTAGGGTTGTTGATCCATACGCGTGTCAATTTTCTGAACATAAATATGATGATCCAAAAGCAAACTCTTTATAGTAACATTTGGTAGACACCATACGTATATGATAGATTTTTATCATAATGTAGGAATGAAAACAGTGTTTCCATAATCATTCTTGTAATGCTAAATTCCATTAAATAGAATATAATTTCTTGTCAAACTTACTTAGAAAAACATCATTAGAAAACAAATAGGTGTATTTATGAACATCAAATTTATCATAAATTATAGAGTATTGTTGAGAAAATACATGCCTAAAAACATTGCCCTTTTTGAATATCACAAAACCCATAACAGAATCCTTAACAAAAATTAAATGAAATATTGGATTTGTAAAACACAAAAGTAGATATAAAAATTTTCTCAAAATTTTGATTTCATAGAACTATTTTGATAACAAAAATTTTCAAAAGAAAATGTTGTAGTTTAAAATATCCCCCCCCCCATTTCCATCAGAGATAGTTTCCATTATTAAACATAGCTCATATCCCCCTTTTGGGATATCAAAAAATAGTTTGAAAGAATAAATGAAATAAACCACAGTTTAATATTGAACATAACTTTAAATGATTAGTTTTGAATTCTTCAATAATAAAAATAAATCGTAAAATTGGTAGTGAAGTATTCTACCAAAATAAATGTAAAGAAATCAAAATATGAATAATATAATGCAATTTTAACATAAATTTAAATGTTTTAAATTAAAATCCACAGTCTATTGGAGTCTTAAAAAAGAATGGTTTAGAGTTTAGTTTTGGTAGGTACAGAGGGTTCTTCTGGATGAGGAAGGGCATGAACTACACTGCTAAGATCAATTATCTTCAATAATAGGATGTACAAATGGTTGTTGGAAACTTATATCCAATGATTAAATAGATTCTTGGAATCATTTATAACCTTAAAATTTTAAACCAAATTGATCCTTACAAAAGAATTCACAGTTTCTTCTAATTGGATAAAAGAGGAAAGCTTGTCCTTGACTTTATTAATCACTTGTCTTAACCAAGATTCATTCAATGTTAGTTGACAAAAAATATGTCTCAGATTTTCCAATAGAATATTTAAAGGTCTACTGTCAAAATGAAGAGTGTGTTTATTGTCATTAAAATCATCCGGTAGAGCATTAATTGCTTCAAACGTACAATTTAATTTCATTGGTTTCTATTAAGAAGAAGTATATGCTTGATTTACTACTTTGAGATACTGAAACTTTCATCCAATCATTAAATTTAATTCATCAAAATCTTTCTTCTTGATAGATTCATCCTTTAATTCAAATAATTCTTTAAACATATTTGCAATTAGTTCCTGAAGATCTTCAATTGAAATGATATTTTCATTGAATTCCATCAAATGAAGCTTCTTAAATTCAAAATATGTTCTTTGTAATGAAACAAGCTTGTATTCTTTAAAAACATTCTTCTCAACTTCCAATTATTCTCTTAAAAACAAATTTTAAGCCTCAAACAACTAATGCTTTATAACTTGGGAATTTAGGTATGAATTTAATGGTTTATAAGAATTATCTATATCTTTATCAACATAAATTAAATCTAGGATTCGAACACCAACTCCCTCTAGTCTATTTCACAAATATGATCCCCCCAAAACACAAGAATCATGAACAATTTGTGTTCTAGGATAATGGGTCTCCTAAATTTGAGCCTCCTATTCAAATTTCTCATATAATAGGTTCTCATGACTAGTACCTTATTAATTTTCACTATGTGTAATGGCATCAAAATTTCCAACCGCAACCTCAAAAACAAATTCAATAACATTAAAGGATACAATTATTCTTCAAAAAATATGGCTTTATAGCCTTGATTCCCTTTCATCTTCTAGCCTCTATCCAGTAGAGCCTATTAAAGGGATAACCCTTTGCTCCCCCTGATCATTTTCTAAAAACCTCTGTTGTTTCTCAACAAAAACTGGTATCAACCTATTTCATGAGTTTCTCCATACAAAATCGATCTTCTTGAAATTCCCAACATTCAACGTATTGTTGTGGTGGAAGGATCTTCCAAAAAACATATTCACAATCAAACGTTTTATTCATATAAAGAAAGAGAGAATATTACCATAGGGATAATACCTCATATTATCATTTGGGTGGTATCAGTGATTTAGATAACGAATTATAAACAGAGATAAACTAAACATAACATTATTAAAAAATCGAAACATAGTGTACATGTATGGATATAGAAAATTTTCAAGCCCAATAGTTTTGGGAAGAATAAATTATTAAATAAACTTCATCATAACTTGTTGGTGAGGGGAGAGTTCTTTTATAAACACCTTCTTGGTATCCCTTATTCCAAATAGAGAAATCATAATGTCCTCAAACATATGTCTTCATTTTTCAGTGTTCCATAAATTAAATTGAAACTTCCCCTCATGGGGACATCTCAAAATCTCAACCATTTCAATAGATAATAAAGAAAAAACTATATTATAAATCTAAGAGATAATATTATGTTCATCAAAACCAATACTGAACGAATCATTTATAAAAAATTCATTAAATTCTATTTAATAAACAGTTGGCATATTATATTCTCCAAAGGCATAAACCAGGTCTTGAAATTTCATAGTTTTATTAAGAGATAGATTCATAGAATCTAAATATCCAAAATATATTAAATTTCATTAAAAGACTTTGTAATAATTCCCTATAGCATACACACTGTTATCCAACTCTGCATCAATTGATCTTCATTATGTTCCCATATATGAAGGTTTATGGATAGAAGGTATTGAAGGTATAGGGTTTTTGGTATATGAGAATAGAATAATATAGGTACTCTATAATTTGAATGGAGAGGATTACGAGAGCAGGATAATGAAAAAGGTTTTCTCGTATAGATCGAGGATGTACTCAATAAGTTTTTACTTTTGAGAAGCTAAATAAAATGAAATTGAAATGAAATTATTTTAAAAAAATGAAATCAAATTAAACAAATTAAAGAAAACTTATTAAAATAAAAGAAAATAAATTGAAAATAAATTAATAAACAATTACTTAAACTGAAATATTCATAATTCCCCCTTAATAAAATTAAAATTATAACTTATAATTATTTTAATTAAAATTTCAGTGAATTGATATTAGGTGTTGAAAAAGTATAAAGATATATCCTTTTTAAGGATATGATCACTTAGAAAATGATGCCTTATATCAATGTGCTTAGTTCAAGAATTAATTATATAATTTTTAGAAATATTAATAGCACTAGTATTATCACATAAAATAAGAATACTATTAATGTTTAGTCCAAAATTCAATAGAGTATTTTCCATCCACAAAACGTGTGGACATAAACTGCCTGTAGAAACATATTCTACCTAAGTGGTTAACATGGAATCTTAGTGTTGCTTATTACTAGACCATGAAACTAAATATTTTCCTTAAAAGTGAAATGTTTTTGAGGTTCTTTTTTTACCTATCTACACCCTCTAATGTCATCATCTAAATATGAAACTAAATTAAAATAAGAAGTATTGGGGTAAAGAATAGATTAAAAAATAATTTCTCTTAAATATCTAAAATATATTTTAATAGCTGTAAGATGGGATTCATTTGGATTTTACTGAAATATAGCACAAAGACATATAAAAAACATAATTTTTGGTCTTTTGGAATTAAGATATAACAAAATACCAATCATAACTCTATATATCTTATTTTCAACTGGTTTTCCAGCATTATCGAAATAAAATTTTATATTGGTACACATAAGATTTATACATGTATTATTATTCTTAATTACATACTTTTTCAACAAATCAATAATATACATATTTTTATTTAAAAAATTTCCAAAATATTTTTGGTAAATCTAAAATTCTAATATGAAATTCAACACTCTCATTATACTTATTTCAAATTCTTTTTCCATTAGATTGGAAAAAACATGAAAAACCTTTTGGTTGGTTGAACCAAAAATAAAATCATCCACATTGTCACGATCCCCCTTCACCAAAACGATGGAAGGGTCAGCAGATTGCCAGGCCCTTCCTTATTTAAGTTGAAGGAGAGATAATGACCCCCAAGACCCACCTTCAATAGGTCCTGGAGTGGCGACTAGCACCAAGGGTATAGAAATTTCTCACAAATGGAAGGCATTACCCTTTTTTTTATAAGATCGAGAGAAAAGATGATGAAACTCACCAACACCAAGGTAAAAGAAAAGTAAATCCAAAAGTAAACCATTCCCACATGCATGTTTCAAAAGTAAAACTACAAAGTACAAAACGTGACTACAAAGGTAAGTACCAAAGAGGAAAAGCAACAACTGCAACTGCCCTAAAGGTCTGAGCTAGTATGGTCCTGCGTGATCCTCGAAGTCCTCCTAGAAACCTGAATGCAGTTTTATATACGTAGGGTGATCATACAAGTACACTCAATAGGGAAAACCAAAGACACCCGTGCACAAGTGGGGGAACGTACTAAAGTCCCATGAGAAGAAGGAGTAAACCAACCACCTATCAAGGTAAACTATCCACCCCAGGGCTCACCATGGCACACTCCCCAAATAATGCAAGTCAAGTAATATATATAATAATAGCACATCGATGTTTGGGTACACCACGCCACTTTCCCACTGGTTATTGAGACATCCTACGCATCGAACCAATCCCGCCATTCTCACCGCAGTCCCACTGCCACACCCGCCCACACACACCTGGGCCACAACTACCACACACAGTCCCACTGCCGAAAACTTCCCGCAAACACCTAGGCTACAACTATCACATGTAACCACGCCTGCAAACACTAAGGCCAGAACAACCACCACCACACCCGAAGACACCTGGGCTAGAAAAATCCAATTCCACGCCCGAAGACACCCGGGCCTCATCCCGAAGGCACTTGGGAAACCACCTGTTGTACACACCTGGACAACCACCAAACTACCCCGCCTGATGGTTCTTGGGCTAATAATGTACCTCAGGCCATCACAGACTACCCGAAGATACTTGGTCTATCCAGGAAAGGGAGGAAAAAATGAGCTAATAACTAGCCACTAAGAATAGTGTTGGGAAAAACACCCTCCCCCATGAAATGGGGGTGTTCGGCACTAAGTTCTCAACATGGGTGGGGCGTGAATAAAAAACACAAAACTACAAGTATAGATATAGGTAACAAGCACTCACCCAAAGCCTAGGTTTTTCTAACCAGCCTACAGAACACAACACCACTGCTTCCAAGTCCCAAGTCACTACTTTCGCCAAAAAAACCCATTTTTTCCACTCTTGTTTCAAGTTCAGTGATAATGTTTAATTAAGTTTAAGCACTACTGGGCAACTAGTAGGCATAGGCACAAGTCCAGGAAAGTAAACAATCAAGCATCAACCATAACGCCCATACCCGGTTCTCAACAACAGAGGATCCCACCCCAATTCGTGATATAAACAAGTACCCACCCGGTCTTAAAACTCACAACCACCGAATCCATAACAACAGGGGACCCCATCCCCAAATTCACACAACCACCGAGAGTATAAAGATAGGGGATCCCATCCCCTCCCACATCTCCAGCAATCGGCCCGAAAATAAAACAACCCACTACCACCATCAACACAAGTCAGGGTCATGCCGGTATTTTGAGATTTAAACGACTTAACACACTCCATGATTTCAATTTTCGTGGGTTTTAACCAAGGTTATCACAGAAGGTTTGATCCTGGTGCCTCAATTTATTTGGCTGGATATACGTGATTAACCAATTTACTTTTCATGGCAGGAGTTTACAACCACAAAAATCCATTTAAATCATCAGCAGGGGTTCATTAATGCAAAAACAACGACCACCAACGGCCTCGATTTTCAGAAGGCATAAGCCAGCATGACTCAACAGGATGGTCATAATATAAACAAAATCAACGATCACATCCCCCCCCCACCTCTTTCTTTATAAAATCTATTTCATTATCTTCATTTAGGTCTGGTTTGTCCAATTCTACAGAACAGAAGCATGCCCACCCCGCATGATATACAAAAGAGAGAGGTGAAGGAGAAAATTCCCTACTTTTTGATAGATGATCGTCGTTTAGGTCGGGCGCGGAACTTTACGGATAACGATGCTGTGAAACCGATGCACCAGAAACTGTTTGTGAAAATCCGTGATCGAGGAAAGGAGAAACCACGGCTAACACATGCTTTATAAGAGCCGCGGACGGTTGAGGTGAGAACACAAAACGGCATAAGGCGCGGGGGTCGTGGGTTGATCACGCGGCTCCACTCGTCATTAAGGGGGTTTGGGTGGTTTAAACCAACTCATTAATTGATTAAGTATTTAATTAAAACTCCTATGCGTGATAAAGGTCTTTAAAACACGCTCAAACAGGTCAAAATAGGGTTTAAAACCCTATTTGCGCAAAAAGGATCACTACTGGAAATAACCCGCGGGGTAGGCCAGAGCCACCGATAGCTGAGAGCTACCGGTGGGTGATAGCGACCGGTAGCGGCGCTACTGGTAGGCTGCAGCTACCGGTAGGCCATAGCTACCGGTAGGCCGCAGCTTCCATTAGGTCGAGCTACCGTTAGGCTGCAGCTACAGGTAGGCCGAGCTACTAGTAGGCTGCAGCTACCCGTAGGCCGAGCTACCAGTAGGCTGCAGCTACAGGTAGGCCGAGCTACCGGTAGGCTGCAGCTACCGGTAGGCCGAGCTACCGGTAGGCTGCAGCTACCGGTAGGCCGAGCTACCGGTAGGCTGCAGCTACGAGTTGGCCGCAGCTACCAGTAGGCCGCAGCTACCGGTTGACAGAGCTACTGGTAGGCCTGCTACCAGTAGGCTAAGGCTATTGGTAGGCCTACACCACTGTGATTCCCATACCCGAAAACCCAAAACGATATTTTCACAAAGTAATGGATCCCAAAAACATGGTCCATTACATCAGATACCTCTTAAACGATTCTCGTCCTCGAGAATAAAAACAAAACCAGAAAGGAAGAGAGGGTCCGAACAACCACCTCGAAAGATACCTCTTAGGAGCGAACCCATGCTAACTAAAACATTTCCCTGCCAAGAACCAAGAAACATATGATGCCAAACTGCCCGGGCATGTGGGTTGGAGAGTCTCCCCCCCCCCATGTCAAGATATTATCCGCTTTGGGCGGCACTGACTCTCCCGCACGGGTTTGATCGCATCCACCTTAATGCGACTTGATTAGGGTTCGGGTTCTATCCTCCCCATAGCCAGGGCATTTCACACACAAACAGAGGAAAGAAAACAAGTACATTTCATAGCCAAAAGAGAAAACATTCTACCACAATAGGTACAACAAGGAACAAACTCAAAAAAACTCTGGGTACTGGGTACGCATCTATGCTTCCCTCTCCCACGTACTCTCCTCAAGCCCACCTTGTCTCCACAACACACAAACCAAGGGGATGGTTCACCCACGAAGCACCTTCTCCTTGCGATCCTCGATCATCACTGGTCTCTCCACAAAGGTCACATCGTCCTCGATGTCCATCTCACCCCAATCAAGGACGTGTGAATCACCGTGCAGATACCGACGGAGCTGGGACACATGGAAGACACCATGTATCCTCAGTAGCGGTGGTGGAAACGCTAGCTGATAAGCCACCTCGCCGACCCGCCGCAACACTTCGAAGGGTCCGATGAACCTGGGGGAAAGCTTACTCCTCTTGTCGAACCTCCGCTGCCCAGGCTGAGGGGAGACCTTCAAAAACACGTGGTCTGCAACCTCAATCTCCAAGGGCCTCTTCATGGTATCAGCATACGACTTCTTTCAGTCCTGGGCCGCCTTCATCCTTTCCCATATGAGCTGAACCTTCTCTGTTGTGTTCTACATCACCTCCGGGCCAAGGATTCCTGCCTCTCCTACTTCGGCCCAACACATAGGTGAACGGCACGGCCTCCCATAAAAGTCGTCAAACGTGGCCATACCGATGGTAGAGTGATAGCTATTATTGTAGGCTAACTCTACCAGGGGAAAGTGTCGTACCCGTGATCCTCCTGAGTCCAGAACACATGCCCGTAGCATATCCTCCAAGGTCTGGATGGTGCGCTCTGTTTGTCCATCTGTCTGGGGATGGAAAGCCATGCTAAGGTGTAACTGGGTTCCAAACGCATACTGCAATCCTCTCCAGACTCGCGATGTAAACCGTGCATCCCTATCTGAGACTATAGACCTCGTAACTCCATGCAACTGCACCACTTCATCCACGTTATTTCATACCAAAGCGTCCACAGTACTCGACTCCCTGACCGCCAGAAAGTGAGCCGATTTCGTCAACCTGTCTACTACCACCCAGATGGCGTCGTATCCCCCTTGGGCCTTGGGTAGTCCCATGACGAAATCCATCGAGATGTCATCCCACTTCTAATTGGGGACATCTAGGGGCAGCAGTAGGCCGCCTGGAACTCGGTGTTCATCCTTCACTTGCTGACACACTAAGCACTTGGCCACAAACTCTACCACCGCTCGCTTAACTCCGGGCCACCAGAACTGCCACTTCAGTCCCTGATACATCTTGGAAACTCCTAGGTGTACCGCCAGGGGTGAGTTGTGGAACTCACTGAGAACCTTGCCACGCATCACACCTGGAACAACCAACCTTTTCGGGAAAAGCATCCGGTTCTGACCATCCTCTGTCCATCCTTCCGGAGCATTGCCCTGGTCAACTTGGTCATGCATCACTTCGCACTCCGGGTCTCCCCACTGAGACTCCTCCACTTGTCAAAACAGAGATGACTGCACTATCATCTGATATAGGCAGCCTCTTCCTCTATCCATCTTTTCATCCAGGTGTAAGGTAGCCAACTCCTCCATTGCCTTCCAGGTGTCCGCCGACTCTCGGACCGCATCCTTCTACGTCCTCCTTCTCAAGGCATGAGCCACCACATTTCCCTTTCCCTCAGTATAAGAGATCTCAAATTCGTAATCCTGGAGGAACTCCACCCATCTCCATTGTCGCAAGTTTAAGTCCCACTGGGAGAAGATATACCTCAAGCTTTTGTGATCCGTGAAGACCACAAAGCGTTCCCCGATGAGGTAGTGCCGCCATAAATTTAGCGCAAAAACGACCGATGCAAGCTCCAGGTCGTGGGTGGCATAATTATGCTCATGGGGGCGTAGCTGCCTAGACCCATAAGAGATCACCCATTGTCGCTGCATCAACACGCATCCCAGGCCATGTCCTGAAGCATCACAGAACCCCTTATAGGCCACCCCTTCTTCTGGTAATCTCAGCACTGGGGAATTAACCAACATCTCTTTTAGATAGCTGAAGGCTGACTCCCACTGCTTGCTCCACATGAAAACCTGGCCTTTCTTGGTCAGGGCTATCAAAGGGGAAGCAACTCAGGAGAAGTTGGGTACAAACCTCAGATAGTAACCCGCCAGCCCAAGGAAACTACGGACCTCTGCCACATTCTTGGGTGCTTCCCAAGAAACAACCGCCTAAACTTTTGATGGGTCCACCGCTACCCCCTACTCGGACACCACATCCCCGAGGAAGTGCACTTCCCGTGTCCAGAACTTGCATTTCGACAACTTACCATAGAGTTGATGCTGTCGGAGGACCTCCAAAACTATCCTCAGGTGCTCTGCATGGTCCTCTTCGGACCTCGAATAGATCAGGATATCGTTGGTGAATACGACCACGAACCGATCTAGGTACTCCCGGAAGATGGAGTTCATAAGCCCCATGAACACAGCCGGGGCGTTCGTAACACTGAAGGGAATGACTATGAACTTGAAGTGTCCATACCTGCATCTTAACGCCGTCTTTGGGATGTTTCACTCCTTCACTCTTAGCTGGTGATACCCAGACCGCAGGTCGATCTTTGAGAACCACCCTTCCCCTTTCAGCTGGTCGAAGAGATCGTCTATCCTTGGAAGAGGGTAGCGATTCTTGATCGTCACCTGATTCAGCCTCTTGTAGTTGATGCACAACCTAAGACCACCATCTGACTTCTTTGCGAACAAAATTGGAGCGCCCCACGACGACGCACTTGGGCGAACATAACCCCTCTTCATCAGATCGTCAATCTGGATCCGCAACTCCCGTAGCTCTGAAGGCGCCATCCGGTAAGGAGCCATCGAGATTAGTTGAGCGCCAGGATGCAGGTCTTTCCCAAACTCGATATCACTCCAAGGGGGTAGAGTCGTCACCTCCTCAGAGAAGACGTCCATAAACTCACGGACGATCTATGGCACTTCCACCATTTCAGCATCTACCGATTCCACTGTCAGCTCGGCCAATAAGAAGAGGAGGGGTTCCTCTCGCCTGTTTCCCTTCTGACTGCTCCGCTCGCCGGCGAAGGTAACACGCCGACCGTCCAAGTCCGAGAACACAACCCTTCTTCAGAAACAGTCGATGATGGAACACACAGAAAAGAGCCAGTCGATGCCTAGGATGACATCGTATGGATGAATCTGTAGCAGAATAAGATCCCTAACCGACTGATGTGGCCCTATCATCAGTCTACATCCCCGACAAACAAACAACATGTTGGTCTGACCTCCGACTGGTGTGCTCAACACCAAAGGATCTGGAAGTCTCTCCGCATCTAAACCCAAGGCACGGTCTAGACTTGGTGCAACAAAGGAGTGCGAAGCTCTGGTATCGAACAAGGCATAAGCAAGAGTGCTAAACAGACTGATCGTACCTCGAACAACCTCTGGCCCTGCCGGAACTGCTGGCTTTGTGGCATGTAACTGTCCATGCCAATCTCTCCTGCCCCTCATCTACCGGCCACCTCCCCGACCACGCCCCGGTCAAGGTCCCTGAGGAGCGCCCTGAGGTCGGCCTCCTCCTCCTACGTCTGCCCTCGGAGGAGCGGGAGATCGCTGTCCCTGCTGCTACTACTGGAAAGGTCTGGCTGGAAGATGCTACTGGGGCGAGTGGTGCGGCTATCCACCACCACCGTACTGCACCTGATCCAGGCACTGACTCCGAAGGTGTCCAATGCTCCCACAGTTGAAGCAACGCGGTCCCGGGTCCGAAGGAAAAGTGTGAGGTTTGGGGGATCGAAACTGAAACTGTTGCGGTCTGCTCCCTATTGGTCGGAACCTGGAGGGTCCTGACGCTGGGGGCCTGGTGCTGACGGCCTTTCCCTTTTATGGTCCCAACTAGATCCCCTCTCGTGACACTCCTCCTAGAACACGCATCCTCTCCACCACTCCGGCCTTCTTTTGGACCTCTAAGTACGTCGTCAAGGTGAAGGGGTAACATCATACTTGAGGGAGGGTCGGAGCGCCTCATCTAAACGTCTTTCCCTAGACTCCTTGTCGGGAAAGAGGTCCGGAGAAAAATGTAGGAGGTCCTTGGAATTGATCCCTAGCTCCCACACGGACATACTCCCCTGCTGGAGGGAGAGTAGTTCCTGCCTCTTTTCTGCCTTCATCGTCGAGGAGAGGAATTCCGCCCGGAACTCCCTCTCGAAATCCGCCCAAGCCACCTGAGACTCTCTCCTCTCCCCCAGGTAAAGCGTCCACCACTGACGAGCTGCTCCCCACATCTGGCTGATGGCCAGAGGAACCCAGTACTCGGCTGGGGCCTGAATCAGGCCGAAAGCTATAACTAGCTCCTCTAGCCAGACTTCCGTCTTCATGTCGGAGGTGCTTCCCTCATACTTCTCGAGGGCCTATTGCTGGAAGGTCCGAAGAGTCTTCTGCCACTGGTCGTCCTCTTCCTCTCGATCAGCTCTCTGTCGATCGGCCAAAGTAGTCTTGGGGGCCTCGATTGCACGTACCACACGTGGTCATCTTCTAGGTGCCATAGCTGCAAGGTAAACAAGGAATGCCTAAGCCCAAGTAGTGAAGAATATCATTCTTAAAACTTCTTAAAATTTTAATTTATTCTTAATTCCCAAGACATCGCTGAAACATAAGAACACAAGTCATTTATGATTCATGTACCTTTCCTAGGGTCTCTACCCTGCAATCAGTGTGGTCTAACTTGGTCGTTTGGTAGGTCCAGAGTCCTTGCATCGGATCACGGGGGGCTCTAAAATCCTGTGTCCTAGCCGGTCTTCCCTAGCCTAATTCATGTGCCAAGGTCACCCAACACTGTTGCCTTACCATCCCATGCAATCCTCATTGTGCCTAACTTTAGAATCCATCCTATCTCTCAACTATCAGCCTTTGATACAATTCTGTCACGACCCGCCTTCACCAAAATGATGGAAGGGTCGGCAGATTGTCAGGCCCTACATTCATTATGTTTAAGGAGAGATAATGACCCTCGAGACCCGCCTTCAATAGGTCCCGGAGTGGCGACTAGCACCAAGGCTATAGAAATTCCTCAAAAATGGAAGGCATTACCCCTTTTTGTTTTATAAGATCGAGAGATAAGATGATTAAACTCACCAACACCATGGTAAAAGAAAATTAAAGCCAAAATTAAACCATTACAACATGCATGTTCCAAAAGTAAAACCTAAAAGTACAAAAGGTGACTACAAAGGTAAGTACCAAAGAGGAAAATCAACAACTGCAACTGCCCCAAAGGTCCGAGCTAGTATGGTCCTGCGTGATCCCTGAAGTCCTCCTGGAAACCTGAAAGGAGTTTTATATACGTAGGGTGAGCATACAAGTACACACATAAGGGAAAACCAAAGACTCTCATGCACAACTGAGGGAACGTACTAAAGTCCCGTGAGAAGAAGGAGTAAACCAAGCACCTATCAAGGTAAACTATCCACCCCAAGCCTCACCAAGGAACACTCCCCAAATAACGCAAGTCAAGTAATATATATAATAATAGTACATCAATGTTTGGGTACCCCGTGCCACTTTCCCACTGGTTATTGAGACATCCCACGCATCGAACCAATCCTGCCATTCTCACCGCAGTCCCACTGCCACACCCACCCGCACACACCTGAGCCACAACTACCACACGCAGTCCCACTGCCGAAACCCGCCCGCAAACACCTGGGCCACAACTATAACATGTAACCACGCCTGCAAACACCTATGCTAGAACAACCACCACCACGCCCGAAGACACCTGGGCTAGAAAAATCCACTTCCACTCCCGAAGACACCTGGGCCTCATCCCAAAGGCACTTGGGAAACCACCTGCCGCACACACCTGGCCAACCACCACACTACCCCGCCCGAAGGTTCTTGGGATAATAATGGACCTCAGGCCATCACAGCCTGCCCGAAGATACATGGGATATCCGGGAAAGGGAGTAGAAAAGATGCTAATAACCAGCCACTAAGAATAGTGTTAGGAAAAACACCCTCCCCCATGAAATGGGGGTGTTCGGCACTAAGTGCTCAACTTGGGTGGGGCGCGAATAAGAAACACAAAACTATAAGTATAGATATAGGTAACAGGCAATCACCCAAAGACTAGGTTTTTCTAACCAGCCAATAGAACACAACACCACTACGTCCAAGTCCCAAGTCACGACTTTCGCCAACAAAACCCATTTGTCCCATTCTTGTTTCAAGTTCAGTGATAATGTTTAATTATGTTTAATCACTACTGGGAAACTAGTTGGCATAGGCACAAGTCCAGGAAAGTAAACAATAAAGCATCAACCATAATGCCCATACCTGGTTCTCAACAATAGAGGATCCCACCCCAATTCATGATATAAACAAGTACCCACCCGGTCTTAAAACTCACAACCACTGAATCCATACCAATAGGGGACCCCATCCCCAAATTCACACAACCACCGAGCGTATAAAGAAAGGGGATCCCATCCCCTCCCACATATCCAGCAATCGGCCTGTAAAGAAAACAACCAACTACCACCATCAACACAAGTCAGGGTCATGCCGGTATTTTCAGATTTAAACGACATAACACACTCTATGATTTCAATTCTCTTGTGTTTTAACCGGGGTTATCGCATAAGGATTGATCCTGGTGCCTCAATTTATTTAGCTGGATATACGTGATTAACCAATTTACATTTCATGGAAAGAGTTTACAACCACAACAAGGCATTTAAAACATCAGCAGGGGTTCATTAGTGCACAAACAACGACCACCAACAGCCTCGATTTTCAGAAGGCATAAGCCAGCACGACTCAACAAGATGGTCATAATATGAAAAACATCAATGACCACAACCCCCCCCCCCCCTCTTTCTTTATAGAATCCAGTTCATTATATTCATTTAGGTCTGGTTTGTCCAATTCTACAGAACAGAAGAATTCCCACCTCACGTGATACACAAAAGAGAGAGGCGAAGGAGAAAATTCCCTACTTGTTGATAGATGATCGACGTTTAGGCCGGGCGCAGAACTTTACGGATAACGATGTGCCGTGCCCGATGCACCAGAAGCAGTTTTTGAAAAGCAGTGATCGAGGAAAGTATAAACCATGGCTAACCCTTGGTTTATAAGAGCTCCGGACGATTGAGGTGAGAACGCGAAACCACGTAAGGCGCGGGGGTCGTGGGTGGATCACGTGGCTCCACTCGTCATTAAGGGGGTTCAGGTGGTTTAAACCGACTCATTAATTGATTAAGTATTTAATTAAAACTCTTATGAGTGCAACGGGTCTTTAAAACACGCTCAAACAGGTCAAAATAGGGTTTAAAACCCTATTTGTGCAAAAAGAAGTGCTATTGGAAATAACCCGCGGGGTAGGCCAGAGCCACCGGTAGCTGAGAGCTACCAGTAGGCCGAGCTACAGGTAGGTTGCAGCTACCGGTAGGCCGAGCTACCGGTAGGCTGCAGCTACCGGTAGGTCGAGCTACAGGTAGGCTGCCGCTACCGGTAGGCCGAGCTACCGGTATACTGCAGCTACGGGTAGGCTGCAGCTACCGGTAGGCCGCAGCTACCGGTAGACTGAGCTACCAGTAGGCTGCGTCCACCGGTAGACCGAGATACCGGTAGGCCTACTACAGGTAGGCTAAGGCTACCGGTGGGCCCACACCACCGTGATTCCCATACCCGAAAACCAAAAACGAGATTTTCACAATGTAATGGATCCCAAAAACTCGGGCCATTACAAACTTAATATTTAACTAATAAAATATTTGAATAAATATTTTCCTTAAAAAGTGTTGGATCTTCCAAAAAAACATTAAATTCATTTTTCAAAAGAAAAAAAACTTTATATTACATACCAAGATCTATGTACTTTTTTATGTGCATAAAAATATTTGGTATGTTTAAAAACAACATTCAGTTTTTGAGAATTTTCAAAACTAGTTGGTTGTTCAACATAAACTTCATCCATTAAATATCTATTTAAAAAGGAATATTTAACATCCATTTGATATAATTTAAAATTCATATGAGATGAATAATATAATATAATTCTAATGGCTTCCAATGTTTCTATTGGGGAAAAGGATTCATCATAATCTATAAAATGTTCCAGATTATATCCTTTAGTGAATAATGTAGCTTTATTCTTAGTGATGATCCCTTGATCATTTGGTTTATTTCTATACACTCATTTGATTCTTATAACTGGATAATTGGTTGGTCCTTCTACTATTTCCCCAACATCATTTCTTTTGAACTGATTTAGCTATTCCTTCAGGGATAACAAAAAACTCTTAAATTTTATGGATTCTTCAACAGTATTAGGTTATAACTAAAATAGAAAGGCAGAAAATTCTTTTAGTTTTCTTATATTTCTTCTAGTTATAATTATTGTTTCTAGATCTGCTATTATAGTTTTTCAAGGATGGTTATTTAGGGCTCTAGATGTTTTAGGCAAGACCCTTTCAGGTTCTTCAGTTTCATGCTCTTCTGAACTAGACTGAATTTTATTAATATAAATTTCAAAATCAGTTTTAAGGGTTTTAAGTCTCATTTTATCAAAAGTGGCAGTGACCTTATCGGTTTTATCTTTCCCTTTATTGAAAGGGTCTGTATCATCATACTTCACATGAACTAATTCTTTAACAATCCTTTAATTTTTATTAAACACTCTATATTCTTTAGAGGTAGCATACTGTCTAGGAAATATTCAATCATCAGATTATGGATCAAACTTACAAATATTATCCTTTGTGCTCAAGTTATACACCTTGCATCTAAAAACGTTAAAATACTTTAGTTTTGGTTTTCTATTATTCCAAAGTTCATATGGTACATTTTTGAAAACATTCCTTATTAAAACTCTATTCATGATATAGTTGGTTTTGCTTACACATTCTATACAAAAATAGGTAGGAAGAATGTATTCATTCAGTTTAGTCATATCCAATTCTTAAATAGTTATATTTCTTCATTCAATAATCTCATTTTGTTGAGGTCTTATTAGGGCAAAAAAATTGTGTTTAATACCTAGATTTACGAAAAAAATAATAAAATTATTGATTAAAAAGTTTTCCACCATGATCAATTCTTAATGAAATTGTTTTAAAACCTTTTTCATTTTGAACAATTTTACAAAAACTTTCAAAAAAAGTGAAAACATCACTTTTGAGTTTTAGAAAACGAACCCAGGTAAATCTAGTATAATCATTTACTAAAACATAAACAAATAATTTACCACACTAACATTATATCCTTGATATTCCAAATAATCCACATGGATAAGTTCTAAAGTTTTAGATGTTTCATCTTTGTTTATAGATTTGAAAAATGATTTTAGTTTCTTGCCAATTTGGCATGCATCACAGAATGTCTCATTGTCAAACATAAGACTAGAAATATAAGAAACTAATAGTGTCATAGATAAATTATATAAAACATAAATATTACAATGTCCATTTCTTCCATTATATATCCACGATTCATTTTTCTTAGTATTTAAACAATTCAATTTCTATTTACATAAGTAATTTAAATCCAATGTATAAACATTATCATTTTTTAGTGCTCTAAACTTAAGAAACATATTTTTAAACATAGAACAAGAATTGATAGAAAAATAAATATAAATACCATCATCAAAAAGGATATGAAATACTTATCATATTGAGATTCATCCCTCTCACATATAGTACTTTGTGGATTGATATGGTCTTTGGATCTCTAATAGTCCCAAATATAATTATTTTTCCTTTTTTTTCACCAAATGTTAGAAGACCTCAATCCATTTTTGTTAGTTTGTGAAATTTTGAAGGACATCCCCTCATATTCTTCTAACTTTTACTATCCATACATCATATATAATTTATATTATTATGAAATGTTACCTTCAACATAATTTAAAAATTGTTTTTTTTTGTGCCCGCACTTTCTTTGGTGCAGCAGTATTAGATAGCAGTGATATGGAACCCCAGATCTTCTTTATTTATATAGCATATATCATTATATTTAGATAAATTATTTAAAATAAAGGCTCTTTTAATGACACTAATTTGTGTATTTCTAAAATAATAGTTTTTTTCACATACCCTTTTATCCCAGAAAAATAAAAAGTTTCATTTATTGAATTGGGCACAAAATATTTTTTATATAATATTGATTTCTCACCCTTTATTCCTATTTAATATAATTTACCTTTAATGAAATTATTTCAAAGAATCTCATTTAATATATTTTATACTGTAGTAAAAAATAACAGAACTCTTATAATTTTCTACATCATCTTGCAATTCTTTGATCCTTTTTCACGATCCACATAGTTTGATGTGGATGAATTGAATTTTTTCATCAATTCATGATGTTGTTTAAGCAAGGTATCTCTTTTACCTAAAACAAAATTATGATTATTTTTTAAATACTTAGGATTATTTATCAAAGAATTATATTTTTATTCTAAATTGTACAGTAGTCAAATAGTTTATCATTTGAGCAAACACTAGTATCAAAATCATAAGAATAATAAGTGTGTACCTTTTCGTATACTTCATTAGCCATAAATCACATGTTTGCCTTTAGATTTGATTGGTCATTCTCTGAATCAGACCGTGAAGGACTGTTGAATCCTATAGATACACTTCATATAACATTAATTCCTCCATTTCTTTTATTCTCATAATCAATATTTTATTGGTATCTCTTTTCTGATCTTTTTATTTCATCTTTCAAGTGAGCACAATCAGGTCTGATATGACCCAATTTCATACATTCATAACATCTGACATCTCATAGTTCTTTATTATCCTTCTTGAAGGATTTTCTGAATCCTCTTTTCTTCTTGTAGATCTTTATGAACTTTCTGGATAGTTGATCTAGTTCCATTTTAGAATCAGATGAATCAGTATTCTTATCTTCTTTCACTTCTTGTTTTTCATTTCAACTTTTCTTCTGAGATTTCACCTTTCAGAAAAGTATTTTGTTTATTTAGAATAATGTTATAGTCTTAATATTAATCCTGATTTTCTACTTAATACATCATCAGTTTCCCAATTAGTTCTTTCATTGTTAGATATTTCTCATTTGATGATTTTCAAATAGTAGTAGATATGCCATTTAATATTGAGTGTTCTACTCTGAGTACTTTAAAAGATTGATCATCTTATTTGATGGGTTCTCCTAAGGATGTAATTTAATTAACCAAGATTGAGTTACATGGAGATTACAATACTTTTGAGGAATTCTTAGTACATAACACAAACATACGCCCAAAGATCATATTATTTTAGTGCCTTTGGATCTTAGAAAACATAAACAACTAGTTCATAAAACATCTACATAATCTCTTACATTATCCTTCAAAAGTGGAATCCCTTTTTGATACATATTACTTAAAACCCTTCTTCAAATCTTGAGGGAAAAGAAACATGAAAAGGGGTCAGTATAAATGTTCAGAAAGGGTAAGAATGGAAAATATCATTCAAAACATAAAAATAATAATGTAAAAACATGAACATAACTTTTGAAAAAAACATACCACATTTTACATATACCAAAATCTTGAGTCATGAAATAAATCTTCTTAGTTCATAAGGCATAGGTAATAATGGAATCATGAACCATGAGAAAATATAATATCCATAAAACAACGAATTATGGGAAAAAAATAAGAACATAATATGATTTCCATTGTATACAAAGCATTGATTCCAAGACCATCATAGTGGATAATGTGAATTTACAAACCAGGTTTACCTTCCATTCTAGCCATGTATTACTGAACTATATTTTCATATCATTCTAATCTTATATTACTGAACAGGATTCACTTATCGTTCCTATCATGTATAAAAAATTTGGATTTTCTTCTTGTTCCATTCATGTCTATATCATGGGATATAAATCTTTACCCATTTTATTGGGGGAGATATAGATCCCACCCATATCATAGTGAAATCATTCTTAAATTTTCCACATAACATAAATCATTCATCATAGCATAAACCCTGAAATAAAATTGGTTTTTAAAATGTAATTCCATCATAATCCAAATAAAATAAATGGATTTAATAAAAATAATTCCATCATAAACAAAATCAAATCAAAGTAATAATAGGGATAGAAAAATAACCATATCTCATCTTATATGGAAGACAATTTGGATAAAATACTTGAAGTTAATTCTTGAAGAAAATATCCTTTCTTCTTCAAAAACATTTTCTTTTCTCAAAATGACGTAAAATATTAAAAGAAAATAATTTAGTTAAAAATAAACTTAAAATATTATATATAACAGATTCATGAAAATAAGGTGTTAGTAAGACCTAAAATCTCATTCATTTCATATAAGTTAAAAACATTATCCTCGTACTTTTTCCAAATAAGTTAAAAAGTACCTCAAATCAAATAATGACAAAAGATTAGTTTCATGACATTTAATAAAATTTCACCAAAGAGTGAAATTAAATTTAAAAATTTGTATAAGAATATAATTTTTTTTAAATAATTAGGAAAAATGGATTTAGATGATAAATATACCCCAGTAAATACTTGCGAATAAACAATCTCTAATAATAATGAGATTGTAAATTTATCCCTTACCATAGGTATGAATTCATCCATATGTGTATGAAACTCTAGTATAGTGCATTTAAACATATTATTAACTTGTAAAATAACCATAATAATATCAATTATATCATATATAATATTCACTTATTACATTACATTACCCATTTATTTATCAATTCCATGTTAAAGCAACGTTTTGGGTAATAATTTCTATATTTATCATATGTGTTTTGACTAGTTATTCTGGATCTTATTAAATAGACTATGATTTAATTACATCTAGAATTTAAAACATGACTTATATATAATAAATATTCAGTATATAAATATTTATAATAGATAGATAAATAAATGGAAAGAACTGTTCAGGGAGACCGTAGGTCATAAGTACGCATGAACGTTGTTTCTGTTTCCTTGTTGAATTGAATGAAAGAAAGTAAATTTAATATATATATATAAATAAATCTAGTAGAATTATTTTGTCATATTTTTCCTTATAATTTATTATATATACATTATAATCATTCTTTAATGGTTATTGTGGAGAATGAATCTCATCTCATTGTGGAGATGGTAGGTCGTACGTACGTACGAGCGAGGATATCATTCTCTTAATGGTTAAATGGTATAGAATTGAATGGTATATTAATTATAAATAATAATTATAATGTTATATTATTTATTTATATCCATTATAATCATCATTATACCCATCAAAATTAATTATTGTTGAATAAAAAATTACACCACAGCATACACGCATGGTGATATTTTTATTCATAGGATGGTTAAAAGGAGGTATAAGGTTGTACCATAATTATAATAACATATCACCATGTATAAGATACTAGATTTATTTCTTTAGTGTGGTAACAATATAAGAATATGATGTATAAGAAGAAAAATATTTTTGAAAGAGGTAATAAAACAATTACCTCTTTTCGAGTATCTCCTTTTGATTTCCACAAAAGGTCTCCCTAAGATGGATTTCTTCCCAAAGTGATACCTCTAAGAGGAAGATAGGTATGTTGGGAGATTATTTTAGCATAATTTGGATGATCCAAGGGTCTTTAAAGGTTTTAGTAAGTGTGTATATTTTTGTGTCCTTTTATAATAGGGAGGAGGGGCACTTTAGGAAAGTATTGAAATATTATTTTATTATAAATTGATTCTAGAATTATAATTGTTACAAAGTGATATATTTATAATATAATAGGAGAATAGGTCTAAATACTTTCAAAAAATATAATTTATACATGTTTTGTTCTTATTTTAAACCTTATCATTTTGATTTATCCTTATTTAATCTATTTAATTATAATTCTTGTAATAATATTCCAAATATTAATACATTAGAAATATTTACCTATGTATTTTAAATTATCTATAATTTTATACTTTATTAAATTTCAGACCTTATGATTTTCACTTTTTAATTTTTAAATATTTTTTGTAATTTGTAAATAATTTATAATATAGAATTTTTATAAAATATCAAAAGTGTCAATTTAGACACAATTCATTTATTTGACTTTCAATAAATTCAAAAAAATTGAAACAATATATTTAATACACTATTAACATTTAATACTCACCTGTAAAACTCATGTATCACATTAATTATTTCATATTATATTTCTTTTAAAAAATTTAAAACCATTAATTTGATATTTCTATTAATAAAATAATTTCTACATCACTATTTTGACATCATTAATAGTAATTATTTAACCTGTAAATATTATAAATAAAGTCACATGATGTAGATAACTTCATTAGATTTCTAGATACTTTATATTTTTGAAGTTTTAACTAGTTTAATATTACATTAAAAATTTTATACTTATAATAGATAAGATAGTGACATGTTGTCACTTTTTTTTGTTTTAATTATAATTACATCACATTCATGAAAAAAAATATTAAATTAATCAATTCATACACTTAGGTTATATTTTTAGACCTTAATTCAAAAAATAGGATTTTTGTAGGTGTTAAGATAATTTTATTGTCTTTATCATATTCTATGTTACCATAATTTACCTGATTTACTTTTCACTTTGGTAAATAAAAATTACGATAGTTACTATTCCTAAAATAAAAAAATAAATGGGAACTACTTACATAATTTGGATCTTATGATTCCAAATATTGGATCCATTTTTCTATATTCAAAACAAAAAAAAATTCATAAATTAAATTAAAATTAATTCCTCTTATCAAAACTAGAAAGATGGGTTTTAAGAAGTAAAAACTCTCAAATTATTAACATGTTTTTATGTCCAATTTAAATGTGAAATCACATCCAATTACCCACATTGGATTAAATAATAAAAACAAAGTCCAATTAAACTTTAAAACTATTTAAAAATATAATCTAACTATATAAATAAAATAGATTAAATGTTTGTTTTTAATTTAAATATAGTATTTTTCATTATTCATTAAAATATAAATTTTTTCAAAAAAAAAACCAGCCAAAGTAAATTTTGATGTCCCAATTCGAAAGAGGAATACTTTTTTTGTAAAATATAAGATATATAAGTGTTAATAACTATATTTGAAATAGGTTTTCCATCAAAAGCTGGCAAAACTACTTTTTTTTAAAAAATACTTCTTTTATCCGAAAAATTGAATTTATTATTATATAATGCCTATGAAATACATAAGTTGAATTTTAATGTCATATGAAATTAAAAATTAGTTAATAATATTTATAATGATTAGTTTATATCCCATTAAAAAATATTTTAATAATAAATACTTATTTTTTGAAACTCGGCATTACGTAAAACGCAAGCTATCAGGGAAGGTTCCTCTTACATGTAACACAAGCCAAGTTAGTGTTTCATGTCGACAAAGATTCCTTTTGTGTTACGTATAATATAATTCAAACATAATTATACATTAAAAAAATCTATAATGATTATCGAGTGTATCGTATGTCAACTCGTTGTTGCGTGTATAATACGAAAAGTCGATTTAGTGTGAAAGGAATTTTTTAATTAGTGCATTATAATATATAAATGAAAATATTAATTTAATTGAAAAAAAGGTCCATAAAAACTTAGGTTGTCATATGTAATGTTTTTTATGATTTTTGTAATCCTTCAATTCATATGAGTAATACATTATCCATCAAACATTCTAAAGGTATCAAGCTTCAGTTTTGTTATTCCATACCTCACCTATCTTACATTGTATGTTCCCTCATTGTAAAATGTAATAGTTAGCCACATTTCATAGGTAGTAGGACATTGTGATGCACAATTGAATTCATTTGGTATAATATGACAAATAAAATCATTAATAGCCTGTCATATTCAGCTGATGTTATAGTATCCCATGTTTATTTTTTATCAGGAATTGTATATAGAGTAATGATCTTTGATTAAATTATGAATCCATGTTTTTTAGATAAATAATCATCCTTGATTTCCAAAACCCATAATTTTTACCATTAAAATATAGAGCTCAAACCATTCACATTCATTCTCTAGGATAAGTCATTTCCATCTTTGTATAGACCTTATACTTTTTAACTTACTATAACATTTCCCAAAACCTTACCTTTTATTCCAATTGTCAGCTCGGAATACACAATGTAACACACAAGAGGGGGTGAATTGTTTCCTTTCAAAAAAAATTACAATTCTATCTTTTGACACCCACTTTGATTTATGTGGATATTCATTGTTTTTATTTTGTATGAAAATATGAAGTAGATTAACAAAAATAAATAACATGGATTTTATAGTAGTTTGCGGAACAATGATACCCAAGTCTACTCCACTAAATGCTCTCTCTGTGAGCTTGGTGAATTTTAGTACTCTAATCCTTTTATCATATTTCCAACATTCCAAAACTGAGTGTAGTCAGTAGACTCCATTACCCATGACTAATTACAAAGCCTTATAGTTCTATAATAGATAACTAATTATCCACATCTTAGATTTAAAAGATGATACTTCACCACTACTGAGAATGAACGATTTAAAACTCAAAATGAATCAAAATAGATTAATTTCTCTGAAACAAGTTTAAACTTCATAGTTTTAGAAGTAAAAAATTGATATTATATGGATATTCTTCTTTATAAATAATAATATTCAAGCTTTAAAATGTCTAAATCCATATGTTTGCAAAATGATCATTGATTGAAAACAATAACAAAAAAAATAACTACAATGCACTTATAATAGAACAAAATTGAACATGTATTTCACCAAAGGTTATTTATCTTTCTAAGATGTTAGATTTTTGTTGCACTATAAAATATTTTCAATAAGGTATTCATGTATGTGAATAACCTATCACATATATATTTGAAGAGATATTCTGAAATAATATATAGAGAATATGAATTCCTTCGATATTTCATATCCAAAAGAATAGCCTAATTATTCATAAAAATTAAAATTTCAATTGACCAGGAAATTTTTAAATTTCCATATAAATAGGAATGATTTTCTCAAATAAACTCAATTATTTGAAATAATCAAAATGATCCTTGAATATATCTTTAATTCTAACTCGATTATTGTACTAATCTCATATTTAAATTGCTGCTTAAAAAACATCTCTCTTGAGAACACAACATTGGGTTGAGCTATGTAATATAGGTTTCCTTTATGAACTATATGTTTCCTTTTCATAGCGTATGGTTCCTTTTCATAGGGTATGGTTTATTTTAATATCTTAGGATTCCTTGGCATAGCATAGTGTTCATTTATGTGGTGTAGAGTTCCTTGGGATACTTTCATCAATTGGAAACATAGGGATCAAAAATTAAGGTACGGATGATGATCAATACATTCATCTTTATTACCATAAAATACCAAACCTATCATTGATTAAACATACATACAATTTTCCATAACGTATGTTTTAAAAGAGTAGAATCTAGATTCCAATGTTGGGTTTATGGTCCATACATGTGTCAATTTTCTGAACATAAGGATGATGATCCAAATAAAAACTCTTTATCATAACATAGGGTTGATACCATATGACAACGATAGTATTTTAGTATAATTTAGGGATGAAAACATTGCTTCCAAAATCATTCCAAAAATGCTAAATTCCTTTAAATAGAAAATAATTTCTTGTAAAATGTACATAACTAAACATCATTGAAAAACAGACAAGTATATTTTTTTAACATCAAAGTCATCATAAATTATATATTATTGTTGAGAAAATTCATTCCCAACAACTACATGGGCCCCTCAGAACATATTTGGACTTTATGTCTCTAAGATTATATAAGGGGTGACACTAAGGAGCTATAACATTGTGCTTATAGATGTAACTTTTACATGGGATGGATGGAAGTGAACTTGGTGGTTCCTCTACATTAAGAAATAGTTTGATTTTAATCTTTTCATGTTATTTATATGTACTTGTATGGTTTACCATGGGCGAAATTTATTATCTATTTCTTGTATGACCTGTTATGACATGTTTTATCTATAAATGGTATTAGGCCTTTGGTATTGTTTATTATTACTAGTGTTATTTATTATATTCTCACTGAGTTTTTGTTATTGTTCTGTAAAGTTTTGTTGTTGTTTCTGCTTTTATAGCTGTTCTTACACTGTGTTATGAACATATGGACCATTATTATTTTTTCCACCAGAGGGAAAAGTGTCTCCACTATCACCTCATTTGAACTTCACTGCTAGTCAGTAGCCTTTGGTTTATGCGGAGCTGTTATTTAGGCCTAATGGCCAACTGGAACGGAGCACTGTTTGGGTGGAAAATTGGTTCAGGACTCCCAAAATAGTATAAGAGATGTTTATTTTCTTTTTAATATTACTATTTGGGAAATGGTATACTAGATTCTAGGATTTAGTTGAAATTGGCTACAGATCTTGTGTTTAGGTTTATACAACCCCATGCATGATGGAAAAACCAAGTTACCAGTGGTATGAAATTTATATTTTCTTATTCTATTTTATAGTTTATTTAATTTCCACCTCATGTGGTTCCCCAGGGTGTGATGTTATTTGATTATTTGGTTTGAACCTTGGCCTCTTATGGAAAGGGAGTATTGTTTTTGCATCATGATAGATACTTAAAATCATATTATTTGTGTTTTTATTTTGTTATTATTTAGGAACCTAGAATCCATAAAGAGGGGTTGGGCAATTTAGAGTGTAAATAAAGAAGATAAACAATATTTACCTCATTATACTTTTTGATCACATTCTACTTTTCCAGTCCAGGTATATGGTTCCTGATGAGATAGATATGTGATTATAAGTATATATAAAATGTATGGGCCTCACCCTGATAATGGTGGGAAAGGATAACGAAAGGGGATGATCTATTTAATGTGTCAACAAAGAAGCTAAACAATGTTTCCCTTCTTAGCCTTTTTGGTGGAATTATACTCAACTACCCTTGATTGATACTTGATATGTGAATCTTAAATCAGTTATGTGTAGTCAAGGTTCCATTAGGCCTAATTATATATGATTATTGACTCTGGTATGTGTTGGTAATGGAACATGAGGCTATATTTCTTATGAAATAGGTTTGGTAGAGGAGTGTAAGTGTGGTGAGATACACTGCCTATTAGAGATTTGTCTATCTATGATATATGTGTGTGTGTGTGTGTGTGTTTGTCTGTATAATTATCATGATTGTTTGACTATTGTGTTGAGATTCATTATGATTCCACTAAGAATTCTTTCGGTGGAGTGTCAAGTAGGTGGAGATATGGTGTCGCATGAGTGTTCATATGATGAGGCCCATGAGGGTAAATATGAGGCCCTAAGGGTCATGTTGATCATGATCCATAGTTATATGATTTGGTAAAAGAGGCACAACCAAAACAGATGGAATCTTTTGGGTCATGGATTGATGAGTAGCTTAGAGCTAGCTCGGTTCACTCTATATAGGGTATTTATTAGGGATATCAAAGATATGATATTTCCAAGGTGTATCTGATTCATGTGTTCTAGACTCAACACCAACCATTAGAGTATTAGGGTGGACCATAGGCAGTAGATAATTGGATCAATTTGGTGCAGACTATCTCTAATTAATTTGAGACACCCCCAGGTAGAAGGGTGAAGCTAGATACCTATATGCTAAGAGGGTTAGAAATGTGTTAGTGGGACATATAGTTATAGGATTATAGATATAAGGGGTCTACTTTGAAGGATTTCAAGGCTAGCCTCTTCGATTAATTCTTCCCAAACATGATAATAGATGATAGAGACCATGAGTTCAAGAACCTAAAGTGTGAAGATATGTTTTTAATGGATTCTATATCTTATTCCATAGACATATCTTGTTTTACACCTATTATGGTAGGTAAGTACGTCACAAGGGTGATTCAATTCGAGGATTTCTGGTTTCATTCCATCAGAGTGCTAGTTAATATATTCAGTTTTGCCTTGTTCTGTGAGGTGGTTAATCAGGCGTTGAAAGGTAAAGGAAATTTTACAAAGAGATCTTATTTGAACTAGATGACAACATTAGGTGAGATTTGAATTTTTTCTTTAGGTACTTGGAAGCGAAACTATGAGAAGTCTCCCCAGGAAAATCAAGCCATAGAATCAGAAAGGCCATTGAGGTGTGGGTCATCGATGGTGTGCTTCCAGTGTAGGAATACAGGGTATGTTTGGAGCCAATATGATCAAATTCTGAAGAAGGGTTGAGAATGTTGTCAAATAGGGAATATAGATAGGTTCAATAGAAATCCTTCTTGTATAGTTGGATGTTAGGAACATAGTCTGACTCTTGGATCTGAAGTTGGACTGGGATAGGTACTAGGATCTAGTAGCAGGGATTCAGCTACACATGGATGTCGTGGTGGATATAGAGAGACCAAGAAGTAAGTTAGTGGCTATTAGATGGTGTATCTTTTTAGGGATGCTAGGTATTAGGTTGTTAGGCTTTGGTCAGTTGTATGTAGTTGATCTTCTAGGTGACTATTGCTAATATAGGCATTGAACAGTGATCACATGATTAGTACAAATCTATGGCTTTAACAAATCCAATTTAATCAGACAAAGGAAGTGATGGACTCATCCAGTAGACTTGCCCCATACGAAGCCCATGTTTCAGAGCTCAGAAAGGAGGTGGCGTTAATGGTCTTTGCTCTTGACCAAGCCCTAGAAGAGCTTGAACACGTTAAGCATGAGTGGAACTGACTACGGGAGAAGTGGAAGTTAATATATATTATCACCCGAGTGATGTTATCCGAGCCACCCCAAGAGTCTGTCACCATCGCACACCTTACCCTTAAGTCTTATGTGGGTGTTATAAGGGGTTATGTTACAATACCATAGCACTATGACTATGTACATTATTTTTGTATAAATAATGTGAATTTATTTTATTATTGTTTCTTTGTAATTAGTTTTTTAAAGCATAAATAGTATTTTTAGTAAATATTCAACAAAGAAATATATTTTGATGAATTAACGTATTTTTGAAATAAATAATATTTAAAAAAATATTGTTGTAATTAAATTTGTTTTTATTATATATAAATTTTTATATAATTTTATGAATTCAATTGTAATTTTTATTAGGGTTTGAAAGCTGTTTTTGTCAAAACCCATTAATTATCGATAAATGTCAGCTTTTATTTTAAAAATAAAAATTAACATATTTAAAAAATTATTTAGATAAAATAAATATTATTTTTTTGAATTTGGATGTCGAAATTATCCAATTGTGAATTTTTCATTATTTCTTCAGACAGTCGAATTTTTGGGTAAGTATTAAATATCATTTAAATATATAATGTGTTTTATGAAATCATAATGACCCCATAGTGATGTAATCAAATAATATAAAAATTATGTTCATCCAATATATGTTTTCAAATTAAAATAATTTGATTTTATATTTGTGTGATTTATCTTAAAATCTTTAGTGGACCCACAATGACTTATAAAACATTATGTCTTTTTAAATTGTTTTCCTTGAGAGTGTGACTCACCTCCACATAAGAAACCCTATTATTTAAAAATTTCCAGCCATTGGAATTATAAAATATTTTTTTCCACTCCCCTTTTTAAAAAACCATGGGCAAAAACCATGGGCTGGTTTTTGGTTTTTATTAGTTTAATGTGAGGTGTCCCAAACCTAAAAAATAAAGAATTCCCTCTAATTTTCTTTATAAACCCACCCAAGCTCCAAATTCATCTTCACTAAAAGAAACTGGAGCTCGACCAACCCCTAACCTCCACTCTCTAGAATACTCCCAATGTTCCTAAAGATCCCTTGAATTCTCCCACAAGCCTCTCTCAATCCTTTGGGATCACACTTCCATGTAAGGGATTTCTTCCTTTCTCATTTTTGTCCAATTTTCCTTAAGTTTTATGCCCTTTTATTTTCATTTAAAAATGTTGGGGTATGATTTCGAACCTCCCCCATGAAGTCCTATTTATGTTTGGATAATGGGGGACCCCTTTATCTATCATTAATTCCTCCCATGTACACCCGTTACCATGCCAAATTTTCTTGAGGGATTTGTCTCTCTTCTTTTACATCTAAGTAATTCTTTGGTATTATGTATCTAAATTCCATTAAGTTTGTTGGAAAAAGTATATATATATGACCCCCTTACTATACATTTCATTTATATATGATGATACACACTTTTATCTCTCATCAACCATTTTCATGTATCCTTATGTCACGATGTTATGCTTCCGAAATTGCACAGCATTTTTCTAAGCCAAGATCATTGTGTAGTAAATACCATACCCATGTATTTATCAAGGGTATTCACCTTTATACACATATACATATTGAATGGTACTTCCATGTATTTATTCCACATTACTTAATTGTGTAATATCTTATTATGTTGATGGATTACATGATCCATGTGGAACACTTATGCATGAAATGAAATGTTTAATAAATGTGAACCCTGATAGAGCTCCAATGCATTGGGTAAAGTATAGTATCATGATATGTCATGTGAAATTGGTGTTGAATAATTATAATTCAAGTGAAATGATTCTTTACTCATTATTCATGTGAAATGAGTGTTTACTCATGCTCCATGGGCAATGATCCTAGGCTCATGCTAATCCCATGTTAACTGTTCTTTCCACACTTCCATGTTATGATTATCATGATTTATCATGCCTTTATTTTCATTTTTCTCTTATTCTCTATTGATATGCCTATTTTCTAATATTTATTGTATTCCTCCTTTTATTCCATGTTTATTCCCTTACTGGGATTTATATCTCACCCTTTACTTATGCATCTCCTCAGTTTATCCCATTCAATGCTAACTACGAGGGAATACAGTCTTCATGTAAAGGAAGTTTTCAACAAAGATGTTTTTTGTTTTTTGTTCTAAGATGTTATTTAATGTTCCTAAGCACCAAATACACTAGACCTCTCTATCTACTATATTTTATCAAGTGAAGATTTTATGTAATAAATAAGGATTATGTTTGTAATAAAAAGCAAGGTTGTTCGTGTTGGTATCAAAGGATAGGTTTAGTTATTTTTTGGATTAGGATTAAAAAAACCTAGTAAAGATTTAGAGACAAGAATAATTATAATAATAAATCCCTAAGTATTGGTAAGTATTGAGTAAGTGATTTATTAACAAAATACATCCCTATCTGGATACGATCAGGTAGAGGCGGCTCTGGCATAGATGTATCCTAGGGGTAAAACCCAAAAACACCGCTTTAAGCTATACTTGAACGGGAGATAGTGCACGAGATCGGGCCTTTCTACACTCTTGGTTACGACACTCCTAGGGGATATGAATTGGTAAATTCAAAATCTTAGTATGAACCCTTATTAATGGAATGAAAAATAAATTCCCATAAAAATATATGTTAGAAAGTTGATCATGAATAGCATAGATTGAATCCTACGGATTCATAAGTTAAATAATAAAAGTAACTTATAAGTCATCTGTTTTTGTGCTTGGATTACCCTTTAGGTGTAACCCCTAACATTCCTTTAATTCTAGCCAATGGTTAGTAATAGGAGGACTCAGGCTAACAATCGATGTGAAGATCAATGTGATGATAGTGCTAATGAAATTCCCAATCTGATAGGAGTGGGAATAACGAACTTTTTCAAGATTCTCTATCAGTTAACTAAAGATTTTAATAGAAACATTGGTCAAGAAGAATGTTCAACTCCCCCTAAGAAAGAATAATACACTATCGAGAGCTTCATGAGACAATGGCCTCCTACTTTTAATGGATCATCTGATCCCTCAATCGTCAAACAATGGAAAAAATCCATTGAAAAGATCTTCTCTATCCTTTAATGTTCTGAACAAGAGAAGTTTCTCTTAGTTGCTTATCATATGGAGGGTGAAGTTGATCAATGGTGGACGTTTATCAAAAATAAAAATCCTAAGGAGGAGATCAAGGAATTGGAATGGAAGAATTTATAGAAGATGTTTCTCGATAAATATTTTCTGTGCACCCTCCAACTTAAGATGGAAAGGGACTTTCTTTACATCAAGTATAAAGATAAATAATCTGTTGAATCGTATGAGTCAAACTTTATAAGGGTTGCATGATACACATCAGGCTTTTCCGTTACCCCTGAATGCATGTTTGACCACATTTTTGGTGGGCTGAAACCTAGCCTCTGGAAAGCACTGGTGATCCATGACATCGACAGCTATGAGGAAATTGTCCGACGTGCTCTCAAGGTTGAAATACAGATTGAGGAATCTCATGGGTATCATGGGGATAAGAAGCATAAGGTAGACTTCAATGCTGGAGGTCTGATGGATAAATCCAACGATGATAAAAATATCCAACACCCCACTTTCCAAAGGTGTGAAAAGAAGAATTATGGAAATTACTTGAAGGGGATGATGAAATTCTTTAGGTGTGGAAGGGAAGGGAACCTAGCTATTAACTATCGAAAAGAAAAACATACTGCTGCAACAGAGGAGAGGAACACTCTGTTCGAAACTTAATGGAATGTTCATTGCTACAACTGCAAAGAACCAGGGAATCTTTCAAATCATTTCCCTAAGCAAAGGGTTTTTGGAGGCAAACAATAACTTCTAAGACAACAAGGGAGAGGTTTTGTCATCACTACTATTTAAGTGAACCCTGACAACGAAGTGGTGATAGGTATGCTAGTTATTCATTCAAGAATAGAAAATGTACTTTTCAATTCTAGTACTACACATTCTTTTATATCCCAAAATTTTAGTAGAACAATCCCAACACCACCAAAAATCATAAAAGTAAAGATGTTTGTGAGTATGGAAAATGGGGCAATCATTGCATCCCATGAATATAACTCATCCCCTATCATAATTTGTGGATTGAACTTCTTAACGATCCTCTTCATACTCCCTATGGTAGAATTTGATGTAATTCTTGACGTTGATTTCCTTTCTTTATATAGATCCAACATAAATTTCCATGAGAGGGAAATCACTCTTCATATAGATAATCGACCTTCGATTCTGTACAAGTTCAAGGAGGTGGATGAATCTTCTTTAGCTCCATCATCTCAATCATGGATATTTCTGCCCTATGAGCATGCACATCTAGCTCAGATGATTGAGTCAAAGGAAGAAACCATCTTTGAGGACATTCTTATTGTGAGGTAATTCTTTGAAGTGTTTCCTGATTAATTTCCTTGTCTTCTTTCTAGAAGAGATGTTGAATTATCAATTGATCTCATACCTGGGGAATTTCCAATATCTAGGACCCCGTACAGAATATTCGTCGTGTCTTTGAGGAGATGAAGAAAAAACTAAAATAAAATCTGGATATAGGGTTTATATTCCCAACTGCTTCACTATGGGGTGCACTAGTTCTCTTCATCAAGAACACCGATGGGTCAATGTGCCTTTGCATTGATTATCACAAGCTTAACAAAATCATGATAAAAAACAAGTATCCTCTACCATGAAATGATGACTTTTTCGATCAGCTGTGAGGATCACAATACTTATCCAAGGTGGATTTTTGGCCATGATATTATCAAGTAATGGTGAAGAAGGAAGATATCCCCAAGAATGCTTTTCATACAAGATAGAGGCACTATGAATTCATAGTAATTCCTTTCAGACTCACTAATTCCCCAAAAGTCTTAATGGATTTGATGAATAGAGTCAATAGGGATTACCTTGAAAAATTTGTAATAGTATTTATAGATGATATTTTGATATACTCCAAAAAAGGCAGATCATGAGGAGCATCTAATAACTATACTAGAGACCTTGCGGAAAGATAATCTCTATACAAAGTAAATAAAGTGTGAGTTCAGGTTTAAGGAGGTCTCATTATTGGTCCATATCATCACAAGCAATGGTATATCTATGGATACCTCCAAAAAATGAAATTGAGGGATAGAAAATGCCAACATTGGTAACAGATATTCATAGCTTCTTGGGGTTAGCTGAATATTATCGACGATTTGTGAGAAGTTTCTCACAATTTTCCAACCGTCTTACCAAGATAAATCAGAAGGGAGTAAAGATTGTTTGGAGTGCTGAATGTGAAGAAAGGAACAAAGAGTTAAAAATGAGGCTTATAACTGCCCATTTTATCACTTTACCCACAAGTGGATTACTTTTTGTAGTATTCATTGATGCTTCAAAAAAGGTTTTGGGTTGTATGTTGATGAAAAATGACAAATGCTTCATGGAAATTGAATGTTCATGAGCTGAATTATCCAACACATGATTTGCAGTTGGCTACGGTGATCTTCGATTTAAAAAATTTGTGGAATTATCTTTTAGGGGAGAAGTGTGAAATATATACATACCATAAAAGCCTCTAGTATATATTCACACAGAAATAGATAAACATGCACCAATGAAGATGGTTAGAGCTGATCAAAGACTATGACGCTCAATCCATTGACACCTTAGGAAAGCGAACAAGGTAGAAGATTCTCTAAGTATAAAGGACCCTACAATTCTATCATTGATAGGAATTCAGAAAGATCCAATCTTCTTAGATTTGATAAAGATGGACATGGTAGTCATAAAGAAGGTAACATCATCAATCCTTTCACAAATGATTGCTAAAACGTCTCTTTTGAAAAGGTTAAAGGATTCTCAAAAGGATGATGTGGTAATTAAGACGAGAGTGGAAGCTATCACAAAAGGGAAATCCTCGGAGTTCAATGTCAATGAATAAGGAATTGTGAGATTTGGGAAAAGACTGTGTGTTCTATCAATTCTAGAGATGAAGAAGGAACTTTTGAATGATGCACATAGTTCAAATTTCTCTATTCACCCAGGAAAAACAATGATGTATTGAGATATCTGAGAGAATTATTGGTGGGATAATATGAAGAAATAGATTTCTGAGTATACATCAAAGTTCTTGGTGTGTCAGCAAGTGAAGGCAGAGAGGCAGAAGTATAAAGGGATGATGAAACCATTTCCCATACCAGCATGGAAATGGGAGAACATCACCATGGACTTTGTCACCGGACTTCTGAAGACATCCAAAGGAAACAATGCAATCTTGGTTTTTGTGTATAGTCTTACAAATTCTGAACACTTTATTTCAATTTGGGAGGATTTCTCATTGGATTAGCTAGCACAGATATATATCAGGGAAGTTGTAAGGCTGAATGGAGAGCCACTATCTATTGTATCAGATCGAGATCCAAGATTCACCACTATGTTTTGGAAGAGTCTTCAACATGCTCTGGATGCTGAACTGAACATTATTATGGCCTATCATCATCAAATTTGGGGCCAATTTGAGAGAACTATTCAGAAACTATAGGATATGTTAAGATAATGTTCTATTCACGTCAAATGAGGGTGGGACCAACATCTTCCACTGGTTGAATACTCCTACAACAACAATTTCTACTCTATAATCTGAATGGAAGCTTATGAAGCCATGTATGGGAAGAGATTTAGAACACCGGTATGTTGGGATGAAGTAAGTGAATGTAAACTGCTAGGACCAGAAATGGTCGAAGAAATAGTGGAGAAGGTAAAAAACATTCCACAACATATCAGGACAGCCGAGAGTCAATAGAAGAGTTAGGAAGATAACAATCAACAAGACATTGAGTTTAAAGTTGGAGACATGGTATTTCTATGCATATCTCCATGGAATAATTTCATTAGGTTTGGAAACAAAGGGAATTTAAGTCCTAGGTACATCATCCCATTCAAGATTCTTGATTGTGTTAGGGCGGTGACCTATCGACTAGCACTTCCACATACTATGACCAAATTACATGATGTATTTAATTTATCCCTCTTAATTAAGTACCTACCAGACTATTCACATGTACACTATTCATAAGTAGTATAGTTAGAGGAAGATATATCTTACATAGAGTAACCAATGAAGATCATAGATCATAGAGAAAAAGATATATTAAATAAGAAAATGTCTCTCGTCAAGGTGTTGTGGAGAAACCAAATGTTTGAAGAAGAGATGTGAAAATCGAGGGAAGTTCTGAAGCAGAGTTACTCGCATTATTTTGAGTGGGAAAAGGAAATTTTGGGGGAAAAATTTTTTAAGGGGGGGATTGTAATGACCCAAACTTTTATTAATGAAAATTCTTCTTGATCTAATTAAATGTATTATTTCAGTAATATGAAATGTGAACTTCATTTGTTTTATGTTTCTATATTTTAAAATACCATTATTAATTGTTATCATTGCTAATATGGTTATTGAATAGTGATCACATGATCAGTATAAATATAGGGATTTAATAAATCCAATTTACTAAGACCAAGGAAGAGATGGCCTCATCCAGTGGGCTTTCCTCATATAGAGCCCATTTTACAGTGATTGAAAAGGAGGTTGCATCATTGGGATTTTTTCTTGACCAATCCCAACCCGAGCTTGAACACATTCAGCATGAGAAGAACTGACAATGGGAGAAGTGGAAGTTAATAGATATTATCACCTGAGCGATGTTATCTAAGCCGCCCCAAGATTCTATCACCATTTCACACCTTACCCTTCAATATTATGCGAGTTTTATAAGGGGTTATGTAAAAATACCCTATCATTATGACTATATACATTATTTTTGTATAAATAATGAGCATTCATTTTATTATTGTTGCTGTGGAAATAGTTTTTTAATTCACAAATAATATTTTTAGTTAATATTCAACTAAGAAATATATTTTGATGAATTATTGTATTTTTGAATTAAATAATATTTTAATAAAATATTAATATAATTAAATTACTTTTTATTAATTATAAATGATCTTATAATTTTATTACTGCAATTGTAATTTTTATTAAGGTTTGGATGTTATTTTTTTCAAAACCCATGAATTTTAGATAAATATATTTTTTTATTTTAAAATTATAAATTCACATAGATATAAAATTATTTAGATAAAACGAATATTATTTTTGTAATTAGGACGTCTAAATTATACAGTGGTGATTTTTTCATAATTTTCTGAGACAGTCGATATTTGTGTAAAAATTAAATACCGTTTAAATATATATTGTGTTTTATCACACCATAATGACCCAATAGTGATGTAAAAAAAATATACATTATTTTTGGAAATTATATGTTTTAGAATGAAAATAATGGGATTTTATATTTTTTTATTTGTTTTATAATGCTTTAGTGGACCCTCCAGGGCTTATAAAACATTTTGTCTTTTTAAATTGTTTTCCTTGATAGTGTGACTCACCTCCACATAAGCAACCCAATTATTTTAAGAATTTAGGGAATTAAACTTATAAAATATTGTTTTCCACTCCTCTTTTAAAAAAAACCATGGGCCAAAACCATTGTCTGGTTTGTGGTTTTGATTAGTTTAATGTGAGGCGTCCCAAACCAAAATAATAAAGAATTCCCTCTCCTTTCCTATCTAAACCCACCCAACCTCCCACTTCATCTTCACTAAAAGCCTTTGTAGTTTGACCAACCCTTGAACTCTCCTCTCTATAATCCTCCAAAGGTTTCCCAATATACCAAGAATCCTTTCTCAATCCCCTCCCAAGTCTTTGGGATCACACTTCCAACTAAGGGATTTCTTCCTTTCTCATTTTTGTCCAATTTTTATTAATTGTTTATGCCCTTTTTACAATTAAAAAAGTTGGGGTATGATTTAAAACCTCCCCCATACTATCATCTTTATTTTTGGTTGATTGGATACCCCTTTTCTCTCATTAATGCCTCTAATGTACACCTGTTACCATGCTGAAATTCTTTGAGGGATTTCTATCTCTTCTTTTACATCCAAGTAACTCGTTTGTATTATGCATCTAAATTACATTAATTTTGTCAGTACATGTATCTATATAACTCCCTTACTTTACATTTCATTTATATATGATAATACACTCTTTTATATCTCATCAACCATTTTCATGAATCCTTATTACATGCCGTTATGCTGCCGAAATTACACCGCGTTTTTCCAAGCCAAGATCATTGTGTAGTGAATACCATACCCAAGTCTCTATCATGAGTATTCACCTTTATAAACATATATATATTGAATGGTAATTTCATTTATTTATTCTACATTACTTAATCATGGAATAACTTATGATGTTTATTGATTCCACGATCCATGTGGCACACTTATGCATGAAATGAAATGTTTAAGAAGGGTGTGCCCTGATAGGGCTCCAATACATTGGGTAAATAATAGTATCATGATAAGTATTGTGAAAAGGGTGTTTAATTATGATAATTCAAGTGAAACAATGTTTTACTAATTCTTCATGTTCTATGAGGGTTTACTCATGCTTTATATGCAATGAGCCTTGGCTTATGCTAATTCCATGTTAAGTGTTGTTGCCACATTTCCATGTTATGATTATCATGCTTTATCATGACTTTATGTTCATTTTTCTCTTTTGATCCATTGATATTACTATTGTCTAACATTTATTTTATTCAATATTTTATCCCATGTTTATTCCCTTACTGGGCTTTATAGCTCACCCTTTTATATTGCATGTCCTCCGGTTATCCCATTCAATGCTAAGTACGAGGGAAAGTAGTGGTAATGTAAAGGAAGTTTTCAATAAAGATGTTGCGTGTTTTATGTTTTAAGATGTTATGTAATGTTACTAAGCCCCAAATACACTATACCTATAGATCTTATATTTTGTATCAAGTGAATATTTTATCTAATAAATTGGGTTTAAGTTTTTAATAATAAGCAGGGTTGTTAATGATACGCCATTTGGGTTTCCATTTTTGGTGAAAGATGTGCATGTGTATTGTTTTTGCACTGACCAAGAGCTGGTTACTATATTGTTATCAGTTATTATGGGTGATATATATATATATATGAGGTTTTTAGGCATCCAGATTTATTATGGGAATTTTTATGATGCTTGGTTTATGTGAGGTTTGTAAGAATAGAGAATATTATTGGAATAAAAATGTGTATATGTGGAATGATTATTTGTGAGAATCTTTTCAGATTCAGTACTAATTATCATCTTATGAGATGTGAGTTTTGGTTAGTATCTTGTGTGGCATAGGTATAAAATTGGAATTTGATGAGATGTGGGACTCAATGAGTGTCAGGTGTGACATAGGAATGAATTGGTCACCTAATGAGGTGAAGTAACTAACCTGACTTATATTAGGTCTTATATGTCTGAGGATGGTCATTTGAACCATTATAATGTTGAATTTTTGTTCGATAAGTGACTGTGTAGGTAATTACTAAGGTGGGGAGTGCCACCAGGGGAATTATCTAGTGACTTAATAACTGGGGTAGACTGTATTGATGTTATGAGGTGGGTATGTTCAGTATCATATCTAGGTAAATAATGATAACATAAGGATGATATATTTTAATATGGGGAGACTAAATAATCACATTTTAGAGATTTTCAAAATTCATTAACCTTTTATTAATTTTTATGTTTGTTGAGTGGGCAAACTTTTTTTTGGGATTCAAAACCTAATTTTGAGATTTTTTTATCAGAGGACTTGTTTTTAGATGGTTTTTAATGTTTGGAAAGTGACTTAGGTTTTCATATGAGTTTTGGGTGTATTAAGGTATAAACCCCCAGTTTTGGGAAAGCATTGATAGAAGTGCACAGTTTGATCAAACTATGTTTCCCCCCTGTGTGTAGCTACATAGCCCACTATTTCCATGGACATGGTTTTTCAAATATTAAGGTTGGGGATCATGGTCCTGCAAGTATTATATATTTTTTAATAGAGTTGATATTCATTATTTTGAAAATCCTATTCCTACATGTATGAAGTTTGGTTCTTAGACAATGATCAGTGAATGATTGACATGTGGAAAGACAAACTCCGTGGGTAAAATGTGTGGGTAATTTAATTGAGATAAATTACAAAATTTCCCCTCCCTCATTTTTAGTTTTTTCCTCTCCTTTATTCTTCTTTCTTACACCATATGTACAATATGGGGTATCTATTCTTCATCCACCCTTTCACATTGGCCTAAATCTATCACCTAAGATCTGATTCGAGCTTTGAAAGTGTCGTTGGATGCATATCGGTAAGAACTTCAATCCTCTTTCTTCCATTTATTGTTTTTATTTCTATATGGAATGATAAATCCATAAAATCCATTTTCCATTATTTTATAGTTTTCCTCCTTAATCTACGATTACTCTCATTTCAGACTGAGTAAGAGATTAATAAAAGATGAGGGAGTGAATATGAGTATGAGGTAGGTGATTTTCATCTTTCCCCTTGATTTTTTTTGTTTTTTTTAGTGCATACCAAAATGAACATGATGGGTTGGCCAATTGAGACCCCTAAATAATTAATACATGACTTTAAATTTATGAATTGATGTCATGGGATGTCATTGGGTATGACCTGTTGTATATAACTTATGATAATTTGAGTAAATGGGTTTTGACAACTTGGGATGGTTAGGCATGTTTTCTTCTCTAAATTAAATGACTTATTATATGAATGCAATGCTTATATGGGAAAAAAAGGGAATGGCCCAAGTTTACCAAGACTAAGGTGAAATATTAATTCTGATTTTCTTGGATATAGATACATGGGGTGATAATGATCACCAGATTGAGGTGACATGCTTGTTAGTTTGATTCAAAAAGGTCATCAGGATGAGGGAATAGTTCACAAAATATGGGGTGTTTTTTACCATCATTAATTATTTACATGGTCCCTAGGGTGTGTGGTTTCAGATGACGTGTCGCAGGTATTGTTGGGGGTTTCCTCTCAACATTGGTGGATGACACACCATTGGAGTCATGTTCCAACATATAAGACTCAATTGATGTGTTTTTTAACACTCCTTATGGGTGGAGGCCTATGTAGATATTGCATCTTAGGGGATGGTGTTGACCATTAGAGATTTTTGAAATTATCACCATATAAATCCATTTTGTATAGTGATGGATCATTAGGATATGGTGTTGAGACAATAAAATTGGGTTGAGGATAACCATTATATTTGAGGCCATGGGCTGATATTATTGGAGGATAGATATCGTTTTGCATTAGAAAATCGAATTTTAAGCTAATGGTGATTATTTTTTTAGAGGTTTGATATCACCATATCTTATGATGTTGGTATGCTGAGCATATGGAAAATTATGGGTGGAGGTTTGAGAAGACTAGGACATATTAATTTGGACTTCTGTTAGGATACCAGATAATTGTTTGGTGACATGTGAGGTGTTAGATGGCATGAGCTATCGGTCAATATTTATTGAAGATGCTTGAGGTATATCCATGTATGACTTTATTTAGGGGATGACTGAGCATTTTGTGTATGGTCCCTTACATTTAAAAAATATATATCTATACATGTATTGTATTCTTTATATATATTTTTGGGTATGAATGTGGATATATTTTATCATTTGGCCAAAGTAGGTAGAATTCTCACATGTGGATGTTGAGAACAAGTGGAGTGGATTATTTATTATTATTATTATGTATGAGTTTCTTATTTTTATTCATATATTCATATATTGTATAAATTCTGGATGTAAGAGATCCAAAAGTTGGAGGTGTCCTATTGTTTTCATAGTCACACCCTACAAGGGTCCCATGGTACATGTATAGAATTAATTCCTATGAGATCAAGTAATGGATCAGGCTTAAGAGCTAGACCATAGGGATCATAGATATACCTTTTTCATGGGATGGGTGGTAGGGGAAGAGGTGGTTCATCTGCATCAAGATAGAGTTTCCATTTTAGATTTAATGGGTTATATATATGTACTTGTATGGTCATCCATGGGAGACCTTGCTTATATATTTCTTTTATGACCTATTATGACATGTTTTATGTACAAATGGAATTATGCCTTTTTATATGTTTTATTATTACTTCTGTTGTTTATTATGCTTCTGATGAGTTTTTATTATTCTTCTGTTGAGTATTTTTGTTACTTTTTCTTTTATGGCCCTTCTTCTATTGTGTTATGTACATAAAGACAATTATTATTATCACCCCCATAGGGTATACTCTGCCTCCTATCACCTCATTAGACCCTCACTACTAATCATAATCCTTTGGCATGTGGGGAGACGCACCTAAGGCATAGTGGACAACTAGAATGGGGCATTGTTTTGGTAGAAATATGGGTTAGGACATTACATCATATATATCATCTAATGTAGTTTTGATCCCCCATTTCCCCCGGACTCGTGTAATATTATTTGGATGTTTTCCATCTTACAATTTAGTTAGGTATATTCCCTATTTTCATATCAGTGTGGGTGAGTTCCCATTGTCCCTAGATGAGTTTTCTTTGCCCACTCCAGTGAGGGTTTTCTGTGGAATCAAGTCATAATTATTGGCCATAACATCTCTTTAGAATATTAAAGTACCATTACCTCCATCATGCCCATTTTTTATCCTCGTTACTATCATTCACCCTAGGCACGATTTTACGAATCTTTGTGGCCAACATACACAGGCATCAATCCCCTATATATTAGGTTGATCAAGTATGGTTTAGGTGTTCTACATTGCATGGGGTGTGATAACTTGTCTGTTTATAAAAATATTTATAGTTCCATCATGATATTCTACAAGAAAATGACCAATGAGTAGTGACCTATTGGATGAGAACCCCAAGTGTTACAAGGCTCGGGCAGTGAGTTCTCTTGGAAGAGTGTTTCTTTGAATCCATAGGTGGAATTCTAGGACGGTTTTGTGGTTGTAAAACTTAAAAACTGAGTGTATTTCTTGAAAATATCGATTTTTATTATATCTACTTATGATATATCTTATTGATATATGTTTATTATGCTAAGATGAACCCCTCATTGATACTTTGTGTTTAGTAGTTTTGTGTTATCCTACTGAGTATGTTTTATACTCCCATATATGTCATGTCTTATATATATGATAGTTTGTTTGATGGATTATAAGGAGGACCTCAAGTAGGTGGATCATATTTGAGATAGGGATATTAGTTGGTTCTTTAAGTTTCACTTGATAGTAGTCCCCTCTTAACTTAGTAGGTTGGACTCTTTATAGTTTTTATGGGCTTGTATTTGGAACTTTGTATGATTTCTCATACTTTCAACATTCCTTTAGTGGTATAGATTTTAAGCATTCATTTAACATTTTCTTTTAAATAACTTTATTCATTATACTATAATTTTAAGATGTGTGTGTGTAGGACTCTTAGGCTAAGTCCTCCCATGTTAGTGTTATACCTACTTAGTGTTGGTCATTATCCCTTAACCTATTAGAGGAATGATTGGGGAGACATAATCCACTTATCATCATCCAGATAGGCCCCAATTGGATAGTTTTTTATAATTAATTTTATTTTTAAATATATTACATTGATTAAATTCAATTAGTATAGTTAAACAACTAATGAGATCATTTTATGTTTAAAACTGAATATTTTTATGAAATTATATTTTTACACACATTTTATTACTATTTTAAGGATATATGATTATTATGGTTAGATTATGATAAAATATATTATTGATATGGTTAATATAATAACACTATATTAATTAAAAATGATAAAAAATACAAGTAAAAATAGTTAATATTTGAAAAAGTCATTTTCATATACTAGAATTTAATATATTTGATATTTCTATTCAAAAGATAAATTCCAAAATATCAAAATTTTAATTTTGATAAAATTAAATTCATATTTTTAAAAATTATAAAAATATTATCTTTGGATGAAATTTTGGTATTTTTATAAAAAGATTGATTTTTTTGGTAAATAATGAAAATTATTGTTTTTACAAATACCGTGGACTTTTTCAAATCATTAGTAAACTAGAATGAATAAAAAATATATGAAATATTTTCACAAATAAATAATGTTTTTAATTAGTAAAATTTTAGAATTAAAAAATTATGCCTAATTCATAAATCTTCGAATAAAATTTTTCAACCTAAGTAATATTTTTCTATAAATTATTTTCATGCATTAAATGATTATTAATATAGAATTAATTTTGATAAATTTTAAAATCATAATATTAAGAAACTAAAATCATATTTGAAATCAAAAAAACAATATTATATAATTGGGGTAATTTAATTTTTAGTCCTAAAAAATAACTTATCAAGAGTAAGAAAATGATTTACTATAGTAAAATTAAATTAGGGTAAAAGTTAAAAATAAGGATTAAAGGCTTATAAATTATTTAAAATTACCTCAGAACATGTATTTTTAAGTATTTTCTCATCCAAAAAGAATTCCCACACAATTATTTCCCACTTTTGTAGTCGTTCTCCTTGTATAATATACCTATTTTTACCAAAATGTTGATCCCTTCAAAAATAAAACGATACTTTCACCGCCACACTTCTCCTCTCACTAGAAGACACTTAATTTTACCAAATTCTACTTAGATACCTCCGAAATCCTCCCATAAAAATCATAAAGGTATCTTTTCCTCAAAATTCCACCCCTCAAAATATTAATTAATGTTTTAAAGGATTTATTCTAAGGAGTGAGGTTAAAAATCCCAAATTACTCCTTCTAATTTTTTTTATTTAAGTATTATTATTCTACCTAAAGGTTTATTAAGAAATAAAAAAATAATAACATCAGAAGAATTAGTATAATAATGTGATTTTATATTTATGTAATACCCATTACCTATTCTTACCCCATGCACTTGAAAAATAATAATGTTGTTCATGTTACATGTAAACTACTACCACTATGAATAACATGTCTTTGTTCATCACCTCCTTACATAGATAGTTATAAGATTTTATTTAATAAATAATTATTATATAAATATATATATATATATATTATTTATTTTTAATAGTTTAAAATTTTTATACCTCTATACAATTCTATATAAGATGAAAATAGACAATTCCATTATATCAGTATTGGGGATCCCAGAAGTATTTTGAATGGGGAAATTATTAACTGTGTGTCACATCCAAAATAAAATTTATAAAAAACGGTTTATTGTGACTCAGAATGAATTAGAGAAGCATTGGAAACCAAAACTAAATTATTTAAAGGTTTGGTGTTGTCACACAATTTTAATAGCACCAAAACCTAAAAAGAAAAAGTAGGGTATATGATGTAATGATATCATATTTTATATATATATATATATATTGATCCTTAAAAACTTATAGTTTCATGGTTTCAGAATATAATAATTTATTATTTATCAACATTTTTATTCAATAAATATATCTAATTTTAATGAATCGGGTTTTACTTATTTATCCCAGAAATTCTAAATTGACGAATTTGGATCAAATAAAAAAATTATCCCAAGAGTATATAGTCGAGGAGTTTTATCAAAGTAAATAACCTTAGATACCCATGAAAAATGGATCTAATTTCTATATGTACATTTTATAAGGAACTAAGTATATAATTTTCACACTAAGTATGTTTTTTCTTAATATATATTTTGATCTAATAAACTTTCAATGAATCTAATTCATCTTCATATGCAACTTTTTGCGTGAAAGTTATAAATTATGAAATGGAAACTATAACTAATAAGAATACTTTGATATTAGTTTATCTTAGAAATGGTTCAAACCATAATGTTTTATGGATGAAAAACTAAATCCATATTCATATCCATGGGGTTTAATCAAAATAAATGAATCGATTATTTCTATATTTATACTTACATGTCATGGAGTTTATATATCATAATTCTTATCACATTAGCTTCGAAATATAATTTGGAAATTCCAAAAATTTATATTTGAAATACATTATAAAATGGGGAGTGTGATAATTAATATATATGTAAATATTGGTTGGATTCATATTACCTAGAAAATAAGAGAATGTTTTAAAGTCGGTATAGTTCTAATATGGTTTAAAATAAGCACAAAAACATTGTATTAATAAATTTAATATAGATATTTTATCAAATGTATTTTTAGTTAAAAACTGATAAATTCTTTCATAATATTGTCTTTAGTAACTATGTTGTGGTTATTTGTCTATATTTTGATGATATGCTAATATTTAGAACAGATATGTAGTTTTGAAAATAAATATTCGTCTATTTTATCTAGAAAAATTGATATTAAATATTTAGGTGAAGAAAATGTTATTTTGGGAATCAAAATTTTTATGAATAAGAATTATTTTCTTATTTATCAATCCCATTAAATTGAAAAGGTATTAAGGGGGTTCAAACAATTTTATTACTCATTGGTTTCTACCATGTATGCTTTTATTAGTAGGATGATACCAAATCAAGGTATGAATGTTTTCTCAACTATAATTTTAATGGTTTATCCACCATATCATGTATGTTATAATAAGAATAAGATCTGATATAGCATATATTAGACAAAATATTAGTAGGTTTACAAGTAGTCTAATATATTCACAATGGGATTCGCTTAAAAGAGTAGTCTAATATATTAAGGGTACATTCGATTACTGTATATATTAAAGTGGAAACCCAAGGGTGTTGGATGGATTTTTTTATGAAAGATAATTTTTAATCTTTAGGGTAACTCTTATATAAGTGCATGGATTTAACACATGGAGGTAGGGATACCTCTCATTGATTGAAGAAAAAAATTGTATAAGGTACTCCACTATGTCTTTGGTGTTTTTTTATTTACCTCATGCTCGGATTGAATCCTAATTTAGTAGATATATTTTATTAAATCAATCATTATAGAATATATTAGTATCTCCAATTTATATAAATATTTATTTTATATCAATGATTCTTAGTCTATATATAAATACATATAATGGAATATTGAGACACCATAGTCTTAGATATCTTTATGTGTGGTAGTTTATGTAAGATGTCATCATAACTTTGGAATTTTTTTTACTAATCTATAATTTTTTAGATCCACTAACAAAGAAAATTTAAATTTAGTTGGTGTGAAAAACATTATTAGGGACGAATTTAATATTCTTGCTAAACATTCATAAATGATGTCACCTAACATAGAATCTGATAAATTCATATGTAAAATTTCAATATAAAAAAATTATCATATATGTAAACACTAAATTTATATTACATACTATGGATATGGTGTTTGGGTCCCATTATAAAATGAGTCTGAGATTAAAAACACTTAATTAATAAACAAAATCAAACATGTGTTAAAATAAGGAAACGATTTTTAGTTCACCAATGTGAATATAATAGTGGGGATTCCCTAAATATCTTATGACTTTGGCTCTCAAACATTCATTAAAGGAAAAAAAAGACACATAGACATAGTGTTTTCTATATGTAGATAATGAAATAATGAATTTGAATATACTTTCTTAACATGAATCTGGTTGATAAAAAAAGTTATATGTTCACATAAGTTCTCACTTATTTCTGTGTTTAACTTTGATTTATCTCTATAATATAATGTTTCAAATTTAGATATAACTATATTTATGTAATTTTATTAAGAGATTATGATGATTTATTTTCAGAAATTATTTTCAAATATTTTAAAATGGTGGGGATTGTTAAATTTTTAATTTTTAAACAAATATTCTAAAAAAATATTTATCTTGATTATTTTTAAGGAAGAAATTTTGGAATCCAATACTGGAAATTGTGTTGGGGTGGGGTGTCCTTCACTTATCTGTTCATGTGTGATCACACAGTGTGGCACTTTGAGGGGGAACATCACTTCACACACCACATCATTGAAACATGCATATATGTTCCTCTATTTTTATATTCGTTTAGTCAATTAAACCAATTCAGACCCATTCCTAAAGATTTATTCTCAATGAGTCAACCAAATTGACAAAATTGGTATGGTCTAGACTATAAATTAGATCATTTAATATCTAAAAACTATTTCCATACACTTTTTGGTATCATCTGGTGAAACTATCAAATCAACTATGATTTAAGAGATTAGATTCAACTGAATAAAATATATCTTCCTAAAATATTTTCCTACATATTTCTTAAGAGTTGGACACCTTATCCTATTGGGTACCCTAATGCTTATAAAATATAGTCCCTGATAGATGGAAAAATCAATTTATATTTCATCATTATCACTCCAACACTATCAATGATTAATATTCCTTTAATTTCTTCTAAAAAAATAAAATAATCATTGTTGGTACAAAAAAATAAATACATTTAATTACACACTTGTTTAAAGAGAGTTTTTTGGATTTACCATCCACTAAGTACATGTGTAGAGTAGTTAGTCTCCATTTTATCCTAAACATGATTCTTCAGCAACTCAATATGAAACTAATTTAGTTGGGGTTAATCTACTCTTAAGGATAGATATATCATATTGTGCCCTGATGGGATCTATGTAATACTACCCAACAATGTCCAAACCATTACCCAATAATATCTGCAAAAATATTAATAATATATTCTATCAATATAGATATAGAAATTTTTAATAATTTGATGAAGATGGAGAAATGTTATTTTAATAATTTCAAGGCGTAAAAATTGAGGATGAACTTAATACTTGTGGATCTTAAATTGGTTAATGTTCTCAAAACATTGAATCCCCCCTTCATCCAAGGATGAGACACTTCAATTCTATCTTATGAGTAATAAATAGTAGAATGCAGATAACATGACATGAGAACACATACTAAACACATTATATAGTGTTATCTTTGACTTTTAGAAAGACCTCTTGACATAAAAGAAGATATGTGATTTTCTAGAATAAATATACATCACATAGGATTCATTAAATAATAAAATATGAATAGTTCAACAAAATTAAACATATGTTAATGTATATAAAAAATATGAACATCAATGATTCTGTTATTTTCACATCCATCACCAATAATCACATCCCGTAATGTAATAATGTTAAAAAATATCTAAAACACAAGAAGGAATATATTTCTCTCAACGATTTTCTCAACTCCCAAAAAATTAATCAGGAATATAAAAATAATTAAGCATAAAATTAACCAAAGGATTAAAAATCTAGGGTCCATGTGTGGGAGGGACTAGGTTTATCCTGGTCTTTAAATAGTTAAAACTTCTAAACCCTCTGTAAAAAGTAAAGGTATAATTAGAAAAGAATAAGATTAAATTTTACTATTGTGGAAATCCATGACTATTGTCTCTATAAGAAGAAATATTGAAAAAATTAATCAATAGAGAACTTTTATGTTTATGATATTTGAAGATAATGTGATGGACTCTATCTTTTATTTGGGGATCAATTATGGATCTTCATAAAATGTGTTTAATAATAAATCTCTCTTCAAGATTATGGAATCAATCAAATATAGAACATATCCATACATAGGTAACTCTTCAAGCATAACCATAAAATGAAAGGGAGTGGTTGATCACTACTATACCTCAAAACTGATTCTCACTCTAAATTATTTCTTTTATGTGATCAACATATGTAGGAACATTGTTTTGGGGAGAGTTTTAAACAACCATGGGTTTAAGCTTATATTTGAAGTAGATAACTTGTTTTTTACCAATGGAGGTACCATTTTGTAAAGTATTACTTTTTTTATTTATTATTCAAATTAAATATAAATTATTTTTATTATTACTTTATAAAGTGTTCTAGTTTATTCAATAATTTTCAAGGAAATAATAATTATAATATAATTAATGACAATAAAAAAAATTTATTATTTCCATGATTGGATAAAAATGATCAAAACGTTTTTAATTACATGCCCACTAAATTTTTTATGTACCAATTTCTAAATAAATAAAGAAAATGTAGTTTATTTTAATTAATACATAGTACTATGTGTGATTTTCATGATAAACCCACCATTTATAAGAAAAATTATTTTTTAACATTGACCGATGACTATTATTGAGTTTTCCATGTCTATATCTTACTTACTAAAGATAATGTTATAGATAAATTAGTATCTATAAAAAATAAGGTTGATAACAAAAGGGTTATTATAAATAAATTCCTTAGAACCAATAGAAGAGTATACTATTATAGTTCTACATTTTTTAAATCCTGAGGGATCTTATATGTGGTGAAATCTTCCTATGCACCATAAAAATATAGTGTGACTGATAGAAAGAATAAAACATTAATGTAAATTTTTAATTTAATGATGTCTTTCTGAGGACTCTCAAGAGGATTTTGGGGAGAGACATTATTTAATATATGTCACCTCCTAAAAATAGTACCCATAAATCTGATGTTTATTACTCCAAGTGAATTATATAAATATAGGAAACCAAACCTCAATTATTTAATTATTTGGGGGTTTTGTTTAATTTTAGGAGTACATGATCCTAAAAATAGGAATTAATAGATGATTTCATTGATCTGATGAGAATTTAATTGATTTTAAATTCATAGTTATGGAATATAATGATTTAGAAGCTATTACCAATGTTATTTAATCAATAGGTGATAACTTTAAAAAATATTGGTTTACATCTTTACATAAATGATTCCAAATAGAGGAATCTAGCACAAATCAAAAAACATCTCAAGAATGTATGATCAATGAGGTTTATAGAAGTTCAATACCCTTGATACCTAAGAAATATGGATCTGATTTATATATCTACTTGTTGGAATCAAATATTTATATCATTTTTATAAAAACTCTGGTTTTACTTAAGAAAGATTTTGGTCGAAAAAAAAGTAAAGATGTTATTGCATCTTATGATATGTATCATTGGAAGTAATCTATAAATCATAAAATTGACTCAATAAACAAGAAAAATATTTTGATATTAGATTTTATTCCTTATGGTTCATAATATATTTTTAGGAAGTTAGTATTTAAGAGATAATGAAAATTTCATTGTATTATTAAAAAATAAATCTATATATTCATAGCCAAGGGTTTTTCTCAAAATAAAAGAATTTATTATTTTTATACTTATGTTCTCATGGTTATTAATACTTATATTATAATTAATCTTTATTTATACTTAATATATAATTTATAAATGCACCAAATGGATTTCAAAATATCATTCTTAAATGTTGAGTTAGATGAATAAATATGTTTCGAACAATTGGAAGGAATCATAGTACCTAGCATATAAAAGAAGTTTTCCAAATTAGGGTGGTGAGTTTATATTTTAAAATAATCACCAAAAAATTGGAAAGATAAATTTAATGAATTAAAATTATTAAATGGATATTCATTTATCCATTGTGATTATTATTTTTATAAAATATTCCATAATAACTATATTGTATTTCTTTGTTTATTTTTTGATGATATTCTAATATTTGGAATTTATATGGATCAAGTAAATAAATCTAAATGTATTTAACTAGTAACTTTTATACAAATCAATTAAGTAAATAAAATTTCATTTCAAAAAAATTAGAAATAATTGTTTTATTTTCGTTTCCTAATCCCATTATATTGAAAAGGTCTTTAAATGTTTTGAAAATTTTAATTCATCACCAAATGTATGAATTTTTCATTACTTGCAATACAATATCTAAACAAATATAGTAGGAGAAAAAAATGTAATCCAAGGGAATCATCATTAACAATGTCCATGCACTTGGAGGGAAAGTATCCCAACATTGAAAATAAGGGGAAATACACATCTTGAGGATTCCTATAAGGGAAAATGTCACTTGCACATGACCATTATAGAAGATATTAATTTACCAAATAATATAGATTATACTCCATGGAGTAGAGGCCTGATTTTTAAGGGAATTGAATATAATCTTGGAGTATGTATCCACTACCTCTAGTTTTAGGTTCTCATCTTGACAAAGCTTAATCCCACTGAGTATAGGACTGGCTTATTCTAAAAGAGTTACTCTGTCCATAGGTAGGAGAGAAAACAAAAACAATTGATCCTCTATCATCACGCACCATTCCACCACCCGACATGAGACCATTGAAATAGGACCCATCAATATTTTGATGGAGTCCATTAGTTGGCGGAGTCTATTTAACCCGACTACCTTACAGAGGCAACCGCTGGTTAGAAGGTTAGGAAAGCTTTCCAGCTAAAACTGGTCTCACTATGGGAGGTTGATCGAAATTTTCTATAATTGGACCTAGATCATCCACTAAATTCTATGAGAGAGCTGTCAAGGATGTCTGTAAACTTCGATTACCCTCATGTCTATCATTATTCGTTGCACACCAGATGATCCAATAGCCTTCCATGAGAATCTCTACTCTCAATTTCTTCTTGTATATATTACTTCTGACATAAAAAAACAACTATAGAGAAAATATTCAACCATGTTATTCTAGGAAAAGAACCCAAAGGACACTCCAAACTTTAAAAAATTTTATTGTTCAACGGTTTCTACACCATATTCTTCTTGGAATAGGATTCTACCATCAACTAGCTCATTTTCTCAAAATATAATATGAAAGTGTTACTGAGTGTCTCATGCATTCCTTAAAAATCACAATACCATATATTCCATTTGATGTAATAAGGTTGATAAGGTATATAAGTAATCCATGATATGTAAAATGGGATTTAGTTAAAAGTGAAATAAAATATCACAAGGGTAATATAAATTACTATATATGTTATAATTGAAAATAGAGGGTGGTAGAATTGTTTTAAAATTTAATATTTATTATTAATATGAAGGATATTTATTTTAAAATTGGTTAGGTTTTTACAATTTAATATGGATTTATCTATTGGGGATCAATGAAATAGTCTTATTTAACTATCACCACTATGGATTTTGATTTTTTCCTTAGTGCCAATTTGAGAAGAATCAAAATTTGTTAGATATGTTTTATTAGATCTAATATTGTGTAACATGTATGTGTATCTATATTCCATACAATTTGATTGTAAATAAATATTGACTAGGCTGTATAGATATAATTATAATGGATAATCAAGTCACATTAGTCTTTAAAATACCTATGTTGAGGCGAAAGAAATAAAATGTTATTATAACTATAGGATTTTCTGGATATAGTAATAAAGATACTTTCAAGGGAGTTGGTGTATAAAACTTCCCTAGGGTTGGATTTAAATTCTTTGCCAAAAATTCACCAATAATTGGACCTCAACATTATGTGTGACAACTTTACATGTATAAGTTAAATGTAGTAAATTCTACCATTTGTGTGAAGGAAAATATGAATGTATATTACATACTAAGAAAATGAGGTATTGTTCCTATTATAAAAGTAGGGTGAGTTTAAAACTTTTGGGGGAGTAAGGAAATAAAAAATTGTTGAACAAAGGGACTCTTTATTGTTCACATATATGAATATATGACTGTGGTTTCTCTAAATATCTTATAAATTTGGATCTCAAACATCCCTCAAATGATAATTGCCACTTGTCTATAATGGTTCCTAGGAGTATATTAATAACTAAGGAACTTTAATGAACTTTTGAAGGATAAATCTGACAAATAATATGATTTATGTGTTTAATGAAGTGTCTATATAATTCTTTATCCATATTTGATTTTCCTGTAGTATATAAAGGCTTAGTTAATGTAAAAAATATATTTATGAAATTTAATTTCAAGATATAATGATGAATGATTTTTAGAAAAAAAATATTTTAAAATAGTGGGGGGTTTTCTATTTTAAGTGTTTAAAACTATTTATAAAATATTTTAGTCTCTTTTTAAGGGGAATAGTTTTTAGAATCCCTTTTGGAATGTTTTTTTTAGTGGGATTCCCTTTATTTGTTGAAATAAATTTATCATTATTTAAAATTGATAAAGTAAGGGAAACTTTTGTTTGAGTGTGGTTCACCATACCATCTAAATCGCATCATCTATGATTTTTGGAATAATTATACATGATATGGTAATATGAATAATTCATAGAACACATTTTACTTCACACACTATGTTTCTATACGGTTATTAGAGGTGACTTCATTTTTTGGATAGACAATTTGGTCATATAGGTTTAGTTATTACCAAGAATAGGTTTGTCTGATGGGTCAACCTAATTTACAGAATGAGTATGATCTTGACTATAGATTGTATTAGGAACAATATAACATATATTTATATTGTTTATAATGTATGATCTTGACCACTTATATGATAATTTTTTATTTTATGAACATAATTATAATGTGTAAGATGTTTCATTCCAAAATATGTTTCTTATAATTTATAATGTTCCAGACTCCTTATCCAAATAAGTAACCTAATTCATATAAAATAGAGTCCTCATTAGATAGAAGATCAATTTAACTTTGATATTAAGCACTCTAAACCCTCTCAAATATTTAGATTCCCAACAAGGATCTTTGTTGTTGTGGAATAACAAATTCCATTCATTACTTTCTAATCCCAAATCCTCTTTGTGGGTTACCCTCTAATAATTACTTGTGTAGAGTAGTGATCCACCATTATATACCACGTAGGCTTCAACAACAACCTATTTTATTACTAATTTATTGGGGAAAATATTCTCATAAAGAGAGAAGAATCATAATTTTCCTTTTTGAGCTCTATATACTGTCAAATAATAATTCCCATGTCATTATTCACTAATATATCTAATATTCATTTACCCTACAAATCTATGAAATCCAGTTACAATAGTCCCCAATCTAGGAAATACTCTTCAATATAATATATTTTTAATCTAGGAAATGTTTTCCATACTCAAGGTGATATAGGAATAATAATAATCTTCATATGATCCATGTGATCCTAGTAAAAAACATAGCAAATGGTTTTTTAGAAAAAGTGACATAAATAAATAAATGGTCTGGATAATAGTATTACACAGACTATAAAATAGGTTTTGGCTTGTAACTTTTGTCCTATATTGAAAAATATCCAAAATAAGCATGACTAAAATGGGTCTAATAATGTATGAGTCTTGGGAATATAGACACGACCCTCTCATTTTATATGCCTATAATTTTCAAGTAAGTTTTTATGATTAGTTTTTATATGAGTTTTAAAAGAATAGAAAATCATGTAGAAGAATGGAATGTACTTCTAGGGAATGATAAATTTAGAAAATTTGTAACCTTCGGACTAATTTAGCAAAGATAATAGGTTTGATCACACAAGTATAATGGGTGTAGACACTTGTAGTATTCTCTTCAAAAACTATTTACACAAATTTAATTTTAAAATGATATAAACTAAAATTTTCTAAACTAAATAACTATTTAAATAAATTAAAACTAAACTAATGGAAAAAAATGAATGTGAATGTGTTTGAGATATGATTTCAATTAGGTTCATGTTATAACAACAATTTTATTTACATATATAGTTAATTATTTAACTAATTTTTGTTGATTTCAAATTTTATTATAATATCATTATGTCCCATTCTCTAGAGTTAAGTAATTATCTAATTTAATTCTCATAAATTATACAATGTTCCATTCCCTGATGTTGTGAATAATTTGTGAATTTTTTCAATTTCGAATCTTTGGTTGAAATACCAAGTCCCACTTCTCATAAGTAAAATGTATCTATATGTGTAGAGTTCTCCCATATGAGATTATGTTTTAGGTATCAGTTACACATGTTTAGAGAGAAATGACCAAAAATATTATTTAATAAAGTAATATATTTATTTATTGTATATTCTACCACATGTGATTTATAATTACCTCATGCATGTGGATAAAAATTAAAAGAAATATCTCATGTCTATCTAACTTGTGATTACTTATTAGGTTTTATAATAATATTCCCCATAGAATGTGTGAAAATGTTGTGATCCAAACAATAAAATATATATATAATTTAAGTTAATATCAACACAATTAAATTAAATTTAAATACTAATAAATCATGGAAAATAACTAAATATTTATGCATGTATTATTATATAACAAAATCTTTGGTATAATGAATTTAGTCATCTATAAAATAAACATGAGACACAAAATAACGAACTAAGATCGTCCTATTTGAGTTGATGAAATATCCTCATAATTCACCATTAATGGTCATTGAATGAGAAACATCCCACCGTTGATCACCAAAAAAATATTTAAATCCAAATAATAACTAAAAATGAACCATATTACCAAATAATACTGAACCAAAACTGTATCACCTAAATATTTTAATATGTGTTTTCGTTAATTAATATAGCATGTTTGATAGATTATGATGCATGAAACATAAAATAAAAGAAACAAACAACATATTTGATGAAATTTATTTAGATAATTATATCAATATTAAAACATTTAGTAAATAAAAAGATAGTAGTCAATTGAAAATTTTTACATTAAGAGGATAAATAATTAATATGATTTAATGTTAAAAATTATTTTTGTAAGATATGTTTATAAATTATTTTATATTTCATTTAATTTAAAAAATTTAAAGGGTTATTATAATTATATTTGATATCTCAACATATAAACTAATATATCAACAATCATCTATTGGATATTAAAAGGCAAAAAACTAGGAAGAATTTAATAATATTTTTAAACGTTCATTTTTTATAAACATTGTGTGTTTTGCACAATTATATTTGAATTTTGACTTTAACACCATTATAAATTTATTTTAAAAAAATGACCTTTTTTTAATATTATTATTTCAAAATTAACTTGGTATTAGTTTTTGGGATTTTATAGAAATAATTTAGTTTTAAGTGAATAGATAAAAATACAAATTTTGTAAGTATTTTAAATTTTTTGACGTTATCGTGATATAATAAAGAAATTAATTTTTATGAAAGTTTTTTTAATAATAAATATATATTAAATAATTAACATAAATCAATTTAAAATTTATTCTTGGAAATCTATATCTAACCATCGGTAATTTAAGTAATGTTTTTATTCAAATAAAAATATATTAATGTTATTTTATTTTAATAATTTATTTACAAGGTTGTTTTCTATTTTGGATAGGTTTTGAAGTAAAATAACAATTCCTTTATTTAAATTATTTCAATTAATTCCATAATAATTAAGTTTATAATTCATTTTGGCATAATATTATTTTTATGATTAAAATGGAATTTTTAAAAAAATGGTTTTCATTGTGGTTGGTGTTATTTTATTAAAATTTATTTTTACCATGAATAAAAATTTATTATGGTAAATTTTATTTCATATTTGGAATCAAGAGTTTCAAATTTGGTAACAAGGTCATTTTCATTTTTTTATTATGAATAGTGACATTTATAAAACTTTTACACCTTGGTAACGGTTAAAAGAGTTAAAAAGTAGGATTAAGACAAGGATATATGGTTTATAATATCATAAAAAATTGTATAAATTTGATTGGATTAGTTTATTTTTACTCATCCTCATTCTATATTTCTAATATGCCAAATTTGTTTACTTTTGTTTGAGAAAGACATGTAATATATTTATATGTTTTAATTATTTATAAGCATTCCACGCCACTAAATTATAAAAAGGAACCTCCTCTACACACTTATTCACACATCTTAATCCACTTAGCTCATCCAATCCTGATCTAAATCACTTTAAACTCTAATACCCATGTTCTATAAGAGGTATATTCTACAAAAATTATTTCAAATTAATTACATCTTAGAACTTCTTAAAATATTTTATAATAATTATTATAAGACAACCTTAGTATCTTCCCAATAAAAAATTTATTATTTTGATTGTAAAAAAAATTATCTCTTTTTCAATTATTTGGGGAGTGAAAACATCACTTGTTCATATGTCTGGACTATCACTTTCAAAAAAATTATGTGATTCATTTTTCATTACCACCTCACATAGATTGTCATAAGTATATAAATAATGAATAAATATAAAAATTGAAATAAATTTATAGTTCTATAAAATCAAATAAATATATAACTTCATCAATTCCATACATTAGAAAAATTGTAAATGTCACTCATGCGTACCTATGGAGTACCACCTTTAGAAACAATATATTTTATTTTTCATATTTTAATTTCATAGATGGTTTTAAAAAATAGTACTAACATGAAAAAAAATCAATAAAAATATTTTATAGATTACGTAACAATGACCCATATAACTATAGTCAACATGCGGAAGTCATTTTGAAATTTAAAACTGAATATCCTCAAAACATCTAACATGAACTTAAATTGGTTTAGTAATTAAATATTTCACTACAATAATTGGAATAAAAGTAAAAATTATAAAGGAATTAACAATAAAAATATTTTAAATAATGTATATAATTAATATAATTTTATTTATTCAGGAATTAAAGAATGAATGAAGTGATTTGGGACTTGAGGTAAGTGATTTCCAATATTAATTTCTTTTTTTGTAGACTCATGAAATTTTAAATATAATTTTTTTAATTTGGTTTGGATACTACCATTTTTATTTTTTTTAATTTTAATGATATTCTATTGGTCAGATATTCATTTTCATGTTTTATCCTATAATTTCTTTTGATTCAAAATCCACTAAATTCATAAAACTTTTTTCTTTAAAATGTTATTTTAAATATTTTAAATTTTTTCTCCATATCCATATTCATTTAAATATTTCAAAAATATTTTTATTTATACATATAAGGTTTTTAATGTTAAATTTATCTAATTTTTATATTATTTACAGATTTTTTACAATAGAATGTTTTTAACATTTTTTGTTTGGGAAACTTTTGACTATTTTTACCAAAGTGTAAAAAAATTATTTTTTAACTTTTATGGAATTAAATTTTTTTATTAATGTCATGTCCATTTTTTATTATGATTCTTATACATGATTTTATATTTTTCTAAGGTAAATTAAATTTAATATTATTTTGGTAATTATTCATTTTAATATTTTTCAAACAAAAACTATATTTTCTTTATGATTATGTAAAAATTGAAAGTGTTTTACTTAAGGGTTTAAATTAGTTTCTCTAATGTTTTTTTGTGAAAAAATGAATTATAAAATTTTATTATTCACTATATGGTAATTAATAATTATAAATTATGATCGGTGATTTAGAATATATCTCATGATGATTATTGAGCCTAAAATAGTTTTCAAGTGTATTGGGTAAGGATTTAGTCTTCTAAGGTGAAAATGATATATATAACCAAGATTTTTAATCCTATAGAATTAATTGAGATTCAGTTATTCATGAACTTGTTAAATATAGTGAACATGGGTTATGAATTTTTTTTCTATAATATAATTATATAATCATTGAAAATAAATTTTTTACGGAAATATTTTGATTTCATGAGTTAAATTTTTTTGAACTTTTGAAGGTCCAATGTTTTTTTTTCAAATACTTTTTTCCATGAGGTCTCATGTTACCCAAGATTCATTCATGGTTTATTATTCTGGATAGTTATTTTAAAACTTGTTCTTTGAGAACTTATTTATATTCTAATATGGATATGTTTTATTTATTTTCTCAATGTTTTTTATGAAATGGAATACAATTTTCATTGGTCTTCATGTGTTTCATTTGGATAATTGGTTTCCATTATTTTTATTTCTCTTGTAAATATTTTTATAGTCATCCTATATTTTAAAAAAAATATCATAGAGCCTATATATGAGTAAGAACTATTACGAATTCTATCTCAAAATAAATGAAAATGGCCTTGAATGCAAGTAGTACTTCATGAATGAAATAAGACTATTAACTTAAGAAACCTATTTTTATGAAAAAATGGACATAGTGTGCAATTGTTTCATATCTAATATAATGGTTTCCCTAATTATCCAAAACTATAAACCTAGATGTTCATTGAAATGTGAAAAATGTGAAATCCTTAATATTAAACTTTTATTTATGGGTTGTTAGATTAATTGTGTGTTATAATTGATATCAGAGAAAGGGTTTAGATAACTATACAGGTTAGAAGGTTATTTGTGGAGAAACCCTCAAGGGATAATATATTGGATTGGAGTTATATGTTTTAAGTCTTCTATAAAATTAATGGTTATTATGTTAATATGAATTATAGTTATTTTTATATTAGGTAAACAAGTATAAGAGAACCAAATTTAAGGTATCCTAGGATAAACCTATAGTTAATCAAAATTTTCATAGGCTAATAGGGTGGTGTATTAGAGTAATACATTAAAAATATAGACTATTAAAATTAATCTAGTTGTTAAATATCATATCCTTATTAAATCTTTGGTGTTTACTCTCAAATTTATTTCATCAGGGTAAAATTTATTCTCTAAGATGGATGGGTTGAAGTCAAACACAAACCTACTTTCTCTTATAAAATAATAACTTCAAATAATAAGGGAAAAATATTACTCATCGGGATTATAAACCTTGTATATTATTAAATATATCTATAAAAAACTTTATAATTTATCTCATTCCTCTTCTATACTTTGATATCATGAAGAACCATGGGATACATTTGAGCATGTTTAAAAAACAATTATCTCACAAAAATCATATTAGAAAAATACCATAAGAGACATTAAAATGTTTTTACAATCTATACTTCATAAAAATGAGTAAAATAACTATAATCTACTAAAAATTAGAGTTACCTTCATGTTTCTTATGTATTTCTCTTATTAATTTAATTTTTTATTATAAACACCAAACCTTTTTTGAAAAACTCTATTCAATCCATATCCTAAAGTATTATGAGAAACAAGTCTGAGATGATGTATCAAATATATATATATTAAAAACTGGGGATTGTTTAAATTTTTTAATCTCTTATAACATCAATTTCAATCAATAATTAATTATTGGGCATATTTAAATGAATTTGATGGACTTTTCAATGTTTTCAGTCATTTTAAAAATTTCTGAACATGTCCTCGTAGATCATGGGGCTTTAATATTTTAGAGTATGACTAGATAGAATGGTTATATTTATTAAAAGGTTATTATTTATTTATGTTTAAAAATGGAAACATTACTATATTGAGATTCATAGAATTTATGTCATGATTCTCATTTTTTATTATTGGATGGATGAATTATGGAATAAGATGGAAAATCTGGGATCAAGGTTTCTAAATAAAGTTGATTGATTGATGTTTTAATATATAATGTTACAATATTTATGATATGGTGTCATGTTATTTAACTGTTTATAATTTCAAGTATTGTTACAATATCACATTTATATATACCCTTTTGAGGTTTTATGTGATTGTAAGTTAACCATGGTAAATTATATTTTGAAGAATGTTTATTAGAATTTAATAAATGTATTAGGAATACATAACCCATTGTTTTAACATGTAATTTAGTGTTATAGTTATTTGGGTCAGAATACTATTTTATTTTTCACGCATAAATTTAAATTTATGGATATTATACTGGTTATGTAAATTTATTAGTAATAAATGACCTTTCTAGATATGTGTTAAGGTGATTTGTGAATAATTTGTAATCAAATATTTATAAATTTTAGATTTAAATTTTATCCAGAAATATTTTGAATTTATTTAGGGTTAGAAATTTATATAACGACTTTTGTTGAACTTTGGGTGTCATTTTTTAAATTTTTTAGATTTATGAAGGTTAATAAATTATAGGAATTATCTTTTTATGTGATAACAATTTTTTATTTTATTAAATATGGAAACAATAACTTATCATACTTTTATGGATAATATTATCAATTAAGATTTGATTTTAAATAATTAAACATGAAAAATAATCTTTATCATTCACCATTATGAAATTAATATCAAAAAAGGTGTAAACTAATTAAAAAAATAAAAAAGTATGATATTACATTTATGGATTTTAATAAATCAGATAAGTTTACTTTATAATTTACTATGAATTGATGTTAAAGGAATACCTAAACTCAAAAAAATGGATCTTGTAATTAAATTTCATCATTTTAAAATAATTTAAGAAATATTTATGGCCTTATTTATTTCTTATGAAAATTTCCTTTCTCTTTTTTTAAAATTATAATGTTAATTAATATTCTTTACAAGTAAATATTTTTTATTCCTTCAAATGTTCTCCCTATAATTTAAAAACCCAATTTATATGTTATCCTAAGTGACCTTTAAATTTACATCATCCAATTTTCTAGATGAATAATTATTATCCATTTTTAAGATATTGGTTTTCTACCATTTTACATTTAAATATAAAATTTTTTCCCCATTTATAATCATATTATTTTTATTCACTCTAAATTTCCTCCAGATAACCCCTATGTCTATTTCATGATTCCCTTATTGGGGTTTCATTTGAAAATTATGATGTCAAAATTATAATATCACCCTTTAAAATGGGTTTTGAAAAAAAAATATTCACTTCATAATCCTTCCTTACTGGGCTCAAGATAAAATTTCAATGATATAATTTATTTATGGGATGATAATGTAACACCCAAATATTTTAATTTATATTTCTATTTAACTAATATTGTGCATTCGATGAATTTTAGCGTATGAAACATATACATAAAATGATACTAATATTATAAGATAAAAATTATTAGAAAATTAATTGAATAATAAAAACTCTAGAAAATAAAAATACAATAATAAACTAAAAACTCTTACTTTAAAATGATAAATAATTAATTTGTTTAAATATTAAAAAGAATTTGTTTTCAAATAAATAATTATAAAGTATTTTAAATATTTTTTAATTGATAAATTTTAGAATCTGATTATTATTATTTAAAATATCATAATATCTAAACAAATATATTAAAATTCATTTATAAGTTATTAAATAGAAAAAAATAAGAAGAAATGTTTTGTTTTTCTTCAAAGTTCTTTTTTCTAAGAACATTATGAATTTTCCACACAAATATTTAAAATTAGATTTTACCTCCATTAAAATATAAATGTAATAAAATGGAATTTATTTTTGATACCGTTATTTAAAAATTACTGTGGGATATTTTTTTAATAATTTTTAAAAATAATTTATTTTTAAGTGAATAGTGGAAAATACAGATTTTGAAAGTATTATCACTTTTATGAAATTATCATGATAAACAAATGTCTTAAAAATTTATAAAAACATTTTTATTAAATAATTTTTTTTAAAAAAGTAATATAATTCATTTTGAAATAAAATTTTTGTCTTTTAAATCAATGTTTAACATTTTGGAAATTTAAGTAATGTTTTATTGAAATAAAAAAAATTGGTTTTTTTAATCAAATATTTACCAGGTTATTTAATGTTTATTATTTTTTTTAAAGTAAAAAAATTCAATTTTTATTTAAATTAATTCAATTATTTTTATATAAATCAATATTATAATTTATTTTGGTATAAAATAATTTTATGCTCAAAAAGGGAATTTTAAAAAAAAAAATCGGTTTGCCTAATTATATTTAAATTAATTTTTACCACTTATATAAATTGAATATTTTAAAAAATAAGTTTTTCAATCCCTAAGTTCAAAATTGGTAATAATTTATGTCTTCATTTTCCTTTATAATTAATATTAATATTGGAAAAAAAATTCTCATTAGTTTTGGTTAAATGAGTTCATGATGGGGTTAAAATTAAGATAAAATGTTTAGAATATCATAAAAACATGTTTAAATTTTTTTATGAGTGTACCTAGAGCCAGTTTAACACTATATTGTAAATCTTTCAATTTAATTCCTCTTTCCTTTGAGATAAAACTAAAATATATATAAGTTTTTTAATTATTAACAAGTGTGCCACTCTGATCACTAATAACATTGAACCTTATCTCCTCACTTATTCAAAACTAATGAGCCAGTTATCTCTAAAAATAATTTAAAAAATATCCTCCATAATATTCTCCACACATCATAAAGGTCTTTTTCTCACCAAAATACCGACTTTAAAATGCTTATGTTGTAAGCCAAGGGAAATTTTCAAGAGAATAAGTATAATTTGTAACTGAGTGTTTCATGTATATTTATACTTATAATTAATTAAAAACATTTATAAAAAATAAGTTATAGTAACATAACTGTCTTTCAAATAATAAAATTTCATTTTTTATGGTATAAACCTTTTTCTGTCACTTTTTTTTTCCAATGTGAAATCGAAAGATTGTTCTTGCGTATGTTTACACTACCACCTCACCAAAGTGGTGAGCTGCATTTTTCATCAACAGATTTTATAGATAGTTATAATAATTTATATAATCTATATATTTGTATTTATGAAATAATAATTTTTCTATAAATATAATATACTATCTACCTTCTTACCATTTTATTCTTTGGAAAATGATAATGTCACTTGTGCATATATGTGGGAACCACCTCCAAGAAATGATATGACTCTTTTTCATTACTCCCTCAAAATATTGGTCATAAGGTCATAAATAGTGTTAAAATATGAAAATTTTAAAATTATTATTACACTAAAAAAATTAAATTATCATATTTCTTATTTATTTTCCATCTAGTTAAAAATTGGGAATAATGTTAGAGTATATGTTTGGATTACCGTCTCAATGATATGATATATTTTATTTTTCAAGTATAAATTTCATAGATGGTTATTAAGTTGATTTTAATGAATAAACATGGTAATTGTTTCATGATTAATATTCTTTGTTTTATGTAACAACGACCACTTTAACCATAGTCAACCTACAGATGTCATTTTTGGCTTGTAAATAGAAAATCCTCAAAAAGTCCAAGGTGAACTTAATCAATTAAGTAATTAAATATTTCATGGTAATAATTTAAAAAAAAATATTAATAAAAATTGATTTAATAAGAAAAAATTTAAATAAAATAAAATAATTTTTTTAATTTTTTTAATTAATTGTTAAAGAAAAAAATGAAATGAGTCAGGACTCGAGTAAAGGGATTTATCAACTCAATTTATCTAAATTGAGACTCATTCCATTTTCACCACATGTTTTATTTCTTGTATATACTAATTTATAAATGTATTTTATCATTAATTCACTAAAATTTAACTTGTTTAAAAATAATTTTCTTGTTTTACCCTTCAATTATATTTTTATTCAAAAATTACAAAGTCGTAAGACATTTTTCTTTAAAATATTATTTTAAATTCTTTAAAATCATTTTCAATCATATAGATATTCTTCTAAATTATTCCAAAATTATCTTATTCAAAATTAAAATAACATTAAAGTACATTTTTAGCTATTTTTACTTTCATTAAAATGTTTTAAAAATAAATGTTTTTAATGTTTCTGTAATATTCCATTTTGAATCTTCTTACCAAAGTGAAGTAGAATAATATTTTAAGATATACGATATGAAATAATTTTCCACACATCATGTACTATATTTTATTAATATTTATTTTAAACTTTTCATGTTTTTCAAATATAAATTTAATTTCTCATTTTTTGGTTTTTTCCATTTTTAGGAGTTTTTAAGGAAAAATAGGATTTCTTTTGATGTTTATGAAAAAATAGAAAGTGTTGTGCTTGTAGATTCAAATGATATTTTTGAAAATTTTATGATGAAAAAATGATGTATTAAAAACTTTTAATTCATGATATAATACAAAATAATTATATGTTATGATAGGTGAGCCCAATATAGCTTTTTAATTCATTAGTTAAAGATTTAGTCTTTGAGGGTGAAAATGAGGGAGATACCTGGGTCTGCTACTCATACAGAATTAACTAGGATTTGGTTATTCCGACCCTTGTAAATTATGAGTGAATATGTATTATGAGTATAATTATCCATGTTACATATATTATTCTTACAAAGAGTATTTTTATGGTAATAATTTTATTTCATGAGGTTGGAAAAGGTTATGAACTTTTAAAGGTGAAAAGATTGTTTTTCAAATGAAATGTTTTCATGAGTTATCGTATTCCTAATGATTCCTTCAAGGTTTTACTAGGATTTATGCAAGTTTTAAAAAAAATCATTGATTAAGGGATGATTTTAAAATGTGGATAATTATTTATTATTTTCTCAATGTTTTATTGTGAAAAAATGGGTAGATATTTTCATTTGTTTTCATGTTTTCCACTAGACTAACATGTTTCTTTTATTTTAATTACCCTTAATGAAATTTTTATGATAATCCAATGTTTTTAAATATTTTTATAAGGAAAAATGTTGAAGAGTAATTATTATGATATCTAGATCCAAATAAATGAATTTTTCCTACGTGTCATGAATGAAACATGGTTGTGAAATTAAGAACCCTATTTTTATGAAAAAAATTGAAATAATGGGTTGGTGTTCCCTGTGTAATGTATTGGTTTTCAAAATTATCTTAAACTCTACACCTAAAATATCATTCAAATATAAAAATTTAAGATACTTACTATTAAACTCATATTTATGGGTTGTTTAAGTAATAATAAATTGTACAAAAACTTGAAGAAACAAACATGAAATGGAGAAGTGATTCAGAAGTTGGTCTAGTGGGGAATAGTTTGTGACAGAACACAATTCTTGGGTGTGTTAGGTTACATAGATGTATCCTAAAAATGAGATATAGATAGGATAGTGAGGTTTCAGGATTTATTTGGTGCCTATGAATGTTATGCAAATAGAAGGGGTATTAGAATGGATTTACTATGAAAGTAGAAGGTAGAATGATATTTACTACCACCTATAGGGGATTTATGGGGGTTTTGTGGATTGATACAAGTCATTTTCATTGATTTTAGATCAATACAAAAGTTAATAATGATGACATCAATTTTGGAGCACCGTAAGTAGGGATACGGCTCAGTTTGGGTGGTTGGGTGCATCCGAGATGATTGTAAAGATCATTTTATCAATTACAGGATGAAGGTGATCTCTCCCCAAAAATGAAGAGATGTGGCTTAGCTGCAAAAAAAATTGAGTGTTCTCTCATCTTGTTTTAAATTTTTAAAAATAAAATATAAATTAATTAAAATATAGTAATAATAATAGTAACAGTGTTTATTTGGTAGAGGGGATTGAAAATTACAAACAACTCACACACTTAGGCACTCATGTGGTGTTAGTTTACCCCTCCAAACTAGCAATGAAAAGAACCTACTGGACCTATTTTAAAATATTTTTAATGGTATGAAGATGTAGAATTATTACCCTAAAAACATTAAGATAATGGGTTGATGGACCTTGATTGAATCTTTCCAAAGACTGCCTCTGGATCATAGTATTTGATTTTAGCCACATTTGGTTTAGTTGTCTACTACCTTTGATGAATAGAATAGGATTATCTTTAGGTTATCTTCCTCCATCCACTAGTTTAGTCCAGAAACATCTGTCCCACTACATTTTATTCCACCATTCACCAAAATACCCACCATTTTTTGGCTTCAAGATCCTTTGTTTCTTATCCCAAAGTCACCCTATTTTACTCTGCATCACCACTTGTGTCATCTTGTACTTGGACCTGCACCCCTACATGCATCACCAAATGTTTCATCATCCATAAATAGATCCAAAATTAATTATCAATAGATACATCCATTATTTTAACTCTATTCATATGTAGAATTAAAGAGTGACCCTACCACTTATGAAATCACCCAACTCCAAAATAATAATTATTTTTTGTTTTTATTTTTGTTGTTTTTTTTGTTGTTATTATTACAACTAATACTACTACTATTGTTATTATTACGCTCAGGGGTGAATCCTAGTAGTTTTGTCTATGTGGTTCTCATAGAAGGTCTCAGGGTCGATTATCCCTATGTACTTGTAGGTGTATTAGATTTCTTTGTCTCTCACTAATCCCCCTACTCGAAATATTGTAATAATAATTATTATAATCATAATCATCAGTAGAAGCATCGTCATCATCATTATTATTATTATTATTATTATGGAGTGGGATAGTATTTAGAGGGGGTGTGTCCTATCCTTGTGGGCCCAAGGGTTTGTGCGTTTTTCATTAGATTTTAATCAAAAGAAACTTAAATATTTTATTATTATAATTATTATTATTTTCATTATTATTATATGTATATAAATTAGTGTCAGTATTAATAATATATACACTAATTATGAAATAACTTAATAATAATAAATTTCAATTTATGAAAATTTATGATATTTATATAATAAAAATTTAACTATAAAATTTAAATTAAAATTAGTTATAATTATATATATAATCATAAACATAATTAGAGCAGATTAAACAAAATAAAAAATTAAATAATTTTTCGAAAATTATATCTAATTATAAGAATACTTATAATAATAATATTAATAAAATATGGTCAGGAAAATTGATTGTAAGGCCCATAACCATGAAATTTATTAAAAACAATGGGATGAAAATAAGTTCATAAACTAGAGAGTAGAGAAATCACCTCAGATGTTAGATACATGAAGACAAGAAAAATGTTGAAAAAGATTCCATGACTAGAGCGATAGTCACATACCATAGTTTCCTTAGATATAGAATTTCCCATTATATTTATGTCCTTTTAGATATCAGAGGACATATATTTCATATTATTGAGGTATCCTATACACTCCATCCACTCTTTAAATAGGTTCCATGGAACCAATGTAGAATTTATTTTAACCATATTAACAGTCTAGAGAGAGTTATATTCAAAATATTTTTTACTCTATCCATAATACTTCACTTACTAGATAGAATATATAATACACAAAATCTCAGGCTCAAAGGTAATTTATTTTCAAAAATTTTATAAAGGATACCTTGACAAAGTCTCTAGAGGTTCTAAACATACCTCTACACCTAGTATCTCCAAGCACAACAAGGAATATGCTATTAGTGTTGACTTTTATCCATGAGGACCAAGGGGTCCAGCTAATAAACTTAAGCTAACTCAACTTCATTGGTATATTAGGTACCCTAATCATTATTTTATAGATGAGCAATTGCATAGATTTTTAGATAAATCTTTACTAAATCTTAGTTTTCTTCCTAATTTTCTTCATGATTAGGGAAATAAGGCTAAGAGGGTCTAAGAAGATCCCTTAAGTCCTACACCCATTTATTTCATTCCATATATAAAAATACATAAGAAAAATAGCACAGAGATAATGTTATTTAGTTATTCACTCAAATTCATCATTAGAAGGTAGTCTATAAATTTAGTAAAACAACCACGAAGGTCATTCTCACAATGAAATAAAGATGATAATCTCCTAAAAATAAAAATAATAATAACACAAAAAATAAGGATATGATAGTATCACACATCACTATTATAACACATAAAATGTATTGATGTAATCTGGATGTATGTTTTATTCATCTGATATTCTATAGGAAGACTATAAATAGAAATCATCACAATTAATATTCGCATAGATGTGGGTTGTAGGTGTTCTTGAAGAGTCATATCCATCAATGTGTTCTCAGAGATATTTCACATAAAACCCTATAGAAAATCATGGAATTTAAAATAAAAAGACAAGAAGGACACTAAAATCTCTTTTCCTTACTTAGGAACATAAACCAGTAGATCTTATAAATTAAATTTGATGGTATAAGGTACCCTAGTTGAAAAAATGAGTCAAGAACCTTCTGTATCAACATTCCACGTAGTTTTGGGGGAAGTTATAGTGTTATTCAAGCTTGTTTTATAGCCATATGATGTCCCATAAATTCATGGAAGAAAACATTGAGGGGATACAAAGATATTTTTAAATGATCTCCTCAAAAGAGGCAATGATAGATAATAATACTGGTGAGATAATAAAGAATATATTTCTTGTAGGGATTTGTTCATTAATCCTTTACGTAAAAAATATATAATCTTCACTATTGTAGCATAATAGGTTCCACATATTTCTTCTTATAAAATATATATTAAATAGATTAAGTATTTTAATACCTATTCCACCCATATTTATGGGTTTTGTGAACTTATTCATAGAGATAATGTCTTGTTTGTTATCATTCACACATCCTGTATAGAAACAATTCTTAATTTTAGACTCCAACATTTTTATAAATTGAATTGGACACTTATAGATATAAAAAGAGTCAAAAAACATAAAATAAATGACTAATTTCACAAGATAAATTCAACCAACCTAAGATAGGGATCGACCATTCCAACTAATGATCTATGAGGTTATTTTTCATCCAATTTCTTCAAGATATAATGACTTGATTCTCCCCAAAAAATGGGTAACTCCCATGTAATTAATGTAGAAATATCATTTTTTACATTTTAAGTGTTGATGATGTTTCTTTTCCTCCCCTCGTAAATAATTTTCCAAATATGACCATGATTTACTCTACCCAATAGATTTATAAGAATAAATATCATAATGATTATAGATATCCTAAGAAGTGGACGATGATAAATTATCATCCAAACAAAAAAGGATGTTATCCACGTAAAATATGGGGGTTTGTGCTTTGATATTTTTATTATATTTTATTGGATTTATTTTACCAGTTCCCTCATATTTGAGAAATCATCTTCTTTGGTAGACTTCCACAATACCAAAAAGAATTCCAAAGAGAGGGACCCCTATCTATTTCCACTAAAATAGCTAAAGATACCCTTTGTTGATCCATTAAAAATGATGGAGAGAATTGAGATCATGAACATAGAATTAAATATCCAGGTAAATATCTTGGAAAGTATCTAGAGGTTGAGGATTTAGATAATTAAATTCACACAAATGGTAACAAAGAGATCTAAAAGTCTAATTTAAGGTGATATTTCCATTTCCTGATTCTTTTAAGTAAAGTTCATGAACTCTATTTTAGTATAATAATATTATAAAATGTTAAATAATATATTAAAATAATATATAGAATTCATATATACTAATAATAATAATAATAACTATATAAATATATAAATAAATAAATTATAAAAGTATATAAAATACAACATTGCTATAAAAATAATATACAAACACTTAAAATTATTAAACAAACTGATTAAAGATTTAGCTAAAAACGTAAAAAAAATCATTGATTTCTAACTTCATGAAATCCCCCACATTTAACTTTTTCACTATAGGGAAAAAATAAATAAAAAATACATTGACATACCCTTAGAGAGATCATAACAGCATAATTATAAGTTCAAAATTCTTCAATCCTTTTAGTCCTAAAATACTATTCCTTTTTTAAAATATCAATTTTCAAAAAAACAATACATTTCACTCATATTCTTTCAAAACAAGAGTCTTTATTAATGCTTCAATATAACCTAACTCATCACCCCTCTCATTAACTAAGATAATTTCAATCATAGTTATTCTTAATTTTTATACACATGAAGGTTTACCACATGCTTTTCATCAATTACATATCTCCCTAAGATTTAAATAAAAATATTTCACTAATATTGAAGAATTAACATTGAGTTTATTGATCATTGAGGATGGTGTATAAAATTAAGAAATTTTTTAGTAAAAAATAGGGATGAATTTTGAAATATATGAAAGATAAATTTCAATCCAATAGTGTCCCACAAAATCTCACCCCCAAAACACACTTAAAATAGTATTATTCTATATGTAAATGATGATATAAAAATAAACAAGATGATTTGTGGGAAAAATATCAACTCAAATATATTATGAGGAAAAAATGGGATCAGATACTCCAAATCCCCAAGAAGTAAATAAAAAATAGTATCCCATATATAAATAAAAAATAAACTCATTCTCTATATAATCTCGATGAAATAAGGTCATATAAAACTGTTTTTCTCTAGAAGCAATATATTATCACTTATATAGGTTTCCCTTATGGTGACAGTTACCACCTAACAACTGAAAATGAGATAATTCATATTTATCAAATGACTCATTGTCCCTTAAAACCCCTCTCCATGGATGACTCACTCCAATGCACTGAAAAAAATCATCATTTTTTGGATTTACTTAAGAAAATAAGATATATTTAGTGATATAAAAATTGATTAGATTCCTCTTTCATATATAACTATAATGTTAGACAACAAAAATGATCATGATTGTAAATAAGTATCTAAAAATTAATCATGTTTTTAAAAAAAATCAAAGAAATTATTGATATCATCAATTTTTTAAAATCATGGTTATAAATAACCACATCATTTCAACTATGAATCATCAGCAAAGACTATGAACAAGGTAAAAAGTGGTTTTTTGTTAACTATATTACTATAAAAATACAAATAGTTTGTATATGTATTTCAAGACATCAAAGATGCTATTTTTTAAATGTATTATTTATTTATTTATTTATTTATTTATATATTTACTTATTCATTTATTTGTATATTTATTTATTTATTTTTTAATTTTTTTATTATAATGTTTTTGGAAGTGTAAATAAAATATATCTATAAATGTGAAAATTACCTACTAATAACATACGGATTAAAATATTTTGTTAGTATCCTATGATGCATCAAAAATAATGTAACTTTTAAAATTTCACACAATGAAAACACATACCGATATCATATCAAAGAAGTAAGACATTAATTAAATGAGCATGAACAAGATAAAAATATGTATGATGAATTCATGTATAGTATTTTGAAAAGATTAAAATATTTGTAGGTAAATTCAAGTCATTTTATTATATAGAATCCAAATGAAATAAAAATAAATAAATTGAAATAAAAACTAACAAATGATCAATTTCCTACCCCTAAGAACAAAGTTTACATCTCCTTCACCTATAAGGTAATGAAACATCACCAAGATTGAATTGACATGAATATGATGTACATGATTCTTCATAAATATGAATTTTTATTTTATGTATTGATGTGTTACTTACTCTAAGGTCATCGTGATTCCTAAATGAAAAAAGAGTTTGAAAAATAGATACATATAATGAAAGAAAAATAACCCTGCTTAAAATTTAGTGGGTAAAACTCATGAAAATAAAAATATACTAAATAATTGGAATTTTATATAGGTCATTAGCCTTAAAATAATAAATATTTCCTCTATTAATGTGTATATGAGATAAAATTCATTCAGAATTCCCTTATCAACTACCTTGTATCCATTACATACCTTCATTTACTTTCTATATATATCATGTAACCAAGTTCATTTTCATTATTGATTATCAACCCATAGAAGTTAAGGATTCTTAAACTTATGTAATTATCCATAGTTATATTTAAAGGACTTATTATAAGGCTGATGATAGAATTTATTGACATTTTAATGAAGTCTTGTTAACTTTAATGTATGGATAAAGTAGAACAAGACCAATTAAAGTATCTTCCTCTATATACTGAAAATGATATTTTCCCCAAAAATTAATTATATATTTCCATAATCATTTTTTAAAATTGATACATTTGTCACCAAAATCTCGTAATTATCAATATAATCCCATTATATTGATTTTTTTATAATATTGTTAGTGCCATCCATCAACATTAGTGACTGATTTTTTGGCCCTTGAACTATTTCATACACAGTTATTAAGGAGTAATTTTTTTAACACAAAATGAGGTGAGTTGAGGTTATTTAATGTGATATTCTCAGGTATATATAAATTCATAGTATATTGGGTCAATTATAAAAGTATAATAATAAATAAGGGTTTAAATTCAATAGAATTCTCAACCTAAATATATTTCATACCATAAAAATTATGAGATGATATGAATTAAAAGAATCCATTTCTAAAACATGGAATTAGGGTTTTGAATTCACCAGTGAGGGGAATGAAGTCACATTTTCCATTGACCACTATATTTGATAGAGTATAATATTGAGATTTTATGTTATAGAAATGTTATTTTAGTGGAAGAATAAAATTTTGATTGAGAGGATTCATCTATAGTGTGATAGGAAAACTGATTTTTCAAAGAAGTTGCGTCATCAAAATCAAAAAATGGGTGTTGTACATATAAAACATTCACTTCACATTCCTCTTAATAATTATTCTAGTTCTGGGTGTCAATTTTTTATGATGAGGTAAATTTAACAAGTACACTCGGTTTTATTTTTATATTTTTCATTAAATAAACCATTTTTTCATTAAATAATCATCAAAGTTCAAACCATTTATTTATCTTTAAAATCATAGTGAACATTTTTTTCTCCACTTTTGAATTATTAGGTTTACATTGTAGTGGGTAAAATTGAGTATTTTTCTCTAGTGCATAAGTTGGTTCATATTCTATAAGGTTTTAAGATTAGATAGTATGGTTTTTAAATATCATTGAAAAGTCTCAAAAACTAAATAGATTACCAGAATCGCTAGGATATATATTATTAAGAATACATTTCAATGTCCATAATTTTTATGTTTATTATTTTTAAATATTATGTAAATTGATTTGGGAAGAAGGCGCTAAGATGGCCTATGATTCAGAGGTTCGGTGTGCCCTAAACAATTTTTTGAAAAATATTAAAATATTAAATAGTACACATGTGCATTTTATATAAAAATGTGTAATAACTTTTAAATTGATTATTGGGTCATAAATTTGAGGGTACTATTACATTCATAGAAACAACTATACCTTAGTTTCATTCTAAGATTGGTTAGAACAGTTCCGTTATCGAAGGTCGTCACGGGTGTTTCAAATGAAAAAAATAAATTGATAAAAATTATTTTATTTTTGTTTCATAAATGTAGCGATGCAGCAATGGGTTTATTTTAAATAAACCATTTAGAAGAGATCTACGGATAGGCTCACAACCCTGGAATCCTCTTGAGGCCCTGGAAAGGGATATATAAAGAGTCCTCTCGATAGGCGATAAAATAACCTTGGATCAAAGATTGAAGAGCGTTGTTCTTAATGGATCTCACCAATGGCAATGACGCGATGACCGGTTTTTGTCAACGAGCATCCCAAAAATCCAAGTAGGATTTGATATTTTTTATTATATTTCTCTGTTCTCGAATTTAGTGAATAACATGTACCAGTCAATGAATAACTTGATCAGTGGTTCGATAGTATTTAAGGGATAGAAAGATATTTGTGGGGATTATTAGGATTTACTCCAAGAGATTTATTTATTGGTTTTTTATCATTATAATGTTAATTTATTAAGGAAAAAATGAACGAAGTTTGAGTTTTTTTCCTAGGGATTGTTTCTTTTTCATTTTCTACTCTGATTTCTGGAGTTCTTGGCATGCATTCTTTGTTCTTCCCCCAAAATTTAAATAACCGTCTATTGTGCCTTATATACTTGGTGAAATGATCTAAAACCGAAGATCTAGTATCGTGACAACTCGATGGAGGTGTGAATGTGGGCATGGTGGAAGATTAATCTATGTTGGATTCCAAATTTTTGTCCTTCTTCAAAGAAAAATAATTCCTATGATCATGTTTTCAGAGATATTTGAGGGCATGAATCCCTTCGATTCGGTGTTTGAGTGACTTGACAACTTATTATCTTCAGTTTCGAGATAAACTGAGCATAAAATATTAACCCAAGGATCATCCAAGGTGAGAGTTAAAAAGAAGATAGGTTCTGGAAAACATGATACTCATGGCATGTACTCCTAGCTACAAGGAATGTGTTCATCATTCGACCGCCTAGTTTGTGCATGGGGCGTACACATACATTGTACGGAGTACACTTTTTTCTTACACACTGTGTAATCTTCCATATAACATGTCCTAAACTGGTTACGCAGATTACCCCAGGTATTGGAACACTGGAAGGATTACACAGGTTGACACTGTGTACTAGTACAGAGCCAGAGTACATGGGTGGACCCCAGATGGAAGGACACAGTGTCTGACTCCTTCTACATGTAATGGTTTGGAATGATGGGTTATAGTACCCAGGTAGTACTCAGGGTCAAGGGACATGGTGTGTTACTGTACTACACGTTTTTTACCCATTTCTACATGGCTTGATTCTCTATTCCTCTGTATCTTGAATGAGTTTTGTTAGGGTTTGTTCCCTTTATCCTTTCCATGAAGGTAGGTATGAATCATTTCCTACTCATAGAATTATAATACCTTCAATAAGACATATTGGATAGAGTTTTTCGAATCCATCAAGAGGCCTGAAGAAGGATCCTCTATTCATTCTTCGTGACCTATTTTGAGTTCTCAGTATCGATGTGACTAACACTATGCGGGTGTTGATCCTCTAATTGGAGAGTTAATCTAGATTGAGTTGTTGGTATCACCCCATGGACCTAGGTGTGATCCTCATCTATCATATTGCACCTATATTTATATTTTCTAGTGTATCACTCTCATGGATGAACCTGATGAGTAGTACCTCTCAGACAGACGTCATTGGTGATATTGGAATCAGTAGTGTGTTCTTTCTATTGAGTGCTTCATGGAATAATTGAGCTAAATTACTAGGGTTGGTATGTAGTGTTTTTGTCTTACCATTATATGGTGTGCCTTGGTTTAGTATATCTATATATATTCTTATTATATAAGCTATAGGTTTATACCTGTGTAGATATGATTGTATCTTTCCTTTGTTATATTGTTTTGTGTTTTCATGGTGTCCTACTGAGTATTGTTATACTCACCCATGAATGGGATTTTTCTACACATTTCATGTCTTATAAAGATGATGTATCTTTTGAAAAATTCATATGAGAACCAGGAACAAACGATGCTTTCTGAGATCAAACAGACCAATGTGTCTTTTTGTACCTACAGACAACAGTCCTAGTACCTTTTTTATATAGGTCATATTTCTGGTTATACACCATTTTTGGTTAGATTGTATTCTGACCCTTTTTACTTTACTTTACATTCTATCGTACTCTAGTTGTGTGATATAGTAATATTAATGCATTGTTTACATAGTTTTTTTTACATTTCATCATTTTGTGGGATCAGTGATTTGTTCATGTGTACAGGTACATAGGAAATTCCTCACATATTGTTGATATTCCTACTCGATACTAGTCACCATCCCCTAGCCTATTGAAGGTGGGCTTGGTGAGTTAAAGCACAGGCCCTGATTGGACTGGTCGTGACATAATTTTAATTTGAGAATAGTTAAATACATGTTATTAAAAAATATCAACTCTGAATATATGTTTTTATATGGTTAGTGGCATTTATTTGAATGATAAATATTAAAATAAATATAATTACCTTCTTAACTCAGGGTTGGTGGGAAATCATAACTTATACGAGACTATGATAATGGGTGGGGTAGGTGTTAATTGATAACAAATTGTGTTGACCAGGACATTCAAAACACATGGGTGTTTTAAATATTCCTATAATAAAAAAAGTACTCATAGTAGTAATCAATCATTGGGGGGTTTAGTTTTTTTAACTAAAATAGTCTCTATTGAGGATCTTCTAATAATATAATTCTCTTTGGAAATGATGTTGCAAATTTAGTTCTCACTACCTTGGAATTACAAATTTAAAAAATTTGTAACCTACTAACAATTGTTGCTATGGAAGTAGGGACAATCCGATAAATATAATGTGTATAGAAACTAGTAGTATCGTCTTTTGACATTTTATATAAAAATATCATTTTAATGTGATGTAAAATAAAAATCATGAAATTAAATATCTATTTCAATAAACAAAAACTGAACTAACTGAATAAAATTGTGATGAATGTTCCAGAGTTATGATATATATTAGGTTCATGTAATGAAAATTATTTTATTTCTATATGTAACTAATTATTTATCTATTTATCATTGATTAAAAATTTAATAAGTATATATTTAAGACCCATTATCTATCATTAAATAATAATATAAATTTTTCTCTCATAAATTATCTGAGGTTATCTTTTTTGGTGTTATGGGTAATTTATAAAACATTTCAATACTGAATCATTAGGTTAAATATCAGGCGCAATTTCTCAAAAATAAATCAAGGTATTCATCTCTATTATGTTCTTCCCCATAGGATTACTTTTTAGGTGCCATTTAAGCATGTTTTAAGAGAAAATATACAGAATAATAATTCATAAATTAATATAGACATATATAACCCATATTATCTCATATATGATTAAAAATTCCATCATTTATGTGATTAGACATAGAATAAATAAATTTTTGGATGTATAACCCCTTTATGATTACTTATTAGGTGAAGTTCCCAGGTATATGGTGATGTATCACTAATAATAGGGATATTAATTAGTGATACCCTTGTTATTCATTTTTCTTCGGTATGTGATTTGATCTTTTCATGGTCCCTAGCTCCACAAACCTACAAAGGGTGTCATTCCTACCTATTTATAAGGTATTATTATTTCCACATGAAATGATATGATCCTACTATATCACTATAGGAATGTTTTCTAGAATGTTTCTCCCTTTCCAAAGCCTCTCTATTATTCATATTCTTTAGAATTTGGTAGGCTCGTATTTGTGTTCCGATAGTATAACAATTTTTTTCACCCGATATCCCATAGTATTTGTTTCAAAGTTGGTTCTTCCTAATCATAGGTGGAATGGGTTTGGATTATATCTTGGGAATAATTTAATTACAAATAATAAGTGGTATTTTAATCTGGGACAGATTATTATTCTTCTTATAAACATATGAGACATCATTCAAAACATGTCATTGTGGTCGTAGAGATCTTCATGGGGTACTTGACTTGATTACTTTACATTAATTAGGGACAATGGATATTGATTCCCCCACATTGGATCAGCTGTGTAATAAGGATAAATCACATGTTGAGTTCTTCTAGAAAGTATAAAGACCCTTGAATTCGAATATGAAGATTATACACATCCAAAAAACATTTGAGACATTAATTGGTTGACCAAAATTAAATATTGTAGGCCCTTACTAGGTTGGTGGATTGAGGTTATATGTGTAACATATTATTTAAAACCAAGCATCAACATAACAAAATCATTATCATATGAAGAGGTAGTGAGACTTGGTGACTGACCTACACATGAGGTGTGGATATGTGTGGAATGTAAACGAGATTAATTAGGTTTCATGGTCCATGAGAATTTAATATAGGTTACACTATTTGTAAAAGGTGGTTTTGTTAACACATGGAGTGGGTCAATCCCTAGAAGGAACATGTCAATAATTAATCTAAGAAACCTCTTTGATGGTCTTGAAATTAAAGGCCTATTTCGAGATCAAAGAGATTGAGTATGGGAAGAAAACTAAACTAAAGGTCATGGATTCTATGGGGTAGAGTCAGGACATTATAAATATATCCAATTATTAGTATAAAATGAATATGGAAGGAATGGTAGAGGACTGTACATCCAAGGGATGAAGAATGGAAGAAGGGAAATAGGTATTTTGGGAGTTTCATTGTGTTAAAGGGGAATAAATATAAATGGAATAAGTATTATTCCAACTCAGTTAAACCAATGAAGATAGGGTCCATCAAAAATATTAGGTCCATGGTGATAGATTGTGAACCCACTGATAATGATCAGGAGTATAAGAAGAGTTCAAACAATCATAATGAAACAAAATGGACTAATGTGGTGTTTCTGAAGAATTATAGCAGGATAGAGGTATGATGGAAGATCTATCTTATATTATAAGAGTCTTTGTAGATATTGATGATATTAAGAGTGATTATATTAAACATTTAACCATACCCACTAAGGATTTGATGGATATCTTGTAGAGGGCGGTAGATAAAGAGGCTGAAAAAAATCCTTAGATCTTATCATTCACTCTAAGAAAGACATTTTGGAGGAGGATTTTGAGATTAATGATTCTCCAGAGGATGTTAACAGGATAACTGAGAGAATGATCCTAATGGATACCAATAAAGGTAAATGTTTCTAGATCGATAAGAAATATTTTATTTTGAAAATAGGATTTAATGAAAGGAAGGTAAACATGGAGAAGTACATTCAAACATAGGACAAGATGAATTATGATTTTGAATACCTCATCAAATATGATCTGGATATAATGGTTACTATAAATTAATTTAAATTAAATAGGGAAAATGTTTATAACAATATGAAACCCACTTTCAATAATTTTTTTGATTATTTATAGTGTCTGATGTTTTTTTGGTGTGAACTTGTGTGGTTTCCCACTTTTTCCATAAAATTTCTTTAAAAAATTAAAATTTAATTTTACTCAATATAGAAAAGATATTACAAATGGGAGACTATAGATTATCGTTGACTCAACACATGTGATGTTTTATTTTAATCAAAGGGAAACCTCACAGAAGGATCAATATTTGTATCCTAAGAAAAATCACATTATTTTAGAGAATGGATTAAACTTATAATATTCTAGATCCTTCCAATATTCCATGATTCTTCATCAACATCTCTCTATGAGTAAGATATTTATTATCTCCATAGATTACTTCAAACAAAAATATAAGATCTGTAACCCCATAAGTAGTTCTTTGAAATCAAGAATTTTATCGATAACATGGCATGCATTTCGACCTTCATATCAAGATAATGGAATGATCAACGCAAACATGAGAGCATGAAGGCACAAATTTTTTTATTTCATCTCAAGAAAAACTCTTCAAATAATCAACCCAAAAGTTTTTCATTCCTCTATTTAGATGATCAATAAAAATATAGTGTAATTTGGTAGAAAAAAATCAACTATTGTTAATACAACAAATTATCAACAATGAGATATCAACCTATTACATTTTTATATTATTTATTTATTAATTTTATTTAATGAATCATGTGAATATATTTTTTATAATTCCCATATGTAAAACTCCTAGAAATATAGTAATGTAATAATCTTTACTTTTAAGTTGGTTAATAATATTAACATATTTTTATTCTCACTCAATCCCAATCAAATATATCTTCATTAATTTATCTACAAGACTCAAGGATAATATATCTTTAAAAAATCATTGAAATATTTGAGAATTTATATTTTGAATCCTAAATGTAGGAATATTATCACAACATAGAATCTCATACAAAGACCTGAATTATATTACATAAATCATATGTGATCCATTGTAGCTCCAACCACGATGTAAATGAGTGTTGGTAATAAATCCCTCATTTTATCATTGAATCACTTTTAATGTGATTATGTTTATTGAAAAAGTGGGCCTCCATGTTGTGTTGGTTGAAAAAGTAGACCACGATTTCCAATTTGTTAACAGAGGGGGTTTTAGGGTGAGTTTTCGGGTTCAAGAGCTGTTATTGACTATGAATGATTGATAGAAAAACCTTGAAAAGGGAATGGAAGATATTAGATTCTTGGAAAGTTTCTCACCATATGTTTTTCAAGATCAGAACATTAAAATATGGCAAAGAAAAGAGTGGTGACCATGTTTTGGATTGGTTGCGTAAGGTGACTAGGGCAATAGAGACAATGGTCGTTGGACATGTGCGACGAGAGGAGACTTGCATGTTGGTGCTCAGGGTACCCAAAATTCCTATAAATTGAGGGAAACCCTTCCTCATTTTTGAAGAATCTAAAAACTTAGAGAAAATTAGAGCCCCAGTCACACAGGTGGTTTGGTTGTGCAAGTGGTTGTTTGGGTGTGCAAGTATAATGATATCCAGAAGATGTGTGCCAGTTGATAGTTGCGCGCCAATATTGGTTTGGGCGTAAAATAGTGTGGGTCTCCCAAGTTCAGAGTTGGAAAAGGGAGTGTTGCACAAGTGGTTAGGTGACACTTATGCACTAGGATTATATAAGGGCACCAATTGTTAGTTGCACACCAATAATGATATCGGCGTAAACGGGTGTGAGTCGCCAAAGTTTTGAGATGAATAATGGAGGGTTTCACAAGTAGTGTGGTGACACTTTCGTGCTAGGTATAAAAAACCACGCCAATAAATATAGGGTTTCATGAAGGTTGGAATATTACCTGGTGTACCCATGGAAAATTTGTATTCATCAATGGATGAATATGGATCTTCAACATAGCATCTACATATAGATGAATATGTATTAATTTGTGATAATGAAGGTACCTACAAGTATTTAAACTATGAGTGGATCCTACCCATAGTAGTAAGCAAAAGAAGAGAAAGAAGGTGATCCTATCCACTAGTAGTGATCTAGAGAGAAAAACATAGGGAGTGACCCATTGGAAAGTATTAAGCTAACCCTAAACTTTTAAAGGCAGTGATCCTGGGAATAGAAGTGATCTAGCCCAAAAATTGTAAATTGGCAGTGAACTTTAATGGACTGGGTAAAGTGGAACATCGTAATTGTATTATCCTTGGACGTAGCCTAATTAGGGTGAACCAATAAAAATATTGGTGTCTAGAAGCTTATCTCCCTGCATTGCATCCAAAGCATCATTATCAAAAAAACAAGGAAAGAGAATGATAAACATTAGCAACATCGAAGTAAACAAAGTGACCCTTATAATATAGAGGTAAATATCTAGTGGGGTAGGAAGAATTTAGAAATAGTATATCCATACCCTGATTCACCCATCCTCTCAGGGTATATAGGCCCCTTTTGGTCCTAACAACTGGTATCATAGGGAAGGTTTATTTTATCAGATTTGATTGCTCGGAATTAGTTTTGTTTATTTCTCAAGTTAAAGATGTAGTATTATCATATCTTTGTGTTCTATGGCAATGGGAAGGACTTTAAAGAAGAAGCATAAGTCTTGTAAAATTACTCAGTGTGGAAGTGTCAATAGAAAGAGTGTTATTTAGGTAAAGGAATCAAGTTGTGAATAGAATAATGATGTGGATAAATCATATAGTGAAAATAATTTCTCATTCAATGATGTAGATGGAACGAGTGAAGAACCCAATATTCCAAGTGATGTTGTGACTACTTGGGATTAAGAAACTCCCATAATGAGAAAAGTGGAAGTTTTCTATGAAACAAAGGAATTGGATCAAATTTTGGATGAAGATATTAAATCTAAAGATATCTGGATCCAAGCATTTGAAATTGATGTTAACAAATTAGAGTATTAAATAAAATTCTTATTGACATGGCCATTGATCAGAGGGAGAATAATGATTCTCAAGCTGATGAATTGAAAAAATATCTACAAATATAGAAAAAGACAAAGATGATGATAAGGGAAATAATTTGAAGTTAGATGAAATTCAGAATCTAAAATCCAGAAATGATGATCTTGTTTCAAAACTATCTGAACTATTTTAGAAGAATCAAAGGATATAACAAGGGAATACATCCTTCTCTAGTTCTGTTACTCAATGAAAATTTAAAGTAAAGGATAAATGTGAAATAGTGGATAAGCTCACACATGATTTAGAGGATGTGATGAGTAGAATTAAGAATATTGATAGAGAACTCAATGCTCAACTTGAGGAAAGGGATATAAATATTCAAAAGATGGAAGAAGAGCTATAGTCAGTGAAGAATGAAGTGGAGAAATTCAATACCAAATGAAAGCCCAAAATGAATGATGACTTTCACATACTATTTTATTATCCTTCGGAAAGTGATGATAAAATAAAAACAAATATTTAATTTTTGAAGAGAAAAAACAACTAGTTTTCTTAGGTCAAAGACCATAGAGTTTGGGAAAGACTAGTATTAGATTTCATGAATCCCCTCCCTTGAATAATATAAAGAGATATTTGAATTTTTCTAGGAATGGAGAAAACCTTGTAGGTATGGGAGATATACCTAGAAAGTATTTTATAATAATTAATAACAACATGTTCTATTTCTATGGGATTCATGGCCATACATAAAGCGTTTGTTCGATGCATCAGGAATACATTTCATGCTATTAAGATAGAAGTTTTACTAAATCAATGAATAAGAATAATTTTTATGAGAAATTAGAAATAATAATCTCCCAGAAGAAAGAATTCACCAGATTCTATTACTGTGGTAGAATGGGATATACCATGAGTATGTGTTAGGAAGCTCATGAGCTCAATTCCAGAAGAAGAAGTCAAGTTGTATCAACATCTCAGCTGAGAAATGATTAAATGATGTATGCCTTTGATGTTAAATGTTTTATATGTTCTAATTATGGGAATTTGGAAAGACATTATAGCATGAAGAAAGTAGGAAAGGAAAAGGAACTCGAAAGGTCGTTCTTGACTCCAATGGTCTATAATAATAAATCCTACACTAGAAGAAAAAGTGTTAATTTGAAAAAATATGTTTACTACCTCAATGGAATCATAAAGAGATAAACAAAAGGTGTATCAATCCCCATATTTTTCACACTTATAACAACTCTTATAGAGATAATGTGAAAAAACCTGGAAGATTAAGGGGAGATCTACTCCAGCTGTGAGTAAAAAAAATGCACATTCTGTGGAGGACTCCCCACCAGCATAAAACAGTGTGGTGACATAGATATCAGATAAAAGAATGATGAACAAAAAAAGTATTGAAAAATTTGAATGTCATGTTCCATAGAGAGAAGTGAAAAAAAATTAGGTAGATCCCTGAAATGGTGGAAGAAACAAGGTAATATGAAAAGAAAAGAGATTCATACTAAATGAATCAATCAAGGGATGTGAAATATTAGTGGTACATAAAAGTAGTAAATGTCTCACAGTGGGTTTAAACCTGAAAAGGTGATAAATTGCAGGCCTGTAGAATCTACATATCAAAAAAAGACTCAGGATGTGGTAAATGAATACTTAGACATATGGATAGAACAGTTGATTTTCAAGGTGGTTAGAGAAGGAAAGGAAGGAGTGTGATTCTCTACAAGAAAAAATCAAATGGTTGACCCATCAAGATCAACCACAATCCTCATTTGGAAGATTCTAGAACACCCCCTCTCCCTATGTGTATAAATGGTATTAAATGATATTAATTTGATTCAAGTTCAAAGGGAGATACAATCCAAGGGGAAGTGGCAAAAAAAGATGCAATGTGGTGACGTGCTGTTATTTAGAATGTCAACTGATTCAAATCAGTTATCAGAATTAAAGATGGAGGGAAGTAATTGTGTACAATGTACAGTGATGGTGTTATTATCTTTATCTCTCATTTCCTACACTAAGTTCAAAATCAGTAGGCTTAGAGGTTTTGTTGATTGCTTATTTCTAAGAGGTGAATTCACCCAATGAAGAACTCATTGATATAATTGAGCTGGAGAAGTTTCTCAAACCTACAATCAGATGTGAAGAAATGATATTGGATAAGAAGAATGTTTGTGGTTCTAAATAGTGACCTCAGTAATAGGAAGAGTTGTACATCAAAGGGGGGTCACTCTATCTCCTAATCAGATGCAAGACCTCAACGATGACTGATTTCGGGATACCAATAATTTTTGAGATAATATCAACAGTGTTTCAACATGAATATGGGAAAAAAAGTTTAAATAAATGAAATGACATAGTGGAAATATACTTATTGAATGTAATGAAGTGGTAAGCGATTTAAGAGGATAAAAATTGGAAAATGTTGATTCTGAAGTAAATATAGAGAATGATCATGAAGAACTCCAGTCTATATCTACGAAGATGCCAGAGAGTCGGGCTTAAATCAATAGGAATAGTATCATTGGTTATTAGATAGTCCCAGTGCAGACGAGGTAGATGGGAACTCTACAGCAAGTATGATACTTATCACAAGTAAAGCCTAAATGTTTTGAAGAAGGAATTGGGGTTGAGAGTTGGGTTCAATATATTAATGAATAGCTTGACTATGTTGAGAATAATCAAACATTGGAGATCATTTTCTGGCTGATAGAGAAGATGGAATAGTGATTCGAATCAAAGCACGACTAGTGAGCAAAGGATACTCCAATATAGATGGTATCGATGTTAATGAGATACTGGAACCTGTGACAAGGCTGGAGAAAATCAGATTATTCTAGGTCATTTTAGTGAAATGGAGATTCAGAGTGTTCCAGATTTATGTTAAGTCCACATTTTTGACTGGGGTTTTGGAAGAAGAAATGAATATTGAGAAGCTAGAAGAGCATGGTATTCAATGCTGAATTAGTTTTTTAAGAATCTCAGTTTTTGGAATGTAGGAATTGATTGAAATACGTATGTTAAAAATTATTGTAATCAATAAATAATGGTGCTAATATATGTCGAAGACATAATATTCAAAGGATCTGATGAAGTATAGTGTAGGCAGTTTCATTGGAAGTCTACTGTATTTGACAATAACACGGCCTAACATTTTATTCTCCATATGTCAAGTAGCGAGATATCAGAGTAATCCCAAGGAAATCCAAATGCTTGTAGTGAAAACAATACTTTGATATATCCAAGAAACTGTAGATTTCAGTTTGATGTATAATGAAAAATCTAAGAAAGAGCTGTTGGGATATACACAAGCATATTGGGTAGGTTTAGCGGATGGTAGGAAATCAAAGTCAGGAAGTTCTTTTCTATCTAGGTGGATTGTGTATTTCTTGGTTAAGTAAGGAGCACAATTTTATTTCATTGATCACTACAGAGGCTGAGTATATTTCCGCCACTCAATCATGTACACAGTTATTGTGGATGAAGTATTAGATTTATGATATGGGAGTTGAAGTGATGTCTCCAATCAGAATCTAGTGTGATAAGTCAAGTTCTATAAATCATAGAAAAAATCTAGTACATCACTCAAGGACAAATCACATTGAGATAAAATATCATTTTATCAATGATAACTCGTAAAAATGGCTAGTGAAGTTAGATTATGTTTCTATAGAGCTAAAAGTTGCAAACATTATGACAAAGGCATTACCCAAGGATCCATTTTAGATGCATCGGCTAGCTCTGGGAGTCTAGTTGACTCCCCACACTTGAAAAAGTGTGTATTGGATCCCCCTCTCCCTAAGGTGTGGTGTGTTTTCCTTACTGTACTAATATTTTCTCTCTACTCGGTTTCATACTACAAAGGATTGACCTTTGGGTTCGTTGAAAAAGGGGGAGAAAGAGTGACTCCTAAAGGGGGGAAATGTGGATAGAAAAGTGAGAAAATATATTTCTCTAAGACACGGGTAGAAGATAACATGTAGAGTAGTGAGATAAGTGATGAAGTTTATCAATATAGGTGAAGATACTGACAAGGGGAGAACCAATTTGGGAGTATGTGGTGTTTTAATAGATATCACGACAACAGAGGATCCTGATAAAAGCATAAGTGTGGCGTTGGAATGGTTTCAGAAGGTTTACATAAATTAGAAATTGGTATAAGGTTGGTATCAACAATTTGTGTCAAAAATGAAGTTACTCATTGATGAACTTTTCATTTAATCTTGTTTTTCATTCCAATCATTGATCATGTGGGCTTAGAGTATGTGTTTAGTGAATCCATGATCACTATCGGAATTGCAAGAGGTGAAAGCTGGCTGAAGCAATTATGAGGTATCATTTTATGAGAAGAGTTGTCAAAAAACCAATAGGGGAGATTGTTGGGGAGAAATACCTCAAGGTATCATTGAATAAAGGTTTATGTGATTTTGTTTGTTGAAAAAGGAAAGAGGGTCACCCAAGTTTTGGTTTGGGAACGCAAGGTGACTAGGGTGGCTGGACTTGTGTGTCCAGAGGAAACTTACACGTCGGTGATCAGGTACACAAAATTCCTATAAATAAAGGGATAACCATCATCATTTTTTAATAAGCTCAAAACTTAAAGAAAATTATATCCCTAGTCGTGTAGGTGGTTTGGGCGCACAATTGATGGTTTCAGTTCCATGTATAAAGATATTCAGAAGTTGCGCTCCAGTTGATTGTTGCATGCCAATAATGGTTTGTGCGTAAAAGGGTGTCAGTCACCCAAGTTCTGAGTTAGTGAAGGCAGTGTCATAGAAGAGGTTAAGTGAAACTAGTGTGTTAGGCTTATAAAAGGGTTGTTGTTGTTAGTTGCACGCCAATATTTATTTGGGTGTAAAAGGGTGTGAGTTGCTTAATTTTTGAGTTAAAGAAGGGAGTGTCATGCTAGTAGTGTGGTGACACTTGCACACTAGTTATAGAGAAGCACGCCAGTCATTATTGGGTTGTGAGAAGTTTAGAATATTTCCCAGTACACCCATGGTAAATTTTAATTCATCAGTGTATGAATGTAGAACTTCAAAAGATCATCTACATACAGATGAAGATTTATTCATTTGTTATAATGGAGGGACCTACAAGTCTTTAAACTATGAGTGGATCCTTTCTAGACTAGTGAAAAAAGGAACAGCATGAAGGTGATCCACTCCACCAGTAGTGAGTCTGAGAGAGACACATAGGGAGTGACCCTTGGGAAAGAAATGAGCTGACCCAAAACATTATAAGGGAAGTGAGCCAAGGCATATAAGTGATCCATACCGAACATTGTAAATTGGTAGTGAACTTTAGTGGATTTGGTACAGTGGAACATGTCCATTGTTTGCTCCTTAGACGTAGCTCAGTGAGGGTGAACCAAGTAAAAATATATGTGTCTGCCTTCTTTTTTCCCTACATTGCATCCAAATCATCATTATCAGAAAAAACAAAGATCAAGATAAATGTTAACAACATCAAAGCAAACAAAGTGACCCTTATAATATAGAGTTCGAGATCTAGTGGGGAAGGAATAATTTTGAAATAGAATATACATACCCGGATTCACCCCTATTCTCAGGGTATATAGGCCCCTTTTCTTCCTAACAACGAGTATATCCATTTCTCATATGGAACTTGTAATCTTCACATAGTCTTTTTTATGGTGTATCTCTCACCATCTCCAATTTTTATATCCATCACTGCCACTACCATAGTGTGTAATTATTTATATCCCAATTTCACATACTCTAAGTCTTTCATGATTTGATGGATAAAATATCAATCATATTTAATGGTGAAAAAAAATTATTATTTCTATTCATGGAATAACCTATCTTCTCAGAACATGTCAGTATCCCTATTCTCAAAACCATTCTCATACTGAACATTTTTTTTCTAACTCCTTGAGGGCATGAAATTTATCTCAATGACATAAATAACATCTTTTCAACACTTAGCTTGAATCAAAATCTCCTTTAAATCCTTATCATGTATAATTCATTGAAGAAAATTTTCTACATCATTAAAGTTAATTATTGTTAAGAATACATGATTCTAAATTTATCACGTATTATGGATATATCTATAAAAATTACATATCAGGCTGTATTGTTTAAATTAACCTTATGTGTTCTGTAAATGACTCTTATGTTTGATAACTCTACCAAATTTATAAACCGTCTACTTCCAAATCAATATAAAGTATACAAAGATACATAGAAATTTTTCATTTTTTTTATTTTTGCTCAGGGTGGCCTTTATAATGGATACATGAATAATAGAAGTTCTTATTGGGGAAGATCGTGAATTATAAAATATCAGATTTGATGGATAATTTTCATTTGGAACGTGACGTGAATATCATGACCAATAATGTTTTTCCAATAGAATATTGACAATAAAAACCCTAATACAAAGAGGAAATATTAAATATATAATTAATTTAATTAAATAAAAATAAATATTACATCATTCTTGAGATATTTTGGATTTTTTACACTCATCATCAAAAACCATTTTTGGTAATCATTCATTTTTCTTGTAGGATCCAAGTGTATAATCCCTCTAGAGGTTATCAACATGTGCTCTTATGATCTCTGAACAAAATTAAGGAATAATTAGGATATATAATGGTTGATTGAAAATATTTCATTGCTTTTGTTGATTGATTCATATTTATTTATTCTTTAAGAAACTCTACTTATATTTTAATTCTTAAGAGGATGTGAAAAGGAATAGGATAATTTGAGAGAATAATCATTTTATCACAAATATTCTCAATTAACCTATATTTGTATGTATAAGTGGTTTATATATAGAGCTAGGAATAGGGTTTTAGTATTATTTAATTTTACAATGACCCTTATTAAAATGTAAACCCATGTCTAACTCCATTCCATGTATTAAAATAATAATACAATTTTTTATTCCACAATGTACGCTTACTAGCGTAATGATAATTATTATTTTACAAGCCTAACAATTAATATTTATCACAAGACATAATCTGGGTCTTCCCATCCTCCTTAGAATTTATCAAATACCTGAATTAATATTTAATTAAATTTTGATTCATAAAATAAATATTCTATTCACTATCACGTGAATAAAAATCTATTAAATATTCAAAAATAAAATAAATGTTATATTCATAGTATATAGAATAAATATTTATTTAATATTTTATTGAATAGTAAAAAATAATTTATTTTCTCAATATTGAAAATAATATATACTCTAATAATTAAATTAATTTATAATTTAATTCAGATTAATGGAGACACTTAGTGTGTGTCCCGCTAGGATTCTTTCTCATTATCATTAGGTAGACATGCCTAAAGTAAATGACTACTATCTTGAAATAGGTCAAGGGACCCAAGAGAAATAACTTAATATCAAAATAAATTCAATCACAAACAAGCACTCACTATATAATATTGTCCCTTTTTCACAATATCACATCAAATAGGCTTCACTCCCATTTCATAAAATGATATAATTGATATTTATTTCATTAATTATGAAAAATAAACATATTAGCACATCATGTACAGTAATCAATTGTGCTGGACATTAAAATCCATTAACATGAAGAGGAAAATCCTTCCTTTACTTATTCATTAAAAACACATCATTAGTGTCCCGACCAACATAAAAAATATTTTCCATGAACTATTATCATCATGGTTTATAGTAATGCATCTAAGTGTCTAATTCATGAAAAACATTTATAATAATCTTAAAGTATAATAACTGAGCCACCCAATCATAGAATGAAATATCATGTGACATATATGATTCTAGAATTCATACAGAGGGTTCCATTCTCTTAATCTCACATCTTTGGGATGACCAAATAAAAACTTCAGGAGATTAATTCCCATCCTTTTAAGAGTACTCATGCCTAACATTAAACTTGCTATATGTGTCATTGTAGAATAGTATCTTATAGTCAAAATATGTTTAAGAATATCAACATGGCATTTCCAGGTCCACTTTATAGTGGGGAACTTATATTCTATTTTCATTGTGATAGATACTATAATATAGTTTTATATTACTGTAATTTAGAGTAATGATCAGAATGTAATAATATATTTAATAAATATTCACTTATTTGTGTATACATGTAATACAAAGTAAAAATAGTTGGTTTTAGAATAAAAATCCAACAAACTATAACTTGGGCTTGATCTAGCTTCCAACAAAATTTAGTCTTCTAGTCCTTACATGAAGATCGTATTATTACTAAGTTAGGTCTTTAGTCAAGAGTATTACCATGTTGTATCCTGTGGAAACTCTTCTCATTGTGACATAACTTATTTTATAAAAATACACAAAGATATGATACTTATGAATTATGTGATTCATCAACTGATGTGACCTTGGCTCATTTTCTAGACCCACCATTATATTATTATCATAATATAGTGTCATAACGTCTAAACTATTGGGTATGGAATCAAGCTCTTGGAAAAATTTATGTATCCAAACTACTTCTTTAGTTACCTCATAAGGGAAAATATACATAAAATCTATTATATAATTTGTATCTCTGTATTTATTTGAGATAATCCAACTCATAGAACCTCCATTGGGAGTGAATATGTATCTAGTCTGTGATTTCATATTACCTTGCTCTATTTGGAAACTAGCATTATTATATCCCCTGATGACTAGATCCCCATATACTCTATATACTATGAACATATCCTTATTTCATCTCAGCTACATAATTATAGTCTTCACTACCAACCAAATATGGTCATCTGGTTTGGCTTGATATATTCCTACTACACTTAACTTCTATGAGAAATCTAGTCTGGTACATAGCATAGCATACATCAATGACCCAATCACTAGAATGTATGGAATCCTTTACATAATTTTTATTTCCTTATATGTTTCGGGATAAATTTTCATATAAATATGAATACCAAGTGACATAGGAAATAGTCCACTATTAGAATTTTCTATACTGAATCCTTTCAGTATCTTTTCAGTCTATTTACATTGACTTCAGCCGAGAAGCCTATTATCTCAATCAAGATGGATCTTGATCCCAAAAATATATGCCACATTTTCTATGTACTTTATAGAGAATAATGTAGTCAATAAGTCCTTAATAGACTTTAAGACTAGTATTTTGTTTCCAATGAGTACAACTTCTTTGACATAATCTACTAAGAAAATGACTGCACTCACACTAAAATATTTTTCTACACAAGGCACGTATTCATTTCTTATAAAACCAAATTTCATTATGGATTCATCCAATCATGTTTTCCTAGACTTGGAAGATTTATTTAATTAAAAAATTGACCTTCACAATTTTAATACCCAGTTGACTTCCATTGGAGTCACAAACACTTTTGGATGTGTCATAAAGAAACCTTATTAGAGGATCTAGTTAAGCAAGAATGTTTTTACATACATTTTCAAAACCTCATAGTCATGGTATGATGTAATATAATGTAGTATTATGATGGATTTTAGTATAGAAACTAGTTAAAAGGTTTCATGATTGTTTATTCCTTGACATTGTTTTTTTCCTTATGCAACCATTCACCCCTTATAAGTATTTAATTGTTTATATATGTAAAGTTTCTTCATGAATAACCACTTTCAACCAATTTTATTGACATACATTGTAGGTTATACAAAAATATAGACTTGGTTTTGATATCTGGAATCTATTTCAGAATTCATAGCTTCTTTCTACATATAAACAAATTTTCCAATTTTTTATCTTTTTAGATCATATGATTATTAATATCAACTAATAATGAGTCACCACAATTGGTTACTATAAAATATATGTTTCATGTTCTCTATCCTCTCATGTACTCCTACACAATACTTGTGTCACTCAAAGTACTTTTTTCACAGGGATTTGCAGTATCTATTATTATGTCAACTATTGTGTACCTTGATCATGCACGTCATCAGAGTTGATATCACTCACACATTATCTTTTAGAGATAGGATCCTTCTTGAGGAATATAGAAAATATTTCTACCACATCATTTTAATGTGATGGGTTATATACGTAGTATTCCCTTGTTCCTTCGGATATATTATAAATATACACTCAATTCCTCGAGGAGAATTTATGTTTCCAAAAATAGCCTTACTGAACTCTTTGTATTCCCACATTCATACATGTAACTACACATGTTTATTTCCATACCAAAATTTATATAAAATATCATTTACCAATATTGTTGGAACTTAGTTTTGAGTGTATGCCACTATCTGTAATGCATGTCCTCAAAGCGATAATGGAAGATTCACATTACTCATCATGGATCTCACCATTCCTAATAGGTTATGGTTCATCCTTTCACTTAGACTGTTCCATTTTGGTTTATATGGATGAGTGAGTTGGGATAGGATCCCAAACATCTTTAGATAATCAATAAAGGCTTAATTAAGATATTATTTACCATGGTATATGAGTGTAGTTTATTAAACTTTTTAACAATATGGTTATTAACTTCGTTATTGTATTCTTTGGATCTCTCAAAGGAATCTAAATTATATATCATTAATAATACATATCTATATCTACTAAAATCATTAGTAAAAGTGACGATGTTTGATCCCACAGCCCTTTCTTCAACTAGAAATGGTCCAAACACATTATATGAACAAATTCAGGAATTAACATGGACCTTTAACATTTTCCAATAAATATTTATTTTGATATTTTTTTCTTTTAATCATTATTTACATAAAATAAGTGGTTTTAGTTCAAAGGAATCTAAATATCTATCTTGGTGTAATTTGTTCAAACATTTTTCATTTACATGACCTATCTAGTGATTCCATAGATGGGTGTTGTATGATTCGTATAAATTAGCTTCTTTATCATTTTTCATTACGTGGTCTGTTTATTCCAACACATAAAATTTTTCATATAAATATTCCTTACCATAATATATTCTTTCATTATAAAATAATAAATATATATTCCTAAATTTAAAAATAAATCCATCTATATCAAGTAAGGATATTGATATATATTTTTACTGACATAATGAACATAATATAAATATTTTAAAACCAAGGTCACTCTCATCAACAATGCAAGGTGGAAGCCCCCAACAACCACAATAGAAATTCTAGACCCAGTGGCTGCTCATAGATCTACCTCCCCATAGAGAATTTTTTATAATCTAATTGGTTCTTGTATTTGAATACATATATTAGAACCACATGTTTTATATAATACCTAATTTTTCGAAAAAATATAAATTCCACTTGATAAAAAATACACTTAAAGCTCCACCATTCATCTTTTCTAGGGTTTAATTTTTTTCTAGTGGCCCTTCTTGTCACATGAAAAATAGACAACATAATGTTCCCTTGACTTTACCTTGAGATTTATCTTCTTGGGAATGCACTGAGAATCATATTTAGAATTAGATCACATTTCCTAGACTATCCTTTGATTCTCCACAAATGTACAATTATTGTCACACTTCATATCCTAGTCAACTTGGTGATGTTGAGTGACTAGATCAGGGAGATACTTTTCTATGTTGTTCATATTGAAATTAAGAACTAATTAGGATAATATATTAGGGAGTGATAAAATAATGATATGGGTGCATAGATATTTAAATATTTTAAACCCTAGAACCTCTAGGAGATCAATGTAGCCAATGATCTTGACTATGTATGGCCTAGATGAAACACCTTCTCAAATTTTTCTCTGAAATAGTTCCTTGGACATCTTAAATTATTCCTATATTTCTCTCTCCAACTATAGAGCACAGAGATACTTGAGCATGTTCTAAGAATCCTTATCCTCATGTGACATATTAAGTTCACTAGATATAGATGAAGGCATTAAACACTAAACAATGTCTATGTTGCTCAAGTGATTATTATATATAGAAAATTCCTCATCATTATCCTTTATAGTTGGTGGATCAAAAAATGATGATTATTGTATGTAATATTTATATTCATAGTGAAACACTACCCATTTTGGTTTGAATCATTCCGAGAAGTTACTTCCGGTAAGGAGAAGGCCTTTCGGAAAATTTTATTTTAGGGGTAATGTGGTTAGTGAACATTCAATTATTATAAATTTATATATGAGTGGATTATCTTTTCTTAAAGTGAGTACAATTTATATGATACAAAATAGTAAATTTAAATTTATTAAGCCTCCAAATATATTATCAAGTCCCATTATACTACACCATTGAACTCATAGTATCTCATCAGAATAGACATTATAGGGTAAAGGATCAATATTACCATTTTATAATCCAAATAAAGACCATGAAAATTATAAGAATTATTTATGTAGTATTTCTTTCCAACTAAAAATTGGCAGCTCCTTGAACCATTGTGTAGACTCCCTAATCCAAAATTACTCACTAATATTTCCACAATATTGGCCTCTAAATTTTTATTAGACAGATAAAGGATATTAATCCTAATAAAAATATAGTTAAGTCAGCCCAATATCTAAATTAAGAATTCATAGTAATTGAAAGTTCCCCTAATAGAGCCTGAACAAACATATTAACTATCGGTTCGTCTTAATTATGATGATGGAGGTATTAATTACTTAATATTAACTTGAGGGATTTATCTTATTGTGAATAAGTTTTCTCAGTTTATTTTAAAATTTATTGTTTATATAAAGCGCTATTTACATTAGGGATTAACTTTGTTATGATAAAATATTTACACATAATTAATTTATTTAAATTTCATCTTATAATATTAGTATATTTATTTATGTTATAGTCTTATTTCATCCATTAAATAAATCATGAATAAGATATAAATAAATAAATAATGGACATGATCAAGATCTTTATTTAATGGTTGGTTTTTTAGGAGGGAAATAAATGAAACTATGAATCTAGGGAGTAAATCCTTGTGTCAGTCTTGGAATAATTTACAGCATCCCACCTACCATCATTTTATCTCCCATGTTGGTTTTGTCTCAGTTACATCTTCAACCATCTCCCACTCATCCTTGCCTTGAACCGACCCAATACACCTTCAAATACTCCTTTTATAACGTGCGTTTTATAACTCACATGCAAGTGAGTGGAACCAAAGGATTGGTTAAGGGGAATTATATTAAAAAACTCTGGAAACGTAGGTAATACATAATAAAAGAGGGAGATATGGATCATAGGCTATCATATTTAATTTAATAATTAATTAATTGAAAACCATGTGATAATATTTAATTTAATAAAATCAACACTTACATCAGTCTAGTCAAGCTCATGATTGGTTATGAACATACAATGATTATGAATTCAAAAAAATAGTTAGTATTTATTTGAATTTATTCCTTAATAATATAAAATGCACACAAATTAATCCGATTAATTATATTATTAATAAATTAATTCATTTTGTCTTATTTTATTCAATCATATGGAATCTCCCATCAACATTGATTTTAATTTAAATATTTTTTTATTTACTACACAATAAATAAAACATGTCCTTGTACTTAGATGAAATTCTATGATAAACTATCCAAATAATTCATTTTGGTTTTAATTGTAAATAATGCACTCATGTGACATATTGTGTATATAGAAAGTTTCATAATTTCATGGAATGCACTACCAGTTTAATTCCACAAGGAAAACATGAAAATTATGTACTATGTAAAATTGAATTTGTTTAGTATTTAGTATACAATAATCATACATGATTCATATTTTTAGATATTTTTTGAAATTATAAAGAATTTAATATTATATATTACGTAACAATCAATGTTTAATTCCAAGATAATGATGCACTGAACTGAAGTCAGTGAGGTTTAATGGGTAAATTAATTAAATTTAATATTTCTATCTAAATAGGAAGAGTACATGGTTTTTAATTCTCTTCATTGAATATCTATTGTACATTCTAAGGGACTTAGAGTGAACTTCTCGATGAAACTTATGAAGTACAAAACATGTATATAGGATACAAAATAATTAATTTTAGTTATAGAGCTACCAGCATGTACAAATCAGGTATTAAATACATATGGTGTATTAATTAAACAATGTGGGTTAACTCTATTTTTTCCATGGCCAACATGATGTGTTGTCAATATACATAGAGTATACTATAGAAAAGTAATGTTTCTCCATAAAAGGTCTACCCATGGTGAATTTATTACTAGTGTCCTATAATAATTATGCAAAAAACATGAAATCCATGTGGGAATAATTATGCAATGAACAAGGATAAAAAATTTCAAAAAAAGGATTACACACCATGTAGTTCTGTATTATCCAGCCAGAATTCTTGGATTTTTTAGATGGGTTCCCCATATATGTTCTCCATTTAATTATTAATAGGTCTTGGTAAAATAATAAATAAGAATAGGAAGAACAAATTTTGAAGATGGATCAATATTTAAAAAAACTTGAAATGAAATTTAAATTTTATATTATCACTGATCAAAAATCATCTAAATAGTTATAATTTGAATGTGATCACTTTGGTACCAATTTATGATTTGGGAATTGAAGAAGTACTTATCAAGGAGAATCTTGACTCAACAAATGTTGGATTTGATGGAACATTCACATATTTTACAAGAGGTGAAAATCATGGCCAATGAAATTATTACAATCAAATACTAACAAGAAAGATCTTAAAACCATGAAGAGATATTTTAACATTAAATTTATAAATACTTCAATTAAATTATAAGAAAAATTACTTTATTTTTGATATATTTCTTCAATATAGTTGTTTATTATTTGAAATATCTTTTCTACAATCCTTCATTACTCATGTAGGATCCATGTATAGAACCCATCTAATGGTGATGAAAACATATTCTTGTGATCTAAAAATGGCAATAATAAATCATTTTGTTCTAGCATGGTTGATTGACTTTAATTCGTAGTTCATCTTGATTGCTTAATGTTTCTTCAATCATGCAAAAATTCTCTTGATCTTCCTTATCTTAAGAGGATGTGGTAAAGAAGAGAGTAATTCTAGAGAGCAGTCCATTGTAAATAAGTATTCTCGAAAAACCTCACTTAGAATTTATAATTATCCTATATATTAACCTAGGGATTTAGTTTTAATTTTAATTATTTTCACATATTCCCTTAATAAAATATTAAACTCATGTATGACCCCAATCTATGTATTAAAATAATAATATTTTTTTCTTCTAAAATATGAATTTTCTAGAGAAATGATATATATTATATTATCTACTTAAAAATTAATATTTTTCACTATAAAAAATATTGGTCTCTTCATCCTCCTTATCATTTATCAAATACCCAAAAAAATATTTAATTATATATTTCCTCTTAAAATAAATATTATATTCATAGTTTGGAGAATAAATATTTATTTAATTTTACCGATCAACAATAAATGATGAAATTATTTATCAGTCATTAGAAAATTATATATTCCTAATAAATAAATTCATATATAATATAATTAAGATAGAAAGAAACACTTAGTGTATGACCCTTTATGCTTATTTGTCATTTCCATTAGGTGGGCATTCTTAAAGACCAAGATTACATTCTAGGAATCTTTTAGGGAACCCAAGAGAAATTAAATAATGTCAAAATGTAGAAAATTGCATATGAGTGACCGTTTTGTGATATAATCCATTTGTTACAATATCTCATCAAGTAGGTTTCACTCTCAAGTCATCAACTTGTATACCTGATAAATCTTTCTTTGACTATATAAAATAAACTCATCATTACACCATGGTCATGAAATTTAATATAATTTTTCAATTTCAGTCAATGGTTTAAGATATCAACTTACATGAATATAGAAATGAAAAAATGTTTCCTTGAGTAATTAATTAATAACAAGTCAATCCTGAAACACCCAAGATAACCAAATTTTCCATGAACTATTATCATCATGGTTTATGATAATACATCTAATTGTAACACTCATGACATGTATTAATAATCATCTTAACATCTAAAAACAATCACACAGACCCATAGACAGGAATATCCAATGACACATAAACAAGTAGAATTCCTTCTAGTGGGTGTGTTATCATAATCTCTCATCCCAGATACTACCAAGTAAAAACTCCCTGAGATAATGTCCCATCAATTTATGAGTACTCGCACCTAACATTCAACATACTATATACACCCCTTATATTATGGTATCTCGTTGTATAACTAATTTTAAGAATATGATCATAGAATTTAGAGGCTCTCATAAAATAGGGTCACTACTATGCCCTTTTTCAATGAACCGGATAATCTAGGACATTGTTACATTAATGTAAAATAATTACTAATATATAATAATATGTTTAATTAATATTCACTTATTGGAATATAAATGAAGTCCAATGTACAATGTTTTGTTCTACAACACCAAAATCACTACTTTATATGTTTTAAAAATGAATTTTATGTATCATAGTGAAGCTATGGAATTTTATAATTTCATCTTTAGTTTTTATGTTGTTCAAACCAAGGTTTTTTAGCTGGAAATGGAGTGTTGTTTGTGTCTATTGTCAATCCACACTTGGTTGATCAAATAATTTTTCATGATAATTGATCTTAAGGTCAAGATGGCTTCATTGTTGTAGGTGGAATTGTTTCCCAGTGTTTTCCACATTTTTGGGGTCCAAAATTTAGATCATGGAGAAATTTTTTTAAATAATTTTTTTTTCACATAATGGAATGTTGTTTCATTCAAGGATGAAGTTGTTTCACAAAGTTTCACAAAATATATGTTTCCAGAACATCACATCAAAATATGAAAAAATGAAGGAGCTTCACGCAATATCTTAAATTCTGTGAAAGTTGGAGTTACGTGACATAGAAATATTTATGCATGCTAATAAAATAGAGATATATTTTTCACAATAAAGGTAGAATCAAAAGTATAAGTTTAGTATAAGAGGAAAGTTGTATGCATAGTGTAAGGAACACAAGTAACTTGCGCATAGGGTTTCCCATGTCTATAAATAGGTGGCTACTACCTTTTTTTGTGTTTTGTGAACAATTTTTGAGAAATATAGACTTATGAAACATAACCAAAAAACTTGTGTAAAAGTAAACATGTTTCATGTGGTTTCACAAGTTTCACAACCACCATGTTTTGAATATATAGTTTGATTTATCAATGCATATAGGTACAACAATTTTTGAATATGGTGCATGAAATTTATCATGATAATTCAGGAAAAATTCCAATGAAAAGAAAAGAAAATATGTGATTCCAAGATCATTGAGGTAAAAACCATAAATAACTCTAAGAGATCATATGTTTATATGACTAAAGATGAATAAAAAAAGGGAGCATAAAGGGATCAGTGGAAGAATTTACTAATCACATGAAATATGACTATGAAATTTCTATGATTAGTAAACTCACATAATTCTTAAGGATTTAGGTGATTTAAAATAATTATTATTCCTCTATATATTAGGAAAAATATTCAAGAGTGATTCTAGATAAATTCACCAAGCATGAATCCAAAAAATGTTGACTCTGATTGTAGTGGGGACAATACATGGAATGCATGAGAATGGGACATCTGGGAAACCCAACTTGTATAAGAGAATAATTGGAAGCTTATTATACATGACTATACCATGATTAGATATCATCATTGAAATATTCTTAGTAGCACACGTTCAAAGTAATTCAAAGGAAGAAAATTTGGTATTTTTTAAATAAATCAGGAGGTTTATTCAAGGTACATTCAGTTTTGGCTTATACATTATAGTAGGAATAGATAATAAACTATATGAATTTTCTAATCCGGATTAGCCTAGATATGTGGTGGGTCTAAAGTTTACAAGTGGTGGTTAATTATTTATAGGAAAAATTTGGGTGGAATGGTTGAGCAAGAAACAATAAATCACTTATCTTGGTATGGATGATGTAGAGTATATCTCTACAACAAAGGAATGCAATAAACTATTGTGTATCAATCAATAACTAAATTATTTTGGTGATGTGTTTAAATATCCAATAGTAATTCACTATGATAAGAAGATCATGATCGATCTTACTAATAATCTTATTAATCAATATCTTACCAAAAATATTGAGATCAGATATCATATCCTCAAAGAAAAATTTTAACAAGATGTGATCAAAATGAATCATGTTGGAACTGATGACCAGGTGGCTAATAGCCTGGTTCATCCCTTGGTAGCACCAATGTTCAATAAACATTAGTTAAACCTCAGTGTTCATCCACATCTCATTTCATGAGGAGATAATGTTTTTCCCCTCTCCCCATTTCTATTAACTATTTTAATCTATTTTTGGATATCATGTAGTTATATTGTAGATATATTATTCAAGGGGGGTTTAGCACTAAAAGGTAAAATATTGTTTCTTGGGGTTTATTTACAAAGGAGGAGATAAGTGAAATACATCGAACTATAAGTTTTCAGACTTGGTTGGTTGTCATTCAAGGAATGAAATTAACTTTTTCCACTCTTTTTTTCAACACTGAGATTTGATCACATAAACAAAGAGTTATGGATGACCTAATTCAGGACCATTAGTTTTTTAATAAATTTTTATGAATTATTGAAGTTTTTATAGATTTTAATCAAACCCAAAATGAAATATTGTTTGAACCAAGGTTTTTTAACTGGAAATATAGTGTGTTTTGTTTCCTCTATCCATCCATATAGGGGTGATAAAAATATTTTTCTAGATAAGTTATTTTATAGTGAATATGGATTCATTGTTGAAGGTTGTATAATTTTCCTATGTTTTCCAAATAAATTTGGTCTATAATTTTGAGTATGGGGAATATTTTTTTTGAATATGATGGTATATTTGTGTAAAGAAAAATAGTTGTTCACAAGGGTGGAAGTTTTTCAAAAATTTTAGCTCAAGTGATGTTTTTGGAACATGTTATAAAAATATAGAAAATGAAAAAATGTGGGCACAAGATCTAAAATTCCTTGAAAGTTGGACTTTTTTGACACATGAGGAGTTGCATGAGCCCGTAAAATAGTGATGAAGTCTTCGTGCTAAAGGTGACATAAAAATTAGAAGTTAAGTTAATGATGAAAGTTTTTTGCATAGTAGAAGGCATTCAAGTAACTTTTACATAGGGTCCGAATGATTTATAAATATGTTTCTACCCAAGAATTATACATAACTATTTAAATGAGTATCTAGTTTATTTTCCACAAATAAGTTTTCACATCATAGAGTTCCACAAAGGAAATTTGTGTGAAGAACGTTCCTTGAGTCTATCAAGATCAAGTGAGGTTTGTGAAAATTTTACATAAAAGGTAAAATTACAAGAAAACCCCCCAAAATTCATGCAGTTGCAAGTGTTTCTCACTAGTTCACAAGTTTCACATCTAGTAGGTTTTGAATATGTGGATTTAACATTTCATATGATTCCATCAGTTAGGCACTCTGGTGAAAGTGGTGTATCGTTCTAATAAGGGGAAAAGACTAAAATTAAAAATCAATTGAACTAAACTACGAATACTTAAACTAAGTAGGACTCCACATGAGGTAGTGAGCAAGGGTACTTGATGGAAGAAATATTAGGGAGGAAGTGTGTTATCTCTAAAATTCTTGTAAAGTCATTATTCCTGAAAGAGAGTGACCATGTCTAATCTTCTATACCCCACTATAATCAGTGAATCTTACAAAATTATGGTATGAACAATCCACTATTGGTGTATACTCCTTGTACAAGACCTTAGTGGTGAACCAAGTAAAACATCCATGTTGTTATTATATTTATACATCTGGGTGTTTGATAACTACATGATTCCATCAGAAAAGTTTAACATGTTCTTACCAATTTGGCGACAATATCCATCACGTTAAAAGAAAATGGTGACACCCTGATTCATCCATCCATGCTCAGGGTGTTTTAGGGTCCTAAATAAGTGACTATTATGTATCATTTAATTGGAATTTATGTATTATAGTGTCTCCAACACTTTCTACATTTCATGTTCTCTATCATAGTTATTTTTATGCATATAATACATCGCCAATTTTATTCTATATTCCATATCACACAATTTATTTATAAAAAATTCAACAACATCATGGGACTACTCTAGATATCCCAAATTTTCTCATAAACTTTTTAAAGCGTCTCAAAAACATAATCAATGGGCTCCAATGATATTTTCTCACATTGGAAATCAAATACAACACCTCAATAATTCAATTGGGTTCCTCAATCTCCGCCTTGGTATTTTTTTCCAACTTTAATATATCATATCAAATATCATGAAATAATTTCCTTTATCAATGAAAAATATATTTATTCCAAACTGATGGAAGAATAATTTTTTATGAGTGAATTTCATTACTCAATGATAAGAAAATTATGGTTGACTGATTTTAAAGTCATTCATCCCAATCCATACACCCAATACATCACTTTTTTAAGAAAAACATTGTATTAATTACAGTTACATGTGGGTTTTGTCCAAATTTCAACCCCTTTGAAAATAGAATCAAATGTTTTGTAGTCCATTAAAATAATCCCCCAATTAAAATTGAAATACATAACATGAAAATTCATCAAGAATATTTCAAATTTATCCTTGGTTATGGATTTGGTGAAGGTATCCGTGACTTTATACATTTATGGAATTAATTACAATCTAACATATCCATTTTCAACCTCATCATTAATTAAATTATATTTTATGTCATTGTTTTTAGATATAGAATGTTACACTTCAATTATATAAAGATCAATTGAAATTTTATTATCCCATGTAATTTTCAACGGATCCTCAGTTCTCACCTTCAAATATTACAAGTACTCTCTTTTCATGATCATTTGCATAAAAGAATGTGTAAAAATACCATACTCGTCCTCTATAGTGATTAATGTTATTTTTTTAGTTTATTTCAATTTATTCTCACATATATTTCTCCTAAAACTGATACACCACTTGAAGTTTATTTCTTGTGATTATAATCTCTATCCATGACAGTATCATTGTATCTAGATCGGTCCAGGTGTTCACCTCTTTTGTACAAAAAAATTAAAGGTTCATTTCATTTTTTTTATAACTCTATTATAATCCAAAAAGTATTATTATTTTCAATCACTTTAATAACTTACAAAAAAAATTATTTCGAAGAAAATTTTAGTCCTTGATGCAATGAAATTAACTAAGCTACCAATAAACATTCTATATTTATTTTGATTTTCACTTTTTCATACACCATATTTTCTTAGATTAACTATAAATTTTATTATTATAAAAATATCGATGGTATCTTTTATTATTTATTTATGTAAAAATTCCTTGGTATAATTTTATTAGGATGAAAAAAATGAAATTTTTCTTTCACACAAATTCAATCCTAGGAAGAAGATCACCTACCCCAACATATAAATTAAAAAATACCTCTTTAATTTCCATGAAAATATTAATAATATTTCTATTTATTACTTTAAAAAATATTTCATCAATATAAACAATGAAAATAAGAGTACCTATGATCATTTCCATTAAATAAAAATTGTTTTCCAATTTACCTTTATCAAACTTTATCTCTATCAAGTATACATAAAATTTTGAATTCAAGGATCTCGGAGACTGTTTTGTATCATATAGAACTTTTTTTATTTTAAAAAAAATAGTACCATCCCTTTCATGAAAAAAAAAATTGGGTTGTCAAATATATACTTCTTATTAAAGTTCTCTATTAAAGAAGACATAATTCACCTATATTGGGAAGACCTTATAGTTCTTGTGAGATGAAACAACTGGGAATATCCTTAAGGATTCAATTCATGAAATATGATAAAATAACTTTTTAAAATAAACCCCTTCAACCTAAGAGTATCCTTTTCAGACTATCTTGGAATTATTTATTATAACTTTACCTTTTTTATTATGATTATTCATAAACACACACTTGGTTCCTATCATATTTTTCACTTTTTTCAAGGTAAAATAGTGAAAGTATCATTACTTCAAATCTATTATATCTCATCATTAATTGATTTAGCCTATTTTTTTATTCAACATCCTAAACAACTAATTTGAGAAAATTTTAGAAATAAGGTCTATTTGATTTTCAATTAGAAATTTCCTTCTAGTATGAATTGGTGCATTCAAATTTCCAATAGTATTTTTCAATTCCAAAATATTTTTAGCTTATAATATTTTAATTTCTTATATTAAAGAATACTGTCACCAAATAATATATGATTTTGTTTTGTATTATCACTATCTACCTCATTTTCAATTGGTTAATCATAGTTTTTGATATAAATTAGCTTGTGGTGTTCATCAAAACATTCAGAATCTATATATTTTTTCACAAGAAAATTATATTTAGTTTTAATAATCATTAATTAATAATATCCCACCAACTTGTGTATCTTTTTTATATAAATTTTTTACTTTTCAATTAAATATATATCCCATAAAGACTCCCTCATCAACTTTCTCATCAAACTTTCCTAGATATGAGTTTTTTATTCTTCAGAAACATGGACTACCAAAAACTTTGAAGTACTTAACTGTAAGATTACTTTTGTAATAAATTTCGTTTGAAGTTAGAGTGTATTCATTCATAAATATAAACCTATTGTTATGTTGTATAATTATATTAAAAGTTTATATCTATAATAACATTGAGATTATGAATTCTGTTAGCATGGTTCTTTTTATCTAATGAATATCCAATTTTTACTCTCTGTAGCTCTATTTTTATAGGATGTATATGAATAACTGTATTGAAGATTGATCCCAGGATTGTAAAGGTAGGAAAGAAATATATTAATTGTAAAATTCTTTACATTATATTTCATTATCTTCTTTATATATAACCACACTCTTTATCAACATCTCTATTAAAAATTTTGAACTCATTTACAGCTTTGTATTTTTGATCCACAAGCATAAAATTAGTTATTTTTTAAAAATGATCAATTAATGTGAAAAAAAAAAGCAATCACCTATTAAAGAATGATCCTAATTAGCCCAAATTATCATAGTGAATAATTCATGTTTCCTACTGGAATGAATTTATACGTTTTTATGAATTTCTTGTATAATTTTACATATTTATATATTTCATAAAAATAAAGAATTTATATCTACAGTTGATGAATGTATCTTATCACAACACCTCCTGTTCAATTATTTTATTCCTATGACCAAGATGTCTATGTATATTATTGTAAATATTTATAATATTTTTATCTCAAATAAAGAGTCTTCTGAATCTCTAGTCTAGTGTAAATTTCAACTGGTTCTTTATCCGTTTCTAATGACTCTTCCATCTTGTAAAATTGTGATAATGCAAGTATTACTCTTGAAAATGATTAAATTATAATAAAAAAAGATGACTGACACTAAAAAAATTATTTTTGAGTCCATTTATAAATAGTACATCGCGGCACATCAGTTTTTTCCTCAATCGTAGTTGTCCTAAAGCCTGTGATATTTAAGGATCTATCATTACCAAAATTGAATGCATCTCCAACATTTTCCTTAATATTATTCAAAAACAATTCAAATTTTCATGTGTTATGATCATCCACTATCACTAATCTATGTCTTATTCACTGAATTATATTAAAAACCACCTCAAATGAAGTAAATTTTAATCTACATCACTTTTATGAACCTTCTTATCAAAATATTCCTGATGTTTTTTTTTTCTTAAATCATAGTCATAAATTTTTCAACACAATGAAATGTTTTATCATTATTTCCATATCTTCATTCCTGATAATCAAATCTATTTTTATTAGAAAAACATGTTATACATGTATTCAATAATACATTATTTCTAAGACCATTTATCTTTATTTTAGAGTTTAATCTTTTCTTTCTAGTGTTTCTCCCACATGATTCATGCCTACTCTAAGGAAGTGATATGTTTTAAAAACAATTATTATCATTGTTCTCAAAGGTTACACAACAAAAACAACAATATACTGAGTATAATCTTTTATAATAATACAAATCTGGTTTCTAAGTTTTCTTTTGATGTTCAGAAATATTATTATCTTTATTTTTCAATTTAATAAAAGAATAATTTTTCTGCACATTTACTCAGCACCACTATACATATGTGTAGATTATCATTACTTTTCTTGGATAATAAAATACCAATATTGATTTATAGTCCTACACTATTATTTGAAATAAATTTAGTAATGTTTAAAAAAATAGTTTTTACCTATTTCTTTAGGAATACATTCTCAATAGTTTGAAATGATTTAATTTTAACTTCCATATATTTTTCAAAATAATTTAATATATTTTTCATAGTATTTTCATCTTCGAGTCACCTTGAATGTGTCTTCTATAACTCTTAATTTTTTTTATCAAGACTTCCCTTAATATCATTAACTTTTTTTATAATTCATCACCCTTTAACTTGAGTTTTTTTATTTATTAGATGTAACCATACTCTATTTTGTGAAGATATTATTTTTCATAATTCTCTTTTTCATTCCATTTCCTTAATATATGTATTTTCAATACAATTTTAGTATTTTTACAAGATAATCCTCAAGTTATACTTTCAATAAATGTTCCTTGTATATCTCTTCACCTACTTCTTCATCATGACTTAAAGTTTCTTCAACGTTTTTAATATGAACCAAGGTGATCCCAGATTTTTTAGGAACTACCTATTTAGAATCACTAAATGATGTGGCAATGTATTACTCTTTATTTCTCAATATACTCTTTCATTTCCTTATAGAAAATATTTTCTTTCTCTTAGAGTATTTTTTATCTTCTCTTGAACTTTTACCCCATTACTTTCTCTGGGGCCTTTTTTATTTCTCATCATTCTCATACCTTTTACTTTTCCATTCTAAAAAATTAGATGAAGAATTCCCAATTTTACCAAACATGAAGAATTTTAGTGTAATGTTCCCTTCGTAATTACCCTTTAATTTTTAAATTTTCTTTGATATAAGAACCATGATCCTCTTTTAACCTTCATATTTTTCTTTATCATATTCTAATTCAATAAAGGACTCAACATACACCACATTTATTTTAAGTATATTCATAACCTTAAATATATTAGATTGTGTAATCATATACTTAAAATTTATATATTTCTTTAAATCATTAGCCAAAAATTATGTTATTCAACTCATTAAGAGATAAATTGTCTTCATCTTCCAATGAATAAATTTTTCATTAAATATGTCAGGGAAGTTTCTTCGAATTTTATTAAAATTTAAGAATCTTACATGGTATCTATAAAACCCCTAGTAGTGATAAAAGTCTCATCCATTCTCTTTAAGTAGTTTTCAAGGGTTTATTCTTCTTTTATCCTCTTAACTTCAAAATTTACACTCTTGATCTGTAATAGTTTTTACATAACTTTCAAATTTTCTTCAAATATCTTTTATTATTTTTCCTAAATCATCATAATAGTGTACATCCCCATCACATTGTATATAATTGTTTTAATAAATTTAATATAATGTATTTCCTTTCATTTCCATCAAACTCATAGTCACCCATATTAACAAAGGTCATATGTGAATCCTTGTCAATAGGTGGAAATCCTTTAATAGCATCATCACTAACTTATTGTCAAAAGGAATGAAGATTGGGGATCATCATAACATTCCATCAATATAGATTAATTATATTAAAAATAAGAATACCTCTATTGTTAATTGAATCTATATTCTCCATATTCAGCTTCAATCATGGTTAAATATTTAAGAGAAAACTAGGTTTTATCTAATACTAAGGGAATTTCTCATATTTGGGATGATGTATTACTATTAAGGGGGTAAATCAATGATACCCATTTTTATAATTTCCTATTATTATAAATTAACATTAATGACTAGTTGAAGTCTCAAGCCACACTTTTTATTTAAGTTCACACCCTTACCTATATACAACTGAATAGAATATCTAAAAGTCACACATGTTTTTTAAAAAGTTTGGTCCTAATGTGGGAATATAGTCCTTTGTGTGTTTGAGTCAAGTCTAATACATATAAAGATTGTTACTATAGAAAAGTGATTATAAATCGGTGTGTAGGGATTATCCATGACTTAGTACCAACACTATTTGATTCTATTATTGAGGGATCTTTAGGGTAGGTTCGACACCCATATCCAAAGTAAAATTACAATCTTCCAATGTAGGGGCTTGAATTAGATTATACTCTATCCCTCTAGTATTTCATGATCCCTCTTATACTCTTATATAAGATTAATATCTGTAGTATTCTATGAGATTAATTCGTACCATAATATAAGATCTTTTTCCTCACAAGTAGGTCTTTGACTACCAAAATAATATCAACAACACATTATTCACATCGGTTGTCTTCGGAATATAATATAATGATCAACACATGCATGATAGAATATAGGAACATGTTTCCTTCAGATGATCATCCCTATATTTATTTATACATCAACACATACAATCAACATTAATAAAATGATCATCGTTCTCTACCACATTTATCTCAATTTTTTATAGAAAAACTGGAACAACATAGAATCCACTTATTCTATATATATATTCTATCTTCATACATTTTATTTACATAATCTTATGAATATTTTTTCACATAATTTTAATATGGAAAATCCTTGAGATGTGTATATGTGATTACCACCACATTTAAACTAGTCAATAATATTTCTCTAGATTTTTATTCTCATTGAATCACAATAAAATATATCCCAATTAAATTTTTGATGATATTTTGATTCATCCTTATTTTAAAAAAATGATTAAATTCATGGGTATTTAAATTTATATTTCTACATGCAGGAATATCATCAAAGTGTGGTATCTCATGCCATATAATGGATTCATATAAAACATTTTTAATCCACCATGGATTCAACTAGGATTTATATGAGTATCTCCATTTCTCATAGGGAACATGTAATCCCAATACATGATCTATTATGGCCTACCCCTCATTATCTCAACATTTCACAACTACCACGGTGAATAAAAAGATATGGCCTTATTTACCTTCCCATTTTACAAACTCTAGATTATCCATGACCTTCTAGATAAAATGTAAATCCTATTTTATGATTGATAACCCTTTTTGCCTTCTATTCATAGTATAGACCATCTTCTCAAATCATAGTCTTATCTCAATTCTAGAAACCAGATTCTGATTAAACCATTATCCTCTTACTAGGTCATGAAATATTATTCATCTAGATGGAATAAAGAACATCTTTCCAACATAAAAATTTAATCAAATTCATATTTGAATAATTATATGGTCTAATTCATTAAAGAATAGATTTTTTCAACATATGACATCATTATTCTTTAGAATACATGAGTCTCTAAATCTAACATTTTATGTATAAGTCTAAAACCTTATAATATTGTGATATATTATAAAAATAACCCTTATATATTTTATAAATAACTATTATGTTTGATATCCATTTCAAATTTTTATATCAGATTCCTTAAAATGGTTTTTATATATATAGTTATACTCATGAAATTTCCATTTTTTTATTCCTCCTTAAGATGAACTTTATGTATTCTCAAAAAAAAATTACATATTGTAGTGAAGAATAAAACATTTCAAATTTTATATTTAATCTGAAAGTGAATCTTACATAATAGATAATTTTCTTTTATGTATTAAAAAATCTCCCAAAAAAATATATTTCTATTTATATCCTAGAACTAAATTTATGTATGTAATACATAAAAAAAATCATCAATATTAAACTAGTTATAATTTATAAAGAAGCACTTAAAAACCTTCTCATGACTCCTCCATCAATAATAAATTATCGTTAAAACATTAAAAAATATATAAATACATTCTCAGTAGGTTCTAATGATCTTCACTATGTGTTTTCAATAAATACAAAAATTCAAAAATTCCATTGGATTCTTAATTAGGTATCATAAAAATATGGAAAAAATGTGTGAAAATAGTATAAAGAAATTGTTTGAAGACATATATAATTTAAATGAATAATAATCTATTTAAATTTAATTTAAATGGAAATAAAAAAATAATAAATTTTCATGAACTTACCATCCCATAATAAAAATAAGGCACAATGAATTTATCCAAAAATGATTTAACCCGAAAAACACAAAACAAAAATAAGTAAAAGAGATCACAGTGTTTTTATTGATGAAAATATCATCACAATTCATCATTGATGATCTCTAACTAAAAATTGTTAAACCATCGATCACCGAACCAAACTGATAACACCACGGAATGACTAAAAATTTGATCCTGATTGCAAAACAATATTTAACCCATAATTCAAAAACTCCAAACACCGAATAGAGAAGTGATTAGTAAGTTGGTGTTTTTTGAAAAAATGGAAAAGATGGTAGTTGTCCAATTCATGGAAGAACACTATATTTAATATTTTAGGCTACCCTACACAATGTTTATAGTAGCCAATGCATACATCCATAATGATTCCATAGAAAACTATAATAAATGATCTCGACAACAAAATGGGTTTTTCTCTTCTATGATGAGGAAAAATTAGAGATTCTCAATAGATTAAAAAATTAATTATTTTATACTATTTTTATGGATATTCTCTAAATCCAAGAAATTCTCGACACATAATGAGTAACACCACTTTAAAAGAAAGTTATAAATTCTTAAATAAGTATCCAAAACTATTTAAATAAAGAGTTATAACTCTTTAAATGAAGATCCAAAACTCTTTAAATTAAGAGTTACAACACTTGTGACTATTCAACTAATTTCTCCTAAATTCTAAACATGGAAAATATTAAAACAAATAAATATTAAATATAATCATTAATGAATATATAATACCCCCACTTTTTTGAGAATTATCCACAAGCCTTAAATATAAAAATTTGAAAAACATTGATATATATAATAAAGTTAACATATAATTTAAACATTTACATAGTGTGGACATTTCGAAGTTATATAATATTTGAAGTTAACTAAGTATTAAATTAAAAATATTTATTACATCACTAGATATTTCACACATATAAAAAATTATCATTCATTAAAGAGTCAATAATTCAAAGAACTATTATAGACATCTTCTTTAATCCATTCATAAAATCTCTTGAAAGTTAAATTCCAATCATTCATAAGAGGAAACATCATTTATAAGTTCATATAGGTGAGACATTATGATTTCACCTTGCTATTATCTCCATATAAGTCTAATAGTTTAAATTTTTCAAAGAGACCTATAACTAAACTTTGAATCTTAAAGGGTGATATTGGCATAAAATATACTAATGAAAACTATCAACATCAATAATCATTATGGTAACTTTTTTACCCATTATACATATCAATAATAGTCTACCTAATAAGAGTGTTGGGATACCAATACCAAATTATTATTCAGTGTGGTTTAGCTTAATTTATCTATTAGTCATGTATATAATCTATCTCTATAGATATTTTAAAAATTTATCCATATTGTTTTTAAATGATCTCAAATACAAAACTGTTATGATACCATATTATAAAAAATTTCTCAAATAATCATGCCTCAAAATTATATTTCTAGATATTCCATTATAACTGAGGCTATATTCTCCGGATAGTGTTTCTTTTCTAACATAATGACTTAAAATTGTAACCATTAGATTAGACCAAAAATCAATGTCTATTAATAGATCCAACTCATTTCGGTGTATTCTCTTAACACATATGGATGATAATAATAGTATAAAATTAAATCTTTGGTATTACCTAAATATCTGAATATTATCATTATATATTTCCAATGATCCACATAAGGATTACTTGTATATATATCCTTTTACATAATATAAAAGTAATATTGGCTCTAGAAAAATGTAATTCACACATTAGAGAACCAATTTTACTGGCATATTAAATATTTTTTATGGATTTGACTGTATTTATAAATATTTTAACACTATAATCAAAATAATTATTAGTATATTTGTAAAAAAGATGAAAAAATTTATTTAACATTTTTTCAATGTAATGTTACTTACTTAAATAATATCTCCTACTATTATTTTTTAACTCTAATACCTAAAATAGTATCAAATATTTCAATATCATTCTTTTTAAACATATAGGACAAATAATAATGTGTCTTTTTTACTCCAATAATATTGTTTCTAATAAGAGACATATCATCTATATATATAATCACAAGAATTCAATATTCATTTATAATCATTTAATAAACCTATTTTTCAAATTTTTATTAAAAAAATATATAATATAATAGAATCAATTTTTCTATGCCATTGTTTCAATGATTTTTTATGTCCATAATGATATTTAACTAGTTTAACTAGTTTACTTACCTTCTTTCCATTAAGTTATAAAATAAATCTTTCTTTTTATTCCTTATAAATCTATTGATTTAAATCTGAATTTTAAAAATAATTTTTAAAAAATATTTGAAGGATATATAAATGATTAATTTATGCTAACGCGGCCAATATCCTTATTCGTGTAATTTGATATATAAGAGAATATGTATCTAAATAATCAATCTCATTTTTTTAATCTGAAACCTTTGTCAACTAATCTTTCTTTAAAATAATGAATATTACCAGTATAATCATACTTATTTCTAAAAACACTTTTCTGACTAATATGTTTTTAATATTTTGGTAAATCTACAATTAATAGGGTTTTATTCCCCATAATGAAATCCATCTCATCGTTAATTGTTTCTATCTATAGAGAAGCATCCATAGAATTTATAGCTTATATGTCTTCGGGTTATACTCTACAGTTAATACCATGGGATAATTATTGAAAATATAATTACTTATATATCCCACAATAATTAAAACATTTAATCTAGATAACTAAATATGGATGTAGATGTTTCTCCTTCCAATGTATTCTACTCAATTTTGATTCAACTCAAGTATTTTCATTATTCTCTAAATTTTTATTTAAATTGGATAGAATACAAGATAAAAGGGTATGATAATTATCCCCCTCAATATCAACCTTAATAAATGTATTTTTAAAAAACTCTAAATATTTTGAATCTACAATGATAATAGATTCGAAATACATAACTCGGTATTCTTTTTTATATTCAATATAACCAAAAAAGCACGTTTAACTTCTCTAGAAAATATTTTAGTTTTTTTAAGATCAGGAACTCTATAATCGGTTAAATCCCCCCAACCCACATTAAAATATGAAATTTTATGTATTATATCATTTGAAATTTTATTAGGAGATAATTTAGATTTATTATATTCAATTTCATTAGGAATATAACAAACAGCTAATAATGATTCACCCTATAAATTTAATGGAAACTTTGATTTATTAATCATGTTGTTTACAATTTCAACTAAAGTGTGGTTTTTCCTACTAGCTAATCCAATTTTATATGGTGTATAAATAATATTACTCTGATGAATTATACAATTTTATTCATGGAACATATTAAATACAATTATAAAATATTCACCATCTCTATTCGAGATTAATACTTTAAAATTTTGGTTAAATTCTCGTCAACTTCATATTTGTATTTATCATACATATTAAAAGAATTATATTTTTTATAATATTATATACCTGAAAATATTTACCAAAATCTTCAATAGAAATAATAAAATTCATTTTACCTCCATGAGTTAACATACCATTTAATTCACAGATATCAAAATACACTAATTTTAATATATCACAATTTCTATAAGAAAATTTTAAATGGTGTTTTAACTATTTTAAATTAAATAAATTTTTCACATTTATTCAATTAAATTTTAAAATTAATTGTTTTTTACATATTTATTTCATTTAATTAATTATAAATAACTTGTTTTAAACTATCATTCCATAAAATGGATGAATAAATCAAATAAGAAAAAGACTAAATCATATTATTAAGAGGTATTTGATACATGTCATCACTTGAATACCCATTCCCCAAAATCATTCCTCCCTTTGACAATATAACCTTGTCATATTCAAATGAAACTAAATACCCCTTTTTACATAGAATATTAATAGAGACTATATTATTTTGAATCTCAAGTACAAACATTTAATTTAGAAGAGAGAGATTCTTCCTATAAGTATAATCTAGTTCCATTATTCCTTGACTGATGACTATGATGCGTGAATTATTCCCAATGTGTGCTTTATTAATGATAGAAAATTTTTGTAATATTTGGAACATTGAATAATCCTCACACACATTCATGGTAGCTCCAAAGTCGATCCACCATACCATATTCATCAAAGTCATATAGACTATGGATATCATCATAACTAGATTTTATTTGATATATTTTTAGCATGTTTTTTATCTTTAATTCCACAATAACATTCATTATAAAATTCAATCATTTTCTATATACAAGGAAATATATATTCTTCTTGGAAGGGTAATTTTTCTTCTAGAATGGTTTACTTCTCTTCTTGGCATGTAACGAAGAATTTTATGGTCCCTATATCTCGGTGATATTAACCTTAGAATCTAATTGTGAAGCTATACCCACATCTATCAAAATGGATTCTTCTTCAATGAAAACAATATTTTGGAATTGTTACAAGGAAATATTATCACCCTTTTCAATAATTGATTTACCAAATTCTATTCACATATGTAGAAACTTAATAATGATTTCACACACTTGTAATGTTTCTAACACCTGAATTTTGATAGACTGTATTTTTTTTGTAATGCATTAATGTTCAATAACTTTCTCCTACTCCAGATTATAATTAACCATCTAGAAATTAATTTATTTTTCAAGAAGAAACTAGTTTATTACTTCTTATTTGGATTTATTCTTGAATTAAAGTGCATAAAAAATCTATTTTGGATCCTTAATTTGGTAAAAGTATTCATAATGATGATTTGATAATGTGTTTAGAATATTTATTCAATACAAAACATCATCATCATTATGTTTCTTCCTCAGTTGTGAATGTGTTTGATATGTGCCACACTAATGGGTGTCTTGTCAGGATTTTTCATGGGATCTTTGGGGAGATGATTATGATTTGGTTCCCATATGTAAAATATCCTTAACACTGTAAGGAGGAAATCATTCTTGTCTTTAAATTGGGATAAGTTATTTCTATCAAATATATTGAGCTTAATTAATTATTGATTCATGACCTTCAAAGATTCATAATCCATTATTTTGGAATTAAATCAATAATATTATTGAAACAATTTTGGAAAAAATGGTTGTATTTTGAGTCGTAAAAGCACACTATCCTTAAATATTAGGTCCTCCCAACACTACATTGCTAGTATGAAAAATATACCTCCATGATGATTCCAAAGAACACTATAAAAATCCTCTTGATAGAAAGTTCATGTGTTTCTACATTTATTATAAGTGGAGAGGAATAAAACAAACCAAATACACATCCACCCAATCACCCCAATGGGTCATGCCTCATCCCTCCCTACAAGGAATTGTAAGCACTATCTGAACCAATTTTATTCGATTTTTAAATTTTCTATAGACCCTGTGGCTAATTGAAAGCTCATTATCTTTTCCATAATTCACTGAAGAAACAAACATGAAGTCTTTATATTTATTTATGGTATATCTATAACTAAGGCATGTTGGGTGTATCCTCCAATGAACTATATTTTCACCTGCAGTATCCACTATAGTCTATCATCCTGACAGTCATCCCTATACTCATCTCTAGTCCTACAAATTAGTGGTTAAACTATCATATCCCACACAAATTTTTTGGCTATCACCAAATCCCTCCATAAATTAGAGGCCAATTTTTCATCAACCTCCCCTTTATCAATGATGATATATCCAAAACTATCCCACACCCAATTAAAGCTGCCACCCACACTTCTACCCTACCAACACCACATGTCCCCACACTAATACCTCCCACAAATTCCACCTATTTAATGAATTCCCAACATATGAATTATGATGAGATAATACTACTATCCAATATACATTTTATATATTTTATTAAGGAATAAACTCTTCTCCCATAATTTAATTTGGTGGAACACAGTAGGTTGGGTTTCAACCCCCAAAGAGTGATGTAGTGGGTTCTATTCATTCACATGAATGGATAGCAATTTTATTTATCCTTTATGATAAGGGAAAAATAATGATTATCACTATATTTAAAGGGTGTATTTTTTTCATAATATTTAAAAATATGTCCATTGGATCTCAAAAGTCACTAATATATGAAGATTCACACCACATTGAATGAAGAGTTATAACTCTTTAAATGAGCAGCCTCAATTATTTAAATGAAGAGTCACAACTCTTCAAATAAAGAGGAATATTATTTAAATAAAGACTTATGAATATTTAAATTATAAATTCTTTATATTTAAATTAAAATGTATAAAATATAAAATAAATAATTAATAAATATTATAATTAATATATATATTATGTTTAGAAGGGAATAGTGTGAGACTAAACATGTGTGTCGGGGTGGGCGGCATTTCTTAGGGGATTCCATCAAAGGGGTTACTTGTAAGAGATTAATATTGAAAGTTATACAATTCATATAAGATTTTAATGAATGGTGGTGGCATGGAAAATATTTTTCTTTGAAGAGAGGAGGTCGGCTGGGAAAACCTTCAACCTATAAGAGATACGAGGTGGTGTTTCCAAATAAAATCAAGCAAATTTCCCTAAAGGTGGATCACTACACATGTATATTCTGGTGAGGTAGATGGTAAATAATTAGAAGGGGAAAAGTATGGGATGAATATTTCGATAAGTGAGGAAATAATTTGAATATCCCATTAATACCTCCAAGAGGAAGACAACTGCTCCTCATTGAAGAAGGCACATGGCTCAGCTACATGAAAATTGAACACCTTCTCATTCTATTTTCAAAATTTAAAAAAATCCTAGATATGTTAAATTAAAACAATAATAATAATATTAAAACAATAATGATAATGATAATTATAATATATTATATGCATATAAATTAGTTACCATATTATCCATATTCACACCCACTTAATTAACTACTATTTTTTATTTTATAAAAGTCATTGCTTCTGTAGGAATCAAAATAAAGATCCTCTATAATGAAAATTAGAGAAATTCACTTCCATTTAAGCTAATTCAAGTTAGAATAATTGAATTTGTTAAGATAATACTCAACCTATAACCAGATAAAATCCATTTTTTAGATATATTAATTAAGAGTTAGCATACTTTAAAAACTTCATACTAGAATAACTAAGTATTACGACTCTATATAATTCAATTGGTCATCTAATATACTCAATTTTAAAGTCTTTACCCAATTTAATTTTTTTTTATCAACACAATAGAAATTTAATTTAATTGGATAATATGTTAATATATCTTTTTTTTTTGAGAATTACATTCACCCGAATCATCATAAATGTAAAATTATCTATCCAAGAAAATTGAATCTAGATCTTGTTATCACATTTATTTCAGTAGAGTAGTATTCCACTATCTTCATGATTTATTTTTTATATATACATTGAAACCATATTCATTAATAGATCCCTTTTTATCCTTATTCATTTATGACCCATTACCTAGAGAATTAACTTGATGAACATTCAATATATTAATTACTTGTGAAATATTATAAAGGGGAACCCATTTTGGTGTAACTCTAATAATATACATTGCTTGGGATTCATTTAAAACTATGGTATTGTTCACCTTAGAATGAAATAAATCATAAAGGGTTATAAAGTGTATTTTCCACTCTTCTTTTCCGTGATATCTTCTTATACTGTGAATAAGGAATCTGGAATATCCTATGTTATAATAACATAGAAAAGAGGATCTTTCGTCGCTAAATTTAGGACCCTCTCTATCTGATAATTATAACATGGTATATTAGTACAAAATCATGAGGCAATATTTAGTGTTTTTTCTCCTAAAATACCACCCTAATAGTGCCCACCTTTTGTCCAGAAATTTCATCATGATGAGACACCACATAAAAAATATCTCCTTTCATAGGGTTCCTAATAAAACTAGATGATTCACCTATTTATAGATCCACCATAATAGGTACACTATGATGAAATGATTCCATGTGTTCATATTATTCCTTAAAATTAAACATACATTCAAAAGATAGATAAGGTTGTAGATCAATCATCCCAAAGAATATTATACTTTCAAATCATGAGATATAACAAGGATGTCCCATGATTATAAAACTTATCCAATATTATTCAATGAAATGAATCAGAACAATGATTTTTTAACACACATAATGAGAAAAATTTAATCGTTGATTTACATACCAATTTCTATTTGAATCCATAAACACCTTCCACTCCAAACCAAATGAATTTTGGTAGTGAATTTTATTAATTGTAACACCCTGAGATTTTATGAGAAATAATCATTTTAATTTCTTTGATGTCTTGTGTTGTATGCTACACCAAAATTATCTTGTGCTATACACAACACTAAGTATAGATTTTGATCAATGTATAAATGAACTATATTTTGATTATGTTATACACAACACCAAAGTAAACATCCACTACACGCAACCCTAACCGGTCTTGTATTACACACAATAGTGACCTTCCTCGATAGCATGTGTTGTACGAAATACTGAGTTTCGCTAAACAATGATATATTATTATAATATTTTTATGAACTATCCATTATGAATTTTAGTAACTAAAATTTTAATTTTATGACATTATAATTCATTTTACAAATTTTATAGAACACGGTATGAGAACAAAATAAATTTTTCAGGTAAAATAAGTATTTTTCAAAAAAATGCAGTTTTGCCACCTTTTGATGGGGTACCCACTTTAAATATAGTTTTTTACATGTTTATAAGTTCAATATGATGGAATAAGCTTATTAATTTCTATAAGGATATAAAAATTAACTTTGGATAATTTTTTAATATTTTTCTCTTAAATTTCATATTTTGAAGAATAGTAAAAATACGCTAAGTTTTAATGAAAAAAAAAACCTTTTTCATCGAGATAATTTATATGGTTAAATTATAATATTGAATTATTCTAATGTATAAATAGAATATATTTTTACCATTTAATATTATTTAATTAATTATCATTAATTTTACACTGAATTCATAGATAAATACATTTCAATCTTTTACAATGTTTTAACTTTTAAAACATGTTTTCTCAACAGCGGATTTAATTTTAAATTAAATACTGCCACTTCTATGTTTGGAATTTTAAAAATAGATTCCATATTTTGAATAAGTAGGTCCAAATTATTCTAATAGGTTAATTTTATTTTTTAGACATTATGAAGAGTAACTACGAAAAATTTGTTTTACTACAGTTAAAGGTAAATCAGGTAATTAAGTGTAAAAATAAGATTATAAAACTACCCTAACCCCTGAAAAAATTCTATTGGATTAATAAAATTGGACCCATACCACCTAAGGGTTGGAATAGATTCATTTCATGGTCTTTTGACCATGAAAATGATATAATTATTATTAAAACCAAAGAAAGAGACAACATGTCACTCTCTTATCTTATAAGTGTAATACTTTTAATTTACTGATAAAACTCATAAAACTTTGAATATAAATAGTATCCATAAATATAATAAAATTATCTTCATCATGAGAATTTATTTAGATTTTTTTGGGATTAAATAATTATCATTAATAATGACACAATAGTGATGTTGAAATTATTTTATTGATGGAGATAGAAAATTAACGGTTTTAAAAATATTTAAATAAATATTATATGAACTAATTAATGTTCTCCTAAAATTTTATAGATGAATATGACATGTTAGGAGTCTATTAAATATATTTTTTCAAATATATCCTCTATGTGGATTTTATTTAAATTAAAATAAATGATAAGTTTCAAAATTGACACTATTGTTATTTTATAAAAATAACATATTATAAAATAGTTTAAAAATCAAAAAATATTTCAAAATTATAAATTCAAATTTATATGGTCTAAAATTTCATAAAGTATCCAATTTTGGACAATTCACAAAACATAAGTAATTATTTTTAACAATTTAAAATTTGGAATATTATTACCACAAATAAAATTAAATATATTAAATAAGGATAAATCAAGTTGATAATTTTTAAAATAAATTACCAAAATGTCTAAATCTTATTTTTTGATGAGATTAAAACCCTATATCATATAATATTTAGATTTTAGTCATTTTCGGTGGTTTTTAAGTGGGGTTTGAGTTTATTATAAATTAATATTTTAGAGGTTTCCAAAAGTTCCTCTCTCCTCTCTTATAAAAGGGAACCTCCTCCTTCCCCTCCTCACACCACTTTGAAGCTTCAAGCTCAGCCAAAACCTAAACATTTATCTTCTCCAAATCGCTAGAAGCATACTAGAGGCATTTTTCTTCTTCAAATACCATCTTTAGTTCCCCAAGAGTTGGTTTATGAGAGGCGAATCGAAGAAGAGGTAATATTCTTTATAGATTCTTTAAAATTTCTTTATTCTTCAACATACTCTTATTTATTTGTTTCATTATAATGTAATAATATCAGTATCACTAATATACTAATATGTTATTATAAATATGAAACAACCCTATTTCACCTTCTATCCATCCTACGAAAAACGAAATCACCGAGCGTGAGTACGTACGAAATATCATCTCCACGCCATGGTGTGATATGTTTTTCATCCACCACCTTACTTGGATGGGTATAATGGTGTAAAGAATAACTATATATGATTATCATAACATGATACTAATTCTGAGATATTATATGTATATACCTGAAGCTTGACGTACATGTACATTACATTAATTTTTCAAAATACTTAGTACATAACAAAAACACACACACAAGGACCGTAATAGTTTAGTGTCTTTGGAAACTCGGAATATAATCTTCTAATCATGGTGAAAGATCTTCAACATCTCCCATATATATCTTCCCTATTTTAAAACTAAAATATTTCTTTATATCCTGGGGAAAAGAAAACATAAAAAGGGTGAGCTCAAATGCTCAGTAAGGGTAAGCATGGATAAAATAAAACATACCATATACATATGAACTTAAAAACATGAACATAATGTTTAAACATCAAAAGATTGAGTAATGACATAAAACATGGAAGTACATAAAGAATATATCATAAAGAAACATTAAGAATGATAAAATATCATGGGAATAAAACATGTCATTGTGTCAACCATTAAGCACATGATATGATTTCCATAGTATCCAAGGCATTGCTGCCAAGACCATCTTAGTGGACAAAGTCCCTTTATGAATCGAGTTCACTCCTCGTTCCAGTCCTGTATTACTGAACCGGTTTAACTTGCCGTTCCAGCCATGTCTATCTCATGAGATATAAATCTTTACCCAATGCATTGGAGGGAGATATAGGTCCCACCCATCTCATAATGATACCATTCTTATGTGTGCCACAAAATCATAAATCATACATCATTCATAATAACCCAACGAATAAAATGGGTTTCATAAACATCATCCCATCATATCATAATCCATATAAAATAAATGGATATAATTTCATTATAAGAAAAGTGAAACCATGTTAATCATAGAGACATTAACATTATACTTAAAACATACACATATAAAATAGTTTCATTTTAGATGGAAAATGGTTTTGATAAAACACTTGAAATGAATTCTTGAGGAAAATATCCTTTCTTATTTAAAATAATTTTCTTTTCAAAAAATGTCATGAATTTTTAAAAGAAAAGGATTTTCTTGAAAATAGTCATGAAATATTTTTGAGGAAGCTTCTTGAAGATGAGGCGTTATGAAAGCATAAAAATTCGTTCACGCCGTATAAGTTAAAAATAACATTCTCCTCATACTATTGTTGGAAAAGTCAAAAAGTACCTTATATGGTAACCAAAGGAAAGATTCCATTCATACAATGTGGTAAAAAGTAAATAAAGGGTAAAAATGACTTTAAACATCCATGGAAGAATGGTAAACATTTTATGAAAGCATTTTTATAAAACATGGTCATGGATGATAAATGTAACCCCAGTAAATACTTACGTATAAGGAATCTCGAATAAAAATAAGATTGAAAATTTATCCCTTACTTTAGGTCTGATGTGCTTCATACGTATCCTAACCTCCTGTATAATAATTTAAATAATGTCATTGACTTATTACAGAATCATATTCATTGTTATGATATCATATATGTTTCACTTATGACTTTATATTACCTGTTCTTTTGTAAATTCCATGTTAAAGAGCGTTTTGCGTAAAATCGTTTCATTTGTTGTCCGTGTTTTGACTTGTAATTATTCATAAGATTGATTAGATCATGATTACTTAATCCTATAACATGAAACATTATTTATATATAATATATATTCAGAATATAAATATATATAATAGATCAGTAAATGGAAAGAAATACACCGTTCATAGAGACGGTAGGTCGTACGTACGCATGAACGCTGTTTTCGTTTCCTTATTGAGTTGAATGGAATTAAGTAGATGACATACATATATATACACATAAATCCAATATCATTATTATGTCATATATTTCATTATTACTTATTATATATACTTTATACTCATTCATGAATGGTTAACGTGGAGAATGAATCTCATCGCGTCGTGGAGACGGTAGTCCGTACATACGCACGAGCGATGATATCGTTCTCATGATCGTGGAATTGTATTGGAGTGTATGTATACTATTTCAGAATCAATATCACTTTACAATAATCATATATAGTTATTATTTATACCATTATACCCATCCATGTAAGTTGGTGGTGGAAAATATATTACACCACGACGTGGAGACGGTATTCCGTACGTACGCACGCGCGGTGATTTCATTTTCCGTAGGATGGATAGATGGTGAAACAGGGTTGCTTAATACTTATAATAACATATAAGTATATTAGTGATACTGATTTTATTACTTCATAATGAAACAACCTAAGAAGAAGAAGTGTAAGAAGAAATAAAGTTGAAAGAATCGGTAACGGATATTACCTCTTCTTTGAAGTGCCTCTTTGAGTCCTCCTCTTAGGGAACTAAAATTTGTCTTTAAAGAAGACCAGGACATCTAGGATATTTCTATGGAAGTGTAGAAGAGAATTTGACAGGGTTTGGCCGAGCTCGAAGGCTCAAAGTGGTGTGAGGAAGAGAGGGAGGAGGTGCCCTTTTATAAGGGAGGAGAGGGGCACCTTTGGAATAACTAAAAATATTATTTTATTATAAAGCCAAATTTTGTTTCAAATAGCTCCAAATTGATTTATTTCGAATCTAAGGTGGGTATGGGTCAAAATAATCTAATCCAATAGAATTTATACAAGTTTAGATTCCTATTTTAACCTTATCATTTAGATTTAACATTAAGTTAGATAATTTTACTTTTACCGTGTCTTTTTGTGTTCTTACAATATAAGGTTAATAAACTTACTATAAGAAGCCAAAAGAACTCCAAGTTGTTTATTATTAATATATATAACCTTATATAAGTCATTTGGAAGATCATTATATTTTTAGGAATAAAATAACAATTAATAATACAATATTTGTTTTAAAAACTATTTTATGTCAATTTTGAAACTATTTATTAATTGATTTTTGTGAAACTCATAACAGAATTATTAGTTCTAAAAATGTTAATTAAATAAATACTAACATGTCATATTAACCTATAAAATTAGTGTAATTCATAAAAAGTCTCAAATTACATTTATCTTGGTATTTATAACATCAATTATGTCAATATTTCATTAATAAGATAATTACTAAATCATCTTTGTGTCATAAATAAATTTAATTATTTAATGTCTAAAAATTAAAAATAAAATACCATTATGTAGGAAATATTTTTATATTTCTAATTAATATTTATAGTCGAATGTATCTTATGTATAACCCTATATTAAAAATGATATACTTATTAAACTTTGATTTTAACTATTTTAACCCTTCTTTAAATAAATAAATAATAAATGTCCTAATCTAATCCAAGTAGGCCTAAATGGTCATATTTCATTCCTAAGGTTGTTTTTGGTCGAATTAAACTTATCCAATAGAATTGGTACATGTGTTAGGGTAATAATAATATCATTTTTACCCTTAATTACCCTATTTACTTTTAATCGTGGTAAAAAAAAGTAAAAAGATAATATTCACCAAAAAATATTTTCATCTCATTGAACCACATTTTACTTATTGACAACAACCGTGTCTCTCGGATTTTTTAAATTCCACTCACAGAAAAGGTAAAATTATGTTTTATGAAAAATTCATTTTTTGTAACTACCACTTAGTGGTTTCACTATTCATCAAAAATTGAAAGTTTCCAGAAAAATACCAAAAATTAGGCCCAAGATATATTTGGTATTATGAACATAAAAATGATGTCTATTTTTTCAAATTCAAAACATATCAGTTTCATTACTTAATTTAAAAATTAATTCTCGTTGTCAAAACAAATAGCGTGTTCTTAAGAGATAATAACTATCAAAAGATTGACACTTGTTTATGTCTGGTTTAAAAGTGAAATTACATCCAATTACCAACATTGTATTAAATTGTAAAAATATATTCTAAATATACTTTAAAACCACTAAAATTAATAATTTATCACTATTAATTATTTCGATTAAAATGGTTGTTTTTAATTAAAATTTAGTAATTTTCACTATTCATCAGAAAATGAAACTTATCCGAAAGGTACCAAAATTTCACCCAAAGCTAATTTCGATATTCCGAATCCAAAAATGAAGTCCATTTTTAAAAATAATATTTACAAAATTTCAAAAAGTGGTTATTACTATTCATAACGGCTAGTTTTAATAGCATATTGTTGTTTAGTGAAACTCGTTATTGCGTACTACACACGCTATCGAGGAAGGTCGTGATTGCGTGTAATGCAAGGAAATTCAAGGATGCGTGTTGTGCAACCTTCTTTTGGTGTAGAGTACAAAACAAGACATTAATGAAATTAAAAACAATATTTTTCATAAAATCTCGGAGTGTTACATTCTACCCCCCTTAAAATGAATTTCACCCTCGAAATTAGTCGGGGTTATAAATGGTTTACTAATAAAAAGTTTCTTTAATAGAAACCCACATTATAAGAAGGAATACCAAAACCAATCTTTAAAAACAAAAGTATGAAATATAACTGTTACCCAAATAAACTAATCACTGGGTTTCCACATAGGTGAAAATATGGATATGGAGGAGAAATCTAACCATCATGTTCTGATGAGAGTGGTAGAGAACATGGCTATGGAAAATCCAGCAATCACAAAGCCATAAATTTGTGACAATCTAAGGGACTATCTGATTCATCAGATATAATAGCACTAGGACAACATTTTTGGTTTTCAAGATCATTTTTCTAAAGTTGATGAAATTGGAATTATAAGAAATAATTTCGTGATTTTGGTATAGTCTCACCATTGGTCTTTCTTTGGAAAATTTCCACTTCATCTATTAAAGAAATGAAGTTGACTTTTTCATTCATGATGTGTTTTCAGATCATGTGATAGAATGATGTTTCATTCCATCTGTCTCAAAAAAAGGTTCGAAAAGTTATCAAAACTTACATAAGTCCATATATAGTGAGATTAATCATATATGGTTCCTAAAATGGACTTATACTTCATATATAATACTGCTTAATATAATAAAACTAGTTTCTACTAAACAGGGACTTCCTGTAGGCCAGTGGTAGGCGCTAAAGGCCAGTCGCACTTCGGTTGTGGGTTCGATTCCCACAGCCTTGTACGACACGATGGGCTATCTCCCATCCTGAAGGTTGTCATTTTTCTAAAGCTATATTACTATAACATCCAATCAATAATATCGAAAAAAGTTATATCCTAACTTCTGTCCAACATAATCCATTCTAATCTTTAGGATTATCTAAAATACTTCGGTCCAAGCTCATAGTATAAAGAAAATGATTACTTGAAATTTCACATAACAATCACGTGAATGTCATCATTTATCTCCTATATATCATAAGATATATCTTGTTGGTCAAATTACAAACATGTGAATACCTTAATCATGTATTCTATTGAATAATGAATACCCATTGAACCTTAGTGAAAACATGAATGCAGTTAAAAGATTACATTTTCCACAAACCAAAATCCTCAAAATTCTTTATACTCAAACCACGATATCACTTAGTCCTTATATCAATCATGAGCTCATGAATACTTTCAAACATTTCATTTTCTCCTTATCCCTTCATTATGTGAATATCATATATATTCCAAAAATATCTAAATAACGTTTAATGGATACTGGTACCATTAATCATACACTTTCAAAACTCAAGGAAAGACAACAGTGTAACAATCCTTAGATGTCTCTTTATTCAATAGTACCATGAGATTACTTATACAAAATTACACTTGATAAACATGTAATCATTCCACTACCTTCTTAAACCATTGATTGAGCTTCAACAATTATTTCATCTCACATATCATTTGTAGTCTCTTCATCATCATCAACATAAATACTACCCATACGACCATACTGATTCTCTTCATGAGACTTTCCCTTAGGGAATTGGTTTGCATAATTCCCGTACATTACACATTTAAAACATTTAACCATTGTTGATGTCGTAGAAATACCATTATCCTCATCCATGGTGTTAACTGAACCTTTTCCTTTGCACTTACTGGCTTTGTGTCCTTCTTTTCCACACCAAAAGCATCTTTCAGTTCCTTTGAAACATTCTCCTGGATGCCTCTTCCCACATGATTTACATAGGGGAAATTGAAATTTTTTTCCTCTATGATCATCATGAAACTCTATCTGTCTCTTATTAGCTGAGTCAGTAAGCTTACCAAATTTTACTTTATTGATCATGTTATGAGATTTCTGATACGGCATAATAATTATTTTTGGACTTCCAAATCCCATTTCATTTGGTTTCTCATGAAGAATATCATTCCATTGTCCATCATATCGTCCATTATCGTGAATCATCTTGTTTCCACCCATTTTCTAAAACACAAAAAGAATAGTGTGAGAGGCAAAAATCATAATAAAGGGGGAGTAACTTCAATATCTAACATCTTTGGTTTAATCTAATATCGTTACCATAGTTCTAGGTTTATATCCTATACGTATACTTATCCTTGGGGACATCCCTAGAAATACCTTAGAAATATCTCTAGGGATCTCACTAATGTTTTCGCATCCTAGTTTCCAAAGGTTGACTAAACTTTTCCTCTGATACCAACTGTAGAGACCCGAAGCTTGACGTACGTGGACATTACATTACTTTTGTGGAATACATATTACATAAAAAAAACACACACACAAGAACCATAATATTTTAGTTTCTTTGGAAACTCGGAATATAATCTTCTAATCATGGTGAAAGATCTTCAACATCTCCCATAAAGATCTTCCCTTTTTTTACCTAAAATCATTCTTTATAACCTGGGAAAAAGAAAACATAAAAAGGGTGATCTCAAATGCTCATTAAGGGTAAGCATGGATAAAATAAAACATACCATATACATTTGAACTTAAAAACATGAACATAATGTTTAAACATCAAAAGATTGAGTAATGACATAAAACATGGAAGTATGTAAGGCATAGATCATAAAGAAACATTAATAATGATAAAATAGCATGGGAATAAAACATGTAATTGTGGAAACCATTAAGAACATGATATTATTTCCATAGTAGCCAAGGCATTGCTGCTAAGACCATCTTAGTGGACAAAGTCCCTTTCTGAATCGAGTTCACTCCTCGTTCCAGTCTTGTATTACTGAACCAGTTTAACTTGTCGTTCCAGCCATGTCTATCTCATGAGATATAAATCTTTACCCAATGCATTGGAGGGAGATATAGGTCTCACCCATCTCATAATGATACCATTCTTATGTGTGCCACAAAATCATAAATCATACATCATTTATAATAACCCAACGAATAAAATGGGTTTCATAAACATCATCCCATCATAACATAATCCATATAAAAGAAATGGATATCATTTCATAATAATAAAATTGAAACCATGATAATCATAGAGACATTAACATTATACTTAAAACATACACAAATGAAATAATTTCATTTTAGAAGGAAAATGGTTTTGATAAAACACATGAAATTAATTCTTGAGGAAAATATCCTTTATTCTTTAAAATAATTTTCTTTTCACAAAATGTCATGAAATTTTAAAAGAAAAGGATTTTCATGAAAATATTCATGAAATATTTTTGAGGAAGCTTCTTGGAAATGAGGCGTTATGAAAACGTAAAAATCCGTTCATGCCGTATAAGTTAAAAATAACATTCTCCTCGTACTTTTGTCAGAAAAGTCAAAAAGTACCTTATATGGTAACCAAAGGAAAGATTTCATTCATACAATGTGGTAAAAAGTCAATAAAGGTTAAAAATAACTTTAAACATCAATGGAATAATGGTAAACATTTTATGAAACCATTTTTAGAAAACATGGTCATGGATGATAAACGTAACCCCAGTAAATACTTACCTATAAGCAATCTTGGATAAAAATGAGATTGAAAATTTATCTCTTACCTTAGGTCTGATATGCTTTGTACGTATCCGAACCTCCTGTATAATGATTTAAATAATGTCATTGAATTATTATAGAATCATATTCATTGTTATGATATCATATATGTTTCACTTATGACTTTATATTACTCGTTCTTTTGTAAATTCCATGTTAAAGAGTGTTTTGGGTAAAATTGTTTCATTTGTCGTCCGTGTTTTGACTTGTAATTATTCATATGATTACGTAGATCATGATTACTTAATTACAGAATATAAAACATTATTTATATATAATATATATTCAGAATATACATATATATAATAGATCAGTAAATGGAAAGAAATACACCTTTCATGGAGACGGTAGGCCGTACGTACGCATGAACGCCGTTTTCGTTTCCTTATTGAGTTGAATGGAATTAAGTAGATGACATAAATATATATACACATAAATTCAGTATCATTTTAATTCATATATTTCATGATTACTTATTATATATACTTTATAACCATTCATGAATGGTTAATGTGGAGAATGAATCCCATCGCGTCGTGGATACGGTAGTCCGTACGTACGCACGAGCGATGATATCGTTCTCATGATCGTGGAATTTTATTGGAGTGTATGTATACTATTTCAGAATCAATATCACTTTACAATAATCATATATAGTTATTATGTACACCATTATACCCATCCAAGTAAGGTGGTGGTGGAAAATATATTACACCACGGCGTGGAGACGGTATTCCGTACGTACGCAGGCGCGGTGATTTCGTTTTCCGTAGGATGGATATATGGTGAAATAGTGTTGTTTCATACATATAATAACATATCATTATATTAGTTATACTGATTTTATTACTTCATAATGAAACAACCTTAGAAGAAGAAGTGGAAGAAGAAATAAAGTTGAAAGAATCGGTAACTGGCATTACCTCTTCTTTGAAGCGCCTCTTTGAGTCCTCCTCTTAGGGAACTAAAATTGGTCTTTGAAGAATACCAGGACCTCTAGGATGTTTCTAGGGAAGTGGAGAAGAGAATTTGGCAGGGTTTTTCCGAGCATGAAGGCTCAAAGTGGTGTGAGGAAGAGAGGGAGGAGGTTCCCTTTTATAAGGGAGGAGAGGGGCACCTTTGGAATAACTAAAAATATTATTTTATTATAAACCCAAATTCGGTTTTAAATAGATCAAAATTGATTTATTTCGAAGCTAAGGTGAGGATGGGTCTAAATCCTCTCATACAATAGAATTTAGACAAGTTTAGGTTCCTATTTAAACATTATCATTTAGATTTAACATTAAGTTAGATAATTTTACTTTTACCGTGTCTTTTGGTGTTCTTACACTATAAGGTTAATAAACATATTATAATAAGCCAAACGAACCCCACGTTTTTTATTATTAATATATATAACCTTATCTAAGTCATTTGGTAGAACCTTAGATTTTTAGGAATAAAATAACAATTAATAATGTAATATTTTTTTAAAAACCATTTTATGTCAATTTTGACACTATTTATTAATTGATTTTTGTGAAAATTATAAAAGAATGATTAGTTCGAAAAAAGTCAATTAAATCAATAATAACATGTCATAGTAACCTATAAAATTATTGTAATTCATAAAAAGTCTAAAATTACATTTATTTTGGTATTTATAACATCAATTATGTCAATATTTCATTAATAAGATAATTATTGCATCATATTTGTGTCATAAATAAATTAAATTATTTAATGTCTAAAAATTACCAATAAAATACCATTATGTAGAAAATCGTTTTATCTTTCTAATGAATATTTATAGTCGAATTTATCTTATGTATAACCCTATATAAAAAATGATATACTTATTAAACTTTGATTTTAACTATTTTAACCCTTCTTTAAATAAATTAATAATAAATGTCCTAATCTAATCCAAGTGGGCCTAAATGGTCATATTGTATTCCTAAGGTTGTTTTTGGTCGAATTACACTTATCAAATAGAATTAGGACATGTTTTAGGGTAATAATAATATCATTTTTACCCTTAATTACCCTATTTACTTTTAACCGTGGTAAAAAAAGTAAAAGGCTACTATTCACCAAAAATTATTTTCATCTCATTGAACCACATTTTACTTACTGACATCAACCGTGTCTCTCGGATTTTTGAAATTCCACTCACAGAAGCGGTAAAATTAAGTTTTATGAAAAATTCATTTTTTTAACTACCACTTAGTGGTTTCACTATTCATCAAAAATTGAAAGTTTCCAGAAAAATACCAAAAATTATGCCTAAGATATATTTGATATTATGAACTAAAAAATGATTTATATTTTTCCAAATTCAAAACATATCATTTTCATTACTTAATTTAAAAATTAATTCCCGTCGTCAAAACAAATAGCGTGTTCTTAAGAGATAATAACTATCAAAAGATTGACACTTGTTTATGTCTGGTTTAAATGTGAAATTACATCCAATGACCAATATTGTATTAAATTGTAAAAATATATTTTAAATATATTTTAAAAACACTAAAATTAATAATTTAACACTATTAATTATTTCGATTAAAAAGGTTGTTTTTAATTAAAATTTAGTAATTTTCACTATTCCTCAGAAAATGAAAGTTATCCGAAAAGTACCAAAATTTCACCCTAAACTAATTTCGATATTTCGAATCCAAAAATGAAGTCCATTTTTAAAAATAATATTTATAAAATTTCAAAAAGCCGTTATTACTATTCATAACGGCTATCGAGGAAGGTCGTGATTGCGTGTAATGCAAGGCAAGTCAAGGATGTGTGTTGTGCAAGCTCCTTTTGGTGTAGCATACAACACAAGACATTAATGAAATTAAAAAGAATATTTTTCATAAAATATCAGGGTGTTACATTATATCATCCACTTCAATTCCATTCAATAATTATGAGAATGATATCATCGCTCGTCCGTACATACGGATTACCGTCTCCACGACACAATGAGATTCATTCTCTATGTTAAGCATTCAATAATTGCTATAAAGTATATATAATAAATAATCACAAAATATATGAAATAATAATGATACTGTAATTATGTTTCATTTACTTAATTCCATTCAATTCAATAAGTAAATGAAAATAGTGTTCATGTGTATGTACGGCCTACCGTCTCTATGAATGGTGTATTTCATTCTATTTATCAATCTATCATATATATTTATATGATGAATATATATTATATATATCATGTTTTACAATCTGGAATTAAGTAAATCAGGATATAAGTAATAATATCAATAACAACAAGTCCAAACACGTACGATAAATGATACGATTTTACTCAAAACGTTGCTTTAACATGGAATTGACAAAAGAACAGGTAATATAAAGTCATAATTGAATCATATATGATATCTAAACATTATTATGGTTCTGTTAAAAGTTAATAATTTGTTTAAACCCACTATAAAGGAGTTTTGGATATGTATGGAAGAAATTGGACCTAAGGTATGGGATAATTCTTTCAATCTCGTTCTTATCCGATATTGTTTATTCGTAAGTATTTACTGGGGTTATATTTATCATCCATGTATGTGTATTATAAAAATGTTTACATAGAGTTTTTGATATTTTTCCATGTATGTTTAAATTCATGTTTACCCCTTTTTAACTTTTACTATGTGGTATAGAAGGAATCTTATTTTTGTTTACCATACGATGTACTTTTTGACTTTTCCGACAAAAGTAAAAGAAGAATGATTTTTTTACTTATACGGTGTGAATGGAATTTTATGGCTTCATAATGACTTATTTCAATGAATCTTCCTCTAAAACATTTCATTATTATTTTCAACAAAAATTGTTTTCTTTTAAAATTGCATGGCATTTTGTGAAAAGAAAATGATTTTGAAGAATAAATGATTTTTTCCTCAAGAATTCATTTCAACTGTTTTATCAAAACTATTTTCCATATAAGATGACATTATTTAGTATGTTTATGTTTCAAGTTTAATGTCTCTATTATTTACATGGTTTGATTTTTTTTATGATGAAATAATATCCATTTGTTTTATATGGATTATGTTATGATGATATGATGTTTATGAAACCCATTTTATTCTTTGGGTTATGATGAATGGTTTATGTTGTGGCACATGTAATGATGATTTCAATATGAAATGTTTGGGACCTATATCTCCCTACAATGCATTGGGTAAATATTTATATCTCAAGAGATAGAAATGGGTGGAACGGTAAGTAAATATGGTTCAGTAATACAGGGCTAGAACAGAAAGTAAACCCGGTTCAGTAATGGACATTGTCCACTATGATGGTCTTGGAAGAAATGCCTTGGATACTATGGAAATAATATCATGTGCTTAATTGTTTTCCAAAATTACATGTTTTATTCCCATGCTATTTTATCATGATTAATGTTTCTTTATGATCTATGCCTTATGTACTGCAATGTTTTATGTCATTTCTCATGATTTTGATGTTTAAATATCATGTTCATGTTTTCACGTTCAAATGTTTTTGGATTGTTTTATGTTTTCCATGTTTACCCTTACTGAGCATTTGAGCTCACCCTTTATATGTTTTCTTTTCCCCGGGATATAAGTAATGGTTTTATGTAAGAAAACAAAAGGGGAAGATCTTTATGGGAGATGATGAAGATCATTCACCATGATTAGAAGATTATGTTCCAAGTTTCCAAAGACACTAAACTATTACGATCCTTGGGTGTCTATTTTTGTTATTTATTAAGTATTCCACAAAAGTAATGTAATGTACATGTATGTCATGCTTGGGTCTCTACAGTTGGTAGTAGAGGAAAGTTTTAGTTAACCTTTGGAAACTAGGATGCGAAATCTTTAGTGAGATCCCTAGATATATTTCTAAGGTATGTCTAGGTATGTCTGTAAGGTTAAGTATAAGTATAGGTTACAGTCCTAGAATTTTGATAACGATCATGAATAACCTAGGATTAAACCTCATATGTTAGAGATTGAAATTACTCCCCTTGATTGTGTTGCTTTCTTGGTATGATTTTTGCCTCTCACACTATTCTTTTTGGGTTTTAGATAATGGAAGGAACCCAAAAGAACTTTTTTAATGATCAATGCACTGGGAAATGCAATTATTTTCCTTCTAAACAACCAAATGTTATGTGAAATGGAGTGAAAAATGTTATTTCTATACTTACACAAGCTATGAATCATTCTGAACTCCTAAATGGGCAGAGAAAGGAACAATATTTTATTGAGTCCTTCATGAGGAAATGTTCACCTTCTTTCAGTGGGTCTTCTGATCCACTTGTTGCTGAACATTGGATCAATACCATTGAAAAGACAATTTTCATACTTCATTGTTCAGAAAATGAAAAAGTCATTTTGGTTATTTACCATTTAGAAATTGAAGCAGACCAGTGGTGGAATCTAATTAAGAATACAAGGCCCCAAGATGAAATTGAATCCAGGGAATGGGACGAGTTCAAGAACTTGTTTTTCAATAAGTACTTACCTAATATTCTTCAAACAATGATAGAAAAGTAGTTCCTTGAGCTTGAGAAAAAGGATGATGAATCAATTGGTTATAACGAGGAAAATTTTACAAGGCTTCCAAGGTATGTATCTGGCTTTATCATCCAACCTAAAAGTAAAGTAGATCGATTCTTCAGTGTCTTAAAACCAAGTCTTCTAAGGGAATTAGAAATAAAAGACTTCTGTAGCTATAAAGAAATTGTGCGTTGTGATATCAAGGTAGAACTAGAAGCTGGTGTTACATATCCATCTCATGGTTTTGATAAGAAATGAAAGATGGAGTTAAAGGAAAAATATCAAAACAATGTTGAAAAGAAGATGAATGTTTCGTTATGTTCATTGTGTGGAAGGAATCGTGGTGAAGATTGTCTTAAAGGGACTATAAAATGTTTTACGTGTGGAAAAGAAGTTCATCGAGCAGCTGAGTGTTGAAGTAATGGGAAAAAGGTATCTAATGATGTCAATACAGAAAAGACTATAGAGAACGCACCACCAACACTTCAATGCTACAAGTGCAAGGAACCAATGCCCTAATCCAAGGGTTAATGATGATCGATATAAACAAACTCTTAAGTAAAAGTAAAAAGGGAAGTCACATGTGATCACTATTGGTGATTTTGAATATGACAACGAAGTGGTGGAATGATTAAGTGTGTATACAACGGGATTCCAAAATAGTGTTTTGGAATCTCATTTATAGTATTATAGAATATGGGAATATCTATGTATTGGTTTCCAATAATTGTATGGTACAGGTAACCATGAAAAGTGATTGAAATATTTTTTTAAAGAAGATGATATGAGAATAATGAAGGGATACAGAGAAAATAATATGCTTGATAGTATTAATGAGCTCATGACTGATATAAGGACAATGTTACATCATGGTTTGAGTACATAGAAATTTTGGGATTTTAGTATATGGAAATAATTAACTTTTTACAACATTAATGTTTTCACTAAGGTTCTATGGTTATTCATGTTTCAAGAAAATACATAATTAAGGTATTTACATGTTTGGAATATGACCAACAAGATATATCGTATGATATATGGGGGATAAATGATGGTAACTACATGCTTTGTATATGACCTTTCTACTAATATTTTTCTTTATACTATGATATTGGAAAGAAGTATTTTGGATAAGCCTAAATATTGGAATGGATTAAGTTGGACATCAGATAGTATTGTTTAAGGAATAAAAATTTTGATATTATGATAGTTTAGTTTTAGAAAAATAACAACACGTAAGATGGACGAAAACCTGTCACTTCAGAAAAAGATGCGGGAATTGAACCCAAAACCGAAGTGCGACAGGCCTTTATCACCTACCACTGGCCTACATGAAGTCCCTAGTTAGTAGAAATTAGTTTTATTTTATTCAGCAGTATAATAGATGAAATATAAGTCCAGTTTTGGAACCGTATATGATTATTCTCCCCATAATATGGACTTATGTATATAAGTTTTGCTAACCTTCTGTTTGAGACAGATGGAATAACATATCATTCTATCGCATGATCTTCTAACACTTCACGGAAGAAAAATTAAACTTCATTTCTTTAAGAGATGAAGTGGAAATTGATCAAGGCACAAACAATAGTGAGATTGTACCAAAATCATGTAATTATTTATTTTAATTCAAAAATTATTCAACATTAGAGAATTTATCTTGAAAACCAAAAATGTTTTCCTCGTGCCCTCGTATCTGATGAATCAGATGGTACCTTAGATCATCACAAATTTTTAGCTTTGTGATTGTTGTCTTTTTCATACCCATGTTCTCTACCACTATTCATCCAAACATGATGGTTATATTTTTCTTCCATATCCATATTTTCACCTACATTCTCCTATGTTGAAACCCAGTGCTGAGTTACTTTGGCTGACCGTTATGTTTCTAACTTTCCTCTTTAAAATTAAGTTTTAGTATTCCTTTTTACGATGTGGGTTTCTATGAAAGAAACTTTCAAGTAGTAAACGATTTATAACCCCAAATAATTTCAAGGGAGAAATTCATTTGGGGGGTAGAATGTAACAAATTGAGATTTTATGAGAAATAATCTTTTTAATTTCTTTGATGTCTTGTGTGGTACGCTACACCAAAATTATCTTGCGCTATACAAAACACCAAGTATAGATTTTGGTCAATTTAAAAATGAACTATATTTAGATTATTTTATACTCAAAACCAAATGAATCTTTCACTACATGCAACCCTGACTTGGCTTGCATTACATGCAATAGTTACCTTCCTCGATAACATGTGTTGTATGCAATACTGAGTTTCACTAAACAACGATATATTGTTATAATATTATTATGAACTAGCCGTTATTAATAATAGTAACTAAATTTTGAATTTTATAACATTATAATTCATCTTACACATTTTATAGAACATGGTATGAGAACAAAATTAATTTTTTGGGTAAAATAAGTATATTTCAAAAAATGCAGTTTTGGTGATTTTTGATGGCGCACCCACATTAAATCTTGTTTTTGAAATGTTTATAAGTTAAATTTTATGAAATAAACTTATTCATTTCAATAAGGGTATAAAAAATAACTTTGGATAATTTTTTAATATTTTTATGTTAACTTTCATATTTTGATGAATAGTAAAAATACGCTAAATTTTAATTACAAACAACTTTTTTCATCGAGATAATTTATATGGTTAAATTATAATATTGAATGGTTTTAAATTATAGATAGAATATATTTTTACCATTTAATATAATTTAAGTCATTAGCATTAATTTTACTCTGAATTCATAGGTAAAAATATTTCAATCTTTTGCAACATTTTAACTTTTAAAACCTCTTTTCTTAACAGCGGGATTAATTTTAAATTAAATACTACCACTTCTATGTTTTGAATTTGGACAAATGGATTCCATATTTGGAATCATTAGGTCCAAATTATGATAATAGGCTACTTTTATTTTTTAAACATTATGAATAGTAACTACATTAAATTTTATTTACAACAGTTAAAGGTAAATAGGGTAATTAAGTGTAAAAATAAGATTATAAAATTACCCTAGAACCTGCCAAAATTTTATTGGATGAGTAAAAGTCGACCCATATCACCTAGGGGTCATAATAGATTCATTTCATGGACTTTTGACCCAGAAAATGATATAATTATTATTAAAACCAAAGAAAGTGACAACATATCACTCTCTTATATCTTATAAGTGTAATAATTCTAATTTAGTGATAAACTTCATAAAAGTTCAAATATTAATAGTATCCAGAAATATAATAAAATTATCTACATCATGAGAATTTATTTAATAAATTTCGGGATAAATAATTATCATTAATGATGACACAATAGAGATGTTGAAATTATTTTATTGATTGATATCAAATAAATGGTTTTAAAAATATTAAAATCAATATTATATGAACTAATTAATGTTCTCCACAAATTTTATAGATTAATATGAAATTTTTAGGAGTCTATTAAAATTTTTGTTGAATATATCCTCTGTGTGGATTTTATTTAAATTCAAATAAATGAATAGTTTCTAAACTGACACTATTATTATTTAATAAAAATAACATATTATAAAATAGTTTAAAAATAAAAAAAAATAAATTGAAATTTATATGGTCTAAAATGTCATTATTTATCCAATTATTGACAATTCACAACACATAAGTGATTATTTATAATAATTTAAAATTTATAATATTATTACCACAAATAAAATTAAATATATTAATTAAGGATAAATCAAGTTGATAAGGTTTAAAATAAATTAACAACATGTATAAATCTTATTGGTTTATGAGATTACAACCCTATATCATCTTATATTTGTATTTGATTTATTTTTGTAGGTATTTAATTAGGGTTTGAGTTTATTATAAATTAATATTTTAGAAGTTTCCAAAAGTGCCCCTCTCCTCTCTTATAAAAGGGCACATCCTCCCTCTTCTCCTCACACCACTTTGAGCCTTCATGCTCTGCCAAACAATACCAATTAATCTTCTCAACTTCCCTAGAAAGATACAAGAGGTCCTAGTATTCTTCAAAGACCATCTTTAGTGTCGTAAGAGTAGGTTTATAAGAGGCGCATCGAAGAATAGGTAATATCCTTTACCGATTCTTTCAAATTTATTTATTCTTGTACTTCCTCTTATTTATTTGTTTCATTATAAAGTAATAAAATAAGTATGACTAATATAATTATATTTTACTATAGATATGAAACAAACCTATTTCACCTTCTATCCATCCTATGGAAAACAAAATCATCGCGCGTGTGTACGTACGGAATATCGTCTCCACGCTATGGTGTGATATGTTTTTCCACCACCCCCTTACTTAGATGGGTATAATGGTTTAAAGGATAACTATATATTATTATTATAAAATTATACTAATTCTAAGATATTATATCATCCACTTCAGTTCCATTCAATAATTATGAGAATGATATCATCGCTCATGCGTACGTACGGATTACCGTCTCCACGACACGATGAGATTCGTTATCTATGTTAACCATTCAAGAATGACTATAAAGAATATATAATAAATAATAAAAAAATGACATAATAATGATACTAGATTTATTTACATATACGTTTCATTTACTTAATTCCATTCAATTCAATAAAGAAATGAAAACAGCGTTCATGCATATGTACGGCCTACCGTCTCTATGAATGGTGTATTTCAATCCATTTATCGATCTATCATACATATTTATATGATGAATATCATATATATATATATATATATATCAGGTTTCAAAATCTTGAGTCATGTAACATAGGATATAATTAATAATATCAGGAACAACAATTCCAAGAACGTACGATAAATGAAAAAATTTTACCCAAAACGCTGCTTTAACATGGAATTGAAAAAAGAACGGGTAATATAAAGTCATAAGGGAATCATATATGATATCATAAATATTATTATGATATTTTATAAGTTAATAATATTCTTAAACCCACTATGTAATATTTTTGGACACATACAGAAGAAATTGGACCTAAGGTAAGGGATAGCTATTCAAATCTCGTTCTTATCTGATATTGTTTATTCGTAAGTATTTACTGGGGTTATACTTATCATCCATGTATATGTAACATAAAACTATATTCATAGAGTGTTTAAAAGTCTTCCATATATGTTTAAAGTCATGGTTACACCTTTTTGACTTTTACAATGTAGTATGGAAGGATCTTTCTTTTGTTTACCATACGAGGAAATTTTTGACTTTTTCGGAAAAAGTACTAGAAGAATTTTTTTTTAACTTATACGGAGTGAATAGATTTTTATGGTTTCATAATGACTTATTTCAATGTAGATTCCTCTACAATGTTTCATGATTATTTTCAACAAAAATAATTTTGTTTTAAAATTTCATGGCATTTTGTGAAAAGAAAATGATTTTGAAGAAGAAAATATATTTTCCTCAAGAATTCATTTCAAGTATTTTATCAAAACTATTTTACATCTAAGATTACATCATTTAGTATGTTTATGTTTCAAGTCTAATGTCTCTATTATTTACATGTTTTTATTTTCCATATGATGAAATGATATCCATATGTTTCATATGTATTTTGTTATGATGGGATGATGTTTATGATACCCATTTTATTCCTTGGGTTAGGATGAATAATTTATGTTGTGGAAAACATAAGAATGATTTCAATATGAGATTTGTGGGACCTATATCCCCCTTAAATGAATTGGGTAAATATTTATATCTCATGAGATAGACATGGTTGGAACGAAAAGTAAATCTGGTTCAGTAATATAGGGATGGAACGACAAGTTAACCTGGTTCAGTAATGGACATTGTCCACTCATATGGTCTTGGCCGAAATGCCTTGGATACTATGGAAATAATATCATGTTCTTAATTTTTTTCCACAATTACATGTTTTATTCCCATGCGATTTTATCATGAATAATTCTTCTTTATGATCTATGTCTTTTGTACTGTAATGTTTTATTTCATTGCTCATGATTTTGATTTGTAAATATTATGTCCATGTTTTCACGTTCAAATTTTTATGGATTGTTTTATGTTTTCCATGTTTACCCTTATTGAGTATTTGAGCTCACCCTTTATATGTTTTCTTTTCCCGAGGATATAAGGAACAGTTTTAGGTAAGAAAAAAAATGTGGAATATCTTTATGGGAGATGTTGAAGATCATTCACCATGATTAGAAGACTAAGTTCCAAATTTCCAAAGACACTAACTATTAAGGTCCTTGGGTGTCTATTTTTGTTATATATTGAGTACTCCAAAAAAAGTAATGTAATTTCCATGTACGTCAAGCTTGTGTCTCTATATTAATCAATTTCAATACATACTCAATCATAAATCTGGTGTTGGCCAACTAATGTTATATAATCAATTTGATTGAACATACCCATTGAAGTACAAAAACTATAAAGGATATAATAATTCTAAAAATGTAAAAAATAATAATGAAAACCTCAAATAGACCTCTAAAAATGGTGAATCCTTCTTCTCATGAATGATAGGTGATTATCTTAGAAGATGAAAACCAATATAATAAAAAGAGCGATACCTGTTCAACCATGTAGTGAAAAACACTCTATTTTTTCACCATATTATGATGATCCTAGTGATATGAAACCCAAAAATAACCCAGTATTTCAAGTTCATATCAAAATATCCATGCTAATAAAATTCAGTTATTGAAGGACTTCAAATACCATAATGAGTAACTTATATAAACTCGTGGATAGTAGAGAAATCAATTAGATTATAAAAAGATAAACATGTTAGTGATTTTCATGTGTATCAATGGATATTATAAATTCTAATATAAACATGAACTATGTTTAAATTTTTATAATTTATAATGGATTCATAAAATCATTAAAATGTTTGATTAATTCACACACTATGATGTCATATTGAGTTCTTTATAAATATTGGATAATTATGGGAACCGCCACACAATGAAAATCACTATAAATTATTTCATTATTGTGAAAGTAGCTTATTTTTTATAATTTTTTAAATATTAATCTCTAATTAGGGTTACTTTTATTATTTAATTTTGGTAATTAAAAAAAATGTTTTAATATTTTCAATAAATGAATTTTGTTTCATATATATCAATGTGATATAGAATGTTGTACTACAATAAAATGTTTTAAGATTTTAAAATATGGTTTAATTTGTAATTAATTAAAATTATATGAACAATTAATTCTTGAGGTTTCGAAATCAATTATTTATATAAATAAAAAATAATCATGTTAGTTTAAATTTATAATTTTTATTAAGGTTAATTAAAGTTCTCAGAACCTAAATCAAATTCGATTTTCCTTTTTTTCAATAATGCTTAGTGTGTTAGTGAATTTCTATTTGGTAATATATTCAATTTCAGTTATTATATTTTAATATTTATATTTATATAATTTTTATTTTTTAATTCATTTGGTTTTATTATTTAGTTTCCATTTTCAATTTTCTATTAAGTCTCCTAAAACCCCAATTGATACTTAGAATTAGTGTAATTAATTTATAATCTAATTTATTCTAATAACTTCTGGTATTATTTCTATATTAAATAAAATTAAGTGCTCTATTATAGTGATGACCTAGATTCAATACTTCATAGCAGAATATTTATTTATTTATTTATAGTCATGGTGTTGTGTTCAAATATTGTTGATATATTAATAATGCTTATATAAGACTATTACACCATTAAAAAGTTTAAAATAAGAAATCTCTCTTTCTATAAAATTAAATAAGCTTTTAAAAGAATAAAAGTTTATTTTCCTATTAGATATATTCCATAAATCCAATATAAGGAATAGGATGTCTTATCATATATCATATTTTATGATATAATTATGTCACAAGGATAATATATATGTTTTTGTTTATATAGTTTCATTTGATATAAGATGTTATCTAGTCCTTCTTGTCTAGTCATAATGTATGGATTTGCAATATCATATTTTTGTGAATTGTATAGTATGATTCACATAAGCATCCTATGATCAAAAAAGTAATTGAATGATAATAATTATCATTTAGATATATTCAACTAAATGATTTAATCATTTTTGAAGGATTCATATGGTAAAAATTCATGGGAGGACCAATTAATTTATATGATCGATGCATGTAATGACAAAAGTGTTTTCTAAAAAACTTCATAATAGTAGAGTAAATTATATAAGGTATATTTAATTTCCTAAGGCTTATATAAACTTTTCATTGTGTGACACCCCCGATATAAGATTGTTTCTTATTTTATATTATATTGTGAGGTTGAGGTTCAGTTCGAGTTCCAGGGATTTTTGGATCAGAACTTGGATATTTTAAAATTTTTTCTTATGCGAACAGTTGAGAAACACGGTTATATGTGAATTGTGTGGCCTCCCTTCCCAAGTTTTCCTTATACTTGATTCTGAAATTTGCAGAGCCTATTATCATGGGATACACATGGTTATGTCCATACTATGTGGCCCCAATAAGAACCATGCGGGTTCCTTGGGTGTGGTACATTACCTATGCAGAGTTTAGAAAACTAGGTGGAAATCAAGAAATGTGGCATTGGTTTTTGATAATGGAGAATGAATTGGTTAGAGTATAGTTTATCCAATTTGGCAATGTATTGGGTGGACCGTGCAAGAGGTTCGTGGCCAAGGCAATTTCTAGCACATGGTTGGCAGAAATTTTAGAAAATAGTGCGACCAAATCATAAAGTCTATCCAGCTATTTGTATTTCTGGAAATTACCGTTTTATCACCTTTCAAATTAAAGTTTGTTTCAATCATCTTCTACCCCACTATCATCGATGGGCCCTTGGGATCCCACAGAGGATCTCTACGCAAATCCTTTTTTTATTTTCCTTCTCTTTGGTGACTTCCATCATGATTTGAAGTATTTATTCCTCCATTTACCTCATACTTCAATATTTATCTCTTTTACATTTAAATTAGCTTCCCCCAAGAATCCTAGATATATTTAGGTTAATTTTAGGGTCCCAACTGGATCTTATGTCAGGGTTTTCAGCATCTAGGGTTTATAGACATCACTTTTATCACCATTGGTGTGGTCTCCAATGAACTTGACACATTTAAAAGAGTTTAATCCAAATTATCATCTATTATGGTAGGATTTACTATAAAATTATATAATATTGGAATTTGAATTGTTATTATTCTTTTTAACTTACGTTTTAATGAAAGTATGATTATATGTGATAGCTTTATGAGGACGTAAAACCATTTTGTTCTGTTTTGATCTTTGATTTAATGGGATTTCATGTGAATTTCATTTTTTTTATATTTTATATGGAATGTTCTGATTATGCTATAATTTTTTTTAATAAAAATGTGGATATTGAAATGATTTTAATTATATGAAATGGATTTAAATTAATTTTTAGTTTTCAAAGAGTGAAAAATATATTTTAATGTGAATTTGATTGTAAAGTGAGTTGTTGACCCAAAAATGGTTTTTAAAGGGATTGTTTAATGGATTTAAAATATTAATTTGAAGTGGGTGTTTGATTTCCCAATTTTGAAAAATCTTAAATGACTCTTCAAAATATAATTGATGGAAATTAAGGTCTTAGACCTTATATTGTATTTCAAAGAAGATGACCCTAATATTACGGTCTCTTTGAATGGTTTTTAAATGGTGTGATTATTTTCAATTATTTTCTAAATAAATTCCTAAAGTATTATTTTTATGAAATTTTAAATGGATTGGTATCTTGAGATGAGTTTTTGTGTTAAATTATTGATTGACACTTTTTTTTTAAAAGGTGATTTTGAAAAGCATCAATTGATTAACCCTTATTTGATTACCCCTGTGTGGGTTATTAATCTTTATGAGAATTTTATTTCTACCCATGTGTGGAAATGTGGTTGTTATTTCATGGGTTAATTTTATATAAGTATGGGGATATTCATTGTTTGGTGTTATGGGAGAGGGTAGCTTTCGTTATTCCATATGGGTTAGACTTGGATAGCATATTCTTACGCCTCATTTCAATTTTTTTTCCTCGAAACTCAAGTACTAAGTGTGATATATAACTTGTTAAACTAGTTGGTTGACACACCTATAGTTTCCCTCTATACATTATAGAAATAAGGGTTAATAGGGACTTTTCCTCATAATGAGACTTGTGTGGGATATTTGGGTGACTTGTGGTTTAAACTTCAATTCATGTTGGTAGCTGTTTTTTGAGTTCTTATACTCTAATAATGTTAGGTTCTTCACATGTTTGGGACCCTTAAGGTATATCCCAATGATAAAATTTTAAAACATGGATGATTATTGATTGAGGGTAGTTTTATTTATCATTTTTTTGTATCACTTTAGCTACATTCATTTATATGGTACATCTTCTTGTTTATTTTGGGTATATGCCTTATGTAAATGGTGTTTTCTTGGGATGCTTGACCCATGTGTGTTTTTGGTATGTTTCTTCTAAAAATCAGTTTCAAACATGTCTCTAAAAAAATATTTTAAATTTAAAGATTCTTATATAGGTGCTTCATAGTTTATTTCAAATGGATGTTTTGATTTTGTGTGGTTTTGGATAGTGAAATTTTTTAAAAGTGATCATTCTCATTTAAATAAAACAAATGAGTTTTTTTTTAGAAATATAAATGGGTAAGTTTTTTTAAATATCTAAGGTCAGTGGATTTATTTTCAAAATATGGATTTCAATTTTGTTAAAACAAATAATGATTTTTTGATATGTGATTATGGACAAATTTGGTTTTCATATATTGTATGGGAAAATCCATTTTTTTAGTTTATTTTTAAACTATCATTTAAAAATTTATTTATGAAACATATTTCATAGTTTTAGTGGATTTTAGTTATTTAAGGGTATTTTAAAACCATTAATATATCATTTGGGTTCTATATTTTTGATGGACTTTATTCTTGTTCTCATCAGTCCAATGTTAGGGGACTCTAACGGTGGTGAGAAACCAGATGCATGGATATGGTTATGAGATCATCTCAAGTTAGTTAGGGATTTTCATTTTTTAGTAATTTTTATAAATTTTATGCTATGTTTTATCTTTTTCTTGTGTACATTATTTATATTTATGACAATGGTTTGGATCGGTTTAATTAGTTATGACCTATTTGTAATATTTATTTTTTATGGATCCTTATTTATTATACTATTTTAATCAATGATATGGGGGGAAATTATTCCCAAATGGATTCTTGTGATGACTATTAACCGGTTATCTACACTTGGGGATAGAGAACACCCTTTGGGCATTATCATGAACTGGCTCTAGTGACGAAATGAATAGAGTCCCAAACCAGTTCATTATAAAAAATGGTAATATAAGAGGTTATCCTTAGTAAGAACCAAAGCTTCTTGAGTAACCCATTTAATTTGGTGATGTCCTAGTACAAAGGATATTAATGTTGTTAGATCTTGAGAGGCAAGGGGGTTTAGATTCTATCCAGTCCTTTCTCATCCCAAACCTCAAGTTTCCATAGTATTTTGGGTTTTTAATTGTGAATTCAACTTTTTTTAGTTGTTTCTGATATTAATTTCTATTTTGATCCCCTTTGAGTATGTAAATGATTTTGGGGGTGACTTCTTGGTTTCAGGGTGCAATGTGAGGAGAAATTGAGTAGCGCAGTTAGTATAGTTATCTTGGAAAATCATGTAGGGATAATGTGGTTGACTCTACCTCATTTTTTGAATAGTGTTACATGGTTGGATCCAGTTTCCCAACCCATGTAGCTATGCAATGCATGAAACAGTTTCTTAATTGGTTATATTTATTTTATTCCTATTGATTTTGGATTTATCCAAGAGTTATTTTCACTTATTAGAGGTGGATTGAGGAGTGTTTTCATGTCCTTTGTGGATGTGGTTCTTTCAAACCATCTCTAAATTCTTGAGTAGTTTACTGATTTCACATTATTTTAAAAACATTATTTTTAAAAAATAAATGATTTTGTGGAATTTTTATTTGGAAAAATTGGATTAATAAAATATTTTTAATAGTATATTCCATTGGATTTTATAAAATGTTTTACAAAATGGTTATTTCCCATGAAATATTTTCAAAGCATGGTGTTTTAAAATTGATTATTTATATTTTACCAAAATAAATTGAATTAATATGTTGGTTTTGGAAGCATTTCTTGATAAAAATTTTGATTCTATTTTGAAAAAAAAATTAAAAGAAATTTTGAAAATCATACACGTGTTTTGGATAATCATTCTTTGGATTCTTGGTTTTCAAATGGAATGGTATATTAAAAGGATATTTGTGTGACTTGACTTGTTTGTGGATCTTGGTGTGTTCCAAAAAGATTATTTTTTTTAATATATTTTTTGGTTTGTTTTTTAATAACACATCTTGCTGGAGGGATATTTCAAAATTCCTTTGTGAAAGTTGTGGTTTTGAAAGAAATGTATTTGGGTGTAAAAGTTTTTTCACCAATACATGGTCTATTATTATGGATTTTATTCCTAACTTACAGTGGAATACTTTTTTTTAGGAATGATTTTTTCATGTCTTTAGTGTTTGTTGCATGCCTCCTAGGATGGTTAAGAAGTTTTCTTTAATTACAAAGTCTACCCAAACTTTGAGTGAAGTGGTGAAAGTGGGACCTTATTTGAGCACAAACTGTTTTTTGGAATTATTTAATAAGAATACACCTTAATTTGGTGGCTATCAAGAATCAATTCAAGTAGTGAGGTTTTTGGAAGAGAACAATGAGATCTTTTATTCTCTTGTCACACCAGAATCTTCATGAGTGAGATATGTTGAGATCCTGGTCATCAGTTTTGGCTAAATTTAGTGGGATTTGAATGTACCCCCCTTTACTTTGTGAATGTATGTCTTTGTGGCTCTTGAAAATTCAATTTTTCTCATAGAGATTTCATGATGTTTTGAAAATGGAGAAATTCAGTGATATGGGTTTCTAGAAGAGGTCTTGAGTTTAATCATTTTTTGGATGGATTAGGTTGTTTTTTTAACCTTTCCTTCAGTGGTTGTAATCTTGTTTTGGATCAATGGTAGTTTTTTGGGGATATTTATTATGGTTCTTAAAGAAACCCATTATTATAAATCGTAGATATTACATTATTCTTTATGAATATACATTACATTGCACAAACACATGCATTAGGACTATAATAATTTAGTTTCTTTGGAAAAATGGTAACACAAACAACTGGTCTATAAGTAAACAACAACATATCCCATTATAATTTTCATAACTATAACCTTTCTTAGACATATCATACATAATATATTTATTCATAACTAGGGGGAAGGAAACATAAGAAAGGGTGAGTTTGGATGCTCAGTAAGGGTATACAAGGGAGATACAAAAGCATAACATGAGCATAAGAATATGGGAACAAGATCATAACAATGGAAACCCATACTCTGTATATCCAAGATCATAACCTTGAATCATGGAATAAATATTGGCCATTCATAAGACATTAATTATAAGGAAATCATAGAAAATGATCCATTAGAGAATAAAATTTTCATAAGACATGGAATTTGTGGTATATTAATAAGAATAGAAAGTCATTTCCAATTTAGTAAATGCTTACTTAAAATCCTATCATATTGGAATTGGTTCCCTGCCCAAAACATCCTGGTTTTAAAGTTTGACTCAAAATATCATTATAGTGTAAAATTCTTATAATGGACAGGGATTACACCCTTTTAGTCTTTTCTATCTCATGAGATATAAATATTTACTGAATACATTGGAGAAAGATATAGGTCTCACCCATCTCATAATGAAAACCATTTTTTCCAAAAGCTCAAAACAACATTCATAATATCATACCCATGAAATGAAGTGGGTTTTATAAAAATTTTATCATATCATAAAATATAGAAAATATACACATTTCATAATCATTTCATCATTTCATCATAGAATAAACAATAAAAAAGGATTGGGTGTCATAAGAATTATATCAAGGTATAACCTGTGGAAGATAAATGGGATTCATAAACAGCATGCCATCAAAACATAAACCATTAAGCTAAAATAAAATAATGGTATCTTTGGATCATATACCAGTAAGGTATAGGTAAAATCAAAGGATTTCATCTTATATTGAAAATAATCTTAAAAAAATAATTTAAAACATTTCTAGAGAAAATTACTCTTTACACATTGAAAAATAAATATAAAACATATAACATTTTGAAAAAAAATTATTTGAAAATAACCCTAAAAACATATAAAGAAATATTCAAATTAATGATTTTTAATGACATCAAAGAATTATGTTTTTGTGTTACAAGTTTAAAAAAAATTCCTTTCACAATTTCTGTTATATATAAATAGGCGTTGTTTGAAAAATGACATGAATATTCCTTTCAAAAAGAATTAAAAATTCAAAAATTGTTAAAAATTTATTTTTAAAATATTCTGATAATAATAAAACATTTTTTAAAATATTTTTATAAATAATGGTTTTGGAATAAAATAGTACTCTGATTAAAGAGTGAAATAAAGTCAAATTTTATTAAAAACATTTTCTCAATTATTTTATGTTCCAAATAGTGGTAAAATTATACTATAAATTTAAAATTTCATGAATTAACATATGAAAATAAAATTAATGATTTTATTGAGAGGTTTATCATAATATTTTATCATTAAAAACACAATCATGAACAGCCCCGGTAAATTATGAGATTGCAACATAACATCCTTACAAATTTGGTAACTTTGAATCGTGATCCCCATGAAGGAATAACATAACAAGAAACTTAAAATATCATGAAGATAAATATATTCATGATATTAAATTTAAAATGCAGTTTATATACACCTCATGAAGGTATATAGGGGCATAACATAATGTATGTCTCAAAGAAGGTAAATTGAGACAAAATTCTATTACCTTAAGTATTTATTTCCTTCAAAAGCATTCAAACATTCTATATACTAAATATAAGTTTATTATAAATATATTAAATACCCATGAATATATATACCATACCATATATGATTTACATATGACATTTTATTACCCTTTTATTAATAATTCCTTGTTAATGTTACGTTTTGGTTAATAACTATTTTTTTGTATATGTTTTGATTTGTTATTTTTTCCCTATTACTTATAAAAGGGTTTTATAATATCTATAATTTTAACCATGATACAAATATGAAAAATATTCATTATATATGTATTTATAGTAATTAATAAAATTTATTGATATAAAATGAAATACACCATTCTTGTAGACAGTAGGTTGTACGTATACATGGCCTCAAATTCTATTTTATATTAAAATTGAAAGAAAGAAAATTAAATGATATATTATAATTAAAATATTATTTTTATGTCATATATATCACATATTTTTATTAAAATCAACCTTAATATATTCCATTTAAAGAGTGAAAAAACACATCACTTCACGAGTCTGTAGTTCTCCCTATACAAGAGAAACATTATCAAATTTCCATAAAATAGAGAGTATAAAGGTATGTGTAATATAAAAATTAAAAAAGATTATTAATATCATAAATATAATATATAAAAAATTAATATATCATTACATATAGCCATTATAGGTGGTAATCGAAAAAATAAATGACATCAATTCATGAGGTGGTTGTTCGCCGTACACAAGAATGATGACTTAATATCCCATTTGATAGAAGAGGAGATGGTTTTAGGCCATTAACAGAACATAGAAAATATCAGTATATGGGAGATAATGAGTATAAAATATAATTTTTGTGTAATAATAGTTTATGTTGGTGGAGTAATAAATTAAACAAAAATTCCATTTGGTGAACTTTACCTCTTCTTTAGGTTTCCTCCTTAGGTTAGAACTGAAATCCATATGAGGTTAGATTTATATTAAAAATAAGTCTTAAAAGATTATATTAGGGAATTATGGAAGTTATTTATTTGTTATTTTCCAAAACAAATGGGTTTTAAGGTGTGATTAATATATGATAAGGGGTTTTCTTTTACTAGTGAGGTGAGTGGCACCCTTGTAATTTTTTGAAAAGAAAGAATTCCACACAGGTTTTTCCTATCACATGGCTAAAAATGGATTATTCTAGAGAATATAATGTATAAGGTCCAAATATTTTAATAAAATGGTTTTTGTTAAATTTTTGGATCATTTTTTACCCTTATCTTTTTAGTTTACCCCCCCCCCCCAATTAAGTCCTCTTTTACCTTAACCACGGTAAATATTTTTTCTATTTTTACAATTAATTTCAGTAAAAATTTAATTTAAAATTATTATATAATATAAATTATTATTATTCCAAATATATAATCAATTTATTAATATTCAATTAATAGAAGTGGTAATTTTTAATTAAAAATTAATCACATGGAAGCAACGAGAAAGAGTGTTTTTTAAAAGAAAATATTCAGAAGTTTAGAATGTTTTTACATAGAAATTCAATATTAAATAGATTCCAATGACACAATTTGGATTAATTTGTGTATAATATAATTAATATTAATTTAAAAACAGTTTAAAATATAATTTAAGTTTATAAATAATTTAAACAAAAAGTAATTTTTCAATTAAAAATATGTATTTTCCCTATTCATCAAAAAATGAAAATTTCTACAAAAAATCCTAAAATTTCGCCTAATGATAACTTTGAAATAATTATTTCAAAAATGAATTTTATTTAATCTAATTAAACTTTTAAAAAAATTAGTAATTAATTTTATTATTTATCCTAAAAATAAATAAACAAGAACAGTTTTTGTGAAAATAGTTTTTTCAATACATATTATGTATTTATTAAAAAAATTAAGTACTTTTTGTCAATAAGTTTTGTTTATATGAAATCATTATACATAATTTTTTAAAATTATTTATTACTATTCGTATTTCTAATTTTGATAGTTAGGATATAATGGGAACATTTAAATGTATATATTAATATTATAATGTGGTTTTGTTAAAACTCAGTGTTTAGAGTAATGTAATCTAAACTCAGTGTTGCGTGTAATATAAGCTATTGAAAAACATTATTTTATTTGAAAAAAAATGATTCATACAAACTAGGGTGTTACATTATTCCCCCATTAAAATATATTTCTATCTCAAAATTCATTACTTTAATACAAAAAAGAATATATTTATTATTTAACTTATCCTCAAGTTCCCACATAGATTCCTCAAATAGGTGGTTTCACCATAGAACTTTGACCAGGTGGGTGGTCTTATTTTTTAGAATTATCTAGGTATGATCCCAAATATCCACCAATTGTTATGCACAATAAAGATCTACCACCTACGATATAAATTATGAGTTTCATTCATGTGAATGGTAAGGTATGTATTTCCTTGGGAGATATACATAGAACAAATCATAGACTATGGAGGGGTTCAGTAGAGACAACAACTGATAATAAACCTTCCCAATACAATCAAGAAATTTAATGGGACCAATATACATAGGGGCCAGTTTCCCTATCTTTTTTAATCTTATTATATTCTTCTATAGAGAAATTCATAGAAACACCTTATCCCCATATTCAAATTCTTGATAATACCAGTGATTATCAAACAAAACATTTCAATTGATTATGAGTTATCTTGATGTGTTGTTGGATGGATTTAGTCTTTTCTACCATTTATTCATATATCTCAGGTCTGAGTATATTTATTTATCTAACATCATTATAGAACATTGGAGGTATGAAATTATTTCCATATAGGTATTCATAAGGATCCATTTTAATGCTTGAGTGGAAGTTATTATTATGAGAAAACATAACTAGAGGAAGGTGTTGATCCTAAGCACCTTTAAAATCTAAAGAACAAAATCTCAACATATTCTATATTGTTTGAGTTTTTCAATCATATTTTCCATCTATTTGGGGATGGTAATTTGTGCTAAAACTACACTATGTATCAAGATCTTACTGAAGACTTCACAAAAAATTTATTTATACCTCAGATCCAGATCAGACACAAAAAAAAATTGTACTTCATGAAAACTTACCATTTAATATATATCCTCATAATTTGATCCAAAGATAAGTCTTCAATGATAGTGATAATGTTTTATTAGTAATTTGATCACCTATAACCCAACTATAAATATTCCTTTTAGATGTTTTGGGTAGCCTAATGAAAAAATCCATGGTGATTATTTCCCATTTAAATTTTGGTATGGGTAATGAATGAAATTTCCCATTAGAATTTTATGTTTCACCCTTAACTTTTTGACATACCAATCACCAATATGCATACTCTGTGATATCTCTCTTCATTCCATCCCACTACAAGTGTTATTTTATATCTCTAAACATCATTATACATACAATATGAATTTATAATGAAGAACTATGTTTTTCTTATAAAAACTCCTTCTTCAAATATGGTACATATGGAACACATACACGGTTCTGGAACCTTATAATTCCATCATTGTTAAGTTTAAATTTAAGAATAATTTTAACCTAATTTCCTAGCTATACATATTCCTTCTACACCACATTAATTTTCACATGGACAGATGGTTGAATATTCAATTGATAAAGATAAAACAATTTCCCTTCCTTCAAGATTTCTAGATCCATACTTTAAAAATCCATAAATATTGGATCTATTTTAATCCTCATCATGGATAATCTATCATGATCCTTTTAATTCAAATCATATTCCACCTTGTTCTATTTCTTTGGGTGGTAATGTATTAAGTAGTAACAATCTTCTATTATACCAATATACCTTCTATAGAACATGTTAAACTCCTCCTATGTGAATATATAGTTTAAAACTTTTTGATCTATATATATATCACACTTTTCTCTATAAATATAATTCCTTCATTTAATTTATAAACAAATTACCACATCTAACTCTGAATCATTATTTGGGTAATTTTCTTCAAGAATATTCAATTTTTGTGAGTCATAAGCTATAACCATGTCATTCTACAAAAAAACGCCTCCCATTCCCTTATTGTATATGTCAATATAGATCCTAAGCCTATCTCACTATAGAGTAATATAAGCACAGGTTTAGTGAATAATTTTTTCTTCAATCCCTTGATATTATCCTCACATTCATCTATCCATAAGAACTTGTCTCCCTTCCGAGTTAAATTTGTGAGTGGATTATATAATCATGATAAATTCTCAAAAAAAACATCGATAATATCTAGTTAAAAAAATAAAACTATGGTTCTCAGTCATTACGGCTTTTTTATACCAGTATTCAATAACCTCTTTCATTTATGGATCTAATGATATATCCTCTCTTGAGATTATCTAAGCAGAAAATGAAACCTTTCTTAGCCAAAATTCACACGTTGTAATCTTTTTATATATTTTCTCTATCTTTAGGTTCTTTAGTGAAATTATAAAGTGTTATCCATACTCTTCCTTTATCTTTGAATATATAAGAATATCATATATAAAGGCTACCACAAAATTATCATGGTAATCTCTAAAAAATTTATTCATTAAATCAATAAGATAGCAGTGGAATTGGTAAGACCAAAATAAATCACTATATATTTATAGTTTCAATACCTTGTATATAATTTTGTCTTGGGTATATATTCATTATTAAAACTCAATTGATTATATATATAATGGGTGTCAAACATGGAAAGGTTTTAAGCTCAGTTAAGTTGATTAAACAAATCATAAATATAGGGAAGAGGATACTTGTTCTTAATTGTTATCTTATTAAACTCCTAATAATCATTAAATGAAAACATTGATCCATCTTTATTTTCAAAAAAAATTATAGGTACACCCCAAGGTGAAAAACATAATCGAATGGACACCTTGCCAAGGTTTTCTTGAAGTTTATTCTTTAATTCCTAAAACTCAATTAGATCCATTCTATAGGGAGTCTCTTAAGTTGGTGTGGAACCACATATGAGTTAAATTGAGAACTCAACTTCATTGGTGAGTCTTTACAGTTTTCATGCATTTTCTATTATAATTTGATTTCCATTGATGTTTGATTAAAATATATTTACCCATTTTATGACTTCTTTCCTAACATTCACACCATATATTATCTTCATCAAATTTCTTTTTCTTTCTATACAGTTTTTCAAATTTTTTAGCAACATATAATAAATATTAATCTAAATATAGATGACTTGAGTTAAATGAATCATAAATTGTAGTCAATAGAGAATATTCATCAAGTATTATATGATTTTAAAATTCAACCCACATCTCATATTTATATATCATTAATGTCTTAATCAACTCTATCATTGTCAAAAAAATTACTCATCTATACTATAACATAGCATCAAAAGTTTATTTCCATTTAAGAGGTATTACTTTGAGTACTTTTAAATTTTGATTTGATTGAAAAATTAGATCTCCCAAATAATTAACATTTTTTAAAATCTTTATCAACATTACATTAATATGATTTGTAGTTTCATTTTACTCCATTATAAAAGTATCAAACTTTAGATACTCAGTAGTGTATCTTAATTATTTGATATTTTAAGTTCCCTCGTAGGAAACAACCATCATCATCCACATATCAAATATTGTAGGACACTAAGTTACTCATTTTAATTCTTTAGTTCCTAAACCACACTAAATGGCATTTATATCTTTTGGATTGAAATAAAATTGGTTTTCTTCATCATTACCCCAATCTTCCAAATCATCTTTAAAAATCTCATAAGGATAAATAACCTTTATATATACCCTTATTCCATTATTTTTCAAATAAATAATCATAAAGGAATTACAATAACCATAATTATCACTATTAAAGTATGGATCACAAATTATCTAACACCCTTCTCTAGAATTATCCATTAAGATCTGTCTTCTTCTGAATCATTAACTCGGTCTTGTTAGAGCCAACAAAAAAATTTCATATATCAAAAGTGATTATCCTCTGATTTTACATGGAGAAATAAAGCACTTCCTATGATACCTCTTGATAGTATCGAGTTGTAACAGATTTCAAAAATGAGAAATATCTCTAATAGAGTCTACAATTTTATACCAATTGTTGGTATCATATAGGAAGGAAAAAATATTCAAGGATTTACAAAAAGGTAAATATATCCAATTGACAAATAATGTGATACCAATTGTTGTTAAGAATTATTATAATTAAGAAAAAGATACAATAAATGGGTGAATTGTCTTCTTAAAAAACATTCATAGATTTAGAACTCTTATCTAGTTATGTAGTGAACCTTTCATTCTCTCAAAGAAGAGTGAGGTGTGGAGATAAAAAAAGAAAATGGACACAGTGATGTATAGTGTATTAGAGAACAAATATCCCCTTAGTCCACTTCAACAATGGTCAAATCCATGATCTTAGTGATTTTATAATCATAATTCTTATCCTAAAACCATTAAACAACATCAAAGTGAAAGAATTTGACACCTTACAAGACTTTTATAGGGCCTTATGGTTCATTTAAAATGAAACAAATATCCAAAGCTTAGTACAATCAGTTAAAACTCCACCACGACTGAGTAGGAATAGTAAAAAATCAAATAAATCAATAGAGTTTGATTTTTTTGATGGAATAGATTAAAATTAAATGTTTTAATAATTAATTTATAGATGAAACTGGATCATCAATATAGAACATAAGTAGATAGATCTTTAATGTTGTGCAATCCTTCTTCAAACAGTAGCAACGAAAATAAACATAGATGTCAAAACATATATATATCGAAAGTATATCTTCACTAAATACTTCATCATTACTATATAAGAAGATATAATAATAAGTTTTAATAGAATTGACAGTAACATTAGCTTCAGTGAGTAGATAGATCAAAACATCTATGTCTACAATGTGAAACTCTAAAGGCAACGACACACTTTTTTTATTATATCCTTTCCTTTATATGTATATGCATGAAACTATATATATTTCAAAATGAAGAACATCTCAATATTTAAAAATTATTTTGAACAGATCCAAGTCAAACCATCTCTAGAAATATCGTACAATAAATCATGAATATTTGAATGCAAAAACATTAAAGAGAGTCATAACTTCCCATAAGAATAGTAAATATTTGATCTATTGAATATGAGCCTTTAAAAACACAATGATCTTTTAATTAGTCACAAAAAATCTTTTAATACAGCTTTACCTTCATCAATATATTTTCCTAAATATCATATAATATCGCGGATTTAAAACTCCATTATCAAATAGTCAAACGTAGGATTCCCTAACATGAAGAAAAAACTCCAAACCTTGGGTTGACAACATAAGGATGAATACAAAATTAGGGATGATGTACCATAATTTTTTTTTAAAACATATGGTTGATTTTGAATGTATTTTTTATTGACCATACTTTCTCTTTTTTTCAAACATAATATTCCATCCAAATATAGGGTATACGATTCATACTTTCCAAATAGTGTTGGGTATGTGATATATACACATATTTTCAACTGTAGGATTGATTCCTCATGTTACATTTTCACACATTGAGTATAAATAGTGTATCAATAATATTCTTAAACACATAAAAAACTTTAACAAATATTGCCCATAGATCAATTACATTAATATATTTTCAGAAAAAAAATATTTCCAAACATATTAACTTCATAAAAGTCACTTCAAATAAAATTCATTACTAAAAAAATGTATGAATTTGTGATAATAAAAATAAAATATAAATTAATTGAATTTTTTCATCAACACATTCTCAAAAACCTATTTTTATCCTAGGTCATTCATAGTAATCATCTTTTTAAATCCTTCATGATGATTTACAAATATTTTGATAACTTCCAAAGCATATACCCAAGGTGTGAAACATCCTAGGTGTAGTAAAAGACATTGTCATGCACTTGGTGAATATTGAGTCTAGATTAATGTGACCTTTTCAAATTTATTATCCCTATGAACCTCTTTACCAAATCAACAGTCACTTTTAGTATCCAGACAGGGATTTAATTTCTTGGAAACCACTTTACCTACCCTTGACCAAAATTCCAAAACATTTTCCTATACTTCGACTCATCCTTAGACCTATCCTTAGTCATTTATTTTGCTTTATCACAAATATTTTCTCATTATAGTTTCCAAATTTTAACTAAAAATATCCTCTGATATCATGTAAAGAGACCTTGGCTAGTCATATATAGATATTAAATGATTTTTTTGAATATTCATTACATTACACACACACATTCCTTTAGTGTCTTTAGAAACATGGAAACACAAACAACTGGTCCATAGGTAAACTAAATCATATCCCACTATAATATTCATAACTATAACCATATTATACATATCATACGTAATACATTTTTTTATAACATGGGTAAAGGAAACATATGAATGGGTGATCTCATATGATAAGTAAGGGTAAACATGGGAGATATAAAATAATAACATGATCATAAATGTATGATAACATGATCATAACATTTGAAAACCATACCCTACATATCAAATATCATAACATTGAATCATTGCATAAATATTTCCAGTTCATAAAACATAATTCATAATTAAATAAAATAATGTTATCCATGAGAGAATAACATTAGCATAAACATGGAATTTGTTCCCAACACGTAAGCATATAAAATAATTTCCATATTAGTCAATGTTCACTGCAAAGGATATCATGTTGGGATGGGTTCACTACCCAAACCGTAATGGTAGTCCATTTTACTCCTAAAAGCATCATAGTTCGCAAACCCCCTTATTGAACCAGGTTCACTCTTCATTTCGGGCATGTCTATCTCATGAGATATAAATATATACCCAATGCATTGGAGTGAGATATCATCCGCACACATCACATAATAAAAACCATATGTATGTGTTTTATAATATCATAAAACATATATAATATCCCAAAAAATGGTATTAAATGGGTTTCATAAGAATTTTATCATATCCAAACTTGTAGAAAAGTGATAGGTTTCAAAATCATTTCTTGTTTCGTCATAGAAAAACCTATGGAAAAATAATATAGTTTCAAAATAATTTTATCATGGTATAAACCATGGAAGGTAAATATTTTTAATAAATATCCATCCATAAAAACATAAACCATTTAGATAAATAATAATAATTGTATCCTTGGATCATATCCCATAAAATTATAATAAAAAACAAAGCATGTCATCTTGGATAGAATATAATTTTGAAATATTGTTTGAAATATTCCTTGAAGAAAAGAGACTTTCTAATTTGAAAAATAAAACTTTTTAAAAATAAAACATTATGAAAATATTTTTATTTTAAAATAAACTTGAAATCCTATAACTTAATCTTCAAATAATTAAATGTTCATGGTGTTGAAAATTTTTGTTCATCGTGTACATGTTAAAATAAAGATTCCTTTCACATTTTTGATAAAATATAAATTGTCATTATTTGGAAAATGACATGAAGATTCATTTAAAAAAAATTAATATTAAAACATAGGAAATTTTATTTTTAAAATTATAGCAGAATAATATAACATTTTTTAAAACCTTTTTCGAAAACATGGTCTTTGAAGAAAATGGTTTTCCAAGCGAAGAGAGAAATACTGTCTGATTTTATTTTAAAAAATCTCAATTATTTTAAGTACTAAAGAGATAGAAAATGGTAACATTATAAAAAAATATCATGAATAACTAGATAATATTTAAATTCATGTTTTTATTAATATATGGACCATAATATTTAATCATTGGAAAAATAATAAAAAATAATCCGGATAAATGATGGGATTGCAATGTAAAATCATTACCACTTTGGTAACATTGAATCATAATGAACATGAAGTAATAACATATAATAGAATGTAAAATTTCATGAGTATAAGTTAATTTATTATTTTAAATTTCAAAATGGTTATATATACACTACGTTAAAGGATATAGGTGCATAACATAACATAGGTCTCCAAGAAGTCAAATTGAGACGAAAAAATCACATACCTTATGTCTTAACTTTCTTCCCACACACTCAAACCTCTTATATAATAAATATTAGATAATTATAAATATATTAAAGAATAATTAATATATACATAATACCAAATATTATTTACATATGACCTTTCATTACCCATTTAATTACAATTCCATGTTAAAGTTGGGTTTCGGGTAATAACTGCTTTGTTTTTTTTTATATTTTTAGATTTTTTATTTTTGGTCCTCTTAATTAGATAATGATTTCATCATATCTATGATCTTAACTATAACATAAATATTATATATATTCATTATATATGTATTTATAGTAATTTATATAATTTTTAGATAGAAAATGAAATATACTCTTCTTGTAGACAATAGGTCTTACGTATGCATGAACATTATTCCCATTTTCTTATTGGATTTGTTGAAAATAAACTAAATGATATATTATCATTAAAAAAATATTTATGGCATATATATCACATTTTTTCATTAAACCCATCCTTAATAAATTCTATGTAATGCGTGAGAAAATCACATCGCTTCGTGAGGTGATCGTCCGCCATACACATGAGTGACATTGTTGTATTCCCACTAAATAGAGATAATGAAGGTATGTGTTATATAAAAATTATATAAGAATAATAACTTAAGAAATATCATTTATAAATAATAAATAAATTATTATTTATATAACTTTTATATGTGGTAATGGAAAAAAAACAATGACATGGGTTCGTGAGGCGATAGTCCCCCATACACATGAATGATGATTCTATAACCCATTTGATATAAAATGACATTGTTATAGGTCATTACCTTTACATAAAAAATATAAGTATGTTTAGGATAATTATTTTATAATATCATAATATTATAATAATAATTTAATGAGGTTAAGGAGTATGAAAATAAAAAGTCTCATTGATGAACGTTACATCTTCTTCGGATATCCTTCTTAAGTTTGCACCCAAAGCCCTCCTATGTTAGATTAATCTCTTAAATAAGGATTCTAGGATTAGAGGATAGAATTTGGGAATTTATTTGGGTAGTTATTGTTCAAACTAAAATGTTTTTATGATTTGGGGAATATAGGAGATTTGGTGAAATTTTATAGGTGATATGAGTGGCACACTTGTAATTTTTTAAAAAGAACAAATTTCACCCAAGTTTTTTCATATCCCAATGATCCAAAATATATTATTATTGATAAAATAAGGTATAAGGTTTGAATATGGCCATAAAATTGGATTTTGGTAGGCTTTGGGTCATTTTTTACCCTTATTTATTTATTTTAACCCATGGTAAATCCATTTTTACTGTCACTATGGTAATCAGTTTTTATTTTTTTTACTATTCATTTTGGTCAAAAATATAGTTAACCATTTTAGATAATATAAATTATTATGATTTCGAATATGGAATATATTTTTACATATTCCATTCATATAAGTAGAAATTTTTAATTTAAAATTAATCCCATGGATGTTATGAGAAAGTCGGTTTTTTAAGAGAAGATGTTCAAATTTTTTCAAAGTTTTTATATCAAAATTAAATATGGAATTTATTTTAATTACATAAATTGTATTAATTAATTTATAATTTAAAAAAAATTAATTGAAAACAAATTTAAAAAATAATTTATCTTTATAAATAATTTGAACTAAAAGACAGTTTTCAATTAAAATTCAGTAATTTTCACTATTCATCAAAAAATAAAACATTTCAGAAAAATCCTAAAAATTCACAATATTATAATTCTGAAATAATAATTTAAAAATGTTGTTTATTTTATAAAATTTATTTTTTGAAAGCTTCAAAAATTATTTTTTTATTTTTTACAAAAAGAAATAAAAATAATAGTTTTGGAGATATTATTATTTTCAAAACATATAATGACTTCATTGAAATATTAAGTAATTTTTATCAATATGCTTTCTTAATATAAAACTATTATAAATAATATTAAAAAATTATTTATTACTATTCATATTTCTCAGTTTATCAAATTTTTATAATGGAGTCAATTATATATATATTAATAATATATCATGGTTTTATTAAAACACAATTTTGTGTGTAATGAAAGCTAAACTCAATGTTTTTTGTAATGCGAACTATCAAAGAAATTTAATTTACTCATAAATATTAATTCATAAAAACATTTGGTGTTATATTTAATTTTTTTGGATGTTTATTATTGATGTACTGAATTTCATTTATGGCATGCTTTACTTCATTTTGCAATCCCCCCTCCCACCCTCAGGGGTGTTTTTTGGTAGAATGGGAGTGTTTTTTGTTGAGCCTCCTTTGTTTTGATGGACCAATATAAAAAATTTATCATTTTTGTTTTCTTTTTTATCCTTTATAGTGATTGTTGTCTATACATTACAAATGTCTTGGGGGAATGATTTTGTAAATAGGGTGTGTGACTCACTGGTTGAGTTTGGTATACGAGATGTTGTTTGGATTTATCCATTTTGGGATGCACATGTGAGGGTGATATATTTTTTAACCTAGATTATCTGTTGGTTTTTTAAACTGAGTTGATATATCATGTCATTATTTTGAGTCTGATATTGGTTGGTTTTCCTTAGTTTTGGTTTGGAAGAACTTTTGGTTGATAGTTAGTTTCCCATATGGTTTTTTGTTGTTAGAGGATGCATCTCTCGGTAGTTATTATTTGGTGCCACAATGTTATACGAATTCTAAATTTTAGGGAGACCATTTTTAGTCTCTTGGGTTTCTTGGGAATTGTTTTTTGAGGTTCCAGTTTTTTTTGTTCATGGATAAATCTAGAAAGCTTTCAATTTGAACATTTTGATGATCTTAGTGGTTGGTTTTGAGGATGAACCATGTGGATTAGATCTTTGGTTAGGTCCTAATTGGATATCTTATTATCTATTGCATATTCTTTTCAACCATGTACTTTTAAAGGGTATAAAAGTGGCATGGTGGTGAGTTTTGACACCCCTTTTTCTTGTTGTTTTTTATGTGGAATTGTTTTTTGAGGTTGAGGTTCAGTTCAGGTTCCATGTATTTTTGGCTCAGAACATAGAAATTTTTAATTTTTCATTCTATCCATAGTAAAGGCACATGGTTAGGTTGAAAAAGTGTATCCTCCCTTCATGATGAGTCTTTAAATTTCATTTTTAACTATTCGAGGTTTTTCAGCATGGGTTGCACAAAGATAAGTTAAAACCATGTGACCTCTAATATAAACCGTGAATGTTACTTGGTGTGGTAGGGGTATAGTGAATTACTTGAACATAGTTTGGTACAACTTTTCAAAATTATTTCATATGGATGTGGTTTTTTATAGGGAAAATTGGAATGGTTGGAGTATGGTTTTTTCAACTATGGAGTGCCTATGGTGAACTGTGCAAGGGGTGACTATCCTAGACAATGACTAGTGTATAATTTGTAAAAAAATTTAGATCATTGTGTGGAAAAACCATGTGGCCTATCCATTTTTCTAAATTTTGGTTTAATTCCCATTTTAACCATTTTTAATTAAAGGGATTTTCACCCCTCTTCTCCCTCACTATAATTGACCCACCCTTGAGAGCCCATGGAGGATCCCCACCTTTATCCTCATTTTATAATTTCCTTATCATTAGATATTTCCATTTGTATTTGATGAATATCTTCTATATTTTACCTATTCATTCCTTCTCCCTCTATTTCGCCTTTTTTTTGCTTCACCCATGCACCTTAGATCTTTTACATTCTATTTTAAGGTTTTTGGTGGATCTTGTGTTGGTATTTTTATTGTCTCTGTTTTTTATATTCCATTTTTATCTTCATTTGTGGGGTCATAATTGAAGGTGTGTTATTTCAAAGATTTTCAGCTTGATTTTAATCTTTTGAGTAAGGTGTTACTATGAAATTATTTAATTTTGGAATTCAAATGTTGTTTTTTCATTTAAAATTCAATTTTTATAAAATTATAAATATATGTGAGGGAAATATATAGGTTTAAAACCATTTTTTCGTGTATCATGATTTTTATTTTAAGGAAGTGGAACCATATGTTAGTATGGATTTAATAAATTTGAAATTTTGTGAGTTTTTTCCAACATTTTCTTATAAAATTCTTATAGTGGTGTTTTTATGAAATTTGAATATATGGAATCTCAAGACATGTTTTTTTGTTAAAGGAAAGATTGGAACTTTGGTTTTAAAAAGGATATTTTGAAAGATATACCTTGATTTCAACTTCTTTTTGTACCCCTTGTGTGGGTTACCGATCTCCCCAAGATGTTTGTTTCTCCCTGTGTGTGGGAATGTGCTTGTTGTGTCTTGGGTGCATTTTAAATATGTGTAGATCTATTCAATGATAGATATTAATGTTGAGGGAAGATTTAGTTATTCCATATAGGTTAGACTTATCCATTATAATCATATGACTCACATACTTTATTGGTCAGGGAAACCTAGATAATAAGTGGTATATTTGACATGTTACTCTGGTTGGTTCACACAATTCTAGTTTCCCTCTAATCTTGTTAGTCGCAAGGAATGGGAAGTTGTCCCATAATAATGAGGCTAGTGTGGTAAGGTTGGATGACTTGTGGTTTAAAATTCATCACATGAAAAAAAGCTATTTCATGAGTTTATATACTCTTATAGGGTTAGTCTCTTCACATATTATGTATCCTTAGGGTAGATCCCATGACACATTTGATTTCTTAGTTGGTTAATGATTGAGGGTGAAATTGATTTAGTGCTAATTTTTATCATTTAACTCACTTTCATTAATATGGAAGCTATTCTTGTTTATGTTTGATATATTCCTTATGAATATGATGCCTTATTGTCATTTTTGGCATGTGTGTGTGTTTGGTCATTCACTTTGAAAATATTTTTCAATGATTTTTTTGAGAACCTATTTGAACTTAAATACTCTTTTTTGGGAGCTTTAAATTTGATTTCAAATGGGTTTTTCATTTAAATATGGATTCATACAATTAAATTTTCAAAGGTTTCGTTTTTCATTTAAATAAAATAAATGAGGTTTTTTGGGATAAACATAAAGAGGTCTGTAGTTTTAAAATGGATTAATTCAGTGGATTTATTTTAAGTGTATTGTTTTCAGTTTTCGTAAAACAAAGAGTGATTTTTTGAAAAGTGATTTTTGACATGTTTGTTTTACATATTTTATATGGGAAAACCATTTTTCTCGTTTATTATAAAACTATCATTTATGAATTATTTTATGAATCAAATTTCATTTTTTTGGTGATTTATAGTGACCTGTGAAATTTTTATCTCACGTCTATGTCTTTTAGGTTCCAGGTTATGGATGGAATTTTTCCTTGTTATTTTGAGTCAAATGTGGGGTGAGTTTTGTGGTGTTGATAAACCTGAGGTTGCATGGTGATAATTTTAGGCTTATTTTAAGTTGTTTTGTGTTTATGTTTTTTAGTTAGTGTTGTATTTTTTATGCTCAAATGTATCTATTTTATAGATGGATTTTTAATTTATGAAAATGTATTTGATTAATTTAGTTGGTTGTGTTCAATTTAAAATATTTAATTATTATGGATCCTCATGAATTCCAATGTTTTTATCACCAATATGGTCAATATCATTCTTAAAGGGATTTCTATGATGCTCAGGTACTAGTTGTCAGTCTATAGGGATCAAGAACGCCCTAAGAGACTTATGGCAGGCTGGGTCGAGTGCTGGGTTAGATGGCAGCCATGGCTAGTTCATTATATGTAACATTTGAGATTTTTATTGTTCTTATTGATTCTCCTTGCCTAAAATCACTCTTTTACATTGCCTCTTTTCCTCGAGAGTCATAAGCATGTCATGAGATGAAGGCGGTCATGCCCATTTGATCAGTGATTCAATTTCAACCCATAAATACACCATAAAGGTGAGAGTCCTTAAGCTACCTCTAAGGGATATTCATCAAAACGATATGATAATAATTATAGTAGTAGATCTTCAATGTAAGGTATGCATGTGTTCATTTTATATATAGAATGTTTTTGGTTTTAGTAATGTTAAATCTTAGTTCTTGGGTTTCTATTTGTTTTTTGGGTCTTGATCAAGTGTTAATCGATCCTTATAAATCCAATAGTTGTGTCAAATTATGTCATAATCATTTTATTCTAAAAAACACATTTAAATGAAGAAAAATATATATCATATTGGATATCATTGAATATGATTAAAATTTCCTACTACGATTGACCTTACTATATGATGCATTATAAATAGTGATATAGAGTTTGTATTATGTCTTGATTTATGAAAAGGGATATATTAATATGTGATATGATCACATGTTATGATATGTGATCTTATAACATATGAAAAAATTGAATTCATTTATCTTTCATCATATCCTAGTAGATGATATGCCTTGTCAAAAGAATTAAATCTCTGTGTCAAGGATACAAAATAGAACATCATATCCTCTTATCGATATAATTTGTATCATAAAAAATGAAAACCAGGTGTTGAAAGTGATATCATAGGTGCATATTATCTACTATAAAATACAATAGTTGATAGTTTAATCAATAGTATATGATATTATGTATATCATAGGAATGATATCGAAGAAAACTTTTATTTTCTATTTTTTAATTATTAATTGAGATATATATTGCATAAAGTGTTTATTAGTTTTAAAAAAAGTTATTTTGAAACATTTATTTAATTTATAAAATTTTTATAAATTAATTAATTAAAAAAATTTAAAATTAGTTATTATCTGTTTTTCAAATATTTAATAAATAAATATTCCATAATATTAAATTTTAATATTAAATACAATTTTTAAATTATATTAAATTACTTATAATTTAGATATAAAATTTTTATATGGAAAATTTATTGAATATTTATAAATTTAAAACCTAAATTACTAATTAAAAGAAAATTATCATAATAAACTTCAGTTGATCATGAAATTAGTCTAGGGGTAAGGTGTATATTCTTTAACAGATGTACATTCATCTTCTCTTATATACTCATAGTTTCTCTCTTAAAATCCACTTGTACAACATTTATAATCTCTAACATTCATAATTATTAAATCCCTCTTCTTTATCATGAAATATTTCCAATAATCTAGTTCTCTAGTAAACTTGTGTTTTATTTTTTTACTCCTAATGAAATACTAAACATTCATAAATCCATGTGGAAACCTCTGAATGGGTGTATGAGTGTAGATGTCTCAGTACCTTTACACAATATTTTAGGTGACCATATATTTTTCAAAAAATAAATTTTTAGAAATTATCTAATTTAGAGACCAACCATGATTTTTTCATGACTTTATGATATATGAGTCACTACATGAAAGGTTAAACATGCGGTTGGTCAAAATTCCATACAGTCTCCTAGGTGGTCATGTTGTTGGTTGTAATTTCTTCATGTGGTTGGTTGATTTATTACAGCCATTAAAATGTATTCTTATGGAAGCTTCGGGACTTGCAAATAGTTTCCCTTGTGCTCAATATTTTAACATGGTTTATTAGATTCTTTCTTTTAGTCTGTGGATCAATTTTATAGAGAATAATAATGTGGTAGGTTTAGGACTAATTTATGTATTTAGTTGATAAGTTTCTATGTGGCATGTCGAATTTGTGCTCACTTATGAACTTTATGATATTTTAGGAATGGTATCTCATTCTCAATAGATCTATAATTATCATATTTCTTCATTTATGTAATGAATAACTTTTCATTTCTTTAAAGTAAAATATGTAACATGAAATAATTATTAAACACCAAATATTAATTTTTACACTTATTTTAATAATTCAAGAAGATAAAATAATCAATTAAGCTAACTATTTAATACATTTGTTAATTAAGCACCATATTATACCACAAATAATAAAATTTGATAAAACATAAGATCTTCTCAAAATTGTGGTTTTAAATTCAATGAAATAGAGGATAAAATGTATGAAAAAAAATTCTTATCAACTCCCCCACATTTAAAACTTATACTCCTATCAATTAATCATTTAAAATTTTTCCCCAAACAATATGCAAATACCTTCCAATGTGAATTTATATTCTAACACCATATATCTCATTTTATCATGCCTCATCAATGTCATTGATTATATTTTCCCCTATTATGTTCTTTCAATGAAACTTTTTTTTTAATTCCCATATACACACGTATAACATCCTTCAAAGAATATTTCACCAAACACCCAAGAATGATTCTGAAGAATATTTTTTCTCATTACAAGATCTTGTAAGTTTCACCATAGACTTGATGAATTTCTTTATATCCACCCAATTATTCAAGTAATTTTTCATATTGATTTGAATATTAAAATTTTGAGGCTAAATGTGGGGGATTTGCTCTAAAATTAATCTCAATGCATGATTTTAGTGTCTTTTAAGAATGGATTCCTCCCTAACTTATTATTTTACTAACTTAGTTCATATTTTTTTAATTCTCTATGTAAATCCCACATACTTTTTTAATTAAACAGTAGAATCATTCCCTTACTCTATTTACACAAGAATATTTTTAAAAAAATTATTTTTTTGTTCTAATATGGAAGAAAGAGGGGGATTTTGAATCATAATTTTGATAGTGTAAGTCTTTCCTAGCCCCATATGATGATGTTTTTCCTTTCCTCTTGATGAATTCCAATGAATTTCTAAATCTTCATCTTCACCAACTCCACAAAACAACACATGCTTGTGGGATAAAACTCCAGTATACTTCCAAACTCTTCTCTATATTTTTTTTAGGCTATACATTTTATGATTTCAGATATTTCTTAAATATTACCCCTTTTTAAGTATAATTGTTTTAAATTTTATTATCTTCAATTATAATTAAGAATCATTTTTTTATGGAAATATAGTGACTTTCACTTCAAAATATTGGTGGGATTTCATAGCCAACCTTGGATAATATTAAGAACATTTTTTCGTTATTCCCATCATTATTTTTATCTAAAAATATTATCACACAACTTTTTGTAAATTTTTTATTAAATTAAAATAGGATCATCCAAACAATATTTTCAATATACTTTTCCTCCTTCCCCCACTCTTAAGTACAACTTACATAATGCAATGGAATCTAGAGCAAGGTGAATACGAATATTTTTTTATAATGTGGATTCCTCATAAATTAATTCATGTATATTAAGGGTTATAAGTATTAATGTAATAGTTAGATTGAAAAATAATTATTGTAAAGGGTGTTTACAAATTCAAATAATTCTCCAATAATTTAAAGCATAAGTTCTAGAAATTGTATAAGTATTTTGATTTCATTACGCAAAAAGTTATTTTTATTCAAGTGTGTTCTTATTCTCTCAAAAAGAAGATAATTGTAAAGAAGATGTCAAAATATATTAAGAAACCCATTAGTAAAGTGATTAAAAATATAGTATGGTGTGTCATGGAATTAGTTTAAAAAGTTAATAGGAATCATGAAATTCCTTCCTTTTAGTTTTTAATATGATTTCTTTTCAGCATTCATCTAAGATGAATTGATAGTAAAAATTATTTTATCAACATTATCATGGATTAAATTTTTTCAATGGAATTATATTTAAGATCACATGTTTTAAAAAAAACACAATAAGTAAAAAAACAAATATTTTTAAATTCAAAAAAATACAAAATTTGATAAAATTTGAAGAAAATCCTATCATAAACAATAAATTTTCCCTAGCACAAACTTAAATGATGAGGTTTACTCAATGAAAATATATTGTTTTATCATGTAAGTGTAATTTATATAGAATTGTATCATACATAAAATATATTGATAGGTATAACCGAGTGGTGTTTGTTGATAAGATAGTAGGAGTAGGGTGATCTCCTCCACTGGTTCTTGGGGTAGGTACCTAGGGTTCTTCTTTAATTTGTTCTTATTAATAGTAAATGTGTATTTTCTAATTATTTCATAATTTTCAAATAAAAAAAGAGTATACATGAGTGAATATAAATGGTTATTCCCTTATATAATGATTTTTACCTTGCAATGGCATAAGTCTTGAATTTAATAATAGTACATTATCTCCATGATTGAAGACTTTCAGTTGAATGAATATTTCATGAGACACGCTTGTATTTTCATAGATATTTTTGAATTTTCAAAGTCTTATCTCTCTATTTCTTCCATTTATTTTAGCTAAAGTATTATATCATTTCCAACTCTATCAAGGTGCAAACTATTCTCCCTTATATATTAGTAGGATTTTTGTTCCTATTCTATAGGGTGGTTGAAGATTTTACTATAAATTCATTAGAAGGTGATCATTATTATGAGTTTCCTTTATTTTATCTAAAAAAAATAATATTTCTTCTCATATTTTTCTAGAATACTTCATGATTGGATTTTTATAATTATCTATAATTCATTTTATTTCCCTTTTTTACACTTATTCTTTTCCATTTTTTTGTGAATTATAGTGTGTTGATGTTTTATGGTGAACCTAAAACTTTCTTAGTAAATACTCTATTTTCGTATATAAATATTGATTCCCATGATCACTAATGACGTATATGCGCACTCAAAACCTATAAAATATGTTACCCCTAAACAAATTACACAAAAAATGAGTAACACCATTTTTAGTGGATTTGGTTTCCAACATTTTAAAAACATAATCCAATAAAAGTAGAATATAAGAATTTTCAACTGACATCGGGAAAGATCCTATGAAATATATTACCCAAACCTTAAAAATTTTACAAAAGCGAATTGTTTTTTATGCATTTATTAACTTTTTGAAATATTCCTAGAAAACATATATGTGACCTAATTTTTACAAAAACTCTTGAGTATTTTTAAAAAATTTGGGATAGTAAATTCTAGATTCTTTAAAATTAATTTTCCCTTTGAGGTCCAAATTTCCCTCCATAAGATAAATTATATCAAAACATAAATTTTTATTTAATTTCACCTTTATGAAAGAAATTTTTATCATTTTATTATTACAAATTTTCTAAAGAAATTTATCTTCCCAAATGTAAAATCTGGATTTAGATTTAGTTGTTGAATTTTGTGGGGATTTAAATGGGTTGGAGTTTGTTATGTTACCAAATAATTCACCATAACATCATTCCATGGAACTTAACCTTAAAACAATTATATTATCTCTTCTAAACTTAGATCTAGTAATGGTGTGTGGGTTGGACTCTCTAATTAAACTATGTGAGCAAGTATACTCAAGTGATTATAAAGATAGTTATCAACTTCCTTTTTTAATTTAAAAGTTTAACTCTTGAAGTAATAACATCCATATCATAGTATTGATCTTGTAATATACACTTTTAATCAAATATCTATGAGTTTAAAGGTCAAAAAATATAAACTTGTGTACTAAGAAGATATGGTCTGAATATGTACAAGGTAAAGTGAAATATAAAAAAATGGATTTTTTAATTGAATTGGGAATCATTTAAGGATTTTTTGGTATAATATATGACTTTTGGTATTCCCTTAATCTTATTAGAAAGTAATTTCACAATTTCTTGGTCTAAATTATCCTAAATAATCTTTAATAGTGCTTCCCAATTTTGTGGTCACATCACTAGTTCTGTCATAAATAATTTTTTCAATTCATCAAAGGATTCCATACAATCCTTCATCAAATAAAAATTAGAATTCTTCAAAAATAATCAAGATAAAGGGAACATAATCTTTCTAAAAACCTTGAATAACCTCTTATAGAATCTTTCATGTCCTAAAAAAGAACTAAAAAATTTTACACATGTGGGGTAAGGCAAGGAATTTATAACTTCATTTTTTGATTTATCCTCCTTGATACCTTTTTTTGATATGATATGACCAAGGTAAATTACTATATCAACCATTAAATGACACTTTTAAAAACGTAGAATAATATTTATCTAAATGCATGTTTTCAATATTTTTTTGATATGTTCCAAAAAATGGTACAAATAATTTCCAAAAACTATCAAATCATCCAAGAATGGTTCTAATAAATCCAAAATACGGTCAAAAAATATAATTACCATACACCTTTAAAATATTCCCAGAGTGTTACATAGTCTAAATATAATACTTTTATAAAATATATCAAATTAAAGGGAATAGATAAGTGATTATCCAAGTGACTAGATTTAATTTCTTTTAGTATTTATAGACACTCCATATGTTCTTAATTTTAATAGTTATTAATTCATTATTATCATTTATCATCGTGTTAAAATAATTTTCTAGGAAAAAAAATGAATGGATGTGAACCATTGAGATTATGAAATGGGATAAATGATCCATAAGTATAATATCTTCTTTATTTAATTCTTCACTACCTCCATTAATGTGGGATTTATTCACATTTGGGATTTCCTAATCTATTTACCATCTCCCTTTTGCATAATTTTTTTATAAGCATATTATTGGGATTATTCCTTGTATATCACTTAAAATCCATATTCTCACATAGAAATTAATTATCAAAATCTCAATTAGTTTTTTATATTGGTTTTAAGATGGATTATTTTTAATTATTATAGGTTATTTTTTTCATTCAATGTGGTACCCATATTTTAGTTCAGTTTGAAGTGGTTTTAATTTCAAATTTTGGAGTTTTTTATGAAATGAAATTAAATAGAGATTCCCCACTCCCAAATATAAAAAAAATTACAAATAAGGTAGCATATTAGATTATTTTCATGAAATAAATCATTATATTCACCAAAAAAATTAGAAGCTACCTCTTTTTATATGCTAAAAAATGATTTTCGGAATTCTTGATAGCTACATAATCCACAAAATTTTCAATCAAAACATTGATCGCCAATGGAAAAAAAATTCATGTAAAATACATAAATCATCAAAGGTTTTATCCTATTTATGTTTGGAGAGTGTAAAACGTGACTTTTTATCCAAATGTCTTTTCATAGTGTAAAAAATATTAAAGTGTATAATTTTTTCACTAAACACCATGGTGGGTGTTTTATTGTGGACATTTTCATTGACTTTTATGACGATATATTCTAAAACTCTTATAAGATACAAAAGAGATAGGATTCCAAGTTATTATAACACTATCATTGGATTCGAAACTCCTTTCTATAAATATATAAAGATAGAGTGGGGAATAAAATTTTTTGAAGAACCTATATCGTAAAAATAATTAGAGAAATTCAAGGATTCAATTGTGTAGGGAATAGAAAATTTCCATTGTTATTGACATTTGGTGGGTAATCAGGGTCTAACCAAGGTCAAGACACTTCTTCACAACTTAATCCTTTTATTTTGTTGAATACTTCTCTTCTTGGTGAAAATATCCTTGAGAAACCCATCATTCCTTGTAAATTTTTTGTGGGAATCAATAAGGGGGTAAGTAATTTATAGTTTTTTGGAAATTGTCCATAATTTATTTTATAAGTGATTCCCTATGAATCTTATTTGATTAAATTATTTCTCATAATAACTATATGGGTAAGACTTTGTTCTCTTTTTTGAGTGGTGTATCTAGTCACTTCTTAATTGATTCATTCTTCTCCTCTTCCTCATTATTTCCTTATTATTGGGAATTTATTTTAGATATTTTCCTAGAATTTTTATATGTTCTAGCTTCATTCTCATATAATTTATATTTTCTTGTTTAAATTTTAGATGATTTTGTTTGTGGGATTTTTTTCACATCTTTTCGTTCTCATACTAACATTCTCCTTGGACTTAGGTACAATTTGGTCTGGTAGTTTTTTTTTGGTTTGTTTTAGAATATCCTTGATATATTCTATGAATTTTATTAAATTTTCTACTCTATTATTTAGAACTTAAACCTTTAATCTATATTGTTCCTATAATGGGTTCTTTTCACTAGGAGATATATTTTAGGGTATTGTTTCTTTGGAAAGGGGATGCATGGTAAGTTTGGTTGCATGGAAGTTTATAGGTTTTCTGGAAGAGTGGTGGGTAATGTGATTATTAGTTTTACTAATGGTAAGGGGGTTGGTATGGGTATTTCTATTGGAAGGGTGGTCTATAATGGTTCTATGAATTTAAAAATAAGTACTATACTTTGTTAGGATCTCTCCATAGTTGATTTTCTTTCATACATGGCTTGGATAAAAGGTTATTACACTACTATCCATGTGCTATAATTTAGAAAACTATACAGTGGAATGGAAAGATGGTAAGAATATACCACATAAATTAGTTGTTCTTATTGTTCACTTACTTTTTTTGATCCACCTATATCACCAAACTGTTCATCTCTTTGATTTAGTTTTTTAAAAAAATGATGAATCAAAAGTTCTTACATCATCAATACCTCTTCTTATAGAACCTCTTATGTAGAATTGTTGTGAGTACTAAGAAATATTCACAATTAGACCCTTTTATTTTATTTATGCATTTCAAATATATTCTCCTCAAAATGACTCATCACACGTGTTTTCTTTTAATTTTTAAGAAGGCATCAGTAAAAGATCATAAGAAATTTCCACTCTTCGACTACTTGATGGGGAAATCTAACACACAACATTTTGAATCTCTCCCAATAATCATAGAGATTCTCTCAAGATACCTATTAATTTTCATAGATTTCTTTTTTTATTAATGTAATCCAAGTGGTGGGAAAGAATATTTTCAATAATAATATTGAAAGATAATCCAAATCAGGGATTTCACCAAGTTGTAGATTATATAACCACTCTACAGATACTTTCTAAAGTGATAAGAAAAATAACATCCACTTAAATTATTCCCTAGCCACTCATCATGGATTCAATGTTAAGTACACATGTGTGAATTATTATATGTTCTTTTTTGGGTATTCTTCAAAATTTCAAGGACACATCGGTAATACCTCGTTTAGACTAATATTTTATTTAAAGTTATTTTTAAATTCAATCATAGAAATATGATTTTGTTAGTTAAAGAAATTTGTGAACACATATCTATAAGTGTGTTGTTGGTATTTCCATCCATTTATTTAGGGTTAAAGTGGACACTAAGGGTTTAATTCAGGTCTGTTAGAATAGGTTCCTCAAATTATAATTGTAAATTTAGGTTTCTTAACCAAGTTAATGTTATTTTAATTTTAAGATCAAAATCAATTAATGGATTATTATATTTTCATTTCATACAAGATTAAAATTAATATTCTGGTGTAACGTCCTCTGTCGAAACAATTTCATGTTTGATAGATTCCTTTTCATGATTCATAGAAGAACAATTTATTAACTAAATTAAATATAGTAAAAGTGTAAACCTAATTAGTCTCCTAGAGAGGATTTATAACAAATCTAGTTGACACTTTTAATTGGTTTAAAAAGGGGTTTTAATTTTTTTTTATTTTGATAACATAGAAATTAGTTAAAACTAGAGTTTTAAAAAAAATCATCAGATGATGATCTGTTAGGTTTGGATTAAAATATTTCAATGTTAACCTTATTCTTAATATTATCCACTCTACTCATAATAAATTTGGTAAGAGAGAGATTTCATGATATCTTCTCCTCTATCCATTTATCTAATGGTTTTAGTGAGAATAACCCCTAACTAAGATCTCAACTTGGCCTTCCCTTCATTCTATGTGTGTAATTATTGAAGATTTCCCACCTAGTTGACTTAATTTATTCCCAATATATCCATTTTATTCATAAATAGACAAGAATCTCTACTACCATTACCACGCTTGCTAAAAATCATCAAGATCTTCACTACATATCTCTAGTATATTTCATCATATGAAGACCAAGACTAAGTGGAGGAAGATAATATATCATCTATTGAGGAAATAAAAAATAATTTAGTTTATAAAAAAATATGATCACAATTTTTGATAAATTTTACTAAAGGAATATTTAAACCAGATTTATAATAAGAAAGAAATATTTAATTATGTTAAGAATAGAAACTCAAGAATCGCATATAGGTTTATCCTTCCATTACCAGATCACTCAAACTTTACCCCACCATGTTAATGGTAACCGAGAAGAGGGGTGAAGAATAATTAATTACAAATAAAAATAAAAAATAACAGGAAAAATAAAAACCAATAATAGTAACTCTACTGGACATTGTGATCATTCCAAGGGAAGGGGTTATGTTCTTCATGTAGTGTGCCCACATCTTCTCTTATAGACACATAGTTTCCATTACTAATGATACTGGTCAAATATATGGATTATACTCCTTTAAAATTTAAAAAAAAAAACCCTTCATTTTCATGAAAACAATTCAATTATATAATCCTTATTAAAACCCACGGTCTACTTATTTTCACCTTGTGAAATGATAAGAATTTAAAAATCCATGTGGAAATATCTCAATATTTATATGAGTTCTAATGTGGTAGTACCATTACACAACATCGTAGGTGAACTTTGATATATCACCCAAAAGATTTTCAAAAATTAGGTAAGTCCAAAATCGATTGTGTAGTTTGAGTGATTGTATGACAAATGAGTGAACTTATAGTAGGTCAAATATACAATTAATTTAATTTTTGTGTAGCTGCTTGGGTGACCATGAAGTTTCTTGGGTGGTCATGAGATCTCTTGTAATTAATCTATGTGGTATGTTTGGTCCTTTTAGTCAATCATATTTCATCTTGAAGTAACTTCAAGGATTTGAAAAATTGTAATTCCTTACTTCCCTAGACCATTGACTAGTTCTTGGATAGATGGAACTCTATAATACCTTAGGCATTCCTCCCCATATACTAGAAGTTTTCAAATAAAAGTATGATACTATAGTGGTATGGTTGGGATACTAAACCCACTTATCAATGCATATAAACTGTGGAAATAAGAAAAATTGAATACAAGAAATAGATGGTAATCATACATGCATCGAAGCACCAACAATAATCAAATAAAACATGTTATGATGAAATAAAACTGAATACAATTTATCTGGTAATCCCACTATAAAATCCCAAAAGAACAAAATATAAACTAGTAAAAATACCTACCAATGATTTTGAGTCCTGACCTAGTCCCAACATTGATGCTCCATCCTAGTAGCCTAATATATTATCAACTATGGGTCCCCTTCCCTGAACCAATATCAAATATCAATTAGCATCAAATCGAGAACCCAAGTGTCATGGTGGCCCAAGTAGAGTATGAGTAAAACTTTGTAGGCCACCACCAACGGTATCCCCAGTATATATAAACTTCTTATAAAACTGATCTATGTAATAAAATCCCAAAAGAAACATTTAAAACTAAATAAATAAACAAATTACCAACCTAGAGGGATCAATTCACCCCGAGAATGGTGTGTACCTACTTTGGTCAATTCCTAGTTGTCCCTAACCATGTCATGAAGACCTTTATATCCCATCTTCCACTGAGGGTAATATACCCATCCTCATACAGAGCTGAACCCCATGGTAATATTTCTATCCCTAGGGCACCAGTGTCCAACCAAGGTTCATGTTCACCTTGATTTTAACTGTCAATCAAAAACCAAATTGTATTGGGACCTTGTTCACCCAAGTTCCTTCCATCATAATCAACTCCACCTGAAGTCTGTGTTCACCCCCTTGTTTAATGAGTACAACCAAAACCATTTACCAATTTTGTTTCCAATCCTATATAATTTTATAAAACTATTTTAATTTTCCAAAAAAACAAAAACCAAGTAAATTTTTATATTCCATCCTTTAAAATATAAATTCCTTTTTTTCTGTAAAAAATACAACACCACACCAAGGGGTGATTTCATTCCAATAAAAAACATGTTATAAATTAAGGATTCAAAAAAATTAACCATTCTCATATATCATGAAACATTAAAAATCTCAAATTTTAACCTTTACCATTTTCTTAACAAAAAACTATATGAATTCCCAATTTCAATTGTAAAAATTCAAGTATCATTCTAAAAACGTTATTTCAAAAACCCATATTCTATTATTTCCATGTCAACCCACATGGGGTCACCTTTAAATTGGTAAATAGTATAAAAAGGTTATTTAATACATTTTGAAGTTATTTATAACAATTACATTTTAAACTAGGTCTATAAATTACCAAGACGGCATGACCATACAACATACCTCTTGAAAAGTTAAAAAGATATTATGGGTTAATTTCTGAGGGAGCACCTACCTCAAATATAAAGATTTTTCATTTAACTCTTACCACATAAACCCACCTTCCAACATAATTTAGAATCAATGGAAAAAATATAACCACCTATGGCCCTATCTCAGATCCAAAAAACAAGACTACTTAAGTATAGACACATTATAATTAATTAACAACTTGAAAATATCACACTATCAAATTCACTTAGGAATAAATGGACATATAATCACAGAATTCACCCATCACACAAAAACCAACATCAACCTTCCTTCGTGGGTTTGTGATAAGATCCCAACACTAACTTAGGAAAATCCCAAGGAACTGGAACCAACACCATAATCAAAGTTATTTAATTTAGCTTAAAACCCTTGAAAAAATCATGTGGTGATGAAACTTAAATAGAAAAATGGGATGAATGCATGATGATAGGGTATCGATTCACCCAATTCTTAAGAAAATTGAAATCCCATTAATGCTTTGTTGATTCTAATGTGCTCTAGTGAAATAGTCATTATATATCTAGACATAGACAACAGAAAATTTGTGATAAGGAGTGGTGGAAAGAAAATAGGATACAAAATGATAATACTACCTAAAATTTTTGAAAACTCACCAAAAAAACATTAAAATCTGGAAGGGTATAATAGAAGGGAAGGTGGAGATACCCCTAGTTTATGTGTCTAGATGAGAGTGATAATAAGGGGCTATACACTTAAAACTAACAAGGGAAAATTTTAATTCAGCCCTTTTTAATAGGCTCCATGGTTTGGATATATGATTTCTTAAATAATGAACCACGTGTGCGGTAGAATATTCCCAATAACACTCCCTGTATGTGATTAGGTCACATGGTTTTACAAACTATGAACCAACTCAGGAAATTTTCATTGTATCAGTTTATAACATTTCGCATGTTTTGACTAAAACCATGAGAAAAGTGTGCACCAAGGCTCCATACCAAACCAATCCATGTGGTTTACCCTTGTGTTTTTATTTTTTTCTCTCAAGTGTTTTCTAAACATTCTAGAAAACCTTGACCTATAGAAATTGAATTGAAAATATCTTTACACTTAGGGTGTGGCATAGTTTCCCCTAATTTTTTCATTTCAAACCATGAAACCAAACCAAAAAATCTCGAAGACTCCTGAAATGTAACCTGAAGTATCAAAGACTCACTTGAATTCCCAAGTCACTGCTCGAGCACCAAAACATGCTCAATAAATAACTTCAAAATGTTCAAACATTAGAAATTCCTTTCCAAACCTTGATTCAAAATCCATCTCATCCACCACATTAAAATTAAATATTCTTCTAAATCTGAAACACTTGTATGGACATGGGGCATTACAACTCCCAATAATAACACTTCTCATCCCCAAAAAGTCTCAATGGTCATTAGATTATACATCTCAACCTACATTGATCACTAAAAATAATTTCAATGACATTGTTCTAACCCCAAATGTTTAACACACCTCAAGAGAACTAACATGAACTCAAAGCACTTATCCCACCAAACAAAATCAACCACTTGAACTCATTATAGAAATCATGGTATTATTTTCGTACATGCATTTCCACCTCAAGATGCCAATGTATCACCATCCAAAATATCTCTTATCCTAGAGTTCTCCCCACTATAGGTATTAGAAAAAAGAGTCTAATTCTAAGCCAAAACAACATACACCATTAGAATAGCCTATTGGAACATGATCCTAGTGTTCCAATGATGACTCCAATTCAATTCCACAACCACCATCCATAAACACTAATAAAAATTCCATTCCAACTCCAAGACCCCTTGCAATACAAAAATTACAAAAATAAGGATACGAGTTTCCATCAACCAAGAATTGTTCCAAAAAGATGACATCTTCTTCAAAATCCCCATCCAAACTATGAAACTCACCCTTCATACACAAAAGGATTAACCTATTGAAGTTTTTGACCCACCGCATTCAAAAACATATGATAACTCAAGTCGAACCTTCCCTAATAGACTTTTCCCAAAAAACACCTAGCATCCCCAACATGCATTAACATGTCTGACTATGATTCCATGAACACTGAAGTCATCACACGATCATCCAATTACACTCATCGAATTCCATTCCAAACTTCTATAAATATTCCATAGTTGAACCATCAACCGTATTTCCCATTATCAACATACCAGGATTATTAATGCACCACAAACCCAATCATTATAGAATCTCCTCAATTCAACTTGAGTTTATAGTTGATACTTGGAATCCTACTAATATCACATCTAAGTCCATATTTTATATTCACTTGGGAGTTTGTTGAATTCAAACTCATTTACCCACAAATCCCAAAACTCTATAATGATCATCCATGGATCAATATCATGCACCCTAGACTCCTATTATATAAGGGTCATATCATCGTGTACAACCCCTCACTATAGGATAATATTTATCATACTATCACTATAAAATTTTACAATCTCTACACCCCATGATCTATCCATCACCAAACATGATGGATATATGGGGGTGATATTACTCATCTCAAAGTGTTGCAACAAAAGGTAATTATTTATTCATCCTCGGATATTGGGTAAAATACCCAAGGATCCCACCGAAAACCCACAAACAATGAGGATCACACCATAAAATTACTCATGGTATACCACACACCATCCACCTCATTCCTTCCTACACCTATAGTGTGGTCTCAAAAAGTTTCAGTATCAAAAATTGTGTGTCGCTCCTCCTAGGATACACTCTCACATCGACAAAATCAAACTCAGTCTCCTTCATTGATGTTCATCAGAGGTTAGTCATGTTGTCACACCCATTTCTTCCACAACATCTTCCCATACCGTATAAACAATATAATTTTTAAAGAAGGACCCTAGATACCATTCCTATAACCCCTCATTGATCCTACATCGATCCCCAACTTAAAATCAAAGATTCATTCTTATCTAAGAATCATGGAAATATGATCCTATCCATTTGAACAATGATCCAAATGACATAACACATTAACCAACTCATGTTTGAATCCAGGATTTCATCAAAGATTAGTGGTTTCATGATATAGTGAAACCTGATCACGGAACAATATTTTGAGCTCCGTTAATCTATTTTTCATAAAAACTCATCCCACACACCTAAGAAACTGGTTTTCCTCTCATGAATTTAATTTTAACTAGAAAAAGAGATCCCTCAGTTCTTTTAAAACCTAGAGCACGAAACCATACTAGATCCAGACACACTACCACTCAAAACTCATCCATCACTCTAAAGTTACTCTGGGATTCATTTACACTCTCACAATAATCCTAAAGGTTTATCCTAAATCAAAAAGGTCAGGCACCTAACTAGTCCATCCTTCAAGAACTATAAGCATTTTTAAGCAATTACTCTAAGGGTTATTTTCATTCAGGAGTCTCAAGTATTTCAATGTGCCTCACACCAAACCCCTTCTGATTGTTTTCATTCTCATATGCACTTCACACCTGGTCTACCTCAATACTTGTATGCTTATTTTACATGTACTATCATTCATAGCCTATATCATATACCTAAAACCACACACCCTCATGAATGTCTCTTACTTTAGTTTATAAAAAATAACCTAACCTTGAAAAGGGTTTAATAGGTCTATGAGTCAAAAGGATCATTCCACTCCTAAAGCAAGAAACAAAACTGATGGAAATGTTGTATAAGTGATTCTTTTATAATTCCATGGGAATCTAACAAACCTAAAACACAAACTTATTATCACCCTTTATGTACTAATAACATAAGTAGAAACATCCACCCCTACCTCGCATAGTTATAGGCACTCACAAACTCAAACAAACCATGTCTCATATCACCCTCAAACATAATAAGGCACCAAATTTGTTTATTAGAGTCACACCCAATGAATTTCATCAGGATCTACGACCAATACCACACATCAATCCACACACAATTCATGTCTCCAAAGATAACACTCACCCTTATTCCAATGTCACACAACACCCAACCTATCAAACACCCCCTATAGGGTCTTATATAAGGGTTTGAACCCAGTCTCCTCTAACCACTCTTTGGTAAAACTCCACCCAAAAGGCTCATAGGCATCCACACCACATCACAGGTCAAGTTCAAAAAACTCGACGAATCCACTACAGGAAATACATTCCATGATCTTAAAAATCCCACATAATAAAGTGGTCAAGTCATAGGGATATCACATAAGGTGGGAGATCTCGACAACCCCAACTACCCATACACAAGTACAAATTCCAAACACCACCAAGGTTTACCTCATATATAAATAGCTTTCATAACTTTTCAATTCCATTATCATTAAACGAATTTCTAAAGAAAAGGGTTCGGTTAAATGAAATTTCAAGGAAAAGTTATAGATGAAAAAATATTTATAAGTTTTTCTTGAGGTTTTATTTGTCTAAAACTGGTTAAAACTCAAAAAAATAATTTTTTAATTTAAATTTTACCATTTTATTTCACCAAAATATTTCATAATAGATCCTTAGTTAAATAAGGTGATAATTAAAATTTATAGAGGAAAACTCTCTTTAAGATGTAATTGGGATTTTATTTAGTGGATACCTCATTGTAATAAATCCAAGTAGTCACATAACATGTATTTTATTCATTTAGAAGATTGGTTGTGTAATATTAAACCTTACCCTTATATAGAAAACCAGTATAAATGGTTGTAGACACATTAAAAAATGGAACGAAGTCAAAGACTGGGTTAACAATCACAAGAAATCATGACTATGTAATGTGAATCCTACATGCAAGATATTATACATTCACAAACCCTCTATTTCCATACATGTCCTATAATAGAAATCCTACAAATCAATAACTACACAATCAATTTCATGACTTGAGGTGAAATCAGATAAATAGTGAAAAAGAATAATCTGAACCTCAATTCCATCCCTAGAAACATGAAATCACATCATACATGGGGAGGATAGTCTAGGCATAAGTTCTATACCATGTATCAAAAAATTCCTATTTCCAGGTCCCCCTTTCCCAAATAGTAATGAAAAATAAAATTGATCTGATACCACTTTTTAATACCCCACCACATCATTCCAATAACTAATTCATGGACTGGTGGAACACTAAAATACCTTAGGCATGCCTCCCAATATTCCAAAGGCTTTTCAATAGAAGCATGGCACTATGGTGGTATAGTGGGGATACTATACCTAATTATCAAGTTACATCAATAGTGTAAATAATAAATATCACATACATATACAAAAAAATGGTAACCAATTAAAAAGTAATGCATCAAAAATAATAAAATAAAATATGATATTCCAAAATAAAACTAAATGAGGTATATATTCAATTCATACTATAAAAACCCGAATGACCAAAATTTCAATTGGAATAAACCAAAATAAAATGATTTTGGGTTTGGAATGGTCCAAAATACTATTCTCCATCCAATAATCCCAAGTAATAACTATATGTCTAGACCCAAGCCTTAACTTGTATGAGAAATCAGTATCGATTTATATGGTACCAAAGTTCCAAGGAGGACAGAGTAGGGAGTGAGTACAGCACAATAGACCACTACCAACAGTGTCACTAAAAAACCAGACTATATAAAATTCATGAAGAAGTAATCCAATTAATAAAATTCCAATATAACCATTTAAAATATTTAATACTAAATGCATAAAAAACACTAAACCAGGGGAAATTCTCCTAGGGAATGGTATGTACCTACTCATTCCAATTCTAAGGTTTTTCTAACAACATCAATAAAACTATGAAAATCCATCTCTTATTGGAGGTAATATACCCATCCTCCACTAACAACCAAAATCTAGGAGTAATATACCCATCCATGGGGCCCCAACGTCAACTTAGGGGGTCGTGTTCATTCTATTTTTTACTATAAACCAACATCAACCTAAGGTCTTTGTTCATCCCGAGTTTAATCATCAACCAACATCCACCCAAGGTCCATGTTCACCCTCGGATTAACTATCAATAGAAAACTAAACCACCCAAGGTATGTGTTCCCCCATGTATATGCAACACAACCATTTCTACCCAAGTTCCATGTTTACCACAATATTAACTAGTAAAACCACAAATGTTTTCCAAATTTTTTTACCAATCCAACATATTTTTAAAAAATTATTTTCCATTTTTTCAAAACAAAATCAATATCAATCCCCATTTTTATATTCAATTATTTAAAAATTCAATTCCATTACCTTTTATTGAAAAATAAAACACCACCCTAAGGTTTTTTTCATTCCAATTCAAAATATACTACAACTCAAGTCTTCAAAATGAAATTTACCTATTTATATACATCATTAACAAAACATTGACAATACCACATTATAACCTTTACCATTTTCTTATCCAAAAACCAAACCAATTTCAATTTTCAAAAGTAAAAATTAATTTATCACTCCACAACTCTTATTTTAAAACACATTATTCTATTAATTACTAAGACACCCCACTTGGGATCACCCTTCATTTGGGAAAATTTATTAAATTTCATTTAATATATGTTGAAGTTATTCCTAAAATTTTTATTTTAAAATAATTCAGTGAATGTCAAATATCACACAATCACAAAATGAACCACCATAAATGTAAAGGTGGTATTAGGGTAAATTTTTCAGATACCACCTACCTCAAATATAATGATTCTACATTTAACTCTAAGCCTGACAACCAGCCACCAATGCTTCTATAAGATCAAAGGTCGACACTCAACCAAATTTGGACCTATATCACACCTCAAAAAACAATACTAATTAATTATAATAACATTAATAATAATTAATAAAACCTAAAATAATTATCCACTCTAATTTAATTGGTCATAAATGGTCAACTGCTCACGGGATACTCCTATTATACCTGAACTGAGATCAATCATCCTTCAAAGGTCCATGCCAGACTCCTTTCACTAACTCAATCCAATCCCTATCAATAAATAATAACCCCATAAGAAAAATACATTTAATTTAGCTTAAAAACATTAAAAACTCACAAGGTTACATAAATCAGACAAAACATAAGAAGATTATGTGAATATAGGGTCTTGGGTTGTCCACTTCCTATGAGAGTATTATCCCCTTCATGATAGAATGATTCCATCATGCCCTAGTGGAAAAAATATCAAATCCATAAATAAAGAAAACCTAAAATTTGAGAGTTTTAAGGGGGAATAAAAAATAGTATGGTAAATGGTCACCTAAAATTACTGGAAAACCCACCAGAAACTCCCTAAAATGACGAAGGGGTAATAAGGGGAAGGAGGAGAGACCCTATAGTTTGTGTGGTTAAAATAGATAGATAATTAAGGGATTACATATTAAAATCCATAGGGTAAAATAGGTAGGTTGTACCTTTTTAATAGGTTATATAGTTTTGTTTCATGGTTTTATAAACTGTGGGCTGACCATGTGATAGGTTGTTTCCATTTACATTCCCCATACACGATTTGGAAACATGGTTTTCCAAACCATGAACCAATAATGTGAATTTTAATTGTCTCACTCTAAAAAAATTCATATGGTCTCTTGCAACTATGTTCCAATATTCTATCCTAAATAAAGTTTCATGGTTTCCCATTGACTCTTCATAGTTTCCTCAAAATTATGTGAAAACGTTCTAGAAAAGTTTCTCTATAGATATTTAATTGAAAACCTACGCACTCATAGGGTTCACATGGTTTCTCATAATACATCAATTACAAAACATGCACCATGATAATAAACCTATAAATCATTAAAACAATTAACACAAAGATCTTGAGAATCACCCAAAAACCTAAGGTACCTTCTGGCCCTCAAACCATTCCCAAAAGAATTTCTTTAAGGTGTATATACTTATGAAATTCCACTCCAAACCCCAGTTAAAAATTCACACCATCCACTACATGAAAATTCAAAATACCTATGAATCTAAAATTCATATATAATCACTTGGAATTCATTTATATGGTAGGTGGAGTCCTTGTGGTCAGTCATATTTATTCTTAAGGTAACTTTGGGACTTTGTAAAATTTTCTCTTACAATCGATCCCTTTACACTATTGATAGAATTCATTCTTATGTTTATTGAATTGATCATATGGATGATAATAATTATTTAGGTTGAAAATTATTTATTTGGATGGTTGAAAATTTTCTTTGTAGTTTGTGGAGTGTGTGATAACTTTTAGAATTTGAGAAATTTTAAGCACTATCATTCATCCACAAAAACATGATAATAATCATATTTTAACAATTAAGAACTGAACTACTTTTTATATCTTCAAAGTAAACACGTCCACCTTAAATATTCATTAAACACAAATGATTACATATGGGATATATTCTAATATTTCCCAATGAAAAAAGTGTCAACTAAAAATCATGATTTAAGTCATTTATCAATTAAACTATATATTATTCCTTAAACTAAAAATTATGATAAAAAAGACAAGATATACTAAAATGGTGTGGTTAAAATAATTTAAACTCAACATAGAAATGTATGAAAATATTTTATTGTCAAATATAACCAAATTAATTTCAAACATCACTCATTTATTTAATATGATTGGATATATAAATGACTTGGAGATATTTGGGGTTTCATCTAAGGCATGTTTCAGTGATGGGATTCATTATTTTTTCATCATTGTAAATGTTTTAAAATTTTGAATAAGTTTCAATAAAGGTTAAACCAATATTATCAAAGGGTTTAGGATTCATGAACAGGGAATTATAAGTCATATTTCTGGTTCTATATTTAAAGTATGAGTCATTTAAAGTTAAAAAAAAATATAAAAGTTAGTTATAAATTCCAATAATATTTCTTCGAGTGTCAAACCAAAATCTTTGAAACTTAAAGTAAGATTCATAAAATAGTACTATGTTTACAACTGATGTAATTTTATAGGATACCAAAATGAGTATGTACACTCCGTAGAACTATATTTCATTTTTTAGTGTTATATTTACAATTATTTGATTTTTAAGGGTATATGAAACCAAGTGTATATATTAAAAAAGTTATAAATATATGGGTAATTATATTCAAGGAAATAATTGGTGAATATTTTATTTTTTATTTGATTAATCAAAAAAGGGTTGGTTAATCAAATATTTGAATGTCACAGAATATATCAAGCTCATTCAAATTTGAAAGGGTTAGGTATTTTCATCTTATTTGTCTTCTATGATAAGGGAAGTAATTTATAGAAAAGTATTTATCTTATAAAATATGGGATTATGGATTTAATTAAAAATATTTATGATTCATTTTATTTGATAAAAGATCATAAAAAATAAGTAATGAGGGATTTTTATTTGGGATAAATAGTTCACCCTATATTTTTATTAAAATTTAAGGGATATCATCCCACAAAAAATTAGTGGTATATTTTAAATAATGATATATTTTCAATAAATTTATCAAAACACATATAATACCATGAATACAACATTTTATTTGTGAAATATTCTCACTAAAGTAAATAAGTTTTATTTCACGACTCAAAGGATTTTGTGTATCTAATAAATATATTATAAAAACAATATTTTATATGATGTTAGTGGGAATATGTTTGAACTCATATAATTTTTATGGTTAACAAATACAGGATTATACATAAATAACCTATATAAATGTTCATGGTGTATTATATTTGTTTTTAGTCATTTCAGAAAATCATTAGAAGTTGTAAAGATTTTTTATGAGGTGTTGAGAATGTTTTTTAGTTGATTGGAAATTCACTAAGAATATTTAAAATGGTTTTGAGATATTTTTTAAAATTAGTGAAATTAAAAGTCAAAGTTTAAATTAGAGAAATGTGAGTAATAGAAAAGGGTGGTCTAAAATAGATGATGTAATGACCGAAATCATTATGGGTTAGTGAAAGTCTGCAGAAATTTGAATTTTTGGTCCCGGACCAATGGATAGAAGTTTTGATCATATTTTGGATGATTTTTGAAGTATTTTAAAAGTGTTTTTTTGTTGGAAGTGTAAATATTGAATCTTATCTAACATTGGTGTTTGAAATTATACAATAGATGTGTCTCCACACTAAAATTTATTGTGTCACAAAATGATGAGTGGCATGATCAAGGATTACAATGTAATTAAGAGGTGCAAAAAAGTGAGGATCATAGTGGATATGGAGGTAATGGGGTGGTGGATAGTTTCAAAATGTATTGTTTCAATGAAGTAATGCACTAAGGAGAGTGTCTACAAGGTGGGAAAGGTTTTTATCGTGTGATGACCTATAGTTTGGTAGGCTCGTGACTTGGAAGAGTGGAGTCACATTGTGAGTCCTCTCTAAAATAGTCAATTACAAATTGAATAACCTTGTTACTCCATCATGGTGTTTTTCTTGGTTACAATCCCTCTATATATAGTGTGACACTCTATACCCCAGGAGTGCACATTGTGACATTTCCCTCATATAGAAGACTCGTTTAGTAACCAAGATGGCCACCCTATGACCAAACTGATGTGTAGTTTTTTTATTATATGGGTCTTTTTTAATTCCTTGTTTATCCTATTTTTTAACCCCCTAAATTTATTTTAAATTTGGTTGATCATAATAGGGGTAGAACACTATTTTCCTCTCCCATTATCATAAATTTTTCTCCCTTCGATCCAGGTTGTTTAAAAGGGTTTCATTACATGAATTCAAGGTAATATTTCTCTTCTTATCCTACATGTTATCCCTCTTTACTATACTTTTATTTTTTCTTTTCCATATAATGGTTTCAATGAGACAATTAAAATAAATTGTGGTGAACTCATCCTTATTTATTTGTATTTTTGAGTGTGGTTTTTAAAGGAGGCCTTGAGAGGGGATGTTTATATCGTCGTTAATTATTTGACATGATATGTTTTTTCCCATGAATTTATTTTGGTTCATTAATGGAATTTGGTATAAATTGGACATTTATTTTAGTAAAAAATAATATTTTGTGTGTATAATTTAGGGGAGTGTGTTGGGAGTGGATCTCTCCTCGTTGATCAATGTTTTAGCACCATTATATTTCCTGGTGAGTTTAGAATTGGTTATGAAAAATTAATAATTGAGTTTTAAAAGTTTTATTTATTAATTTTAAGGTGTTTATGGATGAGATAGGTGAAATTTTATTTGAATTAGGTTGGTACACACTTTTGGATTACCTTAAGGGTCACTGTTCGAGGTAGTTCGACTTTACAATACCGAGTCACTTTCTTATTTAGTGATTTTATACTCATGTGTGAGAATTATTACTATTCTTATAGAATGTTTCATGACTTTTGTAGTCTTTTAATATAAATTTGGATGAGATTGCATTGTAAAAATAGTCAGCAAGGACCACATATCACACTAAATGGGTTTTTATGTTAGTTTGGTTGAATGAATTTTGGTGGACCTATCTATGGATTTTTTTGTGGTGTAAGTTAGATTTTAAATTTAAAGGGATATTACATTGTAAATGTAGATTTAAAATGGTTTTTAAGGAAAACTTTATTTGTGATTAAATGGTTTTAATTAAATTTTAAATTAAATGGGTTTATTTATAGTGATCATTTTTAAATGGTATTTCAAGAAAAATGTAGGGTTTTACAATGAATGTTTTCATTGGGATTTTTTTCAAGGGGCTGGTATGAGTAAAGGTAGAATGTGATTCATTTTCTATATTGATTATGTAGAGGAATTTGACCTGGTTAATGGATGATGGAAGGTATTAGTTGAGAATTATTTTGTTTTAATTAACCTCATGTCGGAAATATATTGTTTTAATGAGCTTTTATTATTATTGTTATTCCAAATTATACTTTCCTATTGTGTTATTTCTCATGATGATGTAAGATTGAATATTAATACAATTACATGTCATGGGTTTTAGAATAAATTTTGTAAAATTTTTTGCATGTGGGTGAATGAGATAGATTAACAATGATTTTTTTGGTATCAATGTGATTAGGTGGGTCTGCATCGATGTAATTGACCCCTTAAAGCAAAGAGATAGGTAAAAGATTAGTTTCATGGAACTATTACAAGTTACATGGAGTGATGGAGTGTTGTCATCATGGGTAGAATAGGGAATAAAGTGATCTTTTGACCTCATTTAAGTATTATATAACCCAGTGTTTTAGAACCTAGATTTTTCTGGTAAATCCTATAGTTATAAAAGGTTTAGTTATATGGATATAGTCTATGTGATTAACCATGAGAGGTTTTCAAGGGATAATACAAGGGGTGATCCTTGTGGTACTTTTATGAGTGGGATGTCTCTTTGGGCTAGTGTGGGTTTTCTATAATGCTTCATTGAATGTTCATATTTTGTTCTCATGACATGTTGAGAGTTTTGGTTGTGACCACATCTTGGGTGAGAGGATGGAGTGTTTTTATGTGAGGCAATTTAATCAAAATTTTTCATAGGACCAACCTTGGATGAAAAGGTTATTTTGAGATAATAATGATTGAATATCCTTGATTGATAAGGTGTATTTGGGGACTTATTTTGAATACCCAAGGGACTCTCCTAGTGATGTTGTGTTTTACCTTGTTCAATGGAAACTTACCCTAAGTGGAAAAATTATCTTTTTTGGGATGTTGGATATCAATATCGCCTCCTCATATCACTTTTTGTATCTGATATATATATATATGTGTGTGTGTGTGTGTGTGTGTGTTTGTGTGTGTGTGTGTGTGTGTGTGATTATCCATTGGACATACCTGGTGATGGTGGGGTTCATGTCACAACCCAAACCTACCCGGGCTCGAGCCGAAACTACCCCAATACCGCCTCCATACGCCAGGGGTTGGAAACAAGCACCGAAGGCTAAACAACTCAGGGAGGCCTTTGTCTGAGTACCTATACACATGCATGCAACCCACTAAATGAAGAAGTGCAGAGTAAAAAAAGAAAAGACAAGTAAAGTAAAGGGAAACTACGATATATAAACCACAAAAGTGCATCGACCTCTAACAGTATAAAGAAAGTGTTGAGGTAAACTGAAAATAAAAGGGGAAAAACACGCACCCAACCAAAAAGTACCACAACCTGGCAATAGGTAAACAAAAGAAAAACAGATGGAAGGGTCCCCCACATGGAGCCCAACTCCGACCACCGCACGCGGTCCAAGCTCCCAAACTCCTAAGCTCCGCTGATGCCACGACCAACCTGTCTGTCATCTGCAAGGGCACACCAAGTGAGGGCAAAGCCCAAGTAGGGGTGAGTATAAAAATACTCAGTAGGATACCCCAAAGGCTTGAGGGAGAAACAAAGGAGGTACCGAAGGGTGAGTAGTAGATCGAACAGGGAATAGAAAATAAGTACAACAAGGAGTGCAGTAAAGTGTACAATAGAGAGTCCAGCTCAACCCAACAAGAGAAAGGAAGTAGACTCATCTAGACTCAAGGAGATGGAAATGGTGATAAGATGAACTTCCCGTAGAGTCTTCGCTACATATAGTAGGAGAGTAGACTCTTCCAACCACGAGAAGCTAGACACAGAAAGCATGTGTCATACCCTGCATGTCTTCGCCTCACCTGGAAGAAAAGTAACCAAACCCAAGCAGTGGGTACCGGAACAAGGTATATACATATTAATATGCTCAAAAAGAAGCCCGAACAATGTCGTATGGGGATCTCCATCCTGTAGTTCATCCCAGGAAATTGAGTAGCCAACAATCCCAGAATTAAACACCATCGATGCTTAGCATCCCGCACGTCTTCCCTGAATTGCAAGTCAAGGCGCTCAAATCACCACACCTTGAAATTATCCACTTTGTGCTACACTGACTCGCCCACACAGTTTTAGGTCACATCACAAGGACGCGTCTTAGTGGGGAAAGCACCCCTCGTACTTGAGAATTTTGGGGAAAGTCGAACCACACCTCGTCACTGCCCTGCAGTCGAGAGGTATTCTAAAAGTCAAAGTTGTCACATCACTAACCAGTACAAATAAGGGTCTCGCTCCGGTATTCACAGAGTAAAGCCACAGACTAGCCTAGTAGAAAGGACTGTGTCTGAAATGCCAATGGTTGACCCACTACCCAGCCCTGCTGGAGGGTAATTCATAATAAGATATCGGGTGACCCACTACCCAGCCCTGCTGGAGGGTAAACCCCAATACATCATCAGGAAACCCACTTCCCAACCCTGCTGGCGGGTAGACCTGGAAAAAGTCGACATGAGACCCACTGTACAGCCCTGCTAGAGGGTAGACCTGGAACAAGATGATAGGTGACCCACTGCCCAGCCCTGCTAGAGGGTAGACCCTCAAGATTCATCTGGTGACCCACTGCCCAGTCTCTACTGGAGGGTAAACCCTAAGAAGTAAATGAGAAACCCACTTCCCAGACTCACAGGAGGGTAAACCCAAAGAATCCAATGATTAACCCACTGCCCATCCCCACTGAAGGGTAAACCCGGATCTGCTCTGGCCATTTCTACTGGATGGTACAACACTGGCCAACAGAACTCGGAGTGGGTATCGCGCAACCACCCAACTCCAGAACAAAACCAGGGGAAACTACTCAACCCTGCTGGTCTAAACCAAATGAGAACAGAGCCAGGGGAAAACTCAACCCTGCTGTCAACAAACAAGAACCGAGGAACCCTCTACGTTGCGAGAGGTCAAAAGTATATAAATCAGAACACGGCCCGCACATGGGTCCCACAAAACGTGTAGCCCCAATTCAACCCCAACCAAGTGCACAAACGTCCTCAGGTACAAACAACCACATGTACCTCCAACCGTTCCCGTATACTCCCAGAGTATACCACATTCCAGCCCAAAGGCTATCATGCAAACGGCACCCAACGTCAACGTGAAGGCGTAATTGTAACAACTCCAACTTTCCACCTCATCGGCCCAGGCACGGCCAACTACATCTCTACAAGCATTCACTTCACTCTCCCAAGAGTGAACGCGATCGCATGCCAAGGGTTCTCTACAAACACCGCAAGAAGAACCTCCACCAATACACATTTCGTGCTTCCACATTTAATAAGATCGCGTAAGAGGCTCTGCTCGCCTGAAAAAATTACACCGTTGTAATCCTCATGGAAAAACACGTGAGATTGACTACTTACTCACCTCTAACGGATAATCGACGGAAAAGTCGCCAACACCGCTTTATGCCCGAACGATGTCCTCTGATCCTGAGCCTCGGCCCCGAAAACAGTCGGGTGCATCACACCATTGCGATCCCCTAAGGAAGACACGTCAAAAGAACTTCTCACTTGAGTGAAATGGATATCCGGAAAAAAGATGCATTCCGGCGCACCGCACACAAGCGGTGCAATGTGGGACCCACATCCCGGTCCTGAAACATAAAGAACGGATTGCAACGTTGCGATTCTCTCGAAAATGTACACAAGATGGACTATTTACTTGTCCAAAACAGACATCCGGTGATAAAACTAGAAATCACTACCAACTCCCAAAACGGCCCTCGCAAGGCCGGCACCATCGTGCGGAATTAAAACAGGAAGAGTCCGCCAATGCAATGCCCTCAGAAAAACACCCCGAATTGACTGTTCACGCCCCAAACAGATGTCGGGTGAAAAAGTTACAGAATGCTGCTCACAACTTAAAAGATGGGTCGTAGGGCCCACGCCTCAACTCTAGTTCCAATGATCGAAACCACACTGGAAAATGCCGGCTCAATTCCAAGGTCGCAACGCCACTGACGGTGCTCAAAATAGACATCAGACGCGTCTGTGCCGTCCAAAACAAGAACTCCCGGGAAAAATGTCAAACCACTTAACATCGTGTCGCACCCCGATCCCCATGTATCGAGAATTAAAAATTCCTCATACCATCTCAAAAATTTCGCCTTCACACGAGGTCTGCGCTGCCACTGACGGCACGCAAAAAAGATGCCCTTAGCTCAAGATACGGGCATCCGAAGTTGGAGGGGAAAAACCCCTTGGGCCGGACTGGCCCGGTCCGGCCGGTTCGCCCTACTTGGGTCGGCCCACGCCGGCTGGCCCGCTAAGCCCGCAGCCTAGCCATGGGTCCGGTCCACTCCATCGTGGCCCACTGGCCACGGCCCGCTGCCACCGACCGGCCGACATGGCCTGTCTTTCCACGCGGAGACCCGCCTATGGCAGGTCTTGGTCTCCCGTAGGGGTCGCGCACCACGACCTCACCTCGCTCGCATCAGCGAGGCGCCGGCCGGCCGGTCGGATTTCCGGCCACCTCTGCCGCCACCGGTTGAACCCTTCACCGCCGCCGGATGAACCCGCCGCCACCGCCACCTCGGACCGAAGCCACGCCGCCCTAGGACCTCGCCGGACCCCCCCCCCCCCCCCGGGTCGCCGGAAACACCCAAAAACCAGCGGATTTTGGCGGATGGATGTGATCACCTCGGACGTCGGATTTTCAATTTTAAATAGTCGTCGGGAAGCTTAGGAAATATGCTATGCTTACATGGGCTTTGATCGAAGATCGGGTAGCAATTTGCACTAAAATTTTTGTTCACAGTTTGCGGGAATTTAAAAACGGAAACAAAACCTCCTACCTCGTGGGTGTAGCCCGACGCTTCGCCATCAACCCACCGGAGTGGTCGTGCCTCTCCAGAGCTGCCTCACCAGAGTGGAGGAGGAGAGGGAGGGGGATCCAGCCTGCCGCTGTCCAGGAGAAGAAGAATAAGAAGAAGAGGGAGGGGGTGTGTTTAAGTAGAGAACACTTAACCCCCCCCCCCCCCCCCCCGCACGGCACGCCCCCGACTCCGCTCCCGATGCAGATAAAAAGTAGGGCGCCCTGGAGTAATACACGACACTCCAAGTGAAAAAGTGGTCTCAAAATTTTAATCTGAGGCCCCATTCAAAAGTTATAAAATTTAACGACCGAGGCCACTAAATTACGAAAACGCCCTTGGCGGCGTTTTTCACAGAAGGTGCGCCCGTGAAAGGTACACCCCTCCCAGGGTAAACGGCATGTTCCGGACTAAATGGTGTGCTCGGTTCCCCAATAAGAGACACTGTTTAATAGATACCTGAGTTTAACCATTAAATTAATTAATTAATTAATTAATTAATCTGTTTAACATTCCGGTTGCGGCGAGGGGTCCAAACGTCATGAGCCGACATGTTTTATGTTGTTACTAGGGTAAAACCTCCATTTCGGACCCATCCGTACACTCGGATCACTGATCTGAAGCACCGTTTAGGAGTTATCCCATTTATTTTTTGTGCCCAGTGTGAACGCACTGAAAATTTAATTTCGGCCACACCGGGGCTCAGAATCGCACTCCATCTGAAGGCACTGCTCTGGAATAACATAAAGAATATTCCAAAGTATTTTATAGAAAAAAACCAGGTTCTTAAATGATTCACTCCTTCATGATTTTCATCCCTGAAAAGAAAAACCAAGATACAACTCAGGGTACTAAGCCCGCACCTGGCTCTTCCGTACCCAGAAGAACTCATGCACAGTCATGCGCCACCGCACACAGGACAACGGATTTGATCTGTTCACGTGAGTTCTACCCCTGCTGATAACTTTCATAGGAGCACGCATACATCTCCTCAGGTAATCCACATGGGTGACGTAATGCACCCACTCTAGAATTTGGGGTTAGGACAAGGCAGTAGGGAACCTCTCCATCCCTTCGCACGGTCTCAAATGGCCCGAAGGCCCTCGAGGGTAGCTTACCTCCCCAGCCGAACCCCTACATCACAGGCCATGACTGGAATAACTGTTTGGACCTGGGACAAAGCCCGTTGATTCCCTCCTTCAGAATATCCATATGGGGAAACACCCAAGGATATCTGGTCACACAAGATTTCACAGTCGATGTCCCATGATCAAGACTCTCTTACACGCTCGAATGGTGAAGGAGTCGCCACCATCGACTAATGAGAAAGGTTCCACACCTTCTATTCTACTACGACAGGTTCATACCGACGCCCCGCGTCACCCTGGTAACAAATCAAGCAACGAGAAGGGAGAGAAGCATTTCACACACATAGTCTAAAAATTCTACTTGAAAAGGTAGAAGAGCTGTAGAGCGTACCTATTATCACCTCATGCTCTTCAGGATCGTAGACATCCAAAGCTCGAGGCTATCTTCGGTTCCAACTGTCAGCTCCCGGAGCCTGACGTAGACCGCCTGGTGGTGATAGGAAGACCTCCTAAGGTCGTCCTCTGCTTCCAGTTTCTCCCGCTCCTCTGATAGCACCACCTATTTGGGTACCACTTTGATCACGGCGCTACCTCCATCGTGGTGGTGCACCTGCTACCTGTCCAGCACTCTCAGCATTCCTGGTTGGGTAGTCTCATGCCAGGTGACCTCGCTCATCACAAGCATAGCACCGACTCTCTCCGGGCTGCACTAGTTCCCTCTAGCGCCACTGTGGTGTACGACCATACCCCTGAGTCTGGTTGTCAGAAAGCCACCTACGTCGATTTTCTTCTTGCTGACGCCTGCTAGCTGCGGCAGACGTCTCGGCTCCATCGTGCCTACTTCCACCATCAACTCTAAAGCATGACAAGAAGCTCTATATTACAAGCGCCTGCTCTAGCACCCTGACATAAGTGGGAATTCCCAAGGGTACTATGATATTACAAATCTCTCAGTAGATTCCCTACTCAAACTTCCACTCTTGAAAGTTTCTGTCATGGACCAAGTCTGGGTAAAAGCGTGCACGTTTTGCAAAACTAGTTGCATACTCGGCCACCGTCATCCCTCCCAGCTAAAACTGTTGGAGCTCCTAAATCCGAAAGGAGCATAAGCAGGAGGGGGAAAACTCCTCACGAAACAACAACTGAAATCCGCCCAACAAAAGTGATGAATCATTGAGAAACTGGGTCACCAGACTCCACGAACGCCAAGCTACTCCGTGGAAAAGGCTGCCGGCCAAAGCCACCCTCTGATCTGTCTGCATCTGCACAAGCCTAAAAAAGGCGAACCACTATCTCGAGCCAAACCCCTACTGCCTGAGGGTCTGGATCACCACAGAACTTCAGTGGTCTCTGCCGCTGGAACTCACGATGCGTGCTCAACCTTCGCTCAAGCTCAGTCTACTCTTATAAAGCTGTCTGCTGCTCACCTGGTGGGGGTTCTACTATCGGCCGACCAGAAGAAAGGGGATCGCATGATGGGTCCTGGACTGGGGCCTCATTTCTCACAGGGTCGTCATCACGAACCAAAGCTGGTATCCTGGATAGCTGTCTTCGTAGATACATCCTGCATATTATCAAGGAGTGTCATGATCAGAGGAGCATATATGTATATAATGGTAACAACAATGGGGATCTGACTCAAGAAGGATTGTCAACGACTCAATCCTATGTGATGCACAAACCAATTTTTCCTCCAACAAGGGTCTCATCATGCCGAGTCAAAAATCGGGTTATCAAGGTCCTGGTGAACAGATACGTCGGACGCCACACCATTACTGGACTCCCTGTCCTGAGAGCTGCTCTCGAGACACGTTAACACTGTTTCCCTAAATCCCAACCAATTCCTTTTATTTTAGGGACATCTGAACAACGTCCCAAGGAATGAACCACCTCTGATACCACTTTGTCACAACCCGACCCTACTCAGGCTCGAGCCGCAACTACCCCAAGCCCGCCTCCATAGGCCAGGGGATGGTGACAAGCACCGAAGGCTAAACAACTTGGGGAGGACTTTACCTGAGTACTTGTACACACACACGCACCCCACTCAATGAAGAAGTGCAAAGTAGAAAAAGAAAATACAAGCAAAGTAAAGGGAAACTACGATATATAAACCACAAAAGTGCATCGAAATCTAATAGTACAAAGAAAGTGCTGAGGTAAACGGAAAAGAAAAGGGGAAAAATACGCACCCAACCAAAAAGAGCCACAACACAAAAATAGGTAAACAAAAGAAAAATAGCTGGAAGGGTCCCCCACCTGGAACCTGACTCCGACCACCGCATGTAGTCCAAGCTCCTAAACTCCTAAGCTCCGCTGACGCCATGACCAACATGTCCGTCGTCTTCAAGGGCACACCAAGTGTGGGAAAATCCCAAGCAGGGGTGAGTATAAAAATATCAGTAGGATACCCCGAAGTCTCTAGGGAGAAAAAAAGGAGGTACTGAAGGGTGAGAAGTAGATCGAACAGGGAATAGTAAATAAGTACAATAAGGAGGGCAGTAAAGAGTACAGTAGAGAGTCCAGCTCAACCCAAAAAGAGAAATTAAGTATACTCGTCCAGACACAAGGACTTGGAAACGGTGAGAATATGATCTTCCCATCGAGTCTTCGCTACCTATTGCAGGAGAGTAGACTCGTCCAACCACGAGAATCTAGAAATGGAAAGCATGTGGCATAATATGTGCGTCTTCGCCTCACATGGAAGGATATAAACCAAACCCAAGAATTGGATACAGGAACAAGGTATATACATATGCATATGCTCGACAAGAAGCCCAAACAAGGTCGTAAGGGGATATCCATCCTGTAGCTCAGCCTAGCAAAGTGAGTATCAAAAAGTCCCAGAAGTAAACACCATCAATGCCCAGCATCCCACATGTCTGCCCTGAACAGCAAGACAAGGGGCTCAACTCACCACACCTTGATATTATCTGCTTTGGGAAGTACTGACTCGCCCACATGGTTTTAGGTTGTGTCACAAGGACGTGTCTTGGTGGGGGAAAGTGCCCCTCGTACTTGAGAGTTCTGGGGAATGTTGAACCATACCTCGTCACTACCATACATTTGAGAGGTCTTCTCAAATTAAAAGCTCTCACATCACTGACCAGTACAAACAAGGGTCCCACTTCAGTAGTCACAGAGTAAAGCCACGGATTAGCCTAGTACAAATGACTGAGTCTGAAATGCCAACGGGTGACCCACTACCCTGCCCTGCTGGAGGGTAATTCATAATAAGATGTCAGGTGACCCACTGCCCAGCCCTACTGGAGGGTAAACCCTAATACATCATCAGGTGACCCACTGCCCAGCCCTGCTGGAGGGTAGACCTAGAATAAGTTGACAGGCGACCCACTGCACAGCCCTGCTAGAGGGTAGACATAGAACAAAACGACAGGCGACCCACTGCCCAGCCCTGCGGGAGGGTAGACCTAGAACAAGACGACAGGCGACCCACTGCCCAGCCCTGCTAGAGGGTAGATCCTCAAGAGTCATCGGGTGACCCACTGGCCAGTCTCTGCTGGAGGGTAAACCCTGAGAAGTAAATGAGCAACCCACTGCCCAGCCTCGCTGAAGGGTAAACCCAAAGAAGCCGATGAGTAACCCACTACCCAGCCCCACTAGAGGGTAAACCCAGATCTGCTCTGGCCATTTCTACTGGATGGTACAACACTGGCCAACAGAACTCGGAGTGGGTATCGCGCAACCACCCAACTCGAGAACAAAACCAGGGGAAACCACTCAACCCTGCTGGTATAAACCAAACGAGAATAGTGCCAGGGAAAAAATCAACCCTGCTGGTCGACAGACAAGAACCGAGGAACCCTCTAGGTCGTGAGAGGTCAAAAGTACATGAAGTAGAACACGGCCCGCACATGGGGGCCACACGTAGTGTAGCCCCAAGTCAACCCCAACCAAGTGCACAAACATCCTCATATACAAACAACCACATGTACCTCCAAGTGTTCCCGTATACTCCCAGAGTATACCACATGCCAGCCCAAAGGATATCATGAACACGACACCCAACAACAACGCAAAGGTGTAAATGTAACAACTCTAACATGCCACCACATCGGCCCAAGAACAACTAACTACATATCTACAAGAATTCACTTCCCTCTCCCAAGAGTGAATGCGATCACACACCAAGGGTTCTCTGCAAACACCGCAAGAAGAACCTCCACCAGTAAACCTTTCGTGCTTCCACATTTAATAAGATCTCATAAGAGGCTCCGCTCGCCTAAACAGATTACACTGTTGTAATCCTCGCGAAAAAAACACGATATCGACTACTTACTCACCTCTAACAGATAACCGACGGAAAAGTCGCCAACACCACTTTACGCCCGAACGGCATCCCGTGATCCCGAGCCTCAGCCCCGAAAACAGTCGGGCGCATCGCACCATTGCGATCCCCTCGGGAAAACATGTCAAAAGGACTGATCCCTTGAGTGCAATGGATTTTCGAAGAAAAAGATGCTTTCCGACGAACCACACACTAGCAGTGCTATGTGGGACCCGCATCCCAGTCCCGAAACACAAAGAACGGATCACAACATTGTGATCCTCTCAAAAAAGTACACAAGATGGACTATTTACTTGTCCAAAACGGGCACCCGGTGATGAAGATGGAAATCACTACCAACTCCCAAAACGGCCCTCGCGGGGCCCGCACCATCGTGCGGAATTAAAGCGGGCAGATTGCGCCAATGCAATTCCCTCTGAAAAACACCCTGAATTGACTGCTCGCACACCCCAAATGGATGTCGGGTGAAAAAGTTACATAACACTACTCACAGCTTAAAAGATGGGTCGTAGGGCCCACGCCTCAATTCCAGTTCCAACGCCCGAAACCACACTAGAAAAATCCGGCTCAATGCCCGGGTCACAACGCCACTTACGGCGCTCAAAAAGGATGTCGGACGCGTTTGCACCGTCCAAAACAAGAAATCTCGGAAAAAACATCAAACCACTTAACATCGTGTCGTTCCCTGATCCCCTTGTCTCGGGAACTAAAAATTCTTGAAACTGTCTCAAAACGTTCGCCTTGACGCGAGGTCCGCGCTTCCACTAACGGCACGCAAAATGGACGTCCGTAGCTCAACATACGGGCGTCCGAAGTTGGAGGGGAAAAACCCCTTGGGCCGGACCGGCCCGATCTGGCTTGTCCGCCCTGCTTGGGCCAGCCCACGCCGGCCGGCCCGCTGATCCCGCGGCCCACTGCCACCAACCGGCCGACATGGTCGGTCGTTCCACGCGTAGACCCACCTATGGCGGGTCTTGGTCTCCCGCCGGGGTCACGCACTGCGATCCCACCACGCCCGCACCGGTGAGGACCCGCCCAGCCAGCCGGATGGCCGGCCTCCTCCGCCGCCACTGGTTGAACCCGCCACCGCTACCGCCTCGGACCCGAGCCGCACCGCACTGGGACCTCGCCGGACTTCCCTGGGTCACTAGAAAGACCCAAAAACCCTCAAAAACCCGCAGATATCGGCGGATCACTGTGATCACCTCAGACGTCGTATTTTCAATCCAAAATAGGCATCGAGATGCTTAAGAAATATGCAACGCTTACATGGGCTTTGATTGAAGATCGGGTAGCAATTCAGTTCTTAAATTTGGGTTCAAAGTTTGTGGAAATTTAAAAATGGAAACAAAACCTCCTACCTCATGGGCGTAGCCCGATGCTTCGCCGTCAACCGGCCGGAGTGGCCACCCCTCGTCGGAGCTGCCTCACCGGAGTGGAGGAGGAGAGGGAGGGGCTTCCGCCTGCCGTTGTCCTGACGAAGAAGAAGAAGAAGAGGGAGGGGTGTGTTTAAGTAGAAAACACTTAAACCCCCCACCCGGCACGCCACCGACTCCACTCCCGACGCAGACAAAAAAGAGGGCGCCCCTAGGGTAAACAAGACGCTCTGAGTGCAACGGTGGTCTCAGAATTTTAATCTCAGGCCCCGTTCAAAAGTTATAAAATTTAAGGACCGAGGTTGTTAAATTAAAAAAACTCCCTTGGCGACGTTTTTCACAGAAGGCCCACGCCCGTGAAAGTTACACCCCTCCCAGTGTAAACGGCACGTTCCTGACTCAATGGTTCCCTCAGTTCCCCAATACGAGCCACCGTTTACGAGATACTTGAGTTTGACCATTAACCGAATAAATTGATTAATTAATTTATCCGTTTAATGTTCTGGTAGCGGGTGAGGGGTCCAAACGTACCGTGCTGACGTGTTTTATGTCGTTACTAGGGTAAACACCCCATTCCGGACCCATCTGTAAACTCGGATCTCTGATCTGAAGCACTATTTATGAGTTATCCAATTTATTTGGCGTGCCCAGTGTGAACGCACTAAAAATTTAATTTCAGCCACACTGGGGCTCTGAATCTCATGTCATCTGAAGGAACTTCTCTGGAATAACATCAAGAATATTCCAAAGTCTTTTATAGCAAAAACCAGGTTCTTATTGTTCATCTCATAGGAGATATTAGTTATTTTTATTCCCTCCTCAAATTATTTTATATGGTTATTGATATGATTAATACTAGCCATGGGACCTCACAACTAAGTAAGTTGTTGTTTTGGAATGTACGGTAGGGTGAATACTGATATTCCCTCCATATACAACTTATGAAGTGAATTAGTGGATGTGAGACGTAGCCATCAGGACATACCTTTAGGTGATAATTTTTCCTATGTAAGATGTTGACTAATGAGGCCCTATCCCCATATCACTCTATGGTTACTAGTTATGGTTCATGGTTATTTTCATTAGGATATGTGTGCCACTAACTATTCTACTAAATGTATGATATGGTCAGCATCAACCAAAAAAAGTCAAGTGTGGGTACAGAAATATCTCTTTTCCCAAGGAAGAATAGAATGGAATCTTTATGTTTTGTATAATTTCTCACTCCCAAAGGTTTTTATATTTCTCAAAAATACATCCCAATCTAGGGATGTGGTGGTTAGAACCTCTCACTGGGTTTGGGTCATGGATATTATCTGTTGGTAATGAAAAGGGATGTTGAAACTATGAAACCCAATTTTAATAAATTTATGGGCACTTGGTATCTTCTAAAAATAATTTATATGAGTAAAATAGTATTCAAGGTCATATTTTATTTCTTAGTATTTTATTTGACAACTCATGGAGGGAAAATGGACTTATGGTTCAAAAGTTATCGTCATTTTAAATTAGAATCCATTTCAGCATGAAATATAATTAACAAAGGGAAATTTTTTAGATAAAATCAATGCTTCATAGATCATTTCTACATTTATGAAGAAAACATTCATGAATCATTGCATAATTTTTAAATAAACTATTTATGAAAAATAGTGCAGTTCATAAAGCATATAGACATTAATGAAGAAATTGATCATGAAGAATCACATCATTCATGAAGAAAAATTTAAGGATGCATCCATTTATTTGAGTGATAGTTCTATAAAAAACCCTATACATTCATTAAGAGATCATTCATGAGGCATCACTATTTTCAACACTAATTTGGATGGTTTTGTGATCAGAAACCTTCTTTATGATCATCATTTTTATCACAAATGCCAGGAAAATTCACTATGTGATAGCAAACTCTCTACGTGGTTTTAAATTTTAGGGAAGTGTTTATATAGTTATTCCTATAAATAACCCATACCCATCTCAAAATAGGGAGAAACTCTTAGGGATATTTCCATTTTTATGAACCTTTTTGAATCTCTTAGAAATCCCATAGGTAAATCACATGTTTAAACTGGTACAATGGAGAATTTACAAAAGTCAAATGTGAAAGAACACTTAGAAAATCAACCCCCTGATGTCCCTACCCATACTAAACCCTATAAAATCTATCCACATAGTAACCTCACAAACATACCATTGTGAATCACATACACAAGGAACCCTTTGTGGACACCTGTATATGACCATCCATGCATAGAAGCCCCTTCATGTAGCACCACTAAATAGACTCCCCTTAATAGATGCGTATACATTTCCAACCCTACAAAGACACCCATAAATATAAATCCCTTTACTTCCATCACTAACCCTTTTAAAAAATTTAGAGTTTCACCATGAACTTTTCTTGTCGGGTTAAACCATATTTGGGTTGTAATGCCTACAACCCTAACCTTTCCCCCAACATTACCTTGAGTTAAGATACCCTTCTTGGTTCCCTCAAACACCTTGAGTTTAGGTTCTTCTCTTAGTTCCCTCATATTTCTTTATTTGTGAAAATACTCTTGGATTTCACATATTATTTGATTTGAGATACTCTGTTAGGATTCCTCATCGAAAGTCTTACACTGGTACCACCATCAATAAGTCATAAATACTATATATGGTCCTTCTATTGGGTATAATACCCAACCATAATTAATATTTTAGGGTTATCAATAAGAAATTTGAACCATATGGGCCTCCTATTAGGTAAAGAGTTAATTTTACCATATTTTATTTAGTTTCCAAAAAATAGGATGAACCTATAATGGAATCAGTTGGGTGGAAGACCCACACAATATCCTTGAGTCAATATATTCCTCTTGGTTTCATCGTAACATATTAATTTGATATTCTCCTCTTGGTCACAAAAAAATACTTTTTTCTATCACATATCCCAGAGAAAACTCAAATGGTCATCTTAATGTCTGAGCCCCACTGAATCTTTTTTTTGTTCTCACATGAAATATTGTTGATATTATTTTATTTCTTATTTTTCACACCAATCATAGATTGGGTGGGATTAGTGGTTTTGATTGATCCTTTCATTTTCATGATCAATATTTTATGTGGTTAAAATAATAGAGCACATATATTCCCTATCTGTATGACTCTAAACTACATATCACACATCATTAATAAAAAAAATTTAAACTATATAGATTGATCCTAACATATTACCTTAAATTTTTCTTCATTGACTACAGTAATTGGACTCTAATTGACTATGATAAAAAAAATTCCTTTCTAATTATCAATTATAACTCCATGAATCATTCATTTCCCTATGTGAGGAGCATAATATACCTTTTTGTGATGAGCATAAAATAACTCCTTAAGTTTTTAAAATATTCTTGGTTCCATAAAATTCACCTTAAGTTGACATTATTTGGTTAGTTTATCCATATATGGGCCTCCAACTAGGTGTAATCCCTAATATCCCCGATTTTCCTTCCTCATCCTATTAGAAATAAAAAGGGGGTACACATCCATTTCATGGTCATATTACATGGGGTAATCCCGAACCATTCCATATTGTATTTTTTTACTAACAAATAGGATAAACCAAAAAGACTTTATCATGCATTACTCCCACATGAACAATTTTTATGCATCTTTTTTCAAGTGATTTTCAAGTCTTTGAAGCACAATCATAAAAGGAAGTTCACATAGTCATGGTTTTATCACCTTAAAAGGTACCACAGTTTTCTTTGTCACACAATCATAAAAGGTATCATGTGACCAAATAAGTGGAACCATACTATGTGGGAAAAAATTTCATTCGCTATGATATATAGGAATCCCTTCTCAGGGTCCTGGTCTTAATTCCATACACATATATCACCTCCTAGGACAATGATAAACTCCAAAGTTTCTAGATCCATGGATTTAAACTACAAAAAAATCAATCAACAAGGACAATATAATGAATCTATGATATATATATATATATATATATGTTATCATCAATTTAGAACCTATTATGAATACATATTTTCATGTTGATGGAGAATAATGGATATATATTGATATTCACACCAATGCACATAAATGATCAATCACCAGCACAAAGGTAACCATTCATACATCATAGTTTAAGAAGGATTCATGAAACATGTACTAAATCTATAATATGAGTCAAAACATAGTAAATTATTCCCCCATAAAGGGTGTTATGAGACTAAACAATCATCCACTTGGCCAATACACAACCCAAGCATCGCTAGTAATGCCTTAGACACCATCTGCCTTTGAAAATACGGCGCGTGTTAACTCAAAAACAAAACATTGAAACAATTTTCATCACAAACAATTGTATAAGGTGAATATTACTTTATATTATTCATCTGAAGTATGTGACTTCATGTTTCATGGTTTTCTAGTTAGCACATGATTACCTAATGTATATGCTTGTGTGTGAATTGTTTTTATTTTTCCACTTGGGTGTGTTGCATGAATAAGAATTATACTCTTATAAATATTTCATTCACATCCATTTTATCATAATATAATTAAATATTGTTATGTTATGGGTATCCCTACTCGTTTATTCAAATCACCCCTAACCATGTACACGGTAGAGATTTCGATGTACGTGGGTTGATATAAATGTTTTCTTTCAGATATAAGTATTTATGGGAACTACATAGGTGGTGTGGATCTATTATGTTGTGGAGGTAAAATATTTGACATAGTTATTATGTTAAAATATATTAAAGTTTTTAACAAGGTTCTACGAAGGTAAATTCATATTTCAATAAGAGAAGGAGGAGGCACACTGAAGGATAGGATTAAACCTATATAGACTCACATAAATCACTATAGATTTATATTTCTATTTTTTCTTTATTTTTTCATAGTATAGTCATGCTCTATTCTCCCCTTTCATCTAAGGTACCCTTCATATAGAGGGGTAAACTCTATGTGGCTGAGGAAGGAAAGTAAATAAGTAATTTATGATGCTTGGTTTCAGGTTATCAATGAAAAAAATGAGTCTCTTTATCTATTAAACTAATTTCAATATTCCTTTAGAAATTTTTATTATCATGTTTGATTATATTTGGTTTGAATAATGTTACATTTTATTTCTTTGGTTGATGATGAATTATCTCCCTCTACATAAGTTTGTTATTTATATAATGGAATGGTCTTGATCAAGCTGGTGAAGTGCTTGATAATTATCAGCATGTGTGGAAGTGCTAGTGAGAACTTTTGGTTGTTTAGAAATAATAAGACCTGATTGGGAATTACCTAAGTTAACTATAAGGATCCTATATAAAACTTTAAAACAATGTAATAAGTTTATTCAAATATATCATCTCAGTTACAGTTATTTTCACCATCATTATTTGGATAAGGGAGACTGAGGAAGAGATTTTGGAATCCCTTTCTTACCAGTCTCAATAGAAGAATATTTGATAACATTGGGACTAGTATATCATTAAAATAGGTAAATATAACCTTTTCTAGACCACTATCTCATTATTATTTGTTTCTAATTCACTACTTCAATGGAATTGGTTTTTATAAATCACATAACCATAATCAAAACCCCTTTTCTTTAAATTACTTAAAATTGTAAACTTATTTTTCTGTGCACTCCCCTATCAATGACTACCTAGGTGTCCACTATAAAAAAATTATCATAGGAAATAATTTATTTTTCAAACCCCACAAAAAGGAAAATTAAAAACTTCAAATCATTTTTAGGAGGTATTTCTATAAAAATTTGATTTTAACATTGCATGAAATAGATATCAAATAAACCACTAATTAATTTTGATCCAGAAATTGAATGAACATTGAATAAATTAAGAAACATAAATTTTCAATTATATTTTCGGGAATTTTCCCTTAAAAACTCATTTTAAATCTCATGTGTTCACTTTGAGCCTGAATTCTTGGATAACAACCTCAACTTTACCCTCATATATTTTTATTCTCCAAAGTTTTCTAACCAACATAATCAAATTTCTTTTCCTAAAATTAAAAATTAATTTTAATTAAAAATTGTTCTAATAGAAATATTGTACATGTTTCATGGTCTTATATGAGAATGACTAAATAGACACATAAAATCTTTCACACATTCCTTCTTTACTTGAAAACCATGAAACATGGCTTTGGAAAAAGTGAACTGGAGGGAATTTTCCTTATAACTTAAAGGATATGAGAAATAATGGTTGTGTGGACTAAAACTAAGTGAACTGAATAATTATGATTTATTATAGAGATGCTTAGTGAAAATATTATTCCCTACCTAAAAGATTATATTAATAATAAATGAAATATATTACATTATTCAAGACTTTGGAGAGACACTATATGAGTGCTGGGAGAGGTTCAATAAGTTGTGTGCTAGTAGTACCCATTAAGTTGGAGAAGATAACAACTTCTTTGTGTTCTTTTAAAAAGTAATTGTTGATGTTGATAGTCATCTCTTTAATGAATCATCATAAAAAACCCTTTATAGACTAGTCATCAAAAATATCCAACAGTCTGATTGAAAACATCACTCAAAAGTAACAATAATTTAGCATTATAGGTATTGGAAAAAGAAGAATTAATGAGGTAATAACTCATAATTAATCACATTTACAAGAAAATAATCTATAATAAATAAATATATTGGTAATAAAAATACATATGAAATAGATCACTAGATAGAAATCACCAAAAAAATATCTGGTTTATGAGAATCGCTTAACCATTCCACTGACTAGTGTGTTGAAGTGTAGAGCATAGAGAGTTATGTATGAACCTTTAAATTAAAAAATTCCAATATAACTAGGGATAGAGAGAGCTTAACCATGTCTAGTATAGATTTAGAAATTATTTGAACCAGGATAAACTTCTCTTTAAAAATGAATACTCAACCCATCTCCCTTACCAATAATTTTATCACCTACCACACTTTCAATAACCATACAAGCACTCTTATAACCAACTGTTATACTGAAAACCCCCTTTTCATTAAAAATTACTCTATGATAATCCATCCACTATTACTACCCTCCTATAAGAAAAAATTAGAATAAACGAAATTTAAGAATCTTTGAATGAATTATGAGAGATAAGAAGTTAGATAAGTATTATTGTTGATGTTTAATCCAAAAATTATGGCATGATTCCATCTCAAACAATACCTAACCTAATTAAAGGACAATGTGAATATGATATACACCAAAAGAGGAAAACAAATTCACCTTATAACCAATATTTAATTAATGACAGATCTCCGTAGTAGTGAGACAGAATAAGCAGAATAGCCTAAACTTGAAAAAACACAACCAAACCTTGAAGAGGAGTCTAAAGAGGAAGATTGAGAAAGTCAAGAGGAATCAGCTATTGAAGAACCTGGACCGAAGCCAAAAAAAGTAAAAGAAACAATTGAAGATGAGTGTGGAGATGTAAAAATAAAGAAGCAACCATAGACACCATGTAAAATATAGTATTAAGAAAATAAAGAATTGCCACTATTTTTTTCATCATGAGTGATGACATCAAAGAATGTCAACAAATAATAACTTTAAGAAGAAATTATGGACACTTTATAGAACATAAAAATTAATATCCCTCTACTAGAGGATCTCAAACAAATCCATAAATATGAAAATTTTCACAAGAATGTTTTCACCATAATGAGGTTGATTCAGGGGAATAAATTAATTAATTTTGGAGGAAATGTGTTATCTCTAATCGTACCATAATTACCCATTAAATTTCATGGTCTAAGGAAATTTTCTATTACTTACACTATTATATCGTTAATTTTTTCATATTAATTGTGTGATATCGATGCTTCTATTAATGTATTTAATCATTTAGCATTTTTTATTCTCATATTAGATTTTTTAATCCCAAAAGAGTGGTGGTATAACTACAAAACTGATCCATTGTTTTCCCAACATGAGTTTTGGAATATGTGTTAGTTGGAGTTCAAGGTTTTATATTTCCATCTAACTTATATATACTTAACATGGAGGTGGAAAGAGATCTGATCAACTCAACTATCATTCTGGGGGGACCCATGACCATTATTAATGTCTCTGAAGGAACACTCACCATATAGTTTCGAGATAGAAATATACACTTTAATATTTTTATTCCATGAGGAACCATTAAAATAATCATTCACTTTTTACATTATCCCACCATGAGGAGTCTAAACCCTTAGAATATTAATTTATCTTAAATTAATTTTTACCCATTAGATAATAGTTTCTTATTAAAAATATCATGGATAATTATACTATCTATAATTTTGGAAATATAATTTTTAGCATAGAAGTAGTAATTTTTTAATTTTTTAATGAATCTGATTATTTATTTCATAAAGAAAAATTTATTATTTTACCTTTTGTATAGTAATTTCATGTTTTTGGATTTGGAACCACTATTTAATTCCAGGTCTTGAATAGTCCCCAATTTTGGAACTCAATTTACTTACCATAGAATTTTAATATGTGAACCTCATGGAAATGGATAAGTTTTCATTTATAATTATTAATAATGTGTTTTTAAACTAATAAAAAACTCCGATTTAACTTTTGAAAAATAATTTCCTGGAAATTTTATAGATCATATATTATAACCTATGAAAAATACCTAAAATGTATTCCCATAAAAATTATTCTTGATAAAGATTCTAAACCTAATAAGTATTCCAAAAGGAGGCTAAATCCCACCTTGATAGAGGTAGTAATGAAATAGATATAGAGTCTCTTAGAATAAATAAACATCAATCCCATCTAAAACTCCCTATATTTTATCTCCATTAATCTCGTTCCAACAAAAATGGGCCTAACTATTGTGAGGAATAAAAATTAATGAATTAACCCCTATGATAATTTAGAAAAGTTGGAGAGTTTATATAGACTACATAAAATTAAATCAATTCACCTATAAATATCATTTCTCTATCCCCTTCATTGTCCATATGTTAGATATATTATAAGGGAGGAATTGTTATTGTTTCTTGTATGTATTTTCAGGTAATTTTCAAGAGCTCATTACTTCGAAGGCCCAATAGAAGACCATATTTACTTGCCTCTTTGGAACCTTAACTTACAAGAGGATCCTATTTAGAATATGTAATACTCCAGGTTCATTTCAATGGTATGTGGTAAGTATATTTTGAGATCACATTGAGAATTAATTAGATGTATTCTTGGTTGATTTCATAGTTTTTGGAAAGTCTTTTGAACAATATTTAGAAAATCTTGACAAAGTCTTGAAAACATACAATGAATTATTATCTTGAATTTTAAAGAGTGTCACTTAATAGAGGAAAGAGGAATTTTCATTGAGCATATCATCTGATAAATGTTCATGGAATAGGATAAATCAAAATTTTAAGTGATAAATTTATTTCCTTAATTAACATATATATAATATGTTAAATACCTTTTAGGACATGTTGGATTTCATAGGAGGTATATCAAATATTTCTATAATATTTCTCTCTCTCTATTTAGATTAATTTTGAATGAATATAATTATGATTTTAATGAGGAGTGAATAGTATCATTTGATTAATTAAAAAGTATATTGATAACCCCACCAATGATACAACCAATAAATTAGGAGGAACCATTCGAGATAATTTTTTATTCCTCTAACAAAGTAGTTGGATCAGTCATTTATTATAGAATTGAGGAAAACATAAAAGCTATATACTCAATAATTCTAGAAGCTACCTGATTTAATTATAAAACTATAAAAAAAATATTTTTTGGCAGTTTCCATTTATTTGGAGAAAATCATATCATATTTGCTTGGAACTAAATTGTATGTTTTTTCTAACCATACATATTGGTGATATTTAATAAAAATGGTAGATGTTATTCCTAGTCTTGTGAGATGGATGTTACTAATTTAAGAATTAAACATAAAAATCCTAGAAAATATAGTATCTAATAACTAGGTGGTCAATCATTTTAGTAGAATTCCCAACAAATCTAAAGTAGATATTCCAGCTCAAACAAAAGTACTGGACCTCATTCAATGGGAGTAAATATACTTGGTTGAAGGTGAAGTTCCATGGTATGGAGATATGGATAATTATTTAGTGATATCTCAAACCCCAACCCAATTAAATCCTCACCAAGTTAAAAAAAATAAAATCTTAATTTGGTTATTACAATTTGAAAAACCCTTTTCCTTGGAAAATATTCAATGTCCAAATGATAAGGTGATTCCTGGATAATAGTGAAATTGAATCTGTATATGAGTCTTCTTACACTTTATATTTTCAAGACAATTTTTCACCTTAAATTATATCAATAAATGATTTATAATATGTAATTTATTGGCCCACTTTGTTCAAATATTCACATGAATTTTGCAAAAAAAATTAAAATTATCTATTTTATAGAAATATTTCAAAAGGATCAAAATGAATCAAAGATCCATTATCGTTTATAAGATTTTTAGATTTTCATGGATAATATTTATTAGATCATTTGAAAATTAATTTAGAATTTATTTTATTTTATTGCATTTGATTATGTTTTAAAGTGGGTGGAAGCTAAAACCACCAAAATTTATAATTCTAGTGTTGTGTGTCATGTTTTCAAGGATAACATATTTTGTAGGTTTAGAGTTCCCAGATCCATCATCAGTGATCATGGTACTCACATTTATAATAGGAGAATATAGGATTTTTTATGAGGTATGGGGTGTATCATAAATTATCAACGCCATATCACCCACAAACCAATGGCCACGTCAAAGTGTCTAATAAAGAGATAAAAGGAATTTTAGTGAAGAATATAAATCCTAATATGAAGGATTAAATTTTAAGGTTGTAAGACACCTTGTGTTCTTATATGATAACCTAAAACCCATATAGTAAGTATCCTATATAGTCTAATTTATGGGAAAAGTCACCACCTACCATTGGAATTGGAACAAAAAACCTATTGGGATATGAGAAAGATAAATATAGTCCTAGATATATATATATATATATATATATATATATATATATGAGAAGGATAGAATAATTTATCTGAATGAATTTGAAGAAATTAGAATAAGGGGTTTTAATAATTAAAAAAAATTACAAATAGTAAACAAGGGTGGAATATGATAAGCTGATTCAACTAAAATCTTTATATGCCAGAGATATAGTGTTTTTAAACTACTCAAGACTCAATCTAATTCTATGTATAATTCATTTCAAGTGGAAGGGTCCATTCTTGGTAAATCATATTTATCCTTTTGGTGTTGTACATTTTGTGACGGAAATACATAAATAACCATTCACTATTAATTGGAATATTTTAAATAAATTATATTGGAAATTTCTATAAGATCTATTATATGATATCACACTCTTCTATCCTTTTTAATAATAAAACCCAACTTGGCCATACCACTCCTTAACATGTGATTTAATGTTTTGATTAGATTTTAATATTTATTATATAATAATTCAATTTAATTGCATTACTTTACACTAGATCAAATGAGTGTGGGGGAGGGAACCATTTTAGTCTAGGAACATTATTCAGTCCTTTTCAAAATTTTGGTTATTATTTTTTTCAATTTTTTTTTTATTTTTCAAAAAAAATGCATTTTGAGTACATTCCTAAAACCAATGAGATTAACTATAATACACATGAAAACGTTGATTCCATTAAAATATTTAGAAACTAATTAAATCCATCAACCCACCTTAGATCAATGTTGAAATGAAATTGTTTCCAAATTCTAAGTGAAGGAATTTCGTGAAAAGCCTTTGATTTTTTAAACCGAGGACATGAAATTTTGTTATAAATTTTAAATGAATTACCTATGAGTATTGTAAAATAATTTTGAGATTTTATTTTAAATACCATTTTATTGATAGAACCAAGATGTGATTGAATAACCAGAATTCACTAAGTAAACTAATAAAACAATTAGAGCATTCCTGAAACTTATGCTAAATAATTAAGGAATTGTTTGGATTTAAATCCCATTTTCAAATCCTACATGTACATTAATCCGTTGTATCCAATATAATTCATTAATTACATTTTTCTGAAGACACATTATAATAAAAATATCTATATCTACATTTCTCTAGAATATTTTACATAATCAAAGTTGAATTCATGTGTGGATGAGGGAGAAAAGAATCGTGGAAAAATATTTTGGATGATTTTAGGTGAATTTAAATAACAATTTACATAAAATTTTATATTTTGTTTTTGTAGAAAATTTCTAATGGGAAGGATGGAAAAAATATTCTTAATTTCATCCAAGGATGGTCATGTAAATTCCTCACTATTTTGAATTGAATACGTCTCTCTCTTTTGATCAAAAACATGTCTCTAAAGGGAAAGTAATATATAAATATAGGCTGAAAATTCAATAAATTGGTGTACAAGAGAATAAATATCCTAATTAATATTGAAATTCCAAGGGGATGGACTAATAATGATGCTAGTAGAAAAATGGAGGTTAATTGGAAACTAAAATCTACTCTATAATTTATTGTGAAGTTGTTTTCTAGTAGGAGAAAGTGGAAAAGAAGATTGAAGAAGGCCTTGAACACATCATGGATAATGGATTATTATTTATAATATAAGTAAATATAGGTCCCATGCCTACCATAGAAATTTTTAATTCCCTCTCTACCATCAATAGTATAACCAAAGTAAAATAATGCACAAAGAAACTTGTTGGAGGAATCCTAAAGATTAGTTTTTTATACTAATAATTATCAAAATGGGTGTGTTCTATACATGTATAATTTAAATAGTTTTAGTTGAGTAAGTGTAATGGAATTGAGGTAGTAATACATTCTTATAGGACACTAAAATCATGCATTAAACTTCATTTTAGAGTCATTCCCCCTCATTTAATCCTCAAAGTTTTTACATTCAAATCTTACCGACCCTACAACCACAAAACAGTACTCATCAAGCAATCCTAATATACAAAATTAATTGACCCATTTGGTAGAAATGAATAAAATCATTAACCCTATAGAGAAACTTGTGTGAACATGGAATGAGAAACTTTTTTCTTAAAATCATATTTGAGAGATGAGAGTAATATTCAGGGAAGGTACGTATAAGTGTGTTTGAGGGGATGAAATAAGTGGGAATTAATCAATTGTAATTAATTGAGTAAAAGTAACAAAGGACAGCAAGGAGTCATTATAAATTGATTATTATAGTGTTGAAAGAGAATCACACATTGGAGAGGTATTTGAATTTTTCTTTGGTAATCTTTTTGAAATTCCCATGTATGGAGTCCATGGTTTACATGTGGGGGGATTTACAAGAAAATATTTTTATTACTTTTATCTTAGGTATTGGTGATTAAAAACCTATAATTTTGAGTATATCTTGTATTAATATTACATTTATCAGTTTTATGAATAATTTGGATTTTAATTGAGAAGTGGATTAAATATTGAGTTTTAGTTATTTTATTCATTCTTTGGAATTAGTAGAGTAAATTCTACACTTAATAATTGGTTTTTAATGGTTATTTCATGTGATTAGAAGTTATTTAGAGGTAATTTAAGAAGTTAATTAAAATCTGGAAAGTTCTAGAAATGTTATAGGAAACAGACTGTGAGATGAATTCCTTGACTAACTGTATGGTCAACTATTCATAATATCTTTTGTCTATTAAGAAGTCGATCGATCAACTATAAGAAGGGACCCATCGACTGCATGATGGAATCTTCCATGTAGTCAATTCCCTAACTACACATTAAAGAAATTATGATCTAACACACATTAAAAACCCTTATCGTGTTTGGATTATACTAAATGTGTAAGGATTGATCACATGAAGATTGACTTTATGAAGAGGTTTCATCAATAGTTATTTTCTCAAATCGATCACATAGATATATAAATCAAGTACAAGATAAAACTATCACTCAATTTCTCTATTTATTTAGGATGTTTAAGGGTAAAGATAAATCTCCACAATATTTATAGAGTTATTTCCACATTTCCTCAGGCTACATTAGGGTACATAGAGAGGTATTAAAGTTTTATAAAGGTTATTAATGACCTATGTTAGGGTGATATGAGGTTTTATAAAGGTCACTGCACATTTTTCGAGACTAAAAAATGGTAAATAAAAGGATCAAGGACCTATGTAAAGGCCCTCCAAATATATGGATACCTGCATAAGGTTAATCAACGTACTTTGAATCCTACAAAAAATGTTACATACATGTTTCAAGTGCTACATAAGGGTGCCACTGAGATTCCAAACCTGATTTAATGGTGATAAATTTGTTTAGGGGGAATATGATATACTTCAAGAATAGTATTTATGTTTTCTTTTCAACATGAATGAAATAAATAAGATGATTCCACATAAATTATGTTTAATAAAATCATTGAAAAAAGAAACATGAAAAATAAAGAAAGAAAAAATCAATTAGGAAGTTCCATATTTTCTAGGGATTTGAAAATCATGAGTTTGAAGGAATACCATAATTTAAAATGAGAAAATGTTCCATATTTTAAGGTGAAAAGATATTAAAGGATTGATCCATGAAAAATAAAAGGAAATATACATTTCTATAAGATAACGAGGAGGTCCATTGGAGTAGGGGACTATAGTTAGGATGATTCATGTGGATTGTTAGACATTTTGGTTTTTATTTCTTTCTTTGTATATTTCATAATATATTCATGATTCTTCTTCCCCTCTCATCTTGGTTATTATTTTGATCGAGGGGTAAACTCTGAGTTATCTTCCAAGGGAAGGATACATTTTTTATGATTTAGTTTATATTTTTAATAATATAAGAAACCTCACTTTATCTATTAGATTTGTTTCAATATTACATTAGAAAAATTCATTATCATATTCAATCATATATAGTAAAATTTCTATTATATTTTATTACATTGGTAGATGATACATTATCACCCTCTACCATTTTTTACTATATATAGGGTATAAAATTCTAGAGAAAGGTGTTGAATTGAAAAAAGACTATCAGCATGTGTGGAAGTGGTAGTTGTAACTTTTGGTTATTTAAGAATAATATGACCTGATTAAGAATTTCCTATGTCATCAAAGAGGACCCCCTACAACACCTTAACACATGGGATGTAATTTATACCAAAATGAGTTATCTTTTAGGGTTATTCTTTACATTGTTATTCGAAAAGGGAGAGAGTGGAAGAAATTTTGGAATCTCTTATATACCATTCTTAAAAGAAGAATATTGGAATACTTTGGGACTGGGATATCATTGCATTAGGAGAGGCCAAACTTGACTTGATCACCATCTCATTATTAGTTGTTTCAAATTCAATATTTAATTTTTAATTTATTTTCTAAATAAGAACCCCAAAATAAAAATAACTTTTCATTAACCCATTTAAAATATGAAATATGTTTTTGTGTTTACTTATCTCAAGGAGACTGCCTATGTTTCCACTATAACTACTTTTAATTTGGAAAATAATTTATTTTTTACACCCCACGGCATGGTCTATTTAGTATAATTTTTTATATCTAACCTAAATCATTGTAGAAGAAATTTGTAAAAGTAATTAAGAACGTATGTTTACTCAAAAAGATATATAAGTTTCATCTAGAACATCTAAAAATCAGAAATTAAATGGAATGTGTAAGGTTACTCTTGATTCAAATCTATAATGTATAATTTTAGTGAATATTTATCATTCTAGAATTGAAAAATGAATGAAATATGTGATATTAACTCCAAGTTTGTAAGTAATATGTAGTAGTAACTCTAATAAATATTTAATGGATTTTTGAAAAATGTGTAATAAAAAATATCAAGAGTGGTGAATATATAAGTTTCAACACTGATAAAACATAAGATACATCTAGAGAATAGATAAAGGTAACTAGTTTGAGAAATTGTGGGATTATAAGGAAAAAGAAAAAACCTTACTTGATACCTACATGTCTTTAAAAAATATTATGTGATATATATGGTTCAACAGTTAGAGAATGAAATATGAGATAATTATAGGTCAAAGTCATAAGATACTATATTTCACTTCATGCTTAAATATCCTGATTTTGTGATAGAAATAATAATTTTTATTATAGTTGATATGTGATTCAAGAAATTTTAGAATGATGAATTATTGAGAAGATAAATATCAGTTCCTTCTAGGATACAAAAATAATTATTGAAGAACAAAACATGAGTAATTACTAAAAGTTTTGAGATTTCAATATTCAGATCATTCATTACAAAGTTTTTTGAAACATTAATTATGTATCTCTACCTATACATGGACGTTCACTTAGTCAAAGTGTTTTCCTAATTAATTAATAAACTAGATTGATAGATGGACTGGCTAATTTTGGATGTTAAGATTTATGAATAGAGAACTATAGATTCTGGAATTTTAGAGAGTTGAATTATAGATTATGTACATTAATATTCTAGAAGAAGTGATGAAGGAAAACTATTTCAAAACTAGTATAAATTTTAAAATTTGAATTTTTTGAATATATGAGAACATTCGTTTACTCATTAATCTATATTCTTACCAGAATATCATCTATTTGTTATTGAAGCATCATGGAGACAAAATAGTCTAACTCATCCTATTTTTAGTTATTTTGTAAACTATCAAGAGTTATAACTATTAGGAAATAGTTTTGGGTTATGAATGATACCTTCCCACACCACTTGTAATGTTTTTTTATAATAGTGAACAAATATTTTTCTTAGACATGACTAGAACACAAAAAAAATGTATTCATCCACATTAGGCGAAAACCTTGTAAATTTTTTGTGCCTTTTTTAATTTATTTTTTTTCTAATACATGTAAGGTTGAAGTATAACATTTTATATGATTAGAACTTATATAAAAAAATTTATCATGGATTAAAGAATATAATGATTTATTATCTTCTTAAATTTGTTCTATAAGTTGTTAATGTTGATACTATGGTATTTCCACAAATTAAGAAATATGAATTCATGATCTTTATTGTTAATATAAATTTTTATGTCGATGGAAAGGAATAAAAAAAATCAAATGTCCATTTTTATAAAGTTAATGGGACTCAAAATTTATAAGGATATTTGGGAAAAACTTGAAAAGTTTTTGAAATTAATTTTAATGTTAAAGAAAAAAAGATACAGATATGAAGAAGTGAATTCAAAGATGTAAGGATGGTTGATGAAAAAAAATTGATGATTACTTTATAAGATGGAATAAAAATTTTGGTAATATTAGTGGATTTGGAGATACATTTTATGACACTAATATTTTCAAAAAAAATTATGTGAAACATCATTCATAATTTTGATGATAGTTTTTTTACATTGTAATATTAAGGTTATTTATTTATTAATTAATTAAATAATATAATATCTCCTTATATGATGCGGAAAAGTCTATAATTTTAGAATAATATCAAGAAATTTATTTAATTTAAATCTAAAATTAAACTAAAAATCAAGGTGGGGAAATATTTGTTCTTTATAAAATCGCAGGATGGTGAAGAAATTGATGAAGATTATAAGAGGTTTATGGATCTTATGTCAATGAACTTTAAAAAAGTAAAAGTCATGTACTAAGGTAAGCTCCCACTGAAATTTTTTTTGTTTGGTGGAATTGGGCATTAACAATTAATTATCAATGGAAGATAGGTGGAGAGTATGAGGATGTTGAGAAAGAAGAAAGGGCCCAAATAAATAAATGGGGTAAAATTTCCAAGATAGTTATAAAATCATTAGAGACCATGAAAAAGTTTCCTATTAGGAAAATAATAAGTATATTGAGTAAATAATGTGAGGTTTACTCCACTAAAAATTTTCAATCAGAATTATCATGACCAAAAAATTCAAGAATTATGTGGCTTGTATCGAAAAACAAGAATAAACCTTATGTAGTGAAGAAAAATAAATTGAATATGCCTATATTGGGAATATCTTGAAATTTTAACTTGATGTTTGTCTTCTAAAAAAATTAACAAGTTAATTCAGAAATTTAATAAATTAAATGAAGATAATTATGATGTAAAATAAGATCTTTTCAAAAGGTAATACAATTAAATTGAAAAAAAAATAAAGATTTCATGTTTAAAGTCATAGAAGAAGAAACTATTATGAAATATATTGATGAAAAAATTACTATAATAGAGGATGAGTAGATTAAGATGCAATCAATGTTCCTTGAAGTGGAAAATTATCTGACAAATATGAGTGTGAATTTCATCAAATCTATGGAAGTTAAATCTGAATCACCTCAAACTACTAAAAATATTATCCCAAAATGTAGGTTAAATCTAATCCTGCTAAACATATATGTAAATCTATTATTACTAAAAAAATGTAGGTTCTAATACCAACACTATGTGAGTTTTGGATAATAAATGTGATGATTATTATTATTGTACATAAATGGTATATGAGGTTATCTAAAGAAGAATCATCTCCGTATGATATAAGGAAGCATAAAATATAGGAGGATAAAAAAACAAATGGACGTAACTCTAATCAACAAGTAAGATCAAAATTCTTTTAAATTCTAAAAAATAAATATTACTATTTCTAGAAAAATATATAATTTCCATAAAATAAAATAAGGTAAAAACTAAGTGGATAAACTCATAAAAGTTAAGAGTAAATTTTAAAAGGTAGAAACATACGGATAAAAGTTTATCAAGACTATGAAATCAAAACAGATTTGATTACTTTAGATAAATATGTATGTAATATTACCATGAGGGTTGTCGTGATAAAAAATTTATGACTACACTTTCAATAAATTTGACTCGTGTTATAAGTAGAAATAAATTTTAGAAGGGTAAGAAGGAATAAAATTACCTAATTATTGAAGTGGACATAAAATATTACAAGAAAAATAATTCATAGATACATGATAGAGGTTATTCCTATCACATTAAAAGTGATACAGAAAACCTAAAGAAAATTGATGATCATGATAGAGGTTCTATTAATTTTCTTTAATGATAGCTCCATAAAAAATAATGGAATTAGTACATCTGATATTGAATCTTAGAAATTGAAGTAGAAAGATATTCAATTTAGTTTGGGGTTAAAAAAACTTATTAATTTTTATCCAACTATGTGATTATGTGAATGAATTTATTTTCAGTAAAATATCATGTATCCTCAAGTTATTAAAATATGGGAAAATTATCACTAAGGGATAAAGAACAAGTGGAACCTTATTCCGAATTAATGATTTTTGTAACTTTTTTTATTTGAGTACCAAGGATAAAAATAATATATTCTATAGAAGACCTATAGATCTTGTTAAATGATGTTTGATTAAAATATCAATGGAATATTTGGAGATCTACCTATACCTATTGAATATAGAATAATATTTTATCTATAAAACATGTCTAAATGGGAATGTGGCATATGGAAATAAAAAAATAGGGGAAATTTATTTCATTGGGACAATTAAATTAATTTATTCTAATTTATTATATCCTTTAAGGAATCAATATACTATTGTTTATCTCTAATTCATCACATTCATCAATAATTTCTCCAGAATGACTAATTTGACATCCTTGAAGCATAAGTAAAAAGTAATATAAATCTTCAAAATATTCAGAAGATAAGTTGAGAAAGAACTCGGATTCTATATCAAAATATTTAGAATTTATAATAAAAGTGAGTATACTAGTAATTATTTATAATCCTATCTTTCTATGAATGATATTAAACATCAATATAGTGATCCATATACTCCCAGGTAAAATATAATTATATAAAATAATAATAGAAGTTTGGTTTCAATTGGGTGAACCACACTTGTTGAACACAAACTCTAAAAATCCTTTAGGAGGTAACAGTGTGTAAATATATGAATATTCAGAATATATTCTTGTTAATACATGAATAAAATATGAATTATTATAATATTTGGTATTAAAAAATTATTATGAACTACTTCAAATATTTCAGAAGTTTATTTTAGGGGATATTTGATGAAAAATCTAAGGAAGGAGCTTTCATGATATATTTTTCAAATGATCAAGGATAAAAGTGTTGGAATAATAGACCACATTAATTGTTTTACTGTTATAATGTGATGATTAATGAAAACATTACAACTTAGGTATGGAAAATGAAGTAGAGCTTAAAAATATAAATGTAGATAGTATACATATTTCTAGAAAAGTGAGAGAAGAAAGAGAAGGAAATGAACCAGGTAATCTTGATATTTAATCAAATAATATGAATGATGATGATGGTGTTATTGTAGATGAAAAATTGAAACATCAAATGATAAAGAATCATATTGATCCAAAAAATATAGCAAAACATTATGAGGCTCTAGTATATAATAAAAGAAAACTGAGACTTGAAAATCAAATAACTATTGTTTCATAAGTTGAATTGCATTTGGTTTTAGAGGCTTTTGAGAACAAGGAGTGGATAAATACTATTAATGATTACATGTATTAGATCAATAATAATTCTACTTGGTAAATTTTTTTAGAAGTCTATAATTGAACAAATGATATAAGAACCAAGTGGGAATTCTGAAATAAAGTAAATTGAAAGGATAAGGTTTCAAGAAATGAGTATTGGTTGGTTTACAATGGATATCCTTGGGTGGAATGTAAATAAATTGAATAGAATTTTTCACATGTTTTAATAATTGAAGTTATTATAATGTTTTTGAATGTTTCATCTCACATGAATTAAAAAGTTTATCAAATTGATGTCAATTATGCTCTCTAAAATAGTGATCTTAAATAAGAAGTTTGTATTGATCAACTTAAAGGACACATACTTGAAAGAGATGAAACCTCGGTGTGTTGATTAAATAAAAACATTCATGGGTTAAAACATACCTTAGATCTTGATACTCTAATATTCCAAGTTAGTTAAAGTAATTAAACTTTTTTAAAGAAAAAGTTGAAAAAAAAACTAATACGTAAAACATATGAGTATATGTACTCTAATTTTCATGTTTATGTTGACGAAATATTTTTTGTTCAAGAAAATTCATATTTTTTGGAGTTATTTTGAAAAAATATATATGAATGTTTAGATATGAATTATTTTATAGATATGTTTCTTTCTAGGATTACAAATTTAATGAAATTAAAAATATATTTTTTTATCAAATGATAAATATGTAAATAATTTTTTTAGTAGGTTTTCCATGAATTATTCTAATTAATTATCAACACCCATGAAATTTGGTATGATATTGAAAAAATATGAATTAGGAAAAATTGTGATTTAGAATAAGTTGAAGAATATAATCAGAATCCTTCTCTATTTTAAAACATCAAAAATAGACATTCTTTATGCAGTAACCTTTTGTGCTATATTTCAAATTAATATAAAGGAATCACACATGGTTTTTACTATAAAAATTCTAAGATATATTAAATTACATTGGATTATGATCTAATGTATAAAATAAGTAAAGCATAGAACTTTTTCTATTTCACTATTATTGACTAGGATAGAATTGTAATGATTGAATATAAATATTATTAGGAACATTATTTTTGGGTGAAAGTCATGTAATCTATAATAAGAAGAAACAATGTTTTGTAACTTTGAGAGCAATTAAGGTTGAATTAGTTGTAATGAAAAATGAATATACATAGATGTTTTGGATGAAAGTGTAGCTAGAATACTTGAAGGTAAAATTAAAGAAACCATTGACGATTACCTCTGATAATCTGAGTATAATTTATTTTTCTAGGAATATATTGAGAGACACTATATATAAAAATATTGATATCAAATATTATTTAATCAAGGATAAAGTGGGTAATTTATAAGTGATGTTAGAGTATGTTTTCCCAAAATATTGGATTTCTAATATGTTTGAAAAATTTATTCAAAGAGATAGATTTGAAGATTTATGGTTGAAACATCAAGTTTAACATTTATCTCTTAATTAGGACAACTATTTAATACCCCAATATTCCTATAGATTCTATTTTTAATAGGAGATAAGTTACAAAACTCTAGTTACCTTCTTTTGAATCTAAAGATTTTTTTCTAAAAAGGGTAGAAGTAAATGTTTGGATTGAGGGGGGGGATCAAAATCACATGGAGAAAATTGTATTATCATCAGGTAATGAAAATATCTCAATAAATTTATTGATCTAGAAGTATGGTGACAAGACACTTATTTTGGATAAATTTTTTGATTTAAAGAAACTTTGTGGGATCTATTAGAGTTTATAAAAAATATAAATGGGGATATTAAAGAACCCATGGAATTATTAAAGGTCTGTTGTATTTGTTTTCACCCACTTTTGAGAACTATTAGAAGCTGTTAATTTTGATTATGAGTTTGTGAGAATATTTTGAGTTGATTATAATTTACCAAATCATATTTAAAGTGGTTTTGTACTAATTTTTAAAAGTTATAAAATTATGTCTTAGATCAAGAAATTGGAAAAAGAAATCAATGTGTAAGGGTAGTCCATAACATCTGAAAAATATAAATTTCATGGAACACATAAGATTAATCATGATGATATATAAGGGTAATCCAAAACAACTATAAATAGATAAAGGTATTTCATGTGTAAGGGTACTCTTGAATCTACACTGCAATATATAAGGTTAGTCAAGAATTTTCATTCTATAATTTATAAAAGGTATGAAATATGTAAGAGTCATTATAAGATTTTGAGGAAACTTTAAGAGTAACTTTGTTGAATACATAAGTGTTTCTCAAAACATGCTGACTAAAAATTGTAAAAGTGGTGAATATATGAGGTTCAACACTAAGAATACATAAGAGACATAGAAAGAATATTTAAAGGTCACTAGTTGGGAAAATTGTGATATTATGTGATAAATTAAAACCTTATGTGATACATAAGGGTATTCAAAAAACCCTTATGTGATACATAAGGGTCACAAGTTATAAAAAATATTAGATTGATAGAGATAAAATTCAAACAATACTGACCTGAACTTAATATTTAAATATCATAATTTTATGATTAAAATAATAAGTTTTTGAAATTTTTTATCTAAGATTTAATAAATTCCAAAATAATGAATTATTGATAATCTCATTTAATGTTAATTATGGGATTTTAAAATAATTATCTAATATTAAAGCAAGAGTAATTACATAAATTAAGGAGATTCAAATATTAAAATATTTCATTATGGGTTTTATTGGAACATTCAACATGTATCTCTTTATATAAATAAAATAGAACATAGTCAAATACTATTGGTAAAGAATTAAGAATGGATCTTGAGGGACTGACCTGCTAATTCTGAAAGACTATATTTGAGAATATATAATTGTAAATCTTGGGTGTTCATAGATTCAAAGTTGAGACTCTATAAATTAATATTTCAAAAGAAGTTATAAATGGAAATTATTTCAGAACCAATGTGAATTTTATAAGTTTAGGTTATTTAATAAGTAATAAAATTCTAATAATAATTATTTTTAAATCCAATAGTAACATCATCTATATATTTTTAAAGCATCTAGGAGAAAAATTGATCATAATCTTCAAATTTTGAGTTGTTTTTTGAAATTATTGGATTGAGTATAAATATCTAGTGAGAGATGAAACTATTTGGAAATCGTTTTTGGTAATGTATGATACCTATCAATACAAAATATAATATATTTTTATATTAGTGGGAATATCCACATCTTGGGCTTGTCCTAAAAACAGAAGGAATATAGTCACCAACATTAAGGGGAACATTGTAAAAATTTATCTTTCCATTTGTTGATTAAATTTTTTTTCATATATTTAAGGGTGGAATATAACATTTTAAAGGATTGAGTCTCTAAAATTTCACATAATTTCATTTCAATAAATGAAATAGTAAAAGTATACCACTAATTAAATTCCCCTTTCTAAGTTTTAAATCACATTCATTGGAACTTCAATACGAGAAAAAATAAAAAGTGAATGTCACTTAATATCCTAAATGGTTTAGGATATGTCTATAGAGGATTAATTTAAATAGTTACATTTGTTACAAATAGATTTAATGGAAAAAATGTTGTAAATAAGTCCAATAATAATGTTTAAAGTGAACATAGAAAGAGTTTTTAGTGTAAAATAGAAGTTATTAATATTATAACATTTCATATTATGAATTTATGGAGTTTGAATACATTGTTCAAGGAGTTTAATGTTATGGATATGAATTGTATGTCTGTCCATTATTTAAATTGGATTAATTCATATATTTAACTCATTAAATGAGTATAATGAGAGTCTCTTATTAGATAGTCACATAGATATGTGGAAATAATTAAATAGATGTGTAATTAGTTTAATTAAACCCTAAAAGTGAAGAAATCATATGGTTGGTGTGGTATTCTGTCATTAATGATATGGTTAGATAGGAACTTATGTATGGTTTTTTTAAAATTATTAAGGATTATAAGAATATTAAATATATCATGTGATAAAAATAGGTAATCTCTACTTTATTATCCTCCCATGTTGATTATATACACTCAATAAGTGAAATGATAATTAACCTATCAAAACCGGACCTGTCGAGGTCTGACCCGTGACCACCCCAAGCTCACCTCCAATAGGCAAAGGGATGGTGTCTAGCACTAAGTAGGCATATCCCAAAAATTGTAGGAATTAGACTGAAGTAATTGTACACACACACATCTCTAATCCCACAAAATGATGAAATGTAAAGATATTGAACAATGCAAGCATACATATAAGATCCCACAACACAGTATGATAGTAAAGTACTGAGAGTGGAAAACTGATCCAAATACAAGCCCAACAAAAAAATATAAAGATCCCAAACTACTCCAAGGGAGATTACTAAAGTCAAATACAATATCCTAATGAAACACCTCAACATGAAAAGCTCCATATACACTCCACCCACTCCTTGACCTCCAAGGGCATTATTAAAGGGTTTGTCATATATATAAGACATGACATGTGTGGGAAAATACCATGTAGGGGTGAGTATAAAAATACTCATTAGGACCCCACAAAAACACTAAACATCAATAACAAAGTATATTTAGATCAATATAATATATAAAAATCTCTTTATAATAGAAAAACCTAGATATACTTAAGAAATACACTATGCCACCAGAGGGTCGTAACCAACTGCCATCCAAAGGATCCTGCTTGAAGCAATGCTCATTTTGGATGATTCTATCCAAAAATATATGTTATCATCAGAAACACTCAATTAATAGGTCTATATCATTAATTCATTTCTATTAAATATCACTAGGCTAAGAAGACCCTAATACACAAATAGGGGTCATTCCCAAAACCACTGGGGGATGCCTTGAATCCAATCTAGACCAACCTGCTATGTAGGGGATTGTATGTCAATGATACCAAAAACCCTACCAAAATTTATTGATAGATATAGGATCAACACTCTACTTAAGTATGTCTTAGTAATTCCAGAAAAACCAACCTAGGTAACAAAATATGATAGAGGATCACACTCTAGTATCATGGAGGGACACCACAACTCTATCTGAGACTTGACCTCTATAGGGGATCACAATCCTATGATGTGGATATGATGCCTCAATGTACCCATAAGGGAAAGAACCAAGGGAACAAACTCAACTTATACTGGTCCAAAATAAGAAAATCAAGAGATACAAACACTCTTCAATGGGGTACACAGCTCGTAACAGGGGGTACACGGCATGTCCAGCTATCACCAAGTATTCCTACGTGGCAAAGAATCACATGGAAAGTAAGTATCCATATACACCGCATGTAAAGAAGTAAAAAATCATGTATAGAAACATGTTATTCTGCATCTATCACCTAGAAATTTATATGTATGGTTGTCATGTCCATGTATCGGCCAATGTACACCAAGTTCTGTCTGTGTCCAAGTACACAGTGTACCACATGGTCATGTACTTTTGTTCAAGAATGTGCACTTCCCAAAGTACATGTCGAGCCTCACATAAGGGGTCACGTATCATTTTGATGAGTCACATGTTGTGTGACATTTATCCCAGTATGAACCCTAGCACCGTATCTATGGATCCCACATATCATGTAATGCCGAATTACATTATGTTTAACCCTATATTATCTAGATCTCATGATATCTCATATATGTCACCTACACACACCACCACCACTATCATCCTCACGAGGAATTTTAGATTTGGGGTCGTTCGAGCCTTGCTATCATTTTTGGCCAGAATATGGGCCCTCTATCTTCAAAAAAAATCCATCCATTAAGCGATATATTTGTTTCCACATGTCAAAACTAGGTTGAACATATACCAAAAATCATTTATGATCCACTATCAATCGTCCACCACTGTTATCACATCTTAATCACACCATTGATCACAAATTGTGCCCACATTATTCATCTATTTTACCAAAGAATAGTCATGAAATGATCAAATACTGGATATTCATCGAAATGTGGACCAAAAATATATTTTTATGGTGAATGTGTGAAAAATGGAGGGAGAAATCCAAAATAAACAAAATGAGAGGAAATAATCTTGGTCGTTGTTTTTTTACCTAAATCTATTTTCATATAAGAAGATGAATGAAGAGGGATAAATCAAAATGAACAAAATAAATAATTCTATCAAATCAAACCTATCAATGATGCTTTCATCAATTATGTTCATTAAATTGTCCCATATTCATCCAGTATTAAGAAATGAGATGGAAATCAGAAAAAAAAAATCAACCTACTAGAATTTTTTATTGATTTTTGATGAATAACTATTGTGTTTCCATCATTGAAAATATCCTCTAACTCCATTGGCATGAAGATCCCTGATCTGATCTTGATCTATTGTTGTCTTTAAAGAATGCTCTCCTCCAACTACATCTAGGTGTCCATGGTTTAGCAAAAAACCCTGAGAAAAAATCCATAGATGTATATTTAAAAAACAATCGGATCAATGTTTCACAAAAAGAAAATAAATTCTTTAGTTTATTTATTTTATTAATTTCTCACCCGTGACAAAGTTTCCACAAATGAGCCACACCCGCCAATGTTATTTTATTTCTAGTGTAAAACCCACATTATAAACTCAATGGTGCCCTTAGATTTATAATCTGGTCCCCCATTTGGTATTTTCTACACCTTTTCAAGAAAATTTCATGCACTTTCTATTTAATATATTTAATATATTTCAAAAATTTATTTCTAAAACAAATCCTCATAATCGCATTTCATCTTAGTGCTTTTTCATGAAAATAATCTATATAATATCCAAAAATAATACATGAGAAATATAATTAATTACATTCTCCCTAACTTGGGAATTTATGTCCCAAAAATCCAAAACAAGGGCTATACATAGAGATGTAGGTACTAATCATGAATCTAAGCCTCCTTCTTCCATGTTCTCTCTTAAAGATTCTCATTTTTTCACCATACATTCACTAAATAAATTGGTCTCCCTTGAAAAATCCTCTTCTAATGATACTTGATCTATACTAGGTAGTGTGTAAAGGTTTCTCTATCCTCAATGTCCCACTCACCCCAGTCGATAATGAGTGATGGGTCAAGCACGTACCTCCTCAGATACAACATATGGAAGAAATCATGTACTTTTTCCAACTGTGGTGGTATATCTAAATGGTATTCCATCTCCCAAACTCTATGTGGCATCTATAGAAAACCGATGAATCTTAGATACAACTTACCACCCTGTCCAAATCTCATAAATTCATTTCATGGTAAGTCCCTTTGGAACACATGGTCTCTCTCCTAAAACTATATAGGTCTTCATCGCCATTACACATAATAATTTTGATAGATTTTATCAATCCTCATATTCTCCTAGATTATTTGAACCTTCTCTATAGCATCTCACATGAACATCGATCCCATAAGTACGTACTTGTCTGGATCACTCCAACCAAGTGGTGACCTGCACAGTTTCCCATAAAATTCTTTGAATGGTTTCATACTAGTGGTAGAATGGTATATCTTGTTGTATGAAAACCCTAAAAAGGGTGGGAAATCCAACCAACTATGGCCAAATTCTAACATGAAACCCCACAACATGTCCTCCAAGACCTGGATGGCCTACTCTATCTAATTGTTAGTATGGGGGTGAAACGCTAAGCTAAAGAACAAATAAGTCCCGAAATACTCCTAAAATATCTAATATAACCAATATGTGAAGTGATAATCATAGTTAGATACTGTCATTGAGGGAACCCCATTGGGTTAGACAATTTCCTGCACATAGAGGTGCCTCAAGCTCCGTATTGAACTCTACTATTGAATGGATAGGAAGTGGACGGACTTGGTTAGTCGGTCTACAATCACCCAAATGGAATTGTGTGCCATGGATGTATGTGGTAATCCCATTACAAATTCCATAGATATCTCATCCCACTTTCACTTTGTCACCTTAAGGGGTTGAGCTAAATCCACTGAAACAAGGTACTCAACCTTCACCTACTGACAAGTGAGGCATCTAGAGACAAACTCTACAACTCTATTTTTCATACCTGGCTTCCAAAATGGATGTTAGTGTTCCTAGAACATATTTTTCAAACCTAAATTTACCACTAAATGGGGTGTATGAAACTCCCATAACACCTCCTCCAGCAGCATAAAAGGTACCATCGTCCATCCTCTGAAAAGGATAGTGTTCTCCCCACCTTCATAATATTCATCATAAGTGTGTCTAATTGATATCTAAGTATGTAAGGTATCATAGTTGGTATATCCTAACTGAGAATCCCACATATCATATAAAAGTGGTGGGGAAACAACCACTGACTGGAAAATATCAAATTCATAGTCCTAGAGAAACTCTAGTCAACACATCTTCCTAAATTTAAGATCTTTATGAGATTATAAAAACTTGATACTCTTATGGACAGAGTAAAAGATATAAAGATTTCCCATTAGGTAGTGTCACTACATCTTCAATGAGAAGACTACTGATGCTAACTCATTATCATGTGACATGTAGTTCTACTCATGTGGTATCAAATAATGTTAACCCTAAGTAATAACTACCTACCTCAACATCAAAACATAAAAAAGTTAGATCAATGATGCAACACAGATTAATATGTACTCAACACACACCTCTGGAAATATCAATATGGGAGTGCTCTTCAACCTCTTACTTAGCTCCTGGAAGCACAGATGACACATTTCCACCCACATGAAAGGTTGTCCCATCGGAGTAAAATCATTAAATGGGTATTCCACTCTTAATAATTCAAGAAAAAAACCTCTAATAGTACCCTTTCAACCTAATAAATCGTTGTTCCTTGGTAACTCACTTGGGTGGATACCAAGAAAACACTGCCTCAACCTTTCTTGGGACTATTTATACTATAGCCTCTAAGATGATGTGTCCCAGAAAGTGGAACTCTCAAATCCAAAACTAACAGTTTAAGGTATTCTCGTAAATTTAGTGCCCTTTGAGTGTGTTCAAGACCATCCCCAAGTGTCTCAGATGCTTCTCCTTGGACATTGAATACACTAAGATTTCGTCAATGAAGACTACTATGAATCGATATAATAAGGGCCAGAAAATCCAGTTCATGAGTCCCATGAACATTTATGGGGAGTTTTTCATGCCGAATGGTATCCCCAAGTACTCATAGTAACTATAGCGGAATCTAAGTGTCATCTTCCGTATATCCTCATCTCCTAATCACTTCTAGTGATAGCCTAATCTGAGGTCAATCTTCTAGAAACATTTTACCCATCTCCACTAATAAAAGATGTTATTGATCCTTAGTAGTGGATACTTATTATTTAAAGTCACATGATTCAAGCAATAGTAATGCAGGCATAGCCTCATACTCCCATACACCTTCTTGAAGAACAACACAAGGGATTCTCATGGGAAATGATGGGTCTTACAAATCCAATCTTCTATAAGTATTATAAATGCACCTTTATCTCTTGAAGCTCTTGAGGAGTCATCTGATGTTCTGGGGAAGATATTAATTTCATCCTGTGATTTCAGTCGGTGCAGAAGTTTATCTCTCATCCGGGAGGTAAATCCAGTATGTCCTCAAGTAATATATCCTCATACTCTTCCACCACTATAGGAAATTGATATCCCAAAGCGTCTATTTCTCCAAGAGTCATGCTTGCCAAATGGTGTGTAATGGGATACACACATATATACATGAGATTTTCCTACTCTTCAAAGGTTTCATTTTCCAAAAAAAAAAGGGAAACCACATTTCATACCTATGGACACATATCATTATCCACCTAAAACAATCACTCTCATCATGAACAGTGGATAGCATGTTTAATGGCTCAGATCTCTCTATTCCATCCCTTAATGAAAATCTAGTGTTTGAGGTGTTTTGGAGGGTCATGGTGACATACTTCAACACATTGAAAAATTTTCATTAGTGAAAATTATTTCTAAGACTGGTGATTCAGGACCGGTGATTCATCCAATTGTGAGTCGACAAACAGTTACTCATCTAATGGTGATTCATCCAATAGTGAGTTGTCCAATGGTGACTTGTCCAATAGTGACTCATCTAACAATGACTCATCCAATGGTGACTCTTACAATGGTAAATCATCCAATGGTGACTCATCTAATGGTGACTCTTCCAAAATTGATTTTTCCAATGTTGACTCCTCCAATAGTGACTCGTCTAATAAAGACTTGTCTAACAGTGATTCAAGAATAATGTTTCTACCTTCCTATAGTTTCTCCCATTTGACGTTATCTTTGACATAAAACACATTCAAAGACTTATTTTATGTTATTTAAGGATTATCTAAAACCCATAACTCCTATCTAAATTTTACAATGGCTTTGGGTTCCTTTAATGGGCCAAAACACTTAATCTTGTCTAGATACTCCTTTAATGTAAAATCTAAATTGTATCTAAACTGCTGCTTTATTTAGATTTTCAAAAGGTCCAAGATACATTCTACCCTTGTTCTTTATTCTTGTTTTAATTGGTATGGTATTCCCATAGTTATTCTTTCCTATAGTAATCATGTGATAAAACTAAAATCCTTGGATCCTGTTCCACTAGTAGTTTTTATACTGCATGTGCACCCCCTATTTTTTTGTAACTAGTAAGTTTTCATCCGTCTTCGATATAATGTATGATCTACTTCCATTATTCTAGGTTTATCAATCTTTTTTTCCTCCCATTTCTCATTTTCATGTGATTTCATGTGAAATAAATGTTTCTAATGGATATTTCTTGGTTTTTGGTTGGTGTGGTGGTGTCACGTCATCCTCGGGTGAATGTAGTCATTGAGGGAGAGGTGATCGCGATCCTTTGTGTGGTTTGTTCTTGTGAAAAGAACACCAGAAACCAATTGAGTTAGGTAATTCGTTTCATCTCTATTTTATTTACATGAAATCATATATTTATAATGATTTATCTCGTGGGATCACAATTAAATTGACATAATAAATATTTGAATCGGGTTAAAGAATTGGTAAAAATTATTTAGCGATGTTATTGCCGATTGATTTTCTAGAGAGTGTGATATCAATGCTTTTGTTTTTTATCATGTTGTTATTGATATAAATTTGTATGGAAAAAAATATGTAATTAATTATAAATTGATTTTATAATGGATTAAATAGGTGTTTTAATGAATCTAGTTGTTATTGTTGTGATATTATGATAATCAAATGGATGCAGTTATGAATGATTAATTGAATTGTTTAAAGAACCTAATGAATGTTGATTATTGTTTATAATTGAATTAAAGTAATGTTAAATTAATTGTTTAAATATTTTTTGATAGCTATGATATCCTGTTTCTTTGTATTCTTGTAGTTGGCACATGTGAATAATTTATCGGTTAATTCAAGGTGGAATAAGAACTGGTTGTGTGATAAAAAGTTAATGCTTTATAGGTTTTGAGTTACCTGCATGATTGTAAAGGACAAGTTCCTTATGTTTTGGATCTATGAGAGCTCATTGTGTGTGAAGGCTGAATGCATTGATGTGGGGCCAAGATCCCATTTATATGTGTGTTTCCTACTTCTTGTGATGTGATATGAGCCTGGGATGGCTGAGCCTAAATGGTTGTTGTGTTATGTGGGGGAAGGGAGGCCCAGTGGTTGTGGTCATAATTGATTCTTATTGTGGTGATATGAATCAATTTATGCATGTGGGTGTCATGGAGGGCCTTGGAGATGATGGAACATGTTGAAGTTGGTCTTACCAATTCATATGAAAGTTGGATGCTTGTTGAATCTGTTGTTTTTTATCTTCCTTACATTACCCAAAACTTGAGGTAGATGGTCTTGCTTAACATCCTTCCAAAATAGGTGAATATGTGCAGGGTAAACCACGTGCTTTCTATGTTTATATTATCAATGATGGATGGATCTATGCCCCGTCTATATGTGGAAAATACTCAACAGGTAATTCATCTACTCACCGTGTTGAGCCCCTTCTATATGGTAGCTTAGGATTTTTTTTCTAGAATACCTAAAAATATGGAAATATATAAAGTCTTAAGATTATTAATAAATGTATAAATGTTTACACCTTGAGGATAGATCTTTCTGTGATACAATGTCGAGTTAATATTTCTGAGAATCTATGGACTTGGTTTGGTTATGCCTGGGGGCATGGATCTTGGTTGGAATGATATTGGAATGTAATGTTGAATTTATAATGGTTAATTAATGGCTTTGGAGTTAATTAACATAATGTTAAACCAATAAAAATTAATAAGTAACTTAATATATCTATTTAAAAGGTTGAGTACTTATAGGATATCAATTCTTAGCAGAGGCAGCTGGAAGTCCAAGAGATGTTAGCTGTAGATGAGTATAAAACTAGGTTTTGACTATAGTGTGGTTGTGAAATATATTATATCATTTACTTTATGTTTCTATAATCTAATCCACCCTGTCTGTTAGGGCGACTGACACCCCAATGATTTTTATCCCTAGGGGTTGTTTTACCCCAACATCTTGGTGGGAGGATGGATGGTTGACTACCCCCTTTGGCCCCGCTCTCTTCTCTTGGTTGTTACTAGTGATGGTATGCATGACGGTTACTTTTCACCATAAATGTGTGTAGTCAGATGTAATGTATTGTGGTTATTTCATGCACATAAATTATGGATATAGTTTCCTAAGTACTGCTATAGGAATAAGAGTTATAGGTTGTGATGGCTTGAGGAGCCTTACTCGGTGTATGGGTTGTGATGGCTTGAGGTATAATACTCTATGTTTGATACACATTATACGGGTTGTGGTGGCTCTCATAAAATACTTGGCTACTTTTGGTTATGTGGATGTTGTGGTGTGTTGCATAAGGTGTATGTTTTGGTGCTCCACCCAGCTGTCTTTGGGATAGCCTTTTTGGAGAAAGATGCCCAGGATGTGTGGCATTGGGGAAAAGTGGAAAACTAGTCGTGGAGTGGTAGTGGGGTACCCTTGAAATTCTTAATTATATTATATAATCTTTTGTGTGATACTTGGTGAGAGTATCCATGGTGAGGTTGGAAACATAGTATACATGTTTAGGTGATGAGATAGTTTCACTTGTTGTTCACAATGATTTAGCATGCTTTCTTTACATTTGTACGAGAGGCTATAGGGAGTATCCTAATGAGTATATAGTTATAATCACCCTATATTTATATAAAAATTCTTTCAGGTTAGTTGGAGAATATTGGATATTAGGTTGGTTACAACTAGCTTGGAGAATGCGTGAGATGTTCGGGCTTCATGGTCATTATTGTTTTACTTACTTATAGTACTTATAGATTTCCTTTTCAGTTTTAGTAGTCTTTCCATGACATTATAGATGCGTAATTGTGTTTTATTTTATATTACAGTATGAGAATAATTTGGTTGGTGTCCATCTTATCTATCTATTTTTCATGTGTTCTCTTAGACGGTAACGCCTCTCATATCTGTGTGTACCATACCCTCAATGCTAATTTCAAACCTGGGACCTACTAGAGGCGCGACTCGGGGCGTCACTATCTCTCTTCACCCATTTTAGTCCTAGTAGGGGTACACTTTGAGGGGAGGGGTTGTGACAGAGTGGTATTATAGGCTCTATTTGAGGGATATGATGCAGTTTAGATTTTGGAATAGTTGTGGTTACATGGTTTTGTAGGGAAACTGTGTCAGCTAATTTTATCAAGAACTATAAACATTTGAGACCAATTGAGACATGGGTATTTAGGTCCCCCTATGATCTGATGCATAAAATTTCAAGATTATAGTGGCTACTAAATTATTTGATAGTTAATGGAGGGTATAGACCTAGGAAAGGATCATGTGTCAGTCTTATTTTCACCTATGTTTTAATTGGTAGACTGTGGGATAGGTTAACATAAAATTAATAAAAGAAAACAATTAATTAATGTTAAATTATTCCATATTTCATGTTTAGGAGCTCTGACTATTTTTCCTTTTGAATTCATGGCTCCAAACTGACATCCTCATCAGGTTCGCGCATAAGATATTCGGTAGGTTGCGCCATCAGATCATCATATAGTAGAGGTTGACATTGAAGACACTTGGAAGAGGAAACACCAAGAGTTTCAGTGATAGAGTCTAAAAAATTATGAGGGAACCATTTCAAATTCATTCATATAAGACTTGTTAGAGGAGGTTGATATATCCTTGATCTCGATTCATTCTCGAAAGGAGCAATGGGTATCGTTATTTGTGATGATGTTTCATGGATAAGATAGGCAGTGGGGGTTCTTGTTCCTTGAGGATCATGAGGATTTGATAGTCACATGGGAGAAGTTTCGATATAATTACAATGCTAAGTTTATTACTTCGATCGTGAAGGCATCCAGTCACTAGGAGATGAATACCCTTCGACCGGGAAGCTCAAGTGTGTCAGAGTTCAGGAACCTTCTACAATATGATTCGGACTTGTTGCCATATGAGGAGGCCAGGGCGAATAATTTCTTGGAGGCTTTTCATCCATAGATCTAGTGTTGGGTCCCCCTGTTTATATTGATGATATGTCTCATGGTTTTGGTGAGGCAGGAGGTTGTTGAGATGATTTTATCAATAACCAGAACACTATGAGAAGGGAGTCATCAGGATTCCTTACAAATAAGAGTTTTGGTCCGGGGTTCTTGGTATTCAGGGTAGAAGAGTTTTTGTTCAGTCAGGGGTAAGTCCCATCCCTCAATGTCTCATTTCTCTTGGGGAATCTCCTCTTAGGCCTATGCTAAGGGATTAGGTGCTTGTTTTTTTATTGAGGCCAAGTTCATCAGTATAATGAGTACTTGATATTTCTGAGTAGTCAATATGTGTCGGGTGTTCCACATCAGGGTCTTCCATTGAGACAATTCTAGCTGAGGTAGTAGTAGCATATTGCACTAGCTTTGGATCAGCAGCGATCTTATGGGGCAGGCAGAGGACAACCCCAGGATTCTCACTATCCTTAGAAAGCAGAGTGTGGTCATGGAGGTGGTCACCAGTAGGGTCATAAAGGCCATGAAGCTGGTTTTGGTCCACTTTATGTGTTAGCATTGCTAGTGTCATGTGATCTAGACATCGTTCGATGGACGCTTTTCTTGTTTTATACTTAGTTGCATGCCTTGTTTGATTTAGGTGTGACTCACTCCTTTATATAAAATTTTTTTTCCAGGCCTTGAAACTTGAGGTAAAGAGTCTTATAGTGCCCTTGGGTTTGACTACTCTAGTTGGAGGTTTAGTTGACTTGTTTAATGTATGTAGAGATTATGATCTAGTAATTTGGTAGCATCACTCTTGAAGAGATTTCCTGTGTTTATTACTACGACCATATGTTGTCATCCTCAGCATGGATTGGTTGTATTTATTGTAGGATATCATGAATTTCTTTCTTAGGTATATGGTGTTCTTCGATGCTGATAAATATCCAGTAGTGTTTGTCGGCAAGCAAGACCCACAGATGGGTCAGACTAATTTTCCTTCCATTTCATCATTGATGGTCGAGATGATGTTGAGTTCATTAGATCTTTAGTTGTTAACATCTCTCAGGGTCATGGAATATTACCCTTATGTGTTTCTAGAAGAGGTTTTAGCATTACCCCCATGATGGTAGATCGAGTTTGGGATCATGTTATAGTCAGGAAAGTCTCCTATCTTGAGGTCTCCATATAGGATGACACCTTAGGAGTTTTTGGAGCTTCGTATATAGCTCGATGGCCTATTGAAGTTTAGTTTTGTTTAGCCAAGCGTGTCACCGTGGGGTGCACCAATTTTTTTGTGAAGCAGGATGATGGCAGTTTGTGGTCACGTGTCGATTATCATCGCTTGAAAAAAAATCACAGTGAATAATTGTTATCCTCTTCCACAAATTAATGATTTATTTGATCAAAAGAAGGGTGAAATTTAGTTTTCAAATATTGATTTGTAGTCAGGATATCCTCAGATGCATGTGAAAGATGAGGATATCCTAAAGACTTCTTCCCATTTTTGTCATGGGCATTACAGGTTTGGCGTGATGCCATTCGGTTTGATGAATGCTCCAGCTATGTTCATGGGGATGATGAAAACTATGTTCCATGAGTTCCTAGATAATTTCATGGTTGTTTTCATTGATTACATCCTTGTGTACTCCACATCCAATGAGGAGAATAAAAGCAATCTACATGCTATTTTAGGAGTTCTTCACCATGAGAAATTGTTTGGGATGTTATCAAAGTGTGTGTTTTGGGCTCAAGAAGTCTGTTTATTGGGGCATCTCATTTCCTAGTAGAGAGAAGTTGTGGATTAGTAAACGATAGAATAATTTTTTTCTTGGGAATCCCCAAAGATAGTGTCATAGGTGAGAAGTTTCTTTGGTATCATAGGATATTATAGGAAGTTCGTATACAATTTATCTTGGGTTGCGACTCCTTTGATAGTGTTGACCCGAAAGGATTAGGAATTCATGTAGACTGATCAGTGTCAGATTGATTTCGAGTATCTGAAGTACAATTTAGTTAGTCCTCTAGTTATTTTTCTTCTAGGAGAAGGTGTTCCATTTAAGTTTTTCTGTGATGTTTTACTTCTATAGTTAGTTTTTGTTCTAATACAGCAAATATCAATCATTTCTTATGGTAATAAGTAGTTGCATCCCCATGAACATAACTATGCCACCCAAGATCTAAAATTGGATGCAGTGGTGTTTTCTATAAAAATATAGATACATTACCTCATTGGTGATAATTTTATGGTCTTCACCGTTCATAAGAGCCTAAGGTACATTTTCCCCCAATCTGATTTGAACTTGTGATAGCATCGATGGATGGAATTCTTACAGGATGATGACTTATAAATTTTGTATACACCTATAAAGGGGAAATTTGTATATGATGTAGTGACAATGAAGTTTTGTAGTGATGTAGTTCATGAATCGGGTGATTCCTGGAGAGTGATGGAACATTACATCTAGATATGGGAGAATTTGGGGACAAGAGGTTGTCTTTTTCAGATGACGATGCAGTCGTCTCTGGTGTAGTAGGTAGAGGCATCCCAGTTGGGGGATCTTGAGGTGGAGGTCTCAAGATACTGAGTTGTTTATGGTGAGGCCCATGATGGTTGGTCTAGGGATGAACAACATCAATTATTGTTTCATGAAAGGATTCTCATTCCTTTAGTGTCGTGTGAGATGGTTCTTAGAGAGTTCCACAGTTCACCCTTAGCAGTACATCCTGGTGTGAAAAAAATGTACCAATCTTTGAGAGGTAAATTTCGGTGGCCTGAGTTCAACTGTGTAGTTGCAGATTTTGTGTCTTGATGTTTGGTCTGCCATAAGGTGAAGGCCAAGTGCCACATTCATGTTGGTTTTCTCTAACCGTTATATGTTCCTCAATAGAAGTGGGATGAAATATTGATGGAATTATTTATTGGTTTACCTCGATCTCAGGGAGGCTATAACACTATAGGATGGTAGTGGATCATTTGAAGAAATCATCCCACTCCATAGAAGTAAAGGATTCAAGCTTAGTGGATGTTTTTTCAAGGAAATATCTTGAGGAGGTGGTCATCCTTCACGAAGTCCCAAGGATGATCATTTCTAATCGAGATCCTCATTTTACCTCCAGGGTACGGAGAGGTCTCCAACATGATTTTGGTTCTTAGCTATTCCTTTTCACTACTTTTCATCTACAGATGGATGGTTAGAAAGAGCAGACCATCCAAATTCATTAATACATGTTATGCTCTTGTGTAATAGATTTTGGGGGTTTGGGGATGAGGCACTTAACCATAGAAGATTTTTCTTACAATAATAGTTTTCATTACAATATTGGTATGGAACCATTTAAAGACTTTTATGGACACCCTTTTTTCCCCTATTTTGATGAATTAGGGTTGGGGAGTTGAAAATTCTTGGGGTGGAATTGGTAAAAAATATGACAGAGGTGGTTCAGGTTATTTTCGAGAGGATAAAGGAAGTATACGATCGTTATAAGTACAATTTCAATCATAGGAGGATACCTCTGTAGTTTGACTTTGAGGATCATGTGTTTTTAACAGTGACTCCCCATCGTGGGAAGAAATGGTTTGGTCATGGGAGTAATATTTCTCCATAGTTTTTTATGCCTTTCGATGTGTGGGCTTAGGTTAGAGTCATGGAAAATTGGGTAGCACTTCTCCCACAGATGATTCATATACACAATGGTTTTCATGTGTTGCAACTCTACCATTATCTTCATGACGAATCTTGCATCATCGATTGGGTTGAGATCAATGATGGTGATGATGAGACCTTCAAGGATCTTCCTGTAGAGATCCATAACAACAAGAAAAAAGGTGTTTCATGGTGTGTTATCCCCTTAGTTTGTGTCTTGTTTCAGCACGATGGTGTAGAGGAGAGTACTTGGTAACGTGAGTCACAGATATGTGCTTAGTACCCCAAGATATTCTATGTTTAACTCTTCTCATGAAATGTTATTCCCTTGGTGGTTTTAGACCCTTTCTAGTTATGAGATGGATTTCTCATCTTGATTGTTGTGGCTTTCTCTATTTTGAGAGGTATCTCTCTTGGGAGAGTGTTTAGGAGATGTTTGTGGTTGTCATGTTGTTTCACGTTATTCCTTTTATATAGTGGTTGAGATCCTATGGTGGCAAGAACCCTGAGAGGTATCCCATGGGGTGGATGTTCCGATGAACCCTTTTTTATTTCCTCTTTGGGTTGGTTTTGGATTATCAATGAAAGAATGTTTTGAGAGGTATCTGATGTAATGGCACAAAACTCTTTAGTCTATCCCTTTGTAGAAATCTGGTGTTTGAGGGGTTCTAAGAGGTTGTGGAGACTTATTTCAACATGTAGAAAATTTTTTGGTTTTTTGAATAGTGTTTATAGAACTGGTGAGTAAGGACTAGTGATTTGTCTAATTGTGACCCATCCAATGGTGATCCATCCAACGATGACTCTTCCAATAGTGACTCATCCAACAGTGACACGTCAAATGGTGACTCGTCAAATGGTGACCCAGCCAATGGTGAGTCATCTAATGGTGGCTCATCCAATGGTGAGTCATCCAATGGTGAGTCATCTAATGGTGAGTCATCCAATTGTGAAATGTCCAATGGTGACTCTTCTAATGGTGACTCTTTCAATGGTGACTCGTCCAATGTTAATTCATGAACAGTGTTTCCATCTTCCTACATTTTCACCCCCTTTGACATTATCATTGATCTAAAATGCATTCAAAGCATTATTTTAAGGGATTTAATGCCGATTCAAATCCCATAGAAACTATCGAAATTTTCCTAAGGTTCTGGGTGCCTTTACTCAGTAAAAAGCATAATCTTGACTCGATCCACCTTTAATGGAAAATCTAAACTATATATAAACTACTTCTCTGTTAAGATATTCAAAAGGGTCGAGATACCTTAAGCTCTTGTTCTTCCTTCTTTTTTCCTTTATATGGGATGCCTGGAGTTATTCCTCCCATAGGATTCATGTGATCAAATTCTAGTCCTTGGATCGTGTTTCCTTTGGAGTTTCTCCAACTACATGTGCACCCTCCATTTTGGTGCAACCAGGAAGTGTTAATCCATCTTCGATATAAGGTATGTTCTACCTCCGTTCATCTAGTTTCCTTGATTTTTATCCTCTCTTTTCTCCATCCCATTTATGGAATATTATCTCTATGTTTATAATGGAGATTTTTTGGTTGTTAGTTGGTGTGGTGGTTTCACGGTATCCTTGGGTGAATGCATTCATTACGGGAGAGGTGATCGTGATCTATTTCATGGTATGTTCTTTTGAAAATAACATTCAAACCATATGAGGTTTCATATTCATTACATCTCTATTTTATTTACATGAAATCATAGAGTTATCATGATTTATCACATAGAATCACAATGAAATTTAATTAATAAATATTTGAACCAGATTAAATAATCAGTGTTAATTTCCTCATGATGTTATTACCTCTTTATTTTCTAGATTGTGTTATATCTATGTTTTTTTCTTTTAGAATGTCATTATTCATGGAAATTTCTAAAGAACGTAAAGCTGAGATTAATTGTAAACTAACTGTCTAAAGGATTAAAGAGGCATGTTAATGAATTTACTTGTTGTTGTTGTGATTTTATAATAATAAAATGGATGTAGTTATGCATGATTAATTGAAATGGTTATGGAACCTGAAGAATTTCGATTCTTGATGATTAATAAATTAAATTCATGTTAAATTAATTTGTGATAACTATGATAGATTGTTTATTAGGTTTCTATTGTTGAAACCTATGAATAATGAATTAGTTAATTCAATTTGGAATAAGAACCGGTTGTGTGATAAAAATTTAATTCCCCATTCTGAGTTACCTACACGATTGTAAAGTCCAAGTGCCTTATGTTTTGGAGCCATGATATATTTTTGTGTGGGAATCATAAATTCCTTGTTATGAAACCAATATCTCATTTCTATGTTTGTTTTTTGTTGGTTGTAGTGTGACGTGATCCTGTGATGGATGGGACTAGATTGTTTTTTTGGAATGTGAGGGAAGAGAGGATCAGTGATTGTGGAAGCAGTTGATTCCTAGGGAAGTGAGATGCATCATTTTTTTCATGTGGGTATCGGTTGGGCATCATAGATTATGGAATTGGCTAAAGGTTGGATTACCCATTCAAATGAAATTTGGATTCTTGTGGAATATTTTTTTTTTTATATACATTAAATTTCCCACTGATTAAGCCAAATGGTCTTGCTTACCCTCCTTTCAAAATAGGTGCAGGCACACTAAGTATGTCACGTTATTTCCATGTTTATATTCTTGATGATGGATGGGTATATGCTTCTACTATAGGTGGAAAAGACTCAATTGTTAGTTTATCTACTCTCTGTGTTGATCCCCCTGTGTTTGGTAGCTTAGGATATTTTCCTATAGTACCTAAAAATATAGAAATATGTAATGTTTTAACATTGTAAATAAATGGATAAATGTTTAAACCATGAGGTTGGATATTTCCGGGATGCAATTTTGAGGTAATATTTCTAAGAAGTCGTGGACTTGGTTTGGTTATACCTGGGGGCATGGATCTTGGTTTGAATGATAATGGAATGTAATATGGAATTTATAATGGTTAATTAATGGTTAAATAATTAATTAACATAAAGTTAAATTGATAAAAAGGGATCAGTAACTTAATTTAGCTCTTTAAATTGTTGTGTGATTATAGGATGTCTAGTTTTTTGCAGTGGTAGTCAGGAGTCCAAGAGATGTTAGCTAAAGTGAAGTATAAGACTATGTTTTTCACATATTGTGTTTTTACACTATATTATATCATGTAATTTTGTGTTTCTATAAGTTAATCCACTCTTTCATTTAGGGATACTAACAACCCTAGGATTATGAGCCCTCGGGGTGTTTTTCCCAACATCTTGGTGGGAGGATGGATGGATGATCACCCTATTTTTTCCCACTCTTTTTTCTTGGTAGTTATTCATGCCAGTATGCACAGTAGTTAGTTTTCCCTATATAAGTGTATAGAGGGATATAATGTCTTGTGGTTATTTCACACACATATATTTTGGATATACTTTCCTATGTTTTACTATAGGTATAACAAGTATTGGTTGTCATTGTTTGAGCATCCTTACTCAACTTATGGGATGTGATGGCTTGAGGTATAATACCTAATTCTTGATAAAAATTATATGGGCTATGTTGGATCTCAGAAACTATTTATTTTCTTTTGGTTATGTGGATTTGGTGGTGTGTTTTAGGATTTCCATGTTGTGGTGCTTCTTCTAGGTGTCTTCAGGATATCCTTTTTGGATAGAGATTCTCAGGACGTGAGATTTGGGAAAAATTGGTAAACCAGTGGGGAAGCTTTATCAGGGTACCCTTGACATTTTTTATTATATTATATAGTATTGTATGTGATACACGGTGAGATTATCTATGGTGATACTGAGAAAATATAGTATACCTATTTATGTGATGAGTTAGCTTCACTTTCTTTTCACTATGCTTTAGTATTCTTTCTTTACTTTTTCATGAGATTAACTGGGGAGGATATTACTGAGTATACTATTATACTCACACCTCATTTTTATAAAAAAAAATTCAGTTCAGTTGGAGCAGTTTGGAGATCATGATGGTTACTACTAGCTTGGAGTTTTTGGGAGTTTTTCGGGCTTTGTGGTAACAGTCATTTTACTTCCTTTTGGTACTTGCAGTTTTCCTTTTAAGTAGTACTAGTCTTTTCATGACATTACATATGTGTACTCGGGTTTTATTTTATATTGTATTCTAAGAAGGATTTTTTGGTTTATATGTTATCTATATCTTTTTCATGTGTTATATTAGACGGAAATTCATCACATTTGTGTGTTTACTATACCCTCGGTGCTAGTCACCAACCCAAGTCCTACTGGAGGTTGAACTCGGGGGGTCACTATCTCTCTTCTCTGATTTCCATACCAGGAGGGGTGCACATTGAGGGGAGAGGATCGTGATAGATTTTTCATACCTAATATGGAGTTATAAGTCATCATTCCTGCAATGAAGATATCACATACAAAACACTCACTTCCCACTATCATATTGCACTCTCGATATAAGTTCGCAATTACTAATTCACCACATGTCGGAGTCTCCAATCGCAAGGGTCGATCCAATGGATCAATCAGAATATCCATGTATTGAGCCAAAGCAGTGGAAAGAAAGGAATTACTCACACATACCTCTATCTATACTACACCTAAAGTAGAAAAGACACATATTTTACATCATATCATCCCCAAATCCTAAGGGTGATAATCTTCCCTGGATTGAAGCTAGCCTTGTCACTTTTTACCAGCTCCTTGAGCCTAGCGCAAACCACATGGGTGTGGTGATGGTAATATGTTGAACCTCTAACCACCTCTTATTTCCTTACCAGTCCATTTTCCACATCTACTTCCCTACATACCACCCTTCTCCCACCTCTTTCTCTACCCTAGTAGTCCCTTGACCATCTCATGATCATTTTTACTATGGGTAGGATAATCCTAGGCTAGATGTCCCTAACTATCTTCGGAGAATCACCACATCCCCCTTAGCTAATTTGATCCACCCTTAGAGTCATTAACCACTGATCCTATGTCCTCAGATCACCTCCTGAATCATTTAACATTCATGGATACCTATGACTACTTTTAGCTTCCTACTGTCGAGGTCTCAGCTACTGGGTGCTTACTACTAGCTCCCACTACTAGTTTATGCTCTTCTAAAGAGATATTTACCTCCAAGTCTCACTCAAGAACCTAAGAATGGGTGGTAATGAAAAGGGATACTCTTGAATCCCTTATTTCCCAAAACAAGCCCTTCTCAAAGGTTCATGCTCAAAAAATTGATCTCACACCATCTCCAATGAGTAACATGAAAGATAAGTAAACCTCATTGAGTACTCTTCCATGGTCATATCTCCCTACTATAGATCCAGAAGCTCTTTTATGCCTTTACATAACAATGTGGCCAGATATAAATCCTATATAATGACACATTAAATTTCTTTCCAGGAGAGGGTTATCTCTTTATGTGACTAAGTCACTAAGCTCCACCATCACCCAATAGATCCCTAAAGAAGACTCGTTGTGAGAACCGCCATCTGATTTGATGTCATCCTCACAAGGTGTAAAAACATGAGTGACTACGTAAAGTCAGTCCTCAACCACCTAGAGTTCTAGATAACCTCGAAACCTAGGAGGTTGATGCCTCTAAAACTCATGGAATGTGATAAACCTTCATTCATCCTCTACTGGTATTTCTATCACTAACTTCTGCTAAACAGGTGGTGGTATAGTTGTTAAACCACCGAGGGGTTATATCCCTGGTACTAGCCTCTATACTGATGCCTCGTTACTAGGAGTATCATCCTCATGATCATGAATTATAATCCTGGATGGAGGATATGTGGAGGCATCCTAAATTAAAACAATATGTATCACAGTCAAAAGAGTATATCTAGGGAACTGACTCAAGAATGACAAGAAAAAAACAACCATTCCCATATTATGCATGTACCAAATATTTTACTTGAAATCAATATTAACATGTACTGAGTCAAAAGGCAGGGGATCAAAGTCTGGGTGTATTAATACATTGGCCTCCAAATTAACATTGTAGTTCCTGGCCTGAAATTTGAACTCAAAATACTAAACATTTTTCCCCAAATTAACTCACTAACTCTAGTCCTAAGGTAAAACTAACTACTCTGATACCACTTTTTCATGACTCATCACACCTAGGTCCAACCTAGGACTACCCCAAACCTACCTCCAACAGGCCAGGGGTAGGCGACTAGTGAAGAGTTGGAACATCCCACAAATGGGGGGGGGGAATCCTAAATTACATGTACACACATAGAAATCTCCAATCCCACACAATGATGAAATTTAATATAATTGAAATGATTCATGGATACATATAACATTCCACAACAGAGTAAGACAGTAAAGTACAATCAGTCAAAAAAAGGGGACAAATAAAATCCCAACCAAAAACTATAAAGAGTCCAACATGCTCTGAGGGAGAGAACTAAAGTCAAATACAGGCTCCTGATCAAACACATTGGTCTGAAAAGATCTAGATATTCTCCACCTACTCCATGTCCTCTCAGGAAACCATCAAAGGGGTCATTGTCTTCATAAGACTTGACATGTGCGGAAAAAGTCCATACAGAGTTGACTATAAAAATACTCAATAGGACACCCTAAAAACACTAAACACAAAGCACCAAGTATAGTCCTATAAATAAAATATATAACAATAAATGTATAATCGGAACACCCATATATACTCTATAAAGACACCATTCCACCAAGAATTCATAACCAACTTCCATCCATGGGATCCTGCTTAAAGAAATGCTCCATCCAGAAGAATCCACTCCATGAGCCCTGATATAATCAAAGAAAATTGATGAAGAGGTTTAGATCATTGGAACCAAACCAAGAAAACTCACTCATCTACGAATACCCTGATACAAAGATAGGGGTCATGCCCAGAACCGTTGGGGGACACCACAAACACAATCTAGATCAACCCGCTACATAGGGGATCGTTTGTCAACCATACCAAAAGCTCTACCAATATGGTCTACTAGTTGGAGGATTAATACCCTACTTAGGGAGATCATTTTGATTCCCAAAACCCCACCTAGGGAAAAAGTATGTTAGAAGATCAAACTCCAATATCATGGAGGAACACCACAAGTCTATCTAAGACTCAATCTCTAGAGGGGATCACAATCATTTGATGTGGATGTAATTTCATACCATACCCATGAGGAAATGTACCAAGGGAACACACACTACATATACTAGTCCAAATTAAGAAAACAAATAGCTACATTCACTCTTGAATGGGGTACATGACATGTACTAGAGGGTATATGATGTGTCCAGATATAACCAAGTCTACCCATGTGGAAAATCCTCACACGGCATTTAAGTTTCCATATATATGGCATGTAGAAGAAGTACATGGTGTGTAGAGAAAAATGGTATCATGCACATGTCACCCATCTATGTTTGTGTATACTGTTTGTGTCTATGTATCATCCCATGTAAACCAAGCTGTGTTTGTGTACAAGTACATGGTGTGCCACCTAGCCATGTACTTTTTCATGTGTCTCTATACTTCCCATAGTACTTGTCAAGAATCACAGAAGTGGTCACACGGTGTATGACCAAGTCACGCGGTTTGTGATATTTAACTCATCTAGAACTCTAATAGAATAGTCTAGGGGACCACATGGTGTGTAATTCCTAGTTATAGGATGTGTAAACTGGGACTTTTCAGATCCTTTGGGCTCCCCTCCACATCACCTGTGTATTCCACCATCATAATTTTTCTTATTGGAGATCATAGATCCAGGATCATCTAAGACTTGATATCACTACTGGTTGGAATATATTCCCTTGATCTGCTCATAAAACCATCCATCGAATGATCTATCTATTGTCGTGTGTCAAAACCAGTTGGAATAGATACCAAAAAACCATTTAGATCCACCATCGGTCATCCATCACCATCATTACATCTCGATCACACCACCAATCATAAACCTCACCCACAGTATTGATCTGTTGTGCTGAATAATGGATGCTCAATGATAAAATATTGGTTATTCTTAGAATCATTTGCCAACAGTAAATGTTCGTGATAAACGTGTAAAGAATGGAGAGGAATTTACAAAAGCCAGAAAATATGAGGAATGGACCTCTTCCATTGTTAGTTGAGCCTAGATCCATTATCGTAGAACAAGACGAATGAAGAGGGATAAATCAAAATGAACAAAATAAACAATTCTATAAAATTAAATATATCGAGAATTCATGCATCAATTATATTCTTGTAATTGATCCACGTTTATCCAGGACTAAGAATATAGATAGATTCACAAAAAAATGATCCTACCGAGATTATAGATCGATCATTGAAAAATAACAGTTGTGTTTCTGTCATTGATGAGATCCATGTACTCTGTTGGAAAGATGATCCATGATAAAATTTCAATCTTTCATCATCTGCCAAGAACCCTCTCTTATAATGGATTCTAGGTCTCTGGTTTTTAGTGGAAATCCATGAAAAAAATATTTTGTTTTATATTTAAAGAGTAGTCAATTCACTAAGTTACAAAAAAATTATTTTTTAAATTTATTTTATTAATTTCTCTCCCACAACAACTATATCACAAACAGCTCGTCCCGGACAAGGTTATGTCCCACCTCGGGTAAAACTCACATTCTAAACTCAATGGTTCCTTCAGATTTCTAATTTGGCACCCCATTAGGTAGTTACTCAAATTATTTAGTAAACCTATTCTTGTGTGATATTTAATATATATAGTATATTTAAATATTTAATATATTTAATATATTTAATATATTTAATATATTTAATATATTCCAAACAGTTATTCTAGGAACACTGGGCCTCGAAATCACACGTTGTCTCAGCACTCGGTCTCAAAAATAATACATGGGAAATCTAAGTCATTACATGACCTCTCAAAGTATGACTTTGAGTTATCCCTAACTGATGTTCATTAAGGAGTATTATAGGTTGTTATGAAATGTTAATATTATCATGTATAAGATTCTAGTATCGAGATACACAATATAATTATGAAGAAGAAAATGAATTTTATGTGCTGGATAATGCATAAAGTATACAAAATGGAATTTCATAAAATTTTTATTTGTTATACATGTCTTATATGGTTCATATTTGGATTTCCCCAATAATTTATATTTCTAATATACATAAAATATCTTACATACATATTTATTCAGGGAATGATTGGGTATGTCATGGGTTGGAGTGTAAACAATATAGTATTTATCCTCTTTTATAAAGATTATGACATGTGTTCCCTCGTTTGAGATAGGCTGAGGAAGTGTACAACTATACCTAGAAAATACATATGTTGTTCTTATTGATTAGGTGAGGGTAATTTGATGGTATCATATATAAAGTTGAATGTCATGTGATATATTCATCAACCTAGTCTATCTATACTTAGATAATAGAGAAAATATTAGTAGTTGTATTGGATTGAAATACACTTTGTCTTGTGGTTACATAATTCCTTGGGGAAAGGGATTAAATGAAAATGTATGTTTCAATGCTATACTTCCATTGTACATTGATATAGATATATATGTGTTTGATGGATATTATACTAGATCCCTTTCTATCTTGAGTAGCATAGATTATTTTCTATAGTTTTCTCTTTGCTAACATTTTTGAATTTAGGAATTCATATTTTTTATCAATGATGTGAAGTCTCATTGGGTCATACTTTCTGTTTGAATGAATTGGGATTGTGTTTTACTCATAGAGTTACTCTAAAAATATTTTAGAGTTTATCCAGAATGGGTTTTAGATGGGTCTTCATAAGGTATTACATATGATGTGATACATGGTGAAGCTAATTATAGCTTTCCAAATGTATTTTTTTAGATATATGAAAGAGTTTTGGATATAATTATAAGATTATTATATATGAAGCAATATAAGGATAAATTTTTAAGGATTTAGTTCAAGTAGGAGATTGTTAGAGTTATTCCCTAAATATAGTATATAAGTATATAATGTTTTTTCATATATTATATTGTATGATTTTAGTATTTCATGAGGATGACATAAAAGTTTTTGGGTATATTGTTTCATATGATATAAGATATCATATGGGACTTCTTGTCCAGCCGAATTGTATGACTATAGAATATCATAGTGTACAGAATTATATAGTATGATTCACATAAACACCTTATTATCAACATAGAAACTGAATGATAAGTTTTATTATTCATATCTCTTCAACTATTGGCTATAATTATTATGAATGTTTCAGATGATAAAACATATGGTAGGATTGATTCATTTATGTGATGAATGCATATAACAATCGAAGGATTTACTCAAATGTTTCATAACATTCAAGTAAACTCCATGAAGACTCTGTAATGTCCTAATGATTATATAAATAGACCATATCCTTTGAGGTGGATACCTATTATATTGATTAACCTTGCACAAAATCTCTCTTACACCTTCTATTTTTACCTTGATAGGCACTAGAATGTCATGTGATGAATGAGGGACATTCCCATTCAATGGGTTATTTAGTTTCATCACACATATACACTATAGAGGTGGGAGTCCTTCATCCACCTCTTAGAGATAATCATAAAAGCACTATGATTAAAATTGTAAAAATAGATCTTCGGTGAAAGTTATGCATGTGTTCTTCATTTTACAAAAATCATGGTTTCGGTGTCATGCATGGTAGATCTTGGTTTTTAGGTTTTCAGTTATTTATTATTCATTAATTAATTTTTAATAGATCCTTATAACTCAAAAGTTTCATCCTTCCCCAGTGTCAACCCTTCCCTTATCCCCATATCAATCATGTTGAACCATGTATCGATGTCATATTTGGCTTTTCCTTAGGAATTTAGTATTGTTTCAATGATACTATAACACTTATTTCTCTTTATATACATTATGTCTATAAAATTTCATACATATGAACATTTATAGTAAGTTAATTAAAATAAAATTGATCTATTTTTAACTCAATACCATAATCTTTTTAGATAAAGGAATACCAAAAGTACTAGCAATATCATTTACCTCCTAAAATTATTCATTTATTATTAATGGATAAGGTGACATGCCTTATTTTGAGTTCCCACCAAATGATTTTTTCTATCATCAACATTTATTTCTTCAAGGTAAAAACAAAATACATCCAATAAATAGATTATTAATGAAATGATTTAATATAATTAAGTGTGTTCCTTATTCATATATATAAAAACCTAAACTTCCATTAATATTATACCTTGAAAAATTTTTATTCACAATAAAATAAGTTATCATACTTAACAAAATGAATATTAATGTTAAATATTCATTATTTTTATTATTATACCATGAAACATAGTACCCCACATTAGTTTCATATAATAAAAAATGATGAAAAATAAATTCCCATATCATTATTATGTATTTGTTTTCCTTAAATAAGAGTTGAAAACATAAAATACAATCATTTAATATATAAATATGGAGTTAAGTAATAATTTATCAAAATAATTGACCGTTAATTTGAGTGCTTTTGGAAAACCATTAAAATTCATGTCATCTATAGATAAATTAAGATGAAGTTTTCTTATTTTGTTTCTAAATTTTATATTGTCATGGTCAAATTCCTTCCATTGAGAAGAAATAAAGGGGATCAAAAGTTCCCAATATTGAATTATTTTATCTATGACTTATTTTAACTAAATTTATGTCTCTAAACATTCATAAAATTATATAAATCATATAATTTTTTATAATTACTCAGTTTGAGAATGATATAAGTTTTTTCCCATCCTAAAACTTCTTTGAGAAATGAAGAAGACATAGATAAAATTAGTAATTTCAAAAACAAAATATGATATATATAAAATTTTATAGAGAGTGAGATTATATCCATGGTTTATTCAATGATTAGAAACATATATATTCAATCCTAAACAATGAATCATGCTACTCCACTTATAAGTTTCAGTCTTCTCGCCTAAAATGGGCTATATATTGATAATCCCCAAGATTTAATTAAAGTGTACATGCTTATACATTTTAATGGATATATTACACATTATTAGGATATTGGGGTTAGGTCTACTAAAGAAGATGGTAAATAACATTATTGATGCATAAACTACAGTGTTGTATCAATAAGATGATGATAACACGGTGGAAATGGTATCAGACATCTTATTTTATGGCTATCTAGACTCATATGGTAGTTGAGGGAATAATTTTACATTATTTACATTTTATCATTATTTAAATTTTTTTTAGATTATTTTTATTAAAAAAATATTAGGAATATCAAAATTTGATAGACTCATTATGTTATACTCACTAGCCTGAGGATTATATCCCTTTAGATGTAACTTCTTGTGTATCTAAAGGTCTTTCTACATTATCCACAAATCCTTATTTATCATTTTTACAAGATTTCATTGGATATGGACATGGTATGAAGATATTATTAAATGAATATAATAAAGCTGGATATCTTGTAACTTTTGTATGTAAACAATCTAGTAATTGGAGTGTTGTGGGGTTTTTTTTCAAAAACTAGGTATCTTTGCATTTTTTATAAAAATTGACACGATGTCATTTTCTATTTTAATGAATCCACATAATATTTCATCTATGGTGATTGATATGAAAATTTATGAAAATATTATGCATATCTATAAAATATTAATTACACAATTCTAATGGTCTTGGATTTTTTTATATCTTGATTTGTATAAAAACATGGTTTATAAAAAATAACTTTAAATTATAATTACTCTCATATTGAATTATACATTTTAGTTATCATAAGATCTTGTGAGTTTATTTATTTAGGAAAAAATAAAATAGTAGTCATGCACTTTCGTTAAATCCCATTGATGACCCATTTAAAAATTTATTAAAAATATTAGTATTTTTTCTTTATTTTTTAATCTTATAAATTCTTACAAGATTCGTTAGTTATAATAACATACTTAAATATGGCATGGAAAAGAATTCACCAAGAAGTACAAAAATTGAATATACTCATAAAAATTTCTGATTATTTCATTATAACTTTCATTAAATTAATATAAATACTTTAACAAAAATGTTAATTATAATAATTATATTAGGTGTTCGATTTTCAGTTTCATTTTTAAGGTGAGAATATAGATTGTGATTATTATGTTTTATACTTTATTTATAAAATAAACACAATTTTAATGACTACTATTTTTCACAAAATTAGTTAAACTTTTAAAATGTATTTTATTTTTCATTATATACCATTAACAAATATTTTAATTTCTTTAATTATATATGTATTTTTTTATAAAAATTCACATTACTAAGTGTAGGATTTTTATAAAACACTTTAAAAGAGTATTAGAGGATTATTTTCTTAATTTAACAAACTTGGGATGATTTTATTTAACTAAATCACTATAACATATTTGATGAATTTAAGCATTAGATTTTATTACTTTAATTTAAAATCCCTAAAAAAATATTTTTTATCAATGGTAAAATAAATAAATGATAAAAGTTTATTTTTATAAATGCTTATTTTAGAACTAATAAAAGTTCTACCTCTTTCAATATTTTATATAGATATGATGAATGTAACTTTTATCAGTGTTCGTAATAATGCTAATCAAATGTTTATCTATTTATTTAAGGTAAAATGTTTATATATTTTGATCACAATGTGATATTTAAAACTTTAATTTTTAAATTAATTAATTAATTAATCTTTTAAACTTTTAGAAATTTTCATTTAATAATTTTTATATATTAAAAATATTATATATATATATATATCAAATTTATAGAAATTACAATTAAATTAATATTATATGCATTGTATATAATTGGATATAAACAAGTATGTGTTGGGTTCACCTGAACACAAAAACATTTCCTTCAGGTATGCGCACACACAAATATTTATATGTGAATAAGATGGTCATATGTAAAAATTAGTAATTGAAAAAAATGAAACTTAAAATATTTAAATGAATTTATAAAATAAACTTATATTTAGAATTTTAGTAATTTTATAATTAAAATTTCATATATATTATTATAATACTAAAATTATTAAAAAAATATTCACAGTTAATTAAATAATAACATATATTTATTTTCAATGTTTTTGTATATATTCATATAATTATTTATTTTAATATAATGGGTGGTCTTCTATCATACTTAATAAAAAATTGTGAATTTAATTATACATTTATATAATTAATAATATATTTTTAAAAATATTTACTCATTTTTATAAATAAAAATATTTTTAATTATAATTAGAAATTTTTAAAATAGATTAATAATTAATTATAGTTTTTATAAAATCAAGACAATATATGCACATATAATTAGTAATAATAATATATCTATATATTATCAATTGTAAATATGCTTAAATATAACTATTAAAATTATTTATATCATTTTTACATTTTTATGATTAATAATATATTGTGAAAAGTATTTATACATTTATATGATTCATGTAGTTGATAACAAAAATATTATAATATTATATATATAACTTATATATATATATATATTCTTGATATAATAATAATAAAATATTATTTTAAATATAGTTGATAAAAAATTAATATTAATTAGTAATATATTGAAATTAATCCTATATAAATACAGTTTATCATGAATTTACTAATAATGAGTAATATATTGAGTTGGGTATTTGGCCCATCAAAAACTTGGGGCTTTGGGATACTTTAATCTAATAAAATAGCTCTTTTGGGTGTATCTGAATCCATATAGGGAGGGATGAGGATTGGTCCACTTGAGTGTTTGGGTGTGTGTGTGTTTATGATTTTTAATCCTCTCTTCTTAATATAGATAAATATTATATTATATATATATAATATTATATACATTTATATAATTAGTACTTTATTGTAAATATTTTTTATTTAAATTTAATTTTAAATTTTTTTTATATTTATTTATACATTTATAGGTAGTAAAAAATATTTACCCAATTATATAATTAATAAAATTTCTTAGATAAAATTAATCATACTAAAATAAAATTATTAACCATTACTATTTTTATATAATTAATAATATATATATATATATATATTAATTTTCAATATTTATTTTATATCTTCAGGATTTATCTTTTTGTTTGTATACAAATATTTATTTTTGAATATAATTTTAAATTTATATAATTAATGATATATTTAAAAATTGATTCATTTATATAAATAAGAATATTTTAAATAATAATTAATGATTCTTAAATGTCACTGATAATTAATTATATTGTATATATAATCAATAAATTGTATGCATATATATAATTAATTATTAATTATAATATATCTATATCTTATAAATTCAAAATCTATTTAAATATAATTATTAAAATTCATATTTTAATTTTATAGTTTTGTAATTAATAATATTTTAGGAAAAGCATCTACACATCTATATTTTTCATGCAGTTGATAAAAACATTATATTATTTCATATGTAATATAAATTTTTCTATAAAATAATAATAATTTTGTATTATTTAAATATATTTTATTGTAATTTGAAGTTATTCTCAAACAGATACGGTTTAATATTACAGAGAGGCATTTATCAATGCTAATTTTTGCACTCAAAAATCTATCTATATAGGCATTATGGTTATCACTTATAAATAACATTACATAAGATTAAACCAAAGCTACATAAGAATGAACCCTTATAAAGCTTCAATTTAATATTATATATATATATATATATATATATATTCATAAGAGATTATTTGAGAACTAAAAAATATACCAATATTAGTTCTAATATTAGTGCTCATAAAGATCTATGTGTAAGATTAAACTGAATTTTTGCAAGAACACATTCAAATTTCGGAAGCACTGTATGATTAAATCAATAAATTATCATCAATAAATTTATTACTGGTAAAGATCTATATTTATTAGTGCAAAAGGTGACACTAAAAAATTATTAAATCATTAGCACTTATGAGTTTAGAGCTAATAAAATACTATTTTATCTTTATTTATTAGTATACACTGATAAATCCATTAATGTATTTATAAAAGAACCCTCATCGTGAAACTCAACAACTATTTCATTCAAGTTATTGAGGAAGATTCAATATATCATACCCCCCCCCATGTATCATTTTTTTGAATAATTACACTTACAAAATTAATGGTATGCAATTTACTCTGATCATGATGTGTTTTGGGTGAGTTTTTTAATTTTCCTCATGTAAATTTTCATCCTAAATACATTTTTTTGAAATTTAGTTCATTGATGAAATTAAAAGTTAATGAATTTTTAGTTTGTAAATATACGGTAAAATTTATTTCTATAAATATGTTTTATAAGATTTGAGGGCATTAAGTCAGTTTAAGATTATATTGGGAGGTATCTATATCATTTTATTATTTAATTGTTGATATAATAATTTATGAATTTTGAAAAAATAATAAATTGGAGTGTTGATGAAAATTTTATATTTTTTATCACCCCTTAAAATGATTTAAATATGTAATTAATTTTTATGTTTTTTTTATTTTTGGTTATTCATATGTTTATCTAATTAAAATTTCTTTAAAAAAATTCATTGAATTATATAGAACATAAAATATATTACTTAAATTATTATTAATGTTTATAATAATGATTTAAATGAGAGTTAAGTTGTTGGTTGGTTGATTTAATTTGTCAAAGTGGTTTTTAAGATAGAACGTGTAGCTTTTCTGATTAAAAATCTTGTTTGGATTTGTTAAATTTGATTAATTGTTTACATGTGTGAGTTTTTGTTTCATATTTTTTATAAAGAGAGTAATGAGGTATTTTATATATACATTTATAATTGAAATTACTTGTTGGTTGATGTTCATGTAGAGTTTTTTTAAATGAAAATATTTTAAATGGTTTTGTTAAACAAAAACTCGTGGTTTCCTTGGGAAGTTTTGAAAGTAAAAGTTGGTTCTAAGTATGAGTTATGTAAGTATTTAAAGAGGAATTGGTATTAAATAATATGTTAATGTTTAGTTTTGGTTTATTTTTAAAAAGGCATCTTTCTTTAGAATACATAACTTTCTACTATAATTATTATTTATGTTCACTTAGTTTTGATGGGAGGGGGTGTATTTTGGTTGTTTAAGGATTTGTATTGTTTTCATTTTAATTCAAAATTTTGTTATTTCATATTGAATTAATTGAGTTATTCAGTAATGGATTTGGTATATATTTTTTTTAATTTAATTGATTTATATCCCCTTTGATTATTAAAGACTTTTCTACTTGCTATCCTTTTCATAAAAGTGGTTATTTTAAACTAATTTTATAATGTTATAAGGCAATATGTTGGTTTTATTTTCACATGAATTTAAAACTTGAAATTCAATGTTGAACCATGTGTGATATCGCAAAATATTTATATTGTGAATTTATTTGAGGATTTTTACAATTGTATTTTTAAATAAAAAAACATATTATTTATGAAATTATTTCATTATATTGTGTAATGAGTTAAAACGTAGTATATAAGAGTTTATCACATCCTTATTTACCAATTAATTTATTGGATGTTTCAACCTCCATTATGGTTTCTAAATTTCATTACTACCTTCTTTATTTCTCACCTTGAGGGTTTATAGAGAAGTGATAATAATCACCCATGAGGTTTCATTACTTTCTTCTTGTAATCATGCTTAAAATTATAATTACTCATCCATAAAACTAAACCTTTAAAGGTGCATTATAAACTCAAGTCTGAGGTCTAACCACAGACATAAGGATCCTTAGCATGAAACTTTAGTTCAAAAGTAAAAAACTTATGATTCGAATAATATAAATAATTATAAAACCAATTTGAATAAAAATATATATGTTAAAAAAATATTGGTAATTTATAAATCAAGGTTCATGTGATAGAGAACCATCTAAAATATTTAATGGATAATCATGTTTTTGTAAAAATTATATTTAAACAAATCATTGAACATTTTTTTCTCTGAATTTTAAACTCCTTTTTTCTTATAACCAAGTTCTATGATTTGTTTAATTATATGTTTTTCAAGAACTATATTTAAAAAAATCAATTTAAAATCATTCCATGAGCATGAATGAACTTAAGTAACTAGTATTTTAATTAAATTGAAATAATCAACCAACATAACAATGATCATATTTTTCAAAGAAATGATAGATATAAAAGAGTGATTTAATTAAAAAACCAACAAAACTAACATAAAACCAAAATAACATAATAATCAACCACCCTTTATTAATAATCTCATAAATAAATAAATACACGCCTATGTTTTCATAATAATAAAAAAATGAATCATTGTTAGACATAAAATAGATTCCAAAAATCTTATCTATATCAAACCAGAGGTCCTTTATCCTTCCAAAATGTTCGTAAAAGTACACCAATAAATGATTTAATTCAAAATTTATTTTCATCCTCAAAATACAAGTCCTACTTTTATAGTGAAAAGTTCTCCAATATATATTATTATATCAACCATATCATATTTAAAATTATTTAGAATTAAAATATGATTTATTTTCTTAAAAATTGAGTAGGATGTACTAAATATCTCCCATATATATATTATAATTTATAATTATATTTAATTTATATATGTAAATAATGATACATTATATGCATTACTTCTATGAATTTATTTATTTATTTTTAAATATGAATATTATTGAACCAAATAAGAATAATATGAATCAAAAATGGAAATATTTCAGTTATATGATAAAATAGTATGAGGATGGTGTTAAAGAGTTCAACAAGTTTGCAACAGAGTGTGGAAAAGATCCTTCTCAAATAATTTATCATGGTTTATGATATTTATATTAAAGAATAACTTGTCTAGATGATTTATAAAAACCCTTGATGTATTTTAAAATGTCTAAAAGTTATAAGTATTGGGATAAACATAGGAAAAAATGAATGTATCTTGTGACTAACATAACACTATGGTTTATGGATCATTTAATATGAGTACAATGATAAATGATGATGGATATAATATTGTTTAAATGAAAACAAAAATTTAAGATAACCTTAATTATTTTAGAAATATATTTGGGTTGTTAGAGCGTTGTGAAAATATTCTACTATGTATAATTTTTATTAAATATATAAAATTTTCAGTCATACTGAATCTATATAATTTTTAATATAGAAATAGATGTAGTAATGCCATCTTTATAGAAATAATTTATTTTTTTAATGATATTTTATTATAAGGTAATGAAATTTCTTATTGAACATACGTTTCTACAAAAATATTTGTTCATTTGGTATGATCACTAAAATAATACATTCTTGTCCAAATGATTGTATATTATTTCTCAAGGACCATGAATCGATTAAAAAATTCCTTAAGTGCAGAGTGGATCGATATAAGAAATTTGAATCAGGTCTTTTGGAATTTGTATGGTATATTCAAATCATTCAATGTTTTAGATGGTTATATGTGAGGGAGGCGATTCTAAATTAATTGACATGGAATGATGATATATTAATTCAATATTGGAATCTTCATTGCTTATTATAATATCTATAATTGAATAAAATTGGTCATGAGTATCCTGAATTTGGAAATGAGCTAAGAAACCTTCACCTACTATTATCTATAGATAGAATTAATCCTTCTTGTGTAATAAGTATCACTCATAGTACATTGTCAGTTATATTAGTAAACTCTAACTTTCCATTATGGTTATATATGAAGAGAAAGTACATTATATCATATTTTCTTATATAAAGACCAAAATAACTAGGTAATGATATTGATTTTTATTTGTATTAATTGATTTAATATCTGAAATTAATGTGGGATCTATGTGTTAATTTGTTTGATGATCCTAGAAATTAATATTTCACGTTGAGATCCATGCTTTTTGAGAAGATGAATAATGTTCCCACTTATAGAAATTCAACAGGATATTCCATTAAATGAATGATAGGGTGTATCATTTTTTAAGAAGGTACACACTCAGTTAATTTTAAACATTCCTTGAAGATAATGTTTCTAATTTGTCATAAGTTTTTACCCCAGTTACATAAATAAAAATCTTAGATAACATTAGTTTATGGGAATTTAGAAGAAGGTACAATTCCTTATCCACTAACATCTGATGAATATATTGATAAATTAAATGATATTATCACCATTTTTATTATATAATTTTTGATAAACCATACAAAAATGGGTTGGAAAAAAAACCAATTTTTTAAAAAATTACCATATTGAAATTTTTTGTATGCTTGATATTTTTTAAATGTCATGCTGGTTGAAAAAATGTAAGTGATAGTATCATTATTTCTTTACTAAATGAACTAGTAAAACAAGAAATAATAATTAATTCTATGTTATAAATGATTTATAAATGGATAAGGGAAGGGTTAGTTATAGTGTAAAATACAGGATTTTATTCCTCTAGTGGTTTACACTCTTTTTGATCAAGAGAGATTTTCATTTTGTAATTTATTGAATGGTGTAAAGGTTCTAGTGGGGTATTCATCAAATATAGAGAATATAATTTCAATGGATAATTTAAAATAAAGGGTATTAAAATCTCATTACTATATTATTTTGAGCCAATATTTAATATATGTCTCTTTATGTTTTATTTTAACTAAAAATATTTGACGCACATTAACCTATATTTTCTTCTTTTTTAAAGCTATACGCAGTAAATTTATAGACCTAGTGAAGTTTCCAACTATATAAAAACAAATTTATATCATATTATGTTAAGTATATATATTCTTACCAGGTTAATTGTTTGATATAATAGTTTACTTTATGGTTTACTTAGTTAGAGATATCCAACTATGTAGTCGTGTAAAATATAGATGGATGTAAACCACTGAAGATATATAATTATTTTGAAAGGGAATTTAAAAAAATAAATTTCATCAAGAAGGTTTTATTATATAGAAATATATTATTGAGTAAATTATTTAATTCTTTACTGATTATGTCTTTGATGTGGATAACATTGGTCTTCGAAAATCTCATCAAAATAGGCACCTTGTGGGAGAAGAAATTTTTTAAAGAGATGTTTTCATGACACCAAATAAAAATAAAATGTTGGATTACCTTTTAAATTTATATAATACTATATATGATGTACTATATGTTGAAACTCACAAAGTAATTACAAGGTATTTTAATTTATCAAGATATCAATGATGAATATTAAATACATATGATCAACAATTTATATGAATGTTTCGAGATAATGTTTTTAAGAAGTTATTTTTGAATCAAAATTAAATTTTATAATAAATAAGATTTTTATCCAAAGGACCATGTGTATATGTATTGTCTTATAATTTTTATAAATAAAAGTTATATATTCTATATAAATGAATAGGATGAACATATTATGATTCAAAATAGTAGAGTTACTATTTTTTAGGGAGAAATTCATGTATCTTTTACCAAGGAAAGAAATATAATTTACATGAATATATCATACTTTGGTATCATCAAAAAATATGGTAATTGAATTTTACACAATTAAAAGTGATAATTTTTCTATAAAATTGAGTTGATGATGGAATTTTAGTTATAATCATGAAGTATGATTCATAAGAGTAAATTTCAGTAAGGAATGGTGAAAATATAAACCATTTTATAATAAATTCATAGGCAATACAGGTATTTTATACCCAAATTATGACAAAAAAATTGGTAAATTATTCTGATTTTGATTAAAAAATAAAATGTTAAATAAAAATTACATTGAATATGGCCCTTTCACTGGGATGTCGCAATCATTCTATGGTAGTCCTAATATATCATTGTTTTTATATTATAGGGGACCACATGTAAGGGGTTTAGATACATGATATAGCATAAGAATCCATCCATCCATTAAAGAAAAAAATAGTTCAATTAATATGTCAATTTCCCCCCATTATTTTTTTATATATAATATGCTTCCACATAAAATTATATATTCACTACTATATTTATGTAATCAAAATTATTTTTTTACCTAGTTTTGTAGAAAAAGGATTATAAACTTATTAATTATACCAATCTCAAGGAACAACATATTAGTAATGTTGACATTGAGAAATTGTTAAAATGTGAACAATATCCTTGAGTTGAGTAACATCTCAAATGTGAGAAAGTGAGAAAAACTAGTTTCATTATAAAAAGTGAGGAATAGTGTAGCACTATAGTGTTAGTAAAAATTATTATGGGAAGAAGTAAAGGTCAAAAACTATATTATGGATGGAATGAAAATGGTTAGCCTTTTGACCCCAAAAAGTACATTTTCACTTGTTATATTGGGTTATGTACTTGAATCCATTTATCAAATGATATATATACGTGAAAAATGTTGTGCATACATTGAAGGAGCCAATTTGGGAAGACATTAGCTTAAACAAATGATATACTTTCTCTAAAAAATGAAAAAACTAATAATGAAACATTTATTTACTCTTCATTATCTTTTGAAGAGTATATTTATATTAGAATATTGTTAAATGAAATTTGAACTAAGGGTTGTTGGAAAATATCAGAGAGACACTTCTTATGAAACATCATATTTGGGATGATGTGGGGAATGTAAATCCACACCCACCATATAAATATGAATACATCATAAACAAAGTAATTTGGTATGTTTTACTTGTTCTCCAAGAGGATAAAACTTTTAAGGTACATTGTATTTGGAATTATTTTACATCAAATTACATATATTAATCAATTTGATTTATAATTATTAATTTATAAAACAAAAAAGAAATTTATCTAATAAAATCATGCATCTGTGTTATGGAATAAGGCTTGTGTAAATTACATCAGATAAATAATTGTTGAAAACATATAGAAAGTATGGGAATCATTTGTAAGTATGACATAATATATATTTTTTATTCTTTTAAAAATATTGTATAAAATGACTACTTATTTTTCTTATATTTTATATCTAATTTAGACATAGGAAAATTCATCTATCATATCCAAAGAATGAATAACTTTATGGTATTTGAAGCATCCAGAATAGTATTCCCATGTTAGTGGTGTGGGTTTTGGGTTGTTTCTAAGAGAATACATTGAGAGAGAGAATTCCAGAGGGGATATATATGATAAAATCAAAAAGTCACATGCATAGAATGATAATTTAATATAAAAAGTTTTGTTGACTATATTATGTCATAAACCAATTTCTTTCAAGGGATTAATGAGAATAATCAGCATCACAAAATCCACAACTTGAAGAGTCACCCCTCCCACCTCCCACCTCTAGTTTTGTGGCTATACATTCCCCTAAAAGGAATTACTTATATGATGTAATCAATTTTTTCATAACAGTTCCTTCTAAATATAGATCAAACAACTACTAATACCTTTCTTGTACTAAAATTACATATAGAAAAATTAATTGTGATTTATATCAATCAGCATCTGTGAATCCTATTATTGTAAAAGGCATAGTGTAAAGTATCCAAGGTGATATTTTATACAACAAAAATCTTCCAAAAGAACATGTAAATTGTAACGACTTAACTCTTTGTCAAAGGTACGGATCGTTAGTTTTTCTTTCAAATATTTTCTTTTAAGCTTGGTTAATGTTTGTAACATTCTAAGGAAGGTTAGGGGAGTGTCTGGGGCTTGTTCGGAGCCCGGGAGTTGAGATTTGGAGTTGCAGACTGAGGCGCAGAGTTTGCGCATGACATGAATAGTAAAGTTGCACGGTTTGAAAAAACCCTACAGCCCTGCATTCCAGAGGCAGTGAGGTGCGCACGGTTTGTGCACGGTTTGGTAAACCATGCGCCTAAACCCTGTGACCCTGATCAGGGTAAAAATTTACAATTTTTCCCTTAATTCTATTTAAGTCTAAAACCCATGTTTTCTTCTTCCCACGGACAGAACCAGAGGGGAACCTCCTTTGAGCTCCAAAACCCTCTCCTCACTCATTCTCTTGTCGTTTCTTCCCCCAATGTCTATTCTTCGATCCGTCGAAGGTGTTGGATCACCCTTGGTAAGGCTAACCTCATGTAGCCCTTTATCATCGGAAAATATTTCCTACCGTTGTGTTATTTTGATGCAAGCTCATATGCCCTATTTCCAGGGATTTGGACTAAAACTTAGATCGCATCCAACCTATTGAAAATTTGAGGTCGATATCAAGCGAGCCTACGTCTACAGCCCTAAGGTAGGTGTTCATGTGTTCTCCTTTTGGGTTTTCCATTGATTTGGGTTTATAACGCTGTGCTGGGGGTTGTCTTCCCCCAAAACCCTTATTTATATTGACCTCTTAATATCTAAATGACCTGTGTGGGATGGGATGGATGAATATAACCTTTTTAGGGAGTTTAGAAGAGGTATGGACCGGGAGTGGTCAACCATAGGTGTTATGCCTTGAGTTTTTCCCCTTTCTAAACTTTTAACCTTGATGATATGACTTGAAAGGACATTTGCAATGTTGGGAAAATGAGATGACTTGGTTAGAGGTTTTCTAGGATGAGATAGCCTGAACCCCTTGAATGAATTGAAGTGTATGTATTCCATGCTTTTCTAACGTGATATTATATAAGATGTAATTCCCTATACATTGTGATGTGAATGTTTATGCTTTGCTGTGTTGACATGGTTGTGATAACCCATATTGGGCGGGAGGCATTTATACCTCATGCTAGATGAATCTCCATGTGTTGGGCGGGAGGCATTCTTACCCCATGCCAAATGAAACTCTGTGAAACATGACGAGAGGCATTTATACCTCGTGGCTATATAACCTTTATGGGTGGGAGGCATTTCTACCCCACACCAGCTATAAAAATTGAGGATGAGAGGCATTTATACCTCGTGCCTATATAACCTTTATGGTTGGGAGGCATTTCGACCCCACGCCGGCTACAGTGCTTATGGATGAGAGGCATGCTTACCTCGTGCCAGTGATAACCTATATGTATGTACTTATACTCTGCTGACTTGTTCATATTTCCAGCCTTGAGATGAAGCAGGTAGACCCGCCAGGTGTCCTTCCAGAACCTGAGCGAGAGAGTTGTTTATTTACATTGTTTTACTTACTTGCAGTATATTACTCATTATTGCATGTGAACACCTATTTGGATTACACGTAGACACCCTTGGTGGTGGCCTACTAAGACTTGTCTCACACCCTACCCGGGCGGCCTCTTGGGAACCCGTGTAGACTTTACAGCTATAGGTACTAGTAGGGGAAAAGTCTCAGCGTCAGGTTGTTGATACATGTATGTTCTAGCTGGGGTTCTAGAGCAGAGGATCGAGCTTGTCTAGAGATTCTCTTGGACTACTTTTGTTCTCCTTTTTTTATTACTACATATCATGATTTTCTTCTATTTCCATTGTATCATCATGTCATGCATTCATTTTTTATCAGACACTGCCTATGAGGCTTTTCTATACTTATCAGGGTTTTCCTTACTTCCATTGTTCAATTTGTATATTTCCCTATTTCTCCTGTTATCCATTGGTTGTGCTTCTGCTATCTATATTTGCTACTATACCATTGTGTACTCTGACATGGGGGTATAGTCTCCCCACTGACATACCATTACACCCCCCGCTACTAGTCGGCTGCCCCTGGCCTACGAGGAGACGAGCCAGGGGTTATGTGGCCAACCAGGCTCGGGGCTCGGGTTGATGGGCAGCCGGGTCCGGGACGTCACATAAATTATGGATTCACATACCCCATGACCTAATCATAGAGAGACACATTCCTTTTAATGATATTATTTTTTACAAATTCAAAGTTTATATTGGAACTTTCAAAGCATGGTTATTTAATTTTATAAATATACATTATGATATTGTAGTATATTCATTCCAAATTATTTTATATGAAAAAACACTTACAATTAATTAAGAGATTCTAAATTTATATAATTTATTAAAAAAGGAAAAATAGAAGTGGAAATTAAAGGTCAAGTCAAGACAATATAGAGGATCGAATAACATATTGAAAGGGAATTTTGAGAGTACCTTTATTCCACTAATTTCATTGATACATTTAATAACATTACATGTTTATGAAAAACAAAATACAATATAAAGACATGTATGAAATTGAATATAAAGAAAAAATATATGGAAAGTTCATTACTAGAATGATTGGTCTTGAGAATGTAAATAAAACTCTCAAACATGATTGGATAGGATCCTTTGTTATAAATATATACATGAGTTTCATTTTCATAATTTTATTATATAATAATTGATCTACTATATTTTTTATAGTTTTATAACATTCATATTTTCTACTAGTGTATATATTATAAAAATTAAAGAGGAATACACTGTGAATAAAAATATATATTCATTAGCACATAGCCAAATTCTATAAATAAAATATTAATTGAGGAATATGAAATTTTGTTAAGAGAACACCACATAGACACAATGTTTGAAAAGAAAATAATAGACAGTATTCCCTTTTTAATACCTATAGTGCGGGGTAAAACTTTATACTCTAATAAAATAAAATATATTTTTATTTTTTCTATTAATTATACATTTTTATTTGTTTAGGTTCCATTGGATTCTCATTATGATCAATTTTGATAATAAAACGGTATATTTTTTTAGATACAATACATGGATATCCATCAAATTTACCACAAATGATTTCTATTATGAATTTTTAGTAAACTTCATTCAACATATTATAAATAAATATCAAGTTCAATTTTTTCAATAATTTCTTATTATATGGAGGTGCTTATTTATCTTCAAAACCAATGTATTATGATTTACAATGCATACAAGAAACCTATGTATGTCTATAACTAGATATGTTTTTTGATATATAAAATAATATTTCACCATAAAAATAAATTACTTATTTTTATGAATTTTTCTATAGTATTCAAAACAAATAAATCATGTTGATTTTGGTTATTACATTTGTCAATTTTTTAAAGATTTCTTGCTTCATCGACAAACTAGCATCCCTAAGGAGAAATTTCTCAATGTTATTATGATTTCATTTAAAATATTTATTAACTATTTATTTATTTATATTTTTCTACTCCTATGAGCACTATCAAAAATACACATATTCAAAAGAGGAAATATATTTGTTTCTATAAGATGGGCTGGTGTCCAAGTGGTAAGGTCACCCTGTAATTCTATATCTTGTACAAGGTTCAAATCCTATATTGTCCCAATTTGGGTTTCATTGTAGTATTTCAACTATTGATGGTTTATGGATGTCTTGGAGGATGGTAATGGTGATGGGAAGTAGGTCTATGTGGTGGTTGGTGGGTGGGTTTTTCTATTATGGTAGCGTAGAATATCGATGAGGCGGTTTTCCATAGTGGGGGCATATAGGATGGAGGTGGGATGATGAGAATCAAAAAAATTCAGGCGGGCAGAGTGGTTGGTCGAACGGAGGTGGCATCGGATTGTCCTCGAGGGATTAAGCTAGTGATGCGACTCAGTGGCGTGATACAGTGGACAACTCATGGTGGTGACGGTGATGGAAGGGTTAAGCGACATTGTCTGTCAGTTGAGCAGCTACTGTGGAGGAGGCTTCTACTAGACGTGGTGGGGACTTCAGATGAAGCAGTCTAGTGGCAGTAACATGGCTGCTAGCCAGAATTAGCAACTGCTATGGATTTGGTGCAAGTTGTTGTGGTGTGTACTGCTGGGAGACCTTCGAGTAGTAAAATAAATGGGTGTCATGTCCAATGGGCCTTCATGTCATCCAATATATAATTAAGTAAGGCTTGATTGGTGGCCCATTCCCTTGGGGAGGATATGGACTAATTTTTTGATCTACCTATGAGGTGTGTGTGTGTGTGTGTGTGTGTTTGATGAAATTGTACACCCAATAACATATCATATATATATGTGTGTGTGTGTGTTTTTGTGTTTCTGAATTATGAGTCAACTTACACGGTGTCAGAATGTTTATAAAAATCAGTGAGAGGTGGTTTCTTATCACGTTTATAATTTTTTTATTTCATATAGATTAGTAATGTATTGTTTATATATTACTTATTTAGTTTAATTTCTTATCATTGCATGTTATATTTGTTAAGAGAGTCTTTAGAATCAAAATATTTCCATATTAGTATGGATTAGATAGAATATATTTAGTGTTATTTTAACAAAGGATTGTATATTAATGTTATAAAGGTGATATTCGGAGACCATGTTATTTTATATTTTGATTTTTTAGGATCATCTCTATAATGTGATAGAAATATTAATATAGATGTCTCTAATATGATTAAAATTGGATGTATAAAATGGATAAAGGCTTTTGTCTTTTTTATAATAAAATTACATTGAATTTAAAAGATAAATTTTATTGAAGTATTATGAGACCAACTCTTCTATATGGTATTGAGTATTGGCCTTTTATGGTACACCATTAACAAAAGATAATGGTGGAATAAATAATAATGTTAATATGGAAATGTGATCATGAAAATGTGGATAAAGTAAAAAAACTAATATGTTTGACAGAAAATTAGAGTGGCTCTAATTGATGTGAAGATGACTGAATAAGATTAAGATCGTTTGGACATGTTAAAATAAGACCTATGGATGAACATGTTAATAGGGTAATCATAATGAAAATTCACTTATTAAAGTGATTTTTAATAGACCTAAAAGGTACATTAAAAAAATAATTCAGGATATTCTTTTTCTAAATGGTTTCAATGAAAATATGGACTTTAATAAAGCTAATTGACAGTGATTTATTGATGTAAAAGATTCCCCTTTAATTGGTTTTAAGACTAAATTATTATTATTTTTAATATATTATCAGTGAGTATCATTATTAGTTATATTTATTTTAGTAATATGCATTTATAATCCTATCATATTACTTAGATAATTGAATGAATTGCTTAATTAAAAAAAATAAATTGACTAAATAGGGTTCCCTAATTACATTTTTAATTTAAAAGTAACATTTTAGTTTTAAAAAGTTTGTCACGTAGTCAAAACCATGTCACCTCATACAATAAGAGAATGGAAGCTTCAATGGGGGTAGATTGAAGTCCAAAAAATGAACTTTTACTCTAACTCAAGAATTTAAAATATTTTGGAGATACAATTTCATAACAAATCAAAGTATGACAAACAAAAGTAATTTAGTATAAAATAAAACTCTTGGAAGTTAAAAAATAAACTAACGTAACAAAACAAACTAGAAATTAATAAAAATATATAAAAAAATAGATTTTAGGATAAAAATCTGTAAACTTCCCTAAAACATATATTCAAATGATATATTGGTTTCTATCAAAAGAAATATTCACTTTTATCACAGAACATCATCGACCTCACCGAATTAGAAAATAAAAAAATCACCAGGAAATTCTTTGACAAAACCATCAAAAATAGATATTTTTTAGCTATAACCATTTCAAAAAAAACATAAATAGTATATGCCTCTATCCTTGAGCTTCTCTTAGATCCAGAATGATCAACAATAATAACCCAAATATCAAACGTTTTTTAGCTCAACATTCATGAGATGAATATTAATGTCCCCTTAACTGCAATGATATCACAGTATTAAAAGGAATTATTATAATAACAATAGATGATTAAAAAATAGGACTCAGATTTCGTAATAATAACCTCACATAATGGATACTCTAAGAAAACACAATAAATAAAAAATTGCATGTGATAACTCTTAAATAATTGAGTTAATTAATTGCTCGATGTAACGTAAATCCATATTTCATGTGTTTTTCATAAGTTCCTTTTCTCAATTCCTTGGTATTATTTATAGAATTAATTGTAAAAACCCCCTCTATGTTCTCCAAGTTCAGTTATAACAGTATTTTAATTAATAACCAATGATCTATTAAAATAGTTCAATGTGACTTCACCATGATCTAGAACTTAACACATTAGATTTATCTCACTAGAACTTAGTGAGTTATAAATTATAATATGCACAAACATATCTTAATAAAACATCCTCCTAGATAACTAAAATTTAGTAGAATAAAGTGTATTTAGATTTCAAAAATAAGGATATCAAATAATTCATTTTAATCAACAATATCCTCCTTTTTGAAAATAAAAATACACGTAATAAATGGTTTTTTTGATCAAAATATAAAAGAAACCCACCTTTAGATTTTTATGAAACTCCCCATGATATTAGAATCCTATAAAACTAAAAACTTCACTTTAAGAAACACATATTTTAAAATCAAAAATTCTTCCTATTAATAAAAAATTAAACTTAAATGTAAAAATTTCTAATATCTCCCCCTTTGTGATTTTAAAAAATAGAAACATAAAATAGTTATAGATTATATAAGAAGTAAAATTATATATCATCAAGAATTTTAAAATAGTTTACTACCCCATGAAAAATGTGATGAATTTTAGGGAAACTTTCCTCCTCTTATTAACTTCTCTTGTACTTTAGAAAGATTTATCTCTAAATAATATCTTCAAATTTTTTACTTATCCCCCTTTGATGTATCCCATAAAAGCATATCTTTGTCCCCCTTCACTGCTTTATTTTCCTTACAAAAACAAAAAAAAATACATAACCTTTATCTCCCTTTAGAATTAAAAAAACACAATAGGGAACTAATAATAGAAAACTATGGAGTTAAGAAATGGGTGGGAAATACCATTCAAAAAGTGATCTTACAATGCATATCAATGATTGTAATTTGACAAATATAGTTCTAGAGGTAATATTGATAACATATTTTCTACTTCCATGAGACTCTTATAAAATATAAACTATCTATAACTAGTAATAATTATACTCCCCTTACTTAAAAATGAATTAAAATATGAAACATAATTTTTCAAAAATGATACTGAAAAGGAATCACATATAAGAGTAAAACATCACACGTAAGGGTATAAATTTGGATAAAACTATTCATACTTAAGAATAACAATATCATATGTAATGTTTGACATCTAAACAAAAATTCATACATAAGAGAAAGTATAACTTCTAATAATTTTAAAAATAAGATCTTCAGATGAAACAATTCATACATGAAATTAATTTAAACTTTAGATAGGGGGTCTCTAATAATAAATTCATAATATAAATTACATGAATCAAAAGAATCATTTTAGAATATAATTACTAATAAGTTCAGTATATAACATAAATTTTTTAACTTTTATTTAAAGAATATTTTTAAAATACATCTTACAAATTTTATTCTTCTAGCAGAAACTCTGAAGTACATACATAAAAAAGTAAGTATAGTTCTTTCATGATAAAATCCCCCCCCCATTTCTCAAGGATTTTTTTAATGTCAGACGAGAATAAAATGAAAAGTAGAAATATGATCACTTAACATTGATCATACCCATATTTTGTTTAATATATATTAATCTCTCAAAAATTAAATGTTTGGTAAAAATATCATCATGTTGATCTTCAGTTCCAATAAGATGAAAATAATATCTCTTTTTAGAGTGTGACCCCAAGGTAAATGGTTTCTTATATATGTGTGTTTAGAATGTGAGTAGTGTGTAGGTTTATTTAAAAAATAAATAACACTTTAACTATCATAGCAAATCATAGTGATTAAAAATTATCCCAAAATTAGTGAGTGTGTGTTTCATCCCCAAAAATTGGGTGCAAAAACTTCAAACAACAACATATTCAACTTCATAAGCGACAAGTGGAACTAAGTGTTTCTTATTATTGAATCATGAGACTAAATGTTCAATAAAAAATTACAAGTTCCATAAGTTTTTGTCCAATATATTCTAAAACCTCTAAAATCAATATCCATGTTACTCTTAATAGTAGACTTATATACAAAAAATAATATATAACACATTAAAAAGTCCATTAAAGATACTTAAATATCTATTTGACTGACATAAGATGAGATTTTTTTTTTGGATTATCTTGGAATATTAGATATAGGTATAAAAAGTATATAATCTTCAGTCAAATAGCTATCAATTAAAGTAAACTTCTGATCATCCTAATAAATAATTTTTTATCTATTGGTTTCTCCAATTCCACAATATCATGTTTACATGAGGTACCCACTGAAGTATTAATACGAGCATAATTTTCCAAACCAATATTTCTGTCAAAATATATAATATATTAATATTGATTTAAAATAGATCATTCGTTCTCTAAGTAATATATTATCCAAGAAAGTGGTTAATTTATCCCATCATACTCATTTCAAATTAACTTTGAAAATTTTCATAAAAACGATCAGCAAGTGTTTTTTTGGTTAAACCCGAAATTATGTCACCAACATAGATTTGTACAATAATAGTTTCATTAGAAACTTTCTTATTAAAAATTATTGAATATATTATTATTTTAGAAAATTAATTTTGAAGAAAGAATCTAGAAAATCTATCATACTAGCCACTAAAATATTGTTTAAGTACATAAATTTCCTCAGTAAGTTTTACAACATGTTCTTAAAAATATATATCTTCAAAACTAGGAGGCTCTTCAACATAAACCTCCTCTAGAACAGAACCTTTAAGAAATGAAATCTTTACATCCAATTTATATAGAGTAAAATTCAAATGAGGTACAAAAGAAAATATAATATGGATGGATTCATGTCTAGATACCAAAAAAGGATTCTCCATATCCTATGAAAATTTATTTATTATATCTATTTGTAATGAGTATGGACTTATTATAAACAATTTTTTCATTCTCATCACACATATTCTGGAAGTCCCATTTCATTCATAAAATCAGAATACCTCTTGGTTGATAAACCAAAGTCCAAACCTTTTTTTTTAATTGATTAATCTCTCCTTTCTTAAAAAAATTTACAAAACTCATCAACAAAAGAATCTTTTCATATTTTAGGTTCAAATTGTGATAATGACATGAGTTGGGCACATTCATTTCATAAGAAATTTCTGGTTCTAACTAGTTGATCTACATCACTAATGATATTATAAATAGATTGATTCCTAAATATCGTTATGTTTCTAGGTAAAAGGGATAGTTGTTACTCATTTAATAGATGTGTATAATCCCTTAGACTAACTTCTAGTAAGATAAATCATGATGAATGTTGTTAAACTACTAGAATTAAAACAAAGGGGGTTTTAAAAACACAGTTTGTACTACTTTCATAATACAATGTGTTAACTTCATAAAAGTATTAATTTCATAAAAATTAACAAGAATAATTTCTTTAATGGTATGTTATTGTCATTAAATAATTTATTTTACTTACTTGTGATGGAGTAACCAATAAAAATACCTTCATCAGCTTTTGGATAAAATTCATGAATATTATCTTTAATATTCAAGATTAACACTTCAATTTTTAAAAAAATTGATTTATCTAGTTTTTGAATTAATTATATTCAAAAATTAATAACTTTATTATTAAAACTCAAAAGAAATTTATATTTAATTAAGAGTGTAACAAATAGTATTAACATTTTATTCTTAAAATTTCATAGTAGTAAAATATTTTCCCAACAAAGTCTTTGTGATTTCTTATAGTATTATCTTAAGCATTTCAAACACACCATTATATTATGGAGTTCTTTGTGAAGATAATGTTTTAAAGTCCTTTTCTCTAAAAAAATTTCAAAAATAATAATTCTAACACTATCCACCATGATCACTCCAAAAAGTGAAAATAAGTAGGTTTTTCATATTTTGAACTAGAATAAAAAAATAGTTTAAAAATACAAAGTGATTCTGATTTAAGTAAAAGAAAATAAAACCAATTATACCCATTATAATCAATAATATAGATATAAAAATAGTATTTTCCTCTTATACCGATGGCTTGTGTAGGTTCAAATAGGTCCATGTGTGTCACGACCCGTCCTCAGGGCCCATGCCGTGACTACCCCAAGCCCGCCTCCCATAGGCCAGGGGCTGGCGACTAGCGCTAATGGCGTAAACCCCGACAAAAAGGGGAGGCATTGACTTTATAAGGTAAACAAACACCACAGAGTAAGCAGGCAGACGTAAATACTAAGTAAAACTTGATACAAAAGTACTGTGGAAAAGTAAGTGGGCCAGAATACAAACCCAAACTGAAAATAAAGTACAACTGGAAAGAAAGTAAAACAACAGAAAGTAAAGCAGTAATGTCGAGCCATCCACTGGAAGTCCCACCTGAAGGGTGGGTACATATAGCCTCCTCATCTCCTTGGGTCTGGCCGTCCACTCTGTGTACGTCTCGCCCAGTTGCCCACCTCCAGGTACCGACTTTCTCTACAAGCCTCAACCACGATTAGCGTTGTCTGTCGTCTGCATCCAACACAACATAGTGCAGGTATAGCCCATGAAGGGTTGAGTATACACTACTCAGTAGGGACCCCGAGACCCCCGAAGTTCTCCCAGAATCCACAAAGGGTAATCCACAAAGGAAAAATACAATCACGAAGTAACATCCAACACTACTTAGGTATATGCCCATACATATACCTAAGTCATAAATTCTAGTTTGGCTCCAACATCCAAGCCCAAGTTTGATCACGTCCACATAGGTGTACAACCCCAAACACACAGGATAGTAAGTCAATCATATCAAATATATTGATTGAATTCAAGACTCAGCTCACACAGGTATACTTCTTCGTAAGTTGATAGAGATGATCAGATATAGCCACTGATTCACCTATGCAGGGACCCACGTAGGATACTAAACCAGCCAAGCTGTAGAACCCACAAAGGATTTCAGTGCAGCCTTCATTGCCATCAAACCCACGGAGGATTTCAGTACGGTCTTCATCACTGCCGAGCCCACATAGGATTTCAGTGCAGTCTTCATCACCATCGAACCCACGGAGGATTTCAGTATGGTCTTCATCGCTGTCGAACCCACATAGGATTTCATTGCAGTATTCATCACCGTTGAACCCACGGAGGATTTCAGTACGGTCTTCATCGCTACCGAACCCATATAGGATTTCAGTGTAGTGTTCATCACCGTCGAACCCACGGAGGATTTCAGTATGGTATTCATCGTTTCCGAACCCACATAGGATTTCAGTGTAGTCTTCATCACCGTCACAGTCGTAGTCGTAGTCAGCTCTAGGGTTCCCGCACACAGCATGCTCATTTCCGGGAGGGTCTACTCCATGAGCCAAATGACGATACATCAACTCACACGTAGTTCAGAGTTGATGTATCTCAAATTTCCTTCTTGAGAAGAGGAACTCAACGTGACAGATGGTGCGTTAATTGGACGCCCGATCTGAGAGTTATTGGATTTTTCGTTCTAGGGGCCCGGTAGATTTTTAAGTCAAAACCAACCCGAACGCACTCCAATTGCATCCAAACCTTGAGTGGAGTAATCCAAAAGATCTGTCTCACTAAGAGAAATCCATCAAAGTCGACCGCACGTCTATCGGACGTCTGGAGCTCAAGTTATAAGTGTTTCCGCTCCTAGGGCCCGGTTGGTTTCATGTTCGAACCAACTCGGCCATACTCAAAGTTCTACGAAACCTTCTGTGTAATATACTGAAATGACCATCTCGTTCTAAGGATCTCATTTCAACTGACTTTGCATTTATCGGAGGTCCATAGCCCAAGTTACGGGCATTTAAACTAACCTGTCCGGAAAAAGGGGGTCTTGGGCCCGGACCGACCCGGCCCAAGACCCCCTTGGGTCTTCCCGAACCGGGTCCGGGTCTAGCCCATTAGGGCGCGGCCCAGCTCGGCCTGGCGTGCTTGCACAGCCCACGTGGCTAGCTTGGCCAGCGCCGAGCAGAGCGGAACAGTGGGGGGCGATGCCCCCCCGGATTGACAAACCGCGGTCCCCACATGGGGTGGTCGCTCCTTCAGCCAGTTGGGGGTTACGACCCCCAGTTTCTTGGAATCCGGTTGGCCCGGTCTGGTCGGCCGGTGCTGCTTCCGCGGGATCACTGGGGTCCCACCCCTCTGAGGTACCAGCAGCCAGTGGTTCCGGCCACCCTATTGTGCACCACCGCAGCTTCGAGTCACGGCCTTGTCCGACCAGCACGGTGCGGCGGCGTCGCGCCCCTCTGTCGCGGCCCTACTCTGGCCGCGGTGTCTTCGTGGTTCTCTGGCATCGCGTGATGGCCTCACGTCCCTTCGTTGCGGCCCGACTCCGGCTGCGGGTTCATTTGGCATCAATGGCGCAGAGCGACGGCGCCGCGCATCTTCGCCACATTTTCCCCTGTTTCTGCACGGTGTCGTTGCACGGCGCCGCCTTCTTTCAAACCGCAACAAACACAATCATCAAGGGGGAGGAGTTTCGTCCATGTTCATGCGGTCCAACCTCCTACCGTTATTACGATAACAGGCAGCCCAAAAATAAAAGACGATGAATGACAGAGGAATAATTCATGGGCAAAAATAAATAACCCCTATCTCAAGCATTGTTGAATGAAGGTTCGTCGCGGGGAAGGGGACTTGCAGAAGACGGCGTCGTGGAAGGAGGATCGTCGGCATTGCAGTACACGGCATCGCGTCGTAGATCTTCGGGGAACTAGCATTCTTCGTCGTGTTTCATCGGAGGCCGACGTTCTTCATCGTTCTTCACGTTCTCCAACGAAGAAGATGAAGATTCAAAGTCTTTGAGCAATTCCTCTCCCAATCCCTCTCACAAAACGAAACAAAAATAATAAAATAAGGTGTTTCCTTATTTTATTAATCATTCCATCTATTTTTGAAATTCAAAATTAAATCATGATTTAATTATCAACGTTTAACCAATTAATGAGGCATTTAATAATCCAATTTAACGCAAGAGTTAATTTGGCATTAAAGAGGGGGTGCGGGTGAGTTACCAAATTAAATGCACGTGGGATGTAAAACTAAATAAAGGGGGTGGGGCTCATGTCGATCCCACCTCACTAATATCCTACCTAGGAGTTAGGATATCAGTGGGTCCCACTCAAACCACCATTCCTAGGTTAACACTACTTAGAATAAAAATAAAATCTGTTGCACAATATTGTATTTTATTCTTTAGTTAACACAAATAATTAATAACCTCACCCGAGAAAATGCAACTCTGGAAAAGATGTTCTTAAGCAATTATCGGCATTGTGATTCCATCGGTGCCCTCGAAATTCGATTCCAAGCACCAGTCCAAAAGTTAGGAAAACCCGCTCATTCGTTCACTGAATGTACCTGAGCTAAACTTTGGAAAAATGATTTCGGGCACACCCGGCCTCGGAATCAGGTGTCGTCAGAAACTACGTTCTTGTGAAATATCAAAGAAAATTAAGAATAAAATTTCCCTTGAATTTTACGGGTCTTTACATTACTCCCACCTCATGGATTTACGTCCCCGTAAGGATACATCATAAACTATGGGAACAAAAGTGGGTACATTGCACGCATCTGATCCTCCCGCTCCCAAGTGCTCTCCTGGAGGTTCATATGATGCCATATGATGCACACTAGAACTATCGGCCGTCCACGTAGGACCTTCTCCTGTCGATCCTCAATCTCCACCGGGACCTCTGCAAAAGTCTCCCCATCGTCAATGTCTAGATCCCCATGGTCGATGATATGCGTCGGGTCATTCACATATCACCTCAGTTGAGATACGTGGAAGACGTCGTGCACCCGGTGCAACTGAGGTGGTAGAGCCAGGCGATAAGCCACCTCGCCTATCCTGCTGAGGACCCGGAATGGTTCGATGAAGCGCGGAGAAAACTTGCCGCCTCGGCCAAATCTCTGTAATCCCCATCGAGGTGAGACCCGCAAGAATACGTGGTCTCCATCCTCGAACTCCAATGGCCTCCGCCTCCTATCAGAATGAGACTTCTGCCGGCTCTGAGATGTCCTCATCCACTCCTGGATGACATGGACCTTCTCTGTCGTGGCCTGGACCATCTCTGATCCCACAAGTGCTGATTCCCCAGGGTCTGTCCATCACAGAGGTGATCTGCAAGGTCGGTCGTACAATGCCTCGTATGGTGCCATCCCGATGGTGGGGTGGTAGCTGTTGTTGTATGCGAACTCTACCAAGGGTAGGTGGTCCTACCAACTGCGACCAAAGTCGAGGACACATGCGCGGATCAGGTCCTCGAGAGTCTGAATGGTCATCTCCGTCTGACCATCTTTATGAGGGTGAAAGGTGGTGCTCAGACGTAGTTGCGTCCCGAATGCCTCCTACAACCCCTTCCAAAGTCGGGAAGTAAAGCGAGTATCTCGATCGGAGACGATAGATGATGGCACACCATGAAGCCGTATAATCTCCTGAACGTAGAGACGTCCCAACCTCTCTTCTGAGCCATGCTCTCTGATGGGTAAGAAGTGAGCCGACTTGGTGAGTCGGTCGACAATCACCCAAATAGAGTCATGACCTCTGGAAGTACGTGGAAGTCCAGTCACGAAATCCATATATATTCCGTCCCACTTCCACTCCGGGACCTCCAAGGGTTGTACCAAGCCTACTAGTACCTGGTGCTCTGCCTTCACCTACTGGCAGGTGAGGCATCGAGAAAAGAATTCTGCCACAGCATTCTTCATACCCGGCCACCAGTGATGTTGTTTGAGATCCCGGTACATCTTCACCACTCCTGGATATACCGCTAAAGGGGAAGTGTGAAACTCTCTCATCACCTCCTCCTGCAAAGCAGCTGGTACCATGGTACATCCTTTGAAAAATACATCGTGCTCTACTCCTAAAGAGAATCCATTAGGTTCCTGTCCTGAGGAAATTTGCGCACGCCGCCTCTCACAATCAGCATCCCCACGCTGTGCCTCTCTGGCCTGCTGCAGCAGTGGAGGAGTGACTATGTGTGACTTAAGAAAGGCCGATCCATCTCTATCCACGAAGGATATCTGCAAAGAGGCTAGCTGCTCTGTCGCCTCCCCGAGTAGCTGGATGCTCGTCCTCCTGCTGAGAGCATCGGCTACTACGTTCCCCTTTCCAGGAGTATAGACTATCTCAAAGTCATAGTCCTGGAGGAACTTGAGCCATCACTATTGTCTCAGATTTAGGTCCTTCTGTGAGAATATGTACCTGAGACTCTGGTGGTCAGAGTAGACTGTAAAGCGCTCGCCCATCAGATAGTGTCGCCACATTTTCAGAGCGAAGACCACTGCTGCTAACTCCAGGTCATGGGTAGCGTAGTTCTACTCATGATACCTCAACTGAATTGATCCATAGGCAATCACTACTCACTACTACATCAGGACACATCCGAGTTCGGTCCCTGATGCATCACAGTAGACTACGTACCCTACTCCCTCCTCCAGTAACCTCAAGATAGGCGCACTGGTCAATCTCTGTCTCAGCTCCTGGAAGCTCTGCTGATATCTGTCTGACCACACGAAGGGTTTCCCCTTCTTTATCAAAGCGGATAGTGGTGTCGCAACTCTGGAAAAGTCTGGACAAATCTTTGGTAGTACCCAGCTATCCCCAAGAAACTCCACACCTTTGTCACGCTCCTAGGTGGATCCCAAGCTAGAACTGCCTTGATCTTCGCAGGATCCACCGCAACACCCGCCTCAGAGATGACGTGTCCCAAGAAGTGGACCTCACGTAACCAGAACTGACACTTAGAGAGCTTTCCATAAAGCTGGTGCTCTCAGAGTGTGTCTAGTACAAACAACAAGTGGTAGGTGTGCTCCTCCTCAGTGGTCGAGTATATCAATGTGTCGTCGATGAATACCACGACAAATCGATCGAGGTATGGCTGAAAGATCCTGTTCATGAGACTCATGAACACTGCTAGAGCATTGGTTACGCCGAAAGGCATAACCAAGAACTCATAGTGTCCATACCGACATCCGAAGGTCATCTTCTGCACTTCCTCGTCTCAAACTCTAAGCTGATGATAGCCTGATCTAAGGTCTATCTTTGAGAACCACCGTTCTCCCTTGAGCTGATCGAAGAGGTCCTCAATCCTCGGTAGCAGATACTTGTTCCTCATGGTCACCTGGTTCAGGCGACGATAGTCGACACAAAGTCACAAGCTCCCGTCCCCCTTCTTGGCGAACAATATCAGGGAAACCCAGGGTGAAAAACTCGGTCGGATGAATCACTTGCCCTGCAAGTCCTCCAACTATACCTGTAGCTCTCGAAGCTCAGTGGGGGCCATCTGATATGCTGTAGTGGATATAGGGGTTGTACCGGTGTATAGGTCAATATAAAAGTCTACCTCTCTACGAGGAGGTAGTCCTGGAACGTCGTCAGGGAAAACGTCCGCATAATGATCCACCACTATAGGAAAACAAGGACTCTACATGTCAACTACTCCTAGGATGAGGCTAGCCAACTGATGAGTGATGGGTTGTCCTCTCCTCTGCGTGAGTCCATCCTGTGCTGCAAAGGCTCCCTTCTCACTGGTGAAGGTGAACCTGCTCTCATCGGTGTGAACACACCGCACCTTGTGCCTAATACAGTCGATCTGAGCATGGACTGCAGATAACCAATCCATGCCCAAGATGACGTCGTAAGGCCTCAACGCCACTACAAGAAGATCCCAGCCGAAGCTCTCGCCTCCTAGAGTAAGCTCACAATTCGAGAACCAGTGCGTAATCATCGAGTCTGCTCCCGTAGGAATCTCTAGCCGTAAGGATCGAGCCAACGGCTCCGTCGGAATCTCCGAGCTCCGAACAAGGGCAGAGGAAATAAAATAATGACTCTCCCTTGTGTCTATAAGAACTTCAGAAAGGCTGGAGTAGAAACAGATCGTACCTCGAATCATCTCTGGCGCGTCGTGGTAGTAGGCCTCCGCTACCTAAAGCTGATCCTGTATTTGCCCGCCAGCTCCCTGTGTTCGGGGTGGACCTCCAGGTGGTGGTGGTGGTAAAGCCTCAAAGAATCTCCCACCACCTGCTGCTCAGCTAGATCCCCTGCCTCGTCCGGCTGCTCTCGGCAGACCGCTATGGTTGACCCTCTGCCTCTGCCTGGGTGGCCACTCAACCGTCTGCTGCTCCACTGTACAGCGGGTCGGGCAGTCACGAGCCATGTGGCCCTACCCGCCGCACGTGTAGCATTGCCTGCTCCTCGGAAGGATGGCTCTATGCCCTGTGCCCTGCACCTCTGAGACAGTGTCCTGAGGTCATCTTCCTGATGGTTCGGTCCACCTGGAACCCTGTGACATCCATCGAATGCCAGCTGCAGACGACTCTGCTACATACCGCCCTACGGTAGGTCTCGCTGCTGGCATAGGCTCGGCAAGAAATCTCTCTATGAGAAGAGCTCACTCCAGTACTCCTGCCTATGTCAGAATGCTAAGGGATATCATCGATGCCCTGATCTCATGCCTCAGTCCTTGCTTGAAGGTCCAGGCCTGGAAGAATGGGTCTGGTACCATGTCCGTCGAATAGCGCGAGAGGTCGGAAAATCTCGCCGAGTACTTGGCGACTATCATGCTGCCCTGCCGCAGCTGTAGAAGCTCCTAGATGCGCACCGCACCAAGGGTGGCTGGGATGAACTCTGAGCGGAAGAGGCTCTCAAAGTCCGTCCCGAGGAGTGATGCCCCGTCGTGCACCTAGAGCATCAAGCTCCACCATCTGCCTGCTGCCACATGCAGGAGGCTCGCTGCAAGGATCACCATGAGGTCAGATGGTGTCCCCACTAACCTAAAAACTCGCACAACCGCCTCCAGCCAATCATCGGCTTCCTGAGGGTCTGTCTCCCCGCATAACCTGGGCGGTCTCTTATGTTGAAACTCGTGCAGCGCACTATGGCGACGTGCACTATCAGCGGCTCGGACCGGTAGCATCGGTGGCTTAGCAGGTAGAGGTACTGTTGGTTCCTCCACTGTCAAAGGGCCCTGCACTGAGGCCTCGTCGTTCGGTGGGCTGTTGTCTCGCACAACGCTTGTAACCCTAGTTGGAAACCTTCATGGGGCCATCCTGAAAAGAAACAGGTGCGCCACGGTTAAACAGTATACCTGGTGAGCTGACATAAATTAATCGCAAAGAAAACTTTTGAAACACACATGCAATCAATGTTTTTGTGCATTGAGTCGGAAATCAGAAGTCGGGGTCCTGGTGTACAGATACGTTGGTCGCCGCACCAACACTGGACTCCCTGGAATGATAACCATACTCAATACCCTTAACACTATTTCCTCAGGTAGAAGAAAGATCAGATTCCTGAGTTCTGCGGTAGAACTGAACTCCTCTAATACCAATTTGTCACGACCCGTCCCCGGGGCCCGTGCCGTGACTGCCCCAAGCCCGCCTCCCATAGGCCAGGGGCTGCCGACTAGCACCAAAGGCGTAAATACTGACAAAAAGGGGAGGCATTGCCTTTATAAGGTAAACAAACACCACAGAGTAAGAAGGCAGACGTAAACACTAAGTAAAACTGGATACAAAAATAGTGTGGAAAAGTAAGTGGGCTAGAATACAAACCCAAACTGAAAGTAAAGTACAATTGGAAAGAAAGTACAGCAACTGAAAGTAAAGCAGCAACGTTGAGCCATCCACTGGAAGTCCCACCTGAAGGGTGGGTACAGATAGCCTCCTAAACTCCTCGGGTCCGGTCGTCCTCTCCGTGTACATCATGCCCAGTGGTCCACCTCCAGGTACCGACTTGCTCCACAATCCTCAACCACGATCAGTGTTGTCCATCCTCTACATCCAACACAACATAGTGCGGGCATAGCCCGTGTAGGGGTGATTATACGCTACTCAGTAGGGACCCCGAGACCCTCGAAGGTCTCCCGGAATCCACAAAGGTTAATCCACAAAGGAAAAATAAAATCATGACGTATCATCCAACACCACTTAGGTATATGCCCATACATATACCTAAGTCATCAATTCTAGTTTGGCTCCAACATCGAGCCCAAGTTCGATCACGTCCACATAGGTGTACAACCCCAACCACACAGGATAGTAAGTCGATCATATCGAAGATATTTATTGAAGTCAAGACTCAGCTCACACAGGTATAATTATTCATAAGGTGATAGAGATGATCAGATATAGCCATTGATTCATCTATACTGGGACCCACGTAGGATACTAAACCAGCCAAGCTGCCGAACCCACAAAAAATTTCAGTACAGTCTTCATTTTCATCGAACCAACGGAGGATTTCAGTACGGTTTTCATCGCTGCCGAACCCACATAGGATTTCAGTGTAGTATTCATCATCGTCGAACCCACAGAAGATTTCAGTACGGTCTTAATCGCTGCCGAACCCACATAGGATTTCAGTTCAGTCTTCATCACCGTCGAACTCACTAAGGATTTCAGTACGGTCTTCATCGCTGCTGAACCCACATAGGATTTCAGTGAAGTCTTTATCACCATCAAACCCATGGAGGATTTCAGTACGGTCTTCATCGTTGCTGAACCCACATAGGATTTCAGTGTAGTCTTCATCACCGTCATAGTCGCAGTGGCAGTCAGCTCTAGGGTTCCCGCACACAGCATGCTCGTTTCCGGGAGGGTCCGCTCCACGAGACAAAGGTCGATACATCATCTTACATGTAGTCTGAAGTTGATGTATCTCAAAGTTCTTTTTTGATAAGAGTAACTCAACATGACAGACGGCGCGTCAATCGGACGCTCGGTCTGAGAGTTATTGGCTTTTTCGTTCCAAGGGCCCTGTTGGTTTTTAGGTCAAAACCAACCTGACCTCACTCCAAATGCTTCCAAAACTCAAGTAGAGTTAGCCAAAAGATCCGTCTCACTAAGAGGAATCCATCAAATTCAACGGCATGTCAATCGCACGTCCGGAGCTCAAGTTATAAGCGTTTCTTCTCTAAGGGCCCGGTTAGTTTTGTGTTCGAACCAACTCGGTCATACCCAAAGTTCTCTGAAACCTTGAGTGTAATATTTTAAAATGACCGTCTCGTTCCAAGGATCGCATCTCAATAGATGGTGTGTCAATCGGAGGTCTGTAGCCCAAGTTACGGGCATTTAAATGAACATGTCTGGAAAAAGGGGGTTTTGGGCCCGGACCGACCCAGCCCAAGACCCCCTGGGTCGGCCCGAACCAGGTCGACCCTAACAGGGTCCGTGTCTGGCCCATTAGGGCATGTCCCGGCCCATTCGGTGCAGCCCGGCCCGTCCTGGGCGGCTGATGGCCTGGCGCGCTCGCACGGCCCGCATGGCGAGCTCGGTCAGCGCCGAGCTGAGCAGAACAGGGGGGGCTTCCCCCCTGATTGACAAACAGAATCCCCCACGTGGGGGGGTTCTCCTTCAGCCAAGGTGTTGGCTTCCGGCGGTTCCATCCACCCCACCTTGCACCACCGCGGCTTCGAGCCGCGGCCTTGTCCGACTGACGCGGCGCGACAGCGCCGCGCCCCTTCGCTGCGGCCCGACCCCGGCCGCGGGTTCATTTGGCATCAATGGAACAGCGTGACGGCGCCGCACATCTTCGCCACATTATCCCATGTTTCCGCGTGGTGTCGTTGAACCGCGCTGCCTTCTTTCAAACTGCAACAAACACAATCATCAAGGGGGAGGAGGGTCGGCCATGTTCGTGCGGTCCGACCTCCTCCTGTTATTACGATAACAGGCGGCCCAAAAATAAAAGGCAATGAATTGAAAAGGAATAATTCACGGGCAAAAAAAATAACCCCTACCTCAAGCGTTGTTTAATGAAGGTTCATCGAGGGGAATGGACCTCGCGGAAGACGGCATCGCAGAAGGAGGATCAATGGCATCGTGGTACGCAGCATCGCGTCGTCGATCTCTGGGGAACTAGCATTCTTCGTCATCTTCTGTCAGAGGCCGGCGTTATTCATCATTCTTCACGTTCTCCAATGAAGAAGTTGAAGATTCAAAGGCTTTGAGAAATTCCTCTCCCAATCCCTCTCACACAACGAATCAACAATAACAAAATAAGGCATTTCCTTATTTTATTACTCATGCCATCTGTTTTTGAAATTCAAAATTTAATAACGATTTAATTATCGAGCATTGACCAATTAATGAGGCGTTTAACAATCCAATTAAACGTGAGAGTTAACTTGGAATTAAAGAGGGGGTGCGGGTGTGTTTCCAAATTAAATGCACGTGGGAGGTAAAAGGAAATAAAGGGGGTGGGGCTCGTGTAGGTCCCACCTCAATAATATCCTACCTAGAAGTTAGGATATCAGTGGGTCCCACTCCAACCACCATGTCTAGGTTAACACTACTTAGAATAAAAATAAAATTTGTTGCACAATATTTTATTTTATTCTTTAGTTAACCCAAATAATTAATAACCTCACCAGAGCAAACGCAACTCCGGAAAAGATGTTCTTAAGCAATTACTGGCGCTGCGATTCCATCGGTGCCCTTGGAATTCAATTCCGAGCACCGATCCAAAATTTAGGAAAACTCGCTCGTTCGTTCACTGAACGTACCCGAGCTAAAATTTGGAAAAATGATTTCGGGCGCACCGTGCCTCGGAATCAGGTGCCGTCAAAAATTTCATTCTTCTAAAATCCCAAAGAAAATTAAGAAAAACAATTCCATTGAATTTTACAGGTCTTTACAATGTACACTAAATGTAAATGTTTATAACTTGAGACATCGCTAGTAGTTTTAAATATTGACTTGTATTTCATACCAAATTGAAAAGGGTTAAATACATTTTAACAATTGAACTCAAGTTCTATAATATCCTTCACAAGTCCTTACCTACAAATTTTAAATAAGGACTGAACTTTTCAATGTCCTAACCACCTATGTCAAAACCAAGAATCATATGTAAATTCACTGAGATGATGAAATTTATATCAAGTAAGGTCCTCTGGTTTAATTTTGTAACTTTTTCATACATGTTGGAAAATAACTTGTGAACTCATTATAAACTTGTGAATGTACATTTTTCATTCCCAAAGTTCATAAAGTAACCCTCATCACAAAAGTGACATATGTTAACAAGGTTGTTCTTAAGTCCTAAAACATCAAGAACATTTGAAATTAAAGTATCATTGAGGAAACATACAAAACCAATGCTAGTAATCTACCCCTTTTTAATTGTATCTCAAAGTAACATGTCTACCCTTCAATTTTATGAGTTCTAATAGGAAAATTTGTTTCATGTCATGTTCCAAGAGAAACCACAGTCTACATTCCATTTATATTGGCTAATAGTACTCAACCATTTCTCATCAAATAAATAAGTCTAAAATTTTGGCACCCAAACTTGTTTCAGTTTAGAAATTATATAAAATAAAACCTTTGGGTCCCACACTTTTCTAACTTTATAGTGTTAAATTTCTTTGAGTTCTTTTGAAATTTAATCTACACAATTTTATAATGACAGAACCTTATTCAAGGAACATCAATTCTTCTAGAGACCTTTAATTTGAAATTTATTGTAAAAGGATGAATATTTCATAATGAAATAATTTTTCTAGAAATGTGACTTTATAAAAGTATAAACAATTATAAAAGATTATCTAATATGTTTAAACTATCTTGAAGTCTTTTCAAATCCTTAACCAATTTAAAATTATATAGAATCTTATTCAAACTACTAACTTCAAACTTGAGACATATGAATCCATTTTAATCCTTATAAGTTGAAATATAAAGTGATTTAGTATATACCATAGCAGTAAGTTTAGAAATTATATCATCATATTTAGAAATATCTACCTTGGTTAGATAACATCCCTTCTTTAATTTTTTATTTTTCTTCTCTAGGCATGTCACATATCTATCCATCTCTTTAAATAATAGACTAGCATCCTCATCCTCATCTAAATAAAATGAATAATAAAAATTTAAAGTTAAATATATAAGTGAGTCAAGTGTTACCTTTCTCATGATTCATTTGGAGGTTCCTTATCATAGAAATCAGTTATATTTTGGCTATCATCACTTTCTGAACAACAACTTTTGTTATAAGATATTTGTTGTCACACTCCAATTTTCCACTTTAGTTCTGAAAGAATTTCTTCCTTTTCTATTTGAATTTATTCTAGAATATCTATCCTTCTTATTATATTTAGGATAGTATGATTTAATATATCTATATTTTTTTACATTTAGATCATATAAAATATTAATCTTATTTTCTACTAAATTTATCTTGTATTTATTTTATATCCTTTTAATAATCATTTCAGAAGTCCTTATTTCTAAAAATATTTTCCACGCACCACATAAGTTGATAAATTTCACCTTTAATGATTTATGAACAACTACTATATGAATGATGTTTATATATATTCATTAAATTTATCATCTTTGAAGTATAAACTCTAGAATTGATCCAAAAAAAATTTTCACAACTCGTCCGAGTGGGGCTTATGCCATGACTCCCTAAGCCCGCCTCCAATAGGTAATGGGATGTTGACTAGCATTGAGTAGGCATATCATTGACATGGGAGGAATTGCCTATATACCTATAAAAATAACCATATTTCCAAACTCACAAAATGCTAAAATATAAAAACCACGAAGAACCATGTGCATGCCTACCACTATATCCCAACTAGAGTACAGAAAGAAAGTAAAGTAAAGTAAACAGGACCATAATAAAATCTCACCAAAAAGGGTCTATAAACACAAGTCCAACCAGAAAGAAAAGGTATTGGGACTACTATCTATATTCATAGGAATACCTTGTCCTTCCTAGTCTCACAAAGTACTATCTGGTCCTGGTCCACCTAGGAATCCATAAAAAGGTTGATCGCCTACACAAGAAACGACATGTGCAGGAAAATCCCATGCAGGGGTGAGTATAACAATACTTAGTAGGACACCCCAAAACCAAAAAGAAATTTAACAAATGAATGTACAGTCATCTCTACACTGGTACATGTCTACAACACATATAATAAGAATATCCATAAATACTCCCACCAAGACACTCAGTCTAGAGGTAAGTCACAAACACTGTACACCAACCCTAGGAACTCAGATTTAAGATTCCACAAAACACTCATCTGGGAGAACACACTCCTAGGTCTGATAGCACTAATGATGTTCTTCCAAGAGGTACTACTTGTCAGTTCTCTCCATGAGATAGATACTTTGATAGATATGAAGAGAGATAAGATATACATATGAGGATCATGGTCAAGGTCATGGGGTGATACCAAAATTTCAATCTGGACTAACCCGTCAAGTAGAGGATTGGCACCCACATAGTGTTGATCATGTTGACACCAATAAATCTACCTAGGACATGAAAAATGAATATATGATCCTATTTTGGGCCTCCTGGGGGATTCCAAAAACTCCATCCATGAAGTCCTACTGAAGAGATCAAAGTCCCATGAGTAGGAAATTATTCATACCTACCTATAGGGAAATGATAAAGGGAACAGTACCTAATAAAAATTGTCCAAGATATCGAGTTCAAGAGAATCAAGGCATATAGAAAGGGGTACATGGTGTGTCCCATGACTCCAGGTACTTCCTGTGTATAACAGTCTGTGACCATAGAACAAGTCATGTAGAAGAGGGGTACATGTAATGTAGTAAGGGTTACATTTTGTTTCCTTCCATCTAAATTCTGGCCATGTACTCTTACTTTGTTCTAGTACATAGTGGCATTCCATGTACACCTTCCCATGTACCAGAACATGGGGTAGCCCGTGTTCCCGGTCCAGTCCATTCTGTGTGGAGAAGTACATGTCATGTAGGAAAACTATGTACTCCACCCCATGTCTATATACTTTCCATATACACACTGAGTTGTCTAATGATGAACACACATCGTGTAGTAGGGACTATGCACCGTGTTTATCGAGTTTTCCATAAACTCATATTCTTCCTTCACATGCCTCATCTGATCTTACAGATATTGTTCTGGGAGTCCATTCACCTCAAAACTCCATTCCTAGTGTATTTTTACCACCCTAACAACAAATATATGTGTTTTGGTCCTTCAATTGGCTCAAAAATCCGATTCAATCCATCCTGACACAACTTGCCTAAAGAACAGGTTCTTCTGAATCACTTAAATCTCTCTGCTACCATCATTATCACAGCTCCATTGAGTTTTATTTATGTCAGATCTATGGTTTCAGATTGTTTCACTATGAATTGAAGGCATAGTGATTGATTGTTCAAATTTGGTGGAAGAAAAAAGAATAAGCATCGAGAATGCAAGAAATTGGGGGGGGGGGATCCCAACGAATAATCCTGAGGAACAAACCTTAGAAATCATTCATTTTAACATCAATTCATTCCCATAAGAATGATGAATGAATAAAAAACAAATCTCTATAACCAAATCCTAATAAATCCCAAAAATATCATCTCATCTCGTAAGTACAATCGACTCGTGGTCTAATATGTTCATAGATTAGTCCGAATTAGTCATGGGAATCAATAATAGGACAGGATAATTAAAATAAGGCATCCTACCAAGACTTCGGATCGATCACTTAAAAATATTGTTTGTCGCATCATCTCTATTGGCGAGATCTACCAAGAATAGCATTCATCGATCTTTTATCTAAAGTTATTTCATTGCCTACCAAGTGGATTATCTAGATATCTCTCCCCAAGGCCTAGATAAGATACTAGGGTTATGATCCTAAGCCTCAGTCCCTATCAAAACATTTAATAAAAATAAACCTGTTGTTTCATTGATGAAATAAAAATAAAATATTTTTTTATCAATTTATTTTATTTATTTAAATCGCACATGATGACTTTCCGCAATCGACCCGCGTTGAAAAATTTTAGGTCGCACCTAGGTTAAATCCATTATTCTGAATTCAATGGTACCCTCTGATGTTTTATTCAGGAACCCAATAAGAATTTATTCCACTTTTCCAAAAAAACTATGTGTGTATGCTATTTAATATTGTAATATTTTTCAAACAATTTTTCCAGACACACCAGGCCTCAAAATCCCAAGTTATCTCAGTGTCTGGTCTCTAATTTAATTCATATAATATTAAAAAAATAATACATATATAATATGGGACATTAAATTTCCCCCACCTTGGGGCTTTACGTCCCAAAAAGCCAAAACAAAGGCTTCTAAAAAAGATGTGAGTATTGAGTACGAATCTGAGCCTCTCACTCCCAAGTGGTCTCCTATAGATTCATGTGATTCCAACAGACATGCACTAATGGAATTGATCACCCAATAATGATCATATTCTATATATCATCGATCTCTACTATTTACTTAGCCAACTTTTATCTATCCACAATGTCCATCTCACCCCAATCGATGACGTTTGAGGGGTCATGCACGTACCTCCTCAGTTGCGACATGTGGAAGGCATCATGTACCCAATCTAACTGCGAGGGTAGAGCTGCATGGAAATTAACATCACGAACTCTATGTAGTATCTCAAAACGCCTGATAAACCTTAAAGATAACCTGCTTCCCCATCCAAATCTCTATAATTCTCATAGAGGTGAAACATGAAGGAACACATGCTTTTTTCCTAGAACTCCAAATGTCTTCAACACCTGTCAGCATAAGACTTCTGATGGATCCGTGAAGTCTTCATATACTCCTAAATGATCTACACCTTATCTGTAGTAGCTCACACTAACTTCAGACCCACAAGTTCTACCTTTCCTAAGTCATTCCAGTAAAGTGGTGACCTATAGATTTGTCTATACAAAGCCTCGAGTGGTGTTATACCAATGGTGGAATGGTAGCTGTTATTGTAGGAAAACTCCACTAGTGGTAGGTGATACTCCCACCTATGATCTAATTATAACATAAAATTCCACAACATTTCCTCCTGAACCTGAATGGACTACTTCATCAGGTTGTCTGTTTATGGTTTGAATGTTGTGTTAAAGCATAATAGGGTCCCGAATGCCTCTTATAATCCCTACCACAACATAGATGTAAAATGAGCGTCATGATCTGAAATAATCATCAATGGAACTCCATGTAGTCGAACTATCTCATGTATTTATAGGCATCCCAATATCTCTACTAAACGTTTCTCTTAGATAGATAGTAAGTGGGATGACTTGGTGAGTTAGTCAACGATCACCCATATGGCATCGTTTCTCCTAGACATACAAGTTAAACCCATCACGAAGTCAATCAATATCGCATCCCACTTTCATTCTATCACCTCAAGGGGTTGAGCTAAACCCACTAGAACTTGGTTCTCAATATTCACTTGTTGACAAGTAAGACATAGAGAAACTAACTATTCCACTCTCTTCTCCATCCCTAGCCACCAAAACTGACATTAGAGTTCTTGGTAAATCTTCACCACACCTGGATGTACCACCAAAGGGATGTCTGAAACTCCCTTGGAACCTCATCCCACAATCTCACTGGCACTACTGTACATCCTCTGAAAAGAACAACAGGATCATTTCCTTCTAAATATCCATCAGGACCATGCCCAACGAACATCTGAGCACATAGGGCCTCGTAGTGAGTATCCACAAGCTGTGCCTCCCTGTCTTGATATAAGAGTGGAGGGGTAACATCAATCTACTGGAGGTAAGTTACTCCATCTCCAACCACAAATGATAACTACAATGAAGCCATCTTCTCTAATTCCTCGTTCAGTAACTACAAACTAGATCTCCTACTGAGTGAATCTATCACCATATTCCCCATCCCAAGAGTATAGAAAATCTCAATGTCATGGTCTTGGAAGAACTCTATTCATATCCTTTGTCTCAAGTTCAGATCCTTTTGAGAGAATATATATAAGGCCCCAGCCTTAAACCTTACTTAATCTTGAGTTAATACAAGATTACACATTGAGGATCTTTTCAGGTTTAGAGTTTTATAGAATTATATCACAAAACTTCCATTATATTCCACATTTAAACAAATTGGTTACATAAAGATAGTATTAATTTTTTCCCATCAACGGAAACATATTTAAAATAAAACATGGATTCTTTATTGACACTTCCTTGACACTATCATCATATCATGTACCTTTCCCTTGACCTGTGAAAAACATTTCAAAAAAAACTTGGGATGAGCATAAAAATCTCAGTAAGGGATATAAAAATATGGAAAGTAAACATGAGTACATGTACACATAAGAATCAATGAAATCATACTTTACTCATAAAACATAATCACTTTAACATACCTCATCAAATCATGAATAAATCATATAAATCATAAGACATAAAGGTAACTTGAGGCATTCATAACATTCTTATGTAGGGGTTAACCCTCTTGGTTACGTTTGGAATACCCATCACAGTATATTCCCTTAATATCTTCGGAGAAACCTTAACGTTTCACTCCTTCACGTTACCCAATGCATTGGAGACCTATATCGGGCTCACCCGCCCTTAGTTTATCACGGAACCACCCGTCTTCATAACAATTCCCAAGAACCATAACATAATCGTACCACATAATACATGCATAAAGGAAACATAACATTTCCACATTTCAATCACAAGATATCAATAAAACAAATTGATATAAAAAACATTATGAATACCATTTTCAATACCAAAATAAAAGAAAATTAAAACATGGTATTTATTTTTCTTTTAAAAAAAAGGTATGTCTTGTAGAGGAAGCAGAAACTCAAATAATGGTCACGGCGGTGGAGAAGTCGTTGTCGCCGCATACGTACGACAAAAACATTCTCTTTTGTCGTTTAGTAAAATGCTTCGTATAAAAAAATTCTTTTTGGGATAAATGTAAAAGTCGAAGGGGTTTATACACCGTATAAAATAAGGTTGTGTATAAAACAAAATATGCCTCAACGAATGGAGATTGTGACGAAGTCCCTTACAAAGACGGTATCCTTGGTTTAAGGATAAATCAATTACATAATTACGTGTGACAAACGAATACACCAAATATAAGTGGATATTAAGTGTAAAACAATCAGATATTTTTCACACATATTCATAGAACGACATATTCAAGTAGTACATGTTTATCCCAAACAATCAAATTTGGGTTAAGAAGTTCCCTTGCAAAAATTTGACAGCCTAACGACGTCACTACAAAATTCAGAAAATGATTTGATGAGAGATAAAAAGGGTATCTCATCACATGGACATAAAATTTAAATTAATAAGGATAAAGAAGAACATATCCCAGCATCATAGTATGTGAATTAAAATACATAACAAAATAATTCTTTTAAAAAGAGGAGGGTGAAATGTTCCCTTACCGACATGGGTATCTTTTGAAACATACACCCCGTGAAAGAAGGACAATACAACATTGATGTAAATACTCATAAATGAAATTATATTACACAATGAGTAAAATAATGGGAAGTACATACACCAATCAAAGGAAATTGTGTCAAATGTAGCATAAATCTCACGGGAATAAAAGTGAGATCAAAAATCCCTTACGAAAACTCAGCAGCCTAACGGCGCCACTTAAAACATACAAAAATGGATTGATGAGATCAAATAGGGTCTCTCATCATATTAACATAAAGTTTATATAAGGAGGAATATAAAATAACATCCCCCAACATAACAAAGAAGAGCTTAAAATAAGTGACATAAAGGAGAGTACTTAAAAAGAAAGAGAGGTTAGATCTCTTACGAAAATTTGGAAGCCTAACGGCGCCACTCAAAACTTCCAAAATGGATTGATGTGAGAGAATAGGGTCTCTCATCATATGAACATAAAAATTACAGTAATAGTAATATAAAAGAACATCCCAATAACAAGAAACATGAGCTTTAAAAGGAATGACATAAAAGAGTGTACTTAAAAAGAAAGAGAGGGGTAGGATCCCTTACCTCAGGTCCGACTTGACTCGATCGTTCTTCAATCTCCTGAATAATAAACTTGAGTTAATTTCAAATTCCTTAAGAACCTTTTTCAAGTTCATTATTCCTTTTATATCACTTATTACCATGTCATGAACACTATTTTATTATTTAAGTTAATAATGGTCGTTTTAACGATTATTGGTACTTGAGTCAAAAAAATAAACTCTTTATAATTACGAGTTGTTCATGTGGTAAAATATGCATTATATCCAGAATTTTATTAATGATTTAGATATCATATATATCATATATATCCAGTATATTCATGCATTTAAAATATTACATAACATTTAGAGTTAAGAAATGAAATGCATCGTTCATGGAGACGGTAAGTCGTACGTACGCATGAATGCTACTTCCATTTCTATTTCATATTTAATGGAATTAAAAAATTATTATACATAATAGTATTTTAATTCCATTATGGTATCATATATAATATCATTAAATATATCCTTTATAAGTACCACATATGGTATTAACGAATCAAATCACTTTGAGGGGGCGGTAGTCCGCACTTCCTAAAATGAAGATATCGCGTATACCCATAATGGAAGCCATAAAGATATGCCATAAATGAAAAATACATAAGATTAAGGAAAACATAAACATATTATATATCATATATAAATTTAGTGACATAATAATGGCCACCATGAAAGGTGTTAAGAGAAGATTGAACAATCATCGTTTCGTGAGGCAGTAATTCGCCATCCACAGAAACAGTATGTTCTTTAACCATTAGACAAAGGTGTGTGTAATTCTAGCTCGAATACTTAACATAAAAACATCCTAGTATATTGAAGATACTGGTGTTGTTACAAAATAAAGGAATAAAAAGATTTTAGGGGGGTGGAGAAGCAATATAAAACAAAAGGACTCAAGTGAAGACATTACCTTAAAATCGGATAACTCTCTTTGGTTTGAGCTCAAAGGCTTCCTTGGGAAGACTTCTGACCAAATTTAGGCTTCTAAAAGTTATATAGGGATGTGGAGAGACAAAATGGGTAGGGGTTGGCCGATCCAAAGGCTTTGTAAGTGTGGGTAAGGAGGTAGAGGTGGGAGCCTTTTATAAGAGGAGAGGAGGGGCACTCTTGGAAAGTAAAAAAATGTTACTTTATTTTAGAATGTGTTTTGGATTTTAATGGTCCCACATTGATGTGTTTCAAGGATACGGTGATAAGGGTTCTAAATCCACCCATACAATAGGTTTTGTACATGTTTAGGTCTTAGATTTTACATTATCTTTCCATTTTATTTAAATCGTTAAATAATGAGGTCATCATTGCATCATCATGATGTCATAAATAATTTAATTTATTTAATGTCTAAAAATTTTAAAAAAAATACTATAATGTAGGAAATATTTTTATCTTTCTAATTAATATTTATAGTCTAAAATAGGACTTTAATAACCCCATGTAAAAATTGTTTTAGTAAAACATCTCATGTTTGTGCCATTTTTACTTTAACATTAAATAAAAAGTTATTTATGTCATTTCCCAAGAAAAGTGGCTCCATGGGGTCCCCAAGTTTACCCATGGATTGTATTGGTCGTACATGACACATCCAATGAGGGTAGGACATGTGTCTAGGTATATTCATTTTATTATAATATCATGTTTGCCTTAAATTGCCCTAATTACCACTAATCGTGATTAAAAACTTAATAAGTTACTATTCACCAAAAAATTATTTTAATCTCATTGAACCACATTTTACTTCTTAATGAAAACCATGTATGTTGGATTTTTTAAATTCAAAACACAAAGGTGGAAAAATTTCATTTAAATGGAAAATCAGTTTTTATAAGTACCACTTAGTGGTTTCACTATTCATCAAAAATTGAAGTTTTTCAGAAAATTACCAAAAATTCACCCTAGGATATATTTGATATTCCGAATTCAAAAAAGATGTTTATTTTACAAAATTCAAAACATATAAGTTGCATTAATTAATTTAATAATTAATTCCCGCTGTAAAAACAAATAGTGTTTTTAAGAAACAATATCTATTAAAAGATTGACACTAGTTTAAGTCCAATTTCAAAGTGAAATTAATTCCAATGACCACCATTGGATTTAATGGTAAAAATATATTCTAATTTCACTTTAAAACCAATTTAAAAGATAATCTAATCATATAAATAAATTATATTAAAAAGAGGTTTTGAATTAAAATACAACATTTTTCACTATTCATTAAAAAATGTACTTTATCGGAAAAATACCAAAAAATTACACAAAGTAAATTTTGAAGTCCTGATTCTAAAGAAGAATTTTATTATGTCAAATATAACACATAAAATTATCAAAAATTAGATTTAAAAGAGGTTCACCGTCAAAAGGCGGTTAATCGACCTTTTGAAGAATATTAGAATGTTTACGCTTGAAATGGGATTCATTCGCTTTTTAATCCTCTAAAATTTATTGTAAAAAGTAAAAATATTTGACAAACATATATAATCATTTTGTATTTAGTTCTATTCATTCCCGCCATCACAACAGCTAGGCGTTAACTACCATTTAAAATAATATTATTTTATTATTAGAGTGCAACGTAAGATTCCCAAGAAACTCGTTGTTGCGTGTTGGGTACGCCATCGAGCATAGCATCCCCTTTAAAGTTATATTAATATTTTATTCACAAATATAGATAAATGTGAAAATTTCATACTCTTTATTTACCTGGGGTGTTACATCCTTCCCCCCTTTTGGGAATTGCGTCCCTGCAATTTTAAAATTGGGCTTGGAAACTTCATTGAAAATCCCACATCGGAACAAGAGTCAGTTAAACAATCACTTTAAAATAAAGAAAGATAAGTACAAAGGTCACCCGAGTTAACCCATACTAGGATTCCAAGTATGAAAATATGGACATGGAGGAAAAACAAAGGGTCATGTTCTGATGGAGAGTGATAGTAAACATGTCTAGGAGAATGTTAACCATAAGAAAATCACAAACTTGTGATGGGTTAAACGGTATTCGATTACCCAGTAGGAAAAGTTAACAGACAACACTTTTGTTTTAAGTTACTCTTCATTGAGGAATTTATTTTTGATCTTAAGGAAACATACTTACTTGTCATGTTGACTTTCAACTTTTACAAGATTTCTTACACAGACTCATACTTTCCCCAAAAGACGAGTATTTAGGAAGACTTGTTCACATTAAGAGTACTATAATCAACTTCTAGAGTATCACCTAATCCACAAAAGAGAACTATATACTTCCCATATCTTTATACCTTTACTAAAACCAAAACCAAAAAGTTTAGTACAAGATCAGATAATCCAAAAAAGGATAACCCTTTATAAAAAAAAGTCTATTCTTAATCTCCAAAATTTGTCCAACAAAACCCAGAGTTCAACGAGGACCATTCGATAAACAATTTGTCCATAAAATTCTTCAAAGTAAACCAAACTAAGATTGAAACCCAAATATTTGAAGTATTTAGTCACATAGTCTTCCAAGTTAAATCGTAACATTTATCTCCAAACAACATCAGTTGCTCCTAAAGTCTTGTATTGAAAAGTAATTAACCTAATCACATATCCTCCATGATAGGTTAATCATTTTCATAAATAACCCAAAATAAACTTACTCTTAATTCATAAAGTCACCTAACTAAAAAGAATAAGTCATACTAACCAGGGACTTCACGTAGTACAGTGGTAGGCGATAAATACCAGTTTCACTTTGGTTGTGGGTTCGATTCCCACAGCTTTTTCTGGCACAACGGGTTGTCACACGGTCTGCATGTTGTCCTTTTCCCAAAACTATATAATTCTCAAATCATTCCCCAAAAAGAGATAAAATCATCAAAAATAACCATATAATAATTTAACCTCAATTTTATCTCATGCCTTTCACTTCCATCATAACATATAGTAACCCATAATTACCTAAAAAGGATCATATAAACCCAAATGGTTCTTTATAAATATTTCCATAAAAGAACAGATAACTATTCCTTGAATAAAATTTTCATATATTAAACATCAGGGTTACACATACTATAAAAAGTCTTATAATGTAACCCCATCATCAAGAGAGACTTAATACTCTTAAAAATTTCACCTTAACTCTTGAAGCCCTTATATGTTGACTTCTTACTCATTCAACATTCTTCATGATCCATTAACTATTCCTTTCCAACTTATTCTGAAATACTTCTTTCCTACAAACAAAATCATGAATCATATCCTAAGATTCCAAAATAGGAAAAAAAATGTTATGAAATAATCCATACCTTTGATTGGTCATTGTCAGGTTATTCATCCTCAATCAGAATGGCATTAGGTATTGGTAAAAGAATATTTGTACGATGTTGGTGATATCATTCACGAAACTTCTTCATAGGACATGTGTTTTCATAATGACCATGCACACCACATTTAAAACATTCAATTGATCCCTCAGAAAGAACTTCTTTCCCTTTCCTCGAGTCCACTGGATGCTTCCTTTTTCCATGGCAGGTTCTTACTTTATGACCTTCATTTCCACATCTATAGCATATTTTTTTCCCTTTGAATCATTTTCCTAGGTGTTTCTTTCCACATCTTTGACACATAGGTTTTTTAACACACTTACCTTTATGATTATTACTGTAACACCTTGAGATTTTATGAAAAATATTCTTTATAATTTCATTAATGTCTTGTGTTGTATGCTACACCAAAAGGAGCTTGCACAACATGCATCTTTGACTTTCCTTTCATTACACGCAATCGCGACCTTCCTCGATAGCGTGTGTAGTACGCAATAACGAGTTTCACTAAACAATAATATGCAATTAAAATATTATTAAAACTAGCCATTATGAATAGTAATAACCACTTTTTGAAATTTTTTAAATTTTATTTTTCAAAATGGACTTCATTTTTGGATTCAGAATATCGAAATTCGCTTAGGGTGAAATTTTGGTACTTTTCGGATAACTTTCATTTTCTGATAAATAGTGAAAATTACTAAATTTTAATTAAAAACAACCTTTTTAGTCGAAATAATTAATAGTGATAAATTATTAATTTGAGTGGTTTTAAAGTATATTTAGAATATATTCTTACAATTTAATACAATTTTTTTCATTGGATGTAATTTCACATTTAAACCAGATATAAACAAGTGTCAATCTTTTGACAGTTATCATCTCTTAAGAACAAGCTATTTGTTTTGACGACGGGAATTAATTTTTAAATTAAGTAATGCAACTGATATGTTTTTAATTTGGTAAAATAGACATCATTTTTTGAGTTCATAATATCAAATATAGCTTAGGCCTAATTTTTGGTATTTTTCTGGAAACTTTTATTTTTTGAGGAATAGTGAAACCACTAAGTGGTAGTTAAAAAAATGAATTTTTCATAAAACTTAATTTTACCGCTTCTATGAGTGGAATTTAAAAAATCTAAGAGACGCGGTAGATTTCAGTAATTAAAATGTGGTTCAATGAGATGAAAATATTTTTTTGGTGAATAGTAACTTTTTACTTTTTTTACCACGGTTAAAAGTAAATAGGGTAATTAATGGTAAAAATGATATTATTATTACCCTAACACATGTCCTAATTCTATTGGATAAGTTTAATTCGACCAAAAACAACCTTATGAATAAAATATGACCATTTAGGCCCACTTGGATTAGATTAGGACATTTATTATTAATTTATTTAAAGAAGGGTTAAAATAGTTAAAATCAAAGTTTAATAAGTCTATAATTTTTAATATAAGGTTATACATAAGATAAATTAGACTATAAATATTAATTAGAAAGATAAAAATATTCCCTACATAATGGTATTTTATTTTTAATTTTTATACATTAAATAATTTAATTTATTTATGACACAAAGATGATGCAGTAATTATCTTATTAATGAAATATTGACATAATTAATGTTATAAATACCAAAATAAATGTAATTTGAGACTTTTTATGAATTCCACTATTTTTATAGGTCCATATGACATTTTAGTATTGATATAATTAACTTTCTTCGAACTAATCAGTCTGTTATGATTTTCACAAAAATCAATTACTAAATAGTGTCAAAATTGGCATAAAATAGTTTTTAAAACAAATATTATATTATTAATTGTTATATTATTCCTAAAAATATAATATTCAGCCAAATGACTTAGATAAGGTTATATATATATATATATAATAAACAGCTTGGGGTTCGTTTGGCTTCTTATAGTTTGTTTATTAACCTTATAGTGTAAGAACACAAAAAGACACGGTAAAAGTAAAATTATCTAACTTAATGTTAAATCTAAATGATAAGGTTAAAATAGGAACCTAAACTTTTCTAAATTCTATTGGATGAGAGTATTTAAACCCATCCCCACCTTATCTTCTAAATAAATCAATTTTGAGCTATTTAAAACCGAATTTGTCTTTATAATAAAATAATATTTTTAGTTATTCCAAATGTGCCCCTCTCCTCCCTTATAAAAGGGCACCTCCTCCCTCTCTTCCTCACACCACTTTGAGCCTTCAATCTCGGCAAAACCCTGCCAAATTCTCTTCTCCACTTCCCTAGAAATATCCTAGAGGTCCTGGTATTCTTGAAATATCACTTCTAGTTCCCTAAGGGGAGGACTCAAAGAGGCTCTTCAAAGAAGAGGTAAAGTCTGTTACCGATTCTTTCAACTTTATTTCTTCTTCCACTTATTCTTCTTAGGTTGTTTCATTATGAAGTAATAAAATCAATATCACTCATATAATGATATGTTATTATAAGTATGAAACAACCCTATTTCACCATCTATCCATCCTATAGAAAACAAAATCACCGCGCATGCGTACGTACGGAATAACGTCTCCATGCCGTGGTGTAATCTATTTTCCACCACCACATTACTTAGATGGGTAAAATGGTGTACATAATAACTATATATGATTATTGTAAATTGATATTTATTATTAAATAGTATACATACACTCCAATACAATTCCACGATCATGAGAACGATATCATCGCTCGTGCGTACGTACGGACTACCGTCTCCATGATGCGATGAGATTCATTCTCCACGTTAACCATTCATGAATGATTATAAAGTATATATAATAAGTAATAATGAAATATATGACATAATAATGATACTGTATTTATGTGTATATATATGTATGTCATCTACTTAATTCCATTCAACTCAACAAGGAAACTAAAACAGCGTTCTTGCGTACGTACGGCCTACCGTCTCCATGAACGGTGTATTTCTTTCCATTTACTGATCTATTATATATTTGTATATTCTGAATATATATTATATATAAATCATGTTTTATATTCTAGAATTAAGTAATCATATGAATAATTACAAGTCAAAACAAGGATGAAAAATGAAACAATTTTACCCAAAATGATCTTTAACATGGAATTTACAAAAGAACGGGTAATATAAAGTCATAAGTGAAACATATATGATATCATAACAGTGAATATGATTCTGTAATAAGTCAATGACATTATTTAAATCATTATACAGGAGGTTCAGATACGTACAAAGCATATTGGACCTAAGGTAAGGGATAAATTTTCAATCTCATTTTTATCTGAGATTGCTTATACGTAAGTATTTACTGGGGTTACGTTTGTCATCCATGACCATGTTTTCTAAAAATGCTTTCATAAAATGTTTACCATTCTTCCATGGATGTTTAAAGTCATTTTTACCCTTTATTGACTTTTTACCACATTGTATGAATGGAATCTTTCCTTTGGTTACCATATAAGGTACTTTTTGACTTTTCCGACAAAAGTACGAGGAGAATGTTATTTTTAACTTATACGGCGTGAACGGATTTTTACGGTTTCATAACGCCTCATTTTCAAGAATCTTCCTCAAAAATATTTCATTACTATTTTCAATAAAATCCTTTTCTTTTAAAAATTCATGACGTTTTGTGAAAGGAAAATTATTTTAAAGAAGAAAGGATATTTTCCTCAAGAATTCATTTCAAGTGTTTTATCAAAACCATTTTCCATCTAAAATGAAATTATTTCATATGTGTATGTGTTAATTATAATGTTAATGTCTCTATGATTAACATGGTTTCACTTTTCTTATTATGAAATGATATCCATTTATTTTATATGGATTATGTTATGATGGGATGATGTTTATGAAACCCATTTTATTCGTTCGGTTATTATGAATGATGTATGATTTATGATTTTGTGGAACACATAAGAATGGTATCATTATGAGATGGGTGGGACCTATATCTCCCTCCAATGCATTGGGTAAAGATTTATATCTCATGCGATAGACATGGCTGGAATGGAAAGTTAAACCGGTTCAGTAATACAGGACTGGAACGAGGAGTGAACTCAATTCAGAAAGGGACTTTGTCCACTAAGATGGTCTTGGAAGCAATGCCTTGGCTACTATGGAAATCATATCATGTGCTTAATGGTTGCCACAATTACATGTTTTATTCCCATGCTATTTTATCATTCTTAATGTTTCTTTATGATCTATGCCTTACGTACTTCCATGTTTTATGTCATTACTCAAGATTTTGATGTTTAAACATTATGTTCATATTTTTAAGTTAAAATGTATATGGTATGTTTTATTTTATCCATGCTTACCCTTACTGACCATTTGAGCTCACCCTTTTTATGTTTTCTTTTCCCTAGGATATAAAGAAAGATTTTAGGTAAAAAAAGGGAAGATCTTTATGGGAGATGTTGAAGATCTTTCACCATGATTAGAAGATTATATTCCGAGTTTCCAAAGACACTAAACTATTATGGTCCTTGTGTGTGTGTTTTTGTTATGTACTAAGTATTCCGCAAAATTAATGTAATGTCCATGTACGTCAAGCTTCGGGTCTCTACAATTACCTGTAGTTCCGTAGGGATTTGTTTCTCACATATATGATTCCTTAGAGAAATTCCCAAGGTTTAGGTGGTCAATCACGACTCCAGATAGTTGGTTGAGGATAAACACAAGATTTCTCATTGCGGCTCCCATATCATTCAGTTTCTTGCTCAAAAAACTGTCACAGTTTCCTTCACATCGACTGTTACCTTGGTTCCTGATAGATCCAGCCATTTACTAAAACCAAAAAGGTCAGTGTGAGTATATCAACAAAACCATCATGTACTAATGAGGAAGATAAACACTAAGATATACTTACTCATTCACTTTATCTAAAACTAGGAATCTTTCTAAAATCCTAACCATTATGTTAATGTCACTTATGCTTAAAGAATACCCTAACCTCTAAAGTTATCTAAACCGACCTCTGATACCAACTATAAGGCCCCAGCCTTAAAGCTTACTTAATCTTGATTTAATACAAGATTACAAATTGAGGATCTTTTCAGTTTTAGAGTTTCAGAGAATTAGATCATAAAACTTGCATTACATTCCACATTTAAACAAAGTGGTTACATAAAGATAGTATTCATTTTCTCCCATCAACGGAAACATATTTAAAATAAAACATGGACTCTTTCTTGACTTTTCCTTGACACTATAATCATATCATGTAACTTTTCCTTGACCTGTGAAAAACATTTCAAAAAAAACTTGGGATGAGCATAAAAAGCTTAGTAAGGGATATTAAAATATGGAAAGAAAACATGAGTACATGTACACCTAAGAATGAATGAAATCATACTTTACTCATAAAACATAAGCACTTTAACATACCTCATCAAATCATGAATAAATCATAGAAATCATAAAACATATAGGTAACTTAAGGCATTCATAACATTCTTACATAGGGAGTAACCCTCTTTGTTACGTTTGTAATACCCATCACAGTATATTCCCTAAATCTCTTCGGAGAAACCTTAACGTTTCACTCCTTTGCGTTACCCAATGCATTGGAGAGATATATCGGGCTCACCTGCCCTTAGTTTACCACAGAACCACCCGTCTTCATAACAATTCCCAAGAACCATAACATAATCGTACCACATAATACATGCAGAAAGGAAACATAACATTTCCCCATTTTAATCACAAGATATCAATAAAACACATTGATATGAAAAACATTATGAAAACCATTTTCAATACCAAAATAAAATAAAAGTAAAACATGGTATTTATTTTTCTTTTAAAAAGAAGGTATGGCTTGTAGAGGAAGTCGAAACTCAAATAATGGTCACGGCGGCGGAGAAGTCATTGTCTCCGCATACGTACGACAAAAACATTCCCTTTTGTCGTTTAGTAAAACGCTTCGTATAAAAAATATTCATTTTTGGATAAACGTAAAAGTCAAAGGGGTTTATACACCGTATAAAAGAAGGTTGTGTATAAAACAAAATATGCCTCAATGAATGGATATTGAGACGAAGTCCCTTACAAAGACGGTATCCTTGGTTTAAGGATAAATCAATTATATAATTATGTGTGACAAACGAATAAACCAAATATAAGTGGATATTAAGTGTTAAAAAATCAGAGGTTATTCACACATATTCATAGAATGACATATTCAAGGAGTACATGTTTAACCCAAAGAATCAAATTTGGGTTAAGAAGTTCCCTTGCTAAAATTTGACAGCCTAACGGCGTCACTACAAAATTCAGAAAATGAGTTGATGAGAGATAAAAAGGGTATCTCATCACATGAACATAAAATTTAAATTAATAATGTTATATAAGAACATATCCCAACAAAATAGTATGTGAATTAAAATACATAACAAAAGAAGTATTTTAAAAAGAGGATGGTGAAAGGTTCCCTTACCGACATGGGTATCTTTCGACACATACACCTCGTGAAACAAGGACAATACAACATTGATTTAAATACTCATAAATTAAATTATATTACATAATGAGTAAAATAATGGGCAGTACATACACCACTCAAAGGAAATTGTGGAAAATGTAGCATAAATGTCAGGGGAATAAAAGTGAGATGAAAAATCCCTTTCGAAAACTCGGCAGCCTAACGGCGCCACTTAAAACTTACAAAAATGGATTGATGAGATCAAATAGGGTCTCTCATCATATTAACATAAATTTTACAGAATGAGTAATATAAAATAACATCCCCCAACATAAAAAAGAGGAGCTTAAAAGAAGTGACATAAAGGAGAGTACTTAAAAAGAAAGAGAGAGGTTAGATCTCTTACAAAAATTCGGCAGCCTAACGGCACCACTCAAAACTTCCAAAATGGATAGATGAGAGAGAATAGGGTATCTCATCATATGAACATAAAAATTCCAGTAATAGTAATATAAAATAACATCCCAATAACAAGAAATATGATCTTTAAAAGGAATGACATAAAAGAGTGTACTTAAAAAGAAAGAGAGGGGTAGGATCACTTACCTCGGGTCCGACTTGACTCGATCGTTATTTAATCTCCTGAATAATAAACTTGAGTTAATTTCTACTTCCTTAAGAACCTTTTTCAAGTTCATTATTCCTTTTATATTACTTATTACCATGTCATGAACACTATGTTATTATTTAAGTTAATAATGGTCGTTTGAACGATCATTGGTACTTGAGTCAAAAAAATAAACTCTTTATAATTACAAGTTGTTCATGTGGTAAAATATCCATTATATACAGAATTTTATTCATGATGTAGATATAATATATATAATATATATCTAGTATATTCATGCAATTATAATATTACATAACATTTAGAGTTAAGAAATGAAATGCACGGTTCATGGAGACGGTAAGCCGTACGTACGCATGAACGCTACTTCCATTTCTATTTCATATTTAATGGAATTAATACATAATGATAAATAATAGTATTTTAATTCTAGTGTGGTATCATATATAATATAATTAAATATATCCTTTATATGTACCACATATGGTATTAACGAATCAAATCACTTTGAGGGGGCGGTAGTCCGCACTTCCTAAAATGAAGATATCACGTATACCCATAATGGAAGCCATAAAGTTATACCATAAATTAAAAATACAGAAGCTTAAGGAAAACATAAACGTATTATATATCATATATAAATTTAGTGACATCATAATGGCCACCATGAAAGTTTTTAAGAGAAGATTGAACAATCATCGTTTCGTGAGGCAGTAATTCGCCATCCACAGAAACAGTATGTTCTTTAACCATTAGACGAAGGTGTGTGTAAGTGCAGCTTGAATCCTTAACATAAAAACGTCCTAGTATATTGAAGATACTTTTTTCATTACAAAATAAAGTAATAAAAAGATTTTAGTGGGGTGGAGAAGAAAAATAATACAAAAGGACTCAAGTGAAGACATTACCTTAAAATCGGGTAACTCCCTTTGGCTTGAGCTCAAAGGCTTCCTTGGGAAGAATTATGACCAAAGTGAGGCTTCTAAGAGTTATAGAGGGATGTGTAGAGACAAAATGGGAAGGTTTTGGCCGAGCCAAAGGCTTTTTAAGTGTGGGTAAGGAGGTAGAGGTGGGGGCCTTTTATAAGAGGAGAGGAGGGGCACTCTTGGAAAGTAAAGCAATGTTACTTTATTTTAGAATGTGTTTCGTATTTTAATGGCCCCACATTGATTTTTTTATAGGATAAGGTGATAAGGGTTCTACATCCACCCATACAATAGGTTTTGTACATGTTTAGGTCTTAGATTTTACATTATCTTTCCATTTTATTTAAATCGTTAAATAATGAGGTCATCGCTGCATCATCATGATGTCATAAATAATTTACTTTATTTAATGTCTAAAAATTATAAAACAAATACAATAATGTAGTAAATATTTTTATCTTTTTAATGAATATTTATAGTCCAAAATCTGACTTCTGTAACCCCATTTAAAAATTGTTTTAGTAAAACATCTCATGTTTGTGTCATTTTTACATTAACATTAAATAAAAAGTTATTTATGTCATTTCCCAAGAAAAGTGGATCCATGGGGTCCCCAAGTTGATCCATGGATTTTCTTTCTCGTCCATTACACATCCAATGAGGGTAGGACATGTGTCTAGGTATTTTCATTTTATTATAATATCATTTTTTCCTTAAATTGCACTAATTACCTCTAATCGCGATTAAAAACTTAATAAGTTACTATTCACCAAAAAAATTGTTTTAATCCCATTGAACCACATTTTACTTATTAATTAAAACCATGTATGTCAGATTTTTGAAATTCAAAATACAAAGGTGGAAAATTTTCATTTAAACGGAAAATCAGTTTTTATCAGTACCACTTAGTGGTTTCACTATTCATCAACAATTTATATTTTTCAGAAAATTACCAAAAATTCACCCTAGGCTATATTTGGTATTCCGAATTCAAAAATTATGTTTATTTTACAAAATTCAAAACATATAAGTTTCATTAATTAATTTAATAATTAATTCCGGCTGACAAAACAAATAGCATGTTTTTAAGAAACAATATTTATTAAAAGATTAACACTAGTTTAAGTTCAATTTCAATGTGAAATTAATTCCAATTACCACCATTGGATTTAATGGTAAAAATATATTCTAATTTCACTTTAAAACCAATTTAAAAGATAATCTAATCATATAAATAAATTAGATTAAAAAGAGTTTTTGAATTTAAATACAACATTTTTCACTATTCATTAAGAAATGTACTTTATCAGAAAAATACCAAAAATTTACACAAAGCAAATTTTGATGTCCCGATTCTAAAAAATAATTTTATTATGTCAAATATAACACATAAAATTATCAAAAAGTGTATTTAAAAAGGGTTCGCCATCAAAAGGCGATTAATCGACCTTTTAAAGAATATTAGAATGTTTATGCTTAAAATTGGATTCATTCACATTTTTAATCCTCTAAAATTTATTGTAAAAAGTAAAAATATTTGACAAACATATATAATCATTTTGTAGTTAGTTCTATTCATTCCCTCCATCACAACAGCTAGGCATTAACTACCATTTAAAATAATATTATTTTATAATTATAGTGCAACGTAAGATTCCCAAGAAACTCGTTGTTGTGTGTTGGGTACGCCATCGAGCATAGTGTCTCCTTTAAAGTTATATTAATATTTTATTCACAAATATGGATAAATGTGAAAATGTCATACTCTTTATTTACCTGGGGTGTTATAAGATATACTAGAGTCTCTTAATATCATATAAGATAATAAACCACTTGCATATCAGGTATTATCGCCACACCTTCAACATAAAGAATACCACAGCTAACTCAAGATCATGGTCATGTAGTTCTGCTCATGTGGTATTAACTGGAACTAACTATAGGAAATCACGCTCGCCTATGAATCAAGACACAACCAATCTTGATTACTGATGCAATGCAGAACACTACATACTCGACACCCTCCTTCAAGAATCTCAAGATTGTAGTGCTCTTTAAACTCTTCCTCAATAGTTGAAAATACTACTGGCACTTCTTTATCCACATGAAAGGCTACCCCTTTCAATTTAAAATTGTCATTGTTTATGATATCATAGAGAAATATGGTATGAATCTATAATAATAGCTTGTTATCATAAGTAATATCTTCACTTCCATCATGTTCTTAGGTGGATCCCATGCTAACACCACCTCAACCTTGGTCAGGCCCACTACCACTCCATCCGTTGAGATAACAGATCCTAGAAATTGGATTGTCTGAATATAGAATTGGAACATTGAGAGCGTACCATAGAGCGAGTGATCTCATAGTATGTCTAGAAATATCCTTAAGTGCCTCGCATGTACCTTTTTGACAAAAAAACTATGGCTGCCCTGGGTGAAACAATGGGTCTCAAAAATACCTTCCGCTATAAGTCCTCCAACTACACCGTCAACTCTCGAATAACTATAGGTGAAATCTAATATTTTTTGTAGATATAGGTTTCATCCCATCGTGTAAATCAATGAAAAATTCTAACTCCCTATGGGGAGGTAATTCTAGAACATATTTAGGAAAGACATCATCATACTCTGCCACCACTGATGGAAACCTGAAGCTCATAACATCTGTTGCACTAAGGTTCAGGCTAGCCAACTGATGAGTAATCATCTAAACCCTTGAATACATGAGCCTATCCAATGCTACATGGGTTTCCCTTTCACCAAAAAAGGTAAACATCATTCCATCACTGCAGACATACCACACCATTTGCCTAAAATAGTCAATCTAGGCATGGACTATAGATAACTAATCTATTCCAAGAATAACATTGTAAGGCTTCAATGCTTCCAAAAAAATTTCCAACCAAATCTCTCACCTCCAAGGGTATGGTAACACTTTTGACACAAGTATGTGATCACTAAGTCTCCTCTTGTAAGTGTATGCAAGAATAAGGGTCGAGTCAATAGTTCAATCAGAATCTCATGGTATTAAAAAAGATATGTGGGGAGAAAATAATGACTAAAACCTATGTCTATAAATATTGAAGCTAAAGTAGAAATGACACAAATCATACCTCGAATAAATCCTCAATCCCTTGGGTTATATTCCTCAACTGCATATAGTTATCACCACCTTTTTCCTCTAGCTCCATGAGCCCGGTGTAGACAACTTAAGGGTGGTGGTGGTAGAATGTTGAAACATTGACCACCTCCTACTACTATCCCAAATCCACTACCATGTCTATCCCCCTATAGATCTACATACTACTTTCATTATCTCTGATTCGGTGGTCTATCCACAGTTCCCATGTTCATAGTACGGCGGGTCAGACAAACTCAAACGATATGTCCACTACCATCACATAAATAGAACCACCTATCTCTTGGATGACCGTACCCACCCTGTGAGTCATGAACTATGTATCCTATGTCATGGGACCTCATATTGAAACATATCCCACATCCAAGTACCTAGTACTGATGATGTCTCCCTGCCGTCGAGGTATCTTCACCTGCTCATCCATTGCTAACTATAATTGGTTGTATCTGCTCATCCAAGAAGATTTCAACAACTAAATATCACTCAATCACCCCTATATAAGTAAGAATTTATAGAGGGATAATTCTAGATCATATGTCTCTATATAGACCTCTCTTGATGAACCGATCCCTAAAGTACTAATCTTGAAAAATATCCATCAAGTACCTGTAATGTTTGGTGAACCACAATAAATAACCATCCACTGTCATGTTGCCCTGTTGGAGCTAAAAAAGCTCCTATAAAAAAATATCTCTCATTATAACTAGTGAGAACTCCTATATGAATAGGCACTCGAACTCTATCCATGAAATATTCACCTTGTTGTAAGTTTGGGTATCCAAACCATATCATTTCCATATAGATCTATGTAGAAGGATCACATCCACGACCACCATTTGATCTAATGGTTTTTGGAATAGATGGAAAACTCAGGTCACCACTCCAATTCAGTCCCCAGCTGCCTGTGGGCTGGAGTCAAATTAGAACTGGAGGGGTCTCTGTTGCTGAAACTCATAAAGCACGGTTATCCTTCTCTCCTTATCCACTGGTATTACAGGTACCACGTGAAACTCTACAGGTGTAGGTATAGCTGGTGCACCACCTGAAGGTGAAATCTAAGGAATTGATCCCCATATCGAAGCCTCTTCACTGAGGGGGTTATCCACCTAATCAAGCTGTTGAATCCTAACTGGTATGTGTCATAGAGGAATCCTCTAAGAAAAAAGATGCACCACAGTCAATGAGTATATCTGGGGAGATGACTCAAGAATGATATAGAAACCAAAACCCATTCCTATATTACTAATGTATCAATATTTTTTGATGCAACCATTATTTTCAAGTACTGATTCAAAAAGAAAGTTATCCAAGCCCCGGTGTACGGATATATCTTCTATTGCACCAATACTGGAATCTCTGGACTAATAGAAAAACACAAAACACTTAACACTTTTTACCCAAACCAATCTCACAGACTCCTAGTCCTAAAGTATATCCAACCACCTCTGATACCACTCTCTCATGACCCTCCCTAGTGGGGCTCGTGTCGCGACTCTCCACACCTTCCGCAAATACGCCAAGGGCTGGTGACTAGCACCAAGTAGGCATATCACTGATATGGGAGACATTTCTTATATACCTATACATATGCACACATATCCAAACTCACAAAATGATAAAATGTAAAAAACACTAAGAACCCATTCCATGAATACCACTATATACCAACTTGAGTATAACAGGAAAGTAAAGTAAACTAAAGTAAATAAGACGAGGATACAAGCCCACCAAAAGAGTCTGTAAACACAAGTCTAACCTATAAAAAAGGTACTAGGATGGTTGTATGTAACCTTAGGAACACCTCAGTCTACTTGATCTCACAGAGCACCATCGGGTCCTCATCCACCTTGAACTCTATCAAAAGGTCAATCGTCTGCCAAAGAAACGACATGTGCGGGAAAATCCCATGCAAGGGTGAGTACAATAATACACAGCAGGACACCTCAAAACCACAAAGTAATATAAAAAAGTAAATTATAGTCAACTCTACACAGATATATTTCTATATCACATATAATAATAATATCCATATATACTCAAACCAAGACACTAGGTCTAGAGTTAAGTCACAACCACTACATACCAACCCCTAGAATTCAGCTCAAAGATTCCACAAAGTACTCATTCGGGAGAACAGAGTCTTGTATCTAATAGCACTAATGACATCCATCTAAGAGGTACTACTCATCATGTCTTTCCATGAGATAGATATGTTGATAGATCTTAATAGAGATATGATATATAGATGAGGATCACTGTCAGGGCCATGGGGTGATAGCAACAACTTAATATGGATTAACCCGAAAAGTAGAGGATTGGCACCCATGTAGTGTTGGACACATCGATACCGAGAACCCCACCTAGGGAATGAAGAATCAATAGAGGATCCTACCTTGGGATTCTTGGGGGATTCCAACAACTCTATCCAAGAGTCTTACTAAAGGGATCATTGTATTATGATTTAGAAATTATTCATACCTACATTTAGGGAAACTATATAGGGAACGAACCCTAACGAAACTTCTCTAAGATATGGACGTTAATAGAATCAATCCATATAGAAAGGGGTACACAGCGTGTAGTAGGGTCACATTTCATGTCCCTTGACCCTGTGTAGTACTCATGTACAATGGACAATGTCTTTAGATCATGTTGTATAGAAAAGGGTCACAGATTGTGGAGTAAGGGTTAAATGTCATGTACTTCCATTAGGGGTCTTCAAATCTACTCTGGTTGTGTTCCAGTACAAGGCACCATTCCGTGTATGTCTTCCCATGCACTAGTACATGGGGTATCCTGTGTACTTAGTTTAGGCTATGTCATGTGGGGGAGTGCACACCGTGTAGGCAACCCGTGTAATCCACTCCATATCCGTTTACTTCCCTTATACATGTTTATTTCTCCAATAATGAACACATGCCATGTAGTTGGGTCTACACGCCGTGTAGTTGGGTCTACATGCGGTGTGTATTGGGTTTTATTGAAACCTATCCTCCCACTCCAAATCCCTCTATTGATCTTCCATATCTTACTATGGTGGTCCTTTTACCTAAAAACTCCATACCTAAGGTCATTTCACCACCCTAACATGAAATCAATGGGTTTCGGGTCTTCAATCGGCATTGAAATATGATTTACTCCATCCCAATGCAACTCACCCAAAGAATGTGTTCTTCGAAATCACTTTGATCTATCCACCATCGTCGTCTCACCTCCATCAAGTCATCCTAATATTGGATCCCTATTTTCAGATCGTTGTTCTAAGAATTGAAGTCACCACAATCGATTGTTCAAAATTAGGGGAATAACGAAGAACACTTATCAAGAATGCAAGAAATCGAGGGATAAAACACACAAGGAACAATACTAAGGAATGAACCTCAATCGTTGTGCATTATGTCCTCAATTTTTTACCATAATAATGATAAAAAAATCAAAAATATATCTTTAAAACCAAATCTCGATAAACCCCCCAAATATCATCCCATCCTGCAAGTACGATCAATCTGTGGGATAATCTGTTCATGGATTCATCTGCGTTCATCGTAGGAATAAATAACGGGAAAGAATAATATAAATAATACATCATGCCTAAATTTTAGATTTCTCACTGACGAATATTGGTCGCAACGTCATCGTGGTTGGTGAGATTTACCAAGAATGGCATTCATCGATCTATGATTTGATGTTCTCTCATCGCCTACTGAGAGGATTATTCATATCTCTCCCTCTATAGCCTCCAAAGGATTACAAGGTTATGATCCTAACCCTAGATCTCTTCCAATGGGTTTATTTAAAATAAAAATGTCTTTTCATCAAAAAAATAAAAATAAAATACATTTTTATCAATTTATTTTATTCTTTTAAAATTCCTAGGATGACTTTCCACAATCGACCCACACCAGCCAATGTTAGGTCACACCTAGGGTAAAGTTGCTTTTTTGAATGCAATGGTGTACTCATATTTCTAATCCAAGCACCCATTTATAAATTATTCCCCTTTTTCAATAAAACTGCACACACTTTAAATTTAATATTTTAATGTTTTTCAAACAATTTTTCTGGACATACCGGGCCTCAGAATCACACGTCGTCTCAGCACTTGGTCTCAAATTTAATATATATTATATTTAAAAATAATACACATAAAATATGAGACATTAAAATTTTATCCAAAGAAAATTCATCCTTTCTCTTCTCTTTCTTAGAATATCTCTTTTGTCTACTTTCATACTGTATAATAGTTATGATAACATCATCCAAACTCATCTTTGTATGATTCTTCATATCATATATAGCTTCCCTTTCTTACCCCTTTTCTTCTAGTAAAATATTAATGATCTTTTCAATAGTTTTATCATCACTAATTTCCTCCCCTCCTAGTGACTATAGGTTATTCCCAATGTTCAATAATATCTAGTGAATTTGAGAAATAGAATCTCTCAAAATTAATTCAAAATATTTATATTTTGATCTTAACATAGATATTCTAGTTTCAAGGACATTAGATGTTTTCAAACGTGTAATCTCAAGTTTTCTCTAAATTCCATTATCCATTTCACATAAATAAATCTAACTATACATTTTTCTCATAATATAACATCATAATTTATTCTAGACCTTATAATTATCTTGATACTCAAACATATCCTCTCGAGTAAAAGAATAAAATTATTTCTACAGATTTCTATAATTTCATGTCATCATTTGATAGTGGTTCACACCTGTATTAAGGACTAAGGTCTTCATCTAATCATTCCAATATACATAATTATCACCACAAAAATTTAGTGGACAAATTGAATCCAAATTATCAAATGTTGTGATTGTTAAATCTATTATGTTGAAAATATATTTACTCTCTAAACATGTTAGTGTGTGGAAAAAAACTCTCACTTGAAATTCCAAAGATGAGCTCTAAAATCTACAAACCAGAACTGATACAAAGGGTATCATGTAAAATGTTGAGATAATTTTTTATACCAATTTTTTCCCGATATAATAAGAGAATGGAATCTTAAATAGGGGGAGTGAATGAAGTCAAAAAATGAACTTATAATTTTCCCACTCAATATTGTAAACTATTCCAAAGATACAATCTCTAAATAGATTATACTAAAATAAAAAAACAAAATATGGAAAAATAAAACTCATAGAAGCTAGAAACTAAACTGAGGTAACAATAAAAAATGGAAATTAAGAATAATGTAAAAACAATGAAATTAGTTTAGGATAATAATACTTAAACAATGTTAAAATATATATTCAAATGATATGATAGTTCTTATCAACGTAACTCTACTATTTTTCTCTAAAAAAAGTGGAATGATATCCAGATCCAAGGAATATAAGTTTAAAACTAAGAACTTTATCAAAATCACTAGAATAGAAAATACAAGTTTTCACCTAAAACTTCTTTGAAAACCCCATTTTAAGATACAGATTCACACTTCTAGAAAAATACCCTATACCAACGGTTTGGAGAACTGTTTCCAAGTAATCCGTTAGGATAGGTCTATACCAACGGTTTTGGGAAAACTGTTGGTATAAGTAATATGAAAATCTATACCAACAGTTCCATAAACCATTGGTATATGTAATTAAAAAAATAATCAACCGGTTGGTTTTGATCCCAACATCTCATGTTTGTGATTGAACGACCTAACCACTAACCTAACTTACTTTTGTGAACATAATTTCATAAATATATATATGTATTATCATAATTATTTTAAATTTTGATTTATTTAATGTTCATTGTAAGAATATTTTTTAAAAAATACATGTACCTATACCAATGGTTTTGAGAACTGTTGGTATAGACCTATACCAACGGTTTTGAGAACCGTTGGTATAGGTTATTTTATTTTGGTACCTATACCAAAGGTTTTGGACAAACCATTGGTATAGGGGGGACCTATACCAACGGTTTGTCCAAACCGTTGGTATAGGGTCGCTATAATGGACCTATGTTGAACTTATACCAATGGTTTGGAGAAACCGTTGGTATAGGTTCCCCCTATAGAAATGGTTTGTCCAAAACCGTTGGTATAGGTCTAAATTAGTGAACTATACTAACGGTTTGCCCAAAACCGTTGGTATAGAACATATTTCCACTAGTGTCAACACATGGAACCTCCTCAACAAACCGATTCGATGTAGTTATTCAAATACCCTGAACTCATACTTTTGGATTTAGTACATAAAAATTTTGCATATTTTCTTTTAAAAAAAGATAGCAGAAAAATACACCAAATATTTTACATTCTAAGAACATTTCTAGTCTAGGTTCTCGATAATTAGACAATACCTTATAATTTAATCATGATTTTACAAAAAAAAATAATTATCTCACTTTTAGTGTTCTAAATCCAAAAATGAAGTTGTTCATCTTAAAATTTCGAAGATACCTGTGAAAATATTTTTATGACATGGGATGAACATTAAATTTCCCAATAAGTGTTTTAAAATTACTAAAAAAATTAATAAATATTTATTTTAAAAAATCTTTAAAAACATATTATATCAAATATAAATATTTAATATATGTCAGACTTTTCAAAAAAAATCAAAAATAATTAATATTTTGAGAATCAATTTCAAAAATATTATGAAAAAACCATTAGATTTCAACTGAAAAATCATAATAATATTTATTATGGATTAAAATGATACTAGAAAAATATTATAAAACTCTTGTGGTCACAAGAAATATCATCGGCATGACAACGTCCTATGAGACTGTGGGTTCACTCTTCCTTCCTTATTCTCCCATCTAATACCCAAAATCCAAATCAATTTTTTAATAAAACATTTTCTAAAGATCTTTATTTCTCATAAATAACTAATTATAAACTTTTCAATACTACTTGAATAATTTTCAAAGAAGAAAATAGTTATACTTCCTCAATTCTTTGTCAAAACTATCTTTTCTATAAAACACTTTTAAAATTTTGATAAAACCCTGAATTAAATAATTTCAATGTTTGTAATTAAACAAACCACATAACTAATTAAAAACAAATACTTTCTTTGATGCATATAATGTTATTAATATGCATAATTCATGTCCATATCGATATAAAAATGAAACATCCATAATTTCAATTCATGATAATATGGTTAAATAAATTTTGGTTAAATGAATATTCATTTAAAAATAACAGCTATAAAATCACAATTCTAAAATAGTTTTTTTTTAATAAAATTAATAATACTATTATTCTTCTTGCACATAGTATCTAAAAAACATTTATTTATAAATTGAAAAAATAATTTGTTTATTTAAAATAAAATAAAAAACATAAAGTTATAATTTTTTTGAAAAATATAACAGTTTCTGCACAAAAATTAAATAGTTAACTTTCCTAAAATTATAATTTTTTCAAAACCTAAAGTCATAACATTATTTTAATTATAAATTAAATATCATAATTTAATATAAAAAAAATTATAAATTAGAATAGAAACTTAAGTTCGATAGTGTTTTTCTAAAAAATAAAATAGCAGAGGAAATTTTAAAACTCAATTCCTCTTATGAATTTTAGAATTAAACGTCATAGTTTCAAATTAAATAATTAAATTATATCCCTTACCAAAAATTGTAGAATATTTATGATTCTTCTTCTTGGTGTATTCCTTGAAACTCAATTTAAAATTATCTCACTCTCTACTTTCTCTAACATCAAGAGGGTTTCTTCTTAATGAAAAATCATAGAAAACAATGGAAAACAGGGGTTGGACACCTCCTCTCAGCCTGTGTCATGGCCCGATAAACATACAATACATTTTTCATATATATACACTTAAAATTATAAATAAATTAATATATTGTTTGTTTATATTGATTCAAAAATCTTCAAGCCTCTATATATATATATATTATCTGAAGAGTCACTGAAGAAGACAAAATAAATAAATCTAATCATTTAAAAATAGATCACAGTTGATATTTAGTCTGCTTGCCTATATCAAGAATCTTCACTTCGCTTCACTATATTTAAATTTAAGGATTAAACTCAATGTATATTAAGAAAACATATACATGAAATTAAATTTAGTTTGTTTCAGATCGATTCAGTCCACATCCGAACAAAAAAAATAAACAGATACAATGAATAAACTATAATATAAAAATGAAAATATATGAAAATGAATACAATCAACATCTAAGGAAGAAAAAAATGAAGGGTAAAAAAACGGGGAAATTAATACACCTAAAAATACGGTATAATATCTTCATTAATATTCAGATACAAAAAACCAACCTGGAACATTTCTATAAACTAAAAATTAGGAGAAGGAAAGCAATTGAACCCATCCGACTTTGAAAAAAAACTTCATAATTCAGATCTAGTCAGCGTTGGATCCAGATCTTGTATTCTAGATTTCGAAACCCCTCTCCTTCAACCAATCCAAACCTGAATCCCCTCTTTGGTGATCGATCCCCCATGTCGGTCTTCCTCCTTACTCAACCTCATATAATACTCTCGAAGCGCCCTAATGAAAATGAGATCTGTTCAACTCCCCAAAAATGAACCCTCATAAATATCTATTTTTTATTTATATTTTAATTATTCATTTAATATTATCAATTTATCATTTCTTATATAATACACATATTGTAATAAGTTTTTCAAAATTAAAATAATTTTAGTTATTAAAATATTTATAATTTCAAAACAAATTTTATTATATAAGATAAATAAGCCTAATTTTTCAATAATTTCCTTAATTAATTTATAATTTCAAATATTTTAAAAAATTATATTGAATTAAATATTCATAAATATGAATATTCAAATTTTATTTATAATTACAATAAAATCTCAAATTATCTAGTTAAAAAATATATTCAAAATGTGTAAGTATATTTATAATTTATAAATTTATAGTATATCATCTTTTTAATATCAAATATCAAATAATTAATATATTTTATAATATCAATTATAAACTTTTTATTGACTTTTTTTTTTGAAATTAATTGTTAAAATTAACTTATAATTATACATTTTTAAGGGTTTTAATTAATTTCCTTAATGTTATTAGGTGTAACAATTTTATTATTAATTAATACATTTTTTCTTGATTTAATTATATCATTATTTTAACTTAATTTATATCTAATATTTATTTTTTATTAAGTAAAATAATCTCTTAAAATATTAAACTCCACTAGTTTATCTTAAATTATAAATTAATTTTCCTAATAAAATATTTATAAAAAAGTAACTAAGATTTTAATTTTTAGGATGTTATATTATTCCCCCATAAATGAATTTCTCCCTTACAATTCATTCATTAGACAGATGAAAATTCTTAATTTTCATCTTTAGAATTATAATAATTTGAATTTTATATTCTTAAACGTATTTATCTACTAAGAAGTTCAAAATAAAGTTATATCACAGAGATTTTGTTTTCCTCAAAATACAATGCCAAATATCCAAAGTTGTCTAAACTTTTTCACTGATACCAATTGTAAAGTACCCAAACCTGTACTTAGGAATTCAGAATATAAAAATTTTGTATATTTTTTTATAAAAAACATCTAAAAAATACATAGAACTTTTTATGTTCCTGGGCCTTTTCGGATCTAGATTCTAAAGAATAAGATAATGCCTTACAATTTAAGAAGATTTATAAAAAACTTAAAATTAGAAATACTATATTTCTTTGTGTACACTAACTCAAAAATCAAATCCATCCATCTTAGAATAATCATATACCTCTGAAAGTATTTTTAAAATATAGGACGAGCATTAAATTACTGAGTAAGGGTTTTAAAATCAATGACAAACAATTTAAAAAATATTTATTTGATAAACTCTTTAAATAAATACTATAAATCAAATATAAATATTTTATATATATAATAATTCCAAAACATTTCAAAAATACTTCTTTGAAAAAACCATTGGGTTTCTTCTAAAAATTATAATTATTATTCTTATGGATTAAAATGGTAATCAAAAGATATTATAAAACCCTTACCGTCGCAAGAAATATCACCAGTAGGACAATGTCCTGTGTGGATGTGGGTTCACTCTTCGTTCCTCATTCTCTCACCTAATACCCATGGTCCAAATAAAATTTTTAAGACATTTTTTCCCTAAAGATCAATATTTCTCATAAAAAATCAATAAAACTTTTTTCAAAACTACTTTAATTATTTTCAAAGAAGAAAATAATTATACTTCCTCTGTTGTTTTTCAAAACCATATTTTTATAACACTTATAATTCTAATTAATTCATGAATTTAATAATTTCAACATCTTTAATTAAACACACCTAAAAGTTAAATTAAAAAATATATTTTCTTCAATACATCGAATTTTATTGATATAAAAAATATATGGCCTTATGAATATGAAAATGAAGCATCCATAATTTCAACTTATTATAAAATGGTTTAATGAACCTTGGTAACATGTGTATTCATTTTAAAATTACACCTATAAAATAATAATCAAAAAATATTTTTTTTAATGATAGTAATAATACTACTGTTCTTCTTGCACATAGTTTCTATAAAAATAATAATTTTATTTCATGAAAATATCATGCACCATTGTAAAATAAATTTTAAAACATAACGTTTTTTTGAAAAATATAACCCTTTGCATATAAAATAAATAGTTTTCTTGCCAAAAATAATAATTTTTATGAAGCTTAAAGTCAATAAATTATTTTCTTTATAAATTAAATCCCTTACTTAAATATAAAACATAGATTTTGAAAATTAAAATAGAAACTTAATTTAAAAAGTGTTTTGATAAAAAGTAAAATAAAAGAGGATATTTTAAAACTCAATTCCTCTTTTGAATTTTAGAATTAATGGATGTAATTTGAAAGAAAATAATTTAATTATATCCCTTACCAAAAATTGTAGAATATTTTATCTTCTTCTTCTTATTCTTAGTGTATTCCTTTGGACTCACTTTCAAATTTTATCAGTCTCTATTTTATTTAACCCAAATTAGGTTTCTTCTTAATGTAAAATCATAGAAACTAATGGAGAATTGGGGTCTGATCCTTCCTCTCAATCTGCCTTCCCACCCGATAACCATACCTCCACACTTTCCTATAAATACACTTAACATTATGAACAAATTCATATATGGTGTGATTATCTTGATTCAAAAAACTCAAACCATCACAAATATATATATTTTTATCTGACAATTCACTAAAGAAGAAAAAATTAATAAATGTGATCACTTAAAATAAATTACATTCTCAATCAAATATTCTTGTCTACATCAAAAATATTATCTTTTCTTCATTATCTTTAATTTTCAAGACTAAATTCAAAGTATGCGAATAAATAAATCAATATAAAATCACTTTCAAATTAATACAATAAATGATGTTTATTTTAGATCGATTAGGTCCACATATGAATAGAAAATAAATAGATACAACGAATGAACCAAAAGAGAAAAAATACACATATAAGAAAATGATTAAAATCATTATATGAGGGAGAAAATAAATCAAAAAAAATAAAAAAATATGGGAAATTAGTGGATTGAAAAATATAAGGGATATGATCTTCATTTTTGCAAACTAAAAAATAGGAGAAGGAAAGCGATTGTAACACCCCGAGATTTTATGAGATATATTCTTTTTAATTTATTTCATATCTTCTGTTGTACTCTACACCAAGATTATCTTGCACTATACGCAACATCGTATTATCTTGCAGTATACGCAACACTATTCTTGGATTGTGTTACACACAATTTCAAGTTCGTTTAATAGTAGTTATTATATGAAACATTGAGTATATATATATATATATATGTTCAATGTATAAATTAAATAAGGTTGGATTATATTGTACACAACAACAAAGGAGTATTTCACTACACGCAACCCTGACTTGCCTTGCATTACATGCAATCGCGACCTTCCTCGATAGCATGTGTTGTACGCAATATCGGATTTCACTAAACAACGATATATGATTATAATATTATTATGAACTAGATGTTATGAATAGTATTAACTATATTTTTAATTTTATAACATTATTATTCATCTTACATATTTTCTGGAACATGGTATGAGAACAAGATAAATTTTTCAAGATAAATAAGTATTTTTCAAAAAAATGTAGTTTTGCCACCTTTGATGGAGTACCCACTTTAAATATAGTTTTTGATGGGTTTATAAGTTCAATTTGACAAAATAAAATTCTTCTTTGGAATCAGGATATAAAAATTTACTTTGGATAAATTTTTCATATTATTCTGATAACTTTCATATTTTAATGAATAGTAAAAACATGTTATATTTTAAATAAAAACAACTTTTTTCATTGCAATAATTTATATGGTTAGATTATAATATTGAGTGGTTTTAAATTATAAATATAATATATTTTTACCATTTAATATAACATATTTCATTAGCATTGATTTTACATTGAATCTATAGGAAAAATCATTTTAATCTTTTGCAATGTTTTAACTTTTAAAACTCGTTTTCTTAACAACGGGTTTAATTTTAAATTAATTTCTGAAACTTTTGGGTATTTAATTTAGAAAAATGGATTCTATATTTGGAATTAGTGGGTCCAAATTATGTTAATAGGCTACTTTTTATATTTGGGAATTATGAATAGTAACTACGGTAAACTTTATTTACCATAATAAAAGGTAAATCAGGTAATTAAGGGTAAATATAATATTATGAAACTACTCTAATACTTGTCTTAATATAATTGGATGCTAATATTCCGTCCTAAGGAATATTTGGGTCGAAATGGAATCCATTGGAACCCACTTGGAGGTGATTAAGACCTTTAGTTTATTTTATTTAAAGGAAAGTGAAATATGTCTCACTCAACTTTAATAATTAAAGTATTTTTAATATAAGTTTATACAGAATATAAATTTGGTTATAAAGACTCATTTGAAAGATAAAATGTTTTTCTTTATCATGGTAATTTATTTATAATTTTTATGAGATATTTAATTACCTTACTAGATTATACATTAATGATGCAGAAATTATTTATTTAGTGAAAAATAAGTAATATAGTTTTTATTGAAAAAATAATACCCATTAAAAGGATCAAAAACATAAACAAAACTTATTGGTAGTATATATATATACCATAAACATCAAATGACAGAATATAAGACTGTTTGGAGACTTATAAAAGGGATTATGACACTTTATTATTTTATTTTAAATGATGTCAAAGTTGTCACCTTCATAATTTAATAAATATAATATTTTAAAAGTAGAGTGTTTTAGAATATAAATCCAACTAAAAGTATACTTATGAAATCTATAAGATTTATCTTTATCATAGTATTTTATTTTTGATTTTTATGCAACAAATAAGTATATTTAATAATTATAAAAAATGTTGTAGAAATTATTTTATTAAGAGAAGTATCAAATAAATGGTGTTACAAATAGTAAAATAAATATTATATGAACTATTTAATGTGATCCACTAATTTTATAGATGAATATTACATTTTAGGAAACTATTAAATTTTTTAGTTCGAATATATCCTCTCTGTGGATTTTATTTAAATTCAAATAAATGAATAGTGTCAAAATTGACACTATTGTTATTTTATAAAAATAAGATAATATAAAAGTGTTTAAAAATTAAAAAAAATTATAAAATTATAAATTAAAATTTATATGGTTCAAAATGTAATATATTATCCAATTATGGACAATTCACAACACATAAGTAATTATTTATAACAATTTAAAATATAGAATCTTATTACCAAAAATAAAATTAAATAGATTAAAAAAGGAAAAATCAAGTTTATAATGTTTAAAATAAATTCAAAACATGTCTAAATTTTAATGGTTTATGAGATTACAACCCTATCTCATCTAATATTCAGATTTGATTCATTTTGGAGGTTTTTAACTGGGGTTGGAATTTATTATAAATTAATATTTCTTATAATTGAAAAGGTTCCCCTCTTCTCCCTTATAAAAGGGCACCTCCTCCCTCTCCTCATACACTTTCGAGCCTTGAAGCTCGGCCAAACTCTTCCCATTTCACTTTCCCACTTCCCTAGAAACCTTATAGAGGTACTGGTCTTCTCAAAAGACCAACTCTAGTGCCCTAAGAGGAAGTTCAAAGGAGGCACTTCGAGAAAGAGGTAATACCTTCTACCGATTCATGCAAGTTTCTTTCTTCTTATACTTACTCTTCTTTAGTGGTTTCATTATAAAGTAATAACATCGGTATCCCTCATATACTGATATGTTATTATAAATATGAAAGAACCTCATTTCACCTTCTATCCATCCTACGGAAAATGAAATCACCGCCCGTGCGTACGTACGGAATACTGTCTCCATGCAGTGGTGTAATCTGTTTTTCCACCACCACCTTATTTGGATGGGTATAATGGTGTAAATAATAACTACATATTATTATTATAACATCATACTGATTCTAAGATATTATATAATTCACTCCAATTCCATTCAATAAATATGGGAATGATATCATCGCTCGTGCGTACGTACGGATTACGGTCTCCACGACGCGATGAGATTCATTCTCAATGTTAACCACTCAAGAATGATTATTAAGTATATATAATGAATAATAATGAAATATATGACATGATAATGATATTTTATTTATGTATGTATATATATATATATATATTTCATCTAATTACTTCCATTCAAGTCAATAAGGAACGGAAAACAACGTTCATGCGTACGTACGGCCTACCGTCTCCATGAACGGTGTGTTTCATTTAATTTATCTATCTATTATATATATATATATACTGAATATATATGATATATAAATCATGATTCACATTCTGGATTTAATTAAATCATGATATAAGTAATAATAATATCAATAATAATAAGTCCAAACATGTACGATAAATGAAACGATTTTACCCAAAACGCTGCTTTAACATGGATTTACAAAACAACGGGTAATATAAAGTCATAGGTGAACCATATATGATATAATAACAATGAATATGATTCTGTAATAAGTAAATGACCTTATTTAGATCATTATATAGGAGGTTCGGATACGTACGAAGCATATAGGACCTAAGGTAAGGGATAATGTTGCAATCTCAATTGTTTTCTATATGAGATTGCTTATACATAAGTGTTTAATGGGGTTATATTCATCATCCAAGTCCAAGTTTTATAAAAAAAACATGTATGTTAAAAGTCCTTCTTACCCATTTTTGACTTTTACTACACGGTATGTAAGGAATATTTTTTTGTTTACCATACGAGGTACTTTTTTAATTTTCTGGCAAAAGTATGAGAAGAATGTTTTTTTAACTTACACGGAATGAATGGATTTTTACGATTTCATAACGCCTTATTTTCATGAAGCTTACTCTACATGTTTTAATGAATATTTTCAAAAAAAATATATTTTCTTTTAAAATTGAATGGCATTTTGTGAAAAGAAAATGATTTTCAAGAAGAAAGGATATTTTCCTTAAGAATTCATTTCAAGTGATTTATCAAAACAATTTTCCATCTAAGATGACATTATTTCATATGTGTATGTTTCAAATATAATTTCTCTATGATTTATATGGTTTCACTTTTCTTATGATGAAATCCATTTGTTTTATATGGATTATGTTATGATGGAATGATGTTTATGAAACCCAATTTATTCTTTGGGTTATGATGAATGATTTATTATTGTTTTATGGCACACATAAGAATGATTTCAATATGATATGGGTGGGACCTATATCTCCCTCCAATGCATTGGGTAAAGATTTATATCTCATGAGATAAACATGGATGAAACATCAAGTAAATCTAGTTCAGTAATACAGGGCTGGAACGGCAAGTAAACCCAGTTCAGTAAGGTACTTTGTCCACTAAGATGGTCTTGGAAGCAATGCCTTGGCTACTATGGAAATAATATCATGTGGTTAATGTTTTTCCACAATTATATTTTTTATTCCCATGCCATTTTATCATGATTTATGTTCCGTTATGATCTATGAATTTTGTACTGCCATGTTTTATGTCATTGATCAAGCTTTTGATGTTTAAACATTATGTTCATGTTTTTAAGTTCAAATGTATATGGCTTATTTTATTTTATCCATGCTTACCCTTAATGAGCATTTGAGCTCACCCTTTATATGTTTTATTTTCCGCAGGATATAAAGAAAGGTTTTAGGTAAGAAAAAAAGGGAAGATCTTTATGGGAGATGTTTAAGATCTTTCACCAAGATTAGAAGATTATGTTCCAAGTTTCCAAAGACACTAAACTATTATGGTCCTTGTGTGTCTGTTTTTTTATGTATTAAGTATTCTGAAAAAGTAATGTAATGTCCATGTACATCAGGCCTTGGGTCTCTACAGTTGGTATTAGAGCAAAGGTTTAGTTAACCTTTGGAAACTAGGATGAAAAAACTTTAGTGAAATCCCTAGATATATTTATAAGGTATGTCTAGGGATGTCCCTAAGGTTTAGTATAACTATAGGTTACAGTACAAGAGTTATGTTGACGATCATGAATAACCTAGGGTGAACCTAAGGTGTCAGGGATTACAGAATGTGTGATAAGTTAGACATACCATAAGTGAATTTTAATGATTATGTGTTTCCTCGTTATTTTAACTATTTCTTACACTATGGTTTCTGGTTATAGTCAATGGAGGGAACGAGAAGGAATTCAGTTAACGTTGATTCTGATAGACAAATTGGTGATTGTGATCAAAAAAATTGTGTAATCCCTAGAGAGAATGATATTTTGATTATTCTGAATCAGTCATCATGATATATGATTAACAAGGTGAACTTTGGGGGTATTCCTAAGTCATAAAATAAGATGAAGATGGAATTTTATGCATGTTCACATGGTGAGGAGCATAGAGAAAGAAAGATTTAGATTTATAAAGAAGGGAAGAAGAACCTTGAGGAATACCTCAAATGGAGGGGAAGATGTTATCTGTGTGGAGAAAAGGGTCATAGAGTGATAGACTATTATAGAGTTCAATGTCTTATTTGTGGAGAACATGGTCATTATCCAACTCAATGCCCTGACCTAAGAGGTTACTTCTAAATCAAGGAAGGAATTACTTTATGACAATCATTGAAGAGGATGGATTGAAGTGTTTGTGTATTGTTATTCAAGAATAATGTTTTTGAGGTACTTTTATGGTATATTGGAATATTTTTGTATTAGTCTATTGTGGTTTTCAATAATTTTATGGTACCAGTAACCATGATAGGTGATTCGAATATTTTGGAAATCAGATGATATGCACATAATGAATGGATAAGGAGAAAATAATATATTTGATAGTATTCATGAGCACAATATTGATATAAAGACTAAGTGGTATCATGGTTTGAGTATATAGAATTTTTGGGTTTTGGTATGTGGAAAGTGTTAACTTTTTGACTGGACGCATGTTTTCACTAAGGTTCAATGAGTGTTCATTTTTCAAGAGAATACATGATTAAGGTATTCACATGTATGGAATGTGACCCACAAGATATATTTTATGATATATGGGGGATAAATGATGGTATTCACATGCTCGATAGATGACATTTCTAGTGATTGTTTTCTTTATACTATGATCTTGGATAGAAGTATTTTGGATAAGCCTAAAGATTGGAATGAATTAAGATATTATTGTTTAAGGCTGGAACTTTTTTCGATATTATTGCAGAAATGTAATAATAGTGTATTTTTAGAAAAAGGACAACTCATAGGATGGGCGACAACCCATCGCGTCAGAAAAAACTGCGGGAATCGAACCAAAAACTGAAGTGCGACAGGCCTTTAGCACCAACCACTAGCCTACAGGAAGTCCCTGGTTAGTAGAAACTAGTTTTATTTTATTAAATGGTATGATATATGAAGTATAAGTTTATTTTTGGAATTATATACAATTAACCTCACCATAAATGTACTTATGTACATTTGATAACTTTTTCTAACCTTTTGATTGAAACAGATGGAATGACCCATCATTCTATCACATGATTTGCTAACTCTTCACGAATAAAAAATTCAACTTCATTTCTTTAAGAGATGAAGTATTAATTATTCAATCCAGAAACAACAGTGAGATTGTACCAAAATCATGTAAGTAATTCTTTTAATTCATCAATTTTAGAGAAATGAACTTGAAAACCAAAAATGTTGTCCTAGTGCTCTTATATTTGATGAATCAAATGGTACCTTAGATCATCACAAATTTATGGCTTTGTGATTTTTGGATTTTTCATAGCCATGTTCTCTACCACTCTCCATCATAACTTGATGGTTATATTTATCTTCCATATCTATATTTTCACCTATGTTCTCCTATGTGGGAACCCAGTGATTAGTTAATATGGGTAATCGTTACGTTTCATAATTTAGTTTTTAAGGTTCAGTTTTGGTATTTGTTTTTACAATGTGGGTTTCTATTAAAGAAACTTACAAATAGTAAACCATTTATTATCCCAACGAATTTCAAGGGAGAAAATCATTTTAAGGGGGGTAGAATATAACACCCCGAGATTTTATGAGATATATTATTTTTAATTTCTTTCATATCTTCTTTTGTACGCTACACCAAGATTATCTTGCACTATACGCAACATTGTATTAGCTTGCAGTATACGCAACACTATTATTGGATTATGTTACACACAATTTCAAGTTCATTTAATAGTAGTTATTCTACGAAACATTGAGTGTGTATATATATATATATATATATTCAATTTATAAATGAAATATGTTAGTATTTTGTTATACGCAATAACAACGGAGACTTTCACTACATGCAACCCTAACTTACCTTTCAATACATGCAATCGCGACCTTCCTCGATAGCGTGTGTTGTAGGCAATACCAGGTTTCACTAAACAACGATATATGGTTATAATATTGTTATTAACTAGCCGTTATGAATATTATTAACTACATTTTGAATTTTATAACATTATAATTCATCTTACACATTTTCTAGAACATGGTATGAGAATAAGATAAATTTTTCAGGATAAATAAGTATTTTTCAAAAAAATATAGTTTTGCTGCCTTTGATGGCGCACCCACTTTAAATACACTTTTTGACGGGTTTATAAGTTCAATTTGAAAAAATAAAATTATTATTTGGAATTAGGATATAAAAATTTACTTTGGATAAATTTTTCATATTATTCTGATAACTTTCATATTTTAATGAATAGTAAAAACACGTTATATTTTAAATAAAAACAAATTTTTTCATCGCAATAATTTATATGGTTAGATTATAATATTGAGTGGTTTTAAAGTATAAATAGAATATATTTTTACCATTTAATATAACGTACATCATTAGCATTGATTTTACATTGAATTCATAGGTGAAATCATTTCAATCTTTTGCAATATTTTAACTTTTAAAACTCATTTTCTTAACAAAGGGATTAATTTTAAATTAATTTATACAAATTTTATGTATTGAATTTATAAAAATTGATTCTATATTTTGAATCATTGGGTCCAAATTATGTTAATAGGATACTTTTTATTTTTTGTCATTATAAATAGTAACTACGGTAAATTTTATTTACAATAGTAAAAGGTAAATCGGGTAATTAAGGGTAAATATAATATTATAAAATTACCCTAACACTTGTCTTAATATAATTGGATTCTTATATTTTGTCCTAAGACAAATTTGGGTTGAAATGTAATCCATTGGAACCCACTTGGAGGTGATTAAGACCTTTAGTTTATTTTATTTAAAGGAAAGTGAAATATGTCTCACTCAACTTTAATAATTAAAGTATTTTTAATATAAGTTTTTACATAATATAAACTCGGTTATAAACACTAATTTTAAAGATAAAATGTTTTTATTTATCATGGAAATTTATTTATAATTTTTAAGAGATATTTAATTACCTTAATAGCTTATACATTAATGATGCAGAAATTATTTATTTAGTGAAAAATAAGTAATATAGTTTTTATTGAAATAATAATACCCATTAAAAGGCTCACAAACCTGGCCAAAACTTTTTGGTAGTGTATATATACACCATAAGAATACAATATCCGAATATATGACCATTTGGAGTCTTATAAAAGTGATTATGATAGTTATATTATTTTATTTTAAATGATGTCAAAGTTGTCACCTTCATAATTTAATAAATATAAAATTTTAAAAGTTGGGTGGTTTAGAATATAAATCAGACTAAAAGTGTTATTATGAAATATATAAGATTTATCTTCATCATAGTATTTTATTTTTATTTTTTATGCAATAAATAATTATATTTAGTAATTATAAAAAAATGATGTAGAAATTATTTTTTTTTAAGAGATTTATCAAATAAATGGTTTTAAAAATATTAAAATAAATATTATATTAAATATTTAATGTTCTCCACTAAATGTAGAGATGAATATGATATTTTAGGAACCTATTAAATATTTTATTTCTAATATATACTCTGTGTGGATTTTATTTAAATTCAAATAAACGAATAGTGCCAAAATTTACACTATTGTTATTTTAAAAAATAACATAATATAAAATTGTTTAAAAATTACAAAAATATTTAAAAATTATAAATTAAAATTTATATGGTCCAAAATTTCATATATTATCTAATTATGGAAAATTCAAAACACATAAATAATTATTTATGACAATTTAAAATTTAGAATCTTATTACCTCTAATAACATTAAATAGATTAAATAAGGATAAATCAAGTTGATAATGTTTAAAATTAATTCGAAAAATATCTAAATTTTATTGTTTGATGAGATTAAAATCCTATAGCATCTAATAATTCGATTTGAGTCATTTTCTAGGTTTTTAAATGGGGTTGTAATTTTTATAAATTAGTATTTCTTATAATTCCAAAGGTGCCCCTCTCCTCCCTTATAAAAGGGGACCTCCTCCCTCTCCTCATCACACCATTTTGAGACTTGAATCTCAGAAAGACTCTTCCCATTTCACTTTCCCACTTCCCTAGAAACCAAATATAGGTACTGTTCTTCTCAAAACACCAACTCTAGTTCCCTAAGAGGAAGTTCAAAGGAGGCACTTCGAGAAAGAGGTAATACCTTCTATCGATTCATTCAAGTTTCTTTCTTCTTATACTTCCTCTTATTTAGTGGTTTCATTATGAAGTAATAACATAATTATCCCTCATATACTGATATGTCATTATAAATATTAAAAAATTTCATTTCACCTTCTATCCATCCTACGGAAAATGAAATCACTGAGCGTGCGTACGTACGGAATACTGTCTCCACGCCGTGGTGTAATTTGTTTTTCCACCACCACCTTACTTGGATGGGTATAATGGTGTAAATAATAACTAAATATGATTATTATAACATAATACTAATTCTAATATATTATATCATTCACATCAATTCCATTCAATAAATATTGGAACGATATCATTGCTCATGTGTACGTACGGATTACCGTCTCCACGACGTGATGAGATTCATTCTCTATGTTAACCACTCAAAAATGATGATTAAGTATATATAATGAATAATAATGAAATATATGACATGATAATGCACCTGGATTTATGTGTGTGTGTATATATATATATGTCATCTACTTACTTCCATTCTTGTCAATAAGGAAAGGAAAACAGTGTTCATGCATACGTATGGCCTACCGTCTCCATGAACGGTGTGTTTCATTTCATTTATCTATATATTATATATATATACTAAATATATATGATATATAAATCATGATTCAAATTCTGGAAATAATTAAATCATGATATAAGTAATAATAATATCAAGAACAACAAGTCCAAACATGTACGATAAATGAAACGATTTTATCCAAACCGCTAGTTTAACATGGATTTACAAAATAACGGGTAATATAAAGTCATAAGTGAACCATATATGATATCATAACAATGAATATGATTCTTTAATAAGTCAATGACATTATTTAAATCATTATACAGGAGGTTCAGATACGTACGAATCATATCAGACCTAAGGTAAGGGATAATGTTGCAATCTCAATTATTTTCTATCCGAGATTGTTTATACGTAAGTATTTAATGGGGTTATATTTATCATCCATGTCCAAGTTTTATAAAAAAAATTCATGTATTTTTAAAGTCCTTTTTACCCATTTTTGACTTTTACTACATGGTTTGTAAGGAATCTTTTTTTGTTTACCATACAAGGTACTTTTTGAATTTTCCAGCAAAAGTTCGAGAAGAATGTTTTTTTAACTTATATGGCATGAAAGGATTTTTACAGTTTCATAATGCCTTATTTTAATGAAGCTTACTCTAAAATATTTAATGACTGTTTTCAGAAAAATCCTTTTCTTTTAAAATGGAATGGCATTTTGTGAAAATAAAATGATTTTCAAGAAGAAAGGATATTTTCCTCAAGAATTCATTTCAAGTGATTTATCAAAACCATTTTCCATCTAAGATGACATTATTTCATATGTGTATGTTTCAAGTATAATGTATCTATCATTTATATGGTTTCACTTTTCTTATGATGAAATCCATTTGTTTTATATGGATTATGTTATGATGGAATGATGTTTATGAAACCCAATTTATTCTTTGGGTTATGATGAATGATTTATGATTGTTTTATAGCACACATAAGAATGATTTAAATATGAGATGGGTGGGACATATATCTACCTCCAATGTATTGGGTAAAGATTTATATCTCATGAGATAGACATGGCTGAAACGTCAAGTAAATCTGGTTCAGTAATACAAGGCTAGAACGGCAAGTAAACCCGGTTCAATAAGGGACTTTTTCCACAAAGATGGTCTTGGCAGCAATGCCTTGGCTACTATGGAAATCATATCATGTACTTAATGTTTTTCCACAATTACATGTTTTATTACCGTGCCATTTTATCATTATTTATGTTCTATTATGATCTATGCCTTATGTACTGCCATGTTTTATGTCATTTCTCAACCTTTTTATGATTAAACATTATGTTCATGTTTTTAAGTTCAAATGTATACGGTTTGTTTTATTTTATCCATGATTACCCTTACTGAGAATTTGAGCTCACCCTTTATATGTTTTATTTTCCCCAGGATATAAAGAAAGGTTTTAGGTAAGAAAAAAAAAGGGAAGATCTTTATGGGAGATTTTGAAGATCTTTCACCAAGATTATAAGATTATGTTCCAATTTTCCAAAGACATTAAACTATTACAGTCCTTATGTGTTTGTTTTTGTTATATATTAAGTATTCCGCAAAATTAATGTAATATCCATGTACGTTAGGCTTTGGGTCTCTACAGTGATCAAATCTGTCCAAGTTTGGAAAGCTCTTCATGGTTTAGATCTGGCCGGCGTTCGCTCCATATCTATTATTCCAATGTTTGAAACCCCTCGTATTCACCTAATCTAAGCTTGAATTCACTCTTTATTGATATATCCACCCATTATTAGCTTCATCCTCACTCGACATCCAAGAATAATTTCAAAGTGCCGTTATTGAAAATGAGATCTATTCAAATCCCCCTAAATGAACCATCGTACATATTTATTTACTTTTATTTTTATTTTATTAATTCACTTAATAATATCAATATATATTTTTATATAATACACATATTGTAAAAAAAATAAAATGAAAATAATTTATTTTATTAAAATATTTAAAATTTCAAAACAAAATTATAATCAAGATTTATATAAAATAAATAAAACTAATTTTTCAATAATTATCGTAATTAATTTATAATTTCATATATTTTATAAAAATATGTTGAATTAAATATTTATAATTTTGAATATTAATATTTTATTTATAATTATCATAAAATATCTAATTAAATACTTAAACAAATATATTAAAAAATATGTAGGTATCTTCTTAATTTATAAATTCATAGTTTATAATTTTTTAACAACATATATCAAATAATCAATATATTTTATAATATAAATTATAAAGTTTTTATAGAATTATTTTTTAAAATTACTTGTTAAAATTAACTTATATTTATTAATTTTTTTAAGGAGATTAATTAATTTCCTTAATGTTATTTTTTATAACTATTTTTATTATTTCTTAGTATATTTGTACTTGATTTAATTATATCAATATTTTAGCTTAATTTATATCCAATATTTATTTTGATTAAAGAAAATTATCTCTTAAAATATTAAACTCAACTTGTTTGTCTTAAATTATAAATTATTTTTCCTAAAAAATATATTTATAAAAGTAAATAAATATGTAATTTCTAGTATGTTACAAGTCAGATCAATACCTAAGATCCTCTTCAATCAGCATAATAGGAAGTAAAAAGTATAACATTATACTTCATCAAACTCAATGTTCAAAAAATAAATATTCCTAACCCTAAAATCTCATCAACCTCATAGTATTAGAAGGGGTGATTATAATAGAGAGTAATTATTACAATAATAGAATGTATATATTTTACAGTAATAACCTTACACAACATAAACTCCCATAAAACACACTAGAAATCTATTACAAGTGAGAACTCATAAATCATTTATTTAATGAAAAACTTATTGTAATGTAAATCAGAAATTCATGGTGTTATCATATGTTTTAATCCTCTAATTCGCTCTCTAATTTATATAATTTTTTGCAACAGATCATTTAGCCACTTTGGGATTGGTTATAATGGTATCGGGAGTAGTGGAAAATCTTCCTTCAAAATGGTTTGGGGTACTTCAGAATGTTCTAGAACTTAATTCATTATATTTTTCTCCCAAGAACATCATGAATTGAAGGTTATAATCTAAAAAATAGAAATAAACATACAACCGAAAATTTAACTCAAATTCAGTAAAATTAAGTGTATTGTGATTTTCAAAGTAAGGATAATAAAGATGTCATTTGACTCAATGAACTGAGAAAACACACTCGGATTTTCATGATAAATTTAGAAAATGTTGGGTTATTCATTCAGGAAATATAATAATTAACTATGTATTAATTAGAAAAATGGATTGTGCCTTTATAACTAAAAGTGTTCTTTTCTTTTTTAAAAGAGATATTTTAACTCAAAATGAATGTCATGTAATTACCATAAATTTATATATAGAAATTTTCCTTTTGAATATATATATGGGTCCTATAATTTAATACAAATGATAAGTTTTAACATCACAATATGATTAATTCCTAATATAATATTTTTCTAATATTACCGATGGGATAAAAATCTAAATTTTGGTATATTAAATATATAGGTATATTCTATGATTTAAAATGTATTTTCAAAAAAAAGTGAGTTTCAGGCACTTATATATAAAAAAAATTATGACCAATAAAAGTTTAATCTTATAATTTTAATTTCTTTTTTGACTCATCATGTAAAAATTGGATTAATATTTTTTTTAGATTTTTCAAAAAAATTGATCTTTAGATAAAAAAATATTTCTTTTTTCAAAACGGTGAATTTTATAGTATATAAGAAATAATTATAATTATATTTATAAAATATGTATTTAGGGTATAATTTTATTCATATTAAATACATTTTTTAAAATTTATGAAACCTATGTTTAACCTTATAAAATTAAGGTAATATTTTAATTATGATAAAAATTTGTTTTTGGTATTTTGATATAAATAAAATTATTTTACTAAAATTTATTTTTGAGTTTATTTCAATTAAATGTAAAATTTTTTGTATTATAATAATCTAAATTATCTCTTGAAAATAAAAAACATTAATAATCTTATCCCACACTTAAATTTTAATCTTAAAATAAACATTTTCTAAGAAATGGTTATTACGCGTCTTGTGAACAAAAACTAAAATTAGTTTCTCTAAATAACAGAAATATTATTTTATAAAATGATTTGATTATTTAATCTAATAATTTTAAAATTATTTAGCAAGTTGAATTTTAATTTCTTTCAATTAAAATTAGTTTATACTGTTTAAAGTAGAGTTAACATGGTAAAGTAAAATTTGGATGAAAGTGGTTTAATAAAGTGAAAGTGGTGAAAACATGTGTTGTATGGGATGGTTAATGGATTAACATAGTATTATATTTCCCCACACAAATATTTGACATTTTTTATCCTTTTACCTTCAATAATGGAGTGATATTATTGATAAATAATGAGTTTTTACAAGATTTTTCTTTTCTTCACTTATAAATGCAGACCGCTTCCTCTCCATTTTTGCACTGATTCCAAAGAATTGTCTCAACAAAAAATGTGTCATATTAATTATTTAAAACCCTCAATATTTCTTTCAATCCTTGGTCTCATTACTAAGATATGTATTCTTAATTAGTTACCCAAGGGAGAACTTATAAGGGAAAGCTAGTATTATCAACCCAACTTTTCTAAGTTCTTTTCTTTTTATACACCCCTCAAGTCCCACTATATATAAAGGTATAATAACACTATAATTTTTACTACGAAAAAAAATTATTATAATATTGGAATATCCATTTTATACTTTCCTCTAAAATCATTGATAAAAATGAAAATCTCATCATGCATGTGTATGGACTACGACCTTCATAAACAACACGTTTCGTTTTCCATAACCACCTAACATGGATAATATTAAAAAAATTATTTAGTATATAAAAATTGATGTTTTGTAACAATTAATATTCTATAATTACAATATATTAAAATTTATAAGTAATAAAAATAATAAATGGTTATAGTAACACTAACTATCTTCAATAGAATTGTCAAGACACCTTTCTTAATTTGGTAGTTTTTTGGGATAACCTTTTAAAGTATATGAGTATTTTTCAAATGTAATGATAAAGTAAATAAACCTAGAAAATTATAGAGATCATGATGATTTTTTAAAACACCTTTGACCATAGTCTAAAAACCAAAAGTGTTAGTAAGAAATTAACCGAACAATCCGGAGTAATTAACATAATCAGAAACTATAATAAAAATAAAAAATAATGATAAATAAAACATATAAAATTTAATATATATGAATAATGTTTTTGAGAATATATTTATTCAACTTAATTTAATTATTCATTAATTTTAGTGCAAGTTAAGAGCACTTTTAAACATGAGGTAAAGGATCATATGTACCACCCTCGCTACTTTTGAGTTACACATTCTCATTTTTTATCCCTTTAATGAAACCTTATTCATATGATATTATTATATTTTATTATATATGTATATTACATATATACATATTTAAATATAATTTTCATTTATGTGTTTATATTTATTTTTAGTTCCCTTAAAAATTCCCACTCTTATGTAATCCTAATTTATGGTGAAGTTCTATTTCTTGTATCGTGTCATGAATCACCCCCATAAAATGTTTTTAAGCCATTAATATCTTTTACAAACTATTATTATTTTATATATAATCTTATTTTTTATTTATGGTAAATAATACTCTTTTCCTTATTTAAAAACCCCTTACTTATTTCATAAAGCATCACCCAAGTGGTTCATTTATATTCTTTCTTATCCTAAATCCCTCTCATGAATTTTATACATTATAAATCCATGTTCAATACCTATTTCACTATTTAAATTATCATTTTTGAAAATGATTTAATTCCTTATTCTCTTGGTGATTACTATGATTTATCCTTTGATTATTCTAAAAATCAAAATTACAAAACCCACTTTTTTCTCATGGGTTTGATCATGATAATGATTTATATATGTTTTCTTTTCTTCATGTGGTACACATATGTTTGACCTTAATTTATGTGATGAGTATAACTAAACTTATATAACCCACCAATTCATTGGTAAATTATTTATATCTCATGATATGTTATGTATGGTATTAGGTAATTAATCTAATCCATCCTGGCACTTTATCCACTATGTTTATGAGAATAGAAAGTGAACTCAATCTACCATGGGAATTTCTCCACTATATTATGATGGTTTTGGGAGTGACCCTTGACTTATGTTTATGATTTCATGTCTTATATTGTTTTTATATATTCTATGATTCCAAGATATTATGCTTCAATTTCTTTATTCCATGTTTCCATGATTAATATCATTCAATTTACGATATCATGTTATGCCTCTTTAATGTCATGTCATGATGTATTTCTATGTTTATTCCCTAATTGGGATTTCTATCTCACACTTTTCTATATGTATTTTACTCAGGGTATCCTATGTACTTTTAGAATATATGATTTTTAAATAAAGATGATGTTTTTATATTTAATATGATATATTTTTATGTATAATATTCTAAAGGAAATAGACCTATAGATCCTCATCTTGTATTTTTGGGAAGGTTATGTTGAAAAATTATGAAATAAAGTGTGTTTATGGATTAGGTATCTATAGTTGGTATTAGATGAAGGTCTAGTTATTTTTGAATTTTAGGCTGAGAGAACATTACTGAAAACCCTAGAGAAAATCTTAAGGGATAATCCTAAGCATAAGATAACATCCTAAAATTTTATTAAAGTAGAGATTGTGTGTTTTTTCAAGAAAATGCATCCCTTTCTAGATACTAGAATATAGATTTTGTATTTTGGAATAGTTTTACCTAGGGTTAATAACCCCAAAGAGGGCATGTTTGGTACCATGACCCAATTAATTTTAAATAGGCTTAACTAAAAAATGGTCTAGACACTCACGGGGGATATTCTTTGGTTAATTCACATTATCTTCACAAAAAAATTATGAAGGGTTTGAACATATATTTTTTATGGATATGAATTAGGTTAGAGAACCTAATAGGAAAATGACCATGGATAAAATAGATTGAAACTTAGAGATTCATAAGTTAGGTTCTTTACATCTTGTATAAGTTACCTCTTTTAAGTTTATGGTGTACCTTTTATACATTTATTAATCAAATTATTCACATCCCAAACTATCCTTTATTTTAGAAAATGGTAGGACATATAAGGAATCGTGTTAGGGGCATGTGTCATGGGAAATGTGATGACTTTCCTAATGAAATGTTTATCATGATAAGAGAAAGATATGAGAACCCCATGGAAATTCTAGACCAACTAACTTATTTTATCAATAATAACTTGAATTTAGCGGAATTCCCTCTAATAGAGAAAGTTTTAGTTCAGTCCATTATGAATCAGAGGCCTCTAACTTTTAGTGGATCTTATGGTCTTATAATCGGTGAATAATGGATTATCTCGATTAGAAATATATTATTTATCCTTAAATTATCTAATTAAGACAAGGGGATTATAGTTGTTTACTACCTTGAGTGAGAAGTTAATTAGTGGTGGATACTTATCAAGAATATGAAGCTCATGGATGAAAAATAATCTATAGAGTGGGATGAATTTAATAGGTTATTTATCAATAAATATTTCAATCACACTCTCTTATAAAATAGAGAGGAATTTCATTTTTCTAAATTAAATGTAAGATGAATCTAACATATCTTATGAGGAGAACTCTAAAAGGCATGAAATATATACCATTGGTTTTATCATTAAAACTGAAATAAAAATCGACTTCTTTTTAGTGGGAAAAATTTAATTCTATGAATAGCTTTGAAATTTCAGGACTTTAATAGTTATGATGAATTTTTCCATTGTTCCATAAAAGTTGAGATGGAGATTTTTGATTCTCAGTGGTCTCATGGGACAAGGGATAATTACCTAACAACGGATTTTAACTATGGGGTATTACTAATTAAAACTCACGTAAATAAGAAAATCCAACATCTCATGTGTAAAAATTGTGGAAAGAAGTATCATGGAAACTATCTCAAGGAGACCAAGAAATTTTTTAAATGTAGAAATGAGTGAAATAAATTTAACCTATGTAGAATTAATAATAATAATTCTAGTAATGTGATTGAGGACAAGAATGTCTAGATAAATCCTTAGCCTATTGTCCAATATTTTAACTAAAAGGTACATGGGAACTCTACAAACCAATGCACTAAGACAATGGTTATTGATAATAACCAATGATAATAACCCCCAAATCTAAGAGAAAAATGGTGGTATTATGTTATCACTAATATCGAGATATATCAATACAACGATGTAATAATAGGTATACTAGTTACTCATTAATTAATATAGAATTTATTATTTTATTTTGGTTCTATTCACTCTTTCATATCATGAAAGTTTAGTGGAACAATTCAAACACTACAAAAAAAATAAAGGTTAAGTTATCAGTGAAAACTATTAATGGGGATATTAATGAATCCCAAGTACATAACTATTCCCTAGTTGATATATGTGGTATAAAACTCCAAGAAATCCTCATCAAAATCCATTTATTGGTATTAGATGTTTTTATAGGAATAGACTGGTCATATCTATATAGAGCCAACATTAACCTTTAGGATAAGGAAATCACCTTCTATATCATAAATTACCCTATGATTATATAAAAGTTTAAAGATAAGGATGAATCTTCATTGTAATATTATTTAGAATAATGGATATTTGTTGCCTCATGAATAAGCTTGTCCAATTCTAATGGTTGAATCAAAGGAGAGGACCACTCTTGTGGAAATTCCCTTTGTAAGGTATTATATTGATGTATTCTATGAATACTTTTTTAGACTTCCTCTTAATTGATATGTCTATTTCTCAATTTATTATAACTATATCTTTATCTATATCAAAAACTCTATATATAACATCCCTCATTGAACTTGATGAACTGAAGATGCAATTACAAGAACATATGTACATGGGTTTTATATGATTGAGTGCTTCACCATGAAGTTCATAGGTCCTATTTTATTTTAATAATGATGGTTATATGTGTCTTTGTATCAATTTTCATCAACTCAATAAGATCATGATAAATAAAAAGTATACTCTTTAATAGATTGATGACTTGTTTGATCAGTTATGCAGAGCCCAATAATTATCTAAAGTGGTCCATAAATCATGAATTTATTAGAAAAAGGTGGATAAGGTAAATATTTCCAAAACTATCTTTCATATAATGTATGGGATGAATAATTTTTTAGTCATTCCATTTAGACTCATGAATTATTCAATGGTTATTATAGACTTAATGAATAAATTCTTTAGATATTACCTTAAGAAATTTATGGTAGTCTTTATAGATGATATTTTTATATACTCCAAAAATAATTAGAAACATGTGGATTATTTGAGTATTGTACTGAATACATTCAAAAGGGATAATTTATATGCAAAGTATAGAAAATGTGAGTTTTGGATATAGAAAGTATCATTTTGGGGGCATATTATCATATTTTAGGGGATATTTGTGGACCCTTAAAACATTAAGTCAATTGAGGATTGGACAAGACCACCATTTTTATAGATATTCGTAGTTAACTTATATTATATGCATACTATCAATGATTTTTGAGAAACTTCTCAGTATTTTTAAACTCTCTAACCAATATTACTCAAAAGAGAGTAATGTATGTCTAAATAGATGAGTATAAAGAGTGATTCATGGAGCTGAATAAGAGGATAACCACTAAACATGTACTCACACTAACCAAAAGTGGGGAAGGATTATTTATTTATAGTTATGCTTCAATTAAGGGTTTAGGTTGTGTAATCATGAAGAATTATAAATTAATATCCTATGCTTCAAGATAGTTAAATTTTCGTGAGAAAAATTATATAATACTTCATCTAGAGTTAGCTAAAGTGATTTTTTCATTGAAAATATAGAGGAATTATCTATATGGATAAATGTTTGTTATATATACGTACATAAGATCCTGAAATATATATTCACAAAGAAGGAGATCAATATGCACCAATGAAGGTGGTTAGACATCGTTAATAATTATGACTCCTCAGTCAACTACAATCGAATGAAGGAAAATAAAGTGGTAGATTCTATAATTAGAAAATATCATGCAACTTATCCATGATTTGGATTTAGAAAGATCTAATCTTATTGTACATGCAAAGGATGGACATGGGAATCCAAAATAAAGGAAAAATCATTAATTTATCAAATTATTTCTCATTCATCAATACATGATAAGATTAAGAAACCTCAAAGGGATGATGTGGAGATATAGAAGATGTTGGGTGTTGTGAGGAAGGTAAAAAACTCTAATTTCAATGTTTATGATGAAGGATTTGTGTGATTTTGGAAAAACAATTACGTTACAATAGATCTAGAGATAAAGAGATACTAAATGATGCTCGTAACTCAGTATTTTCCATTCACCCAGGATACACAGAAATATATAGATATCTTCGAGTATACTATTGGTGGGAAAATATAAGGAATAATATTGTGGTATGTACATAAAATTTCTTGGTGTGTTAGTGGGTGAAGGTTGCGAGGAAATATTTCAAATGGATGATGCAACCATTTCTCAGACCTACAAAAAAAAGAGAAAACATCACTTTGGATTTTTGTTACAGGTCTTCCAAATACATAAAATTAAAACAATCCTATATGTGTTGTGGTTGGAAAACATATAAATACTTCCCACTTAATTTCCATTCAAGAGTACTTATCACTCAATCAGATAGAAAATATATACATTAGATAATTGGTGAGTTTGTGAGAACAACCACTATCAGATGTATCTGATTGAGATCTGAGGTTTGCCTCAAAGTTATGGAAGAGTCTTCAGCATTCTATAAACACAAAGTTAAAATTCAATATGTCTTATCACCCCCAAACTAATGTCTAATTTGAATAAATTATCCATACAATTGATGATATATTGGTATTTTTCTCTATATACTTAAAGGGATTCTGGACCAAAATATTTCATTAGTTTAGTTCACTTACAACAATAGTTTCCACTTGAGAATTCAAATACCCCATTTGAATCCCTCTATGATAAGAGATGCAGAATACCAACATGTTTGGATAAATTTGGTGAATGAAAGTTTCATGAACCTGAGATGGTAAAATAAATGGTATATAATGTCAACACCATTCAAAAGCACAGTGAAAAATGGAAGAGTTGAAATAAGAGTGATGAAAATAACTATTGATGAGACATGGAGTATGAATTTTTTGATAAATCATTCCTTCTTATATCTATATAGAAGATAGCCATTCAATATTGTAAGAAAGAGAATCTAGGTCCAAGATACATCATCCCCTTGGTGAATCTTGATCACATCAGAGTTGTGGCATATTGACTAATGCTCTCATCAAACCTATCCAAATTACATGATGTGTTCTACATATCCCTCTTAAAGAAGTAAAAAATAGATCCCTCACATGTAATATATTCATAGGTGGTTCATTTTTAGTTTATTATCTCATATAAGAAGTAGTTGGTGAAGATCTTATACTATTGAGACAGTTTTCTATTAAACAAGACAACTCGCATAGTCAAGGTACATTGGTGAAATCGTAAGAATGAAGAAGTTATGTGGTAACCAGAATAGAACATGAAAAATAAGTTCCTAAAATTTCTTTCTCCCTAGTGTAAGGAATAAAATTTCAAGTGCGAAATTTATTAATGGGGGAAGAATGTAATAACCTTGAATTTATATATAGAAATATCCCCTTTGAATATATACATGTTTCAAATAAGATAATATAGATGATAAGAAATAACATCACCTTATCATTAATTTAAAAAATAATATTTTTATAATATTACCTAATGGATAAAAAATATAACTTGTGATATAGTAGTAATATAAATATATTTTATGCTTTAAAATGAATTTTATAAAAAAAATATTTTTATTTCGTCTTAGTAAATTATATATAAAACTATTTTTTAGAACTTATATCATTTTAAAATAATAATTTTTCTTACATTATTTGATTCATCTTCTGAAAATGATCTTAGAATTATTTTTTGGGATTTTTCAAAAAAAATTAATTTTTAGATGAAAAAATATAGTTTTTTGCACAAAATGGTGACTTTTATCAGTTTATAAGTGAGTCTTAGAATTTTTTTGATCAAATATGTCTTTATGGAATAGTTTTAAACATTTTAAAGATATTTTTTAAAATTTATAAAAAAATATTTTTAACCTTATGAAATAAAAGTAATATTTCAATTCTAATAAAAAAATTGGTCTTTTAATTTAATTAAACATTATTTTGGTTAAACTCGGTTTTGACTTGATTTAAAAGAAGAATAAAATTTAATTGTTTTATAATAAACCAATTTTTCTTAAAAATAAAAAACATTGATAATCTTATCTCATGCTTAAATTTTAAGCTTAAAATGAACTTTTTCTAAGAAATTTTTTTTATATATTGTGTGTGATGATACTAAAATTAATTAGTGATACATAGTTAAAAATATAAATAATTATTAAAAATTTGTAAAAATTGTAAAAATAGTAATAAAAAGAAAAAAAGTAAAAACAATAATGATTAGAAAAAAGTGAGAGAATATTAAAAATTAATAATAATAAATGTCATTGGTTTGACTAAGGTTCATGTGTTAACCGATGACATAGATCACTGAAATTGAATATAAAAGTCTTCTTATAGAAAATGAACCATTTAGGTTGGAACATCAAGCACATCATGTTTATTATAAAGATTATTTTAAATCATCCAGAGATTCAAATAATTTTAGAGAGTGTAATAAAAATAAAAATATCATGATAGTCAATTTATGGAAAATGAAAGTGATTTTGTCAAAGTGATAACTAGTGAAATGTTTTAGGAAATATCTCTAAATTCAAATCTTAATCAAAGAGTTACTAATATCAATGATGATTCCTTGTAACTAAGGGTTGATAATATTGATGATGTTACCAATGATTTTGAAATAATGAGGGATGATGAAATTAAAACTTCTATGTAAATTGATGTTGTTGTGGAGGAAGATAAAGACATTAACATTGATGAATATGGATATGGAGAATGATGTAATACATTATAATTCTATTCATAATAAATATATTCATTATTTGTTTTTAATAGATATTTATTTGTTTTTTCTATTTGATATATGTTTGAAAAATAATTTATAGGTAATATAATTTTATCTTTATCACTCTCAGATGGATCCAAAACTGTTTAATGTGATGATGTATACCTTGGATGATAATGAGATTCCTATAAATGAGTCTCCCATATTATCAATCAAGGGTGTTGACATGACACCAACTATTATAGTGGATTGAGGACATTAGTTATTGATGATTCCTATGTTGGAGTTAATCTTTTCCACTCTAATTATTACATGTTTTTATAATTAAAATATAATACATTTTATAATTTTTATTTTTTGGATAATTATAATTTTATTTTATTTTATCTTTATTTTATTGAATTTTTTTAAATTATTTCCTCATTTGTTTTTATTATTCTTATTATTCTATATAATTTTTAAATTTTATTTGGTGAAAAAAAAATATTTTTATAAATTTATTTTTTACCCTAAAGTATGTCTTATTTGTATTATTTAACCTAACATGAGTTTCCCATTTAACCTTATGTGATATTGCATTTACCCTTACATGAGTTTTAGTATTTTCCCTTTACCATTACATAGCATGTTATGTTCTCTTACACAGCTCTAATGTACCGTTACACAGATATTCTATTTTGTGAGAACATGTTTCTTCCTTTAAGGTATAGATCTTGTCTTTCTAGTTTGAACTAGAGGGGGAGGAAAAAAGGTTGAGTACTAGCTGTAAGTCTATTATACAACGTGAATTTGGGTTACATGCCATGTAATCCTAGTACACACTTTGTAAGGATCTCGGTAGGACTCATTTATGACGTGTACGTGGAAGTCGGTAGAAGAAGAGGATCAGGCTAGTATATGTTGTATAATTTCAAGTACATGATGTGTACTTTTATTTATTTATTTTTTCTAAATTGAAAAGTAGCCACATGTTTTGGTAGATATACATTACCCTCATTTTGAGTTCACGAACTGTGGCATCGAGAGTCATTTTTGCTCCTAGTTCTTCATTTGAACTCTGATTTGAACGTCGTCAGATGCATTGGAACCAAATCAATAATCTCTAGATTCCTCTTGAGACATTCTACGTAACTTATTATCTCTAAAAAATTATGGAGGGTGGATAATTTATCTTTTTTTCATAGATATAACCCATTCTAGGTCGAATTAGAGGCTGATGTTATACAAGGAGAGTCACATGAGTACGATGTTGGTGGTCTCATGCCTTTAGATAATTTTCAAGTTGTCTATATATTTATGAGTGTCATGTTTCCATTTTTGGGCACTACCTGGATTAATATTTTACCTATGTTATTTCTTATTGTAGTTTAGTTAATTGTTTAAGTGATTAAAAGTATGAATTAAATTGTTTACCTTGAATTATGGTCACCCCATGGGTGTGTTTCCCTTGGATGACCGAATATGGATGTTTGGCTTAGGATTCTTGTGAGGCATGTCTTGTTTCCCATTTGTGGGCTATTTAAAAAAATCATTAATAATTAAGCTCCTTTGTTTTTAAAAGGTATTCAATTGTATTTGGGTATGGGATAGATGACTTTCCACTTGACCCATGTTTATGTTTATGCTAGTTTAAGCATGTTTGGAATGTTATAATCTAATTGTGAAACTACCCATGTGAGTTCGGTTATGTTAAGGGATTTTAATGGTTTATATTACATAATAGTATTGTTATATAAATTTTTCCCATGTGAGTTTATCATTTTTAAACCATGTAATATTTTAATTTATATGTTTATTTTGTTAAAACAAATGTTCCCAAGTGAGTTGTTTAGTGTTCAAGCCATGTAGTAATTTAATTTACATGAGTTTATTATGATTTAAATTGTTCTCACGTGAGTTAATTATTGTTAAAGCCCTATAATATTTTAAATTACATGTTTTTCTTGTTGTGTGTTTCACACATGTGAGTAATTGAAATTCCAAGCCTTGTGATGTGGGTATGGTTGTTATGTGAAAGTCATGATCGATCCGTGGATGTAGCATTCAAGCTCATAGAGACTTTACTTTTTTTTTGAGTCAAACATGGATCGTTGAGGGATTATAGGGATGGAATCTATTTTATTTTCTTACATATAATGAGTTAAACCTAGGGATTCCTTATAGGACTTCATGTAACTGGATTAGTTGACATGGACTTAAACCCACCTATAATGATACCAAGATTCCAAAGAGGTTCCTAAGCATGGGATTGTAGTATGTTAGTAGGTTTTCACTTGGAGTGATACTAGGTTTATAAATGGGGTTTATTGGGATGGGTTTATAGGTTGTAGAAAGAATTACACCTAGAGTAATACTTGAATTTCAAAAAAGGAATGTCAAGGACGAGATCGAGTTATAAATTTAATATTTAAATGAAATGACTTATGACGTGTCTACCAAGTCAAAACACAAGCTTGGATTCAGTCTCACTTATTTGTTTAGATAGCCTTCTAAGGTATATGTTGTGCTTTATTTTATATAGAGGTTTATGGGCATGGGATGGATCTCGAGACTTATATAATTCTATGTAATTGAATTTATTAATGAACATGAAATGAATTTAAATGAATACTAGTGCTTTTAGTATTGTTTACTTTTGAGTAATTCCAAGCTTATTTCTTTCATTATTGTACACTGCCTATTGTATATATTCACTGATAGACTGGCACAAATATTTGGTGGTTTCCTACTAGGATTTAGTCTCACACCCTATTTGGGTCTTGTTTTTTGGTCCCAAAATAGATTATACTTTTACAGGTATTAATAACGGTAAGAACCCTTCTAGAGTTACTTGATTTGATGTTAGGAGATCGATAGCATGGGACTAAGTCAAGGCTTGCGATGATTTTGAGTTTCAATTGTCTGTTTTGTAATTTTGGTACTTTTTATTAATGTAGTGTGACCATTTTTTTGGTATTTTTTTAGAACATGTGACATGAACCACCATCCTTTGAATTCTATGACATATGGTTATTTATATTATCTATCTTCCACTATTTACTTATATTTCCTGATATTACTACTTCCTCTATTATATTTTTATTATTTCTGTTGTGTTAAATTATTCCAAGGAGTGCATAGTTTTCCCACTATCACTCTTAGGCCCTCACTGCAAGTCGGCAGCCTCTGGAGTTTGGGTAAATGTGCTTGAGGCCATGTGGCTAACCGGATACGGGGTACTTTTGAGTGGAATCTGAATTACGGATGTTACAAAGTGGTATCAAAGGATGTTACTTTCTGTTTTTCCTTACTATTTGGAGAAATTAGATAAGGATAGTAAGAAAATAGAGTTTAGTAATAAATTATGCTCAGGAGTAGCGACCCTATGTACAAGGAATAGCCAAATTTCATTAAATTGAATTATGTTTTTTAGAATTTGAGATATTGCAATTGATTTGATTTCACCATTGGGTGATGCGCATATATTTTGTTGTAATTATTGATATTATTGTGGTTTTATTTTTATGAAACCCGGTGATATGATGGTATTTCATCTCATGCATCATATCGGCACTTGTTAGAAATCACATGTCATGCATTCTTGCCATGCCATTTAGATAGCATTACTGCTTTCATGCTATTGTGAAAAATGTCATGCTAGATATGCATGTTGTTATGATAGGTACCATGATAGATATATTTTCTATTGTGATAGGTGTATTGGAAAGTGTTGTGGTTCGAATTGGATGGATTCCAATATTTGATCCCTGAGGTGTATGGGCCCCTCTTGGATCGAAATTTGGTGGATCATGTTTTAACATTAAATTGAATGTTATGTGCTATGTGTGGATGCTGAAATTTGATTAACGGGTAGTATGGTAAATCACAAATCAGAATTTGGTATACCATTGGCTTACTTTGTAAAAATAGGGATTCTGAGGAAGTTTTATAGGTTTACTACCTGGAATCCAAACAACATGGAGTGTGATACTATGAACACACGCCATGTATTCCTCTATTCTGGAATAAAACTTTTCTTAAGTACACATTATGTACTATGTGTATATTACATGTTGAAAGTGTTCGTGTGTCTGGTTCTGTGAAGAAGAATTAAGAATAAAGGTATTGGAAAATTATATGGTCGTGTACTTTTGGTATACACCATGTAGTTTTACACAGGCACACCCCATGTGAATCTGGTCATGTAAAAGTACATGGCCAGGAGGGGAGACTTGTGTACACATCGTTTACCCGACTAATATGTCATGTACCTAGGGTATTTAAATTCCCAGGCTAGAAGTGGTATATTCCCATGTGAGAACATGATGGTACACATTGTGTATCATGTCTACACACTGTGCAATGCTCTTTTGGTACCCTTTGAGAACCATTTCCTATTTTGTACCCCTTTGTCAATTTTGGACCTATGAGTAGTCCTTTATGGGTATTTATATAGGTATATCGCAATGTTGAAACCTGTGGAGCATTTTTGGGGCCTCTAAATTGTTTTTTTTTTGTAATTCTATCTAAATTTAGAGGTTCTTCCTTCAGCTATCATTTTCATTTGTCTCCTAAGAGTGATAAAAAAGCATGAATGATTGTTTTGTTGTTCAGACAAACCAAGTCAAGAATTATGATCTGATATGAGCTGTGAGCTATATCTTGTGACCTATGATTTTGAGGATGTTTCTCATGTGATATGTTCCCTTATTTCTTATAAGCATGTGAGAACTGTTGCTTCTAAAGATTCTCTAAAGAATGCCTTTTCTTACATGCTGATATAGATAGTCCATTGTAGGATCCCTCACTTTTTTATCGTTTAGAGGGTCCTTGTTAGAGGATTCCACTAATTTTTATCATTCAGGTATCTCTTTCCAGATTCTTCTACTTACGTTCTTTGAAAGGGTTTTTATTAAATGAATTGTTTATGTGTTCATAATTTTTGTGGTTAAACAACTGCTATTGGGTTTCCCTTTTGAGGACCCATATTGGTTTAATGAGACCCTTGTAGGTTTCCTTGGTTGTTAAAAAGTAACTTTCATGGTAACTTTCCATTAGGAGGGAATGTCAAATTTGATAAATATTTTAAAATGGAGTTTTTTAGATTTTCCTATTTTACTTTGATTTGTTGAGATAAATTATTTTCTAGGGATTTTGAGCCTAGTGAATCTATTTTTCATGGCCTAGTTATGGTAGTTGTTTCTTATGCTTCATAAGGGGATATCTTGTTGTAGTTATCACCCCCTTAGATCTTATTGTCTTGTTTTTTGCAGTGATATTTTTGACGTTGGTTCCACTCAGGTGTCATTGTCCCTGGTAGGATGTTTGGTTTTTAAAGAGAACACCATTTTTGGAATGGTTTATCATTGTATCTTGACCCTTCATGTGATAATGAACATTGATGAATTCTTGGTTCTGGATTTTAGACATGCCTCAGGCATGGTCAGGTGTTTATGAGGTCGTGTGAACCTCTCTTTCCTTAAGTGGTGGGAAAATTGGTATGTCGTCATCTATATAAATGGTTATGTAGATGATGTTCTTTTGAGCCATTTATTGCGTGATCAATTTGGTACTAGGATTCATAAGGTAGAAAACCTATGAATAGTACCCATAATGTGCAGTTAGTTCTTGTAAACTTGGGGTAGTATATGTTGACAGAAATGGTACTCGTCAAGTGTCAAATGTTGAATAGACCATTTAGTTCAGTTAAATCATTGTGATTTGAGTTGTTTTGTATATTCTTGGGTTATCTATTGATTACAGTGACCTGAGCATTATCGAACCAAGTTTTTACCACTGTTGGGGATGACTATTGGGGACACAGGTGTTTTGACACACCAGTCAGTATAATTTCAGCTTTCATGCCAAGTGATATGATGTGTTGATCATTATTCATGGAACGACACTTGAGAATTTAAATTTATTTTGAACTACCATGTTTTAGAGAGTCTATTCTATATTCTCAACATCTAGTACACTCCTAGGTGGGTAGTGTCACATCGGGTCTGTTTAAATTCTTCTTTCTAGGTAGAAGTATCACAATAAAGAATCATTCCGAAATGGTCGATTCTACTTGAATGCCTTTGAGGCATGCAAGTCTTATTTCATATTGATTATTTTTTGGTAACACAATAGTTTTTGTGGTTGAATGTGTGTGCATCCCTTATCAGGCCCCAATGATCATGGATGGGCCTTGGTAGTTAAGTGTGATCTATCACAGAAATGTCCTGGGATAAAGGCATTGTGGTGGGTTAAATGACAATGTGTTGGAAAGTGAAGTCAAGTTTTTTTTAGGAGTTTGACCAGTAGTGGTTTGGATATCCTTTTATGGTAATCCTTGAAAACCTCTTAGTCTTCTCTTTTTTAAGAGATGAGTATGTCTCCTATCTAGATGTTTTATTGGATGCACGAAGAGAGCATTGGTTATACACCACGTTATAGTAAAAATTCATTGGTCTATTTTGTGATCTCTTTATATGTTGTGTGATGTATGAATGGTTTTGATGAGGCTTGGTTAATCCTGAATGATTTTTGGGTTCCTAAGTAGGAACTCCTTGAACGGACTTGGGATACCTACTACTTTCCTTGACGTGACTATCTAGCAGATGATGCTCTCGGTTCAGTCGGTGTTCTTACGTGGTCTTCTGGCCTTGTATCAATGACTTTATTGTAACTAGGAGTATGGGCTGCCTTGGTGAGTTTCTTGGACTCTATTTTGATGAATTTGAGGTTATTTCTGACTTATAGTTGGGCTATGATGTGATCCTTTTAGAGGATAAATGGTTGTAGTGTTATGGATATATTTTATTCTTTTTCTCATTGTGGGCACATGGTGCCTTGGGAGAAGGCATATTGTTTCTGTTGTAAAAAATAGGCCTCCTAAGACAGTTGTTTATAAGATAAGTCATCCAGGGATGGTTTGACTTCTTATCCTTCTTGTTCCTCATGTATGGTTTGAGAGAAATATTTTGAACACTCTTTCAGTCTAAGGTGGGTGGAATGTGGAAGTCTGCAATGTCTTTCGAATGAATATTGTGTGACCATTTTTGATAAGGTTGGTTAGGGTTAAACCATTATTTTCTATGATTCCACTGTTATGACCTCAGTTCTATTTGGGTTTTTCTAGTTGAAGGAAAATAATTCAAGCAGTATCGCTAGAATGCTTAGGGGCATGCTTTGTCGGGGTTTTCAACAGAGGAGGTGTTGTGATAATGATGTTGTCTGATTTGTTCTTGAAAAGCTCATGAAGGTCGCACATTTTACTTCTGATAAAAGAACCCTTTAGAGTTGATGAGCTTGGGGAGTTTTTATATCTGTGAGATTGTATGAATAAACAGGGTCCCGCATTCTATCATTTTAGAAAGGGAATCTTGGTTTACTTCTCATTTCTAGAAAGGGCTATAGAGGGAGTTCGGTACATAGTTGCTTCTGAGCACAGCTTACCACCCTCAGATAGATGGACAATTAGAGTGTGAAATTTAGGTGTTGTAGGACATGATATGAGAATACGTTTTAGATTTTAGGGGTTCTTAGGAGAGACACATACCCCTGATTGAGTTCGTCTATAACTATATATTTCATAATACCACTATGATGGCAGCATATGAGGCTTTATATGGTAGACCATTTTGATCATCCTTGTGTTGGCTGGAGGCAGGAGGAGAAACTATTCTGGAACCTCGTCTTGTCCATGAGACCACTGAGCATGTGCAGTTGATTCAGAAGTAGATAGATACTATGCAGTCTCTTCAAAAATATTATGTCAACCTTCGGAGACTACCTATGAATTTTGAGGTTGGGGATTGAGTTTTCCTATGTGTTACACCGAGTCTGGGACAAAAGGGGGTTAGGAGAGAGGGTAAGCTTTCACTAAGATATATTGGGCCATTTAATATTCTGGAAAGAGTCAGGTCAGTTTCCTATCAGTTGCAGTTACCTCATAGGTATCAGTATTTGCATGAAGTCTACCACATTTCTTAGTTGAGAGACTACTACTCAGACTCTTCTCACACTTTTTATCCTGAGGAGGTTGAGTTAGATGTAAATTCAACCTTTGGGGAGCATCCTATTCGAATTGTGCATCGTTGCATGAAGGTCCTTTATGGCTAGTGAGTTCTTTTATTATAGGTGATATGGAAGCATGACTGAGTGTAGGATGAGACCTGGGATAGGGTGGTAAATGTACAATTTTAGTGGCTAGAGTCATTTTCAGATGTTTCTTCACCACCCTTTTAAGGGAAATTTAGGGATGAATTTCATTAAGGGGGGAAGTTTGTATGAACCTGATTCTTTCTTTAAAGTATGGATATTATCATTCTGGGTTGAACTTGAGAAGAATAAGGAAAAAAGGTCAAGTACTATATACAAGATAGTTACACAATGTGAATAGGGATTACACACCATGTAATCCTAGTACAAAGTGTGTAAGAACGTCATTAGGACTCATTTATGACGTGTAAGTGGAAGTCTCTAGAAGAAGAGGATCAGACTAGTACACGCCATGTACTTTATAGTACATGTTGTGTACTTTTCTTTTTTGGCTAAAATGGGTAGTAGCCTTTTGTTTTGGAAGATGTACAGATTCCTCATTCTGGGTTCTCGAACTTCATCACTAACAGTCATTTTTGTTCCCAATTCTTCATTCAAACTCTGATTCGAACATCTTCGGATGTGTTGGAACCCAATCGGAAAGCTATCAATTCGACTTGAGCCATTATTTATAATTTCTTATCTTGAAAAAGTTATAAGGGTTGATATTTTATCATAGTTTTGTAGATATACCGTGTTTTAGGACTAATTAGAGGCCAACTCTAGACGAGGAGAGCCGTATGAGTATGAGGTAAGTGGTCTCATACCTTTTGCTAATTGCCATGATATTTATATATGTTGGAGTGTTGCACCCCCATTTTTGGGTGTTTCCTTGATTGATAATTAATCTTTGTTATTTACTATTGTTGTTTAAGTAATTGTGTATGTGATTCGAAGCATGAATTAGGTTTTTTACCTTGAATTAAGTCCACCCCATGGGTGTGTTTTCCTTAGATTATTGATTATGGCCATTTGGCCTAGGATTCCTATGTGGCATGCCTTTTTTACCATTTGTGGGTTGTTTAAAAAAATATTTTGATTAAAAATTAAGTTTCCTTGTTTTTAAAATGTATTCAATTGGATTAGGTTATGAGATAAATGACACTCCCCTAGATCCATTTTTTTCTTATGCCTGTTTAATCATGTTTGGAATGTTCTGCTCCAATTTTGCAACTTCCAATGTGATTTCAGTTATGTTAAGGCCTCGTAATGGTTTAGATTACATAATATTCTAGTTATGTAAATTTTTCTAATCTGATTTGATCATTTTTAAACCATGTAATAGTTTAATTTACATGTTTTTTTATTAAATAAAATGTTCCCACATGAGTTTTTTAATGTTCAATCTATGTAATAGTCTAATTTACATGAGTTTTTTGTTATGTGGATTGTTCCCACTTAAGTTTATTATTGTTAAAGAACTGTAATAGTTTAAATTACATGTGTTTATTGTTGTTTGTTTTACCCATGTGAGTAATTGAAAGGCCAATCCTTATGAGGTTGTTCTGTTTGTTATGATCTAGTCGTGAACGAGCCAAGGATGTAGTAGTCGAGCACATGGAGTCTTTAAAAATTTTGTCAAGTGAAACATGGATTATTGAGGGATTCTAGGTATGAACTATATTGGATTTTTTTCATGTCATGAGTGATACTTAGGGATTCCTTATAGGACCACCAATAACAGTCTTAGTTGACATGGACTTATACCACACCTAGAGTGATACTGGGATTCCAGAGAGTTTTGTCGATACAGGCTTGTAGAATGTTGGTAGGATTTCACCTAGATTGATACCGGGCTTCCAAAGTGGTTCATTGGGATAGGATTTTAGGTTGTAGATATAATTGAACCGAGAGTGATCCTTGATTTAAAACTTAAGAATGTCATGGATGGTCTTGGGTTACAAATTGAATATTTAAATGAAATGACTTATGATGCATCAGCCAAGTCAAAGCACAAGCTTGGATTTGGTCTTCACTTATTTGTTTAGATATCCTTTGTAGGTAGATGTTGTGATTTCATTTACACAGGGGTTTCCAAGATTGATTTGGACCCCAAGACTTATATAATTCAATGTAATTGCATTAATTAATAAACATGAAATGAATTGAAATGAATTGAAATGAATTCTAGTGCTTGTAGAAATGTTTAATTTTGAGTAATTCCTAGCTTAATACTTTCATTATTGTACACTACCTCTTATATATTTTCATTGATAGAGTGATGAAGATCTTGGGGGCTCGCCTACTAGGATTTTGTCTCATACCCTATTTGGGTCATGTTTTTGGGCCCAAAGTGATTATATTTTTGGAGTTGTCAGTAAGGGTAAGAACCCTTCTATAGGTACTTGATTTGTTGTTAGAATCTGGAGACTATAGGACTAAGTCAAGGCTTGTGATGCTTCTGATTTTATTTGTTATTTTTTATAATTTTGGTACTTTTATTATGTATTATTTTAGTGTGAACTATTATTGTTGTTTTCCTAGAACATGTGACATCCAGAATCATCCTATGAATTCTATGAAATCTATTTATTTATATTATATGTCTTCCATTATTTACTTATGTTGCGTGATATTACTACTTTTGCTATTATATTGTTATTATTTCTATTGTGTTACATGTTTCTAATAAGGTCATAGTCTCCACACTATCACAACTAAGCCCTCGCTGCTAGTCAGTAGCCTCTGGAATTTGGGGAAATACGCTTGAGGCCATGTTGCCAACTTGGTACGGGGCACTTTTGAGTGGAATCCATATCTGGGATGTTAAATTTTTACCTTTACACTTGAGCTTTACCCTTAGGCAAATTAATGGTTTTGAACTCTACTCTTATGAAGTGTTTTCTTTCAATAATTACCCTTGTACAATATTTTATACTACCCTTATGCATTCTATGTTTTTTATGTGTTACCCTTATGCATGCTATATAATTTTACAATTACTTTTATGCAATGTTTTGAATTTCAACTGACCCTTAACCGGACTATGGGAATTATATTTTACCTTTACATAACATTCAATCTTACCCTTATTTATATTTGTAAATTATAAAATTACAGATTACTCTATTTTAAAATTTTGTTGATATTATAATTTTATACACGATAAGAACAAGTGTTTAAATTATTTTAATGATTCTATAAATTCATATTAATGATAATGATCATGTGAATTTTATTTTTATAGGGTTTTAAGTAATTTTATATTAAGTTTTTTTCAGTTATTATTTCATGGATATATTTTCAACATGAAACGAAAATATACTGATTTTATTATTTTAGATTCATTTGTTTGATTTCAATTTTTCAAAAATAATGTTGAATATAAATAAAGTTATTATAACTTTTTTTATTTTTTTATACAGTGTATTTAATGTTTGATATTATCACATGTTTAATATGGAAAGAAAATTTTAATTTCAAATTTTTAATATTTTACTTTATTCTATATAAGATTTATATGTTATCATTAACCTATTATTATTGATCTTTCTTTTCTGATGATGATTTTAATCTAGTATAATTTGTTAAAATGTTTTTAAATATATATATTAATGTGTTTCTATATCTCTCTCTCTCTAGGATAATTCTAGAACATTATTATTATTATCTTGTATTTGAATTACCTAACTGATCACTTGGGTGTTTTTAGTTATTCTTTTTTAAAAGCCTTGATTCATTCATAGAAAAACTGAGATGGTCAAGATTTATAAAAATTATACATATTTGATTTAAAGAATCCTGATGGATACCAAAACATTACTAAAGGATTTAATGGATATAAATGGAGACCTTTTGAGGATTTCAAAACTAAAACATTGTATCAACTTACTTAGACATCCAATTTCCAATGTGATCCATTGAAAAATTACTCTCAAGGCTCAATATTTCAAAATCCACTATCTAATTTCAATAGTGTGTTCCAAATTTATATATATTTTCACTCTATTTTATGTTCTTAGTCCCACCTAGTGCTTCTTCATATTCTTTAAGATATTTGATATTGTAATATAAAGTAATTTCCTTCCTATAAATCCACTTATCTTCATTTTTCTTCTCATTTTGGTTCTCACTATTATTAAATGGTGGGGCCAAGGTTTACTTGTCTTTTTCTGTTCAAAAGACAAGGGACTATTCATTTGAGGTTTCTAACATCACCGTTAAAGAGTTAGTGTCTATTGTATCTATTTTTTGATATAAACTAAAAATAAATGGAAATTTTTAGTAACCCAGATACCAATAAAGTCAAGGGACTAATACAGTAAATCCTCATTGAGGTGGTAGATAGAGGTACACCTTCAAGTACTTTTGTTGAACTGCTATAACAAATATTATACCCTATTAATTTCCTCAATTTAAATTATTTAATACTTTAAATTGATCATTTTAGAATTTATTTAATCCATTAAATGTTCTTAATCATTTTATTATTTTAATCTCACTACATTTTATTCTCCCACTTTAAATATTCTGTTTAATTATATTACTACCCTTTTAATACATTTATTCTTTTATTCTTTTTTAAATAAGTTTCTATAAATTGGATAGTTTTCCTTTAAATTTTTTAAAGGGTAATTCACCCCAACCATTATATATTATATTTATAACATATATTTGGTATCAAAAGGGATTTTGAGTTTTTATCAAAAAAATCATCAAACTTTTTTTTATTTTCAAATTTTAATTGATTTCGAAGATAAGTATTTTTTAAGGGAGTCTTTTTCACAAGATCATATTTTTTATGGAATTTATTATTCTTGTTGGAAGAATAGAATTTCAACCATTATTATTATTATCAGTTATCTTATTTATAGAATTATTATTCATTGTTTTAAACTTTCAAATATTTCTGAGTACAATTGGACTCCAAATGACATATATATTTTTGAACTTGATAGAATTTCTAAAAAAAATTATATTGTGTATTAAATATAAATGAAATCAATTGTATTTTGTCTAAAAACGGCTCATAAATTTTAGAAGATTTTAAAAATAGATTTTGAAGGTACAAATGAATCTATAGAATCCAAAGAGTTAAAATATATCATCGACTTCAATATAATCAATGGAAACTCTTCCAAAAGTGATCGAAATTAAAAAATTTATCAATGTGACCAAAGAAAAGATAAAATATATGTTCCAAAATTAATGTGTTGTGGTTGAAAAATGAAGGGACACATAAAACCATATAGTCCCTTAAATAAGAAAAATTTCAAAGATAAGAAGCAATGTTAGAAGGCACTAAAAGTATCGACATGGAGTGTTAGTAAAGATTCAATGTAAAATTATAAAACTAGAAACTGAACACCTAAGATCCTAATAGATAAAAAAGCGGTAGGAGAAGAGGTTACTTCCCATTATCCTTCTCATTACTATTCCCCTTATAATTCCTACTCTTATTCTTTCTCTTCTTATTCGGATAATGAAATGAGAAATTTTTATCAAGAACTTATTTGGAAATAATAAAAACTTTCAAAGAAATAAAAATTTATTATTAATGAGAAAAATATTCTTTCCAATGAAAAGGGTATTATTTTAAAGGAAAAGGATGATTTAATTTCAAAATTAAAAACTCAACCAGATGTTTAGATTTTCAAAAATGAAATGAAGGATCTCAAAATTCCTATTTCAAATTTAACACAAGGTGAAAAATATCTTAATATTAATCTTGTTTCTTAATAAATTATGATAAATAATCATGGTTTTGGTTTTTCAAAATATAATAGAGATTCTTTAAAAACCACTTATTTTGTAAAGAGGATTTCTCATAATAAATTTTCAAATTATTTTTAGAAAGTTATTAATAAAATTTATAAATAAAACTATAAAAATGATAGATATGCTAGAACTAAAATAAATCACCTTTCTTCTCAATTTTCTAAAATAAATTCTCAATCTAAAAAATTTTAGGTTCCTAAATCTTTATTATCCAACCTTAGTGGGCCCAAAACTGTTTATCCAAATCAATTTTTATTATCTCACACTGCCAGACCCAAAATCTAGTTATCACAAAGCACTTGGTTTTAAATTTTACTCAATTATTCTACTAAGCTTCATTGACATATTATTTGGTGGTTTCTCAAAAAAAAGTGTACATTTCACCTCTTAAATGGATTTATCAAATCTTTCCAAAATTGAGGTTAATATTTATTCTCCAATTGATGGGGAACCTACCTCTTTCCTTCTCATAGAATCATTAGACATAAAACTTGATCTTCGTGGGAATAAGTTTATTTATTATGTTTATTTTAAGTTCTCTCTTGAATATTTTTTCAAAATATCTTCTCTTTTATTTCTTTCTCAAGATAGGATGGGATATATTTTTATATATTTTTTAAAATTTTCTATTTATTTTTAAATTTTCTTTTTAAATTTTGTATTTTTTCTCAAATTTTCATGTTTGATTTTATATTTTAAAGTTTTTCATTTTTAAGAAATTTGTTTTCTAAATTTGTTTTCCAAAATAGATTTCAAATTGAATTTTATAAATAAAAAAACTTTTTCATAATTTTGGAAAAGTGAAGTGGATATAATACTCCAATTAAAACTTTCCCATTAAGATATAAACAAGTAGATATGGTTTTGGGGCAGATATTCCAAGGGACTTATACCAAAAAGAGTATATTGGATTTGTTAACCCTTTCTCAATACTATTCATGGTGAGTAAGACTTATTGCACACATATCTTGACACTTTTGGGAATTTGATATAGTTTACTAATACAATTTTCACTAATCCATAATAATGAAAATGATTTTTTAAAATAATTATTTTTTAAGTCTTGTTTCTTGATTTTAGAATTTTTTATTTTTCTTTAGTTTAATGGATATAATCCCTTTAAACTATCATGATGCATTAATTGGGGGGAGTTAATCAAATTAAAATAGAAATATCTTAGACTAGACACTTTTTTTAAAAAAAACAATTTAAAAAATTAAAATTTTCTGTGGTTTTTTAATTTAATTATTACAGTCATTTATATTTCTAAAAAATATTTTTCTAATTTTTATATTACTTTTATAAAAATTAATTTATTGAAAATTATTATTTTAAAATATTCCAAATTTTTAAAATATTTTCAAAACTTTATTCTTTTCACCCATGAATAATTTTTAATGATATTAAATATAGATCATTAATTTTCTCATTTTCTTCTCTAAAATTTTTTAAATAAAATATTTTCATATCTTTTACAATTCCTTGAATGTCATATTTTTTTTTTGACTCCTTTTAAAAAAAATCTAATAATATATCATTTGGAAGGGTTATGATTCGAATATTTTATTTTAGGGAGAAAATGTGCTTGAAAATTTTGTATTATTTATCTCAAAATGGATGGAGAAACTGTTTAATTTTTTTTTAAGATTTATGACGAACTTAAAAAATAGACAGAAATTTTGAAATTGATATTTTTTAAAATTATCAAAAAGTATGAGATTATTGGAGTGTATCCTTTCCACTTTAACTATTTTTTTTTTATAATTACAATATACAATATTTTTATAATTTAATTTTTTTTATAATTATGATTTTATTTTACATTATTTGGTTATTTTGTATTGTTTTGTTTTATTTTTATTTTATTTAAATTACTTTTTTTTAATTATTTCTTCATCTATAATTAATATTACTATTACTTTATATAATTATTTATATTTATTTTTGGTGAAAAATTATTTTACAATTTTTACACTTTTATAAGTCTTATCTGTATTCTTTACCCATGCATGAGTTTTCCCTTTACCCTTAAATGAGACTACATTTAACCTTACTTGAGTTTCATTATTTTCTCTTCATCTGTATGTATCATGATAAGTACACATAGGAAACTCTATTGTATGCTTACACAGCTATTTTATTTATCAATACACATGAACTTTACCCTTACGAAATTTATATATTTTGAAATCTACCCTTATGCAGTGATTTATTTTTATTGATACCCTTACAAGATCTTTTCTACTATCCTTATGTAGGCCATGTATTTTATGTGTTACCCTTAGGCATGATATAAAATTTTCTAATTACCTTTATGCTATGTATTAAATTCCAACTGACCCATACATAACCTATATGAATTATATTCTACCTTCAACTAGCTCTAAATCTTACCCCTATATAAATTTTTAAATCTAAAAATTCCATATTACTTTGTTTTATGATTTTATTGATATCAGGATTTTTTTTATGCAAATAACAACTATTTAAATTGTTTTATAGATTATATAAATTCATATTAATGATATAGATCATAAGAAAAGTATTTTAAATTTTTTTTAAATAATTTTATATAAATATTAATTATATTATTCTTTCATGGAAATATTTTCAGTATGAAACTCAAATATATTAATTTTATAATTTTATATTGATTTGTTTGATTTTAATATTTCTAAAATAACATTTAAGTTAATAAATTTATTACAACTTTTTTATCACTTTTAATGAAAAATATTTAATTTTTGATATTATCACATGTTTAATATAGAAATAAATTTCAATTAAAATTTTTGAATATTATAGTTTTAATCTGTGAAAGACTTATGTGTCATCATTGACTTATTATTATGGAAGTGTTTTTATAATGATGATGTTAATTTAGTTTAAATTTTTAAATTTTTTTTAAATATATATGATAATATGTTACTATCTCTCTCTCTCCTAGATAATTCTTGAACATTATTATTATTATCTTGAATTTGAATTTCTTAACATATCACTAGGGTTTTTTTAGTTGTTATTTTTTTAAAGGATCTAGGGATGTAAGAAAAAACTGATATGGTTGATATTTATCTAATTTTGAATTATTTCTCTTACAGACTCCTTGTGGATTCTAGAATATTACTGGAGGATTTAAAGGCTATAAATAGAGAATTTGATGGTTTAGAAAACTGCAACAATACATCAACATACTTTATTATCCAATCACCAACATTATCCTTTGCTAAATTATTCTTAAAACTATATATTTCCAAATCCACTATCTCATTTCAATATTGTGTGCCAAAATTATATTTAATTTCACTTTATTTTATTTTCTCAATCTCTCTTAGTGTTTTTTCATATTCTTTGAGAGATTTGCTATTGTACTAAAAAGTGATCTATTTCTTAACAATCCTCTTATCTTATCCATTCTTCTAGTTTTTTCCTCACTACAGTTAAAGTGATGGAATAATATTTACTTTTATTTTCCTTAAAAAATATAATGTACTATTCATTTGAGGTTTCTAGATTCACCTTTAAATAGTTGGTGTCAATTATATCTAGTTTCTTTCCATAACCTAAATAATAAAGGGAAAGTTTTTTTATCTTGTCTACCAATAAATCTATAGGAAAAATATAGTAAATACTCTTTAAGGTAGTAGATATAGGGGTACCCTCAAGTAATATTTCCAAACTACCTTACCAAATATTATGTCTTATTTAATTTCTTCAATTTCAATTATTTATTGTTTTAAATTTTTCATTTTATAATTTGTTTAATCCATCAAACGTGCTTAATTTTTTAATCAATAGAACCTATCTTCATTTTATTCTTCCACTTTAATTATTTTATATAATTACATTATTGTGATTTAATACTTTTATTATTTTATTCTTTTTAAAAATATTTTTTTAATAAATTGGATTGTTTTACTTTAAATTTTTTGAAGGGTAATTCACCCCCTCTTGCCATTTTATCTTTTATCTCTGACCCACATCCTGATCCTATTCTTAATTGGAATTCATCCCTTAAATTTGATTCTCATTGGAAGAAGTTAGTTTAAATATGAATTTAATTTATTTTTCATTTATTTGAACTTATTTTATTTATTATATTTTACTAATTGTTTTTATTTTTATAGTTTTTTACTTCAATTTATTAATTAGTCTTTTTTTATTCTTAGAAACTATTTTTATGTTATGTGGACTTCTTGGGATCATGTTCCGACCAATGTGAGTCATTGTATATTCATGCATTAGATAGTTTATAAAAATAAATAATTTATTTATTCTAAATTTATATAATTTAAAATTTAATATACTAATAAATATTTGGAGAATTTATGTTCTCCTATTGATTAAAGTTCGATACCCTCTATTTGGGAGGAATGGAAGATATGCATGTGTAAAAATTTCTATCAGTTTTTACATAAACATCAAAGGAGAGTTGTGAAGAGAGTATTTGAGGCTCTCTTTGATGATTATTTTTTACCTTATCATCCTAATTACATCCTCACCCATGCCCAAGAGGGATTTTTCACTTATTATATAATAGATAATTTCAAGAGGATATCATATTATGGTCAACAGAATTAGGAGAGACAAGATGTCACACACAAAACTTGGAGTCGTACTTTCAGTATAAAAAATAAAAAAAGGGTAAGTATTATTTAATAATTTTTATATGTGTTTCTATATATATATTACTAGATGTATATGATAATTTTATGAAACTTGTATTAGATCATTATATTATAGAGTTTTATGTATCCAAAAGGATGTACTCTAGAAGTATTGGGGAGATTGTTGGTATATGCAATGATAAATTGTTGTAAGTAATTTTTTTTAGTTTTATAAAATTAACATAATATTTTTTATCTTTTTAATTTCTATTTATATAATTATTAGAATTATATGACATAGAGGTTTATTATAATTACTAAAGTTATACCAAGATCTATGGTGGAGATGAGGCTCATGTGAGTCACATTTTGAAGATATAGCTTGGCTATGGGTGACGAAAAGTGGTATTCAAGATGGTTGGGTGAATGGTATTGGATCATGATTAACTCTTTCTAGTTATTATGGTACTAAAACAATTTAATCATTTATATTTAAAGTAGTACATTTTAGATCATATTCTTCCATGGATGTAGAGAATGATGTGAGACTTTAAGCTTAGGATGATACTATACTAAGGCATGTTTTTGAGTAGGAAGAATAGAAATAGTATAAGGAAGAGCGGTGATGTCAGTAGAAGTAGCATTATTAGCAGTACAACCAAATGATGGAGTATATTTACTGACAAACACATAGTTTAGGTATGGAGTTCCATCTACCTGATAGACCCTATCCACAATCCCCTCAATGAAATTATTATTATGTATTTTTTTGTGATATTTTTCTACATTATATATGTTTTTATTTTTAAGTAAATGTATATCTACGGTTGTTAATTTTCTGATAACATTTTTTCTACTATTATTTGTGATGAATAATACCTTTTTATTAATAATTTTATAAGTAAAGGATTCTCATGGTTCATCTTCAATAACATGATATTCAACTATTTACAATGACATGCATTTCCATTTCCAATAATTTTATCGATGGAATATAACTCCTTTGAAAATACAATCATATATAATTATAATTATGATAAACCCTAATAATTATTCTTAATTGAATCATTATTTTCAAAAAAATATAATTGTGACATATTACCATCATAATTAACCTTTTATAATGGAAATATTTTATAATTATTCGATCCAAAAAAATATTTTCCCTATTGTGATAATATTATTAAAATATAATTTTTTTTATTATAGGTACATGATTATTTTCATCTAGGTTGGCTAGATCAATGAAAATGTTCTCCTAGGTATTGGATTATTTTTTATGGGGTTATAAATTGAAAATTTTTTGTAATAAAGTTTACATATAAATTTAATTTTAATGTATTGAAATGTTTGTAATGTAAATTTATTTGTAATTGCAATATATTAAAATGTAAATTTTTTTATAATTAATTTGTAATATATTTATGTTATATTTATTTAAATATTGTAATGTTTTGTTCATATATCATCACACTGATGTAGCTAAGAAGTAATTTTATCATTTCTAGTGATAGCGTTGATAAAATAACATTTAATCAGTTCTAAAATTAACACTAATAAAAATGGTTTTACAAGTGATAACTCTAGAACTAATAACAACCTCTTTTAATAGTGATAACAACATCCATGATTTTCTAAATCTAATAATGAAAATATCTCATGCTAATAAAATCTGAATTTATAGTAGTGTATGTTAAACCATTTACATTGACTAAATAGTTTAACTTTTTTATATTTCATGTTTTTTTATTATGATAACAATGTTAATTCTTCTATTCTGGGTATTATATTTTTTATATGTTTATGTTTTTATGGTACTCTTACTTCTATTTTTTATTTTAACCCCAACTACAGTAATCCATAACTAGTGTCAGGTTTATTACATTGACATAGATACAAGGGATCTAATATCAAATGACCAATCAGTTTAATATTCCTGGAGAACCAGATATATATATATGATCTCTATTTTACATTGTTAATAAAATATAAAACTTAAAATTAAAATTTTGGAAACCTTTAAAATCATTCAAAAAATTTCCCTTCATATCCTATGGAAAAGAAACAAAATAACGGTGAGATCAAACGATCAGTAAGGGTTGGGTACAATAGAATATATTGTGAGTAAATAAGGTATGACCAACTTAGAAAGTTAAGTAAAAATAAACACATTTTATTTATTCAATAACTTGAGTATAAAATAAATTGATGGATGATATCGATGTATTAATCTCAAGGATAACAATAATAATTGAATTCTCAATGAAGAAATGTATACAATTATACATCAGGATCTTAGACATCATGTTATCTCTAAAGTCAAGACCTTATAAAACTAGATTTTGAAACTATGGATAAAGAGCAGTTTCATTTTCCCAACTAATTTATCTCATGAGACCTACTAATACATTGAGGGGTTATATAATTATGATCCCAACCTTTCACTACATTTACAATTCATTTATCATATATTTAATGCTTAATTTAATTCATAAAAAAAATCTTTATCAATAAATATCTTTATTGAGTAAAGAATATAGATATATAATGGTTTTCCCCAATCAAAAAAAATCTTTCAATATAAAACACCATATGTAGAAATGTTATACAGTTTAGGAAAAAATAATATTCATGATAAAAATAATATATATATTTGAGAGAAATGTAATTTCAAAAGAAATTGTTCACAAGAAAGTGAATTTTTTAAGATAAAGTAAATAGACATGAAATTAATAAAGGGATGAGGGATGACCATCAAATTAGTATTTTTTTGTAATATCAATTCTTTTAAAGAAAAAAAGAAAATGGAAAATAAATATTTAAGATAAATTTTCATAAATGGTTTTCTTTGTAAAGCCTTTGAATAAATTTAGAATAAAATAAATAACATAAAATTTTTATAGCGGTGAGAAATTTCATTAATGTTGTATATATTAAAAACATTCCTTTTAAGATTTTGTAAATAAAGTTGAAAATGAGGATTTTGGAAAACATTTGAAATATTCCTTTAAAAGATTTTAAAAATCCTAGTATAACTTAAAATTTCCTTAATAAATCATTTTCGTAAATAAAAGGACTTATATAAAACAATTTTGAAAAATAAGGACATGGAATAAAAATTTACCTGATCAAAAAGAGATATAAGATTGGATTTTATTTTAAACATTTCTTTGATTGATTCAAGTCCCAAATAGGGGAAAAATTTGAAAATCCTTAAAAATCCAAAGGATAAAAAAATATATGTATTTTATAAAGGATATATTATAAGATTCCTTCAATGAAAATTAAGGCACTCCCAAAAAAATGAGATTGTAAAATAAATCCTTACCTATTTGGTAACTTTAAAATTTCAACCCTATAAAGAAATAAACTTGAATTGAAAAAAAATTGTCATGAATTAATATTTATTCTTTTAAAATATATAAAAGGTTCATTATATTCACTATATAAAAGTAAATAGGTTTATATATAAAATAATTCTCAATAGAATGGGAATTGAGATGAAATCAATTACCTCATGCTTATCATTAGTTGAATGTGATTTAACCACCTATATATTGGTTTTAAATATGTTATTAATTTATACCAGATTCATATTAATAAAAATATTATCATATATAGTCCTCTTATAACATCATATCACTCATTCGTTAATAATATTCCATTATTTAACTTGGCTTGGGTGTAAACTGCTTCGTTTTCTCATGCATGTTTTGTCATAAAAGTTCCAATTCTAATGAATAGGATATAGTTTCATAATATAAATAATGATATTGATGTTAAAATATCATATTTATTAATTATATACATTTTTAGAATCATTCTTAAAAATTTTACATGGAAAATGAATCACGTCGCTTCGTGGAGATGGTAGGTCATACATAAGCACGAGCGATGTTAGAATTTCATTAATGTTTGAAAGGGTAAATGGATGATATATTAATTTTATAGAATAAATATAATGTTATAATTATTGCATATATTAATTATTTTCATCATTATGAATATCCATGTTATGTAGTTGTTGAAAATAAATTACATCAGTTCACGACTTGGTAGTCCACAGTATACATGAGTGATGGTTTTGTTTCCCATTTTATGGAGTAAGATATGGATAAATATTATCACATAAACATAATAGTATATCAGTATAGGGTAGATACTGATTTTATTACATTGTAATTGTCATGTGTGATGTCCCAATACTAGTTCTTAGATAAATGAACGGTTCGGTTAGCCACATGGCCTCAAGCGCACCTCCCTAAATGTCAGAGGCTGTTGACTAATAGTGAGGGTTTATGGTGGTATGGTGGAGAGAAAATAACATCATGGTCCTGGTGGAGTACAGTGGTGTATAATAAATAAAAAAATGGAAATAATGTAATAAAAAGTGTATGTAATACATCCAATTAATAATAATAGACAAAAAACAATAAATTGAATGATATTCAAAATGATGTCATTTCCATACAAAATGAGATATAGGAATACATTATTCAATTCTATAGAAAAGTAAAAAAAGACCAAAATATATCTCCAATATAATTTTGATCACTAGCTCCGTCCTCTTCTATAATAATACATCCTATTATAGAAAATCATGCATCCATAGAAGGCCACTTTACCTTGTCCCAACTTGTATCCAAGAAGTTTGTACAGGTACCAAACGAAATCCCAAATAGGGTGTTAATAAAACTAATTAGGCCACCACTAATAGTGTATAATGTTATACAACATTTTAATATATAATAAATTAGTGTATAGGAAATAACAATAAAAGAAATAAATTAAACAAAAAATACATATTTCAGTTTAGGATGTCAATGGGATACCCATATGATAATACCTATTTAGGCATAAGTCAGAATTTCTGTGAGTGTATCAAATTTGATTTAATTTATATAATAGTTTAGGACTCAATTCTCATAAAAAATTGTTCTGGATTAAGATATTCATACAAGTGAAGAATATATCTCATGAAATTTAAGACTTAATAAAGTAATTAAAATAAGGACATTATATATGTAATGCATTTTTTTGACTCCTGATGTGTTAATCAAGTTTTAAGGATCACAAATCCTATACATTCTATAACACTTGTTAATCCTGTGTAATTTGTCTCAAATCATGTGTATAGATGATTGGTTTCTTTACGCTTTAAATAAACTGATCCAATATCTTACGTGCTATGTTTAATTATTGTAAAATATTTTTAATTTTTGTTATAATGAATTTCCTTGATAAATTATTTAATTAATCCATTCTATGAATACCACTTTTAAGTTTGTATACAGATATTTGGATAAGTCCGAGAAACCATGAGTCTACCACCGGTTATGTTTTTCTAGAAAAGGACCAAACACCGTGACCAGACTCCATGACCCAGACACCGTGACCCAGACACCGTGACCCAGACACTGTGACCAGACACTGTGACTAGACACTGAAACAAACTTCATATAAGTTTAATTCTGTGACAATTGTTCCCTGTTGAGACATCATTTGAAGTTTGGAAAAGGACCAGACACCATGATCCTAACACCGCATATGTACTACCATATCCTGATCTCTATATAACTACACCATCATAACTGTATCACCGCTCAAAGGCAAACAATTATACACCATTTCAAGGAGACACTGTTTCCAGATAGACCGTGACACCGTTTCATAATCTATTTTATCATTTTTCAATTTAATCTCTGAAGGTCATATTTGAAGATTTTAAATGCACTAACATAGTTAATGTTTTTTTAGACATGTCACCTGACAGTATGAGGTATGAGGTGCATAATACATGCATCATGTTGTCTCCAACACATACAATCCAAGAATAAAAAAGACGGTGTGGCTAGAAACAAAAGGAGATGATAAAGAAACAAGTGTGTGCGATAATGAAGAAGCACGAGCATTCTTGAAAAAAACTAACACTTGCAACTTCATGAAGAACACATGAATCATTCACTGTGATACCATATATCAGAGTCGAGAACAACCTTTCAATACAGAGTCCACGAAGAACATGATCCAGATTCGAACCAGAGCACCATACTTGCGATGCTCCATTTTTCTCAACAAGACTTTATTTCTGTGTCTGCTTCATCCTAGAAGTCCATAGCTACATATAATAACACTTAGACCACTTATAACATTATCTCATCAATTTTTCTCTATTGTGTATTATTTTTAGCTTTAGAAAAGTGTGTGTGTGTTTTTATAAAAACACGCATTTTCTCTAGAATTAAACTGAAGGATACAAGATATATTTTCTCAAACATCTTTTTACACTTGTGTATTCCCATGGATTAGTGTGGAATAGGTCCTTGTGTGACCTAATAGTTCATACCCATGAATAACTGTGGAAGAGGTTGTGTGACCTGGGCTGCTCTGTGTACTATTGTGAACCCCAATCTAGGGTGTGGATCAAGTTGATTTATATAAACTGTTTGGTGGCAGTTGATCACCAAGTGGAGTGGATTAGGTCTCATCTTGAGACTAAAACACTTGTTTTATATCCAATGTGTTGTTTGATTTAGTTTTCTCTATATTAATGTATAATTCAGATATCACTAAACTTTATTTGATAGTTAATCTTGGGAAGAAGTTATAATTTCTTTTCCTTATTATAATAGCTTCAAAAGTAATATTAATAGCTGATATTAAGTCTAATGAGAATTAATCAATCTTCTGAGAAGTTATTTAAACAGTCAAAATCAAATAACCATATTACATTGATTAACTAGGATGTATTCAAATTTATTGGGGAACCTTTTTAATAATTATTTTCAAACAGAAATTTTTATAGATACTCAATTCACCCCCCCCCCCCTCTTCAGTACTCTACTCCAACCAACATTTGGTATCAATGGTTGTTTTTAAGACTCTATTTTTGACCCTATTAAATTGTGATGTTGTACTTTAAAGATCTGTAAATTTCTATTAATTCTAAATTTCTACCTCTTTAAAATTGTTTTTTAATTATGGATAATATATTTGAAGGTACTGCAACAGACATACCACCATTCTTTAATGGAAAAAATTATGCTTAATGGAAATTAAAATGAAAATTCTTTTATAAAGTATGAGTTAGGAAATTTTTTTCTTCAATTATAGATGAATATAAGATTCTTGATAATGATAGAATCATTTGGGATGACACTACTAAGACTACCTACAATAAAAATTGAAAATCCATGAATGATTTATATTTCTCCTTAGAAGATAAGGAATTTAAAAGAATTTGTTCATGAAAAACTGCCCATGAAATTTTGGATACCTTGTCTATTTCACATAAAGGAACATCTAGTGTAAAAGAAATGATACTTAATACTTATACTATTAAATATGATAACTTTAAAATTAAACTTGATGAGCCTATTTCTGAAATGTATCTCAGGTTCAATGAAATTATCAACACAATGATTTCTCTTGGAAGAGAAGTTACTGTCAAAGAATATATCATGAGGATTCTCAGATTCCTACCTAATAGATGGAGAGTAACCACTATATATATTATAGAATCATGTGACATCAGCAAGTTACCTGAAAAAATAACTCATTGAGAAACTAATGATGTATGAAGAGGATCTGAAAGTCAACAAGGAAGAGGAGGATGAACCCAAAAGAAAATTTGTTGCATTTAAGACCACCACTTTTAAACACAAAGAGAAAGGGAAGTTAGAAGCCTATGTAGAAAGGTCCAGTAGTGAAAAATAATTACCTAATAGTGATGAGGATATGGCTCAATTATCCAGAAGGATTAATATATTTTACAAAAAGAAGAAATTTTTCAGAAAGCCTAACTTCCAAGGAAGATATGATCAAAAAGGATGCTGGAAGAAAGATTGGAAAAGAAGTGAAAAGTCTGATGAGATAGTCTATGATGATTTTAAATGAAAGGGATATATAAATTTCAACATCCCTAAGCTCAATTACACAAATAAATATTATGAAAAATAAATAAAGTATAAAAAGGCAATGAAAACAACATGGAGTGATTCTGAGGATAGTTTAGGTAACTCATAATATTCACATGATGAATAGGATAACAAATCCAATATGTGTTTTATGAAAAACACATCTAAGGTAACACTGGAATCTTCTCTACACAATTCATATTATTCTAGAGATGAGAGTGACACTGAAAATATGTTTAACGAAGAAATTCTTTAATACTGTAAAATTTTTGAAGTGACATGTAATTAACTAAAAGTTAAATAAAAATAATTAAATAAACAGCATGCTTTTAACTCAACTGTTAAAATATAACTTAGTGTAGAAAGGGAGAAAAATTCTAAATTACTCAAAGAAAACAATGAACTAAAACTATCTAATGGGAAATTGAAAAATGATCTTGAAAGGTTTACTAATGGTAAAGATACCTTGGTACAAATTCTAGGTAAACTGATTTCTTCTTAATATACTACTATAATTGGCTATTAACTGGGTAAAATAAATTTTAGAAGAACTAATTTTTTTTCTAAATCTTGGTCATACAGCTTGACTCCTAGTTTTGGAAAAAGTTCAGCTAGTTCAAGTTATGATACACTCTCTACTGTTTTAAGCTTTTCTGGATCAAATAGAGTTTATTTTTCAAGTACTTTACATAATTCTTATAGTAAACCTATAAGGAAGATATGGTTTCCAAAATCACTAGTCACTGATATTACTGAACTCAAATAGGTATCGGTACAAGAATCTATTTCTATCAAACTATTTTGTAAGAAAGGTTCTTAAAGAGATCCTGTAAAAGCTTATGGTACTTGGACAGTGGGTGTTCATGACACATGATAGGGGACTATTCCTGATTCTATAATTTTATAAATATTAATGGTTGAAATGTCACCTTTGGTGACAATGCCAAAGGAAAGATCATTGGCCTTGGCCAAATCAGTAACTCTAACTCAGTTTTAATTTCCAAAGTATATTTTCTTGCTGGATTAAAATATAAGTATTTCACAACTATGTGAGGATGGATTTGAGGTAAAATTTTAAAATTATGCTTTCAATTTTTTCAATTCTTAAAATAAATTAGTATTTTCTACTTTAATAAATCAAAATGTGTATTCTGTTAAATTATATTCTTTAGTCTCCCAAAATTCTTCATGTTTAAGTGAATTTCACAAAGAGTCTTGTATTTGGCATAAGAGACTAGGACACTGTAATATTCACTCTCTTAGAAAGTTAACTAGAAAATGGATGGTCAAAGACCTATCCAAATGTGAGTTTCCAAATGATAAAGTGTGTAATCCTTGTCAAAATGGAAAGCAACAGAAAATTTCCTTCAAACCAAAACAAAGAAGCGTCAACTTCTCAACCTCTCAAATTTGTTCACATGGATTTTTTTGGACCATCTAGAGTTTCTAGCATAAATGGGAAGCACTATGTTTATGTTCTTGTAGATAATTTTTCTAGATATACTTGGACTTTCTTTTTTTCTCACAGAAGTGAATTCGGCTCTCATTTCACCAAATATGCCAAAACTGTAGAAAATCTTATTGGAATTAAAAATTAAATCCTTAAGAAGTGATCAAGGCGGTGAGTTTGAAAATCAAGAGTTTGGATCCTTTTTCTCACAAAATGGATATAGTCATAATTTCTCTGCCCCTAGAACACCTCAACAGAATAGAGTTGTAGAAAGAATAAATAGAACCTTGTAAGAGATTTCTAGAACCATGTTCAGTGAATATGACTTACCTCTTTATTTTTGGGCAAAAGATATAAATACGACATGATATATTTTTAAATACCTGTATTTTCCATATATATTTTTTTATTATGTGGAATTATTTCAAGACCACAAAATCGGGCGGCATGCAATTCTGAGGCCTGGAGTTCCTAGAATGATCCATCAAAGTTTTGTTAAGATTTAATTAGCACGTGTAAGTAGTTTTCCTAAAAAATTAGAATAACTCTTAAATGGTTGCCCGAATCAGAAATATAAGGGTACCATTTCATTCAGGATGGTAAGTTTACCCTTGGTTTGACTTAAGTTTAGTCGGCGCAGGCTTCCAGTGAAAAAACATGAAAATGGAATAACCATAAATAAAATAATTAAATAAAGTTATTTTATTTTTCAAATGCTTATAACTCACGAATAGTTACTCGGATTAAAAATTTAAAAACACCACTAAACTCGTGAGAGTATAATTTTTTAGGTAGATACTAACATTAGTCGGCACATGCCACCTGTAAAAGTTAGTTTTTTTCCGTAAATAAAATAATTAAGTGACAATTATTTTATTGTAAAATCTATAAATTCTAAATAGTAACTTGGATTAAAAATATGGGAGTATTATTGAGTTCTTTGGGGCATTTTTTCCTTAGGCAGAGCCTAACCCTGACCGGCGCAGGTCGAGGGTGAACATATTATTTATTAAAAAAAATTAAGGTGCCTTCAGTAAACACGCGACCATTGTTTTCTAACTTTTGAACTGATGCTCAGATTAAAAATATGAAGCAACAGTTGAATCCATAGCACTGGGATTTACTTATGGAAGACTTTACATTGACCTTAGTAGGGCTGGATAAAAAATTAAGTTTTTTTACCTTTTAAAAGAAATGAAATAAAATAATTCTATTATTTTATTTTCTTTCTTCTCCATCAACAGACAAGCGGAGTGTGGGACCCACAATTTTTCAAGCCAATAAATGTCTTGAACTCTCAATATTAAGTAATGACATCATTGGGGAATTAGTAAGGTTCTTAATTAATGATCCCTCATTAATTTCCCACGTCGTTACTTACCCTCTCCCTCTCCTATTTATATAGATCTTGGGAGAGGTATCGGCATAGTTTTTCCAAGAAACAAAGTGCTGAAGGAGTGTCGTGACTCCAAACCCTTAGAGGACAGAGCCAATCCTAGAAAGAGGTGATGGGTGAAATCGAACCACGGACCGAAGGACAACGTGCGAGTGGCGTCGTTGGGAACTGGTTGTGGGAATGAATAACACGATCCACCTTCAAGTGTGGGCACTCTCCAACGAGTTTACTAAGTAGGGGGTTTGTTCTTTTACATATTTTAAATGTTTTCCTCTTCCCTGTTCTAGAATAATATGAAGAATGCGGACAAACTGACTAATGGGTTGATCTGATATTCATATTTTTTTGTGGGAGGTTGTTGTGGGGTATCTTTGTAGGGTTTTGATTATTGTTGAATTCAATTGATTATTAAACCCTTAATATTTTTCATTTTTACGAGCTAACATGGAGAGCGCAGGACAAAAAAGCCTGGCTTGAACCTTTCACTATCTTTCTATCTTTGAGCCTCCATGGAAGACCTCCAGCGCGGTGACACCGAACGTCTATGTTGGGGATAGCGCATCGACACATACCGCAAGAGGAGGCAGTGGTACAAAGCTGTGGTGGTCATCGGAGCGGCCGGCACCGGCCAGCCATGGAGGAGGCACGGCATGCTGTCGTGCACCGTCAGTGAGAAAAAGGGGGTCATGCCTCATCAGCCACGGTGACCAGACGAAGAAGGATGGAACACCGGCTAGCCACGGATGGCGGAGCAGCTCACCATCGTGCGCCACTAGAGAAGTCGGCTGGCACATCGGCTGATCGCGAAGAAATCAGCAGGACCTGCTCCAGCAGGTACCGTGTGCCACCTGGAAGCACCACCTATCGCCGCTGCTGTGAATAATACCGAACCACCTTCGGCCCTTTGGGAAAACCAGGGGTCGCTCCCCCGGTGGCGGCTAAGGCGGACCCCCTTGTGGGTCGCACCGCACACAGCCGAGCCGCCACCCAGTGGGTCTCCCCCTTGTGGGTTGCACCATACACAGGGCAAGCCTCCCCCTTACGGGCCACAGCCTATGTGGTCGGTCCACTCCCTATGTGGTTGGGTCGCACCCTATGCGGTCGGGCCATGCCTTATGCAGGCCAAGTTTCCCCCATGTGGGCCGTCCTTCACGAGCTACCCCATTGCCGGTCAGGCCGCCCTTACGGGCCACCTTTGTAGGCTACCCCCTTGTGGGTCGGGATGGACCCCAGCCCAGTGGGCTAAGTCCACCATATCCCATCCCAGATCAGTTCTGATAGGGTCAGTCCAACTGGGTCGGACTTGACCCGGGCCCAGAAACATTTAAAGGGTCATAACATGGGAACCAGGTGTCTATTTGACAAACCATCTATGGTGATCGGACCCTAGGATCGAGACGATCCTTTTGGTATAATCCACTTGAATTTTGGAGATAGTTGTACTAAATCCATGTTGGATTTAATCCAAATCCAACCAGGCCCTCGGAGCAAAAATGCTTATAACACACTGATCGGGTGTCTGATTGATGTGTCGTCTATCCCGTTGGAACCCTTAAGACATGAAGTTACTTTGGGTTACTCCTTTGTGAAGTATAGTCATGGTCGAGGTACGACATAAATCTTGAGATGTAGATATTGCAGTACTCAAGCGTGCTATGAGTGGGAATCTAATGGCTGGTAGTGAGGCGGAGGTTGGAGAGAGGCCATAAAGAGGTTAGTACCGAGCGATCCTATGTGGGTCAGCACCTAGTGGTCCTGTATGGATCATTACCTAGTGGTCCTATATAGATAAGCACCTAGTGGTCCTATTTGGATCAACACCTCATGACCTGATGAGGGCCATCCTTAGAGAGGACCGTCGTGGTTCCGCGGTATACCGATCCTGGGCGGATCAGATACAGTGTGGGTCATTGTGGGGGTTAGTTACCTATTGAATCTGGGTAGTCGGATCCTGTGTTGATCATTGCGGGGGGTTAGTACCTATCGATCTTATGTGGGTCAGACTTCGTTTGGTTAGAATCAGTGCCTCTTTATAGAATAATATGATCTAGATTCGTGGCTAATCTTATGTACTTCTATACTTTACTTAAACCTGGTTTTGAGCTGAGAGTCTAATTCAGTTGCGTCTGTTGCTTTGTGCTTTTTGATTGAGAATTGATTTTTGGTTTTTCCTTCGTGGAACTGTAGGATACCTACTGGGTCTCAGGGTCCCTACTGAGTATCATTATACTCACCCCTTCACTGGCTTCACTCTCACCTTTTTGTGTCTTATAAGGACAACGTATAGCATTCATCGAGATTTGAGGGAGCTAGGACAAGGTGGTGCACGGAGGAGATGAGCGGACGTGGACTGTTGTGGAGGTGATATGTACCTACCCTTTAGGTAGGATCCTCGGAGAACGACCCATGAGTGTTTTCCCTTTTTCAATTGTATTGTACCTTTCAGTTGTATTGGTACTTTTAATGTTGGGCTTGTATTTTGGCCCCTTTACATTCAATACTCTTTTTACTACGGTAATTTACTTCATGGTTGCATCCTGTTGCATTCTAATATCTATGTTTGTACAGGTTTAAAAACAATACCTTCTCGTTTTAAGGATGTGCCTTTTCGGTGCTAGTCAGCAACCACTGGCCTATGGAAGGCAGTCTTGGGGTAGTCACAGCACGGTACCCAGGGGATGGGTCATGACAAAGTGGTGTCAAAGGGATCGGTTCTACTGAAGAACTAAGACTCTGATATTTTAAATTTAGAAATAGTGTCAAGTGTTATGAGTGTGGTTTTCAGTTTGAGGAGTCCAGTGTTGGTACGGTGGCCGACGTATCCATACACCAGTACCATTAATTCTGATTTCCAACTCAGTGCACGAAAACACTGATTGCGTGTATTTTGGAAAAAAAAATCGGTTTATTTGGAGTCACCTCACCAAGTATAACTTAATGATCACAGAACACCTATTCCTTATCAAGATTCCGCCACGTAGATAGCCAACTAGGATTCCTGAGAGACTACACAATGATCACCCACCGAGCGATGAGGCTTCAGTGTAGGTCCATATTACTATGTTTCCACCTTCAGGTGGTGTACTAGTAGTGCCACCACCCATTCAGCAGAAGATGCCACCATCCCCACCAGTAGAGGGTGCATGCTGACTAAGCGTATTTCACGAGTTTCAATGGAAGAGATCTCCAGGGTTCTGAGGTGAGACAAATCCCCAGGTAGCTGAGAACAGGTAAGAGGTTGTGGCCAAGTTTCTACCTAACCAAGGCACTATTCTATTAAATGGTGATCCTGGTAGAGATCCTTTTTACAATCATCAGTAGGACAATGACAATATTTAGATTACCCTGATCTTGCGAAGATGTGACTTTTCAGTGGACAAGCTTGATAACACTCCTCAAAGAAGGGGGTCCCTTTCCATAAAAAGATGAGGGATGAGAGTTCTATATAGCTTCTACAACTTCAGAAGGACGACATGTCGGTAGATGAGTATTTATTGAGGTCTACCAACCATCTCGGGTACTTGATGAATACAGTACGGTCAATGATTTAGGGCTCGGTCCTCTGAGAGAGGTGTGTTTAGGGACATCTGAGCCATCACTTTTCCTATATGAATTCCTACTTATGTTAGGGTGCTAGAGATAACCTTTGGGGTTGAATTTTATTTTGAAGAGTGGATACATACAGTGAATGTTAGTGGTGGGAAATCAGGAAACCGATGCCAGTATTAGAGACTTAGGCGGGTAAAATTTTTCAAGAAGAGAAAGTGTTAAGGATAGATGAATCTACAGGGCATCCGAAATGGAAGTGGAGATGGAAAAGCAGCAAGAGGTGGTACACATTTCAACATGTTACAACCACCACCTTAATGTGGTCCCTACCAGGCTCAGGGAGCTAGAGGAAAGGGGAAGGGAGTAGCTACAAGTGGTCAAGGAGTGTGACCCAAGGGCTCTAGGAATGATTTGAGATACGGTCTTTGTATACTACTAGCTACCATATTAATTGAAATAGGTAATAATAATTCCTCCTTTCAATGAACCTTGTTCAATACCTAGAGTTTCTAGTTAAACCGTTTACATGCCTCTTACGTTTGGAGATACCTTTGGGAGGATACTTGATGATCACACTTATGATGATGGTGTGATCTGACCCTTGAGGTGAGAGTTTCATTTGGAACCATTTGGTGGCAGTGTTGAGGCCTTACGATGTTAGTATGGGTATGGACTAGACATCTAAAGTTTATACTCATATTGACTATATTAGGAAAAAAGTTTTTGTTTTATCTACAACATTGAAATGGGGTTTTCCTTGGTCGGTGAAAAAGGAAACCTAGGCGGCACAGGATAAACTCATGCATAGAAGGGTGCAGCTGATCACTCTTGAGTCGTCTAGCCTTACCCAAGTGGCAGTAGGAGTTTTCATTTTTCAGTTCCAAAAAAAAGTGGTCAAGCGTGAGGAAATCTTTTCAAAATATGTTTCCACGATTACCTCCCTAAAGGGAGAGGGACTTATTCTTTGGCTAGGTACTATCAGAGATTTGTACCTGACTTCTCCATGGTAGAGGCTCCCTTATCACCATTAATTAAGAAGGTGGATCCTTTTTTATGGATGGAGAAGTGTCAGCAGATCTTTCTAGAATTGAGACAAAGACTAATGAGTGCCCCCATCTTGAGGCTACTAGAAGAGGGAATTGGGTATATAGTCTACTACAGTGCATCAGGGAATAGACTAGGTTATTTCCTGATGCAGGAGCAGGCAGTGATCGCATATGGCTCACGGAAGATGTGAAAGCATGATCATAACTACGCTACCCATGGCCTGAAGTAATCAGTAGTGGTATTTGTGCTGAAGATGTGGTGGCACTACCTGATGGGTGAATGGTTTACTATTTACTATGATCACAAGAGTCTCAGGTATATCTTCTCACAAAAGGACCTGAATCTAAGACAACAATGATGGCTAAAATTCCTCCAAGACTTTGACTTTGAGATAGTCTATACTCCTAAGAAGGGGAAAACGCGGTAGCAGACTCACTCAATAAGAGGTCTGGTCTATAGCTATTGAGTGGGGCATCAGAGAAGCTAGTCATGCTATAGATATCCTTCATGGATAAATATAGAGCATATTACCTCCAGTCTATGACTGTCACTCCCCCAATTCTTCAGCGAATTCATGAGGCAAAGCTTGGCATGTTGACTGTGAGGCTCGATGGGCTCAAATAACCTCAGGACAGGAACCAGAAGGATTTTCTAAAGGTTGGGAGCATGTCATTCTCTTAAGAGGATATTCCATGGTATCGGTAGCACTACAAGAGGAGGTGTTTAGGGAGTTCCATACATCCCATCTTGTGGTACATCCTAGTGTTTCAAAGATATACCAAGACCTCTGACATCCGCACTGGTGGCCAGGGATGAATAAGGCAGTGGCAGAGTTTGTATCACGATGTCTTACTTGTCAGCAAGTGAAAACTGCACAGAACTATCATAATTCTTATGCTAACAGGATACAAATACCCTTAGGGTCCGAGTAAGAATACCATCTCTTCTACAGGTCTCACCACAATGAGGATTTCGGAGGTTTTTTTGGAGTGGAAAGCAATATTCGAGGTTCATTGGACCTTTCTAGATTCTCAGCAGAGTGGGTGAGGTGGCGTACCATCTATCTCTTCCCCCAAAGATGCAACATGTGCATAATTTTTTCCATGTACTGCAGCTAAGGAGACGTGTGCATGATCCATCACACATGAATCATGACATAAGAGAGAACCATGGGTAAATCCCTATAGGTAACTAGCACTAGTGGGACCCTAGAAACCTCATACTTTATTAATAAATCCACCACTAAACTACGAGTAGTATCAACATGCATGATCTATTATAGGGTAACTTGTTCCAGGGCCTAAGGGTCTCCAAAAAATCATTCCCACACAAGGTCCACTAGATGGTAATGCATACCAAGGTCTAAAGATTTCTGATCATATCAAATGTTTAGTTAGTGTTGTGATTGTAAATCATGCTAGATGAATTTGGGCCTTATCCACTACTGAATAAATTAGTGTACTAATTCTATTTTTCCCATAGATACCTTGGATTCCCTTTATGCTCAAACTAATATTCACATATCACATAGATAAACACTTTATCATTTACATGTCGAGCATTATAATCACATAACGAATTCACCACTTTCTATAAAAAAGAATTTGAAAATACATTTCAAACTACTTGCACAATTTATGGAAAACCATTGGAAACACAAGAAGAAGAAAACATATTCAAAAAAGTAATTTATATGGGAAAATACCCTTCAAAATTCATATTCACAACAAAACCACTTTTATGACATGATTCACAATTTTATAGGCACATTTCAGGAGCACAAAAAAGAATTCAATATACCAAATACTCATTTTTCATTTAAAATAGACCTTTATCACATTTCCACATTTAAATCCCTTTGAAAATAAATTTCTCACCATCCATGAAATCAATAGAACATTTCCAAGAATCAACACAATAAGGCATATAATTAATAAAACCATTTTCCATTAGAAACCCCATTTTCATCACAAGTGCATCATAAACCTCTTAAAAAACATGATTCACACCTTATAATCCATCCATAGAACACAATTAAAAATTTAATAACAAAATTTAAACTCATCCAAAAATGTAAAAGCGTGGAATCACCTACCTCAAGTGTATAAATTTCTAAAATTCACTGATACACCACAACCTCACCACCCAAGGACCCTATAAAGGAAATATTGAACCAAAACATCAAGAATAAAACCTAATAATCAATATCCAACTTAAAATAGGTCACCCAACCCACAGAAGAACAAAACCCCAAAGAAGGGGGAAGAGAAACCCTATAAAATGGGATAAATTAAGGTATAAATACACTTACTTGGATATTCCTAGAGAAACCACACCAAATACACCATGAAAATGAATATCCAAGGGAGCATAGAGGGAGGGATGAGGTTTCTAGGGTGAATAATACCAAGTGGGGAGGAATATGGGTGTTTAGGGTTAAAAATTAAAGGGGAAAGGTAAAAAACCCAATTTTTAATGACCTGGACAGGTTTCATGGTTTGCGCTCACTATTTGACAAACTGTGCAATAACCATGAACCCCTCACTATCCAAGAGGCACTGACCACACAGTTTTCCCACATAGATTGACTATCTATGCACTAACTGTGTGGTAGATATTATTCAACACTAACATCTACTACATGGTTACCTAGGTAGAGGCACATGATTTCCCTTAGTTGTGACATAACCGTGCGCCACATGCTGCCAAGCCCAAATTTTCCATTTTTATCCAAAACTCAAGGGAAACCTAAGGTATAAATTCTATACCAAAATTAAATGAATAAAATACCTCAAAATTAAATCATGGATGTGACATCATATATATTCAAGGAATAAATCCATGAGATTTTTAAATAAGGGAAATCTTAGTCCATGATACATCGGATGCTTTGAGATCCTTGATCGCATTGGAGTCGTGCCTTATCGACTAGCACTCCCACATAACCTATCTCAAGTACATGATGTATTTAATTTATCCCTATTAATTAAGTACATAGAAGACCCCAAATATATATTTAATCTATATGTTCTACCCTTAGAGAATGATATTTCATATCAGAACGATTCGGTGAATATCTTAGATTGTAGAGACAAAGTTATATGAAATAAGACAAATCAACTGGTCAAAGTGTTGTGGATGAACTATGAGTTTGATGAAGCAACTTGGGAACTAAAATAGGTTATGAAACATATTTACCCTTATATATTTTATTATATGAAATGTAATTTTTAGGTTGAAAATTTTAAAGGGGGGGAATGTAACAAGTAATTATAGAAAAACACATGAACTACTTTGGGTATTTTGGAACACTATAAGTTATACCCTGTCATATTTAAAATACCATTACACATTATAACAATAGATAATTTAGGCTTTATATTATGATCATTATGATTGTAATATATTAAGGGTTATGATAAAATCCATTTAACACATATGAAAGAAGTGAAGTCCTAGACCAGTAAGATCATAACTTATAAAGCCCATTTATCATAGCTTCCATTGGAGATGGAATCACTTCGTTTTCCCACTGAACAATACCAAGATAATATACAACATCTACATCATAATAAAAACCATTTATTATAGAATTTGAAGTTTATCCAGATCATGGATCAAAACATGTTCACCGAACCACCCTAAGAAAGTGTCGTCATCATACACCATACCCTTAGGGATTACACTAGTGTAATAAGGGGTTATGTATACAAACCCAAATAGTATTAATTTTTATATTTTTCTAATGATAATATTTATCCCTTTTTATTATTAATTTATAAATGATTAAGTAATAAGTTTGATAAAAATTAAATTTTAATAAGATGAAACTCAAATTGTTTTTTTGGGAAATATATAGTTTCAATCAAGACACCCTTTTTGATGGAGTAAATAATTTTTCAAATAATTTTTATTTTATAAAATATTATTATTAAATAATATTTAATTAAAAATAAATGATAAGTATAATTTTATGAATTCAAATACTATCTTTATAAGGGTCTAAAAAAGTTATCATAATAAAAACCAATACTTTTAAATAAATGGGGTTTTCAATTTAAAAGTATATATTTTAATATTTAGAGAATTATTGTAATAAAATAAATATTATTTTTTAAATAAATATTCCTAAATTATCAAATGGTTAATTTTTCATAACTTTCAAAGATAATCAATTTTTTGGGTAAAAATTATATACAGTATAAATATCTGGTATGTATTATGACATTTTAAAATTCAAAAAGTGATTTAATATATACTATAAAGAGTATATATACCCAAAATTATGTTTCCCATTTAAAAAATTGTTTTAAAGTTATTTGATTAATTTTTTACACCCTTAATGAATCCTCATAAACCTATGTTATATTTTAAGGTTTTAAAATTAATTCTTTATAAGAATAAATTACTTATACATCAAAAAGGGTATTATTTTAATGATTTAGGTTTATATACTTATAAAATAATTAAAAAGAATTATATTTTTTAGAAAAAATGGGAAAAACATTAAAAAAAATTATTATATTATCATATAGAGTCAAAAACCTATGTTTTGAAATTAATAAAAAAATTTCCCACTCATTCACTGTAAAGACCCAACCAACCACCCATTTATATTCACTAAAAATCATTGTATAATTAATTTATACTTAATTTCTCTATCTTAATCCTTTTTAAGGTGTCTCAAATCTCTTTGGAATCTCCTCTATAACTTTTAGAAGTTCCCTCTCAAGGTAAGGGATCATCTCTTTCTCTTTATTCAAGAACCTTATTTACATTATGAATTTTGATTTACATTTTTTCATGTTGGGATATATTTTTAAACATAAATTTTACTTTTATTATGACTTTAATATTATGAGAGGCCCATTTCACTCTCATTGAACTTTTCTAAGAATCTTTATTTACCCTTTTTATGCTACCGAAATTATCCAGTGATTTTCATTGACAAAAATTAGTATAATGAATAACCATACCCATTCCTGATTAAGGGTATTCACCTAAATTTTCCTATGCTTCATTGATTTTGTACATAATTTTATTTAATTAATTATACTTTATCATGGTATTAAAAGTTATTAAATACATCCTTATGGTGTATAATCTATGAGGTACACTTATAAATGTGATTGATATGAAAGTGACAGGTGGGCCTAAAATTATATAACCCTCCAATGAATTGGGTGATTTTTTTATCTCGTTATATACCATTTATGGTGAATGAGAGGTTATACTAATAATATTGTGTTATTATTTCATTGTTTTTATCCTAAAAATATGTTTATGATGTCATTTTTTATGTTGTTTCAACATTCCTATGTTTCCTTGATGTTATCATGTCATATCATGCCTCATTATTCAAGATTATGATTATTACCCATTTTATATCATCTTGGTAAACCTCTTGAATCACATGTATTAATTTCATCATTTTATGATTTTATTATTCCATTACCAAGAATTAGATCTCCCCCTTTCCTATGTACATCCCTAGGTTATCTTATGCAGTTTTAGAAGAACAATGAATATTAATGACATGTTGTGGAGTTTTTATATAATTTTGTTGTATAAATGTTTCAAAATATTATTTTATGTACCTAGTTTCCTAAAGAAATTAGGCCTCGTGATATTTAGGCATTTTATTATGTGTTTATTTATGTAATAAATAATTAGTTAATATGTATAAAATCATGGGTTATCATAGAGGAAAATTTATAAGTTGATAAAAAATGTTGAATATGACGTAGACTTTTCCTCCACACATTCTTATTTAGGATTTAAAAAAAATTGTTTAAATGACATATAATTATAAAAAAATAAGTTCAAAATGGATATTATAAAAATTGAAACTATAAAATAAAGAAAAAATACTTGAAATTTGTGTCTTGGTTTTTAGAATCAATGTTTTTTAACTGATGGGAAGCCACGTGCTAAATTTAAAGGATGTAGAGAAATTTATGAGGTGGATTTAAATAATTATAGAACCAATTTACTGACTCAAAATATTCCAAAATGTTTTGGTATTAAAGGCATGCATTAAATATTATTTCTAAAATGATAATTGATCATGAAGGAAAATTTGAAATTCAAAATATAGATTAAAATGTTTTTCATTATTTAGTTTCCATTTAAATCATAAAACATGCTATACCTTTTATAATATATAATATTATGGGTGATAAGGGTTCATAAATATTTGATTCATGAGATGAAATTTATTTTTAATCATACAATTTTATTGATGTTTTAAAATTTTATTTAGAAAATAAGACAAAGTTGAATTAAAAATTGACATTCATGGAAGAATATATCTTACATATGACTTATGGTTATCTTGTTGTAGTGAAGGGTATATATTTTTTACCACTCAATATATTGATTTGTAATGAAATTTGAATATTAATATTCTCTCCATCTCTGATATTCCACCCCCATTTTCAAGTATTAAGATAGTTTGGAAAGTAATTCATATTTTGAATGATTGGGTCATTAAGAAGAAGAAAATTCTTTAAAATTGAAAAATTATTCTTCTAAAGTAAATATGAAATATAATGTAAAATAAAAAAATTATCTTACAAGAATCCTCTCTTTGTAATGTTGAATACTTTTATATTAGATGTTTTTAATATATCTTGAACTTGATTATTTAATATGTACTGAAAGTATCATCTACCACTAATGAAATAATCAAATAAATTATTAAATATATTAATAGTTTAAAATCTCGAATGGAAAATTTTCAAGAGTTTGTAAGGAATAAAAAATCAATTATAAATTTTTATTTATACTTTGATGTGTTAACTCGTTGGAATTAAAATTATTTGATGATTAAACATTCTTTAAATCAGAAGTAACGTTTTTATATGATTTCTTATAATGATAAAAATCCAAGATTCTATCCTTTAAATGATGAGTGGAAAATAGAAGAACAATTTTTAAATTTTTATGTCATTTTTTTAAATCACAAACATGATTCTATAAACTGGTTATCCAACTACAAACTTATTCTTTTCTCAAGTATGGAAAATTGAGTGTCTCCTTTTAATTCATTTAAATGTTGAATATGGGGTGTCGAATGGAAGTAATTTTCATATAAAATTTTTTTTTAACAAGTATTGGGTATAATACATTTTTCAACATGAAATTAAAGTGGTTATATTGTATTTGGTTCCTTAGAACTGACTACTATGTTGTAAGAACCCAAGTTTTTTGAATGGGTCAAAATTCCGACCCGGTTTGAATTTTTGACTTGTCTCTGAGAAAACTAGGAAAATCTAGGAAGTTCTTGAAATTTAAAAAATACATGTTGTGTACTCCCAAGAACACTCTGTGTGTGGGTTAAGCATGTACTATCTATGGGCTGACCAAGTACATGTTGTGTGGTGACTGTGAAAGAATTTCCTACTACAAGTCATGTAGTGTTACTTGACACATTGTGTATCGTCCTTCTGGGAACTGGTTGAATCTTAGCTGTGTGTTGACCCATGTGGTGCATCCAAGCTGTGTGGCTACCTCTACTTAAGTCAGATTATAGACAAAGACACTACACGGCGTGTATTCCATCATACAAGTCGTGTACTTTTATTTTTATTCGCTTATATGAAAGAGTGACATGTCTAATTTCATAAAATATCTTCTTCTTCCCTGGTTTCATACTTTTGACACTCCAAGAGGCCTAGAAAGTTTATTATCCTAGATTCTTCATCAAACATCCATTATTCAATCTGTCGGTGGTTTTGGGATCTCATCATCAAGTCTAAACCCATGCACCCTCTTTCGTTCTAGTTTCTTTTCCTCACACACCACAGTTTCCATCTGAACAAAATTTCCTGGATTTGATATAAATATAGATTTATGAATATCGGATTTGATTTATAGATCTATATCGAACATTCCTACATCTACAAGTCTATGTTAGGTGGTGCATACCTTGTTTTGTGTTTTTGTAAAAAAATTGGGGGTTACGTCTTTTTAGCGCAACATCAGGTATTGATCGAGACCCACGTTACATTATATTAAATTGATTGTATGACTTGTGGGATGTCTTTGGGAATTCCCTCACCTTGTTATGCTTGAGTGAGGCCGGGTTAGAGGTCACTTATAAATTGGGTAATTTTGGTCGGGTGTTACAAAATGGGTATAATTGAATTGTTTGATTAAATTGTTGAGTATAAACATGATAAGTAAGATTAAGGGAAAACATGTCTAGTGCAATTCAATAGTTAGTTTTTTTCCTATTAGAAGTATTTATTTTAATTATATATATGTGATGTGTGATATTTCAAATACTATAACCTTTGGGTTGTGTTGGGTATGGCCTGGGTATTGTTGAGTGATGATGATCACAGGTCGGGCTTGGCCCGGATTACATTGCGTGGTTATGGCCACGGGATTGGGCATCATGGACATCGTCTTGAGGTAGTGTAACTATTGGGTTGGGAATGGCCTAGGTTAATTGGATGGCAAGGCCATCGTACTTGATTGACATGGTCACAAGGAAACGAGGTGTCAAATATGATGTGGCTTGGGAATGTATTTTGGTGATTACTGGTCACCCATAAATTTGAGTAGTGTGTACGTAGGTAGACTCCGTGATAAGGTGGTTTTGACCACTATTTGGGTAGAGGAACCCAATATATGTGGTTAGGTACAATTGGTTTGGGTGTGCTTTCTATAGGAATCCATACGGAAGGTGAGGAGACTTCAGGGGATAGAGTTGAGGCTATCAGGTTGGGGGAAGAGGCTCACTGTGATTTGAGGGAAGACATCATTCTCCCTCCGGTTACTAATTTGAGCGCAGACATCATTGTCCCTCTGGTTACATATTTGAGGGAAGACATCCTTGTCCCTCTGGTTCCTATTTTGAGGGCAGGTATCACTGCTACTCCGGTTATTGTTCCATGGACAGGCTTGGGCTTTTGAGCAGGGTTACTATTGTTTGGGTGTGCCTTCAGTACATTAGTGCTTGAGACACAAGGTGTCAGGTTGCACATGGTGTCGGGTTACATGACAGAGATTCCAGCGTTTGTCGAAGAAGGTGACCCTCTATGGTGGCTATTGAGAGAAATGGATTTTATGTTTATTTGTGCATCGTATTGTTTACTGCTTTCTTTATAAATTCATGCCTGCTTAAACCCTTATAAAATGTATGCACCATTGGGTGGTATCCTTCTGAGATTCATCTCACACCTTGCATGAGCCCTTAAGGATATGTGTAGACTTTATGGATTTATGTGCAGAAAAGAGATCAGCCTTAGAAGATGGATCGTAGTGTTTTTTTACATTGAGATGGTATTGGCCTTGCATTCATGCCTAGCTGGAGATTATTTGGTTTTACTTTATTTTCTCTATCAGAATACTAACTTTTATATGTTGAAATTGTTGGTTATACATTGGTTCAATTTATATATATTGAAAGTACCATTCAATATGTATATGTGCATAAATTTGAATACCCTTTATAGATACATGGGTATGGAATTCACTACACAATGATCTTGGCTTGGAAAAACGCATTGCAATTTTGGCAGCATAACGACGTGACATAAGGATTAATGAAAATGGTTGATGAGAGAGAAATGGGTGTCTCATCATATGTACATGAAATGGAAATTAATGGGGTCATATAGATACATGTCCCAATAAACGTAATGGAATTTAGATGCATAATAAAAAAGAATTACTTGGATGTAAAAGAGGAGAGAGAAATCCCTCACGGAATTTTGGCATGGTAACAGGGGTAAATGGGGGGAATTAATGAGATAGAGAGGGGTTTACCATTATCCAAGCATAAATAGTACAGTATGGGGGAGGTTTAAAATCAAACCCCAACCTTTTTAATTGAAAACAAAAGGTCATAACAACTTAAAGAAAAATTGACAAAAATGAGAAAGAAGGAAATCCCTTACATGGAAGTGTGATCCAAAAGGCTTGGGAGAGGCTTGAGAGAGGCTTCTTGGGAGATTTGGGCACTTGGGAGGATTATAGAGAGAGGAGGGCAGATTTTGGACGAACTCCAAAAGATTTCAGTGAAGAGGAAGTGGGAGCTTGGGAGGGTTTATATTGGAAAAGAGAGGGAATTCCTTATTATTTAGGTTTGGGTCACCACACATTAAACTAATCAATATCACAAACCAGCCCCTAGTTTTTGCCAATGTTTTTTTTTTCCAAAGGGGAGTGGAAAACAATATTTTATATGTACAATGGCCTAAATTCTTAAAATAACAGGTTTTCTTATGAGGAGGTGAGTCACACTCCCAAGGAAAACAATTTAAAAAGACAAAATGTTTTATAAGCCTTAAAGGGTCCACTAAAGCTTTTTAAAATAAATAAAAAAACCCAAAATAAAATTATTTTAATGGTAAAACATATATTGGCCAAAAATAATGTTTATATTATTTTATTACATCACTATTGGGTCATTATTATGTCATAAAACACATTATATATTTAAACGGTATTTAATTTTTACCCAAAAAATTGATTTTCTCAGAAAACTATGAAAAATTCATCGTTGGATAATTTCAATGTCCTAATTCTAAAAATAATATTCATTTTATATAAATAATTTTCTAAATATGTGAATTTTTACTTTTAAAATAAAAATCAACATTTATCGAAAATTCATGGGTTTTGACAAAAATCGCTTTAAAACCTTAATAAAAATTAAAATTGCATTCATAAAATAATATGATAATTTATATTTAATAAAAATTAATTTTATAATAATATAATATTATGAATTTCAAAAATCCATTAATTCATCAAAATATATTTCTTAGATGAATATTAACTAAAAATACTATTTGTGCTTTAAAAACTATTTACAAAGTAACAATAATAAAATGAATGAATATTCTTTACAAAAAAATAATGTACATAGTCATAGTGCTAGGGTCTTGTTACATAACCCCTTATAACACACACATAAGACCGAAGAGTAAGGTGTGTGATGGTGACAGACTCCTGGGGTGGCTTGGGTAACATTGCTTGGGTGGTAATATCTATTAACTTCCACTTCTCCCTTAGTGAGCTCCACTCAAGCTTAACATGTTCAAGATTGGATTGGGCTTGGTCAAGAGTGAAGACCAATGACACCACCTTCTTTCCAAGCTCTGAAAAATGGGCATCGTACGGGGAAATTCTACAAGATGAGGCCATCACTTCCTATGTCTGGGTAAATTGTATTTGTTAAAGCCATGTATTTATAATAATAATTTGATCACTGTTCAACAGCTATATTAGAAAATTTCACAATTAATAATGGTATTTTAAAATCCATAAACATAATACCAAGGAAGTTCACATTTTATATAACCATAATGAAACATTTAATTAGATCAAGGGGAATCCCCATTAATAAAAGTTTGGGTTGTTACAATCTTCCCCCCTTAATATATTTCACCCTCAAAATTTTCTTTTCTCACACTAAAACATATGTGGGTAACTTTTCCTCATCACTTCCTCCAATACCCTCGTCACTTCTTCAAACTTGTGGTTTTTCCACAACACCTTGATAATGGGCATTGTCTTATTTCGTAGAAATTTTTCTCTACGATCTAAGATCTCCACTAGTTGCTCCTCATAAGAATGATCATCCTATAACTGTACTACCTCTAAATAGAGTACATGTGAAGGTTTTGGTATGTAATTCCTTAAGAGGGATACATGAAATACATCATGTACTTTGTCCAAGGTAGGTGTAAGTTCTAGTCGATAGGTCACAGCCCCAACACGATCAAGAATCTCGAAGAGGATGATGTACATAGGACATAAATTCCCTTTCTTTCTAAACCTCATGAACTTCTTCCATAGTGATATGCGTAGAAATAACATGTCTCCAAATCGAAACACAAGGTATCATTGATGGTTATCTGCATAACTCTTCTGTCAACAATGGGCTTCCTTGATATGTTGTTGAATGGTTTTCACCTTCTCTTCCATTTCTTTGACCATTTCTGGTCCTAGTACCTTATGCTCACCGACTTCATCCCAATATTCTGGTTTTCTATACCTCTTACCACACAGGGCTTTGTAAGGTTCCATTCAGATGCTCGAGTGAAAACTGTTATTGTAAGAGAATTCAACCAGTGGAAGATGTTAGTCCCACTCTCCTTTGAAGTCCATAGAACATGATCTTAACATATCTTCCAGTGTCTGAATAGTTCACTCAGATTGGCCATCAGTTTGAGGATTATAGGCCATACTAAAGTTCAATTCTATATAAAAAGCATGTTTAAGACTCTTCCAAAACTTAGAGGTGAATATTGGATCTCAATAAGATATAATAGATAGCAGTACTCCATGCAGCCTTACCACTTCCCTAATATATATCTATGATAGTTGATCTAATGAGAAATCCTCCCGAATTGAAATAAAGTGTACAGACTTTGTAAGATGATCCAAAACAACCCATATTTCATTGTTTCTTTTTTATGTCTTCAGAAGTCTGGTGACAATGTCTATGGTGATGTTCTCCCATTTCCATACTGGTATGGGAAATTGTTGCATCATCCCCTTAGACTTCTGTCTATCTACCTTCACTTTATGACACACCAGGCACTTTGATGTATAATCAATGATCTCCTTATTCATATTATCCCACCAATAATGCTCTCAGATATCTCGATACATCTATGTGTTTCCTGGGTGAATAGAGAAATTTGAACTATGTGCATAATCCAAAAGTTCCTTCTTTAGATCTGGACTTAATGGAATATATAGTCTTTTCCAAAATATCACAATTCCTTCTTCATTAACATTGAACTCTGAGGATTTCCCTTTTATGATAGCTTCCACTTTCTTTTGAATTCCCACATCATTCTTTTGAGTATCCTTTAACTTTTCCAAAAGAGACAGTTGAGCAATCATTTGTGAAAGGATTGATGATGGTCCCTTATTTATGATTCCCATGTCCATATTTATCAAATCTAAGAAGATTGGATCCTTCTCAATTCTCATCAATAATAGAATCGTCGGGTCCTTTCTACTTATAGCATCCACCACCTTGTTCACTTTCCCAGGGTGGTAATGGATTGATAAGACATAGTCTTTGATCATCTCTAACCATCTTCGTTGGTGCATGTTAAACTCTTTCTGTGCGAATATATACTTGAGGCTTTTGGGGTCCATGTATATTTAACACTTCTCCCCAAAGAGATAACACCGCCAAATTTTAGTGAAGATCACTCCAGCCAACTCCAAATCATGTGTTGGATAAGTATGCTCATGAAATTTCAATTTCCTTAAATCATAGGCAATGAATTTTTCATTTTGCATCAACACACAGCCCAGGCCCTTCTTCGAAGCATCATTGAATACCAAAAAAAGTAGTCCACTTGTGGGTAAAGTGAGCACGGGCACAGTGATAAGCCTCCTTTTTAACTCCTTGAAGCTTTATTTGCATTCATCACTCCAAGAAAACTTTACTCCCTATTGAGTTATCTTGGTACGAGGGTTGGGAAATCATGAGAAATTTCTCACAAATTTCCAATAATATCCAGCTAACCCCAAGAAGCTATGGATATTTTTTACTGATGTTGGACTTTTCTATCCCTCAATTGCGTCTATTTTGGAGGGATCCATAGATATCTCATTGCTTGTGATTATATGGCCCAAAAATGAGACCTCCTTCTACCAGAACTCACACATGATGTACTTTTCAGAGATCTTCTCCTTCCACAAGGTCTCTAGTACAGTTCTCAGATTCTCCTCATGATCTTCCTTGTTTTTGGAGTATATCAAAATATCATCTATAAAGACTACCAAAAATTTTTCTAGGTAATCCCTAACGACTCTATTCATCAAGTCCATGAATATTTTTGTAGCATTTGTGAGTCCAAAAGGCATTACTATGAATTCATAGTGCTTGTATATTGTATGAAAAGTAGTCTTGGGGATATCTTCTTTCTTCACCCTTACTTGATAATATCCCGACCGCAAATCCACCTTGGAAATGTATTGTGATCCACGCAACTGATGGAACAAGTCATAAATTCATGGGAGAGGATAATTTTTCTTTATCGTAATTTTGTTAAGATCACGATAATTGATTCAAAGGTGCATTGACCCATCTTTCTTCTTAACGCAGAGGACTGGTGCACCCCAAGGTGAAGCACTTGGGCATATAAACCATTTATCTAGATTTCTTGTATTTGTATCTTTAGCTTCTCAAGCTTCACAACATCTATTCTATACAGATTATTGGATATTGGAAATGCCCCATGTATAAGATCAATTATAAAATCAACATCTATTTTAGGAGAAAGACCAGGAAATTCCTCAGGAAACACTTCAGCAAATTCCCAAACAATAGGAACGTCTTTAAGGATGGTTGCATCTTTAGACTCAATCATCTGAGCTAGATACACTTACTCATATGGAAGTAATATCTATGATTGAGATGATAGATCTAAAGAATATTCATTTTCCTCCTTGCACTTTTATAGAATCGGGGGTCGATTATCCACATAGAGAGTGATTTCCCTCTCACGGAAATTTATGTTGGCTCTATATAAGGAAAGTCAATCCATGCCAAGAATTTCATCAAATTCCACCAGAGGGATTATGATGAGGTTCGCTGAGAAATTAAATCCACATATTAAGATAGGGGAGGAGTTATATTCATGGGTTGTAATGATTTCCCCATTTTTCGTACTCACCGACATCTTTACTTCCATAATTAGTGGTGGTGTTAGGATTGTTCTACTAAGCTTTTGGGATATAAAAGAATGCGTAGAACCTGAATCAAAAAGTATGTTCACTATTCTTGAATGAATAACTAGTGTACCTGTCACCACTTCATTTTCGGGGTTTACTTCAGCAGTAGTGACAGAAAAAACTTTCCCTTTCTATCTTGGAGGTTGTTGGTTGCCTCTAAAAACCCTTGGTTTAGGGAAATGATTTGCAAGATTCCCTAGTTCTTTGTAATTGTAGCAACGAACAATGTGTTGAGGTTCAAACGGAGTATTCCTCTCCTCTGTTGTAGCTGTGGGTTTTTCTTTTCGACAGTTAATATCTAGGTTCCCTTCTCTTCCACACCTAAATCATTTCCTCATCCCCTTCAAGCAATTTCCAGGGTGCTTGTTTCTACACCTTTGGAAAGAGGGGTGGTGGATCTTCTTAGAACCATTGGATTTATCCATCGGACCTCCAGGATTGAAGTCCACCTTAAGATTCTTATTTCCATGATACCCCTATGATTCTCCGATCTCCATTTCAACCTTTAGGGAACATCAGAAAATTTCCTCAAGCTATCAAATTCATGGATCGCTAGTGCTTTCCATAGGCTAGGTTTCAACCCACCAAAGAAGCGGTCAACCTTGCATTCGGTGGTAACAACAAATATGGAGGCATATCGTGCAAGACTTGTGAAGTTTTCCTCATATGCTCCAACAAATTTTTCACCTTTTTACTGGAGGGAAAAGAAGTCCCATTCCATCTTAAGTCAGAGGGTACGCAAAAAATATTTATCAAAAAACATCTTACGGAAATCCTTCCATTCTAACGCCTCGATGACCTCTTGAGGATTTGTATTTTTTATCAACGTCCACCACTGATTAGCTTCACCCTCTATACGATAAGAATCTAAGATAATCTTCTCTTGTTCAAAACATTTATGGATAGAGAATATCATTTCAATGGATTTGATCCATTGTTCAGTGATTGAGGTATTGGATGATCCATTAAAAGTAGGAGGCATTTGTCTCATTAATCTCTCGATAGCGACTTGTTCTTTCTTAGGGTGGTTGAACATTCCTCTTGAACCATGTTTCTATTAAAATATTGAGTTAACTGAGAGAGAATTGTCAAAAAATTTGTGATTCCCACTCCCATCATATTGGGAATCTCATTGGCACAGTCATCACATTGATCTTCACATCGGTTGTTAGCCCGAGTCTTCATATTACCAGCCATTGGCTGGAATAGAAGAAAAGTTAGGGGTAACACATAAAGTTTAATCCAAGGAAAAACCTGATGACATATAAATAACTTTTATTTCCTTAACTTATGAATCCATAGGCTTCAATATATGCTATTCATGATCTACTTTCTAACATATATCCTTAGGGGCGTTTTTTTTAATTCCCTTAATAAGGGTTTATACTAAGCTTGTGAATTTACCAAAGCATACCCCCCATGAGTGTCGTAACCAAGAGTTCAGTAAGGCCCATTGTCATGCACCAGTTCTCATTCAAGTCTAACTCAAAGCGGTGTTTTCTGGTTTTACCCCTAGGATACATTTGTGCCAGAGCCGCCTCTACCTGCTCGTATCCAGATAGGGATGTATTTTCTTGATAAACCACTTACTCAATACTCAACAATACTTAGAGATGTTTTTATTATACTTATTATTATCTTTAAGTATTAACTAGGTTTTTCTAATCCTAATCCCAAAAATAACTAAACCTATCCTCTAATACCAACTATAACAACATTACTATTTATTACACACTTAAACATGATTTATTACATAAACTTCACTTGATACAATATAAAATATCAAGAGTTATAGTGTATTTGGGGATTAAAACCATTAAATAACAACTTAAAACATGAAATAAAACATATTTATTGAAAACTTCCTTTACATGACCACTACATTCCCTCGTACTTAGCATTGCATGGGATAACCTGAGGACATGCATAAGAAAAAGGTGAGCTATAAATCCCACTAAGGGAATAAACATGGAATAACATGAGGAATAAAATAAATGTTAAATAATAGGCATATAAATGGATCTCAATATAAACATGAACATAAAGGCATGATAAATCATGATAATCATAATATGGAAATGTGGCAACAACACTTAATATGGAATTAGCATGAGCCAAGGATCATTGCACATGGAGCATGAGTAAACCCTCATTGCACATGAAACATGAGTGAAACCTAGTTTCACTTGAATTAGAATGTGTCAAAACCCATTTCACATGAATTATCATGATACTATACTTTACCCAATGCATTGGATCACTATCTGGGTGCACACTTCTTAAACATTTCATTTCATGCATTAGTGTGTCGCATGGATCATATAACATGGAATCAATCAACATCATAAGTTATTACATGATTAATTAATGTGGAATAAATACATGAAAGTACTATTCACTATGTATTTGTGAATAAAGGATAATACCCTTGATAGAGACATGGGTATGGTATTCACTACACAAGGATCTTGGTTAGGAAAAACGCAGTGCAATTTCAGAAGCATGACGACGTGACATAAGGATTCATGAAAATGGTTTTTGAGAGAAAAATGGGTGTCTCATCATATTTACATGAAATTTACAGTAATGGGGTCATATAGATACATGTCCCAACAAACTTAAGGGAATATAGATGCATAATACAAAATAATTACTTGGATGTAAAAGAGGAGAGAGAAATCTATCACGGAATTTTGGCATGGTAACGGGTGTACATGGGAGGAATTAATGAGAGATAAAGGGGTCTACCATAATCCAAACATAAATAGGGATGTATGGGGGAGGTGAAAAATCATACTCCAACATTTTTAATTGAAAACAAAAGTGCATAACAACTTAAAGAAAATTGGACAAAAATGAGAAAGGAAGAAATCTCTTACCTGGAAGTGTGATCCCAAAGGCTTGGGAGAGGCCTGAGAGAGGCTTCTTGGGAGCTTGTGGAATCTTGGGAGAATTATAGAGAGAGGAGGTTATAGTTTGGATGAACTAAAAAGGATTTTAGTGAAGAGGAAGTGGGAGCTTGGGTGGGTTTATATAGGAAAGGAGATAGAATTCTTTATTATTTAGGTTTGGGTTACGACACATTAAACTAATTAATACCACAAACCAGCCCATGGTTTTTTCCCATGGTTTTTGAAAAACGGTATTTTAAAATAATATTTTATAATTACAATTTCCGAAATTATTAAAATAATAGGGTTTCTTATGTGGAGGTGGGTCACACTCTCAAGAAAAACAATTAAAAAGGAAAAAATGTTTTATAAGCCTTAAAGGGTCCACTAAATCTTTTTAAAATAAATTAAACAAACCCAAAATCACATTATTTTAATTTTAAAACATATATTGGCCGAAAATAATGTTTATAGTATTTTAGTACATCACTATTGGGTCATTATGATGTCATAAAACACATTATATATTTAAACGGTATTTAATTTTTACCCAAAAATTCGACTGTCTCAAAAAATTATGACAAATTCACCATTGGATAATTTCAATGTCCTGATTACAAAAATAATATTAATTTTATATAAATAATTTTCTAAATATTTTAATTTTTACTTTTAAAATAAAAACCATCATTTATCGAAAATTCATGGGTTTTGACAAAAACTGCTTTCAAACCTTAATAAAAATTACAATTGAATTCATAAAATTATACGATAATTTATATTTAATAAAAAGTAATTTGATAATAATAATAAAATATTATTTAATTTAAAAATCTAACAATTCATCAAAATATATTTCTTAGCAGAATATTAACTAAAAATACTATTTGTGCTTGAAAAACTATTTACAAAGTAACAATAATAAAATGAATGCACATTATTTATACAAAAATAATGTATATAGTCATAGTGATAGAGTCTTTTTACATAACCCCTTATAACACCTGTATAAGACTGAAGAGTAAGGTGTGCGATGCTAACAGACTCTTGGGGTGGCTCGGATAACATTGCTCGGGTGGTAATCTCTATTAACTTCCACATCTCCCATAGTCGGTTCCGCTCAAACTTAATGTGTTCAAGCTCAGCTTGGGATTCATCAAGAGTGAAGCCCAATGATGCCACCTTCTATCTGAGCTCTGACAAATGGGCTTATTTTGGGGAAAGTCTACTGAATGAGGTTATCGCTTCCTTTGTTTGAGTAAATTGGATTTGTTAAAGCCCTATATTTATACTAATCATGTGATCACTATTCAACTGCTATATTATCAATGATCACAATTCATAACGGTATTTTAAAATACAGAAAAATAAAACCAATGAAGTTCAAATTTTATATAACCAAAATGATACATTTAATTAGATCAAGAGGAATTTCTATAAATGAAAGTTTGGGTTGTTACCGGATGTCGCGGGCATGGGTTGCAAAAAGGGAGAGTAAGGGTAGTTGTTATATGTTTCCTCTTTACTAATTTACTTATCTATATTGAATATATTGTGTATATATATGGGTTTTCTGGCCATTTATGTTATTCAGAGGGTTCCTTCTGGATGACTCAGATGGAGCGTCATGCGGGAGATGGTACAATGCCACCGAAGTAGGATTAAGTTAAGGATCCGGTGCAGGAAGAGCATGATCCATAGGTACAGGCTCAGGGACATGATCAGGTTTAAAATCCTATGAAGGTAGGAAAACATCTAGGTTTGGTAGCCTTCAGGATGTGCCTCGATGAGCATCTCAGAACTAGCCTGGTACATGTCTTGCAGGAGATCGACAGAGGTGCACAGTGTATAGAGTCATCTATGGAATATCTAACATGGGAGTTCTAGTCACAGAACCCGCCACTTTTTCAAGGTGAGTTTGGTCCAATGGAGGTTTAGAACTGGATAGAGACCATGGATATGATCTTGGAGTAGCTCGAGATGCCTCCAGGGTGGAGGGTCAAGCTAGCGATGTACATACTGAGAGGACTGGTGAAGCGTTGGTAGGATCTGTAGGATCAAGCTCGTAGACACGAAGTAACGTCAAGAAAGGACTTAGAGGACAGGTTCCTTGATTAGTTTTACCCAGAGACATTGAGGGAGGAGAGAGATTATGATTTTTTGAGCCTTCAGCCAAGAGATATTTCTACCATGGACGATGTAGCTACTTTCACTAATTTGTCTCACTTTTCACCAAGTATGGTAAGAGACGACTCAGAAAGGGTGAGGTGCTTTGAGGGTGGATTAAGACACACCATTTGGATCCCAGTAAATATCTTCTGGTTGGGTTCGTTCTCAGAGGTGCTAAATCAAGCACTCATAGCAGAGGGAAATGAGAAAGAGAGGTCTCACTTTGGCTGGATGGTAGCTAGAGGTGATGGTTCGGATAACAGGAAGTGAGTAAGGGATGAGTTCCATCATGGTAGTTAATCCAAGGACTTAGATATACCACCTCAAATCAGTTCTTTGGTGGTTTTATTTTAGTGTGGGAAGCTAAGACATGTTCATAATTATATTGATAGGCCTACAAAGGAGTGTCAGGCATGTAGACAGGTCAGGCATCTTGAGAGGTTCTGCAGGAAGCCTTCTCAGATAGCTGGAAGACAAGGACCATGATAGACTATGGAATCTGGAGTTGGTTTAGTTTCGGTATCGGTTGATGGTAACCAAGGTTCAGGTGCACATGGAAGATGTGATAGAGACAGTGGGGCCCAGCTGAGGGGTCAGTGGTCGGTTACTGGAGAAGCACCACAGGGAGGATAGGCTTCATGTAGTCATAAGTCAAGTCAAATGCATTCTATGGTGCTACCAGGGGTTGAGCAGGCTGATGATCTGACGATGGTTAGAGTTACACCGCTAGTGTGGTCGTGACATCCTTGTTTTCTTTTTGGCATGACCAGTTGAGGCATGTCTGTTTTGAGTGAATGTGGTACATAGGATTTATCTTAACTGAATAGATGCAGGTCAGTGGTATTGACACCATTTTGGGTGTGTGATATATTTATATATTGTATGAGATGTGTGGCATCAGGTTAATCATGGATGTAGGTTACATGAGGGGCATTGGGCATCGAGGCATCGAGGATGTGGCTTACTTGAGGTTTCGTGGGCATCAGGGCATTGAGGATGCGAGTTACTTGAGTTGATGTGGGCATCAGAGCATCGAGGATGTGGGTTACTTTATGTGTTGTGGGCATCGGGGAATCGAGGATGTGGGTTACTTGAGGTGCATGGAATCGGGTTTTATTTTGATCATCCATGGGATGCAGGACCTCATGGAGGCGAACACCGATGCGGTGTGGGATATGTTTGGGTGTAGGAAACAATACAGAAGCATCGATGAGGTGCAGGGGTGATGATGCATCATGGAAGGACCATGGATCTAAGAAAGAGGTCGTTGGAACTTTTCTTGGTTTGAGTTTTTTTGGGTTGAGACTGAGTTTGTCATTTCCAAAGGTGGGGAGAGCCTTGAGGAATTTTTCCAGAACCTTTAAGACAGAGGTATTATAGGTTACTTTGACCAAGATGGGTATGTTCGGTACCATATCCAGGTTTTTTAGATAGCTTAGGGATGGGTTATGTTGTGGGGGAGATTGTAAGAACCCGGGTTTTTAGAACGGGTCAAAATCCTGACCCGGTTTGAATTTTTGACTTGTCTCTGAGAAAACTGGGAAAATCTGGGAAGTTTTAGAAATTTCCGGAATACACATCATGTGTGGGCTAAGTGTGTACTATCCATGGGCTAACCAAGTACATGTCGTGGGGTAATCGTGTAATAATTTCTTACTACACGGCGTGTAGTGTTACTTGACACGCCATGTATCGTCCTTCCCTGTACTGGTTGAATCTTAGTTGTGTGTTGAACCATGTGGCACGTCCAATCCCTGTGGCTACCTCCGCTTAAGTCAAAGTATTGAAAAAGCCACTACACATCATGTATTCCATCATACATGCCCTATAATTTTATTTTTATTCACTTATATGAAAGAGTGTCGAGTCTAATTTTAGAAAATGTCTTTTTCATTCCCTGTTTTGGAATTTTGATTATATGGGAGGCCAAGAAAATTTCTTCTCCTATATTCTTCATCTGACATATGTTCTTCAATCCGTCAGTGGTTGCGGGATATCATAAGCAAGGATAAACCTAAACACCCTCTTTCATTCTAGTTTCTTTTCCTTACACACTGCAATTTCCATCCAAGAAAAATTGTCAGGATTTTATGGAAACATAGATCTATGAAGATAGGCTTCTAATTAGATCTTGATATCAGAAGTTCCTACATCAAAGAGTCTAAGGTAGGTGGTGCATACCTTTTTTTTTTGTTTTCCTATACAATTGGGGGTTATGTATTTTTAGATCAATGTCGGGTATTGAGTGAGACCCGTGTTTCTTTATATTAAATTGATTTTATGCCTTATGGGATGTCGTTGGGAATTCCCTCACCTTGTTATGGTTGAGAGAGGCTGAGTTAGAGGTTGTTTCTCAATTGGGGAATTTTGGTTAGGGGTTCCAAAATGGGTATAATTGAATTATCTGATTAAACTATAGAGTATAAACTTGATAAGTATGATTAATGGAGAACAGGGATAGTAAAATTCAAATGTTTGTTTATTTTCCTATTAGAAGTATTTCCTTTTTATTATATATATGTGATGTGTGATATTTCATATAATGGAACCTTTAGATTGTGTTGGGCATAGCCTTGGTATTTTTGAGTGATACTGATCACAGGTTGGGCTTGGCCCAGATTACATTAGGTGGTTCTGAACATGGGATTAGGTTCCATGGACGTTGGCTTGAGGAAGTGTAATTGTCAGGTTGAGCATGGCTCGGGTTACTTGGATGGCAAGGCCATCAGACATGATTGATTTGGTCGCAGGGACATGATGTGTCAAAGATGTTGTATCTTTGGAATGTATTTTGTTGATTACCACTCACCCAGAACTTTGAGTAGTGTGCACCCAGATAAACTCTGTGATGTGGTGGTTTTTACCACTCATTGGGTAGAGGCCCCCAGTAGATGTGGTTAGATACAATTGGTTTGGGGGTACTTGCCATAGGAATCCATGTGAAAGGTGATGTTACATCAGGGGATAGATTTTAGGCTATAAAGTTGGGGGGTATAGGCTCACTATGATTTGAAGGAATACATCATTTTCCCTTCATTAACTGATTTGAGGGAATAAATCATTGTCCCTATGATTACTAATTTGAGGGCAGACATCGTTGTCCCTCCAGTTCTTATTTTGAGGACAGACATCGTTGCTCCTCCAGTTTTTGTTCCATGGATAGGAGTGGGATTTAGATCATGTTTGATATTGTTTGGGCATACCTTTGGGACTTCAGTGCTTGAGACATGAGGTTTTAGGAGTCACATGGTGTCTGGATACATGATAGAGATTCTGGCATTGGCTGAAGTAGGTGACCCTCCATGGTGGCTACTGAGCACTAGTGGATTTTATGTTTATTTTTTCATTTTACCGTTTACTGATTTCTTTATAAATTCATGTCCTTTAAAACACTTATACTAGTTATGAACCTTTGGGTGTTATCCTACTGAGATTAATCTCACACCCTGTATGGGCCCTTTAGGATGCTTGTAGACTTTATAGATTTATGTGCAGGAAAGAGATCATCATCAAGAGCTAGATTGTAGTTCTTTTTTACAAGGAGATGGTATGGACCTCGCGGTCATTCCTAGGTGGATTTTATTTGGTTTTAATTTCTTTCCTCTTTCATAATTATTACTTTAATATGTAGAAACTGTTGGTTATCCATTGGATCCATTTATATAGATTAACATTTATGACCTACTATGGATTTATGCTTGTTACTTAGCAGTTGTTGTAATTTATTACTGGCATGATGTTCTATTTACTTTCTATTATTGTTGTTTCAACTTTGCTTCCATTGTTTATCTTCTATTGAATTTGATTCCACTATGTAGGTCTGGTTCGAGTCTAATGAGTCGTTAATTTTCGTTGCATGTTATATATTATTACTTGGACCAGTACCATTATTATCCTCTGAGAGGGTATATAATCCCCACTATACTTATTTAGACCCTCGCTGCTAGTCGGAAGCCTTTGGCGTTTGGGGAGGTGCGCCTAAGGTAGTAACACCTGACCCATTTAGCATTGTTTGGGTGGCTGTTTGGGTCTGGGATGTTCCATATATACTTTCAATTGCATGTATATTCTAATACTATAATATTAATAAATATTTCAGTATATGATGAGTGTTCTTATATGTAAAATTAATATGATAATGTCTTTAGAGTACCTTTTATACCAAAAGGTCAAGTAGTTCCCCGCTATGATGCAAACCATTAAGTTGTTAGAGTTGGTGTATTAGAACCAATTAAAGACCAAAATATTAATATATATATATATATATATATAATATCACATATTTATTATTCTTATATATAACTTTAATTTTATAATGTCCAAGAGTATATGTCACATTAAAAATTCCATAACAATTCATCGCTATGATGAGAACCTTGAAGTGCAATAATGATATTCTTAAACACAAGTCCTAAGGTCATATGAAATCATCTGGTGGAGAATAGATAATGTAGAATATCAATTTATTTGTTTTTTAATAGGATGAGGATTCATCTCATGAATTTCTCACTTGGTTATCTCTAAGATAGAAGATAGAAGATTATAAGGATAGGTCTGCAAGTAGAAATTTCATATATTTTGGTGTCATTGAATATTCTTGTCTAAAAACATGTGTAATAATCCTTAGAAATTAATATTATTAGTAATATATTTAATGAATCGTATAATTTTATGCACTGAAAAAAAAATCATGATGACATATGTTAATGGGAAGTAGGGTACATTGGGAGCATCATGAATGATATGTTATTAATAAGGTTATTAATGAGTAAGTTGAGAAATGATTTTTCTCTTCTATCCTTAAAGAATTTGATATCTCGACCCATTGATTGGAATGAAATTTTCACACTATAATCTATGTCCATGGTGTATTGACGATTTTATTTCATATAAATAAATAAATAAAAATGGAATATATAGGTTGATGACATAATTATTTAACCTGCTTGATGAAATATCGAGATATATGGGTTATTTTATAAAGCGAGTATTTTTATGTTGTTTTGTTCATTGATACATTTAACTTCTTCCTCTATGGGTTCCATTATGTATTTCAAGATGTTGGTATTGAAGATTTGGAAAGCCAACTTAATGTCATTAAAGAAGAGGCCAAGAGGGTCATACACTTAATGTATCCATCAATCTCAATTAAATACTATTTATATTTAATAATTGAAATATTCTACACATTTATTCATCCATTATTTATATATGAGATGAAAATTAAACTAATATTTATTCAAAACACCTTTAAATAGTGTATTTATTTATCTATTGATTTATTTGCAAGTTAATAAATATTATTTATTTATTTATAAGAAAATTAAAATAAAAATTTATTCAAAAGACTATGAATATAATATTTCTTTATTTATCAAATGAATAATATATTTATTATTCAAGGTTTGATAAATTCTGAGTATGGTGGATGGACTAAGTTTATCACCTAGTAATGGAAATGATATACTAAATATCATTTACATAAATATTAATTTATTTATTGATATTTATATTATTTTTCAGACATATATGTATCAAATAAATATTATTATTAATATTATATGTGTATTTCTCTAAGTATTAAGTGATTAGATAAAGTTATATGTATAATTACTAATTCTCTAAACCTCTCTATATATATACCTAGTTATATCAATTCTATTCTGTATGATTTTTTGGATGAAAGAATCATTCATTATGAAAAATATTTTCTCAACACTAGAGAATTATATTTACGAAGAATGTCTCTAGGGTTTTTTAATCAAACTTGAGATAATTTATCCATCTCATTCCTAGTTCTCAATAACAAGAGACAATAGAGACAATCCTCAAGGTTGGGGTATTTTTTTGTGATCAGGATGAATTGTGAAAGAAGAATAGATCATTTGTACTAGCACTCAATGTTCCATCGGTGTCATTTAAAGATCATGATGCATATATGGATAAATAATATAGGGATTATACTTTAAATCCTATCAATTAAATGATAGTACAACAAGGAAAAGGTTTGATTGATAACACTTATAATAAATAAATAACTCTAGACTGAGGTATATTTCTTGTTCAAAAATTAATTATAAATTTAATGTGAAAGATCCTCTCTCTAGTTTTCAGATTATTCTATTATGGTTATTTCGATATAATCATGAGACAAATAATTCTTCATTTTGTTATTATGACTTATTCATCATATTCAATCAAAACCTATCATTGGGAATGGGCTCAACTAGTTTCCACTATGCTCCGAACCATCAAGTAGTATCAAAGCGGTCTCATTCAAATTTATATTTATTTAATTATTATTTTTATTGATATCATAATTCATTTGTTATTTTTTAATTTAGATTATCAATAACAATATATAATGTTGAGATAACATGTTTATTAACTATCATATGACTAAGAACAAGCCAAGAACAAGTGAAGGACGCATAAAGATACAATCTGAAGGTATTGGGAATCCTGGATGAATAACACTATTACATGACTAACTGAAAATTATTTTTTATTAAGAAAGACACTTTTGAGAGAGAAGTGAGAAACCATGATGTTCAACAAACACAAAACAGCCCCAAACAGAAAACCAGAAACAGCCTCTTCCAAGCATAAGCAGCAACTGCCAACTCCAATGAAGGACCACTCAGTGATCCCATGAAAGCATGGTCCCTCCCGATGGCAAGCCATCCCTCTAAGTCAACCACATCCCAAATGGCTTGCAGAGGAAATAGTAGCGTGCTCTAGCCCATCTGAGCTGATCTGACCCTCAAACATTTCCACACACAACAAGCGCGATAGCGCAACCAAGCATTAGTTAGAAAAGGAGTAAGCAGAATCATTGAAAACCAATTGAATTCTTCTAGAGTCTGTATCCCTAAAAAACTTCTAGGATATGTTAGATACCTGAGAATGTGGATCTCCCCTTACCAGGTCTTCAAAAGAAGAAGTCAGTTTATTCCAGACCTGAATGTACTCCTTGAGCCTAATCAACCCCTTATTGAATCCCCCAACTAGGATTGTGTCCTGTTTGTCAACCCACATATATTGCTCTTCATTAAGATCCACTTCGAGATTCCGACTCATCATCTTGGATGCATCCTTTTCCGAGGCATTGAGAAATAACACCTGCTCTGTCACCACATCATCCGAACTCAAAATCAAATCCAAGGATAGTTCAGGCTGACCAGGTGGTTTTAGATGACACCTGACCTCGTTTCCAACTTCTCATCCATTAACTTCTTTGCTGACCGAGTCCTCATAGGGGGAGGCAAGGAGGAGTAGTCCTTCCTACCCATCCTCCTCCTATTACTCCTGTTGCTCCTTGAACCAGGCTCCTCTTCAAAAAAACCCTTACTAACCTCAATGACTTCTTCCTCCCCGCCTCTGTTAGCACACTCTGGGTAATCATGCCCCATGATCCGACCTTCCAAATCAGAGCCATCGAGGTTCTTCCTGCTGGACTTACCTTCCTCAACCAGAAAAGATGGTTCATCTCTCGATTCTACCTCATCAAATCCTTCAAACCTGTTTCTCAAGATGAATGGGGTCCAGGTTAAAGAGTCTACACCCCTTGGAATATTTCCATGGGCCAAACCCCCTATTTATCCAAAACTGGTCTGGAACGGCACCTCCAAGACATTCCCATGCAGTTGAAGAGGGTCGCTACCCAATGCCAGCTCCACCCCACTGACCCTTTACATGGAGTGTATCCTAATTAAAAACTGTATATTCGAGGTCAACCACATGAAAATAGAGTTTCACCAATTTAATTTGGCCATATGGGAGGTATTTACATGGCATGTAATGCATTAATTACTCTGAATACTGACCACAAGAGTGGCATATGGTGTGCACATCATGTAACACTATATAATGTGGAGGTCATCTTGTAAATGAATGTAGTGTGTAATAAATACACACACTATGTGTTTATTACTAGTCAAGTGACATGGATCCAGCTATATTATATGACATTTAGCTAGTATAGACATCATGCAACATGGTATTATCCCATTAGAACTACAAATTGTTTTTTTACGCATGTAGTGTGGGCTTAGTATAAGATGTTTGAATGTTGTATAACTGGTGTACATTCCCTATAACTCATACTCATTTACATAAAGTATACACTAATCCATGTTTTACACTGGATAAAATTAATTATATAGAAAGAAAATTAATTATGGTATTTGAACCAAACAACCTGTAATATGTCTATATTACACACCATGCTATTGGTTTTTATAGAATATTAAATACCTATTTAATTTCATTTAATTTTGGGTCTACACACCTACAGTAGTCTTACACCATGTGTACATTACATGGGAATTTAAATTAGTACATGTTTTGTAGGTTAACACGTTTTGTGTGACATGCCAAGAAAATTACTCAACTTGACACACAGAACTACATGTAATGTAACAACATGACACGCCATGTATTCTACATGTCATGTAAATATATTTTACATGACCACAAAATTTTTCACATAGTTCATGTGGGTGCATTTCATGTTGCCTCTAGGTATATGTTGTGTACTTTACCAATTTTGAATAAAAAAAATTTATCTAATATTTTTTGAAATTAGAGTGGATGAGTATCTTATGTATCTTAATGACTGTTCAGATTAATAATTAAGACAAATAATTAATTAATTAATAAGATTTTTAATTATTAATTTAAGTGAAATTCATCTTAATTAATTGACTAGTTAGAAATGTATGCCAAATTATATAAATGTGATGTTTCCACATGCATGTGACTAATCATAATATTTGAATGAACAATGTATTTGTTGGGTTTCTATTTAATTTAAGGTTGGATCTATAAGGAGAGGAGGTGGTTCAAAACTTGATCCAAGGTGAAACCAACTAAAAATATACAGGGTTCTATGGAATAATGATGCAACTCAAGCCAATCCCAGCACAATAATTTTTTACCCTAGGGTTATGTGTTGATTTATTATCCACTAAATAAATCAACCATTAGAAAGATCATGATCAAGTCATTTTATTTATTTTATTTTTCTTGGTACATGGTTATCTATTTTATGTTATGCATATTTATATTATTTCAAATTCGATCACATTAATTAAATAAGATAATAAAACATATAAGATAAATTAAAATAAATGTATTATATATAAATATTTTATTTATTAATGGTTAATTAATTATGCCAAATCCTTATTAAATTAAAAAAACATGTTTAATGATATAATAAGTAAATTTACTCATAATAAAAAATCCATAAAGTAAATACTAAGTTAAAAATCCTTCAAACAAACTATAAATTTTATTAAAGAGATGGGAAAAGCACAACAAAGATACAAATTAAGTCACGGGGGGTCTAAATAAAGGAAGACCAATATCATACCTGTTACAATATTCACACACTCAATTGGAAGGGAACCCGCACTAGAGAAGGTATTGAAATAGTTGTCTTAGATAGCCCAAGAAGTGAGAAAGTTAGCTACCTAGTTCTCCTCACACAGAGTGTGAAGGATATCCATCCGATCAGTGTATAAATGCCCACATCTTTGAATGTGATAATTAATATACTAAAGAATAGTAATTTTCCCAATAAATGATTCATGAATGATCTATGAGCCTATTTCAATTTTCACTAGATATATATTCTTCATTCTACATAACTTTTAACCCTTGAGAGTGGTATAAGGATCATCCATGAGGGATTAACCCCTCCTGAAAGAATTAGTGAAGGTAATGATGATTGAACCTATTGGGTCCCATACAATGCTTCCCCCTCTCATGTTTCCCAACAAATAATATTAATTAACATTAAGTTTGAAACTTGATCTAGGAGGATTCTAAAAAACCATTGGCTCTAAGGGAGAGATTTAGGGTTGAATATGTTGTGATACCTATTCTCCAAGATGGATCTAAATGAGGGAGATTGGTCCCAACATCTAAGAATATTTTCTAAGTCTAATATCTAAGTTCTATAACTAGATACTATGGTCATCCTTGAGAAATGGTGTCCATAAATTTTAGCATTATTTCTATCATTTTAGACACTCCATCACCCTAATACAAGAAAAATAGACCCTATATTCATTTATATTAGATTTTTTTCAGCTCCCTAAAACTAGAGTTGAAGGAACTCACCACTATTGGTAGCCTGAGTTTCCATTCTAGTGAAATCACCAAAAGAGATCCACATGGACATGGCCTATTCACCTATAAAAAAATAAATGAAAAATGGATTTATCTATTAGACTCTTATAATAAGAGAACATAGAATATAGCTGAATCCCATTACTTTATATAGCATCATCTATGGGAAGTTTGTGATTATGAACATGCTAGACTAAGAATTTGAATTTAATAGGAATATCCTAATACCAAATAATATTTTTCCCAGATTTCTTGGGAACTGTTAGCATTAACCACACTATGATAGGCCTTAGTTGATAAATCCATATAATAAGAACACATGAATATGTATTTTTCCTGATTGGTTTTCCTCAAAAATAATATTAAAAACTCTCATTGATCATTTCTTAGAATTGCCTGAATAAAGTCAGGATGATCATGGGATTACTAGGAAGACATGTTCATCATCAAACACCCTAGTAAACCAAGATCGGTTTTCACCCAATCTCCATCCCAGAAGTTAATATCTCCTCCAAATAATCCAACAAACATGGATATGAAGCACTGATATATGGATTTGGAGAGTACACCAAAGAGAGTAAGCTTTCCAGATCATATTTTCCTCATGCCTTTTGTACCTATCTATAGTTAAATGATATCAAAGAGTCCATCCTTTAAAGTCCTCCCATTACATCCTTGCATGTTCCCTATTAATCATGTTAGTCACACTCCTAAGATTGATACCACCTTCATTAATTTTATTGGCCTTCTAGGTCCATGACTCGCAGTGGAACCTCCCATATTAATGAGAATCTCATATAAAGGAACACATGAGAGCTTAAGTCTCATTGATTACATCCCTCGTCACCTTGATAACTAAAAGGAAATATCATTATAGTAGAGAACACAATTAACCTAGGTAATTATACCACCGAATGAGATAAAATGGTTTTTCTACTTATTGATTCAATTTGTGATATTATCCACAACCATATCCAAGTAGTGGATGTGAATTATTCCTAGAGAAATTGGATCCCTCGAGTAGACCATGTAAATATTATTATTATGAATTCCAATTATATTTTCAATAATATGGGATCACCTAGTCGAACAATGCTTCAAAATAAAAACACTACTTTTATCACTATTAATAATTTGACTGCTCCATTTGCAGTATTATTCCAAAAAAAAATTGATTCCTATGATGTAATTATTACTTCCATTAAAAAATAGGATTATTCCATCCTCAAATATAAGGTGAGAGATGCCACAGAAACCTAATCTTCACTATAAAGGAATAATGATTCCATTCTTTGGATTTTTTTTATTTTCGTACTAAGAGAATCATGTTCCTAATATTAACATGCTTAGATAAAGTTTTTAATACTACCTATGATCCCAGAATGATTTAAGGAAACCCCATATCCTTCCTAAAATGAAATCGAGATCCAAGGAGAGCTAAATCGTCTGAAAATCAAGTTATTATTCCATGTAGTTAATCCCACGTAAGCCAGAACCTTCAAAATGAAATTCATTTACAGATTATCATAATCCCTTTTCATATACACTATAATTGTAATATTAGGTCGTTTAATTATTATTAATATCTAAAATCATTTCTTGATAAATTTTGATGGTTCCTTGAAATGATTTATTTTTAAAAAAATCATTTTTCTCTCAAGAGATCTGGGACTAAAGATGCATGAAGATTCTTCTATTTATGACACTAGAGATCACCCTATATGAAAAGTTACACAAGTTTATTGGTCTAAAATTGTTTAAATAATAATTATATTTTACTTTAGGAATGAGATTGATTGTGGTGGTGCTGGAAACATGAGGAAGATTTAAACTATGGAAAAAATCTTGAACTTCCTCCACAAGATCAGCCTTAACAGGGTCCTAAGAAGCTACATAGAAGGAACCTAGAAAACCATAGAGTCCATGATATCTTTATTTATTTAGTGAATGAAAAACCTCCTTGATCTCAAACAACTTTTAATTTGAGCCTATTTTAGAATTATCGCAATCATAAACCACATGGGGAATATCTTCAATGATTTCTGAACTACCCCTTGGATACCCATCCCACATTAGAGGGTTAGGATTAGAAAGAATAAATTTGAAATAGAACTTTTCCAAACCTCCCACCAACCAAATTTCATTGGTGAAAGATTCATCTTCCAAAATAATGATTAGGTGAGAGACCTGCTTATTCCCATTAATTCATGAATGGAAGTAGGCCAAGTTCATGTCACCCTATTTCACTCATGTATCCTTGGGGAGATCGTGATCCAATAATTATTACTCTCGAATAATCTTAGATATAATTATTCTTTTATGAATAATGGAGTTAAAAATATCATCATCCTAAGAATCTTTTAGATTGGATTCCATTTCATCGATCTCTAAATTAATATTGGAAAGGGTAGTGAAGCGAGAGGGTTGTTTGTTGATCCAAGAAATCAGGTCCCCCTTGAACCTTATAAGATTTTTGTGAAGAATGATCCAACCACTAACCTAAAATATATTTTTACATGACACCACCACCACCTAATGATAACTGGGAAAATAGGACCAACACCTCGAGAATAAAAAGAAACCACTTCCAGTCCTTTTACGTGTCAAGGTCACTAGAATTGGATAGTGGTCGAAGAGAGCACAAACAAAATGAGTAACCTTGTAAGAAGGATAGGATAAAATGGAATGAATATTATCAAATAATTGATCCATATAACACCAAATTTGATTGATCTCCTTATGATTATTATGCCAAGTAAACTTTTCACCCATAAAACCCATGTCTAGAAGACCTAAAAAAGACATGAAAGAAGAGAAGTACTGTTTGTGTTTCCTAGAGTAGTCACCTCTTCCTTTATTTTTGAAACTATACAAAATGATATTGAAATAACCTCAAACCAACAATGTGTGATCCCTGGGGTTTAAGTATCCCAAATATTAATAGAGAGTCTCTGTCACATTCACATCACATTTGGCTTAAACAAATGAAAAGAAGAAACTTGAAACACTGTTGCTAACCTTAGTGGTGATGAACTGATCATAAATAGTCAATTTTGATATAATAATACTAGGTTTACACAAGATCCATATATATTGATTAATAGGATATAAATTCATGAAACCTCATGGTCCCATCCTATGAGAAAAATCAATGATCTGAGAGGTAGGAGGTTTGGGTTCTAGCCCTGCAATAAGAGAAATATTGTTATGTTGAACCTCATTTGAAATAAAATCAGTCTTTATCCCAGATCCCAATACATGGGCATTATATATGATATAATATATCATTTCAGAATATAACACGTGGTTTTAGTGTCAGACATCCGTGGATGAACCTCACATAGTCAAATTGATTGCCTATATTAAGAATCTAGAGATTTTAGGGTTTAATCTACCTAAATAATTGTGAATTGATCTCGTACTTAATTAACTCCCTTGAATATTCTCTATCATTGTTATTAATTTTAATATGAACAACATTAATAAGTCCTTACCTGATCTCCTTACTCTAATTCTCCAAGTTGATAAGGATATAAAGCACAAAAAATCATTTTTCACTTATAGTGAACAAGTGAAAGGAAAAAAGAAAAAGGCCATAAGACTAAAACCAAGTCTAAGGTATCTTCAAAACGCACTTTCAAGAGCATGAAGGTTGAGGTAAAAGTAAAGGAACATGATATAACCTATTTTTATGTGGAAAAAGGTCCAATGGAAGAATAACTTCACCACAAAAAATAATTAAATAGAAGATTTAGGTACATTCGTAATCAAATGTAATATATCTATTTATATAAATTGGGTATTAAATATAGATTATGGAGCTCACATTTGTATCCATTTATAGAAAATATGTAGGTTTGTAATAAAAACACAAGGTGTGGTGGATCTATGAGCTTCTAATAGAGCTAAACTCGTTGTGGTAACTATTGGAGATTGTCTACACACATTTATAATAAGAATGATCTTGGTTTTGAATAACTATTACTATGTTTCATCAGTTAAAAGATAAATTATTTCTATATCAATTCTTAATATGGATGGTTTTATTTTCAAATTTGAAAATAAAAATTCTGACTTTTACAAAGACAGCATAATTTATGGTATGATACACCTTAATAATGTTCATTATGTGTTGAGTTATGAAAACCAAGTAATGGAAAATGATAATTAATCTAGTTCATATGACTCATATCACAACCAATATGGAAACATCATCTAGGTCATGTAAATGAAAATTTATTCACTAAATTATTCTATAATGGATATTTAGATTTTTTTTGAACTAAAAACACTTAGAATATGTCATACTTGTTTTCAAGGTCAAAATACCAGATCTCTATTTAGTGGAAAATATGAAAGGGCCATTTATCCACTTGAATCGATTCATACATATGTGTGTAGACCATTTTCTATCGATGCAATGGTTGGATACTCATATATTATAAGTTTTACTAATGACTTTAGTAGATATTGATATTTCTACCTAAGGAGGTATAAGTAAGATTCCTATGATAAATTCAAGGAGTATAAGAATGAAATTGAGAATAAACTTATTAATAATATAAATAAATTTCACTCTGACTATGGAATAAAATATCTAAACTAATATTTCATTAACATTATATGAGGATTTGGGATATTATCTCAACTCACCCCTCCTTATATACCATAATGGAATGGTGTAAGTGAAAGGAGGAACCATACTTTGTTATACATAGTGAGGTTAAAGATGATTTATTCAATTATTTAATCATCCTTTTGAGGATATGAATTATAGAAAATAGAACATATACCAAACAAAGTTCCAAATAAAGTGAAAAATGATATTCCATGTAAAATTTTATATGGAAGGAAGTTCTTATTGTCTAAATTACATGTGTGGGGATGTGAATCATTTGCTAAGGACTCTTCAGGTAACAAAATTACACCCTGGGTCATAAAGTGTATCATTATAGGATACTCTAAGGAAACAAGGGGATATTTTATATATTATCCTTTAGATAAAAAGGTAATAGTGGAAATAAACACCATGTTTATTAAGAGGGAAAACAACTAAAAAGGATATAGTGGGAGGAAGATAGACTTTGATAAAGTTAAAGATCAAGATACATAGAAGTTGTAATAGGAACAGATTCCATAAATCCTCATGTAAGAGAATATTCTAGATACATTTTTATTTTATAGGTTCTATATAGAGGTTAGAGAATCAAAAATATATGGTTTTATAGTTAATAAGGAAGGTGATTCATTATTAGTTTGTAATAATGAACCTATGGTTGATAAGGAATAAGTTAGTGGAATAGAATCTACCAAATAGAAAGAATCTATGAATTATTAAATGAACCTCAAATACTAAAACTGTGTATGGATTTTGGTAGATACTCTAGTGGATGTAAATATTTTTTGTTTAAAATGGGTATTCAATAAGTAACTAAAAATTTATAAACATTACATCACCTATAAGGAATCACTAGTTACAAAAGGAGTTAAAAATTTTCAAGACATAGACTATAATGAAACCATTTTACCAGTTGAAATATTGAAATCATCAAAATTATACCTTTGATAACAACTTACCATGACAATGAGGTTTGGTAGATAGATGTAAAAATAGATTTCCTTAATAAGAACCTTCGGGAAGATTTCAATACGAAATAACCAGAAGGGTGTATGACTCCAAAGGATTCCAATAAGGCAAAATTATAGAGATCCACTTGTGTATTTAAGAAAGCATTCAGGTTATGGAACATTTACTTTTATACAACCATAACAGAATTTTTTTTCAAAAAGAAAGAATGTGATCCATGTGTCTACAAGTAGTTTAATGTTAGTGTCTTCATTTTTCTAATAGTATATATTGATGAAATACTACTTATTAGAAGTGATATACCAATATTATAGTTCTCTAAGATTTGGTTGGATATATGATTATTTGTAAATGACTTATGTGAAGTAACATACATTATTAGGATCAAAATCCATCATGATAGATCCAAGAGGATACTAGGAAAAATTCATGGTATGTATATTAAAAATATAATAATGGGATTCAATATGGAATAATCTATAAGGGTATTATTGAAAATGACACATAACATACATCTATCTAACAAAATGGGACCTCAGACACATGACTAAAGAATAGGATGATAAGAATCCCATATGCATCAGTCATGAGATAAATCGTGTAAGTCATGTTATATATTGGTTATGATGTTGAATATTCATTGAGTGTGGTAGGAAGATATTAAGTGGACCCAATAGTTATTCATTGGATGGTATTCAGGACTATCCTAAGTACTTTTGGTGTATTAAGGATATTTTAATGGCTCAGACCCTCCTGGTCCATTACTTTTCCAAATTTCTGGTGTTTAGGCTATCCCGGGGACCATCACTGAATCATTAAGAAGTTTTTCCAAAAACTCGATCACACCAAATGGTTCCAATGAAATGGTGGCACCATTATGGTGACACGAGTCACGGTGGAACCATAAAGGTGGCCTCAGTCATGATGGTACCATCATGATCACACACCGAATCAGTGGCATTGCTTACTGTGTCTAATGACAGTTTCTAGATCTTTTCCATTTCCACCTCAGTAACGTATCTTTTGAAGTAAAACTATTTTAATACAATTTTCAAATCCTTTTAAAGTTATTAAAATATGTTTTATACCCCTAAGATTTGAGTGACCCTTCAGTTACCAAAATGTGTGTCCATTTCCTTGGTTTCACACCCTTCCCCGTACTTTCCATATTCACCCCTATTATGTGGTTTTTCTATGTTTAGAAGATATATTTTAACTCAAAACTATTATCTCCACCATATCCAAAATAGTTATTAAATGAAAATTAATCCCAACGTGTGAAACCGTACAACCACGTGGTCAAGCCATGATCCGACTTCAATTACTTCAAAATTGTCTCCCTGATTTTTGGATCTGGCCTTTTCTTAAGCCGAGATTTTATCTTCATAATTCCTTTCCATTCTCTAAGCACACCCTAGAGACATACTCCAGAGATGAATCATGTGCCCGTGACGAATCCCTTTCCTTTCATCCTTTAAGCCCTAGATTTTTCCTTTCATGCAAGTCACGTACCCTTAGTTCTTGACTTGAGGATAAAAACTTTGATCCTTGATCATCTAAGTAGGGTTTTCCTTCATCTTTCTTTACTGTGTATCATGCGGGTGGGTGTGAAAATTCTTCTCTCAAACCATGGATGAAGCCAAACCTTAACGAAGATAATAAATGGACTCTAAAGAATGAAGGGGTGTGTTTGATGATGATGATGTTGTATTTCTTTTATATTAATTTTTATTTTGTGAATTGTATGGGCTTATGCCCACTAAAAATAGTGGTTGGTGGTGGTCTGTTCTTAAACACTAATGATGGTGTCACTATGATGGGGGCACCATCACGATCACACCATCACGTTCGCACACTGAAATGGTGGTACCGCTTATGGTGTCTCACCATTACGGTGGAACCATTATAGTGGCACCGTTATGGTAGCACTGTTACGGTGTCTCTTGATAGTTTCCTGAGATTTTCCAGTTCCACCCTAGTAACATATCTTTTGACATAAAAGTGTTCTAATACCCTTTTAAAAGATTTTTAAAGCTAGAAAAATATGTTTTAAACCCCCAAGATTTGGTTGACCCTTTAGTTACCAAAATGTGTGTCATTTTCCTTGGTGTCACACTCTTCCCCGTACTTTATAACTTCGCCCTTATTATATGGTTTTTCTCTGTTTAGAAGATATATTTTAACTCCTAGCTATTATCTCCACCATCTCTGAGGATAATTATTAAATGAAAATTAATGATGACGTGTGAAACTGCTAAACCTCATGGTCAATCCATGATACAACTTCAAGTAATTCAAAATAGTCTCCCTGCTTTTAGGATCTGGACTTTTCTTAAGTCGAGATCCTCTCTTCATAATTCCTTTATATTCTCTAAGTACGCCCTATAGACTTACTCGAGAGAAGAATCATACGCTCGTGCTGGAGCCCTTCCCGCTCATCCTAAAATCCCTCAAGGTTTCCTTCCCTGCAATTTGTTCACCCTTAGTTCTTGATGTGAGGATAAAAACTTTGATCCTTGATCATCCAAGTAGGGTTTTCCTTTGTCTTTGTTTATTATGAATCGTGTGGGGTGGATATGGTAATGCTTCCCTCATGACGTGGATGAAACCAAACCTTAATGATGATAATAAACGAACTCTAAAGAATGAAGGGTTTTTTTTATGTTGATGTTGATGTATTTCTTTTATCTTATTTTTAATGTTGTGAATTGTATGGGCTTATTACCACTAAAAATAGTGGTCATTGGTGGTCCTTTCTTGTGCACTAATGAAACTCTATTTTTTGGATAATATCATTATTGAATGGTTATAACATGGAAACTAGTTAATCATGTAAATTTGGTTGATAAAATGGATTCCCAATGAATAACAATCCTTCTGTGATCACCGCAGTTAACCAAATGGAAAGAAGGAACTTGATAAATGGTGTGGTTAAAATCTAAAAACTCTCTTACTCTATTTATCTAATACACATGGTTGTTCTACTTGATGCTTGTGGGGTTATGTGGATGGGAATGGATCTCCTATTATTAATTTGTTGGTTGTGTATTTGAGGTCGTGTGGGGATGTATGTTGGGGATTGGGTTGGTTCTAGTACTTTGAGGGATCTCACGAATCCCATTTGTTGTTGCGACTTTACAAGAGAACCGGGTGTGAATGCTTGAATTGTTTCTTGGTTGTTTTCCTCCAGTTGTTGTCATGGATTGTGGATATTCTTGATAGTAGACTGGTAGTGAAGGATTATTTAAATAGAATCACTAGAATATGATAATAGGAATGGCTATACTGGTGGATAGTTTTCTAGAATTGGGTTGTGCTCTGGTTGTGGTTATTTTGTGTTCATGCATGTATGGATAGTAATGAGGGTGGTTTTACTATGGTTGTGTATGGGATTGTTGTCTATTTCAGAACACTTAGGTTAGGATGGGTGTTTGTTAAATTATATGTATAAATTTAGTTCTTTTGTTTCTTGTTCGTACCCCACCTATGTTGAGAACTTTGTGTCGAACACCCTCATTTAATGGGGGAGGGTGTTTTTTCCAATATTCTTATTAGTGTTTAGTTACTAGCTCCTTTTTTCTCCCTCTAACAGGTATCCCAAGACTCTTCAAGAAGGTTGTGATGGACTAAGTTATATTATGGCCCAAGACTCTTCAGGAAGGGTGTGTTGTGGTGGTTGGCCCAGGTTTGTGTGGGCAGGTTTGTCTCCCAATTGTCTTCGGGATGAGTCACAGGTGTCTTCAGGCGTGACAATGGTTATTCTGGCCCAAGTTTCTTTGGGTGTGGAAGTTTTTGTGGTGGAACAAGTGTTTGTGGTCATGGTTATGTGTAATTGTGTTGGCCCAGGTGTATGTGGTCGGGATGTGTGGTGATGGCCCATAAGGTTTTTTTTTGTCAGTAGTGGGACTGTAGTGAGACTTGTGGGGGAGGTCTAACGCATAGTATGTTCTAAATAACCTATGTAAAAGAGGTGTGGGGAACCCAAATATCAATGTGATATTGTTATTACTTTACCTGAATTGTGTTATTTGGATAGTGTGCCTTGGTGAGGATGGGTGGATAGTTTCTTTTCTAGGTGCTTTGGTTATCTCTTTTTTCTCACGGGGAATTAGAATGTCTCCCCAATTTTGCATGAGAGCTTTTGGTTTTCCCTATAGAGTATACCTATATACTCACCCTACGTATATAAAACTGCTTTTATTTTTCCAGGAGGACCTTGAGGACTGGGATGGACTTTACTACCTCGAGCTTCGAGAGTTTCTACAGATTTTATTTCTCTTGGTACCTTTCATCAAATTTTTCTTGTGCCTGGTATCAGTTTATTTTAAACATACATATGGGAGTGGTTTTTTTTTTGCTTTACTTTTCCTTTCAGTTTTTTGAGTTTTTTGGGATCTACCACCTTACCTACTGATCCTATTAAATAAAAAGGGTAATTCATTCCATTTTACATGATATTATATAACCTTGGTTCTAGTCACCACTCCGGGTCCTATTGAAGGTGGTACTCAGGGGTCATTATCTCTCCTTTAACTTGAAGAAGGATGGTTCTGGAAATTTGTTGTCCCTTTCCTCATATTGGTGAATGTGGGTCATGAAAGAGTAGTATCAGAGGTGATGGTTGAGAGATAGGATGGGTTTTAGGGTTATTCACATTGAGAATTGCATGGGGTTGTAGGGAAACAGTGTTAGAAAATCTTGGTGCGTGAAATAGGCAAGGGAATACTCGCTAGGACACGGGATTTTAGGGCACCTCATGATCTGATGCAAGGATTATGGGCCTACCGAACGACCAAGTGAGGCTACACAAATCATAGGGTAGAGGCCCTAGGAAAGGTACATGCATCATGATGACTTTTTTTCATGTGTTTTTTGGGTGTTTTGGGGAATTTAAAATGAATAAAAAGTTTTATAAAAATTTAAAAGAGATATTCTACACTACACAGGCCTAGGCACTCCTTATTTACCTTACAGCTATGGCACCTAGACGATTACCATGAGTAGTGTGGGAAATCGAGGCCGAGGAGGATGATTTGGAGAAACAATGGAGGACTAATCGAGAGGAGGAGGATGACCAGTTCTAAAAGATGCTTTGTGTTTTTCATCGAAAGACCCTATGGAAGTACAAGGGAAGTGTCTCAAATATGGATACAGAAAGCTGGCTCAAGTAGTTGGTGATAGCTTTCAACTTGATCCAGGATCCAGCTGAGTATTAGTTTCCTCTGACCATGATCTAGATGCGGGGAGTGGCACATCAGTGGTGGATGCTCTATCTCTGGGAGAAGAAGGAATCTGAGGTTTCATGGACCGACTTCGATAGGGATTTTTGCGCAGAATTCCTCTCTTCCACAATGAAGGTTGAGAAGAGGCAGGACCTACTCTCCCTCCAGTAGGGGAGTATGTCAGTGAGGGAGTCGGGGATCAAGTTTAATGATATACTTAGTTTTTCTACATAACTCTTTCTGGATGAGGATTTTCAGGCAAGATGCTTAGAGGAGTCACTCTAACCATCCCTTCGGTATGTTGTAACTCTCTTCACTCTATCGACATACTTAGAAGTTCGGAATAAGACTAAAGTGGTGGAGAGGGTGAACATGATGGGAAGTGTTCCACGAGAGGGTATCTAGTTAAGATTTTCAATGTTTAAGGCCATTAGCAGTAGGCCTCTAGAATCAAGGCCTTCTATGTTTCTACTGAAGGGAAGCAGGCCTCAACAGTTCCAGTTTTGATCTCCCAGTCATCACCCTTTCTCTATGATCCTATGACTAAGGTAATTTATTTGTGGTAGCTCTAATCATATCTAAAATTAGTGCCCAGACCAAGTGTAGTAAAGTGGAGGTGGGCAGGTTTAGTTCCCACCTCAAAAATAGCAGTTTCCAGCCAGACCTTTTCAGCAACAGTAGTAGGGGAAGCAAGCCCCCACTCCACCGAGGATGGAGAGTTCCAGAGGAGGTCGACCCCAGGGCTCTCCTTAGTGACCTCTTCCAGGGTTTGTTTGGGTAGGTGGCTGAAATTTTAGGGGATGAGGAGTTGGGTGTGGACAGTTACATGCCACGGAGGCAGTAGTTCCAGTAGGTCCAAAGGTCGTTCAATGTACAATCAGCTTGTTTAGTACTCTTGCATGTGCCTTGTTTGATTCTGGATCTTCTCACTCCTTTTTTGCACCCATTATATCCCATGACTTGGTTCTAGATGTGTAGAGACTCTCCATACCCCTAGTGTTGAGTTTTCCAGTTGGAGATTAGACCATCCTATTTGACCTTTGTCGAGGATTTAGACTGATGCTAAGGCAGTATCAATCTAGTGGGGATCTCTTTCTGCTACAATTGTAGCCATACAATGTCATCCTAAGAATCGACTGGCTATTCTCCATACATGTGGTTGACGACTGATTTTGGAGGAGGATCATGTTTTCAAATATGGTCGGCCAGTGTGTAACTTTCGTTGGAGAGTGGTATTCCCAGGAGATCATCCGGTGAGTGAAGCCCCTCATTTCCTTCTTAGTTGAGATGTTAGTGGAGTAGGTAGACATAGAGATGGTGGAAGTCTCAGGGATCATCAGTGAGTTCTTGGACTTTATCCCTGGAGAGGTGGTGACTCTACCCCCACGACGTTTTGTTGATTTTGGGATAGAATTGTGACCTAATGCCCATCTAATGTTTATGGATCCCTATCAGATGGAACCTTCTGAGTTGTGGGAGTAGACGATATAGTTTGATGACCAGAAGAATAAGGGTTTTATCTAACCAAGCATGTCACCAAGGGGTGCTCTAGTCTTGTTCTTAAAGAAGACATACGGTGGTCTCAGGCTGTGTGTACACTACTAAAGATTAAATTAGGTGACGATCAATAATCGTTACCCCCTCTCTGTAACACCACGAGATTTTATGAGAAATATTCTTTTTAATTTATTTGACATCTTGTGTTGTACGCTTCACCAAGATTATCTTGCACAATACGCAACACCGTACTAGCTTTTAGTATACGTAAACACTATTATTAGCTTGTGTTGCACGCAAGAGTGACCTTCCTCAATAGCTTGTGTTGTACGCAATACCGAGTTTCAATAAACAACGATATATTATTATGAACTAGCCATTATGAATAGTACTAACTAAATTTTGAATTTTATTACATAATAATTCATCTTACACATATTCTAAAACATGGTATGAGAACAAAATAAATTTTTTGGGTAAAATAAGTATTTTTCAAAAATTACAGTTTTGCCACCTTTTGATGGCGCACCCACTTTAAATCTAGTTTTTTACATGTTTATAAGTTCAATTAGATGAAATAAACTTATTAATTGAAATAAGGATATAAAAATTTACTTTGGATAAATTTTTTATATTTTTCTATTAACTTTCATATTTTGATAAATAGTAAAAAATACACGAAATTTTAATTAAAAACAACTTTTTTCATCAAGATAATTTATATGGATAAATTATAATTTTTAATGGTTAAAAAGTATAAATAGAATATATTTTTACCATTTAATATAATTCAATTCATTATCATTAATTTTACATTGAATTCACAGGTAAAAACATTTCAATCTTTTGCAATGTTTTAACTTTTAAAACCTATTTTCTCAACAGTGGGACTAATTTTAAACAAAATACTACAACTTCGGTGTTTTGAAATTTAAAAAATGGATTCCATATTTGAAATAAGTAGGTCCAAATTATGTTAATAGGCTACTTTTTATTTTTAGACATTATGAATAGTAACTATGATAAATTTTATTTACTATAATTATAGGTAAATCGGGTAATTAAGGGTAAAAATAAGATTATAAAATTACCCTAAAACCTGCCAAAATTCTATTGGATTAATAAAAGTCGTCCCATATCACCTAAGGGTCAAAATAGATTCATTTCATGGACTTTTGAACATGAAAATGATATAATTATTATTAAAACCAAAGAAAGTGACCACATGTCACTCCCTTATATCTTATAAGTTAATAATTTTAATTTAGTGATAAGCCTCATAAAACTTCAAATATAAATAGTATATATAAAGATAATAAAATTATATACATCATTATAATTTATTAATAATTTTTATCTATTAAATAATTATCATTAAGGATGACACAATAGTGATGTAGAAATTATTTTATTGATTGAAATTTCAAATAAATGGTTTTAAAAATATTAAAATAAATATTATATTAACTAATTAATGTTCTCCACAAATTTTATATATGAATATGACATTTTATAAATCTATTAAATATTTTGGTTTTAATATATCCTCTTTGTGGATTTTATTTAAATTCAAATAAATGAATAGTATCAAAATTGACACTATTGTTATTTTATAAAAATAACATGTTTTAAAATTCTTTAAAAATCACAAAATTATTTAAAAATTATAAATTGAAATTTATATGGTCTAAAATTTCATGAAGTATCTAATTATAGGCAATTAAAAACACATAATTAATTATTTATAACAATTTAAAATTTATAATATTATTACCTCAAATAAAATTAAATTGATTAAATAAGGATAAATCAAGTTGATAAGGTTTAAAATAAATTACAAAAAAGTATAAATCTTAATGTTTGATGCGATTACAACCCTATATCATCTAATATTTGGATTTGAGTCATTTTTTAAGGTTTTTAAGTGGGGTTTCAGTTTATTATAAATTAATATTTTAGAGGTTTCCAAAAGTGCCCCTCTCCACTCTTATAAAAAGGCACCTCCTCCCTCTCCTCCTCACACCATTTTGAGCCTTAAAACTCGGACAGACCCTGACCATTTCTCTTCTCCACTTCCCTAAAATCATACTATATTTCCTGGTCTTCTTCAAATACCAAAATTAGTTCCCTAAGATGAGGTTTAGAAGAGGCGCGTCGAAGAAGAGGTAATATCCTTTACCGATTCTTTCAAATTTATTTCTTCTTCTACTTACTCTTATTTTGTAGTTTTATAATAAAGTAATAACATCAGTATCACTCATATATTTATATGTTATTATAAATATGAAACAACCATATTTCACCTTCTACCCATCCTATGAAAAATGAAATCACCGCGCGTGCATACATACAGAATATCGTCTTCACGCCGTGGTGTAATATGTTTTCCACCACCGCCTTACTTGGATGGGTATAATGGTGTAAATAACAACTATATATGATTATTATAACATGATACTAATTCTGATATATTCTATCATCCACTCCAATACCATTCAATAATTTTGGGAACGATATCATTTCTTGTGTGTACGTACGGATTACCGTCTCCACGCGTGATGAGATTCATTATCCATGTTAACCATTCAAGAATGATTATAAAGTATATATATAATAAATAATCACGAAATATATGACATAATAATTCTACTAGATTTATATATATATATATATATGACATATACTTACTTCCATTCAATTCAATATGGAAATGAAAACAGCATTCATGTGTACGTACGGTCTACCATCTCCATGAACGGTGTATTTCATTTCATTTATCTATATATTATATATATATACTGAATATATATGATATATAAATAATTTTTTACATTCTGGGAGTAAGTAAATCATGATATAATTAATAATAATATCAAGAACAACAAGTCCAAACACGTACGATAAATGAAACGATTTTAACCAAAATACGACTTTAACATGGAATTGACAAATGAACGGTTAATATAAAGTCGTAATTGAATAATATATGATATCATAAATATTATTATGGTTCTATTACATGTAAATAATATTTTTAAACCCACTATATAGGATTTTTGGACACGCACGGAAGAAATTGAACCTAAGGTAAGGGATAATTTTGCAATCTCATTTTTGTTAGAGATTGCTTATACGTAAGTATTTATTGGGGTTAAATTTATCATACATGTCCATGTATTATAAAAATGTTTTCATAAAGTGTTTACTATTCTTACATGTATTTTTAAAGTCATTTTTACCCTTTTTTTACTTTTACCACATTGTATGGAAGGAATCTTTCTTATTTTTACCATACGAGGTACTTTTTGAATTTTCCTGCAAAAGTACAAGAAGAATGTTTTTTAACTTATACGGCATGAAAAGATTTTTACAGTTTCATAATTAATTTTTTTAAGAAGATTACTCTACATGATTACATGATTATTTTCAACAAATCCTTTTCTTTTAAAATTACATGTCTTTTTTTGAAAAGAAAAATATTTTGAAGAAGAAAGGATATTTTCCTCAATAATTCATTTCAAGTGTTTTATCAAAAATATTTCTCATCTAAAATGAAATTATTTAGTATGATTATGTTTCAAGTATAATTTCTCTATTATTTACATGGTTTTATTTTTCTTATGATGAAATGATATCCATATTTTTTATATGGATTATGTTATGATGGGATGATGTTTATGAAACCCATTTTATTTGTTGGGTTATTATGAATGATGTATGTTTATTTTGTGGCATACGTAAGAATAATTTCATTATGAGATGGGTGGGACCTATATCTCCCTACAATGAATTGGGTAAATATTTATATCTCATGAGATAAACATGGCCGGAACGGTAAGTAAATTTGGTTCTGTAATACAGGGCTGGAACGGCAAGTAAACCCAGTTCAGTAATGGACTTTGTCCACTATGATGGTCTTGGCAGTAATACCTTGGAAAATATGGAAATAATATCATGTTCTTAATGGTTTTCCACAATTACATGTTTTATTACCATATTATTTTATCATGATTGATGTTTCATTATGATCTATGCCTTACATACTGCCATATTTTATGTCACAACTCAAGATTTTGATGTTTAAACTTTATGTTTGTGTTTTTAAGTTTAAATGTATATGGTTCGTTTTATTTTCTCCATGATTACCCTTACTGGGCATTCAATATCACCCTTTATATGTTTTATGTTCCCCAGGATATAAATAAAGGTTTTAGTTATGAAAACAAAAGGGTAATATCTTTATGGAAGATGTTGAAGATCTTTCACCATGATCAGAAGATTATGTTCCAAGTTTCCAAAGACACTAAAGTATTATGGTCCTTGGGTTTCTGTTTTTGTTATGTGTTAATTGTTCTGCAAAAGTAATGTAATTTCCATGTACGTCAAGCTTGGGTCTCTGCAGTTGGTATCAGAGAAAAGGTTTAGTTAACCTTTGGAAACTAAGATGTGAAAACTTTAGTGAGATCCCTAGAGATATTTCTAAGGTATGTCTTGGGGTTCCCCTAAGGATATGTATAAGTATAGGTTACAGTCCTAGAATTATGATAATGATCATGAATAACCTAGTATTAAACCTATGATGTTAGAGATTGAAATTACTCCCCTTGATTATATTGTTTTCCTAACATGATTTTTTCCTATCACACTATTCTTTTTGGGTTTTAAAAAATGGCTGGAAACTGGAAGATTCATATTAAGGGGGAATATGATGGACAATAGAATCATATTATTCATGATCAAGAAAATGAAATGGGATTTGGAAGGTAAAACATTTTTATCATGCATAATCACTAAAATCATAATATGATCAATAATCTCAACTTTGGTAAGTTTCCTGACTCAGTTAATAAGAGAAAGAAGGAGTTTCGTGATGATCATAGAGGAAAGAAAGTTCAATTTTACTCATGTAAATCATGTGGGAACAGACATCAAGTAGAATGTTTCAAAGGAACTATAAGAAGCTTTGGGTGTGGAAAAGAAGGACACAAATCTAGTAATTGCAAAGGAAATGGTTTAGTTAACACTATGGACAAGGATAATGGTATTTCTAAGACATCAACAACAGTTAAATGTTTTAAATGTGGAATGTACGAGCATTATGAAAACCAATTCCCTAAGGTAAAATCTCATGAAGAGAATCAACATGGTCGTATGGGTAGTATTTATGTTGATGATGATGAAGAGACTACAAATGATATATGATATGAAAGAATTGTTGAGGAATAAAATGATGAAGCTCGGTCGATGGTTTAAGAAGGTAGTGGAATGATTTTGTGTTTATCAAGAGTAATTTTGTATAGTTAATTTAATGGTACTATGGAATAAAGAAACATATAAGGATTGTTTCACTATTGTTTTTTTTTAAGTATTTGAAAGTATATGTTCAATGGTACCGGTAACCATGAAAGGTTATTCAAATATTTTTGGAAAGCAGATAATATGCGCATAATGAAGGGATAAGGAGAAAATAATATGTTGGATATTATTAAAGATATCATGATTGATATAAGGACAAATTGATATCATGGTTTGAGTATATAGTATTTTTGGGATTTTGGTATGTGGAAAGAGTTAACTTTTGACAGTATTCATTTTTTCACTAAGGTTCTATGGTAATTCATGATTAAGCTATTCACGTGTTTTGAATGTGACCAAAAAGATATATGTTATGATATATAGGGGATAAAGGATGGTATTTTCATGCTTGTTATATGACCTTTCTAGTAATCGTTTTATTTATACTATGATTTTGGACAGAATTATTTTGGAAAATACTAAAGGTTGGAATGAATTAATTTAGAAATCAGATAATATTGTTTAAGGTTGGAACTTTTTTTCCGATATTATTTCTGAAATGTTATAATAGTATAGTTTTATAAAAAGGATAACATGTAGTATGGGCGACAACCTGTCGTGTCGGACAAGGTTGTGGGAATCGAACAAACAACTGAAGTGCGACGGGTCTTTATCGCATACCACTAGCCTACAGGAAGTCCTTGGTTTGTAGAAATTAGTTTTATTTTATTAAGCGACATGATAGATGAAGTATAAGTCCATTTTAAAAACCATATACGATTAATCTCACCATAGATGGACTTATGTATATTTAATAACCTGTTTTAACCTTTTTGTGATAGAGACGGATGGAATGACCCATCATTCTATCACATGAACATCTAACACTTCAAGAATGAAAAATTACACTTAATTTCTTTAAGATATAAAGTAGAAATTATTCAAGGAACAACCAATGGTGAGATTGTACCAAAATCAAGTAATTATTTCTTCTAATTCGAATTTTTCAACTTTAGGGAAATGATCTTGAAAACCAAAAACGTTGTCCTAGTACCCTTATATCCGATGAATTAGATGATACCTTAGATCATCACAAATTTATGGATTTTTGATTGTCGGCTTTTTTATAGCCATGTTTTCTACCACTCTCCATCAGAACTTGATGGTTAGATTTCTCTTCCATATCCATATTTTCACCTAGGTTCTCCTATGTGGAAACCCAGTGATGAGTTACTTTGGGTATCCGTTATGTTTCTAACATTCCTTTTTAAAAATAAAGTTTTAGTATTCCTTTTTATGATGTGCATTTCTATTAAAGAAACTTTCAAGTAGTAAACGATTTATAACCCCGATGAATTTCGAGGGTGAAATTCATTTTAAGGGGGGTAGAATGTAACAGCCCGAGATTTTATGAGAAATATTCTTTTTAATGTCTTTGACATCTTGTGGTGTACGCTTCACCATGATTATATTATGCAATATGAAACACCGTACTATCTTTTAGTATACGCAAACACTATTATTGGCTTGTGTTGCACGCAAGAGCGACCTTCCTCAATAGCTTGTGTTGTATGCAATATCGAGTTTCACTAAACAACAATATATTGTTATGAACTAGCCATTATGAATAGTACTAACTAAATTTTGAATTTTATTACATAATAATTCATCTTACACATATTCTAAAACATGGTATGAGAACAAAATAATTTTTTTGGGTAAAATAAGTATTTTTCAAAAATTAAAGTTTTTCCACCCTTTGATGGCGCACCCACTTTAAATCTATTTTTTGACACATTTATAAGTTCAATTACACGAAATAAACTTATTAATTTCAATAAGGATATAATAATTTACTTTGGATAAATTTTTTATATTTTTCTATTAACTTTCATATTTTGATAAATAGTAAAAATATGCTAAATTTTAATTAAAAACAACTTTTTTCATCAAGATAATTTATATGGTTAAATTATAATATTTAATGGTTTAAAAGTATAAATAGAATATATTTTTACATTGAATTCACAAGTAAAAACATTTCAATCTTTTGCAATGTTTTAACTTTTAAAACCCGTTTTCTCAACAGTGGGATTAATTTTAAATAAAATACTGCAACTTCTTTGTTTTGAAATTGGAAAAATGGATTCCATATTTGGAATAATTAGGTCCAAATTATGTTAATAGGCTACTTTTTCTTTTTAGACATTATGAATAGTAACTATGGTAAATTTTATTTACAACAGCTAAAGGAAAATCGGGTAATTAAAGGTAAAAATAAGATTATAAAATTACCCTAACACCTTCCAAAATTCTATTGGATGAATAAAAGTCGACCCATATCACCTAAGGGTCAAAATAGATTAATTTCATGGACTTTTGACTATGAAAATTATATAATTATTATTAAAACCAAATAAAGTGACCACATGTCACTCTCTTATATCTTATAAGTGTAATAATTTTAATTTAGTGATAAGCCTCATAAAACTTAGAATATAAATAGTATCCAGAAAGATAATAAAATTATATACATCATTAGAATTGATTAATAATTTTTAGATATTAAATAATTATCATTAAGTATGACACAATAGTGTTGTAGAAATTATTTTATTGATTGAAATATCAAATAAAAGGTTTTAAAAATATAAAAATAAATAATATATGAACTAAATAATGTTCTCCACAACTTTTCAAGATTAATTAGACATTTTAGGAATCTATTAAATATTTTTGTTCGAATATATCCTCTGTTTGGATTTTATTTAAATTCAAATAAATGAATAGTGTCAAAATTGACACTATTATTATTTTATAAAACTAACATATTATAAAATTCTTTCAAAATCACAAAAATATTTAAAATTTATAAATTGAAATTTATATGGTCTAAAATGTCATAAATTATCCAATTATGGACAATTCACATCACATAATTAATTATTTATAACAATTTAAAATTTATAATATTATTACCACAAATAAAATTAAATAGATTAAATAAGGATAAATCAAGTTGATAAGGATTAAAATAAATTACCAAAATGTATAAAACTTATTGGTTGATGATATTAAAACCCTATATCATCTAATATTCGGATTTGAGTCATTTTTTGAGGTTTTTAAGTGGGATTTGAGTTTATTATAAATTAATATTTTAGAGGTTTCCAAAGCGCCCATCTCCTGTCTTATTAAAAGGCACCTCCTCCCTCTACTCCTCACACCATTTTGAGCCTTCAAGATCATCCACCACTGACCATTTCTCTTCTCCAATTCCCTAGAAACATACTAGAGGTTCTGTTCTTCTTCAAAGACCAACTTTAGTGCCCTAAGAGGAGGTTTAGAAGAGGCGCGTCGAAGAAGAGGTAATATCCTTTACTGATTATTTAAAATTTATTTATTCTTCTACTTCCTATTCTTTTGTTGTTTCATAATAAATAAATCACCTCAGTATCACTCATATAATGATATATTATTATAAATATTAAACAACCCTATTTTACCTTCTACCCATCCCACAAAAAACAAAATCACCGCGCGTGCGTACGTACAGAATACCATCTCCATGCCGTGGTGTAATCTATTTTCCACCACCACCTTACTTGGATGGGTATAATGGTGTAAAGAATAACTATATATGATTATTATAATATGATACTAATTATGATATATTCTATCATCCACTATAATACCATTCAATAATTATGGGAATGATATCATCACTCATGCGTATGTACGAATTACCCTCTCCATGACGTGATGAGATTCATTCTCCATGTTAACAATTCAAGAATGATTATAAAGTATATATATAATAAATAATCACGAAATATATGACATAATAATTCTACTGGATTTATTTATATATATATATATATTTATTTATTTATTTATTTATTTATTTATTTATTTATTTATTTATTTATTTATTTCATCTACTTACTTCCATTCAATTCAATATGGAAATGAAAATAGTTTTCATGCGTACGTACGGTCTACCGTCTCCATGAACGGTGTATTTCATTTCATTTATCTATCTATTATATATATATTTACTGAATATATATAACATATAAATCATTTTTTATATTCTGAAAGTAAGTAAATCGTGATATAAGTAATAATAATATCAAGAACAATGAGTCCAAATAGGTACGATAAATGAAACAATTTTACCCAAAACGCGGCTTTAACATGGAATTGAAAAATGAACAGGTAATATAAAGTCATAAGTGAATCATATATGATAAAATAAATATTATTATGGTTTTGTTACATGTTAATAATATGTTTAAACCCACTATATATGAGTTTTGGATACGTACAGAAGAAATTGGACCTAAGGTAAGGGATAATTTTGCAATCTCATTTTTATCCGAGATTTCTTATACGTAAGTATTTATTGAGGTTAAATTTATCATACATGTCCATGTTTTATAAAAATGTTTTCATAAAGTGTTTAATATTATTCCATGTATGTTTAAATTCATTTTCACACTTTTTTGACTTTTACCACATTGTATAGAAGGAATCATTCTTTTATTTACCATACAAGGTACATTTTGAATTTTCTGGCAAAAGTACAAGAAGAATGTTTTTTTAACTTATACGGCATGAACAGATTTTTACAGTTTCATAATTCCTTTTTTTCATGAGGCTTCCTCTACATTATTTCATTATTATTTTTAACCAAATCCTTTTCTTTTAAAATTATATGGAATTTTGTGAAAAGAAAAATATTTTGAAGAAGAAAGGATATTTTCCTCAAGAATCCATTTCAAGTGTTTTATCAAAACTATTTCCCATCTATGATGACATTATTTAGTATGATTATGTTTAAAGTATAATGTATCTATTATTTACATGTTTTGATTTTTATTATAATTAAATGATATCCATTTGTTTTATATGGATTATGTTATGATGGGATGATATTTATGAAACCCATTTTATTCGTTGGGTTATTATGAATGATGTATGTTTATTTTTGTGGTACACGTAAGAATGATTTCATTATGAGATGGGTGGGACCTATATATACCTCCAATGAATTGGGTAAAGATTTATATCTCATGATATATACATGGCTAGAACAGAAAGTAAATCTGATTCAGTAATACAGGGCTGGAACGGCAAGTAAACCGAGTTTAGTAATGGACTTTATCGACTATGATGGTCTTAGCAGTAATGCATTGGCTACTATGGAAATCATATCATGTGCTTAATGGTTTTCCATAATTACATGTTTTATTCCCATGTTATTTTATCATGAGTGATGTTCCATTATAATCTATACCTTACATAATGCCATGTTTTATGTCACAACTCAAGATTTTGATGTTTAAACTTTATGTTCATGTTTTTAAGTTCAAATGTATATGGTTCATTTTATTTTCTCCATTATTACACTTACTGATCATTCAATATCACCCTTTATATTTTTTCTTTTCTCCATGATATAAGGAAAGGTTTTAGGTAAGAAAACAAAAGGGGAATATCTTTATGGGAGATGTTGAAGATCTTTCACCATGATCTGAAAAGTTTGTTCCAAGTTTCCAAAGACACTAAACTATTACGGTCCTTGGGTGTCTGTTTTTATTATGTATTAAATCTTCCACAAAAGTAATGTAATTAAAATGTACGTCAAGCTTGGGTCTCTATGCTCTCGAGGATCGATTACATTTTTGACCATTTTAAGGGAGAATATTGGTTCTCCAAGATCAACCTGTGGTCGGGATATCACCAGTTGAGGGTGAAAGAGGGTGACATCTCGAAGACTAATTTCAGTTGCAGATATGGGCACTTTGAGTTTGTGTTTATGTAGTTCGGTGTTACAAACACACCATACATGTTTATAGGGCTCATGAACTCCATTTTCCATAAATATCTAGACTGGTTCATAGTCATGTTTATTGAATACATTTTGATCTACTCAAGATCAGAGGAGGATCATGTCGAGCATCTGAGGATAGTTTCGGAAGTCCTCTGACACCACTAACTCTACATGAAGTTGTCCAAGTGCAAGTTCTGGACATAATATGTGAACTTACTTGGATTTTTGGTTTCCCAATAGGGGATATCAGTGGACCCATCGAAGGTCAAAGTTATTGTTTCTTGGAAAACACCCAAGAATGTTGCATAGGTTTGTAGTTTTTTGGGTCTAGTAGGTTACTACCGGAGGTTCCTTCCTAACTTATATTGAGTTTTAGTGACTTTTACAGCCTTTAACAAGAAATACCAATCTGTTGGTCGGAGTGATAAGTTCTAAACGGCTTTCATTTATCTAAAGGGGAAGCTGGTCAGTGCCCTAGTGCTAAGGTTACCAAAGGGAGGGGTAATGTTTGAAGTGTTTTGTGATGCTTCTGGCCTAGTCTTGGGATGTGTGCTAATGCAGAAATGGGGAGTGATCTATTATGGGTCTTGGTAGTTATTTCCTCATGAGCATAACTATTCCACCCATGATCTAGAGATCGCAGCGGTTGTGTTCACACTGAAGTTGTGGCAGCATTACCTCATTGGGTAATGCTTCGTGGTCTTCACAAATCACAAGAGCTTGAGGTATGTATTCTACCAATGAGACTTGAACTTGTGAAAGTGGAGGTTGATGGTGTTTCTTCAGGACTATGACTTTGAGATCTCCTACGCATTAGGAAAGGGAAACAAGGAAGAATATTCCTTGAGTAGGAAGTCATAAATGGATGTGGTTCGGGAGTCAGTGGATTCTTGGAGAGTAATGGAGGAGTTGGATTCCTTACACCTAGATGAAAAAGTGGAGGATGGTAGAGTATTTCTATCCTAGATTATGGAGTTTTCTTCCTTGGTACAATAGGTGGAGGAGTCTTAGTAGGAGGACTTAGAGGAATAAGTGATGTGTGATCACGTTAACCAGGGCAATGCTCTGGAAGGATAGTCGGAAGATGGTCAGAATTAGATGATTTTCTGTGGGAAGTTGTTTTTACCGGAGAAGATGCATGAGGGAGTTATCTGTGAGTTCCATAACTCACTCCTAGAGTTACTCCTATGAGTTTCCAAGATGTATCGGGGCTAGAGGAGTCATTTTTTTGTGTCTTAGGGTAAAAAAATGAAGTGGTGGAGTTTGTGGAAATGTTCCTTATGTGCCAGTAGGTGAAGGCTGAGCACCGGGTTCCGGAAGTCTGTTGCAGCCTTTAGATGTCCGGGAGTGGAAGTGGGAAAACATCTCAATAGATTTCATCACGGGACTACCTAAGGTTCAAGGAGGGTGCGATGCTACCTGGGTGGTGGTAGACCAGCAGACGAAATTAGCTCACTTCCTGGAAATCAAGGAGTCAAGTGTGGTGGATTCCTTAGCACAGAGGTACGTGGATGAGGTGGTGCGGTTGCATGGATTTCCGAGTTCCATATTCCTAGATCAGGATGCATGGTTTACCTCATGATTCTAGAAGGGATTAAAACATTCTTTTGGCACCCATCTATGCCTTACCACTTCTTTCCACCCCCAGATATATGAGAAGATATACAGAACCATCCATACATCGGAATACATGTTATGAGCATGAGTTTTGGACTTCAGGGGATTGTGGGTATGACACTTACCTCTGGTATAGTTTTCCTACAACAATAGCTACCACTCTACCATTGGCATTGATCCATTCAAAGACTTGTATGGAATTTCATGTTGTTCTCTCATGTGTTGGACCGAGGTTGGGGAACCTGGTGTTCTTGGCCCAGAGGTAGTGCAGAGCATGACGGAGAAGGTTTAGTTTATACCTGAGAGGATGAAGGTAGATTAAGATAGGAAGAATTCATATGCTAAATATAGGAGGAAACCCTTGGAGTTCGAGGTTGGAACCACATGTTCTTAGAGGTATTCCCTCAGTGTGGGAAGTAGAGGTTCGGTATAGAGAGTAAGATTTTTCACACGTTCGTCGAAACCTTCGAGGTGTTACGACAGGGCGGCAAAGTGTCTTATCAGCTGGTGCTACCACATCCGTTACAGTGGGTCCACAACGTCTGCCATGTATCTCAGCTCCATTAGTATCTACATGATGAATCGCACATCCTAGACTAGGGATAACTGTATATTGAGGAATATGGAATGTTCGTGGAGCGTCCAGTGAGGATAGAGTACCACGAGGATGAGATGCTTTATGGACAAACCATTCCCTTGGTTCATGTGTTGTGGAGGCATGGTGGCCTCGAGGAGAGTACCTGGGAATAGGAGGCATAAATGTGTTCCCAATACCCAGATGTAACAACCCAGGTAAATAAAGAATACGAAATTTTCACATTTATCCATATTTGTGAATATAATATTAATATGACTTTAAATGGGACACTATGCTCGATGGAGTACCCAATATGCAACAAAGAGTTTCTTGGGAATCTTACGTTGCACTCTAATAATAAAATAATATTATTTTAAATGGTAGTTAATGTCTCGTCGTTGTAATGGCGGGAATGAACAGAACTAACTACAAAATTATTATATATGTTTTTCAAATATTTTTACTTTTTACAATAAATGTTAGACAATTAAAAATGGGAATGAATCCAATTTTAAGGGTCGACATTCTAATATTCTTTAAAAGGTTGATTAACCGCATTTTGATGGAGAAAATCTTTTAAATCAACTTTTTGAAAAATTTATGTGTTATATTTGACAAAATAAAATTCTTCTTTAGAATCGAGACATCAAAATTTACTTTGTGTAAATTTTTGGTAATTTTCCGATAAAGTTCATTTTTTTAATGAATAGTGAAAAATGTTGTATTTTAATTCAAAGCCTCTTTTTAATCTAATTTATTTATATGATTAGATTATCTTTTTAATTGTTTTTAAAGTGAAATTAGAATATATATTTACCATTTAATCCAATATTGGTCATTGGAATTAATTTCACTTTGAAATTGGACTTAAACTAGTGTCAATCTTTTAATATATATTGTTTCTTAAAAACACGCTATTTGTTTTGACAGTGGTAATTAATTATTCAATTAATTAATGAAACTTTTATGTTTTGAATTTTGTAAAATAGTCATCATTTTTTAATTCGGAATATCAAATATATCTTAGGGTGAATTTTTGGTATTTTTCTGAAAAACTTCAATTTTAGATGAATAGTGAAACCACTAAGTGGTAGTTAAAGAAACTAATTTTTTGTTTAAATTAAACTTTTCCACTTCTATGATTTGATTTTAAAAAATCTGACATAAATGGTTTTCATTAAGAAGTAAAATTTGGTTCAATGAGATTAAAATAATTTTTGGTGAATAGTAACTTTTATGTTTTATTAATCGCGATTAGAGGTAATTAGTGTTTTTTGAGGTAAAAATAATGTTTTAATAATATGAAATGACCTAGACACATGTCCTACCCTCATTTTATGTGTCATGGCCGATCAATAAAATCCATGGGTCAACTTGGGGACCCCATGGATCCACTTTTTTTGGAAAATGACATAAATAACTTTTTATTTAAAGTTAAAATAAAAATCTCACAAGCATGAGTTGTTTTACTAAAACAATTTTTAAATGGGTTTATACAAGTCATATTTTTTACTATAAATATTCATTAGAAAGTTAAAAAGATTTCCTACATCATGATATTTTGTTTATAATTTTTATACATTAAATAAATTAAATTATTTATGACATCATGATGATGCAGCGATTACCTCATTAATAAAGGATTTAAATAAAATGAAAAGATAATGTTAAAACTATAACATACGCTTGTCAAAGACCTATTGTATGAGTATATTTAGAACCCTTACCACCTTAGCCTCGAAATAAATCAATTTGGGACCTTTAAAATCTGAAACTCATTTTAAAATAAAGTAACATTTTGTAACTTTCCAAGAGTACCCCTCCTCTCCTCTTATAAAAGGCCCCCACCTCTACCACCTTACCCACACCTCTCAAGCCTTTGGCTTGGCCATACCCTGCCCATTTTTTCTCTCCACATCCCTCTCTTCATCATTGAAGCCTCACTTTGGGCATAATCCTTTCCAAGGAATCCTTTGATCTCAAATCAAAGAGAGTTACCTGATTTAAAGGTAATGTCTTCCCTTGTGTTCTTTTGTATTATTTTGCTTCTCCAAACCCCTAAACTCTTTTTATTACTTTTTTTTGTAACAACACCAGTATATTAAATATAATAGGATGTTTTTATAATAATTATTCAAGCTACACTTTCACATACCTCCGTCTAATGGTTAAAGAACATACTTTTTCTGTGGATGGCGAATTACTGCCTCACGAAATGATGATTGTTCAATATTCTTTTAACACCTTCAAAGGTGGCCATTAAGATTTCACTATATTTATATATGATATATAATATGTTTATGTTTTCTTTAAGCTTCTGTATTTTTCATTTATGGCATACTATTATGGTTTCCATTATGGGTAAACGTGGTATCTTCATTTTAGGAAGTGCGGACTACCGACCCCTCAAAGTGATTTGATTCGTTAATTCCATATGTGGGACATATAAAGGATGGAATTAATGGTATTACATATGATATCCTACTGTAATTATAATATACCTTTATATAATTATTATTTCATTCCATTTAATACAAAAAAAAAAGAAATGAAAGTAGCGTTCATGCGTACGTACGGCTTACCGTCTCCATGAACGGTACATTTCATTTCTTATCTCCAAATGTTATGTACTATTATAAGTACATATATATAATGGATATATATATGTAATATATAAAATATAAATTATGGTTATAATTCTGTAATTATAATATATATATCTCTTATTTTGTTTTAATTCCATTAATATGACAAAAAATGAAAGTAGCGGTCATGCGTACATACGGCCTACCGTCTCCATGAACGGTGATTTTAATTTTTTTTATATCCAAATGCTATGGAATAGTATAAAATGAATATATACCAGATATATATGATATTTGAAACATCAATACTATTCTGGATATGATTTACCTATAACTACATGGAAAATTCTTTTCAACAAGTTCAATTTTTACTCATGTACCGAACATCGACAAAAGCGTCTGATATGAACTCACTTTATTAACCAATTATTATAACATTATAATATGTGATATGAACTGAATAATAATCTTTAAATTAGTTCCTTAAGAAATTATAAATTGACCAAATTTTATTATTCATGAGATTAAAGAATGATCGAGTCATGTCGGACACGAGGTAAGGGATCCTACAACTCTCCTTCTTTTTAAGTACACTCTTTTATTTCATTCCTTATAAGCTCATATTTATTATGATTGGGATGTTATTTTATATTAATATTACTGTACTTTTTATGTTCATATTATTAGAGACCCTACTTTCTCTCATCAATCAATTTTGGAAGTTTTGAGTGGCACCGTTAGGCTGCCGAATTTTTGTAAGAGATCCAACCTCTCTCTTTCTTTTTAAGTACTCTCCTTTATTTCACTTATTTTAAGCTCCTATTTTTTATGTTGGGGGATGTTATTTTATATTCCTCTTGATTTACATTTTATTCTAATATGATGAGAGACCCTATTTGATCTCATAAACCCATTTTTGTAAGTTTTAAGTGGCGTCGTTAGGCTGCAGAGTTTTCGTAAGGGATTTTTCATCTCACTTTTTATTCCAGTGAGATTTATGCTACATTTTCCACCATTCCCGTTGAGTGGTATATATAATTCCCATTATTCTACTTTTTGTGTAATATACTTTCATTTATGAGTATTTACATCAATTTTTTATTGTTCTTCTTTTATGGGGTGTATGTTTCGAAAGATACCCAAGTCGGTAAGGGAACCTTTCACCCTCCTCTTTTTAAAAGACTTCTTTTGTTGGGTCTTTTAATTTTCATATTTTTATGTTGGGATATGTTCTTATTGTTGTCAATTTTATGTCCAAGTGATGAGATACCCTTTTTATCTCTCATAAACTCATTTTCTGAATTTTCAAGTGACGTCGTTAGGCTGTCGAATTTTTGCAAGGGAACTTCTTAACCCAATTTTGATTCTTTGGAATAAACTTGCACTCCTTGAATATGTCGTTTTATGAATATGTGTAAATAACCTCTGATTGTTTTACACTTAATATCCACTTATATTTGGTGTATTCATTTGTCGTACATAATTATTTAATCGATTTCTCCTTAATCCAAGGATATCGTCTTTTTGTGGGACTTCGTCTCAATCTCCTTTCATTGAGGCATATTTTGTTTTATAGACAACCTTATTCTATACGGTGTATAAACCATTTTGACTTTTACGATTATCCAAAAGGAATCTTTTTTATATGAAGCGTTTTACTAAATGACAAAAGGGAATGTTTCTGTCCTACGTATGCGGCGACAACGACTTCTCTGCCGCCGTGACTATTATTTGAGTTGTGGCTTCCTCTACAAGCCATAAATTTCTTTTTAAAAGAAAAAATAAATACCATGTTTTACTTTTCTTTTATTTTGGTATTGGAAATGGTTTTCATACTTTTTTTATATCAATGTGTTGTATTGATATCTTGTGATTGAAAAGTGGAAATGTTGTGTTTTCTTTATGCATGTTTTATGTGATAAGATTATGTTATTTTTCTTGTGAATTGTTATGAATACGGGTGGTTTCGTGATAAACTAAGGGCGGGTGAGCCCGATATATCTCTCCAATGCATTGGGTAACATGAAGGAGTTAAATGTTAAGGTTTCTCAGAAGAGATTTAGGGAATATATTGTGATGGGTATTCCAAACGTAACCAAGAGGGTTACTCCCTATGTAAGAATGTTATGAATGCCTCAAGTTACCTTTATGTATTATGATTTCTATGATTTATTCATGATTTTATGAGTTATGATAAAGTTCTTATGTTTTATGGGTAAAGTATGAGTTCATTCTTAGGTATATATGTACTCATGTATCCTTTCCATATTTTTATATCCCTTACTGAGCTTTTCATGCTCATCCCAAGTTTTCGAAATGTTTTTCATAGGTCAAGGGAAAGGTACATGATGTTATGATAGTGTCAAGGAAGTGTAAAGAAAGAATCCATGTTTTATTTTAAATATTTTTTCATTAATGGGAAAAATGAATACTATATTTTATGTAACCACTTTGTTTAAATGTGGAATGTAATGCAAGTTTTATGATCTAATTCTCTAAAACTCTAAACCTGAAAAGATCCTCAATGTGTAATCTTGTAATAACTCAAGATTAAGTAAGGTTTAAGGCTGGGGCCTTATAAAAGATCTATTTTGAGTTTTGATATTTTGTTTTCCTTGGGCCTTGATGTTGTATAATGCTTGAATTTGTTTTCTATAAGATGGGTTGTTTTCCTTTCTCAGAATGTGTGTAAAAGTGCTCAGTGTGGGGAGGGGAGAACATAATCTCTAATCAAGACGCATTAAGGTGTTTGTGATTAAAATCTTGGAGGCGAGTTAGTTCCACCCAAAGTGGATAGTATCTTGACATAGAGGAAGAGACTCCCTAACCCATTCGTCCAGGCGGTGTGACCTTTATACGTTTGTGTGGTTACCTGGGGGAGAAGAGTGGTGGCGTACCCATAGTTATTTAGGAGATAGATGACGGAAGGGTTTTCCTATATATAAAGGTTGTTCCAGCTTTCGAACGACTTTAGGGTGGTTTGTCTCTGAAAGGTATCTTACAAGGCGGTTGTTCGGACCCCTCTCTTCTCTTCTGGGTTACTCTTTGATTCTTGAGGATGAGAATAGTTTTAGAGGTATCTTATGTAATGTCATGGACCCTCCTGGTCTATTACTTTTCCAAATTTCTATTGTTTGGGTATCCTAGGGCCCATCAGTGACTCATTAAAGAGTTTTTCCAAAAACTCAGTCCAACCAAGAGGTTCCACCGAAACGATGGTGACACCAGTCATGGTGGCACTGGTCATAGTGGCACCGTGATAGTGGCACCATGACAGTGGCAATATAATGGTGGCACTGTCATAGTCACACCATCATGGTCACACACTGAAACGATGGCACTGCTTATGGTGTCTCACAGTTACGGTGGCACCATTACAATGGAAACATTACGGTGGCACTGTTACGGTGTATCTTGACAGTTTCCCGAGCTTTTCCATTTCCAACCTGGTAATGTATCTTTTGAAATAAAATTGTTTTAACACCCTTTTCAAAGCCTTTTAAAGATATTAAAATATGTTATAAACCCCCAAGAGTTGGGCGACCCTTTAGTTACCAAAATTTGTGTCCTTTTCCTTGGTGTCACACCCTTCCTCGTACCTGTGTTATGTGATTTTTCTCTGTTTAGAAGATATATTTTAAATCATAGCTATTATCTCCACCATTTATGAGGATAATTATTAAATAAAAATTAATCATGATGTGTGAAACTGCCGAACCGTGTGGTCATTCCATGATCTGACTTCAAGTACTTTGAAATAGTCTACCTGGTTTTAGGATCTAGCCTTTTCTTAGGTTGCAATCCTCTCTTCATAATTCCTTTCCACTCTCTATGTCCTCGAGACTTACTATGAAGAAGAATCACACGCCCGTGTCGGAGCCCTTCCCGCTCATCCTTGAAGCCATAGATTTTTCCTTTCCTACAAGTTGTGCACCCTCAATTCTTGATGCGAGGATAAAAACATTGATCTTTGATCCTCCAAGTAGGGTTTTCCTTCATCTCTCTTTACTGTACATCATGCGGGGTGGGCATGATAATGCTTCCCTTAGGACGTGGACGAAACCAAACCTTAATGAAGATAATTAAAAGACTCTAAAGAATAAAGGGGTTTTTTTTTATAGTGATGTTTATGTATTTATTTTATCTTTGTTTTTTTGTTGTGAATTGTATGGGCTTATGCCTACTGAAAATAGTGGTCGTTGGTGGTCTATTATTGTTCACTAATGAACCTCTATTTTTCAGGATAATCTCATGATTTAATGGATATAACATGGAAACTAGTAAATCATGTAAATTTGTTTGATAAAATGGATTCCAAATGAATAATAATCCTTCTTTGATCACCTCAGTTAACCAAATTGAAAGAAGGAACTTGATAAATGGTATGGTTAAAATCTAAAAACTCTCTTTCTCTATTTTTCTAATACACATTGTTGTTCCGATTGATGCTTGTCGGGTGATGTGGATGGGGATGGGATCTCCTATTATTCAGTTGTTGGTTATGGATATGAGTTTGTGTGGGGCTGTATGTTGGGGCTTGGGTTGGTTCCATTACATCGTGGGTTGTCACTGATCCCTTTTGTTGTTGTGACTTTATAAGAGAACTGAGTTTGAATGATTAAATTGCTTCTTCATTATTTTCCTCTAGTTATTGTATTGTCTTGTGGATATGCCAGCTAGTTGCCTAGTAGTGAAGGAATATTTAAATAGAATCACATGAACATGATAACAGGAATGGGTACATTGGTGGATTGTTTTCTAGAAATGGGTTGTGCTCTTGTTGTGGTTGTTGTGTGTTCATGTATGTAGGGATAGTAACAAGGGTGGTTGTGCTCTACTTCTGTATGGGCGAGTTGTCTGTTTTGAACCCTTTGGTTGGGATGATTGTTTTTTTAATTATATGTATAAATTTAGTTCTTGTGTTTGTTGTTCTCACCCCACCAATGTTGATCACTCCATGCCAAACACCCCAATTTAACGAGGGGTGTTTTCCAAAAAATCTTATGAGTGGCTGGTTATTATCTCATTTATGCTCCCTCTCCTAGGTATACCAAGACTCCTTGGAAAGGCTGTGATAGCCTAAAGTATATTATGGCCCAAGACTCTTTGTGTAGGTTGTGTTGTGGTGGTTAGACTAGGTGTGTGTGGGAAGGTTTATTTCCCAAGTGTCCTAGGAATAATTCCCATGTGTCTTTGGGTGTGAAAAATGGTTTTTTTTCCTAGGTGTATTCGGGCGTGGTAGTGGTTGTGGAGGACTAGGTGTTTATGGGTGTGGTTATGTGTGGTAGTGGTGGCCTAGGTGTGTGCAGGCAAGATGCGTGGTGATGGCCCATAAGTTTGTTGTTGGGGCAGTAGTGGGACTACAATGATACTTGTGGGGGAGGTCTGATGCATTGGATATTCTAAATAAACAGTGGGAAAGCGGTGTAGGGTATCCAAATATCAATTTTCTAATACCATTACTTTAATTTAATTACATTAATTGGGGAGTGTGCCTTGGTGAGGTTGGATGGATAGTTTCCTAGCTAGGTTTTTTGGTTATCTCTTTTTCTCACGAGGCATTAGAATGCCTATCTACTTGTGCACAAGAGTTTATGGTTTTACCTGCTGAGTATGCATGTATACTCACCCTATGTATATAAAACTGATTTCATATTTCAAAGAGAACCATGAGGACCGTTCCGGGCTTTACTAGCTCAAGCTTTTGATTTTTTGCTTCTTTTCTTTCTTTTGGTACTTTTCCTCAGATTTTTCTTATTATTGGTATTAGTTTATTTTAAACATGCATATGAGAGTGGATTTTCTTTTTTTATTTAATTTTACTTTTAGTTTTTGGAGTTTTTTGGGATCTACCATATTTTCTACCGATACTATTAAATAAAAAGGTTAATGCTTTCCATTTTATGTGAGATTTTATACCCTTTGTGATGGTCGCCGCTCCAGGGCCTATTGAAGGTGGGACATAGGGTTCATTATCTCTCCTTCAACTTGAATAAGGAAGGATCTGGAAGTTTTATGTCCCTTTCCTCATCTTGGTGAAGGTGGTTTTTGATAGATATATTCATATTTTATGGAGGAGATGAGGAGAAATCCATCAAGGGATATAAATATGATAGTTTCCAAATAGATTAGGATGATTTGAAATCATAATTGAGATATATCTTCACCCTCGATAGATGAGTTGTGAGCTTGAAAATCTGAAAGAAGATACTATTGATTGATTCAATAACAGATCACGGGTATATTATAGCTTATAATGTAGTTAAATAAGAAATATAGATATAAAACTTAGTCATACATCTTGATGCAGTTCCAAGAAATAAAGATCTTATCAATTTGTATTGTGATAATATTGCAGTGATGTCTCTTTCCAAAGTGCCAAGGTCTTGTCAAACGATAAATAACATACTTAAAAATAATATTCTCCTAAGGGATTTTTAACAGAGATGTGAGTTTAAAGTGTGTATATTTTCTATGAATGATAACATTAAGGGCATGTAATCTAATGTCCTTTCTCAATAGAATCATGAATATCATGTTAGTGCTTAACATAGTAAAATTCATTAGTATTTGGCTCTATTACTTGTACTTTATATTAATTGTATACTAAAAGACCTGGATATTAATATATATATATTATCACATATTGATTGTTCTTATGCATAATTTTAATGAGATGATGTATTAGAATATCTATCAAATTCCAAAGTTCATAGTACTTCCCCTCTATAATGAGAACCTTGAAGTGTTCGGAAGATATTATTAAACATAAGTCTTATAGTTGTATAACATCATCTGATTAGACACAAATTATATATACTATTAGGTACTAGATTTTAATAAGTGAAAAAGGATTAACTACACCAAATTTAGTAATTAATAGAGGTTTTTTAGCAATAATTTAAGAAACCGCTGCTAAAAAAATTCAACATATAGCGATGATTTTTAAAAAACCACTGCTAAAACTTTTTTTTACACATGATACATCTTCCCCTCCCCCCCTTGATCATGAAACCCCCACCCCTCTTCCCCAGAACCCATCAAATCCCTCACCACTGGCCCCTGACCCTATCGAACCCCTCGCTTTTAGCCCCTGACCCTGTCTAGCCCCTCACCGTTGATCCCCAACCCCATCGAACCCCATCAAACCCTAACCCCTCACCATTGGCCCCCTTATCCCCCTCATCCCCGACCCCCTTCTCCATTTCCACCTTCATTCCCTACTACTTCAAATCATCACTCCTTTATTTGATTTAATTCAACCTTTTATTATATATTTTTTATTTTATATAATATTTGGGTTCCAATATGGGTTTTTCTAGATAAGGTAACCTTGGATTCATGTACATGTGATTACATAACTATTAGGATGTGATTCTTATCATGAGTTATAAATTATCCTAATTGGATTCATGCATTTTTTGTTTGTCTTTGTGAATGTGGAATTGATATTCCAAGTTGATGAAATGGATAAATTATTTCTGATGTTTATATATAATTGAAATATATTAGTATGTTATGTTGGATTTTCTCCCAACAGTTTTATTTATATATTAAACTATGAGCTAAGATGTTCTATTCCTGGTGAAATGTATGGTAATATTTTGGTTGGATTTCTTACTGGGTATGATTATTAACCACATCCATATGAATATTGGTTCAAATTAAGATGAATTTTTCGATTATATTGGAAAGAGGAATATTTTTTATTTCTCTATTGTTTCTCTTAATGTAGTTATCTGGAATTAGATCCTTATAGATGGTCATTTCCTTATAGTTTGGAGTGGTTCCATTTTTTTTTCCAAAGTCATGATTTATTATGGGGTTTCATTTTCTATTTTCATGTTTTCTTTCCAATCATATATTTTTTTATATATGTCTTGTTTTTGAGTTTTATTGTTTACATTTCATGGAACATATAGTTTTGGTTTACTGTTTTTTTATTGTCTTGATAGGTTGTGTTTGTTTTAAGAGAAAATCATATATCAATGATTTAGTGAGCCTTTGTAATTTTATGATTACCATTGGTGTCTTGTTTCTTTCTATTAGAAATACATATGTTAAATTAGTAGGTAAGGGTTTTAATTCTAGATCTTAAGGTTGGACTAAAGATAAAAATATATTTGGGTTACTTAACTCAATGTTTTACACTTTCTATGAAAGAGATAAGGCATCAAACACTTTTTCATTAAATAAAAAATAAAATCCATAAAATAAATCAAAGGTTATTTCATATTCAGATGGTTGGATAGAATATTTATGTTTTCCCTAATTGTTTTTTATCAAATTTTTAAATATTTATTTGTTTCCCAAATGAAAAATTTATTATATCAAAAAAAAATCACATGGATTATACTCATTAGAATGTGACAATGAAAAAAAATCATTTATCTTATTATGGGTATATGTTGGAATAAAAAAATTTAAAGTGGACAACATTTTAACCAAACTCTATTATTATAGTACATTCATGGACATTTATGATTTCATTTTATATTTATAGTAAAGGTTTATCCAATATAATATGTGAATAAGAAGTGATCATATCCTCCTCTGTGATTAAAACATAAAAATCAGCAGGTGAGATCAAATTATTCACTCTAAATAAAAAAATATTAAAATACTATTTCTTGGAATGTAGTGGATCTGTTAGGTAACTTTAAATCCACTATAGTTGGTTTGATATCTACCATATTTAAATAAGAAAAAATATAATGTTACATAAATAAATAGAATCTCTTAGATCACCACTATCAATTCTATTGAATCATTATGTGATACCCCCTCTAGCTATAGATGTGTTATAACTCTAAATCCACTGATATGGTGAGAGATAATTACTAGGTTCACCTATACTTAGTAACCCTAGGGTGTTTCTCCCATTATGATTGTTTTAAATTAATTAATGTATGATTTTTATTTATATTCTATTTTACATAATAATATACATGATTGACTACCTTTTTTTACTTTGAATTTTGTAGTACTAATATGACTCTTCTTATAACTACTTGGGTTGATTTTTTTTATTTCCATTTATCTCTTTTAATACTTAGTAATACTTATGTGTTTTAATATATTTTTAATAAATTTTAGGCACATTGTGATATGGATAAAATTTGGATCACATTACCAAGGAACACACCTCTGTTTGCTAAGGGTTTGTAGAAGTTTTTAGATTTTTCAATTTCCAATCAATCTATTGATGGAAGAATAATATTTCTATGTCCTAAATGTAAATTTAGAAGATGGTTGAAGAGAGATCAAGTTTATGAACACTTTATATTGAAGAAACTACCTACTCAATATTTCTTTTGGATTTGGCATGGAGAGTCGAATGTTATAGAAAGTTTGATCATTGATGTCCATCAACAGAATGAGATCCCAAATTCATCAATAATGGATAATGAAATGACAAACCATAAAATTATGCATTCAACATCGCAAGACACGAACATCAACATCAAAACATATCAGAACAACTAGTTGATGGTGCTATAAATAATAACTTTACAAGTGATATTTTTTAGACTTTAGGATAACCAGATCAAGATTGTAACATATCATTGGATCCTCCTCTCGATTTTGTGGATAATAATGTAAGATAAAACTCCACTAATTAGGAAAATATGTTTCATGGTTTATTTGAAGATATAAATAAATATTTTTATAGTATATTCTTGAAATATTTAAAACTTTTTTTCTAATGAATTTGTACCATATCAAATGCCTATATGGAATTACAAATAAGGTGATGTCCATGATATTAGAATTTTTTCATGATGCATTTCATGAAGTAAAGATCCCAAGATATTTTTATGATATGAAAAAAAATAACAGGCTTGGTCTAAATTATAAAAAAAATATGTGTCCCAATGATTGTATGCTCTATTAGGGAGAGGATTCAAGAAGATAGGATTTCAAAAAATGTTCTTCTTCTATTTGAAAATCAATGGGTGATATTGGAAGTTTGAATCAAAATACTATTATGAAAAAGAATAAAATGAACACACCTACAATGTTTTTTCATTATTTTCCTTTAAATCCTCAATTTCAAAGATTATTCATGTCATCAAAAATCATCGAACACGTGAGGTGGAATTATATAGATAATAATAATGATGGGTTAATGCGACATCCAAGAGATTAAAAATCATGTAATACATTTGATTCATTACATCCACATTTATCATCTCATCCTAGGAATGTTTGATTTGGATTCGATGTTAATGGATTAAACCCATTTGGGACTTTGAGCACCAGTTATTGCATTTATCTAGTTGTTTTGATCCCTTAAAATCGACCTCCATGAATGTGTATGAAGAAAACATATTTTATCATTTAAATGATTATTCTTAGAAAAAATGTATGTAAATGATATTGATGTATATTTTCAGCCTCTAATTAAATAATTACAGAAGTTATGGAGCAACAACATTGAGACATATGATGCATATTCTAGAAAAATGTTCAAAATGTAAGCTACTCTAATGTGAACCATTAGTGACTTACTTAGACTTGGGAATTTAGTAGGTTGGAACACTTACACGGGTTTGGATTTTCTAGTTTGTAACTTTGATTTTGATCTTTAATGACTACCTCATAGTAAAAAAATAGTGTTTCTTGTGTCATCAAAGATTTCCCAATGAATTTCATAGATTTTGGTTGAATGACTCAAAATTCAATGGTTCTATTGATCGTAGACCACCTCCAAAGTTGTTAATAGGTTCTGAAATATTAAAACAACTTGGAAATGTTGAAATTGAACATGAAAAGTTACATCATTTGAATGATTTTGGGAAACAAATTCTAAGTACATCATCAAGTAAAATAAGAATGCAATAATGGAAGAAAAAAAGTATATTCTTCAAACTTCAGTATTGAGAATTTAATTTATTGCGGTATAATCTTGATGTAATGCATATTGAGAAGAATTTTTCTGAAAATTTTATCTTCACATTAATTAATGAGCATGGAAAATCAAAGGATCATCTCAATTATGTGAAATACTTACAAGCAATGAACATAAATCATGATCTCTGTCCAGATGAGAATGGAAAGTATGTTATGGAAATTTTTATAATGAAAAATAGGGATAAATATACATTCTGTTGAATTTTAAAACATGTGAATCTATCTTATGGGTATTTAAGTAACATATCATGTTTTTTGGACATAAATAATTATAGGTTACATGGATTTAAAAGTCACGATTCATATATTTTTTTACATAAGTTACTACGATTGGCATTGCGTAAATTATTAACTAAAAAAGTTATTACTATTTTACTCTAATTTTTCACATTCTTTAGACAACTATGTGATAAAACTCTAAAACCATATGATCTTGAAAACCTTTAGGAGATATTTTTATTGAAACTTTGTGCAATTGATATGTTCTTTTCTCTATTTTTTTTATTATCATGATGCACTTTGTTGTGCATTTGGTTGAGGAAGATAATCAGGGGAGATCATGCATTATCGATGGATGTATATAACTGATAGGTACTTTATTTATGTGTTTTAAATTTATTTAAACAATTATTGGAACCTCATTAATTACAAAATTATGTTTTTTTATTTTATTTCACATATATCTTGGGCATTTGAAATCATATGTAAAAAATAAATCTCAACCTGAAGGCTATATTTATGAAGGATATTTGGAAGAGGAGTGTTTTAAATTTTTTATAGATACTTGGATGATATTGAGATAAGATTCAATCAAGTTGGATGTTTTGATGGTGTATCATCTCAATATCAACTACATGGGAAATCAAAAATCTTTCTTGTTATTGACTGATCAGTTGGGAGGATCTCAAATGTTACACTGAAATAAATGGAATTATTATAGGCACATGGATATGTTCTATTGAATAGTGAAATTATAGATCCATTTACTGAATAGTTATGGATATAGAAAAAGAGACGAATGAGATTCTGAACACGAAATGATAATGATATAAAAAAATATATTAATAAAGATATTGTAGAATGTTTTTCATGATGTGTAAGTTCATAAATATTTCAATCAATATGGATAATAGGGTGACACATATATTTTTTAAATTTAATAATGTATATTACTTTTTAGAGATCATGAATACTGATACTTGAGCTAATTTTTTGGGATATTTGAATTTTATTACTCAAGGTCCTCTAAAACAAGCTAGAAAGTTTGACGCTTACAAAGTGAATGGATTTAAATTTCATACAGTTGATCAGGAAGAGGTTTGAAAACACATAATAGTGGTATATTTATTTTTCCCAAAGTAGTATACAATGGAATGTTGACTGATATTATCGAATAAAACTACCACGAGTATTTTTCAATTGTTTTATTAAAATTAAATTGGGTAGATATTATCAAAGTTTTTAAAATAGATTCCTTGAAATTTACTTTTGTGAACTTATCTCACTTGATGGATGTTGGTGACCACGAATTACATGATCTGTATATCTTATAATCACAAATTAAAATGGTATATTATGTGGAAGATTTCATGGATGAAGGGCGGAGTATTGTTTCTCATGTAAAACAAAGTGACTTGTATTATATGCCTAAGGAAGTGGAAGATTTGACCTCTGACATTGAATCCCATCAACAACAAGAAGAAATTATTTTTCCATCATGATATTGAAAATGTAAGTCTTTTAAGGTTAAATGAAGTAGATGAATTAATGATGGAGTAGGATTGAAGGAGAAAATGATTGTATATTCCATCATCTATTAATTTATCAACCACTTATGTCATTTGTGAAATCAGTCACCATCATAGTTATGTATATTTTGTTTTTCAGTACTATTTATTTGTTTTCATTTATATTTTTTCTGTATGAATTTTTTTAAATATATGTTATAGTGTTAATTTTATTTGATTAAATGATAGTAATTCCATGGATAAAATGTTATAATGATTTCATTTGACTCTCAGTCGATGTTCCCTTGACAATTCCAATATATGATGATCCATTGGTCTCCATCCCTATAGTATCTGAGACACCATCCACTTTCCCCTCTACATTGTCTCTCACACCCTTCGTTAGTATCCCATCATTATCTCATCTAATGCATCCCCATTCAGAAGCCTCAGTGGTGAGGGAGAAGGTCACCACTCCTAGTTCTTCATGGGGATATTGGAGGGTGACTGTTATAGGTACAAATTTTAATATGAATAATGTTATTTCACTTTTTTTGTACAAATTACTATTTTTTCATAAAGATGGAAAAAATGTTACTATAGAGAAAAATATGAAAAGTTTATATATCTAGAATTTAAACAAACTAAAGATAATTGTCCCATTTGACTCTTATGGGATCCCTATGGATGACAATATGGTATTACTTGGCTATATTCTGGGCCAATTAGTGGCGGATACGGTTACCCTTCTGATTATGTACGATGATTGTAGTCATATGCCATTATCTTAGAAAAATAAATTTTTTGATACATAGATAAAGGTATTTTTAATACATTATAGTGTTATTAAATGTCATTATGTTATTAAATTATAATATTTTTAAAATCAATCCTTTTGTACAGATGATTTACCACATTCCCACATTTGATCTTATATCATGAAATTGGACATTGAAAATTTTGGTTAAGAAATGGAAAGTTTCTAAATGGATATTATGGAACAAATTCAGTGATACTTCATTGAGAACCTAGTAATTGTATGATAAGGTGCCCAATGGGTACCTAGAAAGCAATGTAATGTTTTTTTTGATAGCCATCATGATGATAATAACATGGTATTTAAATATATATTATTATATTAATCCCATTTTATATTTATACATGCATATGAAAAGTCTATTTCATTTCAAACATTACTATTAAATTAAATTTTATTTCAGTATGTTTCAAGGAAGAATGAATCGAGTCGGGCTAAGAAAAGCATCCCTCACACCGTGGGGTCAAAGTGTTTTTCTAAAATATAATTTACACTGGTAATATTTTCCTTAGTTTAAGTATTTATAAGACAATATTATTTATTCCATATATTATATTATTGATTTGTTTAATACAGTCACAGAATTTAGGGCACCAAACCTCCCGAAAAAAATTGTGGTTGTATGTTCATAAAAAATATAATGGGGGTTTTGTTAATGAGCCTACCAAAGAATTTGGGGTATTAATTCATTTTTCATTATAATAACTTATTATCATTTGTCACTATATTAATATATATTGCTTTAAATATGACTAATATTTTATTTATAGGTAAAAATTAAAGAACTATGTGACGCTAATCCTGCGTGGTCTTACTCAGTCTCCCAGGATGATCCAATTGGTAAATTTTTTGGAAAGGATCATCTTGGATGAGTGCACGGGGTGAGTTTGGGACCATTACCATCTGAGGTCTGTGGCTGGCCATCAGGGATTTCATCTACATTTAATCCTAGTTGTATTCAATCCCTACCCTGAGATTCTCAAAGAGAGTTTATTTCTATGGAAATCATAATTCAGGAACATGAGGCTCAGATATCTTCTTTATAGAAAACTTTGGTTGATTTATATCAGAAGATGACCACATCTATCCTCTATGATATTGCATCGATGACTAGTGTTGAGCAGTTAAATCACACAACTTTAAAATCATTTAGTTCAAAAAGTTTTATTGGTTTTCAAATTTAAATATAAATATACAGAATTGTTTAATTTTTAATATAGTTGTCTTACAGGTGCTGGTAGAAGGAAGTAGAGATGGATATAGAGAGTATGATGAGTAGAGTTCATCATAGGGTAGTGATTAGTGGTCCTTTTCATGTCTTGGACTAATATGGAAAGAGAGTCTTTGTTCATGTATCATTTTTGGAACAATGTATTCACATGAAATTTTCATGGTTTCCCATGATTGAAGAGGATTAAACCATTTATGGTTCATGAAAATTAATACACTTGTTTATATATGATTACTTTTCTTCATTTAAGTTTCAGGGGATTGTGTAGATTAATACGATCTAAGAAAACTATAGAAAAATATGTAGGATTATTTTGGGCCTCTTAAACTTAGAATAAGTTTTATTTAGCACTATAGGTAATTAGAATTTATGAGATATGTGATTGTATTCATTCCATATTTTTTATTTCCTATGTTTTATTTTTTATGCTTATGATAGGAAATACATCTAGTCTATGGTTTTTTTCTTCAGGGTAGTTTTGGGGCTGCAGAATCTGCAGTTGGTTTTTTTTGTAAATCAACATATAGTTGTGATTTAAACTGCCACTAAATATGGTATATTTTTTTAGAGATGGTTTAAAACTATAAAATATGATGACGGTTTTTATTGGTGGTAGTTAAATCACCATGAAATATAAGATACTATTATTTTAGAGGTGGTTTTCTTCATTTTAGTGGCAAGTTTATAGTAAAAAAACATTAGGATTTAGCGGTGGTTAAAACTGCCACTAAATGGAAGGAATCATCATGTATTGGATGCCAACACCAACTTTAGCAGAGGTTTTTTAAAACTATCTCAAAACAATTTGGCAGTAGTTTAAACCTCCGCTACTCAGTTATTTTCTTTTAGTGATTCATCTTATGAATTTCACACTTTATAATATCTAATGAGGGATATTATAAGAAAAATCCACAAATAAGAATTCCAAAAGTTTATCTGTCATTGGAAATTTTTTTCTATGAACATTTGTAATGATCCTTAGTTTTTAATATTATTATTAAAACATATCATTACTCATATACTTTGATTTAATGACTAAAAAGGTGATGAAATATACTCATGGGAAGTAGGGTATGTTGGGGGTATCATGAGTGATATATTATTAATGTGTAAGCCAAAAAAATGATTTATTTGTTCAATCTTTGTGAAAGTTAATATCTCGGCCCTTTAATTGGAATGGAATAATTGAACTAATATGCATGGCCATGGTGTATTTTCCAAAACCCATCCCCTAGGGATAGTACCGTGACAACCCCAAGCCCGCCTTCCATGGCCATGGGCTGGCAACTAGCACTGAGTAGGAATGTCCCAAAAAGGGAATGTATTGCCTTTAAACTTGTACAAACACATGATGTAAAAACTGTGGAAAGTAAACATAAAGTAATCCACAACTTTCACTGATACAACTACTGAGATTAAAGTACAAACTGGAAATACAAAGGGTCCAGAATAAAAGACCAAAACCACAAAGGAAAATAAAACTTCTACGATCCATCCCCTTGAGGCCCTACCTGAAGGGTAGGTAAAGGGTAGTTTCCTGTAGTCGTAGAAGTACACTCGTATGTCCTGTCTCACTGAGCACCACCTCGTCCAAGACCACCAAGGTCTCTGTCAAATCATTGATCACCCGCACGAGACACGACATGTGAGGGCAAATCCCGTGCAGGGGTGAGTAAAAAAATACTCGGTAGGGACCGCAAACCTCAAATTAAAGACCACAAAGAAAAACCACAAAGCAAATACAGCTCACACGAGGTACAACTTGCAGTATAGAAAGTAAGATTATCAGTCGTAAAGATGAATAATCTTGTACCGCTGAGAGAATAATCCATAATGAGTCACTAAGGACTGATTGGCTACTAGAATACTGAGGTCTGCTCCGCTACTGGACCATTGAGGTCCCCTTTTCTAATATACCACTGAGATCTTCTCATCAACTAGACCACTAAGCTCCGCTCGGCTACTGGACCATTGAGGTCTGATTAGATACTAGACCATTAAGGTATCCTCTACTACTGGACCACTGAGGTCCACTCTACTATAGGACCACTAAGGTCTTCTTTTCTACTGGACCACATTGGTATGCTCTACTACTAGGACACTGAGGTCCCACTCGACATATCCTTTGCATCACAACCAGTTTTAGGATTCTCACTCATAACACGCTTGATTCTTGTAGAATCTAATCCTAAATCCATTGGTTGCATCTTAAATATCACTAAGTATCACAAAGAGTATACCTGAAGGACCCTCTCATCGCAAGGGTCCCAATTCCACAGACAGGGCATCAATCAGACACATGGTCTGAAAGATATTGACGTTTTAGTAAATAGGGTACGGTTGCATCTGGGCCTGATCCGACTTGGTTGGACTGACCCGAACCAACCAAGATCGGGGGCCCACATGACCCGCTATGATACGGCCGACCAGACTCAAAATTGTTGGGTCTGGGTTGACCCAATCCAGCCTATCCCATTGGGCCTTACTGAACCCAGCCTAGTTCGGTCGTGGGTCCAGCCCTTCGGGTCATCCAGTGACCCTGTCCGCATTCTCCGACCCGGTCGAACTTAGTCGGATGGGTTTCTTTTTAGCTGGTCCACATAGTGGTCTGGTTCCATATCTGACTCTACTCACATGGTTAGATGGTTCTCCTCTAGCTTGGCCCGCATAGGTGCACCGGCTTGGGTGCAGCCTGGATGCTGCACTGGCGTCCTGTTCACCCAGCCACGCAGCTAGCTAAGGCCAGCCACCTCCCTTCCTCACGTGGTACAACATGAACTGCATGCAAGAACACATCATCTTCCACTCTAATTGACACAGAACCTGATCGATGCTTCCCCCCTGCACCATCACGGCCCCTACTGGTTGTGTCCTCCACTGCCTCAACATGTCGGCGGTCTCCTCTGCGGGCCACTGAACTCGCTCTAGTGGTCTGTTTTCTGATTCATCTACGCTTTTGGGTTTCTTGGGGTGCCACTATCACTATTACGTAATCCTATCCATTTTTCCATCACTCTGTGGGTCCAACCTCACTTGAAATCCCCCCAGTAAATATTTGATGGTCTCCTCTGTGGGCCACCGACCTTTGTTCATGTCAGCTCAGAATTGTTCTTGTCATTGGTATCATGAAGAAAAATTCAAATCACCAAGATTTAATTCCTGATATCAAACCTAAAATAAAATTTCCCAATCCCACAAGAATAATTAATCCGCATATCAACTAGTTAGTGAGTTGATCCATGTTCTTCAATTAGAAGGGAAGAACAGTGGGAAAACAATCACTCAAATTTAAACCCCTACATGGGAAAAATAATATTGGTCAAGGATGATCGTCCATCATCATCTTTTGATCTATGATCTCAAATATTCACTCCAATTGTTTCGTTTCCGCTTTCTGATTCGTCAATGTGCGTCGTTGGAGAGGTTTCCTTCGTCATTCATCAGAGGAATTCCAGGGTTGTTTTTCTACCCTGAATTCATGTTTAATTAAATAAGAAAGACGTGTATCAGTTTTTATTGTCACCGCACTAATTCCTTAATGAGTTTAATTATTAGAATCATTTTAACCTCATCATTTCATCGCAGCGTGAAAGATTCACTGCGTAACGATGAAGAGAAATAATAAAATAACTTTTTAAAGTTATTTTATTTTTCTTCTCAAAGTCCAAAAAAATATATTTTTCAGTTGACCCGCTTTGGTTGATGTTAGGACCTTCCTAGGGAAATCTCAATGCTCTGAGTTCAATGGTGCCCTTATATTTTTCATCCGAGAACAATTTTAAAAGTTAGAAAAACCTACTTGTAAAATTATTTAATGAACTTTAAAAATAGTTCAAAAATACATTCCATCCACTCCAGACCTCATAATCTTGTTTCGTCTTAGATCCTGGTCTCAAAATAATCCCATATAATTTTGAAAAAATTTACATGGAATTCTGGGGTATTACATTCACCCCACCTTAGGGCTTTACATCCCTGAAAACCAAAAAACGTCTAATCAAACAAATGGAGGTACTAAACACGAATCTGAGCCTCCCACTCCCATATTCTCTCTTGTAGATTCTCATGCTACTAATAAACGTGAACTAGAGGAATCCATCATCCATAAAGGATCCTCTCCTGTCGAACCTCTATCTCCATCAGCTACTCCACAAAAATTGCCTCGTCGTCAATATTCGGGTCATTGTGGTCGATGATGTGAGAAGGGTCGTGCATGTATCTGCTTAGCTGGGATATGTGAAGACATCATTCATCCTCTATAACTTTGTATGTAGAGTTAAGTGGTACACCACCTTATCCACTCTACCTAGTATTAGAAAAGGTTCAATGAACCTTGGAGATAACTTGACGCCCCAGCCAAATCTCAGTATCCCTCATCAAGGAGAGACCTGTAGGAATATGTGGTCCCCCTCCTTGAACTCCAATGATATCTATCTCTTATCATCATAGGAATTTTTTCATCTATGTATAGTCTTCATCTACTCTTGGATGACCAGCACCTTCTCAGCGGTAGCCTGCACCATCTCTAGACTTATGAGTGTTGACTCCCCTGGGTCTATCCAGCATAAAGGTGACCTACATGGTCATCTGTACAATTCCTTGAATGGTTCCATACTAATAGTGGAGTGGTAGTTGTTTTTTTATGAAAACTCCACTAGTGATATGTGGTCCTCCCAACTATGACTAAAATTCAAGATGCAAGTACAAATCATGTCCTCTAAAGTCTGAATGATCTGCTCTGTTTGACCATCTGTCTGTAGTTGAAAGGTTTGGCTCAATAGTAGCTGAGTCCCAAATGCCTCCTGAAATATTTTCCATAACCAGTATTTAAATTGTGCATCATCATATGACACTATATTAAATTTTACTTCATGGAGTTGAACTATATCATACACGTAGAGGCGTCTCAAGATCTCTATTTAACTCTTCTCTTGAATGGGCAGGAAGTGGTCCGACTTGGTGAGTCAATATATGATCAACCAGATGGTATCATGACACTTAGACGTACATAGTAATCCTATCATTAATTCCATCAATATATCATCCCACTTCCACTCTAGTACCTCAATGGATTATGTCAAACCTAATGGAACCTGGTACTCAGCCTTCACTTGCTGACAAGTGAGGCATCTCAGGACAAACTCTACCACTGCCTTCTTCATCCCCAACCACTAGTAATAATGTAGGAGGTCCTAGTCCATCTTCACCACACTTGGATGTAACGCTAAAGGGGGTTTATGGAACTCCATCAACACCTCCCCTCACAATTCCACTGGTACTATGGTGTGTCCTCTAAAAAGGATGATGTTATCCCCACCTTTCGAATATCCATTAGGGGCATGCCCTGTGGACATTTGGGTATGTGTATTCTCGCAGTTGGAATCTCTAAGTAGAAATTCTCAAACTCGTTGTAAGAATTAAGGGGTAAATACCATCGATTGAAGAAAAGTTGTCTCCACTCTATCCATGAAGGATATCTTAAGGGAGTCCAACTTCCCTGAGGCCTCATTCGGTAGTTGTGAACTCAATCTCCTAATGAGAGAATCTTCCACTACGTTACCCTTCCCAAGAGTATAGACTATCTCAAAGTCATATTCTAGGAGTAATTCTAGCCAACTTAGTTGTCTCAGATTTAGATCCTTCTGAGAAAATATATACTTGATAATCTTATGTTTAGAGTATATGATGAATCAGTCACCCATAAGGTAGTGTCACCACATCTTCAGTGCGAAGACTACGGATACCAACTCAAGTTCATGAGTTTCATAGTTTTACTAATATGGTCTCAATTGTTAAGAGACATAAGCAATCACTACTTTCCCCTAAATCAGGACACAACCAAGCCTAGTTCTTGATGCATCACAGAACACCACATAGTCAGTACCCTGCTCTAGAAGCCTCATGATAGGAGCACTCTTCAAGCTCTGCCTTAGCTACTGAAAGCTTTGATATCATCTTTCCTTCCACATGAAGGGTTTTCCATTATTTTTCAATTTCAACTTGGGTTCTTCCACTCTGGAGAAGTTGGGTACAATCCTCCAATAATACCAATCCAACCCAAGGAAAATCCACACCCCAATAATTCTCTTGGATGCTTCCCAAGAAAGAACTGCCTCGATCTTCACTGGATACACCACAACTCCAGCCTCTGAGATGACATACCCGAAAAAGTGGACCTTTTATATCCATAACTCACACTTAGAGAGCTTTTAGTAAATCTAGTTCTCTCAGAGTATGTCCAAACCCATCATTAGGTGTATCGTGTGCCCCTCCTCAAATGTTGAATACACTAATATGTCATCAATGAAGACCACTAAAAATTGGTCTAAGTACGGCTAGAATATCCTCTTCATGAGTCCCTTAAACACTGTTAGGGTGTTGGTCAGACCAAATAGAATCACTAAGTACTCGTAGTGTCCATAAAAACATCTAAAATCATTCTTCGAGATGTCCTCATCTCGTACTTGAAGCTAGTGATAGCCTAATCTGAGGCCTATCTTCAAGAACCATCTCTCTCTCTTTATCTGATCAAACAGGTCATGAATCCTCAATAGAGGATAATTGTTGTTCATGGTCACCTGGTTTAGGCACTAAAAGTCCATGCATAACCTCTTTCTCCTGTCTACCTTATTGGAAAACTACACTGGGGCTGACCATGGTGAAATATTGGGCCTTACAAACCCCTTCCTCTACAATTCCTTTAACTATACCCTCATCTCTCAGAGATCTACAAGATTAATCTGATATATAGGTGTATATATTAGTGTAATCTTGGGGTAAAGATCAATTCATAAGTCTACCTCTCTATAATAAGGTAGTCCTGGAACATCTTCTAGAAAGACTTCCATCTACTCATCTACCTCTATAGGAAACTGTGGAATCATCTTACCCACTACACTGGGGGTTATTCTATCGAACTAATGAGTGATTGGTTTCACCCTCTTACATTTGATTCCATCTCGCTCTGCTCTATTTTCCTTCTCACAATAAAAGGAAAACCAGTTCCCATCTCCATAGATACACCGCACTGTTCATCTAAAACAGAAAATATGAGCATGAACTACTAATAGCTAGTCCATATCCAGAATGATTTTATAAGGCCTCAATGCTTCTATTAAGAGATCCTAGTCGAAGATCTATTCTCTAAGAGTAATATAACATTGTCGACACCAGTGGGTGATCGTTGAATCCCCTCTTGTAAAAGTATATAGTTATAAGGATCTATCCAATGGATAAGTTGGAATCTATGAGCTCCAAACAAGGTCTTGGGAAAGGAAAGGGTTACTCAAACTTGTTTCTATAAGAACTATATCAAAGGTGGAGAGACATAGATCATACCTCAGATCATATATGGAATGTTGGGAATGATGGCCTCAATCGCCTGAAGCTGAGCCCACCCCTGTCCACCTGCTCCTGGAGCCCTGGGTGGACCACCTGGGGGTGGTGGTGGTGGTGGTGGTACCCCATACCTCTGTGAACCTCCTTATTCTTGTCACACTCCTCTTCCACATTCGTCACCTGACAGAACACCCTATTCTTATCTCTTCCACTTCCTCAACAGTCCCTCAACCATCTGTCAGTCCTCTGCACAGTGATTCGGGCAATCCCAAGCCATGTGCATCTTCCCACTGCACACATAGCATACTCTACTCCTCTAATGACTCCCTCTACCCCAGGAGCCTCATAACACCAACCCCAATTCCTGGGGCCATCCTCTGAATGGTCTAGCCTTATTGGGCCTTTGTTTCATCTGTCAGCTACCCGCCATATATGACTCAGCCACCTATCACCCTATGGTATCTCCCAGTGATGGTACCTGCTCTACGAGGAATATATCCACTAGTATAGCTCTCTCTAGCACCTCATCCTGTGTAGGGATGTCAAGGTAAATCATTGATGCCCGGATCTTCTGTCGGAGTCCCTACTCAAAGGTATGGGCCCTAATGAAAGGGTATTTTACCATATTCATAGAGTAACAGGAGATGTTTTTGAACCTCATAGAGTAATTATACATTATCAGGATTCCCTGTTGTAAGTGAAGAAACTCATGTGTATTCACTAAGTGCAAAGTTGCAAGGAAGATATCCTACCTAAAAAGTTTCTTGAAGCCAGACCAGATGAGGGTCGCCTCCTCATGTGTCTGGATCTTCAAATTCCACCATCTCCCTGCTGATCCCGACAGAAGGTTCTTAGATATAACTGATATCTGGTCAAGTGACGCCCTCACTAAGCAGAAGAATCACATCAATGACTCCAACTAATCCTCAAAAACATGATGATCTATCTCTCCCATGAAACTATGAGGTCTCTATATCCCGAACTCGTCTAAGTCACTGAGCCTACATGCATCCTCTACTGGTAGCACTGGTGGTAACTGCTGACCGATGGGCAGTGGTATCGTTGGGACACCGCCTGAAGGTACCATATCCGGAAACAGTCTTTGTACTGAAGCCTCATCGCTCGGTAGACCATCCTCGTGGTCACGCACTAGAATCCTGGATGGTTGTCTATGTGGAGGTATCTTGAAGGGTATCAAGATGAACCACGATTAATAGATCATACCTGGTGAGGTGACTTTGACTCAAAATTATAATAAGAAAAACACTCTAAGACGCATGAAACTAGTGTTTTCATATACCGAGTTGGAAGAAAGAATTTAGGTTCCTGGTGTATGGATACATCGGTCTCTAGACCAACACTGGACTCCCTATCCTGAAATCCAAACCTGAATCACTTAAGACCATTGCCCCATCAAAATTTATAGACTCTTAGTTCTTCTGGTAGAACCAACCACACTATAATACCACTTTATTAAAACCCATTCCCTAGGTCCCGTTCCATGACTACCCCAAGCCTACCTTCCATAGGCTAGGGGCAGGTGACTAACACTGAGTAGGAACATTTCAAAAAGGGAAGGCATTACCTTTAAACTTGTACTCACACACGATGTAAAAACTATGGAAAAGTAAACACAAATTAAACCACAAATATTACTAAGAAACTATTGAGAGTATAGTACAAACTAAAAGTAAAAAAGGCCAAAATACAATCCCAAAACCATAAATGAAAGTACAACTACCATGGTCTATCTACTCGAGACCATAACTGAAGGGTGGGTGAAGGGTATCTGCCTATATCCATAGAAGTACACTCGTCCATCCAGTCTCACTAAGCACCCCCGGTCCTGTACCACCAAGGTCTCTAACAAATCATTGATCACATTCACGAGACATGACACGTGCGGGTGAAGCCCGTGCAGGGGTGAGTAGAACAATACTCATTAGGGACCCCAAACCACAAAGTAAATACCACAAAGAAAGACCAAAAATCAAAGACATATCACACTAGGTATAACTTAAAGTATAGAAAGTAAGATTGTCATTCTTAAAGATGAATCTTCTTGTACTATTGAGGGAATCATCCTTGATGATTCACTGAGGTCCACTCGGCGACTGGACCATTAAGGTATTCTTAGCTACTGGACCACTGAGGTCTTCTTGGATACTAAACCATTTAGTTCATCTTGGATACTGGACCACTGAGGTCCTCTCGACTACTATACCACCAAAGTCTGTTCGGCTACTGGATAACCAAGTTCTGCTCTGCTACTGGACCCCCATGGTCCGCTCTACTACAAGACCACTAAGGTATGCTCTGCTATTGGACCACCGAGGTCCTCTCTGCTAATGGACCACCGATGTTTTCTCTGTTACTAGGCCACTGAGGTCCCGCTCTATATATCCTTCACATCACAGTCATCCATAGGAATCTTGCTCGTAGTGCACTTGATTCTAAGAGAATCTAATACTCAATCTATTGGTCACATCTCAATCACCAATAAGTATCACTTAGAGTATACCCAAAGGACTGTCTCGTTGTAAGGGTCCCAACGCCACAGATGGCGCTTCAATCGGATGTCTGGTCTGAATGATATTTACATTTTAGTAAATAGGGGTTGGTTATGTCTAGGCCCGGTCTAACTTGGTTGGACCGACCGGAACCAAGACACCTGGGGTCCCACATGACCCGCCTCGATTCGGCCGAACCAAACCAAACTGGTTGGTTTTGGGCTGACCCGGTCTATCCTGGCCCAATAGTCAGGCCCATTGGGCCTTGCTAGACCTGGCCCAATTTGGCCGCAGGTCCAACCCACAGGGTCATCCAACGACTTGGTCCCCATTCTTTGGCCCAGTCTGACTTAGTCAAACCGATTTCTTTCCAGGTGGGCCACATATCGGACTGGATTCCTATCCAGCCCAGCCTGCATGGAGGGATGGTTATCCTCAATCCTGGGCCACCCAGCGGCCCAGTTCAATCCATTTTACCAACCCATATCGGTGGGTAGGCTTGGGTCCATCTCGGATGCTGCACTGGTGTCCGGTTCGCACAGCCACATGACTGGTTGAGGTTGGCCTCCTACCCTCTGCACTAGGTCCAATGTTGACCATGTTCCAGCGCACACTACAGCCCACCCCGTGGGCTACTCGAACTGACACTGTGACCAACCGGTGTCGACCCCATACATTGTCGGGGAGCACCGCCTCCCACCCGTGACCGCCGCTGCGGGCCACTGAACTAGGTTCAGTCATCCATTTTCTGATCCGTCTGCATGTTCAGGATTCTTGGGGCGCCACTATCACTGTTGTGTACTCCTCGCCATTTTTCTATCATTACGAGGGTCTGACCTCATTTGGAATCCCCCCAGAAAAGATCTGACGCAAACTCAAGGGTCTGACGGTGAAGAAAAAGGATATAGAGAGAGGACATCATAGAGAACACTCAATGAAAAAATTGGCCTTTGTTCATGTCTTCCAGAAATTATTCTTGTCAGTGGGATCACAAAGAAAAATTCAAATCACCAAGATTTAATTCCTGATATCAAACCCAGAAAAATATTTCCAAATCCTTTAAGAATAATTCACCCATGGATCAACTAGTTAATGATTGGATCCGCATTCTTCGATTAAAAGGGAAGAAAGGGGGAAAACAATAACTCAGATTTAAACCCCTGCCTTGGAAAAATAGATTGGTTGAGGATGATTGTCTATCATCATCCGTAGATCTATGGTTATAAATCCTCTCTCCATGGGTGTTGTCTCTAATTTACGATTCACAGCATTCATCAGTGTAGAGGTTTCCTTCATCCTTCATCAGTGTAATTTCAGGGTTGTTTGTCAACCCTAAATTTCTGTTAAATTAAATAAGGAAGACACGATGCGCATTATAGCATCATCACACTGATTAATTAATGAGGTTCATTAATGGATTTTGTGTTGCCGTGCCACTATGTCGCAGCACTGAAAAGTCGCAGTGTAAAGATGAAGATAAATAATAAAACAACTTTTGTAAGTTATTTTATTTTTCTTCTCAAAATCCTGAAAAATATCTTTTTTGGTCAACCCATTCTAGTCGATGTTAGGCCCTTCCTATACGAATCGTGATAATCTAAGTTGAACAGTTACCTCAGATTTTTGAATTGGGAACAAGTTTAAAATTTAGAAAAACCCACTCGCATGATTATTTAATGAACTTTAAAAATAATTCAAAAATACATTCCAGCCACTCCAAGTCTTGGAATCACATGTTGTCTCAGAGCCTGGTCTCAAAATAATCTCATTTAAATTTCAAAAATTTGACATGGAATTTTGGGGTATTACATATTGATGGGTTTATTTCAGATAGTTAAATAAACACATATCAAGTATATAGGTTGGTGAACTGTGTATGCAACCTTCTTGATGATATATCGATACAAAGAGATTATATTACACAAAAAGAAATCATATTTTATTATCACCATTGTGACGTTAACTTCTACCTCTAGGGGTGCCTTTATGTGTTACTAGAAGATGATATTGGACTTTAGGAAATACTTTCTAATGCCACTAAGGAAGAGGCCTAGAGGGTCACACTCATATTTTATTCATCGATCTCAGTTAAACTCTATTTGTATTTAATATTTTGGATACTGATCAGATTTATTAAATTATTATTTATATGTTATTTGAATATTAAATAAATATTTATTTACAAGAATTTTGAATGGTATATTTATTTATATCTTTATTTATTCTCATGGTAATAAATAATATTTTTTGTTAAATAAATATTTATTTTTTATGTGAATATTAAAATAAATATTTACCCACAATATTGTAAATATAATATTTATTTATGTATGGCATGAAAAATATATTTATTATTTGAAGTTTAGTAAATGTCGATGAAGGTAGATGGGATGAGTTTAACAGCTTTTAATGAAAATGATATACTAAATATAATTTAAATAAATATTAATTTATTCATTGATATTTATATTATCCACAAGAAATTCTCAAATAAAATAAATATTATTATTATTATTTTTAGACATGGGGGTTTTTAAGGATTAATATATTAGATAAGGGAATATGTATAATTACTAATTCTCTAAACCTATATCTATATATACCTGGTTATATCAATCCTATTATGCATGATTTTATATATGTGAGAATCATTCATTGTGAACAACATTTTCTCAACACTAGATAATTATATTTAAGAATAACATCCCTATAGTGTTCCCTATAAAGCTTTTGGGAATTCATCCACCTCCTTTATACTTCCCAAAAATGAGATAAAAGAGATACAATCCTCAATCAGGGGGGATTGGGTTCTGATCAAGATAAACAACATAATATGAGTGCATTATTTATCCTAGCACTTGGTGTTCTATTGATGTCTTTTGAAGATAATGGTGCATGTGTGGATCTTCACTACAAGTATTTTACTTTGGATCCTCTTGGTGAAATGATGTTAAAAACCAGATATGGTTTGATCGATCAACACTTACAATAAAGAAATGGCTCAATACCAAGGTATATTTATTATTACTCAATTAATTATAAATTAAATGTGAAAGATCCTATATTTGGTTCACAGATTATTTCATTATGATTATTTGGTATATGTAGCTTATAATCATAAAAGAAGCATGTGATGGGTCATTCCCAGCTTTTATTTTTGTCATGATCGATGATCAATCCAATATCTACATGATAAAAAATTACGTGATCAACATAATTAAATCAAAGAAGAAAAACAATCGATAGGATGAAAATACCATATCTAGTATCATCACATGTTATTTATAATTAATTTAATCATTTAAAGAATAACCTTGTTTGAATTATTTATTTGTTGATGGATCTGAAAATAGATAAGCATTTCACCATCATTTTTTATAGTAATAAAGAGACGATTCCCTCTAGAGGTGATCCACATGTGTTCCAAAATCTTTGAACTTCACTATAGGGATCTCTGGGTTCTAGCATGTCATATTCTATTGCTTGTATCATTTTCCTTTGATCTATATGATTATCGCTTTCAAAGTATTTTACTTTATCTCTCTTGACTTTAGAATGGTACGTGAAGGAAGATTGTTCTCCGTTCTTGGGAGAAATCTTGGAGAAGGGAGATCTCTAGTGCTTGAGAGGATTCTCCAAATTTTTTATACATAACCAAAAAAATTAATTGGCTCTATTAGAAAATAATACAATTGGGTTTATATATATCTAGGGTTGAAATAAAATAATTGAATTAGTTCTCTATATTATTTAATTAATCCCTATGGAACTCATGTCAAATATTATTATTATTATTATTATTTCTCAACATGTGATTAACTTGTGAGTTAAATTAAATATTATTTAATAAAATATTATTTATTATTTATTATTTATCACCAGATCATTTAACTTGTTCCGTAATTCCTCCACAATATTTATCAGGCCTTGAATAATGAATATTTATTTACTAAATAAATATTAGTACATTATTCTCCAATAAATAAATAAATATTATATTTATAAAATATTAATTAAATATTAATTAAATATTTTACTCACATTATATTCTCTCAAATGACTAGTGATAGAATATATGTTATCAAGAAAACATGAATAATTATTAAACCACGTGTAGGGATAATATTTATTCAACTTGTTAAATAACAAATAATAATACATTATTTAACTGAGATTTTGGATACACTTAATGTGTGACCCTCTAGGCCTCTTTCTCAGTGGAATTAGGTGAAGCATCCTAAAGTACAAGGTTAGCCTCTTGAAACATGCCAAGACACCAATATAGAAAGAGTTTAATTTCAAAAATACATAATACCTCATACAAACTCTTTCTGTATAATATAATACCTTTAGTGTAATATCTCTAATCAAGCAGGTTACATGCTCATTCCATCAACCTATATTCTCGATGTCTCTTTATTTGACTTCTTGAAAATCAATATTTCCTATAGAGCACCATGTATATGTATTTATTTAGGCTATATAATTTCCATAAAAGGGCCTAAGATATAAAATTCTACTAAATAATATAAAGGAAAAAATCTTTCTCTCATTATTAATTAATGCAATATTACTCGTGATGCACCCAACATATCCTACCTCACCGCGAACATATGTGAATAAATTTTTCATCAATACATAAAACTACATGACTCATAATACTCATTAATAATAATATTAAAGTATAAGGATTAATAAACACATCCAAAGATAGGAACATCCAATGACACATGTAAATGTGGATTTCCTACTGGCGGATTTTGTTCTCATAATGTCCAACAATATATTATCAAGGGAGTACACCATGAGAAGGTTCCTTCAAGAATTATGATTCTCCACAACTAATATCCTATATCATTTGTTTCCCTCAAATGATATTATCTAGATATAGAGCATATATTTAATAATAGTATCATAGCACTTCTGGGTTCACATCATAGCGGGGAACAACTATGAACTTTTAGTGCGACAACTACACTTATGACATTATCACATAATATATTACGCAGAAGAACAATCATGATGTGACAAGTATTTTATTAATATTTGAAACTATGAATACCAGTTATCATAAAGAATACATAATTTTTTTCTAGGGAAACAACTCCAACAAACTCACACTTGCACTAGAGTCAACTACTAATAACCTTTAGTTCTCTAGCTCACACATGATACTCATGATTCTGCTAAAATAGGCCTTTAGTCAAGGGGCCTTCCACATTCTCTTACATGGGTACTCTTATTACTAAAAGTTCTCCCCTATGATAAAAATATCTCAATATGTGATACTTCTAGAGTATGTGCTTTGTTCGTTAGTGTGACCTGGCTCTTTCTCAAGAGCCACCACTATAGTATTATCATAATACAATGTAATAGAGTCTTTAATACTAGGTACTGCATCATGATACTGGGAAAAGTTACATATCCAAATGGATTTTTTGGATGCATCATAAGCCTCTATATACTCAGACTCTACTATAGAATCAGCAAAAACTGGCTGTTTTGAACTCTTCCAGCTCACAGCTCCTCTATTGAGATAGAAAAAAAATAAATTTACTACAACATTATATCATTCTGATTTATCTAGAAACTAGAATTATTATATCCATTTATAACCAACTCCTCGTCTCCTCCATACACTAGAAACATATCCTTAGTTATTCTTAGATATTTAAGGATAGCCTTAATAGAAGACCAATGTTGTTCTCCAAGATCTTCTTGATATCTGCCTATAATTTTCTATGCATAGGAAACATCAATAGTAGTACATAACATTTCATACATGATTGATCCTATAATGGAAGAATATAGGATCTTACTCATTCTATCTTTCTCCAGTTGTGTCTGAGGACACGTTTTCTAAGAAATATATAAATCATGTGATGCTGGAACCAATCCCTTCTTATTTTTATCCATACTAATTATCTTTAGTATCTAGTTAATATATATACTTTGAATTAGTCCATGTAGCTTCTTGGATCTATCAAGAAAGATATTTATCCCTATAATATATATTGATTCACCTAAGTCCTCCATAGAGAATCACTTTTTTAACCAGTCCTTAATGGACTATAATACTAGTTTTTCATTTCTAATAAGTAATATTTCATCAATATATACCACTAGGATAACGACTGTAATTTCTCTTAAAATCTTATAAAAACATGTATCACATTCATTATTGATGAAACCAAATTTTTTATAGGTTCATCTAATCGAATCTTCCATGACTTGGATGCTTGATTCAATCCATAAATGGATCTCTACAACTTGAAAATCCGTTTGGAATCACCTAGAATCACAAAACCTTTTGGTTGTGTCATATAGATATCTTTATAAAGGTTCCCATTAAGGAATGTGATTTTGGAATTCATCTACTAAATCTCATATTCGTGGTAGGAATCTATATTAAATATAATTATGATGGATTTAAACATGGAAACTGGTGAAAAAGTATCATTTCAGTCAATTCCTTGATTCTTTTTAAACCCTTTATCCACTATCCTTGCTTTATAAGTTTTTATTTTACCTTCCATGTCCAGTTTTTTCTTGAATACCCACTTTCACACAACAATATTTACATCTATTGGAACATCAATTAGAACCCAAACTTAGTTCGGATACATGGAGTCCATTTTATAATTCTTGGATTCTTTCTATCTTGTAGCTTCTGATCTCTCTACTGCCTATTTTTCAGATAGAGGTTCATCATTGTCAACTATTAATAAGTCACCGTATTTGGTGACTAGAAAACCACATATCTTTTTTTTTGTTACCTAACTTATACTTCTACAGAGTAATTGTATTTTAGGAACTACTTCTTCCATAGAGACCTATGGAATCTGTTCCTGTACTAACTCTTTTGTATCTTGAGCATCAACTTCATCGAAGTCAATCTTTCTCTCACTTTCCTTTTTGAGGATGTGCTCCCTCTCAGGGAAGACAAGTTTTCTAGAAATTTTCACTTTATTTTCTGAGGGTTTTTATATGTAGTATTCCTTTTTCCTTGGTATTCCCTATAAAGATACACTTTTCACCTCGGGGTTCTAGTTTGTTTCCTGAGAAGGCCTTAACAAACTCCTCACAACCCAATAAACATGTTTACAGAAAAATAGGTTTCCTTCCACACCTAACTCGAAGGGGGTTCTATTTTCCACTTTATTTGGTACTAGGTTTAATGTGTATTTCTTATTTTTAATTAATATCCCCAAAAGGATAATGGAATATCATTATGACTCATCATTGACCTTTTACATGTATAACAAGGTACATTTCCTCCTTTTATGAACATAATTACAATGTGGTGTGTAAGGTGGATTGAGTTGAGATAGAATAAAAAACTCTCATAGAAATTTGATAAACTCTTGGTTAAGATATTCACCACCTTGATCTAATTTAAGCTTCTTTATCTTCTTTCTAAGTTTATTATCTACTTCATTCTTAAATTCTTTGAATTTATCAAATGGATTGAACTTATACCTCATCAAGTAGATAAAGACATATCTAATCAAGTCATCAATAAAAGTTGTGAATTAAAAATATCCATTTATAGAATCTACTAGAAATGGTCCACACACATAAATATGTACCAATACTAGAATCTCTATGTCCCCTTCACCCTATCCACTAAATAGCTATTTGGACATTTTTCCTTGTACACAAGTATAAAATCTTTCAAGTGGTTTTATATCAGAAGAGTCAAAATAACCATCTTGATATAGATTTCTCAAACACTTTTCATTTACATGACCATGATGGTGATGCAATAGTTAGGCATTACATGTTTCATGTGAACATGATTCATTATCAATTTTCAATATTTTGTTTTCATAATTTAATACCTAAAGAAAATTATTTAAATTTACCATACTATAACATATGTTGTCTTTATAAAAGAAACAAATTTTATTTCAAACATGAAAATGAACCCATATGCATCTAGTAATGATATAGAAATTATATTCTTAGTAAATATTGGTACATAATAAAAATATTTTAAAACCAAAATCAGTATTGTTTTCAATGAAACGTGGTAGTCACTAATGGCTAGAGCAGCCAGACTTGCACCATTACCAGCTCTCAAATCTACCTCTCCTATTGAAATAATTCAGAATATAATTAGATCCTACATTTAGATACATATGTGAGCATGAAAAGTTGTATCTAATACCCATTTTGTAGATATTGAAATATTAAATTTGATAACGAACATACATTTAGCTTCCCCTTACTTATAAGTGTAGTTCCTATTAAATTGGCCTAGATCTCCACATGAAGAACATATTACCTCCTTTTCTTTTACCTATCTATGGATCTTATTCTTCTTGGAAGGATGGTGCTCGAGAGATTTAAACTTTTTATGAGTCTTAGTCGCATTGGCCTTGTTCTTCCTTTTCTTATCCACTATAAGAACTGTGGGTTTATCACACCCCATGTCCTTATCCACTTTGTGAATCAAAGTAAGAGGTTCTGAAAGACTCTTCTCATTATTTCTAATATTGTAATTAATAATAAAACTTGATAAGGTCTTGGGTATTGATAAAAGTGTGAGATATATATGAAACTCATACAAGAATTTAATACCTAAGATTTATAAGCATTCAATGTGGCCAATAAGCTTGAATACATGATGACCATATGGCACAAACTCTCTAATACTAGTTGTAAATAAATAATAAGATATCTTGTATCTCTCTTGACTCACCTTCTCTTGATAAAGATCCTGAATTTGAGACATCATTTTATATTCATCCATGTCCTCATGTTTCTTCTAAAGATCATTGGTCATGGATGATAGCATAAAACATTGAACATCTGTAGTGTCATCTATATGTTTCTCATAGAGAGATAACTCTTCATCACTAGCCTTTTTACCATGTGTTTTAGGAATAGGTTCTTTCAGCACATATATTTTCCTTACATGGTGAAGGATAACGCATAATCATCTTTGCCACTCTTGGAAATTTGTGATGGTGAAAAGGTTATCCTTATCAATTATGGATCACATTGATATATTTAAAGTCATTTTATAGTAATTTTTACAAATAATATGATCAGAATTTTGGTACTTTATCGGATAAAATTTTGAAAAATAAATAAATATCATATTAATTAATCTCCCACTATTTTATCGAAACCCAATATCCATCACCATTTGCTTCATAATATCCTATTTCTTGGATATTATAGTGGAAAGGATCCATATTCCCAATATTATTACCAAACCTTGTTTTGTTAAGAAATTTTAATGGTTTTAAGAAGGCATTCTAAATTCCAACTGCATTAAATCACAATTCCTAGATCTGTTGAGTGGACACCCCAATCCTAAAATCCTAAAATTGGATTTCCTTAACCCTTTACTCTCAGTTATACCAAGTCCTTCTTTGGTTGTCAACCCTTGATGTAAACTAAGTTAAGTTAACCCGAAAAATTAAGTTAGAAGTCCCCTATAATGGAACTAACCCCAGCTTTGGCTAGTCAAGAACTTTGAACTATGGTTTTATTTTAACTAAAGTAGTGGAAGGCTATAACGACTTAATATATATAATTTAGTGGTTTTATAATTTATGTGTAAATTTCCAATTATTATCTTTATCACATGTTTCTTAATATTCAGTGTATTTACTTAAGTTATTAACTTTGTATTAGGTAATATTTATGCATAAGCTAATTTATTTTAGTTTTATCTTGCATGCTTGTCAATTTCATTAATTCATGTGATTGTGATAAAACATCCATAATGAAACAACCATGAAACTTGATAGAAATAAAATAATAATGAGGTATGGTCGTGAGCTTTTAATAATGGTTAGTTTATCTAGAGGTTGATAAACTATAAATTAACCTAGGAGAAAAACACCTTGAACCAATTAAGGTTTGAGTTACAGCTTTCCACCTGTCCACCTATGTATCTCTCTTGGATTGGTTTCACCTCGGATCCAAACTTGAACTGCCTCCACTAGCTTGAACCACCTCACACTGAGGTAAGGGAAACAAGGGGTTTACATAAAAGAAACCATGGGTAAGAAGGCACTTACATAATAGGAGAAGATAATGCATGCAGGCCAAAAATTTAATTTAATAATAAATTAAATGAAACCAATCACATACAAAGGTCTGGTCTATTCTCATGATCATCAACATGCATTCAATGAATTACACATTTAATAAAACTAGCATTAAATTCTTAATTGTTTCTATTTAAGATAAATCATGCTCAAATCAATTAATTATCTTCTTTAATTAATTAATTTTTTATCTTAATTCTCATCTAAATTTCCTTGATATTCTCATCCATCAAGTTTTAAACAAATTAAATAAATTTATTTAAAATTAATTGTGTACACAAATGTACCTTAGAGTCAACACGGTGAATGCCTATATGAATCTACCCAACATGTATTATACATGTATTTTTTTACTCTTGTGACATATGTCATACAAAACATATCACGTACTTTCATGTCGTATACTATAAACTTAATGATTACACAAATTACATGATTTTTCGGAAATGTGTTATGCTTTAATGCATGTACAGTAATATATGTCATATTAATCACACGTGTTATGAATATATCAACATTATGTGGAGATTAATTAAACATTTATATATATATATATATATTAAAACCCATCACATGGTGTTTCCTATCAACTTAATGACCATATTCAAGCACATATCGATAAGGTTTACACAATATAATAAATAAATTTTAATTCTATGTAAGTTGGTATATGTACACATCATGTATTGGTGATGTATACAGCATGTGAATCTCTCATCATCTATCTAAGAAACACACCTAGCGACTCAACATGTAAATAAAGCCTTGTAAAATTGGATTACATAGCATGTATAAAGGACTACATGGTGTGTGGTCTATAAGTTACAAAGTCACCAGTCTGGTAAGTCGTGTATGGAACTACATGGATCATCTATGATTTAAAGGACTACACACTGTGTGCGTAAGCTACACAACATGTACTCCGGCTGACCATGCACCAGGTTGGCCTGGTCAACACACACTGTAAAAAATAAATTCATCTCATGTCATCAATACACACAGTTAAAATTAATTCCAAATTAATTCTTGGTGCATCGAACACAAGTACATGCCATGTAACTCTAGTTACTTGGAATGTACTCCTATGTTTTCCAACCATAATCCTCAGCACCACTATATGAGTTCTTATATTTTATTTCATTCATAAAATTAATAATTGAGATTATATTTATGATAAATGAAGGAGAAAGAAGCAAATCTCACAATTCATATTAAAAACAATTAAACTTTAATTGAAAACTAATTGAAAAATGTATAAACCAATCAATTATCTTGAAATGATTGTAAATAATTATGTGACTACTCTGATACCACTTTTAGGTTTTGGGCATAGTGTAAGTGTGTGATGGGTTATTCCTATCTTTGATTTTTGTCATGATTGATGATCAATCCAAGATCTACATGATGATAAATAGTGTGATCAATAGAATTTAATCAAATAAGATAGAAAATAGAGAGAACTCCGTAACTAGAGGGAGGATCGTCACATTTTATTTATACTTAATTTAATCAATTAAAGAATTATCTTGTTGGAATTATTTCTTCTTTGATGGATCTAAAAATAGATCTATGTTTTACTATTATTGAGTTATAGTAATCAAGAGTATATTCCCTATAGTGGTGATCCACACATGTTCCACAAATCTCTGAACATATCTGTAGGAATCTCCAGGTACTAGTACGTCAGATCCTATCACTTGTTTCTTCTGCCTTTGATCTCCACGAGAATCAATTCCAAATCATTCTCCTTGATCTCACTTGAATTGAGAATGGGAGGCAGAGGAAGATCACTTTCCATTATTGGGAGAATTCCTGGAGAATGGATCTATTTAGGGCTTGATATAATTCTTTAAATTTGTTGTGCATAAACAAACAAATGAATTAGCTCTCTTATAAAATAATATAATTGGGTTTATATACTGTTAGGGTTAAAATAAAATAATTGAACAAGTGACCTTTATTATTTATTTAATCCCTATAGAACCCCATCTCAAATAATAATATTATTATAATTAATTATCTACATGTTCTTAACTTGAGAATTAAATTAAATATTATTTAATAAAATAATATTCAATATTTATTATTTTTCACTAGAATATTAAACTCGGTCCACCATTCCTCTATAATATTTATTGGGCCTTGAATAATGAATATTTATTTTTTAAATAAATATCATTGTGTTATTATATAATAAATAAATAAATATTATATTCACTAAATAGAAAATAAATATTTATTAAATATTCTTCTCGCATTATATTCTCTCAAATAACCGGTGACGAAAAATATGAGATTAATCAAACATTAATAATTATTAAACCATGTGAAGGAATAATATTTATTCAACTTATTAAATAATAATAAAAATATTTTATTTAACTGAGATTTTGGATACACTTAGCGTGTGACCCTCTAGGCCTCTTTCTCAGTGGCATTAGGAGAAATAACCTAAATTACAAGGTTAGGGTCTAGAAACATTCCAAGGCACCCATAGAGAAAGAATTTAATGATGAAAAGACATAATACCTCATATGGATACTTAATATTTAATATAATACCTTTAATTTGATATCTCTAATCAAGCAGGTTCCATGCCAGTGCCATCAACCTATGTGATTGATGTCTCTTTCTTTGACTTCTTGGAAATCAAACATTCCTATAGAAAACCATGTCCATGGATTTATTTATTCTTTACCATTTCCATCAAAGGGCCTGAGATATCAACTTCCATTGAATAACATAAGAGAAAAATCTTTTCTCTCATTATTCATTAATGCAATATTACTTGTGATGCACCCAACGTATCCTACCTTACCACGAACATATGTCATCATGGTTTTCATAAATACATCAAATATGAAACTCATAATACACATTAATAATAATAATAAATTATAAGGATAAATACACATGTTTGCAGATAGGAACATCTAATGACACATGTAAATGTGGATTTCCTACTGGTAGGTCTCATTATAATAATATCCTACACTAGATATTACCAATAGAATACACCATGAGAAGGTGCTTCAAAGTCCTATGAGTCTCCACCCCTAATATCATGTATTATTTGTTTAACTAAAATGATATCATCCAGCTATATAACATATATTTAAGAATAGTTTCATAGAACTTTTGGGTTCTCATCATAGAGAGGAAATGTTACGACCTTTTAGTACGATAGCTACTTTTAGAATATTATCGCATATTATGTTACGTAGATGAACAATCATGATGTGACAAGTAGTTTATTAATATTAAAAACTATAAATATAGGTTATCATAGAATACACGTAATTTGGTTTTAGGGGACCAAATCTAACAATATAATCATGATACATGTCATTATTCATAAAGTTCTTATGATTTATTCACTGAATTCAATGAAAACCTGCCATTTGAGAATGGTCTCAACCAGCCTTAGTTGTGCCTAGAACCTTTTGAAGTGTTATAAAGATATTATTAAATATATATTATATGAACAAATAACATTTATCTAATGAGATGTTTATTATGTTTGATATCATGTGTTGGGGGATCATGATACATTTATATTTCTTCTCATGAAATTCTCACATGGTAATATCTAAGATCAGTGGTCATGAGAACGAAAATGCCTGTAGGAATTCCATATGTTGTATGTGTCATTGGATATTCATATCTATGGAATTCGGTATTAGCCCTTGGACTTGATATTATTATTAAGGTGTATCATGAATCACAAACTCTAATTTATTAATTAAAATTGTGATGGCATATGTATACGATGAGATAGGATAATTTAGGTGTATCATAAGGGATGTGTCATTAATGAATACATCAATAAAGTATTTTTACCTTATGATTTGGTGAGAGTAGATATATTAATCCCATTTGTTTTAATGGAATTATCAAATTAAAACTATATATGTGGTGGTTTATCAAAAAAATTACTTCATTAAATTCAATGAATTATATTCAAGTTTATAGGTTGATGACACAAGTATGAAACCTAAATGATGATAAATTGAGACAAAGGGATTATGTTACAAAGTAAGTATATGTACATGGTTTATTTAATTATGAAATTAATTTTTTATCTATTTTTTCTTTTATGTGTTATTAGAGACTAATCTTGGACTCTAGGTAAGACTCGCCTAATTCTACCAAGAAATATTCCTAGAGGGTCACACATTAAGTATATCTGGAAACTCATATAAATTCTTTTTGAATATAATATTAGAATAAAAAAATTATCAAGTTGCAAGGCATAATAATTATTCAAGTTATTTTGATCACATAATTATTTATTGAATGAGTAATATAAGGATATTTATTCATTTAAATAAATAGTTATTATTAAAGGTTTGATAAATATCGAGGAGAATTCTCAAGTAGAGTTGTGATTCCATAATAAATGATATTTAAATATCTATGAGTCAGCACACATCAAGAAATAAAAATAGTATTAATATTATTATTATATGTGGGGTTAAATTAGAATAAATATATTATATGAGGTACATTTTTCAATAAATAATAGTTAAACCAAATAATAAAACCCATATTATATCACTTTTTAGGTTAATGATTTTTTGTGAACAACATTTATCTTTAGGGAATTATCTCTATCCTAGAGAAAAAAATTCTCTAGAATACTTTCAAGAAAAAATACTGTTAATCTTTTTATTCCCTATTAAGACTTAGAGAACTAGATATAATCCTTCTAGAATATAAGGGATTCCTTTTTAGGTCAATAATGAATGATGCAATCAATTTGGTTTTTCATTCTAGCACCTGGAGATCCAACAGAGACGTTCGGAGGTTCATAGAGCACATGTGGATACTACTTCGGATATTTTATGCTTAAATACCTTATCACAACAATGGTATGACGGTAGTGGTAAACTAAATAGAAAATAAATAAAGAATCCAATAAAATGAAATTATTATTTATATAAATTGATTATAAATTATATATGAAAGGATCTTATCTCAAATCTTTTGGGGTTTCATTTATCTAGTTACGATGAGTTATCTAAATAAATAAAAGAAAAAACATTATTGGGAATGGGCCTCAATTATTTTATTTTCCTCCAAAATGTTAAGTGGAACCAAAATACATATATATTTATTTATATTTATTTTTTATTTTTTGATAGAATTATGCATTTTTTGTGTAGGTTTTTCATTTGTATTTTTTCTTTCTTAATCTATAATTCGAGATATCATGATCATTCAATTTTATAAGACCAAGGATAGAAAAAAAGATGAATAATGCTAAAATATCCCATTTAGAGGTTCCAAATATTCTTTTTAAATGACATGGATAAATGACGTGTAATTGAAAAGTATGTTTTGTTACCCAAGGTCAACCACATAAGGATGAGTTATGAAAATAATGGCATGTCATGTGGGAGTACATTACTCAACTTAATTAAACATCATGTATTGACAATACAGCTAAAACGCAGTTTAATAGGGTTACATAGCATGTTTTTGGTGTACACACCATGTAATCCCATAACTTTTGTCCCATAGGAATCATGAAATTCATGTGGTCAAAGTAAGCGAAATGTAATTAATACACACCATATATTGACATCCAACCAAGAAAAAAGGTCCAGTTATGTTTAAATGGAAAATAACTAGCATACATGTCATGTTACACATTAATACCAATGAATATTACACATTGATTCCTTGTGTGCTTTTTGAAGGTGGCCATAGAATGGGGTACACAACGTCCAGTGGGTTGTACATGTCGTGTGACTTGTACCCATTCACATAGAATAGACACTGAGATAGGTTGTACTAGGTGAATTAATTATCCAAAAAAAATATTAATTTTATCATTAAAAAAACTAAATAGTTTTTAAATTCTGTGCACACCATGTGATAAGGTTTTCCTCTGAATTACATGATAAGTGGTTTCTAGTGGGTTGTGACAAATTAAATGATTAAATTAATTATTTTAGTGCTATTTTGTAACTACATGATGTGTATGGTCTTCATACATGTTTCATCCTTCATAAGAATTTATATAGGTACACACCATGTGTAACATCCTAATATTTTATAAAATTTTGTTCTTTAAATAAAATTTAAGTGTTTGGTAGCTTACTTTACATGCAACTCTAAGTCTATATAAACCAAAATATAGTAAACTATTATAGTCTTTCCAATAAATTATCAGGTATGAATAGTAATATCTACATTATGAAAAATATTTATAAACTTTTTAAACAAATAAAATGTATTTATCAATTCATAATAAATAAGTATTTAATTTTTTGTAAAACCATTTTACACTTAAAAATGTGTTTTTTTAAAGGTTTTTATTTCATTTTACATGCACAAACATTATAATTAATCTATATCATTTTTTAGAAATTTTACTTCATTAAATTAATATTATTTATTAAATCATCATTTAAATATTATCTTGGGGATAATTTTTATGTTTTTTCAAATATATTTATTTTTTAGTGAATATTGAAAAAATATAAAATTTTGTAAAAAAATGTCATTTATTTTAAACTAAAAGTATAATTATGTTTTTAATTTGATATTAAAGTAACATAGGACTCATTTAATTATAAATATTATAATTAATTACATAATAATCATCACTATACTTTATTTTGGTATTATTCTATTTTTGTTCTTAAAAACTCCTTTTCTAAAAACTTTTTTATACTCATAATGTGTTTTTATCTTAATAAAATAAATAAATAACTATTTATTAATATTTTTAATGAGATTTATATATTTTATATTTATTAATATATTTTAAAATTAATTTTAATTTTTATATAATTAAATTAATATAATTATATTATGTTTTATACTTAAAGATTCGTTTTTCAAAAACAAGTTTTCATTATGGATTGCATACTTATTTAAAATTAATTTATGAAACTTATAGAAATTGAATCTGGTAAAATTGATTCCATATTTTTAATAATTATAATTAATGTACTATAATAGGGTCAAATTAATTTTTTTCATATTGAATAGTAAAATTATTTTTCCATGGTTAAGGTTAAAAGGAGTTTACCATGGGGTTTAACCAAGAGGTAAGGATAGGATGCCACTCGAAACTATCTGATTTTTATTTTTTGAATATATTTTGACCTTATATTATCATACCTTTTAATACCTATCTATATGAATCCACTTTTCTCTTAGATTAACCTTATATAATTAAAATCTTTGAAGAAACTACATGTGTGTCCCTCCCCTCACTTTTTAAATGGAACCTATCCTTATCCCTTATTCATGCCATTTGAGACTTAGATCATAAAATACCTACTCCAAATAGTTCCTTGAATCCTTCCCTTAATCTTATATCATCTGGTATACTTCTAAGACCAATCCTTCAATGCTTAATGTGTAAGTCAAATGAGGTTTCTCAAAGAAGAGGTGTAAATATTAACCAAGCACTTTCAATTTTATTTCTTTTTTACCATCACTAAAAAAAATTTATCCATAAAAACATAATGAATCCATTATCACAAATATACCGAGATTTTATTATGATTATTTAATAATCATTTTCCACCTCCTCTTAATCAAATGGGAGATGAAATTATCGATCGTGCATATGTGTGGACTACCACCTTCACATAGCGATATAATTCAACTTCCATCACCATATTTTATGGATGGTTATTATAATGGGTTTAAATTTAATAAATTATATTTATTAAAAATTAATCATATAAAATTTCAATATCATATCTACCCATTTACCTTCTGATCCATTGGTAAATGATAATGCCTCTCATGTGTACGTAAGGACTACCACCTCCAGGAAGCGATGTGATTTTTTTATTATTTACACCTTAATTGGATGGTAAAAATAATAGATTTAATTAAAATATTTAATATTTATTATATAATAATTATAATTTTAATTTTAATTATCATTTAATTTTCTTTCATTCCATCCATCAAAAAAATGGAAACATCAATCATGCGTACATACGGACGACCGTCTCCACATTGTGATATAATTCATTTTTCATCAACAATTTATATGAATTATTATAATTATGGGTAAAAAGAATATATATTTTATTTATATCATGATTAATATTCTAGATATTAAGTAACCATGATCAAAGTGTGACCATAACTGTTGTACCAAAACATACATAAAAATGAACAAATTAACACCTGAAATGACGACATTAATAGAGAATTCTTAATAAAATGATTTTTAAATGATATAAGTGGATCATATATGATACTATTTTTATTAATATGTGTTGGAATACTCATGTATTACTCATGTTTTAATGATCACAAATCTCAATAATAATTACACATCATGTTTTAATGATAGAAAATCTTATTGATGTTAATTAATCTCACTATTATTTACAAATCTTATGCATGATCACAAATCTCACTTATCTTATCAAACCTTTGTATATAGATTTCAAATTATCTTACTTTATAATGGTTAATATTAATTCATATTCTCTATATTACTGTTTAAGTCTAAATATGGATATTTTCCTAAGTATCAAGACACCGTGATGTTTGACATAGTAAGACAGACTGTGTGCAAAATACAGTCATAGTCAAACAGACACTGTGAACAGAAACACTGAAGCAGACACCGTGAAGTCTAAGTCTCAGACACCGTGAAGGACACATCGTGACTCAGACACCATGAATGACACACCGTGACCCAGACACCGTGACTGAGACACCGTGATCAACACACTGTGAAGGTTACACCATGAAGGACATACCGTGAGCCACATACCGTGAGCCACATACCGTGAAGCACATACCGTGAAGGAGACACTGGTTCAAAGAGACCTCGTTTTCACAACTACTTTGACACCATTTCTTAACCTTTTTTCAATATTATTTAAATAATACTAACGGTCATATTTGATGTTTTTAATGTAATTGATGTTATTTAATGATAGTTGTTGGTCTTTCAGGAAACCGTTCCTCGTATCTGTGGAAAGGAAATCATTCCTATTGCTAGATCTCATGGAATATAAAGAAGATTGAGCTGCAGTAGAGGACACACGTGCTTGACACGTCTCGACACACATACTACAATACACTCAAGCTCTGTACTAAACAGAAGAACAATTCTGAGCACAACTGTGAAGAAAACATTTCACGATCCTCAAAGAAGTTTCATACATGCAATCCTATATTACTGAAGAACACACGAAGTAATCTGGAGTCAAGAGAACATCTTCTCTCCTGGAGAAACAAAATTTGAACCACGACATTCTGTTTTTTAACAGAAAAACCAGTGAAGGACTCAGAAGCTATTCTTCTGAATCCAACAAGTCCAGAGTTGCACTTCCAATCACTAGAGCTTTCTAAACTTTCATATACTTTCTCTAAGTGATTTATTATTTACTTTTGAGTAGTGTGTGTATCCTGTTTATTTTATAAATACACTATCTTCTGTGCTGAACTGGAGGATATCACAATCCTCATAACAAAACTCCTTACTCTTGTTTACCCATGACAACTATAGAAGAGGTCCTTGTGTGGCCTGGTCTTTATTTTCATTTCCCACGAAGAACAGTGGTAGAGGTCCCTGCGTGGCCTGAACAGTCCTGTACTATTGTTAACCCCGATCCAGGGTGTGGATCACTTTTATATTGTAAATTTGAGAGGACTAAGTCTCGGCTTGAGACTGAACCTCTTGGTTATATTTTTTGTGCATTTTTAGTTTAAGTTCAAAATATATAGTATCTAATTTATATATCATTGCTTATTACTTTGAAATACAAATCTGTTTTAAAGTTACTTTGATAGTTAATCTAGCAAGTGTTTGTATCTATTGTAAATTAGTAGGTTAGTTTCAAAATCTAATTTAATCTTTTGATTATATTAACTGAGAACTAATCAATCTTTTCAGAATCTAATTGAACCTTTACAGTTTTACAAATTCACTACAGTTTAACTTGTTTTATAAATTTGGGGATTTTAATAGAAAATATTTTAACAGAAATTTTAATTGGAACTCAATTCACCCCCCCCCCCCTCTTGAGTATCCACTCCAACCAACATTTGGTATCAAAGGTTGTTTTTATTAATACATGTTTTCAAAACACTTTGTTTTCAACTGTTATTTTAGTTTCATCTTTAAAGATCTTAAATTTTTGTTAGTTATAAATTTTATCTCTTTAAATTTACTTTCTAAAATCGAGCTATGGACAATCGACTAGAGGGTGTTGCTACTAACCAGTCACCTTTATTTAATGGTACAAACTATGCCCAGTGGAAACTTAAAATGAAAATTCATTTGGAAAGTATAGGTTTTGATATCTAGACTGATATAGAGTCTCAATATAAAATTCCAGAAAATGAAAGAACAACTTGGGATGAACCTACTAAAGTAGCTTACAATAATAACTTTAAATCTATGAATGCTTTGTATTGTGCATTAGGAGATGAGGAACTTAATATAATATCTTTTTGAAAAACTACTTATGAAATTTGGGATACTTTAAGTGTTTCTTATGAAGGAACAAACAATGTTAAAGAAATGAGATTAAATACTTATACTATTAAATATGATAATTTTAAAATGAAGAATGATGAACCTATTTCTAATATGTATCTCGGGTTTAATGAGATAGTCAATACAATGAGTTCACTTGGTAAAGTTGTTCCAGCAAAGGAACAAATTATGAGGATATTAAGATGTCTGCCAGATCGATGGAGAGGAACATCTGTTTCAATCAGAGAATCATGTGACATTGGAGCTCGGCCTATCAAAGATCCTATTGGTATATTAATGATGTATTAGGAAGAACTCAAAGTGAATAAGGAGGAAGATGATGAACCAAAAAAAAAGTCTGTAGATTTTAAATCTACTACTTCTAAGAGTAAGGACAAAGACCAAGTTCAAATACAAACTGAAAGCTCAACCAGTGAAGATTCAGATCCAGACAGTGATGCTTAGATGGCTCAAATAGCCATAAGATTTAAGAAGTTTTATAGGAAGAATAAATTATTCAAAAAAAATTACAAAGGAAAGTATGACAGTAAAGGTCATTGGAAAAAGGACTGGAAGAAAGCTAATAAAAATGATGAAGTTGTCTACTATGAATGCAAAAGAAAAGGTCACATAAAAGAAGACTGTCCAAAACTGAAGTTCAAAAAGAAACATAATTATAAGGACAATAAGTACAAGAAAGATATGAAAGCTACTTGGAGTGATTTAGAAGACAGCACAAGTGAATCTGAAATCTCTGATTCTGAAAAGAATTGTGTCAACATGTGTTTCATGACCAACACATATGAGGTAACCTTAGATACTCCTGTTTTAAATTTCTATTATTATGGAGATGATATAGAATCTGATTCTGATTCTGAAGATATGTCTAAGGTTGAATTATCTGAATATTGTAACATGCTAGAAGAAACATGCAATGAACTTAATAAAAAATAAAATTCATTAAAGAAACAACATTCTTTCACTTCAAATTTTAATCTTCTCTTGATATTGAAAACGAAAATAATTCTCAACTTTTAAAGGAAAATACAGAATTGAAAATGTCTAATGAGAAACTTAGAAATGACTTAGAAAAATTCACAAAGGGAAAAGATACACATACTCAAATACTAGGAAAGCAAGTGGCACCGAAATACACTACTGTAATAGGCTACCAACCTAGACAGAGACAGATTACTAAGAATAGATTTATTCCTAAATCTGGACAGAATACTGTTACTTCCAGTTCTAGAAATTCATATGCTTCAACTAGTTATCCATATGGTTATAGATCAAATAGATTTTATCTTTCAAAAATTTTGATTCTGTAAATTTTATGAGACCCATAAGACAAATTTGGGTACTAAAATCATTGATTACTAACCTGTCTGGACCTAAGAAGATCTGGGTACCAAAGTCATTTCCCATATAAATCTTCTTTATAGGAAACCTGTTTGAAGAGGTCCCACAAGAAGACATGGTATTTGGACAGTGGATGTTCAAGACATATTTCTGGGGATTACTCATGCTTCAAGAGTCTAATCAAGGTTGATGTAGGCCATGTCACCTTTGGTGATAATTATAAGGGAAAAATCATCGGACTAGGCCAAATTGGTAACACTAACTCAGTTTTAATTTATAAAGTTTTATTTTTTGATGGATTGAAATATAACTTGTTAAGAATTTCTCAATTATGTGATGATGGATTTAATGTTAAATTTTGAAAATAATTCTTGTAATATTTTTAATTCTAATAATGTTTTAGTATTTCCTACTTTAAGAAATGAAAATGTTTTTGGAGTTGATTTAAATTCTTTAGCCAAACAAAATGTTACTTGCCTAAATGCTTTTCATAAAGAATCTTGGTTATGGAATAGATGATTAGGACACTGCAACATCCACTCACTTAGAAAACTAACTATGAAGAAATTAGTTAGAGACTTACCCAAACTTGAGTTTCCAAATGACAAATTTTTTAATCCCTTTCAAAATGGAAAGCAACACAAAATCTCTTTCAAACCAGAGAAAGAAGTGTCAACTTCTCAACCTATCGAGTTGGTTCACATGGACTTGTTTGGACCTTCTAGAGTTTCTAGCTTAAATGGGAAGCACTATGTCTATGTCCTAGTAGATGACTTTTCTAGATATACTTGGGTATACTTATTAGCTCAAAAAAGTGAAGCTTGTTCTTACTTTATTAAATACTCCAAGTTTGTAGAAAACCATAGTGGACTTAAGATTAAGACGCTGAGAAGTGATCATGGTTGTGAGTTTGAAAATAAAGATTTTGAATCTTATTGCTCACACAATGGCTATAGTCACAACTTTTCTACCCCTAAGACACCTCAACGGAATGGTGTAGTAGAAATAAGAAATAGAACCATTCAAGAAATTGCTAGAACCATGCTTAATGAGTATGACCTGCCAATTTATTTTTGTGTTGAGGCTGTGAATACAGCTTGTTATATCATCAATAGAGTCTTAGTCAAACCTGTTCTCAAGAAGACCCCATATGAACTATGGAATAATAGAAAGCCTAAAGTCGATTACTTTAGAGTCTTTGGATTTAAAGTATTTATTCTTAATACAAAGAATAATCTTGATTAATTTTCTTCTAAGAGTGATGAAGGAATGTTTTTAGGATATTATTTAACTAGAAAAGCCTATAGAGTTTTCAATAAGAGAACCAAGTGTGTGTAAGAATTTGTTCACATCAAATTTGATGAAACTAATCCACATTAACCTAAGTCATCTCTTGAAAATCTTGAAGAAAATTTATCTTTGCTGAACCTTAATGATAAAATCAATGAACCTACTGTAAAGACAACTAGTTCTGGAAATATTTCAGAATCTACTCCTAATAAACCCGAACCTAGAGAAGAACCTGAAATTTCTAGTCCTACCTTTACTAGATCAACTATAATTCTAAATAACCATCCTTTAGATGTTGTTGTTGGTAATCTTGATAGAGGGACACAAACTAGAGCTTCTCTTAAAAATCAGGTTGAATATCAAGCCTTCTTGTCACAGCTTGAACCTAAAAACATTGATGATGCTATTAATGATGAATTTTGGGTAATTTCTATGTAAGAATAACTCAATCAGTTTGAAAGAATCAAAGTTTGGAAACTAGTAGAAAGACCTAAGGACACTTTCACCATAGGCACTAAATAGGCGTTTAGAAATAAAGTAGATGAATCTGGAAATATAGTTAGAAACAAGGATATATTAGTTGCACAAGGCTATAGTCAAGAAAAAGGAATTGACTATGAGGAGACTTTTGCTCCAGTAGACAGACTAGAAGCCATTAGGATCTTACTTTCTTATGTTGCACATCTAAATTTCAAACTATATCAAATGGATGTCAAGAGTGCATTCTTAAATAGGTATATAGCTGAGGATTTTTTTGTTGAATAACCACATGGATTTACAAACCCACATTTTCCAAGTCATATTTTCAAATTATCAAAAGCTTTATATGGTTTAAAGCAAGATCCAAGAGCTTGGTATGATAGATTAAGTACTTTTCTAATTTCTAAAGGTTTTACAAAAGTAATATCTAATCCTACTCTTTTTATAAAAATAATTTATAAAGATGTTTTAGTTTTAAAAATTTATGTAGAAAAATTATTTTTGGATCTTCAAGAAATTCTCTACGTACTGATTTTTCTAAAATGATGCAAAATGAATTTGAAATGAGTTTAATGGGTGAAATTAAATTCTTGCTTGGATTTCAAATATTTCAAAACAATAATGGAATTATTTTAACTCAAAGTAAATATACTAGAGATCTTTTAAAAAAATTTGTATTGGATAGCACAAAAAGTAGTGACACTCCCATGAGTACCACCTGTAAGTTGGGTATTGATGAAGATGGAAAATCTTTTGATCAAACCACTTATAGAGGAATGATTGGAAGTCTACTCTACTTGACTGCTAGTCGTCCTGATATTATGTTTAGTGTGTGTATATGTTCTCATTTTCAAGAAAACCCTAAAGAGTCAAATTTAAATGTTTTAAAGATAATTTTCAAATACCTTAAGAATACTCCCAATTTAGGACTGTTCTATCCAAAAGTACAATCATTTGAACTAGTTAGCTATTCTGATGCTGATTTTTCTGGATGTAAGTTAGATATAAAAAGCACCTCTGAAACATGTCACTTTTTAGGAAAGTCACTAGTATCATGGTGTAGTAAGAAACAAAATTTGGTTGCATTATCTACTGTAGAAGCTGAATACATAGCTGCTGGCAGTTGTTGTGCACAAATTTTGTGGATGAAACACACTTTACTAGACTATGGATATCAATTCAGACATGTACCAATAAATTATGACAACACAAGTGCTATTAACATTTCAAAGAATCGTGTTTCTCATTCTAGGACAAAGCATATTGATGTAAGACATCACTTTTTGAGGGATCATTACCAAAAAGGTGATATCACTTTGGAATTCATTGGTACTGAATATCAACTTGCTGATATATTCACCAAACCATTAAATTCTGAGAGATTAGACTACATCATACATGATCTTGGTATGATTAATCACAAATAGACATCCTACAGATCTTATTATTTACTATTTTTCTATATTTTACTTTACGGTTTCATATTCACTATTTCTCAGTTACTGTTTCATGCTTACTGTCTCACCGTGAGAGAACAGTTCACTCACTATACCATGACTGCACAGAATGGTTACTGTCTCACCATGAAGACCACCAACTATCTCACCGTGATGACTGTTTTTCAACACACCGTAATGCCTACTCATGATCTCACCATGAATATTCTTTATATATTTATTTTAACCCGCATCGCGGTAATTTTTAGTTCACCGCTATTTTATTTCCTGCGTTTTTGTTTTTATGACGTTTGACATTCCCAATTGATAAAAAATAAGGGTTTTTCACTCGATTCCTTACCAAATCTCTCTCCTTCTCACTCTCTCGAACCCTCTTTACCTTGAAAGCCTTCTCTTCTCCCTCACCTGAACCATCAGTGAATGCCAAGGATGAAGCGTCCATCTTCACCCTCGTCTGAGAAGCACCGCTCTAAGAAACAGAAAAGATCACCGAGGATAGCACCCAAAGGACCTCTAAATCCTAACCTTGTAATTTGTACTATAGTACCTGAAAAAGAGATGTGCCCTGAGTGGCTGTTGTTTAGAAAGTCTTTGGTCATGAAAATCTTAAGAGAACAAGGATGGTTCAAATGGTTCTCTAGACAAGATATACCGATTTATCCAAGGTTGGTATCTCAATTTTACCAATATGTAAAGTTTTATTTTGATGCTGGAGAAAGCTATGTGGTAACAAGCTGGATCAATGGAAAAAAGTGTTCATTCTATTCAAGGATTTAGTCTGCATGCCTGAGGATTACTCATGAAGGAATTTGTGATGATTACCAAAGAGACCATCCTCCAACAACTGAAAACTTTGATCTGGAGAATGCTTTGGAAATCCTGACTGGAAATGGCACCAAGAAAAGGGCCATAGTAGCTGAATTGGATGGGGAGACAAGACTACTATTCAAATTTGTTCAGAAATTGATTAGCCCAATAAAAGGAGATTTTGCGGTGTTGAAGTATCAGGATGTGTTCCTGATTCATCTGTTGAAGAATGGCCATAAGATAAATTTGTGGAAATATGTCATTAACCATATATGTGATCTGATTAAAGTCACTTCCAAATCCACATCCTTGTTTTACTCAAGGATGATTTCGTCCATGTTAGTTTCCAAGGGGGGAGTTGGACCGAATGAAGAAAGGCTAGAGTATTTTGATTTCTGTTTATCCAAGCCTATCATCAGAAGGATGAAGATTAATTGGAACCCCTGGAAGAAGTAGTGGGTTGAGGATAATGATCAACTGTATAAGAAATACAATCCTGTTGATTATCCAAGAATGCCAAAGAATATAACTGATCTTGGTTTGGAACCAGATGAAGTGGCTGAGTACCCAGAAGAAGAAGAATAAGAAGAGGCTAAAATACCTCAAGAGGAAGCAGCTCCTGTTGAGAAAGAAAGCAATGTTGTCCCTACTGATATTCCTACTAAAATACCTCTTAGAGAAGAAGTTTTTGATTTTTTTAGAGAAGAAGAATCTCCTACTTCTAGAGATGATGTTGATTAAGAAGTTCAGTCTGAGGCTACACAAGATCTGATTATCCCTGATTTAGAGCAGCAAGTCATGGAAAAAGATGATCTAGGAGAAATCCCTACTAGGGAAAATATTAATCAAGAGGATCTCCCTATTGAAAAAGAAGAAACTCTGGAAGCACAACCAGTGGAATAATTTCCTGAATACATGCCCTCTACTGAAGAGAGGATGGAAATTTCCTTTTAGTTTCCAAGGCAAGAATTTGCTGAAGAGATTAGAGCTGATCCTGTGGATCTTGATCATGCAGTTGTGCCTCAAGAACCTGAAATGGAAGCATATTTTGAGGGGGAGGAACCTCAAAACCTTGAGATTGAAGAACCTGGATATGCTGGAACATCTCAACCAATTGTCACACATTCTGTGTACACTTGGTATGAGTGTCCAAGTTTTTATGATGTGAGTGAATCACAGCAAGTGACTGCAACTGGTATAGATCTCTATTCTTTGTTTCAACTGAAATCAGTAGATCACCCAGAACCAGAACCAGAGCCTCAACCTTCATCTAAATCTGAAACTAATTCTGAGTCACAACCAGAATCTACATCAGAACCTGTACCACTACCTTCACCTACACTCTTAACCGAGAAACAATCCTTTGTAACTAAGGATGATTTGAAAGTCTTTGGAGAGACTATCTTGGCTGATGTTGAGAAGATTTTATCCACTCAACCTCGACCAGTGACTCAACTAAGCCAAGAAGATGCATCAATTCTTTTGGAAAATATTATTCTACATATTCAACCAAGGATGATTCAATAAATACAAGAAGTTAAAGTTGAAAATAGTTTTCTTAGTTCTGATGTTTCTAATTTGAAAGGTTTGGTGGAAAACCTACAAACAGAATTGTTTTCAAGATCATAGCCTATTCTTGCTCCTGTTTCTACTCCTACACCTGTTGCTGCTTCTCATGAACCAGATGTTTCCAACCTTTCTTGAGAGATTGTGTCTCAAGAGCATCCTTATCTGCTATCTTTTGATGAGAAGATTGAAACAAGACACACCAAGATGCTGCAATGCATGAGAGAGCTTGTGGAAAATTTGAATAAGCTCACAGATGAGTACACTGGATGTCTGCAAAAAGTTTTGAAACAGCTCAAAGTTCTAACCGAAGCTTTCAAGGCTTCTCCTCCCTCTGGTCAAACCTCCACACCTTCTTTGGATGATTCCTTGCTTAGGTCCATAATCAAGGAATAACTTCAGAATGCCCTTAGGGGTTTCGATCTGTTTCCTCTGTCTGAAGTTATGAAGAATAGTGATAGTGCACTTGATCTTGTTCATATTCATTCTAAGATTGCAAATGATGCTCAATAGGAGATCACCAAGAAGATAGACTTTTATCTCACCCGTATTTTCTCTAAAATTGACATGAAAAATCACTTTAAGTATCTTGTGGAGAACCTGAAAATCCCTCCAGTGACTCAAGATTTTAAAGCTCAAGTTCAGAAGCTTACAGAGTTCACCAGATTGTCGGAAAAGTTCATGGAAAATAAGGACAATTTTGAAAAGGCTATGCAATATGGTGGAGAAATCATTACTGATTTCATCATTATTTTAAAGTTGTATCTTCATGTGCAGATCACTGATATCGTTGCTCCAGCTGCTACACCCCTCAGACCTGGTCTATCTGCCTTAGCCACAACTTCCATGTCAGGCAGTCAAGCCCTTTCTCAGATCCAGTCAGTCATTATTGACCAACCACAGGCTAGACCTTCTACAGCTCCTACTTTGGCTCCCTCTATTTTTGAAGGTCTAACCTTACCATCTCTGTCTACCACATCTATTCATTCTTCTACATAAGCATCAGCTCCTTCTATTGATAAATTCAAGGCAAAGGCTGATCCCTGAAGAGTCAAGTGACTGCGTTCTTTTTTGATGGGATGTCTTTTTTTGTTTACGGTTTGTATTTCTACAGTATCATGTCTTCTGGACATTTTTAATGACAAATTCATTGCTTCACTCCATTCATTCTGTTTCGATTTTTGATAATCCCAAAAGGGGGAGAAAGAGTAGAAGTATTAGTATTCTAAAGAGTACAAGTATTAGTATTCTAAAGAGATATGTTACTGTAGAATCTATTATTCTCTAAATCTGTTATTATATATGTCATTTTCTCTAACGTTGAATTTCATTTATATTTTACCTATACATGATTCGTGATCATCAAAAATGGGGAGATTGTTGGACTCCTCTTGTATTAATCATTTTTTAATAATCACAAATCTCAATAATAATTACACATCATGTTTTAATGATAGAAAATCTTATTGATGTTAATTAATCTCACTATTATTTACAAATCTTATGCATGATCACAAATCTCACTTATCTTATCAATCCTTTGTATTTATGTTTCAAATTCTCTTACTTTATAATGGTTAGGCTTAATTCATATTCTGTATATTACTGTTTAAGTCTAAATACAAATATTTTCTTAAGTATCAATACACTGTGATGTTTGACATAGTAAGACAGACTATGTGCAAAATACAGTCACAGTCAAACAGACACCGTGAAAAGAAACACTGAAGCAGACACCGTGAAGTCTAAGTATCAGACACCGTGAAGGACACACCGTGACCCAGACATCGTGAAGGACACACTGTGAACCAGACATCATGAAGTACACACCATGACTGAGACACTATGAGCAACACATCGTGAAGGACATACTATGAGCCACATACCGTGAGACACATACCGTGAAGCACATACCGTGAAGGAGACACTAGTTCAAAGAGATACCATTTGCACAACTACTGTGAAACCGTTTCTTAATCTTTTTTTCAATATTATTTAAATAATACTAACGGTCATATTTGATGTTTTTAATGCAATTAATGTTATTTAATGATAGTTGTTGGTCTGTCAGGAAACAATACCTCGTATCTATGGAAAGGAAATCATTCCTATTTTCGGAGCTCGTGGAATATAAAGAAGATTGAGCTGTAGTATAGGACACGCACGCTTGACACATCTTGACACACATACTACAATACACTCAAGCTCTATACTAAACAGAAGAACAATTCTGAGCACAACTGTGAAGAACACATTGCACGATCCTCAAAGAAGTTCCATACATGAAATCCTACATTACTGAAGAACACATGAAGTACTCTGGAGTCAAGAGAACATCTTCTCTCTTGGAGAAACAAAAGATGAACCACGACACTCTATTTTTCAATAGAAAAACCAGTGAAGGACTTAGAAGCTATTCTGCTGAATCCAATGAGTCCAGAGCTACACTGCCAATCACTAGATCTTTTTAAAATTTCATATACTTTCTCTAAGTGATTTATTATTTACTTTCGAGTAGTGTGTGTATCCTATTTATTTTATATATACATTATCTCTTGTGCTGAACTGGAGGATATCACTATCCTCATACCAAAACTCCTTACTCTCTTTTACCCATGACAACTGTGGAAGAGGTCCTTGTGTGGCCTGGTCTTTATTTTCATTTCCCATGAAGAATAGTGGTAGAGGTACCTGTGTGGCCAGAACAGTCATGTACTATTGTTAAACCCGATCCAGGGTGTGGATCACTTTTATATATATAAATTTGATAGGACTAAGTCTTAGCTTGAGACTGAACCTCTTGGTTATATTTACTGTGCATTTTTAGTTTAAGTTAAAAATATACAGTATCTAATTTACATACCGCTGCTTATTACTATGAAATACAAATCTATTTTAAAGTTACTTTGATAGTTAATATAGCAAGTGTTTGTATCTATTATAAATCAGTAGGTTAGTTTCAAAAGCTAATTTAATCTTTTGATTAGATTAACTGAGAACTAATCAATCTTTTTAGAATCCAATTGAACATTTACAGTTTTACAAATTCACTATAGTTTAACTTGTTTTATAAATTGGGGGATTTTAATAGAAAATATTTTAATAGAAATTTTAATTGGAACTCAATTCACCCCCCTCTATAGTATCCACTCCGACCAACAATATGGTTATTTTATATAATTATAATAAACCTAAATTTATTCTACTAGAGGTTTTAGTGCCTACGAATCAAGTTGGATATAAGGTAAGGTCTTTATATTAATATCTATTCATTGAGATGTGTTTTAATGTTATTCACAAATTTATTATTTTTATGATGTATATACTGAAAAAAATGTATTTTTTAATACTATATGAATTAATTAATTTGATTTATAGAACCATTTGATTTTCAAGCTTCCAATGAATTTCGACTCTAAAATTACTAAAGTTGTAAGGGTTCTTAATCTCAGTTTCATTTCATTGAGACATTTTTTATATTATACACCTATCTTATTATATGTGATTTATCTACTTACCAATTTATATATAGTATAATTAATAACCTTATTCTCATGGAATTTAATGTTTAATTTGTAGTCATTTTTTTCAGGGGGTTATGTTTCAAAAGTTACCACAATGGTAAGGGTTTTATGTTTTAATCTCATTTTTACTGATATTATTTATGATTAAATATTCTAATGATAAAATTATATGATCTATCTATCCAAAATCTTATTTATTTACTTATCCTTTATTCATTTATTAATATTACATGTTTTCCTTTCATTTTTTCCTCTTTATGAACTCATAAAAATAAAAAAAATATTTTTAAGGAAAATCAGAATTAATTCTATCTTCGGTCAGGAATATTTTCTTCCATGTCCTTTTTTTCATTAAAATATATTCAAAAATGTTTTTACAATTATAAAAATAATATTTAAATTTATTTTTAATTATATTTAATTTTCTTTACAAAGATTAAAAAATAATTTTCTTATCATTTTCCAAATATGGTAATTTTGTTTTTCTACCAAAAATGTAAAAGGGATTTTTGACTTAACATACACTGCTTGAATGATTTTCTATTCCATCAGGAATACTCTTTTATATAAATCATCCTATATAAGTTTCATTTTTTCTTTTCAAAGAAAATTTATTCATTAATATTTTTTAAAAAAATTAGATCATAAATAATTGATTTCAAATGAAAAGTGGATTTTCTTAAAGAAATGTAATAGTGGTATTTTGAAGGTATTTTTATCTATAACAACATCCTTTGATGTTTGTTATGATTTAATAGGGATATGATTAAATGTTTCCTTATTTATTCTTTATTTTTATTTTTTATGATTATGATGATGAAATTTTTATGAAACTTATACCCTTTCCATGGGTTATTATTTGATGATAAGATGAATGTTTTTTGATCATGTGGAACATATATATATGTTTTTTATTATGTGATAGGTGGTCTCGTAATTATATGTCCCTATAATATATTGGGTAAATATGGATATCTTTTGATATAATATGTAAATGGGTAGTAAACTAAGTTCATCAAGGGACTTTATCCAATAAGATAGTCTTTTGAGTGAACATATACTAAGGAAATGATAGAATTTGGAGTGAACCCAGTCCACTAAGATAGTCTTGGTACTGATCCTTGACAAAGGAAATGATTTTCAATGCTTATGTGTATGGAAAAAAACTTATGTTTTATGATTATGATATGTTATGATGGACCCTGACGGATTATTTATGATTTTGCACACTTATGTCTCATTTATTTTGATTAATAAAACATTATGTCATGTTTCATGATTGTAATATATTAATTTATGGGTATGATTTTATATTTTCAAGAACATGTTATTTTACCCTCATGCGTATCTTATGATCATTGATGTATATCTCCTATATTTACCCTTACTGAGCATCTAATAACACCCATTATTATGTTTTCATTCCCTAAGTTATTAAGAAAGGTTTTTTAAGTATAATATGTCTAAGAAGGGTTATAGTTGAAAAGAACTAAATGGGTAATGATTTTGATCTTTTATATACCAGTTTTTTATGTATTCAAGTTTAAAATGACACTAAAACTTTACAGTTCTGAAATTAATCATATTGATATGTACTAAATATTATCCTAATAAGATGTTGTATTTATGTATGAAAATTTGGGGTCATTATAGTTGGAATCAGAGAAAATTTTAGTTATTTTTTGAAACTAAGATGATAAAAACTTAATGAGAACACTTAGGATAAGCCTAAGTATAGGAGAACAACCTAATTTATAGTAAATAAAGGGTTTTGGATTTCCTAAGAAAATACATATCTATCTGGATACTACAAGGGGAATTGGTTTTGATAGAGATTCATATAGGTGTAATAACTCTAAAAAGAGTTGCTTAAGTATATATTGACCATAATTTTGGTGTATGTTAAATGGGACTTTACTGTGAACCTAGTTTGACACTTCTGGGGGATATTCTTAGGTTAACCCACATTTTTTTTATGAACCATTACAAAGGATTTGGATAGAAAATGACCATGGATAGCCTAGTTTAAACTTAAGGTTTCATAGGTTGAAAATAATGTTCCATGTTTTAGATATCCAATTAAAAAAATTTCATGATTAAATGATTATTAATTATTATTTCTCACACTATGATTTTGGTTTTACTAAATGGAGGGAATGAGAAGGAATCATGTTAATAGAGAATGTGATGGACAATGTAGTGATTTACCTCATGAGAAACTAAATGAGATGGGAGATGGAATTTGAAACCTTGTGATTATGCCTAACTATCTATCTTAATATATGATTAAAACATGAACATAGGTGAGTTTTTGAATGAACCAAATAAGAGAAAAATGCAGTTTCATGAAGTTATAAAGGAAATAAGATTCATATTCCCACATGTTGAGAATATGGGAAGAATGTAACAACCTAGAATTTTATAAATTAAATTTACATCATTATTATAAAATACATAAATCACATATATAACCCAATAAAAATATTATTCTCATAAGTGAATAATGAATTAAGTGATATTTATAGAAATTAAGGAACTTATACCGATAGATTAGTAACCTGGTCAATGGAATATAAATATGACCATTAAGAATAGTAATCTATAAAATAGAATAGTAACCTCACCTATGAAATCATAAATAAAATTTAGGTATCTTATAAAAGAAAATATGATATGATTATATAAAAGTATAAGTAAATAAATTTTTTAAAAATGATAAATTACGTGTTGATATTTTTGTAAAACATATTTTTTTATTTACAATTTTATAATTAATATATTGATTTAAAATAAAATTTATATTCATAGAATATATTCAAAAATTAATATTATGTTTTTTTATAATTGTAAGATAATTTTATGTGATCTTAATTAATTTTTCAAAGGGTTATAAAATTGATTATAATATTAAAATTGGTATTTTTCGAATAAATGATGATTTTGTTTAAAAATTATATTTATAATATTTATAAATTTATTTTCATAAAATGGAGTCCATTTTTTAAATTGACATATGAAAAATGGTTAGGGTGATTTTTTAGGATTTTTCTGGAAAAGTTGAATTTTTAGTGAATAGTGAAATATGGTAATTTACGGTATTTGACGAATAAATAAATTTAGTAATGGATGAGTAATGTATGATATAAGTGGAAATTATATTTAAATACCCTTACCTAGTTACTATATTTATTCATGTTAATCCACAATATTGATATTCTTCATCCAAAATAATAAAAAATGAATAAAATGTTCAAAAAACACCCATATCATCCCCTATAAATACCACCCCATATTCTCACACCTCCAAAACCATGAATATTATCTAAATTATTCCCAATTCCCTTCCCAATACTCTTATACATGTTTATTATCATCTTTAGTCAGCAAAATACCAAACCTAAGTGCCTTAAGGAGGTTCTCAATGAGACAATATTCAAGAGGTAAAATCCGCTACCTTTCTGTTTTAAATTCTTTCTTTCATCTACCTTATCCAAACCTCCCCTATCAAAATAATAATGATAACTCTAGTATTAAATATATACTGTAATATTATTATTTTAAAGTAATATTCATCATAAAATCTTTTATCTACTCCTTTTATTCTAAAAATGAAAACATCGTCTATGATGTGACGATTCACCGCCTTCGTGAACAGTGATTTTTTGTTTTATATTACCACCTTCAAGGATGGTCATAAAACCATTATTATAATTAAATTAGATTATAATATACAAATTATAACTTTTATCATGTTTTGGAACAAATATATAAACATTATATTAAATTAAATTATACTAGTTTATGATGGTCGTAAAAACCGCCAAAATAAAATAAAACATTTTTATTAACATTTTATATAAAAAATAATCCACATAAAAAAATGATATATAAGGAAATTTAAAATTATTTAAGTTAATTAATAACATTTAATTTCACTTCTATATAATTATTCTCATTTTACAAGAACTTCCATTATTATATACAAGTAAACCAACCATGAAACCATGAAAATAAACACTCCCAAAATGATGAAATTGAACACTATAAATCATCAAAATCACCATTAATGAACTTAATAAAATAATAATCAATAAAATATATGTTTAATGGGTTCTTTATTAAATGATTAATGAATCAAATTTTATTATCCAGACTATTAAGTGCAAGTGCAGAGTGCATTCGGACTTAAGGTAAGAGGATTCTTGAACCCAACTCTCTTTATTTGGGTTTTCTATATTTTACACCAAATTTAGTATGAATGTTCCCTTAATGTTCCTTAAATATCATTTAATTATTATTCCATTTTATTTTTTAGGATATAAATTTTTTCAACTATTGTTTATGACAAATATAATTATTTTCCAAAATAACTCTTCTTTTCAAAACATGTCTTGACTCCTCTTGAGATTATTTATTCTTCACTCATGTTTAATAATGCTTATACCAAATATGTTTTCCAATTTTAGTTTTTGGGAACCCAAAATTTTATTCATGAACTTATTCTTTATGAAATTATTATGAAACCCATTCTTTTCCATAGGTTAATTTATGACTTTGATTATTATACATTCTATGTAGCATGCATGATAATGTAAATGTTATGATGTGATGGGTGGGACCAAAATATATATCTCACCAATGCATTGGTTAATATGATTTATCTCATGATATAATATGTATTATGTGTGAAAATGATGCTAGATTTTTTCATAATTATTATTTTATTATTATTCACATATGTTATGTGTGAACATGACGCTAGATTTTTTCACAACTTTGTGTGGTATTTGAACACTAAGACATGATGTTTAACTTTTATTCATTTCCTAATTTTATGACTTTGTCTAAATTTTCATCTCATGCTATTGATAATGATCCCATTCTTATGTTATTATTATGATGATGATTACGCTCACTCATATTATATTGATTCATGCCCCTTATTCGTCCTCTTACTGGGATTTTAACTCACCCATTTCTTTGATGTATATCTTTAGGTGACTACTTTTACTAAGGAGAAAATTATCTTTAGAAGGATAAATAATATTTTTTTAAATAAATTTTTATGTTTTAATTTTCAAAAGTTTTTTATGTGCCTAATTTCCATAAAAAACTAAACCTGTGGATCCTAGTTTTTTAAATATTTTATTTTGTTTATATTTAAATTGATGTAATAGTTAAAGTAGGATATAATTGGTATCAGAAAATGGTTTAGTTAATTATGGAATTAGTATTAGAGAATTTTATTGAAAACCCTTAGGATAATACTAAGTATGTTTAAATATACAAGAATCATTCTTTTATAAAAATTATAAACATATAGTTCCCATAAGATATTCCTTTAGAGTTAATTATGCTAAAGAATAAATTATTTATTCATGACTTATTGAATTATGTTTTGTTTTAAAAAAATTCTATTTTATAAAATGGTGGGAACTAGGATAAATAAGGATAACAACTCATGTGAGATACAATGAAATAATTTCCCAAATGACATCCCTAATTCCATGGGAGGTTGAGTTCAAAACTTCATGGAGATGCTTACCTAGATATCTATGGCTATGGATAATAACCTAAACCATGTGGAATTTTTTCATTCACCTAATAATGAGAAGCTATAAATTGATTCCTTTATGTGGAAACTACCATTTACCTATAGTGGGTATTATGATCCACTCATTTCATAATAATGGGTTAACCTAATAGAGAAAGTATTTTATTTGTTGCATTATTCTGAGAAGGAGAAGGTGACTCTGGTTTTCTATTGTTTAGATGGAGAAGTTGATCAATGGTGGTAATTGATAAAGAACACCAACATTGAGGATTAAATAGAAGATATGGAGTGGGAATAAATTAAGAAAATATTTCTTAATAATTATTTCCCTTGAACTCTTTAGAAAAATATGAATAGATAATTCAAAAATCTCAAGCAAAAGTAAGGAAACTATGTCATGGATTACAAATAAAATTTTACAAATCTTTCAAGGTACACCTAGGTTTTTGTTATCAATAATGATATAAAAATAGATATATTCTTTAGTGGTTTTAAAAAAAACCTTTGAATGGATATAGATATCTAAAACTTTTGGAGTTGTGAAGAATTGGTATGATATACTCTAAAAGTAGAGATTGAGTTTAGAGAATGGTCCCATGGTTATGGATATAATATTAGTATAATGTATTTTCATGATAGTGGGTAAAATAAAAAGGATTAAAGAATATACAACCACCAACAAGTTTAAAATATGGAAAGAAACATCATGGTAATTACCTCAAAGGGACGGGTAAATAATTAAAGTGTTGGAGATAAGGACACCATGCTCATGATTATCATAAATACATGAATAAGTTAGCCAATATTATGTAGGAAAGGATGGAAACTCCTAATTCACCACCTATGGTTCAATACTTCAACTGTAAATATAAAGGGAACTATGAAAGCTAGTTTACCAAACCTTGAGTCCTTGAGGGTAATCAGTTTCAGCAACCACCAAACACAAAGGAGAAAGGAAAATTTTATGCCATCACTACTAATGAAGTGGATTAATAAAATGAAGTTGTGCAAGGTACACTTCCTGTTCACTAAATAATGGAAAAATTATTATTTGATTTGGGTTTTACACATTCCTTTATATCCTACGAGTTTTCTAGAAATATTGAATTGAATCCCTAATATTGGTCAGAATAATTATGATGAAGACAAAGACACAATTGGGGTGAATTGTGTTCTTAAAAAATTAATAGATTCAGAACACTCCTCATTATATATAGTGAACCTTTCCATATTTAAAATATGAGTGAGTAGTTTGTATAAATAAAGGAAATTAACACAATGATGTATAGTGGTTTTTGTCACAAATATCCCCTAGTACACTCCACCAATACTCAACTCTATGTGCATGGTGATTTTACTAACAGATCCTCTTATCCTAAGACCTTTAAACAACAACTGAGTGCTATAATTTAACACCTTACAAGGATTTTATTGGGACTTTTGGATCTTTTAAAAGGAACTAAATATCCACAATTTAGTACAAGAAGCTGACATTTAACCACGACTAAGTACGAGCATCTAAAACTCAAATAAATCAAAAGATTTTTATTTATTTGATGGTACAGGTTAAAATTCACAGATATAGAAGCAACTGATAGATGAATTTAGATGGTCAATATAGCCTAGTAGCAAATAGATCTTCAATTATTTCAAAGGATTACTTAAAATAACAATAAAGATAATACTAGACATATTATTAAATATTTATGTATCCAAACTATATCTTCGCCAAATGATTCATTGTTCTTTCATAAGAAGATGTAACAAATAAACTCAATAGCAGCGACAGAAAATAGCAGCAGCAATGAGTCGATAGATCAAAACATATATGTCTCTAAAGTATAGCTCTAAAGGAAATGACACAATTTTTTTATTTTATATATGAGTATATTCAACTTTATATATTCCCTTTTTTCTGATGAAGAGTGCCTTTATATTTATAAAGAAAGTCGAACAGCTCAGGTCAAACCACCTCTATAAAAATAAAATAATAAATCATAAATATTTGAATTGAAAAACATTCAATAAATTCGTAACTTCTCACAATAATAGTAATATTTTACTTTGTTGAATACAATCCTTTAAAACAATCATAACAAGCCTTTGAATCAATCACAAAATAGCTTTGAAAAGGTCTTTACTTCTATCAATATAATTGCATGAATCTCAAATAATATCATGGATCGATTACTCGATCATTGAATAGTCAAACGTAGGGTTCCTTTAGGTGATGAAAAGACACCAAATATAGGGTTAAATAAATATGGTTGAGTACAAAAGTAAAGTTGATATACTATACATTTTCTTTCTCAAATGTAGGGTTCCATACATACATAGGTTTCTTTATCCACACTTTTCATTTTCTCAAACATAAGGTTCTATATAAATTTAGTGTTGATTAACCATAACTTCTTGATAGTGTAGGCTTTATTCCTTATGTTACCTTGCATACATAAGGTATGAACAGTGTTTTCAAAATGCACTTAAAACACGTTTTGAATACATTATCAAATATTTCCCATGAATAAAAGTCTTGAATATATGTATAGAATAAATATTTTCACTAATAATAATTTCTATAAATTCACTTAAAAAATTCATTAGTAACAAAAATGTGGGAATTTGTGAGAATCAAAACCAAAAATTAATTAATGAAATTGTTGAATCAACACATTATCAACAATATCCCTCTTTTTCATGATCACTAAACCCATAATATAAATGAGTAAGATTTAAAAAAATCTAGAAAAAGGATAAAATAAATATCTCCCCTTTTCCATTTTATAATATTTGTTATATAAAGAAAACTTATCTCCCACTATAAGGATTAAAACTTCTCCCAAAATAATTTATTTACAAAAAACTTCTCACCCATGAAGATAAAAAAATAAACTAAAAACCAAAAGTATAAACTATAAAATTGTTTCCTTATTATCCCTTTATGAAAAAAACATCTCCCCTATGACAATGATATTATGAAAAAAATAATTATAAATAATAAACTTACACAACTTTATAATCATGACAATAACATTGATGTTATAGAACACTTCTCCCCCTTTTTGTGACATTAAAAAGTAAGAGTAGTAAAATTAACTTCCCCCAAATTTATGATTTCTTTAAAAAGATAAAAATTTAACCAATACATATATATTAAATAAAATAATTATATTCTTAATACTTCCCCTAAATCAGAGTAATTAGGTTTATTAAAATATTTAAAATAAAAAAAATTAAGTAAAAACCAAAATTGATACTTACATAAATAAACTAATTTAATATATAATAAAAAAATTATGCTTTAGCATGAAAAATAATAAAAACTAAAAAGAAATTAAAAATCAATTCATAGAACAAATTTGACTAAAAATATATTAAAATAGTACATATAAGAAAATAAAATTGAAGATTTTAGAAGTAGAATTTTCTATTATACTTTCCAAACTTCAATATTTTTTTCTTAAAGCATCTAAAGTTCTTGAAAGCTCTTCTAATCTACTTTGAACATCTGATGTTATTTGATAAGAATAATACAAACACTATTAAATTATAAACAGTTTCAAATTATCAAGATCTATCTTGGTAACATCTCTTTTGAGTGACTCCATACTAATTAGCATTTCTACTTTGATCTCTTAAAAGTCTTCTTTTGAGATTAAACTATACTTCGCATTCTGATATTTCTTTTGTAACGAATCAAAAATTGTTTTCGACATAGATACTTTCTATAGATATTCATACAACTTTATATATGTGTCCAAAGTATCTTGTAGATTTAATTTTTCTTTATTTTAGATTTTTGCTTTCAATATAATCCTTCATAAAACATTATAGATCAAGAGACTTCTAGTTCATCATCACCATGAAATTCTCCATTTTTTCGGTATAATTTTTAAATGAATCGTTAAAAAAGGAAACGGACTGTTATTCTAACAAATCGGATGGATTACCTTTTTTATTTTATAATAACGGTTATCATTTAAACCTATAGAACTTGATCATTTCATATTTCTATGTCTAATTTCCTAGAATCTTTTGAACAAGATATTTTAAAGAATAATATGGATAAAATAAAAATATTTACAAAGAAGATGACATCTTTCACCCCATGTATTAAATTTTTAATTTACTAGAAGTATACAGATATAAAAAATGTAATACTTCCTAGATCAGTGATTTTAGTACTGAGGTTTTTTTTATAATGAACTACTTCAAAGTTGTTCACTCCCATCAATCAACCACTTAAAGATTCAATGATATAACTTTGTGGTCAAATCCTTCAAAACATCAAATACAAGTGTCTTTTGGTACTCAAATGATTTTGGGTCCATTAGTGATATTAACTAAATTTTAAGGAAACCAAACTTATTTATTTTGAGTATTAATTATACTATTTAAGTTAAATAAATATTTTTAGCAACAAAAATTTTTATCACTGGAAATTTTTAGTTTTATGAAACAAAAATTATTTTCATAATGACCATTAATACCATAATAAAAACATTTAATAGTATACATGTTTTTAATATTTAAACCAAGAACAAAATAATTCTTATGCAATTTTGGTCTTCCACCATTACTTCATATTCCAAATTTTTATTTTAGTATTTTATTTACTCTAAGGATTTAATTTAAATATTTTTCCACTTTTATTAACATATTGTAATCTTCTTTTAAATTATAAACTTTAGCTAATAATTTGTTAGTATTATTTTTATATAAATCAAAATAAATTTTATAAGCATTAGATTTTAAATATATAATATGTTTTGATAAATTTTTCTTATCCAATTGAAAAATATCATAAGATTTTATAATTTTTCTATTGTCCTTTTTTAAGGATTCATATTTATCTTTTAAAATAAAACAATATTTATTTAACTCAACATAATAATGTTTTTTAGAACTATATTTTTGAGAGTAAGAGGATTGAACCTCATTAATATCAGTTATGAGACATACAATTTTATTCTAAAATTCTGAATTTGTAGAAGATTCATCATAAGAACTAGAATAATTACTCTAGGTAGCCTTTAAATACTTCTTTACTTTTCTATTATAATTGGATTTCCATTGATCTTTGAGTTAAGGACAGTTATCCTTTGTATGACTTATTTTCTTACATTCACAGCATCTTTTTTCTTCAGTGCTTTTATTTTTATTTTTGTACAAATTTTCAAATTTGTTATTGAGATCTGATAAATATTTATCTAAATTTTAATGACTTAAATTATATGATTTTTCCATTTTAGTCTTGAGGGAAGCTTCTTCATGTTTGATATAATTTTCAATTTCAACTCACATCTCTACTTCATACATTGTTAAAGTCTTAATCAACTCCATCGTTATAAAATTATTTATTGGTGTAGACTTTAATAAAGCTTCATATATTCCATTCAACTATGAAGATAGAAATTTGAGAATTTTTAAAACTTTATCTGATTGTGAAATTGTATCTCCTAAAGTAGCAACATTATTGACAATCTTTGTCAACCTTCCATTCATTTGATTGATAGTATCATTCTTATGCATTCTAAAAGTATTGAATTTTATCATTTTAGTAGTGTGCCTTAATTTTCTAGTATCTTCAATTCCCTCATGGGAAATAGTAATAATATTCCTCATATCATATGCAGTAAAACATTGAGATACTCAATTGAATTCATCATTTATTAAACCACATGTAATAGCATTCATGGATTTTGAATTGAGATTTTAATATTTTTCTTGATCAATACTACAATATTCCAAATATTATTTTGGAATCTCATATGGCTTAACTACCTTTAAATAAACATTTATTCCAATATTTTTCAAATAAATAATCATACATGCCTTCCAGAATCCATAATAATAACCAATAAAATATGAATCATGAATTATAGACATAACTTCTCTAGAATCATCCATATCAATATGTATTAATATAAATATTTAAATTAGGATTGTTATAGCCAACATAAATATTAAAATTTTCAAAAGATCCTATAGAACTTCCTCTGATAGTGATTTTTTGATATCGAGTAGTAACAAATTTCCAAAATGAGAAATATCTTCAATAGAATCCAGCCAGTAGGGCCTAATAGAGCCCTTAATCTGATACCAATTATTGGTCAGAATAATTATGATGAAGACAAATACACAAGAGGGGTGAATTATGTTCTTAAAAAACTTTTAATCGATTCATAACAATCCTCTTTAAAGGTATCAAACCATTCCTTCTCCAAAAGATGAGTGATAATAGGATATAAATAAAGGAAACGAACACATTGATGTATAGTAGTTCAGGGAACAAATATCCCCTAATCCACTCCACCAAGGATAAAATCCACAAGAATGGTGATTTTACTATCTGAACCTCTTATCTTAATACCTTTAAACAAAAAATGAGTGTAGATAGTTGAACCCTTACAATACTTTTATAGGGCCTTATATTTATTTTGTGATTCTTCAAAAAAACTATGATCGGTAACAACCACCAAGGTCTAACTGATAACATACCTTCAGAAGCCTTTAACCTAGTCCATCTAATAATACACATTCAACTTTTTACTTCCACTCGAACAACAAAACTTCTCATGCAAGTAAACATATTCCAATTTTCTTAAATGCAAACAAACTAATTTTTTCATACTTCTTATCAAACTTTGTTCGTTAATGTCTGTCCATTGATATATTTTTCATTAATTATGAGTTCAGTCCATCCAATAACATTGATAATAATCTCTATCTAATAACTTGTATGCCTAGTAATATTTTTTTAAGTTCTCCCCCTTTCACAAAAGAGTAGATCTTTGACTTGGATTATGAGTTTTCATCATGATATTAGAAACATGAGAACAACATAGCATCATTTGACTTTTGAAATTTTACCAATGAGGTTAAGGAATATTCCTTCACATCCTTTAGAAAATCATAAGAAAAATATTCCCTAAATAGCCCATCAACTCTTTCTCACATGTGTTACAAAAATATTCATAACAGGATATGTTGACAACAAATGAAAAATTTCTTACAAAAAAATACAAAAGGATATTCAATGTAATGTGTTTTAATGTTATGAACCAATTTATTATTTTTTAAAGTATATATACTTCTGACGAATTTATTTTTTTCATACTCCATGATTTAATGAAATGGATTTACAAAATCATGCAGTTTTTAAGATTCCAATTACTTTCAAATAAAAAATTACTAAAGTAGTAAGGGTTCTTTGTCTCAATTTTGTTTCATTAAGACATGTCTCATGATATAGACCAGTCTTCTTTTATGGGGAATATCTACTACCTCATTGATATATTTCTATCATGAATATCCTTATTTTCATGGTATTTAAAGTTCTATTTGAATTTATTTCTTTCATGGGGGTTATGATTCAAAATTTATAATAATAGTAAGGGTTTTATGTTTCAATCTCATTTTTATCAATATTTTTTATGTTTGTGATATATCACTCCAAAATATTTTTTTTACTTATACTATGGTTATTTGTATATATTACATTTATCCCTTTTATTTTAAACTCTTAAAGTATTCGTGAGACTGAAAGAATGATTTTAAGGAAAACCAACTTTATTTCTCTCTTTGGTCAGGAATCTTTTCTTCCATGTCCATATTTTCTTTAAAAAAATTAAAGAATGTTTTTAATGTTCTCCAAATATTATTTAAAGTAATTTTTAAATATATTTAACTTTATTTACCATGTTTTCTAAATAATTTTTTTATCATTTTCCAAACATTTAATTTTTTTCATTTTACTAAAAATGTGAAATGAATTTTTGGTTTAACGTACACCGCCTAAAATATTTTCCCCACCATAATGAATACAATTTTATTTAAATATTAATATATAATTTTATTTCATTATTTTCAATGAAATTGTTTTCCTTAATATTTTTTGAAAGTTTTTATATTCTAAACAATTTATTTCAAATGAAAAGGTTATTTTCCTAAAGAAATTTCTATTAGTATTTTAAAGGTATTTTTATCTATAAAAACATACTTTGATGTTTCTTATGATTTAATGAGGATATGATTTAATGTTAACATATTTATTATTTCTATAGATGGTTTATAGATATTATGAATAAATTTTTATGAAACTCATATCCTTTACACATGTCATTATTTTATGATATGATGAATGTTTTATGATCTTATAGAATACATATATATGGATTTCATTATGTGATGGGTGGGCCTAGAATTATATTTCCCTATAATGTATTGGGTAAAGATGAATATCTCACGATATAATAAATACTGGAATTTGGAGTGAACTCGGTTCATTAAGGTATTTTTTTAATAAGATAGTCTTGGGAGTGAGCCTTAACTAAATAAATGATGGAATGGGGAGTGAACCTAATCTACTATGATAGTATTGGTAGTGAGTCTTGACTAAGAAAATGGTTTCATATGATTATGTGTATGAAAAAAACTTATGTATTATGCTTATGATATGTTCTAATGGCTCATAAAAATTTATTAATGATTACGCACTCTTATATCATATTTCTTTTGATTTATATAACTTTATGTCATGTTTCATGATTATTATCTATGAATTTATGTGTACAATTTTCTATTATTAATATCATTTTCTCTTACCCTTATGATTATCATATGATCATTTATTGATATATCTTGTTTTTACCATTACTGAACATCTAAGATCACCCTTTATTCTTTTTCCCTTCCCTGGGATATGAAGATTTGTTTTAAGAATGATATGTCTAATACATGTTTTAGTTATAAAGAACTAAATGGGAAATGTTGTATATATTTTATATATCGGTTTTTTATGTATCTAATTTTACAAAGATAATAAACCTTTATAATTCTGGAATGGATCATGTTGATATGTAATGAATATTCCTCTAATAATATTTAGTATTTATGTATGAAAAGTTAGAGTTGATATACCATGTATAATAATTCCATGTCATGCAGTCATAAACATCATGTTGACCGCATGGATTGACTCACAAAACTATATAAATGTATATCATGACACATTTTGTGTGTTATATGTCGTGTAAGTACACTTTACATGACAAGAACCACATAGTGTATAGTTGCATTCTATAGGAGTGATAGTACACGTCATGTAGATTAGAAGGGTATACACTTTATTGCCTCTAATACATGTCATGTTCATTTCTAGAACAAATTTAAAACTAACCAGATGGGTACATATAGTTTTCCTTGTTAGTATACACTGTTTATGAATTAATTTTAAATTTAATTTATTTATTTATTTAAAATTGGTTTAGATAGGAATCTCAAGGAATGTTTGGATGGAAACTTAAGATAAAAATAATTAATTAATTAATAATACAACTAATTAATTAATTTTATAATTTTATCTTAATAAAAAAAGATTGAAATGTATGCTAGATTGTTTTAAATGTGTAATCATTTCATGTGTGGATGTTCATGAGCATGATGAACCTATGTCTATGTTGAGTTTCTTTTAATTTAATTATTATTACATGGTTTTTTATTATAATTATTATTAAATTAAAATTTATGACTAGTGAATAATCCCCTCCACCTTATTATGTACAGGCCTATGCTTCCACGGTTTCTTTTATGTAACCTTATAAACCTAGTTCCCCTAACAAGTATGTGAGTAAAAATATGTAAAGGAATAAGCTTTTGGGTGAGTGGAGACAGTTCAAGATGGATACAAGGTGAAACACACTAATAATATACATAGGTTAGAGGTGTAATAATGAAACTCATACCAAGATTGGTTCTTGGAGTTATTACCCTATGGTTAAGGGTTAGTTTATAATCCACTTGATAAACCAACAAGTAATAAATATCATAATCATGACACATATTTATTTTACTTGTATCCAGTTAATGGTTAATTATTTATGTTTATTTGATATTTAAACATGGTTACATAAAATAAATAAATTTCTAAGCATGGAATATGGCATAAAATAGATTGATTATATGTAAATTATTTTATTAAGACATAGTTAATTAATTATGTAAAATTAATATAATATTAATAATCATGTAAAAGGATAAAATAAAGAAAAAAAATCATATAAGATAAAACCCCTTTAAAAATTATTAATTCAGAAAAACCTTTTATCACTTGAATTAGAATAAAACCATAGTTCAAAGTACTTATCTATACTAAGTCTGGGTACTTTCAATCATTGGGGGGTTCTAACTGAAGTTTTAGGTTGGACTAATCAAATTAGCATCCATGGTTTATTTCTTAAGAAATATGTAGGGTAAATTGGGTTAATATTTTGAGGAAATATCATATAGGATTTCAGGATTGGGGATATCACTCAATGGATCAATAAATTTTGAGTTAATGTGGTTATAAAGACCACCTACCTAGATATCTTTAAATAGTTTTTCAGGACCAATTCTAGATTATGATAATGAAAATATGGATCCTTACCACTATAATATCAACACATAAAGATATTATAAATATAATTGTGAGGGATATTTAAATTTTATAAAATAGTGGGAGACTAATAATTAAAATTTATAACATCGCATTTTATTAATCACGATAAAGTACTAAAACCTAATTTTTTTAAAGAAAAAAAGAAAAGTCATATGACCTCAACATTATCCCTATGATCAATATTATAGAAAGATAACATCGTCACCATTACAAGTTTTTAGGAGTGGTACAGGCACATGTGCATCATAATATGCTAGAAGTAGGAGTTTTATGTACTAAAGTCACATGTTCCAAATAAAGAGCCATATAATGAGGATATTGAGGAGGAACAAACTATCTTCTAGAAACATGCAGATGATACATTGGATATTCAGTGACTTGTGTTATATTACATTACTAGTGATATTTGTAATTCACATGAGGATATGGATGCATATACCATGTTGTCCCATATTTATGATCATTATTAGGAGAAATCTATATAGGAGTGGTATGAAATCTCCAAGTCACTTTTCATGTTCAATCTTAGAGAAGGTGCACCAGTTGGACCCTATATGGTCAACATGATTGGTTATATTGAGTTTTTGAATATTCTAGGTTTAAATCTACCCAAATAATTATGCACCAATCTCTTTTTTCCCTCACTACCTAAGATATTCTATAGTTTTATTATGAATTATAATGTGAATAATATTAAAAATTCACTCTCATAACTTATTTCTCTGATTCATTGGGAAGATAATAACATGAGGCATGAAAAACCTAGATTACTTATGGGTAACAAGTGTAAGGTAAAGGATAAATAATACTTCCATGTCAAAGAATTCATCACATGGTTCTACCAAGAATAGGAAGATCCAAAGGTTGGCTAAGGAACATGATATAGAAAGTTTTTTATGTGGTAAGAAGGACCACTAGAAGAAAAAATACACCTTATTGAAGAAGTATGAGGAAGATTTAGGTTTTCTTGGTGTCAAATGTAACATCTTTATTTATACTATTTGGGTATTAGATATAGTTTTTGGTGCTCACATATATATCTAAGTATAGGAACCAAGTATATTCAGAAAGGTTTTCCAAGGTGAGGTGGATCTTCAAGTTACCAATGGATCAAGACTAACTGCACTATCCATTTCACACTACATCATTACTTTACTAATGGGATTGATTCCGGTTTAAAAAAAACTATTATCTCATGCTTAGTGTTACCAAAAACATTATATCTATGCCCAATTTATACATGGATGGATTTTCATTCAATTTTGGAAATAAAATATGTTACTTTTATAAATATATCATTTTGTATTGTCTAGAATATCTTAATAATGGTATTTATATACTAGAATATGAAAAAACAAGTTTTTATGATTGATAATGATTCAAGTTTACATGACTCATATCATACCAGGTGGTGGCATCACCGATTTGGTCATGTAAATAAGAGATGCTAGAAAAAAGCTATATCATGATGGGTATTTAGATTATATTTACAATTAGTATATATCATGCTTATTTAAAAGGAAAAATGACCAAACCACTATTTATTTTAAATGGTTAAAGGGTCATAGATTATCTTGAATTATCTCACAATGACGTGTGTACCTTTTCTAGTTGAATCTAGAGGTGAATACTCTTACTTCATAACTTTTATTTTTTACTTGAGTAGATATGGATATGTTTAATTAATTAAATATAAGTTTTATTCCTTTAAGAAGTTTATAGGATACAAGAATGAGGTAAATAATCAACTTTTTAAGAAGATAAATAAAATAAAATCAGACTATCTTGGAGAATATATTGAATAAGAATTCATTTATTATCTAAGTAATTGTGGGATTCTATCTCAACTCACTCCTCCTTATTCACCATAGTGGTATGGTGTAAGTGAAATGAGAAACCACACCTTATTATAAATGATGAAATAAATGATGAGTCATTTAGGCCTTCTATTATCCTTTTGGGGATATTCATTGCAGACTATAGTATGAACACTAAATTTTGTTCCAAAAAAGCATAAAATAGGATTCCATTAAATTTCTAGAGTGGAAAGAAACTAATTTTCTTGCACACACATGCATGGGATTACATATCATTTGTTAAGGTTATATATGGAAACAAACCAACACTCTAAGGCATGAAGTGTATCATTATAAGATATCCTATAAAAACAAGGGTTTATTATCTATACGAACCCTAAAAAAGGTAATAATTGGAATACAAGCCATATTCCTTGAGGGGGAGAAAATACCCAATATTGATGGGGGGGAAATATTGAATTTGATGAGGTTGATGCTCAAAATTTGAAAGATTTGGTACAAGAAAAAATTCCACATGTCCCCATGGAAGGGGTTATTTTAGAGACACGATTATTTCATAGGATCACTAGAGAGGTTAGAGAACCCAATAGATATGATTTTCTATTTACCAAGTCTAGTGACTCATTATTTCTTGATGTTTATGATCCTCTATCTTATAATTAGTTATTAATTTAGATATTTTAAGATGAAAAAAATACATAAATTATAAGATTGATACCATATACTAGAACCAAGTTTGGGTTTTGGTATATCCTCTATTAGATATAAATCATGCTGGTTTAAAATGGGTTTTCAAGAAGAAATTAGATATGGAAGGTAAATTTAGTATCTATAAAGTATGAATGGTTTCTAAAGGGTTTAAGAAATTTTATGGAATATACTATGATGAAACATTTTCACCAGTTTCTATGATAAAATACATTAGAATTATAGTTGTCATAGAAACTTACCATGATTATGATATTTTTTAAATGGATATTAAAACATATTTCTCTAATTAAAACCCTATGAAAGATGTATATATGATGAAAATATAAGGTTTTATGACACAAAATTATGAAAATAAGGTATTCAAGTTTCAAAGATCCATTTTTGGATTAAAGTGAGTTTCTATATCAGAGAACATTATCTTTGATGAATCCAAAATGAACTTTGGTTTCATAAAGAATAAATGTGATCCATGTGTCTATAAGAGGTATAGTAGGAACACATTCCTTTTCCTAGTAGTATAGTTGATGAAATATTACTAATGGGAAACAATATTCTAGTCTTATAGTTAGTTATGACATTATTGAACAAGTGATTCTCCATGAAAGAATTGGATTAAGTATCCTTCATTCTAGGGATCAATATCATTCATGATAAAACTAAGAGGCTTCTTGGACTAAGTCAAAGTATATACATTTACAAGATACTAATGAAATTTGGTAAGGAATAATCCAATAGGGTATTGATTCCAGTGTCACAAGGTATACATCTCTCCAAAAAAATGTATCCTCAAACACAAGAGGAGATATAATGTATGATTAGAATACCTTACACTTCTATTATGGGTTCTATAATATATATAATTCTATATAGTAGGATTTATGTTGCCTACACCTTGACCAGGGTAGGAAGATATCAAGAAGACCCAGGAGACCAGTATTGACTATTATGAAGACTATTCTAAAGTATCTAAGACATACTAAAGATATGTTCCTGGTTTATGGAGGAGATAAGGAGATATTTTTTAAGTGATATATATATATATATATTCTAGTTTTTATATAGATTGTAATGATATGAAATCACAATTTATGTATGTATTTTGTCTTAATGGAGGATTTATGAGCTAGAAGATCCCAAAGAATCAGTGTTATCCAATTATACAATAGAGTTTGAGTATTTTTCTTCAAATTCTAACACAGTTAAAGAAGAGTTTTGGATATGAAACCTCATCCAATATCTTGATATGGTGTCTATAAAAAAATATTTTTTCACATTTTATTGTGATAATATTTCAGTGGTAGCTCTCACCAAGGAGTTAAGGTCACATCAATAGATGAATTACATACTTCAAAAGTATCAACTCTTGAGGGATTTTTCTTAGAGTGGTGAGGTATCAGTAAATATATTTTATATAGAATATAATTTGGTAGAATTGTAAACTAAATATTTATCTTAATAGAATCATTAATATCATGTGAGAGTTAGTAAACCAAAAGTCATTGGTAGTTGGATCTAGTGAAAGGGGGAGTCTGTTGGAGTTGGTTCCCTAGAACAAAATACTTTTAACTTTTTATTACCAATATATTAAAATACTTGAATTTTAATAAATATGTTATCACATGATGAGTTTTCTTATATGTAACATTATTTTGATAATTTTTTTAGATTATATATCACACCAAAAGTTCATAACAGTTCCCCTCTAGGATGAGAACCTTGAATTTTTATGGTGATATTTTCAAATATATGTTCTATAGATAGATGAAATATATCTGACACAATATAGATTATGTTTAGATATCAATTGTTGGGTACTCATAATACATTAAAACTTATTCTCATGAATTAAAACTTTGTAATCTCTAAGAGAGTTGGTTATGAGAATAGAACTACCAATAAGAATTTCATGCATTATATGTGCCATTGGATATTTCAATATATGGAAATGTGTATTGGTCCTTAGACTTGATATTATTATTAATTTGTATCATAAATCTCATAATTTAATGTATTGATCAAAATCATGATGACATATACTTATGGCGTGTTAGGATACATTGGGGGAGTCATAAGTGATATAACATTAATTAATAAGTCAATAAAGAATTTTTACCTTATGAGTTAATTAGAGTCGATGTATCTTTGATTGCAATGGAACTCTCAAGTTAAGTCAATTTCCATGGTGGTTTATCAAAAAAACATTTTAGGATATTCAAAAAAATATTCAAGTATATAGGTTGATGACATAAGTATGTAACTTATTTGATGAGATATTGAGACAAATGGATTATACTATATAATGAGTATCCATAGGAGGGTTTTGTTTTGTGACACTAACTTATTTCTATATGGGTTCATTAATGTTTTGTTAGAAACTAATCTTGAAATTTAGCTAATACCTACCTATTGACACTAAGAAATAGTCCTAGAGGGACACACACGAACTGTATCCAAAACCTTAGTTAAATTCTATTTGAATTTAATATTAGAATAAATATTATTCTCAAGTTATGAGGAATAATAATTATTCAGGTTATGTTGGTCTCATAAATATTTATTGAACTAATAATAAATTAATATTTATTTATTTAAATCGATAATTATTATTAAAGTTTAGATAAATGTTTAGGAGAATTTTTTGACCGGGTTAAGGGTCTATAAGAAATTATATTTAACTATTTAAAAGTTAGCATATGTCAAAAAATATTATTATTGTTGTCGATGATGTTTTTTTTTGTTTTTTTTTTGGATGTGGAGTTCACTTAGAATAAAGATATTACCCAAGGGAATTTGTGAAACAACTAATATCTAACCCTGTTTATAAAACCCATATTATATCATTTTTCAAGATAACTATTTTTTTCACAACATTTTATCTATAAAATTATCTCAAGGAAAAAGGGGGAAATTATAGAATTCTCTCAAGAACATAGAGAATCAATACTTATCCTCCATATGAATACCTATATAACTAGATAAAATCCATTTAGACTTGAAAATATTCTTATTGAGGTCAATAGAAAATGAATCAAGTGGTTTGGTTCTTCTGCACTATCACCCAAATATCCAATGATGACTTTCCAAGATTTGTGGAGCACATGTGGACACCTCTAGAAGGATTCTTTCCTTGAATCATTCATCGTAATGATGGTATAACAATAGTTTTTATCCAATTTGATAAAAAAAATAATTCCAATAAAAGTTAATTATTTTTTTATAAATTAATTATAAATTATATGTGAAAATATACTATATCAAATCATAGGGGGTTTTATTCATTGAATTCTAATAATTTATCTAAAGAAGTTGATGAAAACCCATTATTGGGAACAAGCCCTATCGCTTCCACTATGCCTCTAAACCTACTGGTTCTTGATACAATAGTAAAATTTTCACTGTTAATTTATTCATTTTAAAAAATTTATTGTAACATACCAACTCGGTTAAACCGAACCATACACCTGAACTAACCTTCACATGGTGAGGTGAATCAAGAAAATAGAAAAATTATTGAATATAACGAAATAAGACATGAAACCAGAGTAATTGGTGGAATAAAAAGATACAAACCAAACCATAAAATCTAATAAAAACTAGATAAACTATAACTTATGAATAAACCAATACCAACAAGTCTTTATGTGACCAATAGTCACCACCAAACCAACCCGGACTGAAGGCAGCATTGATGAGAGAATCTAGAATGATACAAGATTCCATTCCCTTTACCTGAATCATATAATAAAAAAATTTAACCACCCAAAGTAAAAAGTAGGGTGTGAGAAAAAATCCCAGTTTGATACCTCCATAGAGTCTATACAAGGTCTAATATCAAGAATTTAATAGTTCAAGATTTTAAAACGAAAACATTTAAAAAATAATTTTCATAAATCCATTACATTTTCAAATAATTTTCAATTTGGTTTTTTATAAAAGCCTTTCAATTTATAAAACCATAAATATGATGAGTAGAATTGATAAAACTAGAAATTATATCCATTCATAATAAGGTAATAAATTAAACACATATCCAAAAAATTACATTATGTGATGTCATTTGATACGACCACATATAAAAACCTGTGAGCAAAAATCCATGATAAAAACCATCATGCAATAAAAATCCATAAATGACCAAGAAAATATCATTTGGGTTCTATCCAATGGTACAATACATTCTAGACATAAAAATATCCTAAACTAGGAAAAAAATTGGATCCAAACTATATTGATTCCTTCCATACACTGTCGATATAAAAAAAATAACCACCAGTGGTGACATACACACTAAGGTTTCCTATGTCTATTTTCCAAGGCACTCAAGGTTACCAAAGTGCCAATATTATCAAAATACATTTGAAAAACATGATCATAATTTATAAATCATTTTCAAATCCAATACAATCTTCTTCAATGTTTTAAAACCCATTTATAAATCAAGAAAATCCATTTTCAAATAAAAACCCCTTTAAAAACATTTTCCTTTAAAATAAATCCTTTAAAACTATAAATCACTTATATTAAATGAACAGACCAAAATAATTTATTAATAATGGTAATAAATTTATCAAATTAACCCATTTTATAGAAACACCTACCTCAAAATGGTATAAAACTAGCCACCTTTGAAAATGGTGATTAGAAACCAAGTGATCGGCCTTTAAAAGACAATTCATGGTAAGAAACTACAAAGGATCAATAAAAAATACTATATGATCATGAATATTAAACTTAGCCATATCCAATGTAATATCTATGACCAAAGGAAAGAAGAACCATAAGTAATTCTTAATTGGAGAGGTGCACCATAACAACTGACGCACGCCTATCGTAGGGAATGTAAAAACAATTATTTCCTAAGTTAAAATGTAGTAATTTGGTTGACCTAGGATGTCTCCCGAAGAGTAGTGCACAAAAAACGAGTTGTCACTTTAAAATGAGGATAAAAAAATGTTGTGAAAGGAAATTTGAAATTCAAATGATTGAAAAACTATGAAATTAAAAGGGTGATTAGGTCAGGGTCAATTTCCTAATTATAATGCTATCCTTGTTCAATTTAATTCAAACCTCTTCTTCTTAGTTGATTAAAGTGAGTTTCCACAATCATTTCCTCTCACTTCCTTGGTGAAATTGTTATTGTGAGAGAAAACCTTACCAAGATCTCGGTTTGGTCAACTATCCTTCCATGTGTAAAATAGTTGTATTGAATATCCTTAATTGAAATGGGCAATACCAGATCGGTTTTTGTTTATCCCAAACAATCAAGAACATTCACTACACCTTTTACACGTACTGACGATCGTCGAGTACTTCACCACTAATTCCTGGTTTATTCCATCGTATATAAACTATAAATTAGTGGAGGGAGATTATGATTATTTTACCAAGGCAAAAATCAATAACGGAATTAATATTCAAGAACGGTCGCACTTGATTATAAAATCCACTATAATAAATTGAAAACAACTTTGAATAAGAAAGGAATTTATTCAATTGCGTCCAAGAACTCAAGCATTACAATGTAGAAAACTAACCCTTCCCCAATCACTCCAAAAGTTTACCCCACCATGGTAAGGGTAATCGAGTTGAATGGGGAAGAATAAGGCATTACAAAACTATGAAAAATAAAAGAAATAAAAAATAATTCTGAAAAGATCTTATTCTTGGTGTCCCAGAAGGAATGGGTTGGAGAATGGATGCTTTGAGAGGGTGGAGCTCTCCTCCTTTTATAGCCAGAATGCTTCCCCCGAATGTCGACGCATTGTAGACCCATTAAATGACATCTTCACATGTTTATACCTTCTTTAATGTTGTTCATAATTCCCTTTTCCATGTCCCTTCAAAATTCCAGTGGATTTGGACATGTATTCCAAGAGTTATGGCCGTTTTACTATGAACATTTATTCTGTCTAGTCAGACTCTCCAAAACGAAATCCTCCGGATTAGGGTGATTTAATGACCCCATAAACGGCCAATTCACTCGGTTATTCCTTCATAAAAGATGCTCCAAAACTCCTTTCTCGTCCACCCGCAAAATTTCACAATCTTTGGGCCCACAGTGGATGGGTTATGGATCCCACATCAAAACTAGGCAGAACTGAAAATAGTTTTCTTGAGCCAACTTGTGAGCTTCTTTTGAGCTTTCATATGGCCGATCCAGATTTTAGTCCAAATATATTAAATGAATCCCTGGATGTGTAGAATCTGGAAAAGAAAGAAATTTTCAATTTGGATCAATGTAGATAATTTTATGGCCAAACTACCGAAATAATTTAAAACTGTTAAAAATCCAAAATGGCCAATTTTTACTATTCAGCTCAAAATAACACCATTATCAAAAAAATGAAACAATTCATCTTAGAGGAACAATTTTTTGGGTTTAAAACAATGATATTCAATATAAATTAATTGAAAATATTTTCTCTATCAACAACCCTAATGATCAATTTTTGAATGAATGGTCTACAAGGAGTAGAGATCCCCAAAATCAGCTAGGGTGAGCTCAGAGTAGATATTGAGAAGGCTATAAGAAGAATGAACAATAAATTGGTAAAATAGTTCCTAAAACATATAGGACATGATATTTAAATGGTGTGTAATCTCATTACATATAATATATTCCACAAAGGCTTAAATTGCTAAAAACATGTCACTTTTTTATTAAAAACCCAATTTTTTCCATTACAAGATGTGAACCTAATACACAGCATGTAAACATTTCAAACCCTAAAACTATTTCACATCAACTTTCTGGTGACCATTACACAGAGTGTAATCCATTTACATGGCAAGTAATCACCCAGAAGATAATAAATATCCCAGTTCTCAGTAGAAAAACACCAAATTGTCTGGGATATTCTCCGAACATAGGGAGAAGCCCTCAAATCCATTAACATGTTTATACCCAAACTCCATTAATTGAAATAAACATATATCCATTAACTTTAGTTCATTATTCCTGAAAAAGGATCTCTATCCATGAGAAGGTCAAAAATACACCCAAACAAGGATAATAAACAATGCATGAATAATTCAGTACCTGAAAAGAGTAACTAGGTGTTACAATCTCCCCACCGTAAATGATTTATGTCACCAAAAAAGCCATAAAATTCTTGGACTCACAAAAATTGAATTTCATTTTTACCTCATCAAAAATTACCTCTCCCATATATCATGGATATCTTGTATGCACTTCCATAGTACCCAAATTATATGAATCATTTTACCACACAGTACCTTCTCTCGGTGATCCATAATCTACACTGGATGCTCAACCAGAGTGGTGTTAGTCCCAATATCAACATCCTCTCAACCAATTACATGGTAAGGATCTGGTATATACATCCTTAGCTGGGAAACATGAAATATTACATAGAAATAATTAAAACTATATGGAAAGTACAACCAATAGGACACCCAACCCAGTCATCTAATGATCTCAAAGGATCCCACAAAGCTCAGTACCAACTTACCCTGCTTCCAAAATGATGATGCCCGAAGTGAGGTGAAACTCTTATAAAAACCTGATCACCAACCTAAAACTCTAGGGACTAATGATTATGGCCCACAAAATATTTATGATGACTATATTCCATGATCAATATCCTCTAGATCAAATTCATCAACTTCATTGTATTCTGAATAAGACTTAGCCTAAACAAGGATAGCTCTCCCAACTCTTCCCAGCACAAGGGAGATCTACATAGATACCCATAAAAGGCTCAAATGGATCCATATTAATAAAGTTATTATAACTATTTATATAGGTAAACTCGAACAGAGGAAAATTCTTTTTCTAAGATCCATCAAAATCATGAACACAATATCAAACAATATCCTCAAGAACCCAAATATTCCTCTCTATTTGTTCATTTATCTACAGATGATAATCCATGCTCAATCTAATCTAGGAACCCATCACATCCTTTAAACCTTTCCAAAACCTATATTTTAACCTTGGGTCCTTATTAGATACAAATGCATAGGGAACCACATGGACTCTCACAATATCTCAGAAATAAAAGTCCTCAAGCTATTCCACCTTCATCATCTCCTTCATAGGGAATAAATACACTGATTTCATGAGTTGATCAATGATCACCCAAATTGTATCCTTCCCACTAGGAGTCTAAGGAAAAAATGAAAAAATCTATGGAAATATAATCCCACTTTCATACTGAAATGGGTAAGGGCTACAATAATCTTGCAGATCTTTGGTGTTACACCTTAATTCTCTAACAAGTAAGACACCATGATACAAAATACAAAATCGACCATCTCATCCCTTATCACCAATACTAAAATCTCAAATCATGATACATCATGGTATCCCATTAGTGAATATACCAATACGATCGGTGTTGACTATCCATGAACTCCTACCTCAGGGAAAATAGAACAACCAACCTATTATGGAAACACAAATAGCTACTGGGAGACTGAGACCACCCACTCGAGGTCTCCCACCATAAAATATTTTACCCAAGAATTAGAACTCTTTGTATGTCGCCTTCTTGAGAAAAACTCAATCATAAAAAGATTATTCAACTTTCAATAAATCCAGGAACACCTATCCACCAACCTCTTTTACTCCCAATCTCATCTCAACAAATAAACTCATCAGATACCAATCCTCTATTGATTCCTTCATGCCTTGTATTGGTAATTTTCTAATAAACACATCGGCAACCACATTTACCTTCCCAAGGGTGTAATCAATATCAAAATCAAAAGTATGAAGGTATTCCACCCAACATCTCTATCAAAATTTTAGATCCTTCTGAGTAAAAATATATTTCAGACTTTTATGATTAGAATACACAATAAAGTGCTCCCCAAAGAGATAGCGCCACCAAATTTTGGGTGCATTCATAACTAAGTACTATCAACTCAAGATTTTGGGTAGGGTAGTTAATTTCATGAGGGTTTAATTGGAATGATTCATAGGCCACCACATTTTACCTCTGCATAAAGATACATCCAAAAACTATACCAAAAGAATCGTAGAAAACACTATAACCCAAAATTGGTTCCATAAGAATCAATATTGGTGTTGAAGTCAACCTCACCTTCATCTCCTTAAAATATATATGAAAATTTTCATTCTATTAAAACTTTAGTCCCTTATAGGTTAAAGAAGTCATCGAATATGAAATCTTGGAGAAATATGAACAAACCATTTATAGTAACCAACCAAACCCAAGAATATTTGGATCTCAAACACATTTCTATGATAATCCTAGGACATAATAGCTTGTATATTTTTATAATACACTAAGACTCCACCCTTAGATATCACATTCCCTAGAAGTTTCACTTTCTAAATCCAAAACTCACATTTGGAAAGCTTACTATATAGATTATGTTCTTTCTAGATTCAAATAATGATATCTAAATGGTCCATGTGTTGATCCTCTTAATTTTAGTACACAAAAATATCATCCATGAACACAATAATAATAGATTTCAAGAACCAATGAAAAATATTGTTAATTAAATCCATAAACACCATAGGATAATTAGTCAGACTAAATGGTATAAACATAAACTAAAAATTCCCATTTTGGGTTCTAAATATTATCCTAGGTATGTCCTCTTCTTATACCCTCAACTAGTGGTAACTTGACCTTAGTTCAATATTAAAAAACCAATATTCCCCTATAAGATTGTCAAAAAGATCATAAATCCTAGGAAAAGGATATTTGTTCTTAATGGCCACCCAATTCAACTTCTAATAGTCAATATAAAGTTTGAGACTCCAGTATGCCTTCTTAGAAAAGAGGACAGATGAATCCCATAGTGGCATGCTAGGATGAATAAATCCTTTATCCTCTAGGTCCTCAAGATAGACCTTAAGTTCCACCAAATCAGTAGGTTCCATTTTCTAAGATGGCATAGTAATTGGAATCATACCAAGGAGCAGGTCAATAGTAAACCTAACCTATTTCTATGGTTGTAAACCATAATAATCATCTGTAAATAAATCGGGTTATTCACACAACACTATAGGAATTCAACCTCCCAAAGAAGTTTCAAATGTATCTAGAAACATATCTGACAATTGGCATGAGATTACCCCAACATAAGGAACAAAAGTCCTTTCCCTTCCAATTCTAGAGTCACACTCACCTTGAAAGACATGAGTGACCCCATCCAAAAATCTTTTTATAAAATTTTCATAAATCACTATAGGTTGAGTGAGAACTAAAAACGCATCAAGATTATAGAAATGTAAAACCATGGAATATAAGTTATGACAAAAAAAATAATCATCATACATACCTTTGGAACCATCTAGTTCCCTCTCAGAATCAAGATCTGAATCCTTAAGCTCAAAACCATATTCATGGTTGATGGAGTGAGTATGAATCCTACCCGGTATGTCCTCTACCACCTACCTACCAGTAACCTTATAAGTAATGCTCAGGTTGGACAACTCCCTTGCCTACCCATGCAATTTTGGATTCCTTTTTGAATCATCACCTCTAAGGAATAAAAATTGATTGTGGGTGATCACCAGAGCATCCAATTTAGCATGTACATCCAAGAAACCAATTATCCCACCCTCATCCATGTATTGGGTATGAGTAACCACTATTGCCTCATGTTCCCCATAAGTGTGTAAAGAACTCTCCAGAACAACAGTATCATTATGTCCCCCATTGGCACTGACAGTCATTGGGATACCCTACAATGATGGGTCAATAGATCTTCCAGTAGGATTAGCCACCAGACCACACACAAAATTGCTAAAGGAAGGGGGACATGATGCCACTGGAGAGGAAGTTCCAACACCCCTAGAATCCATAGAAGCGATTCCCTTTCCCTTCCCATCACCACCCGATAGATAAGAATTATACTTAATAGTGATAATAGTATATCTAGGCCTTAGAAATAATCATCCAATACATGATGATAATAAATTCAAATATGTCAATATTAAGAAATAAAAAGTATCATACCACCTCAAATTCATCTATCACCACCCAAAACACAAGGGAATTTAAACCTTGTCTGAACCTCTTTCCCAAAGGTATGGAAATATCAAAAAATCATGACAAAAGATATGAATGTAATACCAACATGTCAACCAAATTTGATGATATAAAATAATGAGAAAAACCTATATCAAACAATGATATCACCATAGAATATGAGATAAACATCATACCTCAAACTGTATTTATCCCTGCTTTAGATTTATCTGGTGTATACTCCACTACATAAAGACGTCAAATCTCAACTCCTCCCTGATCTTTATTAGGAACATGCACATCCCCCTTAGCCTAAGGATAGAATCCACCACCCTTGGAAGCATATACATGAACCATAAAACCCTTGGTGAATGTGAATCCTTCCTTAATTCCTTATGATATCCTCTCATAAAAGTGTTTTAGATGCCCAGATCTTCCACAAAGATGATAAATCTTGGGAGCCTCTACACAATTCATCTTGGTATGACCAAGCCACCCACACTGATGGAAAAAAAATTTGTCCTAAAGAATCCCCCAAAAATGATCCTGAGGAAAACTGGATACCTTTATACTTACTTTTTTAGCCAGAAGATACACCCTTGATAATAAAAAAACAATTGAAGCTCCACCCAAACCTATCTTTATAGCTACTTTTACCTCAGCGAAAAATTATTTTTCAACTACCTCCAAAAAGGATATAAGGAACATGAGAATCAACATTGAACTAATATCAATCCTCATCCCTAACTCAATCCTCTAAGACTTTAGGTACTCATTAGTGAAAATCTTTATTTATATATGTACCAACTCAACAAAATGGGTGGAATGCTTCAGAATGGCATTGTCCCCCTATTCTAAGGTTAGAAACTCCTAGGTCTTTTATAAAAGTAACATCTCAGTTTAAAATTAATGATTAATATTTTCATAAAAGAATCTCAAGTAAGGTCCTCATGAAACTTATATTGCACAATATATTCCCATCATCTCCTTCCTAGTCCCTCAATCACATACATGAAAAAACCCACCATAGAGTATTCATGAGTGTTCAAGAAGTTAAATATCCTCTCAATCCACTCAAGACACTCCTTAGATTATTGTGGTCTTTTTTCACCCTAGAAGATGGGTGGATGATTCTTAGTAAACTTAGAACCATGATCCACCACATGTCCCGGGTTCCCAACACCCACTTGACCCAGAGTCTAAATAGTACAAAAAACAGCTTCTACTAAAGAAGGGTCTACTAGAGGATTCATCTACAGATCCTGTCTTGCAACTCAATCTCTCAGATTTGTAAGAGATATTATTAAAGAAATTTTCTAATAAACACAAGATAATAACCAATTAGATCATGAGAACATTCAAAAATCATAGGACCACTTTTAGAATTCAAACCAATGCTTTAAAATAACTAGAATTTAAAGAAATTATGAATTCCATCAATCAAAAGAAAACACTAAAAGAAGAAGTAGGTCCATTTAAATAAACTTCCTATAAAATTTATTCAAATGAACACAAACTCTAAGTCTCAAACCTGGTAAAAAAATTACAACCACCCATGGTAACTTAGGCTCAATCATAAAAGTGATCTGGCTAAACCCCTTTTCTGCACTTACTATTTAAATTCTAATAGTCCTAACTCCTTTATATACAATACATAGAACCAAAATCAGGAAATGTTATCACACTTTAGTCTAATACTTACCTCTAATACCAATTTTTGATATACCAACCCAGGTCAACCTAACCATACACCTGAGCCAGCCTTCACATGATGAGGTGAAGTAAGAAAACAGAACAAGTATTGAATATAACGAAACAAGACATAAAACCATAGTACTGTGTGGAAGAAAAAGATAAAAACCAGTCCATACAATCTAATCAAAACCAAAAAAACCAAAAATTATGAATAAATCAAGGCCAAAAAGTCTCCATGTTACGAATAGTCACCTCCAAACCAACTTAAACTGAAGGCATCACCAACAAGAGAAGCCAGCATGCTATAAGATTCTATTCACTTTACCTAAATCCTACAATACAACATCTAAAACCACCAAAAGTAAAAAATAGGGTGCGATCACAAATCCTATTAGTATACCTCCACAGAATCTATATAAGGTCTAATATTAAGAATGCAACATTTGTTTCTTTTAAACAAAAATAGTTTTAAAAATAATTTCCTTAAATCCAATCCATTTGAAAATAATTTTCTCTTTGGTTTTTCATAAAATACATTAGTATTATAAAACTAGAAATATGACAAGTAGAAGTGATAAAAAATTAAATCATGTCCATGTATCATAAGGAAAGAAAGTAAACAACTATCCATAAAATTCCATCATGCGATTCCATGTGATATAACTACATATAAAACCTGTGAGAAATAATCCATGATAAAAACTATCATGTGATAAAAATCTATAAATGACCAAGAACACAATAATTTGGGCTCTAGACTATGGGAAAATATGTACTTGACATAAAAATATCCAAAAATAGACTAAAAATTTTATCCAACCAATATCGATTCTTTCCATATTCTATTAATATCAACAAACAACCATTGGTGTTTCCACACACACTAAGGTTGCCTATGTCTATTTCTTGATTCACCCAAGGTTCCCAAAGTTCCAAGTTTTTTAAAATAAATTTTAAAATCCTGATCACAATTTATAAAATATTTTCAAATCCTATCCAATCCTCTTCGGTGTTTGAAAACCCATTTCCAAATCAAGAAAATCCATTTTCAAATAAAACCCCCTTTAAAAACATTTTTCATTCCAAGAAATCATTTAAAACATTAAATCACTTATATTCAATGAACAACCCAAAAGAATTTTTCAAGAAGGATAATAAATTCATAAAATTAACCCATTATATAGAAAAACTTACCTCAAAATGGTATAAACCTATATAACTTTATCAATGGTGACTGGAAACCAAGAGATCAGCCTTCAAGAGATAATGCACAATAATAAAACTATAAATGATCGATAGAAAACACTATTTGATTGTGAATTTCAAACCTAACAAAAGCCAGTGCAATATCTATAACAATGGAAAGAAGAACCATAAGGAATGCTTACCTGGAGAGGTACATAACAATAACCCTAATGATCAATTTCTAAATGAACGATCAAGAAGGAGTGAAGATCCCTATAATCATCTAGGGTGAGCTCTATGTTAATATAGAGAAGTATGTAGGTGGAATGAAGAATAAATCCACTGACTAGCACCTAAAACCTAAAGTATGTGAGATTTACATGGCATGAAATCCCATTAGACGTTGTGTATTCCATGAAGTCTTAAATTGTTAAAAAACACATTTCTTTTTTATTAAAACCCCAATTTTTTCCATTACATGATGTGAACCCAGTACAAGACATGTAAACCTTTCACTCCATGAATATTTTTCATAGAATTTTTCTATTCACCGTTACATGGTGTGAAATCCATTAACATAGCATGTAATCACCTAGAAGATAAAAAATAGACCAGTTCTCAGTAGAAAAACACAAAATCACCCTGTACATTCTCAAAACATATAGAAAACACCTCAAATATATTATCATGTTTATAAAAAAACTTAATTAATTCAAATAAAAATGAATCCCTGAACTTTAGGACATTTTCCCCAAAAAAGTCTCTCCATCCTTGAGAATCCTACAAATTCTACTAAACAAAAACGATAAAAAAGTATGAACATAGGAGTACCTAAAAATCATAATGGGGTATTCTAATGATCCTCTTAGGATTTTAGAAAAGTTTAATTTTGTTAAATATAAGTTATTTATTCTTTATGATGAATATGATAAAAAAAATTTAGTTTTACACACATGAAAATTCAAGAAATTTGAACTTCATTAGACCACATGATTCCATCATAATATAATACCAATATGGATATAAATTTTATTTTAAACTCTTGTATTTTTTAAATGGTTTTATTATGATTAAATATTATGTTCATCATATGTTTATTAATTTAATTGTATAAATAAGAGTGTAATTATTTAGTGGATCAAGATGAAGATGATTATATTCTAACTTCCAAGTATCAATTAGAATATGATGTTCCCCTAGTATTGTGAAAGTCTTACACTTGTAACCAAATCTTTTTTTAAGAATGATTTTGATTTGAGAAATAAAAGTTTATAAGTCCAGATATTTTAGTCTAAATGTTTTCATAAGTTCACTATATGGTAAGGGTTAAATTGAACTAATTATTTGATGTGGGTGATGTGTATATTACAATGGATTACTATGAGGTTGTCTGAAGATGGTCACAAAATAATTCCAAACGTTAGAATGGTCATAACATCATGGGGGCATGGAGTGTTGGAGTTATACAAGAGGGTTATCCAAAAGTATATTCAGGTGATGTATGTACTACTTTAAATTAATAAAAATCACTTTATAAAAATAAAAATAGTGATTCAAGTTGTTTTTAAAAAAAGATATGATGATTAGAATTTGATCTGATCATAAATGGATGTTGAAAATCATAGTTTGCAAACATTTTCTATGTAATGGAATCAAACAACCGGTATCATAATATTCATGATAGAGTTGTTTCAAGTACTAAAGGATACTGAATATTGAGTTTAGTTGATGTAGATTTAGATTAGAAAGAAGTTCAGGTAGAATTATTTGGAAGTACAATCATCAGAAGATATTGAGACACTTCACATAAATATTGTGAAGTCACGACCTTTATGATGATGTTGAGTTGGAAGGTCAAAAATATGAATTCCATGAAGGATGATCTGTGGTCCTGACCAAGATTTATGAAAGACTTGAACACCATTGATGCTAATTTTTTTGGGATGATTTGATAAATTCAAAATCCAATATCTTTAAAATTTATTGAAGGTTATTGAACGAAGATTTGAATTGAGTAGGAGTTTCAAATTATAGAATGTGTGTAACACCCCAAGATTTTATGAGAAATATTCTTTTTAATTTCTTTGAAATCTTGTGTTGTACGCTTCACCAAGATTATCTTGTTCTATACGCAACACTGTACTATATTTTAGTATACGCAAACACTATTCTTGGCTTGTGTTGCATGCAAGAGAGACCTTCCTCAATAGCGTGTGTTGTACGCAATACCGAGTTTCACTAAACATCGATATATTGTTATAATATTATTATTAACTAGACATTATAAATATTATTAACCACATTTTGAATTTTATAACATTATCATTCATCTTACACATTTTCTAGATCATGGTATGAGAACAAAATAAATTTTTTGGGTAAAATAAGTATTTTTCAAAAAATGCATGTTTGCTACCTTTTGATGGCGGACCTATTTAAAATCTAATTTTTAACAAGTTTATAAGTTAAATTTTACAAAATAAACGTCTTCTTGTAAATCATGATATAAAAATTTACATTGGATAAAGTTTTGATATTTTTCTGTTAACTTTCAAATTTTGATGAATAGTAAAAATATGCTAAATTTTAATTAAAAACAAATTTTTTCATCAAGATAATTTATATGGTTAAATTATAATATTGAATGGTTTTAAAGTATAAATAGAATATATTTTTAACATTTAATATAAAGTATGTAATTATCATTAATTTTACATTTAATTCATAGGTAAAAACATTTCAATATTTTGTAATGTTTTAAATAAAAACCATTTTTTCGAAAATGGGATTAATTTTAAATTAATTACTGAAAATTATCTATTTTGAATTTGGAAAAATGGATTACATATTTTGAATCATTAAGTCCAAATTATTCTAATAGACTACTTTTATTTTTTAGACATTATGAATAGTAACTATGGTAAATTTTATTTAATACAATTAAAAGTAAATCGGGTAATTAAGTGTAAAAATAAGATTATAAAATTACCCTAACACCTTCAAAAATTCTATTGGATGGATAAAATTCGACCCATATCACTTAAAGGTAAGAATAGATTTATTTCATGAACTTTTGACCATGAAAATGATATAATTATTATTAAAACCAAAGAAAGTTACAACATGTCACTCTCTTATATCTTATAAGTATAATAATTTTAATTTAGTAATAAACCTAATAAAACTTCAAATATAATTAGTCTCCAGAAATATAATAAAATTATATACATCATGAGAATTTATGTATAATTTTTAAGGATTAAATAATTATCATTAATGATGACCCAATAGTGATGTAGAAATTATTTTATTGATTGAAATATCAAATAAATGGTTTTAAAAATATTAAAATAAATATTATATGAACTAATTAATGTTATCCCCAAATTTTATAGACTAACATGACATTTTAAGAGTCTATTAAATATTTTTTTTGAATATATCCTAAGTGTGGATTTTATTTAAATTAAAATAAATGAATAGTGTCAAAATTGACACTATTGTTATTTTATAAAAATAACATATTATAAAATTGTTTAAAAATCACAAAAATATTTAAAAATTATAAATTGAAATTTATATGGTCTAAAATGTCATAAAGTATCCAATTATGGACAATTAACAACATATAAGTAATTATTTATAGCAATTTAAAATTTAGAATATTATTACCACAAATAAAATTAAATAGATTAAATAAGAATAAATCAAGTTGATAAGGTTTAAAATAAATTACCAACATATATAAATATTATTATTTTATGATATTACAACCCTATATCATCTAATATTTTTATTTGATTAATTTTTTGAGGTTTTAAGTGGGTTTTGGGTTTATTATAAATTAATAATTTAGAGGTTTCCAAAAGTGCCCCTCTCCTCTCTTATAAAAGGGCACCTCCTCCCTCTCCTCCTCACAACACTTTGAGACTTCAAGATAGGACAACCCCTGAAAATTTCTCTTCTCCTCTTACCTATAAACATACTATATGTCCTGGTCTTCTTCAAAGACTAACTTTATTTCCCTAAGAGGAGGTTTAGAAGAGGCGCGTCGAAGAAGAGGTAATATCCTTTACCGATTCTTTAAAATTTATTTCTTCTTATACTTCCTATTATTTATTTGTTTAATTATAAAGTAATAACATAAGTATCACTCATATACTGATATGTTATTATAAATATGAAACAACCCCATTTCACCTTCTATCCATCCTACGGAAAACGAAATCACCGCACGTGCGTACGTACGGAATACCGTCTCCACGTCGTGGTGTGATCTGTTTTGCACCACCACCTTACTTGGATGGTTATAATGGTGTAAATAATAACTATATATTATTATTAAAACATGATAATAATTCTGAGATATTATATCATCCACTTCAATTCCATTCAATAATTATAAGAACGATATCATCGCTCGTGCGTACGTACGGATTACCGTCTCCACGACGCGATGAGACTCATTCTCTATGTTAACCATTCAAGAATGACTATAAATTATATATAATAAATAATCATGAAAAATGTGACATAATAATGATACTGGATTTATGTATATTTAATTTACTTACTTCCCTTAAATTTAATAAGGAAACAAAAACAGCGTTCATGCATACGTACGCCTACCGTCTCCATGAACGGTGTATTTCATTCCATTTATCGATCTATCATATATATTTATATTCTGAAAATATATTATATATAAATCATGTTTTAAATTATGGAATTAAGTAAATCAGGTTATAAGTAATAATATTAAGAACAACAAGTCCAAACACATACGATAAATGAAACGATTTTACCTAAAACGTTGTTTTAACATGGAATTGACAAAAGAATGGGTAATGTAAAGTCATAAGTGAATCATATATGATATCATAAATATTATTATAGTTATTTTAAAACTTAATAATATGTTTAAACTCACTATATAGGAGTCTCGGACACATATGGAAGAAATTGGACATATGGTAAGGGATAATTTTACAATCTCATTTTTATCTGAGATTGTTTATACGTAAATATTTACTGGGGTTATATTTATCATCCATTTCCATGTTTTAGAGAAATGTTTTCATAAAGTATTTACTATTATTCCATGTATTTTTAAATTCATGTTTACCCCTTTTTAACTTTTACTATGTATTATGGAAAGAATCTTTCTTTTATTTACCATACAAGGTACTTTTTGACTTTTCCGGCAAAAGTACAAGAAGAATGTTTTTTCAAAATTATACGGCATGAATGTATTTTTATGGTTTCATAACAAATTATTTCAATGAAGCTTCCTCTACAAAATTTCATGATTATTTTCAACAAAATCCTTTTATTTTAAAATTTCATGGCATTTTGAGAAAAGAAAATTATTTTAAAGAAGAAAGGATATTTTCCTCAAGAATTCATTTCAAGTGTTTTATCAAAACTATTTTCCATATAAGATGACATTATTTACTAAGATTATGTTTCAAGTATAATGTCTCTATTATTTACATGGTTTGATTTTTCTTATGATTAAATGATATCCATTTGTTTTATATGAATTATGTTATGATGGGATGATGTTTATGAAACCCATTTTATTCTTTGGGTTATGATGAATGATTTATGATTGTATTGTGGAACACATAAGAATGATTTCAATATGAGATGGGTGGGACCTATATCTCCCTATAATTCATTGGGTAAAGATTTATATCTCATGAGATAGACATGGCTGGAACGGCAAGTGAATCCAGTTCAGTAATACAAGGTTGGAACGGCAAGTAAACCCGGTTCAGTAATGGACATTGTCCACTATGATGGTCTTGGTAGAAATTCCTTGGCTACTATAGAAATCATATCATGTGCTTAATGTTTTTCCACAATTACATGTTTTATTACCATGCTATTTTATCATGATTAATGTTCCTTTATGATCTATGCCTTACGTACTACCAAGATTTATTTTACAACTAAAGATTTTAATGTTTAAACATTATGTTCATGTTTTTAAGTTAAAACATATATGGTTTGTTCTATTTTCTCCATGCTTACCCTTACTGAGAATTTGAGCTCACCCTTTTTATGTTTTCTTTTCCCCAGGATATAAATAAAGGTTTTAGGTAATAAAACAAAAGGTAAAGATCTTTATAGGAGATGTTGAAGATATTTTACTATGATTAGAAGACTGTGTTCCAAGTTTCCAAACACACTAAACTGTTACGGTCCTTGGATGTCTATTTTTGTTATGTATTAAGTATCCCACAAAAGTAATGTAATGTCCATTTATGTCAATTTTGGGTCTCTACTATGTGTATTCCTCGTTTTTATTATAGAATTATTTTTCTATATAATAGAGGAATATAACTCAAGTAAATGTTGGTGATCATGTTGAGATTTTTAAGTGAATAAGATTATCAAGATTCTGACCGATATTATTCAGAAGATACACTGGTTTGAATAACATGAACACTAGGTTTAAGAGTTCAGAAGATACAAAACTAATAGATTCAAATTTTAGATGTCTAATTATTATTTTGAGGGGAAGCTATTTTTAAATTCATAAATTTTTATTATAATCTATATTATGTTACTCATGGTAATGGATATAATCATCTTATTATGAGGCATAACTGCAGGATTTAGTTTTAGGTTAAGGTTTATCCCTTCCCCAACCATTGTAATTAATAATTTTTTATAGTGGGAAGTTTATGATTATAACATACTAAGTGAAAAAATGATAAGTTTCCCTCATTGGGGCCAAATTGTTTAAAAATCCATGTGCATTGATTTTCTATTTAATTTAATATATAATATAGAGAGTACATTTTATTTCATGAGTGGATTGAGACCTTAAAAATTTGTAGAGGTTAAATTAAAGTTAAATTAAAGTTAAATAAATTTATAAAAAGGAACCACTGATTCAACCTCCCCCACCCCAATGGTTCACCCATTCCTAGGTATCCTTGGAGGATCCATATTTTAGATCTATTTTTCAAAGATAAAGAATTTAAATTGTGTCAATAGTCATGGTATCTCTACTTTTAATTGTAAAAACTTTCATGGATAAAAGAATAGAATGATACCTTATCTAATATCTCTTGGATTGGAAATGGTGAATTCTTCTATAACAGGTTTTACACTCATAGAAAAGGATACACCTATGACTTTTTTAAACAAAAGGAACATCAAAGTTTATGGTAAGACTCAAAATTAAATTCTCATGTCATTTTCAGATAAAGTTGATATTAAGGTGATGATTCTTCAATCAGATAAGGAAACTTGGAATAAGTTATAAATTATATTTGAAGGTAAGTTTAAAATAAAGGAATAAAAAACTTTAAATATATAGAATTCATTTTGAGTAATTAATGATATCTAATAATTAAACCATAGATGATTATTTCACAAGATCCAATGAAATCCTTGGTAATATTAGGGGATTTGGATACACTCTAATAGACCCAATTATTTTGAAAATGTTAATAATAACTTTCCTATATATGTTTGATTTGAAATACTTAGCCTTAGAGGATAGAGATGATTTATCTATAGATAAACTTCAAAATATCCTAGTGGAATATGAGATGAGTAGCGATCCAACTTTTAAGAAAAAGGCTAGGGAATAAATGAATTTTGAAGCTATGATGAAAATCAAACACAATGAATCAAAATATGAAACTTTTGATGAATCAAAATATGAAGATCATATGGATAAGAAGTACAAGAGAATAATTCTTTTTACTGCTTGAAATTTTAGGAAAGGTAAAGGGAAGTGAAAGGCAAACAATTTATTGAAATTATTTCAGTATAGTGTATTTGGAAACTTTTCCATAAATTACTATAATAATAATGGTAATGAAGATGAAAAATATTAGGTAGATGAAAAATCTAAAATTTATAAATGGAATTAAAATAAAAGTACTATTAAAAAAATTGCTAAAGGAAAAAAAGAAAGTTTACCTAAAATAAGAAAAATAGTCTATAGTAAAAAAAGAATAATAGGACTCATCAAAAAAATTATCACCCAATGAATAAATTCTTGAGAAATTTTTGAACTTCATGGATCATTTGAAACATGAGTAAACCTCTAGTGAAGAAGAATAAGAGGTTGAAGTAACTTACTTAGAACACATGCTGAAATCAGAACTTAAATCTTATCTTGAGAAAAATAATAAATTAAAGAATTAAATTCACCTATTTAAAAAAAGGAGATAATAAGATTTCAAGTGAATAATATTTCATCAAAAAAGTGAATATATATATTGAGTAAACCAATAACCTCAATTTAAAGGTATATGAGCATGTAAAAATTTTAAATTAAAATTTTTGAAGCTAGATACAATCAATGATGAACCCATCAAGAAAAAATCAAAATTTCTTAAAGTTAAAAACACCATAAATAAGTTGAGTTATGATTTCAATAAGGAAACATAATTAAAATTACAATATTTATCATTTGTTGAAAAAATTGTTCCATAAAAATAGGTGAAAGTTGTTCCTGTAAAATATGAAAATAAATACTTTTTCACTAACCATGAAATTGAGTCAAAAAATAGAGAACTGGCTTAAGTTGAGAAGAATTGTGAGAAATTATCCAATTCAATAAATGAAGTTAAGAAAGATTTGTGAATAAAGGGTCATAAACATCCCAAAAAAATAGATTATGTATCACCTGATGAACCGCAACAATTGTTCTACAACTATAGTTTTTATCGATCTAAAATATAGAGGTTCAATAAATATGTATGGTGTTATGGAATCTTTATAAACAAATATTATATTTTTTGGAATAATATTTCTCTCCCATGGAGAAGGTATAATTAATGGGGTATTGGCCCTCAAAGAAAAGTAAAAAATGTCCAAATAGAAATAAATACAAGCTAGAGCCTACTACTATTTCATATGCTCTCATGCTGCAAAAAAACTGATTCACATTGCGACATGTTCTATTGTGTGTGTGTGTGTGTCTATATATATATAGTTGTGATGATATTTTATATGTGGATTTCTGGTGGGATATTTTTTAGAAATAATATCTTTATCTGGTTATTAAATATTTGTAAGATTTATTTTTCTAGGATAAAATGAGAAGAAAAAAGAAGATGGGCACTCTTAGAATTTTAGTGGATATCGTGAGGGATACCCATGTAAAAAGGTTGAGTAAAATCGATACGATAGATCATTGGGTGCATAAATTTTAGTTTTATTTCACATAACACCTGTAATATTTCCATTTATGTAAATTGATAAAGTCCCATAAATAAAATTATGTCTCTGATAGAAAAAGGGTTTGAGCCTCTTTAGAAGAAAAGAACTCTCTTATAGGAACTGTGATCCCTTCATAGTGATAAGAGAAGAAATCAGGAGTATTGTAGGATACAAGATGAATTTTTGAGAGAAAATATATATCTCTAAAGTTGAAGTGTAGTCCATATGGGTATTGAATAAGAAAAATAAAGGAGGAGGGGGAGAAACTAGTTTTGAAACCAATTCTAATAATACATTGTATTGAAAAAGTCTGAGAAAGAAGAATAATCTTAAGAGAGAGATATAGAGGTTGAAACTGCTGAAACTATTCTTATTTTGGTGTTTAATCTTTTTTCTTGAGGATTTGATGAGTTACTAAAATCATAGGATCTCAATATATGAGTGAATCTATCAAGAAGTTTTTGAATAAGAAATAAGAGCAGGGTTGTTGTAGAGACCAAGTTTCATATATCCAAGCATATTATCTAAAGGAATTCAAAGAATTTGTTTGATAAGAAGGAGATTAGATTATTATATGTAACAAAATTCATATATGGATTGGTGATTTACTTAAAAAGGTTGTAAGTTATTGAAAACTATCAGGATACTGGTATAAAGAACCCATGAGAGTGGCATTTGTTCACTTGCGTAAAATACTCACCTTTCTGTAATATGGTGAAATTGGGGTCAGGATGATAACTACCCAAACCACGTTAATTAATGATAATATTATTAGTGAAAAATTTTTAACTCAAGATAATAATAAATCATGGAAAGGGGTAGGTTTCTCATATCGAGGTTAAACCTTGTAAAAACATTGTGTGCTGCTCTTTCTTTATATTCTGTATTACATGTTATGTATGTGATTGGGTAAACAATAATATTTCTACCTTTTTCTTAACCAAAAATAGAGGTTCAAAGACAATATGGGATAAAAAAATTTAAAAGAGAAATTGGAATTTGGTAAAATTTATCCATGTATGATTCACCCCCCCCCCACCTCAAGTGCTTGCACTATTACTAAGGTTCATTTCATATATTTGAAGTATCCCTATCATAATTATAGAATATGAATCATCTTTTATCATTAAAGGGTATGTATTAAAAAAATATAGGTTTCACCTTATTCTAAAAAAAATTAATCCTTGATTTATACACATTGTTGGATTCATGGTTTTACACCAACTAGTGATTTTTTTAACAATATAATGTATGTTTTTTTATTTAACTAATATGTTATTTTAAATTTATTGGTTCAAATTTTTATAGTTTGGGAAGAAGAATAATGATATAGAGATAAAGATGATGTTGATTCAATGAAGGATTCAAATTATATTTGAATTGGTCATCATTACATAGGTAAATTTTAATATTGTTTAATATTTTATGATTTGAATAAAATGAAATCAAAAATTTATTTGATATTCATATGGTTTTATTGCAGATTTATGTATTATTTTTACCATATAAAAGTTTCTTAAGTGATAATTTCTTCTAGTTTACAAAAATATCAAATTTTCCTATTTTTCTAGTTAGTGGGGTTAGTCATTGAATATAATACTTCTCATTTTAAATATAATTTCTCCATCCACCATTATATAATACTTTGAAGTTATTTGGTTGGAAGCAATAAAAAGGTGGAGTGGCGGGTGCTAGTAATGGTTAGAAGATTGTGTTATTTTTTTATCATTTATTTATTAGAGATTGTAGTTTGGTTGGAAGAAAAAACCAGTAGGTCAATTCGCATGATAAAATATTATTCAAATTATCCAATATTATTAGCGAAGTCAAAACGTTATCATTTTGAATTATTGATTAATATTTTTTAGGATTAGATTTTCAATTAATTTTTTTTAGAAACTATTATAAATTTTAATTTATTTTTTTAGTTCGAATTTGTTTCTTGGTTGGATGGAAGCATCAGTAGTAGGTTCGGTTAGCATCATTCACTACTATAAATTCCCCTTTTATCATTGTTATAATTCATCTTGCACTAAAAAAATTATGTTCTAAGAACCCTTAAAAGTGGATCTCTTTTATCAGCACCGATAAAATTATTTTTATAAAAAAAATATTTTTCCTACTCAAGGGACCCCTTTTATTATCACTAACCTGCCCCTAATCATGTATAAGGCCCCCCACCTACCCTCCACCTTTATCAGTTTTTTCCACCTCCCACCCCCCCCCCATTTATCTTCTCACATAAATCCCCTTATCATTCAGCCTTCTCATGCAACTCCTAGGATTAGAACTTAAGACATCCAGGTTCCAATTGAACACCCATTACCACTTCAACAACCTATTTTTTCTATATTTTTTGATATGTTTATTAATTTTTATATATTTACATACATATTTTTCATATATTTATTTTCATAATAATATGTATTTATATAATTATTTTAAAATTAATTTATAAAATATATTTGTGTGTGTGTATTTATGAGTGTTTGTATTTATAGTTGTGTGTGTGTGTTCATATTTATATTTATATATTTATATATTTATATATTTATATATTTATATATTTATATATTTATATATTTATATATTTATATATTTATATATTTATATATTTATATATTTATATATTTATATATTTATATATTTATATATTTATATATTTATATATTTATATATTTATATATTTATATATTTATATATTTGTATGTTTGTATGTTTGTATGTTTATATACTTGTATATTTCTATATTTCTATATTTCCATATTTGTATATTTATATATTTATATATTTATATATTTGTATATTTGTATATTTGTATATTTGTATATCTATATATGTTTATATTTTTATATTTGTATATTTGTATATTTTTATATTTTTATATTTGTATATTTGTATATTTGTATATTTATATATTTGTATATTTGTATATTTCTATATTTGTATATTTCTATATTTTTATATTTTTATATTTTTATATTTTTATATTTTTATATTTGTATATTTCTATATTTCTATATTTGTATATTTGTATATTTCTATATTTGTATATTTCTATATTTCTATATTTGTATATTCATATATTTATATATTCATATATTTATATATTCATATATTTATATATTCATATATTTCTATATTCATATATTTATATATTCATATATTTATATATTCATATATTTATATATTCATATATTTATATATTCATATATTTATATATTCATATATTTATATATTCATATATTTATATATTCATATATTTATATATGTTTATATTTTCATATTTTTATACATTTATATATTTATACATTTACATATATTAATATAATTATTTCTAAATACATTTATAAAATATGTTCAAGGGTGTGTGTTTATTTATATATACATAAGTGTGTGTGTCTATATATAAATATAAATATTTATATTTATATTTATCTACATATATTATATATTAATATTTATTTACATGTATTAGAATATATACATGAATATATATGTGTTAACAGACACACACACATATTTAAATTTAACATTACATATACATGTATACAGGTATATATGTATTCATGCATTTTTATAACATAAATAAAATGGATAATTTTTTATGTTAAATAAAATGAATATTTATTTTTTATTGAAATATAGTTTATATATTTAAGAAGACATTTTATATGTAAATAAATTTAAATATTTATTTGTACAATTAAAATTTTTATATGAAAATATGTATATATTTAATTAAAAATAATACTATAATATGAAAAAGGGAAAATTTTCAACACCATAATATCCATATGAGTGTATTCATATAGAATAAATTAACTCTCTACTGATAAAACACAATAATACCCTCTTAAACAAAGTTTAAATCCCATTAAATATAAAAAATGAAGATATACCAACTAAAAACTCAGTTTTGGAGGCTTTCGGGCCTTTTTTACCTTGAAAAAAAGAGTAATTGGGGTATCTCCGATAAATTTGGTATAGATTTCTTCATAAACTTTGATTTGATATCTCATAGAGACAAAGGACAGTCATACAAAAATTTATGGTCCTTTGAAGTTCAAATCATGTTTTCAACTTATCTTAAGATATTAATTAATTTATTAATTTTTTCTATCACCAAGTTATTATTAAATATCTATTACATAATACTAATTTAAAAAGTATTAATTAATATCACTTTTAAATTATTATTTAAATCATTTTCTCACTAAATATATTATATATTAATTTTATCATATTTATTGTTATATAAATCATATTTGTATAAAAATTATATATATATATATATATATATATCAATACAAATATATTTATATTTTAAAATTTGATTCTTAATTATTTATAAAAAAATATGATTGTCACATTTTATCACAACATAGAAAAGCGCTAATAAAGGGGGTCTTTATCAATGTTAAAAAGCACTGATAAAGACTAATAAACCCATTGATAAATGAACCATTTATCAAAGCTAAAAAACACTGATAAAACTTAAGAAACACCGATAAAGTAGGTCTTTATCAGTTCTAAAAAAGTGCCGATAAAAGTTAGTTTTTATCAAGATTTTTTTAGGATTGGTAAAGGTCTTTGAAAGAGCACTGTCGTGGGCGCCCTCAAATGATTAATGTGATTTTGGGGTACTTAGGTGCAGCAGAGTGGCTGACCTAGATCGTCTCTCAAAGGAGGAAGTGAATTTAACAACTTATTAAAGGTATTCTAAAAAAAATAAAATATAATAGAATAAAAACACTACTTTAAAGGATTGGGGTTTGTTATAGTTTATGAATTTATAAGATGTTTGCTGGAAGAAGATTGTATTTTTTTTGTTTTTAGTTTTGAAATGAAGTTCGATTAAAATGACACAACAAAAAGATGTTTTTTTAGACAATGTTTAAAAGACGTAATCGATCTAACTCTACCTCTTCATTTACTTATTAATAATCATAATTTAAATAAATATCCACTTAATTATGATCCCCTAATTTGTTAACCCTCAAACCCTACAAGAGTTAACTTAACCACAAAGATGGAATTACTTAAACCCTAGGCTAGCTTCAGAACACGCAATCGCAGCACCCTGCTTTGATTGTTGTTCTAAGGTTAGCTTATGGTCAGTGGTTAATTAGAGCACATATCCATTCTGAAAATGAGTATGAATTATGTTTATATATTATATTTTAACTCTACAAATTTATCTCGTGTGGTCTTGTATTACCGATTAAGATTGCGCTCTCACAATTTACACAAAATCCCGACCTCGCGTGTTTTTGTATTAATTGTTCAATTGCTTGCTTAGTTTCTTACAATTTAAAAACACAATTCATGAATCATATTAAGTGAATTACAGTAGCTCAATGATTCAAAATAATTAAATGAAGAGGGTAGAATATAGATCGGTTACTAAAAGACCACTCCTCCATGGGTGGCGTAATCATCGTAGAAGCGTTTTTCATGTGCAAAGGTTTATAATGGGTATAACCCAATAACGCTTATACTCAAGAATTAAATCCCAAATAGGAATATTAATAGAATAATAAATTTAAACAAAACATAATAAAATAAAATAAATAAAAGAAGAACAAAGAAGTTTATTACACAAACAAAATCATTACAACATGAAGGAGAAGAAGAAGGCTTCGTCGAAGGGATCCTTGCTTCAAGAGCTACCCTTATTGAAATGGTTGGAGAATTGGAGTGTATCCACTTCTCCTCTGACCTCAACTTCCCAATTCACATCTAAACCCCTCCAAATAAGAAAAAATCCAATTTATAGAGGGGAGGGGATGAGAGGTTACAAGTGGTTTCAAGTGTGAATGTGGAAATTCGGCCAAATATTTTATTCCAACTTGTACTGCCAATTTGACCACCAAAAAGCGTGCATTGGCCGTCCTTCCAGAAGGATACTATGTGAGTATATTGGTTCTCTATCTCCTATAAAAATTTGGGCTTACTCCAGTCCCAGATGAAGGAGTTATGGCCGAAATATAGAATCTTCTCCATTCTGGCGAGTCCAGCCCAACTTTGACTTCATGGCACATTATCAACAACCAAATTCACTCTTTATCTCTATTGTCATGAATAAAAGTTGTAGATAATTAAGTTAAGAACACTTTTACAAAATTTCAAATTCAAATAATAAATATAAAAATATTTATATTCGAAATACTACAGTGAACTATAAAGGGTAAAACTGGAATTTTCATCAAATATTCAAATGAATGATCTAATCCCAAATACTTTCTAATTAAACATATTTAACACAATGTAAGGAAATTATATCATTTATTATCAATAAAATATTCAATAAAATAGTTTTTTATCAACTCCCCCACACTTACCCTTTTGCACTCCTGAGCAAAACCTCATATCAAGTAAACATCAATATCAAATCAAAACCAATTTAAAAACACATATCCTTGAGATCAAACAATTACACACCAAGAAACAAAAGATATAATGCCTCATAAAAACCCATTATTTCAAGTTCTTCATTTATATCATTCAATATATTTCCACTTTATTTATCCTCCTATGCACAAAACACTTACCTCACTTGAATTTTCTCTTATCACACAAATATCAATTTTTTTGCAATGTCTTTCTCATCCAAACTCATACAAGGGTCACCATAGGCTTGATAGATTCCTACATCGCTACTCGATGTGAGTCAAGGACATATGTTTGTCATGAGGACCTTTCAGGGTTGTTCTGTGGCTTTCGGTTGGTAGGATTTAGATGTGAAAAATTCTGAGGCTGAATGAGGAGGGATTGACTCTTTTTGAAGCAAAATTGCATTAATCTAATTTTCACTTAAATATGGTCTTCTCCTCAATCCCCATAGTATCAATTAAACACCATCATCATGAAAAGTCATGAAAGGTTTACACGATCCATCATTTCAGCATCAAAAATTTCAATCTTCTCAAACATGATTTTCTTAAAAGCTCCAGATAGGCACAGATTTCCACCTCAATTAGAAGCTCCAGAAAAGGCACAGCTTCACTTGTCATGAAAGCTTCAGAAAAGGCACATCTTTCAATATAATTACATTATTCATAATCAAAAACACCTCCTCAGAATTTAATTTTCCACCCAAAGTATCACAAAATGTGGTAGCACAACACAAGACAGCTTCCCCCACACTTAAGCTCAACTAGATTATGCAATTTCACTTTAAGAGTTGGTTGGATAGGGAAAATTGGATTGTAATGTGTCTAACCTAACAGGATGTGCATGGATTCTAAGGGATACAAGGATTAAATATTCAAGGTATGCCATTATAAAAAAGGATTCTTTGAAATAGATACTTTAATACCAAACAAATGCCTCAATCATTTAAACATAAGTACCTCAAACCCTCAAGTTTTGACAAGAATAGATCAAATTATGGTTAAATCAAGAATGGTTTGGTTCTCTCAAGAAGTGAGGTTAATGTAAAGAATATGAAAATAATGGTTTAGAAGCCTAACGGGAAAGTGATTTCAAATATAAAGACAGTGAGATGTGGCATGGGATTCAAAATTCAGTGTACTTTTCATGAAATTACTAAATATTTGAACTTGAAACAAAGTCATTTTCAGCATTAATTTAATCTTAGTTTCATGGGGTAAATTGTTTCACTCATTGATATGCATTTAAAAATTGTGATGAGAATCATTTCAGCTCAAAAATTTCAAAAACACAGAAAATTGTAAAATAAACAAACAAAACTTGAAAAACACACAATTTTTTTTTGGGTTTTTTTTTAAATAGGAAAATAATTGAAATTACTAAACTAAAAGGTTACCTCCCCCACACTTAAAATATTGCATTGTCCTCAATGTGAACCCATGAGATGATATATGCACATGAAATGCAGAATTTTTAAATAAGACAAATAATATAAAAGTGAAAGGGTTAGGAATAGCCTGATGTGATCAAGTGATGATGGGGTCATGCAGTGTGATAAAATCCACTACATCAGTAGGAAGTCCCTCAATGTATCTCTTCAAACGTTTCACATTGACTGTAAATCTACTTCCAGTGTCCTCTTGTGTGATCTACACTTCACCATAAGGAAAAACATTAGATACAATATAAGGATCTAACCATATGGAATGCAACTTATCAGGCATCAGCTTCAGTCGTGAACTGTAGAGAAGGACTTTCTCTCCAACATAAAAATCCCTTTGTTGGATCATTTTTTCATGAGCTGATTTTGAACTTTCCTTGTATAGCCTTGAGTTCTCATATGATGACAGTCGAATCTCTTCAAGCTCTTGAATTTGCAACTTCCTTTGAATTCCAGCTTGGGCCAAATCCATGTTGCATTTCTTTATAGCCCAATATGTCTGATGTTCAACTTCCACTGGGAGATGACATGCTTTCCCAAAAACAATCTGAAATGGGGACATACCAATGGGGTACTTGTATGCTGTCATATAATCCCACAATGCATCATCCAAGCGCTTTCTCTAATCCTTCCTATTTGGTTGCACAGTTTTCTCCAAAATTTGTTTCAACTCATGATTTGAAACCTCAGCATGGACATTTTTTTGGGGGTGGTATGGTGTTGATGTTTTGTGTGTCACCCCATACTTTCGAAGGAGGGAAGAAAAATTCCTATTGCAAAAGTGTGCCCCTTGGTCACTGATGATGGTCTTTGGTACTCCAAACCTGCAAAAAATCTGTGCTTTGACAAAGTCCACAATAACATGAGAATCATAAATCCTAGTGGCCTTAGCCTCCACCCATTTACTCACATAATAAATAGCAACCAAAATGTACAAAAATCCACATGAAATAGGAAAGGACCCATAAAATCAATTCCCCATACATCAAAAATCTCACAGAATAATATGGGTTGTTGGGGCATCTCATGTCTCTTAGAAATGTTCCCAGTGTGTTGGCAACAAGAGCATGACTTACAAAACACATGGGCATCATGGAATAAGCTAGGCCAATATAATCCAGAGTCCAAAACCTTCCTAGCTGTCCATTGGGGTCTAAAGTGTCCACCACAAGCAAGTGTATGACAGAAATGCAAAACAGACTCAAACTCATGATCGGGAACACACCTCCTAATGACTTGGTCACTACACATGCGCCAGAGGTAAGGATCATCCCACACATAAAACCTAGACTCACTTTTTAATTTTTGGAGTTGATTTTTCTTAAAATTTGCAGGGATTTCAAAGGAAACAATGTAGTTAACTAAATCTGCATACCAAGGATGCGTACCTGAGATGGAATAAAGATGCTCATCGGGGAAAGTGTCCCGAAGTGGTACCTGGTCCAAGGTGTCATCCTCTAGTGTGTGAGTAAGCCTACTCATGTGGTCTCCCACCAAATTCTCTGACCCCTTCTTGTCCTTTATCTCAATGTCAAACTCTTGAAGAAGGAGAATCCAATGGATAAGTCGTGGCTTTGCATCTGGCTTCTTTAGGAGGTACCTCAAATCTACATGGTCAGAAAAAAACAACTACTTTAGAGCCCAATAAATATGAACGGAATTTATCTAAAGCAAATATGACAGCAAGAAACTCCTTTTCTGTGGTAGTGTAGTTTGATTGGGATGAATCCAATGTCCTTGATGCATAGGAAATCACATGTGAACGTCCTTCCACCCTCTGAGATAATACAGGTCCAACCGTGAAGTTCGAGGCGTCACGCATAAGCTCAAAAGGAATCTCCCATCGTGGGGGTTGTGTGATCGGTGGAGTGGTCAGACACTTATTTAGCTCATCAAAGGAAGTCCTGCAAGAATCATCAAACACAATCAGAATCCTTTTGGAGTAATCGTGACATAGGAAGAGCAATCTTACTAAAATATTTGATGAAGCGCCGATAAAATCTTGCATGCCCTAGGAAAGATCTAACATCACGCACACATGAAGTATATGGTAAGGATGAAATAATGTCTATCTTATATCTATCAACCTCTATACCATGTTTTGACACTACATGCCCTAAGACAATGCCATGCTCTACCATGAAATGACACTTTTCAAAGTTCAGGACCAGATTCTTCTCAATACAACGATTCAATACCTTTCCCAAACTCTTTAGACATTCATCAAATGAGGATCCATACAGTGTAAAATCATCCATAAATACCTCCATGCAGGTCTCAATAAAATCAGAAAAAATACTCACCATGCATCTCTGGAAGGTACCTGGGGCATTGCAAAGTCCAAATGGCATCCTCTGGTAGGCAAATGTGCCAAAGGGACAGGTGAATGCAGTCTTCTCCTGATCCTCTGGAGCTATAGGAACCTAAAAATATCCAGAAAATCCATCCAAGAAACAATAGTGTGTCTTCCCAGCTAGTCTCTCAAGCATCTGATCAATAAATGGGAGGGGGAAATGGTTCTTGCGAGTGGACTGATTTAGTTTCCTATAATCAATACACACACGCCAACTGTTTTTCACCCTCATTGGAACTAACTCATCTTTCTCGTTTTTAACAACGGTAACACCACTCTTCTTAGGCACAACCTGAATAGGACTTACCCACTGAGAATCTAAAATGGGAAATATTATACCTGCCTCGAGAAATTTCTCAACTTCTTTTTTAACAACTTCCAGGAGGGTGGGATTGAGTCTCCTTTGTGGTTGTCTCACCGGTTTAGCCCCATCCTCCAAGAGAATTTTATGCATGAAAATGGAGGGGCTAATACCTGATATGTCAGCCAAGGTCCACCCAATCGCCCTGATGTTCTCCCTAAAAATATTCAAAAGCTTTTCTTCATGTTCAAAAGGGAGATTTTTAGCAATGATAATAGGTAATCTCTCACCACTCAACAAGTATGAGTATTTCAAATTTGGTGGCAATGGCTTGAGTTCTAATGAAGGAGGGTGTAGTATGGATGGAGACATTGAAGGAACTGAAATATGTGCACAAAGAGCATCAGTATCAGAATAGAAATCATCAAAATCAGAGAATAAAGCATCAAATCCATCAGCATACTCAACATCCATGTCATAATCAGAGTGAACATGATCAAAATCAGAATATGAATCCACATCAAAATCAAATCCAAGAGAGGATTGTGTATCAGCAACATGTGTGGAAGTTCTCTTAGACATCAAACTCGAACCAATACTCATAATCTCCCTAAGCTTAGGACAATCAAATTCTATGGAGTTTTTATTTGGTGGTTCAAAATGGGAGATAACAAAAGCAGAATAGTCCTCTGAGGGGTACTTCATGGAATCCATAACATTAAATATCACTACTTCATCTCCAAACTCCATGGAAAGTGTACCCTCATTGACATTTATGATAGTTTTTTGCAGTTTTGAGGAAGGGTCTACCTAAGATAATGGGGGAATGAGAACTTACCTGACCATCCTCCATGTTAATCACACAGAAGTCTACTGGAAAGATCATGTCTCTTACCCGGACAATTACATCCTTAAGAACTCCCGCTGGACATGTCGTAGCTCTATTCACCAACTGCACCACTACTCTTGTCAGTTTTAGCTCACCAATCTCCAAGGAAGATAATACAGAGTAAGGTGTCACATTTATTGAAGCTCATAAATCACAAATAGCATTATATAAGTGCAACTCCCCTATGGTACATGGGATGGTGAATGTACCGGGATCCTTTCACTTTGTTTTCATTGATAGAGTTAGTGTAATGAGTGCTGAGACATTCCTTCTAAGGTTGATCCTCTCATTTCCCTTGAGCCCTCTTCGATTGGTGCAGAGTTCTTTTAAGAATTTGGCATACCTTGGTATTTTCTTAATGGATTCAAGTAGAGGAATGTTGATCTCCACATGCTTTAATGTGTCCAAAAACTCCTTTTTCATTGCTTCTTCAGCCATCTTCTTGGTTTGAACAACCCTACTTAGAAAAGGAAGGGGTTTAGGAGGAACATCATCAATCTTTTTCTTACCTTTATCTTTCTCCTTGGATTGATCATCAGTTGGTATAGAATGTGGCTTCTCTAGAGTAGAGGTGAATCTCGGTGGAATGGTAGGTCCAGATGTATCATTCATTTGCTTCCCACTTCTCAATGTGATGGCACTAACATTCCCCTTTGGATTTGGAGTGGGTTTGGAAGGTAGATTTCCAGAATTCTTACTCACAAGTTCATGGAGGGCGGTGGCAATCTGGCTCATTTGAGTCTTCAACTCTCTCAGCTTCGAACCTTGACTCTTCAGATCATTCTGTTGATTAAGAATAATTTGTTTCAAAAGATCATCAGTGTTAGAGTCTACCTTGTGTTGTAGATTCCCTTTTGATGACTTGTTGATGTTTGAGCTTCAAATCTCCTTTGGGTTTGTTGGAAACCTTGTTGGTAAGGTGGAGCCTACTGGAAGTTTTGTTGAAAGGGTGACATTTTTTATTGTCCAGATCCATACCTCATGTCTGATTAATCATTCCACCCTTGGCTGTATGTTGGATCAAATGAATCAAACTTATTTTTGGGATATGGTTGTTGTTGCTGCTGAAATGGTCTCCCTGGGAATATTGCTGCACAATCCTCTGTCTCTTGTAGTTGTGGGAAACAGTCAGTTGGATGGCTTGTCTCAGTGCAAATGCCACAAGGCCTTGAAGGAGTGAGTTGGGATGTCTTTTGAGCCAAAGCAATCTGCCTCACCATAGTGGTCAATTCTTCCAACTTTGTATCAATCAAATGACTTTCAAGAGAATAAGGACTTACCTGATGTACTCCCCTGACATGTGGTGTACCTCGATCGCCAAATTGTTGGGAGTTTTGTGCCATCTTTTCGATCAATGCATGTGTGGATACTAGTGTCTTTTCCACCAATTCCCCTCCTGCTGTAGCATCTACCATGCTCCTCTCCATGGGTGTGAGTCCTTCATAGAAGTACTGGATGAGTATTGCTCACTGATTTGGTGATGTGGGCAGCTTGCACACAACTTCTTTAATCTCTCCCAGTACTCATACATTGACTCTCCTTGGGGTTGCTTGATCCCTGATATCTCCTTTCGAATGGATGTGGTCCTTAATGCGGGAAAAAATCTTTGCAAGAAAAGACATTTCAAATCATTCCAACATGTTACATCTTCAGGTTTCAAATAATACATCCAATCTTTTGTAGCTCCATCAAGTGAGAATGGGAATTCTCTTAATTTAATTTGATCTTAAGAAATATTTCTTGGTTTTAAAGTTGAGAAAACCACATTAAATTCCTTAAGGTGTTTGTTGGGATCTTCACCAGATAAGCCATGAAACTTTGGAAGAAGGTGAATTAATCTAGATTTCAATTCAAAGTCTGATTCGAGGTTTGGGTATGCAATACAATTTGGTTGATATTTAATATCTGGTGTAGCCAATTCTTGAACGGTTCTATTAAGTTCATTTCCATTATTTCCAGCCATTGGTTCCTCTTTTATGTTTGAATTTAAATTCCTTCCAATTTCAATGTTTCCAGAAGAGAGGAATTCACCAACTGGTTCAATATTGAAACTTCCCGTAGATTGAGAATGTCTGATTTGTGCCATAAGGCTGCGTTCAATCTCAGGGTCAAGATCTAAGAGATATTCGAGATTAGTTCGTGTCATAAATCAAATAAAAATGAAAATAAAGAAAGTGGAGCATAGTAAAATAAAAATGAGAAGTTTGATTTGATGATTCAAAAAGAAAATAAGAGGATGAAAAAAAATGAAAACTTGAGAAAGGGGAAAGATGAAAGAGAGAGGTAAAGAAAATAATAAAATGAAAAATAAAAGAAATACCTCTAAATGGTTGGATAAATTACTTTCCTCCCTATCAATAGTTCCAATTTGAATGAGCACTGTCGTGGGCACCCTCAAATGATTAATGTGATTTTGGGGTACTTAGGTGCAGTAGAGTGGCTGGCCTAGGTCGTCTCTCAAAGAAGGAAGCGAATTTAAAAACTTATTAAAGGTATTATAAAAAAATAGAATAGAATAAAAACACTAATTTAAAGGATTGGGGTTTCTTATATTTTATGAATCTAGAATAAGTTTTCTGGAAGAAGATTGTATATTTTTTTGTTTTTAGTTTTGAAATGAAGTTTGATTAAAATGACACAACAAAAAGATGTTTTTTTAGACAATGTTTAAAAGACGTAATCGATATAACTATACCTCTTCATTTACTTATTAATAATAATCATTTAAATAAATATCCACTTAATTATAATCCCCTAATTTTTTAACCCTCGAACCCTACAAGAGTTAACTTAACCACAAAGATGGAATTACTTAAACCCTAGGCTAGCTTCAGAAAACACAATCACAGCACCCTGCTTTGACTATTCTTCTAAGGTTAGCTTATGGTTAGTGGTTAATTAGAGCACATATCCATTCTGAAAATGAGTATGAATTATGTTTAGGTATTATATTTTAACTCTACAAATTTATCCCATGTGGTCTTGTATTACCGATTAAGATTGCGCTCTCACAATTTACACAAAATCCCGACCTCGCGTGTTTTTGTATTAATTGTTCAATTGCTTGATTAGTTTCTTACAATTTAAAAACATAATTCATGAATCATATTAAGTGAATTACAGTATCTCAATGATTCAAAATAATCAAATGAAGAGGGTAGAAGATAGATCTATTACTAAAATACTACTCTTCCATGGGTGGCGTAATCATCGTAGAAGTGTTTGCATGTGCAAAGGTTTATAATGGGTATAACCCAATAACGCTTCTACTCAAGAATTCCAGACCAAATAGGAAGATTAATAGAAGAATAAATTTAAACAAAACAGAATAAAAGAGAAGAAATAAATGAATAACAAAGAAGTTTATTACACAAACAAAATCATTACAACATGAAGGAGAAGAAGAAGGCTTCGTCGAAGGGATCCTTACTTCAAGAGCTACCCTTATTGAAATGGTTGGATAATTGAAGTGGATACACTTATACTATGCCCTAAACTTTCAAATTCACATCCCAACCCCTCCAAATGAGAAAAACTCCAATTTATATAGGGGAGGGAAGGAGATGTTACAAGTGGTTTCAAGTGTGAATGTGGCAATTCGGCCAAATATTTTATTCCAACTTTAAACACCCATTTGACCACAAAAACGCGTGAATTGTCCGTCCTTCCAGAAGGATAATATGTGTGGATATGGGTCCTATATCGCCTCAAAAAAGTTGGGCTTAATCCAGGCCCAGATTAAGGATTTATGGCCGAAATATAGAAGCTTCTCCATTTTGTCAAGTTCATCCCAACTTTGACTTCATGGCCCATTTTCAACAACAAAATGCACTCTTTATCTCTAGTGTCCTGAATAAAAGTTGTATATAATTAAGTTAGTAACACTATTAAAAAATTTCAAATTCAAATAATAAATATAAAAATATTTATCTTAGAAATACTACAGTGAACTATAAAGGGTAAAACTGGAATTTTCATCAAATATTCAAATGAATGTTCTATTCCCAAATACTTTCTAATTAAACATATTGAACACAATGTGAGGAAATTATATCATTTATTATCAATAAAATATTCAATAAAATAGTGTTTTATCAGTCTTCTTTATCAACACTTTTAGCTAGCCACTGCTACAAATTGACCCTTTAACAACATGAAAAATGGGATTTAATAGTGCTAAAAATTTCTATTTTCCTAAGTGTTGTTAAAAGAGGTACCCATTTATCAGTGCTAAAAAATAACTGATAAAGGGAACCCTTTATCATTACTTTAGTTAGTTCTAATAAAGGTGGGCATTTCTCAGAGTCAGAAATAGCATTGATAAAGGCCCTACTGATGTAGTGTGCTGTTAAAATTATAGTACATTGTAGCAAATACACATGTATGAAAAAACACCTGTATGAAAATTCAAAATTTAATTCAAATAAAACTTACATCAAAATATTAAAAAAAACTATAATATATACATTTTAAACAATTTTTTTCAATTACTATCCATAAACATTTAAAAACATCAATGTTTCATTATCTTTAGCAACCATGACCCCCTCTCAAAAAAGCTCAATCATAGTATCAATTACTAAACAAACCACCTCAACCCAAGAAAAATAATCCACCTATATAAGAAAAAAATTCTTATGTTAGTAAAATTATAAGGAAATAAATTAAACATAAATATGAAAAAATACATTAATAAAATATCAATTTTAAATAAAAGGACACACTTGGATCCATACCGGTCATACCATGTGTCAAATTAAAGTGGGTATGATTCTTATATATCAAAAATTACTTATGGATTGTTTTCATAAAGTATCAAAACAGTCTAAATCTATTTTCTTGGTTTTTAGTATGTCACTTATCGTTTTTACTAAAATTCCATTTTAAACTGAAAATACACACATTGAGTCATACTGGTCACATCGTGTGTTGATTTGACATGAGATTGATTCTAACATGTCATAAATGACTTATGAATCATTATTCTAAAGTATCAAGACAATATGAGTGCATTTTCTCAATTTTTAGTGAGTGATATATCTATTGAACTAAAATGTCAATTTTAGACTAATAATGAACACTTTGATTCATACCAGGAAAACCTTGTATCGTATTGAGGTGTGGATGATTCTTGTACATAAAAAAATGACTTATGGATCATTATCCTAAAGTATCAAAACAATCTGAATGAATTTTCTCATTTTTTAGTATGTCACTTGTGTTTTTTATTAAAATGTCAATTTAAAATAAAAATACACACTTGGAGTCATACTAATAACACCGTGTGTTAGATTGAGGTTCGTTTGATTTCTACATGTCAAAACAATTTATGGATCATTTTCCTAAAGTATCAAAATAATTTGAATGTGTTTACTCAGTTTTGAGTATGTCACTTGTGTTTTTGACTAAAATGTCATTTTAAACTGAACACATGCACTATGAGTCATACCAATCACATCATGTGTCGATTTGATGTGATATTGATTCTTACACAACACAGATGGATTGTGAATCATTATCCAAAATTTTCAAGACAATCACTGCACATTTTCTTGGTTTTCAGTGAGTTACACAAGTTTTGAACTAAAATGTCAATTTTAAACTGATAACTAACACTTTGAGTTATATCAGGTGCACGATGTATTGTATTGAGTTAAGGATAATTATTACAAATCCAAAATGACTTACATAACTTTTTCTTAAAGTATGAAAACAATATAAATGTGGTTTATTGGTCTTGAATATGTCACTTGTCCTTTTTACTAAAATTAATGTCAGTTTTAAATAAAAAATACACTTTGAGTCATACCAGTAACTCCATTCATTTTATTGAGGTGAATATGATTTATACATGTAAAAACTAACTTATGGATCATTTTCCAAAAGTATCAAAACAATATGAATTCATTTTCTTAGTTTTGAGTAAGTCACTTGTGTTTTTTACAAAAATGTCATTTTAAATTGGAAATAAGCACTTTGAATCATATCGGTCAAATAATGTGTAAGTTTGTTGTGATACTAATTTATACACATTAAAAAATTACTTATAATTGTTTTCCTAAATTATAATGACAATCAGAGTGTTTTTTCTCAATTTTCAATGAGTGACACACTTTTTGAACTAAAATGTCAATTTTAAACTGATAACTGACACCTTGAGTTATACCGAGAACACCATGTATCAGATTGATGTGAATATAATTCCTAAACATCATAAATGAATTAGGGGTCATTTTCCTAAATTATCAAAACAATATGAATGTTTTTTCTTGGTTTTGAGTATACCACTTGTCTTTTTTATTAAAATTAATGTTAATTGTAAATAAAAAGACACACATTGAGTCATACCAAGAACATAGTGTATCTAATTGAGTTTTGGATGATTCTTAAGAATAAAAAATAAATTATTTATATATTTACTAAAGTAACAAAACAATATAAATCTGTTTTCTCAGTTTTGAGTATGTTACTTTTGTTTTTTACTAAAATTTCATTTTAAATTGAAAACACGCACTTTAAGTCATATTGGTCATATCATGTGCATTTGTTATATTAAATTGATTAATATATGTCACAAATGACTTGTGAATTATTTTTATAAATTATCAATACAATTGGATCATGTTTCCTTGGTTTTTAATGAGTGATACATGTTTTGAACTAAAATGTCAATTTTAAATTAATAACGGACACTTTGAGTCATATTAGGAACATGGTGTATTATATTTAGGGGATTATGATTAATAAATTTAAAAAATTACTTATGGATAATTTTCCAAAGTATCAAAATAATCTAAGTGTGTTTTCTCAGTCTTGAGTATGCCGCTTGTCCTTTTTACTAAAATTAATGTCAATTTTAAATAAAAAGACACACTTGGAGTCATGTCGATAATATCATGAATCAGATTGAGGTGAATATAATTCTTACATGTCACAAATTACTTATGGATAATTTTTATAAATTATTAAAATAGTTTGAATAAGTTTTCTTAGTTTTGAGTATGTCTCTTTTGTTTTTTACTAAAATGTCATTTTAAACTAGAAACATGCAGTTTGAGTCATATCGGTCCCATCATGTGTCAATTTGATGTGAGACTAATTCCTACACATTAAAAATGAATTATGTATTATTTTCATAATTTTTTAAGATAATCGGAGTGTACTTGCTCGATTTTCAGTGAGTGATATGATTTTTGAACTAAAATGTCAATTTTAAACTAATAACGGACACCTTGAGTTATATCAGGAAAATTGTGTATCATATTGAGGTGATGAAGATTAATACACATCAAAAATGACTTATGGATAATTTTACTAAAGTATAAAAACAATCTGAATGTGTTTTCTAGGTTCTGAGTTTGCCACTTTTATTTTTTTACTAAAATTGATGTTAATTTTAAATAAAAAGATACACTTTGATTCATACCGGGAACATCGTGTATTATATTAAGATGAGGTTGATTCCTACACATAAAAATGACTTATGGATCATTTTCCTAAAGTTTAAAAATAATACAAACATGTTTTCTGAGTTTTAATTATGTCACTTGTGTTTTTTAATAAAATTAATGTCAATTTTAAATAAAAAGGAACACTTGAAGTCATACTGATCACACTATATATTGGATTGATGTGAATATGATTCCTAAATGTCACAAATGACTTATGGATCATTTTAAAAAATTATCAAAATAATCCAAATATTTTTTCTTATTTTTGAGTATGTCACTTGAGTTTTTTACTAAAATTAATGTCAATTTTAAATAAAAAGACACACTTGGAGTCATACTGGTCACACCGTGTATCTGATTGAGGTTAAGATGATTCCTAAATGTCGCAAATAACATATGGATCATTTTTTTAAAGTATCAAAATAATATGAATGTGTTTTCTTGGTTTTGAGTATGTGATGTGTTTTTGAAATAAAATATAAATTATAAACTAAAAACATATAGTTTGAGTCATAAATAGAACATTGTGTATCAGTTTGACATGCGGATTATTGATTATGTAATATTTTTTCTTTCAACTATATGAAACAAGCTATAAAAAGAGAACATGTTCCATTTGGATTGAAGATAAAACCCCATGTTGTCTAAAATTTCCCATCCAAAAGCAATATATTCTCTCTGTTGGTTGGAGTAGGACACTCAATAGGGGGTGAATTGAGTTTCTATAAAAATATTTATTAAAAAATAATTAAAAAATCCCCCACTTTAAAATAAAAATAGGCTAGTTAATCAAATTATTAAATTTATAATAGTTTTATTGTTCAATTAATTTCTCAAAATATTGATTGCTTCTCAATTATAAAAATTTGAAATATTCATATAACTTTTGAAACTAATTTACCAAACCAAAATAGTTATAAATACTATCCAAGATCAACTATTAAATAAAAACTAATTTTTTCAAAATATTATTGAAAACAGAGTAAACTAAATTTGAAATAACACGGTAGGATAAAACAAGAGGTTCGGTCTTAAATTGAGACCTAATCTTCTCCACTTGGTGATCACCTGTGACCAAGAATTTTAAATTAATAAAATTTTATGCACACCTAGGATATAGGTTTACAATCGGATATAGTGATTTCCAAGTTAATATAGACCTTTTCTATAGTTATTTGTGGGTAAAAGATTACAACTAGGTCACATAGAGACCTCTTCCACAGTTATTCATTGGAGAAATATGGTGTAATAGAATGGTGGTGTGAGGATATCTTGTATCCTCCATCTTAGCACAGGATATGGGGTGTGTTTATACTATAGATACACAATATTCTCAAAAAGTAATAAAATTGAACACAGTCAGAGTAGAAATAATGAGAGAAGGTTTAGAATGCTCTGAGTGTTGTTCTTGAAGCTTCTGGACACCTATAATGTAGAAAAAGTGAAGCTTGAGTCCTCTTCTGGAAATAAACACCAAAATAGAGTGTCATGGAGCCTCTGGGTTCTAGTTTCTAGGGAAATGATATATTCTTCGAAGGTTTTTCTCTCTAGAGTTTTTCTATAGAAAGTTTGATTGGAACTTTGATGCACAATAATTTCTTATTTTTTTAGTCATCTAGGAGGTGAGTTATTCTTGATTTTCTTCATGGGTTCTCTTGATATGGTTGGTCATGTGTGTGTTGCTCTTTTTCTTTAGTGATTCCCTTTTTATATTTTATAGGTCTGACATTAGGCATGATTGGTACATGTGTTGTATCTCTTACCTCTAACATCCAAGTTAATGATGTCTGTAAAAATTTATACAAGTAAATTAATAGAATTAAATAACCCAATATGACCATTGGATAAAAAGTTCAAATTTACAGAGTAAAGAAATTTTGAGCAGTCTTTCGGTGAGTATTTCTGTCAGTAGGTCACATTGCCGGTGACTCCTTCTATTGGTATGTTTGTGCATTAGTGACTCCTTTTATCGGTGAGTCATGTTGTCGGTAGGTCCATGCATCAGTAGGTGAGTTGGGATGTCGGTGATTCAGTTGGTCTGTCGGTGACTCATTTGATTTGTCGATCAGTCATACTATCGGTGAGTCATTTGTTCTGTTGGTGACTCATTTATTCTATTGGTGAGTCCTTTATTCTATCGTTGAGTCAGGATATCAGTGACTCAATTGTTCTTTTGGTGAGTCCTCTATTCTTTCGGTGAATCATGCTATCAGTGACTCAATTGTTATGTCAGTGAGTTATACTTAGCCAATTTTTCTATCTATTAATATTATAATACAAACATGTATAGAATATGTTAAACTTATAATTGAACTTATATAATCATAATTAATTATCTTTAAACTTAACTAAACATGATCTGACATAAATGAACATGATTGAATATGATTGAACATGATTTGTGATTATTAAAACCAGAGAGGTCCAACGCTCTCTTTTCTAGCTTATTGAAAATATTTGAAAGAAAAATACGACTTCCCAAAAGATCTTTGAAAAAAATTAAATAATTATTAGATAAAAATGATAATAAAATTAACTTTAAAATAATATATAAAATGGTGATAAGATTAATGTTAGTCCCAATGAGGTTAAATACCCTGAGAGATGGGTGAATTAGGGTATGAAAGAATAAAACAACTACCCCTTTGGACCTTGTTTCATTGTTAAATAAAATAGTCTTCCCTCTCTTTCCCACAACAAGTATGAACTGAAATTAAATCATGAACAAGACACAGAAATTTTACTTGCTTCACCCTCACTAGGATACATCCAAGGAGCATACAACGAAAATATATAAATGTACCAAATTTGCTAAAAAGTGTACTAATGTTTACAATCGTTGAATCAGACTCAATGTCCCTCCTATTTTACAACCAATCACAAATTGAAATCTCACTACTCTCTCAAAATGAAGTGTTCTAACTACTTATTCAGAAGATTCACTCACAGTTTATAGACTTGTAGGTCCCCTCATTATATTTAATGAATGCATCCTCTACTATATGTAGATACTATGTTGATGTCCTTTCATCCACTGATGAATAATTCTTTACCACAGATGTACTAGGAAACCCCTTTTAAATACTTTTTGTGTTGCATGATACCTTTGAAAAGCTCCCTATTTCTCAAAGCTCAATTAGCCTTCGTGAAGATTCTTTTTTCGTGAATCTCAAACTAACCTTCATGAATCCACCACCCTTTGCGAAGCTCCCAGAGTTCAATCATATTTTTATAGCCTCTGTGGATTCCAATAATTTCATGATGCTCAAAATATTTTGTTGGTTGTAATAGCCTTCATGAAGTTTCTCTTCAATACCACCTTTGTGAACCACCTTCATAAACCTGGACTTATAATTCTCATTGAGTCTCGATCAATCTTCTGAAGGGGGTAGGGACCAATTTATAGGCGTATCCACTGATTCAAGAACCTTTCGGGCCACATCAACACCATTTTGAAGAGCTCCAACATTTCTGACGTGATGCTCCCTTTTTCGTGAAGCTATACATATATTTCTTATTCACAATGATTATCATAATCACAGATACTTCCATCAAAACTTTGTGCCACAGCAATGCTCCACTCGCAATGATCTTCACCTTCACTATTTGTGATGCTTTTCGAACTTACAGTGTTCACTGTCAGAATCCTTTAATCCTTCACGAAATACTCTTCATGTAGCCCATATTTTTAAAACACATTCCTTTTCCATATTTTCATAATGCCTTCAAGGAAATACACTTTTCGCAATGTTATTAAAACTCCAAATTTTGGACCCCAAAAAATTGGCAAACACTGGGAAATGGTGTCACCTTGTGTATGCAATTTTCTGTACCAATTCTAGGGAATACACTCTTTTTTATTGGATCTTTATCAACATTCCTAGTCAAAAATATCTATGTATCTCCACAATATACCTTTGAAATATAACAAACACAATCAACCCAAACATACTACAATGTTAACTTGAGGGGTTTTTTCCCAACAATCTCTCCCTTTAGGTTTGTTGAAAACTCAACACATACTCTAATCCCACATGATCCATGATCGACATGAGAAAAAAGAGTAATATGAAAATTTCATCAATGAATCACTTCATTCTATTCCAAAACCACTCTTATATTTTCATCACAATCCTCCTATAGTGATATATATCCTTTGATCGATCTCTTCTAGCATCATCAGATTTAGAACTCCCCCCATCTAGTTGATCCACCTGTTAGAATCACCCTGTGTCTTGACTAAGACATTTTTTCCCTTTTAATAGCCACAATTTCTCCCCCTTTTTCAATGAACCCAAAGGATAATACTTTTTGGTCTATGAATAAGGTAAAAACACACATCAGTACATAAGGGAATAACACGCCATGCCTCGAGGAGAGTGCATCTCCATATCCACACTTTTTCAAGTGTGGGGAGTCGATTGAACTCCCAAATCCAATCGATGCCTCTCAAAAGACTCTTTGGGTATGGCCTTTGTTAGAATGTTCATAACCTATAGTTCTTTAGGCACATACTCCAACTTCACAATCCCTTTCTCTACCTTCTCCTTGATAAAATGAAACTTGGTTTCAATGTTCTTTTTCCTTGAGTGATGGAATAGATTTTTTCTAAGATTTATAGAACTTGAATTATCATGGAATGGATTTTTGCTAAGAGTCATAAAACTTGAATTATCACAATTGATTCCAATCAGAGACTTCACTTTAACTCCCATATCATCAAACTATTCCTTCATACACAATAATTGTGTGCATGATTGAGTGGCCAAAATATACTCAGCTTCTGCAATGATCAATGAAATGAAATCTTATTTATTTCTTAGCCAAGAAATACATAACCCACTAAGATAGAAAGCACCTCCTGATATTTATTTTCTATCATATATTGATCTTGACCAATCTGCATCTGTATATCCCAATAACTATGGCTAAGATTTTTCATTATACATCAAACTAAAATCTATAGTGCCCTTGATATACTAAATTATTCTTTTCACTGTAAGCATGTGTCTTTCTTTGGGATTTCATTTATACCTTACTATATGGCATGTGGAAAAAACAATATCAGGTCTTATCACTATCAAGTGTAGTAAAATTACAATTATTTTCCTATATTTTGTGATATTAACTACCTTTCCATTATTATCTTTTGATAGTTTCATCCAAGTAGCTACTGAAGTTTTCATCTCTTTGGAATTTTCCATTCCAAATCTTCTCAAAACCTTCTTGGAATATTTGGATTGAGAAATAAAAGTGACACTTATTCCTTGTGTCACCTATAAACCAGGGAAAAAATTCATCTCACCAATAATTGACATTTCAAACTCACTTTTCATGAATTCAGAAAACTATATGTATTATGCTTCATATGATCCACAAAATATTATATCATCAATATAAACCAACACCATCATCCTTTGATTATTGTCATTATTGACATAGAGATTGTAATCAAATCCACCACACTAAAATTCTGGATTCATCAAATACTAATCTAGTCTCGAATACTATGCTCTCAATGCCTAATTTAACCCATATAGCACCTTATTCAACTAAAAAACTTTGTTCTCATCTTTAGGAATGATAAAACCATCTAGCTACTCAATATACACTTCTTCTTCCTAACCCCATTCAAAAATGACGACTTGGAATCCTTATGGAAAACTTTGAACTTCTGTTTCACTATAATGGACAATAATAATCTGATTTTCTTTAGCCTTACAATAGGTGAAAGTGTCTCATCAACATCAATACCCTCTGTCTGGGACTATCCTTTGCACAATATTTGTGCTTTGTTTCTAATCATTATTCCATCTTCATTTATCTTATTTCGAAATACCCACTTAGTCCTAATGAAATTATTATATGTTGGCCTTAAAACAATCTCCCAAGTCTGATTCTTTTAAATCCAGTCTAGCTCTTCAATCATATCTTGAACTCAGTTTTTATCTCCAACTACATCGGCAAAACATTTAGGCTCTACCTGAGACAAGAAAGATGTCTACTGTAATGACTTCCTTATTCTTGTTTGAATGGGAATTGTCTGGTCACCATTGATATATTTCTTATCAATTTCAACTCAACTCTTTGGATTATTCACAAATATAGACTTGACTTCTTATTTCTCATCATTAGTATATTCTCTGAAAGAACATCTTCCACTTCCGCTCCCCCTGTGTTACTTACCTTATCATCACTTTCATCAGGAAACTATTAACTATGTTATTGAATATTCTATTCATATCCCACTACAGTGACATAATTTCTTTCAATAACTTTTTCCAATTTCTTATTAAATCATTCATATTCTTTTCTTTTCTTTTTTTGTATCGAAGGAATATCCCCTCATCTCAACATGACTCAAATTTCTTGTGTTTTTCTTTATTGAGAATAATGTACTTACTTATGAATATTAGAAAGTATTTTAATGTAGTATTCTTTTTGTACCACATATCATATGGATTATTTGCTTCCTTCAGACACAATAGATCCTTTTTAGAAATGTTGACTGATGTCAAAACTGCTTCCTTCCAAAATTTCTCTAGTATGAATTTTTCAATAAGCATCATTATAGCCATGTTGTTGATGATCTGGTTTCTCCTATCAATGACTCAATTATATTGGGAATTCCTCGCTGATAAAACTTGATGCCTTATACCATGTTTATTGAGATATTATTCTACTTGACTGTTTGTGAATTCAGTACCATTTTCAATATGAAACTTCATAATTTTCTGTCCAAGCATCCTTTCGCATTCCCTCTGGTACTATTTTATGAAAATGAACGCATATTACTTATGGGAAATGAAAAATAACCATTACATTATACTAAAATCATCAATTAAAATAACATAATATATTTTCCTGTTAATGTCTCTTGGTGAGATAGGTCCACAAAAATCAGCATGCACCAATTCAAGCACTCTAGTCGATTTCTGTTCTTTTGCTTTGTAAATTTATCTGATGATATTCCCTTGTTGACATGAATTCAATGTATGAATATGATCATGTGATATCTTAATGAGGTATATAGCTATATCACATTTTACCAGATCTTCTTGGAATAGTTGACATATATGATAAAGTCGTTTATGCCACAACTTGTTTTATTCATCTCTAGATAAAAAGCACATATCTTCTTCCCCACTTACAAGGTATATATTTCCCTTTTTCCTTTTCCAATGTAGAACAACTACACCATATCTTCCTTTAATGATACACATCTTCTTAGTAAATATTACAGAATTCCCTTAATCACATAGTTGACCAATTCTAAGCAAGTTGTGACTGAGACTTTCTACTACTAAGACATCAGCAAGTCTCATTTCTTTTCCCTCAAACCTGGTCTTTCCTAGGATAATTATCTTCAGTCCTTCATCATTTCCAAATTTTAAAACTCCTTATTTGCAATATTTTATGCCTGTAACAAGATACTTATTCCATATCATATGGGTTGTGCTACCACATTCCAGGATCCATACACCAGAATGATTTAATGCTTTAAGGGAAATTTCTATAACCACTAACTTCTCTAATATTTTCTTTTTAACCCATATTTTTGACTTCATACTCGGTATAGACAGATAGTCTTGATCTAACTCAAAGTATGATGGACCATCTTCATCCTACAGATCTACAAATTGATTTTGTGTTTTCAAATCACTTATTGATTTTCTGATTTTCTTCTTGCAAACACTTTCATTCTTCTTTGGCACATTCCTATGCATAGTTGATGTACAATATCTATCCATGTGCCCAAATCCTTCTCACCAAAAAAAATGTCCCTTGAATTATATTCTAGAGAAGTGAGTTATGTTTGGCTGACACTGTTGTTCTTGTGACCTTCGATATCTCTTGGCTATGGAACACACATTTTGTAAGTGTCCCATATTTCCAAAATAATAACACCATATGTGACGTTCATTCCTTCATGTCACCTCTACACCACTAGTGGTCACTTGGGTTCTCTGAATCTTATGATTCTTCTTTATACCCAAATCAACCTTCAATATTAGAGTAGGTTCTTGAATTCTGACTTCAACCATGACTATCTTCTATTTTATATCAAACCCCATACCAGCCTTATCATTTGACTTAGAATATTTCTTCTATTTTTCTTGTCTTCTATGCTCTAGTTCAAAATTTTCCATATTCTGAGTGATCTGATTTGTCGATTTCATATTGGGAGTCAAGATTTTTTCTTGATCCTTAAATTTTCATCGCATAACAAAAACTTCCTCTTCAAGTTCTTCAAGGTGTTTGATTTTATCCCTTATAGTGTTATTCAAACTATTGATTTCACTTTTATGTTCCTTGATTTTCATCTTGCACTCAATAGCCTTTTCTAATCTCTCTGGCATTAAAGACTTATGTTTTTTAATTTCTTCTACCAGCTTAGAATTCTCTTCTTCCTGCTACTACATATAGAGTTTGGCATAATGAACCACTTTGTTGTATTTATTTTTTTTGTCTCTCCAAACATATATCTCTTCGATAGTGGATTATAATTCAGCTTACAAATCAACTCTTACTTTAACTTTTTCTTTATTATTTTCACTTTCTTCCATTTTCTAAGTACTATCGATGACTGCCACCATAATATTTTCTTCAAGATCCTTGTAGTTCTCTATCTCTTAAACCTCATATTCATCTAAACTATCACATTCTTGTGAAAGAATATTCTTTTTATTAAATAAATTTCTCTTAAAATTTTTATTTCCATTTACACAGGTTGAAGACTTCTTCATAGGGATTTCAAATTCATCCTCATCATCCTCTTGGAACTTATTGGGGCACCTTGTTGCAAGATGACCAACCTTTTCATATCTAAATCAAGCAAGTGGAAGTTTCTCTATGAAATTTCCTTTTCCTATTTTTATATTTAAGGAAAGGAATGAAATCACCTTATCTATCTATTCTTCTTCCTGGGAATCTTCAATGGTGAGCTTCTTCATGGCCTTGAATGCCACCTCTTTGGATTTTCCCTTTTCCACAGCATCATTATCATCGTTTCTCATTTCATATTCTATAAGGGTATTATGAAATTTATCCAATTTCATCTCTTTTGAATATTTATCTTCCAATACTGAAACTTTTGGATTGAACCAAGGTGGAATTTTCCTCAAGATATACTTCAAAATCATTATATCCTCAATGAATTATCCAAGACCACGCATGTCTTCCACTACAACATTTACCCTATTAAAGAATGCATCAATAGACACATTTGGGTTCATTATAAGATCTTCATAATTGTTCCAAAAAACCTATAGATTTTCCTCTCTGACTTTCGAATCACCCTCATAAATATTTAGAAGCTTTTCCCACATAGCATGTGATGTTTTACAAGACATAACCTTAGTATAAATTTCATTGGATAGGGCTCCCCCTAAAGTATTTATTCCTTTGGATTTAGCATCCAATTCCCTTCTTTCAGATTTTGATAAATCACCACTATTTATATCAGCTAATATTCCATGAATAGCTGTTGTGAAGACATCCATTCTTAATGATCGTAAATAGTGCTTCATCTGATTCTTCCATAACTAAAAAAAATTTCCATCAAAGATCGAAATTCATTTTTTATTTACCACCTTCATTTATTTTACTGAGATAGAACCACTAACTTTAAACCATTTTATCTAATACCAATTATTAGTCCCAACTAGGTTAAATTCCCTAATAGGGGGTGAATTGGGGTATGATAGAATAAAACAACTACCCCTTAGGATCTTGTTTCATTGTTAAAAAAAAGGTATTCTCTCTATTTCCCACAAAAAAGTATGAACAGAAATTAAAGCATAAATGAGACGCACAAATTTTACTTGGTTCACCCTCACTAGGCTATGTCCAAGGAGCAAATAACGGAAATGTGTCAATGTACCAAATTCACTAAAAGAGAACATCAATTTACAAAGTTTGGAGTGGACTCACTCTCCCTCCTGGTTTACAACCAATCACAAATTGAAAGCTCACTACTCTCTCAATTGAAGTGTGCTCACTCCTTCTTCATAAGATCCACTCACAGTTTATAGACTTATAGGTCCCCTAATTATCTCAAATTAATGCATCCTCCACTGTATGTAGATGATATGTTGATGTCCTTTCATCCACTGATGAATAATAATTTACTAAATATGTACTTTGCAACCCCTTTTAAACACTTTTTGTGATGCACACTACCTTCGCAAAGTTCCCTATTTCTCAAATATCAACTAGCCTTCATGAATCTTCCTCTTTCTCAAATCTCAAACTAACCTTCATGAAGCAACCACCCTTCACAAAGCTCCCAAAGTTTGATCTAATTTTTATAGCCTTTGTGAATTCCATTAATTTTGTGATGCTCAAAACATTTGGTAGGTTGTAATATCTTTCACGAAGTTTCATGCCAGAACCACCTTCGTGAACCTAGAGACTTATAATTCTCATTGAGTCTTGATTGATCTTCTGAAGGTGGTAGAGGCCTATTTATAGGCATTTCCACCAATTGCAGAACCTTCTGGCCACATCAACACCATTTCACAGAGCTCCAATATTTACACTATAATTCTCTTTTTTTCATTAAGCTCCACATATATTTCCCATTCAAAATTATTTTCATAATCGTAGAGCCTTCTATCAAAACTTCATGTTACCACAATGCTCCACTCGTAATGCTCCTCTCCTTCACTGTTTGTGATGCTCGTCGAACTCATAGAGCTCACCTTCATAAACCTTTAATCCTTCAAAAAAAACTCTTCATGAAGCCTGTCCTCACTAAACTCATGCCTTTTCTATATTTTCATAAGTCCTTTAAGGAAATCTATTTTTCCCAATTCCATCCAAGATCCAAATTTTGGACCCCAAAAATTTGGAAAACACTGGTAAATGGCATCACCTTGTGTATGAAATTTTTTGTACTGCTTCCAAGGTATTAATTCCTCTTTATTGGATCTTTATCAACATTACTATTCAATAATATCTCTAGATATCTACAACATACCTTGGAAATATTCTTTGTTAAGAAACACAATCAACCCAAAATTACTACGATGTTAACTTAAGGATTTTTTTTCCAATAATTAACTAAATAAGTAGTGTTAATTTACCATTTCATGATGTTTGTATATGTTCTTGACCCATTTCCTTGTAATTATCTCAATTTCTTCCTTGAATTCCAATATCTCACGAGCATGAGCAGCTTCAAACAAACCACCCCAACTCAAGAAAAATAATCCACCTATATAAGAAAACAATTATTATGTTAGTAATACTATAAATAAATAAATTAAACATAAATATGAACCAATACATTAATAAAATTTCAACTATAAACTAAAACCACATAATTTGAATCATACCGGGTACACCATGTTTAGTGCATGATTATAGCACGTGAGTGAATTACCCTTGTTTATGAAGCCATTTCTTCATGATCTCTATAAAATTTATCAAAATAATTATCATATAAAAATGATGAGTAAATTAGCTAAAAAGTAGATAAAATGATGAGAAAATCAACTAAATAAGTAGTAGGAAGTCACATATTCATGATATATGTGTACATTCTGACACAGGGTATGATACCCAGTCATTTATAAACAAATTTATTTCATATTGTGAATAGTATGACTTTCAATAGTTATGTTAGTACTGGAAAAATATAAATACACAAAGGATTAATAAATATTTTAAATGAAATAGTAATTATATTTGAAAATACCTCTTTAGGGATACTAGTTTATTGATGGTATATGATATCTCTCATAAATTTGAAAACATGATAACCACAATATTTTCTATTATCTTGTTTTAAATACTATAGAAATGTTTATAAATATAATAATTTATTTTGATATGTGTTTTTATAGTGAAATATAATTATATATACCATAATACTTATCCACTTGTAGAAGTTGATAGGATTATTGTATACATAGACTATCTTCATGCCATGATTTTGATGATATTTAAACATCTCCCTATTATAAAATAATTTTAATTAAAACATAATATATAATATATAATCTTAATTTTAGTTCTAAAAAATTTCATTTCGTGTATTAGAAATTTAAAAATGTCATCATTTGTGGTCAGTTTATTGGGTATCCATGTAATGAATCCAAAAAATAAATCTTTTTAGTATCCAAATTGACCACAATGAGTACACAATATTTCCTAAAAAGGAATAATTATTGAAAGTAATGAAAAAATATTTGATATGATTAATTTTATCAGAATCTAATGAGGTAAGTTATGTAGAAGTGATGTGAGGAATAATGAGTCAATATTTATATTCATAGGGTTTTCCCTTCAAATAGTATTGATATAAACACCTGCAAAAAATATGAATTGTATTTAGTCATAATTAACATAGTAGATTGGATATTAGTAAAACAAATCATGAAAAAACATCTCATGTATAAATTTAAAACTAAGACTCCTAGCCATTCATAGTTGAGGATTTCATTTACATTCTTGAGAGTAATATAGTCTATAATGGCCTCTCCATACATTCGTTCTTCAAAATCAACTATGAAATTAATATAACTTTGTAACCTTGTATCTATAATAACCTTAAATGTTAGTAAATGTGGATATTGAATAAATTTGGTAAAGGTTCTTTGTGAATATATTTTTGATTGGTTAGTTGATCATTTAGATCATTTTTATTCAACATTTCATTTCACCCTCTTCCCTTTGTCTATTTTAATAACATTCATAGGTTTAGACCTTTTTCATTAATATTTAAATGTTTAACATGAAAAATAAATTTGAAATGAATACCTCCTTGTCGACATGTTTTTTACAAGATATGATAGTCATTCTATTAATTTTACAATAAATTTATCGATCATGTGAATATTTAAAACATCAAGTGGAATAGGTTACTCAGTACTTAGCTTATGATCTATGATAATCCCCACTCTCACATGACCTGTTGGAAGTTTTCTTTGGTGTAGATTATATTCTTATATATTGAACACGGTATCCCTTGCAATAAGGTGATGGGTGGGTGTTGATAGATATAAATCATATTAATTTTCAAAATGTATAATATCAATATAGGAAAGGTATCAGTGTATACTTGATTCACATTTCATAGAAACAATTATGAGAATATTGTTTACCTTATATAATACAACACCTTGAGGGGAATGTCTCACCTCAAATATGGTGGGGGTGGGGGGTCTTCATGCAGTGTTTGTTCTTGAGTTTTTTCTTCTCTTTACTTCCTCCCCATAACATTTTCTAACAACTTATACTACCAAGGAAATTTTTCTTCAAGGGAATCTAATCATGCTTGCATATATTTCATTTGTTTATCTTTATCCCCTATTATTTTCTTTATCAAAATATGTTTTGGGTGTCACCCCAAAATCCGCACCTCTAATGCAGCCATACTGTTCTGGCCACCTCAAGGCCACTGATAGTAGTTGTTCATCTGGTACAACTGATGATGATTCCTTTGACTAAGTCAGATAAAAAATATAAGAAAATAAGTAACCATTGTTATTTAGTACTTATTTAAAGAAAAATAATAATTATGTAATACTTACACATGATTCCCACACTTTTTGTGTGTTTTCATCTCTTATAATCCCATATTTATTTACACATGCCTCCTTCCTTAGCACATGATGTGGGATGGAAGTGGATTTAAATTTGGATTCAGACAGAGAAACATAATTATGTTTTTTTCATGTCACATAAAATTATTACGGTGGATTTAAAATATGTACCTTTTTTTCAAGTGAAACATACCTCATTATTGCTTTATGGTATGGGCATGTTGGTTTTTCTCCCCATGGATTATTTTCAATACTCAATTTTTGTTTCATAAATTAACAATTCTTAATCAAAGTGATTAATACATGTATTTTTAAACAATGTATTACCAACTATAATGCACCTAAAAATATATCTTTTCATGACTTCTAGTAAAAAAATATTATGCTTCTTGTCTTATCAAGTGTTTATACATTTGTGATGGGTGTGAGTTTATTTTCCCTTCATCATCTTTGAGATGAAAATTCATTAGAATTGTGTGAAAGCCTCTATGATCCTTTCCAGCAAGTATTAATACAAATTTTATTTAGGATCCATCTACTATAAATGCAATCTATAATAGATAATGAAGAGTAATTCAATTTTTTTATTATTCTTTTAGTAAAATAAAGAAATGATGTCATAATTTTATCTTAATCTATTCCCATATTCTCATTTCAATCATGTCCAACCTAGATTTAATTATATCCTTTATTTTTTTAGGTTCATTTAGTAATGTTTCAATGATACTATCACATACATATTTTTCAACATGTATAACATCAAGAAAATTTCTGATGTACAAACAATTCGAGTATACTAATTCAAAAAAATTATCTCTTTTTTCAATCAGTTTTCATAAGGTTTTTCAAAAAAGGTTTACCAAAAGTAGTGTTTGTATATTTTACTTTCTCAAATAGTTGATCACCTATTATTGGAGATTGTTTTATATGTTCTTATGAACTCCCATTTAATTATTTCATCCAAGATTAGTACTTATGTCATCAGGGTAGAAATTTGAGATGTCCTAGAAACATAATCTTTGATGAATGTTTCAACCTAATTTACTATGTACCTTGTTCACAAATGAGACACTTGTGAGTTTCTTTAATTCTATATCCTTACAAATTTCCATAAGTAGGGAAGTCATTTATCATCCCATAAAAAATGTCTCTTAATTTGAAATATTCATTTTTGTAAGAATTATACAACGTAACACCTGAATACCACAATAATTCCAAATATTCAATCAATGGAACAAAATAAACATCAATGTCATTACCTAGTTGTTTTGGTCCTAATATAAGCATAGATAACATAATGTATTTTTGTTTCATGCATAACCATAGAATAAAGTTATAATTTAACAACATAACCGGACATATATTGTGAGTTCTACTTTGAAAACCAAGAGGATTAACTCCATCTGTAGATAGCACAAGACAAATGTTTCTTGGATTGTTTCCAAATTCAGGATACTCGTGATCAATTATCTTCCACGAAGGAGATTCTATCAGCTGACAAAGTTTCCCATATTTATTTCTTGTATCTCCATGCCTCATTAATTTCCTTACAGTATTCTCACTTTCATATAGGTGTCTAAAACTTGGAATGATTGGAAAGTACCATAAAAAATTCCTAGGACCTGATTTATCTTTCTTGCATCAAGAAGCACCACACTTTGGGTATTACTTGAGTTATTTTTAGTCCTTGAGAAATAATATATAGTCACTTCGACAAGCATGTTTTCTTTCAAATATAATACCCATTGAATGTATCATTATTTTAGTATCATATGTTTCATTAGGAATCTCATTATCTTCTAGGATTATATAATTTAAGAGAGAAAGTGGTTTAGTAAAACTACTTTTAGTTCATCCATTTCTAGATTTTAAATTATACAGCTTTAGTATGGCTGAAAATGATTTATATTTAGTATAACCAGCATACGATGGCATCTTTTCACAACTCTTTAACTTCTCAGACAATTTTGGACAATCACAAATTTCATCTTCAATTATCATTTTCATTTCCTTAAAACAATATTCATCATTATACACACCTACAATAACATCCTTGATATGGTCTTCTTCATTTTCCACACTTTTAATCATATCATATGATCCATAAATCACAGTGTTATCCTAGTTGTAAGAACCCGGATCTCTTTTCAGGTACGTTTTTCCTTTTTCTGGAATTTTTGAGAAAAATGAATTTTCTGGAAATTTCAGAAGTACACGCCGTGTACTTTCTGAGTACACACCGTGTACTCTATCCCCAGCTCGAAGTCATGTGTTGGCCGTGTCCGAGCCACACACACGGTGTGTAAGGCTGAGGTGGAGGCCAGTTATTTCGGATTATGGAAAATTTGAAGTACACGCCGTGTACTCCAAAAGTACACGCCGTGTACTTTCTTTTTTTTCATTAAACAGACCGGGGTCGCGTCTAACCCCCATATCCGTCTTCTTCTTCAGGTTTCGACCATCCGGGAGTGACCGTATGGCTAGATCTTCGATGGATTCCCACCTCACCGTCCGTTCTATGATTCGAGCATGGTCAGTTGCGTTGGAAGAGAAGTGGTGAGTTATTCCTTCTGCTTTAGCCTTGTTTCTTGATTCCTCCTCGTTTCCAAGTTATCGTGGGATGAACATTTTGTGCATTTTCTCAGATCTACGTCATTCTAAGGGGAATTTTTCATCGAGGTTCACGTATATCGATCTCCTAGGATCGAGGTAGGTGGTTTGTGCCTTTCCATTGAGAGTTGATGAATATTATGTGAAAATTCCACCAATACCCGTGAACGGGGTATTGCATGTTTCCTGTTTTTCCCTTGTTGCTTTCCTGCTTTGCTTGATTGCTTTAGTAGAGGTTATTGCTTGTGATTATAGTATTTTTTTTGTGCTCAGATTTCTTTTCCATGCTTATTCTACTTGTTTGGCATTTTTCCAGTTGCCATGCCTAGTCGTAGGATAGTGGAACCGTTGTTTTATTATTTCTGTTGAGCCTTAGTTGATATCCAAGTAGTTCTTGAGGTTTACTTGGACAATATACATGCGCTGAGCATGTTTAGTTATACTCAGGACTGTGAGAACCTAGAGTAGTAGACCAAAGGGAGAATTGACGGAAGGGCTTCTCCAGAGTGTCTTTTAATTACGATACGCGGGCTATAGGGGGAATTGACGTTGAGTGCTTCCCCAGAGATCCATTAGCATGACACAGGCCATAGGGGGAATTGACGTTGAGTACTTCCCCAGGGAGCCTTTAGCACGATACGAGACTACAGGGGGAATTGATGGTGAGTTCTTCCCCAGAGAGTCTGCTTAATTTATGTAGCTGAACCAGAGGGGTGAGACTGTGTGTGCCTCCCAGAGGGTTGCTAGTAATTAGAGGTTGAACCATAGGGGTTATACTGTGAGAGCTACCCAGAGGGTTACCTGTTTACTTCTCGTTTTTGACTGCTTACTTGTGTGTTATTCTTGTTAGAACTGTGGATTGTAGTTGTTGTGCTTTTATGTTTACTGCTTCTTGTTTTGGTACTGCTATGTATTCATTGACTGTTAGGCACGGATCTTTGGGTGGTTGCCTATTGAGATTGTATCTCACGCCCTTTTTGGTCCATGCTTTTGGGCCCAAGAAGACTATGTTGTTGCAGGTGTAGATAAGGGCAAGTGCCCTTTTTCTTCAGGATCTTGACTGCACCAGGAGCGGGGGAGCATGGGACCGAGCCGTGGATCGCGATGCTGAGGAGCTTACTTTGTTTTCTTTTTTACTTGGTTTTAGTTGTATTTCAGCATGTTGTTGTGTTTGTTGTTTTCATTAGATACTTTTACCTGTTGCATCATTGTCATCATAGCTATATATTTATATTGCTTCCGCTGTTGGTTTCTGTTGGTATTCATGTTGTTTACTGCTTCCGCTGTTTGTTGTTGTTTTCTTACCTTGTATACCTTACTAAATGAGGGAATAGTTTCCCCACTGACTCACCAAGGCCCTCGCTGCTAGTCGGCAGCCTCTGGTGTTCAGGGAAACACGCTTGAGATCATGTGGTGAACCGGGTATGGGAACCAGTGGAGGGGCTCCGGACTCAGGTCATTTCAAAGTGGTATCAGAGGGGTTCTTTTCTCTTGCTTTACTATTTGGAGACTTTATCCAGGGATATGACGGATTCGGTACTTGTTATTAAGCTGTGCTCGGTAGTAGCTAACCCGTGTACAGGGAAAAACCATACTACCTCATTAATTTCAGTTTTCTAGTTTTGAGATTTTATAGTTGATCTGATTTCACCTAGAGTGATTCACATGACTTGTGCGGTTATTATTTTGATATTTTGGTTCTATTTCTGTCACAACCCGATGAGATGAGGGTATTCCATCTCATGCATCATATAGGAACTTTTAGAAATTACATGTCATGCATTCTTTCCATGCCATCTAGGGTGCATTAGCGATTGCATGCTGTTGTGATAGATTTTGTATAGATTATGCATGCTGTTATGGTAGTTCCTTGATAGATTCTATGTTGCTATGTTAGAAAACTTTTGTTTTGTTTCTTGCTTAAAATGAACGCCAAATTTTGGTTCTTGAGGTGTTATGGGCCCTCACGGATCGGAAATTGGCATCCTTTCCCTTGTTTTTACTGTTTCTGGAATTCTGCAGAGTTTCTGAGCTACTGCCTAGAAAAACCCAGAATACACGGCATGTACTTTTTGGTAACACATCGTGTAGTTTTCAGGCCATGTCACTGACCGTGTGAGCAGAAAACGATGTCATGGGAGTAACTTCGGGAACACGCCGTGTACCATTGGTACACGCCATGTGAGTTAGGAGCCGTGTACCCGGTCGTGTCACTAACAACACGGGTCGGGGAAGCTTGGGTAGAACATGTTGTGTCCATAGGGAACACGCTGTGTAGTCTTGTCCAGGTACCCGGCCGTGTCACGAACAACACGGGACGGTGTCACCTTCGACTATACAGGCCATGTTTGTTCGGAGCACACCGTGTAAGGTCCAGCCGTGTAGACGGCCGTGTACTCAACAACACGGACCGCTGAATCCTTGTCTAGTTCACACCGTGTTTGTTTCGAACACGCCGTGTAGTCTTGGGTTGAGTCGGACCGTGTGGGTTAGCCGTGTAAGGATACTCGGTCAGGGGAATAGTTTTTAAGTACACGCCGTGTGTGGGGGCCAACACGCCGTGTAGTTTGTAGTGTACACGACTTGTAGGGTAGGGGTACACAGCCATGTCAGTGGTTTCAAAAGACACGCCGTGTGTTTTTATACACACCGTGTAGTCGTGTTTTGCAATCTTGTGTGTTTTTATTCCCCTGTTCCCATTTTGTACTCTTGTGTTCTCTGTCCTTGTTTCCTGGTCTATGGTGTGCTTTTGATCTTTCAGATCTATGCCTCCGAGACGTCCTCTGGTCGTACGTCTGTCGGCAGGCAGTGATCAGACGCCGGATATGGCAGATCAAAGACTTCTTGTCGATCCCCCAACCGATCCAGCTTTGGCACTGGTTGTCGTACCAGTTGTAGGAGCTGATGCGCAGTTCAGGGAAGGTTTCATGAGGATGATTTAGGCTTTCCCGGGAGCACCACCTCCTGGCTCGTCTATAGCAGACTTGATGCGGGTTTTCCAGCAGCAGCATCCTCTCACATTCTTAGGTGAGGGAGGACCTCAGGCTGCAGAGTCGTGGCTGGAAGCCATGCTGACTATATTCAAGCATCTAGAGATGCCTCCAGAGAGGCGGTTCAAGCTCGCCACCTACATGCTCCGAGACTCCGCCAAGAGGTGGTGGGACATGATCTCACAGGCGGGTCCGCGGCAGGCTATGACTTGGGAGGAGTTCCAGCGCGTGTTCTATGACTACTTCTACCTGAAGACCCTGAGGGCTGATCGAGCCCAGGAGTTCATGAGCTTAGAGCAGGGTACTCTATCTGTCATGGATTATTCCTCTCGTTTCACTGAGCTGCAGCGTTTTACACCCCTTCGGGATGGGAGTGGGGTGTTCTTGGTGAGGAAGTTTGAGGATGGACTCATGCGGGAGATCCGCTCGCAGGTGAACATCTTACAGCTGACTTCCTTTACTTCCATCGTCAACCAGGCATTGATTGTGGAGCGCAATCTGAGAGACTCGGGAGCTGCGAGCCAGGGCGGTTCTGCTTCCAGAGCTAGCTTTCCTTCAGATGAGAGCAAGAAGTGCCGTAGGGAGCCTACGCGCGGTGATTCGAGGAAGCGAGACGCATCAGCAGGAATCCAGGTGACATGCTATCAGTGTGGTCAGGCAGGGAACACGAGGCCGCAGTGCCAAAGGAACCCCATGGAGTGCCGATCTTGCGGAAAGATGGGTCACCTTCAGCGTTTCTGCCAGGTTTTCTCACCAGCAGCTGGTGACTGGGGTTCTTCCATGACTCCTCGTTCAGGAGCAGCACCGCCAGTTTCTCACCAGTCGGGGAACTGGAGTTCTTTCGGCCCTTCGGGACGAGGTGGAGGTCGAGGTCATGGCGGTCAGCCACCAGTCCCTCAGCACCAGCAGGGAGGTTCAGCTCAGAGTGGTCATTCAGGGGCGTAGGGCCGCGGTGCAAGCCAGTCTTTCACCGTGGAGCAGACTTATCATGAGTAGGATCTCGGGCCTTCTACCGTTCGAGGTATGATTTTAGTAGCCTCAGTTTTATCTTCAGCTCTTTTCGATACTGGTGTTACGCATAGTTTTATCTCTGTTATTGTTATGGAGAGCCTTGGACTCTGCATCTTTTCTTCTGCTGACTCATTGACGCTAGACACACCCTTGGGGATGAGTACATCTAGTGTCCACCAATGTAGAGAGTGCCCTCTCGAGGTTGCAGGGTGTCACTTCTTATGGGATCTCTATGTCCTAGAGATGACAGTCTATGATGTCATCCTTGGCATGGATTGGTTGATTCCCTTCCAGGCAGTCGTTGACTGTTATCGCCGCAGAGTCAGTTTCATTTCACCAGAAGGTGAATCTTTCCTTCATAGAGGCGAATGGGACGTTCGGGCGAGTCGGGCGGGACTCGAGCATCTTGGGCTAGGAGGGGTGACAGCCCATATTGCTAGCCTTTATCTGGATGATCAGGGGACTCCACGGTTAGACTTTCCTCCAGTGGTGGATTGATTCAGAGATGTCTTTCCATAGGACTTTTTAGGTTTGCCTCCAGAGCATGAGGTAGACTTTTCTATTGAGATTGTGCCAAGAGTGGAACCGGTGTCCATTCCTCCCTATAGGATGGCCATACCTGAGTTGCAGGAGCTCAAGAAGCAGTTGGAGGAGCTACAGGCTAAGGGTTTCATTCGACCCAGTACTTCTCCTTGGGGTTCGCCTGTTCTGTTCGCGAAGAAGGCAGACGGTACCCTTCGGCTTTGTGTGGATTATCAGAAGCTGAACCAGTTGACGGTTAAGAACCGATATCCCTTGTCGCGGATTGACGACCTTTTCGATCAGTTTCGAGGAGCCCGGGTGTTCTCGAAGATCGAATTGAGGTCTGGTTATCATCAGTTGTGCGTTAGACCATCAGATATACCTCTGATAGCCTTCAGGAGCAGGTATGGTCTATACGAGTATACGGTCATGCCGTTCGGTCTCACGAACTCACCTACAGTTTTCATGGAACTGATGAACTGAGTGTTCCATCCTTACTTGGACTCCTTTATTGTGGTCTTCGTGGAAGATATCTTGGTGTACTCTCACACTCGACATGAACATGCCACGCATCTTGAGATCGTTCCGAGTACACTGAGAGAGCATCGGCTTTATGCTAAACTCTCGAAGTTCCACTCCTGGATGGACCAGATTTACATCTTGGGTCACGTCATTTCAGAGGCAGGAGTATCTGTGGACCCAGAGAAAGTAAGATCTATAGTTTCCTGGGAGCATCTGAAGAACGTTTTTGAGGTATGGAGCTTCCTAGGGCTGGCTGGATACTACAGACACTTCATTCAAGACTTTTCACGTCTGGAAGCACCTTTGACAGGTCTGACCAAGAAGGGGGTGAAGTTCTTATGGTCAGATTCTTGTGAGTCAGCCTTTTAGGAGTTGAAAGAAAAGTTGACGTTAGCACCGATACTAGTCTTGCCAGAGCCAGGCAAGAGATACACTGTTTACTGTGATGCTTCGGGTATCGGACTGGGAGCTATGCTTATCCAGGGAGATGGAGTCGTTGCGTACGGGTCTCAGCAAATGAGGTCACATGAGAGGAACTACCCTACGCATGATCTGGAGTTGGCAGTTGTTGTTCATTCCTTGCGATGTTAGAGACACTATCTTTTGGGAGAGCAATTTGTGGTCTTCACTGACCACAATAGTCTTAAGTATATCTTCACTTAGCGTGATCTGAATCTGAGGCAGCGCAGGTGGGTCGAGTATCTTTAGTCTTTTGATTTCGAGCTCTCCTATACGTCGGGAAAGGGCAATGTTGTGGCAGATGCGTTGAGAAGGAGAACTTAGATACAGGCAGTTCAGGAGGCCATTAGTGAGTGGCAGCTGATGGATCTGTTCTTTGAGATGCATCTAGAGGTGCACGACAGACGGGGACAGACTTTTCTATATTTTGTAGTTGTTACCTCCACGCTACTTGATCGGGTACAGATGAGGTAGCTATCAGACTCAGAAGGCTTATTCCTGCGGGAGAGTGTGTCAGGAGGGGACCCTCTTCCTGGATGGATAGTGTGTGAGGATGAGATCTTGCACTTCCAGGGACGCGTATGGGTGCCATCAGACATACGCGAGGAGCTGATGCGGGATTTCCATTCCTCTGTTTGGGAAGTTCATCCTGGTGTCACCAAGATGTATCGGGACCTTCATCGCTAATACTGGAGGCCTGGTATGAAGAAGGATTTTTCTGGTTTTGTCTTGATATGTTCTACTTGTCAGCAGTTGAAAGCAGAGAATCAGCGACCAGCGGGGCTTTTACAGCAGTTACCCATTCCGGAGTGGAAGTGGAACGATGTTGTGACGGACTTCGTGACCAGGTTGCCGATATCACCTCGGGGGAATGATGTTGTTTGGGTTTTCTTAGACAGGCTTACTAAGGTTACTCACTTCTTTCCAATCAAGGAGACCTTCAGTGTTGATGATCTGGGACGACTTTACATCAGAGAGACCGTTCGCCTGCACGGAGTTTCGCGCTCTATTGTTTCAGACAGAGATGCGCGCTTTACTTCTCGGTTCTGGCAGGGACTTCAGAAGGCCTTGGGTATACAGGTACTTTTGAGTACAGCTTATCACCCCCAGACTGACGGCCAGTCCGAGCGCACGATCTAGGTGCTTGAAGATATTCTCCGAGCTTGCATCCTTGACTTTGGAAGTTCTTGGGAGAAGCATATTCCTCTGGTGGAGTTCGCCTACAACAACAGTTTCCAGGCGACCATTCAGATGGCGCCATACGAGGATTTTTACCGTAGGCCATGCCGATCACCATTATGTTGGCTGGAGGTAGGAGAGGCAGCTTTGCTGGGACCTCGTCTTGTTCAAGAGACTTCAGAGCAGATAGAGCTAATTTTGAAGAGGATGGCTACAACGCAGTCTCGACAGAAGTCTTATGCTGATCAGCGGAGGCGACCTCTGGAGTTCGAGGCTGGTGATCAGGTTTTTCTACGTGTCACACCGAGGTTGGGACACAAGAGGATTTGGAGATAGGGTAAGCTTTCTCCATGGTACGTCGGGCTGTTTGAGGTCATGGAGAGAGTGGGGATGGTTGCCTATCGGTTGCAGCTACCTCAGAGGTATCAGTCCATGCACGACGTCTTCCACGTCTCTCAGCTCCGACGCTACTTTCCAGATCCGTCTTACGTCTTTCATCCTGAGGAAGGCGAGCTTGAAGCGAATGCGTCGTTTGAGGAGAATCATATCTGGATTGTCGATCGTAGTACGAAGGTTCTCCGCGGGCGGTCTATTCCTCTGGTACGAGTGTTATGGCAGCACGGGCGAACGAGACCTGGGAGAGGGAAGCCGGTGTATAATCGCAGTGGCCGGAGTTGTTTGGGGTTTCTTCTTCTCTGCCTTGTTAGGAAATTCGGGGACGAATTTCTTTAAGGGGGGAATTTTGTAAGAACTCGGATCTCTTTTCAGGTACGTTTTTCCTTTTTCTAGAATTTTTGAGAAAAATGAATTTTCTGGAAATTTCAGAAGTACACGTCGTGTACTTTCTGAGTACACGCCGTGTACTCTTTCCCCGGCTCGAAGCCGTGTGCTGGCCGTGTCTGGGCCACACACACGGTGTGTAAGGCTGAGGTGGAGGCCGGTTATTTCAGAGTATGGAAAATTTGAAGTACACGCCGTGTACTCAAAAATTACACACCGTGTACTTTCTTTTTTTTCATTAAACAGATCAGGGTCGCGTCTAACCCCCATATCTGTCTTCTTCTTCAGGTTTCGACCGTCCGGGAGTGACCGTACGGCCGAATCTTCGACGGATTCTCACCTCGCCGTCCGTTCTCCGATTCGAGCACGGTCAGTTGCATTGGAAGCGCAGCGGTGAGTTCTTCCTTCTTCTTTAGCCTTGTTTCTTGATTCCTCCTCATTTCCAAGTTATCATGGGATGAAATTTTTCTGCGTTTTCTCATATCTACGTCGTTCTAAGGGGAATCTGTCATCGAGGCTCACGTATATCGATCTCCTAGGTTCGAGGTAGGTGGTTTGTGCCTTTCCGTTGAAAGTTGATGAATATTATGTGCAAATTCCACCAATACCCGTGAACGGGGTATTGCGTGTTTCCTGTTTTTCCCTTATTGATTTCCTACTTTGCTTGATTGCTTTAGTAGAGGTTATTGCTTGTGATTAGAGTATTTTGTTTGTGCTCAGATTGCTTTGCCATGCTTATTCTTCCTGTTTGGCATTTTTTCAGTTGCCATGCCTAGTCGTAGGATAGTGGAACTGTTGTTTTATTATTGATGTTGAGCCTTAGTTGATAGCCAAGTAGTTCTTGAGGTTTACTTGGATGATATACACACGCTGAGCATGTTTAGTTATACTCAGGACTGTGAGAACCTAGAGTAGTAGACCAAAGGGATAATTGATGGAAGGGCTTCTCCAGAGTGTCTTTTAATTACGATACGTGGGATATAGGGGGAATTGACGTTGAGTGCTTCCCCAGAGAGCCATTATCATGACATGGGCCATAGGGGGAATTGACGTTGAGTGCTTCCCCAGAGAGCCTTTAGCAAGATACGAGACTACAGGGGTAATTGATGGTGAGTGCTTCCCCAGAGAGTCTTCTTAATTTACGTAGCTAAACTAGAGGGGTGAGACTGTGTGTTCCTCCCAAAGGGTTGCTAGTACTTAGAGGTTGAACCATATGGGTTAGACTGTGAGAGTGACCCAGAGGGTTACCTATTTACTTCTCATTGTTGACTGCTTACTTGTGTGCTATGCTTGTTAGAACTGTGGATTGTAGTTGTTGTTCTTTTTTGTTTACTGCTTCTTGTTTTGGTACTGTCGTGTATTCATTGACTGTTAGGCACAGATCTTTGGGTGGTTACCTACTGGGATTGTATCTCACACCCTGTTTGGGCCATGCTTTTGGGCCCAAGCAGACTATGTTGCTGCAGGTGTAGATAAGGGAAAGCACCCTTTTTCTTCAGGATCTTGACTGCACCAGGAGCGGGGGAGCATGGGACCGAGCCATGGCTCGCGATGCTGAGGAGCTTACTTTGTTTTATTTTGCACTTGCTTTCAGTTGTATTTCAGCACGTTGTTGTGTTTGCTGTTTTCATTAGATACTTGTACCTGTTGCATCATTTTCATCATATCTATATATTTATATTGCTTCCGCTGTTGGTTTCTGTTGGTATGCATGTTGTTTACTGCTTCTGTTGTTTGTTGTTGTTTTCTTACCTTGTATAACTTACCGAATGAGGGAATAGTTTTTTCACCGACTCACCAAGGCCCTCGCTACTAGTCGGCAGCCTCTATCATTCGGGAAAACTTGCTTGAGGTCATGTGGAGAATAGGGTACGGGCACCGGTGGAGGGGCTCCAGACATGGGTCGTTACACTAGTCACTAGCTACATTTACTTTTTCCCCATGTTTAGTCCAACATTTTTAACTTAGATCTATTCCATGATAGATAAAGTGTTATCCCAACTCCTTTGGACCAATTAGTCTTTAATAACAAATTTGTAAACATGGAAAAAGGATTTGAGAAGGGTCATATGCATGATCTTTTTAAAACTTTGTGAACTCTTTCACCCCATATTCATACTCTTTTGTCATATTATTGGCATCCATCCATTTTTTATTCATATAAATAATATTTTATTTAGTAGTATAAATATTTAAAAAGATAAATAAATATAAAAAAAGGGGACTTTATAATAAAGAGAACACAACATTTTAATATTTCAAATAATTTTAGCATATTTTTAAGGAAATGGGTAATTGAATTTAAGAAAATAATTGATCCACGTGCGGTAGGTGTTATCCACTAAATTCTTTTACAAGGATCATTGATACCTAGTATTGGATGACTATTGTTCAAGGTAGTACAAGCAACATAGGTGCAAATCCATAAGTATGGGGGTGAGTCTCAAGCAAAAAAATACATTAATAACTGTTCAGGAGATGAAGCAAATGAGGATAATATTTTTCTCCATAAATCTAAATATTCCAAGACTGGGGAGTTAGAAAAGCATCAAAAAACATTTCTTAGTTTTCTACCTAAAGTTGAAAAAATAATAAGCAATATTTTGATCCCTACAATGGGATCCTTGATTGGTGTGACCCTGAGAAGGATTATATGGATGGTATTACATGAAATCATGTTGAGATAGTTGTTGCGGTTTCAACTTTCAAAGATAGCCTTCAATTACTCTATGAAAAGGAAAAGGATTTTGGTCTGAGGAATTAATTTCAGTACCTCTTATCTTTTTGTGAGGCCAAGGTTATGGGAGTGAGGTCATGATGGATATCCTATGGGTTAGATGAAGTTAGTGACCTGACCTTTCCATAGTGTTATTATCAATCGATATTATTTAGAAGGTGAGATTCTTTTTATTTAGGAGGTCTCTAAAAATTAATATGATTATAAAAATAAAGATACCACCCTTTTTCTTTACACATGTATGAATTTATAAATACAGATACCACCCATCTCATTTCATTTAAAAATATAGATACCACTAAAAACTTTGACACATATTTTAAGGATTTTTTTAAAGGGAAAAGGAAATTAGTTACTTTAGTTTGATCCATTGAAAAACTATTGATGTTATTATGCATAACTAAGGCTCCATTTTTCATCATTTATTCTAAATACTAATAGAACTTAAATTTGAGTTCATGCTTCCCAAAAAAGGTAATTTCCTCAAATTTTACTTTTTATTAATGTTGTCCACTATTTGACTATTTCATTTTTTATTTTATATATATTAAAAATAATTATATATTCTTATACGGAAGCTGCATTATTCAAAGTGACCAAAAAAATGGGTGAAGTGTACCACCACTTGAAGGTTAGTTTTGATTTATTTTCATTTTCATTTTAATAATGATGATTCTATTAAAATTTTAATTTTTTAAATTTAGTTGTTCATGTTTCCATTAATATTTTGATTTTGTATGTTTAGTTGTAAATATATTGTTTCATATTATGCATGCATGCACAAATTTAGTTATTCATGTTTCCATCAAGACTCAGGAATCACTCTAAACTTATTTCTACAACTTTGTAATCACTATTACGGTTTAATTACTTTCCTCGTCAATTTTATATTAGGAATCAGAGTATTTAGGTAATTATTCCTACTCTAATTTATGTATTTTGGTATTTTTTCATATTTCTAATCATTTCATTATAAATATATGTTTTCTGTCTCTAAATACATGTAATATTCATTCTTAGTCAGAATCTACATATATTTTTAGATATATTTATATTTTTAAGAGTAAATAATTCTATTCAATATGTAGAATTTATTTTTATTTTAATTTTTCAAGATGAATGTGAAATATTAACATTAAAAAATATGATTATTTTAAAAAAAATATAGTTTGTATCCACTCATGAACCCGTGGGTAGACTTTAAAAGTAAATTCTTTTTATGCTAGTTTGAAAATATAACTATGAAAGTAAGATGTTCATTTTCCATAAAACAAGTCACATAAGGTCATCATTTAAATTTATTTTTACCCAATGTAAATAATCCAATAATTTAAGGAAACTATGATTTAAAACATTTTTTAATGTGATTCCATTTGTAAAAAAAATAGTTTTTAATCCATGCTTTACAATACACTTAGATTTAAGTTAAGGGAATAAAATAATCATTTTAAATTAAGTTAAAGAAAACAAAAGAATAATAAAACCGTATTTTTAAAATCATGAAAAATCAATAATGATAATGAAACTAATACATAAAAACATGAACAAATATAGGCAGTAATATTGTCCTCTTAAGTAGATGAAAAATAGGCAAATATAGGCTGCAATAGCATCCAATAAAGTGGTATAAAATTAATAAATTATAGGTATCAATGGTATTCACTCAATAAGAAAAAATATTAAAAAAATATAGGTTATGTGACACATAGAACTAATAAAAATAAATATTATCATGTCATTGGTTAGCATAACATAATAGACTGGTGGAGAGGAGTCGTATCAAGTCTCTAGTCAGGATGAAAACTAACCTAATAGAGGGTAGTTGTCTCATGTCACTGGTCAAGAAGGAAAAATAAACTAGTGTAGTGGTACAGTATCATGTTATTAGTCCAGATGATTCAAAAAACTAGTGGAGAGGTTTAATATCACATCACTAGTAAAAACAAAACACTGAACTAGTTAGATTAAAAGTATTATTTCAAAAACAATCTTAATAAAACCCCATTTTTAAAGTTCCAACTGGGCATTTGGAAACATATATTGAAAATAAAATCACATAAAAATACATTATAAAATCCTTGTAAAACATAACATTCTTTTAGAAATGACTCTCAGCTATATCCAAATCCAAATAACCAAAAAAATATCCAAAAAATCCCTCAAACAAACATTAACCCACAAAGTGCAATAAAAAAGAAAATCCCATCCTTTGTTTGTAAGACATTTTCCTAAAAACATGAGCCTCCACATTTTAAGATCATAAAGAACTAAAAAAATCTTTATAATTTAGAAAAACAATCTTTAAGAGACAGTGAGGCATTTAATCAAGAAATATGGGTTTATGGTATTTGAAAACTAGTTTTATATCTTAAAACTTGAGTGGAAATACCTTTTTTATAAAATGAAAACCCAAGTAAACTTATCATCATGGGTTGAAAGCCACTAATTAATCATTATATAATTCATAAAACAATTTAAAAAACTATTAGAACCCATAAGAATTATTGTTTAAAATTTAAAAATCTGTGCATGGAGAAACCTACCTTAAATCCATCTCTTTCACAAGATACCATAATAAACCACCAAAAAAGACTATAGAAACCCTTATAATTACATTAAAATACATTAAATAAGAAAACTCAAGATAAAATCATGCTAGAATAAGTTATAGGTTACCAAATACATACTAGGGAAAGGAAAAAAGAAGGTAAGGAATAAGAAGAGTAGGGGGGATTTGATGTGTTTTATGCGAAAGTTGGGTGTTGTGGAAGTCATGTTGAGTGATGCGATGTGGTGCATGGATGCATTATGTGGCTACACGAAACATAAAAATAGGATCAAAGTCAATTGGTGGTCAAGGAATAGATTTGGAGGATCTAACAAAATAAATTGGCACATACCTAAGATTTGGATAGGGTTTATTCATTAGGAAAGTCATTGAAGATTAAGAGTAGTAGCGGCAGTAAGGTTCAGCAAGAGCAGCGATAGTAGTAAGGCTCTGCAAGAGGTTGAAGGTGCGAGATAGAAGACTCTGTTATAATTAATTTTATAATATCAAAGAAAATTTTATTAGCGCTTTAAAAAACTAATAAAGAGTAGTTTTATCAGTGCTAAAATAATAAGCACTGATAAAACGAGTCTTTATCAGTACTAAAATTATATCACTAATAAAGAGTAGTTTTATCAGTAGTTTTTTAGTGCTGATAAAGGGTGGCTTTTATCAGTGCTAGAAATATCAAAAATAAAGATCTAATTTTAATAATCTATTTATTTATTTATAATTATAATTATAAATAAATATATTTAAAATTATTTCTATATATTTATAAATATTTTTATGTATATATATATATATATTTATATACTTATATATATTTATATTATTATATCAAAGGGGAAAGAAGATGGGTAGTGGGAGCGAACTCCACTATGATGGAGATCCTTCAGGTAGTTGTGCGATTTAGGGATTCTTCCTATAATAGGTTTTCCTAGGAATCTTGATCATGAGCTCCATATTGGTGGGGATCTTCGAAATATCCCATGAAAGATAGAGGCATCAGGGGTTTTAAACCCCTCTTCTCGCGAATCTAGATGGGGAGATGCGATGAGGTTCTTCTCTTCAAACAGCGATGGAGCTTCTGACTGAATATTCAAACGAAGTCACTCTGCACATATTCACACAAATTAGGATCTAATTATTAATAGGTTTAAGATCTATAAATACTCAATAATTACAAGAAAAATTGTTCATTTGGGGGAAAATCCATGGAAAATTCAAGATCTAGAGGGTCAACTTTCTGATATTTGGGGTTTTCAGGGTTGAAAATGTGTCACCATCAAATGCGGATACTTCCATATTTTATTCCCATCAGAGGAGTTGAAGCGAAAGACATGGGGGTTCAGTCCAATTTTTATCCAACCTAGAACTCTATGTATTAGGGACTGGGATCCTCGATTTAATCCCTTTTTTATACAGAGCTCAAGAACACAGTTATGGGTTTGTATATATGGTTTGATCTGAATATTTTGGCACCCATGGATCTTGTTTGATATTGCTTCGACAATTGAGACTCCCATAATATTTGATCGAGCGATAGAGGAATCAAGGTTCAGCTATTTCATGCGTGTGTTGGTAGAGGTTGATCTCAACTCCCCACGTATTGATAGTTTTGTTCTGTCTATTTTAGTGATTAATTTTAATCTTATTATTAAATATGAGAAACTTCCATTTTTTTCTCTAGTTTCCAGATGATTGGGCATGTCATGGAACGATGTTAGAAGGATATTTGTTTCCATGTATGCAAATTGAAGGGGTATGATGAATATGGATGCAGACATAAGGACTCCTCTAGGTACAGGAAGGTTGTTGGTGTGGAAGATACTACTTTACTTCCTGAATCTATGGGAGTTAGGAAGAATGATGATGGAACTCCTCATTCAGCTAAGGAAATGAGATAGGATGTTGTGGAGGAATTGAGACATTTGGAGGGTGTACTAGATTTATAGGAGTAGAGTAATAGAACTTGGGATGATATTATGAAAGGAGATTCTGGTGTCCAGAGCATTGGTGCTATTTCTGAGGGTGAAACTCTGGCGCAAGAGCTTGCTAACTCTCAATTGAGGCAGGAACAATTAATTGCATCAAGGGATCACAAGGGAAAGTAAAAAACTTGATGTTGAAACTCATATGAGAGATAAGTCAACGAAGAAAAATGCTTCTATGAATATTATTGATGCGGCTGAAAGGCACAATTCTACCACACAAGTCGTTACAGCTTGTGACTTGACTAGGAAGTGGGACACTCACAAATCCTCTTCTTTGAATATTGGTAACAAAAAATTTAGCCTGCTTGATATTTTGAACAATTCCAACAGCAAGGAGGTGTTCCGTGAGGAGTTTGGAAACTCCCATGGGGTTATCCACCTAGATGGACATACTAAAGGGCCTCGTTTCGATTAGTGAGCAGGATCCTCGACCTCATGAGGACCCAATCCCACCAGATGAATGTATTTAGCCCCATGTTGATGATAAGGGTTGGAAACAGCCTAAAACATAGAGAAGGGACTGCCATCTGAGAGGCAGAGGTGGTGGATGAATCCATAGATGATGTATTTGCTTGCTTGCAGTGGTTTGTCTATTGCTTTTCTTCTCATCTTCAATGTACTTGTACTTTATGACATTTATTTTCAATAAAATTTAAAACCATGGGCATTGATACATGGTTCGCATTGTTTGAATATATTTATATTATTTTATATATTTATAAAATTATAAATATAATAAATATATTTATTATTTAAATATATTTATTATAATTGTATAATTATATATTTATTTATTTATTTATTTATTTATGTATAAAATCATAATTAATATATTTATTATTTAAATATATTTATTATAATTTTATAGTTATTTATATATATATATATATATTTCTAATTATAATTATAAATAAATATATTTAATAATATTTCTATATGATTATAAATATAATAAATATATTTATTATATTTTTATAATTATTTAAATATATATTTATTTATTTATAATTATAATTATAAATAAATATATTCTAAAGTATTTATATATAATTATAAATATAATAAATATATTTATTTTTAAAATATATTTATTATAATTTTATAATTATTTAAATATGTATTTGTTTATTTATAACTATAATTATAAATAAATATATTTAAAATTATTTTTATATAATTATAAATATATTTATATAAATATATATATATATATATTAATATATAATTATAAATATAATAAATATATTTATTATTTAGATATAATTATTATAATTTTATAATTATTTAAATATTTATTTATTTATAATTTCCTAAATACATTTTTTTAAAATATACATATATATTTATAATTGTGTAATTAAATATTTATATTAAAAATTTATTTAAAAATCATTTAAATGTATTAATTATATAAATTTCTAACATATTTTAAATGTTAAAACTTAATAAATAAAAATTGGTAAATATTATTCATATAAATTGCAAACATATTCAAAATATTTCATGTATAGTAAATAAATATATGTGTAAATAAATATTACAAAATGATTAAATATATTTTTAACAATATTAATGAATATATAATAATAAATGAGTGAATTAAATTAAATAAATTAAATAAATATTAAAAGGTGAATTTGTAACATTTACGTGAATGTGGATATACATATGTACACATACACATCTACACACATATATATACACGTGTGTATACACACATACATACATGCAGTTATACATGTACATATATTTTAAATTATTTAATATCAATATAAATATATATATCTTAATAAATATATTCATTTATATATTATATTATTGTTTAAATAAAATATATTTTTTAAAAAGAAAAGGTATGATCCCTTTTATTAAAAAAGAAACAAAATGGAGGAGGAGAACAATTACAACAAAAAACCCAAAACAAAAAGAAAGATGAGCCAAAAGACTCCAACAACAAACCATCAATGAAGATACAAAAGGTCTAGAAAATCAATCGCATTAGTAAGATTGGGACCTCTCCTACCCCTACCATGAGAAGTTCTTCCACGTGAATGATAGTCACTCTTCCAAGATTTTGCTCTTTGTCGTGGTTCATGAACATCACCTAAAGATTCCTCATCAGTGTCTGTAGAACCCATTATATTGGATACCTCCCTATATCTAAGCTTTATATTCCCTTTGCTCACATCCATAATAGGCACATCTTTGGAAACAACCCCTCCATTGTTAGCCTCTTCATGAGATCTTGTATTAAAATCAGTTTCACTTTTAGAGGCCCCTGTTGGATCCAATGAAGTGGCCATAAAACTAGAATCGGAAATACAACTACTCTCACGGCTTGAAATACTTCTAACATCACCACTCAAGGACCCTTCTTCAAGATGAAAGCCAACAAAATCCTTCTGAAGACAAACATCTTGTTGTTGATTTGTAGCACCCAAAACACTAACCATGGGAGAACTAGAAAAATCCATAGGAGAAAAGATACCAACCTGTATAGAAGGATTTGTCTCAATCTTTGCAGTAATGACATTTCCATCTTTGATGGGAGAAGAAGATCCACCCCCCTTCCCAAGTTGATCATCATGTCCAATATTCTTGTTGACCTGTATAGAAATGGGAGCAGTATCTTGTTCATTGTTGGCATTACTACCAATAGAAAACCTTGTAAAAAGTTGAGCAGAATCTATCTCATGCTTTCATTCCCACTGGTCTTACTGGCCATGTACTAATAAATAAGACTTGATGGGTGGGTTATCCCCTTGGAGGGTTATGGTCTTCCTTTCCAAGGATGTGTGTGAGTTGTGTGTGTGTGTTTAAATATAATTATACCCTCAAACACCTAATATATATACATTTTCCAAAACTATAGATTTAATTAAATTTTCATCAATGGAGGGACAAGAAACTCCATCCCCCTTCCCAAGTTTTCCTTCCTCCCCAATTTTCTGTGTGACCAGTATAGAAATGGGAGTAGGATCTTTAAGATTTAAATCTCTAGTATCCTTTCTACTAATACTACCAATAGAATTCACAACATCTATGCTCAAACCATAACCACAGTTCCTATCTCCAAAAGAAACAATGTCTTCATCCTTCGCAAACCTTTTCCACATTTATCAACAGAAAGCCCAATATTGCAACATTTTTACAGAAAACAGGTATGTTTTCTACATCAATATGCAACTCAAAACAGAATTCATAACCAATCAATACCATTGTATCAATGATAGTTGAACACATGTAAATATCAACAAGAATATAATAAAAGCATCAAGACCGCCACTACCACACAATAGGGCAAGGGAAGCGCTGCCTTTTATCAGCGCTAAGCAGAAAGCGTTGATAAAGAGGTGGGTCTTTATCAGCGCTAGCTAAAAGCACTGATAAATGTACCCTTTATCAGCGTTATTATTAGCGTTGATATAAGTTTTTAATAAAAAATATTATTAATTTATATAAAGTTATTATATTTATATTCAAAAATAATGTTTATTTGTATACATTAAATAAAAAACTCATGTTTATAATTAATATATTTTTTTAATAATTTAAATATATATATATATAATGTTTTAATTGAAAAAAGTATTTCTAATATTATAATTATATATATATATATTTAAATAATTATAATATTATAATAAATTACATTAAATAATAAATATATTTATTATATTTATTATATTTATTATGTTTATTATGTTTATTATATTTATTATATTTATTATATTTATTAGTTTTATTAGTTTTATTAGTTTTATTAGGTTTATTAGATTTATTAAAGATTTATTAGATTTATATTTATTAGATTTATTAGATTAATTTATTAGATTTATTAGATTTATTGGATTAATTCATTATATTTATTATATTTGTTATATTTAATATATTTATTTTATTTATTTTATTTATAAATATATAATACTTTTTAATATATATATTTATAATTAAAATTATTGAATATATGTGTGTTTTCCAATGAATTTGGTCAATGAATACATTGACCATGCGTATATGTTATGTATCATGCATGAATGTTCATTTATACATTACATCACGTTATCCATTGATGTGGTATATTTATTAATTCATAATGTTTCCCATATGAACTATATATGTTCTAAAAAATGTACTTATAAAATTACATTAAATATATTTAAATAATAAATATATTATATTATATTTTTAATGATATATATAAATACTTTTCAAATACATTTTTAATTATAATTATAATTATATATATATATAATTATAAAATTATACATATATAATATTATAATTTTATTAATATATATATAATAACAATTATATACAAATATTTAAAAATATATACTATTTATAGTTATAATTATAACTATAAATATATATATATATATAATTATAAAATTATAATAAATATATTTATTATACTACTTATAAAGTTATAAATATATAATTAAATAGATATATTTATAAATATATAAAAATATTTATAAATAAATACAAAAAAATTATATTTATTTAAATAATTATTAATTTATAAAAAAATATTTATTATTTAATATATAATATGTTATATATAATTAAATAAATATATATTTATAAATATATTTATAAATATTAATACAAATATTGATAAATAAATACAAATGTTATTTATAGTTATAAATAAATACAGATATATTTAAATAATTTTAAAATTATAATAAATATATTAATTATATATATTAAAAAAAATATAAATATTATATATATAAATTTACTATGATTTTATAATTATATAAATAAATATATTTATTTATTTATAATTATATTTATAAATAAATATATATTTCATATAAATATTTATAAAATTATAAGAAATATATTTATATATAGCTATAATATTTTAAATATATATTATTTATTTATTTATTTTATATATTTATATGATTATAAATATAATAAGTATATTTCTTATAATTTTATAATTACTTAAATTATAATTTTATAAGTATAAATAAATATATATTTATTTATAGTTATAATTATTAATAAATATATATATATTTATCCTATATATCATTTTAAATAAATATATAATAATATAAATAAATTATTAAAATTATACTTTTATTAGCGCTTTTTTAGTGCTGATAAATAGGTCTTTCATCAGTGTTTTTTTAGCACTTATAAAGGTGTGTTTTATCAGCACTTTTTATTTTAGCACTGATAAAACATAAATTTATCAGCACTTTTAACTCGCACTGATAAAGGTTCCAGCAGGTTTTATAAAAGAACCCTAACAAGCTCCTCCTCCCTCGCACCCTTTAAATCCTTCGTAGAAGCTGACCTCTGTGTCGTCGATCCCTCCTCCGTCGCGACCCCTCCTCTTCCTCCTCCTCCTCCAACGTCGTTGCCTCCTCCTCCTCCTCTACGTCCGCCGACTCATCCTCCTTTGTTGCCCCCACTACCTCTTCCTCCTCCTCCTCCTCCTTCTCCTCCTCCTTCTTGTGTGTCCCCCTTGTCCACCTGACCTACTCCGGCGCGCCCTCCTCATCCGACGACCATCCCGGCAGCCTCCTCTACAGCGCATGGATTCCCCCCAGTGAGTCTTTATTGTGGTTTCCCAGGTTTCCATAGGGTTTGTGGGGTTTGGATGAACCCTTATGGGTAGGGTTTAGGTGTGATGTGTTTCCTTTGGTTTTTAGGGTGTGTGAAGGGTCTGTGATGTCTTGTTCTCCCTTCTATTTAAGCGTCATCGCATTTGCACACATCTAAGGTAGGAAAATTCACATTTTCCTTTCTAATTAAGTCCATTTGATGCTTGAATGTTTTTAGTTAAATCTTTGACTTGATTTGTAGCTTCTCAATACACTTGGTCAATCTTCTAGTGTTTTCAAGTTAGTTGGTTTTGTTAAAAATAGTTTTGAAGTATTTTTTCCTGGTGATGTTTATGTGTGATTATGGAAATTGTGTTCATTTGATGTCAAATGTTGTTTTAATAATGTTTTCAACATGAAAAGCACCTTAGTATTACTCTTGAATAGTTTATTATGGTGTTTTCTAGTTTTTAATTTGTTTGATCTGTTTATAAACTTTTTAATAAACTGTTTGGTTTGTTTATAAAAAATTATTTATAAATTGTTTGGCCTATTTATGAAATTTTTTATAAATTGTTTGATTTGTTTATAGAATTTCTAGTAAAATATTTTTGTTGCTTATAAAATTATTTATAGTTTTTTTGGCCTACAAAAAAATTGTTCATAAACTGGTTAGCTTGTTATAAAATTGTTTATAAACTGGTTGGGTTGTTTATATAATTTTTTATAAATTGTTTGGTTTGTTTGTACAATTGTTGATAAATTGTTTGGTTTGTTTTATAAAGTTTCAATCATTTTATATTTTTGATTGATTTTTTATGGAAATGATTTGGTGTGTGTTTAGAAAGTATAAGGTCCCTTTTGGAAATTGTGAAATGTTTGGGTGTGTGTGTGTTTGAAACTCAAGGGCCCGTTTGGCACTTTTATATGCTTTTTTTGTTTTAACTTGTCTTAAAAAGGCACTTGGGCACTTTTTGGTAAATCCTTGGTGTAAAGCCTCATTTGGCCATGTTTATGTAAAAGTTTTATTTGTTGTTTTGGAAATGGTTTTGGCGTGTGTTTGGTTTTTCAAGAGGGATTTGGAGGGTCCGCACTACTGTCAGGTTTAAAAAAAATCTTGGTTTTGTATGCCTCATGGTTGTGTGTGTTTTTACATTGTGTCTCAAATCATCGATCTCATTGTGGCTATTCATTGTGCCTCACAATAACCTTGTTATGAAATGACTGTCACTAAAATTTTAATCCACTGAAGGTGAGTATACTATATTTTTTTCACATTTACTCATCAATGATGTGTTCTCCTTAGATGCATCCCTTTAAAGTAAACCATATAAAATACTTGTTTCGTTATATTTATTCATTTTTGTTTGTTTTCATGAGTGAACCATTAAGAGTGAAGGATTTAATGATTTCCTTTAAATGAGGTAAAAATATCCTATAAAATGGGTTAACATCATCAAGATAGTATTTCTAAATATGCAACACCTAGATTCACCTATCATCTTAGGGTGATCATTTTCAACATGGTATGAACATAATTGAATTATATATGTATGATTAAACTCATCCACTTTTTCATTACCATCATGAAAAAACCATATTCTTCATACCATGATTCACTTTAACTCGATAGAACACATTGACTTTGAAACATCCCTCAACCCCATCGAGCATCCAACTCATCCAAGAGTATTTTAATGGAAATAATACATAAAAAATAGTACCAATTCCCATGATTTAATTTTATTAATAAACTATTCATATGATTTATCAATTGTGAAATTAATCTATATACCACACAATAGGATAAAATGTCATTTTTAGAGAACTCTAATTATCGATGTAAAAACAATTTCATATTGATCTTATCTCTACTAAGATCAACTTGAAAATATCCTTTTTCAAGTCATATAATGAGATACTTATAAAAACATAAACAACCCATCAATCATCAATATATATTCAATATCTATATAAACTCTAAGGTCCTTCATACACACCCCACAAATGAATCAATATCTATCATGTTGAGCCTCAAAACAAACTCACCCCAAAAGGAACATGAAGTAGATCTCTAGTTTAGAATAGATGAAATACAATCTAAAATTTATATAACCATCACTAAGTCACATTACTTAAAAAAACCATCATACTTCAATAAATTATATATATATAACCTGCTTATGGATATCTTCATTACATTCACAGCCTCTAGTTTTAGTCTATGATGCACATCCTTGGATGCTTGATGCACCTCTTCTTATAGAACCTCATGATGGAATAACACAACCAACCTAAATATAATTACTTAAACCAACCTCATTCTAATAAAAAATATACAATGAATATTTAAACACACTGTCATGTCATCATTTCCATCAACATCTCCACATCATTCACCCCCGCCCCCCAAGATTATCATTTACAAATTCCACGTCACTTATAACTATATGATGAATGAAACCAAACCTATTAAGATTCAATGAGGTTTGTAAGATATTTACTATATATGTTTTCATAGGTTATGAAGTCACCACATAAGTTTTAATCACCTATTAGTTTTTGATGTCTACTTCACAGACTAGGTTCAACAAACATTACTACCATACAAATGAGAAAATCCTTAGCAGTGACTACTCTAATGTCCAATCTATAAAATATTTATCAGATATGATACTATAAGGACCCTCCCCCATAGTAAATATAGTGGAGTTAGGAATATATTAGTTTTTAACCCCCCCCCCCCATCCTATATTTAAATGGATATGGGTTAGTTACAATTGGAAATGTAATGATACAGCCCAGGCTGGTATCATAATTAACAACTGAACTGACTTTACTGTAACTTAAGAGGCGTTCATGATCCCTATAGGATAACAATCATACCCTGGTAAAAAATACAATTAATGTGGAATATTTTACTCATAAAGTAGAGTAAATTAAAAATGATCTTTCTCCTGAAAACTATACATGTCCCATTCATAAGTTGAACATCTAGGAAAATAGTAGATATATAAAAAATAAATAAAAAGGAAGCAGATATCATAGATGGAAAATAAAATCCCACTATTGACCAATAAAACCATTTAACTAGAAATTTCCCATTTTTAAATCTCATTGGAACTATTTTGGATAGGTATAACATATGAGTTCTCATTTTATGTTTTCTTTTCAGTTGGAAATCTCCTCTGTCGCGTGCCTCTCCTTTGTCGCGAACACACCTTCACCGCGCATTGAATGACACCTTCACTGTGAGTTTTATCCTGTTACTCATTGGTTTCCTCTTATTCTCATGTTATTACTATTTGGTATTTATAGTTATTTTGTTAATTGTATGAGATAAACACCCCACTAAAATTGTGGTCGTTGGTGGCCCTAGTTTGTGTACTAAATGAATTGCATGTTGGTTGGTTTCTATTGAACATTTGAATATAGAAATTGGTAATTTATTTATACTTTGATAATGAATGAATGCCTCGGTATGATAAAACTTCTATGATAACCCCTGAATTAACTAGAGCGATTGAATAAGGGATGCTTTGTAAAATCTGAAATTGTGTTTGTTTGGTTTGTATGGTGTTGCAATTGTGAGCACGGTTGTGTGTTTGTAAAGTGTTGCAGTTTTTGGCATGATTGGTATGCCATTTTTTCCATTTTTTAGTTCCTCCACCATTGAATATCAATCCAAACCTTACCCATTTCAATGGCACCGCCACTTTTTTACTAGTGAAATTCCAGTGAATCTTAGAAGCCCACTTCACTAGAGGACTATATGGGACACTTTATGGACACCCTAGTCAAATATCCATAACAAAACATGTAATTAATCCTTCCACCCACAAGAAATCTATGGAAAAACATACCATCTATTATTTTATTACCATAGTTCTTGACTCGATACATTATGTTTCTAGATAAACACTAAAAACTGGTTTAAAACAATGCATATAGATCACATGTGGGATACTAAAACATTCTAGTGCAAGGGATTCTCATAGCTAGTTCCATTGATCAGGTGGTTGGGAAGATGGGTGTGATCTACTTTGTTCCTGAGTAATACATGGAGAGGTAAGGGTATTTTTTACCATAGCTAGTTCCATTGATTATAGTTGGATGATGACTCTAGTTGAACATCTTTTGTGTAATTATTTTGTTAAATATTAATATTAATGAATCAAATAGAATGAATATGAATAAAGAATGGATGAATGCCAACCGGTTGACAAAAGAGTATGAAGATGGCGTGAAAGAGTTTATCAATTTTGCAAAAGATCATGCATATGACCCTTCTCAAATCCTTTGTTTGTGTTTATGCTGTTGTTATTCAAGATAAATTAGTCCAGAGGAGTTGTAAGAATACTTGATCTGTCATGGAATAGATCAAAGTTATACATGTTGGAATAAAAATGGGGAAAACGAATGTAGGTAGTGGATGGGATAGCACTGCATTTTATAGATCATCTAATATGATTACAAGTGTAAACAATGAAATTTGATTGCATATGTGAATGATAATGAAGATCATATTGAGGAAATGACAAGGACAGTTGAATATGAACTTCATGATTTCCCAAAATTTCTTAAGAAGTTAAAGAGTTGTGAAAAGACTTTATTGTATGCTTGTTGCACTAAATATACATCATTGTAATCCGTACTGAAGCTGTATAATTTGAAAGCAGGAAACTGGTGGAGTGATTCCAGTTTTATGGAACTACTTGCTCTTCTGAATAACATGCTCCCAGAAGATAATGAGCTCTCAAGTCGAACATACGATGCCAAATAAATGCTACACTTGATGGGTATGATCTCTGAAAGAATACACGCCTACCTAAATGACTATATACTGTTTCACAAGGACCAAAAATCACTTATATAATTCCCAAAGTGTGGTTCTTCTTGATACAAGAGATATGAATCCAGTACTACAAAAGTTTTATGGTACTTTCCAATCATTCCAAGGTTTAGGTGCTTATATGGAAATGAGGAGATTGTAGGACAATTGACATAGCATGCAGATACAAGAATTAAATATGAGAAACTACATCACCCGACAGACTCTCCTCAGTGGAAGAGAATTGATCAGGAGTATCCTAAATTTGGAAATGAGCTGAGAAACCTTTGTCTTGTGTTATCTACAGATGGAGTGAATCCTTTTGGTTTTCAAAGCAGTAGTCACAGTACATGGCTAGTTATGTTAATAAATTATAACTTACCACTGTGGTTATGCATGAAACAAAAATACATCATGTTATATATGCTTATATCAGAACCAAAATAACTGGGTAATGATATTGATGTTTATTTGGATCCATTAATTGAAGATTTGAAATTATTGTGGGATTCAGGTGTTACATTGTATGATGCTTACAAAAATAAAGATTTCACTTTGAGAGCCATGTTGTATGGGATGATAAATGACTTTCCTACTTATGGAAATTTTTCAGGATATAGTATTAAAGGAACTCAAGGGTGTCCCATTTGCGAACAAGGTATGTAGTCAATTAAGTTGAAACATTCATTGAAAACTGTGTTTCTAGTACATTGTAGATTTATACCCCGACGGAATAAGTATCGATCTTGGATGGCATCATTCGATGGAAGTTTAGACGAATATACAGCACCATCTCCACTAATAGGTGATCAATTTTTTGAGAAAGTAAATGATGTGGACACTAATTTTGGTAAACCGTTTTCAAAAAACCTTACAAAAACCAGTTGGAAAAAGTGATCAGTTTTTTTTTTAATCACCATACTAGAATTGTCTGTATTTCAGACATTTTCTTGATGTTATGCATGTTGAAAAAAAAATATGTGATAGTGTCATCAGCACATTTCTAAATTCACTTGGAAAAACAAAGGATGTAATTAAGGCTAGGTTGTATATGGTTGATATGGGAATACGAGAAGATTTGGCATCGATGAAGGGTGAAAAATGAACATTTCTTCCTCCTACTACTTACACTCTTTCCAAGCAGGAGAGATATCAGTTTTTCAACTTCTTGAATGATGTAAAGGTTCTAAAGGGGTATTCATCAAATATCAATAACATCATGTCAATGATCAATTTAAAGTTAAAGGTTTAAAATCATATGAATGCCATGTTTTGATGTAAGATCTAATTCCTATAGTTTTACAATTCATTTTTTCCAAGAATTTCTATCATATATTAATGAAGCTATGTTTCTTCTTCAAAGCTATATGTAAAAAAGTTATAGACCCAGCGAAATTTCTGACTATGTAAAGATAAATTTCCATCATATTATAAGAATTGTAAATGTTCTTTCCACAGACATTATTTGATATGATGGTTCATTTTATAGTTCACTTGGTGAGAGAGATTCGACTATGTGATCCTGTACATTATAGATGGGTGTACCCCATTGAACGGTATATGAAGATTTTGAAAGGATATGTCAAAAATTAAATTCAGACATAGGGTTGTATTGCAGAGTGATATATTTTTGAGGAAGTTGTTGAATTCTATACCGAATGCCTATCTGGTGTGGAAAGCATTGGCCTACCAAAATCTCATCACACTAGGCGGCTTGAGGGTGAAGGAATTTCTATAAGGGAGGTTGTCACAATCAATATTACAGATCGGGAGTAGGCCCACCTTTATGTTTTGTATAACAATTTTGACGTTGGCCCATATGTTCAAAACCACAAAGAAATTATTAGGCATTTGAATCCATCTAGGGATGAAAAATAGATATGAGATACACATAATAGATAGTTTATAGGATGGTTTCGGGACCATATTTTTAAGAAGTCAGATGAAAATACGGACTCAATTTCAGAACAACTTTGATGGCTAGCTAGAGGACCAAGTGTGTATGTATTGTCTTATAATTCTTATACAGTTAATGATTATACATTCTATAATAATGAACATTATGAATACAGTGCCATGTAGAATAGTGGGGTTACACTTGTGGTTGAAGCAATACATGTTTTCAGTGCTAAGGAAAGAAATATAATTTATGTGAATATATAATACTTTGGCATCATCAAACAAATATGGGAGTTGGATTATACAAAATCCAAGTGCCGGTTTTTTAATGCAAGTGGGTTGATAATAGGAGTATTGTTAAAATAGATGAATTGGGATTTGTGAAAGTTGATTTCAGTAAGGGGAAAAGTAAAAACCTTTTATAATGGAATCACAAGAAGTATAAGTATTTTATATTTCATATCCAGCAAACCGAAATTGGTCAATTGTTCTGTTATCGAACAAAACAACTAAAGGGTCAGATGAAAATTCAATAGAGGATGACCCTTTCATTGGTACTTCGCAATCATTTCACAGTGGTCCCAATGTAGATAATGTTTTGTATGTCATAGGAGATCAAAATGAAGGGATTTTTATAGTCGATAAAGGGGTCGAATCTCTTCAAACTTTAAAAAAAGTGAGAGTTCAATAATTAGGTTTTTTATTGTAATATACATTGTGTTGTCTTATGTTATTATATGTTCACTTCTGCTTTTATGTAATCTAAATTAAATGTTAAACCACATATGCAGATAATGACTTCTGCACCTACTAATGCGCCCAATACTGAGGCACAATAGGTCTCTCAACCTACTATTGTTACTCCCAGTGCAGAGGAACAACAGGTTTCTCAACCTATTGTTGTTGTTCCCAATGATGAGGTACAGCAGGTTTCTCAACCTGTTGTTGCTGGTCCCAGTACCGATGTTAGGGCTCTGGAGAAACATAATAATGATGTTGAAACTAAGTAAATGGTAGGCAATGAAACCCTGGCAGCACAGAAAAAAAGAGCATCGTAGTGTGACAGTATTATCCAAAATTCTTAAGGCAAAAGAAAAAGGCATCAAATTTGATGTGGGATGGAATAAGAAAGTCCAGCATGTTGACCCCAACAAATCCATGTTTAATAGTTATATTGGAATCATCACTCAACAATGAGTTCCGATTGATGTATAGTTGTGGCACCATATTGTCATCAGGCTTAAGACACTACTGTGGGAATAGATTACAGTAATGTTATGATATCATTTCTGTAATTTATTAAAATAAAATAAAATACTAAAACATTGATTTTCTCTTCTTCATTCCTTGTAGAGTGCATTTATAGTAGATGTCTTGCATAAGGAATATTTATTAAGAGTTTCATAAAGGATTCATAGATTCCTACACACAATTTTAATGAAATATCATCTTAAATATGCTAAAGGGAAAATCAAGTTACACCCACCTTCTCTTTATGCAAACTTGATATCCCAAGGAGCGTGGGATACGTTTAGCATCTATCATGCAGAGCAGACTTTTCAGGTACATTGTGTCTGGTAATACGTTGTTTGACATTTCTTGTATTCATCACTTTATTTTTTTATTTATGAAATATCAACCGGGTGATGAAAATAAGGAACATGTAGCAAAACCAGGGTGCCTCTACCGTAAAGCAAGAATGGGGTATGCTTCACTTGAGAAAAAATTGGTACATATTTTAAAACTATCGTAATACTTTTATGTGACATAAAACAAAACCATAACCATGTTCTTCTTTTTATATGCAGATTGATGAATCGAAATAGAAATCCACTTTTATCCCATGCCATGTGCTATGGAAGGAGGATTGTTGACGCTCCTTTCGTCACAGAATCTAAAGTTCGGAAAAGGGAATATCTGAGCTAAAAGTGATTAATCCTTTGAAGAAACATCAAAAATCAACAAAGGGATGGAAAAGGAGAACATTTCCCATGTATCGCGCAAGTTTCATCTTGGTCGCGCAAGTACACTTGCGCGCCGCCTCAATACTTGCGCGACCCATCATGGTCGTGCAAGGGACTTGCGCGACAGATCTGATAACCGCCCAGTAACCGCCCGGGGTCTTCTTTTTGCCTATAAATAGACCCTGTGGGCCCCCCATTCGAGGAGATCTTTTTTCCAGAAACTCGGATCAAAGCTCCCGACGCCCAAGTCTCTTCTCAAAGCTTCCAGAACACTTCTAAGGTAATTTCTTACCTAGAATGGAAGATCTAAAGGGAAGAAGGAAGGCCTAAGTGTTGAAACTTATCAAACACTTGCGCGCCGACTTAATTCCTTCAATATAACTTGCGCGTCCCTCTTCTGGAAGAACCTCAAGAGGATGGGAAAGGGTTTAATAAAGAGTCGCTCAAGTAATTCAACTCTGTTTGAAAATCGCGCAAGTATCCCTTATGTCGCGCAAGTATACTTGCGCGACCAATACTTGCGCGCCGCCGCAGGACTTGCGCGACCTTCAATACTTGCGCGCCCCTATCTTTTTGGGTGCCCATCTTGCCCTTTTTCACCCCTCTTAAGCCATTTCACCCTTCCTATTCAAGATTCAGTCTTCAAGATACTCTTCAAAGCCATTTATGGCATGATTTCTTGATTTGACATCCTTATCTGAAAGGAATTATGTGAAATATCTCTCAAAACCTAGTGATTTAAACATCTTTATGTCACCAAAGATTGAGAGTTCATTCATTCAACCTCATCCTTTAAGATGAGAGAATCCTAACCTGGGTTTCCTTTTCAGGAATAATCCCCAGTTATAAAACCTTTAAACTTGGGCATCTTCCTTAAGAATAAGCCCCAATCAAAGTCCTTTAAACTTGGGCATCTTCCTTAAGAATAAGCCCCAATCAAAGTCCTTTAAACTTGGGCATCCTCCTCAAGAGTAAGCCCCAAACCTTAATCCCTAACCTGGGTCTCCTTTTCAGGAATAAGACTCAGTCATAACCTTGGGCTTCCTTTTTAGGAGTAAGCCCCAAGTCCCCTAACCTAGGCTTCCTTCTCAGGAATAAGTCCTAGTCATAAATCTTGGGCATCTTTCTTAAGAGTAAGCCACAAGTCTCTTAAAATTTCTCTTAACCAGTCATAAATTTCCTTTGATTTGGGTTTCCTTTTCAGGAATAAAACCCAATCATAAGTCTCCTCCTAACTTGGGCATCCTCCTTAGGAGTAAGCCCCAAGATTAGAGTATTCAAATCTCCATGAAGCACATATAACTTTGTGGACCCTGTTCATGGATTTTCTTCCTAAAAGTAAATCCTAAACCTTCGCCTATCTGGGCAGTCATCTATACATAAGCCCCAAAACAAATTCTTATGATTGCATCTTTTATGGCACAATTGTCTAAATTTTACCAATACCTCTTGTTTCTCACACCGAGCATGACTCACGTGAGCTTAGAGTGTAAAAGTAATTATGACATTCATCTTTGAGCCATCAATCATAAAACATCATATCCCATTCCTCGAACTACGTGGGTTCTGATTCCTTTTTTCAAAACAAAGGATACGTAGGTAGCCCATTCATGAGTTCGATCCCAACATTGAAATAATCTCTGTCCTTCTGAATGACGATAAACTTCAAGTGCCCCACTGAGTGGCTTTAAAACCAGCCTGGTCATCAAAATGACCAAGAGACTTTTATATAAATGTTTTGAAGGATACCATTGACCAAGAATCTCTAAACAAATATAGATGATTCTATATTGATGAAGAACCTCGAATACATATAAAAGATTCTCTAAATTTCTTGCATATTTAATCATTGATTGTTAAAACTAAAGGAAAGCTCATTTTATACTTGGTAATGTAATAAGGATTCACGAACTTAACTTAAATCTATAAAGAGAGTCCCGGAGTAGACAATAATTCCCCTCAAAAAGGTGTGATGAGTCCGACCTCCCATCCTCTCGACCAATGCAAATTCCTAAGCCTTATTAGCCCACAAGCTAATGAGCGCCTGCCTTTGGAAAGTAGGTCCAAACGGATGTGGAATCATTGGATGTTTCCGGTTCTACGAACAAACCCGTTAGAAACCGATCGGAACGTTTGAATCTCCCGTCCAGGAGGTCATCCCCGGATTCCGCGCGAAACAAAAAATGGTGAACCCGACGTGAATCCTTAACCAAGTTAAAGTGATGTTCTTCTTAGATGTTAGGCCCCTTGGGCTAACAAGGAAATCATTGACATATGATCATCCAAAAGATGCAGTAGCCGGATTCATCTTGATTATGTCTGTTATATGGAACAGGCACTCTTTTTTCAAGATCTTCTACAAAAAATGGCTTTCCTTAAATTCACCCCTGTGAATACTGCTGCTAAGAACACCTCTACTGTGAGGTCTGCTGCCGTGAAAACCAATGCTGCTACTCCTGCTGGAACGTCATCCGCTCTGAGGATGACATCACCAACTCAGCGTCTTCAACGCTGTGTTTCAAATGCACTGGTTAAGGAGTACCGTCGTAACGGTACTATCCCAACTCTGGAGGCCGCTCGTCAAGCCCTCCAAGTTAACAATTCTACCTGGTCGTCCGGACAACGGCGACCAGCAATCAAGAAGCAGGCGGTGCTGACTACCGTCTCCAACCGTTTCGGGTCGTTATCCCCGGAACGCAATTTCCATTCACTCCCTTATTCTGAGGAAGTGAATGAGCAGGTCCCGCAGGACCTTAATTCAAAGAGACAGGAGTCCTTCTCAAGGGCTCCCATCAACAATCGCCGCCAGACTCGTGCGGTAGTGCACCCTCAACATGATGAGGGTACCGGCTCCAGGCATTCAGCTCAGGTTCCTCAAACCCGAGCAGGCAAGATGAATCACCAGAGACGGAATCCGGTTAATAATAGGCAGGTTGTCATCCCTGCCATCTCCGGAGAAGTCCACCAACCTAACTTGGTGGCAAACAACGAGCAGGCACACACACCTGCCCGTTTTAATCCCGCTGTCCAGCAGACTCGTCTGGCAGCATCAAGCCAATCCCGCCAGGCAATTCCGGCGGAGTACCATAGGCAGGAACATACACCTGCTTATACATCAGCAGTTAGTCAGCAGGCTCGTCTGACTACATATGATGGATCTCGTCAACAACGTTTGGCGAAGTGTAATCAGCAGGCACATACACCTGCTAATACTAATCAAGCCTACCAACAGTCTCGTTTGGTAGCGCACGGAGAAGTCAGTCGGAAAGCCCCGACGACAAACAGGAGGCAGACTAAACTCTCTGCCTCCACACTTGAGTACTGTCAGGATTCACTGACAGGAAAAGGAGGACAGGAGCAGGCACATACACCTACTCCAAGCCCGGAATGGACGTATATCCCTGTTCCGGCGGCTGAAGTCACCAAACATATTTTGTCAATGGTGAAAGAGCAGAAGCAAATTCCTGCTCATATTCTGGATGCTTGCCAGGATATCATAACAGCTTCAGCATCATCTCAGGGACAGACACATAAATCTATCCCTAGCAGTGGAGTGACACATCAACAATTCACTCCGGAACAGACACACACATCTGTTCCAGTCCAAGAGGGTTGTGGGGCCTACTCCCCCATATCATATGGACAACCAAGTCAGGCACATACATCTGATTTGAGCGATGATCGTCAGCCTAACCTGACCATCTTTCCTGATCAGGCACATACACCTGCTCAGAGCAATCACTTTCGTCATCAAGTGATTTCTAAAGCGAGTAAGAAGGCATCTAAGAAAAAGATCCGCCCAGCACAGTCAGGAGATCAAAGGCCAATCTGTAACAAGGCCTTGCTCGATGCTGGAGTTCTTGAAGCCCTCAGACATTTATCTGTCGGAATTCAAGATTCTACTCCCTCAGTTCCCAATAACAGGAACATTAATCCCGAAGGTCTTCAACAGACACTTCCTCATGAAGACTTGCTTCATGAAAATTCGGTCAATCTTGAAGTTTCTTCTTCAGATGAGAACCACAGGAACCCTCTGTGTGGTCAGAAGACCAAGGAGCAAGAGATATCATCTTTTGCTGTAACCCATCATGAAGGTCCTCCTCATGGTGATGAACTTCGCTGCGAAAGTCCTCTCCGCAGTAGTGATTCACATTGTCTCGAAAATTCTTCAGAAGGCAATGTAGTGACGAGAAAGCCCTCCTATCTCGAGGCACTTGCAAACGTAAAACCAGTCATGTCTGAAGTTTTACTATCGGCAGGTGAAACTCTTTCTCCATCAGAAGATAGCTTGGGGTTCAAGTTATTCTCCGAACCTTCCCTAGGTCATTCATCTTCCAGCATGAATAGTGATTCCTCTACCAATCTTGTTGAATCCGATGAAGCAACAAGGAAACACCAACTCTGGTCCAAACAGGTAGAAGAATCTTCATTTAATGATAAAGAGGAAATTCTGAACATGAGGAAAAAACTGGCAAAAGGTGAAGTACCAGTCATGTTTTGGCCTTTGGCTGATTCACAGTATGACATTCCAAAGATGTTGACGGATGATGGAATCCATGATATTCGTCTTAACATATGGAAAACTCTTTGTCAATTAAAGAAGAAGGTATTATCTTATGATGAATATGAAAATCATCTTAAGATAATAGAAGGGTTACAACGCCAGATTGATTTGGCATCTCTATCAGTCTCTCGGTATCCGAAGGCTGAAAAGCAACAGAGAACCCTTCAACGTTCATGCCTTGGCGCGCTGAGAAAATTGCGTCAGTTAATTTCCAATGCTCCATCTAATGTTCATATCAGAGGATGGGGTATTCACGGAGCACTACATTTCACAGTGCTTTCCGGTCAGCAAAGCCCGCCGAAAATGGTCTCATGCAATGTTATTGCCCATGGCCGGCCACAGTCAATGGGCTTTGTTCATAATCAAAATCTTGCTCGAGATCAAGCTTCAACTAGTTCCTCTCAAAATCAAGTATATAGAGAACAGGTTGTTGAATTGCTCCTACATCAAGCAGGCGAGAATATTGCGCAAGCCTCTCGTCTGGAGCAAACACGTCATCAAATGACAGAAGTTTCGGAAATCATCCAACGGTCTGTTGAACCAGGTGATAAAAGTGGATACAGGTTAATGCATCCAGCTAATTTCCGAACTAAGATCCGCAAGATCAAGAGAGATTTCAAGAAGATCTCAGACATAGCATGTCAAGAGACACCCCAGCTTGCCAGACTGGGGAATTCTCTAACCCAACCCTCAGAATCAACGAATGGGATTCGAGGAGTTGAGCAGAAGCAACAGGAACACCCCCAGTCCACCGGACTGGGGACTTTTTCAAATCTTCAATCCCTCCCTCAGAGAAAGTCAGTATTCTCTCGATTAGGGAATAAGCCTCAAGAGGAACGAAGAGCCAAGATGTCAGGAGATTCTCTCCAAGTGACGGTTCACAAAGAAATTCCTGAGGGGTCAAGTCAACGGAATGCCATGTCTTATCATGGACATAAAAGGAGACAATATCATAGAAATGCTGATAGAAAGGATTTCATGAAATATGCATCCATTAATGTCATCACTGCCGTTGCTGCTGATTCACCAGATGAGGCTCAATCAGAGGGATCAGATGAAGAGGTTCCTGCTCAAGAAGTTGCGCACACAGACCTAAATGAAGAAGGTGTGCGCACACGTAATCAAAGGCTTACCCAAAATTTGGGTATTCCTTCAAGTAACCCACTTCCCCCTCTCCGAAAAGGATCCAATAAGGGGAAAGGAAAGAATCAGGTTACTTCTCACCCTTCCTCTGAAGGAGGTCAATCGCTCTCATTAGAGCAAAGGCTTGCACAACAGGAGGAAGAAATGAAAGAATTAAGAAGGTTGAATGCAGAACTACTTCAGAGTAGTCTTCTTATTAAGAATGCTGAAGTCCGACAGCCGAAGGAATTTGTTGTAACTACTGAGATGGATCAGGAATATCCTCCTTTATCAGTACACCCACAGAGGTCTAATCCTACGGGTCAAACGCAACAACGGTTGGCAGCACTACCATTAGTTGCAGCACCAACCTCCACGGCTGCCCAAGCTCCATTCATTTCACCTACCCAAAACCAAGTTCAACCTGACGTTTCTCAAAAGTTAATAACTACTATTGAGTCATTAACAGCTCGGTTAGAAACTATGGAAGGGAAACGGGCGCAAGTTCAACCTGAAAAGAAAGTTTACCCTGAATGGGTAGATTCAATTTCTCCTCCATCCAGTTTTGGAAACCCTATTTTCCCTACTTTCAATGGATCAGGCGACCCTGAACAACATTTGACGCATTACGTGTCTTGTTGTGATCCTATGATGGGAACTCCAGAACAACAAGAAGCAGTGAAACTCAGATGCTTCGTGCGAACCTTGCAAGGACCAGCTTTTGTCTGGTATACAAGCTTGAAATCCCGGTCAGTCATCGGATGGAAGGATCTTCGTCAAAAATTCCTTCTTCAGTTCAGCTCAACTTTGCCAAAAACGACAGTTTTCGATCTTACAAACTGCAATCAAAGGGAGAATGAAAGAGTCTCTGATTTCATTGCTCGTTGGAAGGGATTAACGTATTCCTTGAGTTTATCACTCCCTCAGGAGGAATTATTGCCAATCTGTGTGGCAAATTTGCGTGACGAATTACGCACGCCATTGATCCCTGTGAAATACACAGGAGGGTTTCGAGACCTTACTTCAATCGCTCAACAAACTGAAGATTCCCTTATGCAGTCTAAGGTTAAATCTCGTGTAATTCCATCAGCTCCAGGAAGAAGAATGGGTAAAGCAGAAACTGCTACAGTTATGCTTAAACAGGCACCTGTACCTATTTCTACTTCAAAACCTTCATCTTCTCGAAGGGCTCCACCTCCTGAACGCCAACAACAAAGGCTGTTTCGTCCAAATGATCAAAAAGATCAACGACGAAAACAATTTGAGGATATGAAGAGTAAAACATACTCTTTCCGAAGTGAGCAAGTTCCTGGTTACTTCATTTCAGCTTTGGAAAATAATTTGGTTCAATTACCAGTGCCGAAGAGACCAAACAAGGAAGGAGATGAAGACCGTCCCAATTATTGTCCCTTTCATCAAATGTTGGGACATCCCATCCAGGAGTGTTTTGTCTTTAAAGACCTCCTACAAAAGATGGTTGACTTGGGACAAGTCAAATTGAAGGGTTCTTCAGCTCATGTAGCGTGTATTACCGCTACAGATCCAGAGGAAGGAGGCGAGTGGCAGGAAGTCAAAAGCAAAACTGCGAAAAAATATGATGATTGGATGGTCAGAAAGACAATCAATCGGACCCATTCCATTTTGCGAACACAATTGAAAAAGCCAATTGTGTCTCCTACAAAAGCTGCAGTAAAGCCTCCATCAAAGGACAAATCCTCAAAAGGGCAGCGTAATTCAAAGAAGAAAGAGGAATCAGAAGAAGATGAGTATGCATCAAAGCCTAAATTGTCTTTGACTCTGGCAGATTTCATGCTATCTACTTCAAAGTCACGGGCACCGTCCCACCAAACGGCACAGCCTAAACAGGCCAACCAGGAAGAGTCTTTATCAGACGAAGAATTGATCTTTGGTTCTGTTAATATGATTCAATTAACAGATTCATATTCCAGTCTTGATGAGCCTGAATTCCCTGTATCAAATAAAGGAACCCGAGGAAGTTCTAGAGGTTCAGGATATAGGGGAAGACGTGGATCTTTCCGAAGCCACTACTCTAATTCTACCCCTGCTAGCACTGTATATGCAGCAGAAACTCGTGGTAGAGCCCTTCAGCGAGCTCAAAATGAACAAGCAAGTTCTTCTGCTAATGGCCAACTCAGCTTCGGCACAATTATTTTGGAAGACCGATTAAAAGTTCCATCTTCTTTATCTCAGCAAGAAAATGGATCTAATCAGTCTAATTTTCCAAAACCTAAGATGTTGCCAACTTCAATACAAGATGCATCAGCTTCCAAAGCATCTGCTTCCAAGATACCTGCTAAACCACATATTCCTATTGGGAAACGCAGGCCTCTAGATCAAAAGTATGATATATTGAAACACTTGGCCCAAGTACCAGCCAAATTATCAATTTTGGATGCTTTGAATCTATCAAGAGATCTTCGGGAAGCACTCATCGAAGCTTTGTCAAGTCCTCAAGAGTTTGAAGCTGAGATTGCTGCAGCTGAAATTTATCACATAGAGAATAATCCTGCAGAATGCCATGCAGTGATATCTTTTACTGATAAAGATGAGGATGATGTTGTGCATGGGCACATAAAACCTTTGTACTTATCTGGCAAAGTCAATGGTATAGATGTTCGAAGAGCTTTCATTGACAATGGTTCAGGAGTCAACCTCATGCCCATTCGCACACTTCGTCGATTGGGCCTCACAGAATCTGATTTATCTCCTTCTACCATGATGTTGCAAGGATATGATAAAAATGAACAAGAACCACTGGGAGAAGTTACGCTCAGAACTCAGTTTGGAGATCTTGTTTCCAATTCAGATTTCATGATTGTTGATCAAGACTCAGCTTTCAATATCTTGCTTGGAAGACCTTGGTTACATCAGCATGCAGCTATTCCGTCATCATACCATCAATGTCTCAAATACTGTTTCGATGGTCAAGTTGGAACATTATATGGTGATAAGGCCCCGTTCAAAACATGTGAGTCTCAATACATTGAGGCGGAATTTTATCACATGAAGGGAAGAGAAAAATCTACAATGAAGGAAATTACCAAAGTTAATGCTCCATATGGTTTGGAAAAAATTCCAATAAATCCATTTTCACATGTGAGTACAGATTATGTGTTACCTATCAGTCAAATTGACAAAATAGGCCCAAATCAAAATACTCTTATGGAAAGATCCATAATGTCAATTACGGCAATCGAGCCAGACAACATGGGAGAAATTGGTAACTTACCAAGCAATGATGAAAGCATAAGTGGTGACGTTTTCATTTCGTCTGCTGAAATCCAACAAGTCTATACTTCGCTAATCAGGCCAGAAGAAGTTATAGCAACACCAAAGGTGAATGTTGATGTCGATTCTCAATCCATCATCTCCTCTTTATTTCCCAAAGAAGACCCTTGTTCATCAATAGGGACGGAAATGGAAGCTTCTTCTTCAAAATGTGAAAATTTTGACATCTCTTATGATCATGAGAATTTCGTTTTTTCATCTACTTTGCAAGTAGAAACGGAAGATATAACACATGATGAAGAGGAAGAGGAAGATCTTAGAGATGCTCCTCCATCATTTGAAGAGGGTATCTCTACCACTGTGGATGAACTCAGAGAAGTAAATCTGGGTACAGAGAAAGATCCACGCCCCACTTTAATTAGTGCGTCCATGACCCTTGAAGAACAAGAGATGTATATTTCTTTTCTAAAGCAAAATAAAGATATCTTTGCTTGGAATTATACAGAGATGCCTGGCCTTGATCCTGATGTTGCCACCCATCATTTGGGTTTGCCAAAAGAACATCGAGGATTCAAGCAAGCCGCGAGAAGAACACACCCAACCTATGCTTCCAAAATCGAGGCTGAAGTGGATAAGCTTATCAAAGCTAACTTCGTCAGAGAAGTTCAATATCCCAAGTGGTTGGCTAATATTGTCCCAGTAAAGAAAAAGAACGGACAAATTAGGGTTTGCATCGATTTCAGAGATCTTAATCGGTATTGTCCCAAAGATGATTTTCCAGTTCCGATTACAGAACTCTTAATTGATGTGACGGCTGGCTATGAAGTACTTTCTTTCATGGATGGATATTCTGGATATAATCAGATCCGAATGGCCCCAGAAGATGAGGAATATACAGCCTTCAGAGCTCCTCAAGGTGTGTTTTGTTACCGGGTGATGCCCTTTGGTTTAAAGAATGCAGGTGCAACATATCAACGCGCCATGCATCGTATCTTCAAACCTTTTCTAGGGAAATTTGTTGAATGCTATGTAGATGATTTGGTGGTTAAATCCAAACAACGTTTTGATCACTTGGCTGATTTTGAAATCATATTCCACAAGCTTCGACAACATAATTTGAAGATGAACCCCTTAAAATGTGCTTTTGGGGTAACCTCAGGAAAATTCCTCGGCTTTGTTGTACGCCATCGTGGTATTGAAGTCGATCCTGAGAAGACCAAATCAATCCTTGGTATGTCACCTCCTCAGAATTTGAAAGAATTAAGAGGACTTCAAGGACACTTAGCCTATATTCGGCGTTTCATCGCCAATTTGGCAGGCAAAAGTTTACCTTTTACCAAATTATTGAAGAAAGGAGTCACTTACCAGTGGACTAAAGAATGTCAAGAAGCATTTGATGTTCTCAAGAAATACCTCTTAAGTCCACCAGTACTCATGCCACCTGTTGAGGGTAGACCTCTTATCCTCTATGTGACAGCTTTAGAGCGATCATTGGGTGCCTTTCTCGCTCAAAAGAATGATGCTGGGAATGAAAATAGTCTCTACTATCTCAGTAGAACTATGCTTGAAGCAGAAACCCGGTATTCGAGTATTGAAAAATGCTGCCTAGCATTAATCTTTGCAGTTCAGAAACTGAGACACTACCTGCAACATCACGAGGTCCAATTGGTATCTCGTAATAATCCACTCAAATTCATCCTTAGTCGTCCAATGCTTACAGGACGTCTGGCAAGGTGGGCGGTTATTCTACAGCAGTTCGACATTCAATATGTGTCTCAAAAGGCAATTAAGGGCCAAGCTCTGGCTGATTTCCTGGCTGAACACCCTTCAGTGGAAGACACATATTCAGATATCGAACTCCCTGATGAGGAAGTTTTTTCTATTCAAGAGAATCCTCAAACATGGGAAATGTATTTTGATGGTGCTTCTAGGAGTCCAACAGGGAAGAAAATGGAAAATCCTAAATTCAACAAAGTTGGTTTAGGAATTGTGCTCATTTCTCCAGATAAGGCAGTGTTACCTTATTCCTTTTTGTTGTGGGAAGGTGGTACCAATAATGAAGCTGAATACCAAGCTCTCATTGCAGGCTTGGAGTTAGCGCTTCAAGCACAAGTGAATCACTTAAAGGTAAAAGGTGATTCAGACCTGGTAATCAAACAAGTCAATGGGGATTATGCCATCAGAAAAGAAGAATTAATCCCTTTGTATGATTACGTCAGAGAGTTAATGTCGTAATTCCCTTCAGAACCGACATTTTCTTATGTCCCAAGATCACAAAATGCTCAAGCTGATGCACTGGCTAATATAGCCACAGCTTTAGCAGATCCGAATCGGGACGAGACAACCATCGGTATTGCCCACCGTCGTGCAATTTCACCTTATGTTCAAGTCAGAACAGAGGAAATTAATGAAATTAGTCCCATTCCTGAACCATATGGTCATACTACAGGATGGATGTCACCTATCAGGGAATACCTTCAAAATGGAACACTTCCACCTGATAGAGCCAAGAGAGAACAAATTCGGCGACGTGTGGTCAATTTTACTCTTTATGATGGTCCAAACCACCTCGAGAAAATTCTCTACAAACGTGGTTTTGATGGAGTTCTCTTCAGATGTATTGATGGTGAAGAGACAATGGCTGTCATAAAAGAAGTGCATGCAGGAGTCTGTGGTGCCCACCAGTCTGGACATAGATTGTCTGATCAAATTCGAAGACTTGGATACTTCTGGCCTTCAATGATACAAGATTGTGTTAATTTCACAAAGAAGTGTCATTCATGCCAAGTATATGCCAATTTCATTCATCAACCTCCAGAGTTGCTTCATACAGCTAAATACTCATGGCCATTTTCCACATGGGGAATGGATGTGGTGGGACCTTACCCTTCAGCTACGGCCAAGCAGTTTAAGTACATTCTTACTGCTACTGATTTCTTTTCCAAATGGGCAGAGGCAGTACCTCTCAAAGAAGTCAGTTCTAAATGCATTGTTAGCTTCATCAAGTCTAACATCATTACTAGATTTGGTGTCCCTCATACCATATTGACAGACAACGGCACCAACTTCTGCTCTTCTGAGGTAAAGAGATTGTATCAAGAATACAACATTAAGTCCAACCATTCATCTCGATATCATGCAGCGGCTAATGGCCAGATAGAGGCCTTCAACAAGACTCTTTCAAATATACTGCAAAAGATGGTGGATAAAGATAAGAAGTCATGGCCTGATAAACTCTATCATGCTTTATGGGCTTATCGGACTACCACTCGCAATGCAACGCGGTCTACTCCATATTCATTGGTATATGGAACAGAAGCAGTCTTGCCAATTGAAGTCCAATTGCCCTCACTCAGAATAGCCATTTGTGATCAGTTATCAACAGATGAGCAATCCCAAAAGCGGTTGAATGAATTGGAACAGTTAGATGAGAAAAGATTGTGCACTTTGCACCACTTGGAAATCTATCAGAATCGAATAGCACAAGCTTTTAACAAAAAAGTTCGTCTTCGTTCATTCATTCAGGGAGAATTGGTATTGGTTCTCAGAACACCAATGATACCAGGAAAGAAGCCTCCCAAGCTTGAACCAAAATGGGAAGGACCTTATTCAGTACATAAGGTCTACTCCAATGGAGCGTATTCTCTGATTTCAATGGATGGAGAACACATCACGACTCCAACTAATGCCAGATTTCTGAAGAAGTATTTTGTATAAACACAAAATATTGTTCACAGAACTAAGACTCTTACATTTGGTTCATACAGCAATGGTCCAGTATGACCTTAAACTACAACTACGTCCAGCATGACGATAAACTGTATGGTCTGTGCATATGACCTTAAACTATTCGCACTTATGTCCCAGCAACATGACACTAAACTGTGCAGCACCAATAGTCCTAACTGCAAGACTTTAAACTGCATAGTCCCTGATTTTGTCCTACATGACACTAAACTGTATTCTGTCCGAGATGACATTAAACTATATTGTGTCCTAGCAACATGACATTAAACTGTGTGGCACTTCCAATGTCCAGCATGACGATAAACTGTAAAAAGATCAGAACTGATATCCTTATATTGATTCACCTTAGTCTTAGCTACATGACTTTAAACTGTACAGCATCAGTTCGTCCTTGCTATATGACGCTAAAACTATACAGCAATGGTCCAGTATGACTTTAAACTGCAACTTCGTCCCACACGACATTAAACTGTGAAAAAGTTCCATAAACAGTCCAGCATGACCTTAAAACTGCATCATTCCTGGTCCATGTATACGACCATAAACTATTTGCAAATATGTCCAGCAAGACGTTAAACTGTGACGTCCTAACTACATGACGCTAAACTGTATAAAAGTCCCTCACGTCTGGAAAGACGTTAAACTATATAATCATCAAAAGTCCAGCATGACATTAAAACTGCACAATCCCCCTTTCGTCCAATATGACGTTAAACTATATTGTCCCCATCGTCTTAACTACATGACGCTAAACTGTACAGAAAGTCCCTTTTTTATGTCCTACATGACATTAAACTGTACATCGTTAAGGTTGTTATTATCTCTTGTTTCTCACACCGAGTATGACTCACGTGAGCTTAGAGCGAACATCAACCATAACACTCCCTTTGGGCCACTAACCATGTGTAAGTCCCAACAACATTTTTTTTAGATCATTGTCCACAAGAACAACTTGATCATTAATTCATTCTTTAATTGAACTACACAGACTTTGATCCTTGCCCTCCAGGCTGGGTATGTAGGCAACCTCCCAAAGGTTCAAGCCCAAAAACAATCTCTTCACATTGGTTCACCACAATCTCATATGATGATGATTTGTGAAACCACCCTTGGAATCAATATCTTTACATTGATTCACTTTCGTCCTTGTTATATGACGTTAAACTATACAACACTTTTGTCCAGTACGACAATAAACTACAATATTCTTTGATTTCCTCATTTGAGAAGGAACCATTATTAAACATTGATTCTTTTTCAATCATGGTTTTCATTTTCAAAAAGACTACGTACATACATGGTAATGCCTAAACTTTTTATCTTAGGTTAAAACCATCATTGCACTAAAGTCCCTTTTCACCCTTCACATGTACGAACCAAATTTGTACAAAGGGTAGTTTCTAGAACTACGTGGACTTGATTCCCATCTTTATGGGATACGTAGGAACATTCGAGTGTCCCTCGAATCCAGTCCCAAGTCTTTTGGGCCTAACCCCAAATTTCACTTTCAGTCCCTTGGCTGAAAAGTCCTCATGAAAACACACACTGTGTATTCATTATTATGGTCCGAATTCTATGACCCCAAAAACTAAGATCACTCATCCTTTCGTCCTGCACGATGTTAAACTGCATTTCAAGAACTACGTATGGCTTGATTCTCATTCTTATGAGATACGTAGTGAAGTCCAAGTTTCAATTCAGGACCCAGCCACAACATGATTATGGTTTTCATTGACCTATGTATCTCTATATACATTGGAAAATACCCATCTTTATGTATTATAATCCTAACCTTAAATATTTTCAGATCTTCATAACCCTTTTCATGACTTATGGTCACAAAAATGTCAAACTTCTGAGAATTCTTTTGCCTGACTATGCAGCATGTGCCCATAGGTGGCCTTGCATAAACAGTCCACATAACAGACTTGTCAGCCAAGAGATGCTATTTATTTGACCATGCAGCCAATGCCCATAGGTGGCCCTGCATGTTTTCAACCCCCTAACGGGTTTGTTAAATAATAGTAACTTCATTCTTGGGAAGAATGCCTCTTTTGTCCTTATTTGTCTTAAACGACAGTATGTAGGGATCCGCAAAAATAGCCATTCTTAACGTATTTGTCCCATATCCTTTTTCATGATCTGAAAGTATTCAAGTCTATGGTTTATTCTTCTTCCCTACGTTTGGGTCAGACCTTCGTAGGAGTGATATTCATCCAGTTCTTCGATATTCTTGTTTGAAAATATCTTCTCCATATTCAAGTACCTCTTTCCATACAACAAACTCTATGCTTTAGAAAATTTGAATCTCCATAAACTTTCACTGGCTTTTAGCACTAGGAAAGTAAATTTCTGAGAGTTCTTTTGCCTAACTATGCAGCACGTGCCCATAGGTGGCCTTGCATAAACAGTCCACATAACAGACTTGTCAGCCAAAAGATGCTATTTTATTTGACTATGTAGCCAATGCCCATAGGTGGCCCTGCATATTTCAACCCCCTAACGGGTTTTGTTAAATAATAGTAACTTCATTCTTGGAAACTACTTCTTCTAATGCTATTTAGCTCTTTTTCATATCATTCCTCAGATTCAAATATTCTTAAGTCATAGTTTACATATTTTCTCTCATACTTGAGTATGGTAATTTGTTTTCAGATAAATTATCAAGGAATTGAATCCATTTTAATCCATTTTTTCGGTCAAAGCTATTTCGACCTTAAACATTAGCCCCTTTATGTCCGGCTTGCATGACTTTAAACTGCCCGCACAAAAGACAGAGGAACTCTGAATAAAAGTCAAGTTCCAGCTCACTAAATATACATTTTTTTTTGTATGATTTAGGTAATATTGAGCAATTAAAAGATTCAAAGTTTGTAGGGTTATTTGTAATAATCCTAGTAAAAATCAAACTATGCTTACTAAGCCCATTAGCTTAAGTAAATTTGAAGCAGGTAATGAAAGAATGCAGGTACAAATGATTGGAGACGAAAGTGTTTTTCATTGATACACAAGAGTTAGAAGGACATCCACAGATTGGAGTCTCTTCTCTTTTTCAAGAATTACAAGAGGCTTTCAACATAACACTTCATTTGATTTACGGCATCCCAAGCTTCATCAGCAACCACCTGGAATTCATTCATTCAACTGGAAACAAAAAGGAGATGCAGTGATACCAGCTCTTCTTGGAACAATTGTAAAAGGATGTTCTTGAGTGCGGTTTGAGAAAATTTTCTGCTGATCAAACAGTGACTCTGTTTCTGTCCAAGAGACTTGGAAGATGGATACATGGATTTGAGAATGGAGCATTGGAAGTAAAGAGCCATTTGAAGAGAGTACTCTTTTCAGATATTGCTCTAATACCATGTTTGTCTTCTCTCCACCAACCGGTAGTGGAAAACATTTCAGCCCATGGGTTTTCCATTTTCATATCTGCAAGGAAATGGCATGCAAGGAGAATTTGAAAGTTCACACCATTGTTGTTGCTTTTAATGCACAGCATAACCGAAATGAAGGAGTAGCAGCGCAGCTGCATTTCAGGTGTATAGTTGTTTGCATTTGGAACATTGACTCCTTGCAAGTGACCATGACCACATAGAGACAGGTAGATGCTCTGTGGGAAATTAAGATGATATTTCTTCAAGTACTTAGCCAAATCTGGAAGAGTGCTGTCGCAGATGTCATAGTAATCAGGGCCAATGATGTTCATCATGTCATCAATCCGCTTGCTAGCCAGTTCATAAGTCGTTCCAATTCCCTTGGGAACCACTGAATCTGCACAAAAGATGAATAAACTAACTCTTAAATGGGTTTATTTTTCATAAATTTTGTGAAGAAATTTGAAAAAATGGCTAAAGGCATTAAGGCGCGCAAGTCTACAAAATGGCGCGCAAGTATTCACGTGTCGCGCTAGTTTTCGTCGCGCAAGTATAAACCGCGCAAGTACGAATACCTTTACAGGAGCGCGACATCAAGGAAAAACAGAGCAGACTTGCGCGGCTTAGGTAACCTGCGCGGCGAGAGCTCGAGAAGGTATGAAGTCCGGAAATCCGGATACTTGTACGGAGGTGAGGCCGTATATTTATAGGCCAGGAGGCCTACCTGCGCGCCATACCAGAGGGTTTAAGGCCTGCGCGACGCAGACTTGCGCGCCTCCCTCTGCGCACTGAAGACTTGCGCGCCTCCCTTTTCCTTTGGAGGGATTCGATTTCCTCAGAGTCAAATCCTCATTTCTTTCCGGATCCAACTCTGAGGGGGGACTTTTGTTGACGCTCCTTTCGTCACGGAATCTAAAGTTCGGAAAAGGGAATATCTGAGCTAAAAGTGATTAATCCTTTGAAGAAACATCAAAAATCGACAAAGGGATGGAAAAGGAGAACATTTCCCATGTATCGCGCAAGTTTCATCTTGGTCGCGCAAGTACACTTGCGCGCCGCCTCAATACTTGCGCGACCCATCATGGTCGTGCAAGGGACTTGCGCGACAGATCTGATAACCGCCCAGTAACCGCCCGGGGTCTTCTTTTTGCCTATAAATAGACCCTGTGGGCCCCCCATTCGAGGAGATCTTTTTTCCAGAAACTCGGATCAAAGCTCCCGACGCCCAAGTCTCTTCTCAAAGCTTCCAGAACACTTCTAAGGTAATTTCTTACCTAGAATGGAAGATCTAAAGGGAAGAAGGAAGGCCTAAGTGTTGAAACTTATCAAACACTTGCGCGCCGACTTAATTCCTTCAATATAACTTGCGCGTCCCTCTTCTGGAAGAACCTCAAGAGGATGGGAAAGGGTTTAATAAAGAGTCGCTCAAGTAATTCAACTCTGTTTGAAAATCGCGCAAGTATCCCTTATGTCGCGCAAGTATACTTGCGCGACCAATACTTGCGCGCCGCCGCAGGACTTGCGCGACCTTCAATACTTGCGCGCCCCTATCTTTTTGGGTGCCCATCTTGCCCTTTTTCACCCCTCTTAAGCCATTTCACCCTTCCTATTCAAGATTCAGTCTTCAAGATACTCTTCAAAGCCATTTATGGCATGATTTCTTGATTTGACATCCTTATCTGAAAGGAATTATGTGAAATATCTCTCAAAACCTAGTGATTTAAACATCTTTATGTCACCAAAGATTGAGAGTTCATTCATTCAACCTCATCCTTTAAGATGAGAGAATCCTAACCTGGGTTTCCTTTTCAGGAATAATCCCCAGTTATAAAACCTTTAAACTTGGGCATCTTCCTTAAGAATAAGCCCCAATCAAAGTCCTTTAAACTTGGGCATCTTCCTTAAGAATAAGCCCCAATCAAAGTCCTTTAAACTTGGGCATCCTCCTCAAGAGTAAGCCCCAAACCTTAATCCCTAACCTGGGTCTCCTTTTCAGGAATAAGACTCAGTCATAACCTTGGGCTTCCTTTTTAGGAGTAAGCCCCAAGTCCCCTAACCTAGGCTTCCTTCTCAGGAATAAGTCCTAGTCATAAATCTTGGGCATCTTTCTTAAGAGTAAGCCACAAGTCTCTTAAAATTTCTCTTAACCAGTCATAAATTTCCTTTGATTTGGGTTTCCTTTTCAGGAATAAAACCCAATCATAAGTACCCTCCTAACTTGGGCATCCTCCTTAGGAGTAAGCCCCAAGATTAGAGTATTCAAATCTCCATGAAGCACATATAACTTTGTGGACCCTGTTCATGGATTTTCTTCCTAAAAGTAAATCCTAAACCTTCGCCTATCTGGGCAGTCATCTATACATAAGCCCCAAAACAAATTCTTATGATTGCATCTTTTATGGCACAATTGTCTAAATTTTACCAATACCTCTTGTTTCTCACACCGAGCATGACTCACGTGAGCTTAGAGTGTAAAAGTAATTATGACATTCATCTTTGAGCCATCAATCATAAAACATCATATCCCATTCCTCGAACTACGTGGGTTCTGATTCCTTTTTTCAAAACAAAGGATACGTAGGTAGCCCATTCATGGGTTCGATCCCAACATTGAAATAATCTCTGTCCTTCTGAATGACGATAAACTTCAAGTGCCCCACTGAGTGGCTTTAAAACCAGCCTGGTCATCAAAATGACCAAGAGACTTTTATATAAATGTTTTGAAGGATACCATTGACCAAGAATCTCTAAACAAATATAGATGATTCTATATTGATGAAGAACCTCGAATACATATAAAAGATTCTCTAAATTTCTTGCATATTTAATCATTGATTGTTAAAACTAAAGGAAAGCTCATTTTATACTTGGTAATGTAATAAGGATTCACGAACTTAACTTAAATCTATAAAGAGAGTCCCGGAGTAGACAATAATTCCCCTCAAAAAGGTGTGATGAGTCCGACCTCCCATCCTCTCGACCAATGCAAATTCCTAAGCCTTATTAGCCCACAAGCTAATGAGCGCCTGCCTTTGGAAAGTAGGTCCAAACGGATGTGGAATCATTGGATGTTTCCGGTTCTACGAACAAACCCGTTAGAAACCGATCGGAACGTTTGAATCTCCCGTCCAGGAGGTCATCCCCGGATTCCGCGCGAAACAAGGATCATGTACATAAAGAGGGTATACTTATAGATGAAAACACACAAAAAGTGTTGGAAACATGTGTAAGTATGAAATAATATAATTTTTTTTCTTTAAATCTCTATTACATAACAATGATTACTTATTTTTCTATATTTTCTATCTTACGTAGTCACAGGGATCAACAACACCCACACTAGGTGCAGACATACTTTCAACAGCCTTGAAGCAGCCAGAACAGTATGGTCGCGTCAGAGGTGCGGGTTTTGGGTGACACCCCAAACATATTTTCAGAAAGAAAAACAAGCAGAGGATCAAACTAAAGAAATGAAAAAGTGGATAGAAATATTAGATATGTTTTGAGAAGAATTAAAATACTAGAGAGAGTTGATAGTAAGTTTGATGGGGGATGCAAAGAGAATAAATAACTCAATAACAACCTGTGTGTGAAGATCCCTCCCCACCCCCACTGGTTTTAAGGTGAGCCATTCCCCTAAAAACCCTAACTTAACTAAGGTAATAAATGTTCTAATAATTGTTTCTATGAAATGTGAATCACATAGACGTTGATACCTCTCTTGTACTGATATTATACATTGTGAAAATTAATGTGATTTATATCTATCAACTTCCACCCATCACCTTGTAGCAAGGGTTACGGTGTTCAACATGCAAAATGACATGCTACACAACAGACCACTTCCAACAGGTCATGTCAGAGTGTCGATTAACGTAGCTCATGAGCCGAGCGCCAAGATACATATTCCAAATGATGATGACAACATTCATACGGTCGAACAAGCTGTTGGAACATTCATCACATGGTCATCAATTCTTGTAAAAAAACATTTCGATAAGGAGGTATTCATTTCCAATTTATTTTTCAAGTTTAACCTTTAACATTTAATGAAAAAAGGTTTGAAATGATGAACGTTATTACAAAATGAAAAAGGGAAGGGGGTGAAATGAAATATCAGCTCAAAACTATATCAAGGATCAACCAACTGATCAAAACGATCTACTGAGAGCACCTTCACCCTGTCCATTCTATATCCACATTTAATATCATTGTAGGCTCATGTGGATACAAAGTTTATAGATTTAAATACTCACACAGCTGATTTTGAAAAAAAATATGTACGGAGGGGGAGAATCATATTACATTAGTTCTGAAAATGTAAATGAAATCCTCAAGTATGAATGGATAGGTTCCTCAGCTATAAATGTATACATGAGGTATGTTTTCATGAATTTATTTTACAAAAGCTGATATACTATAATAATTATGACTAAATACATTTCATATTTTTGCAGGTGTATATATGAAAAAAATTTGAAGGGATTTTCCCATGAACAAAAATTTGGACTCGTTGGTCCTCACATCACCTCTTCAAAAGATGAAATAAATTTTGATAAAGAGGGTGAAATAATGTCATCCCTGCTCAAATTGTTTGAAAACAAAATTATGAATGACAGACTCCTTTTAATACCAACGATTCAAAGGTAAAACTCTACAATTTGATCATATTAACTATATTTTCATTTCTTTCATTACTTATTCCTTTTTGTGTTTTTAGGAAGCATTGGATGCTCATTGCGGTCAATTTGGATACTCTAAATATTTATTTTATAGATTCAATGCATGGATATCCAACAAACTGATCACGCATGATGGCTTTTTTCAATTTTTAATACACTAGATCCAACATTTTAGAACTAAACTTCTAGTTATATAATTTATATTATCTTTTAATGAGGATTTTCTTATGATAGGGCAGTGCATCAATATCGTCTACTTCATGGAATGAATCTAGGGCTTAAGGATAAGAACGCAGACAATATCTACAACTAAACAATTATCAGGGTATATATAATAAGATTTCACTATCCAAACACATATCAAAACAAATTACTTATTTTTATTGATGTTTCTCTAGTGTCCAAAACAAACAAACAGAAAATATTGTGGTTATTATGTTTGTAAATTTATGAAAGATATCGTATTTCATCAACAAACTATCATCCCTAAAAAGGTATTTTTGAAAATAATTACTAGTTATTTTAAAATATTTATTAATCCTTTGTTTATTTATATTTTTTCAGTACTACCATGACTGTCGCAAAAACTCATATTCACAAGATGATATAGATGTGTTTATAAATTAATGGGAAGCATACCTAATGGAAGATTGTACACAAATAAGATTAAGCTGAATTCCTACTACTTATGTTATCCTTATATGATCATTTATATCTTCCTTGTTTACAATTATTTAGCATATATGATCACCCTTTATTATGTTTCATATCGTTAGGTTATGAAGAATGGTTTTAGAAATTGTTTGTCTTTTTAGTAAATAATAACTTGATGAGAGACTCTTATAAACTATTTCTTTATGTTTCCATGTTTCCAAAAGCACTAGACCAAAACTATTATGGAATGGATCATTTATATTTTGTATTTTGGTCATTTATGTTTTTGTTTATTCTGATGTAGTGTGTTGGAAGAATATTGTTTATGCATCACTCACAAATTTAATAACAAAAATAAGGATTCTTTACTACTATTGGTTAACTACTGCTTAGCATAGCATTTGATCTCAAATTCTGATCTGGCCTCCTCGTGATGCTGTCATCCGACACCATCTCTATGATACCATCATTCAACATTCGCTTTTCCTTCTCTTCCTACACCCATTTATGGTAAATGGGTGTAGGAAGAGAAGGAAAAGATAATGGTGAATGATGGTATCATAGATATGGTGTCGAATGAGAGCATCAAGGGGAGGCCAGATCAGAAGTTGAGATCAAATGCTATGCAAAGTGGTAGTTAATGAATAGTAGTGAAGTGCACAAAGAATCATTAGTTTTGTTATTATCTTATATCTGGACCAAAGAAACCATTTGTAAAGATGTAAATGTAATGTTACAATATGATGTCTTTATTTTAATGAAAAATTATATAATGAAACATTGATTTGATTTTCATTATTCCTTGTAGGGTTCGTTTATTTTAGAAGATTTCTGTCCATGTGACATGCCTTTGTAGGAAGAGAAATGACGTTGTGTCTGCTCAATCACAGAGATAATATTTATGTTTGCACAATAAAATCATTTTCCATATAATTAATGCATTATTTCATATTTATGTTTAATTTATTTCTTTTATGTAAGTAATATTAATCTACTAATATGTGATATCAATGTATGAAATTTTTAGGTCATTATAGTTTGTATCAGAGTAACTGACCTATTCAAAATCAAGAAAATGAATTCAGTTGTTTTGATACTTTATAGAGATGATCCATAAGTCATTTTAAATGTGTAGTAATCAACCTCACATCAATACAACACATGATGCGATAGTTATAACTCAAAGTGTCTTTTTTTATTTAAAATTGACATTATTTTTAGTAAAAAGAACAAGTGACATTCTGAAAACTTAGTAAACACTTTACAATTGTTTTGATATTTAGTTAAATGATCCATAAGTCATTTTTGACCTTTAGTAACTTACTGTACTTCAATTCAATTCACAATACGACTAGTGTGACTCAAAGTGTCTCTTTTTATTTAAAATATACATTAATTTTAGAAAAAAACAAAAGTGACATACTGAAAACTGATCAAACGTATTCGTATTGTTTTTATACTTTAGTAAAATGATCCATGAGTCATTTGTGATGTGTACTAATCAATTACACCTCAATCTGACACACAGTGTGACCGTTATGGCTAAAAGTGTCTGTTATCAGTTTAAAATTGACATTTTAGCTCAAAATGTATCACTCACTGAAAACCAAGAAAACCCACTCCAATTGTCTTTATAATTTAGGATAATGATTCATAAGTTATTTGTGAAGTGTATGAATCAGTCTCATATCAAACCAACGCAAGATGCAACTGGTAGGACTCAAAATGTGTGTTTCTAGTTTGAAATGACATTTTAGTAAAAAAACACAACTGAAATATTGAAAACTGAGAAAACACATTCTGATTATTTTGATACTTTAGGGAAACAATACATAAGTCATTTGTAACCTTTAGTAACTGAATTCACTTTAATTCAATGCATAATGCAACTGGTATGACTCAAAGTGTCTCTTTTTATTTAAATTGACATTAATTTTAGAAAAACACACAAGTGACATACTGAAAACCAATCAAATGCATTCGTATTGTTTTGATACTTTAGTAAAATGATACATGAGTCATTTTTGACGTGTACGAGTAAACCACACCTCAATCTGATGCACGGTGTGACCTGTATGGATAAAAGTGTCTATTATCAGTTTAAAATTAACATTTTAGCTCAAAAGGTGTCACTCACTGAAAACCAAGAAAACTTTCTCCAACTATATTCATAATTTAGGATAATTATTCATAAGTTCTTTTTTTATGTGAATGAAGCAGTCTCATATCAAATCAATGCACGATGAGACCAGTATGACTCAAAATGCGTGTTTCTAGTTTGAAATGACATTTTAGTAAAAAAACCAACTGACATACTAAAAACTAAGAAAATACATTCATATTGTTTTGATAATTTAGTAAAATGATCTATAAGTCATTTTTAACATGTAGAAATCGACCGCACCTCAATTCAATGCACAATGCAACTAGTATGACTCAAAGTGTCTCTTTTTATTTAAAATTGACATTAATTTTAGAAAAAAACACAAGTGGCATACTGAAAACTAAGAAAATGCATTCAGATTGTTTTGATACTTTAGTAAAAAAATCCATGAGTCATTTTTTATGTGTACGAATAAACCTCACCTCAATATGATGCACGGTGTGACCAGTATGGCTAAAAGTTTCTGTTATCATTTTAAAATTGACATTTTAACTCAAAATGTGTCACTCACTAAAAATCAAGAAAACCCACTCCAATTGTATTCATGACTTAGGATAATGATTCATAAATTTTTTTTGATGTGTATGAAGTAGTCTCATATCAAACCAACACACGATGTGACCGGTATGACTCAAAATGCGTGTTTCTAGTTTGAAATGACATTTTAGTAATGAAACACAACAGACATACTACAAACTGAGCAAACACATTCAGATTTTTTTGATACTTTAAGACAACGATTTATAAGTCATTTGTGACATGTATGAATCGAAAGCACCTCAATTCAACACACAATCTGACTAGTATGACTCAAAGTGTCTCTTTTTATTTAAAATTGACACTAATTTTAGCAGAAAAAAACACAAGTGACATACTGAAAATCGTGAAAATGCTTTTGGATTGTTTTGATGCTTTATTACAATGATCCATCAGTCATTTCTAACATGTATAAATTTACTGCACCTCAATTCAATGTACAATGTGACTGGTATGACTCAAAATGTCTCTTTTTATTTAAAATTGACATTAATTTTATAAAAAACACAAGTGATGTACTGAAAACTAAGAAAACGCATTCATATTGTTTTGAAAATTTAGGAAAACAATCCATTAGTTATTTTTTATGATTAGGAATCAACCGCACCTCAATCTGATGCACGGTGTGACTGGTATGGCTAAAAGTGTCTGTTATCAGTTTAAAATTGATATTTTAGCTCAAAATGTGTCACTCACTGAAAACCAAGAAAACCCGCTCCAATTGTCTTAATAATTTAGGATAAAGATTCATAAGTTCTTTTTGACGTGTATGAAGTAGTCTCGTATCAAACAAATGCACAATACGATTGGTATAACTCAAAATGCGTGTTTCTAGTTTGAAATGAAATTTTCGTAAAAAAACACAACTGACATGCTACAAATTGAGAAAACATATTCAGATTGTTTTGATACTTTAAGAAAATGATCCATAAGTCATTTGTGACATGTAGGAATCGACCTCACCTCAATTAAACGCACAATGTGACTGGTATGACTCAAAGTGTCTCTTTTTATTTAAAATTGACATTAATTTTAGAAAAAAACACAAGTGACATACTGAAAACCGAGAAAACGTTTTTGGAATGTTTTGATACTTTAGGAAAATGATCCATGAGTCATTTTTGATGTGTACGAATCAACTGCACCTCAATCTGACGCACGGTGTGACCGGTGTGGCTAAAAGTGTTTGTTATCAATTTAAAATTGACATTTTAGCTCAAAACGTGTCACTCACTGAAAACCAAGAAAACCCACTCCAATTGTCTTTATAATTTAGGATAACGATTCATAAGTTATTTGTGGTGTGTATGAAGCAGTCTCATATCAAACCAACGCACGATGCGACAGGTATGACTCAAAATGTGTGTTTCCAGTTTGAAATGACATTTTAGTAAAAAAACACAACTAACATACTACAAACTGAGAGAACACGTTCGGATTGTTTTGATATTTTATGACAATGATCCATAAGTAATTTTTGACATGTTTTAATTGACCTCACCTCAATTAAATGCACAATGCGACTGGTATGACTCAAAGTGTCTCTTTTTATTTAAAATTGACATTAATTTTAGAAAAAAACAAAAGTGACATACTGAAAACTGAGAAAACACATTCAGATTATTTTGATACTTTAAGAATATGATCCATCGGTCATTTGTGACATGTAGGAATTGACCGCACCTCAATTCAACACACAAAGCGACTTGTATGACTCAAAATGTCTCTTTTTATTTAAAATTGACATTAATTTTAGAAAAAAAAATACAAGTGACATACTACAAACCAAGCAAACGCATTTTTATTGTTTTGATACTTTAGGAAAACGATTCCTCAATCATTTGTGACATGTACGAATCAATCGCACCTCAATCCAACGCACGGTGTGACTGGTATGGGTAAAAGTGCGTGTTATCAGTTTAAAATTGACATTTTAGCTCAAAACGTGTCACTCACTGAAAACCAAGAAAACCCACTCCAATTGTCTTCATAATTTAGGATAACGATTCATAAGTTATTTGTGACGTGTATGAAGTAGTATCGTATCAAACCAACGCACAATGCGACCAGTATGACTCAAAATGTGTGTTTCCAATTTGAAATGACATTTTAGTAAAAAAACACAACTGACATACTACGAACTGAGAAAACACATTCGGATTATTTTGATACTTCAGGACAACAATCCATAAGTCATTTGTGACATGTAAAAATCCATCGCACCTCAATTGAACGCACAATGCGACTGGTATGACTCAAAGTGTCTCTTTTTATTTAAAATTGACATTAATTTTAGAGGAAAAAAAACACAAGTGACATACTGAAAACCGAGAAAACGCATTCAGATTGTTTTGATACTTTAGAAAAATGATCTATCAGTCATTTGTGATGTGTAGGAATCAACTGCACCTCAATTCGACGAACGATGTGACCGATATAAATTCAAATGTGTCATTTAAATTTGATATTAATTTCAGTAAAAGAACAAGTGACATACTCAAAACCGAGCAAACCCATTCAGATTGTTTTAATATTTTAAAACAACGATCTATGACTCATTTTTTACGTGTAGGAATCAACCCCACCTCAATAAGACACACGAAGTGACTAGTATAACTCCAAAATTGTATTTTTTATTAAAAAATGGTATTTTATTAATGCATTCTTTTGTATTAATGTTTGATTTATTTCATTATTGTATTACTAACATAATATTTGTTTTCTTATATAGGTGGAATTTTTTTCTTGAGTTCGGATGCTTTGTTCGGCAACTAATACCATGGACGATAATTTTTTAGAGGGGATCACGGATGCCAAAGGATGAAACATTAATGTTTTTAACTATTTGTTGGATAATTGTAATTGTAACCATATGAAACATTGTTTGAAATGTATATAGCAGTGTGTGTTTTTGTATTCGAGATGTCAATTAAATGTACATAGCATTGTTTGTGAAACTCTTGTGTGCGATGTTTCATTCTTATGTGCTTTGTTCGTGTGCAGGTGTTATTTTGTGCAGGTGTGCAGGTGTTGGGTGTGCTGTTAAATAAACAGCACATCACAGGCAACTAGGCCTTTATCAGCGCTATTTTGAGCGCTGATAAACGCCCATTTTATTAGCGCTAATTAAGCACTGATAAATTGGGCTTTTATCAGCATTTTTTTAGCGTTGTTAAAGGGGACCCCTCTTTATCTTCACCGCGATTAACAGTGTTTTTCTAGTGTTATTAAAAGCGGTTTCTCGCACTTTTAAAAGTCTTATTTTTAGTAGTACTCGCTCGTTCGGTTTCTTTATCGAACATTATAGGGACCCCAACAACAGAGGCAACATCCCATAAGATTTGAGGATACCAAAGGTACCAACTAAGGCTGAAGACTTGAGTCCAGACATGAGTGGTTGAATTGCCAATAGAATCTGGATTGAAACTTGGATCCCAATCATGAATACGTGGGAAACCAGGTTTGAGAGGGAAAAATCTCATACCCCAAACACGCACCTTCAAATCAGAAGAGGGGAAAATGACATGAAAGAACCCTTTACTGAGAGATGACTTCTTCCAGTCACTTGAATCCCTAAAAATGAATGAGGAAACTACGAAGATCTCCAAGCTTCAACAATTTTACCCCCTACTGGGTCACAAACCTAGCAATAATTGAATGCTTGCACTCAGCAATCTGTTGTGAGACGAGCGAGCGGTTTGCTTTAATAAAAGCCAGCAAACCATTTTTCGTAATTCTTCCAGATGCCAAAGACCCAAATATGGTATCATCAAAGAATCTCGAAGAGTCGCAACCATGTTTCAAATCTTCATGAACCAAAGCAGGAGTTCCCTCCATCGCAAGAGTCTCATCATGAGATATATCTTTCTGATCGCAAGGAACTGTGTTATCACCTACAAGAAATTTCTTCCCAGAATCATTCGGATTTGAGGTTGGACGGGCTAAAACCTCCTTAAATGAAGGACCATTAACGCTATCATTCTTCGAGGGAAGATTTGAAGGATTGACATAATCAAGAATGTACATCAAGCCCTAGATATCAAAAAATCCATGGTAAACGCCATCGAGGAGAGCTCTTCCGTTGTCCATCCCCCAAAATATATCAAATAATCAACAATATTTATTAAATAAAATATTAATATATTATATTTATTTTAATTATATACACATTTTGTAATTGATTTATATAAATAAACTATTAAACATTTTGACTAATATAAATTTGATAAATTTTTATATATAAAATTATGAAAATAAGATTCATTTTTTATTAAAAGTTATATAAATCATATTTATATATTACTTTAAATATATTTATATATATACTTATTGTAATGCAAATCTTATTTTTTAAATAAATATATATATTTATATATTTATAATTATAATTTTATAATTATTTAAATATATATATATATATATATATATAATTCTAATTATAAATAAATACATATGTGTGTGTATATAAATATAAATATATTTATATAATTATATATATATATTTGTTTATATATAAATATATATATAAATACAAATATAATAAAAATATTTATTACTTAAATATATTTATTTAAATATATTTATTATAATTTTATAATTATTTAAATATATATTTATTTATTTATAATTTTATCAATACTTTTTTTTTAACTATATATATATTTGAATTATTAAAAAATATATATTAATATATCATATTTATATTAATTATATACATCCATGTTTTAATTAATATATATAAATAAACATTATTTTATGAATATAAATATGATGATTTTTTATATGTTAATAATATTTTTTATTAAAAGTTTTTATCAGCGCTAAGAACAACGCTGATAAAGTTCCACTTTTATCAGCGCTAAAAAACGATGATAAATGGTACACCTTTATTATTGTTTTTTTTAGCGATGATAAAAGTTACCTTTATCAACCATTTTAGCTAGCGTTGATAAATGTATCCCTTTTATCAACACTTTCTGGTTAATGGTGATAAAAGTTGGCTCTGCATAAGACGTGATTTGTGGTAGTTAGCGCTAATAAAACTACTCGCTTTATCAATGCATTTTTTACACTAATAAAAGATCGTGATTAATATAGCAAATTATGTAGTGGTGATTCAATTAATAGCTTGTGTGTGCAGTAGTGTGTAGCACCACCAATAGCGTGGCAATATTGATACACACCATCAATGGAAGCAGAGAAGCATCCTGTGTGTAGCACCATCATCGGCTTGAGTAATTTAAAATATATAAATATTTATAATTTCCTAAATACTTTTTTTAAATATATATATAATTGTATAATTAAATATTTAAATTACAAAATTATTAAAAAACCATTTAAATAGATTAATTATATAAATTTCAAACACATTTTAAATGCTAAAACTTAATAGATAAAAACTAATAAATATTATTCATATAAATTACAAATATATTGAAAATATTACATGTATAGTAAATAAATACATGTATAAATAGATATTACAAAATGATTAAATATATTTTTAACATTATTAATGAATATATAATAATAAATGAATAATTAAATTAAATAAATTTCTAAAATATTAAAAAGTGAATTCGTAACATTTACGTGAATTACAGACATACATATGTACAGATACACATCTATACACACACATGTAGATACACACATACACATACATTGCACATACATGCAATTACACATGTACATATATTTTAAATTATTTCATATCAATATATATATATATATCTAAATAAATATATTCATTTATATATTACATAATTGTTTAAATAAAATATTAATATATTTATTTATTTTAATTATATACACATTTTGTCGGTAAGGACCCCTGGTTATGATGGAAATCGAACCTTCGGGCTGTTTTATGATGGGATTATGGGTATTGGGCCAACCCGATGACTTATTATACGAGCGTGGTGACGAGGATGATGTCTTGATTGGTGTTCTGTTGAACTCTACATAGACAGTACTTCGGACCCTTTTATTGTTTTTGTTGGGTTTTGACCTGATGCTCTCATGCATGGTGGCACTTATTGTGCCACATGTCCTGTGATGTTGTGTTTCGCTGCATTTCTCTTTTATTAAATAAATTTTTAGGATCGGGCATGCTTGAGTCATGAAATTTCCCGATATGTAACTATATATATTTATATAATTATACACACACACACACATATAAGTATATATAGTTTTTTTTAACATGTAGGGGGAGTCCCCCCCCCCTTTTATTAACCAAACAAACTCTCCTATTATACTGGATAGAGGAAATGCATTACATGGCCCGTAGGCCCGGTAGGTACAATACCCCATGATAACAACATATCTGAAGGTCCAAATCGACCCAAAGGTCCCGCCTCATTTTTATTTTAGGTCATTTGATTGTCGCATGTGCGAGCTACCCCATTGCCCGCATCATCGTCATTGTATGTGACAACCACTGGATCCATCTGCTTCATGTTCAAGACGTCGCTGCCAAGTCGTCACTGTCGCCTTCGTCGTGGCCCGTCGTCATCCATCGCCCCTGCACCATCAAACACCCCATCGTCGATGGTGACATGGACAACGCCGCAATCAACGACATTCATCGGGGCACCTGTGATGTGGACAGTCGTCGCCAACCATTTTCGACGTCGACGGTCCACCTGTTGTCACTATGATGTTGTGCCTACCGACCTCGACTGCCTTAGAGACCCAACATCCCGACGTTGTAGCCCTCTGCCCAAACTACCTGTGCCACCCATCAATGGAATATACCACAATGAATCCCCAAATTGGGGTCATCCAGTATTTGGACCCTCGACAAAGCATATATAATTATAAAATATAATAAATATATATTATTTAAATATCTTTATTATAATTTTATAATTATTTAAATATATATATATATATATATATATATATATATTTATAATTCTAATTATAAATAAATATATTTGTAAATATTTGTATATAAATATAAATATATTTATATAATTATATATATATGTAATTATATATAATTATAAATATAATAATAATAGTTATCACTTAAATATATTTATTATAATTTTATAATTATTTATATATATAGTTATTTAAATATATTTATTATTTAAATATAATTATTGTAATTTTATAATTACTCAAATATATATATTTATTTATAATTTTATATATACATTTTTTAAAACACTATACATATATTTGAATTATTAAAAAATGTATATTAATATATCATATTTATATTAATTATATACATCCATTTTTTAATTAATGTATATAAATAAAAATTATTTTCTTAATATAAATATGATAATTTTTTATATATTAATAGTATTTTTTATTAAAAGTTTTTATCACCGCTAAGAACATCACTGATAAAGATCCACCTTTATCAGTGTTAAAAAACGCTGATAAAGGACGCACCTTTATCAGTGTTTTTTTCAGAGATGATAAAAGTTACATTTATCAGTGCTTTTATCTAGCGTTGATAAATGTATCCATTTTATCAGAACTTTCTGTTTAGTGGTGATAAAAGTAGGCGCTACATGAGACGTGATTTGTGGCAGTTAATGATGATAAAACTACTCACTTTATCAATGTTTTTTTTACACTCATAAATGATTATGTGTAATATAGCAAATTCTGTAGTGATGATTCTATTAATAGCTTGTTTGTGCATTAGTGTGTAGCACCACCATGGCCAATAGCGTTGCAATATCGATAGACACCATCAATGGAAGCATAGAAGCAACCTGTGTGTAGTATGGTCATCGGCTTGTGTGTAGCCATGTGATCTATTTTTCATATTTTGTGAGACATGTAATTTTTATATGCATGCACATCAATGTGTAGAAGTAATAGTAGTGTTTTTTTTTGTAACATGTGTATTTTTTTTATTGTTTTTTAATTTTTCAATGTATGTAATATAGCATGTAAGTTGGTCGGTTCGTCCGCATGGGCACTGAACTAGTTTTTTGAAACGCGCATATAATATGAGTTTAAATGGATTTATAATTTTAGATTCTTGAAACTGCATATAATATGGATCTAAATAAATTTATAATTTTAGATTCATAAAATGTGGGCTTCAATCTAGTTTGTTTCAGTTCAAAAACTTGTTTGCCTCATCTAAAGGTAATGTCAAAAAAAATATTTATTACAACGTTAGCAATAACATCTCTTTGTAGCTAATGTTAAAAAAATGGAAACAAATTCATTTTAAATCAATATATTATTGGAAAAACGTTATATATATGTACATATATTTTAAAAAAATTGTTTCTTCATGTTTTATTATTTAAAATGTTTTCTAACAAAAGTTTAAATGCATATTAAAAAAATAAAAAACGGAAAATGATTTTGATCGCCAAACAAACCTTGACCTCGACACATTGAGAAAATATATACAAATTGAACTAGTCTTGACCTTGAAGCATCCGTTTTGTACAAGTCTTTTTATTTTTGGAAAGTTACCGTTAAGGTGAAAGCGAACTAATGGGTGATGATTTATGTTTAGCGCACTTATGAAAAATACTGTTTACTTTTTCATTTTTTAATACTCATTTATATATCTCTTTAATGATTTACGATTAATTTCAATTGAATGATGACATAACACGTCATCTATGACTTTAAACTACATGGAATTTATATTAAATCAAGAATTTAATTTAGATAAACGTTTAAATGAAAATTTAAAATTAAGTCCTAAAAATACAAATTTCACGTCATCTAAACATTAAATATTACATTTCATAAACAAATTAAATTAAGTTAAACGATGAATCAAAATAATATGGGTTTTAATTTGAACAATGGATTTAATTTAAATACAAATTTTTCCTATAAATATTTTTAACACATTTGTTTTATTTATCGTCACTATTCCAGATTTGTGTAAAATGAGTGTTACCTTATTAGTGTTTTTTTAATAATGCCGTAAGTTGGTCTCCTCGAAATCTTTCATCTCAAATCTTTTGGACAAATAATTATTCACCTTCTAAATCTGTCCAATTTTCGATCCTTCCGGAATCATGTCATCCGCATACAGGAGTAGAATGATGAAACCACTATCTTCAAACACCTTTCGATAGAAACAATGATCCGAGTTTCTATGCACAAAACATTTCTTAGCCATGAAGACGTTGAACTTCTGGTTCTATGTAACGGCTTAAGTTTTTGTCTTGAAATAAATATAGTGTTCTATGGTTTGCTCCACATGCAACACAGAAAACCAAACCAATATATACCGTCGTAAGATAGCCGTAGAATTAGCCGGTATAAACAGTGGCAACATAATTATCATATATATATATATTACAATTCTTCCTATATAATTATGATTACATATTTATATTTACACTGCCATAGTTCGACCCTTTAATAGCGCGCAAAAAATGATTTAATAGCGCTAAAAAAGCGTTGTTGTCCTCAACGTCGTTAAAGAAACCCCCTTTATCAACACTTTCGTTAACACTGATAAAGGTCCTATTGTTACAGTGTGTTTGAATATCAACACACTGCATCAAATAATATGGGTTTTAATTTGAACAATGGATTTAATTTAAATACAAATTTTTCCTATAAATATTTTTAACACATGTGTTTTATTTATCATCACTATTCCAGATTTGTGTAAAACTAATGTTACCTTATTGGTGTTTTTTTTAATACTGACGTAAGTTGGTCTCCCCGAGATCTTTCATCTCAAATCTTTTGGACAAATAATTCTTCACCTTCTAAATCTGTCCAATTTTCGATCCTTCCAGAAGCATGTCATCCGCGTACAGGAGTAGAATGATGAAACTACAATCTTCAAACACCTTTCGATAAAAACAATGATTTGATTTTCTATGCACAAAACATTTCTTAGCCATGAAGACGTTGAACTTCTGGTTCTATGTAACGACTCAAGTTTTTGTCCTGAAATAAATACAGTGTTCTATGGTTTGCTCCACATGCAACACATAAAACCAAACCAATATAGACCGTTGTAAGATAGCCATAGAATTAGCCGGTATAAACAGTGGTAACATAATTATCATATATATATATATTACAGAATTTTCCTATATAATTATGATTACGTATTTATATTTACATTGCCATAGTTTGGCCCTTTAATAGCACGCAAAAAAGGATTTAATAGCGCTAAAAAAGCATTGTTGTCCTCAACGTCGTTCAAGAGATCCCCTTTATCAACACTTTCGTTAGCCCTGATAAAGGCCCTACTGCTGCAGTGTGATGTTTGAATAACAACACACTACATCAAATACACATGTATACGCCTATATGCAAATACACATGTATGCAAATACATAATTTAATTAAAATAAATTTTACACCACAAATACAAAAAAACCCCTACTATATACATTTCAAACAATGTTTTGTATAATTACATTTGCAATTATTATCCACAAACATTTAAAAACATTAATGTTTCGTCGTCTTTGACACCCACAACCCCCTCTCAAAAAAGCTCAACCATGGTATCAATTGCCGAACAAATCATCTCAACCCGAGCAAATGAATCCACATATATAAGAAAACAAATCTTATGTTAGTAATACTATAAAGAAATAAATTAACCATAAATATGAAAGAACACATTAATAAAATGACACACTTAGAGTCATATCAGTCACACCCGTGCGTTGGATTGAGGTGGAGTGGATTCCTACACATCACAAATGACTAATGGATCGCTGTTCTAAAGTATCGAAACAATACAAATACATTTTCTTGGTTTTGAATATGTCACTTGTCTATTTTACTAAAACGTCATTTTAAACTACAAACACACACTTTGAGCCATACCGGTCACATCGTGTGTCAGTTTGATGCGAGACTGATTCATACATGTGTAAGATCCCGGATATTGGAAAGGTATGTTCTCGTTTAAGTTTTGGTTTGAATCCCTTGTTTTGGTTAATTAAGTGCTTACCCAAGTCTTTAAGGAGGCTCAGGGGTGTTCCGAGGGTTTGAGACACGAAAAATGGAGAAAAAGGGATTTTTTTGGGTAGGCCGCACGGTTAGTGCTAACTGTGCGGGCAACCCAGGAAACCGTGCAGGAGGTGGGATTTTGGACAGTGGCATCCGCACGGTTTGCGCACGGTTTCACAAACCGTGCGACCCAGAAACTTTTAAAAAAATTACAATTTTGCCACTCCAAGATTTTAATACCCAACTCGGGATTTCCTCCCATTTCTCCTCTCTTCACCCTAGGAACGAACCAAATCTCCCAAGAGCTCCAAGAGATCGATCTCCCTCGTTTCTAAGGCGTTTTTGGTACCGTTGGCTACAGATCGAAGCTCTAGGTAAGGTTAATCTCATCCTTGCTTCTCTTTTGAGTTTAGGGTTTGTATCTTCTTCTCCTCTCCTTCAGAATCTCTAAAACCCCACTCTTTGGGTGAGATTTAGGTTGAAGCTTCAAGGGTTGGTTGAAGTGGAATCTAAGAGCTCGATTAAGAGTGCGTTCACCCATGGAATCGAGGTAGGTGGTCTACAAGTTATATCATATGGTTTATTTGTGGATTTGTGCATGTGTGGTTTTGTTCTTGGGTGTCTCTTGGTATGTTTTGATCACCCCTGACATGTTTAGGTAAAATGGTTATTAAGAAGGTAAATAGAAACCCTCATGATCCCCATGGGTTGCGTCAAGGGTGATGAGGCTAATCTAGGGACACCCATGGGGTGTGCCGACTTTCCCGGACCTAGGGATTTGTAAAGAACAAGTGAGATTGTTGTGTAATTATGTAGAGCCCTTGATAAACATCTTGATGTGTTTGATTGTGTTGGAATAAAAGCTTGGTGATGCACCTAAGATTAATAATAACCTAAGGGATATTGGGTTAACATGGAAGTGGTTCATATGGGTTGAACATGGCTATGCTAGATGAACTGTGAATAGTATTGGAATGTGCAAATGGGTTGACACATGGGAATGATAAATGAATAAATGGGTTAATATATAGAAATGATTAAAGACCATAATGAGATGAATTATGAGCTTGGTAATGAAGCCTAGTGAGTTAGGCATAATGAACGAAGCCTAGTGAGATAGACACAATGAATAAATGCTTATTGTGATAAGCGTAATAAAAGGGAATTGGGATAAATGGATAAATGATGTGAAATGTGGTAAATGTGTTAATGGGTTAAGGCATGATATTAACTCTCATGTTATTGTTATGATTTATGTTTTCCTTGGGCAATGACTGTGATGTTGTGTGAATGGTTGATGGATATATATATATATATATATATATATATATATATATATATATATAGCATGTGCACATGGCTTGGTAGAGTGGGGTATTGACTTGAGGTTCTACGCCCACGGGTCGAGTTGGATTGAGTCTCTATAATCCACCCCTAATGCACGAGTTAGGGAAGAGGACTGAGGCTCTGTTCCCCTAACAGTTGAATCCACCTGGACTGAGGCTTCAAGGTGAGGATATGGTTGGCATGAGGAAGTTAGTCCCAATGAGATAGGATAACAGTACGTTTTTACTCATGTGTGTGATTGTGTACTTTAAGCCATGTAATTTATTATGTTTGATGAACCCATGATAAATGTGTTGGGAATGGTAAGTAATGGAAAATGGTATGAAATGGTAAGATAAGGAAATGTTAATAATAGTTGGTAATGGACCTAAAATGGTTAAGGGCACTAAATATTTTCTTTGTCATTTATTATTCATTTACCTTTTGCATGCACAATTGTTTATACTGGATATTTTGTAGATACCGTTGGTGGTGGCCTACTTAGTTGTACTCACACCCTGCTCAGGCTGCCGTTGGGTACCCGAGCAGACTTCATGTTTGCAGGTCAGGGGAAGGGCAAAGGCTCTTGCTAGGGAGTTGGGTTGGCACGGGCGTATGTGGAGGAGGACCCAGACTTGGTGTCAGGACCATTTTGGGATTTTTCAGTTTGTCTTCATTTTGAGTTTTGTTCACTGTTGCACTTGTAGCATGACATGACATACTTACTGTTGGACATGGTTGTACCCCATTTCGGGGAATAGTTGTTTATGAATGCTCTTGTATTATTGGTTATTATTCAGCTATTTTGTTTATTTTTTGTTGTGGCTTACTCTGATAAAAGGGGGTATAGTCTCCCAAATTTACCTTTTGTACCCCCACTGCTAGTCGACAACCTTTGGAATATGGGGAGGCGTGCTTAAGGTCATGTAACCACCCAGCTCGGAGCACTGGTTTAGTGGCTTCCGGGTTGGGGACGTTACAAAGTGGTATCAACGGAGGTCTTTCTTATCCTTCTCTAGAATCTTGTTATTTGGGATGGTAGATGAGAGTTATGATGTGTCGGGCCTTGGTAATGAACTCGTTCTTGGGAGTAGCTAACCCATGTATGAGGGAAAAACCAATTCACCCAGGGTGGGAATTGTTTTTTTTTATTGTGCGATGTTACAATTTATGATATTTCACCATTGGGTGATGCACATGTTGTGTGATGTGATGATTTTATGATATTTGGCTTGTGGCCTCAAGGGAACGAGGTTGTGCATTCATGCATCATTGTAGGCACCTAGAGAGATAGGTGACATGCATCGTGGTAGGAACACATGGGTTGGGTGTGTGAGGTATGAAAGAAAGGATGTAACTTGCATCTTGATAATTGAACAGGGAAAATGTCGTAAATGAAATAATGCAAGGGGGTGAAGAGAAAAGAATGATAAGTGATGATTAATGAAATATGTGTAATTAAGGGTTTGTAATAAATTGGAAATGTTGTTGTATCATGTTGTGTGATCCTTGTGGTGGTGTATGGTTGTATACCCCTTGTGGACCATGGCCCGCAAGAGGGATGGTCAGGGTGATGTTTTTTTTTGGAATGTTAAGGTTTGTCAGGATGGTGCATGTATGGAGGGTTGTTGTGGCTGGTGAAGAGCCTTCTTATTATGAAGTTGTGAATGTTTTATGGTATGTTTTCTAAACCTCATTTTTGGAAATGTAGTGAAATACCACCACGACATCGAGTGATGGTTGGGCAACAAGAGGACGTTGCTGAGAACACTCCTCCAGTAGAGGAGCAAGAGAATGTGGTGATCCATGAAAGTAGAGAAGAGAAGTTTTGAGAGAACTTGGATCGTTTTATGTAGATGATGGATCGATACCCAGAGAAAGTTGCACCGGTTATGTTTGATCTGACCAGAGATTTTCAGCTGCAACACCCTCCGAACTTTACTAGAGAGGGTGGGCCAAAGGCAGTAGAGTTCTAGATAGAATCTATCCTAACGATACTTGATCATTTGGAGACTCCTGTTGGGAAGAGAGTCAAGTTGGAAGGTTATATGTTGTGGGTCCAGGCAAAGGGTTGGTGGGACATCCTGGCTCAGACTGAGCAGAATGAGGGGATGTTGTGGGAAGTTTTCCAGGAAAAGTTTCTGGAGCATTTTTACCCAGAGACTTTGAGGCAAGAGCGGGATGCAAACTTCATGAGCCCGACTTAGGGATCGATGTCGGTGATGGAGTATACTGGCTGCTTCACTGACCTGCGTCTCTTTTTTCCAGCATTGGTGGGGGATGAGGCAATAGTTATGAGGTGTTTCCAGGATGGGATAAGACACGAGATCAGGTCTCAGGTGAATATCTTTCACTTGAATAGGTTTATAGAGGTAGTGGATCAATCGTTGATCTCAAAAGGGAACATGAAGGTAGCTTCAGGTAGTGGGTTTGTTATGCCAGCTAGGCGGACAAGTGGTGTAGCTTCTGAGGGCCTAAAGTGTCGTTTTGGAAGTTTTTAGTAGGGTGGAAGTGTGAAAGGTGGTCAGAAGAGAGGGTCAGCCTCTCAGCGTGGTGATCAGGTTTTCTGCTATTAGTGTGGCAGGCCGGGTCACATGCATGGCCAGTGTCCTCAACCTCCAGTTGAGTGTCAGTCGTGTGAAAGATTGGGGTATGTGTAGAGGTTCTTCAGGAACCCTCAGCAGGTGATCATGAATATTGGTGACATGTATATGCCAAGTGGAGGCAAGGGATCAATTTCTCCATATCAGGCAGGTAGTTGGAGCTCCATGGGCCATACTGGCAGAGGTAGTGGATGTGGAACTCTGGGGTAGGATCGCCCACATCAAAAGGGAAGTGTAGTACAGGGCCCAAAGGTTTGAGCCCAGGGTAGAGGGGCAGTTCATCTTCATGCAGTTCAGTCGGCACTTGGTGATGGTGAGGAAAGGACATCGACTGTTTGAGGTACGATACTTGTAGCTTCTACACTTGTTAGTGCATTTTTTGATACTGGTGCCACACACTCTTTTATTTCTGCCCAGTTTGTGGTAGCATTGGGTTTTTCTGTAGAGAGTGTGTGCGGGGTTATGTCGATTGACACTTCGTTGGGGGTGAAGAATGAAGATATCAAGCAGTGTGAGGGATGTGATTTAGAAATCGGTGGGTATCGTTTCCTGTGGGACTTGTTCGTTTTCGAGATGTCGGGATTTTACCCGATCTTGGGTATAGACTGGTTAGTGTTGTATCAGGTGCACATAGACTTTTACCGTTACAGGGTATCGTTCGGGTCAATTAAGGGTGAGGTTTATGTCCATCGTGGAGAGTGGGATGTTCGAGCAGGTCGCGCGAGATTGTTTTGTTAGCAGTTGGGTAGGCTCATGGATCAAGTATCTTATCTTGTGCTTGATGATGAAAGAGGGGAACATTCTGTCTTCCCTCCAGTAGTGTATCAGTTTCATGATTTGTTTCCTGAGGATTTCTTGGGGTTTCCACGCAAGAGGGATGTTGAGTTCACAATTGAGTTGCTACCAGGAGAAAATCCAGTTTCTATTCTTCCATTCCAAATGGCACTGACAGAACTCCAAAAGTTAAAGGTTCAACTTGAGGAGTTAGAGAGTAAGGGGTTCATACGTCCTATATGTCTCCTTGGGGATCTCCTGTGCTTTTTGAAAATAAGGCTGACGGGTCGTTAAGGTTATGTGTTGATTATCATAAGTTAAATTAGATGATGGTGAAAAATTGGTACCTTATTCCTAGAATTTATGACCTATTTGACCAGTTTAGGGGTGCATCGGTATTTTCTAAGATTGATCTGATATCAGGTTATCACTAGTTGAGGGTGAGGCCTTCTGACGTACCGCTGACAGCTTTCAAGAGTCGGTATGGGTTGTTTGAGTTTGTGGTGATGGATTTCGGCTTGACCAATGCATTAGAAGTATTCATGGATTTGATGAACCTAATATTTCATCCTTATCTGTATCATTTTGTGGTTTTCTTTGTTGACGGCATCTTGGTGCACTCATAAACTCATGATGATCATGCCCAACATCTTGACACCGTTCTGAGTACACTAAGAGAGCATCGGCTATATGCCAAGTTGTAAAAGTATCAGTTATGAATTAGAGAAGTGAATTTTATGGGTCACATAATCTATGAGGAAGGTGTGTCGGTGGATCCAGAGAAAGTGCAGGTTGTTGTGTCTTGAGATCATCCCAAGAATGTTTCAGATGTTTGAAGTTTTTTGGGTTTGGCTGGGTATTAATATAGGTTCATCTAAGATTTCTCTTGTTTGGTAGCACCACTGTCAGGCTTGACCAAGAAGGGAATTAGGTTTTAGTGGTCTGATTATTGTGAGAATGGATTTTAAGAGTTGAAAAAGTGATTGACGACCGCACTAATCTTGAACTTACCTGAGCCAGGTAAGAAGTATGTCCTATTTTGTGATGTGTCCGGTATCGGGCTTGGGGCCGTGTTGATGCAAGATGAGTGGGCTGTGAATTATGGGTTGAGGCAATTGATACCCCATGAGCGGAATTATCCCACTCATGATATTGAGTTGGCTGCAGTAGTGTACACCTTAAAGTTATGGAGGCACTATTTGTTGGGGGAACGGTTCATAGTGTATACCAATCACAAGAGTCTAAAGTATATTTTTCACAGTGGGATTTGAATCTTCAGTAGTGAATATGGGATGAGTATCTACAGTCTTTCGAATTTGAAATGGTATATACATCGGGGAAAGGGAATGGTGTTGCTGATGCTTTAAGAAGGAAGGCTCAGAACCAGGCGGTTCAGGAATCCAACACTGAGTGGAAGGTGATGGCCTTGTTCGCGGAGATGCACCTAGAGGTATGGGATGAAAATGGTCAAGTGACTCTTGCTTCCATGGTGGTTGATTTGACGCTTTTGGGTTGAGTTTGGGAAATTCAACTTGATGATCCTGAATGTTTATCCATGAAGGAAAGATTTAAAAATGGGGAGCCACCTTCTGGTTAGGCCATCGGTGTGGACGAGGTTGTTTGTGTTCATGGTTGTGTGGTTGTGTCGGCATGCATGTGGGAAGAGTTGATGCGTGAGTTCCATGCATCAAAATGGGAAGTGAATCCTGGTTTGAACAATATATATCGTGATCTCCTTAGATAGTTTTAGTTTCTGGGAATGAAAAAGGAAGTTGCATGCTTTGTGGCACGATGCCTTACCTGTCAGCAGGTGAATACCGAGCATCAACACCCATGTGGTTTGTTACACCCATTGCCTATTCCGGAATGGAAGTGGGATGATGTGACAATGTATTTTGTGGTGGGTCTTCTGAAGATTCCTCATAATAATGATGCAATCTGGGTGGTTGTGGATTGGATAACGAAAGTGGATCATTTCTTACCGATTCAGGAGACTTACACAGTTGACCAGTTGGGTGAGTTGTATGTTCAGTAAATAGTACGGTTGCATGGTGTACCATGAACTATAGTTTTAGATCGTGATTCTCATTTCACATCGCACTTCTCGCAAGGGTTGCAGAAGGCCCTGAGTACATAAGTGATTTTGAGTACAACTTTCCACCCGCAAATGGACGGGCAATCAGAGTTTACAATCCAAGTGTTGGAATACATATTGAGGGATTATGTGTTGGATTTTGGTGGTTCCTAGTAGAATCACCTGTCTCTTGTTTAATTTTCCTACAACAACAGTTTTTAGGCTACGGTTTAGATGGAACCATTTGTGGTCCTCTATGGGAGTCCGTGTAGATCTACACTGTATTGGTTGGAGGATAGTGAATCCGAGCTGTTGAGACTGAGTCTCGTGCAGGAGACTTCGGAGAAAGTTGAGTTGATTTAGAAACGGATGGAAATGACTTTGAGTAGGTATAATTCGCATACAGATTAGAGGCGTAGACCTCTTGAGTTTGAGGTGGGTGATAGTGTGTTCCTTTAGGTGTTTCCAAGGTTGGTTCACTGACGGATTCAGAAGCAGGGAAAGTTGGCGCCCAAGTATGTGGGGCTGTTTGAGATTGTGGAGAGGATCGGGCCAGTGGCATAACAATTGGATATTCCACAGTGGTATAGTGGGACACATTATGTGTTTCATGTTTTACAACTTCAACAATATCACCCTGACCCATCTCATGTTTTAGATGTTGCTGATGTTGAGCTTGATGTTGATGCATCCTTTAAGAAGCACCCGGTTCATGTTGTGGACCGAGGTGAGAAAGTATTGCGGGGAAAGGTTGTGGAATTAGTGCGAGTACTATGGAAGCATGATAATGTTCAGGAATAAACTTTGGAATGGGAGTCAGATATGTGTGCTCAGTGGCCTGATCTCTTTTCCTTGGAAGTGTAATGAATCTTGGGAGATCGACTCGAGGACGAGCCATTATAAGGTGGGGAGGTTGTAAGATCTTGGATCTTGGAAAGGTATTTTCTCTTTTAATTTTTGTTTTAAATCCCTTATTTTGGTTAATTAAGTTCTTACCCAAGTCCTTAAGGAGGCTTGAGGGTGTTCCGAGGGTTTGGGACATGAAAAATGGAGAAAAGGTGTTTTCTAGGTAGGACGCACGGTCTACGCACGGTTTGTGCTAACCATGTGGGCAACCCAGGAAACCATGCATGAGGTGGGATTTTGGACAATGTCATCTGCACGGTTTGGAAAATCGTGCATGTAAACCGTGCAACCCAGAAAATTTTAAAAAAATTACGATTTTTCCACTCTATAATTTTAATACCCAACTTGGTATTTCCTCACATTTCTCCCCTCTTTACCCTAGGAACGAACAAAATCTCCAAAGAGCTCCAAGAGATCGATATACCTCGTTTATAAGGAATTTTTGGTGCTGTTGGTTACAAATTGAAGCTCTGGGTAAGGCTAATCCCATACTTGATTCTCTTTTTAGTTTAGGGTTTGTATCTTATTCTCCTCTAATTCTGAAGATCTAAAACCCTTCTCTTTGGGTGAGATTTAGGTTGAAGATTCAAGGGTTGGTTGAATCCTAATCTAAGGGCTCGATTAAGAGTGCTTTCACCCATGGAATCGAGGTAGGTGGTCTACAAGTTATATCCCATTGTTTATTTGTGGATTTTTTCATGTGTGGTTTTGTTCTTGGGTGTCTCTTGGTATGTTTTGATCACCCCTGGAATGTTTAGGTAAAATGTTTATTAATAAGGTAAATAGAAACCCTCACGATCCCCATGGGATACATTAAGGGTGATGAGGCTAATCTAGGGCCACCCATTGGGTGTGTCGACTTTCCCGGACCGAGGGATTTGTAAAGAACAAGTGAGATTGTTGTGTATTTATGTAGATCCCTTTATAAATATATTTATGTGCTTTATTGTGTTGTAATAGAAGCTAGGAGATGCACCTAGGATTAATAATAACCTAAGGGATATTGGGTTAACATGGAAGTGGTTCATATGGGTTGAAAATGGCTATGCTAGATGAATTTTGAATAGTGTTGGAATGTGAAAATGGGTTGACACATGAGAATGATAAATGACTAAATGGGTTAATATGTAGAAATGATTAAAGACCATAATGGGATGAATTATGAGCTTGGTAATGAATCCTAGTGATTTAGGCATAATGAACAAAGCCTAGTGAGATAGGCACAATGAATGGACACTTAGTGAGATAAGCGTAATAAAATGTAATTGGGCTAAATGGCTAAATGATGTGAAATGTGGTAAATGTGTTAATGGGTTAAGGCATGGTATTAACTCTCATGTTATTGTTATGATTTATGTTTTCCTTGGGAAATGGTTGTGATGTTGTTTTAATGGTTGATTGATATATATATATACACACACACACACACACACACACACATATATATATCATGTGCACATGTCTTGGTAGAGTGGGGTATTGACTTGAGGTTCTATTCCCACGTGTCGAGTTGGACTGAGGCTCTAAACTCCACCCCTAATGCATGGGTTAGGGAAGAATATTGAGGCTCTATTCCCCTAACGGTTGCATCCACCTAGACTGAGGCTTTGAGGTGAGGATATGGTTGACATGAGTAAGTTAGTCCTAGTGAGATAGGATAAAAATATGTTTTTCCTCATTCGTGTGATTGTGTACTTTAAGTCGTGTAATTTTTTGTGTTTGATGAACCCATGATAAATGTGTTGGGAATGGTAAGTAATGGAAAATGGGATGAAATGGTAAGATAAGGAAATTATGATAATAGTTGGTAATGGAACTAAACTGGTTAAGGGAACTTAATATTTTATTTTTCATTTATTATTCATTTCCCTTTTGCATGCACAATTATTTATACCTAATATTTTGTAGACACCATTGGTGGTGGCCTACTGAGTTGTACTCACACCCTGATCAGGCCGCCGTTGGGTACCCAAGTAGACTTCATGTTTGCAGGTCAGGAGAAGGGAAAATGCTCTTTCTAGGGAGTTGGGTTGGCATGGGTGTACGTGGAGGAGGACCCGAACTTGGTGTCAGGACCATTTTGGGATTTTGCACTTTGTTTTCATTTTGGGTTTTGTTCACTTTTTCACTTGTATCATGACATGGAATATTTACTATTGGACATGGTTGTACCTCATTTGGGGATTGGTTGTTTATGCATGCTCTTGTATTATTGGTTATCATTTCGCTATTTTGTTTATCTTATGTTGTGGATTACTCTGATAAAAGGGGGTATAGTCTCCCCAATTGACCTTTTGGACCCCCTCTGCTAGTTAGCAAACTTTGGCATATGGGGAGGCGTGCTTAAGGTCATGTAACCACCCAGCTCGGAGCACCAGTTTAGTGGATTCTGGGTTGGGGATGTTAAACATGTCACAAATAACTTTTGAATCATTATCCTAAAGTATCAAAATAATCCAAACACATTTTTTTGGTTTTCAGTGAGTGGCACACATTTTGAACTAAAATATCAATTTTAGACTGATAACTGACACTTTGAGTCATACCAAACACATTGTGTATCAGATTGAGGTGTGATGGATTCCTACACATCAAAAATGACTTACGGATCATTATTTTAAAATATCAAAATAATCTAAATTAATTTGCTCGGTTTTGAGTATGTTACTTGTGTTTTTTACTAAAATATAAATTTTAAATAAAAAGACACACTTGGAGTCATACCGGTCACACAATGTGTCAAATTAAGGTCCAATTGATTCATAAAAATCACAAATTACTTATGAATCATTGTAATAAAGTATCAAAATAATTTGAATACATTTTATCAGTTTTGAGTATGTGACTTTTTCTTTTTACTAAAATGTCATTTTAAACCGAAAACACACATTTTTTGTTATACCAGTCACATCATGGGTCAGTTTGATGTGATATTGATTCCTACACTTTAAAAATGAATTATGAATCATTTTACTAAATTATAAAGACAACAAGATCATATTTGATTGTTTTTCAGTCAGTGACATATGTTTTGAACTAAAATGTCAATTTTAAATTGACAATGAACAATTTGAGTCATACTAGACACACAATGTATTATATTGAGGTGAGGCCAATTATTACACACCAAAAATGACTTATAGATCATTTTTATAAAGTATAAAAACAATCCGAATGCATTTTATTGGTCTTAAATATTTCACTTGTCATTTTTACTGAAATTAATGTCAATTTTAAATAGAAAGAAAAACTTGGAGTCATACCGGTCACACCGTGTGTCAGATTGTTGTGTGGTTAATTCCTAGATGTCCAAAATGAATTATGTATCATTTTACTAAAGTATAAAAACAATATAAATGGGTTTTCTTAGTTTTGAGTATGTCACTTGTTATTTTTACTAAAATTAATGTCAAATTTAAATAAAAAGATGCACTTAGAGTTATTTCGGTCACACCGTGCATCATATTGAGGTTCGGTTGATTACTACACATCAAAAGTTTCTTATGGATTGTTTTATTAAAGTATAAAAACAATCCAAATGCGTCTTCTCATTTTTGAGCATGTCACTTGTTCTTTTTACTAAAATTAATGTCAATTTTAAATAAAAAGACTCACTTGAAGTCATATCAGTCACATTGTATGTTGGATTGAGTTATAAAGGATTCCTACACATAAAAAATGTCTTATGTATTGTTTTACTAAAATATAAAAATAATACTATTGAGTTTTCTCAGTTTTGAGTATGTCACTTATGTTTTTTACTAAAATGTAATTTTAAACTGGAAACACACACTTGGAGTCATACCGGTCACATATTGTGTTAGATTGATGTGATACTAATTCCTACACACCAAAAAGGACTTATAAATCTCTGTTATAAATCATGAGGACAATCAGAGTGTGTTTTATCAATTTTTAGTGTGTGACGTACTTTTTAAACTAAAATGTCAATTTTAAATTGATAACGAATACTTTGAGTCATAACAGTCACACCATGTGTTTGATTGAGGTGCAGTTGATTTCTACACATCAAAAATGAATTATGGATCATTTTCTTAAAGTATCAAAATAATCTGAATGTGTTTTCTCAGTTTTGAGTATGTCACTTGATCTTTTTACTAAAATTAACGTTAATTTTAAATAAAAAGACACATTTGGAGTCATATTGGTCACACCGTGTGTCAGATTGAGGTGATGTTGATTCCTACATGTCACAAATGACTTATGTATTGTTTTACTAAAGTATCAAAACAATATAAATGTGTTTTCTTGGTTTTGAGTGTGACACTTGTGTTTTTTACTAAAATGTCATTTCAAACTAGAAACATGCACTTTGAGTGTAACACCCTGAGATTTTATGAAAAATATTCTTTTTAATTTCATTAATGTCTTGTGTTGTACGCTACACCAAAAGGAGCTTTCACAACACACATCCTTGACTTGCCTTCCATTACACGCAATCATGACCTTCCTCGATAGCGTGTGTAGTACGCAATAACGAGTTTCACTAAACAACAATATGCTATTAAAATATTATTAAAACTAGCTGTTATGAATAGTAATAACCACTTTTTGAAATTTTGTAAATTTTATTTTTCAAAATGGACTTCATTTTTGGATTTGGAATATCGAAATTAGCTTAGGGTGAAATTTTGGTACTTTTCGGATAACTTTCATTTTCTGATGAATAGTGAAAATTACTAAATTTTAATTAAAAACAACCTTTTTAATCGAAATAATTAATAGTGATAAATTATTAATTTGAGTGGATTTAAAGTATATTTAGAATATATTTTTACAATTTAATACAATGTTGGTCATTGGATGTAATTTCACATTTAAACCAGACATAAACAAGTGTCAATCTTTTGATAGTTATTATCTCTTAAGAACACACTATTTGTTTAGATGACGAGAATTAATTTTTAAATTAATTAATGCAAATTATATGTTTTAAATTTGGTAAAATAGAAATCATTTTTGAGTTCATAATATCAAATATAGCTTAGGCCAAATTTTTGGTATTTTTCTGGGAACTTTCATTTTTTGATGAATAGTGAAACCACTAAGTGGTAGTTAAAAAAAATGAATTTTTCATAAAACTTAATTTTACCGCTTCTATGAGTGGAATTTCAAAAATCAGAGAGACACGGTTGATGTCAGTAAGTAAAATGTGGTTCAATGAGATGAAAATAATTTTTGGTGAATAGTAACTTTTTACTTTTTTTTACCACGGTTAAAAGTAAATAGGGTAATTAAGGGTAAAAATGATATTTTTATTACCCTAACACATGTCCTAATTCTATTGGATAAGTGTAATTCGACCAAAAACAACCTTAGGAATAAAATATGACCATTTAGGCCCACTTGGATTAGATTAGGACATTTATAATTAATTTATTTAAAGAAAGGTTAAAATAGTTAAAATCAAAGTTTATTTACTAAAATATTTTTAATATAGGGTTATAAATAAGATAAATTCGATTGTAAATATTAATTAGAAAGATAATAATATTTCCTACATAATGATATTTTATTTATAATTTTTAGACATTAAATAATTTAATTTATTTATGATACAAGGATGATGCAGTAATTATCATAATAGTGAAAAATTAGAATAATTGATATTATAAATACCCAAATAAATATAATTTGAGACTTTTTATGAATTACACTACTTTTATAGGTTAATATAAAATGTTAGGATTGATTTAATTAACTTTGGTCGAAGTAATCATTCTGTTATGAGTTTCACAAAAATCAATTATTGAATAGTGTCAAAATTGACATAAAATAGTTTTTAAAACAAATATTATATTATTGATTGTTATTTTATTCCTAAAAATCTAAGGTTCGGTAAAGATACTTATATAATGATAGGTGTATCATTAATGGACCACTTGGGGGTCTCTTGTATGTATATGGTAAGTTTATTAACTATATAATATAAAAATACAAAGTGACATGGTAAATGTCAATCTAATTAACTAAGAGTTAAAACTAAAAGATAAGGTTAATATAATGACCTAAACTTGTCTAAATTCTATTGGATGAGAGGATTTCTACCCATCCCCACCTTATATTAAAAATAAATCAATTTGGAGCTATTTAAAACCGAATTTGGCTTTATAATAAAATAATATTTTTAGTTATTCCAAAGGTGCCCCTCTCCTCCCTTATAAAAGGGAACCTCCTCCCTCTCTTCCTGACACCACTTTGAGCCTTCAAGATCGGCCAAACCCTGAAAAATTATCTTCTCCACTTCCCTAGAAACATCCTAGAGGTCCTGGTCTTCTTCAAAGAACAAGTTTAGTGCCCTAAAAGGAGGTCTCAAAGAAGCGCTTCAAAGAAGAGGTAATGTCCGTTACTGATTCTTTCAACTTTATTTCTTCTTCCACTTCTTCTTCTTAGGTTGTTTCATTATGAAGTAATAACATCAGTATCACTCATATACTGATATGTTATTATAAGTATGAAACAACCCTATTTCACCATCTATCCATCCTACGGAAAACGAAATCACCGCGCGTGCGTACGTACGGAATACCGTCTCCACGCCGTGGTGTAATCTATTTTCCACCACCAACTTACTTGGATGGGTATAATGGTGTACATAATAACTATATATGATTATTGTAAAGTGATATTGATTCTTAAATAGTATACATACACTCCAATACAATTCAACGATCATGAGAACGATATCATCGCTCGTGCGTACGTACGGACTACTGTCTCCACGACGCGATGAGATTCATTCTCCATGTTAACCATTCATGAATGATTATAAAGTATCTATAATAAGTAATCATGAAATATATGACATAATAATGATACTGGATTTATGTGTATATATATGTATGTCATCTACTTAATTCCATTCAACTCAATAAGGAAACGAAAACAACGTTCATGCGTACGTACAGCCTACCGTCTCCATGAACGGTGTATTTCTTTCCATTTACTGATCTATTATATATATGTATATTCTGAATATATATTATATATAAATCATGTTTTATATTCTGGAATTATGTAATCATGATCTAAGTAATCATATGAATAATTACAAGTCAAAACACGGACGACAAATGAAACGATTTTACCCAAAACGCTCTTTAACATGGAATTTACAAAAGAACGGGTAATATAACGTCATAAGTGAACCATATATGATATCATAAAAATGAGTATGATTCTGTAATAAGTCAATGACATTATTTAAATCATTATACAGGATGTTCGGACACTTACGAAGCAAATCGGAACTAAGGTAGGGGAAATATCACAATCTCATTTTTATCCGAGATTGTTTATACTTCAGAAATTAATGGGGTGTATTTTTTCATCCAAATACATGTTTTCTAAATATGTAATATTATTTCCATCCACCTACAATTTTTTAAATCCAATTTTACCCTTTGGTTATTTTTTAGTAAAAGATATGAAAGGAATCTTTTGTCATTTTTTGTACGAGGTACTTTTTGACTTTTCCGACAAAAGTACGAGAAGAATGTTTTTTTAACTTATACGGCATGAAAGGATTTTTATGGTTTTATAAAGCCATATTTTCATGAAGCTTAATCAAAAAGATTTCATGACTATTTTCAAGAAAATCCCTTTCTTTTAAAAATTCATGACATTTTGTGAAAAGAAAATGATTTTAAAGAAGAAAGGATATTTTCCTCAAGAATTCATTTCAAGTGTTTTATCAAAACCATTTTTCATATAAAATTAAATTATTTCATATGTGTATGTTCTAAGTATAATGTCTCTTTTATTTACATGGTTTAACTTTTCTTATTATGAAATTATATCCATTTCTTTTATGTGGATTATGTTATGATGGGATGATGTTTATGAAACCCATTTTATTCGTTGGGTTATTATGAATGATGTATGTTTATTTTGTGGAAAAAGTAAGAATGATTTAATTATGAGATGGGTGGGACCTATATCTCCCTCTAATGCACTGGGTAAAGATTTTATATCTCATGAGATAGACATGGCTGGAACGGTAAGTTATTCCATTTCAGTGTTACAGGACTGAAACAAGGAGTGAACTCGATTCAGAAAGGGACTTTGTCCACTAAGATGGTCTTGGCAGCAATGCCTTGGCTACTATGGAAATCATGTCATGTGCCGAATGGTTTCCACAATTACATGTTTTACTCCCATGCTATTTTATCATGATTAATGTTTCTTTATGATATATGCCTTACGTACTTCCATGTTTTATGTCTTTGCTCATGCTTTTAAACATTATGTTCATGTTTTTAAGCTCAAATGTATATGATTTTTTTATTTTATCCATGCTTACCCTTACTGAGAATTTGAGATCACCCTTTATATGTTTTTTTCCCCAGGATATAAAGAAAGCATTTCGGTAAGAAAACAAAAAGGGGAAGATAGATATGGGAGATATTGAAGATCTTTCAACAGGATTAGATGTTTATATTACGAGTTTCCAAAGACACTAAACTATTACGGTCCTTGTGTGTCTATTTTTGTTATGTATTAAGTATTCCACAAAAGTAATGTAATGTCCATGTACGTCAAGCTTCAGGTCTCTACAGTTGGTATCAGAGGAAAGGTTTAGTCAACATTTGGAAACTAGGATGCGAAAACTTTAGTGAGATCCCTAGAGATATTTATAAGGTATGTCTAGGGATGTCCCTAAGGTTAAGTATAAGTATAGGTTATAGTACTAGAATTACGGTAAACCAAGATGTTAGATATTGAAGGTACTCCCCCTTTATTATATTGTTTTCCCTAGCGTGATTTTTGCCTCTCACACTATTCTTTTTGGGTTTTAGACGATGGATGGAACCAGAAGGAACCATGTTGATCAATGTAATGGACAATGCAATGATTGTCCTCCTGAACAAACAAATGTTATGGGAGATGGAGTGAAAAATCTTATTGCTATACTTATACAAGCTATGAATCATTCTGGACTTCCAAATGAGTAGAGAAGGGAACAATATTCTATTGAGTCCTTCATGAGGCAACGTCCACCTTCTTTCAGTGGGTCTTCTGATCCACTTGTTGTTGAACAATGGATCATTACCACTGAAAAGATATTTTCAGTTCTTCAATGTTCTGAACATGATAAAGTCATCTTAGCAGTATATCATTTGGAAGGTGAAGCTGATCAATGGTGGAATCTTATCAAGAATACGAGGCCAAGAGATGAAATTGAGTCCATGGAATGGGACAAGTTCAAGAACTTATTTTTCAATAAGTACTTCCCTCATATTATTCGAACAAATATGGAGAAGGAGTTTCTTGAACTAAAGCAAAAGGATGATGAATCTGTTGGTATATATGAAGCGAATTTTACAAGGCTTGCAAGGTATGCATCTGGATTTATCATCCAACCTGAAAGTAAAGTTGATCGATTCTTCAGTGGCTTAAAACCAAATCTTCGAAGGGAATTAGCTATAAGATACTTCAGTAGCTATGAAGAAATTGTGTGTTGTGCTATCAAGGTAGAAATGGAAGTTGGTGTTACTTATCCATCTCATAGTTTTGATAAAAAACGAAAGATGAATTTCAAGGAGAAATCTCAGAATAATGGTAAAAAGAAGATGAATGTTTCATTATGCTCAAAGTGTGGAAAGAAGCATGGTGGATATTGTCTTAAAGGGACTAGAAAATGTTTTATGTGTGGAAAAGAAGGTCATCGAGCATCTGAGTGTCAAAGTAATGGAAAAAGGGTTTCTAATGATGTGAATAAAGAAAAGACTGCAGAGAACGCACCACCAACACTTCAATGCTTCAAATGCAAGGAAATGGGTCATTTTGCTAATAAATTCCCTAATCCAAGGGTTAGTGATGATCGACATGAGCAACCACTTAAGGAAAAGGACAAAGGGAAGTCACATGAAATCACTATTGGCGATGTTGAATATGACAACGATGTGGTGGAATGATTAAGTGTTTATGTAATGGGATTCCAAAATAATGTTGTATATAGTATCATGGAATATTGGAATATTTATGTATTGGTCTATTGTGGTTTTCAATAATTTTATGGTACCGGTAACCATGGAAAGTGATTAAGATATTTTTGAAAAAAAAGATGATATGCGCATAATGAAGGGATAAGGAGAAAATGAAATGTTTTACAGTATTCATGAGCTCATGACTGATATAAGGAAATAGTTATATCATGGTTTGAGGTTTTGGTATGTGAAAAGAGTTAACTTTTGACAGCACTCATGTTTTCACTAAGATTCAATGGGTATTCATTTTTCAAGAGAATACATGATTAAGGCCTTCGAATGATTGGAATGTGACCAACAAGACATATCTCATGATATATGGGGTTCAACGATGGTATTAACATGCTTGTTATATGAACTCTTTGGTAATCGTTTTCACTATAATATGAGATTGGACAACAGTATTTTGGATAAGCCTAGAGATTGGAAAGAATTATGTTGAACATAAGTTAGTATTAAGGATAGAACTTTTTTTGATATTATTGATGGGATGTTATAGTAATGTAGTTTTAGAAAAAGGACAACCTGCAGGACGGGCGACAACCCATCGCGTCAGACAAGGCTGTGGGAATCGAACCCACAACCGAAGTGCGACTGACCTTTATCGCCTACCACTGGCCTACAGGAAGTCCCTGTTTAGTAGAAACTAGTTTTATTATATTGATCAGTATAATATAATAAGTATAATTCCATTTTAGGAACCATATATGATTAATCTCACTATAGATGGACTTACATATTTTTTGATAACTTTTCTAACCTTTTGTTTGAGATAGATGGAATGACCCATCATTCTATCACATGAGCTGCTAACACATCACGAATGACAAATTCAACTTCATTTATTTAATAGATGAAGTGGAAATTGTCCAAAGAACGAATAATGGTGAGACTATACCAAAATCACGAAAGTATTTATTCTAATTCCAATTTCATCAACTTTAGGGAAATGATCTTGAAAACCAAAAATGTTTTCCTAGTGCTCTTATATCTGATGAATCAGATGGTACCTTATATCGTCACAAATTTATGGCTTTGTGATTGCTGGCTTTTCTATAACCATGTTCTCTACCACTCTCCATCAGAACATGATGGTTAGATTTCTCTTCCATATCCATATTTTCACCTATGTGGAAAACTAGTGATTAGTTTATTTGGGTAACCATTACGTTTCATACTTTTGTTTTTAAAGATTGGTTTTGGTATTCCTTTTTACGATGTGGGTTTCTATTAAAGAAACTTTCGAGTAGTAAACCATTTATAACCCCGACGAATTTCGAGGGCGAAATTCATTTTAAGAGGGGTAGAATGTAACACCCCGAGATTTTATGAAAAATATTCTTTTTAATTTCATTAAGGTCTTGTGTTGTACGCTACACCAAAAGGAGCTTGCACAACACACATACTTGACTTGCTTTGCATTACACGTAATCACGACCTTCCTCGATAGCGTGTGTAGTACGCAATAACGAGTTTCACTAAACAACAATATGCTATTAAAATATTATTAAAACTAGTTGTTATGAATAGTAATAACCACTTTTTGAAATTTTGTAAATTTTATTTTTCAAAATGGACTTCATTTTTGGATTTGGAATATTGAAATTAGCTTAGGGTGAAATTTTGGTACTTTTCGGATAACTTTCATTTTCTGATGAATAGTGAAAATTACTAAATTTTAATTAAAAACAACCTTTTTAATCGAAATAATTAATAGTGATAAATTATTAATTTGAGTGGATTTAAAGTATATTTAGAATATATTTTTACAATTTAATACAATGTTGGTCATTGGATGTAATTTCACATTTAAACCAGACATAAACAAGTGTCAATCTTTTGATAGTTATTATCTCTTAAGAACACGTTATTTGTTTAGATGACGAGAATTAATTTTTAAATTAATTAATGCAACTTATATGTTTTGAATTTGGTAAAATAGAAATCATTTTTGATTTCATAATATCAAATATAGATTAGGCCTAATTTTTTGTATTTTTCTGGAAACTTTCATTTTTTGATGAATAGTGAAACCACTAAGTGGTAGTTAAAAAAAATGAATTTTTCATAAAACTTAATTTTACTGCTTCTATGAGTGTAATTTCAAAAATCTGAGAGACACGGTTGATGTCAGTAAGTAAAATGTGGTTCAATGAGATGAAAATAATTTTTGGTGAATAGTAACTTTTTACTTTTTTTTACAACGGTTAAAAGTAAATAGAGTAATTAAGGGTAAAAATGATTTTTTTATTACCCTAACACATGTCCTAATTCTATTGGATAAGTTTAATTTGACCAAAAACAACCTTAGGAATAAAATATTACCATTTAGGCCCACTTGGATTAGATTAGGACATTTATTATTAATTTATTTAAAGAAGGGTTAAAATAGTTAAAATCAAAGTTTATTTACTAAAATATTTTTAATATAGGGTTATACATAAGATAAATTCGATTTTAAATGTTAATTATAAATATAATAATATTTCATACATAATGATATTTTATTTATAATTTTTAGACATTAAATAATTTAATTTATTTATGATACAATGATGATGCAGTAATTACTATAATAGTGAAAAATTAGAATAATTGATATTATAAATACCCAAATAAATATAATTTGAGACTTTTTATGAATTACACTAATTTTATAGGTTAATATAACATGTTAGGATTGATTTAATTAACTTTGGTCGAAGTAATCATTCTGTTATGAGTTTCACAAAAATCAACTATTGAATAGTGTCAAAATTGACATAAAATAGTTTTTAAAACAAATATTATATTATTGATTGTTATTTTATTCCTAAAAATCTAAGGTTCGGCCAATATACTTATATCATGATAGGTGGATCATTAATGGACCACTTGGGGGTCTCTTGGATGTATATGATAAGTTTATTAACTATATAATATAAAAATACAAAGTGACATGGTAAATGTCAATCTAATTAACTAAGAGTTAAAACTAAAAGATAAGGTTAATATAATGACCTAAACTTGTCTAAATTCTATTGTATGAGAGGATTTAGATCCATAACCACCTTATCTTAGAAATAAATTAATTTGGAGCTATTTAAAACCGAATTTGTCTTTATAATAAAATAATATTTTTAGTTATTCCAAAGGTGCCCCTCTCCTCCCTTATAAAAGGGCACCTCCTCCCTCTCTTTCTCACACCACTTTGAGCCTTCAAGATCTGCCAAACCCTGACAAATTATCTTCTCCACTTCCCTAGAAACATCCTAGAGGTCCTGGTCTTCTTCAAAGACCAATTTTAGTGCCCTAAAAGGAGGTCTCAAAGAAGCGCTTCAAAGAAGAGGTAATGTCCGTTACCGATTCTTTCAACTTTATTTCTTCTTCCACTTATTCTTCTTAGGTTGTTTCATTATGAAGTAATAAAATCAGTATCACTCATATACTGATATGTTATTATAAGTATAAAACAACCCTATTTCACCATCTATCCATCCTACGGAAAATGAAATCACCGCGCGTGCGTACGTACGGAATACCGTCTCCACGCCGTGGTGTAATCTATTTTCCACCACCACCTTACTTGGATGGGTATAATGGTGTACATAATAACTATATATGATTATTGTAAAGTGATATTGATTCTGAAATAGTATACATACACTCCAATACAATTCAACGATCATGAGAATGATATCATCGCTCGTGCGTACGTACGGACTACCGTCTCCACGACGCGATGAGATTCATTCTCCATGTTAACCATTCATGAATGATTATAAAGTATCTATAATAAGTAATCATGAAATATATGACATAATAATGATAATGGATTTATGTGTATATATATGTATGTCATCTACTTAATTCCATTCAACTCAATAAGGAAACGAAAACAGCGTTCATGCGTACGTACGGCCTACCGTCTCCATGAACGGTGTATTTCTTTCAATTTAATGATATATTATATATATGTATATTATGAATATATATTATATATAAATTATGTTTTATATTCTGGAATTAAGTAATCATGATCTAAGTAATCATATGAATAATTACAAGTCAAAACACGGACGGCAAATGAAACGATTTTACCCAAAACGCTCTTTAACATGGAATTTACAAAAGAACGGGTAATATAACGTCATAAGTGAACCATATATGATATCATAACAATGATTATGATTCTGGAATAAGTCAATGACATTATTTAAATCATTATACAGGAGGTTTGGACACTTACGAAGCAAATCAGACCTAAGGTAAGGGAAATATCACAATCTCATTTTTATCCGAGATTGTTTATACTTTAGAAATTACTGGGGTGTATTTTTTCATCCACATCCATGTTTCCTAAATATGTAATATTATTTCCATCCACCTACAATTTTTTAAATACAATTTTACCCTTTGGTGAGTTTTTAGTAAAAAATATGAAAGGAATTTTTTGTCGTTTTTCATACGAGGTACTTTTTGACTTTTCCGACAAAAGTACGAGAAGAATGTTTTTTTTAACTTATACGGAATGAAAGGATTTTTACGGTTTTATAAAGCCATATTTTCATTAAGCTTTCTCAAAAATATTTCATGATTATTTTCAAGAAAATCCGTTTCTTTTAAAAATTCATGACATTTTGTGAAAAGAAAATGATTTTAAAGAAGAAAAGATATTTTTCTCAAGAATTCATTTCAAGCGTTTTATCAAAACCATTTTCCATATAAAATGAAATTATTTCATATGTGTATGTTCTAAGTATAATGTCTCTTTTATTTACATGGTTTCACTTTTCTTATTATGAAATTATATCCATTTATTTTATATGGATTATGTTATGATGAGATGATGTTTATGAAACCCATTTTATTCGTTGGGTTATTATGAATGATGTATGTTTATTTTGTGGAATAAGTAAGAATGATTTCATTATGAGATGGGTGGGACCTATATCTCCCTCAAATGCATTGGGTAAAGATTTTATATCTCATGAGATAGACATGGCTGGAACGGTAAGTTAATCTGGTTCAGTGTTACAGGACTGAAACGAGGAGTGAACTCGATTCAGAAAGGGACTTTGTCCACTAAGATGGTCTTGGAAGCAATGACTTGGCTACTATGGAAATCATGACATGTGCCAAATGGTTGCCACAATTACATGTTTTACTCCCATGCTATTTTATCATGATTAATGTTTCTTTATGATATATGCCTTACGTACTTCCATGTTTTATGTCTTTGCTCACGCTTTTAAACATTATGTTCATGTTTTTAAGCTCAAATGTATATTATTTGTTTTATTTTATCCATGCTTACCCTTACTGAGCATTTGAGCTCACCCTTTATATGTTTTCTTTTCCCCAGGATATAAAGAAATCATTTAGGTAAGAAAACAAAAAGGGGAAGATAGATATGGGAGATGTTGAAGATCTTTCAACAGGATTAGATGTTTATATTCCGAGTTTCCAAAGACACTAAACTATTACGGTCCTTGTGTGTCTATTTTTGTTATGTATTAAGTATTTCGCAAAAGTAATGTAATGTCCATGTACGTCAAGCTTCGGGTCTCTATATTGAGTCATACCGGTCACATCATTTTTTAGTTTGATATGAGACTTCTTCTTACACATCAAAAATAACTTAAGAATCATTCTACTAAATTATCAACATAATCAGATCATATTTTCTCAGTTTTCAGTGAGTGACACACTTTTTGAACTAAAATGTCAATTTTAAACTAATAATGAACACTTTGAGTTATACCAATCACACTGTGTATTGGATTGAGGTGCGATTGATTCCTATACATCAAAAATGAATTATAGATCATTTTCCTAAAGTATCAAATAATTAGAATGTTTTTTTTCAGTTTTGAGTATACCACTTATGTTTTTTACTAAAATTATGTCAATTTTAAATAAAAATAAACACTTGGAGTCATAACGGTCACACCATGTATCCAATTGTGGTGAGAATGATTCCTACACATCGTAAATGACTTATGGATATTTTTCATAAAGTATAAAAACAATATGATTTTTTTTCTCAGTTTTGAGTATGTGATGTGTGTTTTGAACTAAAATGTAAATTATAAACTAAAAACATACAGTTAAAGTCATATCAAGAACACTGTATATCATATTGAGGTGCAATTGATTGAGTTTTCAATGTGTTTTTTTTCTTTCAACTGTCTACACCAAGCCAGAAAAGATAGAACTATTCCATTTGGATGGAAAAGGAAACCCCATGCTTCCTAAAATGCCTCAACCAAAAGTAATATTTTATCTCTTTTTTATCTTATTATAGATAGTTAAAGAAAAAATATAACTTCCTAAAATAATCCACCTGTATAAGAAAATAATTCTTAAGTTAGTAATACTATAAAGAAATAAATTAAACAAAAATATGAAACAATACGTTAATAAAATGTAAATTTCAAACTGAAACCACACAATTTGAGTCATATCAGGTTGACCATGTCTCAAGTTGAGGTATGGTCGATTCCACTATGTCTTTTTATCCTATAGTGCATGATCATAGTATATGAGTGAATCATCCTTGATGAAGAAGTCATTTTTTCACGATCTTTGTAAAAATTAACAAAATAAGTATTATATCAAAATGATGAGTAAATTGACTAAAAAAGCAGATAAAATGATGAGAAAATCAACTAAATAGATAGTAGTAAGTAAAATCTTCATGATATATGTTTACATTATGACATTAGGTATGCAAACCAGTCATTTCTAAAAAAAATTATTTTATATTGTGAATACAAGGACTTTCAACAGTCATGGTAGTACTAGAAAATTATAAATACACAAAGGATTAATAAATATTTTAAATGAAATAGTAATTATCTTCGAAAATACATCTTTGAGGATGATAGTTTGTTGATAGTATATGATATATCTCATAAATTTGTAGACATAATAACCATACTATTTTCTATTGGTTTGTTTTTAAGATTGCAGAAACACTCAGAAAAATAAGTAATTTGTTTTGATATGTGTTTTGATAGTGAAATCTTATTATATATACCTTAATACTTATCCACTTGTAGAAGTCGATAGGCTCCTTGTATGCATGGAATTTACTTATGTCATGATTTTCATGATATTTAAACACCACCCTATCATGACAGAATTCTCATTAAAATATAATATAACAAATAGAATTTTAATTTTAGTTCTAAAACATTATATATAGTGTATTAAAAATTGAAAAAACATAATCACATGTGGCCGTTTTTTTTTGGAATCCATGCAGTGAATCTAGAAAATAAATATTTGGAGTATCCAAATTGAATGCAACAAGTACCCAATACTGCCTACAAAAACAAAAATTAATAAGTAATGAAACGAATGAAAATATATTCGATATTATTAAATTGTAGATTTTTACCCCCACAAGATTTTATCATCCATAAGTTTGCCTTCAAATGTTGCAACCAATTTTTCTACTATTTCATCAATTTTAGTTGATTCCATTTTGGTTTGGTCTGTAGAAGTTATGTGCGGACTAATGAGTCCATATTTATATTCATAGGGTTTTCCCTTCAAATAGTATTGATATATAATCCTGAAAAAAATATGAATTGTATTTATTCATAATTAACATAGTAGATCAACTTTTGGAAAAACAAATCATGAAAACAAACCCCATGCATACATTTAAAATAGAGACTCCTAGTCATTCATACTTGAGGATTTCATTTACATTATCAAGAGAAATGAAGTCTGAAATGGCATCTCCATACATTTGTTCTTCAAAATCAACTATATGATTACTACCACTTTGTAACTTTTTATCTTCATGAACCTTCAATATTAGTAAATATGGATAATTAATGGGTGGGGTAAAGGTCATTTGTAAAGATCTTTTCAATTGTTCGTTTGATCCTTTAGATCATTTTGATTCAAACTTTTATTTTACCCCTTCCCCTTGTATGTGTGTAATAAAATTCATTGGTTCAAACCTTTTTTAATTAATTGTTAAATTTTTAACATGAAAAATAAATTGGAAATGAATACCTCCTTATCAACATGTTTTTTACAAGATCTGATGACTGTGTTATGAATTTTCAAATAGATTTATCGATCATATGAATATCTTTATCATCAAGTGGAATAGGTAGCTCGATGCTCGGCTTATGGTCTATGCTAATCCCCACTCTCACATAACCTCTGGGAATCTTTCTGTTGTGTAGAGTGTATTCTTGGATATTGAACACAATATCCCTCACAACAAGGCAATGGGTGGGTGTTGATAGATATAAATCACATTCATTTTCACCCCGTATAATATCAATATAGGAAATGTGTCAGTGTTTGACTAATTTAAATTTCATAGAACAATTATGAGAATATTGACTACCTTATCTAAGATAGCTCTTTGAGGGGAATGGATCGCCTTAAATCTAGTGGGGGTGGGGGGAATCTTCACACAATGGTTATTCTTGAGTTGTTTCTTCTCTTTCCTTCCCCCATAACATTTTCTAGAAACTTACAATAAATTTTTATTCATGGGAAGCTAATCATGCCTGCATATTTTTATCTCCCTATTATTTTCTTTTCTCAAAATATGTTTGAGGTGTCACCCTAAAACATGCCCCTATGACGTGTCCATACTGTTCTAGCCGTTGCAAGGCCACTGATAGTAGGTGTTCATCGGGTACTGATTTTGATGATCCCTATGTCTAATTAATATATAGAATATAGTAAAATAAGTTATCATTATTATATAATAGTGATTTAAAGTAAAACACATTTTTATTATGTCATACTTACACACACTTCCCACACTTTTTTGTGTGTTTTCATCTATTAGTATCCCATGTTTATTTACACATGCCACCTTATATAGAAAATTATGTGGGATGGAAGTGTCTTTGGATTTTGATTCATCAATATGAATATAAATAGAGGAACATAATTAGGTTATTGTTTCATGTTACATAAAATTATTACAATTGATTTAAAATACGTACCATTTTTTTCAAATAAAGCATACCCCATCCTTGCTTTATGGTAGGGGTATGTTGGTTTTTCTTCCCGTCACTTATTTTTTGCACCCAGTTTCTATTTCATAAATTAAAAATTCTTAATCAAAGTGATTAATAAACATATTTTAAAATAATATATTACCAGCCAAAATATACCTGAAAAGATATCTTTTCACAATGACCAGTAAACATATCCCACACTTCTTGGATTATCAGGTGTACATACATATGCGGTGGATGCAAGTTTATTTTCCCTTTAGCATATTTGAGATGAAATTTTGTTAAAATTGTGTGAAAGTCTCTATGAGACTTTCTAATAAGCATTAATATAAATTTATTATGATGGTCATCTACTATAAATACACTCTATAAGGGATAATAAAGAGTAAGTCAATGCTTCATTATTTTATTTTTTAGTAAAATAAATGATATCATAATGTTACCCTAATCTCTTCCCAAATTAGTGTCTTAAGAATGGGCACAACATGGTTCCATGAATCTACATCAATCGACACATGCTTCTAAGTGACGATCCTAATGAAACTACTAAACATGGAATTGTTGGGGGTAATAGGTTGGTCGTGCACATTCCATCCAACCTTGAATTTGATTCCTCTTCTTTTCTCCTTAATAATTTTTTCTAATACTATTATACTACAATGCTCTGTTTTTTATGGGACATAGATTCTTATACATATACCATTTATTCAGGATCAACATCATCATTATGTTGTTCCTATAGATCAGTAGAATTGACATGTGTAGAAGGTTGTTGTTACTTTGCACTAGGAGCAACAACAGGTTGAGAAACCTATTGTTCCTCAAAATTGGGAGCATCAACACATGAAGAAGTTATTATCTGTAGAAGTGGTTCAAAATTTAATTTAGATTATATAAATTCACCAATGATCAAATAATAACATGAAGTAACAAAATGTATATTAAAAAAAATACAACATAATTATTAAACTATTTTTAAAGGTTTAAGGGATTTGAACCCTCTATCGAGTATCCAAATTCCTTAATTATTGTCTCCTTTGACATTCAATACCCCATATACATTGGGACCACTGAGAAATGATTGCAACATCCCAATGAAAGGGTCATCCTCAATTGAATTTTCATCTAACCATTCAGGGGTTTTGTTTGAAAATAGAACAATTAAACACTTTCGGTTTATAGGATCTAGAAAATAAAATACCCACACTGCATATGATGCCATTATAAACAGTTCACCTTTATACCCTTACTAAAATCCACTATCAGGAATCCCAAATCATCTATTTTAACAACACTCTTGCTATCAACCCACTTTCATTGAGAAATCAACACTTAGAATATTGTATAATCCAACTCCCATATTTCTTTGATGATGCCAAATTATAAAATATTCACATAAATTGGATTTCTGTACTTGGTACTAGATACATGTATCACTTCATCCATAAGTGTAACTCCATTATTTTGCATGGTACTGCATTCATCATGTTCATTTTTATAGAACATATAACCATTAATTACATAGACATTATAAGATAATACACGCACACTTGGTCCTCTGGCTAGCCATCGAATTCATTCTGAAATTGAATATAGATTTTAATTTGAATCCTTAAAAATATGGTCTCAAAACCATCCTATAAAAAACTGATTATGTGTATTAGAAATCCATATTTTATCCCTTGATAGATTTAAATGCCTAAGAATCTCTTTGTGATTTTCAATTAATGGGAAAATATTTAAACTATTATGGAAAACATAAAGGTGATCCTCCTCCCGATCCGTAATATTGATTGTGAAAATATATATTAAAAAAATTCCTTCACCCACAAGCCACCTAGTGTGATAAGATTTCATTAGACCAATGATTTCCACACCGAACAGGTAGTTGATACAAAATTCAACGTCTTCCCCAACAATATATATCTCTTCAATACCACCCTATAGCCAACTTCATTTTTTGATTCAACCTTTAAAAATATTCATATACTATTCAATGGGGCACATCCATCTATAATGTATAGGACCACATAGTAAAATCTCTCTCACCAAGTGAACCATCAAGTAAACCATTGTATCAAAGAATACCTATGGGAATAATATTTCTAATTCACATAATATGAAAAAAAAATTCTTTTCTATAGTTGGAAATTTCGTCGAGTCTATAAATTTTCTGCACATAGCTTTGAAAAAGAAACAGAGCTCAATTAATGTAAGATGGAAATTTTTGGAAAAAATTCAATGTAAAGATACTGGCTTCAGATCTTGCATCAAAAAATGAAAATCATGTGATTTAAGACCCTTTAACTTTAAATAAATAATTTACATGATATTCTTGATATTCAAGGAATACCACTATATAAAATTTACATCATTCAAGATGTTGAAAAAATGATACATCTCCATCCTGGAAAGAGTGTAAGCAGTTGGCGGAAGAAATGTAAAATTTTCACCCTTCACAGGCACCAACTCTTCATGTATTCCAAAGTCAATCATGCCCAACCTAGACTTAATTCCATCCTTTTTTGGGTGCATTTAATAACATGCCAATGACACTATCACATAAATTTTTTTTCTACATGTATAATATTAAGAAAATTTCTGACGTAAAAACAATTCTAGTATGGTAAGTAAAAAAATTGATCTCTTTTGCCAAATATTTTCATAAGGTTTTTTGAAAAATTCTTACCAAAATAAGTGACTATATCTTTTACTTTCTCAAACAGTAGATCACCTGTTAGTGGAGACGGTGCTATATGTTCTTCTAAAATCCCATAGAATGATGTTTTCCAAGATCAGTACTTATATTGTTGTGGTAGAAATCTACGATGTACTAGAAACACAATCTTCAATGAATGTTTAAACCTAATTGACCATGTACCTTTTTCAAAAATGGAACACCCTTGAGTTTCTTTGATTCTATATCCAAAAAAATTTCCATAAGTAGGAAATTCATTTATCATCCCATACAACATGGATCTCAATGTGAAATATTTATTTATGTAATCATCATACAACATAACACCCAAATCCCATAATAATTTCAAATATATGATCAATGGATCCAAATAAACATCAATATCATTACTCGGTTTCTTTGGTCCTGATATAAGCATAAATCACATAATATATTTTCATTTCATGCATAACCATGGTAACAAGTTATAATTTACCAACATAATCATCCATTTATTGTGAGTACTACTTTGAAAACCAAAAGGATTCACTCCATATGTAGATAGTGCATGATGAAGGTTTCTTGGCTCATTTCCAAATTCGGGATACTCTTGATCAATTGTCTTAAACTTAAGAGAGTCTATTAGTGAAAAAGTTTCCCATATTTATTTCTTGTATCTACATGTCATGTCAATTGCCTTGTAGTATCCTCACTTTCATATATGTTCCTAAACCTTGGAATTATTGGAAATTACCACACCACTTTCATAGGACCCGATTAATATTTTTTTCAAGAAAAACCACACTTTGGGTATTCTTTAAGTGATTTTTGATCTTTGAGAAATAATATACAATCATTTGGAAAGGATTATATTCTTTCAGAGATCACACCCATTAAATGTAACATTCATTTAGAATCATATATTTTTCTAGGAAGCTCATTATATTATGAGTGAATATAATTAAATAGAGTAATTAGTTTAGTAAAAATGAATTCACTCCATTTTTTGATAGATTTTAAATTATACAGCTTCAGTACAGTTGAAAATGTTGTATATTTAGTGAAATCAACACATAATGACATCTTTTCACAACTATTTAACTTCTCAAACAATTTTGGAGAATCATAGAGTTCATCTTCAACTATCATTGTCATTTACTCAACATAGTCTTCATCATCATTCACACCTATAATCACATCCTCGACATGGTCTTATTTATTATCCACACTTGTAATCATATTAGATGATCCATAAAATGTAGTGATATCCTAGCCACTAGCTACATTCACTTTTTCCCCATGTTTAGTATGACATTTATAACTTTGATATATTCCATGACAGTTCAAGTGTTCTTCCAACTCCTCTAGAATAATTCGTATTGAATAAAAATAGCATAAATATGGGAAAAGGATTTGAGAAAGGTCATATGCATGATCTTTTGAAAACTTGAGGAAATATTTCACCCAATATTCATACTCTTCTGTCATACAATTGGAATCTATCCATTTTCGATTCATATCCATACTATTTAATTTGGTAATATTAATATTTAACAACAAAAAATAAATACACATAAGGGGCCATTCAAATAAGGGTAATCTAATATTTGAATGTTTCAAATAATATCAACATGATTTGGGTAGTTCAAGAAATATAGGTGCATGTCCAAAAGAGACAGGGGATGAGTTTGAGGAAAGAAAATGCAATAATAACTGTTTGGGAGAAAAAGTTGATGAGAATGACAGTTGTCTCCTTATATCTAAATGTTCTCAGGATGGGGAGTTGGCAAAGCACCACACAAAATTTCTTAGTTTGTTGTCTAAAGTTCAAAAAAGCATCAGTAATAGTCTGACTCCTACAAGGGGATCCTTGATTGGAGTGGATGGATTTCTTGGATTATACCAAGGTAATACTTTATTTACCTTTTCTAGTTTCATAATTCATATAAAAAACAAACCAATACACAATTTTATGGATTTATTTTGATAAGAGGTCAGTGAATAAAGTGAAAATATAATTCAAGTGGGTGATGTGAGAAATTCATTCAACTTACATATTAACGTAGGATGATAATTATGGAATAGATAGATTGATCAACTTATCAAAAAAAGTAAAACTTTACCCATTATTTTTACCAATAAAATATTTTATTAAAATTATTATTAAAAAATGGGGGTTACACTATGGGTAGTGGATTCATAAATATTATTACTAATTCTATTGGTTTTTACCTTTTCCCCAACTGAAGAACTAACACAGTTTCTTATCCCATCTTTCTTTACATTTGTGTTGAAATTAACCCCTAGAAGCTAACACCAAAGTTGTCTAGATCAAAATAAAAGGTGATTAAAGATTTAAACAATCAATTGAGTTTAAATTATATATTATTAAAATGAAATATATTTTAATCCATCATTGTGAAATCAAATATAATCGACTATTGAAATCAACTTTAAAGACCACCAAACTGATCATTATTCATTAAAAATTTAAATACCCAATTTCTAAAATTGCATTAATATTAAACTAATACTACATCATGCTTCACCTACTTTAAATATATAATTTCACATTATAAAAAATAATTCAAGAAATTTAATAATTATTTCACATAAATGTTACCATTTTATTGAAAATGTTATATGAAAAACACCTTGTTTGATAATATACATTATGAATTTTACCAAACACTGATCAAAATACTATTAAAGTTAAAAAGTTGAATCAAATATAAAAAAAATCATAAAAAAATCATTATGAATGAAGAAAAACATTACATGGAATGATATATATTTATATAAATATATATAACACATATGTTCTATAAAAAAATTAGTCATGTCTATATAAAAATCAATTATATGCATAGGAAATATTTTTAAAATAATATTAAAAATGTTAAATTTATATAATTTTTAAAATTATTGAAATTATTCAAAATGAAAATTTATTATTCATTAATCCATAAAAAATAAGTTCTCATTCAAAATATTCCATTAAAGCGTCCTTATCTTATAGTCTTAAAATTCGTTAAACTTAAAATACCCTCAAATAGTTTGGAAAAACAATTTGTATAATGAAACTCATCACATTCATTAAATAAAAATAATGATATTACATCAAATAAATAACCCATTTATTGAAATACACTACAAACCTTTTCATATAACTCAAGAAAATCAAGGATATTTAAAATTAAACATTTCCAATAACCTCATCCTTTAAAATATGAAAATAATGATTTTACCCAAACACATATCTTAAAAAAAGATAAAATTTAAAAAAAAAATGAAAACATGCAGTCCATTTTTTACCAAACACTATTAACAACATAAATTCCCATGAAAAAAATAAATAAATATATTGATATATGTATATACAAATAAATAATCACAATAATAAAAAAGTGTATCATAATCCTTCAACCAAATATATCACCATTATAGCTAACCATTTAACCTATGTTATATTCTTATTAAAGAACATTTAAATTAGCATTGGGTTTTTCAAATATTATGATATCCTAATAACCAAAAAAAGCATAGTAAAAACCAACCATCCCAATTAATATATTCTTCCAATAAAGAAAAACTAAACATAAACATTCCATTCATCCCCCAACACAAATAAAATCATAAAAATACACATATGACATTTAAGATCAATTCACCAACACCAAGGCATGAAAAAAATGAATATATTCATAGTTAATTTATATAAAAAAGAATTATGAAATATTTAAATTTCCCTATGAAAAATACATAACACATTATCACCATTTTAAAATAATCCCCAATATATATATGCTCATTAAAAGTAATAAAAATTGGACCTTACAACTTTTAAATCCATTTACAACATGGTAATATTTAATCATTTAATTTAAAATCTTAAAATCTTATTTAATTTATAATTCTTGGGTCTTTGTAGGAGTTAAATCATAAACATTTTAAAATATAAAAATCTATAAAACCAAAATAAATTCATAATAAATTGAATCATTACATTGAAAAAATGCTTATTTAAAACATCTTGAAAAAATCATATCACAATAAACACAATTAAAAGAATCTACTATAACATGGATGTATTTATGTCTAACTGCAATTTTGAGAAAATATAATATTTGAAAATGAAAACAATAAATCCATAAAAGGGCCTCCATGACCATAAAATACACGTCAACACTAATACTAAAATTAAAACATATAATTATCACCACTTGACACACAATACATATGTGCATGAAACATACTCCATATAATCATTGATGAACCTATGTTCAAACCCCTATAAAAATGAAATACTTCCAGTACAGGAAATGTAAATCAATATTAAATCAACCTATACACTATTAGTGTACATGTATGGTGTGGGTATATAACCAAGGGTGTGAATTCAGTCCAAATGACACACATGAAGATCATATGGGGTAAATACCTAGATAGAATAAGCGATTAAAGAGAAGAAGAAATAATCCCATACCTTAGATCTTGAGAGGATCGATTCGTTGATGAAGAGCGATGAGTGTTCGGTTCTGTGAGTGTTAGGTTCTGTGAGGGAGTGACGATGAAGGTAGGGAGTGACGACACGGAGCGACGACATGGAGATTTGCGACAATAACACTACGGTTCTGTGAGAGCTTGAACGTACGAGAGAGGGTGAATCTATTAGGGTTTTTTTATAAGAACACATAAGAATTTTATTAGCACTTTCAAAAAAGAACTGATAAAGATTAGTTTTGTCAGCACTAGAATTTTAGAACTGATAGTGGTAGCTTTATTAGTGCCAAAAAATTGCTAATAAATATCTAAATAAATAAATATATTTATAAATATATTTATATAATTATATATTTTTATATTATTATATATATTTATTATTTTAATATATTTATTATAATTTTTTAAATATTTGGATATAATTATAAATATATAAATATATTTATATATATACTTATTAATATATAAATATATATATTTATTAATATATAGATATATTTATTATTTAAATATATTTATCTTAATTTTTCAATTATTAATATATTTATTTATTTCTAATTATAATTATAAATAAATACATTTAAAAATATTTCTATATAATTATAAATATATTTATATAATTATATATATTTATATAATTATATATATTTATATAATTATATCTCATGGTCTGCACTACTTTGGTATAATTATATAATTATATATATTTATATTAGTATATAAATATATGTAATTATAAATATAATAACTATATTAATTTATAGTTATATTTATAAATTAATATATTTAAAAAGTATTTATATATAATTATAAATATGATAAATATATTTATTATATAAATATATCTATTATAATTTTATAATTATTTAAATATGTACTTATTTAATTATAATTATTATTATAATGAAATATATTTTAAAATTATTTTTATAAAATTATAAATATATTTATATAAATATATATATTTATTAATATATAATTATAAATATATTTATTATAATTTTACACTTATTTAAATATATATTTATTAATAAATAATTTCATAAATACTTTTTTTAAAAATTATATATATATTTATAATTGTATAATTAAATATTTAAATTGCAAAATTATTGAAAAAATCATTTAAATAGATTAATTATATAAATTTCAAACATATTTTAAATTTTAAAACTTAATAAATAAAAATGAATAAATACTATTCATAAAAATTACAAACATATTGAAAATATTACTGTATAGTAAATAAATATATGTATAAATAAATATTAAAAAATTATTAAATATATTTTTAACATTATTAATGAATAAATAATAGTAAATAAATAGATTAAATTAAATAAATTTAAAAATATTAAAAAGTGAATTCGTAACATTTATGTGAATTATAAGCATACCTATATACACATAGACATCCATACACACATATACATACACACATGTATATATACACATACACATAGGCACATATAATTATGCATGTGCATATATTTTAAATTATTTAATATCAATATAAATATATATCTAAATAAATATATTCATTTATATATTTTATAATTGTTTTAAAAAATATTAATATATTATATTTATTTTAATTATATACATATTTTGTAATCAATGTATATAAATAAACTATTAAACATTTTGACTAATATAATTTTGATAATTTTATATATATAAAATTATGAAAATAATTTTTTATTAAAATTTATATAATTCATATTTATATATTACTTTTAAAAAATATATATACTTATTGTAATATAAATCTTATTTACAAATATATATATATATTTATAATTATAATTATAAATAAAAATATATATTAGGTGCTTGGGGATACAATTACATTTAAACACAGACACACCTCACACACAGTCCGAGAAGGCAGGTCATAGCCTTTCCAAGTGATAACCCACCCATCAAGACTTATTTATTCAATACATAGCTCGTAGGCCTAGTGGGCATGAAGCCCATTACATGGCCCATAAGCCTAGTGGGAATGAAATCCCATTACATGGTCCGTAAGGCCCAAATTTTTGACCAAAGTCCCTCCAGTGAATAGGGGCAAAGCCATTTTATTGAAAGATAAAAGACAAGAAAAGATGAGGATGAAGTCAGACAAAGCACACTGCCCTCATTAATACAAACAATCACAATGCTAACTTTGTTCAAATCTCAGCTCCAATTTTTCTTTCCTCGTCACAAATAGCATTCTAATAAATCCATCCATTCCCCCGACCATGACCTCTAGGATGACGACTTATCCTCTAATTTTTTTTTCACATGTTTCCAAAGGCCTTTAATGCCGCTGTCCTCTGAGTCAGATCTTCAAAGATCAAATTGAACCTCCATCAAATTAGACTCATATTTAGATTCCATAACACTTCCTAAATCTCCTTCCATGATCACTGCCTCTAGTAATTCCTTCAATGGAACCTCCATTGATGTGTCAAGAACACAAAAAGGATTGGAAATTGGAACCATATCCCTACTCTGACTACTATAAAAGCCTCAGGCCTCATTCTGTGCCTGAGCAACATGAGGAACAAGGGCCATCTGATTTCCAGTCTGAATAACCTCCTTCCTAGGAACACCGTCACTACCATCCATAAATTTCATTCCATCTACCCCATACTCAATATTAGAAGTATGACTTCAAGAGATATCAACAGGTAGTGCACACACTCTAGAATCTTGTATCTTGCCTAGGGGGGTAATGCCCTTCTCACCATGATCCAAGGGAGTAATTATAACATCAGATCTTGAACTAGATTGATCATCTAGAACTATTTAAAAGTTTCCTACTACCTTCTTTGTGACAAAATCCGAATGCATAACATCATTCAGGGAGGCCCTACCCCCTATTTCCAAGATCTTGACTAGACATAGTTACAGGCAGGACATCTATTATCCCCTTATGCACCGCTTCTCTGGGTAGTGATGAATTTTTAGTCAATCCATGGAAAATAGTTCTAGAATTAGAATTGGATTGCTTAGTAACCTCATCATCCACTTTTTTCTTACCTTTGTTGGCCTTTAAATCAACCATTCAATTTTGGAATATTTACGGATCAACAAAATCCCATGCTATTTCGTCATCACCTGAACTAGGTAGCCCTTCTTCTACAATCTCCACCCAGGAATTGTGAGTATGCTATCCATTTTTATCCAGTTCCAACATACCCATAGAGGAATTCTGACTAGATAAAACAAAGGCATCACTACCTTCCTTTTGGAAAGATGTAGTGCCCACCAACATTTCTCTGCTGAGAAAATTTTCATTAGCAGACCCATCTTTCAGGAAGGTAGTAGTCCCATCCTGCCTAGCATTATAGGCATTCCCTTTACCTTTTGAGATCCCATGTCCTCCAATTTCAGGTTTGGTATGCCCAATAATTTCAAAAACCCCTTGAAAATTTGAATTCAAGCATCAATATTTTTTAATACATGAATTAACATCATGTCCTCTTGAAGAACAAAAATCACAAACAATCCATCTCCTGTAATTAAAAAGCTCACTTACAATGACCTTACAATCCTTACAAAATTTAGGAACCTTTTCTTATTCAATTTTCAAAGAAATATCATCATCATCAGTAGAAAGAAAAAAACCTATTGAATAAAGTAGAACAAAAATCTACTTCAACTAAAAGGCTCACAAAGTGGTCAAATCAAGTCACCTCAGTTTCTTTATCAATTTTAATTGGAATCCCAATCACCATTGAAATGTCATGAAGTATCCTAGGGTACCTTGACCCATAGTTTCATACATGAGTTTCAAACATCCAAATGATTGAACCACTTATCTAATTCCCGAATGTGTAGAAATCCATGCCTGAGGTAAATCGATCCAAATCCCCAGGCGCGCGTCTTCAAATCCTCCAAAGGTAAAAGCATATAGAAGAAACGTCGATCTAGTGAAATGAACTTCTAGTTTGTAAAACCCCATATAGTCAAAATATGTTTGAACAAATCCCTAATTTTCCATGGAATATACCCCCTTGGAAAAATTAGACGAGCAATGATAGAGTGCATGCCCATTTCCAAGCATTCTGAGACCTCCATTTGATCCACTTTAACATATGAAACATTTCCCTTGTGAAAAATTCCACCCATTGTCAAACCTTTGAAGAGAGATAGAGAGAGAGAGAATGATTTCTAACACAATCGCTCGCTACCGCATTCCCTTTTCAAACGGTTTTCTGAAATGATCCAATGCCCACATTCTTGTGGTAGTCGAAACACCCTTATAAATGGAAGATATCAGCCAAAGATTACAAAGATGAAGAATCCATCTGGTAGAATACCTAAGCGCCATCGGGAGATAGTGAGAGATACTTTCAATGAACCAGACCATTTTTTCACAGATATTTTTATATAAATATAAATAGAATTATATATATGTATATAATTATATATATATATTTTATAATTATATATATTTATATATTTATATTTATATTTATTAATATATAAATATATCTAATTATAAATATAATAAAAATAATTTCTATTTAAAAATATTTTTTATAAGTTTATAATTATTTAAATAAATATTTATTTATTTAAATATATTTATTATAATTTTTGTGTGTGCAGAAACCCTAGCTGAACTATATAATTAATGATCTTTCCAGCAAATCCCGTTCCCTACGGGTGTACCAGACCCTGTATCTCAATTTCTAACCATAACCTGACTAGGTAAAACCGAACTCCCCATGTTTCCATGCACTATTAAGAAGTTAAATCATACAGTGGTGGAATTACCTCGGTTGGAACCTGCAACTAGTGGGAATCAAACACTAGACCTGACATTCACAGCCCTCAACCCTAACCACTGGGCCACCCCATGGGGGAAAAATATATAGTATGATTATTATAATTTTATAATTATTTAAATATATATATTTATTTATCAATAATTTTATAAATACTTTTTTTAAAACAATGTATATATATTTGAATTATTAATATATATATATATATTAATATATCATATTTATATTAATTATAAACATTCATTTTTTAATTAATGTATATAAATTGACATTATTTTTTTGAATATAAATATAATAATTTTATATATATTAATAATATTTTTTATTAAAAGGTTTTATCAGCACTAGAGTAAAGTTAATAAAGATCAACCTTTTTTATCTCTAAAAAATCAGTGATAAAGAGTACACCTTTAATATCATTTTTTGGCACTAATAAAAGTCACCATCATCAGTAATTTTAAACTGGTGTCCCCACGTTGCCCTGCACTGTTGAGGTGTTAAATCATAAGGTGGTGAAATTACCTCGATCGAAACCTGAAACCAATGAGAATCGAAAATTGGGTCTGACAGTCATAAACCTCAACTCTAACCACTAGGCCACACCCATGGGGCACCATTATCAGTGGTTTTAGCTAGTGTAGATAAAGGTACCCCTTTTATCAGGTAGAGTCATATTCCTGGGGGTACCGTAGCAGCACTGTAGCAGGTACTGTAGTAGTACTGTAGCAGACTGTACACTGTGTGAGCACTGTAGCAGAACTGTACACTATAGCATAATTGTACATTGTGCAGGTACTATAGCAGGCACTGTAGCAGTTACTATAGTAGGTATTGTAGTAGTTGTAACTATTCACCTTGGGCCATTGGTTTGGGCTTGAAGTCATTACGGCTTTTGGGCCACCCAGGCCTTCGGGTCAGTAGGGCTTTCGGGCCACCTTTAAGGCCTTCGGGCCACCTCAAGGCCTTCGGGCCACATGAAGTTTCCCCATACAGACTCTACAAAAAAAGGACCAGCCCCAAAAGAGGATTTAGAGTGGGTGCACTCACCAGAGTAGAGCCAAATGGATTTTTCAGAATGAGAGGGTATGACTATGCCATCGGGACCAGCCTGTGCTTGCACGGGAAGCCTATCTAGATGACCATGAAAAGGTGGAGAGCTATTATCACGATGCAAATGCTGGGAAGGGGCAGTTCCTTGTAGATAGTCTGGTTGAATTCCCTAAGACCTTTGGGTCATGTAATCTCCTAAAGCCTACGAGCCATGTAATCTCTGAGCCTACAGGCCTTGTAAGGGTTCCCCCTCATCCCTTGAAAGGGGGTGTTATAAAAAATCAATAAAAATAAAGGCCTTCGGGCCATTGGGGATATATATATATATCTAGGAATCTGTATGTTGACCCTCCCATCACGCCCTCGCCAACGGGCAGGGGCAACACATCATGCCAACATTAGTTGATGTCGACCACACTTGATGAAAAACCAAACCCCAAAGGGCCAACCCATCATGACGCCACATCCTATAACCCAATAGGTTACTATCAACTAAACACCCCCCCCCCCCGCAGTCGAACGGGGGAATCAAACACTACCCATGCGCACGGGCAACCGCTTCAATACCAGGGCATTGGGCCCCATCATGCAACTTGGCTCCATGGTCAGAGACCACATACCAAGCATTTCTATAGCCTACAATGAAGACCACCATCCCAAAATAGTTCCTTCACCTATCAGTTGTGGAATCCTTTGACCTTCCCACCATCGAAGACCAACATCGGTCGGCCGCACAACAACACCGCATTAGAGACCGCAACCCTGACCTCCTCCAGAGACCACTGTATGTAGCCGATTCTTACTCCATAAATACATGAAATATACTTTATATTTAAAATTACAAATTTATAATATACATATATATTTATGATTGTGTGTGTATTTATATATATTTATATATATAATTGTAATTATATATCTATATTATAAAATACATAAACATGAAATACATATAAATAAATATATAAACATATTTACATATATTTAAATATAAAATTTATATTAAAATATAAAAAACATATTAGAAAAATAAATTATTTTCAACTTTATTTACATAATTTATATAAAAAACATTATTAAATTTATATCAAGAAATGACTATATTTTATAATGAAATTAAATGCATTAAGAAAATGTATATATAAATATAACATATTATAAATATATTACTTGATTCTCCTCTATATAGGAAATTTTCTCTTTAGGGTTCTTTCCTGGATGTTTCCACCCACTCGTGGTTTGGTATCTTCATAATTGTTTTCTCTAGTTCGATTTTGATTTGTTAACTATATGTGTTTTTTTGGATCGGTTTTCATATGTTTTTTTATGGTGGATTAGCTTCTTATTTTTTATAGGTTTGTTACATCTTATATGGTTGATAAATTTTTCCATTTTTTGGTGGATTGTTTACCAGATAGTGGATCAGAAGATACCCCATGAATTTCAGTGTATCAGAACATGGGAAGAAAATGAATCACCCTAAATCACTATATTGAGTTGAACTTTACACACAGTAAAAAAAACATAAAAATAAGCATTCAAGTGAAATAAAAGCACAGGTCACAATAAATTGTTTGGTTTGGAAATTAATTCATATTTCCATGGGATAACACTGCTTCATTTTAATTCTTTTAGAAGTTTTAAGAATTACAACCACTGTAGAAAAATAACCAATTAGATTACTAATTACAAGTAATTTCTTAATCACATCATCGCACGTGTATAAGTGGTCTCATAAATAGATATTAGGTATCAACTAATCAATCGATTAAAATTACTTCTAATATTCACAAAATTCCCTCCACTGAGTATAGTGATTGTTGATTTCCTATAGTAATTCTAGTTACAACCTACAACTTATGGTGATCAATACATGTTACTTCATCTACTATTTGATGACCCTTACATATCTCCCTCCATTACCACAGCACCCTCTAGAAATAATTTCTCATAAATACCAAAATGACTATGATATATGTCAAAACTTTTATTCCATAACTTCTATACCATTGACTAGTGAACAACACTTTCAAAAATGTAACTTCTAGAATTCCCTCCTTTGACGGATTATTCTGCTATCGCTGTATGATCAATATGAAGATAAATTCTAGATCTTCTCCTTCTGATCATCAGAATAATAAATTTAATAGACTTCACATTCCTAACAATCTCTCACTTGAAGACTACTTCAAGGAAACCATGAAAACCTTTAACGCTTAGACAATCCCTCCTTTGGTGTTTTATCCTTAGACAATTTAAAGTGTCTGTCCAATGGAGTTGACATCAAATTACATTCAAACATTTAACCCTTTTGACTATCTTTTAGATGTAGTCCCTTTGAGGAAACACCAAACACATTACTTTCCTATCTCTCAATCCCCATTCCCAATATTTTCTTAGTATCCCTGAGATCTTTCATCTTGAATCTTTTGAATAAATCATTCTTCAACTTATAAATCTGCCAAATTTACGATCATTACAAAATCATGTCATCCATATACAAGATTAGAATGATGAAACTTCCATATATATACACCTTTTTATAGAAACAATGATCCAAGTTTCCCTACACAAAAACTTTCTTGGACATGAAGACGTCGAAATTTTGGTTCTATGTAACGACCCAAGTTTTTGTCCTTAAATAGATATTATGTTCTATGGTTTTCTCCACATACAACACAAAAAACCAAAACAATGTAGTCCATCATAAGGTAGTCACAGAATTAGAAGGTATGAATAGTAGTAATAGAGTTATGATATATATATATATATATATAAGAACAAAACAAAATAAAATTCACCTTAAACATGAAACTCAATTGGTACAGATAAGAAACTAATAAAATCACTTTTTATGATTAAAATTTATTTTATAAAATGTATATTTTTCAGGTTTTATCTATTTACGATTCACACTAGTTTTAAAGGAAAAGTTAATATATGAAAAAACAATTTCTTATAAAAAAGCGGGGTTTTATGATATTTTATGATTTTATTTTAATTTTAAATTTATAAAATATATGATGTGAATTTGAAAAAATTAATATAATTTTTGGATTTATCATATGCATATTATCTTAAGATGATTTTTTTTGAATTTTTCTGAAATAATTGAATTTTAGGTGAATAGTGAAAAATATGATTTTTAAAAATACTATGGATTTTAATACATCACTTGGATATAACCATAACCAAAAAGTTAGGAAACCCTTTTATTGAAAAAAATATGCCTTTTAAGTAACATTATTTATTTTGAAACATTATGTTTTAATTAAAAACCTATATTTTATATTTTAGAACATAAGTAATATCTTCTCAAAAATTATTTTAAACACATTATATATTAATATTTTAAAATAAGTTTTTAACAATTAAATCAAATGAAATGGTTATAAATTTAAAACTAGTGGGTATAATTTATCTAATAAGGGACACTTTATTTTTAGGCATAAATATTAAGTTACATTAGGTAAATATTAGTTATCCTGGTAAAATGATTATTTTTCAAGGAATAATACTTTTCTAAATATTGTGTATTTTTAAAATTAAATGGATAAATTTTAAATTAAAACTATTATTTGATTTTTAAATATATATATAATTAATTAAAACTCATTTAATGGGTAATCAATGTTAATTAAAATTAAGAACACTTAATTATTAAAATGATATTTTTCTAAAAAAACAGTTTTTCAAAAAATTATATGTTTTGAAATAAAAGTTAAATTTATCCTATTTAGAAATTGAATTAGGTTAAATGTATCCCAAATTTAGATTTATCACATCAACATTAGGTAATTATAGTCACCTAAAATTTTTAGTAATAACATAATTGACATGATTAATATTTAATTAAGAGCAATAAGTGTTTAAAAGACAAATCTAAGGAAGCTTGGATTTTCCTAAATTAACAATACCTTTAAACATTCTATAAATCTTTTATTAGGTTGTAAATAATTACCCACATTTCATAAAAACATCTCCTCACCTAACTATAGTGAGTGGGTCCTCTAGACCCAATTCCTTTGTGTATTTTCATTACCATTACATGCATACAACTTGATATATACATGTGTTTATTCTTACCATAACAGTGTTGATATTTATACATCCATTGTTTACATGGTAATTTCCTTAGATTATGTGTCACATAAAATGGTTATAGTAGTTCTAAGCTACAATGAAAACCTAGAGAGACTATGAAAGTAATCTTAAATATATTTCATATGGTCTAGATATATCATACTGACAAGAAATAGATGATGTATGACTATTAGGTGTTGCAGGATCATAAGCATTGAGACTTCTTCTCATGAAGTTTTCACTTGGTTCTATTGAGTATATGAGATCACGAGTACTAAACCTCCAATATGAACACCAAATGTTTCAAGTGTCACTAGTTATTCCTATCTATGAATATGTGTATCAGTCTCTTGACTTGATATTGTTATCAATGTGTTCCATTTGATCCCGTACTTTGATACATAGAAAAAACAATGGCATTGAATTCATGGAGAGGTAACTTGTGTTGGGTGCTTCATTGGTGGTATAACATTGGTTAAATGATCAAGATAGAATTTTTTTCTTCTGAGATGAGGAATAGATATCTCATGGGACCTGGTTCACTAGGATGGTTGTACCATCATTAAATCCATGGTCATAATACAAGAAGGTAAGTTTATCAAGTAAAGTCATGAAATATATAAATCATCAATGGATGATGACACAAGTGTGCATCATACTATATAATATATTGTGAGATAAAAATATTATATTACATAGAGTGTGTTTGTAGGAGGTATTCATAGCTTTGAAATTTCTTATAACCTTAAGGGACACGATGGGTTGTTAAAATCCTATATTGGTCTATGGGTTGGACTCAAAACTATTAATATAAGGATATAGAGGTCCACACACTAAGTATATTTATAAGTTCCACCTATTCAGATTAATAGGAGTTTAGGATGAAGTGGTCCCCACATGCGGGGGCTGTTGAATGTTCGAGTATGATTGATAATAGGTAAAAATAATTATATTTTATTATTCAAGTTTATAATAACTATTATTGAATTTATTTCTCAAGGTATACACAAGTTGTTTGACCATAAAAGTGAATACAAGAAAATATATTTTTTCAAATGAATATGACATGTTCAAGGTTTATTAAAATATTTGGGGAGATTATGGGTGGAGTTAATGGTTCATATTTTATCACGCAACATGTTAAATTGTTACAATTGGATGAAAAAATGTTCATCACATTTATTAAAAGTTTAATTAATCCATAAGTGTGAAAAAGTGTCTAAAATGAAGGTTATTACTTTCTAGGGACTACAGTGAAATTTTGGAAATCATAAACTCGGCATAAAATCTCATTTCATCCATTTGAATAAGGTACTCTTCCATTTTCTTGGATTTTAAAGCTATCCCATCATCTCTATCAATTTTAGAGTGAGAATAAAAAGGAAGAACAAGGTTTAATCAATCAAGTTTTCATTTTTCAGGTGATCAAAGGGATGCCATAAAGCTCTTGGATTTATCATGCCAGTACTTGAGAATAGAAGATTGAAGATCTAGAATCTGTGGTGCATGTGTGAAAAATCTAGATGATTCCTAGCTTGGAAACTTTGATTCATGATACACTGATGATGAGAAAATTACATCATTAATTTCAAACCAACAAGGCATTATTTATGAATTCATTCAAATTTTATTTTTCAGGCTTAAATTGAATTTCATGTGATCCTTTTAGAAATTTGAGTAAGGGGTTTTATGGATTCAATTATTTTAACATGAATCCGAACTAAAAATTTAAAGTGCATGTTTTTCACACTTCCATTGTGCCCTAGGTTCTTTCAATTGGTATCAGAGTGAATGTGAAATTATTTAAGTTGGAAAAATTAAAATTAAAATTAAATTTTCTATGATTCAGAAATAAGTTTTTAATATAGTTCCAATGCAACTGACGAAATGTCGATCCGAGTTCATATCACCAAGATACGATGATAAAACATCAATGAGTTTTTTCCTAAAAATGTGATAATATTTTATTCATATATGTAAATATATGTATATATATTAGTTAATATATATATATATATATATTATGGGTGATTGGATTTGATGGGGAGGTCTCTCTCATAATTTTATTAAATTAATGAGACAAAATCAAAGTTTAATAAATAAAAAAATGAATGTTTATCCATATCCCTATCATATGGTCATGAAAAAACCTCTTCCCCCACCTTTTTGGGTGGGTGTTGACACAAATCACCCCATTTATTGGGGTGGTATCTATGTGTGTGTGTGTATTTTTTTAGGCACCCCAAATTGGGACACCAGGCCTCACTCTATCTCAGGACGAACCCAGTAAATTAAGGTTTAACTAGCCTGATCCTTCAATTCCATCACAAGACTAAAATTTATATATGGAGATCTGATTTAGGTCCAAATGGACCTAAAAAATTTCAAAAAATTTTCTGAAATTAAATTTAATTATCTATAATTTAATAAAATTATTTTGAACACCGTGAGACATATTGATAATTAGTTAAAATTATTTTAATGAAAGTTAAAAAATTACAAATTCCCTCAATTTTGATTTTAGAAAATATATTTTTTACACAATATAATTGATTGTTGATAGATCATGATCCTAGACTGACTCGTGCATGTTTGGTCTACTGTTTATTTAATTTAATTATTTTATTTAAGTTTTAAAATGTAATTATTATTTTTTTGATGATATTCACATTGTCCCTCCATATTTAATCTTTATAAGGCCCTACATGTCTACATTTATGTAATAATATGTAATTTCACACCCTGAGCCCCCTCACCTGTGTGCGAGTATACATTGTAAAGATCAGAGTAGTTCGTGGTGAAGCAGTTTGAGTTGAGAGCTGGGATAAACTAAACAAGTGAACTGTACAAGAGTTGAAAGCACTGCAATTCAAGTCAGGTATTGATTTAAGGAATTCCCCCAGGGTCTTAGTTAATCCAATATTCACTCTACAGATTAACCAATAGTTAATGGATCATGATCACAACATTATTTATTTATTTTATTATATGCATGGTTTATTATTTTATGAATGTTTATTTATTACATGGGATAACATAGTATAATAATGAATAAGCATTCATAGATAACATGAAAATGTGTAGTGAGTATTTTATATTTAAATAATGGTTAAGTTATGAGTGTGATCACATAGAATAATAATTTTAAATAGAAAAAGATTTCATTCTCTAAGATTAATTTAACAAATCCCTCAATCACTTGAATTTGGACACAATATATTGTTCGAGGTGCATGTCAGCCATAGTTGAGAGTGTATCTTACTAATGAGGAGTTTTTATAAGAATGATGAGTGGTATTAGCTAAATTTGGTAGCAAATGAGTATCCACAACTATCTTGTTTCAACTTTAGAGGCAAAGTGTTGAGCAATGCAAAGTAATTATTTATAGGGGACGAGACTACACTCAAAAGATATAGGAGTTGTGACTTAATGTGGCTAGCTAGTCAAAAACCCACATTAGAATCTTATAATAGTGATGATGCCAATACTTGGTTGATGAAGAGATATTTAAGGATCCTTTCCACTAGAATACTCAAGCGACCGGGTATTCTGAATCTAGTAGTTGAGGGATACTAGGATTTGATAAAATAGAGGGAGACATTTAAAATTAATAATTTTAAAATGTCTCTTGGTAATCAAAATAAAGCACTGATCTTCTAAATTTACTTTTTTAGATAAAATTAAAACCACCACCAATTCAATTTCACCACGATCTATATTGGATAAAGAGAATATATTGAATGGCCATAACTTCCAGGAGAGGTACATGAATTTGTGCATAGAACTATTACCAGAGAGGAAACTTTATGTGCTAGAATCCATACTTCCTTCCAATCTCCCTCAGGAAGTGATAAAGGTTGATAAATATAAATAAAAGAAGTATATGGATGATGCTCTGGATATTCTATGCTTAAATTTTTCATCTACGTACAATGATCTATATAAAATAAATGAGGACAAAGATACATTCCAAATACTATCTTATCTCCAATAGTTATACCATAATAGATCTCAATAAGAAAGATATGGGTTATATGGTGATCTATATAGATGGTGGTTAACAAAATAAAATCAGAAAGGACCTCATGTACTCAAGATGATCAAGTACATTGAGATACTAGAATCCCTTGGGTTCAAACCAAACCAAGAACTAGAAATTTATCACATTATTTCCTATTTACCACATAACTTATCAACATTAATAATTAATTATAATATAAATAACTTTAATAAGCTGCTACCATATTTGTTGGTTTTATTTTTCCAATAAAACAAGGATATTCATAATTCCAACTCTTTGGTCCTTATGGTGAACAAGGAGAAGTAAGGAAATGAAAATTTTTCAAAGGTTAAGTCCCAGTCAAAGACACCAATGCACCACCCTTTTAGAAATACAAAGATACAAAGGGAGTGTAATGAGGAGTAGGAAATATGATTTTCATGTGGCAAGAAAGTCCACTGGATTAAAAATTGTACATATGTGAAGAGTAATCAAGAAAATAATTCCACTTCAGGTATATTGTTCATTGAATTAAATCTATCTATATCTATAGGTTGGGTATTAGATACTGCATGTGTATCATAAATTTATATTCAAATAGATGAACCTAGTATAGACAATTGAAAAAGGTAAAGTAGATATCTGAGTAGAAAATGTGTGATACTAGATTCATTAGAAGTTGGTGATTATCATCTTACTTTTCCTAGTGGAATGGTTATTGTAATAAATAATTTTTATTATCTACCATATGTTACTAGAAACATAATTTTAGTGTTACGTTTATAAAATATGAAAATTTATTTCAAGTTTGTTAATAAATGTTGTATGATGTATAAGGACAACATATGTTATGGTATGGAACATCTTAACAATGGATTGTATATAATTGAACTAGAAAATCTGGTTTTGGGAATCAATAAGAAATCCAAAAAGAATTAATCACATCCTACCCACCCATGGAACTTCAGGATAGGTCATGTAAATGATAAGAGTTTAAGAAAACTATATCAAGATGGATTTTTAGACTTTATTTAGTTAAAAACCTTGGATGTATGTCATGATTGTTTACAAAGTAAAATAACTAAATCAACTTTTACTGGGAAAGGGGAAATATCCAAAGAACCATTAGAATTGGTTCATATTAATGTATGTGGTCAATTTTCAATAGAGGAAAGGGGCGATTTTTCTTATTTCATTACTTTTACTGATGACTATAGTAGATATATATATATATACTTAATGAGGTATAAGTCAGATTTGTTTAGCATGTTTAAGGAATATCATAGTAAAGTAGAGAATCGACTTGGTAAGAAGATTAACAAAATAATCTTAGATCATGGTGGATAATATCTTAACCATGATTTCATCAATCATTTAAAAGAGTGTGGGATAGTTTCCCAACTTACTTTTCCTTATACAAATTAGTGGAATGGTGTCAATGAAAGTAGGAATTGCACCCTACGTGACATGGTCAGATCGATGATGAGTCATACAACTCTACCTTTACCCTTTTTGGGATATACAATGTAGACTATGGAATATACACTAAACTAAGTACTAAATAAAGTGGAAGATGATATTACATATGAGTTATTATATGTAAAGAGATCCAGTTTTTTGCACATACATGTATGTGGATGCAATGATTTTTTCAAGACTATACCTAGTGAAAAATTAGAATCTCGAAGAATAAAGTACATCTTTATATGTTATCCTAAGGATTCTAAAGGATATTACCTATATAAAACTTCATATAGAAAGTTTATTATCACAACAAATGCTACATTTAAAAAAAGGGAACACATTTTCAATGGAAATAGTAGGAGAAAGCTTGACTTCTATGAAGTTAATGCTCTAGATGCACAATAGTTGGTATGAGAACAATCTGTACAAGAGACAATGGGAGAAGAAGATATTCAAAAGAAATATGTACTATGTAGGTCTACTAAATAGGATAGATAAATAGAGAGATATGATTTCCTTGTCATTGAATTAGGTGACACATTACTCTTAGAGAATGATGAACCTATGACTTATAAGGAATAATTAAATGTAAAGGATGATATTAATTGGAAAGAAGTTATACATTCTAAAATGGACTCCACGTACAAAAATAAAATTGGATTTTGGTCGACCCACTGGATGATATAATATTTATTGGGTGTAAATGGGTATTCAAGAAAAATATGAAGATATATGGTCAAGTGAGAACCTATAAATCATAACTAGTAGAGAAGGGTTTCAGGAAACACCAAGTCATCAACAATGATGAAACCTTTTTGATAGTCATAATGATGAAATCTATTAGAATATTACTTAAAACATAATCCTTCCATTATTATGAAATTTTGAAAATAAATGTCCATTTTTTTAAATGTAAATTTAGTTAAATATGTATATATGACACAACCCAAAGGGTTTATTATGTCAAAGAGTGCCAAGAAAGTATGCAAGCTGCAAAGATCCATTTATGGATTGAAGTTGAAATCATGATCATGGAATGTTATTTTTTTTGATTCCATAATAGAAATTTGTCTCATTAAGAATGAAAGAGATCCATATAACTATAAGAAGGTTAGTGGGATTTCCATCATTTTACTTGTATTATATGTTGTTGAAACATCGTTAATAGGAAATAAAGTGCAAGTCTTTCAATCAATAAAGACTTGGTTAAATGAATTCTTCTCCATTAAAGAATTAGGTTAAAAATAACACATTCTAGGGATCAATATCTATCAAAATATATCTCACAGGATGCTCGAGCTAAGTCAAAATTCATATATTGACAAGGTACTCAAAAGGTACAATATAGAACAATCAAATATATCATTTTTTTGAGTGTCACATGCAATTAATCTCTCCAAGAAAATGTGTCTATATACATAATAGAAGATTGAAATAATGAGTATAATACATTATTATTAAGAAGTGGGATTTATCATGTATTCCTTACTATGTACCGGATTTGATGTTGGATTTTCTTTAAGCACAGTTGGTAGGTATCAAGCCAATCCATGAGTGTTTCATTGGGAATATTTAAAAACTATCCTAAAGTAATTGAGACGTAGAAAGGATATATTCTTGGTATATGGTGGATATGAGGAGATAGTCATGAGGGGATACACTGATACTAGCTTCCAGATGGATCAAGATGACCTGGAATCACAGTTAATCTATGTATTTTTCCTGAATGATGGTCTAGTGATTTGGAGGATCTCAAAGAAATCTATGGTTACCAATTATAAAATAGAATTCAAGAATATAGTGACTTCTTATGCAGTTAAGGAAAAATTTTAGACATGAATGTTTGATTATAAGATTGGTTTTGTATTATAAGTGTAGACTCTATTATAATATACCAAAATAATACTACGATAGTCATGATTTCCAAGGATCCTAGGTCACGCTAGAGGAAAAATGATATACTTTAGAAGTTTTATCTCTTGAGATATTTTACTCAAAGAGGTGAAGTTATGGTTAGTAGAATAGTCACATAGGATAATGTGGTAGACCCTTGACTAAATTCATATCTTAGTATAATAATGATACTCATGTGAGAGAAAGTGGGTTGATAATTGTTAGAGATTCAATCTAGTGAAAGTGGGAGAGTTTTGAGTAGGTTACCTAGAACTAACTTCTTTATATACTTTGATTACCATTAAATGAATACAATTTGATATATACATGTGTTTATTATGAACATAATAGTTTTTATACTTCTAGATCCATTTTACTTAAAAAAAAGAATTCCCTTGTGTGGCCTTTTCGAACCCTCCACACAAAGAAACCCCCCTCCCCACGAAGAGGTCACTCCGGAGAGAGCCCCAGCCGAGAAGGAGTCGTTGCCAGTTGAGATGGCAGAGCGTCCCGGAAGGTGACAACCCGGACGGCGATGGTTCATCAAGAAATCCGTCAACACGGGTGGGTTGCGCCTCATTTTTCCCACCCAGTCAGAAGCCGGGTGACCCGGCAAGGCGAGTGGATCCCAGGGGATAGGTTCACCCCGAAATTGGACTCCCAGGATTCGAACCCTGTACCTCCCAAAGAACAGCTTTGTTGTACCCCTCTCCTTCACCACTACGCCACCGCCGAAGCGACACTTCTAGATCCATTGTTTACATTGTAATTTCATTAGATTATGTTTTGTATCAAATGGTTATAATAGTTATCGGCTTAATGATAACTTTTAGATACTATGATAGTAATCTTAAATATACTTCCTATGGTCTAGAAACATCATATTGAAGAGAAAAGGATGATGTATGACTATTAGGTTCTAGGGGCCTATAAGTATTGAGACTTATTATCATGAATTTCAAACTTTGTAATCTTGATCAGATGAGATCATGAGGACTAACCCACTAATAAGAACACCACATGTTTTAGGTGTCATTGGTTATTCCTATCTATGAACATGTGTATTAGTATATTGAATGATATTATTATCAATGTGTACTGTTTGATCAGGAACTTTGATGTAAGGAGAAAACCATAACATTGAATTCATAGGGAGGTAGTGTAAGGACCCCGATTCCTGGGTGTCCATGGGGCATGATGTACTAAAAATTTATTACAAATAGTTACAATAATACATCATGTCCCATTAATACAGAAGATCGCGAGGCTCAGGATTCTGGGAAACCAGCTGCTTCTGAAAAACTTCTTTAGTACAAAACCATGCCTGAAAAAGTTTAAAACAAAAACATAGGGTGAGAAAAATATGCACAGTAAGGGGTTTTAAAATGTTTAAAGAAAATTATTTCTCAAGGTAGTCATTTTGAAGATGATAAAACAATTCATTAAAAACAAGGCATTATATTTTTCTTAAAACATGTAAATACTACATTCTTGAAAAACACTTACACAGAAAAGAAGTACTTTCTTAAAATAAACTTTGGAGATTACATAAATTAGAGAGTGCAATCATGTGAAGAATAGATGATGCATAATTTACAACAAAATTACTTCAGCTCTAAAAGACTATGTGTAAGCAGGGAAAACATTCATATCCTGATTCATTGGCACATAAAGTTATTATAACAACATACCACCTATGTTAAAGTTCATAACTCATAATCATTTTCTCATAGTCAAAGAAAATTTCCAACTAGGGAATGTCCTGTTATTTGGACTATCCCCTGGTTGATCATTTATCATCACTTGCAGAGGGAATGTATAATGCCAGACTTTTTCAAGACCTTGCGTCATGACCATAAAACACAACTTAATACGGGTCAAGGCTAACCGCCTACACCGTTTCCATGGTAGCACAATCCAAGGCTAACCGCCAAGACCGTCACACATAACATCTCATGAGACTCATCCTTTACCCAATGCATTGGAGCGTTGTATAATTCCGGGCGCACCCGTCCATAATCATTTAAGTCCAATACATCCCTCGCATATTATTACATGATCTCATATTCATAACTTTCATTCTTAGTCCATAACCTCTTTGTACATGTTAACATTGATTATGTAAAAGGATTAGACTTACTGGTTTCACCTCATATGGTGACATGAAGGAAAAAATATATTCTTGTTCACATGTAATAAAAAGAAACTTGCTTACATAAAATGATAAATTAGCACATGAGATAACAATTCTTGCATTTTAACCCTTTAGAAGGTGGAATTTTCCAAACCATGTTGATACCATTTTAACTCCATGGTTCCCATTTAATTTTTATGCACTGATTATTTATAATAGACTAAATCACCAACCCGAAGGACCAAAGGCAGTGCTTGTGAAACATCTAAAATACAAAACATGGTTTATGGTCTATGAATTGTTTAAGAATAAAAGAAATATTTACACCCATTAGCTCATGCATAGGAGTAAATTTATATTTAAACATAAAACAACCATCACACTCTTTACTTGAAAAACCGAATTTGAAATACATACGAATTCAGGTAAAGTGATAATTATAATAAAAGAATTTATGTACATTTAGAGTGTGTGTTTGGGATCCGCACACCACAAAACCAGGTTTTATTAAACTTTTTCAACCGTAACATGACTTAAAATAGAACAATGGTTTAGTGAAACCCTAATTATATCATTTTTATATATCCAAACATGCATGGGTTACAAATAAGGTACACAAAAACTTGAGGGACTAGACCCCTTGCACGCAGTTCAGGTTTTTTAAAAAAAAAACAATACCCAACAACGAAAGGTCATCCTTCAAAGATCATAACCCGAAATGGGTTGATTGTGTCCACATATATATATTGATGAAAACATATATATATTTTTAATTTGAAAGTCTAAATGGATTCAAGGAAAAATTATAAACATTTGTACATATGTATATACCCATGAGGAAAGGGAATTAGAGGGGAAGGGTTCGCATGCTACTTTAAAGGCACGAGGCCCCTTGCATGTTCTGTGTACTCAAAACATTTTTGGAAAACTCAACATATGTTTTTTGTTTAAGAATATATGAACTCGTATATGCATATAGAAGTAATACATATACTTGTATATTCTTACATGTTTATAAAATTACCCAAAACCTCCATTTTTCTTAAGGCAGAGTAAAATAAAGGTTACATACATATAAAAGAAATGTGTACACTTGCATATATCATCTTATATATATGTATATAAATATATATACACAAGGTGTATATAGGTATATGAAAACACCAGAACCGAAATAAAACTAGGCCCAAGAGTTTCCCTTACTCCGGTTTGGTTCTCCACGCAGGAAGAGGGAAGCAGATATGAATGGTTCTCAAGGCCTTACATCTATGTATACACAAGGTGTATATACATATAGGTATATATATAAATATATATATATATATACTAAAGCTAAAAAAATGCAAGGCAAGACATTTCCCCTTACCTTTGCTTGGAGAGGAGGGAAAGGAGGTGCATGAGACGTTGTCGAGGTGGCCAAAAGTCCAAGAAAAACACAGTGCAAAACTTCCTCTCTTCGGTGCAAACCGAGGCTTAAAAGCAGGGAGTTATTCCTTGCGTGGGGATGTTGATGGGCATCCAAGGGCCGAGGCAGTGCCTAACTTGTGGAAAAAAGGGCGACATCAGGTCCACCACTGGCCTATATGAAGAAAGAAAACATCGCCTACTCTTCTGGTTCGGTGTGCACGAGGAAGAAGAAACACGACGTGGGGAGAAACTGAGATCCGAATAAAAAAAAGGAACGGCCGATATTAAACAAGATTCGATCAAACGACCCTGACGTGGTGCGATGTTAAAAAAAATAGACGGTTGCGATGGGGGGGGGGTACTGGATCAGACAGTTGCAGCGATGTCGCGCTTTAAAAGAAACACGGGCCTCTCTTTTACAATGTTTTTATCTCTTTTTTTTATCATCAATACTTTTTACTTCTTTATTACACTTATTATAAAAAAATGGTATTATTATTATTACATACAATTATTAATAAAATTTTATTATTTTAAGGTAAGTCAATAGTCATTTAGTACACATATCTATTTACCCCTATCTTATATTATAAATTATATTATCATCATTTTTTTTCTTTAATGACTTATATATACTAATTATCTTAATACCTATTTACAAGTAAAGATATATATTAATTTGTTAATACAATTATACATTTAACATAATAACATTAATAATTATTTTCAAATTTCACAAATAAGAGAGTATTTATGTAAACATTAACATTATGCAAAAAAGTTTGTATTATAAATAAAACCATAATTTTCCATAATTTCAAAACTGTCAATTATAATAAGATCAAATTATAAAACATTTGTATTATTATTATTGCTTATATTTAATTAGAGGTAAGTATAATATATTTAACTTAAAGTTTAACGTAACATATATATATATATATATATGACCCATGAGTTTACACATATATTTTCGTAAACTAAAAATTAAAACTCATCCAGATTCAAAATAGTCATTCCTGTGTTAGATAAAAATAAATATTTACTTGCTCAAGTTAAAAACGTGGATAATTAATGGTGAAAAATATTAGTATTAATTCCCACTATTATGCATTATAATAATAACCTACTCATATAATTCACATTTTGGGAAAACAAATAATAAATTAGTTATATTATCATTATTATTATTGTCAACAAATAACATAATTAACCATTTCGAACCTTTTTGGGGTATTCAACTCTAAATTTCTATTTGAAACTTAAACATTATAATATATTGGATGATGGGGGATCCAATGACTCTAATTATAGCCATTGGTGCCTAACGGTCGGATATGAGTTCTATAAAACTTGGTCTTGGGGTATCCTAAACTCAAGGTAACTGAAGAAGAAAGAGGAGAAGATGGTTCAAGTCATTCCTTTGGTGCTCAGTACGGCTGCGGTGGCTTTGGCCATCCTTATGTTTGTTTTAATGGATGCCAAAGGCCCCTATAGACTTCTTAGGGTTCTTGTTGTTTTGAGAAGTCTTCCTGTAATTTTAATCGGGTTTTTAATTGGTATCTTTGGTTATCTAAGCTTCCCGTTTGATCACAGTGAGTTGTAGTTTCCATGATGTTCCTTATTTACATAAAAGAGCCTTTCGTTCATTTTGGTGCATTTACTCTATTTCATTGTTATATATATATATATTTTATAAGAGGATAGCTTGTTCGATTAAAGTAAGACATAGTATTATTGTTACATAAAACACAGTTTCTTGGGATGTTACATTATTTCCCCCTTCAAAGAAATGCATCCTAGCAATTCTATTCATAAAAAGAGAAAACCCCAATCGTACAACATTACCAAAACAGGAGATTTGGATCAGTTAAAGGGATACCCAAGTTAGTACATAGTTCCTCAATTTCTCTAGCCCAGATGCACCTTGAGCAGTAGGTTTTGAATCCCTGCTCATGTGTACTACACACAAGCTTTTATAGGGAGGCTCGTGCGGTAAAAAGCTCGGAAATTTCCGAGTGGACAAATTCCCTGATAACCCTCCAGACTACGTCACACTCGAGGTATTCGAGGGGGATGATGCGATTGAGGAGACTGAAATTTAAGACCTGGAACATAAAGGTTGCACTGAGGTTTCCATCTTGAGCAGCTATGAGGAAGCAAGCTTTGGAAGAAAAGTTTTGCGCCAGAGTAAAACACTGGAAGAGGCCTTCGTAGTATCTCCTCCTTCGCCTATGGTAGGGGAGTTGGGTAGTGGAAATGAGATGAAAAACATGGTCATTCCCTTGACATGAATGAAGAATCTCAGGACTATTCGACAAATCAAGAAGGCGTTGGCAAGACCCTCATAGGCGGAGAAAGGATGGATAATCCACCGTGCATGTTCTGATCAAAATAACCTCTACTAACTCATCAGGTAGAGATGAGATGTTTGTTTGACCAGCCATCGGAAAAAAAACATTCAAGAGAACTCACTTAACAGTATTGATAAGGTAGAGACAGGAAAGGAAACACGGAATTTTCAATTGCACAAAAGTTTACATAGAAAACCCTGAGTTTACTAAACGAACACCACAAAGAGAGGCAAAACTCCCCAACTCCTCAAACCACACACAGGCTGAACAGACGGGGTTAAACTCATGGGAACACCTATGACGCCTCCTGAGTTTAGCATGAGGGGTATGGAGTTGGGAAACATCATTATAAACCTGTTGCCTATAAGACAAACGGGTGGACTCATCTTCTAACACCCCAAAATCCATTAACTGTCCCCATAAGCCGTAGTGAAAAATATGACACAGGTAGGCCGCTATGAGGTCTCCGACAGTAACAGTTTCTTGAAAGGGGTTATCGAGCATCATGCCAAATTCTTCGCCAGCTGTGAACACTCGGAAGAGTCCCTCGTGGTACCTTCCCTGACGTGCATAAGAGGGAAATTGGGTCATCATCATTAGGAGATAATCCATCCCAATCCCCAGTGAAGACTAAGAACCCTAGGTGAGTTTGACACATCATACAGGTGCTTGCAACACATGTGGATATGGGCGTAATTAAGAAAGTTCTCCTGGCTAGCTAGAGACACAATGGTCTCTAGGGCCTCAGTGGGAAGTGATAGTAGATTGGTAGATATGTTTCCATCAACCATCTGAAAGTTACAAAATAATTACTTAGTCAATCATAGTTTTTCATTCATACTACCTGGTTTTCCAGATTTTCCTGAACCCATCCTATGATACCAATTGTAAGGAACCCGATTCCAAGGTGTCCATGGGGCATGATGTACTAAAAATTTATTACAAATAGTTACAATAATACATTATGTACCATTACTATAGAAGATCGCGAGGCTCAAGATTTTGGGAAACCAGCTGCTTCTAAAAAACTTCTTTAGTACAAAACCATGCCTGAATTTTTTTAAAACAAAAACGTAGGGTGAGAAAAATATGCCCAGTAAGGGGTTTTAAAACATTTAAAGAAAATTCTTTCTCAAGGCAGTCATTTTGAAGATGATAAAACACTTCATTAAAAACAAGGCATTATCTTTTTCTTAAAACATGTAAATTCTACATTCTTGAAAACGACTTACACAGAAAATAAGTATTTTCTTAAAATAAACTTCAGAGATAACATAAATCAGAGAGCGCAAGCATGTGAAGAATAGATGATGCATAATTTACAAAAAAATTACTTCAGCTCTAAAAGACTGTGTGTAAGTAGGGAAAACATTCATATCCTGATTCATTGGCACATAAAGTTCTTATAACAACATACCACCTCTATTAAAGTTCATAACTCATAATCTCTTTCTCACAGTCAAAGGAAATTTCCAACTAGGTAATGTCCTGTTAGTTGGACTATCCCCTGGTTGATCATTTATCATCACATGCGGATGGAATGTATAATGCCAGACTTTGTCAAGACCTTGCGTCAAGACCATAAAACATAACTTAATACAGGTCAAGGCTAACTGCCTACCCCGTTTCTATGGTAACACAAGCCAAGACTAACTGCCAAGACCGTCACACATAATGTCTCATGAGACTCATCCTTTACCCAATGCATTGGAGCACTGTATAATTCCAGGCGCACCCATCCATAATCATTTAAGTCCAATACATCCCTCACATATTATTGCGTGATCTCATATTCATAACTTGAATTCTTATTCCATAACCCCTTTTTGCATGTTCACATTGATTATGTAAAAGGATTAGACTTACTGTTTCACCTCATATGGTGACATGAAGGAAAAAAAATAATATTCTCGTTCACATGTAATAAAAAGAAACTTGCTTACATAAAATTATAGGTTAACACATGAGATAAAAATTCTTGTATTTTAACCCATTAGAAGGTGGCCTTTTCCAAACCATGTTGATACCATTTTAACTCCATGGTTACCATTTAATTTTTATGCACCGATTATTTATAATAGACTAAAGCACCAACCCGAAGGACCAAAGGCAGTGCTTGTGAAACATCTAAAATACAAAACATGGTTTATGGTATATGCGATGTTTAAGAATAAAAGAAATATTTACACCCATTATCTCATGCATAGGAGTAAATTTATATTTAAACATAAAGCAACCATCACACTCTTTACTTGAAAAACGGAATTTGAAATACATACTAATTCAAGTAAAGTGACTATTATAATAAAAGAATTTATGTACATTTAGAGTGTGTGTTTGGGATCTACACACCACAAAACTAGGTTTTATTAAACTTTTTCAACTGTAACATGACTTAAAATAGAACAATGGTTTAGTGAAACCCTAATTATATCATGTTTATATATCCAAACATGCATGGGTTACGAATAAGGTACACAAAAACTTGAGGGACTAGACCCCTTGCACGCACTTCAGGTTTAAAAAAAACAATACCCAACAACGAAAGGTCAGCCTTCAAAGATCATAACTAGAAATAGGTTGATTGTGTCCACATATATATATTTATGAACACATATATATATTTTTAATTTGAAAGTCTAAACAGATTCAAGGAAAAATTATAAACATTTTTACATATGTATATACCCATGAGGAAAGGGAATTAGAGGGGAAGGGTTTGCATGCTACTTTAAAGGCACGAGGCCCCTTGCATGTTCTGTGTACTCAAAACATTTTTGGAAAACTCAACATATGTTTTTTGTTTAAGAATATATGAACCCGTATATGCATATAGATGTAATACATATACTTGTAAATTCTTATATGTTTATAAAATTACCCGAAACCTCCATTTTTAATAAGGCAGAGTAAAACAAAGGTTACATACATATAAAAGAAATGTGTACACTTGCATATATCGTCTTATATATATGTATATAAATATATATACACAAGGTGTATATAGGTATATGCAAACACCAGAATTGAAATAAAACTAGGCCCAAGAGTTTCCCTTACTCCGGTTTGGTTCTCCATGCAGGAAGAGGGAAGCAGATATGAATGGTTCTCAAGGCCTTACATCTGTGTATACACAAGGTGTATATACATATAGGTATATATATAAATATATATATATATATACTGAAGCTAAAAAAAATGCAAGGCAAGACATGTCCCCTTACCTTCGCTTGGAGAGGAGGGAAAGAAGGTGCATGAGACGTTGTCGAGGTGGCCAAAAGCCCAAGAAAAACACGGTGAAAAACTTCCTCTCTTCAGTGAAAACTGGGGCTTAAAAGTAGGGAGTTATTCCTTGCATGGGGATGTTGATGGGAATCCGAGGGCCGAGGCGGTTCCTAACTTGTGGAAAAAAAGGGCGATGTCAGGTCCACCACCGACCTAGATGAAGAAAGAAAACGCCGCCTACTCTTCTAGTTCAGTGTGCGTGAGGAAGAAGAAATGCGACGTGGGGAGAAACTAAGATCCAAATAAAAAAAAGGAGCGGGTGAGATTAAACAAGATTTGATCAGACGACCCTGACGTGGTGCGGCGTTAAAAAAAACAGACGGTTGCGATGGGGGGGTACTGGATCGGACAGCTGTAGCGATGCGGTGGTTTAAAAAAAACGTGGGCCTCTCTTTTACAATGTTTTTATATCTTTTTTTTATCATCAATACTTTTTACTTCTTTATTACACTTATTATAAAAAAATGGTATTATTATTATTACATACAATTATTAATCAACTTTTATTATTTTAAGGTAAGTCAATAGTCATTTAGTACACATATCTATTTACCCCTATCATATATCATAAATTATATTATCATCATTTTTTTTATTTAATGACTTATATATACTAATTATCTTAATCCCTATATAAAAGTAAAGATATATATTAATGTTGTTAATACAATTAGACATTTAACATAATAACATTAATAATTATTTTCAAATTTCACAAATAAGAGAGTATTTATGTAAACATTAACATTATGCAAAAAAGTTTGTATTATAAATAAAACCATAATTTTCCATAATTTCAAAACTGTCAATTATAATAAGATCAAATTATAAAACATTTGTATTATTATTATTGCTTATATTTAATTAGAGTTAAGTATAATATATTTAACTTAAAGTTTAACGTAACATATATATATATATATGACCCATGAGTTTACACATATATTTTCATAAACTAAAAAGTAAAACTCATCCAGATTCAAAATAGTCATTCCTGTGTTAGATAAAAATAAATATTTACTTGCTCAAGTTAAAAACGTGCATAATTAATGGTGGAAAATATTAGTATTAATTCCCACTTTTATGCATTATAATAATAACCTACTCATATAATTCACATTTTGGGAAAACAAACAATAAATTAGTTATATTATCATTATTATTATTGTCAACAAATAACATAATTAACCATTTCGAACCTTTTTGGGGTATTCAAATCTACGTTTCTATTTGAAACTTAAACATTATAAGATATTGGATCATGGGGGAGACAACGACTATAATTATAGCCGTTGGTGCCTAACGGTCGGATATGAGTTCTATAAAACCTGGTCTCGGGGTATCCTAAACTCAAGGTAACTGAAGAAGAAAGAGGAGAAAATGGTTCAAGTCATTCCTTTGGTGATCAGTATGGTTGTGGTGGCTTTGGCCATACTTATGTTTGTTTTTATGGATTCCAAAGACCCTATCGCCTTCTCGGGGTTCTTGTTGTTTTGAGCGGTCTTCCTGTAATTTTAATCCGGTTTTTAATTGGAATCTTTTGTTAGCTAAGCTTCCCGTTTGATCACAGTGAGTTTTAGTTACCATGATGTTCCTTATTTACATAAAAGAGCCTTTCATTCATTTTGGTGCATTTACTCTATTTCATTATATATATATATATATATATATATATATATATTATAAGAGGACAGCTTGTTTGATTAAAGGAAGACATAGTAATATCGTTACATAAAACACAGTTTCTTGGGATGTTACAGGTAGCTTGTGTTGGGTGTATCATTGGTGGTATTGCATTGGTTGAATGATCAAGATAGAATTTGTAACTTTCAAGTTGAGGAAGAGATATATTGTGGGACCAGGTTAACCAAGATGGTATCACCTTCATTAAATCCATGTCCATGGTAAAATAAGGTAAGCCCATCTAGTAAGGTCATGAAATATATAAAGCATCAAAAGGATGATTACACAAGTGTGAATCCTTCTTTATGAGATATCGTGAGACAAAGAGATTATATTACATAGAGCATTTTTATATGAGGTAGTCATAGTTATGTCATTACTTATCTAATTAGGGGCCATGATGGGTTTCTAAACACTGCTCTTGGTTTGTGGGTACTCTCACTACTATTGAGACAAGGGCATAGAGGATCACACACTAAGTGTGTCCACAAGTTCCACCTATTTAGATGAATATGAGTTTAAGATGACGTGGGATCCACATATGGGGGATTTTAATTGTCTAAGTATGATCGATCACAAGTAAAAACAATTAAATTATATTATTATAGTTTATAATAATGACGATTGAATTTATTTCTAATGGTATTCATAATTTTTTTAATCATAAAAGTGAATACACGAAAATATAATTTTTCAAATGAACATGACACGTTCAAGGTTTTTAAAACTATTTAGGAAAATTATGGGCCAAGTTAATGGTTTTAATTTTTCCACATAATATGTTAAAGTGTTAAAAGTGAGTGATAAAATTTTTATGAGATTTATGGAAAGTTTAATTAAGTCATAAGCATGCAGAAGCATATAAAATGAAGGTTATTACTTTTCAAGGACCAAAGAGCAATTTTGGAAAGTATAACCTAGGTATAAAAGCTCATTTTAGATTCTTGAATAGTGTAATCAACCATTTTATTGAATTTTAGAGATCTCATATCCTATATCACAAGTTTAGAGTGAGAAAACAAAGGAATAACAAGGTTGGATTAATCTTTTCTTCTTGACTGAGTTCACATTCTTCACATGATCGAAGGGACATTGTAAATCTCTTCAATTTCCCATGATATCATATAAGAATCAAAGATCGATGGTCCGGGAGTTGTGGTGCATGTGTAGAAGATATAGAAGATTTTTATTCTAGTGCCTTTAAGCCATGAAATTTTGACAGAGAGAAAATAAAATTAGTGATTTCAAACGAACAAGGTACAGTTTACGATTTCATTTGTTTTTTATTTTTCATTATTAAATTGAATTACATGTGATCCTTTGAGAAATATGGGCATGGGGTTTTATGGGTTCAGTTTTTTTTAACATGAACCCAAACCAAAAATTTTAAAGTGAATATTTTTCATGATTCCACTATGCCCCATACCAGCCTTATCATTTGACTTGGACTATTTCTTCTATTATACTAGTCTTCTATGCTCCAGTTCCAACTTTTCCATCTTCTGAGTGATCTGATTTGACGATTTCATATTGGGAGTCAAGAGATTTTCTTGATCCTTAACTTTCCATTTCATAACGAAAACTTCCTCTTTTAGTTATTCAATATGTTTGATTTGATCCCTTCTAGTGTTATTCAAAGTATCAATTTCACTTTTCTATTCCTTGATTTTCATCTTGCACTCAATAGAATTTTCTAAGGTCTCTATCATTGAAGACTTAAGTTTTTTAATTTCTTCTAACAGCTCAAACTGCTCTTCTTCATGCTGCTACATATAGAGTTTGGCATAATGAACCACTTTATTTTCTTTCTTTGTTTTGTATCTCCAAACATCTATCTCTTCAAGAGTGAATTATAATTCATCTTTCAAGTCAACTCTTCCTTTAACTTTTTCTTTACCATTTTCACTTTCTTCCCTTTTCTAAGTACTATCGATGACTACCACCATAACATTTTCTTCAAGATCCTTGTAGTTATATATCTCTTCAACCCCATATTCATCTAAACTGTCCCATTCTTGTGAAAGAATATTCTTTTTCTTAAATAAATTTTTCTTAAAATTTTTATTTCCTTTCACATAGGCTGAAGACTTCTTTCTAGGGATTTCAAATTCACCCTCATCATCCTCTTGGAACTTCTTTTGGAACCTTGTTGCAGGATGACCAACCTTTCCATATCTAAATAAAGAAAGTGGAAGTTTCTCTTTGAACTTTCCTTTTCCTATTTGTATATTTGAGGAAAGGAATGAAATCACCTCATCTATCTATTATTCTTCCTGATAATCTTCAATAGTGAGCTTCTTAATGTCCTTGAATTCCATCTATTTGGATTTTCCCTTTTCCACATCATCATTATCATATTTTCTCATTTCATATGCTATAGGGTACTACAAAAGTTATCAAATTTCATCTCTTTTGAGTATTTATCTTCAAATACTGAAAATTTTGGATTGAACTGAGGTGGAAGTTTCCTCAAGATATAATTCACAATAAATATATCTTCAATGAATTATCCAAAAACACACATGTCTTCCACTACAACATTTACCTTATTAAATAATGCATCAATAGACTCATTTGGGTTCATTATAAGATCTTCATACTTGTTCCAAAAAACCTACAGATTTTCCTATCTATTTTTCGAATCACCCTCATAAATATTTAGCATCTTTTCCCACATAGAATGTGATGTTTTACTTGAAATAACCTTAGTATAAATTTCATTGGATAGGGATCCCCCTAAATTATTGATTCCTTTGGATCCATCATCCAATTACCTTCTTTCATCTTTTGATAAATCACCACTATTTATATTGGCTGATATTCCATGAATAGCTGTTGTGAAGAAATCCATTCCTAATGATCGGAAGTAGTGTTACATCTGATTCTTCCATAACTGAAAAAAATTTCCATCGAAGATTGAAATTCGTTTTGATTGAACACCTCCATTTCTTATACTGAGAGAGAAACACTAACTATAAACCATTGCCTCTAATACCAATTGTTAGTCCCAACTAGGTTAAATACCCTAATAGGGGGTGAACCAGGGTATGATAGAATAAAACAACTACCCCTTTAGATCTTGTTTTATTGTTAAACAGAACGGTCTTCTATTTCTTTCCCACAACAAAGTATGAATAGAAATTAATGCATACATGGGACACAAAAATTTTACTTGGTCCACCCTCACTAGGCTATGTCCAAGGAGAATACTACGAAAATGTGTCGATGTACCAAATCTACTAAAAGCGCACAACTATTTACAAAGTTTGGAGTGGACTCATTGTCCCTCCTGGTTTAAAACCAATCACAAATTTAAAGCTCAATCCTCTCTCAAATGAAGTGTGCTTACTCCTTCTTCATAAGATCCACTCACAGTTTATAGACTTATAGGTCCCCTCATTATCTCAAATTAATGCATCCTCCACTTTATATAGATGATCTATTGATGTCCTTTTATCTACTGATGAATATTACTTTACCAAAGATGTACTGTGGAACCCCTTTTAAACACTTTTCGTGATGCACACTGCCTTCACAAATTTCCCTATTTCTCAAAGCTCAACTAGCCTTCATGAATCTCCTTCTTTTTCAAATCTCAAACTAACCTTTACGAAGCAACCACCCTTCATGAAGCTCCCAAAGTTTGATCGGATTTTTATATCCTTCATAAATTCCATTAATTTTGTGATGCTCAAAACATTTTATTGGTTGTAATAGCCTTCACGAAGTTTCATGCCAGAACCACCTTTTCGAAACTAGAGACTTATAATTCTCATTGAGTCTCGATCAATCTTCTGAAGGTGGTAGAGGCATATTTATAGGAATTTCCATCAATTGCAGAACCTTCTGGGCCACATCATCACCATTTCGCAGAGCTCTAATATTTCCACTATGATGCTCCCTTTTTTCGAAGCTCCATATATATTTCCCATTCGAATTGATTATCATAATTGCAGAGCCTTCTGTCAAAACTTCATGTCACCACAATGCTCCACTCGCAATGCTCCTCACCTTTACTGTTCGCAATATTCTTCGAACGCATCATATGTTGCGTTGAGACCCCTTTTACGTGGAGGTCCTTTGGGATACATCTTCGTGGGACTTCGTGGTAGTTGGAGTATTGACCTATGGATTGAGGTGCGGACCCTCCCGGAATCAAGCGAGCTTAGTGCAGGAACCATGTAGATGGTTGTAACATGAGAAAGGGATCCTTTGTGGGTTTGTGCTTGGGATCCTTTGTGGGTCTGTGTTCGAGAGTTTCACTTGGATCCTCTCTAGGAATCCACCTGGGACTACTCTATGATCCTACGTGGGTCTGCTATACTAGGATCCCGTGTGGGTCTGATGATGTACTAGGATCTTATGTGGGTCTGTTGTACTAGGATCCTGTGTGGGTCTGATGATATACTAAGATCATGTGTGGGTCTGATGATGTACTAGGATCCTATGTGGGTCTGTTGTACTGGGATCCTGTGTGGGTCTGATGATGTACTAAGATCCTGTGTGGGTCTAATGATTTAGGATCCCACGTGGGTCTGCCTTTTAATAGAGTAAGATGATTTATTAGTTACATCTAATCATCTCTACTATTGTACCTGAGTTATATCTGGTGTGAGCTGAGTCTTTAACTTTGTGGTAATATTCTGTGTGATGTACCTTTGTGGTACTTATCTTCGTGGTGATACCTTTGTGGTATTCTTATGTGTGGCGTACCTGTGTGGTACTTAACTTTGTGGTAAAATTTCCTTCATGGAACAGTTTTACTTTGGCTAAGGAGTTGGGCCTTGTGTTTCCTCATGAATGATTTGGGTAATATTTGATAACTTAGGTATATGTATGGGAATATACCTAAGTATGGTTGTCACTGGTTTACATGATTTATGGTTTATCCTTTGTGTATTTTGCGATACCTTGAGGGTCTTAGGGTTCCTACTGAGTATCGTTATACTCACCCCTACACAGGCTATGCTCGTACCTTGTTTTGTTTGATGCAGACGACGGATAACACTGATCGAGGCTGAGGGTACGAGGACTGAACGGTGCCCGGAGGTGGACCATTCAGCGTGTCGGTATGTAGAGAAGACGGGCGGACGTGGAGTACTGAGGAGGCGATCTATACCTACCCTTCAGGTAGGAACCTCATAGGATGACCCAGTAGTTGTCATCCTTTTTCTTTAGTTGTATTGTATTTCAAGTTGTACTTGTACCTTTACTATTGGGCTTGTATTCCGGCCCCTTTTACTTTTAGCACTCTTTTTTTCTATACAGTTTACTTGTGTTCGTATCTTGCTGTGTGCTTGGTTGAGTATGTTTACAGGATATAAAGGAAATTCCTTCTCTGTTTTAGGGAATATGGCTTTCGGTGCTAGTCACCATCCCCTGGCCTATGGAAGGCGGGTTTGGGGTAGTCACGACACGGGCATCGGGGGACGGGCTTTGACAAATTGTTATCAGAGGAGTCGGTTATACCATAGAACATTGGACTCTGATATTTTAATGGCAATAGTGTTAAGTGTAGTGAGTGTGGTTATCAGTTTAGGGAATCCAGTGTTGGTGGGCGGCCGACGTATCCATACACTAGGACCCTGACTTATGATTTCTGACTCAGGGCACAAAAACATTGATTGCGTGTGTGTTTCGAAAAAAAATTCTTTGTGATATTTTTGAGTCAGCTCACCAGGTATAACTTATTAACCATGGCGCACCTGTTCCTTTTCAGGATGCCTCTATGCAGACAGCCATCTTGGGTTCTGAGTGTAGTACACGATGATGGCCCACTGAGCGATGAGGCCTCAGTGCAGGACCCTCTTTCAGTAGAGGCACCAGTGGAGGCACCAGTGGTACCATTAACCATTGGTCCACCAATTCCACCATCCCCAAAAGTAGAGGGTGCGCACTGCTTGAGAGCGTTGCACAAGTTCTAGCACCATAGGCCACCCAGGTTCAGGGGAGAGATAGACCAAAGGCTGCTGAGGATTGGCTGGAGGTTGTGGTGAGTGTCTTCCGACTGGTAGGGACACTAGATGATCTCATGGCGATCCTTACTTCTAGTCTTCTACAGGAAGCAGCAGACAAATGGTGGAGCTTGATGCTCTAGGTTCACAACGAGGTGAAACTTCTCTGGGTAGACTTTGAGATCCTGTTTAGGGCAGATTTTCTTCAAGAAACCCTTCACATAGTGTGCATACAGTAGATTCTTCATCTGCAGCAGGGCATCATGAATGTGGCTCAGTACTCAGTGAGGTTCACCGACCTCTCATGCTAATCCACTGATATGGTGCAGGACCCATTCTTCAGGGCCTAGACCTTTGATTAGGGACTCAGACGGGAGATCAGGGCTTTGACGATTTCTCTCAGCATCCTGACATAGGAGGGGGTGTTAGAGTGATCCCTATTAGTGGAGATTTTTCTTATTGAGCAGTCACCAGCAGCGAGACCCACCACTGGGCATCACGTAGCGGAGTCTTCTGTAGCTGGCAGCAGAAAGATGTCACATAGGTCCAAGGGGACCAGACCTACAGGTGGACAACCACAGTATTCAGGGTCGGTTGTGTGGGGTAACAGAGATAGAGCTAGTCATGCGAAGAGCAGGTAGTGTTTCACATACAGTGGGCAGGGTCACATGTCTCATGAATGTCTGACCCTCCGTACGGAGGATCAGAAGACAGTCGAAGGACCACCCAAGTAGAGACAGAGGTTCGACTAAGGAGTTCCGTAGGGAGCAGGCGGATGTGGAAGAGGAGCTGGCTATGTAGCTAGTAGTGGGTAATGATTCGAGATGTTATCGCCACCACCACCAGGTGGTCCACCCCGACCACAGGGAGCAGGTGGACATGGGTGAGATCAGCTCTAGGCAGTGGAGGCCTATCACCACGACACTCTGTAGACGATACGAGGTACGATCTGTGACTACTCCACCTTAGCTTCAGTACTTATAGACACAGGTTCCAGTCATTCTTTTATTGACACTGCCCTCATTCGGAGCTCGGAGACTCCGACGGAGTCATTGGATCGATCCTTACGGTTAGAGACTCCTATAGGAGAGGATTCTACGGTTACACACTAGTGTTAGCAGTGTGAACTTACTTTAGGAGGCGAGAGATTTGGCTCGGATCTCTTAACAGCGGCGTCGAGTCCTTACGACGTCATCTTGGGTATGGATTGTTTATCTACATTCTATGCTTAGATTGACTGTATTAGGAAAAAAGTGTGGTGTGTCCACACAGATGGGACTAGGTTTACCTTCACCAATGAGAAGGGAGAATTTGCAGCACAGGATGGACTTACCTGAAGGAGAGTGCAGCTGATTACTCATCAGTTGTCTAGCCTTACCCTTAGAGTGGTTGATGTGGAGAGTTCGAGTTATCCTGTAGTGGTGGACCAATACACAGATGTCTTCCCTGATGATGTTCCAAGTCTACCTCCTCATAGATAGGTGGACTTTTACATTGACTTGTACCCCAGTATGGCACCAATATCTACACCAGCGTATCAGATGGATCCCTCGGATCTTCTTGAGCTGAAGGTACAACTGGAGGACTTGCAGGGGAAGGGGTTCATCCGACCCATTGTTTCTCCTTGGGCAGCCCCAATTTTGTTCACCAAGAAGGCGGATGGGAGCCTGAGACTTTATGTTGACTATCGGTGCCTGAACCAGGTGACCGTGAAGAATAAGTACCCACTCCCAAGGATTGACGACCTCTTTGATCAGATGAAGGGAGAACGGTGGTTCTCAAAGATAGACCTCGGATCAGGCTATCACCAGCTTAGATTATGAGACAAGGATGTGCATAAGACGGCTTTCAAATGTTGGTATGGCCACTACGAGTTCTTGGTTATTCCATTCGGCATGACCGATGCTCCAGCAGTGTTCACGGGACTCATAAACAAGATCTTCTAGCTATACCTTGATTGCTTTGTAGTAGTCTTCATCGACGACATTTTGATCTACTCGGCTACTGAGGAGGAGCATGCCTATCACTTGCAGTTAGTTCTAGACACACTCTGAGAGCACCAGCTTTATAGTAAGCTCTTGAAGTGCCAGTTCTGGATCCAAGAGGTTCACTTTCTGGGACATGTCATCTCAGAGGCTGGTGTTGCGGTGGATCTAGCGAAGATTGAGGTGTTACTTGATTGGGAGCCACCCAGGAGTGTGATGGAGGTACGAAGTTTCCTGGGTTTGGCTGGATACTACCAGAGGTTTGTTTCAGATTTCCCCAGAGTTGTAGAACATTTATCAGCATTGACGAAGAAGGGGCAACCCTTCATGTGGTCAGAGAGATGCCAGTGGAGTTTTTAAGACCTGAGGCAGAGACTGACTAGTGCCCCCATAATGAGGCTTCTGGAGGAGGATGTTGGGTACGTAGTCTACTACGATGCATCAGGGACCATTCTCAGATGTGTCCTGATGTAGGAGTGAGCAGTTATCACATATGGTTCTCGATAGCTGAGATAGCATGAGTAGAACTATGCTACCCATGACCTGGATTTAGCAGCAGTGTTCTTCTCCTTGAAGATGTGGCGACATTACTTTATGGGAGAATGTTTTATAGTCTACTCAGATCACAATAGTCTCGGGTATATCTTCTCGCAGAAGTACCTGAACCTTAGATAGTGGCATTGTCTTGTGTTCCTCCAGGACTATGACTTTGAGATAGTCCATACTCCTGGGAAGGGGAACATTGTAGCTGATGCGCTCAGCAGAAGATCTGGTATACAGCTGATAGGTGAAGCGACGAAGCAGCTGGCCGCTTTGCAGATATCCTTTGTGGATTGATATGGAGCGACTTATCTTCAGTCTCTTATAGTCACTCCCCCACTTCTTCAGCAAGTTAGTGAGGCACAACACGAGGACACTGATTGCGAGACTCGACGTGCTCAGATATCCACAGGAAAGGAACCTGATGGATTTTCTGAAGGTGGGGAGCATGTCATCCTCTTTAGAGGATGTACCATGGCACCAATGTCACTTTGGGAGGAAGTGTTGAGGGAGTTCCTCACATCCCCTCTAGCGGTACATCTAGAAGTAGTGAATATGTACCAGGACCTCTGACGACAACATTGGTGGCCGAGAATGAAGAGAGTAATAGCAGAGTTTGTCTCTTGGTACCTCACTTGTCAGCAAGTGAAGGCGGAGCATTTGGTACCAGCAGACTTAGTTCATCATTTAGAGGTCCCATAGTGGAAGTGGGATGGGATATCCATGGAAATTGTGACAGGAATTCCACGTACATCCAGGGGTCATGATTCTATTTGGGCGATCATTGACCAACTCACCAAGTTGGCCCACTTCCTACCGATCAGAGAGTAGGGTTTGGTAGAGAGCTTGGGACGCCTCTATGTGTAGAAGATTGTGCAGCTACATGGTGTACCCTCAAAGATTGTCTCCAATCGTGATTCACATTTCACTTATAGGATATGGAAGGGGTTACATGAGGCTCTTGGGATGCAGCTTCATTTGAGCACCTACTTCCATCCTCAGATGGATGAACAGACTGAGCGGACCATTCAGAACCTCGAGGACATGCTGCGTGCTTGTGTCCTCGACTTCAGTCATAGCTAGGAGGATCACTTTCCCTTGGTGGAGTTCGCATACAACAACAAATATCACTCCACGATTGGGATGGAACCTTTCAAGGAGTTGTATGGGTGACCTTACAGATCGCCTCTGTGCTGGACTGACCCAAGGGAGTCAGCACTCATGGGACCAGAGATGGTATGGGCTACCACTTAGAAGGTGAAGATCATCCAGGAGCAGATGAGGACTGCATAGAGCAGGCATAAGTCTTATGCTGACAAGAGATGGAGACCTCTGCAGTTCTAGGATGGTGACCATGTATTTCTATGGGTCTCACCCCAATGAGGTTTGCGGAGATTTAGTCGGGGCGACAAGTTATCTCCGAGGTTCATCGGACCCTTTCAGGTCCTTAGTAGAGTTGGCAAGGTGTATTATTGCTTAGCTCTTCCACCACAGCTGCACCGGTTGCACGACTTCTTCCACGTATCCCAACTGAGGAGATACGTGCATGACCCTTCGCACATTATTGACTGGGGCGAGGTAGAATCGACAATGGGGCGACATTCTCGGAGGTTCCAGTGGAGATTGAGGATCGACAGGAGTGGGTCCTTTGTGGGTGATCGATACCTCTGGTGTGCGTTCGTTGGCAGCATGGGAACCTCTAGGAGAGCACATGGGAGCGAGAGGCTTAGATTCGTGCTTAGTACCCCAACTTGTTTTTCTATTTTTTTCTTGTGATGTGGCTTTTGGGGACTCAAATCCCTGAGGTGGGGAGAATGTAAAGACCCAAAAATTCCGTGTATTTTTTTTAATTATATGGGAATTTTACAAGTCTGCGAAAATTGACGGCGCGTAATTCTGAGGCCCAGAGTGCCCGGAATGAATTTCTGAACTTTTTTTGGGTACGTTTAGTAAACGTGAGAGCGGGTTTTTGTAACTTTTGAACCAGTGCTTGGAATTGAAATACGAGGACACCGTTGAACTCGCAGTGCAGATATTCGCTTAAGGGAGGCTTCACCTCGACCACAGTTGAGTCGGGAGTGGAAGTTAGTTTTGTGGTTTTTTGTGGGAGATTTAAATAAAATAAATTGTTTTTATTTGAAAATATCCCACCATTCTTGTTTGAGTTCTGGTGGTGGGGACCACCCGAGGGAGTTCAAGAATTTAATGATAGACATTAAATGTCAGGTTACACAAAATGTGTAACCACCCTTCGTAGGATTAATGAGGCTCATTAATTCCACAAATTAATGAACCTTTTTAATTAAATGAATAAGAGTTGAACCCTTTAGGTTTCCTCTAATTTAATTATGCCAACGTAATGATTTTATTATGCCAATGTCATCATAGTTAATGGAAAACTTTATTTTAATAAGTTGGCTATTATTTTTATTGGGTTGGGGAAAAAATCGTTGGCAAAGGGTTGGAAAAGCTTTGGAGAAACTTTTCCCTCTCCAATGAAGAATGCCTCTCCAACGAAGAACTTGCTCCAACGAAGATCGAGGAACTGAACTTGAGCCCGGATCAGAAGCACCTTGCGGAGGCAAAAAACGCCGACGTTCTCCAACGACTTCGACTTCTTCCTCATGACATCCTCCAATTAACGACAAGGTAGAGAATGTTATTTTTGAATACCTTTACCCCATTCTTGACATCCTTATTGATCTAATAACGTCTATGTCGCTTGTTACCGCTCTAACGCGAAGGGTGCAGGACAAACAAACATGGCCCGACCACTCCGTAATCTTTGTGAATTTTGTTGCGTTCTTCGTGATGGAGGAAGATGGAAACCGGCATCATAGGGACTAGGGTACGGCGACCGACACTCCGGCCGGCCGCGAAGACGGCGGTGGTGCAACTGCGCCGCCGGAGAAGAACATCGGCCCATCGGCCATGGAGGATCAGGGGTAGTGGCCAGAACTCTGGTTGGCTGCACGAAGGGGATGGTGGTGCATTTCCACGCCACCCACCGGAGAAGATCCGCAGTGGTGAGGTGAGGGGCGGCTGACTCGATGTCGACCGCTGGTGATGGCGTGGAGCACGACCATGCCACGAGAGGAAGGATGGACATTTGGCCAGACGGGGAGCCGAGAGGGCCACCACACCACGGGCTGGGCCGCGCAGGTAGGCCAGATCCGACCTAGGACCAGACCCGGGTCGGTCCGACCAGTTCGGACCGGACCCGGACTAGTTATGACCCTTTCCATGTTTTTATCCATATCTTGGTCTACGATCGTCCGATTGACGAACCTTCTATAGCACCAGAAACCTTGAATCAAGAAGGTCCTTTTGGTATACCCCACTTGGGTTTTGGATAAAGTTGGGGTACGAACAAGTTGGATCGAACACGAATCAAACTGGGCCCTCGAGACTAAAAGACAGATAACTTACAGACCGGGAATCCGATTGACGCACCATCTGTTGTGTTGAGACCCCTTTTACATGGAGGTCCTTTGGGATAGTTATTTTTGGAACTTCATGGCAGTTAGATTATCAACCTGTGGATTGAGGAGTGGACCCTCCTGGAATCAATCAAGCTTAGTACGGGAACCTTGTAGCTATTGTAACATGAGAAAGGGATCCTTTGTGGGTCTGTGCTTGGGATCCTTTGTGGGTTTGTGTTTGAGAGTTTCACTTAGATACCCTCTAGGAATCCATGTAGGACTAATCTAGGATTCGACGTGGGTCTGTTGTACTAGGATCTTGTGTGGGTCTGAGGATGTACTAGGATCCTATGTGAGTCTGCTGTACTAGGATCCTGTGTGGGTCTGATGATGTACTAGGATCCTATGTGGGTCTGATGATTTAGGATCCTACATGGGTCTATATCTTAATAGAGTAAGTTGATTCAGTAGTTACATCTAATCATCTCTACTATTGTATCTGATTTATACCTGGTGTGAGCTGAGACTTTTCCTTTGTGGTAATCTTCAGTGTGACTTACCTTTGTGGTACTTATCTTCATGGTGATATATTTGTGGTATTATTATGTGTGGCGTACCTGTGTGGTACTTACCTTCATGGTAATCTTTCCTTCGTGGAATAGTTGTACTTTGGATAAGGAGTTGGTCCTTGTGTTTCCTCATGAATGAGTTAGGTAATATTTGATAACTTAGGTATATGTATGGACATATACCTAAGTATGATTGTCATTGGTTTACATGCTTTGTGGGTTATCCTTTGTGGATTTTGTGAGACCTTGAGGGTATTGGGGTCCCTACTGAGTATCTTTATACTCACCCCTGCAGGGGCTATGCCCGCACCTTATTGTGTTTGATGCAGATGACAGACAACGCTGATTGAGGCTGAGGGTACCAGGACTGGACGGTGCCCGGAGGTGGACCATTCAACGTGTTGGTACACAGAGGAGATGGGAAGACATGGAGTACTGAGGAGGCGATTTGTACCTACCCTTCAGGTAGGAACCTTGGAGGCCGGCCTATTATTTTTGTTCCTTTTTGTTTAGTTGTATTGCATTTCCAATTGTACTTGTACCTTTACTGTTGGGCTTGTATTCTGGCCCCTATTACTTTCAGCACTCTTTTTTCTATAAATTTACTTCTGTTCTCATCTTGTTGTGTGCTTGTTTGAGTATTTTTACAGGATATAAAGGCAATTCCTTCCCGATTTTAGGAAATACGCCTTTCGGTGCTAGTCGCCAGCCCCTGGCCTATAGAAGGAGGGTTTGGGGTTGTCACGGCACGGGCCCCGGGGGACGAGTCGTGACATGGTTGTTTTGGTCCTGATATAAGCATAGATAACATAAAATATTTTTGTTTCATGCATAACCATAGAAGAAAGTTATAATTTAACAACATAACTGGCCATATATTGTGAGTTTTACTTTGAAAACCAAGAGGATTAACTCAATCTGTAGATAGTACAAGACAAAGGTTTCTTGGATTGTTTCCAAATTCAGGATACTCATGATCAATTATCTTCCATGAAGAAGAGTCTATTGGGTGAAAAAATTTCCCATGTTTATTTCTTGTATCTCCATGCCACATTAATTTCCTTGTAGTATTCTCACTTTCTTATAGGTTCCTAAAACTTGGAATGATTGTAAAGTACCATAAAACTTTCATAGGACCTGATTTATATTTCTTGCATCAAGAAGCACCACATTTTTGGTATTCCTTAAGTGATTTTTAATCCTTGAGAAATAATAAATAGTCACCTCAACAAGCATGTATTCTTTCAAATATCATACCCATTGAATGTAGCATTCTTTTAGTATCATATGTTCAGTTAGGAATCTCATTATCTTTTAGGATCATATAATTCAAGAGAGAAAGTGGTTTAGTAAAACTATTTTTAATTAATCCATTTTCAGTTTTTAAATTATACAGCTTCGTTATGGATGACAATGATGTATATTTAGTACAACCAGCATACGATGGAATCTTTTCACAACTCTTTAACTTCTCAAACAATTTTGGACAATCAAAAATTTCATCTTAAACTATCATTTTCATTTTCTTAAAACAATCTTCGTCATTATACACACCTATAATCACATCCTTGATATGGTCTTCTTCATTTTCCACACTTTTAATCATATCATATGATCCATAAATCACAGTGTTATCCTAGTCACTAGCTACATTCAATTTTTCTGCATGTTTAGTCCAACATTTATAACTTCGATCTATTCCATGATAGATCAAGTTTTATCCCAACTCCTCTAGACCAATTAGTCTTTAATAACAACTTTGTAAACATGAAAAAAGGATTTGATAAGGGTCATATGCATGATCTTTTTCAAACTTTATGAACTCTTTCACCCCATATTCATACTCTTTTGTCATATGATTTGCATCCATACATTTTTTATTCATATAAATACTATTTGATTTAGTAGTATTAATATTTAAAAAGATAAATAAATATACAAAAAGGGGACTTTCTAATAAGGGGAACCCGACATTTGAATATTTCAAATAATTTTAGCACCTTTTTAAGGAAATGGGTAACTTAATTTAAGAAAATAATTGCTCCCCGGGTGGTAGGTGTTATCCACTGAATTCTTTGACAAGGATCATCGATACCTAGTATTGGATGACTATTGTTCAATGTAGTTCAAGCAACGTAGGTGTATATCCATAATAGATGGGGGATTATTCTCATGAAAAAAATACAATAATAACTATTTAGAAGATAAAGATGATGAGGATAATAGTTTTCTACATAAATCTAAATATTCCAAGGCTGGGGAGTTGGAAAAGCATTAGACAACATTTCTTAGTTTTTTGCCTAAAGTTGAAAAAATAAGCAGCAACAGTTTGATCTCTACATGGGGATCCTAGATTAGTGTGACCCTGAGAAGGGTCAGCTGGATGGTATTACATGAACTCAAGTTGAGACAGTTTTTGTAGTTTCAACATTCAAATCTAGCCTTCAATTACTCTATGAAAAAGAAAAGGCTTTTGGTCTGAGGAATGAATTTCAGTATCTATTATATTTCTGTAAGGACAAGGTTATGGGAGTGGGGTCATGACGGATATCCTATAGGTTAGATGGAGTTAGTGACATGACCTTTCCATGGTGTTATTATAAATCGATATTATGTAGGAGGTGAGATTCTTTGTATTTAAGAGGTCTTTGAAAATTAACATGATCATAAAAATAAAGATAGAACCCTTTTTCCTTACACATGTATGAATTTATAAATACAGATACCACTCATCTCATTTCATTTATAAATATAGATACCACTAAAATTTTTGACACATATTTTAAGGATTGTTTGAAAAGGAAAAGGAAATTAGTTACTTTAGTTTGATCCATTGAAAAACTATTGATGTTATCATGTATAACTAAGGATCCTTTTTTCATCATTTGTTCTAAATACTCATAGAACTTAAATTTTAATTCATGCTTCCCAAAAAAGGGAATTTCCTCAAATTTTGCTTTTTATTGGTGTTCTCCCTATTTTACAATTTCATTTTTTATTTGATATATATTAAAAATCATTACATCTTCTTATACATGAGCTTTATTATTCAAAGTGACCATAAAAATGGGTGAAGTGTACCACCACTTGAAGGTTAGTTTTTATTTATTTTCATTCTCATTTTAATAATGATGATTCCATTAATATTTTGATTTTTTAAATTTATTAATTCATGTTTTCATTAATATTTTGATTTTATAAATTTAGTTATAAATGTATTGTTTCATATTATTCATTCATGCACAAATTTAGTTATTCATGTTTCCATCAAGACTTGGGAATCTCTCTAAACTTATTTCTATGACTTTGTAATCACTATTACTGTCTAATTACTTGCCTCGTCAATTTTATATCAAGAATCAGAGTATTTAGGTAATTATTCCTACTATAATTTATGAATTTTGGTATTTTTTTCCATATTTCTAATCATGTCATTGTAAATATATGTTTTATGTCTCTAAATATATGTAATATGAATTCTTAGTCAGAATCTATATATCTTTTTAGGTATCTTTATATTTTTAAGAGTAAATACTTCTATTCCATATGTAGAATTTATTTTTATTATAATTTTTCAAGATGAATGTGAATTATTAACTTTGAAAAATATGATTCTTTAAAAAAAACCCAGTTTGTATCCTCCCATAAACCCATGGGTATAATTTAAAAGTAAATTCTTTTCATGCTAGTTTGAAAATATAACTATGAAAGTAAGATGTTCATTTTTCATAAAACAAGTCACATAAGGTCGCCATTTAAATTTATTTTTACCCAATTTAAATAATCCAATCATTTAAGGAAACCATGATTTAAAACATTTTTTAATGTGATTCCATTTATAAAAAAAATAGTTTCCAAGCCATGCTTTAAAATACACTTAGATTTAAGTTAAGGGAATAAAATAAGCATTTTAAACCAAGTTAAAGAACATGCAAGAATAATAAAATAGTATTTTTAAAATCATTAAAAATCACTAATTATAATGAAAATAATACACAAAAATCATGAACAAATATAGGCAGTAATAGTTTCCACTTAAGTAGATGAAAAATAGGCAAATATAGGCTGCAATAGCATCCAATAAAGTAGTAGAAAATTAGTAAAATGTAGGTATCAATAGTATTCACTCAAGAAAAAAAAAATATAGGCTATATAAAACACATAACTAATAAAAATAAATAGTATCATGTCATTGGTTAGGACAACATAATGGACTGGTGGAGAGGAGCAGTATTAGGTCACTAGTCAGGATGAAAACTAACCTAGTATAGTGGAGTTGTCTCGTGTCACTGATCAGGAAGACAAAATAAACTAGTGTAGTGGTATAGTATCATGTTATTAGTCTAGATGATTCAAAAAACTACTGGAGGGGCTTAATATCACATCACTAGTTAAAAAAACATTGAACTAGTTAGATTAAAAGTCTTATTTTAAGAAAAAAAATTATCTTAAGAAAACCCCATTTTCAAAGTTCCAACTGGGCATTTGGAAACGTCTCTTGAAAATAAAATCACATAAAAATACATTATAAAATCCTTTGAAAACATAAAATTCTTTTAGAAATGAATCTCAACTATATTCAAATCCAAATAACAAAAAAATCCATAAAAAACCTCAAAAAACATTAACCCACAAAGTGCAATAAAAAAGAAAATCTCATCCTTCGTTTGTAAGACATTTTCCTAAAAACACGAGTCTCCTAATTTTAAGATCATAAAGAACCAAAAAAATCTTTATAATTTAGAAAAACAATCTTTAAGAGCCAATAAAATAACTCTCCTAGTGAATGATCAGATGGCGGACCATCTCTCTCTAGAACCGCGGAGGATTAGGGTTCTTGATTCTCCGATTTCTTATTTTTGATCTCATGGTCGCTTCCTTTATTGTACTCGGGTGATTCAATTATCATTATTTCTCTAAACTTGGGGACAAAGGAAGTGATGCACAGAAGGGAGACTTTCTACCGAAGGCAAAACCTAAACCGATTTTGTTCCTTGATGCGCTAAAAGGCACTGATTTGTGCACTGCCACCTTGAGGAAGTCATCTCTCTGCAAGAAATTGGAGGATGGACGACTCGCAGTGGAGGAAGATTCGGAGGCATTGAAGCAATATTCACAAATCTGTAAGTTCTCGGTGCTGGGACGCATTGCATATCTGAAGGGAGACAAGCCATGGCCGGCCATGGAACTCAAACCGAGAATCTCACACGTACGGGGCTTCAACAACTGGAAGCTTGTTCCGATTGGGCATGGATACTTCTATATTCTTTTAAGCTCGTAGGAGGAGCTTGACCGCATCTGGAACATTGGTAACATCCAGCTGAAACCGGGGCTCCTTTGTCTCTCGGAATGGGATTTTTTGTTCAACCCCCGCACTCACAAAAACACAACGGCTCAGATTTGGGTGCATTTACATGGATTGAACTTCTTCTTTTGGAATCCCAAAATCCTAAATGATATCACCTCTTGAATCGGAACCCCGCTGAAGATTGACCATCGGATGATCAATTCTGAACTTGGTTTGTATGCAAGGGTGATGGTGGAAGTCGACCTTGGGAGCAAGCTTCCGGATTCAATTGCTTTTAACGCAAATGAATACAAAGCTGAAGTTCACCTGGAGTATGAACTCCGCCCACCATTTTGAGATCTCTGTAAGATTGTTGGTAACTCCCTTATTAAATACCAAGTGATGAACCAAGTGAGGTCTCAGGATGATCAACCTAAGGAGGATGGGTGGTCTCAAGTTAGACAGAATAGGAGGGACCAACCCACTGCCTCTGGATTGCAATAAAACACCATGAAAAAGGCGGAAAGATGGGTAAAGGAAGTACCTCAAGTGGGGGAGTCCTCTGGTGTTAAGTGGTCCGACCTGGTTGAGGAGGAGACCGAATACCAGCATGCTGTTTCTCGGTACTTGACCAGTGACTAGGACAGCTCTGTTTTGGCGGTTCCAAATGAGCAGTCCCTCGACACTGATGGAGTTGTTGCTAGTATGAAACCACCGAGGGTGGACAGCCATCACCCTTCTTCAAGTGATGGTCTCCAGGTCAAGAATCAGCTGCGGGGGGACTGCCATCAAGCCTCTTCGGGTAAGGATCTTCAGACTTAAGATCATGAGGACGTGCATGAGGTTGCAGGTAAGCAGATCAAAGGTGTGGTTGCAGGTATTTGCTATGCTGACATAGTTCCTATAAAGGCAGTGGGTTCACACCCTAGTACCAAGGATGTGGATCATTTAAATGGTCCAAATGACCAACCTGATTAGACTGAATATATTTCAAAGGATCCCACCTTGCATTTGGACCTTAATTACCACAAAATAATAAATGACACTTCAGATCAGGTGTGAGCGGTTATGGAAAATCCTTACACCTACAAGGTGACATGCTCCAGTGATCAGGCAGTGGCAGTGGGTTCTATGGCCACTGTGACTGTCTCCTCAAGCACCTATGATGCTCTCTCACCTGTTTTGACTCCAAAAGATTTCCTAATGACCCTGATTAGGCCTACAACCCATTTGGATAAAAATATGAGTGCTGATATTAAAACTGATCCTAATGTCTTTGTTGCCTCTTCTAAGAATAAGCAGGGTAAACAACCCAGCCCTTCATCCTCTCATGGACCTAGAATGTCAGCTAGTAATAAGGGCTCGAGTGGAGCAAAAAAAGGATCTATAGCTCCAAATACAGGTTCAAATGAATTGTTTATTTTGGAATTGTCAGGGTTTATCTAACTCTGATTCCTTTATTGTGCTTTAGAGATTTATTTTAACTCACAAACCAAAATTATTTTCCATTGCGGAGCCGAAAATTAATTTTTCTTCCAAATACTTACACTTGTGATCTTTTAGTTATAATTTCCTTGGTGCTTGAAAGAATGGTACTTCTACTGAAACTCTTTGGATCTTTTATCATTCATCCTTGCAATCTGTTAATTTTGTTAAATCTTCTGACGAAATGTTTACTTGTGCTTTTTCCTTTGTTGGTGTTTATATGGTTTGCACTATGATATATGCAAAAAATAGATATCAAGATTGCAGACCCCTCTGGAATGACCTCCTTTCCCTCTCTAGTTCTACACAAGATCCTTGGCTGGTGATCGGTGATTTTAACGCCATACTTCTCCCAAGTGAAAAGATTGGACCGTCACACTCTCCCATCTCAACTAGAGAATTCAAAGCTTCTATTGAGGATTGTAACCTTATTGAAATCAACCTTACTGGTGATAAGTACATTTGGTATATGAAGTTCCTCAATAAGATAGTGGCTAGAAAACTTGACAGAGATTTCTGCTGCCCTTGATAATTGGGATTCTATTTCTAGTATTACCTTACCAAAGATCAACTCTGGTCATCATCCTATTCTTGTCAGCTTCTTCTATAAGGGTTCAAAATCCCCCCTCCCCTTTAAATTTAACAATGCTTGGGTTGTGGTCCCAGAATGTTCCAACATGATAAAATATTTCTAGTATGGCATGCAGCACTAAAATGATCCTTTTGCTCTCATTTCTAAATTAATACTTCTGAAACAGCAACTCAAGAGTTGGTGTTTCTCTAAAACAAAACAGCTTGGCGTGGACATCTCGCCTTTGGAGAGTGACCTCAGTCATGTTCAAAGCTCCAATAACTACTCTGATTTTTCTCTTGACCCTCAAGCTGAAATTACCATTTCTTTGAAGCTTAACTCTCTTCTGAAGCTCAAATATAACATGCGAAAAAAAATCTTTAAAACCAAATGGATATCGGATTGTGATAGAAATACTAAATTCTACAATTCTCTCCAAAGAATCAAGAAAATCTGTAGACCCCATACCTTTCTTAGGGTTGATGACACTCTTCTTGACACTGAGGATTCCATTGCTAATCATGTTGTTAGTTACTACCACAATCTGTTTAATGGTCCGGCGGTGAGTGAGGATATTATTCCTGACATCATTCCTAACATGGTCACTGCTGAGGACAATAACCATCTCTTAAGCATTCCTATGGATCATGAAATCAGATCCACTATTTTCAGTCTCAACGCTGATAGTGCCCCGAGACCTGATGGTTTCAACAATGGTTTCTTCCAGCAATACTGGGATCTCATCCATGTGGATGTTTTCAAATTGGTTAAATTTTTTTCTCCAATGGTGCTCTTCCTCATGGGACAAATGCCCAATTTCTTACTGTCATTCCTAAAGTGGACAATGCTTCTGAAATTCACCTTTTCCGTCCTATTCCTCTTATCAACACTCTCTATAAAATTATCACTAAGCTTCTTACTAATAGACTCACCTCCATCACCAATAAAATTATTTATTGGAATAAATTTGGTTTCATCAAAGGAAGAACTATTCAGGATTGTATCTACCTTGCCTTAGAATGTAATAATATGTTGAACAAAGTCACTAGAGGAGGCAGTGTGGACATTAAGCTAGACATCAGAAAGGCTTTTGACACCATGGACTGGAATTTTATTTTAAAGGTTCTTAAAAGATTTGGATTTAATGACTCTTTTACTACCATGATTCGTACCTTACTCAACTCTGCTTCCATATCTGTGCTGGTCAATGGGTCTCCTAAAGGCTATTTCAATTTCACCAAGGGCTTTAGGCAAGGTGACCCACTTTCTGCCATTCTTTTTGCTATTTCTGAGGATTATTTACGTAGACTCCTTACGAGCCTTGTGAATCAAAACAAAATTAAGCCCATTCAGGCTTCTATAAATTTAAATGTTCCTACCCATCTTTTATATGCTGATGATATAATTTTATTCTTAAAAGGTGATAAAAGGAACATTCAAAATCTCAAAAGTGCCCTGACCCATTATGAAGATATTTCGGGACAAGCGATCAGTTGGAATAAATCCTTTGTTTTCTTTGGTAAAATTTTTCCCCCAATAGAAAAAGTCACATCATTGATTACTTAGGAATCAAAGATGGCTCTTTCCCTTTCACTTACTTGGGTGTTCCTATCTTTTGGGGGAGACCAAAATCCAGCTATTTTCACAGCATATTTGATCAAATTATAAATCAATTATCATCTTAGAAGGGTAATTCTCTTTCTATAGCTGGCAGAGTTTGTCTTGTTAAGTCTACAATTGTTTCCAAGATGGTTTACTCAATGATGGTTTACAGTTGTCCTACCAGCCTTCTCAAAAAAATTAAAGTTTGCATCAAAAATTTTGTTTGGACTAGTAGTACGATTGAAAGAAAGATTGTCACCATACAATGGGCCACTTGTTGTAAACCCCTGGATAAGGGTGGCCTTGGTATTAAGAATCTTAAGATTTTTAATGAATATCTTCAATCTAGAATGACTTGGAATCTGATTCATAGCAATTCTGATTCCTTGGTCTTTCTTAAGAAAAGATTCGTTACCAAGCTTTGGAATGGTAATCTGAGTTGCATCACTTCTTCCATATGGCCATCCATTTGGCAGTCTTTCCTTAAAATCATAAATAACTCTAGATGGATGGTTAGTGCTGATTCCTCTATGAATTTATGGATGGACAACTGGACTGGTGTCCCTTTAATCTCAATGCTAACATCCACCACTAGTCTTGAGAATACCAACTCCACTATAAGAGAGGTTTTCAACTCTCATGACATCACCCTTCCGAACCACATCAGTCACATCATTGACAATTATTATTTCTCTAACACTGATGATTTCCTTATCTGGGAACCTTCTTTTAATGGAGTTCTTGATTCTAAAAGTTTCTACAAAAAATTTTTTGTGATTCTATTTCTAACTTTGCTTGGTTGAAAGCTTTTAGCAAACCTTGGATCAAGCCCTCGCGCCTCACTCTCATTTGGTGAGTTGCGCATAATAGGGTCCCCACTGATGTGTGTCTACAATCCTTTGGGATTTCTCTTTACTCTAGATGTCATTTGTGCAACCAACACCGCGGGGATGCTAATCATCTGTTCTTGTCTTGTGCTACAGCTGCAGCTCTTTGGAATTACATTTCTGACATTTTTGGTTGCAGATGGTCTCTTCTTGCTACTATCAGCTCTCAACTTCAACACTGTGTGCTTTGGGATTCTTCCAAGCAAATCATGAATCTTTTTTTGTCTACGGTGGCAGAGCTCCTTCATGTGATCTGGTATGATAGAAATAATTTTATTCATAATAATTTCTCTTTCAATCTCAATGCAGGTAAAATGCATATTCTCATTGCCATCAAGGATGCCGCCTCACTTCAGAAGGATCATTGTGATAAATTTGTTGGTGATTTTGAGATCCTTCTCCGGCTTCGGATTGCGGGCTCTTATAGGAAACCTCGATGTACTTTTGAGGTCTTCTGGAAAGCCCCACTTCTAGGATGGATCAAAGTGAATGTTGACGATGCCTCTAGAGGAAACCCGGGTACGGTAGGTTGTGGTGCCATCTTCAGAGACTTTCTTGGAAGATGCCTTGGCTACTTCTTTAGTGGATGTGGTACGACCTTGGATTTGGAAGCGGAAATGTTGGGAGTCATTCATGCAGTGGATTTTTCCAAGCAAAAGGGTTGGAACAATCTGTGGATTGAATGTGATTCAACCAGTGTTGTCCAAGCCATCTGGAAGGGGGTGATTCACCTTGCATGGCCGCTTACCTCTCGATGGATTAAATGTCTTACTTCGATCATGGATCTCAACTACATTTCCACACACATGTTCTGTGAAGCGAACATGGTTGTTGATAGTCTGGCCAACAAGGGGGTCAATCAGGTCACTACCTGGTTGGACGATTTGCCCGATGATTCGCTCTATTTTTTCAATAAATACTGTAATAAGATTCCATCTTTCAGACTTTTGTAGCTCCCTTTCTTTTTGATTAATAAATTGTGCCTTGTTCTTTGACTGAGGCTCCACCTTTTAAAAAAAATTAATCAATAAATATGGTTTTATGGTATTTGAAAACTAGTTTTATATCTTAAAACTTGAGTGGAAACCCCTTTTTTATAAAATGAAAACTCAAGGAAAATTATCATCATGGGGTGAAAGCCACAAATTAATCATGATATAATTCATAAAACAATTTAAAAAATTGTTAGAACCCATAAGAAATCATGGTTTAAAATTTAAAAATTCGTGTGTGGAGAAACCTACCTTAAATCCATCTCTTTCACAAGATACCATTATAAACCACTAAAAAAGACAAGAGAAACCCTTATAATGCCATTAAAATACATTAAATAAGAAAACTCAAGATAAAATCGTGCTAAAAAAATTTATAGGTCACCAAATCTATACTAGGGAAAGGAAAAAAGAAGGTAAGGAATAAGAAGAGTAGGGGGACTTAGATGTGTTTTATGCGGAATTCGGGTGTGGTGGAAGTCATGTTGAGTGATGTGATGTGGTGAATGGATGCATTATGTGGCTACACGAAACATAAAAATAGGATCAAACTCAATCGGTGGTCAAGGAACAGATCTGGAGGTGCCAACAAAATAAATTGGCACATACCTAAGATTTAGAGAGGGTCTATTCATTAGGAAAGTCATTGAAGATCAAGAGCAGTAGCAGTAGTAAGGTTTGGCAAGAGCAGTGAGAGTAGTAAGGCTCTGTGAGAGGTTGAAGGCACGAGAGAGACGACTCTGTTAGGATTCATTTTATAAGACCGGATAAAAATTTATTAGCGCTTTCAAAAAAAACTGATAAAGAGTAGTTTTATCAGCACTAAAATAGTAAGCATTGATAAAACGAGTCTTTATCAGCGCTAAAATTCTAGCACTGATAAAGAGTGGTTTTATCAGCAGTTTTTTATCACTGAGATATGATGTTGTGGATGAATTGGGACATGTGAAGGGTATCCTAGATTTGCAGGAGTGGAGTAATAGAACTTGGGCTGATATTATGCAAGGAGATTCTGATGTCCAGAGCATTGGTGCTATTTCTGAGGGTGAAACTCTGGCGCAAGAGCTTACTGACTCTCAATTGAGGCAGGAACAATTAATTGCATCAAGGGATCGCAAGGGAAAGTAAAAACTTGATGTTGAAACTCCTATAAGAGATAATTCTAGGAAGAAAAATGCTTCTATGAATATTGTTGATGCGGTTGAAAGGCACAATTCTACCACACAATTCATTGCATCTTGTGACTTGACTAGGAAGTGGGACACTCAAAAATCCTCTTCTTTGAATATTGGTAACAAAAAATTTATCCTGCTTGATATTTTGAACAATTTCAATAGCAAGGAGGTGTTCTATGAGGATTTTGGAAACTCCCATGGGGCTATCCATGTAGACAGACATGCTAAAGGGCCTCGTTTCGATTGGTGAGCAGGATCCTTGACCTCATGAGGACCCAATCCCACTAGATAAATCTATTTAGCCTTATGTTCATGACAAGGGTTGGAAACAGCCTAAAACATGGAGAAGGGACCGTCATTCGAGAGGCAGAGGTGGTGGCTAAATCCATAGATGATGTATTTACTTGCTTGTAGTGGTTTGTCTATTGCTTTTCTTCTCATCTTCTCTATACTTGCACTTTATGACATTTATTTTCAATAAATTTTAGGACCATGGGCATTGACACATAGTTCGCATTGTTAGGATATATTTATATTATTATATATATTTATAAAATTATAAATATAATAAATATATTTATTATTTAAATATATTTATTATATTTGTATAAATATATATATATATATAATTATAATTACAAATAAATATATTTATAAATATTTGTATAAAATTATAAATATATATATATATTTATAAAATTATAATTAATATATTTATTATTTAAATATATTTATTATAATTTTATAGTTATATATATATGTAGTTCTAATTATAATTATAAATAAATATATATAAAAATATTTCTATGTGATTATAAATATAATAACTATATTTATTATTTAAATATATTTATAATAATTTTATAATTATTTAAATATATATTTATTTATTTATAATTATAATTACAAATAAATATATTCTAAAGTGTTTATACATAATTATAAATATAATAAATATATTTAAAAGTATTTATATATAATTATATATATTTATATAAATATATATATATATTAATATATAATTATAAATATAATAAATATATTTATTATTTAGATATATTTATTATAATTTTATAATTATTTAAAAATATATATATATTTAAAATTTCCTAAATACATTTTTTTAAAATATACATATATATTTATAATTGTGTAATTAAATATTTATATTACAAAATTATTTAAAAAATCATTTAAATGTATTAATTATATAAATTTCTAACATATATTAAATGTTAAAACTTAATAAATAAAAATAGGTAAATATTATTCATATAAAAGACAAACATATTCAAAATATTGCATGTATAGTAAATAAATATTACAAAATGATTAAATATATTTTTAACATTATTAATGAATATATAATAATAAATGAGTGAATTAAATTAAATAAATTAAAAAATATTAAAAATTGAATTTGTAACATTTACGTGAATACGGATATACATATGTACACATACACATCTACACACATATACATACACACCTGTATATACACACATACACATACATACATGCAGTTATACATGTACATATATTTTAAATTATTTAATATCGATATAAATATATATATCTTAATAAATATATTCATTTATATAATATATAATTTTTTAAATAAAATATATATTTTTTTTAAAAAAAGGTAAGGTCCCTTTTATTAAAAAAAAGAAACAAAATGGAGGAGGAAAACAATTACAAAAAAACTCAAAACAAAAAGAAAGATGAGCCAAAAGACTCCAACAAAAAACCATCAATGAAGATAAAAAAGGTCAAGAAAATCAACCGCATTAGTAAGATTTGGACCTCTCCTACCCCTACCATGAGGAGTTCTTCTACGCAAATGACGGTCACTCTTCCAAGATTTCGCTCTTTATCATGGTTCATGAACATCACCTAAAGATTCCTCATTAGTTTCCGTAGAACCCATTATATTGGATCCTTCCCTCTATCTAAGATCCATATTCCGTATCCTCACATCCATAATAGGCACATATTTGGAAACAACCCCTCCATTGTTAGCCTCTTCATGAGATCCGGTATTAAAACCAGTTTCACTTCCAGAGGCCCCTATTGGATCCAAGGAAGTGGCCAGCAAACTAGAATCAACAATACAACTACTCTCACGACCTGAAATACTTCCAATATCAACACTCAAGGACCCTTCTTCAAGATGAAAGCCAACTGAATCCTTCCGAAGACAAACATCTTATTGTTGATTTGTAGCAGCCAAAACACTAACTGTGGGAGAACCAAAAAAATCCACAGGAGAAAAGATACCAACATGTATAGAAGGATTTGTCTCAATGTTTGCAGTAATGACATTTCCATCTTTGATGAGAGAATAAGATCCATACCTCTTACCAAGTTGATCATTATGTCCAATATTCTTGTTGACCTATATAGTAGTGGGAGCAGTATCTTGTTCACTGTTGGCCTTACTACCAACAGAAAACCTTGGAAAAGTTTAGCAGAATCTATCTCATACTTTCATTCCCGATGGGCCTACAAGCCATGTAATGGGTTTCATGTCCACTGGTCTTACTGGCCATGTATTAAATAAATAAGACTTGATGGGTGGGTTATCCCCTTGGAGTGTTATGGTCTTCCTTTCCAAGGATGTGTGTGAGGTGTGTGTGTGTTTAAATATAATTGTACCCCCAAACACCTAATATATATACATTTTCCAAAACTATATATTTAATGACATTGTCATCAATGGAGGGACAAGAAACTACATCCCCCTGCCCAAGTTTTCCTTCCTCTCCAATTTTCTGTGTGACTAGTATAGAAATAGGAGTAGGATCTTTAAGAGGTAAATCTATAGTATCCTTTCTACTAATACTACCAATAAAATTTACAGCATCTATGTTCAAACCATAACCACAGTTCCTATCTCCAAAAGAAACAATGTCTTCATCCTTCGCAAACCTTTTCTGCATTTATCAATAAAATGCCCAATATTGCAACATTTTTACAGAAAATAGGCAAGCTTTCTACATCAATATGCAACTCAAAACAGAATTCATCACCAACCAATACCACTGTATTAATAATAGTCGAACACATGTCAATATCAACAAGAATATAATAAAAGCATCCATACCTCCACTACCACAAAATAGGGAAAGGGAAGCGCTGCCTTTTATCAGTGCTAAGTAGAAAGTGCTGATAAAGGGGTGAGTCTTTATTAGCGCTATCTAAAAGCACTGATAAATGTACCCTTTATCAGTGCTATTATTAGTGTTGATAAAAAAATTTAATAAAAAAATATTATTAATTTATTTAAAATTATTATATTTATATTCAAAAATAATATTTATTTGTATACATTAAATAAAAAAGGCATGTTTCTAGTTAATATATTTTTTTAATAATTCAAAAATATATATATATAATGTTTTAATTGAAAAAAAAATATTTATAAGATTATAATTAAATATATATATATATAATTAAATAATTATAAGATTATAATAAATTACATTAAATAATAAATATATTTATTAGATTTGTTATATTTATTAGATTTTTTAGATTTATTAGGTTTATTAGATTTATTAGAGATTTATTAGATTTAGATTTATTAGATTTATTAGATTTATTTATTAGATTTATTGGATTTATTGGATTAATTCTTTATATTTATTATATTTGTTATATTTAATATATTTATTTATTTATTTTATTTATAAATATATAATATTTTTTAATATATATATTTATAATTAAAATTATTGAATATATCTGTGTTTTCCAATGAATTTGGTCAATGAATATATTGATCATGCGTATATGTTATGTATCATGCATGAATGTTCATTTATGCATTACATCACATTGTCCATTGATGTGGTATATTGATTAATTCATAATGTTTCCCTTATGAACTATATATGTTCTAAAAATGTACTTATAAAATTACATTAAATATATTTAAATAACAAATATATTATATTATATTTTTAATGATATATATAAATACTTTTCAAATACATTTATAATTATAATTATAATTATATATATATATATATATATTAATAATTATATACAAATATTTATAAATATATACTATTTATATTTATAATTATAACTATAAATAAATATATATATATATATATGTAAATAATTATAAAATTATAATAAATATATTTATTATACTACTTATAAAGTTATAAATATATAATTTAATAGATATATTAATAAATATATACAAATATTTATAAATAAATAAAAATAAATTTATATTTATTTAAATAATTATTAATTTATAAAAAATATATTTATTATTTTATATATAATATGTTATATATAATTAAATAAATATATATTTATAAATAGATTGATAAATATCGATACAAATATTGATAAATAAATACAAATGTTATTTATATTTATAAATAAATATAGATATATTTAAATAATTTTAAAATTATAATAAATATATTAATTATATATATTAAAAAATTATAAATATTAGATATATAAATTTATTATGATTTGATAATTAGTTAAATAAATAAATATTTATTTATTTATAATTATATTTATAAATATATATATATTTCATATAAATATTTATAAAATTAGAAGAAATATATTTATATATATCTATATATTTAAAATATATGTAATTTATTTATTTATTTTATATATTTATATGATTATGAATATAATAAGTATATTGCTTATAATTTTATAATTATGTAAATTATAATTTTATAATTATAAATAAATATATATATTTTTATAGTTATAATTATTAATAAATAAATATATATTTATCCTATATATAATTTTAAATAAATATATAATGATATAAATAAATTATTAAAATTATGCCTTTATTAGCGCTTTTTAGCACTAATAAATAGGCCTTTTATCGGTGCTTTTTTAGCACTGATAAAGGTATGTTTTATTAACACTTTTCATTTTAGTGCTGATAAAATATACATTTATCAGCACTTTTAACTAGCATTGAAAAAGGTTCCAGCATGTTTTATAAAAGAACCCTAAGAGGATCCTCCTCCCTCGCACCCTTTCAAGCCTTCGTAGAAGCTGAACTCTGCACCGTTGAGCCCTCCTCTACGGTGACTCCTCATCCTCCTCCTCCATCGTCGTTGCCTCCTCCTCCTCTGTGGCTGCCGACTCATCCTACTTTGCCACCCCTCCTCCTCCTCCTCCTCCTCCTCTGCCTCCTTCTCCTCCTCCTCCTTGTGTGTCCCCCTTTCCCACCTGACCTGCTCTGGCACGCCCTCCTCATCCGACGACCGTCCCGGAATCCTCCTTTACAGTGCACGGATTCCCCTGGTGATTCTTTATTGCGGTTTCCCTAGTTTCCATAGGGTGCGTAGGGTTTGATTGAACCCTTATGGGTAGGGTTTAGGTGTGATGTGTTTCCTTTGGTTTTTAGTGTGTGCAGAGGGTCTGTGATGTATTGTTTTCCCTTCTATTTAAGTGACATAGCATTTGCACACATCTAAGGTAGGTTAATCCATGTTTTCCTTTCTAATTAAGTCCATTTGATGCTTGAATGTTTTTAGTTAAATATTTGACTTGATTCGTAGCTTCTCGATACACTTGGTTAATATGCTAGAGGGTTTTCAAGTTAGTTGGTTTTGTTAAAAATAGTTTTGAAGTATTTTTCCCTAGTTATGTTTATGTGTGATTATGGAAATTGTGTTCAGTTGATTTCAAATGTTGTTTTGATAATGTTTTCAACATGACAAGCACCTTAGTATTACTCTTGAATAGTTTATTACGATGTTTTCTAGTTTGTAATTTTTTTGACCTGTTTATAAATTTTTTAATCAACTTTTTGGTTTGTTTATAAAAAATTATGTATAAATTGTTTGGACCTTTTATGATATTTTTTATAAATTTTTGGATTTTTCTATATAATTTATAGTAAACTATTTGGGTTTATTATAAAATTATTTATAGTTTGTTTGGCCTGCAAAAAAAATTGTTCGTAAACTGGTTATCTTGTTATAAAATTGTTTATAAACTAGTTGGGTTGTTTATATAATTTTTTATAAATTGTTTGGTTTGTTTGTATAATTGTTGATAAATTTTTTGGTTTATTTTATAAAGGTTTCATCATTTTAGAGTTTGGATGTATTTTTTATGAAAATTATTTGGTGTGTGTTTAGAAAGGATAAGGGCCCTTTTGGAAATTGTGAAATGTTGGGTGTGTGTGTGTTTGAAACTCAAGGGCCCGTTTGGCACTTTCATATGCTTTGTGTGTTTTAACTTGTCTTAAAAAGGCACTTGGGTGCTTTTTGGTAAATCCTTGGTGTAAAGGCTCGTTTGGCCATGTTTTATGTAACAATGTTATTTTTTGTTTTGGAAATGGTTCTGGCGTGGGTTTTCTTGGTTTTGTATGCCTCATGGTTGTGTTTTATTTTACATTGTGTCTCAAAGCATCCATCTCATTGTGTCTATTCATTGCGCCTTATAATAACCTTGTCATGAAATGACTGTCACTAAAATTTTAATCCACTGAAGGTGAGTATACTATATTTTTTCACATTGAATCATCAATGACGTGTTCTCCTTAGATGCATCCCTTTATAAAAAACCATATAAAATACTTGTTTTCATTATATTTATTCATTTTTGTTTGTTTACTTGAGTGAACCATTAATAGTGAAGGATTTAATGAGTTACTTTAAATGGGGTAAAAATATCCTATAAAATGGGTTAACATCATCAAGATAATAGCTCTAAATATGAAACACCTAGATTCGCCTATCATCTCGGGGTGATCATTTTCAACATGGTCTGAACATAAGTGAATTCTACATGTATGAGTAAACTCATCCACTATTTCATTATCATTATGAAAAAACCATATTCTTCATACCATGATCCACTTTAACTCGATAGAATACATTTACTTTGAAACATTCCTCAACCCCATAGAGCATCCAACTAATCCACGAGTATTTTAATGGAAATAATACCTAAAAAATAGTACCAATACCCATGATTTAATTTTATTAAGAAACTAGTTGTATGATGTATTAATTATTAATTTAATCTATATACCACATAATAGGATAAAATGTCATTTTTAGAGAACTCTAATTATCGATGTAAAAACAATTTCATATTAATCTTATCTCTACTAAGATCAACTTGAAAATATCCCTTTTCAAGTCATATAATGAGATACTTATACAAACATAAACAACCCAGAAATCATCAATATATATTCAATATCTCTATAAACTCTAAGGTCCTTCATACACACCCCACAAATTAATCTATATCTATCATGTTGAGCCTAAAAAAACTCACCCCAAAAGGAACATGAAGTAGATCTCTAGTTTAGAATAGATGAAATACAATCTCAAATTTATATAACCATCACTAAGTCACATTACTTACAAAAAACCATCATACTTCAATAAATTCTATATATAGAACCCGCTTAAGGATAGCTTCATTACATTCCCAGCCTCTAGTTTTAGTCTATGATGCACATCCGTGGATGCTTGATGCACCTCTTCTTATAGAACCTCATGATGGAATAACACAACCAACATAAATATAATTACTTAAACCAACCTCATTATAATAAAAAATATACAATAAATATTTAAACACACTGCCATGTCATCATTTCCATCAACATCTCCACATCATTCAGCCCCCCAAGCTTATCATTTTTACATTCCACATCACTTGTAACTATATATATTCTTCCATAGGTTATGAATTCACCACATAAGTTTTAATCACCTATTAGTTTCTGATGTATACTTCACACACTAGGTTCAAAAAACATTACTACCATACAAATGAGGAAATCCTTAGCAATGACTACTCTAATGTCCAATCTATAAAATATTTATCAGATATGATACTATCAATACCCACCCCTATATGAACTTTAGTGGAGTTGGGAATATATTAGTGTATGCCCCCCCCCCTTCTATATTTAAATGGACAAGGGTCAGTTACAATTGGAAATGTAATGATATGACCCAGGCTGGTATCATAACCAACAACTGACATAACTTTACACTAACCTAAGAGGCGTTCATGATCCCTATAGGATAACAATGATACCCTAGGAAAAAGATAAAATTAATGTGGAATATTTTACCCCTAAATTATATTAAATTAAAAATTATCTTTCTCCTAAAAACTAGACATGTCCCATTAATAAGTTGAACATCTAGGAAAATAGTAGGTATGTAAAAAATAAATAAACAGGAATTAGATATCATAGATGGAAAATAAAATCCCACTATTGACCAATAAAACCATTTAAATAGACATGTCCCATTCCTAAATCTCATTGGAACTATTTTGGATAGGTATAACGTATGAGTTCTCATTCTATGTTTTCTTTTTAGTTAGAAATCTCCTCTGTTGCGCGCCTCTCCTCCGCCGCGAACACACCTCCACCGCGTGCTGAATGAAACCTTCACAGTGAGTTTTCTCCTCTTACTCATTTTTTCCTCTTGTTCTCATGTTATTACTGTTTGGTATTTATGGTTATGTTGTTAATTGTACGGGATAAACGCCCCACTGAAAATCGTGGTTGTTGGTGGTCCTTGTTTGTGCACTAAAAGCATTGCATGTTGGTTGATTCTTGTTGAACATTTGAATATAGAAATTGGTAATTTATGTATACTTTGATAGTTAATTAATGCACCATTATGATAAAACTTCTATGATAACCCCCCTGAATTAACTAGAGGGATTCAATAAGGGATGATTTGTAAAATCTGAAATTGTGTTTGTTTGGTTTGTATGGTGTTGCAATTTTGAGCACAACTGTGTGTTTTCATGGTGTTTTAGTTGTTTTCATGAGTGGTATTCCATTTTTTTCCATGTTTTAGTTCCTCCACCATTAAATATCAATCCAAACCTTACCCATTTCAATGGAACCACCACTTTTTACTAGTGAAATTCCACTGAATCTTAGAAAACCACTTCACTAGAAGACCTTATGGGACACTTTATGGACACCCTAGTCAAATATCCATAACAACACAAGTAATGAATCCTTAAACCCACAAGAAATATATGGAAAATCATACCATCTATTATTTTTTTACCATAGTTCTTGACTCGAGACATTATGTTTCTAGAGAAACACTAAAAAACCAGTTTAAAATAATGCATATAAATCACATGTGGGATACTAAAACATTCTATTGCGAGGGATTCTCATAGATAGTTTCATTGATCAGGTGGTTTGGAAGATGGGTGTGATCTACTTTGGTCCTAAGTAATGCATGGAGAGGTAAGGGTATTGTTTACCATAGCTACTTCCATTGATTATTGTTGGATGATGACCCTAGTTGAACATATTTTGTGTAATTATTTTGTTAAATATTAATATTACTAAATCAAGTAGGATGAATATGAATAAAGAATTGATGAATTCCAATCAGTTGATAAAAGAGTATGAATATGGTGTGAAATTGTTTATCAATTTTGTAAAAGATCATGCATATGACCCTTCTCAAATCCTTTGTCCGTGTTTATGTTGTTGTTGTTCAAGAAAAATTAGTCCAGAGGAGTTGGAAGAACACTTGATCTATCATGGAATAGATTGAAGTTATACATGTTGCAATAAATATTGGGAAAAACGAATGTAGGTAGTGGCTGGGATAGCACTGCGTTTTATAGATCATCTAATATGATTACAAGCGTGAACAATGAAGACAAGCATATGGAGGATGTGATTACGTATGTGAATGATGATGAAGATCGTATTGAGGAAATGACAAGGAAAGTTGAATATGAACTTCATGATTGCCCAAAAATTGTTTGAGAAGTTAAAGAGTTGTGAAAAGATGCCATTGTATGCTAGTTTCACTAAGTATACAACATTTTCAGATGTACTGAAGCTGTATAATTTGAAAGCAAGCAACTGGTGGAGTGATTCCAATTTTATGGAACTACTTACTCTTCTGAATAACATTATCCCAGAAGATAATGATATCTCAAGTCAAACATACGATGCCAAATGAATGCTACACTCTATGGGTATGATCTATAAAAGAATACATGCTTACCTGAATGATTGTATACTGTTTCGCAAAGACCACAAATTGCTTAAATAATGCCAAAAGTGTGGTTATTCTTGATACAAGAAAGATGGATTTATTCCTACGAAAGTTCTACGGTACTTTCCAATCATTCCAAGGTTTTGGCACCTATATGGAAGTGAGGAGACTATAGGAAAATTGACATATCATGCAGATACAAGAATTAAATATGGGAAACTATGTCACCTGGAAGACCCTCCTTAGTGGAAAAGAATTGATCATGAGTATCCTGAATTTGTAAATGAGCTGAGAAACCTTCATCTTGTGTTATCTATAGATGGAGTGAATCCTTTTGGTTTTCAAAGTAATAGTCATAGTAAAAGGCCAGTTATGTCAGTAAATTATAACTTACTACCATGGTTATGCATGAAACAAAAATAAATCATGTTATTTATGCTTATATCAGGACCAAAACAACCGGGTAATGATATTGATGTTTATTTGGATCCATTGATCGAGGATTTGAAATTATTGTGGGATTCAGGTGTTATGTTATATGATGCTTACAAAAATGAAGATTTCAATTTGAGAGACATGTTGTACGGGACGATAAATGACTTTCCTGCTTATGGAAATTTTTTAGGATATAATATTAAAGGAACTCAGGGGTGTCCTGTTTGCGAATAAGGTGTATAGTCAATTAGGTTGAAACATTCATCGAAAACTGTGTTTCTAGAACATTGTATATTTATACCCCGATGGAATAAGTACCAATCTTGGATGACATCATTCGATGGAAGTTCATAAGAACGTACAATGTCATCTACACTAATAGGTGATCAATTGTTTGATAAAGTAAAAGATGTGAACACTAATTTTGGTAAAACATTTTTAAAAAACCTTATGAAAACTGGTTGGAAAAAGAGATCAGTTTTTTTTTTTGAATTACCATACTGGAATTTTCTGTATGTTAGACATTTTCTTGATGTTATACATATTGAAAAAACTGTATGTGATAGTGTCATCGACACATTTCTAAATGCACCTGAAAAAAAGGATGTAATTAAGGCTAGGTTGTACATGGTTGAGATGGGAATATGAGAAGAGTTGGCACCAGTGAAGGGTGAAAAACAAACATTTCTTCCTCCTACTACTTACACTCTTTCCAGGCGGGAGAGATATTAGTTTTTTAACTTCTTGAATGATGTAAAGGTTCCAAATGGGTATTCATCAAATATCAAGAACATCGTGTCAATGAGAAATTTAAGTTAAAGTGTTTGAAATCATATGAATTCCATGTTTTGATGTGAGATATAATTCCTATAGTTTTATGATTCATTTTTTCAAAGAATGTCTGCCATACATTAACAAAGTTGTGTTTCTTCTTCAAAGCTATATGTAGAAAAGTTATAGACCTGGTGAAATTTCCAACTATGAAAAGAGAAATTTCTATCATATTATGTGAATTGTAAATGCTCTTTCCCCCGAAATTATTTGATATGATGGTTCACTTGGTGAGAGAGATTTGACTATGTGGTCCTATACATTATAGATGGGTGTACCCCATTGAACGGTATATGAAGATTTTGAAAGGGTATGTCAAAAATAGAAGTCGGATAGAGGGTTGTATTGCGGAGTGATATATTTTTGAGGAAGTTGTTGAATTATATACCGAATACCTATCTGGTGTGGAAAGCATTGGCCTACCAAAATCTCATCACACTAGGCAGCTTGAGGGTGAAGGAATTTCTATAAGATAGGTTGTCATAATCAATATTACAGATCGGGAGCAGGCCCACCTTTATGTTTTTCATAACAATTTCGATGTTGACACATATGTTCAAACCCAAAAAGAAATTATTAGGCATTTGAATCCATCTAGGTCTGAAAAATGGATATCAGATACACATGATAGATAGTTTATAGGATGGTTTTGGGACCATATTTTTAAGAATTCAGATAAAAATCCAGACTCAATTTCAGAACGACTTCGATGACTAGCTAGAGGACCAAGTGTGTATGTATTATCTTACAATGCTTATGTAGTTAATGGTTATACATTCTATAATAATAAACATAATGAAGACAGTGCCATGTAAATAGTGGGGTTGTACTTGTGGTTGAAGCGATACATGTTTTTGGTGCTAAGGATAGAAATATAATTTATGTGAATATTTCATACTTTGGCATCATCAAACAAATATGGGAAATGGATTATACAAAATTCTAAGTGCTGATTTTTCAATGAAAGTGGGTTGATAATAGGAGTACTGTTAAAATATATGAATTGGGATTTGTGAAAGTTGATTTTAGTAAGGAATGGGAAAAGAAGAACCATTTATAATGGAATCACAAGCAGTATAAGTATTTTATATTTCAGATCCAGCAAACCAAAATTGGTCAATTGTTCTGTTATCGACTAAAACAACTGAAGGGTCAGATGAAAATTCAACAGAGGATGACTCTTTAATTGGGACTTTACAATCATTTTGTAGCAGTCCCAATGTAGATGATGTTTTGTATGTCATAGGAGACTAAAATGAAGGGATTTTCATAGTCGATAGAGGGGTCCAATCTCTTCAGCCTTTAAAAAAAGAGAGTTCAATAATCAGGCTTTTTTATTATAATATACATTGTGTTATCTTATGTTATTATCTATTCACTTATGCTTTTATGTAATCTAAATTAAATTTTAAACCAATTCTATAGATAATGACTTCTGCACCTACTGATACGCCCAATCCTGAGTCACAACAGGTCTCTCAACTAGTTGTTGCTGCTCCTAGTGTAGAGGAACAACAGGTTTCTCAACCTATTATTTTTTGTCCTAGTGATGAGGAACAACAGGTTTCTCAACTTGTTGTTGTTGGTCCCAGTGCATATGTTAGTGCTCTAGAGGAACATAAAAATGATGATGAAACTAAGGAAATGGTAGGCAATGAAACCCTGGAAGCACATAAAAAAAGAGCGTTGTAGTTTGACAATGTTATCCAAAATCCTTAAGGAAAAAGCAAAAGTCATAAAATTTGATGTGGGATGAAATAAGAAAGTCCATCATGTTAACCCCAACAAATCCATGTTTAGTAGCTATATTGGAATCGTCACTCAGCAACGCGTTCCGATTGATATATATTCATGGCACCATGTTGTCATTAGACTTAAGATACTACTATGGGATTAGATTATGGTAACATTATGATATCATTTCTTTAATTTATTGAAATAAAAAAATACTAAAACATTGACTTACTCTTCGTCATCCCTTGCAGAGTGCATTTATAGTTGATGCCTCAAACAAGGAATATGTATTAAGAGTTGCAGGAAGTATTCATAGAGGCTTACACACAATTTTAACAAAATATCATCTTAAAGATGCTAAAGGAAAAATCAAGTTGCACCCACCTCCTCTTTATTCACAATTGATATCCCAAGGAGCGTGGGATGTGTTTAGCATCCATCGTGCAGAGTATAATTTTCAAGTACATTGTGTCTAGTAATATGTTGTTTTACGTTGCTTGTATTCATCACTTTGATTGATAGTTTTTTATTTATGAAATAGAAATTGAGTGCTAAAAATAAAGAACGGGCAGAAAAACCTGCATACCCCTACCGTAAAGCAAGAATGGGGTACGGTTCACTTGATAAAAAATTGGTACATATTTTAAAACTATCGTAATACTTTTATGTGACATAAAACAAAACCATAACCATTTTCCTCCGTTTATATTCTGAATGATGAATCCAAATCAAAATACACTCCCATCTCATGCCATGTGCTTTGGAAGGAGGCTCGTGTAAATAAATAGGGTATACTTATAGATGAAAACACACAAAAAGTGTGGGAAACATGTGTAAGTATGACATAATATAAATTTGTTTTTCTTTAAATCGCTATTACATAACAATTATTACTTATTTTTCTATATTTTCTATCATACATAGTCATAGGAATCAACAACACATTCACTAGATGCATACATGCTTTCAGTGGCCTTGAAGCAACCAGAATAGTATGGACGTGTCATAGGTGTGGGTTTTGGGGTGACACCCTGAACATATTTTTAGAAATAAAAAAACCATAGGATCAAACTGAGGAAATGAAAAAGTGTATAGAAACATTAGATATGTTTCAGGAAGAATTAAAATACTAGAGAGAGTTGATAGTAAGTTTGATAGGGGAGGCAAAGAGAAGAAACAACTCAAGAACAACCTGTGTGTGAATATCCTACCCCACCCCCACCAGTTTTAAGGTGAGTCATTCCCCTAAAAAACCTAACTTAGCTGAGATAATCAATGTTCTAATAATTGTTTCTGTGAAATGTGAATCACGTAGACATTGATACCTTTCCTGTACTGATATTATACAGGGTGAAAATGATTGTGATTTATATCTATCAACTTCCACACATCGCCTTGTAGCATGGTCTATGGGATTCAACATGTAGAACGACATGCTACACAACAAACCACTTCTAACAGGTCATGTCAGAGTGTTGATTAACATATTTCATGAGTTGAGCGACAAGCTACCTATTCCAAACGACGATGACGACATTCATATGGTCGAATAAGACGTTGGAACATTCATTTCATGGCCATCAATTCTTTTAAAAAAAACATGTCAACAAGGAGGTATTCATTTCCAATTTATTTTTCAAGATGAACCTTTAACATTTAATGAAAAAAGGTCTGAAATGATGAATGCTATTACAAAATGACAAAGGGAGGGGTGAAATTAAATATCAGGTCAAAAATATCTCAAGGATCAACCAACTGATCGAAATGATCTACTGAGATCACCTTCACTCCATCCATTCTATATCCACATTTAATATCATTGAAGGATCATCTGGATACAAAGTTGATAGATGTAAATACTCACATAGTTGATTTTGAAAAAAATATGTATAGAGGGGAAGAATCATATTACAATAGTGCTGACAATGTAAATGAAATACTAAAGTATGAATGGTTAGGTGCCTCAGTTGTAAATGTATACATGAGGTATGTTTCATGATTTGATTTTACAAAAACTGATATACTATGATAATTATGACAAAACACATTTCATATTTTTCACAGGTGTATATATGAAAAACAATTGAAGGGATTTCCCCATAAACAAAAATTTGGACTCATTGGTCCTCACATCACCTCTTCAAAAGAAGAAATAAATTTCAATAAAGAGGGTGAAATAATGTCATCCCTGCTCAAATTGTTTAAAAACAAAATTATGGATGAAAAACTCTTTTTAATACCAACGATGCAAAGGTAAAACTCTATAATTTAATCATATTAACAATATTTTCATTTCTTTCATTACTTATTCCTTTTTGTGTTTTTAGGAAGCATTGGATGCTCATTGCGGTCAATTTGGATACTCCAAAGATTTATTTTCTAGATTCAATGCATGGATATCCAACAAACTGATCACGCATGATGGATTTTGTCAATTTTTAATACACTAGATCCAAAATTTTAGAACTAAACATCTAGTTATATAATTTATATTATCTTTTAATGAGGATTTTGTTATGATAGGTTGGTGCATCAATATCATCTACTTCATGGAATGAATCTAGGGCCTAAGGACAAGAACACCGAAAATATCTACAAATGGAAAATTATTAGGATATATATAATAATATTTTACTATCCAAACACATATCAAAACAAATTACTTATTTTTATCGATGTTTCTGCAATGTCCAAAACAAACAAACGGAAAATACTTTGGTTATTATGTTTGTAAATTTTTGAAAGAGATTGTATTTCATCAACAAAATATCATCCCTGAAGAGGTATTTTCGAAAATAATTACTAGTTCTTTTAAAATATTTATTAATCCTTTGTGTATTTATATTTTTTCAGTACTACCATGACCGTCGCAAAAACTCATATTCACAAAATGATATAGATGTGTTTAGAAATGAATGGGAAGCATACCTAATGGAAGATTGTACACAAATAGGATGAAGGTGAATTCCTACTACTTTGTTATCCTCATATGATCATTTATATCTCCCTTATTTACAATTGTTGAGCATCTATGATCACCCTTTATTATATTTCATATCCGTAGGTTATGAATAATGGTTTTAGAAATGATTTGTCTTTCTAGCAAAGAATAACTTAATGAGAGACTCTTGTGAATTAGTTCTTTATGTTTCCATGTTTCTAAAAGCACTAGACCTAAACTATTATGGCATGGATCATTTATATTTTGCATTTTGGTTATTTATGCTACTATTTATAATGATGTAGTGTGTTGGAATAATATTGGTTATGCATCACTCACAAATTTAATAACAAAACTAAGGATTATTCTGTAGGTTCTGGGCGCAGCGGAAGCGCATTGGTGGGTTTTCCCAAATTTAATTTTAGCATTAAACAACGTTCAATCCTAGATCTGTCACAATATAAAATGCCGGATCTTTGAAATGGAATGAAGAATTAAAAAGAAAAGAAGAGTCCTGGAACCATTGAGATTGGATCATCATATGTCGGTTATAATTAATTTAATTAATTCACAAGAATTACCTTGGTGTAATTCTTTCTTCGTCGATGTCTTCGGTCACGATCCTGTGATCCGTTTTTGGGTCGTATAATCCAAGTATAGGATTCCTCTAGCGGTGATCCACACGTGCTCCACGTATCTCTAGATGTCGCCGAAGGGATCTCTGGGTGCTAGCACGGAAGAACATTTGCTTGCGATGTCTGCCTTTGACCGCCTTGATCCGGTGGAGGATCTTGCTCTCGTAACTTGAGGGTGTTCTTGGTAGAAAGGGAATTATCTCTTGGCTTGGGAGTATTTCCAAATCCGTTGTGCACAATAATGGATCTAGAAAAGTGTTGGGGTTGTGAGGATATTTATAATCAGGTTTGAGGTTAGTAGAGTTATGACAATAAATAAACGCGTTACGCGTTTTATTTATTTTATTAACTATTATTGAAACCCCATGTCGAATTATTAATTCCTTGACATGCGCCCACACTGATTATAATTAATATCATTTAATAAAACAATATTATATCCTCAAAATCTCGACTGGAAAACTACACGACATGTAATAATTAATACACGGTGTGTACTTGTTTTCCATAAAACTACACGGCGTGTATATTTAATATACACGGCGTGTACTTTTATTTTCCATTTTTCTCTACTACATTTATTATACCTTGAGTAATGGATATTTATTTCTTAAATAAATGTAACTGCATTACTCACTAATAAATGTATTATTTCTCCCACAATATATTCTCTCGAATAACTAGTGTCGAAATAAATGGGATCAGACATCCTTAAATAATTATTAAACCACAGTCAGGAATAATATTTATTTAACTTATTAAATTAATATTTAACTGAGATACATGGACACACTTAGTGTGTGACCCTCTAGGCCTCTTTCTTAGTGTCATTAGGCGAAGCCTACCTAAAGTTCAAGGTTAGCGTCTAGCAACACGCCGAGGCACCCATAGAGAAAGAAGTTAATGCCGCAATGATGTGTCATCTCCTACGAACATTTACTGTGTAATATAATCCCTTTGTCTCGATATCTCGAATCAATCGGGTTGCATGCTAGTGCCATCAACCCATGGGCTTGATTATTCTTTCTTTGACTTTCCGGAACTGAACTTGCCCATACCTTACCATGGCCATGGATTTATTTAGGCTATATCAATTCCATCAAAGGGCCTGAGATATCTACTTCCATTATGGAACAGAAGGGAAAAATCCTTTCTCACATTATCTATTAATGCAGTATTACTTATGACGCACCCAACGTATCCTACCTCGCTACAAACAGTGTGTCGTCACAGTTTTCATCAATACATCTAAGTGCGTGAGTTGTAATACCCATTAATAATAATCTTAAATTCTAAGGACCAATACACACATCCGCAGATAGGAACATCCAATGACACTATGAAATGTGAATTTCCTACTGGTAGGTATCGTTCTCACAATATCCTCCTGTATATTACCAAGGACGCACACCATGAGAAGGTGCCTCAATGTTTTATGAGTCCTCACCCCTAATGACATGTATTATTTTTCTCCCTCAAATAATATCATCCATCCATAGAACATATATTCAAGAACAGTGTTATGGAACTTCTAGGTTATCATCATAGTAGGGATACGATATTACCCTTTAATGCAACAGTTGTCCTTAGGACATTATAACATGCATTGTCACGCAGAAGAACAATCAAGATGTGATAAGGAATTTATTAATGAATAAAGTACAAAGTAGTTGGTTCTAGACCACCAACTCCAACAGACTCCCACTTGGACTAGAGACAACTGCTAAAAACCTTTAACCCGCTAGCTCTCACATGATATTCATGCTTCTACTGAGATAGGAATTTATTCATGGGATCTGCCACGTTCTCTTCCATGGACACTCTGCTCACTGCAACTTCACCCCTTTGATAGAAATCCCTCAAGAGGTGATACTTCTGGAGTATGTGCTTTGTCCATTGATGTGAACTTGGTTCTTTTGCAAGAGACACCACTGTAGTATTATCACAATACATTGTAATGTGATCTTTACTGCTAGGCACCACATCAAGCTCCTGGAAAAAGTTCCAAATCCAGACGGCTTCCTTGGCTATATCAGAAGATGTTATATATTCGGACTCCGCTATAGAATCGGCAATAACTGGCTGCTTTGAACTCTTCCAGTTCACAGCTCCTCCATTGAGACAGAAAACATATCTAGATTGCGACTTTAGATCATTCTGATCTGTTTGAAAACCAGCATCAGCATACCCTCTGATGACAAGCTTCTCGTCTCCTCCATACACCAGGAACATATCCTTAGTTCTTCTCAGATACTTAAGGATAGTCTTAACAGTAGTCCAATGTTATTCTCCTAGATCTTCTTGATATCTGCCTACCATGCTCAGTGCATAGGAAACATCAAGCTTAGTACATAACATGACATACATGATGGATCCTATAGCCGAAGCGTATGGGATATTACTCATTCTATCTTTCTCTTGTTGTGTCTGAGGACACATTTTATTAGAAAGATGTAGGCCATGTAACACTGGAACCAATCCCCTCTTGTATTGTTCCATACTAAATATCTTTAGTATCTGGTCAATATATGTACTCTGACTTAGTCCAAGAAGCCTCTTGGATCTATCACAAATGATCTTGATCCCTAGAATGTAGGCTGCTTCACCCAAGTCCTTCATGGAGAAACACTTGTTCAACTAGTCCTTAACTGACTGTAAGACTGGTACATCATTTCCAATAAGCAATATGTCATCAACATATACTACTAGGATAACGATCGCATTCCCATTAAACCATTTATAAACACATGGCTCTCATTCGTTTTTAATGAACCCAAATTCCTTTATGGCTTTATCAAATCGAATGTTCCATGACCTGGATGCTTGCTTCAATCCATAAATGGATTTCTACAACTTACAAACTCGTTTGGCTTCACCTGGTGTCACAAACCCTTATGGTTGTGTCATATAGACATCTTCCTGAAGGTTCCCATTAAGGAATGTTGTTTTGACATCCATCTGCCAAATCTCGTAGTCATGGTAAGCTGCTATGGAAAGTATGATTCTTATGGATTTAAAAATGGCAACTGGCGAGAAGGTTTCATCATAGTCAATTCCTTGACGTTGTCTAAATCCTTTAGCCACTAGCCTTGCTTTATAGGTGCTAACTTGACCTTCCATGTCCAGTTTTCTCTTGAATACCCATTTGCATCCAACAGGCTTTACATCAACTGGCTCATCGACCAGAACCCAGACTTGGTTCTGATACATGGAATCCATCTCAGAATTCATATCTTCTAGCCATCTTGTAGCTTATGAGATTTCTACTGCTTCCTTGTAGGAGAGAGGTTCGTCATTGTCCAACAATAATGATTCACCATCCTCGATGACTAGGAAACCAAATCTCTATGGTTCCCTTACCTCTCTTGAGCTCCTATGCAGTACTTGTGTTTCTGGAACCTCTTCCACGGGGACCTGTGGAACTTGTTCCTGTACCAACTCTTGTGTATCTTGAGCATTAACTTAATCGAAGTTAATTTTGCTCCCACTATCCTTTTTGAGGATGTGCTCCCTCTCAAGAAAGACGGCTTGTCTAGCGATAGTCACTTTCTTGTCTTGAGGGTTACATAGGTAATATCCTTTCATTTCCTTAGGATGTCCTATAAAGATACACTTCGTGCCCTGGGGTGCTAGTTTGTTGCCTGATAAGGCCTTAAAAAATGCCTCGCATCCCCATACACGTGTATGCGAAAAAAATGGGTTTCTTTCCATTTCATAACTCGGAGGGAATTCCATTTTCCGCCTTAGTTGGTACTCAGTTTAATGTGTATGCTGCAGTTTGTAATGCATACACCCAAAAGGATAATGGAAGATCCGCATGAATCATCATTGACCTCACCATGTCCAACAAGGTGTGGTTCCTCTTTTCACTACCACCATTCCATTGTGGTGTATAAGGAGGAGTGAGCTGAGATAGAATCCCAGACTCTCGTAGAAGATCGATGAAATCTTGGTTCAGATATTCTCCACCTCGATCTGATCGAAGTTTTTTATCTTCTTACCAAGCTGATTCTCTACTTCATTCTTGAATTCCTTAAATTTCTCTAAGTCCTATGACTTATACCTCATTAAGTAGACAAATTCGTATCTAATCAAATCATCAGTAAAAGTAATGAAGTAAGAATATCCACCTCTAGATTCTACTATAAATGGTCCACATACATCCGTGTGTACCAATCCTAGAAGCTCTATCTCCACCAAAAGGTGGCTTGGTCATTTTACCTTGTAATCAAGCTTGATATCTATCAAGTGGTTTTAGCTCAGTAGAGTCTAAATAGCCATCTTGACAGAGCTTTTTCAAGCACTTCTCGTTTACATGACCAAGGCGGTGATTCTACAACTGGGTGATGTATGAGTCATGTGATTTTGTTTCATTATCGATTGCCAACACTTAGTTTTTGTAATTTAATACATACAAACCATTATTCAAATGTGTCATACCATAACATATGTTGTTCTTATAAAATAGACAACCCTTATTTCCAAACTTGAAAACAAATACATCCATATCCAAACAAGATACAGAAATTATGTTCTTGGTAACACTAGGCAGAAAATAACAGTTTTGTAAAACCAAAATCATTCCAGTCGGCAATGAGAGGTGGTAATCGCCAATAGCCAACGCATCCAGCCTTGCGCTATTGGCATCTTGAAGATCCACCTCTCCTATGGAAATCTTTCTAAAACTACTTGGTTCCTACATTTTAATACATATGTGAGCCCCATAATATGTATCCAATACCAAATGTGTAGAAATAGTAAGATTACACTCGATAACAAATGCACCTTTAGCGTCCCCACGCTTCTGGGTGCAGTTCCTCTTCCAGTGGCCTTGCTTGCCACATGCAAAACACACCGCCTCCTGTTCCTTTCCCTACCTCTGGATCTTCCCCTTCTTGGAGGGACGGTTCTCAGGGGCTTCAGACCGTTTATAAGTCTTTGGCCCCTTTGCCTTGTCCTTCTTTTCCTATTCACCATAAGGACTGTGGGTTTGTCACGCCCCATGTCCTTATCTACCTGGATAATCAAGGCCAGAAGTTTTGATAGACTCTTCTCATTGTTGCTTATGTTGTAGTTGAAAATAAATCTAGAGAAGGTCTTGGGCAGTGATGATAGGATAAGATCTGTACACAACTCATCTGGGAATTTAATCCCTAAGATGTCCAGGCGTTCAATGTAGCCAATAAGCTTGACTACATGAGGCCCAGCTGGCGCAGACTCTCCAAGCTTAGTTGTAAACAAAGCATTGGAGATCTCATACCTCTCTTATCTCACCTTCTCTTGGTAGAGATCCTTAAGGTGATACATCATGCTATACGCGTCCATGTTTTCATGTTGCTTCAAGAGATTGTTGGACATGACCGATAGCATGAAACATTGGAAATATGTGGCATCATCCATGTGTTTCATATAGAGAAATAATTCCTCATCACTAGCCTCTTTCCTAGGCATAACTGGAATAGGCTCTTCCAGCACATACAATTTCCTTTCGTGGCGAAGGATGACGCGTAAACACCTTTGCCACTCTTGGAAATTGGTACTGGTGAGAAGGTTTTCCTTCTCGAGTATGGTTTGAAATGATATGTTTGAAGTCATTTTCTTATCGTTTCTACAAATTAAGATGAGAAAATGTTTAGTACTTTATTACAAAAACTAAGACAAATAAATTAATTAATACTTATTAGTCTCCCACTATTTTATCGAAATCCAATATCCCTCACCATTAACTTCGGAATATTATGTTGCCTAAATATTCTAGTGGCAAGGATCCATATTTCCCTTCGCATTACCCCAACTAGGGTTGGTCAAGCAACTTGAAGGGTTTTAGGTAGGCATTCCAAATTCCAACTGCATTAACTCGCATCTCCTTGATCCGCTGAGTGGACTCCCCAATCCTGAAATCCTTTTATTTTGGATTTCCTCAACCTTTGCCTCTTGGTCACAACAAGTCCTACTATGGCAGTCAACCCTTTATGCGAACAAAGTCAAGTCAACCCAAAACCATGAATTATAATTCCCCGATAATTTAAATCACCCCAACTAGGGTTGGTCAAGCACTTTGAACTATGGTTCGATTCTAACCAAGATTATGGAAGGCTATACCGACTTAATATTTCTTTTGAGGGATTTTATCCTTATACATAAATTTACAATTTATTATCTTTGATTACATGCTTTTTAATATTAAGTGGGATATACTTAAGTGATTAACCATGTCTAAGATAATATTTACGTATAAGCCGGCTTTATTTTAGTTCCATCTTGCATGCTTGTTTAATTCATTAATTGTGTGATCGTGACAACACACCCACAATAAATAAATCATGCAACTGATAGAAATAAAATAAATGGTATGATCATGAGATTTGTTCTATTGGTTAGTTTATCTAGCGGTTGATAAACTAACCTAATACCTAGGGGAGAAGACACCTTGAACCTTTCGGGTTCATGTTTACAGCTTTCCACCTATCCACCTTTGTATCTCCTTGAATTGGCTTCACCTTGGCTCCTGACTTGAGCCGCCTCCACTAGCTTGGGAGCTCCATCCATTACATATGCATTTATATCACACGCAGGTGAGGGGTAAAAATGGGTTTTTACATAAAACAATCCTTGGGCGCGCTGGCCCTACATATTAATGAGGAGATGGCTCGCAGGCCAATAAATTTAATTTAAATAAATAAAAAGAAACCATTCACAAACAAAGGTCTCGGTCTAGCTCATGATCATCCATACATGCAACAATATTTACGCATAAATAAAACTGTCATTCAATTCTTTAATCGTTCTTGTTTAATATAAATCACACTCGAATTAATTAATTATCTTTAATTAATCAATCCTTTTATCTTAAACCCTTTTCTGAACTTCCTTTAGATTCTCATCCATCATAATTTTAAACAAATAAATTCATTTAAAATTATCTTTGTATGTAACTTGTACCTTGGAGGCAACCCAGTGAATTCCCATTCATTACACAGATGTTAAATTAAACACATATATATAAAAAACCTATCACGTGTTGTGCCTCAGTTTTACGCCTGCACCATGGTACATGTCTCAAGGGTTTGTATAATATAATAATAAATTTTAATAAATCTGCATAATTTGGGTGAGTACACGGCGTGTAGTTCCGACTACATGGTGTGTAATTTTCTTCATCGTCCATCCTAAGTACATGCCCGGGGACATGGCGTGTTTATGTATTTCGGAAATTTTCGGAGTACACGGTGTGTTCTGTGGGACACACACCATGTAGTTTTCGCGTTACACGGTTTCCAGCTGGGAAAGTCATGTACGGGGTACACGGCCCAACCCTAACCCGAAGGGACTACACGCTGTGTTCATTGGACCACACGGCGTGTAATCCGGAAACCGTGTGCCACCTGTTTCTGGTCAACACACGGTGTCTTCAATTCTTAGAAAGAATCCAATACACGGCCTGATTTGGCAGATCAATCAATGCATTGAACCTAGACTACACAACATGTACTTCCGAATACATGCCGTGTATTCTGGTGTTGTACGTCCAGAAACGTTTGGATCCTCCGGATGAGTTCCTCTATTTTATTTTAATCAAAATTAAAAGAAAAATTTGTTTCTCTGAGGTGAACGAGAAACGAGGGAGGAGGAACAGATCTCAAGATTCAGATTTCCAGAACGATTAAACATGAACTGAAATAACTAAATTATTAAATTCTTAAATCACCAATGAAAAAATAAATAATTATAATCAACGATATGACCCCTATGATGCCACTTCTAGGTTCCAAGCGCAGTGGAAGCGCGTTGGTGGGTTTGCCCAACTTTGATTTTAGCGTTAAACAATGATCAATCCAAGATCCATCACGATATAAAACGCCGGATCTTTAGAATGGAATGAAGAACGAAAAAGAAAAGAAGAGTCCCGGAACCATTGAGATAGGATCATCATATGTTGGTTATAATTAATTTAATTAATTCACAAGAATTACCCTGGTGGAATTCTTTCTCCGTCGATGTCTCTGGTCACGATCCTGTGATCCATTGTTGCGTCATAGAATCCAAGTATAGGATTCCTCTAGCGGTGATCCACACGTTCTCCACGTATCTCTGGACGTCGCCGAAGGGATCTCCAGGTGCTAGCACGGAAGAACCTTCGCTTGCGATGTCCGCCTTCGACCGCCTTGATCAGGTGGAGGATCTCGCTCTCGTAACTTGAGGGCGTTCTTGGTGGAAAGGGAATTCTCTCTTGGCTTGAGAGTATTTCCAAATCCGTTGTGCACAACAATGGCTCTAGAAAAGTGTTGGGGTTGTGAGGATATTTATAATCGGGTTTGAGGTTAATAGAGTTATGACAATAAATAAACGCATTACACGTTTTATTTATTTCATTAACTCTTATTGAAACCCCATGTCAAATTATTAATTCCTTGACATGCGCCCACACTGATTATAATTGATATCATTTAATAAAACAATATTATATCCTCAAAATCCCAACTGGAAAACTACACGACGTGTAATAATTAATACACGGTGTGTACTTGTTTTCCATAAAATTGCACGGCGTGTATATTTAATATACACAGTGTGTACTTTTATTTTCCATTTTTCTCCACCACATTTATTATACCTTGAGTAATGGCTATTTATTTCTTAAATAAATGTAATTGCATTACTCACTAATAAATGTATCATTTCGCCCACAATATATTCTCTCGAATAACTAGTGTCGAAATAAATACGATCAAGCATCCTTAAATAATTATTAAACCACAGTCAGGAATAATATTTATTTAACTTATTAAATTAATATTTAACTGAGATACATGGACACACTTAGTGTGTGACCCTCTAGGACTCTTTCTCAGTGGCATCAGGCGGAGCCTGCCTAAAGTCCAAGGTTAGCGTCTAACAACACGCCAAGGCACCCATAGAGAAAGAAGTTAACGCCGCAATGACGTGTCACCTCCTACGAACGTTTACTGTGTAATATAATCCCTTTATCTTGATATCTCAAATCAAATGGGTTGCATGCTAGCGCCATAAACCCATGTGCTTGATTATTCTTTCTTTGAATTTCTGGAAGTGAACTTGCCCATACCTTACCATGGACATGGATTTATTTAGGCTATATCAATTCTATCAAAGGGCCTGAGATATCTACTTCCATTATGGAATAGAAGGGAAAAATCCTTTCTCACATTATCTATTAATGCAATATTACTCGTGACGCACCCAACATATCCTACCTCGCTGCAAACAGTGTGTCATCACAGTTTTCGTCAATACATCTAAGTGCGCGAGTTGTAATACCCATTAATAATAATCTTAAAGTCTAAGGACCAATACACACGTCCGCAGATAGGAACATCCAATGACACTATGAAATGTGGATTTCCTACTGGCGGGTCTCGTTCTCATAATATCCTCCTGAATATTACCAAGGGCGCACACCATGAGAAGGTGCCTCAATGTTTTATGAGTCCTCATCCCTAATGACCTGTATTATTTGTGTCCCTCAAATAATATCATCTGGCCATAGAACATATATTCAAGAACAGTTTTATGGAACTTCTGGGTTCTCATCGTAGCAGGGATATGCTATGACCCTTTAATGCAACAATTGTCCTTAGGACATTATCACATGCATTGTCACAGAGAAGAACAATCAAGATGTGATAAGGCTTTTATTAATGAATAAAGTACAAATTAGTTGGTTCTAGACCACCAACTCCAACATCTTCACTACTGTTGGTTAACAACCGTTTAGAATAGCATCGGATGAGAGCATCACAGGGCGGCCAGATCAGAAGTTGAGATCAGATGCTATGTTAAGCGGTAGTTAACTAATAGTAGTGAAGTGCACAAAGAATCATTAGTTTTGTTATTAGCTTATATCTAGACCAAATAAACCCTTTGGAAAGATATAAAGGTAATGTTACAATATAATATCTCTATTTTAATGAAAAATTATATAATGAAACATTTATTATATTTTCATTATTCCTTGTAGGGTTTATTTATTTTAGAAGATTTATGTCCATGTGACATGCCTTTGCAGGAAGAGCAATGGCGTTGTGTCTTCTCAATCACAGAGATAATCTTGATGTTTTCACAATAAAATAATTGTCCATAGAATTAATGCGTTATTTAATATTTATGTTTAATTTATTTATTTTATGTAAGGAATATTGATCTACTAATATGTGATATCAATGTATGAAATGTTTAGGTCATTATAGTTGGTATCAGAGTAACTAACCTATTCAAAATCGAGAAAATGCATTCAATTGTTTTGATACTTTATGGATATGATCCATAAGTCATTTTAAATGTGTAGGAATAAACCCCACACCAATACAACACACGATGCGACCATTATAACTCAAAGTGTCTCTTTTTATTTAAAATTGACATTATTTTTAGTAAAAAGAGCTAGTGACATACTGAAAACTTAGCAAACACATTCCGATTGTTTTGATACTTTAGGTAAATGATCCATAAGTCATTTGTGACCTTTATGAATTGATCATACTTCAATTCAACACACAATGCAACTGGTATGACTCAAAGTGTCTCTTTTTATTTAAAATTTACATTAATTTTAGAAAAAAACTAAAGTGACATACTGAAAACTGAGCCAACACATTCAGATTGTTTTGATACTTTAGTAAAATGATCCATGAGTCATTTTTGACGTGTACTGATCAATCACACCTCAATCTGACGCATGGTGTGACCGGTATGGCTAAAAGTGTCTGTTATTAGTTTAAAATTGACATTTTAGCTCAAAATGTATCACTCATTGAAAACCAAAAAAACTCACTCCAATTGTCTTCATAATTTAGGATAAAGATTCATAAGTTCTTTGTGAAGTTTATGAAGCGTTCTCGTATCAAACCAACGCAAGATGAGACCGGTATGACTCAAAATGCATGTTTCTGGTTTGAAATGACATTTTAGTAAAAAAACGTAACTAACATATTGAAAACTGAGGAAAAACATTCTAATTATTTTGATACTTTATGGAAACAATCCATAAGTCATTTTTGACCTTTAGTAACCAACCACACTTCAATTCAATGCACAATGCGACTGGTATGACTCAAAGTGTCTCTTTTTTATTTAAATTGACACTAATTTTAGAAAAACACACAAATGACATACTGAAAAACTAAGAAAATGCATTTTTATTGTTTTGATACTTTAGGAAAATGATCCATGAGTCATTTTTGACATGTAAAAATCAACCGAACCTCAATCCGATGCACGGTGTGACTGGTATAGCTAAAAGTGTCTGTTATCATTTTAAAATTGGTATTTTAGCTCAAAACGTGTCACTCACTGAAAACCAAAAAAACCCACTCCAACTGTCTTCATAATTTAGGATAATTATTCATAAGTTCTTTGTGATGTGAATGAAGTAGTCTCATATCAAACCAGTGCATGATGCGACCTGTATGACTCAAAATGCGTGTTTCTAGTTTTAAATGACATTTTAGTAAAAAAACACAAGTGACATACTAAAAACTGAGCAAATACATTCAGATTATTTTGATACTTTAGTACAATGATCTATAAGTCATTTTTTACATGTATAAATCGACTTTACCTCAATTCAACGCACAATGCGACTTGTATGACTCAAAGTGTCTCTTTTTATTTAAAATTGACATTAATTTTAGAAAAAAAATACAAGTGGCATACTGAAAACTGAGAAAACACATTTGGATTGTTTTAATACTTTAGGAAAACTAAACATGATTCATTTTTGATGTGTACGAATTAACCTCACCTCAATCTGATGCACGGTGTGACTGTTATGGCTAAAAGTGTCTATTATCAGTTTAAAATTGACATTTTAACTCAAAACGTGTCACTCACTGAAAACCAAGAAAACTCACTCCAGTTGTATTCATAATTTATGATAACGATTCATAAGTTCTTTTTGACGTGTATGAAGTAGTCTTATATCAAACCAATACATGATGCGACCGGTATGACTCAAAATGCGTGTTTCCAGTTTGAAATGACATTTTAGTAAAAAAACACAAGTGACATACTACAAACTGAGCAAACACATTTGGATTGTTTTGATAATTTAGGACAATGATCCATAATTCATTTGCGACATGTATGAATTGACCACACCTCAATTCAACACACAATGCGACTAGTATGACTCAAAGTGTCTCTTTTTATTTAAAATTGACATTAATTTTAGAAAAAAACACAAGTGACATACTGAAAACCAAGAAAATAAATTTGGATTGTTTTGATACATTATTAAAATGATCCATCAGTCATTTGTGACATATAGGAATCGATTGCACCTCAATTCAATGTACAATGTGACTGGTATGACTCAAAATGTCTCTTTTTATTTAAAATTGACATTAATTTTAGAAAAAAACACAAGTGACGTACTGAAAACTGATAAAACACTTTTAGATTGTTTTGAAACTTTAGTACAACAATCCATCGGTCATTTTTGATGAGTAAGAATCAACCGCACCTCAATCCGACGCACGGTGTGACTGGTATGGCTAAAAGTGTTTGTTATGAGTTTAAAATTGATATTTTACTCAAAACCTGTCACTCATTGAAAACCAAGAAAACCCGCTCCAATTGTATTCATAATTTAGGATAATGATTCATAAGTTCTTTGTGACGTGTATGAAGTAGTCTCATATCAAACCAAATCACGATGCGACTAGTATGACTCAAAATGCGTGTTTCCAGTTTGAAATGAAATTTTAGTAAAAAAACACAACTGACATACTAAAAACTGAGAAAACATATTCAGATTGTTTTGATACTTCATTACAATGATCCATAAGTCATTTGTGACATGTAGTAATCGAGCTCACCGCAATTCAACGCACAATGCGACCGGTATGAGTCAAAGTGTCTCTTTTTATTTAAAATTGACATTAATTTTAGAAAGAAAAAAACACAAGTGACATACTGAAAACCAAGAAAACATATTAGTGATGTTTTGATACTTTAGAAAAATTATCCATGAGTCATTTTTGACGTGTACGAATCAACTGCACCTCAATCTGACGCACGGTGTGACCGGTGTGGCAAAAAGTGTCTGTTATCAATTTAAAATTTACATTTTAGCTCAAAACGTGTCACTCTATGAAAACCACAAAAACACGATCCAATTGTCTTCATAATTTAGGATAACGATTCATAAGTTCTTTGTGGTGTGTATGAAGCAGTATCATATCAAACCAACACACGATGCGACCGGTATGACTCAAAATGTGTGTTTCCAGTTTGAAATGACATTTTAGTAAAAAAACACAACTAACATACTACAAACTGAGAAAACACATTCGGATTGTTTTGATATTTTATGACAACGATCCATAAGTAATTTTTGACATGTAGGAATCGACCTCACCTCAATTCAACACACAATGCGACTGGTATGACTCAAAGTGTCTCTTTTTATTTAAAATTGACATTAATTTTAGAAAAAAACACAAGTGACATACTGAAAACCGAACAAATGCATTCAGATTGTTTTGATACTTTAGGACTACGATCCATCGATCATTTTTTACATGTAGGAATTGATCACACCACAATTCAACACACAATGCAACTTGTATGACTCAAAATGTATCTTTTTATTTAAAATTGACATTAATTTTAGAAAAAAAAACACAACTGACATACTGCAAACCAAGAAAACACATTCAGATTGTTTTGGTACTTTAGGACAGCGATCCATCAGTCATTTGTGACATGTACGAATCAACCGCACCTCAATCTGATGCACGGTGTGACCGGTATGACTAAAAGTGTCTGTTATCAGTTTAAAATTGATATTTTAGCTCAAAACGTGTCACTCACTGAAAACCAAAAAAACTCACTCCAATTGTCTTCATAATTTAGGATAATGATTCACAAGTTCTTTGTGATGTGTATGGAGTAGTCTCATATCAAACCAACGCACGATGCGACTGGTATGACTCAAAATGCGTGTTTCCAATTTGAAATGACATTTTAGTAAAAAAACACAACCGACATACTACAAACTGAGCAAACACATTCGGATTGTTTTGATATTTTAGGACAACAATCCATAAGTCATTTGTGACATGTAAAAATCCACTGCACCTCAATTGAATGCACAATGCGACCGGTATGGCTGAAAGTGTTTCTTTTTATCTAAAATTGACAGTAATTTTAGAAAAAAACACAAGTGACATACTGCAAACTGAGAAAACACATTCAGATTGTTTTGATACTTTAGGAAAATGATCTATTAGTCATTTGTGATGTGTAGGAATCAATCGCACCTCAATTCGACGAATGATGTGACCGATATAAATTCAAATATGTCATTTAAATTTGATATTAATTTCAGTAAAAGAACAAGTGACATACTCAAAACCGAACAAACCCATTCTGATTGTTTTAATATTTTAAAACAACGATATGTGACTCATTTTGACGTGTAGGAATCAACCCCGCCTCAATACGAGCATGGCGACGATGATGATGTCTTGATTGGTGTTCTGCGGGACTCTACATAGACAGTTGGATCAAGCTTTTGTGGGGGACTTCAGACCCTTTTATTGTTTTTGTTGGGTTTTGACCTGATGCTCTCATGCATGGTGGCACTTATTGTGTCACATGTCCTGTGATGTTGTGTTTCACTGCATTTCTCTTTTATTAAATAAATTTTTAGGATCAGGCACACTCGAGTCCTGAAATTTCCCGATATATAACTATATATATTTATATAATTATACACACACACACATATATATATATATATTAATATATAAGTATATATGGTTTTTTTAACAGGTAGGGGGAGTCCCCCCTTTTATTAACCAAACAAACCCTCCTATTATACTGGATAGAGGAAATCCATTACATGGCCCATAGGCCCGGGGGGTACGATACCCCATGATAACAACATATCCGAAGGTCCAAATCGACCCAAAGGTCCTGCCTCATTTTTATTTTAGGTCATTTGATTGTCGCTCGTGCGAGATACCCCACTACCCGCATCATTGTCATTGTACGTGACGACCACTAGATCCATCTGCCGCATGTTCAAGATGTTGTTGCCAAGTCGTCACTGTCGCCTTCGTCGTGGCCCGTTGTCATCCATCCGCCCTACACCATCAAACACCCCATCGTCGGTGGTGACATGGACAACGCCGCAATCGACCACATTCACTGGGGCTCCTGTGATGTCGACGGTCGTCACCAACCATTTTCGACGTCGACGGTCCACCTGCTACCGCTCCGATGTCGTGCCTATCGACCTCGACTTCCTTAGAGACCCACCATCCCGGCGTCGTAGCCCTCTGCCCAGCCTGCGCCACCCATCAGTGGAATATACCACAATGAATCCATTTTATCAGGGCATTCTGTTTAGCGCTGATAAAAGTAGACGCTGCATAAGATGTGATTTGTGGCAGTTAGTGCTGATAAAACTACTCACTTTACGATGCTTTTTTTTATACTAATAAAGAATTATGCGTAATATATCAAATTTTGTAGTGGTGATTCTATTAATAGCTTGTTTGTGCAGGAGTGTGTACCACCACCAATAGCGTTGCAATATCGATAGACACCATCAATGGAAGCATAGAAGCAACCTGTGCGTAGTATGGTCATCGGCTTTGTGTAGCCATGTGCTGGACATTGATCTATTTTTCATATTTTTCGAGACATGTAATTTTTATATGCATGTACATCAATGTGTAGAAGTAACAGTAGTAGTTTTTTTTTTGTAACATGTGTATTTTTTTATTGTTTTTTAATTTTTTAATATATGTAATATAGCATGTAAGTTGGTGGTTCGTCCGCATGGGCACTGAACTAGTTTTTTGAAACGTGCATATAATATGGGTTTAAATGGATTTATAATTTTAGATTTTTGAAACCGCATATAATATGGATTTAAATAAAAAAATAACATCTCTTTGCACCTAATGTTAAAAATTGAAACAAATTCATTTTAAATCAATATATTATTGGAAAAACGAAATATATATGTATATATATTTTAAAAAAATTGTTTCTTCATGTTTTATTATTTAAAATGTTTTATAACAAAAGTTTAAATGCATATTAAAAATATAAAAAACGGAAAATGATTTTGATAGCCAAACAAACCTTGACCTCGACACATTGAGAAAATGTATACAAATTGAACTCGTCTTGACCTTGAAGCATCCGTACTGTACAAGTCTTTTTTTTTGGGAAAGTTACCGTTAAGGTGAAAGCGAACTAATGGGTGATAATTTATGTTTAGCGCACTTATGAAAAATACCGTTTACTTTTTCATTTTTTAATACTCATTTATATATCTCTTTAATGATTTACGATTAATTTCAATTGGATGATGACATACGATTTTTACACGTCATCTATGACTTTAAACTATATGGAATTTATATTAAATCAAGAATTTAATTTAGATAAACGTTTAAATGAAAATTTAAAATTAAGTCCTAAAAATACAAATTTCACATATCTATTTATATCCTGGATTTCTAAACATTAAAGACTACATTTCATAAACAAATTAAATTAAATTAAACGATGAATCAAAATAATATGGATTTTAATTGGAACTATGGATTTAATTTAAATACAAAATTTTCCTATAGATATTTTTAACACGTGTTTTATTTATCATCACTATTCCAGATTTGTGTAAAATGAGTGTTACCTTATTAGTGTTTTTTTTAATAATGACGTAAGTTGGTCTCCCCGAGATCTTTCATCTCAAATCTTTTGGACAAATAGTTCTTCACCTTCTAAATCTGTCCAATTTCCGATCCTTCCAGAATCATGTCATCCACGTACATGAGTAGAATGATGAAACTACCATCTTCAAACACCTTTTGATAGAAACAACGATCCGAGTTTCTATGCACAAAACCTTTCTTAGCCATGAAGACGTTGAACTTCTGGTTCTATGTAACGACTCAAGTTTTTGTCCTGAAATAAATACAGTGTTTTATGGTTTGCTCCACATGCAACACAGAAAACCAAACCAATATAGAACGTCGTAAGATAGTCGTAGAATTAGCCGGTATAAACAGTGGTAACATAATTATCATATATATATATATTACAATTTTTTCCTATATAATTATGATTACATATTTATATTTACACTGCCATAGGTCGGCCCTTTAATAGCGCACAGAAAAGGATTTAATAGCGCTAAAAAAGTATTGTTTTCCTCAATGTCGTTAAAGGGATCTCTTTTATCAACACTTTCGTTAGCGTTGATAAAAGTCATACTGCTGCAGTGTGATGTTTGAATAACAACACACTACATCAAATACACATGTATACGACTATATGAAAATACACATGTATGCAAATACATAATTTAATTAAAATAAATTTTACACCACAAATACAAAAAAACACTACTATATACATTTCAAACAATGTTTTGTATAATTACATTTGCAATTATTGTCCACAAACATTTAAAAACATTAATGTTTCGTCGTCTTTGACACCCGCGACCCCCTCTCAAAAAAGCTCGACCATGGTATCAATTGCCGAACAAACCATCCCAACCCGAGTAAAAGAATCCACCTATATAAGAAAACAAATCTTATATTAGTAATGCTATAAAGAAATAAATTAACCATAAATATGAAAGAACACATTAATAAAATGACACACTTAGAGTCATATCGGTCACACCGTGCGTCCGATTCAGGTGGAGTGAATTTTTACACATCACAAATGACTAATGGATCGTTGTTCTAAAGTATCGAAACAATACAAATACGTTTTCTCGGTTTTGAGTATGTCACTTGTCTATTTTACTAAAATGTCATTTTAAACTGCAAACACATACTTTGAGTCATACCAGTCATATCGTGTGTCAGTTTGATGCGAAACTGATTCATACATGTGTAAGATCTTGGATATTGGAAAGATATGTTCTCGTTTAAGTTTTGGTTTGAATGTCACGACCCATCCCCCGGGGCCCGTGCTGTGGCTACCCCAAGCCCGCCTTCCATAGGCCAGAGGCTGGTGACTAGAACCAAAGGCGTAATTCTCTAAAACTGGGAAGACATTGTCTTTATAACCTGTAAACACACATAGCAGATACGATCACGAGTAAACTGAATAACCAACAAGTGAGTACAATAAGTAAAAAAATGAGTCAGAATACAAGCTCAACTGGAAAGTACAAAAAACTGAAAGTACTAGTACAACAGAGGAAATAGGAAAAACAACCACTGGGTTGTCCTCTGAGGTTCCTACCTGAAGGGTACCTGAATGGTAGGTACAAATCGCCTCCTCAACTCTCCACGTCCGTCCGTCTCCTCCATGTACCGACACGCCGTAAGGTCCACCTCCGGGTACTGTCCAGTCCTGATACTTTTAGGCTCAGTCAGCGTTGTCCGTCGTCTGCATCCAACACAACAAGGTGCGGGCATAGCCCGTGCAGGGGTGAGTATAACGATACTCAGTAGGGACCCCGAGACCCTCAAGGTCTCACAAAATCCAACAAGGATAAACCACAAAGTATGAAATCAACAGATAACCCAACTTAGGTATATGCCCATACATATACCTAAGTTATCATGTAATCCATCTCAATCATGATGTCAACACAAAAGTTACTGACTCAGCTCAATCAGGATTTTTATTCACATTATCGAAACCTCGGCTGCTGGAGAACTCCTCCTCTATCGAGTACAGTGTGCCTGCCGCGACACCAAGGCACTTCCCACTAACCTTGGACTGCTGAGGTACTCCTCCTGTTGAGTGTTGTGGGTTTGCTGTGTCACACAGAGGCGCTCCCCACCGTGGGTCTACCGTCACAACCAGGCGCTCCCCCTAATAGCCTGCAGAGGTACTCCTACTGCCGAGTACCGTGGGTCTGCCGCCACAACTAGGCGCTCATCCGCCGTGGGTCTGCCGCCACAACCAGGCACTCCTCACTGGGCTAGTCGAGTCACTCTGAGTCAATCAGTCAGCAGTCGTCAAGTCTCAGCCAGCTACTAGGTCTCCGCACTCTGTCTGCTCGTCATTGGAAGGATCCGTTCCACGAGCTACTGGTTGATACTCCAAATGTCACGAAGTCCCACGAAGAAGTATCTCAAAGGTCCGCCACGTCATAGGGGTCTCCACGCAATAGACAACGCGTCAATCGGACGCCCAGTCTGTTAGTTATTAGTCTTTTGGTCCCGGGGACTCGGTTGGATTCGTGCACGATCCAACCTGACTGTATCTCAACTGTACCCCAAACTCCAGTGGGGTATACTCAAAGTGACCTTCATGCTCCAAGATTACCAGGGCCGCTGACGGTTCGTCAAACGGACGCCCGATGTCAAAGATATGACCAAAAGAAAGCAAAAGGTCGAAGTGGGCCCGGGTCCGGTCTGACCCGGACCGACCTAGTCTGGGCCAACCCGGCCTGAACCGTTGGGTCAGGCTCGGCCCGTTGGGCCCAGCCCAGTAGGCCGCGAGGGGTCGTAGAGGGTCGCGAGGGCGCAAACTGGTCGCGAGGGCGCGGACCGGCCGCGGGTCGGCACGAGGGCGGTTCGGCCCAGAGGGCGCCACGTGGGCGGTTCGTCTTGGAGGGCGCTGCGACGGTGCGGCTCGGCCTGGAGGGCGCCACGTGGGTGGTTCGTGGCAGTCCGGACCGGGGCCGGGGCGGTGCGGCCGGGGCCGGGAGGCCGGCTCGGCCGGCGGCGGCGCGAGGAGCGCGGGGGGTGCGGACGACGGAGCCGCGGGGTGCACGGAAGCCGGCCGCGCCGCTCCCGCGCCGCTCCACCGCCCCGAGCCGAACCGCATCGCCGCCCTCACCGCTGGGGTTCGGGAGGGCGCAACCGGTGAGGGCGGCGCGGCCGGCGGCGATGCGGTTCGGCTCGGGGCGGTGGAGCGGCGCGGGGGTGGCGCGGGTTGCAGAGGCCGCGGGTAGCACAACCGTTACCTTCGTCGTCTTCGTCACCTTCGTCGTCGTTGACGTCGCTTTCCTCAGTTTCGAAGATCACCACAAAGAAGATCAGCGGAGGGGTCGAACCACGTTGGTTTGGTCTGCACCCTCCGCATTTAGGGTGGTAGCAAGAGGCTCACAAGTATGAAACACAACAACTCTTGTTCTTCGTTTTGAGAGAAAGGAAGAACATGAGAATAAATCATACTTAAATAAAATTAAACCCCTACCTTGTTCGTTGTTCGTCGATGTTGGCGCGAGAAAGGGAACGTCGGTTCGTTGTAGACGAGCATGTCCTACGTCGAAGGAGGATCCATGGAAGAAAGTCGATGTCGTGCTTTGTCGGGAGGAAGTTCTTCGTTAGGAGGTAGAGTTCTTCGTTGGAAGCCTTCTCCCAAGCTCTCTCCCAAGTTCCACCAAAATGAAAGTGAGCCAAGACAAAATAATAGATTTAAGTTATCTATTATTTAGTTGTTGGCACAAAATTCAAAAAAGATTTAAATTAATTAATTGACGTGCTCAATTAATTAATGAGGAGGATTTGACACATTAATGGTAAGAGCGTTGGTAGAATTAATTGGGTAGAAGAGGTCAAGAGGCTCTCCCTCATTTATGAGGGAGTTGAGTGGTTTCCTCATTTAATTGGGGGGTTTAGTCCCGGGTGGTCCCCACACTGTAACCTCTCGTGGGAGGTTTGGTTCGGGTGGGCCCCACCTTCATAACCTCTCATGGGAGGTTATGGTCGGGTGGTCCCCACACTTCAACTCCCCCAAGGAGGTTTAGTTCTGGTAGACCCCACCTCCAACTTCCACATGGTGGCTCAAAAATAAAATAAAGTGAAGTTTATTTTATTTTATTATTTTCCACGAAAAACCCAAAAACTAGCTTTTATTCTCGACCCACTGTCGTCGAGGTGAAAGTCTCCTTAAACGAATACCGGCACTGCGAGTTCAACGGTGCCCTCAGATTTCAATTCCGAGCACTGGTTCAAAAGATATAAAAACCCGCACATACGTGAACTAAACGTACCTACACAAAACTTCAGAAATTGATTATGTGCACACTGGGCCTCGGAATCACGCGCCGTCAATTTTCGTGGACTCGTAAAATTTCCATTTATTTAAAAAAAATTACATGGAAATTCCGGGTCTTTACATTCTCCCCACGTCAGGCTGTACGTCCCCGTAAGCCACAACTCAAACTAAGGGAACAAGTGGGGGCACTGAGCACGCATCTGAGCCTCCCGCTCCCATGTGCTCTCCTGGAGGTCCCCGTGCTGCCAGCGAATGCGCACCAAAGGTATCGACCGTTCATGAAGGACCCGCTCCTGTCGATCCTCAATCTCTACTGGAACCTCCATAAAAGTCACCCCATCGTCGACGTTTAACTCGCCATGGTCGATGATGTGAGAAGGATTGTGCACGTATCTCCTCAACTGAGATACGTGGAAGATGTCGTGCACCCGGTGCAACTGAGGTTGAAGAGATAAGCGGTAAGCCACCTCACCCACTTTGCTGAGGACCTGAAAAGGTCCGATGAATCTCAGAGATAACTTGCCGCCTCGGCCAAATCTCCATAGACCTCGTCGAGGTGAGACCCGTAGAAAGACGTGGTCGCCATCCTTGAACTCCGGAGGTCTCCATCTCCTGTTAGCATACAACTTTTTCCTACTATGTGTAGTCTTCATCCACTCCTGGATAATCTGCACCTTCTCTGTGGTAGCCCGTACCATCTCTGGTCCCACTAGTGCTGACTCCCCTGGGTTAGTCCAGCACAAAGGTGATCTGCAAGGTCGTCCGTACAAAACCTCAAAAGGTGTCATCCCAATGGTGGAGTGATAACTGTTTTTGTATGCAAACTCCAGCAAAGGTAAGTGATCCTCCCAACTGTGACCAAAGTCGAGAACACAAGCACACATCATGTCCTCGAGGGTCTGAATGGTCCGTTCAGTCTGGCCATCCATCTGAGGATGGAAGGCGGTGCTCAAATGAAGCTGTGACCCGAAAGCCTCCTACAACCCCTTCCATAGCCAGGAAGTAAAACATGCATCATGATCGGAGACAATCGTTGAAGGTACTCCATGTAACCGCACAATCTCCTGTACAAAGAGGCGTCCCAAGCTCTCTACTGAACCATGCTCTCTGATCGGTAGGAAGTGAGCCAATTTGGAGAGTCGGCCGACGATCACCCAGATAGAGTCATGTCCCCTGGATGCACATGGAAGTCCTGTCACGAAGTCCATGGATATCTCATCCCACTTCCACTCTGGGACCTCTAAAGGCTGAACCAAGCCTACTAGTACCTGGTGCTCCACCTTCACTTGCTGACAAATGAGGCACTGTGAAACAAACTCTGCAACTGCTTTCTTCATTCCCGGCCACCAGTGCTATCATCGGAGGTCCTGGTACATCTTCACCACTCCTGGATATACCGCTAGAGGGGATGTGTGGAACTACCTCAACACTTCCCCCTGAAGTGACACTGGTACCATGGTACGTCCTCTGAAGAGGATGACGTGCTCCCCACCTTCAGAAAATCCATCAGGTGCCTTCCCTATGGATGTCTGAGCACGTCATGTCTCACAGTCAGCGTCCCCATGCTGTGCCTCTATGACTCGCTGAAGAAGTGGGGGAGTGACTGTAAGAGACTGAAGGAAGACTGCTCCATCTCTATCCACAAAGGATATCTGTAAAGTAGCCAGCTGCTCTATCGCCTCTCCTAACAGCTGTACACCATACCTCCTGCTGAGTGCATCTGCAACAATGTTCCCCTTCCCAGGAGTATAGACTATCTCGAAGTCATAGTCCTGGAGAACTCAAGCCAACATCGTTGTCTCAGGTTCAGGTCCTTTTGCGAGAAGATATACCTAAGACTCTTGTGATCAGAGTAAACAATAAAACGTTCGCCCATCAGATAGTATTGACACATATTCAAGGCGAAGACCACTGTTTCTAACTCCAGGTCATGGGTAGCGTAGTTCTGCTCATGTTGTCTTAGCTGCCGAGAACCATAAGCGATTACTGCTCGCTCCTGCATTAGGACACATCTGAGCCCAATACCTAATGCGTCACAGCAGACTACGTACCCTACACCTTCCTCTGGAAGCCTCAAGATGGGTGCACTAGTCAGCCTCTGCCTCAGCTTCTGAAAGCTCTGCTGGAATCTCTCCGACCACTCAAAGGGTTGCCCCTTCTTCGTCAAGGTTGATAGTGGTGCTGCAACTCTGTAGAATTCTGGCACAAACCTCTGGTAGTATCCAGCCAAATCCAGGAAACTTTGTACCTTCTTCACACTCCTGGGTGGCTCCCAAGCAAGTACCGCCTCAATCTTAGCTGGATCTACTGCAACTCCAGCCTCTGAGATGACATGTACCAGAAAGTGAACCTATCAGATCCAGAACTGACACTTTGAGAGTTTACCATAAAGCTGGTGATCTTGGAGTGTGTCCAGTACTACCTGCAGATGATATACATGCTCCTTCTCAGTAGTCGAGTAGATCAGAATGTCGTTGATGAAGACTACGACAAAGCAACCAAGGTATGGCTGAAAGATCCTGTTCATGAGTCCCATGAACACTTCTAGAGTGTTGGTTACGCCGAATGGCATAACCAAAAACTCGTAGTGTCCGTACCGACATCTGAAGGCCGTCTTCTGCACATCCTCATCTTGAACTCTGAGCTGGTGATAGCCTGACCTGAGGTCTATCTTCGAGAACCATCATGCTCCCTTCAGCTGATCAAAGAGGTCATCAATCCTCGGGAGTGGGTACTTGTTCTTCACGGTCACCTAGTTCAGGCGCCGGTAGTCAACACAAAGCCTCAAGGTCCCATCCGCTTTCTTAGCAAACAGAATCAGGGCTGACCAGGGAGAAACACTGGGTCAGATGAATCCCTTCTCCTGCAAGTCCTCTAGCTGTACCCGCAACTCATGAAGCTCCGCGGGAGCCATCCAATACGCTGGTGTAGATATTGGTGCCGTCTCGGGGTACAAGTCAATGTAAAAGTCTACATCCATGTGAGGAGGTAGACCTGAGACATCATCAGGAAAAAAATTCACGTACTGGTCCACCACTACAGGATAGCTCGAACTCTCCACATCAACTACTCCGAGGGTAAGGCAATCCAACTGATGAGTGATCAGATATACTCTCCTCCGAGCAAGCCCATCCTGTGCTGCAAAGACTCCCTTCTCACCGGTGAAGGTAAACCTGGTCCCATCCATGTGGACACACCGCACTTTGCGCCTAATATAGTCAATCTGAGCATGAACTGTAGATAACCAGTCCATACCCAAGATGACGTCGTAAGGCCTCGACACCGCTACTAGGAGATCCCAACCAAAGCTCTCACCTCCTAGAGTAAGCTCACACTACCATCACCAGTGTGTAATCGTCAAGTCTTCTCCCGTAGGAGTTTCTATCCATAAGGATCGAGCCAACAGCTCCGTCAGAATCTCCGAGCTCCGAACAAGGGCAGTGGTAATGAAAGAGTGACTGACACATGTGTCCATAAGTACTACAGAAATGGTAGAGTAGACACAGATCGTACCTCGTATCATCTCCGGAGCACCGTGATCATAGGCCTCAGCTGCCTAGAGCTGAGCTCTTTCCTGTCCACCTGCTCCCTGCGTTCAGGGTGGTCCTCCTGGTGGTGGTGGTGGTAGCACCTCAAATCGTCGTCCACCTCCAGCTGCATGACCAGCTCCTCTGCCACGTCTGCCTGCTCCCTGCGGACCGCCTCGATCAAATCTATGCCTCTTCCTGGGTGGTTCTTTGACCATCTTCTGATCATCCGAATGGCGGGTCAGACAGTCACGAGCCATGTGACCCTGCCCACCGCATGTGAAACACTGCCCACTCCTGACATGTATGTCTCTACTCCGGGTGCCCCACACAACCGTTCCTAAGTCATGTGGTCGTCCACCTGTAGGTCTGGTCCTCTTGGACCTCTAAAACATCTGTCTGCTGCCAACTACATAAGACTCCGGTACGTGTCGACTGGTGGTGGATCTCATTGCTGGAGACTGCTCAGCAAGGAAACTCTCTACTAGGAGGGCTCTCTCTAACACCCCTGCCTGCGTCGGGATGCTGAGTGAGATCACTGAAACTCTGATCTCCCACTTGATTCCCTGCTCGAAGGTCTGGGACCTGAAGAAAGGGTCCCACACCATATCAGTGGAGTAGTGTGATAGGTCCGTGAACCTCGCTGTGTACTGAGCTACAGTCATGCTGCCCTGCTGTAGATAAAGTAGATCCTGAATTCGCACTGTGGGGAGAGTCGCTGTGACAAAATCTAACCGAAACAGGCTCTTGAAGTCTGCCCATAGAAGCGTTATCTCGTCATGAACTTGGAACATCAAGCTCCACCATCTGCCCACTGCTTCTTGTAGAAGGCTGACATCAAGAATCACCATGAGGTCGGCTAGTGTCCCTACCATTCAGAAAACTCTCACCACAACCTCCATCCAATCCTCAACTGCCTGTGGATCTGTCTATCCCTTGAACATGGGTGGCCTCTAGCACTGGAAAGCGTGAAATGTGATCAAGCGGCATGCATCGTCTGCTGCTGGGGATGGTGGCATCGGTGGCCCAACAGGGAGTGGTACCGCTGGTGCCTCTGCTGGTAAAGATCCTTGCACCAAGGCCTTGTCACTCGATGGGCTATCTATGCGTACAACTCTCGGGACTCTAGCTAGTTGTCCACGGGGAGGCATCCTGAAAGTAATAGATGCGATACGGTCAAAAGGTTATACCTGGTGAGATGACCTGGTTGAGCTGACTTAAAGAAAACATTTGAAAACACACACGCAATCAGTGTTTTCGTGCACTGAGTCAGAAATCAGAAGTCAGGGTCCTGGTGTATGGATACGTCGATTGCCACACCAACACTGGATTCCCTGAACTGAGAACCACACTCACTACACATAACACTATTTCTTAATAGAAAAGAAAGATCAGAGTCCTAAGTTCTGCGGTAGAACCGACTCCTCTGATACCAATTTGTCACGACCCATCCCCCGGGGCTCGTGCCGTGACTACCCCAAGCCCTCCTTCCATAGGCCAGGGACCGACAACTAGCACTAAAGGCGTAATTCCCTAAAACTGGGAAGGCATTGCCTTTATAACCTGTAAAAGAACATAGTAGATACGATCACAAGTAAACTGAATAACCAACAAGTGAGTACAGTAAGTAAAAAAAGGGTACAGAATACAAGACCAACTGGAAAGTACAAAAAACTGAAAGTACAAGTACAACTGAGGAAATAGTAAAAAATAGCCACTGGGTAATCCTCTGAGGTTCCTACCCGAAGGGTAGGTATAGATCGACTCCTCATCCCTCCATGTTCATCCGTCTCCTCCGGATACCGACACGCTGTAAGGTCCACCTCTAGGTACCGTCCAGTCTTGGTACTCTCAGCCTCAGTCAGCACTGTCCGTCGTCTGTATCCAACACAACAAGGTGCAAGCATAGCCCATGCAGGGGTGAGTATAACAATACTCAGTAGGGACCCCAAGACCCTCAAGGTCTCACAAAACCCAACAAGGATAAACCAAAAAGTATGAAATCAACAAATAACTCCACTTAGGTATATACCCATACATATACCTAAGTTATCATGTAATCCATCTCAACCCTGAGTTAAAAAAAAGTTACTGACTCAGCTCAACCAGGATTTTTATTCACATTATCGAAACCTCGGCTGCTGGAGAACTCCTCCTCTATCGAGTACAGTGGAACTGCCGCGACACCAAGGTGCTTCCCACTAACCTTGGACTTTTGAGGTACTCCTTCTGTCAAGTACTATGGGTCTGCTGTACCACACAGAGGCGCTCCCCACCGTGGGTCTGCCGCCACAACCAGGCACTCCCCCTAATATCCTGTAGAGGTACTCCTCCTGTCGAGTATCGTGGGTCTGCTGCCATTACCAGGCACTCCTTCACTATGGGTATTTTACCACAACCAAGCGCTCCCCACTAGGCTAGTCGAGTCACTCTGAGTCAATCGGTCAACAGTCGTCAAGTCTCATCCAGCTACTAGTTCTCCGCACTCTACCCGCTCGTCACTAGAAGGATCCGCTCCATGAGCTACTGTTTGATAATCCAACTATCACGAAGTCCCACGAAGAAGTATCTCAAAGTTCCTCCACATCATAGAGGTCTCAACGCAACATACAACGCGTCAATCAGACGCCCAGTCTGTTAGTTATTAGCCTTTTGCTCCCAAGGGCCCGGTTGGATTCGTGCACGATCTAACCTGACCGTATCTCAACTGTACCCCAAACTCCAGTGGGGTATACTCAAAGGGACCGTCATGCTCCAAGATTACTAGGTCCATTGACGGTTCGTCAAACAGACGCCCAGTGCCAAAAACATGGCCAAAAGAAAGTAAAGGGTTGAAGTGGGCCCGAGTCCGGTCCAACCCAGCCCGAACCAGTCTGGGCCGACCCGAACTGCCCGTTAGGTTTGGACCGGAATGCTGGGCCCAGCCTAGCAGGCCACAAGGGGTCATGGAGGGCCGCGAGAGTGTATACCGGTCACGGGTCGGCGTGAGGGCGGTTCATCCTGGAGGGCGCCGCGTGGGCTGTTCGGGGAGGCTCAGCCCAGGGCCAGGGTGGCGCGGCCGGGGCCGGGAGGCCGTCTTGGCCAGTTTGGTCTGAGGCGGCATGGGGCGTGCAGGGTGTGCAGACGAAGGAGCCCAGCGGTGCGTGGGGTTTTCGGAGGCCGGCGGCCCGGTTCAGCTAGCAGCAGCACGAGGCGCATGGAGGCCAGCTCGGCCGGGGTTCGGGAGGGCATGACCGGCAAGGGTGGCGCGACCAGCGAGGGCGGCGCAACCGACGAGGGCAGCACGACCGACGGCGGTGCGGTTCGGCCCGAGGTGGCGGAGCATCGCGGGGGCGGCGCTGGTTGTGGAGGCCGCGGGTAGCACGACCGTTACCTTTGTCGCCTTTGATGTCGCTTTCCTCCATTTCTAAGAACACCACAAAGAAGATCGACGGAGGGGTCGGACCATGTTGGTTTAGTCCGCACCCTCCACGTTTAGGGTTGTAGAAAGAGGCTCACAAGTATGAAGCACAACAACCCTCGTTCTTCATTTTGAGAGAAAGGAAGAATATGAGAATAAATCATACTTAAATAAAATTAAACCCTTACCTTATTCGTTGTTCGTCGACATTGGCGCGAGAAAGTGAACGTCGATTCGTCGTAGATGAGCACATCCTACATCGAAGGAGGTTCTGAGGAAGAAAGTTGATGTCGTTCTTCGTTGGGAGGACGTTCTTCATCGAGAGATGGAGTTCTTCATTGGAAGCCTTCTCCCAAGATCTCTCCCAAGTTCCACCAAAATGAAAGTGAGACAAGACAAAATAATAGATTTAAGTTATCTATTATTTAGTTGTTGGCACAAAATTCAAAAAAGATTTAAATTAATAAATTGACGTGCTCAATTAATTAATGGGGAGGATTTGACACATTAATGGAAAGAGAGTTGACAAAATTAATTGGGTAGAGGAGGTCAAGAGGCTCTCCCTCATTTATGAGGGAGTTGAGTGGTTTCCTCATTTAATTGGGGGGTTTAGTCCCAAGTGGTCCCCACACCGTAACCTCTCGTGGGAGGTTTGGTTCAGGTGGGCCCCACCTTCATAACCTCTCATGGGAGGTTATGGTCGGGTGGTTCTCACACTTCAACTCCCCCAAGGAGGTTTAGTTCTAGTGGACCCCACCTCCAAATTCCACATGGTGGATCAAAAATAAAATAAAGTGAAGTTTATTTTATTTTCTTATTTTCCACAAAAAACTCAAAAACTATCTTTTATTCTCGACCCACTACCGTCGAGGTGAAAGTCTCCTTAAGAGAATACCGGCGCTACGAGTTCAACGGTGCCCTCGGATTTTAATTCCAAGCACCGGTTCAAAATTTATAAAAACCCGCTCGTATGTTTACTGAACGTACCCAAACAAAAATTCAGAAATTGATTCCGGGCACACCGGGCCTCGGAATCACACGCCGTCAATTTTCACAGACTCGTAAAATTACTATTTATTTAAAAAAAATTACATGGAAATTCTAGGTCTTTAAATTGAATCCCTTTTTGGTTAATTAAGTGCTTATCCAAGTCCTTAAGGAGGCTCAAGGGTGTTTCGAGGGTTTGAGACATGAAAAATGGAGAAAAAGGGTTTTTTTGGGTAGGTCGCACGGTCTGTGCATGGTTAGTGCTAACCGTATGGATAGACCAGGAAACTGTGCATGAGGTGGGATTTTGGATAGTGGCATCCACACAGTTTGCGCATGGTTTCACAAACCGTGTGGGGAAACCGTGTGGCCCAGAAACTTTTAAAAAAATTACAATTTTTCCGCTCCAAGATTTTAATACCCAACTCGGGATTTCCTCCCATTTCTCCCCTCTTCACCCTAGAAACGAACCAAATCTCCCAAGATCTACAAGAGATAGATCTCCCTCGTTTATAAGTCATTTTTGGTGCCATTGGCTACAAATCGAAGCTCCGGGTAAGGCTAATTCCATCCTTTCTTCTCTTTTGATTTTTGGGTTTGTATCTTCTTCTCCTCTCCTTCCGAAGCTCTAAAAACCTAATCTTTGGGTGAGATTTAGGTTGAAGCTTCAAGGGTTGGTTGAAGTGGAATCTAAGGGCTCTATTAAGAGTGAGTTCACCCATGGAATCGAGGTAGGTGGTCTACAAGTTATATCCTATGGTTTATATGTGGATTTGTGCATGTGTGGTTTTATTATTGGGAGTCTCTTGGTATGTTTTGATCACCCTTGACATGTTTAGGTGAAATGTTTAATAAGAAGGTAAATAGAAACCCTCAGGATCCCCATGGGATGCGTCAAGGGTGATGAGGCTAATCTAGGGCCACCCATGGGGTGTGCCGACTTTCCCAGACCTAGGGATTTGTAAAGAACAAGTGAGATTGTTGTGTAATTATATAGAGCCCTTGATAAACATGTTGATGTGTGTTGTTCAGAGTAGATTACTCAAGAGGGGAGGGGTGAATTGAGTAACTAGAAAAATTTCTGTAAAAAGTGTTCTTAAAACGACTTCCCCTTAAAGTTAAATACAACCCAGTTAATCAAAGTAATACAGTTATAAAGGTTTGACTATTTAAATAACTTCTTAGAAGATTGATTAATTCTCAATAATATTAATAGTTATTAATATTACTTTTGAAGCTATTTTACTTAGAAAAAGAAATTATAACTTCTTTTCAAGATTAACCATCAAAGTGAATTTAGTGATTTCTGAGTTATATAGAAAAGTAGTAAAATAGAGAAAACTAAAGTAAGTAGCATAGCAGATACAAAACAAGTGGTTCAGTCTCAAGATGAGACTTAATCCACTCCACTTGGTGATCACCTGCCACCAAGCAGTTTATATAAATAATCTTTGATACAGACCCTGGATCGGGGTTAAACAACAGTACATAGGACTGTTCAGGTCACACAAGGACCTCTTCCACAGTTCTTAATGGGTACAAACTACCAGGCCACATAGGGACCTCTTCCACACTTATCAGTGGGTATACACAAGAGTAAAATAATTTTTGAGTAAGGATATCTTGTATAATTTATTTTGATGCAGGAGACAGAGTGTGTTGCTATACAGATACACACTCTGCTCAAAAGTTAATAAAATGATACACAATAGAGCAGTAATATTGAGATAGGTTTAGAAGTGCTCTGAGTGTTGGTCTTTGCAGCTTTGGACTTCTGAGATGAAGCAGATGCAGAACTCAAGTCCTCATCTGGAAAATAGAGTGCCGCAAGACAGATAGATTCAACTTGTTTTCTTCGTGGTGTTTCACAGTGCGAATATGTTCTCAGGATTCAAGTATTCTTTGTGTGTTCTTCAGCAGAATCAGGTTGTATGCAATAATACTTTATTCAAAAATTTCTCTAAGTGTGTTCTTCATTTTCTTTCTCACGACCACTTGGTTTTCTTTCATGCATTATCCTTTTTTAGTTTCTGGGATGCACTACTCTTTTATCTTGGAGTACATGTGTTGGAGCCAACAGGTTGCATGTATTCTGCACCTCGTACCTCGTACTGTCTGATGATATGTCTACAAAGAAACATTAATTATGTCAGTGCATAAAAATCTTCAAATATGACCGTTAGAGATTAAATTTCAATACGACAAAATATATTAGGAAACAATGTCACAGTATGTCATGGAAATAGTGTCTTTTTCACACGGTTTCTGGATTGGTCACGGTGTCTGAATGTCACTGTGTCTCGTGGTCACAGTGTCTTGTTCACAGTGTCTTGTTCATGGTGTCTTGTTCATGGTGTCTTGATGTCACAATGTCTTGATGTCATGGTGTTTGGATGTCACGGTGTCTCGTGGTCACAGTATCTGCTTGTTCACGGTGTCTGGTTCACGGTGTTTGCTATCACAGTGTCTTAATGTCACGGTGTTTGGATGTCACGGTGTCTCGTGGTCATGGTGTCTAATTTGCTTTTACAAAAAGACATAACCAGTGTCAGACTCACGATGTCTCAGACTTTTCAAAATAACTGTATTCAGACTTAAGCAATGATGATCATATAATGGATTAGACTTAATCATTTGTCAAATAAGGTATTATAAAAGTAAATCAAGGATAGTATAAAGTAATAAAACTAAATGTAGAGAAATTAAGATCTTGAATGGATCTTCTTAAAGCAAGAGAATACTTTAAACAATAATACACATGATTTGATATAATTTATAGGATTTAACCAGGTTGAAAAGGATTTGTGATCATTAAAACTTGATTAGTACATGAGGATTCCAACAATGTGTTTGATTGTGTTGGAATAGAAGCTTGGTGATACACCTAGGCTTAATAATAACCTAAGGGATATTGGGTTAACATGGAAGTGGTTCATATGGGTTGAACATGGCTATGCTAGATAAAATGTGAATAGTATTGGAATGTGCAAATGGGTTAACACATGAGAATGATAAATGACTAAATGGGTTAATATATAGAAATGATTAAAGTCCATAATGAGATGGATTATGAGCTTGGTAATGAAGCCTAGTGAGTTAGGCATAATGAACGAAGCCTAGTGAGATAGGCGCAATGAATAAATGCTTAGTGAGATAAGCGTAATAAAAGGGAATTGGGCTAAATGGATAAATGATGTAAAATGTGGTAAATGTGTTAATGGGTTAAGGCATGATATTAACTCTCATGTTATTGTTATGATTTATGTTTTCCTTGGGAAATGATTGTGATGTTGTGTGAATGGTTGATGAATATATATATATATATATCATGTGCACATGGATTGGTAGAGTGGGGTATTGACTTGAGGTTCTACGCCCATGGGTCGAGTTGGACCGAGGCTCTATACTCCACCCCTAATGCACGAGTTAGGGAAGAGGACTGAGGCTCTATTCCCCTATCAGTTTCATCCACCTAGACCGAGGCTTCAAGGTGAGGATATGGTTGACATGATGAAGTTAATCCCAATGAGATAGGATAATAGTACGTTTTTCCTCATGTGTGTGATTGTGTACTTTAATCCATGTAATTTTTTTGTGTTTGATGAACCCATTATAAATGTGTTGGGAATGGTAAGTAATGGAAAATGGTATGAAATGGTAAGATAAAGAAATGGTAATAATAGTTGGTAATGGACCTAAACTTGTTAAGGGCACTTAATCTTTTCTTTTTCAATTATTATTCATTTCCCTTTTGCATGTACAATTTTTTATACCAGATATTTTGTAGACACCATTGGTGGTGGCCTACTTAGTTATACTCACACCCTACTCAGGCCACCGCTGGGTACCTGAGCAGACTTCATTTTTGCAGGTCAGGGGAAGGGAAAAGGCTCTTTATAGGGAGTTGGGTTGGCATTGGTGTAGGTGGAGGAGGACCCAAACTTGGTGTCAAGAACATTTTGGGATTTTGCAGTTTGTCTTCATTTTGGGTTTTGTTAACTTTTTCACTTATAGCATGACATGAAATATTTAATGTTGGACATGGTTGTACCCCATTTTGGGGAATAGTTGTTTATGAATGCTCTTATATTATTGGTTATTATTTCGCTATTTTGTTTATCTTTTGTTGTGGCTTACTCTGATAAAAGGGAGTATAGTCTCCCAAATTGACCTTTTGGACCCCCACTACTAGTCGAAAATCTTTGGCATATGGGGAGGCATGATTAAGGTCATGTAACCACCCAACTTGGAGCACCGGTTTAGTGGCTTCTGGGTTGGGGGCGTTACAAAGTGGTATCAGAGGAGGTATTTCTTCTCCTTCTCTGGAATCTTGTTATTTGGGATGGTAGATGAGAGTTAGGATGTGTCAGGACTTGGTAATGAGATCGTTCTTGGGAGTATCTAACCCATGTATGAGGGAAAACCCAATTCACCTAGGGTGGGAATTGTTTTTTTGATTGTGCGATGTTACAGTTTATGGTATTTCACCATTGGGTGATGCACATGTTGTGTGATGTGATGATTTTATGATATTTGGCTCGTGGACTCAAGGGAAAGAGGTTGTGTATTAATGCATCATTATAGGCACCTAGAGAGATAGGTGACATGCATCATGGTAGGAACACATGGGTTGGGTGTGTGAGGTATGAAAGATAGGATGTACCTTGCATCTTGATAATTGAACATGGAAAATGTCGTAAATGAAACAATTCAAGGGGGTGAAGAGAAAAGAATGATAAGTGATGATTAATAAAAAATGTGTAATTAAGGGTTTGTAATAAATTGGAAATGTTGTTGTAACATATTGTGTGATCCTTGTGGTGGTGTATGGTTGTCTACCCCTTGTGAACCATGGACCACGAGAGGGATGGTCGGGGTGATGTTTTTTTTGGAATGTTAAGGTTTTTCAGGATGGTGCATGTATGGCGGGTTGTTGTGGATAATAAAGAGCCTTCTTGTTATGAAGCTGTGAATGTTTTATGGTATGTGTTCTAAACCTCATGTTTGGAAATGTATAGAAATACCACCATGATGTCGAGCGTTGGTTGGGAAACAAGAGGATGTTGCTGAGAAAACTCCTCTAGTAGAGGAGCAAGAGAATGCGGTGATACAAGAAAGTAGAGAAGATCAGTTCTGATAGAAATTGGATTGTTTTATAAAGATGATAAATCAAGACCCAGGTAAAGTTGCACCAAGTATGTTTAAGCTGAACAGAGAGTTTCAGCTGCAACACCCTCCAACCTTTACTGGAGAGGGTGGGCCAAAGGCAGTAGAGTTATGGATAGAATCTATCGAGATGATACTTGATCATTTGGAGAATCCTGTTGGGAAGCGAGTCAAGTTGGAAGCTTATATGTTGTGGGTTCAGGAAAAGCGTTGGTGGGACATCCTGGCTCAGACTTAGCAGACTAAGGGAATGTTGTGGGACGTTTTCCAGGAAAATTTTATGGAGCATTTTTACCCAGAGACTTTGAGGCAAGAGTGGGATGTAAAGTTCATGAGCCCGACTCAGGGATCGATGTCGGGGATAGAGTATACTGGCTTCTTCACTGACCTGCGATGCTTTCTTCTAGTGTTTTTGGGGGATGAGGTAGTAGTTATGAGGTGTTTCTAGGATGGGATGAGACACGAGATCAGGTCTCAAGTGAATATATTTCGGTTGAAGAGGTTTACAGAGGTAGTGAATCAATCTTTGATCTCAGAAGGGAATGTGAAGGGATCTTTAGGTAGTGGGTTTGTTATTCTAGCTGGGTGGACAAGTGGTGCATCTTCTGAGGGTTGAAAGTGTCGTTTTGGAAGTTTTCAGTAGGGTGGAAGTGTGCAAGGTGGTTAGAAGAGAGGGTCAGCCTCTTAGGGTGGTGATCAAGTGTTCTTCTATCAGTGTGGCAGGCCGGGTCACATGTGTGGCCAGTGTCCTCGACCTCCAGTTGAGTGCCGGTTGTGTGGAATATTGGGGAACGTGTAGAGGTTCTGCAGGAACCCTCAATAGGTGAGCATGAATGTTGGTGACAGACAAATTCCAAGTGGAGGAAAGGGATTAATTTCTCCATATCAGGTAGGTAGTCGGAGCTCCATGGTCCGTACTAGCAGGGGTAGTGGATGTGGAACTTCGGGGTAGGATCACCCACGTTAGCAGGGCAGTGTAGTACAAGGCACACAGGTTAGAAACCAGGGTAGAGGGGCAGGTCAACTTCATGCAGTTCAGTCGGCACCTGGTGATGGTGAGGCAGGGCCATCGACTATTTTAGGTAAGATCCTTGTAGCTTCTACACTTGTTAGTGTGTTGTTTGATATTGGTGCCACACACTCTTTTATTTCTACCCAGTTTGTGGTAGCGTTGGATTTTCCTATAGAGTGTTCATGTGGGGTTATGTAGATTGATACTCCGTTGGGGGTGAAAAATGAAGATATCAGGAAGTGTAAGGGATGTGCTCTAGAAGTTGGTGGGTATCATTTCCTGTGGGACTTGTTCATTTTTGAGATGTCGAGATTTGACCTGATCTTGGGTACAGACTGATTGGTGTTGTATCAGGTGCACATAGACTGCTACCATCACAGGGTATCGTTTAGGTCAATTAAGGGTGACGTTTATGTCCATCGTGGAGAGTGGGATGTTCGAGCAGGTCGCGCGAGACTGTTTTGTTAGTAGTTGGGTAGGCTCACGACCCAATTATCTTATATTGTGTTTGATTATGAAATAGGGGAATAGTATGTCTTCCCTCAAGTAGTGTATCAATTTTAGGATTTGTTTCCTGAGGATTTCTCGGGGTTGCCACCCGAGAAGGATGTTGAGTTCACGATTGAGTTGCTACCGGGAGAAAATCCAGTTTCTATTCTGCCATACCGAATGACACCTACAAAACTCCAAAATTTAAAGGTTCAACTTGAGAAGTTTAAGCATAAGGGGTTCATACGTCCTATATGTCTCCTTGGGGATCTCCTGTGCTTTTTGAAAAGAAGGCTGATGGGTCGTTAAGGCCATGTGTTGATTATTGGAAGTTAAATTAGATGGCGGTGAAAAATTGGTACCCTATTCATAGAATTGATGAACTATTTGACCAGATTAGGGGTTCATTGGTATTTTCTAATATTGATATGATATTGGGTTATCACCAGTTGAGGGTGAGGCCTTCTGACGTACCGCTGACAGCTTTCAGGAGTCGGTACGAGTTGTTTGAGTTTGTGGTGATGGCTTTCGGCTTGACCAATGCATCAGAAGTGTTCATGGATTTGATGAACCTAATATTTAATCCTTATCTATATTATTTTGTGGTTTTCTTTGTTGACAACATCTTGGTGTACTCATAAACTCATGAAGATCATTCCCAACATCTTGACACCGTTCTGAGTACACTAAGAGAGCATCGACTATACGTCAAGTTGTAAAAGTATCAGTTCTTAATTGGAGAAGTGAATTTTATGGGTCACATAATCTCTAAGGAAGGTGTGTCGGTGGATCCAGAGAAAGTGTAGGCTGTTGTGTCTTGAGAGCATCCTAAGAGTGTTTCAGATGTTTGGAGTTTTTTGTGTTTGGCCAGGTATTACTAGAGGTTCATCCAGGATTTCTCTTACTTGGTAGCACCACTGCTGGGCTTGACCAAGAAGGGAATTAGGTTTGAGTGGTCTGAGGATTGTGATAATGCCTTTTAAGAGCTTAAAAAGTGATTGAAAACGGCACTGATCTTGAACTTACCCGAGCCAGGTAGGAAGTATGTCCTATTTTGTGATGTGTCCGGTATTGGGCTTGGGGATGGGTTAATGCAAGATGAGTGGGTTGTGTCTTATGGGTTGAGTCAATCGAGACCCCATGAGTATAATTATCCCACTCATGATATTGAGTTGGATATAGTAGTTTATGCCTTAAAGTGATGGAGGTACTATTTGTTGGGAGAACGGTTCATAGTGTATACCAATCACAAGAATCTAAAGTATATTTTTCACAGTGGTATTTGAATCTTCGATAGTGAAGATGGGCTGAGTATATCTAGTCTTTCAAATTTGAAATGGTATATACATTGAAGAAAGGTAATGGCGTTGCTGATGCTTTGAGGAGGAAGGCTCAGAACTTGGTGGTTCAGGAATCCAGCACTGAGTGGAAGGTGATGGCCTTGTTCGTGGAGATGCACCTGGAGGTTTGAGATTAAAATGGTCTGGTGACTCTTGCTTCCATGGTGGTTGAGTCGACGCTTTTGGGTCGAGTTTGGGAAATTCAACTTGATGATCCTGAATTTTTATCCATGAAGGAAAGATTTAAAGGTGGGGATCCACCTTCTGGTTGGGCCGTTAGTGTGGACGGGGTTGTTTGTGTTCATGGTCGTGTGGTTGTGTCAGCATGCATGCAAGAAGAGTTGATGCGTGAGTTCCATGCATCAAAATGGGAAGTTCATCATGGTTTGACCAATATGTATCGTGATCTCCGTAGATAGTTTTAGTGGCTGGGAATGAAAAAGGAAGTTTCAGACTTTGTGGCACGATGCCTTACCTATCAGTAGGTGAAGACCGAGCATCAACACTTATGTGGTTTGTTACATCCATTTCCTATTCCGGAATGGAAGTGGGATAATGTGACAATGTATTTTGTGGTGGGTCTTTCAAAGATGCCTCAAAAGAATGATGCAATCTGGGTGATTGTGGATTGGATAATGAAAGTGGATCATTTCTTACCGATTCAGGAGACTTACACAATTGTCTAGTTGGGTGAGTTGTATGTTCAGGAAATAGTATGGTTTCATGGTGTACCATGGACTATAGTTTTAGATCATGATCCTCATTTCACATCACACTTCTTGTAAGGGTTACATAAGTCCCTGAGTACACAGGTTCTTTTGAGTATGAATTTCCACCCGCATATGGATGGGCAATCATAGTGTACAATCCAAGCGTTGGAAGACACTTTGAGGGCTTATGTGTTAGATTTTGGTGGTTCCTAGGAGACGCACCTGTCGCTTGTTGAATTTTCCTACAACAATAGTTTTTAGGCTATGGTTTATATGGAACCATTTGCAGTCCTCTATGGGAGGCCGTGTAGATCTACACTATGTTGGTTGGAGGTCAGTGAATCCGAGCTGTTGGGACTGAGTCTCGTGTAGGAGACTTCAGAGAAAGTTGAGTTGATTTAGAAATGGATGGAAATGGCTCATAGTAGGCAGAATTCGTATACAGATCAGAGGCGTTGAAATCTTGAGTTCGAGGTGGGTGATAGTGTGTTCCTTTAGGTGCCGCCAAGGTTGGGTCACTAACGGATTCAGAAGTAGGGAAAGTTGGTGCCCAGGTATGTGGGGCTGTTTGAGATTGTGGAGAGGATTAGGCGGGTGGCATACCAATTTGATCTTCCACAATGGTATAGTGGGATACATGATGTGTTTCATGTTTCAAAACTTCAAAAATATCACCCTGACCCATCTCATGTTTTAGATGTTGCTGATGTTGAGCTTGATGTTGATGCGTACTTTAAGGAGAATCCAGTTTGTGTCGTGGACCGAAGTGAGAAATTCTTGCGGGGAAAGGTAGTGGCATTAGTGCGAGTACTATGGTAGCATGATAATTTTCAGGAAGAAACTTTGGAATGGGAGTTAGATATGCGGGCTCAGTGTCCTGATCTCCTTTCCTTGAAAGTGAAATGAATCTTGGGAGCTCGACTCAAGGATGAGCCGTTATAAGGTGGGGAGGTTGTAAGACATTGGATCTTTGAAAGGTATTTTCTCTTTTAAGTTGTGGTTTGAATCCCTTATTTTGGTTAATTAAGTGCTTACCCAAGTACTTAGGGAGGCTTGGGCGTGTTTCGAGGGTTCGAGACATGAAAAATGGAGAAAAGGTATTTTCTAGGTAGGATGTATGGTCTGCGTATGGTTAGTGCTAACCATGTAGGAAACCAAGAAAACTATGCATGAGGTGTTATTTTGGACAGTGTCATCTGCACGGTTTGTGCACGGTTTGGAAAACCGTGTAGGTAAACCGTGCAACCCAGAAAATTTTAAAAAAATTACAATTTTTCCACTCTGGAATTTTAATACCCAACTTGGTATTTCCTCACATTTCTCCCTTCTTCACCCTAGGAACGAACCAAATCTCCCAAGAGCTCCAAGAGATCGATCTCCCTCATTTATAAGGAATTTTTGGTGCTGTTGGTTGTAGATTGAAGCTCTGGGTAAGGCTAATCCCATACTTGGTTCTCTTTTGAGTTTAGGGTTTGTATCTTCTTCTCCTCTACTTACAAATATCTAAAACCCTACTCTTTGGATGAGATTTAGGTTGAAGATTCAAGGGTTGGTTGAAGTTGAATCTAAGGGCCCGATTAAGAGTGCTTTCACCCATGTAATCGAGGTAGGTGGTCTACAAGTTATATCCCATGGTTTATTTGTGGATTTTTGCATGTGTGGTTTTGTTCTTGGGTGTCTCTTGGTATGTTTTAATCACCCTTGGAATGTTTAGGTAAATTTTTTATTAATAAGGTAAATAGAAACCCTCACGATCCCCATGGGATACATCAAGGGTGATGAGGCTAATCTAGGGCCACCCATGGGGTGTGTTGACTTTCCCGGACCTAGGGATTTGTAAAGAACAAGTGAGATTGTTGTGTATTTATGTAGATCCCTTGATAAACATATTTATGTGTTATATTGTGTTGAAATAGAAGCTAGGCGATGCACCTAGGATTAATAATAACCTATGGGATATTGGGTTAACATGGAAGTGGTTCATATGGGTTGAACATGGCTATGCTAGATGAATTTTGAATAGTGTTGTAATGTGAAAATGGGTTGACACATGAGAATGATAAATGACTAAATGGGTTAATATTTAGAAATGATTAAAGACCATAATGGGATGGATTATGAGCTTGGTAATGAATCCTAGTGATTTAGGCATAATGAACAAAGCCTAGTGAGATAGGCACAATGAATTAATGCTTAGTGAGATAAGTGTAATAAAAGGGAATTGGGATAAATGGATAAATGATGTGAAATGTGGTAAATGTGTTAATGGGTTAAGGCATGGTATTAACTCTCATGTTATTTTTATGATTTATGTTTTACTTGGGAAATGGTTGTGATGTTGTGTGAATTGTTGATGGATATATATCTATATATATATATATATATATATCATGTTCACATGTCTTGGTAGAGTGGGGTATTGACTTGAGGTTCTACGCCCATGGTTTAAGTTAGACTGAGGCTCTAAACTCCACCCCTAATGCACAGGTTTGGGATGAGTACTGAGGCTCTATTCCCCTAACGGTTGCATCCACCCAGACTGAGGCTTCGAGGTAAGGATATGGTTGACATGAGGAAGTTATTCCTAGTGAGATAGGATAACAATATGTTTTTCCTCATGTGTGTGATTGTGTACTTTAAGCCATCTAATTTTTTTTGTGTTTGATGAACCCATGATAAATGTGTTGGGAATGGTAAGTAATGGAAAATGGGATGAAATGGTAAGATAAGGAAATACTGATAATAGTTGGTAATGGAACTAAACTGGTTAAGGGAACTTAATCTTTTATTTTTCATTTATTATTCATTTTCCTTTTTCATGCACAATTGTTTATACCAAATATTTTATAGACACTATTGGTGGTGGCCTACTGAGTTGTACTCACACCCTGCTCAGGCCGCCATTGGGTACCCGAGCAGACTTCATGTTTACAGGTCAGGAGAAGGGAAAAGGCTCTTGCTAGGGAATTGGATTGGCATGGGTGTACGTGGAGGAGGACCCAAACTTGGTGTCAGGATCATTTTGGAATTTTGCAGTTTGTCTTAATTTTGTTTTTTTTTTACTTTTTCACTTGTATCATGACATGGAATATTTACTGTTGGACATGGTTGTACCTCATTTTGGGGAATGGTTGTATATGCATGCTCTTGTATTATTGGTTGTTATTATTATATTTTGTTTATCTTCTGTTGTGGATTACTCTGATAAAAGGGGGTATAGTCTCCCCAATTGACCTTTTGGATCCCCTCTACTAGTCAGTAACCTTTGGCATACGAGGAGGTGCACTTAAGGTCATGTAACCACCCAGCTCGGAGCACCGGTTTAGTAACTTCTGGGTTGGGGACATCAAACATGTCACAAATAACTTTTTAATCATTATCCTAAAGTATCAAAATAATCCAAACACATTTTTTTGGTTTTCAGTGAGTGACACACGTTTTGAACTAAAATGTCAATTTTAGACTGATTACTGAAACTTTGAGTCATACCAGACACATTGTGTATCCGATTGAGGTGTGATGGATTCCTACACATCAAAAATTACTTATGGATCATTATTTTAAAATATCAAAATAATCTAAATTCATTTGCTCAGTTTTGAGTATGTTAATTGTGTTTTTTACTAAAATATAAATTTTAAATAAAAAGACACTCTTGGAGTCATACCGGTCACACAATGTGTCAAATTAAGGTCCAATTGATTCATAAAAATCACAAATTACTTATGAATTGTTGTCCTAAAGTATCAAAACAATTTGAATGCATTTCCTCAGTTTTGAGTATGTGACTTTTTCTTTTTACTAAAATGTCATTTTAAAATGAAAACACACATTTTTGGTTATACCGGTCACATCATGTGTCAGTTTGATATGAGATTGATTACTACACTTCAAAAATAAATTATGAATCATTTTACTAAATTATAAAGACAATAGGAAAATATTTTATTGTTTTTCAGTCAATGACATATGTTTGGAACTAAAATGTCAATTTTAAATTGACAACGAAGACTTTGAGTCATACCAGAAACAAAATGTATTATATTGAGCTGAGGCCAATTCTTACACATCAAAAATGACTTATGGATCATTTTTATAAAGTGTTAAAATAATTCGAATGCATTTTCTTGGTCTTAAATATTTCACTTGTCATTTTTACTGAAATTAATGTCAATTTTAAATAGAAAGAAAAAATTGTATTCATACCGCTCACACCGTGTGTCGGATTGTTGTGTGGTTAATTCTTACATATACAAATTGACTTATGGATCATTTTAATAAAGTATAAAAACAATACAAATGGGGTTTCTTGGGTTTTGAGCATGTCACTTATTATTTTTACTAAATTTAATGTCAATTTTAAATAAAAAGATGCACTTAGAGTTATATCGGTCACACCGTGCATCAGATTGAGGTTCGGTTGATTCCTACACATCAAAAATTTATTATGGATTTTTTTATTAAAGTATATAAACAATCCAAATGCATCTTATTGGTTTTGAGTATGTCACTTGTTTTTTTTACTAAAATTAATGTCAATTTTAAATAAAAAGACACACTTGAAGTCATATCGGTCACATTGTATGTTGGATTAAGTTGTGACATATTCCTACACATCAAAAATTACATATGGATTGTTTTCCTAAAATATAAAAATAATAATATTGAGTTTTCTCAGTTTTGAGTATGTCACTTCTTTTTTACTAAAATGTCATTTTAAACTGGAAACATACACTTTGAGTCATACCAGTCACATATTGTGTTGGATTGATGTGATACTAATTCCTACACATCACAAAGGACTTATGAATATTTTTTATAAATCATCAAGACAATCAGAGTGCATTTTATCAATTTTTAGTGTGTGACGTACTTTTTAAACTAAAATGTCAATTTTAAATTGATAACGAATACTTTGAGTCATACTGGTCACACCGTGTGTTAGATTGAGGTTCAGTTGATTTCTATATATAAAAATTGACTTATGGATCATTGTCCTAAAGTATCAAAATAATATGAATGTGTTTGCTCAGTTTTGAGTAGGTCACTTGATCTTTTTACTAAAATTAATGTCAATTTTAAATAAACAGACACATTTGGAGTCATATTGGTCACACCGTGTGTCATATTGAGGTGATGTTGATTCCTACATGTCACAAATGACTTATGGATCATTGTACTAAAGTATCAAAACAATATAAATGTGTTTTCTTAGTTTTGAGTGTGAAACTTGTGTTTTTTACTAAAATTTCATTTCAAACTGGAAACATGCACTTTGAGTTATACCAGTCACATCGTGTGTCGGTTTGATATGATACTTCTTCTTACACATCACAAATGACATACGAATCATTATAATAAATTATCTATATGATCAGAGCATGTTTTCTTGGTTTTCAGTGAGTGACACACTTTTTGAACTAAAATGTCAATTTTAAACTAATAATGAACACTTTGAGTTACACTAGTCACATCGTGTATTGGATTGAGGTACGATTGATTCCTACACATAAAAAATGAATTATAAATCATTTTTCTAAAGTATCAAATAATTTGAATGTTTTTTTTTCAGTTTTGAGTATAACACTTATGTTTTTTACTAAAATTAATGTCAATTTTAAATAAAAATACACACTTGGAGTCATACCAGTCACACCGTGTATCCGATTGTGGTGTGAATGATTCCTACACATCGCAAATGACTTATGGATTTTTTTTTTCTGAAAGTATAAAAACAATATGTTTTTTTCTCAGTTTTTAGTATGTGATGTGTGTTTTGAACTAAAATGTAAATTATAAACTAAAAACATACAGTTTGAGTCATATCGAGCACACTGTGTATCATATTGAGGTGTAATTGATTGAGTTTTTAATGTGTCTTTTTTCTTTCAACTATCTACACCAAACCAGAAAAGATATAACTATTCCATTTGGATGAAAAAGGAAACCCCATGCTTCTTGAAACGCCTCATCCAAAAGTAATATTTTCTCTCTTTTTTGTCTTGTTACAGACAGTTGAATAAAAAATATAACTTCCTTAAAGAATCCACCTGTATAAGAAAATAACTCTTATGTTAGTATTACTATAAATAAATAAATTAAACATAAATATGAAACAGTACATTAATAAAATGTCAATTTCAAACTGAAACCACACAATTTGAGTCATATCGGGTTGACCATGTCTTAGGTTGAGGTATGGTCGATTCCACCATGTCTTTTTATCCTATAGTGCATGATCATAGTATATGAGTGAATCATCCTTTATAAATAAGTCATTTCTTCATGATCTTTTTAAAAATTAACAAAATAAGTATTATATCAAAATGATGAGTAAATTAACTAAAAAAGAAGATAAAATGATGAGAAAATAAACTAAATAGATAGTAGTAAGTCACATCTTCATGATATATATTTACATTATGACATTAGGTATGCTAACCAGTCATTTCTAAACAAATTTATTTTATATTGTGAATACAAGGACTTTCAACAGTCATGGTAGTACAAGAAAAATATAAATACACAAAGTATTAATAAATATTTTAAATTAAATAGTAATTATCTTTGGAAATACATATTTGAGGATGATAGTTTGTTGATAGTATATGATATATATCATAAATTTGTAGACATAATAACCATAGTCTTTTCTATTAGTTTGTTTTGAAGATTATAGAAACACTGAGAAAAATATTTAATATGTTTTGATATGTGTTTTGATAGTGAAATCTTATTATATATACCTTAATACTTATCCACTTGTAGAAGTCGACATGCTCCTTGTATGCATGGAATTTTCTCATTCCATGATTTTCATGATATTTAAACACCACCCAATAATGACAGAATTCTCATTAAAACATAATATAAAATATACAATTTGAATTTTAGTTCCAAAACATTGGATATAGTTTATTACAAATTGAAAAAAGGTTATCACTTGTGGTTGTTTTTTTGGGTATCCATGCAGTGAATCTAGGAAATAAATATTTGGAGTATCCAAATTGAATGCAACGAGTACCCAATACTACCTACAAAAAGAAAAATTAATAAGTAATGAAAGGAATTAAAATATATTCGATAATATTAAATTGTAGATTTTTACCCCCATATCATTAGTAATAAGAAGAGTCTATCATCCATAAGTTTGCCTTCAAATGTTGCAGCCAGTTTTTCTACTATTTCATCAATTTTAGTTGATTCCATTTTGGTTTGGTCTGTAGAAGTTATGTGAGGACTAATGAGTCTATATTTATCTTCATAGGGGTTTACCTTCAAATAGTATTGATATATAATCCTACAAAAAACATTAATTGTATTTAGTCATAATTAACATACTAGATCAACTATTGGAAAAACGAATCATGAAAACAAACCTCATGCATAAATTTAAAATTGAGACTCCTAGTAATTCATACTTGAGGATTTCATTTACATTATCAAGAGAAATGAAGTCTGAAATGGCCTCTCCATACATTTGTTCTTCAAAATCAACTATATGATTACTACCACTTTGTAACCTTGTATCTTCATGAACCTTCAATATTAGTAAATATGGATAATTAATGGAAGGGGTAAAGGTGATTTGTAAAGATCTTTTCAACTGGTCATTTGATCCTTTATATCATTTTGATTCAACCTTTTATTTTACCCCTTCCCCTTGTATGTCTGCAATAACATTCATTGGTTCAGACATTTTTTCATTAATAATTAAATGTTTAACATGAAAAATAAATTGGAAATGAATACCTCCTTATCAACATGTTTTTTTAAAAGATCTGATGACTATGTTATGAATGTTGTAATAGCTTTATCAATCGTATGAATATCTTTATCATCAAGTGGAATAGGTAGCTCGATGCTCGGCTTATGATCTATGCTAATCTCCACTCTCACATAACCTCTGGGAAGTTTTCTGTTGTGTAGACTGTATTCTTGGATATTGAACATGGTATCCCTCACAACAAGGCAATGGGTGGGTGTTGATAGATATAAATCACATTCATTTTCACCCTATAGAATATCAGTAGAGGAAATGTATCAGTGTTTGAAAACTTAATAAATAAAAACGAATAAATACTTTTCATAAAAATTACAAACATATTGAAAATATTAATGTATAGTAAATAAATATATGTATAAATAAATATTAAAAAATTATTAAATATATTTTTAACATTATTAATGAATACATAATAATAAATAAATATATTAAATTAAATAAATTTAAAAATATTAAAAAGTGAATTCATAACATTTATGTGAATTATAAACATACATATGTACACATACACATCCATACACACATATACATACACACATTTATATATACACATACACATAAATATATATAATTATACATGTGCATATATTTTAAATTATTTAATATCAATATCAATATATATATAAATAAATATATGCATTTATATATTTTATAATTGTTTTAAAAAATATTAATATATTTATTTATTTTAATTATATACATATTTTGTAATCAATGTATATAAATAAACTATTAAACATTTTGACTAATATAATTTTGATAATTTTTTATATATAAAATTACGAAAATAATTTTTTATTAAAATTTATATAATTCATATTTATATATTACTTTTAAAAAATATATATAATTATTGTAATATAAATCTTATTTACAAATATATATATATATATATTTATAATTATAATTATAAATAAAAATATATATTAGGTGCTTGGGAATACAATTACATTTGAACACAGACACACCTCACACACAGTCCGGAAAGGTAGGTCATAGCCTTTCCAAGGGATAACCCACCCATAAAGTCTTATTTATTTAATACATAGCTCATAGGCCCAGTGGGCATGAAGCCCATTACATGGATCGTAGGCCTAGTGGGAATGAAAGCCCATTAGATGGTCCATAAGGCCCAAATTTTTGACCAAAGACCCTCTAGTGAATAGGGGCGAAGCCATTTTATTGAAAGATAAAAGACAAGAAAAGATGAGGATTAAGTCAAACAAAGCACACTACCCTCATTAATACAAACAACCACAATGCTAACTTTGTTCGAATCTCAGCTCCGATTTTTCTTTCCTCGTCACAAATAACATTCTAATAAATTCAACCATGCCCCCGACCATGACCTCTAGTATGAAAACTTATCCTCTAATTTTTTTTCACATGTTTCCAAAGGCCTTTAATGCCACTGTCCTCTGAGTCAGATATTCCAAGATCAAATTGAACCTCCATCAAATTAGACTCATATTTATATTCCATAACACTTCCTAAAGCTCCTTCCATGCTCACTGCCTCTAGTAATTCCTTCAAGGGAACCTCCATTTATGTGTCAAGAACACCAAAAGGATTGGAAATTGGAACCATATCCCTACTATGACTACTATAAAAGCCTCAGGCCTCATTCTGTGCATGAGAAACATGAGGAAAAAGGGCCATATGATTTCTAGTCTGAATAACCTCTTTCTTAGGAACACTATCACTACCATCCATAAATATCATTCCATTTACCCCATCCTCAATATTAGAAGTCTGACTTCAAGAGATATCAACAGGTAGTGCACACACTCTAGAATCCTGTATCTTGCCTAGGGGCATTGCCCTTCTCACCATGATCCAAGGGAGTAATTATAACATCAGATCTTGAACTAGATTGATTGTCTGGAACTATTTACAAGTTACCTAATACCTTCTTTGTGACAACATCCGAATGCACAACATCATTCAGGGAGGACCTATCCCCTATTTCCAAGATCTTGACTAGACATAGTCACAGGTAGGACATCCATTATCCCCCTATGCAATGCTTATCTGGGTAGTGATGAATTTTCAGTCAATCCATGGAAAATAATTCTAGAATTAGAATTATATTGCTTAGTAAACTCATCATCCACTCTATTCTTACATTTTTTGGCCTTTAAATCAACCATTCATTCTTGGAATATTTACAGATCAACAAAATCCCATGCCATTTCTTCATCATCTGAACTAGCTAGCCCTTCTTCTACAATCTCCACCCAGGAATTGCGAGTCTTCTATCCATTTTTATCCAGTTCCAACATACCCATAGAGGAATTCTAACTATATACAACAAAGGAATCAACACCTTCCTTTTGGAAAGATGTAGTACCCACCAATATTTCTTTGCTGAAAAAATTTTCATTAGCAGACCCATCATTCAGAAAGGTAGTAGTCCCATATTGCCTAGTCTTACAGGCATTCCCTTTACCCTTTGAGATCCCATGTCCTCCAATTTCAGGTTGGGTATGCCCAACAGTTTCAAAAACCCCTTTAAAATTTGAATTCAAGCATCAAGATTTTTTAATACATGAATTAACATCATGTCCTCTTGCAGAACAAAAATCACAAACAATCCATCTCCTGTAATTCAAAACCTCACTTCCTATGATCTTACAATCCTTACAAAATTTAGGAACCTTTTCCTATTCAATTTTCAAAGAAATCTCATCATCATCAGTAGAAAGAAAAAACCTATTAACTAAAGTAGAACACAAATCTACTTCAACTAAAAGGTTCACAAAGTGGTCAAATCTAGTCACCTCAGTTTCTTTATCTATTTTAATTGGAATCCCAATCAACATTGAAATGTCATGAAGTATCCTAGGGTGTTAAAGTATCCAATTAAGACCATATAACTTGACCCATAGTTGCATACATGAGTTTCAAACATCTAAAGGATTGAACCACTTATCTAATTCTTGAATGTGTAGAAATCCATGTTTGAGGTAAATCGATCCAAATCCCTAGGCGTGCGTCTTGAAATCATCCAAAGGGAAAAACATATGGAAGAAACCTTGATCCAGTGAAATACACTTCTAGTTTTTAAAACCCCATACAGTCGAAATACGCTTGAACAAATCCCTAATTTTCCATGGCATAAACCCCCTTGGAAAAATTAGATGAACAATGATAGAGTGCACACCCATTTCCAAGCATTCTGAGATCACCACTGGACCCATTTTAACATATGAAACATTTAACTCATGAAAAATTCCACCCATTGTCGAACCCTTGAAGAGAGATAGAGAGAGAGAGAGAGAATGATTGCCAATACAATCGCTCACTACCGCATTCCCTTCGCAAATGGTTTTCTGAAATGATCCAATGCCCACATTCTTGTGGTAGTCAAAACACCCTTATGAATGGAAGAGATAATCCAAAGATTACAAAGATGAAGAATACATCTGGTAGAATACCTAAGCGCCATCGGGAGATAGTGAGAGATACTCTCAATGAACCAGAACAATTTTTCATAGATATTTGTATATAAATATAAATAGAATTATATATATGTATATAATTATATATATATTTTATAATTATATATATTTATATATATATATATTTATATATAAATATAATAATTTTTTTATTTAAATAGATTTATTATAATTTTATAATTATTTAAATAAATATTTTTTTATTTAAATATATTTATTATAATTTTTGTGTGTGTAGAAACCCTAGCTGAACTATATAATTAATGATCTTCCCAGCAAAACCTGTTCCCTACGGGTGTACCAGACCCTGTATCTCAATATCTAACCATAACCTGACTAGGTAAAACCGACCTCCCCATGTTGCCATGCACTATTAAGGAGTTAAATCATACGGTGGTGGAATTACCTCGGTTGGAACCTGCAACTAGTGGGAATCAAACACTAGACCTGACATTCACAGCCCTCAACCCTAACCACTGGGCCACCCCCATGGGGAAAAATATATAGTATTATTATTATAATTTTATAATTATTTAAATATATATTTCTTTATCTATAATTTTATAAATACTTTTTCTAAAACATTATATATATATTTTAATTATTAATATATATATATATATATTAATATATCATATTTATATTAATTATAAACATGCATTTTTTAATGAATTTATATAAATTGAAATTATTTTTTGAATATAAATATAATAATTTTATATATATTAATAATATTTTTTATTAAAAGGTTTTATCAGCACTAGAGTAAAGTTGATAAAGATCAACCTTTTTTATCTCTAAAAAAGCAATGATAAAGAGTACACCTTTATCATTATTTTTTGGCACTAATAAAATTCACCATCATCAGTACTTTTAAACTGGTGTCCCCACGTTGCCCTGCACTGTCGAGGTGTTAAATCGCAAGGTGGTGAAATTACCTCGATCGAAACCTGAAACCAATGAGAATCGAACATTGGGCCTAAAGGTCATAAACCTCAACTCTAACCACTGGTCCACCCCCCATGGGGGCACCATTATCAGTGGTTTTAGCTAGTGTAGATAAAGGTACACCTTTTATCATGCATAGGCATATTTCTGGGGGTACTGTAGCAGGTACTGTAGCAGGCACTAGAGTAGTAATGTAGCAGAACTGTACACTGTGCGGGTACTGTAGCAGAATTGTACACTGTGTGGGTACTGTAGTAGGCACTGTAGCAGGTACTGTATCAACTGGAACTATTCACTTTGGGACACTGGTTTGGGATTGAAGTCCTTAAGGCTTTCGGGCCACCTAGGCCTTCGGGTAATTAGGGCTTTCGAGCCACCTTTAAGGCCTTCAGGCCACCTCAAGGCCTTCGGGCCACATGAAGTTTCCCCAAACAAACTCTACAAAAAAAGAAGCAGCCCCAGAAGAGGATTCAGAGTAGGTGAACTCACCAGAGTAGAGCCAAATGGATTTTTCAGAATGAGAGGGTATGGATATACCATCGGAACCAGCCTGTGCTTGCACGGGAATCCTAGCCAGACGACCATGAAAATGTGGAGAGATACTATCACGATGCAAATGATGGGGAGGGGTAGTTCCTTGTAGATAGTATGGTTGAATTCCCTAAGACCTTTGGGTCATGTAATCTCCTAAAGCCTACGGGCTATGTAATCTCTGAGCCTACGGGCCTTATAAGGGTTCCCCGTCATCCCTTGAAAGGGGGTTATAAAAAATCAATAAAAATGAAGGCCTTCGGGCCATTCAGATATATATATATATCCAAGAATATGTACGCAGACCCTCCAAACATGCCCACACCAACGGGCGAGGGCAACACATCATGCCGACATTAGTTGATTCCAACCACACTTGCTGAAACACCGACCCCAAAAGGTCCAACCCGTCATGATGCCGCATCCTAGAACCCAATAGGTTACTATCGACTGAACACCCCCCCCGCAGTCGAGCGGGGGCATCAAACACTACCCACGCGCATGGGACACCGCTTCAATACCAAGGCATTGGGCCCCATCATGAAACCTGGAGTCGTGGTCAGAGACCACATACCAAGCATTTCCGTAGCCTACAATGAAGACCACCATCCCAAAATAGTGCCTTCACCTATCGCCTGTGGAAGCCTCTGACCTTCCCACCACCAAAGACCAATGTTAGTCAGTCGCACAACAACACTGCATCAGAGATCGCAACCCTGAACTCCTCCAGAGACCACCGTATACAGTTGATTCTAACTCCATAAATACATGAAATATAATTCATATTTAAAATTATATATTTATAATATACATATATATTTATGATTGTGTGTGTCTTTATATATATATATTTATATATATAATTGTAATTATATATCTATATTATAAAATATATAAACATGAAATAAATATAAATAAATATATAAATATATTTACATTTATTTACATATAAAATTTATATTAAAATATATAAATCATATTAGAACAATAAAATATTTTCAACTTTATTTACATAATTTATGTAAAAAACATTATTAAATTTATATCAAGCAATGATTATATTTTATAATGTATTTAAATTAATTAAAAAAATGTATATATAAATATAACATATTATAAATATATTACTTGAGTCTCCTCTAAGTAGAAGCTTTTCTCTTCAGGGTTCTTTCCTAGATTTTTCCACCCTCTCGTGGTTTGGTATCTTCATAATTGTTTTTTCTAGTTTTATTTTGATGTTTTAACTATATGTGTTTTTTTTGGATAAGTTTTTATATGTTTTTATGGTGGATTAGCTTCTTATTTTTGATAGGTTTGTTACATCTTATATGGTTGATCAAATTTTCCATTTTTTTGTGGATTGTTTAGCAGACAGTGGATCAGAAGATACCCCATGAATTTTAGTGTATCAGAACATGGGAAGAAAATGAATCACCCTTAATCACTATATTGAGTTGAACATTACACACTGTAAAAAAAACTCAAAAATAAGCATTCAAGTGAAATAAAAGCACAGGTCACAATGAATTATGTGGTTTGTAAATTAATTCACATTTCTATGGGAGAACACTGCTTCATTTTAATTCTTTTAGAAGTTTTAAGAATTACAACCACTATAGAAAAATAACCAATTAGATTACTAATTATAAGTAATTTCTCAATCACATAATCACATGTGTATAAGTGGTATCATAAACTGATAGTAGTTATAAAATAATCAATCAATTCAAATTACTTCTAATATTCACAAAATTCCCTCCACTGAGCATGGTGATTGTTGATTCCTTGTAGTAATTATAGTTACAACCTCCAACTTCCGGTGAACAATACATGTTACTTAATATACCATTTGATGACCCTTACATATCTCCCTCCATTACCACAATACCCTATAGAAATAATTTCTCATAAATACCAAAATGATTATGATGTATGTCAAAACTTTCATTCCATAACTTCTATGCCATTGACCAGTGAACACCACTTTCAAAAATGTAACTTCTAGAATTCACTCCTTTGACGGATTATTATGGTACCCCTGTATGATCAATCTGAAGATAAATTATAGATCTTCTCCTTTTGATCATAAAAATCAGAAATTTAACAGACGTCACATTCCTAAAAAATCTCACTTGAAGACTGCTTCAAGGAAACCATGAAAACCTTTAACACTTAAACAATCCCTCCTTTGGTGTTTTATCCTTAGAAAATTTAAAGTGTCTGTCCAATGGAGTTGAAATCATCTTACATTAAGACATTTTAACCCTTTTGACTATCTTCTAGATGTATTCCCTTTGAGGAAACACCAAACACATGACTTTCCTAGCTCTCAATCCCTATTCCCAATATTTTCTTAGTCTCCTTGAGATCTTTCATCTTGAATCTTTTGGATAAATCATTCTTCAACTTATAAATCATCCAAATTTATGATCATTACAAAAGCATGTCATCCATATACAGGATCATAATGATTAAACTTCCATCTCCATACACCTTTTTATACAAAGAATGATCCAATTTTCCCTACACAAAAACATTCTTAGACATGAAGACGTCAAAATTTTGGTTCTATGTAACGACTCGAGTTTTTGTCCTTAAATAGATATTATGTTCTATGGTTTTCTCCAAATAAAACACAAAAAACCAAAAAAATATAGTCCAAAGGTAGTCATAGAATTAGAAGGTATAAATAGTAGTAATAGAGTTATGATATTTATATATATATATATATATATATAATAACGAAATAAAATAAAATTCACCATAAACATGGAACTCAATTGGTATAGATAAGAAACTAATAAAATCACTTTTTATGATAAAAAATTATTTTATAAAATGTATATTTTTCATGTTCGATATATTTATGATTCACACTAGTTTTAAAGGAAAAGTTAATATATGAAAAAATGATTTCTTATAAAAAAGCGGATTTTTATGATATTTTATGATTTTATTTTAATTTTAAATTTATAAAATATATGATGTGAATTTGAAAAAATTAATATAATTTTTGTATTTATCATATTCATATTATCTTAAGATGTTTTTTTTTGAATTTTTGTAAAATAATTGAATTCTAGGTGAATAGTAAAAAATATCATTTTTGAAAATACTATGGCTTTTAATACATCAATTGTATATAACCATAACCTAAAACTTAGGAAACCATTTTATTGAAAAAAATATGCATTTTAAGTAATGTTATTTATTTTAAAACATTATGTTTGAATTACAAACCTATATTTTATATTTTAGAACATAAGTAAAATCTTCTCAAAAATTATTTTAAACACATTATATGTTAGTATTTTAAAATTAGTTTTTAACAATTAAATCAAATGAAATGGTTCTAAATTTAAAACTTGTGGGTATAATTTATCTAATAAGGGACACTTTATTTTTAGGCATAAATATTAAGTTACATTGGGTAAATATTAGTTATATTGGTAAAATGATTATTTTTCAAGGAAAAATACTTTTCTAAATATTGTGTATTTTTAAAATTAAATGGATAAATTATAAATTAAAAATATAATTTGATTTTTAAATATATATAGAAATTAATTAACAATCATTTAATGGGTAATAAATGTTAATTAAAATCAATAACACTTAATTATTAAAATGACATTTTTCTAAAAAAATAGTTTTTCAAAAAATTATATGTTTTGAAATAAAAGTTAAATTTATCCTATTTAGAAATTGAATTATGTTAAATGTATCCAAAATTCAGATTTATCACATCAAAATTGGGTAATAATGGTCACCTATTATTTTTAGTAATAACATAATTGACATGATTAATATTTAATTAAGAGAAATAAGTGTTTAAAAGAAAAATCTAAGCCAACTTGGATTTTTCTAAATTAACAATACCTTTAGAAATTCTATAAATCTTTTATTAGGTTGTAAATCATTACCCACATTTCTTAAAAACATCTCCTCACCTAACTATAGTGAGTGGGTGCCCTAGACCCAACTCCTCTATGTATTTTGATTAACATTACACACATACAACTTGATGTATACATGTGTTTATTCTTACCATAATAGTGTTGATATTTATACATCCACTGTTTACATGGTAATTTCCTTAGATTATGTTTCACATAAAATGTTTATAGTAGTTCTAAGCTATAATGAAAACCTAGAGACACTATAAAAGTAGTCTTAAATATATTTCATATGGTCTAGATATATCATACTGACGAGACATAGATGATGTCTAACTATTAGGTGCTGAGGGATCATAAGTATTGAGACTTCTTCTCATGAAGTTTTCACTTGGTTCTATTGAGTATATGAGATCAAGAGTAATTAACCTCCAATATGAACACCACATGTTTCAAGTGTCATTGGTTATTCCAATCTATGAATATGTGTATCAGTCTCTTGACTTGAGATTGTTATCAATGTGTGCCATTTGATCTCGTACTTTGATACATAGAAAAAACAATGGCATTGAATTCATGGAGAGGTAACTTGTGTTTGGTGCTTCATTGGTGGTATAACATTAGTTAAATGATCAATATATAATTTTTTTCTTCTGAGATGAGGAATAGATATCTCATGGGACCTGGTTCACCAGGATGGTAGTACCTTCATTAAATCTAGGGTCATGATACAAGAAGGTAAGTCCATCAAGTAAATTCATGAAATATATAAGGCATCAATGGATGATGACACAAGTGTGAATCATACTATATGAGATATTGTGAGATAAAAAGATTATATTACATAGAGTGTGTTCGTAGGAGGTATTCATAACTTTGACATTAATTATAACCTTAAGGGACATGATGGGTTGTTAAAATACTATATTGGTCTATGGGTTGTACTCACAACTATTGAGATAAGGATATAGAGGTTCACACACTAAGTGTATCTATAAGTTTTAACTATTCAGATTAATAAGAGTTTAGGATGAAGTGATCCCCACATGCGGGGGGGGGGGGGTGGTGAATGTTCAAGTATGATAGATAATAGGTAAAAATAATTCAATTTTATTATTCAAGTTTAGAATAAAAATGATTTAATTTATTTCTCAAGGTATTCACAAGTTGTTTGATCATAAAAGTGTATATAAGAAAATATATTTTTTCAAATGAGCATGACATGTTCAATGTTTATTAAACTATTTGGTGAGATTATGGGTGGAGTTAGTGGTTCATATTTTATCACGTAACATATTAAATTGTTACAAGTGGATGAAAAAATGTTCATCACATTTATGAAAAGTTTAATTAATCCATAAGTGTGAAAAAGTGTCTAAAATGAAGGTTATTACTTTCTAGGGACCAAAGTGAAATTTTGGAAAGCATAAACTAGGCATAAAATCTCATTTTATCCATTTGAATAAGGTACTCATCCATTTGATTTGATTTTAAAGCTATAAAATTATCTCTATCAATTTTATAGTGATAATAAAAAGGAAGAACAAGGTTTAATCAATCAAGTATGGACTTTTCATGCGATCAAAGGGATGCCATAAAGCTCTTGGATTTCCCATGCCAGCACTTGAGAATAGAAGATTGAAGATCTAGAATCTGTGGTGCATGTGTGAAAAATATAGATGATTCCTAGCTTGGAACCTTTGATTCATGATACAATGATGATGAGAAAATTAAATCAGTGATTTCAAACCAACAAGGCCTCATTTATGGATTCATTCATTTTTTATTTTTTAGGTTTTAATTTAATTTCATGTGATCCTTTAAGAAATCCGATTAAGGTGTTTTATGGATTCAATTATTTTAACATGAATCCAAACTAAAAATTTTAAAGTTCTTGTTTTTCACACTTCCATTGTGCCCCTAGTTCCTTCAATTGGTATCGGAGTGAATGTGAAATTATTTAAGTTTAAAAATTTAAAATTTAAAATAAATTTTCTATGATTCAGAAATAAGTTTTCAATATAGTTCCAATGCAACTGACAAAATTTCGATCCAAGTACATATCACCAAGATACAATGATCAAACATCGATGATTTTTTTACTAAAAATGTGATGGCGTTTTATTCATATATGTGAATATATGTATATATATTATTTAATATATATATATATATATATATATTATGGGTGATTGGATTTGATGGGGAGGTCTCTCTCATAATTTTATTAAATTAATGAGACAAAATAAAAGTTTAATAAATAAAAAAATGAATGTTTATCCATATCCCTATCATATGGTCATGAAAAAACCTCTTCTCTTCACCTTTTTGGGTGGGTGTTGACACAAAGACACCCCATTTATTGGGGTGGTATCTATGTGTGTGTGTGTGTATTTTTTAGGCACCCCAAATTGGGACACCTGGCCTCACTCTATCTCAGGACGAACCCAGTAAATTAGGGTTTAACTAGCCTAATCCTTAAATCCCATCACAAGACCAAAATTTATATACGGGGATCTGATTTAGGTCCAAATGGACCTAAAAAATTTTGGAAAAAATTTCTGAAATTAAATTTAATTATCTATAATTTAATAAAATTATTTCGAACACCATGAGACATATTGATAATTAGTTAAAATTATTTTAATGCAAGTTAAAAAAATAAAAATTCCCTCAAGTTGGATTTTAAAAAATATATTTTTACGCAATATAATTGATTGTTGATAGATCATGATCCTAGACTGACTCGTGCATGTTTGGTCTACTATTTATTTAATTTAATTATTTTATTTAAGTTTTAAAATATAATTATTATTTTTTGATGTCACATAATCTCTCCATATTTAATCTGTATAAGGCCCTACATGTTCACATTTATGTAATAAAATTTAATTTCACACCCTGAGTCCCCCTCACCTATGTGTGAGTATACATTGTAAAGATCAGAGTAGTTCGTGGTGAAGCGGTTTGAGTTGAGAGCTAGCATAAACCAAAAAAGTGAAGTGTAAAAGAGTTGCTAGCACTACAATTCAAGTCAGGTATTGTCTTAAGGAATTCCCCTAGGGTCTTAGTTAATCCATTATCCACTCTACGGATTAACCAATAGTTAATGGATCATGATCACAACATTATTTATTTATTTCATTATATGCATGGTTTATTATTTTATGAATGTTTATTTTTTTACATGGGATAACATGGTATAATAACAAATAAGCATTTATATATAACATGAACATGTGTAGTGATTATTTTCTATTTAAAGAATGGTTAAGTTATGAGTGTGATCACATAGAACAATAATTTTAAACAGAAAATGATTTCATTCTCTAAGATTAATTTAACAAATACCTCAATCACTTGAATTTGGACACAATAGATTGTTTGAGGTTCATGTCGGCCATAGTTGAGAGTGTATCTTACTAATTAGGAGTTCGTATAATAATGATGAGTGGTCTTAGCTAAATTTGGTATCAAAGGAGTATCCATAGCTAGCTTGTTTCAACTTTAGAGGCAAAGTGTTGAGTAATGCAATGTAATTCTTTATAGGAGATGAGACTCCACTCAACAGATCTAGGAGCTGTGAGTTAATGTGGCTAGCTAGTAAAAAAACCATATTAGAATATTTTAATAGTGATGATGCCAATACTTGGTTGATGAAGAGATATTTAAGGATCCTTTCCACTAGAATACTCAAGCGACCGGATATTCTGAATCTAGTAGTTGAGGGATGATAGGATTTGATAAAACAAAGGGAGACATTTAAAATTAATAATTTTAAAATGTCTCTTGGTAATCAAAATAAAGCACTAATCTGCTAAATTTACTTTTCTAGATCAAATTAAAACCACCACCAATTCAATTTCACCGCGATCTATATTGGATAAAGAGAATATATTGACTGGTCATAACTTCCAGGAGTAGTACAAGAACTTGTGTATAGAACTATTACTAGAGAGGAAAATTTCTGTGCTAGAATCCTTAATTCCTTCCGATCTCCCTCAGGAAGTGATCAAGGCAGATAAATATAAATAAAAGAAGTATATGGATGATGCTTAGGATATTCCATGCTTAACTTTTTCATCTATGTACAATGATTTATATAAAATGAATGAGGACAAGGATACATTCCAAATACTATCTTATATCCAATAGTTATACCATGATAGAGCTCAATAAGAAAGATATGGGTTATCTGGTGATTATGGTTAACAAAATAAAATCATAAAGGACCTCACATACTCAAGATGATCAAGTACACTGAGAGACTAGAATCCCTTGGGTTCAAACCAAACCAAGAACTAGAAATTTATCTCATTCTTTCCTATTTACCACATAACTTCTCAATATTCATAATTAATTATAATATAAATAAATTGAATAAGGCACTACCAGATTTGTTGGTTTTTTTCCCAAGAAAACAAGGATACAATGAATTCCAACTCTTTGGTCCTTATGGTGAACAAGGAGAAGAAATGAAAGGAAAAATTTTCAAAGGTTAAGTCCCAGTCAAAGACACCGATGCACCACACTTTTAGAAAGACAAAGATACAGAGGGAGTGTAATGAGGAGGAAGAAATATGATTTTCATGTGGCAAGAAAGTCCACTGGATGAAAAATTGTACATATGTGAAGAGTAATCAAGAAAATGATTTCACTTCAGGTATATTGTTTATTGAATTCAATCTATCTATATATATAGGTTGGGATTAGATACTACATCTGTATCATAAATTTATATTCAAATACAAGAACCAAGTATACATAATTGAAAAAGGTGAAGTAGATCTCTAAGTAGAAAATGGTACGAGACTAGATTCATCAAAAGTGGGTGATTATCATCTTACTTTGCCTAGTGAAATGGTTATTGTACTAAATAATTTTTATTATCTACCATATGTTACTAGAAACATAATTTGAGTGTTACATTTAGACACTATGAAAATTTATTTTTAGTTTGTAAATAAATGTTGTATGATGTATAAGAACTACATATGTTATGGTATGGAACATTTTAACAATGGATTGTATATAATTGAACTAGAAAATTAGGTTTTTGGAATCAATAACAAATCCAAAAAAAATTAATCACATCCCACCCACCAATGGAACTTCAGGCTAGGTCTTGTAAATGAGAAGAGTTTAAGAAAACTATATAAAGATGGATTTTCAGACTTGATTGAGTTAAAACCCTTGGATGTATGTCATGCTTGTTTACAAAGTAAAATAAATAAATCAACTTTTAGTGGGAAAGGGGAAATATCCAAAGAACCATTAAAATTGGTTCATATTAATGTATGTGGTCAATTTTCAATAGAGGAAAGGGGTGATTTGTCTTATTTCAATACTTTTACTGATGACTATAGTAGATATAGATATATATACTTAATTAGGTATAAGTCATATTTTTTTAGCATGTTTAATGAATATCGTAGTGAAGTAGAGAATCGACTTGGTAAGAAGATTACGAAAATAATCTTAGATCATGGTGGATAATATCTTAACCACGATTTCATAAATCATTTAAAAGAGTGTGGGATAGTTTCCCAACTTACTTTTCCTTATACAACTTTGTGGAATGGTGTTAATGAAAGTAGGAATTGCACCCTACATGACATGGTCAGATCAATGACGAGTCATACAACTCTACCTTTAACCTTTTTGGGATATACACTACAGACTATGGAATATACACTAAACTAAGCACTAACTAAAGTGGAAGATGATATTACATATGAGTTATGATATGGAAAGAGATACAGTTTTTTGCACATACATGTACGTGGATGAAATTATTTTTTCAGGACTATACCTAGTAAAAAATTAGAATCTCAAAGAATAAAGTACATCTTTATACGTTATCCTAAGGATTCTAAAGGATATTACATATCTAAAACTTCATATAGAAAGTTTATTATCACAATAAATTCTAAATTTATAAAAAGGGAACACATTTTCAATGGAAATAGTGGGAGAAATCTTTACTTCTATGAAGTTAATGCTCTAGATGCACAATAGTTGGTATGAGAACAATCTATACAAGAGACAATGGGAGAAGAAGATGTTCACGATACATACATACAATATAGGTCTACTAAATAGGATATATAAATAGAGAGATATGATTTCCTTATCATTGAATTAGGTGACACATTACTCCTAGAGAATTATGAACCTATAACTTATAAGGAATAATTAAATGTAAAGGTTAATATTAATTGGAAAGAAGTTATACATTCTAATATTATGGGGAGGAAGTAAAGAGAAGAAAAAAATCAAGAAAAACCACTGCATGAAGACCCCCCACCCCCACTATCTTTGAGGTGAGACATTTCCCTCAAAGAGTTGTCTTATATAAGATAAACAATATTCTCAAAATTGTTTCTATGAAATGTGAATCAGGTAGACACTGATAACTTTCCTATATTGATATTCTACATGTTGAAAATGAATATGATTTATATCTATCAACACCCACCCATCTCCTTATTGCAAGGGATACTGTATTCAATATCCAAGAATATACTCTACACAAAAGAAAACTTCCAACAGGTCATGTGAGAGTGGGAATTAGCATAGATCATGAGCTAAGTACTGAGTAACACATTCCACTTGATGCTTTAAATATTCATACAATCGATAAATCTATTGGAAAATTAATAGAATGGATATCATATCTTGTAAAAATCATATCGACAAGGAGGTATTCATTTCCAGTTATACATTCTTTCTCAAAATATGTTTCGAGTTTTCCCCCAAAACCCGTATCTCTAATGCAGTCATATTGTTTTGGCCACCTTAAGGCCATTGATAGTAGTTGTTCATCTGGTACAACTGATGACAATTCCTTTGCCTAAGTGAGATAAAAAATGTAATAAAATAATTAATCATTGTTATGTAATACTTTTTTAAAGAAAAATAATAATTATGTAATACTTACACATGATTACCACACTTTTTGTGTGTTTTGATCTCTTATAATCCCATATTTATTTACACGTGCCTCCTTCCTTAGCACATGATGTGGGATATAAGTGGATTTGGATTTGGATTCAGAAATCTTTATATAAATATAGGAACATTATTATGCTATTTTTTCATGTCACATAAAATTATTATGGTAGATTTAAAATATGTACCTTTTTTTCAAGTAAAACATATCCCATTCTTGCTTTACGGTAGGGGCATGTTGGTTTTTCTCCCCATGGCTTATTTTCAATACTCAAATTTTGTTTCATAAATTAACAATTCTTAATCAAAGTGATTAATACATGTATTTTCAAAGAACGTATTACTAACCAAAATGCACCTAAAATAATGTCTTATCATGACTTCCAGTAAACACATATTATTATTCTTGTCTTATGAAGTGTTTATACATCTGAGATGGGTGTGAGTTTATTTTCCTTTCATCATCTTTGAGATGAAAATTCATTAGAATTGTGTGAAAGCCTCTATGATCCTTTCCAGCCAGCATTAATACAAATTTTCTTTTGGATCCATCTATTATAAATGAAATCTATAAGGGATAATGAAGATTAAGTCAATGTTTTTTATCATTATTTTAGTAAAATAAAGAAATGATGTCATAATTTTACCCTAATCTATTCCCATATTCTCATGTCAATCATTTCTAACCTAGCTTTAATTATATCCTTTATTTTTTCAGGTTCATTTAGTAACATTTCAATGACACTATCACATATATATTTTTCAACATGTATAACATCAATAAATTTTTTGATGTACAAACAATTTGAGTATACTAATTCAAAAAATGATCTCTTTTTCCAATCGATTTTCATAAGGTTTTTCAAAAAAGTTTTACCAAAAGCAGTGTTCATATATTTTACTTTCTCAAATAGTTGATCACCTATTTTTGGAGATAGTTTTATTTGTTCTTATGAACTCCCATTGAATGATGTCGTCCAAGATTAGTACTTATGTCATTAGGGTAGAAATTTGTGATGTCCTAGAAACACAATCTTCGATTAATGTTTCAACCTAATTTACTATGTACCTTGTTCACAAATGATATTCCTTTGAGTTTATTTAATTCTACATCCTTACAAATTTACATAAGTAGGAAAGTAATTTATCATCCCATAAAAAATGTCTATTAATGTGAAATCTTCATTTTGTAAGAATTATACAACGTAACACCTAAATACCACAATAATTCCAAATATTCAATCAATAGAGTGAAATAAACATCAATTTCATTACCTGGTTTGTAAAGACCCGGAAATTCCGTGTATTTTTTTAATTATATGGTAATTTTACGAGTATGCAAAAATTTACATTGCATAATTCCGAGGCTTGGAATGCCTGGAATGAATTTTTGAACTTTTTTTTGGGTACGTTTAGTAAACGTGTGAGCGGGTTTTTGTAACTTTTGAACCAGTGCTTAGAATTGAAATCCGAGGACACCATTGAACTCACAACGCCGATATTAGCTTAAGGGAGGCTTCACCTCGACCGTAGTTGAGTTAGGAGGGAAGTTGGTTTTGTGGTTTTTCGTGGGAGATTTAAATAAAATAAATTATTTTTATTTGAAAATCTCCCACCATTCTTTTTTGAGTTCTGGTGGCGGGGACCACCTAAGGGAGGTCAGGCATTTAATGATAGACATTAAATGTCAGGTTACACAAAATGTGTAACCAACCTTCATAGGATTAATGAGGCTCATTAATTCCACATATTAATGAACCTCTTTAATTAAATGAATAAGAGTTAAACCCTTTAGATTTCCTCTAATTTAATTGTGCCAACGTAATGATTTTATTATGCCAATGTCATCATAGTCAATGGAAAACTTTATTTTAATAATTTGGCTATTCTTTTTATTGGGTTGGGGGAAAAATATTTGGAAAAGGGTTGGAAAAGATTTGGAGAAACTTTTCCCTCTCCAATGAAGAACGCCTCTCTAACGAAGAACTTGATCCAACGAAGATTGAGGAACCAAACCCGAGCCCAGATTGGAAGCACCTTGTGGAGGCAACGAACACTAATGTTATCCAATGACTTAGAATTCTTCCTCATGAAATCTTTAAATGAACTAAAAGGTAGGTAATGTTATTTTTGAATACCTTTACCCCATTCTTGAAATTTTTCTTGAACTATGAAAGTCTATGCGGCTTGCTACCGCTCTAACGCGGAGGGTGAGGACCAAACGAACATGGACCAACCACTCCGCAATCTTTGTGAATTTTGTTGCGTTCTTCGTGATGGAGGAAGTCGGCGACCGACATCGGAGGGACTCGGGTATGGCGGTCGGCACTCCGACCGGCCGCGAAGACGGTGGCGGCGCAACCACGCCGCCAGAGAAGAACTGCGGCCCGTCGGCCACGACAGATCAAGGGCGGCGGCTGGAACTCCGGCCTGCCGCATGAAGGGGATGGTGGCGCGCGTCCGCGCCGCCCAGTAGAGAAGAGCCATGACAGCGAGGTGAGGCACGACCGGCTCGACGCCGACTGCTGGTGATGGTGCAGCGTGTGACAGCGCCACGAGGGGAAGGATGACCAGCCGACCAGTCGGGGAGCCGAGCAGGCCGTCACACCGCGGGCCACACCGGCGGGCCGGGTCTGATCCCGTGGGCCTGGTCGGACCCAGGACCAGACTCGGGTCGGGCCAGGTCGACCCGAACCGAGTCGAGTCGGCCCAGGCCGGGTCAGTCCAACCGGGTCGGACCGGACCCGGACCAGTTATGACCCTTTCTACGTTTTTGGCCATATGTTGATCCACGAGCGACCGATTGACAAACTGTCTATGACAACATAAGTCTTGGATCAAGAAGGGCCTTTTGGTATAACCCACTTGGGTTTTGGATAAAGTTGGGGTGTGACCGGGTTGTATCAAACACGAATCCAACCAGGTCCTTAAGTCTAAAAGACAAATAAATTACAGACCGGGCATCCGATTGATGAAATGTCTATTGCATTGAGACCCCTTTTACATAGAGGTACTCTAGTATACTTTTTTGTGGGAATTCATGGAAGTTGGAGTATCGACCTGTGGATTGAGGAACGGACCCTCCCAAAATGAAGCGAGCTTAGTGCGGGAACCCTGTAGCTAGCTGTAACATGAGAAAAGGATCCTTTGTGGGTATGTTCTTGGGATCGTTTGTGGGTCTGTGTTCGAGAGTTTCACTAGTATCCGCTCTAGAAATTCACGTGGGACTACTCAAGGATCCTACGTTGGTCTTCTGTACTAGGATCTGGTGTGGGTCTGATGATGTACTAGGATCCTATGTGGGTTTGCTGTACTAGGATCCTGTGTGGGTCTGATGATGTACTAGGATCTTGTGTGGGTCTGATGATGTAATAGGATCCTATGTGGGTCTGCTGTACTAGGATCCTGTGTGGGTTTGATGATGTACTAGGATCCTATGTGGGTCTGATGATTTAGGATCCTATGTGGGTCTTCCTCTTAACAGAGTAAGATGATTCAGTAGTTACATCTAATGATATCTACTACTGTACCTGAGTTATACCTGGTGTGAGTTGAGTATTTACCTTTGTGGTAATCTTCTATATGACGTACCTTTGTGGTACTTATCTTCGTGATGATAACTTTGTGGTATTCTTCTGTGTGGCGTACCTTTGTGGTATTTACCTTTATGGTAACCTTTCCTTCATGGAACAATTATACTTTGGCTAAGGAGTCGGGCCTTGTGTTTCCTCATGAATGAGTTGGGTAATATTTGATAACTTAGGTATTTGTATGGGCATATACCTAAGTATGGTTGTCACTTGTTTACATTCTTTGTGGTTTATCATTTGTGGATTTTGTGAGACCTTGAGGGTCTCGGGGTCCCTAATGAGTATTGTTATACTCATCCCTACACGGGCTATGCCCGCACCTTGTTGTATTTGGTGAAGACAACAAACAATGCTGATCGAGGCTCGGGGTATTAGGACTGGATGGTGCTCAGAGGTGGACCATTTGGCATGTTAGTACGCAGAGGAGACAGGCGGACGTGGAGTACTGAGGAGGAGATTTGTACCTACCCTTCATGTAGGAACCTCAGAGGATGACCCAGTAGTTGTCTTCCTTTTTCTTTAGTTGTATTTTATTTCTAGTTGTACTTGTACCTTTACTGTTGGGCTTGTATTCCGGCCCCTTTTACTTTCAAATCTCTTTTTGCTCTATAGTTTACTTGTGTTCGTATCTTACTGTGTGCTTGGTTGATTATGTTTATAGGATATAAAGACAATGTCTTCCTAGTTTTAGGGAATACAACTTTCGGTGCTAGTCGCCAGCCCCTGGCCTATGGAAGGTGGGTTTGGGGTAGTCACGACACGGGCCTTGAGGGATGGTTCGTGACATGGTTTTTTTAGTCCTGATATAAGAATAGATAACATAATGTATTTTTGTTTCATGCATAACCATAGAAGAAAGTTATAATTTAACAACATAACCAGCCATATATTGTGAGTTATACTTTTAAAACCAAAAGGATTAACTCCATCTGTAGATAGTACAAGACAAAGGTTTCTTGTATTGTTTCCAAATTCAGGATACTCGTGATCGATTATCTTCCATGAAGGAGAGTCCATCGAGTGAAAAAGTTTCCCATATTTATTTCTTGTATCTACATGCCACATTAATTTACTTGTAGTCTTCTCACTTTGTTATAGGTGCCTAAAACTTGGAATTATTGGAAAGTACCATAAAACTTTCATAGGACTTTATTTATCTTTCTTGCATCAAGAAGTACCACACTTTGGGTATTCCTTATGTGATTTTTAGTCCTTGATAAATAATATATAGTCACTCCGACAAGCATGTATTCTTTCAAATATCATACCCATTGAATGTATCATTATTTTAGTATCATATGTTCGGTTAGGAATCTCATTATCTTCTAGGATCATATAATTCAAGAGAGAAAGTGGTTTAGTAAAACTATTTTCAGTTCATCCATTGCCGGATTTTAAATTATACAACTTCAGTATGGCTGGAAATGATGTATATTTAGTACAACTAGCATACAATGGAATCTTTTCACAATTATTTAACTTCTCAATTTTTTTTTGTACAATCACGAATTTCATCTTCAACTATCATTTTCATTTCCTTAAAACAATCTTCATCATTATACACACCTACAATCACATCCTTGATATGGTCTTCTTCATTTTCCACACTTTTAATCATATCATATGATCCATAAATCACAGTGTTATCCTAGTCACTAGCTACATTCACTTTTTCCCCATGTTTATTCCAAAATTTATAACTTCAATATATTCCATGATAGATAAAGAGTTATCCCAAATCCTCTAGACCAATTAGTCTTTAATAACAACTTTGTAAACATGGACAAAGGATTTGAGAAGGGTCATATGCATGATCTTTTTCAAACTTTATGAACTCTTTCACCCCATATTCATACTATTTTGTCATATGATTGGAATCCATTCATTTTTTATTCATATAAATCCTATTTGATTTAGTAGTATTAATATTTAAAAAGATAAATAAATATAAAAAAGGAGACTTTCTAATAAGGGGAACCCAACATTTGAATATTTCAAATAATTTTAGCATTTTTTAAGGAAATGGGTAATTTAATTTAAGAAAATAATTGCTCCATGAGTGGTAGGTGTTATCCACTGAATTCTTCGATAAGTATCATCGATACCTAGTATTGGATGACTATTTTTCAAGGTAGTTCAAGCAACGTAGGTGCATATCCATAAGAAATGGGGGATGAGTCTCAAGAAACAAGATAAAATAATGACTGTTCAGAAGATGAAGATGATGAGGATATTAGTTTTTTACATAAATCTAAATATTCCAAGGCTGGGGAGTTAGAAAAGCATTAGAAAACATTTCTTAGTTTTCTACCTAATGTTGAAAAAATAAGCAGCAATAGTTTGATCCCTACAAGGGGATCCTCGATTAGTGTGACCCTGAGAAGGGTCAGTTGGATGGTATTAAATGAACTCATGTTGATATAGTTGTTGCAGTTTCAACAATCAAATCTAGCCTTCAATTACTCTATGAAAAAGAAAAGGATTTTGGTCTAAGAAATTAATTTCAGTACCTCTCATCTTTCAGTAAGGCCAAGGTTATGGGAGTGGGGTCATGATGGATATCCTATAGGTTAGATGAATTTAGTGACATGAACTTTCCATGGTGTTATTATAAATTGATATTATGTAGGAGGCAAGATTATTTGTATTTAGGAGGTCTTTGAAAATTAATATGATTATAAAAATAAAGATACCACCCTTTTTCCTTACACATGTATGAATTTATAAATACAGATACCACTCATTTCATTTCATTTATAAATATAGACACCACTAATTTTTTTTGACACATATTATAAGGATTGTTTGAAAAGGAAAAGGAAATTAGTTACTTTAGTTTGATCCATTGAAAAACTATTGATGTTATTTTGTATAATTAATGCTCCTTTTTTCATCATTTGTTCTAAATACTCATAGAACTTAAATTTGAATTCATGTTTCCCAAAAAAGGGAATTTCCTCAAATTTTACTTTTTATTGGTGTTGTCTACTATTTGACTATTTCATTTTTTATTTGATATATATTAAAAATCATTACATCTTCTTATACAGGAGCTTCATTATTCAAAGTGACCATAAAAATGGGTTAAGTGTACCACCACTTGAAGTTTAGTTTTTATTTATTTTCATTTTCATTTTAATAATGATGATTCCATTAAAATTTTATTTTTTTAAATTTTGTTATTCATGTTTCCATTAATATTTTGATTTTATAAATTTATTTATAAATATATTGTTTCATATTATGAATGCATGCACAAATTTAGTTATTCATGTTTCTATCAAGACTCAAGAATCTCTCTAAACTTATTTCTACAACTTTGTAATCACTATTACTGTCTAATTACTTGCCTCGTCAATTTTATATCAGTAATCAGAGTATTTAGGTAATTATTCCTACTCTAATTTATGTATTTTGGAATTTTTTCCATATTTCTAATCATTTCATTATAAATATATGTTTTCTATCTCTAAATACATGTAATATGCATTATTAGTTAGAATCTACACATCTTTTTAGGTATCTTTATATTTTTAAGAGTAAATAATTCTATTCTATATGTAGAATTTATTTTTATTTTAATTTTTCAAGATGAATGTGAATTATTAACTTTGAAAAATATGATTCTTTTAAAAAAACCCAGTTTGTATCCTCCCATCAACCCATGGGTAGACTTTAAAAGTAAATTCTTTTCATGCTAGTTTGAAAATATAACAATGAAAGTAAGATGTTCATTTTTTATAAAACAAGTCACATAAGGTCATCATTTAAATTTATTTTTACCCAATTTAAATAATCCAATAATTTAAGGAAGCCTTGATTTAAAACAATTTTTAATGTGATTCCATTTATAAAAAAAATAGTTTCCAAGCCATTCTTTACAATACACTTAGATTTAAGTTAAGGGAATAAAATAAGTATTTTAAACAAAGTTAAAGATCACACAAGAATAATAAAATAGTATTTTTAAAATCATGAAAAATCATAAATGATAATGAAACTAATACTGAAAAAACATGAACAAATATAGGCAGTAATAGTGTCCACTTAAGTAGATGAAAAATAGGCAAATATAGGCTGCAATAACATCCAATAAAGCAGTAGAAAATTAGTAAAATGTAGGTATCAATAGTATTCACTCAAGAAGGAATAAAATTGGGTATGTGACACACCTAACTAATAAAAATAAATAGTATCATGTCATTGGTTTGGACAACATAATGGACTGGTGGAGAGAATTAGTATTAGGTCGCTAGTCAGGATGAAAACTAACCTAGTAGAGGGGAGTTGTCTCATGTCACTGGTCAGGAAGACAAAATAAACTAGTGTAGTGGTACAATATTATGTTATTAGTCTAGATGATTCAAAAAACTAGTGGATAGGTTTAATATTACATCACTAGTTAAAACAAAACACTAAACTAGTTAGATTAAAAGTCTTATTTCAAGAAAAAAATTATCTTAATAAAACCCCATTTTCAAAGTTCCAACTGGGCATTTGGAAACATCTCTTGAAAATAAAATCACATAAAAATACATTATAAAATCCTTTGAAAACATAACATTCTTTATAAATGACTCTCAACTATATATAAATCCAAATAACAAAAAAAATATCCATAAAACACCTCAAACAAACATTAACCCACAAAGTGCAATAAAAAAGAAAATCTTATCCTTTGTTTGTAAGACATTTTCCTAAAAACATGAGTCTCCTCATTTTAAGATCATAAAGAACCAAAAAAATATTTATAATTTAGAAAAACATTCTTTAAGAGACAATAAGGCATTTAATCAAGCAATATGGGTTTATGGTATTTGAAAACTAGTTTTATATCTTAAAACTTGAGTGGAAACCCATTTTTTATAAAATTAAAACCCAAGGAAAATTATCATCATGGGGTGAAATCCACAAATTAATAATGATATAATTCATAAAACAATTTAAAAAATTGTTAGAACCCATGAGAAATCATGGTTTAAAATTTAAAAATCCGTGCCTGGAGCAACCTACCTTAAATCCATCTCTTTCACAAGATGCCATAATAAACCTCCAAAAAAGACTAGAGAAACCCTTATAATTCCATTAAAATTCATTAAATAAGAAAACTCAAGATAAAATCATGCTAAACAAAGTTATAGGTCACCAAATCCATACTAGGGAAAGGAAAAAATAAGGTCAGGAATAAGGAGAGTAGGGGGGATTTAATGTGTTTTATGCAGAAGTTGGGTGTTGTGGAAGTCATGTTGAGTGATGTGATGTGGTGCATGAATGAATTATGTGGCTACACGAAACCTAAAAATAAGATCAAACTCAATCGGTTGTCAAGGAATAGATCTAGAGGTTCCAACAAAATAAATTGGCACATACCTAAGATTTAGGGAGGGTGTATTCATTAGGAAAGTCATTGAAGATCAAGAGCAGTAGCGGTAGTAAGGTTTTGCAAGAGCAGCGAGAGTAGTAAGGCTCTGTGAGAGGTTGAAGGCTTGAGAGTGATGACTCTATTAGGATTCATTTTATAAGATCGAATAAAAATTTATTAGCACTTTCAAAAAAACTAATAAAGAGTAGTTTTATCAGCGCTAAAACAGTAAGCACTGATAAAACGAGTCTTTATCAGCGCTAAAATTCTAGCACTGATAAAGAGTAGTTTTATCAGCAGTTTTTTAGCACTGATAAAGGGTGACCTTTATTAGTTCTAGAAATAGCACATATAAAGATCTAATTTTAATAATTTATTAGTTTATTTATAATTATAATTATAAATAAATATATTTAAAAATATTTCTATACATTTATAAATATTTGTATGTATTTATATATATATATATTTATATAATTATATATATTGATATTCTTATATCAAAAGGGAAAGAAGATGGGTAGTGGGAGAGACCTTCACTGTGATGGAGATCCTTCAGGTAGTTACGTGATTTAGGGATTCTTCCTCTAATGGATTTTCCTAGGAACATTGATCTTGAGCTCCTTACTAGTGGGGATATTTGAAATCTCCCATGCAAGACCGAGGCATCAGGGGTTTCAAACCCCTCTTCTCGTGAATCTGGATGGGGAGATGCGATGAGGTTCTTCTCTTCAAACAACGATGGAGCTTTTGACTGAATATTCAAGTGAGGTCACTTTGGACATATTCACACAAATTAGGAGCCAATTCTTACTAGGTTTAAGATCTATAAATACTCAATCATCGCAAGAAAAATTGTTCCTTCGAGGAAAAATCCATGGAAAATTCAAGATATAGAGGGTCACCTTTCCGAGATTTGGGGTTTTTGGGGTTGGAAATGCATCTTCATTAGATGCAGATAGTTCTGTATTTTATTCCCATTAGAGGAGTTGAAGCGAAAGGCACGGGGGTTCAGACCAATTTCTATCCAACCTAGAACTCTATGTATTAGGGAATGGGATCCCTGATTTAATCCCTTTTCTATACAGAGCTCAAGAACACAATTATGGGTTCATATATATGGTTTGATCCAGATATTTTGGAACCCACAGATCATGTTCATATATATGGTTTGATCCGGATATTTTTTCTATTTTAGTGATGAATTTTAATCTTACTATTAAATGTGAGAAACTTTCATTTTTCTCTAGTTTTTAGATGATTGGGCACGTCATGGAACGATGTCAGAAGGAGATTTGTTTCATTATATGTGACTTGAAGGGGAATGATGAATATAGATGCAGACAGAAGGACTCCTCTAGGTATAGGAAGGCTGTCGGTGTGGAAGATACTACTTTACTTCCTAAATCTATGGGAGTTAGGAAGAATGATAATGGAACTCCTCATTTATCTAAGGAGATGAGATAGGTTGTTGTGGAGGAATTGAGACATGTGGAGGGTGTCCTAGATATGTAGGAGTAGAGTGATAGAACTTGGGTTGATATTATGTAAGGAGATTTCGATGTCCAGAGCATTGGTGCTATTTCTGAGGGTGAAACTCCGGCGCAATAGCTTGTTGACTCTCAATTGAGGCAGGAACAATTAATTGCATCAAGGGATCGCAAGGAAAAGTAAAAACTTGATGTTGAAACTTCTATGAGAGATAATTCCAGGAAGAAAAATGCTTTTATGAATATTGTTGATGCGGCTAAAAGGCACGATTCTACCACACAAGTCGTTGCAGCTTGTGACTTGACTAGGAAGTGGGACACTCACAAATCATCTTCTTTGAATATTGGTAACAAAAAATTTAGCCTTCTTGATATTTTGAACAATTCCAACAGCAAGGAGGTGTTCTGTGAGGAGTTTGGAAACTCCCATGGGACTATCCATGTAGATGGACATGCTAAAGGGCCTCGTTTTGATTGGTGAGAAGGATCCTCAACCTCATGAGGACCCAATCCCACCAGATAAATGTATTTAGCCTTATGTTGATGACAAGGGTTGGAAACAGCCTAAAACATGGAGAAGGGACCGTCATCCAAGAGGCAGAGGTGGTTGCTAAATCCATAGATGATGTATTTACTTGCTTGCAGTGGTTTGTCTATTGCTTTTCTTCTCATCTTCTCTGTACTTGTACTTTATGACATTTATTTTCAATAAATTTTAGAACCATGGGCATTGAAACATGGTTCACATTGTTTGGATATATTTATATTATTATATATATTTATAAAATTATAAATATAATAATTATATTTATTATTTAAATATATTTATTATAATTGTATAATTATATATATATATATATAATTATAATTATAAATAAATATATTCATAAATATTTGTATAAAATTATAAATAAATAAATGTATATATATATTTATTTATAAAATTATAATTAATATATTTATTATTTAAATATATTTATTATAATTTTTATAGTTATATATATATATATATATTTCTAATTCTAATTATAAATAAATATATTTAAAAATATTTCTATGTGATTATAAATATAATAACTATATTTATTATTTAATTATATTTATTATAATTTTATAATTATTTAAATATATATATATATATATATATAATTATTTATTATTATAATTATAAATAAATATATTCTAAAGTATTTATACATAATTATAAATATAATAAATATATTTATTTTTTAAATATATTTATTATAATTTTATAATTATTTAAATATGTATTTTCTTATTTATAATTATAATTATAAATCAATATATTTAAAAGTATTTATATATAATTACAAATATATATATATATATATAATTATAAATATAATAAATATATTTATTATTTAGATATATTTATTATAATTTTATAATTATTTAAATATATATTTAATTATTTATAATATCCTAAATACATTTTTTTAAAATATACATATATATTTATAATTGTGTAATTAAATATTTATATTACAAAATTATTTAAAAAATCTTTTAAATGTATTAAATATAGAAATTTCTTACATATTTTAAATGTTAAAACTTAATAAATAAAAATAGGTAAATATTATTCATATAAATAACAAACATATTCAGAATATTGCATGTACAGTAAATAAATATTAAAAAATGATTAAATATACTTTTAACATTATTAATGAATATATAATAATAAATGAGTGAATTAAATTAAATAAATTAAAAAATATTAAAAATTGAATTTGTAACATTTACGTGAATACGGATATACATATGTACACATACACATCTACACACACATACATACACACATGTATATACACACATACACATACATACTTGCAGTTGTACATGTACATATATTTTAAATTATTTAATATCAATATAAATATATATATCTTAATAAATATATTCATTTATATATTATATAATTGTTTAAATAAAATATATTTTTTAAAAAGAAAAGGTAATATCCCTTTTATTAAAAAAAGAAACAAAATGGAGGAGGAGAACAATTACAAAAAAACCCAAAAAAAAAGATGAGCCAAAAGACTCCAACAACAAACCATCAATGAAGATACAAAAGGTCCAGAAAATCAACCGCATTAGTAAGATTAGGACCTATCTTACCCCTACCATGAGAAGTTCTTCAATGCGAATGACAATCACTCTTCCAAGATTTCGCTCTTTGTCGTGGTTCATGAACATCACCTAAAGATTCCTCATCAGTGTCCATAGAACCCATTATATTGGATCCTTCCCTCTATCTAAGCTCCATATTCCCTATCCTCACATCCATAATAGGCACATCTTTGGAAACAACCCCTCCATTGTTAGCCTCTTCATGAGATCTAGTATTAAAACTAGTTTCACTTCTAGAGGCCCCTATTGGATCCAACGAAGTGGCCAACAAACTAGAATCGACAGTACAACTACTCTCACAACCTGAAATACTTCCAACATCAATACTCAAGGACCCTTCTTCAAGATGAAATCCAAAAAAATCCTTCCGAAGACAAACATCTTGTTATTGATTTGTAGCACCCAAAACACTAACCATGGGAGAACCAAAAAAATACACAAGAGAAAAGATACCAACCTATATAGAAGGATTTATCTCAATATTTGCAGTAATGACATTTCCATCTTTGATGGGAGAAGAAGATCCACCCCCCTTCCCAAGTTGATCATCATGTTCAATATTCTTGTTGACCTGTACAACAATGGTAGCAATATCTTGTTCACTATTGGCCTTACTACCAACAGAAAACCTTGGAAAGAGTTGAGCAGAATCTATCTCATGCTTTCATTCCCACTGGGCCTACAAGCCATGTAATGGGTTTCATGTCCACTGGTCTTACTGGCCATGTAATGAATAAATAAGACTTGATGGGTGGGTTGTCCCCTTATAGGGTTATGGTCTTCCTTTCCAAGGATGTGTGTGAGGTGTGTGTGTGTGTTTAAATATAATTGTACCCCCAAACACCTAATATATATATATTTTCCAAAACTATAGATTTAATTACATTGTCATTAATGGAGGGATAAGAAACTCCATCCCCCTGCCCAAGTTTTTCTTTCTCTCTAATTTTCTGTGTGACCAGTATAGAAATGGGAGTAGGATCTTTAAGAGATAAATCTCTAGTATCTTTTCTACTAATACTACCAATTGAATTCACAATATATATGCTCAAACCATAACCAAAGTTCTTATCTATAAAAGAAATAATGACTCCATCCTTCGCAAACCTTTTCCGCATTTATCAACAGAATGCCCAATATTGCAACATTTTTACAGAAAACAGGTAAGTTTTCTACATCAATATTCAACTCAAAACAGAATTCATCACCAACCAATACCACTGTATTAATGATAGTCAAACACAAGTTAATATCAACAAGAATATAATAAAAGCATTCATACCTCCACTACCACAAAATAGGGCAAGGGAAGCGCTGCCTTTTATTAGCGCTAAGCAGAAAGCACTGATAAAGGGGTAGGTCTTTATCAGTGCTAGCTAAAAGCACTAATAAATGTACTTTTTATCAGTGCTATTATTAGCGCCGATAAAAGTTTTTAATAAAAAAATATTATTAATTTATATTCAAAAGTTATATTTATTTTTATACATTGAATAAAAATGCATGTTTATAATTAATATATTTGTTTTAATAATTCAAAAAAATATATATAATGTTTTAATTGAAAAAAGTATTTATAAGACTATAATTAAATATATATATATAATTAAATAATTATAAGATTATAATAAATTACATTAAAAAATAAATATATTTATTATATTTATTATATTTATTAGATTTATTAGGTTTATTAGATTTATTAGAGATTTATTAGATTTATATTTATTATATTTATTAGATTAATTTATTAGATTTATTATATTTATGGGATAATTCTTTATATTTATTATATTTGTTATATTTAATATATTTATTTATTTGTTTTATTTATAAATATTGAATACATTTTAATATATATATTTATAATTAAAATTATTGAATATATATGTGTTTTCCAATGAATTTAGTCAATGAATATATTGATCATGTGTATATGTTATGTATCATGCATGAATGTTCATTTATGCATTACATCACATTGTCCATTGATGTGGTATATTGATTAATTCACAATGTTTCCCATATGAACTATATATGTTCTAAAAAATGTAATTATAAAATTACATTAAATATATTTAAATAATAAATATATTATATTATATTTTTAATGATATATATAAATACATTTCAAATACATTTGTAATTATAATTATAATTATATATATATATAATTATAAAATTATACATATATAATATTATAATTTTATTAATATATATATATATATATTAACAATTATATAGAAATATTTATAAATATATACTATTTATAGTTATAATTATAACTATAAATAAATAACTATATATATATATGTAAATAATTATAAAATTATAATAAATATATTTTTTATACTAGTTATAAATTTATAAATATATAATTAAATAGATATATTTATAAATATATACAAATATTTATAAATAAATACAAATAAATTTATATTTATTTAAATAATTATTAATTTATAAAAAAATATATTTATAATTTAATATATAATATGTTATAAATAATTAAATAAATATATATTTATAAATATATTTATAAATATTTATACAAATATTGATAAATAAATACAAATGTTATTTATAGTTATAAATAAATATAGATATATTTAAATAATTTTAAAATTATAATAAATATATTAATGATATATATTAAAAAATTATAAATATTAGATATATAAATTTATTATTATTTTATAATTATTTAAATAAATAAATATTTATTTATTTATAATTATATTTATAAATAAATATATATTTCATATAAATATTTATAAAATTAGAAGAAATATATTTATGTATATCTATAATATTTTAAATATATATAATTTATTTATTTATTTTATATATTTATATGATTATAAATATAATAAGTATATTGCTTATAATTTTATAATTACTTAAATTATCATTTTATAATTATAAATAAATATATAGTTATTTATAGTTATAATTATTAATAAATAAATATATATTTATCCTATATATCATTTTAAATAAATATATAATGATATAAATAAATTATTAAAATTATACCTTTATTAGCGCTTTTTAGCACTGATAAATAGGTCTTTTAGCAGTGATTTTTTAGCACTGATAAAGGTATGTTTTATAAGCACTTTTTATTTTAGCGCTGATAAAATATACATTTATCAGTGCTTTTAACTAACATTGATAAAGGTTCCAGTAGGTTTTATAAAAGAACCCTAACAGGCTCCTCCTCCCTCGCACCCTTTCAAGCCTTCGTAGAAGCTGAACCCTATGCCGTTGAGCCCTCCGCCATGACCCCTCCTCCTCCTCCTCCTACATCATCGTTGCCTCCTCCTCCTCATCTGCGGCTGCCGACTCATCCTCCTCTACCATCCCTCACCGCCTCCTTCTCCTCCTCCTCCTCTACCTCCTCCTCCTCCTCCTTGCGTGTCCCCCTTGTCCACCTAACCTGCTCCGGCGTGCCCTCCTCATCCAATGACCATCCCGGAATCCTCCTTTATAGAACATGGATTTCCCCAGTGAGTCTTTATTGCGGTTTCCCTAGTTTTTATAGGGTGCGTAGGGTTTGATTGAACCCTTAGGGGTAGGGTTTAGGTGTGATGTGTCTCCTTTGGTTTTTAGGGTGTGCGGAGGGTCTGTGATGTCTTGTTCTCCCTTTTATTTAAGCATCATCGCATTTGCACAAATCTAAGGTAGGCGAATCCACATTTTCCTTTCTAATTAAGTCCATTTGATGCTTGAATGTTTTTAGTTAAATCTTTTACTTGATTCATAGCTTCTCAATACACTTGGTTAATCTGATATAGTGTTTTCAAGTTAGTTGGTTTTGTTAAAAATAGTTTTGAAGTATTTTTCCCTAGTTATGTTTATGTGTGATTACGGAAATTGTGTTCACTTGATGTCAAATGTTGTTTTAATAATGTTTTTAACATGAAAAGCACCTTAGTATTACTCTTGAATAGTTTATTATGGTGTTTTTTAGTTTGTAATTTGTTTGATATGTTTATAAAATTTTTAATAAACTGCTTGGTTTGTTTATAAAAAACTATTTATAAAGTTTTTGGCCCGTTTATGAAATTTTTTATATTTTTTTTGTTTTTTATATAATTTATAGTAAACTATTTGGGTTTCTTATAAAATTATTTATAGTTTGTTTGTCCTGAAAAAAAAATGTTCATAAACTGGTTAGCTTGTTATAAAATTGTTTATAAACTAGTTGGGTTGTTTATATAATTTTTTATAAATTGTTTGGTTTTTTTGTACAATTTTGGATAAATAGTTTGGTTTGTTTTATAAAGGTGTTATCATTTTAGAGTTTTGATGTATTTTTTATGGAAATGATTTGGTGTGTGTTTAGAAAGGATAAAGGCCCTTTTAGAAATTGTGAAATGTTGGGTGTGTGTGTGTTTGAAACTCAAGGGCCCGTTTGTCACTTTCATATGATTTGTGTGTTTTAACTTGTCTTAAAAAGGAACTTGGGAACATTTTGGTAAATCCTTGGTGTAAAGGCTCTTTTGTCTATGTTTATGTAAAAGTGTTATTTTTTGTTTTGGAAATGGTTCCGGTGTGTGTTTGGTTTTTCAAGAGGGATTTTTTTTTTGGGGGGGGGGGGGGCGCACAACTGCCAGGTTTAAATTTTTTTCTTGGTTTTGTATGCCTCATGGTTGTGTGTTTTTTTATATTGTGTCTCAAATCATCCATATCATTGTGGATATTCATTTCTCCTCACAATAACCTTGTTATGAAATGACTATCACTAAAATTTTAATCCACTAAAGGCGAGTATACTATATTTTTTTTACATTGAATCATCAATGAGGTGTTCTCCTTAGATGCATCCCTTTATAGTAAACCATATAAAATACTTGTTTTCATTATATTTATTCATTTGTTTTTTTACGTGAGTGAACCATTAAGAGTGAATGATTTAATGAGTTACTTTAAATTGGGTAAAAATATCCTATAAAATGGGTTAACATCACCAAGATAATAGTTCTAAATATGCAACACCTAGATTCACCTATCATCTCAGGGTGATATTTTTCAACATGGTCTGAACATAAGTGAATTATATATGTATGAGTAAACTCATCCAATTTTTCATTACCATCATGAAAAGACCATATTCTTCATACCATGATTCACTTTAACTCGATAGGACACATTTACTTTGAAATATCCCTCAACCCCATAGAGCATCCAACTCATCCATGAGTATTTTAATGAAAATAATACCTAAAAAAATAGTACCAATACCCATGATTTAATTTTATTAAGAAACTAGTCATATGATGTATCAATTATGAATTTAATCTATATACCACAGAATAGGATACAATTTCATTTTTAGAGAAATCTAATTATCGATGTAAAAACAATTTCATATTAATATTATCTCTACTGAGATCAACTTGAAAATATCCTTTTTCAAGTCATATAATGAGATACTTATACAAACATAAATAACCTAGAAATCACCAATATATATTCAATATCTCTATAAACTCTAAGGTCCTTCATACACACCCCACAAATGAATCTATATCTATCATGTTGAGCCTCAAAACAAACTCACCCCAAAAGGAACACGAAGTAGATCTCTAGTTTAGAATAGATGAAATACAATCTAAAATTTATATAACCATCACTAAGTCACATTAATTACAAAAAACCATCATACTTCAATAAATTCTATATATATAACTCTCTTAAGGATAGCTTCGTTACATTCCCAGCCTCGAGTTTTAGTCTATGATGCACATCCTTGGATGCTTGATGCACCTCTTCTTATAGAACCTCATGATGGAATAACACAAACAACCTAAATATAATTACTTAAACCAACCTCATTCTAATAAAAAATATACAATGAATATTTAAACACACTACCATATCATCATTTCCATCAACATCTCCTCAACATTTAGACCCCCCAAGATTATTATTTACACATTCCACATCACTTATTACAATATGATGAATGAAACCAAACCTATTAAGATTCAATGAGGTTTGTAAGATATTTCCTATATATTTTTCCATAGGTTATGAAGTCACCACATAAGTTTTAATCACTTATTAGTTTTTTATGTCTACTTCACACACTTGGTTCAACAAACATTACTACCATACAAATGAGGAAATCCTTAGCAATGACTACTCTAAAGTCTGATCTATAAAAGATTTATCAGATATGATACTATCAAGACCCACCCCTATAGGAATTCCATTGGATTTGGGAATATATTAGTGTATTCCTTGCCATTCTATATTTAAATAGACATGGGTCAGTTACAATTGGAAGTGTAATGATACGACCCATGCTGGTATCATAACCAACAACTGACCTAACTTTACATTAACCTAAGAGGCATTCATGATCCCTATAGGATAGAAATGAAACCCTGGGAAAAAGATACAATTAATGTGGAATATTTTACCCCTAAATTAGAGTAAATTTAAAATGATATTTCTCCTGAAAACTAAACATGTCCCATTAATAGGTTGAACATCTAGGAAAATAGTAGACATGAAAAAAATAAATAAACAGGAAGCAGATATCACAGATGGAAAATAAAATTCCACTATTGACCAATAAAACCATTTAACTAGATATTTCCCATTCCTAAATCTCATTGGAACTATTTTGGATAGGTATAACATACGGGTTCTCATTTTATGTTTTCTTTTTAGTTAGAAATATCCTCTGTCGCGCACCTCTCCTCTGCCGCGAACACACCTCCACTGCGCGTTGAACGACACCTTTGCGGTGAGTTTTCTCCTCTTAATAATTGGTTTCCTCTTATTCTCATGTAATTACTGTTTGTTATTTATGGTTATGTTGTTAATTGTACGAGATAAATGCCCCGCTGAAAATCGTGGCTGTTGGTGGTCTTTGTTTGTGCACTAAATTAATTTCATGTTAGTTGGTTCCTGTTGAACATTTGAATATAGAAATTGGTAATTTATGTATACTTTGATAATGAATGAATGCACCAGTATGATAAAACTTTTGTGATAACCCCTGAATTAACTAGCGGGATTGAATAAGGGATGCTTTGTAAAATCTGAAATTGTGTTTGTTTGGTTTGTATGGTGTTGCAATTGTGAGCACGATTGTGTGTTTTTATGGTGTTACAGTTGTTGGCATAGTATGACATTTTTTTCCATGTTTTAGTTTATCCAATATTTAATATCAATCCAAACCTTACCCATTTCAATGGTACCACCACTTTTTTAGTAGTGAAATTCTACTGAATCTTAGAAAATCACTTCACTAGAGGACTCTATGGGACACTTTATGGACACCCTAGTAAAATATCCATAACAACACATGTAATGAATCCTTCCACCAACAAGAAATCTATTGAAAATAATACCATCTATTATTTTATTACCATAGTTCTTGACTCGAGACATTATGTTTCTAGAGAAACACAAAAAAACCGGTTTACAAAAATGCATATAGATCACATGTGGGAAACTAAAACATTCTAGTGCAAGGGATTATCATAGATAGTTTCATTGATTAGGTGGTTGGGAAGATGGGTGTGATCTACTTTGGTCCCGAGTAATGCATGGAGAGGTAAGGGTATTGTTTACCATAGGTAGTTCCATTGATTATTGTTGGATGATGACCCTATTTGAACATCTTTTGTGTAATTATTTTGTTAAATATTAATATTACTGAATCAAATAGGATGAATATGAATAAAGAATGGATGAATTCCAATCAGTTGAGAAAATAGTATGAAGATGGCGTGAAATTGTTTATCAATTTTTCAAAAGATCATGCAGATGACCCTTCTCAAATCCGTTGTTCATGTTTATGTTGTTGTTATTCAAGAAAAATTAGTCTAGAGGAGTTAGAAGAACACTTGACCTATAATGGAATAGATCGAAGTTATACATGTTGGAATAAACATGGGGAAAAAATGAATGTAGGTAGTGGCTAGGATAACACTGCATTTTATAGATCATCTAATATGATTATAAGAATGAACAATGAAGACGAACATATGGAGGATGTGATTGCATATGTGAATGATGATGAAGATCGTATTGAGGAAATGACAAGGAAAGTTTAAGATGAAATTCATGATTTCCCAAAAATGTTTGAGAAGTTAAAGAGTTGTGAAAATATTCCATTGTATGCTCGTTGCACTAAATATACCGCATTTTCAGATGTATTGAAGCTGTATAATTTGAAAACAGGCAACTGGTGGAGTGATTCCAGTTTTATGGAACCAATTACTCTCCTGAATAACATGCTCCCAGAAGATAATGAGCTCTCAAATCAAATATACGACGCCAAATGAATTCTACACTCGATGGGTATGATCTCTGAAATAATACACGCCTGCCCGAATGACTGTATACTGTTTCTTAAGGACCACAAATCACTTAAATAATGCCCAAAGTGTGGTTCTTCTTGATACAAGAAAGATGAATTCAGTCCTATGAAAGTTTTATGGTACTTTCCAATCATTCCAAGGTTTTGGTGCCTATATGGAAGTTATGAGACTACAATAAAATTGACATATCATGCAGATACAAGAATTAAATATGGGAAACTACGTCACCTGGAAGACTCTCCTTAGTGGAAGAGAATTGATCTTGAGTATCCTGAATTTTGAAATGAGGTAAGAAACCTTCGTCTTGTGTTATCTACTGATGGAGTGAATCCTTTTGGTTTTCAAAGCAGTAGTCACAATACAAGGCCAGTTATGTCGATAAATTATAACTTACTATCATGGTTATGCATGAAACAAAAATTTATCATGTTATCTATGCTTATATCAGGACCAAAACAATCAGGTAATGATATTGATGTTTATTTGGCTCATTTTATCGAGGATTTGAAATTATTGTGGGACTCAGTTATTACGTTGTATGATGCTTACAAAAATGAATATTTCAATTTGGGATCCATGTTGTATGGGATGATAAATGAATTTCAATCTTATGGAAATTTTTCAGGATATAGTATTAAAGGAACTCAAGGGTGTCCCATTTGCGAACGAGGTATATAGTCAATTAGGTTGAAACATTCATCAAAAACCATGTTTCTAGAACATTGTAGATTTATACCCCAATGGAATAAGTACCAATCTTGGACGACAACATTCGATGCAAGTTTAGAAGAACGTACAATGCCGTCTCCACTAATAGGTGATCAATTGTTTGAGAAAGTAAAAGATGTGGACACTAATTTTGGTAAACCATTTTCAAAAAACCTTATGAAAATTGGTAGGAAAAGGATATCAGTTTTTTTGAATTACCATAATGGAATGGTATATATGTCAGACATTTTCTTGATGTTATACATGTTGAAAAAAATGTATGTGATAGTGTCATCGGCACATTTCTAAATGTCCCTGGAAAAATAAAGGATGGAATTAAGGCAAGGTTGGACATGTTTGAGATGGGAATATGAGAAGAGTGGGCACCAGTGATGTAATGACCCGAAATTTTGAATAAATCTTGTTTCCAAATTTTATGTGTTATTTTATTTATTTTTATACTCAACAAAAATGTTTCATTTGATAACATGATTATAATTAAAATGAGACCGTTGGGTTTAAATGGTTATATAACCATTGGTCAATATGACCCCTGGAAAATAAACGTTTTGATTATTGTCTCTAAATACAAGTAATCTTGGTTAATTAATATAGAAAGAAGATTCGATAGCCTCACCCAGTAGTCTTGGACCGATCGAAGCCCATCTAACAGAACTTGGGAAGGAGGTAGCACCACTGGGCTTTGCTCTAGACTAAACCCAAGCCGAACATCATCGTGTGAAGCTAGAACGGAATCGCCTCTGCGAGAAGTTCAAACTGATAGAAATTACTACTCGTGCGATGTTAGCCGAGCCTCCCTCAGATTCTCTCACCTTAGCACACCTTACACTTAGGTCCTATGCTGGTGTGATAAGGGGCCATGTAAGGAGACCGTAACTGCCTTGTGTAATCCTTTGTTTTAAATAAAAATTGTGATTTCTTCTTATGATGAAGTTTATGAATTTTTAAATGACCGGATAAATATAGTATGCATATTTTTAATGAATTTTAGAAAAAGGATATTTTAAAAATGTTTATGTAAACCTTAAATAATTAAAAATGTGTAATGATTTTCGAAAAATGGTCTTCTACAATTATGTTCAGTACGAAATTTAGAGTCTTATAAGATCAACTTAATTTTTGATTAATAGTAAATTATGAATAGTGATTTTATGCTTAGGATTAGTAATGTGACCAAATGGATTAGTAATCTCACTTAAATAAAGTATTAATATAATCCAGGCACCTTGATTAAGTAGCGTGATTCAATAAAATGGTTAAATAACGGTTTCATAAATTATTATTCAAGTATTAGTTTTTTCGGGTGAATAGTGTTTTTTAATTAAAAATTTAATTAAAAATATTTAGAAAATTATTTTTATAAAATGGATTTCATTTTGGAACTCAGAGCGTCGATATTATGTTATGGTAATTTTTGGGGATTTTTCTGAAAAAATGAATTTTCGGTGAATAATGTAATTATTTAAAAATTAGATTAAAAATATTTAAGAAATTATTTTTATAAAATGGAGTTCATTTTTTAAATAAAATCATTGATATTTGGTTAAGGTAAAATTTTGGGATTTTTCCGGTAAAAATACAGTTTTAGGGTTTCGGTATGTTTAATGATCTCATAGCTGTGTCATGATGATGTCATGAGATATTTTAAGGGATGACCGGCCAAAGGTGATGAATTATTGTTTTGGGGGCCCCATGTGGCCTAACTCCATGGTAAATGCCAAGGGAGAGCACATGGTTTTGAGAAAAGCACTTTTGAGGTGTCCCTTGGCCATTAATGCCTTGTCCCCTCACTTTCCTTATAAATACCAAGAAATCCTCTCATCCATTTCGACTCCCAACTCCCCCACAACGAATTTCTGGTCTCATTACCTCCCAAGTAGTCCTCCCAAGGTGCCGCCAAGCCCTCAAGGCCCAAACCTTTGAGTTTTAAGAGTTACGTTTTAAGGTAAGGGATCCAACCTCTCTCTTTCTTTTCAAGTAATCTCTTTTATGTAATTTCTTTTATGCTCCATGTTCTTATGTTAAATGGTGTTCTTTTATACTCCTATTAATTCCCTTTTCATGTTCCCATAATTAGAGATCCCCTCTTACTCTCATTATTTCGTTTAATGAAGTTTTAAGTGGCGCAGTTAGGCTGCCGAAAGTTTTGTAAGAGATTCTTTCTCCCTTCTCATTTTTCAAGATCTATTTTCATGTAAAGTATTTCAAGTTACTTTTTATTATGTTGGGGTATGATCTCTAAATTTATCATACTGATATTTTATGATCATATGATGAGATACCCCATTTGATCTCTTCAATTCAGTATTTTGAAGTTTTAAGTGGCGCCGTTAGGCTGCCGAATTTTTAAGTGGTTCTTCACCCTTCTCGTTTTGAAGTTCTACTTTCATGTAAATTATTTCAAGTTACTTTTTGTTATGTTGTGGTATGATATCTATATCTATCATACTGATCTTTTATGACCATATTATGAGATACCCCATTTGATCTCTTCAATTCAGTATTTTGAAGTTTTAAGTGGCGCCATTAGGCTGCCGAATTTTTAAGTGGTTCTTCACCCTTCTCGTTTTGAAGTTCTACTTTCATGTCAATTCTTTCAAGTTCCTTTTTGTTATGTTGGGGTATGATATCTATATCTATCATACTTATCTTTTATGACCATATGATTAGAGACCCCATTTGATCTCTTCAATTCAGTATTTTGATGTTTTAGTGGCGTCGTTAGGCTGCTGAATTTTTAAGTGGTCCTTCCACCTTTCTCCCTTTTCAAAGTTATAATTCCATGTCATGTCTTAAAAGTTCCTTTTTATTATTTTGGGGTATGATCTATATATCTATCATACTTATCTTTTATGTTCATATGATGAGAGACCCTATTTGATCTCATCAATTCATTTTTGGTTGAAGTTTATGTAACGCTGTTAGGCTGCCGAATTTTCATAAGAGAAATCTTATTTTTGTCTTCCTTTCATGTTCTTCATTTCATATGGTATATTTTCAAATTTCATTACCATGTTCTTAAATCCCTTATATTCTGCCCCTCTACTGTTTTATGGGTCATTTATGAATGTTTGACCCATGTCCCCTCTCTTTTCAATGTTTTCTAAAACCCCGAAACGTAGCCGTTATGCTGCAGAATTTTCGTCTCAAAATGCCCCCTCTCTTTTCTCAAAATTATTTTATGTTATTAAGTGAATACTAAAAGCTCTTATTCCTATAGGGGTATTCACATATATATCAAAATGTTCTATTTTAAATTCTGGGATTTACATACATGAAACCCGCTTTCCCTTTCTGTGGGTTTAAAGTGACATAAAGATCATGTCTTTAAAGCAGTTTTTAAAACGTTATGATTATGAAATGAAACCCATTTATTTTATGCTATATGGGTTATTTATGAAATGTTTGATGATGATATATGTGGCTCACATGATAATAAAGGCAAATTTAAGGGCGCGCCCTGATAGCGCTCCAATGCATTGGGTAATGATGTAACCACTAGAGATTACAATTTTCACGATACCTTGGTGAATAACCTTGGTAATTTTCAAATGACACCTTGGGGATGGACCTTGGTGATATGTTCATGATTGTATATGTTAAATGTTGTATCCACATCTACAAGTTATGAAAAATGTTATTTTTATTATGATATGCCTCATGATTTCATTCTCATTCCTTAAAGTTCTTTTCATGACTTTATTGATGTAACTCAAGTTCATATGTAAAATGTTTCACTTATTTCCCTTACTGGGCCTTCTGCTCACCCTTTCCTTTGATGTATGTCCCCAGGTTATGTGATGCAGTAATGAACCTAGTATGAAAATGAGGAGAAGCCTTTCAAGTGTTATAGAAGAATGTTTTATGTTTTCATGTTTAAAGTTCCTGGTTTCCAAGACACTAAACCTTAAAGATCCCCGGTTTTGTAAAATGTAATGAAAGTTTATGTGATAAAAAGGCAGGATGCTATAGTTGGTATCAAAGGATGGTTTAGTTATTTGTGGAAATTAGGATATGAAAAATTTAGGAAGAAGCCTATAGAAAAGTTTATATATAGGAAATCTTCCTGGTATTCTGGTGAGTATTGAGTAATGGGTTGCCAAGCAAATACATCCCTGTCTGGATACGAGCAGGTAGAGGTGGCTCTGGCACAGATGTACATAGGGGTAAAACCCGAAAACACCGCTTTGAGCTGGACTCGAACGGGAACTGGTACACGACAACGGGACTTGTTTCACTTTTGGTTACGACACTCCCGGGGGATATGCTTTGGTAAATTCATAAGCTTAGTATGAACCATTATTAAAGGAACAAAGATAAAATAAAATACAGATTCACATAAGGATATATGATCATGGATAACCTAGTTTGAAATCTAGGGGATCACAAGTTAGGGTATACTTTTACTCTACAAGTTATCCATATATGTGTTAAGTTCCTTTTTATGATTATTGGCTAAGTATTAAAGCCCCTAATTGTACTTTGTTTTCGTAGTTAATGGAGGGAAATGGAAGAACATGTCCCAACAACCAATGTGATAAGAAATGTGACGATTGGCATATTAATATGAAAGAGGTGGTTAGGGGATTAAAAGATGATTGTTATTTTGGAATACGTTCACTATTTTGGGGACCCTATATGATCGAGGTAAATAGATTACTACGTTATTTTCATTGAGAAGTAAGGTTGACTTATATTTTGAAGAATCGATGAATTTAAGGTGGACTTATAGTAAGTTAGGTTACTTATGGGAATGATTAACCTATCTTGGGTAAAATATGTTTAGGTTAGCTACTTTTGTTATAAGATGTTAGGAGTGGTTGATGTTGTTTGGATATGAACAATGAAGTTTATTTTGGAAGACTATGTTATCAAATCCCTCTTGTATTTGGGTTTCAATCTTAGTTTGGTTTATTTTGAGGAATTTTAAGGACCGTTATTTATGGAATGGTCTATGATGAACTTTGGGTAGTACCATGGAACTTTGAAGATTTAAAATTAGTTTCCATTCCTATAGGATTCTTTCTTTTTGAAGAGTTGTTTTACCTTACCCTTTCTGTTTTTGGGATAATGTTTAAAGATAAATGAAATAAATAGTTAATCTTTTGTGGATTATGTGATTCTCTATAAGATGATTCTTGTGTTTTAATGAGACCAAGTAGTTTTGAATTATCATCATTTTGAGAAAAGATTAGTTTTGGTAGAAACTTATTAAAGGATGAAACTCTACATGAAGGTAGGTATATTTTCTTATGTTTTTGTTCTGTTTAGTAAATGAATTCCCCAAAATTATGAAAAGGAACGTAAAACAAAAACGTTGTTGGTTTACGTTTCCTACTAGGTAATCAAAGACCGTTTACACACATCATAAGTTTGGGATTTTCTTATGGTTAACTTTCTCCTAATAATGTTTTCTATCACTCTCCCTCAGAGCATGACCCTTTGTTTTGTCCTCCATGTCCATGTTTTCCGACATGGAATCCTAGTGTGGGTTAACTCGGGTGACCTTTGTACTTCCCTTTATTTCTTTTAAAGTAATAGTTTTACTGAATCCTTTTCCGATGTGGGACTTTCAATGAAATTTCAAAACCCAATTTTAAAAATTGCGAGGACACAATTTCTTAAGGGGGGAAGAATGTAACGACCCGAAATTTTGAATAAATCTTGTTTCCTAATTTTATGTGTTATTTTATTTATTTTTATACTCAACAAAAATGTTTCATTTGATAACATGATTATAATTAAAATGATACCGTTGGGTTTAGACGGTTATATGACCATTGGTCAATATGACCCCTCGAAACTAAACATTTTGATTATTGTCTCTAAATACAAGTAATCTTGGTTAATTAATATAGAAAGAAGATTCGATGGCCTCACCCAGTAGTCTTGGACCGATCGAAGCCCATCTAACAGAACTTGGGAAGGAGGTAGCACCACTGGGCTTTGCTCTGGACCAAACCCTAGCTGAACTTCATCGTGTGAAGCTAGAATGGAATCGCCTCTGTGAGAAGTTCAAACTGATAGAAATTACTACTCGTGCGATGTTAGCCGAGCCTCCCTCAGATTCTCTCACCTTAGCACACCTTACACTTAGGTCCTATGCTGGTGTGATAAGGGGCTATGTAAGGAGACTGTAACTACCTTGTGTAATCCTTTGTTTTAAATAAAAATTGGGCTTTCTTCTTATGATGAAGTTTATGAATTTTTAAATGACCGGATAAATATAGTATGCATATTTTTAATGAATTTTAGAAAAATGATATTTTAAAAATGTTTATGTAAACCTTAAATAATTAAAAATGTGTAATGATTTTCGAAAAATGGTCTTCTACAATTATGTTCAGTACGAAATTTAGAGACTAATAAGATCAACTTAATTTTTGATTAATAGTAAATTATGAATAGTGATTTTATGCTTAGGATTAGTAATGTGACCAAATGTATTAGTAATCTCACTTAAATAAAGTATTAATATAATCTAGGCACCTTGATTAAGTAGTGTGATTCAATAAAATGGTTAAATAACGGTTTCATAAATAATTATTAAAGTATTAGTTTTTTTTCAGGTGAATAGTGTTTTTTAATTAAAAATTTAATTAAAAATATTTAGAAAATTATTTTTATAAAATGGATTTCATTTTTGAACTCAGAGCGTCGATATTATGTTATGGTAATTTTTGGGGATTTTTCTGAAAAAATGAATTTTCGGTGAATAGTGTAATTATTTAAAAATTAGATTAAAAATATTTAGGAAATTATTTTTATAAAATGGAGTTCATTTTTGAAATCAGAGCATTGATAATTGGTTAAGGTAAAATTTTGGGATTTTTCTGAGAAAGTTGAATTTTCAGTGAATAGTAAAAATACAGTTTTAGGGTTTCTGTATGTTTAATGATCTCATAGATGTGTCATGATGATGTCATGAGATATTTTAAGGGATGTCCAGACAAAGGTGATGAATTATTGTTTTGGGAGCCCCATTTGTCCTAACTCCGTGGTAAATGCCAAGGGAGAGCACATGGTTTTGAGAAAAGCACTTTTGAGGTGTCCCTTGGCCATTAATGCCTTGTCCCCTCACTTTCCCTATAAATACCAAGAAATCCTCTCATCCATTTCGACTCCCCACTCTCCCAAAACGAATTTCTGGTCTCATTACTTCCCAAGGAGTCCTCCCAAGGTGCCCCCAAGCCCTCAAGTCCCAAACCTTTGAGTTTTAAGAGTTACGTTTTAAGGTAAGGGATCCGACCTCTCTCTTTCTTTTCAAGTAATCTCTTTTATGTAATTTATTTTATGCTCCATGTTCTTATGTTAAAGGGTGTTCTTTTATACTTTTCTTACTTCCCTTTTCATGTTCCCCTAATGAGAGATCCCCTCTTAATCTCATTATTTCATTTAATGAAGTTTTAAGTGGCGCCGTTAGGCTGCCGAAATTTTTGTAACAGATTCTTTCTCCCTTCTCATTTTTCAAGATCTATTTTCATGTAAAGTATTTCAAGTTCCTTTTTATTATGTTGGGGTATGATATCTAAATTTATCATACTGATCTTTTATTATCATATGATGAGAGACCCCATTTTATCTCTTCAATTCAGTATTTTGAAGTTTTAAGTGGCGCCGTTAGGCTGCCGAATTTTTAAGTGGTTCTTCACCCTTCTCGTTTTGAAGTTCTACTTTCATGTCAATTCTTTCAAGTTACTTTTTTTTATGTTGAGGTATGATCTCTATATCTATCATACTGATATTTTATGACCATATTATGAGAGACCCCATTTTATCTCTTCAATTCAGTATTTTGAAGTTTTAAGTGGCGCCGTTAGGCTGCCGAATTTTTAAGTGGTTCTTCACCCTTCTCGTTTTGATGTTCTACTTTCATGTCAATTCTTTCAAGTTCCTTTTTGTTATGTTGGGGTATTATATATATATCTGTGATGTTATTAATATTTTCATGACTTATTATATTCCCCCTTTACTTATTTTATATGAAATGTGCATAATTTGTGTGAAATATTAATGTTTTAATATTAAGTATAATATTTGAGCATTTTTAGAAGTAGTCCAATTGAGTCAGTTTAATGTTTTAATTATAAATGTCACTATAATGATCCAAATTGTGTGGTTATTGTTTTGTAGGATTCTAATTTCAATATACAACATCTCATTAGAAGGAACCATGATACAATTCTGCCATTTGAAGGGTCATATGGTCCTCACAAACAAGACCAAAGAATCTGTGAACAAACTGGACCAGCCTTGAAGATTGATTTACTAGGCTCAATACAGAAGTCCAAAAACCTCAACTCTCCACAATAATTCGGGGGACACTACATGTCATCTTGGATAAAAATTTCATGGCCCAAATCCAAGTACAAGGGGCCCAAATAAATCTTTGAAGTCCAGCACACCATTCTGTCCGAGAATTAAAATAAGTATACTATTAATGACATATCTCATGATGTAAGAATAAAATAGAGCTGAGATTTTGCAGTGTGAAATAGGAGATATAGGTAGCCGACTTTGTTGAAGAAGTCATTCGGATTTGAAGGCATATTACTGTTGAAAAATCCATTCACATTTTGGCTATAGAAAAAGCATGGATAGAAATGGACAGTTTACCTTTGTTTAATAAAACCGTCATAACTTTGGGTACACTTTTCCAAATTCCTCACTATTTTGACAGTAGTCGGACAACATTATTTTCTACAACTTTTAATAAGGAGATATTTGAATATTCGGCTGTCTGAATAGCCAAATTGGCGATGCAAGTGGAGGGACAGATTGGGAATGCAAACAGTCCACTCATTGGGCTATAAATACTCTCCCCTTCTCTCCTTGAGAGGGGTTGGCATTTCAGAAGAGAGGAGATCATATTGGCATGAACAAAGATTTTCCAAAGGCTTGGGAGGACCTTCCATACTCAATTTTTCACTTGATAGACCTTTCCTCCTCTCTTTGTTTTCACTTAATTTCGTGTTCTTTATTTTTGTAATCTTGTAATTCTCTTTCTTTGTAATTCTGTTTTAATTCAAGTTACTTATTCAATATCTCTTATTCTCATCCACATTCTGTAGTTTAATATTTATGTTCCTAAAATAGTTTAAATTCAGTTGAATACCCTTCCCTTCTTTTGCTTCCTCATTCAATCGAAAATCCGTTTTTAATTATCATCATCGTTTGTGTGTGTGTGTCAACGTACCACTCTTTTCTAATCCCTTTCTTTTTCTTCTATTCTTAATTTATCATCATAATTATTTTAACCAAAATATTAAACATCCTAATGGCTGAGTAAATCTCTCATTGGGGTGAGTTATAATTCGGGGATGTTAAGTGATTGAGAGTTTTGCTCGATGAGTATTCTTTAAATTAATATTGTGTATGTTAAACTTAATATGTCATGGATTAATGATATGTTTTGTTTAACGAGTGGTTTCCATGGATTATTGGAACCATAAATACACTACCATAAATAAGTTTTGATTTATATTAGAACCCTAAGTTAAGTTAAGGCTTGGATTAAAGCCTTCACACTTAGGAATTCCAATCAACGTCAACTTATGACATGGGTGTTAATTTAATGCAATACAAAGTAAGGCTCAAGGATATCACATGCTTAACTCCCCAATAATGAACTCACCCCAATATTTATCAATTTGGTAAATCAAACATCATCCATAAATCATTTCAATTAAGCTCTGCAAACAAACCCCCCTAATCAAAATACAATCAACTAAAAGCAAACGACTATCACAAAGTGTCATCGCTGAGGATTCGACCCGAGTGCTGCTATACACATTAGCAGAGCACCGGAACATTGACCGGTCGATAGGTGACAATAGACCGCAGTTTCAATCTGTCATACTGATCTTTTATGACCGTATGATGAGATACCCCATTTGATCTCTTCAATTCAGTATTTTGATGTTTTAGTGGCGTCGTTAGGCTGCTGAATTTTTAAGTGGTCCTTGCACCTTTCTCCCTTTTCAAAGTTCTAATTCCATGTCATGTCTTGCAAGTTCCTTTTAATTATTTTGGGGTATGATCTATATATATATCATACTGATCTTTTATGTTCATATGATGATATACCCTATTTTATCTCATCAATTCATTTTTGGTTGAAGTTTATGTAACGCTGTTAGGCTGCCGAATTTTCATAAGAGAAATCTTATTTTTGTCTTCCTTTCATGTTCTTCATTTCATATGGTATATTTTCAAATTTCATTAACATGTTATTAAATACCTTATATTCTATCCCTCTACTGTTTTATGGGTCATTTATGAATGTTTTACCCATGTCCCCTCTCTTTTCAATGTTTTCTAAAACCCCGAAACGTAGCCGTTATGCTGCAGAATTTTCGTCTCAAAATGCCTCTCTCTCTTTTCTCAAAATTATTTTATGTTATTAAGTGAATACTCAAAGATCTTATTCCTACAGGGGTATTCACATATATATCAAAATGTTGTTGGTTTACGTTTCCTACTAGGTAATCAAATACCGTTTACACACATCATAAGTTTGGGATTTTCTTATGGTTAACTTTCTCTTAATCATGTTTTCTATCACTCTCCCTCAGAGCATGACCCTTTGTTTTCTCCTCCATGTCCATGTTTTCCTACATGGAATCCTAGTGTGGGTTAACTCGGGTGACCTTTGTACTTTCCTTTCTTTCTTTTAAAGTAATAGTTTTACTGACTCCTTTTCTGATGTGGGACTTTCAATGAAATTTCAAAACCCAATTTTAAAAATTGAGAGGACGCAATTTCTTAAGGGGGGAAGAATGCAACGACCCGAAATTTTGAATAAATCTTGTTTCCTAATTTTATGTGTTATTTTATTTATTTTTATACTCAAAAAAATATTTCAATTGATAACATGATTATAATTAAAATGAGACCATTGGGTTTAGACGGTTATATGACCATTGGTCAATATGACCCCTGGAAACTAAACGTTTTAATTATTGTCTCTAAATACAAGTAATCTTGGTTAATTAATATATAAAGAAGATTCAATGACATCACCCAGTAGTCTTAGACCGATCGAAGCCCATCTTACAGAACTTGGGAAGGAGGTAGCACCACTGGGCTTTTCTCTGGACCAAACCCAAGCCGAACTTCATCGTGTGAAGCTAGAACGGAATCGCCTCTGCGAGAAGTTCAAACTGATAGAAATTACTACTCGTGCGATGTTAGCCGAGCCTCCCTCGGATTCTCTCACCTTAGCACACCTTATACTTAGGTCCTATGCTGGTGTGATAAGGGGCTATGTAAGGAGACCATAACTGCCTTGTGTAATCCTTTGTTTTAAATATAAATTGGGATTTCTTCTTATGATGAAGTTTATGAATTTTTAAATGACCGGATAAATATAGTATGCATATTTTTAATGAATTTTAGAAAAATGATATTTTAAAAATGTTTATATAAACCTTAAATAATTAAAAATGTGTAATGATTTTCGAAAAATGGTCTTCTACAATTATGTTCAGTACGAAATTTAGAGTCTAATAAGATCAACTTAATTTTTGATGAATAATAAATTAGGAATAGTGATTTTATGCTTAGGATTAGTAATGTGACCAAATGGATTAGTAATCTCACTTAAATAAAGTATTAATATAATCTAGGCACCTTGATTAAGTAGTGTGATTCAATAAAATGGTTAAATAAGGGTTTCATAAATTATTATTCAAGTATTAGTTTTTTCGGGTGAATAATGTTTTTTAATTAAAAATTTAATTAAAAATATTTAGAAAATTATTTTTATAAAATGGATTTCATTTTTGAACTTAGAGCGTCGATATTATGTTATGGTAATTTTTGGGGATTTTTCTGAAAAAATGAATTTTCGGTGAATAGTGTAATTATTTAAAAATTAGATTAAAAATATTTAGGAAATTATTTTTATAAAATGGAGTTCATTTTTGAAATCAGAGCATTGATATTTGGTTAAGGTAAAATTTTGGGATTTTTCTGAGAAAGTTGAATTTTCAGTGAATAGTAAAAATACAGTTTTAGGGTTTCGGTATGTTTAATGATCTCATAGCTGTGTCATGATGATGTAATGAGATATTTTAAGGGATGGCCGGCCAAAGGTGATGAATTATTGTTTTGGGGGCCCCATGTGGCCTAACTCTATGGTAAATGCCAAGGGAGAGCACATGGTTTTGAGAAAAGCACTTTTGAGGTGTCCCTTGGCCATTAATGCCTTGTCCCCTCACTTTCCCTATAAATACCAAGAAATACTCTCATCCATTTCGACTCCCCACTCTCCCACAACTAATTTATGGTCTCATTACCTCCCAAGGAGTCCTCCCAAGGTGCCCCCAAGCCCTCAAGGCTCAAACCTTTGAGTTTTAAGAGTTACGTTTTAAGGTAAGGGATCCGACCTCTCTCTTTCTTTTCAAGTAATCTCTTTTATGTAATTTCTTTTACGCTCCATGTTCTTATGTTAAAGGGTGTTATTTTATACTCATATTACTGCCCTTTTCATGTTCCCATAATGAGAGATCCCCTCTTACTCTCATTATTTCGTTTAATGAAGTTTTAAGTGGCGCCGTTAGGCTGCCGAAATTTTTGTAACAGATTCTTTCTCCCTTCTCATTTTTCAAGATCTATTTTCATGTAAAGTATTTCAAGTTCATTTTTATTATGTTGGGGTATGATATCTAAATTTATCATACTTATCTTTTATGATCATATGATGAGAGACCCCATTTGATCTCTTCAATTCAGTATTTTGAAGTTTTAAGTGGTGCCGTTAGGCTGCCGAATTTTTAAGTGGTTCTTCACCCTTCTCGTTTTGAAGTTCTACTTTCATGTCAATTCTTTAAAGTTCCTTTTTTTTTATGTTGGGGTATGATCTCTATATCTATCATACTTATCTTTTATGACCATATGATGAGAGACCCCATTTGATCTCTTCAATTCAGTATTTTGAAGTTTTAAGTGGCGCCGTTAGGATGCCGAATTTTTAAGTGGTTCTTCACCCTTCTCGTTTTGAAGTTCTACTTTCATGTCAATTCTTTCAAGTTCCTTTTTGTTATGTTGGGGTATGATCTCTATATCTATCATAATTATCTTTTATGAACATATGATGAGAGACCCCATTTGATCTCTTCAATTCAGTATTTTGATGTTTTAGTGGCGTCGTTAGGCTGCTGAATTTTTAAGTGGTCCTTGCACATTTCTCCCTTTTCAAAGTTCTAATTCCATGTCATGTCTTGCAAGTTACTTTTTATTATTTTGGGGTATGATCTCTATATCTATCATACTGATATTTTATATTCATATGATGAGAGACCCTATTTGATCTCATCAATTCATTTTTGGTTGAAGTTTATGTAACGCTGTTAGGCTGCCGAATTTTCATAAGAGAAATCTTATTTTTGTCTTCCTTTCATGTTCTTCATTTCATATAGTATATTTTCAAATTTCATTACCATGTTCTTAAATCCCTTATATTCTGTCCCTATACTATTTTCTGGGTCATTTATGAATGTTTGACCCATGTCCCCTCTCTTTTCAATGTTTTCTAAAACCCCGAAACGTAGCCGTTATGCTGCTGAATTTTCGTCTCAAAATGCCTCTCTCTTTTCTCAAAATTATTTTATGTTATTAAGTGAATACTCAAAGATCTTATTCCTACAGGGGTATTCACATATATATCAAAATTTTCTATTTTAAATTCTGGGATTTACATACATGAAACCCGCTTTCCCTTTCCGTGGGTTTAAAGTGACATAAAGATCATGTATTTAAAGCAGTTTTTAAAACGTTATGATTATTAAATGAAACCCATTTATTTTATGCTATATGGGTTATTTATGAAATTTTTAATGATGATATATGTGGCTCACATGATAATAAAGGAAAATTTAAGGGTGCGCCCTGATAGCGCACCAATGCATTGGGTAATGATGTAACCACTAGAGATTACAATTTTCACGATACCTTGGTGAATAACCTTGGTAATTTTCAAATGACACCTTGGGGATGGACCTTGGTGATATGTTTATGATTTTCTATGTTAAATGTTGTAGCCACATCTTCAAGTTATGAAAAATGTTATTTTTATTATGATATGCCTCATGATTTCATTCTCATGCCTTAAAGTTCTTATCATGACTTTATTGATGTAACTCAAGTTCATATGTAAAATGTTTAACTTGTTTCCCTTAATGGGACTTCTACTCACCCTTTCCTTTCATGTATGTCCCCAGGTTATGTGATGCAGTAATGAACCTCGGATGAACATGATGAGAAGCCTTTCAAGCGTTATAGAAGAATGTTTTATGTTTTCATGTTTAAAGTTCCTAGTTTCCAAGACACTAAACCTTAAAGATCCTCGGTTTTGTAAAATGTAATGAAAGTTTATGTGATAAAAAGGTAGGATGCTATAAGTGAAGGGTGAAAAATGAACATTTCTTCCTCCTACTACTTACACTCTTTCCAGGAAAGAGAGATATCAGTTTTTCGACTTCTTGTATGATGTAAAGGTTCCAAATGGGTATTCATCAAAGATCAAGAACATCGTGTCAATGAGAAATTTAAGTTAAAGAGTTTTAAATCACATAACTGCCATGTTTTGATGTAAGATCTAATTCCTATAGTTTTATGATTTATTTTGCCCAAGAATGTCCACCATACATTAATGAAGCTATGTTTCTTCTTCAAAGCTATATGCAGAAACGTTATAGACACGACAAAACTGCCAAATATGGAAAGAGAAATTTCTATCATATTATGTGAATTGGAAATGTTCTTTCTATTGAAATTATTTGATATGATGGTTCATTTTATGGTTCACTTGGTGAGAGAGATTTGACTATGTGGTCCTATACATTATAGATGGGTGTACCTCATTGAACGATATATGAAGATTTTGTAAGGGTATATCAAAAATCGAAGTCGTCCAGAGGGTTGTACTGTAGAGTGATATATTTTTGAGGAAGTTTTTGAATTCTATACTGAATACCTATATGGTGTGGAAAGCATTGTCCTACCAAAATCTCGTCACATTAGGCGGCTTGAGGGTGAAGGAATTTCTATAAGAGAAGTTGTCATAATCAATATTACAGATTGGGAGGAGTCCCACCTTTATGTTTTGCGTAACAATTTCGACGTTGACCCATATGTTCAAATCCATAAAGAAATTATTTGGCATTTGAATCCATATTGGAATGAAAAATGGATATAGATACACATAATAGATAGTTTATAAGATGGTTTTGGGACCATATTTTTAAGAAGTCAGATAAAAATCCGGACTCAATTTTAGAACGAATTCGATGGATAAATGGAGGAACAAGTGTGTATGTATTATCTTAAAATACTTATGTAGTTAATGGTTATACATTATATAATAATGAACATGATGAATACATTGCCATTTAAATAGTGGGGTTACACTTGTGGTTGAAGAGATACATGTTTTCGGTGCTAAGGACAGAAATATAATTTATGTGAATATTTCATACTTTGGTATCATCAAACAAATATGGGAGTTGGATTATACAAAATTCCAAGTGCCGATTTTCAATGCAAATGGGTTGATAATAGGAGTACTATTAAAATAAATGAATTGATATTTGTGAAATTAGATATCAGTAAGGAGGTGGAAAAAGAAGAACCATTTATAATGGAATTGCAAGCAGTATAAGTATTTTATATTTTAGATCCAGCAAACAAAAACTGGTCAATTGTTCTATTATCGACCAAAACAACTGAATGGTCAGATGAAAATTCAACAGAGGACGAACCTTTCATTGGGACTTCACAATCATTTCGTAGCAGTCCCAATGTGGACAATGTTTTGTATGTCACAGGAGACCAAAATGAAGGGATTTTCATAGTCTATAGAGGGGTTAAATCTCTTCAGCCTTAAAAAAAATTGAGATTTAAATAATCAGGTTTTTTTTATTGTAATATACATTGTGTTATCTTATGTTATTATCTGTTAAATTCTGCTTTTATGTAATCAAAATTAAATGTTAAACCACTTCTGTAGATAATGACTTCTGCTCCTACTGATGCACCCAATCCCGAGGCATAAAAGGTCTCTCAACCAGCTATTGTTGCTCCCAGTGCAAAGGAACAATAGGTTTCTCAACCTATTATTGTTGTTCCTAATGATGAGGTATAACAGGTTTCTCAACCTGTTGTTGATAGTCCCAGTGTTGATGCTAGCACTCTGGAGGAACATAATAATGATGCTGAAACTAAGGAAATGGTAGGAAATGAAACCCTAGAAGCACATAAAAGAAAAGAGCATCATATTTTAATAGTGTTAGCCAAAATCCTTAAGGCAAAATTAAAAGGAATCAAATTTGAGGTGGGTTGGAATAAGTAAGTCCAGCATGTTATCCCCAACAAATCCATGTTTAGTAGCTATATCAGAATCGTCACTCGACAATGCGTTCTGATTGATATATAGTCGTGTAACCATGTTTTCATCAGGTTGAAGATACTAATATGGGAATAGATTATGGTAACATTATGATATTATTTCTTTAATTTATTAAAATAAAATAAAATACTAAAACATTGACTTACTCTTCATAATCCCTTGCAGAGTGTATTTATAGTAGATGCCTCGCACAAGGAATATGAATTAAGAGTTGCAGGAAGGATTCCTAGAGGCATACACATAATTTTAACAAAATATCATCTTAAAGATGCTAAAGGTAAAATCAAGCTGCACCCACTTCCTCTTTATGCACACTAGATATCCCAAGGAGCGTGGGATGCATTTAGCATCCATCATGTAGAGAAAACTTTTCAGGTACATTGTGTCTGGTAATAAATTGTTTTACATTGCTTGTATTCATCACTTTGATTGATAGTTTTTTATTTATGAAATATCAATGAATTGATGAAAATAAGGAACGGGCAGAAAAACCAGCGTACCCCTACCGTAAATCAAGAATGGGGAATGCTTCACTTGAGAAAAAATTGGTACATATTTCAAAACCATCATAATACTTTTATGTGACATAAAACAAAACCATAACCATGTTCTTATGTTTATATGCATATTGATGAATCCAAATCAAAATCCACTTCCATCTCATGTCATTTTCTATGGAAGGAGGCTCATGTAAATAAAGAGGGTCTACTTATAGATGAAAACAAACAAAAAGTGTGGGAAACATGTGTAAGTATGACATAATATAAATTTGTTTTTCTTTAAATCGCTATTACATAACAATGATTACTTATTTTTCTATATTTTCTATCTTACATAGTCATAGGAATCAACAAAACCCAAAATAGATGCAGACATACTTTCAACGACCTTGAAGCAGCCAGAACAATATGGCCACATCAGAGGTGCGGGTTTTGGGGTGACACCCCGAACATATTTTTAGAAAAAAAAACAACCATAAGATCCAATCGAGGAAATGAAAAATTGGATATAAACATTAGATATTTTTCAAGAAGAATTAAAATACTAGAGAGTGCTGATAATAAGTTTGATGGGGGGAGGAAAAGAGAAGAAACAACTCAAGAACAACCCGTGTGTGAAGATCCCGCCCCACGCCCCACCAGTTTTAGGGTGAGTCATTCCCCTCAAAAACCTAACTTAGCTGAGATAATAAATGTTCTAATAATTGTTTATGTGAAATGTGAATCACATAGACATTGATACCTTTCCTATACTAATATTATATAGGGTGAAAATGAGTGTGATTTATATCTATCAACTTCCACCCATCGCCTTGTAGAAAGGGCTATGGTGTCCAACATGCAAAACGACATGCTACACAATAGACCACTTCCAACAGGTCATGTCAGAGTGTCTCTTAACATAGTTCATTAGTTGAGTGCCAAGATACCTATTATAAATGATGATGACGACATTCATATTGTCGAATAAGCTGTTGGAACATTCATCACATGACCATCAATTCTTGTAAAAAAACATGCCAACAAGAAGGTATTCATTTCCAATTTATTTTTGAAGCTGAACCTTTAGCATTTAATGAAAAAATGACTAAAATAATGAAATGTATTACAGAATGACAAAGTAAGGGGGTGAAATGAAAGATCAGCTCAAAACTATATCAAGGATCAACCAACTGATCGAAACGATCTACTGAGAGCACCTTCACCCCACCTATTCTATATCCACATTTAATATCATTGAAGGATCATGTGGATACAAAGTTGATAGATGTAAATACTTACACAGTTGATTTTGAAAAAAACATGTATAGAGGGGAAGAATCATATTAAAATAGTGCTGATAATGTAAATGAAATCCTCAAGTATGAATGGCTAGGTGCCTCAGTTGTAAATGTATACATGAGGTATGTTTTCATGATTTTATTTTTACAAAAACTGATATGCTAAGATAATTATGACTAAATACATTTCATATTTTTCACAGGTGTATATATGAAAAAAAATTTGAAGGGATTTAGCCATAAAAAAATTTAGACTCGTTGGTCCTCACATCACCTCTTCAAAAGAAGAAATAAATTTCAAAAAAAGAGGGTGAAATAATGTTATCCCTGCTCAAATTGTTTGAAAACAAAATTATGGATGAAAGGCTCTTTTCAATACCACCGATGAAAAGGTAAAAATCTATAATTTAATAATATTAACTATATTTTCATTTCTTTCATTACTTATTACTTTTTTGTGTTTTTAGGAAGCATTGTATGCTCATTTAGGTCAATTTGGATACTCCAAAGATTTATTTTCTGGATTCATTGCATGGATATAAAACAAACCAATCACGCATGATATATTTTTTCAAATTTTAATACAATAGATCCAACATTTTAGAACTAAACATCTAGTTATATAATTTATATTATCTTTTAATTATGATTCTGTTATGATAGGGTGGTGCATCAATATCGTCTAATTCATGGAATGAATCTAGGGCCTAAGGACAAGAACACCGAAAATATATACAACTGGACAATTATTAGGATATATATAATAATCCAAACACATATCAAAACAAATTACTTATTTTTATCTATGTTTCTGCAATGTCTAAAACAAACAAATGGAAAATACTGTGGTTATTATGTTTGTAATTTTATGAAAGAGATCGTATTTCATCAACAAACTATCATCCCTGAAGAGGTATTTTCGAAAATAATTACTAGCTCTTTTAAAATATTTATTAATCCTTTGTGTATTTATATTTATTTAGTACTACCATGACTGTCGCAAAAACTCATATTCACAAGATGATATAAATGTGTTTAGAAATGAATGGGAAGCATACATGATGGAAGATTGTACACAAATAGGATGAAGGTGAATTCCTAATACTTATGTTATCCTTATGTGATCATTTATATCTCCCTTGTTTATAATTATTGAGCATCTATGATCACCCTTTATTATGTTTCATATCCTTAGTTTATGAAGAATGGTTTTATAAATGATTTGTCTTTATAGTAAAGAATAACTTAATGAGTGACTCTTATGAACTAGTTCTTTATGTTTCCATGTTTCCAAAAGCACTAGACCTAAACTATTATGGCATGAATAATTTATATTTTTTATTTTGTTCATTTATGCTACTGTTTAAACTAATGTAGTTTTTTGGAAGAATATTGGTTGTGAATCACTCACAAATTTAATAACAAAACTAAGGATTCTTCACTACTGTTGGTTATCTACCGCTTAACATAGCATCTGACCCCAACTTATCATCTGGCCTCCCTGTGATGCTCTCATTCGACACCATCTCTACAATACCATCATTCGACGTTCCCTTTTCCTTCTCTTCCTACACCCATTTACCATAAATGGGTGTAGGAAGAGAAGGAAAAGAAAACGCGGAATGATGGTATCCTAGAGATGGTGTCCGATGAGAGCATCACGGGGAGGCCAGATCAGAAGTTGAGATCAGATGCTATGCTAAGCGGTAGTTAACTAATAGTAGTGAAGTGCACAAAGAATAATTTGTTTTGTTATTAGCTTATATCAGGACCAAAGAAACCCTTTGGAAAGATGTAAAGGTAATGTTATGATATAATATCTATATTTTAATGAAAAATTATATAATGAAACATTGATTTGGTTTTCATTATTCCTTCCAGGGTTCGTTTATTTTAGAAGATTTATATCCATGTAACATGCCTTTGCATGAAGAGCAATGACGTTGTGTCTACTCAATCACATAGATAATCTTGATGTTTGCACAATAAAATCATTGTCCATATAATTAATGCATTATTTAATATTTATGTTTAATTTATTTTTTTATGTAAGGAATATTAATCTACTAATATGTGATATCAATGTATGAAATGTTTAGGTCATTATAGTTTGTATCAGAGTAATTGACCTATTAAAAATTGAGAAAATGAATTCAGTTGTTTTGATACTTTATGGAGATGATCTATAAGTTATTTGAAATGTGTAGGAATCAACCCACATCAATAAAACACATGATGTGACTGTTATAACTCAAAGTCTCTCTTTTTATTTAAAATTCATATTATTTTTAGTAAAGGAACAAGTGAAATTCTGAAAACTTAGCAAACACAATCCGATTGTTTTTATAATTTAGGGAAATGATCCATGAGTCTTTTTTGAACTTTAGGAATTGACCGTACTTCAATTTAACGCACAATGAAACTGTTATGACTCAAAGTGTCTCTTTTTATTTAAAATTTACATTAATTTTTGAAAAAAACAAAAATGACATACTGAAAACTGAGAAAACACATTCATATTGTTTTTATACTTTATTAAAATTATCCATGAGTCATTTTTGACGTGTACTAATCAATCAAACCTCAATCCAACGCATGGTGTGAACGGTATGGATAAAAGTGTCTGTTATTAGTTTAAAATTAACATTTTAGCTCAAAATGTATCACTCACTAAAAACCAAGAAAACCCCCTCCAATTTTCTTCATAATTTAGGATAACAATTCATAAGTTCTTTGTGAAGTGTATGAAATAGTCTCATATCAAACCGACGCAATATGTGGCTAGTATGACTCAAAATGCATGTTTCTAGTTTGAAATGACATTTTAGTAAAAAAACACAACTGGCATATTGAAAACTGAGAAAACACATTATGATTATTTTTATACTTTAGGGAAACAATCCATAATTCATTTTTGACCTTTATTAACCAACCACACTTCAATTAAATGCACAATGCGACTGGTATGACTCAAAGTGTCTCTTTTTATTTAAATTGAAATTAATTTTAGAAAAACACACAAGTGACATACTGAAAACTATGAAAATGAATTTTTATTGTTTTGATACTTTAGTAAAATGATCCATGAGTCATTTTTGACGTGTATGAATCAACCACACCTCAATCCGATGCACGGTGTGACTGGTATGGCTAAAAGTGTCTATTATCAGTTTAAAATTGACATTTAAGCTCAAAACGTGTCACTCACTGAAATCCAAGAAAACCCACTCCAACTGTCTTCATAATTTAGGATAATTATTCATAATTTCTTTGTGATGTGAATGAAGCAGTCTCATATCCAACCAATTCACAATGCGACCGGTATGACTCAAAATGCGTGTTTCTAGTTTTAAATGACATTTTAGTAAAAAAACAAAACTAACATACTAAAAACTAAGAAAATACATTCATATTGTTTTGATACTTTAGAAAACGATCCATAAGTCATTTTTGACATGTAGAAATCGACTTCACCACAATTCAATGCACAATGCGACTGGTATGACTCAAAATGTCTCTTTTTATTTAAAATTAACAATTATTTTAGAAAAAAAAACACAAATGGCATACTAAAAACTGATAAAACACATTTGGATTGTTTTAATAATTTAGTAAAACTATACATTAGTCATTTTTTAGGAGTATTAATTAACCTCACCTCAATCTGATGCACGATGTGACCGGTATGGCTAAAAGTGTTTGTTATCAGTTTAAAATTGACATTTTAACTCAAAACGTGTTACTCACTGAAAACCAAGAAAACCCACTACAATTGTATCCATAATTTATTATAATAATTAATAAGTTCATTTTGACGTGTATGAAGCAGTCTAATATTAAACCAACACATGATACGACCGATATGACTCAAAATGCGTGTTTCTAGTTTGAAATGACATTTTAGCAAAAAAAAAAGCGACATAATAAAAAGCGATCAAACACATTTTTATTGTTTTGATACTTTAGGAAAATGATCCATAAGTCATTTTCAACATGTATTAATTGACCACACCTCAATTCAACACACAATGCGACTGGTATGACTCAAAGTGTATCTTTTTATTTAAGATTGACATTAATTTTAGAAAAAACACAAGTGACATAATGAAAACTAAGAAAACATATTTGTATTGTTTTGATACTTTATTACAATGATCCATTAGTCATTTGTGACATGTATAAATCTACCTCACCTCAATTCAATGTACAATGTGACTGGTATGACTCAAAATGTCTCTTTTTATTTAAAAATGACATTAATTTTAGAAAAAAACACAGGTGACATACTTAAAATTGAGAAAACACATTCAGATTGTTTTTAAACTTTAGGAAAATTATCCTTCAGTTATTTTTTATTAGTATGAATCAACCTCACCTCAATCCGATGCACAATGTGACTGGTATGGCTAAAAGTGTTTGTTATCAGTTTAAAATTGATATTTTACTCAAAATGTGTCACTCACTGAAAACCAAGCAAACCCACTCCAATTGTCTTCATAATTTAGGATAATAATTCATAAGTTCTTTTTGACATGTATTAAGTAGTCTCATATGAAACCAAATCACGATGCGACTGGTATGACTCAAAATGATTGTTTCCAGTTTGAAATGAAATTTTAGTAAAAACACACAACTGACATACTACAAACTGAGAAAACATATTCATATTGTTTTGATACTTTATTAAAATGATCCATAAGTCATTTGTGACATATAGGAATGATCTAACCTTAATTCAATGCACAATGCGACTGGTATGACTAAAAGTGTCTCTTTTTATTTAAAATTGACATTTATTTTAGAAAAAAACACAAGTGACATACTGAAAACTGAGAAAACGTTTTAGGAATGTTTTGATACTTTAGGAAAACAATTCATGAGTCATTTTTGACATTTAAAAATCAAATGAACCTAAATCCGATGCATGGTGTGACCGGTGTGGCTGATCTCATTGTCGAGCGCATCAAATTAGTTGTTTAATTTTGACTAGAATTTCTGTAGTATAGTAGCAACCCTAGGCCGTCTCTCGACGGAGCCTTAGATCATTAATTACAAAGAGGGGTTTGATTAAGAAATTATAAGGTGAATTAGGTTTTGTAAAACTTAGGGGTTTGATGTTTAAAGATTAAAATAGAAAATGAAAGCGATATAACAATGTAGAGATTAACAGAATTAATTAAGCGTGATCAACCCGGGGTACTCTCATGATGTTTATCCTTCATCACTTCGTGATATAAGGTTATGATCTTTTAATTCCTGGTTTTAACACATAGAACCATAATGTTACTGAGTTTATACTAGGATACCTCCTAGGATTCAGTCAAGAACACAGAATGATTCACCGGACACCGCTGATGATTGTGTGATTTGTGTTTGACTTCATAACCGAAACTCACCAAGGAAACACATGAAGAACTCGATGCGCTGTCCAGTTTTGTATGTTATTTCTTTTTGATACCATGAAATAAATGTACATGGCCTTGAAAATGCTTATGTGAGTTCAATTTACCAATATGAACCACACAAACACTGCAATTGAAAGGGGGAAAAAGAAGTGGTGAACGGTGTGTGAAACATCACATGAATGGGTACCCCCAAACATGATCATATGAGTTGAGCATGAAAAACTAGTACATAACTCAATAAAATTAAAATATATTATGAAGGAAAACAACATACAACATGGAATTTAAAATATCATTCAATATAATACAAAAATGAAGCTCAGAATTACATCACGTTCCTCCCCAGGTGATCACAAGGAGTTTAGAAACCCATGGGAGAGGAGGAAGAGAAATATGTTGGGGTAGAACTTCCCATAGCCTCATGAACTTCTAGGGATTTTGAGAAGACTCTTTGGGGACTCCATAATGTCAGCACCTTTCCTCTTGGCCGAAATCCCAAATGGGGAGCCCAAGGTTCAATTTTATAGGAAAATTGGAAGGTGGTTTTAGGCACACAGATTTCTTCAATCCAATTGTACCATGCGTTTAGACCAATAGAAACCAGAATCTCCCTTTTGAGAAAACTGGAAAGTTGTATCCCCACTTTCTGACTATCACAACCGAAATTTTGGCATCAATTGTACAAGTGGATCCAGAGATATGGACAAATTACAGAACATCACATTTGACTTTGTGCAAATTTGATTCCTTGGATAGATCAGTTTGGTTGAGCCCGTTGAATGACTAATTGGGCTTGTATTCCTTCATAAGATTTTTATCCCATTATATTTTGTACCATAACACAAAATATGATCCCATTTGGATGCATGTAAGTCTCTATAAAAGCACAACAGTGGACAGGTCTTCATGGATCCATGCAATTTTGGCCCATTTTTCTTCCACTTCATCAAGGGCCCTCCAAATCATCTCCTCCTACATTGAAATACTAAAGACAAATAACATTGAAAATTCTAATATTTATTAACATTAATTAATTTATTCAAACATAAAGTTCAATTTATTATTATATTTGGAATATTCATTACAAAACTAGTTTAAAACAACAGTGTAATGGTGGAATAAAACAATGAATCATGGTACGATCACACCCCCACACCTAAACACTTACAATCCTGGTAAAAGTAACATATCCAAATAAAATTATGCATATATATATTCCCAAAATCATGAAGATTCAACATTTTTGGAAATTTTAATTTAAGTAATGTGATCAATGCACGAACCACACAAAGGAGTTCTTCCTAGTGAAAATATAAAAAGATGTCTCATAAATCATATCATAGTGAAATTCAAAAAGATTCATGATACCAAATTGAAAAAGGAATTCAGAAGTCAACCATGACACTAACTCTCTATGTGTGTGTGTGAAAACCATTCCATTCTATTCTTTCCACTTTCTATCCAATAAATATATTTTATTTTAACATTTTTCAGCTTAAATGATTTTGTCCATCGAACCTACCCTACATCCCTTGCAATCATATTCTAAGACCCAATCACTTAAGAATTCCTAGAAGTCAAACCATAATCTCCCAACCTAGATATCCCTATATGTAGCACATTTCATTACTCCCCTCATTTATTTAATTTTTTAGAAGTTGCATTTGGAACAAATCTCACACTCATATCTAAACCCTTGTTTGATCTCCTCACGACACTAATTGCAATAGTTATAACAAGATCAAAGGTTGAGGAGTGATTTTTGACCTTCCCAAGACACAACCTATTTTTTTAAGGGAGTACAATAGTCAGACATTAGGTACACACGCATAGGTCAATCTGGTACAGTAATGAAACATATCGGATAAGGAACGAACGTATGGAAATATCATTTAAAGATGAAAAATATTAACCTAACATATATTTAACTTATATTAAGTAAGAAATATTCACACTTTGTGGTTTGGTGCAAATATTTGTGGATATATTAGTGACACAGTTTCCCCAAAATCTACTCACATAAGGGGCATCGATCATCTCAAAGGTTTCACATAGATACGACCATTTATATCATTGATAGAAAACCAATTAACTAAAAAAGAAAACCACTCCCTGATGTTAAATTCATAAAAATATTCTTTTTAGCCTTCATTATGGTATTTTTACTGTCCCCCCTTTATGGTCACCAAATCATGGAACTTCGAAATTATTGATGGGGAAAAATGAAAATACCATAAAGAAGGCCAAAAAGATAAGAAATGAGAAAATGATGAAAATTACTAACTAAACCAGGAATGTATCCACCCCCACACACCTAGAATGTGTAGTGTCCTCACTGGAATAATTGGTAATGTGAGAAGGAAGTATAAAACCTAGTGTGTTTTATTGGTATGATACGTCGAGAAGGTGGATTTCCTCCACCAGATTCTTCGAAAAATCCTCATAGAAGTGTTTAAGTCGCTTCCCATTGACGGTAAGACTTCATCCACTCTACTCATGAAAAATCTGTATTGCACCAAAATGGTAAACATTAGTAATAGTATAAGGACCGAGCTATCGGGAACGAAGCTTACCTGGGTGGAGCTTAAGCTTGGAATTGTACATGAGGACCTTCTCACCAATATGGAACTTCCGCTGGTGAATCATGCTATCATGAATAGCCTTTTTCTTATCTTTATAGATTCAGGAGTTCTCATATGCATCACATCAAATTTCTTCCAACTCTTGAATATATAGCTTTCTCTTCTCACCTGCATCTGAAAGGTTCATATTACATTGTTTAAAATCCCAATATGCATGTTTTTCTACCTCCACTGGGAGGTGACAAGCCTTTCCAAACATAATTATGTATGGTGACATTCTAATTGGGGTTTTAAAAGCTGTACGGTACGCCCAAAGTGCATCATCCAAGTGAAAACTCTAATCTTTCTTATTGGCATGTACCATTTTTTCCAAGATTCGTTTAACTTACCGATTTGATATTTCTTATTGTCCATTAGTTTGGGTGTGATATGAAATAAAGAGTTTATGATCAACCCCATAATTACAAAGCAAATTTTTCATGTTGTGATTGCAAAAATTTGAACCCTGATCACTAATGATGAATCTTGGTAAACCAAACCTACTGAAAAATTAGGACCTCACAAAATCAACAACCACTCGAGAGTCATCGGTCCTGTTGGCCTTTGCTTCCAACCATTTAGATATATATTCAACATCCAATAAGATGTAAACAAATCCAAATGAATTTGGAAAAGGCCCCATGAAGTCAATGCCCCATGCATCGAAGATCTCACAAAATAACATGGACTGTTGGGGCATTTCATTCCTCTTGGAGATATTCCCTGTGAATTGACAACGACTACATGACTTGAAAAATCTATGAGCATCCCTATATAAAGTTGGACAATAAAGTCCTAACTTAAGGACCTTTTGAGATGTACGTTGAGGGACAAAGTGGCCCCCACAAGCCAAAGTGTGGCAGAAGGTCAAAACAGAGGTGAACTCATGGTCAGAAACACACCGACGAACTACTTGGTCACTACAAATTCTCCACAAGTATGGGTAATCCCAAATATAACAATGAGAATCATGCTTAAGTCTCTAGGATTGTGAAATTATGAAATCAGTGGGGACCCTATATGTTGCTAAAAAATTCACAATGTCCGCATACCAAGGGGTAAGGTCCACAACATCACAAAGGTTCTCATGAGGGAAGAATTCTCTAATGGGTAGGGGTGAGTCAACATGATGGTCCAATGGTGGGGAAATACTACTAATGTGGTCAGCTACCGCATTCTAAACTCCTCTCTTATCTCTAATCTCAAGGTCAAACTCCTGGAGGAGGAGTATCCACCGAATGAGGCAGGGCTTGGCCTCAGGTTTCTTTAGGAGGAAACGAAGGGCAACATGATCATAGAAGACAATGATTTTTGACCCGAGAAGATATGAATGGAATTTTTCCAAGGAAAACACAATAGAAAGGAGTTCTTTTTCAGTGGTTGTGTAGTTTACCTGGGCAGGGTCAAGGGTACGCGAGGCATACGCAATGACATGAGGATCCTTCTCTACCCTTTGTGATAAAACTTCCCCAACTTCAAAGTTAGAGGCATCACACATAAGCTCGAAGGGGAGATACCACCTTGGTGGTTGGATTATGGGAGGTGATGTGAGACTCTTTTTTAGTGAATTGAATGCATCCCCACAATTTTTATCAAACACAAACTCAGAATATTTTTGCAATAATCGGGACAATGGAAGTGAAATATTACTAAAGTCTTTAATGAATCGGCGGTAAAAACCAGCATGATCCAAGAAAGATAGCACCTCACGAACAAATTTTGGATATGGAAGGGTTGAAATTAATTTAATTTTAGATTTATCAACTTTAATTCTCTTATTTGAAATGACATGCCCAAAAACTATCTCCCACTCAACCATAAAATGGCATTTCTCATAATTTAAAACAAGATCTTTTTCAATGCAGCGACAAAGGACAAAACCTAGGTGTTCTAAACAATAATCAAAAGAAGATCCATATATCATGAAATCATCCATAAAGACTTCCATACAACTCTCAAGGTGATTAGAAAAAAATACTCAACATACATCACTGAAAAGTGCCAGGAGCATTACATAGACCAAATGTCATCCTTCTATATGCAAATGTGCCAAATGAACAGGTAAATTCTGTCTTTTTTTGGTCCTCAGGGGATATATGGATTTGGAAATAACCCAAATAGCCATCAAGGAAACAATAATGGGACTTACCAGCCAATCGTTCTAACATTTGGTCAATGAAAGCTAATGGAAAGTAGTCCTTCCACGTGGCTTGATCCAGTCGAAAGTAGTCAATACAGACTTTCCAGCTGTTTTGTACACGTGTTGGAACCAATTCATTCCTTTCATTTGAAATAACTATTATTGCTATTTTTTAGGCACAATTTGCACTTGGATAACCCATTTACTATCAGATATAGGATAAATGATCCCCGTAACAAGTAATTTACTGACTTCCAATTTTACCACTTCAAGGAGAGTGGGATTCAACCAATATTGAGATTTTCTTATGGGTTTAGCCTCATCATCCAAAAGTATATAGTGCATAAAAACAGATGGGATAATCTTGGGAATATCATCCAATATCTATCTTATTGCCTTTTTACACTCTCTCAAAATTTTGAGCAGTTTCAATTCCTGTTGTGGAGAGAGGTTATTGGAAATAATGATGGAAAATTGGTCAATACCCTCAAGATATGCATATTTTAAATTAGAAGGAAGTTGTTTAAGTTCTAACACCGGTGGTTTCTGGATTGATGGAGGGGATTTAGGGGGAGTGAGGTCTATTAAACTGTCTATCTGCTCATGTTTATTCTCTTAAGATAGAGAATCTATAGAAATGAGATTTTCAGAATCATCGACGGTCATGGGTACCTCAGAATGAACACACTCATCAATTAAAGCACAAAATTTATACTTTTCAGAACCCACACAACACTCAAAACATGAATCAAAACTCAAACCATCCAAGGGTGAAGAAAAAAAAAATTAATCTAAGTTTGGGTTGAGGAGAGAATTGTGTGTGTGTGCATCGTTTGAGATCACTTCCATCGAATAGACAAGGAGAGTGGAGTGCTCTTCAATGGGGTGTTTCATAGCCTCAAGGATGTTAAAACTTATATTTTCTCCTCTAAATTCTATAGACAACGTACCATTATGAATGTTGATGATCTTCTTTGCTGTTTTTAGGAATGGACTCCCAAGCATGAGAGGAGCATATCCTTGGGTTCGGGTATCTTCCATCTCAAGAATGTAGAAATTAGCAGGGAAGATGAGATTCTTCAATCATACAAGGACATGCTCAATCACTCCTATTGGATGCATTGTACTTCGGTTGTCAAGTTGCACGAAAATTACAGTTTGTTGAAGCTCTCCAAACTGTAGAGAATTATACACGGAGTGAGGCATTACATTAATGGAAGCACCTAAATCTAGCATATCATCAGAAAAGAAAGCCTCCCCTATGGTACACGGTATTGTGAATGTGCCCGGATCCTTGAATTTGGTTTGCATTGCTGGTTGAATCAATGCTGAGACATTCCTCCCCAAGTTGACTCTCTCATTCCCCTTCAGCCTTCGTCTATGGGTGCAAAGTTCTTTAAGAAATTTGGCATAATGGGGAATTTGCTTGACTGCATCTAACAATGGAATATTAACTTTAAATTTTTTAAATGTATCCATTATTTCATTGTCAATCTCATTATAAAAGTTTTTATTATATTTATAGAGTCTTTGAGGGAAAGGAAGATGAATTGATTGTTCATGGGAATTCTTAATGAAAATTTTATTGTCATTTTTATTTTTTTTCTTTGTTGGAATCTTTTTTGGGTGGAGAAAGAGTGTTTTCAAGAGGGGGACATACCTTTTGAATAGAATTAGTAGAAGGGGAAGCTTCTTTACCACTATGAAGTGTAATTTCACATACATTACCTTTGTACTTTGGATTGGAAATGGGTTGAGATGGTAGTTTTCCAGAACCTTGCATCTTAAGTTCACCAATGGTGTTCATCAATTGTCCCACTTGAGTTCGTAAATATTGAATTTCCGATTATGTGGTTTGTTTGAACTGGAGGTTATGGGTTTCCATTTTATTCACCATATCCTCGAGGCTTGGTTCATATTTAGGAGGAGGAGGATGATTTTTTGAGAAGTTGAATGATAAGAAGGTTTTATACCTTGTCCTTGTTGATACCAATTCTGCTTGGGGTAGCTTTAGTTTCCTCCTTGTTGGTACTGAGGTTGTGCTTGTCACCCTAGATTTGAATTTGGCCTGAATTTTTCTTTCCTGAAGGGAGGTTCTTGTTGGAATGGATGCCCTGGGAACACAGCTTCACAATGCTCAGGTGAATCTTGAAGTTGTGGGCACTGGTTAGAAAAATGAGTGTTATCCGAACAAATACCACAATGTAATGGAATAGAAGTAGAGTGCGAGTTACCCTATGCTTTAGCTCATTTTCTTATAAGGGTATGCATCTCATCAAGTTTAGTATCTACCTTTTGTTCTAGGGCCGAATGACTTACCTCATTAACTCCTCAGGTTGGTGCAATTTCTCGTGTACCAAATTGTTGTGCATTTTGAGCCATGTTGGCTATTAAGTCACGAGTGACAGAATGAGTTTTATCAACTAGGGAACCACCAGTTGTAGCATCAATCATTCCACGATCCATTGGAATAAGTCCCTCATAGAAGTATTGGATTAATATTTGTTAACTAATCTGGTGGTGGGGTTATCTTGAGCAAAGTCTTTTGAATCTCTCCCAATATTCATGAAGGGTCTCTCCTTGTGATTGCCTAATTCCACAGATTTCTTTCCTAATTGATGCTGTTTGGGAGGTAGGGAATAACTTCTCCAGAAAGAGTCTTTTTAGGTCATTCCAAACCCCAATTGTGGTAGGAAAATAGTATATCCAATCTTTGGCTACACCATCAAGGGAGAAAGGGAAGACCCTAAACTTAATTAGGTCCTCAGACACATTTTGGGGTTTCATGGTGGAGCAGACTATATGAAACTCTTTAAGATTTTTGTGAGGGTCCTCACCAGGAAGACCATGGAATTTGGGAAGTAGGTGGATGAGGCCTGATCTTAGCTCAAATTTGGATGCTTCCGTGGGATATTGGATGTACGCAGGTTGGTACTCCACATCAGGGGTGGTCAGTTCTTTTAAATTTTGATTATTTGCAGCCATATTTTCTTGGGTTTGATTGGGTTCAATTTTGGATTGGTTTAGAACCACTTGAGGTTCCAAAAGGGGTTCCTCAATGTTACTTGATTTACCTTCTCTATATGCCTTGATTTGTGTGTGAAGTGACTTTTCAATTTTAGGGTCAAATTCAAGTAGTGTTTCATTACCAGATCAGGTTATGCAAATAATTTGTGAAGTTTGTTTTTTTTGAATATGGATAAAATCACTTAAGAAGGGTGAAAAGAGAATATCAAGTTATAATAAATAATTATATACATGGAGATGGAGAAGAATAGAGATAGATAGAGAGAGAAAGACCACACAAAAAACAATAAAAAATAAATACAAAACCCAAAACAAAAACAATAAAATGGGGTGGGGTATTTAAAGGAGTAATAATTAAGAAGTAAATAAATAAATAAAAATAAATAACAAAAATAAATTATCTTGGCTCCCCGGAAACGGTTCCAAAATTTGATCGCATTGTCGAGCGTGACAAATTAGTTGTTTAATTTTGACTAGAATTTCTGCAGTATAGCAGCAGCCCTAGGTCGTCTCTCGACGGAGCCTTAGATAATTATTTTAAAAAGAGAGTTTTGATTATAAAATTATAAGGTGAATGAGGTCTTTTTAAAACTTGGGGGTTTGATGATTAAATATGAAAATATAAAATGAAAGCAATAAAACAATGTAGAGATTAACCGAATTAATTAAGCATGATCAACCATGGGTACTCTCATGATGTTTATCCTTCATCTCTTCATGATATAGGGTTATGATATTTTAATACTTGGTTTGTAACAACTAGAACCAGAATTTTATTGAGTTTATACTAGGATACCTCCTAGGGTTCAGTCAAGAACACAAAATGATTCACCGGACACCATCGATGATTGGGTGATTTGTGTTTGACTTCATAACCGAAACTCACCAAGGTAATACATGAAGAACTCAATGCACTGTCCAGGTTTGTATGTTATTTCTTTGTGACACCATGAAATAAATGTACATGGACTTGAAATTGATTATGTGAGTTCAATTGACCAACATGAACCACACAAACAACGCAATTGAAAGGGGGAAAAGGAAGGGGTGAACGGTGTGTGAAACATCACATGAATGGGTACCCCCAAATATGATCATATGAGTTGAGCATGACATACCAGTACATAACTCAATAAAATTAAAATAGATGATGAAGAAAAACAACATAGAACTTGGAATTAAAAATATCATTCAATATAATACAAAAAATGAAGCTCAGAATTACATCACGTTCCTCCCCGAGTGATCACAAGGGGTTTAGAAACCCATGGGAGAGGAGGAAAAGAAAGATGTTGGGGTGGAACTTCCCATAGCCTCCATAAATTCTAGGGATATTGAGAAGACTCTTTGGGGACTCCAAAATGGAAGCACCTTGCCTCCTAGCCAAACTCCCAAATGGGGAGCCCAAGGTGCCATTTTATAGGAAAATTGGAAGGTAGTTTTAGGCACACAGATTTCTTCAATCCAATTTTACCACGCGTTTTGACCAATAGACACCTGAATATCCTTTTGACAAAACTAGAAAGTTGTATCCCCACTTCCTGAATATCTACACTGAAAGTTTGACATCAATTGGACAAGTGGATACGGAGATATGGAAAATAGTGGACAGGTCTTCATAGATCCATGCAATTTTGGCCCATTTTTCTTCGACTTCATCAAGGGCCCTCCAAATCATCTCCTCCTACATTGAAATAATAAAGACAAGTAACATTGCCAATTCTAATATTGATTAACATTAATTAATTTATTCAAACATAAAGTGAAATTTATTATTATATTTGGAATATTCATTACAAAACTAGATTAAAACAGCGGTGTAAGGGTGGAATAAAACAGTGAATCGTGGTACGATTAGTGGATAAAAGTGTATGTTATAAATTTAAAATTAACATTTTAGCTGAAAACATGTCACTCCCTGAAAACCAAGAAAACCCGCTACAATTATCTTCATAATTTAGGATAACGATTCATAAGTTCTTTGTGATGTGTATGATGCAGTCTCATATCAAACTAACACACGATGCGACCGGTATGAATCAAAATGTGTGTTTCCAGTTTGAAATGACATTTTAGTAAAAAAACACAACTAACATACTAAAAACTAAGAAAAAATATTCAGTTTGTTTTGATATTTTATAGAAATGATCCATAAGTAATTTTTAACATGTAGGAATCGACTTCACCTCAATTCAACACATAATGTGACTGGTATGAATCAAAGTGTCTCTTTTTATTTAAAATTGACATTAATTTTAGAAAAAAACACAAGTGACATACTGAAAACCAAGAAAACACATTCGGATTGTTTTGATACTTTAGGAATACGATCCATTAGTCATTTGTGACATGTAGGAATTGACCGAACCTTAATTCAACACACAATGTGACTTGTATGACTCAAAATGTCTCTTTTTATTTAAAATTCACATTAATTTTAGAAAAAAACACAAGTAACATACTGCAAACCAAGAAAACACATTCAAGTTGTTTTGATACTTTAGTACAATGATCTATCAGTCATTTTTGACGTGTAAGAATAAACCATACCTCAATCTGATGCACGGTGTGACCGTTATGACTAAAAGTGTCTGTTATCAGTTTAAAATTGACATTTTAGCTCAAAACGTGTCACTCACTAAAAACCAAGAAAACCCACTCCAATTATCTTCATAATTTAGGATAATGATTCATAAGTTCTTTGTGATGTGTATGAAGTAGTATCATATCAAACCAAAGCACGATGCGACCAATATGACTCAAAATACATGTTTCCAATTTGAAATGACATTTTAGTAAAAAAACATAGCTGACATACTAAAAACTGAGCAAACACATTCGGATTGTTTTGATAATTTAGGACAACAATTCATAAGTCATATGTTATATGTAAAAATCCACCACACCTCAATTGAATGCACGATGTGATTGGTATGACTGAAAGTGTCTCTTTTTATTTAAAATTGACATTAATTTTAGAAAAAGACACAAGTGACATACTACAAACTGAGAAAACACATTGGTATTATTTTTATACTTTAGGAAAATGATCTATGAGTCATTTTTGATGTGTAGGAATCAATCTCACCTCAATTAGATGAATGATGCGACCGATATAAATTCAAATATGTCATTTAAATTTGATATTAATTTCAGTAAAAGAACAAGTGACATACTCAAAACTAAGTAAACCCATTTGGATTGTTTTAATATTTTAAAACAACAATCTATGACTCATTTTTGACGTTTAGGAATCAACTTCGCCTCTATACGACACACAAAGTGACCGATATAACTCAAAATGTGTCTTTTTTTATTAAAAATTGACATTTTATTAATGTATTCTTTCAAATTAATGTTTAATTTATTTCATTATAGTATTACTAACATAATATTTGTTTTCTTATATAGGTGGAATTTTTTTTGAGTTTGAATGCTTTGTTCGATAACTAATACCATGGACGATAATTTTTTAGAGGGGATCACGAATGCCAAAGGATGAAACATTAATTTTTTTAAATGTTTGTTGGATAATTATAATTGTAACCATATAAAACATTATTTGAAATGTATATAGTAGTGTATTTTTTTGTATTCATGATATCAAGTAATTTTATAAAACCTTGTTTGAAAAACTCTTATGTTAGATGTTTCGTTCTTCTGTGCTTTGTTCGTGTGCAGGTGCTATTTTGTGGAGGTGTGTCGGTGTTGGGTGTGCTATGAAATAAACAACACATCATAGGTAATTAGGCCATTATCAGTGCTATTTTGAGCACTGATAAAGGCCCATTTTATCAGTGTTAATTAAGAACTGATAAATTGGGCCTTTATCAGCATTTTTTTAGTGTTGTTAAAGGGTATCCTCTTTATCTTCACCACGATTAACAGTGCTTTTCTAGCACTATTAAAAGTGGATTCTAGCACTTTTAAAAGCCTTATTTATAGTAGTGCTCGCTTGTTTGGTTTCTTTATCGAACATTATAGGGACCCAAACAACAGAGGAAACATCCCATAAGATTTGAGGATACCAAAGGTTATAACTAAGGATGAAGAATTGAATCCAGACGTGAGTGGTTTAATTGCCAACAGAATTTGGATTGAAACTTGGATCTAAATCTTGAATACATGGGAAACCAGGTTTGAGAGGGACAAATCTCATTCCCCAAACATGCACCTTCAAATCAGAAGAGGGGAAAATGACATGAAAGAACCCTTTACTGAGAGATGACTTCTTCCAGTCACTTGAATCCCTAAAAATGAATGAGTCAACTACGTAGATCTTCAAGCTTCCACAATTTTATCCCCTACTGGGTCACAAACCTAGCAATAATTGAATGCTTGCACTCAGCAATCCGCTATGAGATGAGCGAGCAGTTTTCTTCAATAAAAGCTTGCAAACTATTTTTCGTAATTATTCCAGATGCCAAACACCCAAATCTGGTATCATCAAAGAATCTAGAAGAGTCGAAACCATGTTTCAAATCTTCACAAACCGAAGTAGGAGTTCCCTCCATTGTAAGAGTCTCATCATGAGATATATCTTTTTGATCGTAAGAAAGTGTGCTATCACCTACAAGAAATTTCTTCCCATAATCATTTGGATTTGAGGTTGGACGGGACAAAACCTCCTTAAATGAAAGACCACTAATGCTATCATTCCTCGAGGGAATATTTGAAGGATTGACATAATCAAGAATGGACATCAAGCCCTATAAATCAAAAAATCCATGGTAAACGCCATCGAGGAGAGCTCCTCCGCTATCCATCCGCCAAAATATATCAAATAATCAACAATATTCATTAAATAAATTATTAATAAATTATATTTGTTTTAATTATATACGCATTTTGTAATTAATTTATATAAATAAACTGTTAAACATTTTGACTAATATAAATTTGATAAATTTTTATATATAAAATTATGAAAATAAGATTCATTTTTTAATAAAATTTATATAAATCATATTTATATATTACTTTAAATATATTTATATATATACTAATGTAATGAAAATCTTATTTTTAACATATATATATATAAATTTATAATTATAATTTTATAATTATTTAAATAAATATATATATATATATTTGTAGATAAATATAAATATATTTATGTAATTATATATATATATATATATTTATTTATAAATATATATAATTATAAATATTATACAAATATTTATTACTTAAATATATTTATTATAATTTTAAAATTATTTAAATACATATTTATTTATTTATAATTTTATCAATACTGTTTTAAAACACTGTATATATATATTTGAATTATTAAAAAATATATATTAATATATCATATTTATATTAATTATATACATCCATTTTTTAATTAATATATATAAATAAACATTATTTTATGAATATAAATATGATGATTTTTTATTTGTTAATAATATTTTTTATTAAAAGTTTTTATCAGCGCTAAGAACAACGCTGATAAAGATCCACTTTTATCAGCGCTAAAAAAAATGATAAATGGTACACATTTATTATTGTTTTTTAGCAATAATAAAAGTTACCTTTATCAACCCTTTTAGCTAGTGCTGATAAATGTATCCCTTTTATCAGAATTTTCTATTTAGCGCTGAAAAAAGTTGGCTCTGCATAAGACGTGATTTGTGGTAGTTGGCGCTAATAAAACTACTCACTTTATCAATTCATTTTTACACTAATAAAGGATCGTGATTAATATAGAAAATTTTGTAGTGGTGATTCAATTAGTATCTCATGTGTGCAGTAGTGTGTAGCACCACCAATAGCGTGGCAATATTGATACACACCATCGATGGAAGCAGAGAAGCAGCCTGTGTGTAGCACCATCATCAGCTTGAGTAATTAAATATATATATATATATATATATAATTTTATAAATACCTTTTAAATATATATATATATATATATAAGTGTATAATTAAATATTTAAATTAAAATTTTTTTATAAAATTATTTAAATAAATTAATTATATAAATTTAAAACATATTTTAAATTTTAAAACTTAATAGATAAAAACTAATAAATATTATTCATATAAATTACAAATATATTGAAAATATTACGTGTATAATAAATAAATATATGTATAAAGAGATATTACAAAATGATTAAATATATTTTTAACATTATTAATGAATATATAATAATAAATGAATAAATTAAATTAAATAAATTTCCAAAATATTAAAAAGTGAATTTGTAACATTTACGTGAATTACAGACATACATATGTACACATACACATCTATTCACACACATGTATACACACACACACACACAGACACAACACATACATGCAGTTACACATGTACATATATTTTAAATTATTTAATATCAATATATATATATATCTAAATAAATATATTCATTTATATATTACATAATTTCTTAAATAAAATATTAATATATTATATTTATTTTAATTGTATACACATTTTCTTGTCAAGGGCCCCTGGTATGATGTAAATCGAGCCTTCGGGCTACTTTATGTTGAGATTATGGGTATTGGGCCGACCCGATGACTAATTATATGAGCATAGAGACGATGATGATGTCTTGATTGGTGTTCTGCGAGACTCTACATAGACACTTGGATCAAGCTTTTGTGGGGGAATTCAGACCCTTTTATTGTTTTTTTGGGTTTTGACCTGATGCTCTCATGCATGGTGGCACTTATTGTATCATATGTCCTGTGATGTTGTGTTTCACTGCATTTCTCTTTTATTAAATAAATTTTTAGGATCGGGCATGCTTGAGTCCTGAAATTTTCCGATATATAACTATATATATTTATATAATTATACATATATATATATATATGTATATATATATATCTTAATATATAAGTATATATTGTTTTTTTAACAGGTAGGGGGAGTCCCCACTTTTATTAACCAAACAAACCCTCATATTATACTGGATAGAGGAAATCCATTACATGGCCCGTAGGCCCGGTGTATACGATACCCCATGATAACAACATATCCGAAGGTCCAAATCGACCCAAAGGTCCTACCTCATTTTTATTTTAGGTCATTTGATTGTTGCCTGTGCGAGATACCGCACTGCCCACATCATTTTCATTGTACGTGACGACCACTGGATCCATTTGCCGCATGTTCAAGACGTCATTGCCAAGTCATCACTATCGCCTTCGTCGTGGCCCGTCGTCATCCACCCCCCTACACCATCAAACACCCCATCGTCAATGGTGACATGGACAACACCGCAATCGACCACATTCACCATGGCTCCTGTGATGTGGAAGATCGTCACCAACCATTTTCGACGTCGACGGTCCACCTGATACCGCTTCGATGTCATGCTTGCCGACCTCGATTACCTTAAAGACCCACCATCCCGGTGTCATAGCCCTCTGCCCAGCCTACACCACCCATCAGTGGAATATACCATAATGAATCCCCAAATCGGGGCCATCTAGTATTTGAACTATTGACAAAGCATATATAATTATAAATATAATATATATATATATATATATATTATTTAAATATATTTATTATAATTTTATAATTATTTAAATAAATAAATAAATATATTTATAATTCTAATTATAAATAAATATATTTATAAATATTTGTATATAAATATAAATATATTCATATAATTATATATATATGTAATTATATATAATTATAAATATAATAAAAATATTTATCACTTAAATATATTTATTATAATTTCATAATTATTTATATATATATAGTTATTTAAATATATTTATTATTTAAATATAATTATTATAATTTTATAATTATTCAAATATATATATTTATTTATAATTTTATATATACTTTTTTAAAACATTATACATATATTTTAATTTTTAAAAAATATATATTAATATATCATATTTTTATTAATTATATATATCCATTTTTTAATTAATGTATATAAATAAAAATTATTTTCTAAATATAAATATGATAATTTTTTATATATTAATAGTATTGTTTATTAAAAGTTTTTATCAGCGTTAAGAACATCACTGATAATGATCCTCCTTTATCAGTGTTAAAAAATGCTGATAAAGGATGCACCTTTATCAGTGTTTTTTTAGAGATGATAAAAGTTACATTTATTAGTCCTTTTATCTAGTGCTGATAAATGTATCCATTTTATCAGGGCTTTCTGTTTAGCTCTGATAAAAGTAGGCGGGATAAAAGTAGGCGCTGCATAAGATGTGATTTGTGGCAGTTAGTGCTGATAAAACTACTCAATTTATCAATGATTTTTTTACACTAAAAAAGGATTATGCGTGATATAGAAAATTTTGTAGTGGTGATTCTATTAATAGCTTGTTTGTGCAGTAGTGTATAGCGCCACCAATTGTGCTGCAATATCGATAGACACCATCAATGGAAGCATATAAGCAACCTGTGTGTAGTACGGTCATCGACTTGTGTGTAGCCCTATGCTGGATATTGATCTATTTTTCATATTTTTTTTGAGAAAAAGGGATTTTTTGGGTTGCCCACACGGTCTACGCACGATTAGTGCTAACCATTCAGACAACTTAGGAAACTGTGCAAGAGGTGGGATTTTGGACAGTAGCGTCCGCATGGTTTGCGCATGGTTTGGAAAACCGTGCAGCCCAGAAACTTTTAAAAAAATTACAAATTTTCCACTTCGGGATTTTAATCCCCAACTCGGGATTTCCTCCCATTTCTCCCCTCTTCACCTTAGGAACAAACTAAATCTCCCAAGAGCTCCAAGAGATCGGTCTCCCTCATTTCTAAATCATTTTTGTTGCCGTTGGTTGTGGATCAAAACTCCGGGTAAGGATAATCCCATCCTTGCTTCTCTTTTGAGTTTAGGGTTTGTATCTTCTTCTCCTCTCCTTCCAAAGCTATAAAAGTATACTCTTTGGGTGATATTTAGGTTGAAGCTTCAAGTTTTGGTTGAAGCAGAATCTAAGGGCTTGATTAAGAGTGCGTTCACCCGTGGAATCAAGGAAGGTGGTCTAAAACTTATATCCCATGGTTTATTTGTAGATTTTTGCATGTGTGGTTTTGTTCTTGGGTGTCTCTTGGTATGTTTTTATCACTCTTGGCATGTTTAGGTAAAATGGTTATTAAGAAGGTAAATAGAAACCCTCACGATCCCCATGGGATGTGTCAAGGGTGATGAGGCTAATCTAGGGCCACCCATGGGGTGTGCCGACTTTCTTGGACCCAAGGATTTGTAAAGAACAAGTGAGATTGTTGCATAGTTATGTAGAGCCCTTGATAAACATGTTGATGTGTTTGATTGTGTTGGAATAGAAGCTACGTGATTCACTTAGGATTAATAATAACCTAATGGATATTGGATTAACATGGAAGTGGTTCATATGAGTTGATCATGGCTATGCTAGATGAATTGTGAATAGTGTTAGAATGTGCAAATGGGTTGACACATGAGAATGATAAATGACTAAATGGACTAATATGTAGAAATGATTAAAGGGCATAATGGTATGGATTACGTGCTTGGTAATGAAGCCTAGTGAGTTTGGCATAATGAACTAAGCCTAGTGAGATAGGCATAATGAATGAATGCTTATTGAGATAAGCGTAATAAAAGGTAATTGGGATAAATGGATAAATGATGTGAAATGTGGTAAATGTGTTAATGGGTAAGGCATGATATTAAATCTCATGTTATTGTTATGATTTATGTTTGCCTTGGGAAATGGTTGTGATGTTTTGTGAATAGTAGATGGATATATATAGCATGTGCACATCACTTGGTAGAGTGGAGTATTGACTTGAGGTTCTATGCCCATGGGTCGAGTTGGACTGAGGATCTAAACTCCACCCCTAATGCATGGGTCAGGGAATAAGACTGGGGCTCTGTTTCCCTAACGATTGCATCCACCCGGACTGAGGATTCGAGGTGAGGATATGGTTGACATGAGGAAGTTAGTCCTACTGAGATAGGATAACAGTGTGTTTTTCCTCATGCGCGTGGTTGTGTACTTTAAGCCGTGTAATTTGTTGTGTTTGATGAACCCATGATAAATGTGTTGGGAATGGTAAGTAATGGAAAATGGGATTAAATGGTAAGATAAGTAAATGGTAATAATAGTTGGTAATGGACCTAAACTGGTTAAGGACACTTAATATTTTATTTTTCATTTATTATTTATTTCCCTTTTGTATGTACAATTTTTTATACCAGATATTTTGTAGATACCATTGGTGGTGACCTACTGAGTTTTACTCACACTCTACTCGAGCCACCGTTAGGTACCCGAGCAGACTTTATGTTTGCAGGTTAGGGGAAGGGAAAAGGCTCTTGCTAGGGAGTTGGGTTGGCATGGGTTTACGTAGAGGAGGACCCAGACTTGGTGTCAAGACCATTTTGGGATTTTTTAGTTTGTCTTCATTTTGGGTTTTGTTCACTTTTTCACTTGTAGAATGACATGACATATTTACTATTGGACATGGTTATACCCTATTTTGGGGAATGGTTGTTTATGTTCGCTCTTGTATTATTAGATATTATTACACTATTTTTTTATCTTTTATTGTGGATTACTCTGATAACAGGGGGCATAGTCTCCCTAATTGACCTTTTGGACCCCCGCTGCTAGTCGACAACCTTTGGCATACAGGGATGCACGCTTAAGGTTATGTAACCACCCAGATTAGAGCACTGGTTTAGTGGCTTCCAATTTGTGGATGTTACACATATCAAAAATAACTTATGAATAATTATCCTAAAGTATCAAAATAATCCAAGCACATTTTTTTTCGGTTTTCAGTGAGTGACACACATTTTGAACTAAAATGTCAATTTTAGACTAATAATAGATAATTTGAGTCATACCAGACACATCATGTATCAGATTGAGGTGCGATGGATTACTACACATCACAAATGACTTATGGATCATTGTTTTAAAATATAAAAATAATATAAATGTGTTTGCTTAGTTTTGAGTATATTACTTATGTTTTTTACTAAAATATCAATTTTAAATAAAAAGACACATTTGGAGTCATACCGATTACACAATGTGTTAGATTAAGGTCCAATTGATTCATACACATAACGAATTAATTATGAATCATTTTCCTAAAGTATCAAAACAATTCGAACGCATGTGCTCAGTTTTGAGTATGTGACTTGTTCTTTTTACTAAAATGTCATTTTAAACTGAAAACACAAATTTTGGGTTATACCAGTCACATCATGTGTCATTTTGATGTGACATTGATTACTTCATGTCATAAATGAATTATGAATCATTTTAATAAATTATCAAGATAATAGAAGCATGTTTTCTTGGTTTTCAGTCAGCGACATATGTTTTGAACTAAAATGTCAATTTTAAATTGACAATGAACACTTTGAGTTATACGAGACACACAATGTATTATATTGAGGTGAGGAAAATTCCTACACATCAAAAATGACATATAGATCATTTTCATAAAGTATTGAAACAATCCAAATACGTTTTCTTGGTCTTGAATATGTCACTTGTCATTTTTACTGAAATTAATGTCAATTTTAAATAGAAATAAAAACTTGGAGTCATACCGGTCATACCGTGTGTCGGATTGTTGTGTGGTTAATTCCTACATGTAAAAAATGACTTATGGATAATTTTTCTAAAGTATAAAAACAATCCCAATGGGTTTTCTTGGTTTTGAGTATGTCACTTGTTCTTTTTACTAAAATTAATGTCAATTTTAAATAAAAAGATGAACTTAGAGTTATATCGGTCACACTGTGCATCAGATTGAGATGTGGTTGATTCCTACACATCAATAATTTCTTATGGATTGTTTTATTAAAGTATCAAAACAATATGAATGCGTCTTCTTGGTTTTGAGTATGTCACTTGTTCTTTTTACTAAAATCAATGTCAATTTTAAATAAAAAGACACACTTGAAGTCATATTAGTCACACTGTGATTTGGATTGAGTTGTGGATAATTACTACACATTCCAAAGACTTATGGATTGTTTTCATAAAATATCAAAATAATAATAATGAGTTTTCTCATTTTTGAGTATGTCACTTTTGTTTTTTACTAAAATGTCATTTCAAACTGTAAACACACACTTTAATTCATACCAGTAAAATATTGTGTTGGCTTGATGTGAGACTACTTCCTACACATCATAAAGGACTTATGAATCTTTGTTATAAATTATTAGGAAAATCAGAGTGTGTTTTCTCAATTTTAGTGAGTGACATACTTTTTAAACTAAAATGTCAATTTTAAAATGATAACAAATACTTTGAGTCATATTGGCCACACCATGTATTAGATTGAGTTGCGATTTATTTATACACATCAAAAATGACTTATGGATCATTTTCCTAAAGTATCAAAATAATCTGAATATGTTTGATCAGTTTTGTGTATGTTAGATGATCTTTTTACTAAAATTAATGTCAATTTTAAATAAAAAGACACATTTTAAGTCATATTGGTCACATCGTGTGTCAGATAGAGGTGAGGCTGATTCCTACATGTCAAAAACGACTTATGGATCGTTGTACTAAAGTATCAAACCAATATGAATGTGTTTTCTTGGTTTTTGGTGTGACACTTTTGTTTTCTACTAAAATGTTATTTCAAACTAGAAACATTCACTTTGAGTCATACTGGTCACATTGTGTGTCGGTTTGATATGAGACCACTTCTTACACATCACAAATAACTTATGAATCATTCTCCTAAATTATCAATATGATCAGAGAATTTTTTCTCATTTTTCAGTGAGTGACACACTTTTTGAACTAAAATGTCAATTTTAAACTAATAACAGACACTTTGTGTTATACCGGTCACACCATGTGTTGGATTTAGGTGCAATTGATTATTAAACATCAAAAAATTAATTATATATCATTTTCATAAAGTATCAAACATTCTGAATGCATTTTTTCAGTTTTGAGTATGCCACTTGTGTTTTTTACTAAAATTAATGTCAATTTTAAATAAAAAGACACACTTGGAGTCATACCAGTCACACCATGTATCCGATTGATGTGAGAATGATTCCTACACGTCGCGAATTACTTATGGATTTTTTCCTAAAGTATCAAAACAATATGATTTTTTGCTCAGTTTTGAGTATGTGATGTGTGTTTTGAACTAAAATGTAAATTATAAACTAAAAACATACAGTTCAAGTCATACTGAGCACACTGTGTATCAGATTGAGGTACAATTGATTGAGTTTTCAATGTTTCTTTTTCTTTTAACTATGTATACCAAGACATAAAAGAGAGAACTATTCTATTTGGATGGAAAATGAAACCCCCATGCTTCCTGAAATGACTCATCCAAAAGAAAAATTTTCTTTTTTTTTTCTTGTTATAGATAGTTGAAGAAAAAATATAAATTCACAAAAGAATCCATCTGTATAAGAAAATAATTCTTATGTTAGTAATACTATAAAGAAATAAATTAAAAATAAATATGAAACAATACATTAATAAAATATCAATTTTAAACTAAAACCACACAATTTTATTCATATCGGGTAGACCATGTCTTAGGTTGAGGTATGGTCGATTCCACCATTTCTTTTTATCCTATAGTGCATGATCATAGTACAAGAGTGAATCATCCTTTCTGAAGAAGTCGTTTCTTCCTGATCTTTGTGGAAATTAATAAAATAAGTATTATATCAAAATTATGAGGAAATTAACTAAAAAATCAGATAAAATGATGATAAAATAAACTAAATAATTAGTAGGAAGTCACATCTTCATGATATATGTGTACAATATGACATTTGGTATGCTAATTAGTCATTTCTAAACAATTTTATTTCATCTTGTGAATATGATGACTTTCAATAGTCATGGTAGTACTAGAAAAATATAAATACACAAAAGATTAATAAATATTTTAAATGAAATAGTAATTATCTTTGGAAATACATCTTCAAAGATGATAATTTGTTGATATTATATGATATATCTCATAAATTGTAGACATAATGACCATAATATTTTCTATTGGGTTGTTTCAAACATTGCAGAAACACTGAGAAAAATAATTAATTTGTTTTGATAGTGAAATATTATTATATATACCCTAATAATTATCCACTTGCAGAAGTTGATAGGCTCTTTGTAAGCATGGAATGTCCTCGTGTTAGGATTTTCAAGATATTTAAACACCACCCTATCATAATGGAATTCTCATTAAAACATAATATAAAATATATAACTTGAATTTTAGTTCTAAAACGTTGGATATAGTGTATTACAAATTGAAAAAATGTCATCACATGTGGTCGGTTTTTGGGTATCCATGCAATGAATCTAAGAAATAAATCTTTGGAGTATCCTAATTGAATACAATGAGTACCCAATACCGCCTAAAAAAAAGTAATAAGTAATGAAAGGAATGAAAATATATTCGATATTATTAAATTGTAGATTTTTACCCCCATATCATTGGTAATAAGAAGAGTCTATCATCTATAAGTTTTCCTTCAAATGTTGCAGCTAATTTTTCCACTATTTCATCAATTTTAGTTGATTCCATTTTGGTTTGGTATATAGAAGTTATGTGAGGAATAATGAGTCCATATTTATCTTCATAGGGGTTTCCCTTCAAATAGTATTGATAAAGAATCCTAAAAAAATATGAATTGTATTTAGTCATAAGCACATGAGCCTCAACCCAGTTGGTGAGGACTCCTTAAGTGCATCCAAGAGACCCGGGATTAAATCCAGGTGGGGGATAATTTCCAGGTTACTGTAGCAACACTGTAGCAGGTACTGTAGCAGGTACTATAGCGGGAACTGTAGCAGGCACTGTTTGATACTGTAGCAGCTGGGAATATGCCCCCATTTGGGCCTTCGGGCCATCGATTTGGTCCTCGAGTCCTTTAAGTCCTTCGGTCCACCCAAGCCTTCAGGTTAGTAAGGCCTTCAAGCCACCTCAAGGCCTTCGGGCCACCTTAAAGTGCAGATGAAAACCCGAAAACCTAGAAGGAACAAGCTTCAGAAGGAGGAGGAGCAAGGAGATTTCACCATAGTATAAGCTAAATAGATTGCAAGAATGAGATGGTATGACACCTGCCATCAGAACAAGCCTATGCATGCACAGGAAATCCTATCCGAACAGCCATGCGAAGGTGGAGAGATGATTTCACGATTAAGATGTTGGGGAGGAGCAGTTCCAAGTAGTTAGTCTGGGTTGTATGTAATGTTTGAAGCATATGAGCAATGAATTCCTCTAAGGCCTATGGGCCATGTAATGCTTACGCCTATGGGCCTTGTAAGGGTTCCACCTCACCCATTAAAAGGTGTATTATCAAAAATCAATAAAAAAATGAAGTCCTTCGGGCCATTGGAGGAGTATTTAGTCATAATTAACATATTAGATTAGTTATTGGAAAAAAAAATCATGAAAATAAACCTCATGTATACATTTAAAATTGAGACTCCTAGTCATTCATACTTGAGGATTTGATTTACATTATCAAGAGAAATTAAGTCTGAAATGGCCTCTCTATACATTTGTTCTTCAAAATCAACAATGTGATTACTAATACTTTGTAACCTTGTATCTTCATGAACCTTCAATATTAGTAAATATAGATAATTAATGGGTGTGGTAAAGGTGATTTGTAAAGATCTTTTCAATTGGTCATTTGATCCTTTAGATCATTTTGATTCAACCTTTTATTTTACCCCCTTCTCCTTGTATATCTGTAATAACATTCATTGGTTCAGACCTTTTTTCATTAATTGTTAAATGTCTAACATGAAAAATAAATTAGAAATGAATACCTCTTTGTCAATATGTTTTTTACAAGATCTGATTACTATGCTATGAATGTTCCAATAGCTTGCTTGATCATATGGATATCTTCATCATTAATTGGAATAGGTAGCTCGATTCTTGGCTTATGAGCTATACTAATCCCCACTCTCACATAACCACTGGGAAGTTGTCTATTGTGTAGAGTGTATTCTTGGATATTGAACACGTTATCCCTCATAGCAAGAAAATGGGTGGGTGTTGATAGATATAAATCACATTCATTTTCACCATGTAGAATATCAGTACATGAAATATATTAGTGTTTTCCTAATTTAAATTTCATAGAAACAATTATGAGAATATTGATTACCTCATCTAAGACATCTCTTTGAGGGGAATGGATCGCCTCAAAGCTGGTGGGGGTGGGGGGAATATCTACACAATGGTTATTCTTGATTTGTTTATTCTCTTTACTTCCCCCATAACATTTTCTAGAAACTCACTCACAATAAATTTTTATTCATGGAAATCCAATCATGCTTGCATATTTTTATCCCCCTATTCTTTTCTTTTCTCAAAATATGTTTGAGGTGTCACCCCAAAACCTACACCTATGACATGGCCATACTGTTTTAGCCACTGCAAGGCCACTGATAGTAGGTGTTCATCAGGTACTGATTTTGATGATTCCTGTGTCTAATTTGGATATAAATTATAGGAAAATAAGTAATCATTATTATGTTATAGCCATTTAAATCAATTTTTTTATTATGTTATACTTACACATGCTTCCCACACTTTTTTGTGTGTTTTCATCTATTAGTATCCCATGTTTATTTACACATGCCTCCTTCCATAGCACATTATGTGGGATGAAAGTGGCTTTGGATTTGGATTCATTAATATGAATATAAACAGAGGAACATAATTATGTTATTGTTTCATGTTACATAAAAGTATTACGATAGATTTAAAATACATACAAAGCCACTCTCGGGAATTCCCTCTTAAATACTAAAATACTTACAATTTTTTTCAAATAAAGCATACCCCATCCTTGCTTTATAGTAGGAGTACGTTGGTTTTTCTTCTCATTGATTATTTTTAGCACTCAGTTTCTATTTAATAAATTAAAAATTCTTAATCAAAGTGATTAATACACATATTTTCAAACAATATATTACCAGCCATAATCTACCTGAAAAGATATCTCTTTAAAACGACCAGTAAACATATCCCACACTTATTGTCTTATCAGGTGTACATACATATGCAGTGGATGAAATTTTATTTTCCCTTCAGTATATTTGAGATGAAATTTTGTTTGAATAGTGTGAAAGTATCCATGAGACTTTCCAATAAGCATTAATATAAATTTATTATGAGGGTCATCTACTATAAATACACTCTATAAGGGATAATAAAGAGTAAGTCAATGTTTCATTATTTTATTTTTTAGTAAAATAAAGGATATTATAATGTTACCCTAATCTTTTCCTAAATTAGTGTCTTAAGAATGGGCATAACATGGTTCCACGAATCTACATCAATCGACACATGCTTCCAAGTGATGAGCCTAATGAAACTACTAAACATGGAATTTTTGGGGGTAACAGGTTGGCTGTGCGTATTCTATTCGACCTCAAATTTGATTCCTTTGCTTTTCTCCATAATAATTTTTGCTAACACTATCATGCTACAATGATCTTATTTTTTACAGGACATCGATTCTTATCCATATACCATTTCCTCAGGTTCAATATCATCATTATGTTGTTCCTATAGATTGGTAGAATTAACATGTGTAGAAGGTCATTGTTACTCTGCACTGGGAGAAACAACAGTTTGAGAAACCTATTGTTCCTCAGAATTGTGAGCATCAACACATGCATAAGTCATTATCTAGAGAAGTGGTTCAAAATTTAATTTAGATTATGTAAATGAAGCAGTGAGGAGATAATAACATGAGGCAACACAATGTATATTAAAAAATATAACCTAATTATGAAACTATTTTTAAAGGTTTAAGGGATTTCACCCCTCTATCAAGTATCCAAATTCCTTCATTGTTGTCTCCTTTGATATAAAATACCCCATATACATTGTGACCACTGAGAAATGATTGAAACATCCCAATGAAAGGGTCATCCTCAATTGAATTTTCATTTTACTATTCAGTGGTTTTGGTTGATAATAGAATAATTAAACACTTTTAGTTTATAGGTTCTAGAAAATAAAATAACTGCACTGCCTATGATGCCATTATAAATAGTTCATATTTATACCTGTCCTTACTAAAATCCACATTCAGGAATCCCAATTCATCTATTTTAACAACAATCCTATTATCAACCCACTTACATTGAGAAATCAACACTTGGAATATTTTATAATCCAACTCCCATATTTCTTTGATGATGCCAAAGTATGAAATATTCACATAAATTGGATTTCTATACTTGGTACTAGATACATGTATCGCTTCATCCGTAAGTGTAACTCCATTATTTTTCATGTTACTGTATTCATCATGTTAATTTGTATAGAACTTATAACCATTAATTACATAACCATTATATGATAATACATGTACACTTGGTCCTATGGCCAGCCATAGAATTCGTTCTGAAATTGAATATAGATTTTCATCTGACTCCTTAAAAATATGGTCTCAAAACCATCCTATAAATAGTTGATTATGTGTATTAGAAATCCATATTTCATCCCTTGATGGATTTAAATGACTAATAATCTCTTTGTGAGTTTCAATATATGGGGAAATATTTAAACTGTTATGAAAAACATAAAGGTGACCCTACTCTAGATCTGCAATATTGATTGTGAAAATATATATTCCAAACGTTACTTCACCCACAAGCTGCCCAGTGTGATGAGATTTCGGTAGACCAATGCTTTCCACACCGAACAGGTAGTCGATACAAAATTCTACCTCTTCCTCAACAGTATATCTCTCTTAAATACAAACCTATAGCTGACTTCGATTTTTGACACACCCTTTAAAAATGTTTATATACCATTCAATGGGAAACATCCATCTATAATGTACCAGACCACATAGTCAAATATCTCTCACCAAGTGAACCATCAAGTGAACCATTGTATCAACGAATACCCATGAGAATAATATTTCCAATTCACATAATATGAAAAAAATTTATTTTCTATAGTTATAAATTTCACCGAGTGCATAACTTTGCTATATATAGCTTTGAAAAAGAAAGATATCTCAATTAATGTAAGATGAAGATTCTTGGAAAAAATTCAATGTAAATATACAGGCTTTAGATCTTGTGTCAAAACATAAAAATCATGTGATTTAAGACCCTTTAACATTAAATCAATCATTGAAATGATATTCATGATATTCGATGAATACCACTATAGAAACTTTAAATCATTCAAGATGTTGAAAAAATGATACCTCTCTATCCTGGAAAGAGTGTAAGAAGTTAGAGGAAGAAATGTAAATTTTTTACCCTTCACTGGCGCTAACTCTTCCTATATTCTGAAGTCAATCATGCCCAAACTAGACTTAATTGCATTCTTTGTTTTTTCGGTGCATTTAATAACATTACAATGACACTATCACATAATTTTCTTTTTCAACATGAATAAAATTAATAAAATTTCTGACATACAAACAATTCTGGTTGGTAATTAAAAAAAATTGATCTCTTTTTCCAACTGTTTTTTGTAAGGTTTTTTGAAAAATGATTACCAAAAGTAGTGACTATATATTTTACTTTCTCAAACAATAGATCACCTGTTAGTAGAGATAGTGCTATACATTCTTCTAAACTCCCATAGAATGATGTTGTTCAAGATCGGTACTTATATCATTGTGGTAGAAATCTACGATGTACTAGAAACACAATCTTCAATGAATGTTTCAACATAATTGACCATGTACCTTTTTCAAAGATGGAACATCCTTGAGTTCCTTTAATGCTATATCCTGAAAAATTTTACTTAAGTAGGAAATTCATTTATCATCCCATTCAATATGGATCTCAATGTGAAATCTTTATTTCTATAAGAATCATACAACATAACACCTGAATCCCAAAATAATTTAAAATATGTGATCAATGGAGCCAAATAAACATCAATATCATTACTCGATTGTTTTGGTCCTAACATAAGCATAAATAACATAATATATTTTCATTTCATGTATAACCATTATGACAAGTTATAATTTACCAATATAATCATCCATGTACTGTGAGTGCTACTTTCAAAACCAAAATGATTCACTCCATATGTAGATAGTGCAAGATGAAGGTTTCTTGGCTCATTTCTAAATTTGGGATACTTGTGATGAATTGTATTATACTAAGGAGAGTTTTTTAGGAGAAAAAGTTTCCCATCTTTATTTCTTGCATCTGTATGTCACGTCAATTACCTTGTAGTATCCTCACTTTCATATATGTGCCTAAACCTTAGAATGATTTAAAATTATCACACCTCTTTCATAGGACTCAGTTAATATTTTTTTTCAAGAAACACCACACTTTGGGTATTATTTAAGTGATTTATGGTCTTTGAGAAATAATATAAATTCATTTGGAAAGGACTATATTCTTTCAGAGATCAGACCCATTAAATGTAACATTCATTTAGCATCATATGTTCATCTAGGAAGATCATTATCTTCTGAGTGAATATAATTAAATAGAGTAACTAGTTTAGTAAAACTCACTTCACTCCATTTCTTGATAGATTTTAAATTATACAGCTTCAGTAAAGTTGAAAATGCTATATATTTACTGAAATATATACAGAATGACATCTTTGCACAACTCTTCAACTTCTAAAACAATTTGGGAGAATCACAGAGTTCATCTTCAACTGTCATTGTTATTTCCTCAATATAGTCTTCATCATTATTCACACCTTTAATCACATCCTCTACATAGTCTTCTTTATTATCCACACTTGTAATCATATCAGATGATCCATAAAATGTAGTGCTATCCTAGCCACTAGCTACTTTCACTTTTTCCAAATGTTTAGTATAACATTTATAACTTTGATATATTCTATGACAGTTCAAGTTTTCTTCGAACTCCTCTAGACTAAATCACATTTAATTACAATAGCATAAACCCGGGAAAAGGTTTTGAGAAAGGTCATATGCATGATCTTTTGAAAACTTGATGAAATATTTTACCCAATCTTTATATTCTTTTTTCATACGATTGAAATCCATCCATTTTTGATTCATATCCATACCATTTGATTTGGTAATATTAATATTTAACAAAATAAATAAATACACAAAATGGGCCTTTTAAATAAGGGGAATCTAATATTTGAACGTTTCAAATAATTTCAGCATGATTTGGGTAGTTCAAGCAATATAGGTGCATGTCCATAAGAGATGAGGGACGAGTCTCAGGAAATAAAATTCAATAATAACTATTTAGGAGATAAAGTTGATGAGAATGACAACTGTCTTCTTATATTTAAATGTTCTCAGGATGGGGAGTTGGAAAAGCACCACACAAAATTTCCTAGTTTGTTGTCTAAAGTTCAAAAAAGCATCAATAACAGTATTATCCCTACAAGAGGCTCCTTGATTGGAGTGGATGGTTTTCTTAGTTGATACCAAGGTAATACTTTATTTACCTTTTCTAGTTTCATACATCATATAAAAACAAACCAATAACTAATTTTATGGATTTATTTTGATAAGAGGCCAGTGATTAAAGTGAAAAAATAATTCAAGTGGGTGATGCGATAAATTCATTCAACTTACATATTAACATAGGATGATAATTATGGAATAGATAGATTGATCAACTTAGCCAAAAAAGGAAAACTTTACACATTAATTTTACCAATAAAATATTTTATTAAAATTATTATTAAAAAACAGGGGTTACACTATGGGTAGTGGATTCATAAATATTATTACTAATTCTATTAGTTTATACCCTTTCCCCAACTGAATAACTAACATAGTTTATTATCCCATCTTTCCTCACATTTGTGTTGACATCAACCCCTAGAAGATAACACCAAAGTTGTCTGGATCAAAATCGAAGGTGATTAAAGATTTAAACAATAAATTGAGTTTAAATTATAGGTGATTAAACTGAAATATATTTATAATCCATTATTATAAAATAAAATATAATCAACTATTGAAATCAACTTTAAATACCACCAAACCGATCATTATTAATTAAAAATTTCAATACCCAATTTCTAAAATCGCATTAATATTAAACTAATACTACATCATGCTTCACCTACTTTAAATATATCATTTCACATTATAAAAAAATAATTCAAGAAGTTTAATAATTATTTCACATAAATTTTACCATTTTATTGACAATGTTATATGAAAAACACCTTGTTTGATAATATACATTAGGAATTTTACCAAACATTGATCAAATTACTATTAAAGTTAAAAAGATGAATCAAATATTAAAAAATCATAAATAAATCATTATTAATGAAGAAAAACATTACAGGGAATGGAATATATATAAATATATATAACACATATGTTCTCTAAAACAATTAGTCATATCTTTATAAAAATCACTTATATGCATTGGAAATATTTTTAAAATAATATTAAAATTGTTAAATTTATATAATTTTTAGAATTATTGAAATTATTAAAACTGAACATTTATTATTCATTAATCCATAAAAAATAAGTTCTCATTCAAAATATTCCATTAAAACATCCTTACCTTATAGTCATAAAATTTGCTAAACTTAAAATACCCTCGAATAGTTTGGAAAAACAATCGGTATAATGAAACTCATCACATTCATTAAATAAAAATAATGATATTACATCAAATAAATAACCCATTTATTGAAATACACTACACCCCTTTTCACATAACTAAAAAAAATCAAGGATATTTAAAATTCAACATTTCTAATAACCTCATCCTGTAAAATATGAAAATAATTATTTTACCCAAACACAGATCTTAAAAAAAGATAAAATTTAAAAAAAAGAAAACATGCAATCCATTTTTTACCAAACACTATTAACAAAATAAATTTCCATGACTAAACAAAAGAAATATATTAATATATGTATATAAAAATAAAGAATCACAATAACCAAAAAGTGTATCATAATCCTTCAACCAAATATATCACTATTATAGCTAACCATTTAACCTATGTCATATTCTTATTAAACTACATTTAAATTAGCATCATGTTTGTCAAATATTACAATATCCTAATAACCAAAAAAATCATACTAAAAAACACCCATCAAAATTAATATATATTTCCAATAAAGAAAAACTAAACATAAACATTCCATTCACCCCCAACACAAATAAAATCATAAAAATACACATATGACATTTAAGATCAATTCACCAACCCCGAGGCATGTAAAAAATTAATATATTCATAGTTAATTTATATAAAACATAATTATGAAATATTTTAATTTCCCTATGACAAATACATAACACATTATCACCATTTTAAAATAATCCATAAAATATATATACTCATTAAAATTAATAAAAATTAAACCTCACACCTTTTAAATCCATTCACAACATTGTAATATTTAATCATTTAATTTAAAATCTTAAAAACTTATTTAATTTATAATTCTTGGGTCTTTTTAAGAGTTCAATCATGAACATTTTAAAATATAAACATCTATAAAACCAAAATAAATTCATAATAAATCGAATCATTACATTGGAAAAATGATTATTTAAAAAATCTTGAAAAAATCATATCACAACAAACACAATTAAAAGAATCTACTATAACATGGATGTATTTATGTCTAACTGCAATTTTGAGAAAATATAATATTTGAAAATGAAAACAATAAATCCATAAAAGGGCCTCCATGACCATAAAATACACGTCAACACTAATACTAAAATTAAAACATATAATTATCACCACTTGACACACAATACATATGTGCATGAAACATACTCCATAGAATACTTGATGAACCTATATTCAAACCCCTATCAAAATGAAATTCTTCCAGTAAAGGAAATGTAAATCAATATTAAATCAACATATACACTATTAGTGCACACGTATAGTGTGGGTATATAACCAAGTGTGTAAATTTTGTCCGACCGACACACATAGAGATCATATAGGGTAAAAACCTAGATGGAAGAAGCGATTAAAGAGAAGAAGAAAAAAATATCATACCTTAGATCTTGAGAGGATTGATTCATTGATGAAGAGCAACAAGTGTTCGGTTCCATGAGGGTTAGGTTTTGTGAGGGAGCGACGACGAAGGCAGAGAGCGATGGCAGGGAGCGATGACAGGGAGACCTGCGGTGACAGCACTACGGTTCCGTGAGAGGTTGAAGGCATGAAAGAGGGTGAATCTATTAGGGTTCTTTTTATAAGAACACATAATAATTTTATCAGCACTTTCAAAAAAGGACTGATAAAGATTGGTTTTATCAGCACTAATATGTAAAGTGCTGATAAAACTACTCTTTATCAGTGCTAGAATTTTAGCACTGATAAAGGGGTATCTTTATTAGTACCAAACAATTGCTGATAAAGATCTAAATAAATAAATATATTTATTATAATTATTTAAATATATTTATATATTTAAATATATTTATATTATTTTATATATTTATAAAATTATAAATATAATAAATATATTTATTATTTAAATATATTTATTATAGTTTTATAAATATTTGTATATAATTATAAATATATTTATATATATACTTATTAATATATAAATATATATATTTATTAATATATAAATATATATTTATTAATATATAAATATCTATATTTATAAAATAATAATAAATATATTTATTATTTAAATATATTTATTTTTATTTTATAATTTTAAATATATTTATTTATTTCTAATTATAATTATAAATAAATATATTTAAAAATATTTCTATAAAATTATAAATATAATTATATAATTATATATATTTATACCACTATATAAATATATCTAATTATAAATATAATAAATATATTTATTTATAATTATAATTATAAATTAATATATTTAAGAAGTATTTATATATAATTATAAATATATAATTATAAATATGATAAATATATTTATTATTTAAATATATCTATTATAATTTTATAATTATTTAAATATGTATTTATTTAATTATAATTATAATTATAATGAAATATATTTTAAAATTATTTTTTATATAATTATAAATTTATTTATATAAATATATATATTCATTAATATATAATTATAAATATACTAAATATATTTATTATAATTTTACACTTATTTAAATATATATTTATTAATTTATAATTTCATAAATATTTTTTTAAAAAATATATATATTTATAATTGTATAATTAAATATTTAAATTACAAAATTATTTAAAAAATCATTTAAATAGATTAATTATATAAATTTCAAACATATTTTAAATTTTAAAACTTAATAAATAAAAACGAATAAATACTATTCATAAAAATTACAAACATATTGAAAATATTATTGTATAGTAAATAAATATATTTATAAATAAATATTAAAAAATGATTAAATATATTTTTATCATTATTAATGAATATATAATATTAAATAGATAGATTAAATTAAATAAATTTAAAAATATTAAAAAGTGAATTTGTAACATTTATGTGAATTATAAACATACATATGTACACACACTCATCCACACATGCATGTACATACACACTTGTATATATACACTTACACATACATACATATAATTATACATGTGCATATATTTTAAAATATTTAATATCAATATAAATATATATCTAAATAAATATATTCATTTATATATTTTATAATTATTTTAAAAAATATTAATATATTATATTTATTTTAATTGTATACATATTTTGTAATCAATGTATATAAATAAACTATTAAACATTTTGACTAATATAATTTTGATAATGTTTTATATATAAAATTATGAAAATAATTTTTATTAAAATTTATATAATTCATAGGTATATATTACTTTTAAAATATATATATAATTATTGTAATATAAATCTTATTTACAAATATATATATATATATATATATATATATATAATTATAATTATAAATAAATAAATATATTAGGTGCTTGAGGATACAATTACACTTAAACACATAGACACACCTAACACACGGTCCAGAAAGGCAGGTCATAGCCCCTACAAGAGATAGCCCACCCATAAAGCCTTATTTATTCAATACATAGCTCATAGGCCTAGTGGGCATGAAGCCCATTACATGGTCCGTAGGCCCAGTGGGAATGAAAGCCCATTACATGGTCCGTAAGGATTAAATTTTTGACCAAAGGCCCTCCAGTGAATAGGGGCGAAGCCATTTTATTGAAAGATAAAAGACGAGAAAAGATGAGGATGAAGTCAGACAAAGCACACTACCCTCATTAATACAAACGATCACCGTGCTAACTTTTTTCGAATCTCAGATCTGATTTTTCTTTCCTCGTCACAAATATCATTCCAATAAATTCATCCATGCCCCCGAACATGACCTCTAGGATGATGAATTATCGTCCAATTTGTTTTCACATGTTGCCAAAGGCCTTTAATGTCACTGTCCTCTAAGTCACATCTTCCAGGATCAGATTGAACCTCCATCAAATTAGACTCGTATTTAGATTCCATAACACTTTCTGAAGATCCTTCCATGGTCACTACCTCTAGTAATTCCTTCAAGGGAACCTCCATTGATTTTTCAAGCATACCAAAAGGATTGGGAATTGGAACCATATCCCTACTCTAACTAATATAAAAGCCTCCGGCCTCATTCTGTGCATGAGACACATGAGGAACAAGGAACATCTGATTTTTAGTCTGAATAACCTCCTTCCTAGGAACACTATCACTACCATCCATCAATGTCATTCCATCTACCCCATACTCAATATTATAAGTCTAGATTCAATAGATATCAATAGGTAGTGCACACACTCTAGAATCCTGTATCTTTCCCAGGAGCATTTCCCTTCTCACCATGATCCAAGGGAGTAATTGTAGCATCGAATCTCGAACCAGATTGATTGTCTGAAACTATTTACAAGTTCACTACTGCCTTCTTTGTGACAACATCTGAATGCACAACATCATCCAGGGAGGCCCTACCCCCTATTTACAATATCTTGACTAAACATAGTCACAGACCAGACATCCCTTATCCCCTTATGCACCACTTCTCTGGGTAGTGATGAATTTTCAGTCAATCCATGGAAAATAGTTCTAGAATAAGAATTAGATTGCCCAGTAACCTCATCATCCACTTTGTTCTTACCTTTTCTGGCCCTTGAATCAACCATTCATCCTTGTAATATTTACGGATCAACAAAATCTTGTTCCATTTCTTCATCATCTGAACTAGCCATCCCTTCTTCTACAATATCCACCCAGGACTTGTGAGCCTGCTATCCATTTTTATTCAGTTCCAACATACCCATAAAGGCATTCTGACTAGATACAACAAAGGCATCACCACCTTCCTTTTGGAAAGATATAATTCCCACTAACATTTCATTGCTGAGAAAATTTTCATTAGCGTACCCATCATTCAGAAAGGTAGTAGTCCCATCATACCTAGTATTATAGGCATTCCATTCACCTTTTGAGATCCCATGTCCTCCAATTTCAGGTTGGGTATGCCCAACAGTTTCAGAAAACCCTTGAAGATTTGAATTCAAGCGTCTATATTTTATAAATTGAGTCCATTCATGGAGAACCTAATTAACTATTTAAATTATGTAATTTTTTTAAAGTACATAATAATCTTTAATTTTTGTGATTATGAAACTATTTTAAAATACCTTTGACCATGTTCAAAAAACTGAAATTATTATGAAGAAATTAACTGAATAACCTTGAGTGACCAACGCAAGCAGAAACTATATTAAAAATAAATACCAAAAGATAATAAATGGACCTTATAGAATTAAATATATACGAATAAGGTTCTTGGGTATATATTTAATGAACTTAATTTAATTATATAGGAAGTTAAGTGCATGTGCAGAATGCTTTCAGACATAAAGGTAAGAGATTTTTTCTCAAACTCCTTTCGTTGAAACACATTTTACTTTATGCACTAATTTACTCTTAAATGGTGTATATGCTGCCAAATTTATATGTTATCATGAAATATATTTTATTTATTTTATTTGAGGTTCATTTTCAAGATCTTTATCCTTTAAGGGTTTAATAAAATGTTACTTAGTTCTCGACTAAAGTTATCATTCTCTAAGCCATGAATTTTCTTCTTGATATTGATATTACAAGTGAAATTTATCCTACCATTTAATTTTAAATATGTTTGATTTATTTCCACACTAAGGAAATTAATCCCTTTCATTAAAATGTATCTATTTGGGGGAACCCATTCTATTTCAAATAGTGTCACTAAAAGTAATGATTCCCAACTAAGGCACACAATACATTTTCTTCCATATTCACGTTTTACCTATCAATTATATTTTATATAATATTTAAAGTGACCTTAATACTTATATTAACCTATTATTAATGAAATGTTTTAACATTATTTTTATGATTTTTTTTCACTAAAAGTTTTTAATGGACATGATTTTTTTGTCATGATTAGTTTTCAAAATTTTTTTCTTATAATGTAATGTTTTAAAATTTTATAAAATTCCTTTTTACAAAATTTTTTAAGAAAGGGAATTTTAAACTACCTTGAATTTCATAAAAATATTTTTTAAAAATAAATTTGTTAAATATTTCTGTATGGGCAATTTTTGGCCAAAATGAATCCCTTTTACATGTTTCCATGTGTACTTATCTTTTCACCACCTTTATATTTTTCTAAGAGACTTATTCTTTATGCTTTCAAGTTTTCAAAAAAGAATTTTTTATTCTGATGGTTTAATAAAATATTCCTTTTAATTTTTTTAAAAAGACAATGTAATTTCTTATTTTCAAAGAAATTCTCTCAATAATTTTAATATTTTTCTTTATTTATATCATATTCTTAATCAAGGGTATTCTTCAAATGATACCATCATCCTTCTTTATCTAGGTGGATTATAAAAATATATTTTATATATATTATATGATCTATCAATACTTTTTTCTTTCCCAATAATCTACTTTTATAGGAAATATTTTCTTCCAATTCCTTTACTATGTGAATTGTCTATGTTTGATTAGATTGATTAAAGGGTGTTCAACTAGATGCCCAATACATCAATTAATTGTAGAAATTATTGTATAAACCATATATCCATTTTATATATGGTGTAAATAAAATATGCACAATCATCTTTGTTGAGTGGTATTTTTCTAAATGATGATTTAAGTAATTGGATACACATTTATTTTCCATGGTGTAATCATGCTATGTCTATTGATGAAATCATGAATGTTTCTTTAGGTATCCACTTGAAAATAATATAAAACCCAATTTATTTTCTTAGGTTTTTATGATATGATGTTTGAAACCATGTGACACACATATGTATAATTTTTCATTATGATGGGTACAATTAGATAATGATCCAATTGTCCCGAACCTCCTTCACCAAGATGAGAGAAGGGACAACAGATTTCCAGACCCTTCCTTCTTTAATTTGAAGGAGAGATAATGATCCCTAAGACCTGCCTTCAATAAGTCTCGAAGTGGTGACTAGCACCAAGGGTATATAACCACACACAATATGGAAGGCGTTACCCTTTTTTCTTTATTAGGATTGGGAGATAAGATAGTAAATCCCAACAACACCAAAACTAGGGGGTAAGAGTAAAGACAAAAGAAAAACATTCCCATATGCATGTTACAAAAGTAAATACCACAAAGTACAAGGAGACTACAAAGGTAAAGTACCAAAGTAATGAAAAACAACAACTGCAATTCTCCCAATGTTCGAGCTAGTACGGCCCCAAATGATCCCTAAAGTCCTCCTGGAAACCTGAAAGAAGTTTTATATACGTAGGGTGAACATACAAGTATACTCAGTAGGGAAAACCAAAGACTCTCGTGCACAAGTGGGGAGCCATTCTAATGCCCCGTGGAAAAAGAGATAACCAAAGCACCAAGAAAGGAAAACTATCCACCCAAGCCTCACCAAGGAACACTCCCCAAATAATGCAAGTCAAGTAAAGTATAGTAATAGAACATCGATATTTGGGTACCCCATGCCACTTTCCCACTGGTTATTGAAGACATCCTACGCATCGAACTAATCCCGCCATTCTCACCGTAGTCCCACTTCCACTCCCCACCCGCACACACCTGGGCCACAACCACACATTCCACCCGTAAACACTTGGGCCACAACCACACATCCCGACCACAAAAACCTAGGCCATAATCACTATATGTAACCACACCCACAAACACCTAGGCCGAAACATCTACTACCATGCCCGAAGACACATGGGCCTCATCCCAAAGATTCTTGGGAAACAACCTGCCCGCACACACCTGGACCAACCACCAAAACTACACAGCCTGAAGAATCTTGGGCTATAATGGACCTCAGGCCATCACAACCTGCCTGAAGAGTCTTGGGCTATTTGGGAAAGGGAGCAGAAAAGGAGCTAATAACCAGCCACTCATTTGAGTGTTGGAAAAAACACCCTTCCCCATGAAATGGGGGTGTTCGACACTAAGTGATCAACTTGGGTGGGGCGCGAATAAGAAACATAAAAACTACAGATATATGTATAGGTAACAAGAACTCATCCTAACCTAGGGTTTCCAAAGCCAACCTAAGCACAACACCCATGTTACTATTCATCAATAAAAGAAGGCACATCACTCACGAACAATTCACAAATCATTCCCAAAACCAATTCCCCATTTAAATAATTCTTGTTTTCATGTTCAAATGATCCCATTTAGGTGAGTTCTACACTACTGGGCAACTAACAAGCATAACCAAAAGCCAGATAAAGAGAAACAACCAAACAGAAATTTAAGCATTCACACCTGGTTCTCTTGTGAAGTCACAACAACAAAGGGATCAGTGAGATCCCTCAAAGTACTGGAACCAAACCAAGCCTTGAGATACAGCTCCACACAGCTTTAGATTCACAACCAACAACCGTTCCACAATAGAGAATCCCATCCTCATCCACGTCACCCCATCAACATCGAGCATAACAAACAGACATGCCACCAAGATAGAGCAAGGAAGTTTCCAGACTCAAGTACATCATTCACTAAGTTTTCTTCTTTCTGTTTGGTTAACCGGGGTGATCACACAAGGATTTTTGTTCACTGGAAATTCATTTAATCAGACAAGTTTACGTGATTAACCAAATTTCCATGTTAGAGCCATACAATCATCACAGAGGACGGTGGTTCATTAATGCACAAAGAAAGACCACCAAAGGCCCTGATTTTCAGTGGGTATAGGCCCACAAAATTCACAACATAAATAATCAATGGTAAGGGAATATGACAGAAAACATCGATCACACCACCCCTTTTATTATTTAAAAGTCCGTTTTTTATCTTCATTAATGTTTGGTTTCATCCATCTCGCAATAATAGAAGCATACCCTCCCCGCATGATACACAATAAAGAGGGACGAAGGAAAACCCTACTTGGTTGATCAAGGATCGAAGTTCTTCTCCACGTGCCAAGAACTGGGGATGCGCGACTTACAGGGGAGGAACTTTGGGGACTCCAAGGACGAGAAAAAATTCTCCAACATAGGTGCACCACAGGCCTAGAGAAGGAGGCACTCCAAGCACACCGGGGAGAAGAAAGAAATCCAGCCAAGAAGGGGAAGGAATAAACTCTAGTGTGATATAAAGATGATATCTCATTGTTACGGGATATGGAAATTTGTACTCTTTAAAGTCAGATCATGGTTTTCTATGCGGTTGGGAGGTTACGCATGATGGGATTAATTATTATTTAATTATTCCCATCGGGGTGGTGGAATAAAAGTTGTGTGTTAAACCGTTTCTTTTAAATGGAGGAAAACACGCAATAGGGGAGGAATTGGAAGGTACGGGGAAAGGGTGTGACACCAAGGAAAAACCACACGTTTTGGTAAGTTTAAGGTTTGAATGACTTTTGGGGGATTTTATATATTATTTATGGTCTTTAAATGGCTTTGAAAGGGGGCATTAAATCATCTTTACGCTAAAAGATACGTTGCGGGAGCGAAAAAAGTCTGAAACTGGAAACAGAATGAAGACTACTTAGTGAGGACATGGTTCCACCGTCACGGTGCCACCATCACAGTGCCACCCTCATAGTTCCACCCTCACAGTGTCACACTCATGGTGCCACCATCACGATGTCACCCTTACATTGCCACCATCACCGGTGCCACTGTCACGGTGCCACCGTGACCGGTGTGCGACCGTCACGGTGCCACCATCACGGTGCCACCGTGACCCGTGCCATTGTCACAGTGCCACCGTGACTGGTGTACGTCCGTCATGGTGCCACCATAACTGGTGCCCCCATGACCAATGCCACCATTTTGGTGGATCCTTGTTTTGGAAAAGTAATGGACCAGGTGGGTTCGGGCCATTACATCAGATACCTCTCAAACTATTCTCGCCCTCGAGAATCAAAACTAGACCCAAAGAAAAGAGGGTTTCTGAACAACCACCTCAAAAGATACCTCTCAAAAGTTAACCTTACTGAAATCTAGGAACAACTATCCCTTGAGTAACCAGGCAACATTTGAAGGCAAGCTGTCTAGTCATATGGGTTAGGGAGTTTCTTCCTCCATGTCAAGATACTATCCGCTTTGCGTGGCACTGACTCGCCCACATGAGTTTAATCGCATCCACCTTAATGCATCTTGATTAGGGATCAAGTCCTCCCCTCACCATAGTCAGGACTCTTTGCACACATCCAAAGAATAAGGAAAACCGCACGTTCCATATTTAACAAAGTAAATCATTCCATCACAACAAGTACAAACAAAATAGAACAAAACTCAAAACAACATTGGGTACTGGGTGCACATCTAAGTCTTCCATTCCCATGTACTTTCCTCGAGCCTAACATGCCTCCATAACACACGAACCAAAAGAATGGTCTGTCCACGGAGCACCTTCTCCTTATAATCCTTGATTCTCATAGGTGTTTCTGCAAACATCACATCGGCCTCTGATTCTCGCTCAAATTTACCCTAGAGAAGAAGGTAAGACGGTCCTTGTAGTTTAGCTTGGGTTATCGAATCCACAGAGACCTAAGAAGAAACCTATAGACACGTACATTCTATGGACTGTTTTCAGCTATGAAGTGGCCAACTTGGATTGATTTTGGATGGGTTTGAAAAATATCTAATAGATTTAAGTGAATTCAATTTAAAATAATGAGTTGATCCTAGGTTATCGCTCGGGGTGGATTGGATGAATTACTTTTTTAATGATTTCAATTTCTTAAAATTGAGATGGATTCATTTAAGAAGATCAAACGAAATCATCACTTACTATTTTAATGCCTAAACACCCTAATACTAATCACCTATACACTTGAAGGATCAAAGTTTTGAGCACTCCAAGGTAGAGGTTCGTATTAGCACTTGAATGTGTGACCTTAAATTCAATAAGGATGAAGATGTTTTAAAATCATCAAATAAAAATATTATTTAAGAGAAGTGATTTTCTATTAATAGAGTGATAAATAACATCCAATCCAGCCCCTTTCTACTCCCTTGGATCAACCCATAAAAGAGTTAGCCCTCCATTGATGACATATCTTTAATGGAAGCGGGAAGTAGACTTACAAAGGTGGAATTGAAGAAGTAAAAACAACAACAAAAAAAGATCACTCCTCTGTTGTGTGATAAATATCACAAGGTTTGGTATGAACAAGTTCACACCTTGAACCAACGGTATAAAAGTGATAAGGAGAAGAACAGAATAATAAGAGAAGAAGAACTTTTATTAAGAAACTAAGGTGAATTAAACAACTTACATGAGAAAGAAATGCGATTACAAACACAAAGCGGCAGCATAACACTACAATGAAACCAAGCACCAAATATCCCTAAATATTCCAACACCACTGCCTTAAATAGGCATTTTTGAGCCCTTGGGTCGAGACTCCAACAGTCCAAGTCTCCTCAATTAATTGTGGTAGGCCATAGGTGGGTGGAAAGTAAGGGAGAGTTGATTTTTCCACCCTTGACCCGAGGTTGCAGCCAACTTTCCTTCACTGAAAAGACACGTCTAGAAGGACTTCTAGATGGCCAAATCAGAGTGGGACATAGAATAAGACAATGGATCTAAGTATGTCTTCTAACCTCCGGTAAAATTTGGTCCCATTTGGAGTTGTGGATTCTGAGATATGATCAAATTAGTGGGCTGTTTTTCTGGGCCTCAGAATCTGGCCCAGAATTGTATCTCTAAATTGGGCCGCCTTAATGACCACCATAGAGGCCGAATTAGCATTATCTCATGAAGAGTTATTTGTTCCTATACATTTATTCTATCATTCCACGAAATTTTGGATTCATTGGGCCTGTATTTTGGGCCCCACAGTCTCATCAGTGGGATGGTGTTCAATCTGCCTTCTTCAGAATTGCTTCCTTTCATTGCCAAATATCTCCATCATCCTCCATGAATTCTCCATTGATCCCTGAATGAAACATGTTAATATTGGAGTGTAGATAAATTTACAAAAATATCAAATTAAAATATGTATAATCATATTAATCATTTGGTACTTTAAATGATGTTCAAAAATGTACCACATAATAGTGCATTTTAAGAAGGTATTACAATCATAATGTGAAATGATGTTCAAAGTGTAAAATGTACTAAAATGGTGTTTATGAATAATAAATCACATGAATATATATATATATATTAACAATGAATATTATCCTCATTTAGTGTCTAATCACACCCCCAACTTGAGTTTTTCTAGTCTCGAGCAAAATATATCTCAATAATATGAAATTCGAATTCCCTTTTCAAAAACATTTTAATACACAATGATCACCAAAAAACCTTATACCAATCAATCATGAAACCCATCAAAATATTTTAATACAAGATAGTTTCATAAGAATATCCCAATCCCAAGCCCATTCCTTTGTTCAAATTCATTTCCATATTTCATCCAATGTCAATTAAGTATGAGGATGTGTTGTGCATCACAATAGACATGGGGGTTCATCTTTATTAAAGGGGGAAATTACACTAGCGCTAGGTGGAATCACATTTCAATATTAAGATGAGTATTCAAAAAAAAATTTGTATCATATTTTTTTTTGTTTTTTTTTTGTTTTTTTTGCAATTTTTCCATGGTAATTGAAATTGCACTCAAAAGAGTCAACCCTTGTAGCGAGACTTTGCTGATGACTCCCAGGCTCAAAGACCTTAGGGCACCAAGTGAATCCCACATACTCGGTCATCATCTCAAGTTAACTCAGTCAAAAACAAATTCAAATTACCAAAAATAGAGATAAAATTACTAACTCTGGGCCAGACAACTATGGAGTCATGATCCCCAAGTTCTGAAAGCCACGCATTAGGTCATTTCATTGCTCTACGCGCAAAATTTTTTTTTTTAATTTTTTTTGAATACTCATATTAAACTAAAATGATCACCAAACCTATGATATTTATTTAGGGGACCCCATGAACTTAAAATAATACCCCACTATCCAAAGGACGTGCATTCTGAATTTTTTTTAATTTGGATGAAAATATAAACGATGAAATATCACATTGGACAGCCACACTTTCCAAAATCTATGCTCATGAAATTATACAAGGATTAAAATCAGAATCAGAGCATGATAAATTATTTTATATTCAGTTTCAAAGTGTGCAATGTGTATTACCATGTTCAAAGTTAAAGTAATTATTCCTTCTATTTACAGATTTTTTCTTCTTCAAATCATTCATTTTTTTGACACGAAATAATTTTTTATTTTATCTCCCCCCCAACTTAAAATAACAATGTCCCCAGTGTTTAAAGAAAAGAAAATTTAGAAGGGGGTAGAGGAATAAAAGGGAAGTTCAATAAGGAAATTGAAATATTAGGATCATGGAATGAAGTCACCGGGTGGTTGAAGTTTGAAGTTCTTGCCGCTCGAATTTATTCCTTTGATATCCATGTTGCTTGCAAAGTTCCCTAGTGGAAAAAGGAAAAAAAAAACAAAAAAAAAAAACAAAAAAAAACAATATATATATATATATATATTTATATAATAAAGGAAGTAAAATATAAGTATATATATAAAAATTATAGAATAATGAAGCACAAGAAGCCGCAGGTCAGTGGTAAGCACGCGCCCCTGTCTCCCTTCGGTCCCAGGTTCGAGTCCCCGTGACTTCGCCGGTTGTGACGGGGTTTGACCCACGGCCTATGGCGTGGACTTTTTTTATTATTATTATATTTTTATTTATTTATTTTTGTTTTTTAATTTTTTAACCTAAAAAAACATCAAAAAAAAAAAAACAAACTGATGATACATTGTCTTCTTTTTAAATTTCTGGGTAAGGTATTACTCAAGGATCACACCACGTGACACGGATGAATATGGTGCTCCCTTTTCGTACCCATCCATACTCATTATAGAAGAACAGGTCAACAATTTATTATTATTGTTTTTCGAAATATCAAAATGTCTCATTAACCCTATTTAAAATATAAAGTTGATTAAAACAACGAAATTATTAGAAACTTGAAAACCATGGGTTGCCTCCCATTCAGCGCTTTGTTTAACGTCGTTAGCCCGACATGGACCCTAAATCTATTAATTTGTTCCTGGTTCATAGGTTGGCTCAGTTAACTCAACCTCTATTTCCTGTTTATTGAATGATTCAATGAATGGTTTTAACCTTTGACCATTGACCTTGAAAATGTAACCACTTGTGGGATCTTGAATCTCTACTGCCCCATGGGGGAATACATGATGCACTATGAAAGGACCTGACCATCTATACCTTAACTTTCTCGGGTGTAAATGAAGTTTTGAACTATACAAGAGAACAAGTTTTCCCGGTTCAAAATGTTTGACCTTGATATTCCTAGATTGGTAGGCTTGAACTCTAGCTTTATTGATCCTTGAATTTTCAAAAGCCTCCATCCTTAGTTCCTCCAGTTCATTGAGATCTAATTTCCTTTTTGTTCTGGCCAATGAGAGATCATAATCCATTTTCTTGATTACCCAAAAGGCCTTATGTTCAATCTCCACTGGCAAATGGCATGCTTTACCACAAACCAACCTATATGGGGACATTCCTAAAATGGTTTTATATGCGGTCCTATAGGCCCAAATAGCATCTAAGAGTTTCTCAGACCAATATTTCCTAGAGGGGTTGACAGTTTTTTCAAGAATTTTCTTAATCTCCCTATTCGCTAACTTAGCTTGACCATTGGTTTGAGGATGGTATGCAGTGGACACTTTATGAGAAATACCATACTTAGACATGAGTGAAGAGAATGTGCGGTTGTAGAAATGGGTTCCTCGATCACTGATTATAGCCCTAGGAATTTCAAATCTTGAAAATATGTTCTCTTTCAGAAATCTAATCACAACTTGATGATCATTGGACTTAGTGGGAATGTCCTCAACCCATTTTGAGACATAATCAACAGCTAAGAGTATGTAGAGGTATCCCCGAGAGTTTGGGAAGGGACCCATGAAATCAATTCCCCAATAGTCAAATATTTCAACCACTAAGATGGGAGTGAGTGGCATTTGATTCCTTTTTGTGATGGACCCTACTTGTTGACACCTAGGACATCTTTGACAAAATGTGTAGGAGTCCCTTGAGAGGGTGGGACAGAAGAGACCACATTGAAGAATCTTAGCAGATGTTTTCTTAGAGTAAAAGTGACCTCCACATGCCTCACTGTGACAGAATTTAAGGATGGACTCTTGTTCAGATTCTGGAACACAACTCCTAATGACTTGGTCAGGGTAGAACTTATAGAGGTATGGATCATCAAACACATAGTGTCTAACATCAGAAAGAAATTTACTTCGAGCTTGAGTCCCTAAGAATTTTGGAATGACTCCTGTCACTAAGAAATTTTCTATGTCAGCATACCAAGGGCAGTCACTCACAGAGTATAAGTGTTCATCAAGAAACGAATCAGACACAAAAAGGTGATTTGAGTTGTCTTTGAATTCCATACTAGAGAGGTGATCAACTACAACATTTTTAACTCCCTTTTTATCCTTTATTGTGAGGTCAAATTCTTGTAAGAGAAGGACCCACCTAATCAGTCTAGCCTTAGCATCTTGTTTTTGGAAGAGGTATTTTAGTGCAGAATGGTCAGTGAACACAGTTATTGGGGATCCTAATAGGTAGGACCTAAACTTCTCTAAGGCAAACACAATAGCAAGTAACTCATTTTCAATAGTGGTGTAGTTTATTTGGGCAACATTTAAGGATTTTCTTGCATAAGCAATGACATAAGGTGTTTCATCACAGCGTTGTCCTAACACAGCTCCTACAGCAAAGTCACTGGCATCACACATAAGTTCAAAAGGAAGGTTCCAATCTGGAGATTTCATAATGGGAGGAGAGGTGAGAGAGGATTTGAGGGTTGAGAATGAACCCTCACAGCTTTTGGTCCAAACAAATGGAGCATCCTTTACTATCAGAGCACAAAGGGGACGGGAGATTGAACTAAAGTCCTTAGTGAATATTCTATAGAAACCTGCATGTCCTAAGAAATAACTCACTTCCTTGACAGTTTTGGGTGATGGAAAGTGACAAATTATGTCAACCTTGGCTTTATCAACTTCAATCCCCCTACCTGAGACCAGATGGCCTAAAACTAGTCCCTCTTTAACCATAAAATGGAATTTTTCCCAGTTTAGGACTAGATTATTTTCTTCGCATCTTGACAAGACTCTCTCTACATTCCTCAAACATCCCTCAAATGTATCCCCAAACACAGAGAAGTCATCCATGAAGACCTCTAGAAAATCCCCTACCATGTTTGAGAAGATTCCCATCATGCACCACTGGAAGGTTCCAGGGGCATTGCATAACCTGAAGGGCATGTGTTTGAAAGCAAAGGTTCTGAATGGACATGTGAATGTAGTCTTCCCTTGATCCTCTAGGGAGACCTCAATTTGATTGTACCCCGAGTACCCATCTAAGAAACAGTAGAAGGCATGACCTGCCACTCTCTCAAGGACTTGGTAAATGAATGGTAAGGGGTAATGGTCCTTCTTGGTGAATGAGTTTAACTTCCTATAGTCAATGTAGACCCTCCATCCACTACTCACCCTTGTTGGAATAATCTCTCCATCCTCATTGGTTATCACTATGATTCCAGCCTTTTTTGGAACCACTTGGATTGGGCTCACCCACTCACTCTCAGCTATGGGATATATGATACCAACTTTTAAAAATTTCAGAAGTTCTTTCCTTACTACCTCCATGAGATTAGGATTGAGTCGCCGTTGAGGTTGACAACATGGCTTTGAATCAGATTCCAGAACAATCCTATGAGTCTCGATAAGTGGGCTAATCCCAGGAATATCAGAAAGGGTCCAACCAATGGATTTCTTATGCTTCCTAAAGACATCTAGAAGCATCTTCTCATGATTGGATTCAAGAGAAGAAGAAATGACAATATGATGTGTTTGATTTTTCCCTAGGAAGGCATACTTTAGTGCAGCAGGAAGTTCCTTCAATTCAAGATCAGGTTGGTTCAGAATTTCAGTAGAAGATTGGGACATTGGATCAAGATCAATTTCTTTTTTTAGATTTTCAGATAGGATTGATTCCCCACATGTAGAATTTTCAGCTACTAGATTGGCTTGATCAGATTTAGGGAAGGAAATTGGAGTGGTCTCCATGAAAGTGGTTTCTTGAAAGGTTTCACTGATTGTTGGACCTAAGACTTCATCATAAGAGCAATTTGAAAATGATTCAATCCAAGGAGATAAACTTCCTTCATATGAACAAAGGAAATCAATCTCATCCTGACTTAAACATTCATAAAATATTCCTTGATATTCCATGGATTCATTATCAATGCTTCCTATCATGTTTACTTCATGAATGTCCTCGTCATCCCCTATTTGTGAGCTTGCATTATAGATGTTCAAGTCTAGACTCATATTCCCAAAGGTGATGGTCATGTTCCCATTTCGGACTCGGATAACAGAGTTGATTGTTGCAAGGAAAGGACGACCAAGGATGATTGGGGTTTGTTCCTTATTTCCTAAGTTTGGATGGTTGTCAAGGACAATGAAATCAGTAGGGTAGATGAAGTTTTCAACCTTTACCATAACTTCCTTTAAAATCCCCTTTGGAACCCTAATGCTACGATCAGTAAGTTGAAGTGTGACAGATGTGGGTTGAAGTTCTTCTAGGACTAACTGGCAGTACACAACATATGGGATGAGATTGACACTAGCACCTAGGTCACACAAGGCCTTGAAAACTTTGCTTTCTCCTAGTTCAACATTGATGTAAGGGCAACCTGGTTCTTTCAACTTAGGAGGAATGGTCCCTTGAATGGTGGTACTCACATTAGCAGCCAAAAGGACTTGATTTTTATGTGAAAATTTTCTTTTAAAAGTGCACAAATCCTTAAGGTACTTTGAGTAGGCAGGTATGGTTTGGATTGCATAGAGAATGGGTATGTTCAACTTGACTTGTGAAAAGATTTCCCTCAATGTTTCACTCAGTTCAGGCTTGGGTTTCCCCCTCATGCGTTGAGGAAATGGTGTAGGTTGTGGGGTTGTTTGTTGAAGAGTTGTTTCTTTGACAATGTTATCAGTTTCCTCAGTTTGATATTGTGGTTCATTTGAATTTTCATCCAAGTTTGAATCTTCAAGTGGGTTCTGAATTAGTTGTTCAGGTTTCTCAATTGATTTCCCACTTCTTAAAATAGTCACAACCTTTAGTTGTTCATGAGTTGTTTGAGCACAACTTGACTCTCCCCTTGAAGTTGAGGATGGAACCGCCTGAGTAGGCATGTGTGCCTTTCCAGTTTTAATGGTTTGAGGTTCTTGTTTTAGGGAAGATACCTCCGAGTTCATCCTCTCCATTTGTTTGCACAGTTGTTCTAGTAGGCTTTGTGGAACAGTTTGGGTGGGTGCTTGAGAAGATTGGTTTATCCCGGGGGGATATTTTAGAGGTGGGATGGTTTGTTGAAAATGGACCGATGGATGTTGGTATTGGATAGGTTGGGTTTGGAACTGGTTATGGGTTTGGTAGTTCTGATGGGGGTAAGGATTTTGTCCCTGTGGTTGGCTAGGTTGTTGGTTATCTTTCCAGCGGAAGCCTGGGTGGTTGTTATACCTAGGATTGAAGTTGTTTTGGTATTGAGGCTTTTGAAAGTTCAAGGAATTTACTTCCGCTGCAGGTCCTCCTAAAAGAACATCCTTGATGGATGGAATAGTTGGGCAGTTGTCTATCTTATGGTCATGTTTTTCACAAATTGTGTAAACAAGGTCAACAGTTTGGATTTCATGGACTTTCCTAAGGTCTATCTCTTCAACCTTCCTAGAGAGTGCTGCGAATTTAGCCCTAAGGCTTTCCTGTTCTCTAAGTGTATGAATTCCAGTAGTTCTTTGTGGCTTTTCAGAATAAGGTGAAGTTCCCCATGTTTGGTTTTGTTCAGAAAGGCTTTCTAGATACTCGTAAGCATCATTTGGGGCTTTGTTTTTAAATGTTCCATTACACATCATGTCAATGAATTGTTTTTTCTCCGGACCCAACCCTTCATAGAAAATTCTCACTTGTTCAGGAATAGAAAAACCATGGTGTGGAACCATGTTTAGAGTTTCTTTGAACCTTTCCCATGTTTCATAGAATTACTCTCCCTCTTTTTCAAAAAAGTCTTGGATACTCTTTTTAAGTGCAATTATTTTATGGTGGGGAAAGTATTTTTTGTAGAATTCTCTTTGTAGTTGGTCCCAAGAGTTGATGGATGATGGTCTCAAATTGTTTAGAAAATTTTTAGATCGATCCTTTAAAGAAAAAGGAAATAGCCTCATCTTAGCAGATTCTAGTTGATGTGGGGGACACATGGTTTCTACAATGTCATCGAACTCCTTAATGTGCAGGTATGGCATCTCGGACTCCATTCCATGGAATGTGGGAAGGTGGTTTAGGACATGGGGTTTAAATATGTAGTTGGCATCTCCTAGGGAATTGTGTCTAATGCATGAGGGGGCATTGGTCCAGGAAGGTGTGAGGTAGTCATTCATGGTTTGATCGACCGTATTCCCCAAGTTTAGGGCTGCCTCATTTGGGTTTCCATTTTGGTTTCCCCCCGGGTTTATGAGTTGGTTTCCTTGAAGACCTTCCATTGAAATTGGCTCAATTTTGGACTCTATAGTATTAGGAAGATTATGATCTAATGGAATGATTTCCCTTGGTGTACTTGACTCCCCAACCCCAAGACTATCCACCCTAACTAGACGGTTTGATTGATCGTGGGTGTAGGCGGACATGCGCCAAAAGAAAAAAAAATGAGAAAGGGACAAGATAAGAGAATTTGGATGAGAAAAGAAGAAATGGGGGAGAATAGAATGGGTGTTTAGATGACTTACTTGGGTCCCCGGAAAGAGTGCCAAAATTTGATTCTCGCTCAAATTTACCCAAGAGAAGAAGGTAAGACGGTCCTTGTAGTTTAGCTTGGGTTATCGAATCCACAGAGACCTAAGAAGAAACCTATATACACGTACATTCTATGGACTATTTTCGACTATGAAGTGGCCAAATTGGATTGATTTTGGATGGGTTTAAAAAATATCTAATATATTTAAGTGAATTCAATTTAAAAGAATGAGTTGATCCTAGGTTATCGCTCGGGGTGGATTGGATGAATTACTTTTTTAATGATTTCAATTTCTTAAAATTGAGATGGATTCATTTAAGAAGATCAAACGAAATCATCACTTACTATTTTAATGCCTACAAACCCTAATACTAATCACCTATACACTTGAAGGATCAAAGTTTTGATCACTCCAAGGTAGAGGTTCGTATTAGCACTTGAATGTGTGACCTTAAATTCAATAAGGATAAAGATGTTTTAAAATCATCAAATAAAAATCTCATTTAAAAGAAGTGATTTTCCATTAATAGAGTGATAAATAACATCCAATCCAGCCCCTTTCTACTCCCTTTGATCAACCCATAAAAGAGTTAGCCCTCCATTGATGACATGTCTTCAATGGAAGCGGGAAGTAGACTTACAAAGGTGGAATTGAAGAAGTAAAAACAACAACAAAAAAAGATCACTCCTCCGTTGTGTGATAAATATCACAAGGTTTGGTATGAACAAGTTCACACCTTGAACCCACGGTATCAAAGTGATAAGGAGAAGAACAGAATAATAAGAGAAGAAGAACTTTTATTAAGAAACTAAGGTGAATTAAACAACTTACATGAGAAAGAAATGTGATTACAAACACAAAGCGGACACATAACACTACAATGAAACCAAGCACCAAAGATCCCTAAATCTTCCAACACCACTAACTTAAATAGAAATTTTTGAGCCCTTGGGTAGAGACTCCAACAGTCCAAGTCTTCTCAATTAATTGTGGTAGGCCATAGGTGGGTGGAAAGTAAGGGAGAGTTGATTTTTGCACCCTTGACCCGAGGTGGCAACCAACTTTCCTTCACCGAAAAGACACGTCTAGAAGGACTTCTAGATGGCCGAATCAGAGTGGTCCATAGAATAAGACAATGGATCTAAGTATGTCTTCTAACCGCCTGTAAAATTTGGGCCCATTTGGAGTTGTGGATTCTGAGATATGATCAAATTAGTGGGCTGTTTTTCTGGGCCTCAGAATCTGGACCAGAATTGTATCTCTAAATTGGGCCGCCTTAATGACCACCATAGAGGCCGAATTAGCATTATCTCATGAAGAGTTATTTGTTCCTATACATTTATTCTATCATGCCACGAAATTTTGGATTCATTGGGACTGTATTTTGGGCCCCACAGTCTCATCAGTGGGATGGTGTTCAATATTCCTTCTTCAGAATTGCTTCCTTTCATTGCCAAATATCTCCATCATCCTCCATGAATTCTCCATTGATCCCTGAATGAAACATGTTCATATCGGAGTGTAGATCAATTTCCAAAAATATAAAATTAAAATATGTATAATAAGATGAATCATTTGGTACTTTAAATTATGTTAAAAAATGTACCACATAATAGTGCATTTTAAGAAGGTATTACAATCATAATGTGAAATGATGTTCAAAGTGTAAAATGCACTAAAATGGTGTTTATGAATAATAAATCACATGAATATTATATATATTAATAATGAATATTATCCTCATTTAGTTTCTAATCAGCCTCGATGTCCAACTTTCCCCAGTCGAGGATGTGTGAATCATCGTGTAGATACCATTGGAGTTGTGACACATGGAAGACATCATGTATTCTCAGTAGCGGCGGTGGTAGCTCTAGCTGATAATCCACTTCTTTGATCCGTTGCAACACTTCGAAGGGTCCGATGAACCTTGGAGAAAGCTTACTCCCCCTGCCGAACCTCCATTGTCCACGTCGAGGGGAGACCTTCAAGAATATGTGGTCCCTGACCTCGAACTCCATGGGTCTCATCCTATTATCGGCATATGACTTCTGTCAATCTTGAGCCGCATTCATCCTCTCCCGTATAAGATGAATCTTCTCCGTCCTGCTCTGCACCACCTCCAGGACAAGAACACATGTTTCCCCAACCTCGGTCCAACACACGAGTGAACAACATGACCTTCCGTACAAGGCTTCTAACAGAGCCATGCCAATGGTAAAGTGATAGCTATTATTGTAGGCAAACTCTACCAGAGGCAAGTGTCACACCCACGATCCCCCAAAATCTAGAATACATTCTCGTAGCATATCCTCCAATATTTATGATGGTGTGCTCTCTCTGTCCATCTTTCTGGGGATGGAAAGTAGTTCTAAGATGTAGCTAGGTTCCAAAAGCATGCTGCAATCCTCTCCAGACTCGTGAGGTAAACTGTGCATCCCTATATGAGACTATGGACCTCAGATCTCCATGAAACTGCACCACATAATTCACGTAACTTTGTGCTAAGGCATCCACTGCTCCTGACTCCTTGATCTCCAGAAAGTGAGCTGATTTCGTCAACCGATCCACCACTACCCAGATAGAATCGTAGCCTCCTTGAACCTTGGGTAGCCCTATGATGAAATCCATCGATATTTCATCCCAATTCCACTCAGGGACGTCTAAAGGCTGCAACAAGACACTTGGAACACGGTGTTCAACCTTCACCTACAAACACACTAGGCACCTGGCCACAAACTCTGCCATCGCCCGCTTTACCCCAGGACACCAGAACTGACCCCTCAAGCCCCGGTACATTTTTAAAAATCTCGGGTGCACTGCTAGGGGTGAGTTGTGGAACTCACCGAGAACCCTCTTGTGCATCACCTCTGGAACAAACAACTTACATCGGAAAAGCATCTGATTCTAACCATCCTCCATCCACCCTTCTGGAGCATCACCTTGGTTAACCCGGTCACACATCACTTCACTCTCTATGTATCCCCACTGAGACTCCTCCACCTACCACATTAGAGAAGACTGCACTGTCATCTAATACAGAAAACCTTTACCACCATCCATCCTCGCATCCAGGTGCAGGGCATCCAACTCCTCCATCACCTTCCAAGCATCTACCGACTCTCGAACCGCATCCTTCTGCAACTTCCTGCCCAAGGCATCAGCCACCACATTCCCTTTTCTCGAGGTGTAGGAAATCTTGAAGTCATAGTCCTGAAGGAACTCCATCCAACTTCACTACTGCAAGTTCATGTCTCGCTAGGAGAAGATATACTTCAAGCTTTTTTGATCCGTGAAGACAATGAAGTACTCCCCGATGAGGTAATGCCGCCAAAACTTTAGTGCGAATACGACCGCCACAAGCTCCAGATCGTGGGTGGCATAATAACGCTCATGGGGATGTAAATATCTAGACCCATAAGAGATCACCCCTTGACGTTGCATCAGCACACACCTGAGGCCTTGTTCTGAAGCATCACAGAACACCTTATATGCCGCCCCTTCTTCTGGAAACCTCAGCACTGGGGAACTTACCAAATTCTCCTTCAGATAGCTAAAGGATTCCTGGCACTGCCCATTCAACATGAAAGCCTGGTCCTTCTTGGTCAAAGTTGTCAAAGGTGGTGCAACTCGGGAGAAGTTGGGTACGAACCTCCGGTAGTAACCTGCCAGTCCAAGGAAACTATGAACCTCTGCCACGTTCTTGGGTGCTTCCCAAGAAACAACCACCTCGACCTTCGATGGGTCCACCGCTATTCCCCGCTCAGACACCAAGTGCCCAAGGAAGTGCACTTATCACATCCAGAACTTGCACTTGGACAACTTCCCATAGAGTTGGTGATGTCGGAGGACCTCTAAAACTGTTCTCAGGTGCTCAGCGTGATCCTCCTCTGATCTTGAGTAGATCAGGATGTCGTCAATAAACACGACTACGAACCGATCCAGGTATTTCCAGAAGACGGAGTTCATGATCCCCATAACCATAGCTGGAGCATTCATAACACCGAACGAAATGACCACAAACTCAAAGTGCCCATATTTTCACCTGAAGGCAGTCTTCGAGATGTCACTCTCCTTCACCCTCAGCTGGTGATATCCTGACCATAGTTCAATCTTGGAGAACCACCCTTCCCCTTTTAACTGGTCGAAAAGGTCATCTATCATCGGGAGAGGGTAATGGTTCTTGACCGTTACCTGGTTTAGTCTCCAATAGTCTATGCACAGTATGAGACCACCATCTTCCTTCTTTGCGAATAATACTAGAGCACCCTATGGAGACGTACTTGGTCGAACAAAACCCTTCTTCATCAGATCATCAATCTGAATTCACAACTCCCGTAACTCGGAAGGTGCCATCCGGTAGGGAGCCATCGAAATCGGATAGGCACCAGGTTGCAAGTCTATCCCGAACTCAACATCACATCGAGGGGGTAGAGTCACCACCTCATCAGGGAAGAAGTCTATCAACTCACTGAAAATCTCTGGGACTTCCACTATTTCTGCATCCATCGACTCCATTGATAGTTTTACTCACAAGGAAAGGAGGGGCTCCTCTTGCCTGCTGATTTTCTGGTAACCTCACTCGCCGATGAAGGTTACATGTCGGCCGCCCAAATCTGAAAACACGACCCTTATTCAGAAGTATTAAATGACATCACATACAGAGAATAGCTAGTCAATTCCTAGGATGATATCGTATGGATTTATATGCAATAGTAGAAGATCCCTAATAGATTGATGTGGCCCTATCATCAGTTTACACCCTCAACAAACATAAGAAAAGTCAGTTTGAACTCCGACTGGTGTGCTCAGCACCAGGGGAACTGGAAGTCTCTCAGCTTCTAAACCCAAATCATGGTCCAGACTAGGAAAAAAAGGAGTGCGAAGCTCCTGTATTGAATAAGGCATAGGCAAGAGTACTAAACACAATGATCGTACCTCGGACGACTTCTGGCCCTGCTGGGACTACTGCCTCTACGGCGTTCAACTGCCCACGCCCAGTTCCTCTTCCTCTCAGCTTTCGGACACCTCCCTGACCATGCCCTGGTCTAGGTCCTTGAGTAGCATCCTAAGGTCGGCCTCCTCCTACAATGCCTGCCCTCGGAGAAGAGGGAGCGTTCTGCCCCTGCTGCTGCTGCTGAAAGGGGCTAACTGGAAACTGCTGCTGCTGAGGTGGGCACTGAACCTGCCCACCCTCTCTGTACTGTACTCTATTCGAGCACTGATTATGAAGGTTCCCATGGCTTCCACAGATGAAGAATCTCGGCCCTGGTCCTGAAAGGAAAGGGCGAGGGCCTAGAGATCATAACTGGAACTGCTGAGGCATACTTCCTCCTGGTTGAAACCTGGAGGGCCCAGATGCTGGAGGCCTGCTGCTGAAGGCTTTCCCCTTCGACAAGCCCAACTGGATTCCCTCTTGCGATACACCTCCCAGCATGTACATCCTTTCCACCACTTCATCCTTCTTCTGGACCTCCAAGCACGTCGGTAGGGTGAAGGGAGTAACAACATACTGGAGAGAAGGTCAAAGTGCCTCCTCCAAACGTCTCGCCCAAGAATCCTCATCCGGAAAGAGGTTGGGAGCAAAGAGAAGGAGATCCTTGAACTTTATCCCCAACTCACTCACTGACATACTCCCCTGCTGGAGGGAGAGTAGTTCCTGCCTCTTCTCAGCCTTCATCGTGGAAGAGAGGAATTCCACATGGAACTCCTTCTTGAAGTCAGACCATGTAACCTCAGCCTCCCTCTTCTCCCCAAGATAAAGCGTCCACCACTGATGCGCTGCTCCACGCATCTGGCTTACAGCCAGAGGAACCCAGTACTCCGTCAGAGCCCAGATCAAGCTAAAAGCTATCACCAGCTCCTCTATCCAGCTCTCTGTATCCATGTCTGAGATGCTACCCTCATACTTCCCGTGGGTCTGCCCCTGATAGGCACGAAGCATCCTCTTCCACTGATCATCCTCCTCCTCTCGGTCAACCCTCTTCCGATCAGACAAGTCAACCTCCTAGGCCTCGATCTCCCACACTACTTGTGGTCGTCTCCCAGGTGCCATAACTTCACGGTAAACAAGGAATGCCTAAGAACAAGTAGTGTAGAATATTGTTCCTAAATTTTCTTAGGCTTCTTATTCATTTTAAATCCCCAAACAGCCATGAAACACAATAACACAAGTCATTATGATGCATGTACCTTCCCTTGGGTCTCTACCCTACAATCAGTGTAGCCTTACTTGGTCGTTTGGTAGGCCCAGGGTCCTTTCATCAGATCACGGGGGGCCCTAAAATCCCATGTCCTATCCGGTCTTCCTTGGCCTATTTCACGCACCAAGATCACCCGACACTGTTTCCCAACCATCCCATACAATCCACAATGTGCCTAACACCAGAATCCATCATATCTCTCAACCTTCCTCTGATACCATTCTGCAATGACCTGCCTTCACCAAGATGAGGGAAGGGACAACAGATTGCTAGACCCTTCCTTCTTCAAGTTGAAGGAGAGATAATGACCCCCGAGACCAGCCTTCAATAGGCCCCAGAGTGGTGACTAGCACCAGGGGTATAGAATCACACACAATATGGAAGGCATTACCCTTTTTTCTTTATTAGGATTAGGTGATAAGACAGTAAATAGCAACAACACCAAAACTAGGGGGTAAGAGTAAAGCCAAAAGAAAACCATTCCCATATAAATGTTACAAAAGTAAATACCACAAAGTACAAGGAGAATACAAAGGTAAAGTACCAAAGAAAAGAAAAATAGCATCTGCAACTATCCCAACGTCCGAGCTAGTATGGCCCCGAACGATCCATGAAGTCCTCCAGGAAACCTGAAAGCAGTTTTATATACATAGGGTGAGCATACAAGTATACTCAGTAGGGAAAACCAAAGACTCTCGTGCACAAGTGGGGAAACATTCTAATGCCTCATGAAAAAAGAGATAACTAAAGCACCTAGCAAGGAAAACTATCCACTCAAGCCTCACCAAGGCACACTCCCCAAATAACACAAGTCAAGTAAAGTATAGTAATAGCACATCGATATTTGGGTACCCCGCGCCACTTTACCACTGGTTATTGAAGACATCCTACGCATCGAACCAATCCTGCCATTCTCATCGCAATCCCACTAACACTCCCCGCCCGCACACACCTGGGCCAAAACCACACATCCCACCCGCAAAAACCCAGGCCACAACCACACATCCCGCTCGCAAACACCTAGGACACAATCACTATACGTAACCATGTCCGCAAACACCTGGGCCAGAAAAACTACTACCACACCCGAAGACACCTGGGACTCATCCCGAAGATTCTTGGGAAACAACCTACCCGCACACACCTAGGCCAACCACCAAAACTACCCTGACTGAAAAATCTTGGTCTATAATGGACCTCAGGCCATCACAGCCTGCCCGAAGAGTCTTAGGCTATTCGAGAAAGGGAGCAGAAAAGGATCTAATAACAAGCCACTCATAAGAGTGTTGGAAAAAACACCCCCCCATGAAATGGGAGTGTTCGGCACTAAGTGCTCAACTTGGGTGAGGCACAAATAAGAAACATAAAAACTAAAAATATATGTATAGGTAAAAAGCACTCATCCCAACCTAGGGTTTTGAAAGCCAACCTAAGAACAACACCCTTGTTACTATTCATCCATAAAAGAAGGTACATCAGTCATGACCAAGTCACAAATCATTCCCAAAACTAATTCCCCATTTAAATCATTCTTGTTTTCATGTTCAAATGATCCCATTTAGGTGAATTATACACTACTGGGAAACTAACTGGCATAACCACAAGCCAGAGAAAGAGAAACAGCCAAACAACAATTTAAGCATTCACACCCGGTTCTATTGTGAAGTCACAACAACAAAGGGATCGGTAAGATCCCTCAAAGTACTGGAACCAAACCAAGCCTCAAGATACAACCCCGCATAGATTCAGATTCACAACCAACAACCATGCCACAACAGAGAATCACATCCTCATCCACGTCACCCCATCAACATCAAGCAGAACAAACAGACATGCCACCAAGATGGAGCGAGGAAGTTTGCAGACTCAAGTACATCATTTACTAAGTTTTATTCTTTCTGTTTGTATAAACGGGGTGATAACACAAGGATTGTTGTTTACTAGACATTAATTTAATCATCTAATTTTACGTGATTAACCAAATTCCCATGTTGGATCCATACAGTCATCACACATGACGAAGGTTCATTAATGCACAAAGAAATACCACCAATGACCATGATTTTCCGTGGGCATAGGCCCACACAATTCACAACATAAATAATAAAGGGTAAGGAAATACGGTAGAAAACATCAATCAAACTCCCCCTTTTATTCTTTAAAAGTCCATTTGTTATCTTCATTAATTTTTGGTTTCATCCATCCCACAGAAATAGAATCATACCCTCCACGCCTGATACACAGTAAAGAGAGATGAAGGAAAACCCTACTTGGTTGGTCAAGGATCGAAGTTCTTCTCCACGTGCCAAGAACTGGTGTTGCGCGACTTGTAGGGGAGGAACTCTGAGGACTCCAAGGATTAGAAGAAAAACTCTTGCACAGGAACACCACAAGACTCGGGAAGGAGGGACTCCAAGCGCACCAGGGAGAAGAAATAAATCCAGCCAAGAAGGGGAAGGAAGAAACTCTAGCGTGATATAAAGATGAGATCCCGTTGTTACGGGATATGGAAATTTGAACACTTTAAAGTTGGATCATGGTTTCCTTTGTGGTTGGGAGGTTACACACGATGGGGTTAATTATTATTTAATTTTTCCCATCAGGGTGGTGGCATATTGGCTATGCATTAAACCATTTATTTTAAATGGAGGAAAATGCGCAACAGGGGCGGAACTGGAAGGTATGGGGAAAGGGTTTGCCAACGAGGAAAAACCACACGTTTTGGTAAGTTTAAGGTTTTCATGACTTTTGGGGGATTTTAGATTTTATTTATGGGCTTTAAATGGCTTTGAAATGGGGAATTAAATCATATTTATGCTAAAAGATAAGTTGCGGGAGCAGAAAAAGTCGGAAACTGGAAAAAGAACAAAGACCGCTCAGTAAGGACATGGTGCCACCATCACTGTGCCACCATCATGGTGTCACCCTGACGGTGCCACCATCACGGTGTCACCCTGACGGTGCCACCATCACGGTGTCACCCTGACGCTCCCACCTTCACTGGTGCCACCGTCACGGTGCCACCGTGACCGGTGCCACCGTGACTAGTGAGCGTCCATCACGGTTCCACCGTAACTGGTTCCCCCATGACCGGTGCCACCATTTCAGTGAAGTTGTGTTTTGGCAAAGTAATGGACCAGGTGGGTCCGGGCCATTACACCAATGCATTGGGTAATGTTTCCATATCATGAGATACTATCGTGCTTGGGAAGTGAGCCTAGCCAACTATGAGAGTGGGAAGTTAGTATAAGAACCCGGTTCTTATCTTTGAGGTACGAGTTTCTTCTTTTCTCTTTTCCTTAAGTATTTTTGAATAAAATATGGAAAATGGAAAAAAATCCTAAATTTTGGAAGTACACACCGTGTAATTTTTCCACACGGCGTGTATTTCTGGCCGTGTAGGGATGAGTACACGGGGCGTGTTGCCATGCCGACGACAAAGGGGGTAGGAACCGACTACATGCCGTGTAGTGGTCCTATACATGCCGTGTAGTCAGTAGGCAGGCCAAAATAGTAAGGTGGTGGAGTAGCCGCCAGCTGGGCGACAGTACGCGCAGTGTACTCAGAAGTACATGCCATGTACTCATGTCGACGGGTGAACAATATGACGGTGCTGCTAAAGGAATAGTTAAATGAAGGGAGTACACGCCGTGTACTTGGAAGTGAATGCCGTGAACTTGGAAGTACACGCCGTGCACTTTGTTTATTTTTGCTTAAATCAGATAGTAGCCTCCCCTGTTCATAGGGAAGGCTTAGAACAGAAGAGGGAGCTCGGGAGGGACGACCGAACCTTTGAAGATCCGCCGGGTGTTCGTTTGGAATCCGATTCCACCTCGGACGATCTCGTTGGAACCGCGCGGGTAAGCCCTCTCTTCTCCTAGCATTTTGCTTACCAATTCTTATCCTAATGGAAGTTATTTGAAGTTAATCAAGTTTTGTTCTTCATCAGATCTACGCCGTTCGTAGGCGTTTTAGGAGTCGACGTTCGGGTATATCGTTCGTTGGCATATAAGGTAGGTGGCTTGGTGTTAATTTTTCCAACTGCTATGCGTTTTGTGCGTTTTTATAACACGAACCCATGTTGGGGTGTCGTGTGGGTGAGTCCGTGGTTATTTTGAATACCTAGAATTGAATAGGTGATTAATTGTGATATTAAAATGCTGGTTGGGATCATTGCTTGGATCCGGAACCAACCCAAGGGTGGGTTCCACTGTTTAGCTGTTTGGCTAGGATACCCGAGGGTATTCCTTTAAAGTAGGAATTGTAGAATTTCCTCAAGAGGAATTGCTTGTTTACTGCATAATGACATATTGGGAATGGCCCAGTTACCTTTTTATCCTGAGGGTGTTGTTGTGATTAGCCTGAGGGCATGACTGTATTAGCCTGAGGGAAACATTCTATTTCGCCTGAGGGAAACCTTTCGTGCCTGAGGGCTTGACTTCTGTGCCTGAGGGTGACACTTTCTACGCCTAAGGGCAAATTCTGTTATGCCTGAGGGCTATACCTGCGAGTTGGATTCTGCTTACCTAAGGGTAAGGTTTTTCTTGTCTGAGGACGTAGACTGTTTACTTAGAAATGCACTGTGGCGATTTCTAATATTTAATGGATTAAATGAATAATAAAATGGCAATTTGATTGTTAAGTTAGTTACTTTTTAGTACTACTTACTTTATTGCATTTTACTATTTCACACTGTTGTTGCATGCTTACATGTAGTTGGGCACGGGCCTTTGGTGGGTGCCTACTGAGATATATTTCTCACACCCTGTTTGGGTCACGCTTTTTGGCCCAAACAGATTACGTTGCTACAAGTGTGGATAGGGGAAAGAGTCCCTATACAGGTACATGATTGCTGCTGAGGAGTAGGAGGGCATGGGACCGATCCTAGGCTCGCGATGCCGCTTCCAGCTATTTTGCTTTGTTTCGCTGTACTCTACTTTCGTTTTTACTGTATTGATGTATAGCATGTTCTGGATATTTTCTTAGAACTTGATACATGTAACATCATTATTTATATGCTGTTGGTTATATCCACTACTGTTGTTTATTTCAGTTGTGTATGTTTTACTGCTTCCACTGTTCGTTGTATGTTTTATTTTTGTATTCCGCTATGCTACACTTTGACAAATGAGGGCATAGTTTCCCCACTATCAGACCTGGGCCCTCACTGCTAGTCGGAAGCCTCTGGAGTTTGGGGAAATGCGCTTGAGGTCACGTGGCAAACCGGGTTCGGGGCACCCATTGTGTGGCACTCGGAACCGGGGCGTTACAAAGTGGTATCAGAGGGTTTCTTTTCTTTGACTTACTGTTTGGAGATGTAGTCGGGGATAGGATGAATGGTAGTTGGTAATAAGCTGTGCCCGGGCGTAGATAACCCGCGTACAGGGAAAAGCCAGTCTACCTCGTATTTTTCAATTTTCTGATTTTGCAAATCTTATAGTTGATATGATTTCACCGTTGGGTGACACACTTGTATTGTGCTGTTTATATTTTATCTATGGGTTCTATTTAGTTGCAACCCAATGAGATGAGGGTATTCCATCTCATGCATCATTTAGGCACATAATAGAATCACATGCCATGCATAGTTTCCATGCCATGTAGGTGCATTAGAAAAATTTCATGTTGTTGTGATAGTTATTGTGCTAGAAAAGAAAGCTATTGTGATAGCTGCACTGATAAAATACCTACTATTTGATAGGGTAATTTTTGTGTGAGCTGTTTATAGAATGGACTCTAAACTTTGGTTTTTGGGGAGTATGGGCCCCCATTGAATGGAATTTGGTGGATCGTTGACTGTTTATTAGTTATAACACAGATAAGATGTCAAACTTTGATTCGTGGGGAGTATGGGCCCTCACGGGTCAGAATTTGACACTTAGGTGTTGTTTTTCAGTGTTTTATCTGTTCCGGAGAAGTTTATGAGGCTTAATGTCCAGAAACAAAGTATACACGCCATGTAGTATTTTTACACATGCCGTGTATGGCCTTCTTTTCGGGAATAAAAGAGAACTTTTTAAGTACACGCCGTGTACTCTGAGTACACGCCGTGTGTTCTCTTCCCGTTTCACAAACCGTGTGGGCGGCGACATGGGGAAGGGAAGTGCTTGGGCAATACACATTGTGTACCAGATCTACACGCCATGTAGTGTTTACCTAGAGTCCGACCGTGTAACTAACAACACGGGTTGGAGAACTTATTTCTAGAACACGCCATGTCAATTATAAACACGCCGTGTAGTGTGAACTGGGGAATCGACCATGTAACTAACAACACGGGTCAGTGTCACCTCTCCTTGAACATGCCGTGTACCTATGGGACACGCCGTGTAGTCTTGTCCGAGGATAGATCATGTGGAGTTAGCCATGTGGCTAAGAAACGGGGTGGTGTACACGCCGTGTGCGGGTGTAACATGCCATGTAGTGTCAAGATGAGTATTCGTCCGTGTCAAAAACGACACGGGCAGTTGGAAAATAACACCATACACGCCGTGTAGATTATATACACGCCGTGTAGTTTTTGTTCAAACGGGAGCCGTGTGTCTTAGCCGTGTCGAAGGACCCGGGAAGGGGAATGGAAGTCAAGTACACGCCGTGTAGTCAGTATACACACCGTGTAGTCTTGTTTTTCAAATTTTGAATGCCTTATTCCTCTTATTCCCTTTTGGGGTTTCTTCATTTTCAGACTTTGATAATCTTGAATCTAAGGTGTGCTTTTGACCTTGTAGTGTCATGCCACCTAGATGACCGCGCATTGTTCGCCAGGAGAGCGACGAAAATTATACTCCGAAGATGGTGGGACATGGGATACTAGTGGATCCTCCAGCAGAGCCAGATGCGGCACCAGCTGCTATATCGAACACAGGTGTGGAGGCGCAGTTCCGTGAAGGCTTATTGCGGTTTATGCAGACCTTTCAGAGAGCACCGCCGGCTGCCAGATCTATGGCTGAGCTGACGTTTATATTCCATCAGCAAAATCCGCCGACGTTTTCAGGGGATAGAGGACCAAAAGATACAGAGTCTTGGTTGGGGTCGATGCAGACTATTTTTGAGAATCTTGATACGCCTCTAGGGCGGAGGGTCAAGCTCACGACATACATGTTGCGTGATTCTGCCAAGAGGTGGTGGGATGTTACCACCCAGTCAGAACATCATAGAGACATGGCATGGGAGTATTTTCAGACAGTCTTCTATGACTTCTTCTTTCCCGAGACGCTGCGGGCAAGCAGAGCTCGATAGTTCATGAATCTGAAGCAGGGTGCCATGTCGGTGATGGACTATTCTTCTCGATTCATCGAGCTTAAGTGCTTTGCACCCGTGTTATTGGGTGATGAGATGTTGATGGTCAGACGTTTTGAGGATGGTTTTTGGTATGACATCCGAGCGCTGGTAAATGTTTTTAGGTTGCCTACTGTACATGCTATTATGAATCAGGCACTGATTATAGAGAGGAACCTGCGGGAAGCTAGCGGTGTGGGCCATAGCGGTTCAACACCAGTTACTGGTACTATTTCTACTAGCAAGAGGAAGATAAAGATGGGCTTCTCTCAGGGTGGCAGTACTATCCAGATAGCTTCTTCAGGTGGCCCGATCAGGTGCTACCAGTGTGGTAGAGAGGGACACAAGAGACCGCAGTGTCCACGTGACCCAGTGGAGTGCTGAGCTTGCGGCATGATGGGTCATCTGCAGTGCTTTTGCAGGGCGTTTCCACCGATGGAGAGTGAGAGGGGTTCTATGCAGACTCCGTGGGCGGGAGCAGGACCAATGTCTTCTTACCAGTCGGGGAACTGGAATACGTCAGGGCGTGCAGACAGAGATGGTGGTCGTGTCCGTGGTAGCCAGACGCCAGGATCTCAGAGGTAGCAGGGCGGGACAACTCAGGGTAGCCAAGCTATGTCGCAGGGCCACGACACTGGGCAGACAAATGCGGTGCAATAGACCAAGCATGAGTAGGATACTGAACCTTCTACAGTTAGAGGTACTATTCTAGTAGCTTCTGTCTTATCTTCAGTACTTTTCGATACGGGCGCTACACATAGTTTTATATCTGTACCCATTGTGGAGAGCCTTGGGATCTGTGTTTCTACTTCTTCCAATATCATGACGCTAGACACTCTTTTGGGAAATAGAACGGATGGTGTGCGTCAGTGCAAGGAGTTCCCCCTTGAGGTTAGTGGGTGTCACTTCCTTTGGGAACTTTATGTTCTGGAGATGACGAGCTATGACGTCATTCTCGGGATGGACTGGTTGGTTCCCAATCGAGCCTTTTTAGACTGATATCGTCACAGGGTGAGTTTCACGTCACCATAGGGCTGAGAGTTTCTATACAAGGGCAAGTGGGATGTTCAGACAAGTCGAGCTGGACCGGAGCATTGTGGGCGAGGTGGAGTCACAGCCCAGATTGCGATCTTATATCTGGATGATCAGGGTACTTATCAGACAGATTTCCCTCCAGTTGTTGATCGTTTCAGGGATGTATTCCCAGACGACTTTTCAGGTCTACCTCTAGAGAGATAGGTGGATTTCTCTATCGAGCTAGTGCCAGGAGAAACACCAGTGTCCATTCCTTCTTATAGGATGGCCACGCTGGAGTTACAGGAGCTCAAGAGGCAGTTAGAGGAGTTATAGGCAAAGGGTTTCATCCGACCCAATATTTCTCCATGGGGTTCTCCGGTCCTTTTTGCAAAGAAGGAAGACGATACCCTCAGACTTTGTGTGGATTATCGGAAGTTGAACCAGCTGACGGTCAAGAACCGATATCCCTTGCTGAGGATTGATGATATTTTTGACTAGCTTCGTGGAGAACGAGTGTTCTTGAAGATTGAACTGAGATCAGTATATCATCATCTGCGCGTGACACCATCTGATATACCTCTCAAGACTTTTAGGAGTGGGTATGGTCTATATGAGTATACAGTTATGCCGTTCATACTCACGAACGCGCCAGTAGTTTTCATGGATCTGATGAATCGTGTGTTCCATCCTTATCTGGATTCTTTTGTGGTAGTATTCGTGGATGATATCTTGGTGTACTCTCACACTCGACACGACCATGCCACCCATCTTGAGATTGTATTGAGTACACTGAGAGAGCATCGACTATATGCTAAGCTCTCAAAGTTCCACTTTTGGATGGACCAAATTCACTTCCTAGGTCACATCATCTCAGTGGAAGGAGTTTCGGTAGACCCAGAGAAGGTGAGAGCAGTAGTTTCCTGGGAGAAGCCTAAGAACGTGTTTGAGATACAGAGTTTCTTAGGGCTGGATGGTTACGAAAGACGTTTCATACAGGACTTCTCCCACTTAGCAACACCGTTGATGGGTTTGACTAAGAAGGGTGTGAAGTTCGTATGGTCGGAAGCTTGCGAGACAGCCTTTCAGGACCTGAAAAGAAGGTTGAAATCAGCACCGATCCTGATACTCCCAGAGGAGTGGAAGAGCTATACAATATACTGTGATGCATCAGGTATTGGGCTGGGAGTAGTGTTGATGCAGGGCGATCGAGTTGTTGCGTACGGGTCTCGACAGTTGAGGCCGCATGAGAGGAATTTCCCGACGCATGATCTTGAGTTGGCTGCAGTTGTGCATGCGTTGCGCTGTTGGAGAAATTATCTTCTGGGAGAGCATTTTGTGTTTTTTACCGACCACAAAAGTCTCAAGTATATCTTTACTCAGCGTGACTTGAATCTGAGGCAGTGAAGGTGGGTTGAGTACCTTCAGTCCTTTGATTTTGAGCTTGCCTATACACCTGGTAAAGGTAATGCAGTAGCTGATGCACTGAGAAGGAAGACTTAGATACAGGCAGTGCAGGAGGCCAGTGGTGAGTGGCAACTCATTGTTTTATTCTCTGAGATGCATCTGGAGGTGGACGACAGTCAGGGGAAGATTTATCTTTCCTCTTTAGCTGTGACATCTACCCTCCTGGACAGAGTGAGGATGAGCCAACTATATGATCCAGAAGGCCTAGTTCTACTGGAGTCGGTGGCAAGTGAGGACCTTCCTCCTAGTTGGACGATAGGCGATGATGAAGTTCTGAGTTTCCATGTATGTGTATGGGTTCCAGGGGATATACGCGAGGAGCTGATGCGGGAGTTTCATGCTTCAGCTTGGGCAGTTCATCCCGGGGTTACCAAGATGTACCGCGACTTTATACGTTAGTACTCGTGGCCGAGTATGAAGAGAGATGTGGCAGGTTTTGTTACGAGGTGTTCCACCTGTCAGCAGGTGAAAGCAGAGCATTAGAGACCAGCTGGGCTATTACAACAGTTACCCATTCCGGAGTGGAAATGGAATGATGTCGCGATGGATTTCATGACTGGTTTTCCGAGGTCACCTCGTGGAAATGATGCCATGTGGGTTGTTGTGGATAGACTCACGAAGGTTTCACAATTCTTGCCGATCAGGGATACCTTCGGTGTTAACGAGCTCGGAAGGCTGTATATCCGAGAGATCGTACGTCTCCATGGGGTCCCTCGTTCTATCGTTTCTGATAGGGATTCCCGCTTCACGTCGCGTTTCTGGAAGAGTTTTCAAAGGGCATTAGGTACATAGGTGCTTCTGATCACAACATACCACCCTCAGACAGATGGTCAGTCAGAGCGTACTATACAGGTGCTTGAGGACATGGTGCGAGCATGCGTCCTAGACTTTGGGATCTCTTGGGAGAAGCATATACCCTTAGTAAAGTTTTCCTATAACAATAGATTCCATGCAACTATTGAGATGACACCATACGAGGCTTTATATGGTAGGCCATGCTGATCACCTTTGTGCTGGATAGAGGCAGGTGATGCAGCTTTACTGGGGCCACAACTCGTGCAGGAGACTTCTGAGCAGGTCCAATTGATTTAGAAGCCGATGGCTGCTACGTAGTCTTGTCAGAAATCTTATGTTGATCGTCGCAGATGACCTTTGGAGTTCATGGTCGGGGATCAGGTTTTCTTGTGTGTTTCACTGAGACTGGGACACAAGCAGATCAAGAGACAAGGTAAACTTTCACCGTGGTATGTGGGGCCATTTGAGATTCTGGAGAGAGTTGGGATGGTTGCCTATCGGTTGCGGTTACCGCATCGATATCAAACCATGCACGACATCTTCAATGTATCTTAGTTGCACCGCTATCATTCAGACCCATCTCACACCTTTCATCCAGAGGAGGTTGAGCTTCAGATAGATGTGTCCTTTGAGGAGAATCCGATTCGTATCGTTGGCAGGAGCAAAAATGTTCTCCGAGGTTGGTTTGTTCCTCTCGTACGGGTGCTATGGCAGCATGGCCGAGTACAGGATGAAACCTGGGAGCGGGAGGCTGACGTACGTGCTCAGTGGCTGGAGTTGTTCACGGCTATATCTTCACCACCCTTGGAAGGGAAATTCGGAGAAGAATTGCTATAAGGGGGGAAGTTTGTAAGAACCCAGTTCTTATCTTTGAGGTACGGGTTTCTTCTTTTCCCGTTTCCTTAAGTGTTTTTAATAAAATATGGAAAATGGGGAAAAATCCTAAATTTTGGAAGTACACGCCGTGTACTTTTTCCATACGCTGTGTATTTCTGGCCGTGTCGGGATGAGTACACAGGGCGTGTTGCCATGCCGACAACAAAGGGTGTAGGAACCGACTACACACCATGTAGTGGTCCTGTACACGCCTTGTAGTCAGTCGGCATGCCAAAACAGTAAGGCGGTGGAGTAGCCGCTAGCTGGGCGACAGTACACGCCGTGTACTCAGGAGTACATGTCGTGTACTCATGTTGACGGGTGAACAGTATGACGGTGCCACCAGAGGAACAATTAAATGAAGGGAGTACACGCCTTGTACTTAGAAGTACACAATGTGTACGTTTTTTTTCTTAAATCGGACAGTAGCCTCCCCTGTTTACAGGGATGGCTTAGAACGGAAGAGGGAGCTCGGGAGGGACGACCGAACCTTTGAAGATCTTCCAGGTGTTCATCTAGAATCCGATTCTGTCTCGGACGATCTCGTTGGAACCGTGTGGGTATGCCCTCTCTTATCCTAGAATGTTTCTTACCAATTATTCTCATAACAGAAGTTATTTTAGGTTAAGTGAGTTTTGTTCTTCGTCTAATATACGCCGTTCATAGGCGTTTCAGGAGTCGATGTTCGGGTATATCGTTCGTTGGCGTATAAGGTAGGTGGCTTGGTGTTAATTTTTCCAACTGTTGTGCGTTTTGTGCATTTTTGTACCACGAACCCATGTTGGGGTGTCGTGTGGCTGAGGCCATGGTTATTTTGAATACCTAGAATTGAATATGTGATTAATTGTGATATTAAAATGTTGTTTGGGATCGTTTCTTGGATCCGGAACCACCCCAGGGGTGGGTTCCACTGTTTAGCTGTCTGGCCAGGATACCCGAGGGTATGCCTTTAAAGTAGTAATTGTAGAATTTCCTCGAGAGGAATTTCTTGTTTACAGCATAATGACATGTTAGGCATGGCCCAATTACCTTTTTAGCCTGAGGGTGTTGTTGTGATTAGTCTGAGGGAGTGACTGTATTAGCCTAAGGGAAACGTTCTATTTCTCCTAAGAGAAACCTTTCGTGCCTGAGGGATTGAATTCTATGCCTGAGGCCGACACTTTCTATGCCTGAGGGAAAATTATGTTACACCTGAGGTCTATACCTGCAGGTTGGATTCTGCTTACCTGAGGGTAAGGTTTTGCTTGTCTGAGGACGTGGACTATTTACTTTGAAATGCACTATGACGATTTCTAATATTTAATGGATTAAATGAATAATAAAATGGAAATTTAATTTTTAAGTTAGTTACTTTTCAGTACTGCTTACTTTATTGCATTTTACTATTGCACATTGTTGTTGCATGCTTACACACAGTTGGGCATGGACCTTTGGTGGGTGCCTACTGAGATATATTTCTCACACCCTGTTTGGGTCACACTTTTCGGCCCAAACAGATTACGTTGCTTCAAGTTTGGATAGGGAAAAGAGTCCCTATATAGGTACATGATTTCTGCTGAGGATTAGGAGGGCATGGGACCGAGACTAGGCTCTCGATGCCGCTGCCAGCTGTTTTGCTTTGTTTCACTGTACTCTGCTTTCAGTTGTACTGTATTGATGTATAGCATGTTCTGGTTGTTTTCTCAGATCTTGAGACATGTAGCATCATTGTTTATATACTGTTGGTTATATCCATTCCTGTTGTTTATTTCAGTTGTGTATGTTTTACTGCTTTCGCTGTTCGTTATATGTTTTATTTTTGTATTCCGCTGCGCTACACTTTGAAAAATGAGGGCATAGTTTCCTCACTATTAGACCTGGGCCCTCACTGCTAGTCGGCAACCTCTGGTGTTTGGGGAAATGCGCTTGAGGTCACATGGAGAACCGAGTTCGGGGCACCCGTTGTGTGGCACCCGGAACCGGGACGTTACAGTTAGACTAAACAAATATGTTATGTTAACGAGGCATGGAACCTTAACTTATGCTTATTGTAATGACTCTGTCTTAAAAGTTACATATTCAAGTGAATTTAGACTAGAATTTATTTTCTTTCATTAACAAATATCTTATTGGTTTAGAGTTTTAGATAATTAGGTATAATTCATACATAACAACCGAAAATCATACAAAGTGGATACTACTAAATAGTATCCATTTTGTCCATAATATAAAACTTTTTAAAAATTAACCACAATTTCTTTTTCATGAAAAATATTCTCAACATTAAACTTGAATTCCTCCTTTATCTTAACCATCCTTATATCCTATGAATTTTTTTTAAAACATTGGATGATCAAAAAATCTTAGTAAGGGATATAAAAATAAAGAAATAAACCATTCATCTAGGAATACTTATAAACCCATGAAATCATTTTCACAAAGATATACTTTTCACCCATAAAACGTAAGCTCGTTGGCTTAACTTATGAAATCATAAGTTTTTTTTATAAAAACATATAAATAATAAATAAATCATAAAGGTAATTGTGGCATATTTTTCATATCACTATTACATATAAATTAGCTCTCCCAGCTACACAGGGAGTAATCATCATGGTTACACTCAGAATAACCATCGTAGTATATTCCCATAATCTCTTTGGATAAGCCTCATTGGTTAACTCCTTCCCTTTATACAATGAATTGGAGAGATATAATGGGCTCACCAACCCATGGTTTATTAGGGAACCGACCATCATCATAACAATTCCCAATAACTATAACATGATCATAACACATAAATCTTGCATAAAAATAAAACATTCTTAAGGAAAATAATATTTCTATTTTGAATTAACTTTTATTTTTAAGAATCAACAAACTTATATAAGGAAAAATTTTATTCAAAAATAAACTTATAAAATTTTAAATAAAACAACAAATTAATAAATAGTTATGAAATCAAAAAAAGTCTCTAATGTCATATAAGTTAAAAAAATTTCTTTAATAAAAAGATTTGTAACTTGAAAAGAGGTTTTTTAGAAAGAAAGTCCCTTAACTTAGGTTAAAATTACTTAAAACATGTTCAAATATCATTTATAATGGTTTAAATAATGTTATTAACATATTTCAGAACTATATTCACAATTACATTATCATATATGATCCTCTTATATCATCTTATCACCTGTTTGTTAATAATATTTTATTATTACCCTTATTGTAGGTGTTAACCATTTTTTCATGAATTTACCAATTATTTTTTATTTTATATAGATAAATCACATAAAGAATGATATTAATTCTGTAAATATCATTATTAATCATTTAATATAGTTTTATAACCATTCTTGAATGTTTAATATGGAAAATTAACCGCATTGCATTGTGGAGATGGTAGGAATATACGTATGCATGAGCGACGATATCATTCCATCAATGGGTAAAATGGTAAGGAGTTTGATGATATAATGAATATAAATAATTTATATCATGTCATAATTATGGTATATATCCATTATTTCCATCATTATAACCATCCAAGTAAAGTGGTGGTGAAAAATAAAATCACACCACTGTGTGGAGACGGTATGTAGTACGTACGCACATGCAGTGCTTTTATTTTTTCATAGGATAGATAAAAATTTGAATATGGTTTTCCCATAATCATAATAATATCCCAAAATATATATGATACTGTATTTATTACTTTATCATGGAGAAAACAATTGAAGAGTAAGTTGAAGAAGAAATAAACTTGAAAGCATCGGTAAAGATGATTACCTCTTATTCAACAGACTTTCTTTAGATTTATTCTTAAGGGATATAAGGTTGATATTTTGGAAGGGATATAACCTCAAGAACTTAAATAAGTATGTTTATAATAGAAATTGACATAATTTGGTTGATCTAGAAGGCTTACGGTAGTGAAATGAAATGAAGTAAGGAGTTCCCTTTTTTAATTGAGGCGAGGGGCACCCTTGGAAATCCTCAAAACATTAAATTATAATAAATTATTTTTATTTAAAAATACCACCAAATGGAAATATATTTGAATATAATATGTGATAAGGTTTTCATATTATCATATAATAAAATTTATACATATTTTGGTTTTATTTTAAACCTTATCATTTTGATTGACCTTAGTTAACATATTTTAATTTTAATTACAGTAACAATTTATTTAATATGAAAAGGTTGTAATTTTTTCTTATAAAATGTCAATTATACCATAGATAAATAATTTATGGCATTTTATAACAAATAATAATAAAATTTTAATTTTAATTAATTTAATAAAATATTTTTTTGATAAAATGCAATTGTATCAATTTTAACATTATTCTTTACTTTGAACTTACGAAAATCACAAAAACAAGATAAATTAAAAAAACATTTAATACACCCCTAATATGTCATAATAATCCATTAAATTAATTTATAACCTTAATTCATTCAAATTATATTTATTTTAAAATTTTTATTATCATTTATTTTATTGTTTCATAAATAAAACAATTATTGTATCATCATTGTATAATTATTTAAGGTAATTATTTATTCACTAAAAACAAAAAATAAAATTCAGTTATGTATAAAAATATTTTATATTCCAAAATATTAACTATAGTCTAATATATATTCTAAATAACATCATATTAAAAATAATATAGTTATTAAAAATATGAATATGACATCTTTGTCTTTTCTTTAAAAAAAATATTATAAATATTATAACCTCACAAAAATGGATTCAAAGGTCATAAGTAAATTTATATCATGAAAATAAGTTTATTAAGTTAAAAATTAAAACTTAGATTCATTCATAACCTACCTTTTTTACCATTTGGACACATAGGAGATGTTTAAGACAAAGAAAGTGACATTTTGTATTTCAAATAATATCAAAGTCATTTTCAAGTACAATTATCCATTATATAACAAAAATTTGAACCTTAGGTGTTAAGGGTAAAATATAAATCATCCAATAAATTTTAGACAAGTGTTAGGATAATTTTATATTCCTTACCATATTAATTTTTACCCTTAATTACCTGATTTACCCTTTACTGTGGTAATAATAATTTACCAAAATTACCATTCATATTGAAAAAAATAAAATAGACCTATTTAATAAATTTTAAATTTATCATTCCAAATATGGAATTGATTTTTCAAAATTTAAAACATATAAGTGGAATAATTTAATTTAAAATTAAATTCTTGAAATGCATCGAAAACAGTTTTAAAAAAAACACCTCTTTTAAAAAATATAAAATTTTTCTATACTAAATTCAAGTATAAAACCATTAAAAAAACAAAAATTTGATTAATATAAATATAAATTAACTAATTATTATATAAAACTAATCCAAATCCTAATTTTTCCTTATAAAAAAATATAGTTTTAAATAAAACTAGTATTTTTCACTATTCCTTGAAAAATCAATATTTTCAAAAAATTGTCAAAAAATAATTGTAAGATAATTTTTTATATTCTGAATTTAAAAACTAAATTATTTTTTCCAAATTAAAATTATATAACTTGAAAATTAAACTTTTAAATATTATTAGAATGTGACTAAAAATTAAAAGATTTATTCTATCATTACCTGAGTTGTTACATTATCCCCCTTTTAGAAATTGTATCCTCAAAATTTTATTCACTTATTAAAAAAGTGAATATACATTTCTCTCATTTAATTTTCATATTCTTATGTTTCTTCTTCAACCTTATGGTTTTCCACAAAATTGTAACATGACGAATTACCTTATTCCGTAATACTTTCTCTCTACGATCAAGAATCTGAACCGACTATTCCTTATAAGAAAGTTTATCTTCTAACTTAACTACTTTAGGGCTAAAAAACATGAGTTGAACTAGGAACATATTTTCTTAACATTGAAACATGAAAATTTTTTTGTACATGGTACAAACTTGGAGGAAAATCCACTTGATAAGAAAATGATTCAACTTTCTCCAGGATTTTATATGGCCAAATGAACTGTGGACTTAGCTTTAACTTTTTACCAAAATGCATTACACTTTTATATGGAGAAATTTTAAGAAAAACATGATCAATTACATTGAAAGAAAGATCATTCATCTATTTTTTTCATAGATTTTCTGCTTGTTCTGAGATGTCTTCATGTGTTACTGAATTATATTCACCTCCTCAACCATTTCCTCTACCAACTCTGGTCCCAATAACTTCCTTTATTTTAATTCATCCCAAAAATATAGTGTTTAACACCACTTTTTATGTAATGCATCAAAATTCACTATCTGTATACTAGAATGAAAACTTTTATTATAAGAAAACTCAACTAAAGAAAAATGTTGATCCCAAATTCCCTGGTAATCCACTAAAAAAGCATGTATCATATCATATAAGGTTTTAATTGTTCATTCTTACTATCCATTAGACTAAGGATGAGAGGATATAATGATATTCAATTCAGTTCTCAATGAATTCTGAAGGCCTTTCCAAAAGTTAGAATTAAACCTTTGATCATGATCAGATACAATAGAGAGAGGAACTCCATGTAACCTAAATATCTCTTTAAGATACAACCTAGAAAGTTTATCTAGAGTCCGAGTGTCTTGAATAGGAATAAAAGGTGAATATTTAGTCAATCAATCAATAATAACCCAAATCAAATTGTTACCTCCAGAAGTCTTTGGTAATCCCACTAAAAATCCATGGATATATCTTCCCATTTCCAATATGGCACTAGAAAAGGATGAAACACCCCCTTTGGTAATTTTCATTCTTCTTTTACCTTTTGATAAGTCAAACATTTCATGTTAAGGTTAAAAGTATCTCTTTTAATTCTATCCCACTAGTAATAATCCCAAAGGTCATTGTACATCTTAGTGCTACCAGGATGAACAAAAAATAGAGAATATGAGTTTTATGTAACTACTCTTTCATCAACTGTGAATCATAATAAACACATAATCTCTTCCCAAATTTCAAAACATAATCTTGATCAATGTTAAATTTAGGAAACTTACCCTTTTTAACTAATTATACCCTTTTATATAACTCATGGTCTTCCTTCTAAGCATGCTTAATTTTATCTGACATAGTCAATTGCATTGATACTTGAAACAAAATAGAGTAATGTCATGACCCGTCCCTCGAGGCCCGTGCCGTGACTACCCCAAGCCCGCCTTTCATAGGAGAAGGGCTAACGACTAGCACCAGAAAGGTATATCCCTAAAATAGTGAAGGAATTTCTTTTTAACCTGCAAATCACACAATCCAAGAACACAAAAAGATACAAGAATAAGTAAACTTTATAGTAAATAGAGTGAGTACAGAAAGTAAAGGGGGATGGAATACAAGACCAACTGGAAAGTAAAAGTAAAACTGAAAACAACTCCTGCGAACACCCGCCAGGGATCCTACCTGATGGGTAGGTACAACTCTCTAACGTTCGTCTCTATGGTACTTATCGTCTAATAGTCCACCTCCGAGTAGCCTCCAGTCTTAACACCCTCAGCCTCGATCAATTCTGTCCATCATCTGCACAAGATACAACAAGGTGCGAGCATAAACCGTGCAAGGGTGAGTATAAAAATACTCAGTAGGGACACCGAGACCCCTGAAGGTATCTCAGTATCCACAAAGGATAAACCAAAAAATCAAGACCTCAATCTCAAAGCATGAAGTAATAACCAACTCTACTTAGGTATATGCCCATACATATAGCTAAGTTACCAAGTATACCCATATCATTCATGAAGAAACACAAGGCCCAAGTCTTTAGCCAAAAGCACAACTATTCCATAAAAGAATTAATACCACTATGGTAACACCACAAAGGTAAGTACCACAAAGGTAACACTACATAGAAGAATACCACAAAGGTATCACCACACAGAAGTGTACCACAAAGGCAAGTAACACAAAGGTAATTCCACACAGAAGTGTACCACAAAGGTAAGTACCAAAAAGGTACGAGACATAGTAGAATAACAAAAAGGTAAGGAATCATCTCACACCAGGTATAACTTAAGTACAGAAGTATAGATGATTAACTGTATTGCTAGATCGTCTTACTTCATCGAGAAGCTTTGCTGTTGACCCACACCAGATCGAAGATGAACCACACAGGATCTAAAGATGACCCACATAGGATCTGAATATGCTGACCCATAGAGGATCCGAAGACGACCCACATAGGATCTGAAGGTGACCCACAAAGGATATGTAGATTACCCACACGGGATTGGTAGATGCTTCAAAAATAACCAGCCACAGGGTTCTCGCACTAAGCACACTTAATTCTGGGAGGATCCGCTCCTCAATCCATTGGTAGATACTTTAACTACCACAAATTCCCACGAAGAAGTATCCCAAAGGTCCTCCACATCATAAGGGACCCAACGTGATAGACGACGTGTCATTCAGATGCCCGTTCTGTAAGTTATTAGCGTTTCCGTTCTGAGGGACCGGTTGGATTCGAGTTCGATCCCACCCAGTCATACTCCAACTTTATCAAAAACTCAAGTGGATTATACCAAAAGGACCGTCTAGATCCAAGGATTTTGGTTCCAAATATGGTTTGTAAAATGGACACCCAGTTCTCAAGATATGGCCAAAAAGGTGTATCTGGGTCCAAATGGGCCCGGGTCCAGTCCGACCCGATATGGGTCTGGCCTGGATGGGCTGGGTCGTGGTCTAGTCTAGCCCACAAAGGGGGTGGCCCCACCCACTGGCATGGCCTGGACCGCGCTGGGCGCGGCCCGCTTGGAGTGGCCCTCTCAGTTGGGTATGGTCTGTTGTGGCGGGGCCCACCCTCGCCACTACCAGGGGGAGGCGCCCCCTAGAATTCCAAACGGTCCACTGGACCATTCGGCTTATCCAACCTAGAGGCACCATGTAGCACCACCTGCTGTCATGCGGGACCCACCAGAGCGGTTGCGCTCGATGTGACGCGGCTGACCGAAAGTCCAGACAACTCTCCTTCCCGCGGCGCGACGCTGCCACTGTCCTCCCGCGACCGGCTGGGTGCCTGCCACCCACCAAGTGCGCCGCTACAGCTAAGAAGTCATGGACTCCACTTCTACCGGCAGTGCAAACGTGCACCGCCCTGCCTCCACACGGCCACCCTAGTGCCGACCGGCCTCCTCCACCACCGCGGCCTCCTTCAGCGGTGCGATTGCTCCACCACCACTATCATGGCTGGCTAGAGTGCCGGGCTCCACCTTGTGCCCCACCGGAATTGGTCACTGGCGATGTGGTTGGGTTCCTCTCAACCCGTTGATTCTTTCGGGATGAACACGTCAACATTGAAGTAGCAGAGGAATCAGACCATGTTCGTTTGGCCCGCACCCACCATGTTAAGTCGGTAGCAGGTGGTTCATAGATTAGAAAAAATAATTCATTATGAAGAAAAAAATTAACAAATTCCCTACCTCGTTCGATCATTGGAGGTAGCATGAGGAAGAATATGAAGACGATGAAGGCACCGATGTTTGTTGCTCCCGCAACACACTTCCGAACCACACTCTAATGCCGGTTCAATGTTCTTGATCCGAAGAATTTCTTGTTCTTCATTGGAGCTTCCAAGTTTCTTCCACCAAGAGTTCTCCCACAAAAGCTTTTTCCAATGATCCCCCAACCACAATAGGTGAGGAGCCAACTTAAATAAGTTTAATGTTGGCTCATTAATTGGGAAAATTCCAATAGTTACCTAAAATTAAAAAAAAAATAGGTTTCAAGGTCGGGTGGTCCCCACCACCAAATTCAAATGAGAGGTTTTAAATAAATAAAATAAAATAAATTTTATTATTTTATTATTTTTCTTTTAACTCCCCCACATTAATTCGAAAAAACTGACTTCTACCCTCGACCTACTGCGGTCGAGGTGAAGGCCTCCTTAAGAGAATATCGGTGCTGTGAGTTTAATGGTGTCCTAAGATTTCAATTCCAAGCACCAGTTCAAAAGTTGCAAAATGGCACACATGTGTTTACTGAATGTACCTAAAAAAAGTTCAGAAATTCATTCTGGGCACATCGGGCCTCAGAATCATGCACGATCAAATTTTTCCGACTCGTAATAATTCCATATAATTAAAATAAATTGCATGGAAAATTCAGGGTCTTTACATTCTCCCCACCTTAGGGTTATGCTACCCTAAAGTCCACAACACAAACTGGGGAAACAAGTGGGGGTACTGAGAACGAATCTAAGCCTCCTACTCCCATGTGCTCTCCTGGAGGTTCCTGTGTTGCCCATAAACAGGCACTATAGGTATCAACCACACAAAAAGGACTCACTTCTGTCGATCCTCAATCTCCACTGGGACCTCTGAAAATGTCGCTCCATCGTCGATGTCCATCTCTCCCCAGTCAATGATGTGAAAAGGATCATGTACGTTTCTCCTCAGCAGGGATACGTGGAAAACTTCGTGCACCCGGTGCAACTGTGGGGGAAGAGATAAGTGGTATGCCACCTTGCCAACTCTACTGAGGACCTAAAAGGGTCCGATGAACCTCAAAGATAACTTGTCACCCTGACCAAATCTCCACAAACCTCATCGGGGTGTGACCCGTAGAAAGAGATGGTCACCATCCTTGAACTCTAGTGGTCTCCATCTCCGGTCATCATAAGTCTTCTTCCTGCTCTGTAGAGTCTTCATCCACTCCTGGATGATCAACACCTTCTCTGTAGTAGCCCATACCATCTCCGGTGCCATGAGTGCTAACTCCCCTAGGCCAGTCCAGTACAGAGGTGATTTGCAAGGTCAACCATACAATGCCTTGAATAGTGCCATTCCGATGGTGGAGTGATAGCTGTTGTTGTATGTGAACTCCACCAAGGGAAATTGATCTTCCTAGCTGTGACAAAAATCAAGGATGAAAGCATGAAACATGTCCTCATGGGTCTGAATGGTCCGCTCTGTCTGACCATCCGTTTGAGAATGAAAGGTGGTGCTCAATCGAAGCTGAGTTCCAGACACCTCCTGAAACCCCTTCCATAGCCGGGAAGTAAATCATTCATCACAATTGAAGACAATCATAGACGGAACCCCATGAATCCGCACAATCTTCTGTACGTTGAGGTGTCCCAAGCCCTCTACTTATCCCTGCTGTCTGATAGGTAGGAAGTGGGCTGACTTGGTGAGTTGATCAATGATCACCTAGATGGAATCATGTCCCTTAGACATGCATGGAAGTCCTATCATGAAGTCCATGGAAATTCCATCCCACTTCCACCCTGGCACCTCTAGTGGATGAACTAATCCCACTGGAACCTGATTCTATACCTTCACTTGTTGACAAGTGAGGCATCGTGGTACAAACTCTGCTACTACTTTCTTCATTCCTGGCTACCAGTGCTGACGTCGAATATCCTGATACATCTTCTCCACTTTTGGATGTACCGCTAGAGGGGACATATGTAACTCCCTCAACACTTCCTCTAGTAGCGCCACTGGTATCATAGTATGACCTCTGAAGAGGATGACATGCTCCCGACCTTTATAAAATCCATTAGGTTCCTTTCTTGTGGATATCTGAGCACGCCGTGCCTCACAGTTAGTGTCCCCAAGCTGCACCTACCTAACTCGCTGAAGGAGTGGGGGAGTGACTGTCAGATACTAAAGATAAGCTGCTCTATCTTGATCCACTTAGGATATCCGCAAAGCGGATAACTGCTCCCTCGCCTCACTCATCAAATATATACCCGATCTCCTACTGAGAGCATCTACTACTTCATTCCCTTTTTTAGGAGTATAAAATATCTCAAAGTCATAGTCCTGGAGGAACTTAGGTCAACACCGCTGTCTCAGGTTCTGGTCCTCCTGAGAGAAGATATACCTAAGACTCTTGTAATCACAGTAGACTGTAAAACATTCTACCGTCAAGTAATATTGCCACATATTTAAGGAGAAGACCAATACTGCTAACTCCAGTTCATGGGTAGCCTAGTTATGCTCATTCTATCTCAGCTGTCGAGAACCATACGTGATCACTAGTCACTTCTATATCAGGACACATCCAAGCCTAGTCCCTGATGCATCGTAGTAGACTACGTACCCAATACCATCCTCCGATAACCTCAATATGGGGGCACTCTTCAGGCTCTGCCTTAGCTCTTAGAAACTCCATTGGAATTTCTCCGACCACATAATGGGTTGTCCCTTCTTCGTCAACACTGATAAGGGTGCCAAAAATTTGGAAAAGTTAGGCACAAACCTCCGGTTGTAACTGTCCAGACCCAGGAAACTCTGCACCTCCGTCACACTCCTGGGTGGCTCCCAAGCAAGCACAGCATCAATCTTCACTGGATCCACCGCAACTCTAGTCTTCAAGATGATGCGTCCTAGGAGGTGAACCTCTCAGATCTAGAACTGGAACTTCAAGAGCTTACTATAAAGATAATACTCTTGGAGTATGTCTATAACAATCTATAAATGAAAGGCATTCTCCACCTCTATAGTTGAGTATATCAAGATGTCGTCGATGAAGACTACCACAAAGTGATTGAGGTACGGCTGGAAGATCCTGTTCAGGAGTCCCATGAACACTGTTGGGGCATTGGTCACACCGAATGGCATAGCCAAGAACTCATAATGGATATACCGACATCTGAAGGTCATCTTCTATACATCCTTGTCTCGTACCCTGAGTTTGTGATTGCCTGATCTGAGGTCTATCTTAAAAACCACCGTTCTCCCTTTAACTGATCAAAGAGATCATCAATCCTCAGTAGTGGGTACTTATTCTTCATGGTCACCTGGTTCAGGTGTCGATAGTCCTCACAGAGTATCAAAATCCCATCTGCCTTCTTAGTGAACAAAATCGGGGCAACCCAAGGGGAAAAAATGGGCCTAATGAACCCTTTGCTCATGTTGTCTCAACTTTCAAGAACCATACACGATCACTGCTCGCTCCTGCATCAGGACACATCCCAGCCCGGTCCCTGATGCATCGCAGTAGACTACGTACCCAGCGCCCTCCTCTAATAACCTCAAGATTTGGGCACTCGTTAGTCTCTAACTTATCTCTTGGAAACTCCGCTGACATTTCTTCAACCACACAAAGGGTTTCCCTTTATTTGTTAATGCTGATAAGGGTGCCACAAATCTGGAAAAGTCAGGCACAAACCTCCGGTAGTAACTGGCCAAACCCAAGAAACTCTGCACCTCCATCACACTCCTAGGTGTCTCCCAAGAAAGAACAACCTCAATATTCACTGGATCCACCACAACTCTATCATTTGAGATGATGTGTCCCAGAAAGTGGACCTCTCATATCCAGAATTGGCACTTTGAGAGTTTACCATAAATTTGGTGATCTTGGAGTGTGTCCAGAACTATCTACAGATGATAGGCATGCTCCTCCTCTATAGATGAGTATATCAGGATGTCATCTATGAAGACTACCAAAAAGTGATCAAGGTATGGCTGTAATATCCTGTTCATGAGTCCCATGAACACTGCTAGGGCGTTGGTCACACCGAATGGCATAAACAAGAACTCATAGTGGTCATACCAATATTTGATGGCCATCTTTTGCACATCCTCATCTCGTACCCTGAGTTGGTGATAGCCTGATCTAAGGTCTATCTTTGAAAACCACCGTGCTCCCTTCAGCTGATCAAAGAGATTGTCAATCCTTAGGAGTGGGTACTTGTTCTTCACGGTCACCTAGTTCAGGTGACGACAGTCCATACAGAGTCTCAAACTCCCATCCGACTTCTTGGCGAACAAACTTGGTGTTGCCCAAGGACAAACACTGGGCCTAATAATCCCCTTTTTCTTCAAGTCCTCTAGACATAATCACAGCTCTCTAAGCTCCATGGTATCCATCCGATATGCTGGTGTAGATATTGGTGTCGTCCTGAGGTACAAGTCGATATAAAATTCCACCTATCTGTGAGGAAGGTAGACCCAGTACATCATCAGGGAAAATATCAGTGTACTGGTCCACCACTATAGGATAGCTCAGACTCTCAAAATCAACTGATATGAGGGTAAGGCTAGCCAACTGATGTATGATCTGCTGCACCCTCCTCCGAGTAAGTCTATCCTGTGTTGCAAAGGTTCCCTTCTCACAGGTGAAGGAAAAACTTGTCCCATCCATGCGGACACACTGCACTTTGCACCTAATATAGTCGATCTAGGCATGGACTGTAGATAACCAATCCATACCCAAGATGACGTCGTATGGCCTCGACGCCACTACTAGAAGATCCTAGTCGAAGCTCTCACCTCCTAGAGTAAGCTCACACTACCGACACCAGTGTGTAATTGTTGAATCTTCTCCCGTAAGAGTCTCTAGCCATAAGGATCGAGCCAACGGCTCCACTGGAATCTCTGAGCTCCAAATGAGGGCCATGACAATAAATGAGTGACTCGAACCTATGTCTATAAGTACTATATATAAGGTGGAGTAGACACAGATCCTATCGAGTATCATCTTCAGAGTGCTATGGTCGTAGGCCACATCTACCTGAAGCTGAGCTCATCCCTGTCCACCTGCTCCCTATAGTTGGGGTGGATCACCTGAAGGTGGTGGCAGTAGAATATTGAATCTCTACCCACTGCCTACTGCACGACCTGATCCTTTTCCATGTCCGCCTGATGCTTGTGGACCTCCTCGATCGAATCTTCGCCTCTGCCTAGGCGGTCCTTTGACCATCTGCTGGTCGTCCATACAACGGGTTGGGAAATCGCGAGCCATGTGACCTTGCCTACTGCACGAGTAACACTGCCTACTCCTTTCCTGTCTTTCTCTATCTCAAGATCCCCACACAACCGAACCTATATCCCACAGTCATCCACCTGGAGTTCTGGTCCTCTTGGACCTCTACGTCATCTGTCTGCTGCCAGTTGCAGATGACTCTTCTACATGACGTTCAATGGTGGGTCTCATTTCCATTTACTACTCATCAAGGAAGTTCTCTACTAAGAGTGCTCGCTCTAACACCCCTGCCTACATTCAGATGCTGAGAGAAATCATCGAATCTTTAATCTCTCACCTGATCCCCTGCTTGAAGGTCCGTGCCCTGAAGAAAGGTTCCCACACCATGTTAGTGGAGTAGCGTGAGAGGTCGGTGAACCTCTATAAATACTAAGCCACATTCATGCTGACTTACTTCAAGTAGATAAGCTTCTGTATAAGCACTGAGCGTAAGGTCACTGGGACAAACTCTGCTCTAAAAGGCTCTCAAAGTCCTCCTATATGAGAGTGACCTCATCGTGAACCTGGAGAATCAAGCTCCAAAATATGTTCATTGCTGCATGAAGAAGACTGGATTCAAGGATCACCATGAGATCATATGGTGTCCCTACCAGTCAAAAAACTATAAGCACAGCCTCCATCCAGTCCTCAGCTACCTGTAGATCTATCTCTCCTCAGAACCTCGGTGGCCTCTGGCGCTGGAACTCATGAAACATGCTCAATCAGTGTGCATCCTCTGCTGTGGGGGCTGGTGGAATTGGATGGCCAATGGGTAGTGGTGCTTCTAGTACACCACCCAATGGTACAACTCCCGTAAGGGCACCCTGCACCAAAGCCTCATTGCCCGGTGGGCTGTCATCGCATACTCTACTCGGAACCTTGGATGGCTATCTTCATGGAGGCATCCTGGAAAGAAATAGGTGTTCCACAGTCAATAAGTTATACCTGGTGAGCTAACTCAAAGATATCACAAAGAAAATTTTTTAAAAACACACACACAATTAGTGTTTTCGTGCACTGAGTCAAAAATCAGAAGTTAGGGTCCTGCTGTATGGATGTGTCGACCGCCACACCAACACCAGATTCCCCAAACTAAAAACCACACTCATTACACTTAACACTATCACTGAATCAAAAGACCAGAGTCCAAGTTCTCTAGAAGAACTGACTCCTCTGATACCAATTTTTCATGACCCGTCCCCCAAGGCCCGTGCCGTGACTACCCCAAGCCCGCCTTCCATATTCCATGGGCTGGCGACTAGCATCGAAGAGGCATATCCCTAAAACCAAAAAGGCATTTACTTTTAACTTGTGACTCACAAAATCCAAGCACACAACAAGATACAAGAACAAGTAAACTATATAGTAAATAGAGTGAGTACAGAAAGTAAAGGGGGATGAAATACAATCAAATTAGAATGTACAAGTAAAACTTAAAAACAACTCCTGTGAACACCCGCCAAGTATCCTACCTGATGGGTAGGTATACCTATCGAATAGTCGTCTCTATGGTACGTCTCATCTAATGGTCCACCTCTGAGAAGCCTCTAGTCCTGGCACCCTTAGCCTCAATCAATGTTGTCCATCATCTTCACAAGACACAGCAATGTGCGGGCATAGTCCGTGCAGGGGTGAGTATAACAATACTCTATAGGGAACCCGAGACCCCTGAAGGTCTCTCAGTATCCACAAAGGATAAACCACAAAGAAAGACCACAATCTCAAAGCATGAATCAATAAACAAATCTACTTAGGTATATGCCCATACATATACCTAAGTTACCAAGTATACCCATCTTGTTCATGAGTAAACACAAGACCCAACTCTCAATCCAAAAGCACAAATGTTCCACGAAGGAATGAATACCACGATGGAAACACCACAAAGGTAAGTACCACAAAGTTAACACCACACATAAGAATATCACAAAGGTATCACCACACAGAAGTTTACAACAAATGTAAGCACCACAATGGTAACACCACATAAAAGTGTACCACAAAGGTAAGTACCAAAAAGGTACAACACACAGTAGAATACCACAAAGGTAAGGAATTAGCTCACACTAGGTATAACTTAAGTACACAAGTATAGATGATTAGCATTATTGCTAGATCGTCTTACTTCGTCGAGAAGCTCTACTGTTGACCCATAGAGGATTAAAGATTACCCATATAGGATCTGAAGATGACCCACACAGGATCTAAAGATACTGACCCACATAGGATTTGAAGATTAACCACACAGGATCTGAAGGTGACCCACACAGGATCTAAAGATGACCCAGATAGGATCGATAGATGCTTCAAGAACAACCATCCACAGAGTTCTCGCACTAAGCACACTTGATTCGGGGAGGATCTACTCCTCAATCCATCGGTTGATACTTCAACTGCTCCTAAGTCCCATGAATAAGTATCCCAAAGTTCGTTCATATAATAAGGGATCCAAAACGACAGACGACATGTCATTCAGATACCCGTTTTGTAAGTTATTTTTGTTTCTATTCCGAGGTCCCGGTTGGATTCGGGTTCGATCTAACCTAGCCATACTCAAACTTTATCAAAAACTCAAGTAGAGTATACCAAAAGGACCATCTCGATCCAAAGATTATGGTGCTATAGATAGTTTGTCAAACGGATGCCCGATTTCCAAGATATGGCCAAAAGGCGTATCTAGGTCCAAATGGTCCCGGGTCCGGCCCAGATGGGCTGGGCTGTGGCAAGCCCGAACCGCTGGGACTCAGTCTGGTCAGGACCACAAAGGGGGTGGCCTGGCCCGTGCTGGGCATGACCTGCTCAGCTGGGTGCAGTCCTCCATGGCAAGGCTCGCCCTAGCTGCTACCCGGGGGGGAGGCACCCCCTGGAATTTCGAACGGTCCACTAGACCGTTCGGCTTGGCCTACCAGGCAACGCCATGTGGCGCCACCTAATGTCATGTGGGACCCACCAGAGCGGTCCTACTCGGCGTGACGCGACCGACCGAAACTCTGGTCGGCTCCCCTTCCAGCGGTGCGACGACGCCACTGTCCTCCCGCGACCGGCTAGGTGCCGACTGCCCATCGGGTGCGCCGCTGCGACTAAGAAGCCGCAACCTCCTCGTCTACCGGGGGTGCAGACGTGCACCACCCTGCCTCTATGAGGTCGATCGAGTGTCGGCCTACCTCCTCCACCACCGCGACCGATGGGACCCATCCTCCTTCGGTGGCATGGTTGTGCCGACGCCGCCATCACGGCCGACCGGAGTGTCGACCGCAGCCTTGTGCCCCGCCGGCGTTGGTCGCCGGTGACGTTGTCGGGTTCCACTCAACCTGTTGATTCACCCATGAAGAACATGTCAACAATGAAGTAGCAGAGAGATCAGGCCGTGTTCGTTTGGCCCGCACCCTCCACGTTAAGTCGGTAGCAGGCGTGAGGAAGAAGACGAATATGATGAAGATGCCGACGTTCGTTGATCCCGCAACACGCTTCCAAACCACACTCTAATTTCGGTTCAACGTTCTTGATCTGGAGAGTTGTTCGTTCTTCATTGGATCTTCCAAGTTTCTTCCACCAAGAGTTCTCCCACAAAAGCTTTTGCCAACGATCCCTCAACCACAAGAGGTGAGGAGCCAAATTAATTAAGTTTAATGTTGGATCATTAATTGGGTGAATTCAAAGAGTTATCTCACATTAAAAAAAGAGGTTTCAAGGTCAGGTGGTCCCCACCACAAAGTTCCAATGAGAGGTTTTAGATAAATAAAATAAAAGTTATTGTTTTATTTTATTATTTTTTCTTTTAACTCCCCCACAAAAATCTAAAAAACTAACTTCCACCCTCGACCTACTATGGTTGAGGTGAAGATCTCCTTAAGAGAATATTGGCGCCGTGAGTTCAACGGTGTCCTTAGATTTCAATTCTGAGCACCGGTTCAAAAATTACAAAACACCGCTCGTGCGTTTACTGAACGTACCTAAAAAAAGTTCAGAAATTCATTTCAGGCACACCAGGCCTCAGAATCACGCACCTTCAATTTTCAAAGACTCATAATAATTCCATATAATTAAAATAAAAAATTTATATGAAAAATTACAGGTCTTTACAAGAAGGTTCTTACATTCAAAACATCTAGGACAAAATTCATTAAATAATTAAACAGAGGGTCATGTTACAAATGTAACACGGTTAATGAGACATTATTTTTCTGACTCAAATCATCATCCATTTTGTTTTAATTTCTTCGATGATAATAAATCATGAATTAATTATCATTTATTAGTTTTATCCATATTCTCTATCTCATGTTTAACTCATTTTAAGTAAATATATACTTCAAACTTTTATGATTAGTATATATTTCACATTTTTATCCATATAAATGATGTCTCTAAATATTTAAAGTGAAAACCACAAAATTTTATTTTAAAATCATGTGTTGGATAATTTAACTCATGAGGTTTTAATTTATAGGAAGTGTAAACAATTACCTGATCATTCTTTATTAGAATGAAACAAATTTCTTTTAATGAAGCATTATTGTAGATGAAAAAATCACCATTCCTTGAGGGTAGGACAAAACTGGACCATTCACTAAACTCCTTTTTAATTCCTGAAAGAAATCGTCACATTTCTTTGTTCAGATAAATTTAACTCCTTTTCATGTTAATTTAGTTAGGGGGATAGAAAACTGAGCAAAAGTTTTAACAAACCATTTATAATAACCCACTAATCCAAGAAAACTACGAATCTTAGTAACATTTATAGGTTTAGGTCATGCATCAATGACTTTTTTTTGGTGGGATCAACTATAATTCCATATATATTTACAATGTTCCCAAGTAAATAAATATGATGTGTTCAAAAATAACATTTTCTAAATTTCCCATATAACTTATTTTATTTAATTTTTTTTAAAAAATCATTAGATGTTTTTCATGATACTTATAAATTTTTGAATAAAATAGAATATCATCAATAAAAACAACCACAAACATATTAAAAATATTCAAGAAATAACCTATTCATATGATCTATATACACAGAAGAAGAATTTGTCAAACCAAAGTCCATAAGAACAAATTCATAATGCCCATATCTAGTACAAAATATTGTTTTTGGAATTTAATCCTCATTCACCTTCGTATGATGGTATCTAGATCTCAAGTCAACCTTCGAAAAATACTGAGCTCCTTAGAGATGATCAAACAAGTCATCTATATGAGGAAAATGATACTTTTTTTAATAGTGATGTTATTTAGTGATCTATAATCAATGAAAAGTCTCATGTAACCATCTTTCTTTTTAACAAAAAAATTGGATCACCCCATAGTGAAGTACTAGGTCAAATAAAACCTTCATCAATCAACTCATATAACTAATTTTTTAGTTTCAATATTTCTACTTGATCCATTCAATAAGGGGGTTTAGAAATTGGTTTAGCATTAGGAAATAAGTTAATAATAAATTGAACTTTCTGAATAGGTATAACACTAAGAAACTCATTAGAAAAAACATCTTGATATTCATTTACCACTAACACATCATTAATCTAAACAGTTCCCTTTTTTTCAACAATATGTTCAAGATAAGTTTGATTTCTATATTTTAATAGTTTTTTTATCTTCTTGATAGGTTATACAAGGGATGGTTTCATTCTTGTATACAAACTAAAATTCTTTCTGAAAAACAACTTCTTTATCTCTACAATCTATCTTAGCATGGTAAATAGAAAGAAAATCCATACCCATAATAACATCAAACTCTATTAGGGAAAAAAGGGGTTTTAGGTAAATTCATTTCATATCCAATGATATGAAGATCTTATAATTTCTTTTTAACTTAATATTCCCCCAGTTATTTTTACCATATGTTCTATCTTCAGTTCTTGAGGTGTAATTTAAAAATTTCTAGAAAATTTCCCATAAATTAAAGAATGTTTAGATCCCATATCATATAGTACATTAAAATAATCTGAAAAAACATACAAAGTTCTTGATACCACTTCTTTTGTTGGTCCAAACTCTAATGAAGTAGTTTCAAAGGATTTCACTACACCTTCATACTTATATTCTGACTGATTCCTATCATTCAGGTCCCTCTTTAGAAAATTATGTGCATAATATACCATATCACCACATTTAAAACATTTTAGTGAATGTATATTATACCTAGTATTACCACTACCATGATCCTTTTCATTGCAATTACTAGCTTATTTCCCAAACTTACCACATCAAAAACACTTACTAGACTTTAAAAGGAATTACCCAATGTGTTTTTACTAAAATTATCACAAACTAAAAACTTAATTTTCTTACCATAAAACTTCTTTGATGAATTATTCCATTTTTCTTACCGCCTTGATCACTTTTTATGATGGTTTTCAAAGAACACACGATCTACAAAAAACTCCTTTTGCACCTTTTCCACACATCAAACAAGTTTTTTGTAACTTTTTATTTCACGAGAAGACAATTCCATTTCATACTTATCTTCAATCCTGAGTCAAAATTATTGATTTTACTATTAAGATCCTCGATAAAATTTACAGCGTACCTTACCAATCAAGTGAATTTTTCTTCATATGTAGCCACTGAATCCTCCTCTCACCACAATTCCAAGAAATATTTTTCTATCCTAAGTTGAATCGCATTTGGAAAATATTTCTCAAGAAAAATATTTTTGAATTCATCTAATTAAAAAGAATCAATTTCCTTACTATCCTTGATATTATTGACCATAGACCACCACTGGTTAGATTCACCATCAAAACGGTAAATATAAAGACTAAATTTTTGATGGTATGAACACCCCAAGACATCAAAAATCTTTTCTTGGTATTTAATCCACCCTTCTACTACCACTAGGTCAGAAGATCCACTAAAATTTACAGGGTGTTACCTCATAAAATGTTCCTCTACTGAAATATTCCTCTGTGGTCGATCTATCTGATATCATGGATGGATTCTCCCACCATTTATAGCCTACACCAACTGACCCATTACTTTCACAAACTGCTCGGTTCAAATTCCCATCATTATAGGCTGTAGATTTGGAAATATATCATCCTCTCAGTGCCTTCCTACATTAGATTCCATATTTCTTCTATGGAAAACCATTCTAAACAAAAATATATTAGATGAATAAACTTGGTAAAATTTAAATTCTATATCATCTCAATTTAACTATATAGTAAAAATAATTTTTGAGTATTTTATTAACATTATCGTAACCCCCAAATTTATCTAAGACTTTCTCTAATACCAATAGTAAGAACTTGAACTTAAACATTACATATTCAAGTGACTTAAACTAGAATTTATTTTCTTTCAGTCATAAATATATTTTATGTTTATAGTTTTATATAATTAGGTTATAATTTATAAATAACAACCTAAAAGAGTACAAATTGGATACTGCTAAACAATATCCATTTTTTTCATAATATAAAACTTTTTAAAAATGAAACATGATTTATTTTTCAAGAAAAACATTTTCAACATTCAACTTGACTTAATTTTTTCTATTACCCACCCTCATACCTTATAAAAAACATTTTAAAACACGAGATGATAAAAAAATATTAGTAAGTGACATAAAAATAAATAAAGAAACCATTAGTCTATGAATACTTATAAACCTGTGAAATCATTTCCACAAAGTTATACTTTTCACCCATTAAACATAAGCTCTCTTGATTACCTTATGAAATCATATGTTTACTATAAAATCATATAAATCATACATAAATCATAAAGGTAACTTATGACATCATTTTCATATAACTCTTATATATAAATTATCTCTCCCAGCTACATATGGAGTTACCATAATGGTTACCCTTATAATAACCATTGCAGTATATTACCATAATCTCTTAAGAGAACCTTCATTGGTTAACTCCATCCATTTACTGAATGCATTGGAGATCTATAATGAGATCAACCTCCATTGGTTTATCATAGAACCATCCATCATCATAACAGTTCCCAAGAACCATAACATGATCATAACACATAAATATTTCATAAATGAAAACATTATTAAGGAAAATAGTTTTTACATTTTGAATTCAATTTTATTTTTAAGAATCTAAACAATTATAAAATAAAAAAATTTATTCATAAATAAACTTATAAAATTAAAAAAAACATCAAATTAATAAGGATTGAAGAAAGTGGAAAAAACTGCACATTCCGTATAAGTTAATAATATATTTCTTTTATAAAAAGAGTTGAAACTTAAAAATAGTATTTTTTTAAAAACAAAGTCCCCTGCCTCAGGTTTTAATTCCTTAAAACATGTTCAAATATTATGTATAATGGTTTAAATAATTTTATTAATTTATTCCATATCTATATTCATAATTATGATATCATATATGACCCTCTTATATAAATATATCACATAAAGAATGATATTAATGTTATAAATATCATTATAAATCATTTAATATAGTTTTTTAACCATTATTTAATGTTGAATATGGAAAATAAACCACAACGTATCGTGAATATGGTAGGCCGTACATACACATGTGCGATGATATCATTCTATTACTGGGTAAAATGGTAAGGATGATGATATAATAAATATCCATAATTTATATAATGTCATAATTATGATATATATCTATAATTTCCATCACTATAACTATACAAGTAAAGTGGCGGTGAAAAACAAATCACACCACTGCGTGGAGACAACATGTCGTACGTATGCATGTGTAGTGATTCTGTTTTTTCATAGGATGGATAAAAGGTGGAATATTTTTGTACCATAATCATAATAACATCTCAACATATATATTATTCTGGATTTATTAATTTATCATGGAAATAATAAATGAGGAGGAAGTAGAAGAAGAAATAAACTTGAAAACCTCAAGAACATAAATAAGGATGTTTATAAGAGAAATGGATCAATTTTGGTTGATCTAGAAGTATCAAGTTGGTGAAATGAAATGAAGGAAGGAGTGCCTTTCTATAATTGAGGTGTAGGGCACCCTTGGAAATACTCAAAACATTAAATTATAATAAATTCATTTTAAATATAAAAAACACCAAATGGAAATATATTCTAAGACAATATGAGATATGATTTTAATCAATTCATAAAATAAAATTTATACACGTTTTAGTTTTATTTAAAACTTTATCATTTTGATTGACCTTAGTTAACCTATTTTAATTTTAATTATGGTAACAATTTATTTAATATTAAAAGTTGGTAACTTTTACATATAAAATTTAAATTGGACCATAAATGAATAATTTATAAAATTTTATGCCACAAAAAAACAAACTTTTATTTTTAATTTTTTTAAATAATTTAATAAAATATTATTTTGATAAAATATCATTAGTGTCAATTTTGACATTATTCATTACTTTGACCTTAAAAAAATCATGACAACAAGATAAATTCGAACCAAAAAATTTAATACAACCATATTTTTTCATAATAATCCAAAAAATTCATGGATCACCTTATTTAATTCAAATTATATTTATTTTAATATTTTTAATATCATTTATTTGATTGTTTCATTAATAAAATAATTACTAAATCATCATTGTATAATTATTTAAAGTAATTATTAATTCACTAAAAATTAAAATTAAAATTCCATAATGTAGATAAATATTTTATATTTTAAAATAATATCTATATTCAAATATATATTTTTAATAACACCATATTAAAAATAATATAGTTATTAAAAATATGAGTGTGATATCTTTGTCTTTTCTTTAAATAAAATATTATAAACATTATAACCACACCAAAATGGCCCCAAAAGTCATAAATAAATTTATAACATTAAAATAAGTTTATTAATTTCAAAATGGATGCTTATATTCATTCTTAACCTACCTTTTTCCCCATGTGGACACATAAGAGATGTTTAAGACAAAGAAACTGACATTTTTTAATTTAAATAATATCAAAGTCATTTCATGGAAAAGTGTCCATTATATGACTAAAATTAGAAATTTAGGTGTTAAGGGTCAAATATAAATAATACAATAAAATTGGGACAAGTTTTAGGGTAATTTTATAGTCCTTATCATATTATTTTTTTACTCTTAATTATCTGATTTACCCTTACCATGGTAATAAAAATTTACCAAAGTTACTATTCATATTGACCAAAAATAAAAGAGACATGTTTAAAAAATTTGGAATTTATAATATCAAATATGGAATCCATTTTTCAATATTCAAAACACATAAATGACATAATTTAATTTAAAATTAAACTGATAAAATGCATTGAAAAATGATTTTTCAAAAATAATGCCTCTTTAAAGAAATATAAAATGTTTCTATAGTAAATTCAGTTATAAAACCAATAAAAGAATAATTATATTAATATAAATATAAATTATATAATTATAATTTTAAACTAATCCAAATCATAATTTTACCTTGTAAATAAAATACAGTTTTCAATAAAACCAATATTTTTCACTATTTATTGAAAAATCAACATTTTCAGAATTTTTTTGAAAAATCCATTGTAATAAAATTTTGACATTATGAATTGAAAATTAAAATTAGTTTTGAAAATTAAAATTATATAACTTGAAAATTAAACTTTTAAATATTATAAGAATGTGACTAAAAATTAAAAGATTTGTTCTATGATTACCTAGGTTGTTACACTTATGTTATCATGTTTATGTTTTTCCAATTTCCTATAATGCCATGATCTTATAATTTGATCATTAATATACTATTATATTTTGATATAATTTTATCACACTAAGTTTTCATGCTTATGATCATTCCCTTCAAGATAACGTGTTATACCACATGGCTATCATGTTATGCTTTATTTTCATATTTATTTCCTTTTTGGTATTTTTAGATCAGGAATTCATTTATGTAATTTTACATAGGGAATATCATATGGTTTTGGACGACTTATGGGAGTAGTATAACCCTTTAGAGTTTTAAGTAAAGACATTGAATTTATGATTAAGATGATGTATTTATGTATCTAATCTTCTAAAGACACTAGATATCATGATACTTGGTTTGTATTTATTAGTCGAGTATATTATGAATCGTGAAATAAAGTATGTTTAAGGTTTGGGTCATTATATTATATTGTCTTGGTTTTTGTTTCAAGTTATATAGGCTTTTATTCAGCTTACACACCAATTCCTTATTCCGATTATCCCTAAAACCATCCAATTACTTCATATAAATTTCCTCCTCCAAATATCCATAAACGAACACTATTTTTACATCTATATTCTCTAAGTGAAAACTTTCAATAGAAACCATGATCATCACTATCCGAATGGTAGTTTTCTTAAGTATCATTGAAAATATTTTAGATAATTTAATTTATTCATTCAACTGACATATTTTGATGACCAACACTACTAGAAATCATACATATAACAACACCCCTATACCAATTTTTTTAAAACAGTTGGGATAACACCCCCTATACCAATGGTTCTTCAAAATCATTGGTATAGGCCATGAAATATAATGCTATCCCAATGGTTTTATAAAACCGTTAAGAAAGATCCCACAAATTGGACCTATCCCAATGGTTATGTGAAAAGCATTGGGATATACCTTTTTTGAAGACACCTATCCCAATGGTTTTCCAAAACCATTGGGATATACCATTTTGACAACACCTATCCTAATAGTTTTAGAAAACAGTTGGGATAGGGTAAGGCTATCCCAATGGTTTTCTAAAACCATTGGGATAGACCATTTTTACAAGGGTACCTATCCCAACAGTTTTGAGAACCATTAGGATAGGTACCCTTATTTTTTTATGAATTATTTTGTCGAATATAATCAAATATATATATTTATCCAAATATATTCACAAATATAATTGTAGTATAGTGGTGAGTTCTTTGATATATAACTTACAAGTTGTGGGTTCAATCCTTGGTTGTGAATTTTATTTTAGATCACCTATCCCAAAAGTTTAAAAACCATTCGGATAGGTCTATACCAATGGTTTAAAAACCATTGGGATATGCCTATCCCAATGGTTTTCCCAAAACCTTGGGATAGGGATATTCCAACACCAAATCAACCAACGACCCTCCAAACTGTTGGTATAGGCTAGTTTTCCATTAGTGTTGTCTATATTATACCTCTTACTAATAACTGATTCTTATTTAAATAGAATACCCAATTTCTATCCAGTTATTTCATACCATGTGTTAGTTCTAATGGATCCTAAGTTTCATTCATATGCATTGAATCCAACTCATCTTTCATAGCTAACTTCAACTTGTTAGAATCACTGTGATTTTCTACTTTTTTTGGGCTCCCAGTCTCTCATATATATGTTAATAGAAATATATTCATATCAGATCCAAACATCTGTACCATTCATTTGGACCTAGTATATCTCAATAATTCAACCCATGAATCTACTCTTTTTGGTACTATAATTTTTAGAACATAACCTTATAGTTCTCTAACCCGAGTTTGAGTAGTCCTAGTGCTCACTAGTACATATTCTACTATCATGACCTATGGACTCTATATGATCCTTAAAATTTTCAAAACTTTCATCATTTAATAACTTCTATTGAATTTAACTTAGATATGGTTAGCTGATTATTTGTTCTCAATTACCTTTTCCACTAAGTTTCGGTCTTTGCATAAGGCCTTGTCATTTAAGAGAACATTCAAGATTCCAATGACTTGTATCTTATCATTATCCTACATTCAGAATCTAAATTTATCATATATATATACCATAAAAAATAATACATGGGACTTAGATTTAAGTTTATTACTTTCCTTGGAATCCACATGGACATAGGATAAACTTACAAAACCTTTCAGTTAGTGTACTTATATCAATTGTTTGGACCATAGTTGCTTTGGAATCTCCTACACCATTAGTGTTGATGGAATTTTATTAATGAAGTATTCTCTATAGTTGATTTCTTATACCCAAATCACCTTATTCATTTAAGAATATATCCTTATGATCTATTCCTTTTCAGTCAACGTTCGATTCATTCACACCGTTATGTTTTAGTGTATTTGGTATAATATTTTTTATACCGAGTATTTTATTCTGATAGTAGTTCCTAAAATATATTCCACTATACTAAACATAATTAACAGAACTTAATAATTTCATATTTTTACTAGTGCCCCTTTTCATCATGTACTTCCAATGAATAGTCACTTTAAATACCTCAAATTTTTGTTTTAAGAAGTAAACCCATACTTTACTTGTTGAATCATCACTTAGAGTTACAAATTACCACAAACCACCAGGATATTGGATTAGAGTAGGCCCCCAAATGTTTTTTTGAACAAGTTCTAGCTTCTAAGATATATTCTTCCTTTTGTTCAAGTCAAATGATACCTTTCACTAATTTTTGAGTATACACTTATCATATATTTCAATTTTAGTGTGATCGATCTTTAATGAAGCCTTTCCTGCTAGAAATTTCATATTATTCTTAGAAAGGTGTTCAATATGACAATGCCACAACTTTATATTTTTGGAAGTTATTATTCTAACAATTATATCTCTATATGATCTTCAGGTCAGGTACATGGTTCCTTCCTTTAAACAATTTTCCACAACTATGGATCCTTAAGTAAATTTCCATACTCTATTTGAAAATCTTGTTCCAAATCCCACTTCATCCAACTAACCATCATAAATTAAATTCTTCCATACACCTGATATATGCTAAAATTCTTTTAACTTCAAGAAATATCTATTAAATATTTGAATATTAATATCACCCTTCCCCATGACTTCTATATCTTCATCATAAATGAAATAAAACTTTCTCAAACCTTATAGATATATAATTCATCCTGAATCCTTTATATGAAATAAAATGAAACGATGTTTTAGAATTAATAACCCATGATTCCACTTGAATTCTACCACTCAATAACAAGATACTACTACCTTCAACTAAAACATTAGTGGAACTTAAACATAAAAAAGAAACCCTTTTGGAGTTCACCATGTAATCCTTATATCCCTCCTTGAGATTCCCTCCCTACTTGTAGATACAATATATGATTTTGTGTTTGGTTGATTTTCCTCAACAAATCTATTTGGACTTATATTCTAATTTCCTTCAACTTGACTTTCGATGAGGAGACCATAATCTACATTAAATATTAAATGCTATTTCTAGAGGTTCTTGGAATTTTCTTTATCTAAGTTATTCATTAAGAATTAGATCCCACACATACTAAAACCTCAAGTTATATTTCCCACAATATTTAACATTGTTTCCCATGATTATAAAAGTGAATATAATAAAAAAAATTCACAAAAATATTTTGTGAAATTGACTTTTACTAATTCTATCTGACTATGGATCATGTTAGTGATTCATATGATCAACCATAGTTATAAATTTTATCAACCTCATTTCAAAAAACCTCCAAATCATAGAAACTTTGTTTAGATATTTTATCTTATTATAAATTTCCACCAAAGTTTTCATTAGCATTATCATGGTATTCAACTCTTGGACGATAAATGATACATTCTAAGACAATGAAATCTTGACCAACCCAATAAACTTTCTATCCATACTTTCCCATTATTATTTCTATATATTCTATAGTTTTATCCCCATAACTAAAATTTCAAGTTTATTTTAAATTATATAGCATTCCATCTACATCCTCTGGAAGGTGAAGTCTATCCCATCAAAGTTATCTATCTAGGATTTACCTTCTTCTGATTCCATAATTTATAATAATAGTAAATTACCACTAAATTTAAATAACATCAAGACAAAATTATAAATTATACTCAAATATACTAGTGAGTCTATGTTATTGATCCCTAAATCAAGCTCTACTAACACTTTTTTGGGGAAAACACACCATCGATTACAAAAATATACATCATCAGAAAACTTAAAAGGTGAAACTATATTTAGAACTTCTTTGACTATAAGATAACCCCCAAATTTTAGTTTATCAAAACATTAGAAGAAAATACATCACCCTAAATCACCACACCAAGTCAAACCTCACAAACACATTCAATAACAAACTCAAAAAAAAATCAAGTGAAACTAAAGAAAAGTAAAGGAAAAAATGAATCACATGGATCAAATATTAATACCTATTTTCATTAGAGGACACTATAGTGTTTTCATTACTTTGAAAGTTATATGAATTATAATCACATTGTAAGAATAACCAATTATATCACTAATTAAAAGTAATTAGTCAATCCCATCATCACATGTGTACAAGTGGTCACACACAATTATAGTAGGTCCCAACCAGTCAACTAGTTCAAACAACTTCCGATATTCCTAAAATTCACTCCATTGAGAATTGTGACTACCAATTTCTAGTAGTAAGTACAATCACAACCTTCAAATTCTGTGGATAGTAAAAGTTACTCTCACTTATCGTTTGATGATAATTATATATCTCCATCGTATTCCATAAAATATAATAGGAATAATTTCCTATAAAAATTTGAATAAAATTGAGGAATCATGTACCTTTTGTTCCATAAATTCTATACCACTAGATAGTGAACATCACTTTCAGAAATATAACATCAAAAATAACTTCCTCTACTGGAATCTTTTACTTCTAATACATGATTAGGTTGAATCTAACTTATAAATATTCCCATTTTGGTGATTTTAATCATAACTTGAATATACTTCACATTACTAGCATGGATTCCTATTTATCTAGAGCATTGTAATTAGGTAGACCAATTATTTTACATCAATTGGATCACCTATTATCTAGATATTGAATTAGATCAAATTTCTATATGTTTGGGCATTTAAATATGGTTGTTTGGATCATCTAAATTTTTTACTAATGGCCTGAATCATATACACCAACATCTTGATATCTTGATTATTTTTAGGATTATTTTTTTAGATATTTGGTTTTCATTTTAAATATTTGGGTTGATATCATCTTGTGGATGTGTATCAATTAATGAACTTCATTCATCTACATCTACCACTATTGTATTGATATCATTTGTGGATCAAATCAATATATTTCTAGGATGCATATGAAACCATCTAATTTTTGTGGATCCCTATTGGTAATTAGCCATTGGTTTCTTTTATATTTCACTATAGATCTATAACCATCTATTTCTGGAAGATATTTCATTATTATCTATATTTTTGTTTCATTTTAGTTCTTCAGTAATCAACTATTTATCATTTTGTTTTTTGGATCATCTACCTATGAAAAAATGTTATATCGATGGCTCAATGTTAATTATTAGTCATCAATTGATTTTATCTTCCACTGTAAATCTGAAACCATACACTACTATTGCAATTAAGCTCTTACAATGGAAGTGTTGAGGGTATGGAAACCCTCAAATGGTTCAAGAACCTTAAATATGTTGTAACATGTACAACCTTTACATTGTTTTATTTTCCTAAATTATGTATGAAATCAAGGAATTTTATAACCTTAAAACTTAAATAGGTTTCTAAAATAATTTTATAGTTGAAATAAATGGGTGGTCAAGTGGTTTATTCATTTTATAAAAGGATTATGAAAATGTAACAAAGAATCAATTATATCAATACTTTATTTTTTGTCCCACTTGGTAGATGTGAGTGGTATTTTATTGGATTGAATGGTTGTTCAAATTTGGTAGAAAAGTGTAGAATGTTTGAATTTTTGACACAATAAAGAAATAAATTCACTATCTTGGTGCTCGTTGGGGGGAATTTCAATGAAATCCTTTATAGATTTGAAAATAATGGTATATCTTCAAAAAAATCCACGGGGATCAATGATTTTTTTATTCTCTTCAGTTGATAATAATTTTTAATGTCAATTATAATGGGAATCCGTTTACTTGGTTTTGTGGAAAAATATTCATGAACATGATTAATGAGAGGCTAGGCTATTTTTTGGAATTGTTGACTGGAAAAAATCATATTCCGTTTTCATAATTGAACATACATTATTATTTTATTATAATAATTTCCCAACATTATTGTCTTTGAATTGAAATATAGTTAAATAGTGGATGAATAAACCTTTTATTTTTAAGATTTTGTGGACCAAAAAACCCAACTAATGCAATATTATAAAATTAGAATGGGAGTATTAAACCCGGGATATTAATTTGAATCTTTAGGGTACTAGTTATAAATAGTAATAATAGATCCATTATATGTTTTGTAAATTAATAGTTGGGTTTCATGAGGGTTATGAGGTGTAATAGAAGCGTTGGGAGGAAGCCCAATTTTTTTCATAAAAAACAATGGATAAATATGAAGAACTTTAAAAAAACACCTTTAATTTCATAGATAAGATTATGTAAATTTAATTTAGAATTAATTTAAATACAAAATTACTTCTATTTTAGTATTCATCTTGATCAAATTTCTTTCACTGCTCTTCTTTTGTTTTCAATCCAATAGAAAATCCAATCAAGAATCTATGTAGACTTATCCATATATCCTCCATAAAAATAATGTTCTTAATGTATCAAGAGTTAGCATAGAAGTATCAAGGGATTAATTTCATTCACTATCAACCACAATAAGGATCTATTATTCTCTCTCAATGTTTTTGAGATTTGAAGTATGAGAGAATTATGTCAAGGGATTGAGATATTTTTTTCCAACATTGTCGATGTCACTCTCATGAAAAAATAAAATATTTTTTGAACTTATATTTACATTTAAATAAATATAATTTCATAAAGGCCCTTATTATTTTATTTAATCCAAGTTATACCTCATACTATATAATAATAATAATAATAATAATAATAATATTTTTATAGCATGAGTTTTTATCTAATACCATTTCTTAAATAAATTTTTTATTTTTTTAATGATATTAAATAAAATATATCATTTCCACTGGATCATTAAACTCAATCCATACTCTTCAATAAAATTTATTAAACCTTGAATAAAAAAATATATTCCTTTGATAAAATTAAATTTAATAAATATTATATTCACTAAACTTTCTAATAAATACTTATTTTAATATTCACATGACTTGAATAAAATATTTATTTTACCATATCCACTAAACTTGTGAATAAATAAATATTATATTCATTATCTTGTGAATAATTAATCAAATTTAAAGTTCAAATCACATATTCTAAACTTGAATATCTTGTGATTGAATTTCAATGATCAACTTTTAATTGAATAAATACTAATCCACTAATTGGGAATAATTTTATTCTTAAAAATCAATTAAATAGAGTTTAAATATCTTATATAAACATAGTATATGACCCTATAGTACCCATTCTTAATAGAAATAGGAATAAATTCCTTAAAGTATAAGATTAGTGTCTGATGGTGCTTGGAATAAGTTTGATTGATGGAGAGTTTTTCATTATTGAATTTTGATTTTTGTTTTCTTTGAATATTAAAAATACCCGACATTGTTTAAAAATACCTCACTTGTTTAAATTATATAATTATATATTTTCATAGAATTTTTATTTTATATTTTGTTTATTATTTAAGTGTTTGAAGTGTTTTTTATAAAGAATTATTCAATCACTCTATTTTCTATAGTTTAAATTAATTTTTGGTGTCTTCCACAAATTCTATATAAAGACCCATAATTTCTATGTAAATTTTTTTAAATATATGGGAATTTTATGAGTCCGCGAAACTTGACGGCGCGTGATTCCGAGGCCCGGAGTGCCCAGAATGAATTTCTAAATTTTTTTCAGGTACGTTCAATAAACATGGAAGTGGGTTTTTATAAATTTTGAACCGGTGCTCAGAATTAAAATCTGAGGGCACCGTTGAACTCACAACACCGATATTTGCTTAAGGAGACCTTCACCTTGACCGCAGTAGGTCTAGGGTGAAAGATAGATTTTGGGATTTTCGTGGGAAATTAAAAAAATTAATTTTTTTTTAAATTTTATTTTTATTCTTGAAAGCTCCCATGTGTGGGTTATGGTGGTGAGGAACACCCAAGAATAGACCCCCAATTTTAAATTCCTTGAGGAATAGACCACCCAACCCCTCTTAATGGAGGAGAAACCTCTCAACTCCCTCTTTAATGTGGAGGGGCCTCTTGAGCTTCTTCCACATTAATTATTCCAACACACCACATTAATTTTTCCAACTTGTGTGAGTGTGCCAACATAATATCTTCTTAAGTTAATTATATTGGAACATATTTCTTTTTTGGGTGAAATTGTGAGAGGAGAACCCTTGGAGGATTACACTTCTTCCACGAAGAACGCTCCTACAATGAAGAACATCAACTCCGAATTCTTCCTCAGGACACCCTCCAACAAAGAACGCCTACTTTGACTTCTTCCTCAGGATATCCTCTAATGAGGAACATCTTCAACTATGAAAAACTGATGCACGAGCCTGATATTGGAGGTTTGTGGCGGATGAGACGAACTTCAAAAACATCAACTTCTTCTCACGCCAACGTCAAAGAACAATCCAAGGTAGGGGTTTTGTTCCCATGTTCTTACCTTATAAGTTTCTTTTGTGGGAATGGGATTAGTGATTGACGAAGGTTGTGGGGATTGAAGTTTTGAAATATCTTCCATACACATTATTGTTCTTGTTGAGCCGCTTGCTACCACTCTAACGTAGAGGGTGCAGGCCAAACAAACATGGCCCGAACCCCTCCGCCATTCTTCTTGAATGGTGTATCCTTCGCGATGTAAGAGGGCGACTTTGGTGACGTCGACCGGTGCTGACGATCAGCACTGGTGGAACTCGAGAACCACCGACGAAGGCAAGATGCCCCACCGCCCTGCGGCCTCCGTGCCCCACAGCGCTCAGCCATCCGTGGCCATCGCTGCCCCGTGGCCATCGCCACCCCACGGGATCCGCCGCTCCACATCATTCGTAGCCGAGCCGACCCTTGTCACCACTGCCATCTGAGCTACCGCTTCCAAGCCGAGCCACCACCACTATATGAGTCATCGCTGCCAACCGAGTCCCCGCCTCTGTCTGAGCCGCCGCCACCATCTGAGCCATCACCGCCTTCTGAGCCACCGCCGCCATTCGGGCCAAGCCGCCGTCCGAGCCGCTGCTGCCGTCTGGGACGAGCCGCCGCCCAAGACACCACCATCATTCTAGTCAAATCGCCCCGACAAGCCACCTCTTGGCCTCACACCCTCGCGGAAAACCTTGGTCGAGCCACTTCACGGTCTCGCGCCCTCGCGACAACCTCTACGGCCTCGCGAGCACCCGCGGCCCCTCGTGGCCTGCCAGGCCGGACCCAGCTGTCCGGGACTCCCAGCGGGCCAAGAAAAACCCAATGGGATGGAATTCCTAGTGGGCCGAGCTAGACCTAGAGGGTCAGGCCGGGTCAGGCTGGGTCAGTCCGATCGGGTCAGACTGGACCCGGGCTCACTACAACCCATTTACATTCTTTTGGCCATAACTTTGGCACCGAACATCCGTTTGACAAACTATTAGTGGCGTTGAAAATATTGAAGCGAGATGGTGCCTTTGTTATACCCCACTGAAGTTTTGGATTAAGTTGGGGAACGATTGGGTTGGATCGAGCACGAATCCAACCGTGCCCTCAGGACTAAAATGCTAAAAACTCACAAACTGGGCGTCCGAATGACACTCCGTCTATTGCGTTGAGACCCCTATGAAGTGGCGGTCCTTTGAGATACTTTTTCAAGTGACATCATGGAAATTGGAGAATTGAACATTGGCTTGGGGAGCGGACTCTCCCGGAGAGGAGTAAGCCTAGTGCGGAAACCCAGTAGCTGGCTGTGACGTGAAGAGTGCTCCTACCTATCCTATGCTGGTCAGCTATGAGCGATCCTGTGTGGGTCAGATTCTAGTGATCCTGTGTGGGTCAGCTCCAAGAGATCCTATGTGGGTCAGCTCTAGCGATCCTGTGTGGGTCAGCTCCTAGCGATCCTGTGTGGGTCAGCTACATCGATCCTATGTGGGTCAGCTTCTAGAGATCTTATATGGGTCATCTTCTGGCGATCTTGTGTGGTTCAGCTATTGGGATCCTGTGTGGGTTATCTCCTAGCGATCCTAGGTGGGTCCACTCCAGCGATCCTATGTGGGTCAGCTCCGAGCGATTCTGTACAGGTTAGAAGAAGAGCCTCTTAACGGAGTAAGATGATTTAGTAGTTACATCTAATAATCTCTACTATTTTACATAAACATATACCTGGTGTGAGATGATTCAGAACCTTTGTGTTCCTTCATGATTGAGATGGATCACTTGATAACTTAGGTATATGTATGGGCATATACCTAAGTAGGGTTATCTGTTGTTTTCATGCTTTGTGGTTTATCCTTTGAAGATTTTGTGAGACCTTTAGGGTCTCGAGGTCCCTACTGAGTATTTTTATACTCACTCCTACATGGTCTATGACTGCACCTTGTTGTGTTGGATGCAGACGATGGACAACACTAACTGAGGCTGAGAATACCAAGACTGGACGGTGCTCGGAGGTGGACCATGTGGCATGTTGGTATGCAGAGGAGACGGGTGTACATGGAGTGTTGTGGAGGCGATCTGTACCTACCCTTCATATAAGAACCTCAGTGGATGACTGAGTAACTTCTTTTCTCTTTCTTTAGTTGTATTGTATTTCAGTTGTACTTGTATCTTTACAGTTGGGCTTGTATTTTGGCCCCTTTTACTTTCGACACACTTTTTGTAATACAGTTTACTTGTGTTCGTATATTTCTGTGTGATGGGTTGAATGTGTTTATAGGATATAAAGGTAATGGCTTCCCAGTTTTGGGGAATACGCCTTTCGGTGCTAGTTTCCAGCCCCTGGCCTATAGAAGGCGGGTTTGGGGTAGTCACGGCATGGGCCTCGGAGGACAGGTCGCGACAAATTAGTATCAGAGGAGTCGGTTCTACCCCAGAACATAGGAATATGATCTTTTTTTTAATGGAAATAGTTTTAAGTGTAGTGAGTATGGTTATCAGTTTAGGAAATCCAGTGTTGGTGCAGCAGCCGACGTATCCATACACCAGGACCCTGACTTCTGATTACTGACTCAGTGCATGAAAACACTGATTGCGTGTGTGTTTTCAAGAGTTTTTTGTGATCTCTCAAGTCAACTCACTAGGTATAAATTATTGACTATGGCGCACCTATTTATTTTTCAGATGCCTCCACGAAGACAGACAGCTAGGGTTCTGAGAGTTATACCCACTGATATCTCACCGAGCGACGAGGTGTCGGTGCAGGGCCCTTTTCTAGTAGAGGCACCAGCGGTACCTTTCCCCATTGAGCCACTGATGCCACCAGACCTAGTAGTAGATGGTGCATGCCAATTGAGCATGTTTCATGAGTTCTAGTGCTAGAGGCCACCCAAGTTCAAGGGAGAGGTGGACCCACAGGTGACTAAGGATTAGATGGAGGTTGTGGTGAGAGTCTTCCGACTGGTAGGGACACCAGCCGATCTCATGGTGATCCTTGCCACCAAACTTCTATAGGAAGCAGTAGGAAGATGGTGGAGCTTGATGCTCCAGGATCACGATGAGGTGATGCTTCTCTAGGCAGACTTCAAGAGCTTGTTTTGGCCAGATTTTGTCCCACTGACTCTTCATGCAGTGGGCATACAAGAGCTTCTTCATCTGCAGGAGGGCAACATGACCGTAGCTCAGTACTCAGCGAGGTTCACTGACCTATCATGATACTCCAAAGATATGGTGTGGGACCCATTCTTCAAGGCCTAGACCTTTGATCAGGGGCTCAGGTGAGAGATTAGGGATTCATTGATCTCACTCAGCATCCCGACATAGGTGGGGGTGTTAGAGAGAGCCCTATTTGTGGAGTGTTTCCTTGCTGAGAAGTCACCAGCAGTGAGACCCACTACCAGTCATCACATAGAGGAGTCTTCTACAGATTCTAGCAGACAGATGTCTCAAAGGTCCAAAAGGACCAGACCTAGAGGTCGACGGATGCATGACTCAGAATCAGTTGTGAAGAGCACTCGAGGCGGAGATAGTCATGCTAGGAGCGGGCAGTGTTTCACATGCGGCGGGCAGGGTGACGTGGCTCATGAATGTACGAACCACCATATTGATGATCAGGAGATGGTCGAAGGACCGCCCAGACCGAGATAGAGATTTGACCGAGGAGGTCTGCAGGGGGTAGGCGGACGTGGCAGAGCAGCTGGTCATGCAGCTGGCGGTGGGCGGCGATTCGAGCTCTTACCGCCACCTCCACCAGGTGGTCCACCCTAACCACATGGAGTAGGAGGACAGGGGTGAGCTCAGCTCTAGGAAACTGAGGCCTATGATCACTGCACTCTAGATATGATATGAGGTACTATCTTTGTCTACTACACCTTAGCTGTAGTGCTTATAGACACAGGTGCCTGTCTTTCTTTTTATTGCCAATGCCCACGTTTGGAGCTCAGAGATTCTGAAGGTTCCATTGGCTCGATCCTTATGGAAAGAGACTCCTACAAGAGCAGATTAAATTATTAGACACTGGTGCCGGTAGTGCAAGATTACTATAGGTGGAGAGTGATTCAGTTGGGATCTCCTAGTAGCAGCGTCGAGGCCTTATGACGTCATCTTGGGTATAAAATGGTTGTCTACAGTCCGTGCTCAGATTGACTCTATTAGATGCAAAGTGCAGTGTTTCCACATGGATGTGACTAGGTTTACCTTCACCTATGAGAAGGGAGTGTTTTCAGCGCAGGTTGGACTTACCTAGAGGAGGGTGCAACCAATTACACATCAGTTGGCAAGAATTACCCTCGGAGCAGTTGATGTGGAGAGTTCGAGTTATCCTGTAGTGGTGGACCAGTATGCGGATGTTTTCCCTGATGATGTTCCGGGTCTACCTCCTCGTAGAGAGGTGGACTTTTACATTGAAATGTACCCCAGGACAGCACCAATATCTACACCAGCATATCGGATGGCTTCCGTGGAGCTTCATGAGCTATGGATACAACTAGAGGACTTGCAGAGGAAAGAATTCATCCGGACTAGTGTTTCTCCCTAGGCCGCCCCGATTTTGTTCTTTGAGAAGGGGGGTGAGAGATTGAGGCTTTGTGTTGATTATTGGTGCCTGAACCAGGTGAACATGAAGAACAAGTTCCCACTCCTGAGGATTTATGACCTCTTTGATCATATGAAGGGAGCACGGTGGTTCTTGAAGATAGACCTCAGATTAGGCTATCACCAGCTCAGAGTGCGAGATGAAGATGTGCAGAAGACAACTTTTAGATGTCGGTACAACTATTAAGAGTTATTGGTCATGCCATTCGGTGTAACCAATGCTCCATTAGTGTTCATGGGACTCATGAACATTATCTTTCAGCCATACCTTTATCGCTTTGTAGTAGTCTTCATTGATAACATTCTGATCTACTCGGCTACTGAGGAGGAGCATGCCTATCAGTTGTAGGTAGTACTAGACACACTTCGAGAGCACCAGCTTTATGGTAATCTCTCAAAGTGCCAGTTCTGGATCCATGAGGTTCACTTTTTGGGACATGTCATATCGGATGCTGGAGTTGCAGTGGATCCAGTGAAGATTGAGGCGGTACTTGCTTGGGAGACACCCAGGAGTGTGACGAAGATACATATTTTCCTGGGTTTGGATGGATAATACCAGATATTTGTACCAGATTTCTCCAGAGTTACAACACCACTATCAAACATAATGAATAAGGTGAAACCCTTCGTGTGGTTGGAGAGATGCCAATAGAGTTTTCAGGAGATGAGGAAGAGGCTGACTAGTGCCCCCATCTTGAGACTTCCAGAGGAGGGCATAAGGTACGTAGTCTACTGCGATGCATCAGGGACCGGGCTCGGATGTGTCCTAATGCCGAAACGAGCAGTGATCGGTTTTGGTTCTCGACAGTTGAGACAACATGAGCATAACTATGCTACCCATTACCTGGAGTTAGTAGCAGTGGTCTTCGCCTTGAAGATGTGGTGACACTATCTGATGGGCGAATGCTTTACAGTGTACTCTGATCACAAGAGTTTGAGGTGTATCTTCTATCATAAGGACTTGGACCTGATAAAATAACATTGGTTTGAGTTCCTCCAGGACTATGAATTTGAGATAGTCTATAATACTAAGAAGGGGAATGTTGTAACAGATGCACTGAGTAGGAGATCCGATATATAACTGCTAGGTGAGGCGATGAAGCAGCTGGCCGCTTTGCAGATATCCTATGTGGATCGAGATGGAGCAGCTTTCCTTCAGTCTCTTACAGTCACTCCTCCACTTATTTAGTGAGTTAGAGAGGTGCAGCATGGGGATGCTGATTGCGAGGATCGACGTGCTCGGATATCCACATGGTAGGCACCTGATGGATTTTCTGAAGGTGGGGAGCACATCATCCTCTTCAGAGGACGTACCATGGTACCAGTGTCACTTTGGGAGGAAGTGATGAGGGAGTTCCACACATCCCCTCCAGCGGTACATCTAGGAGTGGCGAAGATGTACCAGGATCTCCGAAGACATCACTGGTGGATGAGAATGAAGAAAGTAGTTGCAGAGTTTCTCTCTCGGTGCCTCACTTTTCAGCAAGTGAAGGCAGAGCATCAGGTACCAGCAGGCTTGGTTTAGCCTTTGGAGGTCCCAGAGTGGAAGTGGGACGGGATATCCATGAACTTTGTGTCAGGACTTCCATGTACATCCAGGGGACATGACTCAATTTGGCTGTTCATCGAATGACTCACCAAGTCAGCCCACTTCCTACCGATTAGAGAGTAGGGTTCAGTAGAGATCTTGGGGTGCCTCTATGTACAAGAGATTGTGCGTTTACATAGAGTAACCTTGAATATTGTCTTCAATCCTGATACACGTTTACTTCTCGAATATGGAAGGGGTTGTAGGAGGCTTTTAGGACGCAACTTTGTTTGAGAACTGCCTTCGATCCTCAAACGGAAGGCTAGACTGAGCGGACCATTTAGACCCTCGAGGACATGCTACGTGCATGTGTCCTAGACTTTGTTCATAGTTGGTAGGATCACTTGCCTTTGGTGGAGTTTTCATAAAACAATAGCTATCACTCCACCATTGGGATGACACCTTTTTAGGCGTTGTACGAGCAACCTTTCAGATCACCTTTTTGCTGGACTGACCTGGGGGAGTCAGCCCTAGTGGGACCAGAGATGGTACGGGATACCACAAAAAGGTGCAGATCATCCAGGAGCCGATAAAGACTATACAGAGCAGGCATATGTTGTATACCGATTGGAGACGGAGACCTCTAGAGTTCGAGGATGGCGACCACGTCTTTCTACGAGTCTCACCCCGATGAGGTTTACAGAGATTTGGCCGATGAGACAAGTTATCTAGGGGATTCATTGGACCCTTCTGGGTCCTCAATAGACTTGGTGAGGTGGCCTACTGCTTAGCTCTTCCACCTCATTTGCACTGGGTACACGACGTCTTCCACATATCCTAGCTGAGGAGATACGTGCATGACCCTTCCCACGTCATTGACCAAGGAGATCTGGACATCAATGATGGGGAGACTTTTACGGAGGTTCTAGTGGAGATTGAGGATTGAAATGAGCATGTCCTTCATGAGCGGTCGATACCTTTGGTGTGCATTCGTTGGTAGCACCGGAACCTCTAGGAGAGGACATTGGAGAGAGAGGCTCACATTCTTTCTCAATACCCCCACTTGTTTTCCTAGTTTTAAGTCGTGTATTATGGGGATGTAATGCCCTGAGGTGAGGAGAATGTAAAGACCCAGAATTTCCATGTATTTTTTTAAATATATGGGAATTTTATGAGTCTGTAAAAATTGGCATCACGTGATTCCGAGGCCCGAAGTGCCCGAAATGAATTTTTGAACTTTTTTTTTGGGTACGTTCAGTAAACGTGCGAGTGAGTTTTTCTAAATTTTGAACCAGTGCTTGGAATTGAAATATGAGGGCACCGTTGAACTCGCAGTGCCGATATTTGCTTAAGGAGACCTTCCCCTAGACCGTAGTCAGTCGTGGGTGAAAGATAGATTTTGGGATTTTCATGGGAAAATAAAAAAATAAAAGTATTTAACATTTTATTTTTATTCTTGAAACCTCCCATGTGTGGGTTATGGTGGTGGGGACCAGCTGAGCATAAAATCCCAATTTTAAATTCCTAGAGGTGGGGACCACCCGACCCTCTTAATGAAGGAGAAACCTCTCAACTCCCTCTTTAATGCGGAGGATCCTCTTGAGCTTCCTCTATATTAATTATGCCAACACACCACATTAATTTTTCCAACTTGTGTGAGTGTTCCAACAAAATCTCTTGTTAAGTTAATTAAATTGGAACCTCTTTCTTTTTTGGGTGGAATTCTGAGAGGAGAACCCTTGGAGGATTACACTTCTTCCATGAATAACGCTCCTCCAATGAATAACGTTGACTCTGAATTCTTCCTCAGGACACCCTCCAACGAAGAACACCGACTTCGACTTCTTTGTTAGGAAACCCTCCAATGTGGAACATATTGGACTATGATGAAACAACATAGGAGCCCATGATTGGAGGTGTGTGGCGGATGAGACGAACGTCGAAAACTTCAACTTCTTCCCGCGCCAACGTCAATGAACAATCCAAGGTAGGGGTTTTGTTCCTAGGTTCTTACCTTCTATATTTCTTTTGCTGGAATGGGATTAGTGATTAATGAAGGTTGTGCAGATTGAAGTTCTTAAATATCTTCCATACACGTTCTTGTTCTTGTTGAGCCTCTTTCTACTGCTCTAACACGGAGGGTGCGGGCCAAATGAACATGGCCTGACCCCCTCCACCATTCTTCTTGAATGGTGTATTCTTCATGATAGAAGAAGGTGACTTTGGTGACGAAGACCGATGCCAAAGGTCGGCACCAGAGGAACTCGAGAACCACCGAAGAAGGCACGACGCCCCGCCGCACTGCGGTATCCACGCCCTGCAACACTTTGCCATCCGTGACCTAGCCACCCCGCGGCCTCCGCCGCCCCACGGCCTCCACCGCCCCACGGCCTCCGCCGCTCCGCGCCGTCCGCGGACGAGCCGAACCAAGTCGTCATCGCCGCCGACGGGCCGAGCTGTTGCCGCTGTCCGAGCCGCCACCGCTGTCCGAGTAGCCACTACAATCCAAACTGAGCCTTTGTCCGAGCCGCTGCTGCCGTCCGGGCTGAGCCTCTGTCCGAGCCGCCACCGCCGCCCATCCGGCCGAACTGCCCCAGACGAGCCGTCCCACGGCCTCACTCCCTCTCAAAAACCCCGACCATCCACTCCGCAGTTTCGCGCCCTCGCGACACCCTTTACAGCCTCGCGGCCACCTGCGGCCCTCCGCGGCCCCCCCGCAGCCTGCCGGGCCGAACCCAACGGGCCGGACTGCCCCGCGGGCCGATCCGGACCCAGCGGGTCAGGCCGGGTTGACCTGAACTGGGTTGGCCTAGGCCAGTTTGGGTCGGGTCAGTCCGATCGGGTCGGACCAGACCCGGGCCCACTATGACCCATTTACATTCTTTTAGCCATAAATTTGGCACTGGACGTCCGTTTGATGAACCGTCAGCAGATCTGGAAATATATAAGCGAGACGGTCACTTTGGTATACCCCAATGGAGTTTTGGATAAATTTGGGGAATGGTTTGGTTGGATCAAGCAAGAATCCAACTGGGACCTCAGGACTAAATAGCTAAAAACTCACAGATCGGGCGTCTGAATGGCGCACCGTCTATTGCGTTGAGACCCCTATGAGGTGGCGGTCCTTTTAGATACTTTTTCGTGGGACATCGTGGCAGTTGGAGAACCGATCGGTGGATTGGGGAGTAGACTCTCTCATAGACGAGCAAGCCTAGTGCGAAAACCCTGTAGCTAGATGTGACGTGAAGAGTGATCCTAGCTATCCTGTGCAGGTCGGCTCCTCGCGATCCTATGTGGTTCAGCTCCAGCGATCCTGTGTGCATCAGATCCTAGAGATCCAGTGTGGGTAATCTCCTAGAGATCCTGTTTGGGTCAGCTCCAGCAATTCTGTGTAGGTCAGCTGCTAGCAATCCTGTGTGGGTCAGCTCCAATGATCCTGTGTGGGTCAGCTCCTAGCGATCCTGTGTGGGTCAGCTCCTAGTGATCCTGTGTGGGTCAACTTTAGAGATCCTGTGTGGGTCAGCTCCTAGAGATTATGTACAAGTTAGAAGAAGAGCCTCTTAATGGAGTAAGATGATTTAGTAGTTACATATAATCATCTCTACTACTGTACCTAAAGATATACCTGGTGTGAGCTGAGTCAGAACCTCTGTGTTACTTCATGATTGAGATGGATTACTTGATAACTTAGGTATATGTATGAGCATATATCTAAGTAGGGTTATCTGTTGTTTTCATGCTTTGTGATTTATCCTTTGTAGATTTTATGAGACCTTGAGGGTATCAGGGTCCCTACTGAGTATCGTTATACTCACCCATGCACGGGCTATGCCCACACCTTGTTGTGTTGGATGCAGACGACGGACAACGCTGATTGAGGTTGAGAATACCAGGACTTGATGGTGCCCGAAGGTGGAATATACGGTGTATCGGTACACAGAGGAGACGGGTGTATGTGGATTACTATGGTGGCGATCTATACATAACATTCTAGTAGAAACCTCGAAGGATGACCCAATAGTTGCTTTTCTTTTTCTTCAGTTGTATTGTATTTCAGTTGTACTTGTATATTTACAGTTGGGCTTGTATTCTGGCCCCTTTTACTTTCAACACTCTTTTTGTAATATAGTTTACTTGTGTTTATATCTTTCTCTATGATAGGTTGAATGTATTTATAGAATATAAAAGAAATGCCTTTCTAGTTTTTTGGAATACGCCTTTCGGTCCTAGTCGCCAGCCCCTGGCCTATGGAAGGTGGGCTTGGGGTAGTCACGACACGGGCCCCAGAGGATGGGTCATGACAGTCTAGTTTTTCAAAGTCAGATGATATTTTTCTCATGTTTACATAAAAATAACTCATGTTTATGAACATTATATTAATTCTTACACACAACTAGAATCATGATTACGTAGAACTAGATTTATGTTTTTGTAGAAATAGATTTATACTTACATAGAACAAAATTCATGTATACACAAAAGCTAGAATTATGTTTACAAAGATATAAAAATGATTATTAAATGGGTTTTATGCTTCTGATATATTTCATTATCATAAGATACTCATGTTTACATAAACTATTTATTCTAACACTTTGTTTTTTGGAAACTAAAAACATACCTCATTTTCTTATATCTTTGATATTTTAATTTAATCCAAGTTTATATGATCTGGTTTAAATATTTTATTGATTTTTAAAATACTTATAATTGTTAAAAATGCTATTTTAAGTTAGTTTAAAATGTTTTATAAAGGAATAAAATGGAAGAATTATTTTCAAAATTTTACCTACATTTTATAGGAAATGATATTATTTCCTTATTATTATTTTTAATTGGGGAAAGTTGTGATTATTTTTCAAGAAACAACCACTTGGTCATAATGATCATAGAGTTCTTGTTCTTACTATTAGAGAAGTTTTATTTACATAAAGGATGAAGCTCTTGAACAAGAGAACATAATATACAATACATGAGTGGGACATGATATATGATTATTTTGATACTAAAGTGTTTTAAGTTCTAGTTCTACATTTTTCATAATCTACTATTTTGAATTATTGAGACCTACTGGTTTTCTAGAAGCTTCAATGTTCATTATAAACCTTGAAGGTCTAAATTAGCATGTTTTTAACTATAATTACTTTTGTTCTTATATCTCTGAATCTATCATTTTATTATTTTATTTGTGTCTTTCTTGTTCAGTGTTGTATATTTTTCATTTATTTGTAACTAAACCCACACAAAATTATTCATCTAAACAAAAGGAAGAGTTTTTGTTTTTCTAACTTGGTAAAAAATTTGTTTTTCACATGTTGTTCTTAAACTTGTAAAAATCATAGGTTAGGGATAATCCTTTGAAAATCTTGGGTTATTTCTATACCCGCTAAAGGAAGAGTTTTAGGTTAGGTAGTTTAATTTGTAAAAGGATCTTTTTTATATTAGAAACCACTGATCTCACTGATTTATAGAGTTTTTTAAGAGTAAATGTAGGATTTATTGATTTAAATTAATATAAAATTATTAGTTTTCTTGTTCTTTTTTATTTATGTAACATTATTTTCTAAAAACACTTATATACTGGTTGCAACACCATTATTTTGGTCATTTTTTTCTTCAATGACCCCATATGATTTATAAAATATTCATAGACCTATTGGAACTTATAAATAGGCCACCTTGGTGGCTTGGAAGATCTATCGGTCAATAGTAATGCCTCTCTAATTCTTGATCATATATTTGGATCTCCAAAAGGTGAATCTATAGAGAATCATCTAAAAGTTTTATCAAGAGATAATCTCAATTCTCCATCAATCTCAAAGGATATACATTCCAATATATTATCTCAATATCCCATATCAAATTTTTCTCATCCTTTCAGAAGTTTAAGGGGAAGTATTGTAACAAGTTTGTGCCAAGAAAACCTTTTTCTTATCATCTCCTTCTATAATGAGTTATCACTACCACAAAAGTGATTAATGGGTTCTTTAGCTACTGGTGAATCTCAAGAGGTTTATTAAAACCATAATCACGAGAAACTATTTTCTTGATCACTACCAAGATCAAGAGATTAATAACATAAACCTATCGAACCTATGGGAGGATACATAGGGGATCAAATTAAACTATTTCTAAAATCCTTTATCAAACCATGTTTTCTCTCTCTTTTATTTTACACATTGCACTATTAAATATCGATATGTATAATTGAATAAATTCAATATGACCATTTCCATCGTGATTAATCAATTAACATATATTTTAATTAAGTTTAAAATATTTATTGAATTTATCATCTTATATATTTATTGAATTTATTTCTTTATCATTTTATCATTTAAAAAATGTTTAATTTTAAATTTTCCTTTTTCATGTGATTTAATTTTTTAAAAGGGAAATTCGAAATCCCTATTTCTATTATACTCCAACTAAAAATTGGTATTAAAGGGTTATTTATTCTTTTATTAAATTTTTTTTTATTTTAAATATTGTGTTTAAATTTTTATTTTTAATCTTAATAAATTTCAAAGATTTATCTTTTTATAATGACATCTAATTCTTATTCTCATGGTCCAATTTTTGATGGCATGGATTATTACTATTAGAAAAATAATATATCAACTTTTCATAATAGACTTATTTACCCTATCTAGAATATGGATATGCCTGGATATATTACTACTAAATAATTATAAGGTAAAAATACACTCAATGATATTAAAGCCTTTGATATTAATGGTAAATCGATGAATTCTCCACATTAGAGTCTTTATCAAAATAAATTTAATCATGTTTCTATATGAAAAACTACATATAAAATATGAAATTTTTTCTAAGTCACTCATGAAGTAACCAAAATGTCTAAAGATACTTGATTATACATGTATTAATAATCTTTTAAAATCTTTTCTATGCTTATAAATAAATCAATTACTATTATATTTACAAGCTTTATTGACATATGAAATGGTCAAAAGTTTCCTGGTGATAATTTTTTTACAAAATAAATAGTAGAAAATATATTATGGGTCATTCCAATAAATTGGGAACCAAAATTCATGGATATAAAAAAGTTAAGTATGTAAAGAAAATGGTGGTTAAAGAAATTATCATATATCTAATAATGCATAAAATTACTATGAAGCAATGAGTTAAGAAGGAGACTAATAAAACCAAAGATTTAAAGAAAATAATCACCTTGAAAGCTACCAATGAGGAATAATTCAGTGGTGAAGTTCCACTTTTTTCTCAACTCACCAAGAACATGAAAAAATTATTCAGGAAAAATAAATCTTCCAATTGAACCCATAAGGTGAAACAAAAAGTGTAACTGGAAGTGACATGATATGAATGAAAGAAAAAAGTTTATATAAAATTTTAATGCCTCATTTAAAAAAATGGTTAAATAAAGGAAACAAGTTAAGAAGGATCTCAAAGTTATAACCTGGAGTGTAAGTTATGACCCCAAAAACTCAAATTAATAAACCTATTAAAGTGACACAAGTCCTAAGTGACTTATAGATCATGTTGAAAAAGAAATTAAGGTTAGTTCCCCTATTCCCATTTAATCCTCTTCCTATTCTTCTTCAAATTATACTCCCTCTTCTTATTCCTCTTGATCCTCGAGTCACCTAAATTATAAAGACCTAAAATACACTCATGATAAACTCAAAAATGGGTTTCATGAAATTTAATCATTATAAATAGAACTTGATAATAAATACAATCAAGTGCTTAATTAAAATTAACATATTCTAAAATATAATGAATAAATATTCAAGGTAAAGGAATAATTATACATGGATATTGAGAATCAACAGAATGCTAATAAACTCGAATCTATATTCAAAGAACTCAAGAGATATATTTCCAAATTAATTAAAGGTGAGAATAATTTAAATAAAATTTAAAAATATCAATGATATTTAAAATAATGGGTTGGTATTGGTCTATCAAATCATGAAATCACCTCAAAAAATCCCTCAAAAACCACTTTTATTAAATTTTTCTCACAAGATAAGTTTTCAAATTATTGTAAAAGAATTATAAATTTAATTTATGAATGTGATTACAAGAATTTATGACATAAGAGACCAAAATAAATCCATATTTATTATAGTATTTAAAAAAAAATAATATCATACTAAACAAAATTGGATACCTAAATCATTGTTGGCTAATATTAGTGAACCCAAGTTGTTTTGGGTACCAAAAAATTTAGTTATTTTATTTTTTAGGAAAAAATTATTATGAGAAAAATGAAAGAAGTACTATGATACCTAGATAGTTATTTCTAAAGACACATGAGTGGAGGCATTTCCAAATTCAATAAAATTAATAAATTAGATGGTGACTATATCACCTTAAGTGATAGCTCTATGGGTATGATAATTGGGGAATGTACCATCGATTTTTCTAACTCAAAACTTATTAAAAATGTTTTATTTTTCAAAGTATTAAAATTTTGTTTTATAAGAGTTATTCAATTGAGTGATAGTGGTTTTAAAATATCTTTTGAAAATAAATTTTTCAAAGTTTTTAAATAAAATTGAAATATATTATTTACCATTTTTTTTCAAAATGCTTATACAATCAATTTAAAATATTTCACTTGAAAAAATGTATAATGATTGAGTATATAAGTCAGTGAGACATGGATTTGGAATATAATCCTTAGTAAATATATCACACATTCACTTATCACACTGAACTATTATTAACTAGTATGAGATTTACCCAAACTTTATTTTTAAGATGACATGGTTTGTAAAACATGAAAATATAGTAAGTAACACAAATATTATTTTAAATATATAAAATAATATATTCTTATAAAACTCTTAAATTAATTAATATTGATTTTTTTCATACCTTTTAAAATTAAAATTCTAGGAGGTAAATCATATACTTCTGTTGTTGTTCAGTACTTTACAATATTTAATCAGGCTTACTTATTTTATCATAAAACTAAATCTTTTAAAAACATCATCAAGTTTTTTAAAAAAGTTTAAAATTTAAAAAGGTCTTACAATTATTTATATTTTAAGTGATCATGGTGGATAATTTGACAAAAAATAATTTAATTATTTATTATTTTCTAAAGGATACAATCATTACTTTTCTTCTCCTAAAACCCCTTAACAAATATATAGGGTAGTAGAGAGGTGAAATATATTTATCCAAAAATCAATTGAACTCTTTTAAGTGAATTTAATTTACCTAGATATTTTTGGGTTGAGGTTATAAATACTTCCTAGTTTATCATTAATCATGTTCTCATAATAAATTTTCTAAAAACCCCTTATGAACTTTTTGAAAATAATAACCTGAAGTGGGATATTTTAATGTTTTTGTTTGAAAATGTTTTATTCTCAACAAAAAATAAAGTCTTGGAAAATTTAATTCAAAATTTGATGAAGGTATCTTTATTGGGTACACCAAATGAATTAAGGTATAATGAGTCTTTAACAAAAGGACTAAAACATTGGATGAATCAATTCATATTTTTTAATGAAAATTTTATAACATATATTTCTCAAAAATGTTTTTGTAAATAATATTTTAATTGAACATTTTCACTATAAATAAATAGAAGTTGAACAAGAATCAACTTCAAATTATTTACTTAAAGATTTTAAAAAATTTAAAGTCCATATTCTTGAAAATTTTATTGGATATTTATAACTGAGAACACATACTAGAAGATCATCCATAATTGTGGTTGAACATCCTGCCTTCGTATCTCACTTAGAACCCCAAAATATCAATGATTCTATTAAGGATAACAATTGGGGTTTTTTCTATGTAATAGTAACTAAGCAAATTAACTTAAAAAGTTGTAGGGAATCAAATATAAATACATAATTATCATCCCATCATAGGATCTAAATGGGTTTTTTGAAATAAGTTAGAATACCTTTGTAATATCACTAGAAATAAATACCATATTTTAGCTAATTATTACAACCAATAAGAAAGAATAAATTATGGTGAAACCTTTTCACTCATCACTTGGTTAGAATCCATTAGAATCTTGAAGGAATTATCCTCTCACCTTAAATTAAAAATCTTTTAAATGGATTTTAAAATCACATTTCTAAATGGTTTTATTAATGATTCTTTTGTGTAACAACCACCTAGTTTAAAAAATAATTATTTTATAAATCATTTTTTAAATTAACTAAATATATTTATGGTTTAGAACAAGGCCCTTGGTTTTGGAATGAATATTAATCTAATTTTCTTTTATCAAATGGTTTTAAAATAAGAAAATCCCATTGAACTCTTTTTTTAAAAAACATATCAAATGATTTATTACTCATCCAAATTTACATTGATGATGTTATTTTCAGCTCAACTATTTAATCTATTTTTTTGAATATATGATTTAATGAAAAATTATTTTTAAATGAGCTTTGTGGGTGAACTCAAATTATTTATTTGTTTTCATATTTCTTAAATTAAAGATAATGTTTTTATAAAATAAATCAAATACACTAATGAAATTTTAAAATGATTTGATATAGATTAATACCTGGAAATTATTACACCCATGAGTACAACTTATAAAATAAAATTGGATAAATATGGTAATATAGTTGATAATAAGATTTATAAAAGTATGATTGGAAGTATACTTTATCTTAACAAAATCTAACCTAATATCATGTTCAGTGTTTGTCTTTGTGATTATTTTCAATAAAATATGAAGGAATATCATGTCAAATATGTAAAAAGGATTTTTCATTATTTGAAAGGAACTAAAAATATTGGTTTGTTTTTTTCCAAAGGAAATTATTTTGAGTTAACTTGTTTTTTCAATGCTGATTTTGGTGGTTTCCAACTAGAAAAAAAATTATAAGTGGGTCTTTCCTCCTACTTGTAAAATCCCTCATCTAATGGAGTTGTAATAAGAAAAACTCTATTTATATTTCTATATCTAAAGAGAAATACATAGCCAATAGAAGTTTTTTCACCCAAAAAATATAGATGAAACACAAACTCCCAGACTTTGGGATTATATATAACCATATACCTATTATATTAAATAATATTGGTGCTATTAATATTTATAAAAAATCATATCCATTACTCTCATACTAAACACATTGAACATAGTCACTTTTTATTAAGGTATAGCTTACAAAAGGGTAATATCTTATTAGAATTTGTTATGAAAAAATATTAACTTGTTGATATTTTCCCTAAATCTCTATTAGAAAATGATTTTGATTTTATTAAAGGTGAATTATTAATGGCCTTCTTGTGATACGTTCCACTTGATTATGGCTAACTTGAGTAATATTTTTAAAATTTTATTTTAAAATATTTTTTTTATCATTTATCTTCTATATTTTATCTTTCCCCCCCTATAATACCTATATCTTACTTGTGTATTATTGGAAGGGGAGACTTGTATCTATATTTATAAAATTTTCCTTAATAAATACTTTTGTTTTAAAATTACTTTTAAAATAGAAATATTCTTTCTCTTATTATCAAACATCAAAGTTATAACATAAGTACGTTTTATAATATTAATACTAGTTTTTAAACTATTTTTTTTCAAAATGTATATAATAAATTATGTTTATGATATATATATTTTTTGTTTTTTTAAATTTTTATTTCTATTATAGTAAGATTAATGATGAGTAAAAATTATATTTATACTTGTCTCTCTAATAAAGTTTTGGATTTGTCTTTGAAAAAATGATAATTTAAGGATAATTTCAAGTTATGATTTTCTAAACCAAAGGAACTCCTTTATGCTATTTAAATTAAATAATCATTCAATGGTGGTAAAACAAATATTTGAGGGAATGAGAATCTTGGAAAAGTTATGTACCAATTTTATTTTACTTTTATTTTTTATTTTTGTTCTTTTCTCCTTTTTCTCTATCTTTTCTCTTCTTTTAATTTTTTCATTTCTTTTTTTTTCTTCTTATTCGTTCTATCTTTTATTAAATTTTCATTTAATTTTCTAAATATCTTTATTAAAAATTTATTTTAAACTTTACCCTTTATCTCTTCCCAAAAAATACACCTATTAAGGGAGATTCTTTAATTTAAGAGATGTTTTCAAACCTTATTATTATTTTTAATTATCTTTCCAAAAATCTCTTGAAGTTATTATTTTTAAAAATATCTCTTGATTTTTTTTCATCAAATATTTCATTTTTAAGTTTTCCTTCCATCTTCTTATTTTTAGTTTTGATAGTCATAAAGGGGGAGATTTTTTTTTTAATTTTTTAACCTTAAAAGTGGTGAATTTTATTTTAAATTTTCCTCGAACATAAAAGATATAATTTATTGAAATTTTTTGTTATGTGTTATTTCTTAAGTTTTTAATAATTTTTTACTCTTGTTTTGATTTATTTCATTCTTGAGAATATTGAAGATCATTTACTTCTTAAGTATATTGAATGTATTCTTTCATATATTGAATACATTTTAATATCTTTAATTGTTTATTTATACTTGATATATATTTTTATGTTAGGTGTTTGTGTTAAGATCACTTTGGGATGACCACACCAAGGAGGGGGGTGAATCAGCATGGGGTGAATGTTTATAACTTTAAATTTTTATTCATTTATTTATATCTGTTACTTATTTAGTAAATGAATCTATTATTGTCTTCTCCTGTAATTAGAAAATATTAATATAAAAAAGTAAAGTACAATAGACACTGAAGTTTGTTAATGAGGTCCAACTCTAATGTAGATGACTACATCCCCAGTGTACAATGGTTATTATCCCACTCACACATATCATTCCTTTTGTTGTCAAGAAAAGAACAAGTAAGGGTATGACCACAAACCTGTTCTCGTGGAACCTATTAGGTACAATTAAAGCTTAATCTTTGAATCATAAGTTACAAAATTTCAAACTTACCCTTCCAAAGTGAATAATAGTGTATAAAAAGTATTCTTCTTTAAACTCTCTTGAATATGATCAACTTACTCAAAATTCATAAATCAAAAGGACTACCTACACTACAATAATTAGTTGGTTATATCTAATATAAATAAATCAAATAGGATACCTCTTTTTTAATATTATTTATTCAGAATAACTTCAATATTCAATGGATTGGTGATATCATAATTACTTGACACATAGTATCAACAACTATACTTATATCGTTTCTCCTCTCTTCTTGTTGGTGAAAAAAATATTTATGAAACTATTTCATTCTAAACTTCTGATATTAGTTTTATAAAAGATAAAACCTTTTCATTCTTAGTGAAACATGTTTCACATGTTTTTAGTATGCAATAAGTATTTCATGTGATGTTATCTTCATATAGAAGTTTCATGGAATTATCATGAAAACACTAACACATACCAAATATTTAAATCAATATTTATGTGCTTATTCAAGTTCTCAAAATTTTCATATGTATGTATGCACTAACTTATTTTCGCAAACTATGATAGGTATATGGTGTTAATTTCATGGGTTATTATTTTCCTCCTTATGGACAAAGATAATGATATATCCTCTATTGTGAAAACCATGAATGAAACAACCTTTGTGGAAGTAGAAGATGCTTCGTAGAAATTTGATATAATACTATCTGTGTAATAGTGTAAATACATTGTGATATTATTTGTCTTACTAACATAACCTTTGAGTGTTATTTGAATAGAAAAAGGTTCATTAAAACAATAGCCTTCGTGTAGGTTCTCGTACGAGGATCTTCTTTACACAAACAAAAGTGTGAAGTTATATTCTTCACACAAATGACGTGCAAGATATTATTATTCATATTTCCAAGTGGATCATGGTTCTTATTCTAAAAAATAGAAGTGTGTGGAACTCTCTTTCATGTAGTTGAGTGTCTCATAAATACTCTATTTTTTTCTTTTAGAAAATGAGTGCTCTAAAAATTTTCTATAGAAACCTAGGATTTTTATACATAAATAGTAAATCTTTTTAGGTTAATATTCATTACATTACATGAATACACACTTGAGGATCATAAAGGCTTATTTTCTTTAGAAACATTGAAACATAATTTTTTTTTCATAAGTAAACCACATTATCTACCATTAAGTTCTACATAACTATAACCCTTCATAGACATATTATACATAACACTAAAGTTCCCAAGGATTGTAGAACAACTTGGGGGGGGGGGTGAATCATTTGTTATATTTTTAAAAATTTATAGAATTAAGAAAATAAACTCCTAAAAATTGTTATATTTATTTATTTATCACCTTTTAGTAAAATTAAAATCATGAAAAAGAAGGAAATTAAGAAAATCACACAAGGTTTACAAGGTTTGGTCTTAGTATGAATCCTACAACCTTACCACGGACACTTTTGTGGGTCCATGGAAATTCACTATTAAAGATAAGTGAATATTTTTTTTGAAATCCTATTGGACACTTTATATCTCCCAATATGAAATATTATATAGACACCCATAATTTTAAAAACTTTGTATACAAAATTTTATCCACAAAATAGTATATAACTTTGTGAAATATGATCCTATAAAGGACTGTTTGAAAACTTTGTCTGATGTGCTTTCAGCCAATGATACTGTGTCCAATGGACTTCATCCAATGAAACTTTTTTGAAACAAAATCCTTTACAAAACCTTTATTCTTTATGGTTAAAAAACTTATCACCTCATAAAAACTTATGCACATAAACCTTTTTCATTGCCTCTGTCCTATTCTCTCTATTTAGTTCTCAGAACCAAACTCTGTTCAATAATTTTAAATTAAATCTATCATTAGAAAAATCCTACAACATGGAAACATACTTCATTTGGTAACTCAACTCTGAGAAAATTCTTCCAGTATCTCATATTTTTTTTTAGTTTATAATCATCAGTATCATTGTATTTTTCTCCTCTATTTATAGATTCTCTATAAATAGAAAAGGTGGGGAATTTTTTTTATTTTACCACTCATTTAAATTCATAAATATGAATTTCAAACTCATTTGAATCTCATTAGAATGATTCTCAAATCCTCTCAACTCTTTTGGAGTTTTATTGAATCTTCGTGAATCATATCAAATTCTCATGTGTTCCAACCTTCTCGAATTTTCTTAAAATATATGTTTTAAGAAAACCATAAATCTTTGTAACATCAAATTTTTAACACTGTATATAGTTAAACATTGTAACTTCTTGAAAATTCCACTTTTTTACATCTGGAAAAAATTCTCTGTCTGATCATACTGTCTATCTGATCATACTGTTCATTCGATCACACTATTCATCTATTGGAAAAAAGTGTGTCCAATTGAAAAAGTAAATCCGATTAATAAAGTATGGCTGATTTTAAAAGTTTGTCCAATTACAATAGTCCAATTAAAAAAAGGATATATTTTTTATCTTTTAGAAACTTCTTTCATCCGATCAACTTCTGTCTGGTAAAATAACTTCTAAATTTCTTATTTTTTTATACTACAAAAAAGATGATATGCCCCTTTGTCTTTTCTCATATATTCAAATACGGATTCTTGATCCATCTTATATTTCTTTCAAATTTTGAAAAACCATAAAAACTCAACAATAACAGTTTTAGTGATTCTTATAATATCTATGTCTGATGAACTGTGTCCTATTCTTCTTCTCTGTTATGTCTAATGGCCATCTTCAGGTCAAGTCTATCTAATTATTTTCATCCAATGACTTTTTACAAAAGTTCCTTCATGTAAACTTATACTTTATATTATAAAATTTGTTTGATGGTTTTTTTGATGGATCATATGATCATAAAATTTGAAATTATTATAACTTTATAAAATTCAGAATTCCAATTTTCTAAAAACTTCTTCATCTCATAAGCAACATCTTAAAAACTTCAACTTTTTAAATTCATGAAACTTTAGAAATTTTCCCATCTCTTTTCTTTTATAAAGTAAAACACATATCATGAATTATTTATGATGTTTTAATAACCAGATAGAAAAATATAGAGTCATATGACTTACTTTATAAAGTTATTATCCTTCTAACTCTATAAAATTTCTGACTTTATAACTTTCTTCATCTTCAACAACTCAACAAAATTTTGTTAACTTCCAGCAACCCTTCTTTTCTGATTTTACAAAAACATTATTTAACAAAATTTAGTTGTTAAAAAATATAAAAATTTGTTATAAAACCATCATAAAGGACATTAAATTCCCCGTTTGGATTTTTTTTGATAATAATTGTTAATAAATTCTAACACTCACTACTTTTCATCACATATACTTTTACAAAACTCATTTTTGTAACAAATCAAAATTTTAAACTTTTCCCAAAATAAGACCTTTCTCAAAATAGAATATCTTGACAGCAAACTACTAGATAAATTAATGTTTTTGAATTAATTACATGCCTTTGTGATAAGAAAATTTTCTACCATGTTAAGATAAACTCCCCACTTGATTTTGCTCCATATTTTTTAAAACCCAAAATTTTTACTCTCCTTAGTTTTCTGCTTATCTACCACATTTTATGATAACCACAACTTCAGATTCATTATATAAAGAATTGTAAAAACTTATTACAAATTTGTCACTTTCTATCCCCCTTTGTCAACACCATCAAAAGAATGATGGGGGAATTTCATTTAGAAATTTAAGAAGTCATTGGTGGAGGATGAACAAGAAGTTTCAACCTCAAATTCAAAAATATTTATTTTGGTATAGCTTTGTTAAAGAAATAAAAAATTCAAAGCTTCATTGAAATATATTATATAAAAACATCTCCACCAGAAACTTTATCTTTTATGAAGTGAAACTTAATATCAATGTTCTTTGATCTTGAGTTTTGGAAGATATTTTTAGAAAGATAAATTGAACTATGATTATCAAAAAGTATCTTCAATGGTGAAAAAACTTTTACTTTAAAATTTTTAAGCTCAACTTTCATCTATAACATCTATTTACAAGCCTGGGTAGAAAAAACATATTCTGATTCCACTGTTCTCAAAGCTATCGTGCTCTATTTATTACTATTCAAAATCACAAAACATTATCCTAAGAAAAATGTTCCTCCTAAAGTTAATTTTCTATAATTACAATCACCAGCCCAATCAACATCAATATAACTATGAAAGTTAATATCACAACTTCTTTTATACATCTTCCCTTATGAAGTTGTTCCTTTAACGTATCTCAGAATTCACTTGCTACCAATATATGAGATTCTGTAGTATGACTATGATATCTGGAACATAAAGTCACAACATAAACAATATCAGGTCTTGAGGCTGTAAGGTAAATAAAATTCATATCAAATTCCAAAAAACATTTCTCCATTTACAATTTTTTCATCACCATTTTTTATAAAATTTATTCTCACTAAAATCATGGTATAAAATTTTTTATAATCTTCTATGCCAAGGTTTTTTAATAACTCCACTTCATACTTTTCTTGAGATAGGAAAATGCATTTGGGTTTTTATTGAACTTATAAACCCAATAAAAAAGTAAATTCTCATAACATTGAAATCTTAGAATTATTCTTCATTTCTTCAGAAAATTCTTTATAAAATTTTTCTCTATCCCTATAAAAATTTATATCATTCCCATTAAAAATTACAATCAAGGTTCCTGAATCCAATTCTTTCACATTAAATTTTATATCAACTTTTCCTTTAAAAAAATTCAACATTTTCAATCACCTATCAAGTTTGGAGTACCAAGAACATGGATCTTATTTTAAACTATTTAGAGAATTTTTAAATTTACAAACCTTGATTTAATCATTATCAGGTATAAAAACATAAGGTTTCATTATGTACACTTATTCCTCAATATTCCATTTTAAGAAAGCCAACTTTACAACCATCTGATAAACTTTATAACATCGATGTGAAGCCACTGTTAAGATCATTTTGATGGTTTATAATATAAAGACTAGGGAAACATTTTCTTCAAAGTACACACCTTCCACCTATGCATAACCTTTCTAAATATGTCTTTATTTGTTTCTTGATACTTTTATATGTTCATTCAACTTGTTTCTGTATAAAAAATTTTAACTAATAACATTTTTATCTTCTAGATTTGGAAAAAGTTTCCACATTTCATTTTTATTAATTTTATCCAATTTTCCATTCATTGTATTCACCCATTATTTTTGTTTTACTGCTTTTAAAACCAACTCCGGTTCAATCTGTGATATGAGTGATATATTAAGTTGTAATCTCAAAATTCTTATAGTCTGAATTAGATATTTTTTATTTCCATGTATATTTTTAGTTTCAACCACTTTTTATAGGGTAATAAATTTCAATGTTTCTCTTCTAGGTTCACTTTAATCATCACAGGATTCCTTGAAGTGTTGATAGATCTGTTTTGAATCACTTTAAATTTTATTGGAAATATTCAATTTGTCTTCCTCCAAATTTTCAATAAAATTTATTTAAGAATTTTCATTTTCAATAAAATTCACATTATAGAAATCCACTAAATTTTATAAATGTTTATTCCAACATTTTAACTTCTTTCAATTGGTGAAGATCCCATGAAATTTCATTCCTCAAAATTGTTATGCAATTTTCCATGATATGGATTTTTGATTTTTAATAAACAGAGACTTCCAAAAACATTGAAATATTTCATTAAAGTTTTTTAATTATACAAAATTTCATAGAAAGTATTTTTGATTTCAACCTTCACAATCTTTAGTTTTACAGATGTATAACAGTGATAAAAAATTATCTCTAGTATAAATTTGAAAGTTCTTACTCCTCCAACATGCTTCTTTCCATTTACAAAAAATATAATTATTTTTTAATTTCTGAAAATCAATTTTTTAGGGGTTTGTATAGAATTATATTAATGTTTGATTCCATGCTTCTTTAAATAATATTCAAAAGAATTTCATGTGAATTCTGTACCATTATCAGTTCTAAAACCTTTTATATAAAATCTAATTTCTCTCTAAACATATCTTTTTAAAGATTTGAACATTTATACAACCTGATATATGTTTAATAAACATGATGTTGTCCATCCAAGTGAAATCATCAATAAAATTGATAATGTAAAAATATCTTTTTGTTGATTTATGTCTCATTGGTCCACAAATATTTGAGTGAATAAGATCAAGAGGTTTAGTAGATTAAATTTATAATTTATTTTGGATTTTAATAACCATATTCCATTTATAAAAAGTTATAAAAACACCACCTTCACTTATTATCAATGTTGAAAGATTTCATACAACATTAAATTTATATTTTTTTGTACTTTTCTTCCCAAGATTCCCAAGTCTATGATACCATAACTTGTTATCATCTTTAACACTCAAGTAACATGAGTCCCAAAGTTCCCCAATCTAAAAAATATTTCCACTAGTTATTTATCCTCTTGTAACAAGTTTTTCATCTTATACACATATGATGATTCAAGAATATTTTATGAATATCACTTATTTTCCATCATCAAAAATTTAACTCACACTAATAAGGTTTTTCTTGAGACCATAAAAAAATATAACTTCATTAGATTTTAGTTTTTGCAGTTCTAACTCAGTGGTTCCTATTCTTATGATTTTCATGAAACTATCATTTCCAAAAGTAACTGCTCATCCATCATGATTTTCAACATATTTCAAGATTTTTATACTCCCTTAATGTTTGAGAAATAACCACTATAAAGAATCCACAGTTTTTTCTTTTTGATTTCTTTTAGATCTGTCTCAACAAAAAAATATTTTTCTTAAACTTTCTTCTCTCCAACCTCCTTTTCTTTTTTAGTGTAGGAACGTTTCCCTAGAAGTATATTCATACATTATTTATAAAAGAGACTCAGCTGATCACATATCACATGAAATTCTTCTAGGTAGTCAAGATGATTTATCATTGAAGATTTTATAACATCTTGAGGTTTCACTTTTCTTACTTCCTATAGATAAGAAAAGTTACTCATTATTCCTCCACCATTTCTATTCTTCTGTTCATGCCACTTTCACTGAAGTGACATGTTATGAAAACGATTGTAAGATATATGCCTATAAATTCCCCAACACCAACAGAAACCATAAAACCTCAATTTTTAGTAGAAATATGTTCTTTCCCTATAATAATATTATCTAGGTTTATAATATTTTTCAACTTTAGTTTCTTCTAGGTGTGTAGAAACTTCATTATCAGAGGAATTATCAACTTTTTTGATGTGATATATCTTTTACACATTTTTAAACCCAATATTTCCCAATTTTTTTTCTTAATACCTACATTATTAATAAAATCAAATGAACTTTTACATTTGGTGGGTGGATATTTTACCTAATTCTTGGTGTGATATTTTTCTACAGCTTGTGATGATTAAGGTTTTACCTCTAAATCTTTGTTGAAATTTTCATTCATTCTTATTAAGGTAGTTTCAACCTCAAGGAGTTTTGATTGAGTTTTTTCAACTTCATATTCCTCAGTTTCCAACTCTTTAATGAGGTCCTTAACCATCATTCCTTATTAAAAATTATTAATTGATAGTTTAATATTTCTTGTATGTACTATTATTATTGTTTAAGTACATATTTTATTCCTTCAAAAACTTTTCCAACTTCTTTTTTCATCATTCTTATTTCTTTATTGAGAGTTTTCTTTTGTTCAAGACATGCTACATGTTCTGATATGAGCAAAATAATCTCTGTAAGATTATTCACCTCATTCTTATTCTTTATTATTTTCTGAATCTTACTTTTTCTATAATTTTTCAAAGAAGGTTCTGATTTTTTTAAACTTATATCTTATGATGAATCAATAGTATATAAGTTAGATTATACTTTCTTACTCAACATGCTTTTTTTGTTTCGAGTGAAAATTTTCTTTCCACAAATATACTTAATTTCTTTCTTAGAAGTTTTGTTCAATTGTTTCCATTGAGTATTTTATTTAAGATTATCTTAAACTTCACTAACATTATTCTTTGGTAAATTTATAGAAAATTGCCTAATTCCACCACACTCAAAACACATGAGAGTAATTTTTCCTATATTATATCCTCTTCCTATAATATAGTTCTTGGAAATAATAGATATGATTTTTTTCGTTCAACTTTTCATCATCCTTATCTTTAGAATCACACGGATTAGAATCTTTATCATCTTGAATTTTCATCTTTCTCACAGATGCAAAACCAATTTAATCTTTGATCTTATTTTTTTTACGTAAGATCTTTTATCATTTCATTGGAAATAAGAAAGTTATAAAATTTATCAAGTGATAAATATTCTTTATCTTATAAAGAAGATATTTAAGAATCAAACCTGTCTAAAAATTTTATCATGATATTCTTAATAATCATATAATCTTTTAGGAAATATTTTAAAACTTTGATATTTCATAAAACTTCATTCAATTTGGTAAAGTACTCATCAATTTTTTCTTTATTTCAAATTATTATGTCTTTAAACTTTCTATACTAGATTTATTTATTTTCTTCCTTCACATTAGTATTTGCTTTATTTTTTTTGATCTTGTCCAACATTATCTTTTCTATTTTGAGACCCATAAAATTCATGTAAAAATTTTATGATATAGAAATAATAATAGAATTTTTAGCCTTTCCACCAACTTCAATTTTTCTCTTGTTAGAAAAATTCTTGGTACAATCTTCCTCAATGTGTGAAAATCTAATAATTTTTTAATCTACAATCTCTAAGCCAAGATATACAATATAGGGAATAAATCTATTTTTTATCAATGATAATTTTTTCAATTAAATGTTGGAATCCATTAGATATTGATGAAATTGATATTTTTTAGGATAATTATTTTATATGGGAACCTCACCTATGGTACCCCTTAAAGTTACTAAGGATAATAGAATAACTGATATAAGGGGGAGGGGTTGAATAAGATGTTATATTTTTACAAATTTATAGCTTTAAGAAACTTAACCCCTATAACTTGTTATAGTTATTTCCTTATCACCTTTCAGTAAACTCACATGCATGAAAAAGTAAGAAAGTAATAAAATAAAAAAATATTTAAAATGTTCGGCCTCACTGTGAGAACCTACATCCTTACCATGACCACTCTCATGGGTCCATGGAAATTCACTATTAGGAAGAAGTGTATATAAATTTTTTCTCAACTCTCATTATACACCTCCTACATCTTGATAGAAAATATTATACTAACTCTTGTTAGATTACAATTTTTTTATACATAATTTTAGCCTCAAAAAAGTATCTTACATTGTAAAATCTACCCCTATAAAGGTCGATGTGGAAAATCTTTCCAATGTGCCTATGGTTGATGAGCCATAATCTGATAGCCTCCATCTGATGTACCTTTTCTTAAACTATGATTTTTTGAAAATCACTATTCTGTGTGATTAGAAAACTCAATGAATCAAAAAATATTCTACTTGGAAACTTTTTTCCATTGCATTTTTCCAATTCTCTCTATTCGGTTCTCTGAATTGAACTATGTTCAATACTTTTTCATGAAATCTATGTCTAAAAAAATTTATCAACACCAAAACCAAATTTAGTTGGAAAATAAAATCTGACACAATTCTTCCAGCATCTTGGATTTTTTAAGTGAACAATCACAAGTGTCATTTCACTTTTTGCCTCTATTTATATGTTCTACAGAAATAGAAAAGTTAGGAAACCAATTTTATTTTCCTGTTTATTGAGATTCATAAAACTAGATTTTATGATCATTTAAATATTGTTGGGATGATTATAAACTCTTCTAAACTATTCTGGATTCTTATTGAATCTTCTCAAATTATCCAGTGTTCCAACCTTCTTGAACTTCATTAAACTTTATGTTTTAAGAAACTCATCAATCTTTGTAACATAAAATTTGTAACTTTATACAGACTTCAACAATTTAACTTAGTGAAACTTCAAAATTTTACATCTGGAAAATATTCTCCATCTGATCATACTATCCATTTGATCATACTATTAATATTATTGTACTATTCATCCACTAAACAAAAGTGTATACAATTACAAAGTTCCTGTAATTAGAAGAGTTATTTTGATTTCAAAAGTATGATTTCAAAAAGTATATTTTATATATTTTATAAACTTCCTTCATCCAATAAAATTATTTCTGGTGAAATAACTTCAAATTTTATAATATTTTTTTGGTAGAAAAGATGATCTCCTTTTTTGTATTTGTTCCGATATTCAAACATGACTTCTTGAGACACTTCACATTTCTTTCACATTTTTCAAAACTATAAAAACTCAACAACAAAAACTTCAAAGATTGTTACAATTTATATATATGATGATCTATGTCCTGTACTTATTCTCTATTCCATATGATATCCATGATCTGGTCAGGTCTATCTGATGATTTTAAACTTATGCATTTAAGGAAAAGTTCTTTTATAAAAACACAGAATTTCTAATTTAAACTTTGTCTAATGGTTCATCTTATTGATTGTTCAAGAAAAAAAATTTGTAATTATTAAAACATCATCAAATTCATACTTACAATTTTTTATAAACATCTCTATTAGATAAGCATTATCTAGAAATATTCAACTTGGTAAATTCATGAAACTTTAGAAATTTTCACTTTACTTTTATTCTACAAACTTCAGCACGTATCATTAATTATTCATGATATTTTATGAACATAGAAGAATAATATAGAATTTTATGAGTTAATTTTTAAAGTTATCATCTTTATAACTTTCCAAACTTTCTGAAATTACAACTTTCTTCATCTTTAAAAACTCAATAATTTTTTTTAACTCCCAAAAACTCTTATTTTATTATTTGACAAAAATATTCTATAAAAAATCTAGTTTTCAACAAATACAATTTTTTTAGTAAAACATCACAAAGGATATTCAAGTACCTGTCTTAAAAACCCAAGGAAAGGAAACCTTAGAAAGAGTGAGATCATATGCCGAGTAAGGGTAAACATGGGAGATATTAATCAATTATCCTATGAAAGCATAAGATAATCATAAGAGTATGAGATCATGAACAAAACTTATAGATTTTTTACCCAACCTTCCATATATTATAAAAATGTTTCTTGGAAAAAATAATTATCATTCCAAAATACATGATTTATAAGAGTGTGAAATCATCATAACTTATGAACCATAAGCTCATGGCATATAAGTTTGGCACTAACATAGGTATAGAAACCATTTAATTTGTCCAGGTTAACTACAATAACCATCAAATATAGTGGATCAAGTATCATCACCTTTTTCCCATTATGGATCAATCCCATCATCCTATTTCCCACTGTATATCAAACCCATCATCATGTTTCCCATTATGGATCAAGGCCGTCAGCCTATTTCCCACTGTTATCTCATGAGGTATAAATCTTTACCTAATGGATTAGAGGGAGATATAAGACCCACCCATCTTGGTTATAACAAAACCAATATAATTTTTTATAATATAACCACCATCTCATAATGAAAACCATACATATTTGGGACAAAATATCATAACACATTCACTATATCACCACATCATAACCCATTTAAAGAAAATGGGTTTTTAAAAAATTTCATTAATTTATAATAACATAACCCATGAAAATAAGTGGGTTTCATAACCATCTAATAAATATAAAAATTAACCTTCTATATAAATAAAAAGGATGGTATAATTGGATTATATCCCTGGTAAATCATAAGTAACATCAAAATATTTTATCTTAGATGGAAAATGATTTTGAAAGATCACTTGAAATGTTTCTTGAGGAAAATATCCTTTCCACTTTGATTTTTTTAAAACATATATTTTTTCAAAATCATTTTATTTGAAAATAAAATTTTAATATTATAAATAAATTTTTAAATCATTGATCATTCATGATGGAAAAAAATTACATTCATTCTTAACACATTTAAAAACAAATATTCTTTCCACATTTTTTGTAAAATGTAAAAATCACCTCATTCAGAAAACAAAAAAGAGGATCAATTTTAAACATTTTTGTAATAAGTAAAAAATTGGTAAAAATTCATTTTAAAATCATTGTATAATAGTAAAAAATCCCTTTAAAACATTTTTAGAAATATGGACATGAAATAAAAAAATCATTTTTTACTAAAGAGAGAAATAAAGTCAAATTTTCCATAAAACACATTCTTGATCTCTTGAGTACTTAAAGAGATAAAAATGAATGGAAAACATGAATTATTAATAAATAAACAGATTAAAATAAAATTCATGAGTTTATTGAGATATAGATCATAATATATCATTATCATAAACTTAATTATAAATAATCTCAATAAACAATGAGATTGTGACAATAAATCAATACCAATTTGGTAACATTTGAATCGTAAACCCCATGAAAGAGAGATCCTAAAATGGATATATAAATACTAATAATTTTCATTAGATTCATCATAAAATACAATAATGGGAAGTATGTACACCACATAAAATAAACATGTAGTGAATTTGGAACGTGTCTCATAGAAAATAAAAGTGAGCTGGAAATCTCATACCTTAAGTCATAAATTCCTTTGTACACATTCAAAACTCATGTATAATAAATATAGATTTATTATAAATAAATTATATGACAATAATTATATATATGTCATGACATATATTATTTACTTATGACCTTTTATTTCTAGTTTATTAAGGATTCCTTATTAAAATCAGGTTTTGGGTAATAATTGCTTAATTTTTTATGTATGTTTTGGTATGGAATTTTTGGTACTTTTAAATTGATCACAATACCAATATTTAAAGAATTTTTAAAATGAAATAAATATAATATATATTAATTATATATAAAATTATATTAATCCATTAAAATTATAGATATAAAATGAATTACACTACTCATGGAGACAATAGGTCGTATGTACGCATGAACATTGTTTCCATTTTCTTGACGGATGAAATGTAAGAAAGGTAAATAATATATCACCCTTATAGAATAATTATTATTTCATATATATCATGTATATTCATAAAATTAATACTTATTAACTTTAATGTAAATATTAAGTGAAAAACAAATCACATCGCTTCGGGATGCGGTAGTTTGCTGTACACAGGAGTGACATTATCATATACCCCACATAATGGAAAGAAAGAATGAATAGTTTATATAGTGATTATAAAAGCATAAATATGTTATAAATATAATATATTTAACTCATATTCATCATTAAAACAATCCATGATAAGTGGTGGTGGAAAATTAATTACATCGGTTCATGAGGCAGTAATCCGACGTATAGACAATCAATAATTTTTTTACCATTTGATGGGAAATGAGATGGATATATGTCATGAACTTAACATAATAAAATATAAGAATATTAAATGGAAATATGTTATTCTATAATCATGTTTATATAATTTTTTAATGAAGTGTAATAATAAATAAAATTAAAATGCTCATTTGAGAACATTACCTCTTCTTCTGAAAACCTCTTTAAGTTTACAACAAAATCCTTATTAGTAGATTAATTATAAAAATAATTACAATAGGAAGTGTTTAAGGAATTAATTAAGGTATTTTTATAGGTATTTTCTGATCCAAATGGTATTTTAATTTTCAAGAGGAGAGGATAGGGTGCGTCCTTTTATAAGTGGGGGAGAGGACACACTTAAAATGTTTGAAAAGAAAAAGGTATACCCACATTTTAAACATAAAAAAAGGATCTAAAATGGATAATTATTGAACCTTATATGATATAAGGTTTAAATATGTCTAAAAAATTATATTTATACAAGTTTATAGGTCATTTTACACCTTATACTTTTAGTTTAACTCTTAGTAAACCCACTTTTACCTTTTTTCCCATTTTTACCATAGCTGCAATAATTTTTTTTTTACAATTTTTTTATACTCATTATGGTAAAAAAATTAAGTTGAAATTTTTATAAAATATTAATTATTCTTATTAAAAATATTTATTCTATTTTACTAATTTAATTCACATAAGTGGTAGAATTTATTTTTAAATTAATCCCACATATGTGACAAAAAAGTGGTTTTCCAATGAGAAAATTTTCATAAATTTTAAAATTTTTAACATCAAAATTCATTATGAAATTGATTCCAATGAACTTAATTAAATTAATAAATATATAATTAAACTAATTTTACTTTTAAAATAATATTAAAATAATTTTAAAGTGTTTAAATTCACTAAAATAAATGACAATTCTTCATAAAAACCAATATTCTTCACTATTCATCAATTTTTTTTATTTTCAGAAAATTATAAAAAATTCACTATAAGATAATTTTGAAGATTTGTTTTAAAAAATTAATTTCATTTTTTAAATACATTTTATAAAATTTTAAAAACTTATTTTTATTATTTTTTTCACAAAAATCTATGAAAATCATTTTTTAAGAAGAATTTATTTTCAAAGCATATAAATACTTTTAAAAAAAATTAAGTTCTTATTTATGAGTATATTTTATTTTTATAAAACCTTAATAATTATTTTATTAAAATTGTTTATTCCTATTCATATGTCTAATTTTAATGGCTAAGTTATAATGGTCATGTTTAAATAATAATATTAACAGTATATCGTTGTTTGTTAAAACTCGGTGTCATCTATAATGTAAGCTAAATTTTGTGTTGAATGTAATGAAAGATAAAATCGGTGTTATATATGAAATAATATGTCAAATAATTTAAACTTATTTGATAAATATCTATAAAATCTCAAGGTGTTACATTCTACCCCCCTTAAAATGAATTTCACCCATGAAAATCCACCACTCCCCTACAAACAACTATGGGTACTTCTACCTCACTATATACTTAGTTTACCATATATCTTACTCTAACTAATGGTTTCACCATAATACTTTGACCAGGATAGTGGTCATGTTTACTAGAACTTTATCTATACCTTCCAAAATCTTTACTGAATATTCCTCATAAGAAAGATCTTTCTTCAGTGGTACGACCTCTGAGTTTAGTATATGTGAGGGAATAGGTTTAAACTTCCTTAGGAGAGATACATGGAATATATCATGGACCTGATAAAGGTTTTATGGAAGTATAAAGCTATAATAAACCATCCCTACTCGTTCAAGATTCTCTAAAGGTCCAATATACATAGGTCTTAGCTTTCCGCTCTTCTTAAATATTATAACCTTCTTCCATAAGGAAATTTAAAAAACATTTTTTCACCAACTTCCAATTCCAGATCTTGCTGATTATTTTAAGAATAAATAATATATTAACTTTTTTCTACCCTTATGTGATGATGGATGTCTCTAAAATTCTCTACTATTTCTTTTTATAGTTCAGGTCCCAATAGATTTATTTCTCCAAATTCATTCCATCACGTTGGTTCTCGACACTTCCTTCCATAAAGGGATTAATAAAGAGCAATCTAAATACTCAAGGGAAATTTATTTTTGTAAAATATTTAAACTAGAGAAAGGTTTTGATCAAAACCACATTTGAAATACATATAATAAATTAATAGAATATCGTATAGTGTTTGAATTATTATCTCAGATTGACCATCTATATAAGAATGATATTCAATGTTGAATCTTAATTCCATATCCAAATCCCATTGGAGACTTCTCTAGAAATTTGAGGTAAAATTTGAATCCTGACCAGATACAGTATAATGTTGTAATCTATGAAACCTTATCACTTACATAATTTATATACTTTAATTTTTATCAAGATAGAAGTCTTATCTTATAGAAATTAAATGTTATAACTTTTTAATACGATCGACTACATCCAATATAGAATTAAAACCTTTAGATATTTTGGGTATTACTACAATAAAATCCATGGAGATGTTTTCCCATTTCCATTCTAGTATGGGTAATGGTTGTAACATCCCCTTACACTTTCATCTCTCATCCTTAACTTGCTAACACACCAAGCACCAAGATACAAACTCAATAATATATCTTTTTATATCATCCCAAAAAAAAATTTCTTTCAAATATATATACATATTTTCACTTCTAGGATGAATAGAGAATGAAGAACTACGAGTTTCCTATAACAACTCCTTAATTAAATTGGGGGTGTATGGAACACATACACGATTACTGAACCTTATCATTTGATTATAATTGAGGTTAAATTTAGGAATATTTTCCAACTTCTTTTTCAGCTCTAAATATTCCTTCTATGCCTCTTTAACCTTCACTTGGATAGATGGATGAACAATCATTTGAGAAAGATAATATTTCTCCCCTTACTTCAAGATCCCTATATCCACCCTTTGAAATTAAAAAAATATTGGATCCTTGGTGATTCTCATCTTGGATAATCTATCATGATCTTTTTTAATCAAAGCGTTGGACACCTTATTCACCTTCATAGGTTGGTAATTTATTGAGCATTCATAATATTTAATCAGATCCAACCATCTTCTATAACTCATATTCAACTCAATATTTTTGAATATATACCTTAAAAATTTATAATCAGTATATATATTTCACATTTTTATACATAAAGACAATGCATCCATATCTTTAATGAAAAACTTACCATAGTTAACTCAAATCATGAGATGGTTAATTTTTATCTTGAACCTTCAATTGGTATGAGGCATAATATATGACCATATCATTTTGAATCAAAATGAATCCCAATCCCTTATTTGATGAATCACTATATTTTATAAACCTTGACCCATTGTAGGGTAATGTAATTATAGGCGCACTGAATAACCTTCTCTTCAGTTCCTTGAAATTTTCCTCCCATTCATCTGTCTAAAGTAACTTGGATATCTTTTGAGTTAACTTGGTGATTATATTGGATAGGAATTGAAAATGTTCCACAAATAATTGATAATATCTATCCAAATGAAGAAAATATCATATTTCAGTCACGATGGTTGGTTTGGGCCAATATTAAATTACTTCTACCTTTGATGGATCCACTAATATACACCCACTTAAGATTATATGATCCCAAAATGAAACATTTATAGTCAAAATTCACACTTTTCAAATTGTGCATACATTTTCTCATTCCCTTATGATCTTTAATAAAAGTCACAAGTGATATTCCTGATTTTACTTGATATTTTAATATATGAGAATATCATCTATAAAGAATTCCAAAAACTGATCAAGGTAATCTATAAAGACTCTATTCATTAAGTCTATAAAGATAGAGGAGGAATTTTTGTTAGACCAAATGGAATTACTATATACTCATAGTGTCCATACCTTGTATGAAATGCTATCTTGGGTATATCCTCCTTCTTAACCCTAAATCTATGATATCTATAATGAAGTTTCATATTGGAAAAGTATTGTGCTCTGCACATTTGATCAAACAAGTCATCAATACGGGGTATAAGATACTTTCTATTGATAGTGATCTTTTTAAGTTCCCGATAATCAATGCAAGGACACATTGACCCTTCTTTCCTCTTAATAAAGAGAATAGGTTCACCCCATAGTGATTAAATAGGGTGTATAAATCCTTTATCAAGATTCTATTGTTGTTTCTTCTTCAAATGTTGTAACTCAATTAGAGCCATTCTATATGTATTCTTAAAAATGGGTGCAACACCATGTATGAGTTTTATTGTGAACTCAACTTCACAATTTGGTGTAAGACTAGGAAACTCTTCTGGAAAGAAATTAACAAATTCTTGAATAATATGCATGTATTCAATGTCGAGTTTCTCTCCAACTATCTGATACAAATAGACTTCATGGATATGAATTATGACCCAAAAGGTAGAAGTAATTCCCATTGGGAGTTTTTATTTGTCCTCACTCTGATAAATGAGCATGAATTCATTTGGATTAAAAAATGTGACTTCCCTTTCTCAAAAATTGATATGGGATCCATATAAATAAAGACAATCCACGCCCAAAATTATATCAAATTCAAATAAAGAAATGATCACCAGATTTGCAGGAAGCATGTTCCCACAAACTTAGATCAAAGAGGAACTATAGACTTGTGATGCAACAATGATACCATTAAGAGTTCTTAGCGCTAAATCAACATCTAATCATTGATATGGTAATTCAGTACCCTTTGTAAATTACTTAGATATAAAATAGTGGGTAGATCCAGAATCAAATATTGCATTACCCATTCTTGAGTGGATGATATGTGTACCTTTCACCACATCATTCTCATAACCCACTTAGGCAGTCATGATCACATGATATTTCCGTTTATCAATGGTCTTAGGAGGCTATTGATGTTGATTTTAAAAAACCTTTGGATTCATGATCTAGTTGGCATAATTCTCATAATTATTTCATTTGAAGCATTGGAGAGTGGGTGGTGCATTATTTGGTTTCCTCTTCTCCTCCATTTTATTAACTTAACCATTCATCACACTTCATCATTAACAGGCTTTATAACCCACCCTTACAAATTTAAATCACCTCCTAGTACCATTAAAACAATTCCCTTGGTGTTTATTCCTACATTTTTAGCATGTATATAGATGTAAATTTTTTCCACTATGTGATTTATTTGAGTTTTCATGAGTCTTGATCTTTATTTTCTTATCAAAACCATGGGAATGGTGGGAATCTTTAGTTTATATTTCTTCCTTGAGTGCACATCAAACAATTTATTCATAGGTACTAAAGTTTCTTATACCTAATTCCTTTCAGAGACTTGGTTTTAAGACACCAAAGAATAATCAATTTTTCTTTAAGGTATGATGTTTAAACTAGAGGTATACCTTACTATCCTTGTAAAATTAGATTCATAGGCACCAATAGATTCCTCACAATTTTTCTTAAGATCAAGGAATTCATTCTCCATCTTTGTACGTAGAATACAAGGGAAGTAATTACTAAGAAATATCATCTTAAGGTAATACCATTTCATAAATTTAATTTCTTTCTCTTGACTCATATTCTTAATAAGGTTACACCATTGATCCGATTCACCTTTCAAAAGATAAAAAACTGAGACACAATTTTCATGTTTTGAGCGTTGAAGAACAAAAAATATATTCTCAGTGGTACTGATTAATCACTCAACCATTCCATGTGGGATACGATAATGTCTCTTGTGTGTATAGAGGACTACTGCTACACAAATTGATGTGATTCGTTTTTAACTTATACTTTACATTGAATATAATAAGGATAAAGTTAATGAATATATTTGATATATATTTCTTCATAATTATTCTAGAAGTTTGATATATTATTTACCATTATTATGTTCCATCCATTGATGAAATGGAAACAATGTTCATGTGTATGTATGACCTACTCGACCCATGGACACCCCTAGTGCTGACTAGCCATCTCTTTAGTTCCTTGAAATTTTCCTCGCATTCCTTTTTCCAGAGGAACTTGAGACCCTTTTGAGTTAACTTGGTTAGAGGATTAGATAGTCATTAGATATTCTCAAGATACCATTGATAATATCCAGATAAACCCAATAAACCATGAATCTCAGTCACCATGGTTGGTCTAGGACAACATTCAATAGCCTCCATCTTTGATGGATCTATTTCTATACTATCTCTTGAGATTATGTAACCTAAAAATGAAGCCTTTTACAACCAAATTTCACACTTTGTAAAATTTTCATACAATTTCAACTACCTCAGGGCATTTATTACAATTATAAAGCGGTCTTCATGATCTTCCTTGATCTTTTAATATATAATAATATCATCTATAAAGACCACCAAAAACATATTGAGGTAATATCTAAAGACTCTATTCATCAAATCCATAAATATAGAAGGGTTATTAGTAAGACCAAAAGGAATCACTATATATTTATAGTGTCCATAGATTGTATAGAATTCTATATTGGGTATATCGTCTTTATTTACCCTCAATTGATGATATCCAAAACAAAGGTCAATCTTGTAAAATTATTGAGTTTCTTGTAGTCGATCAAAAAAGTCATCAATACGAGGAAGAGGATACTTGTTCATGATTGTGATCATGTTAAAATCATGATAACCAATGAAGAGTCACATTGATACATATGTTTTTCATAAACAGGATAGGTGCACCCCAAGGTGACTCACTTGGATGAATGAGTCCCTTATAAAAGTTTTCTTAGAGTTTCTTTTTTTCAATTCCTACAACTCAATTGAGGTTATTCTATAGGGATTATTAGAAATTATTGTTGAACTAGGGTTGATTTCTATCGATAAATCAACTTCAAATTTTTGTGGAAGGCTAGGAAACCATTTTAGGAACACATTAAAAAATTCCTAAACAATAGGAGTATTATCGATATTGAGTTTATCCCCAACCATTTGAGATAAACACACCTTCTGAATGGGAATTAATACCCATACAGTTCATTTAATATCTATAGGAATTTCATACTTATCATCACATTGATAGACGATTATAGGTTGGTTTGAAATATCAAATGTAACTTCCCTTCATTGATAATTGATCTGGGATTTATGTAGAGAAATAAAATCCATGCCTAAGATAATGTCAAATTCAACCAAAGGAATAATGACAAGATTTATAAGAAGAATATTTCCACAAACATCAACGAGAGAGTAATCATAGACTTGAAATGAAATCATCATACCATTAGGGGTTTGAACTAATAATTACACATCTAATAATTTGGGTGGAATATTAATACCCTTAGTAAATTCTTTAGATATGAAAGAGTGGGAAGATCTAAAATTAAATAAGACATTAATTGTTCTAGAGTGGATGGTAAGTGTACCTTTTACCGTGAAGTCATCACACCCCTTGTTATAAATAGTGATCACATGTGATTTCCACTTGTCCCTCAGTTTAAGAGGTTGCTGATGTTGATCATCATCACCAACCCTTAGGTTTGGGCACTAGTTAATATAATTCCCATTCCCTTTACACTTAAAGAACTGAAGTGTGGGAGGAACATTATGTGTAGCTTTTCCTATATTTGGATCATTATCTAACTTCTTCCTAGAAGTGTGGAAATAAATTTCTCAATGGACCCACATTAAAAACTTATAAGACTCATTATACCCCATATGATAATTCCCTCCATGCCTATTTCTACACTTAGAGCATAAAGTAAGGATCATATTCTTATCTTCCTATTTTTAGTCATTTATTTTAACTTCATATCTCTTTTCTTGTTAAAACCAAGATATTGATATGTAACTCCAATATCCATTTCCAATTCGACTGCACAGTGCATAATCTATCTGTATCTAATAAAGTATCTTATGGTCAATGCCATTTTGAGACCTAGATTTAATTCATTGAATAACCTATCATCTTTACTTTTGGGTTGGATGATAATTCAAGAAGTGTACCTCACAAGTCTTGTGAAATTAGCCTTATAGGAATCGACAAATTCATCATCCTTTTTCTTCAACTCAAGGAAGTCATTTTACATTTTCGTACAAAGAACATGAGGAAATTACTTTTTAAAGAATAATTTCTTGAACTTTTCCCAATCCATGGTTTCAATTTCATCTTGATTCCTCGTATTCCTGATTAGAGTCCACCACTGGTCTACTTCACTTTCTAACCAGAAAACAACCAGAATGAATCTCTCATGATCCAAACACTATAGAATAGAGAATATATTTTCAATGGAACTGATCCAGTGTATATAAATAAGTGGATCAAAAGAACCACTAAAAGAAGGTGGATGTTGGATCATAAAGGACTCACCATAATGTTGTTCCCTCATTTTCTTGTTTGAAAGCTCACCATGATTCATAGATTGAGAAATCTGTGTGAGTATAGAAAAAAGGTTTTTAATTAAATATCCTATAGTATTCATATTCTTAGGAGAATAATCATTGAATTTTCTATCATAATCACCATTAATGCGGTTCCTTCAGGTTCCATCCATTGACATAAACAAAAAGTATAGAAGAAGAAATAATTTTCGTAGTGAGGAAACACATAATCATGAAAAACCACTTATAGGATGTATAAATTATGACACCTTCCTTAATCTATGACACCATAGGTTTATCTGAATCTATTTATATATCACTTATTTTTGAATACTTCATGATGGTTTATAAAGATTTTGTGAATTCCCATAGAATATCCCCTGGGAGTGTTAAACCAAGTGCGTAGTAAGGCATGTTTTTTTTGTAATAAGTTACACTTGAGTTAGGCCTGACATACCTTGTCGGATTTGTCACTCCTAGGTGCATATGTTCTAGAACCACATCCACTTGTTGTATCTAGATAGGGATGTATTTCTAGGAAACCAATTTCTCTATCCTTTAATAAAATTCCAGGACATTTTCTTATACTTTTATTCATCTTTAGGCTTATCCATAGACATGTTTGTAGGGTTCTCACTAAGGTTTTATTATCCCAATTTCCAAAGGATAACTAAAGCTTTGGTTTGATACAAACTATAACAACCTTCAATTTTCATACATTAACATTACATCACTTTTTCAGAATACTTAATACATTACACAATCAGACATCCAAAGACCATATTAGTTTAGTGCCTTTGGAAATATGGTAACATAAACACTTGACCATAAGTGAAATAAATTATCTCCCACTAGGTTCTTCATGACTATCACCCTTCTTAGACACATCATACTCAATAGATATATTCATATCTTGTATAAGGAAACATAAAAAGAGATGATCTTAGATGCCCAGTAAGGGTAAAAAAGTAGATATATAAACATAAACATGAGAATAAGGGTATGGTAATGTGATCATGACCTTAAAATATCATACCATTCACATAAAAGATAATAAAAATTAATCATGTCATGGATATTGGTAGTTTATAAGAAATAAATCCTAAAGGACACAAGAGAATAATCTATGAAATCATTACATACAAATAAGACATGTAATTGTAGCATAAACATAAAAATTTAATATCATTCTCTATGTGTTAAGACACATTTCTAGAACTTATGAGGGAACTTCATGGGGACTAAACCTACTGGGTGGGAAAAACCACCATCCCTAGTCATAGTCCTTTCCATGTAAGGGATCAAGTTTCCACATCTTCCCATAGTGGATCAGATTTATCTATTTTCCCATAGTAGATTTATTTTCTCCATTTTCCCATAGTGGATTGTGTTTCCCCATATTCCATCTTCATGGTGAATACACCTACTGGGTGGGACACACCACCATCCCCAGTCATATCCCTTTTCTTGTAAGGGATCAAGTTTACCTATATTATCATAGTGGATTGGGTTTCCCCATATTCCCATAGTGAATTGGGTTTCCCCATCTTCCATCTTTATGGTGACTACACCTATTGGGTGGGACACACTACCATCCCCAGTCACAGTCCTTTCCTTATAAGGGATCAAGTTTCCCCATATTCCTATAGTGGATCAAGTTTTTTTGACTAGATTCCCATTATTATCTCATGATATATAAATATTTACCCAATGCATTAGAGGGAGATATAGGAACCACCCATCTCATAATAAAATCATTCATACATGTTTCAAAAGATAATAAAACTTTCATCATACCATGAATTATAAAAAGAGATTGGTTTCATAAACCTTCTATTATAACCCGTGAAATGAAATGGGTGTCATAAAAATTCAATCATATCTTAACGTGTAGAAAAACACAGGTTTCATAATCATTTTATTAAATCATAACCTATGAAGATAAGTGGATTTCATAGTCATAAAACCCACGGGAGAGGAATGGTTTTCATAAAAATATAACTCATAAAAGAGAAACAAGTTTCATAAACATCATTCCATCTAAACATAAACAATTCAGAGAAATAATATGAATGGATCCTTGGGATAATTTCACCGAAAAGAATGATTAACACCAATTAATTTCATCTTAGATGGGAAATAATTTGGAAAGATCCTTTTAAAAACTTTTCATGAGAAAAAAATCTTTTCTTCTTTAAAAACATGATTTTAAAACATAAATCCTTCGAAAAACCATTTTATTTAAAAATAATTTAAAAACGCATAAGGAAGGAATGAAATCATTTTGAAAACATTTTCCCTTGAAAACTTATAAAAGAATCTTGAAAACGTTTTTAAAACCTTTTACTTTGAAAATACTTTGAAAACTTATAAAAGAAGCTTCGAAATCATTGAAATAATTTTCTTTGAAAACAACCTTTAAAAAAAATTAATTGAAAATAAACTTGAAAAATTATAAATAAGTCTTGAAAACATTTTGAAAACCATTTCTTTGAAAAAACCTTGAAAAATTATAAATAAATATTGATTTTTTTAAAACCATTTCTTTAAAAATAATTTGAAAACTTATAAAGAAAGTTTGAAATTGTTTTGAAAACCATTTCTTTGAATTTTTTTTGAAAAATTATAAAGGATTATTTGAAAACCATATTTTTTTTAAAATCCCTTTCCCTTAAAAATTATGTTATAATATCATTTTTGAAAACATTTTTGAAAACATGGTTTTTGAAGTTCATGACCTGTGTCTTAAAGAAGGAAGCTTGAGACAAAACTTCTTTACCAATTTGGTAACTTTTGAAACGTAAAAATTATGAATGAGAGATCATAAAATGAATATGTAAATACCCATAAATTTTAGAATTACAATAATTGAAAATATTCATGGGTTTTATATACACCACACAAAATAAATGAGTGGTGAATAAGGCGTAAATATCATAGAAATAAAAGTGGGAGTGGAAATCCCCTTATCTTATGTCTTGACTCTATTTGTAATCGTAAAAACCTCTTATATAATAAATATAAGTTTATTATAAATATTTTACAGAACAATATTATTATATATAATACCATATGTGGTTTGATTATGAATTTATATTACCTGATTATTAATGATTCCAAGTTAATGTTTCGCTTCAGGTAATATCCAGTTTGTTTTTTTGCATGTCTTAATTTATTATATTTTTGGTCCTCATAATTATATCAAGATTTAAAGAATTTAAAACATGATATAAAAATAATTTATATTCATTATATATGTATTTATAATAATCTATAAAATATATAAATATGTAATGGAATACACAATTTATGTAGATGGTAGGTCATACATATGCGTGAACGTTGTTTCTGTTTTTCTTTTTCATATTGAAAGAAATAAAGTAAATGAAATTTATGTATATATATAATATCATTAAATTAGAATTATTATGTCATATATATCATATAATTTCACTAAACCCATACTTAATACATTCCATGTAGTGTGTTAATGAATCACATCGCTTTGAGGAGGCGGTAGTCCACACTTCCCCAAACGAAATTATCATATTTACAAAAAATAGAAATAATGAAGGTATGTGTTATATAAAAATTAAATAAGTATAAATAAATAGTATATATATATATATATATTATATCATATAAAATAGAGCGTCTATCATAATTCCCAACCATAAGAGGTGGTAAATGAAAAATGAATAACATTATTTTGTGAGGCGATAGTTCACCGTACACAAGAATGGTAAGTTCATTACCCATTAGATGAAAGTGTGTGTAATTGTACGTATAAACCTTATAATAATAACATATAAGTATATTTAGGATAATAAGATAATTATTAATGCATGTAATAATAAGAATTTAGGTAGTGGATAAAGAAAATAAAGGAAAGGATCTTGAGGTAGGATGTTACCTCTTCTTTGGGTAACTCCTTTTGGTTTGCACCAAAGGGAGTCCTTGGTTGGAATTATTCCAAAAGTGAGGATTAAAGGAGAAATTTAGTTATTTTTGGAAGTTAATTGGTTAAATATTGTCTTAAATTAAGTGTCTTGATAGGTGTGAGTAAGGGGGAGAGTTGGTGGCCTTTTATAGGGGAGAGAAAGGAAACACTTGGCATTTTTAAAAACAAGTTAGTTTTACCCATGTTTTTACCTAAAAAAAGTCTTAAAACACAAAAAACTAAAAAGTTTAAGGTTTAGGGATGAAATATTTCTAAAAAAATTTCTTTTTACAAGTTTCTTGGTCATTTGGTCCTTTAAGTTTAAGGTTTATTCCTTTGTTAAGCATAATTTTACCTTAATATTTGTAGTCAATCTTAATCACTTTCACTAATATTTTCGGTGAAAAAATAACTTTATATTGGTAGAATATAAATATTATACTTATTACAATCATGTATTTCTATTTTTATAAATTCAATTTAAATAATAGGAAAAGTTATGTTTAATGCTAATCCTGTAGATGTGGTGTGAAAGTGGATTTTTGAAGTGAGAATGTTCAAATGTTCTTTAAGATTTCATATCTAAATTCAATATAAAAATTATTATAATGAAATACATTGGATTAATAGATTTATAATTGATCTATTTTTAATTTAAAACAAACATAAAATATAATTTAACTATATAAATAAATTACATGAAAATTTTGTTCTGAATTAAAATTTAGTATTTTTCACTATTCATCCAAAAATGAAGTTTCTCAGAGAAATCCCAAAAATTAACCCAAAGATAATTTTTAGATTATTAATTCATAAATTAATTTTTTTATAAAATTAAATTTCTAAAAGTGTATAAAATTAATTTTATTATTTTTCATAGAAGGACATACAAAGTAGTTATTTTACAAAAATATTATTTTCAAACATCTAAAGACTTTACTAAATAAATTGTAAGAATTATTAAAAATATGGATTCTTTATATAAAACCATTATAAATAAAATTTAAAAATTAGTTATCACTAATCATATTACTAGGTTTAATATCCAAGTTATAACTAACTTGTTTAAATAATTATAACAATAAAATGATGTTTCATAGAAACTTGGTGTTGTGTGTAATGCAAGCTAAGTTGGTGTTGCGTGTAACACAAGATTATATTGGTGTAGCATAAAAAGAACTATTGACTTAGTGTAGCATGAAACATATTAAACCAAATAAAATTAGTTTATTCGAATAAAACTTCACAAAAACGCAGGGTGTTACACTATCACGTGATGAAATCATGACCAATAACCCTCATTTACCCAAGGAGGAGGACGATGGCAAGAAGGCTAGAAGATATTCATATTAATATTGATTGAATTCCCAAGCTTATTTATGCATGTTTTTAAATTGGGGAATATTACCAAACATCTACCATCCCACATAAGACTCTGTATTTGTCAATAACTACTTAATAAGTGTCTTCATTCCTTTCACTTCTCAAGCTAACACTGGGGTCGACACCCTGACACACTCGCACACATGCCTCATGGGCTGTTCCATAACTACATGGCACCCATGGCACCCTGCGGGAACTATAAACCCATATGATCTCCTGTTCTCTCCCTCTAGGTTCTATAAATCCTCACCACTCTCTTACCACCATTTTGGCTAGCCTTGTTGGCTTACATTCATGGTTGAGCTTACTCCCACAAGAGCATGGTCGAGCTGGTTGGCTATGGATGGACGATTTGTTTAGTAAATCTCATTTCAATAACACTTATAGTAAATAAAAATATATAATTTTCAACCCAAATATTCTTCAAAATGGGTTATCATGAAAAACTATAAATTCATTTTCCTTTTTTCATGGCCTTCACAACTCTTTATATACAAGTATGTTAATCTTTATGAAAATAAACATTCACCCTTAAAATAATTAAATGTTGCATGGTATTCTTTAATTAATCTTATTCGTTGGTGTAAATAGTGTTCTACCCACTAGAATATGATCTCTAAACATGTATTCCTATTCATCAATCATCAGACATGAATCCAATTCATCCAAATAATATATGTCCTTTGAAATTGTTGTAGATGGAACACATCTTCAACAACACTACAACAACATGATTGGGTTCTCTAGTACACTTCCTATCTATAATTCTTCTTCAATTTATTTTAACATCAATTGATTTATCACTTACTATTTTATTTATAATAAATAATAAAAAAAATCAAATTTGGATAATCAATACCACCATTGTATTTTTTGTTAATACCAATATTGAAAATGGGATGTCAATATGTTCTCTTCAATTCTTATCTCCATTTTTATTTTCTTCTCTCCCCCTTATTGATGGAAGATAAAAATAAATTTTAATAGGATATTATCATTTCTTTATTAAGTAATGTTCCATAACTTATTCTAATTTAAGTATATATGGCCAAACTCAATATAGAAAACAAGATGGTATAATTTAGAAATCAATACTTTCTATTATAAAATCAGAATATGATACCAAATGATATATAAAACTTGATTCTTCCCAAAAAAACTATTGAAATTTTTATAGATTGATAGTAATTAGTTGATTCCAATTGATATAATTAAAGTGGAATTGGTCTGATAAAAAAATATCAAGATATATTAAATCTAAAATTCTAATGCTCATCTCAACACATCGATTAAAAGACATTCAAGTATACTTGGAAGGTTATGTTGTTTAATTCAATCCTGGAATATCTTTAACAATTATATATTTTTTATATCATTGAATTATTCAAACCCACCTTAAGTTTATATATTATTTTTTTATTTTGAATAGGGATGAGATAGTAAGGATACATACCCTATTAATGGTATTTTTAATAATTACCTTCTAGAGATGTTGGATTTGGATGAAATATAATGATCTGAGAACTTATTTGGATACTACCCCTTAAAATGATTATATCTATATTCACTTCATTAAGATGGATCTTTTTAGAAGTTGTTCTTATGAATACCAACTAATGTGAATATCAACTATTTTGATCTCATCCATGAAGGTGACTTCCAATATGTTGATATTATATGGTTGATTGATAATCTTCACTAAGGTTGATCTCTTATATTTTGAAACAAATAATCTTTAGATATCATTAGATAGATCAAACAAAGATGTTGAATTTAATAAGGCTTGGAATAAATATTCCATCTTGTAGATATGGAAATATCTATTTTTAACTCAGTTATCTCCTTGATTATGTGCATTACCTTAAATGACATGAAAGTAATGAACAAACCCAAAGTATATGAGAACAAGGTGGATATAATTTTATTTTCAGTGAGAGAAACAATGTTGAGAATCATTTCCCAACCATAGAACTACTTTATATTCAGCACTTTATTGATATGAACCCTTCATGCTAAATTTCATGTGTTTTTTTCCAGTTTTGGGTAGAATGGAATCTCTACTTTATTTAGTAACAAATATCTGTAGAATTTTTTATTAACACTATCCATCATGAAACATTCATCATTTGGTGATTCCTAGATCGTTTTCCACATCTCTTGTTGAGATAGATTTATGAACAAACACTTTTCTGAGATGTTTCCAACCTTCTTGAACCTTCTAAAAAGATCTTTTGAGATTTTTTAGTTATAAATTATTGAAAACCCCTCATAAAATTGAACTTCATCATATGGAATCCACTATATACATTTTGATTCTAATTTTTCCATCTCTTATTCCATTTTCCATGCTATTTCCACACCAGCTAATTGAATTACTAGTACGTTGTTTAGAATATTCAAAAGATTATTGGTAAATACAAATGGATTCTTAGATGTGATTTTTACCAATTCAATACATTTATTATGTTCTTAAACCATTATTCCTCTTTGTTTCTTAATCTTGATTCCATTAATTGTGATATCCATGACCTATTTATAGTGATCCAAGGAGTGACTCTACTTCCACAAAATAAGTAGATTATTCTCATTGGTTTAGAAACCTTATTGATCATTTTAAGTTTTCTTAAAACATCATACTTATTCTGATTATCACACAAGGAAACCTTTCCTTTTTTTTTTCTTATTTACCTTCTTGGGTGTATTATGTTCATAATCATTTTCTTTTAACTTTCCCAAGGTAGAATTTTCTCCATTATTTTGAAATTGTGGTATTTTATTTTCAATTGTTTTAGTTTCATGCTTGAATGATTTACACTTACACACCTATTCACTATAACCAATTCTATTGAAAATAACATAAATATTCTTCAGTATTTCAAATCTATTTGTAATAGGAATATTATTTATTTTCATGTGTGGTCTTTGCTTCATCACTAATTTTATCCCCCTTGATGAAATAATCCTTTTATTTTTCGATACTTTCAAATTATACTAAAAATTAGATGCACTGTGCCTGAATCTTTTACAACACAAAAAATATCCAATAAATCTTGATCTATTCTTTGGAATAATAGTATGGCTAGATTGGTATTCTTGCTGATTCTATTTCCCTTAAATATTCTATTGGGATTCTTTATGGGAAAAAATTATTTTTCACTTATCTTCCTTTACCATAGATTTAGTGGTAAGAACTTTATTTCCTTTATTCATCCAATTTTATAGAGGTTTTGATTATGGACTTTCACAATGAATGAAACTAGAATTAGTACAAACTTTATTTATAGAGGTGGATGGTACCTTTTTCCTTGATACTGCTAGAGATTGATCATTATGTGATTTCAATAAATTCTTACCACTCGATGAAGGAATTTTAGGATAATAATCCTCCTTATAAGTTTTTGTGATAACAACTTTTTTAGTAATATCTATGCTTCTGGATCATTGTGAAGACTCAGCTTGAAAATTTTCAATATTTTCTAGTTTAACATCAAATTAAAGAAATTTCATATTTATGATGAATTTATCATCCTCCCCCAATTTCATCCAGTCTTCACATTCTTTAAGGATATTTATGAATTCCCCATCATGTATTTTATATTTATTTTACATTAAGGTGTTAAGATCCTTGATCTTGTTTGCGTGATCTCAAGTTGAGAATTCTTAACATCAATGATATCCTTCTAACTTTCCTATAATGAATGGAATATTTCTTAACACTAATTAGTGCCATACTCTTTCTCTTGAATTGTATTTATCCACTGTTCTTGAAAAATAGAGCACCTTTATTCAAATTCAACATTCTATGCTTATTTGGCCCCAATTTTCTTGGAGATCTTGATATTAGATTTTACACTTTTTTCAAAATATTTCTCCATGTTTTATAAATTTTCATAAATCTCAGTGATATTTTCATGTATTATTTTAAATTATCTATAGATAAAAGTTGCTATTTATTTGGTATGATTATGAAAAATATCATCCATAGAAGCTATATATTCAACATTTAATTATTGAGATATGTGATCACCTCCACCAATTCTTGGATATTCTTATATACAATCTTGACAAGAGATTTTTGTTGCCTTCTATTCATATAGTGGTGAAACAATACATGAGGTAGAACTTTTTCTCTTCTATTTGGTATCATAATAAACTAACAGATCCTCGAATCCCATGTATGGCTTTTCTTTCTCAAAAATAATGAATTAGCGAATTGATTCATCTTCTTCTTTGCACAAGAGGGATATCTTATTTATCTATCTTAATTCTGCCTCCTTTACTTAATTAATGTTTTTGGATGAGGTAAAATATTGATCATAAATAGATAGAAATATTCTTAGTTTTCATTACATTATGAATTGATAATAGAAATTAAATATTCAATAATCTTCAAATCAAACAATCCAACAAGATGTTTTACATATCTCTTTAATAGATTTTTTTGAATTACTTTTGGATGAACACACTGGGGGGGGGGGGGTGAATCTATGTGGGAAATCCATTTCTTTACATTTTTAAGAATTCATTAAATTGATATCTTATTGTCTTAATATGTAATTATAAAGAATACACATTAAATATTAAATAAAAATGGACACTGGGGTTTGTTAATGAGGTTCACCTCTAGTGTGGATAACTACATACTTTGTTTATGATGGTTATTATACCACTCATGCATATATTTCCTTTTATTATCAAGAAAATCATAGGAAATGGTATGATATTGAACATTTTATCATGGAAATGACCAAGTATAATGTATTATTAAACTTTGAAACACAAGATACAAAATGTTGATTTTACCCATATAAAGTGGTAAAAAATATAGCACAAGTATTTTTCTATGGAATCCAATAAATATGATCAACTTCCTCAAAATTTTGGAATGAAAAGGGAGTCCTTAAATACAAAAAATCATTGAGCTATCTCAGATTTGTAGCAATCAAATTGGATTCATATTCTTTATATTATTTGGTAAGAAAAATTTCAATATGAAATGGACCAGTAATCCCATAATTCCTTGATACACAATATCAAAAATTATACTCGTATCATTTTCCCCTCTCTTATTTTCATTGCCAAAAATATTTATTCAACTAGATTGAATTTCAATTTTGATATTTTTTTATGAAAGATCAATCATTCACATTCTTAGTGAAACTTGTTTCACGTGATTTTAATATTCAATCAGTATTTTATGTGATGTTGTCTCCATAAAATTTTTTCAATGAATTATCATGTAAAACCTAGAACATAACAAGTATCTCATTTAATATTTTATGTTTAAGTTCAAGTTATAAAACCATGCATATTTATATATGCACTGCCTTCCTCATCAAAACCAGAACATATATTTTTTGTTAATTGGACAAGTTATTATTTTCCTCCATGCAAAAAAAACACAAGATATCATCCTTTATGAAAACCAAGCACAAAACAACCTTTATATAAGTTAGAGATACTTCATGGAACTTTGATATAATATTGTTTGTGTAACAATGTAGATACAATGTGATAGTATTTATCCTCTTCGTATAACCTATGAATGTTTTGTGAACATGAAAAGGTCTGAAGAAACAGCAGCCTTCATGAAGCCTCTCATATTTAAATATTATTATTGAAGTACATGGTTCAATTTTTTCCCAAATCATGTGTTGGAAATTATTTTTTTCATAGCTGAATGTATCATTGTTTTTATTCACACAAATGAAAGTGTATAGAACTCCCCTTTGTATAGGAAAGTGGCTCTAGAATACTCTATTTTTTTCTTTGATAAAATGAGTTATCTTAATAATTTCATAAAATGATATCAGCCTTGGTACCTTGATATTTATAGATGAGGTTAAACCCATTTTCACCACCTCAAATATGTATTTCATTTTGTGTTTGATAATAGTGGTGAATTATAGACATGTTTAAATATCAAAAAATATTTCAGTATTTAAATCATATTCACATGAACCCCGTGATGCTGAAAATGGTGGTTTCCATTCTTACGAGAGCTCAAATTCTTCTTTCCCGATGAGAAACTCATGTGCATGTAATAGGATAAAAAAATTCCTAGATCAAACTTATTATATATCCATATGTGTTAATGGTCTCCTAAAACTTCATTTACATTCACCAGTATCATAAACATTTAATTATCATATAAATGTTTAAACTCTCATGCATAAGGGTTTAAGGTAATATCTTCATACGAACACCTTCTCTTGGGTTCATCATGAAAATTTTGGTCTCATAAATTGATCTATGTTCGTTGACACCTGAAGTAATTTCAAACAACAACCCTCATTAACCCTAGGAGGAAGACGATGGTGTAGAGTATGGAAGATCAGAATATCATCACTGATCAAATGACCTAGGTTATTTCAATATATTTTTAAATGTGTGAACAATACCACACATCTTCCATCGCACATAAGACTCTAGATTAGTTGAGTGATTTTTAATAAGTGTATATTTTCCTTATGCTTCTCGAGTTGACAATGGGGTCGACACTCGGACACACTTGCACACACACCTCATGGGTCGCACCACACCTGTGTGGTCCAGCAGGAATCTTGTGGGTGTTATAATTCTATTTTATCTCTCGTTCACTCCCTTTGGGATATATACATCCTCAAAACTCTCCTAGATCTTTACTATCTATCCTAACTAACTCCCATGCATGGTCAATCATGCTCCCAGAAGAGCACGGTCAAGCTAGCTTGGCTGGTTGGCTAGGGCTAGTAGATTTTTTGATAAATCCCATCTCAATAATACTTAGAATAATTCCAAGTATAGAATCTCCAACCCAAATCTTATTCAAAATGGTTCATCATGAAAAACTATAAATGATTTTTTGTTTTTTCATGGCCTTTATAACTCTTTCTAGATAAGTGTTTCCATCTTCATGAAAATAAATATTTTCACAGTCTTCATAAAACTACTAATTTAATAATATTACATCGCATGGTCTTATGTATTTATTATTATTCATTTGTGTAGAAAATGTTATACCCACTAATACATGATCATTAAACATGTAGATCAAGTTCATTAATCATAATAATTAAATCCACTTAATACAAAAAATATATCTCTTTTAAACTTCTTGAAGGTGGATCTCATATTCAAAAAAACTTGAACAACATGCCTGGGATCTCACAAAAAATTCCAAGATATTATTATTCATCAATTTATATTGATATCAAGAGCTTCATTACTTATTGTCTTATTGAAAACAATTACAATGCCAATGTAAAAAAATTGGATATAAAATGTTCTATTCAATTATTCTCTCCCATTTTTATTTTCTTATATCCCCCTTATTGATGAAAAATACAAACTAACCAAGAGAGGATCATATCATTTATTTCTTTTGAAATGTGCCATCAATTATTCTACTCTATGTCTCCAAGGGTTAATCTGGTGTAGAAAACAAGAGGGTATAACTTAGAATTAAATATAATCAACTCTCAATTTACAGTATAATACCTACTGATATAGAACAACTTGATTATTTCCTCGAATACTATTCAAATGTTTCTAGGTTTATAGTAATTGTTTGATACAAATTTATACAATGCAATTGGAATTGGTATGATATTAATTATAATGAAAATTCTAAATATATATTCAACCTAAAATTACTACACTCATCTCAATACACATATTAAAAAAAATTAATGTATACTTGGAAGGTTATATTCTTTAATTCAGTCCTAGAATATCTTCAATAAATTTTCATTTATTTGTTCCATTTTTTATTCAAATTCCCCCCTTTAAGTTTAGATCTTCTTTTAATATTTTTAATAAGTATGAGAGAGTAAGAACACATGACTTATCAATCACTTTATGAATATGTAACATCCATATATTTCATATTTGGATGAAAAATAAATCTTTGGGAACTTCTTTAGACACCCCCTCAAGGGATGATTTTAAGATTCACCTCATCAAGATGGATCTTGTGAGTAATTATTCTTATAAATAACAAAAAATGTAAATATCATCTATTGTGATCTCATCCATGATGGTGACTTCAAATATGTTGATAAGCTATGGTATCTTGATAAAATTCATCAAGGATGCTATATGATCTTTTGCAACAAATAATCTTTAAGATAACATCAAATAGATCAAACTAGGATAGTAAATTATCTAAATATTGGAATGAATACTCCATATTTCAGATATGGAAATATGAAATTTTCAAATCAGTTCCCCCCTAAGTATGTGCATCACCTTCTATTCCCTATAATTAATGAACAAATACAAAGTATATGGGAATAAAGTGGATCTAATTTTATTTTCAGTGAGATAAACATGGATGATAATTGTTTAAAAACCATTAAATTTATTTCTTTTCATATACTTGTGAAGATAAACCCTTAATTCTAACTTTCCTATGTTTCTTAGTAGTTTTGGGTAGTATAGAATCTCAACTTTCTTCAGTAACAACTTTGTGTGGGATTTTGTTCTTAACACCACACATCAAGGAAAATTTATCATTTTGTGCTTTCTAGATCCTTTTACATATCTATTCTTATAATAGAATTATGAATAAACACTTGTTTCATATGTTTTCAACCTTATTTCACCTTCAAAAAAATATTATATGATTTTTTGGTTATCATTTACCAACTACATCTCATAAAATTCAACTTCATTATGTAGAATCTATTATTTTTATCTAGATTCTTTTTTCTCTTACTCTTCTTGATTTATTATTTCTATTTCAACATTATATTACAAAATCACCAGTATTTTATTTCATACATGCATAGGATTCATAGTATATCCACATGGATTATTAGGTGTTCTTTATAACACTTAATCCCATTTTTTTCTTGGACCAATCTTTCTCATTATTACTTAAGATTGCCTCAAATTATTGTGATATCCACAACCTGTTTATAGTGATCCATGGTTTTAACTCTAATCTTGAAAAATAAGAATATTATTCTATTTAGTGTAGAACCCTTCTTAATATTATTGGTCTTACTTTGAACATCAGTCTTCTTTTGATTATCACCCAAGGCAGCCTTTCCTTTCTTCTTATTTACCTTCTTAGGAGTATTCTCTTCATCGTCCTTTTCTAGAAACTTTAATAAGGTAGAATTATCTACATTATTAATCTTCTATGATGTTCTTTTGAATTGTTTTAGTGGAATACTTGAATGATTTATACTTTCATACCTTTTCATTGTGACCAATTTCATTTCAAATACCACATATATTCTTCAAAATTTCAAATATATTTATTACAAGAATATTATTTCCTTTAATCTATGATATTTTCTTTATAACTACTTTACTCCCCCTTGATTAAGATATCCTTTTATTTATAGATATTATTAAATTATACCAACAATCAGATGAATATTCCCAACTCTTTCAGAACACCAACAATAGCCAACAAATCTTGATATTTTCTTTGGAATAATGGTTTGGATATATTGGCATGCTTGCTAATTCTATTTACATTTAATCATCTACTAGGATTATTTAGGGGTACATATTATTTTTCAATTATCTTTATTTACCACAGATTTATTGGTAAGCACTTTATTTCCATTTTTATCCACTTTTTCACAGGTTTTGATTATGAACCCGCACTATGCATAAAACTAGAATTAGTACAAACATTATTTACAAATTTAGTTGGTAACTTTTTCTTAGATACTACTAGATATTGATCATTATATGATTTCAATATATTATTTCCACCATATGAATTTATTTTAGGATAATAATCCTCTTTTTATGTTTTTGTGGTTGAAACTCTTATAGTAACATATCTTCTTTCAGCTTACTCAGAAGAATCGATTTAAATGTTTTTAATATTTTCTAGTTTGATACCATGTTCAAGCAATTTCATATTTAGGATGAGTTTCTCATCCACCACCAATTTTATTTTTTCTTCACATTCTTTCTTCATATTCATAACTTCCTCATCATGCATTTTATATTTCTTCTATATTAGGGTTTCAAGCTCCTTTATCCTATTTTATTTGATCTCATATTGAGAATTATTGACATCAATTATAGAATTATGCTTTTCCACTAATTAATGGAAAATTTATTCAAATTTATCAGTGGAATATTGTTTCTTGTGAATTTTATTTTTATATTGATCTTCAAAACTTGATCATCTTTCTTTAAGTTTAATATTATCTACTTCTTTGGATCAAATTTTTTAGGGAGATCGATATTGTATCAAACTATTTATTTAAAATCCTTCTTCAAGTTTTCTAGATTTTATTGTTGTTCAATGGACTCATCCTTTATTTATTTGAAAAAATTCATAGATAAAAGCGACTATTTCTTTGGGACAATTATTCAGTAGATCATTAAGAGTAGAAATATATTTGGCATTGAATTCTTCAGATATGTGATTACTTGAAAAAATTCTTGGATATTCTTGAGGAAAATCTTAACAAGATATTTCTGTCACCTTCTCTTTATGTAAGGATGAAACACTACATGAGGTAGAACCATTTTACTTTCCTTTAGTATTATAATAAACCACTAGATATTTGAATCCCATTCATGACTTGTATTACTCAGAAATAATATATTTGGGAACTGATTCATCATCCTTTTTTCACAAGATGCATTTATTCTTCATATTTCTCAATTATTTATACTTTATTTTCCTCAAGGTTTTCACTATGATAGAATTATGATCTAAAATAGATATTACACTTCCAAGTTTTCAATCCACACTGAATTGAGAATAGAAATCAAATCTTCAATAATATTCAAATCAGAGAATCCACCTAGATGTGTGACCTATCACTCTGATACCAATTTTTAGGATCACTTTGGGATGACCACACTAATATTGGGGGGGGGGGGGGGTGAATCAGTGTGGGATTAATTATTATCACTTTAAACTTTTATCCATTTTTTACCTTTGTTACTTATTCATTAAATGGATCTCTTATTTTATTCACCTATAATTATCAAGCATGCACATAAAACAGTAAATCACAATAGAAATTAGGGCTTGTTAATGATGTTCTCCTCTATTGTGGATCACTATACCCCTAGTGTATGATGCTTATTTTCTCAACCACACACAAATTTCCTTTTATTATAAATAAAAGAATATGATAGGATAAGACCTTGAACTTGTTCTCCTAGAACTAACTAGGCATAATGCAAGCCTAAACTCTTAAAGAACAAGATGTTGTATGTCAACCTAATCCATTTGAAGTGTTCAAAAGTTTATCAAAATTCTTTTAATATGGACTCCATTTAATATGATCAAATTTCTTGAAACAAAAAAATAAAAAGGGCCTCATAAACTATAGAAATCTATGAGATATCTTAGATATTCAGTAATCAAATAGGCTACCTCTTATTTATATTCTTCGGTCAGAATAATTTCAATATGAAATGGACTAGTAATCTTATAAATACTTGTTACATAGTATTAGTAATTTTACTTTTATCATTTATCATATCTTTATCTTGGTGCAACAAATACTTATGCAACTAAACCAAATTTCACTTTTGATATTATTTTTACACACGATAAACCTTGGACTTGCTTAGTGCAACTTGTTTGACATGATTTTTATATGAAATAAATATTTCATGTGATGTTTTCTTCATAGAATAATTTCATGGAATTATCATTAAAACATCATAAAATAATAAGTATTTAAATTAATATTTTATATGTTTTTTCTAGTTATCAAACTATTTATATGTATGTATGTACAACCTTACTCATGAAAACCTAATGAAGTATATGGTCTTAATTGTGTGAGATCTTCTCTTAATTCATGAGAAAAAATCACACAGGATATTATACTTCATACAAACAAAGTAGGGAATAAACTTATCAGAAGTAAGATATGATTCATGGAGCATTGGAATAATATTGTACATGTAATAGTGTAAATTCAATATGATAGTATTTATCTTCTCCGCATAACCTTTGAGTGTTTTATGAATAGGAAAAGGTGAAAAGAAACAATAGCCTTCACATAGGTTCACAAACATGGATGTTCTTTGTGAAAATAATAGTATTAATTTAATTTCTTCACAAAAATTATATATGGGATATTCTTATTTACATAGATAAGTGGTTCATAGTTTTTCTTCACATAAATAGATGTGTATAGAACTCTCCTTCATATTTTTTTATGGATCAGGAATAATCTGTTTTTTACTTTGATAAATTGAGTGATCTCAATAATTTTAGATACTCATCCCATCCTTGGTACCTCACTATTTATATAGGAGGTTCACCTTGTTTTTAATGTCTCAAATCTACATTTCATGCCACATCCGATAATAGTGTAAAGTCACAAAAAATTAAAATATCACTAAATATTCAAGTATTTAAATAATATTCACATAACATACAAGACACTAAAATGGTTTCATCCCTTATTATGTGATATCATATTCTTCTTTTTCAATAAGAGACTCACATTCTTATAGGAAGTTCACATGAAACTACTTGTCTTGAACTCTATACATATCCAGATGTGTTAATAGACTCTTACAACATTATCTTCATTCAAAAATATCATAATAATTAAAATTTTTCATGAATGTTTTAACTCTCATGTATATGTTTTTTAGGATACATAATTATAAGAACACCTTCTATTGGGATCATCATAACAATGGTGTTCTTGTTTCTTGATCACTGTTCGCTGATTCCATAAGAAATTGTGAGTAGTAACCCTCATTAACCTGAGCAGGAAGAGGATGACATAGAGGTTGAAAGATATTTGGACTAGATCTGACCGAATGAACTGTCTATATTTTTTAAATATAGGAACAGTACTACACATATCTCATCCCATATTGGACTCTTTCCTGACTTAGAACTACTTAATAAGTATCTTTATTCCTTTAGCTTCTTGATTTGGTATGAGGTTCAACACCCGGACACACTTGAACACATTCCTCACATGCCGCGCCACACCTATTCATTACACCAGGAACTCTATGAGAGCTATGCACACATATGATCTTCCAAGAACTCCCTTTGGATTCTATACATCCTCAACACTCTCCTACTGCCATCTTGGATGTCTTATCTATTTGGTTTTGGATGACCAATTTTTTTAATAAATCCTATCTTAATAATTATTAAAAGAATTCTAATTATAGAATTACCCACCCAACTCTTCTTAAAAATGGTTCATCTTGAAAAACTATAAATTCATTTTCCTTTTTTATGTCCTTTATATCTCTTTCTAGAAAAGTGTTTCAATATTCATGAAAATAAATATTTTCCTGGTATTCATAAAACCCATCATGTAATAATGAAATATTTCATGGTCTTCTTTAATTAATCTTGTTCATTGGTGTAGAAAATTTTATACCCACTAGCATATGATCTTTAAACATATATACCAGTTTATTAATCATCATAATTAAATCCAATTCATCCAAATAATATATTTCCTTTTAACTTCTTATTAATGGATATCATCTTCAACAACACTTAAGCAACATGATTGGGATATCTAGTACACTTAAAAGACATTATTATTGTTCAATTCATATTGAAATTAATATCTTCATCACTTATTATCTTATTGACAACAAATACAATAGAAATGAAAACTAGGATCACCAGTCAGTGATAATAAAGAAGGGGTAGATTATTGAACCTCTCTTTATCTTGGTTCTTTCATGATTATAAACACTCATCTATGTATCTATTATTTTCAATTGATTGAATTTTATTATCTTTAATCTTATTTTAAGTCATTTAAATGATGGTAATAATGGATATATTAAATTAATTTCAAAGGCAATATGACGATCTTGTTAAAGGACTAGAAAATTTATTTATCTTGTCTTTAAGATATCATAATGAAGCTGGATGGACAATATAATACAATGGAAGGAAGTTTAAGTGTCATTACATTAAGATGAAGCACAATAGGTTTCACTATCTAGATGGTTCCATATGGATAGAAGCTCATCTCTGTAGGAAGTCCCATGACCACATGATAGAGGACCACTAACTAGATAGTGAAAATATCATGGTGTAAATTTCCACTAGAAGTCCACTCGAAAACCATTGGTAAGTAGTGGCTCATCCATGGAGTGTTTCTAAATCCAATGTTCTTTAGGTTTTCCATTATCTAGCTAGTGAGGAGCTCCTTTTACCTAGTGGAATTAGGTAATCTAATTAGAGGATGCATTTATTATTGGTTAAAATGAAATTATTTTGGTCTTATTTAGATTTAACGACCCCATATGATTTATATAATATTCTTAGACCAATTAGAGATCTTAAATAGTTAACCTTAGTGGCTGGAAGATTTACTGGTTAGTAATAACACCTATTAGATTCTTGATCAAATATTTGAATATATAAAAGGAAAATCTCTAGTGAATCCTCTAAAAGTTATCTTAAGAGACAATCTCTATTCTACATCAATTTTAAAGGCTCTCATTTCCTGTATCTTACCTAAATCTCTCATCTCAAATTGTACTCATCATTCTGGGAGTTTAAGGATTGAAATTATAATGGGTTTGTTCCAAGCAAACCTTCTTCTTATCATCTCCTTACACAATGGTTTCTCATTACCTCAAAAATGAGGGATGGGTTCCTTGAATACCAAATACAGGTCTTGTTGCATTAGATGATTTCATTTGTTTAGATGGGTGGTGGCATTCCATCTCAATCGGGTCCCCTCCTCAGTAGCGGTATGGATCAATATTCCAAGGATCCCCCTACATATCCATAATTGTTTTTTATCTAGCATATTGGAAATGCTATCAGCTCTTTCTTATGTGCAGAATATTTCACCCTTAACATGATAGACTCTTATGTGGCCCGTGTATTCATGGAGATGGACTTATCCATACCTCTTCCAGATCAGATATTCCTTAGAGAAGGAATCTCCCTCTCTAGGTGACAAAGATTATTGTATCTTCATTCTGAAATATTCTTCTCATATTTACAACTATAGGGCTATTAAACCTCAACACATAGGAATATTAGAGTTGGTAAGCAAATGGAGTCAGTTTCGGCCTCTGGCTCATTTTTGTGGCTTCAGAAGGACACAGTTAAGGCATGTCACCCTAGTTCTAACCTATCTTCTCCCAAAAGGGAGTTTTATTCTTTTTTGAATCCCAAACTTAATGAGTATGATTCCATCCCGTAATTAGATATCCCAGGTTCTTGATATCTAGGCTCATGAGGAACCTCCATTTGTATCTTCTACATATTTATCCAATGGATTTTCAGTGCTCTCTAAGGCATCGATTGGTGTGTGGAATCTATAAGATCCCACTTTTTCATTATCCTCCCTAGAATCAGACATTAGAACAAGATCCCAAAATAAAAGAGATCAAGGTAGGTTCCTCTAGTACCCATTTGGCCTTTATCGTACAATAATTATAGGATATATACTCTTCAATTATTTCCTTCATAGTTTGGAATGCTCATGGATTAGGCACACATGTTAAAACTGACTTTATCTCCAATGAGTTATGCAATGGTAATATGTCTCTATTTTCGGTTCTAGAACACAAACAAGGATACTTTTGAGTCAGTGAGTTTTCCTGCAGGATAGGTCTATATGAATGTATGCATATTTATCCTAAAAGTTATCATATATGAATTTTTTATGAACCCAATATCAGTGTATAGAAGGTTGAAGTTTAAGATCAAAACATCGAAACTAAATTTAGTAATGGAGTATCCGGTTTCTATATCACACTTATCAATGATAAATGTGATTCTTATTTATGGAGGAACTCTAAAAGGGTTTTAGGTCTTTAAATCTAGGTGAAAATTCTTTGCTGGTAGGTGGTGACGTAAATGTGATTTTTTAAAATTCATAGAATAAGGGGGTAACTTGTTTCTCAGGAAAGCGATGTAAGATTTTTCCTTATTCACGACACAAACAAGTGTTATAGATATAGGCTGTGAAGGAGATAAATACACATGGTGTAATAATCGTAAAGGTGTTAATCATACTTGGTGTCACCTAGATAGGTGTATGATCAACATCCACACAATCTCATCTTACCCAGCAACTATGGTAACCCACCTAGTTAGATCTTTTTATGTCTACTCTCAAATTATGGTCTCAGTACATGGGGATAGGGAAAACCATGTTCAATTTTCTTCTAAAAAATTTGGAAATCCACTCCTAGATATTCCTAGGTTGTGAGAGAGTCTTGGAATAAACTTATATATATCAATGTTTGTATTTTTCTTCACAACAATTTAAAGAGGGTTCAAGGATATTTTCTTCAAGAGTCTAGGTAGGAGGACAACGCTAACAACCTCTCTTATATAAAAACTGAAATTGTTAAAATGGAGGTGTCTCTTAAAGGAATATTAAATGATGATATCTACTATATTCTTTTTCACCAAAGGAAAATATTTTCTAATATTCTTTTGTAATAAAATGGTGTGATTTGGGAGCTTTAAAAAATAATATGGTTGAATGAGTGTGACAAAAATGTGACCTATTTTCATTCTTACATCAAGTAGAAAAGTAGGTCTTCTTATTAAAATAATCTCATATATAATGGGGATTTTACTAATAAAATATAGGAGGTGGTAAGTATGAATAATTCTTTGTTTTGTTATATTATTTCTAATCTTAACCCCAATATGTAAGAGGGGTACCCAATAGGCCATGAAGAAATTTTTTATAGAATTCCCAGTGTTGTTTCTACTATGGAAAATAATATCATTGGATCATTATCAAAAGAGGAGGAAATTAAATAGGCGTTCCATTCCCTTAACCAGGATAACTTCCCAAAACCTAACAACTTTCTTAGTTCTTTTTATGTGGTTTCCTAGAATATGATTAAGAATGAGATTGTTTTGGTGATTCAAGACTTCTTTCAGGGGGTGGGGGGGGGGTGGTTCATCTTCCTAGAGTTTCTAGTGCTAAGTACCTTTTAATTATTCGAAAGGTAAATTAACCCTCTTATTTGATCCAATATAGGACCATCAGTATATGAAAATTCCCTTACAAGTTTCTTGCTAGTGTTCTTAACAAAATAATCTCTTCTTTCCTTCCAACCTAGATCTCAAGTGAACAACAAAGTTTCATTAATCACCGGTCTATTCAAGTAGCTATTGGTATCATGTAGGAAATGATATATGATATAAATAAGAAAAATATTGACTCTAATATTTTAATTAATATCGATATGGACAAGGAATATGATAGATTGGAATGAAATTTTAGTTTGAAATCTTTGTCTAGCATGGGATTCTTGTCTTGGAATTTGAACTTAATTTTTAGATGCTTCAGCTTTGCTTGGATGTCTATTTCATTATTTTGAATAAGATTTGGTTTTTTCAAATCTGTTTGGGGGATTAGACAAGGGGATACTTTGTCACTAACTCTTTTTATATTGGCCTGAGACTCTCTCCATAAATTGATTAACAAGAATCAGGTGTTTGGTACCATCACAACATATATATTTAGGTCTTGTTCTCATGGAGTCTCCCATGTCATGTTTTCAGATGACATGATTCTCTTTTATAATGGTAACAATAGATCCATGAGAGGTATCAATAAAATCTTGGATGAGTATTGTAAATGGAGTGGGGAAAATATCAATCGTAACAAAAGTTGCATCTACATTTCAAGGAATTTCTTAGAGAGGAGGGCCCACTTTATTAAGTCAAACTTGGTAATCCAAAGAATGAAATTTCCTGTGGAATAATTAGGTGCTACAATATCTTTATGAATCCTATGTATTCATCTTCATGAAATAGTTTTGGATAAGATTACAAACCAAATTAACAATTGTAATAATTGATTTCTCACTTTTGGAGGTATGATCACTTTGGTTAATTGTGTTTTATCATTTATCCCAATGCATATTCTCTTGGTTCTTAAGGTATGTAAATATATAATCAAAGAGATTGAATATAACATGTGTTATTTTATTTGTGACACCCAATCGAAGGGGTGATTTGATTGGGCATCATGTAAAATAATGGAAAATCCTTATAATGTTGGATGTATTAATCTTAGATGTGTGAAGGAGATGATGAATAACATGCATGAAAGGATTTTATTGTAAAATATAGAAGGAAAGTCCCATTAGGCTACCTTTATCACCAAACTATATAGGAATTATCCAAGTTCATCCAGTGGAAATGCCTCAGTGCTTTGAAGAATGATAGAAAATCATATTACAAATTTACAGACACAAGAATGGTGGATAATTGACTGGGGATATATCAAATTTTGGGGTGAAAATTGGTTTGGTTCCAAACTCAGCTTCACGTGTTACCCAAAGCCCAACATGTCCTTTTATCAAGTTTGTGGTTTCCCCAGGTTCATTATAGCCATTCTTAGTAATGAACAATGGATTTTTTTAATCTGATTTCCTTGAATCATGATCAGGATAGATTCATTTTGATAGGATCTTCTTCAGGGATATTTACGATTAAAGATTATCACAAATTGGTGTATGATAATGATGCAGAAGACTCATGTGGAGGATTATTTTGGTGCAGGGAGGTTCTAGCGAAGTATAAGTTTTTGATCTGGTGAATATGGAACCACGCTCTTCCCATAGACGATTCCATGAAACACAAGGGAATTCGAATGGCTTCTAAATTTCATTTCTACAACAACCCCAAAGTGGGGTCAATATCTGATTTATTTCTTATAGGTGAGTGGGTGGAGAGTATATGGTGCTCAATTGGTGTGTTCATGGGAATGTTGTCACATTCCACCAATAATAATGTTTTTATGCAACAATGAATTCAAGGGAAGGGGAATAAACTCTAGGAAAAGGAGGCTAGGATCATCATATTCACTTCCAGGTGATCATTCTAACGGAGCAAAAGAAACAAAGAGTGTTCAGAGAGTATGAAAAACCTTGAGCCTGACTATCTTGGAAAGGACCAAATTTTTGGTGGTGGACCTTGTTAACCTTCTCAAGCACAGAGATATTGCATTATCTTTTAGATCACTCATGTTTAACAGGAATAATGATTCTATAATTATTAGTCACTCCCATCAAGGTCGATGGATTTGTTGGCAGCCACAGACCGATGATTTCAAACTCAATGTGAGCTGTTCTTGCTTTTCAAAGAAAACTCAAGGCAGAGGTTTAGTTCAGGATAAAAATAGTTTAGTTGTGATTGCTTTCATGAATTCCTTTGGTAGAGGTGACTCTCTTAGGGTTGAGTCTCATGCCATGATATATTGAATGGATTTATCTAGGAACATATCTTCGCAGGATATTGAAACTGATTATCTTGTTCTTCAGGCATCTATTAAAGGAAATATTTCTACCCCTATATCATCACCCACCATATTCATTAATGCAGGCATATCACTACTAATTGGGTGAACATCCTCCACATGTGGTGTGAATGAAACTATACAACTGATTACCTTGCCTCTACATCTTCACTGGACTATCCTTACTAACTTTTTTCCACCATGAGAACCCTTTCGAGTGATTTTTTGAATACTTTTAGAGGTTATGTGCATGTTTTCTATTTATATAGACACCCTTGAACCATTTCAATCTCTTGTTGTGTTCTTCTGCTATTTTTACCAAATTTTTGGATAATAAAAGTATTATTCTAGTATAGCATTGACTATTGGAATATAATATTCAGACCATTTAAATTACCCAAAGTTTAACACAAAAAATTACCTAGTAATGATGATACCAAATATTTTTTAAACTATAAGGTTATAAATTTTATTTATTGTTTATTAAGTAGAAATGTTTATTTCCATATTTTATCCTACAAATTCCTAATTATATTTGGAGGACTTTTAAATTCACTCATCAAGGAACTAATAATATATATATAACTAAGTTAAGTATTTATAAGAATGAGTTTCAAAAATTCAAAATGTTTGATCAATAAATCATTAGTGATGTGTACAATAAATTTACTAAAATCATGAACAACATGGGTTCTCTTAGAGAAACTATGAGTAATAACGTACTAATTGATATAATACTTCAATATTTACCTAAAAAGTGTAACTCTATGAAGGTTTATATTGAATAAAGTAAATATTTTACTAATTATCCCATAGATACACTCATTGGATCATTAATTCAATATAAACTTGAGTAGAAGAATAATTATAGTGATGTTTGCAAAAAAATGGAGTTACTTTTAAATCAACCAAAATGGTTATTTTTTACTTTTTAAATTAAAGTGTAGGTTCATAATTTTCTAAAAAAAGAGATTTGTTAAAAAAAATTGAAAATTGAATACAAGGAGTCATGAATAAGAGACAAACCTCTAAGGAAGGGTATAAAAAGAAGCACAATAAAAATTTTAAGATAAAAAGTAATTATAGTAAATTTAATTATGTTTATGATCTAACATATTATGAGTATAGTGAGAAGAGACACATTAATACTAATTGTATGAAGCTAAAGAATATAATAAGTGAAAATAACTATAGAAATATATAGAATAAATCTCTTTGTGGTGGATGGAGTTGCATGAAATAATCTGGTTCAGGTAATGAGTCTAAATGCAAGAAGAAAACATGTAACCTTGATTTAATGGAAAAACATTCTAACCTAACATTTTCAAATCCTAACTAACACTATTAAAGTGGTTAAGAAACTATTATAAGGTAATATATTCACCTTTTAATGATTTTTAAAGCCTACAAAAATGAGTTTAATTCATTCAAGTCTAATCAAGGTTAATTCTGATTCTATTTTTTATTATGATTATGATTCTAATTGTAATAAAACAAGAATTAAAGAGTTAAATTAAAATTTTGATAACTATCAAGATGAAATTGAAAATATTTTTGAAATATAAAATAAATTTATTCAGGATCATAATAAAGTTATAAAATTAATGAAGAATGTCATTCTAGAAAATGAAAAGATAAAAGATAACGTGTCTATGTTTGATAATGAAAAGGTATAATTCAAGATTATGAAGGATAATACTTATAAGAAAAAATAGGGAATAATAGTTTAAATAATTATACTTCATATAAAAAATAAAAAATATATGATGATTTGGAAATTATTCAAAGGGAAAATAGAAATCTCAAAGATAAAGATAAGAGTTTAAAAGGCGCCATATCTAAATTTACTATTGGAAGTCAATGTATAGAAGATTATTTGAGATTATATAATATGAAAAATAATAAGAAAAATAGGAATTGTATTGGTTTTTATGATATATTACCTCATATTCACAAGAATAAATTTATAAAATAAAAAACTGTTGGAATTTCATATGTTACTTACTTAAAATGTGAATATTTTGATCATTCTGATTCAGATTGATCTTTACAATATGTTCAATATTTTTGTCCGAAAAGGATTATATTTCTAAATATTTTGAATATGTGAAAATGAATAATTCATCTGTATCATGGACACTTAAAATATATTACTCAAATCCTATTATAAATAAGCTGATTTACATTCCCAAGTGTTTTATTTTGGCTATCATGCATACTCATTCATGTTTCAGTTAAATGGAATGATGGAATGTTCTTAACTTTGTAAGTAACTTTTTTATTTTATCCATTGATAAAATTTTATAAGTAATATTTTATGGTTTAATGGAATATACTTAATAATTATTCACTTTTTAATTCATTAAAAATCATTTCCTAATTCTTTGAATATATTTTAAAGTGTTTTCAAACCACTGTGAAGTAGTTATGTTTTTCACTGTAGGTGTTTGAAATATATAATAACTATTTATTTTAATTATATAAAGGAAGACTTAATTTAGGGGGAGTTTTCATCTTTGAATTTAAAAATCACTAAAATTTATTTTGAATTTATTATAATATGCTTGTTTTAATTCAATTTGTGTTTGTTTCCCTGTACTTAAATTTTTTAGGTTTTTAAATATATCTATAATATGTTGAAATATTCTACAATTATAATTTTTTCTTGATAAAGATACCATGATTTTATATTTATATTAGTTTTATAATTTTATAGTTTTTTAGTTTTAAACATACAAATGTGTTTTACTTAGGGGAGTTTCTTTGTTTAACAATTTGGTAAATTGAGATTGATTTTATAATTTTCAATATGCAATTAAACATTATTAATTTATTAAGGGGGAACTTAAATTTTTATGCTTATAATATTTTGAGTTTTACTTATTTACTATTTAAATGAAAATGATAGAGAGTTTTTGTAAATCATTTACTTTTTACGATATGCTAAATTGTTATATTCAAAATGGGGGAGATTTTTTGTTAATTTATATTAACATTTTTATAAATTTCAATAGGTGTAGAATTTTTATATTTTTTTTGAAATTTATTTTGGTTTTGTAATTTCTAAAAATATTTTATTGTTACTATAAGGAATATGTTTTATTGATGGAGAGTTTATTAATACTGAAGCTTTATATTTGTTTGTTTGTTTGTTTTGAATGTTAATAATACTTCACCTTGATTACAAATAAATAAAAAAATTTAAATTGTATAATTAAATTTTCTCAAATTATTCTTCTATCATATTTTGTTTAATATTTTCGTGTTGGATGTTTATAATGTTTTTATAAAGGATTATGCATTCATCGTGTTGTATGTAGTTTTTGGATTTTTTGAATGTATATTTTTTGTTTAGTTCAATTCTTTGAAGTCACACAATTTTTGTCTCTTGTTTACATAGACATGACTCATGTTTACTCACATTATATTCATGCTTACACACAACTAGAATTATGTTCACACAAATCTAGATTCATGTTTATACATAACTAGATTCATTTATGTAAAGAACTATATTCATGCTTACATAGAAGCTAGAATCTTGTTTACACAGATATCAAAATGATTCTTATGGGGTTTTTATGATTATCAGATATTTCATGCTTATATGATACTCAATATTATATTAAATATATTTTTTAACAATTTGTTTTTTGAAAACTAACACCATACAATTTTTCTTACATCTTTAATATTTTGGTTTACTACAAGTTTTTATGATTTTTTATAATAATTTTATTGATTTGTAAAATAATTATAATTAGTAATGATGTTATTCAAAGTCATTTTGAAATTTTTGATGGAGAAAAAATGTTAGAATTATTTTTAAAATATTCTTAAGATTTCCAATATAAGAAACAATATTAATTCCTTACTATTATTCTTTATAATTGTGATTTTTTATGATTGGTTTTTAGGAAACACCCATGTGGTCATAAAAATTGAGGAGTTATTATTCTTATAATTTGAGAAGTTTTCTTTAAATAATGTCTATATATCTTGAGCAACAGAACATGATATGTGATATCAAAGAGAGAGAGACAAGATATTACTATTTTTATAATAAATCTCTAATTGTTACAGTGCGACATCATTCATACTACATTGATTCGAATTTATAAGGATTGTAAGTTCCACCAAAGCTTTAATATTCACTATCAAAATGAAATGGTTGAAGTAGCCTCATCTTCACTAGGGTTCCTTATATTATTCTTTCACTGGTTATATTATTTTATTATTTTATTTAGACTATATTATTTAGTGTTGTTATGTTTTCATCAAGTTATACCTCATCTCACACACAATTATGCCTCTAACCAAAAGGTAGTGTCTCAGTTTTCCAAACATGAACAAAAATTAGGTCTACAGAAGTTATGCTTGAACCCATAAGAGTATTGGAGTTCTTATTTTTTATTTTCATTGCATTATCTAACTGAAAACTACTGTTTAATTTCTCATAAATTATCTATTTTGATTTCATATTTTTTTATATTTTTATGATTATATATAGTATATCTTAATACAAACTACTTTAAAAGTTTTGGTGTTCTTATTTTTTTATTTCCGTTGCATTATCTAACTGAACACTACTCTTTAATTGTGCATAAATTATCTATTTCACTTCTATATTTTAATATACTCTTTTTTAATTAATTTGTGTAAAAGTTTTAAAAGGTATATTCACCCCACTATAAACCATATCTCTATCTCATGCTAGGTTAATAGTGTCTAGTAACATGTTAAGGCACCTATAATGGAACTTATAGAGAAATAAGATAGTGTATAAATAATAACAAACTTTATATGAAATCACCTATGTAATATAATATATTTTTAATCAATAAAACATTAAACATGGTGCATAATTATGTTTTAACCCGATATGATCTATTTCTATTTCTTTTAATTTTGAAAAAACTAATTTGTAAACCACCATGGACATAAATTTTATCAAAAAGTTTCATTTAAATAAAAGGTCCTAATATATATTATTTTATTAACATAGAAGGAACAAACCCTTTCTTAACCGTTCTACTAATGTCATATCACTTATGACACACCCAATGTATTCTACCTCACTGTGTCCATATATTATCAAAATTTTCATCCATACATAAAAAGTAGGAAATTCATGATACATATCAATAATTGTCTCAATTATAAGGAAAAATACACATTCTTTGATGTATAAATATCCAAAAAAACATAAAACATATATAATTTTTATTGGAAAGTGTGTCCTCATGACATACCTTCTTGGAGATGACCAAATTTGAACTTCATAAGAAGAAATGTGACAACCATCAGGTCAGAGTTATGACTTAGTTGAGTGTTGGTCTTTCTATTTTGGGACCTGATAATATTCAAAGGATAAGAGGATAAAAATAAGGGGTTTGGGAGGAAAAATTCCAGGAACACAGTTAAAGATCATAGTTAGTTTAACCATGCAGTAACCTTGAAGTATGACACTGTGTTTAAACAGTGGAGTTTTTCACAGTTGGAGAATGGATAAAGAATCCATGTGACCTCCAATTGAAAATTGTGCACCCTTTGTATAAAGGGTTTTCACAGTTGGTGCATGGTTAAACTAACTATGTGGACAACACATGCCCCCATCTATAGTGTTCATTATTGGTTCTTGGTTAAAGTTCATAATTAGTTTAACCATACAACCTCCTCCAAGAAACCGTGAAACCTCCATATGAACTTTTAGAAAATGGGATTTTACCCTTTTTACCTTTGTCCTTTTAAGCCCAATCAACCCCTAATGTCATATTTTCTTGTTATTTTACTTTTTTATTACTTTGGAGTCATCTCCCTTTCGATTCTTAGAAGAATTTATTCATTTTTGATAGATCACATCAAGGTATATTGTGTTTTTGATCCTGTTTCGCCTCTTTTTTATAGATCAACATTAGATCCATTTTCCTATAATCTTATGGAAAATAAAGGGGCCCTATATGGTAGATATAATGGGGTTTGATAGAATATCAATGTGTTTCTTGTAGATCTAGTATCGTGAGGACCTGGTATCCTTTCCTCAGTCTCTGTTTTTAGGGCGGTTTGTGGTACCAATGTTTTAAGTTATGTGTTTCTATACAAAGGGTTGATTCTTTGAATTGATTATTATTATTATAAAATTCATTTGGGTAATTCATTGAATTGAATTGATTTTTAGTTTTAAATTATTTCTGGGAATTATAAATGTTTTAAAGGGGTTTTGATTTAAAAATGGGGTTTTCACAATAAGTGTTTTATTAAATGGTTGGATGGAAGTATTTGATATAAAATGAGGATTCAAACACTGAAGTAGAATTGGATTGGCTATAAAAATTTCTTCAAAATTTTTATTATAGTTTTAAAATGGATTTTTGAAAATGGAACATTGGGAACCTTAGGTGCGTCGGGAAAGGTATATAGGTGACCCTAGTGAGTATGGAACCACCAGGGGTTGATTTTATGATATCGATTAAATATGGAAGGACTCAATGATGATACCAACATTATTTCTATTTAGGATATATTATGTCTAGTATATAGTCTTATATACTAGGGACCAATACAGAGTTCTTTATCATTTAAGATTATTTATTTCAGGATGGATTTTTTCATGGATAGCTGCTCACATGTTTTCCACATTAGGTTATGTCACATGGTTTTACATGATGGATTATGTCATGAATGTGTGTTTAATTTCTTACCTTATGGTGTATAGATATGCTCTTCTTGTTTTATCACTTTTAATTTTCATATTCCTAGTTTTTTGGATATGAAATGATTTTATGAAAAACAAAAGAAAAATATTTACAAATGGGTTTGGATTTATGAAAATTATTTTTAAAACTATTTTTGTTTTAAGATCTAAAACTATTGAATTCTTGATATTAGACCTTGTATAGAATATTTGGTGGTATCCTACTAGTATTTTTGCTCACAACCTACTTTTTTCCTTTGGATGGGTATAGATGTTGTATTGTAGGATCTAGGTAAAGGGAAGGGAATTTTTTAGTATGATGGCTTCTCATATTGTCACAACTTTCCGTTCAAGTTGGTTTGGTGGTGAAATTTTGTCAAATGGAGACTCATTGGTCTTGCATTTTCATAATTTGTGGTTTAGCTAGTTTGGATTTGATTAGATGGGTCTTGGATGTATCTTTTTATTCTATATTTTAATCTGGTTATTTGTCTTGTTTGGGTAATATATGAGACTTGTTTTTTTTTCTTGTTTATACCTCACCATGATGGGTTGGCTTGGGTGGCTTGTCTAGTTGACCAAAGTTAGTTTTTTAAAATTTGATATCAGAGAAATGATCAGCCTGAAGTGTGTTAGAAATTCCCGAGTGTGGTTTTGTGTCTTAGGTAATTAGTATTTAGGAACTTCATAATTTAGGTAGTAAGTGTGGGAGGATGCCTGGCCAGCTCACTTTCATGTCTTAACTTGAGTTACCATGGTTAGGCAGAATTTTTTTACCTGGTTTGAGAATTGGTGTTTGAGGTCATTTAAATGAAATGAATGGGGAGAGTATTTAGATGTACCATTTCCTTTTGAAATCATTTTTTTCATTCATGGAATTCATGATTGATTTAAATTCTTGATGTTTTAAAGCATTTAGATGAATTCTTAAAGTTGGTCCTAAGATTTTGGAATGTGCTTTAAATCTGATTGGTCATTGCATTATGTTTAAAAAACAATGACTTTGATACTATATATTTCAAATATGAGGGATAAATCTAAAAAACAGGATCCATAGGATAATACTCTAGTGTATTCTTCTTTTTTTGAAGTATTAATTTTTAAAATTCAATCTTTGGGTCTAGTTGGTGTTGGGAACCCTAGATGTGTGGTGGATCATGGCTCTAAATTCACTAAGCAACACCCACCCATCTTCTATGGTGATAAGGGACCCCAAGAATCTGAGGAGTGTCTTGATCATATTGCGAGGATAGTAATCTTCTTAAAGACTCCTAAGGAATCTAAGGTGGATTTTTACTTGTACATGTTTGAGGGCTTGGGAAGAATATGGTGGGACTCCATCATGTAAGCTAAGTTTCATGAGGAAATTACTTGGAATTCCTTCAAGAAAATATTTAATCTAGAGTTTTTACAACTAGAAATTATGCGCAGTGAATACCCAAAAGATTATAACCTTAGAGCTTTGGGATAATACTATTTTGGAGTATTCCACTCTCTATTCTAAGTCAGTATGTCTATTAATAGAGATATTTACCAATGAGTACCTAAAGGATCAGAGGTTTAAGTTGGGACATAGTTCTGATATCTAGTCGTTGTTGATTTTCATGTGAATTCCAACCTTTATAGAAGTAGTTGAAAAATTAGATAAGGATAAGGAATATATATATGGAAATAAAGGTTTGGGTGAAGCTCTAGTTGGTGAAGTTGTTAGCTAGGTTGTATCTTCTGACCAGAAAAGGAAGCACAAGGGTGGTCAGTTTTCTTCAGGACTAGATTCTGGAGATTCATCAAGATAGTAGCCTCTTTTCTACTATCATTGTGAAAGGAAAGGTTATACCACGACAAATTGTATTGATCCTCCTATGAATTTTTATCATTATAGATTATCAGGCCATATAAATCATTTTTGTGAAAGGATATCCTAGGTCATTAAGGTAGGATTCACTTTCACCAAGGGTTCACATGTTTTTATTGATGCTTCCAAGGGTGGTAGGTCTAATAATCATGAAAAGGGGGATGTTCATGTGGTTAATACCGGATGGATTTATGCAACTGAGTATGCACCTGAGGAATCTGAAGTAGGTCCAACTACTATTAGAGGTATGATGTTTATTTCATCTTTTTGGTGCTGGATTTGTTTGATACAGGTTCTACTCATTATTTTATATTGTAAAAGTTCATTTACATGTCATTATTACATTATAAACTTATTTCATAATTTTTGGATCTTTACAAAACTCTAGGAAGAAAGTCCAAACAATATTTCAAGTGTTCCTCATGTCAGGTGACAATAGATGACTTTAAGGTGATATGGGACTTTTTAGTTCTTGATATTGACAACTTAGATCTGATAATTTGAATGGGTTAGATGATCAGAATTAAGGACTAGATATATTATTATCATTTTTGGGTTTAGTTTTTATCTTTTGATGGATTCACTCATTCTTTTCAGGGTGAGTGGGAATCTAGATAGAGAAGGGAGGGGCCTGTTGTTCCTTATGCAAGGGTGATCTCATGCCATTTTTTAGAGATGTTTCTTGATTCCATTCACCCTTTTTTGGGTATTCTACTTCCTCAAGTGGTGTTTACATACCCTAAGGTCTTTCCAGATGGTTTTTCTAGGTTACCACTATAGAGATATGTTAATTTTACTATTGACCTATCCCTGGTATGATTCCCATTTCTATGCCATCTTATAGAATGGCACTTGATGAGTTCGTGGAACTTAAGGTCCAATTTGATGAGATAGAGGCTAAGGGATTTATTTATCCTAGAATTTCATTAATGGATTTTACTATCTTATCTTATAATAAGGTATATGTGAGGCTCAGATTTTTCATATATTATAAAAAGTTAAATCGGGTGATCGTTAATAAAAATTATCCTTTCCCTAGGATTGATGATATTTTTACTATCTTAGAGGGGAATTATGGTTTTGAAAGATTGAACTACCATTAGGGTGCCACCAAATGAGGGTCTTATAATATGATATACCTAAGATAATGTTTAAGATCCATTATGGGCATTTTGAGTTTCTAGTTATGCCATTATGTCTCACCAACTCACCTATAGAATTTATGGATTTTATGAATAAAATATTTCATTGATTCTTGGAATATTTTTTTTGTTTTGTTTATGGATGATATATTAGTGTAATACTATAAATTTTAGGAGCATATGAACCATTTTTATATCTTTCTTCAAACCTAGAAAGAACATTATCTATATGGTAAGATTTCTAAATGTGAGTTTTGGATTTAGGAAGTGAAATTTCTAGGGAATGTCATATCTAAGAGGGGTGTATCAGTGGATCCTAAGAAAATAGAGAATTTTTTGTCTTGGGAGTATCCCAATAATGTGTTTTAGATTCTAAGATTCTTTATTTTAGCCAGTTACTATAGACGGTATCTTTAGGATTTCTATAAGATCACATATTTAATGAAATATTTAACCTGTAAGGGTGTAAAGTTTGAATGGAATGAAAAATGTTAGAGATATTTTGTAGAGATGGAGATTAGATGAAACTGAGAACCGTTTTTGATTCTTCTAAATCTGGTTTTAGGTTTTGATGTTTTTTGTGATAATTTTTGTATGAGTTTGGGATGTTTCTTGATATATGGGAAATAAGTGGTAGCCTATAACTCTTGCTATTTATTACCTCATAAGAAGATATACCCAAAAAATGATCTTGATTTAGAATTAGTTACGCATGCACACAAAACGTGGTGTCACAATCTCTATATGGATTGATTTATACTGTATTATGATCATAAGAGCATGAACTATATTTTTACTCTAAGGGATTTGAACTTGTGACATAGATTCTAGGTGGAGTATATTAAGAATTTTAATTTTGATATTATGTATACTTATATAAAAGGTATTTTGGTTGATGATGCATTAAGAAAAAAATTATTGGCACAATACGTGATGGAATTAGTTGAGGAGTGGTATCTGATGAGTTTGTTTGCTGAGATGAGCTTGGGAGTATAAAGGTTAGTGGACAGGTGTTCTTGGATTCAATAAAATACGACTCTTCTTTTTATGTGTGAGTTCATCTCAACCAGATGATATAAACCATGATCCAATGATTGGGTAAAAGACTTTATGGTGGGAAGACCTCGAGTGAGTGGTCTTGGTATCCTAGTGGATCTTTGTACTTCTACAGTAGGCCAATTGTTCTGTTTTCTCAGAGGTAGGAGTTGATGGATAGTGGAAATCATTCATGTTGGTCTGTACACCCTAGGGATACCAAGATGTATCATGACTTGATATGTTGGTATTGGTTTCCAAGGATGAGGTGGATAGTTGTAGTTTTTGTTTCACAGTGTCTCACTTATTAGAAAATTAAAGTGGAGCACCATAGACCTTCTAGTTTGTTGCAACCTTTTCCCATTCTAGTATCGAAGTGGGATGAAATTTACATGGACTTATAAATTGGTTTTCTATAGAATTATATTAGAGATAATGTGATTTGGGTGATCATCTATTGACTTAAAAAATCATACCATTTCTTGCCTATCAAGGAGATGAAAAAATGGGATATCTAGGGGACTTGTATATCTAAGAGATTATGAGACATCATGGGATTCCCTCTACTATTCTATCTAATTGTGACATGAAGTTCACATCTTGGTTCGAAATTTTTTTTAGGATCTGATGGGTTCTTAGATTAAATTGAGCATGAATTATCATCCATGGATAGATGAAAAAATAGAGAGAGATATCTAGGGTCTTGAGGATATGCTCAGAGCTTGTGTGCTTGATATTAGAGGATCTTGGGAAAATTATTTTCCTCTAGTCAAATTTTTCTATAAAAATAGTTATAAGGATTTGGTAAAGATGATTCCCTTTGAAGTTTTTTATGAGTGAATATGTAGATCTCCCTTGTGCGAGGTAGAGTTGGGGAATCAGTCCTTGTTTGGGCCTAGTCTCATTTAGGTGATGATGAAAAGGTGTAGTTGATTCAAAATAGGTTTTTCAAAACACAAAGATATTATAAATATTATGTATACCATCACTGTTATCCACTAACGTTTGAGGTTTGTGATCAGTTTTCTCTCATAGTTTCACCTCTCTTGGGACATCATTGGATGGGTAAGTAGGGAAATTTTACACTTAGGTTTTTTGGACACCTTAAGATCATAGATAAAATTAGAAAGTTGTAATATTAATTGGAATTAACTTATATCTTGAGTTAAATCTACAATGTGTTTTATATTTCCCAGTTGGTGAGCTATCGCCTAGATCCTTCCCATTTGATTGGATTGGAGGATATTGATCTTGATCATAATACCACCATGTTTGATGAGTCAGTTCAAATTATGGATCATCAGGATAGGTTACCATACAGTAAAATGACCGCGTTAGTCCAGGTACTATGGCAGTGCATATGGGATAGCTACAAGATGTCAGATAAAGAATCATTTATGAGGGTTTAGTGTCCTTATCTTTTTTAGAGTCCAGAATATTGAGTATTTATAGGGGTATAAAGTGCTTATGGTGGGGATAATTATGATTCCCACTAGGTCACAACTATGTCTTATTTGAGCCTTGTTGTTTTATCTTTTGGGGTCCTAGAAGATTCGAGGGATTGAGGGATGACAATAAGGGTTTTGGGGGGGGGGGGGGAATTCCAGGAACATGATTAAGTCTCATCGTTATTTTAACAATATGGTATGGAATTATGTTTGAACAGAGGAGTTTTGCACGATTTGAGCATGGAAAATGAAACCATGCAGCCTCCAGTACAAACCATGCTCCTTTTGGACAAAGGGGGTTTCATGGTTAAAATAAATATGTGGAAAAACCATATACCCATCTAGAGTGGCTAGTAGGGGATCACTGTTATGGGTCATGATTAGTTTAACTGTGTAACCTCTTTTATAAAACTGTGTGACCTCTTTCTGAACTATTAAAAATAGGATTTTACCCTTTTCTCCTTGGGTCAATTTTAAGCCTAATTAACCCCTAATATCATATTAAATCATCATTATCCTTCCACAGTGCTTTTTAGGTATCTCCCTTTGTATTCTTAGAGGAATTCCTTTGTTCTTGGTGGACCTCATTATGATATGTTTTATTTTTGATCCAGTTTCCCCTCTTCTTTGTAGATCTTTGTTAGATCCCTTACCCTATCATCTAGTGGAACCCAAAATGTTTTTTTATGATAGATATAATGGGTTTTGACATAGGATTTATGTGTTTCTTTCTAATCTAGGATCATGAGTACCCAATGAACCTTTCCCTGGTCTTCATTTTTGAGGGTGGTTTGTGCTACCTCTATTTTGAGGTAGGTGTTTCTATAAAAAGGATCAATTATTTGAATTTATTATTGTTCTTGTGAAATTAAATTGGTTTATTAATTTAATTGAAGTGTTTTTTAGTTTCATGTTATTTAATGGAAATATAAAAACTTTTAAATGGGTTTTCTTAAAAAATGGAGGTTTTCACACCAAGTGTTTGATTAAATGCTTGAATGGTGGTTTTGGATTGGAAATGGATTTTATAACTCTAAATAGGAATTATATTGGATTGGATTTTTTTTTATAAATTATGAGCATGGATTTAAAATTTATTTTTGAAAATGGCACATTGGGAACCTTAGGTGCGTCAGGAAAGGGACATATGTGACCCTAGTGTGTGTGGCACCATTAGGGGTTGTTTTCAAGATATCGATTGACTGTGGCAAGGCTTGATATTTGTTGGTTCCAATATTATGAATGTTTTGAATATATTATGTATAATACATATTTCCATAGTCAATATCCCAATATGAAGTGTTTTTTCATTTATGGTTATTTATCACATGATCGATTTTTTCATGGATAACTGCTCACATGTTTTCCACATGAGGCTGTATCACATGGTTTCACATAATGGGTTATGTCATGAATGTGTGTTTACTTGATTAACTTATGGTGTATGGATATTATCTCCCAATTTTATCACTTATACTTTTTATATTCCTAGAATTAGTGATATTAATGGATTTTATTAAAAACTAAAGGAAAATGATTTACAAATGGGTTTGGATTTATGATAATGCTTTATAAAACTATTTTTTAGAAAGTTAGAACTATTAAATTATTGATATTAGAGCTCATATAGACTCTTTGGTGGTATCCTACCAGTATTTGTGATAAAACCCTACTTTTTTTTCTTTTTGATGGGTTTAGATGTTGCAATCCAGGATCTAGGTAAACATAAGAGCATTTTGTACTATGTTGGCTTCTCTTATCATCACAACTTCCAATTTGGGTTGGTTTGGAGGTGAAAGTTTGTCATAATGTGACTTATTGGTCTTTTATTTTCATACTTTTTGGTTTATATTGTTTTTCTTGGATTGTATGGGTCTTGGATGTATCTTTTTATTTCTTGTTATACTTTGTTTGTATGTGTTTTTTGGGTAATATACAAGACTTGTTTCATTTATCTTGTTTATACCTCACCGTGACGGGCTAGCTTGGCCGACTTGTCTATTTGACTAGGGTTCATATATTACAAGAAATATCAATATTTATGATCCCATAGCATCAGATATATATACATCATGTAACACCCAAATATTTTAAATTATATATTCCTTTAAGACCTAATATGTTTGATAGTGGGAGATACTTGCAATACCAAACCACTACAAACCACGAAGAAATATATATCCATTAAAATGTAGCTATAGAATTGGAGGGTAAAAATAGATGTAACAAAATTATGAAATACATATAGAAATAGAAATTATGGTTATTATCCACTCTAAGGCACTGATAAATTAAATTAGTGATATTTTATGATTTTAAATGAAACCTTTCTAAAAATTAAATTTTTATGTATTTTTTAAGAAAATTAATATATTATGGATAAAATATATTATTGTTATTACTAATATATTAAAACTAATTTTATTATTAATTTATATGAAATTATAATAAGAATAGTTAATATTTTTTAAAAATATATTTTCTTATGAAAACATTTTTCATTATATTTTTATATTTTTATTTAAAAGTTATAATCTAAAGTTTTATAATTTCAAATTGGAAAAATAAACTTCATTTTTATATTTATCAATTCAATATTAACTTAATATTTTTTTATTTTCTAACATATTTTATTTTAAAATGAATAGTGAAAATATATTTTTTACCAAAATTTTATGTTTCAAGACTTTATCATTATATAAGTAAGACCTTAAAGTTCATAAAAATATTTAATTTATAAAATATCTATTTAAGTATAAATAATGTACATTTTTAAATACCATTATGAATTTATAAAACCTATGTTTAACATTTTATAAACTTAATTAATATTTCCCAATAAAAGAAACTATGTTTGGTCTTTTATTTTAATTAAATATTATTTTAGTAAAATTAGGTATTTTATATATACTAAAGAAAAATAAATATTATTTATTTTTTAATAAACCAATTTTTATTATAAAAAACAAATTCATTTATAATTTTATCATACAGATAAATTTTAATCATAAAAATACATTTTTTCTAAAAATGCCTCTTTATGAGTGAGATGCGCTAATGTTAAAATTGATTTTTCTTACATATAGATATTTTATCTGATAAAATGGATTTCATATTTAGAATAATAAGGTCCAAATTATTTTATAAATTCTATTTTATTTTACTCTTTAAAATTAAATTTCCTAGGTAGAAACTATTTACCACAATAAGACCAAAAATGGTAAAAGTAAAAATTATAATAGTAATGGACTTAAATTTTTTTTAAAACATGTGTGAAAATTAATGGTTGAGTTATTATTGAAATTTTATCATACCCAAATAAATTATTTTCTATTTTTAGATCCAATTTACGTATGAAACACATGCTATCTTCATATTAAGTTGTAATATTTACCAACTTTTTATTCTCACCACTTATAAAGGGGTCCTCGAACTACCCCTTTTATACCACTCAAAAATTTAGTTTCATCATGAAAATATGACTTTATTCCTTTAAATAGAATCATATTTCACCTGATTAATTTTATTTACACAATATATTATCCTAATCCATTTATTTTCGAGGAGTCCTCCAAGGGAAATCCCAAGTCCTCAACGTGAGTGCTAAATTTCCCTAATTTATTTTATTTTTATATTAAATTTATAAATATATTTTTATAAATACTATATAATTAAATCATTATTTTTTGTATACTAAATATTATTATACTAAGGTAATAAATATAAACCACATTTCCCCTTTTTCATTAAGTAAAACAAAGATGATATTCATGTAAGTGTGGGGACTACCACCTCCACGGAGCATTAAGTTTCATTTTTCTTAACCACCTTACACGAATGGTCATAATGTTGAATTTAATAAATAAGTATGATATTTATAACATATTTTAGATTATAAAATGATAAAACATATTATAAATATCTCTTATTCTATGGAAAACGAAATCATCAACCATGCGTACGTGCAGACTACTACCACCATTAAATAATTGATTTATGTTTTTTTCCTTTTCATCACCATATTTCCTAGATGGCCATGATAATGAGTTTAATATATAAATATTTTTTTATGAAATTATTAAGGTTTTTTAAGAAAATTTTTATAACCTATTAACAATACAAGCAATAAAAAACTACGGTAAATTCAACCATCCAAAAGTGCATTCTAAAGGAAAAAATGATTTCTTTATACTATGTAATTCTATGCATAGGTTATATTTTTATAATAATTATATATAATTTTCATTTATCACACTAATAAACACTAAATTAGGTCATTATTATTTTGGTATAATGATATTATAAATAAATCTCTTTATAATAATCTATTAATTATGGTATATTCCCTTTTGGGTCAATTGAACCACATACTTGAACATTGCTATAAATTCATATCTTGGATGAAAATGGGAATTTATTTTTTGGTAATATATTATATAAATAATTAAATAATTATTTTATTTTATTTCTATAGTGGTAACATTAATTTTAAAATCATTAATTAAGATTCCAACATCTATTCGTGTAAAATCACCGAAACATGCTCATCGCCAATTTCACATTTAAGTATTGCAACTAAAACTCCTATAGAATGTAATTATAAAATTTTACATAATTATAAAATAGAAATTAATGTACATTTTATGATTTGGGAATGATGAAATTTGGGATAATAATTAATAATAACACTATTATTATGAAATTTGTTCAAAATGATGAATATTACTCACAATCGATATTGAAAATAGATAATAACAAACTAATATAACTACAGAGAATAATTAAAAATGAAGTTAATAAAAGTTTATTGATATGAAAAATTTTCTTAAATGGGGGATTAATATAGTTATTTTTGTTATACAAGAGGTTAAAGTGCATTTCAGATAAGTAGGTATTAAGATAAGAGTTTGTGACAAATCAATTTTCTTCCACCAAGTTACAAACTTACTTATTTACACTCTATTATTACAAGCGTGATTTGTTATAACTAATTAATACTTGGTATTTTATTTCATCATTTTTTCTGTTTTTCAGCAATTATTCCTTATAACAAAATTATTAAATGATTCATACCCGAATGATTGTTTCACTTATAAGGGTTCTTGGTCTCAAATTTCAATTCCTTAAGACATTATTATGTTATACACTATATTTTATAACATATGGTTGATATTTTATATGATTATTCTCTCATTATTCATGGTGTTTAATGTTTCATCTTAAGTTTTATCCTTTAAAGGGATTTACTTTGAAATTTTCTGAAGTTATAAGTGTTATTTGTATCTATTTTCAACTATATACGACATGATTGATATTTAACACCATATTTTATTTTATATGGTGTATTAAAATCTATATTATATTCAATTAATACAAATATATTTCATTTCATCATATTTTAATTTCATGGTATTCCCCTCACGTTCTTTTTATTCTTATGTTACCATTACCATAAGGATTTTGTATCTTAATTTTGCTTCATTGAGATATGATTAATATTCACCACTTGTTTCCTTTTTATGGTTTATATATTGGTTATGTATTAAATTTTAAAGTTTCTCATAATATTTTATTGTTGGGTATTAAACTCATGAAAATCCATCATTGTCTTTGTCTTTCCAAATCAACCTCTATTACAAACATAATTTTTCTTCCAATTACCTTCCTTTGTGAATGCTCTATTTTCCATCCTTTAATTAAAAGGTGTTCACATAGATTCCATACATTGATTTATTAGTGAAATTATTGACTTAACTATATACCCTTTTCTCTATATAGTGTTAGGTTCATAGAATCTTACATCAAAATCTATTCCATTTATTGATTGGGGAAAATTGAAAATCTGCATACTTATTATTCCAATATGGATTTTATTGATTATTAATGAATATTAGTTATGTATTGTATAAATTATTCATTCCTTCATATTATGGATTCATTGGATTTAATTAGTGATGGATGAGGCCTGTAATAGCACCTTGATGCATCTATAGGTCTCACGAGACAAACTAGCTTGGTTATTTTGTTGTATTTCTGACCTAAACAAAATATTTCCTAATCATAATAAATTGACCATGAGATCATGATTTATAAGTCCATGATGAATTGACTTAGGGTATGGAACTTGATATCTAGAATTATTAATTTCATCACTAAGGAACCAATTATTTTTATCCATGTATTTATTTATTGAAATATAATCCATAAATATGTTATGGTCATTGTTTCTTTTTATTATGTCATTATTTTGACTATCTATTCCTAAAATATTATTTATGTTAATCTTATGATCACTTATGATATTTAATTTTTATTTCATATGTTTACCCACATGGAGTGTTTTATATCACACCTTCTTATATTTATATTTCCCGAGGTTATGAAGAAATTTATTACACATGATATGTCTAAGAAATTTACTTATGTGGAGATTTTTTTGGGAGATTTTAATGATTTATTACAAATTAAACAGTTTCTTATATAGTGTAAAAAATTTCAATTTGAAGAGATATATATGGGATTTGTTAGTTTAAAGTTTTTCATAACTCTCTAAAACTATAAACCTAAATGGACCTTCAAATGTATGTGACTCAATATTTATTGGTGATATTGTAATTATTTGTAACGTCCTGAAGCAAGATCCGCTCAAATGGTGCCCCGATCCGATGGGTCACGAGGCCTCAAGCAAGACTCCCCATATGCCAGTGGCTATTGACTAGTATAAAGGGTCTAAGGTGGTATATTGGGAAGAATATACCATTATATTAGAGTGGCACAATAGATAAGATAAATAAATTGAAAATATCATAATCAAAATCTAATAGATGGAAAAATAGAAACAAATACCTTAAATAACTTTGGAAGCATAAATAACCAAGAAAAATTAAAAGTAATAAAAATCCCATATGCTGAGTTCTATACATGACTATGTCATGGAATTATGATATACAAAAATAGAAATAAGAGATACATGGGACAAACATATACAACATGATATAAATGAATAAATAAGATACAATACTACTCCTCTAGAATCACGATCATAAAATCATTCCTCTTCTCCCATTCTCCAAGATATAAGTAAAACTGATGAATCATATGTTGTAGGCTGATTGCCCTTATCCATATCTACATTCATAAGGTCTACTGAAATACCAAAGGTGGCTTGAGTAGGGTGTGAGATAAACACATTAAGACACCACCAATAATGTCTAGAAATAATCTATTCAGTATACATAGATAATAAATTTAAAGGTATAATGAATAATAAAAAATACTAAATAATAAATAGTAGCTAGTTCATGTTCCTATAGGACACCTAGCTGGCTCTACCTACTTTGGCATAGGTCGGTGTATGTCTGATCAGTAACCATATATATATATATAGTAACCAATATACATATATATAGTTATATATTGTATACACATATATACACTAAGTATGGTAGGTCGTAATAAGGAATACACATGGATACTAGGAGCTATCTAGACTCGGAAAAAAAATCAGGAATCCATAACTAGTCTAACGAGCGATAGGCTCTAATAGGAGGGTACATGACCATAATCTTATATGAGTGTGAGACATCATGATCATCACTTGAGATAGGTGGGGTGGGACATCATTACCAATACCTGAAGAAAGGGAATGTGGAGTGTCATGCTCATTTTCTAGAAATAAGTATAATGGTGAGAGAAGTCATTCTAAACACCTGATGTAAGGGAGTGTGAAATATAGATCTTAATAGGTCTCATAACCATCATTCACCAGCTAATAATAATGCAATATGCATAATAATAAAAATAATATGAGGGATCAAATATTAATCATTATAATGATCAAGACCTAATAAAACCAAGGGCATCACAGTTCATATAATATATATATTAAATCATGAATCACCTGGCATGGGCCATCCATTTCTATTCAATTAAAACAATCCATTTAATTTAATTAAGCAAGGAAATTAAATTCCATGGTTAAGAAAAACACTTGGAAGGTTCTTTGGTCGACTAATAAATTATAATAAAGAGGTAAATTCCATTTCTAAGTCAATCCAAACACTTATAAGGTGTTATGATCCATTGAATAATTACATAAATGATGGAAATTCCATTTATAAGTCAATATGAACACTTAGACGATGTTTGGTCATTTAAACCATTACATAAGGGATGAAATTTAATTTGGAACACCATAAGGGGTTTATATGATTATGGTTGACATCCTCTAAACATTTAGAAATGGTCCACATGAGTATAATAACAAGTGTATAATTATTTAGAAAGGAAGATCACATTTTAAGGCGATGCGTGGAAATTTACGACATTCCAGACAATAAAGAAATCTATTTAAACACTAAAATGTTTCGAAAAGAAATCTAGACCTCCCAACTTAGGGTTTTTGGTAACTGCTCATCCAATAATGGATTCATATTTTAAGTAAAATTGAATAAATTGAAGAAACATACCAACAACCTAAAAATTAGTTGAATGACCTTGCTCCAAAATTGCATTAGATACGAGAAGATAAATAATGAAATGAAGAAAGAGGATTAGGGAGATTACCGATGTTGATCCAATGCAACTGGTATCATTCAAATCAGAGTCTGTATGAGGGAGAAATCAGTACTTAGTTTAGGTAAAGAGAGAGCTTCATAAGAGGAGAGGAGGGGTGCACTTCCACTGGAGGAAAAAAATAAGGGGGTGAAGGATTAAAATTAGTAAGGGTAAAACTATAAAATCAACCACCAGCACTGGGTCACACGGTTGGACAAACCATGTTCTAATAGTGTGCTTTGATCTGTCTAAGGGGGGACACTGCCCGATCTAAGAACCTAGTTTTCATAACTATCTAAAAAACCACTGTCAAGATGTCTAAAATTATTTCACAATAACGTGCCTCAACTTTTACATCTTCAGACAACCATTTGGCTCCCAACGCCCCTTCTGAGGCATCCAATACGGTTAGGAGAAACCACGTGGGCTTGGGGGCACAATTTCTACTAACTGTGTGGCCCAGTTTATTTCTACAAATTCAGTGGATCTAGGATATGAAAAATACAGGAACACCATCACGACCTCTATGAGTCTATTAATTACCATTATAAGATCCAATATAATGAATTCAAGATAAAAAATGAGTTGCACATTTGATAAAATCTAGGTCATTATAACCTCCCATCCTTAAAGAAACTCGTCCCTATGTTGGCCTTCTGAGGGTAAAGTGCAATCATAAGAGAATAACTCTAGACACTAGGCTCATATATCATATTTTTTATCCTAGTTATTGTCATGTACTTATAAATTCTTCCATTAAACCTATACTAAAGGAACTGACTTACCTTGGAGAGTCTTCACATTCTAGTCCAGAATACACACTAGGTACTCCTCGAATAAAGCATCCATCTCTAGATCAACCTCATCAGGTTGTAAAACATGTGATGGGTATGAATAGTATTGGTGAAGTTGATATACATGAAAGGAATAATGCATAGTTTGGTATCTCTGTGGAAGTTCTATATGGTAATCTATTGTTCTAATTCATTTAAAAACCTCATTTTGTCCGACAAATCGAGGTGAGAACTTACCCTGCCTTCTAATTCATCGATGGACCAACCTAGGGGAAACTCAAAAGAATACTTGATCTCCATACTTTAACTCAAGAGTTTATCAGCATTGGTTGTCATATGAGTGTTGTCTTGACTGAGTTATCAACATTGAATTTCTTATCATTTGGACCTACTCTAAAGTCTCATGGATAAGATGTGATCTAAGTAAAGTTTCCTCTCCTACCACTAACCCGTACAAATGTAAAAGAAATGACCTAACATATAAGGATTCATAAGGATCCATATAAATGGTAGCCTAAAATCTATTATTATAGGTTTATTCAACCAGGGGTATGTGTTTCTCTCATGAACCCAAAGTAAGAGACACATGCATAAAGAATGTCCTATAACACCTGAATCGTATGTTCTATCTTTCCTCTAGTTAGAGGGTGATAGTCCATGCTCAAAAGCACCTATATACTCAAGGCCTTATACAACACCTTCTAGAATTGTGTTGTGAAATGAGTATCCTTGTATAAAATGATCGACCATGGAGCACCATGAAGATGCACAACCTCACTGATTTATAGCCTCCCTATCTCATCTACCAAGAAGGTCTCTTGAATAGGTAATAACTGTGGGAACTTCATAAAATGATTAATAACCACCCATACAATATCATTACTATGAGGTGATCTGAGTGAACCTATTATGAAATCCATAGAGAGATCATCCCATTTCCACCCAGGATTAGATAATGGCTGTAATAATTTGGTCGATCATTGATGTTCTACCTTCACCTACTGATAGGAGGTACACTGAGTGATAAAGTCGGCCTTCTCCCATTTTATATTAGACCACCAGTACTAGTGATGTAGGTATCGACACATATTGGTGATAGAGGGATTTACTTCCCAAACTGAGTCATGAAATTCCCACATCATCTCATCTCTGATGTATGCTATACCCCAAACACACCCATGAAATCACAATGTCCCATCCTCATCCATGGTCCAACCAGAGTACGAATCATCATCTAAAATAATTTACATTAGGGCCAGGCCCTAAAGATCTGAATTTTTCCCCATTCTCACATATTTCAAAAGGGTAGAGGTAACTATTAAAGTTGAGAGTAGGGTCTGCCAATGATCCTCTTAAACCTAAAAAAATCATCTTTGAAAACAAGTCCATGAGCTACCGATCACCACAGGCCTCTTGAACTAAATGTGTCCAAGTCTTCCAGCTCAGGGCGTTAGTTACAACATTGCATTTTCTAGGAATGTAAGAAATCTCAAAATAGAAGGATTGTAGGTACTCAACACATCTATGATATCTATGATTTAGATCATGCTGTGTAAAGATGTACTTGAGGATTTTGTGATCTCTGAATACCAGAAAATAATCTCCAAGTAAAAAAGTTCCTTCAACAACATTCAGCATGAGAAATAGAATATATCTTGAGGTCATGCGTTGGGTAACTCCACTCGCAAGGGCTCAAATGATAAGACCCATACACCATGACTCACTCCTCTTGCATCATAACAGATCCCATATTGATACATGATGCATCAAAATAAATAGTATAGCCTCTGTCTGTATTTGGAAGAATCAAGGTCAATGTTAAAGTCAATATTCCCTTGAGCTGTTGAAAGGATACCTTACGAGCTTCTAACCACATGGATTTTAGACCCTTCTTAGTCAATCCTATAAGAGGCACTACTAGGCATGATAAATCTTGTATTAAGAATATGTAAAACTTAGATATCCACAATAAACTTCTTATAACAAATAAATTCTTGGGATGATCCTCGAAAACAACAACTCTCACCTTCTCCAGTTATTCTGATACTTATGACTTTGAGATTATATGACCTAGAAAGTGAACCTTTTTGATCAAAAAGTGTAATTTTCTAATCTTGGTGTAAAGACGGTTCTCTCTAATCATATTGAACATGATCTCGAGATGTTAGGTATAGTATTTTTGATAATGAGAATACACTAAGATATCATCAACAAATACTACCATGAATGAATCCAAGTACAAGTGGAAAACTTGATTCATTGGAGACATTAAAATAGATGGTGCATTCATGATACTGAAAAAAATTACCAGGTACTCATAAATACCATACCAGATCTAAAAATGTATGTGATGTATGTATAATGACATGAAATTCACATGATGACAACCCAAACTCAAATAAATCATTGAGAACACCATCACTCCATAAAGATGATAAAAGAGGCTTGATTTTCAAGGTAGTAGATACTTGTACTTAGTCATAAACTAATTTAATCCTCAATAATCCATGCATATACAATGGGTACCATATGAATTCTTGGTAAAAAGGACCTATGAAACCCAAGTAGAAGTTTTGGGGTGTATAAAACAATTAGACTACAACTATTCTAATAATTTCTTGAGTTCCATAAGCCCTATAGGTTCCATCCTGTAAGGAGAAATGGACCCTAGTGCATCTCTTAGTACCAGTTCAATGGTTAATTCTACATTTCTCATTGAAGCTATCCTAGAAAAGTCATCAGGGAAGACGTCCTTAAAATGATCCACCATAAGAGGTAAAAAAAGTTGTAACCCCTGATCGTCCAAGAAGAGACTAGAAATTTGGGTTATCACTCTGTATAGTACCTATTTCTTTGGTCCTACTCGAGACACATGGACATCCCATTATCCATTGTGTACATCAATCAATATGGGATCGATAGAAAAAAAACCATTCCATCTCAATAATTACATCAAACCCTATCATGTTGAGGATGAAGAGATTATATACAAATAGATATGCACCCATATCAAGGGGGAAATCCTTACAATGGTTAATTATCTCTTATCATATACCCAATGGGGTATAGAGTGTCATGATGCCACAAAAAAACTCTATCTCGAGACCCATACTATCCTTAATTTCCTATGATATGAAAGTGTGAAACATGACTGTGTCAAATAAAGAAGAAATTAAAGTAGAGGATACTAGAATAGTACCTATAAAAGTAAAATGTATAGTGCTATGATCCTGTGGAATAGGCTTAATTACATGAAATTGGTCTATACCGTATCCCTAAGTCACAACCTGACTACCCTAAACATGCCTACTTTTCTGGTGCTATAAGTCTCGAGTCTAGTTACCTCTAACTCGACCACTAGATCAGCCTGAGAAACTAGTGGTATTCTAGCTACCTTACCAGAGAGATACTACTGGCCCCGCTCTGGAACATAGGGTAGGATTAGATCCCCACTCTTTAGTCATTGATTGAAAAGTATTACAAAATAACTGGATATTCCTCATCCAACCATATCCTATGAATTCCAATGGATCCCAAAAATGCTGGTGTTTCATATGTCTTAGTTTCCCACACTGGTGAAATATCTATAATATTTATACATGAACTTATTGACTACTAATAACACTATGAGAAACCTCAAAACATCTATTTCACCTACTAAAAGAAACCCTGATAAATTTAGGTGCTGAACTACCCTAGTTTCCACCATTATCTTCCCTTAAATTCCTCTCATTTATGAGGGTTTGGATGAATATCTAAGAAATAGTCATCAATAGAAAGATGTTGACCTGCGATCATATGGAATATACCATCTCATACTAAAATCCCCTATTAGTCATAAGATCATCACTAGATAAAGTAGGATCAAAGTGATACAACTCAGTAAAATGATTAAATATTACATGATAGACATGGATCTGTATTGGAGGTTTATAAACTCTCTATCATGGCCATCCTTCAATTTATTTGGAAAGAAGTAGTCATAAAATTTCATTTATAATTCCACCCAGAACATATCTCAATGTCAGTCTTCTTGGGTAATAACATACCATCATTGTTTGGTAGAACCACATAACATATAAGCAGCAAGTTTAAACCTACATTTTAGAGGATTATTTAGATGCTTTAATATATAAAGCACAACCTCTAATCATTAATCTACAACATGTGGTCCTCAATACCATTAAAAGGTGGGATGATGCTGCTTATGAAATTACCAAGTCAAATCCAACATAGTCAGGGTAGGTTGAGCAAAATATTTCATGCCTTTTATCATAATAAATAAACCCTCTCAAAACTTGTAGTTGGTTCCTGTATCAGAAATATAATGTGGTTTCATAGGTTTCACTAGTGGAGTATCATGGTCACTTAGGGACCACCACCTCTGGTGCATGGTTGTCACCACCTTCTTGGCATATGACTCAAGGCTGTCATGGTGGCATGATTCTACAATTCCAAATGAATTCTTAAAAATAGAATTAATAGTTAATATAATTATAGATAGATAATAGGAAAAGTTATAAACTTCCTATAGAAAAGATCACACATCTCCACTTGCTCCAAAATCTAGGACTAGGTGGTAGTGAAAGACCATAATAGGCCATAATAACGTAAGAGACACTCCCATTCACCCACTACTAGGGCTAGGTTTAGGCCAATGTATCATATCAAATGAAAAGGATCCAGTATATGGAGTGTTAATTGTTCGGTATAGAGTAAAAAACCCTTTACTTTATAATTGGAATCCTATTTATCAGTAACCATTTCGTTTGAGTTCATAATATTTTTCATAAATATATATACATATGTCCTAGTTAAATGCATCACTATTTCCAATTTATAAAATTCATGCTCTTTATAAATTGCAATTGGCATGTATTTAATCATAACTTGACCTTTACATCCAGTAGAAGGATGTAAGAGGTTCATAGAACTCATAGATCCAAAAATAAAATATGGTATAATTAGATAATTAATATTTGATCACCATTATATGTGGGAAAACACCATTTATATTGATTTAGGAACATTAATTAATCTAATTATATTATCCCTACAATAATTGTTAGAGTATTTCAATATATAATAATTAGTAACTAACTATATAAAATAGGAAAATGAATGTATAAAGTAGACATGACATGAAAAAATACATGACACATTAGTCCTAACAAGCCTCTAATGATGCATGAATTTGTATGCCCTCATATCATTGAGCTAAGGTCAAAGAAATCCCATCATAATAATATCAATAATAAAAATGGCACAAAAAAAGTGTGCCATCCAATAGAGAAATTGTATCAACTGTAACATGTGAAATTCTATAATAGAAAAAAACCAACCAAGGGAATTTGGGTTTCCCCTATACATGAGTTAGCTACTTTAAGAAAGCAAATCATTATCAAATTTCTTAACCTCCTATCATACTATTTAACACCTAAATAGTATACAAAAAGGAAATGAAATATTTGACACTACTATTTAATATCCCGATGCAGGATCCACTCAATTGATGCCCTAGAGCCAGTGGGTCATAAGGCCTCTATAGTATGGGGAGGTGTGCTTGAGGAATTGTGACCCACTGACTTGGGGAAACATTTTATTGGATCATAGGTTAGGATGTTACATTATTTTTGGTTAAAATTAGGTTGCTTCAGTTCATTTCAACATTTATATATAAAGAATGATTTTATTCGCACTGTATTCTGAGAACGTGGGTCCGAGGCATCACACATCATCTATGTTCATCATAATGATGTGTTTAGACCTTATAAACTATTATTTTATAATATTTTCATGGAATATTAAAGTTCCCATTATAGAGGGGAAATAATGTAACCCTTTTATGTGGAAAATATTCCAAGGACATTATGACATTAATGTTTCTCATAAGAATAATCATTATGAGGTAAAATATTTATATTTTAGTAATCAAAAGAAAAAGTTCAGTTCATTCTAAGGAAACAAATCTAAGATTCTACCAATTTCACTAGATATAAATGCTAACAAATATTAACCTACTATATCTCACTTTATGTTAAAGCTTCTATTGAGATATATCTTTTGTCAATGGGTCTGCCAAATTTTCCTATGTGGATACTCTTCTCACTATGAATTCACCACTTTGAGTAAAATCTATTGAAAGATGATACCCTCAAGTATATTCCTTTTTTGTAATATTTCATAATCTTGAGATATTTTCCATTATCACTACCATAATTATATTTTAATCTACATTATTATAATATTACACTTTTCCAATACAATTCCAAGAATTGGAATATTTGTTTATGAATTTATACTTCTTCTTTAGTAGCATTAAAATCTATAATTTAATCAGTATTTATAGATACATACCACCAATAACATCCATTAGATTTTCTTGCTTGTTTCAATATCCTAACTAAAATACTAGATCCAAAATTATTGACAGGAAGAATAGTTTTGTGTCCTCTTGATAACTAGCATTCCTTCTTTTCTAAGTACTAGGAACTTATCCCTTGTGCTTTCTCAAGTAATATTATATAGTTCTGACTATTTCCTCATGCAATTAACCTAAATTTATTCAACATTTTCTATCATTCTTTCGGATTAGAAAAACTTAAAAATCAATACATATCATGGAATACACAATAGATCCCATTGTTGAAGACGTATTGTTAAACAGATGGGGATGAGAGGTCTCTTCCCAAGTTAACTAACCCATTCAGCTAAATGAATTTCTTACAATGTACCTGAAATGGTACCTTCTCTCGATCTAGGAAAAGGGTGTAGTTAGGGTCTCCACATTTTTGATGGCGGAAACTATGGAATGGGGAAGTAATATTTGTCTATCTATTCCCATACTAGTTATACTATACTAGCTATTACACCATATATATAGGGTAAACACCATGTACAATATTTTCAACCACTTCTAGGTTCTATAGGGTCAGATGGGGGACCACCTAGGTGGGTATGAGTATTTCAATGCCTAGAACATCCCCAACACCTAATTCAAGTCTTTTTAAAAAAAATTATCAGTAGAGCTAGGCCCACCATGTTGAATAACTGGGAAATAAGGAGAATCTTGAATCACGATGATCATTACACCTTTATATCACATGAGGAACCCATCAATAGTGTAACTGAAAATGGAAAGGATGATCCTGTGGATTGAGCCTATTTGATTTCCATTCATGATGATTTTTTTTCCACTATAATTAATGAAAAGATATTCTATGAATGGTATGAACCCTCCTAATTCAAACAATATTTTAGTTGTGTCCAAACGAGATGCCCAACTCCTCCCCACTTCCGGTCAAAAATTCATCTGATAGTGGCCTATAAATTTAGGTTTATGTTCTCTAAGGAGTATACTCAATCACAAGTTAACTTTCCTTTGATTGGTATAAACATCGGTCTCTCCAAATCTTATGCTGATGCTTGGATTCATTCATAATTGATTTTAAAAATGTCTATATTAGAAATAAATGCTATGGCTATACTATCATCAATCAAGGGTGAGACCAATCCAAGGATTTGAAATAAGCCTTCCACCAGCTGACCAATGGATTTAGAGATTCCCCACAAGTACTTGAAATGTTTAGATTTTATCTTCATCATCGGGTAGGGTGATAACTAAAACTATTACAACAAGAGAAGCACATGTAGGTGAAGCCCTCACTATTCCAGTGTTCCTCATTATGTGTCAATAAGGGAAATATTTTAGGAAAGCAAAAACATATACTAAGTCATCGAAGGTTATGTTCCAACAAAGTTGTAGTTAGAGGGCTTTGAAGATGTCACTTCTCCTTATGGAATTTTTCTTCAAACACCAACCCACAAAACATAATGATTCCTAGAATGATGTAGGCTACTAAGGAAAAGGTAGATCAATAATATTTTGATGAAGAAGAGGTAAAATTGACTTCATTATCACCCTCATATACTCACATTACTATCTAGACTATTCTAATATTTCTTTATTCTATTGGGTATTATAAGAAGGTGAGTAGATTCAGTCAGCCCTCACATCTTCAGTATATTATCCCAGAGGTATAAAAGCTGGAGATAACTCAGATGATGACCATAAGGTTAAGGAAAAAGGATCTCTTAGTCAAATGGATCTGATATAGGTAGTGGATTATGATCCTAATGTAACATTGTCCATTACCTTACCAGTTCTATCCTTGGGATATTTAATATAACCCCATTCTAAATATTCATCCTTAGATAAGATAAGGAAGATGAATCAGGACAATTCAATGAAGTATTCTCTCCTGAAATCACCAATTAAGTATTAGAATTTATGGAATATTTTCCTTTTATTTATTTGTGGTCTTATTTAGAAGTTTATCCTAACCTTCAAGATTATGATGAGAAATATGTGTCTTCAACCCCTCTAGTGGAACCTTCAACATTGGAAATAGTCCATCGAGAGGTATATACAGCTAGGTTTCATAAAATATTAGACCCACTGTATACTATTGATGAATCAACATTAATTCCCTTCAACCTAGTATGGGCGAGTTCATACCTAGAAGAGGTTGACACCAACAACTATTCCTCTGTTGACTTGGATGTGACAAAGGCATCATTGGTATAGGGTAAGAACTTATTTGGAAACTAAACACATCATCCAATCTATATCATTTCATTTAACATTTCTTTGAACCTTCATCTCTTCAAGGTGGCATATAGACTGTGTTGTTTGGAAAAAATTAGTGGTACCACCAGGCCATCTAGAGTAAGAAGGAATAATCATTACCCCTAAAGGTAGGACTGATATGACATATGTTTCTAGTGATATGAATGAAAAATATATAATTTCAGTACTTATAAAAATAATTGGTTATCTATAATCATTTTATTAGTTATCTGATGATTATAAATCTTTTATTCCTTTCATTATAGTAGCATCTCTTCAGGGTTTAGAGACCCTAAATCCTTCTAATTTAGGATTCCCCCTGACTAGGTTGACTAGTACATAAGCCAGATCTACACCATGACTATCTAGGGATGTGACTATGAGATCTTCAATTAGTGACTTGGTCCCAGAATACATTCTCATTCCTAGACTACTCCTGAGTTGAGGCTGAAGATATTCTATATTTCATCAGTATCTATAGAAACAAGTGTGGGGGACATCTAGATTCTAATGAAAGAGGCCCCCAAGAAGAATTGGATGATAGGTTGGGACACATCAAGTATATGTTCACCACCCTTGTCTATAAGGGGTTTGATTATTGATCTCTTCATTCAAGCTTAAAGATTATATTTTCTATGAGGGTGCATAGGAGGGCCCTTGAGCTAAGGGTATTTATAGAGGATGCCTAATCTTCAACCATGAAATTCCAAAACAAGGCCCTGAACAAGGCTTCCTAGTGAAAAATAAAAATAACGGCTCATCATATTTTATTCTATGTTGGAAAAATTGAGATAGAAAATCTATATTAGGAGCTATCCCATATATAATATATACTTAAAGTCACCATGAAAATGTTGTTAGAGAAAAAAATCTTATTAACGTGGTGGATAAGGCCAGACTTAATACTATTTTCAGGGCAAAAGCATTGCAACAGGCTGTATAGGTAGAAAATGAGTCAGTCAGTCAATTTCACCAATCCATAGATTTCATAGAGCATAAGTTAGTAGAGTTAAAGGATTCATTTGAACAAATATTATAACAAGATTTTAATATTGGGATACTCCTTTTATTATAGGGTTTATGAAAGAGACTTTAGGTGATGGAGATTACTCCCTCCCATTGTACTTTATTAATGAAATGCTTTTTTTTTTCAAAACTCCATGTAATACTATTGAGACTATTATCCTCTCACTATATTTATAACATCTTGATGTATTAATATCATCAATATCACCAGACACATCAATATTTTCATAATTCTGAGAGTAAAAAAATCTAAATTCGAACACTCAAATCATAATGGATTTCTCACGAGAATGGATCACAAAAAAAAATTTGCTGTAAACACCATTATTGATTCATTAGGGTAATCTATTTTTAGATTGTATAGTTTGAAGGGATGACCCATAGTGGATGTTACATAGAGAGAGATAGAGATATAGAGCTCTTTCTTCTTCCTAGATTATAGTCCTAGAGAGCATATCTTGATATTTTATAGTGCCAAATAGTGGTCCTGACAATCTCTGTATCTCTTTTTTTTAACTCTAACTTTTTTACTAAGACATAGAATTATATTTTTAGTGGTCATGAACTCAAAATTTTCTTAGGACACCCTTTATGTTTTTCAGCCTGATAATTTTTAAGCCTTTTCCATTTTTAGTCCTTAATATTTCCTTGATAATGAAAAATGTGTGTCTAGTGAGCATAGGTTTGTCTTTTTTCCTGGTTTCCCATTGAAAGTTTTCAACCTAGAGGGCATTGTTTATCTTTCAAACAGTAGTTTATGGTCTTGAAAACAAGAATTATATAAGTTAATATCATTTTAGTTCAAAAAAATTGGACCCTATATTGTTTTAGTTTACATTCATATAACTTGGACGTTCTTCTACTATAGTTTAGGGTCATATAGATCAGACCTTATTTTTCTGTATTTTAAGATCATATAGACCAAACCTTGTTTTACTATAGTTTAGTTTATTATATATTATACCTTCTTTTTCTGTAGTTTAGGTTTGTATAGTATGGACCTACTTTTGATGTAGTTTATGGTAATATTGCTCAATTTTTTTTTAGTTTAGGGTCCTATAGATCTGACATACATTTTCTATAGTTTAGGGTCATATAGTTCAGACCATCTTTTTTTGTAGTTTAGGGTTGTATAAATTGGACCTTAATTTGTGGTAGTTTAAATATATATAAATATAACCTTCTTTTGTTGTAGTTTAGGGTCATATAGCTCAAAACTTATTTTGTTGTAGTTTAGAGTCATATTGCTCAAACCTTATTTTATTTTAGTTTATGGTTTTATTGATCAGAAAATATTTTGATTTAGATGCTTAATAAATGGAGGATGAATATTCAATAAGGGTTATTGAACCCCGTATCCTTATTGATAATATGAAGGATGAATATTCACAAAGGGTTCTGACACCCAGAATCCTTACTTGGATTAGGAAGGATGAATATTCATGAGGGGTTATGAAACCTTGCATCATTTTCATGATTATGAAGGATGAATATTCATAAAGGGTTCTAAAACCCTATATCATTACTTATATTATGAATTATGGATATTCATGAAGGATTCTAACACACTGCATAATTTATAAGATTTATAAAAGATGAATATTCCTGAAGGGTTCTAGCACCATGAATCCTTACTTCAAAGGCCCTTAGTAAATAGTGATAGGATGTTAGGAATTTCAAATACACCTGGAAAGTTGGAATGTGTGTTGGGTAAATCAAGTCCAAAAATGTTTGAACTGAAGATGATGATATGGGGAGGACCTGTTGGGGATGTTTGCAATACACACTGAGGTATTGAGTTCTGCTATAATGTTGTTAGAGCCCACATGGATTAGAGGTCTTTATAAGGAAAAGATGCCTTTGGTTGATGAGTCAAGGTCCCTTATACATGGGATAATGTGAGATATCATGATTTTAAATCATAGGTGTCCCCACTCTTTTCTAGGGGATATAGAAGATTTGAGGATGTTCAAACACCTGATAAATGAAGTAGGGTATAGAGAAAAGACTATCTAAAGAGGGTTATGGAACCATAGAGATAGTTTATTGACTCCCCTATAAAAGGGGATGTTCAGTTTATTATTGTGAATCCTGGGAACTATATCACGTGTTTATGATCACATGATTAGGACCACTAAAAGGCTCTTGAATGAGGTATCACACTCCTTTGAGAATGAATACAATACATGGTGAAGTGATGTCAAGGATTTCAAATCCACTTGAATAGTTTTGTTGTGGGACTTATAAATCATAATCTGGGATTATTTGTGTCAATGAAGAGTGGAGAATTGTGGGTAAAAGTTTACCATTATTAATGGAGGAAACTATTTTCACACACATTTAGGTACATTACTTATGGGTTTAAGGGGGGAACTCTCCTATAGGACCAAAACACCCACTAAGAACAAGATCCAAGGAATTGTGTTATTCACTAGTGAATCCTAGTGGGGTCTATTTGGATCAGGCAGTATCATTTACCAATATTCTATATGGGAGAACAAAGAGAAATAAATCAAGATTATGGTGTTCTAGGAGAAGTGAATTGACTTAAGGAACCAGTGGGTGTCAACTCAAACTTCAAAGACATGAAGTTTATTTATGCAATATATAAAATTAAATAAGGGATAGAGTACCCTAAAAATTTTGCAATTACATACTAAACATATTATTGTGGAAAATGGGATGTGATAAATCATTTGTCTAGCTTTTTCTTAGACCATAGGGGTCTAACGAGCATGGATAGACTTTTAATAGGGTTAAAGATGTGATCTATGATATTTGTACATTTTTTAAATATTCTATAATTTTTTTATAAACTATAAATATAAAGATATTAAAGAGAGGATACTTTCATTTTTCTTATACCACCCTTTATGGGGTTTAGGCCTGATAAGTATTATGTCTCTTTTACTAGAAGTTCAAGGTCTTGTGATTTGGACCATTGAGGGATAGAATTTAAGGTCACACAACTTAAACTAAATTAAATGAAGTTTAAGTTAATGATGAATGGACTAGGGATTAGGGGAGTGTCATATAACAATATAATTAGTATTTTGAAGGATGTGAGCACTCCTATACCTTTTTTATATGGGATGAAGATGTTATAAATCATGGATTTAGGCTATTGAATCACGAGTAATGGTATGGGATAATAACACTGAGGATGATTATGTATCATTCTAGGGTGAAGAGTTATATTACAATATTTTAAAGGCTCACAAGGATCAGTGACCCATTTTTTAAGGTAAAGACACATCTATTTGTTTGGTCAGGGTCCATATACAGGAGTGAGGGGAAGAAATTCATAGTCACATAAATGATCCCTTGAAGTGAGATGTTATTTTCATTGGGTCATGGAATATTTGTGGTAATCTGAGGTACTCAATACATGAAGTGTGATTTATGGATTGAGGTGATCACAAAGATGATGGAATCACCCCAAGACTTGGTTTACCATGGCCAGGATTTTGTGGCCCTTTGATAAGGAGTGATGATGGATGATTGACTCTAAAATTTTTCTTCACGGGACAAGGATGTGACAATTATATAGTTTAACATCATATGACCAGGGCATTAAGTACCAATATGAAAATTATGAATCATTTTTTTAGAGACAACTTTCATTAGTCGGAGGTAATAAAATGCCCAAAGAATTTTTTACTTGAATAATATTATGTGTATATAACAATATTATAGGACCCCTTTTTCACATATCTAAATTTTTCACAAGAAATATATATGTATATATGACTCATACATAAGTGAAATGATTCTATAAAACTGCACCATTCTTAAACAGTTTATAGTCTTCCAAGATGGATCATCAATGCCACCCACCTTTAGTCATTATATTCCCAACCATTTCAAATGGGTTAGTACAATTATCTAAGTTCACATGAGTTATTATAGGTGTGATAAAGAAGAGGTAAATGGGGAATAACCCATACTATTCTAGATAGGGGTGTATGAATAAGAAATCAATTAGTATTGGTGTTGAGAATAGATGGGTCTATTGCGAATAAAGTGAGCTTGGGGAATATGCAATTATTATGGATGAGTTTCACCTTGGTTTCTCTATGCATCTCACAAGAGAAGGAATTATTCCACAATAATATATTTCAAAGATAATCCACTGTAAAGATTTTTCTCATATAAAAAAGGGAATTGGGGAATTGTTTTGTTTGATTTTGTTACTAGGCCTAGGATTAAAAGATTTGGATGTCACTATGTATCCTATGAAAACATGAATAAAGCCAAGTGAAGTTCTAATATGGCCCCTAAATTGAATTAAATAATATAGGGTGGGGTAATATTTATTAATTCATTCAAAATATTTGTGTTTCCTCTACTGTATGGACTATCTCATGTGTAGGAAAGGAGAATTAAGTCCTACCTTAGTGCATAGTCATTGGAGGAAGTAAAGTTTTGTTGAGAAAGTTTGAATAGTACTATAAGCGGGGGAATGTTCTCATTTTGATCATGGGAATGTTGGTTGTTTCCATAATAGAGTACCTAGACATCACTACATATCATAGAGTGGTGGGAATCAAACTAGTACATAGTTCTTTAAGAGGAAAGGTTCCTTATATAGATCAGGATCATGCATAGGGAAGAGGTCATTTTTATTTCAAATATTGTGGTTGGGGATAGGATTGAAGAATCCATGTATCTCTATATATCTTGAATGGTCAATAATCATTACACATATAGTTATTGTATAGAAAAATACCTTCATAGGCCTAACCCATACTATGGGAGACACAAATTTCCATCATTGCAGCTAGGCCCTGGTCAGGGGGTCTGAGCATCACTAAGAATCTAAAAGGAATGAGAATCAAGAAACATATAGTTATTATAAATTATCCAGGCGTAGACCGAGATCATATATAGGGAGTGGGATTTTTTTCATTGCTTAAGTAAGCCTTAACATAATATTCGACTAAAAGGGTCCTCTATATAGATTGATATCAAACATTAGGAAAGGGAATTTCCATAGTCTATTTTTGTTTGGGGAAACAAAATTTTACCCTATAATATAATTATAAATACGGGAAATATATATTTTCATGTATCTATATCTCTTGTTGGAAGTGATTCCCATAGGATGGACCACTGTAATTAGTTTTAGGGCTTGCAGGATGGACCAAAAATTATGCAGTTTAATGTCATGCAATAAGGATTGTATGAGTACCAACACTTTATGGTTTTACAGATTTGAAAAAAATTAGATTATCAATATGAATGACTAACTCAGCGAATTTGGGTCTTCACAAGATATGTATACCACAAAATTAAAGGGTACGAGAATGCAATGTTATAATATTTCTTTTACAATGAGTACGATGCACATATGTGTATCATTTATGGTATCTAAATCATCTCAAATAGTTGGATTATGGGAAGTGTAAATCATAACCTAATAACATATGAATCAAATGGAGGTGGATATCAGTGCATATAGGTTGACCATTTGTAATGGTGAAATACCATATCACATGAATTTTGGACAGTAAATCCTAGGTTTAAGGGGGGTCTCTCCTCTAGTACCAGAACACCCCCTTGGAAGAAGCTCTGAGGAATTGTGTTATTTACCAATATATCATAGCAGGTTCCATTCAGAATAAACATTCCCTATTACCAATATTCTATAGGTTAGAACCAAGCATACATGTGATTAAAGTCCATGAAATTTTAAGAAAGTATGCGGTCAAAGCATATGTTGGTATTAATTTAGATATTAGAGGTATAAAGTTGTTTTATGGAGAAAATAATATTCAATAAGTGTTTGAGAATAGTAAATTTAAACTAATTCATGTTGAACACATTTTTGTGGAGAAAGGAAAAGTCATATGACTTATGAGTACACAATCATCATGGGAGATGAATTGTTTTAACACAGTAACCTCTTGTCATGTAGTTTAAAATCATGTGACAAGGATGGGGTTGCCTATCTTTTGAAAAAATGAATCTCAATCATGTTGGCCAGAGTAGCTTTCCAAGTCCTATAATATCACATGATTCATGCTCATCATGATAAAAAACAGGCGATTAGGAAGACGATTAAACTGCATGATTGTGTATGATAGGAAACATGTGAGGTCATTCACATTCCAATGTGAGAAAGAATCCCCATATATATTTCATTCTCATTGAGGAACACATTCAAAAGTAACTAAGATGTGTACTTGGGTCTGAAATAGATGATCTAGTTGTCACTACTTATCCCATAAATTTTTGGAATCAATACACATGTAGTTCTTATATATGGCCCCTATGTAGATCCGAATATTTCACAAGGATGAATAATTTTATTTTCTACATAGATTTGGATCATGTATAGTGATTTAACATTAAAGAGGTATCTTTGATTTAGAAATAATAAAACTTTATGTGGATGAGGTTTTGGTTCCAGGTTAAATGTGAGAATACATTTTACTCATACAAGGTTATTGGAGAGAACTCAACAAGCGATTGTAAACCCCTACACTGGAAACTTTTTATGTATATATGGATCATATGGGGGGGGGAGGGGGTCCCACAAGGTAATCATGTGTTGTGTAGTTTTAAGGGTTTTTGATAAGGACCAATATATAGTTTAAAGTCATATAATGAGGTATTAATATGTCACATAGTTTAACATTATGTGACTAGGATGTGTCCAGTGCTATTTAATTCCATATGTTAAGGACATTCCCCATGTAGTTTAACATCATTTAGAAAGGATGTGAATTCTATGAAGTTTAAATTCTTGATGCCAATATTTATTTTCATGGTGGTAATTATGTCAAGTATTTATTTAGAAAACTTACATTAGTGTAGGGTGTAATATGTTCTCCATCCATCATGGAAAATGAGTAAGATCCATTGGAATGGACCTTATGTATGATGTAAGTCCCTTACCACCATGGTTCTTGATTTGGGGGTTTCTTCATGAGTATCATTAGGGTTCTAATAGCCTCTAACAATTTTACTTTGAGGAACAAGTAGAGGTGAGAATTTTTATTAATGGATCACACAATCCTTTTATGACGGACTTTGAGTTTGTATAATGTACTCAAAATTTTCTCATTGAGTCATTCTAACTCATCAATCCATTTTTGTGATTTTTCATCTTCTGATAATTTTCCATAGATAACCATTTGGAGTGAGAGAAACTAAAATTCAATAGGTAATACTTCCTCTATTACATAGACTAGAATGTATGGGATCAATCATTGGTAGTGTGAGTTGTGGTACAATAGTCACATAAAGAATGAAAGATCTTATTCAGTCAAGACTTATCATCTTTTTAACCATTTTATAGAGTATATTCCATAGAGTCTTATTGAATGAATTCATCTACCCATTCTCACTACATGATAGTGAAACAAATGGTTATACTCGATGTTTCAATCACGATATAGCTCTTTTAACTAAGAGTAATAGAATTTAGTGTCGTTGTCTATTAGAATTATGTGAGGGACATTAAATCTGGTGATGAAATTGGACTTCAAGAAGTTGATGAAATTATTTTTACTAAACTTTATTGAGGGGTATGCCCATTTCCTATTTAAAAAAAGAATCACTATAAGGAAGTATCTACTTAAACTACTTAAGTGTGACTGGTGGATATAAACCCATGACATCCATTCCCCATATGAAAAATGACCAAGTGTATTTAGTGATATATAGAAACTCCAGGGGATGCTGGGTGAATTTTTAATGTATCTAACATGCATTTTATTTCTTGGTAAAACCCAAAAAATACTACATAATAGTAATCTAGAAGTAACCAAGCCTCCTAATTTGATGGTAGAGCCTTTTTCTAGACTTGTTAGTGCCACATAAACCCGTGTGGACTTCTTTCATGATGGATGGTGTCTCTCATTCTACAATTCATCTAAGTATATATTTTTAAAATACTCAATTATAAAGGAATTTTATCCATTCAACTCATCATGAAGGGTGAAGTTCAATTCGAAATGTCATATCTATTCCCTTTTGGCTTGATTTGATGGGAGGGTCCCATATTAGAGGTAATATATTATGGTATTCATCTATCCATGAATGGAAGTTAGATCATAATTCTATAAGGAAGATTTTATTTGGTTTATTTCTTACATGTAATAGATGATAACCAATGATAATATGCTTCAGTGTCAGATATTAAAGACTACTTCATTTAGGTTGGGTTTAGTTAAGAATGTGGATTCTTTGGATAGTGCATCAACATGAGAAATCTTTAATTGAGGGACATGATGCAATATTAGTTCAAAAAGGAAATTTGATATCATTCATCTCATATAACCGATGAAAGAAATCAATTATTATTTCTTATTGGAATGTTCATTGTTGATTTTTTTGATCCCTAGCTCTAAGTCACCTTTGATATTCAGATGGGGTATCTATAACTGTAGGGATATATCCAAACTTGCAATAAGGGATTATTTTTCCTTATAATTATTAATTATGACTTTAAATAGTGAGAAGGAGTAGGAAAAAATTTCCTTATATGGGTAAATAATGATAGTCCCTAGACCAACCTATTTGAGTTTTGGGTTTTCTATTTTCTTCACAATCAAACTTCAGTAGGTCCCATCAAAATAAAACTTCTATATTGGGGGGGGGGGGGTTTATGGGAATAGAATAATTATTCATCTACAAGTTTGGTGTCCACTTTTCAGGTTTTCTAGGGTAGGATACATCACGAGGAAATTAGTTAGCATCTAATATTTGATTTTATTATGTAATATGAATCGAATGTCGTTTTGTTGTAGGATAACTTACCAACATGCCAAACATCCAGTTAACATAGTTAGGGTAAGAATATACTTAAAAATTTCAATACTTGAGATCGAGTGGAATTTGTGATGCTACAATTAATTACTCATCTTTTACACCATGAATAAGAGTCTTATTCAATTCTTATCGATGTAGAAATATTGAGTCTCTGTATCTAGCATCATTTGGTTGAGATAGTATAGACTGTTTTGGTTCCCCGTATCATTTTTATATGCGAGTAGGGAACCAAGTGATCACTCCATGGTGACCACACATAGTATGAGTGAATTTACTCCAACCAACAGTATTAGGATCATTGGATGATGTAAAAAAATCTCGAGATTCTCTAACTCCCTTCTTCAGTATCTCAGTGATGGGGAGAAATCTTCTTGCTAGGTTAGCTATGAAATTATTGATATAAGTGAGGTATCCTTATATCCCTCTAAACTCTTTAAGATTATGAGGAGGCATAATTTATAAAATTTAACTAGTCTTTTCTGGATCAACGTCAATGTTATGGTATCATACAACAAAGTAGATAAGATTCCCTGATGTTACCTCAAAAGAAAAATTTATAGGATCAATATTCAAACTGTGGTATAAATTTTTTCCAAATATAGTATGATGATTGGCAAGACGATCGTAATGCTATTGATATTTAACCACCAAGTCATCGACATAGAATTCAATGATTATTCCTAAGATTTGTTTGAAGATATGATTCATGACACATTGGTAATTAGTACTGAAATTATTTAAGCTAAAAGTCATGACCTGGTAAAAAAATATTCCTTAAGGTGATATGAAGGTAGTGCCTTCCTCATATTTAGGGGATATCTAGATCAGATTATACCCTGAATAATCTTCTTTAAATTAAAGTGTTTTTAAAATTGAGGTTACATCAATAAAGAGTTTCTTGATTGGTATTGGGAAATATTCCTTCAGACAGTATCGATTAAGATCCCTAAAATCGAGGTAGTCTCTGGTCTTTTGAGTATTTTTCTTAATAGGAATGATTTTGGGAATCCATTTTGGGTACTGTACCTCTCAGATAAAGGTGGATTTGATAAAATTAGAAATTTAAGATCCTACCCTAGTAGCATAAGAGGGATGCATTCTCCTGGATTCTTGTTTAAAACCACAATGGATACCTGGAAGGACCAAGAGATGAGTATCTATATTGTGGTACATCGTGGGAGTCTCTGTATAATTCCAAGTGAACACATATTTATGTTTCTTTTAAAAAAATTACATATCCTACTCCATTATAGGTATAGAATAAATAATTAATATAGGTCTTGGGTCCTCCTATATTCTTAGATTTATATGCCTAAGATCATAAATTATGGTGGATATTTATTCCTTGAATGCTAGAGGGGAATCCATAAGGTCATCCTCTTCCTCTTCTACCTCTATGTTAGTAGTAGTATATATTTTTTCTTGGTGGATAACATGAGTATATTTCTATCAATGATTAAGGATAAGAGGCTATGAGGAGAAACATTGGTGTCTTGAACTACTCATGGGGGAATTTTGAAGATGATTTATTTCATTTCTGCTTCCACTGGGGTAAGGATAGGTATGGAAACACCCATTTATATTATATTTTTTATGGAAATATTAATTTATGTTGATAGAGTAGGGAAAATTTCTAAGTCTGATAGAGCATTGGTCCAACTTTCTTTTGATAGGCCTATGTCATATGGCATGGCCATTATTGAACAAGCATGGGCCAGTGAAATTTTCATCCCATGATAACCAACTAGGATGGGATCTACTAACTTGATTGGGTTTATATGTAGCATGTAGTCTCTACTAAGTAAGATTAAGGGGTTCATAGGTGTGTTTCCCAATCCGTTGAGAGAGAAAACCTTCATTTCAACCTCATTCATTGGATTTTCCCCTTCCCTCTTCTAGAAACTCAACTCGGTGTATCAAGATTCACAAGATTTATAGTGGGTGTTATCACCACATAGTATGCCAAATTTTCTATTGATGGGGTATTTAAAACATTGCTGAAATGTCGATGGTATTTCCATGCAGCTACGGGGAATGGGCCTCCCGACCATGAACTATATATTAGACATGAGGTCCCCAAATAAAGCCTTGAGATTTATATTTATGAGGGGATTTGTATCAATCTTATAGTAACCTTGAATGTTCAGTTTCATTGGAGACAAATCATACTCACTATATACCAAACATTAGAGGGTCCGAAAGGGATGCAATTAATCCTGAAACATTTTTCAACTAGATTCCATCAAATTTCAATATTATTGAGATTGTATAAAACATACAGGGGGATAATATTTCCTTAAATAGTTTCCTCTCGATCTTTCTTAGTGAATGTGATGGTGGTATGACATTCCACAAGAGTAGTTTCCACTCGATAAACCGCATCTGTAGTGATTTATGTCTTAAAATTATGAGGACTTCAGAGGGCCTCGATAGGTGCCTCTATAATATATCTTGATAGATAAGGAGAATCTAAGATTGAGAGGTTGTCTAGGATAGCTTCCAACTATTTAAAAAGTAATATTTTTGTTCCAAAGGCTAGTTCTTCCCAATGAAGGCATTCTCCTTAGCATGAAACCTTGGAGATAAAGTGATTTAAGTAGGTAGTCATGGTGCTTGGACAAAGGTCTAAGGAGAATATATTACTAAAGAAATATACTGTGTTAGTCTAATCCTTTTTTTGGGTTTATCAAGTAGTTATACACCCTCTAATTGGTCATCCCAAACAATTGATTTTGGATGATTGATAAAATAATCTGAGGCACCATCATACTTCTATTGTTCTTGATGAAGCACTTGGCAATGGGTCTCAACCATATATATGGATTTGGTAGGGATTTGGATAGGCTATGAGATTCATCTATGACTGCACCATCCTCTATTCCCTTAGCTTATATAGCCCTAACCTCTGATTCCTTGGAAATGTATGGGAAACTAATGTTCATCGGTATATTCATCATCAAAGAAAGGGTATGTTAAATTAATGATGTAAACAGAGCCAAAGATAGAATCTTAATATAATCAAGGTTAAATTTGGTGTAATGGTTCATGTTCTCTTGGTTATGAGGTAAAAATTCTACAGGATTAAGATCCAATTTGAGGGGTTGTAAATGACTTTTTTCTTTCACCATTCATTACTTCTGATGATTATGTTTTCCTTTGGGAGGAAGGTTTAATGGTGTCTTATTAAGTGATGAAATCATGCTTGGTCTAAGACTTTATACTTTGAGGGTATCATGAGATTGATCAACTATATTTTTGATCATATGATTATCAAAATTCTATCCAAACCTAACAAGAACTTCTTTCTAATCACCTTCTTATTTTGGTTGGATGGTGGTCACATATGCCACTTGTGATGATGATTTTATCAATATCACCTATCTAGAATAAAACATAACCTAGAGAATGTATTTAAAGATAAACTAGTCCTATATTTTGTAACCTAGTCTCCCCTAAAAAGGAAAATAGTCAATATGATCACTATGGCCGACCTCACTGGGTTTCCTAGGCTTAAGCAGCTTGAAGAGACTTTTCTCCATGAATATTAGGAAATAAATAGAAACCTATTCATTTTTGAAGGAATATACTTTTTTCTTTCATTACTCTAATTTTGGGTGACCTTAATCTCTCTTTGCCTCTGGTCGAAGGTATTTTCCTACTATTGTCATTTAGCAAGAGGTATCAGGTGATATAGGGCCTACATGGGTGCTCTAGTGGGAACTGTTTCTAGATTGGGCATGAAAATGATAGTTTCCACATTTTATAGACCATTTACCTTAAGTTGAATGAATGAGATTTGATTTAGATATAGTTCATAGATTGAAATCTTTTAGGTGTTGTGCTATTTTAGTGAACACTCAAAATACTATTGGGTGTTTCATTAGGATTAAAAGTATCCAGTAATCTTCACAGAGGTTCACATAATTTTTTTTCAACAATTTCTCACGTGAGAGTGGAATTATGAGTGAGTACATTAGGACTTTCCATCTAATGATAAAGTTAGGAACTGTTTCATTTCCACATTATTTTCAATTTGTGTGGCCGAAAATCATTATTTTCATTATCCTAGGGATAAATTTATAGAATAATTAGTGTTGAATCTTTTTCTATCCTATGATGAACCCTAAAGAGATGTTTTTATACTAAAAAAATATTGGTTTCCCCATAGTTTGTACAAATCATATCAACTTTATTGTTTCTTGTTGGTCTTGAGGTCCCATAATAGGGATATATCACGACACAAAGTGCATGAGATTCTATTCTAGATCCCCCATGACATTGAAGTTTGAAAATATAGGATTTTTAAAATTGGACTGGGAAAAACTTTCATCCACCCATTTTGGGTATGGCTTCCTCTTGGGCTATATGAGGTGCATCACCCCTCCAGGGATTCCATCCATGAATTTATGGACTTAATGTTGTTGAGTAGTTTTTGGGTACTCCCATCTGGAATAACCCTAAGAATGGGTGATGGGTGAGGCTTGATGCGGTTACCCAACCTTTATCTCCTCAAAATTTCTAGTTCTTTCCTAGAATAGATGATCAAACTAATAAGAAGGGGGATGTCCCCATAATAGGGGAAAATTAGGGTCTATCTCAACTCCTGTTCTTATGTAATATGGTTGTATGGATGTAGAGTTATCTTGAAACTAAAACTCTATCATTGCGGGAAGATTATCGACCTCCTGATGGATGGGGGGAGTAAGGTTTTCTTCTACTTAGAGGTGGTAATCATGAGGAATTTTTCAACTGAATAATTCTTTATTGAGACATTTGAGGTTGTATATATCACTCTAATACTATGCTAACTATTATTATACAAAGGTGATTTCATAATTTCTAATAAGTGAATGGGATATGGAAAGACCTTTCCATTTATCCATGGTGGAATATCACTGATGATGTGGAAAATAATCATTTAGAGGTTCTGAATTTTGTTTCAATGATGTATTGTATTACAATGTCAAATTGTGCATCAACATCACCCGCCTGTTGAGGTACCATTTCTGCATCACACTCCATAGCATTTGCATCTCATTCCATATCATCTACCAAATTAATGGGGATGTTTTTTACTAAGGCATACTAGGAAACATGAATCATATCTTCATCCTCAGATAAATATGTTCATTCCCTACCATTTTATTCCCTTTTAAGAGTTATATTGGGGTCCTCCCTCTGGTCCTTTTTCTTGTTAGGATGTCTTTTATGATGACCCCAATAGGGTTAAATTTCCATTTTTGGATTCTCCTCTTGTTTTGATATGTGAATAGTGATATCTAGGGAGTATTAATCCATTCATACTAAGTGAGCCCTGCTTGTAAGAAGTGTATCACATAGTAAAAAAAAAGACTGGGGTGCTGACCATTGTTAGTCACTACATATCCTAGAGGAGACCAATCATCTTGGGGGAGATGATTAAAATAACCCAAGCCCTGAGATATGGGGTTGATTTCAGGCTACCATTGGAACTTTATTATCCTATTTTTGAGGATTCAATGACTTTTAGGATGGTTTTTGTGAAAAAATTCCCCTATCCCTATGGTTTTCTGTTGATTTGGAGTCTCCATCAATTTATTCAACACCCTCCTAAAATTTGGTAACCCTAGGGGTGGAAGTAATAGTAATGATTCCTTATCCTTGTGGGATGGGGTTGATCCCAGATGTCTACCAAGTCATCCTCCATAATTATTTTCCTTATTTTGAATAGTTTTAGTCACACATGCCTCGGGTTTAGTGCCTACTTTTAATGGGATTCACTTTCTATGGGGAGATATCAAGCAGTTTGAGACTTCAGATTCCTCATTTGAGGAATTTTACCATTTTTCTTAGAAGACTAGCTTAGGATTTTTTTAATGACCCTTTACCACTACTCAAGATGTTTTTTAATTTTTATCACTGGGGATATTTTATGGATTGACTAATTGGATCATTCATTAATCAATACTATAATCTCTCCTACAACTATATCATTAAAAGATACCACATCTAGAAGGTCCTTATATAATGGGGAATGGGTGAAGTATAATGATTTATAATTTTCCCATCCTTGGATATAAATTTTTGATGGGGATCTAGTGATGAGTTTTTGGGGAGTAATTATGATATAGAGGAAAGGATACCATAGGATTCTAGTATACCTCTATGATCTTAGTTGTCGATCCATGGAGAACGTGGCTAGATATCTATAATAGTAGAGCATGTTTATGGCCTATAGATGACCCTTATATTCTTGATATTGGTGGTGTACAACCGTTAATCATTAAAAGGTTTCCCAAATGTTTCATCATAAGTAAGGCATGAAATCCTCCTTTAGATCATATGAACTTCATAATAAGAAGTAATTATGGGACAAAATATAGTTGGAAGGTTGTTTTCATCTAGATCCTTACATATGTCCATTTATACATCTTCTTTATCATAGAGATATTCCTCCCCTAGGTCAGACTACAAAGGTATCTTCTTTAGTTCATGTACAAACTAAGGTCAAGTGATGTCGGTGGTTGATGGGGCACTATATATGGTCAACCTTAGTGTTTAATGTAACTATCTATATGAATGTGTCTTAAAAATGGGAGTATTTCCTTGTTTAGATGAGATAACACCATAAAGAGGTCATCCACATCAGATGTCTGGGTTAGGGTCCCCATAATCCATATCTCTACTAAGTAAGGAGGGGTATAATTGTAGTTTTCACCTTATGATTTATCTGAAGAGTTAGAGGACCCTTGAGGTGCTGCAGATATATGTTGTATGGCCTCAAGTACATATGAATTGAGCATGGTATGAATATAAGCCTCTTCCATCGTCATAGATAGAATATTCCCACCTACCTTTTGGGATTGAATAGGATTATGAGCCTACTACATGGCCATAATTGGAGTATATTGATGATAATCTATTACTCTGGGAATATTATCCCAATTTTGAGAAGTTGTTGGAGTATTTTTGTGAGCTTGTGTATTATTGGTGGAAATATGATCTCACTTTTGGGTGGTTGCAAGAATATGTTGGTTAACCCTGGTTGAAGTGGGGCTAGGATCCTATATCAAATATGTATTCCCTGTTGGAATATTCCATTAAACCTAAATATTGAGAGAGGGAATATAGACCTCTTCATATATAGCCTCTAAAGGATTCTTCTGAAATATTTAATCGGTGTGAGTAGGAATAAGCACCTGTACCATATAAGCTATGTGAATATGCTGAGTAGCTTTTTTATTTTGGGTAGGAATACGAGTCTTCCCAAGGGTGATTTCCAATCTAGGTTGGTGAACTATAGTCACTATGGGAATATAATTATGGTCTTATGTATCATCTTTTTCATAATATACTGATAATCCTCATAGACAAGAGGACGAATATGCACTTCCTATAGAGTATCCATATACTCATGTTGGATATACAAATATTATGCTCTAGATATTGGGATAATAATATGTTTCTATACTCATATCATTGCTGGGATATGATGGAAAAGATATTTCATCACTACCAGAATATATTGGTACATAAAAAGGGTTTGTGAAGGAACATAGGCCTGCATGTTCTCAGTTGCTAGAACATACTAAAATACTTATTTGATAGAAGTGGAGATATATTACCAATATTTTCCTCTTTTTAACATCAGAATATTCTATTGGGATTCATGATTGGGTATGTTGATATGTTCCTGCGCCATTCTTTCTACTAGAATATGATCGCAGATATGGTTTGAGTAAGCAGGGATATGGTTTTACTCATAAGTTTCTGCTAGAATACATCGATATAATTAATTGATGGAGGTGGGGATATGGGGATTCTACCTCTAGTTTGAATATTACAATGCTCAGTGAGATCTAGTTGATACATGAATATGAGTTTCTACGGAGGTGACCTGTCAGGTAGCACACTCAGTAGGTGATTGAGGGGTGTTGAAAAGATGGTTCTAGTGGAGATGGTTGAGAAGATCTCTCTTGAGAAGGTCTAGAACTGGGATGAATCCATAGTCACTCCTTGATCTAAATTCCTAAGTTAAGGATTATTTTGATTATTTAACTCCAAAGATAGACTCTAAAAGTTGTTGTAAGTGGAAATAGGTGTCAATAATTTTATCACATCCTTCCTTAAGCGAGTTGGGTTTGTGGGATTCAGTACCATAAGACCCCTACATACAACCTTGAGGGTCTGGATCATACCATGTTGGTGTTACTCCCTGACCATCATGTTTTCCTCCTGACACTAAAGGCATTAAGTATGAGGCATTTTTTCAGGATCCATGGATTCCATCACTACAGATGAGGTTTCATAACATTTTCATGATAATGCCATATCCCTGGGGCATGGATAATTTTATGAGAATGGTATCTATAGTCACAATTATAATAATAAAAAAGGTTTCTTATTAGTTCAACATTACAATTAAAAACATGCTTAATTACTTATGCATGTATTTTTCATTTTTATTTTCAGTTTGGCCATTTTTGTGCATAAAATGTATAAAAATGGGCTGTGTATGGTAACCCATTTTTTTATTAAGATATTCAAATCGGGATTACCATTTTTGTTACCTGAAAAAATGTATGACCAATGTTCTAATGAGATTAATGTCTGGTTTACCATTTTTTTTGATAAAATTCAGTTGGGTTAATGGTTGATTGTGTGAAGATTAGTATAGTTTCACAATCATTCACATCGACATGTTTTATCCATGGAAACACCCAACAAATCCCACATTCATAATAAGCTACGAGCTTAATTTAAAAAGGTAGGTGGTCATTGGGGTTTCTTACCAACAAAACTTAAGAACCCATGTTGGTCAATAGGATGGGAGGTCAGTCTCATTGGACCCTGTTGGGGGGAATTATTTCATACTCTAAGACTCTATTATATATTTATGATATATTTGGGAATCTTTACCAAGCCTCTATGTGATACTAGTTACCTTAACATTAATGATCAATTATCAACTTTTTTATGTGAATACATATACATGAAGATGGAATTTTTTAAATGGTTCCATATATATGTATCTGAGGTTCTACATCTTGTTATGTATTATTAATTAATGATGTTGGTATGAGGGTATTATTATTTTTAAAGTCATATGACTATGAAATCTAGAGTTTATTATCATCCAGGAAGGTGATTATTGTTTCAGAGTTGGGATTGAACCTTGAGGATATATCGACCCAAGGATTAACATACATGGACATTACTTCATTATATATATATATTAATTTTATTACACAAACATACAATCAAGGATCATAATAGTTTAGTGCCTTTGGAAACTTGGAAACATAATCTTTAAACATGGTGAAAGATCTTTAATTCATCCCATAAATATATTCCCCTTTAGTACTCCTACATAAAACCCTTCTTCATAACCTAGGGAAAGAAAACAGAAGAAAGGGTGACTCAAATGATCAGTAATGGTAAATTAAGGAGATACATAAGAATAAAATGAATATAAGGGTATGAGAAAATGAGTATAACATTTAAAAACCTTACCCTTCATATCAATGGTAAAAATCATGAGTCATGGAATAAATATTGGTTGTTCATAAGACATCATTCATAAGGGAAACAATGAACATGAGTCATGAGATCATAACATTGGAATAATACATAGGCTTGTGGAATACACAAAATAATAGAAAATATTATGTCAAGGCTACCCACCAAGACATTCATAACATGTTAGGATTGTGTTGACCACCAATTCACCAGCTTTAGGCTTGGACTGACCACCTGTGTACCATTCTTTTCAGGCTTGGGATAACCACATTCATACCCTCATCTTTGGGCTTGGGCTAACCATCCATATACCATCATTTTTGGGATTGGACTAATCACTAGTGTACCCTCATATTTGGACTTGGGCTAATCACTTGTGTACCCTCATCTTTGGGCTTGGGATAATCACATGTGTACCCTATGATCTCAAAGAACATTTATCGTTACCCAATTCAATGAAAGCAGATATAGGTCCCACCCTTCACATAATGAATACCTTATTTATGTGTTCCATAAGATCGTAAAGATTCACCATATCATAACCCAGGAAATGAAATGGGTATCATGAACATTTAATCATATCATAAACCGTGGAAAATAGATAGGTTTAATAATCATTTCAATATTTCATCCTAGCATAAACCATTAAAAGAAGCGAGTTTCATAAGGATTTTATCATGGAATAACCCATAGAAGAGAAATAAGTTTCATAAAAATATTGTTATCATAAACATAGAACATTAAAAGAAATAATAAGAATGATATACTTGGATTATATTCTAATTAAATCATATTTAACCTCAATGAGTGTTATATTATATGTAAAATAATTTTTAAAGACTACTCGGGACATTTTTTAGAGTAAAATAGATTTTCATTAAAAATAAATTTTTAAAACATGAAACATTATAAAAATAATTTTATTTGAAAATAAATTTGAAAAATTAATAAGGAATCATTAAAAAATCATTGTAAATATTTCTTTATAAAAACACCATTTTTTCTTTGAAAAACAATTTTTAAAACATAAAACATTTTTGAAAACCTTTTTTTGAAAATAGATTTGAAAAAATATAAATGAAGATTTGAAAATAATTTAAAACAATTTTAAACATCAAACAATTTAAAATTAATTTTCTTTGAAAATTTTCTTAAATTATAATTTTAAAATATCTCTAAAAATATTTTTAGAAAACATGATTTTGGAAGAAAATAGATTTCTGTCCAAAGCGAGAAATAAAGTCAGATTTTATTAATTTTTTTTATTAATTATCTTAAGTACCAAAGAGTAGGAAAATTGTAAAATTAATTTAATATATCATAAATAACCATAATATGATAAATTTATTGAGAAATATTGAAAGTTATATCATGAGATTTCAACATTTTAGACTTAATCATAAACAATCCCAATAAATGATGATATTATAACATAAATCTTTACGACTTTGGTAACATTGAATCATAAGCACCATTAAGTAATAAAATATAATGGAACATAAAATATCCTGAGAATAGATGATTTAATGATATTAAATTTAAAAATTGTTTCATATACACCTCATGAAAGTTTGTAGGTTCATATCATAACATACATCTCAAAGAAGGAAAATTAGGACAAAACTCCTTTATTGATTCAGTAACTTTTGAACCGTAAGCCCCATGAAATAGAGATATAAAAATAGATATGTATATACCAATAAATTTTATTATAATAATCATAAAATACATTCATTTTAATTATATACACCACATATAATAAATAGGTGGTGAATATAGCATGTGACCCACAAAAGTAAAAAAGCGAGATATAAATCCCTTACCTTAACTCTTGACTTCCTTCATAAACAATAAAGCCTCATATATAATATATATAAGTTTATTATAATTCTAATAAATAAAAATAATAATATATATCTTACCATATAGGAATTTATTATGACATTTTATTTTTCATTTATCAACAATTCCATGTGAAATTTTCTTTTCGGGTAAAAACTGTTTTGCCTTTCATATAAGGTTTTATTTGTTATATATTTTGTTCTCATATGTTAATCACAAAATCATCATATAAATAATTATAACCATTATATAAATATAATATATATTAAATATATATGTATTTATAATAATATATAAAATATATAAATTGGAAATGAAATACACAATTTATGGAGAGGATATGCCGTACATATGCATGAATGATGTCTCTATTTTCTTATTGTTTGGAATAAAAGAAAATTAAATGATATATATATATATATATATTATAATTTCAGTATAATTTTTATGTCATATATATCACATATTTTTATTTAACCATATTTAATACATTTCATGTAAAGAGTGAACAAATCACATCGGTTCGCGAGGCGGTAGACCGCCATACACACGAATAACGTTATCATATTCAACAAAATGGAAAGCATTAAGTTATGTGTTATATAATAATAATAAATAATAATAATATCATAAATATTATATATCTCATATATAAATATTATTTACATCATTACTCTCAACCTTGAAAGGTGTTAATGAAAAAACAACAACATTAGTTCGCTTGACGGTAGCCCACCATACACACGAATAATGATTTCATAGCCCATTTTTTAGAAGTTTGTATAGTTTTAGGTCATTCCATTAACATAAAAACATATATTTATATTGAATACATATTTATTTCATTATATAATCATGATATAAAATTAATTAAAGGTGTTTGAAGATGAAATAAAACAAAAATGTTCATTTAAGAACATTACCTCTTCTTCAGGTATCTCCTTTTGGTTTGCACCAAAATAAATTCTTGGTTGAATTTATGAAAAACTTAAGGATTATAGGATGATATTAGTGAATTTTATAAGTTATTTAAGCAGGTATTGTTTAAAACAATTGGATTTTAAGGTGTGAAGAGAGGGTGGCCTTTTATAAGGGAGGTGAGTGGTAATTTTGTAATTGTTTGAAAAGAGCGAATTTTTACCACATTTTTTCCATGTGAAGTGAATAAAATAATGAAAAAATATAGATACTAGAACTTATAATTTATAAATATGGTCAGAAAAGTTGCATTTTAAAGGTTTCTGGAACATTTTTTCTCTTAAATTTAAAGTTTAGTTCATTGGTAAACTCGTTTTTCTCTTAATCGTTGTGATTAATTTTCACTGTTTTCACTAATCATTTTGGAAAAAATGTAAGTTTTACTTATTATAAATTATATATTATTCTTATTAAAAATAATCAATATATTTTTCCTAATTATATTCACATAATTGGAAAAAAATAATTTTAAATTAATCCTGTAGACGTATTGAGAAAGCGGGTTTTAAAGTGAAAATGCCCAAAAGGTTACAAATTTTTTATATCCAATTTCAATATAAAATTTATTCCAATGACATAAATTAGATTTATAAATATATAATTGATCTTATTATACTTTAAAAACAATTTAAAATATAATTTAACTATATAAATAATTTAAAAAAAGGTAGTTTTCAATTGAAATTTAGTAATTTTCATTATTCATAATAAATATAAACTTTTCAGAAAAAGTCCATAAATTTAACCTGATATAATTTTGAAATTTTTATTTTGATAATGAGTTTATTTTTTTAATATAATTAAAATATTTTTCAAAATTTTATTTTAAAATAAGTGCGCCATTAAAAGGCATAAAAACTATCTTTTATAGAAAATAAATTTTTTATTCATAAAATTGGATTTATTATTATATCTTATCTAGAAAACACATAAAATTAATTTTAAATATTTTATTGAATATATAATATATAAATTTAATTAAAATCATTGATCAATTTTTTTTTAATTTATTGATATAAAATGTGTTTGTGCATAGAAAAATAGTTTTTCAGAAAAGGAATTTATTTATTTTCAAATAGTTCTTACATTCATTTATAATTAATAGTTTAAAAAAAATTCAGTTTATAAGAAAATATAAAAAAATATTTTCATATTTTAGTTAATACTTTTTATATACTCCATTCTATTGGCTAGGTGATAACTATAATAATATTTTAACAACATGTCATATTTTATTTAAACCTAGTGTTGTGTGTAGCGCAAGATAAGCTTAGTGTCACATGTAATGCAGTATAGACTCAATATTGGGTGTAATAAAAGGTAAACTTAGTGTTTTGTGTAATGAAAGTTAAACTCTATATTGTGTGTAATAAAAGAAAAACTTAGCATTGTGTGTAACACAATCTAAACTCGGTGTTACTTATAAGGCAAGACAAAATCAGTTTTTTTGTGTAACACTAAATATAGATAAGATTAAATTCATTTGAAAAAAATAATATTTCACAAAATCTTAGGTTGTTACTTTCTATGTAACACCCCGAGATTTGATGAAAAATATTCTTTTTAATTTCATTAATGTCTTGTGTTGTACGCTACAACAAAAGGAGCTTGCACAACACACATCGTTTACTTGCCTTGCATTACACGCAATCGTGACCTTCCTCGATAGCGTGTGTAGTACGCAATAACGAGTTTCACTAAACAACAATAAGCTATTAAAATATTATTAAAACTAGCCGTTATGAATAATAATAACCACTTTTTAAAATTTTGTAAATTTTATTTTTCAAAATGGACTTCATTTTTAATCGAAATAATTAACAATGATAAATTATTAATTTGAGTAGTTTTAAAGTATATTTATAATATATTTTTACAATTTAATACAATGTTGGTCATTGGATGTAATTTCACATTTAAACCAGACATAAACAAGTGTCAATCTTTTGATAGTTATTATCTCTTAAGAACACGCTATTTGTTTTGACGATGGGAATTAATTTTTAAATTAAGTAATGCAACTGATATGTTTTGAATTTGGTAAAACAGACATCATTTTTCAGTTCATAATATCAAATATAGCTTAGGCCTAATTTTTGGTACTTTTCTGGAAACTTTCATTTTTTGATGAATAGTGAAACCACTAAGTGGTAGCTAAAAAAAACGAATTTTTCATAAAACTTAATTTTACCGCTTATGTGAGTGGAATTTCAAGAATACGAGAGACACAGTTGATGTCAGTAAGTAAAATGTGGTTCAATGAGATGAAAATAATTTTTGGTGAATAGTAACTTTTTACTTTTTTTTACCACGGTTAAAAGTAAATAGCGTAATTAAGGGTAAAAATGATATTATTATTACCCTAACACATGTCCTAATTCTATTGGATAAGTTTAATTCGACCAAAAACAACATTTGGAATAAAATATGACCATTTAGGCCCACTTGGATTAGATTAGGACATTTATTATTAATTTATTTAAAGAAGGGTTAAAATAGTTAAAATCAAAGTTTAATAAGTATATCATTTTTAATATAGGGTTATACAAAAGATAAATTCGACTATAAATATTAATTAGAAATATAAAAATATTTCCTACATAATGGTATTTTATTTGTAATTTTTAGACATTAAATAATTTAATTTATTTATGACACAAAGATGATGCAGTAATTATCTTATTAATGAAATATTGACATAATTGATGTTATAAATACCAAAATAAATCTAATTTCAGACTTTTTATGAATTAAATTAATTTTCTAAGTTAATATGACATGTTAGTATTGATTTAATTAACTTTTTCGAACTAATCGGTATGTTATGATTTTCACAAAAATCAATTACTAAATAGTGTCGAAATTGACATAAAATAGTTTTTAAAACAAATATTATATTATTAATTGTTATTTTATTCCTAAAAATATAAGGTTCGGCCAAATGACTTAGATAAGGTTATATATATTAATAATAAACAACTTGGGGTTCGTTTGGCTTCTTATAGTAAGTTTATTAACCTTATAGTGTAAGAACACAAAAAGACACGGTAAAAGTAAAATTATCTAACTTAATGTTAAATCTAAATGATAAGGTTAAAATAGGAACCTAAACTTGTCTAAATTATATTGGATGAGAGGATTTCGACCCATCCCCACCTTATCTTCGAAATAAATCAATTTGGAGCTATTTAAAACCGAATTTGGCTTTATAATAAAATAATATTTTTAGTTATTCCAAAGGTGCCCCTATCCTCCCTTATAAAAGGGCACCTCCTCCATATCTTCCTCACACTAATTTGAGCCTTCAAGATCGGAAAAACCCCGCCTCCACTTCCCTAGAAATATCCTAGATGTCCTGGTCTTCTTCAAAGACCAATTTTAGTGCCCTAAGAGGAGTACTCAAAGAGGCGCTTCAAAGAAGAGGTAATGTTCGTTATCGATTCTTTCAACTTTATTTCTTCTTCCACTTCTTCTTCTTAGGTTTTTTAATTATGAAGTAATAACATCAGTATCACTCATATACTGATATTTTATTATAAGTATGAAACAACCCTATTTCACCATCTATCCATCCTACAAAAAACGAAATCACCGCGCGTGCGTACGTACGGAATACCGTCTCCACGCCGTGGTGTAATCTATTTTCCACCACCACCTTAATTGGATGGGTATAATGGTGTACATAATAACTATATATGATTATTGTAAAGTGATATTGATTCTGAAGTAGTATACATACACTCCAATACAATTTCACGATCATGAGAATGATATCATCGCTCGTGCGTACGTACGGACTACCGTCTCCACGACGCGATGAGATTCATTCTCCACATTAACCATTCATGAATGATTATAAATTATATATAATAATTAATCATGAAATATATGACATAATAATGATACTGTATTTATGTATATATATATGTATGTCGTCTACTTAATTCCATTCAACTCAATAAGGAAACGAAAACAGCGTTCATGCGTACGTACGGCCTACTGTCTCCATGAACGGTGTATTTCTTTCCATTTACTGATCTATTATATATATGTATATTCTGAATATATATTATATATAAATCATTTTTTATATTCTAGAATTATGTAATCATGATCTAAGTAATCATATGAATAATTACAAGTCAAAACACGGATGACAAATGAAACAATTTTACCCAAAACGCTCTTTAACATGAAATTTACAAAAGAACGGGTAATATAAAGTCATAAGTGAACCATATATGATATCATAACAATGAGTATGATTCTGGAATAAGTCAATGACATTATTTAAATCATTATACAGGAGGTTCGGACACTTACAAAGCAAATCGGACCTAAGGTAATGGATAATTTTTCAAATCTCATTTTTATCCGAGATTGCTTATTCATAAGTATTTACTGGGGTTATTGCTATCATCTATGTCCATGTTTTATAAAAGTGTATTCATGTATGTTTATAGTCCTTTTTACACATTTTTTACTTTTACTACATGGTATGTGAGGAATTTTCTTTTGTTTACGTTACGAGGTACTTTTTGACTTTTCCGACAAAAGTACGAGGAGAATGTTTTTTTAACGTATACGGAAAAAAAGGAGTTTTAGGGTTTTATAAAGCCTTATTTTCATGAAGCTTCCTCCAAAATATTTCATGACTATTTTCAAAAAAATCCTTTTCTTTTAAAATTGGATGAAAATTTGTGAAAAGAAAATGATTTTGAAGAAGAAAGGATATTTTCCTCAAGAATTCATTTCAAGTGTTTTATCAAAACCATTTTTCATCTAAGATGAAATTATTTCATATGTGTATATTTAAAGTATCATGTCTCTATGGTTTACATGGTTTCAATTTTCTTATTATGAAATGATATCCATTTCTTTTATAAGGATTATGTGATGATGGGATGATGTTTATGAAACCCATTTTATTCGTTGGGTTATTATGAATGATGTATGTTTATTGTGGCACAAGTAAGAATGATTTCATTATGAGATGGGTGGGACATATATCTCCCTATAATGCATTGGGTAAAGATTTTATATCTCATGAGACAGACATGGATGGAACAGTAAGTTAATCTGGTTCAGTGTTACAGGACTGAAACAAGGAGTGAACTCGATTCAGGAAGAGACTTTGTCCACTAAGATGGTCTTGGCAGCAATGCCTTGGCTAATATGGAAATCATTACATGTGCTTAATGGATGCCAAAATTACATGTTTTATTCCCCTGCTATTTTATCATTCTTAATGTTTCTTTATGATCTATGCCTTACGTACTTCCATGTTTTGTGTCATTTCTCAAGCTTTTGATGTTTAAACATTATGTTCATGTTTTTAAGTTCAAATGTATATGGTATGTTTTATTTTATCCATGATTACCCTTACTAAGAATTTGAGCTCACCCTTTTTATGTTTTCTTTTCCCCAGGATATAAACAAAGGTTTTAGGTAAGAAAAAAAGGGAAGATCCTTATGGGAGATGTTGAAGATCTTTCACCACGACTAGAATATTACGTTTCAAGTTTCCAAAGACACTAAACTATTACGGTCCTTGTGTGCCTGTTTTTGTTATGTATTATGTATTCCGCTAAAGTAATGTAATGTACATGTACGTCATGCTTTGGGTCTCTACAGTAGGTATGAGAGGAAAACTTTAGTCAACCTTTGGAAACTAGGATGCGAAAACGTTAGTGAGATCCCTAGAGATATTTCTAAGGTATGTCTAGGGATGTCCCTAAGGATAAGTATATGTATAGGATATAGTCCTAGAACTATGGTAACGATATTAGATTAATCCAAAGATGTTAGATATTGAAGTTAATCCCCCTTTATTATGATTTTTTCCTCTCACACTATTCTTTTTAGGTTTTAGAAAATGGCTGGAAACAAGATGATTCACGATAATAGAGGATATGATGGACAATGGAATGATATTCTTCATGAGAAACCAAATAAAATGGGATTTGAAAGTCCAAACATCATTATTATGCTGAATCAGCAATCTCATAATATGATCAATAAAGTAAAATTTGGTAAGTTTCCTGACTCGGCTAATAAGAGAAAGATGGAGTTTCATGATGATCATAGAGGAAAGAAAGTTCAATTTCCCCTATGTAAATCATGTGGGAAGAGGCATCAAGGAGAATGTTTCGAAGGAACTGGAAGATGCTTTGGGTGTGGAAAAGAAGGACACAAAGCCAGTAAGTGCAAAGGAAAAGGTTTAGTTAACAACAGGGATGAGGATAATGGTATTGCTACGACATCAACAATGGTTAATTGTTTTAAATGTGGAATGTACGGGCATTATGCAAACCAATGCCCTAAGGAAAAGTCTCATAAAGCGAATCAGTATGGTCGTATGGGTAGTATTTATGTTGATGATGACGAAGAGACTACAAATGATATGTGAGATGAAAGAATTGTTGAATCTCGATCAATGGTTTAAGAATGTAGTGGAATGATTACATGTTTACCATGTGTAATGTTGTATAAGTAATCTCATGTTACTATGGAATAAAGAGAAATCTAAGGATTGTTACACAGTTGTCTTTCCTTGAGTTTTGAAAGTGTATGATTAATGGTACCAGTATCCATGAAAGGTTATTTAGATATTTTTGGAATGTAGATGATATGCGCATAATGATGGGATAAGGAGAAAATTAAATGTTTGATAGTATTCATGAGCTCATGAATGATATATGGAGAAGGTTATATCATGGTTTGAGTATATAGAATTTTTGGATTTTGGTATGTGGAAAGAGTTAACTTTTGAAAGCATTCATGTTTTCACTAAGGTTTAATGGGTATTCATTTTTCAAGAGAATACATGATTAAGGTATTCACATGATTGGAATGTGACCAACAAGATATATGGGGGATAAATGATGGTATTCACATGCTTGGTTGATGACATTTCAAGTAATCGTTTTATTTATACTATGACCTTGGACCGAAGTATTTTAGATAAGCCTAAAGATTGGAATGGATTATGTTGGACATAAGTTAGTATTGTTTAAGGATAGATTTTTTTTTGATATTATTTATGGGATGTTATAGTAATGTAGTTTTAGACAAAGGACAACCTGGAGGACGGGTGACAACCCATTGCTTCGGACAAGGCTGTGGGAATCGAACCCACAACCGAAGTGTGACTGGCCTTTATCGCCTACCACTGGCCTACAGGAAGTCCCTGTTTAGTAGAAACTAGTTTTATTATATTAAGCAGTATTATATATGAAGTATAAGTCCATTTTAGGAACCATATATGATTAATCTCACTATAGATGGACTTATGTATTTTTGATAACTTTTATAACCTTTTGTTTGAGACAGATGGAATGACCCATCATTCTATCACATGATCTGCTAACACATCACGAATAACAAATTCAACTTCATTTCATTATGGGATAAAGTGGAAATTGTTCAATTAACGAACAACAGTGAGATTGTACCAAAATCATGTAAGTATTTCTTTTAATTCATCAACTTTAGGGAAATGATATTGAAAACCAAAAATGTTGTCCTAGTGCCCTTATATCCGATGAATCAGATGGTACCTTAGATCATCACAAAACTATGGATTTGTGATTGCTGGCTTTTCCATAGCCATGTTCTCTACCACTCTCCATCAGAACATGATGGTTAGATTTCTCTTCCATATCCATATTTTCATCTATGTGGAAACCCAGTGATTAGTTTATTTGGGTAACCATTACGTTTCATACTTTTGTTTTTAAAGATTGGTTTTAGTATTCCTTTTTACGATGTGGGTTTCTATTAAAGAAACTTTCGAGGAGTAAACCATTTATAACCCCAACGAATTTCGAGGGCGAAATTCATTTTAAGGGGGGTAGAATGTAACACCCCAAGATTTTATGAAAAATATTCTTTTTAATTTCATTAATGTCTTGTGTTATACGCTACACCAAAAGGAGCTTGCACAACACGCATCCTTGACTTGCCTTGAATTATACGCAATCACGACCTTCCTCGATGGCATGTGTAGTACGCAATAACGAGTTTCACTAAACAATAATATGCTATTAAAATATTATTAAAACTAGCCGTTGTGAATAGTAATAACCACTTTTTTAAATTTTGTAAATTTTATTTTTCAAAATGGACTTCATTTTTGGATTCAGAATATTGAAATTAGCTTAGGGTTAATTTTTTGTACTTTTCGGATAACTTTCATTTTCGAATGAATAGTGGAAATTACTAAATTTTAATTAAAAACAACCTTTTTAATCGAAATAATTAATAGTGATAAATTATTAATTTGAGTGGTTTTAAAGTATATTTAGAATATATTTTTACAATTTAATATAATTTTGGTCATTGGATGTAATTTCACATTTAAACCAGACATAAACAAGTGTCAATCTTTTGATAGTTATTATCTCTTAAGAACACGCTATTTGTTTTGACGACGGGAATTAATTTTTAAATTAAGTAATGCAACTGATATGTTTTGAATTTGGTAAAATAGACATCATTTTTCAGTTCATAATATCAAATATAGCTTAGGCCTAATTTTTGGTATTTTTCTGGAAACTTTCATTTTTTGATGAATAGTGAAACCACTAAGTGGTAGTTAAAAAAATGAATTTTTGATAAAACATAATTTTACCGCTTTTGTGAGTGGAATTTCAAAAATCCGAGAGACACGGTTGATTTCAGTAAGTAAAATGTGGTTCAATGAGGTGAAAATAATTTCTGGTGAATAGTAACTTTTTACTTTTTTTTACCACGGTTAAAAGTAAATAGGGTAATTAATGGTAAAAATGATATTATTATTACCCTAAAACATGTCCTAATTATATTGGATATGTGTAATTCGACCAAAAACAACCTTAGGAATAAAATATGACCATTTAGGCCCACTTGGATTTGATTAGGACATTTATTATTAATTTATATAAAGAAGGGTTAAAATAGTTCAAATCAAATTTTAATAAGTATATCATTTTTAATATAGGGTTATACATAAGATAAATTCAACTATAAATATTAATTAGAAATCTAAAAATATTTACTACATAATGGTATTTTATTTGTATTTTTTAGACATTAAATAATTTAATTTATTTATGACACAAAGATGATGCAGTAATTATCTTAATGAAATATTGACATAATTGATGTTATAAATACCAAAATAAATGTAATTTGAGACTTTTTTATGAATTAAACTAATTTTATAGGTTAATATGACATGTTATTATTGATATAATTAACTTTTTTTGAACTAATCAGTCTGTAATGATTTTCAAAAAAATCAATTACTAAATAGTGTCAAAATTGACATAAAATAGTTTTTAAAACAAATATTATATTATTAATTGTTATTTTATTCCAAAAAATATAATTATCTGCAAAATGACTTAGATAAGGTTATATATATTAATAATAAACTACCTGGGGTTCGTTTGGCATCTTATAGTATGTTTATTAACCTTATAGTGTAAGAACACAAAAAAGGCACGGTAAAAGTAAAATTATCTAACTTAATGTTAAATCTAAATGATAAGTTTAAAATAGGAACCTAAACTTGTCTAAATTCTATTGGATGAGAGGATTTCGACCCATCCCCACCTTATCTTCGAAATAAATCAATTTTGAGCTATTTAAAACCGAATTTGGCTTTATAATAAAATAATATTTTTAGTTATTCCAAAGGTGCCCCTCTCATCCCTTATAAAAGGGCACCTCCTCCCTCTCTTCCTCACACCACTTTGAGCCTTCAAGATCGGAAAACCCATACCAAATTCCCTTCTCCACTTCCCTAGAAACATCCTAGTGGTCCTGGTCTTCTTCAAAGACCAATTTTAGTGCCCTAAGAGGAGGACTCAAAGAGGCGCTTCAAAGAAGGGGTAATGTCCGTTACCGATTCTTTCAACTTTATTTCTTCTCCCACTTATTCTTATTAGGTTGTTTCATTATGAAGTAATAACATCAGTATCACTCATATACTGATATGTTATTATAAGTATGAAACAACCCTATTTCACCATCTATCCATCCTATGGAAAATGAAATCACCGTGCGTGTGTACGTACGGAATACCGTCTCCACGCCATAGTGTAATCTATTTTCCACCACCACCTTACTTGGATGGGTATAATTGTGTACATAATAACTATATATGATTATTGTAAAGTGATATTGATTCTGAAATAGTATACATACACTCCAATACAATTCCACGATCATGATAATGATATCATCGCTCGTGCGTACGTACGGACTACCGTCTCCACGACGCGATGAGATTCATTTTCCACATTAACCATTGATGAATGATTATAAAGTATATATAATAATTAATAATGAAATATATGAAATAATAATGATACTGGATTTATGTGTATATTTATGTATGTCGTCTACTTAATTCCATTCAACTCAATAAGTAAACGAAAACAACGTTCATGCGTACGTACGACCTACCGTCTCCATGAATGGTGTATTTCTTTCATTTACTGATCTATTATATATATGTATATTCTGAATATATATTATATATAAATCATGTTTTATATTCTGGAATTAAGTAATCATGATCTAAGTAATCATATGAATAATTACAAGTCAAAACACGGACGACAAATGAAACGATTTTACCCAAAACGCTCTTTAACATGGAATTTACAAAAGAACGGGTAATATAAAGTCATAAGTGAACCATATATGATATCATAACAACGAGTATGATTCTGGAATAAGTCAATGACATTATTTAAATCATTATACAGGAGTTTCGGACACTTAAGAAGAAAATCGAACCTAAGGTAAGGGATAATTGTGCAAATCTCATTTTTATCCGAGATTGCTTATTCGTAAGTATTTACTGGGGTTATTGATATCATCCATGTCCATGTTTTATAAAAGTGTATTCATGTATGTTTAAAGTCCTTTTTACCCATTTTTGACTTTTACTACATGGTATGTGAGGAATCTTTATTTTGTTTACGTTATGATGTACTTTTTGACTTTTCCGACAAAAGTACGAGGAGAATGTTTTTTTAACGTATACGGAAAAAAGGATTTTTACGGTTTTATAAAGCCTTATTTTCATGAAGCTTCCTCAAAAAGATTTCATGAATATTTTCAACAAAATCCTTTTCTTTTAAAATTGGTTGAAAATTTGAGAAAAGAAAATGATTTTGAACAAGAAAGGATATTTTCCTCAATAATTCATTTCAAGTGTTTTATCAAAACGATTTTTCATCTAAGATGACATTATTTCATATGTGTATATTTCAAGTATCATGTCTCTATGGTTTACATGGTTTCAATTTTCTTATTATGAAATGATATCCATTTCTTTTATATGGATTATGTGATGATGGGATGATGTTTATGAAACCCATTTTATTCGTTGGGTTATTATGAATGATGTATGATTATTTTGTGGCACAAGTAAGAATGATTTCATTATGAGATGGGTGGGACATATATCTCCCTCCAATGCGTTGGGTAAAGATGTTATATCTCATGAGATAGACATGGCTGGAACGGTAAGTTAATCTTGTTCAGTGTTACAGGACTGAAACGAGGAGTGAACTTGATTCAGAAAGGGACTTTGTCCACTAAGATGGTCTTGGCAGCAATGCCTTGGCTACTATGGAAATCATTACATGTGCTTAATGGAGGCCACAATTACATGTTTTATTCCCATGCTATTTTATCATTCTTAATGTTTCTTTATGATCTATTCCTTACGTACTTCCATGTTTTGTGTCATTTCTCAAGCTTTTGAAGTTTAAACATTATGTTCATGTTTTTAAGTTCAAATGTATATGGTATGTTTTGTTTTATCCATGCTTACCCTTAATGAGAATTTGAGCTCACCCTTTTTATGTTTTCTTTTCCCCAGGATATAAAGAAAGGTTTTAGGTAAGAAAAAAAGGGAAGATCATTATGGGAGATGTTGAAGATCTTTCACCACGATTAGAAGATTACGTTCCAAGTTTCCAAAGACACTAAACTATTACGGTCCTTGTGTGTCTGTTTTTGTTTTGTATTAAGTATTCCGCTAAAGTAATGTAATGTCCATGTATGTCAAGCTTTGGGTCTCTACATTCTACCCACCCTTTAAATGTATTTTACCGTTTAAATTTTTCCTGGTCATAAAATGTTTAACATTTGAAAATTCTTTCATAGAAACTCTCATAGTAAAAAAAATGAATAATAAAACTTCCCTGAAAAAAGAAATTTGGAAACTTAACGGTTACCCAAATTTTCTCATAACTAGGTTTACACATAGAAGAAAATATATTTTAAGTGAATATTTTTTCATGGAATAAAATCATAAATAATTTTAGAGAGTGATATATATCATTGATCACAAGAAAGTGGGTGATCCGGAGAAAGTTAATGATCAAAAAACCATAAATCTATGATAATCTAGGGGACTATTTTTTTAATTGGAAATGAAGGTACTATTATAATTTTTTTGTTTTAATATCCTTTTCCTAATATTGAATAATTTGGATGAGAATATATACTTACTTGATTTTAATTTATTTAATAATCATAATTTGACCCTTGGGTTGTGCCTCAATCAATTTACACATCATCTCTTATCCTGAGAAATAAAGGTGGATTTGTTATGCTGGAAGCACAAACATATCATAAGATCCATAAATATATTGATAATTAATTCTCTCTATCTTTTGTTATAATCAAAGAAAAATGGTTAAAAATGGTTATCCAATATGAATAAATCATTATATGTAGAAAAAATACATTAATATTTAAATCAAAATTAAAAGTACAACATAAACCATTTCACAAATGGTTAACATTATTACCCTTTTTGAAAGAATATATTTCAATACTTGAGAATTAAGGTAAATAAATTTCTCAAAATAATCTTAACACTAATCCCCCATATATCATAAAGTATAACTTTATTCTCAAATACAAAACATATGAACACCTCCATAATTTTTTCTCTTGAAACATGGTAATTACTATAAAAATTTATCAAAAAAATGCATGTATCTTCATTATTTAAAAAGAACCCATATTATTGGATATAATAGTTAAATCCAAAAATTATACAAAATCCATTCATGATAGAGAAAACCCCCTTTTCCATAAATCATTACTCTGCTCTAAATTAATCGGTATTATCTAATTTACTTTACTCTTATACAATATTTATTTATAAAAAATAAAAACCATTTTATAAACATTATTAACATATTACGGGTTAGATTCACTTAATAATGTGTTTTAAATAAAATATAACCTTTCCATTGAATAACTTTTCTAGGTCATCAATACCATTAAACATATTCATTGAAATCCTTGATAAAAATATTATACTAAAAAATCCTTATATATTTAATACTTCAAATAATAAAATATATAAATTAAAATACATAAATAATTCCTTCATCCCACTTCATTCTCAAATAATTAACTAAGCTTCATCAAATTATTATTTAACACTTATTCCCTTTCTCATGTCATATGTATTCTCTTTATCATTACCAATATAACCATTACTAGTACCTCCTTGGTTATTCTCTTCACAATATTTCCTTTTAGGACATAAATTTTCATAATTCCTATATTTTCCACATTTAAAGCTTCAAAAGTAAATGATATCTTAAGGATACCAACATTCCCATACATTGTGTTAACTAAACTTTTAATTTTACATTTTTAGTTACTTTATTTGTGTCCTTATTTTCCACAGTCAAAAAAATATCTCTATTCCTCTAATACATTCACTTGGGTGCCTCTTCTTACATTCTCAACACATAGGAAACTGAATCATATTTACTCCATGGTCTCCTCCACCTGAAATCTTTGTAAACTCTTCAATTATATTCTTTGGTGAGCATAAGAGTTGGTTAAGTTATTCATTATTAATCATTTCCTGTAAGACCCAATTAGGCATAATAAAAACATCATTCACTCCATTGATCATCCCATTTGACTTATCATCAGAAAATATTCCATCACATTCAACTTTAACCTAGCTTTGTATGGTTCCCACCACTGAATAAAACCATAAATCATAGTGTGAGAAACACTTATCATAGAAGAAAACCACCTAATCATGATAAGTAACTTATAGAATGTCTAAATCATGACACCTTATTTTAAATCTATTACACCTTAGGACTAAGCTAGGTCATCCATGATTATTATCTATTTAAATCCTTCATGATAGTTTGAAAAGTTTTTTTATATTTCTAAATCATATCCCCTAGAATTGTAAAACTAGGTATGTAGCAAGGCCCATTGTTGTGCACCGGTTCCCGATTGAGTCTCGTTAAATATGGTGTTTTAAAGGTTTTTACCCCTAGGTACATATGTGCTAGATACATAACCACTTGTAGTATCTAGTCCTGGATATATTGTTGGGAAATCAATCACTCAATCCTTTCATAAAATGCTTTGAAATTTTCCAATACTTTGACTCATCCTTAGAATTATCCTTAGAGATATCCCTAGAAATATCCTTAGAAACATACCTAGGTATCTCACTAACTTTTTGTTATCCTAGTTTACAAATGTTGAATAAAAATTTTCTACGATAACAACTATAGCAACCCAGGGCTTAAAGTACTTGTTCAATACATCATTTTTGATTAATATTCATTTTATTACACAAACATAGGCTCGAAGACAGTAAAAGTTTAGTGCCTTTGAAAACTTGGAAACACAATCTTACAACTTTTTGAAAGATCACCAATGTATCCCATAAATATATTCCCCTTTAGTACTCCTACTTAAAACTATTATTTATAACCTGGGGAAATTAAACATATGAAATGGTGAGATTATATTCTCTAAAAGGGTAAATAAAGGCGATACGCAAGCATAGAATGAATATAAGGGTATGAGAACATGAGAATAACATTTGAAAACCATACCCTTCTCATCAAAGATCATAATCACGAGTCATGGAATAAATATTGGTAGTTAATTAGACATGAGTTATAAGGGAATTAAAGAACATGATTCATGAGAGTATAACATTGGCATAATACATAGGTTTTTTTCATACACATAAGAATATAAAATCTTATTTCAAGGCTACCCACCAAGGAATTCATAACATGTTTGGATTGGTATGACCACTCGTGCACCATATTTGGGCTTAGGAAGACCACCAATGTACCCTCATTTTTGGGCTTCGGCTAACAACCCATATACCCTCATCTTTAGGCTTGGGATTACCACCTGTGTACCCTTATCTTTGGGCTTAGGAAAATCAACCTTGTACCCTCATCTTTGGTCTTGGGAAAATCATCTTTGTACCCTCATCTTTGGGCTTGGGATAATTACCCATGTACCCTCTGAACTCCTAGAACATTTATGATTACCCAATTCATTGGAGGGAGATATAGGTCCCACACATCACATAATGAAAACCATATTTTTTGTGCCATATGATCCTAAAAATTCATCGTATCATAAACCATAAAATTAAATGAGTATCATAAACATTTCATCATATCATAACCTATGGAAAATAGATAGTCTTCATAACTATTTCAACATTTCATCATATCATAACCTATGAGTAGAGGTATATTTCATAATCATTTTATCATGGTATAACTCACGGAAGAGAAATAAGTTTCACAAGCATATTTTCATCCAAAAAATAAAACATCCAGAGAAAGAATAATAATGGTATCCTTTGATGATATCCACATTAAAGAATAAATAACCTCAAATAATGTAATCGTAGATGTAAAATAATTTTAAAAGACCACTTGGGATATTTCTTAGAGGGAAATTTATTTTCATTGAAAATCAACATTTAAAAAATGAAAGATCATGAAAATATTTTTCTTTAAAAATAAAATTTCAAACTTAATATGGAATATTGTAAAAGTAATTTAAAACATATATTGAGGAAAATATTATTTCTAGTTTGAAAAAACACTTTTTAAAATATAAAATAATTTTGAATACCTTTTTATTTGAAAATAGCTCTGAAACTTATAGAGGAATATTTAAAAATAATTTAATACAATTTTTAAATGTAAAATTTGTTATAAGTACTATTATTTGAAAATTATATTAAAATATAATTTAAAAAAAATATCTTATTTTTTTAAAACATGGTTTTGGAAGAAAATAGATTGCTGATCGAAGAGAGAAATATAGTTAGATTTTATTAAAAATATTTTCTTAATTATCATAAGTACCAAAGAGTGGAAAATGACACCATTACTTGAATATATCATGAATAACCAAAATAAAATAAAATTAATGAGAAATATTGAGAGGTATATCATGATATTTTAACATTATAGACTTAATCATAAACAATCATGATAAATGATGAGATTGTAATATAAATATTTACGAATTTGGTAACATTTAATCATAATACCCATGAAAGAATAAAATAAAATGGAACTTAAAATATCATTAGGATAGATTAATTCATGATATTACATGTCAAAGGGGTTTTATATACACCTCATTAAATGATATAGGTGAATATCATAACATACGTCTCAAATAAGGAAAATCGAGACAAGAATCCTTTACCGATATGATAACATTTGAATCGAAAACACCATGAAAGAGAGATAATAAAATGTATATTTAAATAACAATAAATTTTAGTATAATAATTATAAAATTAATTCATGATAAATATATTCACCACATATAAGAAAGAGGTGGTGAATATAACATCTGTCTCACAAAAGTAAAAAGCTAGACATAAATCCCTTACTTTAAGTATTGACTTCCTTCGCACACATTTGAACCTACTGTATAATAAATATAAGTTTATTATACTTATATTAAAGAACTATACTAAAATATATCATTCCATATATTATTTTCTTATGAACTTTTAATGCTTGTTTATTAACAATTTCATATTAATGTTTTCTTTTGGGTAAAAACTATTTTTCCTTTCATATAAGGTTTGATTTGTTATATTTTTGGCTATCTTACATTAATCATGATTTAACAATATAAATAATTGAAAAATTTTATAAATATAATATATATTCATTATATATGTATTTATAATAATCTAATGTATAGAAATAGGAAATGAAATACACCATTCATGGAGATGGTAGGCCGTACGTACGCATGAATGTTGTTTCCATTTTATTGTCATATTGAAATAAAGAAAATAAAATTATATATATGTATAATAATAATAATAATACCATTAGAATTTTTGTTTCATATATATAAAATATGTCTATGTAAACCATTATTAATACATTCCATGTAAATTGTGAATGAATCATATCACTTCGTGAGGTGGTAGTCCACCGTACACACAAACGATGTTATCATATTCCCAAAAAATGGAAAGAATGAAGGAATGTGTTATATAATTATTATTGAAGAATAATAACATCATAAATATAAAATATTTCATATATAAATATTATTTACATCATTATCCCAAACCTTTCATGGGATTAATGAAAAAATGTATGCCATCGGTTCACAAGGTGGTAGTCCGCCGTACACACGGACGATGATTTCATAACCCTTTTGATGGAAGTGTGTTTTGTTGTATATCATAACCATAAAATAAAAAAAATATTAGTATATTAAAGAAAATTATGTTATATTATAATAATTACATAAAAATAATTTATGGGATTTGAGGAAGAAATAAAGCAAAAGCGTTTGTTGATGAATATTACCCCTTCTTTAGGCATACCCTTGTGGTTTTTACCAAAGGAATTAATTTGGTGGATTTTTAAAAAAATTAAGAATTATGGGATGAAATTATGGTGGTTTTAAATTTATTTGGGTATGTATTTTCTAAACCAATTGGGTTTGAATGTGTGAAGATAGGGGGAGATGGGGTCGCCTTTTATAAGAGAGGTGAGTGACACTTTTGTAATTTTTTGAAAAGTGAGAATTCCACCCATGTTTTTTCCATGTAAAATGGATTAAATAAATAAAAAATATATATAATATAAGGTATATGATCAAAATATTCCCATAATTTTTTTAAAATTTTCTAGGTCATTTTACCCATAAATTTAAAGTGCAGTCTCTTGGTAAACTCATTTTCTCTTAATCACTGTGATTAATTTTAAAAGTTTCACTAATAATTTTGGAGAAAAATTAAGTTGAACTTATTATAAATTATAAATTATTATTGTTACAAATATTTGATCCATTTTTTCAAATTACATTCATATAATTTTCAAAAATTATTTTAGAATTAACCCTATAGACGTGTCGGGAAAGCAGAGTTTTAAAGATAAAATGCCCAAAAGTCTACAAGGTTTTTATATTCAGTTCTAATATTAAATTGATTATAATGAACTAAATTTCATATATAAATTTATAATTAGAATAATTATACTTTAAAATAAATTTAATATATAAATTAACTATATAAATAATTCGATCAAAAAAGTATTTTTAATTAAAAATTAGTATTTTTCACTATCCATCAAAAAATGAAACTTTTCAAAAAGATGAAAAAAATATTAATGTTAAAATTTAAAAAATTAAGCTTATTATTTCAAATAGAATTTATAAAAGTGTAAAAAATTATTTTTAAAATAAGTGTTCCATTAAAAGGTAAAAAAACTGCCTTTTAGAAAAAATACATCTTTTATTCATAAAAATTGGATTTATTTTTATACCATGTATGGAAAACACATAAGATGAATGTTAAATAATTTTTTAATATATAATATATATATTTCATTAAAATAATTTTTAAAAAGTGTTTTTTTAATTTATTGAGATAAAACATATTTGTGTAGAGATGAATAGTTTTTAAGAAAATGAGTTTCTTTATTTTAAAATAGTTCATAATTTAATTTCTAATTAATTGGTTACCAAAGAATTATTTTTATAAATATATATAAACCTTATTTTTATAATTTTGTTTATACTGTTGGTTAGAGTGGAATCTCAAGAGGTGGGTGATTTGATTCCCAACTTAAAATTTCTATTAAAAACTTTAGGATAAAGATCCACTATTTTTGAAACAGCACAGTTAATTAAGGAAGTAGATATATAAATGTTTAGTTGGTCAATATGTTTCTCAAAGTGTGATTAGTCCTCAGTTAAATCAGTGTAAAACACTTCTTCAACTTTTGAAATAATTTTACCGAATTAATCACATACAAACACTTACCAGAACTAACTATGAAAGTAAATGTAAAACAATTTTATGTTTTGAAAATAGTGAGTAGCAAAATATAGAAAAATAGAGTAAAACAAAGATAGCACATAGAAAAGTTAAACACGAGGTTCAGTCTCAAGTTGATACTTAATCTTCTCCAATTGGTGATCACCTGACACCAAGCAATTTATATTAACAATAAACTTGATACATAGCCTATTTGGGGATTTACAACATTTTTGAAAAACTATCTAGGGTTCACACCCTCTACCATATTTCTACGTGAAAAAAAACAATACAGACCACACACGGTCTCTTCCACAGTTATACATGGGAAAAAAATGTAAGTAATGTTTGATGTGAGGATTTTTAGTATCCTCCAGTTCAAGCATAAGAGGTAGTGTGTGTAACATAAAAACACACACTCCTCAGAAATTTAATATAAAAGAACACAATAGAGATAATATTATGAGATTGAGTTTAGAAAGATCTGTGTGTTTCCAGTTATACTCTTGACTCCTTGGAGTAAAGAAATTACAGTTTGAGTCTTTCTCTAGAAGTTTTCCTCAAAACAGAGTGTCACAACTCCAGGTTCTAGCATCTAGGAACTGAGTATTCTGCTTCTTGTGTTGATTGAGAGTTGATGAAGTACATAATTCAGCCTTGAAATTGTTCTCCCAAAATGATCTTTTTGATACTATTGGGTTCACAGTGTCAGCGCTGGATGGTTCTTCCTTGTTCTCATTAATCTAGCAAGTAAGTTCTTTCTTATGCATTCCTCTGTTGTTTCTATATTCTTTTGTTATATATTATGGTTTCTTCCTTGGTTTTCCCTTTTATATTTGATGTCTAACAATAGGAATAAGTAAACCACATGTGATCCTCCTCGTACCTCGTACTCTTCCCATATACTGTTTCTTGATATGTATAAAATTAGCATTAATTAATGTCAGACACATTAAATTTACCAAATATGATCGTTAGAATAATCTTAAGAATTTGATAAAGTTTGGAAGTGTAGGAATCGGTATATTGGTAATGATAGCCTTAAAAATGGAAGGCTTCAACATTAGAGTGAATCGACAACCTTCATTGGTAGCCTTCTGTGGTAGCCCTGCATCAGTGACTTTATCATTGACATTTTCAATTGTAGATTTCAGTTTTAACCTTGCATTCGTGACCTTTATCGGTGACCTTCTCAATGGTAGCTTTCAGTGGTAACCTTGCATTGGTGAACTTTTCTCCAATGACCTTTTTATTGGTAACTTTTACATCAGTGACCTTTTCATTAGTAACCTTTGCATCGGTAACCTTTACATCGGTAACCCTTTTATTTGTAAACTTTTTACTATAAGCTTAAACAATAGAACAATGAGATTAAAGATACATATATATAACTGGAACATGAGTATCACATTAATGAAACATGATTATTTTATAGTAGAAACATGAGTATCACATAAATGAAACATGATTTAGGATTATCAAAACTGGTGAGTCCAACAATCTCTCCCTTTTTGATAATCAAACATTATGTCAGTATTTTTTTGAATCAGGGTGAAGCACATTTTCTATATATATTCAGAGGTGTGTATAATTAAAACTGAACCATGTTTATGGTGGGAAATACAAATAGTGTATATATACAAGGATTCCAATCAACTTAAAAACTTCTCCCTCTTTGGGTAACTTTGGGGAACATAAAACTTCTCTCCAAAATAGATAGTATATACTTTCAAAGATTCAAGAAACATAAAACTTATCCCCCTTTGTGATTAATAAAAATAATGTAAGATAAAAAGTTACAAAAGAGGATTTTGTTATTAATGACACAATAATACAGGATACAAAAAGTGTACAAAAGATCCCAATCAACTAAGATATCCCACATTCAATCCACATCAAATATGTCCAAGGTATCTTTTTCTTTGGAAGATAAGGAGTCAGATTTTGAAGATGGATGGATAGGCTGAGGGATAGTAGTGATCAGGGTTGGAGGAGTTGCAACAGAAGCATCAGTAGGAAATTACTGAGTAGATATATGAGGAATCATAGGGTTCAAGATTCAGATGGCATATGCAGGAGTCATCATTGGAGCAGCACTGATAGAGCCTGAGGAAGCTGAGGAAGAAGGTAATGTTGGAGGAACTATTATAGGAGTGCATTCCACATGGAGGAAAGGAAAAAAGAAGATATCTTAAATCCAAAATAATTATTCCTCCTCTTTCTATAGATGAGATAAAATCATCCTTATTCTCTATAAATCTCTCTAAGGAAGGATTCAACTCTTTAAGCCTGCTAACCTGACCCTTAAAGGCACGAGTGATAGGTGGAATCCTCAAGTTTTCCAATATCAGTTTAAAGTGACCATTAGTCTGATGCTTAGTGTATACTCTTTTGTAATAAAAATCAACTTTCTCTTTGATGGCCTTCTGATCTTGAGTAGCTTCACTTAAATAATTTCCCACAAGGTTATGAATTTCTCTGGTAGTAGAAATGACCTGAGTCATAGACTGAGGGTCTGAAGTACTTGAACCAGAGAACTTCTCCACTTCTTCTCTAACAATAGATCTGAAAGACTCTTGATCAACAAGAGGAGAGGCTGAAGAGGAAGTAGATGCACACAGAGGTGCCATAGTGAAAGTCACTATATCCTTAAAGAATTTTTTTAGCCCACTAATCAACCTTTTCACATCATCATCATGGACACTCACATATGTCTCCATAGACTTCTTAAATTCCTCAAACATAATGACCATCTGTTGAACCAAACTCTTAACATATCTAAGATATCTGTCCAATTGCACTCTTGAATCCATATAGGAATCTAATCTAGAAGTTGACCTATTCACATATTCCATAGATTCCTCTAAGGTTTTTATCTGATTCTGACAATCCTTCACTTCATGTAGCAGATTTGAGTGTGAGGTAGAAACTAAAATTTCCACTGCGGATGTCATAAGTCCTTGATTATGAGCTACTGTTCTCTCTATCTCATTAGATTTTTCAACATAGTGTCTCTTCAGATCTGACTTCAATGATTCCAAATCATCCTTCTTTACATAGTCTTGAGGTAAAAGTACTAATGGCCGCACAATATTAGTCTTTGTAACTGAAGGAATTGGAGGACTTCTAATAGGCTGGTCATCATCAGAATCTCCATAACCTAAGCCTAAGACCACAAATCCAGGGTCTTATGACCAGTCCTCTATTCTATGAGAAACAACAACTGAACCTGTGACAAGAGGTTCCTCCCCCTCACTTGGATCATTTTCCGGAAGAACTACATCCATCTTAGATATACCTCTTTGATCAAAAACCTAAATAGGAGAGTCCACTACCACTTCCTCTATAAAATCTTCAACAACTACCATTGAAATTCCTACTTCAATAGAATCAGCAACCTCTTCATTCACACTTTCTACCATTTCTATATGTTCTATTAGAGGGATGAGACTTATATATTCTTCTTCACTTTCACCAGTAGCTGTCTCAAAGTCATCATGACTAGATTCAATGTCATCTTTCTCCTATGAGGTCTCTCTAATGTCTCTTAATACATTTTTATCTCCTTAATCTTCACTGGTTTCCTCATCATCATTGTCCCTTAGAATAGGCTCTCTTCTAGGAAGTCTTTTTGGTCGGCTAGACTCACCAAAAGATGAAATATTGGCATGAGGAAGGTCGGTATCACTCCTGTCATCTATAGGAGAATCCTATCTTTCTTGCACAATAATAACCACTTCTTTTACATCTGAGTATGCGGGTTCCACTTCATTTGGATTCATACCAGGATCTCTCTTATCCTTAGGCCTAGTAGGATGAGTAATTGGGTTTAATTCCTCATATAACTTAGCCTCATAATTTACCCATATTCTTTGCCAATGGTTCCAGCTGATCTTTATAAAATTTTAAATTATCTTGGTGATTTAGAAATTGTCTCTCATAACTACTGTTTCCTCTTTATTTCCAGCAACTCCTTTTACTTTCAACATTGAGGATATCAATATGGAATGAAACAAGGACTTGGACTTGGAGCTAGTCTTTTTCATATATTCTAATGGAATCATTAGTAATCTACACAAATTTACCTTATGTCCATTCTTCAAAAGATATAAAATAAATACATCCAGATACTTCAAGGTAGAAAAGTCCCATCTTCTGGGACTCAAGACATGCTGAAAAAACATAAACAGTAACCTGTCTTCTCCTTCCATTTCAAGAGTAATTACTTTCTTAGAGATCGCATTCCCTGTCAGTTCAGCTAAAGCTTCTTCATAGCAGAAGAACTCACTAGTGGGAGGAACCACTCCTAAGTAGTAATCAAAAATCCCTTCATGTATAATTCTCAAACACTCAGCCCATTAAAGAGAGGAAATACTCACACTTACTCCATTTTACATTGATGACATTATATTCTCATCCTCAAACTGCTCGAATCTCATAAATTCATAAAATTCCTTCACTAATTTTAGGTAGTAAGGTCAATTATTGTTTGAAAAGGATTTGACCCAACCCTAAGCTTCAAGTGCCTTTAGCACCAAATACCTCCTCTACATCAGCCATTGTGAGCTCAATTCCTTCTCAACCATGATTTAACTCTACGAAAAACGAGGGTTGATTAGATTTTCCACTACTTGGATGCCACTACTCGACTCATCTTGAGGTCTATTAGGATTTGGTGTATCTTTTTCATCACTGACCAACTGTTGCTTCAAAATTTCCATTTCAATCTTGAGCGGTTTGATGGATTCGACAGAAAGAGAGGTTATATGGTTAGGGATCAAGAGATTCCAAAGAGGTTTGACATGGATTGAAATGTGGCATGTTATTTATTTTTATCATTTATGGATCTAAAAACAAATCAAGAAAAAAGAAATAAGTAATACATAAAACATTTCAGATTTCAGGAGAGAAAATGTTGAGTCCCGAAAACATCAACTATCAGTAATGTTACAATGGTGAGGTTTCTAACGGTGAGGTTCCTAATGGTGTGTTTCCAAGGGTGAGGTTCCAAATGGCGAGGTCCAATGGTGAGGTTCCTAATGGTGAGGTTTAACGGTGATGTTACTAAGGGTGAGGTTCAATGGTGAGGTCTAACAGTGAGGTTCCTAATGGTGGGGTCCAATGTTGAGGTCCCAATAGTGAGGTTCCTAACTTAACAGTTTATCATACCTAACTCATGGTTGATGTAACTTAACCTCTCATAACTCAAAGGATTTGTGAATATATCATCCAATTGGTGTTCAATGCCAATGAATTCAAGAGTGATATCACCTATTTGATAATGATCTCTCACATCAGTGTGCTTTGTCCTAGAATGAGATACTAGATTTTTAGAGATGTTAATAGCACTTATATTATCATAGTTTATAGAGGCATGTTTGAATTGAAATCCATAGTCTATTAAAGTGTGTTTCATCCATCGAATTTGAGCACAATAACTACTAACAACTATATATTCAGCTTTAGCAGTAGATAAAGCAACATAATTCTGTCTCTTACTACACCATGATACTAGTGACTTGCCCAAAATGTGACCTGTTCCAGAGGTTCTATTTCTATCTAACTTACAACTAGAAAAGTCTGTATCTGAATAACTTATTAATTCAAATGATTTTCCTCTTGAATAAAATAGTCCTAAGTTTGTGGTATAATTGAGATATTAAAAAATCCTTTTGATAGAAGTTAAATGATACTCTTTGTGATTGGCTTGAAAATGAGCACACATGCATACACTAAACATAATATCAGGTATGCTAGTTGTAAGATAGAGCAGAATCCCAATCATACCTCTATAATTGGTTTGAAGCACTGATTTACCAGTTTCATTAGCATCTAATTTACAAGTGGTACTCATAGGAGTATCACTACCTTTATTACTGTCCAAAAAATAAAATTTCAAAATATCTTTAGTATATTTACTCTAATTTATAATAATACAATTTTTATTTTGAAAAGTTTGAAATTCAAGGAAAAATTTGTGTTTCCCCATTGAACTCATTTCAAATTTATCTTGCACCATTTTTGAAAAATTAGTACATAAAGAATTTTTAGTAGATCCAAAAAAATTTCATATACATAAATTTTTACTGTTAAAATATCTTTGAAAATCCTTTTAATAAAAAGAGTAGGATCAGCTATTTATTTTGTAAAACCTTTTAAAATAATAAAATAACTAAGTCTGTCAAACCAATATCTTGGAGCTTTTTTTAGACCATATAGATCTTTAGAAAGTTTAAAAATATGATTTGAAAAATGGGGATTTGTAAAACCAGGGGTTGTTCAACAAATAAAACCTCAAATACATACCCATTTAGAAATGTACTTTTAACATCCATTTGATAAAGTTTTGGATTCATATGATCTACATAGGTAAGTAGTATCCTAATGGATTCTAGTCTAGCTACAGGTTTTAAGGTTTTCTCATAGTCTATTCCTTCTTCTTGACTATATCCTTGTGTAACTAGTCTAACCTTGTTTCTAACTATGTTTCCATATTCATCAACTTTATTTATAAACACCTATTTAGTTACTATGGTCAAAGTGTCTTTAGGTATTTTTACTAATTCCAAAACTTTGTTTCTTTCAAACTGATTTAATTCTTCTTGGATAGATATCACCCAAAATTCGTCATTTATTGAATCATCAACATGTTTAGGTTCAAGCTGTGAAATAAAATCTTGATGTTTAACCTGGTTTCTTAGAGAAGCTTTAGTTTGTGTTCCTCTATTTAGATAACCTAGTACAGTATCTAAAGTATGATTCTTGAGAGTTCTAATACCTCTAGAAAGATTTGAACCAGACTCCTCATGATTGTCTATAGGTTCAGATTCACCATTCCCAGATTCTGGAAAATTTTCAGAACTAGTTGTTTTCACTAAGGGTTCACTGCCTTTATCATTAAGGTCCATAATTGACATATCTTTCTCAAGATGTTCAATGGAGGTTCTGGGTTCATGTGGATCAGTCTCATAAAATTTTACATGAACTGATTCTTCCACACATTTGGTTCTCTTATTGAATACACTATAAGCTTTACTAGAGATTGAGTAACCTAGGAAAATTCCTTCATCACTCTTAGAAGAAATTTTTTCAATATTATCATTACGGTTAAGGATAGAGAAATTACAATCAATAAATCTAAAGTAATTAACCTTAGGATTCCTATTATTCTAGAGCTCATAAGGGGTATTCTTAAAAATAGTTCTAATTAATAATCTATTGATAATGTAACAAGCTGTATTAACATCTTCATCCAAAAAATAGATAGGTAGATTATACTCATTTAGCATAGTCCGATCAATCTCTTGAAGTGTCATATTTATTATTTCAACTAATCCATTTTGTTGAGGTGTTCTAGGAGCATAGAAATTGTGATTATTACCATTTTGTGTGCAAAAAGATTCAAATTCCTTATTTTCAAACTCCTAGCCATGATGACTTCTCAAGGTCTTAATTCTAAGTCCACTAAGATTTTCTATAGACTTGGAATATTTAATGAAGTAAGAACATGATTCACTTTTGTGAGCTAGAAAGTATACCCATGTATATCTAGAAAAATCATTTACAAGAACATAAACATGGTGCTTCCAATTTAAACTTGAAACTCTAGATGGTCCAAACAAATACATGTGAACCAACTCAAGTGGTTGAGAAATAGAAACTTCATTCTTTGGTTTGAAATAGACTTTTTGTTGTTTTCCATTTTGAAAATAATTACAAACATTGTTATGTGGGGATTCTAGTTTAGGTAAGTCTCGAACTAAGCCTTTATTAGTTAGTTTTCTAAGTGAGTGTACATTGTAGTGTCCTAATATTCTGCGAAATAAATAGGATTCCTTATGAAAATCATTTAAATAAGAAACATTTTTCTTAGTTAAATAATTTAAATAAAAAACTTATACATTTTAATTTCTAAGAGAAGTGAATATTAAATCACTTTTAGAATTAAAAACATTGAATGCATCAATTTCCAACTTAACATTAAAACCATCATCACACAACTAAGAGATACTAAGTAAATTGTATTTTAACCCCTCAACAAAAAGTACTTTTGAAATTAATACAAGATTAGGGTTACCAATTTGGCCTAAGATGATGATCTTCCATTTAGAATTATCACCGAATGTGACATTTACACCATCAACTTTAATTAGGCTCTTGAAGCATGAATATTGTCCTGTAATATATGTTGAAAATCTACTGTCCAAGTACCATAGAGTTTTACAGGAGCTCTTTAAATAACTTTCCCCAGATGTTTCTATCATAAAACACAGGTTCCCATGTTTTTTCCTTTTCAATATCAGAAATCAGATCCATTTTAGTTATCTTCTAAAGCACTACAAGTTTCTTTCATATCCTTTTTATATCCCTTTCCCTTGTCTTCATATTTATTCTTAAATTCCTACTTGGGGAAATCAACATTCACATGGCCTTTTCATTTACACTCTTAGTAGACTATCTCATTTGTGTTGTCATTCCATTTTCTGTTCTTTTTCCACTGTCCTTTATTATCATACTTTCCTTTATGGTTTTAATTTCTAAATAAATTCTTCTTACGGTATAACTTTTTGAATCTTCTATAAAGATGAGTCATCTCATAATCATTGTCTGAGTTTGAGTCTTCACTGGTGGCAGTTTCTACAAGAGCTTGAAAATTTTCTTTGTCTTTTCTCTTTGAGGTAGCAGTCTTGAATGCTACATATTTTTTTCTTGGTTCTTCATATGCTTATTGATTTACCTTAAGATATTCTTCATACATCATATGTTTTCTGATTAGTTCCTTCACTGGTAGCTTGCCTATGTCACAAGATTCTCAGATAGAAATAGAAGTTCCTCTCCATCTGTAAGGTAGGCATCGAAGCAATCTCATAATATAATCCTTCTTATCCACAAGTTTCCCAAGAAGACTCATGGTATTTAATATTTTATTGAACCTGAGATACATTTAAGATATAATTTCATTAGGCTTCATTTTAGAATTATTATATTTAATAGTTTACGTATTTAATCTCATTTCTTTAACATTGGTTCTTCCCTCATGGAAAATATCCAAAGTATCCCAAATTTTATAAGCGGTTTTACAAGAAGATATTCTGTTTAATTCTTCATCACCTAGAGAATAGTACAATGCATTCATTGCTTTACAGTTATTGTTATATGTATCTTTAGTCAACTGAGACCATGTGTCCCTAGCAGTAAGAGGCAATGTATGTTATTATTCAATTGTGTCATAGATTTCAGGACCCATGCTATCTAGATACATTTTCATTTTTAATTTCCACTGAGAATAGTTATTTCCATTAAACAAAGGTGTCCTGTTATTAGAATCACCTTAAACTTTATTATCCATTGTTAATTAGAATTTTAAAGTACTGAAAATTTAGACATGACAGAAATTTTAAGATCTTTAAGATATAACTAAAATCACAGTTGAAAAGAATTTAACAATTCACACAATTGTTCAGATAGTAGCAATAAAAATAGATCCTTTAATACCAAATGTTGGTCAGAGTGGAATCTCAATAGGGGGTAAATGGAATTCCAACTTAAAATTTATGTTAAAAACATTAGGATAAAGATCCCCCAATTTTGAAACAGCCCAGCTAATTAAGGCAGTAGATTTATAAATGTTTAGTTGGTCAAAAAAGTTTCTCAAAGGGTGATTAGTCCTTAATTAAATCGATGTAAAACACTTCTTCAACTTCTGAAACAAGTTTACTAAATTAAACACATACACACACTTACCAGAACTAACTATCAAAGTAAATGTAAAAGAGTTTTCTTTTTTGAAAATAATGAGCACTTGAATATAGAAAAATAGAGTATAATAAAGATAGTACATAGAAAATTTAAACAAGAGGTTTAGTCTCAAGCCGAGACTTAATCCTCTCCACTTGGTGATCACCTACCACCAAGCAGTTTATATTAACAATAAAATTGATACACAGCCTGTATTGGGATTTACAACAGTTTGGAAAAATTATCCAGGGTTCACTTCCTCTACCACAGTTCTACGTGGGATAAAAAAATACAGACCACACACAGTCTCTTCCACAGTTATACGTGGGAAACCAAATGTAAGTGAAGTTTGATGTGAGGATTTTTAGTATCCTCCAGTTCAAGCATAGAAGGATGTGAGTGTAACAGACAAACACACACTCCTCAGAAATGTAAAATAAAAAAACACAAAAGAGTTAATATTATGAGATTGAGTTTAGAAATATCTATGTGTTTCCAATTATACTATTGACTCCTTGGAGTGAAGAAATTGCAGTTTTACTTTTTATTTGGAAATTTTCCTCAAAAAAGAGTGTCACAACTCTAGGTTATAGCTTCTAGGAACAAAGTATTTTTCTTCTTGTGTTGATCGAGATTTGACGAATCACAAAAGGCAGCCTTGAAATTGTTCTCCTGAAATTATCTTTTTGAGACTCTTGGGTTCACAGTGTCAGCGCATGATGGTTCTTCCTTGTTCTCTTTGATCTATCGAGTAAGTTCTTTCTCATGCATTCCTCTATTGTTTATCGCTTCTTTTGTTATCTCTTATGGTTTCTTCCTCGGATTTCTCTTTTATATTTGAGGTCTAATAATAAGAATAAATACACAACGCGCGATCCTCCTTGTACCTCATACTGTCCCCAGATACGGTTTCTTGATATGTCTATAATAAGCATTAATTAATGTCATACACATTAAATTTACCAGATATGACCGTTAAAATAATCTTAAGAATTTGAAAAAGTATGGAAGGGTAAGCATCAGTAGACAGGTAACGATATCCTTCAAAATGATAGGCTTTAAAAGTAGTGTGCATCGATAGCCTTCATCGATAGCCTTTAGCGGTATCCTTGCATTAGTGACCTTCTTCGGTGACCTTCTCAATGGTAGCTTTCCGTGGTAGCCTTGCATTGGTGACCTTTTTCGGTGACCTTCTAAACGGTAGATTTCAGCGGTAACCTTGCATCGGTGACCTTTTCATCGGTGACCTTTGCATTGATAACCTTTGCATCCGTGACCTTTGCATCAGTAACCTTTTCATCGGTGACCATTGAATTGGTAACCTATGCATTGGTAACCTTTGAATCGGTAACCTTTACATCGATAACCATTTCATCGGTAAATTTCGTACTATAATATTAAACAATAGAACAATGAGATTAAAGATACATAAGTATCAGTGGAACATGATTTTCACATTAATGAAACATGATTATTCTATAGTAGAAACATGATTATTACATAAGTGAAACATTATTTGGGATTATCAAAGCAGGTGAGTAAAATAAATATTTTCATACCCTCCCTTCTAATGGATAGGTGATAACTATAATAATATTTTAATAAAATGTCATGTTTGTTTAAACATAGTTTTGCATGTAACACAAGCTAAGCATGGTGTTGCATGTAATAGAATCTAAACACGTTATTTTAGCATCCCACCCTCCTAATTGGCTTGATTAGAGGTGGGGGTGCTACTCGAACTTAGGCTATGTTCTTAAGGTGCCGAAGGCTTGCAAGAAATGTTGAGGGCTTCAGGAACAAGTGGGGAATGATTTTTCCATAGAATAAAAGAAACCAACCAAATGAACCCTAACCAACCACAACTACATGATGCATGTAAAAAAGGTAAACCAATACAACACATTACCAAGTGATAACCATATATCCAAACCAATTTATTAACAATTCCCAAAGACCAATACAACCAAACTACAATAATCAATAATCAGAGTACCAAGAGAAAGACTAAACAAAAAAACCAAAGGAAGCTATGACACAACCCCACAACTCCACACCATGCTCTATGATCTAGAACCAAAATACCATCCAAGAATCATGGTGAAACATTAAATAAATGAGACACTTTACCTTTACTTGTGTCTCAGAATACAATATCTTCAAAATCACTAAAGTTCCGAAGTGGGAGGTGAGTAATAATACTCAGTAGGTTTTCCTCAAAATGAATTACATACACACGCCACTAATATAGAGCCGTTAGCATAGTTATATAAAACTATTTATATAAATCCATTAAAGAAGTTCAATAATTTACAACAATTCAAACAAAACCTTTCCAAATAAATTCACCCAAATCAACACAATCCCAAGGAAAACAACCAACCAGTGAAACCAAACATGTTATTAACCCAAATCATATTTCTCTTTATAATAACCCATTCTAAGTAGTGTGGACACACACATATCCCAACCATATACCCAAGTTTCACACACCCACACCCAAGCTCAGTGTCACCATTGATGGTGGAGCTTCATGTTCGAACCTGTCCACTTTTTAGAGTGGTACTTCACACCCACTTCCTTTTAATGGTGGTCCTTCACACCCACTATTCATACATTCCCAACCATGCTTAACCCCATTAGCCAAACCCCATTCCAAAAAAATCCATAAAGTCAATACAACAAGATAATTTACAATTTAAAAATAATAACAACATTCCAACCAATAATTACCACATCATATAAACCAAAATTTTTCAACAATCATTCCAAGACAATAATTTCCAGCCAAACACCCCATTAAGCCAAAAAAATTCAATAAAATCACATTTATTGAAAAAACATAATGCCGCATCCATTCAAAATATCTTTTCAATAAAGCCCCCATTTTATTGGAAAAAATTTTTGCAACTCATTTTCCATAAAATAGACCAACCCACTGATTTTAAAACCACCATTTTAAAAACACACACAAAGAACGTTGCACAACAAACCCCTATTTCTCCCCAAATCCACAAAGTATAACAAAATGGGTTCCAAATAAGCTCCACACATCATAATCACAAAACATTTCATGAAAAACCAATTAATTGGAAATTAATTCTTCTTGTTATATCAATATTTAGATGAGAGAGAAGCCACCTACCTTAGGGTTTCGATGAAATCGAGCAACACACAACCAAACCACAAATATGGGTGAAATCTCCCCCAAAATTGCCTTAGATATCTTTTCTTAACATAAACAAGCCCAACTATCATCATTTTAGAAAACAAAACCCCAGAGCTACATGTGATAAGTGTAGATGTAGAAAACTAAGAGAGAGGGATAACTAGACCTAAGAAAAAGAAAGAAAACACTAAGAGAGGAGACTTACTGAAGAAGAATCACCTCAAAAGAATCTTTAAAACCCTTTGAGTCACTTGAAAAATAGTTTTAAGAGACCCTCTAACCCCTATAAAGAGAGAATCATCAGTTGGATTTGCATAGGAGGATAAATCAGTGCTTTAGGGTAAATACCGAGTGATCCCATTTTAAAAAACCCATTTTTAATATCGCCCATGGTTAACTCGCATGGTTAGACAAACCATGTGCTAACCATGAACTTGCTACCACATCAAGTGGTACCCCATACAGTTTCCTCGCATTGTTAGATAAACCATGCACTGACCACGTGAAACCCCACTGTCTCGAATAGAACAGTTTCCTAGATAAGTTTCATGGATTTTCCAAATCATGGTCAAACTGTGCACCCATATATAGGCCTCCAAAAATTTCCAAAACCCTTCCAAAATATCCCAAACATTACCCAACCATTTTACATATATAAAATGACCTAAAAAATGGTTACATAACACACACTAGGGGTACTAAATTCTCCCCACCATTGGACTTTCCATCCTTGGAAATTAGAGGATAATCACTTTACTAAAAGAGATCATGCCATTGCTCGACCATCTATTTCTCCCGCTCCAAAGCCTCCTCCTAAATATTGACATGTTTCCACAAAACCCAAACTAGATTGATGATTTTCCCATACAATATTTTATCTTTCCTATCCATAATCTACACTGTAATGCTCACCAAAGAAGCATCAGGATCTAGCTCGACATGATCCCAATGAATCACATGGTCATGATCCAGCTGATACATTCTCAACTGAGACACATGAAGAACATTTTACAACACACTAAACTATGGTGGAAAAGACAACCAATATGACACCTCTCCAACCTACTCAAGTATCTCAAAAGGGCAAATATACCTCAGAGATAACTTTATTTACTTCCCAAAAAGACAATTTCCCAACCTCATAGATATTCTCAAGAACACATGATTACCCACCTCAAATGACAATGGTCATCGATGATGATCCACATATGATTTATAACAACTCCGAGCCATCTACATTCTCTTCCTGATCAATTTAATTTTCTCTATAGTCTCTTATACAAGGCTCAGACCAACTATCAAAGTCTCACCTATTTGTGCCCAACATAGTGGAGAATGACACAGATTCCCACACATTTCCTCAAACAGGGCCATATGTATCGATGTCTGACAGCTATTATTATATTAATATTATGATAACAACAAGTTCTCCTCCCATGACCCACAAAAATCCATCACACAAGCCCAAAACATATCTTTTAACATTTGTGTCATCCTCTTGGATTGGCCATCTGTCTGAGAGTGATACATCGTACTCATCATCAATTGAGTCGTAAGGTATTTTTATAGGGATTTACAAAAGCAAGACATAATCCTCATATATCTATCTATTATAATTGAAACTGGTACACCATGTCTCTTTACCACCTCTTGAATAATTATTTTGGACAGATCCTCCATCATATGAGATTCACAAATAGGGATAGGTTAAGAGGGAAACATACCTTCTAGCCACTAATTCCCTACCTTGACTTGCTGAAAATTCAAGAATCTCAATACAAACTCAGCCATGTTTCTTTTCATACAATCCCACCAAAATTGTGCTTTTAAAAACCATATATATTTTTTGAATTCTTGTATGAACAAACCATGAGGAATGATGATAAGAATTGAGGAGTTTATTATGAAAATCCATTAGTTCAACTATCCAATTATGAAAGCACAACACTAAATTACCATCTAATTTCTAGACCTCAATGGTCTCCCCACCATTGGGTTTTGACCTCATAGCCACACACTTTGAATTAGGCATCTGGTCCTCTTTAACCAAATTGGCCAAGTTAGGAAGCAATAAGACTGAAAAGAAAATTAATACATCACCCCGATCTTCACAATCCAACCTAATTTCAGCTATAACTTTCATCAACTGCCACTAATCCAATGCTTTCTTTAATACTTGAGCATAAAACTTCCTACTTAAAGCATCTTCCACTAAATTTCCCTTACCCAGTGTGTTCAAAAAGTCAAAGTAAAACATATGGAGATACTCCATCCATATAATTTTCCTCAAATTCAAATATAATTATGAGAAAATATGATTCAATATCTTATTATTGGTATACACCATGAATTTATCACCAAAGAGACAGTGAAACAACATTTTCAAAGCATGCACCACAAATGCTATCTCCAATCATGTTTTGGGTATTTATTCTCTTACAACCTCAATTGTCATGATCCATATGCAACCACATGACCCCCTTACATTAGGACACACCCTAAACCTAATTCTGATGCATAACCATACACCATATACACTTTCCATAGTTATGAAAAAACCAATATTGGTGATAATGTAAGATGATCCTTAAGCTCTTCAAAAGATTTCTGACACTCTTTATTCCATTGAAATGGAAAACTATTTCTTGTCAAAGATTTTATCAGTGAAGCTAATCATGAAAAGTCATGAACAAAGCATTGATAATACCCAGATAGACCAATGAAAATTAATATCTCAAAATCACTCTTCGGTAGTGTCCAATAGACAATGACCTATATATCATCTTGATCCACTAGAACACCTCTCTCAAAAATAACATGGCCAAGGAAAGAAACCTCATGTATCCAGAAATCACACTTTGATAATTTTGGCATAAAACTGATAATCTCTCAAGAGTCCCAACACTAATTTTAAGTGTTGCTCATGATCCACCATTTTCCTTGAGTACAACACTATATCATCCATGAATACTACCATGAAAGAATCCAATTATCTTTGAAATATCTGATTCATCAACTACATAAAGGACCGATGTTGCATTTGTAAGACCAAAGGGAATAACTATATACTCATAATGTCCATATCTACTTCTGAAAGCTATTTTGAGAATATCATTATTCCGTACCCATAACTGATGATATCCTGATCATAATTCAATCTTGGAGAACAACTGAGATCCACTGAATTGATCAAATAAGTCATCAATTCATGGGAGTGGATATCAGTTCGTTATTGTAACTTTGTTAAGTTTATGATAGTCAACACATAACTAAATAGTTTCATCTTCGTTCTTAACAGGAAAAACTGGTGCGACCCACAAAGACGTGCTAGGCTGAATGAACCCTTTATTTTCTATCTCCTTCAACTTCACTTTCAATTCCATCAATTATGCTGGTTTCATCTAGTAATACATAAGTGAGATAGGACTGGTCCCTGAAAGTAGATCAATAGTAAATCCCACTTATCTCATAGGTAGAAACCTTGATAATTATTTATGAAATACATCCATAAACTGATCAACCACTACTGAAAAACAGCTTATCCCAACTGCTTCCCTTGATGCCAAAGACAAATCCTCTAATCGATATGATATAATCCCAACTTCTGGTTCTAACAAGACCATTGCACCCACCTTCAAATTTTTCTCTCCTCTAAAGAGATGCTCGACACCATCACCCATCATAAAACTCACCGCTTGTACATAACAGTCAATATGGTCCTTAAACATTGTCAACCAATCCATACCTAGGATTATATCATACACATCTATCTACAGCACTAAGAATTCCTATATTAACTCAACTTTATCCACAACTATACAACATTCTCTTCATAGGAAGGCTTGACACTCTCTTTGACCTCGAGGAGTTTGAAGTTATAAAACATAAGGCATCATTTCCACACTTAAACCTAGAAAATCAACCACACGAGAAGCAATGAAAAAATGAGACAAACCTTTATCAAACAAAACTTGAATAATGGTATAATTTATAAGTATCATACCGCGCACCGTGGATGGCCTTGACGGATCATCCACCACAACCTTCTTGGCTCCAAAGAGCTTATTTCTTGCCACACTCCGCTCTATATTACCCTGTTGAAACTTCCCCTACTAAGGAATCATGGTGTTCCATGAATCACTATGACTAACTTGGCTCTTTGGATGAGTGGTATGCTTCTTCACCCATCCCGTCGAGGTATAGGATGCCTGCGACCCCTAAAGAGTGTCCTGAACACCAGATCTTGGATTATTATGATAATAATTTGGAAAATTCCCTATCTTCTTGCAATTGTGAAATGCTTGAGGCTGTTTCATACAATCCCTCTTCACGTGTCTTGTAGAACCACACTAAAAACAACATATCTTACTCTAAGGATTTGGAGTAAGATTCCTCGATCCTATTACTAGATTATGATTCATACTCCTACCCTGGAAATAAGTGCCCTCTTCCACTTGATCCCTACATTAGAGTTACCACTGTTCCTCATGGGTTCCAACATGATTCCCTCTCCTGTAGTCCCTAATATATCCCTTTAGGCCACTAATTATCTATTCACAATTTTCATATAATTACTTATACATAGCACCATTATTTTAGAATTAATTTCTTACCTCATGCCCGATAAAAAGATCCACACCTTCAAGGATGCACTAGCGGAAACCTCAGGCACAAACTAGACTAATTTCATGAACTTAGTTGCATATTCCATCACCAAAATTTTCTCTTACTTCAAGATGAATAAATTTATTGTGTGCTGAATTTTGAACTTATGAGGTTATAATTTTTTGTTAAACAATTCCTCAAAACCCTCCCAAGTCAAACCTTGGTCTGTTCTTTCCTGGACCACCAACTCCCACCACTAACATGCAAGATCTTCCAATATGTACATTGATTAATTCACTTTCAACTCTACTAGTGTTACTAAGAAATAAAATATTTGATTTATCCTATTCAATCACACTTCTGTCCTTTCCAGCTTTGAATCACCCCGAAAAGTGGGTGGATTCTGCTTTTGAAACTGAACCAAGTGATCCACATGCCTAAAATCATCTCTTTTATTCCCACTTTCCATAGCTTGGAAAGATTTCACTACGATTTGAAATAGCTATTGGTTCAACTAGGGCTCAGGTGAAACCACATATTCTAAAGAATCCTTAAGTTGGTCTCTATAACACCTACCCGAAGAAATTTCTATCAACACAAGAATCACCATAAGATTAATTCTCAAACAACTGAAAGGAGAAAATTTCAAATTCAATCACATTACAATATCACATTCATGCTTTACAAATTTACATCTTACCATTTTCTGTCCTTTTTTGAAAAATATCCCATGTTTTGAAAATCGGCCCATTTTCAAAATACCATACTCATTCACTTTTCAAAACTACACTTTTGAGAAAGATTTCCAAATTTTTTTAAAAATAAATACATTCATATCACAAAATAAATCATTATTCCAAATGGAATATTAAATCTTAGTGGGAACTCATTTCTACCATGCATGACATGCTCATCTCATTGGCTACACCCACGATAATGAGATCACACTCCTATAAGTGTCTCCAAAACACTTATATACCCAACTCCCTAGTAACTTTAAGTTCATCATAAAAGGGTTAGCTACGCCATTTTATGTAATAAATTTGATGTTTTGACAATCCTATGCCTTGATACCATCCCAACTCAAGTAATACACCAAGAAAAAATGTCAACTTTAAGACTGGTCACTAATTCCAAGATCGAACAAGACTAACTTTACTTTTACAACAAGGACCGAACAAACCGATACCATTTGTAACATTATGCACCTCATTGTCTTGTGTAGAGGTGGGGGTGCTACTCTAGCTTAGGCAACATTCACAAGGGGCCAGAGGAATACCATAAATGATGAGGGCTTTAGGAAAAAATGGGGAACAATTTTCACTTAGAATAAAATCAACCAACTAAACGATCCATAACCAACCACAACTACATGATGCATGTCAACATGGTAAACCAATACAACACATTACCAAGAGACAACCATACAACCAAACAAATTCTACAACAATTCCCAAAGACTAATACAACCAAACCATAATAATCCAAAATCATATTACCAAGTAGAATACTAAATGAAAAAACCCAAAGAAGATATGACATAACCCCACAGCTCTAAACCACACTCCATACTCCAATCACCACAATACCACCCAAGAATCATGATGAAACACTAAATAAATGAGATGCTTACCTTTACCTATGTCCCAGAATACAATATCTTCAAAAGCACCATAGTGCCAAATCTTGGGGTGAGTAATAATACTTGGTTGGTTTTCCCCAAATGACTTCCCTATACACACCACTAGGATAGAGTTATTAGAACAGTTATATAAAAAAATTTATATAAATAAATTAAACCAGTTAAACAATTAACAACAAAACAAACACATCCTTACCAAATAAATTCACCCAAATTAACATAATCCCAAGGAAAGAAACCAACCAATGAAACCAAACATGTCATTAACCAAAATCCCCTTTCTCATTATCATAACCCATTCAAACTAGCATGGATACCTAAATATCCCAACCATATACCCAAGTTTCACACACCCACACTTGAGATCTGTGTCACCATTGATGGTGAAACTTCATGTCCAAACCCGTACACAATTTATAGTGGTACTTCATGGCCACTTCCCTTTGATGGGGGTCCTTCACACCCACTATTCATCCTTTTGTGACCATGCTTAACCCCATAAACCAACCTACATGACAACGACATCCATACAGTCAATATAAAAAATCAATTTACAATTTCCAAATCATAACAACATGCCAACCAATAATTACCATATCTTATGAACCAATATTTCTCAGAAATTATGCCAAGACAACAATTGCCAACCAAACACCCCTTTAAGCCAAAACCCTTCAATAACATCACAGTTATTGAAGACACCATTATAACACATCCATGACCAATCTCATTTCAATGAAACCCACATTTTATTAAAAACCAATTATCCAACTCATTTTTCATAAAAAAACCAACCCACTGATTTTAAAATCATCATTTTAAAATCCCACACAAAGCACCTTCCAAAAAAACCCCCATTTTCCCCCAAATCCAAAAAGCATCCCAAAATTGGTTCCAAACAAGATTTCCACATCATAATAACAACCAATTTCAAGAAAAACCAATTAATTTTAAATTAAACTTTCTAGTTATATTAAAATAGAGATGAGAGAGAAACCACATACCTTAGGGTTTTGGAAAAATCAACCAACACACAACCACACCACAAATTCGAGTGAAATCTCCACCAAAACCACCTTATATCTATTTTCCTAACATAAAAAATCCCAAATCTCATAATTTTAGGAAAAAAACCATATATCTACATGTGATGGGTGTAGATATAGAAAATAGAAAGAGTGGGAGAACTAGATCTAAGAGAAACTAAGAGAACACCAAGAGAGGAGACCAACTGAAGAAGAATCACCATTAAAGCTCCTTGAAAACCATTATAATTTCTTCAAAAATGGTTGGGAGATCCCCTCTAACCATTGAAAAGAGAGAATACCATGATGGGTTTGTATGGGAGGAGAAATGGGTGCTTTTGGGTAAATCTCGAGTGATCCTATTTTTAAAAACCCCATTTTCAATGCCGCACATGGTTAGATTGCACAGTTAGAAAAATTGTGTGTTAACCGTACAAATTTTACTACCTAAAGAGGGACCCCACATAGTTTCCTCACATAATTATACAAACTATTCACTGACTGTATGAAATCCCACTATCTCGACTTACACAGTTTCCTAGATAATCTCCATAGTTCTACCTAACCTTGCTCAAACCAAGAACCCTTAGAAAAGCCTCTAAACCTTTCCAAAACCTTTACAAAATCTACCAAACATTACTCAAATATTTTATATACATAAAAATACGTAAACAAGGGTTACATACCTCAAATTGGGGTTACTAAAGTTATTGTGTGTAATAAAATCCAAACATTGTGTTGTTTGTAATGAAAGATAAACTCGGTATAATATGTAACACAAGGAAAACATATAATTTCATGTAAAAAAAGATAAAATCAGTGTTATTTGTAAGGAAATAAACATTAGTTTTTTTTGTGTAACACTACACATAGAAAATATGAAATTCATTTGAAAAAAACTATTTTACAAAATCTCATGTTTTTACATTCTCCCCCCCATAAAATGAAAATTTCCATCATAATTCATCTCGATCATCAAAGGTTTAACATTTTATCATTCCCTTATAGAAACCCACATCATTAAAAAATAAATAACAAAATTTCCTTTAAAAAAGTTATAAACATAACGGTTATAAAAAGTAACTCATAACTTGGTTTCCCCATAGATGAAAATATGTGTGAAGTAAATATTTGGGCATGGAAGAAGAGGATAAATAATTATAGATAATGATAGAGATCACTGATCATAAGAAAGTGGGTGATCTAGAGAAAGTTAACAATCACAAAAACATAAATTTGTGTTGATCTAAGGGAACATTTGATTCATTAGAAATGAATTTACAATGGTAACATTTTTATTTCAGGATCCTTTTCCTAAATTTGAAGAATTTTTTAAGAAGATATACTTATCTAATTTCATTCTATTTCATAAGCACAATCTCACCCTTGGGTTGATCATTGATCAATTTACACTTCATCTATTATTTTAATAAATGAAGGTGGATTTTTCATTCCTAAAGCACAAACATATCATAAGATCTATAGATAAAATTATAAGCAATTCTATATATCTCTCATTATCATCAAAGAAAAATGTTTATAATAGATTATCCAATATGCATAAATATTTATATGGTGTAATGATACATTAATATCTAAAACCAAATTCAAAGTTCAACATAAACCATTTCATAAATGGTTAATCTTATGACTGTTTAGAAATATTATATTTCAATAATTGATAAATAAGGTAGATAAATTTCTCAAAATGAACTTAACATTGATCCCCCATATATCATAAAGTGTCTCTTTATTGTCACATACCAAATATGAAAATACCTTCATAATGTATTTTATTAAAACATGGTAATTACTATAAAAACTTATTAAAAAAATACATGATTATTCATTCCTTACATAGAACACATATTATTGGATATAATCCTTAAATATAAAAATTTTATAAACTCCATTCATGATAGCATAAAATAATTTTTCAACAAATCATTACTCTGGTCCAAGGTAATCAATACTATATAATTTACTTTATTCTTATCCATTATCTCTTTATCCAAACTAGAAACTATTTTCTAAACTTCATGAACATATTTAGAGCTAACTTTCCTTAATCATGTGTTTTATATAAAATATAACCTTTCCATTAAATTAAATTTCTAGGACATCCATACCATTTAACATATCCTTTCAAATCTTTAATCAAAATATTATACTAAATAGTTCTTATATATTTAATAATCCAAATAATCCAATCTTCAAATTCCAATACATAAATACTTCCTTCATACCACTTCATTCTCAAACAACTAGATAAGTTTTATCATATTATTCTTTAACACTTATTTCCTTTAACATGTCATCTAGAATATATTCATCATCATCATAATCAATATAACCATTACTTATACATCTTTGGGACTCTCTTCACAAGATTTCCCTTTAAAACATTGAATTTTATAATTCAGTTACTTTACATATTTAAATCATTAAAAATTTTATGATATATGAGGGAGAACAATATTACCATCCATTTTTTAACTAAAATTTTCATTTTCCCTTTGTAGTTACTTTATTTGTGTCCTTATTTTCCATTTTTAAAACATCTTCACGTTCCTCTTAGACATTCACTTGGGTGTTTCTTACCACATTCTAAATGAAAAGGAGAATTAATCTTCTTTACTCAATGATATACACTACTTGGACTCTCATCGATCTCTTTTGTTATCTTCTTTGGTGAGTCTGAGAGTTGGTTATGGTATACATTGTTAATCATGTTCTATGAAAACTTATTAGGAATAACCAAAACCTCCTTTACTACAATCATCATCCCATTTTAATTCTCACCATAAAATTTTCCATCACATTCCCAGTTAAAATTGTTGCTTCTAGTTCCCACCATTGACTAAAATTATAAATCATCGTGTGATCCACACTTATCATAGTGGAAAATCACATAATCATGAAAAATCACTTATATAATTTCTAAATCACGACACCTTCTTTTAAATCTACGAAACCTTAGGCTTAAACTAGATCATCCATTATCATCATCTATTTTAATCTTTTATGATTCCCTATAAAAACTTTATGAATTTCCAAAGTATATCCCTTGGGAGTGTCAAACCAGATATGAAGCCTGACCCCTTCTCATGCACAAGTTCCCAATCGAGTCTAGATCAGTATGGTGTTTTTGGGGTTTTTAAACCTTGGTACATCTATTTCAGATTCATATCCACTTGTAGTATCCAGATAGGGATGTGTTTCTAGGAAATCTCGCACTCTATCCTTTACTAAAATTCTAGGATGTTTTCCTATACTTTGACTCTCCCTTAGACTTATCCTTAGTGAAATCCCTAGAAATATCCTTATAAATATCCCTAGGGATCTCACTAAAGTTTTCACATGATAGTTTCCAAATTTTGACTAAACCTTTTCTTTGATTCCAACTATAGTGGCCCAAGGCTTAACATACATAGAAATTACATGATTTTTGTTGAATATTCATTTTATTACACAAACATACTCCTGAGGACCATAATATTTTATATTCTTTGGAGACTTGGGAACATAATCTTCAAATTGGTGAATGATATTAAATGTATCCTATAAATATCATATATTTCACTAGTCCTACTTAAAATCTTTCTTCATAACTTAGAGAAAGGAAACATAAGAAATGATGATATAAGATTCTCTATAAGGGTAAATAAAAGAGACACATAAGCATAGCATGAATATAAGGGTATGAGAACATGATAATAAAATTTTAAAACCATACCTTACATATCAATGTAAATAATCATGAGTTATGTCATAACAATTGGCAGTTCATAAGACATGAGTCATAAGGGAATCAAAAAACACAATTCATGAGATCATAACATTGGAATAATACATAGGTTTGTGGCAAGAAAACAAGCATAGAAAATATTATGTCATGGATACCCACCAAGACATCCATAACATGTTAGTCTTGGGATGACCACCTGTACACCAGCTTTAGGATTGGTCAGACCACCCGTGTAACCTCCTTTTCAGGCTTGGGTTGACCACCCATGCACCCTCATCTTTGGGCTTGGGCTAACCAACTATGTACCCTCATCTTCGAGATTGGGATAATCACCTGTGCACCCTCATATTTGGGCTTGGGATAATCACCAGTGTACCATCATCTTGGGATTGATAAAATTACCCTTATACCCTCTAATCTCGTAGAATATTTATCATCACCCAATGCATTGGAGTGATATTTAAGTCCCACCCATCACATAATGAAAATCATATTTATGGGTGACACAATACCATAAAAATTCATCATATCATAACCCATGAAATGAATTGGGTATAACAAAAATTTCATCATATCAAAAACTATGTAAAATTGATAGGTTTCATAATCATTTCAACATTTCATCATAGTATAAATCATTAAAGGAAGTGGGATTCATATGAATTTTATCATGGTATGACCCATGGAATAGAAATTAATTTCATAAAAATACTTTCATAATAAACATTAATCATTCCAAGGAAGAATAAGAATGTAATCATTTGATAATACCACCAGTAAAGCCTAATTAACCTCAAATAATGTCATCTTAGATAGAAAATAATTTTTAAAGACTACTTGGGACATTTATTGTAGGAAAATTGATTTTTTATTTAAAATCAATATTTAAAACATAAAACATCATAAAAATAATTTTATTTAAAAATAACCTTAAAAAATTAAAAAAGAGCCTTTTAAAAATCATTTAAAACATTTATTTATGAAAAATACCTTTCCTCTTTGAATTTTTTTAAACATAAAACATTTTTCAAAACCTTTTTCTTTGAAAATTGATTTTAAAAATTATAAATAAAATTTGAAAATAATTTAAAACAAATTATAAACATTATTTTTTTTGAATTAATGTTTTTTGAAAATGATATTAGAATATCATTTAAAAACATATATAAAAACATTTTTAGAAAACATAGTTTTATAAGAAAACTGATTTTCAATTGGAGAGAGAAATAACGTCATATTATATTAAAAACATTTTCTTAATTATCTGAAGTACCAAAGAGTGAAAAAATGGTATCATTACTTGAATATATAATGATTAACCAGAGGAGAATAAAAATCATGAAAAATATTGAGTTTTAGATCTTGATATTTCAATATTAGGGACTTATTCATAAATAATACTATTAAATGATGAGATTGTAACATAACTATTTATAGACTTGGTAACATTGAATCATAATCCCCATGAAGGAATAACATAAAATAAAACTTACAATATCATGAGGATAGATGAATTGATGATATAACATGTCAAATGGGATGTATATACACCTCATGAAAGGATATAGGTTTATATCATAACATACGTCTCCAAGAAGGAAAATTGAGACAAAAATCCTTTACCGATTTGGTGACTTTTTAACCATAATGTAACACGTGGATGTTTTTATGAAATATTTTCTTTAAATGATTTTAATTCCTCAATAGCTTGAATTTCATGAAATCATGAGTTTAAACAAACCGCAAGATTTAATTTGTATAAAATGACTATTTTAACCTAGTTGTTAGAGGGAATAAATATAACTAACTTATGAAAATGTATGGTGATGTCATCTACTACCAATTATTCAGGAGAAATATTATTCAATTATATATTTTTTTATTTTTTTATTAAATAATTGAGTTAATTACTATTATTAAATTAGATTAATAAAATATATATGTTATATACTTAATAGAATATTTTTTATATTCATCCAATAGATATTTTGGTCATAGGGTATGAATAAACATTATTTGATGCATAAAAACCTATATTTTTCAAAAGGGCAATTTTATGCCTTTTAATGGAGAACCCATTTTAAATTAAGATTTTGAAACATTAATAAATTTTATATGAAATTATAAACATTTTATTTGGAAACATGATATAATAATTTACTTTGGATGAATTTTTAATATTTTTTAATAACTTTCAAATTTTGATGAATAGTAGAAATACGCTAAATTTTAATTGAAAAAAATTTCATCGAAAAAATTTATAAATTTAAATTATAATATTTTATAGTTTTAAAATTTAAATGTAATATATATTTTTATCATTAAATATAATTTATTTCATTATAATTAATTTTACATTGAATTCAGATGTCAAAACATTTTAATCTTTTGCAATGTTTTAACATCTAAAACCTATTCTGTCTTTCCAACAACATGAATAATTTTAAATTAATTATTTAAATTCTATATTTTGAATTTTTGAAAGTTGATTCCATATTTGGAACCAGTACATCTAAATTATGTAGATATATTTTTTTTTTATTTTTGGGCATTATGAATAGTAACTTTGGTAATTTTTATTAATACAATAAAATGGTAAATCATGTAACTAAGGATAAGAATAATATTATGAAATCCCCCTAAAAATTGTATTAATATAATTGGATGAGTGTGTTTCAACATGAATCATCCTTGGGTATAAATGGTGTCCTTTGAAAGCCACTTGTATGAGATTAGGACATTAATTTTTTTTTATTTAAAGAAAAGTTAAATATTTCTCACTCAAGTTTTAATAACTAAATCATTTTTTATATAAGGTTATAAAAAATATAAATTCTATTATAAATACTAATTTGACATCTAAAATGTTTTTATTTATCATGGTAATTTATTTTTAATTTTTAGGAACTAAATTATTTCCTTAAAGACATATACTTTGATGATGTAAAAATTAATTAATTGATGTGAAATCAGTAAAGTTTTTTGATTAAAAGACTAATAATCATAAAAAGAACAAAAAAATTGAAAAAATACTATTGTTCAATTAAATATCAACCATAACCATCCAAAGTTCTAGTTTGTGACCATTTAGATACTTATAGAAGAGATTATGACACTTATATTATTTTATTTAAAGTGAAGTTAAAGTTATCATATTCAAAATTTAATAAGTATAACATTTTAAATGTTTGATTTTACAAAATATAACATTGACTAAAAACATTATTATGAAATATAGTGTATTTATCTTCATTATGTTATTTTATTTTGAATTGTTATTCAATAAATAAGTATATTAAATAATTATAAAAAATTGATGTTGTAATTATTTTATTAATAGAGATAATAAATTAATGTTATTAAAAATACTAAAATAAATATAATTTTGTATAATTAATATGTATAATGAATTTTATAAATTACCTTGACTTTTCAGGTATATAATAAAATAGTTTTTGTCGAGTTTAAATTGTTTTCTTATTATTATTAAAAACCAATAAATTGAAGAGTGTTAAAATTGACACTATTGTTTGTTCATCAGAATAATGTTTTAATAAATTATTTAAAAATATTAAAAAAAAATTAAAAAATATATAATATTTATTATATGGTCCAAATTTTTTGAGGGTATTTATATTTTGTTTAATTGACCTAAAATAATCAAATATTTCACTCTTTTTATATTGAAATATTTGTTACCCTAGTTAAAAATTAAATAGAATAACTAAGTGTTATTTAAAATGATAATGTATGAATTTATAAAAATAATTGTCTAAAATTTGTTGGTGTATGATATTAAAAGACTATATCATATCATATTATAAATTGGGACATTTATTTTGGTTTTTGGGTAGGTTTTGATTTTATAATAAATTATTATTTATAGAGTTTCCAAAAGTACCCCTCACCTTAATTATAAAAGGGAACCTCCTCCCTCACCTATTCACTTTACATTGAGCCTTAAATATCTTCCATACCCTATAATTTTCTATTATATTTTTATTTATTTACATTATAGAGGTCATGGTATTCTTAAAATACCCAATCTAGTGCTCTAAGAGGATATTTAGAGGAAGCGTGTCGAAGAAGTGGTAATCTCCTCTACCGATTCTTTCAAACTTATTTTTTAGTCTACTTACTCATAATGAGTTGTTTAATTATAAGTAATAACTCAATTATAAATTATATAATGATATTTTATTATAATTATGTAACAACAATATTCCACTTTCTATCCATCATATGAAAAATGAAATCACCATGCATACGTACATACAGATTATCGTCTCCACACAGTGGTGTAATCTGTTTTTCACTATCACCTTACATGGATGGTTATAATGATGTAAATAATAAGTATATATGATTATTATAACATTATATTTATTATGAAATATTATACACCATTCACTTCAATACCATTCAATAATTATGGGAATGATATCATCGCTCGTGTGTTTGTACGGCCTACCATCTCCATGATGCGATGTGATTTATTCTACATAATCTTCATTAAAGCATGATTATATAAATTTAAAGAATGAATAAATATTCTACATATAATTTTAATATTATTTTGGAATGATATAACTATGACCTATGAAAGAGAACCAAAACTTATTTGACAAAACATGGATAAGAAAGTGAAGCAGTTAATACCTGAATAACAAGTAATAATGAAATGTTATTAAAAATGGATGATAATATGATAATATATGATATCCTAAAAATTAATATGATTCATTAATAATTCAATAACATTAGTTAAGTCATTATTTAGGATATTTTGGTACATACAAAGGACATCTTACCACAGGTAAGTGATAATTCTGCAATCTCATTATTATATGAGATTGTTTATTTGTAAGTATTTAAAGGGGTATATTTATCATCCATGTCCATGTTTCCTAATATATATTACAAAATATTATTTCTATCATTATATAATTTTTTAATGTCAATTTTACCAATTGGTCAATTTTCTAAACGACATGAAAGGAATCTTTTTTTTTGTTTTCAGTATGAGGTACTTTTTGACTTTTCAACAAAAGTATGAGAAGAATGTTCTCTTTTTACTTATACAACATGAAAAGATTTTTAAATTTTCATAACTCCTTATTTCCATGAAGGTTACTCTATATGATTTCAATTTTATTTTCAAATAAATTATTTTCTTTTAAAATTTCTTGACATTTTGGGAAAATAACATTTTTTTAAAGAAGAAAGAATATTTTCCTCAAGAATTAATTTCAAGTGTTTTATCAAAATTATTTTCATTATAATATGAAATTTTTTAATAGGGTTCTGTTTTAAGTATACTATCCCTGTTATCCCTGTTTTTTTATTTTTTTTGTAATGAACTTCTATTTATGAAATCTATTTTTTTATATGGATTATGTTATGATGGAATGATTTTTTTAAAACCCACTTCATTCATTGGTTTATGTATAATGAATGATTTATGTTTTTTTGGAACACGTAAGAATTATTTCATTATGAGATGGGTGAGACCTATATCTCCCTCCAATTCATTGGGTAAATATTTATATCTCATGATAAAGATATGGCTAGTACGATAAATGATCTCAGTTTAGTAATACAAGGCTGGAACGAGGAGTAAACTCAGTTCAGTAATGGGATTTTTCCGCTATGATGGTCAGGGAAATGAGCCTTGATTATTATTAAATGATTTTCTATGCATATATGTATTCCAAGAAATTTCATGTGTTATTTTATGACTTTTGGGATTACATTAATTGATTTCTATGAACATTTATGATTTATCCCATAGAATGATACCATAATCTTTTATATGCAGGATAATATTTTTCAAATGTTATGTTATTATATCATATGATTATGATATGATTGATATTAAACTTTTTTACCCTTACTGAACATTTGAGATCACCCTTTCATTTGCTTCTTTTCATTAGGTTTCGAATAAGGTTATTAAATAATACATGTAACAAAGAGGTCTAGTTATGATGAAATAAGAGGGAGACAATGAAGATGTCTTATGAACCAGTTGTTTATGTTTCCCACTTTCTAAAGACACTATAAATGTACGGTCTTGTTGTGGCTTTGTTGTATTTTTTAATGAATATTCTTCAACTTTGAAGTAATATCAATGTATGTAAAGTATGGGTCATTATAGTTGGTATTAGAGGAAATGTATAGTTAACCATTGGAAACTAGGATAATAAAACCTTACTAAGAACCCAAAGGATATGTCGAATTATAGGTTACAAACCTAGGGTTTTAGAAATGTTTCTGAATGACCTAGGATAAAACCTAAAATGTCCTAAATTGAATTTTTTCTTGATTATGTGGTTTTCCAATTATTTTTAATGTTTCTCATATTATGCTTCTTGGTTTTAGTCAATGGATAGAACCAGAAGGAACTACCTTTATGCTGAATGCAATGGGAAATGAAATGATTATCCTCCTCAAAAACCAAATATTATGGGAGAAATAATGAGAAATCTTGTAGATATGTTCACAAAACTTTCTCAATCTATGAATGATGAAGGAATTAAAAATGAGAAAAGAATGTAAAAACATTATATTTGGTCCTTCATAAGGTAGTGTCCACCTTCTTTTAGTGGGTCTTCTGACCCATTAGTGGTTGAACAATGAATCAGTACCACTGAATAGATATTTTCAGTTCTCTAATGTTTATAACATGATAAACTCATCTTAGTACTCTATCATTTGGAAGGTAAATCTGATCAATGGTAAAAACTTATCAAGAATATGATCAAAGAGATGAAATTGAATCCATGGAATGAGAAGAGTTAAAGAACTTATATTTTAATAAGTACTTTTGTCGTATTCTTCAAAAAAATATGGATAAGGAGTTCCTTGAACTTAAGAAAAAGGAACCTGAATCAATTGGTACCAATGATGAACATTTTATAAGAATCGTAAGGTACGCTTTTGTAATTTTTATCCAACCTAAGAGTAAAATTGATTGTTTTTAGTGGCTTAAAACCAAGTCTCTATAGGGAATTAACCATAAGGGAATTCAATAGCTATGAAGAAATCATTTGAAGTTCTCTCAAGGTTGAGATGGATATTGGAGTAACCCATCCGTTCTATGGGTTTGATAAGAATAGAAAAATAGAACTGAAGGGAAATTATATTGACCAAACTGAAAATAATATGAGTTTTACCTTATGTTCAAAGTGTGGAAAGAAATATGGGGAAATTATCTTAAAGTGAGTAGTAAATGTTTTAAGTGTAGAAAAGAAGGTCATCATGAAATTTAATACCAAAGTGATAAGAAAAATATGTCTAATTATTTGAATAGAGAAAAGGATAAATATGATAAACCTCTAACACTTGAATGATACAAGTGTAAGGAAATGAATAATTATGACAATAAATTCCCTAATCCGTGGGTTATTGATGATGATAGATGTTAGAAAAATATTAAGACCAAATATTAAGGCAAGTCACCTGTAATCACTATCTCTGATGTGGAGTAAAATATTGAAGTGGAGAAAGGTACACTTACCGTCCACTATAAAGTATCAAATGTTTTATTTGATTCTCAATCAATCCACTCTTTTATTTATAAATAATTTTATAAGGGTATTTCCATATTACCTCAACAATTAGACATTGAGGTAGTTATGACAACTCCTAATGGCACAACGGTTGCATCAAAAGTTTATAATCTTCTTCAGTTGAAGTTTGTGGAAAAGTGATTCCTGCAAATATTGTGATCCTTTCTATATTGAAGTTTGATGGGATTATTGTTTTGAATTAAGTTTCTATACATGGATTTAAAATCAATTTCCATGGAAGGGAAGTCACATTTCATATTTTAGATCAATCTACGACCATCTATTAGTGCAAGGATGAGAATGACCTTATCGTAGAAATTTCTTCCATCTTACGGGTCTTGATCCCTATAAATGAAGGTTATATATATTAATTTTTTGTGGAGAAACTCACAATTAAGAATACACCTATTATATGAGAGTTTTATGATATATTTTTATAAGAATTACTAGTTCTTCCCCCAAATCATGATGTTGAATTTTCAATAGAACTCATATCGGGTGATATTCCTATTTTAAAGAAACCTTATAGAATGGACCCAATTGAGTTGCATGAATTGAAGAAGAAACTCCAAGAGAATTTTGACAAGGTATTCATGCACCCTAGTGTATCACCTTGGGGTAAAATTGTTATTTTTGTTAAGAAGAAATATAGATCAGTGAAAATCTACATTGATTATTGAGAACTTAACAAGATCACTATCAATAACAAATATCCTCTTCCCTGAATTTATAAATTATCCGACCAACTACATAGAGGTCAATAATTTTCCAAGATTGATCTTTGTTCAGGATATCACCAGTTAAGGGTCAAGAAGGAGGATATACCAAAGATGACATTTTATACAAGGTATGGACACTATGAATTTATTATGAAAAATTTTGGTCTTACTAATTCCCCTTGTATCTTCATGGATCTCATGAATAGAGACTTTAGAGACTATCTTGATCAGTCTGTGGTAGTCTTTATAGACGATATTATTTTCTTATAAAATATTAAGGAATAATATTAATATCACTTGATAATTATATTGAAGACCCTGAGAAAGGATAATATTTATGAAAAATTTACCAAGTCTGAATTTTGGCTTTGGAAATTTTTATTTTTGGGTCACATAATTCAAGAGATGGGATATCTGTGGATCTAGTAAAAACAAAAGTTTTTAAAAGTTTTATGAGACCATAGATGGTAACTGAAATCCAAAGTTTTCTTGGTTTGGCCGGATATTATGAAAGTTTTTTGAAATATTTTTTATGATTATCTAATCCACTCACCAAGTTGACTCAGAAAAGAGTTAAGTTGTGTGTGGATGGAGGAATGTGAAAATAATTTAAAAGATCTCAAAAAAAGGTTAGTCAGTGCACCTGTGCTCACACTGCCTTATAGTGGAGAAAGGTTTGCGATCTACAGTGATGTATCCAAAAAGTAGTTGGGATGTGTTCTCATTTAAAATGATATGGTGATAGATTATGCCTCATGAAAATTGAAAATCCATGAGAAAAATTACCCAAATCATGATTTATATTTAGTTGTGTTAATCTTTGCATTAAAGATATGAATGCATCATCTTTATTGTGAAAGGTGTGATATTTACACTGATTATAAAATTTTAAAGTATATTTTCACACCAAAGGAGTTGAAAATGTGCCAAATGATATGGTTGGAGTTGATTAAAGATTACAACAGCTCAATAAATTACCAACTTGGGAAATAGAACAATGTGGTATATTCTTTAAGTCAAAAGGACCATGCTAGCCTATCTATGATGAGGATCAAAAAAGTTACAATATTTATGGATTTTTAAAGAATGGATCTTGAAATTTTAAATAATGGGGAGAAATATTATCTTTCTCAAATTAATGTTCAACCTTTTATACAAGTTTAGATTAAGGAGGTGTAAAAGGAAGATGTAGAGATATAATAGAAGGTGAGAAATGTTCTTAAATTCAACCTTGATTGTGATTGAATAATAAGGTACATTAATCATGTTTATATTACCCCATACGAAAATTAAAGAAGGAGATGTTGGATGAGGACCGTAGTCCTTCATTCTCTATTTATCCTGGAAGAAAAAAGATATACATAGACCTGAAAGAGTATTTTTGGTGAGATGACATGAAAATAGATGTTGTCAAATATGTTTCTTGGTGCTTGGTTTGTCAGCAAGTTAAGGCTGAGAGACAGAAGTCTAAGGGTATGTTACAACCATTACCCATACCAGAATGGAAATGGGAAAACATAACTATGGACTTTTTAATTAGACTTCCCAAAACATCTAAAGGCCATAATTTTATATGGTTTATAGTTGATCACCTTATGAAGTCAACACACTTCATTGCAATTAGAGAGGATTTCTATCCTAATCAGATTTCCATGATATATGTAAAGGAAGTGGTAAGATTGCATGGAGTACCAATTTCCATTATATATAACTGGGATAATAGGTTTACCTTGAAGTTCTAGTGAAAACTTCAGTAGGCTCTGGATACATTTTTAAGTTTCATCATTGGTTATCATCTTCAGAAATACAGTTAGTCTTAGAGGACAATTCAAACTTTAGAAGACATGTTGAGAGCTCGCTCTATGGATTTTAAAGGTTGTTAGGATCAACACCTAACTTTGGTGGAATTTTATTACAATAATAGCTTTCACTAAAATATTTATATATCTTATTATAAAACCCTATATGGAAAGAAATATAGAAATAAAACTTTCTTGGATAAAGTTGGGGAAAGAAAGCTATTAGTTATGATCTTGTTGCTGAAATGAGAGAAAATTTTAGATCTATTCAACAACATATAAGAGCATATCAGAGTGGATAAAAAAGTTATGCTGACAATAGAATAAAATACCAAAAGTTTGAAGTAGGTGACAAGGTGTTTCTATTAATATCTCCCAAGAGGAGAGTGCTGATATTTGGAAAGTAGGGAAAGCTGAGCCCCAAGTATATCATTCTTTTTGAAATTCTGGATCATGTTGGGAAGGTATCTTACCAACTGGCGCATCTACAAAATCTCTCTCATGTTCATGATGTGTTCAATGTATCCATCTTGAGAAATTACATACCCAATCCTTCACATGTACTAAACTTATAATTTGTACCCCTGGAGAAAGATATTTCTTATGAAGAACAACTGATAGAGATTCTGGATCGCAGTGAAAAAGTTCTGCGAAACAAGACCACTCACTTGGTTAAAGTTTTGTGGTGGAACCAAAAATTTGAGAAAGATATGTGGGAACATGAGGATATGATTATGGAGAGATATCATTATATATTTTTATCCAAGTGATGAATTTTGAGGGTGATATTCAGTATAAGGGGGTTAGAATGTAACACCCATATGTTTTTATGAAATATTTTCTTTAAATTATTTTAACTCTTCAATAGCTTGCATTGCTTGCAATAATAAGTTTAAATGAACTACAATATGCCCTTAGTATAAAATGATCATTTTAACCTAGCCATTAGCTAGAATAAATATAACTAACTTATGAAAATTTATGGTGAATTCATTTGCTACTAGTTATTTATGAAAAATATAAATCAATTATATATTTGTATTTTTTGTATTAAATAATTGATTTACTTTCTATTAGTAAACAAAATAAATGAAATATATATTTTATATACTTAATAAAATATTTTTATATTCATTTCATCGATAAGTTTGTAATAGGTTATGAATAAACCTGATTTGATGTATAAAAACTAATATTTTTCAAAAGGGTAATGTTCAGCCTTTTAATGGCCAACCCCTTTTAAATTAAGATTTTGACACATTTATAATTTTAAAATTAAAAAATAAAGATTTTCATTGGAAAAAGGATATAGAAAATTTACATTGGATGAATTTTTAATATTTTTCTAATAAATTTCAAAATATAATGAATATTAAAAATACAATAAATTTTAATTGAAAACAACTTTTTTCATCAAAATAATTTTTATATTTAAATTATAATATTTAATGGTTTTAATGTATAAATAGAATTTATTTTTATCCTTAAATATAATTTATTTAATTATAATTAATTTTACATTGAATTCAGATATAAATTTTTTTTAATCTTTTGCAATATTTTAACTTTTATACCCTATTATCTCTTTCCAACAATGAGAATAATTTTAAATTAATTAATGAATCTTATGTATTTTGAATATAGAAAAATGGATTCCATATTTTGAATCAGTACATCCTAATTATGTAAGTAGATTTATTTTATTTTTGGGAATTATTAATAGTAACTTCGGTAATTTTTATTAATATGGTAAAAGAGTAAATCATGTAATTGAGTGTAAGAATACTATTATATAATGACTTTAACAGGTGCCTTAATATCACTGGATTAGTGTGTTTCGACTTAAATATTCCTTGGGTCAAAATGGTTCCATTTAAAAGCCACTTGGATTATATTAAGACATTTAATTTATTTTTATTGAATGAAAAGTTAAATATATCCCACTCAAATTTAAATAACTAAATCATTTTTTATACATGGTTATACAAAAGAGAAATTCTAATATAAATACTAATTTTAAATCTAATTTTTTATTTATTATGTTAATTTATTATTAATTTTTTGGAAGTAAATAATTACCTTAAAGACTTATACTTTGATGATGTAAAAATTAATTAATTGGTGAGAAATAAATAAAACAATTTTTTATTAAAATACTAATAACCTTAAAAAGACTCAAACATTTGACTAAATCTTATTGGTCAAGTATAGATCGACTCTAACCATCTAAGGGTCGGGTTATTGTTCATTTTGATCCTTACAGAAGATCTTATGACACTTATATTATTTTATTTAAAGTGATGTTAAAGTTATCACATTCATAATTTCATAAGTATAACATTTTAAGTATTGGATTTTACAGAAGATAAATTGAACTAAAAATAATCTTCTTAAAACTATTATTTTTATATTCATCATAGTATTTTATTTTTAAATATTATTCAATGAATAAGTATATTAAATAATTACACAAAATTTATGTAGTAATTAGTTTATTAATAGAGATAATAAATAAATTTTATTAAAAATATTAAAATAAATACAATTTGGACTAGTTAATATATATAATGAATTTTATAGATGACCTTGAATTCTTAGTAATATAGTAAAATAGTTTTTTTAAATTTAACTTATTATATAAATATTTTCAAAAATCAATTAATTTAATAGTGTCTAAACTGACACTATTGATTATTCATCATAATAATGTTTTAATAAATTATTTAAAAAGTGTAATTTTTTTTCAAAATATATAATAATTATTTTCTAGTAAAACATGTAATAAGGTATTTATTTATGGATTAATTGACATCAAATAAGTAATTATTTCACCCTTTTAGTATTGAATTATTTGTTACCCTAGTTAAAAATTAAATTGAATAACTAAGTGTTAGTTAAAATGATAAAGTTTGAATTGATATAAAAACTTGTCTAAAATTGGTTTATGATATTAAAAACATATCTCATCTCATATTCTGAATTGGAAAATTTTTCTGGTTTTTGGGTAGGGTTAAATTTTATTACAAATTATTATTTATAGAGTTTTGAAAAGTACCCCTCACCTCAATTATAAAATGGAACATCCTCCCTCACCTCTTCACTTAAATTTTAGACTTCAAGATTGGCCATACCCTACCATTTTACCTAATAAACTTCTTTATTTAAATTTTATATGTTATTATCTTCTTCAAATACCAACTCTAGTTCTCTAAGAGGAGATTTAGAGGAAGTGCATTAAAGAAGAGGTAATCTCCTCTATCGATTCTTTCAAAATTATTTCTTATTCTACTTCCTCTTCATGATTTGTTTAGTTATGAAGAAATAAATCCATTATCTCTAATATAATGATATTTTATTATGATTATGGAACAAAAATATTACACTTTATATCCCTCCTTAGAAAAACTAAATAACCACGCATGCGTAAGTACGACTTCCCGTCTCCATGCCGTGGTTTAACCTATTCTTCACCACCACCTTACTTAGATGGGTATAATGATAGAAATAATAACTATATATGATTATTATAACTTTATATTTATTATGAATTATTATACTCCATTCAATTCAATACCATTCAATAATAATAATAATGATATCGTCGCTCGTGCATACGTATAACCTATTGTTTCCACGTTGCGATGCAATTAATTCTACATAATCTTCATTAAATAATGATTATGTAAATGTATATAATGAATAAATATTCTATATTTAATATTAATATTTTTTTAATGATATAACTATGACCTATGAAAGATAATTGGAACTTATTCAATAAAACATGAATAAACGAATTAAGTAGTTAATACCCGAATAATAAGTAATAAGGAAATGTTCTTAACAAAAAAATGATAATATAATAATATATGATATCATAAAATTGACTATGATTATTGAATAAGTCAATGAAATTATTTAAATTATTATACAGGATATTCAGGTGCATACACAGAAAATCATACCTCATGTAAGGGATAATATTAGAATGGCATTATTATCTGACTGAAAATTACTTTTTTTTATTATCGAGTCACTTTTGAGGAAAAAGTGAGAAACCATACAGGACATCAATGAAAAACAACATTCAAGGCACCACGGTACAAAAGTTTAAGAAAAAATAACTCATTTAGGCCTACACATAAGAGCTCCACCCAGCATCATAAACAATAAATTAGTTTCTCCTACTCATTGCTTCACAGAAATTAGTCCCGTGCATGACTGCACCGGCATGGAACCGATGGAAATTCCATACCCTCTCAAACATTCAAATCCAAAAGAGACAACCATAATAAAACCCTTGTTATAAACCCCATCTGAAGATATTCCTATAAGAGAATATAGTTTCATTGACTCTTAAACCTCAAGCCGTATGCCACCAAAAATCCATCCTTGAACCGAAAAAATTCATCTGCACATCAAAATACACCATGAGAATGAACACAACCCATAGAAGAATCAAATCACCAAACTAAAAAAAGAAATTTGTAGCATAGAATAACTCATCTACTTTGACCAGAAATCAGATCCAAACACCTCCAAAAAGAAGATATCCACCCACAATGTTGACCCAAAGCAAAAACAGAACAAAAAACTGCAAATGAGGAGCAAGAATCACAAACCCGCACCAGATTGAGGACCTCCCAAATTGAACCGGAAGAAGACCTTGTCGAAGCCAAAGCCGCGGATCTTCCACTTCCTTCAAACCCGAACATGGAGACCAGAACCTTCAGCACACCCACCGTCGACCCGAAGCGCGGTGACAACCCCTGGGCCGCAACATCTAGACCAAAACCGTGCCACCAAGAAAACCCTATCTAGATCGAAGGAAGGGCGAGAAGGAGGCAGTAATGATGGCTTTTCTGAGAGTCGCAGACCCACACGATGCCACAATAAGAAGAGGAACTCTGTGAATGTGCCGAGCAGAGGCACTGAGGAGATATCCAATCTGTGACGGTGGAGATGAAGGTGGAACGGGGGAAACCCTATTGTCATGAGGCCCCTTACAGGCTCATCACATCGATGATTTTTCATCGAATTGCATTATTTTCTGAGATTGTTTATTCGTAAGTATTTACTGGGATATTTTTATCATCCACATCCATGTTTCTTATTATGTATTAAAAAAATTATTTCTATCCTTATACTATTTTATTATTTTAATTTTACCCATTGGATAATTTTCTTAAATGGTATGAAAGGATTATTTTTTCCTTTTCTATATGAGGTACTTTTTGACTTTCCGAAAAAAGTATGAGAGGAATGTTCTATTTTAAATTATACAGAATGAATGAATTTTCAAATTTTCATAATGATCTTTTTTTCATGAAGGTTCCTCTAAATGATTTCATGTATATTTTTAAAAAATTCTTTTCCTTTAAAATTGCACGATATTTTGAGAAAATAAAATGTTTTTGAATAAGAAAGGATATTTTACTCAAGAATTAATTTCAAGTGTTTTATCAAAATTATTCTCCATCTATGATGACATTCTTTAATAATTTTTTTTTCAAGTTTATTATCATTCTTATCCCTATTGTTTTATTTTGTTTATGATGAATTTATATTTATTAAATCCATTTTTTTAAATGGATTATGTTATGATGGAATGATGTTTTAAAACCCCACTTTATTCCTTGGGTAATATATGAAGAATGATTTATGTTTTTTTGGAACATGTATGAATTATTTCATTATGAAATGGGTGGGACATATATCTACCTCCTATTCATTGTGTAAAGATTTATATCTCGTGAGATAGACTTGGATGAAATGGGAAATGATCTCAGTTTAGTAATAAATGGATGGAATGAGGAATGAACTCAGTTAAATAATGGACTTTTTCTGCTATGATGGTATTGTAAATGATCCTTGACAAATATGAAATGATTTTCTATGATTATGTTTATGCCACAAAATTTCATGTATTATATGATGAGTTTGGGGATTACGTTCATTGATTCTTATGAACATTTATGATTTATACTATGGAATGATATCACAACATTTCATATGTAGGATAATATTTTTCAAATGTTATGTTCTTATGTCTTATGATTATGATATGATTGATATCTCCCTTATTTACCCTTACTAAGCATTTGAGCTCACCCTTTTACAAGTTTCTTCTCCCCAGGTCATGAATATGGGAATTAAATAAGATATATCAAAAAAAGGTTCATGTTATGATGAAATAAGTGTGAGAATATTAAGATTTATTTTGAACCAGTTGTTTATGTTTCTCAATTTCTAAATACACTATACCTATATGGTCCTGTTGTGGATTTTTTATATTTTGTAATGAATATTATTTAACTTTGAAGTAATATCAATGTATGTAATGTATGGTTCGTTATACTTAATCACCAAGAAAGAGAGATCCTATAATGGATATATAAATACTGATATATTTTCTTATAATAATAATAAAATACATTCATGAGAATTATATACACCACATAAAAGAAATATGCAGTGAACGTAACACATGTCTCATGAAAGTAAAAAGCGAGATGAAAATCCATTACCTTAAGACTTAACTTACTTTATACATTTTTGAAACTAAAGTATAATAAATATAATTTTTTTATACTTATAATAAAGAACCATAATCATATATATTACCATATATTATTTTCATACGACATTTTATTACCTGTTTATTAACAATTCCATGTTAAATTTTCCTTTCGGGTGAAAACTACTTTGCCTTTCATATAAGTTTTGATTTGTTATATTTTTGATTCTCTTATAATAACAATGATATAATCATCACAAAAATTATAACCATTTTATGAATATCACATATATTCATTATATGTGTATTTATAATAATCTATAAAATATATAGATAGGAAATGAAATAAACCATTCATGGAGAGGGTAGGTCGTACGTACACATGAACGTCGTTTCGGTCTTCTTATGATACGAAAAAAAAGAAAATTAAATGATATATTTATATAAATATTATAATTTTACTAGAGTTTTTATTTAATATATATCAAATATGTTTATTTAAACCATCCTTAATACATTTCTTGTAAAGCGTGAACAAATCACATTACATCCCGAGGCGGTAGTCCGCCATACACACGAACAACATTATTATATTCCCACAAAATGGAAATCATGAAGGTATATGTTATATACTAATTAAATAAGAATAATAAAATCATAAATATAATATATTTCATATATAAATAGTATGTACATCATTATTCCCAACGATGAAAGGTGGTAATTTAAAATTAAATGATATTTCTTTGTGAGGCGGTTGCCCGTTGTACGTATGAATGATGATTTCATAACCCATATGATGGAAGTGTGTGTGGTTGTAGTTTTTTACCTTAACATAAAAATTATTTTTATATTTAATATACTAGGGTTATTATATAATTATTATATTAAAATAATTTAAGTGTTTATAGGAAGAAATAATAATAAAAAAATTATTGATGAACACTACCTCTTCTTTGGGTATCTCCTTTTGGTTTACAAAAAAGGCCTTCCTTGGTTGAATTTATGCCCAAATTAATGATTATATGATGAGATTATTGAAGTTTAGAAGTGATTTGGAAAGGTATTGGACTAACCAATTGGTTTTTAAGGTGTGAAGAGAGGGGGTACTGGATGGAATTTTATAAGGGAGGTGAGTGGCAGTTTTGCAATTTTTTGAAAAGATAGAATTACACCCACATTTTTTCCATGTCAAGTAGATCAAATAAATGATAATTATAGATAATATAATAAATAAGTTCAAAATATGGGCATAAAATTGGTGTTTTAAATGTTTCTTGGTCATTTTCCCCTTAAGGTTAAAGTTTAGTCCCATGGTAACCTCGTTTTTGTCTTAATCACCGTGATTAATTTTAACTATTTTCACTAATAATTTTGGTAAAAAATTAAATTTCACTTATTATAAATTATAAATTATTATTATTAAAAATATTTAATACATTTTTCCAAATTATATTTACATAAGTGGGAAAAATTAATTTAAAATTAACCTCGTAGACGTGTCGAGAAATCATATTTTTAAAGAGAAAATGTTCGAAAGTTTACAAAGATATTATATCCAATTTTAATATGAAATTGATTCAAATAAACTAAAATGGGTTAAAATATGTATAATTTTACTAATAATACTTTAAAACCAATTTAAAATATAATTTAACTATATAATTAATTTAAACAAAAAGGTAGATTTCATTTAAAATTCATTATTTTTTACTATTCATCAAATATTTTTTTTAGAAAAATCCCCCAAAATTAATTTTGATATTATGATTTCAAGAAATATATTTTTTTAAAAATAAATTATTATTGTCAAAAATTAATTTCAAAATAAGTGCTTTATTAAAAGATGTCAAAAATGCCTTTTAAAAAAATAGAGCATTTTATGCATAAAATTGGATTTATTTTTATATATTTTCTATAAAACACATAATCTGAATTTTAAATAGTTTATTAAATATATAATATATAAATTTAATAAAAAATTCATCAAAAGTGTGTTGTCTAATTTTCTGAGATAAAATGTGTTTGTACATAGAAAAATAGTTTTTTAGAAAAGGAATTTATTTATTTTTAAATAGATCTTATTTTAATTTCTAATTAATTGGTTACCAAATAATTAATTTTATAAAAATTTAAAAACCATATTTTAATAATTTATTTAATCCATTTCATACCCTCTGTTCCAATGATTTGGTGATAATTATAATAATATTTTTATAATAGGTCACCTTTTGTTTAAACTCAGTGTTTCGTATAACACAATTTAAACTTAGTGTTGTGTGTAACACAATATAAAATTGGTATTGTGTGTAACAATAAAAAATTTAGTGTTGTGTGTAATGGAATCTAAACTCAGTATTGTGTGTAACATAATCCTATCTTAGCATTGCATGTAACACAATCTAAACTCAGTGTTACTTATAAGGCAATCCAAAATTAGTTTTGTGTGTAGCACTAAAGAACGAAAAAATTAAAATCATTTGAAAAAAATATGTTTTAGAATATCTTAGTGTGTTATAGAGGAGGATTCCTATGTATCCTGTGAGAACATAAATCAAAACCCACATAATTAATATAGGATCATATTTTTTAGTATAACATTAAATAGAAGGTATGTATATGAGGGAATTTGAACACTAGATATATAGATCAATCCATAGAGAGGTATTCTATATATCTTATTAAGACAATAATTAGAGTCTATATAGTTTCTTGAGGTCTCTATGTTTTAAATGGTGTAGAAATATGTTTTTACGTACGTCTTATTCATATATGGCATCTTAGAGTTGCTTCATCAGGAATATAACCCTCTGAAAGAGGAAAAGATATTATTAAACTTACAATCATCACAAATATGTAATATTATATGATACATGATCGATGTGAGAAGAAAGAGATGGTGGAACATTGGAAACATCACATGGGGGGTGTATGATTGAATTGTATAGGGATTACAGGCTAGGGATTCCCTAGGATGCTTTGTTGGTAATATGAAACTTTGAAGAGTATGTGGATGTGGTTTTGTAATTTACTTAAGGATTATTACATACTATAGGTATCTTGATATGAGGCTTACACATTGAGGTCGTCCGGATATTTGAGTGTGGCATACACACTATGGTCACCCTGATCTTCCTCAAAAGTGTTATATACCTTTGAAGGAAATATATTTAATCAAGACTTACACCTATGGAGGATTCAAATATTAAATGATTTAAATGGGATAATGGAATGATCACTAAAAGTATCTAATACCATTTGATTCATGCTCACTCTGATAAATAAGAGAATAAATAAGATCATAAGCATTGTTTCTAGGTGTGGAACTTACATATTGATGCTAACCTTAGAAAATATAATCAAAATCCCATGAATGATATGGCTCCAAAAGTTTTTACCAAAGGGATTATAATATAGAGGCTTATATGGGGTAATATGGTCTTCATGGGGAATATTTTTCAGTGAAAATAGACCATGAAGATATGTTTGATATGCAGATCATGCCTTAGTAAGGCATCCTATGCTACTCACTGAGATTAAGTAGAAGACTCCTGTGATCATGTGATCCCTATGATATAAAAAGTTCTCTTTCGCATATATCATCTTTTCCTTTTCAAAGGGTGGATTTTATAGGTGTCTATACCCTATACCTATACCAATTTACATAGAAAGCATGCCATGTACCTTGATTATATTTAGAATAAGGACCATCTATATAAGTCAAAAATGTTATATGCACTTTATTTGAACAAGCCACACATCATCAATGAAATCCTCCCCTCCACCGCATGATAAAAAATTATCATGTGATTAGTTCATCATTACCTACTTCCCTAAACACATGACATTTTAGGTTCATAAACATGAAGGTTTTGTGTGATTATGGGTATATGTCTAAGGATGTATGATCAAAGGCATTTGAGGATTCTTGTACCAGTCACATGAAGGTATCATGAGACCATTTATGAGTCATTTGATTGCGCAAGTCTATCAAATAATTTTTTTGTGACTGAGAGTTTATTTGAAGAATAATTACACACGAACAAGGATACATGGTTTTGTGTTTGTAAGCCATCACATTTATTTTTTTTGCGTGACCCTGACCGTATAAAGGTATTATGAAGTTGGTTTCGCATGAGGGCATCACTTGAAATTCAAGGATGACATGCCGCATGACAAAGGGATCTCATTCCATGGTTGATATGTCTAAGGGTTCTCATGTCAAGGTCAACATTTAGGTGTCACGTTATTAATGAGGAGTCATACGATCATGCAATGCCATCAAATGAATGATTCACATGACTGGGGGTTCATGTTAAGAAGAGAGATGCATGACCAAGGATTAAAGGTTTTGTGTTTTCAATATATCGTATGAACAAGTTTTTTGACCCCAAGTGTATGAAGGTGTCATGAGGAAAGGTTTATAAGAGGTCATCATATGATGTTTAAATCATCAGGCGATCACAATAGGAGATCATGTGCTGAAGTCTTGCACGATGCATGGTTACCTAGAGCATTCCTTTAAAGGCCATATTAAGGACATGCTTTCTTGAATAATTTGCATCATTATCTTATCAGGTATTAAATTTCATGAATCCATGATCATCACATGAAGAAAAATTGTTGCATAATTATTCCATCATGGAAATCCTTGGTCAAAGTGATCCTTTCACATGAACTAATTTTCATAGCATCAATCACACGAGTATGATGAGACATCACATGATGAAAAAAAATCACACGATCCTTCCATCATGAATATCCCCAATCACTGTTCCACATGTCCTAATTTTCTTGAGTATATTGTGTGTCTTTATCACATGATCAACCATGGTCCACACAACGACATGTGAACCTTATCTGGGACAACTGCTCTGCGTTTCCTTGATTTATTAATATGAATCATTTATGTGATCACATGTCCCATTAATGGTCACAAAATAACATATCCTAGAATATTTATTTTTATGGAATGTCACATGAATCTGGTGGGGGGAACGATCATACATGGACCATTTTTTGGTGTACAACCCTTGTCACAAGTGAACTTCTCTATTTTTCCTCAGTGAATCATGTATGTTTTAGGGGTTACATGACTGCATGTATCACTAATGGTTATGAGATCACATAACCTAGGCTCTTAATCCCCAAATATTCATGTTTTATTCTTTTCCCTTCGTAGGAATATGGTACCTGTTCTTTGTGTAGATTTTTTCTAATTCCAAATTTTCCAATCTTTATTTGGAATGAATAAATAAATGCTATTTGTGAAGTATGTATTGAAAGAAAAAATATAAGATTTTTGAGACTTATTTGAATAATCATTCATATTCATTTTTTAACATAATGACTATATTATTTATAGTAACATGTGAGTTTAGTAATAACTCCACTCTATATTTAAATGTTTTATGAATGCTTGGTGAAAATATTCTTTGGCTCACCCATCCAAAGTATCTATTATATTTTACCAAGATTATTATATAATTAAAATTTTCAGTTATTAAATAGCTTAGATAAATAACATAAATTAAATGAATTTATCTTTATATTTTACTTAGAATAGTTCACACATATCATATTGAACTAATTCTATACACTTTGTGTCTTTGTCACCTTTTAATCTTAAATGGTTTGTTTCTCTTCAAAACTTTTAAGTAATCATGTCATAAACCTAATAATTTAATCTTCAAATAGTTTAAAAACCCTTATTGGTATATCCTTAGAGTTTATATATAATTTTACTTGACCCAGAATTATCTTTACAAAAATGGTTTTATATGAGTCTTATATTTTGTACTCATAATTAATTATCAATTTGGGAAATTGTGACTCAAGTGCCATTATAATTTTAATTAAGTATGATATACCATAACAAAACTAATTTTAAACAATAAATAAAGTATCATTATGTGAAACCCTAAAACTGGTATAATGATTTGGTGATACAAAATTCAAAATAATAGTTTCAAATATAAGAATATTTCCACTTTGCAATGTGAAGTTGTGATTTTCTCTAAGCCTATTTTAGGGCCATGCTCCCTCAACATCTTGAAGGTTCACTTCACTTATTTTAATATTTATAATATCATTTATTTTATATATTTTGTTACAAATATGAGAGAAATATATTATATTTAATACCTAATAATTTAAACATAAATATTATATTCAATGATGAATACACCTGAAGTAGAAGCTATTTCTTACATAATATTCTAATAATTATAATTCCTCATCCTGAAAAATTTCTTCCCACATTTGAAAAAAATATCCTCCAATTAATTTCCATCACTTTAAATATTTCATTTTTTAAGGATTTTATAAAGGTACCATCTACTTAATCTTTTCATTTGATTTTAAACCTTGACCTTCATTTAATTTACCAGAAGTATTGAAGAACCAATTTCTGATATATCATTATAAACTAGGTGAACCATAGTAAAAATATTTTTAATAGACTAATATATACCATTTATTATATATTTTTTAATAAAAATAGAGAGTCTGGGTGGTAAGGATTAAATAATAGTATTTATGGATAATTTCTTGTCTATATAGAACCCTAAATTCTATATTTGTCTGATGTAGTTCACTATATTTAGTAAATGATCAACAACGAGGTATCAATATTTGTGGCATCCTTCCTTTTTATAACCTAACTTTTCATTACATCTTAAAAAACAGAGGATCTTTAAGGTTTAGTGTCTTCGAAACCAGGAACTTAATACATGACAACATAAAAAAATTCTTCTTAAACACTTGAAAGGATTCTTCATTTGTTCATCCTAAGTTTATTACTGCATCTCAAAACCTAGGAACATACATCGAAGGAAAGAGTGAGCAGAAGTCCCTGTAAGGAAAACAAGGGAAACATTTCACATGTGAACTTGAGATACATCAATAAAGTCATGATAAATAGATTTAAGGCATGATAAAGAGATCATGAGGCGTATCATAATGAAAATAACATGATTCATAACTTGAAGATGTTGATACAATATTTAACTTATACAATAATGAACATATCACCAAGTTTCATCCCCAAGGCGTCATTAAAAAAAATTACCAAGGTTATTCACCAAGGTATCGTTAAAATTGTAATCCCTAGAGATCACATCATTACCCAATGCATTAGAGCACTATCAGGGAGCACCGTTAATTTTTTTTATTATCATGTGAGACACATATATCATCGTCAAAATTTCAAAAATAAACCCTGTAGCATAAAATAAATGAGTTTCATTTCATAGTCATAACATTTTAAAAACTTCTTTAAAGACGTGATCTTTATGTCACTTTAACCCACAGAAAAAGAAAGCGGGTCTCATGTATTTAAATCCTAGAATTTAAAATAAAACATTTTGATATATATGTTAATACCCCTATAGAATAAATATTTTTGAGTATTCACTTAATAAAATGAACGAATTTGAGAAAAAGAGAGAGACATTTTGAGACGAAAATTCTACAGCATAATGGTTATGTTACAGGGTTTTAGAAAACATTGAAAAGGGAGGGGACATGGGTCACCCACTCATAAATGATCCATAAAATAGTATGGGGACATAATATAAATTATTTAAGAACAAAGTAATTAAATTTTAAGGAAATACCTTATGAAATGGAAAAAACTTGAAAGGAAGACAAAAATAATATTTCCCTTATGAAAAATTTGGCAGCCTAACGGCGTGAATTAAAACTTCAAAAAAAAATGAATTTATGATATTAAATAGGGTATCTCATAATGTGAAAATATGAGTACATTATTATGAACATATATAGAATACCCCAACATGGAATGAAGGAACTTTAAAGACTTGACATGAAAGTAGAACTTTGAGAATTGGAAGAGTGAAAGAATCCCTTACAAAAATTCGGCAGCCTAACAGCACCACTTAAACATTCTTAAAATTAATTGAAGAGAGAAAGAGGGTGTATCTCATCATATGAAAATAAAAAATAAAGTATTATGAATATAAAATAACATCCCCAACATAAGAACATGGAGATTAAAATAAATGACATAAAGGAGAATACATGAAAAGAAAGAGAGAGGTAGGATCCCTTAAAAAAATTCGGCAGCCTAACGGCGCCACTTAAAAATTCATAAAATGAAATGATGAGAGAAAGATGGGGTCTCTAATAATATGAACATGAAAATTATAGTAATATTAATATAAAATAACACCCCCAACATAAGAACATTGGGCTTAAAAGAAATTACATAAATGAGAGTACTTGAAAAGAAAGTGAGAGGTATGATCCCTTACCTTAAAATGTAACTCTTAAAACTCGAAGGTCGGGACCTTGGGAGGCTTGATGGAACCTTGGGAGGACTACATGGGAGTTAAGGAGACTATAACTTCATTGGGGATGATTTTTAAATGAAAAGGATGATATAATGGCTTGGTATTTATAGGGGAAGTGAGGGGACAATGCATTAATGGCCAAGGGACACCTCAATAGTGGTATTGGCAAAACCATAGGCTTGCCCATGGTATTTTCCCATGGTATTGGCCAATTGGGAAACCTCATAATTTATATTACTATTTATAAGTCGAACATATTGATTACATACTTAATACATCATTAATGATGTCATTAAACACCCAAAACTCCAAAATGAAAATTCATTATTCACCGAAAATTCATTTTTTTCAGAAAAATCCCAAAATATTACCCTAACATAATATTGATGCTCTGAATTTAAAAATGAACTCAATTTTCTAAAAATAATTTTCTAAATATATTTAATTTAATTTTTAATTAAAATACACTATTCACCTACAAAAACTAATACTTGACTAATAATTTCTGAAGCCGTTATTTACCTATTTTATTAAATCACATTACTTAATCAAGGTGTCTAGATTATATTAATACTTTCTTAATTGAGGTTACTTAATCCATTTGATCACATTACTAATCATAAGCGTAAAATAACTATTCATAATTTACTATTCATCAAAAATTAAGTTGATCTTATTAGACTCTAAATTTCTTACTGAACGTAATTGTAGAAGACTGTTTTTTGAAAATCAATACACATTATTAATTATTCAAGGTTTACATAAATACTTTTAAAATAACCTTTTTCTAAAATTCATCAATACTATGCATACTATATTTATCCGGACATTTTAAAATTTACAAACTTCACCATAAGAAGAAATCAAAATTTGTTATTTAAATAAAAGGATTACACAAGGCAGTTACAGTCTCGTTACATAGCCCCTTATAACACTGGAATTGGATCTAAGTGTAAGGTGTGCTAAGGTGAGAGAATCTTGGAGCGGCTCGACCAACATTTCCCGAGTGGTGATTTTTATCAGCTTGAACTTATCGTGAAGGCGATTCCATTACATTTTTACATGATGAAGTTTAGCTTGGGTTTGGTCCAGGGAAAAACTCAAAGGTGCTACCTCCTTCCTGAGTTCTATCAGATGGGCTTCGATCGGCCCTAGACTACTGGATGGGGCCATCTAACCTCATTTCTATATTAATTAATCAAGATCACTTGTATTTATAGACAATAATCGCAACATTTAGTTTCCAATGGTCATATTGACTAATGGTCATATAACAGTCAAAACACAACAATATTATTTTAATTATACTCATTTTATTAAATTAAATAGTTTTTTTGAGTATAAAATAAAATAACACACAAAGTTAGGAATTTTTTTTTTAAAATTTCGGGTCGTTACAATATTCTTGTTTAGACCTATAAGATGTAATGATAATATCATTTTTCATTTTAATCCTTCCCCAACATATCCTTATCATTTTCTTAAATATAAGTCAATGTGGTGTATACATCCATGTTCTTATGTTGCATCTTCAGTTTGTTAGACATAACTGATAACATGATTCATCAAACATATGATGTAATCTTTATTTGAATACAATAAGAATCCTTCTCACCATCATTCATCCCCTTGGGTGGATGATCAAGTATAAGGTATTTTAATACACAAAACTTATTTTTATATAGTATAACTATTTTTAAGCATAAATACCACTCTTATAAATTTGTATCGGTGAGAACTTTTCTTTTTTCCAAAACCCCTCGCAATTATTTCATGGTTTTACATTCCATTTTTATAAAACAATTAAATAATATATTTAGTAATTTATCTTTATTATCTATTATTACATAATAAATGATTTATTCATGTTTCCCAATATTTATTTAAATACCAATTGGCCTCACTATTGGATTAAAAATGTTTAGTATTTTAGATACTCTAGTGGAGGAGATCCATATTTTCATTATCATAAACTAGATGGATGAATTTAAAAGTCATTAAAATGTATTTAAGTAGGATTTAATCTTTTCGACTACATTAAATCCTATCTCATTGATCTATTTATTATATTCCCTAATCCCAAAATCCTATAATCATATTTCTTCAAAACATGCCTCCCAATTACACTAAGAATGTTAGGATAACTTCTAATGATTCTAACTTAGATAAGTAAATCTATGAATTTAATTAAACTCCCTAATAATTTAAAGTACCCTGAAGAAGTCTATGAGAATACTTTAAACTATGGAAATATTCTAAATAAATTAATAGAAATCATTTGTTGGCCTAAAATTTTAAGTCAAGGATATTTATTAACTAATGTATAAAATATCAATTATTTTATTCTTCAAATGTTTTTTTTAATTTTATATAAAACCTATATAAATGATTAACTATGTGTGATAAAATAATTTATGCATTAAATATGATTTTATTAGATATTCTCTTTTATCTTTTGTTCACTTGTTAATTACTTTATGTGAGAACTTACATAATTAATTAACTGTAATTGAGAAAATTAATATTATATAATTTATTTTATTTTTATCTAAGAATTATTGTTAATTTATTTATAATATGAGATCACATTTAATTAATCATATAAATAAACCATACATCATATAAATAAATAAATAACCATTTATAGATAAAATAAAATAAAGATATGAAATGATCATGATATTGATCTATAGGTTTGTTTATTGGGTGGTGATAAACCAATATATACCTTAGGTAAATAAGTCCTTAATAATTTAATTAGATCGTGTCACAACATCTACTATTCTATTATAGATCTACTTGTTTGGATTTATCTTAGATTGTCTCTTGAACCATCTCCTCTAACTTGGATTTCCATGTTTCACAAATATATACTCACATTCAAGTGAAGGGTACTGAGGGTTAAGGATTACAATAAATAATAATTGGACATGTAGAATAATGTAAGTAATTAACACAAAATAATCCATACAATAAATATTTAAATTTAATAAAGAAAACCAACACATACTCATATCGGTCAAATCTGATGACCGTTCAAAACATACATTGAAAACCACAATTAATATTTCCATCATCCCTTTCTAATCAATATTTTAAGATAAATTGACTTGAATTGATAAATTAATAAATAAATTATTTATCTTGTCTTCTTTTTAGATTATGTTCCTTGATACATACTAAGAACTATATTAATTATTATAAAATAAATTTAATAAATTTAATTTTAAATTTAAAATAATTGAGTAGAGACGTGTGATTTTAAAGTAACACAATGAGTATGAACTTCATAACATTAAATCTCATAATTATAAATTTAACGATCACATTATGTGTAACTACACATGACACATCATTTGATACATGATTCCTATAATTCACATCATTTATTTCATACTGCATAACATGTAACTCCACATGGTGTGCCATTATATAAATCATGTGTTATTCTATATGATCAAACTGTGTGGACTATGTAGTGTGTATGATCATATGACATGCCATTAATGTACATGACATGTACCGCTAAGAAACACCTGTAGTATATGACACTTCAAGTTTAAGGATACATTTAATTTCTTTAATATATATATATATATATATTACACATAATATGTGATTATATTCTTTTAAAATATTTAAACTTGAATAGAATATAAATCATGAATGAATATCAATCAAACTAACAAAAAATTATTAAATCATAAAGGAAAATTAAAAAAGTATATTAAAACATGTATTATATTCCATAGATCATTACATACCTTAAAAGTGTATAAATTAAAGAGGTACAATAAATAGAAAAGAATAATATTTTTACAAATAGTAAATCTTATGGATCTACTTCACCCTTGAGAATCACAATTAGTGTAACTAAACCTTTAATTAAAAAACATCTTGAAAATCAGAAAGAATTTTGTAAAATAAAAAGTTAAAAATATAGGAATGAGAAGTGTTATTTGTGAATATATAATGGTATGAATTTATAGGATTCAGTGGGGGTTAATATTGCAATTATGCGATTGTTATTAAAGGGTATATAGACATCAGGTATAATACCAGTAAACATATTACTAGTTTAGAATTATTTTTATATAGTGAATATATGTAAAAATTATTTAGATATATAAATATAATTTTTTATTATAAATAATCTATTTTAAATAAAATAAATGATTTTGGAATACAATTACAAAATATTAATTAACATAGGAGAATACTATTGATTCTAAAGAAACCTTTTTAATGAATTACGCATTTTTATTCAATTTATTACTTATAAAGAATGATATAAAAAAAATTATCAATTTAATTAATGTAAAAATCTGTAAAATAAATTAATAACAACAAAAAAATAATTAAGTTTCAGTAAGGTATACTAATTTAACATTTCATGGAAAAAACAAATTTTTTAAAAAATGGTTTTTATTATATACTATATGATTTTATTCAAAAGTTAAATTTCTCATATTTTGAGTATGAAATGTAACATAAGGTATTATTTATATGAATAAATAAATTAATAAACACCCTTTCATTAATTATCAATTTTTTGGTAATAATGATATAATCATTTAAAAAGAATTTTTTGAAGAATCTTTTATGTCTAATGTATTTTTATCTTAATAATTTAAAGTAATCAATTCTAAATAATGAATACAATGAAATTTAATGGTAACATATAAAATGAAATAAATTAATATTAATATAATGTTTATTAAATGGAAATAATAATAATGAATTCATTTTTGTCCTTAAAAACTACATTTGTTTAAAAATCATTTTTATGCATTATGCATCCTTATATTAATGTTAAATTTTATCACTTTTAAAGATTGAATCTAATAAAATGTATTTAATTCATAGAATCTACATATGAAAATTAGGTAAAAAGTAAAATTTTATTTTTAGGTATAAAAATAAGTTACCATGTTAATAATTGAGTTGTCACAAAGGTAAAGTAAAATGAGGTAAATGAGATTAAATAAAGGGTAATGTCCTAAAATGTCATAAAATATTATCTGTAAATTCATGAATAAAGGAATTATTTTACTTAAATTACCTTATCTAAATTATTTGTACAGTTTGGATCCATTTTCTAGGATAAGTTACATTTTTTACTCCTTAAATAAATGGTACTTATGAAAGTTCCACTCAAGCTCATCTATTAAAGGACCCCTCCTATTCCCACCACAGAGAAAACATTTAATTCATTTCCCCTTGAATAAATACATTAATTATCACCATAAAAATCCTATATCATGTTTGGTATCCTACGTCCATAAGAAGGATTCTTAAATCCTTCATTTTCAGTAGGCTCTCTAAGAGAAGATTCAAGTATTCAACCTAAGTATTATCCACCCATAATCATTTATTCTTTATCTTTTTCATCCAATTATTCTATAGTATAATTTATGACTTTAATATAATGTTTATAAAATCATTAATCTTTTGAAAATGTGATACTGTGGATATATAATAACACATTCTTACTCTTTTAGCCATTATAACGTGTTCTTGTTTGGGGTGGTAATGACCCAAGGTATTTACCTACGGTTTTGGTAAATCTATTATCTTCTCAATAGATTAACCAATAGATAATATCTTATGATCACGTCATTATTTATTATTTTGGTCTTCCATGGCTATTGATTTTTTATGTGTTTGAAATACAATCACATAGTATAGTTCACAAGCATATGAAGATAAAAAATGAATAATTACACAGTTAATGTTTTCCCTTTATGAATGTTTTATTTTTGAGTGTGATCACATATAAAAATCATGCTAAATTGAAAAATATTTCAACTTTGAGGATAATTTAAAAAATAATCAAATAAATATTCAGTTAAACACCTTCCATTACTTGAGTTTTGAAGAAAATCATTTGTTTGAGATACTTTACAGACCTAGTTAAGGGTTCATCTTACTACTGGTCATTTATTTTGAATGTGGTGGGTCAACTTAGCTAAATTTATAAGTAAATAATTATGAATATAATGCTTATTACAACTTTATAGGTAAATCATTGAGTAATGAAAGATTAGTCTTTGTGGAAACTGGTACTTCACTCAACAGATCAAGGAGCTAAGAGTTAATGTGACTAGACAACAAAAAAGAATAATTAAAAACTCTCTGAGTAGTGTAATATCCATAGGTTAGAATATAATAAGAGGTTCTAAAGGATCCTTTCCACCAAAATATTCAAGAAGTAGAATATTATGAATCTAGTAGTTGAGGGCTAATAGAGTTCTATAAAATAGTAGGAGACATTTAAAATTTATTTAGTTGGAAAAGTATATTGGTAATAAAGATAAAATAATAATATTTTATATTTTTTTGTTGAATATGAAATGGAAACCATCACTAATTTTATTTCACTACAATAAATATTAAATAAAGATAATATCATGATCAGGTATAACTTCTAAGAGTGGTACTGACACTTTCACATTGTACTACACCAAGAGAGAAACTATATGTGCTAAAATAATTACTCCCTATTAAGCCCCTAATGGGAGTGAGAAAGGAGGATAAAGATAAATATAAGATGCATATGGATGATGTGATTGATGTTAAGTTCATCATATTGTCATCTTTGTTCAGTGAGAAGTAAAAAATGAATGGGGATGAAGATTCCTAAAAATGTTATATCATCCCAAGAGTTAAACCTAGAGAGAGAAAAATAAGAAAGATATGAGATATCCAGTGAACATTATAGGTGCATGATAGAATAATGGATAGAGGAATAACCTAATGTCTCAAGATGATTGGGTACATTGAGAGACTAGAGTTCCTTGTATTCGAGTTGAATCAAGAACCATCACTAGTTTCATTATTTCTTCTTTACCACCAATATTCGTAAATTTTATTATAAATTATAATATAAATAACATGAATAATGTATTGGTGTTAATTCCCTATAACCAACTTATATATAATTTATGATTAACTATATTCAATGTTATTGAATATCAATAAAGTTCTTATCATATAACGATTGTTTTCCTGCATGACATTATATACGATAATGTCATAAGAAACTTTACCACAGTAAAATGTCATAGAAGTTCCCCAAAATGATTAGAACATATAAGTTATAGGATATTATACTTAAATATATGTTCTATAGTTGGATGATATCATTTTATGGGACATAAATGATATAGGATATCAAGGGTGGATACTCATAGGACATTGACACACTTTCTCATGGTGTATACCCTTGGTAATCTTTAGAGTAGGAAATTTTGAGAACTTTACCTTCCAATAGGAAATAAACATTTATATGAGTCATTTTCTATTCTTATCTATAGACATGTTTAATATTCCTTATAATTTAAGATTATTGTTAATGCATATCATGAGTCATGTATTTTTATGTATTGATGAAAAAAGAGAAGACTTATACTCATGGAGAGTTAAGATACATTGGGCACATCCTGAGTAATATTTCATTGATTAGTAATGAGAGAAGTTATTTATCCATTATGTTCCTTGATGGATGTTAATATCTTAGGACCTTTTATCGAAATGAAACTAACTTATTAAGTTCTGATTAGACACTAAATGAGGATAATATTCATTATTAATATATATAATATTCATGTTCTTTGTTATTCATAAAAACCATTTTAGTGCATTTTACACTTTGAACATCATTTCACATTATAATTGTAATTCTTACTTAAAATGCACTATTATGTGGTACATTTTTTAACATCATTTAAAGTACCCAATGATTAATCTGATTTTAAGGAATGTAATTATCCATATTTTAATTTTATATTTTTGGAAATTTATCTACCCTTCAATTTGAACATGATTAATTCAGGGATTAATGGAGAATTCATGGAAGAATATGGGGATATTTTGGGATGAAAGGAAGCAATTTTAGAGAAGGATGATTGGACACCAGCCCACTAATGAGAATTTGGGACCCACATTACATTCCCAATGAACCCCATATTTTGTGGAAGGATATAAAACATATATAGGAACAAATAATTCTCTAGGAGACAGTGCTAATTCTACCTCCATTGTGGTCATTTAGGCGGCCCAAGATAAAGATAAAATTCTGGGACAGATTCTGTGGCCCAGAAAAACAGCCCACTAATCTAATCATATCTCCGAATATAAAACTCTAAATGGGCCCACATTTTATATTCTATTAGGATACATCCGCATATCCATTTTATTCTTCTATGTCCCACTCTAATTCTACCATCTAGAAGGCCTTCCAAGCGCGTCTCTTCGGTGGATGAAAGTTGGCTATCACCTCGGGTCAAATGTGGAAAATTCCAAGTTCCACAAAATTTCCACCACCCTAGGCCTACCATAATCAAGTGGGATGATTTTTACTGTTATAGGATCTACCCAAGTCTTCCAAAATTCCTATTTAAGGCAGTGGTGGTGGAGTATTTTTATAATCTTTGGTGCTTTGTTCAATTGTAATGTTATGCTGCGATTTTGTTGTCTCAAGTTTGTCTTTCACATGTAAGTTGTTCAATTCACTTTAGTTTCTTAATAAAAGTTCTTATTATCCTCTTATTCTATTGTTCTCCATCTCACCTTGATACCATTTCCTCAAGGTGTGAATTTATTCGCACCAAATCTTGTGAAATTATTCACACAACGGTGGAGTGATCATTTTATTTTTATTGTTTTCTTTACTTCTCCATTTCCTCCCTCATGAGTCTACTTTCCGCTTCCATTAAAACCATAGAATCAATGGAGGGATAACCCACTTATGGGTTGATCCAAGGGAGTAGCAAGGGGCCAGATTGGATGTTATTTATCACAACATTAATGTATAATCACTTCTTTAATTGAGATTTTTATTTGATGATTTTTAAACTCTATCATCCTTGTTGAATTTAAGGCCACACACTTCATGTGCTAATACGAACCTTTACCTTGAAGTGATCAAAACTTTGATCCTTAAAGTGTATATGTGATTAGTATTAAAGGGTGTAGGAATTAAACCAGTAAGTGATGATGTTGTTTTATCTTCTTAAATGAATCCATCTCAAATATAAGAAATTGAAATCATTGAAAAGGAAATACGTCCAATCCACTCCAAGTGATAACCTAGGATCAACTCACTCTTTTAAATTGAATTCACTTAAGTATCTTAGAGTTCACTTAAACCCATATAAAATCAACCCAATTTGGACACTTTATAGCAAAAAACAATCCATATAATGTACGTGTCTATAGGTTACTTCTTAGGTCTCTGAGGATTCGACAACCCAAACTAAACTACAAGGACCGTCCTACCTTCTTCTCTTGGGTAAATTTGAGCGTGAATCAAATTTTGGCACCATTTCTGGGGACCCAAGTAATTCATCTAAACTCCCATTCTACTCTCCCCCATTTATTCTTTTCTCATCCCAATTCTCTTATCGTGTCCCTTTCTCGTTTTTTTTCTTTTGGCGCATGTCCGCCTACACCCGCGATCAATAAAACCGTCTAGTTAGGGTGGATAGTCCTGGGGTTGGGGAGTCAATTACACCAAGGGAACTCTTTCCATAAGATCCTAATATTCCTAATACTCCAGAGTCAAAAATTGATCCCATTTCAATGGAATGTCTTCAAAGATTCCAACTCATAAACCCAGGTGGGAACCAAAATGGAAACCCAAATGAGGTGGCCCCAAACTTGGGGAATGAAATTTATCAAACCATGAATGAATACCTCACACCTTCCTAGAACAATGCCCCCTCATGCATTATAAACAATTCCATAGTAGATGCCAACTACATCTTTAAACCCCATGTCCTAAACGACCTTCCCACATTCCATGGAATGGAGTCCAAGATGCCCTACCTTCACATTAAGGAGTTCAATGACATTGTAGAAACCATGTGCCCCCCACATCAACTAGAATCAGCTAAGATTAGGCTATTTACTTTTTCTTTATAGGACCGAGCTAAAAATTGGGTAAAAAATTTGAGACCATCATCCATCAACTCTTGGTACCAACTACAAAGAGAATTCTACAAAAAATACTTTCCCCACCACAAAACAATTGCACTTAAAAAGAGTATCCAATTTTTTTTTGAAAAAGAGGTAAAGCAATTCTATGAAACATGGGAGAGGTTCAAAGACACTCTAAACATGGTTCCACACCATGGTTTTTCTATACCAGAACAAGTGAGAATTTTCTATAAAGGGTTGGGTCCAGGGAACAAACAATTCATTGACATGATGTGTAATGGAACATTTAAAAACAAAGCCCCAAATGATGCTTATGAGTATCTAGAAAGCCTTTCTAAACAAAACCAAACATGGGGAACTTAACCTTATTCTGAAAATACTCAAAGAACTACTTGAATTCATACACTTAGAGAAGAGGAAAGCCTTAGGGCTAAACTCGCAACACTCTCTAGGAAGGTTGAAGAAATAGACCTTAGGAAGGTCCATGAAATCCAAACTGTAGACCCTGTTTGCACAATTTGTGAAAAACATGACTATAAGACAGACAACTTCCCAACCATTACATCCATCAAGGATGTTCTTTTAAGAGGACCCCCAGTGTAAGTAAATGCCTTGAAATTTCAAAAGCCTCAATACCAAAACAACTTCAACCCAAGGTATAATGACCACCCAGGATTTCGCTGGAAGGATAACCAACAATCTATCCAACCATAGGGCCAAAATCCTTACCTCCATCAGAACTACCAAACCCATAACTAGTTCCAAACCCAACCTATCCAATACCAACAGCCACCTGTCCATTTTTAACAGACCATCCCACCTCCAAAATATCCCCACAGGATAAACCAATCTTCTCAAGAACCAACCCAAACTGTTCCACAAATCCTACTAGAACAACTGTGCAAACAAATGGAAAGAATGAACTCGGAAGTCTCTTCCCTTATACAATAACCTCAAACAATCAAAACTAGAAAGGCTCCCATGCCTACTCAGGTGGTTCCATCCTCAACTTCAAGGGGAGAGTCAAGTTGCACTCAAACAACTCATGAACAACTAAAGGCTGTGACTATTTTAAGAAGTGGGAAATCAATTGAGAAACCTGAACAACTAATTCAAAACCCACCTGAAGATTCAACCTTGGATGAAAATTCAAATGAACCACAAGATCAAACTGAAAAACACAATAACATTGTCAAAGAAATAACTCTTCAACAAACAACCCCACAACCTGCACCATTTCCTCAACGCATGAGGGGGAAAACCAAGCCTGAATTGAGTGAAACATTGAGGGAAATCTTCTCACAAGTCAAGTTGAACATTCCTCTTATCGATGCAATCCAAACCATACCTTCCAACTCAAAGTAACTTAAGGACCTATGAACTTTAAAAGAAAATATTCACATAAAACCAAGTCCTTTTGGCTGTTAATGTGAGTACCACCATTCAAGGGACCATTCCTCCTAAGTTGAAAGACCCGGGTTTCCCTTACATCAGTTTTGAACTATGAGAGAGAAAAGTTGTCAAGGACTTGTGTGACCTAGGTGCTAGTGTCAATTTCATCCCTTATGATATATACTTCCAGTTAAGACTAGAAGAACTCCAACCCACATCTGTCACACTTTAACTTGTTGATCGTAGAATTAGGGTTCCAAAGGGTATTTTAAAGGACATTATGGTAAAGGTTGAAAACATCATCTACCCTACCGACTTCATTATCCTTGACAACCATCCAAACTTTGGAATTAAGGAACAAACCCCAATCATCCTTGGTCATCCTTTCCATGCGACAATCAACTCTGTTATCCGAGTCTGAATTGGGAACACGACCATCACCTTTGGAAACATGAGTCCAGACTTGAACATCTATAATGCAAGCTCACAAATAGGGGATGAGGAGGAAAGTAAACATGATAGGAAGCATTGATAATGAATACATAGAACATCAAGGAATATTTGATGGATGTTTAAGTCAGGATGAGATTGATTTCTTTTGTTTATATGAAGGAAGTTTATCTCCTTGGATTGAATCATTTTCAAATTCCTCTTTTGATGTAGTCTTAGGTCCAACAATCAGTGAAACCTTTCAAGAAACCACTTTCATGGAGACAACTCCAACTTCCTTCCCTAAATTTGATCAAGACAATCTAGTAGCTGAAACTTCTATATGTGGGGAATCAATCCTATATGAAACTCTAAAAAAAGAAATTGAACTTGATCCAATGTCGCAATCTTCTGCTGAAATTCCAAACCAACCTGATCTTGAATTGAAGGAACTTCTCACTGTACTCATGTATGCTTTCCTAGGGGACAATCAAACACATCCTATTTTCATTTCTTCTTCTCTTGAAGAAAATCATGAGAGGATTATTCTAGATTTCCTTAGGAAACATAAGAAATCCATTGGTTGGACCCTGTCTGATATTCCCAGGATTAGACCACTTATTGGGACTCATAGAATTGTTCTGGAATCTGATTCAAATCCATATCATCAACCTCAACGGAAAATCAATCCTAATATCATTGAGGTTTTAAGGAAATAACTTCTAAAATTATTAAAAGCCAGTATCATATATCCCATAGCTGAGAGTGAGTGGGTGAGTCCAATCCAAGTGGTTCCAAAAAAGGATGGAATCACAATGATAACCAAGGAGGATGGAGAGATTCTTCCAACAAGGGTGAGTAGTGGATGGAGGGTCTACATTGACTATAGGAATCTAAACACATTCACCAAGAATGACCATTTCCCTTTACCATTCATTGACCAAGTCCTTGAGAGAGTGGCAGGTCATGCCTTATACTGTTTCTTAGATGGGTACTCGGGGTATAATCAAATTGAGTTCTCCCAAGAGGATCAAGGAAAGACTATATTCACATGTCCATTCGACACCTTTGCTTTCAAACGCATGCCCTTCGGGTTATGCAATGCCCCTGGAACCTTCCAACAGTGCATGATGGGAATCTTCTTAGATAGGGTAGGGGATTTTCTTGAGATCTTCATGGATGGCTTCTCTGTGTTTGGGGACACATTTGAGGGCTGTCTACAGAATGTAGAGAGATTCTTGTCAAGATTTGAAGAAAAAAATCTGGTCCTAAATTGGAAAAAATTCCATTTTATGGTCAAAGAGGGACTAGTTCTAGGCCACCCAGTCTTAGGTAGGGGGATTGAAGTTGATAAAGCCAAGGTTGACATCATTCGTCACCTTCCAGCACCCAAAACTACCAAGGAAGTGAGGTCTTTATTAGGACATGCTGGTTTTTATAAAAGATTCATCAAGGACTTTAGTTCAATCTCCCATCCCCTTTGTGCTCTCCTAGTAAAGGATGCTCCATTTTTTTGGATAGAAAGATGTGAGGGTTCATTCTCAACCCTCAAATCATCTCTCACCTCTCCCCCATCATGGAATCTCCAAATTTGAACCTTCCTTTTGAACTTATGTGTGATGCCAGTGACTTTGCTGTAGGATCTGTGTTAGGACAACTTTGTGATAAAAATACTTATTTCGTTGCTTATGCAAGAAAATCCTTAAATGATGCCCAAATCAACTACACCACCACTGAAAAGGAGTTACTTGCTATTGTATTTGCTTTAGATAAGTTTAGGTCCCACCTCTTAGGATCCCCCATCACTGTGCTCACTGACCATTCTTCACTAAAATACCTCTTCCAAAAACAAAATGCTAAGGCTAGACTGATTAGGTGGGTCCTTCTCTTACAATAATTTGACCTCACAATCAAGGATAAAAAGGAAGATGAAAATATTGTAGCTGATCACCTCTCTAGGATGGAATTCAAAGACAACTAAAATAACCTTCTTGTGTCTGATTCATTTCCTGGTGAACACCTATACTCTATGAGTGACTGCCCTTGGTATGCTAACATAGCCAATTTCTTAGTTATAAGAGTCATTCCAAAATTCTTTGGGACTCAAGCTCGAAGGAAATTCCTTTTTGATGTTAGACACTATGTGTTTGATGATCCATACCTCTATAAGTTCTGCCCTGAACAAGTCATTAGAAGGTGTGTGCCAGAATCTGAACAAGTTTCCATCCTTAAATTTTTTCATAGTGAGGCATGTGGAGGTCACATTTCCTCTAAGAAAACATCTTCTAATATTCTTCAATGTGGTCTTTTCTGGACCACCCTCTCAAGGGACTCCTCCACATTTTGTCAAAGCTATCCTATGTGTCAACAAGTAGGGTCCATCACAAAAAGTAATCAAATACCACTCACTCCCATCTTAGTGGTTGAAATATTTGACTGTTGGGTAATTGATTTCATGGGTCCCTTCCCAAACTCTAGGGGATATCTTTACATTCTCTTAGCTATCGATTATGTCTCTAAATGGGTTGAGGCCATTCCTAAAAAATCCAATGATCATCAAACTGTGATTATATTTCTCAAGGAAAACATCTTCTCTAGATTTGGAATTCCTAGGGCTATCATTAGTGATTTTGGAACTCATTTTTTCAATCGTCCATTCTCATCACTCATGGAAAAATATGGAATTTCTCAAAAAGTGTCCACTTCTTACCACCCACAGACCAATGGCCAAGCTGAGTTAGCTAATCGTGAAATCATACAAATTCTTGAGAAAACTGTCAATCCTTCTAGGAAAGATTGGTCTGAGAAACTCTTGGTTGCACTTTGGGCATATCGTACAACATAAAACACCATCCTAGGAATGTCACCATATAGGTTGGTTTATGGAAAATCATGCCATTTACCTATTGAAATTGAGCATAAGGACTTTTGGGAAATTAAGAATATGGATTATGACCTCTCATTGGCTAGAACAAAAAGGAAATTAGATCTCAATGAACTGGAGGAACTAAGGATGGAGGCTTATGAAAATTCAAGGATCAATAAAGCTAGAGTTCAAGCCTACCAATCTAGGAATATCAAGGTCAAACATTTTGAATCGGGAAAACTTGTGCTCTTGTATAGTTCAAAACTTCATTTACACCCAGGAAAGTTAAGTTCTAGATGGTCAGGTCCTTTCATAGTGCATCATGTGTACCCCCATGGGGTAGTAGAGATTCAAGATCCCAGAAGTGGTTACATTTTCAAGGTCAATGGTCAAAGGTTAAAACCATTCATTGAATCATTCAATAAACAGGAAATATAGGTTGAGTTAACTGAGCCAACCTATGAACCAGGAAAAAATTGAAAGATTTTGGATCCATGTCGGGCTAACGAAATTAAACAAAGCGCTTCATGGGAGGCAACCCATGGATTTCAAGTTTCCTATATTTTTGTTTTTTAATAAAATTTATATTTTAATTAATCATTTTTATATTTAAAAAAAATAGTCTGTTGACCTGTTCTTCTATTATGAGTATGGATGGGTAAGGAAGGGGGGCACCATATTCATCCATGTCACGTGGTGTGATCCTTGAGTAATGCCTTACCCAGATATTTAAAAAGAAGACAATGTATCCTCAGTTTGAATTATTTTAATGTTTTTTGTAGGTTAAAATAAAAATACAATAAAATAAATAATAATATAACAATAATAATAAAAAGGGACACGTCGTGGGTCGTGGGTGAAACCCCGTCACAACTGGAAAAGCCGTGGGGATTCAAACCCAAGACCGAAGGGAGATAGGGGCGCACAATTACCACTGACCTATAAGAACTCTATAAGTGACATGGATATAAAATGATTAAGAGCAGCAAGAATTTCAACTTCAACCACCAGGTAACTTCATTCCATGATCCTCATTTTCAATTTCCTTTTTGAAATTTCATTTTCTACCTCTACCCCCTTCTAAATTTTCTATTATTTAAACACTGGGGACAATGTTATTTTAATTTGGGGGGGATATAAAATAAAAAATGCTTTTGTGTCAAAAAAATGAATACTTTGAAAAACAAGTGTAAATTGAAGGAAAAATTCCTTTAACTTTGAACATGGTAATACACATTGCACACTTTGAAACTGAATATCAAATAATTTAGCATGCCCTGATTCTGATTTTAATCCTTGATAATTTCATGAGCATAGATTTTGGAAAGTGTGGTTGTCCAATGTGATATTTCATCGTTTATATTTTCATCCAAATAAAAAAAAGATCACAATGCACGTCCTTTGGATAGTGGGGTATTAGTTTGGGTTCATGGGGTCCCCCAAATAAATAGCATAGGTTTGGTGATCATTTTAGTTTTAATTTGAGTATTCAATAAAAAAAATAAAAAAATATAATAAATTTGCACGTAGATCAATGAAATAACCTAATGCGTGGATTTCGGCACTTGGGGATCGTGACTCCATAGTTTTCTAGCCCAGAGTTAGTAATTTTATCTCTATTTTTTGTAATTTGAATTTTTTTTGACTGAGTTAACTCGAGATGATGCCCGTGTATGTGGGATTCACTTGGTTCCCTAAGGCCTTTGAGCCTGGGATTCATCAGCAAAGTCTCTCTACATGGGTTGACTGTTTTGAGTGCAATTTCAATTACCATGGAAAAATTTCAAAAAAAAAACAAAAAACAAAAACAAAAACAAAAACAATAAAAAAACAATAAAAAAAAAATAAAAAAAATTAAATACTCATATTAATATTGAAATGTGATTCCACATAGTTCTTCCTTCATTTCCCCCTTGAATAAAGATGAACCCCCATGTCTATTGTGATGCACAACACATCCTCACGATTAATTGATATTGGATGAAATATGGAAATGAATTTGAACAAAGGAATAGGATTGGGATTGGGATCTACTTATGAAACTATCATGTATTAAAATATTTTGATAGGTTTCATGATTGTTTTGTATAAGGGTTTTTGGTGATCATTGTGTATTAAAATGTTTTTGTAAAATGGAATTCGAATTTCATATTGTTGAGATATATTTTGCTCGGGACTAGAAAAAATTAAGTTGGGGGGTGTGATTAGCCACTAAATGAGGATAATATTCATTATTAATACATATAATATTCATGTTCTTTGTTATTCATAAAAAACATTTTAGTGTATTTTACACTTTGAACATCATTTCACATTATGATTGTAATTCTTACTTAAAATGCACTATTATGTGGTACATTTTTGAACATAATTTAAAGTACCCAATGATTCATCTGATTTTAAGGAATGTAATTATCCATATTTTAATTTTATATTTTTGGAAATTTATCTACACTTCAATATGAAGATGTTTCATTTAGGGATCAATGGATAATTCATGGAAGAAGATGGGGATATTTTGGGATGAAAGGAAGCAATTTTAGAGAAGGCAGTTTGGACACCAGCCCACCGATGAGACTTTGGAACCCATATTACATACCCAATGAAGCCCAAATTTTATGGGAGGCTATAATACATATATAGTAACAAATAATTCTTCAGGATCCAGTGCCAATTAGTCCTCCATTGTGGTCATTTAGGCAGCCCAAGTTAGAGATAAAATTCTGGTCCAAATTCTGCGGCCTAGAAAAACATCCCACTAATCTAATCATATCTCAGAATATAAAACTCCAAATGGGACAAAATTTTACATTATGTTAGGATAAATCTTTGGATCCATTTTATTCTTCAATGTCCTACTCTGAATCGGCCATCTAGAAGGTCTTAAAAGCGCTTCTGTTCGGTGGATGAAAGTTGGCTGCCACCTCAGGTCAAATCTGGAAAAGTCCAAGTTCCACAAGCTTTCCACCACCCTAGGCCTACCATAATCAAGTGGGATGCTTTGTACTGTAAGAGGATCGACCCAAAGCTTCAAAAATTTCTATTTAAGGAAGTGGTGGTGGATTAGTTTTATAATCTTTGGTTTTTTGTACAATTGTAATGTTATGCTACGATTTTGTTTTCTCAAGTTTGTCTTTCACATGTAAGTTGTTCAATTCACTTTAGTTTCTTAATAAAAGTTCTTCTTCTCATCTTATTATGTTGTTCTAAATATCACCTTTATACTGTTTCCTCAAGGTGTGAATTTATTCACACCAAATCTTTTGAAATTATTCACACAACGGTGGAGTGATCATTTTATTTTTATTGTTTTCTTTACTTCTCCATTTCCTCCCTCATGAGTCTACTTTCCGCTTCCATTGAAACCATAGAATCAATGGAGGGATAACCCACTTATGGGTTGATCCAAAGTAGTAGAAGGGGCTGGATTGGATGTTATTTATCAGCCCATTAATGTATAATCACTTCTTTAATTGAGATTTTTATTTGATGATTTTTAAGCTCCATCGTCCTTGTTGAATTTAAGGTCACGCACTTCATGTGCTAATAAGAAACTTTACCTTGAAGTGCTCAAAAATTTGATCCTTCAAGTGTATAGGTGATTAGTATTAAATGGTGTAGGAATTAAACCAGTAAGTAATGATGTTGTTTTATCTTCTTAAATGAATCCTTATCAAATATAAGAAATTGAAATCATTGAAAAGGAAATACGTCCAATCCACCCCAAGTGATAACCTAGGATCAACTCACTCTTTTAAGTTGAATTCACTTAAGTGTCTTAGATTTCACTTAAACCCATATAAAATCAACCCAATTCGGCCACTTCGTAGACAAAAACAATCCATAGAATGTACGTGTCAATAGGTTACTTCCTAGGTCTCTGAGGATTCGACAACCCAAGCTAAACTACAAGGACCGTACTACCTTCTTATCTTGGGTAAATTTGAGCGTGAATCAAGTTCATATCCATGGTTTTTTTGGCATGTTCATTTCTGGAAAGTTAAAGAAAGAGATATAAAGAATATATGTTGATGACACCAGCATGCAACCTAATCGATTAGTGGTATTGAGATAATAGGATATTATTACATAATATAATTTTATATGTGGTTATTTTAACTGTATAGTTTAACTTGTTTATATATGGGTTCCTTGGTGTGTTTCTATACACTAACATTGTACTTTTGATAATATTTCATAATTCTACTGATAAATAGGCCAATAGGGTCACAAACTTAGTGTATTCTTAACCTTATTTAAAATTCTATATGAATTTAAAGTGTTGGGAAAATATTATTCCAATACAATATTTAGTAATTATTCATGTTTGTTTGATCACATATATCCAATAACTAATCATTTAAGAGAATATTTATGAGTTTAATATTAAATTAATATTTATTCACTATATTATTTAATATAATATTTATTTATATATTAGTGAATAATGCATTATTTATTTATTTATTAAATTAATACTAATTATTTAAGGCAAGATATATATATAAGTTGATTAGAGAAATGAGTTTAATAGTCCATAAAGAAATGTAATATTAAATATAATTTGAATAAATATTAATTTATTTGTTCAATTAAATGATATTTATTTTATCCTTGAGTTTAGAACATGTTAAGTAAATTTTGATAATATTATTATTATTTAGGTATTTTTTCATCTGGTATTAAAATAATCACAAGGGCTTTTGTGAAATTGTTATTTTGTAAACCCATCTCTATATAAATTTTTTTATGCAAACCCTAGAGGATTGATTGTTGTGAATAATTAATTATTGGGAATTTCTAAATCCCTTAAGATATATTCTTCATGAATGATCTATAGAATTAAGGTAAATACTCTTCCAACATCCTCTCAATTATTGATAGAATAAGGAGAATAATTTCACATGAAATGATTTACATGTAGATCAATTAAGAACAACACAATAATTATGATTTTTCATGATAGCACACATAAATTTTTACAATGATGTTTAAAGTTTCATAATTCATATGTGGATCACTACTAGATGGAATCTACCTGTTATTTCTATTATGCAATGATGGTAAGAAATAAAGGCATCATCAAATTCACCGACAAATAAATAATTTCAACATGAGTTAATTATTTATCAAAATAAAATAATTATACATTATATGTGATGATCCTAAATTTTTATTCTATAATAATAGTCAATTAGTATTCAATTTAATTCTTTTGGTCATGAAAATCTTCATCTGGTGAATCTCAAATTATTCATTTATTATGACAAAAAGACAAGTTGGATAATACCCAATATATACTTCCATTACACCTGGATCCTTTAAGTGTTATGAAAGCAGAATCATAATAATTTATAATTATTTATTGATCATTGAATGATCATATTTATTTACTTTTAGTTTTTTATTTCTGGGATATGTGTTCTTAATATCCAAAAATTGAAATATTCTCTTCTCTTTCTTTGTTCTTGATCATATAAAGAAGAACATGTTTAATTTACAAAAAGAACTTTTGAATAATCCATCAAAAAGTGAAAAGGGTGTTATCTAGAGAACACAAAACTACAATATGTGTTGGCCATTCTTTTATGTTGTGTACCCATGTAAATTAATTCATAATGAACCATTAGAAATCCATACTATCATGCAATAAGTATACACTGAAAGCATTAAATGTGCAACGTGTGTTTAATGGGGTGAGACTGGAACATGGTTTTACGGGATACAGACAATGTAATTCACTTAAATTATACTTAATACACATGTTTTAATGGAAGGAAATATGGGGTCCAATCCTTATCATATTTTTATTACATGAAACAGGTATTGAAAAACTATACAACTTTTTGGTTACATATCATGTATCAAGTTTACATTCCATGTGCCTCATACAGGTCCATGAAAAAAAACATGCCCTGTCCCTAGTCATGTATCACATACATGGATATAAGATGTTTCATGATGTGTGGCCCTATTACACACCATGTAACCCACTATACATTGTATAATTGATTTAACATGAAAAGATAAATAATGGTATAGTTAAACCTAATCAACATTTATTTATCTATAACTTATTTATAGTACACTCCATCTGATAGGGTTATTAATTATATATTAAATCAATTTCCACATTTAATCATGAACTAAAATACATGTATGATCTTTACTTATAGTGTGATTCATGTGTGTTAATAGCATTACATGTCGTGTGATTTACTTATGGTTTTGTGTCATTTATTGATAGTACATGCCTTCTAATTACATTATACATCATGTATGATAGATTCCATGTGAATACATAGTATATAGACTATACTAGGGAGTTTAGACAGGTACATACTACTACCTCCAAGTATACATGAGTACTTTATTAAATTTAAATAAAATTTATTTATTTAATTTTTTTATCATTATGGATGATAAAAAAATCCAGGACAGTTTGGATAGAATTAATATAAATTTAATTAATTTATTATTCATATAATTAATTGGATTTATTTGAGTATTTTTTTATCTAAATTAAATAATTAATTAAAGTGAAATCTATCTAGTGAGAAAATTTATATTAATTTCAAGTATTTTGAGGATTATAAGATTATATCAGACATGTTTATGTGATTGGTTTCCTTTTAATTTATTATTATTAATAAATTAAATTGATTACTTGTGAATCATGCCCTCCTCTCATTATATGAGGGGCGAATTTCCCAAAATTTGTTTTATATAAACCCCTTAAAATAATCCTTTTGTTCCCCTCACATGTGTGTGAGAAAATCTTATGTAATTGATGGATCTCCCATGGAAGTGGAGGCTGTTTAAATTCACATTTAGGGATAAACCAATATAGGGGGTTTGTAGGAGCACAGGTGGAATGCTTCAACATGAACCAATTTATGCTTCATGGCATCATTCCCCTAGGTTTGGGGATTATTTTATTATTTTCTAGATAATATAGAAATTAGATAAGATCATGATCCTACCACCTTTATTATATTGTTTTTATCAAGTTGCATGGTTAATTTATTTATGGATTCTTTATCCCAATCACATAAAGTAATGAATTAACAATAATTAAGGATATAATTAAAATAAATCCTATTATATATAATTTTTTTGAGACATAGTTGATCACTTTAGTAAATACACTTAATATTAATTATCATGTAATAAATATAAAAGTGGGAAATTTATGCATTAATAAAAAATTACCTCAAATTAATATATTAAGTCAGTATAAACTTCCCCTAATAAAGGAGCTATGATTTATTGTTTTTTCTAAGTTACACCTATCTAAAACCCTTTGAATAGATTTTCAGGCCAAACTTTGGGTTATGAGAAGGGTAATATAGATTATTTCAACTAGAATATCCATGGGATATGATATTTAATAAATAATTGTTAGGGATATTTGGATTTGATAAAATCATTATTGATTAATAAATTTAAAATTTATTTTCTAATTCTATAATATATAAAAATGTTATAAAATTTTCACTTATTTATTATAGAAATGGAAATCCACAAAACTTCAACTATATAACTACATTCTATACTATATAAGGATATATTTATAACTAGATCAAATTTATATAAATGGTATAATATCTAGAACATTATACTACACCTTGAGTAGAAACTATATGCGCTTGAAACCCCAGTTCTTGAGTTTCTTGATAAAGAGGCCGGTGAGGAAGATGTATCTCTCTACCTTAAACATGTGGATAATGCCAAAAATTTCCAATGTTTAATTTCATCATATATGTATGGTAATATCATGAAGAAACATGAAGATATGGATGCATATATAATATTGTCCCTCTCTTATAATCATTTTTAAGAGAAGGAAATACAAGATAAATATGAGATCTCTAATGCGTTATTCACATGAAATCTTGGATAATAGACACCTTCTAGGACTCATATAGTCAAGATGATTTGATATATACATCAATTACACATCTAGGGATTTAATATCCATGATGAGGTGTGCATAGATATCATTTTACCGTCACTATATAAAGACTTCTCTAGTTTTATTGGTAATTATAACATGATAAATAGTGAGAATACTCTTTCAGATATTCTTACTTTAATTCACCAAGCTGATAAATACTTGGGTTGTAAAAATTATACATTCCTTATGGTAAATAAGAAAAGGAAAAATACAGAAAGGTACCTAAGACTCATTGTAACTCTAAGGATCCTATTAAACATAATTACAAGAAGAGTAAGATCCAAATGCAAGAGAAGGAAGAAAACATGGTATATATTTTATGTGGCATGTTAGGACACTATAAGAATAATTAACCCCCATTGAAGAAGAAAAGGGCAGCCTCATGAGAATTTTTATTGTATGAAATATTTATATATCCATAAATTGGGTATTAGATAAATATTTTGGTGATCACATCTATATCCAAAAGTTTGAACCAAGTAGATTCTAAACTTTTTCTAGAGGATATGTGGATCTTTGAGTAGTCAATGGATCATAACTTGTTGTTTTGTATATAGGACACTACCACCTTCTATTTCCAACATATATAATCTCAATTTTAAAATATTTTTATTATATATTAACCATTACTAAAAACATGATTTCATTAAACTTCCTAGACATAGTTGGTTTTATTTTTATGATTGGAAGTAAGAGTTTTTTCTTTTACAAATATAATATATGTTATGGTATGTCACATTTAAATAATGGTATTTATGCATTGAATTATAAAAACAATTATTATCAATCGAAAATATATAAAATTTTCATGAATGATTTCACACCCATTTATGGGATTACCATCTTGGTTATTTAAATGAGAAGAATATGAAAAATCTATATCAAGATGGTTATGTAGATACTTTTGATATAAAATGATTTTAAAGATGTTGTACTTGTTTGCAATAGAAAAAGTCTAATCCATCATTTGGTGGAAAATTTGAAAGATCCATAGAGATTTATAAACTGGTACAAATTAATGTGTGTTGACCTTTTCTAATAGAAGAAAGAGGTGGGTATTATTACTTTATGAATTTAACTGATGATTAAGTAGATATGGTTTTGTCAACTTGAGGATATATAAGTCTAAATCCTTTGAGAAATTCAAAAATTTTAAGAATGATATTGATAATCACCATGGTAATAAGATAATAATATATGGTCTGATTAAAGTGATGAATACCTTAACCGATAATTTATTGTCTTTGTATATACACCATAGTGGAAGGGTGTTAGTAAAAGGAGGAACTGCATATTTCTTAACATGATGATATTGATTATAGATCATATTTATATTTCATTATCCATTTTGGGGACATGCATCAAAAACTGTGGCATACACACTAAACCATGTGCCAAAATAAATAAAAAATGTCATTTATTTTGAGTTATAATATTAATTTGAAACATGTTTTTCACATATTCATGCATGGGGTTGTGGGGAATTCTTTAAGGACACATCTAGAAAAAATCTCTCACCCATGGGAATGATTTGTATCTTTATAGGATAACCCAATAAAAGGTATACAACCTATGATACCCCTTATAAAGAAATTAATAGTGGCCCCACATGCCATTTTTCTTGAGGGAGTAAATCCACAAGAAGGATAGTGGGAGAGAGATTGACTTTGTTGAAGTCAATACTTAAGATACAAAATATTTTGTACAAGAAAAAATTCCACAGGTACTTATGAAATATGTTGTTCTTGAAACAAAAGTACTGTGTAGGTTCCCTGGACAGGTTAAAGAATAAAAAAGACAGGGTTTTCCCATCACCAAGAACATTGTTTCATTATTGATTGAGAATAATGATCTTATTTCCTATAAAGATTCACGAAAGGTTATAGAATATATAAAATAGAAAGAATAAAATAATTCTAATATGGATTCCATGTATTAAAATTATGTTTAGGTTCTGATAAATCTTATAGTTGATGTAAATCCCATTAGGTAAAAATGATTATTGAATAGAAAATTAGGCATTGAAGATAAAGTGGTACCTATAAAGCATGAATAGAGGATAAAGAGTTTAAATAGTTTTATAGAATAGACTATGATGAAACCTTATCTCTAATATACACATTTAAATCCATCATAATTCTATATTCTATAACAGTTTTACATGACTATGGTATTTTGAAGATGGATGTCAAAACAGATTTCCTTAATAAGAATAATCGGAAATAAGTCTATTTAAAAAAACTAGAAGGTTTTTTAATTACAGGTAATGACAAAAACATATGAAATTTGTAGAGTCCCATTTATGGATTAATGAAATAATCCAATTCATGGAACATTTGGTTTCATAAATCCATAAGAGAATTAATTTTCATTAAAAATGAATGTGAGCCATGTCGTTTTACGTGGTTTAGTGGGGGTGAAGTTACTATCATAATAGTATATGTCAATGAAATATTACTTATTTTAAATGACATATCAATATTATATTCAACCATGTAATGGTTTAACAAGTGATTCTCCATACATTATTTAATTTAAGCATCCAATATCCTTAGAATCATTACCATTTTTGATAGATCCATGAGGCTACTTGGGCTAATTCAAGGTACATACATTGAACACATACTAAAGATATTTAGTGTGGAAATATCCATGAGGGGTTTGGTTTTTGTGTCACATAGTATACAAATTTATCATAAAATGTTCCATAAGACACAACTATAAGGATAAAGAATAAGTAGGTTCCCTCACACTTTTGTGGTTGGAATAATAATCCATGTAATGTTTTGAATTGATCTTGACATTGCCTATGCCTTGAGCACGTTAGGAAGATATCACACTGATCCAAGTCAACAACATTGGTTTTCTTTTAAGGATATATTTAAGTCTCTAAGGAAGACTAAAGATATATTACTAGTATATAGAGGATATGAGGATCTAGTATTTTAGGGTTATACAAATACTAGATTTAAAACTGATCAGAATGATTTGAATTTTTTTAGGATATGTATTCACTCTTAATGGAGTTATTTTTAGCTGTAAGAGTATAAATAATCTAGTTTTCAATAATTTTATATCATAGTTAAAGTATATAGTGTATTTTTATGCAACCAAAGGATCGATTTGGATATAAAACTTTGTCTAAGATCTTTATGTGAGACCTAGATGTAAAGGTCCTATAACATTATAATGTAATAATATTGTAGTGGTAGCTATCAAAAAGGAGTAAGGTCGCATCAATGGATGAAGAAAATAATCCACCAATATCACTCCTTTAGGTATTTTTCTAATAAGGGTGAATTTTTTATGATTATACTTTCCATGGAAAATAATGTCATTGGAAACTTGACTAAATCTTTATCAGAACAGAAGCATGAACTTGATATGAGGGCTAGCAGACTGAAGGTTGTTAGTATTTTTAACTAATTCAAGTTATATCCTATTGTATTTGGTTCCCCAAAACTATATTCTATATACATTAGGATTACTATCATTCATGTTTATTGAATATTAATAAATTTATTATCATATCATGATTTTTTTTGTGACATTGTATTTGATAATTTCCTAAGAACAACTTTTTTAATTAAAGGTCATAAAAAGTATTATGAGAACCTAGAAGTGTCATGAAAGTATACTTAATTATATGTTATATAGATAAAATAAATCATTTTAAGGGACTCAAATGATACAGTATATCATGGATGGAGACTCATGTGAATTCGAGACACTTTCTCATGGTGTATTCCCTTGGTAATATGAAGATCATGAGATTATGATAACTTGAACCACACTTCATAAATTAACATTTATATGTTTCATTAGATGTTTTTATCTAAAAACATGTGTAATGGTTATTATAATTTGATATTATTATGAATTCATGTTCAGATATTCATATTTTAATGTATTGATAAAAACCTTAATAACATATTGTTGTAGAGAGTTAGGATCCATTGGGTGTGTCATCAGTAATATTGCATTAATTAATAACGTGAAAAAGGATTTATCCCTTTGTTTATTTAATTGAAATTGATATCCCAATCCCTTTTATTGAAATAATACTACCTTATGAAGTCCATGGATGTTGTCATGTTCATTTCTGAAAGGTAAAACCAAAGATGCATTGAGTTTATAGGTTGATGAAACAATCATAAAACCTACTTGATTAGATGTATTTTGATAAATGGATTTTATTTTATATTTTATATTAATATATGATAACTTTAATTTTATCATTTAACTTATTTCTTTATGTGTTCCTTGGTGTGTTTCTAAAATCTAACCTTGAACTTTAGATAATTATACCTAATTTCACTAAGAAAGGTGACTAGAGGATCACATACTAAGTGTATTCAGAACTTAAATTAAATTCATTATGAATTTAACATGTTGAATACAAATTATTATCATACTTTATTGAATAATTATTCATGTTTTTATCACATATATTTAGTTATCAATTATTTGATAGAATATTTGTGAGTTGATTATTTAATGAATATTTATTCACTATGTTAGGGAATATAATATTTATTTATTTATTGTTAAAAAATGTAGTGATGTTTATTTATTAAATACATATTCATTATTCAAGGCCTAATAAATATTGAGGAGGATTTGCAGGCTGAGTTTAATGGTTCGATGAGAAATGTAATATAAAATATTATTTGAATAAATAATGATTTATTTTTTCAAGGAAATAATATTTATCATATTTAGGAGTTTATATAAAGTTGCATAAATAATAATAATAATATTATTATTTATACAAAGGGTTTTTCTATGCTTAAAAGAATCATAAGGGCTTATGTGTAATTATTATTTTATAAGCCTAAATCTATTTAAACCTAGTTATGAAAAGGCTTGGAGGGATAATAATTATAAATAATGAATTATAGAGAATATATCAATCCCTAGATATATCCTCTCCTAGAATTTTATCATGAATGAATAGAAGTCCTACTTCTTTACCCTTTCAATTATAGAGAGAAAAAATAGGATACTACCACCTAAAGTGATTCTCATGGAGATTAATAAAGAATAACACGAGCGTTGAGATCTTCTATGATAGCACCCAAATATTTTTATGGTAAGGTTTGGAGGCTTGTGATGTATAGGTACATCACTTTTATAGGAAATATACCCTTTATTCCTATGATGAAAAGGTGGCATGATGTAAAGAAATATTCATATTCATCATTGAAGAATCATTTTCAATACAAGGTAATTCTATATCTAAATAAATTAATTATAATTTATATGTAATGATCTTTACTTATTAGTTCCAATGTAATAGTTAATTAATATTTGATTTAATTATGTTATTCATGAATATTTTTTATCATGTACATATCATATTTTTATTGATTATGTCAAAAATACAAGTTGGATACTACCCAATAGGTGTTTCTACTGTTCTTGGAACCTTCATAATCCACTCCCAAATATATTGGATTTATTTCACGAAGAAGATAAGGATATGGAGAATACTGACTCTTGATTCCATATGGAGAACAAGGGAAGGAAGGGAAATGATACATCATCAAAGCCCAAACCTAAGATAAAGACACTGACACACACCCTCCAAGAATCCAAAGATATATATAGAGGGATAAATGATCAGAAAGAATCATTCTTTGTATGTTGAATGAAATACCATTGGAAAAATAATTGAATGGCTGTGAAAAATAATCATGGGGCTGATTTTTCTTCAGGAATATTTTTCATTTAATGAAATTAGTTTATATTAACTTTTTGGGTATAATATACAACATGTGTCTCACACATTTCTATTCAATTAAAAGAAAAAAGTAAATTCAATAAGATTTCAAAGGATGAGGTGGATCTTTGGGAAAAAAAGAAAGAAACACTCACAACATTGGGAGTTGGATATTGTCATATTAATTTCCCTACTATTTCAGTTCTTGTGTTAAAAAATGTTATTATATATATGTATTCTATTACCAAAAACATAATATCAATGTTGAGTTTGAAAAATATTGAATTTTATTTCGTGTTTGGAAATATATTTTTTACTTTTATAAGGATAACATATGTTATGGTATGATGCATCTTAAAAATGGATTATAAATACTTTAACTTAATAAACTAGTTTTGGAAATCAATGAAAAATAGAGTGAGAGACTCTTATCATAACCTCCTATAAAAATTCAGTCTTAGTAATTTCAATGAAAAATATTTATTAAAATTACATATAGAAGGGTTTTTAGACTCTATTGAGTTAAAACCCCTCGATATTTGAAACAATTGTTTAAAGGTATAATCACTAAATAATATTTCATTAGTAAGGGAGAATATTCTAAAAAACTACTTTAATTGATTCATATTAATGTTTCTAGTTCATTACCAGTCGAGGAAAGGTTTGGTATTTACTTCTTTATTAATTTTACTGATGAATTTAGTTGATATGGTTATACATAATTAATTATGTGTAAGTCAAATTCATTGAAGTTTTTTAAGTAATAATATAATCAAGTAGAAAAGTATCTTGGTAATAAGATAAAGAAAATCTACTCAGATTGAGAAAGATAATATCTAAACCATGTATTCATCGATCACTTGAAAGAGCATGGTATAGTCTCCCAACTCACTCATCATACACCTTGGTGGAATTGTGTAAGTGAAAGGAGGAATAATAATTTACTAGAAATGGTAAGATTGATGATTATTGATGTAACTATACCATCATTATTTTAGATATATGCTTTATAGTCATAGGTTATACACTAAATCGAGTACCGATTAAATTTTAAGATGGTATTCCATACAAGTTATGGTATGAAAAGAAGCCCAATCAGTCATTCTTATGTGTTTGGGGATATAAGGTTTTTTTAAAGATAATACTTAATAAAAAACTAGCATCATAGAGAAAAAAGTGAATCTTTATAGGTTATCTTAAAGAAAATAAAATATATTACATATATTACCCTTCATATAGAAAGGTGATTGTGGAAAGACAAACCATATTTCTTGTAAGGGAACATGTTTCCAATAAAAATAATGGAATAATGATTTAATTCAACAAAGTTGATACTTCATATACATAAGAGTTAGTATGATAACTATCCCCATAAGAGATAGTGGGAGATAAAGATATTCCCAAGACACAAGTACTACATAGGTCTATTAGATAAGTTATATAACCATAGAAATAGGTTTTTCTTGTCACCAAGCCATATGACACATTATTCCTTGAGAATTATGAACCAATGACCTAAAAGGAAGTAGTAAAAAAGAAGGATTCTTTTAAATGATATGAATCCATTCATTCTAAGATATATTCCATGTACAAAAATCAATATTGAACTTTGGTAGACCTAATAGTTTATTTCAAACCTATTGGATGTAAATTTTTATTTAAGAAAATTTTAGACTTGGACAATTAAGTAAATACCTACAAATCTTAACTAGTTAATAAGGGTTTCATGAAACAGAAAGTCCTTAACTATAATGAGGCCTTATAACCTATCATGATGCTTAAATACATGTAAATATTACTTATAATAACATCTTTCCGTGTTTATGAGATTTTGAAAATGTATGTTAAGACATCTTTTATAAATAGGATGTTGGTTAAAGACTTCTATATGACCCATTCTAAAGGGTTTATCATGTCCAAGAGTTACAATAATGTATAAACCTAAAGAGGCCCATTTATGAATTGAAAAAATAATTATGATCATGGAATATATGATTTGATGAGGCTATATGGGAATTTGGTCTTTTAAGAAACAAAGTGAGCCACATGTTTATAAGATGTTTTATGGAAAATCTATTTTTTTTCCTAATATTATATTTTTATTTCATATTAATTATGGGTGAAAAGTTTCAATTTATACAACCATTAAGGAATTTTTAAATGAATTATTCTCTATGAAATAATTAGAATAAGAATAATTAATTCTGATGATGAAGATATATCAAGATAGATACCATAGGATGATAATTCTAAGTCAAGGCATATATATTGATATGATACTAAAATCGTATAACATAAAATAATCAAAGAGATGATTGTTTCCAATAGAACATCATATCAATCTCTCAAAGAAAAAACCTCCCAAAACAATAAATGAGTTTGAGATAATGAATATAATACCTTTTCCCTCTATAGTGGGATCTATCATGTATGTCATGATATTTACTGGGTCTGGTGTTGGATATGATTTAAGCATGGTAGGAATATATCAAGCTAATTTAGGATAACCGCATTGGATAATAGTAAAAATTATCATTAAGTACTTAATATTTACAAATTATATTGTATTAGTTTATGGAGTAGATGAGGATCTAATAGTGAGGGGATACACCGATGTAAGCTTCTAGATAGACCATACTGATTTAAAATCATTTTTAGACTATATTATTTTCTATATTGGTGGTGTAGTGAGATGGAAAATCTTAAAGTAACCAATTGTCATTGATTCTAGAGAAAATTTGAGTATATAAAATATTTTGATACAACAATGTATGTTGTATGGATATTCATATTTGTATTAGATATTGGTGTTGTACCTAGCAGTGAAAACCATGTGACATTATTTTGTGATAATATTGCAACATTGGTACTTTCCTAGGAGCCAAGGTCACACAGGAAGAGATAAAATATATTTCAGAAGGTTTATCTCTTGAGGGATTTTACTCAAATAGGTGAAGTCATATTTATGAAAGTTTCAAAAAAGGATAACATGAAAGACATCTTGAATAAATCTATATCTTAGTAAAAGATTTATTCTTATGTGAGAGATAGTGGGATGAGTATTATTAATAGTTAGTTCTACTAAAAGTTGGTGTTTTTGGGAGTTGGTTCCCTATACCCTGTTAGTTCCCAGTGTATGGAAATTGAGACTAGGGGATAGTGAATAGTAATTCTAAAAATATTCAATCAAATTTAATTATGATAGTAATTAAGTAGTGTTAAATGTGTTTTAGAAATAAAAATAAACAAAATGTGATGTTTTTAAAGTTTTTTAGATCACCAGGATTCTAGTCTACATATAAATCTCCTCTTCCCATTGATGGGAAATGTATTTACTAGTTTCTAACTTTTGTTAGGGAGTGTTAACTTGATTGAAAATAGACATAACTTTTTATCACCTGGTGGTATAACCCCATAATTTTTAGAACCCACCTTCCTTATTTGTGGGAGGAATAAACCCACCTTTATTTTAGATGGGAGGAGTAACCCAGTATGACAGATTTTGGATGGGAAAAGGGTAAAAAAACTCCATAAGTACAAATATAGTGTAGAAAGAAATACAATAAGGAGAAAAAAAATAATTTAAGAACAATAGAAGAGAAGTTGATGTTTGGAATTTGATACAACTCAAGGTCTTAGATCACTTAAGTAGTGGATGATGAAAATAGTGAAGTCCTTCGTGATCTAGGAAATGGAAAAATAGTCATAGTAATGATGGAATACTTCCCATAGATCATATAATTTTTTTATTTTTATATCATTATGATTCTATCAATAGTCGTAGTCAATATTTTTTTAATAATATTTGTTGAGGTTACTTTATCTTAGTTTTTTGATTATATTTTTTAATGGATAATCATTTTATTAAATCCAAATATCTTGGAGTGTATTTCTATCTTATCACATAAGGACATGTTAGAAAAACAATAAACATGTAAAATATATCCATTACCATAATATATATTAACACTCTTATACTTAGAGAGTTAACACTCTATTATTCTTTCATAGAATAATATCATAAAACTTAATGAAAAAAATTTAGAACAAAAATATATTCCCTTGTTGTAAAATAATTAAAATTAAATGAATAAAATTCTAGTTTATAAGTGCTAGAAACTCTTAAAAAATAGAGTTTCATAAAGAAAATAATTTCACGTGTGAATATGATAAAAAATATAATTTAAAGATAATTTAGTTATATTTTAACATAATATAATCAATTGAAAATAATTTAAAATTTTTATCACAATAAAAATAGTTAAAGAATTAATACATCTATTCAAACAATCTTCTCCTAAAATTACAAAACCGAAAATAAATCTAGATTTCCAAATTTATTTAAATTTACAAAATTATTCTCCTCTTTTTTGAAATTTATCAAAAATTAAATTTTAAAATTAAATCATTAAAAACATTGACCTTTTTAAATAGTACCAAATTCTTAGATTAAATAAAGTAGAATTCTTTTATAAAAAAATTAGCAGTTTGTTATTGGATACATGTAAGAAGATATTTAAAAAAAGTATTCATATTTACAAATAAGTAATGGTAAAGAAATTATTAAGCAGGGAATAACTCTCCCTCAGTTCATGAAAATTTTTAATAGAAAAAATAAAAAAACATATTTAAAAAATATTTAAAAATTTAAAATTCTATCATGCCAATTTAAAATTTTAATTTTTTAAACATCAGAGAGTCTAGAGATTTAGTAAATATGTCTAATAATTTGTTATCCATTAGAATGTATTCCAAAACAATATTCTCTTTATTTACATGATCTATTGAAAATTAAAATCTAAAATATATGTGCTTGGTTATAAAATTATGTAAGGGGATTTATATATAGAAATGGAAAAAGTGTTATCATATAAAATATGAATTTTATCTAAGTAAACATTGAAATCATATAGAGTTTGTTTTAATTAGAGGATTTGAGAACAAAAATTATCCGTAGAATTGTAATCATCCTCAGTTATGGAAAGTGAAACAATGAATTTCATTTTTAAACACCATGAAATTTTCAATTTTTGTAATAAGTGATAAATACCCGATGTAATCTTCTTATTATGTTTGTAGCCTCCAAAATTAGAATAAAATATTGATAATAAATTAAAAAAGTTGTAATTGGAGTAAAATAATCCAGTGTTGATAGATCATTTAACATATCGAATTATTATTTTGACAGCCTTTAAATGAATTTATTGAGGATTATATTGATATCTTAAACACATACAAACAAAAAACATAATTTTAGGCTTTGATGCAGTTAGATACAATAATCTTATTATCATTCCTCTATACAATTCATCACTAACAATTTTTACAGATTCTTCTATATCCAGTTAAGAATTATTTCTCCTTGGGTTTCACATAGTTTTACAATAACAAATATTGAATATATTAACCAAATATTTAGAATACATGCTTTGATTTAAAAAAATACCATCTATTATTTATATAATTTGAAGACCACTGATGAATTTTAATTCTCCCATTAAGCTTATATCAGATTCATTTTTCATTGATTTTGAAAATTCATTTCTAAATAAATAATTTTTAGATCCAAATATAATATCATCAACATATATATGTACAATTAAAATATCAATAGAAATTTTCTTTATAAATAATATTGGATCAAACTTACCCTTATTGAAATCATTTTTTAGTAAAGATATAGATAGTCTATCATAATAAGACCTTGGATCTTTCTTAAGAACATATACTTATTTAGGAAGTTTAAAAACATGGTTTCGGAAATAATAATTCTGAAAATAATGTGGTTGATTAACATATACCTCTTTTTAAATTACACTATTTATAAAAGAAATTTTTATATCCATTTGAAGTAGTTTAAAATTTTTAAAACTTGAAAAATCTAATAAAATCCAAATAGATTCTATTCTAGAAACTCATGTAAATAAATCTTTAAAGTAAATTCCTTCTTCTTGTAAAAAACCCTGGGTAAATAATCTCACATTATATATATATATATGTTACAAGACTCTTCAATTTTATTTTAAAAATACATTTAGTTCCAAAGGATAGTTTGTGTTTAGGTAACTCAACTGGATTCTAGACATTATTCTTACTAAACTAGTTAAGTTCATTAGGCATAAAATTTATCAATTTTTAATCTTTCAAGGATTCATTAATATTAACAGGTAAAAAAATAAACTACAAAGTAGAATTATCACAGTAAATTAAAATAGATTTTTTGGTTTGTATATCTGATTCAACATTTTCTATTACTTTTTCAATTGGGTCATCTTTAATTTTTTTCTATTATTTAGGATCATTTTGAGTAGAGATATTATCCCCTTCAACTAATTCATTTTCATTTTTATATTTATCTTCAAAAAAATTGAATTATTTAAATTATTCAACATAATTAATAAAATATATAATACTTTTTTTATTATTTTAAAAGAAGATTACAAGAACATATTCTTCCATCGAAATTTTTCCATTTTCTTATAATCTATAAGATTTAATATTGTTTTAATATACTACACACATTCCCCCATCACTTTTTGTAAAAAATTCTCCCACATTATCTTTACTATTTAAAATATAAAATATTCAACCAAATACTTTAAAGTAACCAATATGAGGTTTATTTTCTTTAAATATTTAAAAATTTGTTTTCTTTAACAAGGGTATAATTAAAACTCTATTTATGATGTAGAAATCAGTTTTAACTCAGTAAACCCAAAAGTATTTTGGTAAGTTGATTTAATTAAGAATTTTACTTTCCATATCTGGAATATTTATGTTTTTATTCTATAAAAACCCATTTTATTGTGGTGTTCTATGGGAAGAAAAATTATAGAAATATTCATTATCTTCTACAAATTTCTCAAAATCTAAGTTAAAACATTCTCCTCCTTTATCTATTCTAATCGAAGTAATTAAATGACCTTTTTGATTTTTATTTTTTTTACATAAAGTAATAATCTTTTTAAATGTTTCACTTTTATGAGATAAGAAAATAGTACCATATAATCTAATAAAATCATATAAAATTACAAAAACATATCTTTTACAACTTAAACTAGTAGTTTTCATCGGTCAAAATAAATTAAGTTGATGTCGTTCTAAGCATCTAGCAGTGTTAACAATATTTAAAAATCTAAAAGACTCTTTGTGTTTCTTACACTTTAGACAAGAATCACATATAAGGAACTTACATTCTTTGAAATTTTGAAGTTCCACATCCTATCCTTATTTGGATAACTTATATAGTCATCGAGGATGAAAATGTACCAAAATTTATACCAAAGAATTTGGTCTTTTTCTATAACATTTAAGAACTTTAAATGTTGATGGGTAAGTTCTAAAAAATAAATAGAGTAAATATTTTCTTTTTTATTGGCATAAAATGAAACAAAATTATCTTTAAATATAAAACATTTGTTATATTCAAACTCTACACAAATTCCATCATAAAAAATTTGTGATCTATAAGTCAAATTGTGTTTTAATCCCTCTACATTTTGTAATTTTTAAATTATAACAATTTTTAATACAACTAATTATTCAAAACCTGAAACCATACCATTATAGTTGTCCTGAAAAGTGAAAATTCCTCCACCGCATGAATTAAATGATAAAAAGTTATAAATATCACTATTCATGTCCCTGGACCACCCACTGTCCATATACCTTGTATCTTTAGAAATATTTAGGTATGTTTACTACAAAACAAATCAAGTATATAGTTGTTTTGGTAACCAATATATTTTGGGTCCAATTTTATTAAAATTAAACGTTTTAGGAACCCATAAATATTTAATAAATATATTTTATGGTAATCTAGATGATATATTCTTAGAAATAAAAGTATTGGTGTGTCCTAAAGAATGAGTAAACTTTGAAGAACATTTTTTTTCATATTTCCTTTTTAGATAAAATTTAAAAAATGTAACAAGTGAAATATTACCTTCAATACTTTTTACAAAAGTAGTTATGTACATATTAAAAAACCTTTTATTATACCCAAAGACAATTGTTTATTTATTTCATTTGTTCAAAGCCAATAATTTATCGAATTATTCTTTGCCTTGATGAAAAATAAATAGGGTTTCTTTTAATTAAGTTATTTCACATTTAATATTTTAATTATATTTTTGAAAAAAATATAGATCTTCACAAATTTTCAGAGTAGAACATGATACAATATTTTTCATTTTATTATTTTCATGTTTAATCTTCTTTCATTCATTTTCAATTTTATATAAATTATTAAAAAATAATTTAAATCTACAATATTGAACTTCATCAATTTTTTTGACATGAAATCATTTATTATTTCATTCTCATCTTTGATTTTAATTAATTTAGAATATGTAACATTTTTTTATCTATTTCAGGTTTCTTATTATCTCTTTGTAGTTCTCTATAAATTTCATCTATTCTTAAAATATCACTTTGAAACTTTTAATTATTCTAGTTAATTATTTAAATTAATTTTAAATTTTTGATTCATTACCAAAAATATATCTAGAATTAGTGCATACCTCATTTATTGTTGCATCCTTAAAGAATAGATTGGCAGATAATTTTTGACTCTTAGAACCACTACTATTGGCATCTGAATCTTCTGTACAACTCCATCCATCATGATATGTTGTTTTTAGGTCCTTCTTATATTGTTTTTATTTCCATTATTATCTATATTTAAGTCATTTGTGTTTTATAAGTCCATTTTACCCACACTCATATCATATTAATTGGAAAAAATCATATTTACTACTTTTACCACTTTTAACTCCCTTTATGTCATCCATTTTATGATATCTCCTAGGTCACCTCTTAAATACTCTCTTTCTTTTCATGTACTTTTAAACTCCATTGGTGAAATTTACAATTTCATCCTTCTCAATATGCTATAACTCAGAATTATAGGAATTAGAAATAACATTTATGTTAGATTTAAATGTAATAAATTTCCTTTTTAAATATCATCATCATCGCCACTCTTCATTTCTGATTCATACCGAAGAAGTTATCCTATCAATTCATCTATTGAATACTTAGGGAAATCCTTACTCTCTTAAATATAAAAATTATTTGAATGCCATATTTTGGGTATATCCAAAAGTAATATTTCAATGATATATTCAATCTTCATAGTCTCTGCAATTTTAACCATACTGTTAAAAATTTTAGTGAATCTATTTTACACATCATTTATTCTATGTTGACGAGTCATTATGAATTCTTGAAACTCAGCTTTGTGATACTCAGGTTAGTTTTTTGAAAATTTTCAGTTCCTTTATAAGTAACTTTAAAATTCTTCTAGATGTTAGAATACATTTTACATGTGTAAATTTGGATATACTTGTTTCTACTTAAGGAACAATATAGATAATTCATAACTATATTGTTAAAAGTACATTTTTAGCATCATTACCTGTAGGAGTTTCTAAATCTACTTTAGAAAGGTTATATGGTTTTGACATTATAATATAAAATTCAAGACCTATATTATTAAGAAATAACTCTATCCAATCCTTCTAGTAAACATATTCACTACCATTAACGTGTTGTGGTCTGATGGGATTCAACATCTCAAATTACTAACTTCCCAAAACAAAGTAGATGATATTTTCTTTATACTATCAAGTATAGGATAATAGTTTTCTCAAAAAAGACAATGAAATAGTTATAACCAATTACTTAAAAGAAACCACCCATTGATACCAATTGTTAGGTCCTAGTGTATGGTAATATATACTAAGGGGATGGAATAGTCCTTTTAATAATATTCAATTGAATATGATTATCTGAATAATTAAATTGTGTTAAGTGTGCATAAAAAAAAACCCAATGTTTTTATAGTGGTTTGTATCACCAAGATCCTAGTCCCCACATCTATCTTATCTTCTCGGCATGGAGACTAGTATTTACTAGTTGATCACTTTTTTTAGGGACTGATTACCTAATTACAAATAGATGTACCTTTTTATAACATGGTGGTTTAACCCATGACTTTTCAAGGTGTCACAAACCACCTTTCTTTTTTCTGGGAGGAATAAACATAACTTCCTTTAAGATGATAAGAATTGCCCAGTATGATAACTTTTATATGGCAAAATCATAAACCAACTCTAGAAGAAAATATAGAGGGTAGGAAGAAATAAAATAGGGAAATACAAAAAAAATTAAGAATATTTGAAGATAAGGTGATGTTTGAAATTATTTGTAGGTCAATTTCATTTGATCAGTTCATTAGTGTATAATGAAAATGTTGAATTAATTCATGATTGAGTTAATGGATAAATTTTCATAGTGCAGATAAACAACTTCTCAAATCTAGGATGAAAGTTTTATTTTTTTTTTCTATGTGATTCTCTCAATAGATGTTGTCAATATTTTTTTGATAATATTTTTTTAGATTCCTTTATCGTAGTTTTTTTATTTTATTTTTCAATGGATAATTATTTCATTGACTCCAAATATATTGGAGTGTATTTCCATCTAATCTCATAAAGATAAGTTAGAAAAAATAAACATGTCAAATATATATGTTACCTAAATTTGAATTAACAAGCTTATACTTAGAGAGTTCACACTATATTATCCCCGTATTAAATGATACCATAATACTTACAGTAAGATAGTTATAAAAGTAAATATTTTTCATATTATAAAATAGTTTAAATTAAATGAATAAACTTCCAGTCTATTAATGTATTAAAAATCTGAAAAAATAGAGTGTTATAAAGAAAATAACTACAAGTGTGAATATGATCAAAATATCATTTAAACAAAATGTACTTATATTTTAAAAAAATATAATCATTATAAAAGAAATTAAAAAATATTTCTTTCAAATGTGGTAAATAAAATAAAATAAATTTATTTTTTTTATATAAAATCATTCTATATCTAATGGTAGAGAAAATACCTGGTGGTAACAAGAGGTTTCTACCACTAACAAGTTACAATATCATGATCTACCTTTAGTGATAATCTATTATCTGGTATGATATAAAGATTGGTGTGATCTTCCATTCAATGATCTACCATTTGGTGATCTATAGTTTGGTTCATGTAGTTCACTACAATCATTGTGGTTGGATCTACTACCACACGAAGTGTTGGTGCTTCCATTGTCAAGTGATAGAGGATTCTAACATGAGGATGGTCTATAGTGTTAGTGTGAGTTTCAATGGATTGTACTACCATTCGATAATTCTACGATCTCTATCTACCATTTTTCAACCATTAAATATGGGATCTTGACACCATGAAAAAGTTTGGTGATTCTCCCATCATGTGAAAGAAAGAGGAGTAGTGTCACATAAATATGTGATATTTTCTCCAAAATCCTTACATAGAAATTAGCTACATGGGGATCTTATGAAAATGAATATGTATCACTCATATGAAAACTTATACATAGCACCAAAAATAAAATGGAATCATTTTTACATAAGATAATACCTACATAGAACCAAAATTAAAAAGGATATGTCATTTGCTTTTACAAAGAAATATATTGAAAATGACTATGTGAAAACCATTTAGCATTTTTCTACATCGAACATCACTTATCAAAAATGGATATGAGAGTTTTTCATTCAGAATTTTAACTATGTAAAGATCATTTTTAGTGGCCAAATTATTCTCGATTATCCATGAATCAACTTCTGTTTGTCCTCTTTGAAATAAAAAATAACACATGAAATAATGTTTTAGAAACATATGAAAATTAACTGAATTAGGTAAGAATTAAGATAAAAAAATATTTTCAAATATTAACACATGAACTCATGTATTTGGGAATAAAAATTCAAAAATTAAACATTTAAAAATTAATATTATGAAAATATAAATGATTAACATTTTAAATTTAAGTAAATGAGAGAAAATATAAATTTTTCAAAACAAAATAGTTAAATATTTAATATAAAGATTCAAAGATACCTTACTCATGTATGAATTTTGATTACCATTTCATCTATATAGTTTCATATATACATACTTTTTTAATACCATCATAGTAACATTTCTTCTGATTGTGTTATACATATTGTAATGTTCTTAGATTAAATTTCAAATCAAATGGTTATATGTAAAGACCCGAAAATTTCAAGGAAATTTTTTTTTCTTAAATTATTTAGAATTTTACAAGTCTACAGTTTCTGACGGTGCGTGATTCTGAGGCCCAGAGTGCCCGGAATGATCCGCTGAAGTTTTTTTAAGCTTAAATTAACGCGCGTATGTAGTTTTCCTGAAAAAGTGGAATAACTATTAAACGGTTACTCGGATCAGAAATTCGACGCCACCATTGCATTTAGGATGGCGAGTTTACCCTATCCATGACTTAAGTTTAATCGGCGCTGGCCTCCTATGAGAAAACCTGAAAATGGCATAACCGTAAATAAAATAATTAAATAAAGTTATTTTATTTTTCAAATGATTATAAATCACAAACAGTAACTCGGATTAAAAATCTGAGACCACCACTGAACTTGTGAAGGTATGCTTTCTTTAATTAGATACTAACATGGGTCGGCGAGGGCCACTAGAGAAAGTTAGTTTTTGGCCGCAAATAAAATAAAAAAGTGACAATTATTTTATTGTAAAATTCATAAATTCTAAATGGTAACTCAGATTGAAAATCTGAGAGTACCATTGGGTTTTTTTGGGGTGTGTTTCACCTAGGCAGAGCCTAACCTCAACCGTAGAGGGTCGAGAGTGACCGATAATATTTTTCAGAAATTTTTTTCGGGTACGTTCAGTAAATGTGTGAACAACGTTTTATAACTATTGAACCGGTACTCGGAACTGAAATCTGAGGGTACTGTTAAACTCACAATGTCGGTGATTGCTTAGTGAGACCTTCACCACAGTTGCATTCTAAGAATAATGAGAGTTAGTTTTTGGGGGTTTTAGATATTTTAAATAAAAATAAGGTGTGCAACTTATTTTTATTTTGGTGGTTAAAAACCTCCAAGTAGAGGTTGGGGGTGGGGGCCACCACACCATAACCTCCCATGAGAGGTTATGGTGGTGGGGCCCACCTGCGCATAACCTATTTGGGGAGGATAAATTTCGGTAGGTACCACCCAAGTTTCTAACCCCCTTTAACACCCCATTTAAGTGGAGAAGACTCTTGACCTTCTCCACTAATTAATTGAGCCTACACCACATCATTAATTAAATGGGTTGTCTCATTTAATTAAAAATCTCCACCTCCCCTATTCGAATTTTGAATTCATTCCACCCCAATTAATTAAATGAGTTGTCTCATTTAATTAAACACAACTCTTGTGTGTTGTTGTGCCAACAAATAATAGACTTTTCCTATATTATTTCGGGTTGGAAACTCGGTGGAGCTTGGGGAATCCTTGGAGAAAGCTCTCAATGGGGAATCATTCTTCCAACGAAAAATGTGAAGAAAGCGAAGAATGCGAAGAACATCGACGAAATTCTTCTTCCTTCTTCAACAGGGGTAAGAAAGGGAAGAGTCACCCATGAAGAACGCCCCTTAGCTTTTTCTTTCCCGACGTCAACGGAACGACACCCGCTTCCCATGACTTCGTCCACAATCATCGACAACGAGGTAGGGGGATTTGAGTTGTTCTATATATGAGTTTCACCCTCCATTCATTGTTATTCAAATTTAGGGATTGGGAACATCCATTTTTTATCACCATAAATGCGGAGAGTTCGGGCCAACCTCACACGGCTCGACACTCTCCATCGATTTCTTTGTGATGTACTACGAAGCGACAAAGAGGCGACAACGACGAAGATGGAGAACAATGGGCGCGCTACCCGCGGCCTCCGCGAACCGCACCGTTGGTCTAGCGGCACCTGACCCGCTCCCCACTAAATACTCTAAGGCCCTGCCGACGTCCCGTCGTGCCTCGCCGGCGCACTGCCCATGCCCCCCGGCGCCCTGCTCGCGTTGCCTGACACCCCCAGACGGGCTACCCGGTCGGCCTGGCGCCCCCCGGCACGCTGCCTCGCCGGCCCGGAGCCCCCCTGGCGCGCTGCCGGCCTGCCCGACGCCCTCCCCCCTGGCGCACTAGCGGGCTGCCCTAGCGCGTAGACTATTCCACCGGTGGCCTGTCCGGCCCCTGCCAGCACCTCCACAACCTGCCCCACAGCCTACCGTGGCCTGCCCGGTGCACTCGCGGCCTTCCCGGTGCACCCGCGACCTGCCCAGTGGCCATATGGCCTGCCCGCTGGCCACCCGGTCACCGGACTCCCAAGTCGACCCGCAGTGCCCCCACGGTGTCACTGGTCGAACTGGCCTGGTCTTCCAGGCTGAGTTACCGAGCCGCCTACGTGGCGACTATCGGGCCGAACCGCCCTTGCGGTCCGCTGGGACGGGCCCAGCGGACCGGGTCAAAACATAGCGGGCTGACCCACCCAATGGGTCGGGTCTGACCCAGTGAGTTTGACCGAGTTGAACCAGACCGGGTCGGCCCAAACTGGGTTTGGCCGAGTCGGTCCAACCGGGTCGGACCGAACCCGGGCCCATTACTGACTCATTGCTTGCTTTGGCCATATCTTTAGCACCAGACGTCTTTTTGACGAACCGTCAGCGGCGACGATATTCTTGGATCATAGTCGTACCTTTGAGAATACCCCATGGGAGTTTAGGGTATAGTTGAGATACGATCAGCTTGGTTCGTACACGAAACGAACCGGGACCCCAGAACTAAATGGTTGATAACTCATAGATCGAGCGTCTGATTGACGCGCCATCTGTTGCATTGAGACCCCTATGACGTGGCGGCCCTTTGAGATAATTTCATGCGAGACTTCGTGACAGTTGGAGTATCGACTAGTAGCTCATGGAGCAGATCCTCCTTGAGATGAGCATACAGAGTGGATAGACCTAGCAGCTGTAGACCTGACGACTGCTTGACCGATTCGACTTGAAGTGATTCGATTAGCCTAGTGGACGGAGCACTCAGTTTTGCTGCAGAACCACGACAGACGAAGCAGCTGGTTTGGCAGCAGACATGCGGTACTCGACAGGAGGAGTACCTCTGATGGCTATTAGAGGTAAATGAGAGAAAATATAAATTTTTCAAAACAAAACAGTTAAATATTTAATATAAAGATTCAAAGATACCTTACTCATGTATGAATTTTGATTACCATTTCATCTATATAGTTTCATATATACATACTTTTTAAATACCATCACAATAACATTTCTTCTGATTGGGTTATACGTATTGTAATGTTCTTAGATTAAATTCCAAATCAAAAGGTTTTATGTAAAGACCCAAAAATTTAAAAGATTTTTTTTTCTTAAATTCTTTGGAATTTTATGAGTATGCAGTTTCTGACGGCGTGTGATTCCGAGGCTTGGAGTGCCCGGAATGATCCGTCGAAGTTTTGTTAAGCTTAAATTAACGCACATATGCAGTTTTCCTGAAAAAGTGGAATAAATCTTAAACGGTTACTCAGATCAGAAATTCGAGGCCACCGTTGTGCTCAATATGGAAGTTTTACCGTAGTTGTGACTTAAGTTTAGTCAGCGCGGGACTCCTGTGAGAAAACCTGAAAATGGCATAACTGTAAGTAAAATAATTAAATAAAGTTATTTTATTTTTCAAATGCTTATAACTCACAAACGGTAACTCGGATTAAAAATCTGAGACCACCGCTGAACTTGTGAAGGTATTCTTTCTTTATGAAGATACTAACTTGGGTCGGCGAGGACCACCAGAGAAAGTTATTTTTTGGCCGCAAATAAAATAATTAAGTGACAATTATTTTATTGTAAAATTCGTAACTTCTAAACGCTAACTCGGATTGAAAATCCAAGAGTACTGTTGGGTTCTTTGGGGTGTGTTTCACCTAGGCAGAGCCTAACCTTGACTGCAGTGGGTCGAGGGTGACCGATAATAATTTTCCAAACTTTTTTTCGGGTACGTTCAGTAATCGTGAGAACATCGTTTTGTAACTTTTGAACCGGTGCTCGGAACTGAAATATGAGGGCACCGTTGAACTCACAGAATCAGTGATTACTTAGTGAGACCTTCACTGCAGTTGCATTCTAATGAGAATCAGAGTTAGTTTTTGGGGTTTATAGATATTTAAAATAAAAATAATGTGTGCAACGTATTTTTATTTTGGTAGTTAAAAACCTCCAAGTGGAGGTTGGGGGTGTGAGCCACCACACCATTACCTCCAATTAGAGGTTATGGTGGTGGGGCGCACCCGTGCATAACCTCCCTTGGGAGGATAAATTTCGGTGGGGACCACCCAAGTTTCTAACCCCCTTTAACAACCCATTTAAGTGGAGAAGACTCTTGACCTTCTCCACTAATTAATTGAGCCTACACCACATCATTAATTAAATGGCTTGTATCATTTAATTAAAACAATCCACCTCCCCTATTCGAATTTTGAATCTATTCCACCCCAATTAATTAAACGAGTTGTCTCATTTAGTTAAACACAACTCTTGTGTGTTGTTGGGACAACAAATAATAGACTTTTTCCTTTATTATATTTGGTTGGAAACTCGATGGAGCTTGGGGAACCCTTGGTGAACGTGAAGAACGCAAAGAACGTCGACAAACTTCTTCTTCCTTATTAAACCGGGGCAAGAAAGGGAAGCGTCACCCACGAAGAACGCCGACACCATCCTCGGCTTCTTCTTTCCCGAAGTCAACGAAACGACTCCCACTTCCTGCGACTTCATCAACAATCATCGACAACGAGGTAGGTGGATTTGAGTTGTTCTATATATGAATTTCACCCTCCGTTCATCGTTGTTCAAATTTATGGATTGCGAATATCCATTTGTTATCACGATAAATGCGGAGAGTTCGGGCCAACCTCACACGGTCCAACACTCTCCATCGATTTCTTTGTGGTGTACTACGAAGCAGCAAAGAGGCAACAATGAAAAAGATGGCAAACAAAGGCCGCGCTACCCGCGACCTCTGTGAACCGCCCCGCCGGCCAAGAGGCACCCGACCCACACCCCACGCACTACTCCCAGGCCCTATCGACGGCCCACCGCGCCTCACCGGCGTGCTGCCCGTGCCCCCCGGCGCGCTGCCCGCGCTTTCTGGCGCCCCCGGAGCACTGCTCAGCCAGCCAGGCACCCCTCGGTGCGCTTCCCGGCCAGCCCGGCACGATGCCGGCCTACCCGGTGCCCCCCCAGCTCCCTAGCGCGCTGCCCCGGCATGCTACCCGCGACCCAGGCATCCTTCCCGGCCCTTGCAGGCGCCCCTGCGGCCTGCCGCGCCCTGCTTGGTGCCCCCGCGGTCTGCCCGGTGTCCAGCTAGCCTGCCCACGCCCCGCGTGGCCTGCCCACTGGCCACTCGGTCACCGACCTCTCGAGTCGACCCATGGTTCCCCCGTGGTGTCGCTGGCCGAACCGGCCTGGTCTTCTGGGCCGAGTTACCGAGCCGCCTACGTGGCGACTATCGAGCCAAACAACCCTCGCGGTCCGCTGGGCTGGGCCCAGCGGACCAGGTCAAAATATAGCAGGATGAACCACCCAATGGGTTGGGTCAGACCCAGGGAGTCTGACCAGGTCAACCCAGATCGGGTTGGCCAAGACTAGGTTGGGCCGAGTCGGTCCGGCCGGGTCGGACCGGACCTGGGCCCATTAGAGACCCTTTTCTTTCTTTGGCCATATCTTTAGCTCCAGACTTCTGTTTGAAGAATCGTCAAGGGTGACTGTATTCTTGTAGCATAGCAATCCCTTTGATAATTCCCCATGGGAGTTCGGGTTATAGTTGAGATACGGTCTGGTTGGTTCGTACACGAAACCAATCGGGCCCCCGGGACTAAAAGACTGATAACTCAAAGACATGGCGTTCGATTGACGCACAGTTTGTTGCATTGAGACACCTATGATGTGGTGTTCCTTTGAGATACTCCCATGTGAGACTTTGTGACTCTTGGAGTATCTACTAGTAGCTCATGGAGCGGATCCTCCTAGAGACGAGCATACAGAGTGCGGAGACGTAATGGTTGTAGACCTGACGACTGCTTGACCGATTCGACTCAGATTGATTCGATTAGCCAAGTGGACAGAGCTCCCGGTTTGGCGGCAGACCCACGATGGACGGAGTGCCTGGTTTGGCAGCAGACCCGCGATACTCGACAAGAGGAGTAATTCTGATGGTTATTAGGGGGAGTGCCCGGTTTGGCGGTAGACCCACAACAGATGGAGCGCATGATTTGGCAGCAGACCCGCAATACTCGACAGGAGGAGTACCTCAGCAGTCTAAGGTTAGTGAGTAGCACCTCAGAGTCTTGACATGGCCACTGTACTCCACATAAGAGGAGTTCTCCAGCAGTCGTGGCTTTGATAATGAAAATCTTGGTTTGAGTTGAGTCAATGACCTGTTGTGTTTTCCTCATGATTGAGATGGTTTAATGTATAACTTAGGTATATGTATGGGAATATACCTAAGTAATGGTTATCCATTGATTTCATACTTTTTCGTTTATCCTTGTTGGAGTTTGTGGGACCTTGAGGGTCTCAGGGTCCCTACTGAGTATCGTTATAATCACCCCTACATGGGCTATGCCCGCACCTCTTTGTGTTGGATGCAGACGACTGACAGTGATGACGGAGGCCGAGAGAGCCAGGATTGGACGGTACCCGGAGGTGGACCACTCAGCGTGACGACACACGGAGTGAACCGATAAACGTGGAGTGTCGAGGAGGACATATGTACCTACCCTTCAGGTAGGAACCCGGAGGACGATCCAGGGGCTTCTTTCACCATTCAACTATTTTTCTTTTTTAGTTGCACTTTATTTCTCTTGTAGCTGTACCTTTTTGTGGGGCTTTTATTTCCGACACCTTTGTACTTTCATCACACTTGTTATAAAGATTTACTTAGTGTTTTCTTCTACTTTTACTCTATTTGTGTGTGTTCATGTTTTATAAAGGCAATGTCTTCCCAGTTTTAGGGAATTACGCCTTTGGGGCTAGTCGTTAGCCCCTGGCCTATGGAAGGAGGGCTTGGGGTAGTCACGATACGGGCCCTCGGGGATGGGTCGTGACATTATATCAGTTCCCAAATATAATTATAACACTATTATACTATGATAATATCCTTAAAGAAATTCATATGGTCTAGATATATCATATTGAGAGGGCATAGGTGATAGATGGGTACCATGTGCTAGAAGTTTATAAGAATTGAAAATTATTCTCATGAAGTTCCCACTTGGCGATCTTGAGTACATAAGATCACTAGGACCATCCCACTAATAGGAACACTATGGGTTTCAAGTGTCAAAGGATATTCCTATCTATGAACACATGTACTATTATCTCAACTTGAGATCATTATCATTGTGTATCACTTGATCACATACTTTGATGCATGGTAAAAACCATGATATTTATATTATGGAAAGGTAGATTGCATAGGGTAAATAATTGGTGGTATAAAATTGATTGAATGACCAAGATGAAGAGTCCACTTTGTGTATGGATTGTATTTGTAGTAAAATGATTATCATCGATGGACAATGATGATTAATACAATAAGAAGATTACATCGATGTCAATATGAAAATGAAGATGAAAAGTTAATGTGAATGGTTTGATGAATTTTAGTTTTATGGTGATTCCTGGAGGATTGTTATGGATTTACAGCATTGGATGTCACACTTGAGAAATTATCCATCTTGGTTAATTGGATGATTATTGAACTAGTTCTTTGTCAAAAATACATGTATCAAATGTGATACATTGTTTACAAGAGAGAAGATGGTTGAAGTACCATCCATTTGAGGATGAATAAGTACATTGGAATTCATATTCTAGAAAGAATAATGGAATAGAATGAAGGATTATTTTAGGAATTTATAAAGATAATTTGAGGGAATAGATACTTTGAATTGTAATTATCAAAGTGTAAAGTGGCCATGCATAGGGTAAATCATTGGTGGTATGAAATTGATTGAATGACCAAGATGAAGAGTCCACTTTCTGTATAGATTCTATTTTTAGTAAAATGATTGTCATCTATGGAAAATGATGATCAATACAATAGGAAGATTACATCGATGTCAAAATAGCAATGAAGTTACGATGTTAATGTGAATGGTTTCATGAATTTCAGTTTCATGGTGATGACTGGAGAATTGTTATGGATTTACAGAATTGGATGTCACACTTGAGAAATTATCCATCTTATTTAATTGGATGATTTTTGAACTGGTTATATGTAAAAAATACATGTGTCAAATGTGGTACATTTTTTACAACAGAGAAGATGGTTGAAGTACCATCCATTTGAGGATGAATAAGTACTTTGGAATTAATATTCTAGAAATAATAATGGAATAGAATGAAGGATTATTTTAAGAATTCATGAAGATAAGTTGGTGGAATAGATACTTTGAATTGTAATTCTCAAAGTGTAAAGTGGCCATGCATTTCATTTCAATAATATTTTTATGTAGTTTACTTAAAAAAATGGCCAGCCAACTAAGACAACTAGCAAGTCTCAACCAAGGGATTATAAGAGACAATGGGTTAACCATACCCAAGGGATACCAACTAGACCATCACACAGGTATCATGTAGGTCCCAAACCACAAGTATCATGAAAGAACGTGTGTAAGACCATAAGAGCACATGGGGGAGCCCATGAATAGTTTGGGACAAGGGCCTATAGTGAGGTGAATGAAGAGTGTTCCAATAGAACTGATACGGGGTGATACCGGGAGGGGGAGGGATGAATTATAAACCTCCCCCACAACGCATGATTTATAAATCATGGAAAAAATGGGAGGCCTTTCTATATGGGATAGGCTTTGCGCGATCTTATGCATTGATTATATCTCATGACCTGATCACTAAAATAGGGCCTTCTGATCTCCCATGAAAAATCTCTTTAAAATATGGTGTTACTTTTACAAACCCACCATTGTCTTCCTCTTCTCATCTTCTAAAAGTTACACTGTCACACTAGAGAAGAAGTCCGAACCACCATCCAATGAACTAGTGACCACCATGGTCCTTCTAAGGTTGGAAAGAGAGGCAAACCTGATCAAAGAATCATGAAACTCCATTTTCATGATTCAATATGGATTTGACTCGGTGGAACTACAAAAAGATACAAGATTCCATTTTAACTTGGGTGTTAAAGAAGAAGAGTTTCATGCGATCCTCATCGTATGCACATGATCTACTCTCGTAAAGGAAAAGTTAGCTCACAAAGGAAAGACACCTTGTTTCTCTACGTATATTAAACCAATTTGAATTATTCAAATCCAAGATCTTTAGATATTTATTTCAGTATTTATCATGGTATATTTTGTGGAGATTCAAGACAAAAGATACATGAACATTAGGCAGTGATCCTCATATATAAAAGGATATTCACTAAGGATGAGAAAGTTGCTGCAACTTTTGATTTTCAAGAGATCTCATTTTCCTCAAAAAACAGAGCCTCTATGAGATTCTATTTTGCAAAGGTAAAGTTGGATCCTTAATCTTTCAAGGATTTGTGAATAGAAAATTCTCTATGACCTTTAAAAAGTGAAAATGAATCTCAAAGGGGCTTCACTAAGAATAGTGTTCTGCAAAGAAAAAGGGATAGCACAAACACATCTCCCTAGATTTCGTGAAGATATGAGATCCAAAAAAACTTCCTGGTTTGTGAACGATCTTCAGAGAACCATGATCCAATGATTTAGTAAAAAATTCCTATGTTTTGTGAAGATAATGATCCAATAATCTTAGGGATTTTATAAAGACTAATCGTGCTCCTGTTTGCATGTTAAGGAATTGCACTATTTTCAGAAGTGTATTTTTGTGAAGAAGAAATATGTATTAAGATAGGGGTATTGTGAACATGCATGATGCACATAAACTCTTGTGCATGATTTGAGAAACCCAAGTCTGTGTGTATGCAAAGAAGACGAACACAAGAAAATAAGTCAGGCTATGTGTGTGTGTTAAGAAAAACACAGTGGACAGTGGGTTGCACCAAGAAGCAAGTGCATGCTTACATGCACACTTATAGAACCATTTGACACCCGAAATTATATTTTGAAAAGAGAAAAAGAGGAATTAAACATTGCATTCATGATTTCATGCATCTGAAAAGACTCATTCACACATAAATGGTTATGCATTTGAGATACCCAAAACATAATTAAATATTTCACTAAATTGATAAATATTAAAGTTATTCACTTTGTTTTTCATTAAACATTGAATGCATGAGGTGCACATGATATAATTGGGTTGATAATTAAAGAATATGTTATTTTTTTATGTGAAAGATAATTCTTACATAATATTGATGTGTGGTACGATCTGGTTAAACAATCATCTACTTCACTAAAAATAATAGAAGAGAACTAATAATACTTTCACTCTTGATATTGTGTATAAAAGAAGAATAATTTTATTGTGATGATTTCAATATTAATTTATCTTCATTGATTTTATAATCACAAAATAATAGTGTGATTATATAAAGAATAATAAGAAGAATAATTGATCATAGTTCAGTTGTTTTTTAGTAAATAAGAAAGTGATAAGAAGAGAAGAAGAAGAAGAAGAAGAGATTAAAACTTTTAGTTTGTTGCTGGGAAGAGGTAAGAGGAGTTACTTGCGTACTTGTTATCTTGTAAGAAGTGAAGGTTTTAGAAGAACAAAGAAGTATCGTGGAATCCAATAGGTCTCAATATGTGGAAGAATGTTTTGGTGTTAAAAACCCTTTTCAACAAGGAGAAGACTGTCTTGGGAGGTAGTATAAATATTCAGTCAAGTGCTATAAAACATTCACTGTTGGATTGTTTTAAAAGTGGTTTATGAGTGTAAGGGAATATTATACTCATTTTAACCACTTTCAAAGGATTATTTTCTAGTGGTTGTGTGGTCAGGATTATTTATAGAACATACTAAGGACTAGATACTCTTATTTAGTAGTGAACCTTATGAAAATATCTTGCTCTATCTTTACTGGTTTCACATAAATTCACGTGATATGTAAAAGATAATTATAGAATCATGATCTTAAAAGGTCTAAGAGGTACATATTTAAAAATGTTGGAATTAGATTAAAAAATACTTAACACCGATTCACTCTCCCTCTCAATGTTAGGCATATCCCAAACTAGTCCTTACTCTTGGTATCAAATGAAAAGTTCACCCCAAATAGATTCTATATAGTGAAGTTATTCTCTTTTGATGACTTGATTTTCTTTCCAAATTCAACAATGAAATACAACTTTAGTGATGATTTAGTTACCTCTAATATGGATTCTATATCTACCAAAAGTATGATTAACAGGAAAAATAAATATAAGAGAAAGTTGAAGAAGACTTCCCTCTTATCTAAATAAGTGGAAGTATATGTTTCTCTATTCGTTGCTGAAAATGAAGCCATATCGGGCATGGAATGTAATGAGAATATGACCTAAGCTTCCACTAGAAATATGGATAAGCTTACCACCTCTAGTGATCAGTAGGTATGTGTTAGTACATTTGAAAATTATTCTCAAGATGAAAATGATAGCATGAGTAGTGATGACCAATATAAAAATTATCAATAATTATCAGTTGATAGATTGAGAATTATTCTGTATGGTATTCCTGAAGAAAGTGTCTACCTTATGTGTGGATTACTTCAATGTATGAAAGAAGATATCACATTGTGGGAAGAATAAACTAATGTTTTAGATAAGGGCTTTCAATAAAAAAATATTGAATGTTTAAATCTCTATAGTCAGGTTGAAACCTTTGAATAAATAAAGAGGGAACTTTAAATGAGTTCCTAAAAATTTATCAAATATGTTGAATTAAAAAATGGAGTCAATAAGACTCTAAAAGATAAAATCATTGTACTTAAATATAATATGAAAAATAGCACTGAAGTCAAGGGTTTATGTTTGGAATAATCTTCCAAGAAGATCAAGTAACTTGAATCTTTATTACTAAACAAAGTTAAGATGCATGAAGATGAAGTTGAAATAATAAAGAAGGATTATGAAGAAAAGATGATTATTATTGAAGATAAAAAAATAATACTCAATATTAAATTTATAGAATAGGATTCCCAATTGTAAAATCTTTATAAGAAACATATTAGCACTTCAAAAAATAAGGAAACAATTGTTACTGGTACTCAATGTTCATTGTAAGTTTCTACTATCAAACGAACTCCAACAAGTGATAAGAAGATCATGAATTAATTAAATGGTTGGAAGATAAATTCAAAACATTAATGGATGAAGAAAGGTGACGAGATACCTACCACCATGTCTAGGGTGGATATGAAGAAGAATGTTGAAGGTGGTTACTTATAAATAGAATAATAAATTATAAATAAGACCCAAAAATCTAATATAGAATATGTTAGGAAATAGTGATTTCTGGGTAAGTTTTTGTACTGTAACAAATTTGGTCACTATGCATTAAATTTCTGGTAAAATCCTCGAAATGTAAAAGCACAAAGGAATACTATTTCAAGGGGGATAAATCCACAGAAGAAGAAACAATATCGATAGATCCAGAAGCATCTTTATAATACAATCAGATTTAGAATGCTTGATAAAATCTATGATGTATGCAATAAAAGTGGTCATAAGGTTGGTACATGATCACCTCAACATGTATCCAAATCTAATATGAAAATAAGATTATAAAATTTGACATTGAATAAAGAAGAAACCATGGGGATGAATCTGAAGAATGTTGTAAAAACAAATTATCCCACAAAGATTCCAAGAAGGAAATGTGAGAATTCCTTAGATTCTAAATTCAAGAAGTTGAAGGGTGGTGCATCCAAAATAACTTCCCAGAGGTATGAAACTCAAAAGAACCCATATAGAAGATCCAAACCTACTACCATATTTCCTAATGACATGTTAGTTATCTATCTCGTTGACTTGGAATGAATGAGGAAACTTGAAGATGCAAAATTTAATTCTAGAGAAAGAGAAATTGAAAATATTTCACATGATGAATAAAAAGTGAATGATAGGTTACAAAAAAATGAAACTATTTTTTTTAAAGAAGTCATGTTTGGGAGATGCAAGAAGTCTGGTGACACTAAAAAAGTTTTTTTGACCTTGTTATCAGAACAAGAAGTAGTTATAAAGAGGAGTAATGATGTATCATCCTTGAAGATTGTTAAAAAGAAAATTGACCCCCACAATTTAGAATAGGATGTAAAGGTATCTATGCTACCTCAACATAAACGAGAACAAAATTTCAGATGTGTAATCATGAAGACTATAGAAAATGGAGAAATATGGTTGAGAAGATCATATCAACATCGTTATTCATGTTAATAAATCAAGGATGATCAACCTTATTACCTTAAATCTTTGTGTATTCTATTTTTTTCTTATCACGTAAGGAATTAAAGGTAAATCAAGATCTTGGGGGGAGAACCTGAGAAGTAAATAAGTGTTCTAGAAGACCATCCTTGGTGAAGTTGTGAAAGTTGTCCAATATGGATGGTCACAAGTTGAAGACCCATTATGGTGTATTCTCCATACATGAATTTCTTGAAATCTATTCATGATGAGATCAACTATTATGAAGATGATGAGAAGTGTTTTCCTTGAGGGGGAGACAAATGAAGAAGCAACCAGAATTATTATTTCAATTAGTATCAAATCTAATTATTTTGGAAATTTCTTGAAGATCATGAAATTGGAAAATTATTCCTCTCTTAATTTATCATCCTTGGTTATTAAAATTAACAAAATTCTTACAAAGGGGATAAATTGAATTATTTAGTGACATAAGAAGAATGGAAGGGCCCCAAGGTCACTAATACTACCTATTGCACTTGAATGTTTTTGATCTGTTTGATGATGTGGGTGCATGAGTTTCAAGTTAATTGTGCTTAAAAGGATTCATCTCACATTTAGTAATTTCATCCTGGAATGAAAGTGAATAATACTTGAATACAAGTATATTATTTCTCATTTATTAAGGTATCATGATCAGTTGGTAATTGAATTGTTTTTTCTAAATCAAATCCTATTGTTTTCTATACCAAGTGAAGCTCAAGTAGTCTTAGAGTGAAATGATGGATGGTACATTGAATAAGTATGGAATGATATACTTTTCCCCATGAAATTTGTATTTATTTTCAATAAGGGGGAGAGAGTGAAGTGAAATTTTGAAAAGTAAAGGGGAGAGAGAAAATAATAGTTCCAAATATTAACAGATTTATTTTGGAAAGAACTTTGATGGTATTTCCAACAAAAAATTATGTATCAAATGTGATACATTTTTTTCACCATGAACCTTTTATTTCCATGTTAGTTAATCAAATGATTGTTGAACTGGTTCTACGTTAAAAATATATGTATCAAATGTTATACATTGTTTACAATAGAAAAGATAGTTGAAGTACCATCCATTTTAGGAAGAATGAGTATTTTGGAATTCATATTCCAAAAAGAACAATGGAAGAGAATGAAGGATTATTTGAAGAATTCATGAAGGGAATGTGAGGTCTTAGATACTTTGAATTGGAATTCTCAAAGTGTAAAGTCTCTATGCATTTCATATTGAATCAAATTTTTATTTGGTTTATTTAAAAAAATGTGCATCCAACTAACTTTACTAGTTAGACTCAACCAAGGGAGTATGTGGGACACTGGGTCAACTACACCCAAGGGAGGCTAGCCAGGCTAGCCCGTAGGCGGCATGTAGGGCCCTGCCCGTAGGTGGAATTCAAGCAGTGTGTAAGCCCACATGAGCACATGGTCAAGCCTATGCATTGTTTTTACTAAGGGCCTGTAGAGAGGTGGGCACAGAGCGAACCCAAATGACCTTAATGGGGTAGTACTGAGAGGGTAGAGGATAATTTTGAACCTCCCCCATAGTGATTAATTTATAAAGAATGTAAAAATAGTAGGTGTTTTGATAAATGATGGTATTTTTGTGATCTTGGTCGTTGATTACATCCTATAACCCAATATTTTAATCAGATCCATTTGATCTCCCATAGAATCTCTCTTCAAAATATGGAATGAGTTTTCCAAACCCACTATTTTCTTCCTCCTCTCGACTCCTGACAACAACACTATCTCACCATAGAATAAGGTTGAACCACCATCAAATGAACCGGTGACCACCGTGGTCATTCTGAGGTCGAAAAAACGAGGATAACATGATCTAAGAATCATGAAACTTTATTTGAAATATTCAATATGGATTTTCCATTGATGAACTGGAAATGGGACATTTTAGTTCAGGTGTTCAGGAAGAAGATTTTCATGTGGTCCTCATCACATTCACATGATCTAATAATTGCAATGGAGGAGATCACTCGCAAAGGAAAGATGCCTTGTTCCATGGCATATATTAAAATAGTTATAAATACTCAAATATGTGATCTTCATCTCTTTATTTTAGTCTTCAACACGACATATTTTTTTATAGATTTAAGATGAATGATATATAAACCTGAGATGGTGATCCTCATCTATAAAAGGAGTGGCATTGAGGCCAAGTAAGTTTCTGTCACTCGTGATTTTCAAGAGCTATTATTTTCCTCAAAAAATAGAGTCTCTCCAAGATCCTATTTCAAAAAAGTCAATGAGGATCTGCAAGCCTTCAACGCTTCATGAAGAGATGAGTCCCACATGACTTAGACAAGTGAAAATAACACTCTAAGGGGTTTCACGAAGAATAATGTTCCGTGAAGCATAAGGGATATCACAAAAACATCTCTCTAGATTTCATGAATATCTGAGATCCGCAAAACCTTTCTTGTTCACAAATTATCTTCAGAGAACTGTGATCTAGTTCTTGAGTCAAGAACTCCTACTATGTTTCCTGAAGATAATGATTGTCAAAGCTCATAGATTGTGTGAAGAATAATCATGCTCCTATTTACACATTAAGGAATTACACTGTTTGCAGGAGTGTCTTTTTTTGAAGAAGAAGAACGTATGAAGACAGGGGAATTGTGCGCATACATGATGCACATTCACTCATGTGAATGATTTGAGATAATTGAGTCCATGTGTATGAAAAGAATAGAAATAGAAGAAAATAAGACAGACTATGTGTATGTGTTAAGAAACACAAATTGGATAGTGGGTCGCATCAAGAAGAATGTGCATGCTTCCATGTACACTTATAGAACCATTTTAAACCCAAAATTTTAATGTGAGAAGAGACAAAGGGGAATTAAACATTGAATTAATGATTTAATCCATAAATAAGGACTCATGCATACATAAATGGTTATGCATTTGAGATACCCAAAACATAATTAAATATTTTAATACATTGATAAATGTAAGAGGGATTCACTATGTGTTTCATAAATCATTGAATGTGTGAAGTGAACATGATATAATTGGGTTGATAATTCAAGAAGAGGTTATTTTTTTATGTTCAAGATCATTCTTGTATAATATTAAAGTTTGGTGAAATCTAGTTGAACAAAAATACACTAAACCAAGAATAATAAATGAAAATTGATGCTACATTCACTGTTGATATTGTGATCAATGAAAAAGAATTTAATTATGATGATTCTAAGATGATCTTATCTTCACTGATTTAATAGTTACAAAATAATTTTGTAATTTTAGCAAGAAGAATAAGAAGAACTGATCACAGTGCAATTGTTTTTTCACTAAATAATAATGTGAGAAGAAGAGAATAAGAAGAATAAGAGAGTATAACTTTTAGTTTGCTTTTGGGAAGAGGTAAGAGGAGTTACTTGTATACTACTTACCAAGTAACAAGTGAAGGTCGTGGAAGAAAAAATTATTACTATAGAATCCAATACGTCTCAACAGGTGTGATAATTTATTGGTGTTACAAACCCTTTTCAAAAAATAAAATACTGTCTTGGGAGGAAGTATAAAGATTCATCCAAGAGCTATAAAAATTTCACTATTTGATTGTTTTCATAGTTCTTCATGAGTTTAAGAGAATATCCCAATCATTGTAACCACATTCAAAGGATTTATTCTAGTGGTTTTGTGGTTAGTATTATTTCTAGACCATTCTAAGGACTAAATTATCCTATTGAGTAGTGAACCTTGTAAAAATTTCATGTGCTATCATTAAAGCTTTTATATACTTACATGCGATAGGTAAATGAGAATAAGAGAATTAGGATCCTTACAGGTCTAAGAGGTATGGGGATAAAAAGCTATAATTGGATTAAAAATTCCCCAATACCGATTCAACCCCCTCTCAGTGTTAGGAATTTCCCAAGATGGTCCTTACACAAGATAGATTTGTATCTTCCATAAATTAAGTTACATCTCGTTCCTAGTTGATAAGGATTGTAGTACCTTACTAAGTACATGTAAATGATAGAATAAGGTAAGTAAATCTAGAAAGGTCATGAAATAAATAAATAATGAAAGGATAATGACATGAAACATGATTTTTTACATTATTTTATATCACAAAACGACGAGATTATTTTACATGACATGTGTTCATATGAGGTTGTCATTTCTTTGAATGAACATATCTCCTTAGGGATATGATGTGTTTCTAAATAGCAGTCTTGGTTTATGGTCATGACTCACTATTATTGAGGTAAGTGTCAATATGGTTACCCACTAATCATATTCAAAAGTATGATCTATTCGAGTGAATAAGATTTTATAACATGGTGGACCCTTGTATGGGGTTTTGGTTATTTATGAGTTTGAATGATTGCAAAGAAAAAAATAAATTAATTATAATTTGGGGCCTTGTCAGAAAGATGGTAGTACCTTACTAAATCCATAGTCATGGTAGAATAAAGTAAGTCCGTATAGCAAGGTCATGAAATAAATAAAACATGAAAATATTATGATAAAAATTGCATGTCATGCTTTATGAGATATCATGACAAAGAGATTGTATTACAAAACATGTGTTCGTATGAGGATTTCATTACTATAACTAAACTATATATACTTAGAGTCTATGATGTTTTATTGGACATTTCTCTTCTTCTATGGGTATAAATCACTATTATTGGGATAGGGGTCTAGAGGTTCCTATACTATGTGTATTCAAAAGTTTGAACTATTCTAGTGAATATGAGTTTTAGACATGGTGTGGCCCACCACAAGGTTTGGGTTATGTATGAATTTGAATTATCACCAAGAAATAAATAAATTCATTATTATTTGAGTTCAGAATAATTATAATAGAATATATTTACTCACTTTATTCATAATTTCTTATATGAAAACTAAAAATAATATTTTATGAACGAATATTATTTTAATATACAAGGTTTATTTAATATTTGTGGAACAAAAAATATGAGTTAAAGACTTTTATTTTATTGTATAACATATTTTATAAGTGAAAAGTATGTTATGGAATAATTATTAAACTTGTGACAAGACTACTAGGTTACATGTAGTGTTATTGGGCCTATTTAAAAGGTAAAATTTATTTAGGGTCCAATATCAAATTTTATAAATTTACCCTAGCTATATAAGTCATGAAAATTAGAAATTTATGGTACAATTAATCTAATTTAATTTAAGATATCCTATCTCATGTCTCCCATATCTTATTGTGAGAAGGAGTCATATTGGGAACCTCAATAGGATTTCTTCTTCCCAAATCGAAGAAGTGGTGTTGTGGTGATCGTTAGGATATTGAGAGGTTCATCAGTTATCCTCACAAGCACCTAGAAATCAATGATTTATGCAACTAAAGACTTTTGGGGTGTATGTGAATGATATAGAGGGATTCAATGTTGATTCCTTTAAGAAAAAATTAGAAAAAAAGAGCAGACCATGCCCTTATTGTAACATCCCATGTAAATAAAGAATAATACATTTTTATATTATTAATATTTGTGAATTAAATATTAATTTTACTTTAAAGGGGATTTTATGTTCGATGGCATAACCAATACGCAAAAATGGGTTTCTTTGAAATCTTACATTGCACACAACGTGGGGTCATATTGAAAAATAATAATATAATATTATTTTAAATGGTTGTTAACGCCAAGTTGTTGTATTGGCATGAATAAATAAAACTAACTACAATATGATTATACATGTTTGTTTAATGTTTTTACATTTATCTAATAAAATTTGGAGGCTTAAAATGTGAATGAATCCAATTTTAAGCATAAATACTCTAATATTCTTTAAAAGAATTATTTATCATCTTTTGTTGGAGAACCCTCATTAAATATATTCTTGGTAACAATTATTTGTTCTATTTGACAAAATAAAATTCTTCTTTTGAATCGGGACATCAAAATTTACTTTGCGTGAATTTTTAGTTTTTTCTGATAAAATTCATTTTTTATGAATAGTGAAAAATATTATATTTTAATTGAAACATTTTCGACCATGGGCATCCTTGGGTCTATTTTGAGACCGCATGGAGCCACTTAAGAGTGATAATGACAGTTTATATTAATTAATTTAAAGTATTGACAAAAATGACATAAACATATATCTTTTAATAAATAAATTCTTACATGGGGTTATATAAGTTATCTCTTCGACTATAAATATTTATTTGAAATCTAAAAATATTTCCTACATCATGGTATTTTTTTTATTTTTTTTAGACATCAATTAAATAAAATTATTTATGATACAATAATGATTCAGTGTTTACCTCATTAATGAATGATTTAAATAAATAAGATTATAAAGATTAAAACAATATCCAAAACCGGTCCAATTCTTATTATATGATTTTATTTCAAACAGAAGTCATCTTATCTTCGACTTTAATGAGTTTTGGACGTTTAGAAACCTAAAATAATTATATAATAAAATAATATTTTCAAACATTCCTAAAGATCCCCTCCTCCCCCTTATAAAAAGACCTCCTCTCCAACACATTACTCACACCTCTCAAGCCACTTGTCTTATCGAAACTCTACCAGAATAAGATCTCAAGATCCTTCTCTTCCACCTAGAATCCATACCTTATGCAGAACGCACTTCAAGAAGTCTTTTTGTCTCAAACCAAAGAGAGTTACCCGATTTAAAGGTAACATCTTCTCTTAAGTTCTTTTATTTTATTTTATTTCTCCAACCCCCATAAACTCTTTTTATTCCATTATTTAATAAAAAAATAGTATCCACAATATACTTGGTTGTTTTTATAAGAATTATTCGAACTAAACTTACACACACCTCCGTCTAATGGATACAGAACATACTGTTTCTTTGGACGACGAACTACTACCTCACAAAATGATAACTGTTCAATCTTCTCCCACCACCTATTATGGTGTCCATTAAGATGGAACTGTATTTACATGTGATATATATTATTTTATATTGTCTCTATACTTCTGTATTTTTCTTTTATTTCATACATTTATGGTTTCCATAACGATTAAATACGATAATTTCATTTGAGGATGTGCGGACTACCGCACCCAAAAAGTGATATGACTCGTTCATTCCATACATGGAACGTATAAAGGATAGAGTTAATTAAACTAAATTATATTGATATTATACTGTAACTATAATATACCTAAGTATTATTAAGTTTTCTTTCATTTAAATATAAAATAGAAATGAAAGTAGCGTTCATGCGTACGTACGGCTTACCGTGTCCATGAACAATGCATTTCATTTCTTAACTCCAAATGATATGGAATATTATAAATACATATAAACTGTATATATATGATATATATGATATCTAAATCATGAATATAATTCTTGATATAATGGACTTTTTACCACATGGACAATTTATAATTATATCAAGTTCATTTTTAATTCAATTTTCGAACATCGAAAAAATGTCTGATATGAACTCAAATAATTAAATAATTTTTATAGTAAGGTAATAAGTGATATAAAAGGAATAATAAAATTGAAAAATGTTCTTAAGTAAGTATAAATTAACTTAAGTTTATTATTTAGGAAGAAAAAGGAACATACATGATAATTCGGACTTGAGGTAAGGGGTTTATTATCTCGCTTTTAATTCTGTGAGATTTCCATTGTTCGCTACTTATTTATTGCACGTGGTGTACTGTGTACTGCCATTTGATATATATTATCATTATTTTATTTATATTTATAGTATTCTGTGATTAATTTGGTGGTCATTAACTTTTTTTCATACGACTCGATTGATTGCAATGAGGTAAGGGGTTTTCATCTCACTTTTTATTTCTGTGAGATTCATGCTATATTTGCCACTATTTTCTTTTGTGTGGTGTATGTACTACCCATACTTGCATTATTTGTGTAATATTCCTTAATTTATGGGTATTTACATCTTCATTGTATGATCCTTCCTTCATGGGGTGTATGTTTCATATGTTACCAAATCGTTAAGGGAACCTTTCACCGTACTCTTTTAGTCAAGGTCTTCTTTTATGTCATGTCTTTTAATTTCCTTTTTATTATGATCTGATATGTTCTTATGTATCCTTATTTATGTAAATTTTATTTCTATGTGATAAGAGACCATTTTTTCTCTCATCAATTCATTTTCTTAATTTTAATGTGACACCGTTAGGATGTCGAATTTCTGTAAAGTTACTTCTTAACCCAATTTCCATTTTTTGGGTTAATCTTATACTTCTTGATTATTGTCATGAAATGAATATGTGTGAATGAAATATGATTGTTTTACACTAAATATCCAATTATATTTGGTGTATTATTATTTTTCACACGTAATTATGTCATTGATTTGTCCTTATTCTAAGGATATGATCTTTGTAAGGGACTTTGTCTCAATTTACATTCCACTGAGACTTATTTGTTATTATACACCAATTCACTTTTACATAGTGTATATACTTAACTTTGACATATTATATCATGAATATATTTATTCTCATGATATTATAATCTTTTATTAATGTTATTCCTCAATTATTTGTATTCAAGTGTCTCTCATTTGGTTAGGAACTCTTTAACTAAAATATAGTTTTAATTGTTTTAAAGATTTATTCTTTTAAACATTTTTCATTAATGTACATGTTTTAAAAATGGTTTTAAGGATTTATTTACACAGACATGAGTGTTTTGAAATTAAAATTTCTTTCGAAATATTCAAAGTGGTATGAACACTTTGATTCAAAAATCTCTTTATTAAATGTTTAAATGGTGTTTAAAATGGTTTTATAAAGCATTGATAATGTCAATATCATGAAAAGATATATTTTGATTGCAATTTTTAAATGTTATCATTCCTTTATTCTTGTTTTATGTATTATGAATATGTTATGGTTATTAGGAATTTTTTACGTATATGGGTGGTTCCGTGATAAACCTAGGGCAGGTGAGCCCAAGATAGCTCTCCAATGCATTGGGTAATGTGAAAGAGGTAAAAATTAATGTTTCTCCAAAGATATTTAGGGAATATACTGTTGTTTCCCTCGGAATTCGGGGATGACCTCCTTGATGGGAGGTTCAAACATTCCGATCGGTTTCTAATGGGGTTGTTCGTAGAACCGGAAACATCCAATGATTCCACATCCATTTGGACCTACTTTCCAAAGGTAGGTGCTCATTACTTTGTGGACTAATGAGGCTTATGAATTTTCATTGGTCGAGAGGATTGGATGTCGGACTCATCACACCTTTTTGAGGGGAATTGTTGTCTACTCTGGGACTCTCTTTACAGATTTAAGTTATGTTCGTGAATCCTTATTACATTACCAAGTATAAAATGAGCTTCCCTTCAGATTTGACAATCAATGATTATATATGTAAGAAATTTAGAGAATCTTTTATATGTATTCGAGGTTCTTCATCGATAGAGAATCATCCGTATTTATATAGAGATTCTTGATCAATGGTATCCTTTGACACATTTATATAGAAGTCTCTTGGTCATTATGATGACCATGCTGGTTTTAAAGCCACTCAGTGGGGCACTTGAAGTTTATTGTCATTCAGAATGACATGGATTATTTCTGAGTTGGGGTCGAACCCGCAGATGGCCTACCTACGTATCCTTTGTTTTAGAAAAGGAATCAGAACCCATGTAGTTAAAGTAAGGGAGTATGATGTTTATGATTGATGGCTCAAAGAAGGATGTCATAATTACTTTTACAGTCTAAGCTCACGTGAGTCATGTTCGGTATGAGAAATAAGAGGTATTGGTAAAAAAATCAGACAATTGTACCATAAAAGATGTAATCATAAGAAATAATGTGTGACTTATGTATGTATGACTGCCCAGATAAATAAATATTTGGATTTACTTCAAGGGAGAAATCTAGGAACAAGGTCCATAAAGGTATATGTGCTTCATGGAGATTTGAATACTCTAACTTGGGGATTACTCTTGAAAAGGAGGCCCAAATTTGGAGAGGATTTATGATTGGGTTTTTACTCCTGAGAAGGAATCCCAGATCAAAGGTAAATTAGGACTGGTTAAGAGAAATTATGACTGGGGCTTACTCCTAAAAGGAGGCCCAGGTTAAGAGAGTTGAAAAAAATTAAGGGACTTGGGGCTTACTCCTGAAGAGGATGCCCATATTTATGACTAGGGATTACTCCTAAAAAAGGATTCCCAGGTGAACAGGGTCCATAAAAGGTATTTGTGTTTTATGGAGATCTATACTCTTAATTTGGGATTTATCCTTGAAAAAGGGTACCCGAAATTAAGGAGGGAACTTTGAATTATGATTGGGGCTTACTCATGAGGAGGATGCCCAGATTAGGGTTCTCTCATCTTTAAAAAATGAGGTTGAATGAATGAAATCTATATCTTTAGTGACATAAAGATGTGTAAATCACTAGGTTTTGAGAGATATTCCATATAATTCCTTTTAGATAAGGAAGTAAAATCATGAAATCATGTCATAAATGGCTTTGAAGAGTGTCTTGAAGACTGAATCTTGAATATGAGAGGTGGAATGGCTTAAGAGAGGTGAAATGGGCAAGAATGGCACCCAAAAAATGTAAGGGCGTGCAAGTCCTAAGAGTCACACAAGTATTGCGTGGGCACGCAAGTCTGGTCGCATAGTTATACCTGTGCGACGCATGGGTACTTGTGCGATTGTTAACCAGTAGGGTATACTTGAGCGATCCTTTGATCAATGCCTTTAGAATCCTTTTAAAGTTCTTCCAGAAGGGAGGCACACAAGTTCTATTGAAGGAGTAAGGCGGCACGCAAGTGTGGCCATTTCCCTTAAGGGATGGCCACTCAGGCACGGAAGTGTTGATGAGTTTCAACACTTAGGCCTTCCTCCTACTCTTTATATCTTACGTTATAGGTAAGAAATTACCTTAGAAGTGTTTCGAAAGCTTTGAGAAGAGACTAGGGTGCTGGGAGCTTAAATATGAGTTTCTGGAAAAATTCCTCCCCAAAGGGGGGGCCCACAGGGTCTATTTATAGGCTGAAGAAGACCCGAGGGGTTATCCTTTAGGGCATGCAAGTCACTTTCACCATCATTAGGCTTCACGCAAGTGGATTTGCGCGATAGTGATGAAACATGCACAACACATGTGCTTTTGAAGCCTTGTTCATGCCTTTGTCGATTTTTGATGTTTTCTTCAAAGGATGAATCAATTTTTGCTAAGTCATTTCCCTTTCCATTATTTTAGACAATGTGACGAAAATGAGAGTCAACAAAAGTCCCCCCGCAGAGTTGGATCATAAAGAAATGAGTATTTGACTCTAAGGAAAACGAGAATCAAAAGAAAATTGGGGCATGCAAGTTTTCAGGGTGCAACACTGGGCGTGCAGGTTCTTGCCGCACAGGGCTAGAGCGCGCTGGATGGAGCGCACTGGGTGGAGGTGTGTAGGTGAGCCTCCTAGCCTATAAATACGCAGTCCTTTTCCACGCATCGTATGTGATTCCATATTCTCGAGATCTCTCCACGCAGGTTCCTTCACCGCGCAAGTTGCTCATTTTCCGCTGTTTCATTATTTTCATTTTTTGTCAAGGTAATAGGACTTGCACGGTGATACTTGCATACAAAAAACTTGCGCGACACAATAACACTACGCGGCACATCCATACTTGCGCGCCGTAATGACTTAGCCATTTTTCTGAAATTCCTTCAAAGATTTTATGAAAAATCAACTTACTTAAAAGTTCATTTATTCAACTTTCGTGCAGAATCAATGGCTCTTAGAACCGGAATAGTTGATTAACTGGATAGCAAGCGGATTGATGATATGATGAACATCATTGTCCATGATAATTATACCGTCAAAGATATCACTCTTCCGGATTTGGATAAGTATCTGAAGAAATATCATCTCGACTTTCCTCAAAGCACTTATCTGCCTTTGTAAGTCACTATTCCAGAAGCAAAGAATTATCTTCCATTTTTGTGGTTTCAAAATTACACAAACTTTGCTTCAGAAAATATCTCATGTGGATGAGGATTTATAAATTCTAGAACAGCGGAGAAGGTCTATATGATGCATCATAGCCCTTGTACACCAGATTTAAAACCTCATACGCCCGAGCTGCAACCGCATTGTCATCCTTCAATCTTCCGAAATGCTCAGATGGATTAATCCAAAGGCTGGAAGAAAAGTTGGGACTTCCGTCCTGGGGGAGGCGTGAAGCCAACTTGGATGTGGGCATACTGGATGCGACAAACCTATACAGAGTTTGTCAAGGATCTGAAGGGAGCTACAATATACGAAGCTATCTGGATTGGGAAAACATATGTTTATAGACATGATAACTTCATGCCGGAGATACTCATCCACTAGAGCCCAACAACTAATTCTTTCCATCTGACTCATGGAGAAGTAGGTATCAGTCTGTGGGATGTCCACAAGATCTCAGGGGCTCCAATTTTGGGCGATATATATGATGAATTCATTCCTCCCAAGGTGACTTGGAATGATTCAGAGAAGACTCTTGCTTTAGCTCGGGAATTATTTAAGATCTTCCACAGGCTCAAGAGTTCAGAGACCTCGTTAACTCATTCTATAAAGGATATTCATCCGGAGGAGTGGATGAATATATTTCTTATTGAGAAGAAAGAGAAGGATCCAAAGGAGAAGGATCCTAAGGAGAAAGGATCCAAGAAAAATAAATCCAAGGATAAGAGGCCCAAACGTCCTACCACCTGCCCAAAACCTGAGAAGAGGGGTACTCCTGGCACATTCTGGCCAACTCTAGAAGCGGGAGAGTTTGAGAAATGGGGATATGAGGTGAATCAAAGGATCCCAAAGAAGACTCGTCTGGCGGGCTTCTTGGCAATGTGGCTCATCCTTTATCTCTTACGAGTCAGGGATTTGAAGGGAGGCGTCATGCCAGGGACCTTCGCCATTGCGTCAAAGTTGGATGAGAGAAAAATGGTTGGGTTGGGTACCCCTATTGTAGCAAAGATTCATAGGAGTTTACTTCATGTTTTCATGGGTAAATCTCCTTTAAGAATATTGGGACCATTCCATGTTTTATGGGGGTGTATTTCCACTCACTTCAGGACTTACAATGTACAAAATGGATTAAAAATTCCTGGAAGTTCTTTCAGGCCGTCAGTGAAATAATTCTCTGGAGTTTCTCCATTAGATGTTAATGCCTATGACATGAAAGTGAGGCTGAGAATGTTTAAGGAATTCAACTTCTTTTCCTATGGAAGTCCACCAACCGGGCGGTTTGTTGATGATGGAACAACCCATTTGGATTTGAGGGCATACATGCTAACTTGCAGGGATGGTGTGCTAGTTTCCAGGATTGACAGAGAAATTATATGTGAGGAATATGCTCCATATATATTTGAATGTCAATTCGAATGTCTGCAAAAGATTTCTGTATCTCCTCCAGTACATGTCAGGTTAGAGCAACATCCGATGGTTGCTCGGCAATTATGGATGCTAATGTCAAGGGAGAAGACTGGGGTAGTATTTGATCTACCAGTTGAAAAAGCGGCACATAATTTGACTACATATTATGGAGAACACTGGATAGAATCATACCCCAAAGGGGTGCTGAATCACCCAGTTTATCAAGTGGGGAAAAGGAAGAGGACTGTAGAGAAAGAAACTCTTCCTCATGAAGGTGATGCTTCCCCACCTGAAGCTGATTCGACATACTCCTCCTCTAGAACTGATTCAACGGATTCCCATGATGGGGATGATGAGGCACAACTAGCGGGAAAGCGGTTTTGTGCCCGATATAATCCTCTGGCCAGAATTAAAAGACCCACTCCATCAACTCCTGGTGAGTTACTTCATTGTGGTAATTCAATCACTGCTACTTTATAAAGAAATAAGTCTTATTTTCTTATTCTCTATCTGTAGTTGCAAGAGCTGGGATGAAATTGAAGTCAAAGATTGTAGGACTTTCCTCATAGACTTCTTATCTAAGACCAGAGGCTATCCAGTTATGGCAGAGTTTATACTGTGGTACTGAGACCGCCTGGCTGGATTTGTGTGAGGGCCTACAACTTCCTGGAATAGGAAATCTTCTGGTTTCTACAAATCTCCAATACGAGGATGACCCCAATGAAGTGCGGGATTACATCAGAGAGCTGGAAATGCTCATATACACCACTGATGAGTCCGTTCCTGTCACTAGGCGGGTGAAGGAAATGATTGATCGTGGCGCCACTGAGGGGGCTGGTGGTTCTAGAGGTGAGGAGTGGCATGAGTATGTGGCTCCGGAAGATGTAAGTTTTCTTTCCCTATTTTATTTTCAACTTTATTCCAGTCAAAGATTTGTTATTTAAGGAAGTTATTTTCTTCATCTTTTAGCTTTCAAATAAAGGAACTGAGGTTCCTTCACCACAGTATAGCCCTGGTGGTACTGGCATCGGGGCTGCTGCTGATTCTCCTCATGAACCGGGCGAGATTTCTCCAGGCCATCAGGCCATGAATGAGGCGTTGGACATAGCCTTCCATTCGCCAATCCAAGTGCCAATAAGGGAGACTACCGATACTCCCAAAAAACCAAAGAAGTAAAGGCAATGAAGGAGTAAGTCTATAGCTAAACACTTCATTAGCAGTAGTAAGTCCTTTGGGTAATCATGAGTTTATACCCATGACCACATGGTTACTCATATTTCTAGGGATTTCAGGGGCTTCTTCAATTTCCCCCCTGAGGGAAAGGAATAATCCTTCTTCAAAGACCACAGAGGGTGCTGTGGAACAATCACAGATCCAAGATGACTTGGCTGCTCTTGGAGAAGAGCTAGCATCTATTCCCAGTATCCCTCCTACTGCTGTTGCAAGAAGAGGAGAACCTATTTCTAGTAAGTCAATAATGCTTCATAAAAATGTTGAATGAAACACTGAATGAATTCCATTCTGTGATACTTCAGGTTCAACTCCTGCATTAGAGCTTCGGGAGACTGTTTCAACTGATGCAACTGATACTGTGATTTTACCTGAAAATGTAGTCCAGGGTCAGGGGCTGCAGGACGTAAGTCGTCAAGAAGACACATCAAACACTCCCACTGGTGAGACTAACTAGGATTCTGAAATATCATTGGATGAAATGATGAATCATGGCATGTATTTAGATGAATTTTATGATCATGCTAAGTTGTCATGTGATTTAGAAGACCTTGGGCATGAGTGTTACCCTTCGCCCAGTAAATTTTCTTATAATTTACACTTATAACCATGACTGAAAATGATATACAGTTCCATCCATAGAAACTGCTGAACTGCCAATGCCTGAAGAGGGTGTGGACATTGATGTCAACCCTACCATTGCAGAAACATTATCTCAGGTAGATCTAAACCCAATAAACCCTCCTGAGACCCATCTTGAAGATCCTATTGAGATTGGGAAAGATGGGGATGATTCTTATCAACTTGCTGATCCACCGTTAGGTAAGGGATAACAATATTTGTGATTGTACTTAATTTTCAAGACAATCGATTCTTTTTTTATCCTTTGAAGCTAACCAAAGATTTCAATTAATCATACAGGGTCGTCAACTGCAGTGGCTAGATATGGAGGTGAGGCCTCAGCCTCTACCCCCACGGGAATTGAAAGTGAAGAATCACAAGTCAGGGGGGAAAGAGCAGAATAGAGAACTTCCTTAAGTGCATTAATCCCAGATTACCTTCCCCCTATGATGATGATGTTGAATCAGACCCTGATATTCTTAAAGAGTTCAGCTTTTCACGACGCAAGGCATGGAGAAACATATGGAAAATCATATCTGAGGTGCCTTTAGAAGATCTATCATCCAGAATCCCTTGATTGTCATCCCAATTTGTCATACTAGGACTTGGTGGTTTTGGATATGAAAAGATCCATACCGCGGTGAAACATGTCATCTTCAGGAGGGATCAGGAGAAAAAGTGTCGCGAAGATCTAACCAAGGTGAAATTTTCAGTTAACATCGGCGAATTTGAGGCTGCAGTATCCCGAGCTGAGGCTGATTATGATGCCAAGATGAAGGAGCTTAAGCATAAAATCAAAGAAAAAGTCGTCCAATAGGTGCAGCTCCAACAACAGTTAGATGCTATTACTGGGGAACTTGATCAGCTCAATAATTCATTGGAGGGAGCTCAAATGAATGGTATGAAAGCCATTGTAGATGCCAAGAAGGAACTCCATCATGCTGAGAAGGGTGAAGCTGGTCGAGTGCACGAGATTCAAGTAGTTGCTGATGAAGCTCGGGATGCTGTATATCAAATGAAGACTTATGTTGACAGTGTTTTGTAATTCCTTGGAAAATAGAAGAGACTCCAATCTGTGGATGTCCTTCTAACTCTTGCGCATCAATGAAAAACAATTTCACCTTCACTAATTTGTACCTACATTCTCTTTTTCTACATTCTTTATATTTACTTAAGCCAATGGGCCTAGTAAGCATATTTTTATTTTTACTAGGATTAATATAAATAACCCTTCAAACTTTGAATCTCTTAATTGCTCAATATTACCTAAATCATACAAAATGTATGTTTAGTAAGTTGGAACTTGACTTTTATTCAGAGTTCCCTTGTCTTTTGTGGGCAGTTTAAAGTCACGCACATCGGACATAAAAAGGATAATGTTTAAGGTCGAAATAGCTTTGATCGAATGAATTAGAATTGACTCAATTCCTTAAAAATTCATCCGAAAACATAGTACCATACTCAAGTATGAGGGAAAAATATGTAAACTATGACTTAAGAATATTTGAATCTGAGGAATGATATGAAAAAGAGCTAAAAGGAATTAGAAGAAGTAGTTCCCAAGAATGAAGTTACCATTATTTAACAAACCCATTAGGGGTTGAATTATGTAGGGCCACCTAAGGGCATTGGATGCATAATTAAATAAAATAGTATCTTTTGGCTAAAAAGTCTGTTATGTAGAATGTTTATGCAAGGCCGCCTATGGGCACGTGCTGCATAGTCAGGAAAAAGAACTCTCAGAAATTTACTTTCCTAGTGCTAAAAGCCAGTGAAAGTTTATGGAGATTCAAATTTCCCAAAGTATAGATTTTGTTGTATGGAAAGAGGTACTTGAATATGGAGAAGATATTTACAAACAAGATTATCGAAGAACCGAATAGATATCACTCCTATGAAGGTCTGACCCAAATGTAGGGAAGGAGAATATAAACCATAGACTTGAATACTTTTCAGATCATGAAAAAGGATATGGGACAAATATGTTAAGGATAGCTATTTTTTGCGGATCCCTACATACTGTCATTTAAGACCAATAAGTACAAAAGAGGCTTTCTTCCCAAGAATGGAGTTACCATTATTTAACAAACCCGTTAGGGGGTTGAATTATGCAGGGCCACCTAAGGGCATTGGCTGCATAGTTAAATAAAATAGTATCTTTTTGCTAACAAGTCCGTTATGTAGACTATATATGCAAGGCCACCTAAGGGCACGTGCTGCATAGTCAGGCAAAAGAATTCTCAAAAGTTTGACATTTTTGTAATTAGAAGTCATGAAAAGGGTTATGAAGATCTGAAAATATTTAAGGTTAGGATTATGACACATAAAGATGGGTATTTCTCAATGTATACAGTGATACACAGATCAATGCTAACCATAATCATGTTGTGGCTGGGTCCTGACTGGAAATGTTAGACTTCACTACGTATCCCATAAGGATGGGAATCAAGCCATACATAGTTCTTAAACTACAGTTTAGTGTCGTGTGGGTCAAAAGGATTAGAGATCTTAGTTTAGGGTCATAGAGCTTGGACCATTATAATAAATACACAGTGTGTGTTTTCATGGGGAATTTTCAGCCAAGGGACTGAAAGTGGAATTTGGGGTTAGGACCAAAGACTTGGGGCTAGATTCGAGGGACACTTGAACGTTCCTACATATCCCATAAGGATGGGAATCAATCCCACATAGTTCTAGAAATACCCTCTGTACAAATTTGGTTCGTACATGTGAAGGGTGAAAGGGGACTTTAGTACAATGATGGTTTAACCCAAGATAAAAGGTTTGGGAATTACCATGTATGCACGTAGTCTTTGAAATGAAACATGATTGAAAAATCAATGTAAATAATGGTTCCCTATCAGGTGAGGGTATCAAAGAATATTGTAGTTTATTGTCATACTGGACAAAATTGTTGTATAGTTTAACATCGTATAACAATGACGAAAGTGAATCAATGTAAAGATATTGATTCTAGGGGCGGTTTCACGAATCCACATCATATGAGATGGAGGTGTACCAATGTGAAGAGATTGGTTTTGGGATTCAACCTTGGGAGGTTGCCTACGTACCCATCCTGAAAGGCAAGGATCAAAGTTTGTGTAGTTAAATTAAAGAATGAATTAATGATAAAGTTGTTCTTGGGGACAACGACCTAAAAAATGATGTTGGGACTTACACATGGTTAGTAGCCCAGAGAGAGTGTTATGGTTGAGGTTTGCTCTAAGATCACATGAGTCATACTCGGTGTGAGAAACAAGAGGTAACAACAACCTTAACGATGCATAGTTTAATGTCATGTAGGACATATAAAGGGACTATGCAGTTTAAAGTTTTACAGTTAGGACTATTGGTGTTGCATAGTTTAGTGTCATGTAGCAGGGAAAAATTACAGTTTAATGTCATGTAGAACGTATCAAGGACTTTCTGTATAGTTTAGAATCATGTAGTTAGGAATATGGGGACAATATAGTTTAACTTCATGTTGGACGGAAGGGGGACTGTGCAGTTTAATGTCATGCAGCGAGGACAAAAGAGTACACCATTTAACGTCATGTTGGATGAATTGGGGACTTTTTTCCCCCACAGTTTAGCGTCATGTTGGATGAAAGTGCAAATAGTTTAAGGTCATATGTATGGACCATTAATGATTATGTAGATTAACGTCTTTCCAGATGTAAGGGACTTTTATACAGTTTAGCGTCATGTAGTTAGGACGTCAGAGTTTAACGTCTTGCTGGACGTAAGGGAATTGCAAGTAGTTTAGGGTCATATGTATGGACTGGTGGTTATGCAGTTTAAGGTCAAACAAGACCTAGTTGAAATTTTAAGGTCATACTAGACCATGGATGTAGTTTAAGGTCATACTGGACCATGGTTATGGTGCAGTTTAAAGTCATACTGGACTATGGTTATGGTGTAGTTTAAGGTCATACCGGACCATGGTTATGGTGTTGTTTAAGGTCATACCAGACCATGATTATGGTGCAGTTTAAGGTCATACCAGACCATGGTTATGGTGCAATTTAAGGTCATACTAGACCATGGTTATGGTACATTTTACGGTAAAACTGGACCATGGTTATAGTGCAGTTTAAGGTCATACCAGACCATGGATATGGTGCAGTTTAAGGTCATACCGGACCATGGTTATGGTGCAGTTTAAGGTCATACCGGACCATGGTTATGGTGCAGTTTAAGGTCATACCAGACCATGGTTATGGTGCAGTTTAAGGTTATACCGGACCATGGTTATGGTGTAGTTTAAGGTCATACCAGACCATGGTTATGGTGTATTTTGTGTTTATACAAAATACTTCTTCAAAAATCTGGCATTGGTTGGAGTAGTGATGAGTTCTCCATCCATAGAGATTAATTAATAAGTTCCATTAGAGTAGACCCTATGTATTGAGTAAGGTCCTTCCAATTTTGGATCAAGCTTAGGAGGTTTCTTTCCTGGTATCATTAGAGTTCTGAGAACTAATACCAATTCTCCCTGAGTAAATGAACAAAGACAAACTTTTTTGTTAAAAGATCGTGCTATTCGATTCTGATAGACTTCCAAGTGGTGAAAAGTGAACAATATTTTCTCATCTAACTGTTCCAATTCATTCAATCGCTTTTGAGATTGTTCATCTGTAGATGACTAATAAAAAATGGCTACTCTGAGCGAGGGTTGTTGAATTTCAATTGACAAGACTGCTTCCGTTCCATATACCAATGAATATGGAGTTGATCGAGTTGCAGTGCGGGTGGTAGTCCGATAAGCCCATAAAGCATGAAAGAGTTTATCAGGCCATGACTTATTATCTTTATCCACCATCTTTTGCATTATATTTGACAGAGTCTTGTTGAAATCTTCTATCTGGCCGTTGACCGCTGAATGATACCGAGATGAATGGTTGGATTTGATGTTGTATTCTTGATACAACTTCTTCACCTCGGATGAACATAAGTTGGTGCCATTGTTCGTCAATATGGTACGAGGGACACAAAATATGGTAATGATGTTAGAATTGATGAAGCTAACAACGCATTTAGAACTGACTTCCTTGAGAGGTATTTCCTCTACCCATTTGGATAAGAAGTTAGTAGTAGTAATAATGTACTTAAACTGCTTGGCCGTAGCTGAAGGGTAAGGTCCTACCACATCCATTCCCCATGTGGAAAATGGCCATGAGTATTTAGCTGTATGAAGCAAATATGGAGGTTTATGAATGAAGTTGGCATGTACTTGGCATGAATGACACTTCTTTGTGAAATCGACACAATATTGTATCGTTGAAGGCCAAAAGTATCCAAGCCTTCAATTCTGATCAGACAGTGTATGTCCAGACTGGTGGGCACCACAGAATCCTGCATGCACTTCTTTCATGACAGCCATTATCTCTTCACCATCAATGCATCTGAAGAGAACTCCATCAAAACCACATTTGTAGAGAATTTTCTCTAGGTGATCTGGGTTATCATAAAGAGTAAAATTGACCAGATGTCGCCGGATTTGTTCTTTCTCGGCTCTATCAGGTGGATGTATTCCATTTTGAAGGTATTCCCAGATAGGTGACATCCATCCTGTAGTATGACCATACGGTTTAGGAATGGGACTAATTTCATTAATTTCCTCTATTTTGATTCGAACATAAGGTGAAATTGCACGATGGTGGGCAATAATGATGGTTGTCTCATCTCGATTTGGATCTTCCAGAGATGTGACTATATTAGCCAGTGGATCATCTTGAGCATTTTTTGATCTCGGGACATAAGAAAATGTCGGTTCCGAAGGGAATTCCGCCATTAACTCTCTGATGTAATCTTACAAAGGGATTATTTCTTCTTTTATGATGGAATAATCCATATTGACTTGTTTGATTACCAGGTCTGAATCACCTTTCACCTTTAAGTGATTCACTTGTTCTTGAAGTGCTAATTCCAAGCCGGCGATGAGAGCTTGGTATTCGACTTCATTATTGGTACCACTTTCCCACAATAAGAAGAAATAAGGTAACACTACCTTTTTTGGAGAAATGAGCACAATTCCTAAGACAACTTTGTTGAATTTAGGATTTTCCATTTTCCTCCCTGTTGGAATTCTGGAAGCACCATCAAAATACATTTCTCATGCCTGAGGACTTTCTTGAATAGAAAATACTTCCTCATCAGGGAGTTCAATATCTAAAGATGTGTCTTCCACTGAAGGGTGTTCAGCCAGGAAGTCAGCCAGAGCTTGGCTCTTTATCACCTTTTGAGACACATACTGAATGTCAAATTGCTGCAAAATAACTTCCCACCTTGCCAGACGTCCTGTAAGCATTGGACGACTAAGGATGAATTTGAGCAGGTTATTGCGAGACACCAATTGGACCTCGTGATGTTTCAAGTAGTGTCTCAACTCTTGAACTACAAATATTAATGCCAGGGATCACTTCTCAATACTTGAATACCGGGTTTCTGCTTCAAGCATAGTTCGACTAAGATAATAGAGGTTGTTTTCATTCCCATCATCGTTCTTTTTAGCAAGAAAGGCACCCAATGATTGCTATAGAGATGTCACGTAGAAGATAAGTGGTCTTCCTTCAACAGGTGTAATGAGTACCGATGGAGTCAAGAGGTATTTCTTGAGAATATCTAATGCTTCTTGACATTCTTCATTCCACTGGTAAGTGACTCCCTTCTTCATTAATTTGGTGAAGGGTAAACTTTTGCCTACCAAATTGGCGATGAAACGCCGAATATAGGCTAAGTTTCCTTAAAGTACTCTTAATTCTTTCAAATTTCGAGGAGGTGACATACCAATGATTGACTTGGTATTCTCAATATCGACTTCAATACCACGATGGCATACAACAAAGCCAAGAAATTTTCCTGAGGTTACCCCAAAAGAACATTTTAAGGGGTTCATCTTCAAATTATGTTGTCGAAGCTTATGGAATAGGACTTCCAAATCAGCCAAATGATTAAAACGATGTTTGGATTTAACCACCAAATCGTCTATATAGAATTCAACAAACTTCCCTAATAAGAGTTTGAAGATACGATGCATGGCACGCTAATACGTTGCACCTGCATTCTTTAAGCCAAAAGGCATTACCCGGTAGAAAAACACACCCTGAGGGGCTCTGAAGGCAATGGATTCCTCATTTCTAGGGCCATTTGGATCTGATTATATCCAGAATATCCATCCATGAAGGAAAGTGCTTCATATCCAGTTGTTTCATCAATTAAAAGTTCTGTAATCGGAACTGTGAAATCATCCTTAGGACAATGCCGATTAAGATCTCTGAAATTGATGCAAACTCAAATTTGTCCGTTCTTCTTTTTTACAGGGACAATATTATCCAACCAATTGGGATATTTAACTTCTTTGATGAAATTATCTTCAATAAGATTATCCTCTTTAGACTCAATTTTGGAAGCATATGTTGGGTGTGTTCTTCTCGCGGCTTGCTTACATCCTCGATGTTCTTCTGGTAAACCCAAATGATGAGTAGCAACATCAGGATCGAGCCCGGGCATTTCTGTATAGTTCCAAGAAAATATATCTATATTTTTATTTAGAAAAGAAATATTCATCTGTTGCTCTTGAAGAGTCATGGCCTCACTAATTAAAGTGGGGCGTAGATCTTCTTTTGTACTCAAATTTATTTCTTTGAGTTCATCCACAGTGGTAGAGATACCCTCTTCAAATGCTGGAGGAGCATCTTTGAGATCTTCCTCCTCTTTTTCATCATGTGTTATTTCTTCCGTTTCTACTTTCATAGTATATGATAAAGCATAATTTTCATGATCAGAAGAGATGTTATGATTTTCACATCTTGAAGAAGAAGCTTCCATTTCTGACCTGATTGATGATCGAGGGTCTTCTTTGGGTATTAAAGAGGAGATGATGGATTGAAAATCGACATCATTGTTTACCTCCAATGTTTCTATAAATTCTTCTGGACTAATTGGAAAAGTATAGACTTGTTGGATTTCAACAGATGAAATGAAGATGTCACCATTTGTTCTTTCATCACTGCTTGGCGAGTTACCAATTTCGCCCATGTTTTCTGGCTCGATTGCCGTAATTGACATTATGGATCTTTCCATAAGAGTATTTTGATTTGGGTCTATCTTGTCAATTCGACTGATAGGAAACACATAATCTGTACTCACATGTGTAAATGGATTTATTGGAATCTTCTCCAAACCATATGGAGGATTAACTTTAGTAATCTTTTTTATTGTGGATTTCTACCTTCCCTTCTTGTGATAGAATTCAGACTCAATTTATTGAGTCTCACATGTCGTGAACAGGGCCTTATCACCATACAATGTCCCAACTAGACCATCAAAACAATATTTGAGACATTGATGGTATGATGAAGGGATAACCGCATGTTGATGTAGCCAAGGTCTTCCAAGAAAGATGTTGAAGGCTGAGTCTTGATCAACAACCATGAAATCTGAATTGGATACAAGATCTCCAAACTGAGTTCTGAGTGTATCTTCGCCCAGTGATTCTTGTTCATTTTTATCATATCCTTGTAACATCATGTTAGAAGGAGATAAATTTGATTCCATGAGGCCCAATCGACGAAGTGTAAGAATGGGCATGAGGTTGACTCCAGAACCACTGTCAAGGAAAGTTCTTCAGACATCTATGCCATTGACCTTGACAGATAAGTACAAAGGTCTAATATTCCCATGCACAACATAATCTTCATCTTCATCGGTAAAAGATATTACTGCATGGAATTCTGTAGGATTATTCTCTATGTGATAGACTTCCGCTGCAGCTATTTCAGTTTCAAACTCCTGAGGACTTGACAAAGCCTCAATGAGTGCTTCCTGAAGATCTTTTGATAGATTCAGAGCATCCAAATTTGATAACATGGCTGGTACTTGGGCCAAGTGTTTCAATACATCATATTTTTGATCCAGAGGTCTGCATTTCCCTACAGGAATATGTGGTTTAGCAGGTACCTTGGAAGCAGATGTTTTGTAAGTTGATGCATCTTGTATCGGGATAGGAGTTAGCAATATCCCTGGTTTTTGAAGATTAAACCGATTAGATCCATTTACTTGCTGAGAGGAAGAAGATGGAACCTTCAACGGGTCTTCCAAAATAACTGTGTCAGGACTGAATTTGCTATTGGTAGAAGAACTTGCTTGTTCTTGATGAGCTCGCTGAGGGGCTCTACCATGAGTTTCTGCTGTGTACACAGTTCTAGAAGGGGTAGAATTGGAATAGTGGCTTCTAAAATATCCACATATTCCCCTATATCCTGAACCTTTGGAACTTCCTCTGATTCCCCTGTTTGATATAGAGAATTTAGGCTCATCGAAATTGAAACTGCGACTGGCATATGGATCTGTTAATTGAATCATATTAACAGAACTGAAGATTAATTCATCGTCTGATGAAAACTCTGCCTGATTAGCCTGTTTAGGTTGTGCCGTTTGGTGGGGCAGTTTCTGTGGATTTGAAGTATATGGCATAAAGTTTTCCAGATTCAAAGAAAACTTAGGCCTTGAAACATACTCATCTTCTTCTGATTCTTTTTCTTTCTTTTAATCATGCCGTTTCTTTGAGGACTTTCCCTATGATGAAGAGGGTTTTTCCGCAACATTAATGGAAGAAGACACAATTGGTTTCTTTAATTGTGTTTGCAAAATAACATGATTTAGGTTGATTGTCTTTCTGACCATCCAATCATCATACTTTTGTGCATTTTTGATTTTGACTTCTTGCCATTCGCCTTCCTCCTCTGGAACTGTAGCAGTGACACATGCTACCTGGGATGAAGAGCCTTTCAGTTTAACTTGTCCCAAGTCGACCATCTTTTGAAGGAGGTATTTGAAGAAAAAAAACTTCTGGATGGGATGCCCCAACATTTGATGAAAGTGACAATAATTGGGACGGTCTTCAACTCCTTCCTTGTTTGGCATCTTGGGCTTTGGAACTTGAACCAAATTATTCTCTAAGGCTGAAATGAAGTAACCAGGAACTTGTTCATTTCAGAAAGAGTATGTTTTTCTCTTTAGATCCTCAAATTGTTTTCGTCATTGATCTCTTTGATCATCTAGACGAAATGGTCATTGTTGTTGTCACTCAAGAGGTGGAGCCCTACGAGAAGATGAAGGTTTTGAGGTAGAAACAGGTACATGTTCTTGTTTAAGCATAACTGTAGCAGTTTCTGCTTTCCCCATTCTCCTTCCTGGAGCTGATGGAATTGCAAGAGATTTAGCCTTATCCTGTATAAGGGAATCTTAAATTTGCGGAGCGATTGAAGTAAGGTCTCAAAACCCTCATATGCATTTCATAGGTATCAATGGCGTGCGTAATTCGTCATGCAGATTTGCCACACAGATTGGCAACAATTCCTCTCTAGGGAGTGCTAAGCTTAGGGAATATGCTAATCCCTTCCAGTGAGCAATGAAATCTGAAACCCTTTCATTCTATCTTTACATATAGTTTGTAAGATCGAAAACTGTTGTCTAAGAGGTATGGGGATAAAAAGCTGTAATTGGATTAAAAATTCCCCAATACTGATTCAACCCCCTCTCAGTGTTAGGAATTTCCCAAGATGGTCCTTACACAAGATAGGATTTGTATCTTCCATAAATTAAGTTACATCCCGTTCCTAGTTGACAAGGATTGTAGTACCTTACTAAGTACATGTAAATGATAGAAGAAGGTAAGTAAGTCTAGATAGGTCATGAAATAAATAAATAATGAAAGGATAATGACATGAAATATGATTTTTTACATTATTTGATATCACAAAATGATGAGATTATTTTACATGACATGTGTTCATATGAGGTTGTCATTCCTCTGAATGAACATTATCTCCTTAGGGATATGATGTGTTTCTAAATAACAGTCTTGGTTTATGGTCATGACTCACTACTATTGAGGTAAGTGTCGGGATGGTTACCCATTAATCATATTCAAAAGTATTATCTATTCAAGTGAATAAGATTTTGTAACATGGTGGACCCTTGTATGAGGTTTTGGTTATTTATGAGTTTTAATGATTGCAAAGAAAAAAATAAATTAATTATAATTTGGGGCCTTGTCGGAAAGATGGTAGTACCTTACTAAATCCATAGTCATGGTAGAATAAAGTAAGTCTATATAGAAAGGTCATGAAATAAATAAAACATGAAAATATGATGATAAAAATTGCATGTCATGCTTTATGAGATATCATGACAAAGAGATTGTATTACACAAGATGTGTTCATATGAGGATTTCATTACTATAACTAAACTATATATCCTTAGAGTCTATGATGTTTTATTGGACATTTATCTTCTTCTATCAGTATAAATCACTATTATTGGGATAATGGTCTAGAGGTTCCCATACTATGTGTATTCAAAAGTTTGAACTATTCTTGTGAATATGAGCTTTGGACATGGTGAGACCCACCACAAGGTTTGGGTTATGTATGAATTTGAATTATCACCAAGAAATAAATACATTCATTATTATTTGAGTTCATAATAATTATAATAGAATATATTTACTCACTGTATTCATGATTTTATATATGAAAACTAAAAATAATATTTTATGAACGTTTATTATTTTAATATACAAGGTTAATTTAATATTTGTGGAACAAAAAATCTGAGTTAAAGACTTTTATTTTATTGTATAACATATTTTATGATGACAAGTATGTGATGGAATAATTGTTAAACTTGAGACAAGACTACTAGGTTACATGTAGTGTTATTGGGCCTATTTAAAAGCTAAAATTTATTTAGGGTCCAGTATCAAATTTTATAAATTTACCCTAGCTATATAAGTCATGAAAATTAGAAATTTATGGTACAATTAATCTACTTTAATTTAAGAGATCCTATCTCATGTCTCCCATATCTTATTGTGAGAAGGAGTCCTATTGGGAAACCTCAATAGGATTTCTTCTTCCCAAATCGAAGAAGTGGTGTTGTGGTGATCATTAGGATATTGAGAGGTTCATCAGTTATCCTCACAAGCACCTAAAAATCAATGATTTATGCACCTAAAGACTTTTGGGGTGTATGTGAATGATATAGAGGGATTCAATGTTGGTTCCTTTAAGAAAAAAATTAGAAACAAAGAGTAGACCATGCCCTTGTTGTAACATCCCAAGTAAATAAAGAATAATACATTTTTATATTTATTAATATTTGTGAATTAAATATTAATTTTACTTTAAAGGGGATTCTATGTTCGATGGCATACCCAATACAAAAAATGGGTTTCTTTGAAATCTTATGTTGCACACAACGTGGGGTCATATTGAAAAATAATAATATAATATTATTTTAAATGGTTGTTAACGACAATTCGTTGTATTAGAAGGAATAAATCTAACTAACTACAATATGATTATACATGTTTGTTAAATGTTTTTACATTTATCTAATAAAATTTGGAGGCTTAAAATGTGAATGAATCCAATTTTAAGCATAAATACTCTAATATTCTTTAAAAGGATGATTTATCGTCTTTTTTTTTGGAAAACCATCATTAAATCTAGTATTGGTAACTTTTATTTGTTCTATTTGACAAAATAAAATTCTTCTTTTGAATCAGGACATCAAAATTTACTTTGCGTGATTATTTAGTTTTTTTTCGATAAAATTCATTTTTTATGAATAGTGAAAAATATTGTATTTTAATTGAAACATTTCCGACCATGGGCATCCTTGGTTCTATTTTGAGACCGCATGGAGCCACTTAAGAGTGATAATGACACTTTATATTAAGTAATTTAAAGTATAGACAAAAATGACATAAACATATATCTTTTAATAAATAAATTCTTACATGGGGTTATATAAGTTATCTCTTTGACTATAAATATTTATTTGAAATCTAAAAATATTTCCAACATCATGGTATTTTTTATATTTTTTAGACATAAAATAAATAAACTTATTTATGATACAATAATGATTCAGTGTTTACCTCATTAATGAATGATTTAAATAAATAAGATTATAAAGATCAAAACAACATCCAAAACCTGTCCAATTATTATTAGATGATTTTATTTCAAACAAGAGTCATCTTATCTTCGACTTTAATGAGTTTTGGAGCTTTAGAAACCTAGAATCATTATATAATAAAATAATATTTTCAAACATTCCTAAAGATCCCCTCATCCCCCTTATAAAAAGACCTCCTCTCTAACACATTACTCACACCACTCAAGCCCCTTGTCTTATCCAAACTCTACCAGAATAAGCTCTCAAGATCCTTCTCTTCCACCTAGAAGCCTTACCTTATGCAGAAAGCACTTCAAGAAATATTTTTGTTTCAAACCAAAGAGAGTTACCCGATTTAAAGGTAACATCTTCTCTTAAGTTATTTTATATTATTTTTTTCTCCAACCCCCTAAACTATTTTTATTCAATTATTTTATAAAAAACAGTATCCTCAATGTAATTGGTTGTTTTTATAAGAAGGATTCGAACTAAACTTACACACACCTCCGTCTAATGGATAAAGAACATACTGTTTCTTTGGACGATGAACTACTACCTCACAAAACGATAATTGTTCAATCTTCTCCCACCACCTATTATGGTGTCCATTAAGATGGAACTGTATTTACATGTGATATATATTATTTTTATATTGTCTCTATACTTCTGTATTTTTCATTTATTTCATACATTTATGGTTTCCATAACGAGTAAATACGATAATTTCATTTGAGGAAGTGCTGACTACCGCCCCCAAAAAGTGATACGACTCATTCATGCCATACATGGAACGTATAAAGGATAGAGTTAATTAAACAAAATTATATTGATATTATACTGTAACTATAATATACCTAAGTATTATTAAGTTTTCTTTCCTTTAAATATAAAATAGAAATGAAAGTAGCGTTCATGTGTACGTACGACTTACCGTGTCCATGAAATGTGCATTTCATTTCTTAACTCCAAATGATATGGAATATTATAAATACATATAAACTGTATATATATGATATATTTGATATCTAAATCATGAATATAATTCTGGATATAATGGAAATTTGACCACATGGACAATTTATAATTATATCAAGTTCATTTTTAATTCAAGTTTCGAACATCGACAAAATGTCTAATATGAACTCACATAATTAAATAATTTTTATAGCAAGGTAATAAGTGATATAAAAGGAATAATAAAATTGGAAAAGGTTCTTAAGTAAGTATAAATTAACTTAAGTTTATTATTTAGGAAGAAAAAGGAACATGCATGATAATTTGGACTTGAGGTAAGGGGTTTATTATCTCACTTTTAATTCTGTGAGATTTCCATTGTTCACCACTTATTTATTGCATGTGGTGTACTGTGTACTGCCATTTGATATATATTATCATTATTTTATTTATATTTATAGTATTCTGTGATTAATTTGGTGGTTATTAACTTTTTTTCATAAGAATCGATTGATTACAACGTGGTAAGGGGTTTTCATCTCACTTTTATTTTCGTGAGATTCAGGCTATATTTGCCACTATTTCCTTTTCTGTGGTGTATGTACTACCCATAATTGCATTATTTGTGTAATATTCCTTAATTTATGGGTATTTATATCTTCATTATATGATCCTTCCTTCATGAGGTGTATGTTTCATAAGTTACCAAATCGGTAAGGGAACTTTTCACCGTACTCTTTTAGTCAAAAACTTCTTTTATGTCATGTATTTTAATTTCCTTTTTCTTATGATCAAATATGTTCTTATATATCCTTATTTATGTAAATTTTATTTCCATGTGATAAGATACCATTTTTTCTCTCATCAATTCATTTTCTTAATTTAAATGTGACACCGTTAGGATGTTGAATTTATGTAAAGATACTTCTTTACCCAATTTCCATTTTTTGGGTTAATCTTCTACTTCTTGATTATTGTCATGCAATGAATATGTGTGAGTGAACTATGATTTTTTTACACTAAATATCCAATTATATTGGGTGTATTATTATTTTTCACACATAATTATGTCATTGATTTGTTATTAATCTAAGGATATGATCTTTGTAAGGGACTTTGTCTCAATTTACATTCCACTGAGAATTATTTGTTATTATACACCAATTCACTTTCATATAGTGTATATACTTACCTTTGACATATTATATCATGAATCTCTTTATTCTCATGATATTATAAGCTTTTATTAATGTTATTCCTCAATTATTTTTATTCAAGTGTCTCTCATTTGGTCAAGAACTCTTTAACTAAAATATTGTTTTAAATGTTTTAAAGATTTATTCTTCTAAATATTTTTCATTAATGTACATGTATTAGAAATGGTTTTAAGGATTTATTTACACGAACATGAATGTTTTGAAATTAAAATTTCTTTCGAAATATTCAAAATGGTATGAACACTTTGATTCAAAAATCTCTTTACTAAATGTTTAAATGGTGTTTAAAATGGTTTGATAAAGCATTGATAATGTCAATATCATGAAAAGATATATTGTGATTGCAATTTGTAAATGTTATCTTTCCTTTATTATTGTTTTATGTGTTATGAATATGTTATGGTTATTAGGAATTTTTTACGTATATGGGTGGTTCCGTGATAAACCTAGGGCAGGTGAGCCCGAGAAAAATCTCCAATGCATTGGGTAACGTGATAGAGGTAAATATTAATGTTTCTCCAAAGAGATTTAGGGAATATACTATTGTTTCCCTTGGAATTCAGGGATGACCTCCTTTATGGGAGGTTCAAACATTCCGATCGGTTTCTAACGTGTTTGTTCATAGAACCGGAAACATCCAATGATTCCACATCCATTTGGACCTACTTTCCAAAGGTAGGTGATCATTAGTTTGTGGAATGATGAGCCTTAGGAATTTGCATTGGTCGAGAGGATGGGAGGTCAGACTCATCAGACCTTTTTGAGGGGAATTGTTGTCTACTCTGGGACTCTCTTTATAGATTTAAGTTATGTTCGTGAATACTTATTACATTACCAAGTATAAAATGAGCTTTCCTTCAGATCTGACAATCAATGATTATATATGTAGGAAATTTAGAAAATCTTATATATGTATTCGAGGTTCTTCATCGATAGAGAATCATCCATATTTATTTAGAGATTCTTTATCAATGGTATCCTTCGACACATTTATATAGAAGTCTCTTAGTCATTATGATGACCACGCTAGTTTTAAAGCCACTAAGTGGGGCACTTGAAGTTTATTGTCCTTCAGAAGGACATGGATTATTTCTGAGTTGGGATCGAACCCGCAGATGGGCTACCTACGTATCCTTTGTTTTAGAAAAGGAATTAGAACCCACGTAGTTTGAGTAAGGGAGTATGATGTTTATGATTGATGGATCAAAGAAGGATGTCATAATTACTTTTACACTCTAAGCTCACGTGTGTCATGCTCGGTGTGAGAAACAAGAGGTATTGGTAAAAAAAATCAGACAATTGTTCCATGAAAGATGTAATCATAAGAAATAAGGTGGGACTTATGTATGTATGACTGCCTAGATAAATGAAGATTTGGATTTACTTCAGGGGAGAAATCCAGGAATAGGGTCCATAATGGTATTTGTGCTTCATGAATATTTGAATACTCTAACTTGGGGATTACTCCTGAAAAGGAGGCCCAAATTAGGAGAGGATTTATGATTGGGTTTTTACTCCTGAGAAGGAATCCCAGATCAAAGGTAAATTAGGAATGGTTAAGAGAAATTATGACTGGGGCTTACTCCTAAAAAGGAGGCCCAGGTTAAGAGACTTGAAAAAATTTAAGGGACTTGGGGCTTACTCCTAAAGAGGATGCCCATATTTATGATTGGGGCTTACTCCTAAAAAAGGATGCCCAGGTGAATAGGGTACATAAAAGGTATATGTGTTTTATGGAGATCTATACTCTTAATTGGGGATTTATCCCTGACAAAGGGTACCCAGAAATAAGGAGGGAACTTTGAATTATGATTGGGGCTTACTCCTGATGAGGATGCCCAAATTTGAGAACTTGGACTGGGGATTACTCTTGAGGAGGAGGCCCAGGTTAATGAGGATTTGGGGGTTACTCCTGAGGAGGATTCCCAGATTAGGGTTCTCTCATCTTTAAAGGATGAGGTTTAATGAATGAAATCTCAATCTTTAGTGACATAAAGATGTGTAAATCACTAGGTGTTGAGAAATATTCCACATAATTCCTTTCGGATAAGGAAGTCAAATCAAGAAATCATGCCATAAATGGCTTTGAAGAGTGTCTTGAAGAGTGAATCTTGAATAAGAGAGGTGGAATGTCTTAGGAGGGGTGAAATGGGAAACAATGGCACCCAAAAAAGGTAAGGGAATGAAAGTCCTAAGAGCCATGCAAGTATTGCATGGGTGCGCAAGTCTGGTCACACAGGTATACCTGCACGACGCATGGGTACTTGCGTGATTGTTAACTAGTAGGGTATACTTGAGCGATCCTTTGATCAATGCATTTAGAATCATTTTAAAGTTATTCCAGAAGGGAGGTACGCAAGTTCTATTTAAGGAGTAAGGCGACGCGCAAGTGTGGCCATTTCCCTTAAGGACTGGCCACTCAGGCGCTCAAGTGTTGATGAGTTTCATCACATAGGCCTTCCTCCTCCTCTTTAGATCTTCCGTTCTAGGTAAGAAATTACCTTAGAAGTGTTTCGGAAGCTTTTAGAAGAGACTAGGGCACCAGGAGATTAAATCTGAGTTTCTGGAAAAATTCCTCCCCGAATGGGAGGCCCACAAGGTCTATTTATAGGATGTAGAAGACCCGGGCAGTTATCCTTTAGGGCACGCAAGTCACTTGCGCGATCATTAGGCGTCGCGCAAGTGGATTTGCGCGATAGTGATGAAACTTGCGCGGCACATGTGATTTTGAAGCCTTGTTCATGCCTTTGTCTATTTTTGATGTTTTCTTCAAATGATGAATCAACATTTGCTAAGTCATTTCCCTTTCCATTATTTTAGACAATGTGATGAAAAGGAGCGTCAACAACTGTGATGTGTTTTCTAAACGAAACTCCCTACATATCTATGAAAGCTACAACGTAATTATGTTATGGATTCCACATGTTACCGTTATGATTTATGATTTCTATGTGTTATTCATAAATCTTATGATTTCATGAGGTATGTTAAAGATGTTATGTTTTTTATGTATTGATAAACTAATTTTTTCTTTATTTATTTTATAACCCTAAATAATCTTTTTTATGCTCTTCCCAATTTTTTGAAATGTTTTTCACAGGGTATAAGTCAGGGTAAGAGTAAGGAAGAACTCAAGAAGATTCATATCAAGAAAAGAATTATTGTTTTCTTTTAAGAATTTTTATTTTATGAAAAAATGGATACTGAGTAGAAGTGTTTACGCTGTAATTTTTGAGATGTAATGTAATAGTTATGGCCTAATTCTCTAAAACTCTAAACCTAAAAGGTTCCTCAATGTGAATTATTAACTTAATTCAAGATTATGTAATGTTTAAGGTCGTGTCCTTATACGTGTCTTCAAATTGAATGAGTTGATGATTTGATTTCGTTTTTGTGCTTACTTCTGATCATATAAGATCCTTGGATTGTTTACTAGGTTGTACATTACCAAATATGACAAAAAACTGTTGAATTGGTTACTAAAGATTAAAATTCCATTATTTCAAATTTTGATTGCATGCCCATTACCAACAATACCATTAATGATTAAGAAAAATTAAATACTAGTAAAATGATATAATGGTGATTAATTTAATACATCTCTATAACTATATAATGGAAATATATATATGTATATTAATTAATAAAACAAACTTTTTGTTAAATCAAAATTCAAAGAAATAGATTTTAACTAATCCAAATGAATCATCAATATATATTCTATAAAACATCCATTAATCTCTAGAAATTTATCAAACACACCTCTGTAACCTCTATATACGTTATTTAGGTGATTAACACATGATTGCATAATAAGGAATGAAATCACCATATCAAAGATATCATAGACAAAATAGTAAAATTAACACCAGAAAATTAATTTAAAAAAAGATTGATTAATAAATGGTTAATAATAAATTTAAGTGAATGGTATCAAGTAAAATAAATATAAATATAGTTCTAATATAGATGAATAATAAACCTAAATTGATTATATAGGGTTTTAGATCACGTCTAACCAAGTGGGAATCCAAGATAAGAGTTTTCATCTTAACTTACCTTTATTGAGACATGTTTCATATTATGCCTAAAGGATTCTTTTATATGGTGCAGTTACTACCTCATTGACTTCTAATATCATTATTAAATAATATATCACGATATTTACTATTCAATTTCATGACCCATCCTATTTATTTTTTTGATTCATTTATTACCAAATCTATAAAGTGTTTTCATTAACTCAATTTCCTTTCATTGAGTTATAATAAATTTTCTAACACTTTCTACATAATTTAATTTCCCCACCTATAGTTTATCTTTATCTAAAAATATTTATCTTTAACTATTCATGGATTTCCAAATTTATATATATTATAATTGTTTGATAAATTATTTTCTTAAAATGTAGGGGTTTTTTTGACTTAATTTCCATTTCATTGGTCCACAATATTTCTTATTTGAACATTTTATAATAAATTTGTTATATTATACCATTTATCTATTTCATATGTTATTTTATATTTCAATCAAGGGTTATTACATTTTCATATCAAAATATTTTTCTTTGATGGATTTATTTCTTCATAAAGTCTGACATTGTTAAGAATAAGTCTCATCCTCCCTATTATCTATTTATACTCCATGTTTATATTATTTATTACCATAAATGTTTTATTTTCTTATTTTTAATTTCAAATATTTGTTTTATTATTTTTACTCTTAATAATTCTCTAAATCACTTTACATAAGAAAATTTTATAACTCTTTAATTAATTTGGTTTTTCTTTAAAGCTTCAAAAAATATTAAAAAGATATTTATTATCACTTTTTTATATTTTGTATCATGAAATCCACATTTATTTACTTACACATTATTTATTTTAAAGTTTACATTATTAGGATTTCTTTTAAAACATTTTTTTAAAAAGTCATCTTGTCACCTCCTTGAAATTTATTTCTAAAAGTGACTTGTAACTTTATATTTTTATGAAAATGTTAAAAAAAATTTATATAAATTTATTTTTATGATTTGACATACATTTTAATCTCTTTATGAACAAGATATATGTTTTATGGGGTAATTTTCATGATCACCCTCTAAATTATCATATAATATATTTATTTTTGGAGATTAAATTTTCAATATCAACAATTATAATTCTTGAATCCATTTTCTATGATACCATTTAAAAATGTTATATAACCCATCCTATTTCTATGGGTTTTCATGATATGTTTTATGATTCAGTTTTTATGGCACACAAATTATTGGATTATCAATTTTTTGTTATAAGGACTGATATATCCCTTAAATAGACATTGTAAATCTTTGTATCTCATGAGATAATGCATGGCCATGATTACGATAAGCTATATTCACCACCTAATTCATGAATACGATTTCAATATTCTATGTTCACAGCCTAATACATGGAACTGATTTCAATTATTTACGTTCATAACCTATTGGGTGTATGTGATTATGATAAGCTATTCTCACAACGAAATTCATGGATGTGATTGTGATTAGATATTTTTACAACCTAATGCATGGAATTTATTTTTATTATCTGTGTTCACAACCCAATGTTTAGAAATTATTATGATAATCTATGTTGAAAACCTAATGTGTAGATGAGATTAGGATTAGCTATGTTCACAACTAAATGTTTGGGCATGATTTTGATTAGCTATTTTCACAATATTATGATTTTATATGCTTATGTTTATGATACATATAAATGTTATACTATAGGGATCAATATTATTATCTCATTTTTATTCATTCGTACACCATGGTATATTTATAATCCTTTGAGATCATATGTATTTTTATCATGAATTATAGAAATATGTTATGATTCTATGTTCTTTTAATCATATATTTCTCCCATGATCATTCTTATTCTCATGATTGTAATCTAATCTTTTATGACCTATTGATAAGTTTCTCCCCTTACTAAGACCTTAAGATCAGTCATTATTTTGTTTCCATTCCCTAGGTGGTAAAAGTGAGTATTAAGTATGATATGTCTAGAAGGATATCATGTGAACTGGTTATTTTTGTTATATGTTTAAGAAATGATGTGAAATGATACCTTTGTGTAAGTAATCTCCAAATACACCAAACCTATGGATTCTATTACATTGTGTTTATTTGTGAGATGTAATGATTAAATTATGAAATGGTGTAAAATATATTCATGTTATGATCAGGTCATGTAGGTTGGTATCAAAGTGGGGTTTTATTATTTTTTGGGTTTTGGTTAAGAAATACAAGATATTCCAACTTAAATTAACCATTGTTAAATTTAATGTGTTATATATTGATCCAATTAAGTCATAGTTGATTTGAAAGAATCATTGGAAAAATGATGGCGTCATAGACTTGGAAATATTATGAGTGATTTTTCAGATTCATATAATTATTTAATCTATATTTCATAATATATTATGGTTTCTTACTCAATTTAAACCTTTTTGTTTCAATTAAATATCTAAAATTAGGATTAAATGAGTTAAAAATGATTGTGATAGACAATGTTGTGATTATCCAGATGAGAAACCAAATTAGATGCAATATAGAGTGAAAACCATCCTATAAATTCAATATAAAGATATGAATAATTACCTAAACCATGTTGATATCTCAAATTCAATAAATAAGTATAAACATGCTATTGAGTCTTTCATGCATCAGTGATCACCTTCCAGTAGTATTTTTACAATTTATTAATTATCAAATAATGTACTAACACAATTGAAAATATATTTTTCATACTATAGATCTTAGTGCATGAAAATTTTGTTATAAATATTTATTATTTGGAAGTCTAATTTGATTAATATTAAACCCTAATCAATAAAATGATTCAAGATGAAAAAATAGACTCTATTAAATAGAAGGAGTTTAATGAGGCATTTTTCAATAAATATTTTCCAAAACTCTTTTTACTAAAATAGGGAGATAATTCCTTGATCAAATGAAGAAGGAGGATGATCCCATTGGTAACTATGAAAAAAAATTAACAAGACTATCCAAGCATACTTATGGTTTTGTTATTAATTTATAAATAAATACAACTTTTTTCTATGGAGGCCTAAAAAAATTCTTCAAAAGGAATTATCCATAGAGGAATTTGGTAACTATAAAGAAATTGTTTGATGTAAAATTAAAGTGGAAATAAAAATTAGAGATTATTATTATGTATTTAGAGATAGGAAATAGAAAATAGAGTTTCATGAAAACTAAAAATTATAGGGAGGAAAGAAAATTAAGCCACATAAATTCCCAAAATATGGGAATAAGCACTTGGAAAATTTTCTAAAATAATAAGGAAAATGTTTTAATTAGGGAATTAATGCCCATTGAGTGTATGAATACTAAATTGATATGAAGAGGACAACTAATTAAATGGATGGAATGAAATATCAGCCCAATGTACCACCCATACTTCAATGCTTCAAATTCGATGAGTTTAGTAATGATGAAAATCAATGATCTAACCCAAGTGATAAATATGATAACATGAATCAACAATATCCTAAACAAAATAATTAAGGTAAGTCTTATAAAATCACAACTGTTGTAGTGGGTCACTAAAATGACATGTGAATGGCACAATCATCATCCACGAAAGAATGAAAATTATCATATTTGAATATGGTTCTACCAACGCTTTTATATCTTGAATGTTTTCTAGGAGAGTCAAATCACCACCCAATGATTTGATATTGAATAACAGGTGAAAACTTCCAGTTCCATGATTACTCCATCCTAATTATATAACTCTTATTCGATATAGTTTTGTGGGAACATGCTTTATTAAAATATTATTATGCTCTATTTTGAAAATTTTGATGTAATTTTTGCAATAGATTTACTCTCTATATATAGATTCTATATTAATTTATGGGACAAAAAAATAAAATTTCCATACAATAAATCAAGCCATGATTATATTTCAGAGTAAGGTTGACTATAAACTCCCTATAAGAATTAAATCCATTATATGGGTCATAATACCCAATCATGAGGTGTATATATATATCAAATGGTAGAAAATAAATATTGATTTTATACCAACTATGTATAAATATATTGATGTTTTTCTTGAATAGTTTCCTAGAATTTCACCAGATTGTGAGGATTATATCTCATTAGAAATTAAATCTTTAGTCATGTTTGTTTTATGGATACCCTTATCTATTTTTAAATACGAGTGATATCTAAAATTATGAGGATTTATTATTGAATGGATCTTTTCCACTTCACTAAATTAATGTTTGATAATTAAAAAATTATTAATCCTTCTTTAACATGTGTGATGAAAAGAATTTTAATCTTTCACTGCTTGTAAAATAAAATTTTATTGATGATGTTGTTTATCGAATTTTATTTTCAATTTTTTTATTTGTTTTATGAACTAATTTCAAAGAAAAACACATCTCAGTATGTGTTTGGTTATAAATCATATACTGAATTTTTTCAAAGTTATTAATTACACTTATGCTCTAAAATAATCATTATTACATTTTTATACTTCCAGTTTTATAAAATAAAAAATCAAACTTAAATTAAAAATAACCCCCAACTATTTTAATGTTTACACAAGAACATGATTATGGATGGTTGCTTAAGGATTCATCCTAATAGACTAAATCATGATTTTGGAAATAATCATAGTTATACTATAAGATAAATATGTTTACACAAAACATGAAAATGATTCTTATACACACTCACATTTATTCACAACATAAAAATGATGCTTTAATACACTCATGTTTATGTGTAACACTAAGACGATGTTTACACAACTAATTCCTACACATATTGATGCTTAAACTGAATTCATACTCAAAAAAATTATACTTACATATTCTTTAATAATTTGTTTTTGAAATCATGAAATAATCTCTATTTTATATATCTTTTCATATATTTACATATTTTATATTATTAAATTGTGTTTTAATTATTCCATAATTAAAAATTTATTATTACATAATTAAAAATTAATTATTTAAATCACATATAAATTTATTTATAATTATTTTAAGTTGAATTGTATTATAATTTCAAGGAATAAAATGTGTTTTATTTTAATGATGTTTTATTTAAAATTCAAAATTTTAAAATTTTAATCATTTGAAAAAACAAAGAGTTTATCTCACATTATTTATGGGAATGTTCCATGTAAGTTGATTACTTATTATTTATTAATTTATTGAATGTTAATTTCAAAAAAGGTTTGTTATACATCTATTTTCTAGTTTTAAAAATTATCAAAAACTCTCTCTACTCTAAAATAGTTTTTTATCTTTGAGAGAGAAAAATGTTACTGTATGGAAAAAGATATAATAATAGTATAAATGAATGAATTTATAATTTTAGAAGGCTATTATGCATAAAGTAACTCTATATTTTGTGTTTGATAGAGTGATTATGATATAATAAAGTTTGTGGATATTCAAATTATACTATGATAAAGGCATTTTCAGTCATCACTGAAGCACTATCAGTTAGATTTCATCATTTCGATACTTTTCTTCTAATGAGATCACAACTTTATTTCCACCCCAACTCTCTTGTCTAACAAGATTTTATAGTTCCTATTTTTTTATTTTATAGGTTATTTTTTATGGTTTATGTTCTTCCATTCAAAAGGAGGATCTTAGTGTCAAGTAATAATTCACTTATAAAAGGTATATTGGGTTGTGCCTTTAGGTTGAAAAAGTTAGGTATCTGGTGGTATCTTGGTCTGGTAAAAGGTTGAGGATTTCGATTATTCCTATGTTTAGATAAAGTAAAGGATGAGTCTTTCTAGAATTAAAAAGGAAGGTTTTGGGTCATGCATCCAGGTTTTAAAAAGGTAGTTGTAAGAGGTTGTGGCTAATTTTAAAAATTAGGTCACTATATTAGTGGGTTTTATAACCCATTTTTAGAGTTTCAAGAATATATGTAGGATCACTTTGATATTGTAACACCCCAAACATTTTATGGTATGATTCCCTTAAATACATTTTATTCATAACAAATATTTCATAAAGCATTGTGTTCCTTTGAAACAACACTTAGTTATTTAGGATATAGTCATAAACAATCCATAAAACATAAATTTTCCACTTTTATATTTTGAATTTCGAAAAAAAGTCATCTAGAGTTGTGACCAATAGGTCATTTAGAGTCTGACGGAACCAACTTGATTTTTGATGAATAATAACATACCCTTATGAATCGTAATATGAATAGTAATATGACCCTTATGAATAGTAAATAATGATAATATTTTATTTTATTAATTTAATAATATAATGAGATATCAATTAATTTTTCAACGTGATATAAAATTAATTATTCCTTTGAAATAAAAAAATAAAAAAAAATTAAAAAATTATACCTTTAAAATTGTTATTTTTCGAATTTACTATGATTTTATTTAAAATTTATATTAATAATGTATAGAAAATTATTTTTGAAAAATGGAGTTCATTTTTGAATTCTATACGTCGAAAAATGGTTTGGGTGATTTTTTGGGATTTTCCTGAAATTCTAGAATTTTCGATGAATAGTGAAATATGGTAAAATTCTGTATATTGAAATTATCAGTAGAATACACTATTTATGAAATCATAAGTTATGTAAGACCACTTGGTTCGAACTCAAATTCCATTATTACTATTTGGGGTCACATGAATTAAGACTATTCATAGTCTTGAGCAAAAATAATATAATAATGATTAAAATAATGAAAAATATCATCTCTCCTCTATTATAAATACCACCCTCATTACCCTCTTCCTACCACACCTCTAAATACTTGATAATTACCCAACTTCTGCCCAATACTCCTCCCAAGGCTCTTCCACACTTCCTAGAGCTTGTGGTCTCACCAAAAGTCCAAAACCAAAGGCCTTAAGAAGGATCTCAAGGAGAAGAGATCAAGAGGTAAACATTCTGTTTAGTTTTCTTTCTTTTCTCTCATTTTATGTTATTCTTTCTAAATTTCCTTTGTATTGTGTTGGGATATGTCATTTCATATCCTCCTTACTGCCCATATTATGTAAGAGTGATGAGATACCCCCTTTCTCTCATCAAACTATTTTATGAAATTTTAAGTGACGTTGTTAGGCTGCAGAATTTTTTGAGAGATTTATCAGTTTTCTTCTATTTTGAGTTTCTTTCTATTATACTTCTTTCCTCATCTACCCTCATCCAAATTCTATGATAATTTAATTACCTTACATGTACATAAATTTTATTAGTATAATTTAATATTTTATCATTATCTCTCTTTCCCCCTCCTCTTATACGAAAAATGAAAACACCATCCGATATGTGTTAATTTATCACATTCAAGGACGACGGGTTCTCAATTTCTATTAATATATTCAAGACTGGTCATGAAAACTTTTTAATAGTCTAACCATATCATAATATATTTATTTTAAATTATGAAATTTCCTTTAATCCTTACACACTCCTAATATAAAATAATAATATAAAACAAGTTCATTATGAACAAAACTGCCATGTTAATCTAATCGTTTGTAATTAACTTTTAACTAATGAATAATTATCATATTATATGACCCAAATTTTTATAATATCATTTATATCTCTGTAATTTCATTAATAATATATATTAACAATTCTGGATGTTTAACGACACATCAAATGAACTTCCATTCCTGATTACAAATAAACAGATCATGAAAACCAAGGGAGAGAATACTTCCAAAACAATAAAATTGAACCTCTTAAACCAACAAAAAAGGACATGAATAAACCTAATAAGGTTATAATAAATCAAATACATGTATATTATTTTCTGCAATTATTAATTAGTTAAGATAAATTTGATTATTCAGGTCATGAAAAGAAATGAAGAACACACTTGAGCACAAGGTAAGGGGTTTCTCATATCACTTTCATTTCTGTAAGATTTCCATTATTAACCAATTATTAATTTGTTGTGGTGTATTTTGTACTGACTTTTGATATATATTATAATTATTATCTTTATATTCATGGTATTTTTTAATTAATTTGGTGGTTATTAGTTTTTGGTCATACGACTCGATTGATTACAATGGGGTAAGGGAATTTGTCTCAAATTCCATTTCATTGTCTGTTACATGGTATTGTGCAAATAATATTTCTTATGTGGTGTATCCACATACCATCTGAGAACATTTTTCATTTTAAATTGTAAATATATAATATATCCATATTTTGGTTTCATGGATATGAGTATTTTCTTAATCCACATACCCTTTTACATGCGATGTTTATTTGGAATGTTGGTTTAACTATGGAAATATTGATGAATCCATATCATATACTCTTTATGGATATTGAGAAGGAAGATTTTAATTTTATTAAATATATTTATAAATAATTATTTGGACTTGATTTGGTGTTTGGGGCCCGCTCTAGCCCCTCGATGCATCGACAGGTCTCACAAAACAAATCAGTTGGCGACAGACCCTTCGAGTTTGTTTCCAAAAATTAGACAGGTTTCTACCCACAGACTTAAACCACTTCAATGATATTGTGGTATCATGTTATAGATACATGAAATCAAATTAATAATAATATATATTTTTTCATTTTCAGTTATTACTATCCATGAGGTTTTCACTATGACAAAATCTATGGATGCAGTTTCATACACAATTTATTAATAGCATGTGTTTTTCATTTATTCACCATGCCATATTGGTTATTTCAAATTGTTTCTGATTCAATTATTATTGAATTCATGTTTCAGATATTTTTCACCCTTACTAAACATTTTATCTCACCCCTTTCATTTATTTTCCTTCAACAGCCTATGAAGAGGAGATCATTTATTGAGTTTCTGTGGATGCATTTTTTAGTTTTTGTTATCTATTGTATTTTGTAACCTTTACCAATGTAATTTGAGTTAAATATATATATTTAGTTTCTTAAAGACTACTAAAATGATCGTTACTTCATGATTTGATTCCTTATAATCATTCCAATGTAATTAGTAATTCACCAACTCCAATTTATAGGGGTCAGGGTGTTACAGTTTGTATTAGAGGAAGTTTAGTAGAAAACATGAAAATAAGATTGGAAAATGTAGATTAGGGAACAAATCCATAAGGTAGTATTTGAGGAAAAACATACAAGAACATCCTGGATTTTTGGTAAGGAATATATTATGTTGATATTTCGAGAAAATACATCCCTATCTAGATACAAACAGGTAGATGTGGCTTTTGCACAGATGTACATAGGAGTGAAAACTCCGACAAGGAGTTTCAAGCTTGACCCGAGGAATCCTATTGCATGAAAACATGACTTTTTTCACTCTTGGTATTGACAGTCTAGGGTAATATGCTTAGGATAACTCCCATTTTTTTACATTCCATTATAATTAATTTTAATGTAAATATTTCCTCAGTGAAACCATGTTTATGAGATTAGTTATGCATAGAATTTCAATCTATGTTAAGTTCATTTCTATTTGAGATTCATAATCAAATCTAGTGTATGACATTATTTAGAAATGGAGCCTAATAGAAGAAGAGGAATCAATACTCATGGGAAATGTAGGGATCTCCCCACTAAGGAAGTCAACACAGTCAATGTTGGAGAAGATCAAACCATGACCATATTGGGACAACTTACTCAGGTTGTGACGAATAACCATGAATCACCTATGTTGGATCGTTTCATGTGGCAGAATCCCCCATCTTTCAGTGGGACTACAAATCTAGTGGTTGCTGAGTCGTGGATCAAGTCCTGTGAAAATATATTCATGGAATTAAGATGCAATGAAAATTAAAAGGCAGTGATTGAAGTATATTGTATCAAGGGTGACACTGATCAATAGTGTTACTTGTTCCAGAATAACACATGGGAAAAATAAATAGAAGATATGGAATGAAATACGTTTAAGAAAATATTCTTCAAAAAATATTTCCCTCATGAGAAATGAACCGAAATGAAGTGGAAATTCCTTAGATTAATGAAAAGGGAAGAAGACAATGCTGCATCAAAGAATGGAATGTGTTGCATCCTTATGAAAAATGATAAATTTATTGATTATGCATCGAGGAAGTTGAAAAATCATGAGTAAAATTACCCGAATCATGATCTTGAGTTAGCATCCATAATATTTTCTCTGAAAATATGGATATATTATCTTTATGGTAAAAAATGTGAGATATACATGGATCACAAGATTTCGAAATAAATTTTTACACAAAAAGAACTCAACATGAGCCAAAGGAGATGGCCTGAGTCACTCAAAGATTATGATTATTCAATACACTACCACCCCATAAATTTAAATAAGGTGGAAGATTATTTGAGTAGAAAAGACCACAAAATTTTGAATAAGATGAGAGTTGAAAGGGATCCTATGTTCATGGATCTAGTAAATATGGATATGGGAATTATCATGGAAGGTAACACATCAATAATTTTTTAAATGGTTTCCAAACCTTATTTATTAGAAATTATAAAAAGTTCTCAAACTGATGATGATGAGTTTCAAAATAAAATTAATGTTATAAATGATGGGAAGTTGATTGACTTTGTATATGAAGGTGACATTCTGAAATTAGGAAAGAGACTTTGTGTTCCCACTATTCTTGAGCTACTGAGGAAACTATTGGATGATGATCATACCTCTAATTTCTCTATACACCCTGATAGCACAAAGATGTATAGAGATCCGAAGGAACATTTTTGGTGGGACAACCTGAAGATGGAGATTCATGATTATGTGTCGAGATGTTTGGTTTGTCAATAGGTGAAGACTGGAAGGCAACATCATATAGGAGTCATGAAACCCCTTCCAATACCTATGTGGAAATGGGATGATATTCCAATGGACTTGGTCATGTGGCTACCAAATAATCGAAGAAGGAATGATGCGATATGGGTCATTGTTGACCACTTTACAAAATAAACACATTTTCTTTCTATAAGAGATGATTTACTACTGGAAAGTTTAGAAAGAATATATATTAATGAAGTTGCAAGACTTTATGGTGTACCCTTATCAATTATTTCTAATCACGATCACTGGTTTACATAACTGTAACACCACAATCTTCCACTATATATTTTCCTTTGAATAATGTAATAGATTTCATTGTACACAAATTCGAGATTCTAACACACCGCGACCAATAAGGATAGCCATTATGAATAGCAATACACAATTTTTGAAAATTTATAAATTTTATCTTTCAAAATGGACCTCATTTTTGGATTCGGAATGTCTAAATTATCTTAGGGTGAATTTTTGGTATTTTTCTGAAAACTTTCTATTTTTGATGAATAATGAAAAACATTGAGTTATATTTTAAAACCAAATTTTTATTTAAATAATTTTTTATTTTATATAAATTTATTTTAGGTCGAAATTTATATATAATAAAAATATAATTTCAATTTAATTCATTGGAGTCAATTTATAATAATTTTAGATATATAAAAATTTTGTTGAACTTTTCACCGTCTTTTACCCACCTCCTAGGAGAATATGAAAACTCACATGAAACCTAATTTTAACACTTCTGTGAGTGGAATTTAAAAAATCCTAGAGACACAGTTGATATCAATAAGTAAAATTTGTTTCAATAAGATGAAAATAATTTTTGGGGAATATTAACTTTTTTACTATTATTTACCACAGTTAAAAGTAAATAGGGCAATTAAGTGTAAAAATGATATTATTATTACCCAAAAACATGTCCTAATTATATTGGATAAGTTTAATTCAACCAAAAAAGACTTTAGGAATAAAATATGATCCTTTAGATCCATATGGATTAGATTAGGACATTTATTTTTATTTTATTTAAAGAAGATTTAAAAGAGTTAAAACCAAAGTTTAATAAATAAAACATTTTTAATATAGGGTTATACATAAGATAAATCCGACTATAAATAATTATTATAAAGATAAAAATATTTCCTACATAATGGTATTTTATGTATAATTTTTAGACATTAAATAATTAAATTTATTTATGACACAATGATGATGCAGTAATTACCGTGTTAATGAAATATTAAAGTAATTGATATTATAAATATCCAAATAAATGTAATTTTATACTTATTATGAATTAAAATAATTTTATAGGTTAATATAACATGTTAGGGTTGGTTATATGAATTTTTTTCGAATTAATAATTCTATTATGAATTTATCAAAAACAAAATACCAAATAGTGTCAAAATTGACATAAAATAGTTTATAAAACAAATATTATATTATTAATTGATATTTCATTCCTAAAAATATAAGGCTTGTCCAAAACACTTATATAATTATAGTTGTATCATTAATGAACCACTTGGGGTTCTCTTGGAAGTATATAGTATGTTTATTAACCATATAATATAAAAATACAAATAGACATGGTAAATGTCAAACTATTTAACTAAGAGTTAAATCTAAAAAATAAAGGTAATATAGTGACCGAAACCTCTCTAAAACTTATTGGTTGAGTGGTGTTCGACCCATACCAACCTTAGACTTTAAATAATACATTTTGGAGACATTATAAACCAAAAATAGTTTTATTATAAAATAATATTTCTATCTTTTCCTAAGTTGCCCCTCACCCCTCTTATAAAAGGGAACTCTCCCTTCTCTCTAATTCACACTTTAAAAGACATTTGGATCGGCCGAAACCTACCAAAATACCCTATAAACTCTCCTACCTTAATACTAGAGGCCATCATTTAGTCATAAAGCTAACCTAAGGAGCCCTTTTGATCAAATAAATATGAAAAACTCGAAGAAGAGGTATATATTTCATCACCTCTTTAAAAGTTCTTTTCCTCTTCCACTTCCAATTTCTTTGTTGTTTCCATTCTAAAATAATAACTCCAGTATCTATTATATAATGTGATGTTATTATAAATATGGTAAAACCATATTAATTATTCTATCCATCTTTTGAATGACATGTCAACATAGCTGCGTACGTACGACCTACCGTCTCCACGTCGTGCTGTAATTGTTATTCAATACATTATTTTTTGGATGGGTAAAATAATGATGTGTAATTGATTTAAATAATAAATATAACATGATAATTATTCTGCATATATGATATACTATCCAATTATATATAATTTTTATATCAAAAGAATGATATTGTCGCTCGTGCGTACCTACGGATTACCGTCTCCATGAACGTGATGAGATTCATTCACCATCGTATCCATTCATAACTAATATTCATTATATGATTAAAAATAATGTTTAGAGACTTGATATAATTCTGTATATGAATAAGATAAAACCCATCCTTAAAAAATATGACTCACATAACAAAGAATGTAAAGTAAAATGAATCTGTTAACACCCAAAATGACGATAATACTAAGATATTATTAACAAAGCAATGTTAAAAGATAATATATGATATCATATTAATGTATATGATTATTGTAAAATTTAATAACAATTATTTAACCATTATAAAGGTGGTTAACTTACCATCAACCAAGGAAAAAGTACAAAGTGAGGGGTTTCTTATCTCACTTTTAATTCTGTGAGATTCCCATTGTCCGCCACTTATTCATTGCATGTGGTTTATTGTGTACTATCATTTGATATATATTATCATTATTATCTTTATATTAATGGTATTATGTGAATAATTTTGTGGTTATTAACTTTTTTTCATATGACTCGATTGATTACAACGAAGGAAGGGGTTTTCATCTCACTTTTATTCCCGTGAGATTCGTGCTATATTAGCCACTATTTCCTTTTGTGTGGAGTATGTAATTCCCCTGATTGTATTATTTTTGTAATATAATTTAATGTATGGGTATTTACATTTTCATTGTATGATACTTCTTTCATTGGGTATATGTTTCATAAGTTACCAAATTGTTATGGGAATTTAAAATTTCAATTTCCACTGATTGGGCTTTACGCATACTTCATTGATTATTTTACTCCATGATTATGTGTGGAATCACTATTTATTATTTGTTTAGTAATTTCCACTCCCCTTTCCATTGATATACTTTTTATACACATAATCAATCCATTGATAAATTCTCAAGTCATCGATATGAACTTGATAAAAGTAATTTTAACTCAATCTCTATTTATTGAGTTAAACATCCAATTCATTGGTGTTGTTTTTACAAGAATATGTGTGAATGTCCTCTGATTGATTTACAATGAACATACAATCATATTAAGTGTATTTATATTTTTCACACATAATTATGTTGTTGATTTATCCTTAACCTAAGGATACAGTCTTTATAGGAGATTTCATCTCAATTTATATTCCATTGAGACTTGTTTGTTGTTATACACCAATTGACTTTTATATAGTGTATATAATTTACTTTGACATAGTATATCATGAATCCATTTATTCTCATGATACTATAAAGTTTTTATTACCTCAATTATTTTTATTCAAGTGTCTCTCTTTTGGTTAGGAACTCTAACTAAAATATCATTTTAAATGTTTTAAAGATTTATTAATCTAAATCTCTCTCATTATTGTCTATGTTTTAAAAATTGTTTTTAGGATTTATTTATATGGAAATTAATGTTTTAAAATTAAAATTTCTTTTAAAAGTTTCAAAGTGGTATGGGACACTTTGATTCAAAAATATATTTTTAAATGGCTTCTTGACAAATAATGTGAATTTTAAATGTTTTCAAGAATAAGGGGGATATTTCTATCAAATAGTTTTAATGATTATTTTAATCTATGTCAATATCCTTCATTATTATCGATTGAGGTTAATTTGTTACAATACAATCTTCCATATTGTATTGAATGAGTTATGTTTGACTGTGGATGTGTTATTTTTATACCATTCATGGTTTGTGGATAAAGTATTGACATTTCATATGCTAGTTTTAATACAAATGTTTATGTTATGTTTCAAACTTTTCATATGAGGAATGCATTGGACTTAGTGAGTGACGGGTGGAGCCTGCTATAGCTATTCAATGCATCAGTAGGTCTCATGAGACAAACTAGTGTCCTGGAACAAGGCTTTGACAAAATCTTATTTGTAGTCTTGGAACATAGCCATGACTATGTGGTTATGATGTCAGACATTATGCATTTCATCATTATCTAATTAGATAATGATATTTCATGTGGTTATTTGACTAGTATAATACACCTTACTATGTTTTATTATGGCATTATTTACTCAGCTCATACTCATACCATAAAGTGTTCATGTTAATTATTTGTAAAGGCACGTGTTTTCAATTATTCACCATGCCTAATGTTTATGTTATCTTCTGATGTATTTATTAATCTTACTGAGCATTTGATCTCACCCATTTCTTATGTTTAATTTTCCAAAGATATGAAGAAGTTAGTTATGAGTGACTTGTTGGAATAATCTTGGAAGCTTGGATGTTTCTAATGGAATAATTTAGTGTTGTTTTTCTTTTCAAGTTGTAATGTTGACTTTATGAATGTATCTAGTATTTCCAAGGCAACTAAACTGATCGGTCTTTCGGGACATGATTTCCTTGTATCATTCCATTGTTATGTAATAATTCACCGACTCTGGGTAACTGGGGTCGGGGCGTTACAGTTGGTATCAGTGGAAGTTTAGTACAAACATTGGAAACTAGATTTAGATAAACTCTGATTAGAGAACATATCCCTAAGATGGACTTTGAGGATTAATAAAGAATAACTTCCTAAAATTTTGGTATTGTAGAGATTTTGTGAGTTTTACAAACAATAAATCCCTATCAAGATACGAGCAGGTAAAGGCGGCTCTGGCACAGATATACCTAGGGTTAAAACCCAAAAACACCTCTTTGAACTATACTCGAACGGGAACTGGTGCATGACAACAGGCCTTGCTGCACTCTTGGTTATGACACTCCTAGAGGATATGCTTAGGATAATTTACATTTTATTTACAAACTAATTTAAAGAATTTTAATATAATATGGGAATAAATAACCTTGGTTAATACTAGGGTGTTTTTGATTGAAAATAAGGTGTGATGATATTTTCTAAATACTTTTATTACAATTCTTACTCACACAATGTTTTCTGGTTTTAGTTAATGGCTGGATTCCAAGGAAGTCATAGTAACATTGAACATGATGTATAAGGTGAGAATAGTAGTCGAAATGAGAAAAGAAATGGAATGTTGATAGGTGTAAAAGATATTGTCTTCATGCTGAATCAGTTTTCCAAAAATATGATCAAAAACATATATATCATCCAACTCCCAGACTCAAAAATGAAGAGAAAGGCAGTGAATAATAAGATCTCCAGCTATGGAGACGATGTAGAGAATAAAGCTCAATTTACATCATGCCAGAAATGTGGAAGGAGACACCCAGGAAAGTGTCTCAATGGAACAAAGAAATGATTTATGTGTGGGAAAGAAGGGCATAAAGTAAAGAATTGCTGAGAAAAAAATGAAGAGTACTATGGAAGAAAATTAAAATGATCCTAAGATTCCAATTATGGTCATTTTTCATAAATGTAAGGGACCTTGGCATCACCCAAGTCAATGCCCTATTTTATAGGATAACCACTTGGTCAAGGATGAACCTATGTGGAAATAAATCGATGGAAAAATGTTTAAAGGTATTAGTGCTCTTTGTTGTTGAGATTACTTTGGATTAATTTTCTCTTATATGTGTAACCCTACAATTTATCATGTGAAAATGATATTTGAGGAAGAATTATATTTTCTCTTGTGGATATAGTTATAAATAACCATTTGGTTTTATATGATCCTTGAATTTGAGGCAATTACAAGTTATTATATTTTGGGATGGAAATATAAGGTATGAGATAACATTTTTGGTTAAATTATGTTATGGTAATTTTTAGGAATTTATCTCATTTTGGTAATGTTATAAAATATATTTTTTGAAAAAGGACAACATGCAAACCGTGTGACAACCCATTGCGTCGGACAAAGCTGTGGTAATCGAACCCACAACCAGAGTGCGATTGGGATTTATCACCTACCACTGGACTATGTGAAGTCCCTAGTTAGTGTGACTAATTATTTTTAGTTAAATTATTTTATTGATCAATAATAAGTTGATTTGGGGTATTATATCTTATCAAATGAATACCCTTAGTATAGAAAAATGATTTGGTGATTAAGTGATAAATGTTATTTTGGAAGACATTTTCTCTATTGGGAGCACTGTATGCCTAAGGAAAATAGAATACTGTGATATTTCATTTGAGGAGTAATGGTGGATTTTTATCTTTGTTTTTATTGTGGATTTATAGTGATTTGGGTTATTTATGGAAATTATTAACCTATAATAGAGAATATGTGAGTAGGTTAATTACTTTTAAGTTTGTGACTTTAAGAGTAGTCGATGCCATTTGAAGATACAATTTAACGTGGAAGACTACATAACCAAATTCTTCTAAGTTTTGGGTTTCAATATTAGTTTGGATTATATTGAAGGATTCTAAGGAATTTTTTTATTGAATGATATTTATTTAACTTTGGGGTATTGTTGGTTTAATTTTAGAAATTAAGATTAGTGTTTATTTCTCTAAAAAAATATCCTTTTTGGGGATCATCTGATCTTATACTAACTATTTTGGTTTTGATTAATCTCTTAAGAAAATGTAAATATATAGTTTATCCTTTGTGAATCATGTGATTATATAGAAGTTGATTATAGCACTTTCGGTGTGACCAAGTCATCTTGAATACTCATCATTTAAAAAAATGAGTTAGTAGTAGAAATTTATTAAATAATGAAGCTATACATAAAATGTAAGTATATCTCTTTATGTTCTCGGTCAATCTCATAAAAAAATTCCCCATCTTTATGAAATATAACTTAAAAAAACGTTGTCTGTTTACTTTTCCTACTGGGAAACTAATGACCATTCATCCTATCACAAGTTTGTGGTTTTCTTGTTATTAACTTTCTCCTGATCATGTTTTCTATCCCTCTCCATCAGAACTGGACACTTATTTTATCTTCCATATCCATGTTTTCCTATATGGAATCCTAGTATGGGTTATCTCAGCTGACCTTTGTACTTCTCTTTCTTTCTTTTAATGTGATAGTTCTATTGACTCTTTTTCTGATGTGGAACTTCCAATTTTGTTCCCAAGACAAAATTTAAAAATTTTGGGGATTTAATTTCCAATAGGGGGAAGAATGTAACACCCCAAGCTTCCACGGTACGTTTCCCTTTGAATAATGTAATAGCTTGCATTGGATGCAACTTCGAGATTCTAACACACCGCGACCAATCAAACTAGAAGTTAAGAATAGTAATAACCACTTTTTGAAATTTTATAAATTTTATCTTTCAAAATGGAATTCATTTTTGGATTCGGAATATTGAAATTATCTTAGGGTGAATTTTTTGTATTTTTCTGAAAACATTCAATTTTTGATGAATAGTGAAAACACTGAGTTATAGTTTAAAACTGAATTTTTATTTAAATAATTATTTATTTTATTTAAATTTAATTTAGGTCAAAATAGATAAAGAATTCCTATAAAAGTTCAATTTAATTAATTGGAGATAGTTTATAATAATTTTAGATATATAAAAATTTTATTGAACTTTTCAAAGTCTTTTACCAACCTCCTAGGAGAATTTCCAAATTCACATAAAACATAATTTTAACACTTCTCTGAGTGGAATTTAAAAAATATGAGAGAAATGGTTGATATAAGTAAGTAAAATGTGGTTCAATGAAATGAAAATAATTTTTGGTGAATAGTAACTTTTTTCTTTTATTTACCACGGTTAAAAGTAAATAGTGTAATTAAGGGTAAAAATGATATTATTATTACCCTAAAACATTTCTTAATTATATTGGTTAAGTTTAATTCTACCTAAAAAAACCTTAGGAATAAAATATGTTCCTTTAGATCCACTTGGATTAGATTAGGACATTTATTATTATTTTATTTAAAGAAGAGTTAAAAGAGTTAAAATCAAAATTTAATAACTAAAACATTTTTAATATTGGGTTATACATAAGATAAATCTGACTATAAATATTAATTATAAAGATTAAAATATTTCCTAAATAATGGTATTTTATTTATAATTTTTAGACATTAAATAATTAAATTTATTTATGACACAATGATGATGTAGTAATTACTGTATTAATGAAATACTAAAATAATTGATATTATAAATATCCAAATAAATGTAATTTGTGAATTTTTATGAATTAAAATAATTTTCTAGGTTAATATGACATGTTAGGGTTGGTTACATGAATTTTGTTCGAAGTAATAATTCTGTTATGAATTTAGAAAAAACCAAATATCGAATAGTGTCAAAAATGACATAAAAGAGTTTTTAAAAAAAATATTATATTATTAATTGATATTATATTCATAAAAATCCAAGGTTCGGTAAAAGAACTTATACAATGATAGTTATATAATTAATGAACAACTTTGGGTTCTCTTGGAAGTATATAGTATGTTTATTAACCATATAATATAAAAATACAAAGAGACATGGTAAATGTAAAACTATTTAACTAAGAGTTAAATCTAAAAGTTAAAGTTAATATAGTGACCCAAACCTATCTAAAACCTATTGGTTGAGTGTTTTTCGACCCAGCCCCACCTTAGCCTTTAAATAATCAATTTTTGAGCCATTATAAACCGAAAATGATTTTATTATAAAATAATATTTCTAGCTTTTCCTAAGGTGCACCTCACCCCTCTTATAAAAGGGAACCCCCCCCCCCTTCTCTCAAATTCACACCTTCAACGCCATTTGGCTTCGCCAAACCCTACCCAAATACCCTCTCAACTGTCCTCCCTTAATCTGAGAGGCCCTCCTTTGGTCAGAAATCCAAGTTAAGGAGCCTTTTTGATTAAATCAAAAGGAAGAACTTGAAGAAGAGGTAAATATTTCATCAGCTCTTTCAAAGTTCCTTTCTTCTTCCACTTCCTCTTTCTTTATTGTTTCCATTATGAAATAATAACTCCAGTATCTTATATATAAAATGATGTTATTATAAATATGGTACAACCATATTCATTATTCTATCCATCCTTTGAATGAAATGTCACCATACGTGCGTACGTATGACTTACTGTCTCCACGTCGTGGTGTAACAGTTATTCAATACATTATTATTTGGATGTGTATAATAATAATGTGTAATTGATGTTAATAATAAATATAACATGATAATGATTCTTCATATATGATACACCATCCAATTATATATTATTTTAATATCAAAAGAATGATATTATCGCTTGTGCGTACAAACAGATTACCGTCTCCACAAACGCGATGAGATTCATTCCCCATCGTATCCATTCAAGAATAATTTTCATTTTATGATTAAAAATAATGTTTAGAGACTTGATATCATTCTGTATATGAATAATATACATCCCATCCATAACAAATATGACCCACATAACAAAGAATATAAAGGAAAATGAATCCTTTAACACCCAAAACGACGATAATACTAATATTTTATTAACAAATCAATGTTAAAAGATCATATATAATATCATATTAATGTATATGATTCTTTTATAATTTAATAAAAATTATTTCACCATTATACAGGAGGTTAAACTACCCTCGACCAAAGAAAAAGTACAAATTATGGGGTTTCTTATATCACATTTAATTCCGTGAGACTCCCATTGTTCGCCACTTATTTATTACATGTGGTGTATTGTATATTGACATTTGATATATATTGTCATGATTATATTTATATTCATGGTATTCTATGATTAATTTGGTGGTTATTAAATTTTTTTCGTACGACTCGATTGATTACAACGAAGTAATGGTTTTTCATCTCACTTTTATTCCCGTGAGATTCATGTTATATTGGACACTATTTCCTTTTGTGTGGAGTATGTATTGCCACTGATTGTATTATTTTTGTAATATAATTTAACATAAGGGTATTTACATCTTTATTGTATGAAAATTCTTTCATGGGGTGTATGTTTCATAAGTTACCAAATCGGTAAGGGAATTTCAAATTTCAATTTCCACTGATTGGGCTTTACGCATACTTCATTGATTATTTTACTCCATGATTATGTGTGGAATCACTATTTATTATTTTTGTAGTAATTTCCACTCCCTTTTCTGTGGATATACTTTTGATACACATAATCACTCCATTGATAAATTCTCAAGTCATCGATATGAACTTGATAAGTGTAATTTTAACTCAATCTCTATTTATTGAGTTAAACATTCAATTCATTGGTGTTGTTCTTACAAGAATATGTGTGAATTCCCTCTGATTGATTTACACTGAATATCCAATCATATTTAGTGTATTTATATTTTTTACAAATAATTATGTCGTTTATTTATCCTTAACCTAATGATGCGGTCTTTATAGGAGATTTCATCTCAATTTACATTCCATTTGAGACTTCTTTGTTGTTATAAACCAATTCACTTTTATATGGTGTATATAATGTACATTGACATAGTATATCATGAATCCCTTTATTCTCATGATATTATAATGTTTTTATTACCTCAATTATTTGTATTCAAGTTTCTCTCTTTTGGTTAGGAACTCTAACTAAAATATCATTTTAAATGTTTTAAATATTTATTATTATAAATATTTCTCATTAATGCCCATGTTTTAAAAGTGGTTTTAAGGATTTATTTATATGGACATTAATGTTTTAAAATTAAAATTCCTTTTAAAAGTCTAAACATGGTATGGGACACTTTTATTCAAAAATCTATTTTTAAATGGCTTCTTGACAAATAGTGTGACTTTTAAATGTTTTCAAGAAAAAGGGGGATATTTATCTCAAATAGTTTTAATGATTATTTTCATCTATGTCAATATCCTTCATTATTCTCAATTGAGGTTAATCTATTACAATAAAATCTTCCATATTGTATTGAATGAGTTATGTTTGACTGTGGATGTGTTATTTTTATACCATTCATGGTTTATGGATAAAGTATTGACATTTCGTATGCTAGTTTTAATACGAATTTTTATGTTATGTTTCAATGTTTTCATAAGAGGAATGAATTGAACTTATTAAGTGATGGGTGGATCCCTCAATAGCTCCTCGATGCATTGTTATGTCTCATGAGACAAACTAGTGTCTTGGCACAAGGCCTTGACAAAATCTTATTTGTAGTCTTGGCACAAGGCCTTTACTATGTGGTTATGATGTCCGACATTATGAATTCCATCATTATGAGATTAGATATTGATATTACATATGGTTATTCAAATAGTAGAATACCAATTACTATATTTTATTATGGAATTATTTACTCAGCTCATATTCCTGCCATAAATTGTTCATGTTAATTATTTGTGAAGGCATGTGTTTTCAATTATTCACCATGCCTAATGTTTATGTTATCTTCCACGGTATTGCTTACTCTTACTGAGCATTTGAGCTCACCCATTTCTTATGTTTCATTTTACTAGTAAATGAAGAATTTAGTTATGAGTGACTTGCTGGCATAATCTAGGAATATTGGATGAATCTAATGGAATAATTTAGTGTTGTTTTTCTTTTAAATTTGTAATGTTGACCTTATGAATGTATATAGTGTAACGACCCATAGTTACATTAATGTAAATCCCTCTTGATCTTATTAAATGTCTCTTTATATAATTTTTTTTATAAAATGTCAACTTCTTTGGTTTTATGATAAGAGTTGTGACCGTTACTTTTATAGCCGTTGAATAGTGATCACGTGATTAGTATAAATATAAGGTTTTAACGAACCCAATTTTACTCAGACAAAGGAAGCGATGACCTCATCGAGTAGAATTGCCCCATACGAAGCCCATTTGTCAGAGCTCGGAAAAGAGGTGTCATCTTTGTGATTCGCCCTTAACCAAGCCCAAGCTGAGCTTCATTATGTCAAGCTCGAACGTGACCGTCTACGGGAAAAGTGGAAGTTGATTGAAATTATCACTCGAGCGATGTTATCCGAGCAGCCCCAAGAGTCTGTCACCATCGCACACCTTACCCTTAGGTATTATGCAGCTGTTTTAAGAAGTTATGTAACAAATAATTAGTACTATGTTCATGTACATTATTTTTTTATATAATAATGAATATAATTTCTAGTCAATTTTAATACATTGTAAATAGTTTTTAAAGTACAAATGGTTATTTTACTTATTATTTAATTAAGAAATCTATTTTATTAAATTAATGGATTTTTTAAATAAGTATTTTTGTAATAAAATAATAATAATAAAATTAAATTTATTTTAATTAAATATAAATGATCTTATAATTTTATGAATGCAATTAAAATTTTTATTAAGGATTGAAAGCCATTTCTGTCAAAACCCGTGAATTTTCAATAAATGTCGGTTTTTATTTTAAAAGTGAAAATTAAAATATTTAGAAAATTATTTAGATAAAATAAATGTTATTTTTGGAATCATGACATCGAAATTATCCAATGGTGAATTTTTCATAATTTTCTGAGACAGTCAAATTTTTGGGTAAAAATTAAATACCGTTTAAATATATAATGTGTTTTATGACATCATAATGACCCAATGGTGATGTAATAAAATACCATATCCTTATGTTCGGCCAATATATGTTTTATCATTAAAATAATGTGATTTTGGGTTTGTTTAACTTACTTTTCAAAGCATTAATGGACCCCTCAAGACATATTCAACACTTTGCCTTTTTAAATTAATTTCCATGGGAGTGTGACTCACCTCCACATAAGCAACCTTATTATTTTAAGAAGTTTGGACTTGGGCCTTATAAAATATTTTTTTCCTCTTCCCTTTTCCAATAAAAATGGTCAAAAACCTTGGGGTGGTTTGTGGTTTAGATTAATTTAATGTAATGGGACCCAAACCTAAATAATAAAGAATTCCCTCACCTTTCCTATATAAACCCACCCAAGCTCACACTTCCTCCTCACTAGAATCCCTTGGATTTCGTCCAAACTCTGACCTACACTCTCTTTAATCCTCCCAAGGATCCCCAAGCTCCCAAGGATCCTCTCACAAGCCTCTCTCTAGCCTTTTGAAGCACACTTCCAAGAAAGGGATAATTTTGAAAAATCTCATTTTTATCCGAGATTGCTTATTCGTAAGTATTTACTAGGGTTATTGCAATCGTCCCTATCCATGTTTTATAAAAGTGTTTTAATTTATGTTTAAAGTCCTTTTTACCCATTTTGACTTTTACCCCATGGTATGGAAGGAATCTTTCTTTTATTTACCCTACAAGGTACTTTTTGACTTTTCCGACAAAAGTATGAGAAGAATGTTTTTTTAACGTATACAGCATGAAAGAATTTTTACGGTTTTATAAAGCCATATTTTCATGAAGCTTACTCCAAAATATTTCATGACTATTTTCAACAAAATATTTTCTTTTTAAAATTACATGACGTTTTGAAGAAGAACAAGTTGCTATCGAGAGCTTCATGAGACAAAGGCCTCCTACTTTTAGTGGATCATCTGATCCCATGATCACTGAACAATGGATCAACTCCATTGAAAAGATCTTATCCATCCTTCAATGTTCTGAATAGGAGAAGGTTCTCCTGGCTGTTTATCATATGGAGGGTGAAGCTGATCAATGGTGGACATTGATAAAAAATACGAAGCCTGAGGAGGAGATCGAGGCTTTTGAAGGGAAGGAATTCCGGAAGATGTTTTTCGATAAATATTTTCCATGCACCATCCAGATTAAGATGGAAAGGGACTTCCTTTACCTCAGGAAAAAAGATGAGGAATCCGTTGGAGCGTACGAGGAAAACTTCACAAGGCTTTCACGATACGCTTCCGGCTTTGTCGTTACCCCCGAATGCAAGGTTGACCGCTTCTTTGGTGGGCTGAAGCCTGGATTTCGAAAAGCATTAGCGATCCGTGACTTCGATAGCTATGAGGAAATTTTCTGATGTGCCCTCAAGGTCGAAATGGAGATCAGAGAATCACAGGGGTAACATGGGGATAAGAAGTGTAAGGTGGACTTCAATGCTGGTGGGCCGATGGATAAATCCAACGGTGCTAAGAAGTTTCAGCACCCCACTTGCGAAAAGTGCAGAAAGAAGCACCCTAGAAATTGATTTAAGGGTACGAGAAAATGCTTCAGGTGTGGAAGAGAAGGGAACCTAGATGTTAATTTTCTGAAAGAAGGACCCGCGACTGCGACAGAGGAGAGGAACGCTCCGTTCGAACCTCAACGCATTGTTCAATTCTATAAATGCAAAGAACCGGGTGATTTTGCAAATCAGTGCCCTAATCCAAGGGTTTTTGGAGGCAACCAACAACCTCCATGGCAGAAAGGAAGAGCTTTTGCCATCACTTATGCCGAAGTGAACCCCGAAAACAAATCGGTGACAGGTACTCTAGTTATTCATTCAAGAATAGTGAACGCACTTTTTGATTCATGTTCTACGCATTCTTTTATATCTTGAAAGTTTAGTAGAACAATACCAGCACCACCACAAATCATGGAAGTAAAGATGTCGGTGAGTACGGAAAATGGAGCAATCATTGCATTCCATGAATATAGGTCCTCCCCTATTATAATATGTGGATTTAATTTCCCAGAGAACCTCTTCATACCCCCTTTGGTGGAATTTGATGCAATTCTTGGCATGGATTGGTTTTCCTTATATAGAGCCAACATAAATTGTTGGGAGAGGGAAATCACACTCCATATCGAGAATCGACCCCTGATTCTTTACAAGTATCAGGAGGAAGATGAATCTTCTTTAGCTCCATCATCTCAATCATGGATATTACTACCCTATGAGCACGTGTATCTGGCTCAGATGATTGAGTCCAAAGAAGAAACCATCCTTGAAGAAATGCCTATTGTGAGGGAATTTGCGGAAGTGTTTCCCGAGGAACTGCCTGGTCTTCCTCCTAGAAGAGATGTTGAGTTATTAATTGAACTTATACCTGGGGAATTACCAATATCCAAGACTCCATATAGAATGTCTATTGTTGAGCTTGAAGAGCGGAAGAAACAACTACAGGAGAATCTGGATAAAGGGTTTATACGCCCAAGTGCTTCACCATGGGGTGCACCAGTCCTCTTCGTCCAGAAGAAGGATGGGTCAATGCGGCTTTGAATCGACTATCGTGAACTTAGAAAAATCACGATAAAGAACAAGTATCCTCTCCCACGAATTGATGACTTGTTCGATCAGTTGCATGGAGCACAATACTTCTCCAAGGTGGACTTGCGGTCGAGATATTATCAAGTAAGGGTGAAGAAGGAAGATATCCCCAGGACTGATTTTCATACAAGGTACGAGCACTATGATTTCATAGTAATTCCTTTCAGACTCACCAATGATCCAGAAATATTCATGGAATTGATGAATAGAGTCTTTAGAGATTACCTTGACAAATTTGTGGCAGTCTTTATAGATGATATTCTAATATACTCCAAAACCAAGGAGGACCATGAGGAGAATTTAAGAACTGTACTAGAGACTTTGCGCATGGAGAATCTCTATGAAAAGTACAACAAGTGTGAGTTCTGGTTGAAGGAGGTCTCATTCTTGGGCCATATCATCACAAGAAATGGTATATCTGTGGATCCCTCCAAAACAGATTCAATTGAGGGATGGCCAAGGCCAACATCTGTAATGGATATCTGTAGCTTCTTGGGGTTAGCTGGATATTATCGACGATTTGTGAGAAATTTCTCACGATTGTCCAACCCTCTTACCAATCTAACTCGAAAGGGAGTAAAGTTTGCTTGGAGTGATGAATGTGAAGAAAGATTCAAGGATTTGAAAAGAAGGCTTATCACTGAACCTGTGCTCACTTTACCCACAAGTGGGGAGATTTTTGTGGTATTTAGTGATGCTTCAAAGAAGGTCTTAGGATGTGTGCTGATGCAGAATGATAAAGTGATATCCTATGCCTCAAGGCAGTTAAAAATCCATGAGTGAAACTATCCAACGCATGATATGGAGTTGGCTGCAGGGATCTTTACCATGAAAATCTAGCGGCATTATCTCTATAGAGAGAAATGAGAGATATATACTGACCAAAAGAGTCTTAAATATATATTCACAGAGAAAGATCGTAATATGCGACAGATAAGATGGATAGAGCTCATCAAGGATTATGACTGTTCAATACATTACCACCCTGGGAAAGAGAAAAAGGTGGAAGATGCCCTAAGTAGAAAGGATCCTGCAATTCTATCAATGATGAGAATTGAGAAGGATCCAATCTTCTTAGACTTGATGAAGATGGATGTGGGAATCATAAAGAAGGGAACATAATAAATCCTTTCACAAATGATTGCTCAACCATCTCTTTTGGAAAGTTTAAAGGATGCTCAAAAGGATGATGTGGGAATTCAAGAAAAAGTGGAAGCTATCAAAAAAGGGAAATCCTCAGAGTTCAATGTTAATAAAGAAAGAACTGTGTGGTTTGGGAAAAGACTATGTGATCCATCAAGTCCAGAGCTGAAGAAGGAACACTTGGATGATGCACATAGTTCAAATTTTCCTATTCACCCATGGAGCACAAAGATGTATCAAGATCTCCGAGAAAACGTTTGGTGGGATAATATGAAGAAGGAGATCACCAAATATACATCAAAGTGCCTGGTGTGTCAGCAAGTGAAGGCAGAGAGGCAGAAGTCTAAGTGGATGATGCAACCATTTCCCATACCACAAATGGAAATGGGAGAACATCACCATGGACTTTGTCACCGGACTTCCAAGGACATCTAAAGGCAACAATGCAATCTGGGTTGTTGTGGATCGTCTTACAAAGACGACACACTTCATTTCTATTCGAGAGGATTTCTCATTGGATCAACTGGCACAAATATATATCAGGGAAGTGGTAAGGTTGCATGGAGTACCATTATCTATTGTGTCTGACTGATATCCACGATTCACCTCTATGTTTTGGAAGAGTCTTCAACATGCTCTGAATACTGAACTGAACTTTAGTACGATATATCATCCTCAAACTGATGGCCAATCCGAGCGGACTATCCAAACACTTGAGGATATGTTGAGAGCGTGCTCAATGGACTTTAAAGGAGGATGGGATCAACATCTTCCTATGGTTGAGTTCTCTTATAATAACAGTTTCCACTCAAGCACCCAAATGGCACCATATGAAGCCCTGTATGGGAAAAGGTGCAGAACACCGGCATGTTGGGATGAGGTCAGTGAACGTAAGCTGCTTGGACCAGAAATGGTCGAAGAAATGGTGGAGAAGGTGAAAACCATTCAGCAGCATATCAAGGCATCCCAGAGTTGACAGAAGAGTTATGAAGATAATCGTCGACGAGACCTTGAATTTAAAGTTGGAGGCATGGTGTTTCTATGCATATCTCCGTTGAAGAAGGTCATGAGGTTTGGAAAGAAAGGGAAGTTAAGTCCAAGGTACATCGCCCCCTTTGAGATTCTTGGTCGTGTCAGGGCTGTGGCCTATTGAATAGCACTTCCACCTGCCATGGCCAAAGTACATGATGTCTTTCATGTATCCCTCTTAAGGAAGGACATACCGAACCCTTCACATGTACTCTCTTCTGAGGTGGTACAATTGGAAGACGATCTTTCTTATGAGGAGAAACCGGTGAAGATCTTAGATCGTAGAGAAAAAGTTCTAAGAAATAAAAAAATGCCCCTCGTCAAGGTGTTATGGATAAACCACAAGTTTAAAGAAGAAACTTGGGAGTCAGAGGATATAATTAAGCTAAGTTTCCCACATTTGTTTTAGTGTGGGAAAAGGAAAAATTCGAGGGCGAAATTTCTTAAGGGGGGAATATTGTAACGACCCAAAGTTTCATTAATGGAAATCCCTCTTGATCTTATTAAATGTCTATTTATATAAAATGTTTTATTAAATGTCAACTTCTTTGGTTTTATGATAAGAGTTGTGACCATTATTTTTATAGCCGTTGAACAGTGATCACATGATTAGTATAAATATAAGGCTTTAATGAACCCAATTTTAATCAGACAAAGGAAGCGATGGCCTCATCTAGTAGAATTTCCCCATACGAAGCCCATTTGTCAGAGATCAAAAAAGTGGTGGCGTCTTTGGGCTTCGTACATGACCAAGCCCAAGCTGATCTTCATTATGTCAAGCTCGAACGTGACTATCTACGGGAAAAGTGGAAGTTGATTGAAATTACCACTCGAGTGATGTTATCCGAGCCGCCCCAAGAGTATGTCACCATCGCACACCTTACCCTCAGGTCTTATGCGACTATTTCAAGGGGTTATGTAACAAATAAGTAGTACTATTTTCATGTACATTATTTTTTTATATAATAATGAATATAATTTCTAGGCAATTTTGATACATTGTAAATAGTTTTTAAAGTACAAATGGTGATTTTAGTTATTATTTAATTAAGAAATATATTTTATTAAATTAAGGGATTTTTGAATTAAGTATTTTTTTAATAAAATAATAATAATATTAATAAATTTATTTTTATTAAATATAAATGATCTTATAATTTTATGAATGCAATTAAATTTTTTATTAAGGTTTGAAATCCATTTCTGTCAAAACCCGTGAATTTTCGATAAATGTCAATTTTTATTTTAAAAGTGAAGAATCACATATTTAGAAAATTATTTAGATAAAATAAATGTTATTTTTGGAATCAGGTTGTCGAAATTATCCAACGGTGAATTTTTCATAATTTTCTGAGATAGTCAAATTTTTGGGTAAAAATTAAATACCGTTTAAATATATAATGTGTTTTATGACATCATAATGACCCAATGGTTATGTAATAAAATAACATAATCCTTATATTCGGAAAATATATGTTTTATTATTAAAATAATGTAATTTTGGGTTTGTTTGACTTACTTTTCAAAGCATTAATGGACTCCTCAAGACATGTTCAACACTTTTCCTTTTTAAATTAATTTCCATGGGAGTGTGACTCACCTCCACATAAGCAACATTATTATTTTAAGAAGTTATGACATGGCCCTTATAAAATATTGTTTTCCTCTTCCATTTTCCAAAAACCATGGGCAAAAACCATGGGATGGTTTGTGGTTTAGATTAATTTATTGTAAGGGGACCCAAACCTAAATAATAAAGAATTCCCTCACCTTTCCTATATAAACCCACCCAAGCTCCCACTTACTCCTCACTAAAATACCTTGGAGTTCGTCCAACTTCTTCCGTACTCTCTCTAGAATCCCCCCAAGGTGCCCCAAGCTCCCAAGAAGCCTCTCACAAGCCTCTCTCTAGCCTTTGGAAGCACACTTCCAAGTAAGGGATAATTTTTCAAAATCTCATTTTTATCCGAGATTGCTTATTCGTAAGTATTTACTGGGTTTATTGCAATCGTCCATGTCCATGTTTTATAAAAGTGTTTTCATGTATTTTTAATGTCATTTTTACCCATTTTGACTTTTACCCCATGGTATTGAAGGAATATTTCTTTTATTTACCCTACAAGGTACTTTTTGAATTTTCCGAAAAAAGTACGAGAAGAATGTTTTTTTAACGTATACGGCATGAAAGGATTTTTACGGTTTTATAAAGCCATATTTTCATTAAGATTACTCCAAAATATTTCATGAATATTTTCAAAAAAATATTTTTATTTTAAAATTACATGACGTTTTGAAGAAGAAAGGATATTTTCCTCAAGAATTCATTTCAAGTGTTTTATTAAAATCATTTTACATCTAGGATGACATTATTTCATATGTGTATGTTTAAAGTATCATGTCTCTATGATTTACATGGTTTCACTTTCCTTATTTTGAAATGATATACATTTATTTTATATGGATTATGTGATTATGTGATTATGTTTATGAAACCCATTTTATTCGTTGGGTTATTATGAATGATGTATGTTTATTTTGTGGCACAAGTAAAAATGATTTCATTATGAGATGGGTGGGACCTATATCTCTCTCTAATGCATTGGGTAAAGTATAGTATCATGATACGTCATGTGAAATGAGTGTTTACTCATGATAATTCAAGTGCAATGAGGGTTTACTCGTGTTTCATGTGCAATGAGGGTTTACTCATGCTCCATGTGCAATGAGCCTTGGCTTATGCTAATTCAATGTTAAGTGTTGTTGCCACATTTCCATGTTATGATTATCATGATTTATCATGACTTTATATTCATGTTTCTTTTATTATCTATTGATATTCCTATTGTCTAACATTTATTTTACTCCTCATATTATTCCATGTGTACTCCCTTACTGGGCTTTATAGGTCACCCTTTTCTTATGCATGTCCTCAGGTTATCCCATGAAATGCTAAGTACGAGGGAATGTAGTGGTAATTTAAGGAAGTTTTTAATAAATATGTTTTATTTCATGTTTTATGTTTTTATGTAATGATCCTAATCCCCAAATACACTAAGCCTCTCGATATTCATTTTTGTATCAAGTGAAGTTTTATGTAATAAATCAGGTTTAAGTTGTAATAAAAAGCAGGGTTGTCATATATAGTATTTCCAAGGCTACTAAACTGATCGGTCTTTTGGGACATGATTTCCTTGTATCATGAAAATGTGATGTAATAATTCACCGAATTTGGGTAACTAGGGTCGGGGTGTTACAATAATAATTATGTAAAATTCTTCAGAAGGCCTGTGATACTGATCTTCATTTAAGCACTGCCTACCACCCATAAACTGATGGACAATCAAAATAGACTATTCGAACTTTCAAATACATGTTGAGGTCTTGTTCACTTGACTTTAAAGGTAAGTGGAATCAATATTTACCTCTCGTATAATTTTACTATAACAATATCTTCCATTCATGTATTCAGATGGCACCATATGAAGCATTATATGGAAAGAGATGTCGTACACTAACTTGCTAGGATAATATTGGTGAAATAAAGCTCATAGTCCTAGAACTTATTGAGGAAACAATGGAAAAGGAAAAGATTATCCAAAACCATATCAAAATAGCTGAAAGTAGTCAAAAGAAATATGCAGATAACCAAAGGAAGGATTTGGATTTTCGAGAAGGAGATCATTATTTCTTAAAGGTATCTCTATGGAAGGGTATTATAAGATTATGTAGGAAGGGTACATTAAGTCTCGGGTACATTGGACGTTTTGAAATTATGGATCGAATTGGAGCTATAGCTTACTATTTGAAAATCCTGCCAAGTCTCTCCAAAGTTCACAATGTGTTCCACATATCAATGTTAAGGAAATACATGCCATACCCTACATGTGTACTCACATATGAAGAAATAGAACCTGATCCATATTTTTCTTATTGTGAAGAGCCTTTCAAGATTCTTAATATGAGAGAACAAGTATTGAGAAATCGAACGACTCGTCTGGTAAAGGTTGTTTGGAGGAACTATAAGATGGAGGAAGAAACATGGGAACCTGAGGATTTTATGAAGAAGAACCACCCATATCTTTTTTAATGGATTTATTAATGAAAAATTACGAGGACAGATTTTATAAAGGAAGGAATAATGTAACACCCCAAACATTTTTTGATATGATTCTCTTAAATACATTCTATTCATAGCCTATATTTTATAAAGCATTGTGTTATTTTAAAACAACACTTGGTTATTTAGGATATAGTGATAACCTAGCTATTAAACATGAATTTTCCACTTCTATGTTTTAAATTTCGAAAAACAGTCATCTAGAGTTGTGACCAATAAGTCATTTGGAGTTTGATAGAATCAATTTGATTTTTGAGGAATAGTAACATACCCTTATGAATAGTAATATGAATAGTAATATGACCCTTATCAATAGTAAATAATGATAATATTTTATTTTCTCAAGGAAATAAGATAATGAGATCTTAATTAATTTTTCAATGTGATAAAAAACTAATTATACCTTTAAAATTATTATTTTTTAAATTAACTATGATTTTATTTAAAATTTAAATTAATAATATTTAGAAAAATATTTTTGAAAATTTGAGTTCATTTTTGAATTCTACAAGTTAAAAAAAGGTTAGGGTAATTTTTTTGGATTTTTATGAAATTCTAGAATTTTCGACGAATGGTGAAATGCAGTAAAATACCGTATATTAAAATTATTAGTAGAATACTCTATTTATGACATCATAAGTGATTTAAGATCACTTGGTTAGAACTAAAATTTTATTATTACTATTTGGGGTCATAAGAATTATGACTATTCAGTGTTTTGAGCAAAAATATAATAATAATGATTAAAATAATGAAAATACCTTCTCTCCTCCATTATAAATACCACCATAATTCCTCTCTACCTCCCACACCTCTCAGGCCTTTAGAGTTACCTATGTTCTGCCTAATAATCCTCCCTAGACTCTTGCCCACGTTCTAGAGCTTCTGATCTCACCAAAAGGCTGAAACCAAAGGCCTTAAAAAGGATCTCAAGGAGACAAGATCAAAAAGTAAACATCCTCTTTAGTTTTCTTTCTTTTCTTTCATTGTATGTTATTATTTTTAAATTTCATTTTGATTGTGTTGGGATATGTCATTCCATATCCCCTTAATGCCCAAATTATGTAAGAGTGATGAGATACCCCATTTCTCTCATCAAACTATTTTATGAAATTTTATGTGACGTCGTTAGGTTGCCGAATTTTCGTGAGAGATTTATCAATTTTCTTCTATTTTGAGTTTCTTTATATTATTATTCTTTCCTCATCTACCCTCATCCAAATTATATGATAATTCTATTACCTTAAATGTACTGTAAATTTATTATGCTAATGGAATATTTCATCATCTTCTCTCCTTCCCCCTCCTCTTATACTAAAAATGAAAACACCATCCTTTATGTGTTAATTTATCACATTCAAGGACGACGGGTTCTCAATTTATATTTATATCTTCAAGACTAGTTTTGAAACCTTTTTAATGGTTTAACGAGATCATAATATCTTTATTTTACCTTATTTAATGTTCTGTATTTTTTAGAGACTCATTATAGGAAATAATAATACAAAACACATTCATTATGAACAAAACTGCCAAGTTAGTACAAACATTTGTAATTAACTTTTAACTAATGAATCATTACCATGGTATATGACCCAAAATTGTAATAAGATAATTGTTTTTGATTAAGAGCATATATCATTAATAATGAAGATCAGCAAAAGTACATGTGCGAAGCCATGAAGGGAAATTATCCACCCATAACTGATTGGTAAAGAATGGGCCTGAGGCCCCTAGCTGATGGGCCGCATTGTTTCCTTCCCTTTTGGTGAAGGAGAAGTTGTATAATGAGAAGCATTGGAGAAGTGAGAGAATTTTCCTGATGATGGTTCCAAATGACTGGAGTCCGCCATCGTTGTGATTAATAGTGTCGATTACGATGAGACAGTCAAACTCAATGATGATATCTCCCCATCCACGTTCAATAGTGAACATCATACCAGCAAGAATGGACATGGCTTCAGCAACTACCGGTTCCCAGAATGTCTGATGTGGTTCATATTTAGCAGCAATGATCTAGCCCAGATGATTTTGGGCAAGGAGGCTGAGGGCAAGAAGCCCTTCCTTTGGAAGAGTCGTGCCCACATTTTTCTTGAGAGTACCTTCCATTGGGTGATTCCACTAAGCGGGATGGGAGGGGGTAACACCCTGCAAGGAATGTCCATTGTGGCCTTTCCAACCCTCAATTCATGAAATGGCCCGATCAATCAAGAATTTGGGGGGTCTGTGAGCTTGATGAAAAACAACATCATTATGCCGGACCCAGATAATCTAAGCCAAAGTGCACAGGGAGCCTACATCTACCGAAGAGAGAGAGGAGCACCAACACGTCAGAAGATCAGGAAGGTCAGAGGCCAATGCCAGTGAAGCAACTGAAGTTGGGCCCCATTTATTCCAAATTTACATAGCTCCCAGGCAGTCAATGAGAATGTGTAAGGGTGTTTCTGGATTGTTCGGGTTGAAGGGGCAAAAAATGGGGCTGGGCATATGTCGGTGAACGAGAAGGCTCATTTTTGGTAGAGTTCCTATGAAAACCTGCCACAAAAATTGACGAATTTTTGTGGGGAAGTTGAGTGTCCAAATCAATTTCCAAGCTCCCTCATCACGGTCGACTGAGTGGATTCCAAGAGAAAGTATGTAGCCTGATTTCACCGTGTAGTCGCCCGAGATGTCATAGATCCAAAAGATATGGTCGGGGAATGTGTTTGGGACCTAGGGAATTATAAGGATAATTATTTGGTCTCTTTCGTTAAACCATTAAAGGATCTTATCCAAACACCACCTCTGTCCCTGGTTAAAAAGGAGGCAGCTGAAAGTGGCATCTTCCAGACCTGGTTGGGTGGGGGATGTATCCTGTATATCTTACTTATCAATAATCTAGGGATCGGTCCAGATTTTGACAGATGATCTAATCCCAATCCACCAGCCCAGTCCTTTATCCAGGAGCTTTTTAGCCCCCCAAATGCTTCTTGAGAGGAATCTAGGATGGGGACCAAGAGAGGAAGCATGAAAGTCTGTGTGGGGAAAGTACTTTGCTCATAGAAAACGCGCACATAGAGACGATGGACGGTTCACAAGGTTCCATCCTTTGTTGGCCAATAGAGCCTCATTGAAGAGAGGGAGATTCTGGAACCCCATTCCACCCTCTGATTTGGTTTGAAAAGTTTCTCCCAGGCCATCCAGTGGGGTCAATTCCATCCATCATTCTTCCCCCACCATAAATTGGTAGTACGTGTGTGGATCTGGTTGATGATGGTCGCCAGGAGCTTAAATAGGGACATAAAGTAACTGGGGGATAGATTGGATGACAAATTTGATGAGGGTCTCTTTTCCGGCTTTAGAAATTCTTTTTGGGGTCCAGCCTTGAATTTTTTTCTCAATCCTGTCCACTAGAGATGCGAAGATTTATTTCTTGGACCAGACAATCACTGTGGGAAGCTCGAGATACTTCTGATTTTTATCAACCATATTGATGCTAGATGACACGTAAAGTTCATCCTCTTAGAAAGAGGCAACCTTGGACTGAAGGATATTTCAGATTTTCCATGATTGGTAGTTTGGCCAGACGCCTTCTCATACTGATGGATCACTTGACAGATCACCCGACATTCATTAATTGTTTCTCTTGAAAAAAGGAGGTAGTCTTCAGCGAAGAAGAGATGCGACACTGGAGGGCTAACTCGAAAGACATTTTCCCCATGAATAGATTTAGAAGATACAACCCTAGAAATAAGATTATAAAAAACATCAGCCACCAGTACGAAGAGAAAAGAGGAGAGGGGGTCTCCCTAGAAAAGGCCTCAAGATGCGGCGAATTCTCTAGTGAGCTCCCCATTGACCTTGATTTTGAATGAGACAGTCGAGACACAGTTCATGACCATATCTGTCTATTTAGAGAAAATACCCATTTTCTACAAAATGACTCTTAATAAGTTCCATTCAACTCTATTTTAATCCTTGGTCATATCCAATTTTCCGGCCATGATTCCTCTTTTCGCAGAGGAGCGTGATTTCATAGAATGAAACACTTCATGTTCCATAATCGCATTATCAGTGATCTGTCTCTTGGCCACAAAGTTTCTCTTATTTTCAGAGGTAATACCAGGTAGCCAAGGTCGCATCTGATTGAAAAGTATCATTGAAAAGATCTTGTAGAAGACATTGCAAAGTCTGATAGGTCGAAATTCTGGGATCACCAGAGGTTTCTTGATTTTGGGGATGAGGATGATGACAATTTCATTGATGGACGCAATGCTGGAATTACCATCCCAGAGAGATTTAATCAATGTTCAGATGTTAGGGCCAATTATGTGATAGTATTTCTTAAAAAATAGGGCATGGAACCCATCCGGTCCCGGGGCCTTAGTGGGATGAAGATGTTTTAGAGCCAGGCGTATCTCGTCATCTGTCACATCTTTGGTGAGCTTCCTATTGAGCTCCTCAGTGATCACAAGTCTGATACAATCTTTCACCTCAGCAGACATGAAAGGGGTTCCTGCAGTGAAGATTTTCTGGAAAAAGCATGTTAAGGCCTCATGGATACCCTTGGTGTCAGAAATTTTGCTTCCATCGGGTTGTGAGATGCAAGAAATAGTGTTTTTCAGATGCCTGGATGATGCTTTCTGGTGAAAATACCGGGTGTTAGCATCCCCTTCTTTAATATGGTTGTCCCATGCATGCATAGCCCAAAATCTTTACTTGATACACAGGGCCGTGTCGAGCTCTCTTTGAGTAGCTCCAATCACAGAGAGATTGCGATTGGATGTGGGTTATTTGAGGAGATTGTTCTGTCTCTTTTCAAGGACACCACATTGCCGGTCAGAGTGGTGGAATTTCTTATTGATCCAAGACCTCAGATCAGATGCGACCTATTGGATATTGAGGCAGACATCCTTGTGGGTACAATTCCAGCTTGAACAGATCACCTCTTCGCATTCCTGATCTTTTGACCAGAAGATCTCAAATATGAAGGGTCTGCTGAATTGTCTACTTCGTTCTCCATGTATGCAGTTAATGATAATTGGGAAATGGTACGAGCAGTTGAGGGCCATGTTCTCAATATGAAACATGTTGAACAGATTTATCCAATCCGTAGAGCCCATAAATCTATCAAGCTGCTCAGTGATGCGGGTGCCTTCTGTATTGCCGCAGAACCATGTAAAAGGATTACCTGTGTACCACAGATCGACCATGTCCGCCCTAGAGACTTCATCCTTGAAGTATGACATCTAAGTTGAGGGTCGGATTTCTCCACCCCTCTTTTCCTTATGGAATATAATCTCATTGAATTCTCCTTCGAAAAGAATAGGGCTCGGTAGGTCATGTCGCAGCTTGCATAGAAGATCCCATGACTTCACCTTATCATTATGGGATGGCCAGCCATAGAATCCCACAAAGGTCTAGGGTGGGTGATGGTCCACCTGAATAATCACAGCCATGTGGTGCGGGGATATGGAAAATATATTTACGTTGATATTTTCCTTCCAAAGGAGACAGAGGCCCTGAGAGTGGCCTTGTCTGGGGACCGGGAGGCAGCCTTGGAAGCCGCATTTCAGGGAAATTCCAATGGTGTCCTTGTTTTCCAGTATAGTTTTGTACAGAAAAACCATATTAGGACGACTTTGAGTGCAATTTCGCTATAACATACAAACCGTTCATGGGTTTCCAAGCCCATGACAGTTCCAGCATAGGATAATCGTTGGTCTAGGTGAGGCTGGGTCTCACCCACCGCCGCCTTTGATTCCTCCAGACTTGTTTCTCCACTTGTCGTTTTCCAAATTTTGGTGGGATTCCTCCCTAAATGGCAAGTTTCATTTTGTCCTTTTCTATCCCCAGGTTTCAGGTCTTTCCTATGACCATCACTTTCTCCTTATTTCACCCTTCTCCACGTTCGACGGGTAATGGGTCCCGATAATGGAGTTCCGATCAGAATTCTTCCAAAACAATAAAATTGAACCTCTAAAATCCATAAAAAGGGCCATGAATGAACCTAATAAGGTTATACTAAATCAACTAAATTTATATGAGTTTTAGGAATTATTAATTAATGAAGATAAATTTGATTATTCAGGTCATTAAAACAAACGAAGAACACACTCGAGCATAAGGTAAGGGGTTTCTCATATCACTTTCATTTCCGTGAGATTTCCATTATTCGCCACTTATTTGTTGTATGTGGTGTATTGTGTACTGAATTTTTATATATATTATCATTATTATATTTATATTCATGTTATTTTTGGATTCATTTGGTGGTTATTAGTTTTTGGTCATATAACTCAATTGATTACAACTGGGTAAGGGACTTTGTCTCAAATTCCATTTCATTGTCACATACTTGGTATTGTGCACCTAATATTTCTTATGTGGTGTATCCAATTCCCATTTGAGAAAATTTTTCATTTAAAAATTTTAATATATTATATATCCATATTCTGGTTTCTTGGATATGATTATTTTCTTAAGCTATATACCCATTTACAAGTGGTGTTTATTTGGAATGTTGTTTTAACTATGGAAATATTGATGAATCTGTATCCTCTACTCTATACGAATATTGAGAAGGAAGATTATAATTATATTAAATTTATTTATAAATAATTCTTTGAACATAAAGTGGTGGGTGAGGCCTTCTATATCCCCTCAATGCATCGACAGGTCTCATGAGACAAATTAGTTGGCGAAAAACCATTCAAGTTTGTTTCAAAAAATCAGACGGGTTTCTACGCACAAACTTAAAACATTTTGATGGTATTGTTGTATCATGTGCCAGATACATGATTTCCAGTTAATAATCATATCTATTTATTTATTTTTAGTTATTACTAATCATGAGTTTTCACTATGAAAAAATATATGGATGCAGTTTTATACTCAGCTTATTAATGGCATGGTCTTTCCATTTATTAACCATTCCATATTGATTATGTCAAATTTTTTATGATTCACTTATTATTTGATTCATGATTCCTCTATTTTAACCCTTGCTGAGCACTTGAGATCACCCCTTTCATTTTTTACCTTCAATAGGTTATGAAGAGGAGATCATTTATTGAATTTCTATGGATGTGTTTTTTAGTTTTTGTTATGTATTGTATTTTTTAACCTTTCCCAATGTAATTTGAGTTATATCTATTTTTATATTTTCTTTAAGAATAATAAATATATATTTCCTTCAGGATTTCATTCCTTCTAACAATTCCAATGTAATTAGTAATGCACTGGCTCCGGTTTATAGGATTCAGGGAGTTACAAATATAAAAAAATATAAAAATATTTTTGTTAATAATTTATTTTCCACTAAAAATTAAATTAAATCTAGTAATTATTTAAATTTTTTACATAGGTTAATCCCCCCTCTTGACCAAGCAACCATATTTCCTTCTAGAATAAACAATTGGTGCTAGTTCTTAGACCTTGGATGAATTATCATCTTTGTGTAATATATCTTTTTCTCTAACCATATCCTAGTATTAACTATGTATGAAAAATATCTATTTGAGATGGTAGGAATTATTTTAAATGATTGTTGTGTACAAAAAATACCACCATATTTCTGTTGTAATTATTATGACTATTAGCATGTCTAAATTAAATCATATATTAAATAGTTAAGTATTGAACACTGGATGGCCATGGTAAAACCTCACAAACTCCTTGAGGCTAATCTTAATACTCTTACTAGTGTTAATAATTTGAAATATATACTTAATTATAAAATCATTAGCATAATTTACTATGATATTGAAAAAAAATGTTTTTATTCACATTTTAGCATGTAAAACTATACATCATATATGGAGAATCTTTCAAACAAATCATTATGGTTATGATAAACTATTTAAAACCAATATTGGTGTGCTGAGTATGATAAACCACACATAATAACCCAATTAATTACATGATTAATGGAATATATTTCACCAATATATCCCAAATATAATTTTAAGTCTATATTTTTAGAGAATTAAGAAAATCCAATTCACTATAAAGTTTTCACTTCCAAAAAATATCCATTTTCCCAAAAACATGTTCTTTTTAAGGACACACTTGCTTCATTCCTAGAAATTATCATATTTGGAAATTAGAATTTATTAATATTCTTACTCAATATTGAACCCTATGATTTTTTTTAAAATATGAGATGATAAAAACCAATATCTATAAGGTCTATAAAATAATATAATTATATTAGTCCATTTATAAACCTAAAAATATATAATAAAGTCTTCAATTTTCATAATAAAAAATTGCGCTTAGATATTCATTCACTTATCCCTGAAAAAACATAACTTATCAATATATTTAATAGAAAATTTCATATAAAATCATATTGGAACAATAATAATAATTATTATTTCTTATAAAACATGAAAACTCATAAATACCTTTCTTTAAAAAAATATTCATACGTTTTTCTTAAAAAATTCCATGATCTTTCTGTAAAAACATAAGCTCATTTGTTTTTGTTTTGAAGTAAAAATATTTACTTGATAAAAAATTGAAATAATATCATGTAGTTACCCTAGGAAATTATTCTTATATTCAACTTTATAAGAACACATAAAATTTAATCACCTAAAAATAATTCATATAACTCTTACGAGTAACCTATCTCTGATAAACTCGATCACTTTACCCAATTCACTGGGGAGATATACCGGGATGACCATTTATCATAGATATATTTGGATCACCCATCATTCATATAAAATTTTCAAGAACCATATCATAAATAAAACACATATATCTTCCACTTTAACTGTAAAACTCATTTAATTTAGAATTCAATCACATAAGAATTAACACTTTCATTTATCTCATAAAAATTAAAAGAAATTTATGTTTCCTTAGAAAATATTTTTAAAACTAAAAATTCATAAAATATTAGGAATAACAACTTATTTGAAAAACCAATTTAAATTGTAGAGTAATATTGATAATTAATTATGACTATTATGTAGGTAAAGGGTAGTCAAGTCGTATACATTAACAAAATATGCTTCTTGAAAAATGTAAAAAGTAAACCGTATGGAAAAGGTAGAGAAGATTTATTTTTTATACTTAAAAAAGAAAGTAAATTTTTTTACAAAATGAAATTTCATAATTTTTAATCATATATAAAAACATTTTTATAACATTTAAAAGAACCATGACAAGGAAGAAAAAAATTTGGAAGGAAAATTTTAAAACAAGATTTTAAAAAGAAAGTCCCTTACCTAGAGTCCAAACTTGTTTTGTTTGAAAGTATAGCATACCCAGTAATAAAATTATATTAGTTTTATAATTTATTAAGAACCTTTTCATGTTAATATTATTATCATTATTCCCTTTATTTCATATTTACCATGTTTTAGTTAGTTTCTAAAATGGTCATGTTCATATTAGGCATTTTGAGGATATTTGGTTTATAAGATCCAAATGAATTCGGTAGGTTGACTAAGGTCAAAGGGCTTATGATTAAATAATATTGATAATATAAATCATGAAAATATTATTATTTTTATACATTAAAAATATTTTTATATCCAACTATTGAAGGTGAACATGGAAAGTGAAATGCATTATACATGGAGGTGGCAGTCCTGACATGCACACGATAGATGTTTCCATTTTTATATTGGATGGAAAATAGATAAGGTATATGATATATTACCATTATATAATTATAATTATGTTATAAATGTCATATTATTTTGTTATTTCCATCATTATAACGAATCATGTAAGGTGGTAGTGAAGAATGAATCACATCATTTCATGGAAGTGGTTTTCCGCACATACACAAGAGAGAAATTATCATTTATAATGGATGAAAATGGTAAGAATATAGGTAATATATTATATTTATAGAATCATAATAATTTCATAAAGATATTATATATTCATAAATTATTTTATTATAACTAGCCATCTAAGGAGGCGATGAAGGAAAAAACACATCGCTAAATAGAGTTGGTAGTCCACACATTCATACGAGCAGTGTTTTCATCCTCCATAGGATGTAAAAGAGATATAAATGAGTCATTAAATTAATATAATAACATTAAAATATATATAATATAATAATTTCATTATTTTATAGTGGTTATAACATATTTTAAGGAGGTAGAAGAAGAAATACAATTGAAATAGGCTAATTAGGACTTATACCTACTTCCAAGATATCTTCCTTTGGATTACACCTTAATACTTATAGGATTGGTATTTTGGGAATACCAGGACCTGTATGATATGTTTAGGATAATTACAGATGGTTTTTGGTAGGGATGGGCCAAGTAAATTTTCTCAAAATGTTTGAATAAGTGAGGGAAGGGGGTACCTTTTTATAAGTGAGGGGAGTGGTAATATTGTAAATACTTTAAACTTTTAAATATAATAAATGTATTTTTTAAGTTCAAGTAGAACCACATGGAGGAATTTTGAATATAATATAGGTTAAGTTATTGATTCATTCAACCAATCACATATATCCATGTTTTAGATATATTTTATGCCTTATCATTTAGTTTACCCCCGTTAATCCTTTTAGCCTTTATCAAAGTGATAAAGTTTTACCATGGAAGATATTCATTATGAACAAAACATGAATTAATGACATTAAAAAAAATTAACCTCCTTATTCAAAATTTTAAATAAAATTTTTCATGTTCAATTTTTATAGGTGGTATAAATTTATTAAAATATATGTCCACAAAATGCAATGAAATTTTGTTTTTTAGAAAAATGTTATTTTTAAGTATAAAAATGATTTTATACCAAAATAAAATATTATAATAATTTATAAGAAATTATTTGAAATATATATATTAATAGGGGAATTTGGTATCTTTAAAATCAATTTACAACCAATTTGGACTCTATAAATCCATGTGAATAAATGATAGTTTTCATAAAATTCAATATTCTTTACTATTCCCTTAGAAATCGATCGTTTTATCAAAATACCAAAAATTCACCCCAAGATAATTTCAATATGATGATTCTAAAGATGTGTTTAATTTTATTAATTCAATATTCTAAAATTTTGAAATTTATTATTAAATAGAACCATATATTTTCAGGAAAACATTTTAGTTAGAATAAACCCATTTCTTTTGTGACTGGAAAATAAAATTATAATATTATATATGAACCCATAAAATATATTTATGAAAATTAATAAGACATGAAATTTATTTATTATTTACATTAACTATTTTGTCATATTCTTTCCCACTTTTATAAAACACTTTCTCATAATTTTAATCATTACTCAAAAAAGTGAGGGTAATTTTCACTCATAGATATTACTAATTCCCATATCTCCTATTTAATCATATGTGTTCTCTATAAAAGTTTTAAAAGGGGAATTTACTTATTCCACAAAAACTATTATTTCTGAATAAGAATATGAACCAATCATTCCACATAAAATAGCATCTCCTCTAACCGTAAAACTTCAAGGCTCAAATTATGAGATGCATTTGGTATATACTTTCTTAAAAAATATACATGAAACACATCATGTAAATAATAAAAAATGGTGGTATGGATACCTACTGAGAAATAGATCCCACTTTCTCTATAATTTCATTAGGTCCAATAAACCATAATATAAAATTTACTTTTTTTACCAAAGAATACTATACATTTGCAAAGAGATATTTTAAGATAGATATAGTTACCTATTTAAAATGAAGTCAATTTACTTTGGTTATATGTATGACTCTTTTTCCTATTGCATACTTCCCTCAAGTGATGTTTAATCATGTTTAACTTCTTATCCATCTCATCTACTAGTTATGTTTCCAAAAATTTCCACTCATCGACTCCATCCCAACATGCGGGAGTCTGACACCGCTTTCCATATGATCCTTCTAAATGTTCCATATGAATAATGGAATGAAATTTGTTATTATAAAAAATTTAAACTAAATATAGATATGAAAAAAATTCCCTAATAATCTAATTATTTATATCAAGTCATATCATATAAAGTATTAATTATATACTTCAACTGTCCAAAATATTGAGGATGAAAAAATTTATGGAAAATTAATTCAAACCCGTCAACTTTTGAAGTCCATTAAATTTTTTGTAAATATGGGATCATTATCAAATACAATATAGAGGGGAACTCCATGTAACATAGGTGTCTTCTTAATATAAATTCTATAAAGCTAATATAAGCACATAGTATCTCATATAGGAAGAAAATACATAGATTTTTTAAAATAGTCAAAAGTAATTGAAATCAAATTATTAACTAAATATTTATTTTGTAATTTGACTATGAAATTCAGTCATATATTTTTAAATTTCCATTATGGCACTGAAAATGATCAAAACATTCCATTTACTAGTATTTTATCTTTAACCTACTGAAAATTCAAACATTTCCTGGTGAAATTAGATATATCATTCTTTAAAACTTCCAAAAAATAATTTTCCTATAGGTATCCATACATCTTAGTGTTACCGGGATGAACAAAAAATAGAGAGATATAAACTTCACTAAAAAATTCCATATTTAAAAAGGAACCACTTAAATCACATAACCTCTTTCCAAATATCAAAATACATTACTTATTAAGTTTAAATTCAGGAAACTTACCCTTTTGAGAAATTATAATCTTTTTTTAAAACTATGATATTTCTTCTTAGCCTCCATAATTCTTTCTTACAATGATTATTACACTGGTACCTGATCTAAAAAGAAAGAAGTTTTTGCAAACATGATTTCTAGGGTAAAATTTATTAAATAATTAAATAAAGTATCATGTTATAAATATATCATAGTTAATAATGCATTATCTTTTTGAATAAAGGCATGAAATACCTTATTTACATTATTTGGATGATCCTTAATTGTTAAATCATAACTATTAATCAGTTCTATCCATCTTCACTACCTTATGTTTAACTTTTTTGAGTAAATTATATACTTTAATCTTTTATAATGAATATATATTTAATTATTCACACTATATATTTTATTCCTGTGTATTTTTGAAGAGAAATCCTATTATAGATATCTAAATTTCATTTATTAGATTATTTTACTCATGAGGTTTCAATTCAAAAGATGCATACATGATAAATCGATCATTATGCATCAAGAAACAACTAAGGCCCTTTAAATAAGAATAAATATAAATAAAAACTCTCCATTTATATATGGAAAGGATAACATGGGAGAATTAGCCAAACTTATTTTAAATTCATAAAAACATTCATCACATTCTTTTGTCTTGATGAATTTAACTCTTTTTCAAGTTAACTTGGCCAGTTTGGTAGTAAACGAAGCAAAGTTTTCAAAAAACTATTTACAGTAACCTGTTAATCCAAGAAAAAATTTGAATCTCCATGACATTTATAGGTCTTGGTCACTCTTCCACCACTTTAGCATTAGCAGGATGAGCAATTATTACATTTTTATTAACAATATATCCATGGAAAATAATATGTTGTAACCAAAATTCATATTTACTAAATTTTACATCCAACCACTTTAATTTTAAAATTTTCTAAAAAATACATTGATATTTCTCATGATCATACTAGATTTTATAATATATTAGAAAAGCATCAATTGTCATAAATATAAATTTATCCAAATAATCATAGAAAAATCTATTCATTAGAACCAAAAATATAATAGGTGAATTATCTAACCCAAGATTCATACCCACAAATTAACAATGACTATTCCTAGTTTAAGGTTCCATCTTTGAAATGTCCACTTCCTTCAATTTTTGGCGATGTTACTCAGACCTGAGATAAATCTCCGAAAAATATTGTGCTCCTTAGAGATGATTAAACAAGTCATTTATATGAGGAAAAATGATACTTTTTATTAACAATAATGTTATTAAGTATCTATAATAAATGAAATGTTTCATATAATAGTCCCTATTTTTTAGAGAAAATACAATATCACCCCCAAGTGAAGGGTGAGAGTAGATTAAGCCCTTATCAAGTAACTAATATTTCCACCTCTTCAACTTTAACAACTTAATAGAATCCATTCGATAAAGACATTTTGAAATTATATTAGCATTAGGAACTAATTAAATAGTAAATTCAACCTCAATATTAGGAATGAAACCAAGAAAATCTTTATAGAATACATTCCTACAATCATTTACAACAAGTACATCCCTAATTTGAATGGTTTACTTCTTTTCAATATATATACAAGAAAACTTTAACTACCATCCTTAATAAATTTCTCATCTTATTGTTATGTTATCAAATGTTTGAATTCGCTCTTATATAAAAATTAAAATACACTATATAGATAGAATATAACTTCTTTATCTTAGAATTCTATCTTAGTATAATAAAACAAAATCCAATCCCTGTCCATAATAACATTAGACTCTACTAAGGATAATATAACAAGATTTTCAAGAAAACAATTCCACATATGATGATATGAAGGTTCCCATAAATATTAGTTTCTTTAATACTTCAACCATGATTTTTTACCAAACCTTTTGTCATATTTTCTTGAGGTTATTTTTTTTATGTTACTAGATAATTTATTAGAAATAAAAAAATGTTTTGATCCTCATTAAAACATTAAACTATCATACTCAGAGTAAAAAAGTAATATCATTATCACCACTTCATTTGATGATCCATAAATATAAAATTACTTTTCAAAACCTTTATTCTTACAGCCCTAGTGATCACTATCATTTATACCTTTCCGGGGACATGAATTCTCATAAGGGATCATCTCATTATAACTAAATCATTTTACTTCCTACTTTTCATTACTTGTTTGACCATTACCATTTATATTTTATTTATATTCATGAAATAAGTGTTCCATATTAACACATTATTTAGGCATCCAGAATCTTATAATATATTCCTCATAATTATTCTTACCACACTTATCATGAGTGGGTAACTTAATTTTATTTCTTTAAAGTTTCATTGATGAATGCTTCCACATTTACCACAACCTGGATCTCTTATTATCCTTATTGTTGAAAAAGTACAAAAACTCTATCTTGAATTTCTCAAAACACCACATAGTTTCATCAAAACTCATTAAATGATTATTAACTAGATCCCTTTGTAAACCGGACTTAAATCCTGGCCAAAATTAAAAAAATTACTATGAAAGTTCAGAATGAAATTTGGTGCAAACCTGGGCAATAATATAAAGTTATAATTATAGGCAGAAACAAATTCATCCTCCATTTGCTTAAACTTTTGAAATTTTCTTTCCATTTCAATTCTAATAATTTTTATAAAATACTATTCTAAGAAGAGATGAGTAAATATCATTCATTCCATAGAAATAACATCTTATTTTTCCTTAGTGTTCTTAATAAAATACCACCAATGATTATCTTCCCCACAAAAATGATAACTATAAAGGGTTAATTTTTTGATTTTACAATCATCCAATGACTTTGAATATCTTCTCCAAAGTGTTAATCCATTTTCATCTTTCACTAGGTCCTAGAATCCACAAAAATTTAGAGGGTGTTGTTTTAGTAAATTATCTACTATCAACGTATTATTATATGGAGAATATGATCACTTCCTTGTATTGTTACCTCCATTAATACCCAACATCAAAATATTTAACATAGCTACAAACTTATATTTTCCAATTCTAACCCTTATAGACCGCTGGAACAAAAGAATATTATTATACTGATGCCTTTATACCTAAGCTTCCTTGTTTACTCTATGGAAAACAATTCAGAATAAAAATAGATTATTTGAATAAACATGTTAATCCACAAATTATATCTCATGATAACAGAACCATAAATTAGAATATTTTAAATGTATTTTTGACATCATCCAAGCCTCTAATGTTATCTAAACCCTTGTTATGATACCAATTATAATAACCCGCACATTACCATCCCATAAATTAAATTATGTATTGCATATATTTCATAACTTACATCCCAAAGACCTTTCTAGGTTTATATTTTTATAAAATTAGAATATAAATTACATTAAAAATATAAATTTTCATATAGTGTCCATTTTCCCTTTAAAACAAGTTCTTTATAAATATACACTTTCTTCATTCAAGGTAACTCCCATAACTCTAAATCTAACATTATTAATGTTCATACTCATCATTAATACTTATACAAACATTTGAAAACATGTGATGATCCAAAAAAATATTATTAAGATACATAAAAGAGAATAATCCATTTAGTGTATTTGTAAACTTAAAATTCCTTAAGAAAATTTTTCTTTTTCACAATAAACATTTGATCTTGAATATCTATTTAATTTTATATGATTTTTTTTTTAATTTATCAATAGATTTTATAAAAAAATTCATTTAAAATTGTTAATAAAAAATCAAAATCAAAAGGTTTTCTTGGAAAATATGAAAACCCAGGAATAACATTCCTTGAAATATAATTTGTTAACATTTTTAAAAAAATCATAAAATTTCCTTAAAAATATACACTCATTTTCTTACCTATTGAAATAAAAAGATTAAATTTATAAACCATTGAAATAATATCATGTAGGTTCCTTGGAAATTATCCTTATATACACCCTTAGCAAGAAGCTCATAATAGATTCACTTAACTATATAATTACTGCATCTATTAAGAGTAACCTATCATCAGTAAACTCAATCACATTACCTAATGCGTTGAGGAGATATACCTGGATTACCCATCAAGAGATCTATATTGGAATCACCCATCATTAATATAATTGTTTCAAGAAATATACCATGAATAAAACACGTATAACTTTAATTTTAATAATAAAACTATTTGAATTTGTCATTAAATCCCATAAGCAATAATAATTTCAATTACCTTATAAAAAATGTGCAGAAATTTTCGTTTCCATGGAAAATATTTTTAAAACAAAAAATCCATAGAAGATAAGGAATAAAATATTCTTTGAAAAAAATGTGTAAAATTATTGATTAATCTTAATAACAAATAATGGTTATGATGGTGATAAATTATAGACAAACTCTATACATTAAAAATTAATTCTTTTTTTACATTTGTAAAAAATAAAAAATAATCGAAACAAAAAACGTTGAAATGATTATTTTTTAATAATTTTTAAAGAAATTAAAAAAATAGTAAAAAATTACCTTTGAAATTATTTTAATAATAAATAAAAACATTTTTAAACATTTAAAATAACCTTAATATGGAATAATAAGATTTGGGAGGAAAATTTTAAAATAATATTTTTAAAAGAAAGTCCCTTACCTCAAGTCCCAAATCATTTCATTAGTATTTATAACCTCCTGAGTAAAATAATTGCATTAGTATTATATTTTCATAATTAAATTTTTAATGTTCATTTTATTATCATTATTACGTTATTTCATTTTTTTCAGGTTATATTTAGTTACGGAAATTGTTAATTTCATGTTGGATGTTTTGAGGATGTTTAGTTTATAAGTCAGAAATGAAATTGATTGGTTGAATAAGGTCAAAGAGATGATGATTATATAATATATAGAATCTTAATCATGAGAAAATTATTTTTTTATAAATTAAAACCATATTTTAAACTATCCATGGAAGGTTGATGTAGAAAATTAAATACATCACATCATGATGGTGGTAGTCTGTACGTGCACACAAGCAACATTTCTATTTTTCTACTAGATAGAAAAAAATATTATATATAGTATTTGAAATTTCAATAATCACAATAATTTTATAAATGTCATATTTATTAATTATTTCGATCATTGTGACCAATCATGTAAGGTTTTAATTAAAAACCAATCACATTGATTTGCGGAGATGGTATTCCACACATACACACGATAAGTGATATCATTTTCCAAAGAAGTAAATAGTAAGAAGATAATTAATATTTTATATTTATATAATAATAATAATTTTATATAAATATTTTATATTCATTAATTACTTATTTATAATCATCCATGTGAGGTAGTGATGGAAAATGAAACACATCACTTCATGGATGTGGTAGTCCACACATACTCACAAAGAATGTTTTCTTTTCCCATAAGATTAAAAAATGATTGAAAAGAGCTTATACATCAACATAATAAAATTTCTTGTATATTGAATATATTTATGTAATTATTTTATATTGGTAAAATTATATTTAAAATATGTATAAAAATAAATAAAATTCAAATAGGTCGATTAGAACTTTTACCACCTCCCCTGATATCTCTATTTGGATTACACATTAAGACTTCTAGGATTAATCTTTTGAGAATAAAAATACATCTAAGATGCATAGAGGATATTTATAAATGGTTTTAAGTATTTATAGTATGATATAAGTGGATCAAAAAGTTTAAATAAGTTGGGATAGGTGATGTCCTTTTATAAGTGCTGGGAGTGGAAATCTTGTAAATACTTTAAAATTTTAAATATAATTAATGTATTTTCAATATAAAGTGAAAACGAATAGACCAATTTAGAATATATGATATTTTAAGGTATAAATCCACTCAAAAATCATATTTATCTATGTTATAAAGATATTTTATTCCTTATCTCTTAATTTAACCCACCTTTAACCATTTTTAAACAATTACTCTGGTGATAAATTTTTACCATGGTGAATATTCATTACGAGAAAAAATGAAAATAAACTATTAAAAAACTTAAACCACCTGGATCCTAATATTAAATTCATTTGTTAGATTTAATAAATATAAGTGGTAGAAATTAATTTCAATATACGTGCACAAAACTCAATAAAATAGTGTTTTTAGAAAAATATCATTTTTAAGCATAAAAGAACTTTTATATCAAAATAAATATATAATACTAATTACATTGAATTTTTTTGGATTATTATTAATCATATGGGACTTATTTAAATTAAAAAAAATCATAAAACAAATGGGACTTTGTAATTACAAGAAAAAAATTACAATTTTTATAAGAATCGGTACTTTCCATTATTCACTCAAAAACCAACCGTTTTAGAAAAATTTAAAAAATTCACCCTAAGAAAATTTTCACTTGATAAATCAAAAAATTAATCTCATTTTTTATATTTAAAACTCTAATATTTATAAATTTAATTTTTAAATTAATTATTATATTTAATAGAAAATATTTCATCTAGAATAAAACCATTTCTTGTCCATTTGAAAGATAAAATTATCATATTATATATAAATACATAAAATATATTTATGAAAATTAATAAGAAATGAAATGGATTTATTATTAACATTATTTGGTTTTTCTAAATAATGGAAGAATATAATGATTTAAATTGGGTAAAAATGAAAATGTAAATCAAATGTTTAATCAAAGTTTAGTATTATAAATGGGATTATTAAATTGAGAGAAACTATAAATAATAATGACCTAGTTGAAAGAGTTTTAAGAGTTCTTCAAAAAAATATAATTCCAATAAGGTAGAAAGAGATGGAAGTAAATATTTTATGTAAAATATTCTTGATGAGTTTATTGTTTCCTTATTCAAATAATAGTAAGAATTTTAAACCTAGATATGGTAAAAGAAAAGGAGTTTCTTTGAAATCATAAATAAATTTTACTACTTACTCCTTAAATTTTGTGTTATAGGAAAATGATATTGAAAGAGATGGTGACATTTAGAGTAGAGATTACAAAATAAAGAAGGTATATTCAGGATGAAAAAAAACTAGTATAAAATGATTACCTAAAATCAGAGTTTTTTGGTTGTTTTTTGGAATAGTCATTGTTAGAATAAAAAAACAATATTAAAATTAATTTTAAAGAACCTTTATCATTGGTTTTTTCAAAAACCAATTTTAAAATATTAAAAAACCTAATTCACATAACCTTCTCCTCATTTTTTCAACTCAATATATTTTAATCCCTCTTCTTCTTGACTCATGAATGAAACCCAACCACACTTGATCTTATATGTTTATTCAATTTTAATACATATATTTTCATTATTTATTATATAACTTCCACAATTCCACCTTTTTCCATGACCCTTAACTTTATTTGGTCTACTTAAACCCTAACCCACTGGACTCACGACCACACTCCAAATTTTTTGTTCGGTCAATTTTTTACTTTATTTTTAAACATGTTTCTCCTTAATCTTGCTTCATCCACCATACTTCCACTACCCTCAAGTGAATTCATCTCACTTAAATATCTAATTTCTATCATGAGATTTCATATTTTTTAGGATTTTTTATTTTTTATTTTTTTAATATTAACAAGTTATTAGATAATTATAAATTGAATTTATCCAATAATTTTTTTGTATGTATATCATTTTAAACTATAAATTTTTAATTTTGTAATTAATTTATGCTTATAATTTTTTTGTGAATATAAATTATATTTAATTTTAATTAATGGGTATAAATTGTTTATTTTTGTAACTTTTTATATTTATAATTGTTTTATTTATAATTTTTTTGTCGTTATATATTTTTTATGAATAATACCATTTTTTATTAATTTTTTTAGTTATAATTTTTTTTATATTTATTTGGTTATAAATTATTTTCTAGTTGTAATTTCTTTTAATTATAATTTTTCTCCAAATTTAAATTGTTTTTTTTAATTCATGTATTCTTTTATATTTATATTCTTATATGTTTTAAATTTAATTTTTTATATATATTTTTATATGTTTAAATATATTCATCTACTATATTTTGGATTTAGGTAATTAATTGATCGTAATTGGATGAATGCATAAAGAAGTAGAGATGGACATGAAAATGGGGTTAATAATTTCTTGTAATTTTTTAAACAAAATCTTGAAAAAAGAGATCTGATTTTCTATCCATGCATAAAGATTTTGAATCTTGGAAAATTAAGGAACCAATAAATTAAATACCATATGATTTCTAAGGGATTTAATCTTAATTATACATGCTGGACTTGGCTTAATGATATAAAAAACGATTATAGATATAATGATGATGGAGATTCAATGATATAGAGGGTAATCTTAAAGAATGAATGTACAATGATTCTAAGAAAAACCTATTCATGGATTACAATACATTTTTTGTGTTATCCATAATACTAATATTAGTTAACTTGAAAAAAGGGATGGTTGGAGTGATAAAACATTCATTGAAATTATTGAATCCTTAAAAGGGATACTTCTATAAGGAAACATGCTTCTAGATTATAATTATGAGGAAAATATATATGATGAACAATGGGATTAATGTACAAAAAGATACATGATTTACTTAGTGAATTTGTGATGTCTAGGTAAGAATATGAAAGTTTATCAAAATTCATTAAATGTGGTACATCATGATATAAAATGTATTAAAAATACAACCATGATCCATTCTCAAGAATAGGCACCAAACCTCCCAGTAAAAAATAAGATATATTCCAAAAATTCATTGTCTTAAGTGAATATATATAAATTCAAAATAATATAAAGTCGAAAAAATTCAAAGAGATGAGATAATAACTGATGTAAACCTACATCACCTTGAAAATATAACATAATTGAAGTGATTTTATCAAAAATTTTATAATTTTGGAAATGAAATTAGAAATATTTGAATAGTATTCTAGATAGATGGAATGAATCTATATCGGTGCCTTAGTAGAAAATAGGGTTCACATCCAATTATGTTTGTAAACTATAACACTTCCCCAAGAATATGTATAAAGAGGAAATATGTGATGATGATCTTGAAGATTTTAAGACAAAAATAACCTATTATGAGTTTCGTGTTTATCTACCACTGTTGATATTTGATTTTAAATTTTTATTACACACTTGTGTTATAATATTTTATACATACAAGAAAGAGTATTTTCATTTGTATGGTATGATAATATTAATTTGACATGGATTTACTACAAATGGACACTTATTTGGATACATGTTAAGGGATATAGATCTTGTTCAATTAAAAAATAATTGACTTTATATAATTAATTACAAAATAGAAGAAATAAAGTGTGTATTTCACATCAAATAATTTTACAGATGGATTATCCTTACTAAAGATTTAGAAAGGTATTTAATGGTTTACAAGAGTATGGTTTTTTATAACTATTGCCTGCTGAAGAATATTATGACAAGGGGAAAATAATTTATGTCACATTTGGAAATAAAGAATGTTATAGTTGTAAAAAAAATACATTGAAGAAATTGTCCATTTTAATCGAGCTAACTTATTAGAAATTTTTAGTGGTAAAACATGACATTGACATTATGAATCTCGAGAAACAAATTTGTGATAGTTTGATTAGAAATTTTTTAAACATAAAAGGAATGAAAAAATATAGATTGAATGCAAGATCAGACTTAATAACTAAAGAAACATGTTTTGAGTTAACTCCCACTATTAAAGTAAACAATACACATTTTCATCTGGCTTGTCACACATTAATAAAAACTGATAAGACAAATTTTTATCAATGTATACATGGTAATAAAGTACCTAGTGTGTTTTTATTAAAATGTTATACATTTGGTTTCAAATAAGGATTTATAGTTAAAAGTTATGAAATATCAATACTTTCTTGTTTTGCCATAATATCTTATACCAGTTGCATTGTTTGGAATATTTCCGACACCTATCAAAAATTATTTCATCATGTTATGTTAATTAATCAATTATATGTTTTGTAATATCATAGATGAGAATTATTTATATGTGTTAGATAATGAAAATATCCTCACACTTTTCTAACAAAAATGATTATTCTACACCATTATTTTTTGATAAAATGGTTAATTTATTAGTTTATTTGGTGTGAGAGATAAAAATATATGGGCCTGTTTATTTATGTAAGATTTTTAATTTTAAAATACATATGAAAATTTTAAAGGGGTACGTTACTAATATAAATAGATTGGAGACCTATATTGTTCAAATATATATATATATATATATATATTAGAATAGGTGATTGGGTTTTTCACTGATAATTTTTTAAGTAGAGAACATTGATCTCCTTATATATCGAAATTTTATAGTTGAAAGTGATGGTAAAAATATATATGGATTAAAGGTAAACCTAATTAATCTTTATTAAGTGATTCATTAATATTTTGAAATTGTGAACAATATAGGTGAGGTTCAACCATATACATCATCTCATATTTATAGTCTGAACGTATGATATTTGGGAAGAAATGAAATGTGGTTGATGGATGGTCATAAAAACACATTTTTTCATGGTTTAATGATAAATTAAACAGTAATTTATCTATGTTATAAATATATAAGTGGTTATTAGGGTACTAAGAGTTAATTTGATCAGATGTTTTAGTTTTGATATTAATGGTTACATATTTTACAAAAAAACATGGACAATAGAACCATTAAAAAAATGGAGTAATGGTCATCATTGAAGCACTGAATTTATTAAGTTCCAAAGATAAAAACTTGATTTTTGACTGAAAATATTATTTTAGTGTTATTGAGTATATATTGAATATTGACTATACTAAAATTTGGGCACTTCTTTTAAGTGTAACTGGGTTGATATTAACAATGTTGTGAAACATGATGAGTATGTAATTACACTTTTTGATTTGAAAATATTTAGTTTAAAAGAGGAATATTTTACGATGAAGATGCATGAAAAAATATTTTATATTATTTACCCATAAAATGATCTGTGGTCCATTTTTTTTAGGGAAAAAAATAATTTTGGTGATTAGAATATCGATAATGTCGAATACTTATGTGAAATGTCTTCATCTGTTGCACTATTACCCAAGGATAAAAATGAATATGATGTAGATATATTCCACGAAACATGAAATTATTACATATAAGATATATAGGAAAACACTCCATTACTGTCCTAATTAATCATGATAATTTTTTTTTGAAATTAACACTGTTAAAAGAGTTATTTTAATAAATTAGATATTTAAATATAAATATGTTGAGAATCCATGGCATTTTTTAATTTTATATATATTTATTATATTTATATATCCATTTTTTGGTTAAAAAATTTCTCACTTCATCATTTTTTATGAGGATTTCCTTTATATTGTTTGTTTTAATGTATACACTTTTATTTAACAAAATATTTATAATTTTCCTCATATTATAAAAAAAACAAAATTTTTTAGTTATTAAATTTATTTTTTTCCAATCAAATACACAAAAAAAATACATATTTATATATGATAATAATTTCTTTTATTTTTATCAATTTTTATATTCACTAGTTTTAGTTAATAAAAATTGTATGATTAGTCTAATATTCAATGTTTTTATTTCTATTATAAAGAAAAAAATTTTATTGTCACACCCTTGTTTTTATTTTATTCTTACATTTTGGTTTATATTTTTGTCTTTAGATTGTCTCTTGAGTTTAGGTTACTTTGGATGAAATTTATGAATTTTTGGATGTTTTTATTCTATTTGACAGTTTAGGTGCATGTGTAAGTGGTAATCGTGCGACCACTTGTGGTTGAGTCTAGTTTCAGTTCATTTTGAACTTTCATGGTTTGATTTACTTGGGAAACACATGGTTTGGTTCAAATCACGCGGCTCTTAGGAGAAAATATGTGGGTCCTTTGGTGTTTGTGGTTGATGATGCATGACTTGAGCATGGTCAGGAAAACTGTGTGTAAGGTGTGCACATTGTTCTGACAGAACCATGCCATACAGTTAGAATAAGGTTTCCCAAACTATGTTTGTTCACAATGTGTCCAGTAAAGGGGTATGTGGTTGGTGCATAGTTTGGGAAGGCATGCATAAAAACCATGCATAGTGCCCAAGTTTCATAAAATGGTGAAATTCTTCATCTACCCCCTTTAAAATTTAACCCCAAACGCCCTCTCTTCCCCTATCTTGGCTCATGCGACAAAAAGGAGCCTCTACCCTTCTTATTCAAGCCGCATCTCCTCTTCCAAGGGTGAAATCAAGGGGTTTATTCAATTTTTAGCTCAAATATTCAAGGTATTCCTCTCTTATCTTCCTCTTCTCCCTTATTCATTTATTTTTTTCTTTATGGTTCCTATTCTCCCATAGTCTTGTATGTCTAGGTTTAATTTTCCTTTGAGTTTAAATTTAGATTTTTGTGTTGTTAAGGTTTCTTATGGAAGATCTTTCCTTCTTGGACCCTCATGGAGTTGTTCCAAGTGGGTGTTTTTGAAGTGCTTGTGGTTTGAGGTAGGTTTTCCATTGTACTTGGACTTTTAATTGAATAATAATTGATTTATTTCTTTTTACACCATTCTTGGATGTTAAATAGAGATGTGTAATTATTATAATAACTTTTTTGTTTCGAAATGAAGTGATTTAGTTCTTATTATGAAGTGTCTAAATTTTTTTACTAAATATTGCACAACAAGTGTTTGATAAATTTCCCAGTTGGCCTTTTTAAGTGATTTATGGTTTATAAATTATTTATTTGGTTGGTAAATATGTTGTGAGTGCAAAAATGTATTTTTTAAATTGTTTTCAATTTTCAAATGGTGTATTTACACCTTTTTAAAAAGATGGATTTTGTTCTTTGGAAATGGGTGGCTTCTCAAAGAGTGATTGATGCTCATTTAATACTTTAATATGATGATCATCATTTGAAAACTCTCCTTGGATGATCCCATTACCTTGGTTTTTTTGATTGTGATGGGAGGTCCATGGCATGGGACTCTTTCATAAACTATTGGTTTCAAGGCATGGGATTTTTCCTTTGGGTGATTCAAGGTAATTATTGTGTGTGATTCTTATATGTGATAATCGTGTTTGATGCATATATATGTGGTTTTTTGCTTATTTATTTTCAATTTTATCACCCCAATTTAGTCATGACATGGGAACCTAGAATAGCTAGTGGATCTTCCAGGAATAGATGCTACACTAGTTAAGGTTATACACTGGCTAGTGTCCCTTAGTACGAACCTTGCTCTACTTTGGGATTGTGCCCCTCGGTTAGGCCTGGTACGGTAAGACCGAGCATGTGGGTGACGTGATGTCATCGAGTAAGGCTTACTTAGGGGGTGAGTTAGGTGTTAGTATGTTCTATATTTTCCACTGTGCTCCTAGGTTTTCCCAGGTTCATCAACACTTAGTCGTCTATGGTGGATGATTGAGATGCCTTGACTTCTTAGTCACTCATTCTTTCTATTTCCCATTTCCCTTATGTGATCATTTCTACTACATCTTTTTATGGTGATTCTATTTGATAAAAGTGACATAATTTTTTTCAAATTTTTATAGAATTTTTTTAGTATGATATACAACTTCTCTATAAATTTTTATAAAATATTAAATATTCTTCCTTATAAAAGAATATCATTTTGAATAAATAGGTAAATAGGCCGTGTTTTGTTTTAAAGTGTAAATGTGTGAAAAAATATTGTTTATTTACTTTATTTAAAACATGTAATTGATGTTTCTTTGTTAGAATAAATTTATTGGTAATACATTTATTTAGGCATTCCTATTGAGTTTTAATACTCATGTTTATGCCTCATTCTTATTTTTAGCTTTTGGTGTCGGTTACATCTTAGTTTTGATTGTCATGGGTGATATTCAGTGATGTGATTAGAGAGTGCCTCTTAGGTTCACATAGAGGTTTAGTGTTCATCGGGTTTGGTTTTGTTTTTATGTTCATCTTTGTTGTATGTTTTATTTATTTATAGATGTTGATGAGTTGTTTAATTTATTTATTTTTGGGATTCTCTACTTTCTTTTAATTCTTTTTTTGTTTTCACTCAGAGAAATTTCTCTCATTGGTTCTCACTAATTCCCTTGAGAATTTTATCAAACCTAAGAGGATTTCAAATTCCTATCACTCCTTGTTGTTGGATAACTCGTGTGGCCGGTTTAGGGTTGACCTGAGTTGGTTTGCGAAATAATTCTCTTAAACACTAGGTTCTTTTGAGCGCCCATCTTTCAGATCACCCGTTGTTATTTGGGATGTCAAGGTAGATGGGGTAGGACAATAAGAACTTGTGTTTTAGGTATGTGGAGGTCTCTAGAAAAAAACATTCTATACTAAACCTTGGATTACCATGGGAAGTTGGGTCTTGTTTAGATTTGTTGGTTCTCATGGGATGTTTTTTGTTTGGTAAAATGAAACAAGAGTCACTCCAGTTGTCTCAAAAATATTATAGGTCCTGGAAGGCCAGGAAAATTTGAGGGAATGGTCTCAGAAGACTCTTTATTATGGTTGTGTTATTGTAATATGGCCTCCGACCATATCGCCAAGTCACCCATAGACACTAGTTTTCCCATCGTGGGTTAGTTTTAGATTCTTTCTAATTTTGAGATTGCATTGAAAACCTTATTTTACATTGGTAAATACTTCATTTTAATTTGTAGTGATTTGGTTTTTAGAAGATTTAAAATTGTTTTTTATATTTATTTTAAATAAATCTATATGAAATGGGTCTTTAATAAGATATTGTTTTTGGGAAAATGGGGATTCGTATATCAAACTTTAATTTTTGTAATCAAAACCCTAGGTTCATTAGAATTTTTTGTTTTGGGAACAAAAATGATTTTTAATAGATGGGAAAATGTTTTGGGCGTATTTTTGAAATTTTTTGTAAAACTTTAAGGGGTCAATAGATTGATAATTTGAAACTTTTTTTGAATGTTTTGTTTTGAAAATAGAAATTTCTTGTTTTTACCTTTGGTATTCTTATGATCACTCACATGCATGGGTGTATGAGGAAGTGGATGATTGATGGAATAGGTGGATGAGTGACCAGATTTGAATGGGAATATATTTGTGTGAGGCCCCATGGAATATTATTGTTGAGGGTGTAACTTAACAAGTTCATCTTTATTTTTAAAAAAAGTAAGAGGAATAATTGTGATGTTTTAGTAACTGCTGGTTGTGTATCACATTTTCAAGTGATTTGGGGATGTTGTTGAAGTGGTGTTTTGAGTTTTATATTCTTGTTGGTGAATTGAATTTGATTTAGTTCTTGTTTTCCTTGTTTTTTAGTGTATGAACCCATAAAATACTTGTTGGATATTTGGGGTAAACTATGGGTTGTTCACTATTATTAGACCCTTAATTTGATCAATGTAAATACTTTATTCTTGAGTTTATAAAGATTAACCCTCCTCTATTTTATGTTCAAGTTGATCCTTTTGAACCAAAAGAGTGGATGTGGAGAATAAAAGTTATCTTTGGTTTCCTTTATTTTCTTGAGTCTCTAAAGGTTAAGCTTGAACCATTATGATTGAAGGTCTGAGATGATAGTGGTAGAAGTCGGTCGTTAGGACCAAGGCTCAAGAATATTTTACCTGGGAGTTCTTCAAGGATTCATTCATCCAAAAATATTTCTTTAAGGCAGAAAAGGTAAATAAGGTAATGGATATATTCTACCTCCATCATAGGTATGTAAAGGTGTTGGAGTTAACTCATCATTTTGAGGGTCCAATTCCTTATTTTTAGGAGTGTGACCACAACGATTCCCTGAAGGCTCGCAATTTTGAGAACAAACTTTTTCCAGATCTATATTTGAATGTGTCAGAGTTTGATCTAACCTCCTTTGCCAATGTGGTGAGGTAGGCTGTTTAGGTTGAATCCATGTTAGTAAGAGTGTTTAAGGTGGCCAATACTACCTTAGTCTCTAGAATCGGTGAAGGGAATTCAATTGTATATATCAGAAAGTTTCATGACATGGGTGATGCAGGTATGAGAATTAAGAGTCATACAGATCTGTCATCAGTTTTTATTATGCCCAGGGCCCTCGTGTGTCATCAATGTAGCAAGATGGTTCATAAGAAGTCATATTTTCCAAATTCATTAAATACTTTTATTACCAATGGATGCCTATACCATTTGAAATGGTTTTAGGGTGTTTCCAGGTAGTGATGTGGAGCCAGATCCCACCCTTCCGAAGACACCCCATCTAGTTTTCATGAGTATGGTTCTAGTCTGAGCCAAGTTTAAAGTTCCTTTATTTTTGTAAGGTATCTTTTTGTTTTAATGGTTTTAGTAGACCTTTCAAGAATATCTATTTTAATGGAAGCATATATTTTTAGAAATTTTTAATTTTTTCCACCTTGAGTGTAGGTGTTTCTTATTTTCTGTCATGTTTCTCATGATTCTTATTTGACATGGAACTAGATGATGTGTGTTTATCATCTGAATCCTTATTTTAGAGGAAGTTACTTATTGGAGTGAAGCAAGTATCATGGTGTGTTATGTTTTTTAGGTATTATCTAGGGTTTTTTGTGGTTTTTTAGTTTAGGGTGTTAGTTTTTGGTGGGTGATGTTGGATGGATTTCAAATAGAACTCTGAAATGGTGGGGATTCTATTATGTCCTCCAATGTTAGAAATTAGATTATTTCTTTGGTGCTGTATTGGAAATGAGTGGTTTGCATTAGATTTTTCTAATTATGGGTCTTTTCTATATGGGTGTATGTTGATTTATTGGGAGTATTTCTAACTGTTTGTTTGTGGTAAGGTCATGGGGGGTGTGGTTCGAGTTTTCTATCTTTTTTGGAGAAGTGGGTTGGGCTCATCAGTTTTTTTTGGGTAGAAGTGTGTTTTTTCTTCTTATTGGTTCTTAGTTTCTTTTTTGTTTGAGGAATCAGATCATGTGAATGAGTGAACATTTCATCTTTTTTTTATCAAATTTTAAACTTTGAGGATTTCTGGGGACAAAATACATAATGGTCGGGAGACTTTTCACACCCCAATTTTTATTTTATTATTATATTTTGGTTTATCATTTTGTCTTCAGATTATCTTTAGAGTTTTAGGTGTTTCAGATTAAAATTATGAATTTTGGGATATTTTTATTCTCTTTCATAGTTTAGGTGCATGGGTAAGGGGTAATCATGTGACCTCCTGAGGATGATTCTATTTTCAGTTCATTTTGAACTTTCACTGTTTGAATTTCATAGGTTGCGCATGTTTTGTTTGAACTAAGAGGATCTTAATAGAAACCATGTGGGTCCTTAGGTGTCTATGTTTAAGGAAACACAAAGGTGAAGAAAACCATACAGAAGTAATGTGTATGGATCTGTAATTTTTAATAGAATCATATCACACGATTAGGGTAGAGTTTCCCAAATTATGTGGCCAAACTGTAAAGGTTATCAATGTGTCCAGTAAAGGGGTGTACAGCTCATGCATGATTTGGGAAATCATTCAGCCTAACCATACACAGTTATCAAGTGTCATAAAAGGCTAAATTCTTCTTCTAACCTCTTCAAATTTTAACCCCAAATTCCCTATATTTCGATATCTTAGATGATGCATCACCAAGGAGCCTCCTCCATTATCCTCAAAGCCTTATCTTCTCTTCCAAGGGTGAAATCATGGGGTTTCTTTAAGTTTTAGGTAAAATATTCAAGGTATTATCCTCTTGTTTCCCTCTTCTACTTTCTTCTTCCATTTTACCTTATGGTTTCTCTTCTCCCTTTTACTTATGGGTATATGGTTCATGTTCCTTTAAGTTTAAATTGGGTGTTTTGTGTTGTTAAGGATCCCTATGGATACTCTTTCCTTCTTATACCCTTATGGAGTTTTTCGTGTTTTTTCGTTGAAGAAAATGTGGTTTGAGGTAGGTTTCCCTTTAAACTTGGCCTTTAAATTGAATACTAATTGATTTATTATGTTTTTAACCTTCCTTGGATGTTAAATAGTGATTTGAAATTATTAGAATACTTTTTTATTATGAAATGAAGTTATTTTATTCTTGTTATGAAGGGTTTGAAAGTGTTTTACAAAATCTGGCATAACAAGTGATTGCTAAATTGCCTAGTTGGCATTTTTATGTGATTTATGGTTTCCAAATTATAAATATTTTTGGAAAATTTGATGTGAATGAAAAAATGGATTTTATAAATGGTTGTGGATTTAAAAATGGTGTATTGTTAACCTTTTGAAAATATGGGTTTGGTTCTTTGGAGGTGAGTGGTTTCTTAAAGAGTGATTGAGGCCTTTTGACACTTTTACATGTTGGTCCTCTTTTGAAAACTCTCCTCGGATGATCCACTTGCCCTGGTTATTTTTACTAGGATTGGAGGTCCTTTGTATTGGACTCCCTCACAAACTGTTGGTTAAAAGGAAAAAGATTGTTTGTTGGGGTGATTTAGAGTGATTCTTATGGGTGATGCTTGTGTGTGATACATATATATGTGGTTGGTTTATTGTTTGGTTATGATTATATCACCCCAATTTTGTATTGACATGGGAACCAAGCATAGTTAGTATATCTTCTAGGAACCATTGATGCACTTTTTTAGGTTATTCACTTGCTAGTGTCCCTTAATAAGAACCTTTCTCTACTTTGGTATTATTCCCCTCGGTTAGGACATGTAGGGTAAGACTGAGCATATGGGTGAATTTATGTACTTAGGTGAGGCATGCCTTTGAGATGAATCAGGTGTTAGTATGTTATAGATTATCCACTGAGCTACTAGGTCCTACCTTGTTCATTGGCACTTAGTCATTTTCAGGGGATAATTAAGATGCCTTGATTTCTTAGTTACACATGCTTTCTATCTTCCATTCCCTTGCGTGATCATTTCTACTACCTCCTTGTATGGTGTATATCTTTTCAAAAATTAATAAAATGGTTTTGAAATATTTATATAATTTTTTTGAGTAAAATAAACAACTTATCTTTGTCTTTCTATAAAATGTTAAAGCTTCTTCTTTAAAAAATTGTTTTAAATAAAAATGGAAAGGACCATGTTTTATTTTAAAGAGGAAATGTCTGAAAAAACCTATGTTTATGTATTGTATTTTAAACCTAGAATTTATGTTTCTTTTTTTAGAGGAAATTTATTGGGAATACATTTATCTAAGCATGTATAATGAGTTTTAATACTCATGGCTATACCGATTTATTATTTTTATCTTCTGGTGGCGGTTTTATCTTGTTTTCGATTAACATGGGTGATATGGGGTGCTGGGATCAGAGAGTAATTCTCGGGGTCACATGGATGATTAGTGGTCATTAGGTTTGTTTTGGGTTTTGATGTTCGACTTGTTTTATTTTCCGTTTATGTATAGATGCTGATTAATTTATGGGTTTATAAGATTTCGTATCCTTATTTCTTATTCTTATTAGGTGAAATCATTCTTATTGATTCTCGACGATGCCCTTGGAACTTGTCTCCAACCCTAGACGATCTAGAATGCCCCTTGGGCCTTGTCGTTGTCCAACTCGAGTGGCCAGTTTGGGGTCGACCCGGGTAGGTTTGTGAAATTTATGTATTTAAATTATTTAATTTTAATCATATATAGGTACAAAAACTTCATTGAAGTAACATAAATATTTCTAAATGGAGGATATGGAGGAAGGGGAACCAAGGTATTCACATTTCTTCATATAAATATATATGTAGTATTTAAATTATTTAATGAAATTAAGCTTAAATTTCTTTATATTATGTGAATCTCTTCTTCTTCTCGGGAGGATGACACATAATGATAATTGGTTTGTGATGAAACATTTACCAAAAGATTTACTTGAACATGTAGAGAAAAGGTTGATAATTGAGTTTGATGATAAGGACCATATAGCTATCCCACATTCCAAGTAGTTTAGTAATAACTTTAATATGAAAAATAATTATAGGATAAGTATTTTATCCCCATATTTTATGAGAATCAAACAGTTGGTGAAAGATCAGTTATGGGATCCAATAATGGTAATATTTCTAAATTTATTTATTTATTTTTCCAATGACTTAAATATTATAAATTTTATATGACTAATATTTAATATATTCAATTAAAAATAAGATTTAACTTTCAATAGATAAAATAAATTATTAAAATGAGTCCATTCTTTGTAGAAACTAGATTGATATATTTTAAGACAAATTAGACTTCATATTATATTTTTAGGATTAAAAGTAATTTAGATCCTTGCCTTAAGCATGTGATTATTAATATGAATACATGATATAAGTATTTATCTTGTTGGTGGGTAGAATTATTTATGGCAATCAACTATTATTTGTGAAATTTAATTATTAAATTAATTATAATTACCTAATTAATTATTAATATTTTCTTATGTATCAAGCCTCCAGGAAAGATCACCAAGAAATATAGTTCTAGAATTTATACCCTCATACATTTTCACATGGAGATATTCTTGATTAGAGGAGAAAATGATTACAAAAGAATTAATGAATTAAGAGACAAATCAATTAGCAGTTTGAAGAGGTTAAATCAAACCATCAATATCCTCCCCCTTTCTATGAAAAATGGAAAAGAATGAGTAGGGAAAAATAATTATATTAATGATCTTATAAAAGAATTATCTAACAAGGTTGTTTGTAATTTTTCATCTAATTTTATTAAATATTCATATTTTTTAAATTCATACCACTACTATGAAATCTGAAACTATTATTTTAGGATTTACTTTAGAATAAAATAACATATAAGACCATTATAATTAAGGATATAATGGATATTATTATAAATGGTTTAGGAAATTTCCAACACCTGAGTTGTGTGAGAGGGTATAAAAATAATATCAAATTTAAAAAAATATTTTTCCGTGCCCTTAATATGAAATTGACGAGGGTTGAATACAAGGGAGAAATAGATTGCATTTAGGATAAGTTTTGAAAAATGAATGAGTTGATAGATTATGGAATTAAATCATCTATATTAGAAATTATTTCAAAATTGATGAGGAAGACGCAACCTATGAAGCCTGCCTACCCAGATCCCACTCCTCATCATTTATACCAGATAATGTATTGTGAGTTTTATACTAGGGATTACCATGTAAATATTGTAGCATGTATAACTAAACATCATATGGTGGATTATGTACATAATTATCTTATACAGTTGAGTCAGATAAGAGTAGTGATAAATGATATTATTAATCTAACTACTCCAGTTCCACAAACTACTAAGTAGGTGGCCATAGTTGGATTGAGTACCGATGATATTTTGATTTTGAAATATACTTTTTTTCATTAGTTTAAATATGAGGTATGTACTATTTTTCAATTTTTTATATCATTGAATTCAAATTACTTTTAATTTCTTCATTCACTTACCTTATATAGAAGTATATTAAATCGAAGGAATCATTACAATGGAAAGAAAGATTTTAGGAATAAGAACATTTAGATATCCTTAGGATCTTGATGGGATAATAATTTTAATACATGTTTCTTCTATATTAGAAAATTTTTTAAAAAATTTGACCAGTAATTTTTTGGAATAGATTATATATTGAATATATTTAAAAATGACATCGATAATGTCATAAAGCCTAAGGATCTCACTATTCTGGTTATGCATTTTTTTCCATGTAAGTACATTTTAATTTTCATTTTAATTTTTTTAAGTAAAAATATGTTATATTGACTTAATTTATCTAATTTTCTAATTATCCATATCTAAATTATTTGTGTATAGTACAATTTCAATTCTATTTATTGATTTATGTATATAGAATACATTTCAACATCTATTTAATACCTGTAACAAAATTCCTTAATTGAATATATATATATATATAAAGATTAAAAAACACATAGATAAATAATATGGTGTATTTTTTTTTACATTTTTCACATTCATTTTGGGAATTTTATTAAGTTTTTAATGTAAAATGGTCTCACAATTGAGGAATATAGAATGTTATTTATTTTAAAGATGAAAATTAAATTCATTAGATATTATTTTAAAAAAGGTGAATTTATGATCTTTAATGATGAAATATTTCTATTTCAATTTCATGTATTATAAGAACATTTTTTTAGGATGGATTTTATGGTGGTTTGTTTAACTAATTCATTAAACTGGTTTTAGGTGATTTATCCTAGTCTTTGGTTATAAAAATTTATTTCATAAAATTCCATGTTTTTATTTTCAATATCTTTATGTTGGAATTCATTTTTAAATTTTGTTATAGAAATTTTTTTTAACCATTTTATGGTTTTTTCATTGGATTGTTAATTAACCACTTTAATTAATTATGTATAGGAATAGTAAATGTAATTATGTTCTCACATAAGGGTTTTGATCATAGTAAGAACACATAGGAAATTTTCTACAATATATCTATATAGTAATTTTACCACATCTCCAAATTATATGTGCCTCAGCATTGCCAATTGTATATTAGCTCATGTGTAGTCTATTATACAGGGGAACCGACATACTGGAATTTTCACATATCCATTTCAATCAACGTTCACATAGCGGAATTCAAAGAGGTTTCCCATACTCAATCCATGAATCAAATCATGTGGGGGAATTATTTTCATCTCACATATCAAATTTTCTAGGGGCTTCACTTAGTAAAATTTGTTTTTAGTGTCCACATATCTGAATTTGAATAAAAAACTCATCTAGACAAACCTATAACTATAAATTATATTTTCATTTCAAAAGCACTTTTGAGGAAAAGTGGGAAACCCAGAATACAAGAAATGACCCAGATCCAAACTACAAGGAACTACCCCTCCCCAGCAACTACAACATTATTTAAGCCTTCACCTCACATGACCACTCAACAAGTTGTCCCATGCACAGTTGCACGGGCCTGGTACTGATGGAAGAGTCATACCCTCTCATTCATTCAAATCTGAATGGTCATGCACAGATGGACGATTCATGCTCTGAATCCTCATATGAGGATAATCTTTCTAGAGTGTTGGTTCCAAAATTCAGAAGAAAACAAAAATCCCAAAACTACCTCAATCCCACCCATTTCAAAATTCAAAAACCACCACAGAAAACTTTTCAAATTCCAAATCCCAAAATTCATCGAAAAACCATGAAACTGATAATCGATGTCTATCATCCTTAACTGGCCTCTCAAACTCACATCCCAAAGAACCAAAGAGACCACTGCGTTGTTCCACCTCAGAGAGAAAAGAGGAATCCTAGAACTAGAGTAGAGAACCATTAAAACCAGAAATAAGATGAATAGGTAGAAAAACTTTATATTGTCACCACTGTGTCACCTTTTCCATCGACACATCAAATCAAGGCCCAAAGCCATAAACTTATTTATATTGTTCAACATAAAAATGAAATTCATAATCAAAAAGGACATCCAAATTGGATCAACCCCATCAACCACCAACTTGAAATCTCTTGATCGGTACACCCCAAATCCTTATTTTCGGCAGCAGCAATAAAAACATCAAAAAACTAGAACCCTCTTGACCACAAAACATCAGAAGACTGAACCCACAAGCCACCAGCAAACTAGATCTGAAGAAACATTGCATAAGAGGCAAAAATGCAGAAGAGAAAACATTCTAGATCTAAAGCAACCATAAAATCCAAACCGAAACAACATCAAATAGGGGACTGACCATCGCTAACACCAAGAACCACGCCACTGTTGAAACCCTCACCATTGCGGAAACCCACGCTGCCGCTGACCCGATTGTTGGAACCCTGCTCCAAGAGTTCAACCCAGATCCATGGCTGAAGCTCGGTAGGGTTTTTAGGCTTTGAGAAGCTTCAAAGGAATCGTCGGCTTTGAATCGCCACTGACCCCTGCCACCTCCGTATTCCAAATCTACGAATGCAAGTCGAGGTGAGAAAACTCTGCCACGTGGGAGACCCCTTGAAGAAACTCGACACCATAGAGCTTTCTGCGCCATCGACTGAAGAAAACACCTCTGCACAAGAGACTCTCAGAAGAATCTCACCACCAAGAGCCATCCTTCCCATATCACGTGGCATCGAAGCCCTAGGGTTCTCCCGAGAGAGGAGCTCCCGAGAGCGCCCATGTTGAAAAAACTATAAACCAGTGCTCAATGTAACCAAATTAATTGAAATTTGATATTTTTTTGGGAATTGGTGTGTCATTCAAAGGAGGTGTAGGGATCTTTTGAGATGATCCAAGTCGGTCTTATCAAAGATGGAGTAAATGAGATCTTATCAAGGTTTACCGATTGATACTGAAATTATAATATGACTTTAATGGAATATGACCAAGACCAAAGGTTCTACAAACATGGGTGTCTGTCTAAGAGATTATTTGAGTTCTAGTGAGTGAATAATATGGGTCAAAGATATTAGTTTGATCATTGATTATTGGTTTCAAGATGATAGGAGGGCAAGTTGGGGCTAACCAATATCGAACCTATTTTTTCACCAAAGATGAAGATTCGAGCTATGATTTTGGGATGAAGGGATATCGATTTAATTCAATGAAGATGATTCATATTTGTGGTAGGTAGTATATTTTTCTGGTGCCCAATAAGTTACATTGTGGGATTTTATGTAACGCCCCGACTCCAGTTACCCAGAGTCGGTGCATTATTTTAATACATTGGTATGGTTACAAGGCATCAAGTCTCGAAGGACCGATCAGTTTAGTAGTCTTGGAAAATAAATTACATACATGAATGTTTCATTACACTTTATAACATACAAAACAACATAAATAATCCTTTATGAATGCCATTATTCCCTTAGATTAACCCTGCATATCAATCACAATACACTTATTGGAATCCTAGGAAAAATAAAACATAGAAAGGGGTGAGCTCAGATGCCCAGTAATGATAACAATACAGTGGAAACTTTCATAAATAATAATAAACATTTAAGGAAATGTATAACTAAAACAAAAGCCTTTCAAACTTTAACTTCAGCATAATATGGAAAAAATAAAATGATGTAATTCCATTTACTTATTCACATGGATATTCTACTAGTAAAATAATCACATGAAATATCACTAACCACTTTCATGATGATGGAATTCATAATCCCAGACTATCATAACCACATAGTCAAGGACTTGTGCCAAGAATACAAATAAGATTTTATCAAGGCCATGTTCCAAGACACTAGTTCGTCTCATGAGACCTACCGATGTATCGAGGAGCTATAGAGGGCTCCACCTGTCACTTATTAAGTCCAATGTATTCCTCATATGAAATGGTTTAAACATAACATAATCATTCATTTTAAAACTAGCATACGAAATGTCAATACTTTATCCCTAAACCATGAATGTTATAAAAATAACACATCCATAGTCAAACATATCACAAAACCTTCAATACAATATGGAAAATTTGTATCATAATAAATCAACTTCAAACAAGTTTAAAATCCATCAAAGTATGTTGACATAGATGAAAATGATTTGTAAAGCTCTTTGAGAGAAATATCCCTTTTTCATGAAAACATTTAAAAGTCACACAATTTAGAAAGGAAGACATTTAAAGAAATTTTTGAATTAAAGTGTCCCATACCACTTTGAAACTTTTTAATAGAATTAAAATTTTAAAAACATTCATGTCCATATAAATAAATCCTTAAAACCCATTTTGAAGACATGAACATTAATGAGAAAGATTTAGAAGAATACATATTTAAAACATTTGAAATGATGATTTCGTAAAAGAGTGCCTTAGAAGAATCCCTTTGAAAAATCTTTCATCAAACATGAATATGGATAATAAATATTCCCCATTAGATAATTACGTAAAAACAACCTTGGATAATAAAGAGATTGTGAAATTAACCCTTACCAATTTGGTAACTTATGAAACATACACCCCATGAAAGAGGTATCATACAATGAATATGTAAATACACATGAATTAAAGTGTATTACAAAAAGAATACAATTATGGGAAGTACATAAACCACACAAAAGGTAATAGTGGAAATATGGCATGAATATCACTGGAATAAGGAGTGAGATGAACACCCCTTACCTTGCACTTTTTTTAAGTTGAGGGTACGTTTAATCTCTTCTTCTTCGGGTTCTTCCTTTTTATTTGACCAAAATGGATCCTTAGGTTGGCTTTATGATCAAACTTAGGCATCTAAGTTAATGTGAGGGAAGTTGGGAGGATATTTGGGTAGGTTTTGGCCGATCCAAATGGATTTGGAGGTGTGATTTTGAGAGAAGGGGAAGTGCCCTTTTATAAGAGGGGTGAGGGTCACTTTAGGAAAAGATCAAAGTATTAATTTATTATACAATCATATTTGGTTTATACTGGTTCAAAATGAATTTATTTAGATCCTTAGGTGGTTATGGGTCGAAATCCTCTCAACCAATAGGTTTTAGACAATTTTAGGTTACCATTTTAACCTTATCATTTAGATTTAACTCTTAGTTAAATAGTTTAAATTTTACCGTGTCTTCTTGTATTCTTAATATATTTGGTTAATAAACTTACTCTAAACTTCCAAGAGAACCTCAAGTGGGTCATTAATGACATATATAATATTATTTAATACCTTTGGCCAAACCATACATTTTTATGAATATTATATCAACCAATAATATAATATTTGTTTTAAATATTAATTTATGTCAATTTTAACACTGTTTGGTATTTTGTTTTTTTGAAAGTCATAAAAACTTTATTACTTCGAAAAAGATACATTTAATCAGACCTAAAATGTCATAGTCACCTAGAAAATTCGTGGATGTCATAAAAAGTTTGAAATAATATTTATTTTAATATATATAATACCATTTATTTGATTCTTTCATTAATAATGTAATTAGTGCATCATCATTATTTCATAGATAAATTTAATTATTTAATGTCTAAAAATTATAAATAAAATATCATGATGTATGAAATCCTTTTATCTTTATAATTAATACTTCTAGTCGAATTTATCTTATGTACAACCATATATTAAAAATGGATTAGTTAATAAACTTTGAATTTAACACGTTTAACTCTTCTTTAAATTAATTAATAATAAATGTCATAATCTAATACAATTGGACCTAAAGGATCATATTTTATTACTAAGGTTGTTTTTGGTCAAATTAAACTTATCCAATAGAATTAGGACATGTGTTAGGGTAATAATAATATCATTTTTACCCTTCATTTCCCTATTTACTTTTAACCGTGGTAAATAAATGTAAAAAGGTGTTATTCACCAAAAAATATTTTTATCTTTTTGAACCAAATTTTACTCCTTGATATTAACCTTGTCTCTCAGATCTTTGAAATTCAACTCACACAAGTGGTAAAATTATGTTTTATGTGAATTTTCAAATTCTCCTAGGAGGTGGGTAAAAGACGGTGAAAAGTTCAATAAATTTTTTATATATCTAAAATTATTATAAATTGATTCCAATGAATTACATTGGATGTATATAAGTATTATGCATCTATTTTGAACAAAAATAAATTTAAATAAAATAAAAAATTATTTAAATAAAAATTCAGTTTTAAACTATAACTCAGTGTTTTTCACTATTCATCAAAAATTAAAAGTTTTCAGAAAAATATCAAAAATTCACCCTAAGTTAATTTTGATATTCCGAATTCAATAATGAAGTCTATTTTACCAAATTAATAACATAGAATTTGCATTTATTAATTTAAAATTAATTCCCACTGTCAAAACCAAAAGGCGTATTTTTAAGAAATAATAACTATCAAAAGATTGACACTTGTTTATGTCCAATTTAAAAGTGAAATTACCTAAAATGACCATAATTGGATTAAATTGTAAAAATATAATCTATTTAAACTTCAAAACTATTAAAATGTATAATTTAACACTATAAATTATTTTTATTAAAAAAGTTTTTTTAGTTAAAATATAGTATTTTTCACTATTGGCCCAAATATAAAGGTTATCAGAAAAACACCAAAACATTATTGAAACTAAATTATTATTTCCCGATTATAAAGAAGAAGTTTATTTTTCCAAATTAAAAATATAAAAGTTTCAAATATTGGATTTAAAAAGGATTATCCATCAAAAGGCGGTAAAATTGCATTTTTTGAAAAATACTTCTTTTATCTGAAAAAATGTATTTGTTCTTACATTATGTCTAAGAAACTCATAATATGGATTATAAAATTATAAAGATTATTTAAAGTATAAAATTCAGTTAATACTATTCATAACCGCTTTTGAACAACTAGTTTGGTATGTCATGGTGCGCTAGAACTCGGTGTTGCCTGTAGTGCAAGTTATTGAATTACTTTGAAGAAATAACGTACTATGAAATCATGGGGTGTTACATTTTAGTTCCCCAATGCTAAGGTATGAGGCCTAAAGATTAATTCATCCACCATTTTTGATCAACCAACTATGAAAAAATGAATTCATGAGAAATGGTGTGTGAAGATTTCATATAGTCATCCCATGTATATGAGCTTAAGCATTGAAAAATAAAAAATAAATTAAAATCCATGGTTTAGAATTGTTAGAATCTAAACTGAGCATTTGTAAGAATCTATGAATGATTCCTTTTGAAGATTGTTCAAATGTGTGGAGATTCAGGATGTGTAACTAAACCATATTATTTTAGGATTAAAATGATGGAGGTTAAAGGAAGTCCATTTTTAATAGAATCTAGACAGATCATTATGAAGACACATTGGGAAAAATGGCATGTAATAACCAAAATGTAGGAAGGAAAATTCTTTTTTGGTTGAAGTCAAAGTTCTTGAGAAATTTACCAGAATAAGATTACTAGAAAAAATTAATTGATTCGAGGAGGTGTTATTGGAGGATGGTATGAGTAATAAATTTCTTATATATAAATTAGAATTATTTGGTGAATTCTTCTTGAGTTATAGTGAAATGAAAAAAGGATAGGTAATTCACTCTCTCTTTTGGTAGTCACAAAATAAGGAAATTAAGTTTATGGAACATCCTTTTTAAAAGGAGGAAGATAAAAAATAATTCTAGACATTGGAGGAATAATAAAGTTAGGATTTAAAAAATCATGAACCAACAGAAGCTCCAAACAAAGATCAAATCAACTTTGACAGAGAGGATTTATCTCTGTCTCTTTTCTTTCTTCTTATACTCTTCAACCTGTGTTATGTTTTTGTTGAAATAAATTGTAGTTATATCCATGAATATATGTAAAAATAATTTTTTGGGGAAATTATAAAAGAACTAATTTAATATTTTACATGATATTACTTAGTTAAATTATTGGAGGCCTATGTTCTTACTTCTTTTATTTTGTTCCAACTTCTTTTTTATCTCGAGATACATTGACATATAAATTAAAAGTTGGATATTTTTAGGTGGTCAAAAATAAGAACCTAATTCAATTTAAATTAATATATTATAGGGAGTATTAATAAAATTCAATTGCATGTTATCTTCATTTAGTGTTCTTCTTTTCTTAAATTCTCCTTGTGCATTGAATTTTCCCTACTTCAAGAACTAATATATAAAGAGTAGGAAACTCATATGCCCCAATAATTTCAACTGAAGTACTTTAATTTGAAATTTTCTATGTTATTGCTTATATAAGAATAATTTACTTTTTCTTGAGTTTTTAGTTGACATCTTAGTCATCAAGAGATATTACTAGGAAACACAAACTTTTCTCTACCTTTAGAATCATTGATAATGATTCTAAGCTTGAGTAGTCATTTTTAACCAATTCAAACTATCTAATTTCACCAAAAAAACATATTTGTTTGCCATTGTTTCCATTTAATTTTGATTCTCACTATCTCTACTGCATCACAACACATATTCTAACATAATTTCATATTTTCTTTACCACCATTTCAATTAGTTTACTTTTTCTTATTTTGTTGTTTGTTTTGGTTATTTTGGTCACACAACTAAGACTTCCCTTGCATTTGGCCATATTTACCACTTTATACGTTATAATAAGTATAAAAATAATTAAATTTGAATGCGTTCGATGAAAATAATATCAAAATTTGAAACCATTATTACGGAATGCATGTTTGCGTAATAAAAGCACAAAAAAATTCAAAACAACTGGAAACTATTTTAAGAAAATTTATTGAAAAATGCTTGTTTCTTTCACTATAATGCGATGTTTTTAAATTTTTTAAACCTAAAATAATGTGGAAACAAGGTAAAATTATATATCTGAAATTGAACCACCAATTATTAAGATAAATATATATTTTTCTACCCTTAAAATGAAGAACAAAGATGAAATAGAAAACCAATATTTTAGAATTCTAAGAGATGTAGAGGAAAATGAAAATCTAGTTTCACATAAACTTATGAATGAGAATAACAAGATACCTAATATTATGGATTTATATCTTTATACTATTTTAGATAATCCATATTTATTATGGTTATACCCCAAGTCTGAAAATTATGTGATAAAGAAACATTACCTCTATATGTCACCCTACTTTAGTAGCCATCCCAATGAGAATTCTCTTGAATTATTTAGTGATTTTTTAGTTTAGTACAACATGTACCTTTCCATGGTTTTAATGAGGAGGAGATAAAGTTGAGTGTATTTTATTTTTTCACAAATAATAGGTATACAATCTATTTATAGAATTTATATGAGGAAATATTTGACATACGAGACAAACTTTTCAAATCCTTTATTACTAAATTTTATCCAAAAAATAGTAACAACAATGTGCGACATAAAATCACTAGTTTTTTTCAAGATGATGAATTAGTTTTACATGATACTTAAGGTTGGTTTATATATCTTCTTAGAAAAAGTCCCAATAACCAACTTTACCCTCATCTCTTGATGGATATATTCTATAATTGCCTCACTCCTTATAATCTAAATATTGTGGATCAATATTGTGGTGATTATTTATAAAAAATGATAGATGATGAGATCAAAAAATTATTTAACACACTTTCACAAAATTCACAACACAAAAGTACAAAGAATAATGTTATTCATATGGCTAAAACTAGTACCCAAGCAACTATAGTTAAAGAAAATTTACTTTGGGAGTATTGTTGTCATTATAGGATGCATGGTTATACTCAAACTTATTGTACCAACTTTGATCCCTCTGTAAAGTATGGAGTGAGTGACAAATTTTTTGAATTTAGATATAGAAACAAATATTTCAGTGATAGTTTCTTGAATCATTACAATGATAGTTACAAAAATCACCAAAATCTTTCATGAATATAATAGGGTGTGTTGAAACATGCTGCTAGTTTTGGTTTCTCATTTATACTAAGGAATAAATTATAAATTACTTATGTAACTTCAAATGATAATTATGAACCAGAGGGGTTGTTCTAGAAATTTCTTAAAAAATTTGAATCTCAAAAATCCAATATCAACAATTTATAAGTTTAATGTGGAAAATTGATAGGGACTTAGGAGGAAGAGATAAGGGTAAATTTCCTAGTACAATAGAGCTTAATCCTAGGGAGAATATAATGATTGTCATTACTAGATCATGTCTTAAAACTCGTGAACCAATTATGGAACAATCTAAGCATAATAAAATCAATAGACATGCCAAAACTAGAATTGAAAATTTGAAAAATGAAAAAACCAGAAATCTTGATAGGTTTAATCAATATGATAAAAGTAATGATTTTTCACAAGTAAAATATAATGAAAACAATAAAATTAAGTGTAAATCATCAAATAAGTATATAAAAAGGTGAATTTTGAGGATGATGATAGTGGAAAAACTGTTTTGTATAATTATGCTCCTCCCATTCCTATTCCTCAAATATTTAAAAATAAAAATTAGTTGAATTACTTGAAATTACTTAAAATGTTTAGAAGTTTCAACATCAAAATTATCTTTATGGAGGCTTTAGATAAATTTACATCTTGGTTTAATTTTCTCAAAATATTCTTATCCATTAATATGGATTAGGGTGAGAGTTCAACTATTAATATAAATGAGGATTTTAGTTCTATTGTTCAAAAAAACATTCCACCAAAATTTAAAGATGCTATATCCTTTGTAATTTATTGTAAAATTGGAATAAGTGAGGAAATTTGGTTATTTTTTGACTTAGATTCTAGTATCATTGTTATTACTAACTTTTTATAAAAGAAGTTAGGTTTTCTGGAGTTGAAACCAACTTTAGTGTCTCTAAAATTGAATGATAGGTCATTTCTATATCCTTATGAAAGGGTGGATGACTTGTTAGTTGATTTTTTAAAGATCACACTTCCCACTAGTTTTCTCATTATTTAAATGAACAATGATATTAAAGTCACAGTCATTCTCTAAGGACTATTCTCAGTCAATTTTGTGTTTTTATTGATGTTTCTAAGGGAAAAGTGAACATTTATGTCATTTATGATCAAGAAGAGTACCATGTTCTCAAATAGTACTACATTATATAGATTTATAATTTTATAGGTTTTTTATAAGAAGCTTTTATATCTTAATTTAGTATGTAAAAATCAGTATCCTTATTATGATTTAATCAGTGAGTCAGTTAATGATCACTTTGAAGAAAAAAAATTCAAATATGAGTCCAGACTTAATATATAAAGTCTATGGAAACCTGAAAGTTATATTAATATATTCTTTGATTATGACCATTAGGTGGACCATCCATACTCAAAAATTGCTGTTAAAATGGTTTTTAATATTGATGTTTAAATTTCATATTCCACTGTTTTTTTTAAATTGGAAACATTTCCCTATTCCCATCAACTTGAGAAGTGAAATCTTTTTTTTAGATTATCACAGAGATTAAAGTGAGTGTATAAAGATAAGAAATATGTTTTGGGTGAGTGGGGTTATTTTAGAAAATTAAAATGAGTCATCTCATCCTATTGAGAATATAAAAAGTGATAATCTAGGATTTTTTACATATGTGTAAGGCATGGATTATAATATTAATCGAAACTAATTTGATGATGATTTTTCTATCCTTTATATTATATAATTTTTAGGAGAACATGAATAGGTTATTCTATCCTCACATAAGAGATCTAAATCTGGGAATATTGTTGGTAGTGGGATGGTTTTAGTAACTTTCATGCCTAATTATTAATTGATGAATCGCTCAAGTGTGGTGGAGATTTTGGGAAGTGAATTTGGAATTTTTTTATAATTATTGGTTTCTTTTTTCAACCCCATATTCATTGTATGAATTTATTATCCCTAAATCCTCTAGTGGAATAAACCTCAATAATAGAACCTTGGAGTATTTGGGAAGAGTTTTGCAGGTGGTTGGAGTTTTTGAATCCCTAAGAGAACAAGCTAAAATTTTCTTTCCAAAAAATTACTTGATATCCAATAATGAATCATAATATTTAAATGACAATGGATAAAACACTTTATCAAATAATTTCTGGATGAAGACTTTAAAGTTAGTGATTCTTGGGAGGAAACCCTTGATTTTATAATCCTTTAACTTTTCTATTTGTCTGAACATATTTTTCATTCTTGGTTATGTATTGTTCTATATTTTGTCACCAAATTCCACTTTATACATAAAATCATTTTGATTAATTTTCAAGAATAGATTTAAATATTTTCTCATTATTTACATTTTGGTACTTACCTAGAAGAAGCAGAGTGTGAATCAATGAGTAAATGGATTATTTTTGAATAAAATTGGATAAAAATTCCATAAATCTTCTCTATGGTTCTGTTTTGTTTATACATTAAATTCTGTAATTGAATGCTTGACATTCTCATTTTCCAGGTGATGAATTTTAGGCTACTAGAGGGACTTACTCAATTGATAAATGGTAGGTGTCTCTTGATGGAATTCAAGTGTTAAAGCTCAATTCTATGAGTTTTAGTTCAACTTATGCTACTTTGGATCTACTTTATGTTCAAAAATATTCTTTCTATTTTTGGTAAAAAAAAGTCCCTGAAATATGATTTCTAAGTGGTAGTTGCATGATGAAATTTTATAGTAAAAACTTATGGTCCTTTCTTCAGTTTTAAAGTCATTTAATGATTAATTTATTCTTTTTATACTCATTTAGGTGCCTAATTTATTACCTTTTTTAAATTCAATGTGTTAGAGCATATCTTCTCTGAGAATCTATATTAGTGTTCCTGATTATGTAATTAATAACTAATAGGAAACGTCTGCATGTTTTCAAATTGTTTGATTTCTTCTCAGTTTGTAAAGTTTTAGAACCATCCTATCACCCTTAAAAACCTTTTTTTTCTTTGCTTCATGCCCAAATACATTTGAGCTCCAATGTGTTTTTAATTTTTTCTTCCCACTTAATGATTAAAAAATTGGGAAATGATTGTTTTTAAGTGTATTGGAGGGGTCTAATTTGATCTATAATATAATTCATTGAGAAACCATAAAAGCTCCTAATTTTTTTGAGATTGTGAATTTTTAATCATTATTAAGGATTTTTTCATTTGGTGAAGTTTTTTCTAAAAAATAATGGTTGTGATGACAGTTTGAATATATTAACATTTATTTCCTTATATATTTAATTGGGCATACCATTTTTAATACCCTCTTGAAAAAGTCTTTTTGTGAAACTCTGGGAGAATGTTATACAATAATCATTTATTTTTAAATTTTTTAATTATAATTTAACTCATAATAAATTCATCCAAATTGATTAAGAAATGAAAATCCTAATCCATTTTAAACTCATTATTTTATTCTTTTTATTATTTATTTTTTAAATATTGGATGATTTATTTATTCCACCAACAAATTATCACTCCACCCCCTTCAATAGTGTTTCTATCTTTTATGGACTCTTAAATTATGTCAGTTTGTTCTCCTAACTATAAAGAGAAGTTTATAATTTTATTTGGATGTAAATTAAAGTGTGCTAAATTCTCTATAAAATTTTAAATTTTAACCATTCTTATAAAATATTAAAATTTTTACACTACGTTCATTTAATTCAATAGGGTAGTCACACATTCTACATGGGAGAATAGACGATGGAAAATAATTTTGAAAATAAATTTTTTATAACATTTCAATTGTTCTATTTTCAGATTTACTTTCTACCATTTAATTGGACTAAAATATTTATTGAGGATAAGTATTTCTATAACTGTGGGAGAATTTTATGTGGGGCTATTTCATTACAAGTTTCTATATCCATTTTGGAGATTTTATTAGGGTTCTCATGTAAAATTAGCTCATAATTGGGGAATATTGAATATTGTATATTTTCAATATGATAATTAAATTAATTTTATATTTTTATAAAAATGATCAATTTTATATTTTTAATGATAAAATGTTTTTATTTCAATTTAATTTATTATAAGAACATATTTTTGGATGGATTTTATAGTGATTTTTTTGAAATATTCAATTAAATGGGTTTTATGAGTTTTATTATGGTCTTTGGTCATGGAGATTTATTTTATAAAATTATATATTTTTATATTCAATATATTTCCATTGGAAATTATTTTAATTTTTTTTCTTTCAAATATGAGTTTTTGACCTGTTATGGTTTTTGTTTTCATTGGATTATTATTTCAGTGGTTTAATCAATTATGTATAGGAGCACTCCACCTAATCAGATTATCAAATATGGGTTTTGAGCATAGAAGGATCACATATCAAAATTTATAAGATATCCCTATATTGCTATTTTACTATGTATATAAATTTCATGTGTCTCCACATTGCCAATTTTTTCTTAGCTCATACATAGTCTATTTTTGAGGGGAACCAACATACTTGAACTTTCATGTAGCCATTTCAATCAACTTCCACATTGGGAAATTCTAAGTGGTTTCATGTATCCAATATGGGATGGAAATCAAGCTGGGGAACTTTTTATATCTCACATATCCAATTTTCCTAGGGTTTAACATATCTATATAATATCCAGTATCCATGTATATTAATTTGAAAAACCCACACATATCCAAACCTGGAAACTCAATCTCGGCATACCCAAATTCAATTAAGGTCATGATTTGTTTGGGAATCGATGAGCTTCCCAATGGAGGTGTACAAATCTGTTGAGATGATTCGAGATAATATTGATGAATATGAAGTGATAGAGATCTTTTAAAGTCCAAGTAATTAGCACTGGAATTCTAATCCAATATTAAATGGAAGATGAAAAAGACTAAAGCATTGCAAGCTATGGTCTCCCATCTGCAAGCGTATCTAAGTTTGAACAAATGATGATAATGGATTTATGATATTGGTTCAATCATTTATTATTAGTTTTAAGATAAATGGAGGGTAAGTTAAGGATTACTGATAATAAACCGATTTATGTTCTCAATATGAAGATTCGAGCCATGCTTTTGGGATGTGGGTATAGTGATCGAATTCGATGAAAATCATTGAGATTTGATGTTCTTAATCTATTTTTAAGTGTTCAATCAATTATGGAGTAGGAGTTTTGTTCTCTAGTGTTACAGTTTGATAATGAAATATTAATACATCCTTCATTTTTTATAAAATTATTATGAATAACTGAATTCATGAGCCATGGTGTGTGTAGAGGCCAGAGATTCATTGCGTGCATACCAAATTAAGAGTTGAAAAACAAAAAAAAACAAAAAATAATACACTGTTTGGAATTTTAAGAATTTGAATCGAGCATGTATAAGAAGGCATGAATCTTACCTTTTTAATATGGTTTAGAGGTGCGGAAATTTAGGAGCTGTAACTACACCTAAATTTTATAGGCTTAAGCTATTAGAGCTCAAATTAACTGTATTTTTAGTATATTCTGGATAGACAATTATAAGGACACGTTGGGAATACTGACATAAAATAATAAAAATTCTTGATTGAAAATCATATTTTTGTTAAATTCAAAGTTTCTCAGAAATTTAATAGATGTTTCCAGTTGGATGAGTTTAATTAATTCATGGAGGTACTATTAGATATTGGTCAAAGTAATCAATTCCTTACGCATAAAGTAGAATTAGTTGGGGAATTCTACTTGAGTTACTGAGTAGTGAGAAAATGATGGATAATTACCACTCTCATTTGAGATTCCTCAATGTGTAAGTGAAAATTAAGGTAGTTAGAGATATTTTTTTAAAAAAAATGGTACTGAAAAATAATTCTTGATAGTGGTGGTAGAAAAGAGTGAGGAGAGAAATAAAATTTAATTAGTGTAAGTTAGAGATAGATAAAAAATCGACATCGATAAAGAAATTTTTCATCTCTCTATTCCAAAAATCATTAGATCCTAAAACTTTTCAATTTTTATATTGTAATAAATTTTTTTTATATGAATAATTGTAAGTAAACATTTTTACGGGAATTAAAACAGAATTAATTATATATTTTACATATTATTTATTAGTAAAATTACTATAGGTCTATTTTCTTTATTCTTTTATTTTCTACCTACTTCTTCTTTATATAGTGATGCATCAACGAATAAAGTTAGAGTTGAGTCTTTTTTAGGTGTTTAAAAATTATATCAGGATTTATAATAAATTGGAATATTAGAGGGAGTGTTTCTAAAATTTCAAAGTGTGTCATCTTCATCTAGTGTTATTATTTTCTTCAATTATTCTTGAGAATAATTTTTGACCAAATTAAAGAAATAATATATGAATATAATGAAATTCTAGTGCCAAAGTCACTACAATTGAATTAATTCAATTGGAAAAGGCTGAAGATATTTTTTATCCAAGAAGAATTTTCTTTTTCTCATTTTATTGGATGAAATATCATCCCTTGAGAGAGGGTACTAGGAAAGGAAAACTTTTGATGGACTTTGGAACCTCTAAGATTGATTATAATAAATATAATTGAATTTCAAACAATTTATAATATCCAATTTTACATAAAACATCTTTCTTTTCCCTTTTTTCCTTCAATTTTGATTCTCATTCTCTGTACTACATCACATCACCTAGTCTCACATCATTTCATCTTTTCTATTCCATCATTAAACATTGTCTAATTTTTATTTTTATTTTTTTTGTTTTGCTACACAACAAAGACTTAACTTTGGTTTAAACTTTTCCAATAATGTATAAGTTGTAACAGGTTTATAAATAATTAAATTTTCTTGTGTTTAATGAATCTCATGTCAATTACATGTTAGTTTTTCCACTTCTTTGATCGGTAGGAACACTTATATAACTTTGAAATACTATTCATTATACTATTATTAATAATGGATTATTTATTTTTTTGTGGAAATTAGATTTTAGTCATATTTTACCCAAATTAATTCAAGGAATATTATTTATTCTTTTTATTGGGTGGTGTTTGAAGAAGATTTAAAAATTTATTAAAGTATTAATTCTTATTCTAATTTTCTTGTTATTTAACTTAATATTTTCATTTTACATATGTTTTGATAATTGAAATTCAAAATTATAACAGTTCATGGATTGAGTTCAATAGGGATCACTTTTAAACAATATAAATATAAAAAAATGAACATATGAAAGTGTAGGTGGATAACACTAATATCAGTGAATACCTTATATATATAACATTTTTATTTGAAAAATATTGTTTCATGAACATATTTTCATCATAAAATAGGGAATATTGAATGTGGGTAAAATATTTTATGATTCATTTACAAGATAATCATGACCAGAACAACAATATATTTTTAAAATGATAGTTTCATTATAGATCTTATAATTTAAACAACGATATTGTATTTTTAAATTCAAAAGACTTCATATTGTTGTAGGCTTTTTTATGTTGTTTCTCTAAATATACCAAATTAATGAAAATAACTTCAAAATTTCTTTTCATACTATTTTATAATCATTTATAATCTTTATATGTAGTTTTATTTAGGTGTATATTATTTGTAAAAGTTTTTAATGAGTTTCATGGCTTCACTTTTTGTTGTTTTTTGCTATTGTATAGTGTTGAAGTTTGTGTTGTGTTGGTCTCAAATAAATTATTTTAATTTTTTTCGAAAAAAATATTAGCCTTCATCATTAGTTTTTTCTCTAAAACTGATTTTGAATGATTTTTCATCGGTCATTTCCAAATTTTTTTTAAGAAAAAACTAATGTTGAAACCTTTTTGGACATCAATTTTCAATAAAAATGGTATGGAAAACTATTTATGCAGGATTCTAGCATCAATTTTATTAGAAACCATTGTTTAAATTCTATATTTTGTATTTTATTAGGGCATTCAATGTTGGTTTTATAATAATCGATGTTGAAATCCCTAATTTTTTTAATTCTTCCACATAAACGTCTCTTTATAACTGATGTTAAAAGGAAAAAAACTAGTGTTGAAGGATTTTTTTCCTATAGTGAAAATAGATTATTCTAGATATAATCATAGAAAAAATTGAAGTAGTAATTTTATTTCTAATGAAGTTATAGATATAAATTGTCATACAGGCAAGAGGAAAGTGAATATATAACATAAATTCCAGAATCAGAAAGGAAAGAACTAGAATATCAAAAAAAATTATAATATATGTGTTGTGGATATATGGAGTCATACATAAGACTCATATTTAATAGAAGAACCTAGTTATAAAAATGTATAGGAAAATAGTGTTTGATTTCTTCTTCAAGTCGGACAATTGATTTTGAAAATGACCCAATTGATTCAAATTTTAGGGAACATGTGTTTATCTATAGGTAATAAGTATAATTAATTTTTATCTTAGTCAATATATTTTGAGGTTAGAGAGATTTTTAGGAGTCATATTTTGAAAATTCATATTTTCAAGAAAAACAGTCCAGATGAATAGTTTAGGCACATAATTAGTATGACAACCCTACTTTTATTACAAACTTAAACATGATTTATTACATAAAACTTCACTTTATACAACAAAGAAGATCGAGAGGTTTAGTGTCTTTGGGGATTAGGATCATTACATAAAAACTTAAAACATGAAATATAACAACTTTATTGAAACTTCCTTTACATGACCACTACACTCCCTCGTACTTAGCATTGCATGGGATAACCTGAGGACATGCATAAGAAAAGGGTGAGCTATAAAGCCCAGTATGGGAGTACACATGGAATAACATGAGGAGTACAATACATGTTAGACAATATTCATATCAATAGATCATAAAAGAAACATGAACATAAAGGCATGATAAAGCATGATAATCATAACATGGAAATGTGGCAACAACACTTAACATGGATTTAGCATGATCCAAGGCTCATTGCACATAAAGCATGAGTAAACCCTCATTGCACATGAAGCAAGAGTAAACCCTAATTGCACTTGAATTACCATGAGCTAACACTCATTGCACATGACGTATCATGATACTATACTTTACCCAATGCATTGGAGCGCTATAAGGGTGCACCCTTCTTAAACATTTCATTTCATGCATAAGTGTGCCACATGGATCATAAAACATGGATTCATAAAAAATTATCATTTATTCCACAATAAATAAATGTGGAATTCATACATGAAACTTTACAATCAATGAGTAAATGTGCATAAAGGTGAATACCCTTGATGGAGAAATGGGCATGGTATTCACTACACAATGACATTGGCTTAGAAAATCGGTGCGATTTCGGCAGCGTAACAGCGTGACATAAGAATTCATAAAAAAAGTTGATGAGAGAGAAATGGGTTCCTCATCATATTTACATTTAATGGATAGTAAGGAGGTAATATAGATACATGTCCAACAATTTTAATGGAATTTAGATTCATGATACAAAAGTATTTCTTGAATATAAAAGAGGAGAGAGAAGTTCCTTTCGGAATTTCGGCATAGTAACGGGTGTACATGGGAAGCATTTAATGAGAGATAAAGGGGTCTCCCATCATTCAAACAATAATATGGAAGTATGGGGGAGGTGTGAAACCATACCCCAACATTCATAATCAAAATTAAAAGGGCAATACAACTTAAAGAAAATTGACAAAAATGAGAAAGGAAGAAAAAACCCTTACTTGAAAGTGTGCTTCCAAAGGCTAGAGAGAGGATTTTGAGAGCCTTATTGGGAGCTTGGGGAACCTTGGGAGGATTATAGAGAGAGTAGGGAAGAGGTTTGATGAACTCTAATGGATTTTAGTGAGGAGTAAGTGGGAGCTTGGGTGGGTTTATATAGGAAAGGTGAGGGAATTCTTTATTATTTAGGTTTGGGTCCCCTTAAATTAAATTAATCCAAACCACAAACCATCCCATGGTTTTTTCCAATGGGTTTTGGAAAAGGGAAGAGGAAAAAAATATTTTATAAGGCCAAATTCCTAACTTCTTAAAATAATAAGGTTGCTTATGTGGAGGTGAGTCACACTCCCATGGAAATTAATTTAAAAAGGAAAAGTGTTGAATATGTCTTGAGGGGTCCATTAATGCTTTGAAAAGTAAGTCAAAGAAACCCAAAATCAAATTATTTTAATGATAAAACATATATTGGCCTAACATAAGGATTATTGTATTTTATTACATCACCATTGGGTCATTATGGTGTCATAAAACACATTATATATTTAAACAGTATTTAATTTTTACCCAAAAATTTGACTGTCTCAAAAAATTATGAAAAATTCACCGTTGAATAATTTCGACGTCCTGATTCCAGAAATGTCATTTATTTTATCTAAACAAATATCTAAATATGTTAATTTTTTACTTTTAAAATAAAAACCAACATTTATAAAAAATTCATGGGTTTTGAGAGAAATGGATTTCAAACCTTAATAAAAATTTTAATTGCATTAATAAAATTATAAGATCATTTATATTTAATGAAAATTAATTTAATAATAATATTATTATTTTATTAAAATATTATTTAATTCAAAAATCCCTTAATTTAATAAAATATATTTCTTAATTAAATAATAACTGAAAACACCATTTGTACTTTAAAAACTATTTATAATATATCAAAGATGACTAGAAATTATATTCATTATCATATAAAAAAATAATGTACATGAACATAGTACTACTTATTTATTACATAATCCCTTAAAATAGCCGCATAAGACCTAAGGTTAAGGTGTGCGATGGTGACAGACTCTTGGGGCGGCTTGGATAACATCGCTTGAGTGGTAATCTCTATCAACTTCTACTTTTCCCGTAGACAGTCCCATTCGAGCTTGACATAATGAAGTTCAGCTTGGGCTTGGTCAAGGGCGAAGCCCAAAGACGCCAGCTCTTTTCCGAGCTCCGACAAGTGGTCTTCGTATGGGGCAATTCTACTGGATGAGGCCATCGCTTCCTTTGTCTGAGTAAATTGGGTTTGTTAAGGTCCTATATTTATACTAATCATGTGGTCACTGTTCAACTACTATATTAACAACGCTCAAAATTCTTAACATAAAACCAAAGAAGTTGAAATCTTATAAAAACATTTTTCATGAAGAGACATTTAACTAGATCAAGAGGGATTTTCCATTAATGAAACTTTGGGTCGTTACAACATTCCCCCCTTAAGATTTTTCGCCCTCAAAATTTTCCTTTTCCCACACTAAATCAAATGTGGGTAACTCAGATTCATCATATCCTCCAATTACCAAGTCACTTCTTCAAACATGTGGTTTCTCCACAACACCTTGATGAGGGGTATTGACTTATTTCGTAGAACTTTTTCTCTATGATCTAAGATCTTCACTGGTTGATCATCATAAGAAAGATCGTCTTCCAATTGTACCAGTTTAGAAGAGAGTACATGTGAAGGGTCCGGTATGTACTTCCTTAAGAGGGATACATGAAAGACATTGTGTACTTTGGCCATGGCAGGTGGAAGTGCTAGTCGATAGGCCACATCCCCGAAATGACCAAGAATCTCAAAGGGGCCGATGTACCTTGGACTTAAGTTTCCTTTCTTTACAAACCTCCTGACCTTTTTCCACGGAGATATGCGTAGAAAAACCATGTCTCCAACTTTAAACTCAAGGTCTCATCGACGATTATCTGCATAACTCTTCTGTCGACTCTGGGCTGCCTTGATATGCTGCTGAATGGTTTTCACCTTCTCCACCATTTCTTCGACCATTTATGGTCCAAGAAGCTTACGTTCACCGACCTCATCCCAACATGCCGATGTTCTGCACCTTTTCCCATAAAGGGCTTCATATGGTGCCATTTGGATGCTCGAGTGGAAACTGTTATTATAAGATAACTCAACCAAAGGAAGATGTTGATCCCATCCTACTTTAAAGTCCATCGAGCACACTCTCAAAATATCCTCAAGTGTATGGATAGTCCGCTCGGATTGGTCATCAGTTTGAGGATGATAGGTTGTACTGAAGTTCAGTTCAGTATTCAGAGCAAGTTGAAGACTCTTCCAAAACATAGAGGTGAATATTGTATCTCGGTCAGACACAATAGATAGTGGTACTCCATGCAACCTTACCACTTCCCTGATATATATCCGTGCCAGTTGATCCAAAGAGAAATCGTCTCGAATAGAAATGAAGTGTCCAGTCTTTGTAAGACAATCCACAGCAACCCAGATTGTATTGTTTCCTTTGGATGTCCTTGGATGTCCGGTGACAAAGTCCATGGTGATGTTCTCCCATTTCCATTATAGTATGGGAAACGGTTGCATCATCCCCTTAGACTTCTTCCTCTCTGCCTTCACTTTCTAACACACCAGGCACATTGATGTATATTCAGCGATCTCCTTCTTCATATTATCCCACCAAAATTTTTCTTGGAGATCTCAATACATCTTTGTGCTCCCTGGGTGAATAGATAATTTTAAACTATGTGCATCATCCAAAAGTTCCTTCTTCAGCTCCGGACTTGATGGAACACATAGTCTTTTCCCAAACCGCACAATTCCTTCCTCATTAACATTAATCTCCGAGGATTTTCCCTTTTTGATAGCTTCCACTTTTTCTTGAATTCCCACATCATTCTTTTGAGAATCCTTTAGCCTTTCCAGAAGAGATGGTTGAGCAATAATTTGTGAAAGTATTGATGATGTTCCCTTCTTTATGATTCCCACGTCCATCTTCATCAAGTCTAAGAAGATTGGATCCTTCTCAATTCTCATCATTGATAGAATCGCTGGATCCTTTCTACTTAAGGAATCTGCCACCTTGTTCGCTTTCCCAGGGTGATAATGTATTGAAAAATCATAATCCTTGATGAGCTATATCCATCTTCTCTGGCGCATATTAAGCTCTTTCTGTGTGAATATATATTTAAGACTCTCGTGGTCAGTATATATCTCACAATTCTCTCTATAGAGATAATGCCGCCAGATTTTCAAGGAAAAGATCACTGCCGCCAACTTCAGATCATGCGTTGGATAGTTTCGCTCATGGATTTTCAACTGGTTTGAGGCATAGGATATCAATTTATCATTATGCCTCAGCACACAGCCTAAGCCCTTCTTTGAGGCATCACTGAATACCCCAAAAAGTTCCCCACTTGTGGGTAAAGTGAGCACAGGCGCAGTGATAAGCCACCTTTTCAACTCCTTGAAGCTTTCTTCGCATTCATCACTCCAAGAAAACTTTACACCCGTTCGAGTTAGCTTGGTTAGAGGGTTGTACAATCGTGAGAAATTCCTCACAAATCGTCGATAATATCCAGCTAACCCCAAGAAGCTATGAATATCCGTTATCGATGTTGGCCTCGGCCATCCCTCAATTGCATCTGTTTTGGAGGGGTCCACAGATATCCCATTACTTGTGATGATATGGACCAAGAATGAGACCTCCTTCAACCAGAACTCACACTTGTTGTACTATTCATAGAGATTATCCTTGCGTAAAGTCTCTAGTACATTTCTTAAATGCTCCTCATGGTCCACATTGGTTTTGGAGTATATTAGAATATGATCTATAAAGACTACCACAAATTTTTCAAGGTAATCTCTAAAGATTCTATTCATCAAGTCCATGAATATTTATGGAGCATTGGTGAGTTCTAAAGGCATTACTATGAATTCATAGTGTTCGTACCTTGTACAAAAAGCAGTCTTGGGGATATCTTCCTTCTTCACCCTTACTTGATAATATCCCGACCGCAAGTCCACCTTGGAGAAGTATTGTGCTCCACGCATCTGATCGAACAAGTCATCAATTTGTGGGAGAGGATACTTGTTATTTATCATGATTTTTTTAAGTTCACGATAATCGATGCAAAGCCGCATTGACCCATCCTTCTTCTTGACGAAGAGGACTGGTGCACCCCATGGTGAAACACTTTGGCGTATAAACCCTTTATCCAGATTCTCCTGTAGTTGTTTCTTTATCTCTTCAAGCTCAACAACAGCCATTATATATGGAGTCTTGGATATTGGTAATGCCCCAGGTATAAGTTCAATTGAGAACTCAACATCTCTTCTAGGAGGAAGACCAGGCAGTTCCTCGGGAAACACTTTCGCGAATTCCCTCACAATAGGCATTTCATCAAGGATGATTTCTTCTTTGGACTCAATAATCTGAGCCAGATACGGGTGCTTGTAGGGAAGTAATATCCATGCTTCAGATGATGAAGCTAATGGAGATTCATCTTCCTCCGGACACTTGTAAATAATCGGGGGTCGATTCTCTATATGGAGTGTGATTTCCCTCTCCCGACAATTTATGTTGGATCTATATAAGGAAAGCCAATCCATGCCAAGAATTGCATCAAATTCCACCAAAGGGAGTATGATGAGGTTCTCCGAGAAATTCAATCAACATATTATAACAGGGGAGGACTTATATTCATGGGATGCAATGATTGTCCCATTTGTCGTACTCACTGACATCCTTAGTTCCATGATTTGTGGTGGTGCTGGGATTGTTCTACTAAACTTTCGAGATATAAAAGAATGTTTAGAACCTAAATCAAAAAGTACGTTCGCTATTCTTGAATGAATAACTAGCGTACCTATCACCACTTCGTTTTCGGGGTTCATTTCGGTAGAAGTGATGGAAAAATATCTTCCTTACTGTCTTGGAGGTTGTTGGTTGCCTCCGATAACCCTTGGATTAGGGCACTGATTTTCAAAATGACCCAATTCTTTGCATTTATAGCATTGAACAACACGTTGAGGTTCGAACGGAGCGTTCCTCTCCTCGGTCGCAGCCGCGGGTCCTTCTTGCCGACAGTTAACAGCTAGGTTCCCTTCTCTTCCACACCTGAAGCATTTTCTCATCCCCTTAAGGCAATTTCCATGGTGCTTCTTTCCGGACTTTTGGAAAGTGGGGTGGTGAAACTTCTTAGCACCGTTGGATTTATCCATCGTCCCACCAGCATTGAAGTCCACCTTACGCTTCTTATCCCCATGATACCCCTGTGATTCTCCGATCTCTATTTCGACCTTGAGGGCACATCGGACAATTTCCTCATAGTTGTCGAAGTCACGGATCGCTAATGCTTTCCGCAAGCTAGGCTTCAGCCCACCAAAGAAGCGGTCAACCTTGCATTTTGGGGTAACGACAAATCCGGAAGCGTATCGTGCAAGCCTTGTGATGTTTTCCTCGTACGCTCCAAGGGATTCCTCATCTTTTTTGCTTGAGGGAAAGGAAGTCCGTTTCCAGCTTAAGCCAGAGGGTGTGTGGACAATATTTATCGAAAAACATCTTCTGGAATTCCTTCCATTCCAAATCCTCGATCTCCTCCTCAGGCTTCATATTTTTGATCAATGTACACCATTGATCAGCTTCACCCTCCATATGATAAGCAGCCAGGATAACCTTCTCTTGTTCAGAACATTGGAGGATGGAGAAGAACTTTTCAGTGGAGTTGATCCATTGTTTAGCGATCGTGGGATCGGATGATCCACTAAAAGTAGGAGGCCTTTGTCTCATGAATCTCTCGATAGCGACTAGTTCATTCTTGGGGGGGGGGGGGTTGAACATTCCTCTTGTCCCGTGTTTCTATTCAAAACTTGAGTTAGCTGAGAGAGAAGAGTGACAAAGTTCATGATTCCCGCTCCCGTTGGATTTGGCATCTCATTAGTACAGTCATTACACTAATCCTCACAACGGTTGTCAGCCCTAGTCCTCCTATTACTGGCCATTGGCTAGAATAAAAGGAAATTTAGGGGTAACACATAAAGGGTAATCCAAAGACAAAAGTTGATGACTCAAAAATAAACATTTATTTCCTTAACTCATGAGTCTATTGGCTTCAATCTAGGGTTTTCATGATATACTTTCTAACATATATTCTTTGGGGCATTTTTCCCTTAATAAGGGTTCATACTAAGATTGTGAATTTATCAAAACATATCCCCCGAGAGTGTCATAACCAAGAGTGCAACAAGGCCCGTAGTCGTGCACCAGTTCTCGTTCGATTCTAGCTCAAAGCGGTGTTTTCGGGTTTTACCCCTATAATACATCTGTGCCAGAGCCGCCTCTACCTTCTTGTATCCATACAGGGATGTATTTGTTTGATAAACCACTTAATTAGTATTTACAAAAACTTAGGGATGTTTTTATTATACCTAGTCTTGTATCTAAGGCTTTACTAGGGTTTCCTAATCCCAAAAATAACTAAACCTATCCTCTGATACCAACTATGACAACCCTACTTTTATTACAAACTTAAACATGATTTATTACAGAAAACTTCATTTGATACAAAAAAGAAGATCGAGAGGTTTAGTGTCTTTGGGGATTAGGATCATTACATAAAAAATTAAAACATGAAATACAACATCTTTATTGAAACTTCCTTTACATGACCACTACATTCCCTCATACTTAGCATTGCATGGGATTACCTAAGGACATGCATAAGAAAAGGGTGAGCTATAAAGCCTAGTAAGGGAGTACACATGGAATAACATGAGGAGTACAATACATGTTATAAAATAGGCATATCAGTAGAGCATTAAAGAAACATGAACATAAAGGCATGATAAAGATTGATAATCATAACATGGAAATGTGGCAACAACACTTAACATGGATTTAGCATGAGCCAAGGCTCATCGCACATAAAGCATGAGTAAACCCTCATTGCACATGAAGCATGAGTAAACACTCGTTCCACTTGAATTAGCATGATTCAACACTCATTGTACATGACGTATCATGATACTATACTTTACCCAATGCATTGGAGTGCTATAATGGCGCACCCTTCTTAAACATTTCATTTCAGGCATAAGTGTGCCACATGGATCATAAAACATGGATTCATAAAAAATAATCATTTATTCCACAATAAAGGAATGTGTAATTCATACATGAAACTTTACAATCAATAAGTAAATGTTCATAAAGGTGAATACCCTTGATGTAGAAATGGGAATGGTATTCACTACAAAATGACATTGGCTTAGAAAATCAGTCCGATTTTGGCAGCGTAACGACGTGACATAAGAATTCATAAAAAAAAAGTTGATGAGAGATAAAGGGGTTCCTCATCATATAAACATGTAATGGACAGTAATGAGGTCATATAAATACATTTCCAAGAATGGTAATGGAATTTAGATTCATGATACAAAAGTATTGCTTGAATATAAAAGAGGAGAGAGAAGTTCCTTTCGGAATTTCGGCATAGTAACGGGTGTACATGGGAGACATTTAATGAGAGAGAAAGGGGTATCCCATCATTCAAAAAATAATAGGGCAATATGGGGGAGGTGCAAAACCATACCCCAACATTCATAATTGAAATTAAAAGGGAAATACAACTTAAAGAAAATTGACAAAAATGAGAAAGGAAGAAAAAACCCTTACTTGGAAGTGTGCTTCCAAAGGCTAGAGAGAGGCTTGTGAGAGGATTCTTGGGAGCTTGGGGAAACTTGGGAGGATTATAGAGAGAGTAGGGAAGTGGTTGGACGAACTCCAGGGGATTTTAGTGAGGAGGATGTGGGAGCTTGGGTGGGTTTATATAGGAAAGGTGAGGGAATTCTTTATTATTTAGGTTTGGGTCCCCTTACATTAAATTAATCCAAACCGCAAACCATCCCATGGTTTTTGCCCATGGTTTTTGGAAAAGGGAAGAGGAAAAAAATATTTTATAAGGGAAAAGTCCAAACTTCTTAAAATAATAAGGTTTCTTATGTGGAGGTGAGTCACACTCCCATGGAAATTAATTTTAAAAGGAAAAGTGTTGAATATGTCTTGAGGGGTCCATTAATGCATTTAAAAGTAAGTCAAAAAAATCCAAAATCACATTATTTTAATGATAAGACATATATTGGCAGAACATAAGGATTATGGTATTTTATTACATCACAATTGGGTCATTATGATGTCATAAAACACATTATATATTTAAACGGTATTTAATTTTTACCCAAAAATTTGACTGTCTCAAATTTTTTTGAAAAATTCACCGTTGGATAATTTCAACATCCTGATTCCAGAAATGACATTTATTTTATCTAAAAAAAATTCTAAATATGTTAATTTTCACTTTTAAAATAAAAACCAACATTTATTGAAAATTCACGGGTTTTGAAGGAAATGGCTTTCAAACCTTAATAAAAATTTTAATTGCATTCATAAAATTATAAGATAATTTATATTTAATAAAAATTAATTTAATAATAATAATATTATTTTATTAAAATATTATTTAATTCAAAAATTGCTTAATTTAATAAAATAGATTTCTTAATTAAATAATAACTAAAAACACCATTTGTACTTTAAAAACTATTTACAATGTATTAAAAAATGACTAGAAATTATATTCATTATTATATACAAAAAAATAATGTACATGAACATAGTACTACTTATTTGTTACATAACCCCTTAAAACAGCCGCATAGGACCTAAGGGTAAGGTGTGCGATGGTGACAGACTCTTAGGGCGGCTCGGATAACATCGCACGAGTGGTAATCTCTATGAACTTCTACTTTTCCTGTAGACGGTCTCGTTCGAGCATAACATAATGAAGCTCATCTTGGGCTTGGTCAAGGGAGAATCCCAAAGACGCAACCTATTTTCCGAGCTCCGACAAATGGGATTCGTATGGGGAAATTCTACTGGATGAGGCCATCGCTTCCTTTGTCTGAGTAAATTGGATTTGTTAAGGTCATATATTTATACTAATCATGAGGTCACTGTTCAACGTCTATATTAACAATGGTCAAAATTCTTAACATAAAACCAAAGAAGTTGACATCCACTACGGGAAAAATGGGTATTTGCGACGGGTTATTTGCGACGGGAATAAATCCCGTCGCAAATAGTCCAATTAAAAAATTATTTGTGACGGGGGTATTTACCCGTCGCAAATAATTAGGCTTTTGCGACGGGATTGCTTTCCCCGTCGCAAATAGTTTTCCCGCGATGCGCGCCAAATCGCGGGAAACTTATTTGCGACGGGGGAATATTCCCGTCGCAAATAACCGGCGGCGGTAAAAGGTATTTGCGACGGGAATATTCCCCCGTCGCAAATACTATGTCGGCAGGGGTTATTTGCGACGGGTCCCGTTGCAAATAACTATTTACCGGTTGACCGTAATAAATGTTGGCTAAGGTATTTGCGACGGGTACTGTCGCAAATAATACTATTTGCGACGGGAATCCCGTCGCAAATGGGCCCGTCGCAAATAATCTAACCTATAAATACCCCCATCCGTTTTTTTCATTTCATTCTCATTCCTTATCTTCTCCTTCTCTCAAAATTATATTTCTAGAGTTGAGTTTTTCTCCAGTTTAATTTTTTTCTCCGGAGCTGATATTAAAGTTTTGAAGAACGATCAGAACAGATCAATTTTCAAGGTATTTATGTTCATTTTAATTTTTTATTTATTTTTAATTTTTTATTAGTTTCAATTATTATTACTTAGTTGTAATTTAATTATGTTTACATTGTTTTATTACTTAATAAATTTAAATTATTAGTATTGTTTATAGTTAATGGTAATTAGGAATAATTAGTAATAATTTTTAATAATTAAGAATAAATATTAATAATTAGTAATAAATACCAATAATTAGGTATAAGAACATTATTACATTATTAGTTTATTGTATTATTAATATTAAAATAATATAATTTTTTATATATATACAATTCTTTTTTCTTCTGTGTGTTTGCTGTCTTCACATGTATTATTTGTATGTGGAGATAGAAAACGCACAGATGAAAGAAGAATTGTATATAAATTAGAAAATTATATTATTTTAATATTAATAATAAAATATATTAATAATGTTATTATTTGTAATTATTGGTAATTATTTCTAATTATTGATAATTATTCATTTAATTACTAATAATTAGGAACAATTATCAATAATTATCAATAATTAAGAATAATTAGTAATAATTAGTAATAATTACCAATAATTTGTATTAATTACCTATAATTAGTATTAATTACCAATAATTAGTATTAATTACCAATAATTAGTAATAATTAGGAATAATTAACAATAATTAGTAATAATTACCAATAATTAACAATAATTAGTAATAATTACCTATAATTAGTATTCATTACCAATAATTAGTAATAATTAAGAATAATTAACAATAATTAGTAATAATTAGTAATAATTAGGAATAATTAGTATTAATTAGGAATAATTAGTAATAATTACCAATAATTAGTAATAATTATTATTAATTACGAATAATTAGTATTAATTACCAATAATTAGTATTAATTATCAATAATTAGTATTAATTACCAATAATTAGTATTAATTACCAATAATTAGTATTAATTACCAATAATTAGTATTAATTACCAATAATTAGTATTAACTACCAATATTTAGTAATAATTACCAATATTTAGTAATAATTAACAATAATTGCCAATAATTAACAATAATTAGTAATAATTACCAATAATTACAATAATTACTAATAATTATCAATAATTACTAATAATTATCAATAATTACTAATAATTATCAATAATTAGTAATAATTAGCAATAATTAGTAATAATTAGCAATAATTAGTAATAATTAGCAATAATTACTAATAATTAGCAATAATTAGTAATAATTAGAAATAATTAGTAATAATTAGAAATAATTAACAATAATTAGTAATAATTAACAATAATAAGTAATAATTAACAATAATTAGTAATAATTAGGAATAATTAGGAATAATTAGTATTAATTAGGAATAATTAGTAATAATTACCAATAATTAGTAATAATGATTATTAATTACCAATAATTAGTATTAATTACCAATAATTAGTATTAATTACCAATAATTAGTATTAATTACCAATAATTAGTATTAATTATCAATAATTAGTATTAATTACCAATAATTAGTATTAATTACCAATATTTAGTAATAATTACCAATATTTAGTAATAATTAACAATAATTGCCAATAATTAACAATAATTAGTAATAATTACCAATAATTATCAATAATTACTAATAATTATCAATAATTACTAATAATTATCAATAATTAATAATAATTAGCAATAATTAGTAATAATTAGCAATAATTACTAATAATTAGCAATAATTAGTAATAATTAGAAATAATTAGTAATAGTTAGAAATAATTAGTAATAATTAGTAATAAATAACAATAATTAGTAATAATTAACAATAATTAGTAATAATTAGGAATAATTAGGAATAATTAGTATTAATTAGGAATAATTAGTAATAATTACCAATAATTAGTAATAATGATTATTAATTACCAATAATTAGTATTAATTACCAATAATTAGTATTAATTACCAATAATTAGTATTAATTACCAATAATTAGTATTAATTATCAATAATTAGTATTAATTACCAATAATTAGTATTAATTACCAATATTTAGTAATAATTACCAATATTTAGTAATAATTAACAATAATTGCCAATAATTAACAATAATTAGTAATAATTACAAATAATTATCAATAATTACTAATAATTATCAATAATTACTAATAATTATCAATAATTAATAATAATTAGCAATAATTAGTAATAATTAGCAATAATTACTAATAATTAGCAATAATTAGTAATAATTAGAAATAACTAGTAATAATTAGAAATAATTAGTAATAATTAGTAATAATTAACAATAATTAGTAATAATTAACAATAATTAGTAATAATTAGGAATAATTAGGAATAATTAGTATTAATTAGGAATAATTAGTAATAATTACCAATAATTAGTAATAATGATGATTAATTACCAATAATTAGTATTAATTACCAATAATTAGTATTAATTACCAATAATTAGTATTAATTACCAATAATTAGTATTAATTACCAATAATTAGTATTAATTACCAATAATTAGTATTAATTACCAATAATCACCAATAATTACCAATAATCACCAATAATCACCAATATTCACCAATAATTACCAATAATGACCAATATTTTCCAATATTTTCCAATAATTACCAATAAATACAAATATTTTCCAATAATTACCAATATTTACCAATAATTACCAATATTTACCAATAATTAGGAATAACTACCAAAAATTAAGAATAACTACCAATAATTTGGAATAATTACCAATAATTTGGAATAATTACCAATAATTTGGAATAATTACCAATAATTTGAAATACTTACCAATAATTTGGAATAATTACCTTATTACATTATTTGTATATTTTATTATTAATATTAAAATAATATAATTTTCTATATTATATACAATTCTCTTTTCTTCTGTGTTTTTTCTGTCTCCACATGTAATATTGGCATTCTTTTTCAAAATTATCAACCTACTCGCCAATGGATAGGTGAAAGTGAATGCCAATATTACATGTGGAGACAGAATGTGAAACACACAGATGAAAGGAGAATTGTATATAATATAGAAAATTATATTATTTTAATATTAATAATAAAATATACTAATAATGTAATGATGTTATTATTATATAATTAATATTTATGAAAAAAATTATATTAGTATTATTAAAAAAAATAAAAAATCAATATAATATTAAAATTATCAATATTTGTAACAGGTTTTGCTTTATTCTCAATATATTCAATCCTTGCTTGTGTTTTTTCTAACAAATTATTCAAAACCAGTAATGCTTTTATATTTTATAGAAAAATATAGAACAACGAGGTCGTCAACAGTCATTATTAGATGACCGCATATGGATAAATCAACGTAGAAATCCAAATGGTTCTGGTTTAAATCCAGTATATATAGAGGGTGTGGAGAGTTTTTTATCATTTGCGGCATCAAATACAGAATTTGTTTCAGAAGGAAAGATAAAATGCCCTTGTAGAAAATGTGCATTGAGAACGTTTGACACGTTTGACAAAGTGGGGGAACATCTCTTGCGTTTTGGTTTTCAAGAAGATTATGTTTTTTGGTATCAACACGGTGAACACAGTTCCAGAGCAGGTGATACCAACTTGATTCCGGATCCATCCCAGTTTCAAGATTTAGTACATGATGTTGTAGGTTCATCTGTTCAACATACAGAAACTCCGGCTGATATAGCTTCAAATCCTGAGTTGGGACCGTCTGAATTTTATGAGTTGTTGAAGTCTGCTGAGGATGCATTATATCCTGGCTGCAAGATGAGCAAATTAGAAGCAGTTGCAAAATTTATGGCTATCAAATCAGATAACGGAATGTCAAACACCTGTTTTGACCAGATATTTTCTTTGCTGAAAACACTGTTACCTGAAGGAAATGTTTTACCTACAAATTACTATGAAAGTAAGAGGTTGGTTCGAAATTTGGGACTTACTTGTCAGAAGATTCATGCATGTTCAAATGACTGCATTTTATATTCAGGGGAAAATGAGTCGTTGGATAGTTGTCCCATATGTGGGCAACTGAGATATAAAGAAGGACAACACGGGAAGTCTGGTTTGATTCCTGTAAAACAGTTGAGATATTTTCCGCTTACATCCAGACTTCAGCGTTTATTCATGTCTAAGAATACAACGACAATGATGTCATGGCATAAAGAGAATAGTTCAACCGATAAAAGCTTGAATCATCCAGCCGATGGTGATTCATGGAAACATTTTGATAGAGTGCATCCATCCTTTTCTTTAGAAGCTAGAAATGTTCGACTGGGCCTTTCCACTGATGGTTTCTGTCCGTTTGGATCTTATGGTAGTCAATATTCATGTTGGCCTGTTTTTTTAACTCCGTATAATTTACCTCCATGGATGTTGATGAAGGAGCCATATATCTTTTTGACTTTACTAATTCTAGGACATCCGAAGAAAAATATTGATGTTTATTTGAAGCCATTGATTGATGAATTAAATTTATTGTGGAGTACCGGTGTCAGTACATATGATGTTGCAACGAAACAGAATTTCATACTGAGAGCAGGATTGATGTGGACAATAAGTGACTTCCCGGCTTATGGGATGTTATCTGGCTGGAGTACACATGGTCAGAAATCATGTCCTTACTGTATGGGAGAGAACAAAGCATTTATGCTCATTCATGGAAAGAAACCTTGTTATTTTGACTGTCATCGCAGATTTCTTCCAGCTGATCATCCTTTTCGCAGAAACAGATCTCATTTCAGAAAAGGAACAGCTGAAAGGGATGGACCTCCAAAAATGCTATCAGGTTCGGAGTTAAAATCGGTTGTATTTTCATTACCTCCCATCACTTTTGGTCCCACAATAAACCAACAGAAAATTTCTGGTTTTGGGAAAGAACACAATTGGATTAAACGTAGCATATTTTGGGATTTGCCATATTGGTCTGATTTGTTGGTCTGACACATGTTAGATGTCATGCATATGGAGAAGAACTGTTTTGATAATTTGTTTCATACAGTTTTGGATACGCCAGGAAAGAGCAAAGACAATGTAAATGCACGTTTAGATCTTGCCCAAATTTGCAGGCGTCCAGAATTGGAACTATTTGAGAATGTCAGAACAGAAAGGTTACTGAAACCAAAAGCAGCTTATACACTGTCTAAAGAAAACCGTTTATTATTTTGTCAGTGGATTGCAGATTTGAGACTTCTAGATGGATGTGCTTCCAATTTGGGTAGATGTGTAAAGAATGGTCATATTACTGGATTAAAAATCATGATTGTCATGTTATAATGGAGAGACTTCTACCCATTTGATTAAGAGGTCTGTTGAATTCTGTGATTTGGGATTCCATAACAGACATGTCTCATTTTTTTCGGGAAATTTGTGCGGCTACGGCAGATTATGATGCTCTAGGAAGACTTGAAAAAGATGTTGTTGTAATTATATGTAAACTGGAAAAAATATTTCCGCCGTCTTTCTTCGACACAATGGAACATTTGATGTTACATTTGCCATATGAAGCCAAATGTGGAGGTCCGGTACAGTTTCGATGGATGTACCCATTTGAAAGATGCATGCAAAAATTGAAAAGAAAAGTACGCAACAAAGCATCTGTTGAAGGATCTATTGCAGAAGCTTATTTGCAAGAGGAAATATCTTTTTTCTGCTCCCATTATTTTGAATCTGAGTATCCTTCAAAACACAACCGAATGGGACGGAATGAGCGGAATATTGATGAAATCGACAATCAATTATCTGTTTTCAACCAGTCAGAGCTTGGTTTTGGTGGAGTTTCTGAACGCTGGCTTTCAGATGATGAACATCATAGAGCTCATACGTATGTTCTGCTCAACTGTGAATAGATGAAATCAGTTGTACTGTAAGTGTTTATATCACTTATTCTATCATTTATGTTACAGTAAATAACTTTGGTTTTTATAGGTTGTATGATAATCATATCAAGAAACAAATTCCACAAATTACAGCAGCTGCTCTCGAAGAACGTCGACTGAAAAATTTCTCTCAGTGGTTTCAAAAACTGGTAACATAAATTCATTATCTTTTAGCAACTCATTCAATGTATAGTTTACTATATTGATAATTATTTCACAAATCTTCAGGTGTCTCGACATGCTGATAAAATTGACAAACGGCTGTGTGTATTGAGTAACCCACCTTCCAAACTTGTTAAAACTTATAATGCATATGTGGTGAATGGATTTCGATTCCACACACATGCATATGGGGAATCGAAAAAAACAATGAACAGTGGAGTTAGCTTGAGAGGATCTCATCATCGAGAAAATGAAGTTGACTTTTATGGAATACTTGATGAAATCATTGAACTCTGTTATCTTGGACAACATTACATAACCATGTTCAAATGTCGGTGGTTGGATACAGAGAGAGGCGTGCGTGTTCATCTGACTCATGGAATCATCGATATTAAATGTAAAAGTGTTCTCGCAGTAAATGAACCATTCTTATTGGCTCAACAGGAATATCAAGTTTATTATGCAAAGTACTGTGCAACATCAAGAGACTTGACTGATTGGTGGAGTGTAATAAAAATCAAAATTCGAGACAATCAGTTTATTCAAAGTGAATGTGCTTTCACTGATGTGCAAAGAATTGAAGTTTTTCAAGAGAGTACTCAAAATAAATCTTTTTTACAAAGGGACATGAGTATCGATGACGACACACCACATTTAAGAGTCGGTGATGACGATGATGTTAATGATGTCACATATGAATTTGAAACGGTAAGAGATGAAGCAACTGTAACTCGAATGGATATCGATGATGTTGAGGAGGAATATGAAGATGACATTGACATATATGAATATGATGATGAAGATGAACACTGATAGCATTTCATGGTATTTATATACAATCATAATATGTATATATGTATATATAATATTAATTATCAATTATTTGCTAACATTAACATTTTCTGTTTCAGATGGACGACGCCACATTTCGTGCGTTGGCGGATGCTGACCTGACTTTTGATGCGGATGAGTTGCTGACAGATGACCCTCAGCCTGCAGGCGCTCCAGGGAGTACGCGGAGGGGGCGCGGTCATGCACGATTGATGATTCCTAACCCCGTTCTCGAGCGACGTCCACGTCTTGGGTTTGATCCACGCACACGGAGGTGTGATAACCTGTGTGATAACCTGTGGATTTGACTAAGATTTCATTAATCTATTCACATAATAAATGTTTATTATTTTTTCAGTTTTCCGCATATAGCAGTCGGACAGGGAAGCGCTATTTTGCGCAACTATTTCTCTCAGCCGTGGACCACATGGGAGCAGATTCCCATTGATGTGCAGCAGGCCATGTTCGGCCATTGGTTGGTACGTAAGTAAATAAATAATTTTTATTTTGAAAATTATTTCATTTCTAACTTGATATTTTGATTTATTTGTAGGGTTTATGGTATCCGATCGAGGATACCATGCGTGACGCCATCCACGAGGCATGGGAGGTGGCCATGCGTGATCATCTTCGTCAGTTTTTGCACAATTTAAGAAAAGCTGCGATGAAGAAAGTAGGAGTGTCAGATTTTGAGGAGTCATGTAGAGCACACCGACCAGAGTATATTTCATCCCATGTATGGGATGGATTATGTGCGCACTGGTTGAGTGGTGCCTTTCAGAGGAGATCATCGGTGGGGAGGCAGAATCGGGGGAGACAGGAGGTGACTCATCGAGCTGGGAGTCGTTCTTTCAGTACTCATAGACAGCATCTGGTACGTACATTATTTATAAATATTTTATATAACTATAAATATTAACAGTTTTTTTTATTCTTATAGGCTGTCGAGCACCCCGATATTACAGAGTACGATGCATATCGGAGGATGTATAGTGATCCTGCTACTGGGGAGCTCAGAAGTGATCGTCAGCATCACATCGTGGTCAGTATTATTTGTTTTCAAGTTTAAAAATTAACTGCATATAATATATTCACAATTTTAATTTTAAATTGCAACTATAGGAGTCATATGAGGCCGCAGCGGCACAGGCCCGGCCTGAGAGTCAGGCCGAGTCATCAGATCAGACCACTGCCCGTCAGTTTGATGAGGCGGCATGGATGCAGGCCACCCAGTATGCCTTCGAGAAGGGCCTGGTAGTTGGTATCGGCTCTCGACTGACTCCCGGAGATTATTATGGCAGTGCTGCGATGTCAGCGTCCAGCTCGAGAGGAGCTCATGCATCTTCTTCTACACAGTATGAGGATCAGTTGCGATCTAAGACTGCACAGATAGAGAGTCTCCGACAGGAGCAGGAGCAGAAGCGTCAGCAGCATGAGGAGGAGCGTCGACGCCAGCAACAGTTGTACGAGGAGCAGGCGAGTCGGTGGCAGCAGCAGCATCAGGAGCAGATGCAGTACATGCGTCGACTCACTCATGCTTTAGGGATGGAGTTTCCTCCACCACCATCTGCAGATCCCCAACCTCCCCCCTCCCCCCTCCTTCAGATTAGAGTTTGTATTTCTGTTATAAAATTTGTGAAATCAAAATATTTTTTTTCTATTCGTAGTTTCTGTCTCATTATAAAATATTAATAATATTATATTTTTAAATAACAATATTAATATGAATAATAATATTATTTATATTTTATAATATTAAATTTTATATATATATATTAAAATTTTATATATATATTAAAATTATATATATATATTAAAATTTTATATATATATTAAAATTTTATAATATTATAATTTAATTATTTTTTTTGTAATACTTGAATTATTTTAATATTTGAATGTAAAATAATTCTATTATTTTTATATTAATTAAAATAACTTATTAATATTTTTTTATTTATGAATTATAATTGTAATATTATTATATTAATTAAATTATTTATTAATATTCTATTATTTTTATTTTTGAATTATAATTCTACTATTATTATAGTAATTAAAATAATTTATTATTTTTATTTGTAAATTATAATTCTATTATTATATTAATTAAAATAATTTATTAATAATTTATTTTTTTTTATTTTTTTTATAGTATTTGCGACGGGATACTATGCCCGTCGCAAATACTAGTATTATTAATAGTTTTTTATTTTTTTTTTAAAAAAAGTATTTGCGACGGGTCCCGACTCCCGTCGCAAATACTAGTATTATTAATTTTTTTTATTTTTTTAAAAAAGAGTTTTTGCGACGGAACCGTCACAAAAGCTATTTGCGACGGGTCCCGTCGCAAAAGGTATTTGCGACGGGTCCCGTTGCAAAAAATGTTTTAAAAGTTTTTTACAAAAATACGGAATACTATTTGCGACGGGGAGAATGCCCGTCGCAAAAAAAGGCTTTAGCGACGGGCCCGTCGCAAATAAGTGTAGTTGCGACGGCGTTTTCAGCAACGGGCTATTTGCGACGGGACCCCGTCGCAAATACCTGTTTTTCTAGTAGTGATCTTATAAAAACATTTTTCATAAAGAGAAATTTAACTAGAACAAGAGGGATTTTCCATTAATGAAGCTTTGGGTCGTTACAATTAGTCAAACCATGCATTAAACATGAGAAATTGATTTTTGGGTTCTAGTGGTGTATTTTACTGTCTTTTCATATTTTATCTAGTTGTTTGAGTCTTCATCCAACCCATGTGGATGGTTAGGATTTAGTCCAGAGGCTGGTGCATGGGGTTTCAGACCATGTATCCTTCTCTAGGATACTGTGTGAATTGGTTGTCCAAGGACAATGTCCAACACATAGTTGGTGCATAGTTTATAAACTTTGAAGGCCTAAACATGAGCCTAGATCCAAAATTATTGAAATTGTAATTTACCTCGATTTATATGGTCATTTTAACCACTAATCCTCTCCAAATTCCACATTTTCTCTAACCATCCCATCCATAATGTTCTAGGGGACTCTCCCTTCTATTCCTTAGTGATACTTGATAGTTTTGGGTGGATCTCATCATGGTATGTTAAATTTTTATCTCTTTTCTCCACTTCTGTCTATACCTCTTATTGATATCTCTTCCCCATATCTCAATGAAACCATAATGGAATGTTATTTTTATATTTAGAGGGCTTTATTGGGAATTGATAGTGTTTATCTTGGATCTAGGTTTGTGAGGACACTCTCTCATTAATTCTATCACCAATTTTGTATACAATGATGTTTTCTTTGATCTTGAGGTATGTGTCTCTATCTAATGGGATTTCTCATGGAATTATTTTCATTATTATTAATTCATTTTGTTTTAATTTATGAAATTAATGATTATAAATCCATGAGAGGTTATATTGATCTTTGATGGCTATTTAATTATATTATAAAAATGATTTTTTAAACTGTTTTGAGGCATGTGATGTGATCAATGAAATTAATCAAATAAGAATTTGATTTGAAAAGGGATTTTCATGCTTGAAAATAGAATGTATCACATTGTAATCTTTTATGAAATATTAATTTGATTTCTTAAATGTAAAGATGGTGTAATATCACATCGGGAAAACTTTGCGGTATAGTGAAAAACTAGACATTGAAAAGAACTAGTGGAGTTAGCTATAAATAGGAGAGGTGATCCTAATTTATGTTTGCTAGTGGGTAGAATTTATGAGGAACTAAGGTTCCCAAACATTGGTATTCACTTATGTTGCATAATGTTTCATGATTATTTTATTTGTGTACACCCTTGGGTTGAGATTTTATGGTTTTTGATTTATGGATACATTACATGGATATATATTTAATATTATCATGACTTCTGATTTATGGATGTATGAAAAACATTTTTATCTCCATTGATTATGCCTCATGGATCATTTTTCATATTCTTGTGATTTATTACATATAATATGTCTTTGATGGGTGATATGGGATGATGGATTATAGCATGGTTTGCATACGGTTTCACAAACCGTGCACATGAACCATGTGGGTTTCCTATAGAGGTAGTAAGGGGTGCATAATTGACCCATGTTTGGACAACCATGTGTCCAAACCATGGGACCCATGAATTTGAGGGGAATTTACCATTTCACCCAAAATATTCTTATAACCTAATTCTAATTTCCCTCCTTCATCTAGTGGATTGCCCCTTGATTTTGGGATATATCTTCAATCCATGAGGTAGGATTTAATGCGGATTCTCCATAAAAACTTTTTTACAAGCATTGATCGTCTCATTGGATCCACACTGGTGAGTTATTCATTCATCTTGTGTCATTATTAATTTGTATTCATATTGATGGGGTTATTTTGGTGCAAGCTAATTTTCCATATTTTCAATATTTTTGTTTGTTTTTCGTTTTCCTTTTGATTTGGACTAAATAGAAATTTGATATTGGATGGGAATAAAACCATGGGTATATGGTAGGTTGTATATACTTGTTCCCTTAATTTTTGGTTGTTTTATATATTGTCGAAGTTTTTTGTATGTTGGATCTTTTAAAGCTTCCCCTAGAATTAATTGAACGCCGTGAATAACTTGTTAGAACCTAATTAAGTTTCCCACTCGGTGCCTTTTTATCATTAGAGGTATTTATCCCCAACCTAGGCCATCCATGGAGTGTTCCCTTGTATCTTATCTATATTATACCACCCCATTGGGTGTGTGTGTGATCACCACTTATTCTGGGAGCCTTGTTGAATTAAATGAGAGTTGAATGAATGATTGGGGGATGGATTATTCCTCATATGAAATTTTATAACATGATGTTTAAAAGGATTAATTGTTTAAATAGAAAATTTCAAAATGGGTTGGATGAACTCATGGGTTTTGAATGACAATGAAATTAATTTTGAATTTAATGATGAATTAATAATGGTAGTTAATGCCTTGAAAAACTTCCTTGGATCTAGATTCTATAGGATTCCATAGAAATTTCTACTCCATGGTTCCCTATTGATTACAGTAGTGGATTCATTATACATTTCTAATCTGTGGATCTTGATTCCGTTGGATGCTAATGGAATTTTCACCCCTTAGATATATCATTAATGTAAAAACATTGTATTTTCTCTGTGGAAATGATCATTGGACTCCATCCAAATCTTTACCATGTTTCTAAGGATATTCTCCATGGAATCGATGTAGATGTCGTGGTCTTTTATACCTTGGCTCCGACCCTTCATGGTCTAACACTGGATTAAACAACATAAAATGATGTACATGTTATACATAGCATTACATGGCATGGAAGTTGGGGATATTTTCTATTTTTATAGATAATCTTGAAATGGGTATTTGAGTATTATTTTTAGACTAGATAGTATCACACCAGTTATCTATGATTTAAAGTTATACCCTTGTTTTTTGGTGCTTGATTATTTTTCATAGGGATCCATGTTTGGTTGGAAAGGGATACATATGAATTTGAAATTTTACTTTTATTATTATTATACCTACGATATACAGTATACTTCTTTATTTTGTATTCAAAAACTTGAATTATTATAGACACCGTTGGTGGTGGCCTACTGAATGTTATCTCACAACCTATTTGGGCTACCATTTGGTACCCAGATAGACTTCATGGATATAGGAAGCGACAAGGACAAGTGACCACTGTATTATGCCTGATTGTTCTACGCTTATGAGTTGGGGAGAACATGACTGATCTAGGCTTGTGATTCTATTTGTAGATAGTTCTTTTTGTTTCTTTATACATGTATTATATTGGTTTCATACTTCCATGTATTTCCTTCACTTTTGTATAGATACATTATGTGATCATTATATTGTATATGAATTCTTTTGGATTATTGATTATTATAGTATTTTAGATGTTTATATTCTATATTTGATTAATATTATGCTTCCTATATTGATTGATATGTTTTTTCCATTGACTTACACTCCCACGTGAGGGAAAATTCTCCCCATAGACAATCCCTAGGACCTCACTGCTAGTCAGTATCCTCTAGCATATGGGGAGGTGTGATTAAGGTCATGTGACCCACCGGCTTTGGGAACCATTTAGTGGAACCTGATTCAAGATGTTACAATATGGGGTAAGAGTGTTTTATTTTATATCTTTATGATTTTGAGAAAATATAGAGGATATTTGTAATGAATTAGAATTTGGTAAAGAGCTCTGTCTGGGAGTAACTAACCCACATATAGGAAAAAGTTAGATTACATAGAATGGAGAATTATTGATCTATATTGTGTATATTAAATTTGATTTTATTACAACATGGGGTGATTCACTTGATGTTTTATGTTTATTATGATTATATAGTTTTATAATTTTCTAGATAAGATGAGAAAATTTGATCTCATATATCATTTTGGATGCCTATTATAATTCACATTCCATGCACTATGCCAAGTAATATAGGATGCATTTATTGACTACATGATATTATTATGTGTTCCTTGGGTGATATACCTATTTTTTGATAAATTAGTTTTTTAGAGAATTGATAAAAATAGTTAGTATTTAGAGTGCCTCTCATAAGCAAATTAGTTTTTTCCCGCATAATCTACAAAAGACACCCTAAGCAGTCAATTATGGAAAATTGAGTCATGGAATATTGGTTTCATGGACTAGAAAATGTTATGGTTTGGATTAAGTGGATGGAAGGAATTGGTTTATGAGCTGTATGTACCCTTATTGTTTAGAAATAGTGACCAATATTTTTGAAACATTTAAATATAATATTGATATAAAAATGAATTTAAAATGGTTTAAATTGAGAAACAAGGAAGTTGGCCTTGACCTAACTTTAGAGTAGGAAGTAGGTAGTGTCTATGGTGCATTTTGAAACTGTTCCTTTTTACCTTGTTATATATTTAGGAGTAGGATAATGGGTGTGGATTGTTAAAAGGAGGTATTTGACATGTCATTTGTTTTTTTCTTTGATTGGATTGTTATTGAATTTATTTTTTGAGGTGTGTGTTTGGAATGGTAGACATATGACACAATTATGACCTCTAGTCATGCGCTAGCATGGTGGAAATGACCATTCTATAGAGGTGGTGGGACATGGGAAACCAATAGAATATCCTATAGTTCTAGATGAGTCATCATTTCTTGTACCAGATATGGGTGTTGATACCTTTTTCATAGAGGGTTTCATACACTTTATGCAAACCATTCTCGTAGCCCTCCAACCTTCCATGACTACGGTAAAGTTGATGCATGTGTTCCAATAGTATAATACACCCATGTTTTTATAGGATGGTGGTTCACTAGATGTTGATCTATGGCATGAGGCTGTCATTTTTAATTTCAAGCATATGGAGACACCTCTTAAGATTGGAGTGAAGCTCATGACATATATTCTTTAGGGAGAAGATAATTGCTGGTGTGCTGTTTTAAACTAGGATGATATGATCCAGGATATGGTTTTGAGGGATTTATAATCCAGGTTTTATATTTAATTTTTTTCATGAGACCCTCACAGATGAAAGGGAAAATGTGTTTATATGTATGGAGCAACGTGTTATGACTGTTATGGAGTATTTATCATGCTTTATAGAGCTTCAATGTTTTGTGAAGATTTATCATGTTGATGAGCCATTGAGGTTGATACACTTTGGGGAAGGCCTCAACCATGTCATTTGATGCTATTTCATCATGTTTTGGTTGAGTAATATTACAAAGATAATGAATCAGGTGCTTATTACTGAGCCAAACCTAAGGGACGCCGGGGGAACATATTAGTGAAATTTAGCCTATCGACATAGGGGTTCAGGTTACAAGGGTAGGAAGTGGCCTTTTGAGGTTTATTATGAGGTAAGTACCTGTAGGGATATGTGTAATGGTAGTTCTGTATTATTTTAGTAGCGTGGGAGATGAGGACACATGAGGAACCAGTGAAATAGAGACCTATTCATGTTCCATGATTATGGGAGGATGGTCCATTTATCGCATTTTTGTAGGAACATCCCTTCATAAGTTAGTGGGATGGGATTGAATCCAACTCCAAGTCCAGGAGTGGGATTCATAATGCCATGCATAGTTGGGAGCTGGGATAGTTTTTTTTGCTCAGGTCAAGGTGGTGGGTGTGGCCAAGTAATCCACACACCAATTGTATCAAGATAATGGAGTGGGCTTGATCTAGGTAGTGAGGTTGTTTCATAGGGTCTCTGTTTAGGAAAAATATATTTTTATAGCCTATACCTAAGGAGAAGAGCACTGAACCATCTATGTTGAGAGTTAAAATCTTATTATTCTCTACTATAGTATCTGATCTTTTTAATATAGATGAATCTCATAGCTTCATATCTATACTTATTGTAGAGGTCCTTGATCCCATTGTTCAGTTTTATGATGGAATTATAAATTTGGATACTTCATTGGGGATCATAATGAGGGTGTACTCTAGTACATAGGGTTCCCCTTATGATCGGTGGGTGTCACTTCATATGGGATCTTTTTTCGTCAATAATATTGGGTTTTATGTCATACTCAAGATGGAATTGATAGTTTATTATCATGAACCTGTGAATTTCTATCACATAAGTGAGACATTCACATCACCGGAGGGATGGGTTTTTACTCACATGTGTTAATGGGATGTCCAGGTTGGTAGATATGGACCCAAGCATCATGGTCTGGGAATAATGATATTCTAAATATCAAGTTTATATATCTATGACCAAGGATTGTGTTTGGAAAATTTCCCTCCATAGAGACATTTTCCCATATGAATATTTTAGTTTTCCTCATGAGAGATAGGTGTATTTCTCTATTGAGGTAGTTCCAAGAGATGCACATGTATCAATTCCTCCTTATAGGATGGGTAATAAAGAGTTGTATAATTTTAATAGATATTTATAGTCCATGTAAGTGAAGGGGTTTATACGACCCATCACTTTCCCATGGGGTTCACTAGTTCTTTTTGTGAAAAATTTTCAAATAACCCATTGGAAATGTGTGGATTACAGGAAATTAAAGCAGTTGAAGGTTAATAACTAGAATCCTTTACCATGGATGGATGATCTCTTTGACTAGATCCAAGGATCTTGTGTTTTCTTGAAGATATATTTGAGTTTGGGTTATATCCAAGTACTTTTTTAACAGTAAAGATACCTTGTATAACTTTTCATAGAAATTATGATCTATAAGATTGTTTGGTTATATTGTTCGGTCTCATAAATAATCCAGTGGTTTTATTGGCACTGATGAACCAGGTTTTCTATATTTATCTGGATTATTTTGTCTTGGTATTCATGGATGGTATCTTGGTGTACTCACACAATAGACATGACCATGCCAAGCATCATGAGATCATTTTGGACACAAAGAGAGAGAATTAATTATATGTTATTCTCACAAAGGGACACTTTTGTATGGATAAGATTCAATTCCTAGGTCATATTATCTCACCGAAAGGATTATTAATTGACACAAAGAAGTTGATAGATATAGTTTCCTTGGATCATCCCAAGAATGTCTTTGAAAAATATAGTTTTTTGGGTTAGATGTTTATTATAGGAAATTTATATATGAATTATCACACTTAGAAGAATATATTGCGGGATTGACTAAGAAAGTTGTGAAGTTCATATGATTATATAACTATGAAATATCCTTTCAGATGATGAAATTGTTATTGACTTTAGTACCGTTCCTCATTCATCTAAAGCTAGATAGAAGATATATAATATAATGCAATGCATTAGGTATCAGGATAAGAGCAGTTCTGATGTAGGAGGAGAGGTTCATGAAAATAAGTTCTTGTTAATTGATACCACATGAGAGGAACTGCCAAATGATCACGAGTTAGTTGTTTTTGTGAATTCCTTGCACTTTTGGAGGCATTATTTACAAAGGAGATATTTTTGTGGGTTAAAAAAACCAAAAAATCATTTATTTTATATTCACACAATGCGACTTGAATTTAAGGAAATGAAGGTGGGTTGTATACCTTCAGTCCTTTGAATTTGATCTTACCTATATTCCCAGTAAGGGAAATGAAGTTTTTCATTCACTAAGAAGGATAGATCAGATACATGTAGTTCAGTAGGCTTATGGAGAATGGAATCTTGTGGCCTTGTTTTGATAGATGCATTTTGAAATGTAGGATGGTAAAAAATAGACCTTTCTCTCACCCTTAGTAATTGATTACACTCTTCTGGATAGAGTGAGGATGTTACATTTATCTGATGTTGATGGCCTAGTCCTACGAGAGAGTTTGGCGGGTGAGGACTCTCCTCTAAGTTGGAATGTGTGTGATTATGAAATTTTTTGTATACATGGCCGTTTTTAGGTTCCCATAGATGTATGAGAGGAGCTGATGTTATAGTTTCATGAATCATCGTTGAAAGTGAATCCTAACATTAAAAAGAATTATCATGACTTTTTTCATCAATATTGGTGGCTGGGGATGAAATTTAAGGTAGTTTATCTTGTTATGAGGTGTTCCACCTAACAGCAAGTGAAGGAAGAAAACTTATGACCAGATAGTATTATATAGAAATTATCCATTCCTGAGTTAAAATAAAATGATGTTTTGATGGATTTAATGAATGTGTTTCCAAGGTCTCCTTGAGGTAGTGATGCTGATTGAGTTGTTGTTCATAGGATCTTGATGGTTAGTCATCTACTTCCCATCAAAGAGAACTTCTCAGAAGACGATTTTGGAAAGTTTTATATCCATGAGGTTGTGCACCTTCAAAGGGTTCCTAATACCATTGTATCATATAGGGTTACTCAGATTACATTTCAGTTTTGGAAGAGTTTTTAGTGGGTGTTGGGTACACAGGTTCTTCTAAGCACAACATGTCACCCTTATACTGATGTCAAATTAGAGTGCATGATTCAGGTTCTTAATGAAATTCCTAGGGCTTGTGTGATTGAATTTGGGGGTTCTTGGGAGAGGCATATACCCTTGGTTGAGCTCTCCTAAACTAATATATATTAAGAGACTATACAGATGGGAACTTATGAGGCTTTGAATGGTAGGATATTCTGATAACCTTGGTCCTAGTTAGAGGCATGAGAAGTGGATTTACTCAGACCTCACATCATTTAAGAGACTTTGGAGTTGGTCCAATTAATTAGAAATTAAATGGATATTGTACAGTCTAGAAAGAAATCGTATGACGATCACCATCGACGACCTCTAGAGTTTGAGGTTGGGGATTGGGTTTTTTTATATATCTCAACAAAGATGGGACATATGAAAATTAGGATGCATGGTAATATTTCTCCATGACATGTCATACCATTTAAGATTTTATAGAGATTAAGGCCGCTAGCCTATCAGTTTCAGTTACCTTAGAGGTATGAATCCTTGAAAAAAGTATTCCATGTATCTCAAATCCACCATTATCACTTGGACCCATCACATAGTCTATATCTAGATGATGTGAAGATATAGTTAGATTGTTCCTTCAAGGAGCATCCTATTTTTATTGTTGATAGGATCACAAAGGTTCTCTGAGGATGGTCAATTCCTATAGTATGGGTGTTATGGAATGATAACTATTTATAGGAGCACGAAGGTTCTTGATCAGAGACTGCAGATAGTGATACCCCATACAACCTTACCACTCCTATGATATATATCCATGCAAGTTGATCCAATGAAAAGTCCTCTTGAATCGTGATAAAGTGGGCTATCTTTGTAAGACGATACACAATGACCCATCCAACATTGTTTCCGATGGATTTCCTTGGAAGTCCAGTGACAAAGTCCATGGTGATGTTCTCCCACATCCATGTTGGTATGCATAGTGGTTGCATCATCCCCATATAATTTTGTCTTTCAGCCATCACCAGTTGACATAATGGGCACTTTTATGTATATTCAACAATCTCCTTCTTCATATTTCCCCACCAAAATTTATATTAGAGATCTCGATACATCTTAGTACTCCCTAGGTGAATAGAGATGTTTGAGTTATTTGCATCATTAAGATGCTCCTTCTTTATCTATAGATCAGATGGTATACATAATCACAACCAAAATCTTACAAATCCTTCCTCATCAATCATGAACTCATAGGATTTCTCTTTTTTAACAACTTCCATCCTTTTTAGAATTTCTACATATTTTCTTTGATCATCCTTTCTTTTCTCCATGAGGGATGGTTGAGAAATCATTTGATAAAGGATTTATGATGTTCCTCCCTTAATTATTCCAATGCACATCCTCTGCAAATATAAGAATATTAGGTCCAATTAAATTCTCATCATTGATAAAGATGCTGGATCTTTTCTACTTAGAGAATTCACTACATTGTTTGCCTTACGGGGATGGAAGTGGATTGATCAGTCATAATCCTTGATGAGATCTATCAATATTATATGGTGAATATTATGTTCTTTTTGTGTGTATATATATTTGAGACTCTTGTGATCAATATATATGTCACACTTCACCCGATAGAGATAATGTGACAAGATTTTAATGAAAATATCACAGCCGCCAACTCCAGATCATGAGTAGGATAGTTTTTCTCCTGTATTTTAGCTACCTTTAGGTGTAGGCTATGAATTTATCATTTTTCATTGGCACACAACCTAAGCTTATCTTTAAAGCATCACTATACTCCACAAATATTTCTCCACTTGTTTGGAGTGTGAGTATTGGTTCAGTGATTAGCCTCTTTTTCAACTCCTTAAAATAGTCTTCACATTACTGAGTCTAGAAAAACTTTACTCCCATTCATGTTATCTTGGTAAATGGGTTTGAAAATCATGAAAAGTTCTTCACAAAACAACAATAATACCCAGCTATAACCAGAAAGCTGTAGATCTCTATTATAGAAGTTGGCTAGGGCCACACTTCAACCGCCTTTGTCTTCAAAGGGTCGACAAATATCCTTTTATTGGTGATAACATGTCCTAATAATGATACTTCCTCCATACATAACTCACACTTACTATACTTTTAATATAGCTTCTCCCTTCGATTTTTTTTAATATTGTATTGAAATACTCCTCATGTTCATCCTTGCTCTTGGATTATATCAGAATATCATCAATAAAGACTAATTTTTTTTTGAAGTAATCTCTAAAGACGTTATTCATTAAATCCATGAAATTTGCTGGAACATTAGTGAGTCTGAAGGGCAAAACTATGAACTCATATTTTCCATTCCTTATTCTAAAGGAATTCTTGGTAATATCTTCCTTCCTCACCATTTATTGGTGATATCTTGATCGAAGGTCAACCTTAGAGAAACAACTATCCCCATAAAGATAATGGAACATGTCATCTATATGTGGAAAGGGGTACTTTTTATTTATTGTTATTTTATTGAGATCATGATAATAAATGCAGAGGCGCATTGATCCACCCTTATTCTTGACAAATAGGACCAGTGCACCCCACAGTGAAGCACTTGGGCATATAAAACCCTTCTCCAGAATATACTGTAACTACTTCTTCAGCTCTACCAGAACTACGGTGGCTATTATATAAGTTTTCTTTCATATAATCAGAGATCCCGGAATAAGATCAATTGAGAACTAAATATCAAAGTCAGGAGGAAGACCAAAAAACTCTTCAGGGAATACATCAGTGTAATCCCTCAGGATGGTCATGTCTTCAAGCATGATTCTCTAATTTTTCCCAATCATTTGAGATAGACATGCCTGCTCACAAGTAATTAATATCTACACTTGAGACAATGATTCTAAAGTAGATTCATCTTCCTCCTTGCACTTTTAAAGAATAAGAGGATTCTTTGGGATGTGAAGAGTGATCTCCCTTTTCCGAAAAGTTGATTTTGGCTGTGTATAAAGATAACCAATCTATGCCTAATATAGAGTTGAACACCACTAAAGGAAGTATGAAAAGATTTTCTTGGAGATTCAGTCCACAAACATTAACTGGGGAGGATTTATAAATTATGTACACAATAATTTCCCCATTCGTTGTTCTCACTGATAACTTATCCTCCAAATTCTGAGGTGGTGTTTGAATAGTTCTACTAAACTTGAAAGATATGAAAGAATGAATAGAACCATAATAAAATAGCATGTTCTCTATTATCTAATGAATAAATAGAGTTCCTATCATGACATCATTTTTCGGATCCACCTCAGTAGTAGTGATAACATGATCCCTTACTTGTTGCCTTGGAGGTTGTTGTTGATTTCCTCTGCCAACTCTTGTCTTAGGGAAATTGTTTTCATAATGCCTATGTTCCTTGATGTTGTAAAACTACATCACTAGCTGAGAGTTTACCTGAAACTTCCTTTCTTCTTCCATATTAGTGGTATTTTTCATATCCCTTTGGTAGTTTTTTTCTAGATGTCCTTGCTTTCCACATTTGAAGCAATTCCTAGTTCCTTTTAGATAGTTACTAGGATGCTTCTTCCCACTATTTTTATATGTGGGATGATCAATATTCTTTCCATCATGGATTTTATTTTTAGGACCACCCACATTAGATTCCATTTTTCTCTTCCTATCACTAGGCCCATGATACCACTGAGAGTCTCTGATCTCTATTTCAACATTAACGACACAACAGACAATCTCTTCATAGCAGTCAAACTCTCGAATCACTTACACTTTTCATAGACTCAGATTTAGTCCACTAAAAAAGTTATCAAACATTATTAATAAATTTATTAACTTATATTCCTATGAGATTTTTTTCACTCCCTTAATAATGGTTTGTACCAATATTATGAATTTACAAAATCATATCCCTTGGGAATTTCAAACAAAGAGTACATCAAGACCCATTGTTGTGCACTAGTTTCCATTCAAGTCTAGCTCAAAGTAGTGATTTTGGGTTTTACCCCCAGATACATCTATGCCAGATCAACCTATACCTATTTGTATCCAAAAAGGGATATTTTTTTTGATAAACCACTTACTCTATACTTACCAAAATTTAGGAATGTTTTCTTAAACTTATTATCATACTATAAGAAAAAAGCATTAGCACATGGGATAGAAGTCATGACATGATGATATAACAAGGAATTTAACATATGGAATCATAACATATAAACAAGTAATCATATAAACATGGAGTCATAAAAATGTGTAAGCAACATAAAACATTACTTTATCATGATTCAAGTCTAATCGCCAAGACTGTCACACATAACATCTCATGAGACTCAACATTACCCAATTCATCGGAGTGCTATCTAAGGGCACCAATATTTACTTTTCATAAATATTTTTTACACATAAATAATCATACATAATCAATCTTACATAACCATAATGGGCATGTATCATGGTAATTGATTTCAAGTATCAGTGATAATAAGTAAGATGAGTATTTAAGAAATTTTAGCATTAAAACTTTTTTGTGTGGTTTAAAGGAAAATACCATAGAGCCTTTAAAATATAAAAGAGAAAAATATTTTATATAAAACCATAAGTGAAGCAACAAGTATTTAAAAATAAAAAGACTGATTTTATAGAGAAAATGGTGGCTTAAAATGAGGATATATTTCACTTGAAATTGGGTAATAATTTGTGAAGTTCCCTTAAAACAAGTTTGATTATTGGGAAGTACTGAGAAGGGAATCATTTAAAAACATGTATATACCTGAAATAGAATGATGGAAGGGTATTGATAAATAAATTTGGTAAATTTAAACATAATTTATAATATACACATGAAAAGATAAGATAACTTCATTTTGGTTAAAGGAAGATAAGAAACCTAAATGAACAAAGGGTGTTTGGGTAGAATCCCTTACGGGTTATCAGCATGGTATTGGGTGTACTTAAGAGGAATTAATGAGAGAAAAATGGGGTTTTAATCACTTATTCATCATTATGGAAGTATGGGGGAGGTTTTAAATCCTACCCCATCATTAGATATTACACGTAAAAGGGCATATCATAATGGAGATTCAAGACTAAAATTAAAATAGAGAGGATCCCTTACCTTAAGTCTGAAGGTGCTCTTCCCTTGATATTAATGACCTGAATAATCAAATTAGGTTAATTAATTAATAATTAAATAAAAAAATATATATTTAAAAGATTTAGTATAACATTTTTAATTTCATTCAATACCTTTTTGATTGGTTATAAGGTTTAATTTCATTGTTCGGCTCCATTTGTTTCCTTGGTTTTAACGATCGGTTTACATATATTCATGTTGAGACACATGTATGATGAGAGTGTCTGTACAAAATTAGAGTTATAAATTATTATTTAACATCCAGACATTTAAATTTCTATAAATTTCATTTGGTTACTTAGATTGAATATTAATCATTATGTAATACTTTTCGGATAACCTTTTAGGTTAATTGGCAGTTTTTGACCACAACAAAGACATTTTGTTTTATAAATCAAAACCATGTGTGAAAAAGGATTATAGAACCAAAAATGAGACATAATACTCATATTATGGTTTGGTTCAACCATTAATATTGTTTCATGACCATAATTTAATACATTAATGAAAATTAAAAACTCATCGTCCTTGAATGTGGTAAATTAACACATCTCAGATGGTGTCTTTACTACTAAGAAAAAAGTTAAAGGAGAGATGATAATAACTTATTAAATTATCATTACAACCTTCCATTAAATGTATGGTACTGATGTTTTCATAAAATTTGTATTAGAATAGGTAAGGATAGAAAAAAAATAAACTTGAAAGAAAAGTAAAAGAATTGAAAAGAATAATTTACCTCTTGAATCGATCTTCCTTGAGAGCCTCTTAAGGGGAAAGGATTTTGTCTTTTTAAGAGACTAATAGATGTTGGATGTGGGGTAGGATCTTGGGGAGATATTTGGATAGAATTTATTCAAGGAATAAGGCTTGAGAATAGTCAAGAGAAGAGGTAAGGATGAGTGGTATTTATAGTGGAGGAGAGGAGGGTTTTCATAATATTATAATCATTAGTGTTTTATTTTTCCATAAGACAACAAATAGTGATGATTCCATGACCAAGAATATTAATAAGTAAATGTGAGTTATATATTATGGTGCTTACACCACTTATAATGTTAGGAATAGTGGATTAAAATTATAATGTATTTATACAGTAAATTAATGTATTTTACTATTCACCAAAAAATCAAGTATTTCATAAAAATCTCAAAAATTCAACCTAACCATTTATAGATGTGTAGAATCCAAAAAGGAAATCAATTTTTTAAAAATAATTTTTTAAATATTAATAAAATAATTTTTAATGAAAATGATTGTTTACTTGCAATATATAAATTTAAAAACAATAACTAATTTTATGATGCTTTTAAAAATTACATAAGGTCTTATAAAATTATCTTAAAACCAGAAGAAATAAAATTGTTAATTTATTAAAACGTTTTAGGAAAATAAAATTTCTTTAAATTAATTAATTAATTGTATTTAATTATTTATGACTTACAAAAATACCAATACTTTTACTATAGTCATATTTTAACTTATAAGATGACAATATTTTGTTCAAACATTCAAGGGTGAGGTCACTATTCTTTTGGAATATTTACTATTCATAAGGGTCATATTACTATTCATAAGGGTAGGTTACTATTCATAAGGGTAGGAAACTATTCAGAAAAAAAATAAGTTTGTCTTATCAAACTCCAAACATTTTACTAATGACAACCCTAAATGTTAGATTCTTGAAATTCAAATAACAAAAGTAACAATATTATGTTTAAAGGTCACATAGTACTTATTAGTTCATTGTGTTGTGATTTCATGCGATTATATGACATAATTATAAGAAATAAATTTTCATTGATAAAACATTTGGTTGTTAAAATTTACAATTTCTACCTTAAATTTTTTATAAAAAAATCTATCTTTCCACCTCCCTCTAGAAAAAATCCCCATGGATTTGGGAGATCTATTCAATCCTTGAGGTAGTATTTGTTTTGGATTCTCCATTTGGACTCTATTTCAAGCATTGATCGTCTCTTTGGATATGCTCTGGTGATTTCTTTATTCATATTGTGTCATTCTTCATTTGTATTCTTATTTATGTAGTTATTTGGTGCAAGGTAATTTACCTTATTTCTAAGGTTTTCATCCATTCTTCATTGATCTAGTAATTTGGACCAAATCATAGGTCGATCCTAGATGAGTGTTATTTCATAGGTATATATTAGGTGGTCTCTATGTTTTTCCTTATAGTTTGGCTGTTTTATATCTTTTCATAATTGTGACACACACCTAACCTTCCAATATTTTCCCTAAAATTAATCTAATGCCATGAATAAGTTTTCAGACCCTCATTAAGTTTCCCACTTAGGTATTTTTATCATTGGTGGTTAATAGACCCAAACTAACCCCCCCTGCATCGGGTGTGCCCTTGTATCTACCCTATGTTGTACCACCCCGCTGGGTGTGTGTGAGCTCACCACTTTTTTTTGGAGACTTGTTGAATTAAATTATAATTTAATGATTGATTAGGATAGGGATTATTCGACCTTTTAAATGTGATAACATTATGTTTAAACGATTTATTTTTTAAATAGAAAATTTGGAAATGGTTTGGATGAATACATGGGTTGTGAATGATAATGAAATGGTTTATGAATTTAATGATGAATTGATAATGGTAATGGATTCCTTAGATGAGTTCCTAGGATCATGATTCTATAGGATTCCATGGACATTTATAATCCATGGATCTGTATTTATTGTGGTAGTTGATTCCTTAGAAATTTATACTCCTTGGATCCTATTTTGTAGGATTCCAAGGCCTTTTCTAACCCTTGGGTACTACTTGATTAGACTCACATGGGACATTATCTATGAAAATTATCCTTGGAATGCACCCAAGTCTTTAACAAGTTTACATTAAGATGCACCATAGACTCAATGATGATGCCTTGGTCTTTTATACCTAATATTTGGTTATTCGTGTCCTGAAGCTATATTACATGTCATGGGATGATGTGAGTGTTATAGATGGGATTACTTGGCATGAAAATTTTGGATATTTTTCTATGCTTCATAGATATACCTGATATGGGTATTTGATTATAGTTTTTTGACTAGATAATATCACACATATTTATTTAAGCTTTATAGTTGGACCATTGTTTATGGGTCTTCTATTACTATTCATAGGGAGCCATGTCTGGCTAGATAGGATTATATATAAAATTGAAACTTTACTTTCGTCACTATTATACATGTGATATATTACACACCACCTCATTATTTATATATAAACTAGATTTTTTTAGAGACATCGTTGGTGGTGTTCAACTAAGTGTTATCTCACACTCTCTTCGGGCAGCCATTTGGTTCCCAAATAGACTTCATTGATGTGGGTAGGGAATGGGGATATCACCCGTTGTATGATGATTTATTTCTCTATTCTTAAGAGTGGTGGAGCACATGACTTATCTAAGATCATGATTCTATATGGAGATAGTTATTTTTGTTATTTTTTTGTTTTTTGATACTTGTATTGTACAAGTTGTTGGTTTCCATATATTTCATACCATTATTCATAGATACATGATATGATCATCATATTATTTATGATTTCTTTTGGTTTATTAATTATTAGAGTCTTTTAGTTTATCTTCTGTATTTGATTCATATTTTTTTCTACTATGGATTTATATGATTACACCATTGTGCTACACTTTGACATGAGGGTATAGTCTCTCCACATACACACCGTAAATCTTTGAATCTTATTTTCATCCTCTGGCATATAGGGGGGTGCGTTTAAGTTCATGTGACCCACCGGATTGAGGCACTTCTTAGTGGAACCTGGTTCAGGATGTTATATTATAGAGTTTTTTTCATGATATAGTTAAAGGGAATAGTGGAATATGGAAGTATACTCTCCTTTGTCATGTTTTTGTTTTGATGGGTTGGAACGATGGTAAAATATAGTCATATAAAGATGGACCCATGGGAAATTTAGGTTATCATTTTTTATAGTCCTTCCATTTTTTTGTGACCTTGATATCCAATTAATGGATATTACACTTTTGGTTTTGCTATTTGATATAGAATATTCTCTAGATATTTCTTATTTTACTCTATTTCATTCATACTATCTTATGTCTCTTTGAGGGTGAAATCATTCCCATGTTTATTTGTATGGTACCCTGGTGTTTTTCACCAGCCTATGAAAATTGGGAACACACTTTGGGACTTATGGTAGGCCAATTTGGGTGAAACTACGAGTAAACCTAGGTTGGTATGTTATAAATTGGAATTATAGGGTTATGTTATCGTGAAAGCCTATAGTCATGCTTGAGTATCACCGTCTTAGGTTGGGGGGTTTTCTATAGATTATAGATAAGACTTTAATAACTCAAGAGGTAGCATGGGAGTGTGCCTATCTAACTAATTTTATCAAAAAACCTTAAGTTACCATGGAAATTCTAGGATTGTATGGAATCCTTGTTTTCAATTTTATCCATTTTGGATTAATTTTTTTTAAATTATTTATGATAAATAAATCAAATTATGTTCTAAATGGTTTATATTCTCCTATTTTATAGATTACAGATCCTCCAAGAAGAACACTACATAATACAAGATAGGAATATTTAGAATGGGTCCCATAGATGAATCCTCCAATTGACTCAGTATTGGTGGAAAATATGGTATGAATGATCCAATCCTTGGGTTAAGTCACTAATGTTGAACTAGAATAGAGGATGGACTATGCTTCATAATTTACTAATCAGTATCCATTGGTCTTATGTGGTGAAAAGTGACCCTAGGAATCAGAGGAATGGATCAAGAGAATTGATAGGATTTTCCTATTCAAAAAAACTATAAAAGACTCCATGGTTTATTTATCTATTTATATTATTAAAGGGATAGGAAGGAAATTTTTGGAGTCCATTGTATAAGAAAAGTTACTTGAATATCTCACTAGGAATATTTTTATGAAATCCTTTAATCAATATTTTTATCTTGATACAATGATATTTTCAATGTATTGGGAGTTTTTTACTTTCCTGAAGTCAGTTTTCCAAATTGGTTCACTTGTCTCTATAATTTGTTTTCAATGACTATCTAAATTCATGGAGGTTGGAGATGGGTTTAAGGTAATATATTCAATCTATGTTGATTATTATGTTCCTACCCACCTTCATAGAGGATATGGATAATATTATTATGGATGAGGTAGACATATATAGGAAGATAAGGATATTAGGAGCATCATTGAGAATAGTTGGTATCTAGAGTTTGTTTTTTCAAAGAGAAGTGGGGTGATCTGCGCTGAGGTGGTGGAAGGAGTGAACAACAGACCTCAAGTATGAGTTAGGTGGTCTATAAATAGTGTTAAAAAAAGGTCACCTCAGAACTAATTGTAAGGAAACACCTAAGGTATGTCACACTTGTGCAAAATATGGTCATATTCATTGTTTATATTATAAATCATCCCATGGATGTCGATTTGTATCCACCTACACAAATGGATATCAATTTTATATTTTATGTATAAAAAGTTCTTGAATCTCAAACTCATGCTAAGGGTCATGCTCAGGTTGAAAAGAAAGGGTGGGATGAGGCTGGATGTAACTATGCAACAGAATATGAACCATAGAAGTTAAAGGAAAAACTGGATACCATGATAGGTAAGGTGTTCATTTCATCTTCTATGGTTATGACTTTTTTTGATACTTTTGTGAATCATTCCTTTATATCATCAAAAAAACTATTCATTAGATTTGTTCTCAGAGGTTATTCCTTACATAATGAAAATATACACTCTTTTGGGAATGAAGTCAGAGTAGGGTTCTAAATGTTTTGAGTATCAAGTGATGATCACTTAACATCAAACCATATGGGAATTTATAGTTCTCGATCTTAACATCTTTGACCTCATTATTGGCATGGATTATATGATCATCTATAAATCCAAAATATATTGTTTTCATAATAAGGTCTAATCTATCTCTTCCAAGGGATTCACTCATGAATTTTAGAATGAGTGGGACAATAGATCAAGTAGAGAAGTTCTTGTTACTATTATTTTTGATATGATCTCATTTTAGTTTTTATAGTTGTTTCTTAATGTTATTTATTTTTATCATAGTGATAATATTTTGGTGTTGGTGAGTGAGTATCCCTATGTCTTTCCAAATAATTAATATGGGGTTACTTCCTTAGGGGGAATTCAAGTTCTATATATAAATTCTTATAGGGATGATATCAATTTCTTTACCTTCATACTGAATAACAACCACTAAATTAAAATAATTTAATGTTCATCTTAAGTATCTGGAGGCTAAGTGATTTATTAATCCTCTTGTTTCACCTTGGGCATCACTAGTACTCTTTTTGAAGAAGGTGGACAAGAGTCTTTAAATTTATTTTGATTAATAAAAACTAAACCAAGTGATGGTTAAGAATAAATATCCCTTTCCTATGATTGATATCCTTTTTTACTAGTTCAAGTGATCTTGTTGGTTTTTAAAAATTGATTTGAGATTATAGTACCTTCAACTAAGGTTCTGAGGAGAACATATCCCTAAATTGGAGTTTAGGATCAGGTATGGGAATTTTGATTATTTTTTCATGTTCTTTATCCTTAATAAGGATCATGTGATGTTTACATCTTTTATTAATCAAATATATCATTAGTTATTGGATTCCTTCATAGTTGTTTTCAAGTACATATCCCTGTGTATTATAGATTGGAATAGGATCATGTTGGGCATTTGAATATTACCCTTGTAATTTTGAGATAATATCATCTACATAGAAATTTATCAAAACTCAGTTATGAATTTTAGTGGTGAAAGTTATAATCCATGTGATTTCTAAGAATGTTATCTCAATGGATCCCAAAGATATCCAATATGTTTTGTATTGGGAGTAGCCTGAGAATGTGTTTGAGATCCAAAGTTTCTTGGGATTTGTTGGTTATTAGAGTATCTTTGTTTGAGACTTTTATAAGGTCACATATTTGATGATAGAGTTAACCTTAAAGGGTGTGAAGATTATTTAGAGTGATCAATGACAGAGATATTTTGATGATTTGAAAATGAGATTGAATTCAGATCCTGTTTTGATTATTCCTAAGTTGAGTTTTGGTTATGATGTTAACTGAGACACCTCAAGCATGGGTTTAGGTTGTGTTATGATTTAGGGATATAAGTGGTAGCTCATGCCTTTAATTAGTTAATCTCTTATGATAAGAACTACCCCACACATTATCTTGAGTTAGTGGCAGTGACGTGGGATCTTAATACCTGACACCACTATCTCTTCAGGGAGAGGATTGCAATGTATTATTATCATAAGAGTATGAAGATAATATTAAATCATAAGTATCCAAATTTCAGAAAAAGACACTAGGTGGAGTGCATTTAGACCTTGGGTATTGATATTTCATTCACTCGTGGAAAAGGGAGGGTAGTTGCAGATTACTCAAACATGAAATTGTCTGCTCCATTAGTGAAAGAATCAGTGGAAGAGTGGTGCTTGATGTGATTGTTTGCTGAGATGTTCGATGATGAAGTGAAAGCTAACAGACAGTTATTATTGTCCGCTATTTGGGATGGATACACATTGAATGATCATATTCAACTTGCAAAGGCTAGGGATTTAGAGTGTCTATGATTTAGTGAGAATTTTTATGGTGGGGATACCACAGGTGAGTGGTCTCTGCCTCCCATTGGGTTTTGTGATTTTGGGATAGTATGGTTGTTCTGATAATAACGAGACACAATTTATTACAGGATATACATTAATCTAGTTATTCTGTACACCTTGTAGCTAATAAGATGTGTCATCACTTGAGTCATTATTACTAGTAGTCATGAATGAGGTGATAAACTATATATTTTTTTGTCTTCATGCCTTACATTTTAGATAATTAAGGTAGAATATCGGCGTATTTTGGGATTGCTACAACATTTACTCATTCTACTATAGAAATGAGATGATATATCCATGAACTTCTATATTTTTATACCACAGAATCCTAGTGATAAGGATTTGATATGGGTGATTGTTGACCAACTCAAAAAATATGTGCATTTCCTACCTATCCATGAGATGAAGAAGGTAGAAGATCATGGGAAATTTAATGAACATTATATTTTCAGGCTTTATGATATAATGTCGATTATCATTTCTGATAGGGAATATACTTCACATCCATGTTTTGTAGTGGATTACAGGAAGTGAGGGGTTCTCAGTTGAAGTTTAGCATAACTTACCTTCTCCAGATGGATGGACAATCTTAATGATCCATCTAGATTCATGAAGACACAATTAATTCATTAATCTTTAAATTTATTGGATCTTGGGAGAAACATCAACCCTTATTGTATTTTTACTGTAAAAATAGTTATCGGGCTTCAATCAGGATGGAACCTTTTGAGGCTTTGTATGTGGGGCCTTGGAGATCACTTTTTTGTTAGTATAGGTCGGAGAAAAGTCCTTTGTGGGATAAATTATCATTTATGAGATGATAGATATCATTAAATTAGTTGTAAAAAGGTCAAAAACATCTCAGAGTCACCAAAAATCTCTTAACCATATCAATATCATCGATCTTTGGAATAATATATGGGAAATCAGGATTTTATAAAAGTTTCACCTAAGTTAGTACATATACATTTGGGGAGGGAGGGTAAGTTATCACCTCATTTTGTTGGCCTATTTGAGAGTGTGTAATGACTTGAGAAGTTAAATTATTGACCGGACATACCTTCTAGTTTTAAATCTATTCATAATTTGTTTCATGTTTCCAAACTAAATAAATATTAGTCGGATCTAACCCACATGATCAAGTGGGAGGATGCTGAGATTGAACTTGATACCATATTGGTTGAAAGGATAGTTTAGATAGTGGGATGATAATATAATTCCATGCATGGAAATATGAAACTATTAGGTCATGTGAGATGGTAGAGTGTTAGGTGAAACCATGATACATAAAAGAGAGATTCCTTAATGATGAAAAGGTGGAGTTATATCTTTTCAGGTTTAGGTTTTGGAGCCTTTATGTGGAAAAAAATATTTCATGGAAGGAAGAGTTATGATTCCCTCCAGGTTATAGGTATGTTTAATTTTGAGCTTGGTCTATCTTTTTTTATTTTATATTAGTTTTTCGGAGTTGGAGGTTGAAATTTTGTAGGTTTTGGAATAGCAGGCTATGTGCATAGTATAATGACCTAGGCCTAAAATACATGGATATTACATCATTTCAGATGAATATTCATCACATTACAAAATTACATGATTGGGGACTGATGTACATGGATGTTATTGACATTTTTTCCAATTTTCATTTAGTTTTAATTAATTTTCTAACCGCTTCTTGTGTTTTTAGGTTCTTTTTGTAGTATTTTAAATATTTTAGTTGTTTTTATAGTTTGTAGTTATTATTATATTAATATTAGTTATTTATTTTCATTTTTTAGAATTTTATTTTATTAAAGTTTCATATTTTATTTTATTTCAATATTACTTTTAGTTTATTAATTAATTATAAATATAAATATTTATATAATTCTATTTATACTAATTTATTATTAATATTATTTAACCCTTTTAGATTATTAGTTTTATTATAAATTTAATTTGAATTTGAATTTTTTTATTTCCCCCTTAATTCCCATGCCCCAGCTTCCCTCCCCCCCTTTTTTTGACCCATTCCACACTCTCTTCTTTTTTTAAACACTCTCTATCCAATCACCATTTACCTATCTACCCGCCTTCCCCCACAATCCCGTGGGCCCTCATCTACCTGCTCCCTATCTACCCAGCCAAACCCCTTGCTCTCCTTCCCTGCTCCCCACTCCTCTCAACCACGCCCCCCCATCTCCCCACATCCTCCCAACCTCGCTCCCTTCACCCTCTCCCCCCATCTCCCCCACCCCGACCCCACTCTCCATACCCCGCTCCCCTCGCCCCACTTCCCCCTCTCCCGACTACCCCCTGTTGCCCCTTCATCCACCCGGCCGCCTCCCTGCCACCTCGCCTCTCACCCGACACCCTCCTCTCATCCGCAGCCAGCACCCACCGCCCCCCCCCCCCCCCGCTTCATGCACAGAGCGTCCCAGCTCTATCCTGCTACCCCCTTCCCCTCTCTACTCGGCCAACACCATATCTAGCCCAGCACCCTCCTCTCATCCTCATCTTCCTCCGTCGTACCCCACTTCATCCCGCCTAACCCGCTGGACTTCCCTTTCCCGGGCCACCATCTCACTCTACTTCTGGTTTGTAGCGCACCGGTCACCGCCATCTAAGGAGGTGACCAGCAGCCGACCAGCAGCAGTGCAACAGTCACTGCCATCCGAGGCAGCAAACAGCAGGCACACCTCCCTCCTTGTACGCAGCAGCAAGATGTGCGACCAGCCCCGCTATATCGCCATCATCTTCCATTCCGGTGGGCACACCATTGGTATGCGACGTCATCACGTGCCGAGGGATGTTGTGTGCGGTGAAATTAAAGACGGACACAATTATTTCTTGGTAACATAGTGTTATTTCACATGACATATCATTTTATTACTGCGTTTATTATTTTAGCTGTGATGTCGGGGTAATTTTCTTAGTGTCGGGATGTTGGTTGAGTAATTAAAATTATTGTGCATGCCATACAACGTATTGTTTGATGATTAATTGTCAATTAAATTTATTTTAATTGAATGTTTATCTATTTAAATTATTTTTGCACTGAATTAATTACTGAAATTGAAACTTGACCTTTTAACTATTAGTCGACGCGACGGTCTGAGAAGGTAAACCGCATTGACCGATGGTAGGTGCAAATTGGTGACACAACTTTGTGAGAAATTGGTTGTGTCATTTCGCTGTATAGTTTGGGACTTGAATGAGTTTTCTAATTTAGTTATGACACTAGATAATGGGACTTTAAATAAATTGGGAAATTTAAATTGAGCATCTAAAAAATGCTTATATTTTCAGAACTGGTGATAACTAAACAAAATTAATATTTAATCACATAAAAGAATATTTTGCATGTCTTTGTGATAATTTAATTTTTACACCAGTATCCCCGACACATTTTGTGGACTTAGAGTCTATCATCATTCTAATTTTAAATTTTCTTTTTATCTTTTGTCTTCTCACCTTTTAGTTTAATTAAAAAGAAAAAAAAGAAAACTCAAAAACAGAAATTCACTCAAACCTTGTCTGTCTAAACATTTTCCAATGAAATATTTTTAGTGAAATAGATTTTGTGCTCTATGTGGTTTGACCCTGCTCGCCACTTTTACAGTAGCCAGTTGGTTATAAAAATTTGCAAATTGGACACCCTGCGACACGCGTATCAGTGACCATAATAGTTTAGTGTATTTGGAATCTTCAAACACAATATTCTAAAATGGTGAATAATATTCAATGTTTCCAAAAAATATCTTCCCATTTAGTAATCCTACTTAAAATATTTCTTCATGACCTGGGAAAAGGAAACATAATAATGGGTAACAACAGATGTTAAGTAAGGGAAAATAAGTAAGTTACGTAAAAATAACATGAACATAAGGGTATGAGAACATGAGGATAAAATTTGAAGATTGCAACCTACATATCAAATACCATATACATGATCCATGGAATGAAGATTAGTTGTTTATAAGACATTATTCATAAGCGAATCAAGATCATATTCCATGAAAGAATAACATAAGAATAATTATGGCATAAACATAATCATATAAAAATATTTTCATTGTAGTCAGGGAATTTTTTAAGGGTTATCTTAGTGTAATTGGTTCACACCCAAATCATCTTAGTAGTAAAGGTTCACTACCAATACTATCTTAGTGGAAAAAGTCCTTTACCAAACCAGGTTCACTCCTATTCCATCCTTATATTATTTGACCAAGTTCACTTCCCAATCTAGCCCTGTATAAATAAACCGCGTTCAATTACCATTCTAGCCTTGTATTACTAAACAGAGTTCACTCCTTGTTCCAGACTTGTCTTACCGAACCTATTTCACTTCCCATTCTAGTCCTATATTAAAAAACCTTGTTCAATTCAGATTTCATCTATGTATTACTAAACCCATATCACTCCTCATCCCATCCATGTCTATCTCATGAGATATAAATCTTTACCGAATGAATTGGTGAGAGATATAGGTCCCACCCACCACATAATGAAATCATTCATATGTGTGATACAAGATCATACAAAATCATCATATCATAACCAATAAATAGAAATGGGTTTCATTAACATCATATTATAACCCTTGAAATTAAATGGGTTCTATAAAAAATCATCATATCATATCATGTGAAAAAGTGAAAAGCATATAACCAATTGAATAGGAATTTATTTCACAAAAAACATTTCATAATAAATATAAACCATTGAAACAATGAATAAGATTTGTGAACTTGGATTATATCCCCAATAAAGCATAAAATATATCAAAGAATGATATGTTATACAGAGAAGGTTTTTGAGATATAATTTGGAAAATTTATGAAGGAAAATAATCCTTCTTTGAAAATAACATTTAAAATTATGAAACATTTTGAAAATCCTTTTCTTTGAAACCCACATTGAAAAACTCATAAGGGATGCTTTTGAAAACTAGTTAGAACATTTATTAAGAAAAATAACCTTTCCACTTTGAAAAAATATCTTTAAATAATAAAAAATTTTGAAAACCATTTTCCTTTAAAATAACCTCAAAAAAATATAAAGGAATATTTGAAATTATTAAAATCCTTTTATTTGAAAACAACCATTGAATAAATATAAAGGAAGTTATAAAAATAATTTAAAACACTTTTTTAACATAAAAAATTTTTGAAAAATTTTTTGAAAACATTTTTCTTTGAAAAACACTTTAAAAAATAATTTCTTGAATATTAGGAAAAAAAGATTTCTAAAAAAATTAATCTAGTAAACATACAAAGGAACATTAAAATAAATGACGGTCATGATGGAAGATAAATTAGTATATGACCAACATTCCTTTCATGTCGTAAAAGTTTAGAAATTTTCGTCGATCGGAAAATGAAAATAAGATTATTATTTTTAAAACCATTTTTTAAAAGGTAAAATATGGGTAAAAATTTATTTTAATAGTAATAAGATAATAGTAACATATTTTTGAAGACATTTTTAGAAAAAATGGATTTGAAAGAAAATATGTTTCTGACCGAAGAGAGAAATAAAGTCATATTTTCATAAAAATATTTTCTTAATTATCTTAAGTACCAAAGAGTTGAAAAATGGAACAATTACTCAAATATAGCATAAAAACCCATAGGGTGTTAAAATTAATGAGAATTATTTAGAGACAGATCATAATATTTAATCGATGGAAGCATAATCATAAACAATCCTGATGAAATATTATCATCTGGTTATCTTGATATATGTCCATTATTGGATATTTTGGTCCTCTTCCCTTCAGGTTTGGTTTTTTTGGCATTTTTACATGTTGATTATAATGGGTTACCTCTTACACCATTTTCCAAAATAGGTTCTCATATTTTCTGTTTAATAACGGGGGCTTGGACTTTAACTAGTTGCTAAAATAATAAACAATCCCAATAAACGATTTGATTGTAGTGATAAAATATTACCACTTTAGTAAATTTGAATCAAATCCACATGAAGGAATAATATTACATAAATTATACAATATCATGATAAGAAGGATACCTCTACTTGTGTTAATGGTATGTCAGTGTCTTCTCATGAATTGTTGATGGCTAACAAGCTGAAAATGTCTTGGCCAAATTTGGTCAATGAACCCCATCATGAAAAATCTCAGATTAGTGCAGATGATGACCAAGATGAAAAATAATCTGATGACAGCCAGTGTAATAAGGAACATTCTATTCAAACTGATGTGGACATTGAAATGTGGCATCAACATTTAATGGCCTCTAAGGGTCACAAAGGTATTTAGAAAATGGATGCTTCCATATCACTAAAATACAAATACAATAAGTCAGTGCAGGGATTTATTTGTAAGCGAAATTATACACCGGGGAAAGGTTACCCAAAGGTGGAGATTTGAACTTTTGATGGTCATCGTATGAAGATTTATTCTTCTAAAATAGATGATGGGAAGGAGGCAGTTCATACATATAACCAAAAACTAGATTTTGTCCCACAATATTCTATACAGTCATAACCGGTACAAAATAAAGGCAGAGAACAGGATAAAGATGTAGTTGGAAAACACATGGTTACTGATCAAGGTACGGTTGGAGTTAAAACTCCCGACACGGAGCAGCTTCAACTGTATTTTGGTATCATGTCCAAACATGCAAAAAGAAGGCTTAACCAATCATCAAAAGGTAAATTTCCTACAGTAACCACACATAATTCTTTTGATTTTCTTGCATCTGGAAGTAGTAAAGAAGATGAGAAAGGTGAGAATCACTCTATAGGATAGGAGTAAATGAATAAGTACATCGATGTTGTGCCCCAGAATGATGGTGGAGGACCATGAGTACAAGTGAGGACATGGAGAAGATAAAGGCTCTCTCATGATAGGGGAGGGCGGTCCTCTCAACGCATCATGTGTACCCAGTCTCGTGCAGTATAAACATTGATTGTTGGACATTTCTGTTATGCTCCTCCCTATACTATGTACTCTTTTTTCTACTTAATAAAGGGGCCATTGAGCCTTGAATTTTAAAAAATGATATAACATGTTAAAGTGAAGTATATACACCTCATAAAAGAATGTATGTGTATAACATAACATGTGTCTAAAAGAAGAAAAATTTAAACAAAATTACTTTTCTAATTTGGTAACATTTGTACCATAAACCACAAGAAAGATAGATCATAAAATGGATATGTAAATACCCATGAATATAAGGATAATAATCATATAATACATTCATGGGAAGTATATACATCACACATATAACACCTCCAGATTTTGTGAAATGTTTTTTTCAAATTAATTTATTCTTTTTGATATTTTTCATTTTACATGAAACTAAATATATATTTATTCTATGTGTAAACACTAAGTTTTTCTTTCATTATACACAACACCATGCTAATCTTATGCAACACATAATACTGTGTTAGCCTGTGCTACATACAAGATAGAGTTTTACTGCCTTTTAATGGCACACCTATTTTAAAAATAAATATCGAAACTTTTATAAAATTTATTTGTCAAAATAAACATATTTTTTGAATTTGGAATATAAAAATTAGCTTAGGGTTAATTTTTTCCAATTTTCTTTGAAGCTTCATTTTTTGATGAATTGTAAACAATATTACAATTTAGTTAAAAATGTAGTTTTGTTTAAATAAATATTAAATTGGATTTTAATGTCACAATAAATAAATTATAAATGTATTAATCTAAATTAGGTCGTTTTAATCATTTTTAAATTTAATTTAGATATAAAAACTTATTGAAATTTTGAACATTTTCACTTTAAAAACTCGCTTTCTTGCAACGTCTATGAATTGAATTTAGTAATATGGACATAAACGGTTGTAATCAGTGTGATATTTATATTCTAATAATATTAAATTAATTGTAACCAAATATATTATGGAAAGTTACTAAAATTAATTACCAAAATTAATGTAAAATTAATCTTAATAAGGGACTAAACCTTAAACTTAAGGGCCAAAATAACATATACACTTGTTCAAAAGAAATTGGCATCCCATATTTCAACTATATACATTAATTGTTCTTATTTTATGAGTTATTGGGATACTATTCAATAAAATCCCCATATTTTATTAGTTAAGTAAGGAAAAAGAAAAAAAAGAAACCTTCCTTACCTTTAACATTTATAAAACTCTAAGATATGAAAAAAACATATTTTTTGTGAAACATATAATTTTAAAAGATAAATGGGTTATTTTTATAATAATTATTTATAATTAATTGTTATATAGGAATTAGTTACATTAAACTCTTAACAAATGTAAACATATGGGTTATTTAGTTAATAATTTAATAAAATAAATGATGCTAAAAACGTTAAGAGTAAAGTAAATTTAATAAATTATTATGCTCCATTATTTTTGTATATGAATATATAATTTTAAACATATTTGAACTTAATATATTTAAATTAAAATAATTTTTTATATTTTTAAATTAAAATTAAATAAATAATTTCAAAATTTTAATTAATGTTATTTTAAAAATAATTTATACTTTATTAAAATATTTTGAGTTAATAAAAACATATACCTTATGAAAAGTGGTTTGTAAGTGTTATTAAATAAAAAATATGGTCTATTAATCGACCAAATGATCATTTATAATGAACATATAGAACCCTAAATAGTAAAAACATTGTTAGCATAGCTCGGGTTAAATGAGTGTTTTTCTGCGTTCCATGCGATTGTTTTAAAATTAATTTTGCAAAAAATATTATATTTTTATTTTATAATTTATATATAATTTTTATAATTAACTGGGTCTAAATTATCTAATAAATCATACCTTAATTTAGTATTAATGGTTAAGTTAAATAGGTTGGAAAGGTAGTTACCTAAATGTATAACCAAAATAAAAAATATAAGTAAACTTAACGACTATGGAAAAAAATTATAAAAATGCAATTGGTTTTTGTGTGGTGGAGATTTTGTTCAACCGTAAATTCAGTTTAATCCATTATTTTTTAATTTTTTAAGAACATGAGTTAAGGGATACCTGTCATTAGTGCTTACCTTTTGGTATTTACAAGAATGTCACTCCTCCTCCACTATAAAAAGGCATTCACTCTTCCCCTTCTTCACACCTCTCAAGATACATTTTCTCATAAAAATATTCCCAAAAATTCTCCATACATCCCTAACCAAATCTTAGAATCCTACCTTTGGTCTTAAATCCATCCAAGGAATCCCTTTGGTGCAAATCAATTGGATTTACCCAATGAAGAGGTAACATCCTTCCTCAAGATCCTTTGTTTTATTTTCATTATCCACCCCCTATACTCTTCTCATTACATGATTATATAGAAAATTCAGTATTTTAAATATACTGAAATGTTTTAATTCTATTTTTCATACCTACACTTACACACACTTCCATGTAATGGGTAACAATCTTATCATTCTTGTGTTTGATGAACTACCACCTTAGGAAATGATGTTGTTCATTTTTTCTTTTACCACCTATAATGGATGGAAATTATTATGGAAAATCTATTTTGATATGATATTTATGATATTTATGATTTCTTTATGCTTCTATAATTATAATATAAAACATACCTTCATGCTTTCCATTTTTTGTAAATATGATAACATCTGTTGTCGAAGTGTGGACCACCACCTCCTCAAAGATCATTGATTCGTTCACACTATACATGGAATTTATAAAGGATGCTTTTAATAAAAATATGTTAAATAAACGACATATATATGATATTAATGAGACAATAACCTTATTTTAAATATAATATATCACCTTCTTGTAAATATAATATACCATTTTTCGAAGAATCAAATAACCCCTTAGATTATCACAAATTTACGGATTTGTGATTGTTAACTTTATTTTAACATTGTTCTCTATAACAATCCATCATAACATTATGGTTATATTTATCTTCCTTGTCCATGTTTTCACGTTCCACATATGTTCTCATATGTGGAAACCTAGATATGAGTTACTTTTGGTAGCTATTATGTTTCCAACTTTAATTTTTAAAAGGATGTTTTAGAATTAATTCATAAATTGCGGGTTTCAATGAAAGGAACTTTATAGTATTAAACAATTAACAACCCATAAGAATTTTTATGCCAAAATTGATTTTAAGGGGGGTAGAATGTCCTCAAGATTTTATGAAATCTTTTTTTTCAAATTAATTTATTCTCTTTGATATATTCAATTTAGTACAAAACTTAATATATATTTTTATATATATATAAACTATTTTTTCTTTCATTATTCCCAATTCGATGTTAATCTTCTTCAACACACAACATTGAGTTATCCCGCGATACACAAAATACTAAGGTTTACCACCTTTTAATGATGCACCTATTTTAAAACTAAATTAAAACAATTTTTTATTTTTTATTTTTCAAAATAAAAATAATTTTTTAATTTTTAATGTTAAAATTATCTTAGGCTTATTATTTTTTTATTTTTCTTGCGAAGTTTCATTTTTTGATTAATAGTTAAAAAATACATCACTTTAGTTAAAAACTGTTTTTACATTTAAATAATTATTAATGAAAATTATGTTATAAATTGGTTCTTAAAGGAAAAATATATCAATTACACATATATTAATTCAATTATGTTCATTGTAATAATTTTTATATTTAATTTAGATATAATAACTTATTGAAGTTTTGATCATTTTTACTTTAAAAATGAGTTTTCTTGCCACATCTGCAAGATTTTCTTTAAATTTAATTTAGCAACTTATATGAATTAAATTTGGAAAAATATACATAAATGGTTTTATTCAGTGTTATATTTATAGTATAATAATATAAAATTAAATTTTGACCAAAAATATTAGTGAAAGTGATGAAAATTAATTATTGCGATTATGGTAAAATTAAGCTTAAGAAAGGACTAAACCTTAAACTTAAGGAACAAATGACCAATACACTTATATAAAATCTATTTCTGGACATATTTATACTATATCCATTCATGGTTATAATTTTATGAGTTAGGGGTATTATATTCAATAAAAATGACCTATTTTATATGTTATGTAATGGAAAAGACAAAAAAGGAGCTTTCCTTACCTTTAACATTTATAAAACATTAATATATGGAAAAAACAACATGTTTTAGGTTATAAATATCATTTTCAAAGATAAATGTGTAATTTTTATCATAATTACTTATAATTAATTTTTAGAGATGAATTAGTTACATTAAACACTTAACAAACACTAACGCGTGGATTATTTAGTCAATAATTAAATAAAATAAATGATGCTAAAAACATTAAAATTAAAGGAAATTTAATCAATTATTAGGTTAAATTATTTTTTTATATAAATATATCATGTAACATATATTTTAAATTAACAAATTTTAATTCCAATAATGATTTTATATTTTTAAATTAAAATTAAATATATAATGTCAAAGTTGAAATTAATGTAATTTTACAATAAATTATCCTTTATAAAAATATTTACAATTAATAAAAAATCCTAAATTTTGAAAAGTAATTTTTAAGGGTTAATAAATATAAAATATGTTCTATTAATGGACCAAATTATCTTTTACAATGAACATATAGACCCATAAGTAGTAAATTCATTGTTAGCACGGTTTAGGTCAAAGCAGTGTTTTTTCTTGTTAGATGTGCTTAAAATTAATTTCCAACACACATGAGATTTTTATTTTGTAAATTTGAAATAATATTTATAATTTAGTGGGACTAAATTTTATAATAAATCTCACCTTAATTTAGTATTAATTGTTAAATTACATAGGTTGGAAAACTAGTTACCAAAATGAAAAACCAAAATGAAAAATATAAGGAAACTTAAAGACTAAAGAAAAAAATAAAAATGAATGTATTTTTGTGTAGTGAAGATTCTTCTACCATAAACATACACTAATTAATTATTTTTTAAATTTTTAATCACATGAGTTGATGGATAACTCCCATTAGTGCTTACCTTTTGGTATTTACAAGAATTCCACTCATCCTCCACTATAAAAGGAATTCACTATTCCCCTTCAGCACACCTCTTGAGACACTTTTTATAATAACAACTCTGAAAAAACAGTCTCCCAACTTACCTAACCTAATCCTATAAGCCTCTCTTTGGGAATAAATCCATCCAAGGAATCATTTTGGTGTAAACTAAGAGGAGTTACCGAAAGAAGAGGTAACATCCTTCCTCAAGATCCTTTGTTTTATTTTCATTCTACACCCCCTAAAATCTTATCATTGCATTATTATATAATATCATTGTCATCATAAATATATGGATATGGTGTTATTATAATATTTTGACCTACATTTCCACACACATCCATCTAATTAGTAACGAACTTACCATTCTTGTGTATGGTGAACTACCGCCCTACGAAACGATGTTGTTCGTTTTTATTTTACTACCTCTCAAGGTTTAAAATTATATTTTAAAATATATTATTATATGATATTTATGATATTTACGATTTATTTATTCTTATTTAATTATTATATAAATAATACCTTCATGATTTCCATTTTGGGTAAATACGATAACATCGTTGTGGAAGTGTGGACTACTGCCTCCTCAATGTGATGTGATTCTTTCAAACTATGTGTGGAACATATAAAAGATCATATTAATAAAAATAAGTGACATAAATTGAATATATATGATATTTATGACATAATTAACTTCCTTTAAATATAATATATTATTTTATTTATTACCCTTTTCACACACTAAAAAAGATGATAACATCGTTCGTGGATGTGTGGACTACCGCCTCCTCGACACGATGTGATCCCTTTTACATAATAATAATTATATATATAATTATATATAATAAAATTAAATGGTATTAATTATATAATTATAATTATTGAAATAAATAACGTTTCTTACATTCTTTCCATAACGATCATTGAAAAATGGGAATGTTGCTCGTGTGTACAAATGGCCTATTGTCTCCATTGTTGTAATTTTGGTTCATTTTTCATAACCATATACCATGCTTGGTTTTAAAAGTATAATTGATGTAAAAATATAATAATTATTTCAGTATTATTATTTTAGATATGTTTATATAATGACCCCTTTGACCCCATTTAGCCTACTTAAGTCATTTTAAAACATGAATCGAATTTGGTCAAAACACCTGAGGTAAACTAAATTATATAAGTAGTTGTATACACCATTGTAATAAGTGAATTAAAATTAATAATAAAAATTAAAAAGGTTATATATCATGAAAATATTTAACATAAGTTTATTATTCAGTAAAATAAAGATACATGTAACAATTTGTACTTAAGCTAAGGGGATTTCATCACACTTTTTATCTCTGTGAGATACATACCAAATTCACCACTCGCTTATTTTGTGTGGTGTATATACTACCCTATGAAATGTTATATAATTAATTACCTTTATTTAATGATATTAAAATATTTAAATGAAGTTATTATCTTATAGGTATCATGATTCTAATTTTACTCAAGTATTAAGGGTTTTCTCATCTCAATTTTATTTTTTATGAGACACAAACCATGTTCACCACCTATTTATTATATGTAGTGTGTTTACGGAACAAGGATGTATTATAAGATTTTTAAGAATAAATTTATGGGTTTTTAAATATATTCGTTATTATATTTATTTAAAGGGTTTTATGTTTCAAAACAAACCAATTCACAAATTAATTTTGTCTCAATTTACATTCTTTGAGACACATGTCATGTTATGCACCAATATTATTTTATGAGGTTTATATACTGTCATTTTACATGTTATATGATCAACATAAATATTTTAATGATATTTTAAGATTAATTCAATTTCATTTTCTTACATGTGGAGTATAATTCAATGTTTCCTAGTGGAAATAGTTTATTGAAATAATCTCATCATTTATTGTTATTGTTTATGATCATGATCCCTTTGATGAAAACTTAATATCCATATCTCAATAAATCTCATGAATTCCATTATCTTATGTTTATTCAAGATATATTCATGTATTGGTACTATTTTTAAACTTTATGGAACATAATAATATTAGGAAAGTTTTTTTAAGAATGTCTGGATTTGCCTATCTCTTTCTTTAAAAATATAGTTTCCTTAAAAATCATGTTTTATAAAAATATTTTCAATCATTATTCATAAGTTTTAATTTTTTTTTAAAAGAAAATTATTTTCAAAATAAATGGTTTTTAAATGTTTTCAAGCTTCTTTCATAAGTTTTCAAGAAAAATATTTTTCAAAACTTTTTCAATATTTGTTTACAAATTTTCAAGTATTATCAAGTAAAATAGTTTTCAAATAATTTTCAAGATTTATTTATAAGTTTTAAAAATTACTTTTAGAGAAATGGTTTTCAAAATTCTTTCAAGATTGTTTTATAAGTTTTCAAGGAAAATGTTTTTAATTTTTTTTCAACTTTCTTTATAAGTTTTCAAAGAAAAGTGTTTTTTTTTTCAAAATACATTCAAAGATTACTTTAAAAATTTTCTAGTTTATTTTTAAGAAAATGGTTTTCAAAATGTTTTATGTTTAAAAATAATTTTTCAAATAATAAACGATAATTTACTCATAAAATATTTTTAAATTATATTTACAAATTATTGACCATCTATGATGACTTCCATTGGTGTTACTCATGCATTTATATCGAAATTATCCAAAGTTTACATTATTATTCTGTCTCTAAATGGTTTATGTTTCTATGGAATGATTTTTATGAAACCCGTTTATCTTTCCTGGATTATATTCTTATGAAACCCTCTTATTTTAAATGGTTATGCTTTTATGAAATGATTATGAAACCTATATTTTTTCACAGTTGAAGATATGAATATATATTTATGACACCCATTTCATTTCATGGTTTATGATATGACTGTTTGTGATTTTGTGGCACATGTATGTATGATTCAATTATGAGATGGGTGGGACCTATATATCCCTCCAATGCATTGAGTAAATATTTATATCTCGTGACACAATTGTTTGAATCAAGTTAATAAGCTTGATGCACCATAGAATATGTGGAATCCCAATCCACTATAGAAATATGGGGAAACCTGGTCCACTATGGGAAGATGGGGAAACCTGATCCACTATAGGAAGATGGGGAAACCCAATCCACTTTGGGAAGATAGGGAAACCCAATCCACTATGAGAAGATAGGGAAACTTGATCCCTTACAAGGAAAGTAATATGACCGAGGATGTTGGTGTGTCCCTCCCAGTAGGTGTATTACTATGAAGTGCCTTTATAAGTTACAAAAATGCATATTGACTAATAGGGAATGATATTACATGTTTATGTGTTTGCCACAATTACTATGTTATGATTTCATGACTTATTCTCTTATTTACTTTATGATTCATTTCTTATTAACTATTAATATCTATTCCACAATTCATGTTTATGATCCTTAATATGTAGGGAATTATCTTATAATGTTATGATCATGTTCTCATACCCTTATGTTCATGTTTATGCTTATATATCTCCCTTGATGACCCTTACTGAGAATTTGAACTCAACCATTTTATTGTTTCCTTCCCCAGGTTATGAATATAAATTTCATGTATGATTTTTCTAATATGGGATATAATCTTAGATAACCTAGTGAGAGATAATGTAGCTCACTAATGTACCAGTGTTTATGTTTCCATGTTTTTAAAGGCACTAAACAGATATGGTATTTGGGTGTCTTTTTGTGTAATGAATTAATTATTATACAAAAAAATATATGTGTACATTAAAATTTTTCATTATAACAAAAAATAAATGGGTGATCAATATGGCATAATTCTGGCAGAGATAAAAGTGAGACAAGAAATACCCTTACTACAAGAGTAACTTTTGAATCGTGAGATCCGTGAAAGAATAACATCAATTGAAACATTGAATATCATGAAAGAAAGTAAATTCATGATATAAAATTTCATAGGGAAGTATATAAAAATCGAAATGAGAATAAATGGTGAATAAAGAATATATCTCATGAAAATAAAATTGATATGAGAAAACCCTTACCTTAAGTGTTGACTTTCTTCTTACACGTTCAAACCTCCTCTGCTTCTGGAAACACTTTGGGTTTGCACAAAAGGAATTCATTGGTATGATCTATATCAAAATTTATCCTTATAGGTTGAGATTAGGTAAGTAGGTATCGTATTTGGGTAGGTTTTGGATGATCCAAAGGGCTTGATAGGTGTGAATAAGTGAGGGGTGAGTTCCCCTTTATAGTGGAGGAGGATTGTACTTCTTATAAATAAAAATAGGTAAACACTATTGAGAGGTGTACCTTACATAATGTGCCTCAATTAATGTTATATTTCGTATAAAATAATCTAAATGGACTAAATATATCCAAACAATGGGTTTTTGACATGTATCTAGTTCATTTTTCCTCTTAAGTTAAAGTTTAGTTCCTTGGAAATTACATTTTTCTCTTAATCACTGTAATTAATTTTATATGTTTTCACTAATATTTTTCTTAAAAATTAATTTTAACTTATTATAAATTATAAATTATTACAAATATAAATATAAAATCGAATTTTCAAATTACAATAACATAAATGGAAGCAATTTAATTAAAATAATCCGGTAGACAGGATAAATCAAAAGGTTTTTAAAGTGAAAATGTTCAAAATTTTGAAATTATTTTATATCCAATTTCAGTATGAAATTTATTACAATAGAATAAATTGTATTAATATATTAATAATTTATCTAAATAATCTTTAAAAATAATTTAAAAAATAATTTAACTATATAAATAAATTAGATTAAAATGCAGTTTTTAATAAAAATTCATTATTTTCACTATTCATTAAAAATGAATCTTATTAGAAATATAAAAAAAATAAACAACGGTAAATTTTGATATTAAAATTTAAAAAAATAAATTTATTTACTAAAATAAAAAATATCAAATTTTTAAAAAATTGTTTTAATAGAATTCATCTTTTAAAAGGTTGCAAAACTACCCTTTAGAATAATACAACATTTTATACCTAACAATGGATTAATTCTTATTTTATGCCTATAAACATTATTGGATGAATGTAAAAAAAATTGAATTTATAATATATAAGTTTCATTAATATATCTCACTAATAGTGATTAATTTAATTTATCATGATAAAAACCTTTATGGGCATAGAAATAGTTTTTCTTAAAAACACATCCTTTATATTAAATTGGTTTTTATTATTATTTTTAATTAATTGATAACAAAATAATTCATATTATAAACAATTTTAAACCATAGTTTTATAATTTAGTTAATATTATTCACATCTTCCATTCCAATGGATAGGTGATAACTAAAATAATATTTTAACAATACTATTATAGTTCAGTAGAATTCAGTCCTGTGTACAATGCAAGTTATCAAAGAAACTATTCATTGTGTGTAACACAAGACAAACATAGTGTTTCATGAACTGATATCTAATATAAATGTTTGTTTTAGAACAATATAATCATGGTGTTATGTAAAAATAAATCTTAACATTGTGTATCATACAACGCAATCCATCAAATAATTTTAATTTATTTGAAAAAAAACACATAAAAACATAGAATGTTACATTCTAGCCCCCTTAAAATGAATTTCTCCCTATAAATTCATTTCAATTATCAAAGGATTAAAACTTGAAATTAATTTTCATAGAAACCCACATTATAAAATTGAATACTAAAATTTCTTTTAAAAATGGAAAGTTGGAAACATAACAGTTACCCAAAGTAACTAATAACTAGGCATCCACATAGGAGAACATAGGTGGTAAGTGAAAACATGGACATGGAAGAGAAATTTAACTATCATGTTCTAATAGAGATTAATATAGAACATGGTTAGAATAATTTTTAAAATCATAAATAAATAAACCTAATAGGCTTGAGAATTGTCATTGATATAATAAAAAATTATTATAATGGGACAACATTTTATTTCAAGACCCTTTTCCGAGAGTTTAATAATTTCCATGAGAAGATATACTTACTTTATTTTATTACATTTCATAAGAACAAACTCTCCCTTTGGTTGTGCCTTGATAAATTTCTATTTCATCTTTAACTCCAATAAATGAAGATGAATTTTTTATCTTCAAAGCACTAATGGATCATAAGACCCACAAATAGACTGATAAGTCATTCCATATTTCTTCAGGTACCATAAAAAAAGGTTAGAAAAGGTTATTAAATATAAATAAATCTTTATATGTTTAAGTAATATGTTAATCTTAAAAACCTCATCCAGAGTTAAATTCATACCATTCTATAAATAGTTATTCATATAACCCTTATGAAAGATGAATGTCTAAAACATTAGAAATAAGTTCACTAAAATTCTAAAAATTATATTTACATTGATTACCCAAATATTATAAATTATCTCTTGGTTATCACATACCAAACATGTGAATAACTTCATCATGTATTCTCCTGAAACATGGTAATAACCTGAATTACCAAAAAAACCATATTGAAAATATACATGCTTCTTCATTCCTTATATAGAACATGGATTATTGGACATATTCAATAAATCCAAAAACATTTTAAACTTCATTAAGGATAAAAAAACCACTTTTTCTATAAATCCTTTATCAATTATGATGTTATAAATTTTATCCAATTTACTTTATCTATATCCATTTTTTATTTATACAAGCTAAAAAAATTCTCAACATTTAGAACACATTAAGGGAAACCATCCCTTGATCACAATATCACTTTCCCATTAAATCACCTTTCTAGGTCATCAGTACCATTATACATGATCTTTGAAATCCATAATAAAAAACTTATACTAAAAAATCCTTATATATTTCAAAATTCGTAATTCTTGATTCTAAAATTAACAATTCGATTTTTCAACCTCATATATAATCCATTAACTAGTCTTACTCATCTTATTCCTTAATACCCATTTCCTTTAAAAATAATATATTGTCTGTTGTCATAAACATAGAAACCATTACTTATACAACTTTTCTGATTATCTTTATAAGATTTCCCCTTAGGACATCGATCAACATAATGCCCATACATTATACACTTAATATATTCTATTATTGATAATACCTTAGGGAGTATAATATTCCCATTAACTAAACTCTTCATTTTTTAACAGTAATTACTTATTTGTTACCATCTTCACCATGAATAATACATATTCTCATTCCTTTAAAAAAATTAGGACATTTTCCTATACTTTAACTTGTCACTAGACTTATCCTTCAAGACATCCCTAGAAATACCCATATATTATACCTAGGTATATCACTTAATATTTCTCATCCCAATCTGAAAATGATTACTAAATCTTTCCTTTGATACCAACTATAGTGACCCAAGCTTAACAAACATGGATAATGAATCATTTTAGAAGAATATTCATCACATTACAAAAGTAAATACCCAAGGACCATAATATTTTTGGGTATTTGGAAACTTGGAACACAATCTTCTAACTTTTTAAAAGATCTTCAATGTTTCCAAAAAATATTTTCCCATTTAGTTATCTTACTTAAAACATTTATTTATAATATAGGGAAAGAAAACATAAGAAAGGGTGAGATCAGATGCTCAATAAGGGTGAAAAAGTAAGTTACATAATAATAACATGAACATAAGGATATGAGAAAATGTTGATAAAATTTTAAGATCATACCCTATATATCAAAGATCTTATACATGAGTCATGGAATTAATATTTCCAGTTCATAAGACATGTATCATAAGGGAATCAACAACACCAACCATGAAATCATAACATAGGAATAAAAAATAAATTTTTTGTATATATATAATCATAAAAAAAGTTTCCATAGTAGTCAATTAAATCTACCAAGGCCATATTAGTGGAAAGGGGTAACTCTACAAACTATATTTATAGTAAAGGTTCACTCCCAAGACCATCATAGAGGACAAATCCCTTTACTAAAATGAGTTCACTCCCCATTAAAACCCTATATTGCTGAACTTGATTCACTTCCCATTCTATCCCTATATTACAGAACTAGGTTCACTTCCCATTATAGATTTGTATTAATAAAAAGAGTTCACTCCTTGTTCCAACCCTGTATTATTGAATTGGATCCACTTCCAATTCTATCCTTGTATTACTAAACCGAGTTTAATTCCTATTCTATTTGTGTGTTACTGAACTGCATTCACTTCTCATTCCATCCATATCCATCTTATGAGATATAAATTGTTACCCAATGCATTGGAGGTAGATATAGGTCCAAACATCACATAATGAAATCATTCATATGTGTGAAATAAGATCATAAACAATCATCATATCCAAACACGTAAAATGATATGGTCTTCTTTTACATCATATCATAACCCATGAAATATAATGGGTATCATAAACAATTCATCTTATCATAACATGTGGAAACGTTATAGGTTTCATAATAATTTAATGATAGCACAACCCATGAAAATAAGTGGTCTTCATAAGAATATAACCCTTTGAAAAGAAACATATTTTATAAACAACTTTTCATCATAAATAAAAACCATTAAAATAAATAATAACAATGGTTACCTTTGATCATATCCTTATTAAATCATAAACTATATGAAAAGATGAAATATTATATAGAGAATAATTTTGAAAGATAATTTGGAAAATTTATTAAGGAAAATAATATTTCTTTTAAAATCACTTTAAAAAACATATATAATTTTCAAAATCATTTTCATTGAAAACCACTTTGAAAAACTTATAAAGGAAGGTTTTAAAAAATAAATTATAACTTTTCGTGAGAAAAATATCCTTTTCTCTTTGAAAAAATATCTTTAAATCATAAATCATTTTGAAAAAAAAATATTTTAAAATAATATTAAAATTTATAAAGGAAAATTTGAAATCATTGAAATCATTTTCTTTGAAAACAACCTTAGAAAACATATAAAGGGTGTTTTAAAAATCATTTAAAATAATTTTTAAAAACAATAAAATTGAAAAAAAAATTCTTTAAAAACCACTTTTAAAAAAAATTCCAGAGTATTGGAAAATAAATTCTAAATAAACAATCCTTTGAAACTTGTAAAAAAGGTTTAAATAAATGAAAATCATGATGGTAGATAAAACTGTACATGACCAACATTCCTTTTACACCGTTAAAGTTTGGAAAAGCACCTTGATCAGAAAATGACAAAAAGATTATTTTTTAAAACCATTTTTTAAAAAGGTAAAACAGGTGTAAATATATATTTTATAGATAATATGATAATAATAGACAATTGTTTAAGACATTTTTGGAAAACGTAGTTTTAAAAGAAAATAGTTCTCTGACTGAAGAGAGAAATAAAATCAGATTAAATAAACATATTTTAAATTATCTTAAGTACCAATGAGTGGAAACAATGGTACCATTAAATGGATATATTAAGAATAAATAGAAGAGAATAAAATTAAAGAGAATTAATGGAATATGGATCATAATATTTAATAAATAGAATCATAATTATAAACAATACTAATAAATGATGAGATTTTAGTGATAAACTCTTACCACTTTGGTAACTTTGAATCAAAATCTCCATGAAATGATAACATTACATGAACCTTAAGATATCATGAGAATTTGTATATTCATGATATAACATGTTAATGGTCTGTATATACACTTGTTAAAATAATGTAGGTGCAAGCATAATATGTGTATGAATGAAAGAAAATTGAGACAAAATTACTTTACAAATTCGGTAACACTTGTACCATAAAACACATGAAATAGATATCATCAAATGGATATGTAAATACCCATTAATTTAAGGATAAGAATCATATAATACATTCAAGGGTATTATTTACACCACACAAAATAAATGAGTGGTGAATATGGCATAACCCTCATAGAGGTAAAAGTGAGACTAGAAATCCCCTTACTACTTGAGTTACTTTTGAAACATGATGTTTATGAAAGAATAACATCAATTGAAACATTGAATATCACGAAATAAAGTAAAATCATAATATAAAATTTCACAGGTTAGTTTATACACCACAAAACAAGAATAATTGGTGATTATAGAATATATCTCTAAGAATAAAATTGAGAGAAGAAAAATCTTACCTTAAGTGTGGACTTTCATCATACCCATTCAAACCTCCTCTTCTTCAGGTATATCCTTTTTTTTCACCAAATAACTTCATTGATTTTATTTATGTCGAAATTGAGGCTTCTATGTATATAATATAGAATTTGGGAGCTTATCTTGTCAGGTTTTGGATGAGCCAAAGGGCTTGATAGGTGTGTGGAAGTGAGCGGGTGAATGCCCTTTTATTGTGGAGTATGAGTCACATTCAAGTAAATACAATAAGGTAAACACTATTAAGAGGTATCCATAACATAATGTTCCTATAATAATGGTACATTTGCTATAAAATAATGTAAATGGTATAAATATGGATAGAAAATGGATTGTGTACATATATCTAGGTCATTTTGGGGCCTTAAGTTAAAGTTTAGTCCCTGGGTAAACTCATTTTTCTCTTATTTGTTGTAATTAATTTTAATTGTTTTCACTAATACTTTGGGTAAAAAATTAAGTTGAACTAATTATATATTATAAATTATTCCAATTCTAGATATGGAATCCATTTTTTCAAATTCTAATAACATAAATATTATAACTTAATCCAAAATAATCTCACACATGGGAAAAAAACCTGTTTTTAGAGTAAAAATTTTCAAATGTTTGAAGAATTTTTAAATAAAATTTCAATGAGAAATTGATTATAATGAAATAAATTGTATTAATATCAGTATAATTTATCTAAATTATAACACCCCGACCCCAGTTACCCAGATTCGGTGCATTATTACATAACATTGGCATGATCACAAAAGATCGAGTCTCGGAAGACCGATTAGTTTAGTAGCCTTGGAAACACTAGATACATTCATAAAGTTTACATTACATCATAAAATGAAAACTAAAACAAACATACTCTCCGTAATCCACATTCGTATCCCCTCATACTATCCCTATAGGTCATTCATAAAATATTTCTTCACATCTTGGAAAAAATAAAACATAGTAAGGGGTGAGCTCAGATACCCAGAAAGGATAACAATATAGCGAAAACTTTCCTAAATAAGCATAAACATTTAAGACAATTTATAACTAAAATCAAGCCTTTTAAACTTGAACTTCAGCATAATATGGAATAAATAAAATGAAATAATTCCATTTACTTATTCACATGGATATTCTACTAATCGAATAATCACATGCAATATCAATAACCACTTTCATAATGATGGAATTCATAATTCCAGACTATCATAACCACATAGCCAAGGCCTCATGCCAAGACTACAAATATGATTTTGTCAAGGCCTCGTGCCAAGAAACTAGTTTGTCTCATGAGACCTACCGATGCATCTAAGAGCTATAGCGGGCTCCAACAATCACTTATTAATTCCAATGAATTCCTCATATGAATAGGTTTAAACATAATATAAAAATTCTTATTAAAACTAGCATACAAAATGTTAATACTTTCTCCATAAACCATGAGTGGTATTGAAATAAAACATCCACAGTAAAACATATCAGAAAATAAAATATGGAAGTTTTTTATCATAATAAATCAACTTCAAATAAGCTTAAAATCCATCAATGGATGTTGACATTGATGAAATCAAAACTATTTGAGAGAAATATATCTTTTTTGAAATCATTTAAAAGTCACACTTTTATAAAGGATTTAATTTAAAAGATATTTTTGAATCAAAGTGTCCCATACCAATTTGAAACTTTTGAAAAGAAATATCATTTAAAAACATTCATGTCCATATAAATAAATCCTTAAAATCATTTTGAAAACATGGACATTAATTAAAAATATTTAGAAAGATAAATCTTTAAAACATTTAAAATTATGATCTTGATAAATATTATCTTTCACAAATTCTTAAAATATTCATTTTGAAACCATTTAAAGGCCACATAATTATAAAATAAAACATTTACTTTCAAAATATTCTTATAATCTTGTAAGGGAAGCTTCAACGATTTTATAACGGTGGAAAATATCTGCACCCGCCGTATAATTTAAGAAAACATTCTTACCTTAATTCCGTCGAAAAGGTTAAAAGGGGCCTTCTTTGGAAAATGATGAAAAGATTCCTTTATAAACATTTTATAAAAAGTCAAACAAGGGTATAAATGACTTTAATGCATATTCTTTAAAATAGTAATAATGTTTTGAAAAACATTTTTAAGAGGCATGGATTTGGAAGATAAAGAGGTCCCAGTAGATAATTACGTATAAACAACCTCGGATAATGAAGAGATTTTGAAATAAACTATTACCTTGTACTTTTTCTTGGTTAAGGGTAGATTAAAATCCTTTATAATGGTGAAAAAATTGTTATTAAATTATACAAGAATCATATACATTAATATGATATCATATATGATCTTTTAGCATTGCTTTGTTAATAATGTCTTAGTATTATCGTCGTTTCGGGTGTTAACTTACTCGTTTTATTTTATATGTTTTGTTACATAAGTCGTGTTTGTTATGGATAGGTTGTATCTTATTCATATATAGAATTATATAAAATACTTAAAAATTATTTTTAATCATCAAATGAGAATTAGACTTGCATGGATACTATGGGAAATGAACCTCATCGTGTTTGTAGAGACGGTAGTCCTATGTACGCACGAGCGAAAATATCATTTTTTGATATTAAAATAATATATAATTGGATGGTATATAATATATACAGAATAATTATCATTTTATATTTATTATTTACAAAAATTACACATTATTATCATACCCATCCAAATAATAATGTTTTGAATAACAATTACACCATGACGTGGAGACGGTAAGCCGTACGTACGCACGTATGGTTACATGTCATTCAAAGGATGGATAGAATACTGAATATGGTTGTACCATATTTATAACAACATCATAGTATATAGAAGATACTGTATTTATTATTTTAGAATGGAAATAACAAATAAAGAAGAAGTTGAAGAAGAATGGAACTTGAAAGGGGGTGGTGAAAACATTACCTCTTCTTCGAGTTATTCCTTTTGATTTGATCAAAAGGGATCCTTAGGTTGGCTTTATAACTAAAGGAAGGAATCTAGGATTAATTTAGGATAGTTTAGAGGGTATTTTGGCAGATTTTCACCTAACAAAAAGGCATTGAAGGTATGAATAATTGGTTAGAAGTGGTGTCTTTTTATAAGGGGGAGGAGGGGCTCTTTAGGAAAAACTTAAAGTATTAATTTATAAAAAATTCATATTCGGTTTCTAATGGCTCAAAAGTGTATTATTAAAAGTATAAGGTGGGTATGGGTCGAAACCCTTTCATCCAACATATTTTAGATAGGTTTTTGTTCATTATATTAACCTTATATTTTAGTTTTAACACTTAGTTAATTAGTTTGACATTTACAATGTCACTTTGTATTTTTATATTATATAGTTAATAAACTTACTATATACATCCAAGAGACCCACAAATGGTCCATTAATGATACAAATATCATGATATAAGTCTTTTTTCGGATCCTTAGATTTTTAGGAATAGAATATCAATTAATAATATAATATTTGTTTTAAAAACTCATTTGTGTCAATTTTGACACTATTTAATAATTGATTTTTGTTAAATTCATAACAACTTTATTAATTCAAACCAAATTCATTTAATAAATACTAACATGTCATATTAACCAATAAAATTCTTGGATGTCATCAAAACTTTCAAATTATATTTATTTTAACATTTATAATACCAATTGTTTGATTCTTTCATTAATAAAGAGAATACTGCATCATTATTATGTCATAAATAAATTTAATTATTCAATGTCTAAAAATTATAAATAAAATACCATTATGTATGAAATATTAATATATTTATAATTAATATTTATAGTCGAAAAGATATCATATGTAACCCTATGTAAAAATTGTTTTTCTATAAGATATATGCTTATGTCATTTTTGTATTTACTTTGACTTAATTAATATAAAGTGTCCTTATCACCTACAAGTGGCCCCATGGGGTCCCAAAATAGACCCAAATATTCCCATGGTCGGACATGTATCAACCAATAGGTTTAGGACACATTTTAGGGTAAATTAATATTATTATAATATTATTGTTTTACCCTTATTTACCAGATTTACCCTTTAACCATGGTAAATAAAATATTTACAGAATTAATTATTCAAAATTTATAAAAATAAAAGTTACCTATTTACAAAATTTATACCTCCTGATTCCAAATAAGGAATCCATTATTCTAAATTAAAAACACAAAAGTGGCAGAAATTAATTTAAAATTAATTTCCGTTGTTAAAACAAAAAGCGTGTTTTTAAGAGATAATAACTATCAAAAGATTGACACTTGTTTATGTCCGGTTTAAATGTGGAATTATGTCCAATGACCAAAATTTTATTAAATGGTAAAAATATATTCTAAATATACTTTAAAACCACTCAAATTCATAATTTATCATTATTAATATTTTTATTAAAAAAGTTGTTTTTAATTAAAATTTAGTAATTTTCACTATTCATCAAAATATAAAAGTTATCAGAAAAGTAAAAAAAATTTACCCTAGGATAATTTCAATATTTAGAATCCAAAAATTAAGTCTATTTTGGGAGATAAAATTGATAAAATTTCAAAAAGTGGGTATTACTATTAATAACGACTACTTTGATTGGTCGCAGTGTATTAGAATCTCGAAGTTACGTACAATGCAAGCTATTGTGTTATTAAAAGGGAAACGTACCATGGAATCTTGGGGTGTTACATAAATATTCTTTAAAACTAATTTAAAATACAATTAAACTATATAAATAAATTATATGGAAATGCAGTTTTCAATTAAAATTTAGTGTTTTTCACTATTTATTAAAAAATGAAACTTCTTCGAATAATAAATAAATCATCCAATGTAAATTTTGATATTACACATTTATAAATGAATATTACTATTTAAAATAAAAATTATAAAAGATTCAAAAAAAATTAATGAAATTATACCATTAAAAGGCGGTAAAACTACCTTTTCGAATAATATATCTTTTTATGCCTGAAACTGGATTTGCTATTATTTTATTATTATAAAATTAATTAGATGAATGTAAAAATATTTTTTTATTTATACTTTATAAATTTTAGTAATATATCTCAAAAATAATTATTAATTTAATTTATTACAATAAAACACTTTCGTTGGCATAAAAATAGATTTTCATAAAAAGACATACTTTATATTCAATTGGTTTTTATTTTCATTTATAAAAAATTGATAACCCAAGAATTGATATTATAAAAAATTTTAAACCAAATTTTCATAATTTAGTTAATATTATTCATATATTCCATTCCAATGGCTAGGTGATAACTATAAAAATATTTTTAACAATAATATTGTAGTTATGTAAACTTAGTCTTTCATGTAATATAAGATATTTAAGGAACTCCACATTGTGTGTAACGCAAGCCAAACATAGTTTTGCATGTACCTAAATATAATCTTTGTTTTTCATTTATAACTATCTAATCTTGGTGTTTTGAGTAAATAAATATTAACATTGTTTAGCGTGTAATGCAATCTATCAAAGAATTTTAACTTATTCCAAAAAAAATATTAAAAACTCATGGTGTTACATATATAGTTTAGGAACATAGTTATTAAAACAGCGTGTTGACCATGTGAAATGTATTTTTGGGTTCCATTGGTTTTTTTCGTGGTTTGAGCATGGTTTTTCTAACCATGTGAGTCTTCAGGAAAACCGTGCAAGTGTTTTGGATTTGGTCTAGATGCATTCACACATCATAAGCATAATTTGTTAAAAAAAATTATTATCCCTTGGAATCCATGTGAATTTTCTATCTAAGGAAAATGTATAGTTCATGGTTAGTGTATGGTTTGTTAAATTTTGTGTCTTAACCATGCACCCAAATCTAAAATTCTTAAAATTAAAATTTACCTCAATGAACATGGTTATTTTAACCTTTAATCCCCTTTGAAATCCTCATTATCTCGAATTGAATAGTCTACGATGCTCTAGAGGAATCTCCCATCAATTCTTTGGTGATCCTTGATGATTTTGGGGGGATATATTCAAGGTAAATTTTGGGTTTCTCTCATTCTACCCTCTCATATCTTGAACTCATTTTTATCTTTCTTTCCCTTATCTCAATGGAACCTTAATGAATTGTTACTTCTGTATCTTTAGGGTTTGATTGAGATTTTATATTTTTTCTCATAGATCTAGATTTTTGATGACCCTTTCTCTTCGCTTCCATCACTAGTTTTAAATACAATGATATTTTATTTGATCTTGATGTAGGTGTCTTTATCCAATGGGATTTCCCATGGAATGATTTTCATTTTTATGAATTAACTTTGTTTTAATTTCTAAAATTGATAGTTTTAAATCCATGGGAGGTGAAATTGATCTTAAATGGATGTAGAATTATTTTATAAAAATGGATTAAAAAAAACTATTTTGATTCACAATATGTGATCGATGAAATGCCTTAATAAATAATTTAATTTTAAAAGGGGTTTTGATGCTTGGAAATGGAATGGGATGCCTTGAAAAAATGTGTATGAAATATGAATTTTTTTCTTGAATGTGATGGTGATATTATATAATATCATGAAAACCTTGGGGTATGAGTAAAAATATAAACATATATAATACCTAGTGGACTTAGATATAACTATGGTAAGTTCTCATGATTCCATGGTTGCTAGTGGATGTCCTTTCTGAGGAATCAAGGTTTCTAAACATTGGTCTTCACATATGTCAGCTAGTGTTTCATGGTTTCTTGAGTTGTGTACAACCTTGTGTTATGATTTTACCTTATTTATTTATAGATATATTTAGTGGATATATATTCTATATTATTATGACTCTTTATTTATGTATGAATGAAAAATTTTTAATTTCCTTTTATTATGCCTCATGGTTAGTTTTCCATACTATTTTGATTTATTAAATTTGGATTATTTTTTAAAATAAAAAAAGGATGTTTGAAATGGAGTGTTTATGATTAGAAACATTTTCTTTATGATATATTTTATAAACTATTTTTTATAAGATCTTACATATGCATGTGGATAGAAAATTTATATATTATTTCGTAGTATCCTACCGAGCTTCAGTGCGTACACCTTACCTTTTCCTTTTGGTGTTTGTAGCCTTGGTTTTGAATGATATTAGTAAAGGGAAGATCATTATCTAGAGAATGTATCTCTTTTCTCATGTTTTATTTCTAGTGGGTTGGGACAATTGTGACATATGATCACATGAAGATATACCCTTTGGATGTTTCATGTGCCAAATTTTTTGTGTTCTTTCAGTTGTTTTTTGTGACCTTATTATCCAATTGTTTGATTCCACACTTCTGGTTTAGTTGTTGTAATATGAAATGTTTTAGATATCTCCCATTTTACTCTATTATTTTATCCTATCCTATTTTTGTTTATGGATGAAATAATTCCTATATTTATTTGTATGATACCCTAGTTCTTGTTTCCAACCCATGGTAACTGTGAACAAACTTTGGTCCTTGTAGAGGGATGATTCGGGTCACATTATGGGTTGACCAGGGTTGGTTTATTAAAGAACGTGTGATTGCTGAATTGTATGATAAAATAGAAAGTTCACATGATTATATAGTTAAAATTTTATAAATAAACAATTTACTTGGGATTAAGTATAAAAAAACTTTTTGAGGAAAACCAGAACACTATTTGTAAAAATAAGAATAAAGATAAATATCGACTCTATCAGTATTGATAAAATCTCGGATGATTTGGAAAATATTAGAAAAGTAAAATATTAAGCATGAGTATTTTCTTTCTAAAATCAATAAGGCTCAATAAATAAAGTTCAATACTATTCATGATTAAAATAACAAGATGCAAATTGAAATTGAAAACTTAATGATAGGTCTTCCCATATTTGATCAATGAAGATAAAATTATGATAAAATTTTAATAATGAAAAAATTAAATAAAATGATAACTATTATTGGTTATAATAATCAATTTATTAAAATATATATGAAATTATTTTCATAAATTTCCAAATAATCATTTCAATAATTACTTGTTTTACATGTATAATAAAAGGACTCTATGTAATTGAATGTTTATTGTCATTTACCCAATATATTAGAGAAATTAAAACTAATATTTATAAATTATTATTATTTATATTACCAATTAATAAATGTTTGAAATCATTTTTGGTCTCTAAGAAATATTTCCCTAAAGAAATTAGACCCATGTTTACATGGGTATCAAAGTTATTTTAAATTATTATTTATATGTCATGTTTCATAAAAGTTTAATAAAGAAAACTTGGAACATGGATTGTAGAAATTACTAACACATGAAAGATGACACTAAAAATGTTCTATCATTTAAAAAATGTGAAGGTGATAATGTTACATTTTAAGATAATTAAAAATCCATCATCAAAAGATTTTAAGAATTTATAATTTCAAAATATATTATTATTTCAAAATTACTATATGTTTAAGTGTTAAAATATAATTTGATATGTATTTAAAAATTACGTGATGATGTAATGAAATTAAAATCTCAAAATTATAAGCTTCTAGTTTAAAAAGTTTAAACGACCCAATTTTATGAAAATCGAAAGGATAATATATATTCTATTAATTTTACTGAATTGTCTGACCAAATTTGTAATTATTTAAGTGTTTTTCAACTGATAAAATATTATGGAATATGAGAATTGACCATTACAAATTTAGGATGTTGTAAAAACTATCCAAAAATTATAATGTTCTATAGAATCTGGGTTTAAAGATGCCCAAAACTTCTTTTTTTAACTCTTGTATGAAAGTTAAACACCATAAAGGGTCTTCCAAAATGATTGAGGAAGTGTATACAATAAATCATTTACAAATTTTACATCTGTATTTATTTATACCTAAATCTATAGTAATGAATAAAGGAAAAAGTAATGTGTTTTATCCCTAGACTGATGGCCTTCAATTTTTTTTAGATAACCATTTACTTAACTAGGTTGAGAGGGAACATTTTGTGGACTACAAGCCCAATATACCTAGCCTACAGGTCTAGAGGAATGGAGAAATTTCAAATTTAAAATTCTAAAGAAGCCCCCAACACCCCATTAATAATTTATGCACAACTCATCAACGTCTATGTTCTTGTTTTTCTTCACCCTTATTTAAAGGTGTGAGAGGCCTTTACCAATGTCTTGATTCCTTGTCCCTCCTTGTTCACTTCTAGATGATTCACCAGTGACTTCCACTGCTCTGTATCATTATACTAATCTAATCATTCTCCAATTTTACACCATCTAAAAAGGATGGTAGAAAGGTTTAATATCCTAAAGGATCATGATGTCTTGAAGTACCAAAATACATGGCCCAAAAGTCCAAATAAGATAAATATTACCACTACTAGAGTACCTCACTATAGTAACTTCAATAGTTTATGAAATCCCAAAAAGGTGTGTGTTTTTAATTATTGATTATTTTATTAGATTTATATGTGTTTACTTTATAAATCATAAATGTAACATCCCTTCCCTTTTCCATTGTATTGGGAAGTGGTTGTGGGTGTTACTGGCCTTATATGACATCCCCAAGACACTAAAAGCTGGAAATAAATGTCAAGGTCTTCATAAAAAATTGAGGGAAAATTTTCCCATTAAATATAAAAAACCAACATAAGAGAAAACCAAAAAACCATTATATGTTACATTAGTACAAGGAAAAGTACAAATCAAAGTATAACCAAAGAAAAACCACATCAGAGTAAAAAGTAGAAAACAAAACTACCAAATCTAAAAGAAACCAAAGAAACCAAATCAATAACTCCCAAATTGCACCAAGATCCGACTCCATAATCCATGCCCATGGTATCACATTGTATCACTATATAACAAGGATACATTTCCTTTACCTGTGTCCTCGTATATTACATATAAAAAGACATCAAAGTTCCTAAGAATGGGTGAGTAAAAAACTCAGTAGGATTTCCCTAATAGCTTCCCAGCTCACTCCACTAGGATAGAACATACTAGAACATTTATATCAAATAGTTTAAAGATAATTTCTGGCAGTTTATATCAAATTTCTAAATAGTTTTCAGAACCAAAAAAATTATCTATAGAAATTAATCAAACAAGGATTTAAAACAATTTCTCAAATCCATTTGGCATACCCATTCCACACATCCACACATGCATGTCTAGGTGATAGTTCTATACTCATAAGATGTCTCTCATTGATCTACCAAGTCATTACAAGGTAAACAATATGATGTTCCCTAATGGAACATATCACTTTTATAGGGTCATGTATAATCAAAATGAACTCATGCCAACCATGTATGTCAAAACACATGCATAAAAATTTCAATAAAACTTTTCTCTTACTAAAAAAATCAATAAACATATTATATGTATTAAAACAAACCATCATTTTAAAAGCATAAACCGAATTCACTTTCCACAAAACAACAATTTCCAATAAAACATCAATAAAACGGTTTCTATAAAATAGTACAAGGGTTTTCACAACAATTTCAAGAAATTAAATCAATTAGAAACCAAACGTTCAAGTTATAATCAAGAGGAGTTGAGAGAGAATCCACCCACCTCTCAAACGATGGTGAAAATTAAGAACAGAACAACTTCAAAAAAAACATCTTAAAACTCCTAAAACTATCCTTAGAACTCATTTCCCTTTAATAAAGACAATACTACCTCATCATGATTGACATAAAACAACATAGATCTATCCCCAAAATATTAGATATAAGATTTGCAGAGAGGGGATAATGAGATATATAAATAGAATGACCAATCACGGGCACCTACCAAGGAATTCAGCCTTCAACACACTTATATTCTCCTAACAATCTCTCCAGGATCAAAAGGAATTGTATCCATATCCTTGGTGGGAAGAAGAATTTGAGTTATGGAATATTTTGGGGGTAAAGTACAAGTTTAAGAGGTAAATAATATTAGATCCACAATTTTCATATCTAATTTTTCATGGTACACAGTTAGGGTAAATAGTTAATCAAACCACAAGCTAACCATGCATGATTCTCTACCTTAAACCACACCTCACGTGGTTTGATCACGTGGTTAGAAAAACATGTTCCAACCATGCTATTCCTCACTGTATATCCTTGCATGGTTTCACATGGGAAGCCACATGGTTTGGATAAATTGTTCACTTAACTGTGAACCTACCCAATAACCACAATTTACTTTTCAGAATTTCTTATAAGTGAATTATGGTATATACTAACTATGTAGAAACTGTGCACCTCCAAAAAAAACACTCCAAATTATTCCAAAACACCTTTAAACCTCCCAAAATGTAACCTAAACATTATATAAAATTGAAATACATAAAAAATATTCAAATACTTAAAACTCAGGGATGCTAAATTCTCCCCACCATTGGTCTCTCTATCCGTGAAAAGTAGAAAACTACCATTGTCCTAAAAGAGTTTGGGCCATTACTCCATCATTTCCTTATCATGATCCCATGTTTATTCTTGAATCTGACCATGTTTCAGAAATACCCTCACTAAACCAATTCTTTTCCCAATAAATACTTTCTCATGTGAATCTAAAATGTATACTTGCACATGAACTAGCATAGAATCTAACTGTTGTTCAATGTGATCCAATAAAATCAAATGGCCAAGATTAGGTTGATTCTTCTTCAATTGAGATACATGAAACACATTATAAAATTAATTGAACCTTGGTGTAAAATCCAACTGATATGACACCTCACTAGCCCATTCAAGAATCTTAAAATGGACTATGTGATGAGGATATAACTTGACCTTCTTATCAAAACAATTATTTCAAATCCTTGGAGATATTATTAGGAACACATGATCAATCACCTCAAAAATAATGGTCATTAACGATGATCCTTATATTATTTTTAACAACTGCAACACATCTCCATTCTCTTTATGATCAAATGAATTTTCTCTATTGTCTCTTGTATAAGGATTGGACCATCCATGAAGTCTCACCTATTTCCACCCAACAATGTAAAGAATGAAACAGATGTACATAAAATTCCTTGAAATTATCCTTATGTATCAAGTCCTAATAACTGTTGTTGTATGAGAACTCTAATAACAATATATTCTTATACCATGTGCCACCAAAATCCATTACATGATCCCCAAAAATTTCTTCAAACATTTATATCATCCATTTGGATTATCCATCCATTTGTGGAAGGTATGTTGTTCTTATATTCAACAGATCCCCAAGGTATTTCTGTAAGGATTTACTAAAATGATACATAAGACTCATATATCAGTCTGATACTATCAAAATTTGAATGCAATTCCTTTTTACCACTTTTTGGATATATAATGTTGATAAGTATTCCACCATATTGGATTCATGAATAGGTATGAAATGGTCCAACTTTGTGAGTCGGTCCACTACCACCCATAAGGAATCATGTTTCTAAACCATCCTTAGTAGACCTATTATAATATCTATACCTATATGCTTTCATTTCCACATGGGAATCTATAAAGACTGCAACATACCCACTGGACACTGGTGATCTACCTTAACCAACTGATAGGCGAGGGATCTCAAATAAACTCATCCACCTTTCTTTTCATTTTAATCCACCAAAAAAATTCTTTTACTTCCTTATACATATTTTTTATTCTAGGATGAATAGCCTGTCTTGAACGGTGGCAAGAATAAATAAGTTGTACAAAATAATATAAAGATAAAATAATCCAACAATGAAACCACAAAACTGATCACATTTTAGTCTTCTATCCTTAAATGGTCTCCCCACTATTAATTTTTGACCACATATCAAGACATTCAAAATCAGTTTTTTTCCTCTTTAACCTTCTCAATCAACTCATGAAAAAAATAAACAAAAAAGAAAACCACAACACTTAGTCTTCACAATCCAAGTGCATGTTGGTTATCACCAACATTAGCTTCTATTGATATGAAGCCTCTTTTTCTAGATGACTATAAGAATTTATAATTAATGTATTCACCATTGAATTTTCTTTAATCAGTGTGAACATTAATTCAAAGTCAAATATTTGAAGATAATCTATCCAAATTATTTTCATAAAGATCAAATATTGTTGTTAGAAAATGTGTTTCAAGCTATTATGATCTACAAAAACCAAAAATCTCTCCCCAAATAGGTAATGATTCCATGTATTCAAAGCATAGATCATAAAATCTAATTTCAAATCATGTACTGCGTAGTTATTCTCATACAACCATTACTTCTAGGATCCACAAGAAACAATATTATCTCCCTACATAAGAATACACCCCAACCTAGATCTTTAAGCATTATAATACATCACATAGTATTTTCTTGATTCAATAAATATCATGATTGATATTGATGTAAGACATATTTTAAACTCGTAAAAAGACGTCTGAAATTCATCATTCTATTGGAATGTCACACTTTTCCTTTTCCAAGTTGTCATTGGTGAATCTAGTCATGAAAACTCACAAAGAAAATGTTGTTAAAAACCAAAAAGTCCAAGGAAACTACATATCTCAAAGTCATTCTTTGAAAGTTTCCAAGAGATCACAACCTCTATCATTTTTTGATCCCTAGAAACACCTTTTTTAGAGATAACATGGGTAATAAAATGTACCTATTGTATCCAAAAATCACAATTTGAATGTTTTACATACAAACGGTTGTCTCCCAAGATTCCAAACACTATCTCCAAGCATTGATCATGATCAGCCTTTGTATTAGAATACACCAGTATTTCATTAACAAACACCACCAAAAATAAATCCAGATACCTTTAAAATATCTGATTCATCAATGACATAAAGATATTTTGTTCATCCGTAAGACTAAAAGTAATAACCACATACTCATAATGGCCGTTTCTAATCCTAAAATTTATCTAAAAAATAACTTCTTTTTGAACCACCTTTGGCGATATCTCGATCACAATCCTATTTTATAGAACCACTTAGCTCCCCTTAAATAATCGAACACATAATCAATGTGTGGAATAGGATACCAATTATTTATCCTAGATTGATTAATCTTACAATAATCTACACAAATCCAAATAGTTCTATATGAATTTTTCATAAAAAAGATGGTGTTTCCCATGGAGATGTACTAGTATAATTGAACACCTTTTTTTCCAACTCTTTTAACAAGAATTTTAATTCCCTTAATTCTATTGGTTCCATCTGATAATATGAAAGTGAGTTAGGAATGGTCCATATTAATAGATAAGTCATAAACTCCACTTCTCTTATGGGTGAAAACCCTGATAAATTATCGATAAAAACTTCAAGAAAGTTATCAATAATTGGTGAAACTTTACTATTCCATATCGTATCCACTGATTCCATAGTAAAATATGCCAATTGGTAAAAGAGGATTCCAATTGTTGGTGCAGAAAATCCTGATCCACCTACCTACACATTCTGATCTCATCTAAAGAGATGCGTGGTTCCATCATCAGTTTTAAAAATAACACTTTGGGTATAACAGTTAATGTGATATTTGAACATTTTCAACTAATCTATACCTAGTATTATTTTGTATACATATATCTCAAGTATAGAGAAATCCCAAATCAATTTATCCCCATAGATAGTTATTGAACATCTTTTTCACATAAATGATTGACATTATCTTTGTCCATGATGAGTTTATAATTTCAATATAGAAGGAATCATATCCACATGAAAACCCATAATATAAACATAATAAGAACCAAAAAAATGGAATTCACTCATGTCAAACAATGCTCGCATAAGAGAATAATTCAAAAGAATAGTACCACTCACTATCAAAGATATAGATTGATCATCCATGATTACTTGATCAACTCCATACAATTTCTTACTCATTGGACATTTCTCTTTCTAACCCTGCTGAGATTTTGTTGGTTGAGGAGTCATGGACTCCCTCAAATCACCATATCATAATTGGTTCTTCTAATGATATTTTTTTTCTACACTCATCCTATAAAAGTATACTATAACAAAGAATCATGATATGTGTCCCTTACACTTGACCTTGGAGCACTATAATAATAGCACTAAATAATATATATTTGGTTTAAATTGTGACAAGATCTAGGTGGTTCTGTATACACTCTCTTCATATGCTCAAAACAATGATACCAAAAACATCTCCACAAACTATTTGGTCTAGGAGGAATTCACTGACCCCACTGTCTGATTTGGATTCATACTCTCACCTTGGAAATAGGTGTCCCTCTTCCACTAATTACTAGTATTAGAGTTTCCACCACTACCCATAGGTTTCAATATGTTTCCTCCAACCATATTACCTAAGATGTCTCTTTATAGCACCATCTCCCTATTGGCCATCTATATATAATTTTTTATATAAACCACAGAAATCTTTGAGAAAATATGTGGCCTCAATCCTGATTAAAAATTTGTTCCTTAAAGGGCACACATCTAGCAACATCTGATGAAAAGTGAACTAAATTCATAAATTTAGCTATATACTCAGTTACTAAGATATTCTCCATCTATAAACTATAGAAGTCCATTTTTTAGAAATTATGAATGTGTGGGGATGGGATTATTTTTTAACAATTATTTAAAATCATTTCATGCAATGCCATGGTCTAATTTAGCTTGACCTGCTAAATCCCACCACTATCATGATAGATATTCCAACATATACATTTCCAACTTCACCTTCAACTCATCTGGTGTGCCAAAGAAAACAAAAATACAATTTATCCTATTTTGAAACACTTATTCTTTTTCCAACACTGAATCACCCTGAAATATAGGTGGATTGTTATCTTTCAACTGAACCAAATGTTCCACTTTCCTTGGTTTATAGTTTCTATTCTCTCTTTCAATGGCTTGAAAATATTGGATAATAATTTAAACTAATTGTTGGATTACCTGGGCTCAGGTGCAACCACATTCTCAGTAGCTTTTTCTAGTTGGTTCCTATGGTGCCTAATCGATGCCATTCGCTATAAATAAAATTAAACTAAACATAGTCTTACTAAATATAAACTGAAGGCTTAGCAATTTCAAATTTACCACATCACACATATCACAACAAGACTTTAAAAATTCAACAATTTCTGTTTTCAAACCATTTTTTAAAATTACACCATGATTTTTGAAAGTCAAACCATCTTTAACTATTTTCAAAAATCTGTTTTTTGACCAAATCATGAATCATTACTCAAAATTAATTATCCACTTATAGTGGAAAGGAATTTATATCAATGCATGTTATTCACTTATTATCAACTAAATATATAATGATGAGGTTACATCTCCAATAATGTTATAAAACACTCATGTACCCAAAAACCCTGGTAACTTGATGTTAAGGATAAATAGGTTAGATATGCCTTTTATGATCAAAGTTTCAAGTTATGATAATACTAATCCTTATTACCATCCCAAATGAAGGACTAAAAATGATTGATTTATCAAATCTAGGGTTGAAAAAACTGATATCATTGGTAACATCCTGATCCTCATACAATGGCTTGGGAAGAGGTGGTGGGTGTTACTTGCCTTAAGTGACATCCCCAAGACACCAAAGACTGGAAACACATACCAAGGGATTCATAAAAAATTGGGGGACTATTTTACCATTAAAGATAAACAATCAAACATAGGACTAAACCAAAGATAACTATATGGTGCATGAGTACAAGGGAAAATACAACACAAATTAAAACTAAATAAAAACCATATCAGAGTATAAAACAGAAACCAAAACCAAAAAAACAAAAATAAAACCAAGAAACAAACTTAGTAACACCAAAACTGCTCCAAGTTCCAAATAAACAATCCATAACCATTGTATCACAATGAATCACTGTAGAACTTTGATACCTTGCCTTTACCCAAGTCTTAATAGATAACATCTACAAATGCACCAAACTACCCAAGTAGTGGGTGAGTAAGAAACTTTTTTGGAGTTCACTAATAATTTACCAACTAAATCCACTAGGATAGAACATGTTATAACATCTATCATACCCATTACACACATCCACTCATGCATGTCGAGGTTACAGTTTCATACTCAACAGTGGTCACACTTTGATCTACAAGTCATCACAAGGAAACCAATACCAGGTTCCCCAATGGCACACACCCCTTCCACATGGTAAAGTATAATGAGAATGAACTCACACCAGCCATGCATGCGAAAACCCAGGACAATACATTTCAATAAAACATTTTTTTATTGAAAATAATATATAAACATTTTTCATTCATTAAAACAAAACAATAATTTTTAAACCATCGTTTTAAAATCATGAACCAAATGAACTTTCCAAAAAGCAAACAAATTCCCAAAAATTCTAGTAAAACATCACTAAAGAGGTTTTTATCAAATTACACAATGATTTTTACAACAATTTCAATAAATTAAATCAATTTGAAAGTAATAATTAAGTTCTAATCAATATTAGTTGAGAGAGAAGCCACCTACCTCTCAAAAATTGGTGAAAATGAAGAACAGAACAACAAATTCAAAACCTGGCTTGAAACTACTAAAATCATCCTCAGATCTCATTTCATTCAATCAAAATAATCATATATCATCCTGATTTAAATCACATAGAATAAATATTTCCCCAACAGATTATATCTAATATTCGAAGAGATAGAATAAGGATATGATTAAGGAAAATGACTAAGAACAAGAACTTAGTGAGGAATTCGGCCTCCAACGCACTTAGATTTGCATAGGAATCACTCATGGAATAAAAAGAATTGTCTCTATAGACTTGGGGGAAGGGGAATTAGAATTATGGATGGATTAGGGTAGTAACGAGTGGTTAAGAGGTAAATAAAATTAGATCCACAATTTTTAGATCAAATTTTTCATGGTGCATAGTTAAGGAACATAATTAGGAAAACAATGTGCTAAATGTGCATGAGACATTACCTCAAACCACACCTATCATGGTTGGATCACATGGTTTGAAAAACTGTAAACCAACTATTCTATACACCATTATTAATCCTTTCCAGGTTTCCCCTGGGAAGCTACATGGTTTGTCCCAATTGTACACCTAACCATATGTCTACCGAGTGCCCATTATTTCCCTTACATTGTTTATTTGAGGCATTTAAGAGTTTTTAAAAACTATACTCAAACCATGAAACTCCATAAAACCATCAAATGTATTCCAAAACACCTATTATCCACCTAAAACATAACATGAAGATTATAGAGACTTAAAATACATAAATAAAGGGTCAATTACTTGAAACTAGGGGTGCTACAATAAATCTAAAACAATTTTAAAAATTTATAATTATTATAATATTGTTCAAAATATAAAAGGGTATTTAATTTTATCTATTAAAATTGATAGGGGAGAGGATTTTCTAATCCTGAAATATTAACAAGTTTTGGGAACATATTGGTTATTCTCATAATTTTCATCTCCTAGGATAGCATAATAAAATATTGTTGTAGAAAGGAAAAATATAACACTACAATAAATTTATATGACCATGTCAAATCAATTTAAAAAACCAATATATTGTTGGGTAAAAGAAATGAATACATATTTCTATGTTTTAGAAAGAGTTATTTTAAGACTGAATTTAAATAGAACCCCTTATGATATTAAGAAAGGTTGAAAACCAAAAACTGGGGTTTTTATAGTATTTTATTATAAATTTTAGATTATTAACACTAAATATTCATTAAAGATGTTGGATTAAAAATTTAATAAAGGAATATTTTTAGGATTTTAAAACTCTAGTAAATAATACTAGGTTTATAATAAAGGATACATAATATTTATATAATATATACTTGAGAAATTTATAAATAAAATAAAAGAAAAAAATAATGATTTGAACTATATGGAAGATGAATTTATAAATTTTTAATATTAAATAGATTGAACCCCAAAATAATAATGTAAATGTTGAGGGTTATTTTAACTATCATATAAATTCATGGAAAACTAAAAAAGAAAAACCTTGAGACAAAGTGATTGGAAATGTTAATTCAATAATTCAAACAAAAAAATTATTTAAGAAATTTTTATACTTAACATTATTTAATTTCTAATTTTTTCCCTTAAAATATTGATGAATCTTTAAATAATTTAAACTATATAATATCTACGAATGAATTTCTAAACCAATTTTCTATAAATAAAGATTGATATTTAGGAGAACAACCTAAATATTCTAAATTATTTTGCACTAAATGGGTTTTTAGAAATAAGATTGATAAATTAGGGAATATTGTTTAGAATAAGGACATATTAGTGGCATAATGATATATTCAAGAATATAGGATATATTAGGATAAAAATTTTTCCATGGATTCTAGGTTGAATCTATAATAACATTATTATTTAATTTGTCTTTTAATTTTTTTATGCTATTTAAAATTAATTTGAAAAATGATTTTTTAAATGAATTTATTTCCGATGAATTATATAGGTTAAACAAACCCCAGGTTTTGAAAATGAAAATATTAATATTCATTTTTAAAATATATATAAATAAATTTTTTTATTAAGTAACATCTAAAAGATTGGTATAAAATATTATCATCTTTTATTTGGTAAAATGATTTTATCAGAAGAAAAGTAGATCATGTATTGTTCAAAAATAAAATTATAAATAAATTTTAATTGTTAAAATATATATGGCTGAAATTTTATTTGGACTTTCAAATGATGTTTTGTGTAATTAATTTTTAGAATTATGACTAATGAATTTCATGTGAATCTTATCAGTGAATTAAAATTTTTCCTTGGACTTCAAACTTTTCAAAGAAGTGATGGAATTTTTCTAAATCAATTTAAGTATGTTAAGGAACTTTTTAAGAGGTTTGGATTTAATAATTGTAAAATTTATCCTATTATTATGAGTAATTAATGTAAATAGGATTTTGATGAACCTATAAAATCAGTTATAAATAATCTTTATAAAATTATTATTAATAGATTATTATATTTGACTACTTCTAGAACTAATTTAATGATTTTAGTCTGTATTTGTGTGATGTTGAAAATTGATTATAATTAAATTCATTTAAATTGTTTAACAAGAATCATAAAATATTTTAAAGGTTCTATAAACAATGGTTTTTTATACTTCATAAAATTATTTTGAGTTAAATAGTTACTTAGATTCTCATTTTGGTGGTATCAAAAAACATTAAAAAAGAATAGGTGAAATGTGTCATTTTTTATGAAAGAACTTGTTATATTAGAGTTATAAGAAACAAAGTTTTGTTAATTTATCTACTGTAGAAGTAAAATACATTTATCCTATAATTTTTTTTTGCGCAATCCCAATTTATTATAAAAACATTATATTTCTTCGATGTTTATTTGAAAATTTATCCAATTTATATTATAATTCAATAGCTATTAAAATTTCAATGAACTATTTACGTTACAGAAGGACTAAAAATATTGAGTTTAAATATAATTTTGTTAGATACCATGTTCAGAAATAGATATCTATCAGGAATATGTTCTAAATGATGATGAAGAAGATGATATCTTTTCAAAACCTTTAGATGTTTCTCTATTTGAGAGAATAAAATATGGACATAGAATGATCAAAGTTTAAAATATAAGTTTACTAGGAATATGTTTTATGAATCTATTTATGGATAGTAAATGAGTCTTCAAGGTATAAATCATACCAACTTTATAATTCCACTTCATGATTAATTTATTAGTTGAGAATTGATCATTGGTTGATATCATTCTTAATTGTTTCAGTAATCATTCTTAGTCTACTTATATTTTATGATTTACTTTCATGATCACAAATTTTTTTCCATATAATTCTAGTAGGACAGTAATATTGTCATATTTTTTGGTTCACTAACATATTTAATCACTATTAGTTAGTATTTTTATTCCTTAAATATATTGACAAAATTTCAGAGATCTTTATTGCATTAAAAGTAAATTTTTGGTGGTGTTAATGTTATTATATTCCAAAAAAATTAAACATTTTGCACACAATAGATTTAAATATTCTATTGGTTAAATGAGGGAGAAAATTATTCAATTAAGTGGGGAGTTTCTAATTTTATTTATTTTCTCTAAATTCCACTTCTTATTGAATACTTTACTCAGTTGGTATCTATTTTTGAGTACATAAATTTTGGGGGATCTATATTATTTAAATTTATAATTTGATTTATGTTGCAAAGGGGAGTTAAAAAATCGATTTAGTTATATTGAAACTCACATTTCCATAAATTAGGAATTATATGCTTTATTTGTCTAAACCTTTTGATAATTTCAAAAAATAGGATAATTTTTGAAATTATATTAGTTTTTTAATAGTCAAAAAGGGAGAAATTATTGAGTGGATCCATGTAACTTCACTCAATTATGTTTTTATAATTAAAAAATTATTATTTTTTATCTAACTTGTGTGAAGAAATTTGTTTTTAAACTTTCACTACTTGTAGAAGAAAATATTATTTTTGATGATTTTTACTGAATTATAAACCGTTTTTTTATTTTTTTTATAAACTGATTTTGGAGAAAGTAAATTTAAATATAAGTTATATTATAAATATTATACTAAATATTTTATAAATTCTTGATCACTCTTATATAATAAAAGAATAAACCTTACAGTTTTATCCTTTGGATTTTATAAAATCAAAATCATCCTTAAGGGAAAAATGACCCTTAGGTTTTCGTGATCATGGAAGCTCATTTTTATATCTTGATACTTAAAGATTCATACTTATGGTGTATATGATTATTACATAAATATTTTGTCATACTATATAGGAGAATTATTTTTACATGGAAAACTAAAATAATGCTTACACACACTCATGTTTATGAGGAACACTAAAATGTTACTCACATGCACTCAAGTTTTACTTAGAACACAGAGATGATTTTTACCCAACTCATGATTATGAATAATGATGCTTACAAAATATGAATAGAAATGTAAAAATTATTCTTAAAAATTATTCAATAGTTATTTTTTAAAAAATTTCGAAATATTCTATGTTTTATATATCTTTTAATATATTGTTTTACTGCATATTTTTATACATGTTTTTCCAGATTTAATTGTTCCATAACAAAAAATTAATTACTTTTATTTCATAAAAATTTATTTTCAAGTATTTTAAGATGAATGTAATTATAATTTTAAAGACTAAAAACTATTTTACTTTTTTGATGTTTTCTTGGAAATTCACTAGTTTCAAATTTGAATCATTTGAAGTAGAAAGGGTTTATTTGTGTGATTAATAGGGTACTTCCAAGGAAATTTATTACTAATTATTTATTAATGCATTAAATAATTTTTCCTCATGAGTTTTATTATATTTCTATTTTATAGTTTTATAGATTATTAAACCTTCTCCCAAATCTGAAATAGTTTTTTATCTTTTAGAGAGAAAACTGAGAAATGTGGGAAAAGTAAAAATTACAAGGGATATGCTTGAATTTACAATTTTTGAAGTATTTTGTGCATCAAGGAAATATATATTTAATTATATAGATCTAGTAACATATAATGAAGGTTGATTATATTCTAAATATACTATGTTGCATAATTTTTTTTTATTTTAACTATAACACTCTTGGACAGTCTTCATCGTTTTGATCCTTTCCCACTAAAGAAATAATGGTTTACTCGGCACTATAGCTCTCTTATATTTATGTATTCTATGGTTCTAAATTATTTCAATATTTTTCATGTGATTTATTTCTGGTTTATTATTTATCATTCAAAATCGGGACCAAATTTCTATGTTATACAACCCCTATAAACGGTACATCAGGTTATGCCTCCATCTTAAAAAGAATGGTCTCTGGTAATGCCTTATTATGGTAATAGGAAAAGGATTTTTATTATGACTTTATTCAGATAAAATCATGTTTTGTTATTACATTAATTCAAAATTAAGATTCTAGGTTGTGCCTCTATGTGCGGAAATGGTAGGATATGTTTTGTGCCTACAAGGGCTAAAAAGAAATTCATAAAAGGTTGTTTCGCCTTTCAAAATTAAGGTAACTATATTAGTGTATGTCATACTCTCATATTGATAGTGTGAAGAGTAAATTTAAGATAACTTTAATCCAAACTACTATAAAAATAATTGTGTTAATATTTTTTTCCACTAAAAATTAAATTAACTCTAATAAGTATTTAGATTTTTTAAAGAGGTAAATTTTACTCCCTCTTGACTAATTAGTCATCATACCTTTGGGTCCAACCATAAATTTATTAGGGGGGGATGTAATGCCACATGTTTTAAGAATCATTTTAATTCTTTAATTCATATGCCTATAATTTATAAATACAATTTTATATTATTTTAAAATACTTTATCTTGAGTAGAAAATAATTATTATAGGTTATAAATCAAACTAACAATAGTTTATTAATTTGTAATGGAGCATTAAAAAAATTAAACGAAACCAAGTATTATATTACATGAATTATTAAATACCATGTATTATTACGTCCTTAAAAAGTTAATAAATTGAAATGGGATAATAAAAAGTAAATAATAAATAAATTACCATTAGGAAATCTCATGGATAATATTCGCCCCTCAGAATCACAATTAGTACAATTAAATCTACAATGATACAAAATATCAAGAAAGGAGAAATAATTTTATAAAATATAAAATCAAAACAATATTAATGATAATTTTTTGTTGTGAAGATAGAATGGAAATAATATATAGGATGTAATGGGGATAATATGGCCACTATTGAAGGATATATAGCCATTTTGTATAATATTAGTAAACACCATACCAATTTAGAATTATAGGTATATAGCTAACATACATAAAGATTATTTAGATTTTGAAAATAATTTATTTCATTATAATTAATTTATTTTAAATTAAATATATTAATTTTTAATAGAATTAAAGGATATTAATTCACTTTGGAAAATATCATTGATTATAGAGAAACTTTTTTTAAAATTATGTGTTTTTATAAAATTTATTACTTTTAAAGAATGATATCAATAAATTTTTTTGATAAATTCAAGGAATAATTATTAAAATAACTTAATAACCTCTAAGAATTAATTAATTAAATATAAATAATGCTAATTTAATCATTAATGTTCAAACTAAGATGTTTTGTTTTAAAAAAGTTATTTCAATTATATATGATATATTTTTATTAAAAAGTAAAATTTCCAATATTTGGAGTATAGTATTTAATAAAATTTAATATATATATATATATATGAAAAGTTTTAAAAAAATAATGTATTTATTAATAAATAGATAGTATTAAATATAAAATTATTTTAAAAGTGATATTTTTCAATGATTTCTTACTTATAATGTATTTTAATATTAATAAATTAAATAAATCACCACAAAAGACTGATTTTAATGAAATTTACTAATAATATATATAATAAAATAAATTAACATACATATAATTTTAATTAGATGACAAGTAAAAATAATAAATTCATTTTTATGCTTAAAAGTAATTTTTTTCTAAATATGGATTCCATGCATTATGTAGTCTTATATTCAAGTGAATTTTTATAATTTTTATAAATTCCTTAAAACATAATGGATTTAAAATTTTGAATCATAATTTATAAATTAGGTAATAATGAATAATTCATCTTATGTATAAAAATAAATTATCAAGGTAAAAATTGAGTTGGAATAAATGTAAAATTAGATAAATGGGATTAATTAAAAGGTAATGAACCAAAATATCATAAAAATTTATTTAAAAATGAGTTTATGAGGGAATTACAAACCTCAAATTACCTCAACTTAATTATTTTTAAACTTTAAATAAACTTTCCATGGGAAATTTCATTCCTTACTCATTAGGGAATTAATATTTTTTAAAAATCCAATCAAGCTCACCAATAAAAGGACCCCTCCTCTACCCACCTCTAAGTAATCCTTTAATTAAATTTAATTTTAAATATGATACTAAATACTCTGCCAAATAATCCCTATTATCATTTAGTAACCTTTGGTAATAATAAGGAGTAAAAAATCCTTCATTTACAAAAGGCTCTCTAGGAGAATACTCAAGTATTCAACATAACTATTATCAAAAAAATAAGCATTTCATATTTTTTTTAATCCACATCTTTTTTAATTTTATTTATCACTTCAATAAAATAAGATTAATCTTCTATAAAACTGATATTATTACAATATAATAATGTGTTCTAACCCATGCACTCATTATAACACATTCTTGTTTAGGAAAATTCTACCAACTACATGAATGATTTTATAGTGGTTATATCATCAATTATTAAGAATGATTAAATACTATTTGTATGATATAATAATAATGAATTTAATATGTTTTAATAATTTGGGAATGGTAATATATATAATTATATTCTATTTTTATTAAGTTGAAATTCATAAAGAAAGAATATTTTGACTACTATCTTTGAGTCATCATCAAAACATCTAAAAAATGTCCATAATAATTAATAAATATATAAAAAACACATATTTAAGAATTATGTAAATTATTTAGGTGATGGAAACATGATTAGGTATTATGAACTATAACTTCCATACTGAAGTTAGCATAGATTAAATGGGTTAATTAACACATGGATATAAATTTTAACAAAGAAAAATTAATAAATGGGTAGTAAGAAACTATAAATGAATTATAAAAAGTAAAATAAATATAAATATAGATCTAATATAGAATAATAATAAACCTAAATTGATTATATATGAGGATAGAACATGTCTGACCAAGCAGGAATCCAAGGTAAGGGTTATTCATCTCAACTTCCCTTCATTGTGACATGTTTCATAATATGCACCAGATTTTATTTTATATGGTGTATTACCACCACATAAAATTCTATTATATTTATTAAAAATAATTTAATAGGATTTATATGTTTATTTGGGGATCCATTCTTTATATTATTTTAATTCATTTATGATTAATATTGTAAGGGTTTTTTTATTAACTCAGTTTCCTTTCATTGAGTTATAATTATCTTAATAATTCATTATGCATGATTGTATTTTACTACCATACACTTTAGTTTGGAATAAAAATATTACACTCCAAGCATTCAATATTTTACAAAGTAATATCTATCTTTATTTTTTTTTAAATTATTTCCTTAAAATTTTATGTGTTTTCTTGACTCAATTTCTATTTCATTGGTTCATAATATTTATTTCATTACTATTATTTTATGTTTGTTATATTATACTATTTATCCAATTCAAATGATATTTTCACACAATATATATGGAAATTAAACATTCATTTGAAAATATTATTCTTTGTTATATTTATTTCTTCATAAAATATGATGTTTTTAAGAATAATTATCATCCTCTCTACTCAATTTTTCTCCCCCATGTTCATATCATTTTTTACCAGAAGAAAATTCATTAATTATTTTAAACATGAAATATTTTTACCTTATATACTCTTCATATTTACCCTTATCTCTTTACAAAAATGAAATGTTATAAAACTTTCAACGAGGTGGTATTTATTTAAATCTACCTAAAATTTTAAAAATGAATTTCTTATCAGTTTTGTATAATTTTTTAATATCCACTCTACATTTCCCTACTTAGGCATCATTTATTTTCATGGTTCCATTATTTAAAATTATTTAAAAATATTTTTTAAAAAATTATCATCTTCCCCTTGAAATTTTTATTGAAAGTGACATGTAGTTAAAACTTTTCATGAAAATGTTAAAATGTTTTATAAAACATATTTTTTTTTTGATTTTGATCAATTATAATCTATAACTCTAAAATATATACCTCCTATGGGGTAAAATTCATGATATACGTCTAGATTCTATTATGATATTCTTATTTCAGGATATTGAATTTTTGGAATAAATTGATCTGATTACTAAATTAATTTTATAAAAAACCATTAGAAAATGTTGCATAAATCTTCCACCTTCCATGGGTTTCATGATTAGATGTATTATTGATTTTATTAGACACACATATATTTGGATTATCATTATATAATTGATTGGTCTAATATGGACCTCCAATGGACTGAGAGAACATTTTTATCACATGAGATAATGCATGGACGTGACTGCAATAAGTTATTTTCAAAACCTAATACTTTTATGTGATTACAACAAGCTATGTTCACAACCTAATGTTTATAAATTACTTCAATTAGATATAATAACAACCTAATGATTAGTATTGATTTCAATAATCTATGGTTATAACCTAATGTATGGAAATTAATGTCCTAGATATTCATAGTAGGTAAGATACAAGAGGGGAGTGAATTGTAGTTTAAAAAAAGAACTACATTTTTTCCAACCACCTAAATCCTAAAAATTTTAGAAACTCAATGTTCATATCAAACTATAATAAATCAGAGCAAAAATGAATATGTGTAGTTGAAATTGGAAATACTATAAATTTATAAACTTCATGGAAAATATATAACCAAATAAGAAATATAAATAACCACACAAAGTATTAAACATAACATAATTAAACAAAACATAGAGTATTGGTTAACATACCAAATACTACTTAAATTGATATTATAAACGGCACTTTTAACCCAAAGTGTATGGAGAATCATAACCCTAATACAAGTTATCCTCTACTTTAAAACTATAAAAAATTTCTATCATCATATCCCATATAATACATAGATTTTATACTTGTCAAAAGGTATTAGTGTCCTAACACCATACACTCTGGATTCCAAGCCCAAAATTCCTTAATTAGATGATCAATAGTAGATTATTTCTATTGCCCAGGTGATCATGATCACAATGATTAGAAACAAAGATCTATCTTCCACATGTAAGAACACATTATTGGAAGATTAGAAACCAAAAATACAATATAAAGTTTCATAATATTTACAATGAAGGGATCGAAAATGAACTCATTGAAAAACACTCAAAAGAAAAGATTACAATGATATAAATATCTCAAAAAAAAATAAGTTTCAAAAAAATATCAACTAAATCTCTTTTTCTTAAATGCTCGTAGTAACATTATTTCAGTATTTGAAGCTATGAAAAAATTTATCAGAATAAAGATTTTGGAATCTGCATTCTTTGGGATTAGTTATAACTACATCAAAAGCCTCTTCATTACCTTATAATTATATTATCATAGATTTACATACTTAGATAAATTCAGTCTATCACCGCTAAAATGCTTATAAATTTAGTGAAATTTGTCTTGAAATAAAACAAATTTTTTTAGATATTCAATCTAAAAATCTTCAAAAATTAAATTTATTATATTTTCATTCCACACAATAAAAAAACATAGATAAAAAAATTAAAATTAAAAAGCATACATGAAGTGTATTGTGATTTTAAAAATAAAGTATGTAACAGAGTAATTCCCTCAAAAATACCCCCCTTTTTAAAAATAACAATACATGTAGAAAAATAAAAAAATGAACTTCCACATTGTTAAGAAATAAAATATTTACTTTTGTAATTTCCTCAAAATCCAGATCAAATCAATATTCAAAATATTTCCCCTTTTATAAAAATCTATCGACATCCCTTAATAATAAAATTATAAAATTATTGTAAATCACTCTAATTTTTCAAATATCTCACCCTTTATAAAATAATTATGAAATTTTTCTCAAATTTTTCTCCCTTTTTTAATTTTTAAAAAATGACATGAAAAGAAAAATTAATAAAAAATAGTATTTTTTTGAAATTTTAGATTAAGATCCCAATGAAAATAAAATTTTTTGAACTAAAAATAATAACACCTTTTTTAAAATGATGTAATATTTAATGAAATTACCCCCTTATAATTTTTATATGTGACTCTGAAATGTGAAAAACAACATTTATTTCCTTTTGGATCAAAAGGATAATCATAATTAAAAAAATTTTAAAAAAAATAAACATTAAAAGATTCAGAAATGTATCATAAAAAAGTATTCAAGTAAATAACTTATTTTAAACATGATTAAAAAATGATATAACAAATTAAAATTTCAATTTCCTTAATTTTTAATTTCTTGAAAACCAAGATCTATTATCTTTAGTTTAAATTATGATTTAAAAAGAAATATAAAATGTTTCTAAAAAAAATAAAATTGTTCTTTCAAATTTCTTTAGGTAAAAAAAGACTAAAATTCACTGAAATTCACCTTCTTGTGTATCACCATAATATTCTTCCCTACAAGATGGTTCTTTGAAATATATTTAAACTTATTAGATCTTCAAAAAATAAAATTTCACTATTTGAAATTTTTTAAAAAAAATGAAAACTCTAACCCCCCTAAATTAAAGGAATTGAATCAATATATTAAGAAAAAATTTAAAAATTATATCCTAAAATAGAAAATCAATTTAAAAAGATAATTTCACATAAACATAAAAAAGTAAATTTACCAGGTACTAGATATAACATTTCAGCTTCCGATACACAATGAATTCAAGTCTTTGGAAATCACTTCTTTAGAAGACGCACCATATTTGGTCTAAAAATGATTGAAAAAAAGAACCTTCAAAATCCATATTTGTTTGGATATTTAGTGCTCATAGGAAGAAATTTACATGTAGATAAAGGAACAATTCCATTCAAATGGTTGAATTTTATTCAAGGAGAGAATTTCCATTTAATGGAATCCTCTATAGAACATTGACCAAAAATGTAATTAACAAGGTAAAAAGTAATTTTACTTATATATTAATTTTCTAGTGGATTTATTCCTAAGTTTGGAAGTGTAGATTTTTTGTTGCAGGTGACTATATATAATTTTAAAATAGTTATTCCTATTAGTAAAATTATCCAACAAATTCTTCATACGTTCAATTTCTATCTTTATGTTGATAATATCAATCCTATCTTCATCAAACTTCACTTTTTATAAGGATGTCTCATTATCATATCATATGAGATAAAATGACATTTTCTTATTTAGCAACACCTTATATTTTTAATTTTGAATTCATCTTTGAAAACATATCTCCAATCTTTTCCATCTCCAAGGAAAGTTTTATATTTTTTTGTTTTAGCCCCTAATAGCCCGAAATCCTTCTTTTTTATTGATTTTTGATAACCCCCCTTTCAAGGGATGAGGGAGAACCCTTACAAGGCCCGAAGGCATAGAAATTACATAACTTGTAGGTCTTAAGAAATATACAGGCTATAACAACATGGAACTTCTCTTCCACAGCTTCTTTATCGTGATGTCAACTCTCCACCTTTGCATGGCTAGTTCTACTTAGATTCTCATGAAACAAAGGCTTGTCCTGATGGAAAATGTCATACCCTCTATTTCTGAAAAATCCACTTAAGCTTCTACTATGGTGAATCCACCTTATCTGAATCATTATCTGGAGACTGGTCCTTGTAGATTCTTCCTGGTCGTTCAGCCCAATTTCAGGTGGCCCAAAGGCCTTGTGGTGGCCTGAAGGCCTTGGGTGGCCTGAAGGCCTTGAAGGATCCGAGGGCCAAACTGGTGGCCCAAAATCCCAAACGGATGAATATTTACATCTTCTATAGTACTAAACAACACCTGCTATAGTTCCTTCTATAGTACCTACTACTGTTTTCTACAGTACCAAGAAATTATGTATCCACCCGGTTTTGAACTCGGGTCTCTTGGATGCACTTGTCGAGTCCTCACCAAATGGGATAAGGCTATTTTCATGTATTTTATATTTTCACTTTAGCTAACTCAGTAGTAGATTTGTTTAAATATTCCTTTTATTCCATCAATTCAACTTTAAGTTCGTCATTATCCAATGTAGTCCTAGATATTCATATTAGTTAAACTATTAGAAGGAGTGAATTGTAGTTTTAAAAACTGATAATAATTTTTTATAATGCCTCATGTTTAAAATTATCAAAAACATGAAGTTTCAAACAACCAGTAGTAAATGAGAGTAAAAATAAATACATTTAGTGGAAATTAAAATTTTCATAACTTATCAACTTCTAAAAAATGTATAAGAATAGTGAAAATCATAAAACTGCACAAATTAGTAAGCATGGTGAAATTAAAAAAAACACAGAGAACTGGTTAAAAAACCAACTAGGACTTTGGGCCAAATATATGATATAATAAAAATGGGTAGTTGGGTGTGTTATCCATTGGTGTATATGACCTAACATTCATGCTTGGGTGTGTGTGGTGTGTGTGTGTTCAATTTAATTGAACCCCCAAGCACCTAAAATAATATAAATTATATTTTTATCCCAAATTGTATAGAGAATCATTAATTAAACCTATGGTATCCTCAAATTTATACTTATCAAAAAAAAATTCTTCCTATCACCTATAATCCCTCTAATTTATACCTATTGGAATGTATTTGTGTCCCAACCTTAGTCACTATTTCTTCCAAAGTTAGAATCCCTCGATCGAATGATTGACAAATTCTCACTTCCATATCACAGAAAATCATGATCACAACTATTGGAAACATAGCCTATATTCTTAAAGAAATCCCTTAATCTCTAAACAAAATAGAAAATGAATATAATAAAAATTTATAAGATCCTTAAAATCTAACATCATAAATAAACTCTTACCTAAAAAAATTATAAATAAATATTACAATGGTTAAAATAACTTAGAAACAAGAAGTTCCAAACAATATCAATTGATTCTATTTCTCTTAAATTCATTTAGTAACATTCTTATAGTCTTTGATGTTATGGTTATATTTTTAGGAAAACCTATAATTGTTATATTCTTCAGGATTATTTGTAACTACATTAGAAACATCTATATTAGCTTCTGATGATCTTAGCATAGCATCACATCTTCTGATAAAGTCAATCCTGGACCACTATAGTGATCTTAAATCTATTGAATGTATTTTGAAAAGAAAATAGTGTTATTTATAATTTCACTCTAAAATTACTATGGAATTATGTTTACTAGATTTTTCATTCTTCACACCAAAAACACTTAAATAAAAAACTTCAAGTTAATCCAAAATTACTTGAATAACATAGTAATAGACTCAACATACATGATTGTAATTAAATATTTTCATAACATAATTCATGGAATTGATTGTGATTGTCTATGTTTACAACCTAATTTGTGGATGTTATTTCTATTATCTACATTCACAACCAAATTTGTGGACATGACTGAGATTATCTAAAATCACAATGATATGATTTTCTATGCTTATGTTCATATTGTACATCTATGTTATGCTTCTAGTCTCATGATTATTGTATAATGACTCTATTATTATTCCTTAGTATATGTATGATCATTTTAGGTTATACATCTTTGCATAATACCTTATAGAAAACTCTTATGATTCCACATTATTTTTAATCAAATATTTATCCCATCTTCATGTTTACTCACAAACATATTTTCTAACCCATTATGATTCATTTATAAGTTTTTTTAAACTTAAAAAGAATTTAATCTCACTCCTTATTATCTTTCCATTCCCTAGGTAATAATGGAGAGTTTTAAGTATTATTTTACTATAATTATAGTATGTGGGAAGGTTATTTATGGGATATGTTGAAGAAATAATGTGAAAGAATACATTTATGTATCTAATCTCAAAAAGTAATAAAACATTGGGTAATGGGATTGCATGTTTATTTATTATATTTTCTTTTTAAATTATAGAAATGATGAAAAATATTTAAATGTTATTGTTAGGTCATCTAATAGTAAAAAGTGTGTAATCAACCATTACATGTTGCACTTTAGTAATCATTTCATTGAATATATTGACATCACCCATTGACCCACATGACATGAAATAAAAAATGCAGTGTGTACTATTTATGGAGTTATACATGTCACATTGTGTGTTATTTAAGGCTATATATTGTGTGGTGTGTAAATTTTCATGTTCCATGTTGGCAGTTAATACATGATGTGTAATAATGACACATTTATCCAACATGACATGCCATGATTTATGTAATGGGCGATTTATGTAGAAAAACATACATCACATGGTGTGAACTCACAAAAACCATTCCATGTAATCGTATCATGAAACCAGCAATTTTGAAAGCTCGGATGGTTTCTTCAAATATTCTATACATTTTTTACCATGTTATTGTCTATACATTGTCAGATTAACATGTAATCTCAACCAATGAAATAATAATGAAAATATAAAAGTGAATACCCCCAAATTAATTGATAACATTGATAAAATAATATATAAATAATTATAAATTAAAATATGACCACTTTGATACAACTTGAAGGTTTTTGGGAATATAATAACCTATAGAAGGAGGTCAATTTTTGGTTTCTCATCAAAATTAATGGATAAATCTGAAAAACTAGATGAAATATCCTTAAAATTTCAAATACATGATCATAAACATTTAATTTATAATTAATTTAAGTATATAATTACAATGCATTATTATTATTGATTTACATTCTATCATCACTCTATTATATCATTGTTCCAATAAATAATCCAACCAATAATCCCTCTAGAGATAACCACACATGCTCTATTAATATCCAAATGATGTTCTTGATGTCCCAGGTGATAGCTTGGAAGAATCAAGTGCTTAATATCATTTACCGTTAATTTCCAAAATGATATATTGTTCTCTCTCTATATTATTAAGAATTGGAGTATGGGATAATTCTCTCTAGGGATGAAGAGATTTTTTCAAACATTGCCAATGTTTCACTTATGAAAAAATGAATTTTTTTTTGATAATATACTTAGGTTTAAATAAACATAATTGAACAATGTCCCTTATCATTTTATTTAATCTATTTCATGACCCATGTTACATAATAATAATATTATTATTATTTTTAGGGAATTATTTTTTATATAACATATTATTTTAAATAAATAATATTTAATTTATTTAAATGATATTAAATAAAATATATCCTTTCCATTAGGTCATTTAACTCAATCCAAATTATCCCATAAAATCTATTGAACCTTAAATAATGAAATATATTAGTGAAATAAAATAAAATAAAATGGATTTTATTTTCACACAACTTGAAAATAAATATTTATTTCATTACTCACTATTTTACCATATTTACTAAAATTGCAAATAAATAAATAAAATATATTCATTATATTATAAATAATTAATCAAGAGATAAAAATAAACTCCCAAATTCAGAACTTTAATATGTGTGATTGAATTTCTATGATCAATATTTACTTGATAAATAACATTTCTCTAATTGGTAATTAATTTATCTTTAAAATTAAATTTAATAGAGTTTAATAGGATTCTATATACATTTAGTGTCTAGCCCTATAGCCCTATTTTTTCAATGGAAACAGGTAGATCTAGCTAAAAATGAACTAAAATAGGGATATTGTATTTTATGGTATCCTCATAGTTATAACCTATGGTATGCATGAGATGCATGGAATATATTACAATATCCTTACATCATATAAATCATGAGATGCCCCATTCCTAACTTTTGATAATAATACAATATGAATATTGCAGGCATATCAACTTCCATTAATTCCACATAGTTTACCCCAAATTATGAATCAATGAGTTATTTAATTTATGTTTATACATTCATGTTATAACTTTTCGAAACATTTTAATGATCATGAATCACAAATGGGTCTTGGGTTATACTAGTGCATGTTAATTTCCATGAGATGTAAACTAAAATATGACCCCATTCATTGAATAAAGAGAGCCTATATAAATGGATATGATCCCCCTATTAGATGCATGTGACAATCAAAATACATAACTAATACTCTCTTCTTCCTGGTTCTCTTTTTTCCTTCGTAGATGTTCTATCACACTATAAGAGATCACAGGTTCCTATATTTACATATGCAGATTCTAGTGGCCAGTATCAACCCTATAGAGGTGAGAATCCATTTTCTATCACTGGGTGATTATGATTAAGAAAAATCCTTAAAGATTAATAGATCTTCCACTGTGTTGATCATAGAATGATGCTAAAAACCTATCAGTGATATCAGATCCACCTTCATCAATGAATCAACATTTTCTTTTACTGATCTTATGAAAACAAGTGTATCATAATCTTCTCGAGGTTATATTTTGGTGTATGATATACTATGACTAAATTTCAGCCATTGGATCACTTGGATTTACTATATAAGGCATTGTAATTATATTTTTTATAGTTTTAGGGAACAATAGGCGTACATCACATGGTATGATATACTAAAAACCAATTATTTTGTTCTTTTTCATCAACTATGATATTAATGTCATAGGCTACATCCAAAACCATGGCTTCATGAAAAAATATCATTTAGTCATAGTTATGATATAATTTATACAACATGAGGAAAAGAAAAAATTACTTTCATCAAAAATATTCTACAAGGAAATAACCTAATTACTAAATTTTAGAATGGGGATGATTTTTTGGTAAAGGGTATACTAGGGATTAATAAGTTGTTAGTGACTATTGTGAATAATTATTTTATGTAGGTTATTATCATATTTCCGATTTAATGATGAATTTTATTAAAGTAGTAGTATCTTATTCAATTAACTATACCCTTATTCATGATATTGAGGATGGATAAGTTTTCGTCTTATATAAACTGTTGGAATCCTCATGTATTACTCATGTTTTAATGATCACAAATCTCAATAATAATTACACATCATGTTTTAATGATAGAAAATCTTATTGTTGATTAATTAATCTCTCTATTATTTAAAAATATTATGCATGATCACAAATCTCACTTATCTTATCAAACCTTTGTATTTATGTTTCAAATTCTCTCAATTTCTAATGGTTAAGTTTAATTAATATTCTGCATATTACTGTTTAAGTCTAAATACAGATATTTGCCTAAGTACCCAGACACCATGAAGGACACACCGTGACCCATACACCGTGAATGAACCATCATGACCCAGACACCGTGAAGGACACAACGTGACCTAGACACCATGAAGGACACACCGTGACCCAGACATCGTGAAGGACACACCGTGACCCAGACACCGTGAAGGACACACCGTGACCCAGACACTATGAAGGACACACCATGACCCAGACACCGTGAAGGACACACCTTGAACCAGACACCATGAAGGACACACCGTGACCCAGACACCGTGAAGGACATACCATGATGCACATACCGTGAAGAAGACACCGTTTACATAATCACTGCGACATTGTTTCTTAACATTTTGTCAATATTATTTAAATAATACTAACGGTCATATTTGATGTCATTAATGCAATTAATGTTATTTAATGATAGTTGTTGGTCTGTCAGGAAACCGTACCTCATATCTATGGAAAAGAAATCATTCCTATTGTGAGAGCGCATGGAATATAAAGAATATTGAGTTGTAATAGAGGATATACGTGTGCGCTTGACACGTCTCGACACACATACTACAATACTAGCAAGCTCTGCACTAAACAGAAGAACAATCCTGAGGACAACTACGAAGAACACATTGCATGATCCTCAAAGAAGTTCCATACATGAAATCCTACATTTTGGAAGAACACAAAAAGTACCCTAGAGTCAAGAGAATATCTTCTCTTCTAGAGAAACAAAAGCTGAACCAAGACACTCTGTTTTTCAATAGAAAAACCAGAGAAGGACTCAGAAGCTATTCTGCTGAATCCAACGAGTCCAGAGCTGCACTTCCGAATCACTAAAGCTTTATAAACTTTCATATACTTTATCTAAGTGATTTATTATTTACTTTCGAGCAGTGTGTGTATCCTGTTTATTTTACACAAACACTACCTCCTATTATGAATTGGAGGATATCACAGTCCTCATACCAAAACTCCTTACTCTTGTTTACCCACGAAAACTGTGGAAGAGGTCCTTGTGTGGTCTGGTCTTTATTTTTATTTCCCACAAAGAACAGTGGTAGAGGTCCTTGCGTGGCCTGAATAGTCATATACTGTTGTTAACCCCGATCCAGGGTGTGGATCACTTTTATATATATATATTTGAGAGGACTAAGTCTCGGATTGAGACTGAACCTCTTGCTTATATTTTCTATGAATTTTTAGTTTAATTTCAAAATATACAGCATCTAATTTATATACCACTGCTTATTACTTTTAAATACAAATCTGTTTTAAATTTACTATGATAGTTAATCTAGTAAGTGTTTGTATCTATTGTAAATTAGTAGGTTAGTTTCAAAAGCTAATTTAATCTTCTGATTATATTACCTGAGAACTAATCAATATTTTGAGAATCTAATTGAACCTTTACAGTTTTACAAATTCACTACATTATAAATTGTTTTATAAATTGGGGGATTTTAATAGAAAATATTTCAACATAAATTTTAATTGGAACTCAATTCACCCCCCCCCCCCTCTTGAGTGTCCACTCCGACCAATATTTGGTGTCAAATTTTTTTTACATGTTTTCAAAACACTCTATTTTTTAACTGTGATTTTAGTTTTATCTTTAAATATCTTAAATTTCTGTTAATTATAAATTTTATCCCTTTAACTTTACTTTATAAAATCTAGCTATGGAAAATAGACTAGAGGGTGCTGCTACTAACCGGCCACCTTTCTTCAATGGTACAAACTATGCCCAGTGGAAACTTAAAATTAAAATTCATTTGGAAAGTATGGGTTTTGATATCCGGACTACTATAGAATCTCAATATAAAATTCTAGAAACTGAAAGAACAACTTGGGATGAACCTACTAAAGTGGATTACAATAATAACTATAAAGATATGAATGCTTTGTATTCTGCATTAGAATATGAGGAATTTAATAGAATATCTACTTGCAAAACTACTTATGAAATTTGGGATACTTTGGGAGTTTCTCATGAAGGAACAACCAATGTTAAAGAAATGAAGGAACAACCAATATTAAATATGATAATTTTAAGATGAAGACTGATGTACCTATTTCTGATATGTATCTCAGGTTCAATGAGATAGTCAAGACAATGAGTTCACTTGGTAAAGCTGCTCCAACAAAGGAACAAATTATGAGGATACTGAGATGTTTGCGAGACCGATGGAGAGGCACATCTATTTCAATCAGAGAATCATGTGACATTGGAGCTCTTCCTATCAAAGAGCTTGTTGGTAAATTAATGATGTATGAGGAAGAACTCAAAGTGAATAAGGAAGAAAGTGATGAAGCAAAAAGAAATTATATAGCTTTTAAATCTACTACTTCTAATAGGAAGGACAAAGGCAAAGTTCAAATACAAACTGAAAGCTCAACCAGTGAAGATTCTGATTCAGACAGTGATGATAAGATGGCTCAAATAGCCATAAGATTTAAGAAGTTTTATAGGAAGAATAAAATCTTTAGAAAATCAAATTACAAAGGACAGTATAACAGTAAAGGTCATTGGAAAAAGGACTGGAAGAAAGATGATAAAAATAATGAAGTTTTCTGATATGAATGAAAAAGAAAAGGTCACATAAAAGTAGACTGTCCAAAACTGAAGTTAAAAAAGAAACATGATTATAAGGACGGTAAGTGCAAGAAAGCTATGAAAGCTACTTGGAGTTCTTCAGAAGACAGCACAAGTGAATCTGAAATCTCTGATTCTGAAAAAGAATCGTGCCAATATGTGTTTCATGACCAACACATCTGAGGTAACCTTAGATACTCATGTTTTAAATTCCTATTATTCTGGAGATGATGCAGAATCTGATTCTGATTCTGAAGATATATATAAGGATTAATTATCTAAATATTGTAACATGCTAGAATAAACATGCAATGAACTTAAGGACAAGTATAAGTCATTAAAGAAATAGAATTCTCTCACTTCAAATGTTAAATATGCTCTTTATATTGAAAAAGAAAAGAATGCTCAACTTTTAAATGAAAATACAGAATTGAAAATGTCTAATGAGAAACATAGAAAAGACTTAGAAAAATTCACAAAGGGAAAAGATACACTTACTCAAATGCTAGGAAATCAAGTGGCACCAAAATACACTACTGGAATAGGCTACCAACCTGGACAGAGATAGATTTCTAAGAATAGATTTATTCCTAAATATGGACAGAATATTATTAGTTCCAGTTCTGGAAATTCACATGCTTCAACTGGTTATTCACATAGTTATAGATCAAATAGAGTTTATCTCTCAAAATATTTTTACTCTATAAAATATATGAGACCCATAAGACAAATTTGGGTACCAAAATCATTGGTTGCTAACCTATCTGGACCCATGAAGATCTAGGTACCAAAGTAATTTCACATCTAAATCTATTTTGTAGGAAATCTATTTGAACAATTCCCACAAGAAGACATGGTATTTCGATAGTGGATGTTCAAGAAATATGCTTGGGGATTACTCATGCTTCAAGAGCCAAATCATGGTTGATGGAGGCCATGTCACCTTTGGTGATAATTCTAAGGGAAAAATAATCATCCTAGGACAAATTGGTAACACTAACTCAGTTTTAATTTCTAAGGTATTATTTGTTGATGGATTGAAATATAACTTGTTAAGTATATCTCAATTATGTGACGATGGCTTCAATGTTAAATTTGAAAATAATTATTGTAAAGTTTTTAACTCTAAAAATGTTTTAGTATTATCTTCCTTGAGAAATGAAAATGTTTATGATGTTGATCTGAATTCTTTAGCTATGAAAAATGTTACTTGCCTAAATTCTTTTTAGAAAGAATCATGGTTATGGCATAGAGGATTAGGACACTAAAACATCCACTCACTTAGAAAACTAACTAGGAAGAACTTAGTTAGAGACTTACCCAAACATGATTTTCCAAATGACAAAGTTTGTAATCCTTGTAAAAAGGGAAAGCAACACAAAATCTCTTTCAAACCAAATAAAGCGGTGTCAACTTATCAACCTCTCGAGTTGGTTCACATGGACTTGTTTGGACCTTCTAGAGTTTCTAGCTTAAATGGGAAGCACTATGTCTATGTATTAGTAGATGACTTTTCTAGACATAATTGGGTATACTTCTTAGCTCACAAAAGTGAATCTTGTTCTTACTTTATTAAATACTCCAAGCCTGTAGAAAACCTTAGTGGACTTAAGATTAATACTTTGAGAAGTGATCATGTCCGTGAGTTTGAAAATCAAGAGTTTGAATCTTATTGATCACACAATGGATATAGTCACAACTTTTATGCCCCTAGGACACCTCAACAGAATGGTGTAGTAGAAAGAAGAAATAGAAACCTTCAAGAAATTGCTAGAACCATGCTTAATGAATATGACCTACCTATCTATTTTTAGGCTGAGGTTGTGAATACAACTTGTTATATTATTAATAGAGTCTTGATAAGACTTGTTCTAAAGAAGACCCCATATGAGTTATGGAACAATAGAAAACCTAAAGTTAGTTACTTTAGAGTCTTTGGATGCAAAGTTTTTATTCTTAATACAAAGGATAATCTTGAAAAGTTTGCTTCTAAGAGTGATGAAGGAATTTTTCTTGGTTATTCTTTAACTAGAAAAGTCTATAGAGTATTTAATAAAAGAAAAAAATGTGAGGAAGAATCTGTTCACATAAAATTTGATAAAACTGATCCACATGAGCCTAAGTCATCTCTTGAAAATCTTGAAGAATCTTTATCTGTTCTGAACCTTAATGATAAAATCAATGAACCTACTGTAAAGACAACCAGTTATGGAAATATTTCAGAATCTTCTCCTAATGAACCCGAAACCATAGATGAAACTGAAATTTCTAGTCCTACGTTTACTAGATCAACTAAAATTCTAAATAATCATCCTTTAGATTCTATTGTTGGTAATATTAATAAAGGGACACAGACTAGAGATTCTCTTAGAAATTAGGTTGAACACCAAGCCTTCTTGTCACAGCTTGAACCTAAAAACATTGATGATGCTATTAATGATGAATTTTGGGTAATTTCTATGAAAGAATAACTCAATCAGTTTGAAAGAAATAAAGTTTGGAAACTAGTATAAAGACCTAAGGACACTTTCACCATAGGCACTAAATGGGTGTTTAGAAATAAAGTAGATGAATCTAGAAATATAGTTAGAAACAAGTATAGATTAGTTCCACAAGGCTATAGTCAAGAATAAGGAATTGATTATGAGGAGACTTTTTCTGCAATAGCCAGACTAGAAGCCATTAGGATTTTACTTGCTTATGCTGCACATCTAAATTTCAATCTATATCAAATGGATGTCAAGAGTGAATTATTAAATGGGTATATAGATGGAGATGTTTTTTGTTGAACAACCAGCTAGATTTACAAACCCTCATTTTCCAAATTATATTTTCAAATTATCAAAAGATTTATATGGTTTAAAGCAAGCTCCAAGAGCTTGGTATGATAGATTAAGTACTTTATTAATTTCTAAAGGTTTTAAAAAAGGAATAGCTGATCATAATCTTTTTATAAAACAAATTTCTAAATATTTTTTAATTGTACAAATTTATGTAGATGAAATTATTTTTGGATCTTCAAGAAATTCCCTATGTACTGATTTTTCTAAAATGATGAAAAATGAATTTGAAATGAGTTTAATGGGTGAACGTAAATTCTTTCTTGGATTTCAAATCTTTAAAAACAATAATGGAATTATTTTAACTCAAAGTAAATATACTAGAGATCTTTTAAAACGTTTTGGATTGGATAGCACAAAAAGTAGTGACACTCCCATGAGTACCACCTGTAAGTTGGATCTTGATAAAGATGGAAAATATGTTGATCAAACCACTTATAGAGGAATGATTGGAAGACTACTCTACTTGACTGCTATTCGTCCTGATATTATTTTTAGTGTGTGTATGTGTTCTCATTTTCAAGAATACCCTAAAGAGTCACATTTAAATTCTGTAAAGAGAATTTTCAAATACCTCAAGCATACTCCCAATTTAGGATTTTTCTATCCAAAAGGACAATATTTTGAACTAGTTAGCTATTCTGATACTGATTTTGCTGGATTTAAGTTAGATAGAAAAAGCACCTTTGGAAGATGTCACTTTTCAGGAAAATCGCTAGTATCACGGTGTAGTAAGAAACAAAATTTTGTTGCATTATCTGCTGTAGAAGCTGAATACATGGATTCTGGCTGTTGTTGTGCACAAATTTTGTTGATGAAGCACACTTTACTAGAATATGGATATCAATTCAAACATGTACCAATAAATTGTGACAAAACGAGTGATATTAACATTTCAAAGAATATTGTTTCTCATTCTAGGACAAAGCATATTAATGTAAGACATCACTTTTTGAGGGATCATTACCAAAAAGGTGATATCACATTGGAATTCATTGGTACTGAATATGAACTTGCTGATATATTCACCAAACCATTAAATTCTGGGAGATTAGACTACATCATACATGATCTTGGTATGATTAATCATAAATAGACATCTTACAAATCTTACTATTTACTTTTTTCTATATGTTACTCTACGGTTTCATATTCACTGTTTCTGAGTTACTTTTTCATGCTTACGGTCTCACAGTAAACACCTCGTGTTCACAGTCTATCACTTAACTATCTCACCTTGATAGAACAGTTCACTCACTGTCTCACCGTGATGTACAGAATGGTTACTGTCTCACCGTGACGACCACAAACTGTCTCACCATGACGACTGTTTTTCATTGCACCGTAATGCCTACTCACGGTCTCACTGTGAATATTCTTTATATATTTATTTTTTTAACCCGCATCGTGGTAATTTTTAATTCACCGCTATTTGATTTCCCGCGTTTTTTGTTTTTATGACGTTTGATATTCCCAAATGATAAAACATAAGTGTTTTTCACTCAATTCCTTACCCGATATCTCTCCTTCTCACTCTCTCAAACCCTCTTTACCTTGAAAGCCTTCTCCTCTCCCTCACCTAAACCATCATAGATTGCCAAGGATGAAGCGTCCATCTTCACCCTCGTCTGAGAAGCGCCGCTCTAAGAAGCAGAAAAGAGCACCGAGGATAGCACTCGAAGGACCTCTAAATCTGAATCATATAAGCCGTACTGTAGTTCCTGAAAAAGAGATTTTCCCTGATTGGATGCTATCTAGAAAGTTGTTAGTCTTGAAATTCTTAAGAGAATAAGGATGACTCGATTGGTTCTCTAGACAAGATATACTGATTTACCCAAGGTTGGTATCTCAATTTTACCAACATATAATGTTTTCTTTTGATGTTGGAGAAAGCTATATGGTAACAAGCTGGATCAATGGACAAAAGTGTTCATTCTCTTCAAGGTTTTGGGTTGCATGCCTAATGATTCCTCATGAGGGAATTTGTGGTGATTACCAAAGAGACCCTCCTCCAAAAACTGACATCTTTGATCTGGAGGATGCTTTGGAAATCCTGACTAGAAATGGCACCAAGCGAAGGGCCATAATAGCTGAATTGGATGGGGAGACAAGACTACTGTTCAAATTTGTTCATAATTTGATTAGTCCAAGAAAAGAAGATTTTGTTGTGTTGAAGTATCATGATGTGTTTCTGATTCATCTGTTGATGAATGGCCATAAGATAAATTTATGCAAATATGTCATTAACCATAATGTGAGCTGATTAAAGTCACTTCCAAATACACCTCCTTGTTTTACTCAAGGATTATTTCGGCCATGTTAGTTGCCAAGGGAGTAGTTGGACCGAATAAAGAAAGGCTAGAGGATTCTGTTTTCTGTTTATCCAAGCCTATCATCAGAAGGATGAAGATAAATTGGAACCCCTGGAAGAAGTGGTGGGTTGAGGATAATGATCAGATTTATAAGAAGTACAATCCTGTTGATTATCCAAGAAGGCCAAAGAATATAACTGATCCTGGTTTGGAACTAGATGAAGTGTCTGAGTACCCAGAAGAAGAAGAAGAAGAAGAGGCTAAAATACCTCAAGAGGAACCAGCTCCTGTTGAGAAAGAAAGGGATGCTGCCCCTACTGATGTTCCTACTAAAGTACCTCTTAGAGAGGAAGTTGTTGATATTTTTAGAGAAGAAGAAGAACCTGCTTCTAGAAATGATGTTAATCAATAAGTTCAGTCTGAGGCTGCAAGAGAATTGGTTATCCCTGATTTAGAGTAGCAAGTCATGGAAGAAGATGATCTATGAGAAATCCATGCTAGGTAAAATGTTAATCAAGAGGATCTCCCTATTGAAAAAGAAGAAATTATGGAAGCACAACCAATGGAACAATCGGTTCCTGAGTACATACTCTCTGCTGAATAGAGGATGGAAATTTCCTTTCAATTGGAAAGACAAGAATTTGCTGAAGAGATTAGAGTTGATCATGTGGATAATGATCATGCAGTTGTGCCTCAAGAACCTGAAATGGAAGCACTTTTTGAGGGGGAGGAACCTCAAAACCTTGATATTGAAGAAGCTGGATCGGCTGGAACATCTCAACCAACTGTCACACATTCTGTGTACACTCAGTATGAGTTTCCATGTTTTTATGATGTGAGTGAATCACAACAAGTGACTGCAACTGGTATAGATCTCTCTTCTTTGTTTCAACTGAAGTCAGTAGCTCACCCAGAACTAGAACCAGAGCCTCAACCTTCATCTGAATCTGAAACTAATTCTGAGTCACAATCAGAACCTGCATCAGAACCTGTACCACTACCTTCACCTACACTCTTAACCGATCAACAATCCATTGTAACTAAGGATGATTTGAAATTCTTTGGAGAGAATATCTTGGCTGTTGTTGAGAAAATTTTATCCACTCAACCTCGACCAGTGACTCAACTAAGTCAAGAAGATGCATCGATTCTTTTGGAAAATATTATTCTGCATATTCAACCAAGGATGATTCTAGAAATTCAAGAAGTCAGAGTTGAAAATAGGTTTCTTAGTGCTGATGTTTCTAATTTGAAAGGTTTGGTGGAAAACCTGCAAACAGAATTGTCTTCAAGATCAGAGCATGTTCCTGCTCCTGTTTCTGCTCCTGCACCTGTTGCTACTTCTCATGAACCAGATATTTCCAACCTTTCTCGAGATATTGTGTCTCAGGTGCATCCTTATCTGTTATCTTTTGATGAGAAGATTGGAACAAGACACACCAAGATGCTGCAGCACATGAGAGAGCTTGTGTAAAATCTTAATAATCTCACAGATGAGTACATTGGATGTCTGCAAAAAGTTTTGAAATAGATCAATGTTCTAATCAAAGCTATCAAGGCTTCTCAACCCTCTAGTCAGACGTCCACACCTTCTTTGGATGATTTTTTACATGGGTCTATAATCAAGGAATTGGTTCAGAATTCCCTTAGTGGTTTCGATCTGTCTCCTCTGTATGGAGTTATGAAGAACAGTGATAGAGCACTTGATCTTGTTCAGATCCATTCTAATATTGCAAATGATGCTCAATAAGAGATCACCAAGAAGATATACTTTTATCTCACCCAGAGTTTCTCTGAAAGTAACATGAAAAGTCACTTTAAGTATCTTGTGGAGAACCTGAAAATCTCTCTAGTGAATCAAGATTTTAAGGCTCAAGTTCAGAAGCTTACAGAGTTCACCAGATTGTTGGACAAGTTCATGTAGAATAAGGACAATTTTGGAAAGGATATGCAATATGGTGGAGAAATTATTACTGATTTCATCAATCTTCTGAAACCGTATCTTCATGTGCAGAGTACTGTTATCGTTGCTCTAGTGGCTGCACCACTCAGACCTGGTCTACCTGCCTTAGCCTCAACTGTCATGTCAGTCAGCCAAGCCCTTTCTCATATTCAGACAGTCATTCTTGACCAACCATAGACTAGATCTTCTATAGCTCCTACTTTGGATTCCTCTATTTTTGAAGTTATACCCTTACCATCTTTGTCTACCACATCTATGCCTTCTTCTACATCATCATCAGCTCCTGCTGCTGATAAAGGAAACTCAAAGTCCGATCCCTAAAGAGTCAAGTGACTGCTTTCTTTTTTATGGGAGTTTTTGTTGTTGTTTACTATTTTTATTTCTACTGTATCATGTATTCTGGATGTTTTTAATGAAAAATGCATTATTTCACTCCCTTATTTATATTTCACTTTTTGATAATCCGAAAAGTGGAAGAAATAGTACAAGTATTAGTATTCTAAAGAGATATGTTATTGTATAATCTATTATTCTCTAACTCTATTATTATATATGTTATCTCTAAACGTTGCATTTCATTTATATGTTCCCTACATGATTTGTGATCATCAAAAAGGGGGAGATTGTTGGACTCCTCATGTATTACTCATATTTTAATGATCACAAATCTCAATAATAATTACACATCATGTTTTAATGACAGAAAATCTTATTAATGATTAATTAATCTCACTATTATTTAAAAATATTATGCATGATCACAAATATCACTTATCTTATCAAACCTTTGTATTTATGTTTCAAATTCTCTCACTTTCAAATGGTTAATCTTAATTCATATTCTGCATATTACTGTTTAATTCTAAATATAGATATTTTCCTAAGTACCAAGACACCGTGACCCAGACACCGTTAAGGACACACCGTGACCCAGACACTGTGAAGGACACACCGTGACCCAGACACCGTGAAGGACACACCGTGACCTAAACACCGTGAAGGACACACCATGACCCAGACTCCGTGAAGGACACACCATGACCCAGACACCATGAAGGACACACTGTGACCTAGACACCGTGAAGGACACACCGTGACCCAGACACCGTGAAGGGCATACCGTGAAGAAGAAACCGTTTACATAATCATTGTGACATTGTTTCTTAACCTTTTTGTCAATATTATTTAAATAATACTAACGGTCATATTTGATGTCTTTAATGCTATTAATTTTATTTAATGATAGTTGTTGGTCTGTCAGGAAATTGTACCTCGTATCTATGGAAAGGAAATCATTCCTATTGCGGGAGCTCGTGGAATATAAAGAATATTGAGTTATAGTAGAGGATATATGCGCATGCACTTGACACTTCTCAACGCACATACTAAAATACTAGCAAGCTCTTCACTAAACAGAAGAACAATCCTGAGGGTAACTGTGAAGAACACATTTCACGATCCTCAAAGAAGTTCCATACATGCAATCCTAAATTTCTGAAGAAAACACGATGTACCCTAGAGTCAAGAGAACATCTTCTCTCCTGAATAAAAAAAATCTAAACCACGACACTCTGTTTTTCAACAGAAAAACCAGAGAAGGACTCAAAAGCTATTCTGCTGAATCCAACGAGTCCAGAGATGCACTGCCAAATAACTAAAGCTTCCTAAACTTTCATATACTTTCTATAAGTGATTTATTATTTACTTTCGAGCAGTGTTTGTATCCTATTTATTTTACACATACACTATCTCCTATGCTGAGCTGGAGGATATCACAATCCTAATACCAAAACTCTTTACTCTTATTTATCCATGAAAACTGTGGAAGAGGTCCTTGTGTGGCCTGATCTTTATTTTCGTTTCCCACGAAGAACAGTGGTAGAGGTCCTTGCGTGGCCTGAACAGTCATGTACTGTTGTTAACCCTGATCTAGGGTGTAGATCACTTTTATATATATAAATTTGATAGGAATAAGTCTCTGCTTGAGACTGAACCTCTTGGTTATATTTTCTATGCATTTTTAGTTTAAGTTCAAAATATACAGTATCTAATTTATATACCGCTTCTTATTACTTTGAAATACAAATCTGTTTTAAAGCTACTTTGATAGTTAATCTAGAAAATTTTTGTATCTATTGTAAATCAGTAGGTTAGTTTCAAAATCTAATTTAATCTTCTGAATATATTACCTGATAACTAATCAATCTTTTGAGAATCTAATTGAACCTTTAGAGTTTTACAAATTCACAACAGTTTAACTTGTTTTATAAATTGGGGGATTTTAATAGAAAATATTTCAACAGAAATTTTAATTGGAACTCAATTCACCACCCTCCTCTTGAGTGTCCACTAAGACCAACATAAACAAATAAACCCAAAAAAATCTCTTAAATTAGACTATTTTATGGTTTTTTTTAAAAAAATTAAAAAATCATTGAAGAGAAGGTGGTGGGGATTATAAAAGGCTTATAAAGGGGAGTGACTAATGTGGAATGTTTTAATGACACACTCATTACTTTGATTTTGAATTTAAAAACCCAACTTATATTTATAAGTTTAGTATAGTTAGTTTGTGTTATACTATCTATAAAAAATTTAAATTTTTTGTTCAAGTGAACATATTGAATATTATTTTTCCAAATATTATTTCAAAGGAGAAGAGTTATTTTATCCTAAAAAATTCATTTATTATAATTATATTATTGAACCTGAATTGTTTAATTCAATAAATGTTTATAACCATTAAATGAGAGGTTTTATAGATATTTAATTGGATATAACGAAAGCATATAATCAGGTGGTGTAAGGGTTCTTGGATTTTTTTCTTAGAAAATTGGGTTTTATTTGTTCTTAGGCTGACATTACTATGATGTGTTCTTCTTTAGTTTCATATTTTATTAAGGTTGATGTCAAGATATATTCTTTTATTTTTTTCCGTTATTGGTGATTGATACGGTGATCCTATTTTCCTTATTTTTTTATCCTAATTATTGATTTTTTTCATGTTGAATTCTTAAGAAGTTTTTAATGATAGGATTCATGGTGAAAAGGAGAGTAATAAGGGGTTTATTGTCACTAATTTATTTTTTCCCATTGATAATCAATTTTTTATAAGAGTGATATTGGAAGAGCGTACTATGTTTTTGGTCTTATTGAGGATTGTGAAGGAGCTTCTAGGAAGAAGGTTAATTTTGACAAGCCAGAGGAATCTTTCAGTACAATGATTCATATAGATAGATGAGAAGACAAATTAACTATATTGAGGATTCATCATAATGAGAAACATAATAAATATTTATGACTACCATATATATTGGGTTGGTTAAATAAGGTGTTTTTTCATAAATTATTGGAAATTTTGAAAAACTAATTCACAAGTGTGCAAAAAAACTTATCTCATTGGTTGAAAGGATGTATTGATTAAATATATAGTACAATATATACCATTGTATATCATATATATATTAAATTTGATCAAGATCCATGTTTATCATCTTCACTCGTGCATGGATATGTTTATGTCATGTCCTGGCTTATTGATAGGTGAACACCCTAAGGCTGACTCCACAAAGATAGGGGTTAGACAAAAATGTTGAGGTATCCACGCAATAATGAGATAAATTACCTCTAATCATACTAACACCTATTATAAAACATCTAAACCAACCAAAATATAATAAAATAGTAAATTTGAACATTATTAAATATTCATATATAATAAAAAATCACTACAATACAATTTGAAGAAATACAATTGACTCCCAAGATACAACTCACACATCTTGAAAAAATATAATCCTGGTCCTAATTAAATGAAGGTGGCCTTATACATGTGACCCCTGCTAAACCATTTATCAAAATATTCCATATATATCTATGATACATGATATTCCATCATTTTCATTAGGTGATCTACATGGAATCAAAGAGAACAATTCTCAAATATGAATACATGTGTGAGTATAAAATTACTAAGTATGGTCCTCTGATGAACCGAGACGGCCACATAATCATTTAGTGTATTTTTGAATTAATAGAAACTAATGTATAGACCACCCAACATAACCTAATATCATCAATAAGCTTGAACCTAGTCCATACTCATCAATAAAACCATAACTAACTTCCACCATGTTTTAAAATTAACAATGTTTCTCAATAAAGAAATAGAAAACAAATATCATAACCCATCATAGTTTTCCCACTTGGTAATTCACCGTAGATGCACTAATCATGCGATGTTTTATGAAATACTCATATCCACCTATCTTATAAGTTCTATAGTGTGACACCTAGAACTCATTTATTTATTTTATTTTATTTATTTATTGAGATTTATTTTTTTATGAGTTTTAGGCCTGATAATTTTAAAATTTTGTAAATTTATAATGTTTATGGTTATCATACAGTTAGCCAACATGGTTTAGAAAACTATTCAGAAACTAGGAATTTTAATATATATTTAGATAATGTTGTTTGAAATGGTCATCACATAGTTATAAAATCATAAAGGGTCTTAAGGGAAATCATGTGAGGTTTTTTAGGGTATCTAGAGCGATTCACACAGGTATTACATGATTTGGAAAACCATATAATTAAACTATGAGAGTTTCTCAGGTTCCTTTATTTATTCAAAATTGAAAAATTGTCTTTTATGAAGAAATAACTACCCCACCCACTTCCCCCCTCTTTCATGTCAAATTAGGCCTCCCAATAGGGATATTTACACCCCCCCCTCCTCTCCTTCCCTTGGATCTTCCTTGTTCCTTCGTATTTAGCATGTGATATTCCTAGGTAAGGCTTTATCCTCCACCATTACTCTCTTATCCCTTATACTTTTTCCTCCCCCTTACTTCATATCTCTTTATATTGAACCCTAGGATGGTTTATTATTCTTACCCACTTTGGTTCATGTTTCTAGGGTATTTTCTTGTACCTTTCTTCTCCTGAAATCAAGGATTTCATCCCATCTTTATGTTGTTGAAGTAGGTTTTCCCTGATTTTGTGATATTAATAATTTTTCCATATTATTGGATGCTTACATTAATTTTATTAACACTATAAATGTAATTTGGGTTCATTCAAATTCAATTAAAAGTCAAAGTAAAGGTTTTAATGAATTTAAATTAATTTCCAAATGCATTTTAGGGATTCTCCACTTATTTTTATCTAACTTAAAATAAAAAATTATATTTTTACCTAGTAAAATATTTTGGATGATTTATAAAGAGTTTTTGGGTGTTGAAAATTTATTTGAGGTTGTTTGAGAAATTTTATTAAATTTAAAAGTTTAATCGTTATGTTATTCCCTTATGATTGGTATTATGGATGTTCCTTGTGATGTTTGGTGTTATACACATATGTATGATTATATATATAGACATGTGGACATATTCAGATTAAAATATGTGAATATGTTCATTGAAATGTGTTTATATATATATGTAATTACATACATGTATATCATTTAAAGGTAAACATTGAAATTTAAACCTAATGATTGAATTTGGGTTTTCAAAACATTTGAAATAGTGTTTTTAAAATGATTTATTTTATTTAAAGTCATGTTTGATATTTTTAAATGTTTTAAAACAACATTTCAATTTTTTTAAAGAAATATTTAAATTTTTTTTAAAGATGGTATGATTTCATGTGGTGTTATTTATTGTTGGTTGTTATTTTTTATATATGATCATTACCTTTTGGATCTTATTATGATTATATTTTTGGAGACCATAGATAAGTGGGTAACTTGAAGGGTTCTACCATAGTTCTAGTCCTGATTCTAGCTAGGGTTTGTTTTAGATTTCACCTCAAGGGGCCATGAGGTATGGTTTAGAGGTTCATATTGGCCAGTCTAGTGTTCTTGTAGAGATTCTAGATTACCTATTGAACTTATAGGTTGGATCTCATCTTTTATGTCTCAGATTATTCTTATTTGGTTCCCACACTTATTATTATATCTGATATTGTGATTGTCATTTTATGACTTTATTTACCTTAATTCTTTACTTTAGATGTACTTTATTTTTTTATGTTTTTTTTATTTATTATTTTTATAATATTTAATTTATTATTTTGGTTTGTTATCTTGGTATCATTTTTATTGTAAAAAAATGGAAATTTTCCAAATCATGCTCAGGTGTGTTAGTTTTCTTTTAAAATGTATTTCTATGTGTGAGCATGTGATTTTTAGATAAAAAAAGATTCAGATGAGAAAATATGTTTTCAAATAATGTATTTCATTTAAATAAAATGAATATAAGTTTTAGAAAATGGTTTACTAAGATGTTATGTTTTCTTAGAGGAATGGAATCTATTTTGAAAATTTATTTCAAAAAATAATATTTTTGGTTTATTTTGGAAAAAAAAGCATGGTCTCTATGGTGCTTAACTATTGGGTTGTTGAGATCACACCCTACTCACAACATTTAGTGTTTGTAGATAAAGGGGGGTGGGTTATAGGTTCTATCTTAGACTCTTATAAAAAGATCTTCATTTTTTACTAAGAGTGAACTTAGGTCATATGGTTTTTTTATCCATTATATCAATATTTTTTTCAGCATTTTGTTTTCACCTTCCATAAAGGTATTTTAATACTTTCTAGAGCTGAAGGTGTAGAGATATTGTGATGGAAAATTATAAGCACTATTGGAGGAATTTTGTAGGAGGGGGGGTTTGGATTGTGAGATTAACTTTTATTTTTATATTTGTTTATTATTTCTTCCTATTTATTTATTTTCTTTCTATATATTTTTTATAGAGACATATTCTTTGTGGATGGATCATTCCTGAATTTCGGTAGAATTCAATTGATGTTTAAATATTTTTATCCAGGAAAAATAATCCTTAATGATTTATGTTGATGCCTATGATGCTGGTTGTAATCCTAAAGGGATTGAGGATACCCCTTGGGTCATTGGTGGTGTGAATCGGATGTTGGTTCACATGGAATCCTAACCTGAGTCATTACAAATTGTTTCATATATCTAGGTTCTCAAAAGGGTCTAAGGATTATATAATTACTCTTTATTATTTGATAGTTTGGTAGTATGGAGATAGGATCACCAAGAATTTGGAAGTTAGGTGTGGTTGGGTGCCTGATAACCACCAATCATAACAACACTTCAGTTTCCAAAAGTAGTTGGGGTATAATTTTTGAATTTGATATTTTGTTTTGAATATTGTTTATGATGATGATTATCATTCTCTTGGTGGGTTTCCTTGGGGTTTTTTAGATTTATAATATAAATTAAGGAAGGATTTGTAGAGGAACATTTTTTTCCATGGTGAGATAAATTGGTCAATTGCTAAATGTTTAATCCCAGAATGTTTTGGGAATTGATGTATGACTAACCTATGGCTGATCAAAACACGTGACAAGGTCAAGAAAGGTTCCACATTCCATTGGATTTATTATTTTTACCCCTAGATTCATAGAACCAAATAATGGGAAAAAAGACCATGTTGGGCCTTGTGATGTGTTGAGAATGTAAGTTCCCAAATATTTTTGGGATTTGTGGTGTGTAGCATCCCCATATCAGGAGACACCTGAAGGGTGCTCCGAGCCGGGTTGGCCACATGACCTCAAGTGCATCTCCCCAAATTCCAGAGGTTTCCAACTAGTAAATAGGGCCTTTATTGTGTCTATGGGGGAGACTATACCCACATAATTAATAGGTATTATCACAGTGGAAGTAAGAAACAAATAATAATTAATAGCATAATCATATAAATGAATAAACTTTAGTATAATAAATATGAATAATCCAACTAAACAATAATCAAGTGTAGAAACTCACAAAGGAATGTCGTTCTTATCTAAACTAATAGTGTGGAAAATATAAACCCAGGTATATTGTCAACTAAAAAGAAGAGACACAAATTGAAAAAAATACATCATGAGAAAGGCTCGGTCCTCTGCCCCCGTCTCCATCCTAAGCAGCAAGAAATAATCAAGCATCTGAAGTAGCACGCTTCCCTTTGTCAATATCTGCAAGAATGTAATCTACTCAGGTGTCAACGATACCCGAGCAGGCTGTGAGATAAAATCCTAGTAGTTAGGCACCCATGGTGTCCAAACCTTTCCATTTCGTGCAGTAATAAAATACAGTGTTCCATTATATAACAAGTGAAGATAATTAGTTAAGTGCAATATAATAAATAACTTGGTCCGGGTTCCCAACGGTACCAATCCCTAATCACCTGCTTTAGCATAAGCGAAAACTCTAAAAGGATTACTTGTAATAAGCAATATGCACAAATTTATATATATATAAGACTAGAAAATCAAGGTAAAATAAGGAAGAGGCATACCCCTAATCTTGTGGTTTAACATGGGGTCTAAATCATGTGTCAATGAGGTGTGCTTCAACATACTAGAAAAAAATCACAATTCTCAAGAGACTGAAAGAGACATTAACATAAAAATTCAGTGAATCATTATTAATGGTCAAGTTGAGAGTTGGAGTCCGGGCTAACCCTGAAGGTATCTCTATCGAACATCCATCAAAATATCCAATACCACTGAGCCCGTCCAAGGAAATATTTCGAAAGACCAAGTATTTCTCGAGGTATGGCTTCTCTATGAGTCTATGTTGATCTTGAAAAAAGGGGATGAGCATCATCTGAGGCTAGATTAGCCACATTTCCTATAGATCCATCCTCAATGAGAAATTTTGGAACTGGTGTCACTCATGAGTATTAGAAATCCTGGGGAAGTCATAGTCTCGAAAAGCCAAAGTCACCACCCCCTAATGCGTAGTGGTAACCATTCAAGAATGGAGGGTCTAAGCATGGCCCTTAATATAGGTATCACCTTTTTCCCCACCAAGAATTTAATTAAAATTTCACAATATAAGATATGGCATACCACGCATATGTAATACCAGCTCAAAATCTAAGCAGATACACTCGTGCAATACAAGGTATTAATTTAACATTGCAGCGTAAAATCATAACAAGGAAGATACTATATCAGCACTAGTAGATAAATTAAATTTTGAATAAATAAATAATTCATCACAAACAACTACCAAAAAACCAACAATTCATGGTCCTTAATTAATCTAAATTAATTATTTAAATTAAACACAACAAAAATTGGTTGCGCAACACATGCAGTTAATTAAATTAAATGTCCAAGCTAAAGGAATTTATACCAAACATGTCATCATTCCCAAAGGGGTGTCCGACCACATTTCAACAATTTAAAAATTTTATTTTATGATAAAAATGGATGCAAAAATTAATCAAAAAATAATAAATTGAAAAGGATGGGTGAAATTGCATAAAGTCGGTAGACACCGACGAACGACACAACCATGAGTTTTTATATATTGCAACGAAATAGAGAGAAAGAGAGTAGAAACCCTACCTTATGGTCGCAGATGATTCTATGATCTGTAGTAGGCTTTTATTTGACCTAAAATGAAAGAAAACAAATGATTTTAAAAAACCCCAAAATAGTGTAAAATGATTATGCGGAGAACTGTGTGAAATATACTTAATAAAACTCAATGATTGCAAATGTAAAATGTTATCCTTGAATTAATGTTTACAGTATACCTGATGGAGAAGAAAATGGATGATGAATGGAGGTGTGGCAGTCTTCCTAGGAGGGAGATGGGTGGTGCACCACCTAGGGAGAGGGGGAGGCGCAATGTGAGGGAGATGAGGAGATAAAGATAGGATTAAATAATAAAGAAAGAAAATAAATAAAAAGAAAAGATAAAAATAAGATAAAAATAAAAGAAAAGAAAAGGGAAAATAAAATGAAAAATAAAATATAATAAAAATGACAGAATAGGAAATAAGATAAAAGTAATAAAAAATGGAAATCTCTCATTTTAAGTTTTTTTAACTTTTTTCGTAACCCACTTTCTATTTTATTTTTATTTTTTTATCCCTTCTTGATATCTTTTAAATTTTATTTAAATATATTCTAATTTATTTTCAATCCTTAATTAATTATTTTAATCTTGAACTCCATGTTAAAGCGTGATATTACATTTTTCATAAAACCTCTTCAGTTATTAAAATTATTTAAAAAGCATCTCAAGACCAACATCGGGGTGAGCTGATGTGCGCCCTAGGCCACTTTAAAGAATTATACAGTAAAAATTAAAAAAAGTCTATATATGATTTCTTCAACCACGACTTACACCATTACCTCGGTCTGATCAGCTGGTGGAAAAATAACTTCTAGCATGCTGTGGAGTCATAGATCCCATACCTGACAGAGGTGTAGGTGTGGATCCCCTGCCACTGGATGCTGAAGAGAAGGAAGGGAAGAAATGTTGAAGGTGACACATCTTTCAACAATATCGGCACTCCTTCGGGTCTCTCCTACACTGTGGCTTCTTGTAACCATATCTACCGCACTAATAACATGTGACAGATCCCTCTAAATGTGATGTTTGGCTAGGGTTTCCCCCACGTACACTTTCAAAAAGGTGTTTCCTACTTCCAGAAGAGTCATAACCCTATCTTGTAACTGAACCACCTTGGCTCATGAGTTTAGCTTCCCTGACATTTCGCTATGAAATTAGAGCTTGATTTACGATCTCTGTGATAGTGGTCAAACAGAAGACATTCACCTGTTAGAGGACATTTTACTCAATTCTGTCCTCAAAACGCCTCGCAGAAGTCTGTGCATTTCCAGTCAGAGATGGGGAAAATGCTAAAGCTTTATGAAACTATTAGAATAATCTAACACATTTATAGAGTCCTGTGGAAGATGTAGGAATTCCTATGCCCGGTCATCTCTCATAGTTTGTGGGAAAAAGTGATTGTAGAAAGCTTCTTGGAAGTCGGAACACACCATGTCACTAGTCTGCTCAGCCGGAGGAATAATGTCCCACCAGCACTTAGTAGAGTAAAAGAGCATGTAGATGAAAAGTTTTACCCTTCCCTATGGAAGCATCTCGAGGTGGTCAAAGATAGACCTTATGACTTCTATCCATGACTCTGCAGCATGAGGGCTTCCACTCCCTGAGAAGGTGGGAGGGTGATGGTGTAGAAAGACCCGTGTGAGGTCTACCATAGAGAGGGTAGGTCTAGGGATACTCTGAATTGACTGTATAAACCTGAGGAGACTATCCCTAAACTAAGCTTCACGGTCCCTTGGAAGATAGGTAGTAGGTAGCCCCACAAGAGGAACTATAAAAGGTACTACTGGTGGTCCAGAACCCAGCATCTCTCGAATGTGCTCATTACCACTCTCCTAAGGCATGTCACGAAGACAACGCGATGGCATTGGTCTACGATATCCAAACACACACCTTTATAGAAAAGGTAAAGAAGATTGGGAAAACCAGTAAGCAGAAAAAAGTGGTAATATACATAGTCTGCCTTTGAGCACTACATAACAGATAACCTGCTTCAAGAGCCGGGTTTTGATATGGAAGAGAAAACATAAGGGGAATACTAAACAAGGTCTAATATCCATTTCTAGGTTAATTCATGTTAAAATTTAACAGAATATCATAACCTTATATTTAATAACTAATCATCTCAAAAAATTTACCACTAGCCACAACAACACTCACATGTAAATAGGAAAATGCATGCTGAAAGTAGATATGGCATGGTAATATGCATGTCATTTCAATCATTTGGTTCCTAATATGATGTATGTAATGTATTTCCCTCATATCATCAGGATTTAATGGTAAAAACCCATTATCTCAACAATACCAACACAAATAAAAATGCAAAATAAGTGAGTCACCCAACGGTTAAACCATATCAATAATAACTGGCATAATAAATAACTGTAATCCCAACCCAGGAATTTGGGTTTCCCCTATAATGGGTTACTACATCCAAGCACAGGGTATTTTCCAAATACCTATATGATAGTATCCTATCTAACCTAAATAGTAAGACAAAATTAAAAAACCCCTCTCATACCACTTTATATCATCCTCATCCCAGGAGCCACCTAAAGGGTGACCCGAGTTGGGTTGGCCACATGACCTCAAGTGCACCTCCTTAAACGCTAGAAGATGCCGACTAGCAACAAGGGCCTCTATCGTGTCTACAGGGGAGACTCTTCCCTCATAGGTAATAATTATTATCAAAACAGAAGTAAAAAATAACTAATAATATATAGAGGAAGCATATAAATGAATAAACTACAATAGAAGGAATACGAATAATCCAACTGAATAATAATCAAGTGCAGAAGCTCACAAAAAAATGTCATGTTATGATGTTTGTCTAAAATAAAAGTATTGAAAATAGAATCTCAAGAATACTATCAACTAAAAATAAGAGAACAAAGTGAAACAACTTCATCATGATCAAGGCTTGGTCCTCTTCCCTAGTCTCCATCCTAAGTAGAAAGAAACAATCAAGTTTTGGAAGCAGCATGCTTCCCTTTTTCAATACCAGCAAACATTTAATCTACTCAGGTGTCAACGATGCCCAAGAAGGGTGTGATATAAAATCCCAGTAGTTCGGCACCCACGTTGTCTAAACCATTACATTTCGTATAGTAATAAAATGTAGTGTGCCATTATATAACAAATGAAGATAACTAATAAAGTGCAGTAAAATGAATAACTTGGCCCCGGTTGTCAACAATACTCATCCCTAATCACCTGCTTTGGCCTAAGATGAAATTCTAAAAGGAGTACATGTAATAAGAAGGATGCACATATGTATATATATATATAATCCTAGAAAATCATAGTAAAACAAGGAAGTGGCATACCCCAAAGCTTATTCTTTAACTTAGGGTATAAATCATGTGTTGCCTAAGTGTGCTTCACCATACCAGAAAAATATCACAATAATCAAGAGACTCAAAGCGACATTAACATAAAACTTTAGTGCATCATTATTAATGTTCAAGTTGAGATATATAGTCTAATCCCATCCCAGTGGTATCACTATCGAACATCCTTCAAATTATCCAATACCATTGAGCATGTCCAATCCAATATTTTGAAATACCAAGTATCGCTCGAGGTATGAATTTACCAGGAATCTGTCCCGATCTCCAAAAATTGGTCAAGCATCATCTGAGGCTAGATTAGCCACATTTCCAATAGATATGTCCTTGATGGGACCTTTTGGAAGAGGTGTCACTCAAAATTATTAGAAATCCTGGGGAAGTCTCGGTCTAGAAAATCCAAAGATACCACCCCCGACACGTAGTGGTAACTAGTTAGGAATAGAGGGTCTAAGAATGGCCCTTAATATGTGACCCACCTTCTTTCCCTATCCTAAATGTAATTAAAATTTCATAATAGTTGATATGACATATCATGTATATATAATTGCAGCTTGAAATCTAAGAAGATACACTCATGCAACAGAGGGTATTAATTTAATTTTTCAGCGTAAAAACTTAATTACGAAGATATTGTATCAGCACAAGTAGATAAATTCACTTTTTAATATATAAATAATTCAGCACAAACAACTACCAAATATCCTACAATTCAAGGTCCATAATTAATCTAAATTAATTATTTAAATTTAACACAACAAAAATGGGTTGTGAAACACATGAATTTAATTAAAATAAATGTCTGGGCTAACAGAATTTATATCGGTCATGTAAGCACGTCCAAATGGGTTTCCAACCACTTTTAAATAATTTAAACAATTTATTTTTAAATAAAAATTTCTTAAAAAATTAAGCAACATAATTAAATTGAAAAGGTTGGGTGAAATTGTATAATGTCGGTAGGCACTGATGAACGTCACAACCATGTGTTTTTATAAATCACAAATAAACTAAGTTAAAGTGAATAGAAACCCTAAATTATGGTCACAAATGATTCTATGAATCATGGTAGGCTTTTATTTAACCTAAAATAGATGAAAACTGATGATTTTAGAAAAATCCCAAAATTGGGTAAAATCCTTACACGGCGTACTACGTGAAGGATACTCAACTAAACTCTAGGATACCAAAATAAAAAGGTTAGAGTTGCCTTAAGGATTTCATCACACCTAACGGTGAAGAAAATGGACAAAAATGGAGGTGCAATGGTCTTCCGAAGAGGGAGTAGGGTGGTGCGCCACCTAGGGAGAGGGGGAGGCGCGACGTAAGGGAGAGAAGGAGAGGAAAAGAAAAGAAAAAAAGAAAATAAAGAAAAAGAAAAGAAAAAAATAAGAGATAAATAAAAGAAAATAAAAAGGTATAATAAAATGAAAAATAAAATAGAATAAAATGTATTGAAAATGAAATAAGATAAAAATAATAAAAATTGGTAATCTCCCATTATAATTATTTTTACTTATTCCGTAACCCCGTTTCTATTTTATTTCTAAATATCCTTTTATCCGTTCTTGATTTATTTTAAATTTTCTTTAAATATCTTCTTATTTATTTTCAATATTTAATTAATTATTTTAATCCTAAACACCGCACTAAAGTGAGATATAACATTTTCTATAAAACCTCTACTGTTATTTAAATTATTTAAAAAGTTGTTTGGTACCCGCAGTGGGGTGCGCAGATGCATGCCCTAGGTCTCTTTAAATTATTAGAAAACAAAAATTAAAATGGTTAATACCTGATTAGAGTCAAGATGTTACACGGTGTGTCATTTCTTGTGCATATTTTGGTGAATACTCAATTTTAAGGAGAGTAAAAATATGAATTTTTTATCAAATTTTTTGACAAACATTTTTTAGGTGGTTTCTAAAAGTTCTAAAATAGGATGGCTAGTTTTGATATTTTTATTAATGTTTTAAATATTGTATTTTTGAAATGGAAGAAAAATGATTCTAAATTTTTATAAGTTTAATTTTACAGAATCTATTTGAGTTTTTAAAAAATTTTGAAATTTGTATTTTGAGTGTTATGAATTTAAAGGAAAGTATCTTATTATATTTAGAAGTTATTTATAATTTTTTTAAGTTTTATTAGACAATAGGTTTTGTGTGTTTTAGATTTTGAATAAATGTGCGATATTTTGGTGAGAAAATGTTTTATAGATTGGTTTTGTAAATCGAAAATTTAATTGGTTTTCTTAAAGAAATGTGAGTTTTCAATATTAACTTGATTGTTTGAAAAGATTATTTTACTCTCTTTTATTTGTATTGAAAAAAAATTTCTTTTATTTTTAAAATTATGGGAATGTTTTAAAAATAAAACCAAATTGGTATGCATTTTATTATGGATGTATGCATTTTATTTCATCCCATGATTTGGACCAGGGTCTCTTAGTTTGGATCAGGATTCATGAATGGATGGTTCATACTTTGTGTTGTTTTATATATTCCCCTAAAAGGCCTTGATGTAACTTCCTCAACCCAATTCTCCATCATGTGACTAAGATAAGTCACCATGTGACCTCAGGCAGGCCTCTCCTTATGCTAGAGCTTTCCATATAGTAGTGAGGGTTAGGTAGATATAGCGGTGATACTATAGTCTTCAGTAGAGAGCAAAAATAATATTAGAAATAAAATAAATAATAAATAATATATCTCCAGAAGATAAACAAAAAAATATAAAATAAATCCAACATATCTAACCATGTAATGACATGCTGAATTTCATACTAAAGAACATGATGAATGTTATATAAGAAAAAAACAAAAAATACAGGCTTAAAAGAATGATTCCCAACACTGCTACTAAACCCTATTCTTGGTCCCACTAACAAGCTCCATACCTAGAAATAAATCAATCAAGATTAGGGCATCTTTCCATTTTCTTGACCAATATCCGTGAATTATTCTCGAGTGCCAAATGGTACCCGAACAATGTGTGAGTAAAAATTATCAGGAATCCACCCATAATGTCTAAACAAACCAATCTTGAGTAATAGTGCATGTAATATTTTGATAAATTAATTAAATATAAATCAAAAGTGAAAAAAATAAACAAATTATCTGACCCTTATGTTCCTAATTGACATTTGAGGTCATCCATACATGATTTGGACCAATGTTGGATGTCTATATCTTTTCACCCTAGTAAATATAACCGAGGAGGATTTACATGAACTTCCTCCCAATATTGCCCTTAGGAATCTTGTGTAAACATGCGTCACATACTTAGGAAATAAGTAACCAAGCTTCTTTCCCATATGTCAAAGTAATCATGCACCTCACCTTCTAGGACCATGAAATCATGCACCTCACCCTAAGGAAACAAGAAATCATCCACCTCACCCTCAAGAATCATGTATCCCAATATCTCACCCTTTGGAATCAATCATCCACACATCTCTCCCTCAGACCTCATATATTCATGAATTTCACCCTTAAGTCTCAAGGAAACATGCGTCTTTGACTTAGGCACTAAGCAACTAAGAATCCATTCCTTATGTATTAATCCAGTGTACACCTCTCCCTTAGGTTCCAATAAAGAGTCAAGTATACACAATCACTAAATATTCCAAACATAATATCTTAATACAAATTGTTTAATCCATAATAATTACCATTTATCAATAAATCTATTCCATTATTCCCAATTTTCCAAACACATTCCAACTATATAGATACATGTAAATTTATTATTTCATGTTCAATTGTTTCAATTACATTTCCTCATATCACTTATTCCAAAACCAGACAATTACCAATTATATGAGTAGATGCTATACCATTAATAATCTTAGATTTATACTATACTGCTCTTTGTTCACAATTTTTCATGTTCGAAACCAAGTTCAAGGATAGGTATACCTCTCGAGTGGCCACAACTCTTAGTCTCAATCACCATCAGAACCAATGAGATTTGTGGGAGGTCTAGGCATGAGGATTTAAATAGTTACAAATAATAGAGGTTGAACACACAGAGTGTCAATGTGATTAAATAGGTTTCATATACTATAGAAACTAATCAGACCTTAGGGAGTTGTTTTAGACCACCTTCCTCAAGAGAAGAGAAGAATGAATATAAGATTTATCATCTTAAGCAACGTGAAACATCATGACTCCTGATTCATGGAATCCAGATCAAACCAAGGATCAATGAACCAAGAAAAATATGTTGTGGAAGATAAATAATCCTTGTTCAACCCTATAAATTTTTAAAAACACAAATAATATGGGAAAAGGGTCTAATTATCTATTAAATAGGGGTTTTGGGGGTAGAAATATTATTCTTACTCATTTAATTCTGACCTCTAGTGGCCCCACCAACTAGATGGTGGTGTCATATAGTGTGACCACATGACCAAAAACCCCACTAATATGCTAGTGGATTTCCACCATCCAACTGGTGGGACTTCTATAGGTGACCCATTCTTCCTAGAAGCCATCGGTTGGTGGTGCGTCTCACCGAAAGGTGGGTGGGATTATTTTAACCTTACCAAGCTACTACATGATCCACAAGCTAGAAAGTGCACCCCATCAAGTATTTGGTTAAACTATAATATCTCCTAATCTATAAGGAATCACTACCCTGCACTAGACTACCTTCTATGATCCCTCATTATCCTCTAAAACTTAATTTTAACCAGGTCCAAGAGCTCATTTATAAAATTTAAAATGGTATAAAAAACAAAAATTGGAACGTATCTAGGTAAAATATATGGTTATATTACCAAAAAAATATATAAAATATCATCCCAATGATGTTCTTACATAAATCATTGAGAGGTTTTAGTGAATAATTCAGTATAACACACATGCATATCAGACTCCCTCAACTAGGTATCCTCCTGAACAAGCCCATGTTTCAACTACACTCACACCAAAGGAAAAACCTTTACACAGAGAATATTCTCATTGTGGTCTAAGATATAGTTTGAATGATCCTAAAAGGGAACATCAACATCAATATCAACATCATAAACATCCATAACATTAGGTGGATCATGGTGATATCATCGTAGCTACGATACATGAAACACGCCATGCATGACACTATAGTGTTGTGTAAGATACAATCGGTAAGAAAACAATTCAAGAAAATCCATTATATTGAAAGGCCTGAAAACATAGTTGATAAATTTACCTCTTTATGAATAAAAAACTTAAACATTCATGGTGACACTTGAATAAAAATCTAGTGACCAACCTCAAATTCAATAGTTCATCTCTAATGTTTAGCATTATACTCTTATCTACTTTGTGTGGTTCACAATGAATTTTAGATCAACTGAACCTATTTATATGTATCCTATAAAGGAATTGGTCCCATGATAACTGCTTCACCTAACTCTAACCAACACAAGGTAGAAAAAAAATATTCACCATATAAGTCTTTAGATGGAGCTATTTAGATCAATTCATGATAACAGTTGTTGTGGAGAACTCCCTAAGAGTGATTTTTTTCTCCAAAGAACCACAAAAGTCTAAGAAGCATGATCTCAGAAACTCCTATAGGATCTTAATGGTTCACTAGGACTTCCCATCATTCTGGGGGTGGTAGGATGTACTTAGAAACACCTATGAACCCAACACCTTCTATAAATCCTTCCAGAATTGAAAAGAAAAATGGGGATCCAATTGTAAGACTATATTCTAAAAAACTCTGTGTATCTACAATATCTCTCATATATATAGGATACCCATGTATTTATTTGAGAAATTATCCCATATATGTAGGAAATATCATACCTTCATCAATTAATCCATGATCACCCATGCTTTATCATTATTTCAGGGTATCCTGGGTAAACATGTCAAAAAGTCCTTAGGGACATCATCCCACTTCTACTCAAGAATGGGTAAATTCTAAAATAAAACTGTAGTTCCCTAATGCTCACCCTTCACCTACTAACTGGTGTGGAATAATTTTATAAATCAAGTTATCTCCCTTTTGATGTTTGGATACCAATATTTCATGAATATGTCTTGATACATCTTTATCAAACTGAGATATACTACCCCCATGAAAGCATGAAACTCTATCATCATTTCCTTGTACATATTAGTGGAAATGAGTAAACACACTTGAACATGAAGAAATATATCTTAATTAATTTTCCAACTAGATGGTGTCTCCCAACCATTTAATTTCTCCCTAATAGGTGATAATTTATGATCCATCAACTGCCTCCTCTTTAACCTTTCAAAAAAGTAGTAACAATAAAGGTGGATGAGAGAGTGAATCACTCCTAGTACACATGAAAATCCAAATACATCTTATAAAATAGTTTAATTAACCTCCATTTATCATTGGACTCCCATGATACCTGATTATTTTCATTTATTTTCAGGGCATTAGCAACAACGTTTCCCTTCCAAGGTGAGTGCGCCAACTCAAAATCAAAGGACTGTAAGTACTTCATCCACATCCTCTACTAAAGTTTCAAATCTATTTTTGAAATGATATACCTCAAGATATTGTCATATTTATAAACCATGAACCTTTATCATATTAGGTAATTACTCCAACATATCAAAGCATGAACCGCAATGGAAAACTCCAGATAATGGGTGGGATAATTCCACCCATGCCATCTCAATTGCTTATAGCCATAGGCGACGACATGTCTATCCTGCAAAAGAACTACTCTGAACCCAATATTAGAGGAATCACATTACAAATTTTTCTCCTTACCTGATTCTAGTAAGGTCAGTATCTATTTTGACATCATCCTACTCTTTACCTCCTAGAAACCTTTTTTACAACCATCGATCCATTCAAATTTTCCTCCAATTTTGGTCAAAATTGTCATTAGTGTCAATATCTGAGATAAATTATAAATAAACATATAATAGTTTCTAAGAAGTATAATAAAACTCTGAACCTCAAAAAATTTATTGAGATTCTCCCATGAAACAACCACCACCTTTCTAGGATCTAAGTATATTTCTACCTCTAATATAATATATCCCTGAAAGTGGTCAAGATTAATCCATTGTGATCACTTTGATAGTTTGGAATAAATATGGTTCTTTCTCAATGTACTTAGCACTATATATATATCATGCAAAATCTCACTTTGATTTAGAGTATATCAAGATGTCATAAACAAAGTAAATCACAAACTATTCTAGAGATAGGTGGAAGATGTGGTTCATTAAATCCATGAACACTGATGACACACTTTTCAATATGAATGGAATCATAATAAATTCATAAAACCATACTGAATCTAGGAGGTTGTATGAGGTATATTAGAATACCTCACTCTCAATTGATGGTACACTGGTCTCAATTAAATATTATAAATATGGTATCATCCCTCGGCTATAAAAAGAGATCATCGATGTGTGGGAGAGGATACATGTTCTTGATTGAAAACTGGTTTAGATTCTAGTAATTGATACGTAGATGAAATAACCTATAAACATTATTAGTTAATATCACTACAGATACCCAAGGTGATATTCTAAGTTAGATAAAACCTATGTTGCCTGGATCCATCAATTTAATTTTCAACTATTGAAGCAATGCTGGTTCCATCCTATATGGTAGTAGTGAAATAGGCTCAACTCCTATAACCAAAATGATAGTAAAATCAATATCTCTATATAGATGAACGATAGATAATTACTCAGTACATAAATCCTGATATTATTCTAGAATTGGAAGAAATAACCCCTTCTATAGTTCTCTGTCATCTAGAATAAGGATAGCTACCTGAGTTTTAAGACCCTATAGTATAATATATGATGGTCCTGGCCAACCTACCTAGATATCCCATTCACTATGGTGGATTTAAATTGAATCCTCATATAATTATAAGGATACACACTTGTGGTAGAAATTAATTTGATATTTACAAATAACTAGCCAGTTCTTACCCAAGATTTGGTAAAATCCCACTATCTCAACCACAAAAAGATCCCAGAGAAAATTATTTCCACTAATATCGATATATAACTCCTTAAAATGTCAAATAAATACTTATCACACTCAATATGGAATGTAAATACACATAACTCCAAATATATACTCCATGACCCAACCCAATCCATAGAAAAATTGAGTAGATATGAAAGAGTGTAGTGCCCCAATATCAAAAAGAGAACATGTGAGATTAAATTCCACTAAAATCATACATTGAATAGTGGAAGGTCCTATTCATTCACATGAATGACACTCCACTCATAGTTAAGGGAATTGATCACACTTGGGGTTGGGCCTGCCACACTAAAAGCATTATGCATGGTCACTGGCTAGAAAAGATGACTTGATTCCCTGACTACTCTGTCCACTATTATCCTAACCATAATGCTTAAAATGATGCTTCAAACTACCATAGGAAGTGATACTAACCTACCTAGATGAAACCATCGACCCACCACTTGAGGAATCCTTAAGGTTCCCATTAGAAATAAGTTCCTTATTCATGATGTTTGGGAACATGGTTAGCCAATAGACATTAACCTAATACATTATATAATATAAGAGACACTCCTAGAATTTATTATCCCTTGTTATCCCATATCTAGATGAATTCAAAGAAAAACAGTATAGGTACATAAAATGGTGTTTGTAACCCATAACCATCATGCTCCCTTTTTTCAGTTGTATGATGTCCTGAGATCTCTCCTACCTCAGTATCTCTATGAAGTAATGCTCTGGGAACTTCAATTGGAAAATTTCCCATGTTAGATACTCTTACTAATTGGAATAAACCCATATGTCTGACTGGCACTTGGATAGTCCCTACAGAATGTATACTACCAGCTTCACCCTCCTATTTGTAGGTGTCTATAGATTATTGGAGATCATTTAGAAATACTCAATACAAAAATTTGTTGCATGGTTGATACCTTCCCCTTAAAATAATGGGGGTGCTACATCTGTAAACCCCTAAAGTGGTTAAATAAGGTCTATCCTCCTTAGAGAATTCCCCTTCCTATAGACCACATCATATACAAGAAACTATCTTAGATTTGATCATCCATGACATTACTTTGATCATATAGAGGATTCAGATGCGCTGTGTGTGGTGTGTGTTCATATAAACCCTCTTCATTCTCTAATAGAACACGACATGGAGGAATATATATACATAGGATAAAACACACCTCATTCCACAAATAGGTAAAAATAAAAATTGGAAAGGATCATATAACCATACTATAAAAAATAGGAAGTTAAGGATATAAAAATGATCCTAGTTATTTCTAATAGGTTCATTATATATTTTAGGCTCAAAGATCAAGTTTTAATCCCAATTAGATATAAAATTAGGCATAACCAATTAGATCACATGATATTTGAAGAAGATAATAGTATTCATTAATTAGGTATCGCTAAAAATGGTTTACTATAAATAAAATAAATATGAATATTTTTATATGAATTTTGATGACTTCCTATCATGACATTGAAGATGAATAGCTCATATGCACCTATCATGACTCATGAAAGTACAACTCATGCTTTAATAACCAAAAAGTAAAATATTATAAAAATTGTAACATCACACAAGAATTGTATTAGACAAGGTAAAATAACCTCACAACTGTAACAGGAAAACCTAAAGAATAAAAATCCCATCATTTGAAACATGGGTTTTCCCTCACACATGGCTTAGATACTCTTATACTTGAGCTCATTACTAAGTATCAAAACATATTATTCATTTTTCTACCTTTCACAAATAGTAATAAAACATAGTATACCTATTATGAATCCAATTTGTAATGTCCCCATCTCTATTCTACCTCACGTGACTGAGACTGGTGGCCACATGCCTCAGACATGCCTCTTCATATACCAAAGGCGTATGACTAGCATTGAGGGTATTAGGGATATAGTGGGGAGACTATAACCTCTTTTACATAGTGACAATCAAAGTGGAAATAAAATAAAATAAATAAAATCATATAACTCCAGAATATAAATAATAAATTTCTAAATTAATCCATTATAACAAACCATGTAATGATGTGTTGAATTTCATACTAAAATTCATATTGAAATTCATACAAGAAAATAACCAAAAATATGAACTCTAAATAATGACTCCAAAAAGTGGCCCCAAACCCCATGCTCAATCCCATATTCATGTTATATCCCTAGTAATCAATTAATCAAACATAGGGATCCTTTACATTTTCCATACCTGTATCTAGGAAGTTTTCTCTAGTACTAAAAAGTTCCTAGATAGGGTTTGAAAAAAACATAGAAGGCAACCACCCATGGTGTCTAAACAAATCTTTCTTGAGTAATAGTTCATGAAATAGTGTGATAAAGTAATTTAATATAAATCAAATGGAAACAATAAAATAAACCTCATGACCCTTTAGTTCATGGTTGAATCTCATGTTTAGCCTACCTAATTCAACCTAATGGTGATTGTGTTCATCCTTACCCCCTGATGAAAATAAATGAGGTGGTATTTTTGTGTCCTTCCTACCAATCTCACCCTAAATCATCACATGTAACCATGAATCACACCCTCAACCACCAAGGAACCAAGTATCTCACCTGAAGGCCCAAGTGATCATGAAACACTCCCTTAGGAACCATGTAATAATGTACCTAACACTCAGGCACTAATTAATCATCAACATTTCCCTCAATCACCAAGAATCCTAGCATCTCACACTCAATAATCATATATCCATGTGTCACCCCCTCATTCCATATATATGTGTGTGTATATCATCCTTATGTATTAATAAAGCATGTGTCTTACTCTTAGGAACCAATAAACCAATCATCTAACCCTCAAACATCAAGATAATGTGTATATTTCCAACCTGCACTAATTAACAGTCAAGCATACACATTCAAAAAATGTTCCAAAAATAATATCATAATCCAAATTGGTTAATTCATACCAATTTCCATTTATCAATCCATCTATTCCATTATTACTTTTCTTCCAAACACATGTCAAGTCTCCAATCATATTTCAAATTATAACAATTCACATTCAATTATGTCAATTGCCTTTCCACATATAATTTATGAAAAAACTGGATAATTTCTAATTCAATGAGTATGTCCAATACCATAAAAAATCTCCCAATAATACTACAAAGGATCTAGGTTCTCAATTTTCCATGTTCCCTACCAAGGTAAAGGGTAGGAACACCTTTTAAAGGACCCAATCATAGTAGACATGTTTTTATGGTTAATTTATTACATTGGTACTAGATATATGAAATAACATCCCAAATTATAGAATAATTTAGTAGTCTTAGTAAAATAGATACATACTTCAATGTCAAATTACATTTGGAAAAAAATAAAACATGGTATTTTCTTTGGAATCATCATAATTCTATCAATTATATCCTTAAATATCAATAATAATAAAATTATGAGATTTATGGGGAATGAAACATAAGAAAGTGCTGAGCTCAGATGATCAATAATGTTATGTGTACAATATAAGTTAACATGGAATAAATAAGGAATGAATAATACGGTAGTAATAAATGATGATCAGATAATTCCATATAAATCATAACATGATATTGAAACTTATTCATGGATATCATAACTATTCAAATAAAACATTTAAATCAAAAAAATTATTTAATAATGAAGGAATTCATAATGTCAAATATTTTAAATGTATCATTGAGTCCTCGTGCAAATATTTATACATAAATGGGTAATTCCTCAGCCACACACCAAACCTATTTCATTTCATGAGACCTACTAATGCATCAAGTTTCATATGTAATATAGGTCCCACCCATTACATTGTAAATCCAATGAATTCATTATATTAATAAATAGTACAAGTTAATCAACCTGTCTTAAAAATAAATAATCTATATTTAAAGAACTAAAACATAAAATGTAAATAATTTTCCAGGTCAAACTGATCATAAACCATGAAAATAAATATGGTGGGTGGTATCAATATATTATATCCTCATTAAATAATAAGATTCAACAATGTATTTTTACATATATAGAAACAAATTAAAAAGATCATTGTAATTTTTTTTAAGGAAAATACCCTTTTCACTTTGAAAACACATATTTAAAATATAAAAATTTACCAAATAATAAGGAAAAAATTTTCATTAGAAAGAAATATTTGGAATTTTAAAGGGAGATTCAAAACATTGATCATTCATTATGGAAGTAAATTTTGTTCATGTAATGTATGTTAGAACAAATAATCCTTTCACATTTTCAATAAAAAGTCAAAAGTAAATTGTCTGGAAAATGATAAGAATATTATTTTTATAAAAAAATAAAAATTAAAACATGGGTAAAATTTCACTAATAAATAATTTTATAATATTAAAAACATTATTTAAAACATTTTAAGGAAAATATGGACATGGTATAAAATGATTCCCAACTAAATATATAAACAAAGTTGATTTTCCTTAAAAAGATATTTTTTGTATATAGAGTACAAAAATATAAGAAAATTAAATTAAAGAAATTAATTTATAGAAATAAATATTATAGAATAAAATATATATTTCTAGATATAAATGTTAAATAGTTCCCCTAACTAAGACTTAAACATAAAAAATCTTGAATAATGATGAGATTGTTAAATAAATCCTTACCTCTTGTATGACTTATTTCATTTGTGTTCAAAACTCTTGTATAATAAAAATATATTTATTATAAATATATTATAGAACCATACTCATATATATCATACCACATATTATTTATTTATAACCTTTTATCACCTATTATTAATAATTCATTATTAAAATCATTGTTTCGGTTGATGACTCCTCTATTTTTCATGTATGTCTTGGTTTAGTCATTTTGGTCATCGAACTTTGATTAGGGTCAAATAATATATATAATGTTAATAATGATATAAATATCATATATATTCATTATATATATAAATATATATTTAGTATCGTCCATAAAAAATAGAGATATAATGATGAATTACACTGTTCATAGAGACAGTAAGTCGTACGTATGTATGAACCTTGTTTTCATTTTTCAGTGGATGGAAAAAATAAAGGTAAATAATAATTCACCTTTAAAACTTAATTATTTTATTATATTTATCATATATATTTATTAAATATATTCTTATTACCATCCATGTAAAAAAATGAAAACAAAATTACATCACTTCATGGAGGTGGTAGTCCACACATACTCACGAGCTACGTTATCATTTTTTAATAAGTGGGAAGGTAAGAAGGTAGATATGATATTATAATCATATAAGAATAATAATTTCATAAATATCATACATAAATATTAAAACCATAATAATACACATCCATGAAATATGGTGGTGAAAAATGAATTGTACCGTTATGTAGAGGTTGTAGTCCACACATACACATGAGCGATGCTTTCACTTCCAATTTGATGAAAAAAGTGGGTGGATAATGGGGGTTTCATGATCATAATAAAAATTAATTATATTTAGGATACTGAATTTATTATTTAATTATGAATACAAAATATTTATTGGGGTAAAAAAATAAAGTAAAAAGAAAGTGATTGGTTAAGTCGGTTACCTCTTCTTTGAAATAACTCCTTTATATATCCTATTAAGAACCCTAAGGTTGGTCTTACGGGAATAAAATACCGATATTAAAAGTATAAAAATGTTGGGGATAAATTTTTTCATGTTATGTTCAAGCTATATGGCTCAAAGTTTTGTAAATAAAGGATAGAAGGGGTGTCCTTTTATAAGGGAGGGAAAGGACACCCTTGGAATTTCCAAAAAGATTTAAATATAATTAATCCATTATGAAAATATGCTTCAAAATAGATATATATTCCAATAAAAATATTATAAGGTATAAATATAACCATAAAATTAAATTTATACACGTTTTTCTCTCATTATAAACCTTATCTTCTATATTAACCACTTGGTTAATCAATTTTAATCTTAATCATGGTAATGAATTGTTTAATATTAAAGAGTTATAAATTTACTTTTAAGTTAGAAATTAGGTCATAAACGTCTAAGGTATAAATTTTTTGACTATATCTTATCCCCCTTATCCTAGTTCAATAGTTTTATAATTTTTAAATAATTTAATAAAATAGTATTTTCACAAAATATAATTAATGTCAATTTTGATACTATCCATTTAATTAGACTTTAATAAAATCAAGAAAAATATGGAATTTGAATATAAACATTTTACACACCCATAATAGGTTGTTTTCACATAAAAGTATGATTGAATACAAAAAAACATCCAAATTGAATTACTTTTTATATTTTTTAAATCATTTAATTTATTTTTCAATTAATTGAATAAATATTTTGTCCTCGTTACATAAGAATTTAAGGTAATAATCAATCCCTAATAATTATAAATAAATTAACATGATAAAAAATAATTAATCTTTCAAATACACATTTATTTTAGAAATTATCCTCGTTTATCATTAAAATAAATATTTAGAGTTTTTAAAGTCCAAAGAGTGATATTTTGTATTTATACATTTTTTAAAATAATATAAGGGTCATACTAAAAGAAAAATGGCACAAAGTGGACATATTTTATTAAATTAGATGAATATGGCCAAAATACATTGAAACAATTGGACAAATGAAAGTGTTATTGAAACATTAAATCCTTATCCCAATGTTTAAACCCTATGTTACTCATTTTACCCTTTTGAGGTGATAAACTTTTACTGTGGTTACTTATTATGTAGATAAAAAATAAAAAAGTCATATTTACCAAATTTTATCCTCTTAATTATAAATATTTAATCCATTTTTCAAGATTAAATTTCTATAAGTGGCAGTAATTTATTTTAAAATAAGAGAAAAAATCGATGAAATCTCTTTTTAAAAAAATGAATTTTTTTTAATAAAACTGTATTTATTCATCTCCCATTATTAGAAAAAACATTATATGAATTTTATATTTTTTTATTGAATATATAATATATATAAATTTCATTAAAATCATTCACCAATGGTGATTAATTTAATTTATTTAGATAAAAACACATTGCTCGTATACTTTTTTTCCATAAAGATATATCTTTTATTTTCAAATGTTTTTTATTTTATTTTATAATTAATTAATAGCCAATAAATTTATTTTATACATTTTTTAAGCATAAATTTTTTATAATTTATTTAGTCATATTCATACCTTATAATTTAATGTCTAGGTTATAATGGTATACTATGTTAGGTTTCATTTAGACTTAGGGTTGCGTGTATCTAAATATATCAAAAAAATATTTAAAGAGAAATATACATAAATTCTAGGGGTGTTTAATTATACCCCCTTAAAAATGAGTTTATCCATTGAAATTGTATTAGTTTGATACAAAAAATTGGAATATATCTATTCTGTTACTTCCTCAGGTTATAAAGTAGCTTCTTCGAATTTTTGATTCCTCTAGAGAAATTTAACCAGGTGAGTATTCTGGTTCTATTGGACTTTATATCTACTATCCAATATTTCTAATAGTTATTCTTCATAGGAAAGATCATGATTTAGTAGTCCAACATTTGAGTTCAGTACATGTAAAGGATCAAGTATGTACTTTCTCATTATAAATACATGAAACACATTTTAACTTGAGAGAGTTTTGTGGAAGCACCAAGGGATAAACTACCATCCCTACTCAATATAGAATCTTGAAAAGGTCAATATTCTCAGGTATCTTATTTCCTTTCTTTCCGATTCTCATAATATTCTTCCATAGATAAATCCATAGAAATACATTCTCACTAATTTCAAATTCCAAATCTCACCGATGATTTTTAGTATAACGTTTCTATCAACTCTAAGCTTCCTTAATGTGTTGTTGAATGAATCTAAATTTATTTTCCATTTCCTTATCTAGCTAATATCCCAATAGATTTCACTCTCCAACTTCATCCCAACATGTAATATTTATGCACTTCTTTTCGTAGATGGATTCATAAGTATCCGTCTAAATACTTGAGTGAAACCTATTATTGTAAGACAATTCCCCCAAAGAAAGGTCCCAACCACCTTTGTAAAACATATAGAAATCTCTCACATGTATTATATATTTCTAATGGTCCTCCCAAACTAAATATATGTATGAGGATAATAATTAGTTAAAAAACTTGACTTTGTACCAAGAGATTTCTAAAGACTTCTACAGTACATTGAGGCAAACCTCAAATCCTGAATAAATACAATAGAATGTGGTACACAACGAAACCTAAAAGCTTCCTTAATATATATTTTGGTAATCTTATTGAGATATAAATATTATATGACAGAAATGAATTGTACTAACTTCTTAAGGTGATTGACTACAACCAAAATAGCATTATGTCTTTTTGACATTTTAGGGAGTCCAATGACAAAATCTACGGTGATGTTTTCTCATTTCTATTATATTATGGGTAATTATTGTAACATACACTTTAAAATTGATAAAATACCAAGAACCAAGATATATACTACGAAATATACCTCTTCATATTATTCCACCATAAATAATATTTCATATCTATATACATCTTTATACATTTTGGATGAATAGAGAATTATGGACTATGAGCTTCATCCAACATCTCCTTCATCAAGTATGGTGTTGAGGGTATACTTAATCAGTTCCTAAACCTTATCATTCCATCATGATTATGGTTAAATTTAGGAATTTTTTTACCTACTTATGTAATTCTATATCCTCTATCTGAACCTTCTTAATCCTCTCATAGATGGATTATTTAACATTCACCTAATAAAGATAAGATATATCCCCTTTCCTAGTGATTTAAATATCCATCTTCTATAAACGCATATATATTTGGTCTCCTTAAATCACCATCATATAAAAACTATCATGGTCATTCCAAATCAGAGAATCAAGCACCATGTTTTCCTTCCCAGGGTGGTAATGTATTGAGAAATCATAATATTTGATTAACTCCAACAATATTCTCTATCACATAATCAAATCTTTATATATAAATATATACTTCAATATTTTATGAAAAGTATATATATCACAACTTTTACCGCACATATAATTTTTCTATATCCATAATTCAAAAATTACTATAGCTAACTCTAAATCATGAGTTGGATAATTTTCTCATGAGCCTTTAAATCAAGTAAAATATAATTTATCACCATGTCATTCTGCATGATGACACATCCAAATCCCTTCATTGATTCATAAATAAATATTACAAACACTTCATTACTGAAAGGCAGTTTACACACATGTGAACTGAAAAAAATTCTCTTCATTTCTTTGGAATTATCTTCACATTCATATATCCACAAGAATTTATCCCTCATCTGAGTCAACTTAGTGTGTAGATTAGGTAGTTGTGAGAAAGATCTCAATAAATGTTGATAGTTTCTAGACATCCCAAGAAAACTATAAATCCCAATCAGTGTGTTTGATCTAGGTCATTTATCAATAACTTACTTCTTTTAAGGATCCACCAATATTCCCTCACATGAGATTATATGACCCAAAAATGAAACTTTTTGAAGCCAAAAAATACACATTGTAAATTTATCATATAACTTATCCTTCCTTATGGTCATAAACACCATTATCAAATGTTCTTCATGGTCTTACATACTCTTTGAATATATAATAATATTTTCTATAAATACAACCATAAACTGATCAATTTAATCTCCAAATACTTTAATCATTAAATAAATAAAGATAATAGGATAATTGGTGAGTCCAAATAGAGTTACTATAAATTCATAATGATCATACCTCATATATAATGTTGTCTCGGGTGTATCCTCCTTGATTATTAGCTGATGATATCCAAACTAAAAATTAGTCTGGGAAAAATATAGAACTCCTTGTAATTGATCAAACATATAATTGATATAGGGTATATGATACTTGTTATTAATAGCGATCTAGTTAAGTTCTCAATAATATGTGAAAAGATGCATTGGAACATCTTTATTCTTAACCAAAATAACTAGTTCACCGCATGGATATTCACTCAGGTGAATTAATCCCTTATATAGATTCTTCTAGAGTTTTTTCTTCAAATCCAACAACTCAATCAGGACTATTCTATACGGAGTCTTTGAAATATTTGTAACACCGGGTATGGGTTCTATTGAAAACTCAATTTCATTATTTGATAGAATACTAGGAATGTCCTTAGTAAATAATTCAATATATTATTAAATTATACGGACATTTTCAATGATGAGTTTCTCCACATCTATTTTAGATAATATCCCTCATGAATATGTAGAAACAAACATATGATGGAAGAAATTTCCATCAAGTTTTCAAGTTCAACCACACACCAATATATGATTGAAGTTTGATTCAGAATATTGAATGTAACTTCCCTTCCTTTAAAATTGATATAAACTATATACTAAGTGGGACAATCTATACCCAATATTACATTGAATTCAATTATAGGAACAATAATAAAATATTCTAGAGGAACATTCTAACAAAATTCTATCAAATATGGGCAGTAGACTTTAGATGTCATCATCCTGCAATTGGATGTTTTCACCACTAAAATAATATCTCATTGTTTAAGTGATGATGTGATTCTTTTAGGTTTAAAACATTTAAAATCATAGAGCATATAATAAGTGTACCTTTAACCAAATCACTAGGAACTTCCACTTTAGATGTAATTGCATAAGATTTGACTTCTCCCCTTATATTATTTTATGGTAATCCCAACTTATCTTTAACCCCTTAAAAAATATTCAAAACAATTTTGGGTAGAACCAAAATCAAATATATAATTTTAAATCTTTGGGTGGATGATAAGTTTACCTTTCCCCACATATCTAGGAACTTCCACTTTGGCTATAGTAATTTCATAATCTAGGCCTTTCCCCCTTATTTTTTTGTGGTAATTTGCCACATAAATAGATTATTTTAAATGTATTTTTATTTTAATTTCCATTAATGCTTTGTTTTGGGGTTTTCCAAAGGTTTTATGGAGAATAGGTGAGTTTTCATGAATTGGGCCAAACTGTGAGACCAATTCCAGATTTAAAAAATATCTTCTGTTTCTTTTATAAATTTTTTATTTTTTTAATATTTTTTACTCATTCCAACTCCTAAATTTCCTCCCCTGATATATTAATACCACATTCAAATTTGGAGCCTTTATAAATCCATAATCATGGGGGATTTGGGTTTTTATTTGAGAATTGGGCCAACCTGAAAGCCCATTTTACAGTTTTAAATTGTTTCTTTAATTTTTTAATATCTTATACATTATAATGATTTTTTTGGTGATTCTACCTCCCCCTCTACCCTAAGAATCCCAGGCGTGCTCCCATTTCCTCCCCCCCTTAGAGCTCTTTGAAATCACAACTTAGGGAAGAACTTCATAAGGTGTTTCAAATCATCCATAATTGAAGAGGTAACTTAATCTCTTCTTAACTCTCTAAATTATTACTCTTTTCCATCCATTATAGTTCCTAAATTACCTCCTAAATCTTGTTTTAAGAACCCATTAATTTTTTCTATTTTCAATTTCAGCTACTATTGTTTTTGGAGTGATCAATTTAGGATAATTCAAATAAGTGAGTCCATTTCTTTCTTCTTTCATTTTTCTTAGGGTTTCATTCAATGTTCTTAGGGTTTATTCCCTTATACATGAAGTCCAAAATTTCCAGAGGGTAATGTGTCAAACATAAGGTTTAACCATGGTTTTTATTGGTCCAATTTTCAATTTTTAGGTTTGATCTACCCTTTTTGAGGTGCGGCGGTGGTGCGTTTGTGTTTTCGCACAAAGGATTCAAGGGTTTCATTTGATTCGATAGGTGATTCCAATGTTGATACAATATTTTTGTATTATCATGATGTATTTATCATATTTTCAGGTTTATATCATTTTATTATTGCTGTGAAAATTGGTTCTAATGATGTTTCTATTGCAATTGACTTTTAAATTCCAATTTGGTGTGAAATTTGGGGTTTTCCAAAAAAAATATTTTATTTTATTATTTGGGGCTGCCCTATAAATACTTATTTGTTTTTATTTACCTGTAATAAGGCTTAAAATACTGTTTATAATGTTTATACCCTTTGTTTATTGCTTCAAAAATTGGTTTTAATTGTGTTTGTAAAGAAAGTGAAGTTTTGGTTCCACTTTTGTGTGAAAATGAAGGTTTTACAAAGTTATCACTTATTGTTTAACATGGGGACGCCCGAAAATTGATTTGTTGTTTTAATTGAAATTTATTGGGCTGAGTTTACTACTTTGGTAACTTACAAGTGTGAACATAGTGTACAAGTGGGTTTCTTATGGGGGTTTGTGTGCAAAACTACACAGGATTTTGAGAAATTGTTTTATTCAAATTCAAAGTGTTTGTTGTGTGTTTTAAGTGGTATAAAATGTAATAGATACTGTATTTGGTGTATGTGACCATTAGTGATGGTTTAAATTAAAATGGATATGTTTTAAATGCTTAAATTGTTTGATCACAAAGGGGGAAGCCCAGGTACCCAGGTGGGGCGGATGTGTACTAGTACGACTAGTGGATCAGATGGGTTTTGTCTCTATTTTACCTTGCTTTTGGATAACGAAAACTCTAACTAAACTATGTGGATGATGATTGGGGACCACTAGGTTATTGGTATGTTCCCTAATAGTGGCTCGTGCATGAGAACGGATTTTACTATGGTTACATTACACCGAGGTACGAGGTACATGGGGCCCGAGACCATCTAGTGCATAAGGGTGTTCCTGATTTTGTTGCTCATTGGATTTGTGGTATTTTCCCTTGTATTTGGGTGAATTTGGAATTATTTTGAATTAGCTAAAATTTCTATTTAAATGTGTCAACATTCTGAAAGTTTTATCTTAAAAAATGTTTTCAGTTTGAAGTTTCATTTCATGGAATTTGTCGCCGCTTTTCATTGCATATTAAAACTGCTTTCTTTTTCACCTTGTATTGCATGCACCTTGGAATAATTGGGCGGTATACTATTGGGCTTAGGATCACACCCTACTTACACCCCTTGGGTGTAAGTAGATTAATTATTTTTTACTCAGGTAAAGGAAAGGACAAGGGTGATGGCGGTTTAGGGTGTTAGTCCCCATCGCTAGGGCAGAGTTGTGGAGACGATGTGCGGGTGATGACCCCCTTGTCATGTGGAGTCCTTGGGGATTTATTTCTGTTGTCATTATTTGTATTTGGAAATGTTTTATAGTCTTTAATCCAATGTATTCAGTTATGTTATTTTTATTAAGACTTGTTTGGCTATAAATTTCATAATTTATATTATGTATTGTTTTTAAGGTTTTATGCTTTCATACTCAGGTAAATCGTTCCCAAACCAAATTGTTTGATAACCGGGCACATGTGCCAGCCCATGGGGATAGGTAATGCCCTTTAGTCCTTGGCACGAACTAGTTTTGGTGCCAGTTTGATGGCGACCAGATCCGGTTCGTAACAAAATTGTATCAAAGGAGGTTCGCTCTCTTTGGGTCATGTTATTTGGGGAAAAGTCAGGACAGTCTAGAGTTAAAAATGTCGGGACTTGAATTTCAGTTATGAGTAGTGTGGCTAATCACTACACCTTATTATGGGATTCAAGCCTCCAAGGTAAGTTCATACCTTTCAGAGTCTTTTGGTTTTCTTGGTTTAATGATGATTAGGGGAAATGAAAAGAGAGTTGGGTTAATGGTCTCAGTAAGCTCACAGGGCCGGACAAGCCACGTGGAGCTGGGGATATTCCCTAGAACACTCTATGTGATAGTGAAGTGATTGGAATATTTCCGCCAACCATATTTCCAAGTCACCCATTGAAACTAGTTTCCTCTCACATTGTCTTGGGTTCTTTAGTTTTGAAATCTTTGAACTTTTGTTTTAAAGTGACTTGGTTTTAAGAAGTGTAAAGTTTTTGTGAAATGATTTTAAAATAAATATGGAATGGTTTGATTTATTAAATAGTGTAACTGAATATTCAGAATTATTTTGAAATTGAAAATGGTGTTCTTACACCTCTTTTGAAAGAATAAACTATACTGGAATTGGTTTTGAAAAAGTGTTTCCAATATATTTTTCTAAAATATCATTGGGTGTTTTGATGGAATGAGATGTTATGAAATTGATGTGAATAACATGAAATTAAGTTCTTGTATAAATTTTTGTGTCGTTATGAAAATTTTAGTAATATTTGAATTGGGATTTGGATCTCCTGGTAAGCAGTTTTGAGAAAAAGGATGTGTTGGTTGACCGTTTTTCTTTTGAAAAGTGGAAAGAAACATTGTTTTAAACTTTGGTATTTCCGTGAGTGACCACATGAATGGGGTTATACGGGATGATGTATGGTTGATGGCATGAATGTATGAGTGTTGGGATGGATATGAGGAGGGTTCCCAGTGTGGCATAAAAGCATGCATGTGTGAGGCTCGTTAGGGTACCATTGGTGGATATGCTTACTACTAAATCGTTTGTTAAAAAAATGGTATTAAAGAAAAACATGATGTCTAGATGAATATTTTGGTATGGTTTTTATTATCGGTTTTTTAAAATGTGAATGTTTTGGTATTTTTTGATTCTAAGAACCCCTCTTGTTTGAACTGTGTTTTGGGTTTGGGTTTGGTCGGTAAGCTGTATTGTAGGGATGGTTAATGGTCTCTTTTGGAAAATGATTTTGGATGCTTGTATGGTGTTTCCTTTCATGTGTTTGGATATGGTTTGTGGTATATCTTGACCAATGGACCATCTTTGTTGGGTCCTTAGGTTTAATCGTTGGATAAGGTACTCCCCATTAAGGGTTAGTGCACAACTGAAGTACAACCCGGATTGTTTCTCCATTCGAAGACCCTCCAGTTAGTCAATATAAGGAATCTTTTTCTTGAGATTTTTAGATTGAGTATACACCCTTTCCTTTATTTTATTTTTAGATCCTCTTGTAAAGGGAGAGTGCTCATGGAAGGTTGAAAGAGACCTTAGTTTCTTAAGTTTCCAGATTCATCAAAGGTAGATGTGGTCTAGGGTTGTTAGTGTGGGTGAGTGTCTCGATGGTGTCTAAGAGGACTTTTGGGTTCTTCAAAGTTCCTTTGAAGCATGAGTTCATGTTAAACCACCAGTGTGGGAAATATGGTCACGATAGGATATTGTGGCCACTTTCTAGAATTGTGTGTTGTTTAGGGATGTTGTATAAGGTCCCTCTCCATGTGTTGTTTATATCAATCGCAATGGTCATGTTCGGTGATGCCTTATGATGTCATGTGCTCGATTGACCGTATAGGTTAATGTCGGGAAATCCTTTGAGAGTCCCTATTATGTTGGGAGAATGTCTCCCTTGAAAAAACTTCAAAATCTTCCATTTTAGAGGAAGGTGAGTGTAGGTGTTCTTTACTTCTATTGTTTCTCACCTGAAGAAACAAGGTGTGATGTGTTTGCATCTTCTTATCCCTTGTTTCAGTGAAATATCAGGATCAGGTAAAGTGAGTTTGGAATGTGTTATGTCTGGAAAAATTATCTGGGATTGTGGTGTAGTTGTTGGTGGCACCTAAATAAGAATTCTCATTCAATGGGTTTCCAAATACTAACTGCGAGGCTGAAGATGCTTCAATCATTTGAGCTCCAGCCATAGGTCTCAGAGAGAAGCTGGCACATAGTCAGGGGAAATCACAGGGTCATTTAAACCCTTGTACAATGTCCTATCCTAAATATTAAATATAGGAAGAGTTTAATCCTCTAGTATCATCATCCTTCTTCTGTTGTTCACATTTGGTGAAAATAGGTGGAGGGCCTTGTACCCATGTCATCACCCAATTTCATTTCCTCCCCCTTTGGTTTCCACTGAGTCTTTGGAGAATGGTTGGAAATTTGGCTAGACAGGATGAGCACATGGTTTGTAAATGATTAAGAGTGATTGTTTCCTAGAATCCTTGTGGGAAGATTTATCAGCACAGTTAGTTCACGGTTTCACAAATTGTGCGGACTAATCGTGCGAACTTCCCAAATCTTGAAATTTTTGGGTTTTTTTGTGTCGTCCCATGCTGGTCGGTTAAGATGGTTGGTTCTTATGGTGGGGAGAACCACGATGATTCTCATGTATGTTCCTTCGGAAATTTTGAATGGAAGTATACCCTATGTAACAGGGAGTCCATTCAGGCCTCCCCCTATTAGTGTCCTGATTCTGTCTTGGAAAAAAAATTATTGGTTGTCTCTTATGGTGGGGAGCATATTTGTGTCCCCCCTACTAGTAACTTATATTTATCCATGATCTTGGATTAGTGTAGATAGTCTTTTTCAAATATATCTAACTACCAAAATCTTCCTTGAGTAAACGTTGGGACTGGAGAGAACCCAATGGTTTAGTTAAAGTAAGGTATGTGTAACCTTGTTCAATGTTGTTGTTCGTTTGGGTGAATTGCTTGAGTCTTGTTCAGATTGTGTTTGAGAAGTTTTCATTTGGGATAAAGCGTGAATGTGATTGATTATTTCAGGAAAGTGGTGTATGTTTGGTTTGTGAGAGTATTCCTTCATTCATTGATCACTAGAGGTGTTTTGGCTTTTGGGAGAGAAACTTGGCAATGGAGTACCTATTGGTTTCTCAGTTGGGTTTGGTTGTTGGTTTTGCCTTGTTGTGACTTTCCGGGGCCGAAAGTTTTCATGGTGGGGAGAATTGTCACATAAATAGATTATTTTAAATGTATTTTTATTTTAATTTCCATTAATGCTTTGTTTTGGGGGGTTTCCAAAGGTTTTATGGAGAATAGGTGAGTTTTCATGAATTGGGCCAAACTGTGAGCCCAATTCCAGATTTAAAAAATAACTTTTGTTTCTTGTATAACTTTTTTATTTTTTTAATATTTTCACTCATTCTAACTCCTAAATTTCCTCCCGTGATATATTAACACCACATTTGAATTTGTAACCTTTATAAATCCATAATCATGGGGGATTTGGGTTTTTATTTGAGAATTAGGCCAACCCGAAAGCCCATTTTCCAGTTTTAAATTGTTTCTTTAAGTTTTTAATATTTTATTCATTATAATTATTTTTTCGGTGATTCCACCTCCCGATCGACCCTAATAATACCAAGCGTGCTCCCATTTCCCTTCCCCCCTCCTTAGAGCTCTTTAAAATCGCGACTTAGGGAAGAACATCATAAGGTGTTTCAAATCGTCCAGAATTGAAGAGGTAACTTCATCTCTTCTTAAATCTCTCAATTCATACTCTTTTCTCTCCATTCCAGTTCCTAAATGACCTCCTAAATCTTTTTCTAACAACCCATGAATTTTTTTCTATTTTCAATTTCAGATACTATTGTTTTTGGAGTGATCAATTTAGGATACTTTAAGTAAGTGAGTCCATTTCTTTCTTCTTTCATTTTTCTTAGGGTTTCATTCAATGTTCTTAGGGTTTCTTCACTTATACATGAAGTCCCAAATTTCCATAGGGTAAGGTGAAAAACCAAAGGTTTAAACTTGTGTTTCATTGGTCCAATTTTCAATTTTTAAGTTTGATCTACCCTTCTTGAGGTGCGGCGATGGTGCGTTTGTGTTTTCGCACAAAGGATTCAAGGGTTTCATTTGATTTGGTAGGTGATTCAAATGTTGATGAAATATTTATGTATTATCATGCTGTATTTATCATATTTTCAGGTTTATATCATTTTATTATGGCTTCAAAAATTGGTTCTAATGATGTTTCTATTGCAATTTAATTTTAAATGCCAATTTGGTGTGAACTTGGGGGTTTTCCAAAGAAATGTTTTATTTGTTTATTTGGGGCTTCCCTATAAATACTTAGTTGTTTTTATTGACCTGTAATAAGGCTTAAAATAATGTTTATAATCTTTATACTCTTTGGTTATTTCTGCAAAAATGGGTTTTAATTGTTTTTGTAAAGAAAGTGATGTTTTGGTTCCACTTTTGTGCGAAAATGAAGGTTTTACAAAGTTATCACTTCTTGTTTAACATGGGGATGACCGAAAATTGATTTGTTGTTTTAATTGAAATTTATTGGGCTGCATTGACTGTTTTGGTAACTTACAAGTGTGAACATAGTATACAAGTGGGTTTCTTAAGGGTTTTTGTGTGCAAAACAACACGGGCTTTTGAGAAATTGTTTTATTCAAATTCAAAGTGTTTGTTGTGTGTTTTATGTGGTATAAAATGCAATTGCTACTGTATTTGGTGTATGTGACCATTAGTGGTGTTTCAAATTAAAATGGATATGTGTTCAATTCTGAAATTGTTTGGGCACAAAGGGGGAAGCCTGGGTACCTAGGTGGGCGGATGTGTACTAGTACGGCTAGTGGACCGGATGGGTTTTGTCCATGTTTCACATAGCATTTGTATAAAGACAACTCTAACTAAACTATGTGGATGATTATTGGGGACCACTAGGTTATGGTTATGTTCCCTACTAGTGTCTCGTACATGAGAACGGATTATACTATGGTTACATTACACCGAGGTACGAGGTACATGGGGCCGTAGACTATCTAGTTCGTAGGGGTGTTCCCGATTTTTTTGGTCATTGCATTTGTGGTATTTTCCCTTGAATTTGGGTGAATTTAGAATTATATTGAAGTAGCTAAAATTTATATTTAAATGTGTTAACATTCTGAAAGTTTTATCTTGAAAAATGTTTTCAATTTAAAGTTACATTTCATGGAATTTGTCGCCGCTTTTCATTGCATATTAAAACTGCTTGCGTTTTCACCTTGTATTGCATGCACCTTGGAATCATTGGGTGGTATCCTATTGGGATTAGGCTCACACCCTACTTAAACCCCTTGGGTGTAAGTATACTTTATTATTTTTTACTCAGGTAAAGGAAAGGCCAAGGGTGATGGCGGTTCAGGGTGTTAGTCCTCATCGCTGGGGCGGAGTTGTGGAGACGACTTGTGGGTGATGACCCCTTGTCGCATGGTGTCCTTGGGGATGTATTTATATTGTCATTATTTATATTTGGACCTATATTATTTTCTTTAATCCAATGTATTCAGTTCTATTTTTTCTAATACTTGTTTGGATATAAATTTCAGAATTTATATTATGGATTGTTTTTTAGGTTTTGTGCTTTCATACTCGGGTAAATCATTCTCAAACCAAATTGTTTGATACCCAGGCACTTGTTCCAGCCCGTGGGGATAGGGAACGCCCTTCAGGACTTGGAACAGGCCCATTTTGGTGTCAGTTTGATGGCGACCAAATCCGGTTTGTGACATATGTTCCCTTTACATTTAAGAATTGGTTGAAAAAATTCTCTATATAATTAGAGTTAACAAACTATACTTGTATGGATTATCACTTACCCTTGAATTCATGAGCCTGATGGCATTTTTCTCCACACATTAACAGAACTCCTTTTCCTTGTAGTCATGTACCAAGGTGTTTCTTTCCACAAGTATCACATGTTGGAAAATTCCCCTTTATCTTCTTCTACTTCTCTATTTTTTCTCAATCATCCTATAATTATCTTTATTTTTTTCTAATAAATGATTCTCAGATAACTATTTCACTATCTTCATATTACATGATAATATATCCTCATATGATGAGAATGTTTGGGATACTAGATCCCTTTGAAAGATTATTTTAATCCCATAAAATAAATAGTCAATATTTATCATTGGATTATGTACATAGTATTTATCATGCCTTGATAGCATTGTAAAGTTAGCTTCATACTAAAAAAACCTCTTCCTTTTGTATTAGAGTCATGAATTGTATCTCCATATCCATTCATTGTTCATGAGGAAAATATTCTTAAAAGAAAATTACAATTAAATCCTTTCACTCGATGCTTTTTATTTTCTCCTCATCAAAAGTTTTTTGAAATGATGACCACTATTGATCCAAATATCCCTCATGAGATAATCAACTAACATGAAAAACTCGCTTTCAATACTTCTCAGAGAGAGAAATATATTTTCTAAGGAACTTTTCTATTTTTATGCTCAAAATGGATTTTTGTTTTATTGAATGATGAATTGTTTTCACATGAAATAGTATATGGTTGCTGAACCGAATTGTGGATCAACAAATTACTCTATATGAGCAAGGTTATTGGTCAAAACCTGAATTATATTCCCCAATATAGATATAATTTGTTAAGTTTAATATCTATCACCAGATCAAAATTCATTATCTTTCCAAATATGTAAATATCTATATAGATTAGTGACTTGATATGGTTTCCATTACCTTAACTAGTAACTATCTATAAAAAATGGCATACACTAGATTTGATCATAAAATTATTAATCCTAATTCATAATTTTGAAACTTGTAAAATAGTTAACATAAATTTAAAATTTATGTATATTCTCAAGACATAAAAATATTTTTAAATATTTCATAATTTTTTATAAAGAAATTTTGAGTAAACCCAAACAGATCCCACGAGAGTTTCATACTAGATGTGAAATAATGGCACACTCACCGTTCACCAGAATGATGGCTGAGATATACTTATTCAACCCTTTTCATGGTTATTACCCCTAGATGCACCTATGACAAAACCTAGTACACTTGTAGAGTCTAGATATGGTTGTATTTCTAAGAAAATTAAATAATCTCTACCTTATAAAAACTTTGGATGTTATCATATACTTAGACTTATCCTCTAATTCAGTCATAGGTTTATTTTCTCTAATCTAGGTTTTCTTAAATCTAGTTCCCATATTTCTTCTAAAATGTCTCTAATACCAACTTTAAGGAGACCAACCATAGATTCCTAGAGTCAATAGTTACTTTCTTATATTGGTACTAGATATAAGCAATCACATCCCAAAGGACTGAGTAGTTTATTAATCTTAGTAAACTAAATACATTCTCAAATCCCAAATTAAATTTTAAAACATAAGATACAATATAGTATTTTCCTTATTATTATCATTATTACCTCTATCATATCACTTCATATCAATTAAAATTCACTTATTCACTTCCTAGAGAAAATAAATATAAGAAATAGGTGATCTCAGATGCTCGGTAATGGTATGCATGCAATTCAAGAGAAAATGGAATAAACAAGGCATAAATAATATGCTAGGAATAAATAGCGGTCAAATAATTCCATATAAATAATCACATGAGCTTCATACTTTTCCATAGATATAATAACAACTAAAATAACCACACAGACAACTATAATTGATTTTATAATAATGAAATTCATAATATAAGACATCTTAAACTTACCATTGATGCCTTTTTCCAATACAACTACATAAATTTGTAAGGCCCCGACCAGATTCCAAAACTGTTTCACCTCATGAGACCTAAAGTTACAATAAGTGGAAATTTGATTTTTATCCGTATATATAACTTAATAATTCCAATGTATTAATCATATTAATAAATAATTCAACTTAATCATCATGCCTTAAAAATCAATAATTGTTTATATTGGAAGAACTGACATGTATAATGTTAATAATTTCCCCTTACAAATAGATTATAAACAATCCAAAGAAATATACAAGATGAAATAGTTAGATTATATCCTAATAAAATCCTAATATTCACCGATGTATGTTTACATGGATAAAAATATTTTAAAATTATCATTAGAATTTTTTTAGGAAAATAATGTTTTCACTTTGAAGTTATTTATTTAAAATCTAATTTTTTTTCAAATATCAAGTACATAATTTTCATTGAAAATAAATATTGGAACTTGTAAATGAATCTTAAAATCATTAAGCAGTCCTGATGGACATAAATTCTGTTCATTCCATATATGTTAAAATAAGTATTCCTTTTAATTTTTTGGTAAAAAGTCAAAAGTACCTCATTTGGAAAATGACAAGAAGATTACGTTTAAATTTTTTATAAAAGTAAAATAATGGTTAAAATTTGATTAAAAAAATTATTTTATAATATTAAAAACATTATTTAAAACATTTTAAGTAAAATATTGAAATGGGAGAAAAAGATACCAAGTCAAGTAGAAAAACAATGTCAGTTTTCCTTAAAAACATTATTTATATATATTGAGTAATTAAAGAGAAAAAAATGAAATGAAAAATTATAATTTCTATAAATAACCATAGGATAATAAACTATATTATATTAATATAGAAATATCAAATAACACTTCCAATAGAGACTTAAACATAAACAATCTCAAATAATTGTGAGATTGTGAAATAAACCCTTATCTCATGTTATACTTCCTTAATTTGTGTTCAAATATAATGTATAATAAATATAGTTTTATTATAAATATACTCCAAAACATACTCATATATATTATTCCATATATGATTTGATTATAACCTTTTATCACCAATTTATTAACAATTCTTTATTGAAATCACTCTTCTAGGTGATAACTTCTTTGTTTTTCATGTATGTTTTGGTTCAGTAGTTTTAGTCCTTGTAATTTTATTATCATTCCCAAATATCTATAATTTTAATAATGATATATATAATATATATTCATTTTATATATATATATTTATTTATTTATAATCGTCCCTAAAAATTAGAGATAGAAACTGAATTACACTATTCATGGAGACAGTAGGTCATACATATTCATGAACAATGTTTTCACTTTTAAATAGAGGAAAAGTTAGAAATTTAAATAATAATTAACCATTCAAGAATAATATATATATATATATCATATATATATTAATTAAATCTATCCTTATTAACATCCATGTAAATAATAAATAAAAAACAAATCACATCGCTTTATAGAGGTGGTATTCCACACGTACGCATGAGTGATGTTATCATTTTTCAAAAGATGGTAAGGTAAGAAGGTAGATGTGAGATTGAAATTATAGAATCATAATAATTTCATAAATATTATTTATAAAAATTAAACCCATCATAATACCCATCCATGAAATATGGTGATGAAAAAAATCATATCACTATGTGGAGGTGGTAGTTCACACCTATGTATGAATGATATTTTCACATCACATTTGATGGAAAAAAGGGTGGATAATGGTGGTTTCATGATCATAATAAAATTTAATTATATTTAGGATAATAAAATTTATTATTTTATGATGAATACCATAGATTTATAGGATTTAAAAGAAGAAGTAAAACAAATAAATTGGTCGGTTAAGGCGGTTACCTATTATTTTAAAGAACACCTTTAGATCCCATTTTATGAACCCTAAGTCGGTATTGTTGGGAGACCATCACCTGAAAAATATAGAAAAGGATTGTAGGGTTTGATCAAGATAGATGGCTCAAATATTTGTAAATAAAATTGTGAAGGTGTGTCCTCTTATAAGGGAGCTAAATGACACACTTTCAATTATAAAAAATATTTAAATATAACTAAGTAATTATCAAGAAAAATGATTCCAAACATAAAAATATTAAAATAAAAAGAGTATAAGGAAGAAATATAATCCAAAAATAAAATTTATTTTTTTCAGTTTTAACCATATCCTTTGATTTATCCCCTTGGTTAACCAAATTTAATCTTAACCATGGTAATGAATTTTTTTAAATATTAAAGAGTTCTAGTTATAATTATAAGGTAAAAATTATATCACAAATCCACAAGAGATGAAATTTTAAACCATATATTATCCCCCTTGTTTTAGTTTAATATTTTTATGATTTCTAAATAATTTAATAAAAAATTATTTTCAAAAATATCATTAATGTCATTTTTGACAATATTCATTTAATTTGACTTTAATGGAATAAATTAAAAAAGATAGGATTCAAATATAAAACATTAGCACATCACTAATATTTTATGTTTATCTAATAAATTCATGTAAAACAATAATTTATCCAAATTATATTACTTTTAATTTTTTTAAATATTTTATTTTATTTTTCTATTAATTTAATAAATACTTTACCGGTGTTGTGTAAGAATTTAAGGTAATTATTAAATCACTAAAAATTATAAATAAATCATAATGATAATAAAAATTAATATTTAAAATAAACATTTATAATTAAACTTATCCCATATCATTATAAAAAATTAGAGTTATTAATATCAGGAGAGTGGTATTTTTTATTTATCAATTTCTTAAAATCATATAAGGCACATATTCATATAAATATGACACCAAATGGCCATATATTCATGAATTTGATATAAATGGATGTAATAAACTCTTATAATTGGTAAAAGTCAAGTATTAGAGAAATTTTAAAGCATTATCCCAAATTTTTAACCCTATTATTCATGTTTTACCCTTATTGAGGGGACAAAATTTTACTATTATTACTATTCATATTGAAAAAAATGTTAACTATTTACCAAATTTGATTATAATGATTCCAAATATAGAATCCATTTTTAAGGATTCAATTTTTATATGTTTAATCAATTAATTTTAAAATAAGTGTGCAAAACGCAACAAAACCCACTTTTAGATAAATATAATTTTAATCATAAAACTAGATTTATTCATATCATATGCTGAGAAAAACATTAGATGAATGTTAACATATTTTATTTAAGTTATAATATTTAAATTTTATTTATATCATTCACCAATAGTGATTAATTTAATTTATTAACATAAAAATATATTCCCATTATAAAAACAATTTTCCTAAAAAATATCTCTTTTATTTTAAAATATATTTTATTTTCATTTATAATTAATTGATATCCAATGAATTTATTTTTAAAATGTTTAAAACATAAATTTATCATTATTTAGTTATTCTTATTCATACACTGCATTTTAATTACTATGTTATAATGATATATAATATTTTGGTTCATTTAGACTCGGGGTTGCATGTATCCCAATTTATCAAAAAACTTTCATTTGAAGAGAAATATATCATAAAATTTCAGGGTATTACACACATATCAGGTGCCCGAAATTCCATATCTCAATCACCATCAGCCCCAACAAGATCTAGTGGAGGTCTAAGCCCGAGGATTTAAACAATTTCAATTAAGAGAGGTTGTGCACATGGCGTGCCAGCGTAATCGCATAGGTTTCACATACTAGAGAAACAAATCAGACCTTGGGGAGTTTTTTTAGATCACCAAACTCAAGATAATATAATTAGGAATCCATGATCAAGAATTAACAGTAACTTGAAACACCATGGTCTTAGATTCAAGGCATCTTAATTGAACTAAGGATCAAGGAACCAAGATAAATGCACTGAAGAATCTAAAGAATACTTAGAGAAACCTTCAAATTAAGAAAACCGAAATTAAGGTTTAAAATGGTCTAATTAGTTGTTAAATAAGGGTTTTTATGGTCATAAATATTATTTTCCTCATAATCCTAAGCTCTAGTGGCACCATTGGCTAACCAGTGGTGTCATCCAGTGCAATTGTATGGATAGAAACTCCACCGAAATTCTAGTGGGTCTCCTATTGGTGACTTGTTTCTCTTGGAAGTTAAATGTTGGTTGGTCAACTTCTAGTATCCTTAATAGGATACAGGTGAGTGCACTAGATATACGGTGCACCCCACTAGCTAGCTTATGCCACCACAACATCTTCTAAGCTATAAGCCATCTGTAAACCACCTCTTACGAACCCTCATGCACCTGTAAAATTGTAATGGACCAAACTTTTGAATAGTATTTTGTTTCCTAAAAAATTATGTTTTACTATGTTATGATCAATAAAAATATATATGTATAAATTAAATGTGACCATCAGGTTTTTATGGTTATATGACCATTGGTTAATATGACTGTTGGAAACAATAATAATTTTTAACATTATAATTATTGTATATAAATAGAAATGATAAGGGAAAATTATTTCAGAAAGAATATTTTATGGCCTCTACTAGTATAATAATTCCATATGAAGCCCATTTGTTCGAGATTGGGAAGGAGGTAGCATCACTGGGCTTTTCTCTAGACCATGCCCAAGCCAAGATTAAACATGTTAAGCTTGGACAAAATTGCCTATAAGAGAAGTACAAGATGATAGAAATCACCAATCATACAATGTTGTCTGAGTTGTACCAAGAATGTATCATCATTGCACACCTTAATATAAGGTCTTATGCTAGTGTTATAAGGGGTTATGTAATGGGGCCTTAGTTACCTTGTGTAATCCCTTTGTATAAATAAATTTTTTATTTCATAATTTCCATTTTAATAATAGTTTTTCCAAATAAGATATATATATTTAATTGAGACAAATTTGATAAATTGATTTTACTAGCAAAAATTGTACTTTTTTTTGTATTTCTCAGAGAAATATTAGGGTAAAATAAACATGAATTTTGAATTTAAAATGTAAAAATTAATCTAGGGTGAATTTTTAGTATTTCTCTAAGAATTTTCATGTTTTTGATGAATATTGAAAAAAAGATTACTTTAAAATAATTTTATACTTTATATAATTGATATTGTGAAATTATTTTTGAAAAATGGACATACACAGTTGTGATCAGTAAAAAATTTAGAGTCTGATACAATCAACTTAATTTTTGGTGAATGGTAACAAATGAAAAGTAATATTACTCTTATGAATATTAATATGACCAATGGAATAGTAACCTCACTTAATAAAGTATAAATATAATTTAGGCATATTGAATGGTAATGTGATATAATAGTATAAGTAAATAACTATTTTAGAAATTATTAATTAAGTATTAGTATTTTTTAATTAAATAATGATTTTACTTAACAATTAAATTTATCATGTTTATAAAATTATTTTCATAAAATGGAATTAATTTTTTTTAATTCAGAACATTAATATTAGGTTCAAGTGAATTTATGAGATTTTTATAAAATGTTTTGTTTTTTGGTAAATAGTAAAAATACAGTTTTTGATTTTTCAGTGTGTTTAATGAAATCATAAAGATGTAATATTTAATTTAAAATAATGGTAGACTAGTATGGATTAAAATATGATATTATGTGTCCCAAGTGGCCAAAACCATGGGAAAATACCATGGGAAAACCCATGGTTTTACAAATACCACTAATGAGGTGTTCTCAGAAACTAATAAAATACTCCCTCCTTTACTATAAATATCAAGTCATTACATCATTTAATTTCATTAAAAATTCATTAAACAGAAATTTATGATAGTGTTACCTCCCAATGAGTCCTCCTAAGGTGTCCTGAAGCCCTCAAGGTTCCGATCTTTGAGTTTTAGAAGTTACTATTCAAGGTAAGGGAATTTCCAACTTCTCTTTTCCTTCCAAGTTCTCTTTTATGTGGTATGTCTTTCAAATTTACATAACATGTTCTTATTTATATTTTATTTAATCCCTATAATGTATTATGAGTCTTTTATGAATGATTTTACCTTGTCACCTTGATTTTTAATCTTTTTTAAAACTTTGTTTCATACTCATTATGCTGCAAAATTATCATCTCAAAATCTCTCTCTTTTTCTCAAGGAATTATATTATTTATGTGAATACCAAACCTATTTAATTTTTAGGGGTATACATCAGTACATAAAAATTATTTATTTTATTCTATAATTTATATACATAAAACCCTCATTCCATTTTTTTGGGTTATAAATGACATAATGATCATGTTTTTAAGAAATTTTTAAAATGCTATGATTTTGATATGAAACCCATTCCTTTTATTCTATATGGGTTATTTATGAAATGTTTTATTATGATATATTTGTATCAAATGAAAATAAATAAATATTAAGGGTGCACCCTTATAGTGTTTCAATGCATTGGTAAATAAATTAATCTATAGGGATGACAAGATTTACGATGCCTTGGTGAATAACCTTAGTAATTTTTATGAAACCTCAGGGATGAACCTTAGTAATATGCTTATAAATGTATAAATTAAATGTTGTAGATACAATTTAATGATATTAATAAAGTTATTGTTATCATTATATGTCTCTTTCTCATGCCTTTATGATATTTCTTCAAGTTCTTATTGTATTCTCACAAGCCCACATGTAAATTATTTTCCCTATTTTCCATTACTGGGAATTTTGCTCACCCTTTTCTTTGATGTATGTCCCCAGGTTATAAGATGAAGTAATTTTACTTAGGATGAACATTTAAAGAATCCTTTCAATTAGATTAAAATAATTTTATATTTTTTCATGTATTATGTACCTTTTTTCCAAGACACAAGCCTTTAAATATCCCCTGTTAGTAAAATGTAATGTAAAGTTATGTAATAAAAAGGTGGGATTACATAGTTGGTATCAGAGGATAGTTTAGTTATTTATGGGAATTAAGATATGAAATATTTATGAATAACCCTATATAAAATTTTAAATATAGTAAAACAACCTGGTTTTTTTCTGAAATATTAAGTAAGTGGTTTCAAAACAAATAAATCCTTGTCTGGATATGAATAAGTGGATGTGGCTCTGGCACAAATATATATTAGGGTAAAACCAAAAAAACACACTTTGACCTAGACTCGAATGGGAACCGGTTCACAAAAACAGGCCTTACTACACTCCTAGTTTGACACTCTCATGGGATATTTTTGGTTAATCACAAGCTTTTTATTAATTATTATAAAGGATTTATAGAGAAATTTAATTGTTGTTTAAACATGAAGTTTTAAGACATATAAATACTTTACAGATAAAATATTTGTAAATGAAATTAGTTTCTTAATAAAGTTTTATTCTTTTAGAAAATGTAAGGAAATAGGGGGAACTATGCAAATGGTGAATAAAATGGACCATGCGCTGACGGCCCTCTGATAGAAGCCGGGATGGAAACTTTCATGATAATGATGAATCAACTGACTCAAGTTATGGGAAATAAACTGAATCAAGCTGAGAGACAAATTTCACCACGAAGGGAATAATTTTTTTAACTTATTTATGTGTCAACAACTACTAATGTTCAATGGCTCTACCGACCCATTGATTACTGAATAGTAGATCAGTTTTATCAAAAATATATTTTTTATACTCTGTTGTTCAAAATAGAAGAAGGCCACCCTGACTGTTTAATGCTTAGAGGGAGAAGTTGATTAGTAGTGGTATCTGATTAAAAACATGAGGCCAAAAGGGTATATTGAATCTATGGAGTGGTAAGATTTCATAAGTATCTTCTTCAATAATTATTTCCCTCATTCAATGAGAACAAAAATAGAGAAGGAATTTCTGGATTTAAAGTTGGAGGAGAATGAATAATTGGAAATCTATGAGATGAAATTCCCAAATCATTCATGTTATAACTCTAGATTTTTCATGGATCCTAATGGGAAGGTTGATATATTTTTTGGTGGACAAAGACCTCATCTACAGAATAATCTAACCAACTAAGACTATGATAGCTTGGATAAGATTGTAGGGAGTGCTATGAAAGTCGAACTGGAGTTCAATGAGATGCAGTGGTCTCATAATTCCAATGAAAAGAAGATATAAATGGATCCAATCTTGGGGAGGATCTTTGATTGGGGAAGTATAGGAAAGAAAGTTTAACTTTCCACGTGTAATAAATTTGGGAAGAATCATTCGGGGAACTTCCTTATCGGGAGTGGGAATCATTTCAAGTGTGGAAGAGATGTCCATATCACACAAAATTTTCATAGTGAGGTGAAGCCTCAACTTACCAACACTAAAGAAAAAGGTAAGATGGTGAAATCCTTACCTGAAGTCAAATGATTCATGTGTTTATAGGTAGGGAACTTTTCCAATCACTGTGAAAATATGAGGGCAGTGGTGGGGAATCACCATTGGCCTTAGAAAAAGAGAAGGGAGCAAGGTTATTATTTTTCTATCACGATGGCTGATGTTGAACATCCAAATGATGTGGTGGAAGGTACTCTTATTGTTCCCTAAAAGCTAGAAATTACTTTGTTCGCTTTTGGTTATGCACATTTCTTTATTTCCTCCAAGTTTACAAAGAATATAGAATCAATCCTCGAACTTTTAAAAGTAGGGTTATTAGTCAAGACTCCTGGATGGGTTATTCAAGAATCAATAGTGTTTAGAAACTCTAGTATTTACTTTAGAAAACACAATATTATCACAAATATAGTATTAATTCCCATGTTAGAATTCGACATTATATTAGGGATAGACTGACTCTCAAAGTATAATGCTAAGATCAAATGTAGAAGGAAGGAAATATCAATAGTCTTGAATGGAAAACCTATAGTTATTTTCCAAGGAGACATATCTTAACCTAATCTTTGTCTAGAAGCACCTCCTATAGCCTTTTTTATGGAGTTTATATATGAAGATAAAGAAGTAAATAAGAGTATAAGGATAGAAAATTTCCCCATCATCTAGGAATGCATCGACGTATTTTCAGAGGAGTTACCCGAACCTCCCCCAAAAAGAGAGGTAGAGTTCTCCATTGAACTCATACCAAGATCTCATCTGATATCAAAGACCCCATATATGATGGAAAATGTGGATCTTGAGGAATTAAATTAATAACTCCAAGATATTTTAGAGAAGTGTTTTATCCGACCGAGTGTGTCTCCTTGGGTAGAACATGTTCTCTTTGTGAAGAAGAGGATGGATCAATACGTCTATGAATTGATTATAGAGAACTGAATGGGATCATAGTGAAGAAAAAATACCCCTTTCCAAGAATTGATTTCTTAGTTGACCAACTTCATGGGGCTTATCTCTTCTCCAAGATTGATCTGGTTATCATCAATTGAGGGTGAATAAAGAAGATATTCTGAAAACTACCTTTTAATCAATATATGTACATTATGAGTTTGTTGTTATACCCTACATCTTGACTAATACACCTACTATTTTTATAGATTTTATGAATAGAGTCTTTGAGGACTACTTTGATAATTTTTTGGTAGTTTTTATTGATGATATTATGATATATTAAAAACGTCATGAGGAGCATGAGGATCATCTAAGGCTTATATTGAAAAATATTTGGAAGGAGAGGATTTTTGGAAAGTTTAGCAAGTGTGTATTTTGGTTACAGCAAGTTTCTTTCTTGGGGAAAATTTTAAGAAATGAAGGAATCTCAATTGACCCCATAAAGACAAAGTTTTTATAGGAGTGGCCTCATCCTACAACACTAACTGATATTCATAGTTTCCTTAGTTTAGAAAGATATTATAAGAGGTTTGTGAAAACTTTTCATGACTTTTTAATCCATTAACCAAGTTAACATGAAAAGGGGTCAAGATCATCTAGAAAAAGGAGTGTGAGGAAAGTTTCCAAGAGCTAAAGAAGAGATAGGTTACTTCACCCATGTTAACTCTTCCCTCTATCGAAGAGGGATCTGTTATTTTTAGTGATGCATCTCTGAAAGGTATTGGGTGTCTCCTCATGAAAACTTACATGTTCATTGCTTATTTATCTTAATAGTTAAAGCCTCATGAGTAGAACTATCCTACACATGATCTGGAGATAGTTGCGGTTGTTTTTTCATTGAATATTTGGAGGCACTATCTTTATGGGGATAAATGTGATATATACACAGACCATAAAAGTTTAATGTATATTTTTACACAAAATTAATTGAATATGAGATAGAGGAGATTTTTGGAACTTCGTAAAGACTTTGATTGTTCAACTCATTATCTCCCTAGAAGAGAAAATAAAATCATTGATGCATTAAATAGGAAAGACCCTATTGTTATGGAAATGATGAGGATTCAAGGAGATACCTTTCTCAAAGACCTAGTAAAACTGCACATGGGAATTTTATGGGAAGGCATATCATCAACTCTATCCCAAATTATTTCTCAACCTGCATTGCTATAGAAGATCAAAAATAAGATCATTTGTTACATAATAAGTTTGAGTCTATGAGGGATGGGAAGTTTCCCAAGTTCAACATTGATCAAGAAGGTGTACTGAAATTTCTTTCAAGACTATGTGTTCCATCTATTCCAGAAATAAAGAAGGATATGATGGATGAATCTCATAACTCTACATTATCTATATATCATGGAAGCCTGAAAATGTATAGGGACCTTCATGATCATTATTGGTTGGATAACATTAAAAGGGATATTTCTGACTATAGTACAAGGTTCATCGTGTGTCAGTAAGTGATGGTAGAGTGACAAATTCAAAAAGGGGTGTTACAACCACTACCCACACTGTCATGGAAATGGGACAATATCACTATGGAATTTGTCACTGGTCACCTGAGAACTTCCAAAATAAATAATGTGATATGGGTTATAGTGGACCATCTCACCAATAATTCCCATTTTATCTCCATTTGGGAATATTTCTCTCTTGATCAACTTGCCATGATTTATGTGAAGGAAGTGGTAAGGTTGCATGGAGTTCCACTTTTTATCATATCTGATCATGATCCAAGGTTCACATAAAATTTATAGAGAAGTCATAAACATTCTCTATTTATAGAATTGAATTTTACTATGTCCTATCCCCCCAAACTTATAGAAAATATAAAAGTATTATTTAGAAACTTGAGAACATACTTAGAACATGCTCAATGTAATTTAAAGGTGGATGGGAACAACATATCCCATTAGTTGAGTTCTCAAAGAAAAACAGATTACACTCAAGGATTCAAATGAAACCCTATGAAGCTCTATATGGGAAGCAATGTAGAACTCCAACTTTTTGGGATGAAGCTGGTGAGAGAAAGATTCTTAGAACTGATCTTGTACAAGATATGATAGAAAATTTTCATTCCATCCAGTAACACATTAAGGATCCTCAAAGTAGGAAGAAGATATTTGTCGATAACTGTTGAAGGGACTTAGATTTTGATGTTGGTGACATGGTCTTCCTTCAAATTTCACCTTGGAATAGATTCATGAGGTTTGGGAAGCAATCAAATATTATCCCTAGGTTTATTATCCCCAATGAAATCCTTGATCGTGTAGGAGAAATGTAATATCGTCTTGTACTTCCTCTAAATCTAGAACAATTTCATGATATATTCTATGTATCCCTCTTGAGGAAGTACATACTTCACCCTTGACGGGTACTAAATCCATAGGTGGTACAACTAGAACATGACCTCTCTTATGAGGAGAATTCTGTGGAGATCTTGGAACATAGAGATGAAGTTCTACACAATAAGACTACCCACCTTGTTAAAGTTTTGTGAAGGAACCACAAATATGAATAATCCATGAGGTAACCAGAGAAGACTATGAGGTAGAAGTACCCACACTATTTCTCTTCTGAGGGTAAAAGTTGAAATTTTAAGGATGAAATTTCTTAAGGGGGGAAGAATGTAACGACCCAAACTTTTGAATAGTATTTTGTTTCTGAAAAAGGTATGTTTTACTATGTCATAATCAATAAAAATATATAAGTATTAATGAAATGTGACTATCAGGTTTTTACTGTTATATAACCATTGGTTAATATGACCATTTGAAAAAATAATACCTTTTAATGTTATAATTATTGTTTAGAAATATAGATGAGAATGGATAATTTATGTAGAAAGAATAGTCGATGGCCTCTGCCAATAGAATCATTCCATACAAAGCCCATTTCTCTGAGTTTGGGAAGGAGGTAGTATCACTAGGTTTTTCTCTGGACCAATCCAAATCTGAGCTTCAACATGTTAAGCTTGAAAAAAATAGCCTATGGGAGAAGTTCAAGTTGATAGAAATACATACTCGGGTAATTTTGTCTGATCCGCCCCAAGATTCTATCACCATTGCAAACCTTACTCTTAGGTCCTATGAAGGTGTTATAAGGGGTTATGTAATGAGGCCTTAGTTACCTTGTGTAATCTATTTGTATAAATAAAATTATTATTTCATCATTTAAATTTTAATAATATTTTTCCTCAATAAGATATATGTTTAATTGATAAAAATTTGATAACATGATTTTACAGGTGAAAGTTGAAATTTTCTTATATTTCTCATAATTAGAGAATTATTAGGGTAAAATAAACAAAATTTTTGAATTTCAAATGAAAAAATTAATCTAGGATATATTTTTAGTATTTCTATAAGAAGTTTCGTATTATTGATGAATATTAAAAAAATTAGTATTTTAAAATAATTTTTATAAATTAAATAATTGATACTGGGAAATGAGTTTTGAAAACAGACATACAAGGTTGTGATTAGTAAGAAATTTAGAGTCTGATAAGATCAACTTAATTTTTGGTGAATGGTAACATATGAAAAGTAATATTACTCTTATGAATAGTAATATGACCAATGGAATAGTAACCTCACTGAATAAAGTATAAATATAATTTATGCATATTGAATGGTAATGTGATATAATAGTATAAGTAAATAACTGTTTTAGAAATTAGTTATTAAGTATTAGTATTTTTTGAGTAAATTGTGATTTTAGTTAAAAATTAAATTTCTCATATTTAGAAAATTGTTTTCATAAAATTGAGTTCATTTTTTGAATCCATAACATCTATATTAGGTTAGGGTGAATTTATGAGATGTTTATAATTTTTTTTGTTTTTAGGTGAATAGTAAAAATACAGTTTTTGAGTTTTTATTGTGTTTAATGACAACATAATGATATAATATTTAATTTAAAATGAAGGTTGAATAATTTAGATTAAAATATGATATAACTAGTCCCAATTTGAAATGGAAAAATACCATTATCAAGCTCATGGTTTTGCAAATACCACCAATGAGGTGTCCTCAAAAATTAACAAAAAACTCCCTCTCTTTTACTATAAATACCAATCCATTAATTAGTTTCCTATTATTAAAAAAACCATTACCCCAAAAGTTATGATAGTATTACCTCCCAAGTATTCCTCATAATGTATCCTCAAGAACTCAACATCTCGATATTATATTTTTATAAGTTACTCTTAAATGTAATGGTATTTCCAACTTCGTTTTCCTTTCAAGTTCTCTTTTTTGTGGTATGTCTTTAAAATTTCCATAACATGTTATTATTGCCATTATATTATATCCCTATATATTATTGTGATTATTTTATGAATGTGTGACACCTTTAACCTCTCTTTTTAATTTTTTATTATACTATGTATCATACCCGTTATGCTACAAAATTTTCATCTCAAATCTCTCTCTCTCTATTTCTCAAGGAATTATTTTATTTATGTGAATACCAAAAGTATTTCATTTACAAGGGTATTAATCAAGAAATAAAAAAATTGATTCTAGAATTTTCATACATAAAACCCTCATTCCTTTTATGTGAATTATAAATGACATAATAATCATGTTTTATGAACTTTTTAAAACGCTGTGATTTTGATATGAAACCCATTTCTTTTATTCTCTAGGGGTTATTTATGAAACGTTTGATTATGATATATGTGGATAAAATGAAAATAAATACATATTAAGTGATTTCCCTTATGTCACTCTAATTCATTGGGTAAATAAATTAATCTCTGGAGAAGACAAGTTTTACGATTCCTTGGTGAATAACCTTAGTATTTTTTGTGAAACCTCAAGGATGGACCATGGTGATATGCTTATGAATGTATAAATTAAATGTTGTATCCAAATTTTAAAGATATGATTCAAGTTATTATTATAATGATATTCTAATTTCTCATGACTTTATGATATTTTCTCAAGTTCTTATTGTATTATCACAAGCCCACATGTAAACTATTTTCCCTATTTTCTCTTAATGGTCTTTATGCTCACCCTTTATTTTATGTATGTACTCAACTTATGAGATGCAATAATTTTTCTTAGTATGAAAATTTAAATAATCCTTTAAAGTATATTAAAATAATGTTTTATGTTTTTATATAGTATTTACTTATTTTCAAGACACTAGACTTTAAAGATCCTCTGTTTGTAAAATGTAATGTAATGTTATGTAATAAAAAGGAGGGATTCCATAGAAATTCAATTTTAACTACATCCAAGGGCTCATTTATATAATTTAATATGGTACAATAAAACATAAAATGTAAGATACCTGGGTAAACAATGGTGTTTTACAATTTATGATAGGTTGAATCAATCTATATAAGAGATTCTTAGAGATTCTTCCTTCCTTGTATTGGTGTAAGTCATTTTTAGAGCTTAGGAAGGGTATCCATTTTGATTTTGGTGATTGGATGTCAGGATTTTCACTTTTAGAGTATATACCATTAAAATATCTTTAGAAATAAATTTTATTGATGTTTTATTTAGGCATATCTTTGGTTTTTTGTAGGGGATATAAGGGTTTTGAAGATGTTATACCTTAATAGTGGTTTTGACCCTTGATTTTGATGTGAAACTTGCCTTTAATGAGAATTTTTTTTTGAGGAGTTTCACATGGGGAATCTTGGGTGTGTGTTGGGTGAATGTGATTATTGTTACTATCATATAAGGTTGTGCTCTATCTAGGTATATACTATTTTTTTGGGTTCAATAGAGGTTTATGTTCTATGGATGGGATCCCAGGTTAATCTCACTAGACCTAGGAGTAGATCCAATGTAATTCATTATTAGAAATTCCTACACATGAAGTTTCTTTAGGTAAATGTTTATTTTTTTCTTGGATCCATATTTATTTCCTTATTTTATGTGGCAGATCTTCTAAGGTTTCATCCTTTAGGGAGTGTTTACATCTTTTTAGGGAATAGTTCCTTGTTTATATATCCTTGGGTTTTGGTATATACATTCGTGATTTGTAGGGGTGTTAATAAATTTCTTATAAGGCCCTCAGTCCCTTATTAATTATTTATTGAGGCCTTATATTAATATAGAATTTTTTAGTGGATTATTTTTCTTAGGAGATTTATAATTCTAGCACTATTCATGAATGGTGGAGATACCACTATAAATATTTTCTTTCCACTAGATTGATTAAGAGTCTATGAGGGTTATCTATGTGTGGATAATTTTGGATACCTGAAGTACACTCAACCTTCAATTTGGATATAGTAGGATGTTTATTTTTCAGCCTTATTATTTTAATACATTGGATATAGTTTAATCCAATGTCGTGGAGTACTAAGGTTTATGGATTCAAGTTTTAAAAGAGGAGGTTGGACCTCTCCTAGTTTTGATCTTCCTTTCTTACTTGAGGATTTCTTGGGGATAAATTGTTATAGTGTGGAGAAATGTGAAAAATTGAACACATTTATTTATTTTATTTTATTTATTTATTTATTATTATTCAATTTTATTGTTGAGTTTCAATCTAGAACATTTTAAAATAATGTAATTCTACAAATTTCTTTGTGTGTCATGGTGTTAGCCATCACAATTTGTAAAATTGTTCAGCAATCATGCGACAACCATGTATTTAAGTATATAACTAGATAGTGTTGTTTGGAATGAAAATTGTGCATTTAGAAAACCATGTGCGATCCAAGGGGAAACTATAAAAGGTATTTAGGGCTTTCCAAAGTTGGTCACATGGGTACCATAGGGTTTAGAAAACCATGAGTGTAAATAGTGTGAGTTTCACAAGTTATTTTTAAAAATTATCAAAGTTACCTAAAGAAAAAAACACTATCTCACCCTATACCCCCTATCGCATCAAACCAGGATACCCCAAGTGGGGTCCATGAATGTCACCCCATCTTATCCTCCCCTCGGATATTTGTCATTCCTCCCAATTTCGAATGCGATGTTCCAAGGTAACAGTTTCTCCCCCTCTCTTTCTCAATTTCCCTTGGTTTTATTTGGCCCTTATTATGCATCACCCTAGAATAAACCCTAGTTTGTGTTCAATTTTTTACCCAATTTGGTTCTTGTTTCTAGTTTATATAGTGTGTTTGATGGACCTTTCATCTTCCGAAATCAAGGATTTCATTGCATATACACATTATTGAGGTATGTGTTTCCACGAATTTGGTATTTCTCAATTTTTTGCATAATATTGGACATTTAAATTAATTTATTTGACACTATGAATTTAATTTTGGTTTATTAAAATTTATTTCACAATCTGGTAATGGTTTTGAGGAATTTCAATTGATTTCCAATTGGGTTTTAGGGATTTTCCCCTGCTTTTTATCTTATTTAAAAGAATAAATTATATTTTTACCTGGTAAAATATTTGGGATGATTTCCAAAGATATTTTGGGTGTTAAAAATTTATTATAGGTTGTTTGAGGAATTTTATTAAATTTCTAAGCTTCATCATTATGTTATTCCCATGTGATTGATGTCTGTTGTTATACACATATGTATGGGTATATATATATATATATATATATATATTGACACATTCACATATTCACATGATAATATGGGAATATTTTCATTGATAGGTGTTTATATATATATATATAATTACATATGTGTATAATGTTTAAAGGGAAGCCGTGAAATATAAACCTAATGATTGAATTTAGTTTTTAAAAATATTTCAAAGAGTGTTTTAAAAGGCTTCATTTATTTTAAAAAGAAGATTAAGATTGTTAAATATTTTGAGACAACTTTGAGAAAAATTAATGGTTATAAAGTTATCTTTCAAAAGATATTTTTGAAAGATGGTGTGAGTTACAATTGAGTTCTTTATTGTGGGTTGTTATTGTTTATGGATAATTATTATAGTGTGGATTGTATTGTGGATGGAATGTGGGAGACTATAGGTAGGTAGGTACTGGAATTGGTGTTTCCCTAATTCTAGGAATCTTACTAGTGAGGGTCCATTATAGATGTCATATGGAGAGTCACAAGGTATGGTTGAGAGTTTCATATAGGTCTTACTAGTGTTCCCTATAGTGATTCCTAATTACCTTTGGAACCTATAGGTTATAGATCATATTATGTGTCTTGGATTATGATTTTTTTGTTCCCACACTTATTATATTAGATGATCCCATGATTATGATTTGATTAATATGGTTAACTTGATTATTTACTTTGTATAAAATTTAGTTTTTATTTAATTTTTTAATGTTTCTATTGTATTTAATTTATTATTTTTGGTTATTCTCTTGGAATATTTTTTGTAGTAAAAAAGGGTAATTTTTGAAGCATGTTCACATGATTTGGTTTTCTTTTAAAAAAAATTTCTAAGTTTATTATGTGAGTCTTTTTGATAAAAGAATACTAGGGTAAGAAAATTGATTTTCAATTAATTGTTTTCATTTATACAAAATGAATGGATGTTTTAGAAAATGGTTACCCATGATGTTTGGTTTTCTAAAAGGAATGAAAGTTATTTTTGGAATATATTTCAAACAAGTATATTTTTAGTTTATTTTGGAAAATAAAATAATGGAATTAGTGGTGCTTACCTACTTGTATTTCAAGATCACAACCTACTCACACCACTCAATGTTTTTAAATAGAGTGTCCATTTAAAGATTCTAGACTATACTCTCAGAATTGGTTACAAGGTTTGGATAAAGAGTGACCTCAGGTCATAAGGGTTTATTTGATTAGGTATGTCAGTGTTTTATTTTCAATGTTTTTTCCACACCATCCATGTAGTTATTTTATTTCTTTATATGGTTTTAGGTGTAAAGATATTTTGGTGGTCAATGATAGGTAGTGTTGTAGGAATCTATATAGGGGAAGGTGTCCAGAGTGTGGGTTGAGATTTTATTTCTATATTTGTTTATTATTTTATTATTTATTTATTTTTTGTCGATATGTTTTTGGTATGGATATTTGAAATATGAATGGATCATACCAAAATTCTGGTAGAATTATGTTCGTGTGTAAATATTTCTTATATTATAGAAATCATTCTCAATAATTTTCATTGATTCCTATGAGGATTTTCATCTATCTAGAGGGATTAAAGATTCCCTTCGAGTTAGTGACTGCACGACTTAGGAACCAGTTTAGATAGTGGCATGGTCCAGGTCATTACATAGAACACATACACATATATATCAATATCTGAATTATAGAAGAAAATACACATCTTCAACTATAGGAAATTCATATCACTAAATCTAACCATTTATTATTTCCAGATGCAAATACACATCTCTAGGGCTAAAACAATATCCTGTAATACTATAGTAAATGAAAATTTCTAGGGATATAGTTGTATACATGGTAAACCAAATCTTAAAATAGTGGGAAGGATAATAAATAGTATCATGTTCATCATCATCCACCTCAATACTTTGCTAGGAGAGAGAAGGGGTGTTTCCACTTGAGTGAGTTTTTACCCATCTCATTATTATAGTTTAGATTCTATATGATCTTTTAATATTGACCAATATTATTCTTTTTTTTCTCACATTTGGGATACTTAAGGAATTACCCATCTCCATCTATCTCATACCGAAGACATTGGAGGAATTACTCTCCCTAAATATCTTCTAGATATGTGTGATCTATCTTTTCCCATTGTAGTGGATGTATATAGGAAAATACATGCATTCTTCATCATTAGTATCTACCTAAATCAGTGGGTAATATACCGTATGATAACATTCACCCCACTCTGACCCTAGAAAAAGGGTGGATGTAAAGAAGATTGATCACCATAACACAACATCATCAATATCCATCTATAATTTTTTACATCACATCTCATAGAAAATGAGTACACACAACTACTCAAGATCATTGATCCCCCTATTATGTTCAAAAGAACCCTTGAGTAGCAATCTAACTTTTGTATCCTCCATAATGTATTCCAATCACCTAGAATCATGATTTTACACCTCAACCTTACATTTTCCTATTATTTTATTTATTTATTGGTATTATACTTCTCCTTGGATTGTTGGGATAAATTTAACTAATTTTTTTAATTTTCTAGATATAGTTATAGATGCACATTTAGCACTAACTATATGGATAACCATGAAAACCCTATAATACCTTATCATTGGGGATTTTATTAGTATGTGCATGGTTTTATTAACCGTGCAACCAAAACATGTGGATTACTAGGCATTTCCCATAAGGGTAACATAACTGGAACATGGTTTGGAAAACCATGCTTCCAAACCATACGACCTTTACAACTTTTAAAATTTTGGGAAAACCTAAACTACCCACCCCAATTTTAAACTTTTTAGCATATCTTCTACCCCTTTCAAACACGCACCTCTAGGAAATAATACTAGGTGATTTCCTCCTAATTCTCCATGGATTCATTCTACTCTATGATTTTAAGAGGTTTCTATAAAGATAGGGTTCTTTTCCATATCTCACTTCTTCTTTTCTTCCTTTATTTATTCTTATTTTTACCTAGGGTACATGGTGTCCAAGCCCCAGGTATTGAGATTGGATTTATCTTTTTATTCTTAGTGTATAGGATTTTCAAATCTCATCTTGATACCTCTCCTATCTACTTCCATCAAAGGTGACATTTTTCTATTGGTTTATGGTGGGTTACTCAATTCATTTTTCCTTAAACTTGAAAACCATGATTGATTTATTATTTTCACATAAGGTATGGTTAAAATATATTTAATTTCATGATTTTTATTTTTATAAATTCTAATAAAGTAGTTTTTCATGTCTTGAAAATGGGATTTTCAATGACATTTAGTCCATGTGGAGCTAAAAATGTTTTTTAAACATTCAAAGTGTTTGAAAAAAACACTATATTTTCCTCAAGAAAAATTTGTTTTAAAGTGATGTTAGTGATATCTAAAAACCTTTAAAGGTTTTATAAAAGTAATAAAATGAGGATTACACATGTTTTTAAAATCAAAGTGGCCTTTTTTGTAAGAGTTTTTTGTTATTATTGAGATTTTAAATTCCTATATTATTATTTTATGGTTCTTATTATTTTATATAACTCTCATTTTTTGTAGTAATATTTTAAAATATTTTTTATATTAAGTGTTTTTAAGGTTTTTATTATGGAAATAGATTCTCATTTTGGTTTAAAATCATTAGTTTCACAGCATGAAGTCATGTTTTAAAAAAAGATTCCATGTTTTAATATTTTGATTTAATGATTAAATTCCCGCATTTAAAAACATTAAAATATTTTATTGGTTAGAATTTATAAAAGGGGTATCAAAGATTGGTTAATAATTTATGAATTTGTTTTTGAATTTATCCCCTTTTTATACTTTATTAATCTTGATGGTCATATTGAGTGGGTTTTTTTATAAAAAGAAGAAATTTTGGTGAATGAGGGATTAGAGAGGAGTTGAGGAATGTTTTATATGTTTTTTGTGTTTCATGTGATCTAATCTAGAATATACGCTCACTTAACCTTTTTTTTAATCATGGGATCCCAAGGAATTTTGTATATAATGCTAAGAAAAGTTATTCTTAGCATTATGCATCATTCCTCTCCATGGAAAATGTTACAACGCCAACTAAACATTTCTAAGGTATGTATTAGAGAGTCTCTTTATGGGTTGACCTATTCCTATAGGCATTGATACTACTATACCTTTTGATTGATCATAGTTAACTATGATTGTTTAATCACTGGGAGAGTATAGAGTCCTTACTTCCTTGACCTTAGTTTCCCTAGGGACACTCCCTTTATGATTCTTAATTTTGGGTTTTTCCTTTATTAAATTTTTTTTCATTTGATTATATATATTTATGTCTATTATAGTGATTTTTATTTTTTATCATGTTTAGTATTTCATCCTTTATTCTTAAAATATAAATTTTTACTTTTAATTCTAATACTTGTGTGTATTTTGAGTTAACACTTTTATTCATCTGTTAAAAATTGAAATTAAGATAAGAAAAATGGGTTATTTAAAAATAGAGATTATTTTATTTCATTTCTGAAAAATGTATCTTTGTTTTTAAGGGTTTTTCATAACATAGTTTCTTCATTTTAAATTTCCTATTTTTCCTAAAAAAATATCAATATGATCTTTGGTTTTAATGGGTAATTATCACTTTGAGATGGAAGGGAATTTCTATAATGGTTTCATGTGATTATTTTCTATTAAAATGGAAAGTATATCTTCATAGTTGTGTTTTAAAACTAGAAATACATACCTTAATTTTTCAAAATTATGCATGGTGTGTGGGGAGCTTAAATATTAGGATTTTTTACCACAAGTATAATCATTTCAATTTCAGTTCATGTTCTTAAGGATCCCCATATTATGAAATATTTCTTTCAAGTTTCTCATGGGGCGACTGTTAGAGATGGTGTATGATGGTGATTGTGGGTAACACAGAGTCTCTATGATTATTATTTGGGTTTTATTTATTTATTATTATATTGTATCAAAAAAATATTGATGTTTTCATAAGATATTAATTTGTTTCATATTTCCTCTTACTTGTTATAATTGTGGTATGTATTTTTATTCTGAATATTCCTCATTTGGATTGATGTTTAATTTAAAAATTTATTTATTTTTCATGGGTATTATAATTATGGATGAGTCATTTTAGATTTATAAAAAATTTACATTGTATCATTATTATTATTTAATTTGAGGAAATTATTCCATTTTGGCCTTACTACGGATTCACTCAAATATTAGTTTAGGGATTTCCGAGTTGGTTTAGGACACATGAGTAATGAATAATAATTCAATAATAGATTGGTATTAGTTTTTAAATAAAACTTTTATTCACATCATAACACAATTGATTATATGGTCCCCTTATTCATCATTGGATATCAAAAAATCCCTCCAAACAATCACTAACCAATACCAAGGTAATGGGAAGCAAGGAAATCATCTAGAACTACCAAAATCCATAGAGAACAAAATAATCATATGACTCTCATCCCTAAGCCAACTAGCACTACAATCCCCTTTATGGATTTATAAAAAAACATCTATCATATGGTTTAACTGCATTAGTATCCTACGAAATGATAGAAGAGGCCACTATTTAACTACTCGATCACATTAATTTTATGATATTTAGGACCACATTTCCCCATAGTATGAGATTTTCTCATCCAATTCCTCAAATTTTCATTGATATTCATAATCTATATGAGGGAAAAGTGTTAATCTCCCAACCTTGTTGAAAAATCTTAAGCATTATTCATAGATATATCCAATAACAAAAAAATATCTTTTTCAACCATATTTAGTGAGTTAACATAGAAATCAAGTATCAATAATATATAGTGATGACTAGATCAGTGTAACCCCGTGATTTCAATAACACCCATTCTCATAGGACAATATATGAAACTATTGACACTTCATCTTTTGATAGCCAAGACAACCATCAAATTGAATTTCACAAGATCTAAAATATAGAGTAGCTCTATCTTAGCTCACTATTTAAATATTACTGTAAATATTCACCATATTTCAAGATTTTGTAGGAAGTTTATTCAAGGGTACCCCTAAGGACCTTCAAGGGACAACCCAATAAATAAAAAAAACATTTCATACCTTGTAATGAAACCACTAATAAATGGGAAAAAAATTGAATAATGATTTAATTATAGTCTATGAGAACATTTTTACAACACTCACTCATATCTATGATGCATGATCAAAACTAAATCAAATATCCAATAACACTAGTATTATTTCATCTCTCTTTATATCAACACCATTCACTAATGATGTATCATAGTCATAATGTTCATGCATCACTTATTATAAGAAGATCATCCCTTTTTATCTACCATAACCATAAGTTCTGTGGGAATGATTGTTATACCATATCTTCAAATTGTAACTAGGAAGAAAAAAAAATATCAAAACTCATTAAAAATCATCATTCTAACACTAGATTAGTTAAATCTCGATCTCACATCATATATTCTAGCTCTTTGAAAATTTTATCCACCGAGTAAGAATATTTATTTTATTTGGAATTATTATTTATATTTCCATTGGACTTAGATTTTGAGAAAACTATTATTATATCTATACATTGTGTTTTTGAGGAATCCAATTGGGTATGTTAATAATCACCCATGCATGGGTCTTGTATCCACATGTGTTGTTTCTATGGAAAAGTTTCACAATTTGGTGATTACCTTAGCAGACGTGGAACTAGCAGATCTAGTAAATCTAGTGCAAAGTGTCTTATAGTGTAACATAGTGAAGACAATTTCTATTGATGTTCTCTTCCTTAGTGTTATTAAGGTGTTGATATGTTTTCCTCTATTGTATTTCAGTTTTTATTATTGATATAATTATATTTTTTATTTATATTTTGGTTTTCCTTCATGGAATTGTATTAGACAATCATTTTATATTGCATTAATTATTATATATTTCAGTCACATATATATATATATATATATATGGATAGATATTATTTGTTATATATTTTTTATTATAGATGTATTTTAGTTATAGTTTAATAAATTCTAAGGCTTTCCATATATTATTTTTTCTTCTCATTGCTAGTCAATATATCTTAGACTATTATAGATGGGATTTTGGTGGCACACATGACCTATTACAAGCATAGAATAGGTCTTAGTGTTCCAAGTCATGTCATAATGGTATCAAATTAGTTTAAGACTTTGGGATGGAGTTTAAAGTTAGTTTTATTGTGAGTATTGATTTGGGAATTTAGGGAATCAATTCTAAATGGGTCTTAAGTATGTTTTCCAGACCATGGAGACCTGTATAGGAACAAAAATTAGTGTATTATTTCATCTAGACTTTGATTACCTATTAGTAAGCCTTAAAGTCTAATAAATCATTTTATGGGTATAAGTAAGTTGGTACATGCATAATTTAGTGGATAGATATAGTTTTTCCATGTCCCTTCTATGTTATCTCACCCAAATATACTATATTAAATTTGGGTTGATCCTATCTAATAAGAATGTTAACTATAGGGATTTAACTAATATTTAGAGATAAGGTCATGATGAGCCTATTCTAGTGTTTGAGGCTCTCATTTATAATCAGATAAGTGAAAAGGAATCATTGGGAAGATCAATAGAGAGGTATCTTTTCCCTATAATAATATGGTAGAGTCTTCCATCATTTATACTTACTAAATATTTTCTTATAGATTATATGGTATTTCAAAATGTTCAGAATAGGTATACCTATAATCTTAATGTGTTATATGTATTCCAACAATTTATTCCTCAAGGGTTTATGAGATAATCTTAATCCTTGGGTGATAGAGGAATGGTTGGAATCTAAAAATTGTGTTCACCTATCTATATTGGACACCTTCCAATCAGATAGTGGTTCTTCTATTAGATTTTCCCCTCATTGTGTAGTGATTTGTTGGCTCACATTGTCCCAAACATGCAATGGTGTTACTATACCATGTATAAAGTTTGTACATTTGTTCAAGATGTTTTATCAAACGATGTTGGGGACAGTCTATTTCAAAAGGATCTAATACCTCTTCAGGGTAGTGTGGTCTTGTCCAAGCACATTTTGAGAATTACAGATGAGGTACTCCTTGGTCATGATTCTAAATCGATTTTGTTTAATCTTTGGGGTTTGAGAGAGACCTCGTGATTGAGATTAAATCTAGGGTTACCTATTTCTACATCCCACTCCTACTCCAAGGGCATAAAATGAGATTTGATAGTTGGTATTTCTCTATTAGAAGTTAACCCTAGCTCATGATATGTCCGATTTTTTATACATTTAGTTTCAATGATTATATATATTAACTTCTATTTTAAATATAGCCTTCACATCAGACACTTTCCCATTGTAGACTCTGCATCATTCTAAAAGTTAGTTCTAATATGGGAGTTAGTGGTGCAGGGGTAGTAAGATATGGATGATTTTTTAGACCATCACCGTCACCACCCCTTGAAAAACCTCATCAGGTTTTGAGTATTAAAGGGCTATACATGAATAAATTTTCATGTTAGATAGATTCAGTAATTAAATACTCAAAAGGGTTTAAGGTATGATTTTTGTATTCTTTACTGAAACTCATACCCATTGATTTGAACATATTACATTCCTTTCTTCTTGTATTATTGTTTCAAGTTTTGAAATTATAGAGGATCTTGTCAACATGATTTTTTTGCAGAGACTCCTACTGTGGTGATTAACCTTAATCACAGTAGTTAGAAGTGTGAGTTTTATATTGAACAAGAAAGTTATTTTTTGAAACTCTATCATGTTAGGATGAGACGCTATTTAATAATAATTCATATTAATTATATATATTTTTATTATCATGAGGTAACATTTAGTTAAGAATATGGGTTAAGGTTTACTTGAAATAATGTGTAGGACACGTTCAAAGAAAATTCAAAGGTTTTACTTTCCTTGTAATTGTCTTACATATTACTTTAAAAGTTATACCAATACCCTCTACTAGTTATCATCTAGACCAAATTATCATAGATTGATAACGGTGAAGTTTGGATACTTATGAGAGAATGGTTATTATTTAGCATGGTGAGGACTCTATGAACTATGAAAGGTGACAAATTGTTTTAGGTGTTTGGGTTTGGTTTCTTCATACCATATTCTATTTTCTAGGGATGAAATTCTATGAGAATATTTAATGCATTTCTTGGGAAAATTTTAAATCCTAGTAAGATATTTATGATTTATTAATTAATTTGATTTATTTATATTATTCAAGAATCAAATATGGTAGTCTTAATTGATTCCACCTTGATGAGATGATGTAGGGAGTGAGCATCTCATGCATTTGGTGGTTAATATTTTAATGCACTGAGAGAACCAATGGTGTCGTCAGCTATTGAGGTGTGAGTTTTGTATATTAGAATTCCATAATTTTGGGTATGATATTTAAAATGGTGGTGTAGTAGTTTCCCTACATAAATATTGTGGTTGTGATGGATTATGTAATCATAGTGGTGTAACAGAGGTGTGGTAGCTAACACCCTTTGATAGAATTCCATGATTAGTGGGTGTAATAGATGTTATAGAAACTATCATTGGTGTGGATGGTTTTGATTACAGTTGGAAACATGGTATGTCTTCTTCAGTTATGATAAAACACCCTCACTACTCAATGAGTTTGGTAGGGATAGGATGGATGCATTTATTATGGGGTTAGGTTTCTATAGGTGTTGTACTAGACACTTTACCCTAATGGTATGGAATATGTTATCTTTCTATAAGTTTGGATAGTAGTGTTCCCATAAGGATCATCTTGGGTACTGCGGTGAAAATTTACGAAATAAGGTACCCCGGTAGTGCATGGAACCTTGGATGTGTAGATTTAATTGATAATTATTATTCATTATATAGATAATATATCATTTCAGTGATGAATTTTTCTCTATAGTTTGATGATTTTAGTCACTCAAGGTTCGGTAGGTGTGTCCTAGGGTGTAGAGTTTAAAGAGTAGAATTATCTAAATGGCCAAGATCTTTCACATCATATTGTGGAGGAATAGGTCACTAATTATCTTAGGTTTGGTTTCATTACAACTTGTGGGGGTTGGTTTCATTTCTTCATGTGCTCATCAGTAAAGGTTCTGGGTGTAAAGGAATCACCAGATTGGGTATTACTGACGTGGATTTTTTTCATAATCGATGATTAATCCAAAATTAACATTGATAATAAATGATGTTACCAATGTAATTTATTAAGATATTAATTTTTGTGAGAATTCCACAACCAAAATGTAGGATCATCCCATGATGATTTATAATTAATTTAAGAAATTAAAGAATTACCTTGTGATGAAATATTTCTTCATTTACGAATTTGAAAATGTCTCTACAACATACGGTCATTTTTTTGTAAGAATCAAATGTAGATTCCCACCAACAGTGATCCACACATACTCTTCAAACCTCCAAATGTCACTTTAGGAATGTCTTGGTGCTGTTACAGTAGATCATAATGCTTACCATTTGTCTTTGATCACCCTAGGAATCACATCAATAATGATTCTCTTTAATCTCTCTAGGATCCAGAGAGGTGGATTAGGAAGATTACTCTTTGATATTGAGAGAATTATTGGAGAGGGATCTATCTTGGGATTTGATAGAATTCTCTAAACGTTTTTACACATAACGAGACAAAATGGAAGCACCTTAGGTTAGAAATAATATAATTAGGCCTATGTGATGATAGAGTTAGAAAATAATAATTTCACATGTGTCATTATTTTCTTAATCCTAGAGGATGCCCATGTCTATAATAATAATAATATTATTATTTCTTGACAAGCGCAAAACTCATGATTTAATTAAATATTATTCATTCAAATAATATTTAATATATTATATTTTACTATACCATTAAACTTGGTCTTTAATTCCTCTAAAATATTTATCATCCCTTGAATAGTGAATATTTATTTAATAAATAAATATCATTGTATTATTCATCAATAAATGTCATATTCATTAAATATAAATTAAATATTTATAAAATATTTCGCTCACAAAATATTTTCTCAAATAACTACATAAGAAATATATGTTATCAAGAAAATATTAATAATTATTAAACCATGTGTAAGAATAATATTTATTCAATATGTTAAATAATAAATAATATTATTATTTATCTAGGTTTTTGGATACACTTAGCAAGTAACCCACTAGACCTCTTTCATAGTGGAAATAAGAAAAGTATCCCAAAGTCCCAGGTTAACATCTAGAAACATTCCAAGGTGACCATAGAGAAATAATTTAATGTTACAATAACATAAAATATGATGAAACTTTTACTATTTATTATAATCCACTTATTGTGATATCTCTAATCAATCAGGTTGCATGCTAGTTCCATCAACCTATGTGTTCAATCTCTCTTTATTTTACTTTTCCATAATTGAACTTGTCATTGAACACCATGTACATGGATTTATTTATTCTATATCAATTCTAAAAAAGGTCTCCAGATATCAAATTCCATTAAATAACATAAGGGACAAATACTTTCTCACATTATTCATTAATGAAATATTACTCATGACACTCAATGTTTCATATTTCATTGTGGGAATATGTCATCACATTTTTATCAATACACCAAATTACATGACTCATAATATCCATTAATAATAATATTAAATTATAAAGACCAGTAAAAACATCCATAAATTGGAACATATAATAAAAATATAAATGTGGATTTTTTTACTGGAAGGTTTTATTCACATTATCTCCTATACAAGAAATTACCAAGAGAGTACGCGTTTAGAAGGTGCCTCAAAGTCCCATGAGTCCCCACCCCTAATATATTATAATATTTTTGTCCCTAAAATTATTTAACCCAGCTATAAAACAAATATAATTAAGAATATTATCATAGAACTTCTAGGTTCTCATCATAGTAGGGAACCATTCTAATCTTTTAATGTGACAACTACTCTTAGAACATTATCACATACTATGTCACATAGAAAAAAATCATAATCTGATGATTAGTTTATTAATATTCAAAAATAAAAATACATGTAATCATAAAACACATTGAATTTGTTTCTAGGGAACCAACTCTAATATAATCCCACGTGCACTAGGGAGCAATTATAATAACCTTTAGTATGCTAGTTCTCACATGATACTCATGCTTCTATTGAGATAATGATTTAGTTGAGGTCTTCATTATGTTTTCTTATATGGAAACTTTTCTTACTATAAATTCACCCCTCTGTGAAAAAATCCTCAATAGGTGATATTTATGAACTATGTTTTTTTTAGTTGGTGTGACCTTGGATCTTTTTCAAGAGCCACCACTATAGTATTATCATAATATAATGTAGTGGGGTCTTTAATTCTAGGTACCATAATAAGATCCTTTAAAAAAATGTATATCCAAATTGATTTTTAGCTATATATGAAGTTGTTATATGCTCATACTTCACTATAGAATTAGTAAAAATTGGATTCTTCAAACTCTTTTATATCACATATCCTTTACTGAGATTAAATACTGATGGAAACCTATCATGTGTAATGTAAAAACAATTTTTTAATTACCTGAGTATAGTTTAGTGTTTAACCCAAGGTAGTCTTCTGAAGTAGAGTGCATGAAAAACAGTTTGTCACATTTGGATGATTTTCATAAAATTTTATTTTAATTGGTTTTAACTTAAAAAACTAAGGATTTTTAGAAAGTAGAATAAAATATTTATTAATAATGTATAATGAAGGAAATGATCAAATAGTTCTTGACTAGACCATGAGAAATTTTTTCATAGTTTAATCTTTATTCCATATTTTCCCTCCTCTAAATTGGTAATACGGGGAGTATTATTTAGATTCCTCTCTCCCTCAGCAGATGGTGGTAGTGACGGTATCCCAAATCAAGGTCTCAATTATTATACCCTCCTTCATGTGTTTGTTGATTCATTTTTGTTAATATTATCATTTTTGGAAAATCCCCAATTGGGTATTTTTATTCCCTGGATAACAAATTTCCCAGTCACAATTCCTCATATGTGTCGACGAACGTTGAGAACTCACCACCCAACCCTAATCTATTCGGAAGAAATAGATGGGAATATGGGTGGAGGATGATTTGGATAATCAACCAAGGAAAATAAAAATAATGAATCCAACCATAATGCAGTTTCATTTTGCATTAGAAATAGAATTAATAATTGATACTATAAAGAAAACAAAAGACATGATTTGATTAATTTAGGTGAAAACTCAAAAAAAAGATCAAAGGTACACCCCCCCTTATGATCACTCACAAGATCTACATTTACATGTATGGGTAAGTCGAGTTGATTCAAGAAATGAGATACATTACAATTATAAAAGAACAAAAAATAAAAGAAAAGAAAATAGGAAATTAAATCTCTTGAAAGCCACCATCCAGATCTTCCACTATCGAGCGATCCCTTATCATATATCCTAGGACTATATTATAGGCCTCCATCCCCACTAGTAATCATTAATTATGTCAAAAATTGAGTCTCTTGTGGCCCTAGACTATTAATACGGTCTTCCACCATTATTACATTGGACCTGCTAGTTTTTGAGTCTATCAACCATTTCCACATCGTATAAATGTCTCACAGTGAGTAAAGTGCAGGAAAAAATTTTGATTTCCAAAATATTACATGTCCTGAATTATGTTTTCATGACATGTAATGGGTGGGACTTTCTTTTTCACAGCTGGTTTTTATGTTGTGCAGTTCTACATGTTACATATCATGAATGACCTACACAATGTGTATAGTTAACAACTAGAGGATATTTCCAAGTTTAATCTTGATTATTAACTTGAAATCCATATCCTTATTCCATCACAATTCCATTAATTCAATCTATCTACAAAAATCAAATGTCATGCCACACCGGGAAGCAGTGTGGCATGAAGTGTTGATAGCTCAATATATTCATCTCTTTCTGGTTCAATTTTCCTCAAACTCTATATCCTTATAAAAAACAAAATAATAATAATTAAATATCAATAATATTAAACATTTAATATTTTTAAACAATATGTTTTATACTAAAATGAACATGTAAAATATTTCTCTTTAAAAGACAAGTCTTGAATGCAACTTCAGACTATTCTGATCTACTTGAAAACTAGCATCAGTGTACCCCATGATGACCATCTCCTCATCTCCACCATATACTGAGAACATATCCTTAGTTATTATCAGATACTTAAGTATAACCTTAACATTAAACCAATTTTTTTCACCAGGATCATCTTGAAATATTTCTACCATGCTCAATGGGTAGGCAATATCAAGTAAAATACATAACATGGACTACATTCTTAATCCTATTACCAAAATGTATGGGATGTTACTCATTATCTATTTCTCTTATTGTGTATGAGGACACATTTTCTTATAAATATGTATACCATGTGACACGGGAACAAATCCACTCTTGTATTGTTCTATAATAAATATCTTTAGTATCTATTCAATATATATATCATGACTTAGTCTAAGAATCCACTTGTATCTATCACGAATGATCTTGATCCCTATAATATTGGATTCTTTACATAAGTCCTTAATAGAGAATCATTTTTTTATCAATTCCTTAACATATTGAAAGAATGATATGTCATTTCCAATAAGTTAAATTTCATCAACATATATATATAGGATGACAACCGCATTCCCACTTAACCACTTATAAACACATGAATCACATTTATTCTTAATGAAACCAAATTATTTTATATACTTATCTAACCTAATGATCCATGAATTGGATTCATTTTTCAATCCATAAATTCATTTATTTAACTTTCATATATTTTTTGAATCACCTAGAGTCATAAACCCTTGGTTTTATCATATTGATATTTTCCTAAAGTTTATGATTAATTAAAACTATTTTTAAATCCATATACAAAATTTCATAGTCATGGAAATGTGCTATATCAAGTATAATTACAATGGGTTTAAATATGGAAACTTGATAAAAAGATTATTCATATTCAATTCCTTGATGCTTGTTAAACCCTTTAGTCACTAGTATCTTGAATACCCATTTACACCCAATAGGATTTACATCAACTGGAGGATTAGTCAGAAACCAAACTTAGATCCGATACATAGAATCCATTTGATAGTTTATGTATTATTTTCATCTTTAAGATTATAAGATCGTTACTAACTCTTTGTTGGAGATAGGTTCATTTTTTTGAACCAATAATGAGTCACCATTTTCAGTGACTAGAAAATCATATGTTATTGGTTCTCTTACCTCTCTAGTGCTCCTACAGAGAACTTGTGTTTTAAGAACAAATTATTTTTGAAAAGTGTTATAAGAACTACTTATTCCATAGGGACATGTGGAATCTTTTCTTGTATCAACTATTATGTATCCTGAGCATCAACATTATTGAAGTCTATATTCCTCCCACTATCCTTGTTGAGAATGTGATCCCTATCAAGAAAGATTGATTATCTAGCGATAGCCACTTTCTTATTTGAGGGTTTATATAGTTTGGGTCACTTTGTTTCCTTAAGTAACCATATAGAGATACACTTTGTGTTATGGATTTCTAGTGTGTTTCTTAATATATCCTTAACAAACACCACACAATCCCATACAAGTGTATGTGAAAAAATGAGTTTCATTACACTCTATAACTTGAATGGAATTTTGTTTTCCAATTTAGTTGGTACTCAGTTTATTTTGTATGACACGATTTGAAATACATATCCCCAAAACGATAATGGATGATCTGTATGACTTATCATTGACCTTACCATGTCTATAATGGTGTGTTTCCTCCTTTCACTAATACCATTACATTATAGTGTATAAGGTGGAGTGATTTGAGAAAGAATCTCAAACTCTCATAGAAACTCGATAAATTCTTGGTTAAGATATTCACCACCTTGAACAGATCAAATTTTATTTATCTTATTTCCAAGTGGATTCACTACTTCATTCTTGAACTATTTTAATTTAGTAAAGGACTTATATCTATACCCCATCAAGTATACATATCCATATATACTCAAGCCATCGTTACAAGTTATTAGGTAAGGATACCAACCACTAGAATATACTAGAAATAGTCCACACACATCAGTGTATACCAATCCTAGATGCTCTAGGACCCTTTCATGCTATCCACCAAATGGTGGTTCAGTCATTTTTCCTTATAAATAAGCATGAAATATTTTAAGTCGTTTTATCTCAAAATAGATTAAATAACCATCTTGATAAAGGTTTTTCAATTGATTCTCATTTATATGACCAATATAGTGATTCCAAAACTAGTTATTATATGAATCATGTCAACATTATTCGATATCAATTCCCATTACTTGGTTTTCATAATTTAATACATAAATATTATTATTTAAATTTTTCATACCATATATTATGTTGTCTTTATAAAATAGAAAAATGTTCTTTCCAAACTTGAAAAAAAACCAATGTATCTAGATAGGATACATAAATTTTGTTTCTGGTAATAGTTGATACATAATAACAGTATTTTAAAACCATGATCATTATTGTTTCTAATGGAATGTAGAAGTCTCTAATGGATAGAGTAGCAAGTATCACACCATTGTCTTCCCAAAAATACACCTCTCCTCTGGAAATCTTTCAAAATCTACTTAGTTCCGGAATTTGGATATATATATATATATAATCACTAATAGTTGTTTTCAATACCCAATATGTAGATACAGAAATATTACACTTGATAAAGATTTTACCTTTAGCTTCCCCTTTCTATTAGGTCCAATTCATCTTCTAGTGTCCTTTCATCCACATACAAAACATACTACTTCCTTTTTTACCTATATTTATATATTCCAATTCGTGGAAGGATGGTGATCAGGATTTTTATACTTACTATGAATCTTGGGACCATTTTCCTTATTCTTACTTTTATTGTTCACCATAAGGACTGTGGGGTTTTCAAACACCATGTACTTTTCAAATTGATTAATTAGAGTAAGATGTTTTGAAATAATCTTTTTATTATTTATCATCCTATAATTAACAATGAAATTAGAGAAGGAATTGGGTAGTGTTGAAAGGATGATATCTATGAAAAACTCATATGGGAATTTAATGACCAAGATGTATAAGTATTCTATATATCCAATAAATTTGACTACATGAGGTTCAGTTGGAATTTAGTCTTTATGCTTTCATGTAAACAAATCATTGGGGATCTTGTATCTCTCTTGTATCACCTTCTCTTGATAGAGATCACAAAGGTGAGACATCATGCTATATGTATCCATGTCCTCATGTTTCTTTATAAACTCATTATTCGTGGATGATAAAAAAACATTGAAAAGTCATAGAATCATTCAAATTTTTTTCATAGAGAAAACTATTCCCATTAGAATCTTAGTTTTATGCTTTAGGAATAGGGTTTTCTAGAATATATAATTTCCTTTCATGGCATAGGATAATGTGTAAGCACATTTTCCATTATTATAAATTAATTCCAATGATAATTTTATCCTTATTTAGTATGGATCAAAGTGATATATTTTAGGTCATATTTATTTTCAATTCTATAATTAAAAAGAGTAAAATTTAATTAATTTTTTTGATAAAAGTAGATAATAAATGTTATATTTATTAATATCTCAATACTTTGTTGAAACCCAATATCCCTCTTAATTATATTCAAAATATCCTGTTACTTTGAAATTCTAATGTAAAGGACCCATATTCCCCTTCTCATAACCTAGACTTGGGGTTGATAAGTTATTTGAAGGGTTTTAGGTTGGAATAATATTTCTAACTGTATGAACTCACAGTTCCTTGATCTATTGAGTGGACTCCCCAATCCTTCAATCCTTAAACTGTGTTTCCTCAATCTCTTCATCTTATTTACACTAATTCCTTTATAAGTCAACCCTGAATGTGAAATAAGTTAAGTTGACCCAAAACTTCAATCTATAATTCTTAGATAATTGAACGGACTCCAACTTAGGCCAGTCAATCACCTTGAACTATATATTGTTTTTAACTTAATTAGTGTAAGGCTATACCAACTTAATATATATAATTGAGGGATTATTATCTTTACAAAAAAAGTGATAATTTTTTTATTAAATGATTTTTATGATTAATTATTATTACTTAAGTTATTAACCATGTCTAAAATAAATTTTTTGCATAATCTAATTTATTATAGTTCTATCTTTCTTGCTTGTTAATTCACTAATTCATTTGATCGCAAAAAAACAACCATAATTAAATTAACCATGCATCTTGATTGAAATAAAATAATAGTGTGGTATGATCATAAGCTTTTACTAATGGATATTTAATTTAGAAAACAATAAACTAACTCTTATTATGGGGAAAAACACTTTGAACCATGACTTAGTTAATGTTAAAGCTTTCAACCTATCTACCAATGTTCCTATTGGATTGGTTTTTCCTCAAATTTAGAATTGAACATCCTACACTCTATTGGGTTCTATATCCATTACAAAAGCTTTTACTCACACACAAGTGAGGGGAATTAAAGGATTGGTTAAGGAGTTTACATGAAATGAAACCATGTGCACACGTGGAATTACATAATGAAAAGAGGGATGATGTGAATGCCATAAATTTAATTTTATAATTAATTAAAAAAGACAATCACATAAAAAGGTCTAGTCTAAGATCATGATCATCAACATACATGAAACTAATTATGCATTTAATAAAATTACAATTCGATTCTAATTGTCTTTATTTAAAATAAATCACGCTCGGGTCAATTAATTTTATTCTTTAATTAATAAATTAATTTATCTTAATTACCATAAAAAATTTCTTGATATTCTCATCCACAAAAATTTTAAATAAACTAAATATTTCTTTTAAAATTAACTTTGTACAAAACATGTACCTTGGTGGAAACTCAATAAGTACCCATCTGAACTACCATATATGTATTATATTTGTATACTACGTACTAATTCATCATGTCATATACATGGATTAACATGTAATTTAATGGAATGTATATAGTTAAATATATGAAACATAGATCATGTGTTATTTAAATAGCATGTTATGTTTCTATTCACATATATTAATGAATAAATTACAACTTATAAATGATATGATGTTCTGAATATTACATAGAGATTAACTAAAAATTTGATATATATATATATATATATATATAACCCATCACATGGATTATACATAGTCAAATAAATGACATAATAAAAATTTTTGATGATGTTTAAGTAGTATAATAAATTAATTTTTAATTATGTGTAATTTGGTAATATACACAGCATATACAATTCAGTTTCACATTGTGTTTAATTCTCACCATCCATCTGTGGAACATGCCTAGGGACTCAACATGTAATTATTCAATAGAATATAATGAAGTACATGAAATGTACATGGGTTACACGTCATGTGGTCTACAAGTTACACAATCCCAAGTCATGTAGGTCATATTACAAAATACATGACCCATCGTTGACTAATGGACTACACGTAATGTATGATAGTTACATGCCATGTAGTTTGTATAACTATGTGTTAGGCTAGCTTGGTCAACTAGTGGTGTATTTAAATACACACCACATGTAAAAAATGAAAACTAATTGAATTAATTCTTAAAAAATCATTGTTAATTAAAGATGCATACACAACATGTACCAACAGGATTCATTGAGTGTACTCATGTGTTATCCAGTCAAAATCCTCAATACCTCTAGATGGGATCTTTGAATGTTCTTCAATTATATAATTAATACATTTTGATTATATTTTAAACAATGAAGATGAAGAAGAGAATATCTCATGATTTGGATTAAAGAACAATTAAACATGAATTAAAAACCAATGATGAATGTGTAAATAAATCAACAATCATTAAATAATTATAAATAATTATGCAACCCCTATGATTCCACTTGAAGGTTCCTTTTACAACAGAATCACCAGATGTGGTATACCCAACATGGATTTTTTCCATTATCAATTATTAATCTAAAATGTACATCAAGGATAAATGTTGTGACCGACAGAATTGAATCGAAGATTAATTGATATGTGAATGTTGAAACCAAAATAAAATATCATCAAATAATGATTTATAATTACTTTAAGAAATTAAATAATTACCTTGTGGTGAATTATTTCTTATTTGATGAATCATAAAATATCTCTATATTATATTATCTTTTCATTATAAGAATCAAGTGAATACTCCATCCATTGGGGATGCAAATGTGCTCCATTCACCTCTAAAAATTGTTATGGGAATCTCTTGATGCTAGAATGGTAATTCCTAACACATGTATCATTAATTTTTTATTACATCAATAATTACTTCAAGAAGGGTTATATTTGATATCTCTAGAATTAATATTGGTGGTGTAGGAGGATCACTCTACGATCTTGAGAGCGTTCATTGAGATGGGAAAATCGTGGGCTTTAAGATAATTCTCCAAATGTTGTGCACAACCAAAAATAAATAAATAAACATTAGGTTCGAAATAATATAATTATGTTTAAATAGTTCTAAGGACATAAAATAATTTCATATATATCCTTATTATTTCCTTAATCATCGTGGTACCTCATGTCTTTATTAAAAATGATGATATATATTAACATACACAAAACTCATGAATTGATTAAATATTTTTCATTCAAATAATATTTAATATATTATTTATCACCGGACCATTAAATATGGTCTTCGATTCTTATGTAATATTTATTAGGACTTGAATAATGTCTATTCATTTAATAAATGAATATCACTTAATTATTCTCTAATAAATATTCTATTCTCTAAATAAAAAATAAATATTTATTAAATATTCTACTCACAAAATATTCTCCAAAATAATTACTAACATAATATATTATATCATGAAAACATGAATAATTATTAGAACATGTGTGATGATAATTTTTATTCCATGTTATAAATAATAAATCACCTTATTATTTAATAGATATTTTGGATATAATTAGTGTGTCCCCATCTAGGCCTCTTTCTTAGTGGAAACAGGTGAAGCAACTCAAAGTCCAAGGTTAGTGTATGGAAAAATTCAAAGGAACTTGTAGATAAATAAGTTAATGTATTAATGACATAAGACCACATAAAAATTATTACAGTGTAATATAATCTCTTTATAATTATATCTCTAATAAAGAAAGTTACATTCTGTTGTTTTCAACCTACGTGCTTGAGGTGTCTTTCTTTAACTTTTATAGAATTGAACTTTCCCACAAAATATTATGGACATGGATTTATTTATGATGTATCATTTCTATCATAGATACAAAGATATTAACTTCCATTAAAGAACAAAAGGGAAAAATCCTTTCAATGCTATTCATTAACTAAATATTACTCGTGACAAACCCAACGTATTATACTTCACCGAAAACTTATGTCATCACAGTTTTCATACATACATCAATGCATATGACTCATAATATCCATTAATAATAATCATAATGTATATGGACCAATATACATTTTTGGGGATACGAACATCTAATAAAACATATGAATGTAGATTTCCTACCAATGGGTTTCATTCTGATTATCTCCTACAATGGAAATTACCAAGGTTTTACACCATGAAAAGGTGACTGCAAGTCCTATGATTTACCACCCCTGATAGTATATATCATTTATATCCCAAAAAATTATTTCATCCGACTATAGAACATTTATATTTAAGAATAATATTGTGGAAATTCTACATTCTCATTATAGTGGGTACCTGGTATGATCTTTGAATGTAATAGCTACTCTTAGGAAATTATCACAAACAATATCACATGGAAGATCAATCATTATGTGATAATAAGTTTATTAATATTTAAAACTATGAATATATCATAAAGTACATAGAATTGGATTCTAGGCCACCAAATCTAAAAAGTAGTTGCTTTTTGTGAAGAGTGACCACAACCCAACCGGGTGATCTTCAATAATGGATGTTATATTTTTTAAAGTTTGAGGTGTTTTTTCATGGTTTCTATAGGTGGTAGTGAAAATGTTGTGCTATGGATTTTTTTATTCTTCTAGGTATAGTTTTGGAAAAATTGTTAAGTGTACATTTTAAGGTTACTGTGAGAAGTTGAAGTAGACTTTGAGGATCCTCACTCTGATAAATCTTATGGGGGTCTACATAGAATCTTATTATAGGGAAGTTTGGAGTGAATTGATAGTTTTCATTTAATATATTATAGGTTTATATTTAATTTTGGGAAGAATAATACTCTCTCAGGTGATTCCCTTGATAAAAATCCTATCTAAGGTTGGTGTCTATCATTCAAGTTTGTTTCTTTGTTCTATGGGAAGGGGTGACTTGAGGTTGGAAAGATATTCAGTATTGAAATTAATGGAGGTATTTTAGTTTGTAATCATTATTTTAATAATATTTTTCCAAATTAGGCTGAATATAAACATTTCCTATGATAATGTGGAGAATGTTTCTTAGAATGTTTGTTCTTTGGGTTCAATTTGAGCCTATACCTTTTGAGGAAAATAAAGTGTGTTTGAGAATGTGTTTTTTTCTATACAATGTTGTTTTGTGAGCCCCTTGGTTTAATAGACCAAGTTTTCACCTTTTCAAGGATGAAAATATAACACCCCATGTTTTAGGACATTTTTTATATATTAAAATATATAGTTATAATAAATAAATATTTTTTCTTATTCTTTTAGAATAATTAAACTTGAGTACAAAATAAGTCATACAATATATGAATCATACTAACAATACTTTATTCACTAAAAATGGAATTTTAGAACAAAAGTATATGAAACCAAGTAGTACACACCATGGATCATTACATACAATGTATGATTACACACCTTAAAAGTGTATAGATTAATATGTGACAATAAATATAAAATAATATTATTATTAAAATTGGGAAATCCCTTGAATCATTTTCATCCATGAGAATCATCGTAAGAATAACTAAACATACAATGATAAAAAATCATCATGAAATGGGAATTAATTTTTTAAATTCTAAAATTATAACAATCGGAATGATAATTGTTCCTTTTAATGATATACTTATAAGAATTTATAGGATTTCATGGGGTAATATAGTTGTTATATAAAGGTTATTAAAGGGTATATAGTCGTTGGGTATAATACGAGTAAACATGGTACATGTTTTGAATTACCAATATGTATTTAATATACATAATGTTAAAAATATATATGTTTTCATTATAAATAATTTTTTTCTAAAAAAATAATTTTTTTAAATATAATTAAAAGATTTTAATTTATTTTTGACTTTACCATTGATTATAAAGAAATTTATTTATGAATTTTAGTTAAATGTATTACCTTTAAATAACTATATCAATAAAATGTGTAGACAAAATTGAAGGAATGATTAGTAAAATAAATCAATAATATATAATAAGTAGTTAATTCACTATAAATAGCACAAATTTATTTATTCATGGCTAAATAAAAACTGTTTTATTTAAAAATAATGTTTTTATTATATATTTTTATTCAAAAGTTAGATTTCTCTTATTTGGAGTATGGAATTTAATGAAAATTATTATATATATATATATATAAACTAAATTTTTTGGAATTATTATCAATTTATTAAAAATAATAATAAACTAATTTAATGTTAAAATTATATATTTTTAAAGAATTTTTTAATGTGTAATGTATTTTATCTTAGTAAATTAACCTTATCACTACTACTGAATGATTTTAATTAAAGAGATTTATAATATATAGAAATTAAAATAAATTAACATTCATATAATTCTTTTTAAATTTAAAATAATAAGAATAAATTCATTCTATTCTTAAAGATTCATTTAAAAAAATCGTGTTATGAATTCTTATATTAAAATTAATTTTTATCACTTTTAGAAGTTTAATATAATAAAATGGATTTAATATTTCAAATTAGAATTTAAAAATTATTTAATGAGGTTAATTTTATTTTTAGGTACAAAAATAAGTTACCTAGGTGAAAAATTATTTATCACATTAAAGGTAAATTGAGGTAAATGATTTTAACCAAGGGGTAAATATGTAAAATATCATGAAACATTATATATGAATTATTGTAAGAGGGGATTATAAACATAAAATTACCTTTTAAAAATTATTTTTCAAATTTGAATCTACTTTATATGATAAATTACAATCCTCACACATTAAGTAATAAGTATTTGTGAAAGCGCAACTCACGCTAACCTGTAAAAGAACCCATCCACTACCCACATAAAGGAACATCTTTACATTGGTTTCCTCTTGAATACCTACTCAAATATTATCCATAATAATACTATATAATGTTAGTAACCATTGGTCAGAATAAGGATTAACAAATCCCTCATTTCCATGAGTCCCTTTAAGAGAACATTCAAGCCTTTAATGGGGCTAGAGCATGACCACCCAAACATGAATTTTGGTAAGGGGTTTTCATTGCAATATTCCTTCCCTGACATATGTTTTTTATTATGATCCTATTATATTATATATGGTTTATATAATTTCACTTTGACATATATTTCATAATTCTATTTTTATTAATGGTTTTTGAATTTTTATTTCAAGTTCTATCTTTTAATGGAATCTGATTTAAAAGTTACCAAAGTCTTATGAGTTTTTGTCAAATCAAATTCCATTAACTAAGTTATAATAATTTTTTAATTATATCTATATGATCTCATTTTTCAAAAATCCACTTTTAAATTATTTTTCAATCTTACACTCCATGTATTAATGTTTTTGTAAAATAATTTATATTCTCATTATTTCAAAAATTATTTCCTTGAAAGTGAAAGGTTTTTTTGTGATTAAATTTCCATTTCATTGGTCTATAATATTTATTATTTTATTATGATATTATATATTTATTATATTCTACCAATCATATATTTTATATGGTATTTTATCTTTCTCTCAATGGAAACTACATTTTATGTCAAAAATTCTCCTTTGATGTATTTATTTATTTATAAAAATATAATGTTGTTAAGAATAATTCTCATCCTATCTATTAGAACTTTTTCCTTAATGTCCATATTTGTTCTTACCACTGATGTTTTATTTTATTATTTTTTAAATACAAATATTATTATCTTATATATTCTTCATATTAATAAATAACTCTTTTCAAAAGGGAATTTTATAACTCATTCATCAATGTAGGTTTTCTATAAAACTGTATAAAAATCTTTAAAATGAATTTATATTTTTACTTTTGGATATTTTGTATCTTCCACTCCACATTTATTTACATAAATTTTATTTATTTTTCTGGTTCCATTATTTTTTATTATTTTAAGATAATTTTTTTAAAGGTTTTCTTGTCACCTTCTCAAAAATGATTTTTGATGTTGACTCATAATTTTGGTTTTTATGATGATGTTAAAAAATGTTTTATGTGAAATCTTTCTATGTTTTCTGTTACATTCTATCATCCTCAAAATATTTATATAAAATGGAGTTATATTCATTATAACCCTATAAATACTCTTATGGTATAATTATTTGGTACATATAACTTTTTTTATCAACTGGTCTAATTCATGATTCCATTTTATGTTATACCATTCAAAAATGTTATATAACCCTAATTTTCCATTGGTTTTACATGTTAAGAATTATTATTTATTTCATGTGTTGAAAATATATATTTTTTCATTATTTTATTATTGGACCCAATATAGATCTCCAAATCTTTGGGTAAATCTTTATATATCATGAAATAAAGATGTTGGGCATGGACATGATTGTTTTTTATATATGTGCACAAATATGTATGTGGAATTGATTGTTGTTTATATATGTTCACAAATTTATGTATGGACATGATTATTATTTAGGTATGTTCGAAAATTTATATGTGGACATTATTTTTTTTAGTTTTGTTCACAACTCTAGGAATGTACATGATTGTTATTAATCTATGTTCACAACTCTGTGCATGGAAATTATTTTTGTTTATCTATGTTCACAATTTTCTCATGTAAATTATGGTTTTTAGCTATTTTAATAACCTTTTTTAATGTCCATGATTTGTTTTTAGAAATTTTCAAACACTATGCATGGAAATGATTATTGTTCAGATATATTCAGAACTTCATGCATGAACAGGATTGTATTTAGTTAAGTTTGAAACCTTGTGTGAAAACTTAATTACAGTTAGCTATGTTAAAACCCTTATGAGTGGACTTGATTTGGTATTAAATATTTTTATAATGTTATGATTTTATATGCCTATATTTTTTCCATATTCCAATATCATTCCCCATATCTTATGATTATTGTTCTATGTTTTTGTATACTTATTCCATGATATATATTATACTTTATTGATGATCCTATTGAGGTTATATATCCTTCTATAATTACCCAAGGAAAAATCCTATGATTACAAGTTTTTTTTAATGTGATATTTCTCCCATGATCAGGCTTTACCACATGCTTATGATCTAACCCCTTTATGACTCACTGATAATTTTCTTCCTTTTTTAGTATTCGAGCTCACTCCTTCATATGTTTCCATTACCATGATAATGAAAATGGGTACTGAGTATGGTTCATATATAAGTATAACATGTTATAAGGTTATTTACGGGATATATTGAATAAATAATGAGTAATAAGGCATTTATGTAGCTAATTTACAAAAACATTGAACCATTGGGTTCAGTTATTTGTATGTTTCTTTGTGTGATATAATTCTTATGTTAAGGAAATGATGTAAAATATTTTCATGTTAAACTTGGTTCATCTTAGAAAAGGTTTAAAGTTGGCGAGAATGTAGGGACTTGGATTTTTCCTCAAGTGAGACTTAATTCATTTTTGAGTCTTGAGGTCTCGAGTCCCTTAATGGGGGAAATGATAAAATTACCCCAACTGATGACCTTGGAAAAGTTTTCTAAAGATTCTATTTAGTTTGTAATAGGATTATTATCCATCGGTTGATTTTTTTAAATTACAAACTATTTATATTTTAAGGGATAGTTTATATTTATTAAATAAATAAATATTAATCCCATGACAATAAACTCTTATATATTTTCTATATATAATATCCAATGAAAATTTTGACCCTGTTTTTATTTATGAAATAGGGTTGTTTACATATGAAAGGTATTAATTTGGTGCCTATGTATCGATTCTTGTAATGATCTATTTCATGTTTTAATAGTTTTACTGATTGACCTGGGAGAAAAAAATATTAATTCATGTTTTTTCAGCTCCTAGGACTATCTATTTTGTGTCCTTTTATATTATGAATAAAAATATTGAATGGTATATGGAGGATGTTCTTAATAGATCTTGTTTCTAATAGTTTCTAAATCATTTTAATGAAATATTAGTGAAATTATGATCCAATGATGATTATCTACATATCAGTAGTGCTCATATTTTGAAGTAACATTATTTATGCCATTAGGTCGGACCTTTTTACGAAATATTTCAGCACTTTCTTTGAGTGGTTCAATTATTCCACTATTTATTAAACTATAAATTCTTTTTATTGAAATTACATGATAAAAATCTTGGAATAATTATAAATCAAATAATTATCAGTTATTCAATTATGAAATTAAATTGGGTAATATTTTATAGTGTAAGATAAATTATAATTCATGTATGTAATAAATTTATTTTTCTTGCGATATTATACTATTGAATTTTTATTGGGATATGGTTTAGAACAATATAAATTTTTATTTTTCATTTCATTTTATTTGTTGAAATAAATGAATTATATGGTGTGAGAAATATTGATATATTCTAGTTATTTTCTTTTTCTCTAAGGCATTTTCAGTATGATAAAATCAATGAATGATGGTTATCCATTAATTATTTAACCTAACATGTTCTTCACTTCAGCCTAATTCTAGTTACTCAATGAATTATCATCACCAACCTAAACCATATCCAATGGTCTGATGAAAATGGACCTAACACGTGTAACATATACACGGTGAGGGAAAATAGTGACAAAACCAGTGAGTGGTGGTCGGTGATGCATGTGCAGTCATGGAATTGGTGTAGAGGTGGTTCAATGGGGCTTGGGTGATGGTTTGGGGTTATGTGAATGATGTAGGATAGTTATAAAACATTTTAAATAAAATAAAATAAAATTAAGAGACATCACTAAAGGTCTTCGATAGTGGGAGGCCTGTAGAATGGTACAACAAGATGAAAAAATCAGGGAGGTGGTATCTGGTAACATGTCAGGAAAAGATTCTAGAATTTATGAGAAGTTACCGACTACATGCTATGTATTTATCTATGTCCACACCATTTAGTCTACATCCCAGAGTGTATAGGGTTTTTGAGACAGTATAAATTCAACATGGGGTAAAACTCAGGATCACATTTCATGTAATTCGGGCCATGCAATTTGAGCATATACCAGATATACACACCGACTAACAAAAGTTCCCCACATGCCATGTGGTTCAGATTAAATGATATATATAATAGAAAAAATGGCTTATTGATTACCCAAATTATAATTTTATTGGACCATATGGTCCCACATGTTGTATGTTCCTAAGTTAAAGAGATTTATCATTAAAGACAAGAATCAGTTTATTCTAAAAGTACATGACTAAGTAAACTAAACACCATATATCCCTTAAAGAAATTTTATTTATGTGCTAACCCCATATGAGTTGTTTATTGGTAGAATACACACCATTTAATAAATAGTAAATTATGTATACCTCAAACATTATGAATTGACATGTACCTGTTGCACACACCTAGAGGTGACTGTGAACCCCACACACTATGTATCCTTATAAACATGTCATATAGATTGGATGCACTTAATATAAATTATAAAATCCTATGATTAACTACTTTTAAGTCCTATATTTCATGTAAACAAAAGTATATTCCATGTATTAAAAAATTTATAGTGTTTCTCATATCTTATCACTTGGGTGTAAGATTGAGACACATAATTAATATATTCTGACTATATTTTTATATAAAATGTGATGGTTAATAGTTCTACATCACATTGTATTTTTATAGAGGTGTTCAATAAAATTTTCTTCCTTATATTATAGAAATAATGACGGGGAAACTGATAGAGATATTTGGATCAGGAATGGGCTTGATAACCCCCCTATCAGTATACTAGTTCCTCAGTATGGGTCCTCCAGACACCTAGTAGAGTAATTAACCCTGTACATGTTAGGGCATAGTCCCTCCACATATGGATTTGGGAACCCCATAAGTTAATTCATTCCCCATTTTAAGTGGTGTGTATCTTCTATGGGGTTTTGTATCCCATCAACTAATATGCACACCTAAAAATACTACGGGTAATATATATGACTGATAGAAGGTAATTTGGAGGTTCTGAGGTATGGGTTATTGGGATGACATGTGATTCAGATGTTTTGAGTCATGTGATATTGAAATCATACTCAGTTTCATTTGAGATGTGAATTATAACTAGGTTGTAATCTTAATGGGTTAGGGGATTTATTATTGTAGTATATTTGGTTACTATGAGATATGATCCTTCATGGAGTTGGTCTCTGAATAATTGGATAATTAATTTCTCATGGTAAACTTAACCTTACAGAATTTTTATTTTCTTTGGGATTCATCTTCTAGTTTCCCTTGAAATTAGGTTTTGTTATGACTTATTATTTCATCTTTACTTTTAATTTTTGTGACACCTAAATTTCATTGTTACCATATATTTTATTTTATGTAATCATAATGTGGGTTAACTTAAATTTCCAATAAGTTTTAGATCAAAACATTAATAATCTAAAAATGTTCCTTTTGTGCACAATTTCCACACATGGTTTAGGGGAAACCATGTGGTTGCCCTTATGCGAGAAGGTTTTAAATTCATTTTGTATATCACATAATTAGTCTATATGGGTAGTCCATGGTTCGATAAAAATCATGTGAAATATAAGGGGAAATTGTGTGAATCAAATTTTCAAATAGGTTTTGGTGCATGGGTTGCACCTTGTTAGTGGGAACTATGTAGCAACCACGTAGTGGTTATATAGTTTATTCATTGAGTTTTTTATATTTATTCATGTATTGGAAGTTATCCCACTAAATCATGAGTCTATTTTTATTTGGTAGTTCAATCCACATAGTTGGATGGGGGCCCTTCCCTTCCCCTACTATTAATTTCAAGCACTTTCCCTTGGGTTTCAAGTGTGTAAGCCCTTCTTTCTCCCTATTTTCTTATTCCTTTTCCCACTCTTTCAGTTTTTCACTAATCTATGAACCCTAACCCAAATTCACATTTGGATTAGAGTTTAGGATGGTAATAATTAAAAAAAATTGGGTTTTATAGGTTGAGTAGGATATCTCTTGGATCAATTATGCATTCACTATCAAAGGCGATAAGTTTTGGTTGTGGTTCCACTTGACAGATGTAAAATATTCTTTGTAATTCTCTTATAATATATGTTATAAATTGTTTGAGGCTTTTAAAATGATCTCTTATTTAATTATATGTTTATATTATACCATTTTTGGGTTTTTAATTTCTTCAAATGGATTAAACACATAGCATAGAATTAGGTTAAATGCCAAGTGTTTGTTAAAATTCTTGAGTAGCTTTTCCAAAGTCACATAAATGTTTAGAAATGGTGTTTCACACTATTTTTATTTTTATAGTGTATACGTGATGTTTTAATTTCATATTTCATAAAATAAATGTAAATGAACTTCATTATCCATAAATGGTTTTGATACCATTGTGTCTCAAGGTGGCTTGAAATTTTTTAAAAATATAATTAAATTTTTATGTAAGGGGTGTTTGGAACTGACTACTTCCTAAAAAATGGGTGTTTATTATTTTATCTAAAAATCTGATTTGTAGAAATGGTTTTTTTCAAATGGGTTTTTAAGAATGGTTTGATAAATGGTTTTCAAAATAAATTTCAAATGAGTTTTTCAAGTGGTGTGAAAATGGATTAGCTTCCGAAGAACTTTTTTAAAATCCTATTTTTCACTTTAAATAAAGTTGTTTTATAAATGTGAATGTCCCTAAATTGATCCCCATGTTTTTTTGTGTTTATTGTTTCTTGTAAACCCTTATGTAATGTTTAGAAATTTTTGTGCTTATTGTGATGATTATGCATGGATGTAAAATGGGTTGTTCCATGTGATGGTGTAGGGGATGATTTTTGGGGTGTTTTAAATAATTTATAATTATTTTATGTGGCTCTCTTTTCTCACTTACATTTCTTAACATGTCATGGGAGTTGTAGTTGGACAGTAGGGATCTAGATAAGTAAAGGCCCTAAATTATAGTTTTTTTAACATTATTAAGGACTCGATTAGACCGAGTGGGATAACAGGATTTTTTTTCATGGTCACACAATGTATTAGAAGGGTCCAAGGGTTATTTTGAGCTCCTTGATTATGATATAGCCTGGTTAGTTATTCAAGGCTACCAAGACATGGAAAGTTCAGTAACATCAACCTAGGTTCCTCCTTTCAAGTTCAAGATCCAAATATGATAGTCTTATCATGTTTCCCATGGAAGTTAAGTTCTTCTCTAGTCACTTTAAGGGGTTTATTTTCTTGGATCCTTTTTAGTCCCTTAGTTGATTTGATTATATGACACAATTTGATGATCATTCTCTAGGAATATGTTACCTTATTTTCTTGATCCCCATGTTTGATTTTTGTATAACTTTAAGTGTATTATGTTTAAATTTAAAACTATATTTTTAAATGTTTTTAAAAGCGTGTTTTGAAAAGTAAATGGTTTGGTTATATTTTAAATGTATTTGAATGTTATTTTTATTGAAAAAAAAAGAGTTTTCAGGAAATACTTGAAAATAGGTATAAATGGTGATTTGGTTTATTTTTCATGGTTTTAAAGTCCCTTTATCCTTGGTTGGATATTATTAATTGAAATTTTTAACCATCCTAGTTTTATTTTGTAAAAATGGTGGTCGTTTGAAAAGGAGTGTGTGACATGTTATTGAACTTTTTTATCAATCATGTGAAAACCTTATTGTGTATATTATGTTAAAATTATCACTTTTTGGGAAATATTACAAAGGTATTTCTTGATAATTCTTGGTGAGATCCTATAGATAATGTTTAGATTACACCTTGTATATGCACCAGTTCTCAAATTCATATGTTTCCCTTATATTTATATTTCAGGTTCCCAATTCTATTTCTATTGTTGAGGTCTAGGTCAGTCCATGGAGTGATAGTGGGAAGTCACAAGTGACTAGGTGGGGTCACTAGTTGAGATGTTATAAATATTTAGGTTCATTTATTTTAATAATTTTCTTTATGTTATTATACTAGCTACTCAAACTATGATGTTTCTTTGCATCTACTTCTTTAATGTATTTATTTCAGTTTTTTATCCTTGTATGGGTGTTTAATGATTATTCCATGTTTCAGTGTCTATATTTATTTATTTGTTCTTCTTGTTAACATTATTTTTTTGTGTGAGGATATAATCATTCCCAAAGATAATTTTTGTAATAAATCAAGATTTTAGTGATATATTCCACCTTATATAAGTATTGTGTTTGATATCTTGCTCCACATGAAACACAAAATTGTAATGGACCAAATTTTTTTTATTAAAATTGATGTTTACTAATTTATGGTAGTTATTGGATAAGAGATTAATAATAGTTATAACCAATTTATGAAATAATGGTCCCCTTTAATATTGTTTCAACAAGTGCAGTTAATAATTTGTTAAGATATTTTTTATTCTTAAAGATTATTTTAGAAAAATTATATTTTTCAAGCTTATTAAATTTATGATTAACAATAATTTTAGAAGAATAGTTAATATTAAAAAATGATTTCTAATAAAAATCATATTTTCACAATATTTTATGATTTTATTTTAAAGTTAAATTTATAAATTTTTGAACTGTAAATTTGAATTAAATTAATATAATTTTTTAACTTTTTATAACAATATTATCTTAAGATTATTTTTTCAGATTATTTTAAAAATATATATTTTTTGATGAATAGTGTAAATACTGTTATTATAAATAACTTTGCTTTTAGGACATTATTAGTATATAAGTTTGAATTTTAAATTCATGAAACCTTTTTTAAGACCAAATACATATTTTATAAGTTAATTTATAATTTTAAAATTATTTTTTAAATTTATAAACTCATATTTTACATTTTATAACTGAAGCTATATTTTTCAAAAGAATATTTTTAATACATTATACATTTACTATCTAAAAATTAATTTTTATCAATTTTATAAAATTAATATAATTAAATGGATTTCAAATTTATAATCATTTGATCTAAATTATTTAAAAAGGACAATTTTATTTTCAATCGTAAGGGATAAATACTCTGGTAAAAACTATTTACCTTAGTAAAAATGCTACAACCAAGAGAGAAAGACCACAAAAATATTTAAAACTGTGTCGGAATGGGTCTATGAGTCCATGATAGACCTTATACCTTCACATCATCATTATTTATCATTTTTTTAGATAATTTCCTTGAAATGTAATTCTTTTTATTAAATTTTTTTTGTTATTTAAAAAATATCTTCCCTTTTCACTTATAAAATATGCACTCTTATCTTCACTTCCCCTCACACAAAAACCCACTTACTTTATCCAAAACTCTTCCCATACCTATCCTAAAAATTACAAGTCACCTTTAAGAGTTTTTTTCTTCCCAAAATACCATCCCTAAAATGTTTAAACATATTTTCAAAGAATATAATCTAAGTGGTAAGGTATAAATTTTTAACCACTCATTTCTCTTTTTTTCTTTATATACATTTATTATTTCTAACAGTAAATTACATCATCTTAAAACTAAAAAGTAAGTGTCACTAGTATAATGATATGTTATTATAATTATTTTATAATAACTAAAAACCTTTCCCCTTTTCTTTTAATAAAAACATGAATGTGAATCATGCATACAAGCAGACTTCTCCCTCCACGAATAAACACGTTTCAATTTCTTTCACTTTATAACCTGGATGGTCCGAAATGGAAATTAAATAAATATTTATAATATATATATAACCTATTTAATTTTTAAAAATGATAAACCAGGTTACTTATTTCTTCCTCTCTTAAATAAATGAAATCATCATCCATGCATACGTGGGACTATCACCTCCATGGAACAATGCATTCCATTTTTCACTACCACCTTAATGAAAAGTTTTATTTTATATATGATGAGTATATATTATATATATAAGGAATTTATATCCTGGATAATTTTATTTATCGATAAAAAAATTAACGTTCATTATAAGGTAATCCATCAATAAGGTTGAATAACCCAAAACTAGTTCTTCATTATTTTTATCTTCACAAAACATGACTAAAACTACCATTTTATGGAATTATAACATTATGGGTATTTATAAAAAATAAATTCCAGTAACTTTAATGGTTTTTAAAATATTATCTTTGGGATAAAAATGAACATTGAAAACTTTTTTGCAAATCTATTTTAAAACAGTTAAAATTATTAACACCTGATGTTGAAAAGATATTATAAAAATATAAGACATTAAGAGAATTGTTATTAATGAAGAGTATAAATGAACGTATAAATAAATAAGGGTATGAAATAGGTAATTAAAGTTTATATATATCATACAGAAGGTTAAAACACTTCTGCATAAATCAAGGGTAAAGGTAAGGACATGGAAACTCAAACACCTTTCTTTGAGTTGTATAGTTTTTTATTGAACTTTGTTATTACATGAAATTCCATTTTGAATGATTTTAAATCTTTTATTTTAGGGGAAAAATATTTTCTGAGCCAAATCCATTTCCATGAAAGGTTTATTTTCAAAAAAATTGTAAAAACAATATATATTTTTTAAAAGAGACTTGTATCTATGAATTTTACAACGATGAATATTTTTTTCAAGAAACTTCTTTTCATGATTTGGTTTTTGTTATCTTGAAATTTTCTATCCCCAAAAGAGTTATGTTTCTTGTTTAACCATATGTTTTCCTTTTATTTTTTGATTATTTGGGTGATCAATATTTTAGTATTAATAGATTTAATTCATGATGTTATTTTATACCATTTGGAAGTTTTATGAAACCCATTTTTATTTCCTTGGGTTCTTTATGAAAAGTGAATGATTTTAATTTTTATGTTTTATAAAACCCAATTTATTTCCATGGTTTCTTTATGATTTTAAATTATGATGATTTTTAAGTGGCCCATGTATATGTGGATGAATGATGGGAAAGGTCCTATATCACCCTATAATGAGTTAGTTAATAGTTTATATCTCATGAGATATAAATTCATGAGTACATTTTAGTTTCCCATAATCAAAGGAACATATAGTGTGATCAAGAAAGTAATGTTTCCTAATATTGATTTTTGAGCCATAGTTAAAGGATGATATTCGTTATAATCTCTTACTCTCATGATTAATGGTTTTTATTAAATTATTTTAATATATGTTATAGCTATTATGATTCTATATCGATCTTTTGTGAATTTAAGTCCTTATTCTATGTACTCTGAATCTCACTTATATCTTATGATTATCTCTCGTGATGTTATGATATTTCCCTTACGCTCATGTTTTTCACTTATGTTAATGAACTCATCTATGATAAAATGTTTATGCATCCCTTACTAAGTCCTTGATATCACCCCCTTTCTTATTTTTTCAATCCATAGGTTTTAAGGCGAGTCTTACAAATGATATGTCTAGAAGATTTTTCGGTATAGTTCCTTTAATGATAAATAATGTTAAATTTCATAAAATAATATTATTATATAGTTAATATCCATAAACACTAAACCTGTCAATTCTTGGGATATTATTATTTATGGAATATAATCATTAAATTTTGGTAAATATATAAAATAAAGGAATTTTTAGCTTGGGTCCCTATAATTGTTGATACCCAAGAACAAGTTTCAATCCTGTGGGGATCTTTAATGCCCTTCAAGCCTAGTGAAGGATCAGATTAGTTATCGGTCCATATGGAATCCCTGGGCTAGTTCATCATAATATGTATCAATATGAATGTTTCTTATTATATACATAGGTAATTAAAATGGTGTATTCCTATTTAGGGTGTCATGGTAATATTGATTTAATATTTTCCATTTAGACATAGGAAGACAGTTGTGAGGGGTGCTTGATCACCACCCTTCGTGATAGTGCTTAAGTTTCCATGGTAAGTGGGATTAGAATTTTGAATTTATACTTTAATTTTGATTATTAATGATGATTAGTTTAACCTCATTTTCATGGTGTGAGTTTCCTTGGGGGTTCATTTGTATCATTGGATGAGAATATAAAGTGTATTAGGAGAATAAAATTTCTTTTTATGGATTGATATACTGAGCAGTAACCAAAAATTCTATCTTGAAACTGTTATAGGAATTGTTTCACGACTATCCCTTGTCCCATAAAACCATGAGTTCAATCCAAGAAAAGTCTTACATCCTTTTTGGCTTTTTTTCTAGACGGATCTTGAGTAATTTTCAGTGGTAGGAAATGAATCAAATTGGTCATGTGATATTTCAATAATGTGTATTTTAATTTATTTGGATTTACGGTCGACCTACTTTTTTGGTGTATTAGTGTGTAATTTTTTTCAAAGGAAAGATTTTATATAATATTATTTTTTTAAAGGAAGCCTTGGATATTGGTTGTAAAACATGTTTGGATTTCCAGAAAATGTTTTGGATTGAAAGTTAAGTGTTTGGTATTTTTTATAAAATAAAGTGGGAGCAGTTTTCTTTAAAATTTCTAGGGTACACTGTAGTTTGAATTGGTTGATTTTGTTATCAAATATGGAAAACATTTTGGTTTTAAAATTTGGTTGATGGTTTAGGTGCATGGGATTTTGAATATATTTGGGTGATTTTAAAATTTTTATTGTTTTCAATTAATGGAAATGACGTGGTAATTGTTTTCAAATATTTTAAAGTGAAGTGTTTTGGTCTCTATTAGGGAATTATATTTGAGAAAATTGATTGGGTTTATTGTTTTTAAAATTAATTAGTTGTTTTTAAAAATTCAGGTTAAATATTTTGTAATTCTGTTAGAGAATTGGTATTTTAAATGAAGTAAAATGTTTTTAAATGGTTGGGTGTGTTTAGAGGAATGTGTGTTTTTAAGAAAGGTGGTTTTATTCCTTTAAGAATTTGGAGGCTTTTAAAGAGATTTGATTTTGGCATGTGGTTTCCTTCACTGATTTGTGGTATTTTATTTTCTTCCCTCACCTGGAAATTGGTCTACTTGGTGTGATTTAGGAAACATAGATAGGTTAGGTATATGTTTTATTTTTTATAATTTATTCTTCCTAGAAAGGTATTGAGTAAAAGTGGAGAGTTTTTCATCAAGATAGGTTCATTTATTTTTTGGTATCTTTTCTATCATCTAAGTGGATTAGAAAACATCATTTTCCCATTTCAATAGTGTGGTGGTGGTGTGTTTAATATTGATTTTGTTTGGTATACTAGGATTGGTGACCCTCAAATAGTTATTTGGTTGAATTATTAAGGTTCTATATCCTTAGGTTTTTAGGTGATATATTGTTTGGGGATTCATTCTCATTGAGTTAGATATTTTTTCCCTTGATGAGGTTTTTGGTTGATATGACCATTAAGTGTCTTTTGGGTTATATTTTTTAAGTAGTCGTTGTTTGGGAATGCTCATGACTCTTTCTATTTATACTGCATGTGGCTATCTTTGGAGATACTAGAATTTTTATTAGGGACCTACATGGGTTTTGGTTCATTGGTTTGGATGTGAGATGGTCTTGGGTGTGTGTTTCAGGATACTAGGATAGGCAGGCACCAGTTTTGAATATGCATTGGATGGTTTTAGTTTAGAACTTATTGGGTTTACCACAAGAGGGTATCCTGAGTTTTAGGTCCTAGATCGCCCCTTTCTCTCAGTTTTTTAACCTAAGGTTAAAGGCCATGTCATATTCTTGATAGATTCATATGTTTAATCATTGTGTTATTTGGGTGTTTTGAGATGTTATGGTTTTGGTAACTTTGTATTATAACCATAAAATGATTTGGATTAAATGGTTGTAGATTTTTTGCTGACATGATCTTATGATCTTCAATGTTCTTTGGATTCAAGGTATTTTGGATGTTTTTGGATGGCTCTTCCAAGTTAGAGTTGAGCTAACTTATGGATGTCCATGGTTAGTAGAATATAGATATTTTATTTGTTTATTCAAGAATAAATGGTTATTTTGGTGATTCTATGAATGTAGAATAGTTTTTTGCTTCTTTACTATATAGATAAATTTTAAATGGTTGGGATTTCCCCATTAGTTCTCCCTTCATGTAGAGTTTCTTATTTAATGATTTTGGTTGTTTTTAAATTCTGGTTTCTAATGTCAGTTTAAGATTTGAGGAATTTTTTTAGGATGTACCTTGATTGATGTTTTCTTAGTCTTAGGATCTTTAGAGTTGTCTCTGACCCTTCCACTTCTCTATAGGGGTGATTGGATTTCCTTTTCATTTATAACCTTTAATTTTACAAGGGACATTCTTAGGGTAAAAAGTAGCATGGTGGGGATAATTTAAACACCAAAATGTCTCTGTTACCTTATATTTTATATTATTTTATCATAATGTAGCATAATTTAGGTTTTTAGAAAAAACACCTTAAATCAAGAAAAATAATAAAAAAATTATTTTGTGCACAATTTACATGCATGAATTAGGGGAAACTGTATGGTGACCCTTACATAGGAATATTTTCAGTACATTATGTATAGTGCTTGGTTGGTCCACATAGGTAGTGTATAGTTTGATCAAAATTGTAATAAATATAGAGGAAACCATGTGACTCATATTTAGGTTTGGGGATTAGCATACAACATGCACGAATTTAAGAAAAATAAAGAAACAACCATGCAAGAGTTCTATAGTATTGAAAATGATCTTTTCATGGTTAGTGAATGGTTTGGAAACCATGCATACAAACCATGTGAGGATATTTTTATTAGGTAGTTTCATCCATATGGTTGGCACATAGTTTAAAAAATTGTGAATCCAATCCATGCAACCTTCCCAGTTTTCATTAAAATAGTGACATTCCATTTTTACCCTCTTAAATTTTTATGTCTTTGGCCTCGTTTTACTCTTCTCTTAGCCATCCAAATGTGGTTTGTGCTTGAGATAGATCTTTCCCTTCCTCCCAACTTTTATTTCTAGTATTTTTTCTCAGATTTCAAGCTATAAATCCCTCATCTGTCCCCCTTTTCTTATCCTTCCTTCTTTAATTAAACTTTCTATCAATTTTTATTCCATCGATGAACCCTAACAATTGTTTAATTTGTGATTAGGGTTTGGGGTTATTATAGTGATGTAGAATTTCATGGGTTGAGAAGGTTTTATCTTGGATCAATTATATATTTTTCATTAATGGTGATGTGTTTCAGTTGTGGTTCCACTTGAATGTGGTAAGGGGTTCTTTGGAACTCCCTTGTAATATATGTTATAAATTTATTATGTGGTTTAAAATGATTTATTATGGAATTATATGTGTATATCATGACACGGTTAGTTTTAAATGACATAAAATGGTTTAAAAACTTGGTATGGACTAAGGTCACATTCCAAGTGTTTGTTAAAATTATTAAGTTTTTTATCTAAAGGCATTTGAATATTTCAAAAGAGTATTTGACACTGGTTTTATTTTTAAAGAGGTTGTGTGACATTTTAAAGGAATATATTTTAAATGAATAAAGTTGACCTTTATTATATTTAAATAGTTTTGAGACCATTATTTCTCATAGTGTCTTGAAATATTTTAAAAATAAAATAGAAGATTAATGAAAGTGGTTCTTGGTACTGAATTTTTCCTAAATGATAAGGTGGATTTTTTTTCAAAAAAAGTGATTTTTAGAAATGGTTGGTGTTGGAATACACTAGTTTTAATTCTCACAAATCATGCCTAATCATATATTAGAAAGTTAAATTTTGTTTACACTTATTTAATCATGTTACCATATAAGCTTAATCTTTTTTGTTAGTATTTCATAACACAAGACAGGTAAGAGAATTTCGGCTAAGGATAAGTCATTATTGAGGTAGAGTCACCGTCAGGGTGGACTCACTATTGGAACTACCAATGATATGTCTCATTGTCAGTTGTATCCCCATCAACACAGATATTGAAATTTGGTAAAAGGATAAGACACTGATATGAGTCACTGATTCCTGATCTACCGATAGCTAAGTTACTGTCACATTGAGATACCAACATCTTTTCAGAATTATCACTAAGGTAAAGTCACCATTCAAGTCGAGTTATTGATGGCATGAGTCAATGTCAGTTCAAGCTACTGATAGAATAACTCACTGATGTTCATAATTTTCACTAATTATGAGTTATCGATAGTTTACCAATCGTCAAGCAGACCTACCATCAGAATGACCTACCGATAGCTGATCCACCATCAAGTCGACCTACCAAAAGACTGACCTACTAATCTAGAGTCACCATTCCTAAGTTACTATTCCTAAGTCACCGATACTCAACTCATAATTCCATATTGCATAATTTTCTTAGTCTGAGACACCGGTTCTAAGACGCCATTCCTGAACTACTGAACTGAGACACCGTCATTTCTTCCTTTATCATTTAAATTTAATATAATATTAATACTTGTGAAACATAGTACCAAAATTTATTTTAATGAATTTTTCTTCCTTTTGTAGACAACATTAATATCGATGTCAGTGTATGTGGTATGAGGTACTAGCACATGATTGAGATCATGCTTCTTGTTGGCCCTACAGTGTATAAAGCAAGCACCTGATCCAAAAGAAAAAGAGAGATGAAAAAATATAATAAATAATTCATCCAATAAAGATACAAGAATAACTTATTATTATAGATACATGAATACATTACTGATAACCGAAATTGAAGAACATTTGCAGCATCAAAAGAAAAGAGGAGGATATTCATTAAACACATCATTACCTCACTAGAAGAAGAAAAAAGAATCTCTCACAATACTCTATTTTACTGGCTATTTCTAGGAAACAACTCAAGAATCATTTCAACACAACTTTGAGGAGTCATGAGCTGCATAAACAAACACACAGAGCCTTTTAACTCTTTTCTCATTATTTATTCTCTAATTGTGTATTTTTTTTATTTACAAGAAGTGTGTGTATTTTTTTTAATAAACACACACTGACTCTTGTGACAAACTAGAAGATACATTGATATCTTCACAAAAATATCTTTTTACACCTTACACTCTCATGTATAATAGTGGAATATGTCCATATGAGGCCTGTTATAATTTTCACTCCCATGAAAACTGTGGAAGAGGTCTGTTGACCTAGATAGTTCTGTATACTATTTTTTACCCCGATCTAATGTGTGGATCATTGTTTATTTATATAAATTTATTAGTATAAGGATATCACCAAGTGGAGAGGGCTAAGTCTCATCTTGAGACTAAACCTCTGGTTTTAATTCTATTATGCCTTAAAAATTCTATTTTCACTGTTTTTTTTATTCATTGAAAACATTTCTTTCACTTTCATAGTCAATATTAGATATTATTTATATTAGAATTTTTTTTAGTATAATGGTTTAAAAAGTTAAAGCGATGATCCATATTTATTTAATTGATAACTAATCACTCTTTAAGAAATATTTCAAAAAACCAAAACTTTTATAAATCTTCTACTTTGGCTAACTAGGTTGTTTTGTATTTAAAATTGGGGAAATTTTAAATAACAAATTTTAGATAGAAATTTTTATAGGAACTCAATTCATCCTCCTCTTGAGTTTCCAACTTCAACCAACATTTGGTACCATAGGGTTTCTTAGTTTCAAAGTTTTCAAAGTTTTCAAATATCTTTTCTACTGTGATTTTTGTTGTAATTATAAAGATCTCCAAATTTCTACTAGTTCAACATTTATATTTCTTTAAAAAAATTATTATTTCAAATTGATAGTATATATGAAGGTTATGCTACCAATATACCTCCCTATTTTAATGAAACAAATTATGCTCAGTGGAAAATCAAAATGAAAATGCATTTAGAAGGCATGGGTTTTGAAATATGGTTTGTTATAGTTTATTAATTTAAGATTAATACTTCTGCTAAAAACACTTGGGATGACCCAAATAAGGCATCCTATAATTATAATTTAAAATCTATGAATGCCTTATATTTTGCTTTGGGTGATAAAGAATTAAATAGGATTTCTGTATGTAAAACAGCCTTTGAAATTTGGGATACTTTAGTTATTTCACATGAAAGAACCACTATTGCTAATGAAATAAGGATTAATACATATACTATTAAATATGATAATTTCAAAATAAATCCTGATAAAACTATTTATGAAATGTATCTCAGGTTCAATGAGATTGTAAATATAATTATCTCACTCTGAAAGAGAGACGCTGTAAAATAAAATATTATGAGGATCTTGAGATGTCTTCTAGAAAGGTGGATAGGGACCTCAGTATCAATTAGAAAGTCTTGTGACATAGATGCACTACCTGTAAATAATATGATTGTAAAACTAATTATGTATGATGAATATCTGAAAGTTGACAGAGAAGAAGATGATGAACCTAAAAAAAGTTAGTGGCTTTCAAAACCACTACATCCAAACAAAAAGAGAAAGTTCTAGTTCATACTAAAAGTTCCATAAATTAAGAATCATCAAGTGACAATGATGAGTAAATATATCAAATAAATAGATGATTAAATAAGTTTTACAGAAAGAAGAAATTATTTAGAAATCCTAGATATATAAGGGAAGTATGAAAAAAAGTTAACTAGAAAAAGGATTGGAAAATAAGTGAAAATAGCAATAAGCTAGTCTGATATGAGTGTAAGAGAGGAGGACATGTAAAAGCTGATTGTCCAAAATTAAAGTACAAAAATAAGTATGAGGACAAGGATATAAAGTAAAAAATGGAAATAAAGGCTACCTAGAGTGCTTCTAAGGATAGATCTGGCGAAACAGAATCATCTCATGATGAAAATTATTAAAAATAAAACATGTTTTTTATGACAATAACATCTAAGGTAACCCTAGAATCTCTTATACAAAACTCTTATTATTCGAGAGATGAATAGGAATATAACTCTAAAAATATAACTAATGAAGAAATGTTTGAATGATATAAAATTCATTAGGATACTTTCAATGATATGAATTATAGATATAGATCTCTCAAGAAATATAATTCTCTTTCAACTACTATTAAATAGGAACCTACTATAGAAAAAGAAAATAAGGCTCAAATGCTTAATGAAAACACTAAACTCAAACTTCTAAATGGGTAATTAAAAAATAATATTGAGAATTTTAAAAAAGGTAAAGATACCTTAGTTTAAATTCTTGTAAAATAGGTTTATTCTAAATTTGTTATTGGTATTGGTTATAAACCTAGGAAAAGAAATTTTGTTAAAACTAATTTTTGTATCTAAATCTGGAAAATTTTCTTTTATTCCCAGTTTTGAAAAAAAATGCATGTTTAAGTAATGAAACATATTTAACTACTATTAGTTATTCTGTACCTAATAGAGTTTAGTTTTCTAAAACTTTAAAAAATATTTATAGGAAACCCATGAAGAAAATATGGGTTTCTAAAGCCTTAATTACTAATATTACTGGACCCATGAAAATTTGGGTACTAAAGTCCTTTATTGCTTAAATTGTTTTGTGGGAAACCTGTTTGAAGAGATCATGTAAATTCTTATGGTACTAGGATAGTGGTTGTTCAAGACACATGATATGGGACTGGTCTTTCTTCAAGAATCTTATAAATATTGATGGTGTACATTTCACATTTGGTAAAAATTTAAAATAGAAAATAATTGGCCTCGGTCAAATTGGTAACACTAACTCAATTTTGATTTCTAAATTTCTTTATGTTGATGGTCTAAAGTAAAATTTTCTTAGCATTTCATAATTTTTTGATGATAGATTTAATGTTAAATTTGAAAATTATTCTTGTAATTTTTTAATTCTAAGAATGATTTAGTTTTTACTTCTTTTAGAAATGAAAATATATACGCTGTTAATATGGATTATTTAGTCTCAAAAAATGTTTCTTGCTTAAGTGCCTTTTAGAAAGAGTCTTGGATCTGGAATAGGAGACTAGGAAATTGTAACATTCACTCTCTTAGAAATATTACTAGAAAAGGATTAGTCAATGATCTACCTAAACTATAGTTTCCAAATAATATATTCTGTAATCCTTGTCAAAAAGGAAAACAACAAAAAATATATTTCAAACAAAAGAAATAAGTTTCAACCTCTCAACTTCATGAGTTGGTTCACATGGATTTATTTGGACCTTCAAGATTTTCAAGTTTTAATTGGAATCACTGTGTCTATGTTCTAGTATATCAATTTTCTAAGTATACCTAAACATTATTTTTAGCTGACAAAAGTGTGACTTACTCCTAATTCATCAAGTATTATAGGTTAGTAGAAAACTTAAGTGGACTTAAAATAAAATCCTTAAGAAGTGATCATGGTCGTGGTTTTGAAAACAAAGAGTTTGAATCTTTTTTCTCACAAAATTTATATAGTCATAACTTCTTTTCTCCTAGGACACCCCAGTAGAATGGAGTTAAAGAAATGATATACATAACCTTACAAGAAATATCTCAAACTATTCTTAATGAATATGAACTACCTATTTATTTTTGGGCAGAATATGTGAATATAGATGTCAATATAATCAATAAATTTTTCATAAGACCCATCCTAAAGAAACCCCCCTATGATCTATGGAATAATAGGAAATACAAGGTTAATTTTTTTGGTTGCAAAGTATTTATTATCAATACAAAAGACAATCTTTACAAATTTTCCTCCAAGAGTGATGAAGGGATTTTTCTAGGTTATTCAATCTCTAGTAAAGTATATAGAGTATTGAATAACAGAACCAAGTGTGTGGAAGAGTATATGCATGTCATGATTAATGAAATATACCCACATAAATCCAAACACCCCCTAGAAAATCTTGAGGATAATTTTTACCATCTAGACATAAATCCAAACTCTTTATTTCTTCTATAAAAGAAGTAAAAAAATATAGTTCTAGAAAATCTCCAGATTTTGACCAAAGGGAACACAAACCTATAGATGACCCTAAAGTAACCTTACCTTTTTTTTCTAGATCTGTTAGAACCCTAAAAACCATCCTTTAGACGATATAGTTGGAGATTTAGACAAAGGAACATAGACTAGAGATTCTCTAAGAAACTAGGTTGAATACTAAGTATTTTTGTCAAATCTTGAAACTAAGAACAATAATGATGCAATCAATGGTGAATATTTAATGATGGATATGCAAGAATATTTGAATTAGTTTGAAAGAAACAAAGTCTGGAAAATTATTGATAGACCTAAAGACACTTTGATAATAGGAAATAAGTGGGTGTTTAGAAACAAAGTGGTTGAATCTATTATTATAGTAAGAAATAAAGCTAGAATAGTTGTACAAGGTTATACTCAAGAAGAAATAATAGAATATAAAGAAACATTTACACCTATATGTCAACTTGAATCCATTATAATACTGCTATCTTATGCAACGCATCTTAATTTAAAACATTATTAAATGGATGTCAAAAGTATATTCTTGAATGATTATATAGTTGAGGATATTTTTGTTGAAAAACCTCCCAGTTTTACAAATCCTCATTTTCCAAATCATGTTTTTAAATTAAAAAAATTGTGTATGATTTAAAAGAAGCTCCAAGATCATGGTAATATTGGCTTAGAACTTTTATTATTTCTAAAGGTTTTGCTAAATGGATTTATAATCTCAATCTTTCCATAAAAATAATTTCTAAAGATGTTTTAGTTGTTCAAATATATATTGATGATATTATTTTTATATCATCAAAAAAATCATTATGTGTTTATTTTTCAAAAATGATGCAAAATGAGTTTGAAATGATTTTAATGGGTGAACTCAAATTCTTTCTTGTATTTCAAATTTTTTAAATCAAGGAAGTTATTATTTTAAAATAAAAGTAAATATACTAAATATATTTTAAAATATTTTAACCTAGATAGCACTAAAATTAGTGATACTTATATGACTACAAACTATAAATTAGACCTTTATGAAAATAGAAAATAAATGGATAAAACCAACTATAGAGGTATGATTGGAAGTCTTCTCTACTTGATTTCTAGCTGACCTGATATTATGTTTAGTGTGTGTGTGTTCTCATTTTCAATAAAATACAAAAGATTCACATTTAATTTCTGTTAAATGAATTTTAAAATACCAAAAATATACTACTAAATTAGGATTTCTCTATCCAAGAGGAAAACTATTTGACTTGGTTAGTTATTCTGATTATGATTTTTTTGGTTGCAAGTTAGATAAAAAAGGAACCATTGGAACATGTCACTTTTTGGGAAAGTCTTGTTTCATGGTGTAGTAAAAAGAATTATTTTTTTCATTATCTACTACTGAAGTTGAATACATAGCTGCTTATAGTTTTCAGGCTCAAATTTTGTGGATGAAACACACATTACTAAACTATGGTTATCAATTTAGACATGTACCTATAAACTATGACAATACAAGTGCTATTAACATTTCTAAGAATCCATTTTCTCATTCAAGAACAAAACATATTGATATAATACATCCTTTTTTGAGATATCATTATCAAAAACATGATATAAGTTTATAACTCATTGGCACTTAACATTAACTTGCTGATATTTTTATAAAGCCATAAAATTTTAAAAAAATAAGTTACATCAGACATGAGTTAGGGATAACCAAATTTGAGTGACTCATCATTAATGTCTCACTATTTATGTATCACCATTTATGAATCACCATTAATAAATCACCATTGATGATTCTCTCTTGATGACTCACCGATGATGACTTGCCAATAGGAATCACCGTTGTGTCACACCATTATGTACTTTGTTATTTTTTCTATCTAGAAGTTAAAATGTCATTGTTTTATTTGTTTTATTTTATTTTAATCTTCATTTCTCGATTTATGATTTCTAAATACCTAAACAATAAAACTAAAATCAATCTAATTAACTTTAGCACTCTCACACTTTGGCTCTCACATTCTTCTCTCCCGAACTACTTCCCTTCTCTTTTGATCTGGAACCTTCAAATATCACAAATGGCTCTAGTTAAGTGTGTCTCTGAGAAGTATGTGGATGATTTTAATCCTTCTAAAAAGAAGAAAGGTGAATCTTGTAATATTAAACCAAAACCTATCGATCCTAAACTCTCAATCCAAATCATCACTCCCAAAAAGGAAGTTCATTCTGAATGGTTATCTTCAAGTAAGTATTTCTTATTGAATGTGTTATAAGAACAAGGGTGGTTGGAGTGGTTCTCCAACAATACGATATCATTTTATTCTAATATTTTTCAAGCGTTATATTTTCATGTGGATTTTATTCTCTAAGGCATAGAAGAGTTTTGGATTAAGTCTTGTAAAAATTGTGAAATGGTTTCCTTTTCTTCAAAGTAGTGGGTTAAATGCTTGAAAGTACCTCATGAAGATATTTTCAATGATTATGAAGGTAGCACTCCTTCTCTTATTGATATTTTAAGTTTTGATAAATCACTGAAAGAGCTTATTGAAAATGGAGTTCCAAGAAGACCAATAGCAACAGATCATAATGGTAAATATAGGTTATTGTTTAAATTTATTCAACACCATTTATGTCCAAGAAAGGGAGATTTTACCTCTCTCAAATACGAGGATGTCTATTTTATATATCTAATGAAGGAAGGATATAATATTAACTTGTGTGGGTATTTAATGATGTATATGAATGAAAATACTGAAATCCTAATTCAAGTCAAATTCCATGTTTTATCCAAAGTTCATTTTTATAATGTTGAAAGTCAAAGGTCTGGTGAATGATGATGAATAATCAGTAACTGATTGTGATGGGTTTTTCATCACAAATTCCATTTTTAAGAAGATGAAGATAAATTGGAATTTGTGGAAGAAATAGTGGGTTGAAGACAATGGTAATATTTATGAGGTATTCAATCCTGTTGAGAATTTCTCAAGGCCAAGAGACATGGTTGATCCTAGTCTTGGAACAGATGAAGTTGGGGAGTATTCTGATGATAAAGATGAATAAGCTGAAGCAAATCATGGATAAAAATCTCCTATTGATGATAGAGTTGACACAGATACTGAAAGAAGTCAAGAAATAATGACCTATAGACCTGTTATCCCTCATATGCCTCTTCCTACAAAAGAACATCTCATAACAGAATATGATGATGAAGAGACAGAATAATCATACAATATTTAATATGTTAGTAAAAGTGACAGTGAATAAGATGAAGAGTTTAATGGTGAGTAAGAAGAATAGGATGATAGTGATGAAGAGGAATAAGATGAAGATGCAGGAGAATAATATGTTGAAGAAAATGTAGATGATGAAAATGATAAGGAAGAAGAAAGAAGTGGTGAATCTGATAGTATATCAGACCATCCTAACTTTGATCAAGGACATATTGCAGAACCTATTTATATTACTCTATACCCTATTGAGCTAGAAAATCCTGCTAATACTGCTTTAGTGGAATAGGAATTATTATTGGAACCTCATAAAATCATAAGTTGGTTGTGGTTGAGGAAAGTGCTCCAGATATTCATATTCATGATGAAGCTCATTTTGAAAAAGAATTTCTAGTGGTTCTAGTGAAAGAAAAGTATTATTCCAAAAATAAAGTTTTTGATGAGTGGGAGCAATAGACAAAAAGGGTAAGAGTTTATTCTACTATTCCTTATAATTTGATAGCTAAGGAATGGGAAAAATACCTTGGGTATGTTACTCTGGGCTTAGACTATCCTGATTTAGATATTGAAGAAAATGATCCTAAGGGGCCATTGATATAATAAGTAGTTCATTCTTAAAGATTCTCCGTTGGAATAACTCTATAAATAGCACATAATCGAGCAGTATCTCCTACTCCTACTCTTGTTTCTACTCCAGTTTGTAAGAACCCAGATCTTTTTTTAGGTGAGAATCTTATTTTCCAGTCTTTTTGGGAAAAATATGAGTTTTTGTAAATTTCAGGAGTACACGATGTGTATTTATATGTACATGTCTTGTACTTGGTTTTCAAGGGTAGTCGTGTGATGGTTGTGTAACATCCAAACACATGGTCATGTGGGGTGACCTGGAAACTACCTAAAGTGAAGATCGGTAAAGGAATGTACACGTCGTGTAATTTTAAAATACATGCTATGTTCTTTCTTCTGGTTTCATTAAATAGGTCAGGGTCGCATCTAATCGACAGAACCTCCTCTATCTTGACCTGTCTCATCCAGGAGCATTTGTACGGTGCAAATTTTCTCTGGGCCTCCGACTCTTTATCTGATCTTCGATTTGATATCCATTGATTGTGTTGGAATTTCCACGGTAAGCTCTTTCTTCTTCTAGGGACTTTTCTTCTTATTCCCCCTCCTTGTTGAGTTTTCCTTGGTTGAACGTTTTTAGCATTTTTTAACATCTACAGATATCTCGGTTGATTGAAGGCCTGAGGTTGACGTATATCGTTCATACAATGTCGAGGTAGGTGGTTTGTTCCTTTCTGTAGTCATTCTTCCAGTTATATTTGAAAAATTGGCCAATACCCTTATTTGGGGTATTGCGTGTTTATGGATTTTAACCCTATTAATGCTTGTTATGACTTGCATATTGAATAGGGGATTTTTGTTTGTGTTTATAGTTAATTTCAATGCTATGGATATTAGGCTATTGTTTTACATTCCTAGTGTTGTTAGGATGGAGTGATTTTATCTGATATGTTATGCCATGCCTTGTAGGTAATTTATCCTAGTAGTACTTTGAGATTTACTTTGGCTATTGATTATCATTTGGGCATGATTGCTTTGCATAGGATTGCAGGAACCTGGTGTAGTGAGACCTAGGGGAAATTGAAGTTGAGGGATTTCACTGAGTGTCTGTTATAATTATCACACTGCAAGACTATAGGGGGGATTGGCATTGAGTGCTCCCTCGGAGTGTCTATAGTTATGTTTCGAGATCATAGGATAAATTGACATTGAGTTCTTCCTCAGATTGTTTGTAGTTTAATGTTAAAAGACTATAGGGGGAATTGACGGTGAGTGGTACCTCAGAGAGTCTTTGATTACATATAACTATAGGGTAATTAAATGTGAGTTCTTCCTCAGAGAGTCTTTGTTATATCTTCTCTTCTATTTTAAACCAGAGGGGTTAGGCTATGAGAACTACCAAGAGGGTTACTTGTATTTCTTTTTGGTTGATTAAATAATTAAAAGTAAATGTTTATAAATGAAACTGTAGGACTGTTTACTTTTGAGTAATTTCTTATTTACTGCTTCTTTTTTCTTATTTCCTACCATATATATATTCACTGACTAATAAGAAAATATCTTTGGGTGGTTACCTACTGGGATTTTTCTCACACCCTATTTGGGTAATGATTTTGGGCCCAATCATATTATATTACAGCAGGTATAGATAAGTGAAATCTCCCTTCTACTTCAGGTACTTGATTGTTGTGGAGCTGGGGAGCATGGGACCAAGCTGAGGCTTGCAATACTATTGAAAGTTATTTTTTTTCTTTTTACTTTTGTTTAGTACTATATTCCATCATTGTGACTTATTTGGCTGCCTTCCTAGACATATATATCACGCATCATTTATATATGTGCTCCAGTTATTTATTTCTTTCATTCTTCCTCTGTTTACTATTGTATGGTATTATTATTTCTTTTTCTATTTTTATTTGTTTATTTCCACTGCATTACTCTGCCAATGAGTTCGTATTTTCCCCACTATCAAACCCAGGGACCTTGCTGCTAGTCAACATCCTCTAGAGTTTGGGAAAATGCGCTTGAGGACATGCGACCAACTGGGTACGGGGCACCTCTGGGCGGATTTCAAAACTGGGATGTTACAAAGTGGTATCAGAGGTATTATTTTCTTCTTGAATTACTATTTGGAGCCTATAGACATGGATCCGAAGGAATATGTACTTGGTAATAAGTTCTTCCTGGGAGTAGCTAACCCGTGTACAGGGAAAAGATGATTTACCTTGTTATTGAATTTTTTTAGTTTTTCAATTATTACAGTTGATTTGATTTCACCTTGAGTGAGTCACAATCATTGTGTTGTTATCGTTGATATCATTTAGGTTCTATTTCTGTTTCAACCCAATGATATGAAGGTATGACATTTCTTGCATCATATAGGCACTTGCTAGAAATCATATGTCATGCATTCTTACCATGCCTTTTAGGGTGAATTACCGATTTCATGTTGTTGTGATAGATGTTGTGTTAGATATGCATGTTTTTAGGGTATATGGCTTTATAGAATACCTATCATTTATAGGGTATTGTTTTGTGTAAGGTTTTGTTTAAATGAATGCCAAAAGGTGGTTCTTGAGGTGTTATGGTCCCTCATGGATCGTAATTTGGTGGTTCATTGATTTGTTTTCTGTGTATATAACATGAATAAGATGCCAAGATTTGATTCGCAGGGAGTATGGGCCCTCACGGATCATAATTTGGCACTTTAATGTTGTTTCAGTGTTTTTATGGGGTTCTAGAGTAGTTTTTGAGGCTTACTGTCTAGAAAATCCCATAATACACAGCGTGTAATGAGGAATACACGCCATGTGTCCTTATATTCAGGAAGGCACTGTTTTTCTTAATTACACACCATGTACTAATGTACATGCCGCGTAGTATCTAACTGTTTCAATGTCTATGTGGATAAATACACGGGGTTGAGAAAATATTTAAAGGGAACACGTCGTGTACCGGTTGTACATGATGTGTTGTAGAGACTATGTATATGGTCGTGTGAATGACGACAGAGATGGATAAAACTTATTTTATACACGTCGTGTCAAGATTGAACACGCCATGTAGTATAACCCTTGTATCTGGCCGTGTAACGAACAACATGGGGCGGTGGAATCCTCCTAGTACACATCGTGTCTGGAATAAACATGTTGTGTAGAGTCAGTCATGTGTCCACCCGTGTGACTAACAACACGAGCAGCTAAAACCTAAGGGGTACACATCGTGTCAGGAACAAACATGTTGTGTAGTCCTGTCCATAGAGAACCGTGTGGGTTAGTCATGTAGAAGAACTCGGGCAGGGGAAACGAATCAAGTACACGTCGTGTCTTGGGATAACACACCGTGTGCATGGGGTGTTACACAACCTTGGTTGGTATGGGTACACACCCATGTGAAGGATTAAAGGAACACATTGTGTATGGGTTATACATGATGTGTATCTCTGTTTTAAAAATCTTGAATGATTTCTTTCTATTTTTTCATTCATACACTTATATGTTTCATTCCTTGATAGTCTTGAACTAAGCGTGCACTTGACCTTACAATGTCATGCGACCAAGACATCCTCTGGTTGTACACCGGTTACAGGGAAGTGATCAGACACCAGACATGGCTAATCAGGGACAACCAGTAGATCCTCCTGTAGTGCCAGTCTTGGAACTATCTGTCATTCCAGACACAGGTGATTATGCACGATTCCGAGAGGGCTTTATTAGGTTCATGAAGACCTTCTAGGGAGCACCGCATCCTACCCCATCAATGGAATAATTGAGGCGTGTTTTCTAGTATTAGTATCCTCCCACCTTCACAGGGGAAGGAGGACCTCAGGATTCAGAGTCATGGTTAGAATCCATGATATCTATCTTCAAGCATCTGGAGAGGCCTCCAGAGAGGAGGTTGAAGCTTGCTGGTTATATTTTACAAGAATCTACCAAGAGATGGTGGGATGTGATCTCACAGGCAGGATGCCAGCAGGTTATGGTGTGGGATGAGTTTCAACATGCCTTCTATGATTACTTCTATCTAGAGACCTTGAGGGCCAATCGAGCCTGAGATTTCATGAGTTTGGAGCTGGTTACTCTCTCAGTCATAGAGTATTCTTCTCAGTTCATTGATCTTTAGTTCATTACACTCTTTTTAGGGGGAGATGAGTTATTCCTTGTGAGGAAATTTGAGGATGGTCGTAGACAAGACATTCAGGCTCAAGTGAACATCTTCTGGTTGACTACTATGTATTATATAGTCAACCAGGTGCTGATCATGGAGCGCAACCTGAGGGATTCTAGAGCTGTGAGCTAGGGCTATTCGAAAACTAGAGTAAGTGATTCTCTGTCAGATAGTAGGAAGCATCATCAGGAGACTACATTTGGAGATCTGAGTAGGCAAGATGCACCTTCAGGTAGCCAGGTGGTATGCTACCAGTGCGAGAAGGTCCGACATACCAAGCCACATTTCCCGAGATACCTAGTAGAGTGTCGATCTTATAGCAAGATGGGTCATCTTCAGCGCTTCTGTCAGTTCTTCTGACCAGCAGTGGGTGACAGGTGTTCTTCTATGACTCCCCGTTTAGGAGCCGCACCACCAATATCTCATTAGTCTAGGAACTAGAGTTCATCCAGCCATTTAGGCTGAGGTGGAGGTCAAGGATGTGGTGGTCAGACATAGGGTTTTTGGCAGCCATAGGTTGGATCAACTCAGGGACCTCAGTCAGCTTATTAGGGTTGCAGTGTAGGACAGGCTTTTACGGTGGAGCAGACCTAGCAAGATCAGGATCCCGAACCCTCTACAGTTCGAGGTACGATCCTTGTTGCCTCAGTTTTAGCTTCTACACTTTTCGATACAGGGGCTTCCCATAGAATTATATCTATTTCTATTATAGGGAGACTTGGGATCTATATATTTTCTTCTGTTGATATCTTGATGATAGACACTCCGTTGAGGACTAGAACGGCTAGTGTACGTCAGTTCAAGGAGTGACCTCTCGAGGTTGGTGGGTGTAACTTCTTATGGGACCTCTATATCTTCGAGATGATGGGATATTATTTCATTCTCAAAATGGAATGGGTAGTTCTCTTCCAGGAAGTCTTCGACTATTTTCTTTGTAGGGTGATTTTCACATCACCATAGGGAAGATTATTTCTTCATAAGGGATAATGGGATGTCTGAACTAGGAGAGTAGGACCTGATCATCATGGGTTGGGAGGAATCACAACCCATATTTCTAGTCTTTATATGGATGACCATGGGACTTCACATTTGGGCTTTCCTCCAGTGGTCGATCATTTCAGGGATTTCATTCCAAAGGACTTTTCAAGTTTTTCTCCAGAGAGAGAGGTGGAATTTTCTATTGAGATTTTTCCAGGAGTGTCACTGGTGTCCATTTCTCCTAATAGGATGGCTACACCATAGTTACAGAAGCTCAAGAAGCGGTTGGAGGAGTTTCAAGCAAAGGGTATCATCTAACCCAGTACTTATCCTTGGGGTCCACTTGTCCTGTTTGTGAAGAAGGTGGATGGTACCTTCTGACTTTGTGTGTATTATCAGAAGTTTAACCAGTTGACGGTCAAGAACCGATATCCCTTTCTGAGGATTTATGATATCTTTGACCAGCTTCGAGGAGATCAGGTGTTCTCAAATATTGACTTGAGATCTGGTTATAATAAATTTCATGTTATACCATCAGATATACCTCTTACAGCCTTTCGAAGTAGGTACGGTCTATACGAGTATGCATTTATGTCGTTTGGTCTCACAAACTTGCCTGCAGTTTTCATGAAACTGATGAACCGACTGTTCTATACATACTTGTATTCTTTCATGGTGGTCTTCATGGACAATATGTTGTTGTACTCTCACACTCAACATGACCATGCCACACATCTTGAGATCATTTTGAGTACACTGAAAGAGCATCAGTTATACGCTAAGCTCTCAAAATGCCACTTTTTGATAGACCAGATTCACTTCTTGGGTCATGTTATCTCAGAGACTGGAGTGTCAGGAGACCTAGAGAAAGTGAGAGTAGTGTTTTCCTAGGATAATCCGGAGAACATATTTGTGTTATGGAGTTTTCTAGGGATGGCTGGATACTATAGACACTTCATACAGGACTTTTCATGCTTAGTAGAGCCACTGAAGAGGCTCACTAAGAAGGGTGTGAAGTAATTATGGTCAGATTTTTGTGATTCATCCTTTCAGGATCTGAAAGGGAGGTTGAATTCAACACTGATACTAGTATTTCCAGAGCTAGGAAAGAGCTATACTATGTATTATGATGCATCAGGTATCGAGCTGGGAGCTGTGCTTGTGCAGGGGGAAGTATTTTTTGCGTACGGGTCTTGGTAGTTGAGGCCACATGAGAGGAACTACCCAACACATGATCTCGATTTGGCTACATTTAATCATGATTTAATCTGTTGGAAACATTATCTTTTGGGAGATAATTTTTTGGTTTTCACCAACCACAAAAGTCTCAATTATATATTCACTCAGCATGATCTAAATTTAAGATAGAAAAGGTGGGTCGAGTACCTTCAGTCCTTTGATTTTGAGATTGCATATAGCCTAGGAATGGAAACATTGTGGCTAATGCATTGAGCAGGATGGCTCAGATATAGGAAGTTCAGGAGGCCAGTAGTTAGTGGATGATTATGGCTCTATTCTCTGAGATGCATTTGGAGGTTCACAATAGAGAAGGGCAGACGTTTCTTTCTTCTGTAGTTGTTACCTCTACTCTACTTGATCAAGTGAGGATGAGAAAACTATCATATTCTGAATGCCTGGTCCTATGGGAGATTTTGTTATAAGAGGACTCTATTCTTGGATGGATAGTAGGGGAGGATGAGATCTTGCGTTTTCATGGGCACGTGTGGGTTTCAGCAGACATATGGAAGGAACTAATGCATAACTTTCATTCCTCAGTTTGGGAAGTTTATCTTGGTGTCAACAAGATTTATCGAGATCTGCAACATTAGTATTGGTGTCCAGGTATGAAGGGAGATGTTGCTGGTTTTGTCATGAGGTGTTCCACCTCTCAGTAGGTGAAGGCAGAGCATCAGCGACTAGTAGGGATTTTTCAGGATTTACCCATTCTCGAGTGGAAGTGGAATGATGTCACGATATACTTTGTGATAGGTTTTCCGAGTTCGCCTCGAGGGAATGATGTAGTTTAGTTTGTCATTGACAGACTCACGAAGGTTGCTCACCTCATACAGATCAAGGAGACCTTCAGTGTTGATGAGGTGGGAGGTTTATACATCTGAGAGATTTTACATTTACATGGAGTTACATACTCCATTGTCTCATACAGGGACACTCGTTTTTCTTCTCGGGTCTAGAAGGGACTACAAAAGGCTTTGGGTATACAGGTAATTCTGAGTACAGCTTACCAACCCCAGACAGATGGCCAGTCCGAGCGTACGATTCAGGTGGTGCAGGACATGATTCGAGCATGCGTTCTAGATTTTGGAGGTTCGTGGGAGAAGCACATACCTTTTGTGGAATTTTCCTACAATAATAGTCTTCAAGAAACTATTCAGATGGAACCTTATGAGGTTCGTATAGTAGGACATGCCAATCACCCTTATGTTGGTTGGAGGCAGGAGAGGCCGCTATGCTAGGACCTCATCTTGTCTAGGAGACCACCGAGCAGATAAAGTTGATTTGTAAAAGGATGGCTACTTCACAGTCACGACAAAAGTTCTATGTTGATCGACGGAGATGACCTCTGGAGTTCGAGGTCGGGGATTAGGTTTTTCTACATGTCACACTGAGGTTGGGACACAAGAGGATTAAGAGACAGGGTAAGCTTTCTCCAAGATACGTTGGGTTGTTTGAGGTTCTGGAAAGGGTTGGGCCGGTATCTTATTGGTTATAGTTACCTCAGAGGTACCGGGCTATGCAAAACGTCTTCCACATTTCTCAACTATGGCATTACTTCTTAGACCTGTCTCATGTCTTTCAACCCAAGGAGGTTGAACTAGAAGTGGACACATCATTTGAAGAGTATCCTATCTGGATTGTTGATTGTAGTGCAAAGTTTCTCCATGGTTGGTCTGTTCCTTTGGTACAAGTGCTATGGCCACATGGGCAAGTACAGGATGAGACCTGGGATAGGGAGTCCGATGTACGATCACAGTGACCAGAGCTGTTAGAGGTTTCTTCTTTTACACTGCCTTGCTAGGGAAATTCTAGGATGAATTTCCTTAAGGGGGGAAGTTTTTAAGAACTCAGATCTTCTTTTTAGGTACGACTCTTTTTTTTTGGTGTTTCCAAGAAAAATAGGAGTTTCTGGGAATTTTAGGAGTACACGTTGTGTAGTTGATTGCCACAGGTGGTTGTGTGTTGGCCGTGTAACAGTCGAACACATGGTCGTGTTGGGTGACCTAGAGACCGCCTAAAGAAGAGCTTAGTAAAGGCAAGTACACATCATGTACTTTTAAAAGATAGGATATGTACTTTCTTTTTATTTCATTAAATGGACTGGGGTCATGTATAATCAACAGAACCTCCTCTGTCTCGACATGTCTTGTATAGGAGCGTACGTACGGTGCGAATCTTCTCTGAGCCTCCGACTCTTCATCCAATCTTCGATTCGACCGCCGTCAAATACATTGGAATCACCATGGTAAGCTCTTCTTAATTCCTCATACTTGGTGAGTTTTCCACGGTTGATTTTTTTTGTCATTTTTGTAGATATATGGAATTATAGGATGATTCAAGGCATGAGGTTCACGTATATCATTTTTACAACATTGAGGTATGTGGTTTGTGCCTTTCTGTTGTTATTCTTTGAGTTATATGTGAAAAAGTGTCAAATATCCTTGTTCGAGGTATTGGGTGTTTATGGTTTTTACCCCTGTTAATTCTTATTATGCCTTTCATGTTGAATAGGGGTTTTTTATTTGTGTTTAGGGTTAATTTCCATGCTATGGATGTGTTTTCACATGCTTGTTTTATTTTTGGCCGTCTAGTCTAGCCTTTCCTATTAGGATATTGTTTTCCATTCCAAGTGTTGTTAGGATCGATTTATTTTATCTGATATGTCATGCCATGCCTTGTAGCTAATTTAGCCTAGTAATACTTTGAGGTTTACTTTGGGTTCTGATTATCGTTTGTGCCCGATTGCTTTACATGGGGCTACAAGAACCTGGTGTAGTAAGACCCAGGGGAAATTGACATTGAGGGATTTTTCAGAGTGTTTGTTATAATTATCACGCTGGGAGACCATAGGAAGGATTAACATTGAATTCTCCCTCAGAGTGTTTATAGTTACATTATGAGACCATAGGAGTAATTTACATTGAGTGCTTTCTCAGAGTGTCTGTAGTTTACCATTAAAATACTATAGGGGGAATTTACGGTGAGTGCTTCCTCAGAGAGTCTTTGATCGCAAATGAATCTAGGTTAATTGACAATGAGTGATTCCTCAGAGAGTCTTTGTTATATATTCTCTTTTATTTTAAACCAGAGTGGTTAGGCTGTGAGAACTACCCAAAGGGTTACTTGTATTTGTTTTTGGTTAATTAAATACTTAAAAGTAAATGTTTGTAAATGAAACTATAGGACAGTTTACTTTTGATTACTTCCTTGTTTACTGATTCTTATTACTTATTTCCTGCCATTTATATATTCACTAACTAATAGGCATAGATATTTGGGTGGTTTCCTACTAGGATATGTCTCGCACCTAGTTTGGTTCATGAATTTGGCTCCAAACAGATTATATTTCTATAGGTATAGATAAGGGTAATCACCCTTCTACTTCACATACTTGATTTCTATAGAGCTGGTGATCATGGGACCAAGTTGAGACTTGTGATGGTGTTGGAGTTTATTTTTTTTATTTATAATTTGGTTTAGTACTATATTCTAGCATTGTTAGTTGTTTAGCTACTTTCCTAGACATATGTATCATGCATCATTTATATATGTGTTCCAGTTATTTATTTCTTTTATACTTACACCGTATACTATTGTATGGTATTATTATTGCTTCCACTATTTTTATCTGTTTATTTCCACTGTGTTACTCTACCAATAAGGGAATAGTTTATCCACTATCACACCCAAGTCCCTCACTGCTAGTCGGCATCCTATGGCATTTGGAAGAATGCACTTGAGGCCATGTGACCAACCAGGTACAGGGAACATTTGGTCGGTTTCTAGAAATGGGATGTTACATAGTTGCACCAGTATCTGTAGACTATGCAACTGAAGATTATTTCCAAATTTTTAAGGAATATTTATGCTCAGTAGTTAGATATTTCCTTCAATATCAACTATCTCCTCTACAATTCTCAATGAAACTGATGTAGTTATAATTTCATAAAAGGTTGTCTCTTAGATTCAACCTCACATGATTTTAGTGGTTGAAGTAATTATAAAGGACAATAAATAGCTAAGTAATGAATTGGTTTCTCTTGTTCATGCAATTAACAGTTTGACCATTAAATATAGAGCATATTTAGACAAGGTTCTAAAAACCCTTGGAGATACCTCTTCTGATTCTTCTAAGGATGATTCTCCTCCTCATTCAACTCTTGATCTAGCTATTTTAAGATCAATTTTCAAAGATGGAGTTAACAATGCCTCACCCTTTTCTATTTTTACTGCTCAGACTCTTGATGGTGAGATGGTTGGAATGGTGATTAGAGAAGAGCTTTAGTATATGTTGGGTAGTTTGTAACATGAGATACTAAGAAAAATAAAATAGAATAGTGACCATGTGCATGATATGGTAAGGTTTTACACGAAAGGAGATACTAATGCTCAAGAAGATATTACAAAGAAATTATAATACTACTTTAAAAGGATTTATACCAAGCACCAATTGGATAGTCATTTCATATATTTGGTTGAGAATTTGAGTCTACCTCCTGTCACACAAGACTTAAAGAAACAAGTGAAACTTCTCAAAGAGATAATTCCTACCTAGAAAAAGTTTATTGAGAATGTGGAAGATTCCAAAAAGGCTATTGAAAAAGGTGGATAGATAATCATGGATATTATCAATCTATTGAATCCTTACATGCATCATCAGAGTATAGCTATTGTAGCACCAGAGGCATTCCCTATTCAACTATTCACTAAGAATTTACCTTGAGGCTTAATATAATAGTCAGTTGATCCCCAGTTTAGAGTTTTTGTGACCATAGATCCTTTTTCTCCTCTACCTACAACCCTTTAACCCTTTCCCATGTCTGCAGAACAAGCTATTAGTCAGCTAATACATATGATCTATAGTGAACTTACCACTCCTACCTCTTCTATTCATATCCCTACACCTGTTATACCCTATAGAATTCCCATTCATTAGTTATATACCTATTCTCCTTATGTACCTCTTATTCCTCCATCAATAACTTCTGATAAAGGTGAGGCACCCATGGATCCCTATTTGGAGAAACAATTATTGGATAGTTCTTTAATAGGGATGTAATTTTGACTTTTTATCATATCTTGTAATCGCTTTTTATCATGTAATACATTATCTCTTTTCATATATGTTATGTTCTTTATCTCTTATTATTTTTTCTATTTTTTATAATCCCAAAATGGGGACAAATATGAGATGGAATTTAAATTAATGGTAGAATCATTATGCCTTTATATAATGAGATGAATTTAATTGGATTTAATTTTATTTTCTTTGAGTATGTATCTCATAATTTAATATCACATGATTAGTATAATCTATTAAGTAGAACATTTTTTAGTTTCTACTTTGATTATTATGTATGGCTTGTTAACTACATGATTTATGATCATCAAAAAGGGGTATATTGTTAGACTCATCTAGTTTTAATGCTCATAAATCATGCCTAATCATATCTCGTAGAGTTAAATTATGTTTATAGTTGTTTAATCATGTTTACATATAATATTAATCTTTTATATTAGTAATTAATAACATAAGATAGTTTAGAAAATTTTGGCTAAGGATGTTCATTGTTGAGGCTAAGTCACAGTCATAGTGGAATCATTGTTGTACCTACTAATGATATGTCTCATTGTTAACTATCTCACTATCATCAAAGATACTGAAATATGGTAAAGGACAAGACACCAGTATGATTCACTGATACCTGGACTACTGATAGCTAAGTTATTGTTTCATTGAGCTACCGAAAACTTTTCAAAATTATCATTAAGTATGATTCACCTTTAAATCCAAGTTACTGAAGGCATGAGTCACCGTCAGCTCAAGATAACAATAGAATGACTCATTGATGTTCATAATTTTTGATAAGTATGAGCTACTGATAGTTGATCTACCATCAAGTAGACCTACCGTTAGAATAACCTAACGATAACTGAGTCACCTTAAATTCGACCTACTGACAGACTGACCTACCGATCCTAAATCATCATTCCTGAGTTACCATTCCTGAGTCATCGCTACTAAAATCACTGTTCTAGATTTTAGAGTTCTCTAAGTCTAAGATACCGGTTCAAAGTCACCATCCCGGACCTACCAATCTGAGACACCGTCGTTCCTTCCTTTTTCATTTAAATTTAAATTTCTTTCCAATGGTCATATTTGTGAAACTTAGTACCAATATTTATTTTATTGACTTTGTCTGCATTTTATAGACAACATTAATATCGATTTCAGAGTATGAGGTATGAGGTACCAACAGATGATCGAGATCATTCTCCTTGTCGACCCTGTAGTGTATAAATAAAGAATCTAATCCAAAAGACAAAGAGAGCTAAATAATATAAGAAGTTTTTCATATAAGAAACGAACAAGAAGAACTTTCAATTATAGATACATGAATGAATTTCTAATAACCAAAATTGAAGAATATATGCACAATAAAAAGAAAAGAAGAGATTATTCATTAAACATATCATTACCTAACTCATAAAAAAATATAGAATCTATCACGATACTCTATTTTTCTGGTTGTTTCTAGAAAATGATTCAATCTACATTTCAAAAAAAATTTGAGGAGTCACGAGCTGCATAAACAAACACACCGAGCCTTATAACTCTTTTCTCATTATTTATGCTCTGATTGTGTACTGTTTTTTTATTTATGAGTAGTGTGTGTATTTCTATTTTATAAACACACACTTACTCTAATTCCAAACTAGAAGATACATTGATATCTTCACAAACCTATATTTTTACACCTTACACTCCCACAGATAATAGTAGAAGAGGTCCCTATGTGGCCTATTGTAATTTTTATTCCCATGAAAACTATGGAAGGTGTTTTTTGACATGGAAAGTTGTGTATTTTTTTGTGTACCATGATCCAAGGTGTCGATCATTATTTATTTATATAAATTTTTTAGTGGTAGGTGATCACCAAGAAGAGAAGACTAAGTCTAATCTTGATACTGAACCTTCTGTTTTTATTCCATTGTGCCTTTCATTATTCTATTTTCAATATTTTATTTACTCATTGAAAATATTTATTTCATTTTGATAGTTAATATTAGATATTTTTTATATTATAATTTGTTTTAGTAGATTTATTTCAAAAATTAAATTGATAATCCCTATTTATTTAATTGAGAACTAATCACTCTTTGAGAAATCATTCAAATAATCAAAAAATTTATAAAACTACTAATTTTGTTAACTAGGTGGTTTTGTATTTTGAATTTTGGAAGTTATAAATAACCAATTTTAGATAAAATGTTTTATAGGAACTCAATTCACCCCCCCCCCCCTTCTTGAGTGTCCTACTCCAACCAACAGTTGGGTTTCGAAATGATATTTCAAGTGTTATTTGATAAATTCTTTTCAAATTAAATTTGAAATATGGTTTTTTACATGTTTTGAAAATGTATTGGATTCTCAAGAACTTTTATGAGAGATCGATTATCACTTTAAGTGAAATTGTTTTATAAATTTTTGAGACCCTCAATTGATACATATGTTTTTTTTTGTCTACTATAGATGATAACCCCTTGGGGTATGTTTAGAAGTTTGTTTTACTTTTATGATTCTTATGAATGGACATAAAAAGGGGTTGTTTCATGTGAGGGTGTAAGAGGTCATGTGTTGGTTGTTCTAAATATTTATAATTATTATATGTGATTCTATTTTATCACCTCCATTACTTGAAATGTCATGGGAGTCATAGTAGACTAGTAGGGACATGGATTAGTGAAATTCCTTGTGTAGAGTGTGTTTCTTAGGATAAGGACTTGGTTAGAACTAATGATCTAATAGAATGTTTTCTGTGGACTTAGAACATATTAAAAGAGAATGAGGTTGATTTTAAGTACCCCATCATGATGGATCCCAGTTAGTTATTTCGAACTACTAGGACATGTTATTTTTATTAGTGTCACCCTAGGTTCCTTTTCTCTAATTCAAGATCTATATACATGAGTTTTAGGAAGTTTTCCATGGCACATAGATCCTTCTGAGGACACGTTAGGGGATTTATTTTCTCATCTCATTTATATTTCCCAAGTTCATTTGATTATATGACACTGTAGAATTTTTTTTCTCTAGGATTATGTTTTCTTATTTACTTAGTACCTATTTTTAATTTCTGTATTACCTTGGGTGTGTTATGGTTTGGCTTCAAATTTTATTTTGAAATTGATTAAAAAGTGTTTTTTGAAAATGGAACTGTTTGGATATTTCATAAACATGTTTTAAGAAATGGATTTCAATGAGGTCGTTTATAAAAAATAATTTTTTAGGAAATTCTTGTAAAGAGGGATAAATGGTGATGTTGTGTATTTTAAAAGTTTTTAAAGGACTTTTTTTCTTATATTTAAATTCTTAATTTAAATGTTTAACCATCCTTATTTTATTTTATAAAAAGTGTGGTTGTTTGAAAAGGAGTGTGTGGCATTTTATTTAACTTGTTTTATTAATCATTCAAAAAAATATATATTTTTTATCTTATCTTTAAAATAATACTATATGAAGTATATTGAGAAGTGATTTATATATACTCCTAGTTGATATCCTACTAATCATGTTTAGTATACACCCTACATATGCAATGGTTCTCGGGTGCGCATCTAACCCTTATGTTTCTATTTTTGGTTCCCATTTGTGTTTCCATTGTTGAGGGTTTAGATGGTCAATAGAGGGAAGGTGGGATATGATGAGTGATTGGGGGTTAATAGTGGTGATATTGGAACTATTAGGGTTTTGTTTCCTTTCTAATTTAATTTTGGGATGTTGTATCGACCTCTTGACTAGGGATGCTTATTTTCATATTAAATTTCCATTTATTTATTTTAGTTGGTTATCTTATATGGATGCCTATTTATTATAACATATTTGGGTGTTTATATGTATATGTTTCTAATTATTTTGTGTGCGAGGGTGAAATAATTCTTAATGAGAATACTTGATACCCAGGAACTAGTTACTTGACCATGGGGATTAGGAATGCACTTCAGATTAGTGGTAGATAGATTAGAGTGTTGGTTCAGAAGGCATCCCCATGACATTTCATTATATGTTTTAGGTGACCTACTAGGTATATTTATACTCACCCATTCAAGACCCTTATGCCCTCATGTTTTGTGTTTATGTAGACATTTAATAGTTTGGTGATGACCTTAGAAAATTTAGACCTAGAAGAGCTGGTAGAGTTGGGGAAAAGTAGAATATAGTGATACAATGTGGAGATGGTTTTTTATGTTAATTTCCATATAATTATTATAGTGTGGAGAAATTTTCCCTTTTATATGTTATATTTTGAGTGATATCATTCTATATTTCAATTATATGTAGTGTTTTACTAGATAGATGTTGTCTCATACATGAATTGTTATATAGTTTAATCGTTTATATATATATGTGGATGGTGAATATTGGCTATATATTACATTTTAGAGATATATTTTTATTATAGGTTAATATAGGCTAATTCCTTTCATATATGTTTATGCCTTATTAGTGTTAGTAACCAACCTCTAGCCTATTAGAGGCATGATTGGGGTGGAAAACTCGGATTATTTTCAACCCAGGTGGGGTCCTAGTGGGTTGAGCTTTGTCATTCATATTTTTAAATTATTTATTATAGAGATATATTGTTTTTACATGATCATAAGTATATAATTGTTTCCATGTTTTCAGGCTCATATTGACTACTACCAAATTTATATTATGGTGTTCCCTTATGATAATGTGTCTTATATATTACTAGGTGAATGGGGTTAACATACTAGTTTATATTGATTTAATTTGATGAAAATAAGGACTATTACTTCTCATGTTGTTGGTACGGTTCTTTGTTTAACTAGAGATGGAATGAGTGATATTTTTCTTACTATTTTTTTTTATTTTCAAGATGTGTTTCTTGGATATTTATATAGTTTAACTCAAGATAGAGAGGATGGGTTATCAAAATGATTTGTTCGAGATACCAATACTATATTTATTTTTTTATATCATATGGATGATAGAGTTGTAAGGATTGAAGATTTTTTTAGAAGAACTAAAATTGAAAGGATTAATTAGGTAGAATTTATCACCTTGGGGGTGCTCTGATTCTTTTCACTAAAACAGAAAATGGGATATTTCAGTTATGAGATGATTTCCAAAGTCTAAATCACATTTCCATTATGAACCGATATACGTTAAAATATATTGACAATTTACTTGATTAGTTTTAGGGTGATGATTCTCTATAACTGACCTTTCAATTATGTATCATTAATTTAGGGTCCATGTTGATTATTTAATAAAGACTTCATTCAATGATCATTATTACCATTTTATTTTCTTGTGAGTACATTTATTATGATGAAAAAACAAACCAAATCCATGAATTTTATGAATTTTATTCTTCATCTATTTTTAGACTCCATATGATTATATTCATTGATAACAGACTGATATATTTATGATCACAAGTGGAACATAACAAAAATATATCTATTTTCTTAGTGACCTTAAGGGAACATAAAATGTATGGTAACATATCAAAATACCTTTTTGGATCATGTAAGTAAATTTTATTTGGCATGTCTGATTAAAATATGGAATATCATTTGATTTAAATTAATTGGAAATTATAATTTCTTGGGAGTATCCAAGAATGTATTTGATATTTAGAGTTTTTTAGGGTTTTATAGATATTATAATTAATTTATTAAAAGTTTCCCCCATTTATTTTAACCTATGAATACAATGATTAAAAATTTATTCCTATAGAAGAATAGATGTAAGGATATGTTATAAAAAACTAAATTAAATATTGGCATCAACACATATTCTCATCTTACCATATCCTAGTATGTGTTATTATGTTTATTATATTTAATTTTTATGGGTTTGGGTTTCCTTATAATGAATGAGGGTTAGGTTATGAATTATGTTTCTCAAAAGTTTAGGTTGTATAAGAAGATTTATCTCACTTCTAATCTTGAACTTGCAGTAGTAGTGCTCATACTCAAAAGCTGTAAAAATTATCTGTTTGGAGGGAGATTTATTATTTATACTAATCATAAAATAATGAAGTATATTTTCTCTATAAAAAAATCTAATACAGTTTATATGGGTAAAATATCTCTGAATTTTTTAATTCAAAATGGAATGAATTCATAGGAAGGTAAAAAATTTTGTTGATTATCTGAGTGTAAAGTCTCATATTGATGTGTTCTAAAAAACATAGAATGAGTGATAACTTATATATATTTTCTCTAAGTTACTTATAAACATATACCAAAAAATATTTATGTGTGGTTTAAGTGACATTGATTATAACTTCCCTATTGATGGTGTGAGTGAAGTAAAGATAGAGTTTAATTCATGATTTTATGGTCATTTTTTATAGAATTTATGGTGGGGAGTGTATAACTGAGAGGCTTTATACTTTGATTCTATATTGTAAATGCATGGATGGGTTATGGTTCCATTGTAGATATGATTGAGAATTATACATATTTTTTACATTTATTGATGGGAAATTCCACTTTCTTTTACTAAGATGTATCATAGAGTCTAATAATACTTTTGGTGGATAGGAATTAAGAGATATATGGTTGTGTTTTTATAGATATCCATTTCTTATCTATAGGAAAATGTAGATAATCAACTAATAGAGGTTATAATTTAATTAAACCTCATTTATCAGTGGAAATGGGATGAGGTTACAATATATTTTTTACAAGTATTATGTGATATTTAGAGGTAAAGGATACATTCTAGTTTATTTTTGATCAATTGAATAAATTTGAACATTTTCAACCGGTTAGGTAATCTTAAATAGTTAACGAATTAGGAAAGCTTTATATTTATAAGATCTTAAAACTTCAAGTGGTTTCAAAAAATGTTGTATCTTATTTAGATTTCATATTTACATATTGATTTTTAGTAGTTTTTAAAGAAGGATTTTGGTACTCAATTGAAGTTTATTTTATCTTACCATCATCATATTGATAAGAATTTTGAGCACACTATTCATATTCTTGTGGATATTACATATACATTTATTCTTGATTTTGGTGGTATATTAGAGGTTCACATAGATCTAGCGCAGTTTGTGTATAATAACTATTAAAGTAATCTATTCAAATGGACTTATTTGATGTGTTATATGGAAGGTAATGTTGGTTTCCTTTATGCAAGACAGAGGACATTGATATGCCCTTTATTAGGCCAAACTTAGTAAAAAGGATCACCAATCAAGTATAATTGATCAAAGTGATCTTATTTATATATTAAAACATAAATAAACCATACCCTCATATAATATTTTGGACTCTAGGGTTTAGTGTTGTAGTTTTTTTTTCTTTACTTCTCACCTTGATTAGGACATCAAAAGTTGGGTAAGTTAGGGAAGGTGAAACTTCTATTTATAGGTATATTTGATATAATGGAATGGATCAATGAGGATTCTAATCATTTAACATTACCTATAAAGTTTTCTGGAATACATGATTTATTTCATACATCACAAATAAAAAAATTTGAACTAATTCCATCTCATTTTATTCACAGTAATGATACAAAATTTGAGATAAATATATATTTTATTTATCATATGATGAATATCTTTATTTAAAGTTAGAATATAAAGTAAAATACCATGATACTTTTGTGGGTATAGTGATATAATTTTAACATGAATGTATAAAATTCAGAATGATAAGTTAATATGAGGATTTTGTGGCTGTATTTTTTCATTAGAGATTCTTAGTAATGATTCTTGGGGATGGTAAGCCTCTTCATTGGGAGTTTATAATAACTTCAAGTTTTCATGTATGTATTTGTATTTGTTTTAATATTAATTTATTTATATGTTGATTATTTAGGTTTAAATTTTGATGTTTCACATGGAAGGGATGCGTTGAGTGAGATATGTTAGAAGTTTTTCCTTGAATGAAGAAAGTGATAACATCTGGTACCTAGTAGGAAGCACCTAGTATCAGATTATAGGAAAAGAGGGAAGGGGTGTGTTTATATCTGGCCAAAGTATGGATTGTGATTTTCCATTGGGTACTTAGTTCCTTACCCAATCTTATTTTCATAAATAAAATTGATGAATTTTACATTTCATATGATTTGGGATTAAACCTATTTTTACTCCTTTCGGTTAGTAATATATTCATATTTTACTCCTCCAAATTCTATTATACTTTTTTTAAAGTTGGGAAAAATCCTTAATTTATTAAAAATAATAAAAGGCGCCTCCTTTATTCCTATGTATTGGGAAACCTATTACAAGAACCATAGTCCCAGAGGAACAAATTTCTAATAACTTACCCAAATTCCCTAACATGGCCCAAGAACTAGCCTAAAGGCCCTAGCCTGCCTGTGCTGGCTTGATCTGTACAACTGCCCCACTGGTCCACCACCCTAGTCGATATCCCCTACCTCCTCTAACTGTCATCGCCCTGTAATTGACCACCATCATCATCCGACCTCCATCTCTTTATGGATCTCACATCCACCAACCATCATCGTTAGCATGTGAACCTTCATCACCCATCATTAATGGATCCCACCTCCAATAACCTCAATTTCCACCTTATGTTGATGATCCTTTAGAGAGCCCATCCATAGCCTGAAACATGGGAATTCGAATACCCACCCCACAAATTAGGGCACAAACATGAAATAGTACGGATCGAACCCTCAATCCCCATCTCGATTCATGATAGAATTATGAATCACTAGTTATATTTCCAATGTGACTGTAAGAGGATTGTTTTCATTGCGTTTTATATTAAAGGCATCATGGTTTCATTTTTAATATTTTCTAATTCAACCATATTTCTCTGGTTTATTAGAATTCCTAAATTTAGATGATTGAGGGTGGATTAGACATACATTATTAGTGTGAATTTATAATTGATCAAAAGTTACATTATATATAACACCTTTTTTAGTTTAATGGAATACTTTTATGTGGATTTCATATATTTTTTTTGTGATATTAGCATTGAGTGAGATAAATGTAATGATAAGGGAATTAATTCTAATAAAGATCAAATTAGATGAAATAATATGGTCAAATTATAAGATTCACATATGATAAACTATTAATGATTTGATTATAATGATGGGATGATGTATAATTTTTAATTGTTTATGTAATATTAAACAACAAAAAGGTTTATCATTATTATAGATAATAATAAGGAAGTTTACTATAACACCCCAGAATGATGAAGGGTTAAATGACTAAATGATATGACTCATGTTAACAAGGTGCACCTTTCTTTTCAGGAACCTACCTGATTAGAATTTCACAATTAAACGTGCTTGGCTTGGAGTAGTCATCAGGATGGGTGACCTTCGGTTAAGTTCCCCAGGGTGTGTGTGAGTGAAGAAAAAGCACACTGTAAAGGACAAGTGTTGGCCTCTGGGGGCATTCATTAATTAGATGACCCGTTCAGACATGTGGGTGGGCCCCAGGGTGGGCACCACGTGTTTGCGAGGCAACTGCTGGTACCTGGTGGGCCAGGACCCGACGTAAATGTTAAGGCGGGGTGTCCGTGCTATCACCGGGACCCTATGATCACATGATTAGTCTAAATATGGGCTTTAACAAATCCAATTTACTCAGACAAAGGATGTGATGGCCTCATCCATTAGACTTGCACCATATAGAGCCCATTTGTCAGAGCTCAGAAATGAGGTTGCGTCATTGGGCTTTGCCCTTGACCATACTCAATCCGAGCTTGAACACGCTAAGCTTGAAAGGAATCGCCTATAGTAAATGTGGAAGTTGATAGAGATTACCACCCAAGCGAAGTTATCCGGGCCACCCCAAGAGTATGTCACCATCACACACCTCACCCTTCGGTGTTATGCAGGTGTTTTAAGGGGTTATTTAACAAGACCTTAGTACTATGGTTATGTACATTATTTTTGTATATAATAATGAATATACTTTCATTTTATTATTGTTACCTTGTAAATAGTTTTTAAAGCACAAATACTATTTTTATTTAATGTTCAACTAAGAAATCTATTTTGATGAATTAATGGATTTTTGAATTAAATGATATTTTAATAAAATATTATTATTATTATTATTAAATTTATTTATATTAAATATAAATGATCCTATAATTTTATGAATGTATTTGTAATTTTTATTAAGGTTTGAAAGTCATTTTAGTCAAAACCCATGAATTTTCGATAAATGTCAGTTTCTATTTTAAAAGTGAAAATTAACATATTTAGAAAATTATTTAGGTAAAATGAGTATTATTTCTAGAACCAGGATGTCAAAATTATCCAACGGTGAATATTTCATAATTTTTTGAGACAGTCAATTTTTTGGGTAAAAATAAAAATTCGTTTAAATATATAATGTGTTTTATGACATCATAATGACCCAATAGTGATGTAATAAAATAATATAAACTTTATGATCAGACAATATATGTTTTACCATTAAAATAATGTGATTTTGCATTTGTGTTATCACTGGGACCCAGTGATCACATGATTAGTATAAATATGGGCTTTAACAAATCCAATTTACTCAGACAAAGGAAGTGATGACCTCATCCAGTAGACTTGCCCCGTATGAAGCCCATTTGTCGGAGCTCAGAAAGGATGTGTAATCATTGGGCTTCTCTCTTGAAAAAACTCAAGCTGATCTTTAACACGTTAAGCTTGAGTGGAACTGCCTACGGGAAAAGTGGAAGTTGATAGAGATTACCACCCGAGCGATGTTATCGGAGCCACCCCAAGAGTATGTCACCATTGCACACCTCACCCTTTGGTATTATGCGGGTGTTTTAAGGGGTTATTTAACAAGACCCTAGTACTATGGTTATGTATATTATTTTTTTATATAAAAATCAATATACTTTCATTTTATTATTGTTACCTTGTAAATAGTTTTTAAAGCACAAATAATATTTTTAGTTAATATTCGACTATGAAATCTATTTTGATGAATTAATGAATTTTTGAATTAAATAATATTTTAATAAAATATTATTATTATTAAATTAATTTTTATTAAATATAAATTACAGTATAATTTTATAAATGCAATTATAATTTTTATTAAGGTTTGAAATCCATTTTTGTCAAAACCCATGAATTTTCAATAAATGTCGGTTTTTATTTTAAAAGTGAAAATTAACATATTTAGAAAATTATTTATATAAAATTAATATTATTTCTAGAATCAGGATGTTGAAATTATCCAATGTTGAATTTTTCATAATTTTCTGAGACAGTCAAATTTTTGGGTAAAAATTAAATATTGTATAAATATATAATGTGTTTTATGACATCATAATGACCCAATAGTGATGTAATAAAATACTATAAACTTTATGTTTGGAAAAAATATGTTTTACCATTAAAATAATGTGATATTAGGTTTTTTTGATTTATTCTACAAATCTTTAGTGGACCCTTCAAGACTTATTAAACATTTTGTCTTTTTAAATTGTTTTCCTTGGGAGTGTGACTCACCTCCACATAAGAAATCCCATTATTTTAAGATGTTAGGACTTTGGCCTTATAAAATATTTTTTTTCCACTTCCCTTTTTCAAAAAAATGGTAAAAACCATGGGTTGTTTTGTGGTTTGGATTAGTTTAATGTGAGGTGTCCCAAACCAAAATAATATAGAATTCCCTCACCTTTCCTATATAAACCCACCCAAGCTCCAACTTCCTCCTCACTCAAAGTCTTTGGAGTTCGTCCAACCTATTCCCTCGTCACTCTATAATCCTCCCAAGTTTCTCCAAGTTCTCAAGAAGTCTCTCTCAACCTCTCTCAGTCCTTTGGAAGCACACTTCCAAGTAAGGTTTTTTCTTCCTTTCTCATTTTTGTCCAATATTCTTTAAATTGTTATTCCCTTTTAATTATAATTATAAATGTTGGGGTATGGTTTCTAACCTCCCCCATACTTCCCACTTTATGTTTTAATGATGGGAGACCCCTTTCGTTCTCATTAAATTCCTCCCATGTACACCTTTTACTATGCCGAAATTCCGAAAGGAATTTCTCTCTCCTCATTTACATTCAAGCAATTCTTTTGTATCATGAATCCAAATTCCATTACATTTGTTGGTACATATATCTATATGACCCACTTACTGTCCATGTCATGTAAATATGATGATACACCCCTTTCTCTCTCATCAACCATTTTTATGAGTTCTTGCGTCACGTCGTTATGCTGTCGAAATTGCACTGCGCTTTTCCAAGCCAAAGTCATTGTGTGGTGAATACCATGCCCATTTCTATATCAAGGGTATTCACCTTTATGAACATTTACTTATTGTTTAAATAGTTTCATTTATGTATTACACATTCTTTTATCGTGTAATAATTGATTATGTTGAATGATTCAATGTTTTATGATCCATGTGGCACACTTATGCATGAAATGAAATGTTTAAGAAGGGTGCGCCCTGATAGCGCTCCAATGCGTTGAGAAAAGTATAGTATCGTGATATATCATGTGCAATGGGTGTTTAATCATGCTAATTCAAGTGCAACGAGGGGTTTTCTCGTGCTTCATGTGCAATAAGGGTTTACTCATGCTCCATGTGCAATGAGCCTTGTCTCTTGCTAATTCCATGTTAAGTGTTGTTGCCACATTTCCATGCTATGATTATCATGTTTTATCATGCATTTATGTTTATGATTATCTTGTCCTCTATTTATATGCCCATTTTCTGACATGTTTTGTATTCATCATGTTATTCCATGATTATTCCCTTATTGTGTAACTCCTCGACCCCAGTTACCCAGATTCGGTGCATTATTACATAACATTGGCATGATCACAAAAGATCAAGTCTCGAAAGACCGATTAGTTTAGTAGGCTTGGAAACACTAGATACATTCATAAGTCTTACATTACATCATAAAGTGAAAAACTACAATAACATAGTCTCCATATTCCACACTCTTATCCCCTCAGACTATCCCTGGAGGTCAGTCATAAAATACTTCTTCACATCCTGGGAAAAATAAAACATAGAAAGAGGTGAGCTCAGATGCTCAGTAAGGATAACAATATAGAAAAAAACCATCATAAATAAGCATAAACTTTTAAGGAAATATATAACTAAAACAAAAGCCTTTTAAACTTGAAATTCATAATAATATGGAAAAAATGAAATGAAATAATGTCATTTACTTATTCACATGGATATTCTACAAGTCGAATAATCACATGTAATATCAATAAGCACTTTCATAATAATGGAATTCATAATGTCAGACTTTCATAACCACATAGTCAAGGCCTTGTGCCAAGACTACAAATAATATTTTGTCAAGGCCTTATGCTAAGACACTAGTTTGTCTCATTATACCTACCTATTCATGAAAGAGCTATAACGAGCTCCACCCGTCACTTACTAAGTCCAATACATTCCTCATATGAACAGGTTTAGACATAACATAAACATTCGTATTAAAACTAGCATACAAAATGTCAATACTTTTATCAATAAACCATGAATGGTATAAAAATAACACATCCATAGTAAAACATATCACAAAACCTTCAATACAATATGGATGTTTTGTATCATAATAAATCAACTTCAAATAAGCTTAAAATCCATCAAAGGATGTTTACATAGATGAAAGAAAAACTATTTGAGAGAAATATCTTTTTTTGAAATAATTTAAAAGTCATATAATTATAAAATAAAACATTTACATTGAAAATATTCTTATAATCTTTTAAGGTAAGCTTCAATGATTTTATAATGGCAGAAAATAGCCACACCCACCGTATAAGTTAAAAAAAGACATTCTTAACTTAATTTTGTTGAAAAGGTTAAAAAGGGACTTGTTTGGAAAACGATGGAAAGATTCTTTTATAAACATCTTATAAAAATTAAAACAAGGGTATAAATGAATTTAACCCATAGTATATAAAAAATTAATAATGTTTTTAAATACATTTTTAAGAAACATGTATGTGGATGATAAAGAGGTCTCAGTAGATACTTACGTAAAAACAACCTCGGATAATAAAGAGATTGTGAAATTAACCCTTACCTTGTAATTTTCCTTGGCCGAGGGTAGGTTAAAATCCTGTATAATGGTGAAATAATTGCTATTAAATTATACAAGAATCATAACCATTAATATGATATCATATATGATCTTTTAACATTGCTTTGTTAATAATATCTTAGTATTATCATTGTTTCGGGTGTTAACGGATTCATTTTCCTTTATATTATTTGTTACATGAGTCATGTTTTTTATGGATGGGATGTGTCTTATTCATATCCAAATTTATATCAAGTCTTTAAACATTATTTTTAATCATCTAATGAATGTTATTCTTCAATGGATATGATGGGGAATGAATCTCATCGCGTTCGTGGAGACGGTAATCCGTACATGCGCACGAGAGACAATATCATTCTTTGGATATTAAAATAATATATAATTGGATGGTATATCATATATAAATAATAATTATCATGTTATATTTATTATTTACATCAATTAAACATCATTATTATACCCATCCAAATAATAAGGTATTGAATAACAACTACACCACGATGTGGAGACGATAAGCCGTACGTACGCACGTATGGTGGCATGTCATTAAAAGGATGGATAGAATAATTAATATGGTTGTACCATATTTAAAATAACAACATAGTATATATAAGATACTGGAGTTATTATTTTATAATGGAAACAACAAATAAAAAGGAAGTGGAAGAAGAAAGGAACTTGAAAGAGGTGGTGAGATATTTACCTCTTCTTCAGTTTCTTCCTTTTGATTTGATCAAAAGGGCTCCTTAGTTTGGATTTATGACTAAATTAATGCATATAGGATTAAGGGAGGATATTTTATAGGGTATTTGGTCAGGTTTTGGCCGATCCAAATGGCTTTTAAGGTTTGAATTATAGATAAGGGGGAGTGCCCTTTTATAAGAGGGGTGAGGGGCACCTTAGGAAAAGCTAGAATTATTATTTTATAATAAAATAATTTTCGGTTTCTAATCACCCCAAAATAAATTCTATAAAGGATAAGGTGGTTATGGGTCTAAAACCACTAAAAACACTGGTTTTAGACAGGTTTGGGTTACTATACTAACTTTATATTTTAGATTTAACTCTTAGTTAAATAGTTTGACATTTACCATATCTCTTTGTATTTTTATAATATATGGTTAATAAACTTACTATATACTTCCAAGAGAACCCAAAGTGGTTCATTAATGATACACCTATAATTATATAAGTCCTTTGGCTGAACCGTAGATTTTTAGGAATATAATATCAATTAATAATATAATATTTTTTTTAAAACTCTATTATATCAATTTTGATACTATTTGGTATTTTGTTTTTTCTAAATTCGTAACAGCATTATTACTTAGAAAAAAATTCATCTAACCAACACAAATATGTCATATTAACCTCTAAATTTATTTAAATTCACAAAAAGTCTCAAATTACATTTATTTGGATATTTATAATGTCAATTATTTTAATCTTTCATTAATTAGGTAATTATTGCAACATCATTGTGTCATAAATAAATTAAATTATTTAATGAATAAAATATATAAATAAAATATAATTAAGTAGGAAATAATTTTATCTTTCTAATGAATATTTATAGTCGAATTTATCTTATTTAAAACCTTATATTAAAATTGTTTTAGTTATTAAACATTGATTTTAACTCTTTTAACTCTTTTTTAAATAAAATAATAATAAGTGTCCTAATCTAATCAAAGTAGACCAAAGAGGTTCATATTTTATTCCTAAGGTTGTTTTTGGTCGAATTATACTTATCCAATAGAATTAGGACATGTTTTAGGGTAATAATATTATTATTTTTACCCTTAATTACCCTATTTACTTTTAACCGTGGTAAATAAAAGTAAAAAGTTACTATTCACCAAAAATTATTTTTATCTTATTGAAAAACATTTTACTTAATGATATCAACTGTGTCTTTAGAGTTTTTAAATTCAACTCACAGAAGTGGTAAAATTAAATTTTAAGTAAATTTACAAATGCTCCTAGGAGGTGGGTAAAAGACGGTAAAAAGTTCAATAAACTTTTTATATATCTAAAATTATTATAAACTCACTACAATGAATTAAATTGAAATTATATAGGTATTATGTTTCTATTTTGACCTAAAATAAATTGAAATAAATAATTATTAAATAAAAAGTTGGTTTTAACCAATAACTCAGTGTTTTCACTATTCATCAAAAATTGAAAGTTTTCCAAAAAATAACAAAATTTCACCCGAAGTTAATTTTGATAATATGAATTCAAAAATTAAGTCTATTTTACTAAATTAAAAACATATAAGTTTTATTTATTAATTTAAAATTAGTTCTCGTGGTCGAAACCAAAAAGCGTGTTTTTAAGAAATAATAACTAACAAAAGATTGATACTTGTTTATGTTCAATTTCAAAATGAAATTATGTCCAAGGAATAACATTGGATTAAATGGTAAAAATATAATCTATTTATACTTAAAAATAATTAAAATTTATAAATTAACACTACAAATTATTTGGATTAAAAAAGTAGTTTTGAGTTAAAATATAGTATTTTTTCACTGTTCACCAAATATGAAAGTTATCAGAAAAACACCAAAAAATTATTGAAACTAAATTATTAGGTACCGATTATAAAGAAGAAGTTTATTTTGTAAAATTGAATATTTAAAAGTTTAAAATATTGGATTTAAAAATGGTTCGCCATTAAAAGACGGTAAAATTTCATTTTTTTTAAAATACTTCTTTTATCTGAAAAAAAAATGATTTTTTTTTCATTATGCCTAAGAAACTCATAATATGGATTCTAAAATTATAAATATTATATAAAGTTTAAAATTTAGTTAATACTAATCATAACTTCTTCTGAACGTCTAGTTTGGTAAGTCGTGGTGCACTTGAACTCCGTGTTGTGTGTAGTAAAAGTTATTAAATTACTTTGAAGAAATAATGTACTATGTAATCTTGGGGTGTTACATTCTTCCCTCCTTCAATAAATTGCATCCACGCAATTTGAAATTTTTCTTCAAAAATAAAAGGTTTAAAATAGAAAATACCTTTGTGGAAAAACCCACATTGGAAATTGGGTTAATAAAATTTAGTCTTAATTAGAGGAAAAGGGGAATGAAAAAGTCACCACCAAATTATGATCTCGATTAGGAGAACATTAGTGGTAATTAGAGACACATAATTGGAGGAAAAACGTAAATGTTTATAGGGAGTGATTGAGGTCATCAGTCACAAACAATTATAGAATTGAGGGCCTCAAAGCCATAAATCTATGATGATTTAAAATATTATCGGTTCAACCAAACATAAGGTATTAGGATACTACATTTTTAGTTTTAAGATCCCTTACCTAAAGTTTAATAATTAATTTCATCATAGAATTAGAGAAGAAAAATATATATACTTGACAAGTATATTTTCATCCTTTAACTAATTTCTACCATACACTCATATTTTACTCTAAAAGAAAATATTACCTAACAAATATTCTATTTATCCTATTTTTATAGGGTTCCAAAAAAAATGAATTTATAATTCATCTAACAGACCTTTTAAAAAACTACATTATTCAATCCAGGACATCATGCGGGCCAGTGGTAGGTGATACACCCCTATCGCCCTTCGGTTGCGGGTTCAATTCTCGTGGCCTTGTCGGACGCGTCTGGTTATCGCCCGACCTCTGGGTTGTCATTTTTATTGCAATAAAAAAATAATCTCAAACTAGACTTATCCAAAATACTTTTTTCCAAACTCACAGTCCAAAATTTATAAGGAAGTTAAACATAATGAAGATCCTGTTTTCCACGTAATAACATGTGAACACCTTCATCATGTATTCTTTTAAAACACTGCAACATCCTGAATTACTATAAAACCTTATTAATTTCATTCATGCTCCCTTATTCCTTATAGAATACTAGATATAATCCTTCTATACAAAAATGTTGTAAACTCCAATAACAATGGAATATACAAATCATTAATCCGTTTCAAGGTAGTCAAGAATATCCAATATAATTTATCCAAATCAATCATGTATTATTCCAAAATCACTACCTCAGTATCAGAACCGTATTATGGATTATCTTCCTCTCAACTATATATTTCCAAAAATTTAACCTCCTATTGAGTCAATGTTCTTGGTTCCACACAATCTCAAGTCCTTAATTAAATATTACTACAATACAATCCTGATATACTCTATAATTCTTATAATATGTACATCATTAATACAATACTCAAATGACACAATACTTTAATAACAACGTAAGAAATCTAATCATTCCTCTTCATCTTCAGTAGTATCATAACTTTATCATTATCCAATAGCAGCATTTTTGGTATACTCTGATGATTTGGACATTGATTCGTGTAGTGTCCCAACTCCTTGCAGATGAAGCATTGTACATTTGAAACTTTTTTCTTACTCTTACAATCACGTACATGGTGTCCTTTTTCTCCACACTTATAACAAACTATCATTCCCTTAAAGCATTTACCAAGGTGATTCTTTCCACAATTATCACATATGGGAAAATCATTCTTTTCCCTCTTTCCTTTATCCATCTTTCTCTCTTCCATCATATTCTTCTCTTGATTTCCTTCAAAGCCATAGGACTTAGAGAATTCTTTACTTATCTTATTAACACATGATACTATTTTTTCATATGTTGAGAATACATGGGAGACTATTTCTCTTCTAAATGTTGGGTTAATACCATGAAGGATATGATACTTCTTACTCTTTAGATCATATGTATTTCTGGAGTTCACATTCCTTCTACAGGGCGCCATTTCTATACAATGGAATACACTAGGTCTGTTTATGAATTCCAATGAATAATTCCAAACTTGTAAAATACCTAATGTAAATTGAATAGTTTATGGATATAATCCATAATCATAAAAAAAATGTTTTCTTTGAGGAAGTATATATACATAAACCCATCATAATGGTTTTTAAAGAAAATGAGAATTATCCTAAGCATATCCCCCGGGATTTTTGTAACCAAGAGCGCAGAAAGGCCCATTGTCATGCACCAGTTCCCGTTCGAGTCTATCTCAAAGAAGTGTTTTTAGGTTTTACCCCTAGGTACATCTGTGCCAGATCCACCTCTACCTGCTCATATCCAGACTGGGATGTATTGCTTGAAAAATTCACAAAATCTCTACAATACTAAAATTCTAGTAAGTTCTTCTATACTAATCATCAAAGTTCATCTTAGGTATATGTGATCTAATCAGAGTTTATCTAAATATAGCTTCCAAGGTTTGTACTAAACTACCGCTGATACCAACGGTAATTCCCCAACCCCAATTACCTAGAGGTGGTGCATTATTACATAAAATTGGAATGATCACAAAAGATAAAGTCTCGAAAGACCAATTAGATTAGTAGACTTGGAAACACTACATAAATTCATAAGTCTTACATTACATAATAAACTGAAAAACTACAAAAACATAGTCTCCATAGTCCACACTCATATCCCCTTAGATTATCCCTGCAGCTCAGTCATAAAATACTTCTTCATATCTGGGGAAAAATAAAACATAGAAAGGGGTGAGCTCAGATGCTCAGTAAGGATAACAATATAGCGGAAACATTCATAAATAAGCATAAACATTTAAGTCAATGTATAACTAAAACAAAAGACTTTTAAATTTGTACTTCAGCATAATATAGAAAAAATAAAATTAAATAATGTCATTTAATTATTCAAATGGATATTCTACTAGTCGAATAATCTCATGCAATATCAATAACCAATTTCATAATTATGGAATGCATAATGCCAGACTTTTATAACCACATAGTCAAGGCCTTGTACCAAGACTACAAATAATATTTTGTCAAGGCCTTGTTCCAAGACACTAGTTTGACTCATGAGACCTACTGATGCATCAAGGAGCTATAGTAGGCTCCACCCGTCACTTACTAAGTCCAATGCATTCCTCATATTACAGGTTTAAACATAACATAAACATTCATGTTAAAACTAGCATACGAAATGTCAATAATTTATCCATAAACCATGAATGTTCTAAAAATAAAACATCCATAGTAAAACATATCATAAAACCTTCAATACAATATGGATGTTTTGTATCATAATAAATCAACTTCAAATAATCTTAAAATCCATCAAAGGATGTTGGCATAGATGAAATCAAAACTATTTGAGAGAAATATCTCTTTTTTGAAATCATTTAAAAGTCACATAATTATAAAATAAAACATTTAATTTTAAAATATTCTTATAAGCTTTTAAGGGAAGCTTCGACGATTTTATAATGGCAGAAAATAGCTGCACCTTCCGTATAAGTTAAAAAAATACATTCTTACCTTAACTTTGTCGAAATGGTTAAAAAGGACCTTATTTGGAAAATGACGGAAAGATTCCTTTATAAACATCTTATAAAAAGTAAAATAAGTGTATAAATTATTTTAACCCATAGTCTATAAAATAGTAATAATGTTTTGAAATACATTTTTAAGAAACATGGATGTGGATGATAAAGAGGTCCCAATAGATACTTACCCAAAAACAACCTCGGATAATAAAGAGATTGTGAAATTAACACTTACCATGTACTTTTTCATGGTTGAGGGTAGGTTAACCTCATGTATAATGGTGAAATAATTGTTATTAAATTATACAAGAATCATATACATTAATATGATATCATATATGATCTTCTAACATTTCTTTGTTAACAATATCTTAGTATTATTGTTGTTTGGGTGTTAACGGATTTGTTTTCCTTTATATTCTTTCTTATGTGAGTTATATATGTTATGAATGGGATGTATATTATTCATATACATAATGATATCAAGACTTTAAACATTACTTTTAATCATTTAATGAAATTAAGTCTTGAATGGATATGGTGGGGAATGAATCTCATTGTGTTCGTGTAGACGGTAATCCGTACGTACGCACGAGTGACAATATCATTATTTTGATATTAAAATAATATATAATAGGATATTATATTATATATAAAGAATAATTACCTTGTTATATTTATTATTTACATCAATTACACATCATTACTATACCCATCCAAATAATAATGTATTGAAAAACAACTACACCACGACGTGGAGACGGTAAGCCGTACGTACCCACGTATGGTGGCATGTCATTCTAAGGATGGATAGAATAATGAATATGGTTGTTCCATATTTATAATAACATCACAGTATATATAATATACTGGAGTTATTATTTTAGAATGAAAACAACAAAGAAAAAGTAAGTGGAAGAAGAAAGGAACTTGAAAGAGGTGGTGAGATATTTACCTCTTCTTTGGATTCTTCCGTTTGATTTGATCAAAAGGGCTCCTTAAGTTGGCTTTCTGACTAAATCCAGGCCTCTATGATTAAGGTAGGATAGTTGAGAGGGTATTTGGGTAGGGTTTGGGCGATCCAAATGGCTTTTAAGGTGTGAATTATAGAGAAGGGAGAGTACCCTTTTATAAGAGGGGTGAGGGGCACCCCAGGAAAAGCTTGATATATTATTTTATAATAAAATACTTTTCAGTTTATAATGGCTCAAAAATAAATTATTTAAAGGATAAGGTGGGGATGGGTCGAAAACCACTCAAACAATAGGTTTTAGATAGGTTTGGGTCACTATATTAACTTTATCTTTTAGATTTAACTCTTAGTTAAATAGTTTGACACTTACCATGCCTCTTTGTATTTTTATAATATATGGTTAATAAACATACTATATACTTCCAATATAACCACAAGTGGTTAATTAATGATACACCTATCATTATATAAGTATTTTGGCCGAACCTTAGATTTTTAGGAATATAATATCAATTAATAATATAATATTTTTTTTAAAAAGCTCTTTTATGTCAATTTTGACACTATTTGGTATTGTGTTTTTGCTAAATTCATAACAGCATTATTACTTCGAAAAAAATACATCTAACCAACCCTAGTATGTCATATTAAACTATAAATTTTTTTTAATTCATAAAAAGTTACAAATTACATTTATTTGAGTATTTATAATGTCAATTATTTTAATCTTTCATTAATTAGGTAATTATTGCATCATCATTGTGTCATAAATAAATTAAATTATTTAATGTCTAAAAAATATAAATAAAATACCATTATGTCGGAAATTTTTTTAGATTTCTAATTAATATTTATAGTCTAATATATCTGATGTATAACCCTATATTAAAACTATTTTATTTATTAAACTTTGATTTTAACTCTTTTAACTCTTCTTTAAATAAAATAATAATAAGTATCCTAATCTAATCCAAGTGGACCAAATAAGTTAATATTTTATTCATAAGTTTGTTTTTGGTAGAATTATACTTATCCAATAGAATTAAGGCATGTGTTAGGGTAATAATAATATCATTTTTACCCTTAATTACCCTATTTACTTTTAACCGTGGTAAATAAATGTAAAAAGTTACTATTCACCAAAAATTATTTTTATCTTATTGAACCACATTTTACTTACTGATATCAACCGTGTCTCTTGGATCTTTGAAATTCAACTCACAGATGTGGTAAAATTAAATTTTAGGTAAATTTGAAAATGCTCCTTGGAGGTGGATAAAAGACGGTAAAAAGTTCAATAAAATTTTTATATATCTAAAATTATTATAAACTGACTCTATGGAATTACATTGAACTTATATAGGTATTATGTATCTATTCTTACCTAAAATAAATTTAAATATATAATTATTTAAATAAAAATTTCGTTTAGCCAATAACTCGGTGTTTTCACTATTCATCAAAAATTGAAATTTTTCAGAAAAATACCAAAATTTCACCCTAAGCCAATTTTGATATTCTGAATTCAAAAATTAAGTCTATTTTACCAAATTCAAAATATATAAGTTTCATTTATTAATTTAAAATTAATTCTTGTGGTCAAAACCAAAAAGCGTGTTTTTAAGAAATAATAACTAACATAAGATTGATACTTGTTTATGTTCAATTTAAATTGAACTTATTTCCAATGAATAACATTGGATTAAATGGTAAAAATATAATCTATTTATACTTCCAAATCATTAAAATTTATAATTTAACACTACAAATTATTTGGATTAAAAAAATTTTTTCCAGTTAAAATATAGTATTTTTCACTATTCACTCAAATATGAAATGTCACATTCATAACTTCTTTTAAATGTATTTTTTATTTAATTTCCATTATTTATTTGTTTTGTGAGTTTTCCATACATTTTTGTGGAAATGGAGGGTTTTCAAAATTTGGGCCAAACCGTGAGCTCAATTCCAGATTTAAAAATAAATTTTATTTCTTTTATAAATCTTTCATTTGTTAACATTTTTCATCCATTCCACTTCCCACTTTTCCTCCTATGACCTATCCGAAACACCATGTCCATTTGGACCCTTTTTGAACCCATTATCATTTTGGGTTTGAGTGAATTAATTTGGAATTGGGCCAACCCATGATCCATTTCTTGTTTTAAATTGTTTTTTTAAGTCTTTAATAACTTACATATTTTTTACTGTATTATCGTGATTCTACTTTCCACCTGAAGCCAAAATCCCAAGCCTCACCCTTATTATTCATTTTTTCACTTTGGACCTCATTTGCCTCACGGAGTAGGGAAAAACTTCTTAGGGTTCCTCAAATCGTCCAGATTTGAGAAGGTAAGTTGATTCTTTCATAAATATTTAAAATTTCACACTTTCCCCCCATTTCAGTCCCCACTTGACCTTCTCATCCACATTAGAGCCTCCATATCAGTTTTGGTTTCTTGGAGATTCAAATTTTGGTGTATTTGGTTCGTTTGATTCAAGATGTTTCAAGTAAGTGTTTCTTTCCTTGATTCCTTCCCCTTTCTTAGGGTTTCTTTCATCCTTTCTTGAAGTTCCTCATGTCCAGAAGTTGAGGTTCGAACCTAGGGTATGATTTGGTGTCTTTTTGGTCAAATATTCTGGTCTATGGCTGGATTTATCTTCCTTGAGGTGTGGTGGTGGTGCGGTTGATGTTTCACACCATGTTTTGAGGGTTTCGACATAAAAGGTAGGTTATTCCATGTGTAATCATTTCTAGATGGGTTAGTTTGATTGAATTAATTATTATGCATGTTATTAATATGATTTGTGTGGTGCAAAAACTGTTTATGTTGTATTTGGTTAAGCATTTATTTTTATAGTTTCATTTTAGCTTAAAATTTGGTGTTTTTCATGTGTAACCCTTTGGGTATTGTTTGGGTGTGTTTTATAACATATGAAATTGGATTAATAAATCTTTTTTGGGCTGATAATTATGATTTGGTAGGGTATTGGTGTGCCATTAGATTTTAATGATTTTGTTTTAATGGGTTTAAGGTGTAAAACCTTATTGTACTTCTTGAAAGTGATTTTGAACATGTGTGCTTTTCATGTGGATCTTTTGTGGTATTGTTTGAGGTGTTTGTATAACACTTGGGGTAGTTTAATAAATGTTTTTAGGGATTCCAATTCTGTTTTGAATTTGTAATGGTGTGATTTTTTCCTTGAAATATGGTTTTGAAATGGGTTTTATGTGAAAAGCTTTGGTACACTCTTTATATTTTTTTAGGAAAGTTTTAAATGGTTTAATGATTTATGTAAGAGGTGAAACCATATTGGAAAAATATTTTGGATTTTTTATACTTTTAAGTGGTCCATTTTAAATGTGAATAGTTCTGTCATGTGATGTGTATCCTCTTGGAAAAGTTTTATAAAAATGTTTAATGGATTTACTGAAATGTGAAAGAGGTGTGAACGTGATGTGGGTTGTTTTTGTGAGTGCAATGTGAAAAATGGATTTTTTTTATAAAAAGGGTTTTATGAAACATGTGAGTGGGATTTTATGTGATGTTTAGCATATTTTGAGGGACTTTATAAAATTGTTAAGGGATGTGTTGGATTGTGAAAGTTATGAAAAAAGTGTTGTGGGCTATTTTGGTGTGAGTTTGATTTTAAAATGCATTTGAATGAAAAGTGGAATTTGTGACTTGTGTGATGTACATGGGGATATTTGGTTAATGTGTGATTTGGATGTGATATTTTCATGTGAAAACTATATTTCTTGGCTTGTTGAACTTTTTTGAGCAAAAATGGAAACCTCGGGTATCTAGCTGGGTGGACATGTACTAGTATGCTAGTGAATCTGTGGGGTTTGGCCTCAGTTTTAATTAGCAATACTGACTCTTACATCTCTAACTAAAATATTATGATGATGATTGGGGACCACTAGTATATGTTTATGATCCCTACTAGTGGATCATTCATGAGAATGGATATATTTTTTGGTTACTCTCACCGAGATATGAGGTATCTGGGACCCAGAGCTAGCTAGTGCCTAGGGGTTATTTCCTATTACTTTTTTCTCATTAGATCCTTTATACTTACCATCTTCATATAGTATATTTTTCTGGAAAAATTAAGTATCTTTTGATTCTATTTTAAAAGTGTTGATTCTTTAAATTATCCCACTTGAAAACTAATTTTTTTAAGTTGCATCTTTTAGAAATTGTAACTAGAAATTACATGTTTTTGAAAACTTTCCTGATTTTTTTCTTTGAATGTTTATCACATGTAATATCTTAGTGGTAGTATCCTACTGGGCATTGTATCACACCCTAATTACACCCTTGGGTGTAAGTAGACTTGGTTATTTTTGTTGTCGCAGGTTTGGGTACAACTTTTGTGCCAACAGTTCGGGTTATCACCGGTCATTCATGATGCAGTGTAGTGGAGATGGCTTGAGGGTGATCCATCTTTCCATGTTGAGGTTCTTGGGCTATTCATTTTTAGTTTTTTACCTTTGTTATAGTCTTGTTGAGCTATTTTAGACTATGTAATTCAGTACTGAATTTTTTTTAAACATTGTTTGGTTTGAAAAATCCAGATTCGTTTTATTGGATTCATTTGTTGTTTTATGTTTATAAACTTGGGTAAATCATTCCCAATTCTCATTTTATGATACCCGGGAACTTGTTCCAGCCCATGGGGATTAGGAATGCCCTTAGGGCCTTGTCACAGGCTGGTTTGGTGCTGGTTTTGGTGGCGATCAGATTCGGTTTGTGAAAAAATGGTATCAAAGGAGGTTCGCTCTCTTTGGGTCATGTTATTTGGGGAATAGTAGGGATAGTCTGGAGTTAGGATTGTTGGGACTTGGAATTTTGTTTATGAGTAGTTTGGATGATCACCACACCTCATTATAGGATTCAAGTCTCCAGGGGAAGTTGGGACCTTTCAGAGTCCTTTGGTTTTCTTGGTTCAATGATGATTAGGGGAAATTAAAAGAGATTTGGGTTAATGGTCTCTATGACCTCACAGGGCGTGGAAATCCATGTGGAGCTGGGGATATTCCCTATAACACTCTCTATGACAGTGAAGTGATTCGAATATGGACGCTAACTATATGTCCAATTCACCCACTGAAACTAGTTTCCTCTCACATTGTCTTGTGTTCTTTAGTTTTGAAATCTTGGAACTTTGGCTTTAAAGTGACTTTGTTTTAAGAAGTGAAAAGTTTTTGTGAAATGATTTTCAAATAAAGAGGGAATGGTTTAATTTATGAAATTGTGGAACTGAATTTTTAGAATTATTTTGAAATTAAAAATGGGGTGCTTATACCTCTTATTAAATCAGGAACTATATTGAAGTTGGTTTTGAAAGAGTTTTTCCAATATAGTTTTCGAAACAATTAAAGGGTGTTTTAATGGGATGAGATGTTTTGAAATTTATGTGAATAACATGAAAGTGAGTTATTTTCTAAATTTTTGTGTCTTTGTAAAAAGTATGGTAATATGTGAATTGTTATTTTGATCTTGTGGTTAGTAGTTTTGAGAAAAAGGATGTGTTGGTTAACCATTTTGGTTTTGAAAAGTGGAATTAATTTTTATTTTAACCTTTGTTATTTTCTTGAGAGACCACATGAATGGGGTTTTATGGGATGATGTATGGTTTATGGAATGACTGGATGAGTGCCAGGATGGATATGAGGAGGGTGCTTGGTGTGGCACAAAAACATGCATGTGTGAGGCCCATGGGGTACCATTGGTGGATACGCTAACCGCTGAACCATTTGTTTTCAAATAGATGTTTTTAAAGAAAAACATAGTGTCTTATTGAATTGTTTGGGATGATATATATTATGTGTTTTTGGAAAATATTGATGTTTTGGGATGTTTTGATTCCATGAACCCCTCTTGTTTGAACCGTGTTTTGGGTTTGTGTTTGGAGGGAAAGTTGGGTAGAAGGACCCGTTAGTAGTCTCTTCTGAGATATGTTTCGGGACACCTTTATAGTGGTTCCCTTCATGTGTTTGGATCAGGTTTGTGGCATGTTTTGACCAATGGACCAGCTTGGTTGGGTCTTTGGGTTCTCTCATTGGATAAGGTATGCCCCCATTAAGGGTTAATACACAACTGAAGTGCAACCCGTATTGTTTTTCCATTTGAAAATCCTCCAGTTGATTAATATAAGGAATATTTTATCAATCTTTGTTGATTGATTCTACACCCATTCATTTTTTTGAATTTTGGACCCTCTTATAGTGGGATATTTCTTGTGGAAGGTTGAAAGAGACCTTAGTTTCTTAAGTTTCCTGATTCATCGAAGGTGGAAGTGTTATAGGGTTGTTAGTGTGGATGAGTGTCTCAATGGTTTCTAAGAGGGCCTCTAGGTTCTTCATAGTTTATTTGAAGCAAGAGTTCTTGTTAAACCACCAATTTTGGGATTTTGGTAATGAGAGGATTTTGTGTCCAATTTTTTGACTTGTTTGTTGTTTACGGAGTTGGCATAAGGTCTCGTTCCATGTATCTTTTCTATCAATCGCAAAGGTCATGTTTGGTGATGCATTGTGATGTTGTGTGTTTATTTGAATATAAAGGTGAAGGCCACGCAATCCTTTGAGGTTCTCTGTTATGTTGGGAGTATGTATCCCTTGGGAAAAAAATCAAATCCTCTATCTTAGAGGAAGGTGTTTATACGTGTCTTACCCTTCTGTTGTTTCTCACCCAAAGAAACAAGGTGCGATGTGTGTGCATCTTTCGATCCCTTGTTTCAGTGAAATTTTGGTTTCGATAAAGTGAGTTATGGAGTGTGTTATGTCTTGGTGAACCCATCGGGTTATAAAGTGTAGTTGCTTGTGTCACCGAAATAAGAAGCTCCACACAGGGGTTTCCACAGCCTAACTGTGAGGCTAAAGATGCTTTAGTAATTTGAGCTACAGCCATAGCTCCCAGAGAGAAGCTGGTGCGTAGTCAGGGGAAACCCCAGTGTCGTTGAAACCCTTATACAAATTCATATCCTTAGTATTAAAGATAAGAAGATTTTAAACCTATGGTGTCATCAAATTTCTCTTTTTGTTCTCATTCGGTGGAAATAGGTGGAGGGCCTTGTACCCATGTCATCACCCAATATCTCCCCCCCATTGGTTTCCATTGAGTCTTTAGAGAATGGATTGAAATTTGGCTAGACAGGCTGAGCATGCAGTTTGTGCATGATTAGTAGTGACCATGTGTCAGGAATCCATGTGAAAAGAATGATATTCACAGTTAGTGCATGGTTTCCCAAACAGTGTGGACTTACTGTGAAGCCTTCTTAAATCATTAAATTTGTGGGGTATTTTCGTGTCGGCCCACACCGGTCGATTATGATGGTTAATTCTTGTGGTGGGGAGACCCACCATGGGTATCATGCATATTCTTTTGGAAATTTCTAATTGATGTATACCCCTTGTACTAGGGTGTCTGTTCGGGTCTCCCCCTATTAGTGTCATGATTATGTCTCAGGAAAAATTTTAAGTTGTCTCTTATGGTGGGGAGCCCATTTGTGTCTCTTCATACGAGTAACCCAGATTTTTTTCCTTGTTCTTGTCTTGAAAGTAGGTATTATCATTCGGAGATATCTAACTACCTACATCTTCCTTGGGAAAACATTGATATTAGAGAGTTCCCAATGGTTTAGTTATAGTAGGGTAAGTGTAAGTTTGTTCGATGTTGTTGTTTGTTTAGATAAATTGATTGAGTATTGTTCAGATTGTGTTTAAGGAGTTTTCATTTGGAATAAAGCCTAAATGTGCTTTATTGTTTTAGGAAAGTGGTGTATGTTTTGTTTGTGAGAGTAATATTTCCTTAAATGATGACTGGAGGTGTTTTGGCCATTGGGGGCGAATCTTGGCAAATAATTACTTCTTGGTTTATCGGTTGGGTTTGGTTTTTGTATTTGGCCTCGCTGTGGATTTCTGGGGACGAAAAGTTTTAAGGTGGGGATAATTGTCACATACAAGAATTATTTTAAATGTATTTTCATTTAATTTCTATTTTTTCTTTGTTTTGGGGGTTTTCCATTCATTTTGGTGGAAATGGAGGGTTTTCAAAATTTGGGCCAAACCATGATCCGAATTCCAGATTTAAAAATAAATTTTATTTCTATTATAACTCGTTCATTTGTTAACATTTCTCATCCATTCCACTTCCCACTTTTCCTCCAATTACCTATCCAAATAACCATGTCAATTTGGACCATTTTTTAACCCATTAGAATTTTGGGTTTGAGTGAATTAATTTGGAATTGGGCCAACCCGTGAGTCATTTCCAGTTTTAAATTGTTTTTTCAAGTCTTTAATAACTTACTAATTTTTTACTGTATTCTCGTGATTCCACCTCACACCTGAATAAAAATTACCGAGCCTCACCCCGATTATTTATTTTTCCACTTTGGACCTAATTTTCCTCACAGAGTAGGGAAAAACATCTTAGGGTTCCTCAAATCTTCCAGATTTGAGACGGTAAGTTGATTCTTTCATAAATCTTTTAATTTCCACTCTTTTTCCCCCATTTCAGTCCCCACTTGACCTTATCATCCCCATTAGATCCTCCATGTCATGTTTGGTTGCTTGTAGATTCAAATTTTGGTGTATTTGGTTCGTTTGATTCAAGATGTTTCAAGTAAGTGTTTCTTTCCTTGATTTCTTCCCCTTCCTTAGGGTTTCTTTCACCCTTTCTTGAGGTTCCTCATGTCCATAAGGTGAGTTTCGAACCTAGGGTTTGATTTGGTGTTTTTTTTCAAATATTCTGGTCTAGGTCTGGATTTATCTTCCTTTAGGTGTGTCATTGGTGCGGTTGATGTTTCACACCATGTTTTGAGGGTTTCGACATAAAAGGTAGGTGATTCCATGTTTAATCATTTCTAGATGAGTTAGTTTGCTTAAATTACTTATTATGAATGTTCCTAATATGCTGGGTGTGGAGTGAAAACTATTTAGGTTGGATTTGGTTAAGCATTTATTTTTATAGTTTCATTTTAGCTTAAAATTTGATATTTTTCATGTGTAACCCTATGGGTATTGTTTGGGTGTGTTTTATAACATATGAAATTGAATTAATAAATCCTTTTTAGGCTAAAATTCTGATTTGGTAGGGTATTGGTGTGCCATTACATTTTAAAGATGTATTTTTAAAGGGTTTAAGGTGTAAAACCTTATTGTACTTCTTGAAAGTGATTTTGAAAACATGTGATTTTCATGTAGATCTTTTGTGGTATTGTTTGAGGTGTTTGTATAAAACTTGGGGGTAGTTTAATAAATGTTTTTAGGGCTCACAATTCTGTTTTGAATTTGTATTGGTGTGATTTTGTCCTTGAAATATGATTTTGAAATGGGTTTTATGTGAAAATCTTTGGTACACTGTCTAGAATTTTTTTATGAATGTTTTGAATGATTTAATGATTTATGTAAGAGGTGAAACCATATTGGAAAACTATTTTGGATTGTTTATACTTTCAAATGGACCATTTTAAATGTGAATAGGTCTGTCATGTGATGTGTATCCTTTTGGAAATGTTTTATAAAAATGTTTAATGGATTTACTGAAATGTGAAAGAGGTGTGAACGTGATGTGGGATGTTTGTATGAGTGCGATGTGAAAAATGGATTTTGTTTATAAAAAGGGTTTTATGAAAATGTGAGTGGTTTGTAATGTGATGTTTAGCATATTCGGAGGGACTTTATAAAATTGTTAAAGGATGTGTTGGATTGTGAATGTTATGCAAAAAGTGTTGTGGGCTATTTTGGTGTGAGTTTGATTTCAAAATGCATTTGAATGAAAAGTGGAATTTGTGACTTGTAAGATGTACATGGTTCTTTTTGGTTAATGTGTTATGTGGAAGTGATATTTTCATGTGAAAACTATATTTCTTGGTTTGTTGAACTTGTTTGAGCACAAAGGGAAAACCCGGGTCTCTATGTGGGTGGACGTGTACTATTATGCTAGTGAATCTGTGTGGTTTGGCCTCAATTTCACTTAGCAATATTGATGCATACAACTCTAAATAAACTATAATGATGATGATTGGGGACCACTAGTTTATGGGTATGATCCTTATAAGTGGCTCGTGCACGAGAATAGATATTTTTTGTGGTTACTCTCACCGAGATACGAGGTACCTGGGACCCACAGCTAGCTAGTGCCTAGGGGTTATTTCCTATAGCTTGTGATCATTAGATCCTTTATACTTACCATCAACATATGGCATATTTGTCTGGAAAAATTAATTAGCTTTTGAATTTATTTAAAAAGTGTTCATTCTTTAAATTATCCCACTTGAAAACTAATTTTTTTTAAGTTGCATTTTTAGAAATTGTAACTAGAAATTACATGTTTTTGAAAACTTGCATGCTTTTCATCATTGAATGTTTATCACATGGAATATCTTAGTGGTGGTATCCTAATGATAATTGGATCACACCCTACTTACACCCTTGGGTGTAAGTAGACTTGGTTATTTTTATTTTCGCAGGTTTGGGTACAACTTTTGTGCCAAAAGTTTGGGTTTTCACCAGTCATTAATGATACGGTGTAGTGGAGATGGATTGAGGGTGATGCCTCTTTCCATGTTAAGGTTCTTGGGCTGTTAATTTTGGGTTTTGTACCTTTTTTATATTCTTGGTGAGTTTTTTTAGACTATGTAATTCAGTTCTGAATTTTTGTAAAATATTGTTTGGTTTGAAAAAATCCAGATTCGTTTTATTGGATTCATTTGTTGTTTTATGTTTATAAGCTTGGGTAAATCATTCCCAATTCTAATTTTATGATACTCGGGCACTTGTGCCAGCACGTGGGGATCAGGAACGCCCTTTGGGCCTTGTCACGGGCTAGGTTTGGTGCCAGTTTCGGTGGTGATCAGATTCGGTTCGTGACATGAAAGTTATCAGAAAAACACCAAAAAAATTATTGAAACTAAATTCTTATGTCCCAATTATAATGAGGAAGTTTATTTTGTAATATTGAATATATAAAAGTTTCAAATATTGGATTTATAAAAGGTTCTCTATTAAAAGGGGGTAAATTTTATTTTTTTTTTAAATACTTCTTTTATTTGAAACAAATGAATTTGTTTTTTCGTTATGTCTAAGAAACTCATAATATTGATTCTAAAATTATAAGGATTATATAAATTTCAAAATTTAGTTTATACTATTCATAACTTCTTTTGAATATCTAGTTTGGTAAGTCATGGTGCACTTGAACTTGGTGTTGTGTGTAGTGAAAGTTATTGAATTACTTTGAAGAAATAACGTACTATGAAATCTTGGGGTGTTACATATTGGGCTTTATAGCTCACCCTTTTCTTATGCATGTCCTCAGGTTATCCCATGCAATGCTAAGTACGAGGGAATGTAGTGGTCATGTAAAGGAAGTTTTCAATAAAGATGTTGTATTTCATGTTTCAAGTTGTTATTTAATGATCCTAATCCCCAAATACACTAGACCTCTCAATATTCTATGTTGTATCAAATGAAGTTTATGTAATAAATTATGTTTAATTGTGTAATAAAAGATCATGGTTGTCATAGTTGGTTTCAAAGGATAAGTTTAGTCATTTTTGGGATTAGGATTAGAAAACTCTACTAAAGATTTAGAGACAAGACTTAGTATAATAAAAACATCCCTAAGTTTTTGTGAGTATTGAGTAAGTGGTTTATCAAGAAAATACATCCTTGTCTGGATAGGAGCAGGTAGAGGTGGCTCTGGCACAGATGTATCCTAGGGGTAAAACCTGAAAACAACACTTTGATCTAGGCTCGAACAGGAATTGCTGCATGACAATGGGCCTTGATTCACTCTTGGTTACGACACTCCCAGAAGATATGATTTGGTAAATTCACAAGCTTAGTATGAACCATTATTAAGGGACAAAAAAATTCCCTAAGAATATATGTTAGAAATTAGATCATGGATAACATAGGCTGAAGCCAATAGATTCATATGTTAAGGAAATAAAAGTTATTTATAAGTCATCAGTTTTTTCTTGGATTACCCTTTATGTGTTACCCCTAACTTTCCTTTTATTCCAGTCAATGGCCGGTAATATGAGGACTTAGGCTAACAACAGATGTAAAGATAAATGTGATGACTGTACTAATGAAATGCCTAATCCAATGGGAGCGGGAATCATGAACATTGTCACGCTTATCTCTCAGCTAAAACAATATTTGAATTGAAACATGGGTCAAAAGGAATGTTCAACCCCCCCCCCCCAAGAAAGAACAAGTCGCTATCGAGAGATTCATGAGACAAAGGCCTCTTACTTTTAATGGATCATCTGATCCCTCAATTGCTGAACAATGGATCAACTCCAATGAAAATATCTTCTCCATCCTTCAATGTTCTGAGCAAGAGAAGTTTCTCTTGGGTGTTTATCATATGGATGGTGAAGCTGATCAATGGTGGACGTTGATCAAAAATACGAAGCTTGAGGAGGAGATCAAGGTGTTGGAATGGAAGGATTTCTGGAAGATGTTTTTTGATAAATATTTTTTGTGCACCCTCTAGTTTAAGATGGAAAGGGACTTCCTTGCCCTAAAGTAAAAAAGACGACGAATCTGTTAGAGAATACAATGAAAACTTCATATGTCTTGCACGATATGCTTCTGACTTTGTCGTTACCCCCGAATTCAAGGTTGACTGCTCCTTTGGTGGGCTGAAACCTAGCCTGTGGAAAGTGTTGGTGACCCGTGACTTCAACAACTATGAGAAAATTGTCTGATGTACCCTCAAGGTTGAAATGGAGATCAAAGAATCTCATGGGTATCAGGGGGATAAGAATTTTAATGTATAATTCAATGTTGGTGGTCCGATAGATAAATCCAACGGTGCTAAGAAGATCCAGCACCGCACTTTCCAAAGGTGCAGAAAGAAGCACCCTGTAAATTTCCTGAAGGGTATGAGAAAATGCATTAAGTGTTGAAGAGAAGGGCACCTGGCTATTAACTGTCAGCAAGAAAGAACCATGGCTGCGATAGAGGAGAGGAATGTTCTGTTCCAACCTCAACGCGTGGTTAATTTCTACAACTACAAAGAACTAGAGCATCTTGAAAATCAGTGCCCTAAGCCAAGGGTTTTCGGATGCAACCAACAATCTCTAAGTCAACAAGGGTCGGCTTTTTCCATCACTACTGCCAAAGTGAACCCCGACAATGAAGTGGGGATAGGTACGCTATTTACTCATTCAAGAATAGAAAACTTACTTTTTGATTCAGGTTTTACTCATTCTTTTATATCTCAAAAGTTTAGTAGAACAATCTTAGTACCACCATAAATCATGGAATTGAAGATTTCGGTGAGTACGGTAAATGGGGAAATCATTGCATCCCATGAATATAACTCCTCCCCTATCATAATATATGGATTTAACTTCCCGTAGAACCTCTTCATACTCCCTTTGGTGGAATTTTAAGTAATTCCTGGCATGTATTGGATTTCCTTATATAGAGCCAACCTAAATTGTCGTGAGAGGAAAATTACTCTCCATGTGGAGAATCGACCCTTGATTATTTACAAGTTCAAGGAGGAAGATGAATCTTCTTTAGAACCATCATCTCAAGTGTGGATATTACTGCCCTATGGGAACATGTATCTAGCTCAGATGATTGAGTCTAAGGAGGCAACCATCCTAGAAGACATGCCTATTGTGAAGGAATTCGCTGAAGTGTTTCCGGAGGAATTGACTGGTCTTCCTTCGAGAAGAGATGTTGAATTGTGAATTGATCTTATACCTGGGGAATTTCCAATATCCAAGACTTCATATAGAATGGTTGTTTTGGATCTTTAGGAGCTGAAGAAACAATAACAATAAAATTTGGATAAAGGGTTTATACGCCCAAGTGCTTCACCATGGGGTGCACCAGTCCTCTTCATCAAGAAGAAGGATAGGTCAATGTGCCTTTGCATCGATTATCATGAGTTCATCAAAATAACGATAAAGGAAAAGTATCCTCTCCCATGAATTGATGAATTGTTTGATCAGCTTCATGGAGCACAATACTTATCTAAGGTAGATTTTCAGTTGGGATATTATCAAGTAAGGGAGAAGAAGGAAGATATCCCCAAGATTGCTTTTCATACAAGATATGGGAACTATGAGTTCATAGTAATGCCTTTCGGACTCACTAATGCTCCAGCAATATTCATGGACTTGATAAATAGAGTCTTTAGATATTACCTCAATAAGTTTGTGGTAGTCTTTATAGATGAAATTCGGATATACACCAAATCCAAGGAGGATCATGAGGAGAATCTAAGAACTGTACTGGAGACCTTACAGAAGGAGAAGCTCTATGAAAAGTACAGAAAGTGTGAGTTCTGGCTGAAGGATTCCTCATTCATGGGCCATGTCATCACAAGTAATGGGATATCTATGGATCCCTCCAAAACAGATGCAATTGAGGGATGGTCGAGGTGAACATCGGTAACTGATATCCATAGATTCTTATGGTTAGCTGGATATTATCAACGATTTGTGAGAAATTTATCATGATTTTCCAACCCTCTTACCAAGCTAACTCAAAAAGGAGTAAAGTTTTCTTGGAGTGATTAATGTGAAGAAAGCTTCTTGGAGTTGAAAAAGAGGCTTATCACTGTGCTTGTACTCACTTTACCCACAAGTGGATAACTTTTTGTGTTATTCAGTGATGCTTCAAAGAAGATCCTAGGATTTTTGTTGATTCAAAATGACAAATTCATTTCCTATGCTTCAAGGAAATTGAAAGTTCATGGAAAAAACTATCCAATACATGACCTCGAGTTGGTTGTAGTGATCTTCGATTTGAAAATTTGGCGGCATTATCTCTTTGGGGAGAAGTGTGAAATATATATGGACTACAAAATCATCAAGTGTATTTTCACATAGAAAGAGTTGAACATGTGCCAATGAAGATGGTTAGATCTGATCAAATACTATAACTGGTCAATCCATTGCCACCCTGGGAAAGAGAACAAGGTGATGGATTCCCTAAGTAGAAAAAACCCAACAATTCTATCATTGGTGAGAATTGGAAAGGATCCAATCTTTTTAGATTTGATGAAGATGGAAATGAGAATCATAAAAAAGGGAACATCATCAATCCTTTCACAAATTATGTCTCAACCGTCACTTTTGAAAAGGTTAAAGGATGCTCAAAAGAATGATGTGGGAATTTAGAAAAAAGTGGAAGCTATCAAAAAAGGGAAATCCTCAGAGTTTAATGTTAATGGAGAAGGAATTGTGAGATTTTTGAAAAGACTATGTGTTCCATCATGTCTGGATCTGAATAAGGAACTTTTGGATGATGCACATACTTCAAATTTCTCTATTCACCTAGGAAATACAAATATGTATCGAGATCTCCAAGAGAATTATTGGTGGGATAATATGAAGAAGGAGATCATTGAATATACATCAAAGTGCCTTGTGTGTCAGCAAGTGAAGGCAGAGAGGTAGAAGTCTAAGGGGATGATGCAACCATTGCCCATACCAAAATGGAAATTATAGAAAATCACCATAGACTTTGTCACCATATTTACAAAGACATCCAAAGGAAATAATGCAATCTGGGTTGTTGTGGATATTCTTATAAAGGTTGCACACTTCATTGCTATTCGGGAGGATTTCTCATTGGATCAACTGGCATGGATATATATCAGGAAAGTGGTAAGGTAGTATGGAGTACCACTATCTGTTGTGTCTGATTTATATCCAAGATTCACCTCTAAGTTATGGAAGAGTCTTCAACATACTCTGAATACTGAACTGAACTTCAGTACGGCCTATCATCCTCAAACTAATGGCCAATCCGAGAGGACTATCCAAACACTTGAGGACATGTTGAGAGCGTGATCAATGGACTTTAAATGAGGATGGGACCAACATCTTCCTATGGTTGAGTTCTCTTATAATAACAGTTTCCACTCGAGCATCCAAATGGAACCATATGAAGACCTTTATGGGAAAAGGTGTAGAACACTGGCGTGTTGGGATGAGGTCAGTGAGCGTAATCGTCTTGGACCAGAAATGGTTAACGAAAAGGTGGAGAAGGTGAAAACCATTCAGCAACATATCAAGGCAGTCTAGAGTCGATATAAGAGTTATGCAGATAAACGTCGATGAAACCTTTAGTTTAAAGTTGGATACATGGTATTTCTACGCATATCTCTGTAGAAGAAGGTCATGAGGTTTGGAAATAAAGGGAAGTTAAGTCCAAGGTATATCATCCCCTTCGATATTCCTAATCGTGTCAGGGCTGTGGCCTATCGACTACCACTTCCACCTACCATGGACAAAGTACATGATGTCGTTCATGTATCCCTCTTAAGGAAGTACATACCGGACCCTTCGCATGTACTCTCTTCAGAGGAGGTACATTTAAATGATGATCTTTCTTATGAGGAGAAACCATTGAAGATCTAAGATCGTAGAGAAAAAGTTATACGAAATAAGACAATGCCCCTTGTCAAGGTATTGTGTCGAAACCAAAAGTTTGAAGAAGCAGCATGGGAATCAGAGGAAATGATGAAGCAGAGTTACCCAAATCTATTTTAGTGTGGGAAAAGAAAATTTCGAGGGAGAAATTTCTTAAGGGGGGGAAGATTGTAACGACCCAAACTATTGTGAATGAAAATTCCTCTTGATCTAATTAAATGTATTAATATGTGAAATGGTTATACAACATATGCACTTATTTTGTTTTATGATTTTGGATTTAAAAATACCATTAAGAATTGTGACCATTTCTATTGTAGTCATTGAATAGTGATCACATGATTAGTATAAATATGGGCTTTAACAAATCCAATTTACTCAAAAAAAGGAAGTGATAGCCTCATCCATTAGACTTTCCCCTTATGAAGCCCATTTGTCGGATATCAAGAAGGAGGTGGTGTCATTGTTCTTTTCTCTTCACCAAGCTCAATCTAAGCTTGAACATGTTAAGCTTGAGCAGAACCACCTACGAGAAAAGTGGAAGTTGATAGAGATTACCATCCGGGCGATGTTATCCGAGCCACCCCAAGAGTCTGTCACCATCGCACACATCACCCTTTGGTCTTATGCGGGTGTTTTAAAAGGTTATTTAACAAGACCCTAGTACTATGTTTATGTATATTATTTTTTTATATAATAATGAATATACTTTCATTTTATTATTGTTACCTTGTAAATAGTTTTTGAAGCAAAAATAGTATTTGTAGTTAATGTTCAACTAAGAAATATATTTTGATGAATTAATGGATTTTTGAAATAAATAATATTTTAATAAAATATTATTATTATTATTATTAAATTAGTTTTTATTAGAAATAAATGATCGTATAATTTTATGAATGCAATTGTAATTTTTATTAAGGTTTGAAATCCATTTTTGTCAAAACCCATGAATTTTTTATAAATGTCTGTTTTTATTTAAAAATTGAAAATTAAAATATTTAGAAAATTATTTAGATAAAATGAATATTATTTCTGGAATCAAGACGTTGAAATTATCTAATGGTGAATTTTTTATAATTTTCTAAGACAGTCAAATTTTAGGTAAAAATTAAATACTGTTTAAATATATAATGTGTTTTATGACATCATAATGACCCAATAGTGATGTAATAAAATACTATAAACTTTATGTACGGACAATATATGTTTTAACATTAAAATAATGTCATTTTGGGTTTGTTTTATTTATTTTACAAAGCTTTAGTGGACCCTTCAAGACTTATTAAACATTTTGTCTTTTGAAATTATTTTCCTTGGGAGTGTGACTCACCTTCACATAAGAAACCCCATTATTTTAAGAATTTTGAACTTTGGCCTTATAAAATATTTTTTTCCACTTCCCTTTTCCAAAAACCATGTGAAAAAACCCATGGGCTGGTTTTTGGTTTGGATTAGATTAATGTGAGGTGTCCCAAACCTAAATAATAAATAATTCTCTCACCTTTCTTATATAAACCCACCCACGCTTCCACTTCCTCCTCACTCAAAGCCTTTGGAGTTCTTCAAACCTCTAACCTCTTCTCTCTATAATCCCTCCAAGTTTCCCCAAGCTCCCAAGAAGCCTCTATCAAGTCTCTCTCAAGCCTTTGAAAGCACACTTCCAAGTAAGGGTTTTTCTTCCTTTCTCATTTTTGTCCAATATTATTTAAATTGTTATTCCCTATTAATTTCAATCATAAGTGTTGGGGTATTGTTACCGGTGAAATAGATGTAGTGTATTTAGGGTAATATGGTTATATAAAATGTGAAATTCATTGTTTGTATGTTTTTGGATTTTAAAATACTGTTAAGAATTGTGACCATTGCTAATATAGTTATTGAACAGTGGTCACATGATTAGTATAAATATAGGAATTTAACAAATCCAATTTACTCAGAAAAAGGAAGTGATGGCCTCATCTAGTAGACATTCCCCATACGATGCCCATTTGTCAGATCATGGAAAGAATGTGTAATCTTTGGGCTTCACTCTTGACAAAGCCCAAGCTGAGAATGAATATGTTAAGCTCGAGCGGTACCACCTACCAGAGAAGTAGAGGTTGAGAGAGATTACCATCCGAGCCATGTAATCCGCGCCACCCCAAGAGTCTGTCACCAGCACACACCTTACCCTTTGGTCTTATGTGAGTGTTATAAGGGGTTATTTAACAAGACCTTAGCACTATGGTTATGTAAATTATTTTTGTATATAATAATGAATATACTTTCATTTTATTATTGTTACCTTGTAAATAGTTTTTAAAGAAAAAAGAGTATTTTTAGTAAATGTTCAATAAAGAAATATATTTTGATGAATTAATGGATTTTTGAATTAAATAATATTTTAATGAAATATTATTATTATTATTAAATTAATTTTTATTAAATATAAATGATCGTATAATTTTATGAATGCAATTGTAATTTTTATTAAGGTTTGAAAGCCATTTTTGTCAAAACCCATGAATTTTTTATAAATGTTTGTTTTTATTTTAAAAGTAAAAATTAACATATTTAGAAAATTATTTAAATAAAATTAATATTAATTCTAGAATTAGGACATTGAAATTATCCAATGGTGAATGTTTCATAATTTTCTGAGACAGTAAAATTTTTGGGTAAAAATTAAATACCGTTTAAATATATAATGTGTTTTATGACATCATAAGGATCCAATAGTGATGTAATAAAATACTATAAACTTTAAATTTGGAAAATATATGTTTTAACATTAATATTATTTGATTTTGGGTTTGTTTTATTTATGTTACAAATCTTTAGTGGACCCTTAAAGACTTATTAAACATTTTATCTTTTTAAATTATTTTCCTTGAGAGTGTGACTCACCTCCACATAAGAAACCCCATTATTTTAAGAATTTCGGACTTTGGCCTTATAAAATATTTTTTTCCACTTCCCTTTTCCAAAAACCATGGGCAAAAACCATGGGCTGGTTTGTGGTTTTGATTAGTTTAATGTGAAGTGTCTCAAACCAAAATAATAAAGAATTCCATCTCCTTTCCTATATAAACCCACCCAAGCTCCTACTTCCTCTTCACTCAAAGCCTTTGGAGTTAGTTCAACCCCTGAACTCCTCTATCTATAATCCTCCCAAGGTTCCCCAATCTCCCAATAAGCCTCTATCAAGCCTCTCCTAAGCCTTTGGGATCACACTTCAAAGTAAGGGTTTTTCTTCCTTTCTCATTTTTGTCCAATATTCTTTAAATTGTTATTCCTTTTTAATTTCAATTATAAATGTTGGGGTATCATTTCTCACCTATCCCATACTGACCTATTTATGTTTGAATGATGGGATACCCCTTTCTCTCTCATTAAATTCCTCCCATTTACACCTGTTACTGTGCCGAAATTTAGAAAGAAATTTCTCTCTCCTCATTTACATTCAAGCAATTATTTTGTATCAGGAATATAAAATCCATTAAATTTGTTGGTACATGTATATATATGACCCCCTTACTGTCCATGTCATGAAAATATGATGATACACCCCTTTCTCTCTCATCAACCATTTTTATGAGTTCTTGTGTCACGCCGTTATGTTGCCGAAATTGTACTGCGATTTTCCAAGCCAAAGTCATTGTGTAGTGAATACCATTCCCATTTCTCTATCAAGGGTATTCATCTTTATGAACATTTACTTATTTTTTAAATAGTTTCATGTATTTATTCCACATTATTTTATTGTTGAATAATTTATTATGTTTAATGATTCAATGTTTTATGATCCATTTGGCACACTTATGCATGAAATGAAATGTTTAAGAAGGGTGCGCCCTTATAGCCCTCCAATGCATTGGGTAAAGTATAGTATCATGATATGTCATGTGAAATGCATTTTGACTCATGATAATTCATGTTCAATGAGGTTTTACTCGTGCTTCATGTGCAATGAAGGTTTTCTCATGCTCCATGTTCAATGAGCCTTGGCTCATGCTAATTCCATGTTAAGTGTTGTTGCCACATTTCCATGTTATGATTATCATGATTTATCATGCCTTTATGTTTATGTTTCTATTTTGCTCTATTTATATTCCTATTGTATAACATGTATTGTATTCCTCATGTTATTACATGATTATTCTCTTACTGGGCTTTATAGCTCACCCTTTTTATGCATGTCCTCAGGTTATCCCATGCAATACTAAGTACGAGGGAATGCAGTGGTCATGTAAAGGAAGTTTTCAATGAAGATGTTGTTTTTCATGTTTTAAGTTGTTATGTAATGATCCTGATCCCCATAGACACTATACCTATCGATCTTCTATGTTGTATCAAATGATGTTTATGTAATAAATTATGTTTAATTGTGTAATAAAAGATCAGGGTTGTCATAGTTGGTATCAGAGGATAGGTTTAGTTATTTTCAGGATTAGGATTATAAAACCCTAGTAAAGCCTTAGAGATAAGACTAAGTATAATAAAAATCATCCCTAATTTTTCATGAGTATTGAGTAAGTGGTTTATCAAGAAAATGCATACCTGTCTGGATAGTAGCAGGTAGAGGCGGCTCTGGCACAGATGTATCCTAGGGGTAAAACATGAAAACACCGCTTGGAGCTAGACTCGAATAGGAACAGGTGCATGACAAAGGGCCTTGCTTCACTCTTGGTTATGATGCTCCTTGGGGATATGTGTTGGTAAATTCAGAAGCTTAGTATGAACCATTATTATGGGAAAAAAATTCCCTCCGAATATATTTTAGAAAGTAGATCATGGATAACATAGACTAAAGCCAATAGATTCATATGTTAAGGAAATAAAAGTTATTTATAAGTCATCAGTTTTGTCCTTGGATTACCCTTTATCTGTTACCACTAACTTTTCTTATATTCCATCCAATGGTCGGTAATAGGAGGAATTGATCTAACAAATGATGTGAAGATCAATGTGATGAGTGTACTAATGAGATTCCCAATCCAATGGGAGCAGGAATCGCGAACTTTCTCACACTTCTCTCTCAAATAACTTAAGCATTGAATAGAAATAGGGGTCAAGAGGAACGTTCAACCCCCTATGAAATAAAAAATCGTTATCGAGAGCTTCATGAGACAAAGGCCTCCTACTTTTAATGGATCATCTAATCCCTCAATCACTGAACGATGGATCAACTCCATTGAAAAGATATTTTTCATCCTTCATTGTTATGAACAAGATAAGTTTCTCCTGGATGCTTATAGTATGGAGGGTGAAACTGATCAATGGTGGATGTTGATAAAAAATATGATGCCTGGGGAGGAGATCGAGGTGTTGGAATGGAAGGATTTCTGGAAGATGTTTTTCGATAAATGTTTTCTGTGCACCCTCCGGTTTAATATGGAAAGGGTCTTCCTTTCCCTCAAACAAAAAAACGAAAAATCTATTGGAGTGTATGAGGAAAAGTTCACAAGGATTTCCCGATACGCTTCTAGCTTTGTCATTACCCCCCGAGTCCAAGGTTGACCGCTTCTTTTGTGGGATAAAACATAGCCTTTGGAAAGTTCTGGCAATCCGTGACTACGACAGCTATGAAAAAATTTTCTGATGTGCCATCAGAGTCGAAATGGAGATCGTATAATCTCATGTGTATCATGGGGATAAGAAGCATAAGGTGGAATTCAATGTTGGCAGTCCGATGTATAAATACAACGGTGCTAAGAAGATCCAGCACCGCACTTTCCAAGGGTGTGGAAAGAAGCACCTTGGAAATTTCTTGAAGGGGATAAGGAAATGCTTTAGGTGTGGAAGAGAAGAGAACCTGGCTATTAACTGTCAGCAAGAAAGACTAGTGGCTGCAACAGAGGAAGGAACTCTCCCTTCGAACCTCAACACATGTTTCATTGCTGAAACTACAAAGAACCAGAGCATCTTTCTAATCACTGCCCTAAGCAAAGAGTTTTCAAAGGCAACCAATAACCTCCAAGGTAGAAAGGGTGAGTTTTTTCCATCACTACTTCTAAAGTGAACCCCAATAACGAAGTGGTCATAGGTACACTAGTTATTCATTCAAGAATAGTGAACATACTTTTTGATCTAGGTTATATGCATTATTTTATATCTCAGAAGTTTAGTAGAACAATCCCAGCACCGCCACAAATCATAGAAGTGAAGATGTCGGTGAGTACGACAAATGGGGAAATCATTGCATCCCATGAATATAACTCCTCCACTATCATAATCTATGGATTTAAATTCTCTGCGAACCTCATCAAACTCCCTATGGTGGAATTTTATGCAATTATTGGCATGGATTGGCTTTCTTTATATAGATCCAACATAAATTGCTGTGAGAGGGAAATCACTCTCCATATGGGAAATCGACCCCCGATTCTTTACAAGTGTAAGGATAAAGATGAATCTTCTTAATCTCCATCATCTAAAGCGTGGATATTTTTTCCCTATGAGAACACTTATCTAGCTCAGATGATTGAGTCTAGCGAGGAAACCATCGTAGATTACATGCCTATTGTGAGGGAATTTGTTGAAGTGTTTCCTGAGGAATTTTCTAGTCTTCCTCCTAGAAGAGATATTGAATTTTCAATTGATATTATACCTGGGGAATTGCCAATATCCAATACTCCATATAGAATGGATATTGTGGAGTTTGAGGAGTTTAAGAAACAACTATAGGAGAATCTGGATATATGGTTTATATGCCCAAGTGCTTCACCATGGGGTGCACCAGTCCTCTTCGTCAATAAGAAGGATGGGTCAATGCGCCTTTTCATCGATTATCATGAGCTCAACAAAATCACGATAAAGAACAAGTATCTTCTCCCAAGAATTGATGAATTTTTCTATCAGCTGCGTGGAGCACAATACTTCTCCAAGGTGGATTTGTAGATGAGATATTATCAAGTAAGGGTGAAGAAGGAAGATATCCCCAATACTTCTTTTCATACAAGATACAGGCACTATGAATTCATAGTAATGCCTTTTGGACTCACTAATTCTCCACCAATATTAATGTACTTGATTAATAGAGTCTTTAGAGATTACCTCGACAAATTTTTGGTAGTATTTATAGATGATATTCTGATATACTCTAAAATCAAGGAGGATCATGAGGAGCAAATAAGAACTATACTAGAGACTTTTGGAAGGAGAATCTCAATGAAAAGTAAATAAAGTGTGAGTTCTTGTTGAAGGAGGTATCATTCTTGGTTCATATAATCACAATCAATGGGATATCTGGGGATCCCTCCAAAACAGATGCAATTGAGGGATGGATGAGGCCAACATCGGTAATAGATATTCGTAGCTTCTTGGGGTTAGCTGGATATTATCGACGATTTGCGAGAAATTTATCATGATTTTCAAACCCTCTTACCAAGATAACTCAGAAGAGAGTAAAGTTTTCTTGGAGTGATGAATGTGAAGAAAGCTTCGAGGAGTTGAAAATTAGGATTATCACTGCACTCGTCCTCACTTTACCCACAAGTGGAGAACTTTTTGTGGTATTTAGTGATGCTTCGAAAAAGGTCCTAGGATGTGTGTTGATGAAAAATGACAAAGTCGTTTCCTAAGCTTCATGGTAATTGAAATTTCATGAATAGAACTATCCAACACATGACCTCGAGTTGGCTGTAGTGATCTTTGTTTTGAAAATTTGGCGGCATTATCTCTTTGGGGAGAAGTGTGAAATATATACAGACCACAAAAGCCTCAAGTATATATTCACATAGAAAGAGTTGAACATGCGCCAATGAAGATGGTTAGAGTTGATCAAATACTATAACTGCTCAATCCATTACCACCCTGGGAAAGTGAACAAGGTGGCAGATTCCTCAAGTAGAAAGGACCCAACGATTCTATCATTGATGAGAATTGAAAACGATCCTATCTTCTTAGATTTGATGAAGATGGGCTTGAGAATCATGAATAAGGGAACATCATAAATCTTTTCACAAATTATTTCTCAACCATAACTTTTGGAAAGGTTAAAGGATGTTCAAAAGGATGATATGTGAATTTAGGAAAAAGTGGAAGTTATTAGAAAATGGAAATCCTCAGAGTTTAATGTTAATTAAGAAGGAATTGTGAGATTTGGGAAAAGACTATGTGTTCCATAAAGTCCGTAACTAAAGAAGGAACTTTTGGATGATACACATAGTTCAAATTTCCCTATTCACCCAGGAAACACAAAGATGTATCAAGGTCTCTGAGAGCATTATTGTTGGGATAATATGAAGAAGGAGATCAATGAATATACATTAAAGTTCCTGGTGTGTCAGCAAGTGAAGGTGGAGAGGCAGCAGTCTAAGGGGGTGATGCAACCATTTCCCATACCAGAATGGAAATGGGAGAACATCACCATGGAATTTGTCGCCAGACATCCAAAGACATCCAAAGAAAACAGTGCAATTTGGGTTGTTGTGGATTGTCTTACAACGGTTGCACACTTCATTTCTATTCAGGAGGATTTCTAATTGGATCAACTGACATGGATATATATCAGGGAAGTGGTAAGGATTCATGGAGTACCACTATCTATTGTGTCAGATCGAGATCCAAGATTCACCTCTAAGTTTTGGTAGAGTCTTCAACATGCTCTGAATACTAAACTAAACTTCAGTATAGCCTATCATCCTCAAACTGGTGGACAATCTGAGCAGACTATCCGAACACTTCCGGACATGTTGATAGCGTGCTCAATGGACTTTAAAAGAGGATGGTATCAACATCTTCCTCTGGTTGAGTTCCCTTATAATAACAGTTTCCACTTGAGCATGGGAAAATGTGCAGAACACCGACGTGTTGGGATGAGGTCGGTGAGCATAAGATTCTTGGACCATAAATGGTCGAAGAAATGGTGGAGAAGGTGAAAATCATTCAGCAGCATATCAAGGCAGCCCAGAGTCGACAGAAGAGTTATTCGGATAACCATCGATGATACCTTGAGTTTAAAGTTAGAGATATGGTATTTCTACACATATCTCCATGAAAGAAGGTCATGAGGTTTGGAAATAAAGGGAAGTTAAGTCCAAGGTACATCGGCCCCTTTGAGATTCTTGATCGTGTCAGGGTTATGGCCTATCGACTAGTACTTCCACCTACCATGGACAAAGTACATTATGTATTTCATGTATCCCTTTTAAGGAATTACATACCAGACCCATCACGTGTACTCTATTCAGAGGTAGTACAGTTAGAAGATGATCTTTATTATGAGGAGAAACAAGTGAAGATCTTAGATCGTTGAGAAAAAGTTCTACGAAATAAGACAATTCCCCTGGTCCAGGTGTTGTGGCGAAACCACAATTTGGAAGAAGTGATGTAGGAATCAGAGGAAATGATGAAGCAGAGTTACCCACATCTATTTTAGTGTGGGAAAAGAAAATTTCAAGGGCGAAATTTCTTAAGGGGGGAAGATTGTAACGACCTAAAATTTCATTAGTGAAAATTCCTCTTGATCTAATTAAATTCCTTATTATGGTTATATAAAATGTGATCCTCATTGGTTGTATGTTTATGGATTTTAAAATACTGTTAAAAATTGTGATCATTGCTAATATAGTCATTGAACAGTGATCACATGATTAGTATAAATATAGGGCTTTAACAAATCCAATTTACTCAGACAAAGGAAGAGTTGGCCTCATCCAGTAGACATGCCCCATACGAAGCCCATTTATCAGAGCTCAGAAAGGAGTTTATGACTTTGGGCTTCGCTCTTGACCAATCCCAAGCCGATCTTGAATATTTTATGCTTGATTGGGACCGCCTATGAGAGAAGTGGAGGTTGATAAGGATTACAACCTGAGCAATGTTATCTGAGCCACCCCAAGAGATTTTCACCATCGCACACCTTAATCTTTGGTCTTATGCGAGTTTTATGAGGGGTTATGTAATAAGACCATATCACTATGGTTATGTACATTATTTTTGTATATAATAATGAATATACTTTCATTTTATTATTGTTAGCTTGTAAATAGTTTTTAAAGCACAAATAGTATTTTTAGATAATGTTCAACTAAGAAATCTATTTTGATGAATTAATGGATTTTTGAATTAAATAATATTTTAATAAAATATTATTATTATTATTAAATTAATTTTTATTAAATATAAATGATCATATAATTTTATGAATGCAATTGTAATTTTTATTAACGTTTGAATGGAATTTTTGTCAAAACTCATGAATTTTCGATAAATGTCAGTTTTTATTTTAAAAGTTAAAATTAACATATTTAGAAAATTATTTAGATAAAATGAATATTATTTCTGGAATCAGGATATTTAAATTATCCAATGGTGATTTTTTTATAATTTTTTGAGACAGTCAAATGTTTGGGTAAAAATTAAACACTGTTTAAATATATAATGTGTTTTATGACATCATAATGACCCAATAGTGATGTAATAAAATACTATAAACTTTATTTTCAAAAAATATATGTTTTACCATTAAAATAATGTGATTTTTGGTTTGAGTTATTTCACAAAGCTTTAGTGGACCCTTCAAAACTTATTAAACATTTTGTCTTTTTAAATTGTTTTCCTTGGGAGTGTGACTCACCTCCACATAAGCAACCCCATTATTTTAAGAAGTTAGGAATTTGGACATATAAAATATTTTTTTCACTTACCTTTTTTCAAAAACCCTGGGCAAAAACCATGGGATGGTTTGTGGTTTTTATTAGTTTAATGTGAGGTGTCCCAAACCAAAATAATAAAGAATTCCATCTCTTTTCCTATATAAACCCACCGAATCTCCCACTTAATATTCACTAAAAGCCTTTGGAGTTCATAAAAACCCTGAACTCCTCTCTTTAGAATCCTCCAAAGTTGCCCCCATCTCCTAATAATCCTCTCTCAAGCCTCTTCAAAGCCTTTGGGATCACACTTCCAAGTAAGGGTTTCTCTTTATTTCTCATTTTTGTCTAATATTCTTTAAATTGTTATACTCTTTTAATTTCAATTATAAATGTTTGGGTATGGTTTATAACCTCCCCCATACTACCCTATTTATGTTTTAATGATGGGAGACCCCTTTCTATCTCATTAAATGCCTCCCATGTACACCTGTTACTATGCCAAAATTTCGGAAGGAATTTCTCTCTCCTCATTTACATTCAAGAAATTATTTTGTATCATGAATCTAAATTCCATTACATTTTTAGGGACATGTATCTATATGACCCCCTTACTATCCATGTCATTTAAATATTATGAGACACCCATTTCCCTCTCATCAACCATTTTTATGAGTTCTTATGTCACGTCTTTATGAAGCCAAAATTGCATCGTGCTTTTCCAAGCCAAAGTCATAGTGTAGTGAATACCATGCTCATTTCTCTATCAAGGGTATTCACCTTTATGCACATTTACTTATTTTTTTTATATAGTTTCATGTTTGTATTACAAATTCATTTATCATGGAATAATCAATTATGTTGAATGATTCAATGTTTTATGATTCATGTGGCACACTTATGCATGAAATGAAATATTTAAGAAGGGTGCACCCTTATAGTGCTCCAATGGATTGGGTAAAGTATAGTATCATGATAAGTCATGTGAAATGAGTGTTGACTCGTGATAATTCAAGTGAAATGAGGTTTTACTCATGCATCATGTGCAATGAGGGTTTACTCAGGCTCCATGTGCAATGAGCCTTGGCTCATGCTAATTCCATGTTAAGTGTTGTTGCCACATTTTCATGTTATGATTATCATGATTTATCATGAATTTATGTTTATGTTTCTCTTGTGATTTATTGATATGTCTATTATATAACATGTATTGTATTCCTCATGTTATTCCATGATTATTCCCTTACTGGTCTTTATAGCTCGCCATTTTTTTATGCATGTCCTCTGGTTATCCCATGCAATACTAAGTGTGAGGGAATGTAGTGGTCATATAAAGGAATTTTTAAATAATATGTTGTTTTTTTATTTTTTAAGTTGTTAGGTAATGATCCCAACAAAATTAATGGAATTTATATGCATAATACAAAATAATTACTTGGATGTAAAAGAGAAGAGAGAAATTCCTTTTAGAGTTTCAGCATAGTAACAGGTGTACATGGGAGGCATTTAATGAGAGTGAAAGGGGTATCACATCATTAAAACATAAAGAGGGGAGTATGGGGTGGTTATAAACCATACCCCAACATTTATAATTGAAATTAAAATGGAATAACAATTTAAGGAATGTTGGACAAAAATGATAAAGGAAGAAAAAACCCTTACTTGGAAGTGTGCTTCCAAAAGCTTGAGAGAGGCTTGAGAGATGCTTCTTAGGAGCTTAGGGCACCTTGGAAGAATTCTAGAGAGATGATGGAATAGGTTGGATGAACTCCAAAGGCTTTGAGTGAAGAGGAAGTGGGAGATTGGGTGGGTTTATATAAGAAAGGTGAGGGAATTCTTTAATATTTAGGTTTGGGACACCTCACATTAAACTAATCCAAACAACAAATCAGCCCATGGTTTTTTCCAATTATTTTTAGAAAAAGGAATTGGAATACAATATTATATAAGGACAAAGTCCGAACTTCTTAAAATAATGGGGTTTCTTATTTGGAGGTGAGTCACACTCCCAAGGAAAACAATTTAAAAAGACAAAATGTTTAATAAGTCTTGAAAGGTCCACTAAAGCTTTGTAAAATAAATCAAATAAAACCAAAATCAAATTATTTTACTGGTAAACCATATATTGGACTAACATAAATTTTATATTATTTTATTACATCACTATTGTTTAATTATGATATCTTAAAATACATTATATATTTAAACGGTATTTAATTTTTACCCAGAAAATTGACTGTCTCAAAAAATTACAAAAAAATCACCGTTTATAAAATTTTGAGATCCTAATTCCAGAAATAATATTCATTTTATCTAAATAGTTTTCTATATATGTTAGTTTTTACTTTTAAAATAAAAACCGACATTTATCGAAAATTGATGGGTTTTGAAAAAAATGGCTTTCAAACATTAATAAAAATTACAATTGCATTCATAAAATTATACAATAATTTATATTTAATAAAAATTAATTTAATAATAATAATAATATTTTATTAAAATATTATTTAATTCCAAAATCTATTAATTCATCAAAATAGATTTCTTAGTTGAACATTAACTAAAAATACTATTTGTGCTTTAAAAACGATTTACAAGGTAACAATAATAAAATGAAAGTATATTCAATATTATATAAACAAATAATGTACATAACCATAGTACTAGGTTCTTGTTAAATAACCCTTTAAAACACCCGCATAAGACCAAAGGGTGATGTGTGCGATGGTGACAGACTCTTGGGGTGGGTTGGATAACATCGCTCGGGTGGTAATCTCTATCAACTTCCACTTTTCCCGTACGAGGTTCTGCTCAAGCTTAACATGTTAAAGCTCAGCTCGAGCTTGGTCAAGAGCGAAGCCTAATGACGCCACCTCCTTTCTGAGCTCCGACAAATGGGCTTCATATGGGGCAAGTCTACTGGATGAGGATATTGCTTTCTTTTTCTAAGTAAATTGGATTTGTTAAATCCCATATTTATACGAATCATGTGATCACTTTTCAACAGCTACAATAGAAACGGTCACAATTCTTAATGGTATTTTAAAATCCAAAAACATAAAACAAAAGAAGTGCATATGTTGTATAACCATTTCACATATTAATAAATTTAATTAGATCAAGAGGGATTTTCATTAGCAAATGTTTGGGTCGTTACATTTACGTATTAGAAAATATGTATTGGTTTTGGATTTTTATGAAATTTTTTATAATTTAGATTATTGTTATATGAATATATGTGTTTTAAATAGAATATATGAATAATATTTACATAAAAAATATCATGTACTGGGAATTATATTTTTTTCTTGAAAATATATTCTTTAATGTTAAAATCATCTGATTAAGTAGGGATTTTTTTGAGTATTAACATAAACAATATTGATTTTTTAAATGGTAATATTTATTTTAAAAGGGTATTTGAAGTATTTCTTATGGTTAAAACTATTTATTTCATTGAAATTAATGATTTGATTCTAATTAAAAGTATTTATTTATTAAAGATCCATTTTTATTTTAAATGGTGTTTTATGGAATACTTTTATTATTGATAGTATGTAATGGAATTTATTTATTATTCATTGTTAGTTAAAATATTAAAAATATGTTTAAGTTTAATTAAAAGGTGAATTATATGAATTAGTGATATTTTTTAAGGTGTAATGTGATTTGAGGTGTTTAAATGATATTATAAAGGGGTGTTACACATGCTAAAACGAGATTTTTAAATTAAAGATAAAGTTTTTATGTTTTATATATTATAAAGAAAATTTTAGATATTAAAAGGATGTGTTTTGAATAAATGAAATGAAAATATTATAAGGGTGAATGTGCTGAAAAATATACAATTTTGTTTAATAAATTATAATGTATTAATAAAATTATCTTAGGTGTGTATTATAATGTGGTTTTTAATGATAAAAATTAATTTTATGATTGATTAATCATTGTTTGATGTATTTTATTTGATATTTTGATATATGGTGTTGTGAAATATAAACTATTGAAATAAAAGTTCCATTATCTCCACTAGAAAATTAAGAAATCATTGAGTTAGGCTATGGTATGATATGATCTATGGGTTTGGATAAGATTTTTGTTAGTCCATGATATAAATTATTTTATAGTATTGGAAAAGTTTGTATTAAAATGAGATGGAAATTTCCATATATTAAGTAGGGATGTGATTCAATCCATGTGTTTTCCAATGAAATACATTGACAAAAATACTAAGAAGCTACATGCATCAGATGAAGTAGTTATACATGGTATCAGGGTGACCTGGTAAGAACTTAATGTTTCGTGATGTATATTATTTTTGACATCATAAAATCATTACATGGAATTAAATCACTAATATAAGGGAACATTAAACTCTAGGTGATTCTCGGGGTCATAGTGATTTATACTAAGATATTTTTTTCACACCCTGTACATAAAAAACTCATGTGTATATAGATTTTATTTTTGGTGATGTGGGAAATGGAAAAGGTTGTTTTTAGTTGGTAGTTGATGTTTTTTGAAGTCATAGAGATGGTTTAATAGTGTTTTTTTGAGTTATGCAGTTTACCTTTTTTCAATATTTTCTTTTGGGACATTTTTGTCATATAACATTGTGGGAACAGTTGGTTTATTTAAATTTATTTATTTATTTTATTTATGTTATTCAATTTCATGAAATTACTCTTTTATTTAATAATTATATTATTTATGATGATCCATTAGAGGGTAAATTTCCCCCCAATCGATAGGCTTATACCCTTGGAGATAGTCTCTAGCATCTAGTGATCTAGGGGAACACTTTAGGTTATGTGTCATTTCACATAATAGTTTCATATTTTGTGTCATGTTTCATGTTGATAGAATATGGAAATGTTTTATATAAATATAATATGAACATGTTCATTATACATATAACATGAAAATGTTCTGTTCATTTGAAATATGAATATATTTTGTGAGCATGAAACATGAATATTTTTTGTTTCCATATAACATGAAAATAATTTATAAACACAAAACATGAACATGTAGTATAGAAATTATACATGATAATATTTAAAGAACACAAGAAATAAAAATTCTCTTTGTGTTTTGAATTAATTTCAAAAGTTTTGTGCATGTATTCAAGTAAATGATTTTTTTTTTGCATGATATAATTTTTTTATTGGATTTATATAAAAAAATTGTGTATTTATTTCAAATGTTCTATGTGTTTATATGAAATTTTCTATGTTGGATTTATGTAAAATATTAAATGAATTTATAAATAAATGTTTTATGTTCCTATAATATATATATTATTGCTACCAAGATAAAATTTATTTTTATTTTTATTTTTAAAAATATTTTGTGGTAGTTTTGAAAAATACCTCAAAATTTGTGATGGTTTTAGGTTACATTTCAAGATGGTTTTCAACTATTTTTTTAAGATAACATTTAAAATTATATAATTAAAAACACAAAATGAGTGAATAAAAAATCTTGAAATTTAATTATTTTAGTAGTTTTTAATAACTATAATAAAATAAATTAAACTTACATGAAATTATTCTATATTCCAATATATGATTTAATTTAAAAAATTATCTTAAAATGATCTTATGAAGGTTTTAACCAAATGTCAAAAAAATCATCTACCAAAAACTTTTTTTCTTGTAACTTCTATAAAAACCTCACTTATTATTGATTGATCTATTGTAAACATAGACATTCCATGATAATTAAGGGAGCCTCTGAAGTAGGTTTAGTAAATTAAAAAAAATCTTATCAAGTTTGATCAATGTTTATCTATTCATAACCCTTCACCCTATCCTAACATTGATTTTAGAATTTCCCATAATGATAACATGATCTTTCTCAACACTCATTCACACCCCTTAAAAAATCAACATGAGTTTCAACCACTTTATAAGTAAATAGGTTCCCTTCTATGCTCAATAGTTCTACTCTTGAAACATCCTCTCCAATATAACCCTATAGGAAATACTTAAAAAGTAATATTTGATATATTATAGCATATCTAAAGGAGATTACCACATTTAAACCATTGAAAATGAATCTAACATTCTGACTTTAACATCCCCATCCCAATAAAACCAAAAAAATTACAATCTAGAGGTTTCCACATGACCTCATGTGTGTTTCCCCATACACTAGAGGCTTTTTTCTAGAAAATAGGTTTTGATGAACAATATAAAGAGACAATACACTTTAATATCATTGTAAGTAATAAAAATTAATAAAAAGAAGATCCACAAAAACCATAATATTATAGTGAAAATATGGAATTTTAATGGAATAAAACTATAAATAAATAATATACCCAATACCTAATAAAATGTAATCATTATAGTTTATATGGTCATAAAACAGATGCAAGATCGCTAAACAGTCAACCCCAACCAATATAGGACAACTGAATGTAAAAGAAATACAGACTCTAAAACTATCCTCAACATCACTTTAGTCTTATATCCATGAACTAAAAATCCATATAAACTTATTACCATGTACCCAAGACATCATCCAACCTACATGCCAACATTAAGGTCAGTTATCGCACCAAAGTGTTGGAGCATGATGTGAGGCAAAAACTTAGTAAGCCACCAACAGTGGTCACCCTAGTAAAAATAAGTATATATGTGAATTCATATACTGAATGAAGTAGTCCTTGACATCAAATGCATAAACCAATCACTCTATTGGGTACTCAAGATTCCCCCCTAATAGTCGACACATACCAACATTGGCTACTTCCAAAATGGGACAATACTCCTATAATCATAACACAAAATAAGTGTGTGTCACACCCCAAAATCCACTTATTTGGTTATTTTATTGATTTTATAATTTTATTACTATATTATTAATTTTCTAGAATTATAATAGTTTTTTGGAGTTTTATGGAAACCTATGGTTTTGAACTATAAATTCTCTCATTATGACCAAGGGAGGTCATGTCGTGACCAGGAGAATTTGCACCACAAAAAAAACTATGCTACAAGTATGTAGCTTTACACTATAGATTGGTCACACTATGAGGGTTAGGGATATACTTTGAAATTACCCTAGATAGTGGCACCCCATCTTTAGGGAGGGCCAACACACCATAACTGAGGGTGGTCACCTCATGATGGGGTCTGCCCTGATTCATTAAAATTTTGAATTTACCCTTTTTAATTTTTCATGTTTAAACCCTTAATAGTATACTTTATCCTCCTATTAAACTCATCCAGGACCCTTTATCCATCACATTCCTCCCCCCCCCCCTTCAATTCTCCTCTCCTCTATAGCATTTTCTAGTGATTCTTCATGTTTTAAAGGTGTGTCTTCAAGGTAATCTAATCTAGACCTCTGCATTTCTTATTTTCCTTATTTTTATCATAATTTTTTACACTAATATGTTATTAGAGACATAAGATTTATGTTAAATAGAATTAATTTATGGATTTATTAATTTAATTCCCATATAGTTCTTCTTAGTATTTCTTTGTCCTTGTTAAGTTGGATTAACACTGCAGATAGTCGGAGTGATGGGATTACGGTAAGTTTCTCTATGACTAACTCTTTAACCTGAAAACAATTATAGTTATTTCATTTATAAAATTTTTTTTGAATTTTTTGTTAATCTTACCCATTATTCATAATAGTTTTTTTAAAATTTATTAGTTATCTTTGAATTTCATTGAATGTGAAAGGGTTTTCACATTTTTTCAAGGCTTGAATCTATTTTATGACATCCATGAACATTTAATGTTTGTTTAAATTATTGGTTGGATTTTTAATATCGGTTACCTAACCCATGATGGGTGTTTTGGTTTCCAAACCAATATAAATAGTGTACTAATAATTCTGTAGGAGTGTTTTGGACCTTTTAAAATTTATTTTATGGTTCTTTATTTACCTAAGATATTTCATGGATGTTTGCTTGAATTAGTTTCTAAAAGTAAATTTTAAACTTGATTTCCAATGGATAATTAATGGGGATCATTTGGAACTTTATAAAATATTTTTTATGATATAATTATACCCTTGAAGTTTAACCCTCTTTGGGTTCTATAAATGAATGAAAATGTCCTGGTTAAGAGAACTATTTTTTATATTACATCTTTATAAAGGTGGGTTCTTATATTAAGGGGTTTAGGAGGTGTGGGTGTATTACATTTATTTTTATTGTATTTTGATATTTTACTTTTGATGAGTCACCTCCATTTAAAATATCATGGGGAACCAATAGTTTCTAGGTGGGATATTCTAGTTCGCATGCTGCACTAGTGCATGAATTTTCTCTATTAGTAGCCCCAAGTGAGGGTATTTATCACTATTTGTATTGGGCATGAAGACGAAGCCTAAAAAATCATGAATTTAAAATTTTTATACTACAGATGACATTATAACATCATCTCCATAATAAAAACTTCCTGGTTATTATCCAAGGATCTTTGTATGAATGGATTAAGCACAAAATTAGAATGAAGAATTACCTTGTCTGATTTGAAGACATGTTCGACCAAAAATAGTTGATGGTGATTATTTCAAAAGAGAACTAAATTAGATTCTCTCTAGATCGTCCACATGTTCTCTAAAAGTATGTGGTATTATTAATGGTTGAATTCTATGTGTTATCACAAAGATCCAAAAAAACCTTTAATGTCCTGATAATCACCTCTATTTCAATCCTTCGATCTGTTAAGATGAACATTGATTGAAGCCTTGGATCTGGAGATTATCTCTCTAAAAAGTGTGATATAGGAGAGATAATGACTCAAATTCATAGGATTAATAGTATCAGAAAATGATAGCCTCTCCCACTTATATAGTGAAGTTATGAAAACCCAAAAATGGATACCCTACCCCCAAATATATAATATTCACTAAATAAGATATAAACAACATCTTATGACCAAATAACCATGTAATAAATGTTATTTATATTTTTATAACTTTCTAATAATATAATAAATATATTATGTGATAAAACCAAGACATTAAATCGACTCAATATTTCTACAAATATTAAACGAACCTTGAATATTAATATCATATTCATTTGTTAAATATTTTCTCATATAGTTACTTTAATACTCATAAACACAATAAATAAGTAAATTTAGTACCTATTATTCAAAACTAAAATAGTATGGATTTATTTATTAATCAGTGATCATATATTATTGGACGTATCTTAGACCCTATGGTGGGTCCCACCAAGTGTTACACTCCTATTCATCAAAATAGGTCATATTTTTTTTGTACACTTAGTGTGTGGTCCTATAAGCCCTTATCTCGAGAGTAGTGAACATTATTCACAATCTAGGAGAAGATTATAGCAACCCATTAAGGCCCCTAAAGGTATAAGTAAAAGTCATAGCACTGATAACATTTTCTACAAAAACACATCTTATAATATAATATCTTTGTCTCTTGATATCTCATAAAGTGGGATGCACACATTATGTCATAATCCATTATTTATTTATTATTCATTGTCCCAACTAGATAGACTTACCTTTATTCTACCATGGTCATAGATTTAATGAATGCACTGTCGTTTTGGTTAACTAGGCCCAAGATATCACTTCCTTATGGAGGAAAAAATTATCTTTATTATTCAATCAATGTCATACTACAAATTATAAAACCAATGCAAGATACCTCACTGTAACTTTAATGCCATAGTTTTTTCCTTGCATCATGTAACACGATCAAATAGTATACACGAATAATAATCTCAATTCAAGATATCGTTACATGTGTTCATATATAGAAACAACCAATGAAACATGAAACATATGGTGTTTCTATTGGCGGGTCAATCCTTATGATATCATCTACTCAATATCATTAAGTATGAAATTCATGAGAAGAAGTATCAATGCTTATGATCCCCTAACACCTAATAGTCAAACATCATTTATGCCCAGTTAGTAAGATGCATATATATCATAAGATATATATTTAAGATTAATATCATAGTATCTCTAGGTTCTCATTATAGTCGGGTAACTTATACAACCGTTTTATATGATAAATAATCTATGGGCATTTTCATATAAATAGAGGATGCATAAATATCAACACTATTATGTTATGTTTACATCATGAATAACTCAATATATACATGATATGGTGATCAAAAAGTACTATTTAAGTTTGGTCTAGTTCACCCACTATTACAACAATCCCACTTGCACTAGAGATAAATTTCTAACAGACCTTGTTATCTCTCACATGATAATATCATGCTTATGTTGAGTTATGGATTTAATTATTGGGCCTTCAATGTCTCCATTGGGTGGTAATTATTTTATATGTAACTTCACCTCCTTGGGTAAGACTTCTCATGATATTAACTCCTTAAGTATATTCCATGTATTCACAATAAAAACATGAAATCATGGCTAGCACTAATAGTATAATTATCATAATTTATATTATGATAAAACTTTACTTACTATGTTTGAATCCAATAACTTTAAAAAAAATAATTACATATGTTTATATGGTTTCTTAAGATGCATTAAAAGCTGAAACACACTCGGTATTTGTATATGTGGTTACCACTAGATTTAATGATCTTTTTTACTCATTAACTTATCCTGACTATGATATTAGATCAAATTGATCTGAAGTAAAACTATTTTATTCCCCATAAAACTTTTTTCCCTTTCATTTCTCCTGAATACAACTTATATTTTCTTATTATGAAATATATGTTAGAAATATCACATCTTTTACATAGTATAGATTATGTGATTGATCCATCATAGAAGCATATATAATTTTAATTATAAAATTAATATCCTCCTACATATCATACATTTCTTCTTATAGATATTTAAACCATGTGAAATTGGTAACAATTATCTCTCAAATTGTTCTAACTTTTATTTTTCAATACCTTGTCGGTATATTTACTCTTAAATTGGTTTAAGAAACCCATTAAATATACCTCAATATATCTTGTTCCATAAAACATAGGTTTCTAATTTAAGTCAATCTCTAGAGAGTTTCTTTCTTCTGGTATTAAATAACTTTTAAAACAATAAATGTTTTCCATATGTTATCAAGCATATTTTTCTTGGAAAACTATGAATCTCCTACTAACCTATTTTAGATGTATAGAAAAAATTAATTCCAAATTAATATTCTATGATATTTTTTCTTAATTTAATAATAAATGGATTTCAATAACCTATATCCCTTATTGGAATTTAATGGTGTCACCAACCCTTACGGGTTGTGTCGTATAGAGATCTTCTAAGATTAGTGGTCTTGACATCCAATTACATATATAATGATTATAAAAGGTAGCTATAAAAAGTGTAATTATAATGTATTTAGGAATAATGACTTGATATAACCAATTGAGGCTTACTGGTACCATTATTGTACCACCCATGTATAGACTCACTTGAATACCCACCACAATATTCAAAATAATAATCCCTTGTACTTTGATACATGGAATCCATTATTGAATTTTAATTGATATTTTCAATATTAACTTGTTATAATTTACTGATTACTTTTATGATTAATTATTCTTAATGAATAAAGCATCACCAACCATGGTTAATGTAAAACTATTACCATGGATTTATCCTTCCTATGTTGTATGTGTCTCTCAAACATTCTTTTTCCAGAATCTCTTGTGGAACTTGTTCTTATTCCAACCACTTGTGCATCTGAGGTATTGACTAAATCCAAATCAATATTTCACCCAATATACCAAATAGATATTTTCACCCCTTTTATATAAATATATCAATAACTTGTCTATGACTTTTTATATCTTTGGTTTTTTGGCAATATCCTTTGAAAACTTTAGGATAATTTCATTAGATACACATTGTGTTTTTCTTAATGAACTTTTTTTATATGATAACAAACAATTTACATCTATACACATGTGATTGTGACATTGATGGATTTATATTATACAATAACTCATAGGATATCCATTTTTATTAATATTTAGAATATAGTTATGAGATAATTCCAGTTTTTTAGAAACCTTTCTTGAAAAATAATGGAAGTTTCTATAATGCATCTTAGTTTCAACATTGATGCTACTTTTATTTTCATCATGAATCTGATGTGTATAAGGAAATGTGTGTTTAGGAATTACTCCACACTAAATTTTAATGATAAATATTTTCATGTAATAATTATCATCGATCTTCCTTAATAATATCATAACTTTAATGTGTATAAGGAAATGAGAGTTTAAGAATAAATCCACTGTACATTTCATAATCGACGAATTCTTAGTCAATATATTCTTCATCACATAGGCCCAAAGCTACTCGTATATTATGACCATGCATATTACATAATACACCCTTTGATTTCTTAGAAAAGGTAAAGGAATCTTATGAAGTGTATATATTTACCTCTAGCTTAACTTTGGAATAGTTTATGCTCTCTAGTAGAATAAATTTTGAAATATTTGTGGCATACCTTTATTTTTAAAGGTGTTTTGTTCAAAACAAAATAAGTAAAAGTGTCATTAATACCTAAGGTATTTGACTCTAAATATTCTAAAACCATACGAGGTATATTCTTGATAAATATTTAGTTTTACTTGACAAAGAATTATCATTCCACAACTGAGTGTAAAGATCTTACATTTTATATTCATCATTTATTGCTAATGATTTAATAATTATTGAACCATTAGTTAAGTATTGTCCACCACAAACAACATTCATTCCTACATGTAATAATTTCTCCTTGTGTCCAATGGAAATTTGAGATTAATTTTTTGGTAATACATAATAAAAGTTCTACTAAAATCATTAAACTTGGAAATTTGAAGTTTTGTACTTCTCACCGCTGACTTAGAAACAACACTTATTCTGCCACTTGGAGAATTCACATTACTTATTATGACATTTTTTTACTTGGTTGGTGTATTTACACATTTTTATGGGAATATTATATTCAATACATAATAAGTATGATACAAACACCATATACATTGATGAATATACCTAAAGAAGAAGTTATTGCTTGATTATTCATGTAAGTTCATAGAATTTAAACATTCATAGTCTTATTTCACAACACATGAAGAAAATAAACTCCTATATGATGATCTAACTCAGTTATTTGAAGTATTTTATAAAGGTTATTTTGGAATCTCACTTTCCATTGGTCGTTTTTCCTAGTCTTTCAACTTGTTCACCATAAGAACTAAATATTAAACATTCTTTATGTTCTTATTTTCTAGGATAAAATTACCCAAATGGTAATGAAGAATTTTATCCATATTATTTATTCTATGATATTAAACAAAACAAGATAAAGTTGGTGATAAAGATAAAATAATGGGATGTATTTAAATAAATTGTTACATCTTTCAATTTACATGTATTTTTTGTAATCACCAACCATTCAAATCTCTCATCACTTTCTCTTCACAAACTTCTTGAGATGATTCAACGTATAAAACTATCCATGTCCTTATGATTTATCCACAACTCATTGTATATTGATGATAAAATTATGATGTAAACATAAAATGCAACATACATGGGTGTCCTGTAAGCATCTTTCACACCCTCAATCCTTGAGGTCTCTAAACAATTATTGGTGCCCTATAACAAACTTATTTTTAGTTTATGATAAACATATATTCATTGTTTTTAATATTAATTAACTAATTATCATATCATGGTTGTTCTTATTCATGACATAGTATGTGATAATGTTCCAAGAGTAGTTTTCACACTAAAAGGTCATAGAAGTTCCCCGCTATGATGAGAACCCAAAAGTGCTATGACACTATTCTTGAATATATGTTCTATGATCGGATGATATCATTTTAAGGGACATAAATAATATAGGCTATCAGGGGTGGAGACTCATAGGACTTCGAGGAACCTTCTCATGGTGTACTCCCTTAGTAATATCCAGTAGGATATTATGAGAATGAGACCTGATGGTAGGAAATCCACATTTATAAGTGTCATTGGATGTTTTTATCTGCGAATATGTGTATTGGTCCTTAGAATTTAATAATATTATTAATAGATATTATGAGTCGTGTAATTTTATTTATTGATAAAAATTATGATGATAGATGTTTCCGGCGAGGTAGGATATGTTGGGTGCATCACAAGTAATATTGCATTAATGAAAAATGTGAAAAAGAATTTATCCCTTTTTTTAATTAATAGAAGTTAATATATCAGGCCCTTTGATGGAAATGATATAGACTAAATAAATATATGGCCATGGTGTTTTATACGCAAGTTCTATTTCCATAAAATCAAAGAAAGAGATATTGAGCATATAAGTTGATGGCACCGGCATGCAACCTGCTTGATTAAAGATATTGTAATAAAAGGATTATATTACATGGTAAGTGTTCATATGAGATGGCATGTCATTGCGGCATTAACTTATCTATCTATGGGATTCATAGCGTGTTTCTAGACACTAAACTTGGACTGTAGGCAGGTTCTCATAATGCCACTGAGAAAGAGGCCTAGAGGGTCACATGCTAAGTGTATCCAGAATCTCAATTAAATAATTTATTATTTAAAAAGTTGCAAAAATATTATTCTGGGTCATGGTTTAATAATTATTCATGTATAATTAATCACATTTATTTCATCACTAGTTATTCGAGAGAATATATTGTGGATGGAATAATTAATAAATATTTATTTTCTATTTTGGTGAATATAATATTTATTTATTTATCAGTGAATAATGCAGTGATATTTATTTAATAAATAAATAGTCATTATTCAAGATGCGATAAATATTGAGGAAGATAGGCGGGTCGATTTAAAGGGTCCCACTACTATAAAACTATCCTTTAACAGTGCTGGTATTTATCAGTGCTACAAAAAAAACACTAATAAATGGCATATTTATCAGCGCAAAGAAAAGAACTGATAAATTTAACCTTTTATCAGTGCTTTTCTTTTGCACTGATAAATGGTACCTTTATTAGTGCTTTAGCTTTAGAACTGATAAAAGGCATCCTTTATCAGCACTTTATTTTTAGTGCTGATAAAGGATCGAATAAATAAAATTAAATGATTAAATAAATTTAAAATAAAAAATGATTTTATCAAAAAAATATAATAAATTTTATTAATTATATTGTTATTGATAAAAATTAATAAATTTATTATACGTTATTAAATATTAAACATTTTATTAATTAGATAATTATGATAATTAATGTTATTGAATTATATATATTAAATATATAGATATATATTAATGTAAATAAATATGATTTATATATTAAAAAATATTTATGCGTTTTACATTAAATAGTCATATATTTATTGAATAATTTTTTATAATTAAAAATTAATTTGTATTAAAAATATTAAATAATTTCATAGTACTCGAGATATAATTGAATTTCATTTGATTTTTCAATTTAACATAGATCAAATCTCTTTTACATTGATTTCATATATACATAATTAATGCATTTTTATATATAATGCACACACATATGTCCATTTTTTCAATATTGTTAAAGTGTACTTATTCTTAATTTACTCAATTTCACTCATTTTTAACATATATACATGCACTTAAAATTAGATATTCGTTAATAATGTTAAAAATATATTTATAAAAAATATTTATAATTAAATATATTTATAAATGTACATTTACTATATTTATACAATTATATATTTATAATTATAAATAAATAAATATTTTTTTTAAGTATTTATATAATTATAAATAAATAATTATATATATTTAAATAATTGTTAAATTTATAATAAATTTACTTAAATTATTAATATATTTACTATATTTATATTTATATATATTTATTAAATATATATGTATAATTATATAAATATACATCATGATATAAATATTATTTTTTTAAAATATTTCTATAATTATTAAATTGTAATAAATATATTAAAAAAGTAATATATTTACTATATTTATATTTATATATATTTATTAAGTATATATAAATATTTACAATTTTTTTACTTATAATTATAATTATAAATCGTTTAATAGTTCTTAATTAGTAAGCGCTAATAAAAGCAAATTTATCAGTGTTTTTTTCATGCTAATAAAAATAAGGCTTTATCAACACTATAAGTTTATCACTGATAAAGAGTTATTTTATCATCACTTAGGCTTTATCAACTCTATAATTTTAGTACTGATAAAGAGTTCTTTTATCAGTGTTCGATTTCAACTAGGGTTTCCAAAGAGGGTCTCGGATTGTCTTAAACCTATAGAGGTAGTCCTTTCAATTTTCTTTGTATATTTTTGGTTTTTTTTGATATTTTCTTCGATGATGTTGTTGTTTGTGGTCTAATGATTTTATACTAGCAGGGTAGGCCTTTCGGTTTTCTTAGTTTCCCATTTTGATTCAAATCTTGATCACTCATGGATATTTTATTATTTCTGGAATTGATGGTGACACATGGAGTCACATGGAGTTTAATTGGTTGTTTTATTTTGTTTATGTTTCCTAGATTGATCACCCAAATTTATCGTGCATATTTTTCATTCTCCATTTTATCAATGTATTCCAGACATGTGAAATTTTAGAAATTGAAGCTGGGGATTTTATGTATGAGGGGGTTAAAGGTAGGTTAAGGGATTTATTTTATATTATACTACTTCATATCTTATTTTTTCTACTTATCTGGGTTGGTGTGATAATCCAATGTATGGCTGAATCATTGTAGTTTTTATTTAAATTTTATTTCTACTAGTTTTATTTATTTTTTGGGCCAAATTATTCCCACTTTTTTGTTTTTCATGCCCTGGTGCTTGTTTCCAACCTGAGGGGGAGTTGAGAATGTCCCTTGGACACTATTATGATATATATTGACATTCCACTCACATCATTTGAATATTTTATTCAATTTCCAATGGGTTCCAACATGGATTTTCAATATTCCTTTTCAAATCTATAAAACAATTCCCTCACATACATGTATTGGGAAATAAATCCCCCATTAATTCCATGAGTTGCCTATAAATGAAGGAAAATGTCAACTCGTTAATCATAAACATTTAAAAATTGTTCAATATTAATGTAGAAAATTATTATCATTGTTCATATCTTAAACCTATAAATATTATGACATCCACATTGATAAACACTTTCAATCTATCCCTAAAATTGTTTTTTATGTAATGATTATGATCAATTACTCATTTTTTAAATCAAAGTTTCTTTAATAACTCATCTAGCCTTCAATACCATGCTCTAAATTCTTGTTTCAATTTATACATCACCATTTTCAATTTACAAACATTATTCTCATATTAAAGAATGAGAAAACTATTTTTTTGTTTGATGTAATTCCCATTTGTGTAATCCATTAGTAAATGCTAATTTTACATCCAGTTGAAGTACCTTGAATTTCATTACGATAGGTCGATGTGGTGATATGACATCCCAAGAGTCTTGAGATGTTTTTAAATATTAATATACCATTAATTTTAAATTTAATAATTCCTTAGGTTGTTACATCACTTGTTCCAATACATTTTTATATCTTCTAGTTGATTGAATGAGAGTTTATTATTCTTGTTTATCATATTTCAATTTCGTATTACTCCTTAATTTTCTATATTATATTTTCAGTTTTTAGGTGATTTGAGAAGGTTTTGATGTGGAGTAATTCTTTTCTTAAATTCAATTACCCATTTTCTTCAGCATACTAAAATTCTTTGAAATAATCAAATTTTGAGTTTCCCTTATTAGAATTATATATTACTTTCACTTTTGATAATGAATATCTTATGTGTATTTATTTATATGTTGTATACAATTAATCTTTTATGAACCCAATAGGATGTATATGAATTGAAAATGGATTCACGTTAATCGTTTGACAAACGAATATGAAGATGGAGTTAAATAGTTCATCATGTTTACAAGAGAGCATGTAGATAGCCCTTCTAAAATTCTATGTTCGTGTTTACGTTGTTGTTATTCAAGATTAATTAGTCTTGAAGAGTTTGAAGAATATTGATGTCTATTTGGCTCCAATGATCAATGTATCCAAAACAATTATTGGTTGTGCATCACTTAAAAAGATAATAAAAAAACTATGTATTCTCTATGAACTTCACTACAATTGGTTAACTACCATTTATCATAGCATCTGAACTAAACTTTCTTCCTGGTGTCCCTGTGATGCTCTCATCCCACATATAGAGAGAAACAAACTAATTATATTCTTGAATATAGAGAGAAAATTTTATATAATAAAATGATTCATTGGGTAAATATTTTGTGGAAAACTTATATGATTGAAGAAGAAACATGATAATCATAAAATGACATGAAGGTAAAATATCCCCACATGTTTAAATAATGAATAAAATTAAGAGGAAGAGAAGGAAAAGTGAATGATGAATGGTGATGTGGTATAGATGGTGTAGAGCGTGTGTGGGATGAGAGTATCACGGGGATGTCAGACAAAAAGTTTAGGTCAGATTTTATGTTAAGTAGTGGTTAACCAATAGTAAGTTAAGTACATAGAGAATCCTTAGTTTTGTTATTAACTTAGTGAGTGATGCACAACCAATCCTTTTTTTGGCTCTATTGATCAATGGATCCACATAGATATCGATATCATTAATTGTCTCATAGTTTTCGAACATCCTTATAGTCTTCTAAACTGTAATGAATTACACAAAGAATCCTTATTTTGTTATTAGATTATATTTGTACTGAAGAAACCATTTGGAAATATGTAAAGGTAATGTTATGATATATTTTGTCTATTTTACCAAAAAAATTATATAATGAAACATTGATTTAATTTTCATTATTCCTTGAAGCATTCATTAATTTTAGAATATTTTTGTCTACGTGTCATGCCTTTGCAGGAAGAGCAATGATGTTGTCTCTACTCAGTCACATAGGTAATCATGATGTTTGCACAATAAAATCAATGTCCATATAATTAATGTATTGTTTCATAGTAATGTTTAATTTATTTCTTTTTAGTATTTCCCACATAATAATTATTTTCTTATATAGATGGATTCTTTTGTTTGAGTTGGGGTGTTATGTCTAACTTTCATGTTTCTTCTCCCTTAAAACATTTTCACCCATACCGTAGTGCATTTATCACTTTCTTTCAAATTACCTCCACTACCTTTACAGGAAGAGAAACGGCGCCACCTCTCCTCAATCACAGAGGAAATCTTGATGTTTTTACAGTAAAATCGTTGTCCATAAAATTAATTTATTATTTAATATTTCTGTTTAATTTATTTCTTTTTAGTATTACTCACATAATAATTGTTTTCTTATATAGATGGATTATTTTGTTTTAGTTGGGGTGCTCTTTCCAACTTTTATGTTTCTTCTCACTTAAACCCTTTTCACCCCTATAGTTGTTTATTTATCACTTTGTTTCAAATTACCTCCACTACCTTTATAGGAAGAGAAACAAAACCAACTCTTCTCAATCACAGAGGTAATCTTGATGGTTTCATAGTAAAATCATTTTCCATAGAATTAATGTATTGTTTTATATTTATGTTTAATTTATTTCTTTTTAGTATTACTCATATAATAAGTTTTTTATTATATAGATGGATTCTTTTGTTTGATTTGTGGTGCTCTATCCAAATTTTATGCTTCTTACCCCTTAAAACCTTTTCACCCCTATAGGGGTTCATTTATCACTTTCTTTAAAATTACCTCCACTTACATTATAGTAATAGAAACGATTCCACCACTACTCGACTACAAAGATAATATTTATGTTTTCATAGTAAAATCATTGTCCATATAAATAATGTATTGTTTCATATTTATGTTTAATTAATTTATTTTTATTTTTATTCACATAATTATTTTTTTTCTTATATAGGTGGATTATTTTGTTCAGGTTGGGTGATCTATCCATATTTCACCCCTTTTTCATCAAAACTTCCACACACTTCTTCTCCCTTAAAACCTTTCACCCTTGTAGTGTTGAAATATATCACTTTCCTTCGAGTTCTTTCAACTACTCAATCAAAGAGGTAATCTTTATATTTGTAGAGTAAAATTATTTTCCATAGAATTAATTTATTATTTAATATTTATGTTTAATTTTTTTATTTTTAGTATTACTCATAATAATTGTTTTCATATATAGGGGGATTCTTTTTTTCGAGTTGATGTGGTTTTTTCGAAGATGCTCATGTAGTATTGGCAGTTCGATAAATAAATTCAATGGAAATCATGGTAACATTGATAATTAGGATTGTTTTGTTACTTTGGGACGTATAGGAATTAGTTTCACCTCAATCGGCACACGATGTGACCAGTATGACTCCATTTACTTCTTTCTATTTTAAATTGACATTAATTTTAGTAAAAAATATAACTTACTCAATGTGTTTGTTATCAGTTTAAAATTGACTTTTGACTTTAAAAAGTTTCAATAACTAAAACCCGAGAAAACGCCCTTGGATTTTCTTTATAATTTAGGACATCGATTCATAGATCATTTGTAATATATAGAAATAGGTCTCATGTCAAACTGATAGACAATGTGATCTGTATGATTAAAAGTGCGTGTTTCAATTTTAAAATGACATTTTAGTAAAAAAGAAAAGTGATGTACTCAAACTAAGAAAATGCATTCAGATTGTTTTGATACTTCAGGACAACAATACAAAAGTGATTTAGAACCTGTAGGAATCATTCGCACCTCAATCTGATGCATGGTGTAACTGGTATGACTCAAAATGTGTCATTATTTAAAATTTACATCAATTATAGTAAAAAACTAACCTACTCAAAACCAAACAAATACATTTAGATTCTTTTGATACATTAGGAAAATGATTCATAAGTGATTTGAGACATGCATGAATCAGTCTCATCTCAATCTGATGCACGGTGTGACTAATATGACTCCAAGTGCATGTTTTTATTTAAAATTGATATCAATTTTAGTAAAAAGGCCAACTACTTACTCAAAATTGGGAAAACCCATTCAAATTGTTTAAATACTTTAGAAAAATGATCCATAAGTCATTTGTGATATGTAGAAATCAGTCACACCTCAATCTGATACACAATGTGATCAGTATGAGTCGAAGTACATGTTTCAATTTTAAAATGATATTTAAGTAAAGAATACAATTGACCAACTCAAAACTAAGAAAAAAAACATTCGTATTTGGTTTGATATTTTAGAAAAATGATTCATAAGTCATTTGGGATGTGTAGGAATCAGCAACCACTACCACAAAATGAGGCAAGGGAAGCACCTCCTTTTATCAGTGCTAAGTAGAAAGCGCTGATAAAGGGGAGCCTTTATCATCACTAGATAAAAGCATTGATAAATGTAGCTTTTATCAGTGTTAAGAAAAGCGCTGATAAAGGGTAAATTTATCGACACTATTATTAGCACTGATAAAAGTTTTTAATAAAAATTTATATAAAATTTTTATATTTATAGTAAAATATAATGTTTTTTTGTTTATATTAAATAAAAAATACATGTTTATAATTAATATATATTTTTTAATAATTAAAAAATAGATATATAATGTTATAAAAAATAATTTCTAACATTATAATTAAATAAATATATATATATATATATAATTATAAGATTATAATAAATTTCATTAAATAATAAATATATTTATTAGATTTATTATATTTATTATATTTATTATATTTATTATAGATTTATTAGATTAAATAATTATATTTATTATATTTATTAAATTTATTTGATTTATTAGATTTATGAGATTTATTAGATTCTTAATATTGATTATATTGATTATATTTGTTATCTTTAATATATTTATTTTATTTATAATTTAAATATATAAATAATTTTTAAATATATATATATTTATTATATAATTATTAAATATATATGTATTTCTAATGAATTGGGCAATAAATATATTGATCATGCGTGCATATAAGTTATGTATCATCATGAATGTTAATTTATACATTACACCCTTCTTATTACTCATGTTTTCCATTAATGAATCATTTTTTATTATGTATATTTTACTAGGCATATGATTAATTCATGTTACCCAAATATACTATTATGTTCACAAAAATACTTATAAAATTACATTAAATATATTTATTATATTAATAATTATTAAATTTTAATTCAATATAAATACCTTTTAACTATATTTATTTTTAATTATAGTTATAAATATATATGTGTATATATATTTAACTAATTATAAAATTACAATAAATACATATATTATAATTTCATAAATATATATATAAATATATTTATAATTATATACAAATATTTAAAAATATATTTATTTATATTCATAATTATTACTATATATATATGTAAATAATTCTAAAAACATAATAAATATATTTATTATACTACACATAAAGTTATAAATATATAATTAAATAAATATATTTATAAATATATAAAAATATTTATAAATAAATACAAATCTTTATAATTATAATCCCTAAATAAATATATGTATATTTAAAGAACTAAAAAATTATAATAAATATATTAATTATATATACTTATATAGAAATAGTTATGAATATAATTCTAAATAAATTTAGATATATTTAAAAAATTCAAAAATTATAATTGATGTTTTAATTATATGTATTTATAAATTATAAATATATTTGTTATAATTTTTAATTATTTAAATATATATATATATATATATATTTATTTATTTATTTATAATTACAACTATAAATAAATATTTATTTATTACAATTTTTTATTACCAAAAAATATATTTATTTATTTATTAGTTATAAATATAAATAAATACATATTTATTTAAATAATTATTAATTGACAAAAAATATATTTATTATTTTCATATATAATATTATATATAATTAAATAAATATATTTATAAATATATAGAAATATTGATAAGTAAAAATAATATTTGTATTTATAGTTATAAATAAATATAGATATATTTAATAATATTAAATTTATAATAAATATATTAATTACATATATGAATAAAATTATAAATATTAGAAATATAAATTTTTTATAATTTTAATATTATTTTAATAAATTTATATATATATATATTCATTTATAATTATAATTATAAATAAATATATTTTCATATAAATAATTATAAAATTAGAATAAATAAAGTTATATATATCTATAATCTTATAAATATATATAATTAATATATTTATTATAAATATTTCTAAGATTATAAATATAATAAGTATATTTCTTATAATTTTATAATTATTTAAATTATAATTTTATAATTTTAAATATATATATATTTATTTATAGTTATAATTATAAATATATATATATATATATATTTATCATATATGTAATTTTATAAATATATATAATAATATAAATAAATTATTAGCATTATATCTTTGTTAGAGCTTTTTTAGTGCTGTAAAAGGCCTATCTTTATCTGCGTTTTCTATTTTAGTGTTGATAAAACATATCTTTATCAGCACTTTTTATCTAACCCTTATAAAAGTATCATCGGGTTTTATAAAGAAACCCTAACTTTCTCCTTCTTCCTCGCACCCCTCAAGCTCTCACAAAAGCCAATCCCTACTGCCCCTGCCTCCTTCTCCTCCTCGTCCTCCTCCCCAACTGACTCCTCCACCACCGCGAATCCCTCCACCGCAAACCCACCTTGTCGTGTGGTTTTGAATCCTTCCACCATGAACCCACCTTCATCGCTCCGCCGTAAATCCCTCCGCTACGAACCCACCTTCATCATGCACCTCCCCTCTGCCACGCGCCTCTCCTCCACCGTGAACTCACCTCCACCACGCGTTGAACCCCACCTCCGCGGTGAGTTTTCTCCTTGGTTTATCTTTGTTTGTATATCATGTGGGAGGGATCTACTGTTCATTTCCTATGGTTTATAGGTGCATCCCACTAATCAAAGATAATAATTAGATAATTAAATTAAAAGGGGCAATGGGGTTTGTTTTCATGTTATTATAGATTGATATTGATGGTAATTTTTTGAATTGTATGGGCTAAACACTTCGCTGAAAATCATGTTCATTGGTGGTCCTTGTTTTCACACTAAATGAATTGCATGTTGGTTGGTTCATGTTGAACATTTGAATATGAAAATTGATAATTTACGTTTTCTTGGATAATGAATGAATTCCCCAGGATGATAAAGTTTCTATGATAACCCCTGAATTAACAAGTGGAATTGAATAAGGGATGCTTTGTAAAATCTGAAATTGTGTTTGTTTGGTTTTTATGGTTTTACGATTGTGGTAATGGTTGTGTGTCATGGAATTTAGGTTGATGCATCCATTAAAGGTACCTATCCTATATTTTTTTTAAGAAGTTTTCTTTAAAATGTTCTAGACTATTTTGGGACTTGGTGTTGTTAACTTCGTGAATGAGTTTTGGAGAGGTAAGAATTATCTTGACACTTATAACGATACTCTCATCCCTTTGATTATAGAAGTTACTAGTACGAGTTCAGTTAAGGATTTTAGAATGATTAGTCTTCGTAATTTCAGTTATAAAGTCTTTTTGAAGATTTTAGAAAATATACTATGGAAAATCATACCATTATTAGTTTAGTACCATAGTTCTTTTCTTATGTTAAATATTTATATGATATGAGTCTCTATGAAGTAGTCTTCATGCATGAAAAATATTTGGAATGTGAATCCTTGCTCATTTTTTGATTAATTCAACCAAAAGGAGTGGCTCTAGAATATAGCCTCACTTTTTTTATATAGGAATTAGTTAGTGAAATATCTTATATATGTGGTAATTTGAAAAAATGTGATTTTTAGAAGTGGATGGTGTAATGGTAAGTAGTCCAGAAGTTGTGAATAGAAGTTTTGGTTTTTTAAATATGGGTTTTTTAATGGTGATGTGTTAAGGTCTTCTCCTCATTGTATTGAGAAAATGCTTTTGGAATGTAAGATTCATTCATTGAAAAGTAAGAGTGACATTATCTATTCATCAAAAGTGAAAGGTTTTAACTAGACATGATACAGGTGTTAGAAAGTCCACATGTTCAATGGGGATACTTCTATTAAATTTTGGAAGTCAGTGAAACTGGATGAACAACTGATACTTACTATAAGCAAGTGGGACAACATGCACAAGAAACATGTGATAGAGGTGTTTTTATAATACTAATTGAGAGGATAAAGCATTACACAAGAATATTTGGAACATGAAATGAGAATATTATTATGGTGATTTTGTTAGGGGTTCACTTTTATTACTATAGGGTCAACTGGGATTCTTCTTGATTAGAAACACTAAGAAGGACTTAACCAATAATTTGGTATGGTTCTTTTTCTTAGATGTTCATGAGATTTCCTTCTAAGATCTTAATGGGAGATTGATGAAAACACCAATCTCAACCATAAATGAGCTTGTTAATGAGTATGTCTTATATTGTCATCTATCATCAGTCGGGATTTTAATAGTTCCAATCCATGATGGTTGCTTAGTGGGTGGGATAACACTGCATTTTATGGATTATTTGGTATGATTACAATTGTGGATAATGAAGAATACTATATTGAGGACGTTATTACAGATGTGAATGATGATGAAGATTGTATTAAGTAAATGATAAGGACATATGAAAATGAACTTCATGATTGTCAAAAATTGTTTGAGCAATTAAAAAGTTGTGCAAAGACGCCATTGTATAGTGGTTTCACTAAATATACTACATTATCATCCATACTAAAGTTGTATAATTTGAAAGTAGGAAATGGATTATGGAATTAATTTCTCTCTTGAATGACATTTTCCCATAAGATAATGATCTCCCGATCCAAACACACGATGTGAAATGAATGCTACACTCGATGGGTATGATCTCTAAAAGAATACATTCCTGCATGAATGATTGTATACTATTTGACAAGGACAAAAAATCACTTAGAAAATACACAAAATGTGGTTCATCTTGATACAAGAAATATGAATTCGGTCCTATAAAAGTTGTATGGTACTTTCTAATCATTCCAAGGTTTAGGCACCTATATGGAAGTGAGAAGACTATAGGGAAATTGACGTGGCATGCAGACAGAATAAATAAATATAGGAAACTAAATCACCCAGTAGACTCTCATTAGTGGAAGAAAATTGATCATGAGTTTCTTGACTTTGGAAATGAGTTGAGAAACCTTCATCTTGCATTATCTATAGATGGATTGAATCTTTTTGGTTTTGAAAGCAGCACTCAAAGTACATGGTCAGTTATGTTGGTAATTTATAACTTGCCATCATAGTTATGCATGAAACGAAAATACATCATGTTATCTATGCTAATATCAGGACCAAAACAACTGGGAAATGATATTGATGTTTATTTGGCTCCATTGATAGAAGATTTGAAACTATTGTGGGATTTAGGTGTTATGTTGTATGATACTTACATAAATGAAGATTTTACATTGAGATCCATGTTATATGGGATGATAAATTACATTCCTACTTATGGAAATTTTTCCGGATATAGAATTAAAGGAACTCATGGGTGTCCGGCATGTGAACAAGGTACATAATCAATTAGGTTGAAATATTCATCAAAAACCATGTTTTTATGACATTTCATATTTCTACCCCCGACGACATAAGTATTAATCTTGGACAAAATCATTCGAAAGAAGTTTAGAAGAACATACAACACCGTCTCCACTAACAAGTGATCAACTATTTGAGAAAGTAAAATATGTGGACACTAATTTTGGTAAACTGTTTTCAAAAAACCTTATGAAAACCAGTTGGAAGAAGAGAACAGTTTTATTTTTTGAATTACCATATTGTAATTGTCTGTACGTTAGACACTTTATTGATATTATTCATGTTGAAAAAAATGTATGTGATAGTGTCATCGGCATGTTGCTAAATGCACCCAAAAAAGGATGGAATTAAGTCTAGGTTGGACATGGTTGACATGGGAATATGAAAAGAGTTGGTGCCAATGAAGGGTGAAGAATGAACTTTTCTTACTTCAGCTGCTTACACTCATTCCAGGAAGAAGAGACATCAATTTTGCACCTTTTTGAATGATGTAAAGGATCCACAGAGGGGTATTCATTGAATATTAAGAACATCGTGTTAATAACCAATTTAAAGTTAAAGGGTCTGAAATCACATGGATACTATGTTTTGATGTAATATCTAATTCCTAGAGATTTATGTTCCATTCTTTCTAAGAATTTCCATTATACATTAACCAAACTCTATTTCTTCTTCAAAGATATATGCAGCAAATTTTTAGACCTAGAAAAATTACTAAGTATGGAAAGAGAAATTTCCATCATATTATGTAAATTGGAAATGTTCTTTCCACCAACATTCTTTGATATTATGGTTCATTTGATGGTTTACTTAGTGAGAGAGATTCAAATATGTAGTTCTATACACTATATATGGATTTACTCCATTGAACGGTATATGAAGATTTTGAAAGGGTATATCAAATATTGAAGTCAGACAGAGAGTTGTATTATAAAGAAATATATTTTTAATGAAGATATTGAATTTTGTACTGAATAACTGTTCAGTATGGGAAGCATTGATCTACCAGAATCTCGTCACACTAGGTGGCTTACTGGTGAAGGAATTTCTAGAAGAGATGTTGTCACAATAAATATTATAGATCAGTAGCAAGACCACCTTTTCGATTTTTATAATAGTTTCAGGGTTTCCCCATATGTCGAAACCCACAAGGAAATTCTTTGGCATTTGAGTCCATTGAGGCCTGAAAGATGGATATCAAATACATATAATCAACAGTTTATAGGATGGTTTTGCGACTATATTTTAAAGGATTCATATGAAAATCTCGATTCAATTTCAGAACGACTTTGATGGATAGCAGAAGGACCAAATGTGTATGTATTATCTTACAATGGTTGTGTAATTAATAGTTGTATTTTCTATAAAAATGAGCATGATGAAGTCACTACCATGAAAAATAGTGGAGTTACATTGGTGGCTGAAGCGATGTGTGTTTCTGGTACTAATGACAGAAACCCAATTTATGTGAATATGGAATGCTTTAGCATCATCAAACAAATATGGGAATTGGATTATATAACATTCCAAGTGATGATTTTTAAATTCATGTGGGTTGATAATAGGAGTTATATTAAAATAGATGAATTGAAATTCATGAAAGTTGATTTTAGTAAGGAAGGGTACAAAGAAAAACCATTTATAATGTAATCACTGACAATAAAATTATTTTATGTTACAGATCCTGCAAACTGAAAGTGGTCAATTGTTCTGTTATTGACCAAAACCACTGAAGGGTCAGATAAAAATTCAACTGAGGATGACCCTTTCATTGGGATGTTGTAATCATTTCGCAGTACCCCCAATATAGAATGTGTTTTTTATGTCATAGGAGACCATAATGAAGGGATTTGGATTGTCGATAGAGGGGTCAAATCCCTTTAGTATTTAAAAAATAAAAATAGAGTTCAATAATCAGGTTACATTTTTTTGTAATATACATCATGTTATATGATGCTATTATCTATTTGTTACTGCATTTATGTAATCTAAATTAAATGTTAAACCACTTCTGTAGATAATGATTTCTGTATATGTTAGTGATCCCAATCCAAAGAAACAAAAAGTTCTCAACCTACTGCTGCTCACAGTGCAGAGGAGCGACCTTATGCACATACTGGTACTCCCATTCCTGAGGAAAAATAGGTTTCTCAACCTACTGCTACTCCCAGTGCAAAGGTACAATAACCATATGCACGTTTCGATGACACCGTACAAGAGGAACATGTTGACAATGTGGATTCTGGGGAAATGTTAGGCGACAAAGGAGAAGCGTCGTAGAAAAAAAAGTGTGTTGTAGTTTGACAGTGTTAGAAAAAATCCTTAAGGAAAAATACAAAGGCATCAAATATGAGGTATGAATGAATGTGTCGGGTCATCATGTTAACCCCAACAAGGCCATGTTCAACAGTTATATTGGAATCATCACTCAAAAATGTGTACCAACTAGCATAGATTCATGGAACCATATTTTGATTAGGATTAAGACACTGATGTGTGAAGAGATTATGGTAACATTATGATATCATTTATTTATTTTACTAAAAAATAATATAATTAACCATTGACTTGTTCTTCATCATCCATTAAATAGTGAATTTATAGTAGATGACTCCCACAAGAAGCATGTATTAATGTCTGATGGAAGGATTCATAGAGGATTTCACACAATCCTAACAAGAAATTGTCTTAAAGATGTTGAAGAGAAAATAAACATGCACCCATTGCTTATCTATGCACACCTGATAACCTAAGAAGCATGGGACACATTTACTAGCCATCGTAAAGATGTTTATTTTCAGGTAAATTATGGCAAGTAATGCATTTTTTGACGATATGTGTATTCATCACTTTGATAATTTTTTATTTATGAAATAGAAACTAAGTTCTGAAAATAAGGAACAAGCAACAAAACCAGCGTACCCCTACTGTAAAGTAAGGATGGGGTATTCTTCGCTTGAAAAAAATAGTACGTATTTTATGTAACAACCCAATGTTTTCTATTGAAATTACATTCTCATAAGTATGTCATAAAATTCAATGAAAACACAACATAATGAAATACTAAGTGCTAAGTGACCTTTAAACATAGTTTTGTCACTTTTGTGTTTGGAAGTTCAAAACACTGACATACATGGTTGTGACTAGTAAGTTATTTGGAATCTGATAAGAAGAACTTAATTTTTGGTGAATAGTAACCTACCCTTATGAATAGTAACATACCCTTATGAATAGTGATGTACCCTAATGAATATTAATCATACCTATAATAGTATTAAAATAATATTCAAGTGAAATTATGATGCACCTGTATTTTAGAATAAGTAAATGAATGTTTTAAAACTGGGTTTTAATAATAAATTATAGTTTTAATTAAATATTAAATTACATATATTTAGAAAATTATTTTTGAAAAATAGACTTCATTTTTGGATTCTACATGTCAAAAAATGGTTAGGGTGAATTTTTTGGATTTTTCTAAAATACTGAAATATTTGATGAATAGTAAAATCTGATAATTCACAATAAATGCTAAATAATGGATTAATTGAGTCATTGATGATGATCTGCTGATGTAATCCCAATTGGTTCGAAGTCACATACAATTATTACTGTTCTTGGTCATGTAATACTCACTATTCCTTGTCTTGTGAAGAAATAATAAACTAATGATTAAAAAATTATGAAAACTCTCCTCCCCTTCACTATAAATACCACACATTCTTACCACTTCTTTTCACTCCTCTCAAGAATTGTTTCTTGACAATATTCTGCCCAAATATCTCCCCAAGCTACTCCCCCACTTCCAAAATCCCCTATCCTCTTCAAAATACCAAAACCTATCCCCTTAAGAGGTTCTCAAAGGAGGAAGTTTCAAGAGGTAAATTCTTCTTTCCAATTCCTTCTTTTCTTTTATGTTCTTTTCTTTTAGTTTCTTTCCTCACCTCCCTTCACCCAAATAGTATGATAACTCCAGTAACATACATGTACTGGAATGTTTTTATTCTAATGGGATATTTCATTATCTTCTCTCTTTTCCCCACCTTTTATTTGAAAGGAATGAAAGCACTATTTGAGATGGGCTAATTTAGAACATTTAAGGACAACAGTTTATCAATTTCTATTATCATCATTAATTCAGGACATGAAACCATTTTTGTTATGGTTGAACCAGATTATATATATGTAATATATCCTATTTTTATTCTGTAATATTTTTGTACAAATGGTATTAAGTTATAAATCAAAACATGTTCATTATAATCAAACCCACCAATTAACAAAAACGGTTGTCACTTTAGTTTTATATAATAGCTTGACTTCACTCTAAGTAAACAAATTAAATTTAAAACCATCTAATATCCTGTATTTTCACTAATATAATATAAATTTAATTCTGTAAAACCAATTTCATATTACATGTTTATTCAAATATAAATATAAGTGAACCGGTCATTAAAATCAAGTAAAAAACGATCCAGAACAATGAAATTGAACCTCATAACCAATAAAAATGGTTATGAATGAACTTAAAATGATTATACTAAACCAGTTAAATATATAAGGGGTTATGGAATTATTAATTAATAAACCTAATTTTTTTATTCAGGTCTTTAATAATAAGTGTAGAACACCAATGGATTTAAGGTAAGGGATCCTTCCCATTTCACTTTTATTTCAAGATTGTTCTCTATGTTATTCTATTTTATGTGTGATCCATAATGATGGGGTATTATTTCACACCTTACCCATACTGCACTCAATATTTATAAGTTATTATAAACCCCATGCTCTCTCAAAAAATACCTTTTAGGTACACCCAATACCATGCCAATAATCTGTAATGAATTCTACCCAAAACTCCTTTACTCCTTCAGGTTTCTCTATCTTTCCTTTTGTCCAAATGAAGTTTTCTTTTCTTTTTATGTAAAACCTATACATACTATTTATATGCTCCAAACTCATGTTCCAAGATCCATCCCTCATTATTTTTTGGGGATATATATGTTTTAGTGATTCCCACCTCGATACCCCCTGATAAGTAATCATGTTTTAAGGGAACTTCCCGAATTCTTACTCGATTTCAAGTGCACTCTATCTTTTATTTTAAGACACCATTTTTAATGACCCAAAATTTTTTAATGTAAATTCCCTTCTTATATTTATGTCATAAAATAACATTAAATCACAACATAATGAACTACTAAGTGAAAAGTGACCTTTAAACATATGTTTGTCACTTATGTGTTAGGAATTTTGAAAATCCGACATACACGGTTGTGCTCAAGATGATTTTTGGAGTCTAATAAAACAAAAATACTTTTTTGTGAATAGTAACCTACCCTTATTAATATTAAATCATCCAACATAAGAGTAACCTTACCCTTGAATAATTAAATAAAATTTAGACATCTTAGAAAGTGACAATTTGACCTTAGTAAATGTTTGGGAATTTTGTAAGTTATAAATAATTAATTTTAATTAATTAATTAATTTAACAGATAATTTATTTTCTTAAAATGTATTCATTATTTTTCAAATCAATGTATTATAGTTTTTAGATAATTTTATAAGACCCTATGTAGTTTTTTAAAGCACTATAAAATCATTTTTAATTTTAAAAACTGTTTTTTAAGTAAATTATGATTTTAATTAAATATTAAATTAATAATATTTAAAAAATTATTTTTGAAAAATGGACTCCATTTTTGGATTCTACACATCGAAAAATGGTTGGGGTAAATTTTTGGGATTTTTCTAAGATACTTGAATTTTTGATGAATAGTAGAATCTGATAATTTACAATAAATGCTAAATAATGGATTAATTGAGTCATCGATGATGCTCTGATGATGTAAGCACACTTTGTTTGGGATCACATGATAAAATTAATAATCCTTTTCATTCAAGAAACACTATTCCTTGTCTTAGGGGAAATTAATAAACTAATGAGTTTTATATTAAGGAAACCCCTCTCCCCTCCACAATAAAAGCCACCCTTCACACCCTCATTTCCTCACACCTATAAAGCTCCAATACTTCTATAATCTCTTCCCAAAAACCTTCCCTAGCCCCTCCCCCACTTCCAAGAGCTTCTGGTCTCATCAAAAGTCCAATCTTAGGCCCTTAAGGGTGTTCTCAAGAGGAGGATTCAAGAGGTAATTTCTCTCCCTCTTCTCCTTTAATTTCCTTTCAAGTTCAAGTTCATTTCTTGATCTCTCCCCACCTATCTTTATACAAATGGTGTTGTAAATACAGTATTATACATATAATATAATTTTATGATTCTAATGGGATATTATATCATCCAACCCCCTTTCCCTCTTCCTTTTATTTTATTAAAGAGAACGTTATTCGTGAGGTGTTAATTTATCACCTTCAAGAACGACAAGCTTTCTTCTTCCATTTCTACCTTCAGATCTGGTCATAAAACCATTTTTATGGTTGAAACAGAATATTTTATATGTATTATGTTCTATTTAAAGTTCTGTAAATAACCTATGGCCATATTACTAAGTGATAAGTTAAAACAAGTTCGTTGTGATCCAAAAACCGCCCAAATTGACCCAAATAACCATCACTTACTTCTTATCTAATGATTCATCCTCATGGATATAATATAAATCATTATAAGAACATTAAAACTCCATTAATATCATTAATTAAATGTAATATAATTTCTGGATTTTTACTCATGTTCTACCCAAACTTCAATTTAAGAATACAAGTGAACCATCCAAGAAAAACCATAAAAATGAACATCCCCGAACAATGTTTTTAAACTCTATAAGTCATCCAAAGGAACATAATATGACATAATAAAACCATAATTAACCCTATTAATGTACACATGGTTATGTATTTCTAATTAATTAATATAATTTCATTATACAGGACATTAAAAAGAAGGAAGAATTCGGGTACAATGTAAGGGGAAATCTCGAACCCAATTTTCTTCCTTCGGGTTCTTCCTCTTTCACTCCATTATTGATATGGTTACTCCTTAAATATCATTTATTCATAATTTCCTTTACTTCTCTGGGATATACATATTTCTCACTGGTTTTTATGTCAAACCAAATGTTTTCCAAAATAACCCCTCTTTTAAGAACACCCCTTTTACTTCTCACTCAAAGTGGACGGTTCTTGTAACATGTATGTTATTCCCTTTCTTCTGGGAACCCAAAGATTATGAATGTGTTATTATGAGATTAAAACCATTCCATTCCATGGGTTATTTATGTGCATTTTTTATATATGTTCTATGTGGAAAGCATGATGATGATAATGTTATGATGTGATGGGTGCACCCGGAATTATATAGCGCAATATGAATGTTTCAATGTGATGGGTGCACCCGGAATTATACAGCGCTCCAATGCATTGGGTAAAGTGATGAATCTCATGAGTAAATGTGAAATGATGTGTGAAAAAGATTCTATCTTGGTTCATAAGTATGTGTGGTAGGTAACCACTAAGACATGATGTTTCATTTTTATACATTGCTACATTTCAAGTCTTTTATTTATACTCCTCTCATGATCATGATCTTTTGTCTATGTTATGATTATGCTCACCCCATGATATATTGTTCTTATCTAACCTCTTACTGGGCTTTTAGATCACCCCTTTTTATGTATATCCTCAGGTGGATACATGTACTAAGGATAGGAAAAGTTCCAATAAGAAGCTAGAGAAGAAGAAATTAAATAAATGTTTATGCTAGATGTTGTATTTGTTATGTGTGGTCCTAGTTTGCCCAAGAAACTAAACCTTTGGATCCTCTATGTGTAATACTATTATGTTGTTTATCTTTGAAATTATGTAATAGTAATGTAAGAAAAGTCCAGGATTCTATATTTGGTATCAGAGGAATGGTTTAGTTAATTTGGGAATTAGGATTAGTGAACCCTAGAGAAAACCTCTAACATGAGACTAAGTACAAGTAGGCACACAAGAAAATCTTCATAGGGATCCCATATGTTATATTTTTGGGATAAATTTTTTTAGATGAATAATTTATTCATGATTAGTTTACTTATGTTTTGTTCTAACCTTTTCTATTTTAGAAAATGGTGGGAACCAGGAGAAATCAGGCCAACAACTCGTGCGAGGGCCAATTCAATGATTTCCCGAATGACATCCCCAATGATTTGGGAGGTGGAGTTCAAAACTTCATGGAGATGCTTACCAAATTATCTCAGGTTATGAACAATAACCATAATAATGGGGAACATCATCCTTCACTAAAGAGGGAGAAACTGGCTATCAAATGTTTTATGCGGCAACGACCACCGATGTTTAGTGGATCTTCTGATCCACTAGTTGCAGAACAGTGGGTCAACTCCATAGAGAAGATCTTTTTTGTTCTTCACTGTTCTGAGATGGAGAAGGTGGCCTTAGCCGTTTATCATCTAGATGGAGAAGTCGATCAATGGTGGGCTTTGATTAAGAAAACCATTCCAAGGGAGGAAATTGAAGAGTTGGAATGGGAAGACTTTAAGATAATGTTTCTTAATAAGTACTTCCCATGAACTCTTTGCACGAAGATAGAGAGAGAATTTATAGAGCTCAAGAAAAAAAAAGGAGAATATGTCACAACCTATGAAGCTAATTTCACAAGGCTTGAAATGTATGCTTCGGGTTTTGTTATCAACAATGATATCAAAATTTATAGATTTTTTATTGGATTAAAACCACACCTTCGAAAGGCTCTTGAAATTTGAGACTTTGGGAGTTATGAAGAAGTTGTTCGGTGTTCTCTCAAAGTGAAGATGGAGTTTGGAGAATGGTCCCATGTCTATGTTGATAAGAAGAGAAATATGGAGTTTCAAGATGGTGGATCTAATGACAAAGGTGGGAAGAAAAATCAATGACCCAAATGCCAAAAATGTGGGAAGTTGCACAATGGGAACTGCCACAAAGGGACGGGGAAATGATTCAAGTGTGGGAAAGAAGGAAACCATGCTCAAGAGTGTCGAAACTACAAGAAAAGAAAGGATAATGTAGCCTATGAAAGGATAGAACCACTCATGGTTCAATACTACAACTATAAGGAGCTAGAGCACTATGAAAACCAATGCACTAAACCTCAAGCTCTCAAGGGTAATCAGCATCAGTAGACACCAAAGCCAAAGGAACAAGGGAAGGCTTATGCCATCAATACTGTGGAGGTGGAGCATGATAATGAAGTCGTACAAGGTACAATTTCTATTCACTCAAGAATGGAAAAAGTCTTATTTGATTCTCGTTCTACACATTCTTTTATATCTTTCAAGTTTTCTAGAATTATAGAATCGAAGCCCCGAAACATTGAAGTAGAGATATCTGTAAAAACACCAAGTGGTAGAATAATTTTAACCCAAGTGTTTGACTCTTCTCTCATTGGCTTATGTGGGAAGATTATTCCACAAAATCTCGTAATACTTCCTTTGGTGGAATTTGATGCTATAATGGTAATGGATTGGATCTCGTTATATAGATCACATATCAACTGTCGGGAAAAGGAAATATCTTTTAATATTCTGAACCATCCCATGCTCCTCTAAAAATGCAAGGAAGATCATGAATCTCCTTTAAAAAATACTTCAATGGTGTGGGTGTTGATTCCCTATGAAGAAGCATACCTCTCCCAAATGGTTGAGTCTAAGGAAAGTGCCAACCTTGAGGAAATTCCCATCGTGAGGTAATACAGTGATGTATTTCCCGAAGAGTTACTCAGAATTCCCCCGGATTGTGAGGTAGAGTTATCAATTGACCTCATGCCCGGAGCTACTCCAATCTCGAAGTGTCCCTATAGGATGGCTCCTATCGAAATGGAGGAGTTAAAGAAGTAGCTGCAAGAGCATCTAGACAAAGGGTTCATACACCCCAATGCATCACCTTAGGGTGCACCGGTGCTCTTTATGAAGAAGAAGGATGGAACAATGTGGCTGTGTATTGATTATCGGGAACTCAAAAATATCATAATAAAGAACAAGTATCCTCTCCCAAGGATTTATGACTTGTTCGACCAGTTAAGAGGAGCTCAATACTTCTCAAAGTTGGATCTTTGTTATGGATATCATCAGGTAAAGGTGAAGAAGGAATATATTTAGAAGACTGCCTTCCGTACAAGGTATGGGCACTATGAGTTTTTGGTGATGTCCTTTGGACTTACTAACTCCACTGAAATCTTCATGGATTTGATGAATAGAGTCTTTAGACATTACCTTGACAAATTTTTGGTAGTGTTTATCGATGATATTCTCATCTAATCCAAGAGAAAGGAGGAACATGAAGAACATCTAAGACTTGTGTTGGTGACATTAAGAAAGGAGAAGTTGTACGCCAAGTTCAGAAAGTGTGACTTTTGGATGAAGAAAGTCACGTTCTTGGGACATGTGATCACAAGTGAGGGAATTTCTGTGGATCCTTCAAAGAAAAAGGCGATTGAGGAATGGCCCAGGCCCTCAAGTGTCACAGAAATCCGTAGTTTTCTTGGATTATCTGGGTACTACCGACGTTTTGTGAGAAACTTTTCACGATTGTCAAGCCCGCTAACTAAGTTAACAAGGAAAGGGGTAAAGTATGTCTGTACGGAAGAATGTGAGGGAAGCTTCATGGAGTTAAAGAGAAGGCTGATCACTGCACCTGTACTCACACTACCGAAAAGTAGAGAAAGTTTTGTGTTATAAAGTGATGCTTCAAAGAAAATCTTAGGTTGTTTACTCATGAAAATTGATAATGTGATAGCCTAAGCCTCACGACAGTTGAAGATCCATGAGCAGAACTACTCGACGCATGATCTAGAGCTAGTAGCCGTGATTTTTGCCTTGAAATTCTGGTGGCACTACCTTTATGGAGATAAGTGTTACATATACACCGACCATAAGAGCCTAAATTATATATTCACAAAAAAAGAGCTCAACATGTGTCAAAGGAGATAGTTACAGCTAATCAAGGATTATGATTGCTCTATTCACTATCATCCTAGAAAGGCGAACAAGGTAGCTGATGCTCTAATCAGAAAAGAACCTGCTACTCTATCCATGTTGCGGATTGAGAAAGACCCTATCTTCTTGGATATGCAAAGAATGGATTTAGAAATCATAAGGGTAGGGGATACATCATACATTTCCCAAATGATTGTGCAACCATCCATCCAAGAGAATATTAAGGAAGTACAAAGGGATGATGTGGAGATACAAAAGAGAGTGAATGCAGAAAAGGAAGGGAAGCTACAAGAGTTCCATATCGATGATGAAGGTGTGATTCGGTTTGGAACGTGGATTTGTGTGCCTTCATCACCCAGGATAAAGAATGAGATATTGGACAATGCACATAGTTCAAATTTCTCTATCTATCCTGGGAGTACCAAGATGTATTGTGATCTTCGAAAACACTTCTAGTGGGATAACATGAAGAAGGAGATTGTGGAATATATATCAAGGTGCTTGGTATGTCAGCAAGTTAAAGCTGAGCGACAAAAGTCCAAGGGTATGATGCAGCCATTGCCTATACCCATGTGGAAATGGGAAAACGTTACTATGGATTTTTTCATGGGTATCTCGAAGACTTCAAAGGAAAATAATGCGATATGGGTTTTGGTTGACCGACTCACCAAGACTGCCCATTTTTTCGCTATTCGGGAAGATATATAACTTGATCAACTTGAAAAGATATATGTGAAGAAAGTGGTGAGATTGCATGGTGTTCTACTCTCAATTGTTTATGACCGTGATCCAAGGTTCACATCTAAGTTCTGGAGGAGACTTCAACATGCTTTAAGTACTGAATTAAATTTCAGCATGGCCTATCACCCCCAAACTGATGTCCAGGCTGAAAGAACTATTCAGACGCTTGAAGATATGCTAAGATCATGCTCTCTTGAATTCAAAGGTGGTTATGATCAGCATATCCCATTGGTTGAGTTCTCATACAATAATAGCTTCCACTCGAGAATTTAGATGGCTGCATATGAAGCTCTGTATGGAAAATGATGTAGAACCCCAACCTGTTGGGATGAAGTTGGAGAAAGAAATCTACTTGGACCTAATCTTGTTCAAGAGATGACAGAGAAGGTTCAAGTCATCCAAAAACACATCAAAGCTGCTCAAAGTCTGCAAAAGAGCTATGATGTCAATTGTCGAAGGAACTTGGAGTTCGGCGTTGGAGATAAAGTATTCCTTCAAATATCTCCATAGAAGAGATTCATGTGATTTGAGAAGAAAGGGAAGCTAAGACCAAGGTATATTGGCCCCATTGAAATACTTGACCGCATAGGAGCCGTGGCCTATTATCTTGCACTTCCACCAAATATGGCTGAAGTTCGTGATGTGTTTCATCTATCAATACTGAGGAAGTACATACCAGATCCCTCACATGTACTAAACTCAGAGGTGGTGCAGTTGGAAGATGATCTCTCCTATGAGGAACAACCAGTAAAGATTATGGATCGGAGAGATAAGGTTCTACGCAACAAGACAACCCATCTTGTCAAAGTGTTGTGGAGAAACCATAAGTTTGAGGAAGCAACTTGGGAACCAGAAGAGGAAATGAAGGAGAAACACCCTCACCAGTTTGTGTAAAGTGAAATTTCGGGGGTGAAATTTCTTAAGGGGGGAAGAATGTAACGACCCAAAGTTTTTTAATGGAAATTAACTTCTTATATTTATGTCATAAAATAACATGAAATCACAACATAATTAACTACTAAGTGATAATTGACCTTTAAACATAATTTTGTCACTTCTGTGTTAGGAATTTTGAAAATCTGACAGACACGATTGTGCTCAAGATGATTTTTGGAGTCTAATAAAACAAAAATAATTTTTGGTGAATAGTAACCTACCCTTATAAATAGTAATATGACCCTTATGAATAGTAAATCATCCAACATAAGAGTAACCTTACCCATGAATAATTAAATAAAATTTACACATCTTAGAAAGTGACAATTCGACCTTAGTAAACGTTTCGGTATTTTGTAAGTTATAAATAATTAATTTTAATTAATTAATTAATTTAAAGGAAAATTTATTTTCATAAAATGTATTCATTATTTATCAAATAGATTTCTTATAGTTTTTAGATAATTTTATAAGACCCTACGTAATTTTTGAAAGCACTCTAAAATCAGTTTTAATTTTAAAAACTGTTTTTTTAAGTAAATTATGATTTTAATTAAATATTAAATTAATAATATTTAAAAAAATTATTTTCAAAAAATGGACTTCATTTTTGGATTATTCACATCGAAAAATGGTTGGGGTAAATTTTTGGGATTTTTCTGAGATACTTGAATTTTTATGAATAGTAGAATCTGATAATTTGCAATAAATGCTAAATAATGGATTAATTGAGTCATCGATGATGCTCTACTAATGTAAGACCACTTGGTTCAGGATCACATGATAAAATTAATATTCCTGGTCATTCAAGACTCACTATTTCTTGTCTTAGGGTAAATTAATAAACTAATGAATTTTATATTAAGGAAACCCCTCTCCCCTCCACTATAAAAGCCGCCCTTCACACCCTCATTTCCTCACACCTCTCAAGCTCCAATACTTCACTAAAATCTACCCAAACACCTTACCTATACCCTTCCCCACGTCTAATAGCTTCTGGTATCATAAAAATACCAATCGTAGTCCCTTAAGGAGGTTCTCAAGAGGAGGATTCAAGAGGTAATTTCTCTCCCTCTTCTCCTTTAATTTCCTTTCAAGTTCTAGTTCATTTCTTGATCTCTCCCTACCTATCTTCATCCAAATGGTGTTGTAACTCCATTTTTATATATATACAGTAATTTTATGATTATAATGGGATATTATATCATCCAACCCCCTTTCCCCCTTCCTTTTATTTTATTAAATAGAACGTTGCTCGTGAGGTGTTAATTTATCAACTTCAAGAACGACATGCTTTCTTCTTCCATTTCTACCTTCAGATCTGGTCATGAAACCATTTTTATGGTTGAACCATAATATTTTATATGTATTATTTTCTTTTTAAAATTATGGAAATAACCTATGGCCATATTACTAAGTGATAATTTAAAACAAGTTCGTTGTGATCCAAAAACTGCCAAAATTGACCCAAATAACCATCACTTAAATCTTATCTAATAATTCATCCACATGGATCTAATATAATTAATTATAAGATCATTAATACTACATTAATATCATTAATGACATGTAATATCATTTTTTTATGTTTACTCATGTTCTACCCAAACTTCAATTTAAGAATACAAGTGAACCACCCAAGAAAAACCATAAAAACGAACATCCCCAAACAATGTTTTTAAACTCTATAAGTCATCCAAATGAACAAAATATGACATAATGAAACCATAATTAACCCTATTAATGTAAACATGGTTCTGGATTTCTAATTAATGAATATAATGTCATTATATAGGACATTAAAGAGAAGGAATCATTCGGGTACAAGGTAAGGGGAAATCTCGAACCCAATTTTCTTCCTTTGGGTTCTTCCTCTTTCACTCCATTTTTGATATGGTTACTCCATAAAGATCATTTGTTTATAATTCTCTTTAATTTTCTGGGATATAAATATTTGTCACTGGTTTTTATGTCAAACCAAATGTTTTCCAAAAGAACTCCTCTTTTAAGAACACCACTTTTACTTCTCACTCAAAGTGGACGGTTCTTGTAACATGTATGTTATTCCCTTTCTTTTGGGAACCCAAATCTTATGAATGTGTTATTATGAGATTAAACCCATTCCATTCCATGGGTTAGTTATGTTCATTTTTTATATATGTTCTATGTGGCAATCATGATGATGATAATGTTATGATGTGACGGGTGTGCCCAGAATTATATTGCGCAATATGAATGTTTCAATGTGACGGGTGCGCCTGGAATTATACAGCGCTCCAATGCATTGGGTAAAGTAATGAATCTCATGAGTAAATGCGAAACGATGTGTGAAAAATATTCTATCTTGGTTCATAAGTATGTGTGGTAGTTAACCACTATGACATGATGTTTCATTTTTATGCATTGCCACATTTCAAGTCTTTTATTTGTACTCCTTTCATGTTCATGATCTTTTTCATATGTTATGATTATGCCCACCCCATGATATATTGTTCTTATCTAACCTCTTACTGTGCTTTTATATCACCCCTTTTGATGTATATCCTCTGGTTGATACATGTACTAAGTAGAGGACAAGTTCCAATAAGAAGCTAGATAAGAATAAATTAAATAAATGTTTATGCTAGATTTTGTATTTGTTATGTGTGGTCCTAGTTTTCCCAAGACACTAAAGCTTTGTATCCTCTATGTGTAATACTATTATGTTTTTTATCTTTGAAATGATGTAATAGTAATGTAAGAAAAGTCCAGGATGCTATACCATTGTCTTTATAAAATCAGCATTTTTATTATGAAAACCTTCTTGGTTCACTTCTGGATTTATATAAAATATTGTTCCCTTTTATATTTTAAAATCTCTATATTGTTTTCCTTAAAAACGCCCAAAATATTTTAATGCTAAAATTTCCCAAATAAATTTCTTACAAGTTTTCACTCCTTTTTGACATTACGTTCCATGATATATTCCTAGTGAATGTCGATGTATAATTCCTTTCTTTCATGAAAACTTTCATGATATTCCCATTGGTTATGATTTATGTCATGGTTGTGGTACCTAATTCTTTCCATGGGTACCCTTATGTTTATGAATGGTTGATTATGTATGATTATTGGTGTGGAAAGATAATTTATGTGGTAAGAATGTTCATGAAAATGTTGAAATGGGTGCACCCAGATAGCGCTCCAATGCATTGCATAAAGTTAAGTCTAATAAGATGCGATTTGAAACGGGATTGGTGGTTAGCCTTGACCCGTACTAAAATGGGAAACAGGATTTGCGGTTAGCCTTGACCCATACTAAATAAATGTCTTATTATTCTTCCACATTTATATGATTCCATGTTTATATGATCTCATTCTTATATGATATGATTTCATATGTTCCATGCTTTGTTATCATTAATTCATACCTCCTAGCTCATGTGCTTAAGATGTATCCTTATGTTCATTCCCTTACTGGGGTTTTTAGCTCATTCCTTTATTCATGTGTTCCCCAGGGTACCCTATGCAGATGTAAGGGCTCAAATGAAGTTAGGAGATATTTAGGGAGATTAAATAAAGAAATGTTTTTTAGCCCCATGGTTTATGTTTTATGTAACTAGTCTTCCAAGACACAAGACTTAACAATCACTGGCTTGTAATATGATATATAAAATCATGTAATGTTATATATAAAAGGATTGGGTCACTATATTTTAAATATATCATAATAATTTTATGTGACATGGAACAATTTCATAATTATGTTCATCTGTTTATATTCAGATTGATGACTCGAAATCCGAAGTCACTTTCATCCCATGTCATGTTCTATGGAAGAGGCACATGTAAATAAATATGGGATAATAATAGATGAGAACACACAAAAAGTGTGGGAATCATGTGTAAGTATTACATAATAAAAATTTGTTTTGTTTTAAATTTCTATTACATAACAATTATCAATTATTTTCCTACATTTTCTATCCAACATAGTCATAGGAATCGGAAACACTTGTTCTGGATTAACACAAACTATCAATGGCATTAAAGTAGCTAGAACAGTATAGACACATTAGAGGTGCAGTTTTGAGGGTGACACCCCAAACATATTTTGAGAGAAAAAACAAGAGGATGATCAAATTGAATTAATAAAACAGATGAGATAAATAATAACTACCATTGAAGGAAAATTCCAATGGTAGAGGGAGATTATAGAAACTTTAATGAAGGATAGGCAAGAGAAAAAGCAACTTAAGAATAGCCACTGCATGAAGATCCCGCCCCACCCCCCTCCAGTTATGAGGATATCCATTCCCCTGAAATATATGTCTTAGCAGAGGTAATCAATATTATAATAAATGTTTCTATGAAATTTGAATCAGACAGACACTGATACCTTTCCTATACTGGTCTTCTAAAGGGTGATAATGACTGTGATTTATATCTAGCAACACCCATTCATCACCTTGTAGTGAGGAATACGGTGTTCAATATTAAAAAGGATATGTTACACAACATACCACTTCTAACAAGTCATGTGTGAGTGTCAATCAACATAGATCATAATCCAAGAGCAAAGATACTTGTTCCAATTCAAGGGGATGATATTAATACGATTGAAATGTTTTTTGTAACATTCAACATATGGTCATCACATCTTGTAAAAAATCATGCCGGCAAGGAGATATTCACTTCTAATTTACATTTCAGGATAAACCTTTAATAGTTGATGAAAAAGGTATGGACTGATTAATGCTATTATATATGGAAAAAGAGAAGGGTATGAAATGAAATACCATATCAAAACCATCTAAAGTATCAACCAACTGATCAAAAAGATCTACCGAAATCAAAATTACCCACCTGTTCTATATCCACATTTACTATCATTCAAGGATCATGTGGATACAAAGTTAAAAATATGGTGTCAACCATATAGTGGAATTTGAAGAAAATATGTATGGATAGAAAGATCAAGACTTCATTTGTGTTGAGAGTGAAATTTAAATCCTCGATGATGATTGGCTATGCAGCTCAGTTGTAAATGTATACATGAGGTATGTTCTCATGATTTCATTTTTAAAAATATGATATACTATGTTAATTATGACTAAATACATTTCATATTTTTGGAAGGCATATATATGAAAAACGAATTAAAGGGATTTACCCATGAGAAAAATTTTGGACTTGTTATTCCTCACGTCACCTCAACAACAGAAGCTAAAATAGAACCCAACAAAAAGGATGAAATAGTGGTAGGCCTGATCAAATCCTTCAAAATCAAAATTTTAGATGACAGAATCTATTTAATATCAATGATGCAGGGTTAAGAATCTATAATTTAATTATATAAAATTTATTGTCATTTCTTTCATTACTTATTCATTTTTGTGTTTTTAGGCAGTATTGGATGCTCATTGTAGTAAATTTGGATACTCCAAAGATTTATTTCTAGGATTCATTGCATGGATATCCAACAAACCATCCACACATGATGGCGTTTGTCAATTTTTAATACACTACATCCAACCCTTTAGAACTAAACATCAAGTTACATAATTTATTTTATCTTTTACTGAGGATTATGTTATAATAGGGTGGTTCATGACTATCATCTGAAACAAGGAATGATTCTAGGGGCTAAGGATAAGGAATAACACACATACTACAACTGGATAAGTATTAGGGTATATATAATAAGATTTCACTATCCAAACACATATAAAAACAAAATTACTATTCTTCTCAATGTTTTGGTAGTGTCTAAAACAAACCAATGGAAAAGATTATGGTTATTATGTTTATAAATTTATGAGAGATATAATATTCCATGAACAAACCAATATACCTAAAGAGGTATTTTTTAAGATAATTAATATTTTATTTAAAATATTTATTAATCCTTTGTGTATTTATATTTTTCCAGTACTAATATGACTATAAAAAAGATTCATATTCACAAGATGATATAGATGTACTCAAAAAATAAATGGTAGAATAACTTATGAAATATTGTATACAAATATCATTAAGATGTGACTTTCATATGTAGGGTATGAATTTATAATGTTAATATCACCTTCTAACATCTTTATGCTCATGTTATCCTTATATAATCATTGATATCTCTATTTTTTAAACTAATTTAACATCTATGATCACCCTTTCTGATATTTAATATCCTTATGTTATTAATAATGGTTTTAGAAATGATGTATATGAAGGCCGGAATAACTCAAAGTGACTCTTTTTATTTAAAATTGACATTAATTTAAATAAAAACAATAAGTGACATACTGAAAACCAAGAAAAAATATTTGGATTATTTTAATATTTTATTAAAATGATATATTAGTCATTTTTTTATGTTTAGGGATCATCATAAACTCAATAAAACACACAGTGTGTCCATTATAACTCAAAGTGTCTATTTTTATTTAAAATTGACATTAATTTAAGTAAAAACAACAAGTGACATACTGAAAACTTAGAAAACTCGTTAATATTATTTTGATACTTTAGAAAAATTATCCATGAGTCATTTGTTATGTTTAAAAGTCAACCTTACTTCAATCCAATGCACGGTGTGACCGATACAACTCAAAGTGTCTATTTTTATTTAAAATTGACATTAATTTATGTAAAAACAAAAAGTGACATACTGAAAACCAAGAAAACACATTCAGATTGTTTTGATATTTTAGGTAAATTATCTATTAGTCATTTGTGACATGTAAGGATCAACTGAACCTCAATATGACACACGGTGTGGCCATTATAACTCAAAGTGACTCTTTTTATTTAAAATTGACATTATTTTAAGTAAGATAACATGTGGAGTACTTAAAACCAAGAAAATGTATTCATATTATTTTTATATTTTAAGAGAATGAATAATGAGTCATTTTTGACATGTAGGGGTCAACTAAACCTCAATATGATCCATGGTGTGGTCGTTACAACTCAAAGTGTCTCTTTTTATTTAAAAGTGATATTAATTTAAGTAAAAACAACGAGCGGCATACAGAAAAATGAGAAAACACATTCGTATTGATTTGATATTTTAATAAAATTATATATTATTCATTTTTGACATGTAGGGATCATCCTCACTTCAATATGACACACGGTGTGGCCGGTACAACTCAAAGTGTCTCTTTTTATTTAAAATTGATATTAATTTATGTAAAAAACAACAATTGATATACTAAAAATTGAAAAAATGCATTCCTATTGTTTTTAAACGTCATAAATATGATCCATGAGTCATTTGTGATGTGTAGGGGTCAAAATCACCTCAATCCAATGCATGGTGTGTCTGGTACAACTCAAAGTGTCCCTTTTTATTTAAAATTGACATTAATTTAAGTAAAAACAACAAGTGACATACTGAAAACTGAGAAAACACATTCGTATTGTTTTTATATTTTAGAAAAAATATATATTATTCATTTTTGACATGTAGGGATCAACCACACCTCAATAAGATGAGCAGTGTGGCCAGTATAACTCAATGTTTCTCTTTTTATTTAAAATAAACATTAACTAAAAACAACAAGTGATGTACTTAAAAATGATAAAATGTATTTGGATTGTTTTTATAATTTATTAAAATGATACATGAGTCATTTTTAATGTGTATAAGTAAACCTCACCTCAATCCAAAACATGGTGTGGCCATTATAATGAAAATAATCTCTTTTTATTTAAAATTGACATTAATTTGAGTAAAAACAACAAGTGACTTACTAAAAATAAAGAAAACACCTTTGGATTGTTTTGATATTTTGGGAAAATGGTTTATCAGTCATTTTTGACATATATAAATTAGTATCACCTCAATAAAACACATATTGTGGTTGATAGAACTCAAAGTGTCTTTTTATTTAAAATAGACATTAATTTAAGTGACAACAAAACATGACATACTAAAAACTAATAAAAAGCATTCAAATTGTTTTGATACTTTAAGAAAAAAATAAATTAGTAGTTTTTGATAGGTAGTAATCATATGAACATCAATATAACACATAGTGTGGTCTCTATATCTCAAAGTGTCTCTTTTTATTTAAAATTGACATTAATTTAAGTAAAAACAAAAAGTGACATACTGAAAACCAAGAAAACGCATTCGAATTATTTTGATACTTTATTAAAATGATCTATGAGTCATTTTTTATGTGTATAAGTTACTCATACCTCAATTTGATGCATGGTGTTACCAGTATGACTAAAAGTGCTCGTTATCAATTTTAAAATTGAAATTTTAGTTCAAAACATGTCACTCACTGAAAACCAAACAAACGCACTATGATTTTATTGACAATTTTGGACATAGATTAAAAATCCATTTTTAATGTGTATGAAGTAGTCTCACATCAAACCAATGCATGATGAAACTGTTATGACTCAAAATGCATGTTTTTAATTTGAAATGAAATTTTAGTAATAAAACACAAATAACATAATGAAAACCAAGAAAATGCATTTGGATTGTTTTGATTAGGAAAAAAATACATAAGTAATTTTTGATTGGTAGGAATCATCTACACCTCAATACGATGTATAGTGTGTCCAGTATAACTCAAAGTGTCTCTATTTATTTAATATTGACATTAATTAAAGTAAAAACAACAAGTGACATATTGAAAAATGAGAAAACACATTTGTATTGTTCTGATAATTTGGTAAAATGATCCATGAGTCATTTTTGAAATTTATGAGTCACCCAAATCTCAATCTTACACACAGTGTGACTGGTATGACTAAAAGTGTCTATTATCAATTTAAAATTGATATTTTAGTTCAAAACGTGTAACTCCCTGAAAACCAATCAAATTCTCTCTAATTGTATTGATAATTTAGAATAGTAATTCATAATTAATTTTTGAGGTGTATAAAGCAATATCACATCAAACCAATGTATGATACGACCGTAATGACTCAAAATGTGTGTTTTTAGTTTGAAATGATATTTTAGTAAAAAAACACAACTAACACACTGAAAACCGAGCAAACACATTCAGATTATTTTGATAATTTAGGAAAACAATACATCACTAATTTTTGACAGTTATGGATCATCCGCACATCAATATGATGCATGGTGTGGCTGTTATAACTCAAAGTGTCTCTTTTTATTTAAAATAGGCATTAATTTAAGTAAAAACAAAAAATGACATAATGAAAACTAAGGAAACGCATTCAGAGTGTTTTGATGCTTTAGGAAAATGATCCATGAGTCATTTTTTATGTATAGTATTCACTCTCGCCTCAATATAATGCATAGTGTGACCGGTATGACTAAAAGTTTCTGTTATCAGTTTAAAATTGGAATTTTATTTCAAAATGTGCCACTCGCTGAAGACCAAACAAACGCACTCTGATTATCTTGATAATTTAGGAAAGATATTTATAAGTCATTTTTGGCATGTATGAAGTAGTCTCACATCAAAACAACACATGATGTGGTGGTAGGGGAACAAATTCACAGAACACCTTGCCTCTATTAATATTTCTAGGACGGAACCCATCTGATTACATAATGTTTCCACTTTGAAGCAGGAGTGGGTGAATCTAGTGAAAGGGGATACCCTCAGCCTCCACTAATTTCAGTCTCCTTAGGATAGTGTCTTTGTGGTTTTAATTGTTTTTTTTGTCCCTCTTCCCTTAATAAAAATATTTACATGTTATGATGAAAACGACATACGATGTGACTGGTATGACTCAAAATTCGTGTTTTCAATTTGAAATGACATTTTAGTAAAAAAAACACAACTGGAATACTAAATATCAAGAAAAAACATTCGTATTTTTTTGATACTTTAGGAAAACAATACATCAATAATTTTTGATAGGTATGAATCATATGCACCTCAATACGATGTACAATGTGGCCGGTATAACTCAAAGTGTCTCTTTTTATTTAAAATTGAAATTAATTTAAGTAAAAACAACAAGTGACATACTGAAAACCAAGAAAACACATTCTAATTGTATTGATACTTTAGTACAATGATCCATGAGTCATTTTTGATGTGTAGGAGTCATCATCACCTCAATATGACACATGGTGTGACCGGTATGACTATAAGTATCCATTATCAGATTAAAATTGATATTTTAGTTCAAAAAGTGTCACTCAATGACAACCAAAAAAATGCACTACGATTTTCTTGATAATTTAGGACAACAATTCATAAGTCATTTTTGACATATATGAATCAATCTCATGTCAAAACAATGCATGATGTGACCAGTATGACTCAAAATGTGTGATTTTAGTTTGAAATTACATTTTAGTAAAAAAACACAACTAACATACTGAAAACTGAGAAAACGCATTTGGATAGTTTTTATAATTTAAGACAATAGTACATTAGTAATTTGTGATATTTAGGAATTTTTTTCACCTCAATATGACACATGGTGTGGCTAGTATAGCTCAATGTGTCTATTTTTATTAAAAAATGACATTAGTAAAAACAACAAGTGACATACTAAAACCAATAAAATGCATTCGGATTGTTTTAATACTTTAGTAAAATGATCCATATGTAATTTTTGACATATAAGAGTCACTGTCACCATAATCTAGTGCATGGTGTGACTAGTGTGACTAAAAGTGGCTGTTATTAGTTTTAAATTGACATTTTAGTCCAAACATGTCACTCACTGAAAACCAAACAAACACGCTCGGATTGTCTTGATAATTTAGGGCAGTGATCCATAAGTCATTTGTGATGTGTTTGAAGCACTCTCACATTAAACTAATTCACTATGCAACTGGTATGACTCAAAATGCGTGTTTTCAGTTTGAAATGACATATTTTAAAAAAAACACAACTTTCCAACTTAAAACTGAGAAAACACATTCGGATTGTTTTGATAATTTAGGAAAACAATAAATTAATAATTTATGATAGTTAGGAATCATCCTCGCCTCAATATGATATAATGTGTGGCCGGTATAACTCCAAATGTGTCATTATTTAAAATTGACATTAATTTTAGTGAAAGAACAAGTGACATACTCAAAACCAAGCAAACGCACTCGAATTGTTTTGATATTTTTAGACAATGATCCATAACTCATTTTTAATATGTAGAAATCAATCCCACCTCAATAAGACGCACGATGTGGATGGTATAACTCTAAATGTGTCATTTTTATTAAATATTTACATTTTATTAATGTGTTTTCTTATATTAATGTTTAATTTATTTCTTATAGTATTACTAGCATAATATTTTTTTCATATATAGGTGCAATCTTTTGCTCAGATTGAGATGATTTGTTCAACAAATTATACCATGGGAGGAGATTTTTTAGAGGGGATCAAGGGAATCAAAAGATGAAATATTAATGTTTTAGAATGTTTAGTGGATAATTGTAAATGTAATTATATAAAACATTTTGTTTGAAATGTAAATAATAAGGTTTATTTTTCTATATACCATGGGTGGACAGTTTTGTATTCTTGATGTCAATTAAATGTATATAGTACGTTTTCTTCTGGTGTGCTGTTTAAATTTTAGTTTTCTTTTGGGTGTGTTTTTATATGTGTTTAAATTGCAGGTTGGGTGTTTTGTTATATAAAAAACAAATTACAGGTGGGTAGTCCTTTATCAGTGCTAAAAAAATCATTTATAAAGGTATCCTTTATCAACGCTAAAAATAACACTAATAAAGGATACCCCCCTATCAGTGTTGTGATTAACAACACTTTTTTATCACTGTTAAAGGCCATATTGCGTGTTGTTAAAAGACATATTTGTAGTAGTGCACATCTCAATCTGACACATAGTCTGACTGGTATGACTCAAAGTGCGTATTTTTATTTAAAATTGCCAACAATTTTAGTAAAATGGACAATTGTCCTACTCAAAACTGAGAAAAAACATTCTAATTTTTTTATATTTTACAAAAACGATCCCTAAGTCATTTTTGACATGTAGGAATCAGTTCTACCTCAATCCAATACACAATGTTCCCAGTATGACTCAAAGTTTCCGTTATCAGTTTAAAATCGACATTTTAGTTCAAAAAGTGTTACTCACTGAAATTTGATCAAACGTGCTTGGATTTTCTTGATAATTTAGTATAATGATTAATAAGTCATTTTTTATGTGTAAGAATCTGTTTCACATCTAATTGATACACGATGTGATCATAATGAGAGAAAAGTTCATGTTTTCATTTTAAAATTCCATTTTAGTAAAGAAGACAATTGGCATACTCAAAACTAATAAAACGAATTTAGATTGTTTTGATATTTTAGGAAAATGATATGTAATTCTTTTGAGATGTGTTGGAATCAGTCGCACCTCAATATGTTTCATGTTGTGACTGGTATGACTCTAAGTGCATCTTTTTATTTAAAATTGACATCAATTTTAGTAAAATTAACACTTTCTGTTAATTTATTTATTTATATTAATACTAACACAAGAATTTTTTTTCTTATACAGGTGGGTTATTTTTCTCGAGCAGGGGTGTTTTGTTTGTCAATATCATGAGTCGAGTCTGGATTAAAAGATAAAGGAACATTGATGTTTTTTAATGTATATCATAATTTTTATTTATGTTGTTGTATGAACCAATGTTTGAAATGTATATAATATAGTGTTTTGTTCTTCTGTTTGTGTTGTAAATTTCATCTCATTTTAATCATGTATTGGGACTTTTTTTTATTGATATCTTGTGTGTTTCTGGTGCTATAGTGTGTTGTTGCAGCACACTGCAGTGTGGCCCTATATCAACGCTTTTAAAAGTGCTAATAGAGGCCACATTTATCAGTGCTTTTAAAAGTGCTGATAAAGGTCTGATTTTAAAATGAAAAATTAAAGAACTGATAAAAGTTCTATTTATCAGTGCTGATAAGGGACCCATTTATCAGTTCTTTTTCAATGCTGATAAAAAACTAGGGCTTTAAACATCACTCATGTAGTCAGTGCTCTTCTAGAATGGATAAAAGTCATTTCTAGTGTTGTTAAAGGCTGGTTTCGTAGTAGTATCTAGTGAGAAATAATAATAATGAATATTATTATATTAAATAATTTTTAATTATAACTCCCAAGTTATGTTCATGTCAATAAATAATAATATTGTTTTTGTTATTTGACATGGGGGGTTTTCTAGGATTAATAAAATAATTAAAGTCATTGGTGCAAATTATTTTATTATTACCCTAGTGAAATAAATGTCCAGTTATATTATTCTCTCATTAGCCAAGGGCAAGCAAAGTGACACCTATTCAATTATGCACAATATTTTGGAGAAAATCACTCAAGTGTAGAGATTTCTTTCTTCACCAAGAACCTTATCTATAATGATAGAAACCATCCTCCACTGGATCAAATAGAATGCTTTAGAAGAAGTTCTCAAGGCAATCGAAGGTGGATGATGTAAGCACAAGGATATTTTGTGCTAGCACCCAGAGACTCTTTCGGCGACGTTCTTTGATTTGTAGAACACATGTGGATCACTACTAGAAGACATCTACCATTGATCTATACAACACAATGACGGTGCAGTACATATCTGTGGTCAAACACATCAATGGAGAACAAATAAACTTTGGAGGTAATTCTTATTTAATTAAATTAATTATAAACAATATATGTTGATCCGATCTCTTGGTTTTGGATTTCTATTTCTTTATCTTATTTCTTTGATTCAATTATATGGATCATGGCGTTCATCGTTGCATAGATTCCGGTTTGTTCATTGAATATAACAAAAAAAAAGTAAAGTTGGGCAACATCCCTCCCGTTCTTCCACTATACTCGGAACTTACACTTTTGGAATCTCACTTTTCATTGTTCATTTCTCCTAGTCTTTCAACTTGTTCACCATAATAACTAAAGATTAAACATTCTTTAAGTTCTTATTTTCTTGGAGAAAATTACCCAAATGTTAATAATGCATTTTCTCCATACTGTTCATTCTATGATCATAAAAAAAATAAGATAAAGTTGATGATAAAGATATAATAATGGAATGTATTTAAATAAATTGTTTCATCTTTCAATTTACATGTATTTTGTGTAATCACCAACCATTCAAATCTCACTTCACTTTATCTTCACAAGCTTCTTAGAGATGAGTCAACATATGAAACTATCCATGTCCTTATTATGTATTCACAACTCATTAGATTTTGATGATAACATTATGATGTAATCATAAAATTTAACATACATCAGTATATTGTAAGAATCTTTCACACCCTCAATCCTTGAGATCTCTCAATAATTATTTGGGACTCCAACACCTTTAATTTCCCATATCGTAGCACTTTGCACAAGATCTTGTGCTACACTTAGAAATTCATGCTGGATAAAACGTATTATTTTTTCAAATTTAATCATAGTGTGTTTGTGATATTATATGTCATTTTATACATAAAAACTAAAATATTAGTGCTTTTATCTTCATTATTGGTTAGACATTACTAATTAACTAAATCATTAAATGTCTCCCCCTATTTTATTGAACCTTGGTAGCCCTCACAACTAGATTCAGAATACTTAGTCGCTAGAGTATTATAGTGGTAAGGATCCCTAAACTACACCTCATAGTCCAAGTTATGGATATGAAATTATTTATAGAGTTTCAAGGTAAGTGTTTCACTGCTAACCAGATTAACTCACGGTTCCTTGAACTGTTGAGTGAATTCCTAACATCTATAAATCATAAACTAGATTTACTCAATATTTTTCCTCTAAAGATGCAACTAGCTAGATATGACTACATCTTTGGTACCATATTTAGTTAACTCAGCCTATAACTCTTATAATAGCTTCCCAATAGTAGGAGGCACCCTCAACTAGGGATGATTAGAAACTCATACACTTGATTTTGTTCAAATTTGAACAAAAGAAGGCTTTACAACTTAATAGATCTTTGAGTTTTTTTATAATTTTTTTATGAATGAAAATATTTTTCTATCAGATACCTGTGTACTACGTGATCACACTCACAACTGACAATACAATAAATAGGAAACATTAATTACATATTAAATTGAATTAATCTATGAATTTTATGTTTATTATTTTATAATATTGCGTAATCATTCATGTTCATAAAAATAATAAACAATTCATAAATTAAATAAACTACCCAACTGATCTTGAGAATTTAGTATTGGTTGATCCATTTATACTCAATAAACCAACCATGACCTAGGGGTATAATACATGAGTAGATTCTTGACTTGTATTATAGCTCGCACCCCGGTCTAATGCTTCCACGTCTCATCTAAGTGTGGTTTATGTGTTACAGTTTCATTGTCATAAAACATTCATACTCGTAAATAGGTGAGGGGGTCTCAAAAAGCACAAAATATATACAAAATAAAATTGATGGACATGAATATCCTTATAATATTTAAACAAACATAAATAATGTGGAAACAATCTTTTAATTATTTAATTACAAACATCACATGCAGTTGCAGTAATTAATTATATAAATTAAATTTAAGATATATATTGGTCGGTCTTTGATTAAGATTAGTTAGTGAAAAAGAGTCCTAGAGGGTCACACACTAAGTATAACCAGTATCTCAGTTAAATAATTTATTTATTTAACAAGTTTAATAAATATTTTTCCCGATTGTGATTTAATAATTATTCAAGTATGTCTGATCACATTTATTTCGTCACTAGTTATTCGAGAGAATATATTACGGACGGAATATTTATCTATCAGAAAATAATGCAGTTATATTTATTTAATAAATAAGTATTCATTATTCAAGGCCCGATAAATATTGAAGAGGATTTGAGGAACAAGTTATGAGTCCGGTGATAAATAATAGTAAATATTATTTGGTTAAATAATATTTAAACATAACATGCAAGTTAAGAACATATCATGGAAATAATATCATTGCTGTTATTATTTGACATGGGGTTTTCACATTGAATAATAAATTAAGTAACATCACCTGTTCTAATTATTTATTATTATCTGGTGAATTAAATTCATTAAGCACATGTCATGGAAATAATAGCATTGCTATTATTATTTTACATGAGTTTTTCACATGGAATAATAAATTAAGTAATGACACCTGTACTAATTATTTATTATTACCTAGTAAATTAAATTCCCTGTTATGTTATTATTCCTTATATAAGCCAAGAGGTCATTCCACCGGCCAACCAATCATTCTGTGAACAAAATACTTGTAGAAAAGATCTCGAGCCTAGAGAACTCTCCCCTATCCAAGAAATCTCTCAATAATGAGAGATATCCTCCTCTACCAGATCAAGGAGAATGCTTTGGAAGCGATTCTCAATTCGATTGAAGGCGGACATCGCAAGTGAAAGGATCTTCCATGCTAACACTCAGAGACTCCTTCATCAATGTCTGGAGATACATGGAGTACGTGTGGATCACCACTTGAGGATTCATATCCTTGGATTATACATCGCAATGAATTCTTACCTCATACTCATGGTCGGACACATCAATGAAGAAAGAATCACCTTAGAGGTAATTCTATAATTTAATTAAATTAATTATAAAAAAAATATGTGGATCCTCTCTTCTTGGTTCTGGGTTCTCTTATTTGTATTTTATATTTGATTCAATTCTATGGATACCTTCATTCATCATCGTATTGATCCTGGATTAATCATTGATTATGGAAATTTGCAGAGTTTGGTATACGCTCATCCTGCACTTATGTTGTGCCTGGAACCTACAAGTATACAAAAATGTCAACACTATTATGGTAAGTTTACATAATTCATAAATCATTGTATACAGGATATGGTAATAAAAAAATTACTATTTATGTTGAGTCTAGAGAACCCACTATTACAAGAATTACTTGATGTATTTTCCTTTTAGTCTGATCAGGTAGGGTATGGATCCAGAGTAAGGGTGATTAAGTCATATCAGGCACCGATAGGTTGGATTTTGTTTTAGTTTTGTCCTAAATTATTCCTAGAGGTCCTATATGTTCCCTTGATTATAGGTTATTGTCTATATTATAATGATTTTTATAGCATTATTTGTATGATAATCATTTTTGTGATAATATTTCCTTACTTTCTTCCTATCATTTTTTGGTAATAAGAAAAATGGTTTTTGTTATCTTAATTTTCTCCATAGGTATTTCTAATGAAGTATTTAACTATATTTTCCTCATGTTAAATTAATACTATTCTTAAAAAATATATAAGGGACTATTTTAATAAAAATAATTAACTCCTTGATTTTATGGAATGGTTTCAAATGAAAGTAACCTAATTCTTGTTTAAAAAAAATTAAAGCTTAGTTTTCTACTTTCATTTCAGACTAGCACTAAATGGGTTTATTTTTATAGGGTATGCATGGGGTGTGGGTAGGATACCCATTAGTCATATTTTTCTCATGTCTATCATATTAACATTTAGTGATAATTTCATTGGGATACAACATATGATATTTTGGTTCATGTTTGATAGTGATGATAATTAAAGATGTTTCACTTATGCATGGATATGGGTAGTGTGGTTTTTATTTCCAATTTTGTGTGTAGATTATCTAATGTATCGGCCTTTTCTACCTTTATATCTTCAAAAAAAATTATTGTATCAAATTTTGAAAGTAATATGCATTATTCTTTTATTAATTAGTTGTTTTTGATTATTTTTATTAGTTTTAGTTTATTATCAAGATAAAATTTTATTTTCTTATTCCTTGTTTGGTTTTTTTTTAATTTTGAAATTTCATATTTTATTGGCATGGATTTTTAATGTATGGAATATTCATGTTGAACTTCCAAGTGGAAGTACCATGTTGATTTATTTAATTATTAGGTGAAATCATTCCCCATGGATTATATTTGATGTCTAAGAACTAGTTTCCAGTCTGTGGGGATTGAGAACGCTTTTTGGGTCATGTTTTAGGTCGGTTTGAGTAATAAAGTATAGGGTAGAGTGGAATAGTTTTTAATAAAGTGTTATCAAATCTAGAATTTTATTAGGGGATTAATGGTAGATAGAATCTTGGACTATCATAACTCAAGATATAGGTATGATTAAGTGTTTGGTTAATGCATTTTATAACAAAACTTGGGTTACTATGGGTTTCTAGGATATGTATCTTGAATTCAAGTAATGTTCTTGATACCTTCTAGGAAGTTTTGTTTTTATTTTAGTATTTATATTTCCCTTAAAAAATTAAGTTATTCAGAGAAAATTTATTATTTAGAGCATAAATGGGAAGGAACTCAGGAGAAAATTGTTACTATGCGTAGATTGTAAAACCATGTTCAGATGGTGTAACATGGCCCAAAGTACTTTTAATGGACTTTGTGCATTTAGAGTATGGTTTTACAGACTATGCGTCTATACCTTGCATAATATGTGATTTTGGATTTTTAGTACCTTGAAGATTCCAAGGGGTTTTATTTTTCTTGTTGATTGATTTTAGGTGTTTTCTATGAGTTATCAATTCTATTTTGGATCTTTTGTGTTGTTTTTAAAATAGATGGAATTTTATGAAATGAGAGGCATTTTTAACATGTTTTAGTTTTCTTAATGAGATTATTTTTTCGAAAAAAATTGTTTTCACATAAAAGGGAGGTAGATTTAAGTTTTTCAAGAACTTTTATATAGGTTTGTGAAAAATTATTTAGAATAGTTTAAAGGGTTTTAAATTGTGAATATTTTAAAAAGGTGATTTTGAAATTTGACTATTAAAAGTGATTTTCCCATATAATATAAAGTATTTTAAAGATCTGATTAAAATTATAATACTTATTTCAAAGGGAGTATTTATAGTAACCTTATTAATTAATGTGAGATTATTTTTGATATTTTGGAAATTATTTGAAAGTTTTTATTTGGTTTCGTGATGTTATATATTGTAAATATTGTTTTGATTACATTTCATGCTTCTTTCTTTTTAGAGTGCAACCCCATAAAGTATTTATATATTCTTGTAATGGGTATATGGGTGGATCTACACTAGAATTATTTTTATTTATCAAGGTCTATTTGAGTCGACTTATCCATCCACTCCGGTTATGAAGCATGGTATTCTTCCTCTACTATCCCAACATAGGGATTACATTTGGGAGTTTCAAAACATAAACCCTCCCCACTTCCTTAGGTAGTAAGATTCCAAAGAATAAGAAGAATAGTTATTGGATGTTGAAAATATCTTCATCCATCATGAACCCTATAAGTATCATAAGCTGATGTTTAAAAATTTTCTACTAGAAGGTTTGAGTTCAAACTGGTGTAATTCTATTATACAGACTAAACCATATAATCAATATTCTTCTGAAGGTTTCAAGGATTTATTTATTCAAATATAATTCTACAAATATGTGAAGATACCTATATAAATGGAATTTTATTTCCTTGATAAATGTGTTCTATCAACGTTGGAGTATTCACATCATTTTTTAGTTGGCAGTTTATCTCTTCGAGTTGGATACGAATGATTCTTTGAAATCTTAGTATTTTGGAAGAGGTATTTGCTTTAATATTTTGTTAACATTGTACTCACTCAACCTTTAATTTTATGAAGATGTGGTGAAATATGTTGTCTAGTTTGAAGATATCATTCCCATAATGTCAGAGAAGATTGATGTTTCCACTATTCATGTGGTTGGTGGAGGAAATTCCAGTATTGGAAGAGGGAAAAAAATTAAATCTGGTCATAAAAGTGATAATATCAAAATTCCAACCAATTTCTTAACATCATATTATTTTGGGAGTATTCTAGTAGTGTGGGACTTCAAGACATAAGAAGCCTTCATGTCAAGAATCTACCAATACATGTCAATGGCTATAGAAATTTGGGTTATCTATAAAGGTTTTATAGATAAGTTGTGTGAAATAAAAATGGATCTAGACCCATCTCTTTAAAAAATAATTAGTTTTAAACTGTTGAACTTGATGTTAACATGGTGACAATACGAGGCATTACTTGTTGAATTTTATCTCCTCTAATTTGATTTATTTTAGATACATGTTATTTTTTGTTATAGTAAATCTGGTCTATTTAATTCTTGTTAATGATGGAAATTATTTTTTATAATTATAAATTTCTATTATAGTATTCAGATTTATATATCAAGATTTTTCTTATATTGGGTCTTTAGTTTTTTATTGGGTTCTTGAAGGGGTCTTGATTTTTTAGGATTAAGGTTCTATGAAATTCCTTGAAATGGTAGGGAGACCACCATAACAGAACCCTTCTCAAAGAAATGATGTCTTTTCCTAGAAAATTTATGAGTGTATTTTGGTGCTCCTTATGTGAAATTATAGTTTTCCTTGATCTTTTGTGTACAACACCATCTTGTGAGAAATTAGAAATGTTTAGTTGTGGGATAGTCCCTTAATTATTCATCAACCTAGTCCCTCTTAAGGATTGACTTGTAGTTTTGATCATTTATTGTGTTTTAGTTGATTATTTGAAAGTTGTTAGAATGTCTTCACCATTTTTCCCAACTTACCTATTTTTGGGTTGGGATATTCCAATTGCAAAGGTGTTCCTTGGTCTTTATTTAAATATACCCACAAAATTCACCACACTTTGGGTTGTGTAAATGAATGGAAATTTCTTAGCTATGGTATAACAACCCAAGATTAACATACATAGACATTTCATCATTTTTGTAGAATACTTAGTACATTACACAAAAAACACCCAAAGACTGTATTAGTTTAGTACCTTTGGAAACATATAAATGTAAACACTAGTACATGAGTTAGATACATTATCTCTCACTAGGTTCTCCAGGACTAGAACCCCTATCATACATGAAATATATCTTCATAACTCATGTGAGGAAATAATAAAAGGGGTGAGATTAGATTCTCAGTAAATGAAATCAAGGGAGATGTGTAAGCATAAACATGATTATAAGAGTATGAGATAATTATCATAACATTATAAGATCATACCCTGCATATCAGAGATCATAAACATGAATCATGGAATAAAGATTAGCAGTTCATATTGCATGAATCATAAGTGAAACAAGAGAATAATCCATGAAAACATAACATATGAATAAGACATGGAATTGTTTTATATACATAAACATGTAATATCATTCCCTATAAGTCAAGACGCATTAATATAACTTATTAAGTAACTTCATGGGGACTACACCTACAGGGAGGGACACGCCACCATCCCCAGTCACAATTCTTTCCTTATAAGGGATCATGTTTCCCTATCTTACCATAGTATATCGAGTTTCCCCACATTCCCATAGGGATTGGGTTTACCCATATTCTCAAAGTGGAATTAGTTTTCCCATATTACTATAATGGATCAGGTTTACCCATCTTCCCATAGTGGATCGAGTTTCCCTATCTTCCATATTGGATCTGGTTTCCCTACCTTCCACAGTAGATCAAGCCCTTCTACTTGATTCCCATCATTATCTTATGAGATGTAAATCCTTACCCAATGCATTAAAGGGAGATATAGGTCCCACCCATATCATAATAAAATCATATATACACATTCCATAAAATCATAAACAATCATATCATAAAACATGAAATGAAATGGGTTTCATAAACATGTAATCATATTGTAGCCCGTGGAAAAATACAGGTTTCATAATCATTTCATCAAAGAATAACCCAAGAAAAGAATTAGGTTTCAAGAGAATATAATCCATAGAAAAGAAACAGGTGTCATAAAAAAATTCCATGGAAACATAAACCATTCAAGAAAGAATATTAATGGTATTATTGGATCATATCCCTAGTAAAGCATAAAATATAACAAAGTATGTCATATTATATGGAGAATTATTTTGAAAGATCACATGAATCATTTCTTAACGAAGATATCCTTTCTTTAAAAATCATGTTTATAAAACCATTTCAAAATCCTTTTCTTATAAATAAATATTTACATTTTTATTTACAAAATCTATTCAGGAAAATATCTTTTCTACTGTAAATACAATTTTTAAAAAATAAATCATATTAAAAACCTTTTTATTTTAAAATATCTTTGATAACTTATAAATGAATCTTCAAAATATTCTGAAAACCTTTTTCTTTGAAAAAAATGGAAACTCATAAAGAAAGCTTGAAAACATTTTGAAAACCTTTTCTTTGAAAATAATTTTAAAACCTAAAAATAAGGCTTGAAATCATTTGAAAACCCTTTTCTTGAAAATGTATTTAAAAAATTATAAAGAAATATTGAAATCATGAAAATATATTTCTTGGAAAATAACTTTTTTAAAACATATAAAGGAATATTTTAAAATAATTTGAAACAATTTTTAAACATAAAATATTTTTTGAAAACTTTTTCTTTGAAAACCACTTTAAATTAAAAAAATTCAGAATATTAGGAAAACATTTTATTTAAAAAACCCCTTCTAAACTTACAAATTAAGCTTCAATGAAATTACATTCATGATGGTGGTTAAATCTGTACATGCCAAACATTCCTTTTTCACCTTAAAAGTTTAGAAAATTGATTTGATCAAAAAATTAAAATAAAATTACTTTTATTTTTTTTAAAGGTAAAACATGGGTAAAAATTTACTTTAAAAATAATAGGATAATAGTAAAACATTTTAAAAAAAAATTAGAAAAGAAATTTTTTAAAGAATATAGATTTCCGACAGAAAGAAGAAATAAAGTCAAATTTTAATAAAAACATTTTATTAATTATCTTAAGTGAAAAAGAGTGGTAAAATGGTACTAATACATGAATATATCATTAATATACAGTGGGTAAGAAAATTAAAGAGTTATCTTGATATATTTATAATAATATTTCATAAATGGAAGAATAATCATAAACAATCTTGATAAACGAGGATATTTTTTCAATAAACACTTACCACTTGGTAACTTTGAATTATACTCCCCATATAAGAAATTGAAATTAAATAAAGATTAAAATATCATTAAAATAATTACTTTCATGATATAACATGTAAAATGGTATTATATACACCTTGTAAAAGAATATAGGTGCATAATATGACATGTGTCTCAAAGAAGGCAAATTTAGACAAAATTACTTTAGCGATTTGGAAACTTTTGAAGCATAAACCTGGTGAAGGAGAAGGATTTTATATACCCAAGTGCTTCACCTTGGGGTGAGCCAGACCTCTTATCCAAGAATAAGGATTGATCAATGTTCTTCTTCCTTTATTATTGTGAGATCAATAAAATCACGATAAAGAACAAGTATCCCTTTCCACGGATAGATGACTTGTTCGATCAACTTCGTGGGGCCAGTTATTTCTCTAAGGTGGACCTTCAGTCGGGATATCACCAATTAAAGGTGAGGAAGGAAGATATTCCCAAGACTGCATTTCAAACGAGGTATGGACACTATGATTTCATAGTGATTCCATCTGGACTCACTAATGCTCCAATAATTTTCATGGATTTAATGAATAGAGTCTTTAGAGATTACCTTGACAAATTTTTCTTAGTCTTTATTGATGATATTATGATATAATCCAAGAGAAAGGTGGAACATGAGGAGCATTTGAATACTATGTTAAAGACTTTGAAATGGGAGAATTTGTATGAAAATTATAGTAAATGTGAGTTTTAGATAGAGGAAGTATCATTCTTGGGGCACATTATCACCAGTAAATAGATATCTGTAGACCCTTCCAAGAAAAAGGAAATTGAAGAGTGGCCCATACCAACTTCTGTAATGCAGATCCGAAGATTTATGGGTCTATCCGGGTATTATAGATAATTTTTGAAGAACTTATCATGATTTTAAAACCTAATGACCAAGCTAGCATGGAAGGGAGTAAAGTTTGTCTGGACACAGGAATGTGAAGACTATTTCAAGGAGTTGAAAAAGAGGATTATCACTGAGCTAGTACTGACACTCCCAACAAGTGGAGAACTCTTTGTGTTGTATAGTGATGCTTCAATGAAAGTATTAGGATGTGTGCTAATTAAAAATGATAAAGTGATAGCCTACGCCTCAAGGTAGCTAAAAATCCATGAACAAAACTATCCCAAGAATGATTTGGAGTTGGCGGCTATGATCTTTGCGTTGAAAATATGGTGGCATTATATCTATGGGGAGAAGTGTGAGATATATACTGAAAACAAGAGCCTCAAATATATATTCACACAAAAAGATCTTAATATGAAACAATGAAGATAGATAGAGCTCATCAAGGATTATGACTGCTCAAACCACTACCATCCTGGTAGGGAAAAAAAGTTGGAAGATGCTCTAAGTAGAAAGGATCCTGCATCTCTATCAATGATGAGAATTGAAAAGGATCCAATCTTATTAGATCTTAAAATGATGGACATGGGAATAATTAAGGGAGGAACATCATCAATCCTTTCTCAAATGATTTATCTACCATCCCTCTTGGAGAAAATAAAGGATTCTCAAATAAAGGATGTGGAAATTCTAAAAAGGGTGGAAGCTATTAGAAATGGTAAATCCTCAGAGTTCAAGATTGATGAGGAAGGAGTTGTAAGATTCGGTCACAATTATGTACACTATCTGATCCATAGATAAAGAAGGAGCTTCTTAATGACGCACATAGCTCAACCTTCGCTATCCACCCAGGGAGAACAAAGTTGTATCGAGATCTCCAAGAAAAAATTTCGTGGGACAATATTAAAAGGGTTATTATAGAATATATATCAAAGTGCTTGGTATGCCAGTAAGTGAATGCTGAGAGGAAAAAGTATAAGGGGATCATGCAACCACTTCCCATACCAATATGTAAGTGGGAGAACATTACCATGGATTTGGTCACTAGACTTCCAAGTACATCCAGAGTAAACAATGTTTTATGGGTCATTGTGGATCATCTTACGAAGACAGATCACTTTATCGTGATTTAAGAGGACTTCTCATTGGATCAACTTGCACAGATTTACATCAAAGAAGTGGTAAGGATGAATGGAGTACCAATATCTATTGTATTCAGTCATGATTCGAGTATCACCTCAAATTTCTAGAAAAGTCTCCAACATGCTCTAAGCACTGAACTGAACTTTAGTATGGCCTATCATCCTCAAACTGATGGCCAGTCTGAGCAAACTATTTAGACACTATAATATATGTTGAGATCATGTTCTATGGACTTCAAAGAAGGATGGTACCAACATCTTCCACTGGTTGAATTCTCCTATAAAAAAATTTCCACTCGAGCATCCGAATGGCACCATATGAAGCCCTTTATGGGAAAATGTGCAAAACATCGGCGTGTTGGGATGAAGTCGGTGAGCGTAAGCTACTAAGACCTAAAATGGTCGAATAAATGGTAGAGAAGGTGAAAACCATTCAGCAACATATCAAGGTAGCCCAATGTTGACAGAAATGTTATGTAGAAAATCGTCGATAAGACCTTGAGTTAAAAGTTAGAGACATGGTATTTCTCCGCATATCTATTTGGAAGAAGGTCATGAGGTTTGGAAAGAAAGGGAAATTAATTCCCAGGTAAATCAGCCCCATTGAGATTTTTGATTGAGTTGGAGCTGTGGCCTATCGACTATAACTTCTACCTACCATGTCGAATGTACATGATGTCTTTAATGTATCCCTATTAAGGAAGTATATACCATACCCTTCTCATGTACTCTCTTCAAAGGTGGTCCAGTTGGAGGATGATCTTTACTATGAGTAGCAGCCAGTAAAGATCTTAGATTGTAGAGACAAATTTCTACGCAACAGGACTACTCACCTGGTCAAAGTATTGTGGTGAAACCATAAGTATGAAGAGGAAACATGGGAACTGGAGGAAGCAGTGAAGGAAAAGTACCCACACCTATTTTTGTCTTAAAATGTAAAAAGAAATTTCAAGGGCGAAATTTCATAAGGGGGGGAGAATGTAACGGCCCAATGTTTTATAAACGGAAATTAATTTCTTATAAATATTTCATGAAATCACAACATAATGAACTACTAAGTGCTATGTAACCTTTAAACTTGAGTTTGTCACTTCTGTGTTTGGAATTTCGAAAATCTGACATACACGGTTACGATCAATAAGTTATTTGTAGTCTGATAATAAAAAGTTAATTTTTTGGTGAATAATAACCTACCCTTATAAATATTAATATACCCTTATAAATATTGATATACCCTAATGAATATTAACCTTACCTATGATAGTATTAAAATAATATTCAAGTGAAATTATGACGTACCTATATTTTAGAATAAGTGAATGAATGTTTTTAAACTGGGTTTTTAATAATAAATTATGATTTTAATTAAATATTAAATTAAAAATATTTAGAAAATTATTTTTTAAAAAATGGACTTCATTTTTGGATTCTACATGTTGAAAAATGGTTCGGGTGTACTTTTGAGATTTTTATAAAATACTTGAATTTTTTATGAATAGTAAAATACGATAATTTACGATAAATGCTAAATAATGGATTTATTGAGTCATTGATGATGATATACTGATGTAAGCCCAACTAGTTATAAGTCACATGAATTTATTACTTTTTTGGTTATGGAATCATCACTATTTCTGGTCTTGAGGGAAATTAATAAACTAATGATTCAAAAATTATTAAAACCCTCATCTGCTCCACTGTAAAACCCCCCTCACTCCCTCTTCTCTTCAGTATTCTCAAACCTTGTACCTTGCCAATATTCTGCCCATATCTCTCCCCAAGCTCCTCCCCCACGTCCAAAGGCCCTTAGTCTCTTCAAAATACCAAAACATCTCCCCTTAAGAGGTTCGCAAAGGAGATAGACTCAAGAGGTAAATTCATCTTTCCAACTCTTTCATTTATTTTAAGTTATTTTATTTTCTTATTTCTTTCCTCACCTCCCTTCACCCAAATGGTATGATAACTCCAGTAACATAAATGTATTGTAATTATATCATGATAATGGGATAATTAATTATCTTCTCTCCTTTCCCTACCTTTTATTTGAAAGAAATGAAATCACCATTTGAGATGTGCTAATTTAGCACATTCAAGGACAACAGTTTATCAATTTATATTGTAATATTTAATTCTAGTAGTGAAACCATTTGGGTTATGGTTGAACCAGATTATTATATATGTAATATATCCTTGTTATGGTTCTGTAATACTTTTGTACTAATTCTATTAAGTTATAAATCAAAACATGTTCATTGTAATCAAACCCACTGATTAACCAAAACGGTTCTCACTAAGGTTTTATATAATAACTCATCTTCACTCCCAATAACCAAATGAATTTTTATAACCTTTTAATATTCTAGATTTTCACTAATAACATGAAACTTCAATTATTTACAACCAATTTCATCTTACATGTTTCTTCCAAACATGAATATAAGTGAACCGATCTTTAAAAACCATGCAAGAAACCAGATCCGAACAATGAAATTGAACCTTATAACTAATAAAAATGGTCATGAATGAACTTAAAAAGGTTATAATAAATATTTTAAATATATTATAGGTTATTTATTATTTATTAATAAACCTAATTTGTTTTATTTAGGTCATTAATAACAAGTGGAGAACACCAACGAACTTAAGGTAAGGGATCCTCTTCATTTCACTCTTTATCAAGATGTTCTCTATGCTATGCCATTTTATGTGTAATACCTAATGATGGGGTATGATTGAGAACCTCCCCCATACTTCCATAATGATTTATAAGTGATGATAAACTTCTTTTCTCTCTCATCAAACACTCTTAGGTACACTTGATACCATGACGATAAACCATAACGAATTTTACCTGATCCTTCTTTGTTATTTCGGGTTGACTTATCTTTCTTTATATCAAAATGGAGTTATTTTATCTATTTATTTACATATTATAAATGATTTATAGTTTTAAAAAATTCCTTTATGAAGACCCTTTCATCACTCTCTTTCAGGGATATACATGTTTTTAAAAGATTCCCTCCTCAGAACTTTCTGATAAGCAAACCTGTTTTAAGGGAACTTCCAAAACTTTTACCCAATTTCAAGTTCACTTGATTAGCCACTAAATGAGGCTAATATTCATTGTTAATATACATAATTTTCATGTTCTTTGTTATTCATAAACACCATTTTAGTGAATTTTACACTTTGAACACCATTTCACATTATGATTGTAATACCTTCTTAAAATGCACTATTATGTGGTACATTTTTGAACATCATTTAAAGTACCCAATGATTCATCTGATTTTAAGGAATTTAATTTTACATATTTTAATTTGATATTTTTTTAAATTGATCTACACTTAAATATGAACATGTTTGATTCAGGGATCAATGGAGAATTCATGGAGGATGATGGAGATATTTGGCAATGAAAGGAAGCAATTCTGGAGAAGGCAGATTGGACACCATCCCACTAATGAGACTGTGTGGCCCCACATAAAGGCCCAATTAATCCCAAATTTCGTGGGATTCTAGAAGACATGTAAAGGAACAAATCACTCTTCAGGAGTTAATGCTAATTCGGCCTCCATGTTGGTCATTTAGGCGGCCCAAGTTAGAGATAAAATTCTGGGCCAGATTCTGCGGCCCAGAAAAACATTCCACCAATTTGATTATATCTCGGAATCCATAACTCCAAATGGGACCAAATTTTACAGGCTGTTATAAGATATCCGGATCTCCATTTGCTTCTTCTATGTCCCATCCTGATTCGGCCATATCGAAGGTCATCCAAACGCGTCTGTTCGGTGGATGAAATCTGGCTGCCACCTCGGGTCAAATGTGGAAAATTCCAAATTCCACAAACTTTCCACCACCCTAGGCCTACCATACTCAAGTGGGATGACTTGTACTGTTGAAGGCTCGACCCAAGGCTCCTAAAATGCCTATTTAAGGCAGTGGTGGTGAAGGAGTTAAAGATCTTGGATGCTTTGATCAATTGTAATGTTATGCTGCATTTTTGTTGCCTCAATTTTGTCGTTCACATGTAAGTTGTTCAATTCACATTAGTTTCTTAATAAAAGTTCTTCTTATACTCTTATTCTGTTGTTCTTAATATCAATTTGATACCGTTGGATCAAGGTGTGAATTTATTCACACCAACCCTTGTGAAATTATTCACACAGCGGTGGAGTGATCATTTTATTTTTGTTGTTTTCTTTACTTCTCCATTTCCTCTCTTATGAGTCTACTTTCCGCTTCCATTGAAACCATGGGATCAATGGAGGGCTAAACCAATTATGGGTTGATCCAAGGGAGTAGAAAGGGGCTGGATTGGATGTTATTTATCACCTAATTAATGTATAATCACTTCTTTAATTGGGATTTTTATTTGATGATTTTTAAACTCCATCGTCCTTGTTGAATTTAAGACCACACACTTCAAGTACTAATATGATTCTTTACCTTGAAGTGCTCAAAACATTGATCCTTCAAGTGTATAGGTGATTAGTATTAGAGGGTGTAGGCATTAAACCAGTAAGTGATGATGTTGTTTTATATCCTTAAATGAACCCATCTCAAATTTAAGAATTTGAAATCATTAAAAAGAAAATACGTCCAATCCACCCCGAGTGATAACCTAGGATCAACTCATTCCTTTAAATTGAATCCACTTAAATCTTTTAGATATCTTTAAAACCCATCCAAAATCAATCCAAGTTGTCCACTTCATAGCAAAAAATCCATCCCTTAGGTTGTGTATCTTAGGTATCTTCTTAGGTCTCTGTGGAATCGACAACCCAAGCTACACTACAAGGACCGTTCTACCCTTCTTCTCTTGGGTAAATTTGGGCGTGAACCAAATTTTGGCGCCGTTGCCGGGGACCAAGTAAGTACCTTAGATCCAAAAAAAAAACTTCTTTCCTCACCTCCATTCTTCTACTCTCACCCAAGATCTCTTATCTTGTCCCTTTCTCGTTTTTTTTTTGGCGCATGTCCGCCTACACCCGCGATTTCTCAAACAGACTAGTTAGGGTGGAAAGTCCTAGGATATGGGAGTCAAGTGAACCTAAGGGATTGTTTAAATCAGATTCAAATACTCTTGAAACCCCAAAGTCAGAACTTGAAACAAGTCCAATGGAGGGTCATCCACAAAATCAAATTGTAAACCCTGGGGGGAATCAAATGGGAAACCAAAACCAAGAAGCTCCAAACTTAGGGAATGTAGTTGATCAAACCATGAACGACTACCTCACTCCAGCTTGGACCAATTCCCCCTCATGCATTAGACACAATTCCATAGGAGACACAAACTACATATTCAAACCCCATGTCCTAAACCACCATCCAACCTTTCATGGGATGGAGTCAGAAATGTCATACCTTCATGTCAAAGAGTTCAACGACATTGTTGAAACCATGTGTCCCCCACATCAACTAGAATCCGCTAAGATGAGGCTATTTCCTTTTTCATTAAAGGATCAAGCTAAAATTGGATAAACAACTTGAGACCTGCATCAATTCACTCTTGGGACCAACTGCAAAGAGAATTCTACAAAAATACTTCCCTCACCACAAAACAAGTGCACTTAAAAAGAGCATCAAAAACTTTTTTGAAAAAGAGGGAGAGTCATTTTATGAAACATGGGAGAGGATCAAAGACACCCTAAACATGGTTCCACACCATGGTTTTTCTATACCTGAACAAGTGAGAATTTTCTATGAAGGGTTGGGTCCGGGTAATAAACAATTCATTGACATGATGTGTAATGGAACTTTTAAAAACAAGGCCCCAAATGATGCTTACGAGTATCTGGAAAGTCTGGCTGAACAAAACCAAACTTGGGAAACTTCACCTTATTCTGAAAAGCCACAAAGAACCACTGGAATTCATACACTTAGAGAAGAGGAAAGCCTTAGGGCCAAACTCGCAGCACTCTCTAGGAAGGTTGAAGAGATAGACCTTAGGAAAGTCCATGAAATCCAAAATGTAGACCTTGTTTGCACAATTTGTGACAAACATGACCATAAAACAGACAACTGCCTAACCATTCCATCCATCAAGGATGTTCTTCTAGGAGGACCTCTAGCAGAAGTCAATGCCCTAAACTTTCAAAATCTTCAATACCAAAACACCTTCAATCCTAGGTACAATGACCACCCAGGTTTCTGATGGAAGGATAACCATCAACATAGCCAACCACAAGGGAAAAATCCTTACCCTCAACAGAACTACCAAACCCATAACCAGTTCCAAACCCAACCTATCCAATACCAACAGCCATCGGTCCATTTTCAACAAACCATCCCACCTCCAAAATATCCCCTTGGGATAAACCAACCTACTCAAGCACCAACCCAAACTGTTCCACAAAGCCTACTAGAACAACTATGCAAACAAATGGAGAGGATGAACTCAGAAGTCTCTTCCCTAAAACAAGAACTTCAAACCATCAAAACAGGAAAGGCACCCATGCCTACTCAGGCGGTGCCATCCTCAACTTCAAGGGGAGAGTCAAGTTGTGCTCAAACAACACATGAACAACTAAAGGCTGTGACTGTTTTAAGAAGTGGGAAATCAATTGAGAAACCTGAACAACTAATTCAGAACCCACCTGAAGATTCAAACTTGGATGAAAATTTAAATGAACCACAAGATCAAACTGAGGAAACTAATAACAATGTGAAAGAAACAACTCTTCAACAAACAACCCCACAACCTGTACCATTTCCTCAACGCATGAGGGGGAAACCCAAGCCTGAACTGAGTGAAACGTTGGGGGAAATATTTTCACAAGTCAAGTTGAACATACCCCTTCTCGATGCCATCCAAACTATACCTTCCTACTCAAAGTACCTTAAGGACTTGTGCACTTTTAAAAGAAAATTTTCACATAAAAACCAAGTCCTTTTGGCTGCTAATGTGAGTACCACCATTCAAGGGACCATTCCTCCTAAGTTGAAAGACCCAGGTTTCCCTTACATCAATGTTGAACTAGGAGAAAGAAAATTTGTCAAGGCCTTGTGTGACCTAGGTGCTAGTGTCAATCTCATACCATATGCTGTGTACTGCCAGTTAGGCCTAGAAGAACTCCAACCCACATCTGTCACACTTCAACTTGCTGATCGTAGCATTAGGGTTCCAAAGGGGATTTTAAAGGATGTTTTGGTAAAGGTTGAAAACTTCATCTACCCTGCTGATTTCATTGTCCTTGACAACCATCCAAACTTAGGAAATAAGGAACAAACCTCAATCATCCTTGGCCGTCCTTTCCTTGCAACAATCAACTCTGTTATCCGAGTCCGAAATGGGAACATGACCATCACCTTTGGGAACATGAGTCTAGACTTGAACATCTATAATGCAAGCTCACAAATAGGGGATGACGAGGATATTCATGAAGTAAACATGATAGGAAGCATTGATAATGAATCCATGGAACATCAAGGAATATTTGATGAATGTTTAAGTCAGAATGAGATTGATTTCCTTTGTTCATATGAAGGAAGTTTATCTCCTTAGCTTGAATCATTTTCAAATTGCTCTTATGATGAAGTCTTAGGTCCAAAAATCAGTGAAACCTTTCAAGAAACCAATTTCATAGAGACCCCTCTAAATTCCTTCCCTAAATTTGATCAAGCCAACCTAGTAGCTGAAACTTCTACATGTGAGGAATCAATCCAATCTGAACCTCTAAAAAAAGAAATTGATCTTGATCCAATGTCCCAATCTTCTGCTAAAATTCTGAACCAACCTGATCTTGAATTGAAGGAACTTCCTACTGCACTAAAGTATGACTTCCTAGGGGAAAATCAAACACATCCTATTGTCATTTCTTCTTCTCTTGAAGCCAATCATGAGAGGATGCTTCTAGATGTCCTTAGGAAGCATAAGAAAGCCATTGGTTGGACCCTTTCTGATATTCCGGGGATTATCCCACTTATCGGGACTCATAGGATTGTTCTGGAATCTGATTCAAAGCCATGTCGTCAACCTCAACGGCGACTCAATCCTAATCTCATGGAGGTAGTAAGGAAGGAACTTCTGAAATTGTTAAAAGCTGGTATCATATATCCCATAGCTGAGAGTGAATGGGTGAGCCCAATCCAAGTGGTTCCAAAAAAGGCTGGAATCACAGTGATAACCAATGAGGATGGAGAGATTTTTCCAACAAGGGTGAGTAGTGGATGGAGGGTCTGCATTGACTATAGGAAACTAAACTCATTCACCAAGAAGGACCATTTCCCCTTACCATTCATTGACCAAGTCCTTGAGAGAGTGGCAGGTCATGCCTTCTACTGTTTCTTAGATGGGTACTCGGGGTACAATCAAATTGAGGTCTCCCTAGAGGATCAAGGGAAGACTACATTCACATGTCCTTTCGGTACCTTTGCCTTCAAATGCATGCCCTTCGGGTTATGCAATGCCCCTAGAACCTTCCAGCGGTGCATGATGGGAATCTTCTCAGACATGGTAGGGGATTTTCTTGAGGTCTTCATGGATGACTTCTCTGTGTTTGGGGATACTTTTGAGGGATGTCTGCAGAATGTGGAGAGAGTCTTGTCAAGATGTGAAGAAAAAAATCTGGTCCTAAACTGGGAAAAATGCCATTTCATGGTTAAAGAGGGACTTGTTCTAGGACATCTGGTCTCGAGTAGGGGGATTGAAGTTGATAAAGCAAAGGTTGACATCATTCGTCACCTTCCATCACCCAAAACTGTCAAGGAAGTGAGGTCTTTCTTAGGACATGCTGGTTTCTATAGAAGATTCATCAAGGACTTTAGTTCAATATCCCGTCCCCTTTGTGCTCTCTTAGTAAAGGATGCTCCATTTGTTTGGACAGAAAGTTGTGAGGGTTCATTCTCAACTCTCAAATCCTCTCTCACCTCTCCTCCCATTATGAAATCTCCAAATTGTAACCTTCCTTTTGAACTTATGTGTGATGCCAGTGACTTTGCTGTTGGAGCTGTGTTAGGACAACGTTGTGATAAAACTCATTATGTCATTGCTTATGCAAGAAAATCCTTAAATGATGCCCAAATCAACTACACCACCACTGAAAAGGAGTTACTTGCTATTGTGTTTGCCTTAGAGAAGTTTAGGTCCTACCTCTTAGGATCACCCATCACTGTGTTCACTGACCATTCTGCACTAAAATACCTCTTCCAAAAACAAGATGCTAAGGCTAGACTGATTAGGTGGGTCCTTCTCTTACAAGAATTTGACCTCACAATAAAGGATAAAAAGGGAGTTGAAAATGTTGTAGCTGATCACCTCTCTAGGATGGAATTCATAGACAACTCAAATCACCTCTCTGTGTCTGATTCGTTTCCTGATGAACACCTATACTCTGTGAGTGACTGCCCTTGGTATGCTGACATAGCAAATTTCTTAGTGACAGGAGTCATTCCAAAATTCTTAGGGACTCAAGCTCGAAGGAAATTTCTTTCTGATGTTAGACACTATGTGTTTGATGATCCTTACCTCTATAAGTTCTGCCCTGACCAAGTAATTAGGAGGTGTGTTCCAGAATCTGAACAAGAGTCCATCCTTAAATTCTGTCATAGTGAGGCATGTGGAGGTCACTTTTCCTCTAAGAAAACATCTGCTAAGATTCTTCAATGTGGTCTTTTCTGGCCCACCCTTTCAAGGGACTCCTACACATATTGTCAAAGTTGTCCTAGGTGTCAACAAGTAGGGTCCATCACAAAAAGGAATCAAATGCCACTCACTCCCATCTTGGTGGTTGAAATCTTTGACTGCTGGGGAATTGATTTCATGGGTCCCTTCCCAAACTCTCGGGGATACCTCTACATACTCTTAGCTGTTGATTATGTCTCAAAATGGGTTGAGGCCATTCCCACAAAATCCAATGATCATCAAACTGTGATTAGTTTCCTAAAAGAAAACATATTCTTTAGATTTGGAATTCCTAGGGCTATCATAAGTGATCGTGGAACACATTTTTGCAATCGTCCATTCTCATCACTCATGGAAAAATATGGAATTTCTCACAAAGTGTCCACTGCTTACCACCCACAGACCAATGGTCAAGCTGAGTTAGCCAATCGAGAAATTAAGCAAATTCTTGAAAAAACTGTCAACCCCTCTAGGAAAGATTGGTCTGAGAAACTCTTAGATGCTCTTTGGGCCTATAGAACTGCATATAAAACCATTTTAGGAATGTCCCCATATAGGTTGGTTTATGGAAAAGCATGTCATTTGCCAGTGGAGATTGAACATAAGGCCTTCTGGGCAATTAAGAAAATGGATTATGACCTCTCATTGGCCGGAACGAAAAGGAAATTAGATCTCAATGAACTGGAGGAACTAAGGATGGAGGCTTATGAAAATTCAAAGATCAATAAAGCTAGAGTTCAAGCCTACCAATCTAGGAATATCAAGGTCAAACATTTTGAACCGGGAAAACTTGTGCTCTTGTATAGTTCAAAACTTCATTTACATCCGGGAAAGTTAAGGTCTAGATGGTCAGGACCTTTCATAGTGCATCATGTATTCCCCCATGGGGCAGTAGAGATTCAAGATCCCACAAGTGGTTACATTTTAAAGGTCAATGGTCAAAGGTTAAAACCATTCATTGAATCATTCAATAAACAAGAAATAGATATTGAGTTAATTGATCCAATCTATGAACCAGGAAAAAATTGATAAATTTGGGATCTATGTCGGGCTAACGACGTTAAACAAAGCGCTGCATGGGAGGCAACCCATGGTTTTTAAGTTTCCTATCATTTTGTTGTTTTAATAAAATTTATATTTTAATTAATCATTTTTATATTAAAAAAAATATAGACTGTTGACCTGTTCTTCTATTATGAGTATGGATGGGTACGAAAGTGGAGCACCATATTCATCCGTGTCACGTGGTGTGATCCTTGAGTAATACCTTACCCAGAAATTTAAAGAGAAGACAATGTATCATCAGTTTATTTTATTTTATATATATACTTATATTTTACTTATATATATATATATATACTCTTTTGTTTTGTTTGTTTGTTTTCCTTTTTCCACTAGGGAACTTTGCAAGCGACATGGATATCAAAGGAATAAATTCGAGCGGCAAGAACTTCAAACTTCAACCACCAGGTGACTTCATTCCATAATCCTCATTTTCAATTTCCTTTTTAAATTTTTATTCCCTGCCTCTACTCCTTCTAATTTTTCATTTCTTCAAACACTAGGGACAGTGTTGTTTTATGTTGGGGGGAGATAAAATAAAAAAAATGCTTTTGTGTCAAAAACAAAAATTGAATGATTTGAAAAAAAAAGTAAATGGAAGGAAAAATTCCTTTAACTTTGAACATGGTAATACACATTGCACACTTTGAAAATGAATATCAAATAATTTAGCATGCTCTGATTCTGATTTTAATCCTTGTATAATTTCATGAGCATAGATTTTGGAAAGTGTGGCTGTCCAATGTGATATTTCATCATTTATATTTTCATCCAAATAAAAAAAATGCCACAATGCACGTCCTCTAGACTGTGGGGAACTAATTTGAATTTTTGGGGTCCCATAATAAATAGAATAGGATGGTTTTATTTTTATGAATAATATGAGTATTCAAAAAAAAAATTATAAAAAAAAATTATTAAAAAATAAAAAATAAAAATTTGCGTGTAGAGCAATGGATTGATAAAATGCGAGGCTTTCGGCACTTGGGGATCGTGACTCCAGAGTTGTCTAGCCCTGAGTTTTTCAATCTATCTCTATTTATGGTAATATGACTTTGTTTTTGATAAAGTTAACTCGAGACGATGCCCAAGTATGTGGGCTTCACTTGGTGCCCTAAGGCCTTTGAGTCTGGGAGTCATCAGAAAAGTCTTGCTACATGGGTTAATTTGATTAATTGCAATCTCAATTACTATAGCAATATTGCAAAAATAAATCAAAAAAAAAAAGAGGGATTAAGAATACTCATATTAGGATTAAATGTGATTCCACCTAGCGCTTCCATGATTTCCCCCTTGAATGAAAATGAACCCCCATATCTATTGTGATTCACAACACATCATTACACCTAATTGAGTTGGATAAAGTATGATGATGGATTTGATCAAAGGAATGGGCTTGGGATTGGGATCTGCTTATGAACATATCTTGTATTAAAATATTTTGATGGGTTTCATGATTGTTTGGTATAAGGTTTTTTGGTGATCATTGTGTATTAAAATGTTTTTAGGAAAGGGAATTCGAATTTCATTTTGTTGAGATATATTTTGCTCGGGACTAGCAAAACTCAAGTTGGGGGGTGTGATTAGCCACTAAATGAGGCTAATATTCATTGTTAATATACATAATTTTCATGTTCTTTGTTATTCATAAACACCATTTTAGTGCATTTTACACTTTGAACACCATTTCACATTATGATTGTAATACCTTCTTAAAATGCACTATTATGTGGTACATTTTTGAACATCATTTAAAGTACCCAATGATTCATCTGATTTTAAGGAATTGAATTTTACATATTTTAATTTTATATTTTTGTAAATTGATCTACACTTAAATATGAACATGTTTGATTCAGGGATCAATGGAGAATTCATGGAGGATGATGGAGATATTTGGCAATGAAAGGAAGCAATTCTGGAGAAGGAAGATTGGACACCAGACCACTGATGAGACTGTGGGGCCCCACATACAGGCCCAATTAATCCCAAATTTAGTGGGATGCTATAAGACATGTACAGGAACAAATACCTCTTCAGGAGTTAATGATAATTCGGCCTCCATGTTGGTCATTTAGGCGGCCCAAGTTAGAGATAAAATTCTGGGCCAGATTCTGCGGCGCAGAAAAACATTCCACCAATTTGATCATATCTCGGAATCCATAACTCCAAATGGGCCCAAATTTTACAGGATGTTATAAGACATCCGTATCTACATTTTCTTCTTCTATGGCCCACCCTTATTCGGCCATCTAGAAGGTCATCCAAACGAGTCTGTTCGGTGGATGAAATCTGGCTGCCACCTCGGGTCAAATGTGGAAAATTCCAAATTCCACAAACTTTCCACCACCCTAGGCCTACCATAATCAAGTGGGATGACTTGTACTGTTGAAGGCTCGACCCAAGGCTCCCAAAATGCCTATTTTAGGCAGTGGTGGTGAAGGAGTTAAAGATCTTGGATGCTTTGATCAATTGTAATGTTATGCTGCATTTTTGTTGCCTCAATTTTTTCGTTCACATGTAAGTTGTTCAATTCACATTAGTTTCTTAATAAAAGTTCTTCTTCTACTCTTATTCTATTGTTCTTAATATCACTTTGATACCGTTGGATCAAGGTGTGAATTTATTCACACCAACCCTTGTGAAATTATTCACACAACGGTGGAGTGATCATTTTATTTTTGTTGTTTTCTTTACTTCTCCATTTCCTCCCTTATGAGTCTACTTTCCGCTTCCATTAAAACCATGTGATCAATGGAGGGCTAACCCACTTATGGGTTGATCCAAGGGAGTAGAAAGGGGCTGTATTGGATGTTATTTATCACCTAATTAATGTATAATCACTTCTTTAATTGGGATTTTTATTTGATGATTTTTAAACTCCATCGTCCTTGTTGAATTTAAGGCCACACACTTCAAGTACTAATACGATCCTTTACCTTGAAGTGCTCAAAACTTTGATCCTTCAAGTGTATAGGTGATTAGTATTAGAGGGTGTAGGCATTAAACCAGTAAGTGATGATGTTGTTTTATATCCTTAAATGAACCCATCTCAAATTTAAGAATTTGAAATCATTAAAAAGAAAATACGTCCAATCCACCCCGAGTGATAACCTAGGATCAACTCATTCCTTTAAATTGAATCCACTTAAATCTTTTAGATATCTTTAAAACCCATCCAAAATCAATCCAAGTTGGCCAATTCATAGCAAAAAATCCATCCCTTAGGTTGTGTATCTTAGGTATCTTCTTAGGTCTCTGTGGAATCGACAACCCAAGCTACACTACAAGGACCGTTCTACCCTTCTTCTCTTGGGTAAATTTGGGCGTGAACCATCACTCTATCCTATGTTTTAATCCAACAATGTCTTTATAAAATCAGTATTTCTATTATGAAAAAATTATTTGTTCAATTCTGGTTTTACATAAAATAATTTCCTCTTTTCTACTTTAAAATCTCTATAGTATTTTCCTTAAAACTGCACAAAAATGTTTTAATGCTAAAATCTCTCAAATACATTTCCTAAATGTTTTCACTTATGTTTGAAAGAACTTACCATGTTGTATTTCTATTTTACATTATGAACGTCCATGTATGTTCTAATCCCTTCCTTCATGGATACTTTTATTATATGACCATTGGTTATACTTTATGTCATGATTGTGGTACCCAATTCTTTCCATGGGTACCCTTATGTTTATGTATGGTTGATTTTATATGATTATTTATATAGAAAGAATATTCATGAAAATTTTGAGATGGGTGCGCCCATATAGCACTCCAATGTATTGGGTAAAGTTAAGTTTCATTAGATGTGATGTGAAATGGGATTTACAGTTAGCCTTGACACATACTAAAATAGGAAACAGGATTGGTGGTTAGCCTTGACAAATCCTATAATGGGAAACAGGAATGGCGGTTAGCCTTGACCCACACTAAAGAAATTTTTTATGATTCTCCCACATTTATATGATACCATGTTTATATGATCTCATTATTATATGATATGATTTCATATGTTCCATTCTTTGGATATCATTATTTCATGCCTCCTAACTCATGTGCTTAAGATTTACCCTTATATTCATTCTCTTACTGAGATTTTTAGCTCATCCCTTTGTTCATGTGTTCCCCAGGGTACCCTAAGCAGGTGTAAGGGCTCAAAGAAAGTTAGGAGATCTTTATGGAGAATAAATAGAGAAGTGTTTTTTTAGCCCCATGTTTTATGTTTTATGTTTTATGTTTTATGTACCTAGTCTTCCAAGACACTAGACTTAATGATCCTTGGCTTGTACTCTGATATATAATTATGCATAAAATCATGAAATGTTATATGTAAAAGGCTTGGGTCACTATAGATACCCCCTATCAGTGATGCGATTAACATCACTTTTTTAGCATTGTTAAAGGCCATATTTGTAGTAAAGTGCATCTCAATACGACGCATGGTCTGACCAATATGACTCAAAGTGCATCTGTTTATTTAAAATTGTCATCAATTTTAGTAAAATGGACAATTTTCCTACTCAAACTGAGAAAAAATTTCTGATTATTTTTATACTTTGCGACAATTATCCATAAGTCATTTTTGAAATGTAGGAATAAAATGCACCTCAGTCTGATACATGATGTTCCCAGTATGACTCAAAGTGTTTGTTATGAGTTTAAAATTGATATTTTAGTTCAAAAAGTGTCACTCACTAAAAACTGATCAAATGTGCTCATATTTTCTTAATAATTTAGGATAATGATTCATAAGTCATTTGTGACATGTAGGAATCTATTTCACGTCAAACTGATACACGATGTGATCAGAATGAGAGAAAATTGTGTGTTTTCATTTTAAAATTACATTTTATTAAAAAAGAAAATTGACATACTAAAAATTGAGAAAACACATTAATATTGTTTTGATACTTTAGGACAATGATCCAAAATTAATTTTAGATGTGTTGGAATTAGTCACGCCTCAATCTGATGCACGTTCTGACCGGTATGACTCCAAGTGCATCTTTTTATTTAAAATTAACATAAATTTTAGTAAAATCATTACTTTCTGTTAATTTATTTCTTTATATTAATACTAAAAAAAGAATTTTTTTTCTTATAAAGGTGTTTTCTTCTGATTGATCAAGGGTGGTTTGTTCATCAATAGCATGAGTTGAGTTCAGATTAAAAGATAAAGGAACATTGATGTTTTTGAATGTATTTAATAATTTTTATTTATGTAATTGTATGAAAAAATGTTTGAAATGTCTATAATATAGTGTTTTGTTCTTGTGTTTGTGTTGTAAATTTCATCTCATTTAAATCCTATATTAGGACTTGTTTTTATTAATATCTTGTGTGTTTCTGGTGATGTGGTGTGCTATTGCATCGCACTAGAGTGTGGCCTTGTATCAGCACTTTTAAAAGCACTGATAGAGGACACATTTATCAGTTCTTTTAAAAGTGTTGATAAAGGTATACTTTATAGATTCTAAATTAAAGCACTTATAAAAGTTTGATTTATCAGTGCTGATAAAGGACCACTATATTAGCGTTTTTTCAATGCTAATAAAAGATTAGGGCTTTTAACATCACACATGTAGTCGGTGCTTTTCTAGTGTAGATAAAGGTCATTTCTAGTGCTGTTAAATGCTAGTTTTGTAGTAGTGTTCAGTGAGAAATAATAATAATGAATATTATTTGATTAAATAATATTTAATTATAACTCTCAAGTTAAGCACATGTCAAGAAATAATAATATTGTTGTTATTATTTGACATGGGGTTTTCGCTAGGATTAATGAAATAATTAAAGGCACTTGTGAAAATTATTTTATTATTACCCTAGTGAAATAAATGTTTGGTTACACAACTAGAAAATATGGATACCACCACACTTGTATTTCTACAATTTAATTAACTGTGGCAATAGAGAAGTATTACCCCCACAGGTTTTATGTGAACCGTGGCCACATCCTCCTATGTAACCCGAACCTCCCTACCTCTCACGATACTCTTGAACCTCCCTGCCTCCTGCCTCTCACGATCCTCTCAAACCTCCCTGCCTCTCACGATCCTCTCGTGATCAAAGCCCTCTCCCTACCTCACATGATCGAAGCCCCCTCCCTGCCTGCTGCAATCGAATTTGTCTCCCTGTCTTCCGCGATCAAAGCCCTCTAGACGATCGAACCCCCCGCTTCTCTCATGAATAATCCTCTCTCAGATGATCTCTCCCTACTCTCGCAACATAGGCTCACGCAATGGAAGTCTACCCATTCCCTACTCTCATGAAATCCTACCCTCTCCAGATTTGTCGAAGGAACCCTACATTCCCATGCTTTGGAGGACAAACCCTATTCGCTCCCTTCTGTCGTGATTCACCCATTCTAGCAGGTGAACTGGTAAGGGTTACTCTAAACCAAGGATACCCTAATTTAAACTTTTTTCATTTGATAAATTCTACCATTGGTTATTATTAGAGATCCGTTCACTTGGAAATGTTGTTTTGGTTGAAGTTTTACATATTCTGGTTTGAGGAAGCTATTGTTTGAGAATTTATGAGCAGAACTTGTTTAATATATTTAATTTATATGAGTAGATTTTAATTTTTTCTAATGATTTAGTTACATAGAGTTATAATGATGAAGATCATTATATCTATGTGAAGTAGTTTTTAACGCATTCAAGAGTATTTTGAAATGTTTTATAGGATCTAAAAATGTCTATAAAAATTTGGAAATTCTATATATCATGATACTAATGAAGTGAAAAAGGAAATGATAGGTAATATATTACATTGTTTTAGAAAATTGGAGAAGGATATTACCACTAGTCTGATATCCATCAAAATTTCACAATATTTTAGAAACCTCACTACCACCTAGATGAATCCTACATCCATTGCTCCAGTAAAACCGAAGAGTCCTTAAAAATTTATCATTTAGGGTAAAATTATATATTTTGAGAACATTCTTTAAAAATACTTACAATCTTCAACCTAAAGACTACATCAAGGGATTCCTGGTATCCTCAAAAACATTGGAAGACATCACCCACTATACTTCTACTATATTTAATGCTTTTATTTTTTCTTTAATATATTCACCCATGCCCAATTAAGGCATAATATTGTCACATTCTCTCATGGACTAATGTTTTGTGAACATATATTCAATATTCCACCATCAAACTATCTTCTATAACCCTGAAAATCTTTATTCGAGCAATATTAAGATATAATGGTACTTTAGGTTGATGTGATTTATCCTCACATAAAACACTAACTTCTAGGCCAAATGAATCACACTCGGATTACCAAAGTAGAGTGATTAATTTTTCTAGATGATTTCAAGCTCCACACATAGAAATTTAGTCTTGGTAGAAATAGAATTAGAATCTAATATAGATTAATCTTTACTAAAATTGAACTTCATTATAGATTAGGAATAAAAACTTCCAATCTTTAAAATAGAACGAATTAAAATCTAGATAATCCAATCAGAGGTGAATTTGTCTCTAATACCAACTAAAGGGGGCAGTTTGAGATATGAACCACATTTAGTGGGGGTTTAATTAATTTTGGTGACTTTTAATTACCTTTTTTGTATTTTTAAATTTTTATCCCTTTTCTTTTTACCTCTATCACTATTAGGTGAGTGGTTATTTTATTATCTCTTTCCTCCATTATTTCTTATGTCATAATCAAAAAACACACATAAGTGGCATATTAATTTCTAAGGTTCACATATTAGTATGATAAGTCTAATCATTAGTGTAATTTGGTGACACCTAAGGTCACAAAACCGATTAGTAAATACCTCTGAGCTTTAAACTATAGTCTCCTGACAGTATAGAGTGTGTATATTGTAACACCCCGACCCCTCTAAACCGGAGTCGGTTAATTGCTTGTTATATTGGAATGGTTATAAAGAATGGAAATCCCAAAGGAACGATCATTTTAGTAGTATTAAGAAAACTAGATACAGAAATTTAACTCAAATTACATTGGAAAATGTAACAAAATACAATACGTAACAAAAACTAAAAACTGCATCCACAAGAACTCAATAAATGATCTCTGATTCATCACCTATTGAAGGTAAACAGTGAAAGGGGTGAGCTCAAATGCTCAGTAAGGGTTAAAATTGGAAGAAGCATGAATCAATAATAATTTAATTGTAAACAATTTGATATAATCAATATGTCATGGTGAATAAATGAAAAACTCACGCCATTAATAAACTGAAAATGAAACTGCATCCATAGATTTTTTCATAGTGAAAACCTCATAGATAGTAATAACTGAGAATTAATAAAGATGATTCTTATTAATTGGACGTCATGTATCTAGAACATGATACCATAATACTATAAAAATGATTTAGTTATGTGGGTAGAAACCCATCTGATTTTTAGAAACAAACTCGAAGGATTTGTTGACAACTGATTTGTCTCATGAGACCTACTGATGCATCGAGGGGATATAACGGGCCCCACCCGCCACTGAATGTCCAAATAATTATTTATACATTGATTAAATACAAGAGAAATATGATTTTTCAATATCTTTATAGATTATAGTATACGGATTCATCAATATTTCCATAGTTAAAATAACATTCCAAATAAACATCGTATGTAAAATGGTATGTGGTTTAGAAAACAAACATACCATCATATGAGATTATGGATATCTAAAATAAATATAATTTCAAATGAAAATTGATCTCAAATGGTAATTAGGTACACCGCATAAGGATTATTAGGTGCACAATACAAAGTTAGTCACAACAAAATGGTAGTTGAGACAAAGGCCCTTACCACAATGTAATTGGTCGAATCATATGACCAGAACATAATAAACCTCAAATGAATCATTTAATAACATGAATATAAATAGAATTATGTCATTATATATCAAATGGCAGTGCACATATACCACATACAATAAATAAGTGTTGAACAATGAAAATCTCACAGAAATGAAAGTGAGATGAGAAACCCCTTACCTTTTGCTCAATTGTGTTCTTCGTTTGTTTTAATGACCTGAATAATAAAATTTAGATTAATTAATTAATAATTACATAACCTCATATACATGTAATTTATTTATTATAACCTTATTAGGTTCATTCATGTCCCTTTTAATGGGTTTAAGAGGTTCAATTTTATTGTTTCTGAAGCATTTTCTTCCTTGGTTTTCATGATTCGTTTTCTTGTTTTCATGAATGGAAGTTCGTTTGAAATGTGGTTAAACATATATAATTGTTAATATATATTATTTTTGAAATTAATGAGATATAAATTATCATATAATTATTTTGGGTTATATACCATGATGATGATTCATTAGTTAAAATTTTATTACAAATATTTGGATTAACTTGGCCATTTTGTTCATAATGAACTTGTTTTGTATTATTATTTCATATTAGGAGTGTGTAAAGATTACAGAACATTAATGTAGTTAAATAAATATATTCTGATCTGTTTCAACCATTAAAATGGTTTCATGACCAGTAATGAAGGAGAAAGTGAAGAACAAACTCTATTGTTCACAAAGGTTATAAATTGGAACCTCATAGACGTTGATTTCGTTTATAAAAATAAAAAGGGTGAGTAAGAATATTGATGATGGTTATTACATTAACATGATATAATTCCAGTATATAGATGATACTGTATTTTCCCATGGTCATTTTTATAGATGAGGTGAGGAGAGAAAAAGAAAAGGTATGAACTTGAAAATAAAAGAAAAGATGAGAGATCCCTTATGAAAATTTGGCAGCCTAACGACGTCGCTTAAAAATTAATAAAATAAAATGATGAGAGAAAAAGTGTATCTCATAATATTTAAATCAAAAGGACAGTAATAATAACACATAAAATCAAACCCCAACATATGAGAATGGAAAATCAAATAGATAACATAAAAGGAGTGTCGACTAGAAGAAGAGAATGAGGGATTCCCTTACCTTGTAGAGTAACTCCTAGATCTTGAAGGATGGGACCTTGGGGGAATAAGGAAACCTTGGGAGGCCTCCTAGGTAGGTAATAACACCATATCTTTTAGGATATTGAGTTTGGAATGAAATAAAACAAAGGGGGTGAGTGGGTGTTTATAGGAAAAGAGAGGTAGTTTTTTATAATTTTAAAAGGACACCTCATTAGTGGTTTTTGCCAAACCATGGGCTTTCCCATGGTATTTGCCCATGGTTTTAGACACTTGGGATACCTCATGTCATACGTTAATGTAAAAAAGTCTATTATACTTTTATATTTAATTATTACATCATTATGATGTCATTAAACCACCGAAAACTCAAAACTGAATTTTTAATATTCATGAAAAATTCATGTATTTTAGAAAAATCCCAAAAATTCACCCTAACCATTTTTTGATGTGTAAAATTAAAAAATAAATTCCATTTTTTGAAAATAATTTTCTAAGTATTTTTAATTTAATTTTTAAATAAAATCATAGTTAATTCAAAAAATATCATTTTTAAAGGTACAATTAGTTCTATATCACGTTGAAAAATTAATTAAGATCTCATTATCTTGTTACCTTAAGAAAATAAAATATTATCATTATTTACTATTTATAAGGGTCATATTACTATTCATATTACTATTCATAAGGGCCTGTTACTATTCATCAAAAAATCAAGTTGGTTCTATCAGACTCCAAATGACTTACTGGTCACAACTCTAGATGATTGTTTTTTGAAATTCAAAACATAGAAGTGGAAAATTTAATTTTAATGGATAGCTTATAAATTTCTCCTATAATGTTTTGATTCAAAAAAGATTTAGATCTTCATAAAATATAGTCTATCTAATGAATAGAAAGTAATTAAGAGGAACATACTATAAAATTTTTGGGGTGTTATATTATTTCGTCCTTCAGAAATTTCGTCCTCGAAATTTTGTGTATAAAGCCCACCAAAAAGATGTGGGTGGTTATTCTTCATTAAATCCTATGGTTCCCATGTTGTTTCCTCCATATTCTGGTTTTTCCAAAGAACCTTTACTAGATGAGTCGTCCGATTTCTCAATACCTTCTCTCTTGTGTCAAGAATCCCGATAGGCTCTTCACAGTATGATAAATCAGGTTTCAGTTCAATTTCTTCTTAGGTGAGTACATGCATTGGTTCTAGCATGTATTTCTTCAACAATGACACATGGAACACATCATGAACTTTTGAGGGGATTGGCGGCATTGCTAATCGGTAATCCACACCTCCAATTTTTTCTAGGATTTTAAATGGTCTGATGTACCTGGGGCTCAGTTTCCCTTTCTTACTGAACCTTAAGAAACCCTTCCATAGAGATACTTTCAGAAAGACATGATCTCCCACTTGGAATTCCAAATCCTTCCTCCGGTTTTCAGCATAACTCTTCTGCATACTTTGGGCTACTTTAATATGGTCTTTGATTGTCTACACCTTTGTCGTGGTCTCTTCAATAAGTTATGGGCCTATAAGTTTCCTCTCAGCAACTTCATCCCAACAAGTTGGAGTTCGACATCTCTTTCCATATAATGCTTTATATAGAGCCATTTTAATACTATAATGGAAACTATTATTGTATGAAAATTCCACCAAAGGAAAGTATTGATCCCACATACCTTGTAAGTCAAAATATCATGACCTAAACATATCTTCTAGAGTTTGAATAGTCCATTCAGACTATCCGTTAGTTTGGGGGTGATAAGTAGTACTCATACGAAGCTCAGTATTCAAAGACTTCTGGAGACTTTTCCAAAATTTTGATGTAAATCGGGGATCTCGATCGGACACAATAAATAGAGGTTAACCATGAAGCCTTACAACTTCATTAATATAAAGTATCTCAAGGCGATCAAGTGGTAAATCCTCTCTTATAGGAAGGAATCCTGCTGATTTTGTTAGACGATCAGCGATTACCCATAATGCATCATTATTTCTAGGTCTCCTTGGTAGTCCGGTGAAAAAATACATCATAATTCTATCCCACTTCCACATAGGAATAGGTAAAGGTTGCATCAATCCTCTAGGATTTTGCCTCTCTACATTCACTTGTTGACAAACTAGACACCTTGACACGTATTCAACGAATTACCGCTTCATATTATCCCACCAGAAATATTACTTCAGATATTTATACATATTTGTGCTACCCCGGTGTATAGAGAAATTTGATCTATGAGCATCGTCTAATAGTTCTCTTTTTAGCTCAGGTACCAATGGAACGCATAACCTCTTCCCAAAATCCAGAACTCCTTCCTCACACACAAAGTCTTCCAATCTCTCATCCTTAACTGCAATAATTTTCTTATGTAGATTTTCATCATTAGATTGAGATATTTTTATCTTATTTGGTAAAGATATTTTATCAATCATTTGAAATAGGAAAGATTCTTCCCCTTCCTTATCAATTCAAATATCCATCTTTAGTATATCCATGAATATAGGATCTCTCTCAATCCTCATTTGAGTCAGAAGTCCATGATCTTTCCTGATTAATGCATCTTCCACCATATTTTCCTTTCCTGGTTGGTAGTGTATGGAATAATCGTAATCTTTGAGTAACTTGAGCTATCTCCTTTGCCTCATGTTGAGTTCTTTTTGTGTGAAAATTTATTTCAAACTCTTGTGATCTGTGTATATCTCACATATTTCTCTTTAAAGATAGTGTATCCATATTTTCATAGCAAAGATTATGGCTGCTAACTCAAGATCATGAGTTGGATAATTTTTCTCATGAGTCTTCAACTGTCTTGATGCATAAGAAATAACTTTATCATTTTGCATAAGGACACAACCTAGACCATTCTTTAAAGCATCACTATATATTAAAAATCCATCACTTCCAGATGGAAGATTCAAAAATTGGAGCATTGACCAATCTTCTTTTAAATTCTTAGAATAATTCTATACATTCTCTCATCCATACAAACTTAACCCCTTTACGTGTGATCTTGGTTAGCAGGTTATCCAGTCGAGTGAAATTCTAAACAAAATGCTGATAGCAACCTGCTAAGGCAATAAAACTACATACATCGGTTATGTTTGTTGGTGTGGGAAAATCTTGGATTACCTTTGTCTTTACAGGATCAACTAGGATTCCATCCTTAGAGACAATATGGCCTAGAAAAAAACTGATTGAAGCTATAATTCACACTTGCTAAACTTCCCATATAATTTATTGCTTCTAAGAGTTATCAGAATAATCCACAAGTGATTCTCATGGTATTCATTTCTTTTTGAGTATACAAGGATATTATTGATGAATACCACAACAAAGTTATCAAGGTATTCCTTGAAAACTCTATTCATTAAATCCATGAAAATAGAGGGTGCATTTTTCAGTCCAAAAGGCATTACTGTAAAATCATAATTCCCATACCTAGTTTGAAATACTGTCTTAGGAATATATTCCTGCCTCACACACAGTTGATGATATTCTGATCGAATTTCAATCTTTGAAAAGTATTGAGCTCCATGAAGTTGATCAAATAAATCATCAATCCAGGGAAGAGGATACTTATTCTCTATTATAATAGCACTGATTTCCCAATAATCATTGCATAGCCTCGCGGATCCATCTTTCTTTTTGAAAAACCAGACTGGGGCTCCCCATAGAGAAACACTAGGTCAAATAAATCTTTGGTCATTAAAATCCTCTTGTTTTTTCTTTAGCTCCACTAACTCCACAATGTCCATTATATAAGGGGTCTCTGATATATGTCTTACACCCATAATTAAGTCAATAGAGAACTCAACTTCCCGCTCTAGAGGATTTCTAGGTAAATCATCTGGAAATACTTCAATGTACTCTTGCACTATGTGTACATCTTTAATTTGAAGATTTCTTTCCTCACCCATAGATATTGGATTATCTTTCTCTCCAAGTATTTCATTCAGTAAAGCTACTAGGGGTGGTTCTAGATAAGAATCAGATGGCGAGGTTTTTTCTCTAAAGATAAGATATTCTACACCATTTTTAAAAATTATAACTTCTTTTTTCTTGCAATAAATCTTCGCATCATAACTTGACATCCAATCCAGACTGATAATTATATAAAATTCAGTCATTGGTATGATGATAAGCAACTAAATCATGTTTTGGTGTATGGAGGGGGACTAGTCAACATGCCTTTGTTGCAATGATACATCCCTTGAGAGTTTTGACTGAAAACTCCTTTATTAAATCAAATTGGACATATCTAATTTTCATGGAAAACTGGAAAGATATAAATGAATGCGATGATCCAGAATCAAATAAAGTGTTTTCTAAGTTTGAGGAAACAATTAAGGTACCTTCCACCACATCATTGGGAACTTCAACCTCTGCGGTTGTAATAGCATGGGCTCTCCCTTTCTCTCTTGGCCGTTTCTAAGTTAAGTTTACTTGGCGCTTAGGACACTCATTTTCATAGTGTCCCATCTCTCTGCAATTGTAGCATTGAATATCATTAAATTTTTTCTTCCCCTTGCATTCATCAGATCGATGACCCTTTTCTCCACATTTATAGCAGACTCTCATGCCTTTTAAGCATTTCCTAAGATGATTCTTTCCATAGTTTTCACATGATGGGAATAGCTTTTTTACCTTGTTCTTATTTGGTTCTTCACCATTCCCTTGGTTATTAGAGTACCTCTTATTATCTTGTTTTCCCTTGAACAAATTTGATCTAGAAAATTCCTTCTCTATTTTGATGGCACTTGATAAAATTTCATCATATGATGAAAATGTTTGAGAAGCCAATGCCCTTCGAAGACTTGGCTTAATACCTTTAGAGAAATGATCAATATTTTCTATCGAGTCACATACGTAATCTACAGCATACCTGGATAGCCTTGTGAAAGTAGCCTCATACTCTACAACACTGTCTTCTTCCCTTTGCTTTAAGCCAAGGAATTTCCTCTTCATTTCGATTCGTTGCTCACGAGGGAAATATTTTTTGAATAATATTTCCTTAAAATTCCTTCATTATATATCTTCTATTTATTCTTCCTATATGGTATTCTGAATCAAGGACCACCATTGATCAGTATCTCCCTTGAGACAATATAATATCAGTACTACCTTTTTCATTTTCATTACATCTTAATGCCATGAATATCTTTTCAAGGGACTTGATCCATTACTCAGCAACCACCAGATTATTAGACCCACTAAAAGATGGATTCTTTTTTCACATGAAATGATCCAACATAGGTGTGGAATGATTAGTCGTTACAACTTGATTAATTTGTCCAAATATAGTCAGGATTTGATCTACTCCAACATTGACTGTGTTGACTTTCTCAATGGGTATATCCCTACCTGGCCCACGAGTATTGATTCCCCTTCTTCCATTAGATGCCATTTCTAAATAATGGAACACACTAGATTAGGGTATAAATCATAATGTATAATCATAACATAACAAAATACTTAGCATAAATTGAGATTCTACACATGGATAATCCCATAATCAGAAAAATGGTTTCTTTGAGGAATAATTTACATTTCAATTTTTCATAATGGCTTGTAAAGAAAACATGAATTATCCTAAGAATATCCCCCAGGAGTGTCATAACCAAGAGTTCAGTAAGGCCCATTGTCGTGTACCAGGATACCCCGGGTCAAGCCCGAAACTCCTTGTCGGAGCTTTCACTCCTAGGTACATCTTTGCAAGAGTCGCCTCTACCTGCTCATATCCAGACATGGATGTATTTGATAGAAGGATTCAGATAATCTATTCCTTACCAAAATACTTGGATATTCTTGTACGTTTATCCTCAAATACTACATTATGGCTTTGTTCCCTACTATACATTTTCTACTCTAGTTTCCAATTTTTCTACTAAACTTCTTTTGATACCAACTATAACACCCTGACCCCTCTAAAACAGAGTTGGTGCATTACTTTTTATATTGGAATGGTTAGAAGGAATGGAAATATTGAAATAATGGTCAGTTTAGTAGTCTTGAAGAAACTAGATGCATAAATGTAACTCAAATTACATTGTAAAATGTTACAAAATACAATACGTAACAAAAACTAAAAACTGAATCCACTGGAACTCAATAAATAATCTCCGCTTCATCACATGTTGAAGGTAAACAGTGAAAGGGGTGAGCTAAAATGCTTAGTAAGGGTTACAATTGGTGGAAGCATGAATCAATAATAACTGAATTTTAAACAATTTGACATAATCAATATGGTATGGTTAATAAATGAAAAAACTCACACCATTAATAAACTGAGAATGAAACTGCATCCATAGATTTTTTCATAGTGAAAACCTCATGGATAGTAATAAATGATAATGAATAAATAGAATGATTATTAATTGGACATCATGTATCTGGCACATGATACCATAATACTATAAAAACGGTTTAGTTTTGTGGGTAGAAATCCGTTTGATTTTTGGAAACAAACTCGAAGGATTTGTCGCCAACTGATTTGTCTCATGAAACCTAACGATGCATCAAGGGGATATAGTGGGCCCCACCCACCACTGGATGTCCAAAGAATTATTTTTTCATTGATTTAATACAACATAAAAATGTTTTTCAATATCCGTATAGAGTAGAGTATATAGATTCATCAATATTTCTATAGTTAAAATAACTTTCCAAATAAACATCGTTTGTAAAATGGTATACGGTTTAGACAACAAACATATCCATGATATGAGATTTTGGATATTTTACATAAATATAATTTCAAATGAAAATTTATCTCAAATGGGAAGTAGTTACACCACATAAGGATTATTAGGCGCACAATACAAAGTTAGTCACAACAAAATGGTAGTTGAGACAAAGGCCATTACCACAATGTAATCGGTCGAGTCATATGACTAGAACTTAATAACCCTCAAATGAATCATTGAATAACATGAATATAAATAGAATCATGTTATTATATATCAAATTTCAGTACACATATACCACATACAAGAAATAAGTGGCGAACAATGAAAATCTCACAAAAATGAAAGTGTGATGAGAAACCCCTTACCTTTTGCTCTATTGTGTTCTTCGTTTGTTTTAATGACCTAAATAATAAAATTTAGATTAATTGATTAATAATTCCAGAACCTTATATACATGTAATCGATTTAATATAACCTTATTAGGTTCATTAATGTCCCTTTTAATGGGTTTATGAGGTTCAATTTTATTGTTTCAGAAGCATTTTCTTCCTTGATTTTCATGATTCTTTTTCTTGCTTTCATGAATAGAAGTTCATTTGAAATGTGGTTAAACATCCAGAATTGTTAATATGTAGTATTTTTTAAATTAATGAGATATAAATTATCTTATAGTTATTTTGGGTTATATACCATGATGATGATTTATTAGTTAAAAGTTTATTACAAATATTTGGATTAACTTGTCTGTTTTGTTCATAATGAACTTGTTTTGTATTATTATTTCATATTATGAGTGTGTAAAAATTACAGAAAATTATTGACATTAAATACATATATTATGATCTGTTTCAACCATTAAAATGGTTTCATGACTAGTAATTAAATAGAAAGTTAAGAACAAAACTCTGCCATCCACAAAGGTTATAAATTGGAACCTCATGGACGTTGATTTCGTTTATAAAAATAAAATGGGGGAGTAAGAATATTGATGATGGTTATTCCATTCACATGATATAATTATAGTATATATATTATAATGGTGTTTATCATGTTCATTTGTACATAGGAGGTGAGTAGAGAAAAATAAAAGAGATGAACTTGAAAATAAAAGATTAGGTGAGAGATCCCCTATGAAAATTCGGCAGCCTAACAGCATCGCTTAAAATTTCATGAAATAAAATGATGAGAGAAAAAGGGTATCTCATCATATTGAAATCAAAAAGACAGTAATAATAACGCATAAAATTAAACCCCAACATATGATAATGGAAAATCAAATAGATAACATAAAATGAGTTTCGACTAAAAGAAGAGAATGAAGGATTCTCTTACCTTGTAGAGTAACTCCTAGATCTTGAAGGATGGGACCTTGGGGGCTTAAGAACACCTTGGGAGGACTCCTAGGGAGATAATAGCACCATATATTCGAGGATATTGATATTTTAATGAAAGAAAACAAAGGGGTGAGTGGGTATTTATAGGAAAATAGAGGTAGTTTTTTAATAATTTCAAAGGGACACCTCATTATTGGTTTTTGCCAAACCATGGGCTTGCCCGTGGTATTTGCCCATGATTTTAGCCACTTGGGACACCTCATGTAATAATTTTCTATAAAAAAGTTGACCATACTTTTATATTTAATTATTACATCATTATGATGTCATTAAACCATCGAAAACTCAAAACTGTATTTTTACTATTCATGAAAAATTCATGTATTTTAGAAAAATCCCAAAAAATCACCCTAACCATTTTTTGAAGTGTATAATTCAAAAATGAATTCCATTTTTTGAAAATAATTTACTAAGTATTTTTAATTTAATTTTCAAATAAAATCATAGTTAATTCGAAAAATAACAATTTTAAAGGTACAATTAGTTCTATATCACATTGAAAAATTAATTAAGATCTCATATTATTACCTTAAGAAAATAAAATATTATCATTATTTACTATTTATAAGGGTCATATTACTATTCATATTACTATTCATAAGGGTGTTTTACTATTCATAAAAAAATCATGTTGGTTCTATCAGACTCCAAATGACTTACTGCTCACAACTCTAGATGACCATTTTTCGAAATTCAAAACATAGAAGTGGAAAATTTAAGTTTAATGGATAGATTATAACTTTATCATATAATGTTTTGATTCACAAAAGATTTAGTGCTTCATGAAATATAGGCTATCTAATTAATAGAAAGTATTTAAGAGGAACATACCATAAAATGTTTGGGGTGTTATATATACTACACACTTATTTGGTGTTTCTCATACTCAGGTACATCTCATACTTTTACAATAAATATAGGGGTAACAACAAGATATTGTAACACCAATTTAGAATACTTACATATTGTTCATGTACGACTCCTTTCTTCTTCTTCTTATATTACACAATAGCAGGTCACTTATTTCATTTTTATACATATCACTATATAAAAACTCTTCTTCTTCATAGTATAAAACTAATATTCTATAACTTTTCCTTTATATTCCTTCCTATATAAAGTGAAATACACATAACTCTTCATCTCTCCCCTTTTTCATGTGTGAACTAGGGGAACATATCTCTTCTTCTTATAAACTTCATGAACTTCTTGGTTTCTTCTTCTTCTACCTTTTCCCACTTCTTTCTCTTCTTTTTTTCAACACAAAGAGCACTAGATATTCCTCTTCTTTTGAACTTTGACACATAGTGGTTATTCAGAATCGAAACTATGTTTGGTCTTATCACTCTTTTAAATGGTTCATAGAAATTCTTATCTTTTTAATAATATTGGAAATATTCCACTTGTTTATATTTAGAACTGCTTGAATATATATCAAATATAGCATCACCAATTTCTTCTTTTTTAACATTCACTAAACCACATGAATAATTTTGATTCAAATATCCCCGATTTAATAGATCTAGAATTTCCCACTCCATATCTTTATAACCATTTGTTTTGGGTCTTATAACTCTTTTACATAGTTCATATAAATTATTCTATCTTGAATAATAGTCTCAAACTTTCACATGTCTCTATTTCAAACTGCATGAATATATATCAAATATAGTAGCACTAATTTATTATTTTTCATAATTCACTAAACCACATGAATATTTTGGATTCAAATAACCATGAATTACTAGATATAGAATTTCCCACTCTATATATTCATAACCATCGGATTACTATATGTAATAATATCAAAGAAGTTAGGGTGGGGGCAGTGGGGGTGAGGGGGGGAGGTCAAAGAAGTTGGGGTGAAGGGTTGGGGTGCAGTGTGCAGGTGGGGGCGGGAGGTGGGGGTGGGGTCAGTGGGGAGAAGGTGGGGGGGGAAATGTGCAGGTGAGGGGGGGGAATGTGTAGGTGGGGGAAGTGGGGGTAGGGGTATTGTGTAGGTGGGATTGGTATAGGTGGTGGGGTAGTGGGGGACAGGTATGTGGGGGGGATAGTGGGGGTGGGGGCTGCAGGTGGGGGGCAGGTGGGGGGAGTGTGCAGGGGGGCAGTGGGGGTGAAAGGGAGGGTTCAAGGGATTTGGGGTGAAATTTGGGGGCAGTGGTGGTGAAAGTGGGGGGATTTGGGGTGAAGATTGGGGGAAGTGGGGTAAAGGGGGTAGGGGGCTGGGGGTGGGGCAGTGTGCAGGGGTCGATAGCTCCATGCATTTGTTGGGGAAATATTTTGTTAGTTTCTACCTATCTGTCCTAGCTCCATGCATTTATTGAAATAACAGACTACACCTGAATGTATTTTCTCTGGTTCTCCTACTTCCACACATCTACTGCCATAGTTTATGAAATCACAACAAGAATTAAAAAAACTCTAAAAGTTTTATGAGATTCCTATAAGTAGTCATAAAATTTTCAGGACTTAGCTAACTTTTGTCTTCCAAATATAATTTATAGATATCTATAATAAAACATATAACTTATTCAGTTCACCTCAACTCATCTCCAAACACTCCAAATCAACTTTTCTCCTCTCTTGCGATCTAAACCTACCTCTCGTGATCAAACCCATTCTGCCTTCCCCTTTCCCTGCCTCTTTCGCGATCGAACCCCTTCCCCTTTCCCTACCTCTTTCACGATGGAACCATCCCCCCTACCCAACCCCTCCCCCTCCCCACCACCAACCCCCTCCCCCTGCCCAGCCTATCCCCCTCCCCCTCCACCCTGCCTATCCCCTCCCCCTCCCCCCCACCAGCCCCCTCCCCCCTGCCGAGCCCCCTCCCCCTGCCCAGCAACACCCCCCCTATCCAGCCCCTCCCCCTCCCCCACCCTCCCTACCCAGCCCCTCCCCCTCCCCTCCCTACCCATCCCCTCCCCCTACATACACACCAAACCCTCTCTTATACACATATTACAACCCAATATTCTTAGAAAAATCATCCTTAATATATAAACCCCATGGTCCACTCTAATTGTGTCATTCTAATATGATGCATTTCACATGAATCCAACATTTGAATCATTTTCTACTATATAAGTATCTAAGAATGATACCCTTTATACGTATAATTATATTTTCATTAGGATATAAAATGTTACCTCCCCTTAAATATCATGTATTTTAGTATCTCGTGTATTTTAAAATATTATTTTTAGATAATGTAAATCGCTGATAATTATGATTTATTCATTTAGAATATTTACCAATATCTAGAAATCAATGAACTTGCTAGCAACCCATGGTTGACATGTCATGGTGTAATAATTGATAGTAAGAAGTTTCATTATTTATTCTCTTAACATGACATAAATATTAATTAATTTATATGGTTATAGTTCTTATATGATTATGATTTATAGATCTCATATACTTTAGTAAATGATAATGTTATAGTTGATGCATTAAGCCTGAACATTTACTTATGTTTATCAAGAAGCATGTAAGAAATAGAATCCTATGAATGATTCCATATACTACTTTTCTTAATCATGAATTAGTTTCAATTTTGTTATTTACAATAAAAAAATTTACTAACTATTTGTTTATTCATATTATAATGGATAGAATATGGATGTATAATGTTGATCGGAACACTGATGAGCTTTAGAAGGAGTTGGAATATTTTTTGGATTTTGCATTCAACAATGGTTCAGATGGTGGATTTATTCGATGCCCATGTTTTGATTTCATTTGAATACCATGGTTAACATGTGAGGAAGTTAGTTACCACATCACTAAAAAAGGTTTTCAAAAAGGATATCATGTTTGGTATCACAATGGAGAAAAAGTTCAAATGGAGAATGACGTTGATTCAGCTGAAAGTATTAGAATAGAAAATTTTATTTCCAATAGGTTTCCATTTTATTCTCAAGCCAACACTTCATATAGAGCAGTGAAAGAGGAAATGAATACGGGAACACATTTTTCATCTAATGATCATAATGATGATGTTGAGCGTGTTAGAAAGTTGTTAGAAGATGCGAACACCCTAGTTTACCAGTCATGTGAAAAAATGACCAAACTAGAGTTTTTAATGTGACTGTATCATGGGAAAACAATGTATGGATTTAGTAATATTGTGATCAACTATATACTTACTATTTTTAAGTACTTTCTACCTGATGTTTCATGTACTCCTAAAAATGATTATATGGCATCAAAGTTGGTTGAAATTTTTGGATTTTCAAGTAAAAAAATTCAAGCATTCCCTAAATATTGTTATCTATTCTGGAAGGATAATGTCGAGTTAAATGAGTGAAAACAATGTGGTACATAAAGATGGAAGACTAATAAATATGGAACTCAATCTCGTGTACTAGAGAAAGTGATGTGACACTTTCCATTGATTCACACACTTCAGAAAAATTTTATGTCAGAACAACTAGCTAAGAATATGAGTTGGAATAAAGATGAAAGAAATAAGGATAATGATGATATAGTTCATCCTAATGATAGGTTATCATGGAAAAAAATTGATAGGTTACATCCTGATTTTGCAACCGACCCACAGAATGTTAGATTGGGATTTTCATGTGATGGTTTCAACCCATTTAAGTAGATGCATACTGCACATAGTAATTGACCTATTTTCATTAATATTTAAAATTTTCCATCATGGATGTATATGAAAAAGCCAGTTAATATCATGAGTATATTGATTTCTGGACCCAATGATCCTGAAAATAATATCGACATATATTTTCAAGCATTAATAGATGAGTCGAAAGAGCTTTTTATTGTTGGGGTGCAGACATATGTTTCATTTAGAAAGGATTACTTTATGTGCCATGTAGCATTATTATGGAAAATAAATGATTTCCCTTCATATGGAATGGTGTCTAGTTGGAGTACCAAGTGGAGGTTATCTTGCCCTATATGTATGAAAAATACATGTTCTAGGATATTAAAGTTTTTACAAACTTTCATCTTCATAGGAAATCGACGATTTCTACAAATGGATCATCTATATAGAAAAAATTGAAGACATTTTGATAATTCCATAGAGACATATGAAATACCTCAACAAATGTCAGGGGTGATATCCTTAAAGAACATGATAGTTTGAATTTTTTTCTTGGAAAGGGTTAGTTAAATTCCAACAAGCGGAAGAATTTTCCTTTGAATTCCAACAATAATTGGATAAAGAAAAGTATATTCTTTGAGTTGTTGTATTGGTTATCAAATTTGCTGCATCACTGCTTGGATGTAATTCATATTGAGAAAAATGTGTGTGAAATGTTACTTGAAACTCTTTTAAATGTAAAGGGAAAGACAAAAGAGGATTTGTGCTCATGTCATGATTTAATGGATTGGTGTATAAAACCAAGATTTCATCCTGATTTAATTGGTCATAATCAGTGGAAAGTCCATTTTTCTTGTTTTTCGATGACAAATGTAGAGAAAAAACAAATTTTTCAAGTCTTGTAAAGTTTAAAGGTTCCATATGGTTATTCGAGTAACATTTCGAAACGAGTGAATACCCGAGATGTGAAACTAAAATCCCTCAAAACCCATGACTACCATGTCTCATTTCATGAATTGATTCCTATTTCCATTCAACATTTACTATCACATAATGTCAGGGTCACTGTGATTAGATTATGTCACTTTTTTCAAGATCTTTGTGCTAAAAGATTGAAAAAAAGTGTTGTGAAAAAACTACAAAAGGATGCATTGATCATTCTTTGCGACTTGGAAAAAATATTTCCCCCATAGTTTTTTACATGTATGTTACATCTAACTGTGCATCTTCCAACAGAATTTCTTTTTTGTGGTCCTTTTTCTAGTCGCTGGATGTATCTAATAGAAATAATGATGTTTACATTGAAATGTTATGTGAGAAATAAGAATTATCCTAAAGTATCTATTATGAAAGGTTATTTAGCACATGAATGCGTCGATTTTTATTCAATGTATTTGCTTAATGTCACAACTAGATCTAATCGGCCCATGAGATCTAAAGATGATCAATATGATCCCATTGAGCCAACATTTCTGTCACTTCCCAAAATGGGAGGGATATCTAGATCATACAAGTTGTGTACTTTGAATAGGGATGAGTGGGAAATGGCTCATCATATGGTATTATTTAATCATGGTGTGGTTGACGATTACATCAAGTAAGTAAAATTATAAATATATATATATTTGTTTTTTATTTTTTTCATAGTTCCTGATATCATTAAATTTTTATATTTGTAGAGAACATAGTGAAATTATAAAAAGAGCACATCACTCTTTATCTATTAAGAGGTAGGAGAAATTACCCAGCAAAGAATTTCCTGCTTATTTGAAGTCAAAGGTAAAAAATTATTTTTTTACATTATCCAATCATTGGTAGTTGTTCAATATTTTTTGTCGATATATTTCAGGTCCAAAGTTTACCAATGGATGATGTATCTGTTGAAATAAGGGCATTGTCGTTTGGTCCGAACAATGTGGTTTGTGATTGTAAATCAATGGTTGTCAATGGTTTTAAATTCATTATAAATAGTTGTGGAACAAAGAAGGAAACACAGTATGATGGTGTCATGATAAGTGCTACAACGGATTGTTATTCTAGTGCATCAGATAGATAGCCTCGATCATAAAATATGTCGTATTATGGGGTTGTTGAGAGAATTTTTTTATTAGATTACTATTATCATGGTCGTGTCGCTATGATGAAATAAAAGTAGTTAGATTCAATGTAATGATAAGGCTTGTATATAGATAATTGTAGTTTTAGAGTGATTGATATGAAACATCAATTGTGAACAGATGAGCATTATATTATTACATCACAAGCTAGACAAGTATTTTAGGTAAATGACCCTTTAAAACCGCAATTTGGTGTTATTTTTTATGTTATTCCCAGAAACATTTTTGATGAATGATTGGATGATGTGATGTTTTGGATGAACTGGTTGGTATTCAGTCAAATATATCATTCGGTGATATAGATGATTCAATTGTGAGAATGGATTATGAACCAGAAATTATAATGGATAATGCATAGAGTTACATGTTTCAAAGTATTCAGATTATATTATTCTGACCTAGTGTGTGTTTTTTTTAACTTTTAAAGTATCAGCTTCTTTTGTTTTGTAATGTTTTCATTTAGTGATTAAACAACATAATGAAAAAAACATAATGGAAGATGTAATGTTTTGAGAAATAATATGAATTTTCTTGGCATATTTATAGTTATTTAATACTTTGTTATATTTTTAAAATTTTCCCATCACTTTTGGAATTTATAGATTATTATGTCTTACAAGGATGTTCGGGGAAAATGGAGGAAAACGATCACTGACTTAGAGAGGCTGGCCTGAAAAATATGATTGTTCCGGTGAGTCCTTTATTTATTTATTGATTATGTATTAAATTTCCAAAAATCATATTTAATATGAATTGGAATCATCGAGGAGGAAACTTGTGTTCACTAAAGATGGTTTAGGAACTCCAAAGTATAGGACTGTCCCTACATGCAGCCCCCCTACATGTACCGCCTCACATTCTATGGCTCTACAGTCACCGGGACAGTTTTCTCCCATCATTACCCCACTTATATGCCTTATCCATACATGGGCGGTCATCCTCCTCCTACCGTGCAGGGTAGTCCATCTTCTTCTATCCCTTAGCCTATTTACCCTTATCCACCTTCATCTCTATAGGGTACACCTACATTGGTTATACCCCCCGTATACCCGTACCCTCCTACCCAACCTCAGCATCCAAAGTCTACTATAGAGGGTACACCTCCATTGCTTATGCCCCCTGTATACATATACCCTCCTACCCAACATCAACATCCACAGTCTACTATAGAGGACACTTCTCTAGTTGTTTCCCCTCAGTATAGTGTGCATGATCGATCAACAAAAAATAGTGCTACTAGTAAATGTTTAAAAAGTAATGAAATTGATAAATTTTTATTAAATTTCAGTTATATATGTGTAAAATATTTGTTTCTTTTTTCAGAACCATCTTCTACTAAAATACGTGGTCATAAAAAGATGCATAATTTTTGGAATAGGCACACACAAATTATGGTTCAGTATAACAAGGAAATGAAAATTATTGAAGAAAATGGTAAAGAATTGCGGAGTTTCATGGGGACACTCAGCAAACATAGCAATATTGTTCTGGTTCAACCAATAGAGTGGAGAAAAGTTGGACAAGAAATAAAAGACAAGCCTTGGGAAGAAATTTGGGTAATATGTTTTTTAAAATTACATTGAAATTTATTTATAAAGTATTATTGATAAATTTGTTTGATTATTATACTTCTCTATAACTTCTCGAATGGTCTCCACTCTAAGATAGCTAGTTTAATGGAACTAGGGGAGATGTGGTGGGCCTACAATCATGACCTTCATGTTGGCTGGAAAAAAAGAAGAGGTACTCCTCTTGAAAATGAATCAATCTTTAATGAATGCCCAATTTCACAATACAAATAATTAATTTCATATTGGAGTTGTTCCTCTTTCAAGGTAATTTAAAATCTTAATGTTTTTAATAAATTGTTTTTTTCATTAATCTTAGTTTTCTGTAGTGGATGCTTTTATTAGATGTGATTGTGTTCAGTTTTATTTTTTAGACTTGGTTATTTCAGTTATGTCTTGAACTTGTTGAAGTGTTAACATGAAATGATGATTTTTTTATCCCTTTTGACTTATTGAAAGTCTAGTTTATTTTTGTTTACTAATTGCATTCATTTGAAAGAAACATAAGAAATAAGGGCACCATGATATATAATCATACTCTGGGGAGAACTACACTGCTATATCAATAATTGTCACAGGTAATATATGATTTAACATTGAATATACATTTATTTTTTCATTGATTTGTGTTGAATTTTCATGTAGAAAAGGGCATTAAATTTTGAAGGATGTGTTCCCTGATCATTATTTTTTTGTTCTAGTAGGAAAAATAAAGATGGAACTGTTGTGAATCAGGAAACTCAGGAAAAAATTGTAAGAATGTTTTGAAAAAATTTATCTTTTAGTATGCAGTTTCATTCATTGAAAATTATATGAGTTGTGTTTTACTCATAGGGAATGAGAATGCTTGAGTCAATTATATCACTTGTTCCTATGGTATTATATAGGACAATACATTATCCTCCACTCTATTTAGTATTCCTAATGATGATTTAATAAGATCAATTCTTAATAAGGTTTAAAAAAGGACATCTAAAATCCATTCAATTCTTAATAAGGTTTAGACTCTCAAATAGGTCTATAACCACTACTAATATATTTTTAAAACCAAAATGCATCCCATGATACTTATATAAGTTATACCAAATCTTAAAAGTAGTATAAAGAATATAAAAGGACATACGCCACTTATGTTTTGGTCAATATTTCATCAAAAAAGGAGGTCGTAGACATTTTACTCATAACACATATGATCATTTCAACGGACATATAGATGCACTGATTTTTTTGAATACCTATTAAAATGGTAACACCCTTTTATTGGATTCTCTTTAATCTCTAATGGCAATGGAACCCGACACATTTGAACCGAACGATTATTTACATTAGGTTCTTGGAAACGAGCACAGTGGTAGAGTTCATTGTAAACCCAAAAAGAAAATTGTATCATCTAAATATTGGTCATTGGGTATTGAATCTTCTAGAAATATTACAGGAATGGTTACCAAAGAACAATTACATGCTACCATTGAGACAGTAAAGCAAGAAGTTAGACATGAGTCTCAAAAGATGCGGAAAAATAAAACGACCAATTTTTCAAGTTGATATCAGCTACATGATATTCACTTATTTCAGAGGTTGAAGCAATAGTGGATGGATTTTTATCAATTTTTCACTCAATGTATGAGGATGAAGATGGTTGTGTAGCTGAAGATGCTGGTGGAGAGGCTGAAGATATTGCTGATGGTGGAGAGGCTGAAGATGATGTTGATGGTGGAGAGGCTGAAGATGTTGCTGATGGTGATGATGATGATGCAGATGGTGTTACACACGTTGATGTTGTTGATATCGGTGTTGATGATGAGGATTCGGATGAAATTTTAGAGTGACATTATTGACAGTTTTTGTATCTATCATTTTTTTTCATTGTTTATAAAATTTCAATTTTATATGTATTAGTTGTTTTTTTATTTATGTGGAAATGAGATGCTACAATGGTTTTTGGAATTCGTTGTAGGTGTATGTGTGTGGTGTATTTTTATACTACAAGTTTGTGTAGGGGGATGGGAGGGACTAGCATGGGGGATGAGCAGGGGGCTGGCAGGGGCAGGGGGGCCGGCAGGGGTAGGGGGGGACTAGTAGGGGCAGGGGGTGGGGTGTAAGGGGGAGGGATTTAAATTCAATTCACATAAATGTTATATAATCGATATTCATTTCTATAATAACACAATCAATCCTCATTTGTGAATTTTTTTTGTTTTTTATTATTTATTCTTTGTGTACTGGGGGTTGGGTACAAGCACATCTAAAAAAGGAAAAGAATACTTCAGTGAGCTTCAAAAGCACAAGAATAAATTTTTATGGGTCGACGATGAATATGGAAATGCAATTGAGCTTGAATTCAGCAAGAAAAATATAGAATCTAGAAATAATTAGCTTTGGCAGTTTGAGGATTGGAATTGACTTTGACAGGTGATTTCTAGGGTTGTATGCATCTTATGTTATTATATTATCTGTTTCTGCAGGCTGGCATTTACCACAGGTAGACCAGACTTGCTGATACACCAGAGCAAAGTATACTCACCCTCAAATCCCGTTTTTAATTTTTCAATGATGATTTTTAGGTATTTACGCTGCTGTTTTCCTTGAAGTTTGATGGAACATCACCTAGAATCTGATGTTTTTGAGAGATGCAGAGGAGACTCTCTAAGGTGATGGTAGATATGCGCCAGCAGCCTACCAATTAGGGAATAATGTGAACCTTGATAATATCCAAGCATCAAAGGTAAATATTGTATTTGACTTTTTTGATTCCATGCTAGTTATGATGAAAGAAAAAATATTATGTTTGTACTTCTTGGTGCAAGGGGGTGGGGCAAGGGTGGGGGTGGGGGACTGGCAGGGGCAGGGGGGACTGGCAGGGGGTTCAAGGGGGAGGGCACGGGAGGGACTGGTAGGGGTAGGGGGACTGGTAGGGGGAGGGGTGCAAGGGGGTGGGGGACTGGCAGGGGTATGGGGGACTGGCAGGGGGAGGGGGTGCAAGGGGGCTGGCAGGGGCAGGGGGACTGGTAGGGGGAGGGGTGCAAGGGGTGTGGGGGACTGGCAGGGGGTAGGGGGACTAAACCTGAATCCAAAAATACCATTTAGGAACATCTAATGTTCATATTTACGATATAAATTCCAATTTAAGTAACAACCCATGATTTATATTAAAAACACAAATTTCCTCCAAAAATAATGAATTAGAAACCTTTGGGGTATTACAAACTCCCCACCTTAACACTTCTCATCCCTGAGAAGCCATGGTATTCGTCAAAACATGTCTCACAAACCACTACAGTTGTCAATTCCCCAAGAACTCACTATTCTCCATCTCTGAATTCTAAACATGTTTCTGTTACAAAAATCCAAACATCAACGCACTCTTTCCTCCAAAAATATGAGTCTTTTTCTTCAATGATATGCATTCATATTATATTTACATTCAAATTTTTTTATACATTTTTAACAAAATAGATGTTTCAGAATTAAAGTTAAAATCTGAATCTAAGGATTTGGTATTAAACATATCATCAATAGGTTAGTGAGGATGTAACACCCCTGGATTAAGATATTTCACTATTTTATTATGTATTTTTTATTATAATAGGATTAATAGGGTCATATTTTTTCCTAATTTGTTTATATATTTTTTCAGACAAGTCTATACTTTATTCCACATAGATTCACGGATTTTGTTCATGAAGATTTCTACATTTACCATGTGGGAATAATATATATGTGTTTACCATGAATATTTCTGCATTTACCATGAGAGAATAATATATATGCATTTACCATGTGGTACAAAAGTTATCTAATGACTTTTTATGTGAATATATGTTACTGCTATAATGAACTATGTATGTTTTATCGTGTGGTATATTTACACTTTGTGTGACTCTCCTTTTCTATCATGGTATCTTACTGCTCTAAGAATTTCAATTTCATCATGTTTTATCATACTTCTTAACCATGTCTTTCAAATTTTATCATACTCAACATCTTTAGTATTGATGGTGTCTGTTCAAGTTATGTTTTTTAAGTCCATGAGTAGTACATGTTTTCTCAACTGGGAGAGTGCCTTGTTAAGGTTTTCTGGTTCAACTATTCTGTCCATTTGACATCACTTTCAGAAAACTGCTTATCATGTTTATCAGTTATGTTAAAAAATCTGAAAAAATTAGTGGTTTTTGTTTTATTTCCAAAAAAATATTCATAAGCTTTGTGTGTGTGTTTCCTCAAAGGGGTGAGTGGGGAGGATTTGTTTCTTACGATCATTTGAATCACATAGAAATCTGTTTTGTGTATTAAATATATTTTTTTGTGTAGATACATGTAAGGGAAGTAGATTTGGAGTTTTCTATGGGAGGAACATTGATGACCTCCCAATGCCTGATAAATTCGCACAACTAGCTAGGCTTCACAAAATCATACATTTAAGAATTTATGATTCTAACATCCATGTTATCAAGGTCTTTGGAAACACAAGAATTGAACTCATGATTTATGAGTTTCCATTTTATAGTATCATTTAAACATAATGTATTCTCTTAGTTTGTTTTTTGTATGCGTTTATTTTCTAGGAATGCATATTAGATAAATTTCAAATTATGTGAAATTGAATCTGTAATTAAATGATTATGCTGTGAAAATGCATTGGTTGGGTACTAATTGTTTTTAAAACCATGAATTATATTTAGTGCCTGGGAAATTTCACCAATGGTTAGTAGATCCTATGACCTGATACAAGTCAATGGGTTGGAATGTTAGTAGGTAGGGGGATTGGTAGGAGAAGGATGCAAGGGGAGGGGGGAAATGGGCAGGGGAGGGGGGCTGGCAGGGGGTGCAAGGTGGGGGTGGCAGGGGGGAGGGAGACTGGAAGGGGTAGGGGGAGGGGAAACTGGTAGGGTGGGGGTGGTAGGACTTGCAGGGGGAGGGGGGAACTGGTAGGGGGAGGAGACTAGTAGGGGGTGCAAGGGGGGACTGGAGGGGCAACTGGCAGGGGGAGGGGGGAAACTGGTAGGGGGGGGACTGGTAGGGGTGCAAGGGGGACCGACAGAGGGGTGCGAGAGGGGCTAGCTAGGGGGACTGGTAGGGGGAGGGGAAACTAGCAGGGGGAGGGGGGAACTAGCAGGGGAGGGACTGATAGGGGGAGGGGTGCAAGGGGCAGGGTGGGTGGGGGTGTTGTGGGAGGGAGGAATGAAAGGGGGAGTACAAGGTGGGGGGACTGTTAGGGGGAACTAGTAGGTGGGGGGAGGGTGTGTTGGGTTCTTTTGCAAGGGGCAGGGGTAGGGGAAACTAGTAGGGTGGGGTCAGGACTGGCTGGGGGGAGGGGGGAACTGGCTGGGGGAGGACAAGGTGGGGTGGGGGGGACTAGTATGGGGCAACTAGTAGGTAGGGGGAGGGTGTGCTGGGTTCTTTTTCAAGGGACAGGGGTAGGTGAGAAACTAGTAGGGTAGGGGCAAGAATGACAGGGGGAGGGGGGGACTGGTTGGGGGTGCAGGGGGGAGGGGTGCAGGGGGTGTTCAAGGGGGTTGTCCATGGGGGGCATGGTGGTGCAGGGGGTGTTCAAGGGTGTGCAACGGGGGTGTCAAGGGGGTGCAAGGGGGATGTCCAGGGGGCATGTTGGTTGTCTAGGGGCGGGGCAGGGGGACTGGCAGGGGGAGGGGCAACTGGCACTGGGGGTGGGGAACTCGGGGGAACTGAGTTTTTTTTATACCATGTAAATGATAGTGCCAGGGTTTTAACCGTGGCAGTAGGCCCCTAAAGCCACAGTTAAAACTGTGGAAGTAGCCCCCCTAATGCCACGGTTTAACCGTGGCACTAGGTCCTTACTGCCATGGTTAAAACTGTGGAGTAGGTAAGACCTACTGCCATGACGATAGCGGCCACAGTTTTTCAAAACCGTGGTCATATGTTATTGCCACAGTTTTAGGCCTGTGACCATGGTTCCAAATCGTGGCCATAGGTGAATTTTCTAGTTGTGTTATATTATTCTCTCATTATCCAAGGGCAATCCAAGCGACGCCAATTCAATTGTGCACACCATTTTGGAGAAAATCACTCAAGCCTAGAGAGTTCTTTCTTCACCAAGAACGTTATCAATAACGAGAGCAACCCTCCTCCACTGGATCAAAGAGACCGCTTTAGAAGCGGTTCTCAAAGCAATCTAAGGCGGACGATGCAAGCACAAGGACCTTCCGTGCTAGCACCCGGAAACTCCTTTGGCGACGTTCGGAGATTTGTGGAACACATGTGGGTCACTACAAGAGGAGATCTACCATTGATCTCTAAAACGCAACGACGGTGTGCTACAGATCTGTGGCAAAACACACTAATGAAGAAAGAATAATCCTTGGAGGTAATTCTTATTTAATTAAATTAATTATAAATAATATTTGTTGATCCACTCTCTTGGTTCTAGATTTCTATTCCTTTGTCTTATTTCTTTGATTCAATTTCGTAGATCACGACGTTCATCGTCGCATAGATCCCTGATTGTTCATTGAATGTAACAAAAATCAAAGTTGGGCACTGTCCCTCCCATGCTTCCACTTCTCCCTGAACCTAAACTTTTGGAATCTCACTTTCCATTGGTCATTTCTCCTAGTATTTCAACTTTTTCACCATAAGTACTCAAGATTAAACATTCTTTAAGTTCTTATTCTCTTGGAGAAAATTACCCAAAAGCTAATGATGCATTTTCTCCATACTGTTCATTCTATGATCATAAATAGAACAAGATAAAGTTGGTGATAAAGATATAATAATGGGATGTATTTAAATAAATTTTTCCATCTTTCCATTTACATGTATTTTGTGTAATCACCAACCATTCAAATCTCACTTCACTTTCTCTTCACAAGCTTCTTAGAGATGAGTCAACATATGAAACTATCCATGTCCTTATGATGTATCCACAACTCATTGGATATTTATGATAACATTATGATGTAAACATAAAATGTGACATACATGGGTCTCCTATAAGAATCTTTCACACCCTTAATCCTTGAGGTCTCTCAACAATTATTGGGGACTCCAATACCTTGATTTTCCTACATCGTAGCACTTTGCACAAGATCTTATGCTACACTTAGAAATTCATGCTGGATAGAATGTATTCTTTTTACAGATTTAATCATAGTGTGTTTGTGATATTATATGTCATTATCTATATAAAAACTAAAATATTAGTACTTTTATCTTGATTATTGGTTAGACATTACTAATTAACTAAATCATTAAATGTATCCCCCTATTTTGTTGAAACCTAGTTTCCCTCACAACTAGATTCAGAATACTTAGTCACTAGAGTATTATAGTGGTAAGGATCCCTAAACTGCACCTCATAGTCCAAGTTATTGATACGACACTTTATAGAGAGTTTCAAGGTAAGTGTTTGACTGACTAACTAGATTTACTCACGGTTCCTTGAACTGTTGAGTGAAGTCTCAGCTTCTATAAATCATAAACTAGATTTACTCAATATTTTGCCTCTAAAGACACAACTAGCTTGATATGACTACTTCTTTGGTACCATATTTAGTTAAGTCAACTTGTCTCTCTTATAAGAGGTTCTCAATAGTAGGAAGCACCCTCAACTAGGGCTGATGAGGAACTCATACACTCGATTTTGTTCAAATTTGAACAACAGTAGACTTTAAAACTTAATAGTTATTTGAGTTTTTTTTTTAAATTTCATGATGAATGAAATCATTTTTCTATCGGATACGCGTGTACTATGTGATCACACTCACAACTGACTATAAAATAAATAGGAAACATTAATTACATAATAAATTGACTTAATCTATGAATTTTATGTTTATTATTTTATATGATTGTGTAATCTTTCATGTTCATAAAAATAATAAACAATGCATAAATTAAATAAACTACCCAACCAATCTTGAGAATTTAGTATTGGTTGATCCATTTATACTCGATAAACCAACCATGACCTAGGGGTATAATACATGAGTAGAGTCTTGACTTGTATCATAGCTCGCACCCCAGTCTAATGTTGCCACGTCTCATCTTGGTGTGGTTTATGTCATACAGTTTCATTGTCATAAAACATGCATACTCATAAATAGGTGAGAGAGTCTCAAAAAGCACAAAATATATACAAAATAAAATTGATGGACATGAATATCCTTATAAAAATTAAACAAACATAAATGATTTTCAAAAATATTTTAATTAATTAATTGCAAACATTACATGGAGTTGCAATAATTAATTAAATAAATTAACTTTCAGATATATATTGGTTGGTCTTTGATTAAGATCAATCTGCGAGAAAAATAATAGTGTAAAACAATTAAATTGTGATAAATTTATGTTGAAGAAATTAAATGAATTAAAATAATTCATTTAATTTTACTTGCTCGATCCCAGTTATTTTTTTTTTCCAAAATTGTAATTTAATTCTGAAATATATATATACCATTTGTCCCGGCCCACATACCAATCAAACTCTGAAAGGGGTTTGGGGAATTTAGTGGACCGGAAGAAGGGTTGAAAGGTTGGGAAGGGTTTGAACTGGCTCGTCCTGAGTCGACCCGTAGGGAGGGATGTGTATGCTGCTTATGCGTGGCTTCTGGGTCCTACCGGCTTGGAGGGTGCGTGCAGGGGATGCCTTAGCTGAGGAGGCGTCCATGAACACGGAGAGTCGAGTGCGGTAGGGCATGGTGATCCGTGGAAGGGCAGGGTCGACCTGAAATTAACAGTCAGAAGGAGATGATCCGGCTAGAGTTCATTTAATTTTTTATAATTATATAAATATGTTTATATTTATAATTATATATAATTATAAATATAATATTTAATTAAATAAATAGTTATATAAATAAATTATTTAAATATAAAGTTTACTTAATATATAATTATATATTTTAAATAGTTTAAATATAAAGTTTACTTAATTATATAACTAATTTTAATAATATTTATTTGTATATATATATATAAATTTATAAATAAATTTAATAATGTTTATTTTTATATTTAAATAATTATATATAAATTTATGATAGTACTGATATATTTATTAAAAATATTTACACTTATATATTTAAAAATAAATCTTGATTAAATTAGAAACATAAATAATATAATTTTTAAATATTATAAATTTATTTATAAAGTTTACTTAATTATAAATAAATTTATAAATAAACTTTATATTTGTACCCAAACAGTAGACCATTTATAAGCTCTATGGTCTCCGAAAATTATTATAAAAGAGAATAAACAGTACACAAAGGATAGTTAAGGGTAGAAGGGGGAGTAACCCCACAAACACAAGATCCAGATACCAAAGTTAACCCTTCCTTCCATGACCTCGTCCACGAAATCCACCTCTACCTCTTGGATGTCTTCCCCTTCGCCACTATTTAGGGGTCTTTCAAGCACCACCTGCATCAATAATATTCACCGGATCATCAATTGCATCATCATTGGGATCCACACTTTGATCAGCCACCGGAGCCATGCCATCTCCTTGCACATCTTTAATAAACACCCCACCAATCTGAACATGGTCAGCGGAGGGTTTCCCCATCTGCATGTCTTCATAATGAACCTACTTAGATCCAGCTTCATTAGTCATTATAGGAGACAAAAGTTCTTTACCTTTTCGACTCCTGCTCTCGTTGTAGAAGAATTGATGGAGTCCAGCATAGCGAAGAAGTCATGCTTTATAGTATTATCACCAAATGTACTCGCATTTGAAGGCTCTTGCAAAGGAGACGAAATAGAAACTGTATGTGTCAAAGACACATGCTGACCGGTTTGGGAACCCGAGGTGACATCACAAAGCAAGGCACCAATAAGAGCAGAAAGTGAAACCTGCTCCTTAGTGGAGCACAACATGTGACAAGAGGCCTCAACAGCCGCAGGAACATCCTGCAAGCACTACTGTACAGCAGGTACAAAAGATGTACCCTGCTGCTGGATAGAGTTAGATAAATTTTCAATAGGTCGCAACCTAGGGGAAGAATCACCTGAGGGTAAAGACACAATGACAGAGTCCTATCCATAATGAGCGGGATTTTGAGGAGCCACAACATAAACTGAAGCATGGCCTTCCACATTCCCATGGGAAGAAGTATCACAAACATGGCCAAAATTATTTTCCCCAGCCACAAGAGGAGAACCCCTTTGAGTAGGACTAGGGTCCAGCTTCCCTTTGGACAAGAACAGTTCCTCCAAGAGAATTTCAGGATCATCATAAACACCATCATTTCTTTCAACATCACCCGATTTAGAGGCACTCTCCACTCGAGTCACATGAGCAGCAGGCAGAGGGTATTATGCATTTAGCGCATCCCCATTTCATGCAACATCACATTTAGTGTGATCAGATCTCTTTCCAGCTACCGCACCAGCAAAAGAGGCAGCACCCTTCTTCATTGACCCATCAACAACTACCACCTTAGATGAAGAAGGACCCTTCACATCATCAAGATTGATTTGTACAAGCTTAGAGGGGAGATTCACCTTAAGCTTACACTTCTCAACCAGATGTCCGAATTTCGAACAATTAGAACAACACATTCCTCTATGACATCTAGTCTTAACATGTCAAATAGTTGATAAATTAGTACATAAATCATGAACACGTTCATATTCAATATCCAACTCTAATTTGAACTTACCGACAATCAAATAAACAATCTCAATAAGTGGCATAAACATATCAAACTCAACAAACAATCGAGCAAAGTGACTGTACCTGACTGAAACAGTCTCCTTGTCAAGCTTAATTGGGGTTCCAACAGCCAAGGCAATATCCCACAGGATGCTTGGGGTGCCAAAAGACCCAATTTAAGCCTTTAACATGTATCCAAGATTGTGCAACAATGTGCTTTACACGCGACGGGTCAAACCAGGAATCCCAGTTTTAGAATCTCAAAACCCCGGGTTTTAAATTAACAAAGCCACAACTTGAGGCTTTCAATTTCATTTCATTCAAAGAGAAAGTAATATAAAAATATTTCATACTGAGGGAGACAATATTCCAATTACCGAAGCCCTAGACTTGATATAGACGAGTCCGTAGATCCTCCAGTTTCCAAGCATTTTCTTGCACACCAAGGCGAGCAATAATAGAGTTCTTACATGCATCAATTTGATCTTGAAACAGCTGAGGATTTGATTAAAATACTACAAGCATACCGTTCTTCGAGATCTTGCGAGGAGTAGAATCACCCTCCCGAACGCCGATAAAAAAGCGAGCGATAACCTTATGTTGGGCGCCTTCCTGGTTGGTGCACTGCATAACGCCTCCTCAATTGGAGCATCATGCGGTTTCTCTTTTTATGATGTGTTTTTAATGCGTGCCAAGACTGTGTGAATTAACTCATGCGGTGACACACTTTTGACACGAAGACATTAATTGACACAGATTCTTTTTCCTATATAAGGAGGCAGTGGCAATATATTTCAACATCACTGGCATCAACAACACTGTTGCACTCTCTGTAAAATGGTTATTTTATTAATCAAAAATCTTAGTTTTATTCATTTCCATTTAGTCTTTTGTTCAAATTGTTTTAAATATGTTTATATATATTTTAATCATATCTACATATGTTTATCGATGTTAATGTATGTTTACTGTTGACCTGGAAGTATTCTAGATTGAACAGACACTTTGTGAGAATTCCTTGTCTTGACTCACCGTTAGTTATTTTCCAGTCGCACCGATGATGAACGGTCGCACTGATGATGAACGGTCGCACCGATGATGAACGGTCGCACCGATGATGAACGGTCGCACCGATGACAACGGTCGCACCGATGGATATCGAAGGTCTAAAGAGATAACAATGTTCAATGAGTCACCGATGCCGATGTTCAATGAGTCACCAATGCCTATGTTCAATGAGTCACCGATACCGATGATCAATGAGTCATCGAAACCGATGAAGATTCAAAGTGACTCACCGATCTCATGACTCAACGATGGTTATGAAAACTGTTTGAATTTCAATAAACTCTTATTTAATTCCAACAGTCATATTTGATGTTTTTAATTCATTTGATTATATTTAATGTCAGTTGTTGGCATGTCAAGAGACCGTACCTCGTACCTGTGAAACGGTAATCATTCCCATTTCTGGAGCTCGTGGAATAAAAGGAAGATCGAGCTGCAGTAAAGGTGTGCATGTGAAAAGGCATAGAGAGAGAATTCTTTCATGAATATACATACGAAAAGGAATAACACACGAAGCAGTTGAAGGAGGCATTTGCAAGATCTCAAAAGAACTCTCATGCACGCAATCCGACACTACTGAAGAACACACAAAGAACACTGGAAATCAGAGAACACACTCACTTGCGAAGGACATCAAGCTGAACCACGATACTCTGTTTTCAACAGAAAAACCACAGAAGGACTCAGAAGCATATCTACTAAATCCAACGAGTCCATAGCTGCACTGCCAATCACTAGATCTTTTTAAACTCTAATACACTCTCTCTTAGTGATTATTTTACTTACATTTTTGATCAGTGTGTGTACTCTGTATATCTTACACACACACTGACTCTTGTGCTAAACTGGAGGATATCAAAATCCTCAAACCATATTTGTTTACTCTTTTTTACCCACGACAACTGTGAAAGAGGTCCTTGGGTGTCCTGATCATTGTTTTTGTTTCCCACGAAAAAACTGTGGTAGAGGTCCCTGCGTGGCCTGGACAGTTTTGTAAACTGTTGTTAACCCCGATCCAGGGTGTGGATCAAATTTATAAATTTGAGAGGACTAAGTCTCAGCTTGAGGCTGAACCTCTTGATATATCTGCTATATCTTTTTAGTTTAAGTTTAAAATATAATACATATATCTTTTATATTCTGCTGCTATTACTTTGAAATACAAAACCATTTTAAAGTTACTTTGATAGTTAAATTAGGAAGTGTTTACACTTATTGTAAATCAGTAGGTTAGTTTCAAAAGTTAGTTTAATATTTTGGTTAAATTAACTAAGAAGTAATCAATCTTTGAGAAGCTAAGTGAACATTTACAATCTGTATAAATTCACTACAGTTTAACTTGTTTTATAAATTGGGGGATTTTAATAGAAAATATTTTAACAGAAATTTTTAATTGGAACTCAATTCACCACCCTCTTGAGTATCCACTCCAAACAACATTTGGTATCAGAGGTTGTTTTTATTAGTACAAGTTTTCAAAACACTCTGTTTTTCAACTGTGATTTTAGTTGCATCTTTAAAGATCGTAAATTTATGTTAGTTCTAAATTTTATCTCTTTAATTCTACTTTCTAAAATCTAGATATGGACAATAGACTAGATGGTGCTGCTACTAACAGACCACCTTTCATTAATGGTACAAATTATGCCCAGTGGAAACTGAAAATGAAAATTCATTTAGAAATCAATGGATTTGATATCTGGACTATTATAGAAACTGAATATAAGATTCCAGCAACTGATAGAACTACTTGGGATGAAGCTACTAAGACAGATTACAATAATAATTGTAAAGCTATGAATGCTTTTTATTGTGTATTAGGAGATGAGGAATTTAACAGAATATCTTCATGCAAAACTACTTATGAAATATGGGATACTTTGACTGTTTCTCGTGAAGGAACAACTAATGTTAAAGAAATGAGATTGAATACGTATACTATTAAATATGATAATTTTAAAATGAAGACTGATGAACCTATCTTTGACATGTATCTCAGGTTCAATGAGATTGTTAATACAATGATCTCCCTTGGAAGAGATTTCACTACTAAGGAACAAATCATGAGGATATTAATATGTCTACCAGATCGATGGAGAGAAACTTCTGTCTCAATTAGAGAATCGTGTGACATAAGCAAACTACCAGTCAAGGAGATTATTGGTAAGCTTATGATTTATGAAGAAGAACTCAAGGTGAATATGTAAGAAGACGATGAACCTAAAAGGAAATATGTAGCTTTTAAATATACTACTTCAAGGATCAAGGACAAAGACAAAGTTCAAATACAAACTGAAAGTTCAACAAGTGAAGATTATGACTCTGACAGTGACGCAGAGATGGCTCAAATATCTAGGAGAATCAAGAAGTTTTATAGGAAGAAGAGATTATTTAGAAAATCAAACTAAAAAGGAAGGTATGACAATAAGGGACATTGGAAAAATGATTGGAAAAAACCTGACAAGAATGATGAAGTTTTCTGCTATGAATGAAAAAGGAAAGGTCACATTAAAGCAGACTGTCCAAAATTGAAGTTCAAAAAGAAATATGACTACAAGGACAATAAGTAAAAGAAAGCTATGAAGGCTACCTGGAGTGCTTATGAAGACAGAAAAAGTGAATCTGAAATATCTAATTCTGAAAAGAATCGTTCAACATGTGTTTCATGAAAAACACATCTGAGGTAACCTTAGATACTCCTGCTTTAAATTCCTATTATTCTGGAACTAAATCTGATTCAGATTCCAAAAACATGACTAGTGAGGAATTATTTGAATATTGTAATATGCTAGAAGAGACATGAAATGAACTTAAGGATAAATACAAATCATTGAAGAAACAACATGCTCTTACTACAACTGTTAAAACTGAACTTACTATTGAAAAAGAGAAAAATGCTCAACTGTTAAAGGAAAACACAGAACTGAAAATGTCTACTGAGCAACTAAGAAAGGACATAGAAAAGTTCAAAAAGGGAAAAGATACCCTTACTCAAATTTTAGTTAAGCATGTTTCACCTAAATATACTACTGGTTTGGGATACCAACCTGGACAGAGACAGTTCACTAAAACTCAATTTATACCTAAGTCTGGACAAAATTCTGCTTACTCCAGTTCTGGAAATTCATATGCTTCAACTAGTTATTCATATGGTTAAAGATCAAATAAAGTTTATGTTTCTAAATATATTGATTTTGTAAATTATATGAAACCCGTAAGACAAATATGGGTACCAATATCATTGATTGCTAACATGTCTGGACCCAAGAAGATCTGGGTACCAAAATCATTTCCTATCTTAAATCTGTTTTGTAGGAGACCAGCTTAAAGAGTTACCATAAGAAGATATGGTACTTGGATAGTGGATTTTCAAGGCATATGTCTGGAGATTACTCATTCTTTAAAAGCTTAATAGAGATTGATGGAGGCCATGTCACCTTCGGTGATAATTCTAAAGGAAAAATCATCGGCCTAGGCCAAATTGGTAACACTAACTCAGTTTTGATTTCTAAAGTTTTGTTTGTTGATGGACTTAAGTATAACCTATTAATTATTTCTAAATTTTGTGATGATGGTTTTAATGTTAAATTTGAAAATGATTCCTGTGATGTTTTTAACTCTAAAAATGTTTTAGTGTTATCTGCCTTGAAAAATGAAAATATTTATTCTGTTGATCTAAATTCCTTAGCCAAACAAAATGTTACTTGTTTAAATGCTTTTCATAAAGATTCTTGGTTGTGGCACAGAAGATTAGGACAATGAAACATCTATTCACTTATAAAATTGACTAGGAAAAACTTGGTTAGAGACCTACCTAAACTTGAATTCCCAATTGAAAAAGTTTGTAATCTCTGTCAAAAGGGAAAGCAACATAAACTCTCTTTCAAATAAAAGAAAGAAGTTTCAACTTCTCAACCTCTCGAGTTGGTTCACATGGACTTGTTTGGACCTTCTAGAGTTTCTAGTTTAAATGGGAAGAACTATGTATATGTCCTAGTAGATGAATTTTCTAGATATACTTGGGTATACTTCTTGGCTCACAAAAGTGAAACGTGTTCTTACTTTATCAAATACTCCAAGTCTATAGAAAACCTTAGTGGACCTAAGATTAAAATTATGAGAAGTGATCATGGCCGTGAGTTTTAAAATCAAGAGTTTGAATATTATTGCTCACACAATGGCTATAGTCACAACTTTTCTACCCTTAGGACACCTCAACAGAATGGTGTGGTAGAAAGAAGAAATAGAACCCTTCAAGAAATTGCTAGAACCATCCTTAATGAGTATGACCTACCTGTTTATTTTTGGGTTGAAGCTGTGAATACGGCTTGTTATATTATTAATAGATTCTTGATTAGACTTGTTCTCAATAAGACCCCATATGAGTTATGGAACAATAGAAAACCCAAAGTTAGTTACTTTAGAGTCTTTGGATACAAAGTTTTTATTCTTAATATAAAGGATAATCTTGACAAATTTTCTTCTAAGAGTGATGAATGAATTTTTATTTTTTATTCTTTAACTAGAAAACCCTATAGAGTCTTTAACAAAAGAACCAAATGTGTGGAAGAATCTATTTACATTAAGTTTGATGAAACTGATCCACATAAGCCTAAAACCTCTCTTGAAAATCTTGAAGAAGATTTTTCTAATCTGAATCTTAATGATAAAGTCAATGAACCTGCTGTAAAAACATCCAGTTCTAGACATATTCCAGAATCTGCTTCTATAGAACCCAAACTTGGAAATTAACCTGAAATTCCTAGTCCTACCTTTACTAGATCAACTAGGATTCTAAAGAATCGTCCTTTAGATGCTGTTGTTGGTAATCTTGATAGAGGGACACATACTAGAGCTTCTCTAAGAAAACAGGTTGAACATCAAGCCTTTATTTCAAAACTAGAACCTAAAAATGTCAATGATACTATCAATGATGAATTTTGGGTAATGGATATACAAGAAGAGTTAAATCAATTTTAAAGAAACAAAGTCTGGGAATTAGTTGACAGACCTAAGGACACTTTAACAATAAGCACTAAATGGGTTTTTAGAAACAAAGTTGATGAGTCTAGAAACATAGTTAGAAACAAAGCTAGATTAGTTGCACAAGGATATAGTCAAGAATAAGGTATAGAATATGAGGAAACCTTTGCACATGTAGTTAGATTAGAAGCTATTAGAATTCTACTTGCTTATGCTGCTTATCTGAATTTCAAGTTATATAAAATGGATGTTAAAAGTGATTTTCTAAATGGGTTTACTGACGAAGATGTTTTTGTTGAACAACCACTTGGATTTACTAATACTCATTTTCCAAATCAAGTTTTTAAACTTTCTAAAGCTTTACATGGCTTAAAACAAGCTCCAAGAGCTTGGTATGATAGACTTAGTAATTTTCTTATTTCAAAAAGTTTTACTAAAGGGATTGCTGATCCAACTCTTTTTATTAAAATAATTTCTAAAGATGTTTTAGTAGTAAAAATCTATGTTGATGATATTATTTTTGGATATTTTAAACACTCCTTATGTACTGATTTTTCAAAGAGTATGCAAAATGAATTTGAAATGAGTTTAATAGGAGAACTCAAATATTTTTTTTGGATTTCAAGTCTTTCAAAATGAAAATAGTATTATTTTGAATCAAAGTAAATATAAAAAGGATCTTTTAAAACGTTTTGGTTTGGATAGTATTAAGGAAAGTGATACTCCTATGAGTACAGTCTGTAAATTGGATGCAGATCAAACTTGGAAACTAGTGGATAAAACCAATTACAGAGGTATGATTGGAAGCTTACGTTACCTTACTACTAGTTGACTAGATATTATGTTTAGTGTATGTATTTGTGTAAGATTTCAAGCTAATCCAAAAGAATATAATTTGCTTGCTATTAAAATAATTTTTAAGTATCTTAAACACACTATAAACTTAGGTTTGTTTTACCCAAAAGGAAAATCCTTTGAGTTAATGAGTTATTCAGATGCTGACTTTTCTGGTTGCAAGTTGGATAGAAAAATAACATCTGGAACATGTCGATTTATTTGGAAAATCCTTAGTATCTTGGTGTAGTAAAAAGCAAAATTTTGTACCTTTATCTACTGCTGAAGCAGAGTATATAGCTTCTGGTAGTTGCTGTGCACAAATTTTGTGGATGAAACACAATCTTTTGGACTATGGATATGATTTTAAGCATGTCTCAATCAACTGTGATAACACTAGTGCAATTAACATTTCAAAGAACCCTGTGTCTCACTCTATAACCAAACACATTGATGTCAAACATCACTTTTTGAGAGATCACTACCAAAAGGGTGATATTACTCTTGAGTTTATAGGTACTGAACATCAATTAGATGAAATTTTCACTAAGCCCTTAAGTTCTGAAAGGTTAGATTTTATTAAACAAGAGTTAGGTATGATAGATCTGTCAAACCGATCTGTCAAACCGATCTGTCAAGTCGATTAGTGATACCAGTTGGGTTGTTGTCTGTTTAAAACGATGTTGTTTTACTTAATCAATATTTTATTATTTTTAACCTTAAATGATACAAATAATGACACGCGACTACTTTATTCTTTAAAGACTATTGACCTTCCATTTCCCGTCGAACTCTCTCTTCTCTTCTTTGTAACCTGAGCCTTTTGAATCTTTCCAAACCTCTCGATTGTCTCAAACCTCAGAATGGAAAAGAAAAAGAGGCAGGGCAAGGAATATGAAGGAACTTCACCCATCAAGCATGCTCGAGGTGAGTTGAGTAGTATGACGCAGAGGTCTGTGAACCCGGAGCTAGAAAAACAAGAAGTTATAGCTGAAAAGGAAATATGTTCAGAATGGGTTTTATCTAGCAAGTCTGTTCTCTTGAAAGTATTGGAAACACAAGGCTATAAGGAGTGGTTATGTAATAATGACGGAATATTTTACCCAAAGCTGGTGCATTAGTTCTATTTTAACCTGGATATAGTTTTGGACGGAGTAGAGGCAGCAAGATTTTCTTCTATAGTAAAAGGGAAAACGGTTACTTTTTCATCAAAAAAGTGGGCTGAATGTCTAGGAGTACCACACAATGGAAGATACGAGGACTATTCTGGTAATATTCCACCCACAACTGATTACTTTTTTTATGAGCAAGCCATGGAGTTTTTGACTGGAAATTCTGAATCATGAAGGATAACTGCTGCTGAGTTGGATGGTGAGAATAGAATCCTGTTTAAATTCATTAAACATCAAATATGTCCTAGAAAAGGTGATTTTTCTTCAGTTAAGTATCAAGATGTGTTTCTGATATTCCTTTTGTTGAATGGTGAAAAGATCAATCTATGTAGATATTTTTCCGAGCATATTTTTGAGATGATAAAACCTTCAAAGAAAGCTACTACTCTGTTTTATTTTGAACAGATTTCTACCATGCTGAAATTCTTGGACTGTGTAGATGATGGAGATGAGTGTATATCATCAATTAGATTTTGTTTCAAAAAAGTTATCTGTAAGAGGATGAAAATAAATTGGAACTTGTGGAAGAAAGCTTGGGTTGCTGATGAAGAAAAGTTATATGAGTACTTCAATCCTACTGATCATCCAAGGAGACCAAAGGAGATAAGAGATCCAAGTTTGAAACCTAGTGAGGAAGTGATTATTCAGATGAATAAGAGGAAGTGGTAGTTCTTAAGGAAACTGGTGAATCTAGTAAGAAAGGAACAGAAGAAGAAGAAGCTGATGAGTATTTGAATGCTGAAGAAGAGTTTGAATCATATCCTGATGAGAGGAGTGATCCTGATACTATTATCCCAAAGAAAAGAAGGATGTAATTTGGTTCAGCAAGCCCTACTCTCAAATTACCATAGTTTGAACCTTTTTTAGATGATGAAGAGGACGGTGAGACTGATGAATCAACTTATGAGGAGTATGAATCCGGAATTATAGATATTTCAAGTGAGAGATCAGTTAATTATGATGATGATGATGAAGACAATGATGACGATGAGGGTGATGCTGATGGTAATGGTGGTAGTGGTGGAAGTGATAGTGATGGTGGTGATACTGATGATGCTAATACACAACCTATAGAAGGTCTGAATGTGATCCAAGATGATCCTCAACCCCAACCAATTGAACAAGAAAATGTCCCTGAGGCTGAGAGGACAGAACAGTTGGAGAGTGATGGGGATGGGGAAGTCCTTCCTGAAAATTCTGGACGAGCTCAGTTTGTGAAACCTATATACCCTTCATGCAAATCCACATGGGAAGAACATCCAGGTCTTGCTATTATAGGATTAGATTACCCAGAGGAAGAAGGTGTAGAAGTGGATCTCGCTAGCATAAGCGATTCAGTTAAATCTCAATTAGTTGCTGAGTTTTTGCAAAGAATAGATGTCAGACCTGATCCTTCAATGTCTCAAGGTAGACCTGATCCTGCAGTTTTTCAGTCATATTTTGATAGATTCAAGGTTGAATTGATTAAAGATGTTAGGGAGAGTATGAAAGATGAGTTATCTTATATTCCTGCTCCTTATCCTTTGACTTTATCTGATGATGGTATGGATGATTTGGCTCAAAGAGTGGTAAGCCTTATCAAATCAGACCCTTGCAATCATAGTGAGTCGATTGGCAGGCATATTACCTCATTGAATCAAACACTCACGGAGTTAGGAAGCAATCTTGTTTCTCTATCAAGAGATTTCAGGACAGCCATATCTATTATGATGGAAGTGTTAATAAATCTATTAGAACATTTGAAGAAAGTATATTTGAGGAAGTTAAAAGCTGAGATCACTCAAGTTTTTGCTCAGGATAGCAATGACAAGTTTACCAAGATCACTGGTCGTGAATTATATACTTTAAGAGATATTGTTAGAGAAGAGCTGTCAGCTCTTGGGAAGATTTTAGATTTAGATTCTATGAAAAGGATGAAAGAACATAGTGATCATGTGCATAAAATGGTACAGTTGTATTCGGATGATGCTACAAAGGCTCAAAAGGATATTAAGGAGAAAGTAGAACATTATTTCTCTAAGATATACACAAAGCATGAGTTGAATCATCATTTTAAAGTACTGGTTGAAAATTTGAGACTTCCCCCAGTTACTCTAGCTTTTAAAGCTCAAGTTCTGCAGTTAAAAGATTTTACCCCCACTTTGGAAAATTTCATGCAGAATAAGGATGATTTTGAAAAGGCTATGAAGTATGGTGGAGAAGTCATTTAGGACATCATCAATTTACTCAAACCCTACCTTCATGTGCAAGCTAAAGCCATTGTTTTTTCCTACTGATGAGTCTCTGCAATCATCAGATATTTCTCTTGGTAAGATGTCTATTTCTCAAGCTCTCTTTAGTATTCGACCAGTCTTTCAACAACAACCTTCAGCAAGACCTTCTCTACAGCAGGTGACCTTAGAACCCACAGTTCGTCCCGCTCGAGCTGTCCTGCCTCCTTTCTCTATTCGGCCAGTTCAACCTTCCACCCAACCACTATCTGGGCCATCCATTCCTCTCACTGCCAAAGGAAAATCTCCATTGCACACTCAGAAATAGCTGTATCTATCACTTTTTGATAGGGTTTCTATTTCCTGTATTTTTTTTGTTTCTTTACTTTTGTATGTGATTTTTGTGTACTCCTTCTCAAACCTTATTTTTCTATGGAATCTTCTTGCTTATCTTCCTTCACTATTCTTTTTGATAATCCCAAAGGGGGAGAAATCAGGGAGAAATCAGGAAGAAATCAGGGAGAAATCAGGAAGCTCATGCATATGAGTGGTTGAACTGAATGTGATTCACTATTTACTACATGCATACATATACACAGGGGGAGAACTGCTGAAAGGGGAGAATAAATTGTTTTATCTGATTTATATTATATGGGTAGAATTCTTCATTTATATATATGTTCTAGTTTCTAATCTAACCATGTTTTATCTTTTGTTATATATTCTTTTTTTATAGGGGGAGAATACTGAATGACATACTATATTCTCTCTTCATTTATGTCACTGATTTGTGATTATCAAAAAGGGGGAGATTGTTTCACTCTCTGTAAAATGGTTATTTTAATAATCACAAATCTTAGTTTTATTTATTTCCATTTAGTCTTTTGTTCAGATTATTCTAAATGTGTTTATATATATTTAAATCATATCTTCATATGTTTATTGATGTTAATGTATGTTTACGGTTGACCTGTAAGTATTCTAGATTGAACAGACGCTTTGTGAGAATTCCTTGTCTTGACTCACCGTTAGTTATTTTCTGTTCGCACCAATGATGAACAGTCACACCAATGATGAATGGTCGCACCGATGATGAACGGTAACACCAATGATGAACGGTAGCACCGATGATGAACAGTCGCACCGATGATGAACGGTCGCACTGATGATGAACAGTCGCACCGATGACAACGGTCGCACCGATGGCTACCGAAGGTCTAAATAGATACCGATGTTCAAGGAGTCATCGATGTCGATGTTTAATGAGTCCCCGATGCCGATGTTCAATCAGTCACCAATACCGATGATAAATGAGTCACCAAAACCGATGAAGATTCAAAGTGACTCACCGAACTCATGACTAACCGATGGTCATGAAAACTGTTTGAATTTCTATAAACTCTTATTTAATTCCAACGGTCATATTTGATGTTTTTAATGCAATTAATGATATTTAATGTTAGTTGTTGGCATGTCAGGAGACCATACCTTGTACCTGTGAAAAGGTAATCATTCCCATTGCCGGAGCTCTTGGAATAAAAGGAAGATTGAGGTGCAGTAAAGGTATGCGTGTGAAAAGGCATAGAGAGAGAATTCTTTCATGAATATACATACAAAAAGGGAAAACACACGAAGCAGTTGAAGGAGGCATTTTCAAGATCTCAAAAGAACTCTCATGCATGCAATCTAGCACTACTGAAGGACACATAAAGAACACTGGAAATCAGAGGACACACTCACTTGCGAAGGACATCAAGCTGAACCATGATACTCTGTTTTCAACAGCAAAACCACAAAAGGACTCAGAAGCATCTTTACTAAATCTAACAAGCCCAGAGATGCACTAACAATCACTAGAGCTTTCTAAACTCTGATACATTCTCTCTTAGTGATTCTTTTACTTACATTTTTTATCAGTGTGTGTAATCTGTATATCATACACACACACACTAACTCTTGTGCTGAACTGGAGGATATCAAAATCCTCAAACCAAATTTGTTTACTCTTTTTTACCCACGAAAACTGTGGAAGAGGTCCTTGTGTGTCCTGGTCATTGTTTTTGTTTCCCACAAAGAACTGTGGTAGAAGTCCTTGTATAGCCTGGATAGTTTTGTAAACTGTTGTTAACCCCTATCCAGGGTGTGGATCAAATTTATAAATTTGAGAGGACTAAGTCTCGGCTTGAGACTGAACCTCTTGTTATATCTGCTGTGCCTTTTTAGTTAAAATTTAAAATATACTACATATATATTTTATATTCCACTACTGTTACTTTGAAATAAAAAACCATTTTAAAGTTACTTTGATAGTTAAATTAGCAAGTGTTTACAATTATTGTAAATCAGTAGGTTAGTTTCAAAAGTTAGTTTAATCTTGTGGTTAAATTAACTGAGACCTAATCAATCTTTGAGAAGATAAGTGAACATTTACAATCTGTATAAATTCACTACAGTTTAACTTGTTTTATAAATTGGGGGACTTTAATAGAAAATATTTTAACAGAAATTTTTAATTGGAACTCAATTCACCCCCTCTTGAGTATCCACTCTGACCAACAAACACCGAGACCAAATCCCATTTGGTGATCACCTTTCTTTGACGATCATCTTTCTTTCTCTCCAACTTTTGATCCACACTTTTATTCTTGAGTATTACTTTTGATATCCCTTCCATTTTTGGGAGTCTCTACCGTGTACCTCTTGATTTTAGTGGATCCCTCTTTCTGGACTAGGTCCCGTGGTTTTTCCCTTTTTGGTTTTCCACGTAAATATTTTTAGTGTCAACTTTATTTTTCTGCACTTATTTTTTTCGCTTCGCATCCGCATTTATATGGGGGGAATATTTTATTTCCACAACGCGTTCTCTTTTTCTATTGTTTGTGCGTTCGTCGCTTTCCCGTCTTTCCCAACATTTGGTATCAGAGGGTATGGTTTTTTTATTTCATATTTATTATGGAGGCCAATTACATGGAGATGATTTTGCTGAATGGTACCAACTACCATATGTGGTGACTTAAAATGAAGGATATGCTTTTTGTCAAGCGAATGGATCTTCCAGTATTTAGTACCCAAAATCTAGAGAGGATTTCAGACGAAGAATAGACGTTCAAGCATGAGATGGTTTGTGGATTCATTCGCCAATGGGTCAAAGACAACATGATGAACCAGATTTTCAACATCTCTCATGCCAGAACTTTGTGGGAGAATCTTGAGACGATCTACACTTCCAAGATGGGAAACAAAAAACTGTTTATTTTCAATAAAATGATGAACTTGAAGTACAAAGAAGGTACGTCTATTTTTGATTATTTAAGTTAATATCAGGAATGTTTTTATCATCTGTCTGAAATGGGTATCAATTTTGAAGATGAGGTTTTAGCTCTTTTGATGCTTAACACTTTACCCGATTCATGGGAGAATTTACGTGTTACTCTAACCGATTTTGCTCCTAATGGTGCTGTGAAATTTAGTTTTGTCAAGTCTTCTATTTTAAATGAATATGTCAGGAGATGCACTCATGAGAAATATTCTTCAGAGCTTTTAGTCACAGAGAACAGGGGGATAAGCCAGGACCGGGGGTAGAGCCGTCGAGGTAAGAGAAGAGGCAGAAGTAAATCTAGACCGAAGAAGAGAGATTTTGAATGTCATAATTGTGGTAAGAAGGGGCATGTTAAGAAGTTTTGTTATCAGCTGAAAAGAGAGAACAAATTGAAGTAAAATCCACAGAAGAAAAATGACGATGATGATGATCATGTCGCCGTTGCTACAAGGGGTGATCTTGTTATTATTTAAGACTCCATTAACATTGGTTATGATGATTCTTTCTAGGTTGTTGACAGTGGTTCTTGTTTTCACATGACATCAAAGAAGGAGTTCTTTTCATCTTACAGCCTAGGTAATTTTGGGATTTTGAAGATGAGAAATGATGGTCATGCTGATGTTGTAGGCATCAGGACTGTTTGTTTAAAGACCAGTATATGAAGTAAGCTCATTTTGAAGAATGTCTGACATGCACCTAAGGTTCATTTGAATATTATTTCTACTAGTCTTCTTGATGGTGAAGGGTTTATCAGAACTTTTAGTTATTTCCAATATAATCTTTCCAAGGGCTCTTTGATTGTGGCTTGAGTGAAAAAGAAATCAGGTTTGTACTGGACTAGAGCTTCTATTTCTTGTGATACTGCTTGTGTTGTTGAGTGCAGTATTTCGTCCAAGTTGTGGAATAAGAGACTCAGTCACATCAATGAGAAAGGGCTTTGTTGTTTGGCCAATATAATTCTTATTCCATATTTTAAGAGTATCAAATTGGACACATGTGATCATTGCATGGCTAGGAAACATAGTAGAGTGATTTTCAGCAGTCATCCTCCACACAGGAAGTCATAGGTACTTGAATTGGTACATTCCAACATTTGTGGTCATTTGAAATCTAATACCTTTAGTGGTGGTCTTTATTTTGTTACATTTATTGATTACTACTCATGAAAGCTTTGGGTTTATATTTTGAATGCCAAAAGTCAGGTGCTCAGTGTTTTTAAAGAATTTCATGTTTATGCTGAGAGAGAATCGGGAAAGAAATTAAAATGTATTCACACTGATAATGGGGGAGAGTATTGTGGTCCATTTGATCATTATTGCAGGCAGGAAGGTATTAGACATCAAAAGACACTGCCCAAGACACCTTAGCTGAATGGTGTAGCTGAGCGGATGAACAAGACTTTGTTGGAAAGAGTTCGTTGTTTTCTTTTGGAAGAAAAGTTGCCTGGAAATTTTTGGGGTGAGGCTTCACTTACTGCTGCTTATATTATCAATTTATCACCTACGGTTTCTTTACAGACAGACACTCCGGAAAAATTTTGGTATGGCAAAGAAATCAGGTACGATCACTTGCATGTTTTTGGTTGTAAGGATTTTGTTCATGTGCCTAGAGATGAGAGATCCAAGCTGGATGGTAAGACACACCAATGTATTTTTATTGGATATGGACACGATGAGTTTGGGTACAGGTATATGATCCTATTTTTGAAGAAACTTTTCAGAAGCCGTGATGCAGTGTTTAAGGTAGATCAGACTATTGCAGACGTTGATAAGAGATAAAAAGATGCTTCTCCAACTTCTGATGGTTTTGTCAGTCTTGAGCCAGGTTCTGATTCACATTTACCTCAGATTGTTGATTCTGATGATCATGTTGATGTATAGAATGATGCTCAAGGTGAACAGGTTGTATTTATTGTTTCTGATGCACCTTTTGTTTCTGATGATCCAGTTCTAGGGGTTATTAATGAACCTGCAGTTCCACTCCGGTGGTCATCTCAACATCGCACCACTTCCACTCGATATTCACCTGATGATTATGTGCTCCTCAATGAAGGGGGAGAAACAGAATTGTTTTATGAGGCAATGTAGAGTGAACAGAAGGAAAGATGAGTTGCGACAATGAATGATGAGATGACATCATTACATAATAACCACACTTTTTAGTTGGTGAAGTTATCGACAGGTAAGAGAGCTTTGCAAAATCGGTGGATTTATCGGATTAAAAATGAAGAATCTAGTTACCTTCCACGATACAAGGCAAGGTTAGTTGTCAAAGGCTTCCATCAAAATAAAGGTATTGATTTTGATGAGATTTTATCACCTGTTGTCAAAATGTCTTCTATTCAGGTTGTTCTTGGTTTGGATGCTAGTTTGGATCTGTAGATTGAGCAGATGGATGTGAAGACAGCTTTCCTCCATGGAGATTTAGAGGAGGATATTTATATAGAGCAACCAAAAGGTTTTGTTGAAACAGATAAAGAAAATCATGTCTGCAGGTTGAAGAAGGGTTTGTATGGTTTGAAGCAAGCTCTGAGGCAGTGGTATAAGAAGTTTGAATCTATCATTTATCATCATAGTTTCAGGAAGATATCTTCTGATCATTGTGTTTTTTTTATAGATTTACTGATGATGATTTTATTAAACTATTGCTTTATTTTCATTATATGCTCACTGATGGACATGATACTTCTAGAATTGACAGATTGAAGAAGGATCTTTATCAGTCTTTTGCGATGAAAGACTTGGGGCCAGCACGATATATTCTTGGCATAAGGATCTCCCGTGATAGGAAGGCCAAAAAATTATGGTTATCTCAGGAGAGATACATTGAGAAGGTTCTTCAGAGATTTTTTATGGATAAAGATAAAGTGGTTAGTACTCCTCTTGATTTACATTTTAAGATCAATACTAGTCAGTTACCTTTTACTGATGAAGAGAGAGAGGAGATGCAACACAGACCTTATTCATCTGCCATTGGCTGTTTAATGTATGCAATGGTATGTACTAGACTTGATATAGCTCATGCAGTTAGTGTGGTCAGTTGTTTTCTATCAAATCAAGGTAGAGAGCATTGGAGATCAATGAAGTACATCTTTCATTATCTTTGTGGTACTTATAATCTGAGATTGTGTTTTGGAAAAGGGGAACCTATGATTTGTGGATTTACATATTCAGATATGGAAGGAGATATCGATTCGAGGAAGTCTACTTCAGGCTATTTGATCAATTTTGTAGGGGGAGTTGTATCTTGGCAGTCTAGATTACAGAGATGTGTTGCTTTATCTACCATAGAGTCAGAATTTATTGCAACTACTGAGGTATGAAAAGAATTATTGTAGATGAAAACTTTTATTCAAGAGCTCAGTTTAGATCAGGACAAGTAGGTTTTATTTTGTGATAGTCAGAGTGATATATTTTGGGAAAGAATTCCACTTTTCATGGTAGGTTCAAACATATCGATGTTCGATATCATTGGATCTACAACGTCCTTGATTCGAGACAGTTAGAGCTTGACAAGATCCACACTGATGACAATGGGTCAAACATGTTGACCAAGAGTTTACCCAGAGGAAAATTTGAGACTTCCCGACTGATTGCAGGGTTGGCGGAGATCCCCACTTGAGTAGGAGGGGGAGTTTATTGGGTGCCTTCTTGATTGGCGCACTATGTAACGCCTCCTCAATTGGATAATCACACAGTTTCTCTTTTTATGAGGTGTTTTTAATGCGGGCTAAGACTGTGTGAATTAATTCATGCGGTGACACACTTTTGATGCGAAGACATTAATTGACGCGAATTCATTTTCCTATATAAGGATTCAGTGGAAAGACATTTCAATATCACCAGCATCAAAAACACTGAGAGAAAATCTCATTTGGTGATCGCATTTCTTTAACGATCATCTTTCTTGCTCTCCGCCTTTTGATCCACACTTTTATTCTTGATTATTACTTTTGAGATCCCTTCCATTTTGGGGAGTCTCTACCGTGTACCTCTTGATTTTAGTGGATCCCTGTTTTTGGACCAGGTCCCGTGGTTTTTCCCTTTTTGGGTTTTCCATGTAAAAATTTCCGGTGTCAAATTTATTTTTATGCACTTATTTTTTTCATTGCGCTTCCGCTTTTATTTGGGGTGGGATTTTATTTCCGTTACGCATTATTTTTTTCTATTGTTTGTGTGTTCATCGCTTTACCATCTTTCCAAACACCTTAGATGATAATTCACCATCTCTTCGAGTCGAATCATCCAAAACAGCGCTATCTAGGGGGAGTTGACAATCCGAAGGGTCCGCAGTTGGAGCTGCAGCATGACAAGAATTATAAATAAATATAATATATATATAATTATAAATATATTTTTATAAATACGAATTTATAAATAAGAAATTATTTATATAAATATATTTATATATATAATTAATAAATATAATTACAAATATCACTATAAAGAAATATTTATAATTTTATAATATAAATATATATAAATATATAATTATATATTAATAATTATAAATAAGTGTATATAATTAAAAGATACAATAAATTTATAATATTTTTTAAATATATAATATTTTATATTTATTATAAATTTATCATATTTATAGTATATTTATTATATTTATAATATATTTATAATATTTATAATATATTTATTATATTTATTATATTTATAATATATTTATTGATAATTATATGTAAATATAATAAATTCTTACAATTACATATTTATTATTATATTTATAATTATATATTTATTATATTTATTATTATATTTACACATATTTATTATATTTATTATATTTTTAATTATATTTTTATTGTATTTTATATTTATAATAAATTTATTATATTTTATATTTATAATATATATTTATTATTATATTTACAATTATATATTTATTATTATATTTACACATATATTTATTTCTTTGACTTAAACCATCACACAATCTCTCTAATACTAATTTTTAGTACCAAGTGCACAACAGAACCCTAGAAAATCAGGGATTTAAAATGTTTATGCTACGATTTATGTCGTAACTTCAACACCAGCATAAACACTTCATGGTTATAACTCTAGAATCTTTGCACAAGTGAATTAAGCACAAAATTAAAATGAAGAATTACCTCATCTTATTTGAAGATGTGTTCAACAACAAATCATTGTAGGCGATCGTTGCATGAAGGAACAAAATTTGATTCCCGCTAAATCACCCACATACACTTTGAAATTCTATAAGAGTGTCGATTGTCTAATTTCAGATGCTAGTTCGAAGGTCCTATGAAACCTTAAATGTCTCGATGATTACCACTATGTAGATCTTTCGATCTGTGAAGATGAACTTCGATCGAAGTCTTTGATCATGATATTTTCTCTTTATGAAGCAGGATAAAGTAGAGAGAATCTTTCAAATACATAGGATGAATTGTATCAGCAAATAAGAGCCCCTCCCACTTATATAGTGAAATTATAAATACCAAAAAATGGCTCTCTATACCCTGAATATATATTACTCACTATATAAGCTATAAACAACATGTTTTGATCAACTAACATTTTCATAAATATTATTTAAATTTTTATCACTTTCTTGTAATATAATAAATATATTACAAGATAAAATTAAACCATTAACTTTACTCAGTATTCCAAAAAATATCAAACAGACCTTGAATATAAAAATAATATTTGTTCAATAAATATTTTTCCATGTATTTACTTTAATACTAATAAATATATTAAATAAATAAATTCAATGCCTATTATTCCAAACTCAAATAATATGAATTTATTTATTAATTAGAATTTTTTTATTCTTGGATATATCTTGAACATTGTGTTGGGGCCCCTCGTGTCATATGCTCCCTATTCATCAGAATAGGTCGGCCTTTTGAATACACTCAATGTGTGACTCTCAAGGCCCTAATCACAATAATAGTGACCACTATTCGTAGAACAGAAGTATAGTCTAGCAACTCATCAAGACCTCTAAAGAGATAAGGAAACTACATGCCAATAACAACCTTTCCTACATACAAACATCATGTAATATAATCTCTTTATCTCATGATATCTCATAAAGTAGGATGAACTCTTTGTGTCATCAACCATACTTGATTTACTATTCATCGACATAACTAGATGATCTTACGTTTCTTTTACCGTGGTCATGGATTTAATGAAGGTACTACCATCCTAGTCATATAAGCCCAAGATATCACTTCCTTTTAGAAGTGATAAATTCTATATTGATTATTAAAAAATTTTCATGCTACTAATGACGCTAATAAGTGTATTTCAAGCATACATTTTATGATATTTTAGGGTATTTGTAACACCCCAAGATTTTAAAGTACGTTATTTCTTCAAAGTAATTCAATAACTTGCACTACACGCAACACCGAGTTCAAGCACACCACAAGTTAGAAAACTAGCCGTTCAAAAGCAGTTATGACTAGTATTAACTTAATTATGAACTTTATATAATCCTTATAATTTTAGAATCCATATTATGAGTTTCTTAGACATAATGTAATAACAAATACATTTTTTTCAGATAAAAGTATTTTTCAAAAAATGAAATTTTACCGCCTTTTAATGGCGAACCATTTTTAAATCCAATATTTGAAACTTTTATATATTCAATTTTACAAAATAAACTTCTTCTTTAGAAGCGAGACATAAGAATTTAGTTTCAATAAATTTTTGGTGTTTTTATGATAACTTTCATATTTGGGTGAATCGTGAAAAATACTATATTTTTTACTTAAAGAAACATTTTTAATCAAAATAATTTATAGTGTTGAATTATACATTTTAATGTTTTGGAAGAATAATTAGATTATATTTTTACCCTTTAATCCAATTTTGGTCATTCAAATTAATTTCACATTGAAATTAAACATAAACACGTGTCAATCTTTTGATAGTTATTGTTTCTTAAAAATACACTATTTGTTTTAACAACGAGAATTAATTTTAAATTAATAAATGAAAATTCTATGTTTTGAATTTAGTAAAATAGACATCATTTTAGGATTTGGAATATCGAAATTAGCATAGGGTGAATTTTTGGTATTTTTCTGAAAACATTCAATTTTTGATGAATAGTGAAAAACACTGAGTTATAGTTTAAACCAGAATTATTATTTAAATAATTATTTATTTTATTTAAATTTATTTTAGGTCCAAATAGATACATAATACCTATATATGTTCAATTTAATTTATTGGAGTCAGTTTATAATAATTTTATTGAACTTTTCATCGTCTTTTACCCATCACCTAAAAGAATTTGCAAATTCACATAAAACTTAATTTTACCGCTTCTGTGAGTGGAATTTAGAAAATCTGAGAGACATAGTTAATATCAAGAAGTAAAATGTGGTTCAATAAGATAAAAATAATTTTTGGTGAATAGAAACTTTTTACTTTTATTTACCGCGGTTAAAAGTAAATATGGTAATTAAGGGTAAAAATGATATTAATATTACCTTAACACATGTCCTAATTACATTGGACAAGTGTATCTTGACCAAAAACAACCTCAAGAATAAAATATTATCATATAGGTCCACTTCTATTAGATTAGGACATTTATTATTATTTAATTCAAAGAAGAGTTAAAAGAGTAAAAATCAAAGTTTAATAAATAAAATATTTTTAATATAGGTTTATACATAATATAAATTCGATTATAAATATTCATAAGAAATATAAAAATATTTCATATAATAATGATATTTTATTTATAATTTTTAGACATTAAATAATTTAATTTATTTGTGACATAATGATGATGCAGTAATTACCGTATTAATGAAAGAATAAGATAATTGATATTATAAATACCCAAATAAATGTAATTTGAGACTTTTTATGAATTAAAATAATTTTATAGGTTAATATGACATATTATGATTGGTTATATGAATTGTTTTCGAATTAATAACACTTTTATGAATTTATCAAAAACAAAATACCCAATTATGTTAAAACTGACATAAAAGAGTTTTTAAAAAACATATTATATTATTAATTGATTTTCTATTCCTAAAAATATAATGTTTGTCCAAAGATCTTATATCATGATAGGTGTATCATTGATGGACCACTTTGGGGTCGATTTGAAGTTTATAGTAAGTTTATTAACCATATAATATAAAAATACAAAGATACATGGTAAATGTCAAACTAATTAACTAAGAGTTAAAACTAAAAGATAAGGTTAATAAAGCGACCCAAACCTGTTTAAAACATATTTTTTGTGTGAATTGAGACCCATACCTACCTTATCCTAGAAATAAATCAATTTAGATACATTATAAACAGAATATTAATTTATTATAAAATAATAATTTATATTTTTCCTAAGGTGCCCCTCACCCCTCTTATAAAAGGGCACTCCCCCTTCACTCTAATTCACACCTTTTGAGTCATTTTGCTTAGCCAACCTCTATCGAAATACCCTATAAACTATCCTACCTTCAACCTAGAGTCCCTCGTTTGATCAAAAAACCAACCTAAGGATCCCTTTTGATCAAATCAAAAGGAAGAACCCGAAGAAGAGGTAATGATTTCCCCACTCTTTCAAGTTCCTTTGTTCTTCCAATTCCTTTATCTTTGTTGTTTCCATTATAAAATAATAAATTCAGTATATTCTATATAACTTGATGTTATTATAATTATGGTAAAACTAAATTCATTATTCTATTCACCCTTTGAATGACATGTCACCATACGTGCGTACGTACAGCTTACTGTCTCCACGTCATGGTGCAATTGTTATTCAATACATTATTATTTGGATGGGTATAATAATGATGTGTATTTGATGGAAATAATAAATATAACATGATAAGGATTCTGTATATATTATATACCATCCAATTATATATTATTTTAATATCAAAAGAATGATATTTTCGCTCGTGCGTATGTACGGATTACCATCTCCACGACGCGATGAGATTCATTTCCAAGTTCACCATTCATCGACGATTATAAAAATATATATTACTAATAAGTATGTAATATATGACATAATAATTATACTGGAGATATATATATATATATATATATAAGTATTTACGTACTTACATATATCTTATTCACTTACTTCCGTTCAATACTATATGAAAACGGAAACCGCGTTTATGCGTACGTACGGACTACCATCTCCATAAACGGTGTATTCCATTTCATATATACGTCTATTATACATATTTATATTCTAAATATATATGATATATAAATCATATTTTATATTCTAGAAGTATTTAAATCATTATCTAAGTGTTACAATCAAGAGTAACAAGTTAAAACACGTACGATAAAGAAAGCGATTATTACCTGAAATATTAATATAACATAGAAATTATTATTAAATGGGTAGTGTAAAGTCATAAATGAATAATGTATAATATCATAAATATTAATATGGTTCTGGTATAATTTAATAACATACTATAGTCTTCATACATGAGGTTAAACGTACCCTCTACTAAAAGAAAGTACAAGGTAAGGGGTTTTCATCTCACTCCTTATTCACGTGAGATTCATGCCATATTGCCACTATTACCTTTTTTGTGGTGTATGTACTGCCCATAATTGTATTCATTGTGTAATACACTTTAATTTATGTGTATTTACATATTCATTGTATGATACTTCTTTCATGGGGTGTATGTTTCGTAAGTTACCAAATTGGTAAGGGTTAATTCCTCAAACTCATTATTACCCGAGATTGTTTATGTGTAAGTATTTACTGGGACATTTTTATCATCCATGTCCATTTTTCATAAAAATGATTTCAAAATGAATATTTTAAAGATTTTTGAAAGTTACTCTTTATCAAGATCATAATTTTAAATGTTTTAATGATTTATCTTTCTAAATCTTTTTAATTAATGTACATGTTTTCAAAATGATTTTAAGGATTTATTTATATGGACATGAATGTTTTGAAATGATAATTATTTTCAAAATTTTTGAAGTGGTATGGGACACTTTGATTCAAAAATCTCGTTTAAATTATTTACTTTATAAATTTGTGACTTTTAAATGATTTTACAAAAATATTATTTCTCTCAAAAAGTTTTAATTTTCTACTATATCAGCATCCTTTAGTAGATATTTTTTTGATTGAGGTTGATTTATTAGAATACAATCTTCCATGTTGTATTGAATGAGCTATGATATGTTTGACTTTGGATGTTCTATTTTTATACCACTCATGGTTTATGGTTAATGTAATTACATTTTGTATTCTAGTTTTAATACGAATGTTTATGTTATGTTTCAACTTTTTCATATGAGGAATGCAGTGGACTTAGTAAGTGATGGGTGGAGCCTGCTATAGCTCCTCGATGCATTAGTAGATCTCATGAGACAAACTAGTGTCTTGGCACAAGGCCTTGAAAAAAAAAAATTTATTCTTGGCATGAGGCCTTGACTATGTGGTAATGATGTCCGGTATTAGGCATTCCCTCATTGTGAAATTAGTTATTACATGTGATTATTAGACTAGTAGAATATCCTTGTGCATGTTTATATGGTAATGTTTCATTTATTTTTACTATATTATGTTCAAGTTTATGTTTAAAAAGATGTTGTTTTTATTACACATCTTGCCTTAAAGGTTTATATCTTTCGCTAAATTATTTACCCTTACTGAGCATCTGAGCTCACCCATTTCTTATGTTTTAATTTCCCAGGATGCCAAGAAGTGTATTGTGATTGATATACAAGGTTAAGCCAAGGGATAATGGCATTAATGAAGGATTATTTATGTTGTTTTGTATGTTAAGAAGTGTAATGTAACATTCATGTATGTAATCTATTTTCCAAGATTGCTAAACCGATCGTTCCTTCAGGACTTGATTCCATGTAATCATGCCAATGTATTAAAATAATGCACTGACTCTGGGTAACTGGGGTTGAGGCATTACAATTGGTATCAGAGGAAGTTTAACAATAACCTTGGAAACTATATTTAGATAAACTCTGATTAGAGCACATTACCGTAAGATAGAATTTGAAGATTATTATAGAAGAACTTCCTAGAATTTTGGTAATGTAACGATTTTGTTAGTTTTCCAAGAAAATACATCCCTTTATAGATATGAGTAGGTAGAGGCGGCTCTGGCACAGATGTACCTAGGGGTAAAACCCGAAAACACCGCTTTGAGATAGACTCTAACAGGAACTGGTGCACGAAAACGGGCCTTACTTCACTCTTGGTTACGACACTCCAAGGGGATATGCTTAGGATAATTATCATTTTCTTTACAAACCACTATGAAGGGTTTATGAGTATATACCTCCTCAAAGAAAACTTTTTTTGTGATTATGGATTATATCCATAAACTGTTCAATTTTCGTTAGGTATTTTACATGTTTGGAATTATGAATTGTGATTCATAAACTGACCTAGTGTATTCCATTGTATAGAAGTGGCACCCAATAGAAGGAAGGTAAAATCCAGCAATATGTATGATCCAAAGAGCAAGAAGGATCATTTCTTTCATGGTATTAATCCAACATTTAGAAGGGAAATAGTCTCCCATGTATTCTCAATATATGAAGGAATAGTATCATGTGTTAATAAGATAAGTAAATAATTCCTTGAGTCCTATGGCTTTTAAGGGAAGCAAGAGAAGAAAAAGATGGAAGAGAGAAAGATTGATAAAGGGAAGAGGGAAAAGAAGGATTTTCCCATATATGATAGTCGTGGAAAGAATCACCATGGTAAATTCTTGAAGGGAATGAGAGTTTTTTATAAGTATGGAGAAAAAAGGACACCAAGTACGTGATTGCAAGGGTAAAAAAAATTCAAATTTACAATGCTTCAACTGAAATACGTTGGGACACTACACGAATCAATGTCCCATTCATAAGAGTATACCGCAAATGATGTTATTGGATAATAATCAAGTTATGAAACTACCTCAGATGAAGAGGAATGACTAGTGTTCTTATGTTGTTATTATAGAATTATTTAATTTGAGTGTTGTATCAATATTATAATGGTTACATATGGAGATAAATAAGGATTGTATTGCAGTACTATTTTATTGAGGATTTGATATTATATGTTTCTAAGAAAAGTGACTTAATAGTAAGCTACACTTTTTTGAAAATACATGGTTGAAGGAAAGGTAATCCTTAATATGGTACTGATAATGAGGTAGTGTTTTTGGAATAAGATATGGTTGATTTTGGTAATTCATGATGTTGCGGTTTTGTAAAAGAATACACGATGAACACGTTCACATGTTATTATCTGGCAAAAAGGATCCTCATTATGTTTAACTTCCTTATAAACTTTGTACAGAGAGTTAGGATATAAGTATTTTGGATAATTGTAAAGATTGGAATGGATTAAGTTTGAAATTGGATACTATTGTTAAGGTTATTTTTGGATTGCCACAAAAAGGACAACCCGGAGGTCGGGCGACAACCTGTCACGTCCGGCAAGGCTGTGATACTTGAACCCACAACCGAAGGGAGGCAAGTGTGTATCACCTATCACAGACCCACATGATGTCCTGGATTGTATAATGTATTTTTTCTTTAAAAGGTCTGATAGGTGAATTATAAATTCATTATTTTTGGAACCCTATATGATTAGGATAAATAAAATATGTTTTTTGAAATCTTTTGGAGTGAAAGATGAGTTTGTGGTAGGAATTAGTTAAAGGATGTAACTCTACTTTTCAAGTATATATATATATATTTCCATATTATTCTATGATTAAATTAATTTTTAAACTTTAGTTAAGGGACTTCATCACAATCTTCTTTCATTGAGGAATCCTTTGATTTCTAAATGACTTTCTTTTATACGGCGTATAAGACCCTTTGACTTTTCATTTCAAGGGGAAACTTTTTATACGAAGCGTTTTACTAAACGACAAAAAAATGGAATGTATTTTTAACGTAAGTGGTGACAACGACCTTTCCACTGCCGCGAGTTTAATTTGATCTTTGGATTCCTTAAGAAGCCAAAATGTTTTTTTAAAGAAAACAAAAATAAATACCATATACTCTTTTTACGTATTTTGGTATTGAAAATGGTTTTGATATTGGATTTGTTATGTCAATATATTTAATTGATATATTGTGATTAGTGACCTCAATCACTCTCTATAAATATTTACGTTTTCCCTCCAATTATGTGTCTCTAATTGCTACCAATGTTCTCCTAATCGAGATCATAATTTGGTGGTAACTTTTTTATTTCTCTTTTCCTCTTATTAAGACTAAATTTTATTAACCCAATTTCCTATGTGGGTTTTCCCACAAAGGTATTTTCTATTTTCAGCCTTTTATTTTCGAAAAAAAATTTCAAATTGCGAGGACACAATTTATTGAAGTAGGGAAGAATGTAACACCCCAAGATTTCAAAGTACGTTATTTCTTCAATGTAATTCAATAACTTGCACTACACGCAACACCGAGTTCAAGCGCACCACAACTTACCAAAATAGCCGTTCAAAAGTAGTTATGAATAGTATTAACTTAATTTTGAACTTTATATAATACTTATAATTTTAGAATCCATATTATGAGTTTCTTATACATAATTTAAGAACAAATACTTTTTTTCAGATAAAAGTATTTTTCAAAAAATGCAATTTTACCACCTTTTAATGGCGAACCCTTTTTTAAATCCAATATTTGAAACTTTTATATATTCAATTTGACAAAATAAACTTCTTCTTTAGAATCAGGACATAAGAATTTAGTTTCAATAAATTTTTGGTGTTTTTCTAATAACTTTCATATTTGGGTGAATAATGAAAAATACTACATTTTAACTGAAAGAAACCTTTTTAATCAAAATAATTCATAGTGTTGAATTATAAATTTTAATGTTTTGGAAGAATAATTTGATTATATTTTTACCCTTTAATCCAATGTTGGTTGTTCGAATTAATTTCACACTGAAATTATACATAAACAAGTGTCAATCTTTTGACAGTTATTGTTTCTTAAAAACACGCTATTTGTTTTGACAACGAGAATTAATTTTAAATTAATAAATGAAATTTCTATGTTTTGGATTTGGTAAAATAGACATCATTTTTGGATTTTTAATATCAAAATTATCTTAGGGTGAATTTTTGGTATTTTTCTAAAAACTTTTAATTTTTGATGAATAGTGAAAAACACTGAGTTATAGTTAAAAACCGAATTATTATTTAAATAATTATTCATTTTATTTAAATTTATTTTAGGTCAAAATAGATACATAATACCTATATAAGTTCAATTTAATTCATTGGATTTAGTTTATAATAATTTAGATATATAAAAATTTTATTGAACTTTTCATCGTCTTTTACTCATCTCCTAGGAGAATTTGCAAATTCACATAAAACATAATTTTACCGCTTCTGTGAGTGGAATTTCAAAAATCCAAGAGAAACAGTTAATATCAAGGAGTAAAATGTGGTTCAATAAGATGAAAATAGTTTTTTTGAATAGTAACTTTTTTACTTTTATTTACCACGGTTAAAAGTAAATAGGGTAATTAAGGGTAAAAATGATATTAATATTACCCTAACACATGTCCTAATTATATTGGACAAGTGTATCTCAACCAGAAACAACCTTACGAATAAAATATTATCATTTAGGTCCACTTGGATTAGATTAGAACATTTATTATTATTTAATTCAAAGAAGAGTTAAAAGAGTTAAAATCAAAGTTTAATAGCTAAAACATTTTTAATATAGGGTTATACATAATATAAATTTGATTATAAATTTTAATTAGAAATCTAAAAATATTTCCTACATAATGATATTTTATTTATAATTTTTAGACATTAAATAATTTAATTTATTTGTGACACAATGATGATGGAGCAATTACCGTATTACTGAAAGATTAAGATAATTGATATTATAAATACCCAAATAAATGTAATTTGAGACTTTTTATGAATTCAAATAATTTTCTAGGTTAATATGAAATATTATTTTTGGTTATATGAATTGTTTTTGAAGTAATAATTCTTTTATAAATTTATCAAAAACAAAATACCCAATAGTGTCAAAATTGACATAAAAGAGTTTTTTTAAAAAAATATTATATTATTAATTGATATTATATTCCTAAAAATATAAGGTTCAGAAAAAGGACTTATATCATGATAGGTGTATCATTAATGGACCACTTGGGGGTCGATTTAAAGTTTATAGTAAGTTTATTAACCATATAATATAAAAATACAAAGAGACATGGTAAATGTCAAACTAATTAACTAAGAGTTAAAACTAAAAGATAAGGTTAATAAAGTGACTCAAACCTGTCTAAAACCTATTGTTTGTGTGTATTTAGACCCATCCCCACCTTATCCTATAAATAAATTAATTTGTATTCATTATAAACCGAATATGAATTTATTATAAAATAATATTTTAAGTTTTTCCTAAGGTTCCCCTAACCCCTCTTATAAAAGGGCACTCACCCTTCACTCTAATTCACACCTTCTAAGCCATTTGTCTTGGAGAAACCCTGCCAAAATACCCTCTAAACTATCCTACCTTAAACCTAGAGGCCTTATTTTGATAAAAAATCCAACCTAAGGAGCCCTTTTGATCAAATCAAAAGGAAGAACCCAAAGAAGAGGTAATGATTTCACCACCCTCTTTCAAGTTCCTTTCTTCTTCCACTTACTTTTTATTTTTTGTTTCCATTTTAAAATTATAACTCTAGTATCTTATATATACTGTGATTTTATTATAATTATAGTACAACCAAATTCATTATTCTATCCACCCTTTTAATGACATGTCACCATACGTGTGTATGTATGTCTTACCGTCTCCACATCGTGGTGTAATTGTTATTCAATACATTATTATTTGGATGGTTATAATAATGATGTGTATTTGATGTAAATAATAAATATAACATGATAAGGATTATATATATATGATAAACCATCTAATTATATATTATTTTAATATCAAAAGAATGATATTTTCGCTCGTGCGTAGGTACGGATTACCGTCTTCACGATGCGATGAGATTAATTTCCAAGTTCACTATTCATCGACGACTATAAAAATATATATTACAAATAAGTATGTAATATATGACATAATAATTCTACTTTAGATATATATATTTATATATATAAGTATTTATTTACTTACATATATCTTATTCACTTACTTTCGTTCAATACTATATGAAAATGGAAACAGCGTTTATGCGTACGTACGGACTACCGTCTCCATAAACGGTGTTTTCCATTTCATATATACGTCTATTATACATATTTATATTCTAAATATATATGATATATAAATCATTTTTTATATTATGGAATTATTTAAATCATTATCTAAGTGATACAATCAAGAGTAACAAGTTAAAACGCGTACGATAAAGAAATCGATTATTACCCGAAATATTAATATAGCATGGAAATTATTATTAAATGGGTAGTGTAAAGTAATAAATGAATAATGTATGATATAATAAATATTAATATGGTTCTGGTATAATTTAATAACATACTATAGTCTTCATACTGGAGGTTAAACGTACCTTCGACTAAAGGAAAGTGCAAGGTAAGGGGTTTTCATCTCACTCCTTATTCCCGTGAGATTTATGCCATATTGCCACTATTACCTTTTGTGTGTTGTATGTACATCCCATAATTGTATTCATTGTGTAATACACTTTAATTTCTATGTATTTACATATTCATTGTATGATACTTCTTTCATGGGGTGTATGTTTCGTAAGTTACCAAATTGGTAAGAGTTAATTCCTCAAACTCATTATTACCCAAGATTGTTTATGTGTAAGTATTTACTGAGGCATTTTTATCGTCCATGTCCATTTTTCATAAAAATGATTTCAAAATGAATATTTTAAGGATTTTTGAAAGGTAATATTTATCCAGATCATAATTTTAAATGTTTTAAAGATTTATCTTTATAAATCTTTTTAATTAATGTCCATGTTTTCAAAATGATTTTAAGGATTTATTTATATGGACATGAATGTTTTGAAATGATAATTCTTTTAAAAAGTTTCAAAGTGGTATGGGACACTTTGATTCAAAAATATCATTTAAATTACTTCCTTTATAAATGTGTGACTTTTAAATTATTTTTAAAAAAGGTTATTTCTCTCAAAAAAGTTTTACTCATCATTTTCAACTATGTCAGAATCCTTTACTATATATTTTTTTTATTGAGGTTGATTTATTATAATACAATCTTCCATATTTTATTGAATGAGTTATGATATGTTTGACTATGGATGTTCTATTTTTATACCATTCATGGTTTATGGTTAATGTAATGACATTTCGTATGCTAGTTTTAATACGAATGTTTATGTTATGTTTCAATTTTTTCATTTTAGGAATGCAGTGGACTTTGTAAGTGACGGGTGGATCCCGCTATAGCTCCTCGATGCATCGGTAGGTCTCATGAGACAAACTAGTGTCTTGGAACAAGGTCTTGACAAAAAAAATTATTTTTAGTCTTGGCACGAGGCCTTGACTATGTGGTAATGATGTCTGGTATTAGGCATTCCCTCATTGTGAAATTAGTTATTACATGTGATTATTAGACTAGTAAAATATCCATGTGAATGTTTATATTTGTGAAGGATTATTTATGTTGTTTTGTATGTTAAGAAGTTTAATGTAACATTCATGTATGTAATATATTTTCCAAGACTGCTAAACCGATCGGTCCTTCGGGACTTGATCCCTTGTAATCATGCCAAATTATTAAAATTATGCACCGACTTTGGGTAATTGGTGTCGGGGTGTTACAGTATTAATTTGTGCATTTAATTTATTAATATTGACAATATTTAGAACATTTTTTTGTGTTTTATGGAAGGAAACAATAGAATCTTGGAAAAGGAACGAAAAGAGGTGATTTTTTGAGCTAAAAGACACTTTATGCCATGACCGAAGTGAAGTGGCACGAGCTATATTTTTTAAGATGGAGAAAGTTGGAAATATGGGAGAAAAATGATTACATTCCATGTAATTAATTTACATGTTGTGACTTCATTTGAAGAAGCAGCCTCTTAGGACAAGTCGTGATGAGATTATACACTATGAAGAACAATTACACGTCATGTTAACACATTACACGACATGAGATTCAAATGGATTTAACACCACTCAAGACTTGTCCTGAAGAATTTAAACACTATGACAAGCCATTACACTTCATGTAATCAAATAAAAATTGTGAAAGTTCAAAATGGAAAGATATAAGAAATCCACTGCGGACATGGATTACACATCGCAATACACCATTACTCATCGTGTATTTTTCAGGAAACAGAAAAAATATAGATTCGCAAGATCTATTATGTGGTTGGGTTTTTTGACCAAAACCTCTATAAATTCACCCTCTACTTCACCTTAGATAGAGAGTGATGATGGGGGAGACACCCAGTGGGTCGCCGGGCAAAGGTGCACCTTTTGCGAAGCCCTACTTCACCAATTTTTTGTAGGATTTTCATTTTTTCTTTTCTGCACCATCTCATGGCTAGCATGAGGGGGTGATTTCTTTATGACGAGGTGTGCATGATGAATGAGGATTGAATTTATGAGGTATTTTATATTTGATTCCAATTTATGTTTTCATTCAACTTTTTTTCTTCATTTTTATCTCTTTCATGATTATTGTGAGTGGGATTAGGGAATTAGTTCAATTTATTTCTTTCTTTGAGAATGACCATTGCTTGAGTGGATTGAATAAATTTTCTTAATGTGAGGTATTGGGTTTATAAGTCCATCATGACTATTGGGTTCATCCTTCCCAATATTTAAATATGGTTTTTGTGTTACCCATTCTTTGTAATCCGGATTACCTGACCATGGTAAAATGAGAACTTAGGATGGAGAACATTTTACATGACCATTGTACTCACTAAGACCCAATTCTAATTTCATACCTTTTCATTCCATTAACCTGAATTCATTGTCACCCGACACCCATTTTATATTTTCTTCTCCCACATTATTCACTAATGAAATTCTCGATAGTTTATATTTAATTACTTAAAATTCAAAATTAGTTTAGGTTTATTTTATTTTATTAATATTTTATCCAAACCTATCTTTATGGGTTCAATCTCAAACTTTCAATTCCTATACTACCCTATATTTTAGTGCTTTATTTGTTTCGTGTTTTGAAATTTATAAATTTGGTAACCCGGTGGGAATTAACGACACCGACAGGGCTATCAGATGCACCCAACATAACCTACCTCGCTTTGAATTCACTTCTATATTATTTACCTTTAATCAAATTATATGAACAAATAGTGTTCACTAATAATAATATCAATTTGAGAGACCATTACACATGTTTATATATAGTAACTACCAATGACATTGGAAACCTACGGTTCTCCTATTATTGGGTTAGTCATAATGATATCACCAACTCGAGATCGTCAAGTGTGAACTTCATGAGAAGAAGTCTCATTATTATGACCCCCTAACATATAATATCCAAACATCATCTGTATCGAGTTAGTATGATGCATGTTGACCATATGACATATATTTAAGTTTAATGTCATTCTATCCAGTCAGGTCAGGTAGGTTATAGATCCAGTGTAAGAGTGATTGAGTCATATCAGGCATCAATAGGATGGATTTTATTTTAGTTTTTTCCTAGATTATTCCCAAAGGTCCTATATGTTCCCTTGATTATAGGTTATTGTCTATATTATGATTATTGTGACAATATTATTTTGATGATAATCATTTTTGTGATAAAATTTCCTTACTTTTCTCTTATCCTTTGTTGGTAATACGAAAAATAGTTTTTATTATCTTAATTTTCTCCATGGGTATTTCTAATGAAGTTTTTAACCACATTTATTCGTGTTAAATTAATACTCTTATTAAAAATATATAACAGACTATTCTAATGAAAAACATTAACTCCTTGATTTTAAATAATGATTTCAAATGAAAGTAACCTAATGCTTGTTTTAAAAGAAAATTTAAATCTTAGTTTTCTACTTGCATTTCAGACTAGAATAAAATGGGTTTATTTTTATAGGGTATGCATGGGGTGTGGGAAAGATACCCACCAGTCATATTTTTCTCATGTTTATCATATTCAAAATTAAGTGAGAATTTAAATGGGATACAACATATGATATTTTGGTTCAGGTTTGATAGTGACGATAAGTAAAGATGTTTCACTTATGCATAGAGATGGGTAGTGTGGTTTTTATTTCTATCTTTTTGTGTATATTATCTAATATATCAGTCTTTTAGACCTTTATATATTTATAATTTTTTTATTTTATCAAATTTTGAAAGTAATATGAACTATTATTTTATTAATTAGTTATTTTTGTATATTTTTATTGGTTTTGGTTTATTATCATTATAAAAGTTTATTTTCTTATTCCTTGTTTGGTTTTTGTTTAATTTTTGAAATTGCATATTTTATTGGAATGGATTTCTAATGTATATAATTTTCATGTTGAACTTCTTAGTGGAAGTACCTTGTTGATTTATTTAATTATTAGGTGAAATAATTCCCTCTGGAGTATATTTTATAGATAAGCACTAGTTTCCATCCTGTGGGGATTGATAACGCTTTTTGGGTCATGTTGCAGGCCAGTTTGAGCACTAAAGTCTAGGGTAGAGTGCACTTGTTTCTGATAAAATGTTATCAAATCTAGGCTACTATTAGAGTATTCATGGTAGAAAAAATCTTGGACTATCATAACTTGAGATATAGGTATGAGTAAGTGTCTGGTCAATGAGTTTTATAATAAAACTTGGGTTACAAGGGATTTCTAGGATACGTCTCTTGAATTCAAGGAATGTTCTTGATACATTCTAGGAAGTTTTTTTTATTTTAGTATTTATACTTCCCTTAATTTTTTTAAGTTATTCAGAGAAACTTTATAATTTAGAGCATAAATGGGAAGGAACTTAGGAGAAAATGGTTACTTTTCATAGACTGGAAAACCATGTTCAGATGGTGTAACATGGACCAAAGTACTTCTAGTGGACTTTGTGCGGTTGGAGTATGGTTTTACAGATGGTGCATCTATACCTTTCATAATCTGTGATTTTGGATTTTTAGTACCTTGAATATTCCAAGTGGTTTTATTTTTCTTTTTGATTAATTTTAGGCATTTTCTATGAGTTACTAATTCAATTTTGGATATTTTGTGTTGTTTTCAAAATAGATAAAAAAATTTGAACTGGGAGGCATTTTCAAAATGTTTTGGAATTTTTTAATGAGATTCATTTTGGTAAAAACACTATTTTCACATAAAAGGGAGGTAGTGTTAATTTTTTCAAGAACTTTTATATAGGTTTGTGAAAAATTATTTAAAATATTTTAAAGGGTTTTAAATTGTGAATATTTTAACAGGCTCATTTTGAAAGTTGACTATTAAAAGTGATTTACCCATATAATATAAAGTGTGTTAAAGAGTTTATTAAAATGATAATACTTCTTTCAAAGGGAGTATTTATAGTAACCTTATTGGTTAATGGGAGATTATTTTTGATATTTTGGAAATTATTTGTTGGTTTTTGTTTTGTTTCACAATGTTATATATTATAAATATTGTTTTGATTACATTTCATACTTCTTTATTTGTAAAGTGAACCCCTATCAAGTATTTATAGATTCTTTCTAGGGGTCTTTGGGTGTATCTATACTAGAATTATTTTTATTGATCAAGGTCCATTTTAGAAGACTTATCCATATACTCTAGTTATGAATCATGGCAGTCTTCCTCTACTATCCCGACACAGAAATTACATTTGAGAGTTTCAAAACATAAACCCTCCTCACTTCCTTGGGTAGTAATATTCCCAAGAATCAAAATAATAGTTATTGTATGTTGATAATATCTTCATCCAACATGTTCTCTCTAAGTATCTTAAGTTGAATCTTACAAATGTTTTACTAGAAGGTTTGAGTTCAAAGTGGTGTAATTCTATTATACAGACTAAACCATATAAGAAATATTCATGGGAAGGTTTCAAGGATTTATTTATTCAACAATAATTATCTAAATATGTGAATATATTTATGTAAATGGAATTTTATTACCTTGAGAAATGTATTCTATCAATGTTGGAGTATTCCCATCATTTTTTAAGTTGGGATTTTATCTCTTCAAGTTGGGTACGAATGATTCTTTGCGATCTTAGTATTTTGGAAGAGGTATTCGATTTAATATTTTGTTAATATTATACTCACTCAACCTTAAATTTTATGAATATGTGGTGAAATAGTTTTTCTACTTTGAAGATATCATGGTTAGAATGTCTGAGAAGATTGATGTTTCCCCTATTCATGAGGTTGGAGGAAATTCTAGTAGTGAAAGAGGGAAACCAATTAAATCTAATCATAGGGGTGATAATATCAAAAGTCCAACCAATTTCATAAAATCATATTATTATGTGAGTATGGTAGTAGTGTGGGAAGTCAAGACATAAGAAGCCTTCATGTTAGGAATCTACCAATACATGTCAATGGATATGGACATCTGGGACATCTATAAAGGTTTTATAGATAAGTTGTGTGAAAGAAAAATGGATCTAGGTCCATCTCTTTAAAAAAATACTTAGGTTCAAACTGTTGAACCTGATGTTGACATGGTGACTATATGAGGCATTACTTGTTGAATTTGATCTCCTCTAATATGATTTATTTTAGCTACATGTTATTTTTGGTTATAGTGAATCTGGTCTTGCTAATTCTTCTTAATGATGGAAATTATTTTTAATAACTATGAATTTATATGATGGTATTTAGATTTATATATCAAGTTTTTTCTTATCTTGGGTCCTTAGTTTTATATTGGGTTCTTAAAAGGATATTGATTTTTAGGATTAAGGTTCTATGAAATTCCTTGATATGGTATGGAGACCACTATAACAAGACATTTTTTAAAGAAAGAATGTATCTTCTTAGAAAATTTATGAGTGTATTTTTGTGCTCCTTATGTGAAATTATAGTTTTCCTTGACCTTGTGTGTACAACAACATCTTGTGAGAAATTAGTAAGGTTTAGTTTTGGGATAGTACCTTAATTATTCATCGACCTAGTCCCTCCTAAGTGATGACTTTTAATTTGGATCATCTATTGTGTTTTAAATGATTATTTGAAAGTTGTTAGCATGTCTTCACCATTTTTTCCTATCTTACCTATTTTTGGGTTGGGATATTACAAGTGAAAAGGTGTTCCTTGGTCTTGATATAAATATACCCATGAAATTCACCACACTTTGGGTTGTGTAAATGAATAGTAATTTCCTAGTTATGGTATAATGGCCCAAGATTAACATACATAGAAATTTAATCATTTTTGTAGAATACTTAATACATTACACAACAGACACCCAAATACCATATTAGTTTAGTACCTTTGGAAACATGGAAATGTAAATGCGGGTACACGAGTGAGCTGCATTATCTCCCACTAGGTTCTTCAAGAATAGCACCCCTACCATACATTAAATATATCTTCATAACTCAGGGAAGGAAACAATAAAATGGGTGATCTTAGATGCTCAGTAAGGGAAACAAGAGAGATATGTAAGCATAAACATGGGCACAAGAGTATGAGAACGCGATCATAACATTATGATATCATACTCTGCATGTAAAATATCATAAACATGAATCATGGAATAAATATTAGTAGTTCATAAGACATTATTCATAAGTGAAACAAGAGCATAATCCATGAAAAAATAATATATGAATAAGACATGGAATTGTAGTATATATATAAACATGTAATATCATTACCTATAAGTCAATATACATTTCTAGAACTTATTAGGGAACTTCATGGGGACTAAAACTATCGGGAGGGACAAACCACCATCCCTAGTCACAGTCCTTTCCTTGTAAGGGATCAGGTTTTCCCATCTTCCCATAGTGTATAGGGTTTCCCCATATTCCCATAAGGACCGGGTTTCCCTGTATTCCCAAAGTGGATCGGGTTTCCCCATATTCCCATAGTGGATTAGGTTTCCCCATCTTCCCATAGTGGATCGGGTTCCCCTATATTCCAAAATGGATCAATTTTTCTTATCTTACACAGTGGATCAAGCCCTTCTACTTGATTCCCATCATTATCTTATGAGATATAAATATTCATCCAATGAATTGGAGATAGATATAGGTCCCAAATATCTCATAATGAAATTATACATTCACGTGCCACAAAATCATAAACAATCATATCATAAACCATGAAATGAAATGGGTTTCATAAACATGTAATCATATCGTAACCTATGAAAAAAGATAGATTTTATAATCATTTAATCAAATAATAACCCATTAAAATAAGCAGGTTTCAAGAGCATATAACCCATATAATAGAAACTATTGTCATAAACATCATCCCATCTAAACATAAACCAGTCAAGAAATAATATGAATAGTAGTATTGGATCATATCCCTAGTAAAGCATAAACTATAACAAAGTATGTCATATTATATGAAGAAGGATTTTGAAATATCACATGATACATTTCTTAAGGAAGGTATCCTTTCTTTGAAAATCATTTTTATAAAACCATTTCAAAAATCCTTTTCTTATAAATAAATCTTTACACTTTTTTTAAAAAAAAAATTCTTAAGGAAAATATCTTTTTCACTGTGAAAAACCATTTTTAAAACATAAATCTTTTTGAAAACCTTTTTCTTTTAAAATATCTTTGAAAACTTATAAAGGATGCTTGAATATATTCTAAAAACCTATTTCTTTAAAAACAAATTGAAAACTCATAAAGAAATCTTGAAAACATTTTTGAAAAACTTTTATTTGAAAATAATTTGAAAACATAAAAATATGTCTTGAAATAATTTGAAAAAACTTTTCTTGAAAATGGATTTGAAAATATATAAAGAAATTTTGAAATCATGGAAATATTTTTCATAGAAAATAACCTTTTTGAAACATATAAAGTAATCTTTTAAAATCATTTAATTTTTTTTAAAACATAAAACATTTTTTTGAAAAGTTTTTTCTTTGAAAACCACTTTAAATTAAAAAAATACAGAATATTAGATTTTTTTATTTAAAAACAACCTTGTAAACTTACAAAGGAATCATCAAGGAAATTACATTCATTATAGTGGTTAAATCTGTACATTCTAAACATTCCTTTTCCACCTTAAAAGTTTAGAAAAGTGCTTTGATCAAAAAACAAAAATAATATTCCTTTTAAAACCATTTTCTACAAGGAAAAAAAATGGGTAAAATTTTACTTTAAACATAATAGGATAATATTAATTTTTGAAAACATTTTTAGAAAAAACAGTTTTAAAAGAACATAGATTTCCGACTGAAAAGAGAAATAAAGTCAAATTTTCATAATTTTTTTATTAATTATCTTAAGTACCAAAGAGTGGGAAAATAGTACTAATAAATGAATACATCATTAATATACATAGGTTAAGAAAATTAATGAGTGATCTTGGTATATGGATCATAATATTTCATCAATGGAAGCATAATTATAAACAATCTCGATAAATGATGAAATTGTTTCAATAAACTCTCATCACTTGGTAACTTTGAATTATACTCCCAATATAAGAAATTTAAATTAAATAAAGATTAAAATATCATTAAAATAATTAGTTTCATGATATAAAATTTCAAATGGAAGTATATACACCTTGTAAAATAATATAGGTGTATAACATGGCATGTGTCTCAAAGAAGGCAAATTGAGACAAAATTATTTTACCGATTTAGAAACTTTTGATGAATAAACCCGATGAAACAAATATCATCAAAAATATATGTAAATACACATAAATTTATGTATAATAATCATATAATACATCCATGGGAATTAAACACAAAACATATAAGAAATAGGTGGTGGACATGGCATGTGTCTCATGGAAAATAAAAGTGATACGAGAAAACATTTACTACATGAGAGTAACTTTAGAATCGTGATCCCCATGAAAGAATAATATCAATTAAAGATTTAAATATAAATATATAAAGTAATTTAACGATATATCATGTAATATGTTAGTATATACACTGCACAGTAGAAGGGAGTGGTGAATATGGAATGTATCTCATGGAAATAAAAAGTGAGATGAAATTCCATTACCTTAAGTCTTGAATTTCTTTATACACATTAAAACCTATTATATAATAAATATAATTTTATTATACATATACCAAAAAACCATATTATTATATCTAATATCACATATGATTTTTTATGACTTTATATTACTTGTTTACTGAAAACTCCATGTTAATGTTACATTTCAGGTAATATCTACTTTGTTTTTCATATATGTTTTGGATTGGTATTCTTGATCATATTACATAGATCACAATTTACTTATTTCCAGAATTTAAAGAATGATATAAATACCATATATATTCATTATATATTTATTTATAATAATCTATATAATATTGAAATATTAAATGGAATACACCGTTCATGAAGACGGTAGACTGTACGTACTCATGAACATTAATTATGTTTTATTGTCATATTAAAAGAAAGAAAGTAAATAATATATATACATATATAAAATAATTAAAGTAGCATTATTATTTCATATATATATATCATATAATTTCACTAAATCCATTCTTAATACATTACATATAGATTGTAAATGAATCACATCGTTTTGAGGAGGTGGTAATTCACACTTCCCCAAATGAAATTATCATATTTACATAAAATGGAAAGCATTAAGGTATGTGTTATATAATAAATATAGAAGTAAAAATATATTATAAATATCATATATATCATATAAAAAATAGTTTTCATCATAATTCTCAACCATGATAGGTGGTAAAGGAAAAACAAACAACATCGTTTCATGAGGCGATAGTTCACTGTACACAAGAACGGTAAGTTTGTTACCCATTAGATGGAAGTGTGTGTGATTGTAGGTTTAAAACTTATAAAAACATATTAGTATATTTAGGATACTAAGGTTATAATATAATCATGGGATAATAATATTTTAGTGGGTGGATAATGAAAATAGAACAAAGGATCTTGAGGAAGGATTTTACCTCTTCTTTAGGTAACTCCTCTTGGTTTGTACCAAAGGGATTACTTGGATGAATTTCCTGAAGGACCCCGGGACACCCTGAGAGGGGAGGGGTGAATCAGGGTGACAACTTCTTCTTTTTAAAGTTATGGATCTTGTTCCCACGTTGGTAGGAACTTGTTGAACCTGTATGATGAAAAAGATCAGAAAGCAAACATGCACATGCAGAGAGAAGACATAGCCCTTTTTACTTGGTTCACCACTAAGGGCTACGTCCAAGGAGCATACGCTGACAAGTTGTCGGTCATACCAAAAACCACTATGCTTCACTAGCTGGAGATTACAAACACTGGGAAACGGCACCACCTTCAATACTGTTGTGTGCTTGAACGGTATGATCTATTTGCTGGTACATGATCCGAACTTCCATTGATGATTGACAACAAACACAAACCACACTCCAAATCATGCATAGAAGACCATGGTTCCAACAATCTCCCCCTTTGGGTTTGTTGGCAATCAGAAGAAAAATTCAATAGATCTCTATCTAAGTGAAAACCAAAAAATGCAGGAATCAACCCAGCCAACACTCTAAGTCTACGTGAGCAATGCTCGGTGTAGAAAATAAGAGAGAAGGCTTGAATTGGGTTCCACTATTTTCCTTCTCATTCTTCTCATCACAGAAGTTGCCTGAATTTATTCCTTCTCCTTTCTCCCCCATTGACAATAAATCTAAAGACCAGTAAATTTTTTTCACGTTCAGCTCAAACCATACTCCCCCTGGATAGTATCTCCCCCATAAACCTGCATCATATCCATAAATAGATTAAAACATTTAAAACAAATGGGGAGAGGGGTATTCCGTATCCTCCTTATGCACTGGGAGGTGGTCGAACACCGAGGTTCAACCGATGCTTCTCAAACACAGCCGCTGACAGTGGCTTTGTCAGGATATCAGCCACTTGCTCATCTGTTCCCACATGATCCAATCTAATCACGCTTTTCTCAACTTTCTCTTTGATAAAGTGATACCTGATTTCAATGTGTTTTGTATGAGAATGCTGAATAGGATTCTTTGTAAGATCAATTGCACTCTTATTGTCACATTCAATCACTATTGGTTGCGTCACCTCATCCCCAATATCAGTTAATTGATGCTTCATCCATAGCAGTTGAGTGCATGCCTTTATGGCGGAGATATACTCAGCTTCAGCACTACTAAGAGAAGTACTTTCTTGTTTCTTGCTCAAACAGCCAACACATTTCTGCCCAATATAGAAAGCTACACCACTAGTGGACTTTATTTCTACTACATCACCAGCCCAGTCAGTATCAGAAAATGCTGATAATTCATTGTCCCTACCTGCAGCAAAAAATAACCCGAAGTTATGTGTACCTTGAATGTACCTCATGATTCTTTTTACTGCTGCCATATGTTCCTCCTTTGGATTACTCTGAAAACGGGCCGCAAGTCATGTTGCAAAGACAATATCTGTCCTTGTCGCTGTCAGGTACAGTAGGCTTCCAATGATCCTCCTGTACATGGTGGGATCAACAGAGCTCCCATCCTCATGCTTTCCAAGTTTAGTTCCAACTGCAATTGGATTTGACATTGGTTTATAGTCTTGCATATTAAACTTCTTCAGAAACTCTCTTGCATATTTTTCTTGAGAAATGAAAGTGTATTCCTTCTTTTGAATCACTTGTAGCCCCAAGAAATATGTGAGCTCCCCAATCATAGACATTTCAAATTCTGATTTCATGTGGTTAAAAAATTCATCCACTGATTTCTTCCTACTGCCACCAAATATGATATCATCAACGTAGACAAGAACCATGAATTGATCTTTTGGAGAATTCTTCACATAGAGATTGTGATCAACTCCTCCTATTTTGAATTCCAAATTCTTGAGATATGAGTCCAGCCGTGAGTACCATGCCCGTGGTGCCTGCTTCAAACCATATAGAACTTTCTTCAGTTTGCAGACCTTTGTTTCATCAGTACCCAAAACAAAGCCCACTGGTTGTTCAATGTAGACTTCTTCTTCGAGTACACCATTCAAGAATGTTGTCTTGACATCCATTTGATATACTTTATATCCTCTTTGGAGTGCCATGGAAAGGAAAAGCCTGATTGACTCCAGTCTAGCCACTGGAGCAAAGGTTTCTTCAACATCAATGCCTTCAATCTGGGAGTATCCTTTACATACCAGTCGTGCCTTGTTTCTGATGACACTTCCATTCCCATAAAACTTATTTTTGAAGATCCATTTGGTACCAATCACATTGTGACCTTCGGGTCTCTGGACAAGATCCCATGTCTGATTCTTGTCAATCTGATCTAATTCATCATTCATGGATTTCACCCAAGATTTATCTTTTGCAGCTTCTTCGAATGAGGATGGCTCTACAACTGATAGAAATACAGATTGCGTGGTATTCCTCATCCTTCTTGTTTGAGTGGGTACACTCGTGTCCCCAATTATGTTGGATGGATCAATCTCAGCTCTTTGATTTCTCCTGCGAGGTTCAGTAGTATTCTCTTTAGCCATAGTTTCTTCTTCAGATTCTTCTTCTGAGTCAACATCATGATGTGACTACTGAGTGTTTTGAACAGCTTCCTCTATTTCTGCATTTGTATTTTCTTCACGTTCACATTCTTCCTGACTTTCTATCACATCAGCATATGACGTCCTTGAATCATTTTTGGTTTTCTCTTCAATTATCTTAACATCACTGCTTTCCACAATCCTTCCCAAACGCTTGTTGAAACATTTGTAGGCTTTGCTGTTCATTGAGTAACCAAGGAAAATTCCTTCATCAGCATTGTCGCCATATTTCCCTTGATTTCCTTCTTTGTTCCTGATGAATCATTTACTTCCAAAGACACGAAAGTATTTTAGAGAAGGCTTACGTCCATGCCACAATTCATATGGGGTCTTCGTCTCACCCATATAAAGTCCTGTTCGATTCTGAATGTACATTGCAGCTTGAACAGCCTCTTTCCAGTAATGTCGTGGAATACGACTCTCAATCATCATAGTTTGTGCCATGTTGTTCACCTGTCGATTCCTACATTCAAAAACTCCATTTTTTTGTGGAGTTCTCACAACAGCTACCTCATGTTCTATCCCATGCTTCTCCAGATAATTCTCAAATTCAATGGACGTGTATTCTCCTCCATTGTCAGATCGCAGCACTTTGATTGTTCCTCCAGTATCATTCTCGGCGATTCGCCGATATGTTTTCATGCAGTCAAGGACTTGTCGTTTCCTGTGAATGACCATCACACATGCCATTCTACTTTAATAATCTATGAAAAGGACAAAGTACCTTTCTCCATGAGTTCTGGAAACATTTATTGGCCCACAAACATCTGTATGAATCAGATCAAGAAGGTGAGATTCTCTTTTCTTCTTTGGCCGATATGAACTGCAGACCAGCTTCCCACGAATACAAGCATCACAAGATTTTTCATGCTCACACTTCAGGTTGGGAATGTCCATGAAAATTGTTAATTTTGATATTTTATCCATGTCTTTTTGATTGATGTGTCCCAGTCTCTGATGCCACAAATTGTTTTCTTCTTCAACAGTCATGTAACATATATTTTCTTCACTATCAACCTGATACAAGTTTCCTTCTGTTATGCATCCCTTCATAAGTGAATTTCCAGTCTTTCCCTTGATAGTGCAGCCTTTCTGATTAAACGTGACTATAAGTCTTGAGTCACAGAGTTAACTCACGCTGAGGAGATTATGATGTAGGCCATCTACGTAAAGGACTTCAGTCTTCTTTAGTTATCCATTCGCTAATTAGGTACTTCCCCTCCCTTTAATTTTCATAGCCCCATCATTACCAAATCTTACTGTACCATCGACATTCCTTATGATATTTGTTAGTAGGCCTGCATTACCTGTCATATGAGATGAACAACCGCTATCCAGAATCTAGGTACTGTTGTTTTATGTAGCTTTGAGGGCCACCTCTGCAAGGTTGGATTTCTCAATATTCTTCCTTTCCTTCCATGAGACATTAGATCGAGTATAAAGAACTGATGGTATTTCAATTATCTCTTCCGCATACCCAGGTTCTTCATAGTCAAAGTCTTCTTTGAGAGGTGAAAACATGTTTGAAAGAGCAACATTGTCTTGCTGACGAGACTTGACTTGTCTTGACCTTCGGTATGAGTTGTCCATGTCCCTTCTCTGCCTGCAATTAGTGGCCTTATGACCAAAGTTAGAACAACAAAAACAATATCCATAGAAATTATTTCTTCTATAAGAATTAGGATATGAAATTGTTATTCTTTGTTGAGCTTCTATATCTTCTCCATTCAGATAGCTTCTTGCCTCTTCACAATATGACATGGTATGGTCCAGATAGCCACAGAACTGACACTTCATGAGAGGAAATGTCTTCTCACTTGAATTTCTCCTCATACCTTCTTCCTTGGTAGAATAGTAAGACTGTCTGTCATTTCTGAATGTTTGAGGATAATTTTTAGGTCCCCTTTTAGTTTGGATTGAGGGTTCCTTTTTCAGCACTCTAGGCAACGTTTCAACATGTTCAACTTTCATCTTGTCTTTCTTTTGGATCTTTTCACTTCCAGCAGTTGATGTCTCAGCCTCACAGCCAATTCCACTCTTTCCCATGCAAGCGGGTCTTTGATCACTCAAGATTTTTCCAACCCCATCTGAACCACACTTGGCTCTTGCTAGTAATTATGCATATGTGAATCTTCCAAACTGTATTATCTTCTTCGATTATTTTGGAACTGATTCAGTCTCCAGTTTACTCCTTAGAGTAACTACTTCCTCCTTAAGACCATCAGTAGTCTTGGATTTTTCATCCAGTCTGGAGGTGAGCTCATTGATGACCTTTGTCTGCTCTTCAATTCTCAGCTTCAGATCTACTACATCATCATTACTTTCAATTATTTTAGATTTTACCTTCACAAATTCTTCCAGTCGTTCAATTTCAGCTTCAAGTTGATCAACGTATTCAGTTGATTCTTCTACAATTGATTTCCACTTATTGCAGCTCTTACATTTAATCTTGATCTTACTAACCGCATCCTTAAGTTGTATCTCAGGATCTACACAAGTTCTCAGTTGTTTTTCTCCTTCATTATCTTCTGTCTTTTCAACAGTGGCCATCATAGAAGCATGGTTCCCATTTTTGAATTCTAGTTCTTCTTCATCACAAAATTCATTATCATCTTCTTCCTCTTCACAGACAAAACTCTCCCTTTGCATTTTCTTACCAGATTTGAAGTCTCCCTTTTTGAAGAACGTTCTCTGAGGCTTCTTGAAGTTTTCATCCTCACTATCTTCATCATTGATCATTTTTAAGCACTGAGAGGCAATGTGCCCAACTTTTCCACAACGGAAACACGCGAGAGGTAACTTCCCTTTGAATTTCCCTTTCCCATTATGGAACTTCTTTGCAATGAGAGAAAGAATTTCTTTTTCTTCATCATCTTCACCGCTACTATCCTTTGAGATTTTCAGTTTATCCATGGCCTTGAATGCCATTTCCTTGCTCACCCGAGTCGTATCATCTTCAGGTTTGACTCTCATTTCATATGCTACCAAACTGCTCAGTAGATCATCTAGAGAAAGTTTGGAAAGATCTCTTTCCTCAAGGGCTGACACCTTCGCATTATACAGAGGTGGAAGTCTTCTCAATATTTTCTTTACAATATCAATGTCTTTGATTTCTTTGCCTAGACCCTGAATAGCTCCAACCACTTCAGTAATTCGATTGAAGAAGGAGTCTGCATTCTTGTCTGGATGCATCTTCAGATCATCAAACCGATTGTGCAGCACTTGTAGTTTCGCCTCCTTCACTTTGCTATCACCTTAATAAATATTCTCAAGTTTATCCCACATGGATTTTGCTGAGGTGCAATTCATCACCTTTAGGTAGATCTGATCAGAAAGGGCTGTAGTGAGTGCATTCTATGCTTTAGCATCTGCATCAAGAAGTTTCCTATCTATTTCAGTCATAGCAAGGCATGTTGGATCAGTGACTTGTATTCCTTGAACAGTAGAAAAGAGAACTTCCATTCCAAGAGATCTCAAATGAGATCTCATTCTGTTCTTCTAGATTTGGAAATTGCTTCCATCGAAGGGAGGGACTCCCCTGACATTGACCGTGTTTTCCATGATGAAAAAGGTCAGATTCAACACTAGCAACCTTTACCCTCTGATACCACTTGAAGGACCCCGGGACACCCTGAGAGGGGAGGGGTGAATCAGGGTGACAACTTCTTCTTTTTAAAGTTGTGGATCTTGTTCCCACGTTGGCAGGAACTTGTTGAACCTGTATGATGAAAAAGATCAGAAAGCAAACATGCACATGCATAGAGAAGACATAGCCCTTTTTACTTGGTTCACCACTAAGGGCTACGTCCAAGGAGTATACACCGACAAGTTGTCGGTCGTACCAAAAACCACTATGCTTCACTAGTTGGAGATTACAAAAGTTCGGGCATAGTCACTCTGTCCCAGGCTCACTGCCTTTACAAAGGTTCTGAGATAGCTCACTTCTTCCCTCGGGTCACTCCCGTTGACTCCCCCTGGCTCACTACCGTTGGTGAAGTCACACTCAGTTTATAGACGTGAAGGTCTCTTCAATTAATAGTCATAAAGTTCATTGTCCCTTGTTCAGCACGAGACTTTGCTTGCATTAGAGTCCTGAGTTAATGCTCTGTTAAAATCCAAATTCCAACCACTGATGAATACCCCCTTTTCCCTTGTCCACAGGGCAAACAACCTTTGGAAAAGGCCTTCACAAAGTACCCTACTTCGCAAGGCTCCCAATTTTGCAAAGCTCAAACAAGACTTCGCAGAGCCCCTGCCATTTCGCGAAGCTCAATCGTGAAGAACTCTCATGATGCTCCATCCTTCGCAATGCTTGGCTATCGCGAAGCTCCTGCCTCTTCGCAAAGCTCACTGATCCAACGCGGGGCGCACATCTTTCGCGGAGCTAGAATAGCCGCCGCGAAGGTCCTCTTTCGCGAAGCACACTGCCTTCGCGAGAGACCTTTGAAAACCGAGAGCAAAGGACTTTCTCTGAAATTCTCTCTACTTCTCTTAAGGGGGTCGGCCTCTATTTATAGGCAATTCCACCGACCCTCGACCCTTCCGCGTGAAGTCAGCGTCACGTCAGCTCAAATCGCGAAGCTCCGAAGTTCCCGCCGGAATTCTGTCCAAATCGCGAAGCACCATGGAAATTTTCCGTTCACGAAGCTTGACGTAATCGCAAAGAATCACCGTCAACATTCCTTCGCGCCTTCGCTGCGAAGCTCCCTCGCAAAGCCCTTCTCCGCCGTGATGCGCTTCAGCCTCTGTCGTTCACGAAGCTTGACGTAATCACGAAGACTCACCGCCTCCATTCTTATGGTCTTCGCGATTTCCAAACCATGAATTCTATCTTCGCAAAATTCATGACTTTTCCATATTAAATCATGATCTTCATGGAAATCCTATTTTCGCGATGCTCACCAAATTCCAAATTTTGGACCCCAAAAATTTGGCAGACACAGGGAAACGGCGCCACCTTCAATACTGTTGTGTGCTTGAATGGTATGGTCTCTTTGCTGGTAGACGATCCGAACTTCCATTGATGATTGAAAACAAACACAAACCACACTCCAAATCATGCATAGAAGACCATGGTTCCAACATTTCCACCCTAAGGGATGATTCTAGGATGAAGGTATGAGTTTTGGGAGCTTATTTGATCAGATTTTGGGAGATAAAAAGGGCATGAGAGGTGTGAATAAGTGGGAGGGGTGAGTGACTTTTTATAGTGGAGGAGGAGTGATATTGTTGTAAATTTTTGAAAATGGAATTCCACCCACATTTTCCCATGTAAAGTGGCTCCAATAATAGACCCAATTATAGAAAAGGGAAGATAACATCATAATATGTTCAGAAAATGGATTTTGAACAAGTTTCTAGGTCATTTTTGGCCCTTAATTTTAAGATTTATTCCCTTGTTAATATTAATTTTACCTTATAAATAAATTAGATAAAAACACAGTTTTGAATTAAAATTCAATATTTTTTCACTATTCATAAGAAAATGAAACCACATAGAAAAATACCAAAATTTCATTCTAAGATAATTTTTATGTTTCACTTTCAAAAATTAAGTTTATTTTGACATATAAAATTTATACAAGTTCCAAAAAATAGATTTAAAATAGGTTCTCCATTAAAAAGTGGTAAAACTACTTTTTAGAAAAATATATATTTTTATTCATAAAATTGGATTTTTTACTATATTATACCTATAAAATCTATTATATGAGTATCAAAAAAATTTATTTAATATATAATATATACATTTTATTTAAAAAATTAATCAAAAGTTGTTTTATTAATTTTTTGATAAAAAAGTGTGTTTGTACATAGAAAAATAGTTTTCTTAGAAAAGTAATTTCTTTATTTTCAAATAGTTCTTAAATTCACTTATATCAATTTAAAACCAAAGGATTTAGTTTATATACATGTGTAAATCATATTTTCACATTTTAGTTAATCTTATTCGTAACTTCAATTCCAACAGCTGGGTGGTAGCTATAATAATATTTTAATAACCATATTAATAGTATATTGTAGTTCGGTAAAAAATCATCCTTTAATGTAATGAAAGCTATATAATGGGCACAATATTGTGAGTAATATAAGAAAAGCATAGTGTTGTGTGTACCAAAATAGAATCTAAATGTTCTGTGTAGTGCACGCAAGACAAATGAAGTTATTTAATAAAAATAAACTATATTTAGTATTACATGAGATGAAAAATATCAAAAAGATTAAATTAATTCAAAAAATATATTTCACAAAATTTTGTGGTGTTACATTATACCCCCTTAAAATGAATTTTTCCCTCAATTTTTTTCTAGGTTATTAAAGGTTTAATAAATAAAAGTTCTTTTCATAGAAACCCACATCATAAAAATGAATATTAAAACTTATTTTAAAAAGGGAATGTTGGAAACATGAAGGTTACCCAAAGTAACTCATAACTAGGTTTTCACATGGGAGAAAATTGGTGAAAAGTGAAAAAATAGACATGGAAGTGAAATATAACCATCATGTTCCGATGGAGAGTGATAGAGAAAAGGTTAGGAGAAAGTTAATAATCACAAATCCATAAATCTGTGATGATCTAAGGGGCCATTTTATTCATCAGAAAAGAAGGTACTAAGATTTCCTTTTTGATTTCAATATCCTTTACCTATAGTTGAAGAATTTTCATGAGAATATATACTTACTTGATTCAGTGCAATCTCACCCTTTTTTGTGCCTTGATAAATTTCCACATTACCTCTTTATCCAAAAAGGAAGGTGAATTTTTCTTTCTTAATACACTAACAGATCATGAAATCCATGATAAGACATCCCATAGGTTATCAGTTACAATCAACAAAAATTTGTAAAAATAGGTTATATAATATGAATAAATCCTCATGTGGTGAGGTAATACTTTAATCTCACAAAATTTATGCAAAATTTAACTTAAAATTTCCATAAATGGTTAACCTTATAACCCTTTTAAAAGATGAAAATCCAAAACATTAGAAATAAGGTTACAAAATCACCTTAACATTGATACCTCATATCACAAATTAGATCTTGTTTGTCACATTCCAAACATGTGAATACTTTTATCAAGTATTCTCTTGAAACACGGTAATAACCTGAATTACCATACATCCTTATTGAAAACATGCATGTTTACTTATTCTAAAGTTTATTGGATATATTATATAAATACAAGAAGTTTTAAAATTAATCCATGATAACATAGACCAATTTTTTAACACATAAAAATATTAGTTATGAGGTTATAAATACTATCCAATTTAATTTATCCAAATCAATCACCTCTTTATCCAAGATAAACATAATTGTCTCAACATCTTGAACATGTTATGGGTTACCTTACCTTATATCAAAATATCAAATTCCCATTAAATAACTTTTTGAAGTATTCATCACCATTTAATATATCCATTTAAATACTTAATTAAAAACTTATATTGAAAATACTTATATATTTCATGGTTTATATAACATAATCTTTGAATTATAAAACACATACACTTCAATCATCCGACTTTATTCTTAAACAATTTCTCAATCTTTATAATCTTATCCCATAATACCCATTTCCTAGAATATTAAATATGAATCATGTATTAAGGTTCCTTAACCTCAATTCAATAATGCTTCTCACATTTAATGTAAATAATGCAAGAAGAACACCACATACCTTTCACATGTTGTTTATAGTCTCTTTATCTTTATAAGTATGACCAATACTCATGGACCTTACTGATTCTCTTCATGATATTTCTTCCTAGTAAATCTATTTTCATAATTCCCATACATTCCACATATGAAACATTAAATGTTAATCGAGTTCCTTCTAGTTCCTGCTATTTAATAAAACTATAAAGTATAGGGTGAGAAACACATATCATAGTAGAAAGTGAAATAATCATAAAAAATTACTTATAGGATGTAAAAATAACAACACATACTTATTTAATATATATAACCTTAGGTTTATTCAAGGTTTTTTACAATCATATTCTATTTAAATCCTTCATTATGGTTCGTAAAGAGTTTGTGAATTCCCAAGGAATATCCCCCCGGAGTGTCAAACAAGGTGCGTAGTAAGGCCCATTGTCATGTACCAAGTTACACTTGAGTCAGGGCCAATGCATCTTATCATAGTTTTTACACTTAGGTACATATTTTTCAAAACCACATCCACTTTTAATATCCAAATAGGGATGTATTTCTAGGAAACCAATCACTCTATCCTCTACCAAAACACTAGTATATTTTTCTATACTTTTCCTTATCCTTAGATTTATACTTAGATACATCCCTAGACATATCCTTATAATTATCCCTAGTAATCTCACTAAAATTTTCTTATCCTTGTTTCCGAAGGTTGACTAAACATTCACTTTGATACCAACTATAATGACCAAAGCTTAATGTATATAGAAATTTCCTATTTTTTCAGAATAATTAATACATTACACAACAGACGCCCAAAGACCATATTAGTTTAGTGCCTTTGGAAACATGGAAACGTAAATGATGGTTCATGAGTGAGAAACATTATCTCCGACTATGTTCTCCAAGACTAGAACCCCTCTTAGACATAGCATAAATTAAATATATCTTCATAACCTAGGGAGGGAAACAATAAAAGGGGTGAGTATATATGCTCAGTAAGGGTAAACAAGGTAGATATGTAAGAATAAACATGAGAATAACGGTATGAGAATGTGATCATAACATTAGAAGAGCATACCCTGTATATCAAATATCATAAACATGAATCATGGAATAAATATTAGCAGTTCATAATACTTTAATAATAAGGTAAATGAGATCATAATCTATGGAAACATAACATAGAAATAAGGCATGGAATTGTGGAATACACATAAACATGTAATATCATTCCCTATAATTCAAGACACATTATTAGAACTTATTATGGCACTTTATAGGGACTAAACCTACTGGTCGGGAAACACCAACATCCCCAGTCATAGTAATTTCCTTATAAGGTATCAGGTTTCTCCATATCTCTATAGTGTATTAGGTTTCCCCATATTTCCATAGTGAACTAGATTTTCCCATCGTCCCATAGTGGATTGGGTTTCCCCATATCCACATAGTGGGTCAGGTTTCTCCATCATACAGAGTGGATGAATCCCATCGACTTGATTCCCATCATTATCTCATGAGATATAAATCTTTACCCAATACGTTGCAGGGGAATATAGGTCACACCCATCTCATAATGAAATCATACATACATGTGCTACAAAATCATAAACAATCATATCATAATCCATGAATTTAAATGGGCGTCATAAACATGTATTCATATCTTAACCTGTGAAAAAAGATAGGTTTAATAATCATTTCATAAAAGAATAACCTATGAAAAGAAGTAGGTTTCAAGATAATATATCCCATGGAATAGAAATGGGTGTCATAAATATCATTCCATCAAAACATAAACCATTAAAGAAAGAATATGAATCGTATTCTTGGATCATATCCCCAGTAAATCATAAACTATAAAAAAGTATGTCATCTTAGATATAAAATGATTATGAATGATCACATGAAACATTTTTTGAGGAAGATAGTCTTTATTTGAAAGTACTTTTTATAAAACCATTTCAAAATACTTTTCTTATAGAGAAATATTTACACTTTTATTTAAAAATCTCTTGAGGAAAATATATTTTCTGCTATGGAAAATGATTTTTAAAACATAAATAATTTTGAAAACCTTTTTATTTTAAAATATATTTGAAAACTTATAAAGGAATCTCAAAAATATTTTTAAAACCTTTTTCTTTGAAAATACTTTGAAAACCTAAAAATAAGGCTTGAAATCATTTGAAAAAACTTTTCCAGAAAAATGGATTTGAAAACTTATAAAGAAAACTTGAAATCATTGAAATAATTTTCTTGGAAAATAACCTTTTTAAAACATATAAATTAATCTTTTAAAATCATTTAAAACACTTTTTAAACATAATTTTTTTTGAAAAACATTTTATTTGAAAAAAAATAAATTCAAAAAATTTACAAAATATTAGGAAAAAGTTTTCTTTAAAAATAACATTATAAAATTATAAGGGAAGATTCAATAAAATTACAGTTATGATGGTAGGTAATTCCGTACATGCTGAACATTACTTTTTCACCTTAAAAGTTTAGAAAAGTTCCTTGATCATAAAATGACAAGAATATTTATTTTAATTTTTTTTAAAGGTAAAACATGGGTAAAAATTTACTACAAACATAATAGAATAATAGTAAAAAATTGAAAACATTTTTTGAAACCATTATTTTTAAAGAACACAAATTTTCAATTAAAATGAAAAATTAAGTTATATTTTCATAAAAACATTTTCTTAATTATATTTAGTAATAAAGAGTGGAAAATGGTACTAATACATGAATACATGATTAATTTACAAATTGGAAGAGAATTCATGAGTTATCTTGATATATGGATCATAATATTTCATCAATGGAAGCATAATCATAAACAATCTCGATAAATGAAGAGATTGTTTTAATAAACTCTTAACACTTGGTAACTTTTAATTATACTCCCTATGTAAGAAAATGAAATTAAATAAAGCTTAAAATATATTTAAAATAATTATTTTCATGATATAACATGTCAAATGGTAGTTTATACACCTTGTAAAAGAATATAGTTTCATAACATTGCATGTGTCTCAAAGAAGGAAAATTGAGACAAAATTACTTTCCTCGTTTGGTAAATTTTGAAACATAAACCCCATGAAATAAATATCATCAAAAGAATATATAAATACACATAAATTTATTTAAAATAATAATATAATACATAAATGTGAATTAAACACACCAAATATAATAAATAGGTGGTGAACATGGCTTGTGTCTCACAAAAAATAAAAGTGATTGGTGAATTTGATATGTATCTCATGGAAATAAAAAGTGAGTTAAAATTCCCTTACCTTAAGTATTGAATTTCTTTTTACACATTCAAACCTCCTATATAATAAATATAAGTTTATTATACATATAAAAAATAAACATATTATTATATATAATATCATATATTATTTTTTATGACTTTATATTACCCCTTTACTAACAACTCCATGTTAATGTTACATTTTAGGTGATATCTACTTTGTTTTTGGTATATGTTTTGGCTTGGTATTCCTAATCTTATTACTTAGATCACAATTTAATTAATTAAATAATTTAAATCATGATATAAATATAATATATATTAAATATATATGTATTTATAATAATCTAAAAAATATATATAATGGAATACACCGTTTATGGAGACGGTAGGTCGTATGTACGCATGAACACCGTTTCCATCTTATTGTCATATTGAAAGAAATGAAGTAAATGTAATATATATATATATATATAATATAATTATATTAGAATTATTATCTCAAATATATCATATAATTTCACTAAAACCATCCTTAATACATTACATGTAGAGTGTGAATGAATCGCATCACTTTAAGGAGGCGGTAGTCCACACCTCCCCAAACAAAATTATCATATTTAAAAAAAATGTAAATCATAAAGGTTAGTGTTATATAATATTTCTAGAAGAATGAATATGTCATAAATATAGTATATATCATATAAAAATAGATTCTATATCATAATACCCAACCATGATAGGTGGTAAAGGAAAAATGAACAACATCGTTTCGTGAGTCGATAGTTCTCCATACACAAGAATGGTAAGTTCGTTACCCATTAGATGAAAGTGTGTGTAAGTGTTGGTCAAAAAATTATAAAAAAAATCTTATGATATTTATGATACTTAGGTTATCATATAATAATTTAATAATAATATTTGAGGGGGAGTATAATGAAAATAAAACAAAGGAGATTGAGAGATGTTACCTCTTCTTTGGGTAACTCCTCTTGGTTTGCACCAAAGGGATTCCTTGGATGGATTTATGCCAAAAGGGAGGATTATAGGATGCATTTATGGATGTTATAAGATTATTTTATCAGATTTTTGGTGAGAAAAAGGTCTTTATAGGTGTGAATAATTGGGTGGGGTGAGTGCCTTTTTATAGTGGAGGGGGAGTGGCATTCTTGATTTTTTTTTGAAAAGGGAATTCCAGCCATGTTTTCCCCATGTCAAGTGGCTCTAATAATATAAAAAATTATATAAAATGGAGTATATGGTCTAAATATGTCTATATAATTTATTTTTTACAAGTTTCTAGGTCATTTTGGCCCTTAAGTTTAAGGTTTAGTGCCTTTTTAAGCTTAATTTCACTTTAATCACTATAATTAATTTTTATCACTTTCACTATTTTTTTTGTCAAAAACTAAGTTGAACTTATTAGATTTTATAAATTATTATGATTAAAAATATTAAATCAATTTTTAAAAATTCAAATCACCTATTTTTCATAAATTAATTTAAATTTATTCCCTCAGACGCGATGACAAAGTGGGGTTTTAAAGTAAAATTTCCAATGTTTAGAATGTTTTTATATCCAATTTCAAAGTGAAATTGATTAAAATTAACTAAATTGGATTAATTGATTTATAATTTATCTAATTTAAATTCAAAACCAATCAAAAACATATTTAAAACTTGTAAATTAATTAGATGAAAATGTAGTTTTGAATTAAAATTCAGCATTTTTTCACTATTCCTCAAAAAATGAACCCTCATAAAAAAATACCAAAAATTCACCCTTAGATAATTTTTACATTCTTATTTAAAAAATTAAGTTTATTTTTATAAATAAAATTTATAAAAGTTCCAAAAATTTTATTTTAAATAGGTTGTCTATTTAAAGGTAGTAAAATTACTTTTTGAAGAATACATATTTTAAATCATAAAATTGGATTTATTTATATATTATACATATAAATTATATTGGATTAGTATCAAAAATATTGATTGAATATATAATATATAAATTTTATTTAAAACATTAATTAAAATTGTTTTTTTTAATTTTTTGATAAAAATTGTGTTTGTACATAAAAAAAATAGTTTTCTTATAAAAGTAATTTCTTTATTTTCAAATAGTTATTACATTCACTTACGGTAATTGATAACCAAAGGATTAATTTTATATAAATTTTTGAATCATATTTTCACAATTTTTTTAATCTTATTCATAACTTCCATTCCAATAGCTAGGTGGCAGCTATAATTATATTTTAATAATCGTATTAATAGTATATTGTAGTTTGGTAAAAACTTGGCCTTGCGTGTAATGAAAGATATAGAAGGGACTCATTATTGTGTGAAATAAAAGACAAACATAGTGACACATGTACCATAAGATAATACAAGTGTTTCATGTAGTGTAATCAAGACAAACATAGTGATTTATTATAAAAAAAACTATATTCAGTGTTGCATGGAATGAAAAATATCATACGATTAAATTAACTGAAAAAAAAATTATTTCACAAAATATTGGGTTGTTACATAGGGGACCTGTATTTTATATTTATTTCTTGATAAAAAGGATAATCTTATATGATGTTTATTTAGAGGAGAGGGTGTTTTATGTTTCTTGTTTCATGTATTTTTATATTTTACTTTTAATGGGTCACCTCCAATTTATATATCATGGGAAATAAAGATTAGATATCTGGGATATCTGGGTTCAAATGTTGAAATAGTGTATGAATCTTCTCTACAAGAGGCCCTAAGTTAGGGTAATACCAACATAGTATATTTTCACCTCATTCAGTCCAAGTAGGGTAAGGACCGAGTGTTAGGGTGATTGAATCTTATATGGCAATAATATGATGGATTATGTTTTAGTTTTTCCTATATTTTCCCCAAATCTCCTAGGTGTTATCATGATTGCAGGTTCATGTATATATTATGATGTTTATTATGGTATCATTCCAATGCTAGTTATTTTTGTGATATAGTTATTTGAATTTACTTTTATCCGTTTTAGTAATAATAAAACTGATTTTAGTTATTTCATTTTTCTCTATGGTTATTTATAAAGAAGTTTTTAACTAGATTTTACTCATGTTAAATGAATCATATTCTAAAAAAAAGTATAATGGATTGTTTTAATAAAAATTATTAACTCATTGATTTTAAATAATGGTTTAAAACTAGCATGTAATGAATTTATTTTTAAATTCTACACATGGGGTGTGGGGAGTATAACTACGGGGATTAATTTACTTCGGATTATCATATTAAAAGTTTTGTATAGGTTCCACTATGATATGGTGAATGATATTATGGTTTAGGTTTAATGGTGGGAGTAACTGAAGATTTTTCTCTTACGCACGGATATGGGTATTGTGGTTTTTATTTCCATTTTTGGGAACAGTTCATTTGATGTATCATCTTTTTTATATTTAATTTCTTTAAAATTATTTTGTCTTGTATCAAATTTTGAAAGTAAGGTGTATTATTATTTTATTTATTAGTTGTTTTTGGATATATTCATTGGTTTTGGTTTGTTTTCACGAGTTATGTTTATTTTATTATGTCTTATTTGGTTGTAGTTTTATTTTTATTTTTCTTATTTTATTGGTTTGAACTTAAAATTTATGGAATGGTCATGTTGGAATTTTGGGTGGAAGTCCCTTGATGGTTTATTTTTATATCTATTGAAGTATATTTGATTCCTAAAAAATGGTTTCCAACCTTTGGGGATCGGGAACACCCATTAGGACATATTTCAAGTTAGATCGGGTACCTATGTATAGGGTATACTTGGTTGGTTTGGGACAATGTGAATGATCTATCATCACTCATTTCATCAGTCAGTGTGAAAGAGTTATCTCCATATTATAATATAGGGGGTTAATGAAGCATCACCAATACACTGGTCAAGGTTATTGATATGTCATCAACTCATATTATAGGTGAATGATATATCACCATACTCATCAGTAGAGGTGGAAAATAAACCACCAAACTGACATGGAAAACAAGGTATCAACTGGTGAATGATGTACCACCAATCTGATCAACAATAAGGTGAATGTTGTATCTCTAATTGAATGATGTATCACCATGAAAAATAATTAGGGTGAATGATGTATCTTCGGGTGAATGATATATCACCACACACAATAAGAGAAATGATGCATTTATAGGTGAATTACACATCACTATGCTCATATCACTAGGGAGAACGATGTATCATCATATAAAAACAAGGGACAATGATGAATCACCAACCAAAATTATCATGTCATATACTATGTTGGATGGTTTACCACTATCATACTATCCATGTAAAATGATACATCATTAACAACACACACAAGGTGAATCATCCATCACCACATTCATACCAATTTAAGTGAATAACTAATCAATTTAAACATAAATATATGAACAAATATAACATATAAAAATATATCATATGCATGGTAAATGAGTTATCATTCTAGGAATTGGATTCATTGTCCCAATTTCTCTTTAGTATATACATGTCTATGCTCCACCATCTAGGACACGTGCATGAAGCCTGACCTTCAATGGCATGAATTAGAATTTTACATGACTTACCAACTCAAAAAGGTTATTCTATAAAGGCACTAGTAAGACCAAAGCCATATCTAAAAGGATATCTCACCAATTATCTTAACCAACTCATGAGTTCCATCACCAAGTAACACTAAAGAATATAATACAAGGCTCATAATATAATATAGAGACTAGAACAACCCACCATGGTTTCATTCCCTAAGTAACTCACCATTTCTCAAGAATTCATGGACAAAAATGGACACATGATCAACATTTAAGTTTTAAGGGACCTACTATGATCCAAATATCCCAACTCATCACTTAAAAGATAAGGGAAAACATTTTGTTCAAACCCAGGTCATTCTAACATACGCACTAAAGTCTATAACTTATATGAATAATTATATAACAATCGAATAGACTTGTCCCTGACTATCAGTATGGGTGAAATCCACTTACAATTATGAAATCCTCCAAGTTCATGAGATCCATAGATAAAGTAATGGACACACTCTCATGACCCTATTACACTTTTCATGCCACTCACATTGGATACATAACTATCAATAGCTATATAATAATATAAACTGCGAGAGGGAAGACTATGTGTCTAACATGATCCCTAGCCCCACCTTTCGTGAGGGAAGCCACTCATTATTTCTATTTGGTTCTCTCAAACCCACTTACCCACACATAAAATTCATATAATATATGAACAACCATATAATTTGATAATATTATACACTACCCACCTAAGATATGGAGTTATCCCTTTAAGCATGCTCTCTACGGCCTTGACCAAACTCGACCAAGCCCATTTTCAACATCATCCCATCCATGTGTCACTAACTTAATCTGAATTTAAATTTAATTAATTATAAAATAAATATAATTAATTAGCAAAATTGATCCAAGTTAATTTAATTAATCATAAATGAGGTTTAACTCACATGGGTTACATACCAATGTCAATACATCATCCAATATAGTGAATATCATCCCAGAGACACTCCTAATCCCATTATTGGCCAAATATCTGACACTAAACATCAATTAATCAATAAAATTCATCCTAAAATGTCATAAAACAAATGAAATCATATGGAGGTGGATTACCTATAATTAAATCACAAAAAATCATATGTTTCCATACTCCTGGAGCCTCCTCTATCATTTACATGAAAAATAACCATTATAATAGACCGGTTTAACCATGCACTAATGGAATCAGAACCAAAAAACTATCTCCATACCTCTAAAATCAATGAATGAGATGTGAGGATGCAGGAGGAGAAGAAAGAAGAGATGATATCACCTTAAACAATAAAGAATGACTCTATTTATTTCCATGGATCATGGGTGGACAAAGTAAAGGGATAGGGGGGTAAGAGGGTGTCCCCTACCTTTAGCCAACTTAAATAAAGGAAACCTAAAAAGAGTTTAATATAAAAACCCTTGAAAATAACAAAATTATTTAAAATAAATGGATTTGGGTAGCACCAGAAACTCATTCCCCCATTATTGGCTACCCAATGATCCTACATGTATATGATTCTAAGTACCAGCTACTCAATATCCCCAGCCAAAGGGGATACACCCAAATAACCTTCACTGGATACCCAATGAACCTATTACATGTATCTAACAACCCTATGTATCCATTAGACAACATTTTTTTGACTCTTAAACCCATAAATATTTCTTTTATACTGATTTCCCCATTATACAACCATAGGTTTATTCTTTTAAACATTAATAATGCATTTGAAACTAACAATTATTGATCTAAATTCTAAATTTCAAATCAACCTCAGTTCCACACCCATTAAAACTCATCACTTCTCAAAATTAATTGAAACTCACCAATTTAGTCCATTACAACCTCCCCACCATAACACTTCCCATACCCAAGAAGTTTTCATGGGCATTTTTTATCAACTTCATCAATCTATAATATCAGATGCATACTCCAATTCCCAATATTCTACTATACATGGTTGTGTTGAAACCACACTCGAACATTCAAAAATAAAAAATACCAAACATATTATGCTCTAAATTCTCATTCTCATTGATTATTTCCGGAATTATATAGTCCCATAAAGTATCTAGTCATTACACTCGATCACACTTGAAATGCACTGAATGGTTCTCTATTGTACTGAATGACTCCATTAACTCAATGACTCATGAATTATGACCTTAAAAAATTCCTCCAACTCCATAATTATTCCACACTTCTAGAAAAATTCATGAATTCTCAATTTGATGATGTCATGAAAAAATGGTTGGAATCACTAGTCTAAACTAGTCCATCACTTACTCAGTGATACACCCAAGTGCCTCTAAGTCTCCTAGTCCAAAAACACACAACCTCACTCCCAAGAAACAATGAAACTCATAAAACCTTTATCTATTTCATTATTAATTTTAATTTCATGAATTAATAACCCATTAATTCTATCTATCCATTTATATAAATTTATACTTGGTCGTACTACCAGACCGTAACCCATAACTCATAGTTTCCCATTATCAAACGCACTGTATAACAACCCTTGTATTTATTACACATTAATTAATGATTTATTACATAAAGGTACACACAATAAAACCCATAAGATTAAGAATTATATCATCTTTAGGTCATTAGGTACATTACATAACAACATAAAATAGGGGGTACATCATTATTATTGAAAACTACCTTAACATTATCATAATATTCCATCATACTTAAAACTGTATGGGATAACTTGGGGACATACATAAGAAATGGATGATATAGAAAGTTTCAAATTAAATGGTACATAAAAAGGTTGAGAGTCATAAACATGAACAAAGAGGCATGCGATAACATGATAACATAAAGGTAACATGAGAAAGTTGCAACAACTTTAAACATGACATAATAAACATAGGACAAGGATAATTGCCAATACAACATAACATGGTGGAAAATGTCCCATGATGGATTATGTTCATTACTTAATCACTTAAATTATATCCCATGAGACTAAAAAATTACCTAATTTATTGGAGTTCTATAAAATTCTGGGCACACCCGTCACTTTCATATCTAATACATACATAAGTGTGCCACATAGTCATTCAAAATAAGATAGTATTTAATCAAATTTAATTCCAAGATCAAGGAATATGGAATACCTAAACATAATTCCCCAATAAAATATGTACATTTATGTCTAGGTGAATACCCTTGAGTGTAAATAGGGATGACATTCAAAATACAAAGATTTGGTGTGGAAAAATTGCAGTAAAATTTCAGCAGCATAACGACAATACTTAAATATTTATAAAATGGTTTAATAAGAGAGAAATGGGTCTATAATATTTTTGAAATAAAATTTAAAGCAATAGGTAAGTTGAAAATCATATCCCAACATTAGCTATTGGGAATTAAATGAATAAAATGAATAAGATGCTTGAATAAAGAAGAGAAGGAAATGATCCCTTACATTGAGAGGGTGATTCCAAAAGCTTGGGAAGAGCTTATTATGATATTAGAGTCACCTTTGGAGGACTATAGAGAAGGTATGGAATATTAAGAACAAGATATAATGTTTTTAGTGAATAATAAGGGGATATTGTGAGGTTTTATATAGGGAAATAGAGGGGAGTTCTTTATTATTTCCCAAACATAGGTTTTCGACTCTATATAATAATTTAATAAAAAACACAGACCTTCCCATGGGGTTTTCCCCATGGTTTCTACCAAAGTGGATTTTTTCATTATTTTATAAGGCCAAGGTCTGAACTCATTAAAATATTACCCTTGGTGATTTGGAACTAAGTCATGCTTATAATGAACTGATTTAAAATAATAAAATATAATATAGGTTTTGGAGGATTCATAAAGAATTTATGAAATTAATAAAATAACATAAAAATAAAATTATTTTAAATGGGAAACATATATTTGTTTTTGGATACCTTAATAGAATTTATTACATAACTTTTGTGTCATTATGATATCATAATACAAACTATATATTTGTACTGTATTTAATTTTTACCTGAAAATTTAACTATCTCAAAAAATTATGAAAAAAACACTATTGGATAATTTTGATGCTTTTATTCCCAAAAAAAATATTTATTTTATCCAAATAATTTTTAAATATGTGAATTTTTTCTATTAAAACAAGTATTGATATTTATTGAGAAATTCTGGGTTTTTTATTGTTTCTGAACACTTATAAAATTTATTTTTTTACTTCATAAAATTATATTAAAAAATATAATTAAAAAATATTATTTAATAATAAAATTTTATTAAAATATAATTTTTTATAAATTTATAAGTACATCAAAAGGAATTTCTTAATTAAAATTACATATTACCCAAACAAAAAATATGTGTTTTATCGAATCAAAATATAAATCATTAATAAAGTAACAATAAAAATAAGTATATATAAAAATTATTATATTGATAATAAAATATAAATATTCATATTATATGGGTCTCAATACATATCCCTTTATTATATCAGAAAACACCATAAGGGTAACATGCCCGATAATGTGATTTTCATGGGGTGACTCGGTATACATGGTTTGAGCTGTGATATCAATGTGATTGAACTTACCGCATAAATAGTTTCTCTATTTAGTTTTTGAATATCATATTTTGATTGGTTAAGGTGAAATATTAGTGATTTTATCTCCCTCATAATCTCTAATATATGGGATTTATAGGGTATGTTCTCACCAGTTGAGTCCATCACTTCATTTTTCCATGTCAATTGGTTTTTTGAAAACCCAATATTTATAATAATAATATGATAACTATTCAATGACTATATTATCAATGGCTATGATGCTTAGTGGTATTTTAAATCTGATAAGATATAATAAAATTAAAGAAGTGCACATGTTTTTTTTAACCATAATACATAAGAGGTAATTTAATTCAGCCAAAAAGGTAATTTTATTTATAAAGGTTTGGGTCGTTAAAATATTGCTCACTTCATAAATTTAGCCCTTGAAATTTTAATTTCATACACTAAAATAGATGAGGGTAATTCTTATTCACCACCTCCTCCGATTCCCACATTGATTCTTTAAACTTTTGGTTTCTCCATGACATTTTTACTAGGTTCATTGTCTTATTTAGTAGAACTCTCTCTCTATGATCTAAGATATTTACCGGTTTCTCCTTATATGAAATGTCATTATCCAATGGTACCACCTATGGATTCAACGCATGTGAGGGGTCTGGTATATAATTCCTCAAGAGGGATACATTTAACACATCATTTAGATAGTTTAGGTGGGAATACAATTCGACAAGCCACCACTCTAATGGGATCAAAGATCTCATATGGAAATATGTATCTTGGAATAACATTTCCATTCTTCCCAAATCTCATGACTTTATTCCATGAAGATATGTGTAGGAATACCTTATCTCTAACCTAAAACCCTAGGTCTTGTCGAATATTATCAGTATATCTCTTTTTTTGACTTTGAGTAGCTCTAATGTGCTATTGAATGGTCTTGACATTTTCCACCATTTCCTCAACCATTTCAGGTTCTAGATGTTTGTGTTCACCAACTTCATCCCAATATACAGGTGTTCTGTATATCTTACCATAAATGAATTCATTAAGATCCATTTGGATATTTGAGTGGAAACTATTATTATATGAGAACTCAATTAGAGGAATATATTTATCCCATCCTCCTTTGAAGTAAATTGGGAATGCTCTCAACATGTACTCAAGTGTATGGATAGTACAATAGAATTAACTATTATTTTGAGGGTGATAATTTATGTTGATGTCTAACTTAGTATTTAGAGTGTGTTGGAGACTCTTCCATAACTCTCAATCATATATAATAAATAATGGTGTTCTATGCAACCTCACTACTTCTTTAATGTATATCCTTACAAGTTAATCGAGCGAGAAGTCATCTTGAATTACAATGAAGTGAGTAGTCTTTATTAGAAGATCCACCACAACTGATATATAACCATTTCCTCTTGATGTATTTAGAAGTATTGTGAAAAAGTCCATGGTTATTTTCTCCCATTTCCATGTAGGTATGGGTAATGGTTTCATAATCATCTTGGATTTATACCATTCATATTTCACTTATATACATACAAGAATCCATGATGTATATCCCATGACATCCTTATTCATATTGTCCCACCAATAGTTCTCTAGGAGATCTCAATATATATTTGTGATTCCTAGATGTATAATGAAGGTCATTATATGTACATCATCCAAAATCTCATTATGTAACTCATCATTTCATGGTATCCATAGTCATGGCACAAATATTAAAACTCCTTCATTAATTTTAAACTCTGAGGATTTTCCTTTTCTGATAACTTCCATATTATTCTAATTTTTCACATCGCCTCTTTGAGAATTATTTATCTTCTCTAAAACGTATGGTTGAGAAATCATTTTTTAAATGATTGATGATGTCCCTTCCTTTATGATTTCCATGTCTATCTTTTTCAAGTCTAAGAATATTATATCCTTATCAATTCTCATCAATGATAAAATTGTTGGATCCTTTCTACTTAGATCATCTTCCACTTTATTTACTTTCCTAGGGTGGTATTTGATTGAGAATTCATAGTCCTTAATAATATCTAACCATCTTCATTGGCACATATTCATCTCTTCTTGTTTTAATATATACTTGAGGATTAAATGATCATTATATATTTTACACTTCTCCCCAAAGAGATAATGACACTATATTTTCAATGTAAAGATCACTACAGCCAACTCCAGATCATGCATTGGGTAGTATTTTTCATGAAAATTTAATTACCTTAAGGCATATGCTATTACTTTTTCATTTTTTATTACTACACAACCCAATCCCTTCTTCTATAAATCATTTTATACCATTAATATGTCCAAACTTGTGGGTAGCATAAGTAAAAGTGTAGTAATAATACTATTTTTTGACTCCTTGATTCCATCTTCACATTTGTTAATCAAAACAAACTTGACTCCCTTATGAGTTATATTGGTTAGAGGGATTAAAAATCATGATAAATTTATCACAAATCGATGATAATACCCAGGTAATTCAAGAAAATTATAGATTTATGTCACATATGTTGACCTTTTCCATCCTTCAATTGATTATATATTTTAAGGTTCCATATATATCCCATTAATTTTAATAATATTACCCAATAATGGGACTTACTTCAACCAAAACTCACATTTTTTCACTTTTAAAAAATATTCTCTTTTATTAAGGTCTTCAGTGAAATTTTCATTTTCTCTTCATGATCCTCCTTATGTTTTGAGTATATTAAAATATCATATATAAAGACTACCAATTTTTTTGAGGTAATATATAAAGAATCTATTCATCGAGTCCATAAATATTTTTAGAGCATTAGTGGACCCGAATGGAATTACTATGAACACATAGTGCTTGTACCTTGTATGAAAAGTAGTCTTGGGGGTATCCTCCTTATTTTCCCTTACTGGATAATACCCCAACCAAAGATGGATCATGGATAAGTATTGGGATCTATATATCTGATCGAACAAGTCATAAATATATGGTATAAGATACTTTTTCTCTATTGTGATCTTGTTGAGATCATAATAATCAATGAAAATGTGCATTGAACCATCCTTATTCTTGAGTAAGAGGGTTGGATCACCCCACAGTAAAACACTTGGGTGTATAAATCCTTTATCTAGATTATCCAATATTTTTTTCTTCAGATACTCATGTTCCACAATAACTATTCTATATATAGTATTAGATATTGGAAAAGACCCAAGTATAATCTAAATTTAAAATTGAACCTCTTAGCTAGGGGGAGACTAGAAAATTCTTTCAGAAACACTTCAACATATTACCTCACAATGGTAATGTATTCAAGGATGTTATTTTACTCATACTCAATCATTTTATCTAGATACACTTTATTATAGGCCAATAATATCCATGATTAAGCTATTGGTGCTAAATAATATTCATCCTTCTCCCTGCACTTGTACAGAATCATAGGATGATTCATGATATAGAGAATGATTTCTTTATCATAGGAATTTATATTGTCTCTATGTAAAAAAATGCAATCCATACCCATAATTACATCAAATTCCACTAAATGGAGTATCATAAGGTTTTGTGGGAGTTTGAGACCACAAATTTTAATGGGGAAGATGTTATATACTCAGGATGCAATAATTGCACCATTTTTCATTTTCACTGACAGCTCTACTTATATGCTTTGTGGTGGTGTTTTAATAGTTCTATTAAACATATTTGATATGAAAGAATGCATAGAATTGTAGATGATAAACCTACCTTTCACTTTTTTATTTTGGTTATAACCATTTAATTCATCCAAAATGGACTTAAGGGTGATAATTTTTAAAATATTAAACATATAAATAAGAAACCAATAACATTAAATGGATAACTTATAAATGACTTGTATTTCCTTAAATTATGAATTTCAAGTCTTCAATCTATGTTATCCATGATCTATTTCTTAATATAGACTCTTATGGAAATTTGTGTTCCCTTAATAGTAGTTCATAATGAGATTATGAATTTACCAAATCATATCACCTAGGAGTGAAAAACGTGGTGTATATAAAGGCTCGTTGTCATGCACCAATTCTTGATCGAGTCTAGCTCAATGCGATGTTTTTGGGTTTTACCTCTAGGTACATTTGTTCTAGAGCCACATAAACTTGTAGTATTAATTATAAAATGAATTATGATAATATTAATTATTAAAATATATAATATTCATGTTATTTATTACTCATAAACACCATTTTAGTTCATTTTACACTTTGAACATCATTTCACATTATGATATTAGTCCTTAAAAAGAACTATTACATGTTACATTTTTGAACACCATATAAAATACCAAATGTTCTTGATTTTATTTTTATATTTTATTTTAAGGTTTATAATTACATTGGGAACAATTCATACTTTTTTATTACTTAAAGATTCATATTGGAAGACCACCAAAATGGGCTTTCATGTGAACACATTCTGGGAAAAGTAAACTGGACAACAGCCCAATAAAGTGACTGTAGAAGCCAAGATACAAGAAAAATTATTATAAAAACTTAACTAAAGATATATGAAATAATTTATAACATTTAATACTACAGTGAAAAGAGCTAATTCAGATGTTTTAATGGTGTTTCAGGAGGCCCATGTTGGAAATAAAATTCTGGGCCAAATTCTGCGTCCCAGAAAAACATCTCACAATTTTACACATATCGTGTAAAACATAAACTATTTTGGCTGAAAATTTACATAAATATAGGGTAAATATGGATATTAATTTTATTAGTCTATGGACCACTACAATTCTTCCATATAGAAGCTCATTTAGGCGCCTCTCTTTTGTGAATTCAAGCTGGATGTCATTTCGGGGAAAGGGTGGAAAAGTCTAAATTCGATAAACATTCCACCACCCTAGGCCTACCATAATCAAGTGGGAACACTTGAAATATTTTGGGATCTACCTAAGACAATTTAAATTCCTATTTATGGCAATGGTGGTGGATGAATTTATCATCTTTGGTTCTTTCTTTCATTGTAATGTTATGCTATGATTTTATTGTCTTAAGTTTGTCTTTAACATGTAAGTTGTTCGAATTCATCTTAGTTTCTTAATAAAAGTTCTTATTATCCTATTATACTGTTATTATATATATCATGTTGATACCTTTTATTCAAGGTGTGAATTTATGCACACCAAAACTTGTGAAATTATTCACACAATGGTGGAGTGATCGTTTTCTTTTTATTGTTTTTTTTACTTCTTCAATTCCTCCCTCATGAGTCTACCTCCTGCTTCCATTGAAAACATAGCATCAATAGAGGGATAATCATATTATGGGTTGATACAAGGGAGTATAAATGGGTTGTATTGGATGTTATTTCTCACTATATTAATTACTAATTAATTGTTTTAATTGATAATTTCATTTGATGATTTTAAAACTTCTTCTTCCTTTTTGAATTTTAAGGCCACACACTTTAAGTGCTGATACAAACCTTTACCTTGGAGTTATAAAAAAATTGATCCTACAAGTGTATAGGTTATTAGTATTAGGGTGTGTAGGTATTAAACCAGTAAGTGATGATTTTGTTTGATCTTCTTAAATGAACCCATCTCAATTATAATAATTTAAAATAGTTGAAAAAGGAATGCATCCAATCCACCGCAAGTGATAACCTAGGCTCAAATCTTTCTTTTAAATTGAATTAACTTAATTCTATTATAGTTATCTTATAACCTTCTAAAATAAAACCAATTTTTCCACTTAATAACCAAAAACAATACATATAATGTACGTGTTTGTAGGTCACTTCTTAGGTCTCTAAGGATTCGACAACTCAAGCTAAACTACAAGCAACCACTTAACCCTAAAATCTTGGGTAAATTTGGGAGAAACAAAATTTTGGAACCATTGCTAGGAACCCAAGTAATTCATCTCAACACCCATTCTATTCTACCCCATTTGTCTTTTCTCACCTCAAATTATCTTATCTTTTTCATTTTTTTTGTTTTTCACTTTTCTTGGCACATGTCCGCCTATACACATAAACAATAAAACTTCCTAGTTTGGGTGGAAAGTCCTAGGGTTTGATAGTCAAGCACAACTAGGGGTGTCTTCCTATTATATACAAATATTTTTAATAATCTGATTCAAAAATTGAGCCAATTTCAACGGAGGTTCTTCAAATAAATCAACTCATAAACCCAGGTGGGAACCAAAATGGAAATCCAAATGAGGCAGCCCCAAATTTGGGGAATTTAGTCGATCAAACCTTGAATGACTACCTCACACCTCCATGGACCAATGAACCCTGTTGCATTAGACATGCTTCCCTAGGAGAATCTAACTATGTCTTCAAAACTCATGTACTAAACCACCTTCCAACCTTCCACGGGATGGATTTGGAAATGTCATACCTTCATGTCAAAGAGTTCAATGACATTGTTGAAACCATGTGCCCACCACATCAACTTGAGTCAGCTAAGATTAGGATCTTTACCTTCTCACTTAAGTATTGAGAAAATAATTGGTTAAAAAACCTGAGACCTGCATCAATCCACTCCTAGGACCAATTACAAATATAATTCTACAAAAAATACTTCCCCCATCACAAAATAGTCGCACTTAAAAAGATCATCAAAAACTTTCTTGAAAAAGTAAGGGAGTAATTTTATGAAACATGGGAATTCTTCAAAGACATACTCAACATGTTACCTCACCATGTATTTTCAATCCCAGAAAAAGTTTTAATTTTTTATGAAGGGTTGGGTTTGGGAAACAAACAATTCATTGGCATTATGTGTAATGAAACCTTCAAAAACAAATCCCAAATGATGCTTACGAGTATCTAGAAGGACTGGTCAAACAAAAAAACATGGGGAACATCACCTTACTATGAGAAGACACCCAAATCTAGTGGAATTAACACACTTAGGGAGGATAAAATACTTAGGTAGAAACTTGTTACACTCACTAGGAAGGTCGAGGAGATTGATCTTAGGAAGGTCTATGAAATTCAAATTGTTGAACCTGTTTGCACAATTTTTGAAAAACATGACCAAAAGACTAAAAACTACCCAAAAATCCCTTCCATTAAAGATGTTATTCTATGAGGAACACTAGAAGAGGTCAATGCTCTAAAATTTTATAAGACACGTTATAAAAACACTTTCAATACAAGGTAAAATGACCGTCCATGATTGCATTGGAAAGATAACCAGCAACCCATCCAACAATCTAGTTAGCCACAAGGACCAAACCCCTACCCTCCACAAAATTTTTAACACCATAACCAGTTACAGCCAAAACTAGTCCAATAACAACATCCTACTGTCCAATACCAACAACCCATTTAGCAACCCATTCAATAACCAATCCAACAACCAATGTATCCTCCTGGGATAAACCAACCAACACAAGCCCCTTCCCAATATGTCCCTCTAAAAATCCTTGAATAGTTGTATAAAAAAAATGGAGAAAATGAACTCATAAGTCTCATACCTTAAACATGAACTAAAAACCATAAAAACTGGGAAGGAACCCATTCCTACTAAGGCGGTACCATCCTCTACTTTAAGGGGAGAATCTAGTTACACACAAACCTCTCATGAACAACTCAAAGCAGTGACTGTTTTAAGAAGTGGGAAATCTATTGAGAACCCTAAAAACCATTATAGAACCATTAAAATATTCAAAAATGCATGAAAATGATGAATAATCACCCACAGATTTTGAAAAACCCAATGAGAATGTGAAGGAACTACATCTACACCAAACAATCAAACAACCTACTCCCTTCCCTCAATGCATGAGAGGAAAATATAAACTATAACTGAATGAAACTTTGATGGAAATATTATCTCAGGATACGTTGAACATTCCACTTCTTGATGCAATCCAAACCATTACTGCCTACTCAAAGTACCTTAAGGAATTGTGCACTTTTAAAAGGAAGTTTTCACATAAAAACCAAGTCCTTTTGGATGATAATGTGAGTAACATCATTCAAGGGACCATTCCTTCAAAGTTTAAAGACACAAGATATCCATAAATCAATTTTGATTTAGTAGAGAACAAAGTTGTCAAGGCCCTTTATGATCTAGGAACCAGTGTGAACCTCATTCCTTATGCCATGTATTGTGAGTTAGGGCTTGAAGAACTCCAACCCACATCTGTCACTCTTCAACTTTCTGATCGTAGTGTTCAAGTTCATAAGGGGATATTAAAGGATGTTTTGGTGAAAGTTGAAAATTTCATTTACCTAGATGACTTCATTTTCCTTGAAAATCACCCAAGCTTAGGTCCTCGGGAGAAAACCCCAATCATCCTTGGCTATCTCTTCCTTGCAACAATAAACTCTATTATCTGAGTCTGAAATGGGAACATGACCATCACCTTTGGAAACATGAGTCTAGAATTGAACATTTACAATTAAAACTATCAAATTGGGGATGATGAAGATATACATGAGATCAATTGGATTGGTAGTGTTGATATTGAACTTGAAGAACATCAAGGAATTACTAAAGGATGTTTAAGTCAAGAAGATATTTATTTTCTTTGTTTTCATGAGGTAAATTTGTCTCTTTGGATTGAATCTCTTTCAGATAGCTCATTTGTTGATTTTTTTTAATCAACAATCAATGATACCATTGGTTAAATCAATAAAATTGAGTCCATACCCATTCATGACACTAATCTGGCCAATTTATTGGATGACAATTCTATTCACAAGGAACTAATTCTATCAAGAAATATAGACAAAGATACCAAGTTCAATAAAAAGTCCCATACTTCCTTGGAAAGTGATAACCAATCTGATCTAGAATTTATGGTCTTACCTTCATCACTCAAGTATTCATTCTTAGGGGACAATCGATCCTTTCCTGTTGTCATTTCTTCCTCTCTTGAAGCAAATAAAGAGATAATTCTTCTAAATGTCCTAAGAAACCATAAGAAAGAAATTGTATGGACCCTTTCTGATATTCCTGGGATTAGCCCACTCATTGGAACTCATAGGATTGTTCTTGAATCTGAATCCAAACCATGTCATCAACCTCAGTGGAGACTCAATACAAATATTATAGATGTGGTAAGGAAATAACTTCTTAAGTTTTTGAAAGATGGTATCATCTACCCCATTACTGAGAGTGAGTGGGTAATCCCAATTCAAGTTGTCTCAAATAAATATGGAATCACTATGATCACCAATGAGGATGGTGACCTTCTCTCCACAAGGGTCAGTAGTGGATAGAGTGTTTGTATTAACTATAGGAAGCTCAACTGTTGTACCAAGAAAGACCATTTCCCCTTTTCCTTTATTGATTAGGTCCTTGAGAGAGTGTTAGGTTATCAATTATATTTCTTCCTAGATAGATTCTCAAGGTATAATCAAATCAAGGTATCTTTATAGGATCAAGGAAAAACAATATTCACTTGTCCATTCAAAACTTTTTCCTTCAAGCGCAAGCCCTTTGGGTTATGTAATTCCCCTGGTACCTTCCAGCAGTGCATGATGGGACTCTTCTCATACATGTTGGGGGATTATTTATAGGTCTTCATGGATGAATTCTCTATCTTTGGGGATAATTTTAATGGATTCATTCTGAATTTTTAAAGGGTTTTATCAAGATGTGAGGATAAGAATCTCATCCTAAATTGGGAAAAATTCCATTTAATGGTAAACAAAGGACTTTTTCTAGGCCATCTGGTCTCTGGTAAAGGGATTGAAGTTAATAAAGCTGAGGTTAACTTCATTAGTCACCTTCCCTCTCCTAAAACTATTAAGTAAGTGAGGTCCTAATTAGGACATGCTGGTTTCTGTAGAAGGTTCATTAGGAATTTCAGCTCCATTTCTCGACCACTTTGTGCTCTATTGGTGAAATATGATCCATTTTTATGGAAAAAAGATATGAATCATCATTGTATACACTCAAGTCAACTCTTATATCTCCACATATCATGAAATCTCCAAATTATAAAATTCCTTTTGAGCTCATGTGTGATGTGAGTGACATCGCTGTAGGATCATTCTTAGGACAATGGTGTGAGAAAACTCCATGTGTCATTACTTGTGAAATAAAATCATTAAATGATACAAAAATAAACTAAACCACCACTAATAAAGAGTTTATTACTTTTGTATTTTCCTTAGATAAATTCAGGTCATATCTCCTAGGATCACCCATCATTGTCTTTACCGACCATTCATCCCTGAAATACCTTTTCCAAAAACAAGATGCCAAGAATAGATTGATTAGGTGGGTCCTTATTCTTAAATAGTTCAATTTAAAAATTAAGGATAAAAAGGGTGTTTAAAATGTTGTAGTTTATCACCTATCTAGGATGTAATTCAAAGACAAATCACATCACCTTTCTGTGTCTGATTCTTTTCCCGATGAGCACCTATATTCTTTGAGTGATTTCCCATGGTATGATGACATATCAAACCATTTGGTGATAGGTGACATTACAAAATTATTAGGGACCCAAGCTAAGAGGAAATTAATTTCTAATTTCAAAAACTATGTGTTTTATGATCCTTACCTCTTCAAGTTCTATCCTAATCAAATCACTAGGAGATGTGTTCCCGAGTCTGAGCAAGATTCCATTATAAATTTTTTTCATGGAGAGGCATGTGGAGGCCACTTTTCCACAAAGAAAACCACTGAAAAGGTCCTCCAAAGTGGTTTATACTAGCCTAAACTCACTAAGGATTCCTTCAAATTCTTCAAAAGTTTTCCTCAGTGTCAACAATTAGGATCCATTACCAAAAGGAATAAAATCCCCCTCACTCCCATTCTGGTCGTCGAAATATTTGATTGTTGGGGAATTGATTTCATGGGACCGTTCCCAAAATATATAGGATACCTCTACATCCTATTAGCTATTGATTATGTCTTGAAATGGGTTGATTCCATTCCCACAAAGTCCAATGACCATTATGTTGTGATCTGATTTCTAAAAGAGCAAATATTTTCTCGATTTGGAATTCCTAGGGCTATAATTAGTGATCGAGGAACCCATTTATAAAACCTCAAATTCTCTTCACTCATGTCAAAGTATGGGATTTCTCATAAAGTTTCCACTACATACCATCCTTAAACCAGTGGTCAAGATGAGTTAGTGAATAAAGAGATTAAACAAATTCTTTAAAAAACTGACAATCCCTCTATGAAAGATTGGTTAGAGAAACTCTTGGATTCCCTTTGGGTATGTCGTACAACATTCAAAAACCATCGTATGAATGTCACCATATAAGCTTTTTTATGGAAAATAATTCCATTTTCCAGTTGAAAATGAGAATAAGGAATTTTGGGTAATCAAAAAAATGAATTTTGACATTTCTTTGGCCACATAAAAGAGTAAATTAGATCTTAATAAACTTGAGGAACTTAGGATAGATGCTTATGAAAATTCAAGGATAAATAAAGCTAGAGTTCAAGCCTACCAATCTAATAATATCAAAGGTAAACACTTTGAACCAAGAAAATTCGTGCTCTTGTATAGTTCGAAACTTCATTTACACCCAGGAAATTTAAGGTATAGATAGTTAGGTCTATTCATTGTGTATAATATGTACCCCCATGGGTTAGTAGAGATTCAGGATCCCAAGAGTGGTTACATTTTCAAGGTAAATGGTCATAGTTTAAAACCATTCATTGAATCATTTAATAAATAAGAAACTAAGGTTGAATAACTGATCCAACCTATGAACCAGGGAAAAAATGATAGATTTAGGATCCATGTCAGGCTAACGACGTCAAACAAAAGCACTACATGGGAGGCAACCCATGGTTTTCATGATTCCAATCATTGTGAATCATATTTATTTATTTTTAAATAGGATTAATAATTCAATTTGATATTTTTTTTAGAAATAATACTTAATATGATAGTACCTTAGACTGTTGACCTGTTCTTCTATTATGAGTATGGATGGGTATGATAGGGGAGAACCATATTCATCTGTGTCACGTAGTGTGATCCTTAAGTAATACCTTACCCAAAAATTTAAAAATAAGAAAATGTATCATCAGTTTATTTTATATTTATGTGTTTTTAGGTTAAAATAAACAAAATAATAATTAAAAAAAATTAATTAAAAAGACACGTCATAGGTCATGGGGAAAACCCCATCACAACTAGCAAAGCCTTGGGGACTCGAACCCAGGACCGAAGGAGACAGGGGAGTGTGCCTACTACTAAACTACGACTTATAGTGTTTCCTTATTCTATTTTATTTATATATATACTTAAATTATAAAATTTATACACACACACACACACATATATATATATATATATATATATATATATATTTCTAGTTTTTACTTGTTTCTAGTATCAGTATTTGGTATGCTTAAATAAAAAGGTGTGGGTTTTCCCTTTCCTTTTGTTTTTTTATTTAAAGGGACCTCAAGGGGTTTAAATTGTGTTCCAATTGTGTTAGTGTTTGACATTCATGGGATGCTGATTTGATGAATTTTTTGGAAAATCAAAGGTGTACCAACATAAACTATCATCACTAATGAGGCTTCTCTGAGTGACATGATGATCAAAGGATTAAATGGGTGCTACACAAACTTTAACTTCAACCACCAGGTGACTTAATTCAATGATCCTCATTTTCAATTTCCTTTTTGAACTCTCCTTATCTGCCTCTACCCCATTCTAAATTTTATTTTCTTTAAACATTGGGGACAAAGTTATTTTAAGTTGGGGGGAGAGGAAATAAAAAAATTGCTTTTGTGTGCAAGAAAAAAATGATTGAAAAAAATTGTGCCTTAATGGAAGGAAAAGTTTCTTTAACCTTGAACATGATAATACACATTGAACACTTTGAAATTGAATATCAAATAATTTTGAATTCCTTGTTTCTGATTTTAATGAAAGTTTAATTTCATGTGCATATATTTTTGAAAGTGTGGTTGTCCGATGTGATTTTCACCATTTATATTTTCATCCATTTAATAATTAAAAAAACACAATGCACATCCTATGGATTGTGGGGTATTAGTTTGAGTTCATGGGGTCCCCCAAATAAATATCATAGGTTTGGTGTCCATTTTAGTTTTAATAAGATTATTTAAAAAAATAAAAAAAACAATAAATTTCCACGTAGAGCAATGGAATGACCTAATGTGTGACTTTCGGCACTTGGGGATTAAGACTCCATAGTTTTCTGGCCTAGAGTTAGTAATTTTATCTCTATTTGTGATCAATTGACTTTGTTTTTGACTAATTTTGCTCTATATTATGATTGAGTATGTGGGCTTCACTTAGTGCCCTAAGGTCTTTGAGCCTGGGAGTCATCGGCAAAGTTTTGCTAAATGGGTTGACTCTATTGAGTGGAATTTAAATTACAATGAAAAAATTGAAAAAATCAAAACAAAAAAATAATAAATAAAATAAAATAAAAAATGAATACTTATATTAATATTTAAATTTTATTCCACCTAGTGCTTCCATCATTTCCTCCTTGAATAAAGATGAACCCCCATTTCTATTGTGATACACAACACATCATCATTATTAATATTGGATAAAATATGGTGATGAATTTGAATAAAGGAATGGGATTGGGATTGAGATATTCTTATGAAACTATATTTTTTAAAATATTTTTATGGGTTTCACAATTTTTTAGTATACGGGTTCTTGGTGATCATTGTGTATTAAAATGTTTTGGAAAAGGGAATTCAAATTTCACATTTTTGAGATATATTTTACTCCAGACTAGGAAAACTCAAGTTGGGGGTGTGATTATCCACTAAATGAGGATAATATTCATTGTCAATATATATAATATTCATATTCTTTATTATTCATGAACACCATTTTAGTTCATTTTACACTTTAAACATCATTTCACATTATGATTATAAGTCCTTAAAATTCACTATTACATGATACATTTTTAAACACCATATAAAATACAAAATAGTCTTGATTTTATTTTTATATTTTATATTTCAGGTTTATCATTACATTGGTAACAATTCATACTTTTTTATTACATGAATATTCACATTGGAAGACCAGTGAAATGGGATTTCATGCCAACATGTTCTAAGAAAAGTAAACTGAAAAACATCTCAATAAAGAGACTATAGCGGCCAAGATACAATCCCAATTATTCTAAAAATTTAAATAAAGATATAAGACATAATTTAGAACATTTAATAAAATAGTTAAAATATCTAATTAGGATTTTTAATGGAGTTTTAGGCGGCCCGAGTTGGAGATAAAATTCTGGTCCATATTCTATGGCCCAGAAAAACATCCCACCATTTTACACATACCATGTAAAAAATAAACTCTTTTGTGATGAAAATTTATATAAAATTATGGGAAATCTGGATATTAATTTTATTCTCCTATGTTCCACTCTAATTCGGCCATCTAGAAGCTCATTTATGTTCCTCTGTTTTGTGGATGCATGATGGATGTCATTTCGGGTCAAGGGTGGAAAAGTCTAAATTCCAAAAACTTTCCACCACCATAGGCCTACCATACTCAAGTGGGAAGACTTGCAATATTGGGGGATCAACCCAAGACTCTTTATATTTTTATTTAAGGTAGTGTTGGTAGAGAATTTTATTATCTTTTGTGCATTCTTTCATTGTAAAGTTATGATACAATTTTGTTGTCTTAAGTTTGTCTTTCACATGAAAGTTTTTCTAATTCATCTTTGTTTCTTAATAAAGGTTCTTATTATCCTATTATTTTATTCTTCTCTATATAAAATTGATACCATTTCTTCAATGTGTTAATTTATTCACACCAAACCTTGTGAAATTATTCACACAATGGAGGAGTGATCATTTTCTTTTTATTGTTTTTTTACTTCTTCAATTACTCCCTCACGAGTCTACTTCCCGCTTCCATTGAAACCATAACACAAATGGAGGGATAATAATCTTATGGGTTGATCCAAGGGAGTATAAAGAGGATGTATTGGATTTTATTTCTCACTATATTAATTTCTAATCAATTATTTTAATTGAGAATTTCATTTGATGATTTTAAAACTTCTTCATCCTTTTTGAATTTTAAGGCTGCATACTTCAAGTGCTAATACAAACCTTTACCTTGGATTGATTAAAACTTTGATCCTCCAAATGTATAGTTGATTAGTATTAGGGTGTGTAGGTATTAAAATAGTAAGTGATTATGTTGTTTTGACTTCTTAAATGAACCCATCTCAATTATAAGAATTTGAAATAGTTGAAAACAGAATGCATCCAATCCACCCTAAGTGATAACCTAGGATAAACTCATTATTTTAAATTAAATTCACTTAATTCTATTATAGTTCACTTAAACCCATATAAAATCAACCCAAGTTGGCCAATTCATATCAAAAAACAATCCATATAATGTATGGATTTATAGGTTACTTTTTAGGTCTCTGAGGATTTGAAAACCTAAGCTAAAATATAAGAGACCGCTTAACCCTAAAATATTAGGTAAATTTGGGTGAGACCAAGTATCTTTAAAAGGATGTATTTTATTGGAAACCACTTACTCTAAAATTTACCAAAATTTATATATTTATTTTTCTGTTTAATTTTATACTCATATATTTCTATAATGTTTTCTAATCCTAATACATAAAACAATGAATCTTTCCTTTGATAATAACTATAATAACCCTTGACTTTATTACACATTAATTCATTATTTATTACATAAAGGTACAGACAATACAGCCCATAAGATCAATAATTATCGTTTATTTGGGTAATTAGGTATGTTACATAACAACTAAAAATAGGGGGTACATCACTATTATTGAAAACTTACTTGACATTATAATTATATTCCATCATACTTAAAACAACATGGGATAACCTTGGGACATAAATAAGAAGGCGGTGAGATATGAAGACAAGTAAGGGAATAAATATGGAATAACATGAAGAAAAAATTACATGTTATAAAATAGGAAATTAAATGGTACATAAAAAGGGTGAGAATTATAAACATTAACAAAGAGACATGATATAACATAATAACATAAAGGAAACATGGGAAAGTGGAAACAACTTTAAACATGGCATCATAAACATAGGATAAGGATAACTGCTAATACGTTATAACACGATGGAAAAAATAACTTGATGGATTAGGTTCACTCCCCAATCCCTTTAATGATGTATCATGATACTAAAACATTACCCAATGCATTGGATCACTATATAATTCCAGTAACACCCATAACTTTCATATCATGTACATACATAAGTGTGCCACATAGACCATTCAACAAAGGATCATATTTCATCACATTTAATTCCATGATCAAGGAATATAGAATAAATACATGTAATTATCTAATAAAATAATTATAGTTATTTATATGTGAATAACCTTGAGTATAATTATCTATGGTATTCACAATATAAAGATTTGGCATAGAAAAATCATAGTGAAATTTCGGCAGTATAACATAAGTACTTAAAGAATAATAAAATGGTTTAATTAGAGAAAAGGGGTATCTAATCATTTTTAAATAAAATGGATAGTGATAGGTCTTTCTAAAAGAATATCCCAATATTATAATTTGGAAATAAAAGGCATAAAATGAATAATATTCTTGAATAAAGAGGAAAATGAAATGATCCCTTGCCATGAGAGGGTGATTCCAAAAGATTGGTAGGAGCTTATTGAGAGATTTGAGGCACATTGGGAGGAGTATATATAGGGTATGGTATATTAAGGATGATATAAAAGGATTTTTAATGAATATTAAGGGGATATTGGATGGGTTTATATATGAAAAGAAAGGAGATTTGTTTATTATTTCCCAAATATATGATTTCTAATCTATACAATAAAGTAATCAAAACCGCAAACTTTATCATGGTTTTTCCCATGGTTTCTTCCAAATAGGTTTTTTTTTGTTATTTTTTAAGTATAAGTGCTTAAATAATGAAAATATTACCCTTGGAGATGTAGAAGTGGGGCATGTTTATGAATAATTGATTTAAATTCTTAAAATATAATATAGGTTTTAGAGGATTCATAAATACTTTATAAAATTAATAAAATAACCTAAACATAACCTTATTTTAAATGGGAAACATATATTTTTTCGTGGATACCCTTAATATCATTTATTATATCACTTTTGGGTCATTATTATGTCATAATACACACAATATATTTATACCATATTTAATTTTTTCTAGAAAATTTGACTATCTTAGAAAATTAAGAAAAATTAACTATTGGATAATTTAAATGTTATGATTCCAAAAATAAAATTAATTTTATCCAAATAATTTTCTAAATATTTAATTTTTTACTTGCAAAACAATAAGTTACATTTATTGAGAAATATTGTTTTTTTTAAATAACAATTTTTGAAACCTTATAAAATTTATTTTTTGATTTCATAAAATTATATTAAAAAATATAATTAATAATATTATTCATTAGTAATATTTTATTAAAATATAACCTATTTTATAAATTCATTAATTCATCAAAATAAATATCTTAATTGAAATTACATATTATCCAAAAATACAATTTTTGTTTTATCGATTCAAAATCAAAATCCTTTATAAAGTAACAAAAATAAGAAGTAAATATAACCATTATTATATTGATAATAAATTATAAATATTAATATTATTAGGGTCTTGATAAATATCCCTTTATTACACTAGAAAACACCCTAAGGGTAATATGCACGATGATGAGATTTTCATGGGGCGGTTTAGCGTACATCGTTCGGGTCGTGATCTCGATGAGATTAAACTTCTTCCATAAATGATTCTTATCTCAAGTTATTGGATATCATCTTAGTATTGGTCAAAATAAAATACTAGTGATGCTATCTCCCTTGGAATTTTTTATAAATGGGCTTTATAGGGTACAATCCTACTAGTATAGGTCATCACTTCCTTTGTCTATGCCAATTGAATTTTTTAAAACTTGATATTTATAGTAATAATATGATCACTATTAACTGGTTATACTATAAATGATTATGATAATTAATGGTCCTTTAAATACAATAGGATATAATAAAACAAAATAAGTTAATGTATTTTCTATAACCATAATACATAATAGGTAATTAAAATCAACCACAAAAAGAATTTTATTTATAAAAGTTCAGGTCATTACACACTAAATTTTCTAGATCGTCATTGATAAATACCCATATTTTGGTATTTTCATTTAATAAACATCACTCTAAAACTTAAATCCAAGAACCAATACAAAACCTTGGCTAACCTTAGGTTGGATCTAACATCAATCCGCCCTCAAGGTTCATAGAAAACCTTATAAAATGAGCATTGAATTCTCATGGCACCTATAGTGTGATACCTGCTATAGGAATTCTATTATTAATGGTCCAAGGAAATGTTCCTAATTTAAAATAACCATCAGATGAACACTTTCACTCACAATCTCTACTTATAACATCCCAATAAACCCATTCCATGAGCCCTGATATGGGGTTTATAAAATATTTTTCATTTTACTTTTATAACATAGAAACCTCATCTCATGTTCAAGTAATCTCTCAATTTACTAGTACATATTATCCATTCCTTATCAAAATATTTTCAAAGAGACACTTTATCTTGCTCATATATAACTCAAAATTATATTGGATAACTCCTTTACCCATTTATTAATAAATCAAGGTGTCTCACAAATTTACAAGGGTTACCTTAAAACTAACCACACTCCAAAGTGTGATCATCCATTAAATCATTATATATTTCCCACAAACTCACTTTGAGCATGTAAAGAGCCTAAAATTCCATGTAATTTTTTTTAAATTTATCTGGGATTATTATGTGTCTGTGAAAATTGACAGCGTAGGATTTTGAGGCCCGGTATGCCCAGAATGAATTTATGAACCTTTTTTAAGGTACGTTCAGTAAATGTGTGGGTGGTGTTTTCTATGTTTTAAACTAGTAATCAGATTGAAAATATAAGGAAACCATTGAATCTGCAACTCCGAGATCCAATTAAGGGAGTCTTAACTTCGAATTCAGTAGGTCAGGAGAAAAAGTTAGTTTTTGGACTTTTTAAAGAAAAGTAAAATAACATGTAATTGTAATTTTATTTTCTTTTTCTCTAACGGATTAGCAGTGGTGGCAGGGCCAGTGACTTGTCAAGACATTTAATGGATTTAATCATCAATTACATAACTCCATCATTTTGAATTAAAAGAGTTTTATTAATTAATTTAATGAACCTCATTAATTCCTCAATGTGTTACTCACCTTTCCCCCTCCTATTTAAATGGAGCTTGGGGTGGGGTTTTGGCACAAATTCTTCAAGTGAGGAAAATCTAGAGAATTCCTACAAAAAAATCCAACAATAGAGGATGGAAACACAATAGGTAATGATCCGAGATTGATGAATTCCTACGAATCCATCCAATGTGGACACTTCTCACGTCGTAATCGTGACACCTCTAACGGATCACGAGGTAGGGGTTGTTATTTAATTCAAGAAATTACCTCGATTCTTTTCCTCGTTATTGAATTTTCAGGTGGATTTTGTGAGGGATTTTGAATGGGGTTTATTTATTAAATATTAATTGAATAATATCTTGCTTGTTATAATGCTAACGCAGATGATGTGGGCCAAACAAACAAGGCCCAGACCCTCCACCGCTTCGTTCTTGTTGCGTCCTTCATAAGACAATTCTTCAACTCGTTAGAATCTGGAATCCTGGAGCCTCGAAGTGACGAACATATCCCGGGGATCCCATAATTTGATAAGAAGTAAAAACAGAGCTCTAGAGCATCACGAGATCCCTACGCAAGAAGCGCCGACAGAAGAGAGTGGCGGCCGACAACCGCCAGCCGTGGTAGAAGAGCGGTGTCGCTTGGCGCCGCGGGGGTCGGACGGGTGGCTGACAACAGCCGACCTCAGAGGCGGAGGCAGCGCACCATCATGCTACACGTTGAAGGGCAGCGGGTTTGAAGCCATGATAGTATAGAAAGTCGGGACCCGCTCTATACGGGTCTCGTGGGTGACGTGGCGGCGCCACCTAGCACTGCCAATCAGGGAGCCGAACGGCTCCTTCAAGCCATTCAGCAAGAGGACTGCATAACCCCCATGGGTCATGCTTTTCGGAGGGCCAAGATGCCATGGCCCAGCTCCGTTGGGGCAGGCTAGGCCGGTTTGTGGCCCATCCCAACTGAGCCGGGTTTGACCAGACCCAAACCCCTCTCGGGCCCAGTTATTCTTAAGTGACTGTATCTTGCAAATCGGATGTCCATCTGATGAACCATCTATAGCATTGGGATACTTGGAGTGAGAAGGTCCTTTTTACATACTCCAATTAGGTTTTGGAGAAATTTGTAGTACAACCAATTTAGATCGTACCCGAATCTAATTGGGCCCTTGACACTAAAATGCCTATAACTTATAGACTGGGCGTCCGATTGACGTGTCGTCTGTTGCGTTGGGACCCTTATGATGTAAAAGGTCATGAAGTTAATTATTAGTGGGAATTAGTTCCAGTTGAAATACAGTTGATGGCTTGAGGATTGTTTCTCCCAGAATTAAGCGTACTATGAGCGGAATCCAGTGGTTGGCAGTGAGGTGGAGGTTGGAGACAGATCATACAGAGGTTAATACCAAGTGATCCTATATGGGTTAACACCTCTAGATCATGTGTGGGTCAGATCCTGTGTGGGTCATTGTATACCAATCTTATGTGGGTTAGATCCTACGTGGGTCAGCACTCAGCGATCTTGTGTGGGTCAGTGAATACTGATCCAGTGTGGGTCAAATTCTATGTGGGTCAGCAGGGGTTATTACCTATCGATATTGGGTGGGTCGAATCCTGTGTGGGTCAGTGGGGGTTTGTACCTATCGATCCTATGTGGGTCAGACTCTGTATGGTCAATAGTAGTGCCTCTCGATAGAATATGATGATTTAGCTTCTCGACTAATCATCTGTACTTATGTGCTTTAATTATACTTTGTTTGAGCTGTGTCTATTGCTTTTTGATTTGTGATTGAGATCAGGATTTGGGTTTTTTTTCCCTTTATGTAATTATGAGAGACCTTCGGGGATCTCAGGGTCCCTACTGGGTATTGTTATACTCACCCCTGCACGGGCTTCATCCACACCTTGTTGTGTCTTGTGAAGACGACGGACATCTTGGATGTGACTTGAGGGATCCAGGACCAGACGGTACACGGAGGATACTGGTTGACATGGAGAGAAGTGGAGACGATTTGTACCTACCATTTAGGTAGGATCCTAGGTGGAAGATTCCAGGATCGATTTCTTGATTTACAATTGTAGTTGTATCTTTCAGTTGGTCTTGTATTCCAGCCCATTTACTTTCGACACACACCTTTACTAATGTAGTTTTACTTTGTGGTTTCTTATAGTTGTGTTCTTGGTTTGAGTGTTTGTATAGGTTTAAAGGAAACGCCTTCCCGTTTTAGGGATACACCTTTCCGGTGCTAGTCACCAACCCCTGGCCTATGGAAGGTGAGATTGGGGTAGTCACAACACGGGCCCCGGGGGACGGGTCATGACAGAGCAACCAATGAGCTAAGGATTCCTAAAACTCATCACATATATAGGAATCTCTTTAGGTCCTACACCCCATACAGGTCTCAAGAGACCAAACATATGTCTTTATTCAACTAATCTATTACACCTATAAGGAAGGCTATCTGGTAACTATTATGCATCAATAAACATTATTCTGACTTATCCCTCAAATTCACATGAATCCCTAAAGAATCTTGATACCATTTATATTTTATAAAATTTTCCATTCTGGATGTTACATATACCACAAAAGACTAATTATTCTTAACAAAACATTAATCTCACTTCCCAAGGTTCAGTTTAGATCATACTTTTACCCTTTCTATGAGCATAATATTGAGATAACTCTCTTTTTCCCATGGAAAGAGAGTATCCAACCAACCATACTCATAATGGTGAACATCAACCACCATTATTTACTAAATCACATAACTGAATATGTATACAACCTAGTGTAACCCTGGAAAACCACTCACCTCATGCTATAATGAGTTAAATATTATCAATCTAATACTCACACACCCAATCAATTAATCATTTGTTTTTATCATGTCAATCACCACATGTATGAAGCACAAAGTATGATTCTAGATTTAAAAATTATCAAAAAATTCCTCATGCCTAAACCAATACAAAATCTTACCATACCTACATGTCATTCACATAATATAAGTCATATACCCATGCTTATTATCTATACAGAATCCATATGCCTAGGCTTGACCCTCTCTCTCATCTACCCTCATAACATCAAAACTCATCTTGTTTATAAGATATAAAAGTATCCATATATATGAATAATATTAAATCACTATTATCCTAATCTAAAAATCATCCTCACTAGGACCTCCAATCTAGTTTATAGGCTATATAAAACATAAGTTGCATTCCAAAAAAGTAGTTTAACTATTTTGGTCTTAATTATCTCATATAAAATCAAGTCATCACAGCATCTAAGGGATCCCATAGATATTGATAATCCTTGTACCCATATAAACTACCCACTCCAGGTTCATAAAAAATCATATTCTCATATAATAGAGAAATTTAGTGGTAGAAAAAATGACCCAACAATCTATACAGACCCTAAAACATAGAGGTCCCATATCACTTGGGAACAAATCTATCCCAAACCACCCATTCTCATGATAGGTCTCTAATACACTAAGGTTCACATAACCAGTTATCACATACCAAATAGTACTAATAAATATGGTCTACTTGAGTAGAGTTATACCAAGAATTTATATAGTATTTAACTAAATAAATTATTGTTAATACATTAAACAAAATATATCTCCCCATGACCATATCATCAATCACATAGAAGAATATGAATTTCATGTGAATCCTAAATAAAAAATATGACGTATGAAAACATGCCTCATTCCACCTTAAGCCAATATAAAAACAAATAAATCAATAAAATGCAACAACATACTTGGAAATATCAACTCAACTATAACATATAAAAGCAATAACAACAATAACAAATACATGGAAACTTAAACATTAACTCTTGATGGTGCAATTAAGGAACAATCATAACATCTATCCTATGTCCTATCCAATATTATATCTATATACCATATCAAAAAATGGTAAGAAAAAAGAAATATCTAATGAAACTTCATAACATCCTCAACCCGATTGAACCAAACATAACAATATCAGAGGGTTCTACATTACCTCAGGCATGACTCCCCATATAATAAAGGTATTTGAATAACAATAAGGGTATGATGAACCAATTGGGGAGATTATATCCTCTAATATAACAGAAATAAATAACATCTGATAATATAAAAATCCATAATATCAATGTGTCGAATATAGAATTAAAATAGAAATAAAACCATAAATCGGTAACATACCCATGACATAAAAAAAATATAGTCTATGCAGGTCATACAATCATAAGATAGATTCAAGATTTATAAATGGTCAACCAAAACATGTAAAAGAAAACTGAAAGTAAAAGGCATGAATACAAGACCACAATCCTCAAAATCACATATAACATATCTTCATGACTTTATCAATCTCTCCTAAATCATCAAGTTGTACTTGGGATATCACCTAACCTATATGACAACCATAAGTCATGTACACACACTAAATTTCCAATACAAGTGTGATCATAAAACCTAGTGGGTCATCACCAATGGTGTCCCAAATAAATACCAACATATATATGCATACATGTACTAAATGAAGTAAGTCATAACATCATATGTATACATAATTAAAATTATTAGTTACTCAAGAGGCCACCTTAATGGTCGACAGATGCTTTTTTTAGTTAATTTTGAAAGGTTGCAATACTCTCATAGTATTAATATAACCTAAGTGTGAAGGATCTATCATCACTCATAACATCATTCAAGGTGAATGAGTAATCACCATATCAAAATATAGGGGTGAATGATCACCATGAATACAATATTCAAGGTGAATGATATATCCCCAAATCATATTATAGTTGAATGATATATCACCATATTCATCAACAAAGGTAGAAAACACACCACTAAAATCAACACGAAAAATGAGTAATCACCTAGTGATTAATGTACCACAAATCCTATCCACAATAGAGAGAATAATGTATCTCTACATGAATTATATATCACTATTCACATATCATAAGGTTGAATGATGTATCTTCAGGTAAAAGATGTATCACCACACATAAAAAGGTGAATGATGCATCTCCAGGTGAATGACATATCACTGCACTCATATCATTAATATGAATGATGTATCTTCAGGTGAATAATGTATCACTATACAAAAAAATATTGAATAATGTATCACCAACCACATATATCATGTCATGAACCTAGGAGGATGATCTACCACTGTCATACCAAACAAGGTGAATGATACATCATTGTCACCACACATAAGGTGAGTGATCTATATCTAAAATCATAAAAATTTAAGAGAAAAAATAATCACTATAAACACAAATATATCAATACGTATGACATATCAACAAATATCATAGACATCATTAATGATTTAAAACTCTAGGAATAATTTATATTGACTAAATTTCTCACTAGGCTACACTCGTCTATGACAAACTACCTAGGAAACATACATGAAGTTTGAATTTCCATGGCTCAGATTAGGATCATATAAGACTACCCATATCTCAAGATTCATGACATAATGTCACTCATTAGACCAAAGTATTATAAAAAATGATATTTAACTACTTTTCCTAACTAAAATATGATTTCTATTTCTAAGGAACACTTTAGAATTTCATAGAAGTCTCAAAATTAAATATTGGAACTATGAAACCACCTTATGGTTCCATTACTTAAGTATCTCACTATTTCCCATGGTTTCAAATACACTACTATCCATGTTTTAAATAGGCAGGGTTCAAGGGGTCTAGAATAACCTATTATCTTAATTCACCACCCAATATACAGGGTAAAAGAATTTGGTTCAAACCTGGTAAATTCTCACATACTCGCTCAAGTCCATAACCTATATGGAATTTTGTATAACAATAAAAGAGACTCACCCCTATCTATAACTCTAGGTGAATACCATTATCATTACATGGCCCTCATAGTTCATGAGATCCATAGATCAAATAATGGTTACCCTCTTGGGTTAAAATTTCACTAATCATGACCCTCACATAGGTTATATAGAAATCGATTGATATATAACAACATACACCACTAGAGGACATATTATAAGCACAACATGACCCTTAGAATCACTTATCATGAGGTAAAACACTCACAATTTCCATTTGGTTCTCTAAAACTAGCTTATCTATGATGTGGAGGTACTAGCACTTGTGCTTTTCTTTGGTTTCCAGGTTCTTTTCACCTTCTCTAGTCGGTTAGGCATGTCAGCTTCTGAGGAGGATTTGGGATGTGTTTGTTCAAGCAGATGGGTGTCCATGGAGCCATGATTGTAATACCTTTCTTTGGTTTCTTTCAATGATGGGTAAGTTACTTTTTGTTCTATTAGGGTGTTTTGGTGATGTCGACGATTTATTGTATGGAGATGTGTGTTCTTCTATGATGTGTGTGGAGTGGAAGTTGAAGGTGAAGGGTGTTTTTAGTGGTAGATGTCGACGAAACAGACTTTGGTGTCGAGTGATGTGGATGCGGACAATGGTGATAGTCACACCCTAACCTATATATAATTTTTATTTTATTATTATCTTTGGTTTTAATTTTTTTTGAGGTTCGGTTTAATTCTCGAACAAGAATTTTGAGTTTTGTCAAAAAACGCCCGTTTTTGAGTTGACGTTGCTGAGCGCCTGGGTGGAGCATGTTTTGGAGACCCTGTGCGACTTCACCCATGAAACAACACAGTCCACCTGTCTTCAGAAAATTACAATGGATAAATAAATGTTAATTGTTTTATTTAAATTTTTTATGGTTAATAATTTTAATTATTATTATTGTTGTAATTAAGGTTATGTCACGACCCGTCCTCGAGGCCTGTGTCGTGACTACCCCAAGCCCGCCTTCCATAGTCCAGGGGCTGGCGAATAGTACCAAGACGTAATTCCTGATAAAAAGGGAAGGCATTGCCTTTGTAAAGTAAACAAACACCTCAGAGTAAGCAAGAAAACGTAAACATTAAGTAAAACTGGATACAATAGTAAGTGCGGAAAAGTAAGTGGGCCAGAATACAAACCCAACTGAAAGTAAAGTACAACTGAAAAAGGGAGTACAACAACTGAAAAGTAAAACCGCAGCGTCGAGCCGTCCACTGGAAGTCTCACCTGAAGGGTGGGTATAGATAGGCTCCTCAGCTCCTCGGGTCCAGCCGTCCGCTCCGAGTACGTCCCGCCTAGTGGTCCACCTCCAGGTACTAACCTGCTCCGCAAGCCTCAACCACGATCAGCGTTGTCCACCATCTGCAACCAACACAACGTAGTACAGGCATATCACGTGCAGGGGTGAGTATAAGCTACTCATTAGGGACCCCGAGATCTCTGAAGGTATCCCAGAATCCACAAAGGATAATCCACAAAAGAAAGATACAATCACGAAGTATCAACCAACACTACTTAGGTATATTCCCATACATATACTTAAGTCATCAATTTCAGTTCAACTCCAGCATCTGAGCCCATGTTCGATCACGTCTACACAGGATAGCACAACACAATCCACATAGGAAAGCAAGTCAATCACATCGAAGATAATGATTGAAAGTCAAGACTCAGCTCACACAGGTATATTTCTTCATTAGATGATAGAGATGATCAGATGTAGCCACTGATTCATCTAAGTTGTCGGACCCACACAGGATCGATAGGTACTAACCCCCGTAATGACCCATGCATGATCGATAGGTACTAACCCCTGAAATGACCCACACAGGATCAGACCCACACAGGATCGGTATGCGCTGTCCCACACAGGACCGCTGAGCACTGACTCACACAGGATCAGTAAGCACTAATCCACACAGGATCACTGAGTGTTGTAGTCGTCGCTGTCGAACCCACGGAGGATTTCTGTACAGTCGTCATCATCATCGTAGTCACAGCCAGCTCTAGGGTTCCCGCACACAGCAAGCTCGTTCGGGGAGGGTCCGCTCCACGATCCGAGGGGCTGATACATAAAATGACACAAATTCTGGAGTTTATGTATCCCAAAGTTCTGTATCATCAACAGGAACTCAATGTGACAGACGACGCGTCATTCGGACGCCCGGTCTGAGAGTTATTGGCTTCGTTCCAGGGTCCCGGTTGGTTTTTAAGTCAAAACCAACCAGGTCGTACTCCAACTGCGTCCAAGCCTCGATCGGAGTAAGACAAAAGGTCTGTCTCACTAATAGGAATCCAACAAAGTCTGTGACACGTCGATGGGACGTTCGTAGCTTAAGTTATAAGTGTTTCCGCTCCGAGGGCCCGGTTGGTTTCGTGTTCGAACCAACCCGGCTGAACCCAAAGTTCTCCGAAATCTTGAGTGTAATATACTGAAACGACCGTCTCGATCCAAGGATCTCATCTCAACTGATAGTGCATCAATCGGAGGTCTGTAGCCCAAGTTATGGGTGTTTGAATGGTTTTGTCTGAAAATAGGGGGTTCGGGTCCGGCCCGGCCCGATACCCCCTGGGTCGGCCCGAACCGAGCGACCCGACCTGGTTCTGGGTCCGACCCATTTGGGCTTGGCCTGACCCGGCCTGGCCCGGCCGGGACGCGGCATGGCCTGGCGCGCTCAGGCGGCTCGGCCGAAACGGACGAGCGGAAGGGGGGGATCACTGCCCCCTGTTTATGTAACCGCGGACCCCATGTGGGGGGGCCGATACTTCGGTCGGCCGGGGGTTATGACCCCTGGTTCCTCGATTGGCCGGCCCGGCTGGCCGGCCGTGCTGCTGCCGCGGGACCCCGCGGTCCTACCCCTCTGACGCCTGTGGCTGGAAGCCAGCCTCCACTCCCTACTCCACCGCGGCCAAAGGTCGCGGCCTTGGTACGATCGGCGCGGCACGACGGCGTCACGCCCCTCCGCCGCGGCCCCGATCTGGCCGCGGTGTCTTCGTGGTTCTCCGGCGCGGCACGATAGCGCCACAGCTTTGATTAACCTCATCGGCGTGGCGCGACGGCGCCACGTTCCTTTGCCGCGGTTCCCTCTTTTCTGCACGGTGCGACGACACCGCGCCATCTCTGTTCCAAACCACAACGAAGGACAAAAATAATAAGGGAGGAGGGTCGGGCATGTTTGTGCGGTCTGGCCCCCTCCCATTAATCGATAGCATGCGGCTAAAAGATTATCGATGAACGCCCAAATATTCACGACATAAAAATCAAACCCCTGCCTCAAGCATTGTTTATTCATCACGGGGAATGGACGTCGCGGAAGATGACGTCACAAAAGGAGGATCGTCGGCATCGCAGTACACATCGTCGCATCGTCGACCTCCGAGGATGGCGTCTCTCACCGGCTGCGGAGAGGGAAGAAGACGGTACGACGAACTCCCCTTTGCGGTGACAGAGTTCTTCGTCGAAGGCCCGGCGTTCTTCGCGTTCTTCGTCGAGGAAGAAGAACTTCAAGACTTAGATATTTCTTCCCCTAATCCTCTCACAACAAGATAACCAAATTTAAATAAGTTCACCCCTTATTTTAATTGTTTATGCCATGCTTTTTCAAAATTACAAAATTCAGAAACGAAACCACTTAATTAATTAAAACTTATGTTGACAAATTAAATGGAGAGTTAAGGGAGTTAGGGAATATGAAGGGGTGGGGTCCATGTGGGCTCCACCTCACTAATATCCTACCTAGGAGTTAGGTTATCAGTGGGTCCCACTCCAACTCCCTTTCATAGGATATAACCACTTAGTAATAAGAAATAAAATTGTAGCTCAAATTTATTTTAGTTTTCATCTATTCCACAAATTTTTAACAACTCCTCCTGAGCAAACGCAACCCCAGTAAAGGTATTCTTAAGAAATTACTGGTGCTGTGGTTCCATCTGTGTCCTCGGATTTCGATTCCGAGCACCGGTTCAAAAGTTAGGAAAACCCGCTCATTCGTTCACTGAACGTACCCGAGCTAAACTTTGGAAAAATTATTTCGGGCTCACCAGGCCTTGGAATCAGGTGCCGTCAAAAACTGCGTTCTTGTAAAATCCCAAAGAAAATTAAGAAAAAATTTCCCTTGAATTTTACGGGTCTTTACATTACTCCCACCTCAGGGCTTTACGTCCCCGTAAATATACATCATAAACTAGGGAAACAAATGAGGGTACTGAGCACGCATCTGAGCCTCCCGCTCCCAAGTGCACTCCTGGAGTTTCTCGTGCTGCCATCTAATGCGCACTAGATGAATCGACCGTCCACTTAGGACCCGCTCCTGTTGATCCTCGATCTCCACTGGGACCTCTGCAAAAGCCGCCCCATCGTCAATGTCCATCTCCCCATGCTCAATGATATGCATCGGGTCGTGCACATATCTCCTCAGCTGAGATACATGGAAGACGTCGTGCACCCGGTGCAACTGAGGTGGTAGAGCCAGGTGATAAGCCAACTTGCCTATCCTACTAAGAACCTGGAATGGTCCGATGAAGCGCAGAGACAACTTGTTGCCTCAGCCAAATCTCCGTAATCTCCGTCGAGGTGAGACCCGTAAGAAGACGTGGTCGCCATCCTCGAACTCTAGTGGCCTCTGCCTCCTATCATCATAAGACTTTTTCTAGCTCTGAGCTGTCCTCATCCACTCTTGGATGACCTAGACCTTCTCTGTCATGGCCTGGACCATCTCTGGTCCCAAAAGTGCTGACTCCCCAGGGTCAGTCCAGCACGGTGGTGATCTGCAAGGCTGGTCGTACAACGCCTCGTATGGTGCCATCCCGATGGTGGATTGGTATATGTTGTTGTACGCGAACTCCACCAAGGGTAGGTGATCCTCCCAACTGTGACCAAAGTCAAGGAAACATGCACGAAGGATGTCCTCGAGAGTCTGAATGGTCCTATCTTTTTGACCATCTGTCTGAGGGTGAAAGGCGGTGCTCAGACGTATCTGCATCCCGAATGCCTCCTACAACCCCTTCCAAATCCGGGAAGTAAAGAGAGCATCCCGATCGGAGACGATAGATGGTGGAACACCATGAATCCATACAATCTCCTGAACGTAGAGGCATCCCAAGCTCTCAACTGAGCCCTGCTCTCTAATGGGTAAGAAGTGGGCCGACTTAGTGAGTCGGTTGACAATCACCCAAAGGGAGTCGTGACCTATGGAAGTGTGTGGTAGTCCAGTCACAAAGTCCATAGATATCTCATCCCACTTCCACTCTGGGACCTCCAAAGGATGTACCAAGCTTGCTGGTACCTGGTGCTCTACCTTCACCTGCTGGCAGGTGAGGCATCGAGAAATGAACTCTGCTACAGCCTTCTTCATACCCGGCCACCAGTGCTATCGTCTGAGGTCCTGATACATCTTCTCCACTCCTGGATGTACCGCTAATGGGGAAGTGTGGAACTCACTCAGCACCTCCTCCTGTAAAGAAACTGGTACCATGGTACGTCCTCTGAAAAGGATGATGTGCTCTCCTCCCATAGATAATCCATCAGGTGCCTATCCTGAGGATATCTGCGCATGCCATGTCTCACAGTCAACATACCCATGTTGTGCCTCTTTGACCCGCTGAAGAAGTGGAGGAGTGACTGTGAGTGACTGAAGAAAGGCTTCTCCATCACTATCCACGAAGGATATCTGCAAAGCGGCTAGCTTCTCTATCGCCTCCCCAAATAGCTGAATGCCCGTCCTCCTGCTGAGAGCATCGACTACTACGTTCCCCTTTCCAGGAGTATAGACTATCTCAAAGTCATAGTCCTGGTGGAACTCGAGCCATCGCCGCTGTCTCAGGTTCAGGTCCTTCTACGAGAAGATGTACCTGAGACTCTGGTGGTCAGAGTAAAATGTAAAGCGCTCGCCCATCAGATAGTGTCGCCACATTTTCAGAGAAAAGACCACTGCTTCTAACTCCAGGTCATGGGTAGCGTAGTTTTTCTCATGCTGCCTCAACTAATGTGATCCATAGGAGATCACTGATTGATCCTACATCAGGACACATCTGAGTTCGGTCCCTGATGCATCACAGTAGACTACGTACCCTACTCCCTCCTCTGGTAGCCTCAAGATAGGCACGCTGGTCAATCTCTGTCTCAGCTCCTAGAAGCTCTACTGACATCTGTCTGACCACACGATGGGTTTCCCCTTCTTCGTCAAAGCTGAGAGTGGTTCCACAACTCTGGAGAAGTCTGGCACAATCCTCCGGTAGTACCCAGCTAGCCCCAAGAAACTCCGCACCTCTATCACGCTCCTGGGTGGCTCCCAAGTTAGCACTGCCTCGATCTTCGCAGGATCCACTGAAACTCCCGCCTCAGAGATGACGTGTCCCAAGAAGTGGACCTCACGTATCCAGAACTGACACTTTGAGAGCTTAGCATAAAGCTGTTTCTCTCTGAGTGTGTCCTGTACAACCCGTAAGTGGCAGGCATGCTCCTCCTCAGTCATCGAGTATATCAATATGTCGTCGATGAAGACTATGACAAATTGATCGAGGTATGGCTGAAAGATCCTGTTCATGAGACCCATGAACACTGCTGGAGCATTGGTTACTCCGAATGGAATAACCAAGAACTCATAGTGGTCATACCAACATCTGAAGGTCGTCTTCTGCACGTCCTTGTCCCGAACTCTGAGCTGATGATAGCCTGACCTAAGGTCTATCTTTGAGAACCACCATGATCCCTTGATCTGATCGAAGAGGTCGTCAATCCTCGGTAGCCGATACTTGTTCCTCACGGTCACCTGGTTCAGGCGACAATAGTCGACACAAAGTCGCAAGCTCCCGTCCTCCTTCTTGGCGAACAATATCGGGGAAGCACAAAGAGAAACACTGGGTCAGATGAATCTCTTGCCCTGTAAGTTCTCCAGCTGTACTCGTAGCTCTCGAAGCTCGGCGGGAGCCATCCGATATGCTGGGGTGGATATCAGGGTTGTCCCGGGGTATAGGTCAATATAAAAGTCTACATCTCTGCGAGGAGGTAGTCCTGGAACTTCGTCGGGAAAAACGTCTGTATACTGATCCACCACTGCAGGTAAGCTCGGACTCCGCACGTCAACTTCTCTTAGGATGAGGCTAGCCAACTGATGAGTGATGGGTTATCCTCTCCTCTGCGTGAGTCCATCCTACGCTGCAAAGGTTCCCTTCTCGCCGGTGAAGGAGAACCTGCTCCCATCGGTGCAAACACATCACACCTTATGTCTAATGCAGTCGATCTGAGTATGGACTGTAGATAACCAATCCATGCCCAAGATGACGTTGTAAGGCCTCGACGCTGCTACAAGAAGATCACAGCTAAAGCTATCGCCTCCTAGAGTAATATCACACTGTCGGCACGACTGTGTAATCGTCGAGTCTGCTTCCGTAGGAGTCTCTAGCCGTAAGGATCGAGCCAACGGCTCCGTCAGAATCTCTGATCTCTGAACAAGGGTAGTGGCAATGAAAGAATGACTCGCTCCAGTGTCTATAATAACTGTAGCAACGGGAGAGTAGACACAGATAGTACCTCGAATCATCTCAGGTGTGCCGTGGTCGTAGGCCTCCGCTGCCTGAAGCTGTGCCTGCCTTTGCCCGCCAGCTCCCTGTGGTCGGGGTGGACCTTCTGGTGGTGGTGGTGGTAGAGCCTCAAAGCGTCGCCCACCACCCGCTGCTCGGCTAGCTCCTCTACCTCGTCCGCCTGCTCCCTACGGACCGCCACGGTCGACCCTCTGCCTCTGCCTGGGTGGTCCATCAACCATCTGCTGCTCCTCCGCACGGCGGGTCGGGCAGTCACGAGCCATGTGGCCCTGCCCGCCGCATGCGTAGCACTGTCTGCCTCTCGAAAGACTGGCTCTGCGCTGTGTGCCCTGAACCTCTGAGCCAGTGTCTTGAGGTCGTCCGCCTGAGGGTCTGGTCCGCCTGGCCCCATGTGTCATCCATCGACTGCCTGCTGCAGAAGACTCTGCTACATGCTGCCCTGAGGTAGGTCTCGCTGCTGGTGTAGGCTCATCAAGAAAGCTCTCAATAATAAGGGCTCGCTCCAGTACCCCTGCCTGTGTCAGAATGCTGAGGGAGATCAGTGATGCCTTGATCTCATGCCTCAATCCCTGCTCTAAGGTCCGGGCCCAGAAGAATGGGTCTCGTACCATGTCCGTTGAATAGCGCGAGAGGTCTGTAAATCTCGCCGAGTACTGGGAAACCATCATGATTCCCTGTCGCAGCTGTAGTAGATCCTAGATGCTCACCACACGGAGGGTGGCTTGGACGAACTTCGAGCGGAAGAAGCTCTCAAAGTTCGTCCAGAGGAATGATGCCTCGTCGTGCACCTGGAGCATCAAGCTCCACCATCTGCATGTTGCCGCATACAGGAGGCTCGCTGTGAGGATCACCATGAGGTCGGTTAGTGTCCCTAACAATCGGAAAACTCGTACAACTGCCTCCAGCCAATCCTCGGCTTCCTGAGGGTCCATCTTGCCATGGAACCTGGGCGGTCTCTGATGCTGAAACTCGTGCAGTGCACCAAGGCGACGTGCACTCTCAGCGGCTGGGGTTGGTAGCATCGGTGGCTCGGCGGGTAGTGGTACCACCGGTGCCTCCACAGTAATAGGGTCCTGCACCGAGGCCTCGTCGCTCAGTGGGCTTTCGTCACGTACAAAACTCAGAACCCTAGCTGGCTGCCGTCATGGGGCCATCCTGAAAAGAGACAGGTGTGCCATGGTCAAAAAAATATACCTGGTGAGCTGACACAAAGTAATCACAAAGATAAATTGAAACACACATGCAATCAATGTTTTCGTGCACTAAGTCGGAAATCAGAAGTCAGGGTCCTGGCATACGGATACGTCGGCCGCCGCACCAACACTGGACTCCCTGGACTGATATCCACACTCAATACTCGTAACACTATTTCTTCACATAGAAAAAGATTAGAGTCCTGAGTTCTATAGTAAAACTGAACTCCTCCGATACCAATTTGTCATGTTCTGTCCTCGGGGCCCGTGCTGTGACTACCCCAAGCCCGCCTTCCATAGGCCAAGGGCTGGCGACTAGCATCAATGCGCAATTACTGATAAAAAGGGAAGACATTGCCTTTGTAAAGTAAACAAACACCTCAGAGTAAGCAATCAGAAGTAAACATTAAGTAAAACTGGATACAATAGTAAGTGTGGAAAAATAAGTGGGCCAGAATACAAACCCAACTGAAAGTAAAGTACAACTGAAAAAGGGAGTACAACAACTGAAAAGTAAAATTGCAGTGTCAAGCTGTCCACTGGAAGTCCCACCTGAAGGGTGGGTACAGATAGCCTCCTCAGCTCCTCGGGTACAGCCGTCCACTCCGAGTATGTCCCGCCCAGTGGTCCACCTCCAGGCATTGACCTGCTCTGCAAGCCTCAACCACAATCAGCGCTGTCCGTCATCTGCAACCAACACAACGTAGTGCAGGCATAGCCCGTGAAGGGGTGAGTATAAGCTACTCAGTAGGGACCCCGAGACCCCTGAAGTTCTCCCAAAATCCACAAAGGATAATCCACAAAATAAAGATACAATCATGAAGTATCAACCAACACTACTTAGGTATATGCCCATACATATAACTAAGTCATCAATTTCAGTTCAGCTCCAGCATCCGATCCCATGTTCGATCACGTCCACACAGGATATCACAACACAATCCACATAGGAAAGCACGTCAATCACATCGAAGATAATGATTGAAATTCAAGAGTCACCTCACACAGGTATATTTCTTCGTAAGACGATAGAGATGATTAGATGTAACCACTGATTCATCTAAGCCGTCAGACCCACGCAGGATCGATAGGTACTAACCCCCGCAATGACCCACACATGATCGATAGGTACTAACCCCCGCAATTACCCACACAGGATCGGACCCACACAGGATCGGTATGTGTCGGCCCACACAGGACCACTGAGCGCTGACCCACACAGGATCGGTAAGCACTAATCCACATAGGATCGTTGAGTGTTGTAGTCGTCACTGTCGAACCCATGGAGGATTTCTGTACAGTCGTCATCGTCGTCGTAGTCGCAGCCAGCTCTAGGGTTCCCGCACACAGCAAGCTCATTCGGGGAGGGTCCACTCCACGAGCCGAGGGGCTGATACATCAACTGACACAATTTCCGGAGTTTATGTATCCCAAAGTTCCGTATCGTCAACAGGAACTCAACGTGATAGACGGCGCGTCATTCGGACGCCCGGTCTGAGAGTTATTGGCTTTTTCGTTCCAGGGGCCTGGTCGGTTTTTAAGTCAAAACCAACTCGGTCGTACTCCAATTGTGTCCAAACCTCAAGCGGAGTAATCCAAAAGTTCCGTCTCACTAAGAGGAATCCAACAAAGTCGACGGAACATCGATCAGACGTCTGGAGCTTAAGTTATAAGCGTTTCTGCTCCGAGGGCCCGGTTGGTTTCATGTTCGAACCAACCCGGCTGAACACAAAGTTCTCCGAAACTTTTAGTGTAATATACCGAAACGAATGTCTCGATCCAAGGATTTCATCACAACTGATGGTGCATCAATCGGAGGTCTTTAGCCCAAGTTATGGGCGTTTGAAGGGTTTTGTCTGAAAATCGGGGGTTCGGGCCCGGTCCGACCCAGCCCGATACCCCCTGGGTCAGCCCGAACCGGGTTGACCCGACCCGAGTCCGGGTCCGGCCCATTTTGGCATGGCCCGGCCTGGCTGGAGCGGCCCGGCCCGGCCTGCGCGGCCTGGCCCGGCCTGGCGCGCTCAGGCGGCCCGCATGGCCAGGCGGCTCGACCGAAATGGCCGAGCAGAAGGGGGGGGGGGGGGGGGGGCTCGCTGCCCCCTATTTCTGTAACCGCGACACCCATGTGCGGGGGCCGCTCCTTTGGCCGGCCAGGGGTTACGACCCCCGGTTCCTCGATCGGTCGGCCCGGCTGGCCGGCCGTGCTGCTGCCACGGGACCCCGCGGTCCCGCCCCTCCGACGCCGGCGACCTAAAGCTGGCCGCCGCTCCCTGCTCCGCCGCGGCCAAAGGCCGCGGCCTTGGTCCGACTGGCGCAGCGTGACGGCGCCGCTACCCTCCACTACGGCCCCGCTCCGGCCGCGGTGTCTTCGTGGTTCTCCGGCGCGGCGCGACGGCGCCGCGGCTTTGATTGACCTCATCGGCGTGGCACGACGGCGCCACATTCCTTTTCCGCGGTTCCCTCATTTCCGCACGATGCGACAGCACCGCGCCATCTCCGTTCCTAACCACAACGAAGGACAACAATAATAAGGGAGGAGGGTCGGCCGTGTCTGTGCGGTCCGACCCCCTCCCGCTAATCAATAGCATGCGGCTAAAAGATTATCGATGAACGCCCAAATATTCACGACATAAAAATCAAACCCCTACCTCAAGCATTGTTGATTCTTCATGGGGAAGGGACGTCGTGGAAGGAGGATCGTCAGCGCCGCGGTACATGACGTTGCGTCGTCGATCTTCGAGGATGACGTCTCTCACCGGCTGCGGAGAGGGAAGAAGACGGTACAACGAACTCCCCTTTGCGGTGACAGAGTTCTTCGTTGAAGGCTCAACGTTCTTTGCGTTCTTCGTCGAGGAAGAAGAACTTTAAGAATTAGAGCTTTCTTCCCCTAATCCTCTCACAACAAGCTAACCAAATTAAAATAAGGTCACCCCTTATTTTAATTGTTTATGCCATGCTTTTTCAAAATTACAAAATTCAAAAACAAAACCACTTAATTAATTAAAACTTATGTTGACAAATTAAATGGAGAGTTAAGGGAGTTGGGGAATATGAAGGGGTGGGGTTCCTGTGGGCCCCACCTCACTAATATCCTACCTAGGAGTTAGGTTATCAGTGGTTTCCACTCCAACTCCCTTTAATAGTATATAACCACTTAGTAAAAAGAAATAAAATTGTAGCTCAATTTTATTTTACTTTTCATCTATTCCACAAATTTTTAACAACTCCTACCGAGCAAGCACAACCCTAGTGAAGGTCTTCTTAAGCAATTACCGGTGCTGCGGTTCCATCGGTGTCCTCAGATTTCGATTTCGAGCACCGGTTCAAAATTTAGGAAAACCCGCTCGTTCGTTCACTGAACGTACCCAAGATAAACTTTGGAAAAATTATTCCGGGCTCACCGGGCCTCGGAATCAGGAGCCGTCAGAAACAAAGTTCTTGTAAAATCCCAAAGAAAATTAAGAAAAAATTTCCTTTGAATTTTACGGGTCTTTACAGGTTATTATTTATTATTATTATTATTATTGTTATTGTTTCTATTATTATTATTACTACTATTATTATTGATATTATTATTATTTATTTACTTTTTATTTTTTAATTTTATCTTTTCTTTTCTTCTTTATTTATTTATTTTTTTTCTTTTTTTTTCTTCTTTTTTTCCTCTCTTCCACGCGGCTATCCCCACTGTTCTTCCTCACGCAACACCTGCCCATGCCCTCCCTCCTCCTGCACACTTCCATCCAGCTCCCACACCCCTCTGCCTCACCTTTCTCTCCACTGTCCCATGCCCTCGGCCTCCCACACCCCTCTACCTCCTGCCCTGCTCAGCCCGCATGCATAAGCCCACCGGCTACCTTCATCGCGCCCCTGCCTACTCCCCCTCTCCACCTATCGTCCAACCGCTGTCAGGCTCCATCGTACCCTTGCAGAGCACCCCCGGATGCCCGACCTCCTCCTGCTCGAACTGCAGCACCCCAACACGTCTCCCTCGGGCCATTTCTAGCTTCAGACTCCCTGTCTGTGAATACACCTCACGACTAGCCGACCTCCGCACTCCAGCCTCACAGCGGTGCCCCTCCTTCAGCCACACCCACCACCGACCGCACCTCCCAATATGTGTGCCTCTGGTGCTACCCCAATCCTCCAACCAATTCACGCTCCCGACCTCTGCCCCATTTAGATCCCAGCCGATAGCCGCCTCACCCTCTTACCCGCACTGTGCCTCTCTCTAGTCAGCCTCCTCTCTCGCTGTCGTGACCTCACTACTGCATCCCACTTTAGTGATACGCCCCCCTACACCTGCTTTCAGCGACCCCCATCCCTGCATTGCCCTGACCACACACCCGCAGGCCGACCCCCCTTCCAGCTATGACATGCCTGGCGCACCTTCGGCTCTGCGTGTGATGCCCTCCTCCAGCCATCTCCATGCTTAGCATGCCCGACCAGCGCGCCCATTTTCTATCCGACTGAGCACCCTCCTCCCTTCTGTTGGTCGGCACAACACCCTTCTGAGCCACTCCCCGGCACCCACGGCCTCCTAATTCTTCCTTGCTGCAGCATGAGAAGGACTTCCACAAACCCCCAGTCCAACCCCTTCTTCACAGCCCCTATCCTTGGCTGGACCTCCTCCACCGGTGACCCTCTGCCCAGCTCGTGACCTCCTCCTGTCCGGCCACCCCTTTTTGATTGCTGCACTGACTCCTACCTCATTCGTTCGTGCAACTAGGTGCCCACTTAGTTCGCAACCAGGCTCGCAACAAACACCTGTCGCCGAAGGAAAGCGGTTTAGGTTCGTTTCATTTCACCTGTACTGAAGTTTAGGTGAGGTTTGATTTGTATTTTGTTTGATTTATTTTAAATTAAGATTTATGTGTTTTTAGTTATCTTTATGGTTCTAGTGCATTAGCGAGGTATTTTTCGTGATATTGAAGACATCAGCTGGTTGCGCGTACTTGTACGTGAGTGTGAGATGTGTCGCATCTTCGTAACCGAGCTCCAAGTTGACATAGGTCTCCCACTACACTTTCCTTTAAATTTAGAATTTATTAATTGGTTGATATTTTATTAGTTTTAATAAATGAGAAATAATATTAGATAAATAATTTTGGAATAATTAATCGATGTAAAATGAAGCTATTTATTTTATACACGACACTTGAATTATTTTCTTGATGAAGTAACGCAAAATAGTGAAAGAATGCCCATTTTTCCTTTGAACATAATTCACAGATTTTCAAGTATGGTTTTGGTTTGATGATAAATTATTTCTTCTAACGCGTAAGAAAGTGTTTTGGTTCTCTTAAGAAATGGTGTTTTTCTTTATGGTTGGTTAAGGCCCATTTGGCACTTTGATAAAATAAACTATTCTGGAAAACTTTCTTTGAGGTGTCTCAAGGGTGATATTTTGTGTACGTTGATTGTGTGAGTTGTGTGTGATGTTTGTGTATCCTGTCTGGTTGATTTACTTTATTGAATCACCCCCATTTTATTACATGTGTTGACATGGGAACCTAGAATAGTAAGTGAATCTTCTGAGAATGATTATTGTACTAGTTTAGATTACGCACTGGCTAGTGGCCCATAGCCGAGAGGTGTTTTGTTATCATTTCTATGGGATTAGGCCCCTCGGTTAGGCTATGTAGGGAAACACTGGGCATTAGGGAGTTATGACGTCATTGAGTAGGGCATGACTTCAGGATTAGTACCATGTATAGTACGTTCTGGATTGTTCATGAGATCCTAGGTTCTACCCCTATTTCCTTTAGTGATTATTTGTATGTGGCGGATGATTGAGAGGTCTAGTTCGGTTGTTGTCCCCTATGTGCCACCTTTTACATTGCCCTTAGTGTCTGTTGTGTGTTAGGTTTGGTTTTCCTTTTTTTCTAATAACTAAAATTTGTGTTTTTAATTTCTTTGTGAAAATGTTTTTAAAAATGTAATGCACCTTTCCTTTCAAATATTAGACTTTTTTCTAAATTAAATAGGGAAATGAACTGTTACTTGTTTTAAAAATTAATGTGTGTGTGTGGAAACCCATATTTTATATAATTTAGTTCAAACCCGGAGTTGATAAATTCTTTTTTTAAAGGTAGTGATTTAAGGATAGTTTGTTGAGCACGCCTACTATGTTTTAATACTCACCCATATAGTGTTTTCCTATTTTTAGTTTTATTACAGGTTTGAATCGAGCTTGTTCTCCATGGGTGAGACTTGGTTGTGGTTTGGAGAGTGACTCTCGAGGTCACAAGGAGTTTTTTGTTGTGGTCAGGTTAGTGTGTTGTTGTTGACTGTTATTTTTTTACCGTGTCATTTATTTACTTTGCATTGTTCTATATTCTTTCTATCTACTGACTTATTTATTTTCATTGGGTGAAATTTTTCCCATTAGTACTGTGTTGATGCCCTGTCAGTTTTTTCCTGCTCAGGAGGATCGGGAACGCCTCTCATTCCATGTCGCGGACCAGCTCAGGTGATCGGTTCAGTGTCAAACCGGGTTGGTTTGTGACAAAATGGTATCATAGGAGGTCGTCTCTTGAGCGGACCTTGTTTTTCAGAGTGCCCATTGTTATTTGGGGTTGTCATTGTAGAAGGAGTATGATTGTTGGGACTTGAGGTGTAGGGATGGGAAGGACGTCATGAACCCTTTCTTGTTCCAAACCTCGGGTTACCATGGGATGTTTGGGCATATTGGTGTCCTTTGATTGTTGTGAATTGTTTTATGTTGGTAAATAAAAAGGGAGTTGGGAAAGTAGCCCCGTGAGCTTGTAGGGCCTGGCAATCCATGTGGAGCCAAGGGAATTACCCTTGAGTGCTCCTTGTGACGGTGACGTGACTGGCGTATGGCCGCCAAATATATGTTCGAGTCACCCATCGAAACTAGTTTCTCCTTGTGGATTTTTGGGGTCTTCTTTACTTCAAACAAATTGTTTTGTAAAGTTTTATTTTAACAATTGTGAAAAATTGCATTTAAAAAGGTAATGACCATATTTGACCCATATTTTTGTTTCCTTGTTCCTTAGTGTTCGCCCCCATGATGGTTTGATGGTTGCCCAAGGTGCAGCTTCGGGTAGTGCATCCTTATCAAATCCTCCAGTTGATCAGTCCATGGACTACATCCTTGAGTTTCAGAAGTTAAAACCTCCCCTATTTTATGCAAAAGTAGATCCTCTTGAGTTAGAGGAGTGGCTATGGAAGATTGAGAGAAACTTCTGTTCTCTCACACCACCTGATTCATTAAAGGTGATGTTGGATACTTTTATGCTATAAGGTCCAACCTAGATGTGGTGGAAGTATCTGTCTCGAAGCAAGCCTTGAGAAGATCTCACTTGGGAGTTCTTCAAGCCATCATTCATCCAACAATACTTCTCTGAGGTGACAAAGGTGAGAAAGAGGATGGAGTTGTGAGGTCATCAACAATGTGTTGGATTTGTGTTGGAATTCTTTTGTCTTTTCCTGGACTTGGCTCCGTATGAACCGTGGTATGTTGGAAATGATCCCGTGAAATCTCGACATTTTGAGCTTGGATTACATCCTGAGCTACCGTCGAAGGTGGAAGAGTTCAATGTAATCACCTTACCTCACATAGCGAGACAAGATTTCCTCGCCAAAGCTGAGTTAGCAGAAGGACTTGAGGTTGCGAATACTCTTATGACCTTGGGGAGTAGTGAAAAAGATAGCGATAAGAAGAATGGGAAGCAGGCTGATTTTGGTGGTACTGGTTGAGGAATCAAGAGGCCTTCAGACCTTTAGTCGTCTTCCTCACAGTGAAATTCCTTGATCTGTCACCAGTGTGGTAAGCGGGGGCATAAGAGGACAATGTGCCTGAATGCTCCAAGACCCTGCCACACCTGTGGGTGCTTGGGTCACGTGCAGTGATTCTGTCGAGGTGTTTCCAAGAAGCGTGATGAAGCTAGACCTGACTCGTCAAAGGTCACCTTAGCCCATCAGCAGGAGTAGGATGATGTTTGGGGATTAGTTTGGAGTTTTTCTCTTTGTAGTGTTCCTTGGATGTAGTAGTCATCTCTTGTAGCATTCTGTAGTGTTTCTTTTCCTTCAGTTGTAAGAATGGTTCTTATTAAACCTCTTTGAAACATTTATTATAATGGATGTCTGTTTGGTAAAACTCTGGTTCGTGTGTTATGTTTGCGAATTTTTGAAGCCTGACTGCGAGGCATGATATGCTTCAATCATCAAAGCTCTAGCCATAGGTCCCGGAGCGAAGATGGCGCATAGTTAGGAGAACCCCAGTGGTGTGAAAAGACCATGGTATAATCTATGTCTTTAGTGTAGCGCGGTTTGTGTTCTTCTGAGGGTGCGAAATTGTTGATATGGCGATGACGGTAGTTTTGATGCTCTATCAGTTGGGCCCTTCCATTCTCACCCTCGTGGGGGGGGGGAGTTTGTGCAGAAAGTTTTCAAGTTCGGTTAATCTCGTCAGTCCTTACGGTGGGGAGACCCATCACGGGTCTTGTTGATTTCAGTTTGGATTGATTCTTATGGTTGGGAGTTTGTCCGGGCCACCCCGTATCAGAATCAGGGTTTTGTTTTGGTGGTGTTTAAAGTGTTCGTGTTTTGGGGATAAGTTGCGTGTCATGGGAGTTCAGTTTTCATTCAGATCGATTAACTATAGGGGATTAAACTTTTGGGGGTGAGTGACACATAAAGAGTTTCTTCTTGGGTTTAGGTCTTGTTGTGGCTTACCGGGGACGAGAAGCGTTATGGTGGGAAGAATTGTCACACCCTGACCTATCTATTATTTTTATTTTATTACTATTTTTGGTTTTAAAATTTTTTGTCGAGGTTCGGGTTGAATCCTAAACATTATTTTTGAGTTTTGTCAAAAAAACACGACTTTTTGAGTTGAAGTCACTGAGCGCTCGGGCGGAGCACGTTTTGGAGACCCCGTGCAGCTTCGCCCATGCAACGGCATAGTCCGCCTATCTTTGGAAAATTAAAATGGATAAATAAATGTTAATTGCGTTATTTAAATTTTTTTACTGTTAATAATTTTAATAATAATGATTGTTTTAATTAAGGTTATTATTATTAATATTGTTGTTGTTGGTGGTGGTGGTGTTATTATTATTATTATTATTATTATTATTATTATTAATATTGTTAATAATAATATTATTATTTTTATCATTTATTTACTTTTTTTTTAATTTTTCTTTTCTTTTCTTCTTTCTTTCTTTCTTTCTTCTTCTTTTTTCCCTCTCTTCCACATGGTTGTCCCCCCTGTTCTTCCTCACGCAGCACCTGCGCACGCCTTACCCTCCTCCCGCGCACTTCCGTACAGCTCCCACACCCCTCTGCCTGGCCTTGCTCTCTGTCGTCGCATGCCCTAGGCCTCCCACACCCATCTGCCTCTTGCCTTGCTTAGCTCGCATGCACGAGCTCGCCAGCTTCCTACACCGCACCACTGGCTGCTCTCCCTCTCCACCTGCCGTGTAACCACCACCGGGCTCCAGCGCACCCTTGAAACGCACCCCAAAACACCCAACCTCCTCCTGTTCAAACTATAGTGCCCCAACACATCTCCCTTAGTCCATTTCTAGCTTCGACCTCCCTGCCCTACAACAACACCTCACGCCTAGCCGACCTCCGCGCTCCTGCCTCGCAGCGGCGCCCCTCCTTCAGCCACACCCAGAACTGCCTGCGCCACCCGGTGTGCATGCCTCCAACGCTACCCCGTGCCTCCAGCCGCTTCACGCTCCAAGCCTCCGCCCCATTCAGATCCTAGCTGATAGCCACCTCACCCACTTACCAGTGTCGTGCCTCTCTCTAGACGGCCTCCTCTCCCGCGACCGCGACCTCGCTACCGCATCCTACTTCAGTGCTACACCCCCTTGCAACTATTGTATGCGACCCCCAGCCCTGCACTGCCCTGACCAAGCACCCGCAGGCTGACCCCCCTTCCAGCCGCAATGCGCCTGGCGCACCTTCGGCTCATCATGTCACGTCCTCCTCTAGCCAGCTCCCTACTTAGCACACCCGACCAGTGTGCCCCTGTTCTGTCTGACCGATCACCCTCCTCCCCTCTCCTGGACGGTGCGACGCCCATCCAAGTAGCTCCCCTGCACCCGTGAACTCCTGTTTCTCCCTTGCTGCAGTGCAAGCAGGACCACTGGAAACCCCCTATCCATCCCCTTCTTCACAGCCTATATCCTTGTCCGGACCTCCTCTGTCGGTGACCCTCCAGCCAGCTCACACCCTCCTCTTTTCCGACCGCCCCTTTCCAATCTTCACACTGACTCTTGCCTTTTTTATTCGCGCGGCCAGTTGCGTGCTTAGTTCGCAACTGGGCGCGCCACAAATGCCCACCGCCAAAGGTGATCAGTGTTGGTTTGTTTCATTTAGCCTGCACTGAAGTTTAGGTGAGGTTTTCTTTTTATTTTGTTTGATTTATTTTAAATTATCATTTATATGTTTTTAGTTATCTTTATGAGAGGCATTTTTTGTTATATTGAGGTCATCAACAGGTTGACCGTACTAATGCGCGAGTGTGAGTTTTGCCACGTCTTCGTAACTGAGGTGCAAGTCAAGGTAGGTCCTCCACTACACTTTCCTTTTAAATTTAGAATTTATTAATTTCTTGATATTTTATTAGTTTTAATAAATGAGAAATAGTATTAGATAAATAATTTTGCAATAATTACTTGATGTAAAATGAAGATGTTTATTTTATACACGACTCTTGAATTATTTTCTTGATGAACTGATGCACAATAGTGAAAGAATGTCCATTTGTCCTTTGAACATAATTCATAGATTTTAAAGTGTGGTTTTGGTTTGATGATAAATGTTTTCTTCTGACGCATGAGCAAGTATTTTGGTTCTCTTAAGAAATGGTGTTTTTCTTTAAGGTTGGTTAAGGCCCAATTGGTACTTTGATAAAATAAATTATTTTGGAAAACTTTATTTGAGGTGTCTGAGGGGTGATCTTTTGTGTACATTGATTGTGTGAGTTTTGTGTGATGTTTTTGCATCATGACTGGTTGATTTACCTTGTTGACTCACCCCCCTTTTATTACATGTGTTGACATGGGAACCTGGCATAGTAAGTGAATCTTCTGAGAACAATTACTACACTAGTTTAGATTATGCACTGGCTAGTGGCTCATAGAAGAGAGGTGTTTTGTTATCATTGCTATGGGACTGGGTCCCTTGGTTTGGCCATGTAGGGCAACACTGGGCATTAGGGAGTTATGACGTCATTAAGTAGGGCATGCCTTTAGGATGAGTCACATGTATAGTACGTTCTAAATTGTTCACGAGCTCCTAGGTTTGACCCATGTTTCCTTTAGTGCTTATTTGTATGTGGTGGATGATTGAGAGGTCTAGTTCGGTTGCTGGCCCCTGTGTGCCACTTTTTCCATTTCCCTTAGCGTGTGTTGTGTGTTATGTGTGGTTTTCCTTTTTTTTTCTAATAACTAAAATTTGTGTTTTTAAATTTTTCACGAAAATGTTTTGAAAAATGTAATGAACCTTTTCCATTCAAATATTAGACTTGTTTATAAATTAAATAGGGCAATGGACTGTTACTTGTTTTAGAAATTAAAGTGTGTGTATGGAAATCCATATTTTATATAATTTAGTTCATACCTGGAGTTGATAAATTCTTTATTTAAAGTTAGTGCGTTGGGGATAGATTTTTGGGCATGCCTACTGAGTTTTAATACTCATGCTTATAGTGTTTTCCTATTTTTAGTTTCGTTGCAGGTTTGACTTGAGCTTGTTCGCCATGGGTGAGACTTGGTTGTGGTTAGGAGAGTGACTCTAAAGGTCATGAGGAATTTTTGGTTATGGTCAGGTAAGTGTGTTGTTGTTGACTGTGCTTTGTTTACCATGTCATTTATTTACTTTTTGTTGTTCTATTTTCTTTCCACTACCTTATTTATTTTAATGGGGAGAAATCATTTCCATTTTTACTCTATTGATTCCCTGGAGCTTGTCGCCAGCCCGGGAAGTTTGGGAACGCCTCTTGGGCATGTCCCGACCGGCTCGGGTGATCAGTTTAGGGTCGACCCAGGTTGGTTCGTGATAGTGATGGAAGCTCTGGTGACAACAATGGTGATGAAGATGGTGGTGGTTCCAAGAATAGATAATGATAGAGGTGATTGGATATTGGATTTAATGCCAGATCAAATCGAGGTGTTACCTGAATCGAGGTGGCTCTTGGATCAATTGATAATGATGACGTTTTTCACATGGTCCAACAATCTGTTTTCTTTTTGAAATTTGAATTTGAAAATTCTGTGTGCTTTGGTTTGGATGAAGGCGGGATGTTGGAATGTGGTGCAGTTTTTGTAATGTGGAGATGTTTTTGAATATTTTTATATAAAGCTATCACTTATACTTATAGTGGATTTTAGAAAATATAAAAAAATGATTTGTATAAGAATATAATTAACTGAAAAAATTAATCTACATTAATTAAATTAGGTATAAATGAGGTTAAAATCACTAGGTGACGTAATGATACCAATACCTCATCGAATAATGTTTGGATCATCCATGTCACACTCCTGGGCCCACTTTTGACCAAAACCCTGACACAATACATTAATTGATCAACCAATTCCATCCAAACTTATAAAAAAATTAAATTAATCATAGATAAGTTTCTCACATTTAGAAAAATAACTCATAATTACATGTGTTAATCTACTCAAAGCCTCCTCTAGCCATGACATACCAATACCCCATCATCTCTGCCTAATTCAAACATGATCTAGTGCAATCAAAACCAAAAACCTATCCTTATCCCACTAAAATTATTGAACTGTATTATAAGAATAAAGAGGAGAATAATTATAAGAGGAATTAAAATAAAATATTGAAGAATAACACCACTGATCACCATAGATAAAGGGTTTAAATGGGGTAGGAGAGGAGTATAAAAGATATTACCCTTTTACTTTGACCAACTCAAAACAAATAACCACATAAAATGTTTAAAATGAAAATCATATAAAATACCAAAATTGTTTCTAGTTTATAAAATATGGATATAAGTACTAGTGGGTTCCTAGTCCTCAATCACTTACTGCCCAATGCTCCTCTAGGTACCTGGTGTTAAAAATCAACCACCTAGTGGAATCAACCGAAGGAGATATATCCCCATACCCATTATTTGGTACCCAATGAACCCATATTGGGTACCTAGTGTCTCTATATAGCAACCAACATGTATTTTTTTCAGACATTCAAACCCCTAAAACTCACTTTAGCCCTCCTACAACTAGGCTAACACCTTAATAACATTATTTTAAACTTTTAAAATGAATCTATAACCAAAACATATTGATCTAAATTGAAAAATTAAAATCATCCCCAGTTCTACAACCATTGGAACCTGACTCTTCTATGACTTCACACACCAACTGGAGGGGGGTCGTTGCACTTACCCCTTGGACCCAAACAATAAGGAAAAATTTTATGATAAAAGGTGGTCAGTTTTATTTGAGGAAATATCCAAATAAATTGGCCCATATTTCTTTACCTTTTAATCAAAGTATGGACTTTCACTTGTGCAATAAAAATTTTCTCTCAAGAAAAAAATAGAAATTTATTAAACATAATCTAGACACAAAATATATCTAAATAAAACTCAAAAGATTCATACCCTATCCCTTTATAATTATTAAATATCTAATTTGGAATGTAAAAGGTATATAATCTCTCATTAGAAGGATCAAACACTTAATTTAACATGAACATATCTCCATCATGTCCATATTATAACCAATACCTGATGATATTAAACTCCATTATTTTCCCTTAATCTTAAACTCAATTTATTCTTTACTAAGAACTTTAATAAAATATGATTTATTTGAGATCCTAGAATACATATTTATCCCCCTTTTCACTGATTAATTTATTATTTTTCAAATCATCCACACCCCTAATGAACTTATTTTTTTAAAGTTTTATTTATGCTAAATTTTCTCATGTTGTAAGAAATTTTTATTGAAGTCTATATCAACCCCAACAATATTTCATACTATAAATTGATTATAATGGGGAAATTTAACACACTATTACATTCAAGAATATACTTGAACACCTTAATTTGTTTATAACTCTGATAAAAATATCAACAACTTTATCCATTAAACAAACTTGAATAAACCTACCATCATTTTCAAAACTTACACAAGAACTAAAGTTTGTTTTAGAGGAATATTCAAGAGAAAACTTGAAATAATTATTTATAATTAATACTTTTAATAATATTTTAATGTTTTTAAACTTCTTAACCTAAATAAACTCTCATAAGAACACACTCGTCTATCCATAAATAGTTATCTTGAAACTTTACCTCCCCTTATCAGTTAAGATTCCAAAACCTATGGTCGAGTCATTATGATTATAAATTTGTGGTCATCAATTCATATGGTATTCCATGTCCATGGGAAGACATGAGGAACCTTTATGTAAACCTCAAGATTATAAAATATAGTCTATATTCAAGAAATAATTCTTTATTTTTCATTATCTTCTATAAATTAACTATTTATATATTAAAATAAACCTAGATTAATCAAAGTTAAAATCTAATCTAAGATCTGGGAATTTTTCTCTTAAACCCCAAATCATACTTTCAATGCTCTTAGAAATAAATAAAATTTTTAAAGAAATAATTTTAACTCAAATTGATCAAATATGAAGATATTTATATAAATTACTTTAAATTATATGTTAAATATCATCTTTATCACTTTATAATGAGATCCATTAAAGCTTGTAATGATACTTTTCGTAGAGATCTAGATGAAATAAAAATCACATTTTCAGTACATGAAAAACATATACATTATATATCATGGTTACATAAATAATGACATCATATATAACATACCTACTTGTGTCTCATTTACACAAAATAATTCCCTCAATTACAATTTGACCCTTGATGAAGTTTAAAAGATAAAATTTCTCAATAATTGTAATTATATTAGACTTGATGGATTCACTAAAATATTATTCTTCATATTATAGGACCTAGTTTCTAATGATGTTTGCAACTTCATCTAATAATTAATTTATAGAACACCCATTCCCAAATAAATGGTAGAAATCAAATCATTCTCATTCCCAACAATTAAAATAGTGTCTCTTTGGATGAACACAAGCAAATGTTTTTATGAAATTTTACAGAAATGTTATTCACTCAAATATTTTCATAATAAATTGAAATATATTTGAAAAATTAATCTTAAAATAAATATAGAATTTATGAAAAATAAATCCATCCATGAAAATATTTTTATAGCTCAATAAATAGTCCACCCATTTAAATAAAAAATAATTATTATCATGGGAATAATATCTTGACTAAACATGAATTATAGAAATATGTGCATAAAATCTCCTAATAACTTCTCCGTGTTTCATAACATAAAATTTTCTTTAATATAAAATTAATTATAATTATAAATAACATCATTAAATCTAGATTTAACAGATCCCCTATGGTTTTTTCAATCCCAAGTGAGGAGTTTAAAAAGGATACCTCCTATCCCCTAAAAAATAATAGTATTTTATGACATTAGATTAAATAAAATATCAAAAATAACATTAATTATGAATATATTATGTTGAATAATGAAATAATAATAATAAAGTAATTTAAAATTAATAGTTTGATTAATAATAATTATAATAATGAGGAGTAAAAACCTACAATATATGAAATAAATCATGAACAATAAATATTTTAAAATTTTTTAACGAATAAATTATTTCCATGATTAGTGAATTAGTGTAAATAATAAATTAAAAAAAAAATTTACCTTTTTTTAATTTATATATATTAATAATTAAGGATATCAAAAATTAAAATAAATATCATGATGTGGATTCTTTTACTATCCTTGAGGAATACCCCATACATGATGATTATAATGATTTTTGTTGACAAGATTCAGTCGTAAAACATAGTATGAACACCATAATTGAAGTGAAAGGGGTAAAATTTTCTAATTTTATCTATTAATGAAAATAAATCATGGATAATATAAAATAAAATGAAGTAATGTAAATGAACAAAGGGAATTTATGTGCTTCATCCCATGTTAGACCTATGTGTGAAGAAAGAAAACCACCCAATATATTTGTTAAAGAATATTAATGATAAAAAATAGAACCATGAATGAAAAAAAGAAACAAATAGGGATAATGAAACTATCCAAGGAGTATTATTGATTAGACCATGGGGCTTCGGTGAACATTTCTATAAAGAGTTAACATCAATTTCCTTTCTGGATGGACACATGAAACACACCTAGAGAACTAATAAAATTAAAATTTACAAAATAAAAAGAAAATACATTGAGTTAAAACTTCTAGGATCATGTTATATTACCAAAAACCTTATTACTCAATGAATATGATGGATATATGAAGCCAAAGGTTATCTTTACATCAGGATCATCCACCACTTAGCTCATAAGACATAAGATCTCTACTAGAATAGAAATTTGAAGTATTTTGTGCCATTGATAGGGGTGTAGAGACCCAAATATGGAACATATTACTCCTCTATATCTCTCTCTCTCTCTATCTTTGTTTCTCTTAGAAACATTCTTCTAAGAAGTTGAATTCACTGAATAGAGTGATAAAGCGCATTATAAGGGTCAAAAAGGTGAGGCATCATTATACCAAATGAAATGGATGTGGTGGTAGAAAATATACTTATCTCATCTGAATGAAAATGATACATGGATGGATAAAGATGATTAAATGAATCTATAATCTATCCACATAAAAAACATCCATAAGTTTGTTTAGAAAATTGACATTTAGTTAATGGAACAAACAAATGCATGTGGATTTCTAGAAAATACACAAGAGATAAATAACATGATAAAAAACACAAATCAAGATTCATAGATATAGGATAAAAGTGATTGATAGAGTATATTGAGCCCCAATGTGATAATAGGATTGTGAAATAGTAGAGAGATGGAAAGGCCATGAGAAGATGGGATGAGAAATAAACTAGTGCACAAGGTTAGTATATGTGGACGAGTAAGTGTGTTCTGAAAAAAATAAAAAACCTAGGAAGTAAATGTCCAAAAAGAATAATAAATCCATCCAAAATAAAAATATTAAAATTTCATGATAAAAAAATATAAAGAATTTTACAAGGAAAATAAACTCAAAGCATCCAATGTTAAAATAACTTGTCAAATTTAAAAAATAAAACAATATTTATTTGTAAAAAACATACATGAAAAAATAAAAAATATCTACCTTATAAATAAAATTATAAAATAAGTTATGTTATTTTAAATCTATCATAACCTATCAATTAGTTATATTAGTTTTTAATCTGACAAAAATAAACCCAAGAGTGGGGATAATCAACCCAATTTTATTATGCATTTAAAATGTATCAAAATGACACATGTCTTCTAAAACCAATTCATACAATGATATATACTTCTAACTCATAATAAAAAATTGTATCCTAATATAAGAAAAATAATAATTCTTATTAAACTATATACCTGAGGCTCCCCCAAATTTAATTCCATTAAATTCACCAAAAAGTTTCACCAGTACCTGAAAATCAAGATAATATAGAGCAGTACCTTCCTCAGTAGCTAAAAAACATATCCCAAAAACTTATATTTGAAAAGTTCAAAATTAAAAAGTATAAGCAGAAAAAACATAATAGGAAAATACAACAATATGAAAATAGATACAACAGTATCCACCTTAATATATAACCCATATTTAGAACCCCTGCTAAATAGACAACAAAACCTAGTCCAGTATAAATAACCCTTACTTCCAACCAATTTCCCCTATAAGTCACATATAGAGACAATATTAGGACCACATAAGGAATAAAAACATAGATTCACACTAACTCAACTCTAAAGGTATTAGAAAAGTTCAAAGGGAATTAACACTATCAAAATCAGGGTGTGCCACATTTAACTAAGCTCCACTATCCCAAGACTTATCTATCTCTGAATAATGTATATTAATGTGATAACTTTTACCAAACTAATAGAACCTAAAATTCCTAAACCAAATTTCATTTTTATTTTTTCCTTTCCATTATTTTTAGCATAACCCCTCACACTCATCAACGTTTCCTCTGAATTTACCTTGAATACATTGGTTTGAATCTCCCTATACAATAACGTATGCATAACTTCATTAAGGGTAATTAACTCATTATAATACATAATATAATCCTTTAATGAACTATATGAATCAATTAAAGAAGTTAATAAAATGATTTTATGGTATTTATTGGATATTTTTACATCTATATTATCCAAATCTAACTTGAAAAAATGTTCTTGGAATCATCTTAAAATTATAAAATTTAATCTTCTTATAAATCCTAACAATAATTGATTTATTCATATAAAATGTTCGGAATTAAACAAGATAGAATCAATTGTTTTTTTATAATCTAAATCATGAAATATTTTTTCTCTTAGGGTTAATAATAGAAGGAAGTGAGATTTTTCAAGAACATCATAAGCAATATGAACAGAAGAAATTGTATTGTGTCCATCAACTAATATGGTTGTCAATTTTTTATTAACACCACATAAATAATATAAAATTCTATTATGGGCAAGAAGTTCACACCTATTAATACTCCAAAAATTAGAATCATTATCTACATAAAATTACTTGAATTAAAACTTAGATAAAAACTTTATTAAACATGGTATAAGCTCTGAAACTAATTTTTTAGGGGAGTTAACTATAAAACATGATATGTACACCAAAAAAGAGGGAAAAGGGGATTGATTTTATTTATTTTATTTATTAATAAAAATAAAACATAAAGAATATAAAAATAATATATATCAGATTAAATAAAAACAAATAATTTACCTACTTCGACCCACATTGGGCTAATGTGTTTAAAAAGAACACCACCCAACAATTTCTTTATTATAAAAACAAACCCAAGAAAACTAAAAAAAAATATATAAATAATGAACGAACTATGAATAAATAAATTATATGATGAGTAGTCCTCATTAAACTAGGTGGAATTGGTGAATAAGGACATGAAATTTTAAATCCCACTACCTTCCTATACAATCATACATAATAGACCCAAAGGACATTAAAATATCTAATTTATAAAAGAATAAGTGAAGAGATTGAGTAAAACATCTACATGACTATGTTATTTTACCAAGAAATTATTTACTCATTTAATATGATGGATTTGAGTGGATAATGGTCCTTTATAAATCATGATCCTCCTCCTCCAAGCTTATATGGATCAAGTGCTCTACTAGAATGAAACTTTAAAGGATCAGGTGTTGTTGATTGGGTTAAAAGATGCCATAACAGGTTCCACTTCCTCCTCTATCTCTAAGACTCTATTTTTCTTGGATGCATACTACCAGGAAGAAAAAGCCACTAAATAGAGTTACAAATAACATCTCATGAAAATAAAATGAAAGGTATCTATATAGATAACCAAAATGATGTTTTGGTAGGCAACACAATCCTCTTAGGTGAATGAATGAGATATTTATATGGGTAGATATGTGTGGAAAAGTCCATAAGTAATATATGTAAAAAATATCTAAACATCCACCTTGAGACATGTAATATAGTGAATATATTCCAACACATGCACACAGGTTTCTAGTAAATACATGGGTGATAAATAACATGATAAAACACACCAATAAAGCATTAGAGATATTGGATCAAGGTGATCAATAGTAAAAATCAGGCCCTAACATAACCAAATGATCATGCGATAATAGATAGAATGCAATGTCATAAAAAATAGGCTAAGGAATATACTAACACATAAGGCCATCATAAGTGGACTAGAAAGAGGATCAAGAAACATACATAAATCCTAGGAAGAAATAGGCCAACAAATAATAATAAATTCTTCAAAAATAAACATATAATAATTACATAATAAAATATTTTTTAATGGAAAATGAACTCAAATATTGAAATGTGAAGATAATATGGAAATTTTAACAAAAATTATTTTGATTTAAAAAAAATGCATTACAAATTCATAGTTATGAACCCTTGATCTACTCATGACACTAAAAAAAGAGCTTCTAAAATATAAGGTTAAATTGAATCTCTCACTCAAGAAATCAATAAAGAAACTCCACTACTATAAAATGTTCTTTAATAAACACTAAAATATTCCCTTTATCGATGCTTCAAAAAACTTTGATAAACCCAGTGCTAATAAAAGAAAACATATTTTATTATTTTTAGGAATAATATAATCTACCCTTTATATGTTCTAATTTCTAGCACTTATAAAGGAATCAAAATAATTAAAACATTTCTGAGTAAAAAAAATTTGTGCATGAAACCCCATCTTTACAAGCTAGCTGACATGTTCCACCCCAAACCCACACAGGCACACCAAATCACCCTTGAAATTCAAAATTAATTCAAATTCTATGAGATTTGAACCCCTATCCTACACATTATTAGCAATAAACATTACCACTATCCATGACAGGCATTCTTTTCTTATGATGACACGTTTATATATTTATAAATATGTATATATTTTCTAATATATAATTATTTTAATATATATATATATATATACATATATGGAATACATATACTTAAGTACATATATATATTTATTAATATATATATATATATATTTAAATAAATTTGTATGTGTGTGTGTCTATGTGTATGTATTTATATATATTTAATATGATTTGTTTATTTAAATAGTTATTTTATTTATATTTTTAGATATATTTATATATAATTCATTTTTTACATGTCAATTTATGAAAATATATTTATATATTTTTCATTTATATATATATATATAAATAACACCACTACATGAAAAATACTAAAATTATAATATCATAAAATCAATATGAATGAAAATCCAATTAATAAGTTTGGACTCCACCTAGAAAAGGGTAAGAATACCCTCTTAGATGAAACTAAAACTCCATATAAAGTTTTAAAATTAGTGTAACATAAATTAAAAATCAAATTTTGAGGCCTTATAGAGATCATATTAATAAGAAAAATGGGTTACAAGGTCCACTCATACACTGAAAATTATAAATCTATTCAAAATATTTGATTTGATTGATCACATGGCCCAAATGAACACCCAGATGAAAAGTAATGGTCATTTAAAATTAATTCTTATTTTTAAGTTCTCATATGATATTAATCAATTAATTCATAATTTATATTTCCATGTTGTTATTAAATATCCATTACTCAATATTAATTGGAAATGTTTTAATTAATAATAATAATTAAATATTTTAGAAATCATATTTAAGTAAATATGTTATATATTTAATTTAAACAGTATTTAGTATTATATAAATCATATTTAAGTAAATATATTATATTTATGCCAATATAAATATATTCATATTTTAAAATATTAAGTATGATCATATATATAGATTTTATTATAAAGGATGTCATTTATCAATGCAAAAAAAGTGTTGACAAATAATACCTTTAATAGGGATTGATTTTAGCACTGGTAAAGGTGGTATACTAGGGTACCATTTATAATAACTAAAAACTAGTACTGATAAAGAATTCCCTTTATTAGAGCATTTTTTTATCATTGATAAAAGGTACCCCAACATACCCCCTTAATAAGTGATTTTTAACAAGTGTTGATAAAGGGCATATACTGGGGTACCTTTTATCAAAACTTTTTAAAAATCATTAATAAAGGGTTTACTTTGGGGGCCTTTATTAGTTATTTTTAGGAAGTGATAATAAAATGGTATATTTTAAATCCTATTTTTATAGTATTGATTTTATTTTATACACAAAAATGAAGTAAAATTTGGTGTGTGTTTTAGAAATGGTGGTCGACTTGCTCACATGAAGGAGAAGAGTAAATTTGGATTCGATCAAGTTTATCACATGGGAGATGAAAAATTGAGAGTACATGATAAGGATAGGATGACACAATCTAACCCGCTGGGGTCCCACTTGGGTTAGAGGTAAGATGAGTGTGCCACTCCATGCCTACTTATAATAGGTCAGGGTTTGATAACAGGCACCAAGAAGGAATAATAGACATGTAAGGCCTTAACCTATATCAACCCATAACAAAAATGAAACTCTAATATATAAGATATATAAATAATAATCCCAATAAACTTATACATATAAAAAATCAAGTATATAATGATAAATGTATGATATTACAGTTATGTTGTATGATTATACAAAATCAAAACCATAAAGGTAAAAATACAACATAATTATATCACTGAACAAAACTAATATATGACAGGGGAAAAAACCTCAATGATATAAGGAATCATGAGAAGATAACATCAACGATAACTATATCAACTATATTTCACTCTACCTTACTATACACCAGCTCTATATATACTATCATCACCTCCAAACTATGAAACATATCCACAAACACAACATATGTGGGATCATGGACTATGGAAGGGTGAGTATAAACATACCCACTAGGATTCCCTAAAAACAAAATGTAAATATAAATTAATAGGTCAAATCAAAGAACTTTTTTTTAGGGAAACATAATGAAAAATATTAAAGGAACTATATATTCTCTAATTTAAGGTCAAGCATGAAAAATAGGAAGTATCCCACACTTCATAGCACATATATATGAAGGATGTTATATCATATAAACCAAATATACCATACTAACCAAATTATCATAAATACTGAAGTAAGCATCCTAATTATGAGTCATATCTTGAAGGTAACTATAATAGCCCCAAACCCGCACTATCAGATCCGGGGTTAAAAACATAAAATTTACATTTTAATATTTGATAAATATAAAGGTGACCCAATTTTTTCATCCAAAACTTATAAAATCAAAATAAAAATTAGACCACTTAAATTGTCAAGGACCTTTTAGGTTTAGAGTTTTAGATAATATGGAAAAAATCATACATAAACAATACTCATGTATTTAAATGAGAATATCTACCACCTAACCCAGATTTTCTTATTTCGCATTAATTCATAATCATCATCCATATTAATTAACTTCTTGATATAATTTTTTAAACCTCAACCTTTATAACCTGATGAAAATAAAATATAAGAAGGGTGAGTTTAAATTCCCAGAATGGGTAAATGTAAGTATTAAAAATTGAAAGTAATCAATAAGAATAACAAGAGAATAAGGGTATGATGACATAATCAGAGTACATGAGTATGACATAAGAACATTCATACCCATCAATACTTGGATCATAAAACATGAAAACATGGCATAAGGCTTTAATAAAGGAATTATATACCAAAATCAATAATCATAAGCCATGTGATGTTAATATTGATCAAAGGAAACATTATAAACCCATAAAAAGAATAGATGAAACATATTGGTATATTGGGATCATTATCATCATATAACTCTTATATATGGAATATACAATATGTTAAAATTACATCTCCAGAGTACCCAATGCATTTTAGGGCTATAAAGGAACCACTCATCCTTGGTTTATTATGGAATCATCCATCATTGGTTAATAACATAACCACCCATCCTTTAGTTATAATGGAACCACCCATTATTATTTAATAACGGAACCAATTTTCCTTGGTTTATAATGGAAGCATCCTTCATTGGTTAATAATGGGACCACCCGTTATCATAAATAATTTCCAAGAATCGTATCATAAATAAAATACATATATCATTGATTTGATGATAAACACATAAAAACAATAATTATTCCTTTCATATCATGATTAACCTATAGAAAAGGAATGGGTTCCATGAAAATATCTTTGAAAAATTTTAAACCCATAGAAAAGAAATGAGATCCATAACAATCTCTTTGAAACATGATTAACCCATGAAAAAGAAATGGGTTCAATAAAAATATTTTTACAATAATCATAATCCATTTTGAGAAAGATTAAGGATTGTATAATTGAAAAATATCCCCATTCGAGAATAAGTAACAATAAGGGTTGTTTATATTGATGAATGTAAATAGCATTAAAATATCATTAAAAACATTTTTGAAGAAAATAAACTTTTCATTTTTAAAATCAATTTTAAATACTAAAAATTCAAAAAATATTTTAAAAATAATTTTACTTGGAAAAAAACTTGGAAACATATAAACTAATCTTCATGGAAAATAAAGGACTTGATGGTAGGAAAATACATTCATGTCATAAGTGTTAAAAATGAACATTATTTTCAAAACATTTTTAAAAGTGGATTCAAAAGTGACCTATTTGGAAAATGTTAAGAATTTTAATTTTAATTTTTTTTAAAAGAAGTTAAAATATAATTTTAAATAGATTTAATAAATAATTTATTTCTGTATAAAATAAATTTTTTGAAAACATTTTAGAAAAAATGGATATGGAAGTGAAAGATACCTGATCTAAAAGAACATACAAAATCGATATCAGTTACAAATGAATATTTTGATATTTATTTAATCAATAAAGGAGGAAATAGAAATAAAACATGTTAAACACACTCATAACTAGTGGATATGAAATATATGTGGTTAAATAAAATAATAGAATATTATTTTCTCTAAAGTAACCTTGATCATAAGCTATCTTGAAAGGAAGGAGATTGTAACATAAAGCATTTTCCATTTTAGAAACTCTTCAATCATAAGCCCCATGAAATAATAACTTCAAATGATACTTTAAATATCATGAAAATAACTATTTCTATGATATAACAATTCAAATGTTAGAAGATACACCTCATAAAATAATATAGGTGTATAACATAACATATGTCCCAAAGAAGACAATTTGAGATGATTAACCCTTATAATGACCATGACATTAAAGTGAGAATTAATCAATGAATCAATTATGCACATAAAATTTTAATACCCATAAAATAATTTTAAATAAAACATTATATAATTAAAATAAATTACACACATAAACTTATAATATCAAATACAATGAAGAAGTAATATAACCTAATAAAAAAAATTTGAGTTATGAAATTATTTACCACTTGATAACATTGAAGTCAAACCCCCTTAGATAAATTAATTAAAATTGAAACATGAAATTCCATTATTTATAAAGGAGTCATGATATTTCATGTAAAATGGGAAGTATATACACCAAAAAATAAAAAAAAAGTAGTGAATATGAAATATGTCTCATTGAAATAAAAGTCAGATGAGAAAACCCTTACCCTGAGTCTAGAATTTCTTTATATTTCCTTTATCTCTTGTATAATACAATTACATTAATTATTTTATTTATTAATAAAATTTTATAGGTTTAACAACTTATACGTAAATCATTTATTTTATTTCATTATAATGAAATATTTGAATAATTAATAATTTATGTCCACATTGGGAGTATTGTGGATGTTTGATTTATTATTTCAAAATAGCTTCAATGTGTTGACCGTGGTCAAAGAGGACATTATTTAAAAATCTCCAAAATTATAATCATAAAATAATTATCATATTTATATATCAATTATACTTTTAAATAAAATCATGAAATTTTTTATAAAAAATGATCTATGTTACGACCATAGAGATGGAAGGTTATATATATGCATGAGTAACATTTCCATTTTTCAATGATCATTATGGAAAGAAGGTATATATTATTTTATCAATTTATAATTATTATAATATCATTAATACCATATTATTTCTTTTAATATATTCATATATACCATTCTTGTGATGTGGTTATGAAAAAATAATCACATCGCTTCGTGGAGGTGATAGTCCACACATACACGAATGACATTATCATTTTTTCGTGTAAGAAAGAAAATGATATATTATATTTTAATAATGATAAATATGTAATTAATATAATTATTATTTCATGTATATAAAATATATTCATTAACATTATCCTCATTACCTTACATGTAAATCATTAGTTAAAAACAAATCGCATCACTTTGTGAGGTGGTAGTCCGTCGTACACACGAGCGACACTACATTTTTTTGATATTATTTCATCGATTCAATATTGTAATTTTTTGGTAATAATAAAAATGTTTTTTTATCTCAATTTTCTCCATGTTTATTTATAATTAAGTTTTTAACTATATTATCCTCATGTTAAATTAATCCACATCTTAAAAAAGGTATAAGGAATTGTTTTAATGAAAAGTATTAACTCCTTGATTTTAAATAATAGTTTCAAATGAAAGTAACCTGATTCTTATTTTAAAAGAAAACTTAAAGATGAATTTTCTAATTGTATTTTTTAGTAAAATAAAATAGGTTTATTTTTATATGGTATGAATGGGATGTGTGAAGGATACCCACTGGTCATATTTTTCTCATGTCTATCATATTACAATTTTAGCACAATTTCCACTGGGATAAAGTAGATGATATTTTGGTTCAATTTTGATAGAGATGATAAGTAATGATGTTTAAATTATGTTTTTAGATTGTTAGTATGGTTTCTTTTCAATTTTTGTGTGTGTTTTATATGATTTATCATCCTTTTCGGCCTTTATATCTTCAAAATTCTTTTTTCTTATATCAAATTTTGAAGGTAATATGTATTATTATATTTTTTATTAGTTATTTTTGGATTTTTATATTGGTTTTTTATTATAATGAGGAATTTTTTTTATTCCTTTTCTTGTTTCTGTTTAATTTTAAAATTACTTATTTTATTATCATTGGCCTTCTAATGTTAGGAATTATCATTTCAAACTTCCAGGTGGAATTACCTTATTAATTTATTTATTTATTGGGTTAAATCATTCCCAATGTATTATATTTGATAGCCAAGAACTAGTTTTCAGAATGTAGGGATCATGAAAACTTTTTGGGTCATGTTATAGGCCAACTTAAGAACCCAAGTCTAGGGTATATTGGACTGGTTTGTGATTAAAAGGTATCAACTTAATTTTTTTATTAGGGGAGTAATATTAGATAGAATCTAGGATTTTTAGAACTTTAGATATAGTTATGAGTAAGTGACTGTTCAGTTATTTTTATAAAAACCTTGACCTAATAGTGGTTTTTAGGATATACATCTTGAATTTAAGGAATATTCTCAATACCTTATAGGAAGTTTTTCTATTTTAATATTATATTTTCCCTTGAGAAGTTTTTATTATTATGAGAAACTCTATTATTTATAGAATAAATTGGAAGAAACTCAACAGAAAATAGTTACTATGTATGGATTGGAAAACCATGTTCAAATGTGGCACATGGCCTAGATTACTTCTAGTGGACTCCATGTGGTTGGCATATAGTTTTACATACCATGTGATTATACCTTGCGTAATCAAGGAATTTTTATTTTTAGAACCTTGAGGATTGTGAGGGGTTTTATTTTTCTTTGTGATTGATTTTCCGTGTTTTTATGAGTTATTGATGCTATTTTTTATTTTTCATGTTTCTTCTAAAATATATGGAATTTCATGAATTGGGAGATATTTTTAAATAAATATATATTTTTTAATGAAATTTATTTTGGGAAAAAATCTATTTTCACATAAAATGGAGGAAGTTTTAGGTGTTTTAAGAACATTAAGATAGGGTTTTTCAAAATTACTTAAAATTGTTTAAAGGGTTTTAAATTGTGAATGTTTTAAAAAGTGTATTTTGAAATTTGATTATTAAAAGTGGTTTTACCATATAATATAAATTGTGTTGAGGTGATTAAAATTATAATAATTCATTCAAAGGGAGTCATTATAGTAACCTTTTTGGTTAATGGGTTTTTTTTTGATATTTTTGGAATGACTGGTTGTTTTCTTTTTGGTTTCATGATGTTTTAGATTGTAAATCTTTTTTTTATTATATTTCATTCTTCTTGTTTTTTAGATCATTCCACCATCATGACTTTATAGTTTCTTGAAAGTTACAAATGGGTGGTTCTACAATAGAACACTTTATTATTGATCAAGTTCTATTTGAGTCAATTAATTCATCTACTCCAGTTATTGAGCATGGTAGTCTTACTATAATGACCCAAAATAAGGATTAAATTAGTGAGTTTTAAAACTTGAACCCTCCTCAATTCATTGGGTATTAATTTTCACAAGAATCAGAACAATAGTTTTGAGATTTTTAGAAGATCTTCATCTAAATTCATCTCTCTATGTCTCTTAATCTGATGTTTAAAACCTTTCCTCTTGAAGGTTTGAGTTAAAATTGGTGGAAGTCTATTATCTAGACTAAATCGTAGAATCATTATTCATGGGAAGGATTTAAAGATTTATTTATTTATAAATACTTATCTAAAGATATGAATATATATATGGAAATTTAATTTTATTTCCTTAATAAAGTAATTCTATCAATATTAGTGTTTTTCAATCATTTTGTTAAGTTGGTGTTTTATATATCTGAGTTGTCTATAGATGATTCTTTGAGATCTAAATATTTTGGAATAAGTATTCAATTAAATATTTTTTATGAGTATCCTCACTCTACCTTGAATTTCATGAATAGGCGGTGAAATAGTATATCTAGGTTGAAGATGGAATGGATAAAATGCCAGATAAGATTTATGTATCCCCTATTCTAGAGGGTGTTAGAGGAAAGTACCATATTGAAAGAGGGAAACCAATTAAATTTAATCATATGGGTGAAAATATCAAAATTCCAACATATTTATTAACATTATCTTATATTGTGAGTATGATATTAGTGTGGGAATTCAATAAGTAAGAACCATTAATTTCATTAACCTCCCAACACATGTCATGGGTATGTCCATCTAGGCCATCTATAATTGTTTAATAGATAATATGTGTGAAATAAAGGTGAATCTAGATCCATGTATTTCTAAGATCCTTAGGTTAAAACTATTGAACCCAATGTTGATGTGGTGGCTATCTGAGTTATTCCTTATTTAATTTTATCTCCTATTATTTTATTTATTTTATCTACATGTTATTTTTGGTTATAGTGAATTTTGTCTTGTTAATTCTTGTGAATGATGGAAGAAATTTTTTTAACTCTAAATTTTGATGATGGTATTCAAATTTTTATATCAAGTTTTTTTTACCATAGGTGCTAGGTTTTTTATTGGTTTATTAAAGGGAACTTTAGTTTTAAGATTAGGGTTCTATGAAATTCCTTAATATGGTAGGGAGACCACTATAATATATCCTTTTTCGAAGAAAAAATGTATGTTCCTAGAAAATCGATGAGTGTATTTTAGTGATTCTCATGTGAAATTATAGTTTTCCTTGAACTTTTGTGTACTATACTATATTTTGAGAAATTAGTCATTCTTATTTTTGTGATTTTACTTTAATTATTCATCAACCTAGTCACTCATAAGGGATTATTTTTAGTTTTGATCATCAATTATGTTTTAGATGCTTCTTTGAAAGTTGTGAGGAAGTTTTTGCCATTTTTTCCTATCTTACCTATTTTCAGGTTAGGAAGTTCTAAGTGAAAGGGTGTTCCTTGGTTTTGACATAAATATACCCATGATGTGTAACACACTTTGGGTTTTTTAAATTCATGGAAATTGACTAGTTAAGGGTTCTATTTTTTATATTTATTTCTTGATAAAAGGTGAAGCTTATATGAAGGTTGTTTAGAGGAGAGGGTGTGTTATGTTTCCTATTTCGTGTATTTTTATATTATAATTTTTATGGATCAAATTGAATTTATATAAAATATAAAACTAATATTATCTAGGTGGGATATCTGGATTCACATGTTGCACTAGTCCATGAATTTTCTCTTCAAGTGGCCCTAAGTGAGGGTAAGCCCAATTTGGTGGATTTTCCCTTCAGTTAGGCCAAGTGGGGTAGATATTGAGTGTTAGAGTGATTAAATCTCATATGGCGTTAATATTATGGATTATATTTTAGTTTTTATTAATTTTTTTTACCAAATATCATAGATGTTCCCATGATTATAGGTTCATGCCTATACAATAATGTTTGTAATGGTATTATTCCAATGATAGTTATTTTTTTTATACAATTTTCTAGATTTAATTTTATCCCTTTTAGTAATAATAAAATTGGTTTTATTTATTTAATTTTTCTCTATGGTTATTTTTAATGAAGTGTTTAACTAGATTTTACTCATGTTAAATGAATCATTTTCTTAAAAAAAGTATAATAGAATGTTTTAATGAAAGTATTAACTCATTGATTTTAAAGAATGGTTTCAAACTATCATGAAATGGATTTATTTTTAAATTATATAAATGGGGTGTGTAGAGTATACCTACTAGAAAAATTCAACTCATGTTTATCATATTAAAAGCTTAGTATATGTTCCAATGGGATGTGGTGAATAATATTATAGTTCAGGTTTGACAGAGGAAGTATTTGAAGATGTTTCTATTATGCATGGAGACAGGTAGTGTGATTTTTATTTTTATTTTGGTGAATGATTCATCTAATGTATCCTCATTTTTATATTTCATTTCTTTATAATTATTTTGTATTATATCAAAATTTTAAAGTAAGGTGTAATCTTAGTTTATTGATTAGTTTTTTTGATATGTTTATTAGTTTTGGTTTATTTTAATGATTCAAGTTTATTTTCTTGTTCCTTGTTTGGTTGTCATTTAAATTTTATTTTTCTTATTTTATTGGTTTAGCCTTAAAATTTATAAAATGGTCATGTTTTACTTTCAATTGGAATCCCCTTACTATTTTATTTTATATATAATGTGAAGTCATTCCCAATTAAGTATATTTGATGCCCAATAACTAGTTTTCAGCATGTGGTGATAGGGAATTCCCTTCAGGACATGTCATAAGTTGGATTGGGTACCCAAGTATAGGGTAGACTAGGGTGGTTTGAGACAATGTGAACGATATATCATCACTTATTTCATCAGTCTAGGTGAAAGATCTTTATCCATATCATAATATAGGGGGTGAACAAAGCTTCACCAATACTCTAGTCAAGGAGAATGATATATCATCAACTCATATTCAAGGTGAATGATATATCACCATACTCATTAGAATAGGTGGACAATGAACCACCAAACTAACTTAGAAAATGAGGTATCAACTGGTGAATGATGTACCCCCAATCCATTAAATAATAATGTGAATGATGTATCACTAGGTGAATGATGTATCACCATCAGCATATCATTAGGGTGAATGATTCATCTTTGGGTGAATTATATATCACCACACATATTAAGATAAATGATGCATTACTAGGTGAATGACACATCACTATGCATATATCGTTAGGGAGAACGAAATATCACTCTATAAAAATAAGGTCCAATGACGTATCACCAATAAAAAATATCATGTCATAAACTATGTTGGATAGTTTAACACTATCATACTATCCACGTTAAATGATACATCAATGAAACCACACACAAGGTGAACTATCTGTCACCACATGCATAACAATTTATGTGAATAACTAATCACTATAAACACAAACATATGAACACATATAACATATCAAAATATATCATATACATGGTGAATGATTTATCTCCATAGGAATTGGTTTCATTGTCCCAATTTCACTCTAGGATATACATGTCCATGATGTACCATCTAGGAAACATGCATGGAGCCCAGCCTCCCATTATATGACTTAGTATTTTGTATGACTACCCAACTCAAAAGGGTTATTCCATAATGTCACTAGTTAGACCAAAGACATATCTCAAAGGATATATCACCAATTATCATAACCAACTCATGATTTATATCACCAAGGAACACTTGAGAATATCATAAAATTCTCACAACATAAGATAGAGACTAGAACAACCCATCATGGTTTCATTCCCTGAGTATATCACCATTTCCCAAGACATCATGGAAAATAATGGAAACATGCTCAAAATTTATGGTTAAAGGTACCTAACATGATCCACATACCCCAAATAATAACTTAAGAGAAAAGGTAACCACATTTGGTTCAAAACTAGGTCATTCTTATACATGCACTAAATTCTATAACTTATATGTCTAATGATTTAGCCACCAAATAAACTCACCCCTATATATAAATCTGGGTGAAAACTGCTTACCATTATGAAAACCTCCAAGGTCATGAAATCTATAGATCAAGTAATGGACACCCACTCATGTTCTAATTCCTTTTTTCACACCCCTCTATGGGATACATAACCATCAATGGTTATATAACAATATACACCACTAGAGGAAAAACTATGAGTCTAACATGATCCACAGCCTCACCTTTCATAAGGGAAGCCACTCATTATTTCTATTTGGTTCTCTTAAACCCACCTACACATAGTTAATATTCATATAATACATGAAAAACCATATAATTTTATAATATTATACACTACCCACCTTATATATGGACTTATCCCTATAATCATGCTCTCTACGGCCTCAACCAAGATCAACCAAGCCTATTTCATCCATCATCACATCCATGTGGCACTAAATCCCTATGAATTTCACTTTAATTAATTATAAATAAATTATTATTAACCAACACAATTCATCCACAATAATTCAATTAATCATAAATGAGGATAAACTCACTATGCGACATGATGATGCCAATACATCACTCAATATAGTGAATATCATCCCCATCACACTTCTAATCCTAGTGTTAGCCAAATATCTGACACTATACATCAATTAATCAATAAAATGAATCCAAATTTATATAAAACATATTTAATCCTAGGTAAGTTCCTTATATATAGTTAAATCACACAAAATCCTATGTGTTTATCCTTTTGGGCCTCCCTTAGCCTTTACATGCCAAAGAACCATTATCATAGACCAATTTAACCATTAACTGATGGAATTAGAACCAAAACCCTAGCTATGTCCCTCTAAAATAAATGAATGGGATATGAGTATGAAATAGGAGAGGTAATATGAGAGTATCTCACCTTTAACAATAAAGAAAAACTCTATTGATCTCCCTGGATCATGTGCAGACAAAGGGGAGAAATAATAGGGGTTGAGGTTGCCCTTACCTCCAGCCAACTTAAACCAACGAACCCAAAAATGAGTTTAAATTAAAACCCTTGAAAAGACCAATTTTTTTTGTTTTAAAAAAATGGATTTGGGTAGCACCAAACACTCATTCCCCCATCATTGGCCACCCAATGATCCTATAGGCACCTGGTTCTAAGTACTGGCTACGCGACATCCCTAAAAAAGGGCCTCCACCCTAAGAACCCTCCCTGGGTACCCAATGAACCTATTATAAGTATCTGATATCCATATGAATCAATCAGACTACATTTTTACTAACTCTTGGACCCTTGAAACTTACTTCGAGCCTCATTTCCCAATGCTACTACCTTAGGTTATTTCTTTTAAACATTATAATACATTTAAAACTATTAATTATTGATATAAATTCTAAAATTCAAATCAACCTCTATTCCAAAAAACATTAAAACTCATCACTTATCAAAATTCATTAACAACCTCCAATGTGGTTCATTGTAACCTTCCCACTAAAACACTTCCCATCCCCAAAACGTTTCCAGGGGAATTTTTTATGAATTTCATCAGTCTCCGATATCGAATGCATGCTCAAATTACCAATATTCCACTATCCATAATTGTACTAATACCACACTCATACTTTAAAAAATAATAAAATACCAAAAAACCTTATTCTCTGATTTATCATGCTCATCAATTATTTCCTAAATGACATAATCCCATCAACTCTCTAGTCATTGCACTCAATTGCACTAGAAATGTGCTGATCGGTTCTCTATTGTACTGACTGACTCTAGTAACTCAACGATCCATAAAATGTGAACTAAACCAATTCCTCCAACTCCATAATGATTCCCCACTTCTAAAAAAATTAATGAATTATCTATTTTATTATGTCATACAACAACAATTAGAATCACTAGTCTAAGCTAGACCATCACATACTCAGTGATACACCCAAGAACCTCCAAGATCCCTTGGCCTCAAACATATAGACACACTCCCAATACACAATTAAACCCATAAAAACCTTTCTCTATTGCATTAGTAATTTAAATTTCTAGAATGTATCACCCATTCATATATCTAATCACTCCATCTTTCCATTTACATAAATTCATATTAGGTCATACTTCCAGACCATAACCCACAACTCACACCCATACATTATCAAACACAATAAATTTACCAGATCCTCATTGATAAATATCCATATTTGGGTTTTTTATTTAATAAACATTACTCAACCACTTAAATATAAGAACCAATCCAAAACCACAACCAACCTTACGTTGGATCTAACATCACTCTACCATCAGGGTTCATTAAAAACCTTATAAAATGATCATTGCATGATCAGGTCACCTATGGTGTACTCATCACTATAAGAATTAACTTATTCCTAATCCAAGGTAATAATCCTATTTTAAAACCACCATCAGTTTAATACTATAACTCAAAATCTATTCTTCTAACATCCTAATAGACCCATTCCATGATCCCCACTCTAAGGTATATGGCATTTTTGTCATTTCACTATCACACTATATAAATATCATCTCATGTTCTAGTCATCTATCAATGTTTATTTTAATATTATACATTCCTCACGGGACTATTTACCAAGAGACACTTTCTCTTTATCATATATAACTCAACATTATATTGGATAACTCCTTTATCCATTTATTAATAAATCAAGGTGTCCCACAAATTTACAAGGGTTACCTTAAACATAACCACACTCCTAAGTTTTATCATCCATTGAATCATACTATATTTCACAAAAAATAACATTGACCAACCAAGGAGATAAGGATTACTAAACCTCATCACACATATAGAAACCTATTTAGGTCCTTCACCCCCTATAGGCCTCAAGAGACCCAACATATGTCATTATTCAACTGACCTATTCCACCTACAATGAAGGTTGTCTGGTAACTATTTTTCATTGCCATGCATCATCCTGAATTATCCCTTAAATTCACATGAATCATTAAAGAATATATATACCATATATATTTTCCAAGTTTTCCCATTCTACATGCTCCACATGCCACCAAAGTCTGGTCATGCCTAACAAAACACTAATCTCAGCACCCAAGGTCTAACTTAGGTCATACAAATCCCCTTTCCATGTGCGTAGTATTAAGACTACTCACTTTTCCCCATGGGAATAGAGTATCCAACCAACCACACTCATAATGGTGAACACCAACCACAATTGTTGATTTAATCACATATTCAATATGGTATACAATATTGTGCAACCCTGTCACACCACTAACCACATGCTACCATGAGTCACATTTTATCAATCCTAGACTCAAACACTTAATCAACTAATCATGTGTTTTTAGAATGTAAATCACCTCATGTATGAAGCACTAAATATGATTCTCAATCCAAAAATTATCAAGGAATTCCTCATGCCTTGAACAAAATGAAATCATAACCTTGTGTATGAAGCACCAACTATGATTCTAGACCCTCTCTCTTGGCTACCATCATAATATCAAAACTCATCTTGGTTATAATCTGAAAAAGTATCCCTCTATATGGATAATATCGACTCACCAATATCCTAATCTAAAACTCATCCTCACTAGGCTATCCAACCTAGTCTATAGACTACATCACACATAAGATACATTCCAAAAAGTAGTCTACATGATTTAGTCTCAATTATATCATAAAAAAATACAACACCCCATCCAAGGGATCTCATAAATATTGAGTGTACTTATACCCATACAAAATACCCACTCTAGGTTCATCAACAATATTATATTCTCATATAATATAGAAAGGTAATAGTAGAAAAAATTCCCCAACACTCTATACATTCTCTAAAACATAGGGATCCCATATCACTTGGGTAAAAATCAAGCATAACCCACCCACTATTAGGATTGGTCTCCACTACACCCAGGTTCACATAACTAGTTATCATATACCAAATAAGTTCCAAAAACTATGGTCTACTTGAGTATAATTCTACCAAGAAGTTATATAGGATCACACCAAATAAATTATTGTTAACACATTAAAAAAATATCTCTCCCTATAACCACATAATCAATCACATAAAATAATATGAATGTATTGAGAATCCTACATGAGAAATATGATGCATGAATGCATGAATCATTCCACCTTGAGGCAATATAAAACCAGTAAATCAACAAACTGGAAAACATACTTGGTAATATCAAATCAACTATGAAATATAAAAGTAATAACAACAATCAATTCCCCCAAGAAACTTAAACTTCAACTCATGATAGTGCAAGGAAGGAAAAAGCATAGCATCCATCTGATGTCCTATCCAATCTTATCTCTATCTACTATATCAAAATATGGTAAGACAAAAAAACATATTTGATACCACTTTATAACATCATCAACCTAATTGAACTAAATAAAACCAAGTTAGAGGGTTAAAAATTCCTTAGGAATGCCTCCCCATATGAAAAAGGTTTATGAATAACATTAATGGTCTGATGAACCAAGTGGGGAGACTATAATGTATAATATCATAGAAATAAATAACAACCAATAATATAAACCTACGCAATATTAATGTTTTGAATATTTAAGTACAATATAAATAAAACCATAAATCGGTAACATAACTATGCCATAAAATAATATAGTCCATACAGGTCATACAATCATACAACAGAATCCATATTTCCAAATGGTTGACCAAAACTTGTACAAGAAAACTAAAATTAAAAGTCATGGAGACTAGAAAAAAATCTTCAACATCACCTCTATCTTATCTTCATGACCTTATCAAGCTCCCCCAAATCATTAATTTTTACTTGGGATATCACCCAACCTGTAACACCCCAATGATTTACAAATAAAGTTAATATTGAATGCATGAAACAATGAGTTTCTATAAAACAAAACTTTGTTATAACCGATCCAATAAACATAATCTAGTCACTTCTTTTATTTTAATTTTGAAAATATGATATACAAAATTGCGTTCAGGCTTATTTTTGGAGTCTGAAAGAACAAATTTAATTTTTGGTGAATAGTAACCTACCCTTATGGATAGTAATATACCCTTATGAATAGTAATGTTACCCTTATGAATAATAATATGACCCTTATGAATAGAAAACTCACCCATGAAAGTATAAATAAAATTTAGGCACCTTATAAATGAAGTAAAATATTTTATAAATTATTAATTAAGTATTCGTATCTTTATGAGTGATAAATATTTAATTAAAATTTTAAATTAATAAATTAATTAATTTTCATAAAATGGTTTCCCAAATAAATATTTTGTTTTTCTGTGATTTTAGGATAATTTTATGGGACCATAATTATTTTTTGAAATTATTATAAAACCAAATTTAAATATAAAATCTGTATTTTTCAAGTAAATAATTATTTTATTTTAAAATTAAATTTCACATATTTAGAAAATTATTTTGATAAAATGGAGTCCATTTCTGGATTCTATAAGTAAAAAAATGGTTAGGGTGAATTTTTGGGATTTTTCTAAAATAAAAGAATTTTTGATGACTAGTAAAATAAGATAATTTACGATAAATGCTAAATACATGGTTTATTGAATCATATATGATATAAGGATGATGTAGTAAGACTTGGTTATAACTAAAATTCACTTATTACTATTTTTGGTCACATTAATCAAGACTATTCATAGTCTTGATCAAAAATATTAAACTAATGATTAAAATAATGACAAACCCATCCTCTCGTTCACTATAAATACCACCCCTCCTTACTTCTTTTCTTCACTACTCTCCAGCCTTTTTCCTTGTCTAAATTATACCCAAATATCCACCCAAGATCCTCCCCATGTCCATCATCCCCTGGTGTCATAAAAATACCAAATCCTCTCCCATAAATAGGCTCTTAAGGAAGATTAATTCAAGAGGAAAATTCATCTTTTCAATTCTTTTACTTTTTTTTCAAGTTCCTTTGTTTCTTTTTCTATACTCACCTATCCTCACCCAAATGTTATGAAACCTAAATTACCTTAAATGTACTATAATATTTTTATGATGGTGTAATAATTTATTATCATCTCTCCTTTACCCTTGTTTTATTCTATTAGTAAAAAACACTATCTAAGATGTGCTAATTTACAACATTCAAGGATGATGAGTTTTCAATTTCTATTACTATCTTAAATTATGGTCATGAAAACATTATTATGGTTTAAAAAAAAATATAATATATGTATTATGTCTCATATATGGTTTTGGATTCTATTTTTACACGTGGTTTTGATTGATCAAGAAAAATTTGTTCGTTGTGTTCAAAAACCACTAATTAACCCAAACAATTATCATTAAATAATTTATATAATGATTCATCTTCAATCCAAGTAACCAAATGAAATTTACAAACATGTAACATTATATATGTTCACTAATAACATATAAATTCAATTCTATAAAACCATACTCATTTTACAGGATTCTCTATTCATGTATACAAGTAAACCAGTCATGAATACCAAGGAAGAAAACGCTCCAAAACAATAAAACCGAAGCTCTTAAACCCATCAAAAAGGCTGTGAATGAACTTAATAAAGCTATAAAAAATAAATTAAATAAATAATAGGTTATGTAAATATTAATTAATTAATTTAATTTCGTTATCCATGATGCTAAGATCAAGTGAAGAACACCACAAGACTTAAGGTAAGGGTTTTCTACCCAAAAATTCAATTTCATTCCAGTCACTCTTATTCTATAATTATATCAATTAAATTATTATTTATTCTTATTTACTCATCATAAATTATGTTTTAATTTTATATATATTTGTATCAATCAGATTACTTCTTTATTTTATGGGGATTTATATGTTTCAAAAGGATCTTTCAAAAATTCTTCATGATAAACAACCCGGTTTTAAGGGAACTTCTTGAATTCTTACCTATTTTCAAGTACACATTGCAATCCATTTTAAGACATTATAATTTTTTTAAAATAAAATATTTTATCATGAAAACAAATCTTGATTAATTATTGGTTTTATGAAATATAACTTTCCTTTTCTCTTTAAAATCTCTTTAATATTTTCCTAGAACCGTACTAAAATGTTTTATTTATAAAGTTTCTTTAAAAACTATTTTTACATGATTTCACTTCAGTGAGACAAAATTTATTCCTCAAATAAAAATTCAATGTTCTTAAATTTTTTTTAAGATATACATGTTTAAAAATTTCATTTAATGACAAATATAAATAATTTTCTAAAATAACTCTTCTTTCCAAAGTAAAAAAGGATTTTTTCTCATCTCACTTTAACTTTTCTAGGATATACGCTTTGTTCACCACTTAGTCCTTGAATGTGGTGTATGTACTTCCCTTTGTTATTTCATATCCAAAGTCTAATTATTATAATTATCTTCTAAGGGACTATTATTTGAATGTTTCAAGGTGGTATGAGATGTAACACCCCAAGATTTCATAGTACAATATCTCATTAATGTAATTCAATAGCTTGCGCTACACGCAACTCTGAGTTCGAGCACACCAACACTTACCAAACTAGCCATTCAAAAAGTGGTTATGAATAGTATCAAATTAATTTTGATTCTTATACACTCTATACACGTTTTACATCCATATTATGTGTTTTTATAAATAATATAATAACAAATTCATTTTTTTCAGATGAAAGAAGTATTTTTCAAAAAGGCAATTTTACCGCCTTTTAATGGAAAACCCTTTTTAAAACCAAAATTTGACACTTTTATATGTTAAATTTAATTAAATTAAATTCTTATTTAGATGTAGAACATAAAAATTTAGTTTGGATAAATTTTTAGTGCTTTTATGATAGCTTTTATATTTTGACGAATAATGAAAAATACTATGTTTTAATTGAATTTTTTTAATCGAAATAATTAAGTGTAAAATTATGCAATTTAAAAGTTTTGAAGTATAATTAGATTATATTTTTATAATTTAATACAATTTAGGTCATTATAAGTAACTTCACATTTAAATTTGATATAAGCACATGTCAATCTTTTGGTAGTTTTTACTTTTTAAAAACCCACTTTTTGGTTTTGACATCGGGAATTAATTTAAAATTAATAAATGAAACTTCTATTTTTTTAATTTGGTAAAATATAATTCATTTTTGAATTCAGAATATCAAAATTAGGTTAGGTTAAAGTTTTGGTACTTTTCTGAAAACTTTCATTTTTTGATGAATAGTGAAAAACACTGCGTTATTCTTTAAAACCAAAATTTTATTTAACTAATTAGTTATTTTATATTAATTTATTTTAAGTCAAAAAATATATATAATACCTATATAAGTTCAATGTAATTAATTGGATTCATTTTATAATAAGTTTAGATATATAAAATTTTATCGAACTTTTTAGCGTCTTTTACCCACCTCCTAGGAGCATGTGCCAATCTGCATAAAACTTAGTTTTACCACTTATGTGAGTTGAATTTAAAAAATCTGAGTGAAATGGTTAATATCAGTAAGAAAAATTTGGTTCAATAAGATGAAAATAATTTTTGGTGAATATTAACTTTTGACTTTTATTTACCACGGTTAAAAGTAAATAGGGTAATCAAGGGTAAAAATGATATCATAATTACCCTAACACATGTCCTAATTCTATTGAAAATGTATAATTCGATCAAAAAAACCTTAGGAATAAAATATGACCCCCTTTGGTCCACTTGGATAAGATTAGGACATTTATTATTATTTTATTTAAAAAATATTTAAAAGGGTTAAATTCAATGTTTAATAACTAAACCATTTTTAATATAGGGTTATTCATAATATAAATTAGACTATAAATATTAATTATAAATATAAAAAAATTTACTACATAATGGTATTTTATTTATAATTTTTAAACACTACATAATTTAATTTATTTATAACACAGTGATGATGAAGTAATTACCTTACTAATGAAAGATTAAAATAATTGATATTATAAATATCAAAATAAATGTAAATTGATACTTATGATGAATACCAATAATTTTCTAGGTTAATATGACATGTTAGGGTTGGTTAAATAAATTTTATTCAAAGTTATAAAGTTTCTATGGCCTTAAAAAAGAAATCAAATACTAAATTATGTCAAAATTGACATAATTGAGTTCTTAAAACAAATATTATATTATTAATTGATATAATATTCCTAAAAATCTAAGTTATTTAAAAAGGAATTAAATAAGATTATATATATTAATAATTAACCACATGAGGTTCTCTTGGCTTGTTATAGTAAGTTTATTAACAATATAATATAAAAATACAAAGAGACATGGTAAATGTCAAACTATTTAACTAAGAGTTAAATCTAAAAGATAAGGTTAATATGATGTCATAAACCTATATAAAACCTATTTATTGAGATTTTTTTGACCCATACCCACCTTATACTTTAAATAATTCATTTTGGAGCCATTTGAAACCGAAAATGATTTTATTATAAAATAATATTTCAAGATTTTCCTAAAGTGACCCTCACCTCTCTTATAAAATGGCACTTCCCCTTATCTTAATTTCACACCTCCAAAGCCATTTGGATCAGCCAAACCCTTCCCAAATATCCTTAAAACTTTCCTCCCTTCATCGTAGAGGCATTCCTTCGGTCAAAAATCCAACCTAAGGGGCTATTTTGATCAAATCAAAAGGAAGAACCCGAAGAAGAGGTAAATATTTCATCACCTCTTTAAAGTTATTTTCTTATTACACTTACTATTTCTATTTTGTTTCCTATAGTGACCCATGCCTTTTACATAAAAAAAGTCATGATTTTAAGCATAATTAATTATCAGAGTACAATCCAAGGATCGTTAAGTCTAGTGTCTTGGAAGACTAGGTACATATAACATAAAACACAGGGATAAAAAAACACTTCTTTATTTAATCTCCATAATGAGCTCCTAACTTCCTTTGAGCCCTTACATTTTCATAGGGTACCCTAGGGAACACATGAACAAAGGGATGAGCTAAAAATTCCCAGTAATGGAATGATCATAAGGATACATCTCAAGCACATGAGTTAAGAGGCATGACATAATGATATCCAAAGCATGAAACTTATGAAATCATTTAATATAAGCATGGGATCATATAAACATGGAATAATATAAATGTGGAAGAATCATAAATAATATCCTTAGTATGGGTCAAGGATAACCACCAATCCCATTTCCCATTTCAGTACGGGTTAAGGCTAACCACCAATCCCGTTTCACATCACATCTCATGAGACTTAACATTACGCAACGCTTTGGAGCGCTATCTGGGTGCACCCATATCAAAATATTCATGAATATTCTTTCCACATAAATAATCTTTACACATAAATAATCATACATAATCAACCATACATAAACATAAGGTTACCCATGGAAAGAATTGGGTACCACAATCATGACATAAAACATATCCAATGGGCGTATCACAAAAGTGTCCATGAAATGAAGGGATTAGAACATACATGGAAATTAATAGGGTAAAATAGGAATATAACATGGTATGTAGTGTCAAATATAAGTGAAAACATATTATAAATGTATTTTAGAAACATTAGCATTAAAACATTTTTGTGCGGTTTTAAGGAATACACTCTAGAGCTTTTCAAATAGAAAAGAGGGCATTCTTTTATATAAAACCAGAATTGAACCAAAAATGTTTTTATAATAAAAATAATGATTTTATAAAGAAAATGGTGTCTTAAAACAGAGGATAGAGTGAAATATAAATTTGGGTAAAAATTAGGGATGTCCCCTTAAAGCAGGTTTGCTTATCAGAATGTTCTAAGAAGGGAATCTTTCAAAAACATGTATATCCCCGAAAGAAAGTGATGAAAGGGTCTTGATTTTAGAATATTTTACAAATAACCAGAAGTCATAATACTCACATAAATAGATAATATAACACCATTTTTTAAGAAAGATAAGGCAAACCGAAAGAACAAAGAAGGTTCGGGTAGAATTCATTACGATTTTATCGGGATGGTGTCGGGTGTGACCTAGAGGGATTGATGAGAGAGAAATGGGGGTTCTCATCACTTATAAATCTAGAAGGAAGTATGGGGGAGGTTCTTAAACATACCCCATCATTTTATAGTACACATATAAAGTAATATTATATATTACAATCTTGATTAAGAGAGAAAATGAGAGGACCCCTTACCTCAAAACTGGTGGTGTTCTCTACTTGTTATTAATGACCTCTTGAGACTTCCTCCTTTGAGAACCTCTTAAGGGAGAGGTTTTGGTATTTTGAGGAGGATGAGAGATTTTTGAAGTGGGGGAGGACCTCGGGGAGATATTTGGGCAGAATTTAGAGAAGTCTTGGAGCTTGAGAGGAGTGGAGAGAAGAGGGAGTGAAGGGGGATTTTTATAGTGGAGGAGAGGAGGGATTTCATGATATCATAATCATTAATTTATTATTTCTTCCCGAGACAAGGAATAATAAGTATTCCATGACCAATAATAGTAAATGGGTCATGTGAATCCACACCAAGGGTGGTGACATCAGCCTTGATGCTAGGAATAGTCTATTTATCTTATAATGTACATATACGACAAATTACTGTACTTTACTATTCATAAAAAATTCAAGTATTTCAGAAAAATCCCAAAAATTCACCCCAACCATTTTTCAACATGTAGAATCCAAAAATGAATTCCATTTTTCAAAAATAATTTTCTAAATATGAATATTTTAATTAAAATCATAATTTATTATAAAAAACCAGATTTAAAACATGCATCAACTCATTCTAAAACATAGATATATTTTACTTCCAACTTGAATATTATTTTTATACTATCATAGGCGAGGTTAATATTCATTAGGGTATATCACTATCATAAGGGAATGTTACAATTCATTAGGTTAGGTTACTATTCACCAAAAATTATTTTTGTTTTATTAGACTCCAAAAAACATCTTGAACACAACCGTGTATGTCAGATTTTCAAAATTCCAAACACAGAAGTGACAAACATATGTTTAAAGGTCACTTATCACTTATTATTTCATTATTATGTGATCTTATGGAATATTTTTAAGAATGGAATTTACATTAAAAACATTGGGTTGTTATATTCTTCCCCCCTTATGAAATTTCACCCTCGAAATTTCATTTTACGTATTAAGCCAAAAACAGGTGCGGGTACTTTTCCTTCATCGCTTCTTCTAATTCCCATGTTGCTTCCTCAAAATTATGGTTCCTCCACAACACTTTGACAAGACGGGTTGTGTTGTTGCATAGAACCTTATCTCTCTGATCTAGAATCTTTATTGGCTGCTCCTCATAGGAGAGATCATCTTCAAACTTCACCACCTCTGAGTTTAGTAAATGCGAGGGATCAGGTATGTACTTCTTCAAGAGTGATACATGGAAAAAATCATGAACTCGATCCATATTTGGTGGAAGTGCAAACTGATAGGCCACAGCTCCTATGCGGTCAAGGATCTCAAAGGGGCCAATATACCTTGGGCTTAGCTTCCTTTTCTTCCCAAATCGCATGACTCTCTTCCATGGAGATATTCGAAGGAAGACTTTATCTCCAACATCAAACTCCAAGTCCCTTCGACGGTTGTCAGCATAGCTCTTTTGCCAAATTTGAGTAACTTTGATGTGTTTCTGGATGACTAGAACCTTCTCTGTCATCTCTTGAACAAGATCAGGTCCAAGTAGCTTTCTTTCTCCAACTTCATCCCAATAGGTTGGAGTTCTACATCGCTTTCCATACAGAGCTTCATATGGAGCCATCTGAATACTCGAGTGGAAGATATTTTTGTATGAGAACTCAACCAATGGGATATGCAAATCCCAACCACCTTTTAATTCAATAGACAAGGCTCTTAGCATATCTTCAAGCATTTGAATAGTCCTTTCAGATTGGCCATCAGTTTAGGGGTGATAGGACTTGCTGAAATTTAATTCAGTACTCAAAGTAGGTTGAAGACTCTTCCACAATTTATATGTGAAACTTGGATCGCGGTCAGAGACAATTGAGAGTGGAAAACCATGCAGTCTCACCACTTCCTTCACATATAACTTCTCAAGTTGGTCAAATGAGAGATCTTCCCAAATAGAGATGAAATGGGATGTCTTGGTGAGTCGGTCAACCACAACCCATATTGCATTATTTCCCTTCGGCATCTTCAGGAGACCCTTGACAAAGTCCATAGTAACATTTTACCATTTCCACATGGGTATAGGCAATGGCTGCATCATACCTTTGGACTTTTTTCACTCATCTTTAACTTGATGACATACCAAGAACCTTGATATATATTCCGCAATCTTCTTTTCCATGTTATCCCACCAGAAGTGTTCTCGGAGATCACGGTACATTTTGGTACTCCCAGGATGGATAGAGAAGGTCGAGTTATGTGCATCATTCAATAAATCCTTTTTTATCTCTAGATCAGATGGTACACATGATCATGTCCAAAATCTTACAACTCCTTCTTCATCAATTTTGAAATCGGAGGATTTCCCATTTTTAACAGCTTCCACCCTTTTCTGAATTTCCGCATCCTTTCTTTGAGCAACCTTTATTTTCTCCAAGAGAGATGTTTGAGCAATCATTTGAGAAAGTATTTATGATGTTACTCCCTTGATTATTCCCATGTCCATCCTTTTAAAATCTAATAAGATAGGATCCTTTTCAATTCTCATCATTGATAAAGAAGCAGGATCCTTTCTACTTAGAGCATCTTCAACCTTGTTTGCCTTATCGGGATGGTAGTGGATTGAGAAGTCATAATCCTTGATGAGCTCTATCCATATTCGTTGGTGCATATTTATATCTTTATGTGTGAATATATATTTGAGACTCTTGTGGTGAGTATATATATCACATTTTCCCCATAGATATAATGCCGCCATATTTTCAACGCAAAGATCACAGCCGCCAACTACAGATCATGTGTGAGATAGTTTTGCTCATGGATTTCAGCTGCCTTGAGGAATAGGCTATCACTTTATCATTTTTCATTAGCACACAACGTAAGCCTTTCTTAGAATCATCACTATACACCACAAAGATTTCTCCACTTGAAGGTAGTGTGAGTACCGGCACAGTGATAAGCCTCTTTTTCAACTCCTTGAAATAGTCTTCACATTCCTGTGTCCAAACGAACTTTACTCCCTTCTGTGTCAGCTTGGTCATTGGGTTTGACAATCGTGAAGAGTTCTTCATGAATCGTCTATAATACCTAGCTAGACCTAAAAAGCTGCGGATCTCCGTTACAGAAGTTGGCCTCGGCCACTCTTCAATTGCCTTCTTCTTGGAAGGGTCTATAGATATCCCTTTCCTGGTGATAACATGACCCAAGAGTGAGACTTCCTCCATCCAAAACTCACATTTACTCTACTTTTCATACAAATTCTCCCTTCACTAAGTCTTTAACACAGTTTAAAAATGCTCCTCATATTCCTCCTTTCTCTTTGAGTATATCAGAATATCATCAATAAAGACCACCACAAATTTTTCGAGGTAATCTCTAAAGTCTCTATTCACTAAATCCATGAAAATTGCTGGAGCATTAGTGAGTCCGAAGGGCATCACTATGAACTCATAGTGTCCACACCTCATTTGAAAGGAAGTCTTGGGAATATCTTCCTTCCTCACCTTTAGTTGGTGATATCCCGACCAAAGGTCCACCTTAGAGAAATAACAGGCCCCACGAAGCTGATCGAACAAGTCATCTATCCATGGAAGGGGATACTTGTTCTTTATAGTGATTTTATTTAGCTCACAATAATCAATGTAGAGGCACATTGATCCATCCTTCTTCTTAAAGAAGAGGACTGGAGCACCCCACAGTGAAGCACTCGGGTGTATAAAACCCTTATCCATATTCTCCTGTAACCGCTTCTTTAGCTCTTCCAACTCTACGGTGGCGATTATGTAAGGTTTCTTTGAGATTGGCAAAGATCTAGGGATAAGTTCAATTGATAACTCAACCTCTCAGTCAGGGGGAAGACCAGGAAACTCTTCGGGGGAATACATTAGTGTAATCCCTCACGATGGGCATGTCTTCAAGCATGATTCTCTCCTTTGTCTCAATCATTTGAGCTAGCTATGCATGCTCATAAAGAAGAAATATCCAAAATTGAGATAAAGATTCTAAAGGAGACTCATTTTCCTCCTTGAACTTGTAAAGAATATAAGGATTCTTCAGGATGTGAAGAGTAATCTCCCTTTCCCAACAGTTGATGTTGGCATTGTACAAAGATAGCCAATCCATGCCCAAGATAGCGTCAAACTTCACTAAAGGAAGTATGACAAGATTTTCTGGGACGTTCAGTCCACAAACATTAACCTGGGAGGAGTTATAAACCATATATGAAATAATTTCCCCATTCTCTATTCTCACAGATAACTTTTTCTCTAAATTTTGAGGTGGTTTTTGAATAGTTCTACGAACCTTTCAAGATATGAAAGAATTCGTAGAACCAGAATCAAATAGTACATTCTCTATTCTTGAATGAATAACAAGCATACATGTCATCACTTAATTTTACGGCTCTACCTCAGTAGTAGTGATAGCATAATACCTTCCTTGTTTCCTTGGAGGTTATTGTTGATTGCCTCCGACAACCCTAAACTTGGGTAAATTGTTCACATAATGCCCAAGCTCCTTGTAGTTAAAACACTGCACTACAGGCTGAGTGTTGATCTGAACCTTCCTTTCTTCTTCAAAATTAGAGGGATTTTTTATATCCCTTCAGCATTTCTTGGATAGATGACCAAAATTTCTGCATTTGAAGCAATTACTGGTTCCCTTGAGACAGTCACCAAGATGATTCTTCCCACAATTATTGTAAAGGGGCAAGTGAGGATTCTTTCCATCATGGTATTTTTTTGATGAACCACCCATGTCATTCTCCAGTTTACGCTTCTTGTCACTAGGCCCATGAGACCACTGAGAGTCTCCCATATCTATTTCAACCTTGAGGGCACAACAGAAAATCTCCTCATAGCTGTCGAAGTCTCGAATTTCCAACACTTTTCGTAGACTCGGCTTTAGTCTACTAAAGAAGTGATCCACCTTGCTTTCGGTGTTCATGACAAAGCCAGAGGCGTACCTTACAAGCCTTGTAAAGTTTGCTTCATATGCCTTGATGGACTCATCTTTCTTCTTCTTGAGTCCGAGGAACTCTCTTTCCATCTTGAGACGGAGGGTTCAAGGAAAATATTTATTGAAAAAAATCCTCTTGAATTCCTCCCAATCTATGGAATCAATTTCCTCTTGGGACTTTGTATTCTTGATCAGTGTCCACCACTGATCAGCTTCTCCATAAAAACGATAGACTACCAGTACAACTTTCTCTTCTTTCGAGCACTAGAGGGCAGATAAAATCTTTTCAATGGAGTTAATCCATTGTTCTGCGAGGAGGGGATCAAAAGACCCGCTAAACATGGTAGGCCTTTGCCGCATGAAGGATTCTACAACAACTTGATCTTTCCTTGGAGGAGGGGGACGTTCCACTTGATTCGAGTTATTATTCATAACTCGAGCCAGCTGAGCAAGTACTGCCATGAAGTTTTGAGCACCTGCTTCCGTCACATCAAGCATGTCATTAGGGTAATAATCACATTTCCTATCACATTGGTTGTTCGGACGTATTCTTCTATTTCCCGCCATTAACTAAGAAAAAGAACTTATAATTATAGGTCTTTAATACTTATGTATTGAGCATAAATAGGAAACTTTGAACATTAAACGATAAACTTATAAAGAATAAGTAAATCCTATCTTGTGATTCCTTAGGTTTATATCTAGGTCATCTTCGATCTATTTCTTAACTTATATTCTTATGGGATTTTTTCCCTTAATAATGGTTTGTACTAAGCTCGTGAATCTACCAAATCATATCCCTCAGGAGTGTCGTAACCAAGAGTGCAGCAAGGCCCGTTGTCGTGCACCAGTTCCCATTTGAGTCTAGTTCAAAGCAGTGTTTTTGGGTTTTACCCCTAGATACATTTGTGCCAGAGCCGCCTCTACCTGCTTGTATCCAGATAGGAATTTATTTTCTTGATAAACCACTTACTCTATACTCACAATAAATTAGGACTGTTTTCTTATACTCAGTATCATCCTTAAGGTAATCACTAAGGTGCTCTATTCCTAATCTCCAAAAATAACTAGACCATCCTCTGATACCAACTATAGAGACCCAAGACTTTTACATAAAACAATTCATGATTTTAAGAATAATTAATCATCAGAGGACAAGCCAAGGATTGTTAAGTCTAGTGTCTTGGAAGACTAGGTACATATAACATAAAACATGGGGCTAAAAAAACACTTCTTTATTTAATCTCCATAATGAGATCCTAACTTCCTTTGAGCCCTTGCATCTGCATAGGGTACCCTGGGGAACACATGAAAAAAGGGATGAGCTAAAAATTCCCAATAAGGGAATGATCATAAGGACACATCTCAAGCACATGAGTTAAGAGGCATGACATAATGATATACAAAGAATAAAACTTATGAAATAATTTAATATAAGCATGGGATCATATAAACATGGAATAATATAAATGTTTCAGAATCATAAATCACATCCTTAGTACGGGTCAAGGCTAATCGCCAATCCTGTTTCCCATTTCAGTACGGGTCAAGGCTAACCGCCAATCCTGTTTCACATCACATCTCATGAGACTTAATCTTACCCAATGCATGGGAGCGCTATCTGGGAGCACCCATCTCAACATATTCATGAATATTCTTTCCACATAAATAATCTTTCCACATAAATAATCATAAATAATCAAACATACATAAACATAAGGTTACCCATGGAAAGAATTGGGTACCACAATCATGACATAAAACATATCCAATGAGCGTATCACAAAAGTGTCCATGAAAGGAAGGGATTAGAACATACATGGAAATTAATAGGGTAAAATAGACATATAAAATGGTATGTGGTGTAAAATATAAGTGAAAACATATTAGAAATGTATTTTAGAAACATTAGCAATAAAACATTTTTGTGCGGTTTTAAGGAATACACTCTAGAGCTTTTCAAATAGAAAAGAAGACATTCTTTTATATAAAACTAGAATTGAATCTAGAAGTTTTTCATAATAAAAATACTGATTTTATAAATAAAATGGTGTCTTAAAACAGAGGATATAGTGAACTTGAAATTTGGGTAAAAATTAGGGAAGTCACCTTAAAATAGGTTTGCTTATCAGAATGTTCTAAGGAGGGAATCTTTCAAAAACATGTATATCCCTGAAAGAAAGTGATGAAAGGGTCTTGATATTAGAATATTTTAAAAAAAAACAGAAGTCATAAGACTCACATAGATAGATAATATAACACCATTTTAAAAGAAATATAAGTCAACCCAAACGAACAAAGAAGGTTTGGGTAGAATTCATTACGATTTTATCGGCATGGTGTCGGGTGTGACCTAGAGGGATTGATGAGAGAGAAATGAGAGTTCTCATCACTTATAAATCCAGATGGAAGTATGTGGGAGGTTCTTAAAAATAACCCATAATTTCATAGTACACATATAAAGGCATAGTATATAGGACAATTTTGATTAAGAGAGAAAAGGAGAGGATCCCTTACCTCAAATCCGGTGGTGTTATCTACTTGTTATTAATGACCTCTTGAGACTTCCTCCTTTGAGAACCTCTTAAGGGGAGAGGTTTTGGTATTTTGAGGAGGATGAGAGCTTTTGGATGTGGTGGAGGACCTTGGAGAGATATTTGGGTAGAATTTAGGGAAGGCTTGGAGCTTGAGAGGAGTGGATAGAAGAGGGAGTGAAGGGGGCTTTTTATAGAGGAGGAGAGGAGGGATTTCATGATATTATAATCATTAATTTATTATTTCTTCCCAAGACAAGGAATAATATGTATTCCATGACCAATAATAGTAAATGGGTCATGTGATTCTAAACCAAGGGTGGTGACATCATCCATGATGCTAGGAATAGTCTATTTATCTTATAATGTACATATACGGTAAATTACCCTATTTTACTATTCATAAAAAATTCAAGTATTTTAGAAAAATCCCAAAAATTCACCCCAATCATTTTTCGACATGTATAATCCAAAAATGAAGTCCATTTTTCAAAAATATGTTTCTAAATATGATTATTTTAATTAAAATCCTAATTTATTATAAAAACCAGATTTAAAACATGCATTAACTCATTCTAAAACATAGGTATATTGCACTTCCAACTTGAATATTATTTTTATACTATCTTAGGTGAGGTTACTATTCATTAGGGTATATCACTATTCATAAGGGTATGTTACTATTCATTATGGTAGGTTACTATTCACCAAAAATTATTTTTGTTTTATTAGACTCCAAAAAACATCTTGAACACAACCGTGTATGTCAGATTTTCAAAATTCCAAACACAGAAGTGAAAAAATTATGTTTAAAGGTCACTTATCACTTATTAGTTCATTATTATGTGATCTTATGGCATATTTATAAGAAGGGATTTTCCATTAAAAACATTGGGTCGTTACATTTCCATTATAAAATAATAACTTCAGTATATTCTATATACTGTGAAGTTATTATAAAAATTATATAACCATATTTATTATTCTATCCATACTATAAATGACAAAGTCACCATATGTGCATACGTTCAGATTACCATCTCCACGTTGTGGTGTAGTTTGTTATTAAAACACTTCATTATTTATATGGGTATAATAATGAGTATAACTAATGTAAATAATAAATATAACATGTTAATGATTCTGTATATATGATATACCATCCAATTACATACGATTTCACCATCAATATAATGATATTTTCACTCGTGTGTACATACGGATTACCATCTCCACGACGTGATAAGATTCATTTCCATGTTCATCATTCAATGATGATTATGAAATATTTATCAATAATAAGTATGTAATATATGACATAATAATGCTACTGGATATATATATATATATATATATATATATATATATCTTATTCACCTAGTTCCATTCAATAAGATATGAAAATAGAAACAACGTTTATGCGTACGTATGACCTATAGTCTCCATAAATGGTGTTTTCCATTTCATATATATGTCTATTACACATATTTATATTCTAAATATATATGATATATAAATCATGTTTTATATTCTGGAAGTATTTAAATCATGATCTAAGTGATACAATCAAGAGTAACAAGTTAAAACACGTACGATAAAGAAAGCGATTGTTACCCGAAATGTTAATTTAACATGAAAATTATTATTAAATGGGTAGTATAAAGTCATAAATAAATCATGTATGATATAATAAATATTAATATAGTTCTGGTATAATTTAATAACCTACTACAGTTTTTATACAAGAGGTTAAACATACACTCGACTAAAGGAAAGTGCAAGGTAAGGGTTAATTTAACAATCTCTTTATTATCCAAGGTTGTTTTTATGTAAGTATCTACTGGGACATATTTATTATCCATTTTCATGTCTCATGAAAGAATTTTTCCAAGGTATTCTTTTTAGGGAAAATTTTACTAAAACATCATTTTAAATGTTATAAATATTTATTGTTCTAAATCATTCTCATTAATGTCCATGTTTTCAAAATGGTTTTTAAGGATTTATTTATATGGACATGAATGTTTTTAAAATGTTAATTCCTTTCAAAAGTTTCAAAGTGGTATGGGACACTTTGATTCAAAAATGTCTTTAAATGTCTTCCTTTCTAAAATTGTGTTACTTTTAAATGTTTTCATGAAAAAGGGATATTTCTCTCAAAGAGTATTACAAATCATTTTTATATATGTCAACATCCTTTGATGGATTTGAAACCTGTTTGAAGTTGATTTATTATGATAAAAATCCTCCATATTGTATTGAAGGTTTTGTGATATGTTTGACTATAGATGTGTTATCTTTATACCATTCATTGTTTATAGATAAAGTATTTACATTTTGTAATCTATTTTTAATACGAATGTTTATGTTATGTTTAAACCTTTTCATATGAGGAATGTATTGGACTTAATAAGTGGCAGGTGGAGCTCACTATAGATCCTCGATGCATCAGTAGGTCTTATTAGGCAAACTAGTGTCTTGGAATAAGGCCTTGACAAAATCTTATTTGTAGTATTGGAACAAGGCCTTGACTATGTGGTTATAACGTATGGGATTATGCATTCCGTCATTATGAAAGTGGCTATTGATATTGAAAGTGATTATGTGACTAATATAATATCCATGTGAATAAGTAAATGAAATTATTTCATTGTATATTTTCCATATTATACTGAAGTTTAAGTTTAGAAGGCTTTTGTTTTAGTCTTATACATTACCTTAAATGTTTATGCTTATTTATGAAAGTTTTCGCTATATTGTTATCCTTACTGGGCATCTGAGCTCACCCCCTTCTATGTTTTAATTTTCCCAGGATTCCAAGAAGTTTATTATGATTGATAATTAGGGTTAATCTAGGGGATTAATGGCATTATCAAAGGATCATTTATGCTGTGTTTTATTTTCTAATGTGTAATGTAATGTTCATGTATGTATTCTATTTTTCCAAGACTGCTAAATTGATCGGTCTTTCGGGACTTGATTACTTGTAATCATGCCAATGTATTAAAATAATACATTGACTCTGGGATTCTGGGGTCAGGGCGTTACAGTTGGTATCATAGGAAGTGTAGAAACAACCTTGGAAATAGATTTCGTTAAACTCTGATTATAGAACATTACCCTAATATAGACTTTGGGGATTAGTATAGAAGAACTTCCTAGAATTTTGGTACTATAGAAATTTTGTGAGTTTTCCAAGGAATATATCCCTATCTGGATACAAGCAGGTATAGGCAGATTTGGCACAGATGTACCTAGGGGTAAAACCCAAAAACACCACTTTGAGCTAGACTCGAATGGGAACTGGTGCACGACATAGGGCCCTTCTTCACTCTTGGTTACAACACTCCTGGGGGTTATTCTTAGGATAATTCACATTTTCATTATAATACATTATGAAGGATTTATGAGTAAATACTTTCTCAAAGAATACATTTTATGATTATAGATTATATGCATAATCTTTTCAATCTACGTTAGGCATTTTACAAGTTTGGAATTATGAATTGTGATTCACAAACTAACCTAGTGTATGTCATTATTTAGAAATAATGCCCAATAGATGGAATGAGAACTCCAAAAATACGCATGATCGAAAGAGTAAGAAGGGTCATATCTTTCATGGTATTAGGCCTACATTTATAAAAGAAATAGTCTCCAACATATTATCATCATATGAAGAAATAGTATCATGTGTTAATAAGATTAGTAAAAAAATTTCTGAGTCCAATGGCTTTGAATGGAAGTTAGATAAGAGAAGATGGTAGAGAGAAAGATGGGTAAAGGGAATAGGGGAAAGAAGGATTTTCCCATATGTGATAACTGTGGAAACAATCACCTTGGTAAATTATTGAAGGGAATGAGAGTTTGTTATGAGTGTGGAGAAAAGGGATACCGAGTACGTGATTACAAGGGTAAGAAAAAGGTTTCAAATGTACAATGATTCATCTTCAAGGAGTTGGGAAACTATGCAAATCAATGTCCAAATCATCAGAGTATACCCCAAATGATGCTATTGGATAATAATCAAGTTATGATACTACCAAAGGTGAAGAGGAATGATTAAGAGTTATTGTGTTGTTATTAAAGTATTGTTCCATTTGAGTATTTTATTAATGATGTACTTGTTATAAGAATTATAGAGTATATAAGGGTTGTACTGCAGTACTATTTCATTAAGGACTTGAGATTGTGTGGAACCAAGAAAATTGACTCAATGGAAGGTTAAATATTTGGAAAATATATGCTTGAGAGAAAGATAAACCTTAATATGATTCTGATACTGAGGTAGTGATTTTGGAATAAAATATGATTGATTTGGATAAATTATATTGGATATTATTGACATCCTTGGAACTGATTAATTATTTGTATATTCCATCATTGTTGGAGTTTACAACATTTTTGGATATAAGGAGTATATCCAGTATTATATAAGTAATAAAGGGGTATGGATGTAATCAATAATGTTTTGTATAAATTTAGGGAGTTACAATGTTTTAAAATAATACACGATGAATGTATTCACATGTTATTATGTGGAAAAAAGGATCTTCATTGTGTTTACCTTCCTTATAAATTTTGGATTGGGAGTTTGGATAGAATTATTTTGGATAAGTCTAATGGTTGGAATCGATTATGTTTGACATTGTATACTATTGTTAAGGTTAAATGATTTCTGGAGATTATTTTTGGATTTTCATAAAAAGGACAACTCGGAGGTCGGGAGACAACCCATCACGTCTGGCAAGGCCGAGAGACTTGAACCCGCAACCGAAGGGTGATAAGGATGGATCAACTACCACTGGAATACATGATTTCATGGTTTATATAATTTAGTTTTTTTAAATAGTCTGACAAATGAATTATAAATTCATTATTTTTGTAACCCTATATGATTAGGATAAATAGAATATTTTTGAATTCCATTATCTTTTGGAGTGAATGATGAGTTTGAGGTAGGAATTAGTTTAAGGATGAAACTCTACTTGTAAAGTATATATATATATATATATCCTATAATTCTAAGATTAAATTAATTTTTAAACTTTATGGAAGGGATCTTAAAACCAAAAATGTGTTATCCTAATACCATATGTTTTGTTGAACAAATGATATTTTAAATCATCAGAGAATGATGGATTTGAGGCCCTCAATTTTACACTTGTTTGCGATTGATGACCTCAATCACTCCCAATAAATATTTATGTTTTCCCTCCAATTATGTGTCTTTAATTTCCACCAATGTTCTCCAAATCTAGATCATAATTTGGTAGTGACTTTTTCATTCCCTTTCCCTCTTATTAAGACTAAATTTTATTTACCCAATTTTCGATGTGGGTTTTCCAGAAAGGTATTTTTCTATTTTTAACCTTTTATTTTCGAAGAACAATTTCAAATTGAGAAGACGCAATTTATTGAAGTAGGTGAGAATGTAACTTCCCAGGATTTCGAAGTACGATATCTCATTAAAGTAATTCAATAGATTGCGCTACACGCAACCCCGAGTTTGAGCACACCACAACTTACCAGACTAGTCATTAAAAAAGAGGTTATGAATAGTATTAAATGAATATAGAATATTATACACTATATATAATTTTAACATCGATATTATGTGTTTCTTAGACATAATATAAGAACAAATTCATTTTTTTTCAGATGAAAAAAGTATTTTTTTTAAATGCAATTTTATCGCCTTTTAATGGAAAACCCTTTTTAGAACAAATATTTGACACTTTTATATATTAAATTTAATGAAATTAAATTATTATTTAGATGTGTGACATAAAAAATTAGTTTGGATAAATTTTTTGTGCTTTTATGAAAACTTTTATATTTTAACGAATAGTGAAAAATACTAGGTTTTTATTAAAAAAAACTTTTTAATCAAAATAATTTATAGTGTCAAATTATGAATTTTAATGGTTTTGAAGTATAATTAGATTATATTTTTTTTCATTTAATACAATTTATGTCATTATATGTAATTTCATATTTAAATTTGACATAAACACATGTCAATATTTTGATAGTTTTTACTTTTTAAAAACCCGCTTTTTGGTTTTGACAGTAGGAATTAATTTTAGATTAATAAATGAAACTTCTATGTTTTTAATTTTTTAAAATAGACTTTATTTTTGAATTCTAAATATCAAAATTATGTTTGGGTAAATTTTTGGTATTTTTCTGAAAAATTTCAATTTTTTATGAATAGTGAAAAACACTGCGTTATTATTTAAAACCAACATTTTATTTAAATAATTAGTTATTTTATTTTATTTTATTTTAAGTAAAAATAGAGATATAATACCTATATAAGTTCAATGTAATTCATTGGAGTCATTTTATAATAATTTTAGATATATAAAATTTTATCGAACGTTTTACCGTCTTTTACAATCCTCCTAGGAGCATGTGCAAATCTGCATAAAACTTAATTTTACCACTTATGTGAGTTAAATTTCAAAAATATGAGTGAAACAATTAATATTATTACGTAAAATGTGTTTCAATAAGTTGAAAATAATTTTTGTTGAATAGTAACTTTTGACTTTTATTTACCACGGTTAAAAGTAAATAAGGTAATTAATGGTAAATATGATATATAAATTACCCTAAAACATGTCCTAATTATATTGGATAAGTATAATTAGACCAAAAAAACCTTAGGAATAAAATATGACCCCCTTTGGTTCACTTGGATAAGATTAGGACATTTATTATTATTTTATTTAAAGAAGATTTAAAAGGGCTAAATTCAATGTTTAATAACTAAACCATTTTTAATATAGGGTTATTCATAAGATAAATTCAACTATAAATATTAATTATAAATATAATAAAATTTCATACATAATGATATTTTATTTATAATTTTTATAAATTATATAATTTAATTTATTTTTGATACAATGATGATACAGTAATTACCTTATTAATGAAAGATGAAAATAATTGATATTATAAATATCCAAATAAATGTAAATTGAGACTTATGATGAATTAAACTAATTTTATAGGTTAATATGACATTTAAGGGTTGGTTAAATAAATTTTATTCAAAGTGATAAAGTTTTTATCACTTTCAAAAAATAAAATACTAAATAGTGTCAAAATTAACATAATTGAGTTTTTAAAACAAATATTATATTATTAATTGATATAATATTCTTACAAATCTAAGATTAAGAAAAAGGACTTATATAAGGTTATATATATTAATAATTAACTACATGGGGTTCTCTTGGCTTGTTATAGTAAGTTTATTAACCATATAATATAAAAATACAAAGAGACATGATAAATGTCAAACTATTTAACCAAGAGTTAAATCTAAAAGATAAGGTTAATATAATGACCTAAACCTATATAAAACTTATTTTTTGAGAGTTTTTACATCCATAACCACCTTATAATTTAAATAATTCATTATAAACCTAAAATTAATTTATTATAAATTAATATTTCAATATTTTTCTAAAGTGAGCCTCACCTCTCTTATAAAAGGGAACTTCCCCTTCTATTAATTTCACACCTCCAAATCCTTTTGGCTCGGCCAAAACCTACCCAAATATCCTCCAAACATTCATCCCTTCATCCTAGAGGCATTACTTTGGTCAAAAATCCAACCTATGGAGCCCTTTTGATCAAATCAAAAGGAAGAACCCAAAGAAGAGGTAAATATTTCATCACCTCTTTCAAGTTATTTTCTTCTTCCACTTCCTATTTATTTGTTGTTTACATATAAAATAATAACTCCATTATCTTCTATATACTGTGATGTTATTATAAAAATGTTACAACCATATTCATTATTCTATCCATCCTATAAATGACAAAGTCACTATACGTACGTACATACGGATTATTGTCTCTACGTCGTGGTGTAGTTTGTTATTCAAACACTTCATTATTTGGATGGGTATAATAATGAGTATAAATGATGTAAATAATAATTATAACATGTTAATTATTCTCTATATACGATATACCATCCAATTACATACTATTTCTCCATCAATATAATGATATTGTCGCTCGTACGTATGTACAGATTACCGTCTCCACGACGTGATGAGATTAATTTCCACGTTCACCATTCAACGATGATTATAAAATATATATCATTAATAAGTATTTAATATATGAAATAATAATTATACTGGAGATATATATATATATATATATATTTATGTACTTACATATATCTTATTCACTTAGTTCCGTTCAATACGATATGAAAACGGAAACAACGTTTATGCGTACGTACGACCTACCGTCTCCATAAACAGTGTTTTCCATTTCATATATACGTCTATTATAAATATTTATATTCTAAATATATATGATTTATAAATCATTTTTTATATTCTTTAAGTATTTAAATCCTGATTTGATTGATACAATCAAGAGTCACAAGTTAAAACATGTACGATAAATAAAGCGATTATTACCCGAAATGTTAATTTAACATGGGAATTATTATTAAATGGGTAGTATAAAGTCATAAATGAATAATGTAGGATATCATAAATATTAATATGGCTCTAGTATAATTTAATAACATACTACGGCCTTTATACAGGAGGTTAAACGTACCCTTGACTAAAGGAAAGTGCAAGGTAAGGGTTAATTTCACAATCTCTTCATTATCCAAGGTTGTTTTTACGTAAGTATCTACTGGGACATATTTATTATCCATTTCCATGTTTCATGAATGAGTTTTCAAAGATATTATTTTTAGAGAACTTTTTACTAAAACATCATTTTAAATGTTTTAAATATTTATTCTTCTAAATCATTCTCATTAATGTCCATGTTTTCAAATGCTTTTAAAATGTTAATTCCTTTCAAAATTTTCAAAGTGGTATCAGACACTTTGATTCAAAATTGTCTTCAAATGTATTCCTTTATAAAATTTTGTTTCTTTTAAATGTTTTCATTAAAAAGTGATATTTCTCTCAAAGAATATTACAAATCATTTTCATCTATTTCAACATCCTTTGATGGATTTTAATCTTGTTTGAAGTTGATTTATTATGATACAAATCCTCAAAATTGTATTGAAGGTTTTGTGATATTTTTTACTGTGGATGTGTTATTTTTATACCATTCATGGTTTATGGATAAAGTATTGACATTTCATATGCTAGTTTTAATGTGAATGTTTATGTTATGTTTAAACCATTTCATATGAGGAATGCATTGGACTTAGTAAGTGACGAGTGGAGCCCACTATAGCTTCTCGATGCATCGGTAGGTCTCATGAGATAAAATAGTGTCTTAGAAAAAGGCCTTGAAAAAATATTATTTGTAGTCTTGGAATAAGGCCTTGAATCTGCGGTTATGAAGTCTGGCATTATGCATTCCATCATTATGAAAGTGGATATTGATATTGCATGTGATTATTCGACTGGTACAATATCCATGTGAATAAGTAAATGGAATTATTTTATTATATATTTGATATATTATACTGAAGTTTAAGTTTAAAAGGCTTTTGTTTTAGTCTTATACATTTCCTTAAAATTTATGATTATTTATGAAAGTTTCCGCTATATTGTTATCCTTACTGGGCATTTGAGCTCACCCCTTTCTATGTTTTAATTTTCCAAGGATTCCAAGAAGTATATTATGATTGATAAGTAGGGTTAAGATAGGGGATTAATGGAGTTATCAAAGGATCGTTTATGTTGTGTTTTAATTTATAATGTTTAATATAACGTTCATGTATGTAATATATTTTCCAATATTTCTAAACTGATCGGTATTTCGGGACTTGTTTCCTTGTAATCATGCCAATGTATTAAAATAATTCACCAACTCTGGGCTTCTAAGGTCGGGGTGTTATAGTTGGTATCAGAGAAATTTTAGCAACAACCTTAGAAATATATTTAGTTAAACTCTGATTAGATAACATTACCCTAAGATAGACTTTGAGGATTTGTATAGAAGAACATCCTTGAATTTTTGTACTGTAGAAATTTTGTGAGTTTTCCAAGAAATACATCCCTGTTTGGATATGAGTAGGTAGAGGAATCTCTAGCACAGATTTACCTAGGGGTAAAACCCCAAAATACCACTTTGAGCTCAGCTCAATTGGGAACTGGTGCACGACAATGGACCTTGCTGCACTCTTGGTTATGACACTCCTGGGGGATATTCTTAGGATAATTCACATTTTCATTACAAGACATTATGAAGGATTTAGGAGTAAATAATTTCTCAAAGAATATATTTTTTGATTATAGATTATATGCATAATCTTTTCAATTTAAGTTAGGTATTTTACAAGTTTGGAATTATGAATTTTGATTCATAAACTAACCTAGTGTATGTCATTGTTTAGAAATGGTGCCCAGTATATGGAATGAGAACTCCAATAATACGCATGATCCAAAGAGTAAGAAGGATCCTATCTTTCATGGTAGTAAGCCTACATTTAGAACGGAAATAGTCTCCAACATATTATCATCTGTTAATAAGATAAGTAAAAAAATTTCTGAGTCCTATGGCTTTGAAGGGAATTCAGAGAAGAAAAAATGGTAGAGATAAAGATGGATAAAGGGAATAAGGGAAAGAAGGATTTTCTCATATGTGATAACTATGGAAAGAATCACCTTGGTAAATTCTTGAAAGGAATGAGAGTTTGTTATAAATGTTGAGAAAAGGGACACCAAGTACATGATTACAAGGGTAAGAAAAAGTTTTCAAATGTAAAATGATTCATCTTCAAGGAGTTGGGACACTACGTGAATCAATGTCCAAATCATCAGAGTATAACCCAAATGATGATATTAGATAATAATCAAGTTATGATACTACCAAAGGTGAAGAGGAATGATTAGGAGTTTTTATGTTGTTATTAAAGTATTGTTCCATTTGAGTATTTTATTAATGATGTACATGTTATAAGAATTATAGAGTATATAAGGGTTGTAATGCAGTACTATTTCATTAAGGACTTGAGATTGTGTGGAACCAAGAAAAGTCACTCAATGAAAGGTTAAATTTTTGGAAAATATATGGCTTAGAGAAAGATAAACCTTAATATGATTTTGATACTGAGGTAGTTATTTTGGAATAATATATGATTGATTTGGATAAATTATATTGGATATTATTGATATCCTTCGAACTGATTAATGATTTGTATATTCCATCATTGTTGGAGTTTACAACATTTTTGGATAGAAGAATTATATCCATTATTCTATAAGGAATTAGGGAGAATGAATGTAATCAATAAGGTTTTATGGAAATTCAAGGAGTTACAGTGTTTTGAAATAATATATGATGAAGGTATTCACATGTTATTACATGGAAAAAAGGATCTTAATTGTGTTTACCTTATAAATTTTGGACTGTGAGTTTGGACAGAAGTATTTTGGACAAGTCTAAAGGTTGGAATCGATTAATTTTTACATTGGATACTATTGTTAAGGTTAAATGATTTCTTGAGATTATTTTTGGATTTTCATAAAAAGGATAATCCGGAGGTCGGGCGACAACCTGTCGCGTCTGATAAGGCCATGAGACTTGAACCCACAACCGAAGGGCGACAAGGGTGGATCACCTACCACTGGAATAAGTGATGTTCTGGTTTATATAATGTAGTTTTTTAAATAGTCAAAAAAATGAATTATAAATTCATTATTTTTGGAACCCTATATGATTAGGATAAATAGAATGTTTTTGAATTCTATTATCTTTGGATTGAAAGATGAGTTTGTGGTAGGAATTAGTTTAAGGACGAAACTCTAATTGTCAAGTATATATATATATATATATATATATATATATTCTCTTATTATATGAATAAATTAATTTTTAAACGTTAGGGAAGGGATCTTAAAACCAAAAATGGGTTATCCTAATACCATATGTTTTTTTTGAACCCATGATATTTTAAATCATTATATTGATGGCTTTGAGGCCCTCAATTTTACAATTGTTTGTGATTGATGACCTCAATCACTCCGTATAAATATTTACGTTTTCCCTCCAATTAGGTTTCTCTAATTTCCACTAATGTTCTCCTTATCGAGATCATAATTTGGTCGTGACTTTTTCATTCCCTTTCCCTCTTATTAAGACTAAATTTTATTTACCCAATTTCTGATGTGGGTTTTCCACAAAGGTATTTTTCTATTTTTAACCTTTTATTTTCAAAGAAAAATTTCAAATTTAAAGGATGAAATTTATTGAAGGAGGGGAGAATGTAACACCCCAATATTTCATAGTACGATATCCCATTAAAGTAACTAAATAGCTTGTGCTACACACAACCCAGAGTTCGAGCGCACCACAACTTACCAAACTAGCTGTTCAAAAAGAAGTTATGAATAGTGTTAAATGAATTTTGAATCTTATACACTTTATACAATTTTAACATCCATATTATGTGTTTCTTAGACATAATATAAGAACAAATTCATTTTTTTCACATGAAAGAAGTATTTTTCTAAAATGTAATTTTACCACCTTTTAATGGAAAACCCTTTTTAAAACCAACAATTGACACTTTTATATATTCAATTTAATGAAATTAAATTATTCTTTATATGAGGAACATAAAATTTTAGTTTGGATAAAATCTTGGTGCTTTTCTAATAACTTTTATATTTTGACGAATCGTGAAAAATAGTATGTTTTAATTGAAAACAACTTTTTTAATCGAAATAATTTATAGTGTTAAATTATGAATTTTAAAGTTTTTGAATTATAATTAGATTATATTTTTATTATTTAATACAATTTAGGTTATTATAAGTAATTTCACATTTAAATTTGACATTCACACTTGTCAATCTTTCGATAGTTTTTGCTTTTTAAAAACCCGCTTTTTGATTTTGACAAAGGAAATTAATTTTAAATTAATAAATGAAACTTATATATTTTGAATTTGGTAAAATAGAGTTCATTTTTGAATTTAGAATATCAAAATTAGGATCTGGTAAATTTTCGGTATTTTTTTGAAAACTTTCAATTTTTGATGAATAGTGAAAAACACTGCGTTATTATTTAGAACCGACATTTTATTTAAATAATTAGTTATTTTATTTTAATTTATTTTAAGTCAAAGTAGATATATAATACCTATATAATTTCATTGTAATTAATTGGATTAATTTTATAATAAGTTTAGATTTATAAAATTTTATCGAACTTTTTACCATCTTTTACAAACCTCCTAGGAGCATTTGCAAATCTGAATAAAACTTAATTTTATTGCTTCTGTGAGTTTAATTTCAAAAATATTAGTGAAAAAATTAATATCAATAAGTAAAATTTGGTTCAATAAGATAAAAATAATTTCTGGTGAATAGTAACTTTTGACTTTTATTTACCATGGTTAAAAGTAAATAGGGTAATCAAGGGTAAAAATGATATCATAATTATCCTAAAATATGTCCTAATTCTATTGGATAAGTATAATTAGACCAGAAAAGACCTTATGAATAATATATGACCCCATTTTATCTATTTGGATAAGATTAGGACATTTATTATTATTTTAATTAAAGAAGAGTTAAAAGAATTAAATTCAATGTTTAATAACTAAATTTTTTTTAATATAGGGTTATTCATAAGATAAATTAGACAATAAATATTAATTATAAAGATAAAAAAATTTCCTACATAATGGTATTTTATTTATAAATATTATACATTAAATAATTTAATTTATTTATGACACAATGATTGTGCAGTAATTACCTTATTAATGAAAGATTAAAATAATTAATATTATAAAAATCCAAATAAATGTAAATTGAGACTTATAATGAATTAAAATAATTTTATAGGTTAATATGAAATGTTAGGGTTGGTTAAATAAAATTTATTCAAAGTGATAAAGTTTTTATGGCTTTCAAAAAAATCAAATACTAAATAGTGTCAAAATTGACATAATTGAGTTTTTAAAACAGATATTATATTATTAATTGATTTAATATTCCTAAAAATATAAGGTTCATCCAAAGGACTTATATAAGGTTATATATATTAATAATGAACCACATGGGGTTCTCTTGGCTTGTTATAGTAAGTTTATTAACCATATAATATAAAAATATAAAGAGACATGGTAAATGTCAAACTATTTAACTAAAAGTTAAATATAAAATATAAGGTTAATATGATGACCTAAATCATTATAAAACCTATTTGTTGAGAGGTTTTAGACACATACCCACTTTATCCTTTAAATAATTTATTTTTGAGCCATTATAAACCGAAAATTATTTTATTATAAAATAATATTTCAAGCTTTTCCTAAAGTGACCCTCACCTCTCTTATAAAAGGGAACTTCCCCTTATCTTAATTTCACTCCTCCAAAGCCTTTTTGCTCGGCCAAAACCAACCAAATATCCTCCAAACTTTCCTCCCTTAATCCTAGAGTCATTCCTTTGGTCAAAAAGCCAACCTAAGGAGCCCTTTTGATCAAATCAAAAGGAAGGACCCGAAGAAGAGGTAAATATTTCAGTACCGTTTTCATGTTATTTTCTTCTTCCACTTCCTCTTTATTTGTTGTTTCCATTATAAAATAATAACTATAGTATCTTCAATATACTGTGATGTTATTATAAAAATGTTACAACCACATTCATTATTCTATTCATCCTATAAATGAAAAATTCACCACACGTGCGTACGTACGGATTACCGTCTTCACGTCATGGTATAGTTTGTTATTCAAACACTTCATTATTTGGATGGGTATAATAATGAGTATAACTGATGTAAATAATAAATATAACATGTTAATTATTTTATATATATGATATACCATCCAATTACATATGATTTCACCATAAATATAATGATATTGTCGCTTGTGCGTACGTATGGATTACCGTCTCCACGACGCGATGAGATTCATTTCCATGTTCACCATTCAACGATGATTATAAAATATATATCACTAATAAGTATGTAATATATGAAATAATAATTTTACTGGAGATATATATATATATATATATATATATGTACTTACATATATCTTATTCACTTAGTTCTATTCAATACGATATGGAAACAGAAACAACGTTTATGTGTACGTAGGACCTATCGTCTCTATAAATGGTGTTTTCCATTTCATATATATGTCTATTATAAATATTTATATTCTAAATATATACTATATATAAAAAATATTTTATATTCTGGATGTATTTAAATCATGATCTAAGTGATACAATCAAGATTAACAAGTTAAAACACGTATGATAAAGAAAGTGATTATTACCCAAAATGTTAATTTAAAATGGAAATTATTATTAAATGGGTAGTATAAAGTCATAAATGAATCATTTATGATATAAGAAATATTAATATGTTTATCTTATAATTTAATAACATACTAAGGTCTTTATACAGGAGGTTAAACGTACCCTCGACTGAAGGAAAGTGCAAGGTAAGGGTTAATTTCACAATCTCTTTATTATCCGGGGTTTTTTTTACGTAAGTATCTACTGGGAAATATTTATTATCCATGTCCATGTTTCATGAAAGTGTTTTCAAAGTGATTCTTTTAAGGTACATTTTTACTAAAACATCATTTTAAATGTTTTAAATTTTTATTCTTCTAAATTATTCTCATTAATGTCCGAGTTTTCAAAATGGTTTTTAAGGATTTATTTATATGGACATAAATGTTTTTAAAATGTTAATTCCTTTAAAAAGTTTAAAATTTTTATGGTACACTTTGATTCAAAAATTTCTTTAAATGTATTCCTTTCTAAAATTGTGTGACTTTTAAATGTTTTCATGAAAAAGAGATATTTCTCTCTAAGAGTATTACAAATCATTTTCATCTATGTCGAAATTCTTTGATGTATTTTAAACTTGTTTGAAGTTGATTTATTATGATAAAAATCCTCCATATTTTATTGAAGGTTTTGTGATATGTTTGACTGTAGATTTGTTATTTTTATACTATTCATGGTATATGGATAAAGTATTGACATTTCATATGCTAGTTTTAATACAAATGTTTATATTATGTTTAAACCTTTTCATATGAGGAATGCATTGGACTTAGTAAGTGACGGGTGGAGCCCGCTATATATACTCGATGCATCGGTAGGTCTCATGAGACAAACTTGTGTCTTAGCAAAAGTCCTTGACAAAATCTTATTTTTAGTCTTGGAACAAGGCCATGACTATGTGGTTATGAAGTCTGGAATTATGCATTACATCATTATAAAAGTGGCTATTGATATTGCATGTGATTATTTTACTAGTAGAATATCCATGTGAATAAGTAAATGGAATTATTTTGTTGTATCTTTTCCATATTATGCTGAAGTTTAAGTTTAAAAGGCTTTTGTTTTAGTCTTATAAATTTCCTTAAATGTTTATGCTAATTTATGATAGTTTCTGTTATATTGTTACCCTTACCGAACATCTGATCTCACCCCTTTCTTATGTTTTCTTTTTCCTAGGATTATAAGAAGTGTATTATGATTGATAAGAAGGGTTAAGCTATGGGATTAATGGAATTCTCAATGGATCAATTATGTTGTGTTTTATTTTATAATTTGTAATGTAACAATCATTTATGTAATCTATTTTTCAAGACTGCTAACCCGATCGGTATTTTGGTACTTCATTCCGTGTAATCATGCCTATGTATTAAAATAATGCACCTACTCTAGGATTCTAGGGTCAGGGTGTTACATGAGACACTTTGGAATGTTTACAGATTATTTCCTCAAGATTTTTTCAATCATCTCATTTAAAGTTATCATCATCTATGTCAACATCCTTTATTTAAACTTTTACTACATTGAGGTTTATCTATTATGATATCGTATACAATATTTTTTTGAATGGTTTCTGATTAGTTTGACCGTGGATGTGATATCTTCATACCATTCACCATATTACTCTGAATGGTTAGTGTTGATGTTTAATGATTGGGGAATATTTATTTAACTATGGAAATATTGATGAATTTGTATCCTCTACTCAATAAGAATATTGAAAAGTAATATTGTTATTGTATTAAATATTTTTATAAAGAATGATTTGGACTAGCAGTGATGAGTGGGCCCCGCTATATCCCCTCAATGCATCGACAGGTCTCATGAGACAAACTAGTTGGTGATAAACCCTTCAAGTTTGTTTCTAAAAATCATAAGGGTTTCTACCCATAAAATTAAAAAGTCTTGATGTTATGATGGTTCATGTTCCAGATACATGATGTCCAAAAAATAAGTATTGTATTTATTCATTATTTAGTTATTACTATCCATGATGTTTTCACTATAAAAGAATCTATGGATGCAATTTCATTCTTAGTTTATTAATGGTGTGTGTTTTTCAATTGTTCGCCATGCCATAATGATTATATGTAATTGATTATGATTAAATTATTATTGTTTTATGCTTCCATTATATGTAACCCTTACTGAGCATTTGATCTCACCCCTTTCATTTGTTTTCATTCCCTAGGTTATGAAGAAGATATTAATTTCTAAGTTTTCTAGGATGCAGTTTGTTAGATTTTGTAATGTATTATATGTAGTTTTCTTCTCCTAATGTAAAATGGATTCCATATATATATATCCAATTTCTTCAAGACTACTAAACTGATCGGTCTATTGGGATTTGATTCTATGTAATCATGCCAATGTAACAAAGTAATGAACCAGGTCTGGGCTTCTGGGGTCTGGGTTTTATAGTTGGTATCAGAGGAAGTTCAGTTGAATCCTTGGGAACTGGAATTAGAAAACTTAAATCAAGGAGAAAATTCCTAAGATAGACATTGAGGATAAGTATAGAATAACATCCTAGAATTATGGTAAGGTAGAGATTATGTGGGTATTCCTAGAAATATATCCCTATCTGAAGACTACAAGTGTACGTGGTTCTATAATAGATATACCTAGGAGTAACAACTCTAGAAAGGTGTTCCAAGATTAACTTGGGGTAACCTGGTACATGAGAACGGGCCTTACTGTGCACCTAGTTTGACATTCTCAAGGGATATTCTTAGGATAATTTACATTTTCTTTATAAACCATTTATAAAGGATTTATGCTTCCATAGTAACCAAATTATATAGTTCTAGGATTTGTGATGCATAAATTTATGTTATATTTTATACCATATTTATAGTTATAGAGAGTTCATAATTTTATGAGATAATATATTATATGGAATTGATTAGAAATGGTTCCTAGAAGAAGGAATGATAACTTAAATTCATGTGATTAAAAGAGTAATAAGAACCACATCTTTCATGGTATTAAGACAAAAGTTTCAATGGAAATAGTCTCCAAGGCATCCTCATCATATGAGTAAATAGTATAATGTGATAAAAAAGTATCTAAGGAATTATCTAAGTTTTATAGATTTGAAGGGAAGAAAAAGAAGAAGAGGATGGATGAGAAAAACATGGACAAAGGGGAGAAGGGAAAGAAGGGTTTTCCCACATGTGATAACTATGAAAAGAATCATCCAAGAAAATGCTTGAAAGGCCTAGGATTTTGTTATTAGTGTGGAGAAAAGGGTCACTAATCTAATGAATACAAAGGGAAGAGAGAAATAAAATATGTTTAGTGTTTCAACTGCAAGGAGATGAGACACTATGCAAAATAATGTCTCAACGTCAAAGGAATATTCCCAAAATTATGTTACATGATAATTATCAAGTCATGATACTTCCACAGATGAAATGGAATGATTAATATGACTCATCATGAATCATGTCCTTTGAATATTTTATTAGCGATGTACTGATTATAAGAATTATGTAATATATGAGGGTTGTACTGCCGTACTATTTCATTAAGAATTTTAGGCCATATGATGAATTGTTCCAAGGATATATGACACAGTAGAAAGTTAATATATTGGGAAATTATATGGATGAGGGAAATACAACCCTAAGTATGTTCCTAATAATTAAGATAATGATGAAGAAATTATTGATTTGGATAAGTAATCACTACCTCAAAACTGATTATTGACTTTTATGAAAGTGGTCCATGCTATTATTGATGGATTTTACAATATTTATGATATAAGGAATATATATAATAGCATGTGTATGGATGAATGCATGTTTCCAATAATGTTTTATGGAAATTTGAATTATTACCATATTTCAAGAGGATACATGATGAAAATATTCACATGTTTGGAATGTGAAAATTTAAGGCTACTTCATGTTGATTAAAGGCAAATAAGGTAGCATGCACATTGAGCAGGATGAATCATGGAGTTCTAAACAAAATGTGGATTTCCAAGGACCCCATGTATATGGATCTAGAAAGGATGTATATGAGAATGATTCTAAAGTTTTTGATCATGATATTTTGGAAAGCAAAACCATTTATAAAATGGTTTAAGTTGATCATTGTATGAGGATTTAGAGTTTAATGTCACCACATGATGAAACCTGTGCTAAGATATGAAGTATAGATAACTCAAGACACAAACAAAGGATAAGATTGTGTTTATGAAATAGATTCATATATTTATACTCTTATAGAGTTTAATAATTCCACAAATATAGGGAAATAGTCTTAAACAAAAATGTTGTCCTATTATCATTTTTCTCATAACTATAGTTTATGGTTTTGTGGTAATGATTTTTCTTCTAATAATGTTCTCTATCACTTTGCATCAAAACATGATGGTTTGATTATTCTTCCATGACCATGTTATTTAATTAGAATGTGTAGTTTTGTATTAACTAATTAAATTCCCTTTCCTTCTTATTAATAGGATATTTTAACCAAATTTTTTATGTGGGTTTCCCATAAAGGAATTTTCAAGTATCAACCACGAACTTTTGAAATTCAATTTCAAAATTTTGAGGATGAATTTTTTGTAAGGAGGGAATAATTTAACACCCAAAGGATATAAAAATAAATTTAATATTTAATGAATGAAAATTTGAGTCTCTAAAAAACCAAACTTTTTTATAATCAATCCAACAAACATAAATTTTCCACTTCTGTGATTTGAATTTCAAAAATCTGACATACACAGTTGCATTCAGGGTGATATTTGGAGTATGATAGAACAAAATTAAATTTTGGTGAATAGTAATCTACCCTTGTGAATAGTAATATAACCTTATGAATAGTAATGTTACCTTTATGAATTTAATATGAACCTTATGAATAGTAACAACACCCAAGAAAGTTTAAATAAAATTTAGGCACATTATAAATGAAGTAGAATATTTTATAAATTATTAATTAAGTATTTAATTTTTATGAGTGATAAATATTTAATTAAAATTTTAAATTAATAAATAAATTAATTTTTATAAAATGGGTTCCTAAATAAATATTTTGTTATTCTAGGATTTTATGATAATTTTATGAGACCACAGTTATTTTTTAAAAGTATTATAAAAGCGGTTTTAAATATAAAATCTGTATTTTTCAAATAAATAATTATTTTATTTAAAAATTAAATTTCACATATTTATAAAATTATTTTGATAAAATGGAGTCCTTTTTTTGGATTCTACATGCCAGAAAATGGTTTGGGTGAATTTTTTGGATTTTTTTGAAATACATGAATTTTTTATGAATAGTAAAATAAGATAATTTACGATAATTGCTAAATACATAATTTATTGAGTCATAAGTGATGTAAGGATGATGTAAGAACACTTGGTTAGAAAAAAAATGCAATTATTATTGTTTTTGGTCACATTAATCAAGATTATTCATAGTCTTGAGCAAAAATATTAAACTAATGATTAAAATAACGAGAAACCCCTCCTCTCTTTCACTATAAATACCACCCCTCCTTACCTTTTATCTTCAATCCTCTCAAGCCTTGTGCCTTGTCTAAATTCTACCCAAATATCATCCCAATATCCTACCCCATATGCATCATCCCTTGGTCTCATAAAAAGACCAAATCCTCTCCGACAGTGAGGCTCTCAAGGAAGATTAATTCAAGAGGTAAATTCATCTTTTCATTTCTTTTACTTTCTTTTCAAGTTCCTTTGTTTACTTTTATATCCTCACCTATCCTCACTAAATGTTATGAAAACTTCATTAACTTACATAAAAGTTAATGTTTTTATGACGATGTAATAAGTTATTATCATCTCTCCTTTACCATTATTTTATGTTTGTAGTAAAAAACACCGTCTAAGATGTGCTAATTTACAACATTCAAGGACAATGGGTTTTCAATTTCTATTATCGTATTAAATTATTTTTATGAAACCATTATTATGGTTAACCCAAACTATAATATATTCATTATGACTCATCTATGTTTCTGGAATCTTTTTGTACACATGGTTTTGATTTATAAAGAAAAATGACTTCGTTGTGTTCAAAAACTGCTAATTAACTGAAATGATTATCATTAAATAACTTATATAATGATTCATCATCACTCCAAGTAACCAATTTAAATTTACAAACATGTAACCTTATGTATGGTCACTAGTAAAATATAACTTCAATTATAAAAAACCATCCTCATTTTACACGATTCTTCATTCATTTATATAAGTAAACCAGTCATGAATACCATGGAAGAAAATACTCCCAAACAATAAAATTGAACCTCTTAAACCCATCAAAATGGTCATGAATGAAATTAATAAGGCTATAATAAATCAATTACATAAAAAATAGGTTCTGGAAATATTAATTAATTAATTTAATTTGGTTATCCAAGACACTAATATCAAGTGAAAAACACCATCATACTTAAGGTAAGGTTCTACTACTCGAACCTTCATTTTCATTCAGGTCACTATTATTCTCTACTTATCTCAATAAAATTATAATTTATTCTTATATACTCCTAATAAATTTTGTTCTAATGTTATATATATGTTTATCAATCAGATTCCTTCTTTATTTTGTGGAGAGTTGTATGTTTCAAAAGGATCTTTCAAAAATTATTTATGATAAATAACCCTGTTTCAAGGGAACTTCTCAACTTTTTACCTATTTTCATGTGCACTATGTAATATATTTTAAGAAATTATTATTTTTAAATCACATATTTTATCATGAAAAATAATAATTTTTCATTTCTGGTTTTATTAAATCAAACACACCTTTCTTTCTTTAAAATCTCTTTAATATTTTCTTAAAACCACACTAAAATGTTATATTTCTAAATTTTCTTTAAAAACTATTTTTACATGATTTTACTTTATTGAGACAAAATTTATGAATAAAATATAATTTCAATATTATTATCTTTTCTTTTCTGAGATATATATGTTTAAAAAACTAATTTCATGACAAATATAAACGATTTTCCAAAATAACTCTTCTTTCTAAAGTAAAAAAGGATTTTTTTTCTCATCTCACTTTAACTTTTATGAGATATATTACATGTTCACCACTTAGTCCTTGCAAATGGTGTATTTAATTCCCTTTTGTATTTCATATCAAGAGTCTACTTATTCTAATGATATTATAAGGGATTATTATTTGAATGTTTCAAGGTGGTATATGACACTTTGGAATGTTTAAGGATTATTTACTTAAGAATTTTTTAATGGTCTCATTTAAATGTATATTCATCTATGTCAAAATACTTTATTTAAACTTTTAATACATTTAGGTTTATCTCTTATTATTTCATCTATAATATGTTGTTGAAAATTTTCTAATTAGTTTGACTTTGGATGTGCTATCTTGATACCATTCACCATATTACTCTGAATGGTTAGTGTTTATGTTTAATGATTAGGGAATGTAGCTTTAATTGTGGAAATATTAATGAATATGTATCCTATACTCAATAAGGATATTGAGAAGGAATATTTTTATTTTATTAAATATTTATATAAATAATTCTTTGGACCTACAGTGATGGGTGGGGCCTCCTATAGCTCCTCGATGCATCAAAAGGTCTCATGAGACAAACTAGTTGGCGATAAACCCTTCATGTGTGTTTCAAAAAATCATAAGGGTTTCTATCCACAGACATGAACCATTAAGATGGTATGATGGTTCATGTTCCAGATACATGATGTCTAAAAAATAATCATTCTATTTATTCATTATTCAATTATTACTATCCATGAGGTTTTCACTATGATACAATCTATGAATTCACTTTCATTCTCAATTTGTTGAGGGTGTGTGTTTTTTAATTATTCACTATTCCATAGTTATTATGTCTAATTTATTATGATTAAATTATTATGGTTTCATGCTTCCATTATATGTAACCATTACTGATTATTTTATCTCACCCCTTTCATTTGTTTTCCTTCCCGTGGTTATGAAGAGGAGATTAATTTTTGGGTTTTCAAGGATGCAGTTTATTAACTTTTTTTATGTATTATATGTTGCTTTCTTCTCCCAATATAAAATAGGTTCCATATATGTATCTAGTTGCTTCAATACTACTAAACTCATCACTCCTTTGGGATTTTATTCCTTGAAATCATGACAATTTAACAAATTAATGCACCTAATCTCAGCTTTTGGGGTCAGGGTGTTACAGTTGTTATCAGAGAGAGTTTAGTAAAAATCTCAGGAACTGGATATAGAAAACTTAGATTAGGGAGAAAAACCATAAAATATGAATTGAGGATATGTCTATAATAACATCCTATAATTATGGTAAGGTTGGGATTATGTGGTTATTTCTAGAAATACATCCCTTTATGGATACTATAAGTGGACGTGGTTTTGGAACATATGTAACTATGAGTAAAAAATCTAAAAAAGTGTTTTGGGCTTGACTTGGGGTAACCTAGTACATGACAATAGACCTTAATGTGCACTTGTTTTAACAATCCTAGGGTATATGCTTAGTATAATTGAAATTTTCTTTAAAAATTATTATGAAGGATTTATGCTTCCAAAGTAACCAAAGTATATGGTTCTAGGATTTACGATGCATAAAATTATGTTATATGTTATACCATTTTTAGAATTATATAGAGTTCATAATTTTATAAGCTAATATATTATATGTAATTGATTATAAATGTAACCTAGTATAAGGAATGATAACTTCAATACACGTGATGAAAAGAGTAAGATGGATCATATATTTCATGGTCTTAAGCAAAAATTTCGAAGGGAAATAGTCTCTAAGGTATCCTCATTATATGAGAAAATAGTATCGTGTGTTAAAAAAGTATCTAAAGAATTATACAAGTCCTATGGATTTTAAGGGAAGAAAAAAAAGAGGATGGCAGAGAAAAACATGGATAAAGGTAAGAAGGGAAAGAAGGGGTTTCCCACACTTGATAATTGTGAAAAGAATCCTCATGGAAAATGATTAAAAGGCATGTGAGTTTGTTATAAGTGTGTAGAAAAGGGTTACTAATCTAATGAATGAAAAGGGAAGAGACGAATCAGTGATTTTCAATGATTTATCTACAAGGAGATGGGACACTATGTGAATCATTGTCCCAAGCATCACAGGAAAATTCCCCAAATGATGTTACTGGATAATGATCAAGTCATGATACTACAGTAGATGAAGTGGAATGATTAATATGCCTCATTGAGATTAATTTAATTTGAATATTTTATCAGAAATGTACCAGTTATAATAATTATAGAATATATGATGGTTGTATTGTAGTACTATTTCATCAAGAATTTGTGGTTGTATGATGAAATTTACCAAGGATAAGTGACTTAGTATAAGGTTAATATCTTGGGAAAGTATATGGATGAGGGAAATACAACCCTAAATATATTTCTTATAATTAAGATAATGATGAAGAAATGATTGATTTGGATAAGTACTAACTACCTCAAAACTGGTTATTGAATTCTCTACAAGTGGTCTATGCTATCATTGATGAAGTTTAAAACATTTATGGATATAAAGAATATATCCAATAGCATGTGTGAGGATAATTTCATGTTTCCAATAAGGTTTTATGGTAATTTGAGTTATTACCATATTTCAAGAGGATAAATGATGAAGATATTCACATGTTTGGAATGTGAAAATTTACGGATGCTTCATGTTGATTAAAAGAAAATTAGGTAGCAAATACATTGATTAGGATGGGTCATGGAGTCTAAACAAAATGAAGATTTCCAAGGACCTCGTGTACATGGATATAGCAAGTATGAATATGGGAATGATTCTAAAGTGTATTATCATGATCTTTTGGAAAGTTAAACCATTTATAAAATGGTTTAAGTTGATCGTTGTATGATGATTTAGAGTTTAATGGCACCACATGATGCAACCTGTGATAAGATATAAAGTACACATATTTTAAGGAACAAAAAAGGATAAGATTGTGTTTATGAAATAGAAATGTATATTTATACTCTTATATAGTGGAATAATAACTCAACTGTAGGAAAAGAGTATTAAACAAAAATTTTGTCCTATTATCATTTTTTTCATAACTGTAGTTTATGGTTTTGTGGTAATGATTTTTCATCTGAGCATGTTCTCCACCACCTTCCATCAGAACATGGTGGTTTGATTATTCTTCCATGAACACGTTATCCAATTATAATGTGTAGTTTTTTAGAAACTAATTAATTTCCCTTTCCCTCTCATTAAAAGGATATTTTAACCATATTCCTGATGTGGGTTTTCCACAAGGTAATTTTCAGGTATCAACCATTAACTTTCAAAATTCAATTTCAAAATTTCAAGGAAGAAATTTTTGTAAGGAGGGGAGAATTTAACACCCCAAGGATTTAAAAATAAATTTAATATTGAATGAATAAATCAATGAGTCTATACAAAAAAAACCTTTTTATAATTGATATAATAAACATAATTTTTCAATTTCTTTGATTTGAATTTTCAAAATCTAACATACACGGTTGCATTCAGGATGATTTTTGGAGTTTTATAGAACAAACCTTTTTGTTGGTGAATAGTAAACTACCCTTATGAATAGTAATATACTATTATGAATAGTAATTTTACCCTTATGAATAGTAATATGACCCTTATTAATAGTAACTTCACCCATGAAAGTATAAATAAAATTTAGGCACCTTATAAATGAAGCAGAATATTTTATAAAATATAGATTAAGTATTCATATTTTTGTGAGTGATAAATATTTAATTAAAATTTTAAATTAATAAATTAATTCATTTTCAAAAATTGGGTTCCCAAATAAATCTTTTTTTGTTCTACGATCTTAGGATAATTTTATGAGACCATAGTTATTTTTTGAAAGTATTATAAAAGCAGTTTTAAATATAAAATCTGCATTTTTTAATTAAATAATTATTTTATTTAAAAAATTAAATTTCGCATATTTAGAAAATTATTTTGATAAAATTGAGTCTATTTTTTATTCTACATGTCAAAAAATGGTTAGGGTGATTTTTGGGATTTTTCTAAAATACATGAATTTTTGATGAATAGTAAAATATGATAATTTACGATAAATGCTAAATACATGGTTTATTGAGTCATAGGTGATTTAAGGATGATGTAGTCACACTTTTTTAGAACTCACATGAACTTATTACTATTTTTATTACATTAATAAATATTATTCATAGTCTTAATAAAAAATATTAAACCAATGATTAAAATAATGAGAAACCCCTCCTCTCCTCCACTATAAATACCACCCTCCTAACCTCTTCTCTTCACTACTCTAAAGAATTTTTACTTGTTTAAATTATTACCAAATATCATCCCATGATACTATCCCATGTCTAGGATCCCTTGGTCTCATAAAAAGACCAAATCCTCTCCCATAAATAGGCTCTCAAGGAAGATTAATTCAAGAGGTAAATTCCTCTTTTCAATTCTTTTGCTTTCTTTTCATGTTCCAAGGTTTCCTTTTCTATCCTAAACTCTCCTCACCCAAATGTTATGAAAAATCCTATAACTTAAATGTACTTTAATTTTTTTATGATGATGGAATACGTTATTATTATCTCTCCTTTACCATTTTTTATGCTAGTAGTAAAAAACACCATCTGAGATGTGCTAATTTACCACATTTAAATACGATGGGTTTTAAATTTCTATTCCCATCTTAAATTACGGTCATGAAACCATTATTATAGTTAAAATAGACTATAATATATTTATTATTTATCATCTATTTTTTTGGAATCATTTTTTACACATGGTTTTGATTTATAAAGGAACATGAGTTCGTTGTGTTCAAAAAACGCTAATTAACCCATACAGTTATCATTAAATAACTTATATAATGATCCTTATTAACTCCAAGTAACCAAATAAAATTTACAAACATATAACCTTATTTATGTTCACTAATAAAATATAACTTAAATTCTGGACAACCATCCTTATTTTACACTATTCTACATTCATGTATTTAAGTAAACAGGTCATGAATACCAAGGAAGAAAACACTCCCAAACAGTAAAATTGAACCTCTTAAACCCATCAAGAAGGCCATGAATGAACTTAATAAGGATTTAATAAATCAATTACATAAATAAGAGATACTTTACATATTAATTAATGAATTTAATTTGGTTATCTAGGACACTAAGATCTAGTGAAGAACACTATCGGACTTACAATATGGGTTTTCTACCCGACCCTCCATTTTCATTCTTGTCACTCTTATTCTCTACTTATCTCAATTAAATTATTATTTATTCTTATGTACTCCTCATAAATTCAGTGTTAATTTTATATATATGTGTATAAATCAGATTCATTATTTATTTTATGTGGAGTTATATGTTTCAAAAGGATCTTTAAAAAATTCATCCCGATAGACAACCCTGTTTCAAGGGAACTTCTTGAGTTCTTACCTATTTTAAAGTGCACTATGTAATCTATTTTAATAAATTATTATTTTATTAAAATAAAATATTTTATAATAAAAAAGATCTTGGTTCATTTCTGGTTTTATGAAAGCAAACATTCCATTCCACTTTAAAATCTCTTTAACATTTTCCTAAAACAACACTAAAATGTTTTATTTCTAAAGTTTCTTTAAAAACTATTTTTACATGATTTCACTTTAGTGGGACAACATTTATTCCTCAAATATTATTTAAATGTTCTTAAATTTTATTTTCTGGGATATACATGTTTAAAAATCTGATTTCATGACAAATATAAATGATTTTACAAAAGAACTCTTCTTTCTAAAGTAAAAAGGATTTTTTCTCATCTCACTTTAACTTTTATGTGATATATGCCTTGTTCACCAATTTTTTTGTGCATGTGGTGTATGTAATGAGAATTGGTATTACATATGAAGAGTCTAATTATTATAATTATATTCTAATGGACTATTATTTGAATGCATCAAGATTGTATGAGACACTTTGGAATGTTTAAGGATTATTTCTTCAAGAATTTTTCAATCATCTCATTTAGAAGTATCTTCATATATGTGAAAATCCTTTATTTAGCCTTTTAATACATTGAGGTTTATCGATTATGATATCATCTATAATATGTTTTTTAAAGGTTTCTGATTAGTTTGAATTTGGATGTGCTATCTTGATACCATTCACCATATTACTCCAAATGATTAGTGTTTATGTTTAATGATTGGGGAATGTTGCTTTAAATGTGAAAATATTGATGAATTTGTATCCTATAACAAATATGAATATTGAAAAGGCATATTTTTATTATATTAAATCTTTTTATAAAGAATTATTTAGACTATAAATGAAGGGTGGAGCCCGCTATTGCCCCTCGATGCATCGACAGGTCTCATGATACAAACTAGTTAGAGACAAACCCTTCGAGTTTGTTTCTAACAATCAGATGGGTTTATACCCAAATACTTAAACCATATTGATGGTATGGTGGTTCATGTTCTAGATACACGACATCCAGAAAATAAGAATTATATTTATTCATTATTCAGTTATTACTACCCCTAAGGTTTTCACTATGAAAAAAATCTATGGATTCACTTTCATTCTCAGTTTATTGATGATGTGTGTTTTTCAATTATTCACCATGACATAATTATCATGTTTAATTTATTGTGATTAAATTATTATTGTTTCAAGATTTCATTTTATGTAACCCTTACTGAGAATTTGAGCTCACCCCTTTCATTTGTTTTTCTTCCCCAGGTTATGAAGAGGAGATTACTTTTTGATTTTTCAAGGATGTAGTTTGTTAGATTTTATTATCTATTATATGTTTTTTTCTTCTCCCAATGTAAAATGGGTTCCATGTATGTATCTTATTTCTTCTAGACTACTAAACTGATTGGTCCTTCAGGATTTTATTCCTTGTAATCATGTGAATGTAACAAATTAATGTACCGGCTCTAGGCTTCTAGGGCTGGGGAATTACACAACATATATTCTAAACATAAGGCCTATACACACACACTATAGTTCCTATGTAGGTGTGATCATAAAATTTAGTGGGTCATCACCAATGGTGTACCTAATAAAAACCAGTATATATGAGCATACATGTACTAAATTAAGTAAGACATAACATCATATTCATACATAAGTAATGTATTAGGAACTCTATATTTCTCTATAATGGTCAATATATACCTATTTAAATTAATTTTGGAAGGGCATGATACTCTCATAGTCTAAACATAACCTAAGTGTGAAGGATGTGTCATCAATATTAAAGGGGCGAACGATTCACCCAAAATAAACTAGTCAAGTTGAATGATATATCACCAATCATATTAGAGTAGAATAATATATCATAATATTTGTCAACAATGGTGGATGATTTACCATTAAAATCAACATGGAAAATGAGGTCTTAGCTAGTGATCGATGTACCATCAATCAAATAGACAATAGTTAGAATAATGTATCTCTACATTAATTGTAACAACCCAAACTTTCATTAATGAAAATTTATCTTGATCTAAGTAAATGTCATATTATGGTTATATAAAATGTGAACTTCATTGGTTTTATGTTTCTAGATTTTAAAATACCGTTATGAATTGTGACAGTTGCTAATATAGTCATTGAACAATGATCTCATGATTAGTATAAATATAGGGCTTTAACAAATCCAATTTACTCAGACAAAGGAAGTGATGGCTTCATCCAGTAGACTTTCCCCATATGAAGCCCATTTTTTAGAGCTCGTAAAGGAGGTGGTGTTATTGGGATTTTCTCTTGAACAAGAATAAGGCGATCTTGAACACGTTAAGCTTGAGCAGAACCGACTATGGGAGAAGTGGAAGTTAATAGATATTACCACCTGAGCAATGTTATCCAAGCCACCCCAAGAGTCAGTCACCATCGCACACCTTACCCTTCGGTATTATGTGGGCGTTATAAGGGGTTATGTAACAAGACACTATCACTACTAATATGTGCGTTATTTTTGTATATAATAATGAATATACATTCATTTTATTATTTTTACCTTGTAAATAGTTTTTAAAGTACAAATAGTATTTTTAGTTAATATTCAACTAAGAAATCTATTTCGATAAATTAACGGATTTTTGAATTAAATAATATTTTAATAAAATATTATTATTAAATTAATTTTTATTAAATATAAATGACCATATAATTTTATGAATGAAATTTTAATTTTTATTAAGGTTTGAAAACTATTTTCGTCAAAACCATGAATTTTCTCTAAATATCGGTTTTTATTTTAAAAGTAAAAATTCACATATTTATAAAATTATTTAGAAAAAAATGAATATTATTTTTGGAATCATAACATTGAAATTATCCAACGGTTAATTTTTCATAATTTTCTGAGATAGTCAAATATTTGGGTAAAAATTAAATACCGTTTAAATATATAACTTGTTTTATGACATCTTAATGACCCATTAGTGAGGTAATAAAATAATATAAACATTATTTTCTTCCAATATATTTTTTAGAATTAAAATAATACAATTTTAGATTAGTTTTATTTATTTTACAAAGCTTTTGTGGACCCTCCAAGACTTATAAAACATTTTGTCTTTTTAAATTGTTTTCCTTGAGAGTGTGACTCACCTCCACATAAGCAACCCTATTATTTTAAGAAGTTCAGACTTTGGACTTATAAAATATTTTTATCCACTCCCCTTTGTCAAAAACCATGGGCAAAAACCATGGGTTGGTTTGGGGTATTGATTAGTTTAATGTGAGGTGTCTGAAACCTAAATAATAAAGAATTCCCTCTCCTTTCCTATATAAACCCACACAAGCTCCCACTTTCCCTTCACTAAAATCATTTGGAGTTAGACCAAAACCTGACCTCATCACTCTAAAATCCTCCCAAGGTTCCCCAAATTTCCAAGAATCCTCTATCAAGCCTCTCCCAAGCCTTTGGGATCACACTTCCATGTAAGGGGTTTTTCTTCCTTTCTCATTTATTTCCAATATTCTTTAAATTGTCATGCCCTTTTAATTTCAATTATAAATGTTGGGGTATGGTTGTTCACCCCCCCATAATTCCCTCATTATATTTTAATGATGAGATACCCCTTTCTCTCTCATTAAATTCCTCCCATGTACACCCGTTACTATACTGAAATTCCGAAAGGAATTTCTCTCTCCTCTTTTACATCCAAGTAATTTTTTATTATGCATTTAAATTCCATTAAGTTTGTTGGGATATGTATCCATATGACCCCCTTAATTTCTATTTAATTTATATATTATGAGACACCCTTTCCTATCTCATCAACTATTTTCATGAATCCTTATGTCATGCCGTTATGTTGTCGAAATTGCACCGCGTTTTTTCCAAGCCAAGATCATTGTGTAGTGAATACCGTACCCATGTTTCTATCAAGGGTATTCAATTTTATGCACATATAAATATTGAATGGTTCTTTCATGTATTTATTCCACATTACTTAATCATGTAATAACTTATGATGTTGATTGATTCCATGTTATATGATCCATGTGGCACACTAATGCATGAAATGAAATGTTTAAGAATGGTGCGCCCTGATAGCGCTTCTAAGCATTGGGTAAAGTATAGTATCATGATACGTCATGTGAAATGGGTGTTGAATCATTCTAATTCAAATGAAACAAGGGTTTACTCTTACTTCATGTGCAATGCGGTTTTACTCATGCTCCATGTGCAACAAGCCTTGGCTCATGCTAATTCCATGTTAAATGTTGTTGCCACATTTCCATGTTACGATTATCATGCTTTATCATGACTTTATGTTCATGTTTCTCTTTTTATCCATTAATATGCCTATTTTATAACATGTACTGTATTCCTCATGTTATTCGATGTTTATTCCCTTACCGGGCTTTATAGCTCACCCGTTTCTTATGCATGTCACCAGGTTATCCTATGCAATTCTAAGTATGAGGGAATGTAGAGGTCATGTAAAGGAAGTTTTCAATAAGATGTTGTGTTCTATGTTTTAAGTTGTTATGTAATGTTCCTAAGGCCCAAAGACACTAGACCTCACGATATTACATGTTGTATCAAGTGAAGGTTTTATGTAATAAATCAGGTTTAAGTGTGTAATAAAAAGTAGGATTTTCATGGTTGGTATCTGAGGATAGGTTTTTTATTTGTGGGATTAGAAGTAAAAAACCCTAGTAAAGACTTAGAGACAATAATAAGTATAATAAAAACATCCCTAAGTATTGGTGAATATTGAGAAAGTGTTTTATCAAGAAAATACATCCATGTCAGGATACGAGCAGATAAAGGCGGCTCTGGCACAGATGTACCCTAGGGGTAAAACCTTAAAACACCGATTTGAGCTAGACTCAAACGGGAATTGTTGCACGACAAAGGGCCTTGTTGCACTCTTGGTTAAGAAACTCTCGGGGTATATGCTTTGGTAAATTCATAAGCTTTGTATGAACCCTTATTAATGGAATTAAAAAAATTCCCCCAAGAATATATGTTAGAAAGTAGATCATGGATAGTATAGATTGAAGCCTATGGATTCATAAGTTAAGGAAATAAAAGTTATTTATAAGTCATCAGTTTTGTCCTTGGATTAACCTTTATTTTTTACCCCTAACTTTCCTTTTTATTCCAGCCAATGGCTGGTAATAGGAGGGCTCGGGCTAACAACTGATGTGAAGATCAATGTGATGACTGTGCAAATGAGAAGCCCAATCCGATTGGAGAGGGAATCATGAAATTTGTCACACTTCTATCTCAATTAAATCAAGATTTGAATAGAAACATGGGTCAATACAAATGTTCAACCCCCCCCCCCCCAAGAAAGAACAAGTCATTATCAAGATATTCATGAGACAAAGGCCTCCTACTTTTAATAGATCATCTGATCCATCAATCACTGAACAATGGATCAACTCCATTGAAAAGATCTTCTCCATCCTTCAATGTGATGAATAAGAGAAGGTTCTTTTGGCTGCATATTGTATGGAAGGTGAATCTGATCAGTGGTGGACGTTTATCAAAAATATGAAGCCTGAGGAAGAGATCAAGGCATTGGAATGGAAGGATTTCTGAAATATGTTTTTCGATAAATATTTTCTATGCACCCTCCGACTTAAGATTGAAAGAGACTTCCTTGCCCCCAAGAAAAAAGATGAAGAATCTATCGGAGCGTATGAGGAAAAATTCACAAGGCTTGAATGATATTCCTCTGGCTTTGTCGTTACCCCTGAATTCAAGGTTAACCTCTTCTTTGGTGGGTTGAAACCTAGCCTGTGGAAAGTGCTGGCGATCCGTGACTTCGACAGCTATGAAGAAATTGTCTGATGTGCCCTCAAGGTTGAAATGGAGATCGGAGAATCTCATGGGTATCATGGGGATAAGAAGCATAAGGTGGACTCCAACGCTGGTGGTATGATGGATAAATCCAATGGTGCTAAGAAGATTCAACACCCCACTTTCCAAAGGTGTGAAAATAAGCACCCCAGAAATTGCCTAAAAGGGGCAAAGAAATGCTTTAGGTGTGGAAGAGAAGGGAACCTGTATATTAACTATTATCAAGAAAGACCCGAATCTATGAAAGATGAGAGGAATGCTCCGTTAGAACCTCAATGCATGGTTCATTGCTACAATTTCAAAGAACCTGGGCATCTTGCAAATCAGTGCCCTAAGCCAAGGGTTTTCAAAGGCAACCAGAAAACTCCAAGGCTGTAAGGGAAAGATTTTACCATCACTACTGCTGAAGTGAACCCCGAAAACAAAGTGGTTATAGGTATGCTAGTAATTAATTCAATAATAGCGAACATACTTTTTTATTCAGTTTCTACGCATTCTTTTGTATCTCAAAATTTTAGTAGAACAATCCTAGAAGCACCACAAATCATGGAATTGAAGATGTAGGTGAGTACGGTAAATGAGGAAATCATTGTATCCCATGAATATAACTCCTCCCCTATCATAATCTATTGATTAAACTTCCTATAGAACCTCATTATACTCCCTCTGGTGGGATTTGATGTGATTCTTGGCATGGATTGACTTTCCTTATATAGAGCCAACATAAATTTTCGGGAGAGGGAAATCACTCTCAATGTGGATAATTTCCCCCCGATACTATACAAGTGAAAGGAGGAAGATTAACCTTCTTTAGCTCCATCATCTCAAGTGTGGATATTATTGCCCTATGAGCATGCATATCTGGCTCAAATGATTGATTCTAAGGAGGAAACCACCCTTAAAGGCATGCCTATTTTGAGGGAATTTGCTGAAGTGTTTCCCATGGAATTGCCTGGTCTTCCTCCTAAAGGGATGTTGAATTATCAATTGATCTTATACTTGGGGCATTTTTAATATACAAGACTTCATATAGAATGGATGTTGTAGATCTTGAGGAGCTAAATAAAAAACTACAGGAGAATCTGGATAAAGGGTTTATACGCCCCAGTGCTTCATCATGGGGTGCACCTGTATTCTTTGTCAAGAAGAAGGATGAGTCAATGTGCCTTCACATTGATTATCGCGAGCTTAAAAAAATCACGATAAAGAAAAAGTATTCTATCCCACAAATTGATGAATTGTTCGATTAGCTGCGTGGATCACAATACTTCTCCAAGGTGGATTTGCGGACGGGATATTATCAAGTAAGGGTGAAGAAGGAATATATCCCCAAGACTACATTTCGTACAAGATACGAGCAATATGAATTCATATTAATGACTTTCAGACTCACTAATATTCCATAAATCTTCATGGAATTGATGAATAGAGTATTTAGGGATTACCTCGAAAAATTTGTGGTAGTATTTATAGATGATATTCCGATATGCACCAAAACCAAGGAGGATCATGAGGAGCATCTAATAACTCTACTAGAGACCTTGTGGAAAGAGAATCTCTATGAAAAGTAAAGAAAGTGTGAGTTCTAGTTGATGGAGTTATCATTCTTGGGCCATATCATCACAAGCAATAGGATATCTATGGATCCCTCCAAAATAGATGCAATTTAGGGATGTCCAAGGCCAACATCGGTAGTGGATATCCGTAGATTATTGGGGTTATCTGGATATTAACGATGAATTGTGAGAAATTTATCATGATGTTCCATCCCCCTTACCAAGGAGGATCATGAGGATAATCTAATAACTATACTAGAGACCTTGCGGAAGGAGAATCTCTATGAAAAGTAAATCAAGTGCGAGTTCTGGTTGAAGGAGGTCTCATTCTTGGGCCATATCATCACAAGAAATGGGATATCTGTGGATCCCTCAAAAATAGATGCAATTGAGGGATGTACAAGGCCAATATTGGTAGTGGATATCCGTAGATTCATGGGGTTATCTGGATATTAACAATGATTTGTGAGAAATTTCTCATGATTGTCAAGCCCTCTTACCAAGCTAACTCGGAAGGGAGTAAAGTTTGATTGGAGTGATGAATGAGAACAAAGATTAAAGGAGTTAAAAAAGAGGCTTATCACTACGCCCATGCTCACTTTACCCACAAGTGGAGAATTTTTTTTGGTATTCAGTGATTCCTTGAAGAAGGGCCTGGGCTGTGTTTTGATGCAAAATGACAAAGTCATTGCCTATGCTTCAAGGCAATTGAAAGTTCATGAGCAGAATTATCCAACACATGATTTGGAGTTGGCTGTGGTGATCTTCACTTTAAAAATTTGGCGGAATTATCTCTTTGGGGAGAAGTGTGAAATATATATGAACCACAAAAGCCTCAAGTATATATTCACATAGAAAGAGTTGAACATGTACCAACAAAGATGGTTAGAGCTGATCAAAGACTATGACTTCTTAATCCATTACCACCCTGGGAAAGCGAACAAGGTGGTAGATTCTCTAAGTAGAAAGGACCCAACAATTATATAATTTATGAGAATTGAGAAGGACCCAATCTTCTTATATTTGATGAATATGGACATGAAAATCATAAAAAAGATAACATAATCAATCCTTTCACAAATGATTGCTCAACTGTCTCTTTTAGAAAGGTTAAAGGATGCTTAAAAGGATGATGTGGGAATTCAGAAGAGAGTGAAAGCTATCAGAAAAGGGAAATCCTAAAATTTTAATGTTAATGAAGAAGGAATTGTGAGATTTGGAAAAAGACTGTGTTCAATCAAGTTCGGAGCTGAAGAAGGAACTTTTGGATGATGCGCATAGTTCAAATTTATCTCTTCGCCCAGGAAACACAAAGATGTATTGAGATCTCCAAGAGAATTATTGGTGGGATAATATGAAGAATTAGATCACTGAGTATACATAAAAGTTTCTGGTGTGTCATCAAGTGAAGGCAGAGAGGTAGAAGTCTAAGGGGATGATGCAACCATTGCCCATACCAGCATGGAAATGAGAGAAAATCACGATGGACTTTGTCACCAAACTTTTGAAGATATCCAAAGGCAATAATGAAATCTGGGTTGTTGTGGATCATCTTAAAAAGTATGCACACTTCATTGAAATTCTTGAGGATTTATCATTGGATCAACTGGCACAGATATATATCAGGGAAGTGGTAAGGCTGCATAGAGTACCACAATATATTGTATCTGATCGAGATCTAAGATTCCCCTCTAAATTTTGGAAGAGTCTTCAACATGCTCTAGATACTGATCTGAACTTCAGTACGGCTTATCATCCTAAAACTGATGGACAATCCAAGAAGACTATCCAAACACTTGAGGACATGTTGAGAGAATGTTCTATGGACTTCAAAGGAGGGTGGGACCAACATCTTACACTGGTTGAATTCTCCCACAATAATAGTTTCCACTCAAGAATCTGAATGGAACCTAATGAAGCCCTATATGGGAAGAGGTGCAGAACACTGACATATTGGGATGAAGTCAGTGAGCACAAGCTACTAGGACCAGAAATGGTTGATGAAATGGTGGAGAAGGTGAAAACCATTCAACATCATATCAAGGCATCCCAGAGTTGACATAAGAGTTGTGAAGATAACCATCGATGAGACCTTGAGTTTAAAGTTGGAGACATGTTATTTCTACGCATATCTCCACGGAAGAATGTCATGAGGTTTGGAAATAAAGGGAAGTTAAGTCCTAGGTACATTGGCCCCTTTGAGATTCTTTATCGTGTTGGGGTTGTGGCCTATCGACCAGCACTTTCACATACCATGGCTAAAGTACATGATGTCTTTCATGTATCCCTCTTAAGGAAGTACATACCAGACCCTTCACATGTACTCTCTTCAGAGGTAGTACAGCTAGAGGATGATCTTTATTATGAGGAGAAACCAGTGAAGATCTTAAATCAAATATAAAAAGTTCTTCGAAATAAGACAATACCCCTCCTCAAGGCGTTGTGGTGAAACCACAAGTTTAAAGAAGCAACATAGGAATCAGAGGAAGTGATGAAGCAAAGTCACAACATCTTTTTTAGTGTGGGAAAAGGAAATTTCGAGGGTGAAATTTATTAAGGGGGAAGATTGCAATGACCGAAAATTTCATTAATGAAAATTCCTCTTGATCTAATTAAATGTCTTATTATGGTTATATAAAATGTGAACATCATTGGTTTTATGTTTCTATATTTTAAAATACCATTATGAATTTTTACTATTGCTAATAAATTTGGTGAACATTGATCACATGATTAGTATAAATATAGGGCTTTAACAAATCCAATTTACTTAGACAAAGGAAGCGATTGCCTCATCCAGTAGACTTGCCCAGTACAAAGCCCATTTTTTAGAGATTGGAAAGGAGGTGGTGTCATTGGGAATTTCTCTTGACCAATCCCAAGCCAATCCTGAACACGTTAAGCTTGAGTGGAACCAACTACGGGAGAAGTGTAAGTTAATAGAGATTACCACCCGAGCAATGTTATCCGAGCCACCCCAAGAGTTGGTCACCATTGCACACCTTACCATTTGGTCTTATGCGGGTTTTATAAGGGGTTATGTAACAAGAAATTATCACTATTAATATGTGTGTGGTTTTTTTATATAATAATGAATATACATTCATTTTATTATTGTTACCTTGTAAATAGTTTTTAATGTACAAATAGTATTTTTAGTTAATATTCAACTAAGAAATATATTTTGATGAATCAATGAATTTTTAAATTAAATAATTATTTAATAAAATATTATTATTAAAATAATTTTTATTAAATTTAAATGATCAAATAATTTTATGAATTCTATAGTAATTTTTATTAAGGTTTGAAAACTGTTTTTGTCAAAACCATGAATTTTCGGTAAATATCGGTTTTTATTTTAAAAGTAAAAATTTACATATTTATAAAATTATTTAGATAAAATTAATATTATTTTTGGAATCAGGATGTCGAAATTATCCAATGGTGAATTTTTCATAATTTTCTGAGACAATAGAGTTTTTTGGGTAAAAATTAAATACCTTTTAAATATATTACATGTTTTATGACATCATAATGTCCCAATAGTGAGGTAATAAAATACTATAAACATTATTTTCGGCCAATATTTGTTTTATAGTTAAAATAATATGATTTTATATATTTTTTATTTATTTTAAAAAGCTTTTGCGGACCCTCCAAGACTTATAATACATTTTGTATTTTTAAATTGTTTTCCTTGAGAGTGTGACTCACCTCCACATAAGCAACCCTATTATTTTAAGAAGTTCGGAAATTGGAATTATAAAATATTGTTTTACACTACCCTTTGGCAAAAACCGTGGGTTGGTTTGTGGTATTGATTAGTTTAATGTGAGGTGTCTCAAACCTAAATAATAATGAATTCTCTCTCTTTTCCTATATAAACCCACCCAAGCTCCCACTTACTCTTCACTCAAAGCCTTTGGAGTTTAACCATACCCAGACCTCCTCTCTCTAGAATCCTCCCAAGGCTCCCCATGTTTCCAATAATCCTCTCTCAAGCCTCTCCCAAGCCTTTGGGATCACACTTCCAAGTAAGGGGTTTTTCTTCCTTTCTCATTTATATCCAATATTATTTAAATTGTTATGCCCTTTTAATTTCAATTATAAATGTTTGGGTATGGTTTCGTACCTCCCCAATATTTACCTCTTCATGTTTGAATTATGGGATACTCATTTACCTCTCATTAAATTCCTCTCATATACACCCGTTACTATGCTGAAATTCTGAAATGAATTTCTCTCTCCTCTTTTGCATCCAAGTAATTCTTTTGTATTTTGCATTTAAATTCCATTATGTTTGTTGGGACATGTATCCATATAACCCTATTAATTTCCATTTCATGTACATATTATGAGACACCCTTTCCTATCTCATCAAATATTTTCATGAATCCTTATGTCACGCTGTTATGTTGTCGAAATTGCACCGTGTTTTTTCCAAGCCAATATCATTGTGTAGTGAATACCATACCCCTGTTTCTATCAAGGGTATTCAATTTTATGAACATATACCTATTTAATGGTAATTTTATGTACTTATTCCACATTAATTAATAAGTTAATAACTTATGATGTTGATTCATTCCATGTTATATGATCCATATGGCACACTTATACATGAAATGAAATGTTTAAGAAGGGTGCGCCCTGATAGTGCTCCAATGCATTGGGTAAAGTATAGTATCATGATACGTCATGTGCAATGGGTGTTGAATCATGATAATTCAAGGTCAACGATGGTTTACTCGTGCTTCTTGTGCAATGAGGGTTTACTCATGCCCAATATGCAATGAGCCTTAGCTCATGCTAATTCCATGTTAAGTGTTGTTGCCACATTTCCATGTTATGATTATCATGCTTTATCATTCCTTTTTGTTCATGTTTCTCTTGTTCTCCATTGATATTCCTATTTTATAACATGTATATTATTACTCATGTTATTCCATGTTTATTCCATTAATGGGATTTATAGGTCACCCTTTTCTTATGCATGTCCTCAAGTTATCCCATGAAATGCTAAGTACGAGGGGATGTAATGGTCATGTAAAAGAAGTTTTCAATCAGATGTTATGTTCTATGCTTTAAGTTGTTATGTAATGTTCCTAATACCCAAATACAATAGACCTATCAATCTTCCATGTTGTATCAAGTGAAGGTTTTATGTAATAAATCAGGTTTAAGTGTGTAATAAAAAGAAGGGTTGTCATATGAATGATGTATCACCATTCACATGTCATAAGGGTGAATGGTTTTTCTTCAGTTAAAATATGCATCACTACATGCTCCAAGGTGAATGATATATATCCAGGAGAATGACATATCACAACACTCATATTGTTAAGGTGAATGATGTATCTTTAGGTGAATGATGTATCTCCATACAAAAACAATATAAAATAATGTATCACTATCCAAAAATATCATTTCATGAACTTAAGAGGATGATATACCTCTTTCATACCAACCAAGGTGAATGACACATCATTGGAACCACACATAATGTGAATAATCCATCTCTACAATCATAATAGTTTAAGTAAACAATTAATCACTATAAACACAAATAGATCAACACATATAACATATCAACACATATCATAGACATATTGAATGAGTTACCACTCTAAGAATAAGTCCCACAGACTCAATTTCTCACTAGGCTACACTTGTCCATGAAAAACCACCTAGGACCCATACATGAATATTGATCTTCTATAGATGAGATTAAGATCTTATATGAGTACCCATATCTCAATATTCATACCATAATTGAACTCATAATACCACAGTCTTATCAAACATGATATTTTACTACTTTTCCTAATGAACATATTAGTTCCATCGCTAAGGAACACTTGAGAATGTCATAAAATTATCAAAATATAATCTAGGGACCATGAAACCCCCTTTTGGTTACATTCCCTAAGTATCTATCCATTTAAAAATGTGTAGTGTACACTAGTACCCATGATTTCAATAAGAAAGGTTCAAGGGACTTTCCAAGACCTAGGTATCCCAATTCACTAGTCAATAGACAGGGTAATCACATTTGGTTCCAACCCAGTATATTATCACATAATCTCTCAAGTCCATAACTTATATGAATTTTTCTATGACAATAAAATATAATCACCCCTATTGATAACTCTTGGTGTATACCATTTACCAATACATGATACTCATAGTTCATAACATCCATAACTCAAGGAATGCACATACTCTTGGGTTACAATTTCACTCATCATTCCCCTCACATGGGAACATAGACATCGATGGATATGAAACATCATACACCACTATAAGATATAATATATGTCCCATATGACCCTTAGACTCACATATCATGAGGGAAAACATTCATAATTTTAAATTGGATCTCTCAAACCAGCTTACCTATGATTAATATTCATTCAATATATGAAAAACCATAGGATATAGTAATATTTGGAACCACCTACCTTGGATATGGAGTTATATCCTTAAACAATCTCTCTCCACCCCCAGTCAACCTAAACCAAGCCTATCTAAGTCATTATCAAAATCCATAAGACCATAAATCCATCAAACTTCCACTTTAATTAAATATAAAATGGATACAATTAATTAAAAAAATTAATCCACAATAATTAAATTAGGCATAAATGAGGTTAAACTAACTAGGTGATGTAATGATACTGATAACTCATCTAAAAAAGTTTGGATCATACCTAGCATGATCCTAAGCCCACTGTTGACCAAATACCTGACATAAGGCATTGATTTATCAGTAAATTTCATCCCAACTTGGAGAAAAAATAAATAAATCATAGATAGTTATCACACCTTTAGAAAAACAACACATAATTATATGTGTTAATATTCTCAAAGCCTCATATAGAAATGCCATACCAATACCCCATAATATCTACCTAATTCCACTATTATCTAGTGTAATCAGCACAAAAACTATCTATATCCCACTGAAATTAGTGATTGAGATAGGAGGAATCAATATGAGAATAAGGATATGAGGAATTAAACTTAAATATTTAAGAACAAATCCAATGATCTCCATGGATAAAGGGTGGAAATGGGGTAGGAGAGGAGGAGAATAGATATTCACCCTTTCCTTAGATTTTTTAAAACAAAGGAACCTCATAAGAGTTTAAAAATAAAATCCATCTAAAAGACCAAAATTCTCTCTATTTTATAAATAATGGATATAGGTAGCACTGGGTTCCCAGTTCTCCACCACCGGTTTCTCAATGATCCTATAGGTACCTAGTGTAAATAATTAACCACCTAGTGTAATAAACCAATGGAAATATTTCCCCATACTCCCTATTAGGTACCTAATGAACCCAGATTTGGTACCAAATATCCCTCTATAGTAACCAATGTTTATTTTTCCTTACTTTCAAAGTCCTATAACTCACTTTGGGCCTCATACAACTAGGCTACCACATTACTAACTTTATTTTAAACTTTTAAAATTAATATATAACCATAAAATATTTATCTAAATTAAAAAATTAAAATCATACCAAGTTCCTCACCCATTAGAACCTGGATCTTCTCTAACTTCACACACTCACAAGAGCAGGTCGTTATACTTACCCCCTAGACTCAAACAATAAGGAATAATTTTTAGATCATAGGTATTCAATTTTATTTGAGGAAGTCCCCAAATAAATGATAACATCTTCTTTTTTCATTTTACTAGAAGGATGGTCTTACACTTGTGTAAAGATAAGTAACTATCAATAAAAAATGTAAATTTATTAAACCCAATATAAACTCACAACATATCTAAATCATAATCAAAAGAGTAATGATATATCCATTTATAATTATTAAATATCTAATTTGAAAATTAAGTGGTATATACTATCCCATTATAAGGATTATACACTTAATTTAACATGAAACCCTCCCCATAATTTTCATATTATAACCAATAGCTGATGATATTAAACTCTATTATTTTCCTTTAATCTTAAACTCAATTGTTTCCTTACCAATAACTAAAATAAAATATGGTTTATTTGATATACTATAATACAAATTTACCCTATTTTTTTTTCAAATAATTTAATTAATTTTCAAACGATATACTCCCCTCATAATCATATTTTTAGAGTATTATTTATGATAAATTTTCTCATGTTGGAAGAAACCTTTTATTGAATTCTCTCTCTACCTCAACCATCATTCATTCTCTAAATAGATTATAATGTGAAACTTTAACACCCTCTATTACATTCAAGAATCAACTTAAACACCATAATTTTATTATAAATCTAACAAAAACATCAGTAAATTTATCTATATAACAAAATTGAATAAAACTACCATCATTTTCAGAGCTTGCAATGGAACCAAATTTTAATTTAAAGGAATATTCAAGAGAAAAATTGATAGAATTATTTCTAATAAATTATTTTGATAATATTTTAAAGCATTTAAAATGATTAACCCAAATCAAACCTCTTATAAACATACTCCTCTATCCATAAATAATTATCTTTAAACATTATCTCCCCTTATAAATTAATATTTTAAAAACTATAGTCCATTAATTATGATTTTAAATTTGTGGTTATAAATTAATAGGGTATTACATGTCCTTGGGGATATATGAGGAAACTTTATGATAGTATTGAGATTCTAAAATATAGTCTATATTCATGGAAAAATTCTTTCTTTTTCATTATATTTGATAAATTAATTCTTTATATGATAAAATAAACCTAGATTAATCAAATATAAACTCTAATCCAAAATTTGGGAATTTTTCTCTTAAACCCAAAATCATATTTTCAATGATCCTAGAAATGAATAATTTTTTTAAATAAATAACTTAAAATTAAATAGTTGAAAGATTAATATATTTTTATGAATTACTTCCAATCAGATGTTAAGTATAATTATCATCACTTTTCAATGATATCCATTAAAGCTTTTAATGATAATTTTCTTAGAGATCTAGATTACATAAAAATCACATTATTAAATACATAGAAAACATATAAATTATCTCTCATGGTTACATCAATAATGACATTAAAGATAACATACCTTCTTGTGTATTATATATACAAAATAATTCATTTTCTAACACTTTGACCATTGATAAAGTTTAAAATGCAAAATTTCTCAATAATGGGAATGATCTTAGCCTTGATGGATTCACTAAAATATTATTATTCATATTATAGGACCTGGTCTCTAGTGATTTTTGGAGTGTAATCAAATAATTATCTATTCCCAAAGAAAATGTAAGAATCCAAATCTTTCTCATTCCAAACGATTGTAATTGTGCCTTTTTGGATGAATACAAACAAATGTTTCTATAAAATTTTATTGAAATGTTATTGGCTTAAATATTTACTCTCTAAATTAAAATATCATTTCCAAAATTAATATTTTAGTAAAAATATACATAATTAGAAACAAATTCATCCTTGAAAATATTTTGATAGATCAAGAAATAGTTCACCTTCTTAAATAAAAAATTGTAATTATAATGGGAATAATCACTTGATTAAACATGAATTGTAGAAATATGTTCATAAAATCTCTTAGTAACCTCTCTATGTTTCATAACATAAATTTTTATTTGATATAAAACTAATTATAGTTATAAATAATAACTTTAAATCTACATTGAATGGATCCACTATGGTTTTTTCAATCCCAAGCGAGGAGTTAAAAAAGGATACCTCCTATATTCTCTAGACTAATTATATTCTATGTCATTAAAGTAAATAACATCTAAAAAATAACTTTAATTATGAATATATTATGTCAAATACTAAAATAATAATAATTACATAATTTAATATTAATAGTGTAATTAATAATAAAAAATAATAATAATATGATGAGTAAAAACCTACAATATATGAAATAAATAATGTAAAATAAATATTTTATAATATTTTTTAATGAATCATATATTTCAATGATTAGTGAATAAGTGTAAATAATAAATTTAAAAAAAATCATTATACATTTTTTTAGTTAATAGATATTAATACTTAAGGATAACGACAAGTCCAATAAACATCATGATGTATATTAATTTAATATCCTTGAAGAACACCCCACACATGATGTGGAAGATGATTATTGTTGATGGGATTTAGTCATAAAACACATTATGAACACCATAACCAAATTTAAATAGATCTATTTTATAAATTTTCTTTGTTAAAGAAAATAAATTAGGGGAAATATAAAAGAAAATGATGTAAAGTAAATGAACAAAGGGGATTTATGTGCTTTGTCCCATGTTGAATTTATGTGTGCAACAAGATCAACACCCCATATATATTTTTATTATGTTATCAAAAATAAAAAATATAAAAAATATAATCATGAATGAAAAAAGAAACAAATAGGGCTAATGAAACTATCCATGTAGTAGTCTTTATTAGACCATGGGGAATCGGTGAACCCTGCTATAATGTGTTAACGTCCACTGACTTTATGGACGGACAAACAAAACACACCTATAGAACTCAAAAACATAAAATTAAAAAATAAAATAAAAAAATAAATGGAGTTATGGCTTCTAGGATAATGTTTTATAACCAAAAACCTTATTACTCACTGAAGATGATGGATATGTGAACTTGAAGGTCATCTGTACATCGATATCCTCGTCTAAGATCATAAGACACAATACCATTACTAGAATAAAAATTTGAATGATTTGGTGTCATTGATAGGGGTGTAAATCCCCAAATCATGAACCTCACACTCTTTTCTCTCTCCATATCTCACTGACTCTTTGTTTCTTTCAACACTAACATAGATTCGGGTAAGGTATGCACTGAAATTTATTAGCACTAACAAGAAAGAACTGATAAAATCATCACCTTTTTCAGTGTTAGATAAAAATGCTAATAAAGGTCACATTTATTAGTGATAAAAAAAGAGTTAATAAAGGTGTATCCTTTATTAGTTTTTCTTAGAACAGGTAAAGGATTTTAATGAATATATACATATATTTATAAATATATAAAAATATTTATAATTATAAATATAAATAATATATATATAAAAATAATTATAAATTCATAATAAAAAACTTATTATATATAATTTTAAAATTCTAAATATAATAAATGTTTTTATAAGATTAGGAAATATGACGGCGGTCAGGAGCTTCTCTCTCTGGTGATCCGATGGTGACTAGGGTTTCCTCAATTCTCCTTCTTCTCCCTCTCTTCCCATAGTGGATTTATTTATCCACAATAGAGGTTTTATTCCTTCAATCCTTTCGGTGTTGGATTGGGGTCAAAGAATCACCTTCATGATTATGTTAATGATGGTGAGGTGAAATGATCATTTTTTATCTAAAAAGGATATATAGCTTTTGCAATTCATCACAAGGGGTGTGTCACCCATGTCAAATCATATCAATCGATGGTATCATAGAGGCTTGAATATGGTAAACATTAAATTATTATGTGCTTTATTTTTTCTAGAGGTTCCATTATAATAAAGGTTTATGATTTAGTTGAATGGATTTTGGGGATTTGGGGTTTCTATAACCAGATATGTGTTTCTTTGGGGCATGGGTTCTTTCAATTTCTTTTCTCTTTTAAGAAGATGAAATCAAGGGCATATGACTTCAATTATCTCTCCCTAAAGCCTATTTTTCTTCATGTTAATGAATGGGAAAAGATGTTTGATCCAATTAATGTTGTGAGTTATTTAGCTTAGGTTTGGGTTAAGGTCTACGGTTTACATAGGATGCTTTGGCATCCAATTATTTTCCATGACATTTCTATGTCACTTGGTATCCCCATCAAGATGGATAAAGAGATTTTAGATGTCAAGAATACACATTTTTCATGATTATTGGATGAAATTTATTTAATTTAAACACTTATTGATTAGGTTCTTCTATCTACTGATGATGAAGAGTTTTAACTGAGGGTCGTTTATGAGAAAATTCCAAAATTATGTATAGAATTAAGTGTTATAGGACATGATCAAGAAAGCTGCAAAAAGGTTGGTTGTCAGTGATGTCTGTTATGTTTGTGGTCATGAAAAGTGTTCCTGCTTGAAGGGAGGTAATAAATTAGTTTTTTATGGTTTGTTGGATCAAAATACAGATGGTAGTTATTCTAGGCAGTTATGCATCAATTCTGCTATTGTTCAACTGGTTGGTAATGTACTTCCTGTTCAGGATGATATTAGTGGTAAGTATGTTGGTGTTCATTATAATGAATATCCTGGGAACTCTGGGTAGTCGGGGATCACCCCTATTGATGGTTTTATAGGACAAGATGTTACATCCTCTTCTATTTTGAATGTTTAAGTTGGGAATTCTAGGTAGGGAGATGATTCTGTTGTTATTGAAGGAGATGATCTTCAACCTGTTTCTACTATTCCCAAAGTTTTTTTTGTGTAGAATACTGAAGGTGAAGATGATGGTCAGATGGAGTGTGAAAATTTTGATGTTATTATAGGACGTGATCAACCGATTTAGTGCTCTAGGAAGTTGAGAATACCTCTTGTTGATGGTAATGTCATATATGATAATTCCCAACATGCCTTTTAATTGAAGGATAATGATGGAGATTATAGACAACCGGGTAATTATCCTTCCCAAAATGTTTTTCATGAGAAGAATACTATAGGCATATCTTTTGGGAAGCTAGGGACAACCCCTCTTAGTTCTAGTAAAACATCTATGCAGTGCTCTAATAAGAACAAGCTCTAGTCATACATTGTCACTAATAAAGAACTCAATGAAAGTGAGGATTTCTTGGGAATACCAACCTAGAATATTCAAAAATCCAGTGAGATTATGGATGCATTTGCTCTGTTAGAAAGAATGGAACTTAATGAGATAAAAGTATCTATAAAATCCACGACTGATGAGATCATCAGGCATGATAAAATGGTCTCTATAAGTCATAAAGGTAGGAAGAAAGTGGATAATTAAGGGCTTTAAATGATTTCAAGGAAAACTGGATTTCAACATGAATCACCTAAAGTTTCTAAGAATAAAATTGATTGGTCAATGAATGTCACTGATGTTAATAGTTTTAAGGTACTTGATTCTCTTAGTGATGATGTAAGTGATGTGTTTAAAGATATTACTGATACTGAAAAGGGTGAACATGAAGTAATTCTACATCAGAAAACTTGGATATGGGGTAGGAATCCAAAGGGTCAAGGTTTGGGACATGGCCAAGAGGATGTAACTCAAGGGCGTGGATGATGTGTTTCTTCAAGATCTTCCAAGCTCACCCTGGAGTAGATTAAGATTAAGGATAAGTACATTGAATTCTTGAACTAGAGGAATTCACAATTAGAGTAGAAATCTGCTGATGAAGTTGAAGATTCTGATCATGAATCTGATAATGATTGTGGTGATGCTTGATTTTTTATTTTTTCTTATGGATGTGGGTTTTATCTTGATTGACCTCATCTTTCTTCTCATGTTCTTATTATCTTTTCTTCAATTTTAATTATATATAATTAGTATATTTATCATATATAATTATAAAACTATAAATATAAAATTATAATTTTATTATAATTTTATAATTATTTATAATTAATATATTTATCATATATAATCATAAAATTATAAATTTAATTATATACATATATATATTATAATTTTATAATTATTTAAATAAACGCACAAATATATATATATATAGATATTTAAATAATTATAAAATTACAAATTTAATTATATATATATTTTTTAGTTTTTTAATTATTTAAATAAATATATATTTATTTATACTTATAACTATAAATAAATATATATTTATTTAAATAATTATAAAATTATAGTAAATATATATAATTAATATATTTATGATAATTTTATAATTATAAATAATTTATTAACATTAGGTCTTTATCAGCACTTTTTGAGTGCTGATAAAGATAACCCTTTATCAACGCTAAAAAAGCATTGAGAAAATGTATCTTTATCAGTATTACCGATAGAGACATGTTTTATCAATGCTTTATTATTGATGATAAACGGTATCTTTATCAATACTAAAACACCACTAAAAAAGGTGTGTTTTATCAACGTTTTATATGTTAACATTGATAAAACTCCCATTTATCAGTGCTTTCTAAAAAGTACTGATAAAATCCTTTCGTGTTTTTATAAATGTAACCCTATCAGAACTCTTCCACTGCTCATGAATCAATATTTTTTGGAATCAAAGCCCTATCACTGACTCTGCTACCCCCGTTGCCGCCTCCGCTACCCCCACCACTGCTGCTAGACCCTACTGCTGCCTCCAAACCCTACTGATGCCACATTACCACCAAATCTAAGGTATTATCTTACTTGTGCCTATTTTTTCATTTATCACCCCTTATTACATTTCACTCTCTATTGAAGAACCATACTCTCATCCTTTGCGTGCATCTTACTCCTACCTCTATTTTGTTTTCTCGGTGCCCTTGATTTGGATCTAGTGGAATCAGTTGATATTTATTCATTCAGATTCCCATTCATATATTTTTTTCCATTCCATGTGGAGTGAACTAAACTAGTTGATGGAGTATAATTAGTATAAATTCAAGTGAGTTCTAAAGAGATTCTATGTTGTCAAAAAAATTTATTTAGGATAACAATTGAAGGATTAATACCCTAGAACCCCAAACTAGTTCAATGTAATTATGTTAAAAGTAGAGAAGGAAAGAGGAAGCTCTCAACTAGAAGATAGAATAATAACTTTTGTATCCAATTCCAATAATTAAATTCAATTTTATTCTAAAAAATAATTTTATTTTAATAATTATTAATTATATTTGTTCTATTATAATAATTCAATTATTCATGAATGATTATGTTTGTTTGTTCTTCTATTATTAAGATATTTTTTATCCTTATGATGTTAGTAAATTATTTTTAATTCTTATATTAGTTTATATATGGTATAATTATTTTGAATTTAAATGAAGTGATTTATAATCATTTTCATGCAAAATATCTTGAATTTCATGGTTCCATATGCATTGTATTTATGTTTAGGACTTAGAATCTTGTTTTGTGTTTGGAAAAAAATATTTTTGAATAGAAAAGGATATTTTATTGAGTGAGTTGAGTTTAAAAAAAAATTGTGATGGAATGAAAAGTATTTTTATGATTGTGAAATGTTTTAAATATAGTGTATCTTCTCTTTTCATCTTTACATGGAATTTTTGGTATTGAAATTAAAAGGGGATTTTGAGAAATGAAATAATTTTTGAAACCATGTGTGAATATTTCCAAGTAAAAAGGAATATATTTAATTTTAAATTTTTGAGAGTTTGTTGATTTAGTTATGAAAATTAAATAACATTTTTGGAATTGGTGGAAATGATTTAACATAGAAAGCTGGATTTCATTTTTAATAATTTGGATTGCTTTCAAAGTGTACATGTATTTGAAAAATGATTTCAACCCTCCTAGGATAGGGGTGTGATTTTAATGGAAATGAAAATTTTAAATTTTTTGTGCTTTTTTCTCATGTGGATTTTTCTTTGGGATTTGAACCCTTGGTGTGCATTGGGACTATGTGATTTGGGTTTCTTTTAAAAACATGAAGGAGATAGATTCATGTTTCATGTTCCTTTATTTCACTTCCATAAAATGTATTGATATGGGGTATAAAGTCCATTATGAGGATATATCTTATTGAAAATACTATTATTATTTTAATGTATTTTTTCTAGTGATTGAATATTCCTAAAATATGAAAGGAGTGGTAGGGGAATGATCTTTTTTAACTTATGAATTATTGAGTCACAATCCTTCCTTTTTTATGGTGACAAATATCCTCATGAGGTTATGGAATGGTTTGGTCATCTTTATAATTTCAGGAAGTTGGAAATGTATGACTGGTTTGGGATGATTATTATTTTTGGGTGGTGTTCTTGATGATATTAGAGTGGTTTGGGAATTTTTAATAGATTTAAATTATAGTGACTTCTTGGAAAAATTAATTTTGATTGTCCTACAATAACCTCCATTAGACTACATGAAAATAAAATCTCACAAAAATACATATAATAATATCAAATAAAGTTTATTTTTATACAAGTATTTTGATATATATATATATATCATGAATGATGTGTATCTTTATAAAAGTCTCCACTCATGCACTAACAAATGACTAAACTTTATTAGCTCAAAAATGGCATTTCTAAATGTTTTAACACCAATAAAGAATGTGTGTAATCAAAAAAAAATATCTTAAATAATTAATACTAAATAATTTTTATTTTATTAAGGAACCCTAAAAAACATTAAAATCATTGTAAATAAATAAAAATACCTCAAGTCTCTTTATAGTACACTCACTAGGAATTTTTGGGATATATTTTAATTGAACATATTTTGTGTATTTATTTTGTTAAATATTAATATTACCAAATCAAATATGATGGATATGAATAACGAATAGATGAATTCCAATGGTATAAAGAAAGTATACGAAGATGGAGTGAAAGCATTTATCAAGTTTTAAAAATACCATGCATATGACCCTTCTTAAATACTTTTTACATGTTTATGTTATTTTTATTCAAGACTAATTAGTCTAGAGGAGTTGGAAGAACACTTGATATGTCCTAGAATTGATCGAAGTTATAAATTTTGGAATAAAAATGGGAAAAAAGAGAATGTAGCTAGTTCCGGGGATAACACTGCGTTTTATGGATCATCTGATATGATTACAAGTGTGGAAAATGAAGAAGAATGTATAAAGGATAAGTTTACTGGGGTGAATGATGATGAATATTTTGTTGAGTAATTGACAAGTATAGTTGAAGATTAACTTTGTAATAATCCAAAATTGTTTGAGAAGTTAAAGAGTTGTGAAAATTTTCCATTGTATATGGTTTCACTAAATATACAACATTATCAGCCATACTAAAACTATATAATTTGAAATCAAGCAACGAATGGAGTAATTATAGTTTTACTAAACCACTTTCTCTCTTGAATAATATTCTCCCAGAAGATAATGATCTCACTAGCGAAACATACGATACAAAACGAATGCTACGTTCGATGAGTATGATATCTAAAAGAATACCTACCTACCCAAATGAATTTATACTATTTCATAAGGAAAATAAATAACTTAAATAATTCCAAAAGTGTGGTACTTCTCATTAAAATAAAGATTAATTTGGTCCTAAAAAAATTATATGGTACTCTCCAATCATTCCAAGGTTTAGGAACCTATATGGAAGTGATGAGACTACATGGAAATTGACATTACACATAAATACAAGAAATAAATATGGAAAACTTTGTCACCAGGTAGATTCTACTCAGTAAAATAAAATTGATCATGAGTATCCTGAATTTGGAAATGAGATGGGAAACCTTCATCTTGCATTATCTACAAATGGAGTGAATCCTTTTGGTTTTCAAATTATAACTCATAGTACATGGATAATTATGCTAGTAAATTATAATTTTATACCATGTTTTTTCATGAAATGAAAATACTTCATGTTATCTATGATTATATCAGGACCAAAACAACCAGGTAATGATATCGATGTTTAGTTTTCTCTATTGATCAATAATTTGAAGTTATTGTGGGATTTAGGTTTTACGTTGTATGATGCTTTCAAGAATGAATATTTAACACTGAGAGACATTTTTTACAGAAGGATAAATGACTTTACTTCTTTTTTAAATTTGTTAGGATATATAATTAAAGGAACTCAATGGTTTCCCGTTTAAGAACAACGCATACAATAAATTAGGTTGAAATATTCATCGAAGACTATATTTCTAGGACATCAAATATTTCTACCCCAAAATCATAAGTGATGATATTGGACAACATCATTCAATGGAAGTTAAAATTAATGTACAACATAATCTCCACTAATAGGTGATCAACTATTTGAGAAGGTAAAATATATAGTAATTTCATTTAGTAAACCATTTTTGAAAATCATTTTAAAAACTGGTTGAAAAAAGAGATCGGTTTTTTTGAATTACCATGATAGAATTGTCTGTATGTTAGAAATTTTTTTGTTGTTATGAATCTTTAAAAATGTATGTAATAGTGTAATTAACATGTTACTAAATTATCCCATAAAAAGGATAAAATTAAGGCTAGGTTGGACCTGGTTGACATAGTAATACAGATATTGTTAGCACTAGTGAAGGGTGAAAAATGAACTTTTCTTCATCCAGATGCTTACACTTTTTCAAGGCAGGAGAGATATAATTTTTCAACCATTTTAATGACATAAAGGTTCTAGAGGGGTATTCATCAAATATCAATAATATCATTTCAATGACCAATTTAAAGTTAAAGGGTCTGAATTCACATGACTGCCATGTTTTGATGCGATATATAATTCCTATATATTTAAATTACATTTTTTCAAGAATGACCATCATACATTAGCTAAGATCTATTTCTTTTTCAGAGCTATATGCAGAAAAGTTATAGACCCAATGAAATTGATGACTATAGAAAGAGAAATTCTAGTCATATTATGTGAATATGAAATGTTCTTCCCGCCAACATTCATTAATATGATATTTTAATTGGTGAGAGATATTCAACTATGTGGTCCTGTACACTATAGATGGATGTACCACATTGAATGATATATAAATATTTTGAAAGGGTATATCAAAAATAAAAGTCATATAGAGGGTGTTATTGAGGAGTGATATATTATTGAGGAATCCATTGAATTATGTACCAACTACCTATCCGGTACAAAAAGCATTGGTATATTAAAATCTCTTTACATTGTGTGGCTTGTGGGTAAAGGAATTTTTGGAAGAGATGTTGTCATAATCAATATTATAGATTGAGAGCAGACCCACCTTTATGTTTTTCATAACATTTTAGAGGTTTTCCCATATTTTGAAACCCACAAAGAAATTATTAGACATGTGAATCCATCAAGGGATGAAAGATGGATATAAAATACACATAATAAATAGTTTATAAGATGATTTCAGGACCATATTTTTAAGGAGATAGATGAAAATATGGATTCAATTTCAGAATGACTTTGATGGCTAGCCATAAGAACAAGTTTGCATGTATTATATTATAATGGTTAACTAATTAATGGTTATAGGTTTGATAAAAATGAATATGATGAAGATAGTACCATGAAAAATAGTGGTGTTACACTTGTGGATTAAGTGATGCATGTTTTTGGTACTAAGGATTGAAAAACATTTTACATGAATATGTCATACTTTGGCATCATCAATGAAATATGGGAGTTGGATTATATAACATTTCAAGTGATGATTTTTCAATGCAAGTGGGTTGATAACAGGAGTGATATTAAAATAGATGAATTAGGATTTTTGAAAGTGGATTTTAGTAAGGAAGGGTATAAAAGATGGACTATTTATAATGTAATCATAGGAAGTGCATTTATTTTATGTTCCAGATCCTACAAACCTAAAGTGGTCAATTATTTTGTTGTCGACCAAAACCATTGAAGGGTCAGATAAAAATTCAACTGAGGATGACCCTTTCATTGAGATGTCACAAAAAATTCATTAAGATCTCAATGTAGACAAAGTTATGTATGTCATAAGAGGCCGAAATGAAAGGATTTAGATACTCTATAGATGGGTCAAATCCCTTCAACATTTTAAAAAATAGCATTAATTAATCAAGTTATATATATTTTGTTATATATATTGTGTTAGATCATGTTATTTTCTATTTGATTCTACATTTATGTAATCTAAATTAAATGTTAAACCACTTCTATAGATAATTAATTCTGTATAAGATGGTGCTCCCAATATTGCAGAACAATAGGTCTCTCAAGATTCTTCTGCTCCCTATTCATAGGAACGACAACCTTCTACATGTACTGATGCTACCATTCTAGAGGAACAACAGGTTTATCAACCCGGTTCTTCTCCCATTGTAGATGTACAATGACCTTCTGTATATGTCGATGCTACTTATCTAGAGGAAAAACATATATTGATAATGTTTAATCTGAGGAAATGGTAGGCGATGAAGGAAAAGTGATGTAAAAAAATATGAGCGTCATAGTTTGATGGTGTTAGAAAAAATAATTAAGGTGAAAAGAGAAGGAATCAAATATGCGGTCATATAGAATGTGTGGGTCCAATATGTTAACCCTAAAAAGGACATGTTTATTAGTTACATTAGACTCACCACTGATTAATGTGTGATGATTGATGTAGATTCATGGAACCATGTTGTTCCCAGGCTTAAGACACTAATGTGTGAACGGATTACGATAACATTATGATAACATTTATTAATTTTACTAACAAATAAATTAATTTAACATTTACTTATCATCATCCCTTAAATAGTGAATTTATAGTAGATTAATCCCATAATAAATATTTTTTAAATCTTTTTAGAAGGATTCATAGAGGATTTCACATAATTATAATGATATTTTATCTTAAAGTTACTGAAGCTAAAAGAAACCCACACCCACCAATTATGTATGCACACCTGATAACCCAAGAAGCATGTGATGTGTTTATTAGCCATTGTGGAGAGGTATCTTTTTAGGTACATTATGATTGGTAATACATTGTTTGAAAATATGTGTATTCATCACTTTGATTGAGATTTTTTTGTTTATGAAATCATAACTGAACACTAAAAATAAGGTATGAGCATCAAAACCAATGTACCCCTAAAGTAAAGTAAGGATAAGGTGTGTTTCAATAGAAAATAAATTGGTACGTATTTTAATTATACCGTAATAATTTTACATGATATGAAACAACAACATAATTATATTCTTCTATTTATTTGTAGATGGATGAATCTAAATTCAAAGTCACTTCCATCCCCCACCATGTGCTATAGAAGGAGGCACATGTAAATAAATATGGGATACTAATAGATGAAAATATACAAAATGTGTGGGAAGCATGTGTAAGTATGAAATAATAGTTTTTTTATTTAAATTTCTATTACATAAAAATTATTACTTATTTTCTTATATTTTCGATCTGACATAGTTACATAAATCATTAACACCTTTATCGAATGAACACCTAAAATTGGTGGCCTTGAAGTGGATAAAATAGTACGACTATGTCATAGGTGTGGGGTTTTGGGGTGACACCCCAAACATATTTTTAGAAAAAAACAAGAGGAGGATAAATATAAAGAAAAGAAAGAGATGAAAGAAATATTAGCTCCCCTTAAAGAATAATTTAATTGGAAGAATGAGTTACTAGAAAATGTTATCGTGGGGAAGAAAATAAAATAAAAAAATCAATAAAAACCATTGAGTGAAGATCCCCCCCACTAGATTTTAGGGGAGTCGTTCCCCTCAAAGAGATATCTTAGTTGATGTAATCAATATTCTAATATTTTTTCTATAAAATGTGAATCTGAAAAACACAAATACCTTTCCCGGACTGATATTAAATAGGGTTAAAATGAATATGATTTACATCTATCAACACCCACCCATCACCTTGTAGTGAGGGCTATGATGTTCAATATCCAATATGACCGTCTACAAAAGCTACCACTTCCAAAATGTCATTGATAGTGTCGATTAGCGTAGCTCATGATTTGAGCACTGATCTACCTATTCCAATTGATGATGATGATTTTGATAAGGTCAACCAAGTTGTTAGAGCATTTATCAAATGACCATCAGATCTTGTAAAAAACATGTTGATAAGGAGGTATTCATTTCCAATTAACTTTTCATGCTAAAAATTTAACAATTAAAGACAAAAGGTCTGAGATGATGAATGTTATTATATATGGAAAAAGGGAATGGGGTGAAATAAAATTTCAACTCAAAACCATCTAAAGGATCAACCAACTGATCAAAAAGATCTTCTGAAATCACCTTTACCCTGCCTGTTCAATATCTGTAGTTACTTACATTGAAGGTTCATGCAGATAAAAAGTTAAAAAATGATAGTAGTCATGTAGTTGATTTTGAATAAAATATATATAGAGATAAAGGTACATACTACATTTATTTTGATAATGTAAACTATGAATGGATAGGATCCTCAGTTGTAAATGTATACATGAGTTATGTTTTCATAATTTGATTTTGCAAAAGCTTATATACTATGTTAATTATGACTAAATATATTTCATATTTTTTAGGCATATATATCAATACCAATTTATGGGATTCACCCATGAATTTTTTTGTACTAATTAGTCCTCACACCACCTCTACAAAACAAAAAAATAGAATCCAAAAAAATGGATGAAATAGTGGAAGACCTTGTCAAATTGTTTGAAAGAAAACTTATGGATGAAAAAATATTCTTAATACCAACAATGTAGGGGTAAAACTGTACAATTTAATCATATCAAATATGTTTTTATTTCTTTCATTACTTATTCCATTTTATGTTTTAGGAAACATTGGATTCTCATTGCAGTCAATTGAGATACTACAAAGATTTATTTCCCAGATTCCCTACATGGATACCGAAAAAACCAACTACACATGATGAAATTTGTCAATAAGTAATAAAATTCGTCTAACTTTTAGAACTAAAACTCAAGTTAGATAATTTAGATTATGTTTTAATGAGGATTCTATTATGATAGGGATATGTATAAATATCATGGAAAACATGGAATAAGGATGGTGGATAAGCACAAAGATCCTGATTAGTTCTAAAATTGGACAAATATCAGGGTATATATAATAATATTTCACTATCGAAAACCATATAAAATCAAATTACTTATTTTTATCAATTTTTTTTGTGTCCAAAACAAAAAAATTGAAAAGATTATGGTTATTATGTTTGTAATTTTATGGGAGAGATCATATTTCCTCAACAAACTAGCATCCCCAAAGGGGTATTTTCAAATATAATTACTATTTTATTTAACATATTTATTAATTCTTTGTGTATTTATATTTTTCCAGTAATAATATGACTCTTGAAAATACTCATATTCAAAAGAAGATATATATTTTCTTAGAAACAAATGGACAATATACCTGATGGTAGAATGTACACAAATAGCACAAAGAAGTGACTTCTATAGAAGTTATGGATTGTTTCATATTTATGTTTAATTTAATTATTTTTAGTATTAATCACATAAGAATTGTTATCTTATGATGGTGGATTCCTTTCCTTGGGTTGGGGTGGTTTGTTCAAAGATGCTCATGCTCGTGAGAGATTAGACTTCGAGGCTATAAATCAGAGTTCAGTGAGAAGGTAAATGTTTTTTTAAATATGCTATGTTTTCAATAATAAAATTATATATTATCTACATCATTAGAATAATCTAAATTAAATGTTTGACTACTCATGTTGACAATGTATTCTCCCTTAAAATATTTTCACCCCAATAATGTTGGAATTTATCACTTTCCTTCAATGTTAGTGGAGGGAACTTAAAGTAAAGTGGTAAATGTCAACATAGTAGGTGGATTATTTTGTTCAATTTGGGGTGATTTTTTTGAATCTAATCATGCTCATTTGAGATTTCAATTGATATAATAACAACAAGGAAATGGGTCAAGAATGTATTCAAATAGAAAGAAGATGTGACTTCCATAAAAGTAGTGTATTGTTTCATATTTATGTTTAATTTAATTATTGTTAGTATTACTCACATAATAATTGGTTTCTTATAGAGGTGGATCCCTTTGTTTTAGTTGTGGTGGTTTTTTTGAAGTTTATCATGCTCGTGAGCATTTCAACATCGAGTCTACAATTGAGATAATGACAATGCTTTCCATTGAATTTATTTGTCGACCTGTTGAGAATGTATATCGAGTTGATGTTCTTAGCCAAAAAACCATCCTCATTATTGAAAACCAAAAGAGTGCAGGAAGCTCTTGTTCCCATTATGGTGACTTCTCATGATATAATGGGTAGAATATCTTCCTATACTCTTCTGATTTTCAACAATTAGAAAGGTTTTTCCACTCATAATATCAAATCAATATGAAGTGTTGATAGTTATTCAAATAAATACAATTTTAATCATGGTAAAATTGTTACTTAGGATTGTTTTGATACTTTAGGACATGTAGGAATCAACAAAACCTCAATCTAACACATGGTGTGACTGGTATGAATCTAGGTGATTATTTTTATTTTAAATTGATATTAATTTTAGTAATATAGAAAACTGAAATACTAAAAAAAACATTTATATTGATTTTATATTTTAGGAAAATGATCGATAAGTCATTTAGGATGTGTAGAAATCATCCTCACCTCAATCTGATGAACTGTGTGACCAATATAACTCTAATTGTCCATTATCAGTTTAAAATTTATAATTCATTTCGAAACGTATCACTCACTTAAAATTGATAAAAAATACTTTGATTGTCTTCAAAATTTATGAAATATATTCATAAATAAATTTTGATGTGTATGAATTAGTTTCATGTCAAACCGATACACAATGTGACCGGTATGAGTTAGAGTGCGTGTTTCTTATTTAAAATGACATTTTAGTAAAAAAGCAAAGTAGCATACTGAAAACTAAGAAAACACATTCATATTGTTTTTATAATTTAGGAAAATTATGCATAAATAATTTGGGACATGTAAGAATCAACCACACCTCAATCTGAGGGATGGTGTGACCGATATGACTCCAAGTGTGTCTTTTTATTTAAAATTGACATAATTTTTGGTAAAAAGGACAACTGACCTACTCAAAACTAAGAAAACACATTAATATTGTTTTTATACATTAGTTAAATTATCCATATGTAATTTTAGATGTGTAGGAATGATATGTACCTTAATCCGACATATGATGTAACTAGTATGACTCCAATTGTGTCTTTTTATTTAAAATTGACCTCAATTTTACTAAAAAAGACAATTCACCTATTAAAAATTGAGAAATTTTTTTTTTGTTTTAAAAATTTAGTAAAATGATCCATAAGTCATTTTTTACATTTAGGAATAAATATTACCTCAATCCAACACACGGTGTGATCGACATGACTTAAATTGTGTCTTTTTTATTTTAAATTGACATTAATTTTAGAAAAAAGAAAAAGTGACACACTTAAAATCAAGAAAATGAATTTGGATTGTTTTTATACTTTAGGATAACTATACATGATTTTCAATATGTTAAGTAATCACTCACACCTCAATCTGACACATGGTGTGACCGGTATGACTCTAAGTGCATCTTTTTATTTTAAATTGTCACCAATTTTAGTAAAAAGGACAATTTACCTACTCAAAATTGAGAAAAAACATTCATATTGTTTTGATACTTTAGGTAAATTATTCATAATTCATTTGAGACATGTAGGAATAAACCTCACCTCGATACAACACGCGGTGTGACTGGTATGACTCCAAGTGTCTTTTTTATTTAAAGTTGACATCAATTTTAGTAAAAAGTACTACTAACCTACTCAAAATAGAGAACATTTATTCATATTGTTTTGATAATATAGTAAAATGATCCATAAGTTATTTTTTATGTTTAGTAATCAACTGAACCTTAATCTTATGCATGATGTGACATATATAAATCTAAGTGTGTCTTTTCTATTCTAAATTGACATTAATTTTAGAAAAAAGAGAAAGTGGAAAACTAAAAACTGATCAAATGAATTTGTATTGTTTTTATACTTTAAGGAAACAATAAATTAGTCATTTTAGAAATGTATAAATCACACGCACCTCATCTGACACACTATATGACTGGTATGACTCCAAGAGAATCTTTTTATTTAAAATTGACATCAATTTTAGTAAAAGGGACAACTGACATACTCAAAACTGATAAAACATATTTTTATTATTTTGATACTTTAGATAAATGATCCATATATCATTTTAGACATGTAGTAATCAGCTACACTTCAATCCAACACATGGTGTGACTCGTATGACTCCAAGTGCATCTTTTTATTTAAAATTTCACTAATTTTAGTAAAAAGGACAACTGACCTACTCAAAATTGAGAAAATTCATTTTTATTATTTTTATACTTTAGTAAACGATCCGTAATTAATTTGGTATGTGTAATAATCAACTAGACCTCAATCCTATACTTAGCGTGACTGATATAACTCTAAGTGTGTCTTTTTATTTTAAATTGACATTAATTTTAGCAAAAAGAACAAGTGAAATACTAAAAACCATGAAAATACATCTGTATTGTTGTGATACTTTATGGAAATAATAAATGAGTCATTTTAGACATGTCGGAATCACCCTCACCTCAATCTGATGCATAGTGTAACTGGTATGATTCCAAGTGCATCTTTTATTTAAAATTGACATCAAGTTTAGTAAAAATGACAACTGACCTACTCAAAACCAAGAAAACATATTCATATTATTTTGATACTTTAGGGAAATGAACCATAATTCATTTGAGACATGTAGGAATCAACCAAACCTCAATATGATGCACAATGTTACCAGTATGAATCAAAGTGTGTCTTTTTATTTAAAATTGACATCAATTTTAGTAAAAAGGAAAATTGACCTATTAAAAACTGAGAAAATGCATTCATATTATTTTTATAGTTTATTTTAATTATCTCTAAGTAATTTTTGAAATGTATTAATCAACCACAACTCAATTCTACATATTATGGGACCGATATAACTCCGAGTGTGTCTTTATTTTAAATTAACATTAATTTTAGCAAAAAAAACAAGTGACATTCTAAAAACTGATAAAAAACATTTGGATTGTTTTGATTCTTTAGGGAAATGATCAATGAGTTATTTTAGACATTTAGGAATCAACCTCACCTCTATATGATTCATGGTGTGACTGGTATGACTCAAAGTTCTTCTTTTTATTTAAAATTTACATCAATTTTAGTAAAAAGGAAAACTAACCTACTTAAAAACAATAAAACATATTCAAATTGTTTTTATACTTTAGGAAAATGGTCCATAAGTCATTTTTGACGTGTAGGAATTAAAAAACTCAATATGATGCACATTGTGACTGGTATGACTCCAAGTGCGTCGTCTTATCTAAAATTGACATCAATTTTAGAAAAAAGATAACTAACCTACTAAAAAATAAGAAAATGATTTCGAATTATTTTTATACTTTTGAAAAATGTCCTATAAGTAATTTTGACGTGTTGGAATCAACCACACCTTAATACAATGTACAGTGAGACCAGAATGACTCTAAATTCATATTTTTATTTAAAATTGACATCAATTTTAGAAAAAATGGACAACGAACCTACTCAAAACTGACAAAACACATTCATATTGTTTTGATACTTTAGGGAAATTATCAATAAGTCATTTGTGATGTGTACGAATCAACCAAACCTAAATCTGATGCATGGTGTGACTCGTATGACTCTAAGTATCCATTTTCAGTTTAAAATTGACAATTTAGTTCAAAACATGTGTCACTCACTGAAAACCAATAATATGCACTCTGATTATCTTGATAATTTAGGAAAACAACACATATGTAATTTATGATGTGTAAGATGAAATATCAAATCAAAATGACACACGATGTGACCAGTATGGCACAAAGTGTGTGTTTCAAATTTGGAATGACATTTTAGTAAAAAACACAACTGACATATTGAATACTGAGAAAACACATTAAGATTCTTTTAATACTTTAGAACAATGATCCATAAGTAATTTTTGACATGTAGAAATTATCCTCACCTAAATACCATGCATGGTGTGACCGGTATAACTCCAAGAGTGTCTTTATTTAAAATTGAAATTAATTTCATTGAAAAGGACAATTGATGTAAAGACTCAAAATTTTGAATAAATTTGGTTTCCTAACTTTGTGTGTTATTTTATTTTATACTCAAAAAAACTATTTCATTTAATAAAATGAGTATAATTAAAATAAGACCATTGGAAACTAAATGTTGCGATTATTTTCTATAAATACTAGTGATCTTGATTAATTAATATATAAAGAAGATTTGATGGCCCCATGCAGTAGTCTCGGGCTGATCGAAGCCCTTTTGACGGAACACGGGAAGGAGGTAGAAACTTTGGGCTTTGCTCTAGACCAAAACCAAGCCGAATTTCATCATGTGAAGCTGGAACAGAATCTCTTTCGCGAGAAGTTCAAGCTGATAGAAATCACTACTTGGGAAATGTTGGCCGAGCTGCCCCAAGATTCTATCACCCTAGCACACCTTACTCTTAAGTCCTATACTGGTGTTATAAGGGGTTATGTAACGAGATTGAAAATGCCTTGTGTAATCCTTTGATTTAAATAAAAATTGCGATTTCTTCTTATGATGATTTTTGTGAATTTTCAAATGTATGGATAAATATAGTATGCATATTATTGATGAATTTTAGAAAAAATATATTTTAAAAATATTTATGTAAACCTTAAATAATTAAAAATGTGTAATGATTTTCAAAAAATGGTCTTCTAGAGTTGTGTTCAGTATGAAATTTAGAGTCTAATAAGATTAACTTAATTTTTGATGAATATTAATTTATGAATAGTGATTTTACGCTTAGGATTAGTAATGTGACTAAATGGATTAGTAATCTCACTTAAAAAAGTATTAATATAATTTAAGACCTTGATTAAGTAATGTGATTCAATAAAATAGGTAAATAACTGTTTCAAAAATTATTGGTGAAGTATTAGTTTTTTCGGGTGAATAGTGTTTTTTATTCAAAAATTAAATTAAAAATATTTAGAAAATTATTTTCATAAAATGTAGTTCATTTTTGAAAACAGAGCATCGATATTTGGTTAAGGTGAATTTTTGGGATTTTTTCTGAAACAATTGAATTTTTAGTGAATAGTGTTTTTATTTAAAAATTAAATTAAGAATATTTAGAAAAATATTTTTATAAAATGGAGTTCATTTTTTAAATTAGAGCATCGATATTTGGTTAAGGTGAATTTTTGGGATTTTTCTGAGAAAGTTGAATTTTCAGTGAATAGTGAAAATACAGTTTTTGAGTTTCGAGTGTTTAATGACATTATTAAGGATGTAATAATTAAAAAATAATTCTGGTCGACTTATGAATAGTAGGATATGGTATGAGGTGTTCCAAGTGGCCAACACCATGGGCCAATACCATGGGAAAGCCCATGGTTTTTCCAGTACCGTCGATGAGGTGTCCCTTGGCAATTAATCTTTGTCCCCTCACTTCTCCTATAAATACCAAGCCTTTCCCTCATTAATTTCATTTCTAAATACTCCCCAATGAAGTTCTAGTCTCTTTACCTCCAAATTAGTCATCCCAAGGTTCCCTCAAGCCTCCCAAGGTCCCAACCTTCAAGATTTCGAAGTAACTCTTCAAGGTAAGGGATCCTACCTCTCTCTTTCTTTTCAAGTACTCTGTCTTATGTCATTTATTTTATGCTCCATTTTCTTATGTTGGAGGATGTTCTTTTATATTCACCTTACTATAATTTTTATGTTCATATAATGATAGACTCCTTTTACTCTCATCATTTCATTTTCTGAATTTTTAAGTGGCGTCGTTAGGCTGCCGAATTTTCGTAAGGGATTCTTTCACCCTTCTCATTTTCAGAGTTCTATTTTCATGTCAAGTCTTTCAAGTTACTTTTTATTATGTTGGGGTAAGATCTCTATATCCATAATACTTTCCTTTTATTTTCATATTATGAGAGACCCTATTTTATCTCATCAATTTATTTTTTAGAAGTTTTAAGTGATGTCGTTAGGCTGCCGAATTTTCGTAAGGGATTCTTTCACACTTCTCGTTTTCAAAGTTCTATTTTCATGTCAAGTATTTCACGTTACTTTTTATTATGTTGAGGTATGATCTATATATCCATAATACTGTAATTTTATGTTTCTATGATGAGAGACCCTATTTTATCTCATCAATTTATTTTTTTTAGAAGTTTTAAGTGACATCGTTAGGCTATCGAATTTTCATAAGAGAAATCTTATTTTGGTCTTCTTTTCAAGATTTTCATTTCATATGGTATGTCATTAAAATTTCATTACAATTTTCTTATATCCTTTATATTATGTCTCTCTACTATTTTAGGGATCATTTATGAATGTGTGACCATGACCCCTCCCTTTTCAATGTTTTATAAAACCCTACAACATAACTGTTATGCTGCCGAATTTTCATCTCAAAATGTCTCTTTCTTTTTCTCAAATTTTTTTATTTTATTAAGTGGATAATCAAAGCTATTTTTTATTCAGGGGTATTCTCATATATATCAAAATGTTCTATTTTAAATTCTGGATTTACATACATGAAACCCGCTTTCCTTTTTCCGTGGGTTCAAAGTGACATGAAGATCATGTATTAAAAGTAGTTTTTAAAACGTTATGATTATTAAATGAAACCCATTTATTTTATGATATTTAGGTTATTTATGAAATGTTTGATGATTATATATGTGTCTCACATTATAATAAATACAAATTAATGGTGTTCCCTGATATCACTCCAATGCATTGGGTAAAGACTTAATCTCTAGAGATAACCATTTTAATGATACCTTGGTGAATAACCTTAGTATTTTTTTAATGACACCTTGGGGATGGACCTTGGTGAAACGGAAATGATTGTCTAAGTTAAATGTTGTAGCCACATCTTCAAGTTATGAAAGATGTTATTTTTATTATGATATTCGTCATGATCTCTTTCTCATTCCTTAAAGTTATTTATCATGACTTTATTGATGTATCTCAAGTTCACATGTAAAATGTTTCTCTTGTTTCCCTTACTGGGCCTTCTTCTCACCCTTTCCTTTGATGTATGCTCCCAGGTTATGAGATGCTGTAATGAACTTAGGATGAAAAATTATTAAGCATTTAAAGTATTTATAAGAGTTTTTTGTTGTTTTCATGTATTATGTTCTTGGTTTCCAAGAAACTAGACTTTAAAGATCCTCTGTTTGTAAAATGTAATGAAATGTTATGTATTAAAAAGGTAGGATTCTATAATTGACATACTAAAAAATAATCAAATGCATTCACCTTGTTTTTATACTTTAGGAAATATATCCATAACTCATTTTTGACATGTTGGGGTAAACTTCATCTCAATACAACAGATGATGTGACCAGTATAACTCCAAGTTTGTCTTTTTATTTAAAGTTGATATTTTTTAACGTATTCTTTCATATTAATGTTTATTTTATTTATTTATGATATTAACAACAGAATATTTTTTTATATAGGTGGATTATTTAACTTGGTTTGAGGTGATTTGTTTGGGAATGGATACCATGAGAAGATGTTTTTGAGATGGGATCACGGGTGCCAAAGATGATGAAACATTAATGTTTTTAAATGTTTGTGGATAGTAAATGTATATGTAATTATATAAAACATTGTATGAAATGTATATAGTAGTATTTTTTTGTATTCATGATGTAAAATTTATTTCAATTAAATTATAGATTTTGTGTATAGGTTATAGGTTGTTATAGTGTGCTGTCATACAAACAACATGTTGTAACAGGTGGGGCCTTTATCAGTGCTAGAAATAGTGCTGATAAAGGTTGACCTTTATCCATACTTTTTTTAGCTCTGATAAAGGAGCTAATTTATCAACGATTTTTTATCACCAATAAAGGGGACCCCCTTTATCATTTTTTCTATTAATAGTTATTTTCTAGCGATGTTAGAAGCCTTTTTGTGCACTGATAAAGGGAATATTTATAGTTGTGTGAACACACACTTCCAAGAAGAAGAATTCACTGAATAATGTGATAAAGTAAATCTCTAGAAACTAAAAGGTGAGGAGTCATTATGACATAAAAAATGGATGTGGTGGTATGAAATATACTAATCTCATGTGAATGAACATGATATGTGGATGGAAAGAGATGTGTAAATGAATCTATAAGAAATCTGCTTAAGAAATATCCATATGGTTGTTTTGAAAATTTACACATGCTGAATGGAAACCCACACATGTATGTGGATTTCCAGAAAATACATTATAGATTAATCACATGATAAAACACACTAATATAGATTCAAAGCTGTAGGATCAAAGTGATCGATTGTGGATATTGAGCCCCAATGTGACCATAGGATTGTGCAATAATAGAAAGATGGCAGGGCCATGAGAAGATGAGCTGAGAAACAAACCAAAGCACAAATTCAGCTATCTAGACCAATAAGTGAGTTCAGAAACAAATACAAATCCTAGGAAGTAATTTTCCATGTAGAATAATAAAGCCATCCAAAATACAAATATTACAATTTCATCATAAAAAAGTTAAACAATTTTACAAGGAAAATAAACTCAAAGCATGCAGCGTGAAAATAACATGTCAAATTCAAAAAATAAAACAACACTACCATAGATATTACCTTATCCAACCCCATCTTTTATTAGAACTAAATATAAAGCATTGATAAAAGACATGCTTTTATCACCACTAGAAAAAAGCATTGATAAAGAAAACTTTTATCAGCACTAAAAAAAAATTGATAGAGGTGTACCCTTTATCATCATTGAAAAATACTTTTAATAAAAATATTATTAATATATATAACATTATAATATTTTTATTCAAAAAATAATGTTTATTTATATACATTAATTAAAAAATGCATGTATATAATTAATTTAAATACGATAAATTAATATATATATTTTTTATAATTCAAATATATATATATTAAAAATTATTTATATAATTATAAATAAATAAATATATATTTAAATAATTATAAAATATAATTAATATAATTAAATAATAAATATATCTTATATATTTATAATTATATATTTATATATTTAAAAAATATTTATATAATTATATAAATATATATAATTATAATATATATATAATTATGTAAATATATTTATAAATATTTACAAATATTTATTTATAATTCTAATTATATATATATATTTATTTAAATAATTATACAGTTGTAATAAATATATTTTATATATACAATTATATATATATTTATGTATTAATAAATAAATAAATAAATATAATTATATAAATAAATATAATTATATAATTATATATAATTATATAAATATATATAATTATATAAATATATTTATAACTATATACAAATATTTATAAATATATATTTATAATTAGAATTATATATAAATATAAATATATATAAAATTATATTAAATATACTTCAATAATATATATTTTTTATATTTATAATTATATATGATTATATATTAAATATATATATATATAACTATATAAATATACATAATTATATATATAATTATATAAATATATACAATTATATAAATTTATTAATAATTATATACAAATATTTATAAATATATTTATTTATAATTATAATTATAAGTATACAAATAAACATATTTATATATTTTTAAATAATATTTATATTACAATAAGTATATTTATGTAAATATAATATATTAATGTGATTTATATAACTTTTAATAAAAAATGAATCTTATTTTCATAATTTTATATATAACAAAATATGAAATTTATATTTGTCAAAATATTTAATAGTTTGTTTATATACATTAATTACAAAATGCATGCATATAATTAATATAATTATGATATATTGATATATTGTTTTAATAATTCAATCAATTATATAAATATAAATTATATATTCCCTTAATAAAAAAGGGGACATTTCCCCTACCTGTTAAAAAGAATAAAAAAATGTATTGTTAATCAATGATATTTGAACATGTATATTTATATTAATGTCTATGTGCATATATGTGTATGCATTATGTTGTTTGCGCGTGTGTTCTATGTATGTGTATATATAGATGTTCAACATATGTGAGCTTTGGTTACTTTACTAGGGTCTTGATCGAGGTTGATTTAAGTTCTTCTTTGATTGATAAAGTTGTTCTCTATACTCTTTACGATGAGATCAATCTTAGAATTGTGTATGAAAAAAATGCCACTATTTTGTGATGATTGTTGTATTGTTGGGAACTAAAGGTCCAATTGTAGGAGGAATCGTTTTTCAATTATATGTCAAATAAGAGTCCATGATCTGTTACATTACAGAAAGAATGAAGATAATGGGGTTGTCCAGGATACTGTAAGTCAAGCTATAAACCAATATTCTTATAAGGTTACCCATGATTCTCCTCCTAGAAATTTAAATCTTATGAGTGCACAACCGCCTGTTAATATTGATGAATCATATTTTCGAACGCCACTGCATGGTGCTAAAGGTATTCCATAGAACATGAGAAGCATAAATATTCCTAATCTTGGACTAGTTAGATCAGGTTATACCAAATATATACAAGAGGGGGGAGGGGTGAATTGTTCCTTTTATAATTTCTTTGAGTATCGCGATGATTTCCAAATATATCCTTCAACTTTATCAGATTTTTTATGGAGTGGAAAATAAACATATTGACGAATGCAAGGATGTATAGTGGTTTGGGGAACAAAAGGCCCCTAGTCCACTCCACCAATGCTCTACTCTACGAGCTTGATGATTTTCACTATCTTGTCATCTTATCAATAGACCATTCACAACTGAATATGGGAAATTGACACCTTTACAAGATAAGGATAATACAGAGACTTTTGGTTCATACACAGAATTGAATACACAGCTTAGTATGAGAAGTCTGTTAATCAAAATGAAAAGAGTATTTGTCTAAAAATACTTTTCAGTTGTTCTTTATAGTTGCAGCAGCATGCAACTGACAATAGATGGATCGTTATCTTCAGAAAAGATGTTCTTCAAGTATGATCAGTTCTAAGTCAATCCAGTTGCAAATATATCTTGAAATAAAATCAGAAACTTTAACAATAATAGATTCACGATAGATATTCAATGTATAATTATAATCTTTAACGCTTTTCCTTTTCTTCAGGAAAATAGTGTCTGATAGATCTCGGTAGCAGCAAATCGGTGTGACTCATATTACTTTGTAAAAAACAAAGTCGTGAAAAACTTGAGAGCTTGTTCTTCTGACTTTTTTTGTGATGATTCATCTCTCTCTGTAATTCAAAATAACACAGATATATAAAGAATAAAGATGAGTGTTTTTCTTTTAAATTTATATCTACAAATGTAGCCTTAAGAAACATGATATTCAAATGTTTGAATAATAGAGCAGTCGTAGCTTCCCTTAATAATTGACATGAAATCCTCCTCTTAAATCGATCCTTTTAATCACAAATAAACATCTTTAAATTAGTCAAGGATGTGCTTTAATATCGGGCTTTGAATCTAGCTTTAAATTAGCCTGGTATTCCAAATAAAGACTGTTGCACGATAAAGTCCTATTTTAAATCTTTTATGCCTGAAGAAGTCAAACTTAGGGTTCCAAATGTATGCTTGATTATAAATGTAAGGTTTATGATCCATAATTTTTTCTTCAACTTTCAAACATATGATATATTATCGTTACTTTCCTCTTAAGAAAAACATAAGATACATGATCCATACTTTTTGATAAAACGTAAGGTTCATTATAAAAGTAAGGTTGATGATTCATACTTTTGTGAAGAAAAGTTAAGGTTCCATACTTACGTAAGGTTATTCTTCCATAATTTTCTGATATTAAAAACCTAAGGTTCATTTACCACACTTTTCCGATAATGCATTGTTGATTAACCATACTTTTCTAAACTCCTGTAATGTAAACATAGAATTTTATCCTTACACTATGCTCTTTAACGTAGGGTATGAACATTGTTTCCAGAACAAGCTAAAATTATTTCCGAACACTATGTCAAATATTCCATGCCAATTAAACGCTTTAATATTATTCCAAAAATATAAATACAAAGAATATTACTTTCCTAAGATATACTCAAAGTAAAAACATTATAATAACAAAAAAGGGTATTTGTGAGCATCAAAATCATTATAAAAGGATAGATTATTGTTGAAACAATACATGCTCAACAATCTCCCCTAATCATAATGGTATATAGTATTGTTGAAAACAACATTTGATCAACAATATCCCCCTTTTTGATGATCACAAAAACTATGAAATAACTCATGAAATTAATTGCATATAATTTTGAATTTTGCATGGATAAAATAATATTTTATTTTAATAGAATTATTTCAATAATAAATATAGTGTTATCCATAGTTCTCCCATATATGACGAATTTCTTTAAATTTTATTTATATATTTCTCCCCCTTTATAAAGTAAAATAATGAAAACAATATTTTTTGTTTATCCAAATTTCTTCTATAAAGGTAAAACATAAATATAAAATAAAATGTTGTATTGTATCCAAATATCTCCCCCTGAGAAAAATATTTATCCATTGTATTAAAATAAAATGTTTTTTATCCAATTTCTCCCCCTTTTGGTAATATCAAAAATAATGATAGAATAAGGAATATAACACATTTAATTTAGCACTAAACTTAAGTAAATGCTATCATAAACTATTTATCAATAATTGAATCTAGATTCTGGCATTCTAACATAGACAGAATAGTAAAAAAAATTAAAAACACATAAAAATTCGATTCAAAAATATTTTATTGAAAATATATTTACAACTACATAATTGATATAGGAATCAAGGTTGGGATAAAAGTGATTGAAAAAAGGCATTTCAGCGACTCTGAATAACCTCTTTCAATTCTGATAACTGCATTCTCAACCTCTTCATCAGTCCATATCCTAACTGAATGATGAGATTCCTTTCTTCCTGGGTCAAATGAATATCTTCAATGAGGTTTACTCTAAAAAATTCATGAAGTCGTTATTCTTTCTCCATAAACTGATTTAGTTTCTCAGTGAATTTGTCTAGAAACTGTCTAATACTTAGTTCAGATGAGGTAAGCTGATCAATAATGAATTTCTGATTGTCCAACAAAACAGACAAAGAATCGCTATTACACTATAAATCCTATAACCTATCATCCATGTTTCTCCTTACAGTTGTAATGGCCCAAAATATCTTGATCAGATCATGCGAAGTTCCTAATGTACTTGGTTGAATTCCTGTGATATTTGCAAACTATTGATCTATGAATGTTTTGAATTCTACTAAATCTGATTTCAGTAAAACTTTAGATTTTAATTTTCCAACTTTGGATAACATCTCTTTCTTAAAAACTTCCACTTACCGTTTTGAAAATGAAAAATCTTTCAAGTTATTAAACTTTTATCTCTCCTTCTCTAATTATCTTCCCAAATAAGAATCTTTAGATTTAATTCTATTAAATTTTCCGATTAACTCCTCTACATGATTATTATTAGAATTAGAGGAACCTTGTGCTTGATTCTAAACTTGATTTATAAAAATTAAAGGCAATGATTGAGCATCAGATCTTTAATTTGTAGCCTTCTCCACTGGTTGCTCAACTGATTTTTCATCAGAGTCATGAACTGACTCATCCATAGAAAAATTTTCATTTAAAACTTTAATATGAACTACCAATGGACTCTCTCTGCTGTTCATATTTTCATCAGGTTGTTTCTCTTTAGGAGAATCTTCATTTACTTCCTCTAAAATAGTTTCTTCTTGAAATTTTTCTTTTTGAATAACTTCATTAGGATGGGAAGAATATTCTTGAAAAAATTCAGTTTGATCCATTTCAACTTCTCCAAGATTTTCCTCTGCCTAAGGTACAGCATCCCCTTCAATTTGAGGTACCACCTCAATCTGATAAATAGCTTCTCTTACAAATATATAGCTTAAAAGATCTCTAGTTGTAACAAAATTTGTTTGAAAAGGCTCCTCGCCAGCTTGAGATGCATTTTTCCTTTTCCTCTAATGTCCCTCTTGACTTAACTCATCAACAGGTGCATGGACTGCTTTAAATATAATTCTTCTTAATGTATTTGAAATATCACTGGTCCTTGATTTTGCAATTCCTTCTTTGGTTTTCCCAGTTTTCTCTCCCTGATAAGACTCATTATCTTCATCAACGCCAACATGCATAATCTTTCATTTCACAGTGCTTCAAAAAAATACTATTTTTCTTAATGTTCTTGCACTGAACACATTACTGTGATAAAATCACACTAGAATCAACTAATCACACCACATCAGACTTAAATAATAATTTTGAAATGAACCTCCCATAGGGATAGAAGATTATTATAGCATCTGGTTGACATCAATATTTTAAATACCTTATCATATAATGGTGAAAATTTAACTTTATGTCACTTAGAAACAGAAACATCAAATACATATTACGATATAAAATCTTCTCCATTTAAAACATCCTTGGGACAATCCATGTTTGAAAAAATTTTACAAGAATTTTATGATCTGACTCCAGATCATTGACTAACATCTTTCTGATATTGATAGAACCAAATAAAAATGACATAATGTCCTTTGACTTATGTTCATTATCTCAAATGGGTTTCAAATCAAAGTGATAAACTCCCTCATGAGGGTAGTTGAAGATTCTTGCTATTTCCATAGACGAAATAGAAAAATCTTGATCTTCAATTTTCATGAATTTGGAGTCCTCTGTATCTCCAAGAGTGAACTGAATAGATTTAAAGAAATTTTGCAACTCTACCTCATATATAAATTATATGTTTTCATCACTGAATGATTGTTTGAGATTCTGAAAATCCAATTCTTGCTTCAGCGTTAGATTGGTCTGGTATATCCATTCGAAATCAATTACTTTGCCCTATAAGATCTTCCTTCCTATCGAACGTTGATTCTTGGTGTTACTAGCTTCTTCTTCCTTGATTCTCTTTTTCTTGGATATTTATGTCTCAAAGTTATGAAGGCTCAAAGGTTTAGGGTTTCGAAGGTTCAGTCAAAGGTAGATGAAGGCGGTAAGGGTTTCAGTGTTCTGAATGTTTTTAAGAAAATGAATGGGTTTGTAATTTGAAATTAGTTTTAAAAACCTTGATTCTTGTGTCATTACGTACATAATAATCATTACATTATTTAAAATAAAGTAAAAATGTATACGGAAAAAAATTATAGCAATACAGAAGAAATTTTAAATTATTCTAAAATCAAATAATTAAATTATTTAAAACAGTGAAGATTAAAATACAATAATAATTAATGTAATCAAATAAGTAAAATTAAAATTAAAATTTCATTTAAAATTAAATAAACCTAGTTCCCCCTTAATAAAATAAAACCTTGTAGTGGGAAGTGGTTTAGTAAAAATATCAGCTAGTTGAATTTCAGTACTTACAAATTATAAGAATATATCCTTTTGAAGAACATGATCTTTTAGAAAATGATGTCTGATATCAATATGATTAGTCCTAGAATGATTAATAGAATTTTTTGAAATATTTATTATGATTGTATTATCACATAAAATATGTGTGTTATTAAAATTTAGTCCAAAGTCCATAAGAGTGTTTTTCATCCACAACACTTGTGGACAACAACTATCTGTAGACACATATTCTACATCGACTGTTGACAAGGCAATTGAGTGATTTTTCTTACTAGACCATGAAACTAAAGATTTTCCTAAAAAGTGACAGGTTCCTGAGGTGTTTTTTCTATCTAATCTACAACATCCAAAGTCAACATTTGAATATGAAATTAAATTAAAATCAGAAGTTTTTGGATAGAGGAGAGATTGAAAAATTATTCCTTTTAAATATCTAAAAATTATTTTGACAGGACTTAAGTGAGATTATTTAAGATTTGATTGAAATATTTCACAAATACATACCGAGTACATTATATTTGGCCTTCTAGAAGTATGATATACTAAACTACCAATCATGCCTCTATATAACTTGTTGTCAACTGATTTTCCTATTTCATACAAATAAATTTTTAAATTAGTACACATAAGAGTTGTATATGTCTTGATATTTTCAAGTCCAAATTTCTTCAATAAATTATTAATGTATTTTCTTTGATTAAAACATTTCCAAAATATTTTTGATAAATTTGAAGTCCTAAAAATAAATTTAATTATACTATCAAACTCATTTCAAATTCTTTTTGCATTAAATTTGAAAACTCATGACAAAGGTTTTTGTTTGTTGATCCAAAAATTACATCATCAACATAAATTTGAACCAATAAAAAATTAGAGTTTATAGTTTTCTTAAATAATATTGGATCTTCCTTTCCAAAATTAAAATAAATTTTCAAAAGAAAAGAACTTAATATTTCATACCAAGATCTAGGTTCTTTTTTAAGGCTATAAAGAGTTTTAATAAGTTTAAAAATAGAATCTGGTTTTTGAGAATTTTAAAAACCAAGAAGTTTCTCAACATAAACTTCATATAATAAATAACCATTTAAAAAGGAATACTAAACATCAATCTGAAATAATTTAATGTTCATATAATATGCATAGGATAAAATGATTCTAATGGATTATAATGTAGCTAGAGGTGCAAAGGTCTCATCATAATATATACCTTCTATTTAATTATATCCTTTAGCTATTAGTCTTGATTTATTTCTAGCTATTATTCCTTGATCATCTTGTTTATTTCTAAAGAACCATTTAGTTCCTATAACTGGACAGTTTTGTGGTGTTTCAACTAAATTCCAAACTTCATTTCTCTTGAACTGGTTTAGTTCTTCTTCCATTTCTGTCATCCAACTTTCATCAACTATGGAATCTTCTAATGTCTTAGGTTCTAATTGGGATAGAAAATCAAATAATTATATAAGATTTCTTACATTTCTTCTAGTTTTTATTCCACTGTCTAGGTCTCCTATAATAGTTTCTAAAGGTTGATTCTTTATGGTTCTAGAAAATATAGGTAATACACTATTAGGCTCATCAGTGTCATGCTCTTCTGAATTGTACTGAATTTTATTTATGTCATTTTCAAAATCATCTTTCAAGTTCTCAATTCTCATGTTATCATTAGAGTCAAATTCATCAATTTGATCTTTCCTTTTCTCAAAGGGATGAAATTCATCAAATTTCACATGAATTGATTTTCAAAAATCCTTGACTTTTTAATAACAATTCTATATTATTTGGAAGTTGTAGAATATCCTAAGAAATTGCCTTCATCAGATTTTGGATCAAACTTACCAAGATTTTCCTTGGTGTTCAAGATATAAAATTACATCCAAAAATTTTAAAGTATTTTACTTTAGGTTTTATGTTATTACAAAGTTCATAGGTGTCTTTTTCAAAATTGGCCTGATTAATATTCTATTAATTATATAATAGGTTGTTCTTATAGCTTCTACCTAGAAATAGGTAGAAAAAATGTATTCATTTATCATAGTCCTAGCCATTTCATGAATAGTTCTATTTCTTATTTCAACAATATCATCCTGTTGAGGTGTTTTTGGTGCAGAGAAGGTGTATTTAATACATATATTTGAGCAAAAGGAATTGAATTCTTGATTCTCAAATTTTCCACCATGGTCACTTCTTAGTGAAATTATTTTAATTTTTTTTTTCATTTTGAGAAGGTTTGAAAAAACTTTCAATATAGTAAAAGCTTCATTTTTATATTTTAGAAAATATATCAATTTAAATTTGAAATAGTCATCAACTAAAACATATACATATAATTTACCATCCAAACTTTCTACTCTTTAAGGTCCAAACATACCCATATGGATAAGTTCTAAAGGTTTAGAAATAGAAATTTTGTTAATTGATTTAAAGGATGATTTCTGTTTCTTCCCAATTTAATAGGCATCACAAAATCTTTCACTATCAAATTTAAGACTAGGAAAATAAAAAACTAGTTGTTTCTTAGATAAATTATGTAAAGAAAATATATTGCAATGTCTAAGTCTTCTTTTCTAGATCCCAAATTCATTTATCTTAGAAGTTAAACAATTTAGTTTTTTTACACAAGGAATTTTGGTCCATAGTACAAACATTATCAGTTCTAGGAGCTCTAAATTTAAGCAATTTATCTTTAAAAACAGAACAACAGTTGTTAGAAAAATCAACAAAATAACCATAATCACATAATTGAGAGATACTTATCATGTTTTTTTCAATCCTTGTACATAGAGTACTTTATTGATTGAGACAACTTTTGGATCTCCAATAGTTCCAATGCCAATTATTTTTCCTTTGGCATTGTCACTAAATGTGACTAATCGTCCATCCTTTTGAGTTAATGTTTTAATGTTGATAAATTCCCACTCATATTCCTAGAGTATCCAATATCCATATACCATATTTCATTTCGGCTTCTGTGACCTACTTCCTGCAAAGGAATTGAAACAAAAGTTTGTTTCGGTACCCATATTCTATTGTGTCCAGCAGTGTTAGCTACGAAGGATCTGGGAATCCAGACTTTCTTTGTTTTCATATAATCAATAGAATCATATAAACTACTTGCAATAAAGGATTTATTAATACCGCTTATTTGAGGTTTCCTTAAATAATAGTTTTTATATATGTGACATTTTGTTTCACAGTAGTTGCAAATAATACCTTTTTTCCTTGAAAAAAAATCGTTCTTATACAGTTTGGGTTTCTAAAATTTACAACCTATTCCATATCTTTCCTTTTTAATCACATTGTTTCCAAGATTTTCATTTAGGGAATTTTATCCTTTTGTTAAAACAAGAGCTGAATTTTTGTATGTCTTTACTTATATTTGCAATGTTTTTATGTTAGTTTCATTATCTGTACAGTTTGTGTTTGATGAGTTATATTTTTCAATTAACTCTTGATGTTATTTTAGCAGAGTGTCTCTTTCTCCTAAAACAATAGTGTGAATATTTTTCAGTGATTTATGTTTCTTAAATAAGTAATCATATTTCTCTTCTATCATATTGTAGTAGGATTCAAGTTTATCATTTGAGAAACTGGAACTAGAATCAGAATCAGATGAGTAATAAGATTGTTCCTCATCAACTTTTTCCATAAAGCACAAATTTACTTTTAGATTAGATTCTTCCTTTTATGAGTCAGATTTGAATGAGATGCTGGAGTCTTTAGAAAAACCCAATGCAACTTTCATTGATCTTTTTTCTTTCTTCTCATAATCATTGTTTTTGAAAAATTTATTATTCATTTCTCCATTTAATTAAGGATAGTCAGGTCTTATGTGACCCATATTTTTGCATTCACAGCATCTGACTTCCTTTGGTTCTTTTTCATCTTTCTTGAAGGATTTTCTGAATCCCTTCTTATTTTTGTATAATTTATAGAATTTCTTAGATAAATGAGTAGGTTCTACATTTAAATTAGATGAATCAAAAAAATTTAGTTTTATCTTGATCTCTTGCTTCATATTTCTGCTCTTCATTTGGGATGTTACTTTCAAAGCAGTATTTTATATCTTGATAAATACTTTATGATCATTTGCTTTATCTTGCATATCAACTTCATACATCATCAGGGATCTAATTAATTCTCTCATATTTAGATCTTTGACTGGTGATTATTGCCTAATGGTAGCCGATATTCCATTCCATCTAGGTGGTAATACTCTCAGTACTTTCAAGGCATGATCTTCTTGTTTGATAGGATCTCCCAAGGTAGTGATTTTTTTGACAATCTCTATGATCCTTCCATTCATTTGAGTGATGATTTCACCCTCAAACATTCTGAATGCATCAAATTTTAGTTTTTTTATAGCATACCTCATTTTTCTAACATTTTCAGTTCATTCATAGGAAACTGCAATTTTCTGCCACATCTCATATATAGTCAGGCATTGAGATACTATGTTGAATTCATCTGGTCCAAGACCACATATTATAGCATTCATATATTTTGAGTTTATATTGTACTATTATTTTGTATCTGTACTCCAAGTTTCAGGTTTCTCAAGAATTGCATAAGGATTTTGGATTTTTGAGTAAACTCGGTATCCAAGGTTCTTCAAGTAAATAACCATCCTTGATGTACAACATCCATAATTTTCACCATTGAAGTATGGAGATCGAACCATTTACATTCCCTCTCTTGTATCATCCATTGTTCTCTGAGTATAATCCTTTGAAACTTTCTTCTTGTTATAGATTTATCAAAAGAAGGCCCTAACTTTGATACTAATTGTTGGATCAAGTTATACCAAATATGCACAAGAGGGGTGGTGAATTGTGTCTTTTACAATTTCTTCGAGAATCGTGATGATTTCCAAATCTATCCTTTAACTTTATCAGAATTTTTATGTAGTGAAAAATAAAAAGATTGAAGAATGCATGAATGTATAGTGGTTCAGGGAATAGAATATCCCTAGTCCACTCCACCAACGCTCTACTCCATGAGCTTGATGATTTTCACTATCTTGTCCTCTTTTTAAAAGAACTTCCACAAATGTATGCAGGCGGTTGACACCTTTAAAATATAAGGCTAAAACAAAGCCTTCTTGTTCATACACAAAGCCTAATACAAAAATTAGTATGAGAATCCAATTACTCAAAATGAAAAGAGTATTTGTCTAAAAATACTTTTTAGTTATTCTTCATAGTTGTAGCAGCACACAACTGATAGTGGATGGATCATCATCTTCAGAATAGATGTTCTTCGGGTAAGATCAGTTCTGAGTTGATCTAGTTGCAAATAGATCTTGAAATAAAATCAGCAACTTTAACAATAATTGATTCATGATAGATCTTTGATGTAGAATAAGAATCTTTAACTCTTTTTCTTTTCTTCATAAAAATAGAGTCTGATAGATCTTGGTAGTAGCAGATCTGTGTGACTCGTATAACTTTTTAAAAATCGAAGTTGTGAAAAAATCGAGAGCTTGTTCTTCTGACCATTTTCACAATGATTCATCTATCTTTGTAATTAAAAATAACACAGATATATAAATAATAAAGATGAGAATTTTTTCTTTCAAATTTAGATCCAAAAATTTCACCTTAAGAAATGTGATATTCAAATTTTTGAATAACAAATCAGTCATAACTTCTCTTAACAATCATCATGAAATACTCCTCTGAAATTTATCCTTTGAATAAAAAATAAACGACTTTAAATTAGTCAAATATTTGTTTTAATATTGGGATCTGGATCTAGCTTGAAATCAGCCTGATATTCCAAATAAAGACAATTGCATTATAAAGTCATATTTTAAATCTCTGATGCCTGAAGAAGTCAAACATAGGGTTCCAAACATAAGGCTGATTATAAACGTAAGGTCGATGATCCATAATTTTGTCTTCAACTTTTGAACATACAATATATTATCCTTGCTTTCCTCTTTAAAAAAATGTAAGATACATGATCTATACTTTTTGATAGAACTTAAGGTTCATTATAAAAGTAAGGTTGATAATCCCTACTTTTGTGAAGAAAACGTAATGTTCCATACTTACGTAAGGTTCTTCTTCCATAATTTTATGATATTAAAAATGTAAGGTTCCTTTACCATACTTTTTTGATAACATATGGTTTATTAACCATAATTTTCTGAACTCCCATAAAGTAAATGTATAATTTTATCCTTATGCTATGCTCTTTAACATAGGGTATGAACCGTGTTTCTAAAACACACAAAAATGATTTTCAAACACTTTTTCAAATATTACACAGAGATGAAATGCTTTAATATTATTCCAAAATAGAATTATAAAGAATATTAATTTCCTAAAATATACTCAAAATAAAAACATTAGAGTAACAAAAAGGGTATTTGTGAGCATCAAAATCATCATAAAAAGATAGAGTAACGTTAAAACAATACATTCTCAACAATCTCCCCTAATCATAATAGTATAGAGAATTGTTGAAAACAAAACTTTCTCAACAGGACCTTTCTATTCTCCTCATATTAATGTTGGGATTCCTTCTCTTACTCAGCTAAATGATAAGACTATAATATCTTGGGCTGATATGGTAGAACAAAATAAATTGGCTAATATGGAAACTTCATTGAAATATGTATTAATTGGGATCATAAGTGAAGTTGAGGATGGATATAAATCAGATGATATTCAAGTTTTTTGGGAAATATCTACACAGGTCGAGGTGGATGATATTCCTTGACAAGAGAAAATTATAGTTTCTTAAAAATTCTAAAAAGGGAATGCCAATCGTGTGGCTACCACTTCAATAAAAACCATTCCCAAGAGGGATCATTCCTCTGCATTCCTAGATGATGTTAAGTCTGCTCCTGAAAACTGAAATGATAATGTTTTTGTTTCTCTTTGTAACTCTCTTAGGGTCATTGGATCCAATATGGATCCTTTCGAAAAAACTTTGGTTTTAAATGAATATGAGGCTTCTTTTGTTTTTACTGGTCTGGCTATGGGTGAGTTTTTGGGTGGACATCATTTTTCACCAAGTGGATTTCATGATCCTACGGATCCCAATAATGAAAAGGGTCAATCAAGACCTGAGTTGTCACTAAAACCTCCTTAGGGCAAAGAGAATTTAAATTTCATTGTTTTTAAATCATCTTCCTTGAATATGGATAGAGATAAAACAGATGGAGCTAATAAAACCCCTATCATTGTCATGTATTATGAGCATATCTTCATTGATCTAGATACTCAGCTAGTTCATGGATCAGTACCAGGATCTATTCTAACCAAGGAGAAGCATGATGCTACTTTAGTTCCAAGGATAGACCCAGCCGAAGGATATGGAATAAGTTCCACATATGTTATTAGAAAGTAGAATGTTAGATTTGAACATGGTATTAACGAGGTTCCAATTTCAGAGTTGGATACCCTTCATCTAGATAAATAAAGCATTTACTTTTCTCCTAGAAGTTCTGTTACTACATAACCTATGAAGGATAAATTTACTTTGAAGGGAAGCACACATAATTCCTTTCAGCTGCTTGCATATGGAAGTAGTGAATATGATGGAAAAAATAGTGATCGTGTAGCTGGAATAAAATAAACGATTAATGATGTTGAGGTTGAACTACCAGATGGTGGTGGTGGACTATGGTTACAGGTTCAAATATGGAGAAGTAGATTTCATCCACGTGGTGGAGGTATACATGTCTCTCACTACAGCATGTGTACTCAATCTCGAGTATCTTGATTTATCCTAGGTTTTTATTTTTTTTGGATTATGAACATCTTTTGTTTTGTATGTTCCTCCTCTGTGTTTTACTTTTATTTAATAAAGAAGCTATTGCTCCTGAACATTTTCAAAGAAAATATAAATACTTTAAGATTTTATTTATTTATAATTATAGATAATTATATATAATTATATATAAATATATATAATTGTATTAATATATTTATAATTATTTATAATTTTTTTAAATATATTTATTTATAATTTTAATTATAAATTATTAAATATATATTTAAATGATTATAAAATTATAATGAATACATTTAAATAATAAATATATTTATTATATTTATAATTATATATTAATATATATATATATAATTATATAAACATATATAATTATATACAAATATTTTTATATATATTTATTTATAATTGTAATTATAATTAATTAAATCGTTCAATCTGAGTGGTATTTCAATCCAAATGATGCTTTTGTTAGCCTGATAAGGAAGGATGACCCTAATAATGGGAAAGATGCATCATCTATAGTAATTGATGAAGTGTTTCATTTTCATTCTATGGAGAAAGCTATTTTGGGTGACCAAAGAGATCTCATCCTTGAGCGACCTCGCTTCTTCACTAATCTTGAGGATGATCTTGCTACACCAAACAAGAAGATCACCCAAAATGGATCCCTGTGCTCATTTAATCCATCTCTAAAGTTATTGAGGAGCACCTTGATGAATGAAAATTATCTATTCTTGCATTACTGATCATCCCATTGAAGGGGAAACCCTAAAATCTTGAAGCTCTGAGGAAGCGACTTACTCAGGTTTGGGATTTTAGAGGTGTTCTCATCATCTCAATTGGTAGGGAGTTTTTATACATCATATTTTCATTTAATGAATCCAAGTCCAAAGCTTGGGGTTTCAGTAATGTCTTTATTAAACTCTATTTTATCGAATTTATTGATTGGGAGCCTCTGCTTGATATGATGTTGGCTAGTAAACCCGTGTCTCAAATTTGGATCTGAATCTGTGGACTTGGATGGTTCTTCTGGAACCCATTGATCTTGTGGGATATTGCCTCATCAATTGGAGTTCCCATCATGTTTTATAGGGAGATTTAACATGTGAGGTATGACCATTTTTCAAGAATTTTGGTTGAAGTTGATGTTTCTTATCCATTGATGAAAACTGTTATACTAGTGGTATCTCAATTAATAATTGAATTTTCAATTGACTATGAGAGAGTTCTTGGAATCTGTTTGAAATGAAAATTCATTGGCCATGTTGCTGATAAATATCATAGGATCTTGTTGTGTTATCTATGAAATAATCATGTACACTCAGCTAATTTATGTATGTTTAATCCAAAGGGGGATGCCTCATCTGCTCTAACGGACCAGGAAACAGATTCTCATTAGGCTATTTTTAGGGATTTTGGTGCAACATCATATGTTTCATCTCTTATAAAGGTTCAGACATAGTTGTGTGTTATGAAGAAATGGAATTTTAACAATGTTGGACTAATAACACCTGTTAAAATGGTAGAACATTCTTATAGGGACATGTATGATATCTTACATGGAGAGGAGGTGGCCTACCAAGCTTCTGTACACTCACAGACTTCTAATGAGGTGGAGAAGACTGATATATACTCTATTGATACGATGGATGTTACTTTATTGAAAATGGGCACCAAAAAGGTTAAGAAGCATCTTGTGTATTTATTTCTTGTCCAATGCATGATTGGACCAAATAGGCAATCTGGGCTCACTGGTTCTCCTGTTATCAAGAATATTGTGGGCATAAACAAGTAGGTCATGCACAGGATTCATGATATATATGTCCAACAATTAATTTCAAGTACCAAAAAGGATGTTGGTGCTATGATCACCAAGGAAGATTCACAACAGGTAGTGTGTGTTGCAGTCTTTCTGGAGGGTTGCTCAAAAATTATTTCAAAAAGTGATTCCATTAAGGCTATTTTGTTGAATCAGTCTCTTCAAATAAAAGGGAAAAATTATTTATTGAATGAATAAGGCTACCAACTAGTCATCTATAGGTAATACTTCTTGTGACCCTCTCATATGGTTTTAGAGGAAAATGATTAGGCTAACCTGGATTGACATCTTATCTATATTAATGCTAACAATGATGACTCACTAAAAGGAAAGGTAGAAGACAAGGCTGAAAAATCTCTTCTTGAGGAGGTAGTGGGTGACCTTGTTATTGGTGGTTCACTTTTTGGGAAGACTTCCAAGGAGGGTGTAACTTTCCCACTGGACACTGGTTATTGTAGATTTTTTTCTTTTGTCGATATTATTAATAAATCCTATAACAGGGATGTTTTCGGGAGGAATTCAACATCATTGTACCTTTTCGAGTTTATGGACAATTCCCAGCTATTGAGTATTTCAAAGACATTGGAGGTCAAGAATTTAAGTCCCATGATGAGGATGATAAGTCATCAAGCATGTATGGTCAACATATCACTTTGAGGACTCATAAGAAGTGGAAGTAAGGTAGGAACCTAAGAAGTTGAGGTGGATCACAAAAAGGTGGCATCAATAATAAAAGATGATTATTGGATGATCCTTTGTTTTTGGTGGGATTGATTGTGACACTTTTTTTCCTTGCAACCTCTTTATTCTGTACTTTATTTTTAAAATATATATTTTCAATACCAGGGGGTTTTTAATCCATGGTCGCACTATTCCTGATATATAAATTTGAAATTTAAAATTATATCATTATATTATTAAAATTTGGTCTTTATCAATTATTTTTTAGCATTGATAAAGATTCATTTTATCAGTGTGTTTTTAGCACGGATAAAGAGGAATCTTAATCAGAGAATTTTTGAAATCACTGATAAAATCCTTAACCAATGTTTAAATATAACCCTAATAGAGTCCTCCTCCCTGAATCCTTAAATATTTCATGGAACCAAAACCTCATCATCACTCTTTATCAAGCTTCCCAATGAATCGATACTCTCAAGATCAAAGGGATGTGAATATTTATTATCTTCTTTAATAATGATCTTCATTCTGACACTGGTGTTGGTGGGACACTGATCAACCACACACACCATCCTCCATTGTGAATCCTCATAGATTTCCTCCTAAACCACCGACAACATGATGTGTCCATAAATTCCAAAAATGATAAATTATAATATTAACCAGATCGAATTAAAATCTCCCTCAACCCCCTCTTCATGTTCTACATTACGGACAGACTAGGGAAGGAAAGTTTCACTTATACATTTCATTATTCCCCAAATAAATGGTGATTTTTATGGTTTATTTTTTATTTGGTTCTAGTTAATTAAAATTTTGGTTATTTTCTCTTTTATTTCTCCTTTCACCATTATTTCACATTGTTCCCTCATCTCCCCTAGCTACATGTGCACAATCCAAACCCTAGGTGAGGTTTTGTTTTAAAATTTATTTGATATCATAGTTGGTTGGGTATGTGATGGGTTCTTTACGAAATTTTTCTTCCATAATTGAGGGTTTTTCAACACCGTTCTTGATTATGGTAGGTTTACTAACACAATTATCATTAAATTCAAGAACCCTAATAGCATGTGTTTTAAATTAATGTTCTAGACAACAAATAGTAGTATTGAATATGTATAAATAGTATTTTAAAGGAAAATAAAATTTTAGTTGATTTTAATTTCAATGAAATGGATTTCTCAAACTGAAAATAAGGTAAAAAACTATTTTAAAATAACCTCTCGCACCATGAATTTGGAAAATTTTCTGAATGGATATTATTTATGGGTTTTCATATTTTAAGATGTGTTTTGGTTTTAAATTTGATTTCTAAAGGATAATTTAAATTTTAAGGGCGTTCTTGTTCATTCAAAATGGAATTCCAGGTCCCATTTCAGTCTAGTTTTTGGTTCTCCAAAGAGCTTCCCGCAAATCTAGTGTTTATTCTTTTCTACTTTGTTCCTATTCGATGTCCGATAATTATTTCTTGAGGAGAACCATTTTTTATAGATGAAGAGGTCATGATTGCATCTATTTGGTGAATTTGAAACTGTATGAGCCCTCCTGGATTTTTATTTTGTGAATATTTAGATGTTCTGCATTTTGATTATGTGTATATAAATAATTAAAAATAATTTATAAATATTTTTTTATTATATCTACTTTTTATTATTCATAATTTTTATTATCTTTAATATATAATTTATATAAATAATTTATAAATAATTTTGAATTATTAATTATTTGGAATTAATATTTTTGAATTAATATCTATTTTGAAATAATAGAAACTCGGCATTACATTAATAAATTTTAATGATATATATATTTTTAAAAATATACATATTTTTTACCATTTACCACATTTTATAATATTTACCATTCATGGACATATTTAACTATTCTCATATGTAATATATTTTTTCCTAATAAATGATATTTACTCTCTTAATAAATTTTGATATATTGATTCAAAATATGGAATGTATTATTTTAAATTAGCCTCTAAATATATATAAATAAATTATTAATTTAAAACAAATAATTTATTTTAAATTTATTTTTTTGTAATAAATAACTCTTTATAATAAAATATTTTATTTTAAATTATCAATAATCCTTTATTATTTTTGGATTACTAATTATTTTTTATATATATAAAATTATATAATCTATTTTTTAAAATTAACCATTTCATTATACTAAATTTTATTTTCAATTAAAATCATCAATTTAATAAAAAATGATGACTTCCTATAAAATGTATTTTAAATTTATTAATGAAAATGTTATTAAATAAATATTTACACATAAATAACTCCATAAATTTTAGTTTCATAACACCTATACCAATAAGTAATTCTAAGACATGAACATGTTCAATGTTACCATCATTGAAAAGAAACATGGAAATGAAAAAGGTGTGCTTATAACTCATCATAAAGACAAAATGGATTCTAGAAAACCCTTAAAATCCACACAAGATAAATTAATAATTCATTAGTAACAACAATTATTTAATTTTACTTAAATCCACTCAACTCTATAGGGATTTCATCCCATCACTATGGGAATATGAGAGGGAATAGGTGTATGAATACCAAAAGGATTACATAGAAGATCTTTGGATTAAAAGGAAGATAATTAAACCACCACATTATGTTAAGAACCAACTTAAAACTCACTTAAAATTAAAGATTGGTTTTTTTTACAATTATTGTTTATAAATTAACCTCTGTTATTGATTAGAGTATTAATCCACTTGCTTAATAATTTCCTTTTAATTTTTGAATACTCCATAAAATATGTGTCAAAACGTTTATTGGTATCTATATTTATAAATGAAATGGGATGAGTGGTATATATATTTATAAATGAATACATGTGTTAGGATAAAGGTTGTTATCTATATTTATATGATCATATTAACTTTGAGAGACCTCCCAGTTACACAAAATCTTACCTCCTACATAATATAGATTGATATTAATAACATGTCAAGTACATGTCACAATCTACATCCAACCCATAGGATATCTATCATGAACCCACTCCCACAACCTTAGCCTCACCGGAAGCTAAAAACTAATGAAATTCAGTCCTCATACAAAAATAATTTTCCTTTCAATGGAGTAATTGAAGGATTTATTTTAATGTTAAAAATGAAATGGTTGTCTCAGCATGAGTGCATGTAAGACCATACAGCTGAGCCTTCTCACAACCACACTAATTAAGGATCCCCTTATAGGGATCAGACTAATGTTGCTTCTTCTTTTAACCATAGAAAAATACAAAGAAATTTTTTCTAGTTTATCACCAACTCTCCATCCTAGGTAAATTTAGATTTTAGGAGACAATAGTCATCCTCATAAGTTTAATCACCGGAAGAGATATTATTGAATTTTGTTTCATAAGACTCATCCCCCATCTCTTTTTTAAATGCACCTATGTTTCTTAAACTATTCTAAGCAGTAGTCATCCCACACTCGGTATCAGTGATCATTGTGGACAAAGTCAGAGGATAACACCTACCACTAATGGAGTAATTTTTTTCTTAAATTTAATTACCCTTTACCTTCAAAGCATGCTAAAATTATTTTAAACATTAAAATGTTGGGTTCCCCTTATTTAAAAGTCCCCCTTTTGTGTATTAATTTATTTTATTGAATATTAATATTATCAAATCAAATAGGATGAATATGAATCGAAAATGGATGTTTTTCAATCGTATGAAAAAATAGTATGAACATGGGGTGAAATAGTTCATCAATTTAACAAAAGATTATTCATATGAACCATCTCAAATCATTTTTCCATGTTTAATATATTTTTATTCAAGAATAATTAGTCTAGAAGATTAGGAAGAACACTTGATCTATCATAGTATAAATAAAATTTATAAATATTTTACTAAACATGGGGTAATGTAAATGTAGCTAGTGGTTGGGATAACACTACATTTTATGGATCACATGATATGATTAAAAGTGTGTAAAATAAAGAATATAGTAACAAGGATGTGATTAAAGGTGTGAATTATGATGAAGATCATATTGAGTAAATGATAATGACAGTTGAAGATGAATATCATGATAGTAAAAAATTGTTTTCGAAATTAAAGAGTTGTTTAAAGATGCCATTATATGCTGGTTGAATTAAATATACAACATTGTCAGCCATTTTGAAGATGTATTATTTAAAAGCTATCAATGGATGGAGTAACACTAGTTTTACTGATCTATATGATCTCTTGAATGATATTCTCATAGAAGATAATGAGTTTACAAGACAAACATATGATTCTAAACAAATGCCATGTTCAAAGGGTATGATCTATGAAAGAATAAATCCATGTCCAAATGACTTTATACTATTTTTTAAGGACCAAAAATCACTTAGATAATTCCCAAAGTGTGGTGATTTTTTATATAAGAAAGATGAATATGGTCTTATGAAAGTTATATTATACTTTCCAATCATTCCAATGTTCAGGTGCCTATATATAAGTGATGATACTACAAGGTAATTAAAGTGGCACACAGATACACGAAATAAAGATTGGATACTTTTTCATTTGGAAAACTCTCCTCAGTGGAAGAAAATTGATCATGAGTATCATGAATTTGGAAATGATCTGAGAAACCTTTGTCTTGTTCTATATAAATATGGAGTGAATCCTTTTAGTTTTTAAAGTAGCACTCATGGTACATGTCTAGTTATGTTGGTAAATTATAACTTTCCACCGTGATTATGCATCAAATAAAAATACATTATTTTATCTTTGATTATATCAGGAATAAAATATCTCGGTAATGATATTGATGTTTATTTGTCTCAATTTATTGAAGATTTGAAATTATTCTGGGATTCAGGTGTTACATTATATGATCCTTAAAGAAAGGTACATTTCATGTTGAGAGACATGTTTTATGGGATGATAAATGAATTTCTTTCATATGGAATTTTTTCTGGATGTAGAATTAATGGAACTAAAGGGTGTTCGATTTTTGAAAAAGGTACATAGTCAATCTGGTTGAAACATTAATCAAAGTCTATGTTTATTAGACATCATATATTTCTACCCAGGTTTCATAAGTACCTATCTTGGATGAAATCATTCAATAAGTGTTTAGAAGAACATACAACACCATCTCCACTAATAGGTGATCAAATATTGAAGAAACTAAAATATATGGACATTAATTTTGTTAAATTTTTTCAAAAAAACATTATGAAAACCAATTAGAAAAATAGATTATTTATTTTTGAATTTCTATACTGGAATTGTTTGTACATTATACATTTTCTTGATGTTATGCATGTTGAAAAAAATATATGTGATAGTGTCATTGGAATGTTACTAAATGCACCTGAAAAAATTGATGGAATTAAGGATAGTTTGGACATGATTAACATGAGAATATGGGAATATTTGATGCCAATGAATGGTGAAAAAAAGAATTTTTGTCCCCAAGCTGCTTACACTCCTTCCAGGAAGAAGAGATATCATTTTTGAAACTTCTTGAATGATGTAAGGGTTCCAAAAGGGTATTCATATAATATCAAAAATATCATTTAAATGACTATTTTAAAGTTAAAGGGCCTGATATCACATGAATTTAATGTTTTGATGTAATATATAATTCATGTAGCTTTACATTGAATTTTCTTAATTTTTTTTGTCAAAACTTAACCAATATCTGTTTCTTTTTTCAAAGCTATATGTAGCACAGTTATATACCCAGAGATGTTTCCAACTATGGAAAAGGAAAATACTGTCATATTATATAAATTGGAAATTTTCTTCCCATTATTATTCTTTTATACAATGGTTTACTTAATGGTTCACTTCGTAAGATAGATTTAACTATGTCGTCCAATACATTATAGATTTATGTACCCCATTGAACAATATATAAATATTTTTAAAGGGTATATCAAAAATTGAAGTCATCCAAAAGGTTTTATTGAAGAGTTATATATTGTTCAGGAAGCCATTGAGTTATATACCGACTACCTATCTGGTGTGGAAAGAATTGTTCTATAGAAATATCACTACACTGGGAAGCTTGTTGGTGAATTAATATCTAGAATAGATGTTTTTATAATCACTATTATTGATCAGAATTAGGATCAGGACCACATTAACATTTTTCATAATAGTTTAGATGTTTTCCCATATTTTGAAACACACAAATAAATTCTTATAAATTTGAATTCATAAAGGGTTTAAATCAATATATAAAATACACATAATTAACATTTTTTAGGATGATTTCGAGAATATATTTTTAGGAGTTAACTAAAAAATATAGATTCAATTTTATAACATCTTCAATGGCTATCCAAATGACCAAGTGTGCATATATTATCTTTTAATGGTTATGTAATTAATGGTTATATGTTTTATACAAATGAACATTTTTAATGAAGTACCATGAGAAATAGTGGAGTTACACTTGTGGATAAAGAGATGTGTGTATTTGGTACTAATGAAAAAAAATCCAATTTATGAGAATAGGTAATACTTTAGAATCATTAAAAAAATATGGGATTTTGATTATACAATATTCCATGTGCCGATTTTTCAATGCAAGTGGTTTGATAGAAGGAGTTCTATAAAAATATATTTGTGAAAGTGTATTTCATTAGGGAAGGGTAAAAATATGAACTATTAATAATAGAATCATAGGCATTATAAGTATTTTATGTTCTATATCTCACAAACTGAAAGTGGTTAATAATTTTTTTATCGAATAAAACCATTGAAGGATTAAATTAAAATTAAACTAAGGATGAACCATTCATTGGGTTGTTATAATCATTTCATAGTGGTCCTAATATAGGCGGGGTCTTGTATTTCATAAGAGAGCAGAATGAAGGGATTTGGATAATCGATAGAGGGGTCAAAACCCATCAATCGTAAAAAAAGAGAGTTCAATAGTCAGTTTATATTTTTTTGTAATATAAATTGAATTACCTCATATTATTATCGTTTCACTATTGTATTTAAATAATCTAAATTAAATGTTCAAAAAAATCTATAGGTAACGACTTCTGCACATTATAATGCTCTTAATCTTGAGGAATAATGGGTTTCTCAACCTATTTGTGATCCCAATGTATAGGAACAACAAACTTTTACACATAACGATATTACAAATCCATATGAATAACATATTGATGATTTTGAACCTGAGTAAATGGTAGAAAAAAATAATTTCCCAAAAATTAGGAGAAACACAAAATGACGGTATTAGAAATAATTAATAAGGTGATAAGAAAAGGCATAAAATTAGAGGTTCGGTGGAATGTGCATGGCTATAATATTTAACCAAAAAGGCCATGTTCAATATTTTCATTAGGCTCATCACTCGGAAGTGTGTGATGATTGTTATAGATTTATGGAACAATGTTGTACCCTCTCTTAAGAAACTGATTTGGGAAGAAACTATAGTATCCTTATGATATACATTCTTTATTTTACTAAAAAAATAACAATGAAACATTGTCTTACTCTTAATTATCTCTTATAGAGTTCATTTATAGTATATGACTCGCAAATAAAATTTGCATTAATTTTTGTTGGAAAGGATTATAGAGGATTTCAAACAATTCTTTATAGAGTTTCATCTCAAATATGTTGAAGGTAAAATAAACACACATCCATGATATATGTATGCACACTTCATAATACATAAAGCATGGGATGCATTTGTTGGTCATTTTGAGGAGATATCTTTTCAGGTACATTGTGTTTGGTAATACATTGTTTGAAAACATGTATATTGATAACTTTGACTAATAATTGTTAATTTATGAAACAAATAATTGATGAAAATAAGCAATGATCAGTGCAACTATCATACCCCTACCATAAATCGAGGATGGGGTACGATTCACTTGAGAAAAGTTGGTACTTATTTTAAATCTACCACAATAATTTTATTTGAAATGAAACAATAACTTAATTATGTTCCTCTGTTTATATTAATATTAATGAATCCAAATCCAAAGACACTTCAATCCCGCATCATATAATATGGAAATAAGAATATGTAAATAAATATGGGATACTAATATATGAAAACATAGAAAAGTGTGGGATCATATGTAAGTATGACATAATAAAAATATATTTTTCTTTAAATAGGTGTCACTTAACAATGATTACTTATTTTACTATATTTTCTATCTGACACAGACACATGAATCATCATCAGCTGTACCGGATGGAAAACTACTATCAATGGCCTTGAAGCAGCTATAATAGTATGGTCGCATCAGTGGTGTGGGTTTTGGGGTGAAACCTTGAGCATATATTGAGAAACAAAATGAATAGATGGTTAAACAAAAAAATGGAAGAGTCATAGGTAACATTATCTTATCTTAAAGAAATATTTAATTGGTAATCATATTTTCTAGAAAATTTTATGGGAATAAAAAAAAAAGAAATAACACAAGAAAAACCACTGTGTAAAGAGCCTTACCAGATTTGAGGCAAGCCATTCCCCTAAAAGAGTTGTCTTAGATGCGGTAATCAATATTCTAATAATTTTTTTGTGATATGTGAATTAGGAATACATTTATACCTTTCATATAATATTATTCTATAGGGTAAAAATTATTTAGATTTATATCTATCAACACCCACCCATCACTTTGTTGCGAGGGCCACCATGTTCAATATCCAAGAAAATATTCTATTCAATAGAAAATTTCCAATAAGTAATGTGAGGGTGGGGATTATCATATCTCATGAACCAGACATTGATATACCTGAACCACTTGATGATATAAATATTCATACAATTGAGCACAATATTAGAAAATTCATAACATGGTTGTTATATATTGTAAAAACCATATAAATAAGAAGGTATTCATTTCCAATTTATTTTTCATGCCAAACCTTTAATAATAAATTGAAATAAGTATGAAACAACAACTGTGATTATAGAAGAACAAAGGGAAGGGGTGAAATGAAAGGTCAAATCAAAAAAATCTCAAGGATTAGCCAACCAATCAAAGATATCTTCATGAATCACCTTTACCCCGCTTGTTGCATTTCCACAATTACTAACATTGAAGGTTCATGAAGATACAAGGTTACAAAGTGGTAGTAATTTCATTGTTTATTTTAAAGAAAAAATTTATGGAGAGTCCATTATAGAATACATTTAGAATAATAATTTAAATGAAATCATCAAGTATGAATGTCTAAGAGTCTAAGTTATACATGTATACATGAGGCATGTTTTCATGATTTGTTTTTCCAATAACTGATCTGCCATGTTAATTATGACTAAATAAAATTCATAATTTTTACATCCATGTATATCAATTTTATTTTAAGGGAAAAACCAGTGAACAAAAATATGGACTCATTAGTCCTATCATCAATTTTAGAAAAAAAATCAATATAATTAGATCAAATCGATGAAATAGTGGAAAAATTTTCCATAGTGTTTAAAAGAAAACTTATAGACAATATAACCTTACTATTAATAGTTATTTATGGATAAAAATTTACAATTTAATCATATAAAATATATTTCCATTTATTTTATTACTTATTACTTTTTTAATAAACATTGGTTACTCATTAAAGCCAATTTGGACAATTTAAATATTTATTTTCTAGAATCACTGCATTGATACCCAAAAAACTGACAACACGTGATGATTTTTTTCAATTTGTAATACATTGAATGAAATGTTCTGAAGCTAAAATTCAAGTTATGTTTTGTATATTATTTTTTAATGATAATTATATTATGATAGGATGGTGTTTAAATATCATCAAAATCATAGCGTGAGGACATTATAAGTGTAAAAGGAGCCTATCGACTTCTACAAGTGGATAAGTATTATAAAAAACAATGTAAAATATTGTAGCTATTATGTTTGAAAATTTATGAAAGATATCATATACCATAAAAAATAGAATACCCAAAGAGGTATTTTTTTAAGATAATTACAATTTAATTTAAAATATGTATTAATTTTTTGTGTATTTATATTTTTCAAGTACTACTAGGATTTTATAAAGTCCTAATATTCACAAGAAGAAACATATTTGTTTATAAAGTAATGGGAAACATACTTGGTGTCGGAATTTATAAACATATCAAGAGATATGAATTTTTCTCATCATTTTATCTACTTTTTTTAGTTAATTTCTTTATCATTTTTCTCTGCTACTTATTTTTTAAATTTTCACAGATATCACGAAGAAATGACTTAATCAAATAGAATGATTCAATCATGTACTATGATAATACAATTAATAAGTATTATTCAATCATGATGGTGGAATTTCCTTTTTTACTCTCAATTGCATTCAACATTTTGGGGTATCAACAAAAAATATTTTTTAGATAACCTAGAATCTTGAATGCATTTTAGGATAAAAAGACACAATGGAATCAATTATTCCTCAATATGATACACAATGTTCCCGTTATGACTCAAATTTTGTGGTTCTAGTTTAAAATTGACATTTTATTAATGTATTGTTTCATTTTTTTTAATTTATTTCTCTATATTATTTCTAACATAATAATTGTTTTCTTATACAGGTGGATTCATTAGCTTGAGTTGGGGTGGTTTTTTTAAAGATTCTCATTCTTGAGAGAGATTGTACTTTAAGGCTACAACAGAGATAATGTCAATAAGGAAATGGGTTAATCAGCCACACCTAAATCTGATACATAGTGTTTTTGGTATGACTTGAATTGTATGTTTTTAGTTTGTAATTTAAATTTTAGTTCAAAACACACATTATATACTCAAAACTAAGAAAAACATTAATATTTTTTTGATACTTTATGAAAATGAACTATAAGTCATTTTTGACATGTTGGAATCAACCACACCTCAATCTGAAATATAGGAATAAGTCTCATGTCAAAATAACACATGATGTGACTAATATGACTCAAAGTTTGTGGTTTGAGTTTAAAATGAAATTTTAGTAAAAAAATACAATTAATATACTCAAAATTGATAAAACACATTTTTATTGTTTATATAATTTAGTAAAATGATTCATGATTCATTTTTTATTTCTAGGAATAATTTGCACCACAATTCGATGCATGGTTTGACTGATATGACTCAAAGTGATTTTTTATTTAAAATTGAAATTTTAGTAAAAAACACAAGTAACATACTTAAAACTAATAAAAACTTTCGTATTATTTTGACACTTTAGGAAAATGACTCATAATTTATTTTTGATGCGTATAAATCAGCAACACCTCAATCTGATGCATGGTGTGCCTGATATGACTCAAAGTAGCCGTAATCAGTTTAAATTTGACATTTTAGTTCAAAACACGTTTCACTCACTGAAAATTGAGAAAATCAACTAATATTGTCTTTATTTTTTATGAAAACTATTCATAATTCATTTTGGAAATTTAGGAATTATTATCACATCAAACTGACACACTATGTGTTTAGTATGACTCAAAGTGCATGTTTCGAGTTTAGAATAACTTTTTTAGTAAAAAAAAGTGACATATTCAAACCGGGAAAAGAAATTTTTATTTTTGTATACTTTAAAATGATATATAAGTCATTTGGGACAAGTAGGAATCAATCACACCACAATGTGATACATGATATTACCGACATGACTCCAATTGTGTATTTTTATTTAACACTAATATTAATTTTAGTAAAAATCAAGAGTGACATACTCAAAACCAAGAAAAAACATTTTTATATTTTTGATACTTTAGGAAAACAATATATATGTAATTTTTGGCATGTATTAATCATCCTTTCCTCAATCCAGTGCACCTTATTCCCGGTATGACTCAAAGTGTCTGTTATCAGTTTTAAATTAACATTTTAGTTAAAAACATGTGTTACTCTTGGAAAACCAATAAAATACACTCCAATTATCTTGATAATTTAGAATAATGATTCATAATCCATTTTTGATGTATAGGAATCCATATCACATAAAACGAACACATTATGTGACTAATATGAATCCAAGTGCATGTTTTCAATTTAAAATGACATTTTAGTAATAAACATAAGTGACAAACTGAAAACTAAGAAAATGAATTCATATTGTTTTGATACTTTAGGAAAAATATCTATAAGTCATTTTTGACATGTAGGAATCATCTTCATCCAATGTATATTGTGACCAATATGACTCCAAGTGTTTCTTTTTATTTCAAATTTACATTTTAGTAAAAACCACAAGTAACATACTCAAAAATCGAGAAAACATATTATTATTGTTTTGATACATTATTAAAATGATCCACAATTTATTTTTGATGTTTATAAATAATCCTTACCTCAATTTGACACATGGTATCCCTGATATGACTCAAAGTGTCTGTTATTAGTTTAAAATTAACATGTTAGTTCAAAATAAGTGTCAATCCCTAAAAACTGAGAATAACACTCTAATTATATTGATAAACTATGAAAAAGATTCATATGTAATTTTTGATGTGTATGAATTAATCTCACATCAAACTGACACATGATGTGACTGGTATGACTCATAGTATGTGTTTTTTAGTTTAAAAAGACATTTTAGTAAAAAAATAAAATTGTCATACAAAAAACATAAGAAAAACATTCATATTGTTTTGATACATTCTAAAAATTATTCATAAGTAATTTGTGATGTGTAGGAATTAGCTGAACCTCAATCTGATGTATGGTGTGACTTTTATGACTCTAAGTGTGTCTTCTTTAAAATTGACATTTTAGTAAAAAAAGATAATTGATATACTCAAAATTGATCAAACCCATTAACATTATTTTGATACTTTAGGAATATGATCTATAAGTCATTTGTGAAGTTTATGTATCATTTTCTCCTTAATTTGATACATGGTGTGCTCGATATGAATCAAAGTGTCTTTTACCATTCTAAAATTGACATTTTTGTTCAAAACATGTGTCACTCACTGAAAACCAAGAAGACATGAACATACTGTCTTGATACTTTAGGAAAATTATTTATAAGTCATTTGTATCATTTAAGAATCACACTCATATAAAACTAACATAATATGTGATCGATATGACTCGGAGTTCGTGTTTTCAGTTTGAAATTTCATTTTAGTAAAAATATAAGTGACACACTCAAAATAAAGAAAAGATATTCAAATTATTTTTATACTTTATAAAAAAAATCATAGGTCATTTATGATGTGTAGGAATCATCCCCACCTCAATATGATGCACGGTGTGACCTATATGACTAATTTTATCCTTTTATTTAAAATTAACATTTTATTCATGTATTGTTTAATATTATGTTTAAATTATTTCTTTATAGTATTACTAACATAATAAAATTTTTATTATAAAGGTGGATTATTTTTCTTGAGTTTTCACAGTTTTTTTTGGAAACTAATACCATGATCGTTCTTTTTAATAGGGTTTTGGGTTCCAAAGGCAATGAAACATCGATATTTTTTAGTTTTTGTGATAGAAATTTCCAATGCAAATGTACAAAACATTATTTAAAATGCCTATAATATAGTATTTTTTATGTGTTTGTGATTTAATTTTTATTTCAATTAAATTATTTTGAAATTTTTATATGAAAGTTTTTGCTACAATGTGTTGTAATTCAAACAGCACACTGCAGTAGTAGGGCCAATATCAATGTTATTTATAGAGCTCATAAAGACACCCTTTATCAGTGCTAATGAAAGAACTGATTGATAGATCCCTTTATTAGCATTTTTTTAGCACCGTTAAAGGCCCCATTTATCATATCTTTTTTTATCATTGATAAATGGGTCCACCTTTTAATGTAATATAGGAAAACAACACTTTTAAGTGATTTTAAGGCCTATTTTGAGTGTTGTTAAAGGGCCAATTTGTGGTAGTGTGATTTTTATTTGTAACAAACATACATTAAAAACTCAAAAATATCTAACTTATAAATAAAATTTTAAAATGTGTGGTGTTATTTCAAATCTATCATAATATATCAATCAGTTATAGTAGTTTTTAATCTTAAAAAAACCTAAGAGTGACAATAATCATGCTAGTTTGATTGTGCCTTTAACATGTGTCATAGTGGAACATGTCATACCAAAACAATTCATCTAATTATAAATAATTCTTATAAATAATCCTAAAATGGAATCCTAATATAAATAAAAAAGTACTAATAATTCTTATTGAACCATATACTTGAGCCTCCACTAGAGATAATGCCACTAAAATTTCTAAAAAGGTTCATCAGTACCTAAAACTCAAGATAAGTTAGAGAAGTACCTTACTATGCAAGTAAAAAACTATCTCCAAATATAATATATGAAAATATCAAAATTTAATAAGTAGATTAAGAATAAACATAATAGATAAATACAACAAGCTTAAAATAGATACAGTACTATCCACCTGAATCTATAACCCATATTTAAAACCCCCACTAAATGGAAAACATAACCTAGTATAGTATATAGAACCATTACTTCTAAATTGTGGCCCCTATAATTCTCATACCAAGATAGTCTTAGGATCACATAAGGAAGAAAAAAAGTGAGACACACTAAGTCAACTCTAAAGGATATAGAAAATTTCAAAGCGCATTAACACTATCAGAATCGGTGTGTACCACATTTGACTGAGATCCACTAACCCAAGACTTATCTCTCTTTGGATAATATATCTTAATGTGATAAATTTTACCACATTTATAGAACATAAAATTCCTAAAACGAATTCTATTTTACCTTTTCTTTCCATTTTTTAGGTTAACCCCTCACAATCATCAACTCTGCCTTTGACATTACCTTTAATAAATTTGTTTGAATATCCCTAGACAATAACATGCAAATCAATTCCTCAAGGGTAATTGACACCATAGAATACATAATATAACCCTATAATGAATTATATGAATAATTTAAATAAGTTATTAAAATTATGTTATGGTTCATATAATCTATTTTTATATCTATATTACCCAAATCTAACTCGAACAGATGTTACTAGAAGTATATTAAAATTATAAAGTAGTATATCCTTATAAATACTACAAGGAATGGATTCAGTCATATAAAAATGTTCTAACTTCAACCATATAACATCAATTATAGGTTTATAAGCTACATTATGCAAGATTTAATCTCCTATCATTAATAGTTGCAGGAAGTTAGATTTTTCAAGAACATCATAAGAAATATCAACATAAGAAAATTTTCTATGTCCATAAACTAATACGATTTTGACTTATTTATTAACACTAAATAAATCACCTATAATTTCTATTATGGACAAGAAGTTCACACAAATTAATACCCCAAAAATTAAATTCATTATCTACCTCAAATTTCTGGAATTTAAGATTATCACAAGACTTTATTATACATGGTATAAGTTTTGATACTAAATATTTTGGGGATTTATCCATAAAACCTGATATTTCCACCACAAAAGAGGAAAAAGGGGATTGATTTTTTTAATTTGATTCATTAATGGAAATAAAAATTAATAGTATAAAAGAAAAAATAGTAATGTAAATGATCATAAAGAATTTACATGCTTCAGCCCACATTTGACCAATGTGTTTGAAAATAACACCACCCAACAAATTCTTTATTATGAAGACAAACATAGGAATGTTATAAAAAAAAATAAAATAAATAATTAGTGAAACATGAACAAATAAATTATTTTAAACTAGGTGGAATCGGTGAACCATTCCATAAAAAGTTAATGCCCACTAACTTCATGTATGGGCACACATAATTCACCCAAATAACCTTCATATATCGAATATATAAAAGAATAAGTGAAGAAATTGAGTAACGCATTTACAAGACTAAGTTATTTTAACAAGAACTTATGAACTCATTGAATATGATAGATTTATAAATATGAAGTCCTCTATACATTAGGATCCTCATCCTCTAAGATTATATGGATTATGATATCCACTATAATGGAACTCTAAAGAATCATGTGTCATTTATTAGTGTATAATACTCTATACTAAGATCCACTTCCTCCTATATCTCTAAGATTATATTTATCTTGGATGTATGTTACCATGAAGAAAAAGTCACTGAATAGAGTGACAAATAGAATCTCATGAAAATAAAATGGAATGTATCATTATGGAAAACCAAAAGGATGTGGTGGAAAGAAACAAAATCATATCAGGTGAATGAATGTGATAGTTATATGGATAGAAATGTGAAAGAAAATATAGAAGAAATCTATGAAGAAATTGCCTAAACATCCACCTAAACACATGGAATACAATGAATAGATTACAACACATGCATGCAGGTTACTAGTAAATACATGGGTGATAAATTACATGATAAAACACACCAATCAATTCTCAGAGAAGTAGGATCAAGGTTATCAATGGTGAAATTTTGGCCATAACATAACCAAAGGATTATGTGGTAATAGATAGAATGAAATGTCATAAGAGCCAAAAAGGCCTCTGAGTGGTGGTGGATTCCCCATCTCGTGCACCTAGGGTTTCTCTGTCAGATCTCCCCCTCCCCTCCTCTGGCGTGGATCGGCTTCGTCAACTGCTGTCTTGCCTCGTTTCGATGTTGGATGGTGTTGGATATAGATGGCCCTGCTTCGGTTTTGGCTCGTCGGCGGCTTCTTCGCGCCCTGTAGCTTCAAGTTCCTGCCTTGAATCCAGTATGTTCGTAGACCGTTCTGGTTTTCTTGCCTCGGGATCTCATAACATATACGGTGTGCGATGGCCTTGGTGTTCCGGGCTTCAGGGTTTTGGATTGGAGTCGACTTCGCTCCTCTTAGATTCGGGTTCTTTTCACAGCTTTGGGTGCTCCGAGTTGCCTGCGGCTTGCTTGGTGTTGGCAGAGGGGTGCCTACGGCCTCAGGAACTCTCCGTGGCTTCGGAATCCTATCTTCGATTCAGATGTGCTCACCATCGGCTGTGAGGGTTGTCGTGGTCCGTTGCGGCTTCTCTTGGTGGCGGCTTCGGTGCTCGCAGCGTCTGCCACGACGGCCTCCCAGTGCAGGGCCTTTTTCCTGGATTCACTCGGGCTCCTCGTCGGTGTGCGACCTAGTGTGTCCGATGTTAGATCCAGGGTTTTAGAGGGGGGGGGGGGGTTGTGTTCTGGCATGCTTGGTTTGGCTGGGTTTGTTGATTTGTCTTGGTTTATTCCTTTTGATTCTGGGTTTGAGTTTGTTTTTATGATGTATGTGTCATTGGTGAAAGGAGGTGAGAATCTGTGGAGTAGGTTTGAGTTTGTTTTGATGATGGATGTGCTGTTGGTGAAAGGAGGATAGAATCTGTGGAGAAGGTTGCGGCGTCAGCATGGCTTGGACTACCTTGATCTGGATTCTCTGTTTCCTTTAGTGGATCTGTTCTTGGACTATCTCACGTCGCTGGATGGTTTGGGTGGACTCTAACAGGAGTTCGTCGTTGGGTTGGTGGATTTAGAGTCGGTGTCGATGGTCGCACCGTTGGCATTCAAGGAATCCATTTCTGAGGTTTGTTCATGCTTTTCTAATGTTGTGCACCCTGGTCCATGGTTTGAATGTTTGAGTGGATTAAGTCGGTAGGTTTTTTTTACCGATGTTTGAAGGTCGTATGTCATGAAGTCATGTATGGTTTCCCACTTTTCCCTTAGAAGTGTTTGACGGTTTCTCACTTTTCCTCAAAAGTGTTTGGATAATTAAAAAAAGTAATTTTCAGTCATAATAAAATAGGATAAGTAATATAAAAACAGATGAGGCCAAAAAAAGTGAACTAGAAAGAGGTTATAGAAACATACATGAATCTTAATAATACATAGACCCACAATGAATAATAAATTCATCCAAAATAAAAATATAATAAATGCATAATAAAAAAAAATTGAACAAATTTTATTGGAAAATGAACTCAAATATTGCACCATAAAGATAACGTGAAAAATTTTACAGATGAAATTATTTTGATTTCTTAAAAAACATGAATGAAAAATTCATCATTATGAACCCCTAATCTACACAAGAAACTATAAGGATACATTCTAAAATTTATGGTTAATTTGAAACTATCACTTGATAAATCAATGAAGTAACCTCACTACTGAAAAATGTGCATTAATAAGCACTAAAATATTCCATTTATCTGTGCTTATAAAAACTTTTATAAATTCATCACTGATAAAACAAAACATATTTTATTAGTTGTAGCACTGATATAATTTTCCCTTTTTAGGTTCTACTTCCTAACACTAATAAAGGAATTAAAAATATATTGAAATTTTTTTGGTAAAAAAATTTGTGAATGAAACCCCATCTTCTAGTGTTACCTGTCATGCGCCACCCCAAACCCACAAAAGCACACCACAACACCTTTTAAATTAAAAATTAATTCAAATTTAGTGAGATTTTAATCTCTAGCATACACATCCTCAGCAAGAAACCTTACCACTGGACAATATGATTTTTCTTTTCATATGATGGCAAGTATATATATATATAATATACTTATTTTAATATATATATATAATAATATATATAGTTAAATAATTATATATTTATTAATACATTTATATATACATATACATATACATATACATATATATATTTATATATAAACATTATATATGTTCACATATATATATATATATAAATATTTATGTGTGTGTATCTCTATGTGTTTATTTTTATTTATTTAATTTTATTGCTATATTTAAATAACTATTTTATTAATATGTTTAATATTATTTTATATAATTAAATTTTTTATTTTTCAATTTATGAAAATATATTTATATATTTTACATATTTATATAAATAAATAACACTAATACATGAAAAATACTAAAATTCCAACATTATGAAATCAATATGAATTTAAATCCAATGAGTAAATTAAGACTCCATCCAAAAAAGGGAAACAATACCCTCTTAAATGAAACTAAAATTCTATAAAGAGTTTTAAAATTAGGATAACTTAAATTAAAAATCATTTTTAGAGGCCTCACAGGGCTCTTATTAATAAGAAAAGGGTTACTGGGTCCACCCCAACACTGAAAACTATAGACTTATTTTAAAACTTTGATTTGAAATCTCGCATTGCCCAAATGAACACCCATATCAAAAGTTATGGTTATTTAAAGTTAATTTTTATTTTCAAGTTTACTTATGATATTAATTATTTAATTTGGTATTTTTATTACCATGTTGTTAATAAATTTCCATTACTAAATACCAATTAGAAAAGTTTTAATTAATAATAATTATTAAATATTTTACAAATCATATTTAATTAAATATGTTATATATTTAATTTAAATAATATTTAGTATTATATAAATCATATTTAAGTAATTAAATTATATTTATACCAATATAAATATATTCACAATTTAAAATATTAAATTTCATCATATATATAGAGTTTATTATGAAGGTTTTCATTTATCAATGCAAAAAAATATTTGATAAAAAATACCTTTAATAGGGTTTTATTTTAGCATTGGTAAAGGGGTATACTAGGGTACATTTTATAATTACTAAAAAAGTTCTAATAAAGAAACCCCTTTATCAGTTTTTTTATCATAGATAAAAGTACCCTAACTTACCCCCCTAACTGGTGCTTTTTAATAAGTGTTGATAAAGGGCAGAGACTAGGGTACCTTTTATCAGCGCGTCTTAAAAACATGGATAAAGGGTTCACATTGGGGAGAATTTATTATTGATTTTTTTTAGAGATAAAATAAAGTGGGATATTTTTAATCCTAATTTTTTGGTATTTATTTCAATGTACACCTAAAAAAGAAGTAAATTTTTGTGTGTGTTTTAGAAATGGTTTTTGAATTTATCACGTGAAGGAGAATTGTTAATGTGGATTTTATCATGTTTATTTCATGGGATATAGATAATTGAGAGTGAATGAGAAGGAGAGGATGACATAATCTGACCCACTAGGGTCCCACTTAGGTTAGAGGTAAGCTAAGTGTGCCACCCCAACCCCACTTCTAATAAGTGAGGGGTTGAAAAATTTCACCAAGAAGAAAAAATTATAATGGAAGGTGTTAGCCTATATTAACCTATAAAAAATTAAACTCCAATACATAAGATATATAACTAATAAGAATAATTAACATATATATATATAAAATGAATAATATAAATATATATATATATATATATATGATATTACAATTATCTTGTATGGTTACACAAAGTCAAAACCCTAAAGGTTAAAGTACATAAGAATAATATCACTAAACATAACTGAGATAAGATAAGGGAAAACACCTCAATAATAGAAGGACCCCTAGAAAAATAATATCCTCGACAACTACCTCCACTATATAGCAATATACCTTACTATACACCATATCCACATCTACAATCATCACCTCCTAACTATAAAACATCTCCAAAGAAACAAAATATGTGGGTACATGACCTATGTAAGGGAGAGTATAAACATACCCCCCATGACAACCTGAAAACATAAATTAAAAATAAATTAGTAGGTCAAATCAAAGAACTTGTGTTTAGGAAAATTAGAGGAGGAATCTCAAAGGAACCAAATATGCTCTACTTTTATGTCAAGCATGAAAAAAAAGTATCCCACTCTTCATAGCTCATCTCTATGAAGGATATTATCTTATAGAAACCAAAGATACCATAGTAACCATATTCTCATAAAGACTAAAGTAAACATCCTAATCGTGAGTCATATCCTGAAGGAAACTACTATAGGCCTGAACCTATACTAATAGATCTGGCATTAAAAACATAAACTTTACATTTTTTACTTTGATACCAATGAACATGACCTAATTTTCTCCATGAAATCCTTATAACATAAAAAGGAAAAACTGGATGACTTACAATCTAAAGGACCTTTTAGGTATATATTTTTATAGAATTAGAACAAAATCCAACATAAATAATACACATTTCTTTAAATGATCATATCTCTCACCTAACCTAAATTTTCTTATCACACATTAATACATCATCATTGTATATATGAAGGCCTTTCTATACATAATTAATTCAACCTCAATATTTATAACTTTGGGAAAATAAAACATTATAAGGGTGAGATTAAATTCATAATAAGGGTAAACTTAATAATCAACAATTGAATTTCACTGGTGAGCATAAGAAGATCATAAGGTCATGATGACATAATCAAAGTGCATGAGTGTAACATAAGAATATCCATAAATTTCAATACATTGATCATAAAACATGAAAATATGGAATAAGTCTTTAACCAAGGAAATAGTCATCATAATCAATATTCAGAAGCCATGTGATATCACTCTTGATCAAAGGAAAAATTATAAACCCATAAAAATAATATATGAAACATATTGGTATCTTGGGAACATTATCATCATACCACTCTTACAAATTGAATACCTAATATGGATGATTTCTATCTCAAGAGTGCCCAGTGGATTTTAGGGATGTGGTGGATGCACCCATCCTTGGTTTATCATTGAACCACCCATCCTTGGTAAATAATGTTACCACCCATCCTTGGTTTATAAAGGAACCACTCATCCTTGGATTATAATAGAACCACTCATCATTGGTTAATAACAATACCACATATACATTGTTTATAAAGAAATCACCTTTTATTGGTTAATAATGTAACCACCAATCATCATAAACAATTTCCAATAACTGTATTAGGAATAAAGTACATAGTGTATTCTTTTCATCATAAACTCCTAGAAACAATAATTATTCCTCTCATAACATTATTATCCCATGGAAAATAAATTATTTCCATGAAAATATCTTTGAAAAATGATTAATCAATTAAAAATAAATGGTTTCTATAATAATATATTTTAAAATTGATTAACCCGTGGGAAAGAAATGAGTTCTAGGAAAATATCATTGAAACATGATTAACCCATGGAAAAGAAACATGTTCCATAAAAATCTATTTGAAATAATGATAATCTATATATAGAAATAATTGGGATGGTATTATTAAAAAATATCCCTATGGTAGCATAAGTAACAATAAGTGTTTTTTGATTTTGATGAAGGTAAATACCATTAAAATATCATTAAAAACATTTTTAGGAAAATAAACATTTTATTTTGAAAATCGCATTTTTAAAAACTAAAAATTCCCAGAGTATTGTAAAACTCATTTTATTTATAAAAAAATTGAAAATATATAAAGGAAAATTTAAATAAAATAGAGGAAATTATATTTAGAAAAATCCATTCACGTCATAAGTGTTAAAAATTAACATTTATTTCAAAACATTTTGAAAAAGGGAGTAAAAACTGACCCATTTGGAAAAAATTAAGAAATTTACTTTCAAAACCTTTCAAAATAAGGAAAAATATCATTTAAAATTTATTTAAGAAATAATTTGTTGTTTTATAAAAGAATATTTTTGAAAACATTTTTGAAAACATAGATATGTATGTGAAAGATACCCGATCTAAAAGAAAATACAAGATCGATATCAATTACGAGGGACTTTATTGATTTTTATTCAATAAATAAGGGAGTAAATAGAAATAAAACATATTAAAAAATTTATAACTAGTGGATAATAAATATATGTGGTTCAAAAATATAATATCATACTATTTTCTCTAAATGAATCATGAACATAAACAATCTCTAAAGGAGATTTTAACATAAAACATTTTCCACTTTGGTAACTCTTCAATCGTATTCTCCATGAATGAATAAATTAAGAGGATACTTCAAATATATTGATCATAAGGAGTTCCATGATATGACATGAAAAATTAAAGTAGATACATATCATAAAATAAGATAAGTGTATAACATAACATATGTCCCAAAGAAGACAATTTGAGACGAACAAATCTTACAATGATCATTACATTGAAGTGGGAATTAATCAATGAATCGAATATGTGTATCGAATATAGATCCAAATAAAGTATGTGTAAATAAAAAATAATATAATAAAAATAAATTACATAAGTAATCTAGTAATATAAAATAAAATTAATAAGTAATAAAACCCAATGAAATGAAATTGAGTTATGAAATACTTTACCACTTGGAAACTTTGAAGTAAAATCCCCTTGAATAAGTTAAATAAAATCGAAACATAAATTACTATAATGTTTGAAGGATTCATTATATTACATTTATAATGGGTAGTATATTCATCACATGATAAAAATATGTTTTGAATATATCATATGTCTCTTAGAAATAAAGAGTGAGATGAGAAAACCCTTACCTCGAGTCCATAATTTCCTTGTATATCCTTTAACTCATGTAAAATAAGATTAAATAAATAATTTGTTTTATTAATAAAAATTTTAAGGTTTATTACCATATAATTAAATAATTTATTTTATTTCTTTACAATGACATATTTGAATACTTAATCATTAATTCCATATCAGGTGTTTTGGGAAAATTTTGTTCATTATTTCAAAACGGATTCGGTGTGTTGACCAAGGTCAAAGTGGTCTTTATTTCTAATTATATAGAATAATAATCATTAAATAATAATCATATTTATTCATAAATTATAATTTTAAAACCAATCAAAAAAATGCTTATGAAAAATGAAGTATGTTATTATCATGAAGATCGTGGGTCATACACACACATGAGTAAAGTTTCAATGCTTCAATAATCATTATGGAAATAATATATATATTATTTTATTTTTAAATAAGTATAAAAATATCATAAATTAATATTATTTCTTTAAATATACTTATATATATCATTCTTGTGATGTGGTGATGAAAAAATAATCGCATCACTTCGTGGAGGTGGTAGTCCACACGTACACAAACAACATTTCCATTTTTCAGTATAAGAAAGAAAATAATATATTTTATTTTAACAATGATAAATATGTAATTATTATAATTATTATTTAATTAATATTACATATATTAATTAACATTATCCTTATTACCTTCCATGTAAAGCGTTTGTAAAAAATGAATCACATCACTTTGTGAGGTGGTAGTCCACCATACACAAAAGAGACGTTATCTTATCCCCTATAAAAAGTAAATTAAATATATACGTGTGATATTATAAGTATATAAGTATAAATATGTTACATATATGATATATATATACTTTAAATACGTCATTAAAACAAGCTGTGATAGGAAATGATGGAAACTGAATGACATTGGTTTACAAGGCTGTAACCCGTCATACACAAGAATGATGATATTTTATCCCATTTGATGGAAGAGAAGATAGATTTAGGTTATGTAATTAATATAACAAAATATAAGTATATAAAATATTCTAATTTTATAATATTATAATATTTTAATAATATTAAAATGAGGAGTAATAATATATAAAACAAAAATGAATAGTTAGGAATTTTACCTCTTCTCAGACCACCTCTTTAGGATTATACATAAATTATTCTTAGAATGGATTTATGATAAAAAAAACTTCTAGTATTATGGGATATAATTTTTTAAGTGATTTGGGTAGGTATTGGATGATCGAAAATGGTTTTAAGGTGTGAATAAGTGATGGGAGGTGGTGGCCTTTTATAAGCCAAGTAAGTAGCACACTTGTAATTTTTGAAAAGAAAATGGTGTACCCACATTTTTCAGACGACACAAGGATAAAAAATAGATATTTATCAATATTTATAGATTTTAAGGTCTAAATATGTCTATAAAATAGTTTTTATATAAGTTTTTATTTCATTTTGACAATTATTTATTTGTTTAACCCCAAGTAAGCTTATTATTACCATAACCATGGTAATTAATTTTTATAGTTTTCACTATTAATTATGGTAAAAAATTAATTTGGAATAATTAGATAATATAAATTTTGATTTTTAAACATATTTAATCTATTTTACTAAATTAAATTTACATAATTGGAATATTTTAATTTAAAATAAAACCCACAGACGCGATGAAAAATTGGATTTTCAAGAAGTCTATTTTTTCAAGAAAAATATGATTTTATATTAACTATATATGTAATAATACTAATTTTACAAATAAAAATTAATATTTATTTATATATAATATATAAATTTAATTTAAATAATTTCTAATTAAAGGTTTTGAATTAATTAATAAGGAGAAACATTATTCACTTTAAGACAGTTTTCAGAAAAATCCCATTTTTATACCCAATGAAAAACTTGTACTAAAATCCGATAGGAATTTTATTAAAAAATTAGTTGTTTTAAATATAAATAAATAATAATTATTTTATTTAAAATCATATTAAAAAAATAATTGGGATTTTAAATTTCTTAATTTATTGAAAATAAATGACATTTTTACCAAAATCTGTATTTTTCATTATTCACTGAAAAATCAATATTTTCCAAAAAATCCCAAAATTTCACCTAGTGTAAATTTTAATATTCTGATTTAAAAATTTAATTTAATTTTATCAAATACATTTTCTAAAATTTTAAAAAAATTATTATAACATTTCTTCATGAAAAGTAATAAAAATCATTTTTGAAGAAAACACATTTTTGAAGAATAAAATTTAATTACTAAAAATTGATTGATTATTTAATAAAAATTTAAAAATAATTTATATTAATAATATATATATATATATATATTATAATTTTTTTTAATACTATTCATTCCCACGAACATAACGGCTAGGTTATAATGACTATATATATCACAGGTCATTTAAGTTCGATGTTGCATGTTGAGTACACTGTTGAATATAGTTTTATTTTCTAAAATCTTAGGGTGTTACATAATCCACCCCTTTAATAAATTTAATTCTCACAATTTTAATTTTTTCTCAGTAATAAAAGGTTATACATTTGAAATTACCTTTTTTTGGAAAACCACATCAAAAAAGGGTTAATAAAAAACCACTTAACAAGAGAGAAAAGGATATCCGAAGGTCATCTGGAATTACACATACCGGGTTTCAAAATTGGAAAAAATGGATGGAAAGTGAATATTTGGAAATAGAAGAAAATTTTAATGCCTAAATAATGATATAGAGTGACATAGATCATTGAAGAAAAGAAATTGAATAATAAAGAGAAAGTTAACAACCCCAAAACCATAAACCTAAGAGGCATGAAAAGGTCATTGATATCACCATAAATGATGCTAATCAGTCAAAATTTTGTTTCAAGACCCTTTTCCCATAGTTAAGGAATTAATTTCGATATAGACTAAGATTATAAGGAAATATACTTACTTGATGATTATAATTACATCCTTTTTTCAATTTTCACCACAATCCCATATTTTTTTCCAAATAATGAGTATTTGAGATGAATATTTCATGCATGAATCACTAAAATATAATTTTAAAGAAAAAATAACCATAAAATGGATAAAAAGATATTCCTTATTTGTTTAGGCATTAAAAAAATCAAAATGGATAGCACTTGATAAGATTATTCATAGAATGATTAAACATTCATGTGATGAAATATTATATTAATATGTAAAATTCAACAGTAATACAAAATGTTAAAACAAAATAATTTTATAAATAAATAACCCTATATACCAAATTAAGTCAATAATATCAAAATTAAATATTTTTTTAACCTAAATGGTTATCTCGTATGTTTCATCTTACACACAAAAAAATATATAGATTTAATTTTCAAATAACATTAATAACTTAGTCACAAAATCACTTTTCAATCCCATTGTTATCTATATGATAAAAATTGTGTTTCCCTAATCACCTCAATATCCAATATCATATAAACCATAAAGGTTATCAATACCTTAAAAATTATCCCTGAAAAATGTAAATTTATACTTCAAGTTAAACCAAATATTTATATATACATAAACTAAATAAAATATCTCCTAAAATGGAATTAATCATTTTAAGACGTCATTACTTAAAATCTAAAAGTGGTGTCTAAGCCTTTTAACTTATGATAATCCTTAATATCATAGACTTATGATGGTATCCATAACTATTAAGGTAACCTCACATGAAAACATTATAATCTTCAAAGTCATCTAAACATTCCCTCCAATACCAACTATAATGGCCCTAAACCCACACTCTCGGGTCCAACATTGAATACATAAACTTTGCATTTCTAGATTTGATACCTATAAAGGTGAACTGATTTTTTATATCCATAAATTAGAATATAAAATTTAAAATTTATATCTCTTACATTATCAAGGACCTTTTAGGTTTATAGTTTTAGAGAATTAACATAAACAAACAATACCAATGTCTTTAAATGAGTATATCTCCCACCTAACCCAACTTTTATTATTTCACATTAAGTAATCATCATCATTCATATCAAATACATACTATACATAATTAATTAAACTTAAATATTTATAACATGGGGGAAATGAAATATAATCTTGGTGATCTCAAATGATCAGTAAGGGTAATTGTAAGAATTATCAATTTAATTCCATCAGTGAGTATAAAAAGAGAATAAGGGTATGGTGACATAAATAAAGTTAATGAGTATAAAATAAGAATATTCATACACATAAATACATGGATCATCAATCATGAAAACTTGAAATAATGATTTTAAAAATGGAAAGAGTCATCATAATCAATAATCATTAGCCATGTGATATCAATCTTTATCAAAGGAAGCATTATAAACCCATAGAAAGAATAAATTAAATGTATAAGTATCTTGGGAACATATAATCATATCATTCTTAAAAATGGAATAAAAAATATGGATTAATTCCATATTCAGATTACCCAATGAATTTTAGGGATATAATGGACTCACTTATCATTGATTTATCATGGAACCAACCATCCTTGGTTAATAACATAACCACCAATCCTTGGTTTATAACAGAACCACTTATCATGGGTTTATAAAGGAACCACCCATATTTGGTTAATAATAGAACCAAATTTCATTGGTTTATAATGGAACCACCCATCAGTGGTTAATAATGGAAACACCTATATTCATAAATCGTTTTTTGGAATCATATCATGAATAATGCACATAAATAATTCATTTCATCACAAACTCATAGAAACAACCATTATTCCTTTCATAACATGATTAATCCATGTAAAATAAATGGGTTATGTGAAAATATATTTGAAACATGATTAACCCATGGAAAGGAAATGGGTTCCATAAAAATATATTTGAAACTTGATTAACCCATGGAAATGAAATGAGTTTTATAATAATCTATTTAAAAAATTATTAACCCATTAAAAAGAAATAGGTTCCAGAATAATCTTTTTGAGATAATCATAATCCATCCAGATAAAAAATGAGGATTTAACCATTAAAAAATATCCCCATTGGATAATAAGTAAAAAACAAGGGTTATTTAGGTTGATGAATTAAAATACCATTAAAATGTCATTAAAAACATTTTTAAGAAAAATTAAATTTTCATTTTGAAAATCACTTTTAAAAACTAAAAATTTAAAAAATATTTTGAAAACAATTTTCTGTGAATTTTCTGTGGAAAACTATAAAAGAAACCTCAAGGAAAATTAAGAACATTATGTTGGGAAAATATGATTATGTCATAAGTGTTAAAAATAAACATTCTTTTCAAAACAATTTGAAAAAGGGAGTCAAAAGTTACCCATTTAGAAAATATTAAAAAATTAAATTTTAAAAACTTTTAAAAGAAGGTAAAATATCACGTAAAATGGATTTATAAAACCATTTATTGTTTTAGAAAATAAAATTTTTGAATACATTTTAGAAAACATGGATATGGAAATGAAAGATACCCGATCTAAAAGAAAATACAAGATAGATATCACTTACAAAATAATTTATAGATATTTATTGAATAAATAAGAGAGGTAATGGAAATAAAAAAATTTAAACAAATTATTAAATAGTGGATAATAAAGATATATGGTTCAATAAAATTATATCATATGATTTCCTTGAAAGTAATCTTGAACATAAACAATCTTGAAAGGAATGATATTGTAACATAAATCCTTTGCCACTCTGGTTACTCTTCAATTGTAAACCACACAAAATAATAACTTAAAATGAAAATTTTAATATCATGAAAATAAATAAATTCATGGTATGAAATTAAAGTGGAATTAAATACACCTTATAAAAGTAGACAGCTGTATAATAAAAAATATGTCTGAAAGAAGACAATTTGAGATGAGAAACCCTTACAATAATCATAGCATTGAAGTGAGAATTAATAAATGAATATATTATGTGTATAAAATGTAAATACATATAAAATAAGTTTAAATAAAACATAATATAATTATATTCCAGTACACACATAATATTATAATATCAAATAAAATGAAGAAGTGATATAACCCAATGAAAATAAATTGAGTTCTATAATTCTTTACCTCCTAATAACTTTGAAGTCAAATCCCCTTGGATAAATTAATTAAAATTAAAAATTAAAATACCATAATGTATGAATTATTCATGATATTACATGTATAACGGGAATTATATGCCCCACATGATAAAAACAATTGGGGAATATTGCATATGTATCATTGAAATAAAAAGTGGGATGAGAAAACTCTTACCTTGAGTCCAAACATTCATTATATGTACTTTAACTCGTGTATAATATGATTAAATAAATTATTTAATTAATTAAGAACATTTTAATTATTTAAACAATATAATTAAATCATTTATTTTATTTATTTCTAATTAAATATTTGAATACTTAATCACTTAAGTCCATGTCGAGTGTTTTGAGGACGTCTGATTCATTGTTTCAAAAAATATTCGGTGTTTTGATCAAGATCATAGAGGTAATTATTTCAACATATTAAGAATAATTTTTTTAAAATAATTATCATATTTATTCATAAATTATAATTTTATAACAAATCCTAAAAAATGGTTGTGAAAAATGAACTGTGTTACGATTATGGAGATGGTAGGTCGTACATACGCATGAGTAACATTTCTATTTTTTAATGATAATTATGGAAAGAAGGTATGTATTATTTTATATTGAAATAATTATAATAATATCATAAATACCATAAAATTTATTTAAATATACCTATATATATAATTATTGTGATTTGGTGATGAAAAAAAGATCATCGCTTCATGGAGGCGGTAGTCCACACGTACACGAATGACGTTATCATTTTTCAGTGTAAGATAGAAAATGATTTATTATATTCTTGAAATGATAAAAAATTTATTATTATAATTGTTATATAATTTATATAATATATATTAATTAACATTATCCTTATTACCTTCTCTATAAAGAATTAGTGAAAAAAAATCACATCACGTTTTGAGGCAGTAGTCCGCCATACAAACAAGCAACGTTGTCATATCCACCATGGAATGAAAATTAAATAAAGGTATATGTGATATTATAACTCTATAAATATAATTATTTTATTAATATAATATATATATATATACTTTAAATCCATCACTAAAACCATTTGTGATAGGCAATGATGGTAAATGAATGACATTGATTAATGAGGCGGGAGGCCACCGTACACACAAATGATGATTTCGTATCTCATTTAATGGAATGGAAGATATATTTTGGTTATTTAATTAATATAATAACATATATTAGATATTTTTTATCCTCTTATCATAGTTGAAGAATATTTTAAGGAGGTGTAAGAAGAAATAATACAAAAAATAATAGTTAGGAATTTTACCTATTCTCAGACAAACTCTTTAGGATTATACCTAAAGTATTCATAAAATTGATTTATGAACAAAAAAAGATTATAATATTATGTTATGTAAGTTGGAAATTTATCTGGTCTGGGATTTTCTAATCCAAAAGTGTTTGAAGGTGTGAAGAAGATAAGAGAGTGGGTGACCTTTTATAAGTGAGGTGAGTGGCACACATGCAATTTTTGAAAATAAAAAGGTGTACCCACGTTTTTCACAATCCATAAGGGGATATTGTTTTTTAACTACTTTTTGGGACTAGTTACTCAATGTTATAGCTATTGAGATTAGATGCTGCATTTTAGGATCAGAGCTATTGGATCATTTCAGACGGGTTGATGTTGTGGGATGGTGGTTATGGCTAGGAGTTGTTGAGACATTGAGATGAGTCTGAGGGACTCTTTAGGATTATTTTTTGGGATGGTTAATAATAAAAGAATTAGTGGGTACCTTAGTCAACATTTATGGATTCCTATGTGTAATTATATTTATTTGGATACCCTTGTGATCGAGTTTGTACCCATGGATTGATTATTTATCTGGAAGGATGGATGAGGTTTTCTTACGTGGTATTTTCACAAGTTTTATTTTCTGTTAATGATAACTTTTAGGGTTTCCTAATTTTAGGTGTTCATGAGGATAGTAGAGAATTACCACGTTAGTAGGATTGTGCTTCTGGATTCCACTTTTGGTGTATTATTGATTGATGTTTGGTTGGAGGCCACTGAGGTCCATTTGGGAAGTTTAAAAACTGGACATGTCCCATGATTTAGATGATCTAGAAGAAACCATTATATAGTTTCCTACTCTTTCTATTCCATTTGGGGTCATTTTGAGGATCTTTTTATGAGTATGGACTAAGATATTGGGTTCATCAGTGGAGTCCCTAGTTGGACATTGCTTTATGTTTTGACCCAGGGTACTGTGGGATCCCCAAGATTTAGTTTGGCCATAAGATGGGTCATTGAGTGATTATGGTGGTTATTTTTTTGGATGACGAGATTTGGGGGACTGAGAGAGACCTTGTTCTTTGTTTTCCAAGAGTGGATATGTACTAATAGTTAAGCTGTTTGGATGATGGGTTTGAGGTTTTGACTAACCCATGTTATGATGGAAGTTGGATGAGATGTTTGATGTAGTTTCTTCTCACGACTTTGGTTTAAGGACAAGACCCTTGGGATATCTTATATAGTGTATGATCACAATGTTTTTAACTTTTTATCTCCTCCACCAGTTGGCCATGGTTAGATGGGATTAGAGAGTAAATGGATGATCTAGATGAGTGCACCCATATAGTTGATTGTTACACCCTGGCTATAGGTTATATATCAGGGATACAATGGGATACTGGTCACTTAGATAGGTTCACTAGGATAGTGAATCTATTATCCCATGGGTATATAAGATTCATTTGGATAATTAATCCATTGGTCCCATATTTATTATATTTTCCATGGGATAATGTATATTATCGGGCCCTCATTTAGAGCCCGATTTGTTATGCTGGACTTTTCGAATAATATAATTTCTTAGACGTTTGTATTAGAGATATATCACCAATTTGATCATTCCATTGAATTCATGGAAATCCATAGTTGTTTTTTTCATGTAAACACCTATATTTACACCATAGGTTCCAGTAATATTACCTTTTCTTTAGACATATAAGATCTATAGTGTAGATCTGGAAGATGTTCCAATGTCATGTGGTCGGGTGAGCCACTTGTTATAAATCCTATAGCATGGGCTTGAGTGGGGGTAGATTTGACTTAGGTGTTAGAATATAAACCATGATTTTTTGTTTTTTTTTGTTTTTTTAGTCCCAATTTTTATATTGTTTTTTTAATCAACATGTTACCATTTTCAGCTTGGCTGGGAATATCACTTGTGCATGCACTTGTTATGACAACATATTATCAGTCTACCATTGGGGGTGGCCTAATGATATTTATTTCTCACCCCATCTATGTTAATATAAATTTCCATGCATAAAAAATTTATGATTTTAGGATTTATCATAGGTTTTTTATTTAATGGGTCCACAATCCAGTGTTTCTTGATCAAACGAAGCTGCTCATGTGAAGTCTCATGTTCAGGATGGTGCAACTTGCACATCGTGGAGGCCGAATATATAGTTAAAATTAGAGTTTTTAGTAGAGACTAATGTATTTTATTTTTTATTTATTTATTTTTTATATTAGTTCAACCTATTGGTTGAATGACTGATGTATTTATTTCAAGCTTTGAATACGTATGACTGTATACTACATTTTATTTACTATAACGTACTTATGTTTCTGTTTATTATGCATACTATGATGTTTATCCTTGCGTATGAGTTTTGTTATTCTTTTACTATTATTTCACTCTGACTAGAGGGCATAATCTCTCAACTTTATCTATTATATCATCACTACTAGTCAGTTGTAACACCTTGATATTTTAAATAAAGAGCATTATTTTCGATAGTATATATGACACATAACACCAAGATTAAACGAACCATGAAATGTTATTATTTAAATTATAACCGAGCCATTAAATTTTTGGGTATTAATAATATTAACCAAATTATGATTTTTATTTAAATATAATAATAAAAAAAATATATATTAATTTATTCTTAGGAAATAAGCACTTAAATTTTAGTACAATCACTTTATTCATCAAAAATACGTTTTTTTCGAAAATCATTTTTTTATTATTTTTAGAAATTAAATATTATAATTATTTTTTGAAACATTGATAAAATTTATTTTATAAAAATTAATTTCAATTTTTAGGTCAACATATCAAAATTATCTTAGGTTTAAATTTCAGTATTTTTTTGTAAAGATTGATTTTTCAATGAATAGTGAAAATGAAGTTTTTTGTATGTTTTTTTGTAGATCTATATTTTATTTTAATTTAAATGTAAATTTGTGGTTTGAATTTCATATTAAATTAACATAGATATCATTTATTCAGATATAATATTATTAATCATATAGTAATTCACAATATACATGATTCTGGTATATGTTCATTTTTTTGCCATAAAAATGTTTTTTTTCTAAAATATAACTTTCATTATGTTTAACACATTTATATTAAAATTAATTTATATAAATTATAGGAATTTAATTTTATGTAATGCTATTTTTTTTATTAAGTCGAATTTACCATAGGATGATTTTTTTTATATTTTTCTGAAGAAGTTAATTTTTTTTGTGAATAGTAAAAAATACTATTGTTATGAAATACAGTATCAATTATGATATCACAAAGACATAAAAGTATTATAACTTTTTTAAAACATATTTAAATACCCATGTATGATATTATACTAAAAATATAATACATCAATAATTTAAAACATACAAATTAGAATTTATTCCATGATAAATAAGAAAATCATTTTTAGTGTTGATATAGTTCCTGCACATCATTGGAAAAGTCAAATTGGTGTCTTAAAGATAAAATTAAATAACGAAGAAGTAATTTATAAGCTTGGATATTAATTATTAATTATTAATTAAAATTTTAATGGTTATTTATGATTTTTTGGGTTATATAACAAGTGACTTATCCAAAATTTTGTGCAATATTTTCACAAGCTCAAAAAAGTTAAAATAACATAATTAATAAGTTGTTATGACATAAATGAAAGTAAAATTGTATATTTAATTAATATAAAAAATTATATTTAACTAAATTTATTTATTTTTATGATGGTAATTTATTTTTAAATTTAAGTGATGAAATAATTACCTTAAATTCTCACGCAATGTTAATTTAGTGCTTTGGAAAGTTATAGAAAAATCAAGTAATTTATTTCAAAAAACACTAAAAAACATTTATGGATGGATAAATTTTACAGAATTTTTTAAGATAATTAAGATATATTATGGATATTTTATAGGATTATATTCTAATTCCATTTTTTTCCTTGTGTATTTAAAGTCAAAATAAATGAATAGTGTTAAAAATGGCATTAATAATATTTTATGAAAATAATATTTTATTAAATTATTTTAAAAAATAAAAACATTAAAATAAGAAACGATATATAATACGTGGTCTAAAATTTCATCCCTTTGAAATTTTTGAGCCAATTTTCACCTTATAAGTAATATTATAATCCTTTAAGAGTGAAAAAGGCATTGTGGCGGTTGAGGATAAAATTGGTTAACTAGTGGGTTAAACCAAAATATAAGGTTTAAAAAACAACTTAAACCTATAAAAATTTTATTGGTTGATGGTATTTAAAACCCATAATAACTTATATTTTAATTCTTGGAAATTTTCAACCATTTTTATAGATAATTACTTTATTATATTTTAATCTTTAAAATTTTTGAAGAGCCCCCCTTCCCTCAACTATAAAAGGAAACTCTTTCTTTCTATTCTTCACGCCAATTGGATCCCTATAGATCAAAAAAACCTTCCAAATTATCTTATTCACTCCCCAAAACACGTCCTATAGGTTATGGTTTTCCAAGAATATAAACCCTATTGTCCTTAAAAGGAGATCTAAAGGATTTGTTTCAAAGAATAGGTAATTATCTTAATCGATTACTTAATTTTTAATTGTTATTTTACCACTTCTAAATCTATTAAATTATTAATTAAATAATCAATTAAATATTTTAAATATACTTATATTTTATTATTATTATGAAACCACCTTTATTCACCATCTTTTTCATCAAATTGTAAGTGAATTTACTGCTCAAGCGTATGCTCGACCCTACCGTCTCCACATAGTGATACAATTCATTTTTCATACCCATCCTTAATGGATGGTTATTATAGTGGTTTTAAAGTAAATATATTATATTTATGAAATAATTCTTATTATTTAATTATAATATCATATCTAACTTCTTACTTTTAAATCTTTTGGGAAAGGATAACATCGCTCGTGCGTTTGGTGGACTACCATCTCCACAAAGTGATGTGATATTTTTTTCATTTATGCTTTACTTGATGGTAATTATGATAGATTTAATGAATATATGGTATATATATGATATAATAATGATTTTATAAGGGTGAATTATTATTTAACTTTCTTTCATTCCATCCATAGAAATATGGAAACAATGTTAATGAAAAGGTACAACCTACCATCTCCACGAACGGTGTAATACATTTTTCTATATATAACTTTCATGGATGAATATATATATATATATATAATGAATATATATTATATTGATATTTTGATTAAAAATATGGATATTATGGAATTATGATCAATGTACAATGACCAATACTACCAAACCAAATCAAGCATGAAAAAAATCAGTTACCTTTGTGTTCTATATATAATTCCCATGAATGTATTTTATGATACTTATTATAAAAATTATGTGGATTTACATATCCATATAAGTTATTTATTTCATGGGTATTATGATTCAAAAGTAACCAAAGTGGTAAGAGATTTATGTTTCAACCCTATTTTAAATCAAATTTGCTTATGATTGAATTTTCATCAAGGAAATTATATAATACTTATCTAATAAATTCCATTAATTATTATAATCCCATGTTTACTAATGAATAATTTATTTGTTCCTTCATTTCCTCACTTAAGTATTAATACATCAAAATAATTTTTTTAATTGAAAACCCACTTTATTTATCTCTTCGATCAAAAATAATTATACTTCCATATCATTTTTTTTCTAAAAATATTTTTAAAATTTCCCAATGATTATTTAAATTAATTTATACCCATGATTTAATTTTTAAAAAAAATTAAAAAAATATCATCTTTTTTTCTTCTAAATGACATAAATTTTGAATTTTTATAAATATGTGAAATGAATCTTTTCTTTTAACTTATATGGAATAAATGGAATTTCCCACCATCTTGACCACTCAATAATTTGAATATTTATTTATAAGTTTCCAAATTTATTTTAAAATAATTTTTTTTATTTAATATTTGGAATTTTTTTATATTTTAAATAAGTGATTTCAAAGTTAAAAGATGTATTTTCCTTATGAAATAATCCAATGATTATTTTAAAGTAATATTCTTCTATGAAAACATAATTTAATATTAATTATGTTTAAAAAGGGGTATTATCCAATGATAGAACCCTTATTATTTATCTGTATGGTTTATGTTTATGATAAAAATATGTTTATAAAACCCATTTAATTTTCATGGGTTATGATATGAATAATTGATGAAATGTTTATAAAAACTTTTTTTGTTTGAGTTACGATATGATGAGATGGTGAATATTGTATAATCTTTTAGAACACATATATATGGTTTCTAATATGTTACAGATGATCCCATAATTATTTATCCCTCTAATACATTGGGTAAAGTATTAAATATCATGATATAATTATGGGAAACATATTGATGTTCTTTATTTTCTATGGGAAACAAGTCGATGTACTTGATCCACTTTGGGAAACAAGTCGATGTGTTTAATATACTATAGGAAAAAAGTTGATGTGTTGATTCTCTATGGGAAATAATTTGATGTGATTGATCCACTATGGTATATAGGTAGTGATTTTTAATTCATTATAATATGAAAAACATGTATGGATTCCTAATCCACTGTGATTTTACAGTCACCGTAGTTAAAATTGAAATATCAAATGATTTCTATACTTATGATGGTGAAACACTTCATGAAATTTACTTATGGTTTCTGGTTGATTTATGATGAATTATCACTCTTATGATTCATGCCTTTTGAAATAATAAATCTTTATTCCATGATTCATGCTAATAATCATTGATAGATTTAGTATGAAATTTGTAATTTTTGGCCATGATCTCATACCATTATTCTTATCTTATTCTTTCATATGATAATAAATTGATATTCCCTATGTTTACCCTTACTGATCATTTGAGTTAACCCTTTCTTTTGTTTTTCCCCAGGTTATAAAGAAAATATTAGGTTGGGTATGTCTATGAATAGTACTATGTGGGAAGTTAATTATGGGAGATGTTAAATATCTTCATGAAATATGAGGATTTTGTTTCTTGTCTCCAAATACGCTAAACCTTAATGGTACTCATGCTTGTATTTGTGAAATGAATTGAATATTATTATAAAAATATGTAATAGTTACGTATGAAAATAATGGGTCATTATAGTTAATATCATAGGTAAGTTTAGATAACTTTAGATATTAAGAAGATTTCATGTGAGGTTAAATTAAGAGTTATAGATACCATTACATGTTTATAAGTTTACTATTGATCATAAGTTCAAAGGCATAAATACACATTTTGAGGTTTTAAGTAATGAGAAATTGAGTTGATATGAAACTTTTACTATATTTTTGGAAGAATAATCCATTAAGGTTTAAATAATCATTATGGTTAGTTTATTATTTAATGTTAAGTTAATTATGTTCTATTGGATAGTGGGATAAAAATAATCTTGATGGTTGAAAAATGATTCATTAACAGAGAAATTATTTCCAATATATTTATGGTCAAGCTAAGGATTACCCAAATTTTTTATTTTGGTGAATTTCACCACATTATAATATTTATCATGGTGATTAATGATATTTTGGGAGATATTTTATTGGTATTAGGTATATGGTTTAACATGTGATTTAACATGAAAAATTATTTTTCAGGAATGAAATTACATTTTTGGGGATGTAAGATGAAAGTTATGATATCACATTTATGGTTAAAATTTTCTTTAATATTGATTTTATTGAGTTCATTTAGGATGTAGGTTTATTTATGAAATTATTTTAGTGGAACCTTTATTGTTATTAGTGAAATTTTAGAGTTAAATATAAGGATTTATAAAATCATGATATTATCTTACATAGTTATAACCATTCAATTTTGGTTAATATTTAAACAAAATAGGAATATTTTAATATCCTTTTTTATATTATGGATTTAATTTTAGTGAATTGGACATGAAAAATTCATATTGAACATTTATTTCCTAGAGTAAGATATGAAGTGAAAATTGATCGAAGTATACGAGAAGGATGGAATTGTGATTTTAGAAAGAAACCAAGTAAGTATATTTTCTCAAGTAATTTATCTTGATAGTAAAAGAATCCATTAACTTTAGGAAAAATATCTTGAAATAAAAAATTTATCCGTTTCCTTTAATTTTGGCTGATTCAGTAGTTATTTCACCCATCACATATTTGTGGTTTTGTGGTGGTTAACTTTTTCATGACCATGTTCTCTATCACTATCTATTTATCCTTGGGTGTTATATTTTCCCCCATGTCCATATTTTAACATCCCACTAATGTTATCATATTTTGAAACCCAGTTAAGTGTTATTACATATGGCCTTTATATTTTACTTTCCCCCTTTCCAAGAGGGTGTTTATTAACCCTTTTTATAATGTGTTTTTTACACAAAATAATTTTCAAACGTGAAACCTTTGATTACAAAGAACAAGTTAAAATTATGAGGAAATAATTTTGAAATGTGAAACCTTTCATTATTTAACAGTGATAGTTAAAACCTAATCGTAAAATTAGTGGGTATGAATAGGATTAAAAAAATATAATATATATATGAAGATCCTAATTAAATAAGATTTATTCATTAATTATTAGTAAATAGGCACTCTATTTTAAGTAAAGTCAATTTATTCTTAAAAAATTCATTTTTTGCAAAAATGATTTTTAAATGGTTTTTATGAGTAAATATTATAATAATTATCTGTGAATTTTATTTAAGTTTTTTTATATAATAAATTTAATTTTTTAAATCATCATATAAAAATCAGATTATGTTTAAATTTTCATATTTTTCTGAAAAGATTGATTTTTCATTGAATAGTGAAAATACCGTTTTTATAAGTTTTTTTAATTATCATTTCTTTTCATTTAAATGTCATGTTATTATTTTAATTTTATGTTAAATTAATATAGGACTAATTTAGTTATATATAATATAATTAATTACATAGGTATCTACAATATACTTTCTTTTGGTAAAAGTTCATTTTTGGGCTTAAAATTGTTTTTTTCTTAAATATATTTTTCATTGCATTTTACACATTTTTTTAAAAGTAATTTATTTAAATTATAGGAATTTAATTTTATTAGATGATATTTTTTGTGTTTTGAAATTAAAATTTAACTTAAGAGTATTTTTTGATATTTCTCTCAGAAAGTTAAATTTTTGGTGAATAATAAAAAATATAGTTTTTATAAGATACAATATTTTTTATGATATATCAAAAACATAAAAATTTATTAAAATATTATTTAACTTAATTAAAAATAAATTTATGAGAATATAATAAAAATATACTACATAAATAATTCAAAACATAAAAATGAGAATTTATTTAATGATAACATGAAAATTATTTTCAGCACCGACACAGTTCTTGTGCATCAATGGAAGAGTCAAAATTTGTATCCTAAAGATATTATTTGAGAATTAATAAGTCATTGATCAATTTGGATAATAAATATTAATTATTAATTATTATTTTTATGGTAATATATGAATTTTTGGGTAATATAAAATTTTTCTTATCCAAATGCCTGTGCAATGCTTGCGCATAGCCGAACAAATCAAAATAAAATATTTGATAGGTTTTTAGGACATAGATCTGAGAAAAAATATATATTGAATGAATATAAGGGATTATGTTGAAAATTATTTTTTTATTTTTATTATGTTAATTTATTTTTAATTTTTAGTTATGAAATAATTACCTTAGATGCTTACATAATGTTGATGGAGTGTTTGTGTATACACTAGATAAATTAAGTATTTTATTTTTAAAAAATCAAAAAATAATAATTTATTGATTATTTATATATAACCAATAATTTTATAGATAATTATGATATATTAGGTATATTTTAAAGGATTATTTTAAAATTAAAATTTTTCCTTTGGGTATTTAAAGATAAATTAAATGAATAGTGTCAAAAATGACATTAACAATATTTTTTGGAAAATAATATTTTATTAATTTATTTAAATATTATAAAACTTTTAAATATGTGAATAGAGTTAATATATGGTATAAAATTTCATTAATTTTCCATTTATGATCTTATTTTCTCCTTATGAGTAAAATTAAAAACCTTTAAGAGTGAAAAAGATGTTATTATAGTTAAGGTTAAAATTAGTTTACTAAGGGGTAGAACCAAAATATAAGGTTTAAAATGCCACTTAAACCTATATAAATTTTATTATTTTATGGGGTTTAAACCCCATAATAACTTATCATAAAATACCTATCCATTTTTGTTCATTTGGATAGATAATGACTTTATTATATCTTAATCTTATAAGAAATTCCAAGAGTGCCCCTCCCCACAATTATAAAAGGGAACCCCTCCTTTTCTCTTATTCACACCACTAAGAGCCTTATATATTGACCAAAACCTACCAAGTATCTTATAAAATACCCTATACACATCATAGAGGTTATTTTATTCCCAAAATACCAACCCTAAGGTCTTTAAGAGGATATCTAAAAGGAGTTCTTTAAAAGAAGAGGTAGTCACTTTAACCAACCACTTACGTTTTAATTCTTTTTTTAAATCCTATAAATATACTATATTATTCATTAAATAATAAATTAATCATAAAAAGTAAAATAAAATTTAATTATAATTATTAAACCACCTTTATTAACACTCATTTTCATCAAATGGGAAGTGAAAGTATCACGTGTGTGTACGTACAACTTATCGTCTCCACATAGAGATACAATTCATTTCCCATCACCATATTTCTTGTATGGTTATTATGGTGGGTTTAATGTTTATGTATGATATTTTGAAATAATTTTACTTCTTTAATTATAATACCACATCTACCTTTTTTACTTTCCAATCTTTTGGAAAATGATAAAGTCGCTCGTGCGTACGTGTGAACTACCACCTCCAAGAAGTGATGTGATTTTTTTCATTTAAATTTTAATTGGATGGTAATTATGATATATTTAATGAATATATATTACATATATTTTTATAATAATAATTATTTAAGTTTAAATTATTATTTACCTTTATTTCATTCCATTCGTAAAAAAATGGAAACAATGTTCATGCGTATGTACCGCCTATCGTCTCCATGAACAGTGTAATAAAATTTTCTATCTCTAACTTTAATGGATATATATATATATAATGAATATATATTATATTTATATCATGATTAATATTAAAAATATTATGTAACCATGATTAATGTACAAGAAACAAAACTAATGTACCAAAACATACATGAAAAATGAAACAGTTATCACATGGAACAAATATTTTAATAAGGAATTGTTAATAAAATGGTGATAAATGTTATAAGTAAATAATATATGGTATGATATATATTATTATAGTTATTTAATATATTTATAATAAACCTATACTTATTAAATAGTAGTTTTGAATTTGTATGATGATGGTCAAGACTTTAGCTAAGGGTTTTCTCAAATCAATATTATTTCTATAAGACTTTTCCTATAGTCCCTACTTGTTTCCTTTGTGTTCTGTATATAATTCTAGTGAATTTATCTTATTATTATTATTATAAAAATTATGGGGATTTAAATTTCCATATAAGGTATTTTATTTCAGGGGGATTATGGTTCCAAAGTTACCAAAGTGGTAAGGGATCTATGATTCAATCCTATTTTAAATCATAATTTTTTGTGATTGAACTTATATTAAGAAAATTATATGATCTTTATATGATAAATTGATTTCATTCTTATCCTTATATGTTTAATTATTAGGAATTTATTTTTTCATTTTATTTTCATCACTTTAATTAATCAAGTTATAAAAAAAATGTTTTTATGGGAAAACCTAATTTATTTATCTATTCGGTCAAAAATTCTCTTTCTTCCATATCCATGATTTATAAAAATGTTATCAATAATATTTTTAATATTACTCTATTATTTTTTAGATTCATTTTTACCCATTATTTACATTTTACAAAATGGTTAAAAGAGGTATCTTCTATTCATTTTCCAGATGAGGTACCTTTTGAATTTTCACAAAAGTGTAAAAGGAATGTTTTCTTTTAAATTATATGGAATGAATATAATTTTACATTATACTAACAACTAAATTAATTTTATATTACTTTATAATTTCCAAGATTATTTTCAGAAAAAAAAAATATTTTATTTACTATTTCGGAATTTTTTATATTTTAAATAAGCGATTTCAAAGTAAAAAAGGGTATTTTCCTTAGGAAATAGTCTATGGATTATTTTAAAATAATTATCATCTATGATAACATCCTTTAATGTTAATTATGTTTTACTGGGGATACAATCCAATGATACTGACCTTATTATTTCTATTTTTTGTTTATGTTTATAATAATATGATATTTATGAAACCTACTTATTTTTTATGGATTATGCTATGATGAATTACTGAAATTATTATGAAACCAATTTTCTTTCCATGGGTTATGATATGATGAGATGATGGATATTTTATGATATTATGGCACACATATGTACATTTTTAATTATGTGATTTATGGGCCTAGAATTATATATACCTCTAATGCATTGGTAAAGTATTATATCTCATGAGATAATTATGAGAAATAAGTTGAAGTGCTTGATTCACTATGTGAATCAAGTCTATGTGATTGATCTTCTATGTAAAACATTTTGATGTTCTTGATTCTCTATGGGAAAAAATTTGATTTGATTGATTCTATATAGGAAATAATTCAATTTTCTTGATCTAATATGGTATATAGGTAGTGATTCATGATTCATTAAATATGAAGGGACACCTAATACACTTTGATTTTTCAGTCTCGGTAGTTAACCTTGACATATGAAATGGTTTCAATAAATATGAAATTGACCCCCTTTTATGACATGAAATAATGGTTCATGATTGACTTATAATTATTTATCACTCTTATGATTCATTCCATTTGAAAAAATAAATCTTTATTACATGACTCATGTTTATTATCATTGACGATTTGGGTATGAAATTTATAAGTTATGGTAATGATATAATATCCTTATGCTTATCTCATGTTTTCATATGATCATAGATTGATATCCACCATGTTTACCCTTACCAAGAATTTGAGATCACCCTTTACTATGTTTCCTCTCCCTAGTTTATAAATAAAGTAATATGTACGGTATATCTATGAAGATTGTTATATTAGAAGATATTTTTAATAGATATTGAATATATTCAGGAAATAAGAGGATTTTTCATCTAGTCTCCAAAGACACTAAACCTTTATGGTCCTCATACATGTATTTTTAAAATGTATTGCATATTCATCTAAAAATATGTAATATTTATGCATGAAATGATTGATTCATTTTATTGGGAGCCTCTGACAATCAAAAAGGTGCGATTGAGGCTTTTATTGATCTGGATCAGGTAATACGTCAGGTTGACGTGAGCTAGTTTGTTACAAAATAATATCAGAAGATTCTTGGTTTTATGATTTCGGGAGTTCATACATAGATGATCAAGTAATGTTCTGTAAATTTTTATGGATATCAAACTTGTGGGTCATGAACACCTTTTTTGATAGGATGTCCAAGCTTATATTTCATAGGATTGTTATTCATGGATTCTATTTTTACATTTATGTGATTTCAGCTAGTATGATGCACTTGGGTTTGTGGATTTCTGGTTTATTTTGATTTTTGAATCATAAACCATGGGAAAGTGGATAGTGTTCATGCATCATTCCATGTTAATAGGATTCCTATGGAATATACCTATTTATGATGTTTTTAATGATGAAGTAGGATTTTCAATTTAGAGTTTCTGCAATGACCCATATACTATTTCACATATAGATCTTTTGTGTAATTATACTCAACTGAACCACGTGTATATATTTTATTCTAAATAAAGGGAACATTGATCTTGTGGAAAGAAGATCACCAGGGATGTATATGTATTTCCTTCATCAAGGGATGCATGAAGGTCATTGTGGGTGAGTAAGGGGCTCTAAGAGGCATGCTAGTTACTCAATGAGGGAAATGATGCCTAATAGAAGTTGGATTGGGGTTGAGTTTCCATGGGTGGGGGTTCCATTAAAGTCTTAGGTATGAGTTTATTAGGATGGATATGTTTGTTCTAGATGTTTCTTGTCAGGTATTTTTGTAGATATCATGTGCCTACTATCACCGATGGCATAGGGGCGGCATTTCTATTCTTCCTTTGTTGGTTCATTGAGGTCTGTTATCTTTAGGGTGTGGTTTGGAATGTGGATTTCTAGTGTTTGAGAAGTGGAGAACTGGGATTTATCCATGTATCATGGCTAGATTGAGAGTGAGGGTTGAGTGGGACACTTGGCCTAATTTATTTTGGTTGCACTTTGTGTACCGTAGTGTAACTATAGTTGGACATTTGTGGTTTTGGATTGATTCCAAAGTAGAGGGTGGTTGTGTGGTTGATCTTAGAATATGTAATATTCTTGAATTTGGAAGAGGAGTAATGAGGGTTCTATATTTTTTTGGAATTGACCTACATGTGGACCATGTTCAGTGGTTTTAGGTGTGTTATCCTAGTTTTTTAGGACTTGGACCATGTGAGTGTGAGTCTTGTTGTGTGTTTGGAAGTGGTTTAAGTAAATCCTTATGGTGGGGAGTGAACCATATGCTATTGTAGGTTCTAAGTCTTATTTTAAGTGGTTTCTTAAGCATGGAGGTTGTTGTTCTTGGTGGCCTGGGAATGATCATTAGTTTTGGTTTTCATGATGGCACTCAAGTGTGAGTGCTTTGTCCTTGTCTATCCATTATTCTTGGTGAATTAAGTAGTGTGGGCCTTCTAGTTTTTGTTTTGGAAGTGGGGTAATGATAAGGAAACTCATGTGGTATAGAGGATTTGATTTTTCATGGTTGAATTTCCCTCATGTTAGAATTGTTTTTTAGATGTTGTGAATCTAGTTATGAGATAGTTGAGATAGTTTTGGTTGTGCTGGTGCTTGGGTGGAATATTTGCTGATGGTTAACCACCAAGGATTCTCTAAAGTGAGAAGTGTTTTTGGTGAGGAGTTTTTGACGCCTCACATAATAAGGGGTTGTAAAAATGAGGATAAATTTTAACCTTTTGTTCCTGAGTGTATTTAGGGGAAAATAATAATTTCTCATATAATATTATCATGGTTAATTTTTTTGAAAACTATGTTGGTCTAATAATAGGGTTCCTACCGTATGATAAAAGTTTTGTGGAAATCTCATCCATTCTAATTTTCATGTAATATTTAATATTTAATTATTTAAAGATTAATTTATTCCCACATGTATGTTCTATGATATTTTTTAAATGAAACATCATATTGAGATTTTTCCTCTATAGTTGAGTCCTTAATTGGGGTTTTTCCCAAGTAAGGTATAAACCTATCATGGGAACATGGTCCAAGTCTGGTCTCCTTTTCTTTTTTTTTCTTTTTTTTTCCTTTATTTTTTCCATTTTTCCATTACTTTCTCACATGTATTTTCACATATGCCCCCATGGGGTTCCCCCTTTTGTGTCTTCAACAAATAGAGGGAGAGGGAGATAAGAGGGAGAGATATGACGAGGTGCTGCCTGGGGAGCTGATGCGGAGCTGGATCAGGCATCGGTAGATGCATCTCACAGATCTGGAGCTAAAGCACCACCATTTTACACCCAAAGGTAGGAAAATTTTATACTTTAAGATGAAAATACATATAGTGTAGTTTTTTTAAGTTTTAAAGCATTTTATGGGTTTGGGGGACCCCTGAGAGGTCAATCTAGGATTAATTGGGTAGAATCAATGGTTTTTGTCCATTTTGGAGGATTTTAATTTGTAAAAACTCATTTACATAGTTTGTAGTTTAGAGAAATATTTCCCTGTATTTGTTATATTCAAGGAATATGGGGTTTTGGGACTATATTCAAATTTTATGGGTACACACCATGTAGGGGAAACTTAGGGTGTTGGAATTGCACAACCAAACACCCCATGTTAGGGGAAATTTTCTATATAGGGTACATAGCTAGGGACCATGGGAGTTACATGATCATTGGTCATGTACTATGATCGGTCAGTCCCTATTTGGGGTACATGTCTAGGTACATGGCTAGTCTTCCCATGTGGGGTATAATACATGTACAATGAAGACATGATATGTAATTTGGAAAAGTACATGCTGAGTGGGATATGAAACACAAACATAGAAGATCCTTAGAGAAACACATCATGTACTTGAGGTACATACCATGTAATTTTTCTTTATTATATCATTAGGTCTATTTTTTCAACCTATAGAGAGATATAGACTTGATAGTAGTCTATTCTGAGCTTCTTTCTGCATAGATCATGATGGTTGAATCCTTTCAGTGTTCATAGTTTGTTTAGAAAGTGTTTTGGATTGAGAGAGTTCAGTAGATGGATTTATTTGAGGTTTGGAATCAATAACCCTATTGATGGTTATGTTGTGATACACGAGGCCATTTGGGTTGTTTTCACACAACATCTTGGGTAAAGTAGGGGAGTCCTTAGTTGGATGTCACGTAATTTTGTGGCCTTGAGGACTATGGGAGCTTAAAGTTTTGTTTTGGCCCTAATGTGGTTCATTGAGAGCCTATGGTTGTTATTCTGTTGGACGAGGAGATACAATGGAATGAGAGAAGAACTATTCTTTGTTGTCTAAGAGTAGATAAATGTTTCTAGCCCAGAAATTTAGATGATGGGTTTAAGGGTTGGACTGACCCACATTCTGGTGTCCTTTGGCTAAGATGTTTGAGGTAATTTCTTCTTAGGAGTTTTGTTTAAGGAGGAGACCATTAGGATATATTGGATATGGTGTTGGATGAGATTTTAGATCTGGTTCTCTCCTCTTTTGGATAGAAATGGTTAGATGGTCTTAGAGAGCTACTAAATGATCTTCTGATTGAACCCCTTTAGTTAAGTGTTATACCCTGGATAAAGGTTATTTGTTATAGATACGGTGGTATCCTGATTACTTGGATGGTTTCCTGAGGATATTGTATATGTTAGTCCCATTCATAAATGGAATCCCCTGATATAGTGCATATTTTAGGCCCATATTTGGAGGATTTACCCTGAGATAATGTGTACTGTCGGGACCTTGTTTAGAGGCTTATTTATTATGCATAAGTTTCAAGACATTATAGCTTCTTAGATGTTTGGAGGGGAGTTTAGTCACAAATTTCATCGTTCCATTGGAGTCCAAGATCCCAGTATATTCACTTTTGATGTGAATTCCCATAGATATGCCCTGGGGTACAACATTTGTTCCCTTGAGTTTACACATCTTGGAGCTCCAGTTCAGATCTAATGAACACACCTGATATCATGTGGCAGGGTGATCCACATGTTATAAATCCTCTATCATGGGTGTATGTGGGGGAAGATTTACCTTATGTGTCATACTAGAACATGTGGTTGGCTATTTTCTTTTTTTTATGCCCCTTTTCAGTTTTTCTTTCATTCCATATATTTTAGTTTTTATTCAGGTTAGTAATTTCATGTTTTCATGCACTTTTTATGATAGTTGTCCATAGGTCCACCATTGGGGGTGGCATACTGAGATTTATTTCTCACCCTTGTTTGTGAAACTCAGTGTATGTGCAGACCTGATGACTTATTTCAAGTTGTAGCATAGATTTCATAGTGGATGGTGCCAAGGCCTAGTGTTTCTTGATCAAGCAGAGCCACTCATGTGAAGTCTTAGGATCAAGTTGGAATATATCACACATTTTGGAGACCAAGTATGTGGTTCGGCTTAGAGTCTGTAATAGAGTCAAATATATTTTATTTTATATTTGTTTATTTTTTATATGTGGTTGTCCCAGTGGGTGACCAATTTTTGTATTTTTTTCATGCATTAATTCTACAAGGTTGTATGCCACATTTAATTTATTATATTATGCTTCTATTTTAGTTTATTATGTATACTCTGATGTTTATTATTATGTGTTAGTTTTGTTTTTTAACTATTATTTCACTCTAACCAGAGGGTATAGTCTTTCCACTATATCTTTTATACCCCCACAACTAGTTGGTAGCCTCTAGAATTCAAGGAGGTATTCTTGAGGCCTTTTAGGAATCCATTTTGGTTGATCTGTTATGTTAACCCAAGCTATTTCATTACACACTAGATCTACCCACCTATCCCCTATGTCAAAACTCATAGAAGGTCATAACCCATGAGGCGTCATCCACTCACTCATCTTAAAAGTATCAATATGCAAAGACCATCACCCACAACTAGGGATCCCTTCCTCTCTAAGAACATACACATTAGACTAATCCTTGGAGGAGTGTGTCACACTGGTCAACTATTTATATAAGTAACAACATTATCCCAAACAATATGAACTAAGGGAAACCCATACACATGACTTAGTTAAGTAGAATACCATTCCAATCTATATGGTAAAACAACATATAGGTTAAAACTGGACACTTTAAAAACCCAAACTAACAACAGAACCCCTAAAGTGGTTCAACACATAGGCACCATGTGCCTATCCTAACCCACCACGGTCACTGCACCTCCAGTGCACGAAAACTACACCATCATCCTCACAATCAAGAGTCTCATATTAGATCCACATGACCTTACATCCAACTAAAATTCATATACTTGTCATCCCAGTTGATTAGAATTCCACCATGTACTTATACGAGAAAATGTCATTTTAGTAGTTGCTAACATTTTAAACAACTAAGAATTTTTTGTTAGTTAAATAACAAATATAATTCTTATATTTAATTTGAATCCTATGAACCTGATATGATACATGAGGAAAATATTTTCTTTAAAGTTCAATTGCCGAAATCAAATAATGGGTCTCTTTCTAATGGGAATAGAGAAAAAACCTCTATAAATCACAAATTACAAGACATATTTGTATCACATGAAGAAAAAATCCTATAAAATTATAACATTGAACAAAAATAATGTAAATCAAATCCCAAGTAACCTAGAATTTTTTACTGTAATAAGTGTTCTTGATGTATGAGTCTGATATCCATCACATCTCTAACACAATATTATATCACCTATCTACCAAAATTCATGTAATTGTAAGAAAAAAATAAAATCATATTTAATAACACTTTATAACATCCCAAACCATCTCACTATAGTAGTGGGGGTATAAGGTGATATTATGAGGAGACTATACCCCCATATCAGAGTGAGAAATCGCTTATAAAAAATCCAACGTCATACACATCCATAAGCATCAGAGTATGCATAAATAAAAACTAAAATATAAACATGATATAATAAAATAAAATGATGTATACATACTTGAACAGTCTTATACACATACAAAAAATGATCACACACTAGTCTTATCTCATATAAGAAAATAAAAAATAAATACATAAAGAACCACTACCAACTTTAATATATTCTATATAACCAGTATACATGGCTCACGAGCTACACCATCCTGATCCCAAGACTTTGAACGAGTAGTTCAACTCAATAATATAATAATGGGCCTTATCCCTATTCATCATGCATCTATGCTCATCTTAAAAGAAGACATATGGTCTTCATGTGTGTTGAGGTTAGTGTACAAGGATTGATAAAAGTATATCATTAAAACATTGTAACGGTGAACTTATATCCTTATGTCAAAAGTTCATTCTCATGAAATATTCATATCCTAGTCAAGAAAAAACTAAAATAGAATAAATAAATAAATAAAATCATCCTCTATCTTTAGGTTCATGACCCAGATCGACCATACCAGCTTCATATAGTGTATGGGTTTCTATGAGTATGTCACAATGACTATACCTCCCAAGAACATGTGGGATCCAAATCTATAGTATCCACAACTGATCCTCATGACTTTAGGGACCCATCCCAAAGTAGTCCCAACATTTAAGATCCTTGTCCATGGAATCTTCAAAAAAATATCCTCATGAATCTAGGGATATAACCCATAATAGTAATATCATTCGATATCAAAATCCATGGTAGCTCCAAACTATATCCTCATGGATCTAGGGAATCATCCCACATTAGTTCATGCATTTATATCCAAATCCATGGCAGTTATTACCATAATATCACGGGTCCAATGACCCATTACATGGTAGTTGGTGCATCCAAATCAAAATCCTTTGTATCTATAACCATAATCTAGCTCCAAATAATGGTATCCCAACCATATTATAATATCGTAGAGTGTGTAAAACAATTTTCAACGTAAATAAAATAATAAAAAAATGAAAAGTATTGGCTGAATGGACACACCCTCCATCTCCATCTCAACCCCATCATCTTTTCCATTGGTTCAGGTTCTATAGTGACCTGTACAACCATCTCTACCCAAACACTGGAACATGATGAGAGTTAGTCAAACACAGTGGAACCCACTTAGGTTCCCTATTTCAGCTCATAATAAGAGGCATCCCTTTTAGGATCCTTATAATTACTATTCAAGTAAAGGAATCACTCTTGGGATCATATGATTCAAAGCATAATATGATCAATCCATTATGGGATCCTTAGTCATAACTAGTATCTCGATCCAATGCCGACCTCTCAATTAACACAACAAAAAAAACTATCCTCAAATATCTCATGGCCTTATAGGCCTACTGGGGTCAAACTCATAATGAATATGGTATTAATACCATCCCCTTTCCAAATTACTCTAGGTTAACCCAAACACTCAATATATCTGTCTCCTTGAGTCATTACATGTTCCTACTAACCAAGGAAAATCCCAAGATAACATTAGTCTAGGAAATTAGAGATTCCATTCCATGTCCTCATACTATTATCATGACTCTCTCTGGGTATCATCCCATATCTCACTCTCAGGAGACCATTAGATTCAATTACTGTAATAAAACCTCCCTTTCATAATTTTATCTCCCCAAAACACCTCCTGAAAGTCCTCAAATCACCCAAAGGGTTACAACATCTTTTATATGCATAAAAATGGTCATAATAGACTATTTATTTTTCCAACTATGTATCTTGGTTGTAAAATCACCTTCACCCCCAAATAGGTAATAAGGGAGTATTGTACAACATGCACCCTGAGTTCACAATGTGGGATACAAAATCTCCACCCTGGACATGTACTCCTTACAAGACCTATGTACACCAAGGGTCTATCCACATACTAACATATATTCAAGTCCCACATGGGGCATGGTTGTGTAATACTACATAGCCAAGGAACACCTGGGGTTTGGTAGTGTACTTCCACATGGTCATTCCACCCTTACATGGGGTGTCTGCCCAAATACTTGACCAAATGTCTATGTCCCACTAAATGGAGTGTAATAAAATTACATTGAATTTAGTTCTAAAAAATAAATATTCCCTAGGTAGTAAGAACACACGATGTGTGTTCTTTAAACCACACACTGTACAATCAGTTTTTCCAAATAAGAAACATCTACAGTCCTCCTAAAAGCCCCATTTAGCCCAAAACCACAAATTTGTCCCCATGGGTCCCCAATAACAATAATAGATCTTTAAAAAAATAAAAAAATATATAAAGGGATATATAGCTTAAAACTTTAAATGGTCCTGCATTTGGGTGAAATCTATCAAAGATTTCCTCGATCTTTCCCACAACTATCGCACAATGACCCAACACAACCTGAGATCTGCGACATCTAATCCATGTAACTTTCTCTCCCTTATCTCTCTCTCCCTCTATATTATCCATGATTAAGGAAATACCAAAGGGGTCATACATTATAAGCTAAGGGAGGAGGATAAAAGAAAAAGAAAAAGAAAATAAATAAAAATAAAAAGAAAAGAGGAAAAAGAAAAGGAGGCTTGGGCCTAACCTTGAAGGTCGACTCAAAGTTATGCCTCAAATAGTAAACACCAACCCCCATTCTAGACTCAACTATAAAGTTATAATATCAATACAATTATCCATTAAAAATATATCATTGAATAAATTCACATGAATAATTTAATATTTTAATAATTAAATTTTAAATATACTACCAAAATTAAAAAGACTCTAAATTCCACCAAAATCTTACAATGGGGTAAAAATTGTATTTCAAGACCAATAAAGTGATCTTAAAACCATATGAGTTATTTTTATGGGGTAAGATGACCATTTTACCTCTCACAAGCCTCTAAATTAAAAAATTCAAATTTCTACTCTTTTTTACAACCTAGAAAAATATGGGTTTTTACAAGGAACTTATGAATTATAATATTATATTAGTGGAAATTATATATATTGAAAAACTTTCTTCAAAAAGTTCTTAGTAAAGAGGATAGTGAGTAAGAACTCTTTCTCTACATGAAATACTTGGATGATGCCACAGATGTCCAATGTTTCGTGATATCATCCATGCCTAGTGAGATACTGAAGAAACAAAAGGATATAGATGTGTATTTCATCATGTATCACCTTTGAGATCTTTATTAAGAAAAAGTGAGACATATCCAATGCATTATTCATATCACAGCTTGGATATTCGGTGTTGGTTGGGACTCATGCACTTAAGTTGATTGGATACATAGAGCACTTGGATATATTGGTATTTGAGATACCAGATAATTTTTGAACATATATCGTCTTATCTTTGATACCTAAAAGCTTCTATAGTTTCATTATTAATTATAATATGATATATAGAAATAATTATAGCACATAAATTCTTACCTTGATGCTCCAATTTGATAAATACATAAGGCATGAAAAACATGTGATATTTATGGTGAATAAAAAGAAGAATACAGAAAAGTTCCTCAAGACTCACTCTAAGCCCAAGGATCCAAAGAACCATCCATCAAAAGAAGATGATCTTGGTTTATAATGATTGATATTATGTACCCTTAGTTACCTAGAACATAATTTTATTTTCCAACCAAGATAAAGATGGATTTATGTTCAAATTTTGAAATAAATCATGTTTCTTTTATAAAGACAACATATGTTATGGTATGGGGAATTTTAATAATGATATTTATGTATGAGATTTAGAAAACCAATTATTTGAAATTTATAATGAATCTGGTTAAAATGAATCAATACACTCTCAGCTATATAATCATTGAATTAGTCATATAAATGAGAATTGGTTGATAAAGTTCTATCAATATGTTTATTTATATCTGTTTAAATAGACACTACTTGATATATTTATTTCATTTTTTACAAAAAAAGATAAAAACCCACCTTTTGTATAAATATATGTGCAAGAACCTTTTTATAATGATGTGTAAATTTTTACTTCGGAGTAAGATGTGGGAATTTTTACTTCATTTCTTTTTATATTGATTTTTATAGTCATGGATGTTTATACTAAATGAGTTATAAGTCTAAATAATTTGATAAATTAAAATAATTCAATAATGGATTAAATAATCAACATGGAAATAAGTCAAATAACATTTTATCTGATTGGGTTAATGAGTATATTAATGAATATTTTATATATTATTTATGGGAGTTTGGGATTCTATCTCAAATACCTCCTATAAACCACAATGGAATGGTGTTAGTGAAAGGATAAACCATACATTTCATGACATAGTGAGGTAAATGATGAGTTATACAAATATTCCATGATCCTTTTTTAGATATCCATTAAAAACTACAGAACACCTTATAAATTGAGTTATAATTAAGGTGTAAAATATAATACTATATAAATTACTATATAAAGATAAATTTGTGTTATCACATACTCATGTATAGGGTTATGATGAATTTTTTAAGTCCAATTGCAGAAAAAAAATATCACCATAGGGAATGAAGTGTATTTTTATAGGATATTACAAAGGAAAATGAGATATTACCTATAAGAACCCTTAGATAACAAAGTCATTATGAAAAAACAAGCTATATTTCTTGAGGGGGATCACATATCTAAAATAAATAGTGGGAGAAAGATTGAAATCGATGACGTTAATGTTGAATATGAAAAAGAGTTTGTGTCGAAACACATTCCATAGGTCCCCATGTAAGAGGTTTTCCCCGAGGAATAAGTACTACATAAGATCACCAAAGAGGTTAGAGAACTGAAAATAAATGGTTTTTTAGTAACCAAAGACAGTGACTCATTATGAGTTTAAAATAATGAACCACTTTCCTATAAAGAGGCATTATAGATCTCAGAAGCTATAAGATAGTAATATTACATGAATTATGAGATGGATTCTATGTATTATAATTAATTATGGGTTCTAGTTGATCTTAAAATTGATGTAAAACCCATTGGGTAGAAATGGGAATTCAATATAAAACTGAAATCATAAGGTAAACTGGGTACTTATAAAGCATTTATAGTGGATAAAGGGTTTAAATATCATCAAGGAATTGACTATGATGAAACATTTTCTAAAATTGATTTGTTAAAATACATCAAAATTATATATTCTATAGTATCTTTCCATGACTATGAGATTTGGGAGATAGATATCAATACAACTTTCTTTATTGGTAAACTTTAAGAAGTTACCTACACAACACAACCAAAAGGGTTTGTAACACTAAAGGATGCTAACAAACTATAAAAGTTATAGATCTACATTTATGGTTTAAAGAAATATACATGTCATATAATATTCTGTCCGATGAAGCCATAAGAGAATTTGGTTTTATAAATAATGGATGTGATCCATTTTTTTATAAGTGGTTTAATGGGAGTTTGTTCATTTTAAAAGTAGTATATGTCGATGAAATATTACTTATTTAAAATTTATACGAATATTAAAAATAGTTAATGGCTGGATAAACAAGTGTTTGTCCATGAAGGATATTGGTGAAACAACCTATATTATTGGTATTGAGATCATTTATGATAGATCCAAGAGTCTTCATAGGCTAAGTCAAAGTACATGCATTGACCAAATACTAATGTGATTTAATATGGAATAATACAAGAGGTTAATGGTTCTGGTGTAACATAGTATGTATCTTTACAAGAAAATATGTCCATATAAATAATAGGAATAAGAGACTATGAGTAATATCTCTTATGATTTTTTTGTAGGATCCATTATGCATTACATGTTATAAAGTAGGCTTGGTGTTGACTACAAATTTATCCTCACGTGATGATATCAATATAATCTAGGTGAATAATATTGGAATTTTTTAAGGATACCCTTAAGTATTTGATGTGTACTAAGGATATGTTATTAGTATATAAAGGATCCGATGATCTAGTCATCAGGGGATATAAAAATTCCAGTTTCTAAATAGATTATAATGATCTAAGCCCACAGTTTGGACATGTATTCAGTTTCACTAATAGAGATGTGATCTATAAGAGTTTGAAGTAGCCAGTTATCATTGATTCTATTATTGAATCTAAATATACTGTGTCTTTTTATGAATCTAAGGAAGTAATGTGGATATGATATTTTTTCCAAGATCTTAATGTAGTTCCTAATAGTAAATACATTATTATATTGTATTTAAATAATACTTTAGTTGTGGATCTTAGAAAGGATCCAAGATCACATCAATGTAAAAAGTATATAATTCAAAAATATCACCTCTTGATGGATTTTTATCAAATGGGTGAGGTCAAATCAAGAAAATTTTTCTTTTAATAGAGTGTGGTTGATACTTTTTCTAAATAATTATATCATCTAAAACATGAATATCATGTAAGAACTATCAAACTGAAGGTTGCTATTAGTTGGATCTAGTGAAACCGAGAGTTTGTTAGAGTTGGATCCCAAGAATCAACTTCTATGTACTTAATATTACATGTATTATTACTTTTAAATATTAATAAATTTCCTACCATAACATGATTTTTCTTCTGTATGAAATTATATATGATAATGTTTCAAGGGTACCAATCACATTAAGACGTCATTGTAGTTTCCCACTATAATGATAACCTAGAAGTTCTATGATGATATTTTAAAATATATGTTCTATGGATAGATGATATTATCTGAAATAACATAAATGATATAGGATTTCAAGGTCTGGGGTATCATAAAACATTGATACTTATTCACATGAAATTCATCCTTGGAAATCTCTAAGAGAAGGAGATTATGAGAACTCGACTTGCTAGTAAGAAATACAAGTTTATATTTTTCAATGGATGTTCCTATACATGGATGTATGTAATGGTACTTAGACTTTAATATTATTATTAATTAATATCATGAGTCATGTAATTTGATGTATTGATAAAAACCATGACAAAATATTCTCACAATGAGGTAGTATATATTGGGTGTGTCATGAATGATATTGAATTATGAATAATGTTATATAAAAAATAATGGAAGTTGATATCTTGTTCCCTTTGATATAAATGGAATCATATGATCATGTCCATATCCATGGTATTCTATTAGTAAGTTTATTTTTAGAAATTAAAAAAAAGAGACATCAAGCACATATGTTTATCACACTAATATGAAACCTACTTGATTAGAGATATCAATATAAATGGATTATATTATATAGTGTATGTTCATATGTAGTTTTGTATCATTAAAACATTAACTTCTTTCTCTATGGGTTTCTTAGAGTATTGTTAAAAACTAACAAGATATTTTAGGACTTATTTCTTAATGTCGCTGAGATAGAGGCCTAGAGGGTTACACAGTAAGTGTATTCATATCCTCAGCTAAATTATACATGAATTTAACATAATGAATAAATATTGTCCTTATACATGGTATAATAATAATTCATGTTTAGTTAATAAAATATATTCATTAACTAATTATTTGATGGAATATATGTGAGTTGAATATTTAATAAATACTTATTCTCTTTTTTAGTGAATAATATTTATCAATTTATTAGTGAATAATGAAATGATATTTATTTATTTAAATAAATAGTGATTATTTAAGGTTTGGTAATTACTAAGGGGGAATGGCGGTATGGGTTAATGGTTCATTGATAAATTCTATATCAACTATTATTCGAATAAATGTTAATTTATTTATTCAAGAAAAAATATTAATTTTTCTATGATTTTAGTGCATGTAATGTAAATTTTAATAATATTTGTGTTATAATTTACACATGAGGTTCACTAATGATTAATATAATAATAAGGGATTATGTGATATTATTTATTCTCTAAACTGAGGTCTACAAATACCTGGTTATGTCATTCTCTAACCCTATTCAATCCATTCTAATGGTTCCATAAAAATAAGTCTAAAGAAAATCCTCTCAATCCAAATAGATATCTTCTCCTATAATTTTATTAAGAACAAATATCAATCCTCCTACCCTAACCTCTCTAGTCTATAGAGAAAAAAGAATATTTTCACCTTCAATATATTCTCATGGAAATTAGAAAATAATAAATAAATCATTAGATTCTTCTGTTATAACACCTGTGGATTTATATGATAGTATTTGAAGGTGCATGAAGAATCTATGGATCACTATTAGAGTGATTATACACTTTAATCATCTTTTAGAAATCATGGTATTCTAAAAATTTATCTACTAAATCTTTAATAAAAAACTTATTTCCAATTCACGGTAATTATTAATTTACATAAATTTATTTTAAATTACATATGATGATCATGCCTCATGGATTCTAGTGTTTATATTCATCTTGTTCTAAAGATAAATCCTAATAATTTAATGAATTTCCATTATTGGGAACTGGACCAACCATATTTGATGTGACTCAGAACCTTCACACTACCCAAGAAAAAATGGAGCTGCACATTACAATCACTTCAAAGAATAAGAAAACAAAATCTTAGTTCAAATAAAACTAGAACTCATACAAGTGACCCCACCCATTTATTTATAGATGATCAACCATAATATCTATATGGTTCTATCAGTTCCAATATTTTTTGATCTTCATGGATGAACATCATTTGATTAGATCCACTTCCAGCTACCCAGTGAATGCACTGACTATGACTTCAACTTCCTATGAATATTCTATGTGTATAGGATATATCACCCTGTGAAATATTCATAATTTTTCTACTTCAACTAGAAATTGGTTCTGTATCTCACTGTATATGATTAGGAATCATCATTCTGGAAATACTTGTTCTAAAAAGTAAAAAATTGATCCAAAAAAATATTTTCACACCAAGTCTAACACTTCCCATCTTCAAGAGATTTGTCAGGTGAATTTTCCAAGATTATCTAATAATTCATGGATCCATAATTAATATAAACAAGATTAACCTCCATCATTTTATTGTATGTATGGGACAAAAAATTCAATGAAAATAATATAATGTAACCTATTTTATCAAAACAAAATGTTCCAAGAATAAATGATCAAAGTTATCAACCATCTATACAGCATGAAATTCCTATTATAGGAATTACGTACCATGACACAATTGTGACACTATTATATTACAAACCATTAAGGAATCCAAATTTATGAAATCGAATTACTACTCCACTCTATTAAATATCATGCTTGAGGGGATGGATCTCTCATGCCCAAATTTCATACTATGGGATCTCACTACATTGTTGGTTCTCTCAATGTAACCTAAGAACAACCTATAAATGAAAGAGATTCTCACCCTTTGATTCAACTCAAATGAAGGTTTCGTTAACAAAGAACACTAAAAGAAATCCAAATGTCACAGAATCATAGTAAAGTTATTCATCACTCCCCACAAAACTACTAGATTATCAATATGTCTTTAGCAGTGTCTAAGAACTACCTATGGAATTTCATCCTCATAAAACTAAAGATGATTCAAAATATACCTAAACCCAACCTTCAAAACCCCCTTAGTTCTTCTCCACAAGTCAAAGAGGTCACACAATACCTAATAAAAACCTTTCTCTAATAGATATATAAACAATACCATAAAATCCTCAATATTATTTATTATATATAAATGATAGTATGAGATATTTGTATAGAATATTAAACAAGATAATAAAAAAGTTGATTCCTCAATGAGGGTTACCCAAGAAGGTTCATTGGAAATATTCATGGATTTCTCCACCAGTAGGATAATCCTACCAAATAAGTCTTGTTTTGAGATCCAATAGAATCTCCAACACCAGAAAACAACATAAGTAGAAACATATGGCTCCTGTTGACGTTAATGAGTATGAGTGTCATTGAAGAAGATACATATAATACCTTAAATTTTATTGGGCAACACCTATTTGAAGTTGTCTATCATGTAAAAAAATATACATACTGACTATCAGTACACATTTTATGATTTTTATTATCTGAATGGGGTGATGGAGATAGTCCAAAGAATCTCCTATCACTAGTTATGGATGCACCACAAACTCTCTTACTGGAACTGACACCTGGATGGCTATAAAAAATTGTACAAAGAATATGGATGATCTTAAAGCTTCATTTAACTTGGAGATATTCATAGAAAAACTATGTAGATAATTATAGGAAAACACTAACTTATATTGAGCCAAGGTTTACTTCTAAAAAGAAATTCTAATCAATCAACACTTTATTTATGCCTTCATTTCAAATGGAGGAATGTATAAAGGAATAAAAATAGCGCAAATATCACTCTAAAATCCTCAATCAATTTCTTAGTCGAAGAAGAATCCATCCTAAATTATTCCCAAATATTATTCCATATAAAAACCTTAACATGAACCTAGTCGCAATAATATTTCATTAAGGTGGTGCTAATCCCTTCTACACTTGGTCCATTCTCAATGTTTTTAGATAAAATAATCTCAATAAAGATAAAAGACCAACCATTATAGGATAACACCATCATGTGTTCAAGTGAAAATATACCAATAGATTGCTTCACAGTGAGGGGAAAATCCAATGGAAAAATCATGATATATATTTAGTATTTGTCAGAACCGTATAATAAAACATGAATTTTAGGCTCCAATTAATCCTCTAACACCCAAGGATTAGGCTCACCTCATGAAATAATCAAGAATATATTATTAAAACACATATTTATCATTCTCTCTATATATAGTTTTTTCCATCTCATTTAGAGGTACCACTCACTTGACAAGGAATTATTTACTAAGAACAAATGGTAGAGGATATTACCTATGATTTTTGGGTAAATACACCTCATAATCGGTCTCGATAATGATGCATCATCGCTCAATATCAATTATAGGAATACTAATAAATAGAAAAATATCATCATGACCTTGACACTAATCCTAATATGGCTATCTATGGGTAACATCCTCTATTAGATAGGATAAAACCATGGTTATTAGAGAATGTATGGGTGAGATAATATATGAAGGATATGGAAGATAATGACTAACCACTATATGATTTTTATAACAACTTAATTGTACTGAAAAAATAATTTACTAGAGTTTGGGGTCGAACAATAGTTTATTAGAGTCTTATAGAAGGTTATATCGATCGTTTCACCAACGCCGGATTCTCTAGTTAGATAAATAAACTCAAGATCCCTTAGTATCACTGCCCAAAATTCCCAAACTATTCCTCAATATAAAAATAACTCTAAAATTTTCAGGACCCCTACACCTAAATAATACCCCTAATAGGCTATAAATGAGAGTAGGGAGATAGTTACCCCCTGAGTCCCACCTCTGGTAGGCTGCGAGTTGGAGTAAAGCACTGAGGTTATACCATACATATAAATGGTAGGTATTTCTCTCTAAGAGAAACATGAGGAATTGAGAGATAATATAGATAAAGTAATAAAATCTTTCACATAAATATAATAGGAATCCCAAGTACAAACATTTAATTTTATACAACAACTAATACAACATAAAAGGAACTACAAGTACCAAAAAGGTAAAAGTGTAAGTGACCAAAAATACCAACTAGCACTTACAAAACCACAAGTTGTAAATTTTTAGTTCGGTATCTAACATTCTACTTAAAAAATAAAAAATAGTTTTTACATATGTTGGGTGATCATAATAGTATACTCAACAGGATTATCCCCATATCCTCTTGTAAAAAAGACAGATAATGCATACTAAATCCCTGTGAACAATTAGTGAAACAAACTCATCACCTAAAATGGTACACTAAGTTCCTAGCCTCACCATAGATATCACTCACATAGTATCACATACAAGTGATCATATATTATTATAATAAATCAATAAGGGCACCCCACTACCACTTCCCCATTGGTTTGACACTCGACCGTAATGTCACGTATCCTAATCCATCTCTCTTTGAAAATTAATCAATCCTAAAGACACCATGGTTAAGTATCAATAAATTAATCTCATGTATCACATCATCTCATAAGCACATGAAAAATATCCATATGGTAACCAAGTAGTTTATGGGATCCACCACAACCCATATGATGTGAATTATACATCATGTATTATACCATAATCCATCACATCTCATATAATGAGTAAGGTACCTCAAACCATCACATACTATACAGATCATATCTATAATAATCCTTTGGACACTATATTTGAGGATACATGTGTGACATACCATAATATATCACATCCATCTATAAACATTTATGGGAAAACTAACCAACATGTATACTATCTCATTAAACTAACAATATAGGAGAGTGAGGCCATAGTGTTGAGTCAGCCATCCATCCTTACCAATAAGATATTTGGGAAAATACCCCCCCAGAGTCCACTGGGTGTTATTATCCTTACTGAAATGGGTTTGGTAGAATATGAAATCACAATACATACATAATATAATATATCTCACAACTACAGTATTAGAATAACCTAGTCCTAGGACCAAATTCATCTATCATCAATCAAATACCCAACTACCACTGTTAGTGACTCGACAACCTATAAGAACACAATCATTTAAAGAGATACATTAAGTTCATTATTTTATTTTAAAATTTCACTTTGCATTAATTAATTCATTATCCCTTAATTAAATTTATATATATTTCATTTCATTAACCATCCAAGTGAATTCCATACCCTTTAGACATAATCTATCCAAATCCACAGTTACTTGAGATTATCATCTTTAATTCCAGAACGCCGCAACCTCATTGGTTAAGTAATCTATGAACCATTATTAATATCATTCCATAATTCCATGTACTCTAGGAAAAAAAACATAAGCTACCAATAAGAGAGTTGAAACTGAACACATCCAACTACTCAAGTAGCGGGGAAGGAATAAAAATAAATAAGAAACTCATCCATTCGACCATTAAATGAATTCATTAACAAACAATCATATCATCTTATGAAAAAAAAACGAGTAATAAAAGATTCAAACCATTCAATCAAATTAGGTACCATCCTTTACATGATCATGCATATCACTATGCATCTCATCATCCAAGGATTCTACTGTTACCATAACCTCATGCCTCCCCACCCATATCTCATCATCCATCCAAGAATCACATCACATCATAAGGATCATGTCTAGAGTACAAATATGGTTTCATAAAAAAATCATAGTAAATAGGAAAATCTTGTCCCTAAAAACAATGCATTCAACCATTACATGAAAACTGTCTCTCACAGCCCCCAAAAAATGACATCTAGCCTTTATAAAATAATAGGTACTCTCAGACCAAAATATTTATCTCTATAAAAACAAATGTTTTTTATTCTATATTGAATTAACTAATTTATAATTCATAGTTTACAACTATATAAAACATATGTAATTATCCATAAAAAGATACCAATATTAATTAAACATTATTCCTATAATTTTCCATCTTTAACAAGATTTAGAGAATAACTATTCTCATTTAAAATGTCTTTAATCATTATCTCATCAAAAATCATTCCAAATTCAATTTAATTATCCAATTCCTTTCACACATGAAATAACACATTCAATTAAACATGTATAATTTCATCAATTTTATTACCATCAAATTATGAGAAACACCAGATTTGTTAAATATGCCTCTTTATTATCCAACAAAAAAAATTATTATAAGATTTAAATTAATTATTTGATTTTATATATTCTAATATAATAAAATAATAACAACAAAATTTTATAAAAATAATAGTATATATAGTACACTATCTATAAATACAAGCGGCAAACCATTATCATCGTGGAAAGAAAAATCATGTGATCTCTAAACATATACCAATTCCATTATTTAATCTACTTTAATCATTATTAGGTTAATTCCACTATCATCCAAGGGGATAAACCAAGTTCAATTTCTGATTTAATGTAAATAAAATGAGATAAAATTAATCCCCTACCTCAAATTTCCTACATTCTTGAAATGGAAATAGAATTACAATACGAATCTCTTATCATATCTCCTATAAGAAAATGAATCCCTCCAAGTATTTTGCGCCATGAACACATGATAAAATAAAAAAGGAATCTCAATCAAATTGATGATGATCAAAAATAAAATCAAGGAAAGAATAATAGGAGGAAAATGTGATCAAATAGAGAAGAAGCTATTAGAAAAGGAGAATAACCTACCTTATATCATCACAAATTAAAATTGGAAAGTTGAGATCAATCCCTATTGAAAGGGGATTAAAATAATTTGAAAACCCACCCTTGGTCACCAAGGGTTTGAGAGAGAAAATCGCGAGAAAACTCAGTTTCGATGGGGGTTAGGGTATTTATAGGTTGATTAGTTTTTATAAGACCATGGTGCAGCCCGTATAGGACCACACCACAACCTATTCAAAAGTTGGAGGACTATGACACAATTGAAGGAGAACACACCAAATACCCCTGGTCAAATTACATGCATGAGATCCATGAAAATTTCCATGATGTAAATACTATATTTTAGAAATATGATTATTACAAAACTAAGGACACCACACTGTAGAGAGGTAACAAATTGGAAGAACCGACCAACCTTCCATTATAACAGTACACCACAGTTGATCTTCCCCACACTGTAGTCACTTGAGGGATATGTTATGGCATCAATCCATAACACAACATCCCACTGGGATAACCTACATCCTATCCCTCATATTGTATCCATTACATTTTCATAATTTTCTCCAAAACTCCTCCACCTGGGACTCTACTTAGTATCAAAACCTTCCATGTTGTAGCCACAATCCCTGCACCGTAGTGCATCCCTTGATGGAATAGAATCCCCCAAAAATTTTCATTTTCCTCCCAATAACCTTATAACCTCCTATAGATGTCTACAACAACCAAAAAACACAAAATAAATGCTTATAGGATCTGATTATTTACATAAGATACCACTCAAACCATTCTCATCCTTGATATTTCAAAACCAAACTCGGAGAGTAAAAGAAGGGGGTCATCTGAATAGACACCCCATGAGATGACACTTAAGTATATTTCCATCATAGGAGCTCAACCACCTCATCATAAGAATGATAACAAACCTTGTAACAACAACAACCATTTCCTCAAACACTCTCCAGGGAGGATACCTATCAAAAAAGAGAAAGTAAACAATATAAAACCATCTTATAAACCAAAAAATTCAATATACACAAATGAAAAATGTTTAAAGAGAAGAGATCAACATAAAAAATATTAGGGTACTAAGTCTGTATCAGTGATTCATATTACAAGGTACTCTTCTCTATACCACAATGCCACTAAAGAACACAAACCAAAAGAATATCATGCTCGTAAAACACCTTCTCCTGGCATTCCAATATCCCCATAGGACACTCCTTGAATTTCTCATCATTTTTAACATTGATCTCTCCCAAATAAATGATGTGAGAGTCATCATGAAGGTAATCAAGGAGTTGCAACGTGTGAAAAATAATTTTTATCTAGATCATGTGTGGGGGAAGTTCTATATAATATTCCACAGATCCAACATGATCCAACACCTCAAAAGGCCTAACAAATTGGGGAGAAATACTACTCCCATGTCTAAATATTCACTACCTATAATGAAGATTTACCTTCAGAAACACATTATTTCCAACATCTAACTCTAGTGTTCTCCTCCTATAGTCAGCATAGAAATTTTGATGACACTATAATTCCTTTAACCTTTCATGAATTACCTAAACCACCTTTATCATGTTCTGTACTAGATCCATCCTGAGTATTATTGAATCTTTGACCCTAGTCTAGTACAATTGAGAACAACATGGTTGGCCATAAAAGCTTCAAATGGTGAAATAGAAATGTTGGAGTGAAAACTATTATTGTAATCAAACTCAACCATTGGTAGGTTCGTAATCCATGAAACTATAAAATACATGACATAATAACACAACATGAATTCAACAGTCTGGATATTATACTCTTTTTGTTCTTTTTTATATGGATAAAAAGAAGTTCTAAGGAATAACTATGAGCCAAAATCATGATAGAGACATCTCCACACCATGGAGGTAAAACAAAGATCACAATCATAGATGACCAGTATCAGGACTTTGTGGAGTCCAAGTATCTCATCTAGATACTTTCTTAATACAAACTCTATAGAGATGAACTATTTAACTACTATAAAGTGGGATGATTTCATCAAATGATCCACTATCTCTAATCTAGTATCAAATATTACTTGAGATTGAGGTAAACTTATAGTGACTTCTATAAAGTTTTCCTCTCACTTCCACTGAGGAATATCTAATGGATGAAGATAACCATCAAGAGTACGGAACATAGCCTTCACCTTCTAGCTAACCAAACATCGAGACACAAACTCTATAAATACATGTTTCAAATCAGTCCATCAAATCTACACTATTATAGCTCATTACTTTTTTGTAACACAAGGATATACCTCCAATGGATAGGTATGGAACTCATGAAGAACCATCCCATGTATCATCAATGGGATGAAAATATTTCCATGGAACAACACCTAGTACTTCTCATTCTTAGACCAACCAGCAGGGTCCTCACTAAAGAAAACTTGTTCTCTCCATACCTCCACCATGGGATTCCCCAATTGGGACTCCTCCACAAATTTAAAAAATATGACTACACTTTAATATTGAAAATATAACCTATACCTCTAACCTCTCCCATATCAATATTCGTCATTGATATCTCTTCTATCACTCTCCAAGAATCACTAGATTCAAACACGACATCACTACGTGAATCCCTGCTCAGTACATCAATGACAACATTTACACTTCCTTGTTTATATAAAATCTTGAAGTCATAATCCTGTAATAATTTCATCCATCATCACTATCACAAGTTTAACTAATTTTTGGAGAAGACATACCTTAGGCTCTTATGATTATTAAAAACCAAAAAATGCTTACTAATGAGATAATTTCACCACAACTTCAAGGAAAACACAACTTATTCAAACTCAAGATCATGTTTGCAATAATTATGATTATTGGGATATAACTTTTGAGACCCATAATAGATTATAAATATATTTTGTATCAGGACACATCCCAACACAAGATTCAAATCATCACCAAAAAACTCAAACTAAACTCACTCTTTTAGAAAATAGAGATCTGAAGTATTTTCCAACTTCTCCTTCAGGTACTCAAAAACCAAAAGACACTATTCAGTCAACATGTACACCTAATCCTTTTTGTTAAAGTCCATTATAGAAGTCAAAAATTAAGATAAATCAACTATAAAACTCTTATAATATCCTACAAGACCAAGGAAACCCCACACCTCTGAAATAGTTTTACGGGTTTCCAAAGAAACAACTTCCTCTATCTTTGAAGGATCTATAACTACTCCTTTATGGAATATAACCTTCCCTAGAAAATAATCTTAATGATCCCATAACATACAATTTGACAACATTTTAAATATATTATGATATTGAAGAACTCCCAAAACGATACACAAATTCTCTTCATGATCCTCCTTAGATGCGGAGTACATGGGGATGTCATCGATGAAAACCACCATGAACTAATCCAGATACTCTATGAAAACTATGTCAATCAAACCCATGAACATGGATGGAGAATTTTTCACACCGAAATACATCATAAAGAACTTATAATTACCACGAATACATTGGAAAGTGGTCTTTATAATATCATCACCCTTCACCCACATCTGATGATATCTTGACCATAGATTGATCTTCAGGAACCAAATTTTTTTTAGATGATAGAATAGGTCATTAATCCATGGAAGAGGATATTTTTTCTTCAATATCACCTGGATAAAGTGATTATAATTGATACAAATCAACAAACTACCATTATCCTTCCTCATAAACAAAACATATGCACGATATGGTAACACACTTGTCCAAACAAAACCACACTACAACAGATCACCGAGATATAACCACATCTATTAAAACTCATAAGGATCCATTCTATATGTTTACATAAATATAGGAGAAAATCCCATTTTTATCTCCATCCCAAAATTGATATACCATTGACGGGGAAACACTAAAACATTCTAAGGAAAAGCATCAGGGTACTCTTTATTACCCTGAGAAACACCATCGGCTGAACTTGTGATGAACATATAATTAACTCAAAAATTAAATAATATAAGGATAAAACACACATTTTACCCATATAAGGGTTTCACTTAGTAATAACTATTGTTGTATCTCTATCAAGATCATATAACACAACCCACCTCCTAAAGCAATCCATAATAATCAGCACCAAATACAATTAGTCCATACCAAGGATGATGATGTAGGGTTGTATCTGTAAACATAGGAAGTATCCATATGATAATTTCTTCCCCATAACTAGCTCACAGTATCCACATACCTCATACATATAATATGAACCTCTAATAGGCATATTGAATGAAAGGTCATTAAAAAGATATTCACCTCATGTCCCAAATCATGGGCTAGGGTAGGTGATATGAAGGATTAAATAGATACTAAATAAAACAAGGCATGAACCCAACTATAATATAAGAAAAGGGGACCTTAAACTATATCTATCTCACCTAGTGTGGGAAATAATAGATAATAAAGCTGGACTTGGATTTCTCAATAGACTCTTTAGCCCTGATGAAGACCACCTCCATGGTTATGATTTTATCTCTGAAGATGAGTAGCCTCTCAGGGTTGTCCTCTTCCAGCAACATATCCTTTATAATAATCCAAAGATGGATCATCTTGTTGTTGTTACCTCAATTGAAATTACCTCAATGGAGGAACCTGAAGTAGAACACCTAGTTCATACTGACGGCTTATAAAGGTTGGGTACTCTCACCACTGATGACCTCAACCAATACAAGAAAAAACATTTGTCTTATCCATTATAAGTGGAATGAGATCCTATGACCCTAAATAAATGAGATTTTAAGTAATGGGACCTACCCTGTACTAACAAAAATATCATATTCCAAAGAAATTGTGAGCCCCAGACCACAACTTTACTTCATGAGGAATCATGATGACTTTTTTATCATGATGATCTGGTTGTAGCCAACATCCTCTAAGCAATCCCAACTCTCACCAACAAATCAATATATATTTATAATAATAACATGGTGACCTGAAAATGGATATATGGATGAAAATATTCTAGAAAACACCTTACCCTAGCCTCCTCATCTGGAAAAAGTTTCTAAGAATATCGCAGAAGGATACTAGAACAAATCCCAAACTCCCACATGCTGGAACTCTCTTAATAAATGGTAAGAAACTCTAGTATATGGGACTACTTTCCAATAGAATAAATAAAATATTCTTAGAACTAGACTCTAAACTTATCCCATGAGACCTTTTCCTTCTCAAGATCCCTGAGGAACAAGATTCACCACTACCACCTTGCTCCATGAAACATTTTCATAACCAATGAAACTTGGTTCTCCTTCCAAGCATGGATTGAACTAAAAACTATCTCAACCTCCTCCAACCAGTATTCTATGACTAAGTTTGAAACAAACCCCTCATAATTATATAGACTATGGTGATAACACTCTTGGATTTTCCTCCTCCAAGTTTCAACAGCATCAACCACTACTCTATAGTGATCTACTGGAACTTCCTGCTGAACATCTTTAGTGAGAACCTGATGAGGACATCAAATTGGAGTCATACCTACAAAAGAACAAATAGTTAAAACTCATAAAACAAGAATATAGAATATTTAACATTAATTAAATAATTAATTATCTTATTATTTAAATTATAACTTATCCCAAGGTATGCCCATTTCAAGAAAATACAAATAGAATAATGATGAATTATCCTTTCCTAGGTCTCTACCCTGAAACCAACACCACTTCTCTTATTAGGCTAAGTAAAAAAATAAAGGTTCATGTATCAAATCACAAGGTACCTAAATAACTATGTATCATCTGGTCTCCCATGTTTACATCACATACTAAACTTAGATGACACCATTACATGGGCAACCCATGCAGTCTCACATGTTCCTAACTCCAAACTCCATCCTATCCCATAACCTGAACCTATGATACCACACTGTAAGATCCCCCTCCTCTCAAATAGTACCTATCCTAAGCCATAAACAAGAAATAGAAGATAGTGACCACCTAAATTCCACCTCCAATAGTCCATGGGTTGGCAACAAGCACCGATGGTATATCATACATATAAATTAAAGGCATTACCCTCTAAAAGAAACATGTGAAAGAGAGAGATAAGACATATACACCAATCAAAACCTCCTCATAAATATAAAATGAGTCCTATTTACATACATATAATTTCATACAATAACTAATACAACTAAAAAGAAACTACAAGTACCAAAAACGTAAATGCGATAGAGACTATGAAGCCAAACCAGCTCCTGAAAAACCAAGAGATAGTAATATCTAGCATGATCTCCAACCTACTCATACTGACCTAAAAATTAGTCTATGTATATATGGGGTTATAATGATAGTATACTTAGTTATATCTTCCTTATAACCTATCATTCCAAGGATAAGTAACGCATACCAAATCCAATATAAAAATAAGTGAAACAAATTCATCACCTAAATAGGTATACTAAGTTCTCAGCCTCACCATGACTCTCTCACTAATAATTTCATAGTAGATATCATATATTATAGTAATATATTAAAAACCGTACCCCTATTCCACTTCCCTAATAGCTTTTTTCTATTCCCCAACATCACATGTCCTGAGTCATCTATCTCAAAAATCAAGACAGCTTGAAGAAACTCGAGCCAAGTCTCACAACAAGCATCTCAATCATCTTATAATATCATCATCCCATGCAGCATCTCCATATATCCACCAAATAGTTTTTTGGAGACACCATATCTAATATGAAGTGTATCATACATCATGTATTATACCTAAAAACATCATAACCCATACACTGAGTAAGGTACCTCAAGAGATCACAAAAAATATATATCAGGCCTATAATAATTATTTTCACACTATATCAAGAGATGCATGTGTGTGAAATAACCACAAGTCATCATATCCATCTACACATATATATGGGAAAATAACCACCATGCATACCAGAATATAAAACTACCATGAGAAGAGAGTGGGGCCAGAGTGGGGAGTCTTCTATCCATCCTAATCAATAAGATATAGGGTAAAACACACTCCCAAAATCCATTGGGTGTCAGTCTACCTACAAAAATGGGTAGGGTAGCCTATGAAATCACAAAACAAATAGGATATAGTATATCTCACAACCATACTATGGGAATAACCAAGTCCTAGGATCAATGACAACTACTATCACTCAGACACCAAACTACCACTACTAGGGACTATACATCCTATAAGTATACAAGAATTTAAATATGTAAATCAAGTTCATTATTTTATTTTAAAATTTCACTTAACATTAATTAATTCATTATACATTAATTTAAATTATTCTAATTTCATTTCATTAACCATTAAATTGAAGTATATTCTTACCAGTCATAATTCAACTGAATCCATGGCTACTTGATTTTATCATCTTTAACATTACAAAAATCTATCACCCCATGTGTTAAGTCATTTGTTAATCACTATTAATATAATTCCATAATTTCAAGAACTCTTGGAAAACATCCTAAGATACCAACAAGAGAGATAAAACCAATAACATCCAACTGCCTCAAGAATTAGGGAAATGAATAAAGATAAACAAGTAACCCAACCATCTAAACATTAACTAGATTCATTCACAAGAAAGAATCTCGTATTATCACATAAATAATGAGTAAACACAACTTCAACTCATTCCATCAACTCCAGATCCATCCCTGAGAGCCTCTTTCATATCACTATGCATCTCACCATCATAAGAATCAACTGCTACCATAACCTTGGGCCTCCCCACCTATTCCACATACACTATCCTATGCTCACATCACATCACAAGGATCATATCTAGCCAGATTATACATAAGTTTTCAGAGAAAAAAGAATAGTCTAAAGGGAAATATTGGTTCTAAAAACAATACATTCTACCTTCTTATGAAAACAGGCTCTCATGGACCCCCAACACAAGTCATTCAACCTTTAAAAACTAATAGGAACTCTCAACCCCAAAGATTTATCTTTATAAAAACAAGTGGATTATATTTTATATTTATTTATTTATTTATTTATTAAAAGGTTACAAATGTTGGAATTCAAATACATCTTCTATTATAAGCTACCAAGATTAATTAAAATTGCTTCCTAGAATTTTCTATCATTAAAAATCTTTAGAGAAGAACAATTCTGATTTAGCATAACTTTAATCATTAATCTAATCAATAATAATTCAAACTTCAATTTCTTTATCCAATTCTAATAACACATGGAATAACACATTCAATTAAACAAGTATACTTGCATCAATTTGATGACCATCAAATTATGGGAAACACCAAATTTGTTAAACATGACTCTTTATTATAAAACCAACAAATTATTTCTGGTTTTACATTATTTATCCAATTTCATAAATTCCAATATGTTATACCAATTATAAAAAAAATTATACAAAGAATAGTATAGATTGTACAATGTCTATAATAAAAGAGGAAAACCTTTATCAAGGTCGAAAGCAACAACGTATGATTTCTAAACATTTACCAATTCCATTATTTAATATGATTTAATATTTATTATGTTAATTCCACTAAAATACAAAGGGATAAACCTTGGCCAATTTACTATTACATGTATGTAAAAGGAGAATCCATAAATACCCTACCTCAAACATCCGATGTTCTTGAAACATAAATAGAACAACAATGTGGATCTTTGATCACCCGTCCCAAAAGAAACTGCATCCATCCAAGGATGTTGTGAAATGAATACATAGAAAAATGATAAAAGGAAACTCCACTAGAACAATAGAGATAAAATTAAATATTATGGAAAGAATAATGGGAGTAAAACAAGATCAAACAGAGAAGAAACCACTTGAAAAATAGAAGAACCTACCTAGGATTGTTGTAAATTGAACTTAGGATATTGGGATCAGTACCTATAGAAAGGGGAGTCAAAGAATTTGAAAAAAAAACCCTCATTATACTAGGTTTAAATATATATATGAGGAAAACAACTGTTTTCATATGAGGATTAGAGTACTTATATACAGACTGTTTTTTATAATACTATGATGTAGCCCCTAGGACCACGTTGTATCTTGTTGAAAAAGGAAGGGCTACATTATAGTTGAAGGAGACCATGACACAACACCCCCATTTAAACAATATTCCCTATATCCACACCAAGGTCCATGGAATAGATCTTACATTTAAGGAATATGACTATGTCTTAGTCGAGGACACCACACCACAAGAGGGTACCTATTTGGAAGAACTGGACAACCTACTCTCAGAGCACTATTCCACAACTAGGATTATCCACACCAAAGCCTCTCGACATCCTACACGACATCCTCAAATCCACTCCATATCCATTCCATTTTTTATTGTCTTTAAAACTCATCCAATCGGGACCCTATGCTTCAACAAATCCTTCCACACCACAACCACCTTTACTACTCTACAGTGTATCCATCGATGGTGAAAAATCCCACAAAACTCTTCATTTTCATGATAAGCACCTTAAAACCTCTTCCAAGTGTCTCTAACACCCAAAAATATCAAAGGAAAGTCTTATAGGATTTGGCTACTTACAAATCTTCATCCCCAAGACTAGAATCTATCTTATACCATTTTTGTCAAAACCCAACCCAACCGAACCCACTAGGGGCCATCTGGGATAGCGGTAAGCCGAGCTTACTACCCTAAGACGACATCCAATAAGCCAGAGGATTTTGACGAGAACCAAGAAGGAATAATTATTATGGGACTATATAAACTTTTAATAAAAATTCATCTCCAATAATCAATATATCACCAATAACCACAATCCATATGTACATATAACAATTGAACTATATAAAAATGCATGTAAGAGATACGGACTATTTGAAAAAACTTATTAAAGGAAAATACCATATTGTAATAATATAACAAACCAATATCACTAAAAACAACTAATATATAATCGTGAAAAATACCTCCATACCATATGTAATACTAAGAATAGAACATCAGTATCAGCCATCTATATTGAGTACCATTATATGCCACTATGCCAAGCTCTACCATCTCCACCAGCTTCACATCCACCATTTTTACCTCCAAACTAAAACAATTTTGCATAGACACAACATATATTGGAACATGGGCCATTTCAGGGTGAGTATAAATATACCTATTAAGATTCCCCAAAAACCTAAAGTAAAAATAAAATAACAGGCCAACTCAAAAAAACTAGGTCTGAGGGAAACATGAATGGGAATCCCAAAGAAACAAAATATGATCTATGGTCAATACATCCATGGGAAAAGGAAGTAAATCATTATTTATAACAAAGATACATATACGATTTTATCTCTTAGAACCCAAATATATAAGAGAAACTAAAGTCTTATAAATATCAAAGTCAACAACCCAGTAGTAAGTTTTATCTAGAAGGAAACAGAGTATTCCCAACATGATGTAAGACACACATAACATCTAAAACACACTTCATATAAATAAAATTATATTTATTACCTCAAATACATCTCTAGGTGATAATTTGGTAGGACCATTCCTTGCTAAAATGTGCAAGTTAGTCAAGATGGTATTGACACCTATGGAGACTCTGCACCTCATTTTGTGGTTTATATATAACATCGATTTACCACTTTATGGTATTTATCTCCTTTATTTTCATTTACACCTTTTTTTGGGTTTGTATTGGGACTCCTAGGGATGGAGGAATTATTTAAGGAAAATGAAATAAATTTTCAGAATTTATTTTTTCTGAACTAATTAAGTTCGAGTATAAATGTGTTAAAGGATTTGTAGGATTATTCATGTGTGAAGAGAAAAATAGAGTTTTTTTGGGAATTTTGAGCTAAATATTGAGTTTTTTAGTCTTTTTGGTGATTAAAAATAGTTTAATGATTACACAATAGGAAATATATTTACATGGTTTTTAAAATGTTCACATCAAGTATTGGTCAACGAGTATATGTCATGAGTTTAATTTAGATTATAATAATATTACACATCATGAGAAGTTTATACATCATAAAAAATATATTCATATCATGAAATGGGTTCTCGAATTTTTTTTGTGAACTAGTAAACGGTTTGAAGGGTTTACATTCCCTGAAAATATTACATATTGTGTAATGGTAAATATCTAGATTTTTAATTCGAGGAAATGTGATTTTTGATGTTTTTGGGTTTTGTGGATTAAATGAAGTGAAAAGGGTTTACACACCATGTAACTATAAAATATTTTACTTTTAAGGAACTAAAAAATTGATTTTTATGTCATTATGCTTCATGATTCTTCCCTCTCAACATAGGAGGTCTCCTCAGTGATTTTAGAGACCTCTTCTCCTTATGGAGAATTTCATTCAGTGATTGATCATCGTTATGATTGTGATGAATTTATATAGGTGAGTAACCCATATACTTCTTCATTTTCTTTGATTGTGGTATCACAATTGTGTTGTATAATTGCATTTGTTGATTATTGATGATAATATTCTTGATCCTTTCTATTTTTTTTTGTGTGACCTTATTATGGGGACCAATCCTTTGTTGGTTGTGGTGGTTGGTGCATGTTCTTTGAGGTTTTTCATAATCTACCCTTTTAATCATTTTTTTGTATATGGGATGTGATTATAAGATATGGGAATCGATATTAGGGCCTTTATTTTTGAGATTGTGTCCCTTTTTGGTTGGTGGATTCCTTTGTAGGATTGTACGATACAAGTTTTAGGGAGGTGGTTCTTCCTCTAGCCTGTTGGATGAAATCTATTACTCTAGTTTTTTTAATTATATAATAAATGATTTGACATGATTGATTTATGTGTGTGGAAATAGGTTTTTTTTGAAAAGATATTTTCTCCCTTTTTTGGGTAAAATAAAAGGTATATTTCAAAGCATTGAAAAAAATATATTTGTGAATTGTTTTAAAATAATTTTTTGATGAAATGCTTTATAAAATGTAGCACATGGGAAGTCTTGGGTACTTAGGTGGAAGGTGTACCTTAGGGCTATATTCCTTGTATTTTTGGGTGGTATTCTCATGGGGTGTTCCTATACTCCCTAGGCCCTTTGTTTTAGGGTCTCGATTGACATTTTAGGTGTTCACACATGGTTTATTCCTCTATTATTAGGACAATGTTATAAGGACTTGAGATTTCACTATTAGTTTATTTTTGTACAAGTAATATACTAGAAGAATTTTTAGTGATACTTGGAATGATGTTACCTATATTCAGATTTTTATTAGATTTGATATGATGTGTGATGCATTATTTTATTTGATTTGACAACTTATTGTATATGAAATACTCTGAAACTATTTTACCTGATTTATTTAGAACTATTAAAAAGGAGAATGTTTTACTATTCTTTGAGATAAAAAAGTTAAAAATTTTATCATGCCATTTTTCTTTAAATTTTAGTATGTTCATGTTATTTTAAAGATACTTATTATGAAACACATGAGTAGTATCATATTGAGCTTGTTAGATCACACCTTTCACAACCCTTTAGTGGTGTGTAGACATTTTTATGTATTTTGATGTTGGGAAAGGAAAGAAACTATAGTGAGGTGATGAGGAATATTTAAGCCAAGCCTGGGTAGCAGTTGATGATAATGTGGGAGTTTCCCATTCTATCACATGGAGAATTCAATTTATGTTTTAGTTTTCCTTTGAAGTTGAACATGTACTTTGGTATGTTCTAACCAGTTTTGAGTTGTTTCCTTTCCACCGTATTCATTGATTTATGGTATATTTTTATCTTTTCGACTATTTCTATATATTATATATATTTATTCCATATTGTTGCTTCATTTTGGTCAAAATAATCCCCTCTAATTTTTTTTGATGCTCGAGTGCTAGTCGTCAGCCAGTGGGGATTGGGAATGCCCTTTGGGTATGTGACAATTAGGGCCGGTTACCAGTTTCAGAGGTTATTAAGGTAGGGTTCTCTATAGTATACACGAATCGAGGGGGTTACTAACTTCATATTTGGAAGAATCATGTCTTTTTATTATTGGGTTTTATCTTATATATTATGTATATGAAGAATGAACACAATGGGAGTGGTTTTCCACAAGGGGATACCAACCACATGTCTTCACCAATTGTCTCACCGACTATCCCCATTACCATATTTGTGAGTTAAATAACTAAAACTACTTAAAAATACTTGAATAAATATATATTATATGGAAATATATGGACCATGACATTCTGTATGAAAAAATTCTCATAATAGAGTATTCAATTGTTATATTTAGACATCAAAATGAGAATATTTGTAAGAAAATGAAAAATATTTAATACACAACATGAACATTAGGGTACATGGTATTTTGAAATTGTAATTAATTATATACACACTATAGTAGTCTAGTTCATGTGGACTCACCTTGCATAATGTTCTATAGGGATGCATAAAATATAAAACTCATTGTCTCTTTTGGGCATGTACTGCCAGTACACACCGATCCATAGTGGTTGAGTATGTAATATTTTGCACATGTATTGTAAAATTCCATTGAACATATCATGTGGAATCGACCTAAACAAAAAAAATCATTAAGGTACACTTTTTTTGGGCGTGTAGAACTCCCATGAATATATACCAATACACAGAGTTATGTTATTTCAACTTACGTAATGTTTTTTCATTTGATTCATGGCATAGGAATATTAAATATTTAATTGGTGTGAAATTATGAGACCCAATTCATGTCATTGAGATATACAAAACATATACTTTGGAACATATAATGTTTAGATCCAATTAGTTAACTAGTGTGAACAGTTAGTACACACTCAAGTTATGCATCCTAAAACACACATGTGTGATCCGAAGTCACACACCATGTGATATTTATATCCTATAGAAAACTTAGAAAAATAGAATGTAACATACATTGTGTTTGACTCTTATGACTACATGTCAAGTAGTCATCTATTCCAAATCAATAATTACTGACTATACATGCTTCACATTGTGCATGTTGCAGCCATTATTGCCTCTGGTGTAGTCTCCATCACAGTCCAATTTTGATGTCATAGAAGTCCCCCTCCACACCTCATAAAATATTTATCAAAATATTTCATCTTCTCATTCATCATTATATACCATCAATTGAATTTATTCCAAAACCCCTCCAGAAACCACATCACACACCCACTACCATGCATGAACACAAATTGATATCCACTCTTTGTTATTGGACTACTTAACTATGAATAATTCTAAGTGAAATTATTGGATATAAGGAATAAAAGGATGTTGGTTGGTGTAATTTTCAACCACTCAAAATTGGTTGTATTCATTTTTTCAAGGAATGTTAAATATGGAAAGTGGAAGAATAATTTAATGATCATTCATTTTCTTATTCTTCATAGTTCATCATAATTGACACCATTCATTTCATGACATCACAATTCCATTAAAAATATTAATAATGGTATTAATAGTAACAACACTATTATTAATAAATTTATAATTCAAGAATAAAATAACATCATCCATCAAAATTAATTAGTGAAAAATCTATAAATAAATTCTCATCAAATATTGTTTATAAAAAATATTTTCATGATTAAAATATTCATGCCAATAAAAGGTATTAGAATCTATAATTTATAGAGTTATGAACAATAGTTCGTAATTAAAAATTGACATATGAACGTGATAAATTTTAATTAAAATAATAAAATTTTTAAAACAGTGAAATATTTATAATTTTTTTTCTTTTTTTCTTTTTAGCCTCTTAATAATGTTGATATCAAGAGAATCCTAGAAATTCAATAATGATGAGAAGGATAAAACATAAAAAGAATAAGGTGGAGTTAAATATTAAATGTCTTACCTCAATGGATCATTATTTTCACTTAAATATCCATTCATTGTTGATTCATAATTCACCATCATTGGTTCATGAATATTTATCCATCACATCATTCCCTTGTTGAAATAATGAAGCCAATATCAAATCAGCCCTTTGTATCCTAGGGATTTCCATTGATAGATAGATAACCCTAGAGGAGAGGGGAATGGTTGAATTTATAATTCATGTTTAGAATAATCAGATAAATATTTTAATCACATGAAAAAAGTTTCGGCATGAAACTCAAAACCCAAAAACATAACATAAATTTTCTTAAGTAAAACGCCTTTTTACAAACACAACCATAATGTTGGAATTTCTATCCATTATTATTTTTTAAGAGATAAAAACATTAACAATTAAATGATAAATATTTTTTTATTCGATAAATGTTAAATATTCCTTAAAATTAAAGTAGTTTATAATTTAGTTAAAATTTAATAAAAGGGTAATTACCACATCCTGAACTCAAAAAAACCATTGGAATTTTTTTAGGCCATCCCCCAAGGTAAATATACCGTTTTAGACCTTTTAAAGTACTAAATACTATGATAATTCAAAATGAGTTAAGTATTTTGGGGGGGATTCTAGGTCACTTATGAGGGTTAGAGGGACACAATAAAAAAAGGAGGTTCCACGTAAATAATTTATATTAATTAATTTGTAGTGATTTTAAAAAATAACATGGTGAATTAATATATTCATAAGTGGTTCATATAGAGTGTCATAAAATAATGAGTAAAATATGTATTTTTACATATAAAAATTAATATTTCATGATGGATTCTAAAACCATTCACTAATTGAAAAAATGTAATTAACATCAGATTTTTAATGTTGGTTATACATTAACTAACGTTAACAAGGTTTTCAATATTAGTTATTCATATAACCAAGATTCAAACTCCTATCATAGTGGTTTTTAACATTGGTTATATGTTAAGTGATATTAAAAATAGTTTTAATAACTTATAATAGAACCCCATGTTCTGGCATTGATTATTTGAAAAAATGATATTAAAAGTAAAATTTAACATTGAATTCTAGCAATGTAACTCACATTGAACCCTTCTAATTTTTATCCTCCCACATACAAATTTATCACTTCACAAGAATACATTTTCCAATATTATCCATAACTTTTAATTATAACTCAGTCTATAGTTGATATATTCCTCATTCATCATTTCAATTCTTTTTTATTCCACTATTTCTCTCTTCCACCACTTTGTCATGACATTTATTATTTTTCTATCATTTTTTAGTGTTTTAATGTTTTTTATTTGTATATATATTTTTTAAATTTTTTTATGAATATGAATTATATTTATCAAGTAAAAATATTAAATATTATACAAGTGACTTACTAACAAAATCTAAAATTTCTCCATTATTTCTTCATTTAAAAAAAATTTGTTATGGGAATCATTGAGAGTTTATCCATAATAATGGACAGGAACCAATGATTTATATATATGGTTATGATTTGTATAGTTAAACAATTTAACTACTATAGAAATAGTGAGATAAAATTCATAATTGAAAGAAGATAAGTGTGCTTAAATAATTACAATGCATAAAAGAGAGAACATAAGGTATAACATGCTTAGGCTCACATTGAACCTACATGCATGGAGAGAACACCACCATGGACTATATTTATTACTAAAATTAACCAAATAAATAAAAAAAATCAAAAACAATTAGAACAAGTGAAGCTATCCTTGGAAGTTTTTATTGCTAAACTAGTTGAAGATGATCAACTCTATCATTTGGAGTTCTTAATGACCTTCATGAATGGAATTATAAAACACAGACATGAATATAGTTGATAAATAAATAGAAAAAAAATGAATTAGAAGGGTGGTACTCCTATTGTAGGGGACGAATACATTGTTTTTTCAGGGAGCAGTACAGGGGCTTCAAATCCAAAATCTACTTCTAAGATCTTGAATCTCTTGAAAAAGAACCAATGTTTCCACCTCTCACTCATAAGAAAAAAACCCAAATGAACACCTCTCTCAAAGATAAATTAAAAATACCATCATGATGAGAAGATATAGTGATGGGTGCATGAAGTGAGGGTGGGATGTGTGATATGTGGATTACCGTGATCAACCACAAAATTTTAATAAATGAATATAAAATATCTCACAAGTACATGTGAAAATAAGAAATATACCATATAAAATAAATATAGAACATGTCATTCTATAAGATAGATAAAATACACCATATGAAACACAAAAAGGCACAAATGAATTCATTTGATCAAAATAGATCAGTGGAGAAAATATTAGCTGAAAATACACTTATAATAAACTAAATAAAAATATACATAATTGTAAGGATATAAATTAAATACCATTATGTGAAGATGTAATAAATTCATGAACATTTTGGTAAATCAGTAGCAGTAAGGAATGCATAAATAAATTAAAATATCCAACAAAAAAAATTAATTTCAAACATATAACAACATGAAATGAGAAAATATTACAAATCTTCACCTTGAAATAAAAATGGTATGTATGATAGTTTTCTCAGAACCAATATTATTTTTTTGGTACAACATTCATTAAATATAAAAAATTACTAAAATTTGATAATATAATTCCTTTAATTAAACTATTAGTTAGGCTAATAGAAATATGTATCCTATTAAAACACACTACTTAGTCTCAATAACATCCCTAACCAAATGAATTCTAATGTTTATATGCTTCGATCTACTATGGAAAACATGGTTTTTAAAAAAATTAAGGACAAACTAACTATTAAAATGATCATCAATTCTAACATAATACAAATACATTTCATTTATAATTCCCTTTAACAAATATTCTATTGGATACATTTGGTTAATTTAATATAATTAGTCTCAATGGTTGATAAGTAAAAAATTTATTTCATGACACAATTATAGGAAAAGGTTTCTCCACAAGTAAGAAAAACATATATTGTAATTGATTTATGAGTTTCAACAATAGTTTCATAGTTATAATAAACAAATATGAAAGCATCATTAATATAACTACTATTACTGCCATATAGAATGCATAAGTTATTAAACATAGAAATGTACATGAGAATACATTTAAATACATGTTAGTTAACTTTTACAATTTTTCTCATAAACATACTAAGAGTGTAATCCACAAAGGAAATTTTATATCTAGAGTAGACCATTGAATACATAAAACTACTTGCTATATTTTCATATGGAATCTTATTTATAAAGGATACACCAATATCATAGTTAGGGAAATTACTAAGTGAAAACATAAAGTGTTAACCGAAAAGAATACTAACAAGTTTAATATGCTCAAATAGATGTTTTAAAACTTTCCTAACATAAAATTTTTTCAATAGATTCAAGACCTTAGTCTTTTTGTTCCTAAGAATTTAGATTCAAAAAAATTATTTGTAATTACCTAGATCTTTCAGTTCAAAAATAAAATTATTTTTTATCTTTTCATAATTAATTAAACCCATGCTTTTACACATAAGAAAAATATCATCCGCATATAAAAGTCAATACATAATTTTATACTTAATAGGATCGAAATAAGAATATGCATTATATTTGATTATGTTAAAACCATTTTTGATAATAAAATAATCAAAATATTTATGTCACAGTCAATATGATTATTTAAGTCCATAATTTATTTTTGTAAAATACACATTTTATTGGGATTGAAATATTTTGAAAATCCCTTAGGAGGCTTTATATAAATCCTTTTATCCAGTTTACCATGAAAAAATGTAGTTTTAACATCTAACTATTCAATATGGAAACCATAATGGTAAATAAAATAAAGTAGAATCCTACTAAATTAATTCATCACAAAAGGGGGAAATATATCACTTCAGTCAGTCCCCATATATTGAAGGAACGCTTTAAAACTAAAATAGTTTTATATTTAATATTTAACTCCAAATTATTTTCTTCATTCTATTTAAAAATATATTTTTAATAAATTACTTTAACATTTTTTTGGTTACAATGACCTGGGTTTGATTTTTAAGAAATGAATTAATTCCATCTTTCTTAATATGAAACCAATTCTTTGATTATTTAGATTTCATATATTTCTTAAGGCTTATAAATTTATCACTATTTATATCTTGAGTATTATTAAACACATAATTACACACATCAGAATGACTGGAGTAAGAAAGGGGTATAATAATCCTCCAAGCCCTATCTCAGGTCAACAATAAGAACATTGGTTATCACATACCTCTACTTCACATTCAAAATTTGAATTAAACTCCCTTTTATCCTATTGGGAAAGATTATTTGAGGAATACTATAAGGTACTAACCTTAAACATCACATAATCCTGAGTTTTAGTCAATAATTTAATTTCTTTCACTTTGAATATATTTTCAAGTTTAGAGTTTTAGATAATTTTTTCATAAATCATACATTACAAAATAATATAATAAAAAGTATACACTTACTATTAGTATCTATTTCCCCCATAATATAAAACTTTTAAAATAAATCAGGATTTATTTTCCTCGAAAATCTTCCCTAATTTTAACTTGACTTCTTTTTTACCCTTACCTATCCATAAATCCTATGAAAAACAATTTAAAAAAGTAGGATGAGCAAAAAAATATTAGAAAGGGATATATAAAGAAGAAAACCATTATTTCAATAAAAGACATGAAAACCATGAAAAAACTTTTCTTAAAAACATAACATTTTACCCGAAAAGTGAATTATAAATATTTTAAAAGTATCCTTTATACTACCTTTTAAAAAAATGGATTTACATAAAAAATAATCAGAAAGCATACAAAATTCATGTTGGTATCTTAGGAAGTCATCTCATTGAACCCTTACAGAACCATTACAAAACCCTTACAAATTGGAATAACCATACGAACAACTTCTAATATAATTCTCTATAGATCATAATCATTACACAATGTGTTGGATAACTATTGGGGAAACCATCATATTAGGTTTAATGGGATAACCCAGCACTATCTAGGAAACCCATAATATATAATTTCCGATAACCACAACATTAATAAAACATTTTATGCTTTCAAATTTTCATTAAAAATCGTTTTAAAAACTCTTTTAAATTCGCATGAAAATCACTTTAGATATGAAAATTCCATTTTCATTTAAATACCCATTTTCAATAAAAAAATCCCAATAAAAGGTAAAGAGAGTTTCTCATTGAGAAAAACATGAAATCATTCAAAGGAATCCAGAAATCAAATAATGTCCATGGTGGTATAAAAAGTCATTGTCATTGTGTACATTAAGAACACAACATTCCTTTTTTCGTTTGCCAAAATGTTCAATATAAAACATGTAAAGTTATTACTTTAAAAACATTTTAAAATAATTTTAAAATAGAATTAAAATTTAATTTATAAATATTTTATGTTCATTTTCAAATTTTTATAAAATCATTTTAAAAACATGGACATGGAAAAAATAGTAGGATGAAAAATATTAAAAGAGAATTTTTTAAAAGAAAAGTCCCTTATCACTTGGGAAATATTTGAATCATAATTCCCATGAAATAATACCATTAAAAAAACTATAAATACAATAATATTAGATAAATTCATGATATAACATTTAAATGGCATGTATATGCACCTCGTAAAAGAGTATACGTGTATAATGTAACGACCCAATGTTTTTCAATGAAAATTACCTTCTCATAAGTATGTCATAAAATCACATGAAAACTCAACATAATGAACTATTAAGTGCTAAGTGACCTCTAAACATAAGTTTTACACTTTTGTGTTTGGAATTTCGAAAATCTGGCATACACGGTTGTAATCAGTAAGTTATTTGGAGTCCAATAATGAAAACTTAATTTTTCGTGAATAGTAACCTACCCTAATGAATATTAACATACCCTTATGAATAGTGATATATTCTAAAGAATAGAAACATCACCTATGATAGTATAAAAATAATATTAATGTTTGAAGTACAATATACCTGTATTTTAGAATAAGTTAATGAATGTTTTAAAACTGGTTTTCATACTAAATTTTCATTTTAATTAAATATTAAATTAATCATATTTAGAAAATTATTTTTGAAAAATGGAATTAATTTTTGGATTCTATAGGTCAAAAAATGGTTAGGGTGAATTTTTGGGATTTTTCTAAAATACTAGAATTTTTTATGAATAGTAAAATACGATAAATTACAATAAATGCTAAATACTGCATCATAGGTGATGTATGACTGATGTAAGATGATAATATAGAATCATCCTTGATTATTTAAGTATATTTGATGATAATTCTCAATTATTCATAGTCTTGGCCTTAAATAATAAACTAATACTTAAAATAATGAAAAAAACATCCACTCCCTCACTATAAATACCCCCTCTCCTTACCTCTTTCCCTCACACCTCTCAAGCCTTGTTCCAAGCCCAAATTCTTCCCAAAAATCCTCCCAAGATCCTTCCCCACGTCCAAGGTCTTCTTGTTTTTCTAAAAGGCCAAAATCAAAGGCCTTAAGAGGGATCTCAAAGAGGGGAGATCAAAGGTTAAGGATCCCCTTTCATTTTCAAGTGTTTTTATTACAATTTCCTTCTTTTATTATACCCTCTTCCCCTTCCCTTATCCAAAAGGCATGAAAGCTCCATAATCTCATATATTATATATGTTAATCATGTTTATGGAAAAATTAAATCATCATGATTCTTCTCCTCTCCCTCGCGTTCTAAACTTAAAACATTGTTCGTGATCGACATCGTGGATAATGTGTTTTCAATTTATTTTATCATCTTTGTTTCTGGTCATGAAACCATTTATGTTATGGTTGAACCAAATTATTATATATTTTATATATCCTATTTATGGTTCTGTAATCCTTATACACTCATGATATCAAATAATAATACAAAACAAGTTAATTATGGGTAAAATCGCTAAAATTAATTCAAGTGTTTGTCATTAATGTCTTATGTCATGGTTCTCTTTCACTCCAATTTAACCAAAAGAATTTTGTAATCATGTAACCTTCTGGATGTTCACCAATTCTATATAACATCAATTATGTATGACCACTTTCATCTTACATTTTATCCGAACCTAAATAAAAGTGAACTGATCATTAAAACCAAGGAAACAAACGGACCCGAACCATGAAATTGAACCTTATAATCAATCAAAATTGGTATAAATGACCTTAAAAAGAAGATAATAAATATTTTAAATGTATATAATGTTCTGTAACTATTGATTAATAAACCTAATTTGACTATTCATATCATTAATATCAAGTGGAGAACACCAACGGACTTAAGGTAAGGGATCCTCCCCTTTTTACTCTTAATCAATATTGTTCTCTATACTATGCCTTTTTGTGTAATACCAAGTGATGGGGTATGTTTATAAAACTTCCCCATACTTCCCTAATGTTTTATAAGTGATGATAAACCCCTTATCTCCCTCATTAATCCCTCTTAATTATACATGATACCATGCCAATAAACCATGATGGATTCTACCCGAACTTCCTTTATTCCTTTGGGTTTCTCTATATTTCTTTGGTTGTTGTCTTTTATTTTATGTATAACTTCATAATTCTGTTTATATTCCCCAATATCATGTTCCAAGATCCATCTCTCACTCTCTTTCATGTATATACATGCTTATAAGTGAATCTCTCTTCGATACTTCCCAATAACCACACTTGTTTTAAAGGAACTTCTTGAACTTTTACCTAATTTCAAGTACACTATATCTTCTGTTTTAAGACACCATTATCTTTTTAAAATCTGTATTTTTTTATTAAAACCTTCTTGGTTCAATTTTGGTTTTATATAAAATAATTTCTTCTCTACTATTTTAAAAATCTCTATAGTATTTTCCTTAAAACCGCACAAAACTGTTTTAATGCTAATGTTTCTAAAATACATTTATCATATGTTGTCACTTATGTTTGAAACCACTTACCATGTTATATGCCAATTTTACCCTATTAACGTCCATTTATTTCTAATTCTTTCCTTATATGGACACTTTCATGATACGCCCATTGGTTATGATTGATGTCATGATTGTGGTACCCAATTCTTTTCATGGGTACCCTTATGTTTGTGTATAGTTGAATATGTATGATTGTATATGTGGTAAGAATATTTATGTGGCAAGGATATTCATGAATATGTTGAGATGGGTTCACCCAGATAGTGCTCCAATGCATTGGGTAAGGTTAAGTCTCATGAGATGCGATGTGAAATGGGATTGGCGGTTAGCCTTGACCCATACTTAAATGGGAAACGGGATTGGCAGTTAGCCTTGACCCATACTAAAGAAATGATTTATGAATCTTACACATTTATATGATTCCATGTTTATATGATCCCATGCTTATATTTAATGATTTTATAAGTTTCATGCTTTGTATATTATTATGTCATGCCTTCTAACTCATGTGCTTGCAATGTATCCTTATGTTCATTCCCTTACTGGGATTTTTAGCTCATCCCTTTGTTCATGTGTTCCCCAGGGTACCCTATGCAGATGTAAGGGCTCAAAGGAAGTTAAGAGCTCATTATGGATATTAAACAAAGAAGTGTTTTTTAGCCCCATGTTTTGTGTTATGTGTACCTAGTCTTCCAAGACACTAGAATTTACGATCCTTGGTTGTACTCTAATGATGAATTATGATTAAAATCATGAAATGTTATATATAAAAGGCTCGGGTCACTATAGTTGGTATCAGAGGATAGTCTAGTTATTTTTGGAGATTAGGAATAGAGAACCTTAGTGAGAACCTTAAATATGAGACTAAGTATAAGAAAACAGTCCTAAATTTTGGTGAGTATAGAGTAAGTGGTTTATCAAGCAAATACATCCCTGTCTGGATACGAGCAGGTAGAGGTGGCTCTGGCATAAATGTATCTAGCGGTAAAACCGGAAAACACTACTTTGAGCTAGACTTGAACGGGAACTGGTGCACGATAATGGGCCTTGCTGCAATCTTGGTTACGATACTCCCGAGAGATATGCTTTGGTAGATTCACGAGCTTAGTACAAACCGTTATTAAAGGAAAAAAATCCCATAAGAATATAAGTTAAGAAATAGATTGAGGATAACCTAGATATAAACCTAAGGAATCAAAATTCATGATATATTTATTCTTTATAATTTCATACTTTTATGTTAAAAGTTTCTTTGTATGCTCAATATCTAAGTATTCAAAACCTCTAATTGTATGTTCTTTTTCTTAGTTAATGGCGGAAAATAGAAGAACACGATCCAACAACCAATATGATAGGTAATGTGAATATTGTCCTAACGATGTGCCTAATATGATGGGAGAGGGTGCTCAAAACTTCATGATAGTACTTGCTCAGATGGCTCGAGTTATGAATAATAACTTGAATCAGGCATAACTTCCTCCTCCTCCAAGGAAAGAGAAAGTTGCCATAAAATACTTAATGCGGAAAAGGCCTCCCATGTTTAGCGGGTCTTCTGATCCCCTCCTTGCAGAACAATGAATTACCTCCATTGAAAAGATATTCTCTATTCTGAAGTGCTCGGAAGAAGAGAAGGTTGTACTGGTGGTCTATCATTTTGATGGGTAAGCTGATCAGTGGTGGAAGCGGATCAAGGAGACAAATTCCCAAGAGGAAATTGATTCCATGGATTGGGAGGAATTCAAGAGGATGTTTTTCAACAAATATTTTCCTCGAACCCTTCATCTCAAGATGGAAAGAGAGTTCCTCAGACTCAGGTATAAGGAAGATGAGTCCATCGGGGCGTATGAAGTAAACTTTACAAGGCTTGAAAGGTACACCTCTGGCTTTTCCATGAACACCGAAAGTAAGGTGGATCGATTCTTTAGCAGACTAAAACCGAGTCTATGAAAAGTGTTGGAAATTCGAGACTTTGACAGTTATGAGGATATTGTCTGTTGTGCCCTTAAGGTGGAAATGGAGATTGGAGACTCTCAGTGGTCTCATGTGCCTAGTGACAAGAATCATAAAATGGATAACAACATGGGTGGTTCATCAAAAAAATCCCATGATGGAAAGAATCCTCAATTTCCCCTTTTCAGAAATTATGGGAAGAAACATCCTGGGGAATGTTTCAAGGGAACCAAGAATTGATTCAAATGCTGAAAGTCTGGTCATCTAGCCAAGAATTATCGAAGGGATATAAAAAATCCCGCTAATGTTGAAGAAGAAAGGAAGGTTCAGAACAACACTCAGCCTGTAGTGTAGTGTTTCAATTGCAAGGAGCTTGGGCATTATGCAAACAATTACCCTAAGCCGAGGGTTTTCAGAGGCAATCAACAACAACCTACAAGGAAACAAGGAAGGGTTTATGGTATCACTACTGCTAAGGTGGAGCCAGACAACAATGTGGTGATAGGTACGCTATTTATTCATTCAAGAATAGAAGACGTACTATTTGATTCTGGTTCTACGCATTCTTTCATATCTTGCAAGTTTAGTAGAACTATTCAAACACCACCTCAAAATTTTGAGGAGAAGTTATCTATGAAAATAGAAAATGGGGAGATCATTGCATCCATGGTTTATAAATCCTCTCGGGTTAATGTTTGTGGACTGAACCACCCATAATATCTCATCATACTTCCTTTAGTGGAGTTTGATGCAATCTTGGGCATGGATTGGCTATCTTTGGACAAAGCCAACATCAACTGTTAGGAAAGGGAAATCACTTTTCACATCCCAAAGCATCCTCTGATTCTTTACAAATGCAAGGAGGAACATGAGTCTCCTTTAGAATCTTCATCTCAAGTGTAGATATTGTTTCCTTATAAGAAAGCATATCTAGCTCAAATGATCGAGACAAAGGAGAGAATCACGCTCGAAGACATGCACATCATGAGGGATTACACTGATGTATTCCCGGAAGAGTTTCCTAGTCTTCCTTCGGACCAAGAGGTTGAGTTCTCCATTAAACTTATCCTTGTATCTCTTCCTATCTCAAAGATACCTTACAGAATGGCCACCGTAGAGATGGTAGAGATGAAGAAGCAGTTATAGGAGAATATGGAGAAAGGTTTTATATGCCCGAGTGCTTCACCGTGGGGTGCTCCAGTCCTCTTCATCAAGAATAAGGATGGATCAATGCGCCTTTGCATTGATTATCATGAGCTCAATAAAATCACGATAAAGAACAACTATTTCCTTCCACAGATAGACGACTTGTTCGATCTACTTCGTGGGGCTAGTTATTTCTCTAAGGTGGACCTTCGGTCAGGATATCACCAACTAAAGGTGAGGAAGGAAGATATACCCAAGACTGCCTTTCGAACAAGGTATGGACACTATGAGTTCATAGTGATTCCCTTCAGACTCACTAATTCTATATTAATTTTCATGGATTTAATGAATAGAGTCTTTAGATATTACCTTGAAATTTTTTTGGAAGTCTTTATTGATGATATTCTGATATACTCCAAGAGCAAGGAGGAACATGAGGAGCATTTAAAAACTATGTTAAATACTTTGCAAAGAGATAATTTGTATGAAAAGTATAGTAAAAGTGAGTTCTCGATGGAAGAAGTATCATTCATGGGGCATGTTATCACTAGCAAAGGGATATTTGTGGACCCTTCCACGACAAAGGCAATTGAAGAGTGGTTGAGGCCAACTTTTGTAACATAGATCCGTAGATTTTTGGGTCATGCAGGGTATTATCGATGATTCGTGAATAACTTTTCACGATTGTCAAACCCGATGACCAAGATGACACGGAAGGGGGTAAAGTTTGTCTGGAACAAAGAAAGTGAGGTAAGATTCAAGGAGCTAAAGAGAAGGTTGGTCACTGCACCTATACTCACATTACAAAAAAGTGGAGAAATTTTAGTGATATACAGTGATGCTTCAAAGAAAGGCTTGGGTTGTGTACTCATGAGAAATGATAATGTGATAGCCTATGCCTCATGGTAGTTGAATATCCATGAGCAGAACTACCCAACTCATGATCTAGAGCTGGAGACCGTGTTTTTTTCCTTGAAAATCTGGCGGCACTACCTTTATGGTGAGAAGTGTGATATATACACTGACCATAATAGCCTAAAGTATATATTCACACAAAAGGATCTCAACATGCGTCAAAGGATATGGTTAGATCTAATCATGGATTACGATTGATCTATTCACTACCATCCTGGAAAGGCGAACAAGGTAGATGATGCTCTAAGTAGAAAAGAACCTGATACTCTATCCATTTTACGGATTGATAAAGACCTTATCTTCTTAGATATGAAAAGGATGGATTTAGAAATCGTAAGGGTAGGGGATACATCCTAACTTTCCCAAATTATTGTGCAAACATCTATCCAAGATAATATTAAATAAGCACAATTCCAAAATCAAAGGCCTTAAGAGGGATCTCAAATAGGGCAGATCAATGGGTAAGGATCCCCTTTCATTTTCAAGTGTTTTGTTTTCAATTTCCTTATTTTCTTATACCCTCTTCCCATTACCTTATCCAAAAGGCATGAAAGCTCTATAATATCATATATTCTAGATGTTAATCATGTTTATGAAAAAATTCAAGCATCATTCTTCTTCTCCTCTCCCTCGTGTTCTAAAATTAAAACATCATCCGTGATCGACATCGTGGATAATGTGTTTTCAATTTCTTTTATCATCTTTGTTTCTGGTCATGAAACCATTTATGTTATGGTTGAACCAGATTATTATATATGTTATATATCCTATTTATGGTTCTATAATCCTTGTACACTCATGATATCAAATAATAAAACCAAACAAGTTAATTATGGTTAAAATCGCTAAAATTAATTCAAGCGTTTATCATTAATGTCATAAGTCATGGTTCTCTTTCACTCCAATTTAACCAAACGAATTTTGTAATCATGTAAACTTCTAGATGTTCAACAATTATATATAACATCAATTCTGGACGACCAGTTTCATCTTACATTTTATACGAACCTAAATACAAGTGAACTGATCATTAAAAGCAAGGAAACAAACAGACCCGAACCATGAAATTGAACCTTATAATCAATCAAAATGGGTATAAATGACCTTAAAAAGGATATAATAAATATTTTACATCTATATAATGTTATGTAACTATTTATTAATAAACCTAATTTGACTATTCCGGTCATTAATATCAAGTGGAGAACACCAATAGACTTAAGGTAAGGGATCCTCCCCTTTTTACTCTTAATCAAGATTGTTCTCTATGCTATGCCTTTTTGTGTAATACCATGTGATGGGGTATGTTTATAAACCTTCCACATACTGATCTAATGTTTTATAAGTGATTATTAACCCCTTATCTCTCTCATCAATCCCTCTTAATTATACACAATACCATGCCAATAAACCATGATGGATTCTACCTGAACTTCCTTTATTCCTTTGGGTTGCTCTGTCTTTCTTTGGTTGTTGTCTTTTATTTTATATAGAAATTTAAAATTCTGTTTTTATGCTCCAATATCATGTTCCAAGATCCATCTCTCATTCTCTTTCGTGGATATACATGGTTATAAGTGAATCTATCTTCGATACTTCCCAATAAGCACACTTGTTTTAAAGGAACTTCCCAAACTTTTACCCAATTTCAAGTACACTCTATCTTCTATTTTAAGACACCATTATCTTTGTAAATTATGTATTTTTATTATGAAAACATTCTTGGTTCAATTATGGTTTTATATAAAAGAATGTCTTCTCTACTATTTTAAAATCTCTATAGTATTTCCTTAAAACCGCACAAAACTGTTTTAATGCTAATGTTTCTAAAACACATTTCTCATATGTTGTCACTTATGTTTGACACCACTTACCATGTTATATGACTATTTTACCCTATTAACATCCATGTATTTCTAATTATTTCCTTATATGGACACTTTCATGATAGGCCCATTGGTTATGATTGATGTCATGATTGTGGTACCCAATTCTTTTCAGGGGTACCCTTATGTTTGTGTATGATAGAATATGTATGATTTTATAAGTGGTAAGAATAATTATGTGGAAAGGATATTAATGAATATGTTGAGATGGGTGTTCCCAGATAGCTCTCCAATGCATTGGGTAAGGTTATGACTCATGAGATGCGATGTGAAACGGGATTGGCGGTTGGCCTTGACCCATACTGAAATGGGAAACGGGATTGGTGGTTATCCTTGACCCGTACTAAATAAATGCTTTATGATTATGACACATTTATATGATTCCATGTTTTTATGATCCCATTCTTATATTAAATGATTTTATAAGTTTCATGCTTTGGATATCATTATTTCATGCCTCCTAACTCATGTTCTTGAAATGTATCATTATGTTAATTCCCTTACTGGGATTTTTAGCTCATCCCTTTGTTCATGTGTTCCCCAGGGTACCCTATGCAGATGTAAGGGCACAAAAGAAGTTAGGATCTCATTATGAAGATTAAATAAAGAAGTGTTTTTTATCCCCATGTTTTTTATTATATGTACCTTGTCTTCCAAGAAACTAGACTTAACGATCCTTGGCATGTACTCTGATGATGAATTATGATTAAAATCACGAAATTTTATATGTAAAAGGCTCAGGTCGCTATATATAACATAAAAATATGCCTCAATGAAATTAAACCAAGACAAAGTCCCTTACCTTGTGTCTATCTTGTATTGTGTATTTATATTCATGATTATTAAACTTATGTTATGTTTTTACTTATTTTAGAACCATTTTAGGTTTATTATTAATTTTATTTCACTTATTACCATGTTATATACAATTAATTAATAAATTAATTTTACATTAGATAATTTGACCATTTCTGGATTATTCATCAAAAATGAATAATGGTAGGTTGACTATGGTCAAAGAGTTCACTATTTAAACATATAAATAATAATAATAATAATAAATTTATCATATAAATACACCAATTATAATTTTACGAAAAATCATTAAATATGGTTTTGAAAAATGAAGTACGTTATAATAATGGAGATGGTAGGTCATACGTTCACATGAATAACATTACCATTTTTCAATGATCATTATGAAAATGTGTGTATTATTTTATCTTTAAAAAATTATAATAATATCATACATACTATTATATTTATTTAAATATGCTTATATATATCATCCATGTGGTGTGATGATGAAAATAGATTCACATCGCTTCATGAAGGCGGTAGTCTACACATTCACAAAGGACATTATCATTTCTCAATGAGTGAAAAGGTAATAAATAAAATGATATATTATATTTTCATAATGATAAATATGTCATGAATATCATAATTATTCCATTTATATCACATATATTCATTATATTTAACCTTATTTACTTCCATGTATAGCATTATTGAAAATAAATCCCATCACTTCGTAAGGCTGTAGTCTGACGTACACATGAATGACGTTATCATATCCCTTATGGAATAGAAATTAAAATTTTATATATGATATAAGGAATAAAATGATATAATTATGTTAAAAATATCATATATATAGTTTATATCGATCATCATACCCAACCATGAGAGGTCATAATAGAAAAACGAATTACATCAGTTTGCAAGGCGGTAGTATGTCGTACACACAAATTATGATTATGTAACCCATTTTATGGATGAGGACAAAGATTTAGGTTATAAAATTAAAAAAAATAAAATCTTATTATATGTAATATAATTGTTTTATTATATAATAATGTTTTAATTATAATTGAAGGGGGTTTTGGAAGAAATAAAATAAAAATTCTTGTTGAAGAGTGTTACCTCTTATTTGGGTAACTTCTTTTGGTTTACACCAAATGCCTTCCTTGGTTTTTTTTATATCCAAAATAATGAATCTAGGTTGATAGGATGGAATTATAGAAGTTATTTGGGTAGTTACTGGATGAACCAATGGGTTTTCAAGGCATTAATAGGGGAGGATAGGGGTGGCCTTTTATAAGTGTGGTGAGTGTCATACTTGTAATTCTTAAAAGGAATGAATTCCACCCATGTTTTTTTTCATGTCACAAAGATCCAATATAAAAAATTCTAGAGTATATAATGGATAATGTCAAAATATTTCCATATAATATATTTTATACATGTTTTAGGTCATTTTAACCCTTATATTTTTAGTTTAACCCCAGGTAAATCCAATTTTACCTTAACCGCAATAATTAATTTTTAGTGTCTTCACTATTCATTTTGGTCAAAATTTAAGTTAATTTATTAGAAAATAAAAATTATTATGATTCCAAATATTGAATACATATTAATTGATTTGATTCAGAGGACCATAAAAAATTAATTTAAAACCCATAGGCGTGACGAAAAAGGGTTTTCAAGCAGAGTATTTTTTGAGAAAATAATGATTTTATATTAACTCTTTGATTCATAATAATAATTATATGAAAATAAATTAATATTTTATAATATATAATATATAAATTTCATTTAAAACATTCTCCATTAGGTATTATTTTAATTATTTAAAATTTAAAAACATTATTCATTTGAAAAAACTTTTTAGGAAAACCCATTTTTAAACCAAAAAAACTTATACTAAAAACCAATTTAAAGTTGATTAAAATTTAATTATGTGTATTAAATATAAAATAATAATACTATTTTTAAATTAAATAATATTAAAATAATATTGGTACTTTTTTAATACTTAAATATTTGAAAAGAAAAGGCTTCTTTACAAAAAGTAGTATTTTTCACTGTTCACTAAAAAATTAATATTTTCCTAAAAATACCAAAATTTCACCATATGTAAATTTTGATATTATGATTTAAAAAATGATATTAATATTTTAAAATTAAAATTCTAAAACTTATAAATGAAAATTTTAAACAAAACCCTATAAGAAAATATTTTAGCTAAAACTATTTCCCTTTTTATTTAAAAATTACATAATATTTATATAAATAATATAACTATGTAATTAATGTTAAAAAATATGAAAATGATTTATTATATCATTACCTGGCTTTTTACATCCTTCACCCCTTTTATAAATTATATCCTCATAATTTTATTCACTTATTAAACAAATTGGTATATCTTTCCCTCACCGCATTTTTATATTCCCATGTTCCCTCCTTAACCAAATGGTTTTCCCATAAATACTTAACCTAGTGAATCACCTTAATTTGAAATACTTTATCTCTACAGTAAATAATTTGAACTACATATTCCTTATAAGAAATATTCTCTTTTAACTAAACTACTTATGGGCTCAAAATAAGATATGAATCTGGCACATATTTTCTTAAAATCGAAACATAGAATAAATTGTGTACTTGAGATAAACTCATAGGAAAAGCTAATTGGAAGAAAAATAATCCAACATTATCTATAATTTAATATGTTACAACGAAATATGAACTTATAATTCTATTTTTACCAAAAATCATAACACTTTTCCATGAAAACACTTTGAGAAAGACACGATCACTTACCTCGAAAGAAAGATCTTTCCTCCGGTTATCCACCTAACTTTTCTACCTGCTCTAGGAATTCCTCATATGTTGTTGAATAATATGTACCTTATCATAAATTTCCTTTACCAACTATGGTCCCATTAACATATTTTATCGTACATCATCCCAAAAATCTAGAGTTTCACATCACTTTATATATAACGCCTCAAATGGTTCCATCTATACAATGGAATGAAAAATGTTATTATAAGAAAACTCAACCAAAGAAATATGTTGATCCCAAATTCCTTGGTAATTAATTAAACATGAATGAATCATATCTAACATGGTTTTAATTGTTCACTCAGACTGTTCATAAGATATAGTATGAACATTTGTACTGAAATTTAATTTAGTATCCAATGACTTCTGAAGTCCTTTCCAAAAAAAATAGATGTAAAATTAAGATCACGGTCTGATAAAATCGATAGAGGAACTCCTTGTAACCTGACTATCACCTTTATATATAGTCAATAAAACTGATCTAAATACATGGTATCTCAAATGGGAAAGAAATTTTTAGATTTATTTAATTAAACAACAATAACCAAATTATAATATTAACTTGACAATTCTTTGAAAATAATACAATGAAATATATTGAATATTTTATGATTTCCACTCTATCACTTTTAAAGTTTAAATAATTTCCTTTTGTAACTATCGTTATGCTTTAATATACTGATAAGTCAACCACTTCATGGTGAATTAAAAAAATATATATATTCATTGCATCCTACCAGTAATAACTCCAATGGTCTCTTTATATATTAGGGCTACCGATATGAATAGAAAATGGATAACTATAAGCTTCACTTAATAAATATTTATTTAACTAGGAAACATAAGGAACACATAATCTTTTCCCAAATCATAAAACACATTCTTCATCAATATTAAAATCTAGAAACTCATCCTTTTTAACATATAATACCTTTTCTTGTAAATATTAATCCTCCTTTTGAGTTTTCTTAATTATTTTAAAAAAAATCAACTATACTAAAACCTAAAAAAATAGAGTATATTCCTACATCCACAACTTCTAGGCCTAAATTTATCAAATAATTAACCAAAGGTACATACTCTAAACATAATATGCTTAATGTAGCAGTATTTTTTTTGAATAAAAGCATCATGCACTTTGTTTTATTTTTTAGCATAGTACTGAATCATACAATCATAATACTTGATCAATTCATACTATCTTCTATGTAACACCCCATGCTTCTACGGTACGCTTCTCTTTGAATAATGTGATAGCGTACGTTGTACGCAACACCGAGTTCTAACACACCATAACCAATCAAACTAGCTGTTATGAATAGTAATACCTACTTTTTGAAATTATATATATTTTATTTTTTTAAAATGGACTTCATTTTTGGATTCGGAATATCTAATTTAGCTTAAGGTGAAATTTTGGTACTTTTCGGATAACTTTAATATTTTGATGAATAGTGAAAATTACTAAATTTTAATTAAAAACAACTTTTTTAATCAAAATAATTAATAGTGATAAATTATGAATTTGAGTGGTTTTAAAGTATATTTAGAATATATTTTTACCATTTAATACAATTTTGGTCATTGGACATAATTTCACAATTAAACCGAACATAAACAAGTATCAATCTTTTGATAGTTATTATATCTTAAAAACACGCTTTTTGTTTTAACAGCGGGAATTAATTTTAAATTAATTTCTGCCAATTCTATGTTTTGAATTTGGAAAAATGGATTCCATATTTGGAATCATGATTTTAAAATTGTGTAAATAGGTAACTTTTATTTTTAGACATTTTGAATAATTACATCGGTAAATATTTTATTTACCATGGTTAAGGGTAAATCCGATAAATAAGGGTTAAAAATAATATTATAATAATACTAAATTACCCTAAAACGTGTCTTAGACTTATTTGTTGATACATGTTCGACCATAGGCATCTTTGGGTCGATTTTGGGACCCCATGGAGCTACTTGTAGGTGATAGGGACACTTAATTTTAATTAAGTTAAAATAAGTACAAAAATGACATAAGCATATATCTTTTAGAAAAACAATTTTTACATAGGGTTATATATGTTGGATTTTAGACTATAAAAATTAATTAGAAAGATAAAACGATTTCCTACATAATGATAATTTATTTATAATTTTTAGATATTACATAATTTAATTTATTTATTACAGAATGATGATGCAGTAATTACCATAATAGTGAAAATTTAAAATAATTGTTGTTATAAATACCCAAATAAATATAATTTGAGAATTTTAATGAATTAAAATAATTTTCTAGGATAATATGACATATTAGGTTTTATTTAATTAACTTTTTTAGAAGTAATAATTCTTTTATGAGTTTCACAAAAATCAACTATTGAATAGTGTCAAAATTGACATAAAAGAGTTTTTAAAACAAATATTATATTATTAATTGATATTAAATTCCTAAAAATCTAAGGTTTGTCCAAGAGACTTATATCATAATATTTGTATCATTAATTGACCACTTGGGGGGTCTATTGAATGTATATAGTAAGTTTATTAACCATATAATATAAAAATACAAAGAGACATTGTAAAAGTGAAACTAATTAACTTAGAGTTAATACTTAAAGATAAGGTTAATATAAATACCCAAAACTATCTAAATTCTATTGGTTGAGTGGTTTTCAACCCATACCCACCTTAAAATTTAAATAATCCACTTTGGAGCCATTAGAAACCGAATATGAATTTATTATAAATTAATATTGCTAGCTTTTCCAAAGGTGCCCCTCACCCCTCTTATAAAAGGGCACTCTCCTCCTTCTCATTTCTTCACACCTTAAAAGACTTTTGGTTCGGCCAAACTCTTCCAAAATACTCTCTCAACTTCCCTCACTATAACCTAGAGGCCTTATTTTGATCAGAAAACCAACCTAAGGAGCCCTTTTGATCAAATCAAAAGGAAGAACCCGAAGAAGAGGTAATGTTTTCACCACCCCTTTTCCAAGTTCCTTTCTTCTTCCACTTCTTCTTCCTTTGTTATTACCATTATAAAATAATAACTCCAGTATCATATATATACTGTGATTTTATTATAAATATGGTAAAACCATATTCATTATTCTATCCACCCTTTGAATAACATATCATCATACGTGCGTACGTACGGCTTACCGTCTCCACGTCGTGGTGTAATTGTTATTCAATATATTATTATTTGGATGGGTATAATAATGATGTGTAACTCATGTAAATAATAAATATAACATGTTAATGATTCTTTATATATGATATACCATCCATTTATATATTATTTTAATATCAAAAGAATGATATTGTCGCTTGTGCGTACGTACGGACTACCGTCTCTACGAACGCGATGAGATTCATTCTCCATCGTATCCATTCAAGTATAATTATCATTTGATGAATTAAAAATGATGTTTAAGGACTTGATATAATTCTGGATATGAATAATATACAACCTATCCATTACAAACATGGGTTATGTAACAAAACATATAAAAGAAAACGAGTAAGTTAACACCCGAAACAACGATAATACTAAGATATTATTAACAAATCAATGTTAAAAGATCATATATGATATCATATTAATGTATATGATTCTTGTATAATTTAATAACAATTATTTCACCATTATATAAGAGTTTAACCTACCCCAACCAAGGAAAAGTACAAGGTAAGGGTTTATTTCACAATCTCTTCATTATCCGAGGTTGTTTATACGTAATAATCTACTGGGATCTCTTTATCATCCACATCCATGTTTCTTAAAAATGTATTTCAAAACATTTTTACTATTTACAATAATATGGGTTAAAGTCATTTATACCCTTTTTTGACTTTTTATAAGTGGTTTATAAAGGAATCTTTCCGTCGTTTTCCAAACAAGGTGCTTTTTAACCTTTTCGACAGAATTAAGGTAAGAATGTTTTTTTTAACTTATACGGTGGTTGCGGTTATTTTCCGCCGTTATAAAATCGTCGAAGCTTCCCTTACAAGATTATAAGAATGTTTTCAAAGAAAATGTTTTATTTTATAAATATATGACTCTTAAATGATTTCAAAATAGAAAGAGATATTTCTCTAAAAAGAGTTCTGATTTCATCTATGTCAACATCCTTTGATGGATTTTATGCTTATTTGAAGTTGATTTATTATAATACAAAACTTATATATTGTATTTAAGGTTTTGTGATATGTTTGACTGTGGATGTGCTATTTTTATACCATTAATACTTATGGTGAAAGTATTGACATTTCATATGCTAGTTTTAATATGAATGTTTATGTTATGTTTAAACCTTTTCATATGGGAATGCATTGGACTTAATATGTGACGGGTGGAGCCTACTATAGCTCCTCGATGCATCGATAGGTCTCATGGGACAAACTAGTGTCTTGGCACAAGGCCTTAGAAAAATCTTATTTTTAGTCTTGGCACGAGGCCTTGGCTATGTGGTTATGATAGTCTGGAATTATGCATTCCATCATTATGAAAGTGGTTATTGATATTGCATGTGATTATTCGATTAGTAGAATATCCATGTTAATAAGTAAATGGCATTATTTCATTTTACTTTTTCCATAATATGTTGAAGTTAAAGTTTAAAAGGCTTTTGTTTTAGTTATACATTGCCTTAAATGTTTATGCTTATTTTTAAAAGTTTCCGCTATATTGTTATCCTTACTGGGAATTTGAGCTCACCCCTTTTCTATGTTTTATTTTTCCCAGGATGTGAAGATGTAAGTTATGAATGACCTGTAGGGATTTTATGTGGGGATATGAGTGTGGAATATGGAGACTATGTTGTTGTAGTAGTTTTTCACTTTATGATGTAATGTAAAACTTTATGAATATATCTAGTGTTTCTAAGGCTACTAAACCAATCGGTCTTTCGAGATTTGATCTTTCTTGTGATCATGCCAATGTTATGTAATAATGCACTGACTCTAGGTAACTGGGGTCGGGGCGTTACATTCTATATCTTGTGTTTAATTATTTCTAAGTGAATATATACTTTTAGATTTTGGGATTAGTATATATTTAATTCTTTACTCCATATAGATGATGGATCCAATTTTTTAAAAAACAATCAGGGCAGCTAATTTCAGATCATGTGTAGGGTAATTTAACTCAAGGGGTTTCAACTATTGTGAAGCATAAGCAGTTAAATGATCATTCTACATTAGGAAATAACCAATTAACTTCAAAAACTCATCATTATATATAAAAATTTATCCATTTCTGGAAGTTGGGTAAAAACTAGAGAATTCACCAATATTATTTTTACTTTCTAAAAATAATCATCAAATACATTTGTCCATATGAATTTAACTCTTTTTCATGTTAACTCAATTAGTGGGCTAGACATCCAAGAAAAGATGTCAACAAACCATCATTATTAACCTGCTAATCCAAAAAAATAATGAATCTATATGGTATTTTTGGGTCTTGTATATCCATTAACAACTTTTTTTATAGGTTCAAAATTTATTCCTTCTATAGAAACAATATTCCCAAGGAAATATATTTTTTCATTAAAATTAACACTTAATAAATTTCCCATGTAGTGTATTTTTTTATGGTTTGGAAAACAATCCTTAGGTGTCCTTCATATTCCTCCAAACATTTAGAATATACTAAAATTTCATCAATAAACACAACCACAAACTTGTCCAAGAACCCATGGTCCATAAATACAGTAAGTGAATTGGAAAACCCAAAAGGCACAACTAAAAACTCTTAGTGCCCATATCTAGTAAACAATGCAGTCTTTAGAATGTCATCCTCTTTCACCTCTAGCTAATGGTACCTAGACCTCAGTTCAACCTTTGAAAATTATTGAGCTCCCTAGATCTGATAAAAAAGATCATCAAAATGTGGCAAATAATACATGTTCTTAACAGTGATGTTATTAAAAGATCTATAGCCAATGAAAAGTCTCATAAAATGATATTTATTTTTATAAATAAAATAGAATAACCCCATGGTGAAGTAATAGAGGGAATAAAAAATTATCTAATAATTCTTGTAATTTATTTTTCAATTATAAAAGTTTCATTTGAGCCACTTGAAAAGGGGGTTTAGAAATAAGATTCACATTAGGATCTAAGTCAATAGTAAATATAACCTCCTAATCAAGAATAACACTAGGAAAATCATCTGAAACAATATCCATGAATTCATTCACTACTTCTATATCACTAATTTGAATAGTTCCTTTATTTTAAACAATATAATCTTGGTACCATTCAATTCCATCACTAATCAATTTCTCCACTTCTTGGTATGTTATCTAAGTAATTAAATCATGAAATAAAACGTTCTTGGATATGCAATCTATCTTAGAATGATATATTAAAATACAATCCATTACCAAAATGATATTAAACTATACTATGTCCAGTTCAATAAGATTTATAGGAAATACTATCACATGAATAATAATAGAAAGATTCCTAAAACTATTTTTTGCTTTAATACTTACACCTATAGTTTTTAATAAAAGTTATATCTTACATTCATTAGGTTATATTATAAATTTAATAGAAAATTTCGCAGAAATAAAAGATTGGAAATATCTAGAGTCAAACAGGGTATTAGCATAATTCAAATATACAAGTAACATACCCATCACCACTTCATTTTAAGGCCTGACATATATATCATATTATATTATACTGGAATTATAATATACCTATGTAACATTTAGTTTTCATTTCTTTAATATGACAAATAAATGAAAGTAGTGTTCATTCGTACGTACTGATTACCGTCTCCATGAACAATGCATTTCATTTATTATCTCAAAATGTTATGGAATATTATAAAAACATATATACTGGATATATATGATATTTAAATCATGAATACTATTCTTTAGATAATGTAATTTTGACCACATGGATAATTTGTAAATATAACAAGATCATTTTCAACTCAAGTACCTAATATTGACAAAACAACCGATATTAACTTAAAAAATTATGTAATTTTTATAACTTGGTAATAAGTGATATAAAGGGAATATAAAAATTGAAAAAGGTTCTTAAGAAATTATAAATTAACTTAATTTTATTATTCAGGAATAACAAGGAACATACCTGATGAATCGAACTCAAGGTAAGGGACTTCGTCTCAATCTCCTTTCATTGGGGCATATTTTGATAATGTACACCTATTTATTTTATATGTTGTATAATAAACACCTTAGACTTTTAATTTCATTCAAAGGGAATATTTTTTCTAATTAGTGTTTTACTAAATGACCAAAGGAATGTTTTTAACAAATGTGGTGACAACGACCTTTCCGCTGCCGGGAGCATTATTTGATATTTGGTTTCATTAACAAGTTGTAAGGTTTTTTAAAAAAGAAAATATATACCATATACCATTTTTATATATTTTGGTATTGAAAATGATTTTTGAAATGGATTTAGTATTTCAATATGTTGAAATGTTTTCTTGTGATTACAAATGAAATGTTATTAGTAAAATGTTGATATTTGTAATATCCTATGTGTTGTGATTATATAATTGTACATGTACATTTTATGGGTGGTTACATGATAAACCAAGATGAGTGGTTACATGATAAACCAAATGAAGGGTGGTTCCATGATTAACCCAGGATGGGTGGTTACGTTATAACCTCCAATGCATTGGGTTTGGAAGTCAGTCATATGACTATTCCATTTAGTGATATTTGTGGAAGTCGACCATATAGTTATTCCATTTAAGTATGTTTGTGTACCAAGTTACCTTTATATGCTATATGTTTCTTTCTATGAGGTTTATGGTAATATTTTGGCTACAAAAAAGGTAAGAAATGATATTATATTTAGTGAAGTGTTTTTTATACTTTTTTAAGGTGAAAAGTATTACTTTATGGTGAAGTATTCATGGTTTACATGTTGTTTTGAAAAACTAACATTTTTCCTTCTTTATGTATCCCTTAATGAGATTTTTATGGTTATCACAAGTTTTTAAATGTTTTTCCCAGGACTTAAAGGACAATAGGGTCAATAATGGGATCATGGAAAAGTCATGTTGTCTAAAACATGGAACTGAACATGTTTATTTTTAAATATTTTTTGTTTTATAAAAAAATAGATAGTGAGTATAAGTTTCAACATGTAATATTCAAGTTGTTATGTATAAGTTATGGATTAATTATCTAAATATCTAAACATGAAAATATCCTAAATATTAATAATTAACTTAATTTAATATTATGCAATGTTTAAGGCTGAGGCCTTACAACCAAAGTAGCACAGACCTTAGGGCTCACTAACTCATTAGTATCTGATTCTAGAAAAAGGGAAGGTGTGTAATCCAAGGAGCGTAGTCCAAGTCATTCCACAATGAGATACAGACCGAGTATAAGGATTTCTTCCAAGGTAAAATGGGGCTACGCAATGATAGGTCCTGATGGGCTTTAACCATGGAATATACTTGTCACGTGTATCTGAGGCATCCTATGATAATGTGTAAGGGATAATATAGTGTCATATTAGGAATCCAACAAAAGACAAGGGATCATGATCTTAGTGGGTTTTAACCAAAGCAATATGCAACCTTAAATTTGGAATGGGGTCCTTGAGTGCTCAAGGAATTCTTTGATCATAATCCAAGACAAGCTCGAGTCAGTCCATTCCTATTTAATAATGAAGTCATGTCATATTCTCTTTTGGTTTAAGACTTTCATTCCATTAGTGTGGAAAGGTCAAATAGCATTGAAATTTTTTATTTATTGGTTCAATCATTTCCTTTCATTAGTGGGGAAAGTACGAGTATCATTACAACCATTTATCAAGTAATAATTAATTATTAAGTCCATTTCATCCAAGACCTTCCATTCATTAGCGTGAAAATCCCATGTAGCATGAAACCATTTATTCAATCCATTTAATGAATTTTAAAAATTCAAGTTTCATTCATCTACCTTCCATTAACATGGTAAGGGGTGTTACGGACATACAACCTATTATTCAATTAAATTTAATATAGCTAAGTCATATACAAGTATGCTTTCCAATTTCCATTAAACATTTAATTATCAAATTGAAACACTTACCTTAGGCAGGTCAAGTGGTGAGCAGACATGGTATGGGCCATTATGCAACTCACAATTTTTAAACAATCCATTTAATATAGGAAATCTTTCCCTTATAAAGGTCAAGCCATGGAACATCCAAAGGGTGTCCTGAAAGTGTTAAAACACTAAAAAACAATTATTGAAAACATCTCACATGGATAAATCCAATTTAAAATAGGGGAATTACTTACATGGCGCCTTGGCCCATTAATTATTTAAAAAGGTAAATTTTTTATGCCATTGGGGTCATATCCTAAACATTCAATATTTCAATGAAACATCAAGGAAATAAAAAAACCAATAAAATAAGCCAAGAAAGCATAAAATCTTAATAACTACTTTTATCTTGAAGACAACACACCTAAATTGAGGGGTTTTATTACAAAAACATGATATTGTCAATAGACAAATCATTTAATACATTTAACATTCAAATCACGAACATGATAAATTATCATTTAATATGTATTTAACCCAAATACTTCACTGTATGAATTAAATTCCCACAAAAGTGTAGTAAGAAATTCATTTATGAATTTATAAAATTTAATGGCTTGGAAAGGAACCCTACCTCGGGGTGGAACTATTTTAATACACAACACTATGGCATAACAGGTTGCAACCAAATGCAACTGGTATGAAACCGCATGAACACACCTTTATATATATACACACACATGCACACCCTCAACATTGATCAAAACCCATTGTAACATAACTTGGAATAACAAAAACGCAGTGACAATACTCAACGCACCTCAATTAAAATACCATGGACTCATATAAACCAAGATAACCTAAATTGGTTAATGAAAAATGAATAGTGAGTGTATAAACCTTACCCGAAACATTAGTGGCATAGTGAAAAGAGTCCATCCACCTTGCCCTTAGTGGAGGATTCCGAAACATGGACCAATGGGTCCCAAGACATCAATCGCACAACCTAAAATCTGAAGAAACAAGAAATACGGATCAACCCCTTGGTTAGGGTTTTGGATGAACTGAATCTGGGTGATGGAAAGCCAAAATAGTATATGTGAATAATGAAATTCATGTAGAATGACTCCCCTCACCTAAGAAGACAGATTTTTTGAAGGAATCAGATCATTCCAATGCGCGGAGAGGGAGCCAGGAAGGGGCATTGTGCGCACTGCGAGGATAACCCATGGGGGTCACGCATCTCACCCAATAGGGAGGGGGTATTGTGCCTCTTAAGGGAGAACACCCCCCTTAGGTTTTCTATAAATCTAAAAGTAAAACTAATTTAATTTAATTATTATTATTATTATATTAATATTATTATCATTATTTATTTAGAACACTTATTTGATAAACTCAACCTCCATTAAACATCATTTAATTAAATAACTTTCATCTCAATTTAATTATATAAAACACCAAATTAGACATCATTTAAAATAAATAGTTTTTAAAACATTAAGTAGACCTATCCACATGGTTTAACCCATAAGGTTTTGCAAACCGTGCACCAAACGTGCGGAGCCCTCTGTCTACAAAACTCACCTCCCACGGTCAGTCTTCACGGTTATCCTAACCATGTGCAGACCATGCGAGTGCCTCTATCCATCTGATTTAACCCACACGGTTTCGTTCTATGGGCTTCACAGTTTCAGAAAAACTATGTTCCCCCCTACAGGTCCCTAAAAGTGGACTTTTTTTGGGTCTGGTGCTCTTGAAACTCTTCAGGAAACTTGAGTAACTTATCGAGCCTTCTCCCAAGTCCAAAAACAACACATTTTAAGTGTTTTAACACATAGAATTATGTTTCAAAGCTTAGTCTTAAAACCAACCTATCTAGAAAATGAACATTTTCAAAAAACTTCATATTTTTGTTTGGTTAAAAAACATAGGATTCTATATTCTAACAACCCTAAAAACCTCTCGTCCTTAAGAAGATTTCGAGAACAATGTAAACATATCCCATCATACAAGGGTCATGAATTTTCATTAAAATAGTTTAATTTCATTCCCAACACCCATTGAACCTTAATCATTTCCTATGCATTCTACACTTAAGCCTTTACAACCCGGTCCAATGCTCACTTTTTAACTAGAACACTGAAATGTCGCTTATATAAGACCGTTAAGATAGAGGCATGATCAAATCATTATCTCAATAAAAATTCAACTAATGGTTCTCCCAACCATAGGTCTTAACTTAAGAAAGGTCCAACTCCAAGCTATGGTACCTCCACCTTCAGAATTACTATACAAGGTATGCCTCTGAGTGTTCTTATGACACTCCTGGCATAATTGAAATAATAGAGAATGGTCGAATCCTGATTAACCTAACATAATTTGGTTTTGCAATATTTCTCAGAAGACACTACCAACCTTAAAACTACCTTTTACAACACTTGGAAACAAGTTTTGAAATGATTTTGTACAATAGATCACATTGAATGAGAAGAAGAAGGAAAGAGTCTAGCATCTTGGCCGAATTATCTCAAAGGTGTCTAGCTTAGGCGGGTGACACCATTTAAAAATGAACTGGTGGAGTCCATGATTCTAACCAAGGAATTCCTATGTGGGTACAAAGGAATCAATCATGAATTACCAAACCTTGATAAGAAGCATGCTTTAGCATGTAACACTGAAAAATATCACCCAGGAAGCTCAACAGATTTTAAAGTTTTAGCGCGGTGTAAGACTGATGATCTCTTAATAAATGTGGGATGACGACAAGATAAGAAACATGGTAATATCTTCAAAGAGTGAACTAAGAGTATTTAAATAATATCTAGTTATCACACTCGACTACTAGAAATAAGAAAGGTTGAACCACCACTGGTCGACTACAAGAAGGGACTCGGCTTCACCTGTCGATGAACTGTCACTACCTGAACACATGCCTTTACCACCCAAAGATATTTTGTGCTTGTTCAGAATTTACCACTGATTTTAATCCCAAGGCAATAGTGTTTACCTGTGATTTCTCACATAGTGAACCAGATCAAAGTCGTGCTGCTGAGAAATCACTGACACTATTTAAGACTTGCAAGCCTCAAGGGCATCCAAACAATAACCAACCATTTACCAATGGTCCTATTAGGTGTTCCTTCTAAATGTAAGGGAACATTTAACAGAATCAACACAACGCTACCCACATTATGAGTTTCCTAGATGAAATAGGGATGAAAACTAGCCACTCATAAGCACACTAGATCATAACAACGAGACCGGTGTGTCAAAACACCCGAGTCTTCTGAGATCCATCTCGAACATTGGGATGTAACTGTTTGTTTAATGCCAAGACACTCTATAAAAAAGGTAACCCAAGAATGTATAAACAGTACAAGGGGTTTATTTCAGAGTAATTTTTCCTCATACAACCATTTTTTCAAGACTACGCCATTACTTGACAAGAAGAAATGGTCAAACTACCTAGGAATTAGCCAACCATGCCTGAGGCATGTCTAAACTTCTAAAAACGAGAACTAACCAATGCTCAAGCCCATAACAAGGTCAAGAAAAACATGACCACCCTTCCAAACAAGGGATTAAGTGAAAACTAAAAGTCCTACTAGGGACAACGACACCCGAACAACACCAAAATTCGGTAAAGTTCATGGTATAAGCAAGGCATGAAATCTCTAACGGTGCTACCTACCACAGGCTATCCCCTTATAAATCACAAACTTCAACCCTAAAATAAGGTCACACTAATGGAAACTACTAGTCTTAAAATTTGATCATAAAAGACATTTCTAAAAGAAAGAATGCCCTAGAAAATGGTCATGCTTCCGTTCTAAGGAAACTCAAAGAGAAGTCTGAACTAACCTTACATGAGGGTTTTAAATAGAGGAAACCACTCCAGATTCCATTTCCAAGAACTCTATATTTAATCAAATTTAATCTTTAAGCATAAAAATATTTAATCAAAACATCAAGTACAACTTTTCTAAACAAAACACAAGGTACTTGATTTTTAACCAACACCCCATGTCCAAAATAGGAAAGTTCCACAAAACTTCCTTTTAAAACATTTATATTTATTAACATATGTTATAAATAGGTAATTTAGCATCTAAATTCCTTTTCATAATTATGGTTACCTACAAGGGTCCAACTAATCCAACCAGGGTTCATCTAAATTCAACCCAACATAATTATTCAAAACATTTAAGTTCAAACACCCAAATGGTTCATCTCATAAAAACATTCCCAATATGACCTACTTGGGTTAGGTTTCAATTTAAAAGATAACCATTTTGATTTCAGATAAAAATTAAACATATTTCACATTTATAATCATTTAAAAAGGCCTCATGCATTCACATTTAATATGGATTTCCATTTACCAATTCAAGAAGTTCTCGTGCACTTCCTGTATTGAAAATTAACTCCCATTAATCAATACCAATATCAATTCAAATTTTAACATGATCCAAATGATGGTCCAATTTATAAAGGTGGCCATCTACCAACCTAGAAAGTTCCCATACACATTATAATTTGGAATTTGGATCCCTTTAGTCAAAACCATCTCACTTTAGAAATTTAATTTAGCAGTATTTTTCAATGGTTCAATTACATGGGTTTCCGTTTCCATGTTATAAGGCACTCATACACCTTAAAACTGAAAACTGTCCCCCTCCGTAACCAGAACATATAAAGTTATCACATGCGACCATTTACATATTTGAATGTAATATATCTTGTCACTACTAAAAGCTAACACAAAGAAATAAGCCAAAATCACAAAAGTATAAAAATTTAATCACAGGAGCATTCTATAACGAGTATTAAGAACAAAAATCATGCTAATATATTACCTAAACTAGTATAAATTGAAGCATAGGATATAAATAAGGCATAGAATCATACTTAGCAGACAACCTACTAAGTAACTACAAGGCATGGAATATATGCATAGAATGTGCATTTCTATGTGCCTAATATGATGCATGTTATGAAACTTCCTTTCCATATCAGGCCATGGAAATTTCTAAATTATAAAATCAATGAGCAGTGGAAAACACACCAGTCACCCAAGGTGAAATCATATCAACCATAACATCGAACAGTATAAACAGCAATCCCAGCTCAGTCCACTTGGACATTTTTCGTACGTGGGGTAATCAGCCCCATTAACGACTATTAACCAAGTGTTTACACATTCCTATTCTCCTATATACCAACCCACAACACTATGATGAAGGAAATGAAACATCCTCTGATACCACTTTGTAACGTCCCGACCCGAATTACCATTGAATCCGAAGCCGGACCGGTCGACACATGACCTCAAGCATGCCTCCCCGTATTCCAGAGGCTACTGACTAAAATAGAGGGTATAAGTATATTCAATGGGGAGACTATACCCTCAAAACAAAGTTTTAAAAGTAGTGTAACAATATATAAATAGATGAAAATAGCAGAAGACACTGTAATATCAATTGAATAATGAAAATGGCCAATGCTAGTTTATGAAATGAATCCATGTCATGGTGTTACATATTTAAAATAAATAAATAAACAACATGATTTACATCTCAGTACATAAATAAAAAAAGACTCAAATCCCTGAGGGAAATCTCTACAAGAATCCTGATCTTCTGCTCAGTCCTTTGCTTCTAACTCCTAGCTACAACCAACACCAACAACAAGGTCTGAGGTCCTGAGAATAGGAAGTATACTCATGTACCCCAGTGCAATGGAATCCCGAGTAGGTTGTGAGATATAAATATTAGTAGGCTGGAACCACCAGTGTCTAGCCAAATCCTGACAGTGTGATAAAAATTAATTCAGGTGCAATCATGCATAAGTTAAGTAAACTGTACAAGAAACTAAATACCCAAGTACCTGCTTTATCCATCGGTTGGTATTTGAACATGTAACATGTTTATTAATTAAGTGATTAGAATTTTATATTAATAATTCATGTGAGTTATAGAAAGTACTGACATCGCCTCATGATAGTATAAATAGTGAAATTCCCAAAGTAGCGTAGACCTTAGGGTTTGATAACTCAATATTATCTGAGTCTAGCAAAGGGGTTAGTGTGTAATCCAAGGAGAGTAGTCCCAGGCATTCCACAATGAGATGCCTACCGAGTACAAAGAGTTTATCCAAGTTAAAACAGGGATAATAATTGATAGGGATTAATGGGATTTAACCATGGAACCTACTTGTCAAGCTGGATCCAAGGAGTGTATCCAAGGAATCCTATGATAATGTGTAAGGGATTCTGCAGTGTCATACCAGGCATTCAAGAAAAGAAAAGGGATCGGCATCTTGGTGGGTTTCAACCAAATAAAACTATATCCTTGAAATTAGAATGGGGTCCTCGAGTGCTCAAGGAATTCTCTGAATAGAATCCAATACAAGCTTGAGTCAGGACATTCCTATTTAATAATGAAGTCATGTAATATTCTCTTTTGGTCATGCATTGCCTTCCATTAGTGTGGAAAATTTAAGTATCATTAAAACCATTTATTTATTGGTTCAATCCTTTCATTCCATTAGAATGGAAAGGCAAAGTATCATTGAAACCACTTATCAAGTCATAATTAATTATTAAGTCCATTTGTTCAAGGACTTTCCTTTCATTAGTGTGATAAGGACACATAGCATGCAACTATTTAGTCAATCCATTTATGGAATTTTCAAATTTCAAGGTTTATTCCTCTACCTTCTATTAACATGTCAAGGGGTGATACAGAAATGAAACCCGTTATTTAATTAAATTTAATATGGTTAATTCATATACTAGTATACAATCCAATTTCCATTACTCATTTAATTATCAAATTGAAACAATTACCTTAGGTGGGTCAAGTGGTGATAATACATGGTACAGGCCATTATGAAACTCAAAATTTTTAAACAAGACATTTAATATAGGAAATATTACCCTTAGAAAGGTCAAGCCAAGGAACACCCAAACGGTGGCTCGAATATGTCAAAACACTAAACAATAATTATAGAAAACATAACACATGTATTAATCCAATTTAAAATTGGGCCAAGCACTTAGGTGGTGCCTTAGACCTTTGATTATTTAAAAAGGTAATTCTTATTTTCTAATGTCATTAATTCCATATCCTAAAAATTCTATATTTTAATTCAACATCAAATAAATAATAAAAAAATACAACAATCCAATAAAGTGTAAATGCCTAATCGCTTATTTTATCCCGAAGACAGCGCACCTTGATTGAAGGGTTTTATTACAAAAACATGATATTTTGTATCGACAAGTCATTTAATACATTTAACATTAAAATCATGAACATTCTAAATTCTCATTTAATATACATTCAATCCAAATACTTCACTACATGAATTAAATTCTAACAACAGTGTATTAAGAAATTAATTTATGCATTTATAAAATTTAATGGCTTAGAAAGGGACCCTACCTTGAGGTAGAACCAGTTTAATACACAGTACTTTGGAATAAGAGGTGGAAACCAAATGCAACAGGCCTACAACTGCATGCAGATGGTTCACACCATCAACATTGATCAAAACCCACTGCAACTTAACTTGGAATCATAAAAACACAACGACATGACTCAAAGCACCTCAATTAAAATACCATGGACTCATATAAATTAATACAATCTAAATTGGATGATGAAAACAAATAGTGGGTGTATAAACCTTACATGAAATATTATCAGCATAGAGAAATGAGTCCATTCATTTCACCCTTGGCGGATGATGTCAGAACATAGACCAACAAGTCTCAAGATATCAATTGCACAACCTAAAACTGAAAGAAATAGGAAATTTGGATCAAACCCTTGGTTGGGGTTTTGGCCGAACTATATCTGGGATATGGGAAGCTGAAATGGCCGATGTGAATAATAAAATGCATGGAGAAGGACTCACCTCACTGAGGCGAACAATTTTGGTGAAGGAACTAGACGATTCCGGTACATAGAGAGGGAGCTGGGAAGGGGCGTCATGCGCACTACAAGGAAGGGGTGTTGTACCTATTGAGGGAGAAAACCCCTTTAGGTTTTTTAATAAACCAAAAAATAAAACTAATTTAATATAATAATAATAACAATAACAAAAATTATATTATTATCATCATCATTTAATTAGAACACTTCTTTGATAAACTCAACCCCTATTAAAAATCATTTAATTAAATTGCATTCATCTAAATTTAATTAAATAAAACCCCCAATTCAACGTCATTTAAAATAAATAATTTTTAAAATGTTCAATAGACCTGCTTGCATGATTTAAGCCACACGGTTTGCAAATCATGCACCAACCGTGCAGAGCCCTCAGTATATGAAACTAACCTTGCACGGTCAGTCCCGCATGATTCACCTAACAGTGTGCATACCGTGTGAGTACATATTTCCATCTAATTTAACCTATATGGTTTCCTGCTATGGGATGCACGATTTCAGACAAACTGTGCACCCTCTGCAGGTCTCTAAAAGTGGAATTTTTTGGGTCTGGTGTTCCCAAAACTCCTTAGGACACTCGAGTAACTTATCAGGTCTTCTCCCAAGTCAAAAAAAACAACACGTTTAAAGAGTTCCAACAGTCAGAATTATGTTCCTAAGCTCAGTTTTAAAACTGACCCATCCAACAAATGAAAATGTTAAAAAAACCTTCGTATTTTATTCTGGTTAAAAAACATGAGATTCTACAACCTGGAAGTGGTATGAGATCTCTATGGAATATTTTGTTGGGTTTCCACATACTTAGAGAAAGAATAATTTGATATGGGTTTTGATCAATAGACTAATGAAGTCATCTCACTTTATAACCACTTACAACACAACCAAATTCGAGGAGTTTGAAAATCTCTATGTAAAAGATATTGTTCTTTTTCCTGGAATTCTATCTGCTAGTCTCAGATTGGGATCCTCATTTAACTTATCATTTTTTTAGAGGCCTTCAATATTCAATAGGATCTCAAATCCTTTGATCACAACCTACCATACACATTCAGATGGCTAGACAGAAATAGATATACATATTCCTTAGGATATGATACACACTTGTTTTATAAAATTTGGTGGGGATTAGGATGATCATTTGGGGATGGTTGAGTTTTCATATAACAATAGTTACAATTCCATGATTAGAATGTATCATTTTTATTCCTTTTATGGTCGTCCTAGAAGATCTCTATTGTGTTGGTCGGAGATTGGGAAAAGTTACTTAGTTGGACTGATCTTAGTTCAAGAGATGACAATAAATATTTAGTTTATTCTTCATAGGATATTGATGGCATAGAGATGTTATAATTTTTATACTGATCATCATCATGGTCCTTTGGAATCATTATTTGGTTACCGAGTTTTCTAGAAAGTTTCACCCCGGTTGGTTCATGGATAGTTTGGGAGGCAAGGTAAGCTTGTTCCTCACTTTTTGGGACCTTTTGAGGTTGTTGAATAGGTGTGGAAGGTTTCTTATAGTTTATATCTTCCATCAAATATAATGTTGATACATAAAATGTTCCATGTATCTCATCTATGGAAGTATCTATCTGGTCCATCTCATGTTCTGATAAGGAGTGATCATAAGGTTGAACATGATTTATCTGTGACTGAACATCCAGTTAGGATAGTTTATTCTGAAACCAAGGTACTTAATGGAAGGAATATACCTTCAGTTCATTTTTTATGGAAGCATGGTTCAGATAATCATGATATGTGGGAGACAGAGGCACTGATGACAGAGGAGTGGAATCATCTTTTTCTCATGGAAGCTTCCTCGTAGGCTTTTGGGGGACATAAAGTTTCTATAGTGGGGAGGTTGTAACATCGTATTGTTATTTTTAGGTATTCCTAGTCCCCTCTTTTTAACATGATTTGGTTTGGTTTAATTTAATGGTCAATTAAGTGAAATTTTTAATTTTTTAAAAATTTCTAGGCTAGATCATGGTTGATGCATGGTTTTCCCAAACCATACTTTCTCTTAGGGAAAACTATACAAAACAGAGTGTGGGTTTTTTATGGATTGTACATGGTTTTAAAAACCATGCAACCACTTAGGAGAAACTGTGAAGCCCATTTAAAATAGGCGGATGTCCAATGCACTTGATTTGGTCTAGTCATGCGGCTCTACCTATGAAACCATGCTTGAATTTTAATTAATCAAAAAAATATAATTTTAAAATCCCAAAACCTTCCATTTAGGTGCCTGATGGACCTAGCATGACCCCCCTAATGTTTTTTCTTCCTTGATATCATCCAATTGGTGATTTTTTTCCTCTACACCCTCCTAGAAGCAGATTGAATCTTGGAGAACGATGTTTGATCCCCATTCGGTAGGTTTCATCTTCCCATTCTCCATCTCCTACTCTCTATTTTTTCTCCCTAGGGTTTTGTGGATCTACATGTGATGTTGCAGGATCTAATAACCATTGTTTTAGATCTAAAACCTAGTTTTGTTTCTCGGATCCCATTCTTGGTGTTCTTCATTGGAAAATCTTATTTAGGGTTCTGTGTTTTGAGATCTGTTGATCCTGAGGTAGGTGGTGCCGTCATGATGCCTAATTTTTTATAACCTAAAATTTCTTGATTTAAATTTAATTATTTATTTAAATGAAATTTATTTCAATTTATATATTAAAACCCAATTCTAATGAATTAGGGTTTTTTAAAATTTAATTTTTGATTGAAATTGGGAAAACCACCAATTCCATTGAATTGGGGTGTGATAATGAAATTGATGGAAACTTCTGGAGATTTAAATTATAAAAATTTTGGAAATTATTTCAACTAAATTATGGAATTTAATTGTGTAAATTGAATAGTGAAATTGAAATTTTAATTGCTTTACGATTTTTATTTGGGAAAAATGGCTTAAATTGGTTTTTATAGAAACCTTTGGGTGTTATCTTGAAAAAAAATGCTTATTTTGATTAAAAACCCAGTTTTTTTAAAATGGAAAATTAGTATTTTGGAATGGGTGAATGTGATTTAATTTTATTTTAAGGTTGCATAAAAAATTTCCCATCATTAATTTGTACTAGATCACATGTAATCCTATACAGTTAGTGAGTTATTTGGGACAAACAAGCTAGGATGGTAATTCCCTAGAACTAGATTGATGTTTTATAGAACTAAAAAATATTCTTTTAGAACATATTATTCCTTAGTAGGATATAGATGAGTCTACTCCTTCTAGTGTAGAGGTACGCGTATACACATTGCAGTTATTATCACATGAGTTTTTGAGGATCCCATAACCTGGAACTATCATACCTCTTGGAAGATAACCATGTTGCTTTCTTATTTATATATGAGATATAAATGTATGCCAATTTTTGTGAACTATTTTAAATTAATTCTGAATTTTTATAAAAAATTTTATATAAAATTTTTATTTAATTCATTTTTTAAATCATTTCCATCATTTTAAAAGTAAATCATGATTTTTTTAAATATTATTTTGAAATTCCGAACATGTTTGTTATAAAAATTTAAAGCTCTTTACTTGGTTAATTAAATGTTGGCATATTGTTACAGAATCATTGGTGAGACCCTACTGGTATTTCAGCTCACACCCTACCCATGCCTTTGAGTATTTGTAGATTATCTTCTTTTAGGTTTGAGCAGGGGTAAATCACCACTTGGAGGTGGTTCTAGCTATTGATATGTGGACTTGGAGAGTTCTGTTCATTGAGACTTGGTATGTTCTTTTAGTTGTATGTTAAATTTCAATAGTACTTTGGGTTTTTTATACCTATTTTGTTTCTGGTACACTTCTCCCTGTCGATTTTCTTTTGTACGAATATTGTCTTATTATCTTGCGTCCTCAATGCTTGTGAAAAAATCATTCCCACTTTCTTTTTGTGTGATCCTAGGTGCTCGTCGCCAACCCATGGGGGTCCAGAATTCCCTTCAGAATATGTCAGTTTTGGTTTGGTTATTAGGTTACCAGGGGACCTAGGATTATTCATGATAAATACCATATCATACAAAGTGGAAACTTCTAATTAGTATCAATTATTCCCATAATATAAAAATTTTAAAATAAATCTTGATTTCTTTTCATGGAAAATATTCAAAAATTTCAAATTGACTTCTTCCTTTACCTTACCCATACTTAAATCATGTGATTTTTTTTTACAAATTTTGGTTGATCACAAAAAACTTGGTAAGAGACATAAAAATAATAAATCCATTATTCTAGTAAAATACATAAAAACCCATGAAAAATATTTTCTTAAAAACATAACATTTCAGCCATAAAGTTAATTATCATTCTTTTACAAATACCATTTATATTACCTTTTAAAAAATAATTTCCATCAAAAATCATTAACAATCATAGAAAATTTGTGTAGGTATATTGGAACATAATCTCATATAAATCTTATATAACACTTACAAAACCCTTTCAAATTAAAATAAACATACAACCAACTTAAAATATAATTCTCCAAAGAACATAATCATTACCCAATGCATTGGAACATTATATGGGACCACCCATCATATTATATATAATACGATTACTTGGTACTATCTAGGAACACCCATTATTTATAATGTCCAAGAACCACAACATGAATAAAAAATTTATTCTTTCAATTTTTCATCATAAAACATTTGAAAAACTCCTTTAAACTCATTTGAAAATAACTTTTATATATCAAAATACCATTTTCATTTAAAATCCCATTTTCAATACCAAAATACCCAATAAACAGGATATAGATTTTATCATTGAGGAAAAAATAAAATATTTCAAAGTAATCCAAAAACAAAATAATGGCCATGGTGGTGGAAAAAAATTGTCTCCATGTATGTTATGAATTGAACATTCCTTTTTTTTTTGTTTTCCAATACATTATGTATAAAATAGGTAAAAATATTCCTCAATAAACCTTTGAAAATAAAGTAAAAAGGGACATAAAATTTTGTTTATAAATATTTTATTTAAATATAATAATTTTCATAAAATAATTTTAAAAACATGGACTTGGGAATGAGAGAGTTTTATGTAAAACATTAAAAGAAAATTTGTTTAAAGAAAAGTACCTCATCACTTTGGAAATACTTGAATCATAATAACTATAAAAGAATGATATTAAAAAACTATAAATATCTTGAGAATAGATAAATTAGTGATATAACATGTCAAATTAGTTTTATAAACACCTATTAAAAATAGTATAGATGTATAAAATCAAAATATGCCTCCATGAAAGGAAATTGAGATGAAATCCCTTACCTTGAGTCTGACTTGTCATATTTGTCTTTATAATCATAGATAATAAACATATGTTGATTATTTAATTTACTTATAACATTTTTTAAGTTTATTATTACTTTTATTTCACTTATTACCATGTTATATACAACTACTTAATCAATTAAGCTTATGTGTGATGTTTTGACCATATTCGGCTTATGTGTCAAAAATGTCATTGGTAGGTTGACTATGGTCAAAGAGGTCATTATTTAAAAATGTATATTATAATTATCATGAAATATTTATCATATTTATAAATAAATTATTCATTTAAGACCAATCATTAGATATTATTTTGATAAAATAATTACGTTACAATCATGGAGACGGTAGACCATATGTACGCATGAAAAACATTTCCATTTTTCAATGATCATCACGGAAAGAAGGTATGTATTATTTTATCTTAAATTAATGATAATAATATAATAAATACCATATTTTATCTTTAAATACACTTATATATATCATACATTTTGTGTGGTGATGAAAAGAGTCACATCACTTTGTGATGGCGATAGTCCACACCTTCATAAATGACATTATCATTTCTTACTGAGTGAAAATGTAAGAAGTAAAATAAACTATTATATTTTTATAATGATAAATATTTTATTAATATCATAATTATTTATTTTATAATATATATATTCATTATATTTACCCTTATTACCTTCCATGTAAAGTGTTTTTCAAAAATAATCACATTGTTTCATGAGGTGGTAGTCCGTCATACACAAAAATGATGTTATCGTATCCCCTATGGAATGAAAAGTAAAAAAAGGTGTATATGATATAATTAATACAGAGGTATAAATATGTAATAAATATTATATATATATACATTATATTCAACATCATACCCAACAATGAGAGGTGGTAATGGAAAAATGAATAACATCGGTTCACAAGGCGGTAGTCCGCCGTACACATGATTTATGATTTCGTAACCCATTTGATGGGAGAGGAAAAGGATTTAGGATATGTAATTGACATAATAACATATAATTATATTTTATATAATTATTTTATTATATAATCATGGTTTAAGAAGAATTTAATAAGGTGGTGTAAGAAATAAAATAAAAACACTCATTGAAAAATGTTACCTCTACTTCGGGTAACTTCTTTTGGTTTGCACCAAAGGCCTTAATTGGATGCATTTTTTATAAAAATAAGGCTTATAAAATGATATTATGGAATTATAGAATTTATTTTGATAGTTATTGGATGAACCAATGGGTTTTGAAGGAGTTAAAAGAGGAGGATAGGGGTGGCCTTTTATAAGTGAGGTGAGTGGCACACTTGTAATGTTTTTAAATAAAGATCTTAACCCACATTTTTTTAATGTAAAATGGATACAATAGTAAAAAATTATTAATAATATAAGGTATAATATTATAATATTTCCATCAAAAATATTTTAGAAAACTTTTTAGGTCATTTTAACTCTTATCTTTTTAGTTTAACCCCCGGTAAATCAATTTTTACCTTAACCGTGACAATTAATTTTTATTATTTTCACGATTAATTTTGTTCAAAAATTAATTTTAAATTATTATATAATATAAATTATTATTATTAAGAATTTATAATCCATTTTTCCAAATTAAATTCATAAAATTGAAAATTTTTAATTAAAAAAACCCGTATACGCGACAAAAAACGAGTTTTCAAGCAAGGTATTTTTTTGAGAAAATAATGACTTTATATTAACTATATGAATAATAATAATCATTATATAAAAATAAAATAATATTTAATTATATATAATATATAAATTTCATTTTAAAAATTCCTCATTACAAATTATTTTAATTAATTTAATTGGAGAAACATTATGCATTTTAAAATAGTTTTTAGAAAACCCCATTTTAAAGAAAAAAACTTATACTAAAACCAATATAAAGTTGATTAAAAAGAAATTCAATGGATTAAATATAAATAAATAATAATTATGTTACTCAAAATAATATTCAAAACATATTTTTAATTTTAAAATACTTAAATTATTAAAATAAAATTCAGTTTTTACAAAAATCAATATTTTTCACTCTTCAGGGAAAAATTATTATTTTCCAAAAAATCACAAAATTTCACCATAGGTAAATTTTGAAATTATGATTTCATAAACTATATTCATATTTTTAAATTAATGTTCTAAAATTTATAAATTTAACTTTTAATAAGCCCTTTCAAGAAAAGAGTTTCGTTAAAACTATTTCCTTTTTTATTTAAAAATTATTTTAATAACTAATATAACTATCTAATTCATATTAATATATATGAGAAAATTTTCATTTAATAGGTTTCTATAAATATATAGTTTCATAATGGTCTTGAAGCTCTAAGGTAACCTCAACACCCAATTTTGTGGGTGTTCTAGTGCTTCCAGGTTCAACAGACATCTGTTTAAGAAAGATAAACTCCTTGAATACCATCTCATGACTAATGATGAACTTATAAAAACTTGGTTTTTCTATTATAAACCTTAACACCATCTATATAACCAAGAAAGATACACTTGATAACCCTAGGTTATATCTTATCATTCTTAGTTTTAGTGTTGGTTTTGGAATAAAAAATCTAAGGTGTGAAAGACTAGGTGGTTTCCCCATTCAAAATTCTTTAGGTGTTTTAATATAATTGGATATATAAAGGAAATGACTAATGAGGTAAACTATCATACTGAAATATTATTCCCTGAAATACCGAGGAAAACATGAGTGTAAGATCATGAATTTCACTCTCTTTGGGATAGTCTTATTCATCCATTCAGCTAATCTAGTATATTGACCTCTAGAGTTACAAAATTATATAAAGTTACTAAATAGATACTTTAACTCATTATAAGTCCTAATATTCTATAAATTCTTACCATATTAGTTATCTAAACTATTTTTCTAATTATTAAAAGTTTGAAATGTTTCATATTTTTTTATTATATAAATCCCGGCATTTTGTGAGTAGTGATTAATAAACATCACAAAGTAATAGAATCTTATGTGGGAGCTATTCCTAGATAGACCCCATTGATCATAGTAATCATACTCAAGAGGATTTATTGCTTTATAATATATCCTATTTAAACTCACATTCTTGGATATACTATTTTACTTCCCTGGGATGGATTGACCGTATATAGGGGTGAATTAGTGATCTTATTTTATGATTTATTTATATTTTCAATTCAACCTATTGAACCATTTAAAGTTTGTAATTCTCTAAATATTATTTTATAGCCTCACCTCATGTGTAGTAGTAATAAAAGAGATAGAATAACATGATATAAAAAAAATTTGTCTAAAATTCCTACTCTTTTCCAATATGGTTAGACACCCCCAACATGTATTTTCCACTAAATATTCAAGTGGATACAACAATAGTGGGTTAGACACCCCAACTATAATATTTTAGAAACTGGTTAGACACCCCTGTTAAAAATAAAAATTGGTTATATTCCCTAACATCAACCTCCTATTTAGCTTTTATCTAGTATTATAAAGATCCCTTTCATCATCAATGTTTCTTCTGCACCTCCTTAATAATGTTTCCCCCATGAGCATATAGGATCTAGTTCACTCATGTATAATTCTTCAAGATATTTAGTATCTTTCAACGGAGTACAACATTACTAGTATTGAAACTCCCTCAATATCTTGATAAATATTTATATTCATCAGTATTTATGAATACTTGAATTCATAGTAAATCATTTTCTTCTTTAGTGGATAAAATATTCAATTCCTTCCCTCTCCTAAATATAGTGGTGTATCAAACTATCATAATTCTCTCACTATAATTATGAGTTCTCAATAATATTTTTCAATTATCATATTGTATACTTTCATAATGTATATATATTCACATAATATACCAACATGAATATTTTTTTTCATTTTAATTTAGAAACACCCTTAATATTGTTCAAGAATGATCTTCTCATTCAAATATTATTCCCAAAATAATTTTAGAAACTCCATGATAAACATGGGATAATACTCTCATTTAAAACTCATTTATACTCCCAAAGAATTGGGATTATTTATTTATTTATTTTTCATAAAAAATTATTCCTTAAATCATCCAAAATCTTCATATACATTGAATCGTGTATCTTTTCTAGGTGGACCTCCTACTTGCAGTGTGGTTCTCATCTCAACATTTTCATAAGTCTTGAGAGAATCATAATTTTTCCAAGTATTGACGAAAAATGTTCATGAATTAAAACAATCAGATTTAAAGGATTATGATTAGTATAATTAAAATTATAGATCATAGTCTTAAAATGCATAAAATACTTGTGATCTAACTAAAGTATTATGATTCGTCTTAAAGACATCCACTTATCTCTTCATATTCATGCGTTATTTCGAAGGAATATGCTCATCTAAAAGAATTGTGATAAATAAATATGTTCAGAGAAAATTTATATAATTAGTACATTACTTATGTCTTATGCTTGTTCGTTTTTCATTCTCAATCAGAAGACCTCTCAATATGAACAATGTGAATGGGCCACTAAATATCCCTCTCCATTTATCTTCTCAGATTTTCTTCTCTCGATAGAGACACCACAAGAATCTATATGATATAACTTAGTATTTTGTTTCTCATGTATAAATGATAATCTCACCATGATTAACAAAAACTCCATAGAAAATTCCCTACATTGTGTTCTTGTTCACTTAATATCTCACTATAGTGTGCTATATATATCTTCATTGTAGATATCATCTCATATTATAGATTCTTTATCGACTAAAACTTCTTCAATATCAAAGCATCTCCACTCATTTTATTCTTTTATTATCAGAATCTTGGATAATTATCATCTTTAGTGATCATGATTCCTAAACCCATGAAGATCAATCTATAAAAGTCCTCTAAGAATAACTACTTCTTATACCAAATACATATTGACTTATTGATAATAAATATAATTCATCTGATGGGAACTTCAATCTCCTCCTTTTGATTTTATTATAAATACCACAATAAACCACAAATGGTAATATGTGTAGTTCTCCTTATCCCTAATATTGAGAATAAATATAAAAAGACAAAGTTTGGTTCATCTTTCCTTATTTTCCTACATCAAAAACCCAACATCTTTTCCATTTTTCAAATATGGTTTATAAGGACCTAGCCTTAAATAATCCATAAACTGAATCTTTTAAAAACAATTAATATTCTTTTATTTTGAGGATCATTTAGTTTAAAGATTTATAGAATTAGGCCATAAAACTTACTTAAAAAACCAATATATTATAAAGTGGAAACTTACAATTCGTATCCTTTTTTCTATAACATAAAACATTTACAATGAAACATTTTTTTTCATGAAAAATTTTCATGACTTTCCGCTAGACTTCTTCTTTGTTCTTAATCATCCTTAAACCTTATTAAAATCATTTAAATCTAGATATGATCACAAAAATATCAGTAAGTAAAATATAAACTAGAGAAATAAACTTGTTAGTCTATTTTGAAACCATGAAATCACAAAAAAAATAGTTTTTATTTAATATAATAAAATTTTGTCTCAAATAATCATTTACTTACACATGAAATCAGATTTAATACACAATTTATTTTTAAAAAAACTTTTTAAGGAAATATAAAGGTAAAATCATAAATGTGAGGTTTCTTAAGAAAAAATTATAACCCTTGAAAATAATTTTATTAAAAACAAGCCTTTTTACCCTAAAAGTTCATAATCATTCCATTAAAACAAAATAACATTAGATTACCTTTTAAAATAAAATGATTTTCATGAAAACTCCTTACCAAGAATAGAAAATTTATATAGGTAACTTGGGACATAATTTTCACATCAAATTTACAATAACTCTTACAAATGGAATAACCTACTTGGTAAATTAAAATAATCTATTATAAAAAACATATAACTAGTTAAATCCATCCCTTTACCCAATGAATTAGAGAGATATATCAGAATCACCCATCATCAAGAGATATATATATATCACACTTCATCATAAACAATTCCCAATAACCACAACATAATCATAACACATGAAATCTTATATTTACATCATCATATATATAAGAATATTATTTTCACCCATAATAGAAAATGTTTCTAGATATCGAAATACCCATTTTATTTAAAACCCTTTTTGAAAATACCCAGAACAAAAGGAAGGAGTGTTTTTATTTGATCAAAACCTAAAATCTTGTAAAGGAATAAAATCATCAAATAATGTTTATAGAAATTAGAAAAACCATGATGCCATATATGTTAAAACAGAACATTCCATTTTCCCTTTTTGTTAAAATGTTCTACATAAAACATGTAAATATATTTCTTTTGAAAACATTAAAATAACGTAAAAATTGATATAAAACATACATTAAAATTCATTTATTTCCATATAAATTCATACATAAAATAATTTTAAAAATATTTATGTGAGAGAAAAATATTTAGAAAATAAATAATGAAAATGTTCAAAATGGGGATTTTACGGTAAAGTGCCCCTTACCTCAAGTCCTACTTATCTTGTGCACTCTTAATATTCCTGGATAATAAACTTATGTTAATTATTTATTTTATTAATAAACTTTTAAAAGTTTATTATTAATTTTTTTTATTTATTACCATGTTATATTCAATTACTTAGTCAATTAATTTCACGTTAGATGTTTTGATGATATTCGACTCAATGTCCAAAATGAATTAAGTAGATTAACAATGATTAAATAGGTTTGTATTAAGTCATCTATAAAATAATAACCATGAAATAAATATAATTTTTATACATTATTTATACACATAAAATCAACCATGTAAATGGTTATTAAAAATTAATTATGTTACAATAATTGATACGTTAGGTTGTACATGTGCATGAGTAACGTTTTCATTTTTCAAAGACTATTAGGGAAAGAATAAAAAGTATCATTTAATCTTTATAGAGTTATTATTATATCAAAAATATCATATTATATCTTTAAATACAATTATATATACCATCCATATGATACGGTGATGAAAAATGAACCACATCACTCCTTGGAGGTGGTAATCCACATATACGCACGGATGACGTTATCATTTTTAAAAGGATGTAATGGTTAGAAAATAGATAATATATTATCATTATATATTTATAATTATGTCATTAATATCATATTTATATATTAAATATATCATTATAAGTAGCCATGAGATGTGGTGATGTAAAACAAATTACATCGATTTGTGAGGTGGTAGTCCTCCGTGCACAAAAATGATAGTTTCATTTCAAATTTTATAGAAGAGAAGATTAATATAAGTTATTAAATTAACATAATAATATATCATAATATTTAATATAATTATTTTATTATTTTTTTCATGTCTTAATAAGTTTTTATGGAGGTATAAAAACAAATAAAATAAAACTTATCAGTTAAAGACTATGACCCTTCTTCAGACATATCGTTTAGTTTTACACCTAAATCCTTCCTAATATGGTTTTATGATCAAAATAGGGACTCTAGATCATTAATATGGATGTTAAGAATTTCTTTAGGTAGTTCTTGGCCAATATTTAATGCTCAAAAGGTTCGAGGAAGATAGGATAGGATGTGACCTTTATAAGTGAGGGGATGGGCACACTTGAAATTACTTAAAAGATTAAATTATATATATATATATATATATATTTCAAAAAAGTGGTTCCTTAGTCAAAGGCCAAGTCACAATTTTTTGAATAAAGAAATGGCAGATTACATGAGTCTGAATGATATAATCTTATTACAATCTTTATCATAAAAAGGGAGAAAATCACCAGGAAAATCATCCAGCCAAGAAATGCCCAGGTTGAGTCCCTTGTTGGAAAGACCATCAGCAACCATTTTTTATTCAAGAAAGGAATGAGTGGAAATGTATTTGATTTCCATGAGAGAAGCAAGACAATTCATCCAATGGGAAGTAAGAGGCCATGCAAGGTGCACCACCCCATTCCAAATAACTTGGAAAATAGTGGTTAAATCACTTTCAATCCAAATATTGTTCCAACCCTTTTGTTTGGAAAAGTCAATGGCATGTACCAACCCCATCATTTCTGCTTCCAGATATGAGGCTATACCACACTTTCCAAAGAAGAATTTGTGACACCTGTCAAGATAATCTCTGAAAATAGAACTGCATCCTGCAGGACCCAGGTTGACTTTAGAGGCACCATCGACATTCACTTTGATCCATCCTAGAATCGGGGCTTGCCAAAACACCTAAAAGGTGTGTTTAGGTAGTCTATACAAACCAGAAATCATGAGTTAGTGAAAGATCTCAAAGTCACAAACAATTTTTCCACAAGATGATTTTTGAATTGAGGCAGCATCACGAATGGCAATGAGAATCTACGTTCTACCTGCATTAAGGCTGAATGAGAAATTATTATGAAGAGTATTACTTATATCATACCAGATCACATTGGAGAGATCAGAAATATAAGTCAAGAAAATATTCTTGATTTGTCGAGAAGATTCAAAATCTATACAACGTAAAAATTGAGATCTTACAGAATCATGAAGTAACCATATGAAACCAAATATGTCAAGAATGTAATTCCAAAGAGCTACGACATTAGAACAAGACAAAAATAGGTGATTAGTATCTTCTCTATGTTGGTTTCATAGGTGACATTTAGAGAAAATTTGGATCCCAAAATATTGTATACAAACATCAATGGGGATCCTGTTATGAGAAATATTCCTAACAAGAGTAAGTCTCAAGGTCTTAATCCAAGGTTTTCAAAAATATTTCAACCACCATAAGCTAGAATAAAAATTAATGAAATTGTAATTGTAAAAAAATTTGTAATCCAGAACACCATTATAAGCAGGTTCCCAAATGAGAAAATCCTCGGAGTTGGAGAAGGGGTAGTTGTCAATAACATGACTAATGTTATCAAGAAGGCTGGTGTTGTGATAATTAAAAACATCCATTATGGTGGAGTTGGTATTATCAGGAAGAGAATTGGGAGGCAATAAAGAGATTAAAGGAGCACCAGTCTAGTTGTCAATCCAAAAATTCATGTAAGAATTAGTACTAACCATCCATCTAGATTTATTCATAATGTTGGTGGAAGATTTCTTGTTGGACGGCTAGATAGAAGAAGTGATGTAGTTCAAATTTCCATTATTAATTTTAGTAAGGAATCTTTTTTTGAGGAAAGAAGTGGAATTAGATCTATTATGAAGCAACCTCCAAGTAAACATGTCCTAGAGATAATCAATAAAGAGTTTAAGATTCTTGATTCTAAGACCACCCTTGTCTAAAGGTTTACAAAAATCAGCCCAAGGGATGGTCACAAGATTCTTTTCAAGCGTGCTTCTGGTCCAAAATTTTTTTTTAATGAAAATTTTAATTTTCTTAAGGATACCCACAGGCCATTTTCACACCATCATCGAGTAGACCATTTTGGAAATGATTGTAGATTTCACAAGACAAATTCTTATATCCATAGATAGGGATTTTACCTTACAAGAAGAAATTTGATCGGTAATTTGATCAAATTGATGTACAAGTAACAAGATTTATGCCTTCCCCAAAATATAGGAACACCAAGAAAAGTTAATGGGAAATAACATTCCTTCATACCTAAGTAATTAATGATATAAATTTTTCTATTAGAGGAAAAAACATTCCGAAAAACACAAAGGATTTTCTCCATCTTATAGATTGACCAGAGATTTCATCATAATGAGACAAGGCATTTTTAAGATTTTGGATATTCTTTTTATCACCTTGTAAGAACATGATGATGTCATCATCATATAAAAGATTCATGGGAACATTTAAGTTTCTAGAAGCCTGAATATGTTTAATCTTGTTTTGATCCATATGTTGAGTGAGAAATCTTCTTAAGTAATCTTCCACTATGGTAAAGATAATGAAAAAAAGAGGATCTTTTTGCCTAACTCCTTTGGTGCATTTAAAAAAACCCTTAGGGTCACCATTGATAAGAACAGAGTTAGAGGATGAATTGAATAAAGTGCTTATCATACCAGTAAAAGAGTCATTAAAACCAAAGATTTTTAGAACCTTGAAAATAAAATTCCAATACATGGTTTCAAAATCATTCCTAATTTCAAGTTTAATGGCAACACTACCTCTTGTTGAGACTTTCTTTTAGATGTTAGTGCATTATGAGGCAAGACAGATGCAATATTCAATAGAACTACCTTTGATAAAACCATATTGATTCCAAGAAACAATTATATTGCAAATTAAAGTAAGTATATTAGCAAGGAGTTTAGAGATAATTTTGTAAATGGTATTAATAAACACAATAGGATGAAAAAGATGAATCTCAAAAGAATTTTACACTTTAGGAATAAGAGTAAGGAATTGGGAATTTAAGCCATGTGAAAGAATACCATTGGAAAATAAAACATTGAAAAGTTTGCAAACATTCAATTGAATAATCTCCCAATAATGTTAGAAAAAATCCATTGTTAAAACCATCAGGACCTGGGGAACTATCAGGATTATGGCTAAAGATAGTGTCTTTGATTTCATGATCAAGAGGGATTCTTAAAATATAGTTGTTATCTTCACAAGTCACCATAGTAGGAATGATATCAGGAAGGAGATATTTTCTAATAGTTGTACCATTGAACAAATTATAAAAATAAGAGACAACGTGATTAGAAATAGTTTTCCTAGTGTCAAGAGGGTGTCATCAAATATGAGAAAAGATAAAGTTCTACATAATTTTTGTAATTATTTGGAGAGAATTATAGAACTTTGTATTTTGATCTCCATCTAAAATCCATTTAGTATTGAAGATTTTCTTTCACATATTATCTTTGAGAATCAGAAAAGAGTTGGTTTTCAGAGAGGTATTGATTTCTAGTTGATAATCCAAAGAGAAGTCAGAGTAATTATTGGAGTTTTGAATTTGAGTAAGCTAGGTTTCAAGAGAGTATATGTCTTTGTTGAGTTGTTTAGATTTGGAATTACACTAACCCTTTAGGAATTGCTTAAGGTTTTTTAATTTAGTGATCCCAATAAAAGAATCATTGTGATGCCTCATGCCTTCCCAAAAGTTTTTGATAATACTAGTACATTCAGGATCTGGTGTCTAAGCATTATTTAATTTGAAAGGAAGAGTGGGTTTAATACTCCTGGTGAAAATATTTACAAGAATGGGATGATGATCCAAGTTGATCTTAGGTAATGTAATACTCAATATGGAGTCCCATTTATCAAGAGCATGAATATTAGTGAAGGACCTATCAAGTTTTCTAGCCACTACCCTATTGTAGTGTCTTATATACTAAGTGAACTTAGAACTAGTGATATTGATTTTGATAAAATTAAAATTCTCAATTGAATATTTTAATTCTCTTGAGGAGATAGAATAGTGGGATGAGAAAAATTTTTCATTGGAGGTAAGAATTGCATTGAAATCCCCAATCACAAACCAGAGTTCATGGATAATGTTATTTAGAATATTAATATCCTTCCAAATAGGTATTCTATCATGGTACCTATTATTAGCATATATCATAGTGAAAAAAGAGTGTAATCCATCAGAGTATAAATCATAGGTAAACATTTGTTCAGAAACTTCGAAATAATTAATAGATTACATGGATGAATGATAAAAAAATCCAAAGGGATTCAATAGCAGGATAATCTTTGCAAGCACCAAGTAAAGTATAACCATAAGAACAAAGATGCAAGAATTTTGATAAAAATAAATTTTAGGCTCAGAAATAGTAAAAAAATTGGCTTGTGAGTTAAAATAAATATTTTAAGAACAATATATGTCTCAGGGTTAGCAATACCACGAAAATTACAAAAAAAACAATTAAATGGAACTTGTATTTGGAGTTAGCACTATAAGGCCCCGACCTTAAACATTACTTATTATTGAATTAAATGAATAATTCACATTGAGGATCTTTTCAGGTTTAGAGTTTTAGAGAATTAGGACATAACTATTACCTCTCAAATATTACAAAGTATACACTTCTACTAAGTTTCCATAAAATAAAAACTCTTAAAAAGAAACATGTCTAGTTCCATGTTTTAGATAACATGCCTTTCCTTGATCCCATCCTTGAACCTATTCATCTTTAAGTCCTGTGGAAAACATTTCAAAAACTTGGGATGAGGATAAAAATCCCAGTAAAGGATACACAAGGAAGGAAAACTGTTAGTTTTTCAAAACAACAAGTAAACCAAGAATACTTTATCAAAGTAATACTTTTCACCTTTATGAAGTAGTAAAAAAACTCTTCACTGAATAAAAGATCATTACTTACCCCATTTTGTAACCAAAAGATTACCATAAAAACCCATATAAATAACACATAACATATAAAGGTAACTTGGGACATAAACATACTTAAATGGAATAACCATACGGTCAACTTCCACACATATCACTTAATGGAATAGCCATACGACCGACTTCCATACCCAATGCATTAGAGGTTATAACGTAACCACCCGTCCTGGTATTCACGACACCACCTGTCATATGGTTTATCACGTAACCACCAATAAAATGTCCAAGTACCATCATTAAACATAAAATATTGAAAATATAAACATTTCAATAACAACATATCATTTGTAATCACAATAAGTAATTCCAAGATATTGAATTAATCAATCCATTTTCCAAAATCATTTAAAAGAGATTTTTGAATCAAAGTGTCCCATACCAATTTGAATATTTTAATGGAATTATAATTTTAAAACATTAATGTCCATATAAATAAATACTGAAAACCATTTTTAAAACATGTACATTAAAGATAAATATTTAGAATAATGAATCTTTAAAACATTTAAAACGATATTTTTGTTAATGAGTTTTTAACAAATTGAGAGACTCTTGAATACAAATAATTGAGGAATAACATTTAATCCGAGATTGAAAATATCATGAGAATAAAGGGATTCATGATATAATATGTCAAAGGAAATTATACACACCATATAAGAGTGAATTGGTGCATAACAATAATGAAGTCTCAATGGAAATGTAAATTGATATGAAATCCATTACAAAGATGGTATCCTTAAATTAAGGATAAATCTATCACATAATTATGTGTGAGAAATATAAATACACAAAATATAAGTGGATATTAAGTTTGAAACAATCAGAGGTCATTCACACATAATCTTGGAAAAAAAACCAATGACATAGATATTTAACTCAATGAAATGATATTGAGTTATGATTTCCCATACAAGTTCGTAAGAATTTATCAATGAGATGATTATGTGTAGAAATAGTATATCTACACAAAGGTTTGTGGAAATTACAATATAGATATTCCATACAAAATCATGGCATAATAAAATCAAGAAGTAGAGGTTTAACCCAAATAATTGAAAGTGGGTTAAGAAGTTCCCTTACAGAAATCTGACAGCCTAACGACGTCACTTTAAAATTCAGAAAATGAGTTGATGAGAGATAAAATGGTATCACATCACATGGACATAAAATTTACATAAATAAGGATATATAATAACATATCCCAACATAGTATTATGTGAATTAAAAGACATAACAAAATAAGTCTTTTAAAAAGAGGAGGGTGAAAGGTCCCCTTGCCGAGTTGGGTAACTTTCGAAACGTACACCCCATGGAAGAAAGGTCATAAAATGAAGATGTAAATACCCATAAATAAAATTATACTACAAAAAGTGTATAATAATGGTCAGTACATACACCAATCAAAGGAAATAGTGGCAAACGTAGCATAAATGTCACAGGAATAAAAGTGAGATGAAAAATCCCTTACGAAAACTCGGCAGCCTAACGGCGCCACTTAAAACTTCCAAAAATGGTTTTATGAGATCAAATAGGGTCTCTCATAATAAAAAAAAAATAAAAATTACAGTATGAGGAATATAAAATAACATCCCAAACATAATAAATATGGGCTTAAAAGAAATAACATAAAAGATAGTACTTAAAAAGTAAGAGAGAGGTTGGATCTCTTACCTCAAGTCTGACTTGTCTTGTTCGTTTCTTTATATACCTGAATAATAAAATTTTGTCAATTTATAATTGATTAAATACCTCCTATAAGGATTATTATTCAGTTCATATCACATATTATAATGTTATAATAATTTTTTAATAATTTTAGTTCATATCAGACGTTTTTGTCGATGTTTGATACATGAGTCAAAAATGAACTAGTTTGAAAATGATTGTCCATGTAGTTATAAGTAAATCATCTCCAGAATAGTATTAATGATTTAAATATCATATATATCCAGTACATATTAATTTTATACTACTCCATAACATTTGGAGATAAAAAGAAATGAAATGCACCGTTCATGGAGACGGTAGGCCGTACGTACGCATGAACGCTACTTTCATTTCTTTGTCTTATTAATGGAATTAAAAAAATTGAGAGATATATATATTATAATTCCAGTATAATATATATTTTATATATGTCACATATGTTCATTAATTTTATTCTTTATACATTCCATGTATTGCATGAACGAGTCACATCACTTGAGGGGGCGGTAGTCCACACTTCCTCGTATGAAATTATCGCATTTGCACAACATGAAAAGCATAAAGGGATTTTTTAAATATAAAATTCAGAAGCAGAAAGAACACATAAATACCATATATATCATATATAAAATACAGTTACATCATAATGGCCACCATTAAAGGTGTTAAAATAAGATTGAACAATCATCGCTTCGTGAGGCAGAAATTCGCCATCCACAGAAACAGTATGTTCTTTAACCATTAGACGAAGGTGTGCGTTAGTGTAGCTAGAATAATTCTTATAAAAACATCCTAGTATATTTAAGATACTGTTTTTGTTACAAAATAAATAAATAAAAAGATTTTAGGGGGTTAGAGAAGCAAAATAAAACAAAAGAACACTAGGGAAAACATTACCTTTAAAATGGGTAACTCTTTTTGATTTGGGCTCAAAGGCTTCCTTGGGAAGACTTATTCCCAAAGTTAAGCTTCTAAGAGTAAGAGAGGGATTTGGAGAGACAAAATGTTCAGGTTTTGGCTGATCCAAAGGCTTGAGAGGTGTGGGTAAGGTGGTAGAGGTTGGCGCCTTTTATAAGAGGAGAGGATGGGCACTCTTGGAAAGTTATAAAAGGTTACTTTATTATAAAATGATTTTCAGATTTTAAAGGTCCCAAAATTATATTTTTCATGGATAAAGTGATAAGAGTTCGAAATCCACCCATAAAATAGGTTTTTTACATGTGTAGGGATTATATTTTACATTATCCTTTCATTTTATTTAAATTGTTAAATAATGAGGTAATCGCTGCATCTTCATGGTGTCATAAATAATTTAATTTATTTAGTGTCTAAAAATTATAAAAAAAATATCATGATGTAGGAAATATTTTTGTCTTTATAATGAATATTTATAGTAAAAAATTTGACTTTTATAACCCAATTTAAAAATTGTTTTAGTAAAATAACTCATGTTTGTGACATTTTTATTTTATCTTTAAATAAAAAGTTATTTATGTCATTTTCCTACCAAAGTGGCTCTATGGGGTCCCCAAGTTGACCCATGGATTTTCATGGTCGCCCATGACACATCCAATGAGGGTAGGAGATGTGTCTAGGTAATTTCATATTATTAAAACATTATTTTTACCTTAAATTACACTAATTACCTTTAATCGCGATTAATAAAACTTAAAAGTTACTATTCACCAAAAATTATTTTAATCTCATTGAACCACATTTTACTTCTTAATGACAACCATGTTTGTCGGATTTTTGAAAATCAAATCACATGAGTGGAAAAGTTTCATTTTAATGAAAAATCAGTTTCTTTAACTATCACTTAGTGGTTTCACTATTCATCAAAAATTGAAGTTTTTCAGAAAAATACCAAAATTCCACCCTAAGCTATATTTGATATTACGAATTCAAAAATGATGTCTATTTTACAAAATTCAAAACATATAAGTTACATTAATTAATTTAATAATTAATTCCCGTTGTCAGAACAAATAGCGTGTTTTTATGAAACAATATATATCAAAAGATTGACACTAGTTTAAGTCCAATTTCAAAATGAAATTAATCCCAATGACCACTATTGGATTAAATGGTAAAAAATATATTCTAATTTCACTTTAAAACCAATTCAATATATAATCTAATCAAACAAATAAATTATATTAAAAAGAGGTTTTGAATTAAAATGCAACATTTTTCAATATTCATTAAAAAATAAACTTTATCGAAAAAATACCAAAACTTTACACAAAGTAAATTTTGATGTTACAATTCTAAATAAGAATTTTATTTTGTCAAATATAACACATAAAATTGTCAACAAGTGGATTTAAAAGAGGTTCTCCATTAAAAGGCGGTTAATCGACCTTTTAAAGAATATTAGAATGTTTACATTTAAATTTGGATTCATTCACATTTTTAATCCTCTAACATTTAGTGCAAAAAGTAAAACTATTTGACAAACATATATAATCATTTTTTAGTTAGTTCTGTTCATTCCCGCCATTACAACGGCTAGGTGTTAACTACCATTTAAAATAATATTATTTTATTATTAGAGTGCAACGTAAGATTTCAAAGAAACTCGTTGTTGCGTATTGGGTATGCCATCAAGCATAGCGTTCCCTTTAAAGTAATATTAATATTTTATTCAAAAATATGGATCAATATGAAAATTTCATATTTTTTATTTACCTGGGGTGTTACATCCTTCCCCCCTTTTGGGAATTGCGTCCTCGCAATTTTAAAATTGGGCTTGGAAGCTTCATTGAAAATACCACATCGGAACAAGAGTTAGTAAAACTATCACATTAAAAGAATGGGAGAGAAGTACAAATGTCACCCAAGTTAACCCATACTAGTATTCTAAGTATGAAAATATGGATATGGAGGAAAAAAAGGGTCATGTTCTGATGGAGAGTGATCGAAAACATGTTTAGGAGAAAGTTAACCATATGAAAATCACAAACTTGTGATTGGTTAAACGGTATTTGATTCCCCGGTAGAAAAAATTAACAGACAAAATTTTTGTTTCAAGTTACTTTTCATTGAGGAATTTATTTATGAGCATAACTAAAACATAAGGAAACATACTTTTCATGTTGACTTTCAACTTTTACTAGATTTCTTACATGAACTCATATTTTCTCCAAAATACGAGTATTTAGGATGACTTGTTCGCATTAAGAGAGCTATATTCAACTTCTAGAGAATCACCTAATCCTCAAAATAGAACTATATACTTCCCATGTCTTTAGACCCTTAACAAAACCAAAATTGTTATAACAAGATAAGATAATCCAGAAAAGGATAACCCTTTATAAAAAGAAAATCTATTCTTAATATCCAAAATTTGTCCAACAAAACCCAAAGTTCAACAAGGACCATTCGATAAACAATTTGTCCATAAAATTCTTCAAAGTAAACCAAACTAAGATTGAAACCCAAATATTTGAAGGATTTAGTCACATAGTCTACCAAGGTACAAATTAACACTTATCTTCAAATAATATCAGTTGCTCTAGAAGTCTCATATTGAAAAGTAATTAACCTAATCACATATCCTCCATGATAGGTTAATAATTTCCATAGATAACCCAAAATAAACTTATTCTAGATTCATAAGATCATCTAACTAAAAATAATTATTCAAACTAACCAGGGACTTCACATAGTCTAGTGGTAGGCGATAAATACCAGTCGCACTTTGGTTGTGGGTTCGATTCCCGTATCTTCCTCCGACGCGACGGGTTGTCCCACGGTCTGCGTGTTGTCCTTTTCCCAAAACTATATAATTCCTATAACATTCCCCAAAAAGAGATAAAATCTTCAAAAATAACCATAACATAATTTAACCTCAATTTTATCTCATGTCGTTCATATTCCATCATAACATATAGTAACCCATAATTACCTCAAAAGTAAGGATCATATAAACCCTAATGGTTACCTTTATAAATATTACCTAAACTTCCACGTCGAGTTGGCTCTCTCGTACATGATGCATTAGAGAACTCAACAAGTTTCAAGTGGTTGATCATGAATCCTGATAGTTGGTTTAGAATAACCACAAGATTTCTCATTGAATCCCCCATTTCATCCAGTCTCTTAATCAGAGAACCACCACAGTTTCCTTCAAACCCATTGTCACTTTGGTGCCTGTAAGATCCATCCATTTACTAAAACAAAAAAGGTCAGTGTGAGTATATCAACAAAATTATCATGTGCTAAAGAGGAAGATAAACACTAAAATATACTTATCCAAGTTATCTCAAACTCATTCCATCATTCAAAAATATCAATGAATCTATCTAATATAATAACCATTGTGGTTATACAGAACTTGTCACTTATGATTAAAGAATACCCTAACCTCTAAAGTTATTTAAACCGACCTTTGATACCAACTATAAGTCCCCAACCTTAAACGTTAATTATTATTGAATTAAATGAATAATTCACATTGAGGATCTTTTCAGGTTTAGAGTTTTAGATAATTAGGACAAAACTATTATATCTCAAAGATTACAACGTATACACTTCTACTAAGTTTCCATAAAATAAAAACTCTTAAAAAGAAACATGTCTAGTTCCATGTTTTAGATAACATGTCTTTCCTTGATCCCATCCTTGACCCTATTCATCTTTAAGTCAAGTGGAAAACATTTCAAAAACATGGGATGAGCATAAAAAGCCCAGTAAAGGATACACAAGGAAAGAAAACTGTTATTTTTTCAAAACAACAAGTAAACCAAGAATACTTTATCAAATGAATAATTTTCACCTTTATGAAGTAGTAAAAAAACTCTTCACTGAATAAAAGATCATTACTTACCCCTTTTGTAACCAAAACATTAGCATAAAAACCAATATAGAGAACACATAACATATAAAGGTAACTTGGGACATAAACATACTTAAATGGAATAACCATACAGTCGACTTCCACGCATATCACTTAATGGAATAGCCATGCGGCCGACTTCCATACCCAATGCATTGGAGGTTATAACGTAACCACCAGTCCTGGTATTCACGGCACCACCCGTCATATGGTTTATCACGTAACCACCCGTAAAATGTCCAAATACCATCATTACACATAAAATTTTGAAAATATAAACATTTCAATAACAAAATTTCATTTTCAATCACAATAATTAATTCCAAGATATTGAATTAATCAATCCATTTTCAAAAATCATTTAAAAGAGATTTTTGGATCAAAGTGTACCATACCACTTTGAAGCTTTTAATGGAATTATAATTTTGAAACATTAATGTCCATATAAATAAATACTTAAAACCATTTTGAAAACATGGAAATTAAAGATAAATATTTAGAATAATAAATCTTTAAAACATTTAAAACGATATTTTTGTTAAAGAGTTTTTAACAAAATGAGAGACTCTTGAATAAAAATAATTGCGGAATAAAATTTAATCCGAGCTTTACAATATCATGAGAATAAAAGGATTCATGATATAATATGTCAAAGGACAGTATACACACCATATAAGAGTGAATTGGTGCATAACAACAATGAAGTCTTAATGGAAATGTAAATTGAGATGAAATCCATTATAAAGATGGTATCCTTAAATTAAGGATAAATCTATCACATAATTATGTGTGAGAAATATAAATACACCCAATATAATTGGATATTAAGTGTGAAACAATCAGAGTTCATTAACACATAATCTTGGAAAAACAAAACCAATGACATAGATATTTAACTCAATGAAATGAGATTGAGTTATGATTTCCCATACAAGTTCGTAAGAATTTATCAATGAGATGATTATGTGTAGAAATAGTATATCTACAAAAAGGTTTGTAGAAATTACAACATATAGATTCCACACATAATCATGTCATAATAAAATCAATAATTATAGGTATAACCCAAAGAATTGAAATTGGGTTAAGTAGTTCCCTTACAGAAATCTGACAGCCTAACGGTGTCACTTTAAAATTCAGAAAATGAGTTGATGAGAGAGAAAATGGTATCTCATCACTTTGAAATAAAATTTACATAAATAATTATATATAAGAACATATCCCAACATAATATTATGTGAATTAAAATACGTAATAAAATAATTCTTTTAAAAAGAGGAGGATGAAAGGTCCCATTGCCGAGTTGGGTAACGTTCGAAACGTACACCCCATGGAAGAAAGGTCATACAATGAAGATGTAAATACCCATAAATGAAATTATACTACAAAAATTTTATAATAATGGTAATTACATACACCAATCAAAGTAAATAGTGGAAAACGTATCATAAATGTCACAGAAATAAAAGTGAGATGAAAAATCCCTTACGAAAACTCGGCAGCCTAACGGGGCCACATAAAAATTCCAAAAATAAATTTATGAGATCAAATAGTGTATCTCATAATATGAACATAAAAATTACAGTATGAGGAATATAAAATAACATCCTCAAACATAATAAAGATGGGCTTAAAAGAAATAACATAAAAGAGAGTACTTAAAAAAAGAGAGAGGTTGGATCCCTTACCTCAAGTCTGACTTGTCTTGTTCGTTTCTTTATATTGCTGAATAATAAACTTTGGTCAATTTATAATATCTTAAGGAACTCCTTTAAGGATTATTATTCATTTCATATCACATATTATAATGTTATAATAATTGTTTAATAATGTTAGTTCATATCAGACATTTTTTTCGATGTTTGGTACATGAGTCAAAAATGAACTTGTTTGAAGATGATTGTCCATGTAGTTATAAATAAATCATCTCAAAAATAGTATTAATGATTTAAATATCATATATACCCAGTATATATTCATTTTATACTACTCCATAACATTTTGAGAAAAAAAGAAATGAAATGCACCGTTCATGGAGACGGTAGGTCGTACGTACAAATGAACGCTACTTTCATTTCTTTGTCATATTAATGGAATTAAAAAAATTGAGAGATATATATATTCTAATTACAGTATAATTTATATGTTATATAGGTCACATATGATCATTAATTTCATTCTTTATACATTCCATTTATTGTATGAACGAGTCACATCACTTGAGGGGCGGTAGTCCACACTTCCTCGTATGAAATTATCGCATTTGCACAACTTGAAAAGCATAAAGGAATTTTTTAAATATAAAATTCAGAAGCATAAAGAAAAAATAAATACCATATATATCATATATAAAATACAGTGACATCATAATGGCCACCTTTAAAGGTGTTAAAAGAAGATTGAACAATCATCGCTTCGTGAGGCAGAAATTTTTCATCCACAGAAACAGTATGTTCTTTAACAATTAGATGAAGGTGTGTGTTAGTGTAGCTCGAATCCTTCTTATAAAAACATCCTAGTATATTTAATATATTGGTGTTGTTACAAAATAAATAAATAAAAATATTTTAGGGGGTTGGAGAAGCAAAATAAAACAAAAGAACCCTAGGAAAAACATTACCTTTAAAACGGGTAACTCTTTTTGATTTGGGATCAAAAGCTTCCTTGGGAAGACTTCTGCCAACAGTAAGGCTTATAGGAGTGAGATAGGGATTTTTAGAGACAAAATTGGCAGGGGTTGTCCGATACAAAGGCTTTAGAGGTGTGGGTAAGGTGGTAGAGGTGGGGGCCTTTTATAAGAGGAGAGGAGGGGCACTCTTGGAAAGTTATAAAAGGTTAGTTTATTATAAAATGCTTTTCGAATTTTAAAGGTCCCAAAATTATATATTTCTAGGATAAGGTGATAAGAGTTCTAAATACACCCATTAAATAGGTTTTTGACATGTTTAGGTCTTATATTTTACATTATCTTTTCATTTTATTTAAATCGTTAAATAATGAGGTAATCGCCGCAACATCATGGTGTCATAAATAATTTAATTTATTTAGTGTCTAAAAATTATAAAAAAATAACATGATATAGGAAATCTTTTTATATTTCTAATGAATATTTATAGTCAAAAATATGACTTGTATAACCTCACTAAAAAATTGTTTTAGTAAAACAACTCATGTTTGTGACATTTTTATTTTAACTTTAAATAAAAAGTTATTTATGTCATTTTCCTACCAAAGTGGCTCCATGGGGTCCCCAAGTTGACCCATGGATTTTATGGGTCATCCATGACACATCAAATGAGGGTAGGACATGTGTCTAGGTCATTTCATATTATTAAAACATTATTTTTACCTTAAATTACACTAATTACCTTTAATCACGATTAATAAAACTTAATGGTTACTATTCACCAAAAATTATTTTAATCTCATTGAACCACATTTTACTTCTTAATGACAACCATGTATGTCAGATTTTTAAAAATCAAATCATAGAAGTGGCAAAGTTTCATTTAAATGAAAAATCAGTTTCTTTAACTACCACTTAGTGGTTTCACTATTCATCAAAAATTGAAGTTTTTCAGAAAAATACCAAAAATCCACCCTAATCTATATTTGATATTTTTAATTCAAAAATGATGTCTATTTTACAAAATTCAAAACATATAAGTTACATTAATTAATTTAATAATTAATTCCCGCTGTCAGAACAAATAGCGTGTTTTTATGAAACAATATATATCAAAAGATTGACACTAGTTTAAGTCCAATTTCAAAGTGAAATTAATTCCAATGACCATTATGGGATTAAATGGTAAAAATATATTCTAATTTTAATTTAAAACCAATTCAATAGATAATCTAACCATATAAATAAATTATATTAAAAAGAGGTTTTGAATTAAAATACAATATTTTTCAATATTCATTAAAAATGAACTTTATCGGAAAAATACCAAAACTTTACACAAAGTAAATTTTGATGTTCCGATTCTAAAGAAGAATTTTATTTTGTCAAATATAACACATAAAATTTTCAACAAGTGTATTTAAAAGAGGTTCACCATTAAAAGGCAGTTAATCGATCTTTTAAATAATATTAGAATGTTTACACTTAAAGTTGGATTCATTCGCATTTTTAATCCTCTAACATTTATTGTAAAAAGTAAAAAAATTTGAAAAACATATATAATAATTTTGTAGTTAGTTCTATTCATTCCCGAAATTACAACGGCTAGGTGTTAACTACCATTTAAAATAATATTATTTTATTATTAGGGTGCAACATAAGATTTCAAAGAAACTCGTTGTTGCGTATTGGGTATGCCATCGAGCATATCATTCCCTTTAAAGTAATATTAATATTTTATTCAAAAATATGGATAAATATGATAATGTCATATTCTTTATTTACTTGGGGAGTTACATCCTTCCCCCATTTTGGGAATTGTGTCCTCGCAATTTTAAAATTGGGCTTGGAAGCTTCATTCAAAAATCCCACATCGGAATAAGAGTCCGTAAAACTATCACTTTAAAAGAATGGGAGAGAAGTAAAAATGTCACCTGAGTTAACCCATACTAGTATTCCAAGTATGAAAATATGGATATGGAGGAAAAAAAAGGGTCATGTTCTGATGGAGAGTGATCAAAAACATTTTTAGGAGAAATTTAACCACAAGAAAATTGCAAAATTGTGATTGGTTAAATGGTATTTGATTCCCCGGTAGGAAAAATTAACAGAAAACATTTTTGTTTTAAGTTACTTTTCATTGAGGAATTTATTTATGAGCTTAACTAAAACATAAGGAAACATACTTACTTGTCATGTTGACTTTCAACTTTTACTATATTTCTTACACGAACTCATATTTTCTCCAAAAGACGAGTATTTAGGATGGATTGTTCGCATTAAGAGAGCTATATTCAACTTCTAGAGAATCACCTAATCCTCAAAAGAGAACTATATACTTCCCATGTCTTTATAACCCTACCAAAACCAAAATTTTTAGAACAAGATCAGATAATCCCGAAAAGGATAACCCTTTATAAAAATAAAATATATTCTTAATATCCAAAATTTGTCCAACAAAACTCAAAGTTCAACGAGGACCATTTGACAAACAATTTGTCCATAAAATTCTTTATTGTAAACCAAACTAAGATCGAAACCCAAATATTTGAAGGATTTAGTCACATATTCTTAAAAGGTACAAATTAACACTTATCTCCAAATAATATCAGTTTCTTTAGAAGTATCATATTGAAAAGAAATTAACCTAATAACATATCCTCCATGATAGGTTAATAATTTCCACAGATAACCCAAAATCAACTTATTCTAGATTTATAAGATCATCTAACTAAAAAGAATTAGTCAAACTAACCAGGGACTTCACATAGTCTAGTGGTAGGCGATAAATACAAGTCGCACTTTGGTTGTGGGTTCGATTCCTGCAGCTTCGTCCGACGCGACGGGTTGTCCCACGGTCTGCGTGTTGTCCTTTTCCCAAAACTATATAATTCTTATAACATTCCCCAAAAAGAAATAAAATCTTCAAAAATAACCATAACATAATTTAACCTCAATTTTATCTCATTTCGTTCATATTCCATCATAACATATTGTAACCCATAATTACCTCAAAATTAAGGATCATATAAACCCTAATGGTTACCTTTATAATTATTACTTGAACTTCCACTTCGATTTGATTCTCTCGTAAATGATGCATTAGAGAACTCACCGAGTTTCAAGTGGTTGATCATGACTCCTGATAGTTGGTTTAGAATAACCACAAGATTTCTCATTGAATCCCCCATTTCATCCAGTCTCTAAATCAGAGAACCACCACAGTTTCCTTCAAACCCATTCTCACTTTGGTGCCTGCTAGATCCATCCATTTACTAAAACAAAAAAGGTCAGTGTCAGTATATCAACAAAATCATCATGTGCTAAAGAGGAAGATAAACACTAAGATATACTTATCCAAGTTATCTCAAACTCATTCCATCATTAAAAAATATCGATGACTCTATCTAATATAATAACCATTGTGGTTATATACAACTTGTCACTTATGCTTAAAGAATACCCTAACCTCTAAAGTTATCTAAACCGACCTTTGATACCAACTATAAGGCCCCATCCCTAAACATTACTTATAATTGAATTAAATGAATAATTCACATTGAGGATATTTTTAGGTTTAGAGTTTTAGAGAATTAGGACATAACAATTACATCTCAAAGATTACAGAGTATACACTTCTACTATGTTTCCATAAAATAAAAACTCTTAAAAAGAAACATGTCTAGTTCCATGTTTTAGATAGCATGTCTTTCCTTGATCCCATCCTTGACCCTATTCATCTTTAAGTCCTGTGGAAAACATTTCAAAAACTTGGGATGAGCATAAAAATCCCAGTAAAGGATACAAAAGGAAGGAAAACAGTTAGTTTTTCAAAACAACAACTAAAACAAGAATACTTTATCAAAGTAATACTTTTCACCTTTATGATGTAGTAAAAAAACTCTTCACTGAATAAAATATCATTACTTACCCCTTTTTTAACCAAAATATTACCATAAAAACCCATATAAAGAACACATAATATATAAAGGTAACTTGGGACATAAACATACTTAAATGGAATAACCATACGGTCGACTTCCACACATATCACTTAATGGAATAGCCATGCGGTCGACTTCTATACCAAATGCATTCAAGGTTATAACGTAACCACCCATCCTGGTATTCACGGCACCACCCGTCATATGGTTTATCAAGTAACCACCCCTAAAATGTCTAAGTGCCATCATTACACATAAAATATTGAAAATATAAACATTTAAATAACAACATTTCATTTTCAATCACAATAAGTAATTCCAAGATATTGAATTAATCAATCCATTTTCAAAAATCATTTAAAAGAGATTTTTGAATCAAAGTGTCCCATACCAATTTAAATATTTTAATGGAATTATAATTTTAAAACATTAATGTAAATATAAATAAATACTGAAAACCATTTTTAAAACATGGACATTAAAGATAAATATTTAGAATAATGAATCTTTAAAACATTTAAAACGATATTTTTGTTAAAGAGTTTTTAACAAAATGAGAGACTCTTGAATACAAATAATTGTGGAATAACATTTAATCCGAGCTTTAAAATATCATGAGAATAAATGGATTCATGATATAATATGTCAAAAGACAGTATACACACCATATAAGAGTGAATTGGTGTATAAAAACAATGAAGTCTCAATGGAAATGTAAATTGAGATGAAATCCATTATAAAGATGGTATCCTTAAATTAAGGATAAATCTATCACATAATTATGTGTGAGAAATATAAATACACCCAATATAATTGGATATTAAGTGTGAAACAATCAGAGGTCATTCACACATAATCTTGGAAAAACAAAACCAATGACATAGATATTTAACTCAATGAAATGAGATTGAGTTATGATTTCCCATACAAGTTCGTAAGAATTTATCAATGAGATGATTATGTGTAGAAATAGTATATCTACACAACGGTTTGTGGAAATTACAACATAGAGATTACACACATAATCATGGAATAATAAAATCAAGAAGTATAGGTTTAACCCAAATAATTGAATGTGGGTTAAGAAGTTCCCTTACAGAAATCCGACAGCCTAACGGCATCACTTTAAAATTCAGAAAATGAGTTTATGAGAGAGAAAATGGTATCTCATCACTTGGACATAAAATTTACATAAATAAGTATATATAAGAACATATCCCAAAATAATAGTATGTGAATTAAAATATATAACAAAAGAAGTCTTTTAAAAAGAGGAGGGTGAAAGGTCCCCTTGCCGAGTTGGGTAACTTTCGAAACGTACACCCCATGAAATAAAGGTCATACAATGAAGATGTAAATACCCATAAATGAAATTATACTACACAAAGTTTATAATAATGGGAATTACATACACCAATCAAAGTAAATAGTGTCAAACATAGCATAAATGTCACGGGAATAAAAGTGAGATTAAAAATCCCTTACGAAAACTCGGCAGCCTAACGGCGCCACTTAAAAATTCCAAAAATAAATTTATGATATCAAACAGGGTCTCTCATAATATGAACATAAATATTACAGTATGATTAATATATAATAACATCCCCAAACATAATAAATATTGGATTAAAAGAAATAACATAAAATAGAGTACTTAAAAAGAAAGAGAGAGGTTGGATCTCATACCTGAAGTCTGACTTGTCTTGTTCGTTTCTTTATATTCCTGAATAATAAATTTTATCAATTTATAATTGCTTAAGGACCTACTTTAAGGATTATTATTCAGTTCATATCACATATTATAATGTTATGATAATTTTTTAATAATGTTAGTTCATATCAGACGTTTTTGTCGATGTTTGGTACATGAGTCAAAAATGATCTTGTTTGAAAATGATTGTCCATGTAGTTATAAGTAAATCATCTCCAGAATAGTATTAATGATTTAAATATCATATATATCCAGTAAATATTAATTTTATACTACTCCATAACATTTGGAGATAAAAATAAATGAAATGCACCGTTCATGGAGACGGTAGGTCGTACGTACGCATGAACGCTACTTTCATATCATTGTCATATTAATGGAATTAAAAAAAATTGAGAGATATATATATTATAATTATAATATAATATATATGTTATATAGGTCACATATGTTCATTAATTTCATTCTTTATACATTCCATGTATTGCATGAACGAGTCACATCACTTGAGGGGGCGGTAGTCCACACTTCCTCGTATGAAATTATCGCATTTGCACAACATAAAAAGCATAAAGGAATTTTTTAAATATAAAATTCAGAAGCATAAAGAAAACATAAATACCATATATATCATATATAAAATATAGTGACATCATAATTTCCACCTTTAAAGGTGTTAAAAAAATATTGAACAGTCATCGCTTCGTGAGGCAGAAATTTTCCATCCACAGAAACAGTATGTTCTTTAACCATTAGACGAAGGTGTGTGTTAGTGTAGCTCGAATACTTCATATAAAAAAATCCTAGTATATTTAAGATACTGGTGTTGTTACAAAAGAAATAAATAAAAAGAGTTTAGGGGGTTGGATAAGCAGAATAAAACAAAAGAACACTAGGGAAAATATTACCTTTAAAACGGGTAACACTTTTTGATTTGGGCTCAAAGGCTTCCTTGGGAAGACTTATATCCAAAGTGAGGCTTATAGGAGTAATAGAGGGATGTGGAGAGACAAAATGGGTAGGGGTTGGCCGAGCCAAAGGCTTTAGAAGTGTGGGTAAGGTGGTAGAGGTGGGGGCCTTTTATAAGAGGAGAGGAGGGGAACTCTTGGAAAGTTATAAAAGGTTACTTTATTATAAAATGATTTTCAGATTTTAAAGGTCCAAAAATTATATATTTCGAGGATAAGGTGATAAGAGTTCTAAATAAACCCATCCAATAGGTTTTTGACATGTTTATGTTTTATATTTTACATTATCTTTTCATTTTATTTAAATCGTTAAATAATGAGGTAATCGCTGCATCATCATGGTGACATAAATAATTTAATTTATTTAGTGTCTAAAAATTATAAAAAAATAAAATGATGTAGTAAATATTTTTATATTTATAATGAATATTTATAGTCAAAAATATTACTTGTATAACCCCATTTAAAAATTGTTTTAGTAAAACAACTCATGTTTGTGACATTTTTATTTTTACTTTAAATAAAAAGTTATTTATATAATATTCCTACCAAAGTGGCTCCATGGGGTCCCCAAGTTGACTCATGGATTGTCTTGGTCGTTCATGATACATAAAATGATGGTATGATATGTTTCTAGGTCATTTAATATTATTAAAACATTATTTTTACCTTAAATTACACTAATTACCTTTAATCGCGATTAATAAAACTTAAAAGTTACTATTCACCAAAAATTATTTTAATCTCATTGAACCACATTTTACTTCTTAATGACAACCATGTATGTCATATTTTTGAAAATAAAATCACAGAAGTCGCAAAGTTTCATTTTAATGAAAAATCGGTTTCTTTAACTACCACTTAGTGGTTTCACTATTCATCAAAAATTGATGTTTTTCAGAAAAATACCAAAAATCCACCCTAAGATATATTTGATATTCCGAATTCAAAAATGATGTCTATTTTACAAATTTCAAAACATATAAGTTACATTAATTAATTTAATAATTAATTCCCGCTGTCAGAATAAATATCGTGTTTTTATGAAACAATATATATTAAAAGATTGACACTAGTTTAAGTCCAATTTCAAAGTGAAATTAATTCCAATGACCACTATTGGATTAAATGGTAAAAATATATTCTAATTTCACTTTAAAACCAATTCAATAGATAATATAATCATATAAATAAATTATATTAAAAAGAGGTTTTGAATTAAAATGCCACATTTTTCAATGTTCATTAAAAAATGAACTTTATCGGAAAAATACCAAAAATTTACACAAAGTAAATTTTGATGTTCTGATTCTAAAAAAGAATTTTATTTTGTCAAATATAACACATAAAATTGTCAACAAGTGGATTTAAAAGAGGTTCTCCATTAAAAGGCGGTTAATCGACCTTTTAAAGAATATTAGAATGTTTACTCTTAAAGTTGGATTCATTCTCATTTTTAATCCTCTAACATTTATTGTAAAAAGTAAAAATATTTTACAAACATATATAATAATTTTGTAGTTAGTTCTGTTCATTCCCGCCATTACAATGGCTAGGTGTTAACTACCATTTAAAATAATATTATTTTATTATTAGAGTGCAACGTAAGATTTCAAAGAAAATCGTTGTTGCGTATTGGGTATTCCATCGAGCATAGCGTTCCCTTTAAAGTAATATTAATATTTTATTCAAAAATATGGATAAATATGAAAATTTCATATTCTTTATTTAACTGGGGTGTTACAAGCACTCCCTTTTTTTGAAGCACCTAATCTTTTATTCCTCCCTAGTCTTCTTATAGCTTAAGGAGAGGGTGGGATAGTTTTCTTTCCCTTTTTACTCATAGAGGAAACAACATATATATTAGAAGTACTTGTATTATCATCACTTTGTTTCATTTCATATGTTTTGGAATCCAAAGGTGTGGCCATTGAACTATCCTTTGAATTCATATGTTGTAATTTATCATTTTTTATAGGAGAGCATATAGAATTAGTAACAGTGGTGTCATTGTGTCATCCCACTTTCCCTAAAATAAAATTAGAATTAGTAGTAGGGGTATCATTGTGTGCTCCCACTTCCACTGAATAAACATTAGAATTAGTTACCTTGGTTTGTGGCTTTTTTGTAGCAGGATTCAGAAGAGCCATACCTGCAATGTTCCCAGGGGATTAGTCAACTATAAATTTGATTATCTCAGAGTTTCTACCCACTTTTGTTGATTAGATACTAGAATAGGGCTCTTTAGAGTTACAGTAAGAGAATCTTCACTCCCTGTTGGAGAAACCATTGCTACTATGAACTTCTATCCAGGATCATCAGGAATGTGGTTACCCAGATTTTCTGTAGTGACCATTAGAAGATGGCCAGAATTCATCTTGTTGACCTCAGTGATGCCACCCACCTGGTTCTGAGTAGGTCTAGATGAGACACCACTTGTCTTATCATAAAAAACTACAGTTTTCTCGATTGTTGTAGGAGAGGAAGCATCACACCCTTTGCATGAGACCACAATTGGTGTAGCAAGGTGACCGGTATCTTCATAGGTGAGCTTTTTCAGATCCTCTACAACAGGTACAGAATGATACTGCTCATAGGTTTCCAGAACTAGATTCTCAAGCTCTTCTAATATTTCTTGATCAAAAAAGGAATCTTCTTCTTCCTCAACCATCTCAGTCCAGGTAACACCCAAAGTCTCTCCCAAGAGAGATGCTTTCTTCACCCATTTTCCAGATTTCTTCTTCGTTGCTTCAAGTTTCTCTAGGGAAGTGGCCATTTCTTTATTTTTTTCTTCTAACCTGAGTCCATCCGTCATCCCTTGGTTTATCGGCTTGATTTTTTTCCACTCTAAAATTCAACAAGGAATTACCAATGATCTTACATAGCTCATATAATGGAGAATTTCACTCATATTCTATCTACACCTCAGTTTTTTAGTCATTTTCATTGAAGTAAATAACATCCAAAAGCTTGGATTCCAAATTTAACTCAACTATAAAATGATCATATAACCCAAGATACACTTTTAGAGTCCTTTGATCAATCTTTAAGGTTGTACCAATACATGAGACTACGTCGTTTAAGATATTGGGATGCTAAAAAACTAATTTAGTCCATGTAATCTCACCCAGATTTGTGTTATTGTATTCCCATAAGTATTTGGGTTAAATGCACAATCCTAGTCAGAGAATCTAAACATGTTAGGTTTGATATGAACATTACCCATTTTCCTAACTCGATCAAGTTCATATTGAAAGCATACCAGTATATGGAAATACCCACGGCCAATCAAGATGATATTCGAGTCAGAAAAACCCCAAATGTCAGTAATCCTAGGTTTAAGATCTATGGATGACAAGGGTTTATCTCCTTTGATATAAGAAATAAAACCCATAACTGAATAATTACACATTTGTGAGTGTTATTGCAGGGCCTCCGGATCTTCTTCGACTACATAGCAACCATCATCTAGTTTCTTGCAAAGTGAAGACTTCTTCGAGTTTGTTTTGAATAGATTTGTGCTTTTGAGTTCTTTGAGGAAAGAAATCCATTTGGGTCTTTCAACCAGTGTGGTTTTCTCTTTATGTGTTGTGACTCCATATCCCTCAATGGGGTTTTACCATTTAGGGTTGAAAGCCACCGTGTTGAGGCAGATTTATTGCACTTCCAGACGCTCATCGCATTAATTAAAGGCAAAGCCTAGATGCTATGAAAGAGAAGCCAATGAGAGCTCTCGATCCGCCAACCCCTTATATCCACCATATAATCAAGGGTTTATGTTATGAGATGGGTATGTTTGATTTCATGTCTAGATATATAAATATATATATCATAATCTTATCAAGTGGAACCAAATCACTATAAATTAAAATAAAAAATGTGATAGGGTCTACATAAACTTAACCAATCACATTTATACGAGTTTTGGATATATTTTAAAACATGTCTTCAAGTTAAGAAACCTTAAACTAATTTTAACATTAATCGTGATAACTTAACTTTTTACCATGATAACTTCACTATATGACCAAAAATAAAAGGTCCCTTCTAAGAAAATTTGGTCATAGTGATTAAAAATTTTTAATCCATTTTATTAGATTCAATTTATAAAGGTGGAAGAAATTACTTTTAATATAAGAACAAAAAATTCATGAATTTTGTTTAGGAAAATACCTGATTTAAGAGTAAAAAACATTTTCTTTGAAATTAAGTAATAAATAGTTTTAAAAAACTAGTTAAATGATAAAAAATAAAGGTTTTTAGACTTTTGGATAAATCCAAAATTTAAGGGAATCCTCCAACCATTCTATTAAATTCAAAGACCAATAAATTGATTTTAATTTGAATAAAATATATATTATCTTCTCAAAAGTAAAGTTTGGGTTACAAAATTCAAAATAATGTTTTAAAATGCATTATTTAACTCCATAAATAGATATTGTTTTAAAAACCACTCATACAATAGGATAAATTAAATTTTTTAGGTAATTATAACCTTTATATCTTTACTTTAACCCCTTGTTAAATCTATTTTAACCTTAACTGTGGTAACACATTTTTAATATTTTTAGTATTCACTATTTACAAAAAATAAGTTGAAAATATTAAATTATATTAATTATTCTGATTAAAAATATGGAATTAATTTTACAAATTTCGATTCATATAATTTTAAGAATATAATTTAAAATTTAACCCACAAAACATGATGAAAAGTGGTTTTCAAGAAAAATATCTTTTTGGAATAAAAATATTTTTATACCAAAATTAAAGTTTAATGTTTATTACAATAAAATTTATTCAATTATCTTTAATAAAAATGAACTAATTTTAAAACTAATCCAAAATATAATTTTATTTTAAAAATAATTGAGAAGAATAATAGATTTCAATAAAAATTTGCAGTTTCACTATTCATTAAAAAAATAACACTTCTCATAATATTATAAATGATTAATCAGAAAGTGATTTTTAAAAGGTGAATTAAAAAATTCAGTTAATTTTTCCAAATTAATGTTCTTGAATTTGGAAATAAATCTTTTAAATAAAACCATATAATGCAAAAAAACCCAATTTAGTTAGAAATAAAGCCTTTTAATTTTGACTTAAAAATTACCTAATACTCTTATAATGAATATAAATATATAAAATTTAGTTAATTAATATTAATAATACATGAAAACGGTTTATTATAACATTAACTTTTTTGTTACATTCTTCCCCCCTTTTGTAAATAGCATCATCATAATTTGAACTTGATCTCAATAATCATGAGTTTGGCATTTGAAAATACCTTTGTTGAAAAACAACATCATTAATAGATTTAATAAAAATTCCTCTTTAAAATAAGTAAAAACAAAATATGAAGGTCATCCAGAATAACACATAACTAGTTTTCAAATAGGAAAACATTATTCTAAAGTAAAAATCCACACATGGAGGAAAACATTAATGTCCAAATAATGATGGAGAGTGGTAGAGAACATTTGTCACAAAAAATTTAATGATCATGATAAGGTTTATTAACATAAAAACATAAAATAAATAGATGTGAAATTTTACAAAAAATCATTATGAATTAATGTAATAGGATGACATTTTTATTTCAAGATCATTTTTCAGATTTGAGGAATTATTTTAGCAAGACAAAATGATAAAATATACTTACTTTTTTTATTATATTTAATAAAAAATTCATCCTTCAGTTGTGATTTGATAAATTCCCTCTTCAATCTCATATCTTACTCTATGAAATGAATATTTCAGATGAATTTTTTTTAGCCTAAAACATTAAAATAAACTTCTAACTCATTAAATGATTCAAAAAATTATAACAAATTATTCTATATACCTTTAGAAATTAACCAAAACCAAAATGGTTAGCACAAGGAAAGATAATATCCAAAATGAATAAATTATATATTAATCTTAAAATCCTTAAAAATAACACCCAAACATACACTTTAAATATTCAATAAATAACTCTTAAAAATACTCCATGTCAAAAACCCCAAAATAAGAGGTACTTGGAAATGTAGTATTTTGTGATCAATTTAAAATTTATATCTAAACAAAATTAGTCACTCAAAATGTAATATACTGAAAAATTCATATTCCCTAATCATATAATATCTAAAATATGCTAATCATATCCATAAATAACAATAAATCCATATTAAAATCATATATTCTTCCAAAATATAATTCAACCATTATTCCTCAAATAAAATCATATCTTATATAATAATATTATATTTACCTTAATCATGTAATGTTCCCTGAAAATATAGTTATCCTCTTCTAAAATAATATTAATCACCAAATCACATTATAATCCCATTGTTATCTATACAATAAGAAATAATTTCCCAAATTTTAATAGCCCATAATTACCTCAACATCAAATATCATATAGTCCCTAAAGATTATAAATACCTTTAAACATATATCCACAAAATGTAAAATCATTCTTCATCAACTATGTTTTTACATGTTAATCATAAGGGTTATATATATATCAAACATCTCTAAAAACTCAATAAATTTATCCCAAATTATTCTCATCAGATAAAACCTCAAAGGGGAGTTTATTTCATTAAACTTATAGTCAACTTTAGACTAAAAAACCCATGACACTTTAGGGTTATCCCATATCATTGTGGATTCTCATTGGTTTTGATAGGTTTAATCCTCCCATTATTTATAATGGTTCATAGAGATAATGTGATTTAACCAAAGCATTATCCCTTAGGATTTTTAGACTAGGTGTGAAGTATTCAAAATAATCATCATATACTGGTGATGATTAATTTAATACCCAATATTCTCCTTTCATATTTATTACCTTTAGGTTCATTTTTTACGCAGCCACATCCACTTTCTAGTATGCATACATGGATTTCATTTCTAGAAAACCACATAATATATAATTTACCAAAAGTTGAGGATGTTATCCTTATATTAGAATTATTACTAAGGTTATCACTAATTTTTTTAATCTTAACATCTAAATTTATCTAAACCATTCCTCTGATACTAACGATAAGAAATCGATCTTAAACAATCCATAAATTGAATCTTAAGAAAAGAATTCACTCTCTTTCACTCTGAGGATATTTTTTGTTTATAGTTTTAGATAATTAGGTAATAAATTTTACATAAAAACCCATATATTACAAAGTGTAAACTTCCACTTAGTATCCATTTTTTCCAAAAAAAAATAAATTTTTTATAATTAAACATGTTTTCTTTTCTTGAAAAATATTCACAAATTTCAAAATGACTTTTTATTTGTTCTTAATCGTCCTTAAATCCTATAAAAACATTTACAATCATGGTATGAGTAGAAAAATTCTTTTAAGGGACATATAGAAAGAAATAAATAAAATTGTTTGTCCATTTTTAATCCATGAGATCATAAATGATACTTTTCCTTTAACATAATAAACTTTGATCTTAAATAATCATTTACTAACACATGAAATCATATTTACTGCCCAAAATTTTTCATAAAATAGTTTATAATAAAAAAAGAAAAAATAATAAACATGAGGGATTCTTTAGAAAACATGAGAACCCTTGAAATACATTTTCTTAAAAACACGCATTTTTCACCATTAAAGGTATTAATTATTCTTTCAAAATAAAATATCCATATATTACCTTTTTAAATAAAATTATTTCCATGAAAAATAATTAGAAACTATGGAAAATGGATGTAGTTTGTAACATCTTGAGACCTGTACTCCCAGATCCAGTGATAAAAACATAAAATTTATATTTCTAGATTTCATATCGAAAAATTTGACCCAATTTTTTCCCATCAATAATTATAAACATCAAAAGGAAATGTTGGATCACTTTCATACTTAAGAAAATTTTAGGTTTAGAGTTTTAGAAAATTATGATAAACTCATAAAAACTTGGGTTCATAAATAACTAGATAGTAATGATCAACATAATCTCCCACAATACTCATATTTTCATATTCTATATTAAGTATTCTTAATCTCCCATAAAATTACTCACACATGAAACCTTTATAATCACAAATAATTTTTCATCATTCTTCATAACCTAGGAAAATGAAACATAAGAAAGGGTTATCTCTAATACTAACAAAGGGTAAGCATGGTAGTTATCAATCAATAATCATATGAAAGAATAATATTTTCATAAGGGTATAAGATAATAACTTAAAAGGTTCACAACCAATTTGAAAAATATCGTAAACCTGAGTTATGAAGTAAAACATTATCATTTCAAAATAAATGAATCATGAGAATGATAATTCATCGTAACTCAATCATGAACCATAAGTTCATATCATAAATGTGTATATAATTATCATAAGTTTAGAAAAAAAATCATATGATAAGTTTAACTACCAAGACAATTGGATCAGGCATCAATAATTTTTTCCGATTGTAAATCAAGCACATTAACTTGTTTTCCATAATTAATAAATCACTTCAACTTGTTACATGTAAATATATAATGAGATATTATATTTTACCCAGTTAATTGGAGGGAGATATAGGTCATAGTCATTTCATATTTAAAACCATACATATGTGTGTCATGGGATCATAAAACATTCATTATATCATAACCTAGAAAAAGAAATAGGCTTCATAAACATTTTATCATACCATAACCCATGGAAATGGGTTTCATAAACATTTTTCATCATAATCATAATACATCTAGAGAATTAATAAGGATGGTATCCTTGGATCGTAACCCAGTAAATCATTAGTATAATCAAGGGATTTTTTCATTGATTAATAGAGATACAATTAAAATATCATTAAAACCTTCATGAGGAAAATACACTTTCAAATTTTTTTAAAAAATAAAATAAAAAATCTATACATGAAATAAAGAAATAATTTTATTTAAAAAATAAACATGTAAACTTGTAAATGAATTTTTAAATCATTTAGGTGTCATTATGGTGGTAAATTCCATTCATGTTTTATAAGTTAAAAAATATTCCTCACTTTTTTTTGTGAAAATTCAAAAATTACCTCATTCAAAACATAACAAGAAAATTCATTGTAATTTTTTTTGTAAAAAATAAACCAAACAAAAATATTTATTTAAAAAATCATATTATAATATTAAAATAATTCTTGAAAACCTGTTTAGAAATAATTTATATGGAAGAAAAATAATTTATGACTGAAGAGAGAAATAAAGTCAATTTTCCTTAAAAAGACTATCTTTATCTATTAAATAATTAAAATGAGGGAAATGGAATTAAAACATATAATTTTAAGAAATAACCATAGAATAATAAAATAAAAATTAATTCATAATATAAGGATCATATAATTTTTTCAATGTAAATTCAATCATAAACAATCCCGTTTAAAATAGGATTGAAACATAAACACCTTACCTCTTTAGTAACATTTAAATCATAAGCCCAATGAAAGAAAGAAACTTATATGTGTTTGAAATTACTATAACTTTCATGATAAGAATATTAATATAAATTATTGGGTAGTATATATACGACAAAAAATAAGAAAGTGGTATATAAGACATATGTCCCATGAAAGTAAAAGCGAGACGAATATCCCTTGCCTCGAGTACACCTTGCTTCAAAATTACTATAATCTTATATATAATAATTTTAAATCAATTATAATTCTATAAAAAAATAAATTTAATTCTTATAATATCATATATGATCTCTTTATAACATTTTAACACCCTCATTTATCAATAATTCTTCATTAAATTTTTTATTTCTGGGTGTTAACTGTTTCATTTATCAAGAGTATTTCAGTTCAGTTTTTATGATCCTTGTACACTAATCTTGGTTTAATCACCTACATAATATTAATATTGATTTAAATATAATATATATTCTTTATATATATATATATATACATATATATATTTAGAGTCAACCTTAAAATTTATAGTTATAAAAATTAATTACACGGAGACAGTAGACCGTATGTACACTTGAACGTTGTTTTCATTTTTTGATGGATGGAAAAAAAGAAAGTTAAATGTTAATTAAAGTCTATAAGAAAATTATTATATAATATATATCATATATATTCATTAAATTATTCATATTTTCCATCCAAGTAAAATATTAAATAAAAAAATTACATCGCTTCAGGGAGGGGCTAGTCCACACGTTTTTACAAACAATGTTATCATTTTAAACCCGTTTCGAAGGTAATAAGGTAGACATGATATTATAATTAAAAAATTATTGTTTAATAAATATAAAATAAAAATATCAAACCCCTCATAATACCCATCCATAATATATAGTGATGAAAAATGAATTGTATCGATACATGGAGACGGTAAGTCATACGTCGTTTGATGAGAAAGAGGGTGTATAATGGTGATTTCATAATAAATGTAATATTTTAGAATAATGGGTCTTATTAAGGTATTATTTTATTATAAATAACATATATTTGGAGAAGGTAAATAAGAGAATAAAAATAAAGTGATTGGTTAGTCCATTGCCTCTTCTTCAAAATGACTTCTTGAAATCTCTTCTAGAGGGCTCTAGGGTTTGCCTTTTGAGAAAAAACACAACTATAATGTTTCTAGGGAATTGTATAATTTATTAGAATATGTTTTATATATAATTATATAAGTGGTTTAATTAATTGAAGGATTAGGTGCCCTGTTATAATTGAAGTGAGGGTTACTTTTGGAATTTTCCAAAAAAAATTAAATTATAATAAATTTACTCTCATGCCAAATACCTCCAAATGGAAATGGATTTAAAGATAAGGTGTTATAGTGTTGTAATATCAGAAACCAATAAAAGTTAAACAAGTTTTGGGGTAATTTTAAACCTTATCATTTTGATTAACCCTTAACCAACCTATTTCAATTTTAACTACAGTAAAAAAAATTCAATATTAATGGGTTGTATTTTTTATTTATAAGGTGAAAATTGGACCATGATTTGAAAATTAATAATATTTTAGACCATATAATAACAAAACTGTATTATATATAGATTTTTTTTATTTATAAATAATTTTAAAAAATATTATTTAGATAAAATATCATTATTATCAATTCTGACACCATTTATTTAATTTAACTTTAAATACATCAAGACAAAAGGGGAAATTGAATATAATGATTTAAAACCACCATAATGTTATATATTTATCTATAAAATTTTTGTTTCACATTAACTCATTCAATTTATATCACTTTGATATTTCTAAAATCATTTATTATATTTCATAAAATGGAGAAATACTGAATCGGTGTTACATAAGAAATTAAGGCCATTATATAATTACTAAAAAATAAAAATAAATTAATATCATGAAAATAATTTTATTAAGATAAAAATATATACTCACATACATTAATAAAATAATTTTTTCCCTTTGTGGACACATAAGATATATTAAAAAAAAGAGTGACATTTTGTAACCTTACTTGATCTAAATAATATATAATTCATTTTCATGGGAAAGTGTCCTTAAACAAAAACTATATTGAATAAGGTGATAATGGTCAAATTAAAATTTCCAATAAAAATTAGACAAGTTTTATGAGGTTTTTACATATATATTTTGGTTTTAGCCTTTCGTTACACTATTTCAAACTTATCATGACAACAAAGTTTATTAATCTTTGAGGGTCAAGATAGTTAGTATAAATTGAAAAATGGCACATAAATGGACCATTGATGATATTATAAGAAATATCATACCCACTGTATTAATATAATATTTTCAGAAATTTTATATCATTTAATAAAATATTATTTATTATAAAATATCATTAATGCCTATTTTCTGAACTATTTATTACATTGACTTTAATAATATCAACATATAAATTATAATTAGAAAACATTATTATGAAAAATATCCAAATTTTTCAGGTCATTTATATTTTTCTATTAATTTTATTATATGAAAATATATTAATTTTAATTTTTTAAATGTCATTTATTTGTTTTTTTATTAATTAAATAATTACTACATCATCGTAGTGTAAAAATTTAAGGTAATTTTTTCTTCACGAAAAATTAAAAATAAATTACCATGATAAATATAAATCTTTTATATTTAAAAATAATATTTATAGTTGAACATATACTCTATATAACCTCATATTAAAAATATTATTGTCATTAAAAAATGAGTGTGACATGTTTGACTTTTCTTGAAATAAAATACTATAATGGTCATAATCTTATCAAAATGGTTATAAAATTACATATAATAGAATTTTAGATTATTATGGACAAAATTAACTCATAAAATATATTTAAGTAAAGTGTTGTGGTCATTTTTTTATTCCTTGTTATTTTATTTTTAACTTCAATTACTCAATTTACCATTTACCATGGTAACAAAAATTACTAAGGTTACTATTTATATTGACCAAAAATAAAAGATACCTATTTTATAATTTTATACCTCCTTATTAAAAATAATTAATCTATCTTTAAAAATTGAAAACACATAATAGGTATAATTTAATTTAAAATTAAATCATAAAAAACACAATGAAAAATGGTTTTTTCAAGAAAATACCCTTTATAAATATTAAATATTTTTATACTAAATTCAAGTATAAAAATAATTTAAAACACATAATTGAAGTATTATAAATCAAAAGGATTTAAATAAAATTTAAAAAAAATCCAAAATATAATTTTACCTTATAAATACTTTTAAATAAATATAGTTTTCAATAAAAATTAGTATTTTTCACTATTAATTAAAGAATCAGACTTTTCATAAAATTATCAATATTTAAACATAAAATAATTTTAAAATGATTGTTTTAAAAATAAAATTAATTTTTTCTATTATATTTTCAAAAATTTACAAAAAATAATTCATTATTGTGAAAAAAGAAAAAATAACATTTTTGATGAAAATGTATTTTTAAAGAATAAAACGACTTTACTAAAAACTGAGTGATTGTTTTTTAATAATTTATCAACTAATTTATATTTAATAGGACTATATATTTATTTCATAAATCATTTATTCTTATTCATAATTTCCATTTTAATAGCAATGTTATACCAACCACATTTCAATAATAATAATTCATTATTTATTTAAGCTCGGTGTTTTGTATCTGGTACACTATCGAACATAGAGATTCTTTTAGAAATATTAGGATATTACATTCACCCCTAACCATGAAATTTCATCCTCAAAATTTGAACTCAGGCTTGGTAACTAGGGTTTGACTTTTCAAAATAATTTTTTTTAAATACCACATCATAAAAAGGATTAATAAAGCTTCCACTTGATAAGATAGAAAAGGGAAGTACAAAAGTCATATAGAGTAACACATACTACTTTTCCATGTATGAAAAAGTTGGTGTGAATTGGAAACATGGATATGGAAGAGAAAAATAACTCTAAAGGAATGATAGAGAGTGATAGAGGACATGGTCATGAGAAAGTTAAGCCTCACAAAACAGTAAATCTATGATGGGTTAAAGGACCATTAATTTCTTGATAAGAAAAGTAAGTGGATAATTTTTTTGTTTCAAGATCATTTTCTTATATTTGAGTAATTATTTTACTTTAGATAGTAATAAAATAATTAAATATACTTACCTATCAAAAATAATTTCACTCATTAACAATTTCCACCACAAACTAATATTTTTCTCTAAATGATGAGTATTCAAGATGAATTTATTTTATGCATGAAAAACTAAATTAAACTTTTAATGAATCAAATAATCCATTATAGAATAAAAATTTATTTCTAATACCTTTATAAATTAACCAAAACCTAAATGGAAAGCACAAGGTAAGATAATTCTTATAAATAATAAACCTTTATATATAGAAAAACTAATTTAATTTAAAAAATTAAACAATAATACCAAAAGTTCAACATAGATCATTAAATAAATAAATAACCTTAAAATTTATTAAAATATTACATACTAATATTAAAACCCAAAAACTACAATGTTTTTATCACATGTTCATACAATATTTAGTTAACATTTATCCTCAAACAACAACAATCACTCTTAATGCCTCATTCCAAAAAATATAACTTCCCAAATAACATATTCTTCAAGATATGAAAATCATTTCTATAAATAACCTGAATCACCATAAATCCACATTAAAATCATTTATTATTCTAAAAGATAATTCAACCTTTATTCCTCAAATAAAATCCTATAATATTTTTTACCTCAATCATATAAGGTTCCCAAAATAACATTAATCACATAATCACCAAATCACTTTCAATATCATAGTTATCTATACAATAAAACCTATGTTATAAAAACACATTTAAATTTTATATATCATATATTTTAAATAAATAAAAACAATTTCATATTAACCAGGACATAATGAATTCCAGTGGTAGGTGGTACACCCTGGTCACTCTTTATAGTTGTGAGTACAAGCCTCATGACCTTACCAGATGTGACGGGTTTTTACCTAACCAATAATTTGTCATTTTTATGAAACAATAATACTTATAAAATTATAAAAAATGTGATAAATATCCTAAAAAATAACCTTAATATATTCAACATTAAATAAGTGTTTTAACCTCAAAGGTTATCTCATGCCTTTAATTTTTCATCCCAATAATGTAATAACCCACAGTTACCTCAAAATCAAAGATAATATAACCCCTAAGGTTATCCATACCATTAAACTTATTTCAAAAAAATGAAAATAGAATTATTTCTAAAATATATTTTTCACATGATAAACATAGGGGATACATATACCTTAAAAATAAATGTCTCTTAAAATATCATTAAACAAATTAAAATTTCATCCCTTAAAACCTAAAAACAGGTGTCTAAGACTTTGAACTTATGATCAACCTTTAAATTATAAAACCATGATGTTATCCATAACTCTTAAGATAAACTCATATAAAAAATACTAATATCCAAATTTATCTAAAACCTGGCTCTGACACCCACTATAAGAGACCGAGACCTGCACTCCAGGATCTAGGGCTAAAAATAGAAACTTTACATTTCTAGATTTTATATTGATAAATGTGAACCGTTTTTTCCATCCAAAAATTACAATATCTAAAGGAAATATTGGATCACATACATTCCCAATAGCCTTTTAGGTTTAGAGTTTTAGAGAATTAGTAAAAACTGTTAACAACTTGGGTTTATAAAAAACTGGATAATAATTACCAGTATCATCTACCAATATACCAAGATTTTTATATTCCATGTTAATTCTTTATCATCTCACTTAAAATTTCTCACATATAAAACCTTTTTAATCACAAATCATTTATCATCATTCTTCATAACCTGAGAAAACAAAACATAAGAAAGGGTTATCTCAGATTCTCATTAAGGGTAAGCATCTGATATATTAATCGATAATCATATAAAAGAAAAATATATTCATAAGGGTATAAGATCATAAAATAAAAATTTCATAACCAATCTGAAAAATATTATAAACATGAGTTATGATATAAAACTATATTATTTCAAAAAACATGAATAATAATAATTAGAATTCATCGTAACTCAATCAGGAACCATAAGTTCATGTCATAAATGTGTGTGGAATCACCATAAGTATAGAAACCATTTCATATTCTAGGGTTAACTACCAATACAATTAGATTAGACATGAACACAAGTATCCCATTATAGATCAAGTACATCAACTTTTTTAACATAATAGATCAAGCACTTTGACTTGTTTTACATAACTATCTCATAAGATATAATAATATACCCAATACATTAAGGGGAGATATAGGTACCAATTTTCACATAATTAAAACCATACATATGTGTTCCAAATGATCATAAAACATTCATCGTATCAGAACCCCTGAAAATAAATGGGCTTTTAAAACATTTCATCATAACAAAACCATTATAAATATGTTTCATAAATATTTTTCATCATAATCATAATCCATCTAGAGAAATAATAATGATGGTATCATGGGATCATAACCATAATAAATAATAAGTAAAATTAAGTGATATTTTCATTTATGAATGGACATACCATTAAAAGATCATTAAAACCTTTATAAGGAAAATATATTCACCTTTTAAAATATAAACATTTTACATGAAATAAACAGATAATTTTATTTGAAAATAACCTTATAATGTTGTAAGAAATTTTTTAAATATTGATGTGTCATGATGGTAGGAAATTCTATTCATGGTATAACAGTGAAAAAGACATTCATTTCATATATTTTTTTGTAAAAAGTCAAAAAATTACGTCAATTAGAAAATGATAAGAAAAATACTTATCAAACAATTTTTAAAAATTCAATGAAGGTTAAAAATTCCTTTAAAAATCATAGGATAATATTAAATTAATTCCTAAAATAATTTTTAGAAATTATTTATTTAGAAGAAAAAGTATTTTAGAACAAAGAGAGAAATGAAGTCGATTTTCCTTAAAAATAATATTTTGATATCTTAAAGAATTAAAATGAGGAAAATGAAAGGAAAACATATAATCTCAAGAAATAATAATATTATAATAAAATAAAAATTAATTTATTAAATAAGTATCATATAATTTCTTTAATGGAAATTCAATCATAAACAATCGTGATTAAAATAGGATTGAAACATAAAACCCTTACCACTTTGGTAACATTTGAATCGTAAGCCCCATGAAAGAGAGAAAATTAGATGGTTATTAAAATAAAATAATTTTATTTATAGTGATCATAAAATAAATTCATGGGTGTTATATACACAATAAAAAAGAAACAAGTGGTATATAATACATATGTCCTACAAAAGTAAAAGTTAGAGGAAAATCTCTTACCTTAAGTTCACCTTACTTTAAAATTTCACTAATATCCTATATAATAAATTTATATTTATTATAATTCTATAATAAAATTAATTTTAATACTTATAATATCATATATGATCTATTTATAACATTTCAAAAACCCTATTTTATTAATAACTAGTACTCGCCCGTGCTATTGCACGGCATATTCGATTACAGATTTTTCTTTTAATAAGAGATTAATATTTTTTAAATTTGTGAAGAAACAGTAATGTTGAATAAATAATAATTAGAAAGTAATGGTGTATGATAATAAAATAATAGTGCATAGAATATGAAGAAACCATTCAAATAGTTGATAATGAAAAATGATAGAGTAAAATTATATGAACTTTTATATTTTGAAGAAGAAGATTTGAATTCATTTTCAATTTTGATCATAATAACTATAATGTGGGAACTTTAATAAAAAGTGAAAGTTAAATCAAAGATAAGACAGTGGTTATAATAATAAAAATAAGAAATGTGAAATTAAATGAAATAATAATATATTTAATGAGTGGGTTGTTTGGGAAAAAAGAAAACAGAGTGAAACTTTTCATTATGTATATGGAACAACGTGGAATGAAAAACGTAGAGATCATAGACAAAGATGAAACGAAATGTGCAATTTAATAAAATAAATAGATGAAGACAAAAACTTGACACCGACTTTATAATAGTTGAAAACATGAAATTGAATCCAAAAAATATATACACATGTCAATAATCCCTAAAGAATATTATCTATTCTGGGATACAAAGTCTTTAGCTGAAAGGTATAAAACCTCCAAATTAATTGCACCTGTCAAAAAATGGAAGAGGAATGTGATAATGGGATCAGATATGAAGGAATAAACTAAAGAGAAAATAAAATGAATCTCGGACTTTGATATAAAACAAAAATTTGATGTTATATAGTAAGTCAATTATAAAGTGTTTTTTCATTAACTCATGAGATTGAATGATATAAATCACAAATAATGTTCCATTGATAAGAATAAATAATAACTGTCATTTAAGTTTGTTTCTTCCATTCCCAAATTAACCCCAGGAAAGTAATATTCTGAATACCAAAGTAAACAAACTCACACAATTTAATAGACCTAAACTGGTAAATTTGATAGGATTTTTCCAGTTTGTCCCGAATGTAAATAAAGACACATAATAGGAATAACTAAATATCTCCATATGGAAGATAGTGTAAATGTCTCCACGTGAAAGAGATTTCATATGTTGTGGAGTATTCTTCAAAATGAAAATAAATTAAAAGAAACAAGATAAAGTTGAAATGGATGTACCATTTCAAGAATGAAAATCATTGTGACACCAATAAAAATTCCAAACAAAACCCATGTGGAATCTGTAACCCTATCCATTTATTTTCCAAAAAATGAAACCTGAAATAAATAAAACAATAAATATGGAATCACTGTTTGCAATATCTAATCTTGTTAGCACTAAAATACACACTTGAAACATTTATAAATTAAGGAAAATGAACCTATAGGAAATGAAGAGAAAACTGGAATTGTGTCATTAGATGTATACCTAGTTCACCAGAAGACTGCAATACTGGTGTGATGGTAATTGCAGAAGAACACACCTCTGGATGATCCAGCCAAAATTTTATTGAGTTTCTGTAACACCAAAAACAATATAGACGTGTATGGAATAATCATGAGTCAAGAACAGATATTTCCTTTATAGGAACCCTGGGAAATCAATTTTCCTTCATAGAATCATCCAAAAAATTACCATTTATGTTATATGAAATCACAAAAAATGTAGCATGAAGAAAAATTGATCAATTTTATAAGAATAACTATAGGAAAATGCTCTTACAATTTCTCTTTTAGCAAGTCTGCATAAACGAAGAAATAGAGTAAAAAATACATATATATTTCACTATCAATACTCCATAAAGAAAAGTAAACAACATAAAAGAGTGGATACCTATAGCCCTTATTCTATAAGGATATCATTTCAAGATTGGAACATCCCTATATACATTTTGCAGCAATATCTAGAAGAGATAAATTCAAAAATTCTAGAGGGAATAATACATCTATGTATATACTTTTCAATCACATCTCGTGACCTGCATATATTTACATCCATGTATATACATTTCAATTCCATTGCTGTTTTAAGATGAAGCATCATAAGATATGCTGGAGATTCCACCCATATATTGAAAACATCAAACAACCAAACACAAAACCACACTGTGTTATGAAAATGTGAGAAATGGGAAGGATAAAATACTACTAAAAAATGAAAGTTCCAAGTATGAAATGAAAAATGAATCCACAGTCACTCAAAAAGTGAGTTCTATAAATGATTAACCTCTATCAGAGAAAAATTAATGTATCTGAACAATTTTATCAAGACCTGGGACCACCAGCACTAAAAAATTCAAATACAAAGCATTAAATTAAATAAATAATTAATAGGTTTGGACATATAAATATCAAATAAAAAACCCATGAATTAAACAATTTCACTCTTCTTCTCAAATGTTCAATGACATGAGGAAAATGGGTATGAGTTTGTTTAAAACACATCAAATTTAATATTTCATTATTTATGGTTGTAAATTACAAAAATTCCAAATTTGATTCTTAAAAATAACCAGAATCATAGTGGGGTAATCAGGTCAAAGATCAAGCATGAACATTAAATAACAGATTAAATTTTCAAAATAATCAGAGGATCTCCCTGCTAAAATCGATGAAGTATAAAAATTAAATAATAATAAATCCATGAGGGATTAAGATAGTGTTATGAAAACAATACCTCTTTGCTTAATTCCATCTATGGCAGCTCATGTGACTGTTAATAATTGAAGTTTCTATAGTGGGAAGGGAAGTATCCAGATTTGTGACTGCCGGCATGGATTTCTACATTTATTTAGAAGCCATTAGGAAGGTAGTCAATGAATCGTAATTTAAAAAACCAAATCATATAAACAATAATACATATATGAAAACTTGTTTGTATTTGTTTCCTTAGTAGTCTCCACTCCCATCAATTTATGGTGAAATTTTCAGAAAAAAAGTCCTGGAAAAATATACATGAAGAGAGATTGAATTAAAAAATATACATGAAGAGAGATTGAATCTTTGTGTAGCATGACGATCAATATAAACATTCTGTTCAACTAAATTTCTGTATAAATAATTACTACATGTTGAATATGAAAAGACAAATAAGAGCATACATATTTGAAAATCCAAAAATTTCCTTACTATATGGTTGTAATTGTATCTTCTTTTGTTTAATGGGTGATTTTAACTGTTGATCCCAGAATTAGTAGAACCCAATGAAAAGTCTAGTCAATCATGGTCCTGCAATGACAGGAAAAAATTTCTTGATTATTTAATGGTAAACTTTGATGGAAAAAGAAAACATCATCCAATGACTAAATTTGTTGTACTTATTAAATGATCTATTGACAATACGAAAACATTTCTAGAAATCAATGTTGTTTTTGTACCTAATTTTTTAGTTCTGATAAGGATTAATAGTGGCTGAAGAATAGTTAACAATCCAGCAGCTGATCACCTACAGATTCATCCAATATGTTTACCTACACATACATCAAAGTTTCTTATACGGTCATGGTTGAATCAAAATGAACTCAGGGAATAATATTGCCTAAAACATGAAATAACTACTACCAGACTCATTAATGATCTAAAATACCAATACCTAAAAAATCACAAAAGCTCCTCTCTATGTCCCATCACCTCCAATTATGTACACCTAAAATGAAGCAGACTTGTTAGCCATCTAACATGCTCAAACTCTAAATTAATTGGAGATACACGTGCCCAAAAATTAGTAATTTCCACTCCAATGATGTAATGAAAATAAGATACATTGAAGATAAATATATTAATACCTCAATGCAGGAAAATTTTGTAGTTTTTGTAAACAATCCTATTTCATTGTTCCACTTGACTCCTAAACATCCAGTGTGTTCATATTCCTACAACACAGTTGTAAATTGAAAAATCATTGACCCAATATTGATTAACATACACTCTAATAATTGACATGATGGTGCATTAGTAAATATTAATCACAAAAGGGAAAAAATCACCTCCCCTAATGATGGCGGACTTCATCAATCCACCATGGTAGTAATTTTGGCACAGCTTCAAAATTTGCTCCCATGAATTAATCATATGTTCATATTCTAGTAATATTGTTTTTTATAGAATCTTTTTTAGTGATTCAAATGTCATGCCTTATTACGGTACCAAGAAAGCATTTCCCCTGCATCCCATTATTATTCCCCCAAATATTGAGTCTTTTCACATCATCATTAAAACAAATTCAGCATAATTATTATAACATATAGATATGTTTGTTCATATACTAATTTTCCCATAATATATCATCGAATACATTCCATGGGAGATATATCTACCTTGCTGCATTCATTACAACCACCAACTATGGAAATTCCATTATCCAAGTAGAATCAAAACAGAATCTGGTCAGCAAAAAATATAAAAACTTGTTACAAAGAGAATATAAAAAGAGAACAGTTGGAGTGTAGTACAGTTTGATGCTAATCAAAAGTGTAGGAAAATGAGGTTGGAAACTGGAAATTGAAACGTCACATATTTTTGACTAAAATAGGTAAGGTTTTTTTAACTGGATTTGAATGAAATTGAACCGAAAACACCTAATATGGAGGAGATGTACTAATACAAGAAGTTCATTAAAATGTTTTAACTATTTAATGTGGTTAAATATTAAATCTATTAACAAATGTATGAATCATTATATGAAAACATTAATCTATTTTCCCATACAAGTGAAACACATTAAAATAACTGCTTAACCTAAGATGTGACTTCCACTCCACATTAGTGTTTCTAATCAAAACAATTAAATTTAGTAAAAATAATTATGGCAGTTCTATTTACTGCACGCTTAGTTAGTCAAATGAGACCATATCAGTAATATTGTTTTAGTTAAAAACATAAAGTCATCTCTATCATAGATAATAAATGAAGATGCAAGACAACAACATGTTGATGAGTTGGAAAGCTATAATATAAAATGAACCAAACCTACATAGTAGCAGTAAAATTTTATTTGGGATGCTCCCTATGAATAGAATGAGAAATGTGATTTTCTTAATTCAAGGACTACAGGAGACACTAACAAATCAAATATAGAGGCAATTTAAAAAACATATTTCACAGATGGTTCAAAATTATTTTCATTCATGCTTTCACCTTATATCTTTCATAGACAACTTTTCGGGATCTCCAAGCAACCTATTGATTAAAACACAATATTTTACCTACTAAAAAAATTTCAACGTTAGTTGGAGCTCTTAAACACTGAAAGTAATTGAGGTGAAGTAGTATGACCTATTAATATTCATTAGCAACTGGAATTGGTCCATGATTTCTCTTACAGAATAACTTAATTGGTGTAATGGAGGAAAGAAAGGCTAATCGATGTGGTTTTGTATTGAAAGGCTCCTGCAGCACAACACCAGAAGAATAACCCCATGACATCGCTCAAAATGGTGGTATTTGAGGAATAATATACCAAAATTTTCAAGGAAAATATAGAGGGAATTCAATTCACAAATGTCAAAAGAATGGAAAAATTAAACAGGATTCCAAACTCAAATGAATCAAAATTTAAACAAAATTAATGGTTCCAAACTTCCAAAATAAAGTGGATTTCATACAGAATATTGAAAAAATATGAGTACTGTTTTCATCAAATAAAATATTAAAGGAGAATCAGGGAAAAACCGGGAGCGAGAACATCACAGTGGTGTAGTTCAGTGGGAACCTGCAGTGGGATCACTATGTCGGCATGGTTCTGGGGTAACCCTCGGTCGAGAGGATGAGCGGGAGGAGAAATCCAGGGAACAGGCGTTGTCGAAGCTGCGTGGCGGAGTCGTCGAAGATAGGGTTTTCCCAGGCGTGGAAAAAACGTACGTAACGGTGGCAGGTATGAAAGGATTTGCGAGCCGAATAAACTATGAATGGAAATGTGAGTAAGAGAAAAAACATAGTGTAGATGTATGCTTAAAATTAGATAAGAAGGAAGAAGTCTTACGAGAACGAAGGAGTACAGCAAAATCGGGAGGAGGATGATGCGAGCGACAGAAAATTGGGGGAACCCTTGTTCACAAACAGTATATTCACGACCACGACCGGAAGAATGAAAAACACATAGATTATAGTTCGAATGAAGATAAGCCGACGGTCGGAGATGGAGGGCTGTGGACCGTGGGTTGATCGGCAAATGGAGATTGACAGAGGTGGGGGTCGAGGGAAACCCAGCTCACGACCCGCACCATTCTCAGCAAAAATGAATGCGGGAGCAAATGCGTTACGCGGAGGAAAAAAAATAGAAACTGCAGGGAGGCGATACGTGGATTTTTGGTCGATTGACACATTAGTAAATTATGAAGTGGAAGCAAATTGCAGGGAAACGTGGAAGCTGGAAATGCCAGGATTAGTACATATAGTAGATTTCTTATTAAATTTGTTATTTATGGGTGTTATTTGTCATGAGTATTTCACTTCAGTTGTTTCGGTACTTATAAAATTATCTTCATTACATCACATACATAATATTAATAATTATATAAATTTAATATATATTAATTGTATATATATATTTATATTCATACCTAAAATTTATATATATAAAAATTAATTACACTATTCTTGAAGATGATAGGTCATATGTACGCATGAAAGTTGTTTTTATTTTTTAATGGATGGAATGAAAGAAAGATAAATATTAATTCACCTTTCTAGGATCATTATTATATAATATATATTCATAAAATTATTCCTCATTAACATAAAATTAAAATATAAATGAAAGACAAACCACATCTCTTGGTGAAGGTGGTATCCCACATGTATGCACGAACAATATTATTGTTTTGAAATGGTTTGGAAGGAAATAAGGTTGAAATGATATTATAATTAAATAAGTATATTTTTTAATAAATATAATATATAAATATTAAACCCATCATAATATCCATCCATAATATATGGTGATGAAAAATGAATTTTATTGCTATGTGGAGATGATAAGTTGTATGTTCACCTGAGTGATTCTTTCACTTATCATTTGATGCAAAATGAGTTAAATAAGAGGCTAAAAAGTGGTATGTTAGGGAGATTACCTCTTCTTAGAAATGATTCCTTTAGATCTCCTCTAATGGTTTATAGGGTTGGTATTTTGGGAAGATTAAAACCACTAGAACATGTATAGTGTTGGGCAAAAATCCCTCAAGGCATCATTGGAGCATTTTTGAGGTGATTGTGTTTGTTGACAAAGTGGACACCAGAGTGGTCATTGTTGACAAAGAAAAACAATGACATACAAATTTGTTGACAAAGAGGATTTCATGATGGAATGTTGAGTTCAAGATCTAAGGTCAATGATCCATGTTTGATTCAAGAACGTCAACAAAAGGAATGGATGATCTGGAGGCGGTACAAAAAGAACAGATACAAGGTGGCACCGTTTTCCAGTGTTTGCCAAATTTTTGGGCCTGAAAATCGGCAAATGAAGAAAAGTGTTTTTGGCAAAGGGACTTGCGCGCCGAGGACTTGGAGTATAGGAAACTTTCACTCCATATGTTTTTCAAGATCAGAAGATCAAAATATGGATAAGGAAACAGGTTCGCGCAAGTTTGGCAGTTGTTCGCGCAAATGTCTAAAAGGACAGAAGACTTGTGCACCAAGACTGGGTCACGCAGGTGACTTGCAAGATGTCGTGCAGGGTGGTTAATTTGCCTATAAATACTGGACCACCCCTCTTCATTCTACACCGCAGTTCAACACTTTGAAAAATCAGAGCTCCCGTCGCGCAGGTGTGGTGGTCGCGCAAGTGGTGTGTGTGGTTGCGCAGGTGAGACGTGTGTGCCAGGGTGATAGTTGTGCGCCAGTGTTTGATGTTGCGCGCTAGTGTGCAGTTGTGTGCAAATATTGGTTTGGGTATAAAAGGAAGAGATTTGCGCAATTTTGGAGTTGGGGAAGCTTGTTTCGCGCAAGTGTCAAAGGAGGACATGCACGCCCGTTGTGACTTGCATGCTGATACTTGCGTGCCGAGTTAGACTTGCGCGCCAAGTAAGGCTTATTTCCAGTAGTGATTTTCGGGCTGCGTGGAAGCTGAAGTTTTCCCGATTCCTTCAGTTCAAAGAGATATTCATCTACGGGTGAAAATTGGGCTTCAACAGAGCATCTACTTACATAGGAAGATGCATTCCTTCATGCAAATGAAGAGACCTACAGGTCTATAAACTGTGAGTGGATTCCTTCCAAGAGTAGTGAGCAAAGGAAGAGAAAGAAGGTGATCCTCTCCACCGGCAGTGAGCCAGAGAGAGAGAAATAGGGAGTGACCCTTGGTGAAGCATTGAGCTGACCCTAAACATTGTAAAGGCAGTGAGCCTAGGCGTAGGAGTGATCTAGCCCAAACATTGTAATCCACAACTAGTAAAGTTTAGTGGAATTGGTACGACCGACAACTTGTCGGCGTATGCTCCTTAGACGTATCCCTTTGCAGTGAACCAAGTAAAATTGATGTGTCCTATGCATTCTTTACTTTCTGTTTACTTTGTGCAACAGGAAAGAGAGAGGAGAGTGTTTTTCTTAACAGTGAAACAAGATCAGAACAGGCGTTAATTTTAAATTAGTCATACCCTGATTCACCCCCCCCCCCCTCAGGGTATTCAGCCTTGTGGACCAAACATATAGGTAAGTGTATAATATAATTTTATAGAGTATGGTTGATCTAGAAGGATAAATTTTGTATAATAAAGTGATGTAAGAGGCGTATTTTTATAACTGAGGTGAGGAATTTTTTTTGGAATTTTCCAAAGATTAAATTATATTAAATTAATTATCAATAAAAATACATACAAATGGTAAGGTATTCAAAGATAAAGTGTGATAGGGTTTTAATACCCTAAAAAGGTATAATTTAGACAAGTTTTTTTGTAATTTTAAACCTTATCATTTTGATTAACCCTTAGTTAACATATTTTAATTTTAACTATAAAAAAAATCAATATTAAAAGGCTGTAATTTTTACTTATAAAGTGCACATTGAAGCATAAATGGAAAATTAAAGATATTTTATACCATATAATAACCAAAATGTATTATTTAAATATTTTTAATATTTTTAAATAATTTAATAAAATATTATTTTCATAAAATATCATTATTATTAAGTCTGAAACAATTTATTTAATTTAAGTTTAAATACATCAAGGAAAAGTGTGAATTACAATTTAATGCTTTAATACCTCCTTAATATATAATATATATCTATAAAATTCTTATTTTACATTAACTAATTCATGTTATATCACTTTTAATATTTTTAAAATCATTTATTATATTTTTTATTAAATTGAGAAATACTGCATCGGCATTCCATAAGAAATTAAGGTCATTATATAATTACTAAAAATTAAAAAAAAATACCATGAAATTAAATTTATTAAGATAAAAATATAAACTTATATTAATTCATAACATAATTTTTTTCCTTTGTGGAAACAAAATAGATATTAAAAAGAAAGAGTGAAATTTTGTAACTTTTTGCAACTTAAATAATATATAAGTCATTTTCATGGAAAAGTGTCCATTAAATAACTCAATTTAGAACCTAAGGTTATAAGGGTTGAATTAAATTAATAAAATAAAAAATTAAACAAGTTTTTACTATGTTTTTACCCTTATATTTTAGTTTTAACCCTTCATTAACCCTTTTTAAATTTATCATGACAATAAGATTTTTTACTCTTTGAGAGTCAAGATAGTAACTATAAATAGAAAAAGGCCAATAAATGGACTATGGATAATATTATAAGTCATATAATAATAAGTTGTCCGAATATAATATTTTTAGTAATTTTATATCATTTAATAAAATATTATTTATTATAAATTATCACTAATGTCTATATTTAGAACTATTTATTACTTTCACTTTAATAATATCAATATATAACTTAGAATTGGAACCAATTATTTTAAAACATCCCCAAAATGTATATTTAATATGAAAATTTTAGGTTTTATATTAATTATCTCAAATCATATTACATTTAATATTTCTAATATCATTTATTTTACTTTTTAATTAATTGAATAATTACTTCATCGGTGTTGTGTAAACATTTAAGGTAATTTTTTCTAAACTGAAAATTAAAAATAAATTACCATGATGAAGATAATTATTTTATATTTTAAAATAATATTTATAGTCAAATATATCTTCTAGATAACCCCATATTAAAAATATTGCAGTTATTAAAAATAAGAGTGTGACATGTTTGACTTTTCTTAAAATAAAATATTATTAAGGTAATAATTTCATCCAAATGGATAGAAAATGACATATAACTAAATAATTTATGAGTATGGATTACATTAACTCATACAATAAATATAATTCATTTTTTTGGGTAATTTACTAGTCCATATTATTTCATTTTTAAAATTAATTACATGATTTACCCTTTATGGTGGCAAAAAATATTACTAAGGTTACTATTCATATTGACCAAAAATAAAAAAGGAAACATTTTATAAAATTATAAATAATTATTAAAAATATGTAATCAATTTTTCAAAATTTAAAACATAAAACTTAAGAATTTAATTTAAAATTAAACGGGAAAAACGCAATAAAAAATGTTTTCTTCAGAAAAATGTCCTTTCTAATTATAAAATGTTTTTATACTAAATTCAAGTTAAAAATTAATTTATAAACCATAATTGGAAAATTTTAAATCAAAAGGGTGTGATTAAATTTTAAAACTAATCCAAAATATAATTTTACTATATAAATTATTTGAAAGAAAATATAGTTTTAAATAAAAATCAATATTTTTCAATATTTATTGAAAAATAAAACTTTTCAGAAAATTTAAAAAATTTCACCATAGGATAATTTTTATATGGTGATTTCAAAAAAGAATTTAATTTTATCAAATAAATTTTCTAAAATTTACAAAAATTTATTATATTATTTTCTCAAAAAATCAACATAAATCATTTTTTTAGAAAATGTATTTTTGAAGAATAAAATTACTTCACTAAAAATTGTGTGATTGTTCTATAATTATTTATCAATTCAGTTATATTCATTAGAAACATTATATTTATTTAATAAATAATTTATTCTTTTACATACCTTCAATTTTAACTGCTTGGTTATAACAAGCAGATTTAAATAATAATATTTCCTTTTTCATTTAAGCTTAGAGTTTTGTATCTTGTATACTAACAAACATAGTCATTATTTTTAAAATCTCAGTATATTATATAGGAAACTTTGGAAATCATTTTCATATCACTCTTATAATCACTCTTATTAATAGAATAACCTACTTCGTAAATTCCAATAATCTCTTAGTAGAAACCTATATCTAGTTAAATCCATCCCTTTACCCAATTCATTATTGAGTTATATCACTCTGACCCAACATATTGAGCTATATCAAGATCACCCATTATCATAAAAAATTATGAAGAACCATAACATAATCATAACAGATGAAATGTTTAATTTACATCATCATACTTATAAAAATATTCCTTGCACCAATAAGAAAAACATTTTTGGAAATCGAAATATCAATTTCATTTAAAACCATTTTTTAAAATACCCAAAAAAGGGAAAAGGGTTTTATTTTAAAATAAAATGGAATATTATAAATTAAGGTTAACATAATGTAACAATTACAACAATGGTAAAAACCATTGACACCATATACATTATAATAGAATATTTTTTTCCTATTTTCAAAATGTTCCATATAAAATACATAAAAAAATTCCTTTTGAAACCCATTGAAAGAAATTAAAGTGTCACAAAATATTATTTAAAATTAATTTATATCTATATAAATACATCCATAAAAATAATTTTAATAATATGGACATGGTATCAGAAGATTTAAAAAATAAATCTTGAAAACATTTCAAACAAGGTTTTAAAGGTCATGTGTCCCTTACCTCGAATATGAATCGCCACATACAGTTTTTATCTTTATGAATAATAAATTTATGTAAATTATTTAATTTTTTAATAACCTTTTATAAATTTATTATTCATATTATCTTATTTATTACCATGTTATATTAAATTACTTAATAAATTAAGTTCATGTTAGATGTTTTGATGATATTCAGATCATATGTCCAAAATGACTTCAGTAGGTTGACTATGATAAAAGATATAATTATTCCATAATCTCAAGAATAATAATAATGAGATAATTTTCATTTTTATAAATTTATTATAATTTCAAAACTAAACCTAAATTATGGTTATGAAGAATGGATTACATTAAAATCCTTTGGATGATAGGCCATAAGTATACATGAGTAATGTTTTCATTTTTCAAAGAGCATGAGGGAAATAAGGTAAGTATCATTTTATATTCCCAGAATGATAATTATATAATTAATATAATATTTTATCTTTAAATACACTTATAAATATGATCCATGTGATGCGGTGATGAAAAGTGAATCACATCTCTTCATGGAGGTGGTAATCCACACATACGCACGAACGATATTATCATTTTTCAATGGATGGAAAGGTAAGAAAATAGATGATATATTATCTTAACATAATGATAATTATTTCATTAATATAATATTTATATATTAAATTTATCATTATAACCATTTTTAGAGGTGGTGATGAATAAATTACATCAGTTCACTAAATAGTAGTCCACCATAAAAAAATGATGGTTTCATTTATCATTTTATGGAAGTGGATATAGATGTAGTTTTTTATATTAACATAATAAAATATTATTATATTTTAGATACCAATGTTATTTTTTAATCACATTTCAAGAAGATTTGATGGATTTGTAAATAGAAAAAAAATAAAAAGACCTGGTTAAGAATTATACCTCTTTTTCGGACAACCCCTTTAGGATTATGCCTAAACCCTTCCAATGTTAGTTTTATGAAAAAAAAAGGGAATCTATGAGATATATATAGATTTTATGAAGGTATTTGAGTATGTTTTGGTATAAATATAGTGATAAAAAGGTGTGAGAAAGAGGTGATAGGACGTTCCCTTTTATAAGTGTGGGGAAGGACACACTTGGAATTACTTAAAATATTAAATAATATATATATCATAATCTGGTCAAGTGGAAACATGGTTCAAAAAATTAAAATAATATTTATTATAGGGTCTAAATTAACTCAACCTGTAACATTTATACAAAATTTTCATACATTTAAAGCCCTATCTTTTAGTTAAATCACTATAAACTCATTTTAACCTTAACCATAATAACTAAACTTTTTACAATGATAACTTAATTATAAGACCAAAAACAAAAGTTTCCTTTTAACCAAAATTGTAAATTATGATTCCAAATTTTAAATCCATTTTATAATTTTCAATACATAAAGTTTATGAAAACTAATTTTAATATAAGAACATAAAACAAATTAAATGTTTTTTAGGAAAATACCTCATTTAATAAAAAAAAGTCCATGAAATCAAGAAGTAAGTTTATTTAAACAATTTTATTTAATTAAATAATAAATATATAAATGCTTTTATACTTTTTTAAAAACCTAAAACTGAATGTAATCTTTCAACCCTTCCACTAAATACGAGGACCCAAAGTATGTTTTAAATTTGAATAAAATGTAACATATCTTCTCAAAAGTCAAGTCTGGATTCCCAAATTCAAAATAATTTTTTGAAATAATTTTTTTAACTTGATAAATATATATTCGGTTTAAAAAAATCATATAATAGGATAAATTCATATTTTTTATGTAATTCTAACCTTTATCCCTTTTGTTTTTCCCCTCGATAAACCTAAGTTAACCTTAATTATGGAAATATATTTTTACTGTTTTTACTATTATTTATGGAAAAAAAACTAATTTATACATATTAAAACATTTAAATTATAACTAATACAAATATTTAAGCCATTTTATTAAATTAAATACATATAAGTGGTAGAATTTAATTTAAAATTGAACCCAAAAAAACGTGATGACAAACGGTTTTTCTGAAAAATTGTTTCAAAGTATAAATATTTTTTATACGAAATTAAAGTATAATGTGGATTACAATGATATTTATTGGATTGTTTTTAAAAAAATTAACTATTTATATTTATAATATAATCCTAAATATAATGTGACTTTATAAATACTAGAATAGAAAGGACGTTTTTCAATAAAAATCAGTATTTTTCACTATTCATTGAAAAATAAAACTTCTTAAAAAATCCAAAAAAATCATCCTAAGATAGTTTTGACATTTTTAATTATGAAATTAATTTCCTTTTGTCAATTTAAAATTCTATAATTAGTAAATTAATGTTTTAATTAAAAACGTATATGCATGAAAAACCAATTTAGTTAGAAATAAAATTTTTCCTTTTGACTAAAAAATTACCAAATATTATTATTATGAATATAAATCTATAAATTATAATTCATAAATATTAATAACGCATGACAATTATTTATTTTAAAATTACCTAGGTTTTTACATTTATGAACTCTTAATCTACTTGTGGGAAATATGATACCACATGATTTCCTTATCAAAGACCCTTTAGTTAATAAAATCTTGGTCCCCTTAGGAAAAACCATTTTATAAAACAAGAGTCAATAACTGAGGTTATAAATGTTTTCCATAAACAAACATAAATTTGATACCATTATCATAACACATTCTAGGATATTCTCATAGAGATTCATTAAGAACATCATTGAAGTGTGCATACATCTCAACAAACACATCAAAAATTTGAAGTGAAAAGCATACAATTCCCCCATTGAATCACCTTTTTTATCAACCAACACTCCAAATTTAAAACATATTTAAAATATTTAAAAGATAAGGTATTTACATATAATTTAAATACCTCATCTTTTTATTTTATGGGGTTGTATATAAATTCTATATTTCATGAAATACTTGATTTTTTGAAGCCTTCTCATCCTTATTTTTCTGCCCCTCAAGGAAGGAACTCACTCCTTTTAATTTAATATGAAATAATCCATGTATAATTAATTCTATTTCGTTTGGTGTGTGAAAAAATATTTTATCTCCTTCAATTACCTACATGTAAGGATATATATATAATAATAATATAGAATAAGGGAGGACCTCTTTTTTCCTCATAAGTAACACTAGTATTGAGAGTTTTCTCTTAACCTAGGACACTCTCTTATTCCAAAATCAACATATCTTATCTTATCAATATAATTCATAGTTTATGAATTTATTTTCCAACCATGATTTAAATATTCATATAGATATATATTCTTAACCTCAATAACCAAGTCAACTTCTTTTCCTTGTTATTACATTTTTTTCTACAAAATTATTCTATAAGTGGTAATATTATCATAATGTCTTTTCATACATGCTCGGACTACTCGCATATTTCACACATAATTACCTTTATTTTTAAGTCACCTCATGTGTTCGACTTATCACAAACTTTATCCACTTTCTTTCCTTTAGAATTAACACTCTATTTTGGTGCCTCTATTTGTTAGACTTATCTAGTTGGTCATGAAAAACAATCAATAATTATTTCTTTTCTTCCTCATATTTCTTAGTCTTATCACATTACTTCTTAACTTATTCAATTTTATTTACTTTTATAGAATATAAGGGTCAATTAGGTATCACTGAGATGGTGGTTCAATCTGTGGTATGCTACATTTATTAATTGTATTCCTTTTTAAATTCAACCTCTTGAACTAGTTAAAGTTCTTGATACACTCAATGTTATCTCTTAATTTCATCTCATGTGTAGTTATAATAGTAGATAAATTAGCTAAATGTATTTACAAGGTTAGGTAGAAAATCCTACTCATTTTCATATTGGTCAGAAACCCTAACACGGATTCTTTACTACGACTCCAAGTAAATAATGCTGGTTAGACACCCCACTTATAATCTCTCAGTATTTGGTTAGACACCACAATTTCCCTTATTCTCTAATTGGTTAGGTTCCCCTATAACAAGCCTCCAGTTTCTAGTTAGACACCCCAACTACAAGTTTCTTCTTCAAAGTTGATCTTAACATAGAAAGATCTTTGGTCTTTCTCCATAATAAAACTTAATTTCTCTTTACTCTTGTACTCCTTCATGATCTTCAGCACCAAAAAAATAAGGATCAATTCTAGTATTATTGAAACTCTTCTTATATTTTTGATACAAGGATATATCAAGTTCTCAAAATGTTACAACATGATGGATGTAAGGTGTCTTAATTTAGCACACACATTCTTCATCACCTATATGAAAAAATCCAAAAAATAATAATTATGCATGTAATGATATATAATTCATTACATTATTTAAAATACATCATAATTTTATTATTTTAAATCATTAATTTAAATGAATTATGAATATCACATATATTTTTCCTTTTTTCAAATATAAATTCCCACAAGCTATTGTATTATATTTCCTCATACAAAATACTCAATAATTTTGTTTGGGTATTCTGTTCCCAACCCATTTTAAATACCTAAGTGTTTTGGGTTCTCATCATTCTTTATGTTTCACCATCATTTTAAATATTGTAATTCATATCTCATATATCACTTTTAAAATACCCACAAGTTTTGGGATTCTCCATTTTATCATGCGGTAAACAAATTGTATTTCATCTCATTCTTTAATACCTAAAATTTCAAGGAAACCCATTTATCAATGCAGATAAATAAATACCACACATCATACAGTTTCAAATACTAACTTCCTTTGATTCTTACTTAAAATACCTACATCATCACATGATCTCATAATTATGGAATACCTTAAGGATCGGGCACTTTAAAATCCTATGCTTGAATGTCACATAAATTGTGGCTCATTAGATGTATGATACATTACTAATTTATTAATTCAATGAATATAAATGTAATTAAAACTATATATATAAATTATTATGATAATACCATGGTATTAATCTAATATTTTACTTCGTTTGAATGCTCATCTTCATCAGGTGATATCATTTCTATAATTATTCTTTTCATTCATGGAAGATGCATAAATATCATATGTGATATGTACCTTGGACTCTCTAAGATCTAAAATGGTTTAAACAGAATTCAAAATGTGGAAGAGACATCTGTTTCGATCCGATGTACATGGGTTTCAAAAATCCCATGTGTTGAACTAGTAAATAAGGAGGAGGGTTTAGCATGAGGAAGATGATACCCACCTTTGATCAAATAGTGTATATAGTCTAGATCAAATTACTTGTAAAATAATTATATCTTTTTTAATAGGTGGAATAGTATTGTGAATTTTGTGTCCAATATCAAACTTTTTTTGGATGTGCACTTTTTTTAATATGTTATGTGACACTGACCACTTGAGCCAAAACTGGGGTCGGCACCTGCACACACTTTCACACACAATATAGGTCCAGTTGACCTTATCTCCCCTTTATTCACCACTAGTACGCACCCTACAGGTGCTATACACCCAGCCTACACATGTTCACCTCTATAAACACACCTTCCTACCTATACAGGTGTTTTCTACCTACGGATATAATTCTTACTCAGTGATCTAGATCTCCTATGTGGTTGAGGTCTACCTCCCATAATGCTAAATTAAACTAGTTCTGTTGCTGGATTGGATGGAATTTTTTTGTCTAAACCATAAAACAAAAATATATTAGTGAAATATAGAACCTTATAATAATTCTAAAAAATAAATTCCAACACATATAATCAAATTTATTCTTCAATAATTCTTTATGAAAAATATAAATAATATATTTATATTTTTGTATAGACTTCTTTAATTCCTTCATGAAATTTCCTTTTTTCATTGAAATCTTCAAATAATATTCTTTATTTCCTTCTTCAATATGTTTTACACAATGTGTCAGTTATTTAATTACCATTGACACGTGTATTTTACATTGAGTATCACTTCAACAATCATTAAATTTACATTGATAATTGGTCAATAATGACATAAAATGATAATAAAGGAATCCATAAAAATTATTCAAACATCTCCACTTCATCTTAAAGTCACATAACACATATTGATACATCATTGAAAAAAATACAACACTTAGTCTCAGTAATATCAACCTTTTTATTTTTTTGTCAATATCTCTTCATAATATAAAATTCAATATGGGAGCTACAAATACCCCCTTATTTACAATAAAATGAAAAGGTTAGGTGGGGTCTTCTCATCATATTTTGCTTTCAAAAAAAGTTATTATCATTAATATTATTATATATTATAAACTTCTGAGAGATGGATGACATCATTTATTTCTCTTAGAAAAGAGCCTTTAGTTAATTAATTGTAAGTCTACATGGGCTAACCTAGTTTAGAAAACAAGATATATATAACCAAGGTTATATAGCTATCCAAAAAACACTGACATGTAAAATCACTCTTATAAATTATCAAATATAAATATAGGTTTTGATAAGAAAAGAAATACATTATCCTAAAAAAACTTCAATAAACACATCAAAAAGTTCAGGGGTACAATAAAAACTTCCCCTTTATCTCATCTTTACATCAACCAACACTCCCCCTAAATTATCATAATGAAATAATTGAAACAGGGTAAGAACATGTGATTAGAATACCTAAAATCTCATGTAATCTCCCCCTCAAGGGATTCCCTCATTCATTATTATATAAATTGATGAACTTCATAACTAAAATCACTTTTATAGTAATTATTTGTATATTATATCAGAACACATAAACTAATATGGAATAAAGATAAACATCGTATTTCTTTAGAGAAAACCTTCAAGTTGAGATATTTCTATTATCCTGGCTTTCTTCTTCTTCCTAATATTAGTATGGGATATTATTTATTTATTTTTTATAGGATTTATATATTGTGAACGTATTTTATTCCTATAAATTGAATCCTCTTATAGATTTTTTTATCCACATTTTTCATAGGTAGAATAATATCTCTCTTTTTGTTCCAAATTTTTCTTCTTTTTCTCTAAGATTATTGTTGTGAGTGATCAGATTTTGGTGTTTGATGCACCCTTTTTTTAGTTTAATTTTTATTCTCCAAAACATTGAACATATTTTTCATCTTAATAAAACTTTTTCTAGGATAATAAATTTATATAAAATTCATAGGAGTTGAGTTTAACTATATAGATTCTTTACCCTTCCATTCATTCCTCCAAGTGAAATACCTTTCCATATGACTGAGGTTAGAATACATAAAATTTTTACAATAAGATTCATACCTCATTTAGTCTCTTATTGATTGAGATATTGGAACTTCTGAAGTTCTTCTAACATCATCGGGATTGTTGGATTCAAAATATATACTCATAATGTTCCTATATATCCCACAATAAAATCACTTTTGGTACTTACCTCATTTTTGGAACCACGGTTCTATATTTTTCATGGCATAAAACTTTACTTCTATATTTCATATCTAGATTTATATTTTTTTTCATATGTTGAGATAGATTTTTTAGGGATATTAATATTCTATTTTTTAGTGTTCATATTCTCCTCAAGGTATATTATTTTCAAATCTTTCTATTTTAATTGATTTTCCACTTTTTAGTACCAAAATGTGGGTTTCACAAGAAAAATTGAGGAAGTGAAGGCCAGTTTGAAGCAAACATTAGTCAATAAAACTCAAAATACCTCTAAACGGTCTATTTCATAATGCTCGGGTCCTTCACAAATGGATAGAGATCAAAAATATCTCTGGTCAAGCCAATTCCCCTATTCAATTACATTAGAGGGTTTGGAGTGCTTGTTGACTATGTGAAAGATTGATAGTGTCTTTACAAGTACAATATTTAGACTCATGGATCTGCACCCATTCTTCAAACCTGTAATTCTACTCTAGAACATCCAATATTCATAAAACCCCTTTTCTATAAATACTCCCTTCAATTCGACTTTTTAAAGGATGCTTCTTGACCTTTCAACTTCTGAAATTGCTCTTGATTCATGAACCTCCTAACCTTCATGAACCAAAGTGAAAATTGATCACCCAAGGTACCTAATATTTTCAAAACATCCTCCCATGTGTTCTTGAGAGCCTCCACCCTAATTGTAAATTCCTTTCACGAAGGCATATTCTCTTCATGAAGGAGGAAGGCCCTCTATAGAACTTTTAGGTTTGAAAATCATTCAATCATTGTGAAGCACTCCCCTTATCAATTAAAATATCCCTTTGAGGTAGGGTCACCTTGTTTCATGAAGCATACTCCTCCTTGAATCCTCTGACCACTGTGAGGAACTGAATCCTTATAGGGCCCACATTCACAAACATCCAAACTCTATGAATCACCCCTCCTTTTTCTCTCCATGATGATTCCCTCCTACTGGACCTTCTTTGTGAAGGTTGAGTGACTTGGCCCCCTACACCCATCTTGGATAGGTTCAACTACACCTCAAGTCCCCATGTGACTAGGGCCACCTATTCTTATTTCTACCCACTTCACCCCAAGTGTGGCTCGACCCCCCCCCCCCACCGTTTTCTTTTAAGCATAGGTATTGTAACCCCTTTTGCTTCTAAGCATAGGGATCATAATGTGGACCTTGTGATTGACCACTCCTTCATGACAGTGCCAACACCATGACCATTGAAATGGTGCATGATTTTTTGTCACATAAGACCAAGGGGTGAGAAGTGAGTCAACCCATGTCATATTTGCATGACTTAAAACTTTCTAGTTCCATGTCTTAGTCACACGATGTTAAACTACTCAAAAACTTCCTCATCACATGATTAAAAATTGTAGCCTTTCCCTATGAGAAAAACATAGGTTTTCTTGTGTATGGTCATCTTGTGATTCCACCTTATCTCCCATAATTGTATATGAGTCCCCAGAATGAAAGATCAATTCATAAGCCACACAACACTACAACCAAGATAAAATCAATTATTAAGGGCATATTCTATGAATATTCCTCAATCCATCCATCATCGATGGTCCTTTTTCAACAGAAGTGTCCTTGATGCATGATATTAAACTACATAGATCAGTCACGTTGCATGACCTTAAAATATAGCATAATATTACATGGGTTTTGAACCGTGTCTTCTAATTAGGTTACATAGGAAACCTCTATGAGGTTCAATATTGACCAATGGTAAACTTAAGTGCTCCCTCCTAGGGACACACCTCCTAGAACCACCTCCACAGGGTGTCCTAATCCACCAGTAAACTATCCTAGTGTGAAATCTTCCCTTTTATAGACACACCTTTTGTGCCTACCTCCATGGGGAATTTTGATCCATCAGTAAACCTTCCAAGAGTGACATAGTTCCTCATCGGGCCACACCTTCTTGGTCCACCTCCATGAGGAATTATGATCCATTGATAAACATTTTAGGTGTGACATCTTCCCTCCTAGGTACACACCTCCCGGATCCAGCTCCACAAAGTGATCAGATCCATAACCCCTGATTCACCTTAAAGGGATTTATGATCAACATTTTGGATCCTCATCCATGGGGCGTTCTAATCCATTCATTATTTATATTCCTCCATAGGGTATCCTGATCCATCAATTTTGGGTCCTTGTCCATAGGGTATTCTGATTCATTGGTAAACCTTATAGGTGTGACATATTCCCTTCTGGGGACACACCTCCTATATCTGCCTCCATGGAGAATTTGGTTCCACAACCCATAATATTCCTTAAGGGGAATTCTGATCAACCTTTAAAATCTACCTTAAGGAGCAATCTGATCCATCCACTCCATGTCCACCTCCATGGGACATTATGATCCATCCATTCTGAGTCTAGATCAATGGGGATTTCTGATCCATCAGTAAACCTTATATGTGTAACATATTCCCTCCTAGGGACACACCTCCCAAATTCACCTCCATGGTGTGTCCTAGTCTACATCCCCTAATCTATCTTAAGGGGAATTATGACCAACCTTCTAGATCCACCTCAAGGGGAATTCTGATCATCCACTTCGGGTCTACCTCTACTAGGAATTCTGATCCATCCATACTATCCCCAAAATACATTAACCTTGTTCCTGTATCCAAAATTAATTAAAATTGTGCCCCAATCCATCACATTCAAACATTATGGTCTATCTCTATAGGATATAGAACTTATGAGCTGACCCAAAATACCTACCCCAAGCATAAGTGTGGGATGACTGAGGTAAAAGGAATTATAAGAATTATACCTCTGGCATAGTTACCTTGTGATCAAAATAAGATTCCTTGGGTTCTATGCATTAATATGTTTCTTATGATATTCCCTCCTAAGAGGAAGAATACAGGTGACCATTGCATCCAGTATCCAAACATGCCTAGTGATGCCCAACGCGCATAATCACTTGACCGAAGGTTGCAGTCTAGTCAAGAAAAAAGTAGTATGTTATGACATAATTAGTGTCATTAATTGGTTTCCATAAAGAGATGGCACCAGGAATGATTTCCACGAACATGACTCAAATATATGACGGAGACTTGGACTAGGCAAAAATCTTCAAGGAGGAATCCATGGAAGGAGGAACTGAAATCACATCATACTTTTTGGATCAAGGAGCATAAATCACCATTTAAAGTGATGAAATCCACCCACCTTTGGAAATTGGGAATATAGGGTAACAGAAAATAAAGTGTGCACATCCATACTGACGCACAGGTAGGCCCCGACAAAAGCGTCAGAAAAAAAATAGTGAACCCAAATTGAAACTCTTATCCTCAAAATGGGGACTAGTGGCGTTGGGAAATCATCAGATTAGCATATCAACAGATCTAGTCATGAAACACCTGGTCCCACTATGAAAACAGTGGGCCTAGTATGGAACTCACCAAATATTGGGGAAGCTAGTAACTGGGCATCTCCAGTCTGAGACATTGTTAGTGTTGATCCATATCCTTCTTTGGAAGAATGGATGACGTTGGAGCATTGGGAATCACTTTATTCATAACTACAATAATGGATAAATCCAAATTCCTTATAGTAATTATATCATGAAATTAGAAACCCATCACCTACATTCACTAAGGCGTGAGAAATACGGACGTGGAAACCCCGCACAACTCCAACCCCTCAATGACTCTAGATACTAGGTGGCCAGGCCCTGTCTCACCCTTGAAGATGATATAGTAAAGGTTAATCGATAACCTTGTTCTAAGGTATGAGAATGAGGGGTTCATATCCACAAGATACGTGGCCCTACAAGACATGGAGGCATTACTTCCTAACTAAAACCACTATCCCCAAGGGTCACGTCATGGGAAACCACCCCCTGTTCTAATGAAAACCCATTTTGGGAGTCTCTCCCTAGAGAGATCCTATGAGTCACTCCCCTATGCTAAGGATGTGGGGGATTCTCGAGTTACCTCAGTTGTGACGACTAACTAGGATCTAATAAAGAGGGATCCCACTAAACAGAATCATTGCTAGCAATGACTACTCCCTTTTGTCGAAGAACAGGTATACTTCACCCCTTCTCCCTCAATCCCAGTCTGAAGCACAAAATTCCAATATCAAGGGAAGGCTCAGGAGAATTCCCAACAAGGGGCATCATATTCCATAGCTCTAGTGTCCCCTGCTACCGATGATGTATCCCACCAGATCTCTATAATAGGTGAACATGGATCCATATTTACCTAATTGGAATTGATACCCTATCCACCAAATAGGCAGGCTATGTTGACTCTATCAATCATCAGCACCACTAATATCCATTATAGGCCAAACCATAATGATGAGACATAATACAGAGGTTTCCCCCACACCATCACCAATTAAAGGAGAGGCCCTCCCATATCTGTCAAAAATCAGCATGGATGCCCTCCCTATGTTACCACCAGTCATAGTATAGGTTCTCCCCATTCTAGAAACAACTAGTATAGAGATTATTCTAATACTCCTGATTCTCAACATGGAGTACCTACCTGTGTATCCAACAATCAATGCAGATGTCTTCCTCATGTTCACACCAATCATCATGAAGGTCCTCCTAATGATCCAATCAACTGGCATGGAGGTCCTTCCTATGCAGAAGAGGTAACCTTCCTTGAAGAACCATCCCAGGGAAGGAAGGAAAACAATTTTTTCTAAAGGAAAAAACCTAGGAAACTCCAAGTCATCATTGTTCTTATTGACATATCTGATTTCGAGGACACATATGACTTGGTAATGGAGTTTCCATCTCTACTGCCAGATTATGATGCAGGATCATGAATGATAAAGTTACCCATCCTAGAAATTGAGGTCCATAGGATCCCCATATACCTCCATAGGTACATGTAGGTATAGGATGTTTTGGACCTCTTCTAGGGGCTCATAGTGTAGCCATATCCATAACCACTAGTTCCCTCTCCTATAACTCTACCCAGGATGTAGGAGAGTTGTTATGGTATGGGTTGACTTATTTGAAGGGTGATGACCTTAATGATCCATATATATCTGAGCCACATATGAGAACCAATTTTCTTTCACATGAGGTAGTGGTAAATAGTCCATCCTACTAGGATGTAATGATGTGGTTGGTAATTCCCCCAAGAGATGCCTCAACATGCAGTGAAAAGATGCATCATGCAGTGGATCCTCTACTTGTTGACCAGCTTCTAAATTGATCTATATCAGTTCCTCCACCTATCTACTGACCAGTGCTGATCAGAGTATGGGCTGACTAAGAACAGGGTTCTGAGAATAAGGGCATGTGGGAGGTTCTAGATACTAAGAAGTTGTTTGTGGTGTTTTAGCAACCTAGAACTCCAAACTTTGACATCCGAGAGTCCCTCAATGAGTTCCAGGCCATATGTTTCCTATATTCCAACATGGAAGTGATTCATCGCCTTTTTGATCATTATTTGACTTATCCATTAAGCCATGGTCACCTTAGTATATCAATAAATAGTGTCGAAGGGTTGAGTTGGTAGTACTCATAGTGGATCGATGCCCTAAGTCTACCTACTACTGTTAGACTCACCAACAACATTACTTCAAGATCTTCACAGAGCTCCACAATATTATGAAATAGGAATCTTCACATGTAAAAATCAGGGGATGGGGACAGTATGTCACTCTCTACTTCATCCATATTCTAATACATCCAGACTTACCTGTTGACGATGACATCTTTACTCTGGGTATAGTAACAGTAGACATGATCATTCCCAATATACATGAGAATGGGGAAACCTTTGTAGGTCTTGACACAGATAACCCACTCCAATGGATGTAATAGTACTAGATAGACCCTCAAAGAGGGGTCTAGAGAATCTAGAAAAGGAATGCACTTGGCCTTGGGGATCCTCCCAATGGGACATTGACTCCCCATTGACCTCATGAAAAGGGTAAAGAGAAGGTTGGTACCTCTGATCAATATGATGTTTCACTAAAAATAGATGTATAGCCCACAGTGGTCTCCCTTCTCTAGTAGGTTGAATAGTATAAAAGGATCATCAATGAACTCAATGCCAATCAGTTCCTGGACTACATAATTGCCTGATGAGATCCTATTTCTCCACTAACTGGGTAGTAAGTCCTCCTTATCCATTTTCCCCAGTCAATCTCATAAATATCATGAATCTAGATAGATAATAGGTAGGATTTTATGGAAAGAGATCGATATATGAGTCACCAAACCTACCCGAGTAGTGTAATTACCCTCCTCAAGATCCAGGTCATGATGCTCCATAAGCCGTTGAGCCTAATTACCGAGTTGATGATCATGAAAATGCATTAGTGGTCAGAAATCTTCATCAAGGCAGAGATCCTCACCAAGATGATTTGATAGTTTCTCTCAACACTCAACTTGAGGCCCTAGATACATGATAGATAGTGATCCCACCATATGGAAATCTATATCCAGCATGGGTGTACAATAAGCGAGCACCTATGGAGTTTGGGAACTTTGGATTTTCCCTATTAAATGGGATGGGTGACCCACTGTAGCATTTGACCTACTTTATCTCAAGGTTTGGACACATTTTAGGAACCCCAAAGTAGTAGGATGCCACTAAGATTTGGTGTTCCATCCATACATTGAAAGAAATTGTGTTTATATAGAATATCCAGTTTCTTGTAGGGTCTATTATTGGATGGGAATACATTCAAATGTAGTTCCTTTTCCAGTTCAACTTCACCACACATCAGACAAGAATTGTAGACCTCTTAAAGTGTAAAAAAAGGCTTGATGAGTGATTAAAAAAAATTCTCTAGGATTAAAGGCCTCACATATTCACTCGTTATGACACTAACTCAAGAGTAGCTGCTAACGATGTGTGTGGGGAATTTCAAGACTAATCTGGTTCCTACCCTCGTCACTCAAAAATTTCCAGGTGGGTTCCAAGAATTTTTTAATAAGGCCCATCATCTATATTAAGCTTTGAAACATTAGAAAAAGGCATACATATTTCCTCTTTTAGATCTTACCATAAGGTTTCCAAAGAAGAGACTACCATATCTATACAAGTAGAGGCCCCTGATCCATTGAAGTTTGTGGGCCCTTTTCCAGAGGATCTGTGTTGATTGTAACCCAATCAGAAAAATCCACTACCATAGGAGAACCATTAGGAACTTGATCATTAAGTACAGGCACCTAGATAAGAAAATTCATCTTCATACCCTCTTTAGGCTTCAGCCCCTCATTAGGGCTAGGTTCCCACAACACCCTTCCTAGAAAGAAAGAACCAAACCTTTTATTTCAAGGGTGAATAAATCCTAGTCAATTTAATATGTTCCATATAGAATGGGATTTTGAAGCTTTCATAGTGTGGAATACCCCAAGAATATGGACGCACTTCCCACCCTGATCATTTCCCTTACCATAAGATCCTTGAACATACCATCAAGGAATGTTATGTGTTCACGGATTGGCTCCAAGACTAAGTGGATAATGGTTTGGTCAAGTTTGGTGATGTCCTAACACATGTAACACATATATTTACTGATCCTAGCAACGATAGTGAGAGTTTGGGTGAATGGAAGATAGCTTCCATTTGTGAAATGTAGAATTATAAAAATTGGTTGGATCAAAGAGCATTTGATTATTCCCATGGAGTCATCTGTTCCTACCTAGGCAGACTAAATCCTCATATAGTGGTTTAGATTCCTCTGGCCATCACATTTGAATCTGATTCACAGCCTTCCAAATCTTAGAAGAGCATGAACCAATAGTGAAAATAAAATCAGAGTCCCATTCTGATGCTAAAGTTATCCCAAACCCTTGGATATTTCATGAATCCTAATTTGAGAATCATTCTCATGGTATACCCATCATTAGAAGACCCCTCTAATGATGAGTAAGTTTATTCCTCGGTTAATGTTGTTGAACTAGTTGATTGATTCATAATACCCCGTGGTGAGGACTCTCAGGAAAACCCATAGAGTTCCTTCAGTCAGTTCCCTCAAAGGATAGGTTGGGGAAATGAGATCAACCAGAATTCTCATTCCAGTTCCTCAAACAAATCCATGCATTATAATGAGACTAGAAATTAGGTTCTTTGAAGATATCAGTAGGCACGGTCCACGCAACCTACTTTGTTGAATACACTGTCATAGTTGACCATGTTAAATGATCGATTAGATCAACCATGAACACACCATGACTAAAAAAATACAACCAAATCTATGCCTCATCTAACTAATAGTCATCCATTAGTGGTTCATAGTTGGTGATCTAGTCAACAACAGGATATTTCTAATACTATCCAGAACCCGATGGTTCATCCTACAAATCTCGGTGTGTCCCCAACTAATGTTACCCTATTTAATGAGTTCCCCTATGGGAAAATACATTATAGGATAGAAGTATGACATGATGAAGCACCTATAAAACATACCTATAATAATATCTATCCTTGAGGCCCTCCACTGGTCGAAATAAATGCAAGATGCCCATGCAGAATCCTTGAGAAGCCCCCTCTAGTTAAAAGTAGAGGTACTTGCCACATAGTATCACTATGAAGAGAAGGTCAAGTGAGATGAATGTAAATCCATAATCTCATTCTCTAGAGAATATGAGGGAACCATTGTGGAGGAGAAAATCCACCCACTGTAAATTAGAGTCTAGTTAAATGGCATGGAGATCCACTACTGCCTAGTGTATATCAGTTCTAGGATTAATCTCATCCCATCCCAGATGCTTCACAATTTGGGGATGACTAAAGTAGATCTGACTCCATCCAACCTAAGATTAAAAGTTATAAAAGAATTGAGAAGAAAATATTTGGGAGGATTTAGTTGGAGAACCATTTTGGTGGATTGATATCAAGCACTGAATTCATGGAAATCTCACAAGATACTACCTAAAAGCACTGATGGGTAGGCCCCATCTTCAATTTTACACGAAATTCCCCACCTTGTATCACCATTTTCTCAAGTACTCCCTCAATGGTTGAGTTGGGGTACTTCAGGGTGATTCATATCCCATTTAATACTATGAATCCTACTACCAAGATGTCAGGTACTATAAGATATAGAGGAATCAAGTTCAAACCAATTATGTTGAACACACAGCCACCACATATAATCCATGGAATGGATTAGATAATGCTTTAATTATCCTAATTCATTGGTTGGACACCACAATTCTAAACTTGTTAGGTTGTTTTTTCATATATGAGAAAAAGGGTTTTGGAATTAATAAAAGGAAGAAGTGTCTTCAGATTACCCTGTACTCTTACACTGGATAAGCCAGAGTGATACTAGAATCTCCCACACCTATCTGTTACTGAGAGGTTCTCTCTATGGAAACCATTTCACAAAACTCCAACAAGTTCCAAATAGTAGGGTTTAATTGATAGAAGTTGAATTTATACCATTTCTTTGACATTAACAATGGACCCTAAGGTCAAAGGCCTTATGTAATTTCCTCAACAACCACTTTTTCCATGGTTTCAGTGGATCAGAAACCAATATATAGATATTCTGTGCCATCCCAAGTGGGCACCAGTTCTCCCCCCCCCCCCCCAACTCAAATGGCCTGGGTGAATCTCCTCCTATTTATTCTCCTACCTCTGAAAATGAAGAGGATTTGTAAGATGATCCTACTACATTTGAAGATGGTTTCTCCACCACCATCGAGGAGTTTATTTAGCTGAAATTTAGTACTAAAGAATATCTGAGGCCAATACTGATTAGTGCATCCATTCCTTCAAAGGAGAAGTAGTAGTATGTGGATTTTCTGAAGTAGAATTGTGATGTCTTTTCCTGGAGCTATGTCAAGATGCCATGGCTAAGCCCTCTATTCATCATTCATCATATTGTTCTCCCATAGAGTCATTATGGGTTTAAGTAGCCTCACATAAATATTCACCCCTATAAAATTTTCATGGTCAAGGATGAGTTTCATAAGCCTATCAAATCCAACTTTATTAGGGAATTAAATTACCCCAAGTGGCTAGCTAACATCATCCTATTTAGAAATAAGAACGGGAAATTCATATTCTATATCAACTCCTAGGATCTCAACCACTAGTGTCTAAAGGATGATTTTCCCCTTCCAGTGATAGATCTATTGATTGATTTTACATTCAGGTTCCAGGACCTCTTTTTTATGGATGAATACTCTGGGTACAATTAGAACCATATGGTCTATAAGGATGAGGATTATACAAACTTTAGGTAATTACAAGGGACATTTTTATATCAGGTGATTCCCTTCATTCAGAAGAATGAAAGATCCACTTATTTGTGGGTCATGTAGCACATCTTCAAACTGGTTCTTAAGACATTGGTGGAATTCTACGTGGATGAATTAGTGGTCAAATTCTTCCATCGTTAAGACTATATCAAAGACCTTGAGAAAGTTTTTTACTACCTTCAATCCTAAAATTGTAAGAATATCTCCTTGAAGTGTGTGTTCAGGGTTACCTCTAGGAAGTTTTTTGGTTTATTCATCAGATACACAGACATAAATATCAACCCATAGAAAATAAAGTCCATCAGTCAAATGCCTCCCCCAAGCAACCTTCGAGAGCTACAGGGTCTCCAAGGCCACTTATCCTATATATTATGATTCATTTTGAATCTATTTGGAAAGTGTAATCACTTTTTAAGGATCATGAAAAATTTCACCATTTACCTATGGTATGAAGAATGTTATGGAGCCTTTGAGGAAATCATGTGGTATCTACTATAATCTCTAGTTCTGATGTCACTCATATTAGGGGATCCTTTGGTCCTCTATGTGACTACCCTAGAATGGTCCCTCAACACCCTTCTCACCCAAAGGAATAATGAGGGCAGAGAAAATAATTTATACTATCTTAGTCATATGATCCTCAATATAGAGACCAAATACTCCCCCATCAAGAATAGATGCTTCACATTGTTTTTTTCTCTATAGAATTGGAGACATTATCTACAGCATCATGAGATACAGTTGGTGTCTCGAGTAGACCCACTAACGTATATCATGAATCTCCCCATATTTACTGGATGACTAGAATGTTGGAAAATTATACTTTATCATTTTAACATCAAATTCATTCCACTAAAATCTGTCAAGGGTTAGGCATGGGAAGATTTTCTATCCACTCATCTAATCCCAAAATAAATTCCCTAAGATTTCAATATCCCGAACAAGGACATTCACTTAGTGGACTAGGGAATTTTGTGTTGGCATATGCATGTTGATGGTGCCTCATGGATCCCAATCGATAGAAGTATCAATGATACCAAATTCAATAAACTAGGCATAGGGATCATCTCTATCATCCCAAAATAGGTTTTTATACTATAATCATTACTATTTTTAGAAGTCTACTCCAATAATGAGGCAGGGTATCAAGATCTCATTAATGGTATTGATATGGCCCTTGAGATTGATTTCCCCCACTTTCATGTGAAGGGAGAATCTCAATTAGTCATCAAATAGATCAATGGTGACAACATCATCAGAAATCCAGATCTCATTCCTCTAATAGATCATACTATTAAATTGATGAACTAGTTACCTTCTCAGCTGGATGTGACTTATGTCCCTCGATCATAGAATGGTTGAGTCAATACCCTATCCAGTTAGGCCATGTCTCTTGTACATCCTGATCAGGATAACCTATTCATTCTTGTGGTGCATCGTAGGTTCATCAATACCTTTATTTTAGATGTTGATGATAGGAATAAGATAAACTAGCTGACATCCACTGTATCTAAATCAGTACCCTTAGGTTCCCCCATAGAATAGGAAGCACCAAGTAATAAAACTACTTTCATTTAATATCTCTATCATAGAATTATTCCGCTAGATTGAGCCAAGTGTGAGAAAATCCATCAGTTTGTAGTGTAGTTTTACCTCTATAGTGAGTCCAACCTTGATAAGACTCTCTATAGATGATAGTCTGATGGAATTATCCTCCATTTCATCCAAGCATATGATATTCCCCAAGTTATTAAGGAAGTCTATGTCGGGTCCTTTGGTGCCCATCAGGTGGGATTGAAACTCTTCCACTGAATTCAGAGGTTGGGATAATTCTATCCCACTATGGTACACAAATGTATTTAGTATGCCAATAGGTGTCACATGTGTCACATCTATGGAAACTTTGTGCATCGACCACTGGAACATCTCCACACCACCAATTATTCTTGTCCTTTTTTAGTACGGGGACTAAATGTTGTAGGACCATATCCACCAGTAAGATCTCACCAGTTCAATTTCATTCTGACCATAGTAGATTTATTCTCCAAGTAGGAAGAATAAATTCCTCTCAAAGAATTCAAGGTCTGATCTGTGACTATGTTCATGAGATCCCACATCATCTATTGATTCGGAGTCCCTCATGTTATTCTCAAAGACAATAGTACCAACTTCTTGGTTGTTAGGATGAATATATGATACACCGAGTATAATATCTATTCAAACCATACTTCCCTCTATTATGTTCAAGAAAATAGATAGATCGAGGCATTCAAAAAAACCCTCTCTTACATTTTATAAAAGACAGTGGGACATAACAAGAAAATTTGGCCAAACATTCTCCCAAATTCTATTAGGGCCTATCTAATGATGACTCAAATTTCCACCCAGGTGAATTTATACTCCCTGGTATATAGAATAGAGGTATCCCAATTCATTGAGGTTCAGTTGAAATCACTCCAAATATTTTTATATGACTAGAAGGTTATATAAATAATTGTATAAGTTCATATAGATAAGTTGGAATCCATTTAAGAGAACAAGATATAGGCCTTGAATAATCTAGATGGGCACCAAGAGATGATAGAAATATTTTTCAACAATAAGGATTTCCTCTAATCCTTCCTCTATTGTGATACTGTGATGCCTCTTAGAACTCCAATGATACATGGGAAGAATCCTCTAAATTTGGAGATCAAGTTGGAAGGACCTTAAATCAATTACAAGGTCTATTCCAATGGTTAATTCTTTTTTATCACTATGGATGGAGATCATATCACACCTCTTACCAATTCCAAGTTTCTCAAACAGTAATTTAGATGAAGAACTTGTAACATACTGGTCATATAATGGTAATATATGGGAAAAATCTCTATCACATGAAGTTAAACTATGAGAAATATCTCGATCACATGAGTTCAAACTATGGAATATTTCCTAGTCACATTATGTTAATCTGTGGAATACATCCCGATCACATGATGTTAAACTATAGAATATGTCCTGGTTACATGACCTTAAACTGGAGGACACAAAATGATCACATGATGTTAAACTGTTCACTTGGTCTGAGCTTTAAGACCTTAAACTAATAGTCATCCATAGTCCAAGAATCATGACTTTAAACTATGTGAGAGCCTTCTCAAGAATATGTTATGTGGAAGCAGGTCTCCATGGCCCACCATTAATATCAAGTTTGACACTCTTCCATGCTACACCTATCCATTTTAGATGCTCAATCTAGATCCAAACTCTATAACCTTAAACTAAGAGCCCATGGTCCTAGATTTAAGACTTTAAACTAATATCAACCCTATGGTCTATTAAATATGACCTTAAATTATTATAATCACTCAAGTTCCTTACCCTGGATCTACTTGGGTCTTCTTCACTCATTCCATCTAGGTCGCTAACCCACCTCAAGAACCCCATTATTGAGAATGGGTTCAAATATGAATTTATGATATTTCCCATTGGCTTGATCGAATGCATTGTGTCATGAAACTTAGAATGTGGAATTCCACACAAAAATTTCCTTAATCCATTTCCATACTTCAAGCCTTTCTTAGTTTGAATCTCCATCATCCTTCAAATCCTAACAGAACCCCTAATTGTGATGGTGTCTGGCCAAAATGGTTCACCTTCTGTCTTAGGTCAACTCCCTAATAGATCTCTAGAAACAAACAATGGATCCTATGTTTCAAACTAGGTCATCAGTCGATCCTTCATTTCCTTGACCTATTATTGACTGGTGCAGTTTTGGTCCCTATGTTTAAAACATGGCCAACAGTCGATCCCTAACCATCGGCCGCCCATTATATAGATATCTGAAGTCTTGACATACCTTATTTCCACCTCCTTATATCTCAGTGTAATTATAGAATTCAAACACCCTTGGTGTCACCCCTCCATGTATCTTCACATATTGAGTAGGAAGGACAGTGTCATTGGGATATTTCCCACCCAACATCTCCTCACCCCTACTATGTTCTTCCACATGTTAGATAAATCCCCTTACTAATCCTTGTTTCCCACATTGATAATGACTCAATTGGTCTTAGGAGTTTTGGTAGGGTGTATAATCATGTGGTCGAGCTGCACAAGATTTCAGGCCTGAAATCTATGACCCTAAAATAAGAGCCTAGGTTTTGAACTCTATGAACTTAAACTGGGAGTTTTATTCTAATCATCATGACTTTAAACTATATGAAAGTTTCCTTATGAATATGTGGTGTGGTACTGGACCTCCTTGTCCCTTATTCATGTTGGGTTTATCACTCTTCAATGCTACATATATTCATTTGAGATTAACATCTCCCATGATCAAACATTATGACCTTAAACTAATAGTATATGGTATGAACACTATGACCTTAAACTAAGAGCCTTTACTCTAAGCATCATGACATTAAACTGTATGTGAGTCTTCTCAATAATGGGTGACATGACCCTTATTCATGTCAGGTTTGATACTCTGTCATGCTACACATGTCAATTCGAGATGCTCAACCCTTGTCTAAACTCTATGACCTTAAAATAAGAGACTATGGTCCAAAATATATGACCATAAAATAAGATCCTTTAGTCCAATAATCATGACATTAAACTGTATGTGAATATTCTTTGGAATGTGTGGTGAGGCCCTTATTCATGTATGCTTTGACACTCTACCATGCTACACATATCCATTAGAGATGCTCAACCCTAGTCCAAACTCTACGACATTAAACAATAAACCTATGGTTCAAACTCTATGACCTAAAACTAAGATCCCCTTGTAGTCCCATCATTATGAAAAAAACTATTTTCATCCCCTATATCTTTATTTTTATGAATTTAATCTAAAAATCCCAACATCCTCAACGCATAATGTTAAACTGCTATTCTACCACATAAAAAATAGGATCCCTCTTAATAAAAGATGATGTTTACCCTATTTTGAACCAGGATACCTCATGTGATAACTATGGAATGGTCAATAAACCTTACCACATGCCCCAATCATGGGATTCTACACGATAATCATGGGATGCCACAAATTCCCTCTCCAGAAAGGATTTCCCCCACCGACATCAGTTTTCTACCACATCGTGTTCTGGAACTATGTTTGGCTTGATTCCCACCCTTATGGAAAACGTAGTAATGGCTAGATTTTCTGTCTCTAGGACCATCTGTCAATTCACCGCAAAACCATTTGTTTCTTGTGATGCAATCACCCCAAAATATCACATGGGCCTCTTTCCTGGTATAATCCCCATTCAAGTACCTTAGCCCAACAATGGTTCGAGATTCCCTCATAGCCTGATATGAGGAAGGAAAGTCCCTATTTCATGATTTTAAACTATATTCATACCCAGTATAAATTCAAGATGCCTCATATCCAAGTATTAGAATATTAAATACTCTCATTTGAGAAGTTATCCCCTTACCGATGTTGGTCTAATACCATGTCATGTTTTATGGTCAAATCAGCATTAAATTAAACTATTTTAAACCCACACCTTATGTTTTTCATGTCACATGGGCTTTCCCAACCCAATTAATGTCTGGTTAATGCCCTTTCATGCCATGTTGAACACCTTAGGGTGCTCCTATGGTCTGAAATCTATGAACTTAAACTAAAATTATGGTCCAAGAATTATAACTTTTAACTATTTGAAATGGGTCCAAGATTTATGATCATAATCTAAAGGATGTGGTCGATGAAACAAGACCTTAAACTATATACAACCAACCCTAGATTATATTTCTTGGTGTGTTGTCTCATGTTATAGTACCCTTTGTCCCTCAAATCTCATGGTCAGGTGTGTATCATTCATGTTGGTTCATTGCATCCTTTTTATACAACACTAATTGTGACTCTACCCCACGCAATGGACATGAGATACCCTCTTAGCATGAAATAAGGAAGAAATGGAGGGTAGCTCATTTTATAATCTTCACACACTCTATATCATAGTCACATGACATTAAACTATGGGATTCAACCTAATAAAATGATGCGAAATTGTACAGTTCCATGTCCTCGCTATATGATGTTAAACTGTGTGTCTAATTTCATCACGATATAATGAAAAAATCGTGTGTTTATCATCCTCATCGCATGATGTAAAAATATAATTCATATTTGGCCCTCACTTTATAAGACCTTTCCTTTAGTTTCAATCATCTATCACACCATTCCTTCGATATTCATATGGAATTTGAGATGACTATCCCTCTTAAAGATGATTTTCAGACTGAAACATCCACCAATGTGCTCTGGTCCATAGTGGCGTAATTCTGGGAGTACAGGAATCCATTCAAGCATTTTATCACCCCATTTACATGTTTCATGTGCCCCTAATTTAGATCCTCATCCTCCTCCATGTCTTAAAGGACCCCCAAATGGAAAGGTGTATTGCCACACTAGCTCACCTACCATCCTAAGCCAACATCCTGGATGACTTTGGATGACCTTACGAGATAGGTTCTGTGTTTCAAACATGTTCAGCAGTTGACCCTTGTTTTTACCCATTCTAGGTTAATGGTAAGGATACTTTATTTCATACATGGGGAGTATTTATCCTATATCATTACTCCACTCCCCTTGTGTTACATATTTTAGGCATTGTGATTCCAACTCACCATTCTCCTTTGTTCGAGTAGAATTCAACACCCCTATTGTTACCCCATTCGTGCACTAGAACATGTTAGAAAAGAAAATCAGCTATTTTGAGATCCCCATTCTCCACCTACATCCTCTCTCAACCCATATACTCTCATATTAATGATAAATCACATGGTCATCCCCTATATATCACACCGAGAATGAGTCACATGAGCTTAGGGATTCGTTGTTTATTGTCTCAAAAATATTATCAAAGTTCAAACAAATAAACATGTTTATGCATGAAAACTTTGAAAAAGAAAAAGTTTCATAAGGTCATACACACATTGGAGCCTCACCTTTGTAAAATTTCCTCTATGGATTTGTCCTAGTGGGTGAGCGCTCAAGATTAGCTAGCCTTTGATGATTGCCCTCTAGGATCCATTTCTGATCCACTTGGTCTTATTTCACTTAGTCAGACATGGATAAGACTTCTTTGGCTCTAATACACTATCAGTTCTACTCATCCCAACACTCAGCCACTAGGGGTGCCACCTATGCCGCCTTGGCCTCATCGATTTCTAACTAGGACTTCAGACTATTGATGATATCATACTGGGTAGTAGTAAACGTTGTGTGCTCCTAGACCAGCCCATCTAGGTGGGTGATCTCTATTTTAGTATCCTTTAGTGCCTTTTTTCTCCTCTAGGAAAGGTTGAGCTCTTTCCATTTTTCATGCACCCTCTCTAAAATAAATTCTCGGTCTAGAATATCGAGGATAATGGAGTCCACCCCATTGGTCCCTAAGTTGACCAGGAAGTGGTGGAGAGATCCCACTCAATTTTTTAGTTCATCTATCTTGGTGTGGGTGATGAAGTTCAACATGCACCTCATTTCCTTGAAATAGATAATATATTTATGATCATTGATATACGGTCCAGAATCCTCAAAATATTCTTGTGGTGTGGGATTGTTAAGAGGGAAGATATCCAATATATCATCAGATGAATCATTTGGGTATAGGTGTTCATGTGTGAGTAGATGGAAATATACCCCTGTAAATAGTTCCATGTAAACTTATCTATCTACTATAGAATCTTACACTACACATGGTGTCACCGCTAAGGTGGATGCAACTGTCCCAACTCCCTCAGTTGCCTTTGTTGGTTGTACGACCTTAGCCTCAACCCCTGTTGTTGCCACCAATGTAAATTCTGGGGAAATAACATCCAATGAAACCTCCCCTGTCACTTTATATCTTGGAATAATTTCAACCCCTTCTGTATCAACTTCAACTCTAATGACCACTTCTGGTGGCAACTCTACAATTAGATCTACCACCATGGCTCTTTTTTCCTACCCTATAGTGAGTATTGCTTCGACCCCATCCATCGAGGGCACAGTCTCAACAGTTACCTACAAGGGAAATTCCATGTTTCGACTGAACTCCATAGTATATATGGCCATTATCTCTAGGAGAGAAGTATCTTCCTTTGTCGCCTTATCCCAAGTATAGTTAATGCGAGTATAGGTGTTGGTGGTTGAGTCCTGAACACAGTTTGAACTTTCATTTCAATGAAATTCAGTCGAGAATAGGAATACAAGGAAAAGGTTAAAACAGGTGAGGAAGAGACTTATGAGAATTATATAGTCCATTAAGAATCTCTTGGAGGTTTATAGGTAGTTCCCGGGCCAGGTTTCCCTCTGTGATCACTTCCCCAGTTGAAGACATCAACGGTTGGCCACTCATTATTGTGACATCAGTAATGGACCCCACACTTTCACAATAAAGGGTTGAGATCCCAATGAATTATTTTTAGGAATCTCACAGATCTCCCCCACCTCCATGTCTGATTCTTGTGCAAGTGAAAAATGAGATAGGAAGCAATTCTAAGAACAGGTTATATCCAGGGTACATAAGATCTGGATATTTACCTAGTTAGTAGTAGAACTTCCTCCCACTAAAGATCCTTAGAAAACATAGCTTCCCCAGGAATCATCTAACTCCTCGGGCAGAGGTGAAATCACAACCATCATAGCTACCAATAGTTATGGTGGTGATTTCATGTTCAACAACACATTTAATTAATAGATTAGAGAGCATGCAATGACTTGATAATAGGTTAGGTCCTCAAACTCCACCACATATCACTCTGCCTCATCCTATAATATATGAAAGTAAAAATTGGAATTAAAAATATCGGTGAGACACATCTAGTATCTATTGAGATGTTTACATATCCCACGAACACTATAGAACTATCTGTAGACATCCTAGTTGTCCCAGTCTTTAAGGAAGATGGCTTCACTGGGAATGTCCACACAGTGCAACCGCTTCCTAGGATCTTGGATGAATATACTTGGTACCACCCCATAAGGCTCTAATTTTTCATGATTTCACTTTCCCATGAGTTTCAAGACTGTTAACACTCCTCTCCCTGTGGTTCTTTCCTATTTGAGGCCATGAATTTCCAAACCCACTACTGCTTACGTACCCACTGGTCTAACTCTACCGCCATGGTGTGCACTGACCACCACTCGACCTCATCCCCATTGTAGAATGGACACCCCTTCATTGGCTTAGGTGGACTGATTCCTCAACATATTCCTTGAATATATGCTCTCCCAACTTATCACATATTCATGGATGATTTCATATCCACCAGTGGGTGGCAAAAACTCATTTTGCATACTTTCATCCTCACAGGTGAACATGTGCTGGAACTATCTCAGAACCAAAAATTGACACTCAAGGTATACCTATTTGTATACCTTCAATGTAAACCACTGAAATAATATGAACTACCTTGTAAACCAATTTAGGTTGTATAGATCACAAATCATCACACATTCAACACTCATCACAAGTACCACACCTCGTAAGGCCATGAGTTACGATCAGTGCACAATGGTCCATATACCATCATCAGTCATCCCCCCCTTTGGGAGGGGGAATGGATGAAATATGAAGTGATCTTCCATCCTGACCTTCTCTAGCATGTTTACCATACCCAGCCATAGTGGGTGACTCCTTGTGATATTTAATATCATCAGCTAGAAGTTTTTGGTTGGAGAAGAAATGGGGTTTGGATACTCATTTTCCCCCATGTACATGGCCACCCATATATATAGAAAATGAAGGGGGCCACACACATGTAGCAGAGTATTTCTTTACTGATATGGTGAGGCACCTTGTACAGTTTCATCAGAACCGAGATGACTAGTTTGAAGTGATGCCTCATCGCTAGCATCGCCTCTATAATGAAGGTTCTTAGACACACCCTCATGTGTGAATCTCTCATTAGGAGCATCCAAACACATATGATTAGGGTGATAAATCCCTCCATTCTAACTACTCAAACTTTATGCTTGATGTTTTATCCCCACAACTACCACTGACTTACCTATATGATCCTCCAATAGAATTTCTCCTTGCCCCACTAGTATTCCCTTGGATATGTGTGTGGCCTCCTCATAAAATTATATGTTGGATCCTCTCCCTTGATCATCTATGCCACTAGTTCATTTGGGAAGTACCATAACCATTTCTTGAAGGGGATATCCCTCATCCCCGACTTATCTTTTTTGGTTCCCTTCCCTAGATCTAGAAAACCTTCACTAGGACCAGAAACTGCTCTTGATCCCCCACAAATTCTCTACAGGGAGAAACTCATCATACACCACCCCCAAGATTATGATCTTAGAGATTTAATGAAGGTCCCATAGGCTGGCTCCAACCTATCCATGGTGCAGATGGAACATGTTGGTCCCTAGATACTATCTACTCAATAACTTAGGCATGATTTTATAAGGGAAGAAAATATGAAACTAAAAAACCCATGATTCTTTGTAGATCCCTAACCACGTCAACTTTGTCTCAAACTTAGTTCATGATGCACATACCCATAAGGCCTAGTCCCACTCATTGGTAAAATTTATATGTGGGCATGAGTCCCATTTTTCATTACATACTTTGAGAGGATCCCCCAAAACCACCTTGAGAATTATCTCATACTATGGTGGGGATTCGTCATCCTCTAAATTCTCCCTATTAATATTATTGATGTGGTTGTAAAGAATTTCCATTTTGATTGGTGCATAGTCCTTCCAGATGTGTCTTACTGCAGCCTTGTAGAGAATTTCCATTGTTATTAGACACTAACCTTGGACTTTATGCTATTTCTCCTAATGCCATAGAGAAAGAGGCATATAGGTTCACACACTAAGTGTATCCAGAATATCAGTTAAATAATATATTATTATTTATTATTTAACAGGTTGAATAAATATTATTCCCACAAATGGTTTAATAATTATTCATGTTTACTTGATCGCATGTATTTCATCACCAGTTATTTGAGAGAATATAATATGAGAAGAATATTTAATTACTATTTATTTTTTATTTAGTGAATATAATATTTATTTATTTATTAGATAATAATACAATTATATTCATTTAATAAATAAATAATCATTATTCAAGGACTAATAAATATTTTGGAGGAAAATAGAGCCGATTTTAGTGGTCCAGTAATAAATAATATATATTGAAGTTTATTTGAATAAATAATATTTAATTTTAATTCGGAAGTTAAGTGCATGTTGAGAAATATTGTTATTATTATTATTATATACATGGGGTTTCACAATGGATTAAATAAATAATAAATTGAACTTGTTCAGTTACTTATTTCCAACACTTTCAATATATAAACCCAATTATATTTTTTTCTTATAGAGTCAATTCATTTTTCGTTGTGCACAAAGATAGAAGGAGAGAATCCTCTCAATCCCTAGAGAGATCCCTCTCCAATAATGCTCCCAATAAAGGAGAGTGAACTTCCTCCAACTCCCACTCTCAAGTCAAGAGAGATCAAGGAGAATGATTTGGAAGTGATTCTCATGGTGATCAAAGGTGAATGACGCAAGTGATAGGATATTTTGTGATAGAACCCAGAGATTACTTTGGCGATGTTCAGAGATTTTTGGAATACGTGTGGATTGCCGCTATAAGGAATATTTTTCTTGATTCCTAAAATGAAATGATTGTACAATGTAGATCTATTTTTATATCCATCAATAAATAAATAATTTATGCAAGGTAATTATTTAATTGATTAAATTAATGATAATTAATATGTGATGATAATATATCTCTAGTTCTGATGTTTTATCCATTGTTTGTTTTATTTGATTAAATCATGTTTATTGTGACATTTTTCATCATGTAGATCTCATATAGATCATCAATCATGACAAAAAAGTAAACTTGGGCATGACCCATCACATGATTCCATTGTACCTAGAACCTACAAGTAGTATTAATGTGGTTACATAATTATTTATAATTATTTAAATATCGTTTATTGATTTAAAAAAAATTCATTTAGTTTTCAATTCAAGTTTAATCGTTCTTTTAATCTAAATTGTTAGATCTACTTATTCCTCCTTCATTTCTCATAGATCTAATCAAAATGATTAATTTTATGAATGAAATAAAATCAAAGAACTCAACTAGAAGTGTCAATGATTATAGATGGATAACAAAAGATTACACACCGTGTAACCAGAGTTACACGTCATGTACTTGTGTTCAATGAACCAGAAATTAATAAGGAGTGAATTCAAACCGAGTGCATTTATTACACTCAATGCATTTAATATATTACAATGTGTATTTATTAGTCTATCCTGGCACACAATCATCCATAGTACACACTGTGTATCCCACATACACGACACATAGTCCCTTTAAGTCATAGACAGGCTGTGTATTTCCATACATGGCCTACCTAACTAGTGACTATGTAACTCGGAGACCAAATTCCATGTTTTCCTTTATAAACTCTGTGTAATAAAATATTACAAGGCATGATTTACATGCTGAGTCCCTAGTCATGTTCCTTATATATATGGTGAGAGATGTATACATCGTGTATCTTTCCTATACACATGGTGTACTTATATGAAGTTATGTGTAATTAAAATTGATTTTTTATATTGTGTAAACCTTATCAATATGTACCTGTGTGTGTTCATTAAGTTTATAGGACACACCATGTGATGGGTTTTAATATATATATATATATATATATATATATCTGTGTGTGTGTGTGTGCGTGTGTGTGTATAGGTATATGTATATATATAATTAATTATTGTGTAATGTTCATATCTTCATATCATGTGTGTGTCGTACGACAGATATTACTCTATGTGCATTGAAGCATGACACGTTACAAAAAAACCATGTAATTCATGTAATAATTAAGTTGATAGTACATGTTATAAAAGTATGTGATAAGTTTTGTATGTTATATGTCACAAGATTAAATTGTAAACGAGTATAATACAAGTTGGGCAGATTTAGATGGGTAATCACCATGTTTCCTCCAAGGTACATTTATGTACATGGTTAATTTTAAATGTTTTTTTTTTCATTTTTTAAAAATTATGATGGAGAAAAATATCAAGGAAATTCAAATGAGAATTAAGATAAAATAATTCATTAATTTAAAAAAAAAATTAATTGATTTGAGGGAGATTTATCTTAAATAATAATGATTAAGAATTTAATTCTTGTTTTATTAAAAACATAATTTGTTTCATGAATGTATATGATCATGATCATAGATCAGACATTTGTATATGATTAGTTTCATTTAATTTATTATTAAATTAAATTATTGGATTGAATTCCTTCTCTCCTTGTATTATATTAGGGCATGTGTGCCCATGTTTTATTTTATATAAACCATTTTCCCCTCACCTACGTGTGAGTAGAGTCATATGTAATGGATGGAGCACCCTAGAAAATGGAGGCAGTTCAAGTTTAGAGTCACGATGAAACCAATCCAAGTGAGATACATAGGAGGAAAAGTAAAAATCTATAACACAAACCTTAATTGGTTCAAGGTGTGTTTCCCTTAGATAAATATTTATTTTATCAACAACAAGATAAACTAAAAATTAGTAATATCTCATGATCATACCACTTTATAATTTTATTTCTGTCAATTTTCATGGTTATTTTATTATGGATTTTTTTCGCGATCACATGAATTAGTTAATTAACAATCATGAAAGATAGAACTAAAATCAATTGGATTATATGTAAATTTTATCTAAGACATGGTTAATCACCTAAGTAAACCCACTTAATATTAATAAGAATGTAATAAAGATAATAATTGTAAATTTATAGATAAATGGATGAAATCCCTCAGATATATATATTAAGTTGGTATCAGCTTCCACTACTTCAGTTAAAATTGAACCATACTTAAAAGTGCTTGACCATCCAAAGTTGGGTTGCTTTTAATTGTTGGGGAATTATAACTTTAAGTTTTGGGTTTACTTAACTGAGTTCACATCAAGGGTTGACTAACAAATAAGAATATGTTGTAACTGAGAGGCAAGGGTTAAGGAAATCTAATTTAAGGAATTTGGGATTGGTAAGTCCACTCAACAGATCAAGGAACTATGAATTAATGCATTTGGAATTTGGAATACCTGCCTAAAACCATTTAGGTTTCTTGACTAACCAAATTTGGGGTAATGAGAAGGTTAAATGGATCCTTTCCACTACATTGTCCAAGAAACATTATATTTCGAAGCCAATGGTGAGGGGTATTGGTTTTCAATAAAATAGTGGGAGATTAATTAATATAATATTTTTTTATTTATCTAAATTTTATGAGATAAAGTATTAAATCTATTCTTATTTTATTTGTTAAAAACATTAAAATTACTTTAAACATTTCACTATGATCCATACTTGAGAAGGATAACCTTTGCACCGACAAAAATCTCCAATAGTGAAAAATTTTATTATGAATTATTCTTTTCCATGAATGGAAATTGTATGTGCTAGAAGAACCTATTCTTGATGTGCCTAGTAATGAGGCAAGTGATGAAGTGTTATCACTCTAAAAAACCTTTGAACATTTACATATATTTTCAATGTTTTATGCTATCATCTATGAGAAATGAGCTTTTTAAGGAACATGAGGACATGAATGTGTATAGAATTATGTATCACCTTCAGGATATCTATCAAGAGAAGGTGATGCAAGAGAGATACAAAATCTCCAATGATTTTTTTACAACTAATCTTAGAGAGTATGTGCCAGTTAGGCCTCATGTATTCAAGCTTATTGGCAAGATCTAACACTTATATGTCTTCATAATTAAATTCTAGGATGTGTTGTTTAAATATATCATAATTTCATCACTACCAAATACCTTCTCTAGTTTTATTATTAATTACAATATGGTCAATAATGAGAAGAGTATTTTAGAACTTATTACTTTGATTTTCCAAGTGGATAAGGACATGGTTCATGATAAACCCACAACCCTTATGGTGAATAATAAAAGGAAGAACAAGGTGAAGGGTCCCAAGATTCATAACAATTATAAATCTCTCGAGCACTATCCTTCCTAGAAGAGGAAGATCCAGAGGAAAGGCAAGGAAAAGGAGGTTGTATGTTTTACATGTGGAAAGCAAGGCCACTAGAATAAGAACTTCACCTAGAAGAAAGGGGACGCTAAAGGTTAATTCATTATTGAGTGTAATATTTCAATATCTATACATTGGGTATTAGATACCGCTTTTGGTGCTCAAATATATATCCAAATATAGGTTCCAAGTAGATTGCAAAATATTGATTGAGAAGAGGTGGATATGTGAGATGAAAATGGTGTGGAGCTAGCTGCTCCATCCATTAGTTACTACCACCTTTAATTTCCAATAGGAATGATTTTGGTTTTAAAATATTTATTATTATGTACCAAATATTACCAAGAACATAATTTCTGTATCATTTCAAGATGAATATGGGTTTATTTTTAAGTTTAGAAATAATAGTTGTTTCTTTTATAAAGACAACATATGTTATGGCATGGAAAATTTAAATAATGGTATTTATGAATTAAATTACTAAAACCAAGTATTGGAAATAGATAATTAATCATGTTCACATGACTCATATAACATCCATCTATGACAACACCATTTTGGTCATGTAAATGAGAGGCATTTGAAAAAGCACTATCAAGATGATTATTTAGAATCATCTTAAATAAAAACACTTAAAATATTTCATGATTGTTTATAAGTAAAAATGACTAAACCACCATTTGGTTAATAGGGTGAAAGGGTCATTGAAATTCTAGGGTTGGTACACATTGATGTGTGTGGACAATTTCTAGTAGAAGATAGAGGTGGTATTTTTACTTCATAAATTTTACTAATAACTTGAGTAGATATGGTTATGTATACTTAATGAGGTATAAATCTTATTACTTTAAGAAATTCAGGAAATTCAAGAATTTAGTAGAGAATAAAATTTAAAATAAGATAAATAAGATTTTATTGGATTGAGGTGGTGAATATCTTAACCAAGAGTTTATCAAATTTCTAGGGGAGCTTGGGATTATATCTCAACTCACTCCACATTACACACCATAGTGTAATGGTGTTATTTAAAGGATGAATCATACCTTGTTATAAATGGTAAGGTTAATAATGATTCATGCAGATCTTCCATTTTCCTTTTGGGAATATTCATTACAAACTGCTGAATACAAATTAAATTGAGTAACAGCTAAAGTAGAAAATTAAATTTTCTTTGATTTATGGAGTGGAAAGAAACTCTTTTTGTTACATATATATGTATGGGGTTGTGAAGAATTTTATAAGACCTTATCAGGCAATAAACAAGCACCATGGGGAACAAAGTGTGCTTTTTAGGGTATCCTACAGAAATAAATGGATACTACTTATAAAACTCCTTTAACAAAAAATTTATTATCACCATAAAATACATATATCTTGAGATGGAACAAATCCTCAAAAATTATAGTGTGAGAAAGATTGAATTCAATGAAGTTTATACTCAATATACATAATATTTGGTACAAAAATAGGTTCTATAGGTCCATGTTCAAGAATTAGTTCCTGAAACATAGGTTAATCATAAGAGCACAAGAGAGTTAAGAGAACTAGAGAGATGTGGTTTTATAGTCACCAAATATTTTGACTCATTATTGGTTGAAAAATATTAAACTCTCTCCTATAAAGAGGTAGTGTAGAGATCATAAGTTGTAATATGGAAAGAATTTATGAATTATGAAATGGAATCCATGTATCATAACCAATTTTGAGTTCTATTCAATGTGCATGTTGATGTAAATCATGTAGGGAGAAAATGTGTATTTAAGAGAAAATTTGATAGGGAAGGTAATATAAATACCTATAAAAAAGTTAAGTTCCTAAAGGGTTTAAACAACATCACGGAATTAACTACAATGAAACATTTTTGCCAATTTCCATATTTTAGTCTATTAGAATTATACTTGGTACAGTAGCTTACCATGACTATGAGATTTGGATGATCGATGTCAAAATTAAATTCCTTAATGGGAACCTTCAAGAATATTTCTATATATTACAAATATAAGCATTTAAAATTTATAGAGATACATTTATGTATTGAAGAAAGAATCCAGATCATAAAACATTTTATTTAATGAAGATATAAAAGAATTTGGTTTCATTAAGAATGAATATGATCTATGTTTTTATAATAGGTTTAGTGAGAATTTAGTCATAATACTAGTAGTATATTTTGATGACATATTACTTATTGGAAAAAAAACCAGTCTTACAGTCTATTAAGGATTAGTTAAACAAATGTTTCTCTATGAAGGACTTAGGTGAAGCAGCTTATATTCTAGGGATCAATATCTTTTGTGACATGACCAAGATTCTTCTTATACTAAGTAAAAGTACATATATTGACTAGATATTAAAGTACTTTAGTATGGAACAATACAAGAGGGGATTGGTTCATGTGTTACATAGTTTACATATTTCTAAGAAAATGAATCCTTATACACAAAAGAAGAAAGAGAGAGTGAGTAAGATCTCATACACTTTAGTGATATGATCAATAATGTATGTCATGTTATGTACTAGACTTTATTTTTCCTATGCATTAATCATGGTAGGAATATATCATGTTGATCTAGAAGAAAAATATTGGTCTTATGTTAAGGTTGTCCTTGAGTATCTGAGAAGAACTAAGGATACATTCTTGGTGTATGGAGGATATGAGGAGCTAGTCATCATGGGTTATACTAATGAAAGTTTTCAAATATATCATAATGATCTGAAGTTGCAGTCAGGATATGTTTTATGTCTCAATGGAGGATCTGTGAGCTGGAAGAGTTCAAAGAAACCAATTATCATTGATTCTATAATGGTGTCTGAGTATATAGAGACTTATGATGTAGCCAAGGAATCTATTTGGATATGTAAATTTTTCCAGTAGCTTGATGTGTTACCTAGAATTAAAGACCCTATCACATTGTATTGTGATAATACTGTAGTGGTGTCTCTTACAAAAGAGACAAGGTCACACCAACAGACAAAGAATATACTCTGTAAGTATCACCTCTTGAGGGACTTTAATCAGAGGGTAGAAGTTGTAGTATTAAGATTACCCAAGGAATAGAATGTAGTAGAAAATTAACTAAAGGCATATATCAATAGAATCATTAGTATCATGAGCGAGAAGAATAAAGGTTGTTAGCAGCTGAATATAGTGAAAGTGGGAGTCTTTTGGAGTTGGTTCCATAAAAACAACTTCTATGTACTTTATAATAACATTATTCATAGTTTTTAATATCAATAAAATTATTATCATAACATGATTTTTCTTATATGTAATATAGTATGTGATAATTTCCTAAGTGTAGTTACCGTGCTAAATGGTCATAGCAGTTCCCTGGTATGATGAGAACCTAGAACTTCTATGACACTATTCTAAAATATATTTTCTATATCCAAATGATATCATTTGAAGGACATAAATGATTCATGATATCAGGGGTGGAGACTCATAAGACATTGAGTAACCTTCTCATAGTGTACTCCATTGGTAATATCTATTGTAGGATATTATGGAAATGAGACCGGTTATTAGGAAATATACATTCATATATCTCATTGGATGTTCCTATATACAGATGTTTATATTCATCCTTAGACTTTAATATTATTATTAATTAGTATTATGACTCATGTAATTTGGTGTATTTATGAAAACCATGATGACATATGTTCATATAAAGGGAGGATACATTGGGTGTGTCATGAGTAATATTTCATTAATGAATAATGTGAGAAAGGATTTGTCCCTTATGTTCATTCACAGAAGTTAATATCTTAGGACCTTTAATGGAAATGATATAGCCTAAATAAATCAATGTCTATGGTGTTCTATAGGCAAGTTTTATTTTTGGGAATTCAAATAAAGAGACATAAAGCATATAGATTGATGGCACCAGCATGCAAGCTACATGATTAGAGATATTATGATAAAGGTATTATATTACACAGTAAGAATTTGTATGAGGTATTATGTCATTGTAATATTAAATTTTTTCTCTATGGGTTCCTTGGCATGTTTCTAGACACTAACCTTGGACTTTAGTCTGCTTCACCTAATGCCAATGAGAAAGAGTCCAAGAGGGTCACAAGTTAAGTGTATCCAGAATATTAGTTAAATAATATATTATTATTTATTATTTATCAAGTTGAATAAATATTATTCCCACATGTGGTTTAAAAATTATTCATGTTTTTTTATGGAATTCATTATGTCACTAGTTATTCAAAAGAATATAATGTGAACAAAATATTTAATAATTATTTATTTATTATTTAGTTAATATAATATTTATTTATTTATTAGTGAACAATGAAGTTATATTTATTTGACAAATAAATAGTCATTATTCAAGGCCCAGAAAATATTATAAAGGAATAGAAGACTGAGTTTCATGGTCTGGTGAGAAATAATATATATTGAATATTATTTGAATATATAATATTTAATTTTCAATTTCATTTTAAGCGCATATTGAGAAATAATAATAATAATATTATTATTATTATTATTATTATTATTATTACATAAATGGGGTTCTGTAATGGATTAAATAAATAAATAAGGGAACTTTTGAAATTATTTATTTCTAACCCTTGTAATATATAAACTCAATTATATTATTTTCTTAGAGATTCAATTCATTTTTTGTTGTGCACATTGATAGACAAAGGGAATCTTCTCAAGCCATAGAGAGCTACCTCTCCAAGAATTCCCCCAAGAATGGAGAGAAATCTTCCCCCACCTCCCACTCTCAAATCAAGAGAGATCAAGGTTAATTATTTGTAATCAATTTTCATGGAGATCGAAGGAGAACAACAAAAGTGATAGGATCTCCCTTACTAACACCCATAGATTCCTATGGTGACGTTCAGATATTTGTGGAACACGTGTAGATTACTACTAGAGGTGATTTTATCTTGATTCCTACAATGAAATGATGGTACAATCTAGATCTATTTTCAGATACATCAATGAATAAAGAATTCACATGAGGTAATTATTTAATTTATTAAATTAACTATAAATAATATGTGACGATCCTCTCTCTATTTCCGTAATTTTATCCATTTTTTATTTTATTTGATTCAATTCTATTGATCATGTAATTTATCATTATGTAGATCTTAGATTGATCATCGATCATGGAAAAAATATAATTTGGGCATAACCAATTGCATCCTTATACTACGCTTGTAACCTACTATTTCATGAAGCAATCATTATGAATAAGCATCGTGAATGAGATTTTATTTCCAATTTTTAGAAATTCAACCTTAGAATATGACCCTCCTTTTCCCCATCATCTACCATTTAGGGGGGAAATTTTTTTGTGTTGAAATACACAAGTCACAGGAATAATGAGGAATTTATGGCTAGTTCGAAACAAATTTGAGTCAAAATGGACCAAATTCCCTCTAAAAGGTTCGTTTCATGAAGCTTAGGTCCTCCATGAATAGTCAAAACTCATGAATTTCCCTTTATGAGATAATTAATCCATGAAATGATATTAAAGGTTTTATATAGCTTCACGACCACATGAAAGGTTGATGGTGTCTTTGTGAGTATGGAATCTAGACTCATAGAACCTTACCCATTCATGAAGCATGTAAGTCTTTGCGAGAGCCTCCAATTTTCATGAAACCCCTTTACTATAAATACTCACTTAAGACTAACATTTTAGGGGGTGTTTCTTGAACTTTTAACTTCGAAAATATCTCTCGGTTCATGAACTTCTTATGCTTCATGAACCAAAGAGAAAATAGATCACCCAAGGTTCCTGAGCTTTGTGAAACTTCCTCACATATGTTCTTGAGATTTTACATCCCATGTAGAGAAGAATTTTGTGAAGGAAGAAGTCCCTATATATAACTTGAGGATTTATGAAGAATTAAACCTTCACGAATCACTCACCTTATGAATCGGGACATCCCTTTGAGATAAGGTCACCCTATTTCATGAAGCATACTCCTTCACAAATCCCCTGGCCTCTGTGAGGAACCAAATCCTTATAGGAACCACCTTCACAAACCTATAATATTTGAAAATAAATCCACATGGGCCTCTCCATGGTTCCTCCCTTCTACTGACTCTCCTTCACGAAGGTTGAGTTCTATGTCCCCCACACCCATCCAGGACTTGTTCAGCTGCACCTTAAGTATCCACGTGACCAGTAACACCTTCTTTTGTGTCAACCCACTTCACCCCAAGTGTGGCTAGAGCCCTCCCCTGACCTACCATTTTCTTATAAGACTAAGTATTATAACCCTTTTTCTTCTAACTAAATTAATCATAACATGGAACCTCTGATTTACCACTCCTCCACAGTAGTGTCGGCACCATTACCCTTCCAAAGGTGCATGAGTGATGGTCACATAATCCCAAGGGGTGATGAGTGAGCCCCACCCCCAAAAAAAATACAAGATACATGATTTTAAACTAAATAGTTCCACATCCTACTCATACAATGTTAAACTCCAGAACAATTTCCTAATTATAGGACATAAAATTGTATCCTTACCCGATGCGATGAACATAAGACACCCTATGTATGATCATCATGGGATTCCCCCTTATTTACCACTATTGTATATGAGTCCCTAGAAGGGAATATAAATGTGTAATCCCCACACTGCTCCAACTAAGACTAATCCTCTTACAAATGGAAACTTCAATATATAATCCCCACACCACCATCATCGACACTCCTTTCATGAAATAAGAAAACTTACTACATGACATTGAACTGTATGGATCTGTCCCATCACATGACCTTAAATTGTACCATATAAATACATTGGTTTTATCCCTGTATTTTAAGCAAGGTACATGGGATTCCTCTCTAAGGTTCAATATTGACCAATGGTAAACTTAGGCGCTCCCTCCTAGGGACACACCTCCTAGATCCACCTCCATGAGGTGTTCTGATCCATCAGTAAACTATCTAGGTGTGACATCATCCTTCTTAGGGACACAACTTTTGGGTCTACCTCCATGGGGTGTTCTAATAAATTTTTAAACCTTCCAGGTGTGACACCATCCTTATTATATACACACCTTTTGAGTCCACCTCCACAGGGTGTTCCAATCCTTTGGTAAACCTTCCAGGTATGACATCTTCCCTCCTATAAAAACACCTTTTGGATTCACCTCCATCGGGAGTTATGATCCACAACCCATGATACACATTAATTGTTAGTCTAATAAATATAATAGATCCATATCCATGAGTCATTCTGATCAATCAATTCTGGATCCTCCTCCATGGGGCGTTCTGATCTATCTATTCTAGGTATTCCTCTATAGGGTGTTTTGATTCATTATTAAACCTTCTAGGAGTGAAATTTTCTCTCCTAAGGACACACCTCCTAGATCTTTCTACACAAGTAATTCTAATATAAAACCCCTAATCCACTTTAAGGGGAATTCTAATCATCCTTTGGGAACCACCTCAAGGGGTGTTTTGATCCATCCACTCTAGGTCCACCTTCATGGGGTGTTCTGATCCGTCCATTTCCTTTCTTCCTTCATAAGGTGTTATTATCCATAGATAAACCTTATAGGTGTGTAATATTAACTCATAGTAACACACCTCCCAAATCTGACACTACGAGTTGTTCTAATCTACAACCTCTGATCCGCCATAAGGGGAATTCTGGTCAACCTTTCAGATCACCCTCAAGGGGCGTTCTGATCTATCACTCTGAGTCCACCTCCATGGGGAATTCTGATCCATACATCCTATCCTCATAAGACATTAACCTTTTTCTAGTATCTAAAAGATGTTAAACTCATTCCCTAATATTTCACAATTAGACATTCTTATCCATCCCCATAGAACGTAGAACTTTTGACTTGACCCAAAATACTTACCCCATGCATAAGTATGGGATGCCTGAGGTAAAAGGCCTTGTAAGACTTATTCCTCTATCATATTTACCACATTATCGACACAAGATTTATTGTGTTATGCACCTTAATATTCCTCATAATAAATTCTCTCATATGAGGAATAATACAGGTGACTAATGTGACCAGCATCTATACATGCCTTGTGATGCCCAATGTACCTACTCTCTTGACTGAAGGTTGATTCCCTATCAAGATGAAAACATTATTTCAAGACAGAAGTAATGTAATTAACCTATTTCCATAAAGATATGGTTTTGGGAATAATTTCCACAAACATGACTCAAATCTATGAGGGAGACCCATACTGGGAGAAAATATCCAAGGAAGAATCTATGGAAGGAGGAACCAACATCCCATCATCCTGTTTTAATTAAAGAGCATAGATCGTCGTTGCAAGTGATTAAATTTTAACACCTTTGGAAATTGGGAGTGTGTGATAATTAAAAATATGGATTTCACATCCATTCCAATGTGTAGGTAGGCCCCAAAAAAATGTTTAAAATATCCACTAATTTTATATTTTAAGTAGCATCCATACCTAATGGTATCATTTCTTCAAGTTTAGATTTAAGTGATTTGATGATAACCTTAAACTTCTTCTCCATGGATATTTTTTTAGAATATATTAGGAAATCACTTCAATCATATCACTTTTATTCATCATCTCAGTTCCCATTTTCATTTTTTGAGATTCAAGGCCACTTCTTCCCTTATCAATATTTTTTTTTCAAGGAAAAAACTTTCACCATTGAATAGTAAACTTCATGCATGATTATCCATTTATCTTATTTATCATTTCATAATAATTCCATAGAATAGAAACTTTATGTTGTTTCCTATTCATCACCAGAATCACTTTTTATCTTCAAGTCCAAGGGAAAGTAACACATCAATTCTCTATACAAGGATTACAATTATAAATAACATTATGTTCAAATTTTACCATGATTGGAGAGAAAAAAAATCTAGGATGGATTATTATTCTTCTTCTTATTCCAATTAAAGTAAAGGATATTGATTTCACCTCTAAATTGAGTTCATGGTAAAGATAAATCAATTTTCCCCTTTTTACTCATCATATTATTATTTTGGAATTGTTTTCCTTCCTTCTTCACTTTATTCTTTTTGTAACTTTTTAAAATAAGTTAAATGATCTCATAAAGAACCTTATTAGATTCTATCTTACAAAAATAGATTATATATTTAGAATTAACTTCACTTTGATACCAATTATAGAATCCAAGAACCATTTAGGTACCACTAAGAGGGATGGTGAATCAGTTATATACTAATTTTATGAATTATTATGATTTTTAAATAAAAACTCTTGAAATGTATAAGTTATAAAAACACTCAATGATATCTTTCAATATCACCTAATGTGTATTTTTATTAGTAGAGATATAATCACACATTTTTTACATGGATTTTCATAAAAGTGTACTCTTTTATATGTTAGTTAGACACCCTAACATGGGTTCTTTACTATGTCTCCAAGTGAATACAACTAGTTGGATACCCTAGTTACAATCTCTCAATAATTGGTTAGACACCCCAATTTCTCTTATATTGAGTTGAAAGTTTATTTAAACACTTTATAACCTTATTTTTCTTAATAACAACACATTTTCTTAAAAGTTTATAATTTTTTAACATTTATTCTTCCCAAATTTTAAGCGTGATTTTTAGAAAATCCATTTTACTAGATATAGAATTAAAATACATCGAAAAAAATATTTTATAGAAATCAGAGGAACATGTACACTATACAATGGATGTAGGATTAATTATTTCATTGCATAATGACTTATAAAATTCTATAAGGAAAATTATAGAAAATTAAATTATATGAATTTATAACTTGAACATAATATAAACTTCATCAGATGAAAGCAGGCATACTTTCCGGATGAAAATTTACTAAATCCATCAAAAGAAGAAATATCATTTCTTAAAACATACAACATATATTATATCATATGAAATCAATAATCATTGTAATGGTGATTTAACTAGGTGAACATTGGGTGGAGAATTTTTTTATTACTTTCTAAGTGAATGAAGGGTTTGTACAAGGCCATTTCAACCAACTCCAAATAATATCAAATATGATCATTAGGGAAATACCTAGAAATAGAAGAACCATTCAAGGAGGATGCATCTTTTTTCAATCCAATATTTTGAAGTTACAATGATGCTTTTGTAACATTTTTTACTATCATTATCCTTTGTAATATTTGATATTTTTTGTCTTAAATTATTCGTGTGAGGTTTGTAAATGCCTTTAGGACTTTTGTGTTTGTAATTGATGTATAGCTAATATATTTCAATCAAGGGATTGTAGGGATAGGAATACATAGTTAAAATATCATATTGATAAAGGGATACCAATTATATAGAGATATAATTTATATTGATCTTTTTAATTGAGGGATTCCTTTTTTAAGGAAGACAGACCTTTATAGTTTGGTTAAAACTATAGATACCTAAATTTTGGGTTATAAACTTCCATAATTCTTTAGGTTAAATCATGGATAATTATTATATTGTTCTATAATTTTTTTATTACTACTTTATAAACTTTTATATTAAATGTTTCTAAAAGTTTTCATTTTCATTGTGCAATAAGAGTTTTATATACTTTTTTTTATAACTTTTCTAAAATATGTTTATATAATCAGATATATAGTTCTTCTAATTCACATACTTAGGAAGGTTGGTTTAAATTATTAGTTTTATTTTATAAACTATAATTCACCCCCACACTCTTGTATTATTTTCACATACTCTTATGATCTTACATATTATTCACTAATTGTCTAGATATCCCAATCACAAGCCTTCAATAGCTGGTTAGATACCCCAGCTATAAGAATCTTATTCAATGTTGAACCAAATATAGAAATATATTTGATCTCCCACCACCAGAAAGTCAGATTCACCTTTAATTGTGTACTCCTTCAAGATCTTTTGTAGAAACCAATAAGGATCATCTTTGTTGGTCATGAAACTCACCTTCACTCTTTGATACAAGGATGTATCGAGTTCTCAAAAATATTCTTGCATGATGGATACAAGGTCTCTCAATTTATCACACATTCTTTATCACTCATATGCACATATTTATCCATAAAAAATTAATTAGGCATGTGATAACATCCCATTCAAAACATGATTTAAAATCCCTCTTAATTTTATCATTTTAAATCCTTTATTTAAATGTGTTATGAATGACACGCTTATTTTTCCTTAATTTAAAATATGAATACTCATAAGTTGTGGTATTATATTTCCTCATACCAAATACTTGATAATTCTATGTGGTTATTTTGTATCCAACTCATTTCAAATACCCAAGGGTTTTGGGTTATCATCATACTTCATGTGTCTTCAGTATTTTAAATAATGCAACTCATCTCTCTTGTGTCTTATTTAAAATGCTCGAAAGTTTTGGACTTCTATATTTTATCACATAGTAAACAAATAACACTGCAACTCATTATTTAATACCCCAAATCTAAAAAAAACTATTTATTCATATGAATATATAAATTTCAAACCTCATATAGTATAAAACACTAATTTTCTTTGATTATCATTTTAAATACATGCATCATCACACAGTCTCATTATTATAGAATACACAAAGGATCATGCTATTTAGAATCATATATATCAATCCCTCATACACTGCGGCTCACTGGACCTACACGATATTACTCATTTATCCATTCAATGTATATAAAAGAAAATGAAACTAAATATATATATTATTTTGAACAAACCTATTTATTAATACACTATTTTACTTTTTTTGAAGTCTCAACTTCATCAAGGTACATCACAGATATAATTATTTTATTCATGCAAGGCAGATGCATGAATATTGTAAGAAATATGTACTTCGAAATTTTATAGATCGATGTAAGTCAACAAGAACTTATTTAATGTAGAAGTTTCATATGATTCAATCCAATGGATGGAGTTTATAAAAATCCATGAACTAAACCAGTGAAGGTTGAGTGAAGGATTTAGTTTGAGGAATATGATGCTTACCTTTGATCAGATGACAAATATCGGTTGGATCAGATGGCATGCAAAAATGTTCACTAATTTTTTAAGAGGAGGATTAATACTATGCATCACATGTCCTATATTGAAATTGTTTTCATTAGAGCAATTATATTAAATGTAATCTATTCCACTAACCACTCAGGCTTGTAGTGGGGTTGGTACCCAAACACACTTTCACACACCACAAGGGGTGAACCGGTCCACCAGTCCCCTTTCAGGCCACCAGTGATCACTGTAACGACCCAAAATTTTATCAATGAAAATTACCTTCTTATGAAAATTTTATATAGTAGAAATAACATAAAATAACATATTGAAAACAATTCAAACTTTAAAAATGAATAATGAATTAAATAAGATGTATTTATAGAAATTAAGGAACCTAAACCAATGGAATAGTAATATAACTTATAGAATAGTAATATGACCCTTAAGAATAGAAACCCGACCAATAGAATAGTAACCTCACCTATGAAAGTATAAATAAAATTTATTCATCATATTAATGAAAATATGATATAAATATATCACAATATAAGTAAATAAATGTTTTGAAAATGATAAATCAAGTATTGGTGTTTTTATAAAACATACATGTTTATTTACAAATTTATAATTAATATAATGATTTAAAAGAAAAATTATTTTCTTAAAATAGTTTCAAAAATTGATTTTTTTTCTTATGATTATAACATAATTTTACAAAACCTTAATTAATTTTTCAAAGTGTTATAAAATCAGTTATAAGTTTAAAATCGGTATTTTTTAGTAAATAATGATTTTCATTAAAAATTAAATTTCTCATAATTTAAAAAATATTTTCATAAATTGGATTCCATTTTTTAATTCTAAACATTGAAAATTTATTAGGGTTAGTTTTTGGTATTTTTCTAAAATATTTGAATTTGTTCTAAATAGTGAAATATGGTAATATACGGTATAAGGAAAATAAATTCATTTTTGAGTCATTATTGAGTAATAGATTATGTAAGAATCCATTTGATCAAACTCACATGTATTATTTAATGTATTTAGTTAAAATAATCCACACTATTCATATTCTTGATCCAAAATAATAAACTAATGAATTAAATAAAAAAACACCCCTCTCCTCCATTATAAATTTCACCGCTAACCACCTCTTTTAATCACACCTCTAAAACCTTTAATCTTTCCAAAATTATTCCAAAACCTCTTACAGTGTATATCCCCTATGTACATGATATATTTTTCTCAATAAAATAAAAAACTCAAGTTACTCAAGGAGGTTATTAAGGAGAAAAATTCAAGAGGTAAAAACCTCTTTCCTTTTCTTTTAATTTCTTTCCAATTTCTTTTCTTTTCTTATTATATACTCACCTGCCCTTATAAAAATATAATGGTAACTTCACTATCTCACATATACTGTAATATTATTATGTTGATGTAATATTCCATCATCATTTCTTTCCCCTCCCCTTGTTTTCTAAAAATGAAAACATCATCTGTGATGTGTTAATTTATCGAATTCAAGGAAGAAGAGGCCAACGAGCCCGTACCCGAGTGGTAAGGGCTCCTACTTGGCATCCAAGAGACCCAGGTTCAAAACTAGGTGAAGACGAATTTCTAGGGTACTGTAGTAGTACTGTAGCAATACTGTAGTAGTATTGTAGCAGTTACTATTCGGTACAGTAGCAACTGGAACTATTCACCCGATTTGGGCCTTCAAGCCACCGGTTTGGGGCTACGGGTCTCCAGGGCCTTCAGGTCACGTAGACCATGGAGTAGCCCAATTCACATAGAAGAGGACCCAGAAAAAAATCAGAGAAACATGAGTAGCAGCCACCAGATGCAGAGCTAACTAGATTAGAATAATGAGAGGGTATGGAAGCCGCCTTCAGGACCAGGTATCGTGAAGCTTTGTACAGGGAAATTCTAGCTGATCAGCAATTCAAGGTGGGGAGCTAGGTGATCAATGACGCAGAAAGATAGGGAGGGGAAGTTCAAGTGGGATGGGCCTACGGATCATGTATTGTGCATGGTATGTCTCTGGGCCTTCGGGTCATGTATTGCGGGTTTGTCGGGCGTTATGCCTTGGGCCTATGGGTCATGTATGGGTTCCCCTTAAACACTTAAAAGGGGGATTATCCATAATAAAAATAAAAATAAAAGAAGGCCTTCGGCCCATTCAGGCAAGGGCGAAGAGTTTTTAATTTCCTTTAATACCTTCAATATTGGTCATAAAACCATTTTTATTGTTAAAAAATATTATAATATATGTATTAAAACTTATATAATATTATTTAACTAGTATATAAATAATATTAAATAATATAACAAAACTAGTTTGTGATGATCGAGAAACTGCCAAATTAATCTAAATGATTACCATTAATGTTTTATATAATGATTCATCCTCATAACATATAACCAAATGATATATAAAAATAAAATTCTTTATGTTATTTAATGACATATAATTTCAATTCTGTACAAATATTCTCATTCTACATGATCTTTCATACACGTATACAAATGAACTGATCATGAAAACCAAGGAAATGAACACTCCTGAATGATGAGATTTTATCTTATAACTCATAAAAAAGGCCATAAATAAACTTAATAAAATTATAATAAATAAAATAAATTTATAATAGGTTCTTAATTAATTATTTAATTTAGTTTTATTATCCAAGACATTATGTTTGTGTGCATAAAACTTTTAGACATAAGGTTGGGTATTTTTTCCAAACTTCCATTTTTTCCTTCGGGTTACGCTTCTCTCTATTTAACCTAATGTAAATATTATTTATTTTTATATAACTTTTTTAAATTTTTTATATATGATCCAAAATCATGTATCTAGATCATTTAATAATTATGTTTTGGGTATATACATGTTTTAAAAAGGTTTCCTTCTCAGTTATTTATGATAAGGAAGCCCGATTAAAGGGAACTTTTTAATTTCTTACCCATTTTCAAGTGAAATCCACAATATTTTTTAATCCACCATTATTTTTATAAAATTAATCATTTTAATATTAAAAACCATATTGGTTCATTTTTGGTATTATATAGTCAATTTTGCCTTTTCATTTTAAAGAATCTTGAAAATTTTCTCTTAAACCGCACAAAAATGTTTTATTTATAAATTTTACTAAAAACTATTTTTACATGTTTTCACCTAAATTTGACATTGGTAATCATTATATAATCCAATTTTCCTTTATCCATTTCCATTTATTATTTAAATAAATTTTTTCATGGACACCATTATGATATTCCCTTTTGATATGCCTTTTGACATGATTATGATACCCAATTATTTCCATGGGTAACCCTTATGTTTATGTTTGATTACTTATGTATGATTATTTATGTGGAACACATATACATTAATATGTTATGATGGGTTATCGTAGATATATCTTCAATTAATTGGGTAATATTTATTCTCATGAGACTTCATGTTCATCAGTCTTGGTGGTTAACTTGACTAGTGCTCTATGTGAAATGGTCTTGGTAGTTATGCTTGACTCATGCTCCTCTATATTAAATGGACCTTGAATCATACTTATGTCATGTTCTATATTTCTTTTAAATTTATATGATTCTTTGATTACATGATCCCATGTTTTATATATTATGATTCCATATGTTTATTCATGTTCCATGAATTTTTATGTCATCATGTTATGCCTTTTAACCCATGTGTTATGCTCTATTCTTATGTTTGTTAGGATTTTTAGATCATATATATGTTCATGTATTCCATAGGTTATCTTATGAAAATTTAATGGATCAAATGTTATTAGGAGATCATTATGAATATTAAATAAATGATGTTTCTATTTGGGTTTCATGATTTCTAATTATGAATCTAATCTTACAAAGACACTATAATTTACGATCCCTGGTTTGTATTAGAAGGATAGTTATGCTTAAAATCATGTAATAATATGTTCAAAATGATTGGGATATTATACTTGTTATCAAAGGAGTGTATTTTAATTTTTGGTCATTGGGACTAGATCACTTTAGTAATAACCCTTGGGATAATTCTATCACTATGGATAACCAAAATTGAAACATAGGGAATCAAAAGTTATGATATAATTTTTATTTATAAGTTTATCCTTATATGTTCAAATTTTCCTTTCTATATTCTTATTATCCAAGTATTCAATCCAATCCTAATTGTAATTTCTTTTTCTTAGTTAATGTATAAAAATAGGGAAACCCCATGCTAACAATCAATGTGATAGGAAATGTGATTATTTCCCGAATGAAATACCAAATATAATAGAAACAGCTACTGAAAACATCTTGATAGTACTTTCTCAACTGGATTATGTTATGAATAATAAATTTAATCATGTGGAACATCCTCATTATCCTAAGAAATATAATGTTTAATTTGAATCCTTTATGCGATAAAGGCCTCCCATGTTAAGTGGATCTTATGATCCTCTCCACAAGAAATAGTGGATTAACTCCATTGAAAATATATTATTTTTTCTCTAATGATCATAAGAAGATAAATTTGTGTTGTCAGTCTATCATCTTTATGGGAAAAGTGGTGGAAACTGATCAAGAACACAAATTCCAAGGAGGAAATTGATTCCATGGAATGGAAATATTTCAAAAAAATCAATAAATATTTTCCTCAAAATTTCCATATTAATATAGAGAGGGAGTTCCTCAGTATAAATAAAAATGAAGACGAGTCTATCAGAGAATATGAAAAAAAATCACAATACTTGTACGATACGCCTCTTACTTTTTCATGAACATTGAAATCAAGGCGGATCACTTCTTTAATAGACTAAAGTTGAGTCTATGAAAATCATTGCAAATTAAAAACTTTGACATCTATGAAGAGATTGTATTTTGTGCCTTCAAGGTTGAAATTGAGATTGGAGACTCCCAATGGTATCATGGGAATAGAGATAAAAAGTTTAAATGAAGTTTAATATGGGTGTATCAATAGATAAATCCCATGATTTAAAAAAAACCCAATATCACACATGTCAAAATTGTGGGAAGAAACATCTTAGTAACTTTCTAAAGGGAACCAATAAATGCTTCAAATGTAAAAGAATGGTGAATTTGGATAATAAATACTAAATAGATATGAATAATTACACTGGTTATTCATTCAATAATAGAAAAAATTCTATTTGATTTTGGTTCTATATATACTTTCTTATCTTGCAAGTTTAGTAGAATTATTCAAACACCACCTTAAAATATAGAGGTTGAGTAATCTTTGCAAACAATAAATAGGGAAATTATTGCATCCAAAGTATATAAACCATCTTTGGTTAATGTTTGTGGATTGAAACACCCAAAAAATCTTGTTTTACTTCCTTTGGTGGAGTTTGATGATGTATTGAACATGGATTGGATATCTTTATAAAAATTCAACATCAACTATTCGGAAAAGGAGATCACTCTTCACATCCTAAGGCATCCTCCAATTCTGTAAAATTTTAAGGAGGTGGATGAATCTCTATCGAAATCATCATCTAAATTGTAGATTTTATTTACTTTTGATCAAGAATATCTAGCTCAAATGACTAAGAAAAAGGAGAGAATCGTGCTCGAAGACATTCTCTGGGACTACAATAATTCTTTCCCCTAAATAGTTTCATAGTATTCCTCCTTATCAAGAGGTTGAGCTCTCAATTGAACATATTCTTGGATCTCTATAAATATCTAATACACCTTATAGAATGGTCACTATTGAGCTGGAAGGACTATGGAAGCAGTTATAGGATAATATGTACAAGGGTTTTATACGTCTGAGTGATTCACCATGGGGAACACTATTCCTCTTCATCAAGAAGATGGATGGATAAATGTGTCTCTTTATTGATTATAATGAGCTCAATAAAATCATGATAAATAAAAAGTATCCTCTTTCATGGATATATGACTTTTTCAATCAACTATGTGGGTCCAAGTATTTTTCTAAGGTGGATCTTAGGTTGGGATATCATTAACTAAAGGTGAAGAAGGAAGATATTCTCAAGACATTATTTTGAACTATGTATGATCATTATGAGTTCATAGTGATTTCCTTTAGACCCACTAATGATCTGAAAATTTATATGGATTTATTGAATATAGTCTTTAGATATTACCTCAAAAAATGTGTGGTAGTATTTATTGAATATATTTAAATATACTCCAAGATCAAGGAGGAACCTGAGAATCATTTTAATATAGGGCTAATGACATTGAAAAGGGACAAACTATATTTTAATTATAGTAAATGTGAGTTCTTTAAAGATGATGTATCATTCTTTGGGAACGTAATCACTATCAAAGGGATATCATTGGACCCTTTCGAAATAAAGGCAATCAAAGAGTGGCTGATGCCAGCATTTTTAATAGATAATTTTAGTTTCCTTGGTTTATCTGGGTATTACTGATGATTTGAGAAGAAATTATCACAATTTTCAAACCCAATAGCCAATATGACTTAGAAGGAATAAAATGTTGCCTAGACCTGTGAATTTGAAGACTGCTTTACCAAGTTGAAAAATAGGCTTATCACTACACCAAGGTTTATACTACCAACAAGTGGGGAACTCTTTGTGGAGTATAATGATGATTCAAAGAAGGTATTAGGATATATACTGATGAAAAATGATAAACTGATACCCTATGCCTCAAAGAATTTTAAAATTCATCAGAAAAACTATCCCATATATGATCTGGAGTTAGTAGATGTGATCATTGAGTTGAAAATATGGTGGCATTATATCTATTGGGAGAAGTGTGAGATATATACTGATTATAAGAGCTTAAAATATATATTCACAGAAAATGACATTAATATATGCTTGTGAATATGGTTAGAGCTCATCAAAGATTATGACTGCTCAATCCTGTACCATCTTAGTAAATCAGATAAGGTGGAATATTATCTAAGTATAAAGGATCTATAATCATTATCAATAATTAAAATTGATAAGGATCCAATCTTATTAGACCTTCAAATAATGTACATGGGAATCATTAAGGAAGAACCATCATCAATCCTCTCTAAAAATGATTGTTCAACCATCCCTTATGGAGAAAATAAAGTATTCTCAAAGAAATGATGTGGAAATTCAAAAAAAGGTTAAAGTTATCAGAAATAATAAATCCACAGAGTTTCAAGTGGATGAGTATGGATTCATGAGATTTGTGTCATGAATATTTATACCATACAATCCAGAGGTAAAGAAAGATCTTTTGAATGATGCACATAGATCAATCGTCTCAATTCACCCAGGGAGTATAAAGATGATTCAAAATCTCTAAGAAAACTATTAGTGGGACAATATGATAAAGTAGACCACTAAATATACATAAAAGTGTCTAGTATGTCATCAAGTGAAGGAAAAAATGAAAAGGTATAAAGGTATGATGTAACCATTACCCATACCAACATGTAAATTGAAAAACATCACCATAGACTTTGTCACTAGACTTCCAAATAAATCCATAGGAAACAATTCTATATGGGTTTTTGTGGGTAATATTACAAAGACATATCACTTTATCAAAATTATAGAGGACTTATCACTAGATCAACTTGCACGGATATACATCAGAGAAGTGGTAAGGCTATATAGAGTACCACTATTGATTGTATGTAATCGAGATCTGACATTCACCACCATGTTCTGGAAAAGTATCCAACGTGATCTAAAAACTGAGCTAAAGTTTAGTATGGCCTATCTTCCTTAAACTAATGGAAAATTTGAGTAGACTATTCAGACACTAGAAGAAATGTTGAGAACATGTTCTATGGACTTCAAGGTAGGATGGAACCAATATCTTCCTTTGTTCAAGTTGTGATATAATAATAGTTTCCACTCAATCATATAAATGGATCCATATGAAGACCTTTAAGGGAAAATATTTATAAATCCATCATTCTGGGATGAATTTGGTGAACATAAGTTGTTACGACCTAAAATAGTCAAATAAATGGTTGAAAAGGTGAAAACCATTCAGCAGCATATCCAGAAATCCCAAAGTCAATAAAATAGTTATGCATAAAATCATCAATGAGACCTAGATTTTAATTTTGGATACATAGTATTCCTCTGAATATCTTCATAGAAGAGGATCATGATATTTGGGAAGGATCAAAAGCTAAGTCCCAGGTATATCGGCCCCTTTAATATTTTTGATCGTGTTGGAGTTGTTTCCTATCTACTATAACATCCACCAACCATGTCTCAAGTACATGATATATTCAACATATCCCTCTTGAGGAATTATATATCAGATTGATCACATGTACTAAATTTAGAGGTGGTATAGTTAGATAATGTTATCTCTTACGAGGATCAGCCAATGAAGATCTTGGATCATAGATATAAAGTTCTACGCAACAAGACCTTTCTCCTAGTCAAAGTATGATGGTGGAACCATAAGTACAAAGAGAAAACATGTGAACCGTAGGAAGCAATGAAAGAGAATTACACTCACCCATTTTCCCCATAGTTTTTAAAATGAAATTTCAAGGGTAAAATTTCATAAGGGGGAAAGAATGTAATGACCCAAAATTTTATCAATAAAAATTACCTTCTTATAATTATATTATATAGTATAAATCACATAAAATCACATATAGAATACAATACAAATTTTATAAATGAATAATTAGTGAAATAATAAGTATTTATATAAAATAAGAAACCTAAACCAATGGAATAGTAATATGACCTATGGAATAGTAATATGACCCTTAAGAATAGTAACTCAAACTATAGAACAGTAGCCTCACCTATGAAAGTATTAATAAAATTTATCCATCTTATAAATAAAAATATGATATCATTATATCATAGTATAAGTAAATAAATGTTTTGAAAATGATAAATTAACTGTCAGTATTTTTATAAAATATAAATGTTTATTTAAAATTTTATAATTAATATAATGATTTTAAAAAATTAACTTTCATAAAATAGATTAATAAATTTATATTTTATTGTATTATGATTATAAAATAATTTTAGATTACCTTAATTAATTTTTCAAAGTATTATAAAATTGGTTATAATTTTAAAATCAGTATTTTTTTTGTGTAAATGGTGATTTCAATTAAAAATTAAATGTATCATAATTATTTTCATAAAATGGATTCCATTTTTGAATTATAAATTTTTAAAAATTATTTGGGTTAATTTTTTAATTTTTATAAAATAGATAAATTTTTGGTGAATAGTGAAATATAGTAATTTACGGTATAAGGTAAATAAATTCATTTTTGAGTAATGATTAGATAATGGATGATGTAAGATTACATTGGTTATAACTCACATTCATTAGTTACTATATTTATTCACAAGAATCCACACTATTCTTAGTCTTGATCGAAAATAATAAACTAATGAATTAAATAACCAAAAAACACCCCTCTCATCCACTATAAATACCACCCCTCGCCACCTCTTTTCCTCCCACCTCTAAAGCCTTGAAGATTTTCAAAATTCTACCCAAATATATTCTCAATTATATCTCCAAAGTACAATATCCTTTTTTTATCAATAAAATACCAAACTCAACTGCCTTAAGGAGGTTCTCAAGGAGAAGAATTCAAGAGGTAAAAAACTCTTTCCTTTTCTTTTAATTTCATTCCAATTTATTTTATTTTCTAATTCTATCCTCCCATAACCTTATCCAAGTTTAATGGTAACTAATATATCTCACATATATGAGAATTTTATTATGTTAATGTAATAATCCATCATAATTTCTTTCCCGTCCCCTTTTTATTCTAAAGATGAAAACATCGTCTATGATGTTTTAATTTGTCACAAAGGACGATAAGTTTTCAATTCACTTTAACACCTTCAAATCTAGTCGTAAAAATATTTTTATGGTTAAAAAAATTATTTTATATTTATTAAATCTTATATAATGTTCTATAACCAGTATATAGACATAATATTAAATAATAGAACAAAACTTGTTCATAATGATTGAGAAACCGCTAAATTAATCTGAATGATTATCATTGACATTTTATCTAATGATTCATCATAATACCATTTAAAAAATGATAAATAATAAAATATAAACTTTTGAAAGTTCATTAATAACGTATAATTTCAATTCTAGACAATTATTCCCATTTTACATGATCTTTCATACGCGTATACAAATGAACTGATCATGAAAACCAAGGAAATGAACACTCCCCAATGATGAAATGTTATCTTATAATTCATCAAAAAGGACATAAATAAACTTAATAAAATTATAATAAATAAAATAAATTATAAGAGGTTCTTAATTAATTAATTAATTGATTAATTTTTTAATTTTATTATTCATGACATTAAGTTCGAGTGCAGAACACTTTTATACATAAGATAAGGTATTCTTTTTCAACCTCAATTTTTCCTTTAGGTTACACTTTATATCTCTTTACCCTAATGTAACTCTTGTTTATTTTTAAATAATTATTATAAATTCTATTTATATGATACAAAATCATGTATCCATATCATTTCATCCTTATATTTTAGGGGTATACGTGTTTTAAAAAGTTTTCATTCTCAATTCTTCCTGATAATAAAGCCCAATTAAAGGGAATTTCCCAATTTCTTACCCATTTTAAAGTGCACTCCATAATATATTTTAAGCCACCATTAATTTTATAAAAGAACTCATTTTATTATAAAACACTATCTTGGTTCATTTATGGTTTTATATAGACAATTATTCCTTTTCCATTTTAAATAATCTTTAAAAATTCTCTTAAACCGCACTAAAATGTTTTATTTCTAAAGTTTCTTAAACTCTATTTTTACATATTTTCACTTCATTTTGACATCACTTATCATGATATATTCCTATTTTCCCTTATTAATTACTTTTCATGATTTAAATACATTCTTTCATGGTCACCATTATGATATTCACTTTTGATGTGCCTTTTAACATGATTTGATACCCAATTATTTTCATGGGTAAACCTTATATTTATGTTTTATTCCTTATGCGTGATTCCGTATGTGGAAAAAATATACATGGACATGTTATTAGGGGTTCATACAGAAATTTCTATAATGCATTGGCTAATTTTTAGTCTCATGATACATCATGTGAAACATTCTTGGTGGTTAGCCTTGAATCGTGCTCCATGTCCAACGGTCTTGGTGGTTAGCCTTGACTTGTGGTCTTCCATGTGCAATGAGCCTTTACTAAAGCTTATTTCATGTTTTATATTTCTTCCACACTACTATTATTCCATGATTACATGATCCCATGTTCTATATGTTATGATTTCATATGTTTATTCATGTTTCATGACTTTTTATGTCATCATGTTATGCCTTCTAACCCATATGATATGATTTATTCTTATGTTTTTTCCCTTACTGGGATTTTTCGCTCATCCCTTTGTTAATGTATTCCCCAAGTTTTCCTATGAAGATGTGAGGGATCAAATGGTGTTAGGATCTCATTATATAGATAAAATAAAATATTTTTTTATTTTGGTTTCATGTTTTCTAATTATGTATCTAATCTTCCAAATAAAATAGAATTTATGATCCTTAGTTTGTATTATAAGGATAATTATGCTTTAAATCATGTAATAATATGTGTAAAATGATAGGGCCATTATAAGCACCTTGAAGATGATATGTTCCCACTCTACACCTGTGTACCTCCATCCACGCACTTTTCTTCATATTAAATCACTCACTACTTAATGACACTATTCTAGATCATTGAAATGGCTCTCCTCTATGGTTTAGGTTTACCTCCCACAATGTTGGATTGATCTAGTTCCTCTGCTTACTTGGTTATCCAAATTTTTTTCTAACACTTAGAAAAAAACTATAATTTAAATATGACACCTTATAAGAGTTATAAAAAACAAAAGATAATCCAAGTACTCAAATTTATTCTTCAATAATTATTCATGAAAAATATAAATAAGATATTTATATTTTTCATCACCTTCTTTAATTCCTTCATGAAATTTCTTTTTTCATGCAAATATTCAAATACTCTTCTTCATGTACTTCATTAATATATTTTTAAAAAAAATCAGTTCTTCAATTACCATTTATACATGTTTTTTACATTATATAATAATTCAACAATCATCACATTTACATGTACAATTATTCGAGCATGACATCTATTTCCAATAAATGAATCCATAATAATTCTTCAATAATCTCCATTTCATCTAAAATTTTAAAAAAAAATTGATACATCATTGACAAAAAATGAAACACTTGGAGTAAACAATATCCCCCATTGTATTTTGTTTTTAATATCTCTTCACATTATAAAAGTCAATATGTGAGCTTCAACTTTTCTCCCCCTTATTGAAAATCAAATGAAAAGGGTAAGTGTATTATTCTTATCACATTTTCTTATCAAAAACAAGTTCTTATCACTTATATGATTATTTCATGAATGATTCTAAGAGAGGGATACAATAGCATTGATCTTTTATAAAATAAATTTTAGTTAATAAAAACTAAATATATATGGGCTAACCCAGTGTATAAAATAAGAGAGGTATAACCAAGTTTTCCTAGATATCTATAAAATAGTTACATGTGAAATCATGCTAAGAAATTATAAAATCCCAGTATAGGGTTTATTAAAAAAAATACATGATACTTCACACTCTTTAATAAGAACATCAAAAAAGTTCAGGTGCATAATAAATATCCCCCTTTCCATTATCTTTACATCAACCAATAGTCCCCTTAAATTATCATAATTATAGAATTAAAGTGGGGGAATAAATGTTTATTGTAATACCTAAAATATCATGTAATCTTCCCCTCAAGGGATACACTCTTCATTCATCATGGAAATTAATGAAATCCATAATGAACATCACTTCTCATTAAATTCCATGGATATTAAAATAACACATAAAATAATATGGTATAAGGAGGAACCACTTGTTTCATTAAAGGAAACATTCAAGGTGAGAGTATTATCTCATCCTGGCATTCATCTTTAGAATCTCATTATAGGATGTTATTTCTTTCTTATTTATAGGATTTATTGATTGTGAACAAATTTTCTTACCATGAATTTATTCCTAATATATATTTTTATCCACATTCTTCACAGCTGGAATAACCACTTTTTTGCTTCTAGATTTTTCTTCTTTGTATCTAAGAGAGTTATTGAGAGTGCTTGTATTTTTGTGCTTCATACACCCTTTGTTGAGGTTAATTTTTATTCTCCAAAACATTGAACCTATTTTCTAGCATAATAGGATTTTTTTTCTAAGTTAATAAATTTATTAAAAATCCATATGATTGTAGTATCTTAAAATGAGTTATTTACCCTTCTATTCATTCCTCCAAGTAAAATTCCTTTCCATATGACTAAGTTTAGAACAAATAAAACATTTACCATAAGATTGATACCATATTTGTTCTCTTATTTATTGTGATGTTGGAAGTAATAGAGTTATTCGAACATCTTTTGGCTTATTAGATTCAAAAACTCTACTCATAACATGCCTATATCCTCTATAATAAAATAAATATGGTTCTTCCCTCTTTTGTGGAACCTCAATTCAAGATTTTTTCATGAGAAAAACTTCACATCAAAATTTCATATCAAGATTTATCTTTGTTGATGGATAAGTTGAGATATATTATGAAGGTATATTCGACTTATTTTATAGGTGTTCATATTATCCTCAAGGTATATTATTTTCAAATATTTTTCTTTCAATTGAAAATCCATTAATTTCATATTTTAATTAGCATCTATACCTAGTTATCTATTTTTTTAAGTTGAGTTTTGAGTGATATGATATTAAACTTAAACTCCTTTTCCATGTCCATTTTTTTAATAATATATTATCAAATATCTTCAATAATATCAATATTATACTTCATCTTGGTTCCAATTTTCTTTATGTTGAAATTCAAGGACACTTCTTATCTTCTTAATATTTTGTTTTATAAGGAAAAATATATCACCACCAAATAGTAAACCAAATTAATGATTATACATTGATCATATTTTTCATTTTTTGAGAATTATTTGGAATATAAACTTTATTTTTTTCCTCTTCATCATTATAATCACTTTTCATTTTTATCTCCAAGAGAGAGTATAAAATTTCACATCCTTTCTCTACACAAGGGTTAAAATTATAAATAACATTTGATTTATATTTTACCTTTACTAGAGAGAATAACTTCTATGACAGATTATTATTATTCTTATTCTCATAAAAGGAAAAGATATTTTCTTCATCGATAAATTTATTTCATGAAAATTTTGAATCAACACTTTCCTTCTACTCATAATATTGTTTTTTGGTTATTGTTTTCCTTCCTTATTCACCTTAACATTTTTATAGATTCTTTAAATAATGTAAATGATCTCATCAAGATCCTAATAGGATTATATCTTTAAAAAACTATTTGTATATTTATAGGCAACCGCCCTTTGATACCAATTATATAATCCAAGGACCAATTAGGTACCACTGAGATGGGGGTGAATCATTGGTGTACTACTTTTATAAATTTAGTTCATTTTAAATTCAACCTCTTGAACTGGTTAATGTTTTCAATCCACTCAATATCACCTCATGTGAAGTTATAATAGTAGAGAGAACAAAACATAGTATTTATAAGGTTCAACATAAAATATTACTCTTTTTCATGTTGGTTAGACACCCCAACATGGATTCTTCATTATTCCTCTAAGTGAATACAACTAGTCAGACACCCCGGTTACAATCTCCCAATAATTTGTTAGAAAACACAATTTTTATTCTTTTATGATTGGTTAGACACCCCTGCAACAAGTCTATAGAAACTTTATATGCCCCAACTATAAGATTATTATTTAATGTTGATCTAGAGATAGAAATATCTTTGGTCTTCTTCCATAAGAAATTTGGATTCTCCTTTACTTGTGTAATCCTTCATGATATTCAGAAGCAACCAATAAGGATAATCTCCACTAGTATAAAAATTCAAATTATCTCTTTAATATGTGAATGTATTGAGATTTAAAAATATTCTTCTATGTTGGATACAAGTTCTCTTAATTCAGCACATGCATTCTTCATCGCCTATATGCACACATTTATCTAAAAAATAATAATTGTTCATGTGATAATATCTCATTCATTCCATGATTTAAAATCCCTAAAAAGTTTCTAATTTTAAATAATTCATTGAAATTTTTTATTAATAACACATTTATTTTTTATTTATTCCAAATATTAATACCCACAAACTATGGTATAATATTTCCTCATACCAAATACTTGATAATTTTGTGTGGGTATTTTCTATCCAACTCATTTAAAATACCCAAGGATTTTGAGTTCTCATCATTCTTCATATTTATTCATAATTTTAAATATGACAACTCATATCTTCTATATATCTTTAAAAATTCCCTATAGTTTTGGTATTCTCTATTTTATCATGCGGTAAAAAAATAACAATATAGATCATTATTTAATACTCAAAAATTATGGCCAACATATTTTATTAAGTAAATAAATAAATACCACACCTCATGAAGTATAAAACACTACCTAACTTTGATACTCATTTTAGATACCTAAAACATCACACAATATCATAATTTTAGAATACCCAAAAGATTGAGCTCTTTAAAATCGTGTGCATGAATGTTGCATGCACTACCTATCACAAGATATACATGTCATTTATCATTTATTCATTCAATGAATATAAAAGAAAGTGAAACTATATATATATATCATTTTGGTCTTACATATGTATTAATACATTATTTTAAATCATCTAAAAGATCATCTTCATTAGGTGACATCACCATTATAATTCTTTTGTTTATGCATGGAAGATGCAAGAATGTCATTTGCAATGTGTACATAAGACTTGTTTGGATATTTGTAGGTTGAAACGACCTTATTAAATGTGGAAGGGGAATTAGGTTTGATTTGGTGGATGTGGGATGCAAAAATATTATGCATCGAACTAGTAAAGGATGAGCGAGGGTTTTCATGAGGAATATGATGCTCTCCTTTGACCAGATGGCCCGAATCGGTTGGATAGGATGACTTACGAAATGTATGCATCTTTTTTAATATGGTGAATATTATCTTGAATACTATGCCCCATATTGATTTTTTTGGTCGAGTGCTTCTATTTAATGTAATCTATGTCACTGACCACTTGATTTGGTATTGGGATTAGCACCGGGACAAACTTGAACACACCGCATGGGGCAGGCCGACTCATTCTCCCCCTTTCGTGCCACTAGGTCATACCTTGTGGACGTTATATGCCTACTATACACTTATCCGCCTTTGTGCATTCACCTTTATACCTATGTAATAAGTCTCTATCTACTTCCTCAGTGTTATATCAGTGATCTAGCTCTCCTTCATGGTTGAGGTCTACCTCTGACAATACTGGATTGAGTCGGTTCCTATGCTGGCTTTGATAGACATTTTTTAACTAACACTTAGATAAAAAATATCTAAGTGAAATATGGAACCTTATAATAATTAAAAAAAAATTCCAATCCAGATAATCAAATTTATTCTTCAATAATTCTTCATGAAAAATAAAAATAATATATTTATATTTTTACATGGACTTCTTTAATTACTTCATACAATTACTTTTTTTATGTAAATATTTAAATCCTCAAATTCATCTACCTATTAAATATGTTTTAAACAATGTTTCAATTATTAAATTACTATTATCACTTTCCTTTGGCATTAAATATCACTTCAAATATCATCACATTTACATGGAGAATTTTTTAAGCATGAAATATAATGAAAATAAATGAATCTATAACAATTTTCCAAGCATCGTCACTTCATATCAAAGCCACAAATCACATATTGATACATCATTAACCATAAATGAAACACTTAGGCTCAAAATTATCTCTATTTTTATTTTTTTGTCAACATCTTTTCACATTATTAAATGTAATATTCCAGGTCTAACTTTTCTCCCCATTATTAGAAATCAAATGTAAAGGGTAAGTGGGGTCTTCTCATCACATTGTTCTTCTCAAAAACATATTCTTATCCCTTATATGATTATTTCTTAAAAACTTTTATAGTGATATGGAATAACATTGTTCTCTTATAAAATAGCCTTTAATTAATCAACTCTCAGTCTATATGGGCTAACCCAGTATAGAAAACAAGAAAGATATAACTATGGTTTCTTAGATTTAAAAAAATACTCACATGTGAAATCATGCTTATAGATTCTCAAATATCAATATAAGGAATGTTATAAAATGAAATACATTATCCTATACACACATTAAAAAATCAGAATGTCCTGGTGTGAAAGAAAAACTCTTTTTTTGTCTTATCTTTACATCAAACAGCACTCTCCCAAAATTATCATAATGATAGAATTGAAGTAGGGAAAGAAAGTTTGATTGGAAAAATTTAAATCTTATTTAAACTACCCCTTAAGAGATTACCTCATTCATAATTATATAAATAGATCAAATTCATAATGAACATAATTACTCCTTCAATTATCTGCATGTTATCTCATAACATATAAAATAATAGGGAATAAGTAGGAGCCTCTTGTTTCTTTATAGAAAACATTCAAGGTGATTTTTTTCACTCATCATTGTTTTATTATTATTTCCAAACTCAATATGGGATGTGATTTATTTCTTATTTATATGATTTATGAATTGTGAACATATTTTCTTCTCATTAATTGATTCCTCATGTGAAGAAGTTTCCTTTACCTTCTTCACAACAGGAACAACCTTTTGTTTTTACTTACATATTTTTCTTCTTTGTCTCCAAGAGAATTGTTGTGAGTGGTCATATTTCAATGACTAATACACAATTTTTTTTAGGTTTATTTTTATTATCCAAAACATTGAACCTATTTTCCAGCTTAATAGGACTTTTTATATGATAAGAAATTTCCTTAAAATTATTATGAGTATATTGTCTTCGTATTGATTATTTACCCTTGCATGCAATACTCCATGTGAAATACATTTATATATGACCAAGTTTGGAACAAATGAAACATTTACCATAATATTCATGCCTTATTTGGTCACTTTTTTATTGATATGTCGGAACTGTTGGAGTTATTCTAATATGTTTTGGATTATTGGATTTGAAACATCTACTCTCAATGTCCCCAAATATTCCATAATAAAATAACTTTTGTGCTTTCCTCTTTTGTGGAACCAAAATTCCAAATTTTTCATGGGAAAACACTTTAATTCCATATTTCAGATCTGGATTTATATTTTTTGCTTCATAAGTTAAGATATATTTCATAGGAATATTTATCTTCTCTTTAGTGTTATTTTTCTTCTCCTCAAGGTCTCTTATTTTAAAATCTTTCTCTTTCAGTTGAGAATCCATTACTTTTTTATTTAAAGTAGTATACATACCTAATTGTCACCTTTCTTCAAGTTGAGTTATTAGTGATATGATGCTAACCTTTAATTCCTTCTTCATATACTTTTGTTCCAGAATCTCTTGAAAAATCTCTTCAATTATACCACTTTCACCCTTCATCGAGTTCCCATTTTCTTTGTGTTGAGATTCAAGGACACTTCTTCTCTTATCAATATTTTTTTTTTCAAAGAAAAAATATTTCACCATCAAATAGTAAACTTAATTCATGATTCTCCATTGATCTTATTTTTTACTACATGAGAATTACTTTGAATATAAATTTTATTTTGTTTCCTTTTCATCACCAAAATCACTTTTATTTTTCAGCTGCAAGATAGATTCTGTAATTTCACATCAATTCTCCACACAAGGGTTAGAATCCAAAATAACATTAGGTTCAGAATTTACCTCGAATAAATAGAAAAACTTCAATGACGGATTCTTATTGTTATTATTATCATAAAAATAAATGATATTGATTTCATATCTAAATTATGTTCATGATAATGGTGAATCAATATTCTCTTTTATAATCATCATATTATTATTTGGGAATTGGTTGATGGCACGCGTGTCACAACACGTGCAAATTTTCAATATTTATTATCCTACCAACTACTGTAGAAGTGGTGAGAAGGGTCGAACCACATAGAGAATGTGAGTAGACACTAGGAATGCCCTCTTGGAGGAATGTTCAGACAGATGGGATTTAATTGTGTGATTAACAACTAAGTTCTAAAAATTAAATGACTATTTTAAAAATGACTATTTAAATTGACTAAAATTATCTAAGTGAATTAAGCTATGAAAGAAACTAGCGGAGATGGAAGTGTCAGAGTTGTGACGTCCGTTCAAGTGCATGCAATGTCAATTATTTAATTCCCACAGTTGAATATTTATTTATTCAATTATCACTGATTCCAAATTTAATCAAAATACTATCTGGTCTCGTTCTCTGATGTTAGAAAATATTATAATGTTTAAACAAATTACCCTTCATTTCATTCTCTATCCTGAAGAATAATTTGTGCGTCATTATAGCACTGAATCACTTAGTGAAATATGATGACCCGTTTCTCACAAAGTTGAAGTGCCTACCTACGTCGGGTTCGCTCACATGAGATCACTTATTCAGTATCACTCACACAAGTTTGAAGAAGCGCACACACAAAATATTAATTTTTCAATTAATATATTTATTTATTCAGAATTTTCCCACGCGCTTGATCGAATTCCGAATAAATAAATTCTTTGATGAACTCCCGTTCGTTATTACTTATTAGGTATCACATGAATGGGTACCAAAGCATATGTGTAGAGCCCAAATAAAAATTAATTTCAACACATATATAAATAATTAAATAAACATACAATTAAAATTAATTTAAAAGGCTATCAAACATAGGAATAAATTAAAGACATGCATTCACCATCACATTTATCACAACTCTGACACCAATGAATTAGCCCACCATCATGACGACACGGCATATAAAATAATAAATATAAGATATCACCGTGCTTGTGTCATTGTTATGGTCACTACGAGACGCTGTCAACGATCGCAAAATAATAACCATCGCTCCGCTCCATGCAGTCACTAACACTGCACCCGAATCAAACCACCGCGACTGAAAATATGATAGGATCGGTGCTTGATATCTCCATGTGACATCAATCTCCGGCAACTAAAGAGAACGTCGATGACGTGTCCGAACCTCCGTTGCGTAGATGATGCTGTATGTTGAAGTCGAGGGAGGATTTCCGTTGCTTCGGATCGAGGAGAGCCCACAACTGTGACTGGTGTACCTGCTGCACACTGAATCGGCCGAGAAGGGAAGGTGGGTATGGTGTGAGGTGAGGAGGGCACTGGCTATCTGAGGGAAATGGGGAGGGGAGGCAGCAGGTGAGAGGTAGAGCGGAGTGGGGGTGCTCGAATAAAGGGGAGGTCGGTGGGTTAATAGAAGGGAGCAAGGGGTTCAGCTGGGTAGGGGTTCGGCTGGGTAGATAGGGGAAGTGGTGGAGAGAGAGAAATCAAAACAAGAATAAATAAATAAATAAAAAAATAAAATCAAAGTGAAAACTAAATTTCAAATTCAAATTAAAAGAAAACAATTATCTAAATATTTAATGTTAGATAATAATAATAATAATAATAATAATAATAAAATTAGAACTAAAAATTAATGCACATGTAATTAGATATTATACTATTAAATATAAAAATAGTAAACTAATAAAAATATACTATGTTATTAATACTATAAAATAATGAAATAAAATAAAATACAAATAGAGAATTAAAATATATACATACTAATAAAAATTAATAAAATAAACTAAACTATAATTATTGAAACTAATAATAATAATATAATTTAAATATAATATACAAAATTAATATAACTAATAAAAAAATAAATTACTAATATAAGTATATAAATTAACTAAAAATTATAAAAATATCTAAATTACTACAAAACTACAAAAATAAACTAAAAAAATAAAAAATTGTTAAACTAATTAATTAAAACTAAGTTAGAAAATTAATAAAATACATGCAAAAATCCATGTACATAGAATCTCCCACACTTAAACTTTTTCACTCCGGGGAAAAACAATCCGAAATAAAACACAAGTGGTCCCGTAGACAAATCCAAAAATCAAAATTACAAGTTCAAAATTTTTCATTCTCTTTCCTCATAAAATATCTTTCATCATTTAAAACTTCAATTTTCAAAATCAATTTTTCTTTCACTTGCATTCTTTTCAAAACAAGTACGTGCACTCATGTATCATGTGACCTACCTCGCCATCACTCTCATCTCTCAGAAAATATTTGATCAAAGTCATGCTCACTTCTCGTACACATGCATGCTTACCATAGGCTTTCTATGAATTTAACATCTCCACTAGTGGAAAAAAGAATGCACCAATCTCAAGGACTTTACATGAGGTTCAAATGTTTCTGAAGCTGTGGGACGGTGGGTTAAAAAAATTGACATCTTTTTGGTAAAAAGGAGGGTTGAATCTTGAAATAAATGTATGATAAGTCAATCCAAATGTCTCCCTCAAACTCTCTCTCCCCCACACTTAAAATATTGCTTGTCCCCAAGCATATGATAATCCAATGTTGCGCTCTCTCTCTATCTCTCTCTTTTAAAACACAACTCACTCAAATAATATGGTCAGGAAAACTGGTGAGTATCAACTCAAAAACCCCATGAAATAAATGTCAGAAAATAATCCCAAAGAATGGTACAAAAGTAGCATATACGCTGTAACAGTTCAATAAAGGTAGGTTATATATAAAACTCTCTAGTTCCTGGAGTAATGGATCATCACTTTTATAGGTATCCCCAAAGTCAAGGGTTACCGCGTAATGAACACCAATGTACTCACTGTTGGAACCAAAAGGATTCTATATTCCTATATCAAAACACATGCAATGAATGTGACTACTGTGAAATATAACTCATATGATCAGGATGAGATAATGTCGATCCATGTACATCAAATGACTCATTTCCCCTCGAAGAACCCTCTCTATGAGTAAATCTCTCCCCCACACTTAGATTGAAAATTATCATGCAAAAATTCAAGAAATTGGTATGGAATGGTATCAGCATGGGCTTATCCTAAAAGGCTCCTTCATGGATTCTAAGGGATATACGATAGAGAAAATGTATAGGTGGATCATTGGGTCAACGAGGATGAATAATCAAATAGATGCCTCGATCATTTTAGTGCAGCTTTAAAAAATTCCTATCGCTTTGATGTAAAAACATGGAAAGTTCTAAAATACAAAACATGGTTGAGATTACCTCAAGAAAAAGAGAAATAAGAGATGATTGTAAAATGTCTCAGAGTCCTCACGGGTATGGAAATATAATGTTGGACAGCATAGGTTTGCATGAGTGAAAATAAGTGTCTCAAACAAAATACAAGTTTTTGAAAAACATTTTTGAAGCATCAAATAATTTCATCAATCATCTAAGTCATGAGATCAAAGATCAAAGAATTCCAAACAAGAATCAGGTGCTCAAACTACCTAGGGACACAAGTGGTATGTCTCCGACTGTGTTGCAACAAAAATATAGTGGATTTCATGTGGGTTCATCAATGATAGGAATGTTAGTGTTTTTTTTCATTTTTTAAAATTTTTGTTTTTTTTTGTTTTTTTTTTGTTAGTTTACATGGTGTTTTTTGGAAGCATAAAATATGGAAAAAACACTTCCCTGTATAAGTATAGATTGACACAGAGAGGTTGTTTGTATCCGATGAATCTCCAGAAATGGTATACCTGTAAAACCTACACATTGACAGCACATACTCGCATCATATCAAAAAAGTCACACCATAATCAAAATAATGTGGATGATAAAAATATTTATGATGAATTTAAATCCACTACAGTTCCAGGAGAAAACAGTTTGTGGTAAATTCATGCCTTTTTATTTTATTTTATTTTTAAGGAAAACTAAATGAAATGAAATTAAATGCAGTGAAAAGAAAACAAACAAATGATGGTTTGCCTCCCATTGAGCGCTAAGTTTACTTCATCTTCAGACAGACATTATTAAAACTCTACAAGGATCGAACGAAAATTTAAACCATGCATCTGCTTCTTTTTCAGTAGGAGTGTGGGATCCATTCGTTGAAGATGAGTTTATCCTAGAAGCTGCACAAAATCTCAATGGAATCTTGTTAGAAGAATGGATGTGTGGAATGAAATCAAAATATGCCAACTCACGAGGGAAAGAATATACCTCACCTGAAGAAAGACTCATTGAATAATTGAATTTCAGGAAAAGGACGTTAATGGAAAGATCAAGAAGATTACCTCTTTGAATGTGAACAGGTGAAAATATTCCTTTACCAGACTCCTTAAGTATTTGTTTTATATCCATCACATCCTTGAATGTAGTATCTGGGTTGATGATGTATCCCAATTCGTTTTCACAGCCAACTACTAGCACAGGGAAATCCACTAGTTTCCAACTCAAAATATGCTTGATGGTTTCATTTATTGTGACAAGGTCCACAATATTGTTAGCATATTTGGGTATTTCAAGTGAAGTGTTTTTAACCTCAACGCATGGAGAAAGTGGTGCAGGATCAGCAGATGACTCCATTGTGTCAAGAATGACATCTTTTTCTAAATTTTCTTCTATACTGCCCTCGTCATAATTCTCTATAGGCACATGTGCCACCATGAACTCAGGATCCTCCAAGAAATCCCATTCTTCCATTGTTTCTAGAAAATTATGTGTGTTCTCTACCACCAATGCTGATTGATTATCCGACTCCAGAAATGTTTCAGGAGTCTCCATTTTAGAAAAAGTTTTGAACTCACAAATATTTTTGGAAAGAGGTGATTCAATGTCATTTTGAAGTGATTTCCTCTTGAGTGTGTCAATATATTGTCTCTTGGTTCAATTCTAAATCCATCATGGTAAATAATGGTCCTATTTCAATGTCCTCTTCATCTTCAAAAGTTGCAATTTGATAGATATTGAATGTGTCTTTTTTCAATTTGGGATGACTGGGTTGTGAACTCACAGAAGGACATGAAATCACATTTTCCGAGGGACCATTATGTTCAAAATGGGGGAAGACCAAACTATCATATTCTTCAAATGTGATTAGATTGGAAGAATTATATTATGAGGGATATGAGTCATCACTTGGATGAAAAGAAGGCGGATCAATCTCATTTTTAGAATCAGGACATGAATGTTGTTCAAATGGAACCTCTATTGCACTTTCCTCAAAAGAATTGTTTTGAATTAGATCATCAAGTGATAATAAATCAGTTAGTTTGGAAATATGATTCATTAGACCATCAAGAGGTAATTAAGCAGTTAGTTCGGAAATATGATTCATTTTATTTACTAAATTATTCAATTGATTTTCTAGATCTTTTGTTGAGGAAAGCAAATTTTCATTGCATTCATCTTGAAGTAAAAATATTCGATTGGTCTCAGTGATAGCACAATGCAACATGTGCTCAATTATTGAATCATTTGTTTGAAATGAATTTTCAAGTTCTAAATTTTCAGGAATGCATTGACTTTGATAATGATCAACAGATGTATAAGGACTTGTTTCATAGCATGGAAAAATATTCTCATATGGATAATAGAATGGAGTTGAATAAATATCATTGAAATAAATGGGATTACCTGGATAGATCATGTGCGGTGAATCATTATACGTCATACCTTGAGTCGGGGCTGCATAGGGCGGATACTGGTTGTATTTCTGTAGTGCGGCCCATGTCGTTTTGAATTTTTGGGTGTCTTGAAAATCCCTGCAAAGAAAAATTCCTAGAGTGGTAAACTGTTTTTTTTTTGTTGGTTTTTTTTTGGTTTTTTTAACCTAAATCACTCTTTTAAAGAAACTCTTGATGCTACTATTATCCCCGGCAACGACGCTAGAAATTTGGCACGCGTGTCACAACATGTGCAAATTTTCAATATTTATTATCCTACCAACTACTGTAGAAGTGGAGAACAGGGTCGAACCACAGAGAGAATATAAGTAGACACAAGAAATGCCCTCTTGGAGGAATGTTCAGGCATATGGGATTTAATTGTGTGATTGAAAACTAAGTTCTAAAAATTAAATGACTATTTTAAAAATGAATATTTAAATTGACTAAAATTATCTAAGTGAATTAAGCTATGAAAGAAACTGGCAGAGATGGAAGTTTCAGAGTTGTGACATCCGTTCAAGTGCATGCAATGTCAATTATTTAATTCCCACATTTGAATATTTATTTATTCAATTATCACTGATTCCAAATTTAATCAAAATATTATCTGGTCTCGTTCTTTGATGTTAGACAATATTATAATGTTTACAAAAATTACCCTTCATTTCGTTCTCTGTCCTAAAGAATAATTTGCGCGTCATTATAGCACTGAATCACTTGGTGAAATATGACGACCCATTTCTCAAAAAGTTGAAGTATCTACCTGCGTCAGGTTCGCTCACATGAGATCACTTATTTAGTATCACTCACACAAGTTTGAAGAAGCGCACACACAAAATATTAATTTTTCAATTAATATATTTATTTATTCAGAATTCATCCACGCGCTTGATCGAATTCTGAATAAATAAATTCTTTAATGAACTCTCGTTCATGATTACTTATTAGGTATCACACGAATGGGTACCAAAGCATGTTTATAGAGACCAAATGACAATTAATTTAAACTTATATATAATTAATTAAATAAGGATCCAATTAAAATTAATTTAAAAGGCAATAAAACATAGCAATAAATTAAAGACATGCATTCACCATCACATTTATCACAACTCCGACACCAATTAATTATCCCACCATCATGACAACACGGCACATAAAATAATAAATAGAAGATATCACCATGCTCATGTCGTTGTTATGGTCACCGCGAGACGCCGTCAATGATCGCAAAATAATAACCATCGCTCTGCTCCGTGCGGTCACTGACGCTGCACCCGAATCAAACCATCGCTGCTGAAAATATGATAGGATCGACGCTTGATCTCGTCATGCGACGTCAATCTCTGGAAACCAAAGAGAACGTCTATGATGTGTCTGAACCTCTGTTGCGTTGATGATGCTATATGTTGAAGTCGAGGGTGGATTTATGTTGCTTCGGATCGAGGAGAGCCCGTAGCTGTGACTAGTGTACCTGCTGCACCCTGAAGCGGCTGAGAAGGGAAGGTGGGGATGGTGTGAGGTGAGGAGGGTGCTGGCTATCCGAGGGAAATGGGGAGGGGAGGCGGCGGGTGAGAGGTAGAGTGGAGTGGGGGTGCTCGAATAAAGGGGAGGTCGGCGGGTTGATAGAAGGGAGCAAGGGGTTCGGCTGGGTAGGGGTTCGGCTGGGTAGATAGGGGAAGTGGTGGAGAGAGAGAAATCAAAACAAGAATAAATAAATAAATAAATCAAAGTGAAAACTAAATTTAAAATTAAAATTAAAAGAAAAAATTATCTAAATATTTAATGTTAGATAATAATAATAATAATAATAAAATTATAACTAAAAACTAATGCACATGTAATTAGATATTATACTATTAAATATAAAAATAGTAAACTAATAAAAACATACTATGTTATTAATACTATAAAATAATGAAATAAAATAAAATACAAATAGAGAATTAAAATATATACATACTAATAAAAATTAATAAAATAAACTAAACTATAATTAGTCAAACTAATAATAATAATATAATTTAAATATAATATATAAAATTAATATAACTAATAAAAATAATAAATTACAAATATAAGTATATAAATTAAATAAAAATTATAAAAATATCTAAATTACTACAAAAATACAAAAATAAACTAAAAATATTAAAATGGTTAAACTAATTAATTAAAACTAAGTTAGAAAATTATTAAAATACATGAAAAAATCCATGTACATTGGTTTCCTTCCTTCTTAACTTTACCCTTTTTATAGCTTCTTGAAATAAAGTAAATTATCTCATTGAGATCAATGGTACACTAATTTTATGAATTTTTTCCTTTATAAATTCAACCACTTTAATTGGTTAAAGTTTTTTATCCACTCAATATTATCTATCAATATCACTTCATGAAAATTCATTATAGTAAATAGAGCAGCACACATTATTTATAAGGTTTTGCATGAAATCCTACTCCTTTCCATGTTGGTTAGGTACCCCAACATGGATTCTTCACTATGGATCCAAGTGAATACAATTGGTTAGACACCCCAATTATAATCTCTCAATAATTAGTTAGACATCCCAATCACTCTTTTTCTATAACTAGTTAAACACCCCAATCAAAAACATCTAGTTCCCAATTAGACACCCCAGATATAAGTTTCTTCTTAAATGTTGATCGAGAGATATAAAGATCTTTGATATTCCACCATAAGAAATCTTAATCCCCCTTTATGTGTATACTCTTTCAATATCTTCAAAATAGACAGATAAATATCATCCCCACTAGTCTCAAAACTCACCATCTCTCTTTGATATAAGTATGTATCGAGTTCTTAAAATATTCTTTATCGATGGATTCAAGGTCTCTCAATTAACCTTCTTCTCAAGGTCTCTTATGTTAAAATATTTCTCTTTCAGTTGAGCATCCATTACTTTTATATTTGAAGTATCATACATACCTAATTTTCACATTTATTTAAGTTGAGTTATTAGTGATATGATGTTAACCTTCAACTCCTTATTCATATCCTTTTGTTTCATAATCTCTTGGAAAAACTCTTCAATGATACCACTTTTATCCTTCATATGGTTCCCATTTTCTTTGTGTTGAGATTCAAGTACACTTCTTCTCTTCTCAATATTTTGTTTTCAATGGAAAAATCTTCCACCATAAAATATTAAACTACATGCATGATTCTCCATTGATCTTATTTTTCACTACATGAGAATTACTTTGAATATAAATTTTATTTTGTTTCCTCTTCATCAACAAAATATCTTTTCCTTTTAAACTATAAGATAGATTCTAGAATTTCACATCAATTCTCCACACAAGGGTTAGAATCTGAAATAAAATTAGGTTCAAAATTTACCTCGAATAAAGATAAAGACTTCTAGGATGGCTTATTATTATTATTCTTCTCATGGAAATAAATTATATTACTTTCATCTATAAATTTTTTGCATGATAATGGTGAATCAACATTCTCCTTTATAATCATAATATTATTATTTGGGAATTGCTTGCCTTCCTTTTTCACTTTACCCTTTTTATAGCTTCTTAAAATAAGGTAAATGATCTCATTGAGATCATTATTAGGCACCCCAAATATAGGTTTCTTCTTCAATGTTGATCGAGAGACAGAAATATCTTCTATCTTCCACCATAAGAAAGTTTGACCCCCCTTTACATGTATACTCATTCAATATCATCAAAAGAGACCGATAAGGATCATCCACACTAGTATTAAAACTCACCTTCTCTCTTTGATATAAGTATGTATGAGGTTCTTAAAATATTCTTTCTCAATGGATGCAAGGTATCTCAAATCATCACACACATTCTTCATCACCTGTATTCACACATTTATCCACAAAAATTAATTATTCATGTGGTAATACCTTATTCATTCCATGATTAAAAATACATCATAATTTTATCATTTTAAATCCTTTATTTAAATTTTTATAAACAACACAATTATTTTCCCTTTATTTCAAATAAAAATTCCCACAATCTGTGGTAATATATTTCCTCAACCCAAATAACTGATAATTCTATGTGGGTATTCTGTATCCAACTCAATTAAAATAACTAAGGGTTTTGGTTTATCATTATTTTTCAAGCATATTCATCATTTTAAATAATTCAACTCATCTCTCCTGTATCTATTTTAAAATTCATACAAGTTTTGGCCTTCTCCATTTTATCATGTAGTAAATAAATAAAACTGTAACTCATTATTTAGTACCTTAAATCCCATGCTAACCTATTTCTTCTTGTGGATAAATAAATAATACACCTAATAAAGTTTAAAACAATAACTTCCTTTTATTATCATTCAAAATACCTATATCATCACACAGTCCCATCACTTTGGAATATCAGAAGGATCAGGCTCTTCAAAATCGTATGCATGAATGTCACATGGGTTGTGGCTCACTGGACATATATGAAATTCCACATATATTCATTAAATATATATACATGAAAGTAAAACTACATGTATATATTATTTTGATCATGAAAGTGTAGTAATATAGGATTTTAATTTATCTGAAGGCACAGCTTCATTAGGTGACATCACCACTAGAATTATTCTATTCATGCATGGTAGAAGCCAGAATATCATATACAATGTGTACTTTGGACTCACCTGTATCTCATGATATTGAAATGGTCTTCTTAAATTTGTGATATTACTTTATTTTTATCTACAATATATGGGTTAAAAAACCCATGCAATGAACCAATGAAGTATAAGAGAGGGTTTATCATGGGGAAGATGATGCTCAGCTTTGATCAAACGGCGCAGATCAGCTAGATTTAATGGCCTATGAAATGTATATATTTTTTTAATCGAAGGAACAATATCTTGTATATCATTTACCCACATAATTTTTTTTCAATTGATCTCTATTTTTTAATATACTTGGTGCTTCTGAACTCTCGATTCAGCATCGGGTTCGGCACTCAGACACACCTTCACACACCAATGCACACCTTGTGGGCACTACACACCCACTCAACACCAGTGTGCCTCTATGTGCACACCTGTCTTACTACATTATATTAGTGATTTGACTCTACTGCACGGTTTATGTCTACCTCCCACGATATAGTATTGAACTAGTTCCTCTGATGTCTTATCTGGCCAATTTTTTAGCTAACACTTGGAAAAAAGTATCTGATTGAAATATGTCACCTTATAAGAATTATAAAAAACAAATTAAAACCCATATAGTCAAATTTATTCTTCTATAATTCTTCTTGAAAAATATTAATAATATATTAATATTTTTTTCATGGCCTTCTTTAATTCCTTCATGAAATTAATTTTTAGCATGGAAATCTTCTAATCCTATTCATCATCTCCTTTAATATGTTGTGAACAATGTTTCAGTTATTTAATTAAAATTGAAACATGTCATTAATAGTAAATATCACTTCAATAATCATCACATTCTCATGGGTAATGTTTCAATCATGAAATCCAATGTTGATAAATGGATCCCTAAAAATTATCCAAGCATCGCCACTTCATCTCAAAATCACCAAGCACATGTTAACACATTAGTAACAAAAAAACTTGGGATCAAAAACTTTTCCCTAAGTTTATTCTGAATTTTATTACCTTTCACCCCATAAGGGACATATCTTGATAGATTTTTCATGAAATCCTTAGCAGTTTGGCCTTCTAGTCCACACCTTCCACACATCACTTCCAAATTTTTAAATATGTTCTGATTGAAAAAATTATATAAAGTTATTATAAGAGAATTTTTCCTTTTTAAATTATATCTCATATTTCCATTAAATCACCCCCCCTTTATTTTTACCTTATTCCTATGAAGGACATATTATACCATCAATTGGAAGCTTTGTGTTTATACCTTCCACAACACCAATATAACCCTTAAAACATTGAACTTGAATATTTATTTCAGATCTATCTTGTATTATGATATTGTTTTCATGTTGTAATATAAGTTTTATTTTTCCTAGGGGTCCATGGTATCCTTGGAATATTATTTACTTACTTTTATTTCAAATATTTTCTCTTAGTTTTATTAGTTTAAACCACCTTATATTTGTTTTTAGTATCTATACTATTAAAAATACCAGATCTGTTTTGTAACTAATTAGGTGAAAATTTACCTTGTTCCCTTATACCATTCTTCTCATCATCCTGATAAGACTCACCTATAACTTTAGTAGACAAGGTAAAGTATTATTTGAATTTATTTATCTCTATTTGGAATAAAATATACATGGATTGTTTCTTGACTAGTTCTTCTTCCTCTACTGTAAGATCTTCCTCAAGATCACTTACCATTTTCTCAAGTTTATCAACCTTCAATTGGTTCTTGTTTATTTCATAAACAACGGTTATTTCTTTTATATAGTACTCATCCTTCTCGGTATCCATCATCTTTTTCTCTTTCTATAAATTCCTATTATATTTCTTTAGTTATGTATTTTTCTCAAGAGATACTTTTGAATTATCTTTAAGTATCCATTCTAGTTCAATTATTTTATCACTATCATCATCAATATTTTATAAATCAAATAATTTTTCAACTTTCGTAAGGAAATTAACCTCATAATTTGATGATATACTTAAATATGAATCATTTTTATCATTCTTTCTCACCAAATTTGTTTTCTTGATATTGAAATTTCTTCATATAAATTTTTTATTTTTAAATTTTCTTATCATCCACATCTAATTCGGATTCAAAAAAAATTATTTATAGAATCATTTGAAAAGTTCATAGTTCCTTCACAATTCTAGCAATTTAGTAACTATATTTATTTTCCTTTCCACTTGATCTTTTTAAATATCTTATAAAGAAGATAAAAAATATTATTGAATTCTTTGTCATCATATCATCTTTAGAATAACTTGATTCTACAACTTCACCTTCTTTGACTCTTAATTTTTCTATGGCCTCAAAATCTATCTCATATTTTGATTTTTTATTGATATTTTATTCCTCATATCATAAGCTATAAGTATGTTGTGTTACTCATCTAGTATTAAATATTCATTTTATTCTAGGAATGATATTTTTTAATCAAACTGGTCTAGAAAATTCTTTATCAGTTTCTTAACAATGATGGAATCCTCTAACTTCTCACCAAAACCCTATGTGTTTCTCATAATCTCATTAAACCTTGTAATGTAATCATAAATGGTTTCATCATTATCCATATTTATATCTTTATGTTTTCTTCTCCAAATTTGTATCTTGGATTATTTGAATTTTATATTTCCTTCGTAAATTTAATTTATTTTTTCCTTGATCTCATTTTCAATTTTAAGACCCATGAATTTGGTATATAAATTTTTTTGTTAGAGGCATTAAGATAAAAAATTTATCCTTTCCATATATATTCATAATTCAATTATAATTTTGATTCATGCCAACACCTTCAACAAATTGGTGTAAAACCCATTGTTTTAGTACCTCTCACTTCTGGGATAAGTGATAAAAGGTAGTTTAGTATATTATTCCTCAATTTGTGTTAATTATTTCCTTAAAAATTTATAACACCACTACTATTCAAAAAAATGATATTATCTATTACTTATAAAACTTTTTGGATCATTATAAAGAACCTTAAATTTAATACCACTTGTTGTAACCCTAGTCGGATTGACCACATAGGGGTTGAATCAATGATATTATTTTGTGAATTCTTTCTCTTTTCAATTCAATCTATTAAACCCATTAAAGTTTATGATCCTCTTAATATTATCTCAAATCCTCTCATAATGTGTAGTGGTAATTAAAGAGAGATCATCACAAAATATTTACAAGTTTTGGATGAAAGGCTTAAACCTTGTCAAGTTGGTTAGACACCCCATTATTGATTCTTTACTAAATCTCCAAGTGGATACAATAGTATTTACTTAGACACCCTAACTAAAATCATTGAATAAATGGTTAGGCAACCAAATTAAAAAAATAATTGGTTATAAAACCTAACTATAATATCCTCTTTAGTTTTGATCCAGTAGTAGAAATATATCCATCATCTTCAGGGATTATTTTATTCCTTCTTAAGAATAATCTTCCTCTATAAGAGTATAAGATCTAGTTCACTCATGTATAGTTATTTAATAACATCATCAGGTATTAGTGGATAATAGTACTATTAGTCTGAAAACTTCCTCAAAATATTGATAGATATGGATCTTACACTACCTCTATTAATACATTGGTTCACAACAAATCACATTCTTCTTCAATTACTCTTAACATCATCTCATTCGCTCTATTTGATATATTGCAGTATTGGTCTCTCATAATTCTTAAAAAATTACTATAAGTTATTAATAATATTTTTTACTTCCCATATTTGATATGTATATCTTATGTATATATTCACAACATAACCCAACATGAATATTTTGTTACATTTAGACATGGAAACTCCCCCGATCATCAGTAAGTGTGATCTTATCATTCAAATATTATTTCCAAAAAATTTGGAAACTCCATGATAATCATATAATAATCCACTTATTCAAAACACATTTAAAATCTCAAATACTTGGGGTTATTTCCTTCTATTATTATTTATGAAATTTTCTTCTTTAAATCATTAAAAATCTATACATGCATAAAATCATGTATCTTTTCCAAATAAAACTTTTTATTGAGGAATGGTTCTTATATCATATTTTTTATATCTCTTAGAAGACTTAGAATTCTACCAAGTTTTAAAGAGATGTTTTCATGAATTCATACAACCATCTTTGGAGGATTATAATTAGTAAAAATTATATGATGGCTCAAATTATTATTATGTATTAATGACTTGTGGACTAAATTAATTCTTCTAATTTGGATCAAAGAATTATACTCATATATTCAAAGGATTATGCTTGGACAAAGTCTTTAACTCATCTCAACTACTTATGATAAAGACATACCTTTATAGAAAATGAATACACTTAGTGGATTCCTAAAGGATTATTTTTGTGTCTTATCCATTCTAAATTATAATAATTCTCAAAATAGACAACCTAAATAGACCAAGGAATAGCCCTCACCAATTTTATTCTTATATCTTCTTCACTCACTCGAGACACCACAAGAATCCCTATTATATAACTTAGTATATAATTTCTTATAGGTAAATTATAATATCACCATGGTCACTGGAATGAATATATAAAAACCATTATGATGTGGGCTTTCTTACTTTATAGTACACAATAGTGTAGTATCTATTTCATCAACATAGTTCACATCTTAGATTCCAGCTTCTTTCTTGACTAAAACTTTTTAAATATTAATGAATAACCTCTAGTTTGAATCTTTGGTTCTCATTATCTAAGATCAAAATTATCCCTAGTAATTAAGATATTTAATCTCATGGAGATTGGTCAATAACAATACTACAAGAACCACCACTTATTGTACAAAACACATGTTGAATTATTGAAAATAAATAAAATTCATACAATGGGAACTTAAACTATAAAAATAATCTTCTCAAAATGGAATATTTACATTGTTTATATAATTTAATATCCCTAGTTTACTAACTTATATAATCCCTTGGTTTTTGGGATGAGGGTATATATTATGATCCCCAAAAGTTATCCCTTATGGTAAACCATCATAGTAGAACTTCAAATACTAATAGTAGACTATATTCCATAATCTACACCCATGACTTTGACGAATATAAATAGTAATTTCAAGAACCCTATCCACCTCATTGAGTCGTCCTCTACTTTCTGGTACATGTCACTTTACAATACCCCCTATAATGAATTTATAAGAGAAAAAGCACAGGAAAAATGCACACATGTAAGAACAAAGTATATAAATAATTCACAAAAGTATTATATTCTTCATTTGATATATCCTACATGTAAAAGATAATAGGGGAATATATTTTCATTTTATCAAAAACAGAGTACATGAGTTACAAGGTAAATCAACTTATGAAAACCCTACTAAGTTATCTTAAAGATGTATCACCATTTCCATATTCCAGTTATTTCATATTTCCTCTACTCCTTCCTATGTTTTTATGAAAACCTTTAGTATTTTAGAATTCTAACATCTAGATACACACAGGTGTGCTCCTCCTACTAGAACCACTACCTTCATCCCTCTACCAGTCTCATCAGCACTCTTCATCTTGGATTTCACAATTTCTATAAATTTTACACGAATAGACCATCCCACTCTTTATGGTGGTCCTTAGCTAGTTATCCAGTCACAAATTCTCTTCTAAAAATGTGATCGTTCATTAATTGGCATGGGTTATGGATAATAACTAGTTACAACTCCATTAGGACTTCCAACATTTAATGAAAAAGGGTATATCATCTCAACTCCACTCCAATGACTTCCATGAATCACTCGTCTCCATTTACTAGGATGTAATTTCATGACCTATCATCAGTTTTTATGGAACTTGTAAAATTTCACTCTTGATTCACCATCTCCATACTTCCATTCGGTTACCAAAATATCTCAATTTCATATGCCTCACTTTATATTTTGGAAACACAATCACTATTCAGAGTACATGTATCAAAATATCCTCCTCAACATTCCCATACTCTCACTCCACTAGGATCCATTTTCTAGACTGACTCTATCTAGTATCCTCAACTTAACTCACACAGTGGTGACTGCACATCTATTGAATTCACATTCACTAAAATTTTATAGAACACACCATACAAATATATTAATTCTATGACATAACATCTAGAGAATCTATCAAAATTACATTCAACTCAAACATACTATTTTTTGTGAATTAAACCCTTCACCTTTTAAAGTTTTGGTGAACTGACTTCAACTACTTAAAACTAACATCCATGGTCCTTGTGTATTTTTATTCATCTAGTCTCTCCCAAGTGTTACTTTTAATGAATGAACTTTCAGATCTCTAATAGATTTCTTAGAAAATAATTTTCATACCAAACCCTAATAATCTTCTGATTAAGAATTTTTTTCATAGGTTAAGTCCAGTAATATCCCACTCAAAGACTATTCTCATTATCACACCAAATCTAACTAGATAGATTTTATTTACTCTCATATATAATCCACATGGTTCTCCACTCAATTATACATTTGATCCTTCAAGATCGCACTAAAAAATCCCTCTTTATTTTTCAAGAACCTTGATCTTACATTCCTATACCTTCACGAAACTCATATGAATTCCTCCATATAAAATCCTCTAACATAAATAGAAACCATGTTACCACCCTCTATCTTTTTTGAAACTCCATAAACAATTTTCACCTTATACTAGGTCTATGGCCCTAATCTATAAATAAATAATCTTTATTAAGACTCTATAACCATGATTCTATAGCACTAAGAGCTTAATAATATATTAAAATTTAGAAATATAATCATAATCAAACTTCTATTTGAATATTAATCCTATGGAAATTCTGATTCTATTGTTTTGAATCACTCCTAATGAACAAAATCCTTTTATACAACCAATAATGTTTTGGTCCTTTGTCCTGCCTCTTCAACCTTATCTGGCCCTTTTAGGATTCCACATTAATTACAGAGGTTCATTTGATTCTCTAGTGATATTCTAATGATCATTTACAAAAATTAATAATCCTTACAAATAAATTAATGATATTACTTAGGTATTCCCATTCTCAAGATTTATTGCATCCCAATTCCATAAATTTTGTAGATTTTATAGATGAGATAACAAAAATCATTCTTCATAATATCCTAACCAAAAAAAAAGTTACTCTCTGACACCAATTCATAATGTTCTAGTTCAATCTTCATTGAAATTAGTAAAATCATCCTGTTGTATTTTGGAACTTAAACTTTCTCCAAAACCTCTCATCTTCTAGACTAACTTCCAACCCACCTACATCTTGGTTCTTCACATTCTTCAAAGGTACGTTTAATTGAAATGGATTCTTTTTAGATATATTTCATTAGAACTTATGAAGTGACATTTCCTATGAAAACTTCTTTTTGAAGATTTAACACCAGCCACCTCCAATTAAAATTTCACCCATTTCTATTGAGTTTCAATATTATTTTAATGACTTAGGATCTCATCTTCCCTTCACATTTACTCTCATGTTCTTATGATAACCATGCCTCATATTTTTTATTCTATTCATTTGATTCCTAATGTTATAACATATCAATGTGTTCCATAACTAAAAATCTCCCTAAGAATAAACGTCACATGTTCTTACAAAATTCCTCCTGCTTTTAAATTTACCATATTATAATTAATTAGGACTATATTTCACTTGATATTCAGATCCTTTATCAAGATAAAACTATCACATCTAAGATATTCTTTAGAACATGCCACCTGCTCCAAATCAATAGGCTTTTATCAAATTAACACCATATCCAAAGTTCTAACTCAACACTTTGGATCAATGAGCACATTTCAAAAAAATCATTTACCCCTTCTCAACTACAAGTTTTTTCAACCTCTAAAAATAGCTTCTTCTAGGAATAGACCTTCCAATAACAATTGATTGTATTTGATTTTGAACTAATGACTAATTTATGTATTGAGAACTCCTTATGGGGGTATACATCATTATTAAAACCATTATTTTGTATTATATTCCTTGAAAATATATATTTTTAATTTTTGAAATAGATTTACTATCTGTGATGGAAAAATTAATATTTTTATTTAAAAAAGTAAAGACAGGAAGAGAAGATGATATGAATTTGAGGTGTTTTTATTATTATTTTTCAATGATGATTGAATAATCCATCCTTAATGTCTATTTTATGATGAGATTTAATTAAAAAAATATTGAAGACTAATTTGGAATATGAAATTTCTATAAAGATAGCTTATGGAATGTTATTTTTTTAGAAGTCTTGATAATGTGTTTAATTTTAATAAAAATCTAGGAATTAGGTTAACTATAGTCTATTTGACTATACAGGAAGTCACAATCATACTAAGATACAATATCACATGATTATATGCACATATCACCCATAGGGGAGAGCTCATGGGTCAGTGTGTGGTGGTATAAACCCATGAGGTGGTATTTATATGTGTATGTGGACCCAACCCCCTACTCATAGCCAAGTGGTGGATGAGGTGATGAGGTTTATTAAGAATATATAAAACAAAGTGATATACAATGTGGTATTTGATGATAATAACATACTATTACCACATTAAACAATTATAGATAAGACCCTAGTCATTTGATCTAGTTGATCCACACCATCCGTTCAAAGGTGGTGTCGTCTTCCTCTTTCATCCTTTGCAAGTTCCATTATCCACTTGAGTACTTCATGCTAGAGTTGTATTGATTCCACAAGTTCAATCAAATGGAACTTCTTCACCTGATGCCATATTTTCATTAAGGAAACATGATGGAGGATATCCTAGTAATGACAGTGTTATTTTTTAATATGTGAGAAGAATGATAAATCACATGATGCGAATAAGATGAGGATAAGTCAGTGCACATGTTTGGACTTTAGAGATGTAATGAGTGGTTGTATACACTTTTTAGATGATTAATACATTGGATCTTCATTTATAAATACCCATATACTTATTAGTATAGAGATACCCAGTGGAACTGATTGAAACATGTAATACATAATGATAGAGAGGTTTTGAGAGAGAAATAGAGACTAAAAATTATTTATTTTAACAATAGTTTTATTCATTATATTATTGAGTATTTTTAAATTCCTTCATGGCCACATGAATAAGGATGTGATTCATGTATAAAAAAATTAATTGAGGTAACTATGAGATGATCTATGAGCGGTGAGAATTGTGAGTTGATACTTGTTGTGCATAGATTTTTTGATAAGATAAAAGGATACATACTCTGTGACATGTGAAGAACTTTAGAACAGTTCATGAAATGTATAATGTGCATAAAATAACTATCATGCACATGAACTGAAGCTAGGAGTCTCAAGAGCTTGAGGATTATTCAAGATGAATATAAAACAATGAGACTCAACTTGTATGAAATATACAATAATGTGTGTTTGATATTCATCAAGAGGAACTGAAGGCAGTACAGTGTTCTTGAACGAAAACACTATCATGATATTGAAGGTTTTTGTTAAGAATAATAAGTAAAAATTTACTATGAAGTGTGAGAAAAATATTAAGTCACTCAAAGATGAAATGAAGAGAAATTGATAATTTCATGCTTTAACCTTTTCATGTGAATTAATTTGAGATAAAGAAAAATATTAATACAAAAGAATTAACAATAAATAAAAATAGTGTATCAAGACTAGAAAAAGTTTCAGTGATTTCATCTGAGTTTAGTGCAATGGTTATTTGAGAAAATAGAGAGAAGTAATAATTTTTTATACCTGAAATTAGAATATATTGATCTAATATTTAATAATTGTTATATTTAAGGATAGTGATTTATAATTTTATATTATTATATATGGAGTCATAATATAATGACCCAGCCTTAAAACATTACATAATCTTGAGTTTTAAATCAATAATTCATTTTATTACATTTATATAGTCTTTATAGTTTATTGTTTTATATAATTAGGAAATAAATCTTATATTATAAACTCATACATTATGTAGTTTCCACTTCCACTCATTATCCATTTTTTCCAAAATACATTACTTTTAAAATGAAACATGTTTTCTTTTCATGAAAATTTTCATTATTTTTAACTTGATTTACTCATTGTTCCTACTCATACTTAAATCCTATGAAAAAAAATTTAAAACATAAGATGAGCATAAAAATATTATTGAGGGCATATAAAAATATTAAAAGAAACTTTTTCGTCAATTTCAAAATGATGATATCATATAATAAAATTTTGCTTTAACATAATAAAATTTGAGCTCAAATAATCATTTACTTACACATGAAATCATCTTTACTATCCAAAGTTTTTCATAAAATTTTTTACAATAAAATATAAAGGAGAAATCATAATCATGAGAGTTTATTATAAAATTTGAGGACATATTAAAACATTTTCTTAAAAACATAACTTTTACTATTAAAGGGAATTATCATTCTGTAAAGACCTGTGGTTTTGAACCAGATAAAAAACCAAAGAAATTTCAATTTTTCATTTATTAGATGGTTTGTTTTACAAAGGTTTTTTATTTAATAAATTACTTAAATTAAAATTAAAAATTAAATTAAAAATAAATGGGAGTAAAAATAAATAAAATTTTTAAAAATAATAATGATATTACTATTATTATTATTATTATGTTAGTTTTTTAAGAGACCCAAGGGGTCTCCCCCTCCTCCTTCAGCATAACGCACCCCCTTCCTCTATAGCACGCGACCCCCCCCCCCCCACTATCTGACTCCTCTCCTCCTCATTTCATGCTGATCTCCACCAGATTTCCACTAGTTTCTCTTTTATTCCTCAAGGTAAGTCCATCTACTCTAATCTCCTCCATTTCTTGGAAGTTTTTTTTCTCTTCTTATTGCCTGGTGAGGTTTGGTTAAACTCTAGGTTTGGGATAACCCTAATTTTTTGTTTTTCTTCTGATGTTAGGTTGTGTGTAGGGTCTCTCAGGACTCCTTTATTCATATTCCATAAATCTCCACCAAAGACGAAGTGGTTCGGATCATTTCAGTCTGCTATCATTGATTTGGGGTAAGTTTTCCCTCTATTATTCATCTTTTCTCAATTTATATTTGGGGATTTAATCTTTTCTAAGTTCCTAGTATTTTTCCTTAAGTGTGTTGGCCTCACTACAATGGTTTCATCTTATCGTCATTTCTTCAAGAACATTTGTTGGCTCCTTAAAGGTTTTCACTCATATATATAGGTATGTGTGTTTTTGTGTGTGTGTGTGTATCTTCTTTGTACATATTACCTCATGGTGATGGGAGTATGTACATTGAATTAAGGGGTTTATATATATATATATATAGTAATGGATGTGTGTGAATGTGTGGAGAGATCTTTTCCATTGAAAATGTCAAGTAAAAAAGTGTTCTTCTTAGCTTGGTCTTCTCTTTAGGTGGGTTCCCTTTTCCTTGCCCCATTAAAATTAAGAATTCATTAATTTCTCACCTTTCACACTTTCCTTGCATTTAATTAATTCAGTTTATTTTTAAAATAAATGTTTAATCATGATTAATGAAATATTTAATGATAAATTCCATGATTTTATAATAAAACTCCTCTAATGGAAGTGCGACGTCTTCTAAGATAAAAAGTAGTGATTGGACTTTTATACTAACTTAGCTTATTGCGTTGGTGTTTCTTTATGCATTGAGGTTATGTTTGATATATGGAATGTTTAGGATATGGATTAAAATGTAATTAGAAAATAGATTTCCCTTTTTAAAATGTTTAAAGAACCAAGGAACCGTCTATGGGTTTGTCCCATCTTATAAATTGAATGACTTGACATGCTTTAAAAAAAGGAATGCCCATGTAGGAATTTTCTATTTTTCCCATGGTAACTTCTAATTACCACTTGAACCTTGATAAATGAATTACATTGGATTGTTTAATTAAAAGTAATGAATTTAATGAAATGGATTTAAATGATGGATTTCCTTCCTTAAATTATTTAAATGGATTTCTTTAAATGGAACTTATTAGGGAGGTATGACCACGCCTCTTGTTATGATTAAATAAGCAAGGTTTACGTAAAATTTTTCAATGATATGACTTGAATATATTCAATGGAATACTTTATGACAGTTGCATTCCTTGAAAGGAATTGATTTGGGTGGTCTAAACTAAATTCATTTTTATCTGATACAATTATTTATAGTAATTGAGATATGTGTGATCACGCCAACATGATGCGGGCATGACTAGAAAAATTGAAAAATCACTACTGGAAAAATGACCTATACCCATGGTTCAAAATAGTCGGTATATCCTCCCAAACCATGGGTATAGTCTATAACCACGGTTTTGGGAACCATGGGAAACCAAGGTGTTGGGATAGGTCCCCAACCTATACCCACAGTTTTCCAAACCGTGGGCATAGCTTTTTTTCCACCTGGTCAAAGCCTCCTACCCTATTTCCACGCAGTCAAAACCTTATACACACAGTTTGAAAACTGTGGGTATATATTTTTGTACAAGAAACAAGAAGTAGGTGTTGAACCTGTGACCAACATTTCTAACTCGGCGAGCCTCACCACACAAGCTACATAACTTATAGGTATATCTATTTATATTTTTCTAAATATATTAATTGACTTACCTATTTGAAAAAATACATCATGTGGGTTTCTATCCCACATATTTATCTTCATGCACCCAATGCCTAACCAATTGAGCCAGCTCATTTTCATATTAACATATCTTCATTTATTTTAATATATTAATTTTTCTCCCTATATTAGAAAAAAAGCGGTCAGCGGGTTTCGAAACTACAACTAAAACGAACAATACATAGTGCCTCACCAACTCACCTATGAAGATTTTATGTTTATATATTTGTATCTACCTAAATATATTAATCAAAAACATGGGAATAAGATAGAAAACCATGGGGATAGGTTTTCCCACCAAATATTTTTTGTGTCCCACAAATTTTTTTTCCCACCATAACACAGGAAATCTATACCCACAGTTTTATAAAACTATGGGTATAGGTCTTCGAAAAAAATCGTATACCCATGGTTTTGAACAAAACTGTGTCTTTTTCCCCATGTTTTTCCAAAACTATGGTAATAGGACTTCAAAAAAAACTATACCCACGGTTTTGCCCAAAACTGTGGGTATAGGTTCCCATATTACCCATATACCCAAGGTTTTCAAAAACCATGGGTATAGGGGTTTTCTATACCCAAAATTTTGGGAAAACCCATGGGTATGGGGCTATTTTCCAGTAGTGAATCCCTATTAAATTATAATTGATCATTTTAAACCATCCCTTGGATCCCCTTGGGTATATATACATAAAGATTAATACCTACGACTACCTGATTGGTGTGCCAAACTTGGACCTTATTAATACTTGGATAGTTTGACTTTAGAGCCCTATAATAAATCAGATAAATTGTTTGATTACTAGCTTATACTATTGAATTAGAATAATAATAATTTTTGTAATTTATTATGGTATAATCACCTTAGATAAACTAGTTAATAAATATATTAATGACCTTAGAGTTGAATGATTAAATAAAGAAGTTTGATATAATTATGATGATAATTAGGAACCTGGATTAATGATATGAATTGGTTTGATAGATGATAATTTTTATAAAATGATTGTGTGAATTATGATTATAAATATGTTATGTTTCATATAAAAATTGTGAATTTTCTTGATTATATTTTGATCTTATGTGATATTGATGTGATTGATACTTAAGGGTTTGATTCTGATTGGAATGTTGAGTTTGTTTGGATATGTATCATGTTTAATGTGGATGCCTAATGGCTTGTTGCATGTTCCTACGTACTCCCTGAGAGAAAGGCACACAGTTACTTGATGCCCGATGGAAGAGTATGTAGTTATGTGGGATTTTTTAGGACTCAAGATGGGTTTTGATGCCTGAGAGTTTGGTGAACGTTTTTGTACCACCTGAGGGCTAGGAACATTGGTACTAAATGCCTAAGGGTAAAATATATGATTATGTCAAATCCTAAGGGCTAGATGCGCAATCACATGTTTTCTGAGGGAGAGATTCTAGTTATGACTGGGGGAGATTTTGGTTAACTTGAGGGTTGAGGTCATATGTTTATGGTATATTTTGAGTGATTCATCCTTGGCTGGATAATCTGCCACCAATTTGGGTAATCAATCCTAGTGCATGAGGATCTACCCGCATACATAGATACTTGGAATGGTGTCTAAGTAGGGATAGATGGAAAGTGTCCCTTAGGAATCTGGGTGGGTTGTTATTTATTTATTTAGCACTACTAGTTTATTATTTTTTACATACCTGCTCAATGATTTACATTATATATCAAGTAATAGATTGGGTTAGACACTATGGGTGATGACCTACTGAGATTATTATCTCAAAACCTACTTGAGTTTTGTTTATTACCCGAGTAAATATTCTTGCTCGTAGGTCTTTGGTTTTATTGCTTTTGTTATGTTGTGTACATGGAAGCTAGTAAACATAGGACTAGGATATTGATCATGATTCTCAATGAGTTTAATGATGGGTTTTTCTTTTCTTTTGTTATTTTATACTGCTTTTACCTTGTAGTAACACCTGACATTACATGAATAATTATATGGAATTGGCATTGGCCATTTTATTTTTATTCAAATGTTATATTATTCTTTAAATTCTTTTTTTCCTATTATTACTACTTATGAATTTGTCTCTTATTTATTATCTGATAAACCATTGTGATACTCCAATATAGAGTCCATATTCTCCCCATTGTACCATAAATAGAGTTTCGCTACTAGTCATCAGCCTCTAGTGTAAAGGGATGCACTCTTGAGGCCATGTGGTGATCGATCCAGCTATCGGTTTACTGGTCAATTTGGATAGGAAATTACAAAGTTATATCAGAGCTTTATTTTTCCCTCATCTTACTATTTGGAGTTTTTAGACAGGACACTAGGAATGTGTCATCATTTGGTAAATAGTCATGCCTAGGACTGATCACCCCACATACAAGAAATTACCAAGTGGTTAGAGCTGGGATTGTTGTTCGTTCTTTTTGTTGTTATAGTTGATACTATTTAACCTTGATTGAATCGTATAATTTTTTCTTCTTATGTGATATTTATGGTATTATACCCTTGTACTAGTATGGAATGGATGAAGCATTGCATGCATCATAATAAGCACATAGAAATTCACATTCCATGCATATTCCATTCTATGTAGTTGCATATTTCAGATGTTTGAGGAGTTGATTTTTGTGCCTAGAGTGTTATGCAATACTTTATTGTATAACATGATTTACCTATTTAGTATGGCAGGGTTCTGTGATTTCATCATGTTTCTCTATGTTAGCTACTTGTAGTGACATGATCATCTTTGTATCAAATTTGTAATTGATGGATTGGGCTAAATGTAATTGGTTTTGATTAAAACAAGAGCCAATTTTCAGTTATAAGGTGTATGGGTGACTTATAAATGGGAAAAGTAAACTTGTATACTCAAACCATCTTCAAATTTTAAATATTATTAAAGTCTATTGTCAAAAAATTTAAAAGGATGATAAATTGAAATTTTTAAATTGTACTGGTTTCAATTAAATGGGATCCAAATGACAAACTGTAAAGTGTATGGGTGCTTTATGGATTAGTAGAGGGTTTCCCATATGATTGGACTATTTAAAATGAGAATGTTTCATTATGAAATGGTTTTAAATGTAAGGGTTTCTCAAATTTAATTTTAAATGAATTGGTTAACCAAAAAAATGCACAACTAGACCCAATTAGTTCAGTTAGAGAATTCTTCTTATGAGATGACCCATTAAGGTGTTTTAAAATTTTAATAAATTAAGCAGCTACTATTTGGTTACTTTTTAAAGAACCCAGGTTAGCTTAGTGGGACCCCATTTGGTCGCCTTCTTGGTTAAAAGGAATTTACATGATAAATTTTCTAATAAAGATGATATTTAAAATAATTTTTAATATTAAAAATGAAGTTTTATGTAATTTTTATATTTTCCCCTTGGGTAATTAGTTAAAAAAATTAAGTGCCTAGTTTATTTATTTAAAAATGGTACTTGATATTTTGAATTAAATATTTAATATGTTTATATATTTAAATTTGAATAAATGTAATGGACTTAAAATGTAACCCTAGGTGGCGTCCTTTGTTTAAACCCTTGTGAAAGGGTATCTTGATATTTTATTTTTGAGTTGCCTTGGAATGGAAATGTGAGAGTTTTCCATAGGCCTTATTTCTTTTTTTTAAGGTATTATATGATCATATTTGGAGAATTGTGACTTTTTTTTGTGTGAACTAGTGTTAGGATCAATATTTTCACCTTCATAAGGGATAACCCTTGGTAGGTACCACCCTTGGACTTTTAAATCCATGATAATGTTGTGATATTCCTGATGTTTTTTTTCTTTATCCCTAGTAGGAATGTTATATTTAAATGAAACCCTTGATTGGATTTATGGTCATGATATCGTGTCCTTTTTTACAGGCATGAGCATGGATTAATGCCCAGTTTCAACTGGTTAGACATGCATCGGGCATGGCTAGCCACTTTGTAGGTCGTTTGACCCTCCCTTCTTCCTTAGTGATGGATTACATGGTATGTCATCATCTAGGATAATGGTCGTATAAAAAAATAAGACTCTGATTTAAATATCTATGCAGACCATCTCATACTTGAATGCATAGGACAGGCAGCCTATGGATAGTATTAAGGATGTTTCATCTTGATTATGAACCTCGGGGTAGTATTTGTTCACATACGTGATGCCCGTCTAATGTTAAATATTGCAACAAACTAGTAAAGTTTGGTGGAATCATTGAGTGTTGAGATATTGAGTGCGGTCTTTAGTTATCTACAGATTATAATGACCTGGGCGTAAAGAAATCAAGTCCATCCCAATGCTCGGGATGACTTTCATAGACTCTGGTGTTTTAACACACCGGTCATTTTGGTTTTAATTTTTATGTAAAATTATTTACATTGCATATAAAGTGAATCTGATCTAGCATTCTTATGAGTAGTTGGTCTATCTCTTTCTTTGAAAACTAGGACACTCTTAAGGTGGGTAGCATCATGTCGGTTCTGGTAAAAGGATCCTTCCAAGTAGAAGGAACACAACCAAAAAGTATTGTTGGAGAATGTTCATGCTTGCTTAAATGTCTATGAGGCTTGTGAACTTTAAATAATGTTAGTTCTTTCTTGGAAGAATGATGTTGGTGTGGTTTGTGGTGTATGAAACCATTGAGAAACATTGTTGGTTGTGGGTAGACTTTTGTGGTTAATATTGAATGATCATGAGATGTATCAGGTGGTAAAGGCTCAATGGTTAGTTAATGACGGTGCATCGGTAAGTGAAGTTGAGTTTATTCTATGTTTTTGTCTAGAAGTGGTTCATCCATTTTCCTTCTAGTAATATTTAAAATCCTCTTAGTGTACTCTTCCTTGAGAGATGAACATGTCCACTATCTTGAAATCATCCTTGATACACTAAGAGAGAATTGGTATTATTCCGCATTGTAGTTTAAAATTTTTTGGGTGGTTTAAGTAGACTACTAGAGTTTCACACTGAATGTGTGGTTCTTATCAATGCTTAGTTAGTCTCGAGTGACCCTTGGATTCCCTTGTAGGAATTCCTTGGATGAACTCTGGTACACCAATCGTTTCTTCTGACTTGGATGCTAGGTTGATGCTATTCTAGGCTCGATCAAAGTTCTGATGTAGACATCTTGGCTTTGCACCAACATCTCACTCATAAACATGGAGTATGGACTACCTTATTTTAGTTCTTTACACTCCATTAATTTAAATGTGAGGTTATACCGGATGTGTCGTCAGTCTTAGAGGTGATGTTTTAACCAAGGGACATCACCCGATGTTATATATGCACTTCTGTGAGTGTGTTTGTGGTGAATGTGAGATGCCTTGGGGGAAAGCATTACAGTTTAGTTTATAAAACATCATCCATCTAAGAAGAGAATATTCTTGAATGGTCAGACAATGTGGCTCAACTAGTTGTCCCTCTTGTTCAATAGAGCAGTCAGTGAAGGACCGTTTCTAGCATGTCATCGGGAGATACAAGTGCAGGTTTTGTCAGCCAGGGATTTTTATGAAAATCTAGCTCGACCTGACTAAATAAGGTTAGTAGGGAATAAATCATCTAACCATTTCAAAATCAATCCAGGGAATCTTTATAATTCTTGATGCATGCTTCATAAGAAATTCCTATGGTGAAGGTGTCATGGCTCAGAATTGACCCCCCCCCCCCCTCCCCCCTAAAGGTTGATACCTATGATGGGGATCGCCACTAGTTAGTTGTTTCAAGAGATGATGACATGGTCATTCCTCTATATAAATGGGATCAAATAATAAATGTCTTAGTGTTTCGGTTGAAAAAAAATGTGGTTTGTCTTAGATCTTAATGTATTAAGTACCACTTTCCTAATCAATGCTTAGAGGTGTGTTGGGTGTTTGGAAACACAACATGACCGTATGAGAGAGACTTCATAACCCTTGTAGTATGGTTAATGTGTTCAATGTTCTTGAAGGATTCTTGGGGATGAGAATTTATAAGTTGGAGAGGTTGTAATGACCCATGATTTTGAATCAGATGAAAAACCAAAGAAATATGAATTTTTTGTTTACTAGATGGGTTGTTTTACAAAGCGCGCTTTGGGTTTTAATTTCAATATTTGGAACACTGTGATGTGTTTTATTTAAAGAAATCAATTTAATTAAATAAAAAACTAAATGAAAATAAATGGGGAGAAAAAATAAAGAAAAGTTTTAATGATAATAATAATATTATTATTATTATTGTTATTATTATTATTATTATTATTATTATTATTATTATTATTATCATTATTAGGTTAGTTTTTTTAAGAGACGCAAGGGGTCTCCCCCTCTTCTTTCAACGTGATGCACTGCCCTACCCTTTCTCTCCAATGCCCCCACCCCATCAGGATCCTTCTCATTTCATGTCGATCTCTACCGTATTTCCACCAATTTCTCTTCAATTCCCTGAGGTAAGGCCTTCTTCTCTCATCCCCTCCCTTGCTTAGCTTTTTTCCCCTTATCTCGTCACCCAATGAGATTCAGTCGAACACTAGGTTTGGGATAACCCAAATTTTTGTTTTTTCATCCAATGTTAGGTTGTGCATAAGTTCTCTCAAAACTACCTTATTCATATTCCGGAAACCTCTGCCAAAGATGAATAAGTTAGGATCATTTCAGCCTTCCATCGTCGATTAGGGGTAAGGTTTTCCTCCATTATTCATCATTTCTCAATTTATATTTGGGGGATCCTTGAAGGATTTCACTCATATATATAGGTGTGTGTGTGTGTGTATCTTCCTTTTATATATTCCTTCATGAAAAGGGATATATATACATTGGATTAAGGGGTATGTATATATATAGGAATGTATGTGTGTGAAAGTGGAGGGAAATCATTACTGTTGAAAATTTCAAGTGTCAAAGTGTTCGGCTTGGCTTAGTCTTTGCTTGAGGTATAATCCCTTTCCCTTTCCCCTTTAGAATTAACAATTCCTTAATTGATCACCTTTCTTACTTTCATTTCATTTAATTAATGTTTTTGATTTTTAGAATAAATCTTTAATCACCCTTAATGAATTTCTTAAGGAACAATGACATGATTTTATAATAAAACCCCTCCAATGTAGGTGTGATGTATTCTAAACTAAAACGTAGTTATTAGACTTCTATGCTTTCTTGGCTTATTTCATTGAATTACTTTATGAATTGAGGTTATGTTTGATATATGGCATGTTTAGGATATGGCTTCAAATGGCATTAGAAAATGGAGTTCTCTTCTTAAAATGGTTAAAGAACCAAGGAACCATCTATGTTTTTAGACCATATTATAAATTTAATGACTTGACATGCTTTATAAAAATAGAATGTCCATGTAGGCATTTTCCCTGTTTTCCCATGGTACCTTCTAAGTACCACTTGATCCTTGATAAATTAATTACCATGGCTTGTTTAATTAAATGGCATGAATTAAATGAAATTTATTGACATAATGGCTTATATTTCTTAAAAGTTTTAATTGAATTAATTTAAATTAAACTTATTAAGGTGGTATGACCACACCTCTTGATATGATTAAATAATCATGGTTTATGTAAAAATTTTCAATGATATGACTTTAATATATTCAACGGCATGCTTTATAGTGGTTGCATACCTTGAAAGTAATTGATTTGGGTAGTTTAAAGTAAATCTATTTTTATATGATATAATTATTTATAGTAACTGTGATATGTGTGATCACACTGGCATGTTACGGGAATGACCAGATAAATTGAATAATCCTTATTAAATTATAATTGTTCATTTTAAATCATCCCTTAGATCACCATTGGTCTATAGTCATGGAGGCTCAGACCTGTGGCCACTCGATTGGTGTTCCATCCTTGCACCCTATTCAAACATAGCCTATTTGAATTTAAATCCTTATAATAAATTGGATAGATTGTTTGATTGTTGTCTTAGGCTATTAAATTGGCATAATAATAAATTATGTGATTTCTTATGGTATAATCACCTTGGTTAAACTAGTTAATTAATATATTAATGACCTTAGGGTTGAATGATTAAATAAATAGGTTCGATATAATTATGATGATAATTAAGAACCTGGATTAATTAAATGAATTAGTTTGACATATTGTAATTTTTATAAATTAATTGTGTGTATTATGATTATAAATATGGTATGTTTGATACTATAATTTTGATTTTTCTTTATTATATTTTGAGATTATGTGATATTGATGTGATTGATACCTAAGGGTTTGATTCTGATTAGCATGTTGAGTTTGTCTAGATATGAATCATGTTTAATGTGGATGCCTGAGGGATAGGTTCATGTTCTTCCGTACTACCTGAGGTCAAGCCACATGGTAACTTGATGCCTAAGGGAAGAGTATATGGTTATATGGGATCCATGATTACTCATGACCAGTGTTGATGCTTGAGGTCTTGGTGCACATTTATATACCACTTGAGGGCTAAGAGCACTGGTACTGAATGCATGAGGGTAGAATATATGATTATGTAGGATACCTGAGGGATAGATTCATAGTCACATGTTTCTTGAGGGAGATATTCTAGTTATTTTTTAGGGAGATATTTTTATTAGCATGAAGACTAAGGCCATATGTTTATGGTATATTCTAAGTGATTCATCCTCAACAAGAGAATATTTAACCTATTTTGATGATCTATCTTGATGTATGAGGATCTACCCACAAACATAAATACCTGGAAGAGTACCAAATTAGGTATATTATCTAGTTGTCCCTTAGGAACCTAGGTGGGTTGTTTAGTTATTCAACACTGCTTGTTTATTTTTCTGCATATACTTGTTCACTACTTTAAATTATATATCAAGTAATTGATTAGGTTAGAAATAGTGGGTTTTGTCCTATATATATTATTATTTCTAACCCTAATTGAGCATCATTTGGAACCCAAGTATATTTTCTTCCTTTCAGGTCTTTGGATTCATTGCTTATAATGTGTTGTGTACATGGGAGCTAAGGAGCACAGAACTCGGCTCTTTTTGAGGATTCTCAAGGAGTTGAACATTGGGTATTTATTTTCTTTTTTTCTTTTTTAATTCTTGTACGTTGTAGTAACATATAACATTATATGCATCATTATATTGAATTGGTTTTGGACATTTTAATTTTATTTAGATATTATATTATTTTTCTCCTGCTTGTTTTCCTTTTATTACTACTTCTGAATTTTTCTATTATTTATTATCTGATAAACCAGTGTGATACTCTGATATAGAGGGTATATAATCTCCCCATCATACCATCTATATAACCTCTATTCTAGTTAGTATCCTTTGGAATATGGCGGCATGCTTGAGGCCATGTGGCGACTAGTCCAGCTACCAATTTAGTATCCAGTCGGGTTAGGACATTACACATTTTTTAAAAAAGATCATTATCTTGCCTTATAAAATAAAAATGTTTCTATAAAAACAAATTATCATGAACATAAAATTAATGTAGGTTCCATGGGACATTATAATCATATAACCCTTACAATAACCCCTATAAGAACCCTTATAAATGGAATTTCCAATGTGGTTATTTCTAACATAATTCTTCAAAAAACATAATCATTAACCAATGAATTGAAGACCAATATTAGAATCACCCATCATCATAAATAATTTAAAAGGACCATAACATACATAAAACACATAAAATATTTAATTTTTATCATCAAACTCATAAAAAATATTCTTTTGAACCCATAACTAAAACATTTTCAGATACTTATATATCCCTTTTCTTTAAAACCCAATTTTCAAAACTAAAATACCTTGAATAAAGGTAAGGAGGGTTTTTATTGAAATAAAACATAGAATAATATAAATGAATCAAAATATAAAATAAATTTTGTTGAATTTTTGAAATATTTTGATGTCGTATATGTTAAAATAGGACATTCCTTTGGCGTTTTGTCAATAAAGTCAAAACGTCTTGTATAAAATATGTAAAAAATATTCCTTTTGAAAACCTTTTAAATAAAGTAAAAAAGGAGACATTAAATGTCATTTATAATTCATATATTTAAATATAAATACATATATAATAGGAATTTAATAATATGTACATATAGGGAAAATATTTAGAAATTAATCTTTAAAACATTTAAAATGAGGTTTTAAGGTACTTACCACAAGCCTGAAGATTCTTGTACATTCTTTATCTTCCTAAATAATAAAATTATATTAAATATTTACATGATTAATAACCTTTTTTCAAGTTTAATATTCCTTTTATTTTACTAATATACATGTTATACTTAATTACTTGATCGATTAAGTTCAGGTCAGGCGTTTGAGAACATTCAGCTTATGAGTCAAAAATGGATTGGATAGGATGACTATGGTTATAGGGGTCATTATTACATCATATAAATAATATTAATCATGAAATAATTGTCATTTTTATACATTAAATGAAATTTTATAACCATCCATGAAATTTATACATGAAAAATGAATCACATCACTTCATGAAGGTGGTAATCCACACTTACGCATTAACGGTGTTATCATTTTTCAATGGATAGAAAGGTAAGATAAGATGATATATTATTTTTCTAGAATTATAGTTAAATACTGAATATAATATATATTAATTAAATACATCATAATAAATATCCTTCTATGGTGTTGATGAAAAGTGAAACACATCACTTCATAGAGGTAGTAATCCACACATGCATGAATACCATTTTCATTTCCCATAAAATAGAAATGGAGTTGAAAAAGGGATGTACCATAATCATAATAAAATTTAGGTATATAGAATATATTTATGTTATTATTTAATCATTTTAAAATAATATTTTAAGTTGGTATAAGAATAAATAAACTTGAAATAGGTCGGTTATGACTAATACCTTCTCAGATAACCACTTTGCATTACACATTAAGACTTATAGGATTGTTATTTTGATGTGACTAAGAACATTATGAAGTAGGAAGGGGTGTTGGATATATATTTGGGTAGGTATTTTCCAAAATAGAGTTCCCAAAATGTGTGAGGAAGTCAGGAGAGAATGTTCCCTTTTATAAATGAAGGGAGGGGCACCATTGGAAATACTTAAAGTATTAAATAAATATAAATTAATTTTCATGGTCATGTAGAAAAAATCTATCTTATTTATAATATAGGATTAGTATGATTTTAAATACTTTTATACAATGATTTTTTTCATGTTTAGGTGATTATTTTACCCTTAACTCTTATTATTAACCCCTTGTTAACCCTTTTGACGATTACTACGATATCAAAGTTTTTATACTCTATAGGAGTATAGAAATTTTCTATAAAAGTAAAATTGATCCATAAGTGTAAAATATTTTATATGATAAACAAAATCTCATTCACTTGGATAAATATAATATTTTTATAAATTTTAAATCATTAAATAAAATAATATTTAAAATAATATACCACTAAAGTCATTTTTGGGAATATTCACATAGTTTGACTTTAATGAAATAAATATAGTAATCGAATTAAAAAACTTATAAAAAAATTAATATGTTATATTTATCAATAATATTTATGGAACAAAATAATTCATCTAAATTTTATTACTTTTAATGTTTCTTAAAATCATTTACTTAGTTTTGACTATTACTTGAATAACCACTATATTGGTATTCTGTAAGCATTAAAAGTAATTATTAAATCACTAAAAATTAAAAATGAATTACCATGACAAAAAATTATTAATTTTTAATTGTAATTTATAACCAAAGATAACTTATTTTTATCCATATGAAAAAATATTAGAGATAGTAAAACAAAGAGCGTGCCATTTTTTATTCGTTACTTAAAATCATATTAAGGTCATTATCAAAGGAAAGTATTAAGAAATTGCTAAATTTTTAAACCTTGGTTATTTATGTCCTAAAAAATATATAATAAAATAAATATAAGTTTTAAAGTGATTTTTAGGCCTTATCACATAGTTTTAATGTTGTTTTACCTGGTTTACCCTTATTGAGGTGAAAAATATTTACTACAGTTACTATTCATAATAACCAAAAATAAAAAAGACATATTTACTAAATTTGAACCTAATGATTCCAATTATGGAATACATTTTTCAATATTAAATTTCTATAAGTTTTATAAATCAATTTTAATATAAATTCAAAAAAACTCAATGAAAAATAGATTTAGAAAAAGTATGTTTTAAGTCAAAAAATGAACTTATACCAAAATAAATTATAATGTTAACCCATATGTAATTAATTATATTATTTATAATTAAATTATAATTATTTTACTTTAAGATCATATTAAAAACATAATGGTACTTTTATATTACTTTATTTAATGAAAATAAATGACTGTTTTAAAAAAATTGGTATCTTTCACTATTCACTTAAAAATAAATATTTTCAAAAAATTCCTAGAAAACTAACTCTAAGATAATTTTAAGTTGATGATATCAAAAATTAAGTTAGTTTTTTTAAATTAAAATTAAAAAAAAATAGAAATTATATTTTTTTAATAAAACTATATAATGCATAAAACTATATTTAGTTAGAATAAAACTATTTTCATTTTGATTGGAAAATTAATTAATATTACTATAGTGGATATCACTATATAAAATATAATTACTGAATATTTATAAGGAATAAAATTGATCTATTATCAATATTACGTGGGTTTTTACATTATTTTCCCTTTTGGAAATTGTATCCTTGTAATTTTATTCATTATTTAAACAAGTAGGGATATTCTTCCTTCAAAAAAATTTCAGATTCTCATGTTGCTTCTTCAATCATATAGTTTTTTTATAAAACCTTAATCTAGTTAATGAACTTATTCTACATCACCTACTCTCAGTGGTTAAAAAATTTAATAGGTTGTTCCTCATAAAAACGATCCACTTCAAACTAAAATAATTCAGAATTCAAAACATGATATTCATCTGAAACATACTTCCTTAACAATGAAACATAAAACCCATCATGTACCTGGGATAAACTATAAGTTAAGACCACTCTATAGGAAAATAATCCAACCTTATCCAAGATTTCATATGGTCCAATGAACCATGGACTTAACATTCCATTTTTACTGAAATGCATAACACTTTTCCATGAATATACTTTAAGAAAAGCATGATCGACTACCTCAAATGAAATATATTTCATCTAATTATATGCATAACTTGTCTACATACTATAATCTATCATTAAATATTATTTAATCATCTTTAATTTCTCAATTAATTATTCTACCAATTATGGTCCCAAATACCATCTTTCACCAACTTCATCTCAATAAGATAGAGTCTGACACTAATTCTCATATAATGCCTCAAATGGTGCCATCGGTATATTGGAATGAAAACTATTATTATAAGAAAATTTGACTAATGGTAGATATTGATCCAAAACTCTATAGTAATCCAAAAAATAATATCAAAGTATGTTCTCCAATGTATGAATCATTCACTATGACTGTATATCAGATTGAGGATGAAAAGTTATACTAAAATTTAATTCAGTACCCAATGTTCTAAAATATTTTTTAAAAAAATAGAGGTAAATCTAGGATCATTGTTAAATATAATAAAAAGTGTTATTCTATGAAATTTGATAATATATTTAACATAATTTATAGAAAGATGATCCAAAGACATATTATCTTTAATAGTAATAAAATTTGAATATTTAATTGATCAATCATCAATAACTAATTTTTCATTATTACCTAGAGATGTATTTGGTAATACAACCATGAAATTCCTAGATATATTCTCTCATTTCCATTTTAAAAATGGAAAAGGCTAAATTATTCTTTTCAGTAGTGGTTATTCAGTTTTATCCTACTAAAAGTTCAAAAATTTAACTGTAAGTTTAGAAATTTATTTCTTCATTCCTTACCACCAATGATGTTCTTAAAGGTATCTATATATCTTAGTGCTATCGGGATGAATAGAAAATGGAGATTTATGATCTTTACTCAAAAATTATTTCCTCAACTGGTAATCACAGGAATTAATAAACTTTTTTTAAATCTCAAAACACCTTCTTTTTTAAGGTTAAATTTATGAAAATTACCATTCCTAACCAATTATACCGTTTATTATATAAAACGAACCTCATTATTATCTTACATAATTCTATTGAATAATAATGACTATAATGACACCTGAAACAAAATAGAGGAAGTTCCTGGATGAAAAATTTCTTGACCAAAATTCATCAAATAGTTTACTAAAGGATCTTGTTCCAAATATTGAATAGTTAATAACACTTTATCTTTTCATATAAAAGAATCATCCACCAAGTTTTCTTAAAATGGATGGTAATGAATCGTGTAGTTATAATCCTTAATGATTTATAACCATCTTCTCTTCCTCTTGTTCATCTCTTTATAAGTGAATATATACTTCAAAATTTTATTCTTGGTATATATTTCACACTTTACTCTATATAAATGATGTCTCCATATTTTTTAAGAAAAAAAATAATAGTGGGTTCAAGTTCATTTGTAGGATAATTTAGATCATGAGTTAGTAATTAACATAAAGTTCAAGCAACTACTTAATCATTATACATTATAACACAGCCACATCTCTACAAATAATCATCACTATTGATAACAAAATCACCATTTCTGGATGACAGATTCAAAACCATACTATTCATTAATCTTATTTTCAATTATTGAAAACATTAATCATATTCATTTATCTAGATTAATTTAACTCATTTTTTAGTTAACTTTGTTAGTGGGCTAAATAATAGAGAAACAATTTCAACAAACCAATGGTAGTATCCCACTAATCCATGAAAACTAAGGATATCTTTAAAAATATTAGGTCTCTTCTACTCTTTAACAGCATTAGTTTTATCTAGATCAAAAATTATTTTATCTTTATTCATAATATTTACAAGGAAAAAATTTATTACAACCAGAATTTATATTTACTAAATTTTCCATATAACTCATTTTCTTTTATGTTTTGTAGAAAAAATCTTAAATGTTTCTCATGATCATCATAAATTTTATAATATATTAGGATTTCATCAATAAACACAACCAAAAAATTATCAAATAACTCTTTTAAAAATCTATTCATAAGGTCTATAAATAAATTTGGAGTATTTTTTAACCCAAATGGAATAACAATAAACTCATAATTCCCATGCTTAGTACAAATAAAATCATTATAATATTATTCACCTTCACCTTCATAGGGTGGAACCTGAACATAAGATCAACCTTCGAAACATATTGAGCTCTCTCGAGCTGATCAAACAATTCATCAATATATAAAAACAAATACTTATTCTTAATAGTGATGGTATTAAATAATATATAATCAATGAAAAGACTCATGGAACCATCATTATTTTTAACACAAAAAATAGAATCACCCCATAGTGAAGTTCTTAGATGAATAAAACCATTATCAAATAACTCTTATAACTTCTTTTGAATTCCAAATTTTTACTTGATACATTAGATAAAGAGGATTTGAAATTTTCTTAGCATCATTAACTAATTCAATAGTAAATGAAACCTTCTAATCTTGTATAATACTAGGAAATTCATCAATAAATGTATCTAGATATTCATTTAATATAGGAATTTCACTAATTTTTAAAAAAATCTTCTTGAAAAGATGAGTAAGATAACTTTCATTTTCATATTTAATAAATTACATTATTCCTTGATATGTTATAAAAGGTATGAATTCATTATTGTATAAAAATTGAAACCCATTTTAAAATAAAACATTTTTAGATTTAAAATCTATCTTAGAAAGATAAAAAGTAAAGTTAATTCATACACATAATAACATAAAACTTTACAAGGGGAAAGACCACAAGGTTTTTAGGTAAAAACCTTCCTAATAAAATAACAGTAAGATACTTATAATATCTTTTTCCCCTTAAAACCCCTAGGTGTTTTTACTAAAAGTTATGGATTCATTTATTTAGGTGAAATTTTCAATTTATCATTAAATTTCTTGGAAAAGAAATAGTATGTAGAACTTAAATCAAATAAGACATTGTCATAATTTAAAAAAATTAATATACCTGAAACCACATCGATGGATGGTACAACATCTGTTGAAGTAGACACAAAGGATTTATACACACCATTCTTCTTGTGATATTGACTACTTCCATCCTTTATTTCTATCTTCGGACAAGTACTCACATAATGACCCATCTCGTTATAATTAAATCATCCTAATTTTATATTTTTATTATTTATTTGATCATTTTCTTTGTATTCATGAGATATATGTCCAAAATTTCCACATTATAAGCACTTAACATATTTTATAAGAAATTTTATAGGGTGATTTTCACTACACTTATCACAAGATGGAAACTTTATTTTTTGACATTAAAAATTTCGTAGATGGGTTCTTCCCCATTATATGCCACATAGAACACTTTTTTATTATTTTCATAGAACACATAGTCATTGGTAAACTCCAATTATACCTTCTTATCACATCAAAAAAGTTTCTCATAACTTTTGAATTCATGATAATCCAATTCTCTTTGATATCAGGGCTTCAATTCTGAGTAAAAATTATTAGTTTTACTATCAAGATCCCAAATACAATTTTTTGTGTACCTTTACAAATGGGTTAAGTTTTCTTCAAGCACAGTTAATTAATATTCATATTTTTTACTCAATTACATGAATTACTTCTACATTATAAGTCGAAAAACTTTAGTAAAATACTTTTCAAGGAAAATTTTCTTGAATTCATCACATTCCAAGGCATCAATATCTTCTATTTCTCATATTTTCTTAACCATTGACTATAATTGATCAAATTAACCTTCAAAATTTTAAGTAGTAAGAGTTAGATTTTGATGTTCTAAAAAACCCATAAATTTTAATATATTTTCTAGTTCTTTAACTTTTCCATCGACTATCAAAGGGTAAGATGATCCACTGAATGTTGGAGGGTGTTATTTCAATAAATTTTCTACAATGGGAATTTTACTAAGTGGTGAACGTGGTTTCTATATCATATGGATATAACCACCATTTATTTCTTGATTCAATCGATCTATCATGGAAAAAAACAGCTCTATTCTAGTTCCAATCAATCCAGGTTTCATATTTGTAAGGATATTGTCCTCTTGGTTCCTTCCTACTTCATATTTCAAGTTTTATCTATAGAAAACCATTCTTGATAGACATAGTTTAGATAAAGTAACATGGTAATATTAAAATTCTATATCTTGATAACTATAAATTAAAATCTCTTAAGTTTACTTACATAAATTATCCTAACCTCTACAATTATATAAACCTTTAATTTGATGCCAAATATAAGGACCCATCCTTAAAATATTATATAATCTAGTGTTTTAAATCAAGAAGACATTTTATAACATTAAGAGTATATTTATAGTTTATACTTTTTTATAATTAGTTTATAACTCTTACATAATAAACCCATACATTACATAGTGTAAAATTTCACTAAATGCCCATTTTTTCCACATTATAGTAATTTTAAAATGAAACATGTTTTCTTTTCATGAAAAATATTCATGATTTTAAACTTGAATTCATTGTTGTTATTACTCATCCTTAAATCCTATGAAAAACATTAAAAACAAGGGGTTAAAACAAAATAAATCAGTAAGGGACATATAAAAATCTGAAAATAAGCATGTTAGTATATTTTAAAACCAAGAGATAATATAATTGAGTTTAAAATTAATATAATAAAAATTTCACTCAAATAATCGTTTACTTAAACATGAAATAAGCTATACTACCCAAAAAAATTTAAAACTTTACAAAAAAACATTAATTAAAAATCATAATCATGAGGGTTTCTTAAAAAAACTTTAGAACCTATGAAAATATTTTCTTAAAAACATACATTTTTCCCTTGAAGGGAATAATCACTCTTTTAAATAGAGGATCATTGGAATACCTTATAAAATAAAAATATTTCCATGAAAAATCGTTAGAAATTATATAAAATTCATGTAGGTTACTTGGGAAATCATATTTGTAGAACCCTTATAATAACCCTTATAAGGATGCTTATAACTTGAATAACCCACTCGGTTATTTCCATCATAATTCTCCAGAGAATATAATAATTACCTAATTAATTGGAGAGCTATATCAGGCCCACCCATCATCATAAACAATTTAAAAGGAATATAACAAACATGAAAAAAAATATCACATTTCCATCATCAAAATCATAAAAATATACTTTTCAACCCATAAGTAAAACATTTTCGGATATTGATATATCATTTTACTTTAAAATCCAATTTTCAAAACTAAAATACCAAAAAAAGGGAAGTGTGGGTTTTCTTTGAGGAAAACATGAAATATTATAAATAAATCCAATCATAAAATAATGGTTGTAGTGGTGGGAAAATTTTTCAACATCATATATGTCAAAATAGAACATTCCTTTTTTCCTTTTATTAATAAAGTCAAAACACCCCATATAAAATATGTAAAAATATTCCTTTTGAAAACCATTTAAATAAAGTAAAAAGAGACATAAAATTTCCCTTATAATTTATTTATTTAAATATAAATATATCCACAAAAGGATTTTAATAATATTGGAATAGAGGTAAAATATTTTGAAATTAAATCTTTAAATCATTTAAAACAAGGTTTTAAGGTAAAGTGTCTCTTACCTCAAGCATGAATTGTCACGCAAATTATTTATCTTCCTGAATAATAAACTTATGTTAATTATTTACTTGATAAATAACATTTTTCAAGATTATTATTCCTTTTATTTCACTTATATCCATGTTATACTTAATTACTTAATAGATGAAGTTCACATTGTATGTTTGAGAACATTCAGCTTATAAATCGGAAATAGATTGGATAGGTTGAATATGGTCAAAGGGGTCATTATTCCATCATCCCTAGAATCTTAATCATGACATAATTAACATTTTTATATATTAAAATTTATTTTAGAACCATACATGAAATATATAACTGAAAAAGTAATTACATCGTTTCATTGTGGTGGTAGTCCACACATACACACAAACTAAGTTATCATTTTTTAATGGATGTAGAGGTAAGATAATATGTCATGAAACCATCTAGGATTTCATACAACCTAACACCCGACCCAACCTATTTCATGGAATGAAGGGAGTTCCTGATCCCCGCAAGCTAGAAATCAGTCCCTGAGCATCAAAAAACTTATTTGGGAATAATTTTACCATATTAAAAATATTAAAAATCCATTACAAATAGAAATACCTTATTTTCATTCTTCATCACAACCATTATCCATAAACTACTATATAAAAGAATAATTTACAATTTCATGTTTAAGGTTACAACTATAACTAAAAAAAATGAATAAAAATGGTCTGGGAACTAAAAAAAGAGACATGAGACTCATAATGACTTGAGGACCATCCTAATCCATGTCACAACCATAAAACACCTGACATAAAATATATCACTAACAAGACTACCCGTCGCTACCAAATGAGGACTTACCTTTACCTGAATCAGAAAAAATAAGGTCTATATATACTAATTTGGTATATGTAGAGCATGATCTCACTTTCCTTATAGGATCCCACCTGGTGTTTCATGTATATACATTATAAAATAAATTAATATTTCAATTTTTAAAGAAGGTAAATAATCTTTTTTGAAAACGTGCTCTATATTTACAAAAAAAATATAGTTACATTAGTAACTGAAAAATGGGTAAAGAAAATGAAGTATAAGCACCATGAGAATCCCCTAAGTAGATAGGTTTTTGGGGTTCTAGTTAAATCATATCTCATTGATAAAATTCATAAAGATAAATTCTTTTACACAATCTATTGGAGGGGATGCACCCAATATCCAATGGTAATATCCTTGTCACATCATTTAGTTAGTGTTTCATTATAATATTATTAGTGAGACTAGATCAAGGCCATTCCAACTCATCTAAAAACAAGTCATAGACTTCCCAACTGGGTACCCAGGGTTCCCAAGTGCTTCATTCCATTTCCAAACCATACCAATCACTTTTCATCACCAATAAAGTCATCACAATCCAATAATACTAATTCTAAGCATTTCAATATGGATAAACTACTTCCCAGCCTTTATATACACCAACACCTTTGAAATTTCTCATTTTCACAAAAAAAAATTATAAAATAATTAGAAATAAATGAAATAATAATTAACTCGTAAAATAAAAACACAACCTAGAACCACCTACCTTTCTCATTGAAATCACCACTGACGAGTTAAAACACACAATCCAAGACAATATGGTATCCAATGAAAAGAAATAACACACCAAAAATATCAAAACCCATGCCATGAAAATTATATTAAATCTACTCTAGGTCACCAAAACAACAAAATATAAGGAAACCCAAGAAGTAAAGAAGAATATCCCAAGAATAATGTAGAGGAGGAACTTACGTGATGTCTTCTTAAAGATCCATGCTCAAATCACTGAAGAAATTAAAGAAAATGGGGAGTGTAGTGGAGGGAAGGAATGACTAGGATTGTGTGGTTATAATGGGGGGCTAAATGGGGGTAATGGTTAAAAGAAGGAGGGTAAAATTTGGAAATTCACAATTTTTAAAGATCTAGGAAGGATGCACGGTTTGGATGCATGATCTATCAGGCCATGTTCTAACCATGCAGGCACCTCTATCATAAAAGATAATGGTCACATGGTTTGGGATACATATTTTCACAAACTGTGTACCTTACCATGTGGGCTTCCAGTGCCACTAACCAAGCCACATTTCTTTTTGGGGCCTATCACATAGTCGTGCGCCTAACTGTACAAACTTCTCATTGCCTCTATCAAGGCATACGAGGTTTTCAGAGGTTAGTGCATGATTTCTTCTAACCATGTGTCTCCTAATGTACTTCCAAAACTCCCATTTTCCTTTGAAAAATACCCAATGATATGTGAAAAAAAGTAAGAAAAAAATAATAAAAAATACATAAAAAACATCATTGTTGTGATAATTCTCTCCACCATGCCACTTTCTACCCTCAGAAATTTAGCCCATAAATTGATCAGAGAACAAGTGAGTGTACTAATATTCTACCTAAGACATTCATTTCCAAGTATTATGGTCATCATTATTATGATTTCACAAGACCCAAACCAATGGAATAGTTTTCCCTTGGAACACTTTCACCTAGGAATCCACATTTTAAACTGACCACTCAATCACTAACAAATTAGGTTCCTGTTAAATCTCTTCCCAACTTAGCACATGAGAAAGGTATGAATTATACTTTTTAAAATATGTGATATGGAAAAAAATGGGAATTTATGTAAAATATGAATTCAATGACAATCAGTACATAACCTTTCTGATCCTCTCTATAATCTTGAAAGGTTTGACAAACCTCGGTGTAATCTTACCCTATTTCCTAATACGTTGATGACCCAAGTGAGATGTCACCATAAGAAAAAACTTATCACCCATTAAAAATTGAAAATATTATCATCAATGATTTTCATGGGACTTATAATGAATCTAATTTATCACCAGACATTTTCTAATTGTCGAAATCATTATCGTCATCTCTTACACAATACTTGGGCCCACTAAGGAAGTATCACCCACTTCCGTTAAGCATAGAGGAGACCAACATGGTCAATCATAATGTGCTTAAAATGGATATATACTAATATAGGATTGGTAATTATTATTATAATAAAATTACACCAACCCAATATGGTGATTGCATGATCCTCCAAAGTCTATCATGCAGGTGCGAAGCATATCTTCTATAACATGGTTCGCATGCTCTGTCTGACCATATGTTTGAGGATGGTATTTCATTCTAAGTATAACCTATGAACCTATTTCCTTCTAAAGGTTGTTACATAATCATGAGGTAAAATAGGGGTTCCTATCATAGACAATAGTAAATTGTATTCCATGGAGCCTCACTATCTCTTAGGCATACACCTTGCCCAACTATTCCACTTTGGTCTAGTCCTTTATCGATATGAAATGGGAGGAATTGGTCAAATGATGGATAAACACCAAAATTATGTTCCCTAATCAAGTTTTATGGGGTAAAATAATAATAAAATCCATGGATACCTCATCCCACTTTCAGGTAGTGATGGGAAGAGGTTGGATCAAACATGAGAGCTTATGGTTCTCATATTTAACTTACTAACAAGTATAACATCGATATACAAATTAAAAAATATCATGCCTCATACCTAGCCACCAAAATCAGCATCGTACATAATGAAACATCTTGGTGGAACTGGGATTAAAAACCCACTAAGACTAATGATAGTCCTGAATCACCACCTTCCTCAGAGAAGGCGTCATAATAAAGTGAAAATTGAATCAAATAATTCCCTTTGGTGACAATGACCATATACTAGGCACCTCCCCACCATTTAGAAACTGGGTAGATCACTAACATAACTCATATTTTGGATACTCTTCCCAAGTCAACTCTATAAGTTAGGAAGTCAATTATGTTCTAGATGAAAACATATCACCCATATCTTCTCTATATTTCAGGTCAATCTGTGAAAAAATACCCATCAAAACCCACTCATTATTGTACTCTTTTAGAGCCTAAATAAGTAATTTCTTACTCAAATCATCAAAAAATACATTTACCCTACCTAGGGTATAGATGATATCTAAGTAAACCATGAAGGCACTTGATCCATATTCACTACCTCATTTTTATATCTTCCTTGGTAAATATGTATCTCAATATGTTTTAGTCTAAATAAACTGTAAAATTCTTCCCAAAAATATAGTGGTACTAGCACTTAATTTCATGAATCACTACCTTAATATTAAGTTCATGGGTTGGGTAATTCTTCATGTGTGTTCAGAGTTGGAAAGAGATATACACCACCACATGGTCCCCCTGTATAAGCACACATCCCAAATCCATACCTAAATCATAATAGTAGACCACATACTCATGTCTATCTTTAGGTAAAATCAAGATAGGGTGGTGTTCAACCACCTCTTAACCTCCTGAAAAGATTATTTTCATTATGAAATCCATGAGAATGTCACCCCTTTTTTATTGAGATCTATCATTAGTGAGGAAAGTTTATAGAATTATCTAACAAACTACCTATAATACCCTTCAAGGCATAGAAATTTTTTGATCTTGAAGACATTCCCCAGATCCTCCCATGAAATCAATGAATTATCCTTATACCAGTCAACTAAGACCCTAATTTATGATATCACATGGATAATAAACTTAAATTCATGGATCCATAAACTAAATTTTGATATATTATCATAAATATGGTGGTCTCACAGCATGACCAAAATAAACCTAAATTGATGCTTGTGTTCCTATTCTAACCTCGAGTAAACCAGGATGTCATCCATAAACACCAATACAAATGAGTTAAGGTATCAATATAACACTAGGTTCATGATATCCATAAAAACTATGGGATCATTTATTATTCCTAATGGAATCACAAAATACTTGAAGTGGCTATACCTGCTTCAGAAATTGGTCTTGGGAACATCTGCTTCTCTCACTCTGACCTGTTGATGCTCAGGACAAATTCCGGCCCTTAAAAACCAACCTAACCATTTGAGATGTTCAAATAGATCATTTTTCACACCCAAACTTTTGAAATATTTTCATTTTAGTATTTCATCTATTTTTGAAATTTTCTATTGAGGTGCGGGCCGATCCCAATTTAAGTTTTTGCATTTCAGTGTTAAATGAATGTTTTATCCTTGACAATGTCCAGGGCATGGGAATGGTGTGATTGAAGCTGTACAGCTTCACTCGGGTAACCATGCGGCCTGTCTGATGTTCAAGAAAAATAAATAAAATGGAATGAATAATAAAATGAGGATAAAGTAAAATAATAAAAATATAATGAAGGTTAATGAATTATTTTAATAAAAATAAAAATGGTAAATTTTATTACTGTTGGTCATAGTAGATTACTTAAGAGGGGAGGGGTGAATTGAGTAACTATAAAAATTTCTATAAAAAATATTATTTATAAAAAGGTTTCCCCAAAGATTAAGTATAACCCAGTTAATCAAGGTTATATTGTTATAAGAGTTTGACTATTTAAGTAACTTCTTATAAGATTGATTAATTCTCAGTAATCTTAATTTGTGTTATTAATATTACTTTAGAAGTTATTATTCTAAGAAAATCAAGTTATAACTTATTTCCAAGACTAACTATCAAAGTGAAATTAGAGATTTCTGAATTATACAGTAAAGTAATAAATCAGAGAAAACTAATTTAAGCAACACAGCTAATATGAAACAAGTGGTTCAGTCTCAAGACGAGACCTAATCCACTCCACTTGGTGATCAACTACCACCAAGTAGTTTATATAAATAAACATTGATCCACACCCTGAATCAGGGTTAACAACAATACACAGACTATCCAGGCCACACAGGGACCTCTTCAACAGTTTTCGTGGGTATAAATAACCAAGCCACACAGGGACCTATTCCACACTTATCTATGGGTATACACAAGGGTAAATGAGTGTTTAAGTAATGATAACTTTTATCCTTTAGTTTGATGTAGGAGACAGAGTGTGTTATTATACAGAAAAACACTCTACTCAAAAGATAATAAATAGATACACAATAGAGCAGAAATATAAAGATGGGATTAGAAGTGCTATGAGTGTTAGTCTTTGCAGCTTTGGACTTCTTGAGATAAATAAGATGCATATCTCAAGTCCTCGATATTAAAATAGAGTGTCGTGATTTATCTTGTGTTCTTCATGAGGTTCTTCAGTGTGAAGATGTTCTCTAAGCTTCAAGTATGCTTCGTGTGTTCTTCAGCAGTGTTGGGTTTTATGCATGTGACAATCTCTCCTTTGTAAATTTTCTCAGTGTTCTTCATTTTCATGCACACAGCCTTGTTTTTCATTCAGTATCACCGCTTTTTTATTCTTGGACACACTTCACTTTTATCTTGGAATGAATGTGTTGGAGACGACAGGTTGCATGTATTCTGCACCTTGTAACTCATACTGTCCAATGATATGTCTACAAAGAAACATTAATTGAGTCAGTGCATTAAAACCTTCAAATATGACCGTTAGAATTTAAATTGAAAGATGAAAAATAGTTTAAGAAACGATGTCACAGTAATTCATGTAAATGGTGTCTCCTTCACATAATGTATAGATTTATTATGGTGTCATGTGGTCATAGTGTCTCTTGGTCACAGTGTCTCTCAGTCACTATGTCTCGCTTCACAGTGTCTGCTTCACAGTTTCTGTTTCACGGTGTCTTGTTCATGGTGTCTGATTTACGGTGTCTTGTTCACAGTGTCTGCTTCATGGTGTCTTGTTCATGGTGTCTACTTCACAGTGTCTTCTTCACTATTTCTTGCTTCACGGTGTCTTCTTCACGGTGTCTTGATTCACGATGTCTTGATTCACGGTGTCTGCTTCACGGTGTCTTCTTCATGGTGTCTTACTTCATGGTGTCTTGATTCACGGTGTCAGAAAGACATACCCAGTGGTAGAATCACGGTGTCTTAGACTTTTCAAGATAAATGTCTTCATACTTAAGCAATGATGATCATAGAATGGATTAGACTTAATAGAAATCATTATAAAGTGAGTCAAAAGATAGTATAAAGTAATTAAACTGAATGTAGAGTAATTAAGATCTTGAATGGATCTTCTTAAAGCATGAGAATACTTTATACATTAATACACATGATTTGATATAATTTACAGGAGTTAACTAGGTTGAATAGGATTTGTGATCATTAAAACATGATTAATACATGAGGATCCCAAAAATCTCCCCCTTTTTGATGATCACAAATCATGTAAAGTTATAGTGTATATAGGATTCAACTATAGAGATAAATGGCTAATATATAGAAATTTCTCCCCCTTTTGGGATTATCAAAAATATGGAATAAGAGAATTTAAAAGTGAACATTCCATTAATAGAAAATAAGGTTCAGTACTAATGAAAAATAGAAAAATGAAAGCAATGGAATCCCTATCAAAAAGGATTAATCACTGTTATTCTTCATGGGTTGGCCTTCTCTTTTCTTTTAGCAGCAGTGGCAGAAGAGGAAGCCATAGGGGAAGAGGTCGAGGTAGAATAAGGGAGTGAGGTGGTTGATAAGGAGGGTAAAGGTAGGCCTTCAATACTGAAGGAGCCAAAGTAGGAGTTGTAGAAGATCTAGGTAGTTTTTGATCGAGACTCATAGGACTGATCTGACTTAGTTCTTGGCCGACAGACATAGTGGTGGAGGCTAGGGAAGAGGTGAAGGTAGGCAGCCCAGGTCTTAGAGGTGTAGCCGTTGGAGCAACAATGGTTGTACTCTGGACATGAAGATAGGGCTTCAAGAGTTTGATGAAATCTGTAATGATCTCTCCACCATACTACATGTATTTATCAAAATCATCCTTGTTCTCCATAAACTTGTCCAACAATCGATTAAACTATGTGAGATTTTGGACTTGGGTCTTGAAATATTGAGTCACAGGAGGAATCCGTGGATTTTCTACAATATACTTGAAATGATTTGTCATATTGGTCTTAGAGAAGATTCGGTTGAAGTAGTAATCCACTTTCTTGGAAATCTCTTGCTGAGCATCATTAGCAATTTTGGAGTGGATTTGTACTAGATCAAGAACTCTATCACTATTCTTGACAAATTCAAATAGAGAAGTCATATTGAAACCACTGAGTACATTATGAATCTCTTCTTTGACTACAGTTCTGAGTACATCACTGTCTAAAGAGGGTTTAGAGGATTGACCAGATGCTTTAGAGGCATTGATAGTTGTGGTCAGAGATTTGAGTTTATTCAGCACCTTTTTGAGACACCTGGTATACTCATCAGTGAGTTTATTAAGATTGACAATAAGCTCTCTCATTTCCTTCACAATCTGTTTGTTCCTTTCAGTGACCTTTTCATCTAAGGAGGCTAGATGAGGTTGAATCTGAGACACAACAACCTGTGGGATTTTAGGAACAAAAAGTTCTATAGGAGGAGCAATAAGATCAGATCTCGAATGCTGCTCTCTCTTCATGTCCTCAAACATACTTCATAGGGTCTTCAATTCATTACTAATTAGCTTATTTTCAACTCTCACTTCTTGAATCTAATGAATCATTTTAGGTTTTATTTGCTAAATAGTTTTCTCCAATAATAGCGAGGAAACTCTCTCAATTAAATTGGTCACAAGAAGAGGTTGGGTATTCATAAGTTTCTCAACTCCAAACAAGATAGTAGCACTAAAATCCTTCAGATCATCATTACTTACAAAATATGGTTATTCAGATAAAGGTTCAGGGGTAGGGACAGGTATAGGATCAGGTTCTTTCTCAGGTGTGATATTAGAGACTGATTTCAATTAGAATATAGAGGAAACATCAAGGCTAGTTGTTGAAACCTACTAAGAGTCATCCACATCATAGAAACTGGAGAACTTATATTGAGTGTCTATAGGACCTGAATCAGTTGGATGTGAAGCTTCAATAGACTCGATATTTGGAGTTTTATCCCCCTCAACAGATGCCTCCTTCTTAGGACTGAGAAGAGTAGGATCTCAGTCTAATTCCATAGACTCAGCTCTAAGTTTCTCACTCATTTCCTATCTAGCCAGCTGAAAAGCTAGATCCATCTGTTCTTCAGCCGAAGGGATGATTTCAGGAACATATTGTTCCACTATGAGTTCCTAGAGATTGGCTTCTTGCATAACAGGTATCTCTTTCACTATAGGTTCTTCCATGGAATGTTCTTCAAATTCTTTGGTAGCTGATTCTGTTTCATCCTCAGGTTGACTTTTCAAATTAACAGCTTTTTTAAGAGCAGGGACTTCTTCTTCAAGAACTCCATGAGGAATAGTAGTCTTGTCTTCCTCAACAAAAACAGCTTCCATAGGTGGCACTTCAGCCTCTTCTTCCTCTTCTTCAGGATATTCAACAATCTCATCTGGTTCCAAACCAGGATTAGAAACATCTCTTAGTCTTGAGGGATGTTCCAACGGATTGAATTTCTCATAAATTCTATCATTGTCTTCTACCCATTCCTTTTTCCAAGGATTCTAGTTTAACTTTATTCTTTTGATAGTGGCTTTTGAGAGGCAGAATTCACAATCCTTGATCACTTCCTCATTAGGTCCAGCCATACCTTTGGCAAGAATCATGTCTGAGATTAGCCGAGAGTAAAACAGGGAAGTTGACTTGGATGTGACTTTGATCAGTTCACACATATGGTGTATGATATACTTGAACAAGTTGATCTTATGCCCATTTTTCATAAGGTGGATCAGAAACACATCTAGATATTTGAAAATAGAACAATCACCCTTTTGGGACTAACCAAATTCTGTATAAACTTGAATAGAATCCTTTATTCTCCATATAGTTCAGCAGCAATGGCTCTCCTCTGGGTTCCATTTCTAGTTAAAACTTTCAGAGCGTCTTCTAAATTAAAGAATTCGGTTGAAGGTGGAGGTACTCTCTGATAATCCTCATAGATTCCTTCATGGGGTATCCTAAGGCATGCAGCCCATAACCTCGAAGAAAATGAGCATCTCTGGCCATTGACCTAGCTTATTACAACATAACTATCACTAGAAACAAAAGAGAACCGAATGTACTGGTAAAACTGAGTCACTAACCTAGGGTATATGGGTCTATCTTCCTTCAAGAAACAATCTAACTAGCCTTGTTGTTCTAACACTTTCAATACCAGAGAATTACTAGACAGAAGCCATTTGGGGAAAATCTCTTTCTCAAGTACAACAAAGCGGTTTACCATATTCATATTTAAAGTTCCTTTAGGTGCTAGCTTAGGTGCAATTTTTTTCTTCTTCGAACTGTGCTTCTCAGGTGTCGATGATGAAGGACGTTTCATTCTTGGAATCCACTGAAGGTTCGAGAGAGAAGGGTTGCAGGGATGAAGAAGGGTTCAAAATGAGTAAGTAAAAGAAACCCCGAGTGAAGAATTGAGTGATATGTTCTTTATTTTATCATTTATGAATACCGAACTTAGCAAAAATAAAAGTGCGGGAAAACAAAAAGGTGAAAAGGATAATTACCGCAATATGAGTTTTTAATATATATACATATATATATATAAAGAATTTTTACAGTGAGACCGTGTCTAGTCATTACGGTGAGAAAGTAAACGCATGTTACGGTGAGATAGTGAATGAACTTCATGGTGAGAGAGTGAACAAGAACTTTACGGTGAGACATTAACATGAAACACTAGCTGATAAACCATAATCATGAAATAGTAAAGTATAAAATAGTAAGATATCGAACAGTAAGACTTAAAACAGTAAGATATCTATTCGAGATTTATCATGCCTAAATTATGTATGATGTAATCTATTCTTTTAGAATTTAATGGTTTGGTGAATATATCAGCAAGCTGGTATTCATTTCCATTGAATTACAAAGTCATATCACCTTTTTGATAATGATCTCTCAAAAAGTGATGTCTTATATCAATGTGCTTTGTCCTGGAATGTGAAACATGATTTTTTGAGATGTTAATAGCACTTGTGTTGTCACAATTTATAGGTACATGTCTGAACTGATATCCATAATCTAGTAATGTGTTTTTCATCCACAAAATTTGTGCACAACAACTACCAACGACTATATATTTAGATTATGCAATAGATAATGCAACAGAGTTTTGTTTCTTACTACACCATGATAATAGTGACTTGCCTAAAAGGTGACATGTTTAGAGGTGCTTTTTCTATCTAACTTAAAGCCACCAAAGTTTTCATCAAAATAGATAACTAATTCAAATGATTTTATTTTAGTATAAAATAGTCCTAGATTAGGTGTATGCTTTAGGTATTTGACAATTATCTTTAAAGCATTTAAATGAGATTACTTGGGATTTTCTTGAAAATGGGCACACATACACACACTAAACATAATTTCATGATGACTAGCAGTTAAGTAGAGTAAACTTCTAATCATTCCTCTATAAGTGGTTTGATCAACAGATTTTCCATCTTCATCAAGATCCAACTTACAAGTGGTACTCATAAGAGTGTCACTGCTTTTAGTGCTATCCAATCCAAAATGTTTTAGAAGATATCTAACATATTTACTTTCTGTTAAAAAAAATCCATCATTATTTTGAAAGATTTGAAATCCAAGAAAGAATTTTAGTTCACCCATTAGACTCATTTCAAATTCATTTTGCGTCATTTTAGAAAAATAAACATATAAAGAATTATTCGATGATCCAAAAATAATGTCATCTATATAGATTTGAATAACTAAAACATCATTAGAAATTTGTTTTATAAAAAGGGTAGGATCATCTATTCCTTTTGTAAAACCTTTGGAAATAATAAAAGTACCCAATTTATCATACCAAGCTCTTGGAACTTTATTTAAACCATATAAATATTTTGATAGTTTAAAAATATTATTTGGAAAATGGGGGTTTGTAAATCCAGCGGGTTGTTCAGAAAAAACATCTTCAACTATATACCCATTTAGGAATGAACTCTTAACATCCATTTGATATATTTTGAAATTCAGATGTCCAGCATAGGAAAGTGGGATTCTGATGGCTTCAAGTTTGGCTACTGGTGAAAATGTCTCCTCATAGTCAATTCATTATTCTTGACTATAGCCTTGTGAAAATAATATAGCCTTGTTTCTAACTATGTTACCAGCTTCATCTATATTATTTCTAAACACCCACTAAGTGCCTATAGTGAATGAGTCCTTGGGTCTTTCAACAAGTTTCCAAAAAAATTTCCTTTCTAACTGATTAAGTTCTTCTTGCATATCCATCACCCAAAATTCATCATTGATAGAATCATTAATGTTTTTAGGTTCAAGTTGTGAAAAAAAGACTTGATGTTCAACCTGATTTCTAAAAGAAGCTCTAGTTTGAGTTCCTTTGTCTGAGTCTCCTACAACAGCATCTAAGGGTAGGTTCTTAAGGGTTCTAACAGTTCTAGAAAAATAGGGACTAGTGATTTTAGGTTCATCAACATATTCAAGTTCATTGTGACTTGATTCAAAGGAATTTCCAGAACTAGATGTTTTCATAGATTCTTTCATAGAATAATTTTAGAATTTTGAATTGATGTTCAGATTTGATACATCATCCTCCAGATTCTCTAGGATGGTTTTAGGATCATGTAGATCTGTTTCATCAAATTTGACATGAACAGATTCTTCCACACATTTAGTTCTTTTATTTAACACTCTATAAGCTTTACTAGACATGGAATATCCTAAAAAGAAACCTTCATCACTTTTGGATGCAAATTTTTCAAGATTGTCTTTGGTATTAAAAATATATACTTTGCAACCAAAAACTTTGAAGTAGCTAACTTTGGGTTTTCTATTGTTCCATAATTCGTAAAGAGTCCTCTTAAGAATAGGTCTGATCAACACTCTATTGATTATATAGCATGTTGTATTGACAGCTTCATCCCAAAAATAAATAATTATGTCATATTCACTAAGAATTGTTCTAGGAATTTATTGTAGGGTTCTATTTCTTCTCTCTACAACTCCATTCTACTGAGGTGTTCTATGGGTAGAAAAATTGTGACTATAACCATTTTGTGAGAAAAAGGATTGAAAATCTTGATTTTCAAACTCATGGACATGATCACTTATTAAGGATTTAATTCTAAATCCACTAATGTTTTCTACAGACTTGGAATATTTGGTAAAATAAGATCAGGCTTCACTTTTTTGATCCATAAAGAAGGTCCAGGTATATCTAGAAAAGTCATTTACAATAACATAAACATAGAGCTTCCCATTTAAACTAGAAAATCTATATGGTCCAAAAAAAATAATGTGAACCAGTTCGAGAGGTTGAGAATTTGACACTTATTTCTTTGGTTTTAAGGAAACATTGTGTTGTTATCTATTTTGATAGGGATTACACATTTTGTCATTTGGAAACTCAGGTTTTGGTAAGTCTTTAACTAGGATTTTTCTAGTTAGCTTTCTATGGGAGTGAACATTACATTGTTTTAATCTCTTATGCCAAATCCAAGATTCTTTAGGAAATACACTTAAGCATGAAGTATTTTGAGAAGTTAAAGAATCTAAATTAACAGAATAAACATTTTCATTTCTCAATACAGAAAATACTAATTCATCTTTAGAATTAAAGACACTATAAGCATCATTTTCAAATATAACATGAAATCCATCGTCACATAATTGTGAGATTCTAAGAATATTATATTTTAAACCATCAACAAAAAGAACTTTAGAAATTAAAACTGAGTTAGAGTTACCAATTTGGTCGAGGCCAATAATATTTCCCTTAGTATTGTCACCAAATGTGACATGTCCTCTATCTAATTTTATTAGGTTCTTAAAGCATGAATAGTCTTCTATCATGTGCCTTCAACATCCACTGTACAAGTACCACAGACTTTTGCAGGAGCTCTTTAAGTAGCATTCCTTCAAAAATATTAAGAAAAAACAGATTTTGGTACCCATACTTGTTTGGGTCCAGTAATATTAGTAATAAGTGATTTAGGAACCCATATTTGCCTCATAGGTTTCCTATAAGTATTTTGTAAAGTATTTGAAAAATAAACTGTATTTGGTCAAAGAAAACTTGAAACAGTAGAATATGCATCATGATTTGAACTAGATGATTTGTGTCTAGAACTAAGAATAAAACTGTATGTCCTAGATTTTGAAACAAAATTTGTTCTACCAAGGTTTCTTTTACCAGGTTGATAACCAATGTCAGTGTTGTATTTAGGGGAAACTTGTTTTCCTAGCATTTCGGTAAGGGTATTTTTCCCATTAGTAAACTTTTCTAAGTCACTCTTTAATTTCTCATTAGATATTTTTAGCTTGTTGTTTTCTTTGAGCAGTTGAGCATTTTTCTCCTTTTCAGTTGTGATTTCAGATTTAATAGTCACAATAAGAGCATGTTTTTCTTCAATGATTTATATTTGTCTTTTAGTTCATTGCATGTTTCCTCAATCATGTTACAATATTCAAACATTCCTTCATTAGTTATTTTTTCATAATTACTTTCATCTTCAAAATAGTATGAATTATGTATAGAAGATTCCAATGTTAACTCTGATGTGTTTTTCATAAAACACATATTGTATTTGTTAGCATGTTCATCATGTGATGTCTCTGGGTCTCTTGAACTATCCTCAGAAGCACTCCAGGTTTCTTTCATTGCCTTTTTATACTTTCTGTCCTTGTCCTCATATTTCTTTTTGTACTTGATCTTTGGATAGTCAGCCTTAATATTTCCTTTGCACTTACATTCATAGCAGACAATTTCATCAGTCTTGTCACTTCTTTTCTAGTCCTTTATTCCAGTTTCCTTTTTGGCCATATTTTCCCTTGAAGTTAGGCTTTCTGAAAAAGTTATTCTTTTTGTAAAAGTGTTTGAATCTTCTGTCTAGTTGAACCATCTCTTCATCACTGTCTGATGATGATTTTTCATCACTGGAACTTTCTACAGAAGCTTCCGGTTTTCCTTTTTCTTTGTGCTTAGAGGTGGTGGTCTTGAATGCAACAGATTTCCTCTTTGGTTTATCTTCCTCTTCTTTGTTGACTTTCAGCTCTTCCTCATACATCATCAGTTTCTCAATGAGTTCTTTTACAGGTAGTTTGCTGATGTTGCATGATTCTCTAATAGAGACAGAGGTTCCCCTCCATCTGTCAGGCATAAATATCTCATTGAAACTAAGATACATTTCAAAGATAGTTTCATCATGTTTCATATTAAAATTATCATATTTAATAGTATAAGTATTAAGTCTCATTTATTTTACACTAGATGTTCTTTCATGTGAGATAGATAGTGTATCCCAAATTTCATGGGTAGTTTTACAATAAGAAACTCTATTGAATTCCTCATCTTCTTAAAGAGCAGTATAAAGCATTTATAGCTTTGTAGTTTTTATTGTAGGCAGTTTTGGCAGGTTCATCCCATGTGATTCTATCAGAATCAAGATTTTTGTATTCATCTATAATGGATAACCAAATTTCAAAACTCATACTCTCTAAATGCATTTTCATTTTAATTTTCCATTGAGAATAATTGGTTCTATTAAAGAATGGTGTTCTATTGGTTTTAGAACCTTCCAATCTATTATCCATAATAAATAATTTTAAAAGAGCCAGAAATTTATAATTAACAGAAATTTACAGATCTTTAAAGTAAAACTACAATCACAGTTGAATAAGATTACGCAGATTCCTAATAAACAACCTCTGAAACCAAATGTTGGTCGGAGTAGATTACTCAAGAGAGGAGGGGTGAATTGAGTAACTATAAAAATTTCTGTAAAAAAATTATTTCTAAAAAGGTTTCCCCAAATATTAAGTACAGCCTAGTTAATCAAGGTTATATTTTTATAAGAGTTTGACTATTTAAGTAACTTCTTAGAAGATTGATTAATTCTCAGTAATCTTAATTTGTGTTATTAATATTACTTTTGATGTTATTATACTAAAAGAATCCAGTTATAACTTCTTTCTAAGACTAACTATCAAAGTGCAATTAGAGATTTCTGAATTATACAGTAAGGCAATAAAGTAGAGAAAACTAATTTAAGCAGCACAGCGGATATGAAACAAGTGGTTCAGTCTCAAGATGAGACCTAATCCACTCCACTTGGTGATCACCTACCACCAAGAAGTTTATATAAATAAACTTTGATCCACACCCTGAATCAGGTTTTACAACAGTACACATACTGTCCAGGCCACATAGGGACCTCTTCCACAGTTTTTATGGGTATAAATAACCAGGCTACATGGGGACCTCTTCCACACTTATCTGTGGGTATAAACAAGGGTAAATGAGTGTTTAAGTAAGGAAAACTTGTATTATTTAGTTTGATGCAGAAGACAGAGTGTTTTATTATACAGAAACACACTCTGGTCAAAAGGTAATAAATAGATACACAACAGAGCAGAAATATGGAGATGGGTTTAGAAGTGCTCTGAGTGTTAGTATTTGCAGCTTTGGACTTATTAAAATGAAGCAGATGCAGATCTCGAGTCCTCGACAATAAAACAGAGTGTCTCAATTCAGATTGTGTTCTTCATGAGGTTCTTCAGTGCGAAGATGTTCTCTAAGTTTAAATTATGCTTCGTGTGTTCTTCAGTAGTGTTGGGTTGAATTCATGTGACAATATTTCCTTTGGAAAGTTTCTCAGTGTTCTTCGTTGTCGTGATCACAGCCTTGTTTTTCGTTCAGTATCACCTCTTTTTTTATTCTTGTCCACACTTCGCTTTTATCTTGGAATGCATGTGTTGGATCTGACAAGTTGCATGTATTCTACACCTCGTACCTTATATTATCCGATGATATGTCTACAAAGAAACATTAATTATTTCAGTGCATTAAAACCTTCAAATATGAATGTTAGAATTTAAATTGAAATACGACAAAATATTTTAAGAAATTGTATCATAATAAGTCATGGAAACGGTGTCTCTTTCACATGGTGTCTAGATTGATCACGGTGTCATGTGGTCACAGTGTCTCTTGGTCACGGTGTCTCTTGGTCACGGTGTCTTGCTTCACGGTGTCTGATTCACGGTGCCTGCTTCATGGTATCTTGTTCACAGTGTCTGTTTCACGGTGTCTTGTTCACAGTGTCTGATTCATGGTGTCTTGTTCACGGTGTCTGCTTCACGGTGTCTTCTTCACGGTGTATTGCTTCACGGTGTCTTCTTCACGGTGTCTTTCTTCACGGTGTCTGGATTCATCGTGTCTGCTTCACGGTGTCTTCTTCACAGTGTCTTGCTTCAAGGTGTCTTGATTCATGGTGTCAGAAAGACATACACAGTGGCAGACTCACGGTGTCTTATAATTTTCAAGATAACTCTATTTAGACTTAAGCAATGACGATCATAGAATGTATTGGACTTAATAGAAATCATTATAAAGTTAGTCAAAAGATAGTATAAAGTAATTAAACTGAATGTAGAGTAATTAAGATCTTGAATGGTTCTTCTTAAATCATGAGAATACTTTAAACGTTAATACACATGATTTGATAAAATTTATAGGAGTTAACTAGGTTGAATAGGATTTTTGATCATTAAAACATGATTAATACATGAAAAGCCAAACAATTATTATTATTATCATTATTATTATTATTAAAATTATTAACCTCTTATTATTGTTTTTATTATTATCTTGGTTGATAATTTAATTAAGAATATTATTATTCTTTTATTATTATTACTACTTTGTTTTTGTTTTTTGTTTTTTTATTTCTACTATTTTATTTGTTTGTTTTTTTTCGGTTAGGGTTGGCCTCCCTCCCCCCCCCCCCCTTCATCGTACTCAAACCCTCTCCCCTAACCCCATCCAGTCATGACTATCATCGGCCTCCTACTCTTTATACTGTGATCATCGGCGGCCTCCTCATCTCCCCATTGTGACTGCCACCAGCCTCCTCCTATCAGCATCGTGACCACCATCGGCATCCCCCTCTCTTCCCATCGCCACCGCAAACCTCTGTCCCTTTGTCGTAACCGCAAACCTTTGGCCCTCTTTCAAAGACCATGATCCCGCCCCTCCAGTAAACCATTATTTCTATTTTTAAGGTTTTGATTCTCCTTTATGGTGTTTTTTTTAGTGTTTAATCATATGTTCTTTTATCTAATATCCTTGATTAGGGGTTTATCTAGTTGTTTTTTGATAAATATTATCTCGTTAGGGTTTTTTTGTCCCGTTGATGATTTCTCTGGATATAGTTGTCAAAGGCATTGAGTTTTTCCTCTTTTTTAGTAAGATATTTTAATTTTTTTGCTTCAATTAAATTTTAATTTGGAGATTCCAGTGTTTATGACTCCCTGGTATTTAATCGGTAGGGTGTTGGTTGGTTTTGGGTGGTTTTGCTTCGATTTGGTTCACCGTCACCAACCGAGGTAAGGTTTTAGACATGCTCTTTGGTTATGACCATATTATATGATGTTCTTTGGGTGTTTTAGAGTGCTAGTATTTACCTGTGTAGTATATTGATCCTTGCTCATCGGTTTTGAGTCACCAAGTCAAGGGCAATTCGCCTGCGTGTGCATAGGTATGTATTTATATATATATATATAGGTTCCCATGTTACATGTATATTCATGCATGGTAGTGTTTATACGTGTATGGGACTAGGTTTGCCTATTTATATATATAAAAGTGCATGCATAGGTGAGTGGAGACAATAATATGCATATAAGTGTATATGTAAGGATTCACTTGTGCATGCCCATAGCCATGAGGGTGTTTGCATAAAGGATTGGTGTCCTTAAATGTATGTGAAAGTGTCTATTCTTAGTGGGGGAGCAGCAACCTTGAGTTAAAAAGAGACAAGAGCCTAAGTGGATGGCTTGATTCCACCTTGAGGTAGGTTCCCGATGCCTAAGTCTTTAACTTTAATTCTAGGATTTATTGATTGTTTTTAATATGTGTTTTCCATTTTTATATGAAATTCATATTCTATATACATATACATAATTGGTCATGGACTTTGAAAATTTCCCTTACACTTGGTTGTTATATTTTCTTTTAAACCTTTAAAATGAATATTTTGAATTATGTAAGGTATAAAGCTTTCTTTTAAATGTGTGGTTCTATCATTGTTCAATTGGTCTTTTAAACGATTTTAAAAATATTTTTTTTGACTTCTAAAGGTCTCATGACTTATGTGTGTGGTGAAAAATGTGTTTTTGAAAGTTTTTAAGATGCGTATGTCTTTAAAGTGGTTTTTCCTAAGGGAAATAGGTTATTTTCAAGATAGTCCCTTTATTGTTCTTTATAAATTATGCAAGGGGCTTACCAAATTATGCAGGTGGTGTATAACACGTATGAAATTGGGTTTGGTTTTCATGTGAGAAATAAAATAGAAATAGATCACATTATAAACCCAAGGTATCTAGGTGGGAAAACTAGTTATATCATGCTAGTGATTCGGAGTGGTTCATCCCTACTTCACTTAGCAAGTTTTATGATACAACACTAACTATACATTTATGATGATGTTGGGGACCACTAGGTTATGGGTATGTTCCCTACTAGTGGCTCATTCATGAGAAGGGATATTTGTTATGGTTAATATTACATCGAGATGTGAGGTTCTAGGGACCCATATGATCTAGATGAACCTTAGGATATTTGATCATGGTGCTCATTTATGACTTGGTACTTGTGAAGTGATTTTCTTTTCAGTTTTTTTATGCGTGCTCCCTCTTTTGTGAAATCCATACTTGAATTAAAACTATTTTCCTTTCATTTTTATGTGTTAATGAAATTTTTGACTCTACTTTGAAATATATTATAAGTGAAATGTTTTCCTTAAAGGTGAAACATGTTACTTGAATTTTAAAAGAATGAAAAAAATTACTTTATTGTGTCTTATTTTCAAACTAGAATAATTGGATTTCTTTTTAAAGGTAAGGGCATAGGGTGTTGTTATTCCTTGGATCTCCTACTAAGCATCTTAGTGCTCACTCCTACTTTACTTTTCAATTTCAGGTTTTGGTCTTGGATCGCTCTTTGAGAGAGTGTGGTTCTATGTTTAATAGTGACCCATGGGGTCACTTGAAGGTATGTATAGCTAGTTATCTTTATTTTATTTTCTACTGTTACTGTTTACCTATTTTTTACAGTTTATTTCTATTTATCTGTCTTTTATTTTATGGGATAAATTGTTTCCAACTGAGTGTTTTGATTCCTGAAACTAGTTTCTAGTCCATGGGGATCAAGAATTCCCTTCGGCCCATGTTGAGGACCAGCTTAGGTGACTGGTTCAGGGTCGACTTGGGTTGGTTTGTGACAAAATGATATTAGAGGGAGGTTTATCCCATGTCCTTTTTGGATTTCTAGAAGTTTGGAGTTAGGATTGTCAAAATCCAAGTGGTTAATTTCAGGTAGGTTCTTGAACACCGCCTATTCGGAATGACACTTAAATTTTCACAATGGTCCAAGATGGTCTTTTTTCGAAATATGTGTTTGGATCTTTGTTTTTTTCAAGGTCCTTAATCTTGTTTGGGTGTTTTTGGTTATTTTTGAGATTCGGTGGTCATTTTTGAGGGTGCATAGTTTCTATACATGGCCTTACAAGCCATGTGAAGACCATACAATTTCCTTCGATGACTTCCTATGTGCTCACCGGTTGGTTCACGGTTTTCCAAACCATGTGACTAAGCCATGTGTAGCGGTTGTTTATTTGAGAATTTTGAATCTTGATTCATTGGGTGAATTGGTTGCTTTGGAATGTTCTTGGTGTGAGTTTTTGCTGGTTTTGGGGAGTTTTTTCCATGTTTCAAAATTGATGATCGGTATATTGAAGTGGGACTTCCAAAATGAAAAGCTTAGTTTTCTTGAAAATTAAATGAGATGTTTTGAAAATGGAGATTCTTTTGGGAACTGTTTTTGGATTTTTGAAAGCTTTTTTAAAGTGTAAATCGGAAGTGGATTTGAAAAATGTTTTGGTTTTTTTGATTTTTTTGTGAAATGTGAAATTGATGTTTTTATTAGAAATGAGGAGTTTGAAAAAAAAAACCCTCTTTCTTGAATGATGTTCTAAGTTTGTGTCTTTTCAGTAGGTTGGTTTGAATAAATGGTTAGTGGTATCTTTCAAGAAGTGTTTTGTGAAGGATTTATGGTAATTCCCTTTCTGCATTTGGTGCTTTATTATGGTATGTTTTGTCCAATGGACCAGTTTTTTGGGTCATTGTTTCTACCTTGTTGGCTAGTGTGCACCCCCAAAATGAATTTAATCTGGTCTGATTTGTAGCCACAGGTGATTCACCATTGGCAGACCCTCTAATTGATCAATGTAAGGACTCTTTTATCGGGGTTTTAGGATTGAATCCACCTCTTCTTTTTTATGGTTGATCTAGCCCTCTCATGGTGGGAGAGCGGATGTGAGAGGATTTGAAGAATATTTGGTCTCTTTGAGTTGTGTGATTCATCAGAATATAAAGTTTTACATCATTGTGTCTGAGATTCATGATTGGAAGCGGTGAAGGAAATTATAGTGAGGAAAGGTAGAAGCGGTCTGGAGTTGTCGTTACTGACTGTTGACTTAAAGTTCCTTTGGATGTTTTATTGGTTTCTTCTAAAAATGTCATTTTAGGCTACTAGTATGGAAATTTTGTTTGTAAGAGGATTTTATAACCACTTGTAGAGTCGGGTGATACTTGGGACTCAGGGTAAATTTACTTTACTTTTATGGCCTCTTAGGTTGAAAGAGTCATGATTGGTGGTGTCTTGCAGTGTTGTGTTTTTTTAATGAAAACATGGATATTGTGGAACCTATCAAGAAACTTTTGTTTAACAGATTTTCAGGGAATTCTGAACTTCTCCATTCTGGATGGAGATGTATTTTCCTCTACTATTTTTTGATCGGGGTAAAAGGTGGTGGCACATATGCATCTTCTAAATCCCTATCATGGTGAAGTTCCATGTTAGGGAAAGTGGGTTTTGGGGAGTGTTGTGTTCTACTGACACAATCTAAAACGAAGTGTGGTGGCTTGTGTCACAAGGAGTAATTTTGATCGGTGGTTTTTAACACCTTACTGTGAGACAAGAGATGCTTTAATCAACTAAGCTTCAGACATAGGTCCTAGAGTGAATCTAATGCATATTCAGGAAACCCCAGGGGTATAAGGGATTTCAGTCCATCTTCTATTTTCATTGCGGGAAAGGGGGGTGGAGTAATCCTCTTAGTTGTAACTGGATTGTTATAGGAATGTTCTAATTTGAAAGTGATGGCACAGAGGCCCCATTCCTTGTAAAATTCATAGGGGTGAAAGAGTTCCTCCTTGGTTATAAGAATGTGTGATTATCCCATTTCTTTTGAAACCACGGTGATTCTATATCATCAGGGGTGAGTCTCTATTTAATGGTCCTTATATTTCCAGCATTTTGAATTGATCCTCGTTTCGATTTGGACACATTTGAGGATTTTAATTCTCATGGGAGTGGTAAACTATGTCATGTATTAAGTTTTTATTGAAGTTTCTTTAGTTAGGTCTTTTTCAGTGGGAGATTGGGTTATATGGGAAACTCCCAAGTTAACCCATGTCGGGTTCCCCATGTTGGTTCGTGCTAGTCAGATAAATTGGTTTGTCCTTATGGTGGGGATACCCACCATGGATCTCACTAAGTTTACTTTGAAGTAAATCGGGGTTAGACTGTTCATAATGGTGGGGAATCCATTTGGGCCTCCCGATGTCCGTAATATGGTTGAGTTCCTGGTGTTTACCTAGTAATGGATAGTCTCATTCAGAGCTATCTAATTTAAAGTCCTTTTTTGAGTAAACGTTGGGTTTGGAGTGCACCCAGTGACGTTGTTGGAATAATGTTATAGAGGTATTTATCAATAAATATGTTTGGATCTTATGGTTCGTTTTAGGTTACTGTGATGAGTTTAATTTGATATTTTTTGGGGTGTTCAGGCCCAAGAGATAGGATTGCTCATTGTGAGAGTTCCTCCCCTTTGATCGACCAACTGGAGGTGTTTAGACTTTTGGGGGAGGGTGACACTTAGCAAGAATTTCATTTTTGGGTCTCCGAGTTCACTTTGTAGGTTATTTTATTTATTAGTTTTTTAATAGCCCAAATCTCATTTGTTGTTCGTCAGGATTCTCCTTGAGTTGAGAAGGATTATTGGTTCATGTTTTCTAAATGGCCTTGTTGTGGCATTCCGGGGCTAGAAAGTGTTATGGTGGGTAGAATTTTCACACCCGGACTTTTGAAATATTTTTATTTTAATATTTCATCTGGTTTTGAAATGTTTTGTCGAGGAGTGGGCCGAGCCCAATTTATGTTTTTTTGTTTTAGTGGTAAATAAATGTTTTAGCCTCGATGACGCCCAGTGCATGGGCAGGGAGTGATCGAAGCCACGTGGCTTCGCTCGGGTCACCATGTGGCCTGTCTAATGTTCAGGACAAATAAATAAATTGGAATTAATAATAAAATGAAGATAAAGTAAAATAAGAAAAATAAAATGAAAGTTAATGAATTATTTTAATAAAAATAAAAATGGTAAATTTTATTACTACTATTATTATTATTATTAAAATTATTAACCTCTTATTATTGATTTTATTATTATCTTGGTTGATAATTTAATTAATAATATTATTACTATTTTTTCATTATTATTACTTTGTTTTTGTATTTTTATTTCTATATTTAATTTTTTTTTGTTTTTTTTTGTTAGGGTTGGACTCCCCCCCCCCATCGTGCTCCAACACTCTCCCCTAACCCCATATTGTTGTGACCACCGTCGGCCTCCTCATCTCCCCACTGTGATTGCTGCTAGCCTCCTCTCCCCATTGTCGACCTCCTCTTCTCCCCGTCATGACCACCGCTGGCATCCCCCTCTCTTCCCATCGCCACTGCGAACCTCTGTATCTCCGTCAAAACTGCAAACCATTGGCCCTCTTCCGGCGACCGTGACCCCACCCCTCTGGTAAACCATTCTTTCTCTTTATAGGGTTTTGATTATCCATTATGGTGTCGTTTTTAGTGTTTAATCATATCTTCTTGGATATAATTTCCTTGATTAGGAATTGATCTAGTTATTTTTGGATAAAATTTACCTCATTAGGGTTTTTTGGTCCCGTTGATGATCTCTATAGCTACGGTTGTCAAAGGCATTGATTTTTGCCTCTTTTTTGGTACGAGATTTTAATTTTTTCACTTCAATTCAATTTTAATTTGGGGATTTTAGTGTTTATGACTCCCTGGTATTTACTTGTTAGGGCGTTGGTTTGTTTTGGGTGGTTATGCTTCGATTTTGTTTGTCGCCGCCAAATGAGGTAAGTTTTTAGACCTGATTTTTGGTTTCACCCATGTTATATGGTGTTCTTTGGGTGTTTTAGAGTGCTAGTATTTACCTATGTAGTATCTTAATCCCTAATCATCGGTTTCGAGTCACTAAGTCAAGGTTTATTTGCCTGTGTATGCATAGGTATGTATATATATATATAAGTTCCCTCATTACACATATATTCATGCATAGTAGTGTTTATACATGTATGGGGCTAGGTGTTCCTATGTATATATGTAAAAGTGCATGCATAGGTGAGTGGAAACAGGCATATGCATATAAGCATATACGTAAGGATCCTGTTGTGCATTCCTATGGACATGAGGGTGTGTGCATAGGGGATAGGTGCCCTTGCATGTATGTGAAAGTGTGTATGCTTAGTGGGGGAGAAACAGCCTTGAGTTAAAAAGTTCCAAGAGCTAAATTGGACGGCTTGATTCCACCCTGAGTTAGGTTCCCTATGCCTAAGTCTTTAACTTGAATTCCAAGATTTCTTAATTGTTTTTAAAATGTGTTTTCCATTTTTATATGAAATGCATATTCTATATACATATAAATAATTAATTTTGGACTTTGAAAAATGGTCTTGCGCTTGGTTTTTAGATTTTTTTTAAACCTTTAAATTGAATAGTTGAATTATGTAAGGTATAAAGATTTCTTTTAAATGTTTGGTTCTATGGTTGTTTAATTGGTCTTTTAAACAATTTTTAAAATGATTTTTTTGAATTCTAAAGGTATCATGACTTATTTTTGTGGTGAAAAAGATATTTTTGAAAATTTTTAAGATTCTTATGGCTTGAAAGTGGTTTTTCCTAAGGGAAATAGGTTTTTTTTCAAGGTAGTCCCTTTGTTGTGCTTTATAAATTATGCAAGGGGATTACCAAATTATGCAGGTGGTGTGTAATACATATAAAAGTGGATTTGGTTTGCGTGTGAGAAATAAAATGTAAATGATAACATGGTAAACCTGAGGTATCTAGGTGGGCGGACTAGTTCTAGTGTTCTAGTGATTCGGAGTGGTTCGTCCCTACTTTACTTAGAAAGTTTGACACTACAACACTAACTAAACATTTATGATGATGTTGGGGACTGATAGGTTATGGGTATGTTCTCTAATAGTGGCTCATTCACGATAAGGGATATTTGTTATAGTTACTCTTACATTGAGACATAAGGTTCTAGGGACACACACGAGCTAGATGAACCTTAGGGGATTTGATCATGGTCCTCATTTATGACTTGGTGCTTGTGAAGTGATTTTCATTTCAGTTGTCTCATGCGCACTCCCTATTTTTTGAAAACCATACTGAATTCAAACTATTTTCTTTTCATTTTTAAGTGTTAATGTAATCTTGGACTCTACTTTGAAATATATTATAAGTGAAATGTTTTTATTAAAGGTGAAACTTGTTACTTTAATTTGAAGAGAATGAAAAACATTACTTTATTATGTATTATTTTCAAACTAGTATAATTGGATTTCTTTTTAAAGTTAAGGGCATAGGGTGTTGTTATTCCTTAGATCTCCTACTTATCATATCGGTGCTCATGCCTACTTTAATTTTTAGTTTTAGGTTTTAGTCTTGTATCTCTCTTGGAGTGAGTGTGGTTCTATGTTTGGTGAAGACCCATGGGTCACTTGGAGGTATGTCTAGCTAGTTATCTTTATTTTATTTTTTTAGTGTTACTGTTTACCTATTCAGTCTGGTTTATTTCTATTTATCTATCTTTTATTTTCTGGGATAAATCATTTCTAACTGCGTATTTTGATGCTCGATACTAGTTGTTAGTCCGTGGGGATCTGGAATGCCCTTCGGGCCATGCCGTGGACTGGCTTTGGTGACCATTTCAGGGTCAACCTTGGTTGGTTCATGACATCATTGATCCAAGGAAATGGGTATTTATTCTTTATGGTGACTCGATTTAGATTCTAGTAGTTGATACACAATCAGAGAGATCCATCAGCCTTATTAGTAAAAAGAACTATAGCGGTCTATGGTGAGATTCTCAAGAAAATAAACCCTTTGTATTCTAAATATTCTAGTTTTATCTTTAACTCCATCAACTCAGTGGGGTCATATGATATGTGGGAAGATATATCAGTTCTTTCATTAGTACCAAATTGATGGTGAACTCCACATCCCATTCAGGAGGTAAACTAGAGAAATTGTCTAGAATTATCTTGGATAACTCACTCTCCATAGAAGTAAACCTACTCTTTGATCCTTACCCATCATCCACCAATAAGAAGGAACAGACCTAATAAGAAATCCTTACTAAATCTATAAGTGCGGGTCTAGCTCATCCTGATCTTAGATCCCATTATCCCTGAAAACTTGGGTACTCCCATCAGGGGTAATGAAAGTCACTTTATGAAAATAAAAATCAATATATGCCTTGAAATAAGTCATCTAGTCTATCCCTAGGATCACAGTAAAGGGTTTTATCTCTAGAATAAGGAAATCACATTTCTTCTTAACCTCTAAGAGGGAGACAAAATGTGACGAACATCAAAAACCCTAGTCCTTTCTTATCCCAAGATGCATAAACAACTTCATGGAATATGACATGATCTCATTCATAAGTTTCAAAAAATTCCTAAGGCGAGCAGAAGAAAATGAATTATAGTCACCTGTATCAAAAAAAGTAACAACCATGTATGATTTAATAAGAATGGTACCTCGAATAGTCGTAGCACCTATATATGATTCCACCAGTGCCTAATCCATAGCATAAAGTTAATTCACCTATATTTATTACTATGGTTGACTTATAACTTGTAAATCTAACTTAAACTGACTCTTCCTATAATAAGATCCAACCTTACCGCAACATCCACCAAAATGAGACCCCATAGCTCTGTATGCATCAGATGGGAGCTATTTTTCCCCTAGGATATGTATAAACTTTACCACTATATGAAGGAAGTGAAACCTTTAAAATAATTTATAGGTGGACCATGCATCCATGGTGATAGTATAACCTGAGTGGATGTAGGAATGTGTACTTTGTGTGTCCAGATCTCCCACACTAGTGGCACACAAAAGATCCCCCTCCTGCAGTTGCTGATGAAGGTAGTCAGGGTGGATATCTAAAGCTACTACCACCCTTATTCCCTTACTCCCTATGTTTCTTATTCTTCTCAGACAATCTAACCCTACTCTGGATAATCATTAGAGGCATCCCAGATAATACTGACATACCGACTTGGTTAATATTTACCATCATAGATTAATTAACTACCTCATCATAGGTCTTCATCTAGAAAAAAAATACATGGGATCAAATGTTTGACCACAACTTGGTTTTAAACCAGTAGTCTTTCAAATTTTTATTAGATTCTATATTAAGAGAAAAGTGAACTATCTCCACGAAGAAATTAGCATAATCCAATAATGAACACTCTCCCTAAAAAGGTCTAGAAACTCCAGAGAATTTGTGAGGGACAAAGTCTCAAGATAGTACTAATCGATGAATATGACCTTGAAGTTTTTAAATCCCATCTATTTGTGATTCCATGTCATGACCACTAACTCATACCACTTATTAATGGTTCCTTACAACATAAACATTGCACACTTAACCTTGACAACATTAGGAGTCCTAAGGAACTCAAATATCCTACCAATATTCTATACTCAGTCTTTAACTTCTTTGGGATTTCTACTTACCTTGATGAAAATGGGTTTACGTTTAAGAAAATCATGAGCCTGGACCTTTTCCGATCTGGGTTTGACTTATTTATCCTAAGGACCAGAGCCTACTCCTTGATCCAGATTTTTGATATCCCAAACTGTTGCCTTAACTAATATCTGATCAATTGGTGTTGGAGAACTCTCTTTGGCCTCCCTATATGGTTGTACACAAGTTCTTTAGGGAGGCATGATTCTACAAAAGTTAAAACAAATACAAAATGAAACAATCAATAAATCAACCCAAAAAAAATAAATAAACAACATAAATTAATCACATAAATAAAAAACCATAATAACTTAATCAATAATTCAACCCACTCCACCCTACCTCGGTGCCTATGCCTAGTCTACAGCCTATATAACATACCATGAGGAGGATTCAAACCAAATTCCCAACATCCTATGGTGACTAAAGGCCTATCATGAGGTGTGTTTGTAAGACACCCTACTCATAACCAAAAACTAAAACTCAGAAAATTCTAGCTCCAATATATCCGGACTTTCTTAAATAACAACACCCAAATAAAATAAAAATGGATATGATACCAATTTTTCATGAACTGATCCGGGGTACCATCAAAACCAACACTTGACTCAGCCCATGGCATGGCCCAAAGGGTGTTCCCAATACCCACCAGTTGGAAACCAATTATTGTAATTAAAGAACTCATTTGGGAATTATTTTCCCATAATAATAATAATCAATATCTATTCCAAATATAAATACGACATTTTTATTAAGCATCACAACAACCATCCATAAAGATCTATAAAAAAGAATAATTTACAATTTCAAGTTACTGTTTACAACTATAACCAAAATTAAAATGAACAAAAATTATAGGGGAACCAACAAAATCAATAATATCCTCCTCATGACATGAGGAAAATATTCCTCTAGATCACCACCACCAAACACCTTCCATAAAAGATATTGCTAACAAGAGTACCAGTCGCTAACAAAAAAGGCCTTGGATTTACCAAATTCAAACAAAACAAGGTCTGCATATATCCATTGGGTATATCTAGGATGTGATATCACTTTTCCAATAGGATCCCACCATGTTTTACATGCATAGTCATTATAAGATAAATAAATATGCCAGTTTTTAAAGAAGGTAAAAAATTTGGTTTGAAAACATGCTTTAGCTTTATAAAGAAAAATAAATTTGTAGCAGTAATTGAAAAATAGGTAAATAAAATTATGTATAAGAATCATGGGTAACCTCTAAGTATCAAGGTTTTTTGTGTTCTAGGTACATTATATCTTGGTGATCAAATGAAAAAATATCTCTTCCCATGCACAAGATATTGGAGGGGGCGCACCCAATGTTCAATGGTAATAGCCAAGTAATATCATTTAGTTAGTGCTTTATCATATTCCTATTAGTGAGACCAGGATGAGGCCCTATTGGATCACTTTTCTACTAGTCCTAGCATGTCCTCATAGGTACCTAAGGTTCCCAAGTGCTTTGTTCCATTTCCAAACTATACCAATCCCATTTCATCACTAATTAAGTCATTACAATCCAATCATGCCAATTATAAGAATTTAAATGAGGATAAACCATTTCCAAAACTTCATACACACCAACACCTTTGGAATCACCCAGTTTTACACACAAAAAATCATAAAATAATTATAAATCAAGTCAAGGACATTTAACTTATCAAATAACAGAACAACACGGAACCAGCTTCCTTTTTCTTTAAAATTACCACCAACAGGTTGAAAACCTCAATACAAGAAAGAGTTGATCCTCCAATAGAAATAAAAAATCAAAAAATCAAACTAAAATCCAATAAAACTATATTAAACCCACTCTAGGTCACTATAACCACTAGAGAGAAGAAAACCTAAGAAATAATGAATAATAATCCAATAAGAATGAAGAGGAGGAACATACATAAAGTCTTCTTGAAAATATAAGATCAAATCACCCAATAAATTTAATTAAAGAGGGGAAAGAGAGTAGGGGAGGTGAACCTAGGGCTATATGGGTCTAATGGGGGAATAAATTAAGGGAAATGGTTAAAAACAATGAGGGAAAAAAATTGAAATTCACAATTTTTAAAAATCTAGGAAGGCCACATGGTTTGGACACACGGTCTATCATGCTATTTTCCAACTATGTGGGAACCTCTATCCCAACAGGTAGAGGTCATACAGATTGGGATGCATGGTTTCAAAAACCATGTGAGATTCCAATGCTACTGACCAAGACACATAGTTTTCTAGGGGTTGGCACATGGTCATATACCTAACCGTGTGAGATGTTTAGTGCCTCTCTTAAGGAATACATGGTTTTCGTAGGTTGGGTCATGGTTTCATCTAACCATTTGGAAACCATGTCCCCCTATATCCCTTTAAAACTCCGATTTCCCATTTACAACACTAGGAAAAGTTATAGGAAAAAAGTACAAAAAAATAAATGAAAAATAACTGAAAATAACACCATGGGTGTGACATAATAGATGATGTACTATCTTTACAGAATGATAATTATATCTTGAATAACATATATATTAATAAAATCCATCATAATAACCATCCTTGTGAGGTGGTGATGAAAAATAAAACATATCGCTTCATGGATATGGTAGTCCATATATACACATGAAGGACATATTCATTTCCTATAGGATGGAAATAGAGATGAAAATGGGTTGTACCATAATCATAATAAAATTTAAGTATATGGAAGATACTTATTTTTCCATTTCATAAGCGTTTATGAATATTTTAAGGAGGTATAAGAAGAAATGAACTTGAAATAGGTTGATTATGACTTATACCTTATCCTTGGATAACCTCTTTACCATACACCTTAAGCCTTCTAGGTTTGGTACTTTGATAAGAAGAATACCTCTAGTACATACGAAGGGATGTTGGGGAGATATTTGAGTAGGGATGTTTCAAACTAGAGTGATCAAAAGGTGTGAAGTAGGGAGGAGAGGAGGTTCCCATTTATAAGTAAAGGGAGGGTCACCCTTGGAAATAATTAATGTATTAAATTAATAAAAATAAATTTTCATGTTCAAGTGGAAATAAATTTTCATGTTCCAAAGTTAAAAAGAGTATGATTCAAAATACTTCATTCAAAAAATGGTAGACTAGTTTAAGTGATGTTTTTACCCTTAACTCTTAGTTTTAACCCCCCCCCCCCCTCCACCCCACCACCACCACCATATACCATTCATTTGGTTGAATATATGATTTTTATGAATTATAAATAATTAAATAAAATATATTTTAACATAATATACAATTAAATTCATTTTTAAGACTATACACATAGTTTTATTTTAATTATATCAAGATAGTAATGGGATTTGAATATAAATTTTTAAAAAATCATGAATATGTTATATTTTTCTAAAAAATCATAGAACAAAATAATTCATCAAATTTTTTTGCTTTTAATGTTTTTTAAAATCATTTAATTTATTTCCCAATTACTTGAAGAAGCACTATGTTGGTGTTGTGTAATAATTTAAGGTAATTATTTCATCACTATAGATTAAAAATAAATTACCATAATAAAAAAAATCATTCAACTTTAAAATAACCATTTATAAGTGAAGATAAAATCTTTTTATCACTCCAAAAAATTATTAGAGATATTTAAACAAAGAGAGTGACATTTTATATTTATTCTTTACTTAAAATCATATTATGGTTACTATCAAAGGAAAGTAGCAAGAAATTGATAGATTTTTGAATATTTTAAGGTTATGGTTGAAACACACTTATCTAATAAAATAAATAAAAGTTTTTGGTGATATTTTTAGGCCTTATCTCATATTTTTAACCATGTTTTACCCATTTTACCCTAATCGAGGAGACAAATATTTACTACGGTTACTATTCAAAATGACTAAAAATAAAAGGGAAATATTTTTCCAAATTTGAACTTCCTGATTCAAAATATGGAATCCATTTTTCATGATTCAATTTCTAGAAGTGGCAGAAATCAATTTAAATATAAATGTGTAAAACACAACGAATAATAGTTTTTTGAAAAATGTGTTTTTAAGCCCAAAAATGAAATTATACCAAAATTAGGTATAATATTAATTCCTATGTAATTAATTATATTATTTATAATTAAATGATAATTATGTTACATTAATATCAAATTAAAAACATAATTAAACATTTTGATTACTTTATTTAATGAAAATAAATTACAGTTTTATAAAAATATGTAGATTTCACTATTCACTTATAAATAAATATTTTCATAAAAATCCCAAAAAAACACTCCATGATAATTTTAAATTTATGATATCAAAAATTAAGTTCATTTCTTTCAAATTCAATTTCTAAAATTTAGAAATTGAACTTCTAAATAAAATCGTATAATGCATGTAACTCAATTTATTCAGAATAAAACTATTTTCTTTTTAATTAAAAAATTACATGATATTTTTATAGTGATTGTGACTCTAAAAAATATAATTCTTGAATATTTATAATGAATGAAAATGGTCTATTATCAATATTACCTAGGTTACTACATAGAAGAAGGGGGTTTTAACAAGATAATTACAATCATAGAATTTTCATCTGGAAGAAACTATTTCTATAGTAATATTGTGGAAGATAAAGACTCAACTCAAATATATTATAGTTAGATACATCAGGATTTGAATGAGAGTGTAGTAGATATGAGTTCAACATTGCATTTATCTAGGGATATTTGTGTAATAAGAGTCTCGTGATGAGCTCAGATAGACAAACATGATCCATATTTGTTTAAGAGACCCTCAAGTCTATAAACCAAAATCACCCTTTAACAAAGTAGTGTGCAGAGGTGGAGAAGAGGGTGTTCCCCTTGGTTGAGGAGTGAACTACCCGAAACAATTATAAAGGTAGTGTTCTTGGAATCGAGTGATTGAAAATACAAAATGTTATCCAAAAAACTAGTTAAGTATAGTTTACTTTGGAACATCGACTCATTGTTAATGTATGATCCTTATACTTAACACTTGGTAGTGAAACAAGTAAAATATGTGTGTTATATGAGACTTACATTCCTATTTATTTGTTATTTTTTTCATTTATTTCACTTACAAGAATAACATGTTGAATACAGTTCCTATAAATATAGGAATGAGATATTAAATAAATATTAAACTGAATAAATGGAATGTTTAATTTTACAATCACCCTGATTCACCCCCTATCAAGATATCCCAGACTTTAAAAAGTGGTATCAAATCATAAATTTTATGTCTTAGTATTTAGTGAACTTGTAGATATATTAAATATTTTTTTCATTCACTATGGTCCATTCATCTCAGAAGGTCAAGATAAAAACCCAATATAATAAAGAACTTAAAGTTCAATAGAATAATGAACCAAAAGTAGTTCTAGATCTGCAAGTAAAACTTGAAGGCACACTTAAAGAATTAGATATAAAAATATTAATGAATTGAAATATGGGTATATTGTTTAAATAATATAATAAATATGTATATTATCATTAAGAAGATATGGAACAACATGAAAAATAATTAATAGATAAATCATTGAATCAAGTGAAATCAAAAGAAAAAGTGGAGTTAAAAAATAAAACAGAAGAGAAAAACATGGTAATTGAAAATTTGAAAAACTATATTGAATAATGAAATAACAGAATAAAGTATCTTGAGTATGAAATTCTTGAAAGGGGAAAATTAATTATCCATTTTAATATGATAATCTCAAGAATAAAATCTTTAGAGTATTTAGTGTTAAAAAATAATTTCAAGCATGTGATGCAGAAACTAATGAAGAAGAACTAGATAAGATCTTAATGAAGAGTATTTTATCAAAAGAAGATTAAAATTTTAGATCCAAGGAATAAACTTTAGTGATATATTATTATGAAAAAAAATTACAAAGAATTAATATGTTCGCAAGAGAAACTACATAAAATCACAATGAATTTCAAAGATGCATACTTAGAGGTTAAAGAAAAGGGGATAAAGGATCTTGAAAATTTTATACAAGAGGAAAAATATATACATATTTATTAGATCTATAATATAAATAGTGAATGTGTATAAAGGGTAAAAACACTCAAATATGATAAAAAATATTTAATTTTGAAATGTATTGATTTAGAGGTGAAGTTAAGAAACCTATAAAGCACACAAGTTGAATCCTCACAAGCTACTAAGAAAAGAGAAGTTTCTATGAAAGCTTATGAAAAGATTATTGTCTCCGATAAGACTCAAACCAATGATAAAAAATATTTATACCTTTGAATGATCAATCTACTTAAAGCATATGGAATGAGGTAAACCATTATCCTGATAAGTTTGTTTATACTAATACGGATTCTTCTACCAGTGTAGGATTCAAATCAAAATATAGAAAAAAAGTGAATAGATAAAAATGTTATAAAAAATACCATATTATCAAAGGTGGATAAAGGAATGACTAATAATATAAACTCCTCAAATTCTGTTTAAAACAAGAACAATTTTATCAAATAACAACAAGGAATCAAATCAAACCAGGTTATATCTATAAGAAAATGAATAATATTTATTATCTATTGTTGGTGTTGTTGGAAGTATGGACACAAGGAAAAATAATGTTTTTATAATACATAAATATATTAAAAATACATAAATCCAACATTTTAGGGGATCATATTTGAATAGAATATAAATCCAATAGTTTCATATAACTCTTTATAAAAAAGAGGAAAATTTTCCACCATGAATAGATATGAATGTTTTGAACCATTATATGATTATTACAGCATAATTAGTAATAGTTATGGGTATTTTTGGTGTGTACCATCAAAGAAAAACTCATATACTAGTAATAATAAAATACATAAATAGTATAAGAAGCAAAGAAGAAGTATAAATAAGTTTTCCTATGTAAATGATCCAAATGAAAATGTTGAGTAGAGTATATCAAATAATAATGTTTCAAAGGATATCCCATAAATAGAGAAAAGGTGCTTATAATGTAGAAGGAAATGTAACATCATAGACTATTGAAAACTGATCATGAAAAATAGTGGTAAGGGGAGCAGTTTAAAAGAAAATAAGGAGCTAGATTATAAGAATAGTTTCAGGATTGATTTGGTATATGATATTTAAGAATAAAAAAATTGATTTCAAGAGGGGTTGTATAAAAGAGATAACCCCAAAGATTTTGAATATTTATGTTAAAGATTAAAACCATCTGGTCTTATAGTTTATAGGTTCATGACTTTGATGCTTGTATAATATAAATTGTTGAAAAATAAAGGGAAAGGATCAATAACTTCTTGTGATGAAAATATTACTATGAATAAGGAATTCACACACAAAAATAAGGATGAGAATATTGCTAAATAATGTTTAATCACATGTCTAGGTCAACAATAATTGTCTAGGAATATGAAACAAGAATATAAAAATGAATTTTCTATGTTTTTAATTGACAACAATCCTATTCCAATAAAGGAAAGTTTTAAAGAGGATTCTTAGAATAAAATCTTCACAAGTGGTTTTGCAAATATAACCACTATGAGGGCATGGAAGAAAGTGAAGAATAAAGGATTAGTCCACAAATACCAACCACAGTCCTTTACTTGAGAGTTTTTGAGGTACCCCTCTACCCATACATTTAAATGTTTCTAATTTTTTATTAAAATTAGTACATGATTAAGGGGGAGACATGACCCATGGGGTTTATATGTACTAAGAGAGAACATGTGTGATATCTAGAAGTAAATATAGGAAATAAATGATATCTAGACTAAAAAAATGATGACATGGATGACCTAAATTAAAAGTTTGTGTCACAAAACTACTATTTTTTATTTTTTATTTTAAAGTTGTATGTTGTAATAAAGGAAGATCATAAAATGAAGAACCTGGTCTAGAGTCGAAGAGGTGTCAAGGCCACATCTGAAAACTCTAATGGTGATAAAGTATACTGAGTATTAAACCATTGGAATCAAACCTTAGTTATATTTGGTATCTAAAAACTTAAATAATAATATAAAATATCAAATGGAGTATCAATAAAGATACCAAGAAGTTTTTGGAAGATAAATTGTATTCCCAACAAGTAGTTTCCCACTAATGAGATTAATTCTATATTTGGTATTAGTTCAATAATTAGTATCAATTTTTAGATGAAGGTTGTCATTGGGAGTTTTTTGATAATCACTCTATGAATTACAAGTAGTATCATTAAGTTATTTTTAAAAAGTGATATCATTTGGCTTAATATGTGTTTGATTGAGATCATAGGATGATTCACAAAAGAAAGGAAGTCATGTCACTTGCATTTATAGAAATAGGTGAGTGACATAGACAATGTTGGTGTTTATTTTATTAAACTCTTATTTCCTATAATGAGATATGAATCAGTAGGTTTAGAGGATTTTTTGATGACTCAATTCCAAGTGGTAATTTCACTCACTAAAAATATATCAATAGTATGCAACCATAACGAGGAAAGTGGATCCAAACTTGAAAGTCCTTGAGAAGATAAATTATTAAATCATAAATTGGTATATGGAGTTGAAGATGGAAAATATATCACAATGTAGGTGAATTTAAAAATGTTTTAAATATCTAAGTGATCTTCATATGTCAACATATGGTATCACATCGGATGATAAGAAGTGAATGACAATGGGGGATAAAAATCTCTCTATATTTGAATTTCAAGGGTTGGAATAAAATTTCACAAGATTGATGTTTCATGGATAATAATAGAAGACTATGAGACTTAAAATTCAAGAAATATATATTAAAGTGTGTTTGAAATTCATGATGAAGAATTGAAGGTTGTACGGTGTGCTTGAACTAAAATTTTAGAGTGATCTTGATGGTTTTTGTGAAAATAAAGAAGTGAAACTATATTGTGAAGTGTGAGAAAAATATTAAGTGCACTCAAATATGAAATAATGAAAAATTGATAATTACATGCATTAACATTTCCATGTGAGTTATTTTGAAAATAATAAAATTGTTGTGAAAAAGAAAAAACAAGAAATTAGAACATTGTAGTAATAGTAAAAAGAGTTCCAATGATTGAATCAGAGTTTAGTGAAATTGATATTTGAGAAAAGAGAGGGATATGGAGAGAGAGAAGTAATAATTTTGTTATAACTGGTATTATAAGACATTTACCTAAAATTTAATCATTTTTATATTTTAATATGGTGAATTTGAACTTTATATTTCTATATCCAGAGTTAGAAGGAGTGTTCAACAAGATAATTCCAATCTTGTAATTATCTTTTGGAATAAAGTATTAATACAGTAATATTATGGAAGAAAAAGGATAAAATCACATAGAGTATAGTTTTCATAATCAGGATTTGAATAAGGAAAGTGAAATAGATCTAAGTTCAATAGAGCATCTATCTGAAGATACATGAGCAAGAATATTCTCACGTTGAACTCAGATAGACCAAAATGACTGTAACACCTTGATATTTTTTTTAAATAAGAAAATTATGTTTGGTATTGTGTATGAAATTAAACACTAAACTTAGATGATAATATAACACCCTGAGACTTTACGATATTTTTTTATTTTAAAATAAACTCAATTTCTTTGATAGCTTGTGTAACAAACAACACCGAGTTTTAATGAACCATGATATACTATTAATATTATTATTTAAATAAGGTTATTATAACCTAAAATTTAAACAAGTCTGTATGAATATGAATAAAAATCTTTAAAAATTAATTATAACATTTTTATAAAAATAAAATATATTTATAAATAATTATTTAATTTTTGGTAAATTCTTTATTAGGTTTGAAAATATTGTTTCTCAAAAAAAATGTTTTTTATTATTTTTGTGAACAAATAATAAAATTAAATTTCTCCATTTTTATAAATTCTATTTTAAAAAATGAAATTATTTTTTAGAATCAAATTTTCACAATTATCATAGGGTGAATTTCTGGGATTTTTCTGAAAAGATTAATTTTTTGATGAATAGTGAAAAAATACTTGTTTTTATTGAAAATTTTCCTTTTAAAAGAATTTATAGGGTTAAATTTTATTTTAAAATGGTTTTAAAGTAAAATTAGTTTAATTTTAAATTTATTAATATAATTTAGGTCATTTAAATAAATTTTATATTGAATTTTGATATTAAAACTTTCTATATTTATGAAAAAAAATTGGAAACCCACTTTTTCTTCACGTCTACGGGTTTGATTTTTTTATTAAATTTCTCCACTTATCTGAATGAAATTTGGAAAAATTGATTTAATATTTTTAATTTTCATAATTTATATTATATAATAATCTAAACTTAATTTTTGGCCATAATTAATAGAGAAAACTTTAAAAATTATTTACCATAGTTATAGTAAAAATTAGTTTACTGAGGGGTTAAACTAAAATGATATGGATTAAAAATGATCATAAACTTGTCTAATTACTATTTTATAGTACTATTTTGACATTATATCTTATAATGTTTTAAAATGTTCCATTTTTTATCCTTGTGGTATGAGAAAAATATGGGTGTAAATCTTTCTTCTAAAAAAATCCAAGTGTGTCCTCTCCCCCACTTATAAAAGACTAACCCCTATCCTCTCATTGAAACACTTCCAAAAAAATATTTTCACCAATACCTACCAAAATAAATTCCCTACTTCTATCCTCTCATCTTAGAAGCCTTATTTTTTTCAGAAATATAACCTAGGAAGGATTTTTTTATAAACCAAAAGAAGTTGTCTGAAGAAGAGGTAACATCCTTAATAGAGCATTTTATTTTATTTATTTATCCACCTCATTAGAATATTATTAAACCATGATTATATAATAACATTTTTATCTTATATATACTGAGATTTTTTATGTTAAGTTAATTACCTACAATCATCTCTTTATCCCTCAAATGGGAAATAAAACTGTTGATCATGTGTACATCAGAATACCACCTCACGAACTGATGTAATTCATTTTCCATAACCACTTTTAAGTGATGGATATAATGATTTATTTAATGTATATATATTATATTTATGATATAATTGTACTTCTATACTTACAATATCATATATTACTTATTACGTTCCATTCCATAGGGAATACAATAATGTCACGCATGTGTATGGTGGACTACCGCCTCATGAAGTGATGTGATTTATTTTTCATGTATGATTTACATGAAAGGAAATAAGGATTAATTTTATGTTTATATATTATATTAATGACATATTAATAATTCTATAAAATAAATATATCATATATTTTCTTACCTTATCATCCATTGAATAAAGGAAAATGTCGTTCTTATGTACAGTGGACTACCGCCTGGAGAAGTGATGTGATTTATTTTTAATACCACATCACATGGATGGTATTTGTAAGGATATTTAAAGGAATAATATGATACTTATTATATAATTATTATCTTGTTAATATAAAATAATACTCACCTTCTTTCCATCATGATTTTCAAAAAATGGAAACGTACTCATGTGTACCTATGGCCTACTGTCTCTATGATTGTAATATAGATCATTTTTCATAACCATATTTCATGGTTGGTTTAAAATTTATAATTTATATATAAATATTATAAATATTTCATGATTACCATTTTTTATATGATTAAATAATAATCACATTTACCTTATTCAACTTACCAAAGTGATTTTGGAAATGTGATATGTTTATCATTAAAACATACAACATAAAATTTATTGGTTAAGTAATTGAATATAAAATGATAAAAAATAAAAAATAAAATAAATTTTAAAAGTTAATTAATAAATTAAATAATTAAATTGTGTTTGTTATTCAATATAATAAATTACACGCATTATGATTCGGGCTGGAGGTAAGGGTTTCATCACAAACTTCCTTCTTTAAGACACATAATATTTTATGCACCTAATTTATTTTAAATGGTGTATATACTACCCCTTTACATAATATATCACAAATAATTCATACTTAATTATATTTTAAGTTAAAATTAATATACTTTATTCATGGGATGTTATGATTTATAAGTTACCAAAGTGGTAAGGGTTTATTTCACAATATCATTATTAATTAGGATTGTTTTTATTTAAGTCTCCATTGGGGGAATTATTTGATATTTATATCTTAAAATAAATATATTTTATTCTCCTCTAGTTATTCATGAACTTTTTTTAGTAATATTACCATTTTCACACTCTTTTGTACTTAAGTTATTGATAAATATTTTTTAAGAAGTTATGACTTTATTTCTCTCTTCAGTCGAAAATATTTTTTCTTTCATATCCAAATTTTCTAAAAAAATTACTATTATGATATAATTGTTAAAAATATTTTTTATCCATATTTTATTTTTATTTTTTTTAAATAAAATGAATCTTATTTTCATTGTTCGAACAAGTTATTTTTAACTTTTACCAAAAATATGAAAGGAATATTTTTTTAGCCTGTATGGAATGAACTGTATTTATTGCCATCATAAACATTGTTTTCCTTGAATATTTCTTTCTAAGTTTCTAAGTATATTTTCAAATTAAATTATTTCCACAATATGTTTTGAATTTTATTTTTTCAAAAGTGATTTTCAAAGTGAAAAGGTTATTTTCCTCAAGAATGTTTTTTAATATTTTTAAAAGTATTTTCTTCAATAACAACAAGATTTGATGTTATGGATTGATTATAAATTGTGTATATATGTCTCTATAATATATAACTAGTTAATTATCCCTTCCTTTTATGGGGTAATACATTACTTGTGATCATTTCTCAAATTTCTTATTTATGAAATTTCCTTTAAATATTATACGAAGCAAGATTATGCAACCCATTTTCCTTCTATAGGAAATTCTTATGTTATGCCTTATGATTTATTTACTTTATTTGGAACTTATAGATCATGATCATGTTAATATGGGTGTGCCTAGATATTACTTCAATGAATTGGTTAAATATTTAGTATCATGAGGCATCATGTATGGAATTAAGGAGTAAACCTATTCTATTATGGGACTTTTTCCACCATGTGATATTGTCTAGGAAGTTATCCTTGAATCATGTTTATTCAATGTTATATGTTGCTTCCAAATTTACTATAATTACATTTTCTTATTATATAATGTTATTTATGTTATACTTCCATGTAATTTCTCATGTGCCTTATCTTTTATCATATCATGTTATATCTTTGAATCACATGTTATGTTTCTTTATCATGTTTATTCCCTTACTAGTCTTTTTAGCTCACATATTTCTTTTATGTATTACCTATGTTATCCTATTCAATTTTAGGATCATAAAGGAATTTAGGATATCACTATAGGTAGTAAAATAAATAATATTTATTTCATTCTCACTTTGATGTATTATGTACCTAGTTTCCTAAAGACAAAATTCCTTTTCGATCCTTAGTTTTTATTTAATATATATTTTGTTAAAATAATACAAATATATATATAAAAGGCTTGAGTAACTATATTTGGTATTATAGGAAAGTTTTAGTTATAATTTTTAACTAGTATGGGAAAAATTTAGTGAGAACCCTAGTGAAAAGTATAAGGATAAGTTCAAGGATAATAATAAGTATAGAAAAATATCCTGGAATCTTAGTAAAGTATAGAATGGATGGATTTTGAGAAATTACATATGAATATAGATACTAAAAGTGTAATTGGTTCTTGAAAAAATGTACATATGAGTAATATATCTAAAAATGTGTGTTGATATGGACACAAACATTACTTTGTATACAATAATGGGCATTATTATGCACCTAGTTTGACACTCTTAAGTGATATGCTTTAAAAATTCACAAACTCTTTATGAACCATAATGAAGGATTTGAATAGATGATAACCATGGATGAACTAGATTAAACCTAAATTGTATTATATTTAAATGAAGGTGTCATGATTTATACATCTTATAAATAATTTTTCATGAAAATGTTGTTTCCCACTATGAATATTGTCACTCACACTATGCTTTATGGTTTTAGTTAATAGAAGGAACCAGAAGGAACTAGGTTTACATTGAATGTGATAAAAAATGTGGTGACGATAAAGTAAATGGTATTATGACTAGATTGAAGGATTTTTTTTATTATTCCTAATTAGTTATCATTATATATGATTAAAAAATTTCACCTTAACCAACTATTGGACACACCAAAAAGAGAAGGATAGAGTTTTCTAAGAGTTTGAGTGGTGGAGACCATGGAGTAAAGAATATTTAGTTTCTTATATGCCAATAATTTGGGAATAAGAACTCAATGGAATGTCTCAAAGTAACAAGAATATGTTTTAGGTGTGGAGAATAAGGTAATATAGTAATTAACTATCAAGGAAAAATGAAAAGTTCAGTTAACGCAATAGATGAGAATAATGGTTTTCATAAGGCATCATCAATGGTTGAATTTTTTTAAATGTGAAAAGTATGTGAATTATAAAAAATCAATGTCCTAGGGGTAAAGAAAAAGAATAAGATCAATGAGGTTTTATGAGTAAAGGTTTTATTTTTAATTATGAAGAAACAAAAAATGACATATGAAAGTAAGGATTTATTAGGTAATAAGATGATGAATCCTAAGTTAATGGTTTAAGAATAAATTGGAATAATTGAAATTTTTATATACTAGAATTTAATAATTATGTGAATCATGAAATATATATACATATATAAGTATTGTTATATAAAATATTTTCGTCAAGGATTTTCAAGAATATGTTGAATGGTACTGATGACCTAGAAATTTGATTTAATGGTAAGGTGATAATATATGAAATAACACAAAATTTGGGAAAATATAATCTTAGAGATGTTCTTAATGTTTTGGTAAATAGTTGATTTCGTGTAAAAGAATGAGTTGTATAGAAAGCCTTAGAGGTTAAAAAATCATTTGATAACTAATGATATTTTTTTAATATGTTCATCATATTATTGATAATGTTATGGGATTAAGGAGAATTATGAATATGATTATCACAAAAATATTTCCATAGTTTAAGAAGAGGAAAATTTGTATGTCGGGTGAAAACTCATAAAATCCAATAAGTCCATGAGCCTTGAAGCCAAAACTGAAGGGTGATAGGGTGCAGCACCTACCACTGGCCTAAGTGATGAACTGGTTAGTATGAATTTTTTTTACTTAAATGATTTGATGAATAAATATTAATATGATCAAATATTTTGAGATGATTAAGGATATTTAGGGATACATTTGATTATATAGATATAATAAAACCTTGATATTTAATGTAAATTGTTATTTGGGATGAATGTTATTATTTTTCTAGAGATATAAGCTAAAGGTTTTTAAGATAGACACTTATGGAATAGATTAAGTTGAACTTTGGGAGTTACTATTGTGGTATTAGAGATTAATGTATGGAAAAAATCATGCTAACCATTTTATATTTAGTAAATATATGAGGAATATCTTGTTATTATTTTATAGAATATGTGAACTATTAGAAGTTTATTTAGGAATGAAAAAAAAATCTTGAATACTCGTCGTTTAGAGAAAAATATTACATTATAGTGGAAATTAATTAAAGGGTGAAATTATACTTTTTAAGTAAGTAGATTTCCTTATTTTCTTAGTTTATATGGTAAAGTAATTCCTCAACTCTATGAAAGGATATTGAAAAAAAATATCATGGTACCTTCAATTATATTGAATCAATAGTCTTTCCACCCGTTATAGATCTATAGTTTTGTATTGGTTAACTTTCTCCTGACCATATTCTCTATCACTCACCAAAATTATTTACACTTTTCTTCCAAGTACATATTCTTAATTCCTACCAATTTTCTCCTACTTTTAAACCTAGTTATGTACTATTTCATATGACCATTTCTCAAATTCCTTCATTATGAAATTTCATTTGATTATGATATGAATCAAGATTATGAAACCTGTTTTATTTTCATGAGTAATTCCTATGATATTCCTTATGATTGATTTTCTTTATGTGGAACACATAGATAATTAACTTGTTAAGATGGGTTCTCCAAAATAGTGCTCCAATGCATTAGTTAAAGCTTTAGCCTCATGATAAGTTATATATGGGATTAGAGAGTAAGCCTAATCTATTATGGGACTTTGTTCACTATGTGATATTGTCTAGGAATTTATCCTTAACTCATGTTTATATCATGTTATATTTTGTTTCCAAATTTCCTATGATGTCATTTTCTTATCATACCATGTTCTTTATGTTATGATTCCATAATATTACTCGTGTGCCTTCTATTTTGTGATATCACATTATATCTTTGACTTGCACATTATGTTTCCTTATTATGTTTATTCCCTTACTAGATTTTTATCTCTCCCCTTTCGTTTATGTATTCTCTAAGTTATCCTATGTAGTGTTAGGATCTAAAAGGAATTTAGGATCTTACTATGGAGAAGAAAATAAAGAAGTTTTATTTCAGACTCACTTTGATGTATTATGTACCTAGTTTCCTAAATACACTAGGTCTTTTTTATCCTCAATTTGTATTTAATGGATATTTATGTTAAAAAACATGAAAAAATAAGTGTAAAAGGATTGGGTCACTATAATGATCCATATATTCTAAAGATACCATCAATTATATAAATTGACATCATCCTTCATCTAAGTAGTATATAGAGGTGAAGAAAAGGGAGTTCCCATTGGGTAAGGAGTGACATACCCTAAAAATTTGTAAAGATAGTGCACCTGGTACAGAGTTTCTATGGAAAAAATTTATCCAAGTAACTAGTAAAGTATAATGGAGTTAGGAATATTGGATCATTGTTTATGTGTTCTCCTTGGATGTAGTCATTTGTGTTGAACCAAGTAAATTTGTTTTGTTCTATGTGATTTACTTTCCTGCATATTTGTGATTATTTTGCTGATTTAACTTACAAGAATAACAGGTTGAACACAATTCCTTCTAACATGGAAACAAGATCCTAAAGAAATATTAAACTGGTTAAAAGAAATTTTAATTTTACCATCACTCTGATTCACCACCCCCCCCCCCCTCAGGGTTTCCCTACAGGATAATTTCTCTATCCAATGGAATTACAAACCATATAGGAGTAGAAAACTAGCATCATATAAGATCTATAACTTACACTATCATATTTTCAAATTGATTCCTAGCCCATCAAATTATTTCCTTTAGTAACATGACTTACCACTGAATTCAATCAATGTAAATGATCATCATATTCCTTCATAATTCCTAATAGTATTCCACTGAGCTCTAAAATCACACCCAATAAATGGAACATGCCAAGTAACTCCTACATATATTTTAGCTTTTGATATCCCAGAAACACCATTGGTATCACTACTATATTATATTGACATTCTTCTAATAACCTAATAAACCAACTAACAGTGAGGCACCCAATAGTCTTTCAACAAGCTCCTTCTGAGTCCTTGACAACTTTTCCACCAAAAAATATTCTACCATGAACTACCACTAAACACTACAACCAAGATATAATACCACTTTGTGGGGATGAGGGTGCAGAATACGATTACTATAAGTATTACCTTGTGATTTCCCAGACCCATACTCTTGAATCGGGTGCCATAACCACGTACTTTATATATTAGCTTCGATACCAACTGTATGTTATTGGATATAACTATCCCATAATTACTTGAATTAAATAAAATATTACATTACGTACATTCCCAATACCTTTTAGGATTAGATCTTTAGGTAATTAGGATAAAATATAAACTAATAAATCCCATTTTTTCACTACCACAAAACAGGGCAAGGGAAGCGCTTCCCTTTATTAGTGCTAAGTAGAAAGCATTGATAAAGGGTTGGGCCTTTATCAGTGCTATCAAAAAGTGCTGATAAATTTTCCCTTTATCTGCGCTAAAACAAGCGATGATAAAGGTTTACCTTTTATCAGCATTTTTCTTAGCACTGATAAAGGGTACATTTACCAGTGCTATTATTAGCGCTAATAAAAAAATTATTATTAATTTATATAAAATTATTATATTTATATTCAAAAATAATGTTTATTTGTATAAATTAAATAAAAAAACAAATGTTTATAATTAATATATATTTTTTAATAATTAAAAAATATATATATAATGTTTTAATTGAAAAAAGTATTTCTAAGATTATAATTATATATATATATATATAATTAAATAATTATAAGATTATAATAAATTACATTAAATAATAAATATTTGTATTATAATTATTATATTTATTGGACTAATTCATTGTAATTATTATATTTGTTATATTTATTTTATTTATTTTATTTTTAAATATATAATACTTTTTAATATATATATTTATAATTAAAATTATTGAATATATACATGTTTTCCAATGAATTTGGTCAACAAAAAAACTTCTGATAAAATAAGTATTTATCAATGCTATAATTTTAGCACTGATAAAATACCTATTTATCAATGTTATAATTTTAGCACTGATAAATAGGTCCATTATCAGCACTTTTTTAGCACTGATAAAGGCCTATATTTATCAGCCCTTTTAACTAGCGCTGATAAAGGCCTATCTTTATCAGCCCTTTTAACTAGTGCTAATAAAGGTTCCAATGGTTTTTATAAATGAACCCTAAAGGACCCTCCTCCCTCTCACACGTTCAAGTCTTTGTGGAAGCTAAACCTTGAGCTGTTGACCTCTCCTCTACTACGACCCATCCTCCTCCTCCTCTTCCTCCGTTGCCACTACCTTTTCCTCCTCTGTCGCGACCGTCCTCCTCCTCCACTGATGCCACTACCTTTTACTCCTCCTCTTCTGCGACCCTTCCTCCACTATGACCCTTATCCTCCGCCACCGCTGCCTCCTCCTCCTCCTCCTCCTCCTCCTCCAGCCACCGACTCATCCTCCTCCACCGCAGCCTTCTCCTCTTCCTCATCCTACTCCTCCACCTCCTTCTCCTCCTCTTCCTTGCGCAGTCCCCCTGTCCATGTGACCTTATTGAGCGCACCCTCCTCATCCAATGACCATCCTGACAGCCTCCTCTATAGCGCATAGATTCCCTCTAGTGAGTCTATTATTTAATGAATTTTTACTCTTATGTATTAGAAAGATAGTTAGTGTGCAAAGTTAGGTCTAATAAACCTTATAGTGGTATTGGTTCATGTTATTAATTACTAATATCCTAGGTTGAAACTGTATGAATGGGATTATGGTCAATAATGTTGTAAGGTTCATGGGTGGAGGTTTCTGTGAGGGAAGAATTATGGTAATCACATAGAAAAGGTATTTATATGGATTTTTAATTGGGGTAGAGTGATAGTGATGTGAACTTTATTAGTAAAGACCATGAATTTACTAGAGATTTGGCTATCCTGAGTTGTGGGCCTTTGTGGTAGTACTGCATAGTGTGATTGGGGGGATGCCTTGGTTGGTTATAGTGATAGAATAACTAGTGGGTAGGTTATTGTGTGAGATATATTAAGAATTATTTTAAATTTTATATCATGTTGAGTACATGGTTTGTATTGATTATCCCACAAAAAATATTTATCATGGCTATATGAAATTGTGACATCTCCCTTAGAACCCTTATAGGTATAGTACATGGAAAGGGGTGATTATTATGTTAGTGGAAATGATAATGTGGATTCCTTATGACCTTAAGGGTAGGGAAATACACACATGGGGTAGTGTAGGTTGGTAACTAAATATGAATAAAGAGATTTCTTGTTGATATATTGTTACCTATAGGTCTTAGGATCATCATGATATATTTTTTAACTATAGAATATACTAATTATGGATACTTTTAGTGAGGCTGCTTAGGATGGGTCATGTATGAGATTCTTATATAATAGCCTCTTTCTCGATGCTAGGTATCAATAATTGGATAGCTAAGATCTAGGATAAGGCTTATCTTCCATGATTTTTCATTATATATTAATCTTTATTATATATCTATGATGAGTATGAGGCCTAGAGACCTTGGTATTGCAATGTAGAGATACTCCACCAAGGTGAACATTCTTTCAAATTTTTTAAAGTTTATGTTTGGATATAAATCATGGGGTATATGCAATTTTCCACAAGACATAAATTATTTTAGTGGTTTGGATTTTATTGGAGGTTAGCTATGTTATACCCTCCCTAGTATCTAATTTATGTATGTTCATTTATCCAAGGGATCTATCTTACATTGGTAGTCCTTCTCAAGTAGTAAGTTGGCTCTTTTATGACCTTCTCATGATCCACTTATAGTATATCTTATTAGCCATGTGGAATACCTTGTATTAGTGATTTAGATTGTTTTAGAGGTTAGATTGGTTATTCCTCTTTAGGTCCTCCTTTATGTATGTGAGTTTATCCATGGGACTTTCCTTATGTTAATGGTTTGGATCATGTGGAAGGTTGGCTATGTTATTTCCTCCATACTTTTTATGGGTGGTGGATGTTATTACATGAGGTATATAGTCACATCACAATTCATGATCAAGATTTAATGGTTCTGCCTAGGGGAGGAGTGTCGCATTGTATAATTTGTGGTAATTTAACAATGTGACATCATAGGGTGCACTATGAAATAGACCCTTAGGCTACAAAAAAATGCACCCTATTCTTGAAATGAAAAGAGAATTTTTTAGTCTTTTTAATGAGGTTCCCCTATTCCTTATTAGCCACTCGACCCCATCACCCAAACCCCTCTTCCCCATAATTTTCCCATCTCATAATTCACTCTTTAGGATCCCTAATGGTCATTTCATAGTGTACACCCCCCCCCCCCCCCCGCCTCCCTGGACAGCCCACACCCCCCTCCCTCTTTGTATATCCCACCCCCCCCCCTCCCCCACCCCCCTGTAGCCCCCTACCCCCCCCCCCCCCCCGACAACCCAAATGTTCCTATGGACTTCTCTGTAATGGTGAAACCATTACAAACTGGTAAGTGGTAACTAAGTTATATATTTTTCCTCCATTTTTTTGGTTTTTTTCATTTTGTTTCACTACAATCTTGATTCTAGTCTCTCATTCGGGGTCTCATCCTTGAAGGTGAACTATTTTGAAAGTTTTTAAGTCAATTTAAACGTCTTTAAGGTGTGTGTTTCAATGAAATTATTTCATTTTAAATTAAATGTTTGTTATTTCATTGTAAATTGATTTTTATTGAATGTATGGATATATGTAATGATTTGAAAGAATATAAATGTTTCTCTTTTTAATTTCATGTTTGAAACTGAATATTTTTGTTTGTAATAATTTATTAAATACTATTGAGACCTTTTGAAATGGATTTAATGGTGTGTGATATATTTTGATCACATTTCATTATTTGTGGAGTGAAAACTATTTTTAAACCAGAAATTGATTTAATGTGAGGTGTTGAACTTAACATGTTTTAAAAAGCTTTTTCTAATGAATTTGAAACATTTAATTGAAATTAGTGTGTGGTTTTCCCCTTGAGATAATTAATTAATTGACATTTGAAAATTGGTTTGATGGAAAATGAATGCATTAGGAAAGGTTAATGATTTGAAAGATGAAGATTCGTGTTTTTTGTGGTGGATTGGAAATGCTTTAAATTTTATGTGAGATTTATATCAGTTTGTAAAGAATTTTTTAAGTCATATTTTATAAAAAGTAAATGCACTTGAGATTCTGAACCACATTTTAGCATTAAATGCCTATTTGGAATATTTTTTTAAATGGTTCGTTGTGAAATAACATGTTAATTATTACATTGACTTTTTTACCCATTGTGTGGGTTTTTTGGATAGGTATAACATATGAGTTTTTATTTTATGTTTTCTTTTCAGTTAGAAATATCATATGTCGTGTGTATCTCCTCTGCCGCGAATGCACCTCTTCTGTGAATTGAATGACACCTTCGTGGTGAGTTTTCTCCTCTTACTCATTGGTTTCCTTTTTTTATGTTATTACTATTTTATATTTATAGTTATGTTGTGAAATGTATGGGATAAATTCCCCTCTGAAAATCATGGCCGTTGGTGGTCCTTGTTTGTGCACTAAATGAATTTCATGTTGGTTGGTTCCTATTAAACATTTGAATATAAAAATTGGTAATTTACATATACTTGACTAATTAATGAATTCCTGAGGATGATAAAACTTATTTGATAACCCTTGAATTAAAAAATGAAATTGAATAAGGGATGATTTGTAAAATATTAAATTTAGTTGGTTTGGTTTGCATGGTGTTGCGATTGTGAGCATGATTGTGTGTTTGTATGGTGTTGCAATTATTGGCATGATTGGTATGCCATTTATTTTCCATGTTTTATTTACTCCACCATTGAATATAAATCCAAAATTTACCCATTTAAATGGCATCACCACTTTGTTACTATTGCCATTCCACTGAATTTTAGAAAACCACTTCACTAGAGGAATCTATGAGACACTTTATGTACACCCTAGTCAAATAAACATAACAAAAAATGTAATAAATCCTTCCACCCACAAGCACTCTATTGAAAATCATACCATATATTAGTTTAGTACCATAGTTCTTGACTCAAGACATTATTTTTCTAGAGAATCACTAAAAAATAGGTTTTCAACAATGCATATAGATCACATGTGGGATACTAAAACATTGTAGTGCAAGGGTTTTTCATAGATAGTTCCATTGATCAAGTGTTAGGGAATATGGGTGTGATCTACTTTGGTCCTAAGTAATGCATGGAGTGGTAAGGGTATTGTTTACCATAGATAGTTCCATTGATTATAGTTGGATGATGACCCTATTTGAACATATTTTGTGTAATTATTTTGTTAAATATTAATATTATTGTATCAAATAGGATGAATATGAATAAAGAATGGATGAATGACAATTGGTTGACAAAAGAGTATGAAGATGGTGTGAAGGATTTTATCAAGTTTTCAAAAGATCATGAATATGACCCTTCTCAAATCCTTTGTATGTGTTTATGCTGCTTTTATTCAAGACAAATTAGTCCATAGGAGTTGGAAGAACACCTGATCTATCACAGAATAGATTGAAGTTATACATGTTGGAATAAACATGGGGAAAAACAAATTTAGGTAGTGGCTGGGATATCACTATGTTTTATGGACCATCTGATATGACTAAAAGTGTGAAAAATGAAGATGATCATATGGAGGATGTGATTAAATATGTGAATGATGATGAAGATCGTATTGAGGAAATGAAAAAGATAGTTGAAGATGAACTTCTTGATTGCCCAAAATTGTTTGAGAAGTTAAAGAGTTGTGAAAAGACGTTATTGTATACTGGTTGCACTAAATATACTGCATTATCAGCCATACTAAAGCTGTATAATTTGAAAGTAGGAAATGGTTGGAGTGACGCCAGTTTTATGGAACTACTTTCTCTCCTGAATGACATGCTCTTAGAAGATAATGAGCTCCTGATCTGAACATACGATGCCAAATGAATACTACGCTCGATGGGTATGGTCTCTGAAAGAATACACGCCTACCTGAATGATTGTATATTGTTTCGTAAGGACCAAAAATCACTTAAATAAATCCCAAAGTGTGGTTCTTCTTGATACAAAAAAAGATGAATCCAGTCCTATTAAAGTTTTATGGTACTTTCCAATAATTCCAAGGTTTATGCGTCTATGTGGAAGTGAGGAGACTACAGGACAATTGACATGGCATGTAGATACAATAATTAAAGATGGGAAACTATGTCTCCTGGTAGACTCTCCTCGGTGGAATATAATTGATCATGAGTATCATGAATTTGGAAACAAGCTGAGAAACCTTCATTTTTCATTATCTACAGATGGAGTGAATCCTTTTGGTCTTGAAAGTAGCAGTCACAATACATGGCTGGTTATGTTGGTAAATAATAACTTACCATTGTGGTTATGCATGAAACAAAAATACATCATGTTATCTATGCTTATATCAGGACCAAAACAACCGAGTAATGATATTGATGTTTATTTGGCTCCATTGATAGGGGATTTGAAATTATTGTGGGATTCAGGTGTTACGTTTTATGATGTTTTTAAAAATGAAGATTTAACTTTGAGAGACATGTTGTACACAATGATAAATGACTTTCCTACTTATGGAAAATTTTTAGCATACATCATTAAAGGAACTCAAGGGTGTTCCATTTGTGAACAAGGTGCACAGTCAATTAGGTTGAAACATTCATTGAAAACTGTGTTTCTAGGACATTATAGATTTCTACCCTGACAAAATAAGTATTGATCTTGGATGACATCATTCGATAGAATTTCATAAGAATGCACAACACCATCTCCAATAACAGGTGATCAATTTTTTGATAAAGTAAAAGATATGGAAACTACTTTTGGTAAACCATTTTTGAAAAACCTTACGAAAACCATTTGGAAAAAAAGATTAGTTTTCTTTAATTTCCATACTAGAATTGTTTGTATGTCAGACATTTTCTTGATGTTATTCATGATGAAAAAAATGTATGTGATAGTTTCATCGACATGTTTCTAAATTCACCTGGAAAAACAAAGGATGGAATTAAGGATAGATTGGACATGGTTGAGATGGGAATACGAGAAGAGTTTCACAAGTAAAGGGTGAAAAATGAACATTTCTTCCTCTTGCTACTTACACTCTTTCCAGGAAGGATAGATATCAGTTTTACAACTTCTTGAATGACGTAAATATTCTATAGGGGTATTCATCAAATATTAAGAACATAGTGTCAATGAGCAATTTAAAGTTAAAGGGTCTGAAATCACATGACTGCCATGTTTTGATGCAAGATATAATTTCTATAGATTTATATTGCATTTTTTCCAAGAATGTCTGCCATACATTAACAAAGCTCGATTTCTTCTTCAAATCTATATGCAGAAAAGTTATAGACCTGGAGAAATTGCCAACTATGGAAAGAGAATTTTCCTTCATATTATGTGAATTGGAAATGTTCTTCCCACCAACATTATTTGATATGATGATTCATTTGATGGTTCATTTGGTGAGAGAGATTTGACTATGTGGTCCTTTACATTATAGATGGATGTACCCCATTGAACAGTATATGAATATTTTGAAAGGGTATGTCAAAAATCGTAGTCAACCAGAGGGTTGTATTGCAGAGCGATATATTTTTGAGTAAGTCATTGAATTCTGTACTGAATACCTTTATGGTGTGGAAAACATTGGCCTACCAAAATCTCATCACACTGAGCAGCTTGAGGGTGAAGGAATTTCTAGAAGAGATGTTATCACAATCAATATTACATATCAGGAGTAGTCCCACCTTTACATTTTGCATAACAATTTCGATGTTGACCCATATGTTCAAACCCACAAATAAATTCTTAGGCATTTTAATCTATCTAGGGATGAAAAATGGATATCAGATACATATAATTGATATTTTATAGGATGGTTTCAGGACCATATTTTTAAGAAGTTAGATGAATATCCAGACTCAATTTTAGAAGGAATTTTATGGCTAGTCAGAGGACCAAGTGTGTGTATTATCTTACAATGATTATATAGTAAATGGTTATAGATTCTATACTATTGAACATGATGAAGATAGTACCATGAATAATAGTGGGGTTACACTTGTAGCTGAAGTGATGCGTGTTTATAGTGATAAGGATAGAAATCCAATTTATGTGAATATGTCATACTTTGGCATCATCAAACAAATATGGGAGTTCGATTATACAAAATTCCAAGTGTCGATTTTTCAATGCAAGTCGGTTGATAACAAGAGTGTTGTTAAAATGGATGAATTGGGATTCATGAAAGTTGATTTCAGTAAGGAAGGGGAGAAAGAAGAACCATTTATAATGGAATCATAGGTAGTACAAGTATTTTACATTCCAGATCCCACAAACCAAAATTGTTCAATTGTTCTATTATTGACCAAAACAACTGAAGGGTCAGATGCAGATGACCCTTTCATTGGGACTTCGTAATCATTTAATAGTGGTATCAATGTAGATGGTGTTTTGTATTTCATAGGATACCACAATGAAGGTATTTACATAGTCGATAGAGGGGTCAAATATCTTCATCCTTTAAAAAGAGATATTCAATAATCAGGTTATTTGTTTATTGTAATATATATTGTGTTATATTATGTTATTATCTGTTCGCTTCTACTTTTATGTAATCTACATTAAATGTTAAACCACTTCTGCAGATAATGACTTTTTAACCTACTGATGCACCCAATCCTGAGGCACAATAGGTCTCTCAACCTGCTGTTACTGGTCCCATTGAAGAGCAACAACAAGTTTCTCAACCTATTGTTGCTGGTCCTATTGATGAGGTACAACAAGTTTCTCAACTTGTTTTTGCTAGTCCTAGTACTGATACTAGTGCTCTGGAGGAACATAATGATGATGATTCTGAGTAAATTGTATGAAATGAAACCCTGACGGTGCAATAAAAAACAAGAGCACCGTAGTTTGACGGTGTTAGCCAAAATCCTTAAGGAAAAAGCAAAAGGCATCAAATTAGAGGTGAGATGGAATAAGTGAGGCTAACATTTTAACCCCAAAAAAGCCATATCTAGTAGCTATATTGGAATCTTCACTTGGAAACGCGTGTCGATTGATGTACAATCATGGAACCATGTTGTCACCGTTCTTAAGAAACTTATGTGGGAAGATATTACAGTAACATTATGATGTCATTTCTTTAATTTATTAAAATAAAATAAAATACTAAAACATTGACTTACTCTTCATCATCCATTGTAGAGTGCATTTATAGTAGATGCCTCACACAAGTAATATTTATTAAGAGTTGCAGGAAGGATTCATAGAGGCTTCTGCACAATTTTAATGAATATCATCTTAAAGATGTCGAAGAGAAAATCAAGCCACACCCACCTCCTCTTTATGCACACTTGATATCCTAAGGAGCGTGGGATGGGTTTAGAAGCCATCATGTGGAGTATACTTTTTAGGTACATTGTGTCTGGTAATATGTTGTTTGAAATTTCTTGTATTTATAACTTTGATTGACAGTTTTTTATTTATGAAACATCAACTGAGTGCTGAAAATAAATAACGGGAAACAAAACCAGCATACCCCTACTGTAAATCAAGGATGGGTTACTCTTCACTTGAGAAAAAAATGGTACGTATTTTAAATATACCATAATACTTTTATGTGACATAAAACAACACCATAACCATGATCCTCTATTTATATACAGATAGATGAATCAAAATTGAAATCCACTTCCCTCCTATGCCATGTGCTATGAAAGGAGGATCATTTAAATAAATAGAGGATACTAATAGATGAAAACACACAAAAAGTGTGGGAAACATGTATAAGTATGACATAATATAAATTTGATTTGCTTTAAATTGCTATTATATAACAATGATTAATTATTTTCCTATATTTTCTATCTAACATAGTCATAGGAATAAACAACACCCGCACTAGATGCAGACATACTTTCTACGGCCTTGAAGCATCCAAAACAGTATGACCACGTTATAGGTGCTGGTTTTGGGGTGAAACCCCGAACATATTTTCAAAAATAAAAACAAGCGGATGATCAAACTGAGGAAATGAAAAAGATGATAGAAATAATAGCTATGTTTCAAGAAGAATTACAATATCGGATAGAGATGATAGAAAGTTTAATAGGGGAGGAAAAGAGAAGAAACAACTCAATAAAAACCTATGTGTGAAGATCCCTCCCCACCCCCCACCAGCTTTGAGGTAAGTCATTCCCCTCAAAAACCTGACTTAGCTGAGGTAATCGATGTTCTAATAATTGTTTCTATGAAATGTGAATCACATAGACACTAATGACTTTCCTGTACTAATATTATACAGGGTAAAAATTATTGTTATTTATATCTATCAACCCCCACCTATCACCTTATAGTGAAGGCTATAGTGTTCAATATGCAGAACGACATGATACATAATAGAAAACTTCCAACAGATCATGTCAGAGTGTCGATTAACATAGCTAATGAGCCGAGTGTTGAGCTACCTGTTCCAAATGATGATGAAGACATTCATACGGTCGAAAAATTTGTTGCAACATTCATCGCATGGCCGTCAATTCTTTTAAAAAAACACGTCGACAAGGAGGTATTAATTTTCAATTTATTTTTCAAGATGAGCCTGTAACATTTAATTAGAAAAGGTTTGAACTGATGAATGTTATTACAGAACGAAAAAGATAAGGGGGTAAAACAAAAGATCGGCTCAAAACTATCTCAAGGATCAACCAACCAATTGAAACGATCTACTGAGATCACCTTCACCCCTGCCCATTCTATATCCACATTTAATATCATTACAGGCTCATGTGTATACAAAGTTGATAGATGGAAATACTCACATAGTTGATTTTGAAAAAAAATATGTATGGAGAGGACAAATCAGATTTCATTAGTGCTGAAAATGTAAATTAAATCCTCAAGTATGAATGGCTAGGAACCTTAGTTGTAAATGTATACATGAGGTATGTTTTCATGATTTGATTTCATAAAAGATGATATACTATGATAATTATGAATAAATACATTTCATATTTTTCGCTGGCGTATATATGAAAAACAATTGAAGGGATTTCCCCATGAAAAAAAATTTTGATTCGTTACTCCTCACATCACCTCTTCAAAATAAGAAATAAATTCTGATAAATAAGTTGAAATAATGTCATCCCTGCTCAAATCATTTGAAAAAAAAATTGCGGATGACATACTCCTTTTAATACCAATGATGTAGGGGTAAAACTCTACAATTTAATCATATCAACTATATTATCATTTCTTTCATTACTTATTCCTTTTTGTATTTTTAGGCAGCATTGGATGCTGATTGTGGTCAATTTGGATACTCCAAAGATTTATTTTCTGGATTCAATGCATGTATATCAAAAAAACCAACCAATCATGATGGAATTTTTCAATTTTTAATACATTAGATCCAACATTTTAGAACTAAACATCTAGTTATATAATTTATATTATCTTTTAATGAGGATTCTGTTATGATAGGGTGGTGCATCAATATCATCTACTTCATGGAATGAATCCAAGGCCTAAAGAAAAGAATGCCCACAAGATATACAACTGGACAAGTATCCTGGTATATATAATAATATTAGACTATCCAAACACATATAAAAACAAATTACTTATTTTTCTTGATGTTTCTATAGTGTCTAAAATAAACAAATGGAAAGGACTATGGTTATTATGTTTGTAAATTTATGAAATAGATCGTATTTCATCAACAAACTAGCATCCTTGAAGAGGTATTTTCGAAAATAATTACTAGTTCATTTAAAATATTTATTAATTCTTTGTGTATTTATATTTTTTCAGTACTACCATGACTATCGCAAAAACTCATATTCACAAGATGATATAGATGTGTTTAGAAATGAATGGGCAACATACCTGATGGAAGATTGTACACAAATAGAATGAAGGTGAATTTCTACTACTTATGTTATACTTATATGATAAATTGATATATCCCTTGTTTTAACTTATTGAGAATATATGATCACCCTTTATTATGTTTTATATCCTTAAGTTATGAAGAATGGTTTTAGAAATGATTTGTCTTTCTAGTAAAGCATAACTTAATGAGAGACTCTTATGAACTAGTTCTTTATGTTTCCATGTTTCCAAAAGCACAAAATCTAAACTATTATGGAATGGATCATTTATATTATGTATTTTGGTCATTTATGCAGGTATTTATACTAATGTAGTGTGTTGGAAAAATATTGGTTGTGCAACACTCACAAATTTGATAACAAAACTAAGGATTCTTCACTACTGTTGTTTAACTACCACTTACCATAACATTTGATCTGAACTTCTGATCAGGACTCCCCCTAATGCTCCCATCGGAAACCATCTTTATGATATCAGCATTTAGTATTCACTTTTCCTTCTCTTCCTCCACCCATTTACTAGGTAAATGGGTGCAGGAATAGAAAGAAAAGTGAATAGTGAATGGTGATATGATAGAGATGGTGTCGGTTGGGAGCATCATGGGGATGTTGGATCGGAAGTTCAGATCGGATGCTATGCTAATTGGTAGTTAACAAACAATAGTAAAGTTCACAAAGAATCATTATTTTTGTTATTAGCTTATATCTAGACCAAAGAAACCCTTTGGAAATATGTAAAGGTAATGTTATGATATAATATGTCTATTTTAAAGAAAAAATATATAATGAAACATTGACTTGATTTTCATTATTCCTTGTAGTGATAGTTTATTTTAGAAGATTTTTGTCCATGTGACATTCCTTTGCAGAAAGAGAAACGATGCTGTGTCTGCTCAATCACAGAGGTAATCTTGAAGTTTGCACAGTAAAATTATTTTCCATAGAATTAATGCATTGTATTATATTTATATTTAATTTATTTTTTTATTTAAGTAATATTAATATACTCATATGTGATATCAATGTATGAAATGTTTAGGTCATTATAGTTGGTATTAGAGTAATTGGCTCTATGACCATGTCCCTAAAATCATGATGGTCAACACCATCTCAAGTCTCGAGATCCATGACCTTGTCCTGACGACTTCATCACCTCAAATCCTGATGACCAAGTCACCTAGACTTGGTGATCATCATCACTCCAAGTATCTGAGCTAAGCCCCACCTGACGAACCACATCACCTCAATCCAGATAATCATCACCTACCTCAATCCTAAGTCCAATCCCATTACATTCCCATGGAATCAAGTAACCAATATAACAATTCGATTTAATTCAAATTTACACTTAGCCTAAACTTTACAAGATTGTCCAAACCTCTTACCCGACTTAACCAATCATAGTAGAGAAAGTGTATGTCCATATGTGTCTCATATAATCATTAGAACAATTTAATAATCATGTATTTAATTAATTATGTTCTTGATTGAACAACCCACACAGTGTATATGAACGCACCCCCCAAAACACTCACAAAATCAAGGAGAAAGATATGAACCACCTACCTTGTACTAGTATGCGCTCACTCATTTGATATTTTCCTCAAAATTGATCTCAATCGTAAGAAAATGGTGTTTTAGATGAATTCTCTAAAAATAGGAAAAAAGGGCTCGCATGGATTTACCACTCTATATGGTGAGATAAATAGAAAATAGAATCTAGAATAAACCCACATCATAAAATCCTTCATCTCATCAATTTCTTAAATAAACCCGCAACATATATACATATTCATACCCATCAAAATCTGGGTGCCTAATCACCTCATATAGAACCTGCATCACATCAATTCCCAGATGCATACACACCTCACAAACAAATCTACATCGCTTCGATTCCCACATAAATCTCAATGAAAAATCACCTCATATATATAAAAACAGCACACATCATAATTGGTGAAAAACTAGTAACCGGTGCCTAGTTAGTCCAAAAACAATACTTGTGCACCTCATTCACCAAAACCATCCAAATCCAAAATGAAAGAAAAGAGTGGTCACACCCACAACGTAACACTAACTATAATTAGATCAGCATCCTACTTTGACCCTAAAAACTTGATAGTGTGCTTCGGGCCTGATGCCCGACTACCTGAGTTCTGGCCTACCTGCAGAACTCCACTGACCACTAGCCACTGATCCCACTACTGGGTCCCGTTATCTTTTACAATACCTCCATGTGTAGCTAAATCCCAACTACCCACTCCTATTACTGCTCTTATTCCAACCTCAGATCCCTGATTCTACCCTATTCCCTAGATCCAACCTGTCTGATAAGGATTCCTATAGAACCTCTCCAAATGGATCATCTGGTCACACACATGACACTCCATCAAAACCTGATCACATTAGGCCGTAATTGATGCCATATGATCTTCTACCTTATTCCCTTCATGCCATGTATGCTTCACCTGAGTATTTGAGAGAATACTCCTGCTTTTCCTGATGCAGTATGAGATGGACCAAAGGGTGGGGAAATTTCCTTAAATCGAGTTGAGGAGAATGAGGGAGTCTGTTTCATCTTCGACAATGAAACCCCCCCCCCCTTCCGGTAGAGGGAAAAGCCTAAAAGGAGGACGAGGGATTCCACCTGGATGGAGGTTCCCTTTCCCAGGAAAACCGAGAAGGAAAACTCAAATGAGCCTTTGGAATCACGGACCACCCCTCCCCCCTTCATGATCTCCTCGAGATAGGATCCATATGTTTTGAGCTTCAAACCATAGGAAGGGGGATGACACCAGACCCAATTTCCATAAGAGACAGTATTTGGGAGACCGTGGACAAGCAGTTGTAGAAACTGGAGCGAGAGAGAATCATTTTACCCCTTAATATATCTGATCTGATTGAGAAGAAAGTAGTAGATGCGGGTAATGATGGTCTACCTTGAGGAGATAATCCCTTCATAGCACACTTTATTCTGTACTTTCCAAATACACCATGCACCTACATGAAAAATGATATCTCTGGTTGTCCGTTCAACCCCCTTATCACCTGAACCCTGAATCCAACAGGTGATGAAAGGTGCATCATTTGGATCGTGGTTGTACATGGCAGTGAACACACCAAAGGTATTCCAGACCTCTTGGGACCAGACCCCCTCATAGAAAAGATGCTCTATACTTTTCTCTTTGTGATTGTTGCAGCACGAGCAGTGGGAAAGAGTCAGGATACTATATTTTTTGATATTGTCGTCTATGGAAAGGGAACCATTCCTCAGCCTCCACGTAAGAAAGTTTAATTTTGAAGGGATGTTCTTGAGACAGAGAATATTTTTCCATTGATTGTGTTGGGATGGGGGAATGAGGATGCTAAATTCGGCTTTATAAGTTAAGGATTCCAATTGATCTCATTGGAATCACATTGGAACCATATGTTTAGGTTGGCTGATAGAATGCCACCAAAATAGGCTAATTAAGAAAACACTATTTAGCTTATTTTCTAACACTTTAAATATTCCAACCCCTCATAGATCAATCCATGTTCCCAATGAAAATCATAAGAAATCATACATTATATGAGCCTAAGTGCCTATCATGATGCGTAATCAAACCTACCTTGTCATACTAGGCCAAGAGTCAAAATCCACATAATAGATAAATATCACACCCAAGTATGCCACCTAAGGTGGAAATCAAATCAACTGTAAAAGAGAAAAGTAAAACATTAATTTAATACTTTTGGAAACTTATTATATCCCCTGTTCATGGGGATTAAAGCACCCAAACATAAGATCTGTACCCATTCCCGACATACTCAAAAGAAAAAGTGACATACTCAAAATCAATAAAACCCATTCAGATTGTTTTAATATTTTAAAACAACAATTGATGACTCATTTTTGATGTGTAGGAATCAACCCCACCTCATTACGATGCACAGTGTGACCGGTATAACTCCAAATGTGTCTTTTTTATTAAAAATTGACATTTTATTAATGTATTATTTCATATTAATGTTTAATTTATTTCATTATTGTATTACTAACATAATATTTGTTTTCTTATATAGGTAGAATTTTTATCTTGAGTTCGGATGCTTTTTTCGGAAACTAATACCATGGACGGTAATTTTTGAGAGGGGATCACAGATGCAAAAAAGGATGAAACATTAATGTTTTTAACTATTTGTTGGATAATTATAATTGTAAACATATACAACATTGTTTTAAATGTATAAAGAATTTTGTTTTGTATTCATGATTTCAATTAAATGTATATATCATTTTTGAAACTCTTTTGCAGTGATGTTTTGTTCTTCTATGCTTTGTTTTTGTAGGTGTTGTTTTGTGAAATTGTTTTGTCTGCAGATGTTGTTTTGTGTTGTTTTGTGCAGGTTTTGTTTGTGTGTAGGTGTGCAAGTGTTCAGGTGTGCAGGTGTGCAGGTGATGTGCAGGTGTTAGGTAGGTGTTGGGTGTGCTATTAAATAAACAGAACATTACAAGCAACTTGGCCTTTATCAGCGCTAATTAAGGGCTGGTAAATTGGGCCTTTATCAGTGCTCAAAATAGTTCTGATAAAGGTGGCCCTTTATCCTCACTAAAAAAACACAAATAAAGGGGGGACCTTTATCAGTGCTATTTTGAGTGCTGAAAAAGGTCACCCTTTATCAGCGCTTTTTTAGAATTGTTGAAGGGGACCCCCTATATTTGATGCGATTAACAGCGCTATTAAAGGTGGTTTCTAGTGATTTTAAAAGAACTATTTGTAGTAGTGCCTCTCAACTAAAATACATTTTTCCACTATATAAAAAACTACCACATAGTCTTTCGTGTTAGACATATCATGTGTAATAATTTTCTTCATGTCCTGGGTAAATTGATACATAAGAAGGGGTGATATCAAATGCTCAGTAAGGTAAAATATATAATTGAGGAAATCATGGCATAATGATTATGATGGGAATATATAATCAAAATAATTCCATAATATAATGAAACTAAAATAATAATATATACATAGATAACAATGGAAATAAATAGATCACATGGGTATTAATAACTAGTTCCTTAGTGATGAAATGCATAATGTCGGATAACTAATCGCATACCATAAGCCAATATATCATAATCTTAGACATCCTGATCTTACCATCAATTCCATGTGTCTAGGAAATATCATGTTTTGGGTAGGCACACACCAAAATACCCAATATTTTTTTTCTCATGAGACTTAATGATACATCAAGGGGCTATATAATTCTGAGCCCCATCCATCACTTGTTTAATTTTAATTCATTCATCATATATAGTAGTGAGAAAAAAATACATAATCAAAATTTTAAATAATAATCTATATTGGAATAATAATGAATGAAACATCAATAATTTTCCCATTTAAAAAATGGATAACATGATCATAACTCATCTAGAGAAAGAAGGTGTATGGTTAAACAATACATATCCAACTTGATAATAATTATTCGTATTGGAATAATAATATACAGAACATCAATACCTTCTCTATGTTAATATAATAACATTTTTCTTGGTGAAAATAATTCAATTTGAATTATATAAAATGTGATTTTACATCATATAGAGAAATGAGTGTATGGATATGTCAATATTGGAATAACATGATCATAGGCCATCCAGATAAATAAGGTTGAAGGTTTTTTAAAAAGTACATATCCCTATGTCAATATTGAAAAAGAATGCTTAAAATGGTATTAAATAAGAAGGGTTCGGGAATAATATTTTTTTTATGACATGAGTTTAATCCCCCAAATTATATATATTAGGATAAATCATGAAACATAAATCCCATTATGGTAAATCCTTTTGAATATGATAAGGAAAATGGAAGTTAAAACATGAAAGAATTTTTAGAAAATATTTTTAAAATTATCGTAAGAGAAAAATTTAGGGGTTGATTTAGAAACTAATTTTTTAAAATGTGAAATTAAATTTTTTGAAAACATTTACCTTTTAAAATAATATCTTATAATGGAGCCTTGAAAATAAAAGGAATGAAACCTTTTTAATACTTTGAAAATACCTTTCTTGAAAACCCACATAGAAAAACATTATTTTATATTAAAACTTCTTTTTCCAAAATAGGAGTATAAAATAACATATATTAAAATATTAAGGTGGTACGAAAAGTTCATTATAAAACATTATAACTCAATGAATGAAAATTGAGTTACCAAAAAGATTTACCATTGTGGTAACAATTGAGTAAAATCCATTTGATGAAAATAAAATGATTTGGATTAGTATTTACCATGAATAGAAAATATATATGATAAATATACATACATGGGTATTGAATACACCATTCAAATTAAAACATGGTTCATAACATAAACATGTCACAATGAATTGAAGTTTGAGACAAAGAACCCTTGTGGCCTGAGTAACATTTTAATCAAGACCCCTTGAAATAGTGGGATTGTAATTGAACTTAAAATAACATGATTAAAAGATAATTTATGATATGATATATCAAATATTCAATATATACACCACAAAAATGAAATTAGGTGCATAATACCAATTATGACTCAAAGAGAAGAATTTGAGATAAAAACTCTTACCTTGTATTCCTGCTTACTAGACCGTGCTCTAGCCTCATTTATAATGAACATAATTATATTAATCACTTATCTTATAATATTAATAAAAACATAATAATCATTTTATAATTATTTTATAACCATGAATTAAAAATATATTAACCGATTGTGGTTTATTTTCATTATTAAGTGTTAGAACTTTCAGTTTGTTTCATACAAACTTCAATAAGACGGGATCGATTATCACTAAGTTGTTTTAGGTTCATCATTACCAGATCATTAAAGATAGAATAGTCATTTTTTAAATGATTTATTAATTCCAACTTTCATTAGATGAAATGCATGAATATGACTTGTAAAAATGGAAATCACGATGAACTTGTTTTTGAAGGGTTTAATGATCGAAAGGTGATATATTAATAAATATTTTAAATATTAACAAAACCTTTCAAGAATAATTAAAACATATAAAATATTTCATTATTATATTATATTAATATTATATTAAATCCCAAAACCATTTATTACATAATCTTTATAACATCATTTACATAGGTGGTTAAATAGACCCAAAAGATAATGTGTTATAATAATTTAATGGGTATGGGGATGTATTTAGATAATGACAATGTGACATGTATAGTAGCTTAAAATTTTCATAAAAATCATTTTTACTCATTAAATCCATTCATGGAACCATCAATGATAGGTAGTGATGACAACTAAAATTTATTGTTTGTAGAGGTGGTAGTCTGCACGCATGCACGGTTAACGATCTCATTTCTCAATGAATGAACATAATGATGGTATATGAAAAATAATAATTAAAATAAGATATTTATGACATAGAAAACATATTTATAAATCAAATACATCCTTTATACTAGTCTTGAGATGAAGTGATGAAAAACAAACCACTTCACATCATGGAGGTGGTAGTCTGTACGTATGCAAGATGGATATTTTGGTCTCTCTTAGTGGATGGAAAGTAATGAAATATTTTTTGTTAAATTAATATAATGAAATTTAATAGTACTAAATATAATTATTTAATTATTTTAATAGTGTTATATATGAACTAGGAAGGAGTATAGTAAATGGAAAGAGTAAGTGAAAGTAATACTCATGTTGGAAGCTTGAGTTTTCTCTTGGAAAACTCTTTAGAAATGAAGGCCTTAATAGTAACATTTCATTATTGAAATTGTAATGGTTACTTCCAAAAAAAAGTGGATTTGAAGTGTGTGTGGGTTTATATTATCCTTATCCACTCATTTTTAGAAAACCTAGAGTATTTTTTGGTGTTTTATTTTAACTTTTCGGCCTTTACCCTAATTTAGTTTTACCTTGGTAATTATTTTTTAACCATAGTAATTAATATTAATGTAGAATATTAAGCTTAGATATTTTACCTAATTTTAAGCATATAATTTTAAATTTATAAAAAAATTTACCTGAAGAAATTTTTAATAGTTTGAAATGTTAATTTTAAAATAAACACACATAACACGTAAAAACAGTTTTTTAGGAAAAGCATGTTATTAAGTTTAAAAATTTAGGTACAAGATAAGATTATACTAGATACTATTTTTATGACATAAATTGTTTTATTATAAAAATAAATAATAGTTATGTGGATTTCAAATCAAGAAATAACTAAATTTCACCATCAAATCATTTAATTAGAAGAAAATACTGAAAAAGCTTTTTTATTAAAGTAACATTTTAATGTAGTTCTAAAAATGTTGCTCATAGGTTTTCCAAGTTTAAAGAATATTTTAAATTGAATAAATTTATTACTTAATTAAAAAATTACTTAAAAGTTTTTTTTAATATTTTGGGACATTCTTTCATAATGATAAAATCATAAAAATTATAATTTTCACAAAAAACCATATTTTTCAACTAAAAACAACCTTTTCAAAAAAACTTAAAAAATATTAGTAAGAAAATTTTGATTCAAGGGATTCAAAAATTAAATTTATTTTATCAAATTTCAATTTTAATAATTTTAAATTTGGATTTTAAAATAAAATACATTATATAAAAAATTCTTTTATTGAAAATAAATGACTTTTTTAAACATTAAGTGTTCTCAATATTATTTCATATGAATTTTGATTTAAAAGATGTTAATTTATTAGTTCATGTATAATAATATTATAAAATTGTTCAATTTAATCTACTAGGATAAAATACACAATACTTAACAAAACAGTTATTTGAAAAAAGAAAATATTACTTTTATACTAAGTACACTTTAACAAATATCATTAATTATTTATATTCTAAAATTTAATTTTACTACTCCATTGATATAGAAATATTCATTTGAATTTTATCATATTTTAATGATATTATTAATATTTATACATAACACATAAATATATATATTTATAATATTTTAATATTATATTTTTATTTCTTTGTGAGTTATATTATTTTAACTTTACTACTTAATAATACATGACTTCAGTACACCTATTGGATATATAACCAATGAACATATCTGCAATGATCATATTTTCAACAACCATTTTTTCAATGACCATATTTACGGGGACGATATTTTTTTAAAGGGAATCTCTAGGAGTGGACTTTTCAAACCCTCCACACCTAGAAACCCCCCTCCCCATGAAGAGGTCATCCGAAGAATCCCCAATTGGAAAGGAGTCATTTCCAGTCGAGATGACAGAGCATCACATAGGTTAATAGTACGATCAGCGATTGGTCGACATACTAATCCATCAGCCAGGTGGTATGTGCCCTTATGCCCACCCGGTGAGACACCGGGTGACTCGGCAAGGCGAGCGGAGCATGGGAGGCGAAAATTCCACCAAGAGCAAGCTCCCAAGAATCAAACCACATACCTCACCGAACATTATTACTATAGTCACCATTATAAGGACTATATTTCATTCTAATATATATAGACTTACTAAATCATTCATTAATGTCACTCTCACTTTTCAAGGTATGGTTCTTATTTCATATTATAGATTTTTTGTAATTCTTTCTCCTTTCATGGTGGTCTTCCTCATTATAGGTTTTGTTTGGATTTTGGTGATCCTCAAGTTTGAATATGATCCAAGGTATTTATTATTTTTTAATATTTGATTCCACTACAACATAAATAGGGTTTAGCGGCGGTTTTGTGGCGGCGGTTCACAAAACAGTCGCTAAATGTTTTCTGAAAAAGGTTTCATGGCGGTTTTTAATAAACCACCGCTAAACCCATATTTTTTTTAAAATTCCCGACCCTTCCCTACCCCGACCCCCATTTCCCCCAACCCTCCCGACCCCTCGTGCTCCCTTCTTCCCACAACCCCCCCCCCCCCGGCGACCCCATGATGTCTCCAGCGAATGCGCAACCTCCGTCTCCGGTGACCCCGTGACCAGCGTCTACGGCGGAGCCCGCAAACGGCGACCCGCAACCCCCCTTCTTCCGGTGACCCTTCTCACTGCAACCGTGACCCCAAAGAGATTTTTCCATTGTGATAACATTTTTCATCTTTTTTTACAAAATTTTGTGAAATATATGTTTATTATTTGATTAGAATGTTTGTTACTCCAAGTTTTAGCATGTTAATTTGAAGAAAATTGTTAATTTGATACCTAATTCATGTTTAATTGAAATTTTTATTCCATGTGTTAATGGAATTGGATAAAGAAAATGAATCTGGAAATACTTATTAATGATAATAATAAAGAGATATGTTAATGGAAATTTTCATCCTTAAAATTCAACTAAACATGAAGTTTTGATTGAAATAATATTTAAATAATTAATAGGTTATGGTTGCTAATTCCATATGTTTCTCATAGTTTTAACCTATGATAAATGAATCAGTTAATCCAAAATAGAAATAAAACTGGTTGTTTGATAAAGATAATTGTTTGGGGTCGAGCAAGCCTATTTTCATGTGATGTTCAGATACATTGTTTCTAGGGCCTATATGCCCTATTAGCTCTTTTTATTGTTTATTTACTTCTATATTTTCTTTTTAATTGATTATTTTTATATGATTCTTTTTTATCTTGGGAGGGATGAATATTGAAGGTATATGGTTGATAAGACTTGGGTTTTTGGTTGAAGTTGGAACCTGATATGGTGGATGCATGGTGATATGCATGGTGTATCGGGGTTGATGGAATGGGTTGAACATGTGATTTCCCATTATTATGTTAAAATATAGGATAATTTCTTATGAAAAAAACTTATTTAAATTCAGTTTTTGATTTCCCATTATTTATTGGAAATGGAACCTTTAGTGGTGTCCTTGGTAGAGACTCTTATGTAAGGGTAGCATGGGACTTTTTTGAGTTGTCTTGGAATATAACCACATGCATTCTCCATAGACCTCCTTTTTAATGATGGATTAGTTGATTGGATTTTGAGCCTATTGAATTTTGTAATCATAACATGGTTTTAGGTTTGATGCATTCTCATTTTAAGTTGATATCATTTGGTAGGTAGTGCCCTTAGAACATTAATACCTTTCTATTACAAGGATTTTTCTGATGCTCGATTCTGTTCAGATGTCATTTCCCCTCATATGACTCTTTAGTTCTAATGAAACCCTTTTTTGGGTGGTTATTGTGTTTTTAGCCATTTTTATTTTCATGAGTATCGAGAAATGCTCAGTTTCAGTAGGATAGGCTTACCTCAAGCATTGTCGTCTTATTTTCAGGTAGCATGGCCCTTTATTTTCTTCAGTGTTGGACAACATTTTATGCTTTCATTCATGTTGATGGTCGTATGAGTCAATATGATGTTGGTTTAAATCTATTTTATATACCTTCTAATTCTTTAATGCATAGGGTGGACAAACTATGTATAGTAATCAGGATGTGCCAATTTCTTATGGAACCTATGGTAACATGCTTACATTTATGTTTTTTCTATCGAGTTCTAAATGTTGTAATGAATGTATGGAGTTCGGTTAAATAATTGAACCATGGGCTGTTTTTTAAGGTGTTGGGTCATTTACGGAGTTTAGTGATCTATGAATTAAATAATCAACTATGTCTCAAAGCATTAGAGGACTTCATAAAGAATAAGGTGTTTTGGAATGCTGGTCGGTTTGGTTTTGGCCCTCTTTATGATTGTTATGATGTAATGAGTATTCTTGAGGGGAGAATCAAACGTATGTTTGATGTGAATATGATATAGATAACTTATTAGTGGCCGATATATCTCTAATTTTGATAACTAGAACACTCCAAAGGTGGGGATAATCTTGTCATTTTTGTTAAACATGTGTCATTCCCGGTAGAATGAACACAACCTAATATGTCAATTGAAAAATGGAAATTTTTTCTATAATTTCTTTTGAACTCTCATGTATTAAATCTCTTCATTTATTGCTTGGAAATACAACTTTGATATGGTTGGTTGTGTATGAAACCATTGAGAAACACCATTCCTCTTGGAAGAAATCTAAGGTCAAGCCTAAACAATCACATAATGTCTCAGGTTTAAAATTCATTATGATCGGTTTTGATCACATGTCAATGGGGTGTTGTTTGAGGAAACATAAATGTGTGATCGACAGTGTTATGAAAAGTGTGTAACCCGATATTCTTACTGCTCCTCAATGAGGTGTTGACGCTGTCTCCTATAGACCAGACTTGTTCGGTTGGTCTGAAGTGGTAAATGTGATCAATGAATCATCTTTATTATATTATTCATACTTTATGATCAATGGGTCATCTTTATTATATTATGTTTATGTAATCTTACACTATCGTATATTTTGTGTAGGCACATTGTGATATACATGGATAAAATCTAGATCACATTATCGAGGAACACACCTCAGTATGTTAAGGGACTGAATGAGTTTTTAGATTTTGAAATTTCTAATCAATCCGTTGAAGGGAGAATAAAATGTGCATGTCCTAAATGTAAATTCAGAACATGGTTGAAGAGATATTAAGTTTATGAACATTTAATACTGAAGTAATTCCTTGGTCAATATTTGTGTTGGATTTGGCATGGAGAATCGAACATTACAGAAAGATTGAGCACTGATATTAATCCACAGAATGAGGTCCCAAGTTCGTCAACAATGGAAAATGAAATACAAAACCTCATAAATGATGCATTCGGCACTGCAAGACACCACTATCATCATCAAAACATATCAGAACAACCAGAAGAGGGTGCTACAAATTTCAACGTGACAAGTGATGTTTTTGAGACCGTAACATAGGAAAATCAAGATTGTAACATATCATTGGATCCTCCTCTTGATTATGTGGAGTCAAATGTAAGAGAAAACTTCACTGAGGAAAATGTGTTTCATGATTTAGTTGACGATGGAAATCAAGAGTTTTATAGTGGGTGTTTGAAATATTTAAAGCTTTCATTTCTGCTGAAGTTGTACCATATCAAATTTCTATGTGGAATTACAAATAAGGCAATGTCCATGATATTGGAATTGATTCGTGATGCATTTCCTGAAGCAAAAATCCCAGAATATTTTTATGATATGAAAAAAGTTGTTAACAAGCTTGGTATGAATTATACAAAAATACTTGTGTATCCCAATGATTGTATGCTTTATTGGGGAGAGGATTCAAGTAGATAGAATTTCAAGAAATGTTCTTCTTATAGATGGAAAGCAAAGGGTGATGTTGGAAGTCTGAATGAACATAATTTCATGGAGAAGAAGAAAAGGAACACACCTGCAAAGGTTTTGCGTTACTTTCCTTTGAATCCTCGATTGCAAAGATTATTCATGTCATCGAAAATCGCTGAATACATGAAGTGGCATTCTGTAGATAATAACAATGATGGGTTAATGAGACATCCACGAGATTCCCAATCATGGAAGACATTTGATTCATTACATTTAGATTTCTCAGCTAATCCAAGGAATGTTTGATTAGGATTGGCTGCCGATGGATTCAACCCATTTGGGACTTTGAGTACTAGTTATAGCATTTGGCCAGTTGTTTTGATCTCTTATAATCTGGCTCTGTGGATGTGTATGAAACAAACATCTATTATCCTTTCGATGATTATTCTTGGAAAACAAATGCCTGGAAATGATATTGATGTATACTTGCAGCCTTTGATTGACAAATTGCAGGAGTTATGGAGTAACGGTGTTGAGACATTTGATGTTTCTTCTAAAACAATGTTCAAAATGCATGCTGCTTTAATGTGGACCATTAGTGACTTTCCTAGGCTTGGGAATTTATCTGGTTGGAACACATACACGGGTTTGGCTTGTCCCGTTTGTAACTTTGATTTTGAGCCCAAATGGCTACCTCACAGTAGAAAATGGTGCTTCTTGTGTCATCAAAGATTTCTCGGTGAATCTCATAGATTTCGACTAAACAGATCAAAATTTAATGGTTCCATTGATCGTAGACCACCTCCAAAGTTGTTAACTAGTTCTGAAATATTGACACAGCTTGAAAATTTTGAAATAGAATTTGGGAAGGTTCATCATTTAAATGATAGTGGAAAACGGGCCTGAAGTGCATCGTCAAGCGAAATCGGAACGCAACAATGGAAGAAAAAAATTATATTCTTCAAACTTCCGTATTGGGAATTTAATTTGTTGCGGCATAATCTTGATGTGGTGCATATTAAGAATAATTTCTATGATAATATGATTTTCACATTTCTTAATGAGCATGGAAAGTCGAAGGATCATCTCAATGCTCGTAAAGACTTACAAGCAATGAACATAAAACGTGATCTCTGGCCAGATGAGAATGAAAAGTATCCTCTGGTAATTTTTGCAATGAAAAATAGGGATAAAGATACATTCCTTTGAATTTTAAAGAATGTTAAGGTATATGATGGGTATTCAAGTAACATCTCGAGGTGTGTTGACTTGAAGAATCATAAGTTACATGGATTGAAAAGTCACAATTCACATATTTTGTTACAAAAGTTACTACCATTGGCATTGCGTATATTATTACCTAAAAAAATTACTGCTATTTTACTCCAATTATGCACATTTTTCAGAAAACTATGTGAGAAATATCTACATCCATTTTAGCTTGACAACCTCCAGGAGAGGTTTTTATTGACCCTTTTTGCAATGGAGATGATCTTTCCTCCATCATTTTTTACTGTAATGATGCATTTAACTGTGCATTTGGTTGAGGAAGCTAAATTAAGAGGCCCCGTTCATTATCGATGGATGTATCCAATTGAGAGGTACTTTATTTATATGTTTTTCAGTTAAGTAAACAATTTTTGGTACTTAATTAAATTCATAATTATGTTTATTTTATTTCACAGATATCCTGGGCATCTGAAATCATACGTGAGAAATAAAGCTCAACCAGAAGGCTCTATTGCTTAAGGCTATTTGGCTGAGGAGTGTCTTGCCTTTTGTTCTCGATACTTGGATGATATTGAGATAATATTTAATCGATTTGGACGTGTTGATGACACATCGACTCAATCTCAAATACATCAGAAATCCAAAAATATTTCCTGCTATTGGCCGATCAGTTGGGAGGACCTCAAATGTGACACTGACTGAATTGGAATTATTACAGGCACATAGATATGTGATGATGAATAGTAAAATTTCAGATCCATTTATTGAAGAGTTGAGGATACAAACAAAGAGACGAATGAGAGGTCGAACACGAAATGAGAAAGATATAACGAAATTTGTTAATAAAGAGATTGTAGAATGGTTTGTACGACGTGTAAGCTCATAAATATTACAATAAGTACGAATATTAGTTTGACACATACATTTTGTAAATCTAATAAAGTATATGTAACATCCCCGACCCAGAAGCCTCTAAACTGGTGCTCCGAGCTGGGTGGTTACATGACCTTAAGCGCTCCTCCCCGTACGCCAAAGGCTGCCGACTAGCAGTGGGGGTCTATGTAGTCAAGTGGGGAGACTATAACCCCTTTTTATCAGAGTGAGCCACAACATAAACAATCAAATAGCGGAATTAATAAACAAAAACAAGGAGACAAGTGCAACAACCATTTCCAAAAATAAATATTCCATGTCATACTACAGTGCAAGAGTAAACAAAAGCCCAAAAATAAAGACAACGGCCAAAATCCCAAAATGGTCCCGACTCCAAGTCTGGATCCTCCACCAAGTGTTACCCATGTCCACTCATCTAACTATCAAGGACCCTTGCCCTTGTCTTGACCTGTAAATATGAAGTCTGCTCAGGTACCCAATGGCGGCCCGAGCAGGGTGTGAGTACAACTCAGTAGGCCACCACCAACGGTGTCTACAAAATATCCAGTACAAATAGGTAGTGCATGAAAAAAGGAAATGAATGATGATTTACAAGTAATTACTTAAGGTTCCATTAACTAGTTTAGAGCCAAAACCATTTCCATTCCATTACCATTCATTTATTACCATTGACCATCACTTACCATTTCATCACATTTCCATGGGATAATCACATACATTATGTTACATGGGTCTAAGGCCAACAATCACATGCAAGAGGTTAAACACATCGTTGTCTTATCTCACTAGGACCAACCCCCTCATAGCAACCATATCCTCACCTCAAAGCCTCAGTCCGGGTGGATGCAACCGATAGGGAAACAGAGCATCAGTCCTATCCCTACCCCATGAATTTAGGGTGGAGTTCAGAGCATCAGTCTTCACTCGACCCGTGGGCGTAGAGCCTCGATCATACCCCACTCTACCAAGCCATGTGCACATGCTTATATATATATATATAAGTAACCATCAACCTTCCATACCATTGCCCCTTGGACAAAGCATTCACAACACACGGGAAATTCACATCATTACTTAACCCATTAACACATTACCATTTCACATCATTTAACCATTCACCCAATTCCCATGTGTTATACCTATCTCACTAAGCATTCAACACTAGGCCCATAATTCATCCCATTATGGTCTTTAATCAGTTTACACATTAACCCATTTAACCCATTCATCGTTCCCATGAATCAACCAGTCAACCCATTCCAATTAACCCTTAGGTTATTGAAAAGTCTAGGTGCATCACCTAACTTCTATTCCAAGTTCAACCAATCATGCCAACACATTCGTCAAGGTCTCTACAATTCATTACAACAAGGTCACTTGTTTAATATCAATCCCTAAATTCGGGAAATACCGGCACATCCCATGGATGGCCCCAATTAGGCTAAGTCTATCCCAACACATCCCACGGGGATCATGAGGGTTCCCATTTTCCATTTTAAACACCATTATTACCAAACATGCCAAGGTTATCCAAAACATAACCAAAGGAAAGCAAGAACACAACTAAACATGCACAAAACCCTAAATAACCATGGGATATAACTTGTAGACCACCTACCTTGAAACTGCAGTTGAACGCACTCTCAATCGAGTCCTTAGACCTCGATCCGACCAACCTTTGGAGCTTCAACCTAAAACTCACCCAAAAGATAGGGTTTTAGAGCTTCGGAACAAGAGAGGGAGAAGATACAAACCCTAAACCAAAAAGAGAATAAAGGATGAGGTTAGCCTTACCCGGAGCTTCGATCTGCAACCAATGACACCAAAAACGCCTTAGAAATGAGGGAGATCAATCTCTTGGAGCTCTTGGGCGAATTGGTTCGTCCCTAGGGTGAAGAGGGTGGAATGGGAGGAAAATCCCGAGTGGGGTTTAAAAGCACAGAGTGGCAATTTTCTAAATTTTCCCAACTTTAAGTGGCTGCATGGTTTGGAAAACCGTGCGCATGCCACTGCCCGGAGGAGGAGTCACACGGTTTAGCCGCACGGTTTGGAAAACCATGCGCAAACCGTGCGCTCAATTCTGTCTAGAGGAGGGAGGGTCGTACGGTTTTTCCTGGGCAGGACACACGGTTTGACTGACCGTGCGCAGGTCGTGCGCCTTGGTCTGCTTTGCTCAGACTTCCCTTCTTCCATGCCCCGAGCCCCTGGAATACCCCCAAGTCCTCTCACACTTTCAAGAAACATTTTAATGTCCCAAAAGTAAGGTTTTAACCTAGAACAAAACAAAAACATACCTTTCCAAAAACCGGGATCTTACAGTATATTTCTTTTCTCATATCATGAATACTGATACTCGAGTAGAGGTGTCAGAAGATTTGAAGTTTCTTGCTAGAGGTCCTCTAAAACAAGTTAGAAAGTTCAACGCTTATAATGTTAATGACTTTAGATTTCTTATAGTCGATTGAGAAGTGGGTTTGAAAACACAGAATAGTGTTATATTTACATTTACTGAAGTGGAATACTACGGAAAGCTGCATGATATTATTGAATTAAACTACCACGGACATTTTTCTATTGTTTTATTCAAATGAAAATGGGTTGATATTATCAGAGGTGTTAAATGATATTTCTTGCAATTTACTTCTGTGAACTTCTCTCGCTTGATGGATGTTGGTGATCGTGAACTGAATGATCCATATATCTTAGCATCGTAAGAAAAAATGGTATATTATGTGAATGGTGTTGTTGATGAAGGGTGGAGTGTAGTTTCTCACATAATACAAAGAGATTTGTATAATATGGATGATGAAGTGGATAATTTGACCTCTGAAATTGAATTTAATCAACAAAAGGAAGCAGAATTATTTGTCCATCATGATATTGAAAATATTAGTCTAGAAAGGATGAATGAAGTGGATGAAGTAATGGAGCAGGAAACCAACATGATTCAAGGGGAAAATGATTGTATGTACAATTATTTATTTATTTAGCAACCACTTGTTTGATTTCTGAAGTCATTCATTATCATTGTTATATATATTTTGTCTATTAGTACTAGACATCTATTATCATTTTTAATTTTTTTTCTGCATAATTTTTTTGAAATATATATTCTGAACTTAATTTTATTTGATTAAATGATAGGAATTCCAAGGAAGAAGTGGTATACTATTTCATCTAGTTCCGCGACAGATGATGATCCATCTGGCTCCCTCCCCACGACATCGGAGGCACCAGCTACCTACACTCCTGCACCATCTCCCCCTGCACCATCTCTCACACCATTTTTGGATGTCTCGTTAGAGGGTGAGTCGTCGACTCCCCCTTCATGAGCCTCATCAGTGGGGCAGCGACACGCCCATTCCAGTTCATCATGGGCATACTGGAGTGTCACTGTCATAGGTACAAATTTTAATTAAATAAATTTATTGCATTTTGTTTATACTAATTGTTTGCTCATTGAAGATGACAAAAATACAAATATGGAGAAAAACATAAAAAGTTCATATGTTTGGAATATGATTGGAAAAAAGATAGTCGTGCCATTTGATTCTTATGGCATCCTGACGAATGACGCCGCGGGGTTACTTGGCTAGATTTTAGGCCAGTTGGCAGCAGAGCCCATTTCCCTTCCTATTTCATATGATTATTGGAGACATATGCCTCCAAGATGAAAAAATGAAGTTTTTATTCTCAAATAAAGGTAAATTTATTACATTATGGTTTAATTGAATTTCATGTTACTAATATGTTCAAAATGAATTTCTGTATACAGATGTTCTTCCACTTTACAGTTGCTGATGTGATAGCACGGAAGTGGATGTTAAAAAATCTAGGTAAAAAATGGAAATATTTCAAATGGGGATTGTGGTGTGATGTCAACGATACCTCATTGATTGTGCAACAAATTTATGAGAAGCTACCCAGTGGGGTACCAAAAGAACAGTGGAAAGTTTTTATTGACAGACATCATGATGAGAAGCAGATGGTATTAAAATATATATTATTATATTATCATCATTTTACATTTATAAATGTACATTAAGAGTACATGACATTGAATACATTACTATTAAATTTCATTTTATTTATTTCAGGATCTCTCAAGAAAGAATGCTTCAAACCGGGCTAAGTAAGTCATCCCTCACATTGCGGGCTCAAAAAGATTTTCTAGAAGCCGAACGACATTGGTAATCTTTTAATTAGTTTAAATATTTATAATACAGTATTATCTATTTAATATATTTAATTGTTGATTTATCTTTGCTTAATGCAGTCATAGAGTTTATGGCACGAAGTATCCCGAACTGAACTGTGGTTGGATGTTCACAAGAAATCAGATAGAAGTTTTGTTAATGAGCCTGCTAAAGAAGTTGGGGTATGAAGTCAATTTTTTATTATAATAACTTATTATCAGTTTTTACTGTGTTGATATATATTGATATTTTTTTTATAGGTAAAAATTAAAGAACTATGGGATGCCAATCCTGTGCAGTCCTACTCAGTCTCCCAGGATGACCCGGTTGCTAAAGTCCTTGGGAAGGAGCATCCTAGTAGAGTGTGTGGGATGGGTTTGGGACCCATACCATCTGAGGTTTTTATCAGGCCACCGGGGATGGCAGCTGCATCTACTCCTGGATTTAGTTAGCCTATACCTGGAGATGCTCATAAAGATATTGTTTCTCTACGAAACACAGTTCACCAGCAGGGGGATCAGATATCTACTTTGCAGAAAGAGTTGCTTGAAATACGTCATCACATGAGCAGATATGCCCCCGGTGGTAGTGCATCGACCGGTGGTATGCAAGTAAATCACAAAAAAACAAAATTATTTAGTTTTTTAACTTTCATTGGTTTTAATTTTTAATATAAATATGCAACCGTGTTTAATTTTCAATATAATGTTCTTACAGGTGACAGTAGAAAGTGGTGATGAAGGTGGCGAGGGTGACGATGCATCATCAGACCATGAGTGGTTGTATTGATCATGTGTTGAACAAATATGGGAGTAGTTGGTTTGTATATGTAACATTTGTGGCACATAGTTTCCACTAAACATTTTCATGTCCTAAAATTTCCTTGATTTATCATGTTTCCTTTTATGCGTTTTATTGATTTATGATGTTTATTTTTATGTCTTGATTTCTCGAGTGTGGTATACATCATTCCATTTAGGCATGTGTTTGAATTGGTAGTCGAGATTTTGGATGACTAGGAGTTAAACCCATTATTGATGTGTTGAACAAATTGGGTCATTTCACATGTTATACTATTTTGAATTTGAACTAAGTAATATTCTCTTATGTTGAGATGGTTTTACTATTTTTTAGTGGTGAGGGGGTATTGGATTCATCCACACCTGTTTCATACTCAATATAATCATGTTTCCCAACATCAATTAGGTTAATATTGAAGAAATATACTAATGTGTTACCACCAATAGGAAACACATATTTACATTGTAAGAGGGATATCATTAATTTGGGTGGGATCCCATAGGATGAATGATACTAGAGATGACCATGAGGAAAAAATGATAAAAAATTCCCCCACCCATGTGGGTTATGTTTTCCATTATAATTTTATAGTCACAATTGCCACTTAGGATAGATTCTGATGCTTTTAGATATTAGAGCATTGTAACCATCCCTAGTATATTATCTAGATATTCTAATGGTCCTCAAGGGTGTTTAAACTAGTAGGGGTATAAATATACTCTTGAGTGCCAGTGGTTGGATATCCCTAGTGGGATCAACTTTTAGATGCTTGAATATAGACAATAGGGAAAAACACCCTATATATCTTCTTGAGTACTCAATCTCACATGTTAATAAAAATGACTATAGTGAACATGATACTCATAATGATGTTCTGAGGTTATTTATACTTTATGGTGGACATATTTATCCAAATCAATATGATAAGAGAAGAACGTGTTCTCATGATCTATTGAAAGGATACAAAAAGGTTGGATGTGAAATTATGGACCAATGGTTTTGCCATAGAATATTTTTAGTTGGACAACCTGTGGGGCATTATTCCCTATAGATTACCATGAGTGTCATATAATGTCAGGATAGATCCATTTAGATGGTATTCTTGAAATAAGGTGTGAACCAGCATGCACTCATTTTACAAGGGTAGGAGACAATGTATTTCAGGGTATGGGGAACATATATTCATAGAAATTGAGTCCTATGTATGACATAACAATTGTTTTCATGCCTCACCATTGTGTTCCTTATGGGTACTATCATATTGTTTTTGTTCTTCAATATAATTGGTGCATTTGGTGATTCAATTTTAATTGAAGGATGTGATGAAGGTATTAAAAAGGAAACACAATGAAGAAACCCATCAATACATCATCAAATGTAAGAGTTCATAGTTTATCAATCCAATTCCATGTTAATGGATTCACATTAGGTTATCTATTTTTTTATGAGAACCTACAATGGGCTTCCATGTATATGAATATTTGGTATGGATGTCCTTTTAGATCTAAATTACAATGAAAGGTGTTCACTAGTGATTCATATACTATAGATTCTTCAAAATTGGTATTGGTAAAAGGTGTGAGATTTTGGGATCATCAAATATTCTTTGGGTAGAATCATTTGAATTATTGGATTCCCTTATAGATTTATGATTTTTTAATGAATAATATCAAAATACTAGTGTTTAACGAGTTACCCATATTCTTATGATCTCTCTGAATCTGTGTAGATATGAAAATATATGATTTTTAGGTTAATCATACATATAATACATGTTGATGACTCATTTTTTTAAGGCCACGTAGTTAGGAAATTATTCATTTTTTACCATACAAAGAGTTCGTAGGTGTTTACATTGTTGGGATCAGGCCCATGTGATGAGCATCATATGAATCTCTATAAATAGAATCATAACACACATAGTTTATTAATGATTAGTGGGATACATCATACCATTTATGTCCAATTTAAATAAAAATATTTCAAGAATCTTAACTTTTTGTGAAGGGGAACACTTTGTGAAAGGTACCTAGAAATAGGTAGTGTTTGAATTTATCATGAGTTTCCATTTCAGTTTCATCTTGGTCTTCAATGACTAATTTGGAGAAGGTATGGTTTTGGATTACACCTATTAGAGGGCCCATATATTGTTTTCAATATAATAAATGTCGGTATGATGATAATGGATGAATGCTTAAGAGGCTGGGGCATACAACTTGAAGGTGGATATGATATTGTGATATTAGGAGGGGTATCTAAAATTAAGGACTATATAAATAATCTAATACTAGAGTCTTTAACTAAGGTATTTTGTAAAAGTGATTCATATTATTCTTATCGCATAAGAATAATATCATGTTTCTTGATGTTGGGATTGAACCTTAGAGGGGAATATATTGTATCCTAGTTAAGAGGAATAAAATACAATATAATTGAAGGCATGCATTTTAAGGTAATGTGACATGATTCATCGTAGATTAAAATTGTGTTGAAATGACATGTGTAATGAATTTTAGAGTCATCCTACCAGGTTTAGAAGGTGATTACTATAATGTATCTCAATAATTATTTTAATTTATGATCAAATAGAACATAATGTTTTTGTGTATCATGATTTTTTTAAGAAATAAGTTAATAGAAGATTAGTCTTGTTACATAAAAGTGAACAATAAAGTATTGATTGAGACTAACACATGAGCTTCTCTAAGACACCTGGTATAGTAGATGTGTGTGGTGATGGTATATTTGGGGTATTAAACCAAGTAGGAGGCCCACAAATGGTAAATCTAACTATGTTTTACGCTCACTCCCTATATGGGAACACTGACACACATGTAGATCTAATGTTTCATTTTCAAGTGATATATATTATGGGGAATCAAGAAGGATCGGCTGGATGTATGTTTGGAGAGTAGTCAAATAATGAACCTATGTTTTATAGTTGATTCTATCATTTTTTTTTTCAATTTATTCTATTCTGATTTTCTAGGTTGATGTTTCTTGTTGTATGTTGGTATGTACAATATGGTTCATTCTTATATAGCATGTCAATGTTTACCTTTTTTTCAATTTATTCTATACCGATTTCCTAGGTTGATGTTTCTTGTTTTCTGTTGGTATGTACAATGTGGTATTTCTGGTTTGATTTGTCTTTTAGGGCAGTGGTGCGGCGGAAATATTTTTTTTTTTGTCAGCTTTTCGCAGAGGTTTAAACCATCGCTAAATGTACATTGGTGGCAGTTTAAACCGCCACTAAATGGTGATAACCGCCGTGAAATGTAAAAAAAATTATGTTTCGCGGCGATTTTAACCGCCGCTACGTAGGTGCATCGTAGGTGCTCATTCCGCGGCGGTTCTGGTGACTTTAGCGGCGGTTTTACGGCCACTGGATTTGAGTTTATTCGCGGCGGTTATAACCACCGCGAATAAACTGATGTCCACGGCTCGTAAAAACCGCCGCTAAACTCAATGAAACCGCCGTGAAATGAGGCAACTACAACGTTTTCCATAAACCGTCGCAAAACGGAAATAACCGCCACTAATAGATTGGCGACACCGTATTAGGCGGCGATTTTTGTAAACCGTCACCAAATCCTTTAGCAGCGGTTTAAGCCGCCGCTAAACACAAAAAAAACCTCCGCTAAATGGTGATTCTCTTGTAGTGTTATTTTATATCTATTTTCCCCTATTGATTCATGCACATTTAATGGAAGTATTTTTTCCATGGTCAGTAATAATCCATGGTATGCAATGCTTAGTTTTATGTGATTTTGATTTAATATTCCACTTATGAATGAATAAAGTGTTAGTTTATTTCATATATAGTTTGACTTATTCCCTAATCTATTTCAATTCCTTTGAACAAATAGAAAAAAAATAGATTAGAATTATAAATGTATTGTTTATGGAAAGAATATGCTTTTTAAAAACTTGGGTGTTACATTATCCTCTTGTAAATAAATTACATCCTCATAATTTTAATATAATGATCTTTAATTAATTTAAAAACTGTAGGAATAATCGGCATGTTGATCGGATACCTGAATTGCTCGATATGATCGAAAGTGACGTTTATCTATCAGGTTTGGATTTAAGTGAAAAATCACATAAAATGGGACAATACAAAGAAAACACGCTTGGATTGACATTAAATAATGGTATAATGATCACACATATATTTTTGATTTTGTAGGAATTAACTTTTCATCCATCGGATGCTTTTATTTCTTGGTGTGATGGAAACTGATGGGAAACGTTGTTTAGCTTTATTAAAATGACATATCTCCTGTTAGAGGGTCAAAATGAGAAAATAACTTCTGATTGACATGAAAATCTGGGATAACATTCCTAAAATACTTTTTGATATGTTGGAATCAACCGCGCATCAATATGATCCTTGGATTGATCAATATGGCTTAAGGCATGATTTGACAGTATTACCATTTTTGTAATAATGGGAAAATCATGTGTTTGGGGGTTAAAACCAACCAAAAGAGCTCTGATTGACATTAAATATTAGTAAAATGATATTTATGTCATTTAAAATCTATTGTATTTATTAACACATCGATTGGATACCCAAATTTCTCGGTATAATCGAAAGTGATGTTTGTCCCTTAAATTTGGAGTTAAGTGAAAAATTGCGTAAAAGGGGTAAATTCTAATAAAATACATTTGAATTGACATGAAATCATGAGAGAATTATCAAAGAGTTGTTTTTTATCTGTATGAATCAACATCACATCAAATAAGATGCTCGTGTCACTCGGTATGATGGAAAAAGACACGTAACATTATCTAGTTTTATTAAAATCAAATATCTCCCATCAGGGTGTAAAAAAGGAGAAAATGAATTATGATTGATTTAAAAATATTAATGGGAATTTCTTAAATCATTTTTGATATATTGGAATCAACCACGCATCGATATGATGTTCATATTGATCGGTATGACTTAAGGTGTGATTTGACATCATTACCATTTTTGTAATAATGTGAAAATCATGTGTGTAGGGGTCAAAACTGACCGAATGAACTCTAATTGACATGAAATCTTAGGAAATAAATTTTTAAGTCATTTAAAATCTATAGGAATCTTTGGAACAACAATCAAAAGCTTGAATTGTTCAATATGATAAAAAGTGTCATTTGCCCCTCGGATTTGGAGTTAAGTGAAAAATCCCATAAAATGAGTTGATAATAAGAAAACGCACTTGGATTGACAAAAAAAACATGGGAGAATGTTCATCAATTTATTTTTGATCTGTAGGAATCAAAGTTGTGTCCATTGGATTCTCATGTCACCCAGTATGATGGAAAAATGAAAGTTAATGTTGTCTAGTTTTATTAAAATGACATATCTCTCGTCAGGGGGGTCAAAAATGAACAAACAACCTCTGATTGATGTGAAAATCTAGAAGAAAATTCCTCATATCATTTTTTATTTTTTGGAATCAATCACATGTCAACCCGATGCCCGAACTGATTGTTATGGCTTAAGGTATGACTTGACATTATTATCATTTTTGTAATAATGGGAAATCATGTATGTAGGGGTCAAAACTGACCAAACGAGCTCTAGTAGACATAAAATCTTAATACAATGATCTTTAAGTCATTTCAAATCTTTAGGAATCATTGACACATTGATCAGATACTTGAATTGCTCGGTATGATCGAAAGTGGCATTTGTCCCTCAGATTTGTAGTTAAGTGACAAATCATGTAAAATGATACAAAGAAAATGCACTTGTATTGACATGCAATCTTGGGAGAATGATCATGAAGTTGTTTTTGATCTTTAGGAATCAACGTTGCATCCATCAGATGCTCATATCACCTGGTATGATGGAAAATGATGAACAACGTTATCTAGTTTTATTAAAATGACATATCTCCCATTAGGGGGTCAAAACGAGCAAACAACTTTCTGATTGATGTGAAAAGATAGAAGAACATTCCTCGAATCATTTGTGATATATTATAATCAATTGTGCATCAATTCGATGTATGGATTGATTGGTATGGCTTAAGGTGCGATTTAACATTATATCCATTTTTGTATTAATGTGAAAATTATGTATGTAGGGGTCAAAACCGACCAAATGAGTTTCGATTGACATGAAATTTTAGGATAAAGATGTTTAAGTCATTTAAAATTTGTAGGAATCTTCAGCACATTGATCAGATATCCAAATTGCTCAGTATGATTGAAAGTGATGTTTGTCCCTCAGATTTGGAGGTAAGTGACAAATCACATAAAGGAGGTCAATACTAAGAAAACACGCTTTGATTGACATGAAATCATGGGATAACGATCACTGAGCCATTTTTAATTTGTAGGAATGAATGTCGCATCCATCTAATACTTGTGTCGCCTGATATGATAAAAATGACGGGTAGCGTTGTCTTGTGTTATTAAAATGACATATCTCCCGTTAGAGGCTCAAAATGAGCAAACAACTTTTGATTGACGTACAAAACTAGGAAAACATTTCTCGAACCATATGTGATCTATTGGAATCAATTGCACATCAATCTGATGTTTGAATTGATTGGTATGCGATAAACTTGGTTTTCAACTTTTAATAGTCATTGCTTAACTGATAAATAGTGCAATCAGATATTTTAGATTAGCTTTGCCTCATTTCTATATTTATGATGTTTTCTATATGTAACACTGTACAAAATGTTTTGATTATTATATATATATATATATATATATATATATATATTAACTGAATCATTTTGATTAATGTTAAATATATTAATTTGTATTTGATTTGTTGAATTGTTTTTTGTATATATCAGTATGTGGATGGAGACAAAAGATCGGAAGGATTAGTAACAGTTTGGATCATTGGTTTTGTTTAGATCGCTGTTTTTTATTTCATGTTTTGTTCCTTGGCAGTTGTTTTTTGTTTGTAAATAATGTGAAAATTTGAAAAACAAAATTGCAGGCTAACGACCGCCAAAGGCGGTCACTATATGGTTTTATGTTGCGGTCGTCTATGGCAGTCGCTAATACTCTTCTCAACGACCGCTGACACGGTCGTCTGGGAGACCCCTATAGTGACGGCTTATGGCAGTTACTATTTCCTTTTAGCGACAAGCCAATTGTGACGACCAAAAGCAGTTGGATGGAGGTCACTAAATGTGATTTTTACAATAGTGAAGCATACATAAAATAAAAGAGATGAAAGAACAATTTAATTACAACAATTTAACAATATGCAACAATCAAATCTCATAAAAATGAATATCAATAAACGATATTTAGATTCGGATGATAGCGTTGCAATCAAGGAAAAGAAGCCAAAGCATTGAATTTCTTTTTCCTCTATTTGGTTTCTTTCATTTTCTAGTTCTTATATCTTGTTTTTTATTCAAGGGAGATGTGTATTGAAATATTTTTTAAAAAGTACAACGTTCGATGAAGATTGTTTTAATAAACCAGCGTGGAAAGGTAATTATAATGTCAGTTATTTATATAATTGACATTATAGGTGACTTGTGACGTCGGTTATCAAAATAACCGACATCAAAAGTCTGAACAGTTAGTCAAAATAAAGATTTCAATGTCGGTCTATATAACTAAGGTTTAAAAAAAATACTTACACCATTGACCATATTTACCTCGTCTAAAAAAATCAACATTAAAAGATATCATTCCACTAGAGATCGTACACAAACCACAATTAAATATGACAAACAAAACTTCCAAAAAAAACTTATAGATTGACCTGAACATCCTTAAGTGATGATAAGAGAATAAAGGCTATAAAATTTGGGAATGGAAAGATAATATGGGAGGTCCATTTCCCATTTCAAAAAAATGCTAAATCCATATTTTATAGTCGAGTTTCCATGATTTGGAGAAAATGAAGATTTGTTAGATTTTATTAAGAGAGGATTATTGAATATACGAAAACAGGTTTCTTTAGTAACACTAGACAATATATATAAGATCAATTACATCCGTCATCACGAAACACAACCCATAAAACAAAATACATTAAACACGTAGTCCTACAAACTTGATCCCACAAACACCCAAATTCAAATCACCCGACCACATGTGGGTGGTGCATGGGATGGGTGGGGCAAGGGAGATCATATGACTCCTAAAAAAGAAGCTTTTTTCTCTAAGATTGTACTGTATAGTATTGTTTGTATTCTCTGTTCCAATCTTTTCTCTGATCCGAAGAATACCCTTCTCGAGGAAAGATCATCTGGAGTTTCAAACAGTGGAATTTGTGGGAAGTCTTCCAAAGTCTTTGAATCCTGCAAAACCGCCGTCGTCATCTTCCCCTGCGGTTTTCATGTCGGAGGAACCCATCATCTTACAGCTTCTGAAGAACATGGTGGCGACGACGGTGTCGAGGACGATGAGGAGGGAGTGCAGGTAAGCAATGAGCAACCCCTCCAGAACCATGGCGGCGCTCGCCTCGCTCCCCGACTCACGATACGGCCGCGCAATCCGATGCCGGAACAGAGCCTCAATCGCCGCCATGCCCAGATTCGCCGGCAGCGCCAGCAGCAGCGCCATCGAAGCCCGCCCCCCCACCGTCCCGCACGCCTCAAGTATCGCCGGACAGCCGCCGCGTTTCTCCATCCCCGACACAACCAGCGCCAGATCGCAGATGACGACGGCGTTGGCCCGGATGACGGAAAACAGAATCGCTCCGGCCGTCGACACCACGGCGGAGGCCCTGGCGAAGGATGAAAGGCCCGATTCCCGGAGAAGAATGAAGGCCATGAACAGAACGGCCAGACCGGTGGCGTTCGCGGAGAGCATGAGGAAGGAATTGGCAATGTGGGTGCGGAGGAGGGGCGCGTAATTTGGCGGCGAAAAACAGGCGGAGATCGGTTCCGCCGGCGGCGGGTTACGGCGGCGTCGGAGGGCCCGGATCACGGCAGCTTTTGCGATGAGGAAGGAGGAGAGGGCCAGAGGGAGGGTGATGATGGAGCAGGAGATGCTCTGTTTGAGGCTGAGGCGGAGAGCGGCGAAGATCTCCGACGAGGGTGGGAAGCCCGCGGCGTCGAACAGGGAGCGCAATCGAGCATCGACGGCGGGAAAAAGCGCCGGCGCCGGTGCCGGCAGGATCCATGCCTGCGCGAGGAGCCAGGACAGGGAGAAAGGGAGCGCGATCGGTGCAGCGACGGTGGTGAAGTACTGGTACTGCTGAAGGAAGGTGTAGATCGATCTCCGAGCAATCCTGCGGGTCATCGCCAGCTGAGCCGACGAGCTCTGCTCCGCCGCGGCGGAGATGGGAAGAACAGGGGAGGGAAGAACAGAGGAGGGAAGAACAGAGGAGAAACTCGCCGCCATTGCAGCAGGCAGGGGAGCGTGGCGTCTCTGTTCCGATGAGTTTTCTTCCCTTTACCCTGCAGACAGTTTTCAGATTTTTATGGGTAACCGGTTGGCCAACCATCGTCAACCCACGTCAGCCATGGCCGCTCTGATAATGATTCTCCTACCACTAGGTTTTTTGGAAGTAAACTTTACGGATTAATATCATCTGGTTGGTGTCAACCTGATAGCCCAATCCAATTTTTAGATAAAAATAATATAGATGAATATAATAATACACACAATATATAAAATATCATAGAATAGAATAGAATATTATATATATATATAATGAAATTTATTATATACAATATTTAATATTTAATATTTTTATATATGTTCTGAAATGGATTGGGCACTAATCGAAGACAAAGCAATGACGGACATTAGGCAACATCAAATATTTGAAATGATGATGCCGAAAGTAATTTAATGACGATAGAATAAAAGAAATAGAACACAATGGATTTCATTAAGAGAGTGATCTCTCAATATATTATTCAAATATATATATATATATAATTCCCAAGGGCTATGAAACACATTAATGTTAGGCATTATCAAGAGTTTAGGAAATGAGGTGTCCACGTAAATATAGACATTATGACATCCATAAATGATAATTCATTACACCCCCTGAATGTCATAACTTCATGGAATCTCATCTAACCTTGATTAAAAAAAACTCTATAGAAAAAACAAGTAAAGTCAAAAGTTGTTTCATGTCATGGTGCTTCGTTATAAACTTTATTAGAAAAACTCAATGAGAAAAGTGTGATGAAGGGAAAAAAAGTACAACGTTCCCAACTCCCCTCGATTAGATCATACAATTGTTTCTTCATGGCAACAATTATTTAATTATGTTTTTGAGACATGTGAGGAAGACCATAGGTCATAATGAACTGTGTTGTTGAAATTTTTAACTCACGAGGAAGGCCAACAATTACCATTAATTATAGATATCCATAATAATGTATAACATTCTCTTGGATATCCGTTATGATGTATGACTGCCTCATTAAAACCCTTATCAAAGAAAAACTCTTCTATGAAAAAACCTTTGATTAGGAAAGAAGAGTACAATCAACATCAAGTCCTCATAATGTTGCATCTTTAAAAACCTTATCAAGAAAACTCAATGAGAAAAATTTGATGAAGGGAAAAAGGGTATAATAGTTACATTTTCCACTCATAAAGTCATGATAGACTTTTTCAGTATGCATATCCCAATTTTATAAATCAATTTCTCAAAAGTTGAGGTCAGTAATGCCTCTGTGAATAAATTTGCATGATTATCACATGTCTTTTTGCTGGATATCAAATTCCACCATTCTTTTGAAGACCAAGAGTGATTTTTTTGGGTGAGATATGTTTTATTCTATCTCCTTTAATATACCCACTTTTTAATTGTGTTATACAAGAAGCATTATCATTATATAATATGATGGGAATATTATCATACATATCTAATCCACAATTACTTCTGACATGATGAATAATCGATCACATCGAAACACATTTTGGACTTGCTTCATGAATCACAACGAACTCAGTATGATTGGAGAAAATCACATATAGCAACTTAGGCTAATCATACATTTATTTTACATCCTTTACACGATTTAAAACATTACATTTCATAAATAATAATATACCAAGGACCATAGGTTCATTGTATTTGAAGACTAGCTACATAATAAGCTTATTTTATAAAACTCGTGATCATTTCTCTTTAAAGGCACCATAATAGACCATCTTTTAGACATCTCATCAGTTAGACTCATCCTCATATCCCGGGTAATGAAAACATAAGAAAGAGGTGAATTCAGATACCCAATAATGAGTGAATAAACATTCCATCAAGGATGAGTTCATAAGAATAAGTAAAAAACATGATCATAAGGGAAATATTCTAACATCATGAGTGATAACCATAAACCATAAGTTAGATTCAAAGCACATGACATAAGAACTTAAAGCCACAAAAGATAAACATGGAAACATAATAACTATAACATGTCTTAGAAACATTTAACATAAACCTCGAATCATGAGAGCATAAGATCATAATAAACAACATCCTTTAATTTCGGCAGAAACATTTTCATAGGGTAATATTACTTTCATGAGCCACACCATTAGTGACCATGCTTATGAGAATCTAAAATGTACTCACAAAAACCTATCTTATGAGATATAAACTCTTAACCAATACATTAGAGGGTGATATAGGACCCCACTCATCAATCATCCAAAATTACGCGTTCCACTTAAAAGTCATTCACTTTTCAAATCATAAAGAACCCATGAAAATGAAAATGGGTTTCATAAAACATTCAAATGGAAATCATTCAATTTTCATAAAGAACCCATGGAAATATAAATGGGGTTTATAAAACATCCAAATGGAAATCATTTAATTTTCATAAAGAACTCATGGAAATAAAAATTGGTTTTATAAAACATCCAAATGGAAATCATTTACTTTTCATAAAGAACCCATGGAAATAAAAATGGGTTTCATAAAACATCCAAATGAAAACCATTCACTTTTCATAAAGAACCCATGTAAATAAAAATGGGTTTCATAAAACATCCAAATAGTATAAAATAACATCATGGATTAAATGATTTGATACCGAAAACTTGATCACCAAAAATAATCACATAATAAAAGAAAATATAGGGTGAAACATGAAACATAACTCCATTTGAGATATATCATTTGAATATAATGAAAACTAAATCCTAAAAAGACTTTTTTGAAAAAAAATTGCATTCATCATTGTAAAAGTCATAGTTATGAGTCTCTTTTTAAAGTCTTCTCTTTTTTTTGAAAAATGAAAAGAAAACCATTCATGAAAATGGATTTGGTTCAAAAACTATTTTCCCCTATAAACCAAGGTAGAACATCATTCAAAATGAAATGTCTTCTAAAATTAAGTTCAATAAGAAATTGTATAACTCAAATAATGGAGTTTGATTTACCAAGTCCCTTATGACTTTAGTAATTTTTGAATCAAAAGACATTGGAATATTGAAAATCACATGGTTCTATAAATTCCATGCATTAAATCATGGATAATTCTAAAATAAATTCCTGGGTAGTGTATAAACTATATAAATAAGAAATTGGTTCATAACATTAAAACATGTCTCAATGAAGAGAAGTTAAGATGAAAAACCATCACCTTGTTTCCTTTCATAGTTAATGACAATCTAGCCTCAACTAAAAAAACATAGCTAAATTAATAATCTATTTAATATCCTTATTCATATATTTTACCTTTTATATCTCTCATTTATAATTATTTATTATGGGTATATTAGTTAGTTATATCTTATTTCAACCATTGGGTGGTAATAAATATAACTGTTTGCACATGTTTTAAAAAGATGATATTGTTACCCATTATATGAATCCAAGTTAATCATTAATATATAATTTAATATACCATAATATATAATTTATATTGATTTATAAATCTCTTATATCAATCTATAAGTGTTTTATTTATGTTGTGTGAAAATGGAATCGACGTTGGATTATTTTGATGAATTTAGCGAATGAAGATGATACCTTAATAATAAGTTAAATACTTAATATAACCTTAAAAAACATATATCAATCATTATTTTATTATAATAATACTATAATATTAGTATTTATGTTCCCATAGTCTTTCATGATAGATTTTTATATTATCGTTCATATAGGTGGTTAGACTGACCCAAACTTGAACATACTTTAACTCGATGGGTGAGTATGGTTAAGAAGGTGTTTATTTTAACATAATATCATTATAAAAGAATAATAATGATATTATTTTTATTTTTTAATGATTTTGAACCAGATTTTAAGATTTTTTTATAAATAATGAAAAGGTAGATGAAAAATAAAAAACATTTCTTCATGGAGGTGGTAGTCTGCACACACGCATGATTGACGCTCCTTTGTTTTTCTAAGTGGATGGAAATGAATAAATAAGGGTTATCCCATTAATATAAAAAATATAATTATAAAAATGATAATTAATTCATCGTATTATTATGGTAATATAATATTTTTAATAGTAATATAAAGAAGAAAAGCTTAAGGAGATAATACTTACATTGGAGACTTGAACTTTCATTGGAATAATCATTAGAATTAAAGGGATGAGGATAAATTAGAGTGAACAATTTTTTTAAGAATTAGAAGTGGGTTATAGTGGGATAAAAATATAACATTTTCAAGGTTTAATTCAAAGGTGAAGTGTAATTTTGAAAGAGTGGTAGTGATATCCCTTTATAAGAGAAGAAAATGGTACTTTTGGAAACACATCATTTTTCAATAATGTGATGACACTATTCAAGGACCAATGCCTCAAAAGTAAAAAAATAGGGGGTATGAAGGAAGATAATGTATAAAATCCTCTCATACATTCATTTTGATACAACATAAGGGGGATTTAAGGCTATTTTTTGTTACTTTTAATATTTTATCCAAATTAACTTTTACTATGGTAACTAAATTTTAACTAAGTGATTTTATATCTTATTAAATATAAAAGGTAACCCATATTACCTATTTTTTATGTTCCAAACCTAAATTTTATCTAAATTTAATCCAATTAAATTTTTAAATGAGATAAAATTAACTTTTAAATTAAAACAAATTATATATAAAAAAACAAGTTTTGTAGAAAAATGGTGTTTTCACCATTAAGTGTTATTAATCTTATTTAGTATTGATAAGTCACTAGATTAGTGTTAATATTATTATATATATGTCTAATAATAATATTTTAGTCATTATATAAAACATATTAATATAATTTATTAGATAAAAATTATGCATCATTATTAAAATAATTCAAAAGTAACTTTTTTCACTATTAATGTGGTAATTAACATTAACATTGGTAATCTTATTTTTATACCTAAAAAAGAAATTTTACTTATTAAATAATATTAAAATTATGATCTAAAATATTATATAAATTTTATTAAATTAAATTTATACATGTAGGAAAATTAACTTTAATGTTAGCAAATGTAACGTGTAAAATTTTATTTTTAGAAAAAAGTGCATTTTTAAACATAAATTTTATGTATAGGAAAAAATTATCAATATTATTGATTTTAATTATATTAATAAGATTATTATTGTGAAAATAATAGTTATGTGACATTAAAATAAATTCAAAACCCAATTTTCCAATGTGTAAATTTAATCAAAGAGACATATGAAAAATAATTTTCTTAAAATATTACTTGATTTTCTAAAATGATATTCATGGGTTTTATATATTAAAAATAATATTTTTAAATGATTTATTTTAATTTATAAATATATATTTTTATATATATTTTTTCCAAAACTTACAAGCCATATAAAAGTGATGGTATTAGGAAAATCGAGGTTTTTCGCTATTCTCCTAAAAATTGATTATTTTAGAAAAATATAAAAAATATATCCTACAATAATTTTGTTGTGAGGAATTAAAAAATTAATTTCAATTTATTAAATTTAAATTCTATTTTTTTAATTTATATTCTTTTTCAAAGAAAAAAAATAATATAAAGAAAATGACTTTTATTGGAAATAACTTTTTCAATATTAACTCATATTAATTATTTTCCTTCTAAAGGTAACAAATTTTAATAGTTTACAATATTAGGGTTTATTATATATTTATTAATATTTTTCTCTTAATATTTTTTGTTTTTTCATGTTGGGTGTAGCATGTTGAGAAATCTATCGAACATAGTTTTTATTTAAAGAAGAAGAACTCTGGTCATTGCATTCTGCCTCCCATAAAAATAATTTAGTCCTCAAAATTTTATTACATATAAGAAAACAAGTGAGGTTAATTTTTAGTCATTACATCCCTAGGTTCCCATATAGTTTCTTTAAACTTATTATTTCTCCATAGAACTTTGACAAGATGAGTGATATTGTTCCACAACACCTTATCTCTTCGATCTAGAATGTACACTAGTTGTTCCTCATATGAGAGATCATATTATAATTGAACAACTTATAAATTCAATACATGTAATGAGTCTAGTATGTACTTAATCAAAAGCTATATATGGAACACATCGTGCACTTGGTAGAGGGTGGGCGAGAGTGATAACTAATAAGATATAACCCCAACATGATTAAAGATCTCAAAGAGACCAATATACCTAGGGATCAACTTACCTTTATTCCCAAATATCATAACACACTTCCAAAGATATATTTAAAGTAACACCTTGTCACCAAATTCAAAATTCATATCCCATCGATGATTATTTGCATAACTCTTTTGTTGACTTTATGCTGTATTCATATGCCACTAAATGGTTTGACCATTCTCCGTAAATTCTTGTACAAGGGAATGGACTATCAATTTCATCTCTCTAACTTCATCCCAACATGTTGGAGTCCTACATATCTTCCCATATAGATCCTCATATGGTTCCATATGAATGCTAAAATTCAAATTGTTATTATATGAGAACTCTACTAGGGGATTTATTGATCCTAACATCCTTGTAAATCCATCGAACAAGATCTCATTATATCCTATAGAGTTTGAATTGTCCTCTCAGACTGACCATTTTTCCAAGGATGATAAGAAGTGCTAAAACTTAGCTATATATCCAATGATTTCTGAAGACTTCTCTAGAACCTCGAGGTAAACCTCATATCCCAATCAAATGCAATGGACATAAGAACTTCATGAAGCCTCACCACTTCCCTTATGTATATCTTTGAAATTTTTTAAAGGTATAAATTTTCATTGATGGAGATAAAATGAACTGACTTCATAAGGAAATTGACTACAACCCAAATAGAATTATGAACTTTAGAAATTTCAGGGAGTCCTATGACAAAGTCCATGGTGATATTTTCCCATTTCCATACTGTTATGGGTAATGGTTACAACATACAATTAGAATTTTGTAGTTCATCCTTAGCCTGTCAATATACCAAGAATCGTGATATACATTATGAAAATTTTCTCTTCATATTATCCCAGAAGAAGTTTTACTTCATATCTATATACATATTTGTGATTCCTAGGTGAATAGAGAAGGTTGGGTAATGAGTTTAATCTAAAATTTTCCTCTTCAGTTATAGTTTTTATGGGACACATATATGGGTTCCAAAAATTATAACACAATATTTATCAAAGTAAAAATCCTTAATATTCACTACCTTTTTCTATAGCTCTACATCATCTTTTGGGGATCCGTTGATATTCACATGAATGTAAGGTTGGGAAATAATTTAGAAAAGATAGGATTTTTCTCTTAGCATTATGTAACATCCCGCACCTCCTCATTAGCTTGAGAAGATAGAAGGATATTACTTGGCCTTAAGCGACATCCCTAAGATTCTAAAGGCTGAAAATAAATGCTAAGGGATTTAATATAACAGGGGGATGATTTTCCCTTTGAAAATAAAACCACCACAACTAACATACCATAACCAAACAGCCATATAAATGATGCGTGAAACTAGACTAATACAAAAAGGAAAAAAATACCAAAAAATACCATAATCCATATCAGAGCACAATTTGGAAACCAAAAACCAATATAAGAGCATAAAGAATAAGAAAAAACCAACAAAACTTAAAGGCTCCAGAGAAACTGACTCCACAAATCCCAACATTATCCAAGATCCAACTCCCCAAGCCTTTCTCAAAGTATCATGAAGCATCAATAAATAAATGTGATACCTTTCCTTTACCCATGTTTTGATAAAAAATATCCGCAAACACACCAAAGTTCCCAAACAGGGGGTGAGTAATGAAACTTAAGATTTTTCCCCAAATGACTTGCCTACTCACGCCAATAAGAAATAACATATAAGAACATTTATATAAAAAATTTATATAAAACACTTTAAAACATTTAAATTGTTTATATCAAATCCAATAAGTCCACACCAAAGCTATTTTCCAACCAAAACAGTTTCCAAGGAAAAAAACCAATTAAGTCTTTCAAACCATTTAAAAAATCCCATTTTGGTATAATACATTCCATTAAACATATCAACACATTCAACCATGAATAAAACCATGGAACTCCCTATACTAGCGATTGGTGAGTCATTGTTTCACTAAGATGTCACTTATTGAACCATTTTGATGGGTGAAAGTTCATACACTTATCCATCCCACTTTTGATGGGGGAAACTTCATACCCTTATCTACCTCGAATTCACATGAACACACACCAACCATTATGCCAAAAACCAATGAAAAGTCGACCATTTAAATAAAACTATTCTTTTATTGAAAACATTTCCAGCAAACCATTTCTATAAATCTATAAAGACATATATTAAAATCACAACCAATTTCCACAATTTCACAAACCATAACTAAAGAGGGTCTCTACCAAGATTTTCACATCAATTTAATAATAAAATTTAAGAAATTAAAACAATTTGAAACCAAGACTTAAAGTAACAATAAGTGGAGTCTATATTGAAGACACCTATCTCAGAACTATGGTGGAAGCAAAGAAAAACATGAATTATTCAAAAAAATTGGTTTGAATCTATAAAGACTCACCTTATATCTTAATCCCTAATATCAACATGACCATATCTTATAATGATTGGAGTCAACTATTATAGATTTATCCCCAACAAACTAGATCTATGAATCTAAGAGATGGAAGAAGAATAGATCTAAGGAAAACCGCTAAGAATGGTGACTTACCAAAAAATCTAGCCTTCAACACATCAAGATTTTCTAATGGATCACTCCTAGATCGAAGGGGAGAGTCTCCATAGCCTTTGGTAAGAGTGAAAACCGAGTTAGGGTCAAAATAAGTACAAAATGAGAGGTTTAAAAGTAAATCTGAGTGAGATCCACTTTTTAGGATCTAAAAATTAATTGTGCATGGTTGGGTTTCATGGTTAGGAAAACCATGTGCCAACTGTGTTCCAACCACTTCCTCCCAATAACCTTCGCATGATTGGACCACACAATTAGACAAACCATGCACCAACCTTGTTTTCCCTCTATTCTAAAAATTATGGTTACTCCTAGGTGGCTGCATAGTTTGGCCAAACCACATGCCCAACCATGTGCCTACCCAATAGCCTCTATTTAAATTTTCATGGTTTCCTATAGAAGTTGCATGATTTATACTAATAATGATCAAATAATTTACCTCCATAAAAGCCCCCAAAAAATTCAAAAGTCCTCTAAACCCTCCCAAACTTCACCTAAAAACATTACATACTTAAAAACATAAATAAAGGGTTACTTGAAACTAGGGTGATACATTATCCCCACCATTAGCCTTTCCATCCATAGAAAGTAGAAAACCACTATTTTTATAAAAGAGTTTGGGACATTACTTGATCATTTATTTTTCCATTCACATGTATCTTCCAGAATCCGATCATGTTGCCTCAAAACCCACACTAGACTGATGATTTTTCCATGCAAGGCTTTTTATTTCCTATCTAAAATACATACTAGTATATGAAACAATTAGTCACCCTGCTCTAGGTCAATCAGATCCCATCGAATCACATGGTCATCATTAAGATGATACTTTTTTAACTAATATACATGAAAAAAATTATGCACTATACTGAACCATGTTGGGAAGCACAACTGATATGCCACCTCACCAACCCATTCAAGTATCTAAAAATGACCCATGTATCAAGGAGAAAACTTTCTATGTTTTCTAAAATGGCAATTCCCAAGCCTTAGAGAGATTATCAAGAACACATGATCACTCAAATAGAATGATAACAACCATCAATGATGATTCACATACGATTTCTGATGACTCATAGAAATCTCTATTCTCTTCCTAATCAACTGAATCTTCTCCATTGTCTCTTGGACAAGGCTTGACCCAACTAGTGAAGTCTCACCTATTTCTACCCAACAAAGTGGATAATGACAAGGACACCCATACAATGCTTCAAAATGATCCATATGTATCAGAGCCTGATAACTGTTGTTATATGAGAACTCCACTAATGGTATATAATCCTCCCATGATCCCTCAAATTCCATTACACAAGACCAAAACATGTCTTACAATGTTTTATCATCCTTTCTAATTTCCCATCTATCTAATGATGATACATCATACTCATTGTCAAATGAGTCCCAAGGGCTTGTTGTAAATATTTCCAAAAACAATATGTAAACCTCATATCTTTGTCTGAAACTATTAAAACCAGTATTCCATGTCTCTTTACCACTTCTCGAATATATATTTTAGACAAGTCCTCCAATATATGAGATTCATGAATAGGGATAAAATGAGGTGACTTTGTGAGCCGATCCATGATCACCCACATAGAATTGTGTTTCTGAACCATTATTGGTATAATTGTCACAAAATATATGGATATTTTCTCCCATTTCCAAATAAGAATAGGTAAATACTATAAAATACCCGTTGGATACTAGTGCTCTGCCTTAACCTAATGAGAAGTGATGCATCTTGAAATAAACTCATCCACCTTGCTTTTCATGTCAACCCACTAAAACTATGATTTCAACACCTTATACATCTTATATATTCTAGGATGTACATCCCATATTGAATGGTGGTAAGCATGACTAATTTGTTCTTAAAAATCCACAGGTACGACCATTCAATCTCAAAAAACACAAAACTGAACTCCCATCCAGCTTCCATCCCTCAATGTTCTCCCCACCATTGAGTTTTGAACTCATAGAAAAACATTATGAATCAAATGTATGTGCCTATTTAACTATCTCAACCAAATTAGGAACCAAATAAATTGGAAAGAAAACTAAAATATTACCTTGGTCTTCATAATCCAAGTGCATGTCAGCTATCACTAACATCAACTGTCACTGATATGAAGCCTCTTTTTTCCAACTGATCATATAAATTTATTCTTAATGAATTTGCCACATAATTTCCTTTTCCTGGTGTATACATCAAGTCAAAGTCAAACATTTGGAGATAAACCATCCATATAATTTGTCTCAGGTTCAAATCCATTTGAGATAAAATATGTTTCAAGATCTTATGATCCGTAAACACAGTAAATTTCTCACCAAATAGGTAATGATGCCAAGTCTTCAAATCATGGACTACATAAGATAACTACAAATCATGTATTAGGTAGTTATTCTAATAAAACCATAACTATAATGATCCATAAGAAACAACAAGATCTTCCTACATGAGAACACACCCCAAAATAGATCCTGATGCATCACAATACACCATGTACCCTTGTCCTAATTCTGGTAATATCAAGATCGATACCGATGTAAGGTGAAAATTTATCTCTTGAAAAGACTTCCAAAATTCATCATTCAATTTAAATGGAACATTTTTCCTCATAAAATACATCAGTGAAGCTATTTTTAAAAAATAAAAAACAAAGCATCAGTAATAACTAGTCAATTCAAGGAAACTGAATATCTCAAAGACATTCTTTAGTAGTTTCCAAGAGATAACAAACTCTATATTTTATAGATACATAGAAACACCTCTTTCAGATAAAACATGGGAATGTAAACATAACTCTTATATCCAAAATTTACACTTTGATAATTTTGAATACAGACAATGATCCCTCAAAATTCCCAATATTGTCATCAAGTGTTGCTCATGATCAAACCTTGTCATTGAATACATGAATATTTCATCCACAAATACCACAAAAAAATAATCAAAATATATTTAAAATATCTAATTAATCAATTATATAAATACTTCTGGTGCATTCATAATACTGAAAGGAATAACCACATACTCGTAATGTCTATATATACTCTGAAAAGTTGTCTTTGGAAATCATCCTTTCGAACCCGCAATTGGTGATAACTTGAGAACAATTCAATCTTAGAGAACCACTGAGATCCCCTCAATTGATCAAATATATCATCAATTCATGAAATTGGATACCGATTCTTTATTATAACTTGGTTATACTTACAATAATCCACACACAACTAAAGAGTTCTATCTACCTTTTTTAAAAAACAAGTTCGGTGCTACCCACAAAGATGTGCTAGGCTAAATGAACCCTTTGATTTCTAGCTATTCCAAATTAAATTTCAATTCCCTTAATTTTTATGGTGCCATTCGATAAGATATAATTAAGATATAAATGGTCCTTGGGAGGAGATCAATCATAAACTCCACTTCTCTTATGAGTAACAAACCTGAGAAATTTTTAGGAAAAACATATGGAAACTGATCAAAAAATACTAGAAAACCACTATTCTTGATCTATTCCATTGGTTCAAAAGTCTAATATGCCAAATGGTATGAGATCATTCTAACTTCTAGATCCAACAAGCCTATTGTACCTGCCTTTACATTCTGATCTCCTTTAAAGAAATGCTCGACACCATCATCAGTTGTAAAACTAACCTTTCACGTATAACAATTTGTGTGAGCCTTAAACATTTTCAACCAATACATACCCATTATTATTTCATAGAAATCTATCTTAAGCATATAAAAATTCCATATCAACTCATCTTTATAAACATTTATAGAACATGCTCTACATAAGAAGGCTCAACATTCTCTTTGACTAAGAGGAGTTTAAAGTTTCAAAATGGAAGACATCATCTCAATACGAAAACCCAAAAATTAAATAACATGATATGACATAAACAAATGATATTCACCCATATCAAAAAAAGCTTTCATAAGGGTAGAATTCAAAATAATTGTACCTCTCACCATTGATGGTCCAGATTGATCATCCACAATCACTTTATCAACTCCATATAACTACCTACTCGATGCACTTTTTTCTTTACTACCATATTGAGATTTACCTTTCTAAGGAGTAATGGTATTCCTAGAATCACCATGGCTAGATTTAATCTTATGTTTCGAAGTATTCTGATTCCCTCATCCCATCAAAGAATATGAAGTTTGCGAAGTATGATATGTGTTTCGGACACCCAACCTTGGAGAACTATGAAAATAGCACTAAAGATGCCTTATATGGTTGAAATTGTGGCATGATATAGGTTTTGTTGTATAATCTTTCTTCATGTGGTCTAAAAAACCACATTGAAAACATCCAGGCTTTATCTTTGGTTTTGGAGGAAGATTCACTGATCCAAATTTCTAATTCTGAGCCATTCCACTACCTTGTAAATAGGTTTCCCTCTTCCTCTTATTTAAAACATTATATTTCCCACCATTCCCTACAGGTATGAACATTATTCCTCCACCTATATTTCCCAGTATGTCCATTTATACCACCATTTCTCTATTGACCATCTCTATATAATCTGTTATACAAATCATGGAAATATTCGAGCGAATATCCTACCTGATCCCCAATTCAAAAATGTGTTCCTTCAAGGACACTCTAAAAGAAAATTTGGGTGAAAAATAGACTAAATTCATAAATTTATCTATATACTCTTTCTATGAGAGATTTTCCTGCTTCAAGCTAAAGAATTCCGGTATTCTTGCAATCCTGAATGTATGAGGATAAAATTTTTTATTGAACAATTATTTAAAATCCTCCCATGTAATGCCTTGATCAAATTTATCACGAACTACTAAATCCCACCCCTAATGTGCAAGATCCTCTAGAATATACATTTCCAACATGATTTTTAGATCTGATAGTGTGCCAAGGAAATCAATGATTCGATTCATCCTATTCAGACATACCTCTACCTTCTATGGTTCTGAATCACCCCAAAAGATGGGTGGATTTTTCTTTTAGAACTGAATGGAATGATCATCTTGAATTGGTTCATCCCTTATATTTCCTCTATCCACAGCTTGAAAATCTTGGAAAATACTATGAACCAACCGTTGGTTCACCTGTGGCTCAGGTGTAACCACATTCTCAACAACCTCTTCTGATTGGTTTATGCGACACCTACCAGGTTCTATTTTATACAAACAAAACAAAATACCATTAGTCTCACTCTCTAGAAACTAAAGGATTAACAATTTAAAATTTACCATATTACAACTATCACAAAAAATCTTTTCCAAAATTCCACACTTTCTGTTTTCAACCCATTTTTAAGAAGTCCACCATGATTTTTAAAATCAAACCATTTTCAAAATACCAATATCATTCTGTTTTCAAAATATCACATTTGAAAACATTTTTTTTTCAATATTTTTCAAAAATAAACATTTTTACACCAAATTATAAATCATTACTCAAAATGAAATATCCACTCCTAGTGGGAAGTCATTTATATCAATGCATTTCACGATCTTCTCATTGGTTAAACCCATGACAATGAGATTACAAATCCTATAAGTGTCTTCAGAACACTTATGTACTCAACTCTATAGTGACTTGAAGTTAAACATAGATAGGTTATCTATGACTTTTTATGATCTATATTTCAAGCTCCAAAAATCCTACTACTTTTTACCAAACCAACTCAAGGAATAAACTAGAATGATTGTCAACTTCAAGACCAAAGTAACTGATAAAAAATGATAAAAAATAGACACCACTTATCTCAAAAGACTTGGACCGACCAAGACTGATACCATTTGTAACATTCCACCCATCCTCAATAGATTGAGAATGTGAGTGGATATTACTTGGACATAAGCGACATCCCCAAGACACCAAAGGCTAGTAATAAATGCCAAGGGCTTCAATATAACTGGGGTACAATTTTACCTTTGAAAATAAAACCACCAAAACTAACATACCATAACCAAACAACTATCTAAATTATGCATGAAACTAGAGTAATCAGAAAATTCAATAATACTAAATTATACCATAACCCATACCGGAGTACAATGCAGAAACAAAAAACCAATATCAGAGTATAAAGAGGAATACAAAACCAACAAAAATCAAAGGCTCTAGAGACACTAACTCCATAACTCCCAACATGCTCCATGATCCAACTCCCCAAGACATGATAAAAGTATCATTAATCATCACTAAATAAATTTTATACCTTGACTTTACCCGTGTATCGATAAAAAATATCTGCAAACACACCAAATTACCCAAGTAGGGGGTGAGTAATGCTACGCAATAGATTTTCCCTAAATAACTCCCTTACTCATGCCACTAGGATAAACAATTTTATCACATTTATATAAATAAATTATATATAAAAATTTAAATCAATTTAAAATTTTATATCAAAGACAAGAAGTTCACACCAAAACCATTTCCAACCAAAACTATTTTGAAGGAAAACAACCAAACAAGTCTTTTAAACCATTTATCAAATCCCATTTTGGCATAATACATTTTATTACACATATCCACACATCCAACCATGCATACAACCATGGACCTCCCTATATTCAAAAGTGGTGAGTCATCCTTTCAATAAGCTGTCACTTAGTGAACCATTTTGATTGGGGAAAGTTCATACCCTTATTCATCCCACTTTTTATGGGGGAAACTTCATACCCTTATCCACCATGAATGCATATGAACACACACCAACCATTATTCCAAAAATCAATGCCAAATAAACCAATTCAATCATTTTAATAAAACTATTATTTTATTGAAAACCTTTATAACAAACCATTTCCATAAATCTACAAGGAAATATTTTAGAATCAAGAAAAAAATAACTTTTCACAACCAATTTTCACAATTTCCAAAACCATCACTAAAGAGGGTTTCTACAAAGATTTTTACATCAACTTCATAATAAAATTCAAGAAGTTTAAACAATTTGAAATAAATCATTCAAGTTCTAATAAGAGGAGTCAAGAGTGAATCCACCTACCTCAACACTATAGTGGAAATGAAGAACGTCAATAATTCTTCAACAAAACCAGGTTGAATCTCAAAAAACTCACCTTAGATATTGTTCTCTAACATCAACAAAACCATATATCATCATGATTGGCATCAAATATCATAGATATATCCCCAAAAACAAGATATATGAATATAAGAGAGGGAAGAAGAATACATCTAAGGAAAACCACTAATAACAGAGACTTACCAAGAAATCCAGCCTTCAATGCACCAAGATTTGCCAATGGATTTCACCTGGATTGAAGGGGAGAGTCTCCACAACCTTTGGGAGGAAAGAAAATCAAGTTAGGGACAAAATAAGTGAAAAACATGAGTCTTAGGAGTAAATTAAAGTGAGATAAACTTTATTAGGATCTAAAAAATTACCATGCATGATTGGGTCACACGATTAGGAAAACTATGCACCAACCATGTTTCATCCACTACCTCCCAAAAAACTTCACATGGTTGGATTGCATGGTCAGTAAAATAAAGTTCCAACCATGTTTTTCCATCTATTACAAAAAGAAAGATTACTCTTAGGTGGTTGAATGGTTTGGAAAAACCATGCACCTAATCATATGCCCAGCTAGTAGCCTTTGTTTCACTTTTCACAATTTCTTGTAGAAGTTTCACAATTTATACTAATTGTTCTCAAACCGTGCACCTTCATAAAAGCCCCAAAACATTTCAAAAGTCCTCTAAACCATCCCAAACTTCACCTAAACACTTTAAATACTTAAAAAACATAAATAAAGGGTTAATTACTTGAAACTGAGGGTGATACAAATTATGAATTCAATATTTATTCTCTATAAATCCATGAGTATTGGGTCTTTTTCAATCCTTATCATGGATAGAGTAGCATAATCTTTCCTGATGAGAGCATAAACCTCCTTATTTTCTTTCCTAGGTTGGTAATGCATTGAGTATTCATAATCTTTTATTAATTACAACCATCTCCTTTGGAAAAAATTTAATTCCTTATTTTTGAATATATATTTCAAGCTCTTGTGATCATTATATATATCAAACTTTTTTAGATATAGATAATGGAACCAAATCTTCAATGAAAATATTAATACCATTAGCTCCAAATCATGTATTGGGTGATTTTTTTCATGAGTTTTTAATTATTATGAGTCATAAGAAATTTCCATTTCATTTTTCACGAGGACGCATCCCAAACCATTATTAAAGGCATCACTATATATTACAAACCCTTACCCATTATAGGATAATGTAAGTATAGAAGTAGTGACAAACTCTTCTTCAGTTCCTTGAAACTTTCTTCAAATTACTATGTCCATAAAAACATAACTCTCTTCCATGTTAACTTGGTTAGTGTATTTTATATTCATGATAAGTTTATCAAAAAGCATCAATAATATCATGCTATCCTAATAACACTATGAATATCAATTACAATGTTTGATCTAGACCATTGTTCAATAACTTCTATTTTTGATGGATCTACAAATATTCCCTTGATAGTGATTACATAACACATGAATGACATACTTTGTAGCTAGAATTCACATTTACTAAACTTTACATACAAATTATCCTTTATTAATTCCATAAATACAATACATAAATGATCTTCATGATATTCCTTTCTATTTGTGTATATAAGAATATCTTCTATAAAGATAACCAAAAAATGATCTAGGTAGTCCCCAAAGACTTTTTTCATTAGATATGTGATGATGGATGTATAATTAGTCAATCATAATGACATCAATATAAAATCATAGTGTCCATACCTTTTTTCAAAATTTATCTTCAAAATATCATCCATTTTTACCCTTAACCGATAATATCCAGATAAAATTTTAATTTTAGAGAAGCACGAAGATCCCATAAGTTGACTGAACAGGTTGTCAATATGAGGTAAAGAATATTTATTCTAAATTTTTATCATTTCAATCTCATTATAATAAATAAAAATTTACATTTTTATATATTTCTTCTTAACAAATAGGATGAGTTCTACCCATGGTGAAGAACTGGGGTGGATAAAACTCTTGTAAAAATTATCCTTTATCTATTTATTTAATTACTCCAGTTCAATGTGATTCATTATATATAGACTACTTGTGATAGGAATTGATCTAGGTATAAGTTCAATCGATAACTCAACCTCATGCTCTGGGAAAGTCTAGAAAATTCATCTAGAAATACATCAGTATATTCCCATACAATAGGCATGTCATCAATGTTGACTTCATCCCTGATCATTTGAGTCAAGATTCCATCATTGGTGGATATCATAAAAAATATTATAGAATATGATTCCAAGGGGATATCATACTTATATTGATACTTTATAAAAGTATTATATGGAATACAAAATAAGATCTACTTCTTTTGATAATTGATATGGGTTTATATAAGATAACCAATTCATACCCAAAATCTCATCAAATTCAACCAAGGGTAGAAGAATTAAATCTATAGGAAGTATCCTACCACAAAAATTAATTGAAGAAGATTTATATATAAAAAATATTATCATTTTACCACCATTTTCTTTCATATGTAGTTTTATATCCCTCACTTGATGTGGTGTTTCCACATTCTTATCAATCTTGTGTGATATAACAAAATTATCCGAACCAGAATCAAATGAGGCACTTTCAAATATAGAATAAAGAGTAAGTGAACCTCACACAACTTTGTAATCATGATCAACCTTAGTGGCAGTGATCATGAATTCAATTCCTTATTCCATATACTTGGTAGAATTTTGGGGACTATTTTTTTCATTGGATAGAGGGATGGAAAATTAATTCACATTGTGTCTAAACTCCTTTCATTGGAATTATTATAGCATGGGTAGATAATTAGTTGGAAATTTCTTCTCCTCTGTTATTTCAACCAACCACTTTAACTCACTTCATTAGTTTCAGTCTTGGTGTCCTACTTTACCACACTTAAAATGATTTCCTAATCCTTTAAGGAAATTATTCCTCCCACACTTTTGGCAAGTAGAGGGTTGAAATTATTCCCCCCATGAGACCTACCATTGGGGTTCCCTTGGTATTCTACCTTCCTTTTTCCCTATACAGGGTACTGAGAAACCCCAAATTCTATCTATAACTTTAGCAAAAATAAAACAATATCTTAATATCTTCTAAAGTCTCTTATGGCCAAATCATTTCAGGGAATAATTTTTAATCCAATGAAGAAATAATCAATTTTACTTTCTGTATCAGATATAAAACTAGAGGCATATCTTTCAGTCCTCATGATGTTTTTTTCATAAATGTCAATGGATTAATCCTCATTTTATTTCAACTCAAATAATTCCCTATCTATATTTTTCTGAAGATTTTGGGGAAAATAATTAGTAAATAAAACTTTATTTAATTCTTACCATTCCATTAAGTTTATTTCGTTTTATTTATTTTATTCTTAATAAGATTCCAATATTGAATGACCTATCACTCTAAATAGTAAAAAAACATATCAATATTATCATGTTATAAGCACTATAGATTGGAAAATATCTTTTTAATTACATTGATCCATTATTGGGTGATATGTGGACTTGAAGATCTATTAAAAGATGGTGGACATTGCCACATGAAAGACTAAATAGAAAGTTTCTCCCTCTTTGGCATGTTCAAAATCTTAGCATGGTTCATGTTATTATTTATTTCTTGATATAGTTGAGTGATTATTACTATGAGGACATGTAATACATCTCCCATTCCATTAGGCTATTAGTTTGGGAAACCATCACATTTTCCCTCTCACCCATTGTTAACCTATTTCCTTCCGGTTCCATCCACTATTAAAACTATAAAAGAGTTAACATGAGTGATAAACAATTAAAAACATAATGGAATAATATAATAAAACGAATTTAACCTCAAATATATTATTCTTTAACACTATCATGTCAGTATATAATTATTTTAGTTCAACCTATATCATTCTTGGTCAAATATTAGGTTGGGTTTTCTCATACTTCTTAAATTAATCCTTCAAAGTAATTAGGAAATCAATACTTCAAAATGGTTCATAAAGATTATGGGATCAACCAAAGCATATCCCCTGGGAGTGAATACCCATGTGTACAATTATGTCTCTTTTTCATGCACCAGGTCACGATTTAGTTAACACCCAATATTCCCTTTTTGAGGGTATTACCCCTAGGTACAATTATGACAGAGTCTGTATACACTTTCCAGTATCTAGATATGGAAGTATTTTCTAAGAAAACCACATACTCAAGACATCATCAATATTTATGGATATCATCCTATATTTACACTATAAAATCCTACCCCAACTCATTGTCTTGTAGAGATATGGATTTCCACTAACCTTAGGGGACATCCCCAAGGTAATAAATACTAGAAATAAATGATAAGGGTATAGTAAGACATTTGGGGACTATTTTACTTCTTATAATAAATAAACCTATCAACATTGAACAATAAACATCCAATCCTCTTATATGATGCATGATTAAAAGTAATGAAAACCAAGAAAACAACAATATTAGTGTGAAAATAGAACCTAGATAAAAAGGGACAAGGAAATAAAGATAACAAGACCCAAATACACCCATGTGGTATCTTTACAAGTATATCCTGAACTAGCTCTAAGCTCTAACACCACCATCCCTTCCCATAGTATCAAGGTGCATCACTAGAGAAATATGAAACCTTCCCATTTCTTTTGTATTGATAGATAACATATAAAAATTCAATGGAGTTCCCAAGTATGGGGTGAGAATGAACTCAATATAAATTCCCCAAATACTTCCCAACACCCACCACTACAAAAAAACTTGTTATCACATTTTATATTAAACAACTTTGAAGTATTTTAGACAGTTTATATCAAAACCCTTAAATAATTTAAATGGATAAATTAAATATGTATTACAACCATTTATAATAATTTTCACACCTTTCCTATGTTTCTTCATGCACACACCCATGCATGCCAAGTGAAATTTCCATACTCATGAGAGGTTTATCATCGATCTACCAAGTCATCATAAGGTGACCAATATCCAGGTACCCTAATGGAACATTTCCCTTATCCAGGGTCACTTTTAAGAAATGAACTCATGAAAACCATGTATGCCAAATCCTAGGACAAGACATTTCATAATAAATCATTATTTCTTGGAAAAATTTCATCAAACACTTTTCTTGCATAAAAGAAATCCATAATTTTAAAACTATAATTTTAAAATTATAACAGAGTGGTTTTACAAAATTCATCATTTTTCTAATTTCCAAAGAATAAAAAATGGTTTCCTTCAATAATCACATCATGTTTACAAAAAAAAATCAAGTAAAACAATTTAACAAAACTGAACCTTCATGTTCTAGAATTGTGGAGATGAGAGAGAAGCCACCTATCTCTCAACTGATGGAAAAATTGAATAATGATACTTAAAAATTATAGATATAGGACCACCACACCTTCCATTTACTAAAACGAATAATATATCATCAATATTACCATCATAGAATGTAGATCTATCTATAATAGACTGAACTATGGTTTGGGGAGAGAGGATAAGAGTATATCTAAGAAGAACGAGGAAGAATAATGACTTAATGATGATTCTGCATCTCTAATGTGCTTTGATTTGACCAAATTTGTATCTATATTAAAAGGAATCACCTTAGGAGCCCATAGAGGAAGAGGAAATCAATAACCTATAATATTAGGGGACTAATGAGGTTTTTGGGCCTTAATTTGGATTAAAACCACAAATTTTGGGGTGAAAATAGTACATCACATGGTTAGGTTGCATGGTTTATCAAACCATGCACCAACCATGCACATGATACTAGAAAATATATAGAGAGATGCATGGTTTTCCCACATGGTTTGGAAAACTATGCACTAACCATGAAATGCTACTATTACAAAACTAGCACCTTACATTATTAGCTTGCATTGTTAGACAAACCATGTGCCAACCATGCTTCCCACTATATCACCTATCACACAATTTCTCCTGAGAAATCATACAATTTTTTCCAAATCATGTGCTAACCATGAACCTACCTAGTGAACCCCAAAACATGCTACATGGTTTTTGGGATATGGTTCATGGTTTCTACTAACCACATACAAACCGTTCATCTCTAGAAACACCTCCAAAACATGTTAAAACTATCATAAACCTCTTGAAACTTAACCCAAGCATTATACAAGCTCAAAATAAATAAAACAAGGAAATGTAACTAAAAATTAGGGTACTAAATTCTCCCCACCATTGGTATTTATATCCTTATAAAGTAGAAGACTAGTAGTGTTTTGGAAGAGTTCAGGAAAAAAATATAACAATTCTTTTTCATGCTCCCATGTCTCTTCTTAAATTTGACCATGATTCCATAAAACCTGTACCATACCGATTATTTTCCCATAAAATATATCTTATTTCCTATAAACAATCCATATAAACATATGAACAAATGTAGGATCCATTTCAAGATCAACATGGTCCCATCTAATCACATGGTTAAGGTCAGGTTGGTATATCTTTAATTGAGATACATGAAACACATTATGCATCAAACCAAACTTTGGAAGTAAAGATAACTTATATGTTACATCACCCAATTTTTTAAGTATCTAAAAAGGGATAGTGTACATTGAAGAAAAAATTCATTGTTTACTAAAATGATGATGCCCTAGACTTAGAGATATTCTCAAGAAAACATGACTAGATACCTAAAACGATGAAGATCATCGATGATGATCTACATATGATTTCCACCAACTCTAAGACATAGTAATTATCTTCTTGAAAATATGAATCTTAATTTTTTTCCTTGCACAATACTAGGCCTGATAAGTGAAGTATCACCTGTTTCCACCCAACAAAGTAAAGAAAAACAAGGACAACTATACAATGCTCTGAAAAGTGCCTTATATATCCAGGACTAATAACTATTATTGAATGATAACCACACTAATTGTATATACTCCTCCCATGATCCTCTAAAATCTATCACACAATCCCTAATCATGTATTCTAATGTTTGGATCATCCTTTTGAGGATGATAAGCTATGCTCATGGTCAATTGTGTTCCCAAGGTTTACTATAAGTATTTCCAAAATTGAGATGTAAATCTAGGATCCCGATCAGACACTATAGAATCTAGAACCCCATGAAACTTCACTACTTCCCGAATGTAGAGTTTTGAAAAAATCCACCACCATATTGGATTTATTAATAGGGGTGAATTGATCCAACTTTGTGAGTTGATCCAAAATGACCCATATGGAATTGTGTTTCTGAAACATTCTTTGTATACCTATGAAAAAATATATTTTTATCTACTCCCATCTACACATAGGTATAGGTAAGGATTACAACATACCAGTTGGTCATTAATGATTTTCCTTGACCTGCTGACAGGTGAGGAATCTTGAGACAAACTCTACCACTGATATTTTTATTTCAACCCACCAAAATTGTGATTTCATAGATTTATAAATTTTCTGAATACTAGGATAAACTTCTCATATTGAATGGTTGTAAGAATTAAGAAGTTGTTCTAGATATGTTGGGGGAACTACAATATAGTCTTGAAAACACAACATAGATATCCTATCTAGCTTCCACCCCTCAATGGTCCCCCCACCATTGAGTTTCGACCTTATGGAAACACATACTAGATTGTATGTCTAATCCTCTTTCATATATTCAACAAAATCAAGAACAAAACAAAATTGGAAATAAAATTACAACATATCCATGATTAACATACTCCATATGCATATCTTCTATGACTAACATTATATTCCATCAATTTGAAACTTATTTAACTAGATGGTTGTATGAATTCCTACTCAATACATAAACCATAGAGTTTCCTTTACCTAGTGTAAAATTAATGTTTAATTAAAACATTTGAAGATATTCCATCCATCTTCGTTGACTTAGATCCAAATCCCTTTGTGAGAAAATGTGCTTCAAACTTTTATGATTTGTAAAAATTGTAAATTTATCTTCAAAAAGATAATGATGCCAAGTATTTAAAGCATATAATACAATAGTTAATTCCAAATCATGTGTTTGTTAGGTCTTCTTATGTACCCATAACTTTCATGATTCATAATATATGACATGATCTCCCTGTATGAGAACACAACCCAATATATACCCTAGTGTATCACAAAGACTGCATAACTCTATCAACATCCTAGAAATATCATTATAGGTGATAATGTATGGAGAACCTTAAGATCTTTAAAATATTTTTGACACTCATCATTCCATTGGAAAGGAACACCCTTCATTTTCAAAGCTACCATTGGTGAGGAAATATGTGAAAAATCATGAACAAAACATTGGTATTATCCTACTAATCCAAGGAAGATGTGTATCTCAAAAAAATTATTTAGTGGTTTACAAGAGATAATTGATTCTATATTTTCAGGATCCACCAAAACTCCTTTTTAAAAAATGACACGACTAAGGAAACGTACCTCTTTTATCCAAAAATCACATTTTAAAAGCTTATCATAAAGGAAGTGCTCTTGAAAGGTACCCAACACTATCGGTAAGTGTTATTTATATTTGACCTTATTTAGAGAATACACCATAATATAATCAAAGAAAACCACTATAAAGGAATCAAGGTACCTTTAAAATATCTGATTCATTAATTACATAAACACTATTGGTGGATTTATGAGGCCAAAAGGCATAACCACATATTCATAGTGAACGTAACAAATCCTAAAGGTTTTTTTCACAATATATTACTTCCAAAATCATAGTAGGTGATATCTAAATTGTAAATAAATTTTATAGAAACACTGGTCTCCCCTCAATTGATCAAAAAAATAATCAATTCATGGAAGATGATACTAATTCTTTATCAAATCTTGGTTAAAATTATGATGATCTAAAAAAGTCTAAAAGTCCCATCAACATTTTAACAAAGAGAACCAGTGATACCCATCAAGACAAGCTTGGTTGAATAAACCCATTACTTTACAACTCTTCCAGTTTAATTTTCAATTCCATCAACTCTATTGGTGCCATACTATAATATGGAATTTAAATTGGATTAGTCCATGGTATGAGATCAATCACGAATTCCACTTCTCTTTCAAGTAGAAAACAAGAGAAATTATTAAGAAAAACATCTATAAATTGGTCAAATATGGTCGAAATGTAACACCCCAGGATTTCAGAGTACATTATCTCTTTAAAGTAATTCAATAGTTTGGGCTACACGCAACACCGATTTCGAGTGCACCACGACTTACCAAACTAGTCGTTCAAAAGTGGTTATGAATAGTATTAAATGAATTTTAAATTTTATATATTCCATATAATTTTAACATCCATATTATGTGTCTCTTAGACATAATATAAGAACAGATTCAAATTTTCAGATAAAAGAAGTATTTTTTAGAAAATGAAATTTTACCACCTTTTAATGGAGAACCCTTTTTAAATCCATTATTTGACACTTTTATATATTAAATTTGAAAAAATAGAATTATTATTTAAAATAAGGACATAATAATTTAGTTTGGATAAATTTTTGGTACTTTTATGATAACTTTCATATTTTGATGAATAGTGAAAAATACTAAATTTTAATTGAAAGCAACTTTTTTAATCAAAATAATTTATAGTGTTAAATTATGAATTTGAGTGGTTTTAAAGTATAATTAGATTATATTTTTATCATTTAATATAATTTAGGTCATTATAAGTAATTTCAAATTTGAATTAGACATAAACACATGTCAATCTTTTGATAGTTTTTACTTTTTAAAAACCCACTTTTTGGTTTTGACAACGAGAATTAATTTTAAATTAATTAATGAAACTTATATGTTTTGAATTTGGTAAAATAGACTTCATTTTTGAATTCGTATTATCGAAATTATCTTAGGGTGAATTTTTGGTATTTTTCTAAAAATTTTCAATTTTTAAAGAATAGTGAAAAACACTGTGTTATTGTTTAAAACCGACTTTTATTTAAATAATAATTATTTTTAATTTAAATTTATTTTAAAGTAAAAATAGATACATAATACCTATATTATTCCAATGTAATTCATTGGAGTCACTTTATAATAAGATTTGATATATAAAATTTTATAGAACTTTTAACGTCTTTTACCCACCTTATAGGCACATTTGCAAATTTTCATAAAACGCAATTTTACCGCTTCTGTGAATTAAATTTATAAAATAAAAGAGACACGATTTACATTATTAAGTAAAATTTGGTTAAATAGGATGAAAATATTTTTTGGTGAATAATAATTTTTGAATTTTTTTTACCACGGTTAAAAGTAAATAGGGTAATTAAAGGTAAAAATGATATTATAATCACCCTAACACATATCCTAATTCTATTGGATAAGTGTATTTCGACCAAAATCAATATTAGGAATAAAATATGATCCTTTTTTATCCACTTTAATTATATTAGGATATTTATTATTATTTTATTTAAAGAAGAGTTAAAAGTGTTAAATTTATATTTTAATAACTAATTTTTTTTAATATAGGGTTATACATAAGATAATTTCAAATATAAATATTAATTAGAAATATAAAAATATTTCCTATATCAAGGTATTTTATTTATAATTTTTAGACATTAAATAATTAAATTTATTTATGACATAATGATGATGCAGTAATTACCATATTAATACAAGATTAAAATAATTGATATTATAAATATTAAAATAAATGTAAATTGAGACTTATGATGCATTACACTAATTTTATAGGTTAATATGATATGTTAGGTATGAATCAATTAAATATTTTCTAAGAAATCTGATTGTTATGACTTTCACAAAAACCAAATACTAAATAGTGTCAAAATTGACATAAATGAATTTTTAAAACAAATACTATATTATTGAATGATATAACATTACTAAAAATCTAAGGTTCATCCAAAAGACCTGTATAATTATATATATATAAATAATTATCCACTTGGGGTTCTCTTGGATTTTTATAGTAAGTTTATTAACCATTTATTATAATAATACTAGAAGACATGTTAAAAGTTAAACTATTTAACTAAGAGTTAAATCTAAAAGATAAGGTTAATATGGCGACCTCAACTTGTCTAATACCTATTAGTTGAGTGTATTTAGACCCATTCCCACCTTATCCTCAAAATAAATCCATTTGTATCCATTATAAACTGAAAATGATTTTATAATAAAATAATATTTCAAACTTTTCCTAAGGTGCCCCTCACCTCTCTTATAAAAGGGCCCTTCCCCTTCTCTTAATTTCACACCTCCAAAACCATTTGGCTCGGCCAAAACCTGATCAAATTTACTCTAAACTACCCTCAATTCATCGTAGATGACTTAATTTGTTCATAAATACAACCTAAGAATCCCTTTTGATCAAATCAAAAGGAAGCACCCGAAGAAGAGGTAATAATTTCATCACCTCTTTCAAAGTTATCTTCTTCTTCCACTTCCTCTTTCTTTGTTGTTTACATAAAAAATAATAAATCTAATAGCTTATACATACTATGATGTTATTAAAAATGTGGTACAACCATATTCATTATTCTATCCATCCTATGAATAACAAAGTCGCCATACGTGTGTACGTACAACTTACCGTCTCCACGTTAAGGTGTAGTTCTTTATTCAACACTTCATTATTTGGATGAGTATAATAATGAGTATAATTTATGTAAATAATAAATATAACATGTTAATTATTCTGTATATATAATATACCATCAAATTATATATTATTTTACCATCAATAGAATGATATCTTCACTCGTGCGTACGTAGGACTTACCGTCTCCACGACGCGATGAGATTCATTTCCACGTTCACAATTCAATGATGATTATAAAAATGTATATTATTAATAAGTAAGTAATATATGAAATAATAATGCTACTGGATACATATATATATATATATATATATTTGTGTGTGTGTGTGTGTGTCTGTATGTATATTTACATATATCTCATTCACTTACTTCCCTTCAATACGATATGAAAACTGAAACAACGTTTATGTGTACATATGACCTACCGTCTCCATAAACAGTGTTTTCCATTTCATATATATATCTATTATAAATATTTATATTCTAAATATATATGATATATAAATCATTTTTTCTATTCTGGAAGTATTTAAATCATGATCTAAGTGATACGATCAAGAATAACAAGTTAAAACACATATGATAAAGAAAGCAATTTTTACCCAAAATGTTAATTTAACATGGAAATTATTATTAAATGGGTAGTATAAATTCATAAATTAATATTGTATGATATCATAAATATTAATATGGTTTTGGTATAATTTAATAACATACTATGGTCATTATACAGGAGGTTAAACGTACCCTCGACTTAAAGAAAGTACAAGGTAAGGGTTAATTCCTCAATCTCATTATTATCCGATATTGTTTATGTGTATTTTTTTACTGAGACATATTTATTATCCATGTCCATGTTTCATAAAATAGTTTTCAAAAGGATTCTTTTTTAGGGTACTCTTTAACTCAAACATCATTTTAAATGTTTTAAATATTTATTCTTCTAAATATTTCTCATTAATGTCCATGTTTTCAAAATGCTTTTAAGGATTTGTTTATATGGACATGAATGTTTTAAAATGTTAATTCATTTAAAAATTTTCAAAGTGGTATGGTAAAGTTTTATTCAAAAATATATTTTAAATGACTTCCTTTATAAATTTTTTGAATTTTAAATGATTTCATGAAAAAGGGGTATTTCACTCAAAGAGTTTTTATAATCATTTTAACTATATCAACATCCTTTACTGGATATTATTCTTGATTGAGGTTGATTTATTATAATACAATCTTCCATATTGTATTGAATAAGTTATGATATGTTTTACTGTGGATGTGATATTTTTATACCATTCATGGTTTATGGCTAAAGTATTAACATTTTGTATGCTAGTTTTAATACAAATGTTTATGTTATGTTTCAAAATTTTCATATGAGGAATGAAATGGAATTAGTAAGTGACGGGTGGGGCCCGCTATAGCCCCTCGATGCATCGGTAGGTCTCATGAGACAAACTAGTGTCTTGGTACAAGTCCTTGAAAAAATATTATTTTTAGTCTTGGCATGAGGCCTTGACTATGTGGTAATGATGTCCGACATTAGGCATTCCCTCATTATGAAATTAGTTACTTCATGTGATTATTCGACTAGTAGAATATCCATGTGCATGTTTATATGGTAATGTTTTATTTATTTTTTCCATATTATATTCAAGACTATGTTTAAAAAGTATGTTGTTTTTATTACACATCTTGCCTTAAAGGTTTATATCTTCCACTAAATTATTTACCCTTACTAAGCATCTGAACTCACCCATTTCTTATGTTTTAATTTCCCAGGATTCCAAGAAGTGTACTATGATTTATATGCAGGTTTAATCTAGAAGAATAATGAAATTATCAAAGGATTATCTATGTTATATTTTATGTTAGAAATTGTAATGTAAAGTTCATGTATGTAATCTATTTTCCAAGACTGCTAAACTGACCTGTCCTTTGAGACTTGATTCCTTGTAATAATTCTAATGTATTAAAATAATGCACCGACTCTGGGATTCTGGAGTTGGGATGTTATAGTTGGTATCAGAGGAAGTTTAAAAATAACCTTGAAAACTAGATTTAGAATAAATATTACTAGATAAAATTATCCTAAGATAATTTTTTGGATTAGTATAGAAGAAATTCCTAGAATTTTGGTAATGTAGAGATTTTATGAATTTTCCAAGCAATACATCCCTGTCTAGATACGAGCAAGTAGAGGTGGATCTGACACAGATGTACCTAGGAGTGAAAACTCTGACAAGGAGTTTTGGGCTTGACCTAGGGTATCCTGGTACACAACAACAGGCCTTGCTGCACTATTGGTTATGACACTCCTGGGGGATATGCTTAGGATAATTCACATTTTCTTTACAAACCATTATGAAGGATTTAAGAGTAAATAATTCATCAATGAATTTTTTTTATGATTATGGATTATATACATAAAATTTTCAATTTACGTTAGGTATTTTACAAGTTTGGAATTATGCATTGTGATTCATAAACTAATATAGTGTATTCCATTGTTTAGATATGGTGCCCAATAGAAGGAATGAGGACTCCATCAATACACATGATCCAAAGAGTAAGAAGAATCATATCTTTCATGGTCTTAAGCCGACATTTAGAAGGGAAATATTCTCCCACGTATTCTCATAATATGAGGAAATAGTATCATGTGTTAATAAGATAAGTAAATAATTCTCTGAGTCCTATGGCTTTAAAGGGAATCCATAGAATAAAATAATTGTAGAGAGAAAGATAGATAATGGGAAGAAGAGAAAGAAGGATTTTCCCATATGTGATAACTGTGGAAAGAATCACCTTGGTAAATTCTTGAAGGGAATGGGAGTTTGTTATAAGTGTGGAGGAAAAGGATACCAAGTATGTGATTGAAATGGTAAGAAAAAGGTTTCAAATGTATAATGCTTCACCTGCAAGGAGTTGGGACACTATGCGAATCAATATACCAATCATTAGAGTATACCCCAAATGATTATATTGGATAACAATCAAGTTATGATACTACCGTAGATGAAGAAGAATAATTAGTGTTCTTATATTATGTCATTTGAGTGTTGTATCAACGATGTACTGGTTATATTAATTATGGAAATAAATAAGGATTGTGCTGTAGTACTATTTCATTAAGGATTTGATATTATATGGTACCAAGAAAAGTGACTCAACAAAAAGTTAAAATTTTTAGAAAATACATGGTTGAAGGAAAGATAAACCTTAATATAGTCCTAATACTGAGGTAGTTTATTTGGATAAATTATATTGGATATTATTGACTACCTTGTAATTGATTAATTGTTTGTTTATTCCATAATTGTTGGAGTATTCACAATTTTTGGATATAAGGAATATATATAGTATTCTATAAGTAATAAGGGAGCATGAATGTAATCAATAAGGTTATATGGTAATTTAGGGTGTTACCATGTTTTAATAGAATACATGATTAAGGTACCCACATGTTATTATGTGGAAAAAAGAGATCTTCATTATGTTATGTTCATATTCCTTATAAATTTTTGGACTATGAGTTTGGACACAAGTATTTTGGATAAGTCTAAAGGTTTGAATGGATTAAGTTGGACATAGGATACTATGGTTTAATATTAAAACATTTCTTAAGATTATTTTTTGATTTTTTATAAAAAGGACAACACGAAGGTCAAACAATAACCCGTCGCGTCCGACAAGACCACAAGACTTGTACCAGCAACCGAAGGGCGACAAGGGTGAATTACCTAACACTGGCTTACATGATGTCCTGGTTTGTACAATGTAGTTTTTTTAAATGATCTGATAGATGAATTATAAATTCATTTTTTTGAAACCATATACAATTAGGATAAATAGAATATTTTTGAATTCTATTATCTTTTGGAGTGAAAGATGAGTTTGTGGTAGAAGTTAGTTAAAGGATGGAACTCTACTTGTCAAGTATTTTTTTCTCTTATTCTATGAAGAAATTAATTCTTAAACTTTAAGGAAGGTATCTTAAAACAAAAAATGTGTTATCTTAATAACTTATGTTTTTTTGAACTGATGGTATTTAAATCATCATAGATTTATAGATTTGAGGCCCTCAACATTCCATTTATTGTTCACTTGTTTGTGATTGATGAACTCAATCACTCACTATAAATATTTACGTTTTTTCACCAATTACGTGTCTCTGATTGCAACCAATGTTCTTCTATTTGAGATCATAATTTGGTGGTAACGTTTTCATTTCCCTTTCCCTCTTATTAAGACTAAATTTTATTAACCCTATTTCTGATGTGGGTTTTCCAAAAAGATATTTTATATTTTTAACCTTTTATTTTGGAAGAAAAATATAAAATTGTGAGGATGAAATTTATTGAAGGATGGGAGAATGTAACACCCACATATTTCAGAGTATGTTATCTCTTTAAAGTAATTCAATAGTTTGTGCTACACGCAACACTGAGTTCGAGCGCACCACGACTTACTAAAATAGCCGTTCAAAAGCAGTTATGAATAGTATTAAATGAATTTTGAATTTTATATATTCCATATAATTTTAACATCCATATTACGTGTTTCTTAGACATAATATAAGAACAAATTCAATTTTTCAGATAAAGGAAATATTTTTCAAAAAATGAAAATTTACCACCTTTTAATGGAGAACCCTTTTTAAATCCAATATTTGAAACTTTTATATATTCAATTTGACAAAATATAATTCTTCTTTAGAATCGGGACATAAAAATTTATTTTGGATAATTTTTTGGTACTTTTCTGATAACTTTCGTATTTTGATGAATAGTGAAAAAATACTAAATTTTAATTGAAAACAACTTTTTTAATTGAAATAATTTATAGTGTTAAATTATGAATTTGAGTGGTTTTAAAGTATAATTAGATTATATTTTTATCATTTAATATAATGTAGGTCATTATAAGTAATTTCACATTTAAATTGGTCATAAATACATGTCAATCTTTTGATAGTTTTTACTTTTTAAAAACCCGCTTTTTTGGTTTTGACAACATGAATTAATTTTAAATTAATTAATGCAACTTCTATGTTTTTAATTTGGTAAAATTTACTTTATTTTTGAATTTGTATTATCAAAATTAGCTTAGGGTTAATTTTTTGTTTTTTTTGGAAAACTTTCTATTTTTGATGAATAGTGAAAAACACTACGTTATTGTTTAAAACTGTATTTTATTTAAATAATAATTATTTTTTATTTAAATTTATTTTAAAGTAAAAATAGATACATAATAACTATATTAGTCTGATGTAATTCATTATAGTCATTTTATAATAAGATTAGATATATAAAATTTTATTGAACTTTTAACGTCTTTTACCCACCTTCTAGGAACATTTGCAAATTCGCATAAAACGTAATTTTACTGCTTCTGTGAATTGAATTTCAAAAATCCAAGAGATACGGTTTAAATAAGTAGGTAAAACGCAGTTCAATATGATGAAAATAATTTTTTGTGAATAGTAACTTCTGAATTTTATTTACCATGGTTAAAAGTAAATTGGTTAATTAAAGGTAAAAATAATATTATAATTACTCTAACACATGTCCTAATTCTATTGGATAAGTGTATTTCAACCAAAATCAACCTTAGGAATAAAATATTATCCTTTTTGATTCACTTGGATTAAATTAAGACATTTATTATTATTTTATTTAAATAAGAGTTAAAAGTGTTAAATTCAAATTTTAATAACTAAAACATTTTTAATATAGGGTTATACATAAGATAGTTTCTACTATAAATATTCATTAGAAAGCTAAAAATATTTCTTATATCATGATATTTTATCTATAATTTTTATACATTAAATATTTAAATTTATTTATGACATAATGATGATTCAGTAATTACCATATTAATGTATGATTAAAATAATTGATATTATAAATATTAAAATAAATGTAAATTTAGAATTATGATGCATTACACTAATTTTCTAGGTTAATATGACATTTTAGGGTTGATTCAATGATTTTTTTTGAAGAAATCAGATTTTTATGACTTTCACAAAAACCAAATACTAAATAGTGTCAAAATTGACATAAATGAATTTTTAAAACAAATATTATATTAATAAATGATATAATATTCCTAAAAATCTAAGGTTCAGCAAAAAGACTTATATAATTACAGATATATCAATAATGAACCCCTTGAGGTTCTCTTGTCTTTTTATAGTCATTTTATTTACAATTTATTATAATAATACAAGAAGACATGTTAAAAGTTTAACTATTTAACTAAGAGTTAAATATAAAAGATAAGGTTAATATGGTGACCTAAACTTATCTAAAACCTATTGGTTGAGAGAATTTAGACCCATATCTACCATATCATCTAAATAAATCCATTTGGATCCATTATAAACTGAAAATTAATTTATAATAAAATAACATTTCAAACTTTTCCTAAGGTGCCCCTCACCTCTCTTATAAAAGGGCACTTCCCCTTCTCTTAATTGAAAACCTCCAAATCCATTTGGCTTGGCCAAACCCTGCTCAAATATCCTCCCAAATACCCTCAATTAATCCTATAGTCCTTTATTTGATCATAAAGCCAACCTAAGAAGCCCTTTTGATCAAATCAAAAGGAAGCACCCGAAGAAGAGGTAATATTTTCATCACCTCTTTCAAAGTTATCTTATTCTTCCACTTTCTCTTTCTTTGTTGTTTCCATACCAAAATAATAACTCCATTATATTCTAAATTCTTTTATGATATTATAAATATGGTACAACAATATTCATTATTATATCTATCCTATGAATAACAAAGTCACCATACATGCGTACGCACAACTTACCATCTCCACGTTGTGGTGTGGTTTGTTATTCAACACTTCATTATTTGGATGAGTATAATAATGAGTATAATTTATGTAAATAATAAATACAACATGTTAATTATTTTTTATATATAATATACCATCCAATTATATACAATTTCACCATCAATAGAATGATATCATCGCTCGCGCGTACGTACGACTTACCGTCTCCACAACGCGATGAGATTCATTTCCACGTTCAACATTCAACGATGATTATAAAAATGTATATTATTAAAATATGTAATATATTACATAATAATTATACTGTAAATAAATATATATATATATGTGTGTGTGTGTATTTACATATTTCTCATTCACTTACTTCCTTTCAATACAATATGAAAACAGAAGCAACATTTATGGGTACGTACGACCTACCGTCACCATAAACGGTGTTTTCCATTTCATATATCTATCTATTATAAATATTTATATTCTAAATATATATGATATATAAATCATGTTTTATATTCTGGAAGTATTTAAATCATGATCTAAGTGATAGGATCAAGAATAACAAGTTAAAACACATATGATAAAGAAAGCGATTACCTGAAATGTTAATTTAACATGGAAATTATTATTAAATGAGTAGTATAAATTCATAAATGAATCATGTATGATATCATAAATATTAATATGTTTCTTTTATAATTTAATAACATACTATGGTCATTATACATGAGGTTAAATGTACCCTTGACTAAAGGAAAGTATAAGGTAATGGTTAATTCCTCAATCTCATTATTATCCAAGATTGTTTATGTGTATGTTTTTACTGGGACATATTTATTATCCATGTCCATGTTTCATAAAAGAGCTTTCAAAAGGATTATTTTTAAGTTACTCTTTAATTAAAACATCATTTTAAATGTTTTAAATATTTATTCTTCTAAATCTTTCTCATTAATATCCATGTTTTCAAAATGGTTTTAAGGATTTATTTATATAGACATGAATGTTTTAAAATGTTAATTCTTTTTAAAAGTTTAAAAGTGGTATGGGACACTTCGATTCAAAAATATATTTTAAATTTCTTCCTTTATAAATCGTGTAACTTTTAAATTATTTAATGAAAAAGGGGTATTTCACTCAAAGAGTTTTACTAATCATTTTCAACTATATCAACATCCTTGACTGGATATTATTCTTGATTGAGGTTGATTTATTATAATAAAATCTTCCATATTGTGTTGAATGAGTTATGATATATTTTACTATAGATTTGATATTTTTATACCATTCATGGTTTATGGATAAAGTATTGAAATTTCGTATACTAGTTTTAATAAGAATGTTTATGTTATGTTGCAACATTTTCATATGAGGAATGCAATGGACTTAGTAAGTAATGGGTGGGGCTTTCTATAGACCCTCAATGCATCAGTAGTTATCATGAGATCAACTAGTGTCTTGGAACAAGGCCTTGACAAAATATTATTTATAGTCTCGGCACAAGGCCTTGACTATGTGGTAATGATGTTCGATATTAGGAATTCCCTCATTATGAAGTTAGTTACTACATGTGATTATTCGAGTAGTAGGATATCCATGTGCATGTTTATATGGTAATGTTTGATTTATTTTTTCCATATTGTGTTCAAGATTATGTTTAAAAATGCGGTTGTTTTTATTGCACATCTTTCCTTAAAAGTTTATAGCTTCTGCTAAATTATTTACCTTTACTGAGCATCTGAGATACCCCTTTCTTATGTTTTATTTTCCCAAGATGCCAATAAGTGTACTATGATTTATATGAAGGTTTAAGCTATAAGAATAATGGAATTATAAAAGGATTATCTATGTTGTATTTTATGTTAGAAATTTTAATGTAAAGTTCATGTTTGTAATCTAATTTCCAAGACTGTTAAACTGACCAGTCCTTCGAGACTTGATTCCTTGTAATCATGCCAATGTATTAAAATAATGCACTGGCTCTGGGCTTCTGGGGTTAGGGAATTACACGAAAAATCTATATTTCCAATTTCATCCATATATGTTAATGTAAACACTTCCAAATGATAAGAGATAATTTCAAAATTCAGTACCAAAGATCCTTTCCTAGTTTCATTTTTATCCCAATATTCTTTAAAAATATTCTCAACTCCATCAAAAGATGTGAATTTCACTTGCAGTGTATAACAATTGATATAGTCTTTGAATAATGTCAACCAATCCATCCCAAAAATAAAGTCATAGATATCCATGTATATAATTGAGAAATCTCATGCGAACTCAACACTATCAATATTTATCAGAAACGCTTCACAACTAAAGGCTCGAAACTCTTATTGTTCCAGGATTTTTTGAAGTTTCAAAATAGATGAAATCATTTAAACATGTAAACTCATATAATCAGCCAGACAAAAAGTAATAAAAGTGTGGGACATTCCTATATAAAAAAAAGGCCTGTATAGGGGTATCATTATTAATAATCATACCCCATACCATAGAAGTAATAGATTCATCATCCACTTTCACCTACTTAGCACCATACAATTTCTTATTTGATGCATCTTGCTCTTTGCTTTACTACTGCAATTGCATATCTTAAGTAGTTATGGTGTTTATAGAGTCACCTGGTCTTTCTCGGTTCTGAGGATGATAGTTATTATGATGAGATATTCTAGTTGAAGCATAATATGTCTGTGATACATAAGATGTATTCCTAGCACTAGGATTCAGAGTGCTATGACAATAATTCTAGAGATATCCCATCTGGTTACAGTAGTTACATGATCTAGGTGGTGATGTATAATATCATTTGATATCCTCAAAGGAAAAATATTGGAAACAACACTAATTTTAAGTCAAGGGGGGAATTTGACTGATCCTGTGGTCTAATTTAGTGATATACCACCACTTTGGAAGCAGGTTTACATATTTTTATTATTCCCAACATTAGAGTTCCCACCCACTCCCATGTGGATAAACATGCTCCCTCAAACTATATTTCTTGATATATATAATCTCTATATTTACCATCTATGTATATTTTATAATAAAAATGACTAATTTTTTTTTGTGAATTTATGATTGTATCCCTAAATAAAAAATGCATGAATTCAAGGATGCATGTGTTGCTACTTCCTATGAAAAGTAAATTATGTTTATAAACATAGATGAATATTATGTCACTGAGAGATTGTAAAGACCCATAAATTTGAAGGAAATTTTTTTTTCTTAATTTCTTTGGGATTTTATGAGTATGCAGTTTTTGACGGCGCCTTATTCTGAGGCCCGATGTGCCCGAAATCAATTTCCAAAGTTTATCTTGGGTACGTTCAGTGAACGAACGAGCGGGTTTTTATAACTTTTGATCCAGTGATCAGATTTGAAATCCGAGGGCACCGATGAAACCGCATCGCCTATAATTTCTTAAGAAGACTTTCACTGGAGTTGCGTTTTCTCGGGAGGTGTTGTTAAAAATAAAGTGGTTTAATTGAAGAGTGAAATAAAATATGTGTAACAATTTTATTTCTACTCTAAGTAATTATAACCTACGTGTGGAAGTGGAGGTGGGACCCACTAAATCCTAACTCCTCTTGATAGGATATTAGTGAGGTGGGCCCCACACGAGCTCCGCCTTTTCAAATTCCTCTAACCTCTCTTAAAGTTGGAAAACACCCCATTAATTTGTAACTCACCCACTCTCCCTCTTTAATTGCATGTCAAATCTCACATTAAATTGATTGATTAAAGCTATTCAATGAATTTAATTTTGAGTTTGAGTTTTTGAAGTTCTGAAAACGCACGACATGTGTTAATAAAATAAGGAAGGGATTATTTTATTTGGGGTTGTTTAGTTGTGTGAGGAGATTGGGAGAAAATACTCAAAGTCTTGAGGGTCATAATCTTCTTCGTTGGAGAATGCGAAGAACGTCAAGACCTTGACGAAGAACACCTTCACCGCAAGGAGAGATTGACGTGCCGTCTCTTCTCCTCTCCACAGTCGGTGTGTGACGCCTTTCCCGAAGAATGATGAAGCACCCTATTTTGATCTTCTTCCCGCTTTAAAAGAAGGGGGACACCGCTCCTCCTCGGACGTTCTCCGAAAACATATACGAAGCTTCACCTCGCGAAGCCGTTTCCCGCGACGATCACCATTCGACAACTTCTTCGAGGTAGGGGTTATGTTCAAATTTAATCAATTAATTTTTCGCTTTTTGTCATTGTGATTACTCGTTCTTGGCCGCTTGATATCGTTATAATGGGAGGAGGTCGGACCGCACAAACATGGCTAACCCTCCTCCCCCTTTTTGTTGTTGATTGAACTTCTACGTGGCTTGGAAACGGAGGCGACGCGGTGCCGTTGCACTGCGAGGGAATGAGAAAAACCACGGAGATGGAGCGCGGCACCGTCGCGCTGTGCCGGTGAGGCCGAAGGAGGTCGCGGCCATGAGATGGCCACGGCGGAGGAGCACGACGCCGTCACGCCGCGCCGGAACACCAAGGCGTGCCGCGGCTGGGGGCGGGCAGTGGCAGAGGGGCGCGATGCCGGACAGGGAGGAGCCGCGGCCTATGGCCGCGGCGGTTCAGGGAAGCAGCCGGCTGAACCGGCCGCTGGAGCCAACTGGATGAGGGACCCCACGGGTCCCGCGGGTTTAGTTAAGGCCGGCCATAAATCGCTGGCCGTTTGTCAATCAAGGGGGGGCAGCACCCCCCCCCCCCTCCGAATTCCGCTCGGCCGAAGGCCGAGCCGCTGGCCACGCGGGCCGCGCCGCACCGCTGGGTCCGTCCATGCTGCTGGGCCGGGCTACGCCAACTAGTTCGGGCCGCGCCCAAATGGGCCGGACCCGGACCCGGGTCGGGTCGACCCAGTTCGGGCCGACCCAAGGGGTTTTGGGCCGGGTTGGTCTGGGCCCGAACCCCCTATTTTCTGAACAGATCTGTTCAAATGCCCATAACTTGGGCTACAGACCTCCGAACGATGCACCGTTAGTTGAGTAGAGATCCTTGGATCGAGATAGTCGTTTCGGTATATTACACTTAGGGTTTAAGAGAACTTTGGGTATGGCTGGGTTGGTTCGAACACGAAACCAATCGGGCTCTCGGAGCGGAAACACTTATAACTTGAGCTCCGGACGTCCGAATGACGTGTCATCGACTTTGTTGGTTTACTCTTAGTGAGACGGTTCTTTTGGCTTAGTCTACTCGAGGTTTGGACATATTTGGAGTACGGTCGGGTTGGTTTTGACTTAAAAACCAACCGGGACCCTGGGACAAAAAAGCCAATAACTCTTAGACCGGGCGTCCGATTGACGCGCCGTCTGTCGCGTTGAGTTCCTATTGACAAGATAGAACTTTGGGACACATCAAATCCGGAATTCGTGTCAGTTGATGTATCGAACCCCTTGGCTCGTGGAGCGGACCCTCCCGGAATCTAGCTTGCTGTGTGCGGGAACCCTAGAGCTGGCTGCGACTGCGATGACGACGACTGTACTGAAATCCTCTATGGGTTCGACAGCAACGACTACCGTATTGGAATCCTCCATGGGTTCGATGACGATGACTACTGTTCTTGTATCCTATGTGGTTCCGGAAGTATTTGGCTACTGTTCTTGTACCTATGTGGGTCCGGTAGTATTTGACCTCTATACTTGTATCCTGTGTGGGTCCGGCAGAGTAGCTAGTCTTGTATCCTGTGTGGGTCCGACAACTTAGCTGGTCTTGTATCCTATGTGGGTCCGACAGATTAGATGAATCAGTGGCTACATCTGACCATCTCTATCGCCTTACGAAGAAGTATACCTATGTGAGCTGAGTCCTGTCTTTCAATAATTATCATCGATATGATTGTTGAGCTATCCTGTGTGGATTGGGTTGTGAATTCCTTTATGGAATGGGTTATGTTCTCCTATGTGGACTGGATTGTATTTGGGCTCGCATGCTGGAGCCTAGCTGGAATTGATAACTTAGGTATATGTATGGGAATATACCTAAGTAGAGTTAGTTGATACTTCGTGATTGTATCTTTCATTTGTGGTTTATCCTTCGTGGATTCTGGGAGACCTTCGGGGGTCTCTGGGTCCCTACTGAGTATCGTATACTCACCCCTGCACGGGCTATGCCCGCACTACGTTGTGTTGGATACAGACGACAGACAATACTGATCGAGGTGGGAGCTCGTGGAGCTGGACGGTACCAGGAAGTGGATCACTGGACGAGACGTACTCGGAGCGAACGGCTGGAGCCGTGGAGCAGAGGTGACTATCTGAACCCACCCTTCATGTGGGATTACCAGAGGACAGCTCGGAGTTGCTGCTTTACTTTTCTGCTGCTGTACTTTCTTTTTAGTTGTAATTTACTTCATTTAGGTTTTTATTCTGGCCCATTTACTTTCCAGCACTTACTTTTGTACTCAGTTTACTTAGTGTTTACTTCAGCTTGCGTACTCTGTGGTGTTTGTTTACTTTCTAAAGGCAATGCCTTCCTTTTTATCGGGATGTACGCCTTTGGTGCTAGTCACCAGCCCCTGGCCTATGGAAGGTGGGCTTGGGGTAGTCATGGCACGGGCCCCGAGAACGGGTCTTGACAGAGATTATATTTCTTTAATATAAAGATATCCATTTTTTAGTGACCTAAAAGTTGTGAGGATAAAATTTCTTATTTAAAAATTCTTCAAAGTCCTCCCATGTAATGCCTTGGTCAAATTTAGCCTAAAAAACTAAATCACACCATTTTAATTCTAGGTTCTTAATCATGTACATTTCCAAATTGAATTTCATCTCGACTAGTGTTCAAAGAAAATAGAATACTTGATTCATCCTATTTAGCCACACCTATGATTTTCAATCTCTGAATACCCCAAAAATATGGGAGGATTTTGTTTCTAATACTCGATGGAGTGATCCACTTATCAAGGTTTATCATTTCAGTTTCCTCTATCAACTACCTGAAAATCCTAAATAATGCTCTAGACAAGTTGTTAGTTCACATGTGGCTCAGGTGGAACTACAATTTCTATTGCCTCTTCTGGTTGATTCATATGATGTATACATAATTCCATTATCTATAATCATAACAAAACCCCACTTAGTCTCACTCACTAGAAAATAAATAATTATAGTTTTCAAATTATCATATTAACAAATACCACAACCTTTCTTTTCAAAATCCAACCTTTATATGATTTTTAATTTTTTTTCATAAATCATAAAACTGAAGATGATCAATGTATTCTTAATGGGAAGTCTCACTACCAATGCATGATATGCAATACTCACTGGCTAAACCCTCAATGACGAGATGAAAACTCACTTAAAAGTGTCTTAAAACACTTATGCACCCAAAGAACCCTAGTCACATGAAATTTAATATAAAAATGTTTTCTATGTCTTTTTAAGCTATAATATTCAAGTTCTGACATTCCTATCTCCTTACTACTACCCCAAAAAGATGGATGAATTGAATAAGAATGATACCATTTGTAACATACCACCCTAACTCATTATATTAAGGAGATATAAAGTGCTACTGACCTTAGGTGATGTCCCTAAGACACCAATGTCTGATAATAAATTCCAAGGATGTAGTAAGATATTGGGGGATAATTTTCCTGTTTATGATAAAGAAACCTATTAACATTGAATAATAAACATCCAATCCTCTTATATGAGGCCTGAGTAAAAGTAATACAACCCATGTAAACAACAATATCAGAGTAAAAATGGAAATAAGATAACAACTTCCAAGGAAATAAAGACAACAATACCTAAAGACACCCATGTGGTATCTTCACAAGTACACCCCAAACTAGATCTAAGCTCAAAATCCTCCCTCCCTTCCCAAGGTATCAAGGTGAATCACTAGAGAAGCACGATACAACCACCTTTACTATATCCCAATAGATAACATCAATAAAAAAATCGAAGATCAAAAGATGGGGGTGAGTATGAACTCAGTTAGAATTCCCCAAAGACTTCCCAATAATCACCACTAGGACAAAACTTGTTAGCACATTTTATATAAAACTTTTTAGAATAATTTTAAATAGTTTATATCAAAACCATAAAAAATTTCATTAGAAAAAATTAAATAAATATTAAAACTATTTCTCATCATTTTCATACCTTCTTTAATTTTTCACACACACACACGTTCATGCCAAGTGATAGTTCCATACTCATGAGTAGTTTCTGATCGATCCACCAAGTCATCATAAGGTGACCAATATATAGGTTCTTTAATGGTAGACACCCCTTATCCAGGGTCACATCTAGGAAATGAATTCACAAAAACCATGTATTCTAGATCCCATGCTAAACAATTTCACAAAAAAAAAATTCTTTCTTGGAAATATTTCATTAAACACTTTACTTGCAGCAAAATGAAACCATAATTTTAACACAATCATTTTAAAATTATAACAAAAGGGGTTTACAAAATACACCAATTCTTTCCAATTTCAAAAGAATAAATAAAAAATGGTTTTCCTTCAAGAATCACACTAAGTTTCTAAAATAAAATAATGATTTTTTTTAACAAAATTAATCCTTCAAGTTATAGAATAATAGAGATTAGAGAGAAGGCACCTACCTCTCTACAAATAGAGAAAGCAAAAAAATGGCAGTTAAAACTTCCAGTTTCAGGATAATCACACCTTCCCTTCAATAGATTAAATAATATCTCATCAATATTCCTATCATAGAGCATAGATCTATCTATAAAGGACTAGATATATAGTTTTAAGAGAGAGGAGAAGACTATATATAAGAATAATGGAGAAGAACAATGACTTACAGATTATTTCTGATCTCTAACACACTTTGATTTTTTTTTCTCCAGATAAAAAGGAATCATTTTGGGAGACAATAGAGGAAGAGGAAATCAAGATCCTAGAAGATTATGGGAATAATGAGACTTTTAGGCCTTAATTTGGATTAAAACATAAAATTTCAGGGTTCCAACTATACATCATATGGTTAGGTCACACAATTTATAGAAATGTGTTCTAATAGTGAACATTCTACTCGATAAAATCTTGAGAGCCACACATTTTGGAAAATTGTGAACCAACTATATGGTGTTACCTTCTCAAGACCAATACCCTACACAATTAGAATAACTATTTTCCAACCATACCCCTCCCCAATCACCTTTTACATAGTTTTACTTAGACACTTTCATGATTTTTCTACACTATGAAACAACCATGCATCTACCCAATGACCCCCCAAAACATGCCTTATGATTTTCTAGAGATGGTTTTTGGTTTCTACTAATCATGAACAAATATTACACCTATAGAAACACCTCCAAAACATATCAAAACCTTATTAAACCTCCCAAAATTTAACCCAAGAAATATATAATCACAAAATACATAAAACAAGGGTAAAGTACCTAAAACTAGGGGTGTTATGTAGACTCATATTTACGGTTTTCTATTAAGGTTCTCTAACCTTAATTATCAAAATAGATTCTCAAATCTCCAAAAATAACTAAAAATTTTCTTTGATACCAACTATAGTAGACCAATATAATCATTCCTTTATTTAACTTCCATTACATGTTTTAAAACCTTAAATTTCATAAATAATAACATCCCAAGGGTTGATAGGTTCAGTTTCTTTGGGGACTAGATATATAATAATATTATTTATAAAACTTTTAATCATTTATCCTTAAAGTAACCATACTAAACCATATTTTATACATCAAATTAGTAAGACTTATCCTTATAATTTGGGGAATAAAAACATAATAAAGGGGTGTGATCAAACTCTCAGTAAGGGGTGAATAAACATTTCATAAAAGACAAGTTCATAAGAATAAGTAAAAAACATTAGCATAAGATAAATAACATAACATCATGAGTAATAACCATAAAACATGAGTGAGATTCAAAGTACATGCATAAGAACTTAAATCCACAAAAAATCAACATGGAAACACAATATTTTATACCACAGATTGGGATCATTTAACATAAACCTTGAATCATAAGAGCATAATATCATTATGAATAACATCCTTTAACCATGAAATAAACATTAGCATAGGGGAACATTATTTTCATGAGCCACACCATCAGTTACCATGCTTATGTGTAACTAGAATGTACTCATGAATACCTATCTCATGAGATATAAAATATTAACCAATTTATCGGAGGGAAATATAGGACCCAACCCATCAGTTATCTATACTTATGTGTGAAATGTAAAATTCATTAAAATTTCAAATTATAAAGAACCCTTTTAAATTAAAATGGGTTTCCTAAAACATCTAAATGAAAATCATTTACTTTAAATAAAGAACCCATGGAAATAAATACAGGTTTCATAAAACATGAAAATGGAAATCATTCAATTCTCACAAATAACCCATGTAAATAAAAATGGGTTTCATAAAACATCCAATCAAAATCATTCACTTTTTATAAAGAAGCTAGGTAAAAAAATGGGTCTCATAAAACATCCAAATGATATAAAATGATATCATGAATTAAATCGTTTGATATTGAAAACTTGATCACCCAAAATAATCACATAATAACAGAAAATATACAGTGAAACATGAAACAAAAATCTATTTTAGATCAATAATTTTAAGATAATGAAAACCAAATTCTGAAAAGAGTATTCTTAAAACATTTTGAAATAATTGTTGTAACAGTCATAGTTACGAGTCTCTTTTCAAAAATTCTAAATTATTTTTAAGAAAAATGAAAAGAAAAACATTCATGATAATTTATTTGTTTAAATAAATATTTTATCCAAAAACCAAGAGAGAACATCATTCAAATTAAAAATTATTTTAAAATTAAGTTCAATAAGAAATTATATAACTCAAAGAAAAGAGTTTTATTTTCCAAGTTCCTTAAAACTTTAGTAAATTTTGAATCAAAATTAATTTTAAGATTGAAAATAATATAATTCTATAAATTCCATGAATTAAATAAAGGATTATTCCAAAATACATTTTTTTTATTTTATATACATCATATGAATAAAAAATCGGTTCACAACATTAAAACATGCCTCAATAAATAGAATTTGAGATAAACAACACTTACCTTGTTTCCTTTATTAGTTGATGAAACTCTATCCTCATGTAAAAAAAAATATATTCATTAATAATATATTAAATAAACTAATTCATATATTTTACCTTTTATATACCTTATTTATAATCATTTATTATTTATATATTGGTTAGTTATAGCCTATTTCAACAATTGAGTGTTAATATCTTCAACCATTTTTGAAGGTTATATAATGTTTATATAATCACCCATTATATGAAAACAATTTAATAATTAAGAAATCATTTAATATAATTTAATATCCAAATTATATTTATTTATAAATATCATATATCAATACATAATTATTTTAGTTATGCTGTGTGAAAATAGAATCGGTGTTGGTTTATTTTGGTGAATTTAGTGAACGAAGACGATACATTAATAATAAGTTAAATACTTAATATGACCTTTCTAGAACCATATATCAATCATGATTTTATTATAATAATATAATAATATTAGTATTTTTGTTCCCATAATCATCCATTATAGTGTTTTATAGCATCATTCATGTACGTGGTTAAACCAACCCAAACTTGAACACACTTTAACTCGATGGGTGAGTAAGGTTACGATAGTGCTTATTTTAACATAATATAATTATAATAGAAGAATAATGATATTATTTTTATTTTTTAATCATTTGAACCAAATTTTAATATATTTGTATAAATAATGTAAATCTATTTGAAAAACAAAAAAATGTTTCTTCATGGAGGCAGTAGTTTGCAAAAACGCACGATTGATGTTACTTTGTTTTTATAAGTGGATGGAAATGAATAATTAAGTGATATAACATTAATAAAAAAATATAATTATGATAATTTTATGAAATTCATAATAATATTATGGTGATATAATATTTTTAAGATTAAGATTAAAAATAAAAACTTAAGAAGAAGATAATACTTATGTTAGAGATTTGATCTTTCCTTGGAATAATCCTTGGAATTTAAGGGATTAGTATAACTTAGTGAAACCATGGTATTTATGAAGTTAGAGTGGATTATATTTAGAGAAAAAAAATCATATTTTCAAGGAGTAATTTTAAGGTGAAGTGTTACTTTTAAAGGGTGTAGTTGATATCCTTTTAAAAGAGAAAAAGGTCACTTTTGGAAACACACATCATTTTTAAGTAATTATATGACACTATTTAAGGGTAAATGGATGAAAAGTGGAAAAATGGGTTTCAGAATAATATAAGGTAGAAACTTCTCCAATATATCCCTTTTGATACGAGGAAAGAGTGATTTAAGGCTTTTTTACTTTTATCCTTTTACCTAAATTAACTTTTACTATAGTAACAAGTTTTTATCTAAGTGATTTTATATCTTAGAAAATATAAAAGGTAACCCAAATTAACTAATTTTTACTTTATGAAACTAAATTTATTCTCCATATGATTCAATTAAATTTCTAAATTATAGAAAATTAACTTTTAAATTAAAATAAATTAAATATAGAAAAACCATTTTTGTAGAAAAAGGGTGTTTTCACCATTAAGTGTTATTAATATTATTTAGTATTGATAAAAAATTAAATGAGTGTTAATATTATTATATATATGTTTAAAATTCATATTATATCTAGTATTTAATATATATTATTATAATTTATTAGATAAAAAGAATGCGTCATTATTAAAACAATTCAGATTCGACCTTTTCACCATTATTGTGGAAATTAACATTAAAATTGGTAATATAATTTGTATAAATGATAATGAAATTTTAATTATTAAATAATATTAACTTGATGATATCAAATATTACAACCATTTTATCAAATTTAATTTCTACATGTAGGAAAATTAATTTTAATGTTAACGCATGTATCGTGTAAAACCCCATTTTTTAGAAAAAAGTGGATTTTTAAGCATACAATTTTTGTATATGAAAAAATTATCAATCTTATTTATTATAATGATATTAAAAATATTATTATTTTTCAAATAATATTTATGTGAAATTAAAATAAATCCAAAACCTATTTTTCCCATGCATAAATTTAATTAAAGAAACAGACAAAAAATAGTTATCATAAAATATTATTTGATTTTCTAAAATGATATTAATATATTTTATAAATTAATTTTTTTAAATGATTTATTTTCATTTATAAATATATATGTATTATATAAAACTTTTTTCAAAAGATTCTATGTCATATAAAAGTGATGGTATTAACAAAATTTTCATTTTTCACCATTTAACTAAAAATCGATTATTTTAGAAAAATATCAATGAAAAATCATAAGATAATTTTGTTTTGAAGAATTAAAAAATTAATTTTAATTTATAAAATTTAAATTATAAATTTTTTAATTTATCTTTTTCTAAAAGAAAAAATCATAGTATAAAGAAAATGAGTTTTATTGAAAACAACCTTTTTGTTATTAACTCGTATAAATTATTTACCTTTTCATGTTAATAGATTATGATGTTTTACCATCTTAGTGTTTACTATAGATTTATTAATAATGTCTTATTAATATGTTGTGGTTTTTTTTACATTGGGTGTAGCATGTGGAAGAATCTGTCGAACATAATATTTATTTAAGTAGGAAAAAATTAGGTTGTTACATCACAAAAAATGGTTTTTTTTGTAGAACACTAAGAAATGGTAGTTCATCAATATGTAAATAAATATCTAGTATGATATATTTATTTATGTGGAATATATAGGTATCCATAATCATCATAACCATATAATTTTGGTCCTAAACATTTGTAATAAAATAATTCTCAATTTTTATATCCTTGAAGGCATCTTAATATCTCTTTGATACCATTACAATGTTGATGAGTAGGATGAGAAATATAACTTTATAATAAATTTATAGATAATTATATATCTATAATTATATTATTTTCAAGATACATTAGTTCTTTAATGAAACTTAGGTATCGTAATTTTGGATCAATAGTTTCTTCATTATCTTATCATGGTTTAAAAATATAATTATCTCTATCAAGTGATCATACAACCATTGGTGTACTTAATGAGTGTGGTTTTTCCATATTAAATATATGTAGGAAATTTTCAGTATATCATGATTTATTTAAAAAAATTCATCTTCAAAATTTTCAATTTGTAATCCAAGCCAATACTTTTTCCTTTTAAATTATTTCATTTCAAATTCCATATTTATATATTTAACTACCTTATAAAGTTCACCAGGGGTTCCAATATCATTCAAAACATCAACATATACTATAATGGTCAAAAATTAAGATCTAGTTCTCTTAAGGAAGACACATGTTCAAATTATATCATTTTATAGCCTTTATTCATTAAATATTCACTCAGATAATTATACCACATAGACCTTGACTACTTTAATCCATATAATGATTTATTAATCTTAATTGAATAAATATCTTGAGATCCTAGATATTTTTTTTTGATTTTTTTATCCATATAGTATTTTCATATTGTCATCATTATTAATATTACCATAAATATATGTAGTCAAAATATCCATCGAGCATAGTTAAAGTTGCGCTTGTATAACAAACATTATGAGGTATCGGAAGTGTAACAATCCAAAATTTTTATCAATGAAAATTCTATTCTTCTAATTATGTTATATAGTATAAATCACATAAAATCACATGTAGAACACAATACAAACTTTATAAATGAATAATAAATTAAATAAGAGGTATTTATAGAAATTAAGAAACCTAAACCAATGGAATAGTAAATTGACCTTTGGAATAGTAATATGACCCTTATAAATTGTAAACAGACTAATATAATAGATAATTCACCTATGAAAGTATAAATAAAATTTAGAAATCATATAAATGAATATATTATATATTTATATCTTGGTATAAGTAAATAAATGTTTTAAAAATGATAAATTAAGTGTTAGTATTTTTGTAAGTCATAAATATTTAATTACAATTTTATAATTAATGAAATTATTTAAAAGAAAATTTATTTAAATAAAATATTTTTATAAATAAATATTTTTTTGTGTTATAAATTATAAGATAATTTTATAAGATCTTGATTAATTTTTCAAAGTGTTATAAAATCAGTTATAATTTTAAAATTCATATTTTTAAAATAAATAATGATTTCAATTGAAAATTAAATTAATCATATTTTGAAAATTATTTTCATATAATAGAATCCATTTTTTAATTTTACATGTCTAAAATTTTTTAGGGTGAATTTTTGGGATTTTTCAAAAATACTTATTTTATTTTTGTGAATAGAAAAACATAGTAATTTACGGTATTAGTTAATTAAATTCATTTTTGAGTCATTATTGAGTCATGGATAATGTAAGTGGCCATTTTTTAGAACTCAAATGAATTATTTACTTTATTTAGTCATAATAATCCACACTATTCATAGTCTTAAGCCAAAATAATAAACTAATGAATAAAATAATTAAAAAACACCCCTCCTCCACTATAAATACCACCCCTCGACACCCATTCTCCTCACACCTTTCAAGCTTTAATACTTGTTCAAATTATTCCAAATACTCTTCCCAAGTATCTCCACCATGTTCAAGATTATTTTTTCTCAACAAAATACCAAACCCTTTTCCCTAGGGAGGTTCTCAAGGAGAAGAAGTTCAAGAGGTAAAACCCTCTTCCATTTTCTTTAAATTATTTTGAAGTAATTTTATTTTCTTATATTATCATCGCCTCACCTTTTACAAGTGGAATGATAACTAAAGTATAATTTATATACTTTAATTACATCATGGTAATGTAAGATCAATCATCAAAATACTTCCTCTCTCTCTTTTATTCTATAAATGAAAACATCACCGCTGATGTGTCAATTTACCAACATTGTGGAAGATGCATTTTTCATTTTACTTTAACTCCTTCAAGGATGGTAATAAAACCATTTTTATGGTTAAAAAGATTATAATATATGTATTATAGACTATTTAATTTTTTATAACCATTATATAAACATAATATTAATTAATAAAACAAATCTAGTTTGTGATGATCGAAAACCACCAAAATAATCCCAATGATCATCACTAAAGTTTTATCTAATGATTCATATTCATAACATATAAAAAAATGATATAAATAACTATTTAATATTATATAATTTAATTAATAACATATAATTTCAATTCTTGATAACTATTCCCATTTTTCATGATCTTCCATACATGAATACAAGTGAACCGATAGTGAAAACCAAGAAAACAAACACCCCCGAACAAAAGAATTGTATCTTATAACCCATATAAAAATCCCTAAATAAACTTAATAAAATTATAATAAATAAAATAAATTTATAAAATGTTATTATTTAATTAATTACTATATTTAATTTGATTATCTGGGATATTAAGATAAAGTGTAGAACACTTTCAGACATAAGGAAAGAGATTATACCAGACCCTCCATTTTTTTCTTCAGGTTACTCTTTCTCTCTCTTTACCCCAATATAGTTCTTCTTTATTTTTGTTTACTTATTCTAAATTATATGTATATGTTCCAAAATCATGTATCCACATCAGATCATCCTTTTTTGATGGGAATATACATGTTTTAAAAATATTCCCTTCTTAAATCTTCCTGATAACCATGCCTGATTAAAGGGAACTTCTTGATTTCTTACCCATTTTAAAGTGCACTACATAATTTGTTTTAAGACACCATTATTTTTATAAAATTTCTCATTTTATCATAAAAAATTATCTTGGTTAATTTCTGGTTTTTTATAAAAACAAATATTCCTTTTTTTAATTCTCTTTAATATTATCCTTAAACCAAACTAAAATATTTCATTTCTAAAGTTTCGTAAACACCTTTTTACATGTTTCCACTTAATTTGAACATAATTTATCATGATATATTTCTATTTTACCTAATTAATGATCATTTATGATTAAAATACATTCTTTCATGGACACCATTATGATATTACCTTTTTTGTGCCTTGTGACATGATTATGATACCCAATTGTTTCCATGGGAATCCCTTATGTTTATATTTGATTATTGATGTATGATTATTTATGTGTAACACATATTCATGAACATATTATGATGGGTGTTCCCAGATATTTTTCTAATGCATTGGGTGATGTTTATTCTCATGAGACGCCATGTGTAACGGTCATAGTGGTTGGCCTTGACTTATGCTCCATGTGCAACGGTTTTGGTGGTTAGCCTTGAATCCTACTTCTACATGTGAAATGAGCCTTTAATAATTCTTATTCCATGTTTTATGATACTTCCACAATAATATGACTCCATTATTACATAATCCCATGTTCTATATGTTATGATTCCATATGTTTATTCATGTTCCACGCCTTATTTATGCCATTATATTATTCCTTATAACCCATGTGCTATGATTTATTCTTATATTTATTACCTTATTGGTATTTTTACCTCATCCCTTTGTTCATGTATTCCCTAGATTATACTATGCATATTTAAACACTCAAAGGGTTTTAGGATCTCATTATTAAGATCAAATAATTTTTTTTTATTTTGGTTTCATGATTTATAATTATATATCTAATCTTCCAAAGATACTAGAATTTATGATCCTTGGTTTATATTTTATAGTTAATTATTCTTAAAATCATGTAATAATGTGTGTAAAAAGATAGGTCCATTATAGTTGGTATCAAAGGATGGACTAATAATTTTTGGAGATTAAGATTAGCGCACTTTAGTAAAAACCCTAGGGATAACTCTATCACCATGGTTAACCAAGATTGAAACTTAGGGTATCACAAGTTAGTATATACTTTTCATTTACAATTTTATACTTTTATATTCAAAGTATCCTTTTATTATTCTTATTATCTAAGTATTAAATCCCCCCAAATTTTACTTTCTTTTTCTTAGTTAATGGATGGAAATAGAAGAACCTGTGCCAAAAATCAATGTGATAGGATGTAACGCCCCAAACCCAGTTACACAGAGTCAGTTCATTAGTGCGTAGCATTGGAATGATCACAAAAGATCAAGTCTCTAAAGACTGATTAGTTTAGTAGCCTTGGAAACACTAGATACATTCATAAATGTTACATTACATCATAAAGTGAAAAAATACAATAACAAAGTCTCCATAGTCCACACTCATATCCTCTTCTGACTATCCCTGCAGGTCATTCATAAAATACTTCTTCACATCCTGGAAAATATTAAACATTGAAAGGGGTGAGCTCAGCTGCTCAGTAAGGATAACAATATAGCGGAAGCTTTTATAAATAAACATTAACATTTAAGGCAATGTAGAACTAAAAAAAATCCTTTTAAACTTGAACTTTAGCATAATATGGAAAAAGTAAAATGAAATAATGACATTTACTTACTCACATGGATATTCTACTAGTCGAATAATCACATGAAATATCAATTACCACTTTCATAATGATAGAATGCATAATTCCATACTATCATAACCACGTAGCCAAGGCCTCATGCCAAGTCTACAATAAGATTTTGTCAAGGCCTCATGCCAAGACACAAGTTTGTCTCATGAGACCTACTGATGCATCGAGGAGCAATAGCGGGCTCCGCCCGTCACTTATTAAGTCCAATGCATTCCTCATATGAACATGTTTAAACATATCATCAACCATAACATAATATTATAACATAAAACATGCATAAAGGAAACATAACATTTCCACATTTCAATCACAAGAAATAAATACAACACATTGATATAATAAAAAACACTTTCAAAACTGTTTTCAATACCAAAATAAAATAAAATTAAATCTTGGTATTTATTTTTCTTTTAAAAAAAGTTATGGCTTCTAGAGGAAGCCGAAACTCAAATAATGGTCACGGCGGAAGATAAGTCATTGTCGCCACATACGTATGACAAAAAAAACATTCGATTTTGTCGTTTAGTAAAATGATTCGTATAAAAATATTCCTTTAAAAAAAACATAAAAGTCAAAGGGGTTTATACACCATATAAAAGAAAGTTGTGTATAAAACAAAATATGTCTCAATGAAAGGATATTGAGACGAAGTCCCTTACAAAGATCATTTTTAAATAAAATATATCTATTATGTGTATTCACTATAAGTACACATAAATAAAGTACAAATACAAGATAGGACATAATAATATCATGACATAATTTGAAAGTAGGAGATTAACCCAAAGAATGGAAATTGGGTTAAGAAGTTCCCTTACAAAGATAATTTTTTTAAACAAAATAGATCTATTATGTGTATTCACTATAAATACAAATAAATAAAGTACAAATACAAGATATGACATAATAATATCATGACATAATTTGAAATTAGGAGATTAACCAAAAGAACAGAAATTGGGTTAAGAATTTCCCTTACCTCGTGTCCAACTTGACTCGATCGTTCTTTAACCTCCTGAATAATAAACTAGAGTTAATATTTAATTTTTTAAGAACCTTTTTCAAGTTCATTATCCCTTTTATATCACTTATTACAATTTTATGAAAATTATGTAGTCATTTAAGTTAATAACGGTCATTTTGTCGATCTTTGGTACTTGAGTCAACAATAAACTTCTTATAATTACAAGTTGTTTATGTGGTAGAATATCCATTATCTCCAGAATTATATTCATGATGTAGATATCATATATATAATATATTTCCAGTATATACATTCATTTATAATATTACATAACATTTAGAGGTAAGAAATGAAATGCACCGTTCATGGAGATGGTAAGCCGTACGTACGCATGAACGCTACTTTCATTTCTATTTCATATTTAATGGAATGAAATTATAATTATATAAAGGTATACTATAACTATAGTATAATATAATGTATAATACCATTTACTCCATCCTTTATACATCCCACATATGGCATTAACGATTCAAATCACTTTGAGGGGGAGGTAGTCCGCACTTCCTAAAATGAAAATATCGCGTTTACCCATAATGGAAACCATAAAGGTATGAAATAAATGAAAAATAAAGAAGCTTAAGTAAAACATAAACATATTACATATCATATATAAATATAGTGACATCTTAATGGGCACCTTTGAAGGTGTTATATGAGTGTTGAACAATCACCGTTTCGTGAGGCAGAAATTCGCCATCAACAGAAACAGTATGTTCTTTAACCATTAGATGTAGGTGTGTGTAAGTGTATCTCGAATACTTATTTTAAAATCATCCTTGTATATTTTGGATACTGGTTTTTTACAAAAGAAATGAATAAAAAGAGTTTAGGGGGTTGGATAAGCAAAATAAAACAAAATAACATAAAAGAAGACATTACCTTAAAATCGGGTAACTCTTTTGATTTGAGCCAAAGGCTTCCTTGGAAAGAATTATGCCCAAATTGAGGCTTCTAGGAGTAATAGAGGGAAGTTGGGAGAGTATTTTGGTAGAGGTTGGCCGAGCCAAAATGCTTTTAAGGTGTGAGTAAGGTGGTAGTGGTGGGGGCCTTTTATAAGAGGAGAGGAGGGGCACTCTTGGAAAGTAATGAAATGTTACTTTATTATACAATGCTTTTCGGATTCTAAAGGTCCCAAAATTATATAATTCGAGGCTAAGGTGATAAGGGTTTGAAATATTCTCATGCAATAGGCATTGGACAAGTTTAATGTTTATATTTTACATTATCCTTCCATTTTATTAAAATCATTAATTAATGAGGTAATCGCTGCATCATCATGGTGTCATAAATAATTTAATTTATTTCATATCTAAAAATTATAAAAAAAATATTATTATGTAGTAAATATTTTTATTTTTCTAATGAATATTTATAGTCAAAAATATGACTTTTATAACCCCATTTAAAAATTGTTTTAGTAAAATAACTTATGTTTGTGACATTTTTATTTTAACTTTAAATAAAAGTTATTTATGTCATTTTCCTACCAAAGTGGCTCCATGGGGTCCCTAAGTTGACCCATGGATTGTATTGGTCGGCCATGACACATCCAATAGGGGTAGGACAAGTGTAAAGGTCATTTCATATTATTATAACATTATCTTTACCTTAAATTACACTAATTACCTTTAATCGCGATTAATTAAACTTAAAAGTTACTATTCACCAAAAAATTATTTTAATCCAATTGAACCACATTTTACTTCCTAATGACAACCATGTATGTCGGATTTTTGAAAATCAAATCACAGAAGTGGTAATATTTCATTTAAACGAAAAATCAGTTATTTAACTACCACTTAGTGGTTTCACTATTCATCAAAAATTGAAGTTTTTTAGAACAATGCCAAAATTTCACCCTAAGCTATAATTGATATTCTGAATTCAAAAATGATTTCTATTTTACAAAATTCCAAACATATAAGTTACATTAATTAATTTTATAACTAATTCCCGCTGTCACAACAAATAGCTCTTTTTTAAGAAACAATATATATAAAAAGATTGACAATTGTTTATGTCCATTTTCAAAGTGAAATTAATTCTAATGAACACCATTGGATAAAATGGTAAAAATATATTCTAATCATACTTTAAAACCACTCAATAGTATAATTTATCACTATAAATTATTTTGATTAAAAAAGTTGTTTAAGTATTTTTCACTATTCATAAAAATTGGAAGTTCTTCGAAAATTAAAAAAAATTCAACTTAGGATAATTTCGATATTACAAATACAAAAATGAATTACATTTTGAAATATAAAATTTATATAATTTCAAAAGGTGGGTATTACTATTCATAACTGCTACTTTGATTGGTCGTGGTGTGTTAGAACTCAAACTTGCGTACAATGCAAGCTATTGCATTATTGAAAGAGAAGCGTATCGTGAAAGATTGGGGTGTTACATTCTCCCCTCCTTCAATAAATTGCGTCCTCGCAATTTTAAATTTTTCTTTGAAAGTAAAAGGTTGAAAATAGAAAATACCTTTGTGGAAAACCCACATCGGAAATGAGGTTAATAAAAATATAACTTTAAAAGAAAGAAAGATAAGTACAAAGGTCACCCGAGATAGCCCATACTAGGATTATATGAAAATATGGATATGGAAGAAAAACAAACCATCAAGGTCTGATGGAGAGTTGTAGAAAACTGGATTAGGAGAAAGTTAACCATAAGAAAATCACAAACTTGTGATTGGTTAAACAGTCATTGAATCCCCAGTTGGAAGAGTTAACCGGCAACGTTTTTGTTTTAAGTTACCTTTTATAAAGTTGAGGAATTTATTTAGGAGATTTACTAAGAACATAAGGGAATATACATACTTTTCATGTAGACTTTCATTAATTTTTTTTACCACAAACCCATCTTTCACTCTAAAAGGTAATAGAACTCAAAAATATTCTATTTATCCTAATTGTACAAGGTTCCAAATATTAACACATACCATTTAGATTAGTAAAACTATTTTGTAATAACCAGGGACTACTTGTAGGCTAGTGGTAGGTAATAAAGGCCTATCTCACTATGGTTGTGGATTCGATTCCTGCAGCTTTGTCCGACGCGACGGGTTGTCCCCCGACCTGTAGGTTGTCCTTTTCCTAAAAATATAGTATTATAATATTCCAAAAGTAATCTTCAGAAATGTTTTAACCTTAAACAATACCATCAAAGGTTCAAATTAATCCATTCCAACCTTTATAGTTATCCAAAATACCTCTATCCAGACTTTCTCTAAAAGGTCTCTAAATTCAAAAATAAATTGTATCATCAGATTCCTCAAACAAGGTAAAGTTTCTCTTATTGTCACATAAAAAAATATGATTACCTTCATCATATTAAAACCTTAATTAAATCAACAAGTACTACAGTAAAATCCTTATATATATATATCACATTATTTTAATAACCAGAATATAATCCATGAGTCCAAAAGCACCAATACATTAATTATTCCGCTTCAACTGTAGTCACATCATAAGATTGGCCTTGATCCCTTGTCCTTTTCTAAGGTAAGTTTCCCTGACGCTTAGGACATTCATTTGCATAATGACCCATTTCTCTACAATTGTAGCATTCAACATTGATAGCCTCTTTCTTTCCCTTGAAATCACGCGCCAGGTGACCTTTTTCTCCACATTTATAACAAACTCCCATTCTTTTTAGGCAAGTACCAGGGTGATTATTACCATAATTATCACATAATGGAAAATCCTTCTTTCCCTTTTTCCCTTTATCTGTCTCTTGTTCCACCGTTCTCTTCTTCTCTTGCTTTACTTTATTGTCATAAGATTTAGGGAATTCATTTTCTGTCTTGATAGCACACGAGACAATGTCTTCGTACGACAAGAAGGTTTGTGAGATTAATGATCGACAAAGAAATGGTTTTAACCCATCAAAGAAAGGATCAATTTTACTTCTTGGGTTACGTATATAATCTGCAGCAAGCCTCGCTAACCTTGTAAAGTTGGCCTCATACTTTGCGACATTCTCATCCTCCTTTTGTCTCAAACTCAAAAATTGTCTTTCCATATCTGCTCGATGGTCGTGAGGATAGTATTTTTCTAGGAAAATATCTTTTAACTCCATCCATTCCATATTTGATACTTCATCATCTTCCTTTGTGTTTTGAATCAATGACCACCATTTATCGGCATCTCCAGTGAGGCGGTAGACTGCCATGACAACCTTCTCCCTTTCGCTACTCCCCAAGGCGTGGAATATTTTCTCTAAGGATTTTATCCATTGCTCAACTACTAATGGATTTGTACCCCCATTAAATGTTGGTGGTTGTTGCCTCATGAAGTGATCTAACATTGATCCTCCACGTTGCGGATCAGGGTGCTCCATACGAGTAAGGTTATTATTCATAACCTGAGTGAGTTGTCCCAGTATGGTAATAAGTTGATCAACACCATTTGTATCTCCAGCTTCATAATAATTATCTTGAGCAGGAGGGAAATCCCTACACGGAGTGCGTGCATTGATACAGTTTCCATTCCTTCCACTAGGCGCCATTTCTAAACAATGGCATAAGCTAGATTAGTTTATCAATCAAAATACATAATTCCATACTTGTAAAACACTTAACACTAATTGAACTATTTATGGATATAATCCATAATCATAAAAAAAGTTTTCTTTGAGGAAGTTTATAATCATAACCCTTCATAGTGGTTTGTAAAGAAAATCAGAATTATCCTAAGCATATCCCCCGGGAGTGTCGTAACCAAGAGTGCAGCAAGGCCCGTTGTCGTACACCAGTTCCCGTTCGAGTCTAGCTCAAAGCGGTGTTTTTGGGATTTACCCCTAGGTACATCTGTGCCAGAGCCACCTCTACCTGCTCGTATCCGGACAGGGATGTATTGCTCGGAAAACTCACAAAATCTCTATAATACCAAAATTCTAGGAAGTTATTCTATACTAATCCTCAAAGTCTATCTTTGGGATATGTGCTCTAATCAGAGTTTATCTAATTCTAGCTTCCAAGGTTAGTACTAAACTGCCTCTGATACCAACTGTAACGCCCCGAACCCAGTTACTTAGAGTCGGTGCATTACTGCGTAGCATTGGCATGATCACAAAAGATCAAGTCTCGAAAGACAGATTAGTTTAGTAGCCTCGGAAACACTAGAAACATTCATAAATGTTACATTACATCATAAAGTGAAAAACTACAATAACAAATTCTCCATAGTCCACACTCATATCCTCTTCTGACTATCCCTGCAGGTCATTCATAAAATACTTCTTCACATCCTGGAAAATATTAAAACATTGAAAGGGGTGAGATCAGATGCTCAGTAAGGATAACAATATAGCGGAAGCTTTCATAAATAAACATTAACATTTAAGGAAATTTATAACTAAAAAAAAATCCTTTTAAACTTGAACTTTAGCATAATATGGCAAAAGTAAAATGAAATAATGCCATTTACTTACTCCCATGTATATTCTACTAGTCTAATAATCACATGAAATATCAATAACCACTTTCATAATGATGGAATGCATAATTCCAGACTATCATAACCATGTAGCCAAGTCCTCATGCCAAGTCTACAATAAGATTTTGTCAAGGCCTCATGCCAAGACACTAGTTTGTCTCATGAGACCTACCGATGCATCGAGGAGCTATAGCGGGCTCCACCCGTCACTTATTAAGTCCAATGCATTCCTCATATGAACAGGTTTAAACATATCATCAACCATAACATAATCTTATAACATAAAACATGGATAAAGGAAACATAACATTTTCACATTTCAATCACAATATATCAATACAACACATTGATATAATAAAAAACACTTTCAAAACCGTTTTCAATACCAAAATAAAATAAAATTAATCTTGGTATTAATTTTTCTTTTTAAAAAAGTTATGGATTCTAGAGGAAGCTGAAACTCAAATAATGTTCACGACGACAGAGAAGTCGTTGTCGCCGCATACGTATGAAAAAAAACATTCCATTTTTTCGTTTAGTAAAATGCTTCGTATAAAAAGATTCCTTTTGAAAAAAACATAAAAGTCAAAGGGGTTTATACACCGTATAAAAGAAAGTTGTGTATAAAACAAAATATGCCTCAATGAAAGGAGATTGAGACGAAGTCCCTTACAAAGATAATTTTTAAATAAAATAGATCTATTATGTGTATTCACTATAAGTACACATAAATAAAGTACAAATACAAGATAGGACATAATAATATCATGACATAATTTGAAAGTAGGAGATTAACCGAAAGAATGGAAATTGGGTTAATAAGTTCCCTTACAAAGATCATTTTTTTAAATAAAATAGATCTATTATGTGTATTCACTATAAATAAACATAAATAAAGTACAAATACAAGATATGACATAATAATATCATGGCTTAATTTGAAAGTAGGAGATTAACCCAAAGAACAGAAATTGGGTTAAGAATTTCCCTTACCTCGTGTCCGACTTGACTCGATCGTTATTTAACCTCCTGAATAATAAACTAGAGTTAATATCTACTTTCTTAAGAACATTTTTTAAGTTCATTATCCCTTTTATATCACTTATTACAATGTTACGAAAATTATGTAGTCATTTAAGTTAATAACGGTCGTTTTGTCGATCTTTGGTACTTGAGTCAACAATAAACTTCTTATAATTACAAGTTGTTTATGTGGTAGAATATCCATTATCTCCAGAATTATATTCATGATGTAGATATCATATATATCATATATATCCAGTATATACATTCATTTATAATGTTACATAACATTTATAGGTAAGAAATGAAATGCACCGTTCATGGAGACGGTAAGCCGTACGTACGCATGAACGCTACTTTCATTTCTATTTCATATTTAATGGAATGAAATTATAATTATATAAAGGTATACTATAATTACAGTATAATATAATGTATAATACCATTTAATCCATCCTTTATACATTCCACGTATGGAATTAACGATTCAAATCACTTTGAGGGGGCGGTAGTCCGCACTTCCTAAAATGAAAATATCGTGTTTACCCATAATAGAAACCATAAAGGTATGCAATAAATGAAAAATAAAGAAGCTTAAGTAAAACATAAACATATTACATATCATATATAAATATAGTTACATCTTAATGGCCACCTTTGAATGTGTTATATGAGTGTTGAACAATCATCGTTTCGTGAGGCAGAAATTCGCCATCCACAGAAACAGTATGTTATTTAACCATTAGATGTAGGTGTGTGTAAGTGTAGCTCGAATACTTCTTATAACAACATCCTAGTATATTGAGGATACTGGTTTTGTTACAAAATAAATGAATAAAAAGAGTTTAGGGGGTTGGATGAGCAAAATAAAACAAAATAACATAAAAGAAGACATTACCTTAAAATTGGGTAACTCTTTTTATTTGAGCCAAAGGCTTACTTGGAAAGAATTATGACCAAATTGAAGCTTATAGAAGTAAGATAGGGAAGTTGGCAGAGTATTTTGGCAGAGTTTTTCCGAGCCAAAAGGCTTTGAATGTGTGAGTAAGGTGGTAGTGGTGGGGGCCTTTTATAAGAGGAGAGGAGGGGAACTCTTGGAAAGTAATGAAATGTTACTTTATTATACAATGATTTTCGGATTCTAAAGGTCCCACACTTATATAATTCTAGGATAAGGTGATAAGGGTTCGAAATATTATCATCCAATAGGCTTTGGACAAGTGTAATGCTTATATTTTACATTATCCTTCCATTTTATTAAAATCGTTAATTAATGAGGTAATCGCTGCATCATCATGGTGTCATAAATAATTTAATTTATTTAATGTCTAAAAATTATAAAAAAATATTATTATGTAGTAAATCTTTTTATGTTTCTAATTAATATTTATAGTCAAAAATATGACTTTTATAACCCCATTTAAAAATTGTTTTAGTAAAACAACTTATGTCTGTGACATTTTTATTTTAACTTTAAATAAAAGTTATTTATGTCATTTTCCTACCAAAGTGGCTCCATGGGGTCACCAAGTTGACCCATGGATTTTCTTGGTCGGCCATGACACATCCAATAGGGGTAGGATAAGTGTAAATGTAATTTCATATTATTATAACATTATCTTTACCTTAAATTACACTAATTATCTTTAATCACGATTAATTAAACTTAAAAGTTACTATTCACCAAAAAATTATTTTAATCCAATTGAACCACATTTTACTTCCTAATGAAAACAATGTATATCGGATTTTTGAAAATCAAATCACAGAAGTGGTAATATTTCATTTAAACGAAAAATCAGTTATTTAACTACCACTTAGTTGTTTCACTATTCATCAAAAATTGAAGTTTTTCAGAACAATGCCAAAATTTCACCCTAAGCTATAATTGATATTCTGAATTCAAAAATGATGTCGATTTTATAAAATTACAAACATATAAGTTGCATTAATTAATTTTATAACTAATTCCCGCTGTCACAACAAATAGCGTGTTTTTAAGAAACAATATATATCAAAAGATTCACAATTGTTTATGTCCATTTTCAAAGTGAAATTAATTCTAATGAACACCATTGGATAAAATGGTAAAAATATATTCTAATTATACTTTAAAACCACTCAATAGTATAATTTATCACTATAAATTATTTTTATTAAAAAAGTTGTTTTAAGTATTTTTCACTATTCATAAAAAATTGGAAGTTCTCCGAAAATTAAAAAAAATTCAACTTAGGATAATTTCGATATTCCGAATACAAAAATGAAGTCCATTTTGAAATATAAAATTTATATAATTTCAAAAGGTGGGTATTACTATTCATAACTACTACTTTGATTGGTCGTGGTGTGTTATAACTCGAACTTGCGTACAATGCAAGCTATTGCATTATTGAAAGAGAAGCCTATCGTGAAAGATTGGGGTGTTACATTCTCCCCTCCTTAAATAAATTGCGTCCTCGCAATTTTAAATTTTTCTTTGAAAGTAAAAGGTTGAAAATAGAAAATACCTTTGTGGAAAACCCACATCGGAAATAAGGTTAATAAAAATATAACTTTAAAAGAAAGAAAGATAAGTACAAAGGTCACCCGAGATAGCCCATACTAGGATTCTATGAAAATATGGATATGGAAGAAAAACAAACCATCAAGGTCTGATGGAGAGTTGTAGAAAACTGGATTAGGAGAAAGTTAACCATAAGAAAATCACAAACTTGTGATTGGTTAAACGGTCATTGAATCCCGAGTTGGAAGAGTTAACCGGCAACGTTTTTGTTTTAATTTACCTTTTATAAAGTTGAGGAATTTATTTAGGAGATTTACTAAGAACATAAGGGAATATACATACTTTTCATGTAGACTTTCATTAATTTTTTTTACCACTAACCCATCTTTCACTCTAAAAGGTAATAGAACTAAAAAATATTATATTTATCCTAATTGTACAAGGTTCCAAATATTAACACATACCATTTAGATTAGTAAAACTATTTTGTAATAACTAGGGACTTCCTGTAGGCTAGTGGTAGGTAATAAAGGCCTATCGCACTATGGTTGTGGATTTGATTCCTACAGCTTTGTCCGACACGACGGGTTGTCCCCCGACCTACAGGTTGTCCTTTTCCTAAAAATATAGTATTATAATATTCCAAAAGTAATCTTTAGAAATTTTTTAACCTTAAAAAATACTATCCAAGGTTCAAATTAATCCATTCCAACCTTTATAGTTATCCAAAATACCTCTGTCCAGACTTTCTCTAAAAGGTCTCTAAATTCCAAAATCAATTGTATCATCAGATTCCTCAAACAAGGTAAAGTTTCTCTTATTGTCACATACAAAAATATGATTACCTTCATCATATTAAAACCTTAATGAAATCAACAAGTACTAAAGTACAATCCTTATATATATATATCACATTATTTTAATAATCATAGTATAATCCATGAGTCCAAAAGCACCAATACATTAATTATTCCACTTCAACTGTAGTCACATCATAAGATTGGCCTTGATCCCTTGGCCTTTTCTGATGTAAGTTTCCCTGACGCTTAGGACATTCATTTTCATAATGAACCATTTCTCTACAATTGTAGCATTCAACATTGATAGCCTCTTTCTTTCCCTTGCAATCACGCGCCTGGTGACCTTTTTCTCCACATTTATAACAAACTCCCATTCCTTTTAGGCAAGTACCAGGGTTATTATTCCCACAATTATCACATAATGGAAAATCCTTCTTTCCCTTTTTCCCTTTATCTGTCTCTTGTTCCACCGTTCTCTTCTTCTCTTGCTTTACTTTATTGTCATAAGATTTAGGGAATTCCTTTTCTGTCTTGATAGCACATGAGACAATGTCTTCGTACGACGAGAAGGTTTGTGAGACTAATGCTTGACGAAGAAATGGTTTTAACCCATCAAATAAAGGATCAATCTTACTTCTTGGGTTACGTATATAATCTGCAGCATGCCTCGCTAACCTTGTAAAGTTGGCCTCATACTTTGTGACATTCTCATCCTCCTTTTGTCTCAGACTCAAAAATTGTCTTTCCATATCCGCTCGATGGTCGCAAGGATAGTATTTTTCTAGGAAAAGATATTTGAACTCACTCCATTCCATATTTGATACTTCATCATCTTCCTTTGTGTTTTGAATCAATGAACACCATTTATCGACATCTCCAGTGAGGTGGTAGACTGCCATGACAACCTTCTCCCTTTCGCTACTCCCCAAGGCGTGGAATATTTTCTCTAAGGAGTTTATCCATTGCTCAGATACTAATGGATTTGTACCACCATTAAATGTTGGCGGTTGTTGCCTCATGAAGTGATCTAACATTGATCCTCCACGTTGCAGATCAGGGTGCTCCATACGAGTAAGGTTATTATTCATAACCTGAGTGAGTTGTCCCAGTATGGTAATAAGTTGATCAGCACTAGTTGTATCTCCAGCTCCATAATAATTATCTTGAACAGGAGGGAAATCCCTACACGGAGTGCGTGCATTGATACGGTTACCATTCCTTCCACTAGGCGCCATTTCTAAACAATGGCATAAACTAGATTAGTTTATGAATCAAAATACATAATTCCATACTTGTAAAACACTTAACACTAATTGAACTATTTATGGATATAATCCATAATCATAAAAAAAGTTTTCTTTGAGGAAGTATATAATCATAACCCTTCATAGTGGTTTGTAAAGAAAATGAGAATTATCCTAAGCATATCCCCCAGGAGTGTCGTAACCAAGAGTGCAACAAGGCCCATTGTCGTGCACCAGTTCCCGTTCGAGTCTAGCTCAAAGCGGTGTTTTTGGGTTTTACCCCGAGGTACATCTGTGCCAGAGCCACCTCTACCTGCTCGTATCCGGACAGGGATGTATTGCTCGGAAAACTCACAAAATATCTATAATACCAAAATTCTAGGAAGTTATTCTATACTAATCCTCAAAGTCTATCTTTGGGCTATGTTCTCTAATTAGAGTTTATCTAAATCTAGCTTCCAAGGTTAGTACTAAACTGCCTCTGATACCAACTGTAACGCCCTGACCCCAGTTACCCAGAGTCGGTGCATTATTGCGTAGCATTGGCATGATCACAAAAGATCAAGTCTCAAAAAACTGATTAGTTTAGTAGCCTTGGAAACACTAGATACATTAATAAATGATACATTACATCATAAAGTGAAAAACTACAATAAAAAAGTCTCCATAGTCCACACTCATATCCTCTTCTAACTATCCCTGCAGGTCATTCATAAAATACTTCTTCACATCCTGGAAAATATTAAAACATTGAAAGGGGTGAGCTTAGATGCTCAGTAAGGATAACAATATAGCAGAAACTTTCATAAATAAACATTAACATTTAAGGAAATGTATAACTAAAACAATATCCTTTTAAACTTTAACTTTAGCATAATATGGCAAAAGTAAAATGAAATAATTCCATTTACTTACACACATGGATATTCTACTAGTCAAATAATCACATGAAATATCAATAACCACTTTCATAATGATGGAATGTATAATGCCAGACTATCATAACCACGTAGCCAAGACCTCGTTCCAAGTCTATAATAAGATTTTGTCAAGGCCTCGTGCCAAGACACTAGTTTGTCTAATGAGACCTACCGATGCATCAAGTAACTATAGCGGGCTCCACCCGTCACTTATTAAGTCCAATGCATTACTCATATGAACAGGTTCAAACATATCATCAACCATAACATAATCTTATAACATAAAACACGCATAAAGGAAACATAACATTTCCACATTTCAATCACAAGATATCAATACAACACATTTATATCATAAAAAACACTTTCAAAACCGTTTTCAATACCAAAATAAAATAAAATTAAATCTTGGTATTTATTTTTCTTTTAAAAAAAGTTATAGCTTCTAGAGGAAGCCGAAACTCAAATAATGGTCACGGCGGCAGAGAAGTCATTGTCGCCACATACATATGACAAAAAAACATTCCATTTTGTCGTTTAGTAAAATGCTTCGTATAAAAATATTCCTTTTGAAAAAAACATAAAAGTCAAAGGGGTTTATAAACCGTATAAAAGAAAGTTTTGTATAAAACAAAATATGCCTCAATGAAAGGAGATTGAGACGAAGTCCCTTACAAAGACCATTTTTAAATAAAATAGATCTATTATGTGTATTCACATAAGTACACATAAATAAAGTACAAATACAAGATAAGACATAATAATATCATGACATAATTTGAAAGTAGGAGATTAACCCAAAGAATGGAAATTGGGTTAAGAAGTTCCCTTACAAAGATCATTTTTTTAAATAAAATAGATCTATTATGTGTATTCACTATAAATACACATAAATAAAGTAAAAATAAAAGATATTACATAATAATATCATGACATAATTTGAAAGTAGGAGATTAACCCAAAGAACAGAAATTGGGTTAAGAATTTCCCTTACCTCGTGTCTGACTTGACTCGATCGTTATTTAACCTCCTGAATAATAAACTAGAGTTAATATCTACTTTCTTAAGAACCTTTTTCAAGTTCATTATCCCTTTTATATCACTTATTACAATGTTACAAAAATTATGTAGTCATTTAAGTTAATAACGGTCGTTTTGTCGATCTTTGGTACTTGAGTCAACAATAAACTTCTTATAATTACAAGTTGTTTATGTGGTAGAATATCCATTATCTCCAGAATTATATTCATGATTTATATATCATATATATCATATATATCCAGTATATACATTCATTTATAATATTACATAACATTTAGAGGTAAGAAATGAAATGCACCATTCATGGAGACGGTAAGCCGTACGTACGCATGAACGCTACTTTCATTTCTATTTCATATTTAATGGAATGAAATTATAATTATATAAAGGTATAATATAATTAAAGTATAATATAATGTATAATACCATTTACTCCATCCTTTATACATCCCACATATGGCATTAACGATTCAAATCACTTTGAGGGGGCGATAGTGCGCACTTCCTAAAATGAAAATATCACGTTTACCCATAATAGAAACCATAAAGGTATGAAATAAATGAAAAATAAATAAGCTTAAGTAAAAAATAAACATATTACATATCATATATAAATATATTTACATATTAATGGCCACCTTTGAAGGTATTATATGAGTGTTGAACAATCATCGTTTCGTGAGGCAGAAATTCACCATCCACAGAAACAGTATGTTATTTAACCATTAGATGTAGGTGTGTGTAAGTGTAGCTCTAATAATTCTTATAACAACATCATATTATATTGAGGATATTGGTGTTGTTACAAAAGAAATGAATAAAAATAGTTTAGGGGGTTGGATAATCAAAATAAAACAAAATAACATAAAAGAAGACATTACCTTAAAATCGGGTAACTCTTTTGATTTGAGCCAAAGGATTCCTTGGAAAGATTTATGCCCAAATTGAGGCTTCTAGGAGTAAGAGAGGAAAGTTGGGAGAGTATTTTGGCAGAGTTTGGCCGAGCCAAAAGGCTTTGAAGGTGTGAGTAAGGTGGTAGTGGTGGGGGCCTTTTATAAGAGGAGAGGAGGGGCACTCTTGGAAAGTAATGAAATGTTACTTTATTATACAATGATTTTCGGATTATAAAGGTCTCAAACTTATATAATTCGAGGATAAGGTGATAAGGGTTTGAAATATTCTCATCCAATAGGCTTTGGACAAGTGTAATTCTTATATTTTACATTATCCTTCCATTTTATTAAAATCGTTAATTAATGAGGTAATCGCTGCATCATCATGGTGTCATAAATAATTTAATTTATTTAATTTATAAAAATTATAAAAAAAATATCATTATGTAGGAAATATTTTTATCTTTCTAATTCATATTTATAGTCAAAAATATGACTTTTATAACCCCAATTAAAAATTGTTTTAGTAAAACAACTTATGTTTGTGACATTTTTATTTTAACTTTAAATAAAAGTTATTTATGTCATTTTCCTACCAAAGTGGCTCCATGGGGTCCCCAAGTTGACCCATGTATTTTATTGGTCGGCCATGACACATCCAATAGGTTTAGGACAAGTGTAAAAGTCATTTCATATTATTATAACATTATCTTTACCTTAAATTACACTAATTACCTTTAATCGCGATTAATTAAACTTAAAAGTTACTATTCAGAAAAAAATTAATTTTAATCCCATTGAACCAAATTTTAATTCATAATGACAACCATGTATGTAGGATTTTTGAAAATCAATTCACAGAAGTGGTAATATTTCACTTAAATGAAAAATCAGTTATTTAACTACCACTTAGTGGTTTCACTATTCATCAAAAATTGAAGTTTTTCAGAACAATGCCAAAATTTCACCCTAAGCTATAATTGATATTACGAATTCAAAAATGATGTCTATTTTACAAAATTCCAAACATATAAGTTTCATTAATTAATTTTATAACTAATTCCCGCTGTCACAACAAATAGCGTGTTTTTAAGAAACAATATATATCAAAAGATTGATAATTGTTTATGTCCATTTTCAAAGTGAAATTAATTCTAATGAACACCATTGGATAAAATGGTAAAAATATATTCTAATTATACTTTAAAACCACTCAATAGTATAATTTATCACTATAAATTATTTTTATTAAAAAAGTTGTTTGAAGTATTTTTCACTATTCATAAAAAATTGGAAGTTCTCCGAAAATTACAAAAAAAATCAACTTAGGATAATTTCGATATTCCGAATACAAAAATGAAGTCCATTTTGAAATATAAAATTTATATAATTTCAAAAAGTGGGTATTACTATTCATAACTGCTACTTTGATTGGTCGCAGTGTGTTAGAACTCGAACTTGCAGACAATGCAAGCTATTGCATTATTGAAAGAGAAGCGTATCGTGAAAGATTGGGGTGTTAAATAGGAAATGTGATAATTAACCTAATGATATGATAAATGTGATGGGAACAGGTGCTCAAAACTTCATGATAATACTTTCTCAACTAGATCATGTTATGAATAACAACTTGAATCATATGGAACACCCTCATTATCCAAATAAAGATCAAGTTTCCATCAAATCCTTCAAGTGGAAAAGGACTCCCATGTTTAGTGGATATTTTGAACCACCCATCATGGAACAATAAATTAACTCCATTGAAAAGATATTCTATATCCTCCAGTGATTAGAATAAGATAAATTTGTATTGGCGATCTATCATTTTGATGGGGAAGCTGATCAGTTGTGGGAACTAATCAAGAACATGAAGTCCAAAGAAGAAATTGACTTTATAGAATGGGAATATTTCAAGGAAATGTTTTTCAATAAATATTTTCCCCAAAAAATCCATTTTAAGATGGAAAGGGAGTTTCTAAGACTGAAGTATAATGAAGATAAGTCTATCAGGTTGTATGAGGAAAAATTCACAAGACTTGCATGATACACCTCAATCTTTATCATGAACATCAAAAGAAAGGTGGATAACTTCTTTAGTGGACTAATGTTGAGTCTATTAAAATAATTAGTTATTCAAGACTTTGATAACTGTGAAGTGATTGTTCATTGCTCCCTCAAGGTTGAAATGGATATCATAGAATCTCAATGGTCTTGTGGGCCTAAATATTAAAAGACGAAAATAGAGTATAACATGAGAGGATGAATAGATAAATCCCACAATGAAAAGAAAATCCAACATCCCATGTGTCAAAATTATGGGAAAAATCATCCTAGGAACTGTCTAAAGGGTACCAAGAGAAGCTTTTAATATGGAAGAGATGTGCATATGGATATTAACTACCAAAGGGATATGAAGAATCCCAAAAATATGGAAGAAGAATGGTAGTTTCAGATCAACACTCAGCCTATAGTGTAGTGTTTCAACTACAAGGAACATGGGAATTATGCAAACCATTTCCCTATACTAAGGGTTGTTGGAGGAAATCAATAAAAACAACCTATAAGGTAGAAACTAAGAGAATATTCTATCACCACTACTTAGATAGAGCCCAAAAAAAATGTGGTGAAAGGTACGCTGGTTATCCATTTAAGAATAGAGAATGTACTATTTGATTCTATTTCCATATATTATTTCATATCTTGCAAGATTAGTAGAACTATTTAAACACCACCTCAAAATATGGTGGTTGAATTATCAATGAGAATTTTAAATGGGGATACTATTGCATCAAAAGTTTATAACTCCTCCTAGGTAAATGTTTATGGACTGGACCTCCCAAAAAATATTATCTTCCTTTGGTGGATTTTGATGCTATATTGAACATGGATTGACTATCTTTATACAAATATAACATCCAAAATCAAGAAATTCAGATCACTCTTCACATCCCAAAGAATCCTCCAATTCTATACAAGTGTAAGTAGGAAGATAAATATCCATCAAAATCATTTTCTAAATTGTGGATATTATTTCCTTATGAGAAAGCATATATTTCTCAAATTATTGAGATAAAGAAGAGGATCATGATCGAAGAAATTCCCATTGTGAGGGACTATACTGATATGTTCCCCGAAGAGTTTCTCATTCTTTATCGTGATCTAGAGATTGAGTTATCAATTGAACTTATCCCTAGATCTTTTTATATATCAAATAAACCTTATATAACGACCATTGTTGAGATGGAAGAACTAAAGAAGCAGTTAAAGGAGAAGTTGGACAAGGGTTTTATACACCTGAGTGATTCACTATGGGGTGCGCCAGTCCTCTTCCTCAAGAATATGGATGGATCAATTCACCTCTGCATTGATTATCATAAGCTCAAAAAAATCATATTAAAGAACTAGTATCCCCTACCGTAGATAGATGAATTGTTCGATCAACTATATGGGTCCGCGTATCTCTCTAAGGTGGACCTTCAGTTGGGATATAATTAATTAAAGGTAAGGAAGGATAATATTCCCAAGATTTCCTTTTGAATGTTGTATGAATAGTATGAGTTCCTAGTGATTCCCTTAAGAGTCACTAATTCTCTAGAAATATTCACGGATTTAACTAAATAGAATCTTTAAATATTACTTTGACAAATTTGTGGTTGTCTTCATTAAATATATTCTAATATATTCCAAGAGAAAGGAGGAACATGAGGAGCATTTGAATACTGTGCTAAAGAATTTGAGAAGGGAGAAACTCTATGTAAAGTATAGTAAATGTGAGTTATTAATGGAGTAAGTATCATTCTTGGGGCATGTAATCACCATTAAAGGAATATCTGTGGACCTTTACATGAAAAAGGAAATCAAAGAGTGTTCCAGACCAACATCTGTAATAAATATCAATAGTTTCCTTGGTTTAGCTGGGTATTACTGGAAATTTTGGAAGAAATTATCACAATTTTCAAACCCACTCACCAAGCTTACTCAGAAGGGATAAAATTTTGTCTTGACTTGTGAATGTGAAGACTACTTCAAAGATTTTAAAAATAGGCTTATCACTACACCAATACTCACACTTCCAAAAAAGTGGGTAACTATTTTTGGTGTACAATGATGATTAAAAAAAGGGATTAGGATGTATATTGATGAAAAATGATAAAGTGATATCCTATGATTAAAGTAAGGTGAAAATTCATAAGAAAAACTATCCCACACATGATCTAGAGTTGGTGGACGTGATATTTGTGTTGAAAATATGGTGGTATTATCTATATGGGGATAAGTGTGAGATGTATATTGATCACAAGAGTCTCGAATATATATTCACACATAAAGAACTTTATATTCACTAATGAAGATGGTTAAATCTCATCAAGTATTATGACTAATCAATCCACTACCATCCTGGTAAATAAAATAAGGTGGAAAATGCTCTAAGTAGAAAGGATCGTGTAACATTATCAATGATTAAAATTGATAAGGATCTGATCTTATTATATTTTCAAAGGATGGATATGAGAATCATTATGGAAGTAAAAAAATCAATTCTTCCTCAAATGATTTATCAACCATCCCTCATGGAGAAAATAAAGGATGATAAAATAAATGATGTGGAAATTCATAAGAAGGTGGAAACCTTGAGAAATTGGAAATCTACAGAGTTTGAAATTGACGAGGAAAGATTCATGATATTTGGGTCATGACTTTGTGCATCATCCAATAAAAAGGTAAATAAAGATATTCTGAATGACACACATAGCTCAAACTCATCTATTTACCCAGGGAGAACAAAGATGTATTGAGATATATGAGAATAATATTGGTGGTACAATATGTAGAAGGAGATCATTGAATATAAATAAAAGTGCCTGATATGCCAGCAAGTGAAGGATGAAAAGAAAAAATCTAAGGGGATGATGAAACCATTACCCATACAAACATGGAAATGGGAAAACATCACCATAGACTTTGTCACTGTACTTCCAAATACATCTAGAGGAAAAAAATTCTATATAGGTTGTTGTGGACCATCTTACAAATATATCTCACTTTATCATAATTCGATAGGACTTTTCACTGGATCAAATAGTATGGAGATACATCAAAGAAGTGATAAAGCTGTATGGAGTACCACTATAGATTGTATCTGATTGGGATCCAAGATTCACTTATAAGTTTTGAAAAAGTCTCCAACATTCTCTTAACATTGATTTTAACTTCAGTACGGATTATCATCCTCAAAATTATGGATAATCTGAGAAAGAAATTCAGAAACTAGAAGACATTTTAAGATCATTTTATATGGATTTTAAAGGAGGATAGGACCAACATCCACCTCTGTTTGAATACTCTTAAAATAACAGTTTCCACTCAAGCATCCAAATGTCTCCATATGAATCCCTTTATAGGAAAATATGTAGAACACCAACATGCTAGGATGAAGTCGGTGAACATACGCTTATAGGATCTGAAATGTTTGAAGTAATGGTATAAAAGGTGAAAACCATTTGGCAGCATATATGGGTATCCCAAAGTTGACATAATAATTATGCAGACAATCATTGATGAGACCTAGAGTTTAAGGTGGAGACATGGTATTCCTTCACATATCTCCTTGGACGAGTATCATGATATTTTGGAAGAAGGAAAAGTTAAGTCCTAATTACATCGCCCCCTTTGAGATTCTTGATAATGTTGGATCTATGGACTATGGAATATCCCTTACACTAACCATGTCTCAATTTCATGATATATTCCACATATCCCTCTTGAGAAAGTACATACTAGATCCCTCACATGTACTGAATTCAGAGGTGGAATAGTTGGAGAATGATCTCTCTTATGAGGAGTAGCCAGTGAAGATATTGGATAATAGAGATAAATTTCTATATAACAAGACCACTCACCAAGTCAAATTACTATGGAGAAACTATAAGTACAAAGAGAAAACATGGGAGCTATAGGAATAAATGAAGGATATGTACCATCACCTATTTTCCCCATAGTTTGTAAAATGAAATTTCGAGGGTGATATTTCATAAGGGTGGAAGAATGTAAGGAACTGAATTTTTTATCAATGAAAATTTCCATATTATAATTATGTTATTAGTATAAATCACATAAAATCACATATATAACACAATAAAAACTTTATAAATGAAGAATAAATGAAATAAGAGGTATTTATAGAAATTAAAAAACCTAAACCAATGGAATAGTAACTTGAACTTTGGAATAGTAATATGAACCTTATAAATGGTAAAACATCGAATAGAATAGTAACTTCACATATAAAATTATTAATAAAATTTATCCATCTTATAAATGAATATATGATATATTTATATCATGGTATAAGTAAATAAATATTTTAAAAATGATAAATTAAGTGTTTATATTTTTGTAAGTCTTAAATATTTAATTATAATTTTATAATTAATATAATGATTTAAAAAAAATTTATTTTCATAAAATGTATTCATAAATCATTATTTTGTTTTCTTATTATTATAGGATATTTTTATTATAACTTGATTAATTTTCAAAAGTGTTATAAAATCAGTTATAAAAACCACCACTTCTCCTCACACCTTTCAAGATTTGAGACTTTTCCAAATTCTACCCAATACTTTTCCAAAATCTCTCCCCCACATCTAGGTGCCTTTGGTATCAACAAAAGATTAAACCCTTTTCCCTAACGAGGTTCTTAAGGAGAATAATTTCAAGAGGTAAAACCCTCTTCCATTTTCTTTAATTTCTTTTCAAGTTCTTTTATTCTATTTCCTTCTACTTTCCTCCCCTTTTCCAAGTGGATTGATAACTCCGGTATAATTTATATACTATAATTAAATGATGTTAATTGAATATCCTTCATCAAAATCCTTTCTCTTTCTCTATTTTATTCTATAAATGAAAACATTGACAGTGATGTGTCAATTTAACAACATCGTGGATGATGCATATTCATTTTAATTTACCGCCTTCAAGGTTGGTAATAAAACCACTTTTATGGTTAAAAAAGATTATAATATATGTATTATAGAATATTTAATGTTCTATAACCCTTATATATACATGATATTAATTAATAAAACAAATATTTTTTATTATGATCGAAAACCTCAAAAGCAATCCCAATGATTATCACTAAAGTATTATCTAATGATTCATCTTCATAAAATATAACCAAATGATATAAATAAAAATTTAATATTATATAATTTCATTAATAACATATAATTTCAATTTTGGGTAACTATTCCCATTTTACATGATCTTCCATACATGGATACAATTGAACCGATCATGAAAACCAAGGAAAAAAATGCTCTCTAACAATAAAATTATATCTTATAACCCATAAAAAAACATAAATGAACTTAATAAAATTATAATAAATAAAATAAATGTATAAAATGTTTTTAATAAATTAATTAATGGATTTCATTTGATTATCCAGGAAATTAATATCTAGTGCACAACACTTTCAGACATAAGGTAAGGGATTCTACCTAAACCTCCATTTTTTTCTTTGGGTTACTCTTTCTCTATCTTTACCCCAATATAATGTTTATTTATTTTTTTGTTTAACTCTTATACATTATGTGTGTATATTCCAAACTCATGTATACAAATCATATCATCTTTCTTTGATGGGGGGTATACATGTTTTAAAAAAGTCACCCTTCTCAAATATTTCCAATAACCATTTCTATTTAATGAGAACTTCCCAATTTCTTACCTATTTTAAAGTGAAATAGATAATCTATTTTAATCCACCATTATTTTTATAAAATTACCCATTTTATCATAAAAAACTATCTTGGTTCATTTCTAGATTTTATGAAAACAAATATTCCTTTTCCATTTTAAATTCTCTTTAATATTTTCCCTAAACTGCACTAAAATATTTCATTTCTAATGTTTCTTAAGAACTTTTTTACATGTTTCCACTAAATTGGACATAATTTATCATGATATATTCCTATTTTACCTTATTAATTTCCATGTATGATTTAAATCTATTCTTTTATGGACACCATTATGATATTCCCTTTTGTTATACCTTATGAAATGATTATGATACCCAATTATTTCCATGGGTATCCCTTATATTTATGTTTGATTCCTTATGTATGATTCTTTAAATGGAACACATATTCATGAACATGTTATGATGGGTATTCCCAGATAAAACTCTAATGCATTAGTTTATGTTTAGTCTCATGAGACATCATGTGCAATGGTCTTGGTGGTTAGCCTTGACTCGTGATCCATGTGTAGTGGTCTTGGTGGTTAGCCTTGACTCATGGTCCTCTATGTGAAATAAGCCTTGAATCACAATTATTTAATGTTTTATGTTTCTTACACATTACTATTACTCCATGATTACATGATCCCATGTTTTATATGATATTATTTCACATGTTTATTCATGTTCCATGTCTTCTTTATACCACCATTATAAGGCCCCAGCCTTAAACCTTACTTAATCTTGAGTTATTACAAGATTACACATTGAGGATCTTTTCGGGTTTAGAGTTTTAGAGAATTAGATCATAAAACTTGCATTAAATTCCACATATAAAAAAAGTGGTTACATAAAGATAGTATTCTTCTTTCCCATCAATGGAAACATATTTAAAATAAAACATGGATTCTTTCTTGACACTTCCTTTACACTATCATCATATCATGTACCTTTCCCTTGACCTGTGAAAAACATTTCAAAAAAACTTGGGATGAGCATAAAAAGCTCAGTAAGGGATATAAAAATATGGAAAGGAAACATGGGTACATATATACATAAGAATGAAATCATACTTTACCCATAAAACATAAGCACTTTAACATGCCTCATCAAATCATGAATAAATCATAGAAATCATAAGACATAAAGGTAACTTGAGGCATTCATAACATTCTTACGTAGGGAGTAACCCTCTTGGTTACGTTTGGAATACCCATCACAGTATATTCCCTAAATCTCTTCGGAGAAACCTTAACGTTTCACTCCTTCGCGTTACCCAATGAATTGGAGAGCTATATCGGGCTCACCCGCCCTTAGTCTATCACAGAACCACCCATCTTCTTAATAATTCCCAAGAACCTCAACATAATTGTATCACATAAAACATGCATAAAGAAAACATAACATTTCCACCTTTCAATCAAAAGATATCAATACAACACATTGATATAAAAACATTATGAAAAAAATTTTCAATACCAAAATAAAATAAAAGTAAAACATGGTATTTATTTTTCTTTTAAAAAAAAGATATGGCTTGTAGAGGAAGCCGAAACTCAAATAATGGTCACGACGGCGGATAAGTCGTTGTCGACGCATACATATGACAAAAACATTCCCTTTTGTCGTTTAGTAAACGCTTCGTATAAAAAAGATTCCTTTTGAATAAACGTAAAAGTCAAAGGGGTTTATACACCGTATAAAAGAAGGTTGTGTATGAAACAAAATATGCCTCAATGAAAGGAGATTGAGACGAAGTCCCATACCTCGGGTCCGAATTGACTCGGTCGTTCTTTAATCTCCTGAATAATAAACTTGAGTTAATTTATACTTGTTTAAGAACCTTTTTCAAGTTCATTATTCCTTTTATATCACTTATTTCCATGTCATGAACACTATGTAATTATTTAAGTTAATAACAGTCATTTTAACGATCATTGGTACTTGAGTAAAAAATAAGCCCTTTATAATTACAAGTTGTTCATGTATCCATTATATCCAAAATGGTATTCATGATGTAGATATCATATATGTCATATATATCCAGTACATTCATGCATTTATAATATTACATAATCATTTAGAGGTAAGAAATGAAATGCACCGTTCATGGCGACGGTAAGCCGTACGTACGCATGAACGCTACTTTCATTTCTATTTCTTATTTTATAGAATGGAATCATAATGATATAAAGTCATATTATAATTCCAGTATAATATCATATATAATATCATAGTTCCATCCTTTATACGTCCCACATATGGTATTTAACGAATCAAATCACTTTGAGGGGGCGGTAGTCCGCACTTCCTTAAATGAAGATATCGCGTTTACCCATAATGGAAACCATAAAGGTATGACCAAAATTAAAAAATACAGAAGCTTAAGGAAAACATAAACATATTATATATCATATATAAATATAGTGTCATCTTAATGGCCACCTTTGAAGGTGTTAAAAGAATGTTGAACAATCATCGTTTCGGGAGGCATAAATTCACCATCCACGGAAACAGTATGTTCTTTAACCATTAGATGTAGGTGTGTGTAGGTGTAGCTCAAATAATTATTATAACAACATCCTAGTATATTGAAGATACTGGATTTGTTACAAAATAAATGAATAAAAAGATATTAGGGGGTTGGAGAAGCAAAATAAAACAAAAGGACTCAAGTGAAGACATTACCTTAAAATCGGGTAACTCCCTTTGGTTTGAGCTCAAAGGCTTCCTTAGGAAGACTTCTGCCCAAAGTGAGGCTTCAAAGAGTAAGAGAGAGATTTTTAGAGACAAAATGGGTAGGGGTTGGCCGAGAAAAAAGCTTTGGGAGTGTGGGTAAGGAGGTAGAGGTGGGGGCCTTTTATAAGAGGAGAGGAGGGACACTCTTGGAAAGTAAAGTAATGTTACATTATTTTAAAATGAGTTTCGAATTAAAAAGGCCCCAAATTGATATAATTAGAGGTTAAGGTGATAAGGGTTCTAAATCTACCCATAAAATAGGTTTTTGACATGTGTAGTTCATAGATTTTACATTATCATTTCATTTTATTTAAATCCTTTATTAATGAGGTAATCGCTGCATCATCATGATGTCATAAATAATTTAATTTATTTAAAGTCTAAAAATTATAAAAAAAATACTATGATGTAGGAAATATTTTTATATTTCCAATGACTATTTATAATCAAAAATCTGACTTGTATAACCCCATGTAAAAATTGTTTTAGTAAAACATCTCATGTTTGTGTCATTTTTACTTTAACATTAAATAAAAAATTATTTATGTCATTTCCCAACCAAAGTGGCTCCATGGGGTACCCAAGTTGAACCATGGATTGTCTTGGTCTTCCATGACACATCCAATTAGGGTAGTACATGTGTCAAGCTCATATCTTATTATTAAAACATTATTTTTACCTTAAACTACACTAATTACCACTAATCGCGATTAAGAACTTAAAAGTTACTATTCACCAAAAAATTATTTTAATCTCATTGAACCACATTTTAATTATTAATGACAACCATGTATGTCTGATTTCTGAAAATCAAATCACAGAAGTGGAAAAGTTTCATTTAAACGAAAAATCAGTTTCTTTAACTACCACTTAGTGGTTTCACTATTCATCAAAAATTGAAGTTTTTCAGAAAGATACCAAAACTTCACCCTAAGCTATATTTGATATTCCGAATTCAAAAATGATGTCTATTTTAAAAAATTCAAAACATGTAAGTTGCATTAATTAATTTAATAACTAATTCCCGTTGTCTTGACAAATAGCGTGTTTTTATGAAACAATAAGTATCAAAAGATTGACACTAGTTTAAGTCCAATTTCAAAGTGAAATTGATTCCAATGACCATAATTGGATAAAATGGTAAAAATATATTCTAATTTCACTTCAAAACCAACTCAAAATATAATCTAATAATATAAATAAATTAGATTAAAAAGAGGTTTTGAATTAAAATACAACATTTTCACTATTCATTAAAAATGAACTTTATCGGAAAAATACCAAAAATTCACACAAAGTATATTTTGATGTCCCAATCATAAATAATAAGTTTATTTTGACAAACATAGCTTATAAAATTGTCAGAAGATAGATTTAAAAAGGGTTTTCCATCAAAAGGCAGTAAAATAATCTTTTAAGAATATTAGTGTATTCCATGCATAAGATTGTATTTATTTTCATTTTAAGCCTCTAAAACACTATCTTAATAATTAATAGACATAGATAAAAATATCTATTATTCATTACTTACTTGAGATGTTACAACCATGTTATGCCTTCTAACCCATGTGCTATGATTTATTCTTATGTTTATCCCCTTACTAGTATTTTTTGATCATCCCTTTGTTCATGTATTCCCTAGGTTATCCTATGAAGATGTAAGTTCTCAAATGGTGTTATGAGCTCATTATGAATATTAAATATTTTTTTTAATTTTTGTTTCATGCTTTCTAATTATGTATCTAATATTCCAAAGACAATAAAATTTACAATCCTTGGTTTGTATTTGATGGTTAATTAGGAATAAAATCATGTAATAATATGTGTAAAATTCTAGGTCTATTATATAAAGGTTATCAAATCCATTACATTAGAGTATGTTTCATCAAAATCAATCCCATGTTTTTGTGAGAAGCCTTCAGAAACAAGTCATACTTTATATCTTATGTATTTATTATTTTCATTTGTATTTCTAATAAATACCCACTTATAATCAATAGGTTTAAACCATTTAGGGTTTTTCTCAATTGACCCAAAGACCTCATGTTTAACATGTGAGTATAATTTAGATTGGATCACATCTTTCCATTGATCCCAATCTTGTCTGTCATGAAATTCATTAACCATTTTTTGGTTCTTGATCCTCACCAATAATTTTAAACTCTATATTAAATGAAAAAATTTCATTAATAATGGTCTCTACTAGCTTAAAAAATCATAAAATGTTAGTAAAATTCATTGAAATCCCATCTTTACCGTGATCAAGTACTTTTGGTACATTGATTTCTTTAGGAATTTAATGATCAAGTGAATTTACATTATCCTCAGGTTTATTATTTCAACCAACATGACTTTTTTAAATTTCCTCTGATAAATATTTTTATATATTGAATCTAGTGGTCTCCCATGCTTCAAGAATGGATTAGAAGTAATTTTGGTAAAACCATCATATTGTCCTTTAGGTACTTTTATTATTATTGGATCATTAGTAATAGGTATATATGATTTAGTGACTAGTTTTAAATCATTGAATATATCTAGAAACTGATTTTATAAAATTTTTAAATTTATAATCTTTTTAACTTTAGGTTCACTCATATTTGTATGAGGATCAAGATGTAATAATGAAGTCAATTTTCATGATATTTATTTTAATATTGATTAATTTCCCCTTTTAATTTTAGGATAATATTTTCATCCAAATGACAATAAAAAAATTTAGTTTTGAATATATATCCTATTATTGTCCCAATATACATAATAATTTAGGGAGATTCAAATCCAACATAAATCCCCAATCCTATTTGTGGTACCATCTTTTTTCATTGTGGGGGTGCTACATGCACATATACGACACAACTAAATATTATTAAATATGAGATATTTGGTTTATGTCCACAATATAATTACATAGGGGGATATTCATGATATCTTTATGGCCTAATTTGAATTTGTACTATTTTATAAAAAATTTCATGTCCCCTTATCAAATTGGACAATTTAGTTTTCATAAGTAGCAATCTTGTGATAAGTTGTAAGTGATTTATAAATGATCTGAATAGACCATTTTGAGTGTAAAGATAAGCTATAGTATGTTGAAGACTTATTCCCAATGACATGAAATAATCATTAGAATCATGCGATGAGTATTCTCAATTATTATAAAGACTAATATTCTTTATTGAATAATCTTGTAATTGTTCCCTTAACCTTATTATTTGGGAAATAAATTTCAAAAAAACCATGTTGCGAGTTGATAATAAACACACATGAGACCATATAGTTGATGCATCAATTTTAATAATAAAATATCTGAATATTCTTCATAGTGGATGAATCAGACCACATATGTCACCCTGAATATATTCTAAGAACATATAGTATTTGACCCTGATATTTGATGGTGATGGTCTTATGATCAATTTTACTTGAGATTAGCTATGAATGAGAAATAGTTAGGGGTAAGGACCCTTTTATTAACCAAGGGATGACCATGCATATATTTAATGATTTTACTCCTCTTTATTGATCCTATATGGACTAAATGGTAATTCCATATAATAAATGTATCATTTTAATTAAAATTCTAGTTTACTATATTTATCTCAATTGTACAAATATTAACATAGAAAAATCCTGATGGAAGCCTTGGAAGTTTTTTTAAATCAACCTACACTCATTATTAATACTTTTTATATAGTGGTATTCAACAACTTCTTTATCCATAGTCTCAATGTGATATCTATTTTAACAAATATCCTTAAAACTTCACAAATTTCTTTGAGACTTAAGATTAAAGAAATAATTATTTATTAGTATCTAGGTACCACCAAGTAGGAATATTTTTTATTTTCCGAAGCATTTAATTAATTTCATATTATCGGTTAATATAATTACATGAGAAATTTCCATTTTAAAGTTGATGAAATATTTCTCACATTTAAAAATTATGTGCATCATGGTGTTATCAACAAGGTAAATTTCTTTATAACTAGGATTAATCCAAATGGAGAGTTTCATATCATTCATCTCCATTAAAAGGAAATAAGACACGCATATAATAAATACAAGTAAACATGCAACATTTATAAAAATATATTACAAAAAAACATCTATATCATGAGAGTTTAAGAATTATAAATATTCTTAATAACTTTAGGGTTCAAAAAATAACCAGTGATATCGTAATATAAAATGTTATCGCTATGTTTCAAGGTATGGTTAGAAAAATTTTCTTTAACACTATTTTGTTTTCTATTGATTGATTGTTGATAAAGATAAATAATATGTTTTGGTGTATGATAGGTAAACAATCAATTTATTTTTATTTCACACTAAAAACATTCATTTTCATCATTATTTATTTTATTTGGATGTGGTTATTCTTTATTTTCCTACCTTTAGTTGTTTCCTTTTCTCTTTTCATTTGGTGTATGAACACTTTGAGAAGAATATTTCCTTGGACTCATATCCATTGATTCTTTCCATAAACTTTATTACAAGTAGTTAAATCTAGTTCAGGGAATGCAGCTGCATCAGTTGGTCTAGATTCATGATTTATCACCAAGAGTTCATTGTTTTGTTTCAAAAAAATAAGGAAAGAGTATAACTAAACAATATTTTGTAAATCCCTTCTCATGAAATTTTTATTGTTAAATGAAATTAGATGCTTGAAAAGTAGAGTATGTTTTTTTCTAAGATATTAATTTCATTAATTTTAATTTTTATTCTATTTTAAACATGGAGGAGTTATGTTCACTAGTTGATTTAAATTCTTGGATTTGAAGATGACTCCACTCATACCTTTCTCTTAGAAATATCTCTACTATAATGTGATCATACCACTCCTTGATGTATTTATATATCACTAGAGGATCCTTTACCATTAGGAAATCATTATTAAAATCTTTATAGAGGTGGAGATGAAGGAATATTAGTCCCCAAGCACGATCTTGGGTAGAATCATGATTCCCAATTTTAATAATCTCTCTAGGGCCTTATGCATCAATATGAAACTCAACATCCAAAATCCATGATAGGTAGTTATTTATAGAAAAATAAATAGGGGGAAACAATGATTTTAAATATTCACCATGAAAAAAATTTATCATTGATTTGAATGCCAATTTGGCCTTGGTAAAATAGTAGTGTTGATAATCTGTTGTAAAACGGATCAGGCACCAATCAAAACAATGATGATTTTCATGATTGGTATGAAAAAATCAATCAAAGGAAAATAGATAGTAAACATTAAGCAATGTCGAATATTCAAAATGTTGATGGTGAATGTAATTCAATGAAAAAAAATTAAATAAATATAAGATAACAAAGAACACAATATAGTGAAAAATTTGGGGTCACAAAGAACACAATATATATCGCTAAGAGGGTGATCTCCCATTATATTATTAACACACATATATATAGGATGGGATTCCAAAGGGTGATGAAACCCATTAATGTTATCCATTACCAAGGGTTTGGGAAATGAGGTTTTCTCATAAATATAGAAAATATTATATCCATAAATGATAATTCATAACACACACACATTTATAAATATAAAAATAAAAAATATAATCAAATATAATATATATAATGACATTTATTATATAAAATATTTATTATTTAATATTTTTATATATCTGTTATATATATATATATGGAACATGTATATTTTTACAAGTAAAATTATAGTCAAAAATTAATTTTCAATTTTTTTTGAAATTATAAAAGAAATTTCCATAGAGAAAAATTCCAATTACAAATAGAAATTTCTAATTTAAACATAATTTTCAATGAATAAATATAAAATTCCAATGGAAATTTTCAATAAACATTCATAGTGAAAATTTTTATGTTACCAATATAAATTTTACTTAAAATTTAATTGACAATACAAACTTATAAATTTCCAATATAAAATTTCAATGAAAATTTATAGTTATTAATGAAAATTTCTACTCAAAATTTAATTTTCGATAAAAATTTCCAAAAATTTCCAATGGAAAATTCTAAAGAAACTCCAAAATAAATTTTCATTAAAAATTAATAGTAAGAAAGTCCAATTACCAGTGAAAATATTGATAAGGAATTCAATTTTTAATAGTAATTTCTAGAATTAAAATTAAAAATTTCAATGAAAACTCACATAAAAAATTTTAATTACTAGTGTAAATTTATGAAAAAAATTTAATTTCCAATGAAAAATTTCAAAGTACCAATCAAAATTATTGATAAAAATTTTCACTGAAAAATTTAAATTATAGGGTACATTTTTACATACATAAATATTGCATAAAGTTGTATTAGTAATTTTTATTTTAGCTTTATACTGGAAATTTACAACAAAATTTTACTTTGATAATTTTCTTTGAAAAATTTCAAGGGAAATTTTCTGTGTACATTTTCCACAAAAAAAGTTTGAATGAAAATTTCCAGTGTATATCTACCACAAAACATAAATAATAGATAATTTCACTGAAAATTGAACACACACACACACACACTAATATTAATATACACCATAATATTTCATTATAAATTTCTAATACAAATTTTCATTATAAATTTTTAGTACATACAACAACAATTGAAAAAATATTAACACAAATAAAAAATGTAAATTTGGAAATTTATTGTGAAAATTTACATCGGAAATTTCATGTGACTATTTATAGTGTAAATTTAAATGATTATATGCATAGAAAAATATATGTATATATAAAAAAATAAATTTAAAATGTGAATTTTAATGAATACATAAATAAATATTTCTATTTAAAGATTTCAATAGATATTTCTTATGATTTTTCAATTGAGAATTTATAGTAAAAATTTTCATTACATACATACATACACACATGTCAATTTTCAATGAAAATTAATAGTGAAGATTTATAATGGAAAATTTAATATTTTTTATTGAAATTTTTAATGAAAATTTACTATGATTTTTTTAAATATTTGTTAAAATTTATATTCAAAATTTAATTTTCAATGGAAACTCCTACAATTATAATTAAAACTTCCAATGAAAATTTAAAGTGAAATTTTATAGTTTTCAGTGGTTCATAATTTAATTTCTATATAAGAATATATATATATATATATATATTAATATAATTATATTCATATATACATATATACATAAATTTTAAATTTTTACCTAAATTTTACACTTATTAGTATAAATTTATACTCACAATTTTCACTGGGATTTTACCCTAGAAATTTTCACTTGAATTTTTTTTGATAAAAATTTAAAATAAATATGTATTTAAATTTTTAGTGAAAATATATTAATAAATAAATAAATAATTTAAATTTACATTGAAAATATACAATAAAAATTTCTGCAATATATTTCTAGTGTAAATTTCTAGAGGAAATTTGTAGCTCAAATTTCAACTTAAATTTACAATGAAAATGTATCAAATATCCACATAAATTTCTATTGAAAAGTTCTAATGTACATTTTATACACACCATATTTTTTCTAATAAAAATATATTATATTTTGTTTTAGTGAAAATTCTTTGTGAAAATTTTCAATGTATATATACAATTTTTTTAAATCTGTACACACACACCATATATATACATTATTATAAATATGAAGTGAAATTTTTTATTGTAAATTTTCTATATATACATATTTACATATACAATTTCTATTTCTATTTATCTTTATTATTAATGTTTTTTTAAATATATTATATTAATATATATTATTTCAAAGAAAGTATTGGGAATTATAATTTTTTAATATATATATATATATAATTTTTTATAAAACAAACAATGGACATTATAATTTTTTATTTTAAAACATCACTAAAATATATAATTATAGATGTATAAAATTTTTATTATAACATTATTTTTTATTATAATTAAAATATACAGATTAAATTTAAAATATGAGGTTTTATAATTTTATTTTAAAAAAATTAAAAAATATCCAAACATAAATATATAAATCCATAATTATTATGCATGTATATAGCAATACTTGAAAATAAAGTACTCTTAAAACATTATGCATGTATATAACAATAATTGAGAGTATTATGAATATATATATATATATATATATATATTATATTTAAATTAAATATCTATAACATGTGAAGAACCTAAATGGATTTATGGAGCTTATGTTTTATTTTTTTTAATATTATTTTATGAAGGAAAGTAAATGTGTGTTGAATTTTGGTGATGAAGGAAAAATCCATCCACTAAAGAAGATGACAAAGCTTCCCATACTTTAATGGGTAAAGAATATTGAAGCTACTATTTGGTGAGTATATTATTTATATGTGATGATTGTTGATTTAATTTTTAAGGAAATATGAAAAGTCTTGAAGTTTATGAGAAAAGTATTTGCTACAACATTGTTTCAAATATCTTGTCAATGGAGCTAAAATATGGTTGCTAAAGTAGTTGATGAACATCTTGTAAAGTTGCGATTAGTGAAGAGATCAAAGTAGGTTAAAAGTTTTGAAAATATGTGGTTGGAATATAGAGGAACCATCCAAGGATCATTGAAAATCATTAATGTTTTATTTAGTGATTAAAATGATTTGGATGAAGGATGGAGTGAATGAAATTGTAGATGGAATATTGAGGCAATGACAATATATTGAAATACTAATAATTGATTAATTAAATACTTAAAAACATTTTGAAAACAAGATAAAGTGGTTTGAAATTATTATTATAATTCCCAAAATATTTGATGTTATTCTAAGGTTATTTAAAGATATTGAGAAGGATATGAGATAAATTATAGAAGCTCTAGAGATATTTGAAGAGAATCTAGAATTCGGTGTAGAAGATAAAAATTGGATAAGTATGACTTCATGAGAGTCATCTGGGAAAAATAACTAAAAAATGGAAAAGGTATCAAGACTTAGAAGGATTAAATAATGACTTTAAAAGAGTAATTTAATAATTTTGAAGAGAAACTCATGAGTTTGTAAGAGTTATCTGAGACTTTAGAAGTGTCGTCTAATATAGCTAATAATTCAAATTTGAAAAAGTCATGACTTAAGAAGAGTAAATATAGTACTTTGGAAGAGTAAGTATCTACTTTGGAAGATTAATTTGTGACCTCAGAAGAGTAACTCAGTTCTTTATAAGAGTAACACTATGAAATCATAAGATTCATTAGTTTGTAAGAAATTTAAAAAGTATAAATTTTTAAGAGTAATTGTTAACTTCATAAGAGTAACCCCCTTTGTGATATTATGTGTTTTGTAATGAATGAAATATTTTATAATTTTCAGAATAAATATTATGAATAATTAATTAAATTTTACGACATTTGATCTAATCTTTAGTGAATTAAACATCACAAATAAAATTTTGGTTCAAGCTGGTTTTTATGAAAAATAAAAAATGGCAATCACTCCTCAAGTTGTTTGATATATTATAATACATTTATTTAAAATATATAAATGGTGATAAAATATTATTTTTTTAAATAAGAAACTCTAAAATATAATTATATAATGAAGATATGATGGTGTTGTGGTATTATGAAGTTGATTAATCACATGTAAATCATGGTGTTGTGATTCAAGCTTTGTATCAAAGTGTTTTGTGTCAAGGTGAGTTGTGTCATGCTATGAAGCACTTGAGGAAGATATTAACTGATGATAATATAATGAAATGAATAATAGAGATAAATACTAGAACTCTTTTGAATTCACAAATTCATTTATTTGTGATTTATTTTAAATAGTGATCTATGTTGAATAATTACCGAGCACTTTTCTTATCAGTTGAAATTAGAAGAATAGTAAATCTATAAAATAACTAGATACAATAGTTAAATGAAATATAGAATGTTTAATGATCATGGTAACACACCCAAATTAAAAATTTGAGAAAAGGAAATGGTGATTATTATGTTGATATTGTTAGAATATTTTGAATATATTTAAAAATTATTTTTTTGGAAATTAGAGAATAATTAATTACTAATTAATTCATGAGATTATTAAGTATATAAAAATTGAAAATAAGATAAGTGAAGAAAGGGAGATCTATGAGAGAAAAAGAGATAACTGAATATATAACTGTAGAAGATAAATTTATGGGTATCAAAGAATAAGAGGTCATCCTAATTATATTGATTAGATCTAATCACTTTAAGCATAAGGATAAAAAGAAAATTACCTGTGATACTCTATATTATAGAAGTCTGAAACACTGAGAATGAAATAATAAGAAGAGTAGAGAGAAAGTTCGACACTAAAACTACTAAACCTGATACATGTGTGAAAGAACTTAAAAAATATTTACGAGCTATTGGGTTTGAAGATCAAAGTTGTCTTGGGAGTTGTCAGAATCCATCGAGTAGATTCTTTACAAGATCTGGGTGATTGGATATTTAAAGATATTGAATTTAATACAACTATGTTGATAATTTATAGGCATTCAGAGAATCTGTTGAGGAATAATATCATATCATGACTGATGCAATGATTTATTAAGTAGATTGGATATCTACTTCAAGAGGTTGGAGGAAGTTTTGTAATACCATTTATGAAGATTAAATACTAGTTGATGGAGTATAAATCTAATGGGATGTTTAGAAGAATATTGGGATTTTGTGTAAGTGTAGGATACACTATAGATTTAAGATAATCCCCACCCTATTATAACCACTTGCATTATATAGTGGATAATCTATGATTAGGGAAAATAATCGATCATAGTAGGCAGTTGGTAAAAAAACCTATAGGAATGAACATCTAATTACATGACATAAAGAAAATATTTCATCAATACATTCCCATGATCTTTTAGGTTTATAGTTTTAGATAATTAGGACAAAACTTAAAGAACAAAACTCATGAATTTTTTTAACTAATGGACTCTTTTTCCACTATATAATCCACTTCTTGATCTATAATAAGTCTTCAACATCAACCACTAATTCTCAACATTAGTTACTCTACTAAACGTCTCATACTTTTCTTATATTCATAACCTCGGAAAATAGAAACATAATAAAGGGGTGAGCTCATATTCCCAGTAAGAGTAAACATAAGTGATAATAATCAAAGATCTTAAGCGAGCATAAGATGATAATATAGGTATAATTAAGATACATAATAAAGTTTTAACCAACAAATCATAGAGCATAAACCATGAAATAACATAATAATAAATCTTGAAAATAATTTGTATCATATAAACAAAACAAGCTTGTGAATTGTGGAACACCCATAAGCATATAAATCATAATATAATGGATTAAGTATCACAATCTGTTTCCCTTAGTGGATCAGGATTCACTCTCTTATTTCAATTTTTAGATTAGGATTCACTTACCTATTTCCCATACAGGATCATACATCACAACATATTTCCAATTTTGGTTTGAGCATCACTACTCATTTCACCATTATCTTATGAGATGAGAAGTTTTACCTAATGCATTTAAGGGATATATAGGGCACACCAATTAATTAAAGATTAAATATACATGTAACAACCATATATTTTAAAGTAATTTTATCTTATAGTTTATGTGATACGCAACACCGAGCTTAAACAACCCACAGAAAACATTTCTTTAAATTTAATCTCTTAGATAGCTTGTGAAACACACAACTCGAGGTCTAAATGAACTGTAATATAGTATACCGTTTTAACATAGTTGTTAAATTGAATATTTTGAATAATACTAAATAAATTTTGAAAATTATGGTTGTAACAGCCCGAGATTTTATGATTTTTTTTTTATTTCACTAATGTCTTGTGTTGTACGCTACACCAAAAGGAGCTTGCACAACACGCATCCTTGACTTGCCTTGCATTACACGCAATCACGACCTTCCTCGATAGCGTGTGTAGTACGCAATACCGAGTTTCACTAAACAACGATATGCTATTAAAATATTATTATAACTAGCCGTTATGAATAGTAATAACCACCTTTTAAAATTTTATAAATTTTAGCTCTCAAAATGGACTTCATTTTTGGATTCGGAGTATCGAATTTAGCCTAAGATGAAATTTTGGTACTTTTCGGATAACTTTCATATTCCGATGAATAGTGAAAATTACTAAATTTTAATTAAAAACAACTTTTTTAATAGAAATAATTAATAGTAATAAATTATTAATTTGAGTGGTTTTAAAGTATATTTAGAATATATTTTTACAATTTAATACAATGTTGGTCATTGGATATAATTTCACATTTAAACTAGTTATAAACAAGTGTCAATCTTTTGATAGTTATTATCTCTTAAAAACACGCCTTTTGTTTAGACGACGGGAATTAATTTTTAAATTAATTAATGCAACTGATATGTTTTGAATTTGGGAAAATAGAAATCATTTTTGAGTTCATAATATCAAATATAGCTTAGGCCTAATTTTTGGTATTTTTCTGAAAACTTTCAATTTTTGATGAATAGTGAAACCACTAAGTGGTAGGTTAAAAACTGAATTTTGCATAAAACTTAATTTTACCGCTTCTGTGAATGGAATTTCAAAAATCCGACAGACATGGTTAATATCAAGGACTAAAATGTGGTTCAATGAGATGAAAATAATTTTTGGTGAATAGTAACTTTTTACCTTTTTTTACCACGATTAATAGTAAATAGGGTAACTAAGGATAAATATTATATTACTATTATCCTAACACATGTCCTAATTCTATTGGATAAGTTTAATTCGACCAAAAACAACCTTATGAATAAAATATGACCATTTAGGCCCACTTGGATTAGATTAGGACATTTATTATTAATTTATTTAAAGAAGGGTTAAAAGAGTTAAAATCAAAGTTTATTTACTAAAACATTTTTAATATGGGGTTATACATAAGATAAATTCGACTATAAATATTCATTAGAAAGATAAAAAGATTTAATACATAATGGTATTTTATTTGTAATTTTTAGACATTAAATAATTTAATTTATTTAGGACACAATGATGATGCAGTAATTATCTTATTAATGAAATATTGACATAATTGATGTTATAAACACCAAAATAAATGTAATTTGAGACTTTTTATGAATTCCAATAATTTTCTAGGTTACTATGATATATTAGTGGTTATTGAATCAACTTGGTTCGAACATATAATTCTGTTATGACTTCCACAAAAATCATATATCAAATAGTGTCAAAATTGACACAAAATAGTTTTTAAATCAAATATTATATTATTAATTGTTATTTTATTCCTAAAAATCTAAGGTTCGGCCAAATGACTTAGATAAGGATATATATATTAATAATAAACAATTTGGGGTTCGTTTGGCATGTTATAGTAAGTGTATTAACCATATAGTGAAAGAAAATAAAAAGACACGGTAAAAGTTAAATTATTTAACTTAGAGTTAAATCTAATTGATAAGGTTAAAATAATACCCTAAACTTGTCTAAATCTTATTGGTTGATAGGATTTCGACCCATCCCCACTTTAGCTTCTAAATAAGACCCTTTGGAACCATTATAAACCGATTTTGACTTTAATATAAAATAATATTTTGAGATATTTCTAAGGTGCCCCTCTCCTCCCTTATAAAAGGACACCTCCTCCCCCTCCTCCTCACACCAATTTGAGCACTCAAGCTCGGCCAACCCCTGCCAAAATCTCTTCTCCACTTCCCTAAAAACATCCTAGAGGTTCTGGTCTTCCTCAAAGACCAATTTTAGTGCCCTAAGAGGAGGTCTCAAAGAGGCACTTCAAAGAAGAGGTAATTACCGTTACCAATTCTTTCATCTTTATTTCTTCTTCCACTTCTTCTTCTTAGGTTGTTTCATTATGAAGTAATAACATCAGTATCACTAATATACTGATATGTTATTATAAGTATGAAACAACCCTATTTCACCATCTATCCATCCTACGGAAAAATAAATCACCGCGCGTGCGTACGTACGGAATACCGTCTCCACGCCGTGGTGTAATCTATTTTCCACCACCACCTTACATGGATGGGTATAATGGTGTAAAGAATAATTATACATAGTTATTACAACATCATATTGATTCTGATATATTGTATAATCCACTCCAATTCAATTCAATATTTATAGAAATGATATCATCGCTCGTGCGTACGTACGGACTACCGTCTCCACGACGCGATGAGATTCATTCTCCATGTTAACCATTTAAGAATGATTATAATGTATATATAAGAAATAATAATGAAATATATGACATTATAAAGCTAATGGATTTATGTACATATATACATATGTATGTCATCTACTTACTTCCATTTCAAGACAATAAGGAGAGGAAAACAGCGTTCATGCGTACGTACGGACTACCGTCTCCATGAACGGTGTTTTTCATTTTATTTATCTACCTATTATATATTTATATATACTGAATATATATGATATATAAATCATATTTTATATTCTGGAAGTGAGTAAATCATGATATAAGTAATAATGATGTCAAGAACAACAAGTCAAAACACCTACGATAAATGAAACGATTTTACCCAAAACGCTTCTTTAACATGGAATTTACAAAAGAACGGGTAATATAATGTCATATATGATATCATAACAATGAATATGATTCTGTAATAAGTCAATAACATGATTTAAATCATTATACAGGAGGTTCGGACACTTACAAAGCAAGTCGGACCTAAGGTAAGGAAAATATCACAATCTCATTTTATCCGAGATCGTTTATTCGTAAGTATTTACTGGGGTGTATTTTATCATCCACATCCATGTTTCATCAATATGTAATATTATTTCCATCCACCTAAAATTGTTTAAATCCATTTTTACCCTTCGGTGAGTTTTTAGTAATATTTATGAAAGGAATCTTTTGTCGTTTTTCGTACGAGGTACTTTTTGACTTTTCCGACAAAAGTACGAAGAATGTTTTTTTTAACTTATACGGCATGAATGGATTTTTAAAAAATTATTTCCAAGAAACTTACTTTACAAGTTTTCAAGTTTATTTTTAATCAACTTATTTTATTTTAAAGTCGTAAGACATGTTATGAAATGAAAAATGTTTTTGAAGTAGAAAGGATATTTTCCTCAAGAATGGAGTTCAAATGTTTTTTCAAAATTATTTTCCATCTAAGATAATATAGGGTTCTGTTTTTATTCCTATTATTACACTGATTTGATTATGTTTTGAGGAAATTGTTTTTATGAAGTCATTTACCTTATATGATTTGTTTTATGATGTCATGATGTTTCAAGAATCCCATTTTTGTTACATGTGTTATGCGATGATGTATGATTTAAGATTATGTGGCACACATAAGAAAGGATTCATTATAAGATGGGTGGGACCTATATCTCCCTCCAATGCATTGGGTAAAGATTTTATATCTCATGAGATAGACATGGCTGAAATGGTAGGTTATACCGGTTCAGTGAAACAGGACTGAAACGAGGGTTACTCGATTCAGAAAGGGACTTTGTCCACTAAGATAGTCTTGGCAATGAGTCATGACTAACAAGAAATGATTTTCTATGATTATGTGTGCATGCCAAAAAGTTTCAAGTTTCATTTTATGATTATGGGGATCTCATTTTCACTTCTATGATTTATCCCATGTTATGATATTATGAGCTCTTTTGCAGGTTAAGATTTCCAAAAGCTATGTTCTTATGTATATGATGTGATTGATATTTCTTTTGTTTACCCTTACTGAGCATTTGAGCTCACCCTTTTATGTTTTCTTTTCCCCAGGATATAAAGAAAGGTTTTTAGGTAAAAAAAAGGGAAGATCTTTATGGGAGATATTGAAGATCTTTCACCACGATTAGAAGATTACGTTCCGAGTTTCCAAAGACACTAAACTATTACGATCCTTGTGTGTGTGTTTTTGTTATGTACTAAGTATTCCGCAAAAGTAATGTAATGTCCATGTACGTCAGGATACGGGTCTCTACAGTTGGTATCAGAGGAAAGGTTTAGTCAACCTTTGGAAACTAGGATGCGAAAACGTTAGTGAGATCCCTAGAGATATTTCTAAGGTATGTCTAGGGATGTCTCTAAGGTTAAGTATACGTATAGGTTATAGTCCTAGAATTGCTCTAATGATCTTCGAATTTAACCTAAGATGTTAGATATTGAGGGTACTACCCCTTTATTATGTTGTTTTCCCTAGCATGATTTTTTCCTCTCACACTATTCTTTTGGGGTTTTAGACGATGGCTGGAACCCGAAGGAACCGTGTTGATCAATGCAATGGACAATGCAATGATTGTCCCCCTGAGCAACCAAACGATATGGGAGCTGGAATGCAAAATCTTGTAGCCATGCTCACACAACTTTCTCAAGCTATGAATCATGCAGGACTTCCAAACGAGCAAAGGAAGGAGCAACATTCTGTTGAATCCTTCATGAGACAGCGTCCGCCTTCTTTCAGTGGGTGTACTGATCCATTAGTTGCTGAACAATGGATTAGTACTACTGAAAAGATATTTTCAGTTCTTCAATGTTCTGAACATGATAAAGTCATCTTAGCAGTATATCGTTTGGAAGGTGAAGCTGATCAATGGTGGAATCTTATCAAGAATACGAGGCCAAGAGATGAAATTGAGTCCATGGAATGGGACGAGTTCAAGAACTTGTTTTTCAGTAAGTACTTCCCTCGTATTCTTCGAACAAAGATGGAGAAAGAGTTTCTTGAACTGAAGCAAAGGGACGATGAATCTGTTGGTACCTATGAAGAAAATTTTACAAGACTTGCAAGGTATGCTTCTGGAATTATCATCCAACCTGAAAGTAAAGTTGATCGATTTTTCAGTGGCTTAAAACCAAGTCTTCGAAGGGCATTAGCTATAAGAGACTTCAATAGCTATGAAGAAATTGTGCGTTGTGCTATCAAGGTAGAAATGGAAGTTGGTGTTACATGTCCATCTCATGGTTTTGACAAGAAACGAAAGATGGAGTTCAAGGAGAAATCTCAGAATAATGGTGAAAAGAAGATGAATGTTTCCTTATGCACAAAGTGTGGAAAGAAGCATGGTGGAGATTGTCTTAAAGGGACTAGAAAATGTTTTAAGTGTGGAAAAGAAGGTCATCGAGCAGCTGAGTGTCGAAGTAATGGAAAAATGGATTCTAATGAAGTGAATAAAGCAAACACTGCAGAGAACGCACAACCAACACTTCAATGCTTCAAGTGCAAGGAAATGGGGCATTATGCTAATAATTGCCCTAATCCAAGGGTTAGTGATGATCAACATGAGCAACCACTGAAGGCAAAGGACAAAGGGAAATCACATGCGATCACTATTGGCAATATTGAATATGACAACGATGTGGTGGAATGATTAAGTGTTTATGTAATGGGATTCCAAAATAATGTTGTATCATTGAGTATTGCAATATTTATTGATGTGGTATTCAAAGTGATTGAGATATTTTTTGGAAATAAGATGATATGCGCATAATGAAGACGAGAAAATGAAATGTTTAATAGTATTCATGAGCTCATGATTGATATAAGGACTAAGTGATATCATGGTTTGAGTATATAGAATTTTGAGGATTTTGGTATGTGGAAAGTAACTGCATTCAAGTTTTCACTAAGGTTCAATGGGTATTCAAGAGAGTACAAGATTAAGGCCTTTGAATGTTTGGGATGTGTCCAACAAGATATATCTTATGATATATGGGGATCAACGATGGTATTAAATCTCTGGTAATCGTTTTCACTATGTTATGAGAATGGACTGCAGTATTATGGATAGGACTAAAGATTGGAATGGATTATGTTGGACATAAGTTAGTATTGTTTAAGGATAGAAGTTTTTTCGATATTATTGATGGGATGTTATATAGTTTTGGAAAAAGGACAACCTGCAGGACGGGCGACAGCCCATCGCGTCGGACAAGGCTGTGGGTATCGAACCCACAACCGAAATGTGACTGGCCTTTATCGCCTACCACTGGCCTACAGGAAGTCCCTGTTGAGTATAAACTAGTTTTATTATATTAATCAGTATGATATATGAAGTATAAGTCCATTTTAGGAACTATATATGATTAATCTCACTATAGATCGACTTATGTATATAATTTTTGCTAACCTTTTGTTTGAGACAGATGGAATGACCCGTCATTCTATCACATGATCTGCTAACACTTCACGAATAACAAATTCAACTTCATTTATTTAAGAGATGAAGTGGAAATTTTTCTAGGCACGAACAATAGTGAGATTGTACCAAAATAAAGTAAGTATTTATTCGAATTCAAATTCTTTAACTTTAGGGAAATGATCTTGAAAACCAACAATGTTGTCCTAGTTCTCTTATACCTGATGAATCAGATGGTACCTTAGATCGTCACAAATTTATGGATTTGTGATTACTGTCTTTTCCATAGCCATGTTCTCTACCACTCTCCATCAGAACATGATGGTTAGGTTTCTCTTCCATATCCATATTTTCACCTATGTGGAAACCCAATGATTAGTTTATTTGGGTAATCGTTACATTTCATACTTTAGTTTTTAAAGCCAAGTTTTGGTATTCCTTTTTACGATGTGGGTTTCTATTAAAGAAACTTTCGAATAGTAAACCATTTATAACCCCGACGAATTTCGAGGGCAAAATTCATTTTAAGGGGGGTAGAATGTAACAGCCCGAGATTTTATGAAAAATATTTTTTTTTTATTTTTTTATTTCACTAATGTCTTGTGTTGTACGCTACACCAAAAGGAGCTTGCACAACATGCATCATTGACTTGCCTTGCATTACACGCAATCACGACCTTCCTCGATAGCGTGTGTAGTACGCAATACCGAGTTTCACTAAACAACGATATGCTATTAAAATATTATTATAACTAGCCGTTATGAATAGTAATAACCACCTTTTAAAATTTTATAAATTTTAGCTCTCAAAATGGACTTCATTTTTGGATTCGGAGTATCGAATTTAGCCTAAGATGAAATTTTGGTACTTTTCGGATAACTTTCATATTCCGATGAATAGTGAAAATTACTAAATTTTAATTAAAAACAACTTTTTAAATAGAAATAATTAATAGTAATAAATTATTAATTTGAGTGGTTTTAAAGTATATTTAGAATATATTTTTACAATTTAATACAATGTTGGTCATTGGATGTAATTTCACATTTAAACTAGTTATAAACAAGTGTCAATCTTTTGATAGTTATTATCTCTTAAAAACACGCCTTTGGTTAGACGACGGGAATTAATTTTTAAATTAATTAATGCAACTGATATGTTTTGAATTTTGTAAAATAGAAATCATTTTTGAGTTCATAATATCAAATATAGCTTAGGCATAATTTTTGGTATTTTTCTGAAAACATTCAATTTTTGATGAATAGTGAAACCACTAAGTGGTAGGTTAAAAACTGAATTTTGCATAAAACTTAATTTTACCGCTTCTGTGAATGGAATTTCGAAAATCTGACAGACACGGTTAATATCAAGGACTAAAATGTGGTTCAATGAGATGAAAATAATTTTTGGTGAATAGTAACTTTTTACCTTTTTTTACCACGATTAATAGTAAATAGGGTAACTAAGGGTAAATATTATATTACTATTACCCTAACACATGTCCTAATTCTATTGGATAAGTTTAATTCGACCAAAAACAACCTTATGAATAAAATATGACCATTTAGGCCCACTTGGATTAGATTAGGACATTTATTATTAATTTATTTAAAGAAGGGTTAAAAGAGTTAAAATCAAAGTTTATTTACTAAAACATTTTTAATATGGGGTTATACATAAGATAAATTCGACTATAAATATTAATTAGAAAGATAAAAAGATTTCCTACATAATGGTATTTTATTTGTAATTTTTAGACATTAAATAATTTAATTTATTTAGGACACAATGATGATGCAGTAATTATCTTATTAATGAAATATTGACATAATTGATGTTATAAACACCAAAATAAATGTAATTTGAGACTTTTTATGAATTCCACTAATTTTCTAGGTTACTATGATATATTAGTGGTGATTGAATCAACTTGGTTCGAACATATAATTCTGTTATGACTTCCACAAAAATCATATATCAAATAGTGTCAAAATTGACACAAAATAGTTTTTAAATCAAATATTATATTATTAATTGTTATTTTATTCCTAAAAATCTAAGGTTCAGCCAAATGACTTAGATAAGGATATATATATTAATAATAAACAATTTGGGGTTAGTTTGGCATGTTATAGTAAGTGTATTAACCATATAGTGAAAGAAAACAAAAAGACACGGTAAAAGTTAAATTATTTAACTTAGAGTTAAATCTAATTGATAAGGTTAAAATAATACCCTAAACTTGTCTAAATCTTATTGGTTGATAGGATTTTGACCCATCCCCACTTTATCTTCGAAATAAGACCCTTTGGAACCATTATAAACCGATTTTGACTTTAATATAAAATAATATTTTGAGATATTCCTAAGGTGCCCCTCTCCTCCCTTATAAAAGGACACCTCCTCCCCCTCCTCCTCACACCAATTTGAGCACTCAAGCTCGGCCAACCCCTGCCAAAATCTCTTCTCCACTTCCCTAAAAACATCCTAGAGGTTCTGGTCTTCCTCAAAGACCAATTTTAGTGCCCTAAGAGGAGGTCTCAAAGAGGCACTTCAAAGAAGAGGTAATTACCGTTACCAATTCTTTCATCTTTATTTCTTCTTCCACTTCTTCTTCTTAGGTTGTTTCATTATGAAGTAATAACATCAGTATCACTCATATACTGATATGTTATTATAAGTATGAAACAACCCTATTTCACCATCTATCCATCCTACGGAAAAAGAAATCACCGCGCGTGCGTACGTACGGAATACCGTCTCCACGCCGTGGTGTAATCTATTTTCCACCACCACCTTACATGGATGGGTATAATGGTGTAAAGAATAATTATACATAGTTATTACAACATAATATTGATTCTGATATATTGTATAATCCACTCCAATTCAATTCAATATTTATAGAAATGATATCATCGCTCGTGCGTACGTACGGACTACCGTCTCCACGACGCGATGAGATTCATTCTCCATGTTAACCATTTAAGAATGATTATAATGTATATATAAGAAATAATAATGAAATATATGACATTATAAAGCTACTGGATTTATGTATATATATATACATATGTATGTCATCTACTTACTTCCATTTCAAGACAATAAGGAAAGGAAAACAGCGTTCATGCGTACGTACGGACTACCGTCTCCATGAACGGTGTTTTTCATTTTATTTATCTACCTATTATATATATATATATAATGAATATATATGATATATAAATCATATTTTATATTCTTGAAGTGAGTAAATCATGATATAAGTAATAATGATGTCAAGAACAACAAGTCAAAACACCTACGATAAATGAAACGATTTTACCCAAAACGCTTCTTTAACATGGAATTTACAAAAGAACGGGTAATATAATGTCATATATGATATCATAACAATGAATATGATTCTGTAATAAGTCAATAACATGATTTAAATCATTATACAGGAGGTTCGGACACTTACAAAGCAAGTCAGACCTAAGGTAAGGAAAATATCACAATCTCATTTTATCCGAGATTGTTTATTCGTAAGTATTTACTGGGGTGTATTTTATCATCCACATCCATGTTTCATCAATATGTAATATTATTTCCATCCACCTAAAATTGTTTAAATCCATTTTTACCCTTCGGTGAGTTTTTAGTAATATTTATGAAAGGAATCTTTTGTCGTTTTTCGTACGAGGTACTTTTTGACTTTTCCGACAAAAGTACGAAGAATGTTTTTTTTAACTTATATGGCATGAATGGATTTTTAAAACATTATTTCCAAGAAACTTACTTTACAAGTTTTCAAGTTTATTTTTAATCAACTTATTTTATTTTAAAGTCGTATGACATGTTATGAAAGGAAAAATATTTTTGAAGTAGAAAGGATATTTTCCTCAAGAATGGAGTTCAAATGTTTTATCAAAATTATTTTCCATCTAAGATAATATAGGGTTCTGTTTTTATTCCTATTATTACACTGATTTGATTATGTTTTGAGGAAATTATTTTTATGAAGTCATTTACCTTATATGATTTGTTTTATGATGTCATGATATTTCAAGAATCCCATTTTTGTTACATGTGTTATGCGATGATGTGTGATTTAAGATTATGTGGCACACATAAGAAAGGATTCATTATAAGATGGGTGGGACCTATATCTCCCTCCAATTCATTGGGTAAAGATTTTATATCTCATGAGATAGACATGGCTAAAATGGTAGGTTATACCGGTTCAGTGAAACAGGACTGAAACGAGGGTTACTCGATTCAGAAAGGGACTTTGTCCACTAAGATAGTCTTGGCAATGAGTCATGACTAACAAGAAATGATTTTCTATGATTATGTGTGCATGCCACAAAGTTTCAAGTTTCATGTTATGATTATGGGGATCTCATTTTCACTTCTATGATTTATCCCATGTTATGATATTATGAGCTCTTTTGCAGGTTAAGATTTCCAAAAGCTATGTTCTTATGTATATGATGTGATTGATATTTCTTTTGTTTACCCTTACTGAGCATTTGAGCTCACCCTTTTATGTTTTCTTTTCCCCAGGATATAAAGAAAGGTTTTTAGGTAAAAAAAATGGAAGATCTTTATGGGAGATATTGAAGATCTTTCACCACGATTAGAAGATTACGTTCCGAGTTTCCAAAGACACTAAACTATTACGATCCTTGTGTGTGTGTTTTTGTTATGTACTAAGTATTCTGAAAAAGTAGTGTAATGTCCATGTACGTCAGGATACGGGTCTCTACAATGGTAATATATTTATTAGAAATAAAATAATAATCATTTAAAAGAAAAAGAAATGTTTTCTGGAATTTTTTTTCTGAACAATAGGTTCGTCGTGCTTTGCTCACATAAATTAAAATTAATTTTTAATTTTTTTAGAAAATTTATTTTAAAAAATGAAATTAATTTTTAAAATAAAAATATAAAAATTATCTTAGGATTTCTTTTTGGTATTTCTTTTATTTTTTTGATGAATAGTAAAAAACATTGATTTTTATTTGAAACTCCATTTTTTAAATAATTTACAGGGTTAGATTATATTTTAAATTGGTTTTAGAGTACCATTAGTTAAATTATATTAAAATTAAACTAATTTATTTCATTTTAATAATTTCATACTGAATTTTTATATTAAAACGTTCTATATGTATGTGAATTTTCTATTTAGAAACCCGGTTTTTCGTCACATCTGGAAATATAATTTTAAATTGGATTCTTCCATTTATATGAATTGAATTTAGAAAAATTAATTCCATATTTTGAATGATAATAATTTATATTATCTAATAATTTCAAATTATTTTTTGACCATTATGAATAGTGAAAGTAGTAAAAATTAATTATCGCGTTTAAGGTAAAAACTAATTTATCAGGGGATTAAACTACAAAGATAAGGGTTAAAATAACTTAATAACTAGTCCAAAACCAATTTTATGGCTATATTTTGACCTTATAACCTATGTGGTTCTATTATTAACCATTTGGTAGGCTTGTGTAATGATAAAAATGTGGGTGTAATTGATTATTTTCAAACATTCCATGTGTGTCCTCACCCCCACTTATAAAAGGCCACCCCCTCTCCTCCCCTATTCACACTTCAAAATCCATTTGTTTAATCCAATAAATACAAAAATAACTTAATTAATCCCTTGAAAACATTATATATCCATTTTTTTATTATAAATCCAAACTAGGAAGTCTTTTGGTGAAAACCCATAGAAGTTGTCTGAAGAAGAGATAACGTTCTAAAATGAGTGTTTTTCTTCTTTTTATTATTTCACCTCATTAAAATATTATTATACCATGATTATATAGTAAAATCAGTATCGTATGTATACTTATATGTTATTAGGTTAATTTAATGAACTATATCTATATTCTATTCTATAACATGTAAACAAAACCGTTAATCATGTGTATGATGGACTACCGCCTCATGAACTGATGTAACTCGTTTTCCATAATAAACTTTAAAAAATGTATATAATGATGGATTTAACTCATGTATATGATATTTATTATGTTATTATACTTATGGAATTATAACATAATATATAACTTCTTACTTTCCATGTCATTTAAATTATGATAACTTTGCTCGTGTGTATAGCAAACTACCACCTCACGAATCGATGTAATATTTTTCACTTATGAATTATGTGGAATGTAATAAGAAAAAATAAATGAATATATGTGATATATATTAATTAATATATATTTTTTAAATTTATATATCACTAAATTCCTTACCCTTTCACCCATTAAGGAAATGATAACGTCGCTCGTACATATGTACATCCTATCATCTCTATGAAGCAATGTGATCCATTCTTCATGTTCAAATTTCATTAATGATTTTAAAAGTTAATCTACTGAAAAAATGATATTTATAAAATAAATATAATTTTGGAGATGATAAAACAATAAAATATTCTCAAGATCTAGGACTTTCTTGTTAAAACATGTATAAGAAAACAAGGTAGTTAGCACTTGAAACAATAGTAATAATGAAAGATCATTAACAAAAAGGTGATAAGATGTTATAATATGATAATATATGATGTTAAAAATATGAATATAGTTCTGGTATAAATTAATAACATTCTTTAAACCATTATAAAATAGGTTAAAACACATTTAACCAAAATGAAGCATGAGGTAAGATAGTTTGTCTCAATTTCCCTTCATTGAGGCATATTGTATTGTTATGAACCTATTTTTTTGATAAGGTGTATATAATAACACTTTTACATGTAATATCATTATTACATAATAATTAATGGTATTTTACATTTAAATTTTAATTATTTTATCCAATGTGATTTGACTTAGAATTTGTAAAGTGGTAAATAATTTCATAACTCAATTTTTTTTCATTAGGTTATATTACTTATTCATTTTATTTGATATTATATGATTATTTGTGTAATTTTTTGGCTATATTATATTTTATTTAAAATTTAATTACGTGGATTCAAATTCAATACACATAATTTATTCATTGGTTAATTCTAACTTCAACATTATAATCTTTGTAAGGGTTTATTTCATAATCTCATTTTAATCGTGATTGTTAAAGTTTGAATTTACATTGAAGGAAATTATTTTATAATTAGATAATAAAACCCTTTAATTTTATTCTACTTTGTTTATTAATTATATTTTAAATTAATAGTACCATTTTTTCACTCTTTAGTATTTCAAATTACTGATTATTTTTTAATAAAATCTGACTTCATTTCTCTCTTTGGTCGAAAATCATTTTTCTTCCAAAACCATGTTTTCTAAAAATGTTTTAAAAAATGTTATTAACATTATCCAAATTATTTATCAAATACATTTTACCCATGTTTTACTTTTTATTTTTTTTGTAAGGAATATTCATATCTTTTTCCAAACAAGTCCCTTTTGGATTTTACCGAAAATGTGAAAGAAATCTTTATTTTAACATTTATGAAATCTATGAAATTTACCACCATCATGACCAATAAATTTTTTAAATATTCTATTATATTTTTAAAAGTTTATTTTCAAAGAAAAATATTTTCAAAATATTTTGTGAAATTTTAGTTTTAAAAATATTTTCAAAATAAAAATGATATTACCCTTATGATTATTTTTAATGAAATTTTATGGTATTTCTATTCAACAATGACAAAAATCCATTATTTTAGTTATATTTCAATGGGGGTATGTTGTATTGATACTATAATTATTAATTTAATGGATGTTTTATGATCATTTTGACCAAGGAAAGTATTAACATTCACTTTCTTGATTCAATTTTGCTAGTCATTTACTTTCCCTTGAAATACTCACTTTCCTATGATCATTGGACATTAAATTTCACCTAAATATCCATATTATTTATCATGTATATATTTATTACTTAAATAATATATCAGTTATACATACAATGTTCTACATTGAAAGTTATTTATTTATATGGGGAAATATTGATAAATCTGTATCCTTTACTCAATACAGATATTTGATAATAAGACACTGTCCATGAATTAAATTGATTATTCAATATATAAGTAATTATTTGGAAATGAATTGATTAGCGGGGACCTTAATTATATATCCCATATATGTATGAGTATTATCATGAGGTGAATTAGTAATCTAGCATAAAATGGGGTTTTACCCATAGTTTTAAACTGTCTCGTGAAAGGTCTTGACAGTAGAGGTATCGTGAAGCTTGAGATCACAACATCCACAAATTAAGTATTTCCTTAATTAAAAATTTAATTATTATTATCCATGATATTTTCTCAATGATATTATATATGGATGCATTTCATTCTATGTTATTGACTAAATGGCATGTCTTTTCTGTTATTTACCTTTCCATATTGATTATTCCCTATCTATTCATGATAATAAAGTTATTTAAATAGAATTTATGTTCAGTTATTTACCTTTCCATATTTATTATTACTTATATAATCATGATAGTCAAGTTATTGATTAAATGAAATATGTGCTCATAAATTTACCTTTCCATATTGATAAATCCATATTTATTATTCTTAATTTACCCATGATAACGTCAATTTTACTTAACTCTTAATGATCATTTGAGCTCAACCTAATTCTTTTTATTTTATTAGGAATCCAGGAAGTTTAATATAAATTATATGCAAGGATATTCTAGATAGGATAATGATATTCATGGGAAAAAAATTATGTTGTAATTTGTATAGTCAAATCTAATATTGGAATCATGTATGCATCTAGTTTACCTAGTTTACTAAATTATTCAGTCCTTCATGATGCGATTCCTTGTATATTATGCCAATGTAATAAAGTAGACAATGGCTCTATTTTACTATATTTGGGGTCATTATAGTTGGTATCATAGAAATTTTAGTATAATAATTAGGAACTAGAGTTCGAAAAACATATATTAGGGAGCATAAACCTATGATATGCTTTGAGAATAAGTATATAAGAACACCCTAAGGTTTTGGTAAGGTAGATATTTTATGGTTTTCCCTAGAAATACATCCCTGTATGGATATTACAAGTGGACTTGGTTCTGGAATTAATGTACCTAAGGGTAATAACCCCCAAAAAGGCACAGCAGGATTGAATCAAACCTTACCTAGTACACAAAAATGGGCTTTACTGCACACCTAGTTTGACACTCACAGGGGAAATTCTTTGGATAATTAACATTTTATTTAAAAATTATTATAAAGGGTTTGAATATATTATGAAAATGAATGAACTAGGTTAAACCTAAAGTATCTTAGATTTAAAATAAGGTGTCATGATTAAGACCTCCTATAAATGATTATATGGTTTTCCCACTATGATTATTGTTTCTCACACTATACTTTTTGGTTTTAGTCAATGTATAGAACCTGAAGGAGTTGTATTAACATTGAATATGAAAGACAATGTAGTGACTATGAGAAACCAAATGAGATGATGATATGAGTGAAAGATATCATGATAATTTCTAATTAGTTATCGCTAAATATGATTAACAACCTATAACTTAACCAACTCTTAGACTCACCAAAGAAGGGAAAAGATAGAGTTCTCTAAAAGATAAAGTTGTGGAGACCATGGAGGAAAGAAGGATTGGTTTTTTTCTTGTTATAAATATATAAAGAGACCCCCAGGAAAGTATCTCAAAGGAAGAGGAAATTTTTTATGTGCAGAAAATATGGTCATAATGTAATGAATTATAAAGGAAAAATGAAGAGTACAATGGATAGAAATAAATTTAATCATAGGGATCCATTTATAGTTCTTAGTCTTAAATGTGGGGAAACTCATAATTATCTAAGTAAAGTACCTATTTTAAAGGTTAAATCCTAGATCAAGGAAGGAACTATGTTGAAATGAATTGGTTGAAGTATTTATTGGTATTTTATAATTATATTGTAGAAGTATTTTTACAAATAATATTTTGGTCATAAGAATCATGAAATATCTAAGGATTGTGCTAATTTTGGAATCATTTATATCTTAATTAACATAAGATTTATATTTACCATTATGGGCTTATGAGTATAAGATTGATCAAAATTTCATAGTCTTAAAAAACCCTTTTTAGGATTTATGTGATGGGAGTCTACCAAGATTAAGGATATTTTGGGAAAAATTTAAAGGAATACAATCCATTGGTTTATTAAATGTTTTAGTGAAAAAGTTATTTGAGGAAGAATGACTTTACATTTTTTAGACATAAGATTAAAGGTATTTGTAACCTTTAAGGTTTATATTATATTTGATGTTATATTAATTGTGGGTCATTTAAATTTGAGAGAATTATAGGAATTATATTAATATGGTTTTAGAAAAAGGACAACCCATAGGCTGGGTGACAGCCTATTACATTTGGAAAGGCCATGGGGATCGAACCCATAACCAAAGGGTGATGATGATTTAATTCATACCACTAGCCTATGTGATGTTATGGTTAATATGTTATTGTTTTTTTACTTAATGGATTTTATGAATAAATATTAGTGATGAACTGATGGTGTTACTATTGAGGTTTAGAGATTAATGTATTATATTGGATAACTTGTGTTAACCATATTGGTTTTGAAAAATAGTTAGAGACAGATGGAAAAAATTGTTACTCTTTTATGGATCTTATATCATGTTAAAAGTAAATTTTAGTACTTCATGCATAAAAAATTCATTTTTGGATATTAATTCCTTGGAGAAATCGATGAATTATAAATCAATCAAGTCAAAAACAAAGGATGAAAATTGTGTTTATGAAATAGAAATATATCAAGTAAGTATATTTCCTTATATTATGAGACAGTAAAAGAATTCCTCAAATTTAAGAAAAGGATCTTGATTTTTTTATATTATTATCTTCTTATATTATGAATCAAATTTATTTTTAAATCATAACATATTTATGGTTTTGAGGTTCTTAACTTTACATTTATCATTTACTTTATTGTAATCAATGAACTCTACCACTCTATAATTTTTTATGATTTTATTCCTTGTATATATTTTCACTTAGAATTTTTTTTATCATACTTAGAAACCTAGTTATGTGTTATTATGGATGAATTATTATTTCTATTTCTATCTTATAAATACAAAAGTTTTATTAACCCTTTTATGATATGAGTTTTTCAATAATGGTATTTTCAAATGTTGAACCCTTGATTACAAAGATCAGTTTTAAATTGAAATGATGAAATTTATTAAAGTTGGAGAGAATATAACACACAAATATTTTCAAATAAGAACATTTCATTTGATATCATATGAAAAATTAAACACTGATCTTAAATAACCCACGAAATATATTTCTTTAAATTTAATCTCTTCGATAGCTTATGGAACATGCAACCCTGAGTCTAAATGAACCATAATATAGTATACCATTATAACCTAGATGATAAATTGGTGGGTATGAATATAGATAACTAAATTATTAAAATTATTGTTATATTTTTATTATAAATAAAAATAATCATTTAAAAGAAAAATAAATGTTTTATTAAAAACAGTATTATTCAAAAAATGGTATGGTTGCGTTTTGTGCTCATAATTTAAAATTATTTTTTACCAATTTTAGAAAGTTTATTTTAAAAAATTAACTTAATTTTTGAAATCATCATATTAACATTATGTTAGGGTTATTTTTTGTGATTTTTCTAAAAAGGTTCATTTTTAATGAATAGTGAAAATACTGTTTTTATTGAAAACTGCATTTTCGTTCAAATAATTTACAAGGTTAAATTATATTTTAAATTGGTTTTAGGAAAATATTAGTTAAATTATATTAAAAAAAACTTATTTAGGTAATTTTAATCAATTTAATATTGACTTTTATATTAAAACCTTATAAAATTATGAGAATGTTCTCTTTAGGAATCATCTTTTTCATCACATCAGTGGGTATAATTTTAAAATGGATTGTATCAATTTTGTTAATTGAATTTAAAAAAATGGATTAAATATTTTTAATCATCATAATTTATATTATATAGTAATTTAAACTTAATTTTTTTCCATTATGAATAACAAAAGCAGTAAAAACTAATGACCATAGTTAAGGTAAAAAATGATTTACCGGGGGGTTAAATTAAAAGGATAAGGGTTAAAATGAACTACCAAATTGTAAAAAAACCAATTTTATGGAAGTATTTCAACCTTATAACCTCTAAATTTCTAGAATAAACCAATTCTTAGGATCTTTAAAAGATAAAAATGTGTGTGTAATTGATTCTTTTCAAAAATTCCATGTGTGTCCTCTCCCCCACTTATAAAAGGCCACCCCCTCTCCTCCCATATTCACACTTAAAAAAGAAATTTGGTTGAGAAAATACCTATAAAAATCATCCTTTTTAATTTAATACTAACAAAATTGGGAACTTTTTTTTTATAAATCCAACATTGTAAAGATTTTGGTACAAACATAAAGAAGTTGTCTAAAGAAGAGGTAACATTATAAAATGAGCATTTTTATTTTGTTTATTATTAAATTTACTTAAAATATTATTAAAACATGATTATATAATAATCTAAGTATCTTAAACATAATTATATGTTCTTATTTTAAGTGAATTTTCTATATCAATATCCTCTTCCATCAAACAGGAAACAAAACCATCGATCGTGTGTACGATAGACTACCACCTCACGAACCAATGTAACTCGTTTTCCATCACCACCTTTCAAGGATGGATATAATAATGGATTTAACTCATTTATAAGATATTTATGATATTATTATAATTATATAATTATAATATCACATATAACTTCTTACTTTCCAAGCTTTTTAAATTATGATAACATCACTTGTGTGTAAGACGGACTACCACCTCTCGAAGCGGTGTGATTCATTTTTCACTTAATCTTTATATGGAATTTAATAAGGATATATTTAATGAATATATATGATATATATGACATTATATTTATTATTTAAAATTAATATATCACCTAATTACTCACCCTTTCACCTTTTAAGTAAATGATAACTTCACTCATGCGTACGTGCGGCCTACCATCTCCATAAAGCGATGTGATCCATTCTACATGTTCAAATTTAAATAATTATTATAAAAGTGTATCTAATGAAACAATGATATTTATAACATAAATATAATTATATTTATGATTTAATAATATAAAATACTCAAGATATGTCACTTTTACATTAAAACATGCATGAGAAAATAAGGCAGTTAACACATGAAATAATATTAATAATGAAATATCATTAAAAAAACGGGTGATAAAATGTTATAATAGGATCATATATGATATTATAAATATTAATAAGGATCTATTATAAATTAATAACATTATTAAAACCATTATAAATTATTTTAAATCATGTTCAACAAAAAGAAAGCACGAGGTAAGGGACTTCGTCTCGATTTCCCTTTATTGATGAATATTGTAATGTTATGCACCCAATTTATTTGAAATGGTGTATATAATTTCCTTATGACATGTAATATCCTGATTAGTTAATAATTCATGGTATTTTAACTTTCTATTTTAATTATTTCATCCAAGGTTATTTGACTTAAATGTAACCAAATGGTAAAGAATTTCATAACTCAATTTCTTTTCATTAGGTTATATTATTTATTCATTGTCTTTGATATTATAAGATTATGTATGTAACTAATTCTGAATATATTATGTTTTATTTTCACTTGATTTATATGGGTTTAAATTTTATATAAATAACTGATTCATTAGTTAATTCTCACTTCAATATTACGATATTTTTAAGGTTTTATTTCACAATCTCATTTTAATTAGTATTATTTATGCTTAAATTTCCATTGAAGAAAATTATTTGATAATTATATTATAAAACCATTTAATTTTTTTCTAATATATTTAGATATTAAGTTTCAAGAAATAGTACCATTTTAACCTCATTGGTACTTAAAAAAAATGAGAAAATATTTTTAATAAAATCCAACTTCATTTCTCTCTTCAATCAAAAATCATTTTTCTTCAAAAACCATGTTTTATAAAAATGTTTTCAAAAATTATTTTAACATATAAAATTTGATTTATTAAATATATTTTCACCCATTTTTGAATTTTTAAATTTTTTTAAAGGAATATTCATGTCATTTTACAAACAAGTCCCATTTGGATTTTACTTAAAATGTGAAAGAAATATTTGTTTGAATGTGTAAAACATGTATAGAATTTACTGAACTCATAACCAACCAACATTTTAAAGATTCATTTATAAGTTTGTAAGTTTATTTTCCAAATATTTTGTGAACTTTTAGTTTTGAAAATATTTTCAAATTGAAAAAGGATATTTTCCACAAGAATGTTTTTAATGAAATTTTTATGGTATTTATATTTATCATTAACAACAAGCCTTTATTTTACTTATAATCCACTGGGGATTTTCTATATTTATACCATAATTATTTATTCTATGGATATTTTATGATCATTTTGACCAAGGAAAGTATCAAAATTCACTTTCTTGATTCTTTTTTTATGATCATTAACTTTCCCTTGAAATATTCACTTTCCTATAATAATTGTATATTAAATTTCCACTAAGTATCCATATTATTTATCATGGGTATGTTTATTTATTAAACCAGATTTCATTTGTACATACAATATTATACATTGAAAGTTATTTAATTATTTTTTGAAATATTGATAAATCCATATCCTTTACTCAATATGGATATTTGATGATAAGGCACAATATTCATGAATTAAATTGATTTTTCTATATATAAGGAATGACTTGGAAATACATTGATGGGTGGATCCTGGAATTATATATCCCCTCGATGCATTATTAATCTCATAAGGTGAATCAACAATGTAGAATTAAATGGGTTTTTACCCATAGTTTAAAACTATTTTGTGAAAGGTATTGAAAGTATAGGTATCATGAAACCTAAGATCATAACATTTAATAATTAAGAATTTCCTTAATTAAGAATTAAGTTATATTATCTATGATATTTTAATAATGATATCATCTCTTGATGAATTACATTCTCAATTATTGATCAAATAGCATCTATTTTTAGTAATTTACCTTGCAATATTTATTATGACTTATATATTCATGAAAGTCAAGTTATTTAAATGGAATATGTATTTAGTTATTTACCTTTCCATATTGGATATTCCTTTTCTAATCATGATAGTCAAGTTATTGATTAAATGAAATGTATTTTCAGATATTTACCTTGACATATTCATTATTCTATATTGACTATTCTTAATTTACTCATGATATCTTACGCTTCATGTAACTCTTACTAAGAATTTGAGCATACCCTTATTTTATTTTCGTTCCTAGGAATCCATGAAGTGTACAATGAATGATATGAAAAGATATTCTACAGGGAATAATGATATTCTTGGAAAAAAATATGTTTTAATTTTTATATTCAAATTTAATATGGGAATCATGTATGCATCTATTTTACCAATAATAATAAACTATTTGGTCCTTTAGTATTTTATTCCTTGTATCTTATGCCAATATAATAAATTAGACACCATCTCCAGGTTACTGGAGTCGGGATCATTACTATACACATGTGTACTATAATAAAACATCTAACCATCACATAATTAAAACACATGAATAAGAATGTGTGTTATAAAACATTCCAAATAAAATCAATTAATTTTTATAGCATAAAGAACCTATGGAAAGAAAATGGGTTTCATTCAACACATTATAAATAACCTATAAAAAATGGGAATATGAATATATTTAGTAACTTTCTAGGTAAATTCTATTCAACCAATATAATAAAGAATATGTTATTTACACAATACAGATAAGGGGTATATAGTTAAGATAATTATTTCCCCAATTAATCGATAAATGAAATCCTGGTGAACACCCTTCAATCAAAAGAAAAAAAATAGAGTGTTCAAAAAGAAGAGACATTAGAATAAAAGTGATTCCTATTCATATTGGATGGTTAGAAATAAAAAGGCAGGGATGGATCATATCTTTAATAGAAAAGAACATTACATAAGACATATAGAGAAATAAGATGGATGAAAACATTTGAATAATATACTTGATCAAGAATAATATTTATCATAGGATAGTGACTGTAACCAACTGAACAGAGTTTCTCTCAAACCTGGCACTCAACCTGATCTTTCACATACCTGAAGGGAATTCTCAATCCCCACAGGCTAACAACAAGCACCCAGGCATCAAACAAAACAATAGAAGGAACGATTTCACCCAACCTGAACAAACACATGGCATATATATCTATACAAAAAACAAGAATAAATAATAGAATATTAAGAAGATATATATTCCATAATTATAAGAAAATATAGGAAATAAAAAACTAAAACAGTAGCTAAAAACTCCAAGATAAGTCCAACTTCCAAGGACTAAAAACCAAATAGCTACTCCAAATGATGGTAGGTAAAGACTCCCATCATATCACCACCAGCTACCCAACTAGATGACATGAACTTCACCACCTCACTATAGTGACTTTCCTTTCCCTACACTAGATGAAAAACAAAGGTATAATCACCACTGAAGAGGTGTGCAGGGTGAGAGCTAACAAGATCAGTAGGATACCACTTAGGTGATTCATAACCAGTCTCTGTATAAAAATCTATGTATTCTCATTTTAAATAAAAACATGGCATGATAATAAGTAAATTGGTTTTATAGAAAACATAGTAAACATTTCTCATTTTTACACAGTTCTAAACAAAAGTGGATATATCAATTTCAAATCACATTTTCCATATCGTTTTTCATAATAAGAAACAAGATTTTCAAGGCTAACTCATAAAGTCAAGCAATAAAAAACAGAAGCACATGTATCACAACACCAAAAAATACTACCGGTCCAAGCCATAGACAACTTGTACCACAATAAATCAAGTTCACAAATTCTGATCCTAGAACAAAGGGCATAAGAAGTATAGGAATACCCCATGTGTAAACCCCCCAAAATGTCAATATCGGTATCCTAGAACAAAAATACAAGGAAATAGAGGAATGCCCCAAGAAAAACATCCTCAATAATAAAAAAACAATGGATGATGTTACCAAGATAAACCTTCCACCTAAGTACCCAAGGTAACCCATATTCTCTTTTCCACAATTAATTTCAATGCTTTGAAAACCATTTCAAAACCATTTCATAAATTCCATTTCAATGCTTTGAAAACATCCATTTTCTCTCCATTTATCAATAACCAGAGAATTTTTTTTCACTAAAAACCCTTTTCATCACACAGAAAAAAATCATACCAATTTCAATATATAAAACAATTTATAAAGTAAAACATTCAGGTTCATCAATGTAGGCTAGAGACAGAACCACCTACCTTAAAACTCGGGTCGCACATGCTTGCAATGGAATGAAAAATCAATGAAACCAAAAAACTTCAATGAAGCCCCTAGAATCAAATCCACATCAAAATTGATTCAATTTATAACACAAGGGGTCGATGGAAGAGAGAAAACCTATATACCTCAAAGATGAAGGCCTACCGTACTACAACCAACAAAATAAAATGACTTCAGAATGAGATTAAATAATAGATATAGGAAGAAACCAAGAAAATGCACCAACCATAGACCAAAAAATCTGATAATGAAACCCTAGGGTATTATCATGATCAAAAGAAATAAATAAATAGAAAGGTTTCTTACTCAAAGAGGCATACCACAACTACAACAAAGATCAAATTCCGAACAAATCATTCTAGATGGAGAGGAGTCTCCCAAAATCACATGGGATGAGTTCCAGTTAGAGAGCCAAGAGGTTTGGAGAAGGATCCATGAGAAAAAAGTTACTTGATCATTTTAAAAACTGGACATGGTCCATTTCACGACGTGTAATATATTTACATGCCATGAAATCCACAGTTTATAAGTATGCTGAAAAATCTATCACCTCAGATTTAAAATCCATTATTTAAAGCAGTCATGATGTAAACCCCCTTTCACAATGTGTAGCTTTCAAAGTGTGAATCCCCTTTCATGGATTATACCGAGAAATAGTTACACGGTGTGTAACCTAGTACATGGTGTGTAATCTTCTTGAATCCTGCAAAAAGGCTAGTTATAGTTGAAAGTCCAAAAAATCTATGACTTCACCATTATATGTATCCTCTTAATTGAAAAGGAGGGAAAACATTGAGGTTAAGGGAATACTTGATAAAATAGTAATAGGATGTTAGAACCCCCCCCCACCATAAATCATTTCCATCCCTGGGAAGTTATGTGGAATATTTAATCCCTAAAATAAGATGAGTCCACTACTCCCTCATTAATGATTCACATTCCCAAATCTCATGAGAATATAATCCTTATTTCTATAGAACTATGACCAATGGAATTGACTTCCCACGTAAGACTTTCACTTGAGAGTCAACAATATTAACCGGTTTCTCTATAATAGAATTATCTCTCTCTAACTCAATTTCTTCCTAACTCAAAACCTGAGTGGGATCATGGTGATATTTCCTGAGTTTTGATTTATGGAAAACAACCCAAATACCTGTTAAATGAACCGGAAATTATAACTGATAAGCAAATTTTTCGGAGCCTCTTAGTGACCTCAAACAATCTAATATATCTTGGAGCCAAATTTCACTACTTTCCAAGTCGATGGTGACCCAACGAAGGAGAAACTTTCAAGAATACCCATTCACATAAAGAAAACTCCAAAGGTTGATGCCATCGACTCATATAAAATTTATGACGACTCCAATATGTAACTAGATGTCCATGTAATGTCTTGGAAATTCCATATAATTTTTTAATTATGGAATTATTTTGAGACCGTTAAATCTGACGGCGCGTGACTCCGAGGCTCGGAGTGCCCGGAATGATCCGTCGAAGTTTGGTTGAGTTTTAATTAGCGCGTATAAGAAGTTTTCCTAAAAAAGTAGAATAACTCTTAAACAATAACTTAGATCAGAAATCTGAGGGAACCGTTGCATTCAGGATGGCAATTTTACCCTAGGCGTGACTTAAGTTTAGTCGGCACGAGCCTCCTGTGAGAAAACCAAAAAATGGCCTAATCATAAATAAAATGATTAAATAAATTATTTTATTTTTCAAATGCTTATAACTCACAAATGGTAACTCGGATTGAAAATACAAGACCACTACTGAACTTGTGAGGGTATTCTCTCTTTAGGTAGATACTAACATTGGTTGGCCGATCCACCAGTGAAAGTTAGTTTTTGGCCATAAATAAAATAATTAAGTGACAATTATTTTATTTTAAAATTCATAACTTCTAAATAGTAACTTAGATTGAAAATCCAAGAGTACCTTTGGGTTCGTTGGAGCATGTTTCACCTAGGTAGAGCCTAACCTTAACCGGCGCGGGTCAAGGGTGACTGTTATAATTTTTCCGAACTTTTTTTTTCGGGTAAGTTTAGTAAACGCGCGAGCAGCGTTATATTACTTTTGAACCGGTGCTCGGAATTGAAATCCAAGGGCTTCGTTAAACTCGTAGCGCCGATATTCGCTTAAGGAGACCTTCACCATTACCACAGTAGGTTTGCGATGAAAGTTAGTTTTTGTGAATTTCATGGGAGAGTTAAAAGAATAAAAATAAAATAAAGAAAAACTTTTATTTTATTTTCTTAATCCTCCCAATTAGAATTCAATGGTGGGGACCACCGAACCCCTCATTAATATGGGGGAAGTCCCTTGGAATCCTCCCATTTAATTGTGACAATGTAATGCAATTAAATTGTTCCAACACAATGCAATTAAATTGTTCCATTTAATTGCGCCAATGCAAATTAATTGGCTTGAACTTTCAAATGCTAAGTAACAAAATCGTTGGAATTTAGGAAGGTTCCTATTAAATGAACCTTCATAAATTCCACGATCGTCACTAAACCTCCCCCTCCCCTATTTATATAGATCTTGCGGGGGGAGGAATTAGAAAGACTTCACCAAGTGACAAAGCGTTGGTAAAGTGCCACGACACCCAACACATGTAGGATAGAGCCGGTTACGACGGGCGGTGACGGGCGTCCCCGAACCACGAACCGAAGAACGAAGATCGAGTGGCGTCATTGGAGGCTTGTTTTAGGGATGAAGAATGTAGAAACTTCCTCAAACACATATTCTATTCAACAAACTTGAGGTAGGGTTTGTTATTTGTATACCCCTTACCCCGTTCTTGACGTACTTCATGATTCAAGAATAAACAAGCCGCTTACTATCGTTCAAACGTAGACAGAGAGCGTAAAAAATGAACATAGCCCAATATCTCCACAACCTTTTTAAGTTTTGATGGGCTTGAAATAATGGGGGAAATCCGAAACAAGTGTGGAGATCTTAAAAGTGAAGAACGGGCCTCCGAGGCACATCCGGTGACCCGAGGAACGTTACTGGTGGGGCTCAAGAATGGCGGCTGGCACTCCGACCGGCCGCAACGAAGGCGGTGGCACAACCGCACCACCAGAGAAGGGTCACTCCCTACCGGCCGTGGTAAAGAAAAGGTGGTGGCCGGCTGTGCCAAGGGGAGGTGGTGCGCTTTTGTGCCGCCTGACGGAGAAGAGCCGCGGCCTTGTGCCGCGACAGCGAGGGAAGGGTGGCTGACTCACTTCCGGCCACCGACGAAGGCGCGGTGCGCGACCATGCCACGTGGAGGAAGGCTGGCCAACCGGCCAGCAATGGCACCGTGAGCCACCATGGTTCGCCGCACTGCGAGCCATAGTGGGCTGTCGCACCGCAGGCCGCCCAACAGGCTGAGCCGTGCCAGTGGGCCGGGTCGCACCGGGGGGCCGGGCCTGACTCAGCGGGCCGGGCCGGGCCCAGCACACCGGGCCGGACCCCGGGTCAGGCCGGGTTGGACCAGACTCGGGCCAACTTCTATCATTTTCTCTCTTTCGTCCATATCTTGAGCTACGAGCATCCATTTGACGAACCGTCTATGGCTACAAAATCCTTGGATCGAGACAGTCCTTTTGGTATACTCCAATTGAGTTTTGGATAAAGTTGGAGTACGGACAGGTTGGATCAAATCCTGAATCCAACCGGGCCCTCAGAGCAGAAACACTAATAACTTACAGACCGGGTATCCGATTGACGCACCGTCAGTTGTGTTGGGTCCCTTTTGATGTGACAGACCTTTGGAATACTTCTTCATTGGAATTCATGGAATTTGGAGTATCGACCTATGGCTTGAGGAGAGGACCCTCTCGGAATCAAACGAGCTTAGTCTGAGAACCCTGTGTCTAGCTGTACGTGAAGAAAGAACATCGATCCTGTGTGGGTCAGCATCTATCAGGTCCTGTGTGGGTCAGCGCTCAACAATCTTATGTGGGTCTGCGCATATCGATCTTGTGTGGGTCAGATCCTGTGTGGGTCAGCCCTCATCGATCCTGTGTGGGTCAGCGCATATCGATTCTGTGTGGGTCAGATCCAGTGTGGGTCAGCGCTTAGCGATCCTATGTGGGTCAGCGCATATCGATCATGTGTGGGTCAGATCCTGTGTGGGTCAACAGGGGTTAGTTTTCTATCAATCCTGTGTAGGTCAAAAGAAGCACTACTTAACAGAATAAGATGATCTATACTTCGACTAATCATCTGTACATCTGTACTTAAGTTATACCTGGTGTGAGCCGAGTCCTTACCTTCATGGTGATACCTTTGTGGTATTATTCTGTGTGGCGTACCTGTGTGGTAATTTTCTTCATGGTGATACCTTAGTGGTATTATTCTGTGTGGGGTATGTGTGTGGTACTTACCTTTATGGTGATACCTTTGTGGTATTCTTTTGTGTGGCATACCTATGTGGCACTTTCCTTCGTGGTGATACCTTGGTGGTATTCTTCTGTGTGGCGTACCTGTGTGGTACTTACCTTCATGGTGATACCTTTGTGGTATTATTCTATGTGGTACTTTCCTTCATGGTAAAACCTTTGTGGTATTCTTCTGTGTGGCATTACCTATGTGTTACCATTGTGGTGTTACCTTCATGGTATTCCTTCCTTTGTGGAATAGTTGAGCTTGGGGCTTTTGAGTTGGACCTTGGGTTTCCTCATGAATGCGATGGGGGATATTTGATAACTTGGGTATATGTATGGGAATATACCTAAGTAGGGTTGTCAGATGTTTATATGCTTTGTGGTTTATCCTTTGTGGATTTTGTGAGATCTTGAGGGTCTCGAGGTCCCTACTGAGTATCATTATACTCACCCCTGCACGGGCTACACCCACACCTTGTTGTGTTTGGTGCATCCAACGGACAACGCTGACTGAGTACGAGAGTACCTGGACTAAAGGTAGCTCAGAGGTGGACATTAGACGAGTCATATCATAGAGACGACCATTCGAGAGCTGCACCTACCCATCAGGTAGTATCCTTAGTGGGTGTTCAGAAGAGCTATTTCAGTTTACTTGTAATTTTGAGTTTTCTTGTACTTTCCAGTTGGGCTTGTATTCTGGCCCCTTTTTCTTACTGTACACACTCTTTTTTACTATACACTTTACATGTGTTTGTATCTTGATGTGTGCTTGGTTACGCATGTTTATAGGTTATAAAGGCAATGCCTTCTCAGTTTTAGGGAATACGCATTTTGGTGCTAGTCGCCAGCCCCTGGCCTATGGAAGGCGGGCTTGGGGTAGTCACGACATGGGCCCTATGGGACAGGTCATGATAGTCGATGTACATCCTGAATATTTATAGATGTTTCCTGAACCAAACTTGGTCCAACTAAAGAGACTTCACCCACCACAGACTAACAAATAGGTGATCTACATGGGTGACCATACAACAACTTGAAGTGATCTATTATTACCGATGACTGATAACTGTTGTTGTAAACAAACTCAACCAGCCCCAGATCACTATCCCATGATCCTACAAAATCCAAGACACAGGAGCAAAGCATATCCTATAGAATTTGAATTACTCTCTCCATTTGACCATCTGTATGTGGATTGTAAGATATTCTAAACTTGACCAGAGTTCCCATATTCTCTTAGAGACTCCTCAAGAACCTCGAGGTAAACCTAGGATCCCTATATGAAACAAAGGAATATTGAATCCCATGTAACCTCACAATCTCATGCACATACATCTTACCCAGGTCTTCAACCTTAGTGGCATCTTTGATCATAAAGAAATGAGAAGACTTCATTAACTGATCAACAAACATCCAAATAGAATTATCACCTCAAGGAGTTCATGGTAATCCAAAAAACAAAATCCATGGATACCTCATAAAATTTTCAAAATGGCACCAAAAGTGACTGAAACAACAAAAAATGTTTTAGGTGCTCTGCCTTTATCTATTGGGAGGTGTAACAACAAGACACAAACTCCACGATGTTATGCTTCATACCTAGCCACCAGAATCACCTCCTCATGTCATAATACATCTTCATAGTGCCTGGATGTATGACCCATGAAGAGATATGATAATAGAACATGACTAAACTAATCATATATGCTGGGATGAAAATACTTTTCCCAAATTGAAGCATATAATATAAATAAAGAGATCAATCCGAAATGGTCTCCCCACCATAAATTCTTTCTTAAGTCTTTTGAAACTCATCATCCCACTACTGAATCTATAAAATAGACTTTAGGAGAGAAGATGATAACTAAACATGAGCCAGAACCATCCTTGAAACATCCTCCTAAGTATCTAGATGCAACTGAGAAAAAATCCCCATAAGGTTCCACTCTTCCTTCGATTTCATAATAGCCTATTAAAGTACTTTTCTTATAAGCGAGTCTACAACAGCTTTCCCCTTTCCTGGGGTGTAGGCAATATCAATGTAAAAAAGACGAAGGTATTCTACCCATCATATCTATCTAATATTTAATTATTTCTTAGAAAATATATAACTTAGACATTTATGATCAGATAAGACCATGAAATTCTCCTCAAAAAGATAATGCCACCAATATTTGAGTGCATGCATGATTGTGGAAATCTCTAAATTGTGAGTAGGGTAATTATTTTTATGCGGTTGAAGTTGAAGAGGTACGTAAGCTACCACACCATCATCCTTCATAAGAACACATCCCAAAATATCACCATAAGCATCACCAAACATCACATATCCCTTACCTGGCTCAGGTAAGATCAGAATAGGATTCGATGTCAGAATCCTTTTTAGTTCAACAAAAGAATTCTAAAAATTCAGATCCCAGGTTAATTTCACCAAATTCCTTGTAAGAGAATTCAAAGGTGATTCCATCTTAGAGGAGTCCTTGAAAAACTATTAGTAGTATCCAGAAAGACCAAGGAATCTTCATATCTCAAAGACATTCCATGTTTCCTTCTATGAAAAAAAAAAACCTTTACCTTCTCTGGGTCAACTGATAAGCCATGCTCAGAAATTTTTGTGCCCCAATAACTTCACTTCTTGAATCCATAAAATAAATTTCAAAATATTTCCATAAAAAATGGTGAATTATAAAAATTTACATAACCAAACTCATATAGGGCGTGTGGTCACTCTCGGATTTCAAATAAACTATAATATCATCCATGAAAACTACCACAAAAGTTTCAAGATATTGATGGAATATCTGATTCATCAAAGTTATAAAAACTATAGGAGTGTTAGTTAGAAAAAAATGAATAAAAAGATATTCATAATGGAAATACCTACTCCTAAAGGCTATCTTCGGTATATCAAACTCTCAAACTCTAAGCTGATGATAACCTGACCGAAGATCGATCTTTGAAAACCACTTTTCCCCTGTAACTGATCAAACATATCGTCTATACAAGGAAAATGATATTTTTCTTAACTTTCACCCAATTAAACTTTTGATAGTCCATAATTAAACGAATTGAACCATATGATTTCATAGTAAAGAGCATAGTGGATGCCCAAGGTGAAATGATAGGGTGAACAAAACCTTTTTCCAACTGGTCATCCAACTGAATCTTTAACTCTTTCAACTCCACTAGTGCCATATGACAAGAAGGTATCAATATCGACTGCGTACGTAGCACTAGATCAATCGTAAAATCTACCTCTATTTCTAGAGTAATACTAGAGAAATCATTTGGGAAAATTTTAGGGAAGTATAAAACAATAATGGAAAGAGAATCAATAGAAGAAAATTCATCAAGATAAAATGAAATAGAAACCAACAAACTCCCAAGATCTGGGTGGGAAGGTCCTATACGACCTGAAATCAGGTCTCACTCCCCTAAAACACACAATAGATCCAATAAATTGTATGAAAAGAAACACTCATATGATAATAATCAACCTTAGATCAATGAAATACTAGTCAATCCATATCGACGATGATGTTAAATAGATCCAAATCAAGAATGAAAAAATACTAGACCAACTCTGTATCAGATATCATTAATGAAAAAGAAGGAAACATAAACCCATACTCTTTTCTCATACCAAGAGGTATTTCTAACTCCATTTTAAAGGACATAAATTTTGTTGGAAGTTTAAGAACATCAATAAAACGTGCTATTATAAATGAGTGGGAGGAACTAGTATCAAATAAAGAAATTATTACTGTAGATGAAATAACTATAGTAACTTTCAATATTTATAGACCTGTATCAACTTATGCTATGAAATCATATACTACATAAAAATTCTTCACTCACGAGACTTGTGGTTGGATCCTTGTAGTCTTTGAAGCTTCTAATTGCACCGTAATAGCCTTTGGAGCTGATGAACCCTGACCATAACGAGTCGTAGTCATATCCTGACAGAAGCGCTATAAGTGACCAATGCATCCACAAATGTTGCATGTCATCATAGGCATAGAATAAGAATTTCTGTTGTGTCCTCCCTTTCCACACTAATAGAAATTCATAGGCACAATACCTATAGTAACAAACAGTGTAGAGGAGGCTCACTGCCCACCATTGTTCAAGCTATATGGAACAGGGAATTACATCTTGCCTATCCTATCACTACTCTCTGGATGAGATGACTAGCCTCTCTCATGGAGATAAACTTCATTTACACACACACTTTTCATGAGGCGAACTAGGTTACTGATAGTCTTGCTAACATAGGTATTAATCAGGCTCTTACTTGGAAGGAGGATCTACCTGTTGAGCTCCTTCGTCTTTATGAAAGGGATTGGAAAAAGTCCCTTACTTCAGAATCATGTAACCCCCCTTATTGATTTAATAAATTGTGTCTTGGTCCTTGACTTAGACACCACCTATTTTAAAATAAAAAATAGATGAGGCTCTCTACTAAGTACCACCTTTACTACTCCTGTGATGATCTTGCCACTTCCTCTCTTCCCATGTGCACCACTGAATATACCAACCAATGGAAGGGAAGAGGTGGGAAATCCAACATTTCCTTCCATATTCATTTATGACATCATAGGTCTTTCTACCATCTCTGCATAGGTAGAAAGTTTTAGCATAAACACCTACGATATGATATCTAGTCACAAACCCTACAGGTACTTATGAACCTTCCGCTGGTCATTCTTTACCATGTCTGAAAAAAATAGACAAGCTCAGCAAAATGATTGGTGTATTCTTACACCAAATACTCTCCTTGTTGTAAATTCTAGAACTATAGATACTTTTCTAGTATTAGGGACTTTGGAAAAAATTACCAAAAGAATTGGGTTTTGAAACCCTTCTAATCCATGTCTACCCGCCTGTCTTCCTAGACTATAGAATTCCACAATCTCTTGCTGGACCCCTAAAGTAAGAATGTTGCACACTTTACCTTGATTTTCTTAGGTTTTTCTAGAATATAAAAGATTTGATCGATATTATCCAGCCAGTCATCTACCTCTTAATGTTTAGTCATCCCTTTAAAGGACAACGACTTCCCGCACAAGAATTATCATGCTCGATCTCTCTCTCCTCCAGCTCCTGGATATAACTTAACCACTGCATTATGAACTCATGGAACATCCTAATCAGTAGAACATAATTCCCATATGATAGTCTCAATGAGATTATGATCTATAGGTGGGTTCCCTTGAGAAACATCAGCTACACATTCTTGAGTAACTCATGGAAGATATCTGAGAGGCATACTACTGCACACTAAAACATAAAAATGATCATAAAATAGAACAAATCTAATCTCAAACTAGAAAAACCATAAGAGAAAAATGATGTTTTTAAAATAGAAACCAATACTAGATACACACATCCCAATGTCCCATGTAAACTTGTGTCTCGCTACAACAATAGCCAGCCAAACACTTATCGCAACATACCTCAAAAATCTTGAAAATACTATCTATAGTCTAATATATGTCCCAGGACATGAAATATTAAGGAAAAACCTCTTATAATACCAAATTATAACAAAATAAACCGGGTTTCCCTCAAAAATGGAATCCAAACTGATTTTTCACATACCCAAAGGGCGTTCCCGATCCTCACGGGCTGGTGAAAAGCACTCCGGCATCAAAGAACACAATAGAGGGAACTATTTCACCCAACCTAAATACACACATGGAATATATATACACACAAAATAATAAACAATAGAAGAATAAGAATATATATATTACATAACTCTAATAAAATAGCAGGAAAAAACAACTAAAAAAGTAGCTAAAAACTCTAAGAAAAGTCAAACTAAAAAGGACAAAAAACCAAACAGCTGCTCCAAACGATGGTAGGGATGGAATCCCACCATCTCACCACCATCTACCCAACCAAATGACACAAACATCACCACATCATTGTGGAACCTTTCCTTTACCTACACTGGAAGACAAACAAAGGTCTATGAACTACTCAAGAGGTGTGTAGGGTGTGAGATAACAAGATCAGTAGGATCCCACCTAGGTGATCCATAACCATTCTCTGTATAAAAATAATTGTATGCTCATTTAAAAAAAATATGGCATAATAAGAAGTAAAGAAGTTTTATAGAAAACATGGTAAACATTTCCCTTTTTCCACAGTTCTAAACAAAAGTGGGTATATCAATTTCAAATAACATTTTCCATATCATTGTTCATAAGAAGAAACATGAATATCAAGGATAACTCATAAAGACAAGAAATGAAAAATAGAAGCATAGGTATCCCAACACCAAGGAATACTATAGGTCCAGGATATAGAATAATCATACTAGAATCAATCAAGTTTATAAATTTAGATCATAGAAAAACGGTCCTAGAAAGTATAGGAATACCCCATGAGTAAACCCCCCAAAATATCAATATTAGTCTCCTAGAACAATGAGCCTAGGAAATAGAGGAAAAAAAAACCTCCTTGATAATAAAAAAATAATGGACGGTGGCCCTAATCTAAACCTTCCACCTAAGTACCCAAGTTAAACCACGTATTCTTTTTCACAATTCATTACAATTCTTTAAAAACCATTTTAGAACCATTTTAAAAATTCCATTTCAATGCTTTGAAAATACCCATTTTCTATCCTTTTATTAATAACTAGGGAATTTTTTTAACTTAAAAACCCTTTTCAAAACACATAAAAAAATCATGCCAAAATCAATAAAGAAAATAGTTTATAAATTAAAACAATCAGGTTCATCAACACAGCCTAGAGATAGAACCACCTACCTCAAAACTCAGGTCGCACACACCCACAACGGAATCCAAAATCAAAAAAAACCCAAAAACGTAAATGAAGGCCCTAGAATAAAATAAAAATAAATATTGATTCAATTTAGAATAAAAGGAGTTGGTGGAAGAGATTAAACCTATAAAACTTAAAGACAAATGACCACCACACTGAAACCAATGGAAGAAAAAGCCACGAGAATGAGATCACACAATGGATCTTGGAAGAAACTAAGAAGAAGCATCAAACTTAGAAAAATAGATCCAATAACACAACCCTAGGCAGTTACTTTGATCAAAATCAACAAATAAGTGGAATTGTATCTTACCCAAAGAGGCGCAATACAACTACAACATAGATCCAATACCGAACGAATCATTCTATATAGAGAGGAGTCACGCAAAATCACTTGGGATGAGTTCTGGTTCAAGATCCAAGAGGTTCAAAGAAGGAACCATGAAAAAATAGTCACTCAAACATTTTAAAAACTAGATACGGGCCGTTTCATGACATATAATATAGTTACATTCCATAAAATCCACAGTGTACAAGTACACCAAAAAATCTGTCACCATAGATTTAAAATTTGTTATTTAAAGTAGTCATGACATAAAACCCCCTTTCATGATGTGTAACTTTCACAGTGTGAATACCCTTTAATGGATTATAACCAGAAATAGTTACACATTGTGTAACCCATTTACATGGCATGCAATCTTCCTGTATCCTAAAAAAAGTTTGATTAAAGTTAAAAGTGAAACAAATCTCTAACTTCACCATTATAGGTATCCTCCCAATCAAAAAGGAGAGAAAACCCATGATGAGGTTAAGGGAATACCAGATAAAATGTTAATGGGATGTTATAGGGAATTAGATGAAAATAAATTTCTTGTATTTTTATAAGAATCACATTAGAAAAAAGAAATATCCTTGATCTTTTGAAAGAATTTTAAAAGAAATATTTTATAAAACTAGTGGAAAAAATAATTTCTTATAAAAATAATGAAAACCCAAATATTAAATATCTTTATCCCAGTTTAATACTAATGTAATTATATAAATATGGTTATAAGTTTTTGTATGAGGGTGGATGGGAAGGGTAAAGAAATAAAGTAAAAGGGTATGTAATACTTATATTGAGAATCTGGATCTTCTCTTGACGTATCCTTTGGAAATGAAGGAATCGAGGAACTTTTTTGAGGATGAAGGATACCAAAAATGTAGAGGGACTTTAGAATAAATAGATTAGGTATATTTTTAAGGGAATTTTTAAATAGTGATGTTACTTTTGTGAACATAATTTGATAAATATATATATATATTATCATAAGTATTTTAAATTTTGATTTATTTAATGTCCTATGTAGGAATATTCCATTAAAAATACATGTACCTATACCAACGATTCTCAAAACCGTTGGTATAGACGTATACCAACGGTTTTGAGAACTGTTGGTATAGTTTCTTTGATTTTGGGACTTATACTAATGGTTTTGGACAAACCGTTGGTGTAGGGGGGACCTATACCAATAGTTTGAGGTCAAACCGTTGGTATAGTGGGGATTTATACCAATAATTTGAGGTAGAACCATTGGTATAAGGTCTCTATAATGGACCTATACCAACGGTTTTCCCAAAACCATTGGTATAGGTCCAAATTTGTAAACTATACCAATAGTTTTCCCAAAACCATTGGTATTGCTCCAAATTTGTGACCTAAACCAATGTTTTTTTTGGGAAAACCATTGGTATAGGTCCATATAAGTGACCTATACCAATGGTTTTGGTCAAATCATTGGTATAGGTCCAAATTATTAAACTATACCAATGGTTTACCCAAAACCGTTGGTATAGATCTTATTTCCAGTAGTGTAAAATTGATTTATTAAAATTCGATCCACATTAGATTACCCATTTTAACACTTACTAATCGTGATTAAATATTAATCATGGTTATTATTTTATCACCAAAAATATAAGATGACCCTTATTACCAAATATTGACATGATGAATCCTAATTTGGAATAAATTTAATCTAATTCAATTTCTAAATATGATAACATTAATTTTAAATTAAAAAATATAATGTGTTGAGAAATTATTTTTATATTAAAAAGTCATTTTAATCATTAAGTGTTCTTAAAATTATTTACCATTAATTACCACTTAAATGAGTGTTTAATTATTTTATATATATTTTTAAACATGATATTATATTATTAATTTAAAATATACACATTTAATTTTATAAAAATATGCAATATTTAGAAAAGTATCATTTTTTGAAAATAAGTATTTTACCACAATAACTAATATTTACCTTGGTAAATTAATTTTATAATAAAAAATGAAATTTACAATGTTTAATAATATGAAAATATTGATATAAAATATGAAAATAATTTTATAAAATAAAATTTCTAAAGGTTAGAAAAGTTATTTTTATTATTAGCACACAACACATAGAAACTGTTTTTAGAAAAAGTTTGTTTTTAAGCTAAAAATTTATATGTATTATAAATTTATCAATGTCAATGACATTACTGATATAAATTGGGTTATTTTAAAACAAATAATATTTATTTTTATTCCAAATAAATCCTGAACTTAATATTAACATTAAAATATATAATTAAAAGAAATGACTAAAAATAGTTTTTAAATAAGAATAAAATTTTACTTGTGTTATAAAATGTTGAACATAGGTTTTATAAGTTGAAAATGATATTTTAAAATAAATAGTTTTACTAATTAAATAATTATTTCATAAATTAAAATGATTAATAAATTTATAGGTCTTTCTCATATATTAAAAAAGTCATAATATTTATATTTTTTTGTAAAAACTATTTTTTTCACTATTCACATAAAATAAATTATTTTAGAAAAAAATTAATATTAGGATAATTTTAAGTTTATAAATTAAAAAATTAAATTATTTTTAAAAAATTTAAATTCTAAAATTTACAAATATTACTTTTAGATGAAAATTCAATATATAAAGAAAACTACTTTTATTGAAAAATTACATTTTCAAACTTTAGGTGTTATTAATATTATTTTTAATGTATTTTTAATTGATTAAAATATTTTTATTTACAAGTGGTTTTATTATTCTTAAATTTTATTACGAATTTTAATTTTCTAGATTTTTTCTGTATTATTTTAAATATTATATGGATTGATTTTGAGACCAGGTGGTGGGACGGTGTGTGATTCTGAGACCATGTGTGTCTGGAATAAATGTTCGAAATATATTAAAATATTAACTTGCATACACACACAATTTTATTAAAAAATTTGAATAAGTTCTAAACAGTTTCCCGAATCCGAAGTCTGAGGGCACCGTTGAGTTTAGAAGGGAGGTTTTACACTAGGTGTAACCTAACATTTGTTAGTGTGGGTCAATTTTGGAAAAGTTGTCACATATGTTTAAATGAATAAAATAAATTTAGAAAATTTGTTTTATTTTAGTTGTTGATGCAGTGAGGTGGTTTATCCTTAAATAATCCTTTTTGTCAGAAATCCAAGGTTAGCCTCATAACCCAGAAATTATCTAGAGACGTTGGAGAGAGAACCCATGGAGGATCCTTCCGATGAATAATGAAGAGACCTCATATCGGTGATTGGTGCACACCAATCATGAAAAATATCACAAAAAATTATGACACGATGACTCTTCTTCATCATAAAACAATCTGAATCATGGTAGGGTGTTTGATTTAATTATTTTATTCCCTATTCTTTATTCCTAGGATAAACACGGACTAATCTACAAACAGATTGATCTGCGGTTCGACCATATTTGCGGGAGAAGATTATTTTTGATGGATTTATTAGGAGTTTTATATTGAGATTTTTTTGGATCCATTTATCATTATAATAGTGACAGATCAAGATTGAAATGAACATCGATCAAGGTTTATCCCTCCCGATTGGTTTGTGCTTTTCTCCCTCGATTCATGTGTTCTTCATTCTTCCCTATACTTTGAACCCCTTTGTGAACAATTGATTGTTGCGCCTTCGATTCTGAGTGTAATAATATGAAACCATAGATCTATTATTATGATGACTCAATGAATGTACGATGGTGGGCATGATAGTGGATAAAATGATAGTGGGTGGCGAATTCGTGTTCTTTTGTGGTAAAAAAATGGCTACGATCACATTTTCGGAGTTGATTGAAGGACCGAATCCCACTGTTTCAGTGTTAGGGTGGGAGAACAACCATGGATCTGGAGTTTTGAGGGAAAATGAACACCTGAATGAGATCTGGGAGATTGAAGGCATAGTTGAGAGGAAGAATACGGGTTTCTAAAAAACCCTGATACACACGTTGTGTAGTCCATGACTAGACGGTGTGTAGTCCCCTTTGATGGACTCAGTGTGTACTTTGGGTTGTACATGGACATGAGTTAGAGTACACGGTTTTCCTACATGATGTGTACTCCCCCACACGACTTGGCCTAGATCAGCTACACAAGATACCCTGTGTACTGGTACATGAGCACGGATACACAGGTTGACGACGTGTACTGGCACATACCAGAAGTACACGGATGGACCCCAGATGAAAGGACACAATGTGTGAACCTTCTAAATACTGTGTATTCCTTTTTTACACGATATAGTTTGAATGAAATGGGCCATTATACATGGTAAATACTCTAGGTCAAGGGACACATCGTGTTCTCCTACTACATGTAGTGTACCCCTCTCTATATGGATTGATTATATTTTCCTCTATATCTTGGACAAGTTTTGTTAGGATTCATTCCCTTTATTATTTCAATGAAGGTTGGTATGCATCGTTTCCTACTCCTAGGTGGTGTACTGCTTATCTATTCCTCTATAGTTAGACTGGGTACACGATGTCTTCCATGTGTTGTAACTGAAGAGATATGTGCACGACCCATCACACATTATCGAATGGGGTGAGTTGGACATTGAGTATGGATAGAATTTCACTGAATAGCTAGTGGATATCAAGGATAAGTAGGAGAAGATACTCCATGGGTGATTGATTCCTTTAATTTGTATCCAGTGATAGCACAATAATCTCCAAGAGAGCACTTGGGAGCAACAGTCTCAGATCCGTGCTCAGTACCCTCATATTTTTTATTAGCCCTTATTTTTGGCTTTTCAAGGATGTAAATCCCCTAGGAGGAGAGAATGTAATGTCTTATATTTCCATGTATATTATTTTTAAATATTATATGGATTGATTTAGAGACTAGGTACTGAGATAATGTGTGATTATGATATCCATTGTGTTCAAAATTAATGTTTGTCATATATTAAAATATTAAATAGCATGAGTGCATAATTTTATTGAAAAAAGATGAATAACTTCTAAATGGGTTCCCAGATCTGAAATTCAAGGGCACCATTGAGTTCAAAAGGGAAGTTTTACCCTATGAATGAACTAACATTGGTCGATGTGGGTCGGTTGTGGAAAAGTTGTCACAGACGTTTAAATAAATAAAATAAATTAAGAAAATTTATTTTGATGTAGTAAGCCAGTTTATCCTTAAATAACCCTTTTTATTATAAATACAAGGTTGGCCTTATAATCATGGAATTATCTGGATATGTTGAAGAGAGAAACTCTGGAGGATCCTCTCGATGAATAATGGAAAGACCTCAGATCATCTATTAGTGCACACCAATCTTGATAGATCTCGCAAACAATGACAATGTTGTGACCTTTCTTCATCAGCGAATGATCCTAATTGAGGTAGGGTATTTTATTTAATTTTTTTATTCCATGTTATTGATTCCTACAATAAATTCGGACCAATCCACATACAGATTGATCTATGGTTTGATCATATTTACAGGATGAGATTATATTTGTGGGATTTATTAGGATATTGATATTGAGATTTGTTTGGATTCACTTATCATTATAGTAGTGATGAACTATGATTGACATGAACATCGATCAAGGTTCGTTCCTATCAATTGGTTTGTGATTTTATCCCCCAGTTCATGCGTTCTTCGTTCTTCCTTGTTCTTTGAACCCCTTTGTGAACAATGGATTGTTGCACCTTCAATTCTTGGGAAGTGATTTGAAACCGTAGATATGGAATTGATACAACTCAATAAAAGTGAAATAGCAGGCACAAAATCAGATTGAATGACGGTGAGTGTCAAATTCACATTCTTTATAGGCAATGAAGAACGACTATGATCATGTTTTTTGTGGTGATTGAAGACCCAAATCCCATCGATTCATTGTTAGGGTATAAAAAAACCCTCGATATGGAGTTTTGAGGTGAACTAAACACCTGAACAAGATCCGAGAGATCGACGATGTGATCGAGAGGAAGAAGATGAGTTTCTAGAAAAACTTGAAACATATGACATGTAGTCCTTGACTACTTGACATGTAGTCCCCTTGGATGGAAACAGTGAGTACTTCAGGTAGTACAAGAACATGGCGTTGAGTAAACAGTTTACCTACACGGTGTTTAATCCCCCACACATCTTGTCTTGGATAAGCTACATGGGATATTCCATGTATTGGTGCGCAGGTTGTGATACATGGGTTGATGCTGTGTACTATCACATAGTCAAAGTAAATGAGTGAACCCCAGATTAAAGGACACAACATGTAACCCTTTTACATGCTGTGTATTCCACTTTTACAAGACATAATTTGAACAACATGGGCCATTGTACATGGGTAGTACCTAGGGTCAAGGGACACAACATGTTATCCTACTACACAGTGTGTACCCCTCTCTACAAAGCTTTATTATCCTGTCCTCCGTATCTTGGGCATGTTTTGTTAGGGTTATTTCTCATTATTGTTTCACTGAATGTTGGTAAAAATCAGTTCCTACTCATAGGACTATGATCCATTTAGAAGGAATTATTGAATATATTTGTAAGAATTCCCCTAAGAGGCTCGAAGTGGGATCCTCTATTCATCTTTATGCCTTAGGTGGAGTTCTTGGTATCAATGTGACCAAAACTATTTGGGCACTGATCCTCTACTAATAAGGTTAATCTAGATTGAGTTGTTGGTATCACCCCATGGCCCTGGCTGTGATCCTTATCTATTATATCATCTTCTATTCATACTATCAGCATACATTTCTCATGGAGAGACCCAACGAGAAGTACCTCTTGGAGGTACATCATCAATGCTATTGAACTCTGGAGTTTGTTCTCGTGGATGAGTGCTTCATGGAATCTTTGAGTTGGAATTCTAGAGATGGTATACTACAGTTGTGGCTCACCTCTAGACTATGTGTCTTAGATCGAGTATATTTGGATATTCTTATTATATGTGTTGTATACATATACTAGTGTAGAGCTGACTTTAGTTTCCTTTATTGTATTGCATTGTGGTTTTGGGGTGTCCTAATGATTATTTTTATACTCACCCCTACACGGGATTTTCCCACACGTGTCATGCATTGTAAAAATGATCGAGCTTTTGATGGAGTCTTAGGTAGACTAGGACCAGATGATGCTCAGTGAGACCAGACATACCGAGTTGTCTTCCTATGGATTTTAGACAATAGTCCCAGTACCTTTTACTTACAGGTTGGAATCATGTTACAAACTTCTTATGGTGGGATTATATTTGTCCATATTTACTTTAATTTAATTATTGTCATACTTTGGTTGTGATATATAGTTGTATGCATGCATTAGTTACATAGTGGTTTTTACATTTCAGTATTTTTTGGGCTTGGAGATGTGTTCCTACATACATGTACATATAAAATGCCTCCCATGTTAGTGATATTCCTACTCGGTGCTAGTCACAATCCCCTAGCCTATTGGAGGTGGTCTTGGGGAGTAATGGAATGGGCCCCACTAATACGATTCATGAAACTATTATTAAACTAATATGTCATAGATCATTTTAGTTCAGTGTTTTGTGTGAAGTAATCCATCAAGCACAATATTTTTTTAAATAAAATACATAGTGAAATCCAAGGTCATTACTTTTTAACCCCATAAATAAATTGAATCCTCTCAATTTTAATTATTAATCACTGATAAAAAATGGTGAGGGTATTACTAACATATTCATCATTTAGTATATAACCTCTAATATGATATCTACCTTACTCTCTTAGGGTGTATTAAGTTACTTTCCTTTCCTCAAACAATATTAGTCTTTTATAAAATCATATAACCAAGTATGTATATACCCTAATAATATATTTTCTATAACATACCTTTCTCAAAACCATTTAAATTTACAATACATTATACCAGAACAAAACCATATATTATTCCAAATATTAATTTTATATATAACCCCAAAATGTATTAAATACTAGTTTATAAATTCATACACCAATCAATATATATCATAATAAACATACTGAGATAAACTTCACTAAAAAGTATAATGGATCAATTTTCAATTAACTAATAATTAATTTGAAGGATAAAAATAATATTTTACTCAATTTTCTAAAAATCAATCAACCCTTTATTACCTCAACATCAAGAATATATTAAACTATAGGTTTTTTATATCTCAATCATGTTTTCTTCAATAATTATCCCAAAAAATATAACATTATCATAAAATAACTTTTAAAGGTTATTGATACCATTTAATATATGTTTCTAAACCTTTGATGTAAAACATTTAAAGAAAAATCCATAGATTTTTCACATATTTTTCATAACATTTATAGAAAAAACCTCACTCACTAATGAGAATAACCAAGATAATCAAGATTTAATTTCTATTATGATATCAACTTCACTACCTTAATTATCAATATAAAACTCAACTTTTCCATCATAATAGGAATATAATAGGATTCTCAACCATTTAAGTATGATAACTTATTTATTTATAAGAAATAATTCCTTCTAGATACATACCTTTCTTATCTTTATTTTTGTGATCCTATTTCAACCAAATAATGAAACCCAAAATAGTTATTAATAAAATAAGAATAAATAATAATATGAATACTAAAACTCAATCATAAGATGTATTCTCTATTTACACCTTCATTTCATCATTTGAAACTCTCTATTCATTATACTTTTTTTAAAGATATTCTCTCTTGTAATTCATAGCCTAACCCTAGAAATAACTGTCCCAAAATTATCACAAACTCTCTTATAATATTATAAACTAAAAAATCATTGCAATATATTCTTTAAAAATTCAGCATACCCTTTATCAAAGGAATAAAATATCAATTAATATGCACCTTAACTTAAAAATCTCTTTGTTTCAATCTAAGGTATCCATGGAAACTTTACTATTAGTTTCTCTGACCTAAATATATTCAAATCCTTTATAATGGTTCATAAAGAGAATGTGAATTAACAAAAGAATATCCCCTAGGAATTTCAAACTACATGTGAAGTTATGACTCTTTTTTGGGAAATAGGTGAATATTGAATCAATACATTTTAGTGTTATTACCTATAGGTACATCTATTACATAGATTTCATCCACTTATAGTATATAGATAGGGGTGTTATTGATAAGAAAACCATACAATCACTACTTTACCAAAACTTTAGGATGTCATCCTAAATTTATACTTATTCATAGGGTTTTCTCTAAAGGTATATTATTTTAATCCCTTAAAACACAAAATATCCTATTTAACCAACTTAAAGTTTTATCTATACCTTTTAAACTTTGATCAACCTTAACCTATCAATCCTTAATTAACTTTATAACTCTTAATTTATCTTTAATAGATAACATCCTAACCTAAAAAGTTATTTAATCCTTCATCTAATACTAACTAAGGTGACCCAATAATGTAACCATCTAATTACACGACATACATAAAATATTTAATTACAATACATTCATATGATATTTTATGTTCATAGTTTTAGATAATCAAGAAAAAATATTAACAAAAATCATTCCTTTTATAACTAATGAATATTTTTCCCAATATAGAAAAAACATATTATCCCTAAAAAACATTTAAAATCTCCCACTAATTATCCAAATAAATTACTATTATATATATTTCATACTTTACTTATCTTCATAACTAGGGAAAATAGAAAAATAGGAAAGGGTGAGATCAAATGATCAGTGAGGGTAAATATAAGTGATAATAATCATATATTTTAGGTGAGTATAATATGATGATATGGGAATAATTAGGATATATAAAAAATTTATACCCAATAAATCATTGATCATAAATCAGGACATATCATAATAATACATCACGAAAATTATGCATATCATATAAATGATGCATACATGATAATTGTGTAACATCTATAAGAATATAAATCCTAAAATATTGGATTAGGTATCACAATATATTTCCCTTAGTGGACTAGGCTTCACTCACCTATTTGACTTGGTGGATCAGGATTCACTCACCTATTTCCCATAAATAATCAAGAATCCCAAGCTATTTACCATTTTGGATCGATCATCACTATTTTTTCACCATTATCTAATGAGATGTAAATATTTAACCAATTCATTGGAGTGATTTATAAGGACCACTGATAAATTAAATATTAATTATACACATGTGTGCCATAAGAAAACATATAACCATCACATCATTAAAACCTAGGAATAATAATGTGTTTCATAAAAATTTCAAATGAAAATAATTCCATTTTTAAATCATAAAGAACACATGGAAAGAAAACAAGGTTCATTCAACACATCACATATAACCTATATAAACAAATGGGTATCCAAATATATTTAGTAAATTTATAGGTAAATACCATTCAATCAAGATAATAAGAAATATGGTATTTACACCATATAGATAGAGGGTATATAATTAAGACAATAATTTACCCAATAAATTGATGAATCGAATCTAGGTGAATAATATTTAATAAATGGAAGTAAATTTAGAGTGTTCATAAATAAAAGACATTGGAAGAAAAGTAATTCCTATTCATGGTGGATGGTTGGCAAGACAAAAGTAATTATGGATCATATCATTAATAGAAAGTAACATTATATAATTTATATAGACAAATAAGATAGATGGTAACATTTGAAGAATATCCTTGATCATGAATAAGATTTATCAAATAACAACAACTTATATGAACAATACCTTTTTAGTGTTTTAGAAAAATCACTTTGGAAATAAGAAATGTTATTAATAATTTGAAATAATTATAAAATAAATATTTTATAAAACCAAGAGTAAAATAGTATATTTTTAAACCATTAAAATTTGGGGAGAAATATTCATATAAAATAAAAAATGTGGTGTAAATATGTGTTCACATCAAATGAAACTTAAATAATATTTTATAATTTTTTTAACATTATAAAAGAAGATAAAGTTATGGGTAATTTCAAAAGTTATTTTCAAAAGGGTGAAGTGAAATATTTTGAAAATATTTATTTATAAAAGAATCTATAATAATTTATCCTTGTAAATGGAATAAATGTTTCTATAGAAAAAGAAGAACTAAAAATAAAGTAATTGATAATGAAAAGAAATGAACCTTTTTAATTATTTGAAAATAATTTTTTTACAAAACCACATATTAAAACTTTATTTTGTATTAAAACTTAATTTTACAAAATAAGAATATAAAATAATATATAATAAAATATTTGGGTGGGAAAAACCAATAAAATTCCACAATGAAACATTATAACCCAATGAATGAAAATTGAGATACTAAAAAGCCTTGTAATCGGGGTAACAATTGAGTAAAATTACATTTAAAGAAAAATAAATGATTTGGATTAGTATTTCCCATTAATTACAAAAAATGTATGATAAATATACATTTATGGGTAGTAAATACACCATACAATAAAATACATGATGTATAACATAAACATGTATCAAATGAAGAAATTTGAGAAAAAAAACCCTTACCTTGTTTCCCTATTTAGTCAAATGCACTCTAAGATCCAATATAACAAAAATAAATATATTAATCACCTATTTTATAAATATTTACATATAAATAAAATTTTATAAACTTAATTTATAATTATTCTCTCTATGTATATTACTTAATTATTATCTATTTTCAATATCGGGTGAGAGTAATCTTGATCATTTTGAACTAGTTTTGTAATCATGGTGTTGTTATTCATTATTCTCAAAGAGTTCATCATTACTATATTATAAATGAAAAAATATTATTTTTTAGTAATTTATAATGTTATAAATTAATTTAATAACTATTTTAGTTATTATTTGTGGGGACGAAGTTGAAGACGAGCTTGTTTCAGTAATTTATAACAAATGGATAATGTTATCTTAATTAATGATTTAATTGTTTATATTAAAATTATATAAAAAAATCATTATTTTATAATTAATATCCAGTATTAAGTTTAAAAATCCATCCTTTATATAAATTTATAGTATTTTCATGTAGGTTGTTAAACTGAACCAACAAGAACATGGTACAATCTATGTGTGAGTATGACTACAGAAGAGATTATTTTTTTTATAATATGATTATTAAAAAATTATATTGAAATTATTTAGATATTATTAATGTTATTAATCATATTTTTTTATGATTTAAATAATAATTTAATTGAAAAATAAGTTGTCATTTATAAATAAATCATTTTTCCTCTTCGTATGGTCCTTTTAGGCAGTTATTTTTACAATGATTTTTTATTTATAATATTAATTATAGAATGCATAATTTATATTTAAATAATATAAATAATTAAATAAATAACATATATATTCACTAAACCCATTTATATAACCATCCTTGAAATGTGGTAATGAAAAACAAAACGTGTCATTCATGGAGGCGATAGTCTCTACAGTCGCATGAGCAACATTTTCAATTTTTTAATTGAATGGGATCAGAATAGATAATGGTTATACCATAAATATAATAAAATATAATAATATTATTCACAATTATTTAATTATATAAATATGGTTATAATTTTTGGGATGAGGGTGTTGGGAAGGATGAGGGAAAGTAAAGGGGTAAGTTATACATATGTTGAGAATTTAGATCTTCTCTTGAAGTATCCTTTAGAAATAAAGAATTTGATGAATTTTTTTGAGGTTATCAGCTTAAAAAAATGTATAGAAACTCTATAAATAGTAAAATGACCATATTTTCATGGGAATTTAAGTCTATATGTGGGACTTGAAGTGGGAGGAATTGTGCTCCTTTTATTGGGGAAAAGGGGGGAAATCATTTGAATATTATGTTAAGTAAGGGATAAAAATAAAATTACATGAGATTTAGGTGATTTAGGTGGGTAAATGTTTTTGAGAAATTTAGGTATGAATATAGAACCTAAAAAATATTATATCAAATATATAAGTGTCAAATTTATGTAGTAAAATTTGATCCACATTAGATTACCCATTTTAACAGTTATTAATATTGATTAAATATTAATCATGTTTATTATGTTATCACTAAAAATAAAATATGACCATTATAGAAAAATTTACATGATGAATCATAATCTTGACTCCATATAATCTAGTTAAATTTCTAAATATTATAAGGTTAATTTTTGAAATAAATCATATAATGTGTCGAAAAACATTTTTTTATAAAAAAAGTTGTTTTAATCATATAGTGTTCTTAATATTATTTAAAACTAATTACCTAATAAATTATTATTTAGTTTTTTTATATATAAAAATTATATTATATTATTAATTTAAAATAAATCCATTTAATTTTTAAAAAATACATAATATTTATAAAAGTATCATTCTTTGAAAGATATTCATTCTACCACGATAACTAATATTTACCATGGCAACTTAATTTTATACTTATAAATAAAATTTAAATTTTTAAATAATATGAAAATTTTGATCTAAAATATTAAAATAATTTTATCAAATAAAATTTCTAAAGGTCAGAAAAGTTAATTTTAATATTAACACACATAACACATAAAAATTAGTTTTAGAAAAAGTTTGTTTTGAGATTTAAATATTTGTGTAGTATAAATTTATCAATTTCATTGACATTCATAATATAAAGTAATTTATTTTTAAAAAAATAAGAGTTTTGTTTCTTAAAAATCAATTAAAAACTAAATATTTCCATCAACATTTTTAATTAAAATAAAAAACTAAAAAATGTTTTTAAATTAGAATAAAATATTTACTTATGTACTAAAATACTGAACGTCGGTTTTCTAAGTTCATAATGACATTTTAAAATTCATAATTTTTGTCCTTAAAATAAAAATTTAATTAATTAAAATGTTTTATAAATGTATAAGTATTTCTCATATATTGATAAAGTCACAAAATTTATAATTTTGGAAAAAATTGTAATTTTCACAATTCACTTAAAAATCAATGATTTTAGAAAAAAAATAAAAAAAATTCATATTAAGATAATTTTGATATAATAAATTTAAAAATTAAATTCATTTTACAAAATTTAAAAATTTAAAATGTATAAATTTACGTTTTAGATGAAAATAAAATATATAAATAAAATCTGATTTTGTTGAAAAATCCCCTTTTAAAACATTAGGTGTTCTTAATCCTATTTTATTTGATTTTTCAGATGATTAATTTTTTTTATTTACTTGTGGTTTTATTAATATTAAATAATCTTAATAATATTCATGTAATATTTTTTGGATTATTTCAGTTTGGTGTTGCATTTGAAGGAATCCATCAAACACAATATTTATTTAAGGAAAATATATAGTGAAATATAGGGTCATCACAACTAGCATTTTTTCAAAGGGGTTGAACTATGTAAAAAAAGTGTGTGTTACGCTTTACTTACATTCTAAATTTTATAACGTTTTTGTGTGTTTTTAAAGTGATAAAATTATTCATTTACATCATAACAGTTAATAGTAGTTTAAATAAAAAATGGGTTAAATGCTTATAAGAACATTCAGAATTTGGTAAAATGTTGTCACACCTCATTCTCTCTCTCTCTTGCCTTATGTGGATGAACAAATACTAAGAGAATATCAAGTAGTATCATTTTCAAAGTTCCCTTTAGTTGGGTCTAAATTCTCTTTCCCATGTATTTTTTACTTAAATTATATAAATCAAATATTTAAAGTGTGTTTAAAAGAACCTCATATAGAGAATTAAGATTCTATCCCTGTTAAAGAATAAATATAGGTTTCAAATAATACTTTCAAAAATATTAAGAAAAGGGAATCCAAGAAGATGATAAGGAATAAAAATGTGAAAGGTGAATCACTACTACCTAAAGGTAATTGCAGTGGTAAATGTTTTGTTACATTTATTTAAAATTATTCCTTTAATGATTCAAATTCAAGTTGTGATGATGATGAATTTAATGAACCACTTAATGATTTTTATTCTAAATTCAAGGATTAATTGAATAAATTTCCTGTTGATATTTTCACTCATATATTTTTATATACAAAGGAAACACACGATTAAAATTCCTAGTATGAGTTATAACCTAATGTAATGGAGGATGAATTGACTAAAAAGGTGAGAAGATGTAACACTCTCACAAAATTGGTTAAAGATAAGCAAGAATCTATTTTACATTACAATGAAATATTTTATCTAATTGATGAATAATTGTAGATCACTATTTGAGATAATGTTTTTTGAGAAATTTTTAAAAGAAGTGATACATGGATTGGATAAATTATACAAATTCTCTATGAATGTAAAGGATAATAATATAGAAGTTAAATAAAATATAATAAAAGAGATGGATAATACTCTTATTGTGAAAATTTAAATTCACAAGTTAGATAAGATGAAAAAATAATGTGAATATAAAGTGTAAAAAATTGAATACTAGAAGTACATTCTTAATGTGAAATTACCTGAGTTGGATGTGAAACTGAGAAATATATAAATCACCCATGTAGAAAATTTACTATCTTTAAAGAATAGAAATACTCCCACAAAAGTTTTTGATATGAGACTTTCCTCAAAAAGGACTCATACTAGTGGTAATAAGAGTTTGATATATTTTGGAGATCCATTAGTAGTAAAATTTTACAAGAAGTTAATCCATAACCTAGTTAAATATATTTAAACTTATATAGTTTCATTTGGTAGTACAAGACTAAAGTCAAAATATAAAGAGATATGGGTGGACAATAATATTGATAAACCCATCAATGTGTTAATGGTGGATATTTTCATTTTCAAGAATAGTTTCTCCCCAACTGGTGATAAAAATAAGGGAGATCCTACCCAATAATATCAAGGATTAAAAACTATCTATATGACTACTAAACTAAAAATAAATAGATTTATTGACCACTAATGGGGTTACAGGAGGATTGTGAATAAGGATATAGAGTGATGAAACAATATATCAATATAAGAAAATCATAGAATTCCTAAATTCAGGGGGATAAAATCTGAAATTTAAAAGATAATTATTGTCTAAATGTATAACTTATAGAAAATAATAAATATATCTACCATAAACATGTTTTAATTCTCAGAAGACTTCTATAATTATTACAACAAAAAATGGGCACAATGAAAAAGTGTACAAGTAAAAACCAACTTAGAACAATTCTGTGTGTTAATGTAAATAAAATACCACAACATAAAAAATAAAAAATTTTAAAAAATAAGAAAATTATACCTTGGGGTACAAAAAAATAAAATTTAAAAAAATACTCCCAATAAGTAAAAAAATAATTTTGGAAAGGATCTCACACCAACCGGAAGAAGATTTTTTTATTGTATTTGAAAAAACTACATCATATAACATTGAAAATTGACTATGTATATCAAAAACCAAATTAAGTAAGATGGAATTTAAAAGGGAATCAATACAAGAAAGGGATAATAGGATTCATTTAGTAGTTGATGATATCCTTGAAGAAGTTCTTAAGAGGGTTACCAATATGGGAAAATTAAATATTGTTGAGGATGTGTGTGAAACGTATAAGAAGGCTTGAAACATTTCTATGTAGTGGATGAATTACCTCACTGATCATAATAAATTACTAGAATAAAAATTTAAAGCACAAATGATACCTATAACTAAGAATACCTCTATAAAGAAGTATGCACACAATAATAATTATAACAATAAAACTAAAGAATGTATAATATTTTTTTAGCACAATTGTAAATGGATAAAAAGTTGGAGTTAGCTGAAAAGATTTTTTTCCCTATATTTTATAAGTTAAATAAGTTTTTTCTAGATAAGAATAAATATAAAAAATAAAATAAATATATGATTCCAATAGATTCATCAAATTAGAATATCAAGAGTAGAGAAATCATGAAGAGTTCTCAACACTTTAGAGCTGCAATGAAAGGAGTTTATATGTTGAGATCCAAGTCTCATCCCTGTTGCTCTCATTAACGTGCTGATGAAGATGTACCTTATTCACATGTGTAATATCTTTATTTCTAAATTATTATAATTAATTTTTGATAGATCAAAATATATAACTGAGATAATGTTATGATTACTATACAACATGAATGAAAAATCCATCATAGATAACTTCAACCTATATATTGGTGTGTCCTTGTAATAGTTCCTATGAAATATCTAAAATAATATTAGACCTAAAATAGTATCATAAATTATTAGAGATTATTTCAGAAGATAAAATAATCCATGTTTAAGATTCTTGAAGAAAATACCTTAAAGTGGAGCTAAAAAAGAAAATCTCTGAAAATTTTAAAATCTCTTAGTTAAATTTGGAAGTCTGGACATACTTAAAGAAAAATAAATCTAGAGGTATGTTTATCACTTTCACTTTATTTTTTGGTTTATGATAAATATGTTTATTAAGGGGGAGTGATTGTTAAACAAAATGGGGGAATAAAAAATTTCAATTGAATGTTTTTTTTGTTTTTTCATGTTGCTGTAGGTTCATAAAACTTTTTGAAAATTAGTTTTTACAACCCCTAAGAAGTGAATCTTAGAGTTGGAATCTCATTATGGATTTTATATGAAAACTTTATTATATAAATTTATCAGTATTTTTTTTCTACACTAGGATATCCCACAAATACTTAAATTTGAATAGTTTATGACACATTACTAATAAAAATTTGGTTCTACACTTATCTCATAGAAGTTGACCAATTCTCTAAATAAGGAGGAGAACTAAGAAAGAGGAAAAAATGGGGAGAATATGTACTTTCAAATTAATTAATTTTATGAAATTATAAGTCCTTCCCTCACCTCCATACTATTAAATTTATTATCAATAAGGGATATAAGAATGAAATTTAATTTTTAAGTGAATTGGTTTTTGACAACACATCCAAATGGGGAGATTGAAAAACCTTAATGGATTGATGGAGTATATTTTGTATTTTTTCAATATTATTGTATGAAAGAAAGACAATATGTGTTGAAGTTAGATAATGGAGGAAGAAACCACCCACTAATTAACATAAATAGGATGCCCATATTTTGATGGGTAAAGAATATTGAAACTTCTGCTCTATGAGTAGCCTATAAAATATGATGATTGTAGATATTATTTGTATGGTAATATGAAAATAAATAATTTTTTAAAGAAAAATGTTGTATTTTATATTTTTTTTATAATAATGTTAATGGATTTAAAAACATGGTACTGGATTAGCTAATGAATAGTTTGTGAACTTATGATTTTTAAAGAGATCAAAGAAGGATCAAATTGTTGGTTGGATTTTTTCCACTTCATCTATTTATGTTTTGATAATTAAAAATCATGAATTAAATTATTTATGTTTTGATAATTTTATTATTTACTCTAATATGAGTTTAGAAAATAACAATTTATTGAATATTTCAATACGTGTAGAAGAAAATAATGATGTTGAATTGGTTTATTAAATATTTATTAAATGTTTCATTAGTGTTTTGTAAATTATATACAAAATGATTTTGTGTTCTATTTTAAATATTTTTACAAGGTTTCAAATAACAAATACACAAAATCTAAATAACTTATACACAGATCTAAATTTACTCATACATTAGAATAACTCATACTATAAGTATGGAATGACATAAACGTATTTTGAATGATGCATACAAAGATCTAGTGACTCCTACTTAGATTATATAACTCACATTAAAAACTAAAATAACTCATGAATAATTGGAATGAATCATATGTATGTCGATTGAATCATATGTTGATATATATGATATAAATGAATCATGTGCTATGGTCCTAATGACTCATATGTTGGACTAAATGAATCATACACAGATTGAATAATATAGAAAAATTAATTAGTGAAAAATTTGGATATTACGAAGTTTCAGTAATTAAAAATTTTATTTACATATTTATTTATTATGGATTTTTTTAAATTCAAATTAGTTTTAATATTAAAGGATATCGTTTCACATGGATTATGAGAAATATAAACATGATTAAAGGAAGAATATTATGGATTATTTATTATTGATATTAATTATTTTAATTTTTCTAATGAGACTATATATTCAAATTGAATCTATTTTATATAATTTTTAAGGAAATTTGTGGAACTATCCATGTGAAGAATTAACTATTGATTATTTATAATGTTGTATCTTGAAATTTTTATAGGGAAACATTCATTTCTATTTTCTATATTTTAATATTGAAAAAATTCATGGATGATGTGTTGAAATGATTTTGTTTTTGTTGGATCACATAGTGGATGAAGTACACTTATGGGGGTGGGGTTAATTAGTGTGTACAATAATTTCAAATCCCTTTACTCTTCTTATTTTTTAGAACCTCTCTCCCAAGTTACTCACCGATGAATAAAAAAAATACATGAATTTTTTTAATGAGGTTAACCTCATTGAATATTACTATATTACTCATGACGTGTCATTATTATCCCATTCACATAGTCAAAAATTTATTATCAAGAGGAACTTAAGAAAATATATGACCTTGAACTCATAATACTACTAGCACTAACTACTTACACTTTCACATTAATAGATTAAGAAAGTCCATCTAAAGAACGATCATTGATGAGTGTATGAGCCTCCACATAGAATCTAGATGATGATATTCTTCCAATTACTTACACAAAAATCCCATCAAGATTTTCTAAATATTCCTTATTCTTCTTCTATGATAAAACAACATGTTAGTTTTACTTTATATAATTCATTATAACTTATCTTTCTTTACATTTATTATTATTTATCTTCAATGAATATTTTCTGAATACTGTTTCCATAATTGTTATTGAAATCTCCTTGGATTATGTAAAACTTGGGATCATTCAAACTCATAATCTTCAAGTGAAATATTCTTTCAAATCTTATTTTAAAACTTAATTAGGACTCAAGTATTTATTTTTACACACGATAAATGAATTATCATGTTTTTTATTCATTTCATCTACAAAATTTGCATATTCCCATTTAAAACTCCTTAAGGATAAAACCTAAAACTCTATGTGGCATTCAAATATTCACAGACTTATCTTCTCCTAAAAATAAACAACATTATTTATTTTGAATATTTACACATGCATGGAAACATACATCTTTCCCACATGGGCCTCATATCATATTACTCCCATTTTTCATGAATCTTAATAATAAAAAATGATCATGAATTATAATCCTTGAATAATAGTATATGTAGTAATGACTAATCAAAATTTCTTCAGAATAAACAAAACTAAAAACTCATGTTTTCACCCAGTAGAATTTAACAAAAAATTCACTAATTATTGAAGTTATCATGCCTTTCAGCCTACCATATGATCATTTCCAATCATCCATGAGGATTAACTATGTGTATTAGTATGGATTGGACACATAAATAAATTTCAGTTCGGATGAATTTCTAATCGACCGTATGACCAATTTAGATCGACCACACCATCTAAATTGACCACACATATAAACTAAATCAACCATTAAAACAATAAGTGACCACAAAGTATTGAACACATAAACAATTTTCATTCCTCATTATGGAAAATCCTAACTTTTTTCATTTTGAACCAAGTAAACCTTAAACTATCTTAGAGGGTTCTTAACATTAGAAACTCACCTCATAAAAATTTTAGAACATCTCAAAACTTTATCCATTAGAGGGATGGAGCTTTCCTGACTTTACTAGCTGACTCCCATACTAGGAAATAACTATATTATATAATCTATTATAGAAAAAAACTCTAATTTATGATTAAATGTATTTAACATGAATAGAAGTTCATAAATATTAATACTTAACATATAATGACAAAAAATACAACACCATCCTCAAGAAGGACCAACAATCTCCCCCTTTGGATTTGTTTTCAATACCACATACTTCGCTCCCCATTCTTGTAAACAAAACCAAATAGATTAACTGTTAGGGATAAACTCAGACTTATGTTTAGTAAAGGAATATTTAATCAATTATCTCTTATTCTATGTGAGCTAGATCTTTGTAGAAAATAATATCAATTAAATCAATCATCAATTTTTTCCATAAAATCACTTAGCTCAACCTTGTCAAAACATATTGCATACCTAACAACAACTATAATTAAAATACTTCCATGATTATTTCTTGTAAATATTAAAACACACTTTAAAACAACTCAAAAATAGTGTAATAAAGTTTATCCACTTACAAAAATAGTTTCTAATAAGAGATAATAGAGGATAAAACTAAAAAAAGACATAACTCATTGAGAGGGGACATTACACACTCGTATGTTCAACATTATCTTCATAAACTATTAATTTATAAGAGTTTTGGTCATAATATCATCAATATGTTATTTAGAGGGAATAAATTCTAGTCTTAGAATATCCTCTTCTACCTTCTACTTTAGAAAATAGTACTTTATCTTGAAGTTATTTGACATAGAGTTATGCACTAGATTTTTGGATAGGATTATGTAACTCTAATTATCACAACCCATAATCATAGTATAAGTTGTTTCAACACTCAATTTTTTCAACTATGTCTTCATCCATAACATATTTTTCGATTATTATAATGTAGACACATATTCATCCTCAATGGAGCTTAGTTTTTCTGATGTTTTCTTATTTTAATTCCAAGAAACACAACTTTTTACAATAAAAAATAATTTACCAAATGTGGATTTCCTATCATCAACTTCCCATGCCCAGTTAACATCAATAAATTCCTTGAGTTCCATCTCACCTATCTTTTTTATATATGTTCCCATAATTAAAAGTATTTTATATATATATCAAGATCCTTTTAATTCCAAAATTTTCCTTTCCATTGGATTAGATTGATGCTGGGCATAAAGGGTAACACATATAAAATTTTAGGTCTTGTTGTTTTCATGTACATAAGACTTCCATAAGACTTATAAACTTATTATCATTAATTTTTTCCCTTTATTATCCTTTCTCAACTTTGTTCCCCCTTTAATTGGTGTCTACACTACTCTAGCTTCCTATATGTGAAACTTTTTCAAGAGTTCCTTTGTATATTTTTATTATGTGATAAAATTATAACATACTTCTTGAAAAATCTATATCCCCAAGAAGAATCTCATTTCTCCGAAAATTAGAATTTTAAACATTTCCTTTATGATTCTTGAGAAATAATCACATAGTATTTCTTTATTACTGGAAAATATTATATCATTAATATATGAAATCAAAAATAATGATGTGATGTAGTAATTTTTCACATAAATATTATTTTTCACCTATAATTTATGAAATTTTATACTTTTTAGATATTCATCATTCTTCAAGAAACCATGCTTTTGGATCTTTCTTGAATAAGTAGATTTATTCATCTTTCATACCTGGATTCCATTTGAATCAATCGTAAAATATTATGGTTGTTCCATGTTCACTTTATCATCAAGATCACCATTTAAAAAATATGATTTATCATCCATCTAAAATATTTCAATGCTTCTATGATCTATTATGGAAAGGAGTATTCTCATGGACTCAAGTCCATTCGCTTGGGAAAATGCTTCATCAAATTTAACACCTTCAATTTGTGATTATCCCATATATACTAGTATGCATTGGATTTTAGATAACCCTCCATTCTCATCAATCATGTAAAAATCCTTACCCCATTAGCCCAGATTTAGTGGTTATTTTATTACAACGACATAAATACAATAGATCACATCACCAAGGATCGATCAGTTTAATGGTATTTCAGAACTTTATACATACATTATCCCCTTATTACATTGGTAGTTAAAAATAGAACATAATAAAGTAATATAAAATTATTCCTAAAAAATTATTTAAATATTTCATCTTTATAACCCGAGGAAGGAAAAAAAATTAAAGGGTGAACTCAAATGCTCTGTGAGGGTTACATGAATCAATAATAAGTAAATCAAATCAATAAGGAATAATCCTAATGGCAAGGTAAATAACTGAAAAACACATTCCATAAATAAACTGAGAATGTAAATGTATCCATAGATTTTTTCATAGTGAAAATATCATGGAAGTTAATAATTGAATACTGAATATATAAAATTCTTAATCATTGGATTTCATGTATTTGGAACATGAACCATTATACCATCAAGATGGTTTAAGTATGTGGGTAAAATCTCATCTGATTCTATTTGAAAATAAATAAAAAGGGCTTTTCACCAACTATTTTATACCATGATACCTATTGATGCATCAAGGGAATATATATAACCTTAAACCAACCATTACTAAGGGTCTAAATCATTTTTCATACATAGATTCAATCCAAGAACAATATAACTTATCAAAATATCATTATTGTGTAGAGGATACTGATTCATCAATATTTTCCCAATTAAAAAACATTTAAAGGAAAAACTATATGTAAAAATGGTAGACATATAATGAAATAATAATATCCATGATACAATAAATATATATATTTAATGAAATATTCAATGAATGATGATCACAAATGAAAAGGAAGTATACATACACCACACATAAGGAATAAGTGGCGAATAAGGCATAACCAAAGGGAATATCATAATGGATTCCATGAAAGAATAGATTTAAATATTAATTGGACATTCATAATGAAAAATAATAATAAATTATGATTAATGATGTCCAATTTAAGTGAAAACATGTAAATGGGGTGTTTAATAAACTTTATAATTGAGCCTCTCTTGTGAGGTTTAAGGGAAAATACTAAAGGGAATTATAAAGAAAAAAAGTTAACTGTTTATATAAAACAAAAAACAAAAAACAAAGTTTTTAATGAAAAAATGATTTATTTTATGAGAATATTTGTAGCTTAAAATAAACTTTGGATGGTACTTGAAAATGGATAATAAATTGGGAAATTCTATTTAGCCAGGCTTTCTTATCGAATGAAATTGAAAAACAATCCTTATAAAACATATATTTACCATAAAAGATAGAATAATTTGGTTATTTACATATATTTTTAACATACACACAAAATTTATGAGAAGTACATAAGAATAATTAAGAATTACATTTTGGTAAATAGAGAGAAAACACAACATGAATGAAAAACGGAGGTTTGGGGAGAATCCCTTACCTCATGTACAAAAGTGTTATTCACTTGCACTTAATGTCTAGATAATGAAATTATATTCATTAATAATTTAATTAAAAACATATTAAACACGTATTTTATGTATTATAATTTTATTAAGTTCATTTATGACCTTTTTTATGAGTTAATAGATTCAATTTTTTCATTCGGGAGTGTTTGTTTCTTTGATTTTCGTGATTGGTTTACTTGTATACATGTATGGAAGATCCTGTAAAATGGAAATAATTACATAGAATTGAAATTATATGTTATTAATTTAATTATGTATGATTAAAATTTCTTATATGTTATTTTTTTTCTAGATATGAGGATGATTCATTAGATAAATTTTAACGATGAACGTTAGTCTATTTTGGTGAATTTTCGATTATCACAAACTAGTTTTGTTTTATTATTTAATATTATGTATATATACATGTTACATAATATTATATATCTTATAATATGTATAATAAAATCATATGAAACCATAATAATGGTTTTATGACCATATTTGAATGTGGTAATGGAAAATGAAAATGTATCGTCCTTGATGGTGGTAAATCGACACATTACAAACATTATTTTCATTTTTAGAATAAAATGGAGAGGAGAAGGGTTTTAATGATGAATATTACAATAAAATAATATAATTATAGTATGTATGAGATAAAAAAGTTATAATGTTACTTTGGACAGGGGAGGTGAGAGAAAGATAAGAAAAAAAAAGAAAATAAATGAAAATGAATGGGAAGGATTAATGGTCTTACCTCTTGAATTCTTCTCATTGAGAACCTTCTTAAGGGACTTGGGTTTGGTATTTTAGTGAGGCCAAAAATCACAGAACATGGGGAAGAGGTTTGGAAAATTAATTGGATAGAAATTAGAATATATTCAAGGCTTAGAATGTGTGAGGAGAAGAGGTGGTGAGGGGTGGTATTTATAGTGGGGGAGAGGGGTGTTTTTTGATTATTTTATTCATTATTTTACTATTTTGGATAAAAAATATGTATATTTTTGATTCCCACGACTAGATACTATAAATAGAGAAGGATAGTTTGATATTATTTTTCTTACATCATAAATGACTCAATAAATAGTGTATTTAACTTAAAATGTATATATACCATAAATTACCGTATTTCACTATTCACTAAAAATTCAACCATTTTAGGAAACTAAAAAAAATTCACCCTAACAATTTTTCAATGTGTGTAATTAAAAAATAAACTCTATTTATTAAGAATAATTTTTTAAATATGATAAATTTAATTTTTAATTAAAATCATCATTTATTCAAAAAATACCGATTTTAATATTATAACCGATTTTATGACATTTTTTAAAATTCATTATGGTATCATAAAATAAAATTATAATCATAAGTAAAAATATATATTAATATATGAATATATTTTATGAAAATAAACTTTATTTTAAATTATTATATTAATTATAAAATTGTAAATAAACATTTACGTTTCATAAAAATACTAACACTTAATTTATTATTATTAATACATTTATTTACTCATTCCATGATCTAAATATATAAAATTTTCATTAATAAGATACTTAAATTTTATTTATACTTTCATAGTTAATGTTACAATTCTATTTATCTTATTACTATTCCTAATAGTCACATTACTATTCCAACGGTCAAGTTACTATTTAATTATATATCACGGTTCATTTGTGCAATGTAAACTATCGAATGAATTTAATTTAATTATTAAGATATATAAAATAAAATATTGGGGTGTTATATTCTTCCCTCTAGAAATTTCATCATTGAAATTTTCATGAATATTTCCTTCTAAACATATGAGGTTTGTTCTTCTTCATAACATCCTTAGGTTCCCAAATTACTTCTTCAATTTTATGATTTCTCCAAAGAACCTTTACTAGTCGAGTCATCCAATTTCTCAGTAGTAGATCTCTTATTTCAAGACTCTCTATAGGCTATTCACATTAATACAAATCAGGTTCCAGTTCTATTTCTTTATTGGTGATTACATGTGTTGGGCCTGACATGTACTTCTTTAATAATGATATGTGGAATACATCATAAACTTTGGAGAGACTTAGAGACATTGCTAATCGGTACACTACAACTCTAATTCTTTCCAAAATTTCAAATGGTTCGATGTACCTAGGGCTTAGTTTCTCTTTTTTAATAAATGTTATGACACCCTTCCATGGAGATACTTTTATAAAGACATTATTTCCAGCTGGAAATTCTAAATCCTTTTTTCAGTTGTCAGCATAACTCTTTTGACTACTTTGAGCCACTTTGATATGATTCTAAATAGTATTTACATTTTTCATTGTCTCATAAATAAGTTCTAGTCCTATAAGTTTCCTCTCACACACTTCATCCCTACAAGTTGGAGTATGACATCACTTTCCATATAATGCTTCACATGGAACCATTTGAATACATGAATGTAAACTATTACTATAAGAAAATTCTACCAAATGTAAATACTAATCCCACATTCCATGAAAGTCAAGTGATAATGATATCAAAATTTATTCTAATGTTTGAATAGTTTTTTTAGATTGTCCGTCATTTTGAGGGTCATAAGCAGTAATCAAATAAAGCTTAGTATCCAGATCCTTATGAAGACTCTTCAAGAATTTTGATGTAAAATGAGGATATCGATCAGAAACAAATGATATATGTGCACCATGAAGTCTCACATCTTCATTAATATAGAGTCTTTCTAGGAACTCAAGAGGTAAATATTCTATTATAGCAAGAAAATGTGAAAATTTTGTAAAAAAATCAACAATAACCCACATTTCATCATTTATTATAAGTGTCCTTGGTAGTCCTCTGAAAAATTCCGTCATAATGTCATACTAATTTCATATATTAATAGGTAGAGGTTTCCTTAATCTTCTAGAATGATGTCTTTTAGCCTTCACTTTTTAAAAAACTAGACACCCTGACATAAAGTTATAAATTTTGCGCTTCATTTTATCCCACTAAAAATGTTCCTTTTGATTTTTATACATCTTGGTACTACTAGAGTGTATATAGAAATTTGTGCTATTATCATCATCCAATAGTTCCCTTTTTGTCCTTAGTATTGATGGAACACATAACCTCTTTCCAAATTTTAGAACTCCATCCTCATATACAAAATCTTCCAATATTCCATCTTTAATGGATTTAATTTTCTTTTGAAAATTATCATTATTATATTGAGAACTTTTTATCTCATCTAGAAAATATTATTTAGAAAACATTTCAAAAATGCGTGATTATTACCTTTCCTTAACAATTCACATATTAATCTTTACCGAATCCTTGAATATATGATCTTTCTCAATCCTCATTTGGGTTATAAGTTCATGATCTTTCCTTATTAATACATCTACCACCTTATTTGATTTTATTGGGCGGTAGTGTATTGAGAAATCATAATATTTGAGTAACTAAAGCCAACAAATTTTCCTCATGTCGAGTTCTTTCTGTATAAATATATCTTTTAAATTCTTATGATCCATATGTATCTCACGTTTTTGACCATAGATATAGTGTTTATATATCTTCAAAGAAAAAATTATTACTGCTAACTCAAGATCATGAGTTGGATAATATTTTTCATGAGTCTTCAACTACCTTGATGTATATGCAATAACTTTATCATTTTTCATAAGGAAACAACCCATTCCATTTTTTATGCATCAATATATATCACAAACCCATAATTTATTAATGGAAGATTCAAAATTGGATCATTTAACAATGTTATATTCAATTCTTTAAAACATTATGTACATTCGTATTTCCATGCGAACTTTACCCCTTTACATGTGAGCTTGGTTAACGGGTTAGCCAATCGAGAAAAATTCTAGATGAAATACTGGTAGTAACCTGCTAAACCAATGAAACTATGTACCTTGGTTATGTTTATTGTTATATAAAATTCTTGAATTTCCTTTTTCTTTTCATGATCAACTAAGATTACACCCTTATAGACAATATAGAAAAGAAACTGTTTGAATCCAAGATTCACACTTTCATAAATTACCATATAAATCTTTTATTTTAAGAGTTTTTGTAACAATCCACAAGTGGTTATCATGGTTTTATAAGCTTTTATAATACCTCAAGATATCATAAATAAACTCCACAAAAAAATTATCAAGATATTCCTTGAATACTCAATTCCTTATATCAATGAAAATAGAGGATACGTTTGTCAGTCCAAATGGATTTACTGTAAACTAATAATTTCCATACCTAGTTTAAAATGATATCCTTGGAATATATTCCTTCTTTATATTTAATTAATGATATCTATAACAAAGGTCAATTTTCAAAAAATATTGAGCTTCATGAGGTTGATCAAATAAATCATCAATGCGAGGCAGAGGGTACTTATTATTTATTGTAATAACATTGATTTCTCTATAGTCAACGCACAACCTCAAGGTTCCTTCTTTCTTCATAACAAAGTGAAAAAGGGTTTCCCATAGAGAAACAGTAGTGAGAATATATCCTTCATTACTCAAATACTCTAGTTGTTTCATCATATCCAAAAATTCAAAAGTTTAAATTATATAAGGAATATTTCATATTCGTCTTGAATCATGAATTAGATCAATGGTAAATTCAACTTCATTCTCTGGGGGTGTCCAAGTAATTCCTCAAGAAATACATCAATATATTCCTACACCATTGGTACATCCTAAATTTTAATATTACATTACTTATCCCTATACGATGTTTTCTCTTCCTCCCTAATAATTTCATTTAGTAGATCTATTGGGGATGGTTCTAGATAATAACCATATGATGAAGTTTCTATTTTAAAGATAAGGGATTCTACATCTTCCTCATTAACCATAATTTCCTTCTTCTTGTAATAATTTTTTGCATGATATTTTTAAATCCAGTCTATAAGGGGATTATATCAAATTTAACCATAGGTATGGTGATAATTTCATCAACTAAATCATGTTTATTTTTTTATAAAGGGGGCTTACCAAGACATTTTTGTTGCAATGAGAATTCCATTAGGAGTTTTGAATGACAAATACCTTTTTAAATAAAAAGGGAAAATTATTATTTTCTTCGAAATTTTGGTAGATATAAAAGAGTGTGATGATCTAGAATCAAAAAAATAATTGGATAAATTTAAAGATAGGATTATTGTACTATCCACTATATCATTTGGTACTTTTACTTCAGTTATGGTGATCACATAAGCTTAAATATCTCCCCTTAGCCTCTTCCATGGTAGATTCCCTTGAATATTGGGACATTGATTTGAATAATGCCAAATTTTATTATATTTGAAGCATTGAACATAATTGATTTATTTCTTACCCTTTCATTTATTATCTTGATGACCCTTTTCTCCACACTTATAACAAACTCCAACGCATTTCAAGTATTTCATATGATGATTTCTTCCACAATTTTTACATAATGGGAATCTCTTTATTACCCTCTTCTTCTTTGATGCTTCACCTTTTACATGATTATCAAAATAAATCTTATTCTCTTGATTTCCCTTTAACAAATAGGATCTTGAAAATTCCTTCTCTCTTTTGATGGAACTTAATACTATTTCATTATATGATGAAAATGTTTGAGAAGCTAGTGACCTTCAGATACTTGTATTAATGACTTCAAATAAATGATAAATCTTTTCTTCTAAATCATTTATGTAATCTATTGAATACCTGGAAAATATTATTAAGGTAGCCTCATACTTTGCATCACTCTCTTCTACCTTTTTATTTAATCTAAGGAATTTTCTCTTCATTTTAGTTCATTTATCATGTAGGAAATATTTTTAAAATAATTTTTCTTTAAAATTTATCTATTCCATTTCTTATATTTCATATTCCTCCTTAGTATTCTGGATCAACAACCACCATTGATCAGTATCTCCATTGAGGTAATATACTACCGATACTACCTTTTCATTTTCATTTCATCTAAATGCTAGATTTATCTTTTCTTGGGACTTGATCCACTACTCAGATAGCATTAGATTAGTATTCCTACTAAAATATGGAGGCTTCTTTCGCATTAAATGATCCAACATAGGTGTAGTATGATTATTCTTCATAACTTGGGTAATCTATCCTAAAATGGTCATGATATGATCAGATCCAACACTAACTGTGTTGAATTGCTTAGTGTAGAAATCTCTACATTATCTGCAAGTATTGATTCCCTTTCTTCCATTAGGTGTCATAACTAAATAATGGAAAAAACTATGGTATCTCATCATGATCATTCGTATTGATCCAAAAATTCACTATAAGAAATTATTATAATTATCATGTTTACTAAACATATATTTTTCAAGGTTTGTATTAAACTTCATATGATACCAAATATAAAAACCATGACCCCAGTATCTCAAAGTTGGTGGTTATTTTATGACAATGGTATTTATACAAGAGATCATATCACCAAGGATTGATAAATTTAGCATTCTTGAAGAACCAGATACATACATGTCTCCCTTATTATATTAGTAATTAAATGTAGAACATAACAAAGGAAAATAAAATTATTCCTCAACACTTATTCAAATATTTCATCTTCATAGCCCATGGAAGGAAAAAAAATTAAAGGGTGATCTCAAATTAATAGTAAGGGTTGCATGAATCAATAATAAGTGAAGAAAATTAAATAAGGCATAATAATAATGACAAGGTAAATAACTGAAAAACACATGCCATCAAAAAAATGAGAATGTAAATGAATCCATAGATTTTTTTCATAGTGAAAATGTCATGGAAAGTAATAAATGAATATATAATAAAGAAAATTATTAATAATTGGATGTCATGTATCTAGCACATGAACCATTATACCATTAAGATGGTTTAATTCTGTGGGTAAAAACTCATCTGATTCTATTTAGTAACAAACATGAAAGGTTTATCGCTAACTATTTTATCTCATGAGACCTTTCAATGCATCAAGGGGATATATATAATTGGTCCCCACCCATCAATATAATTCCAAATCATTTTTCATGCATAGATTCAATTCAGTAACAATATGACTTATCAAAATATTCATATTGAATAGAGGATACAAATTCATCAATATTTCGCCAATTAAAACAACATTCAAGGAAAAAACCATATTTAAAAATGGTACAATGATAAGGAAACAATAATATCCATGATATAAGAAATATGTATATTTAATGAAATCCTTAGTGAATGATTATTACAAATGAAAGTGAAGTATACATACACCACACACAAAGAATAAGTGAAGAATAAGGCATAACCAAAGAGAATATCTTAATGGAGTCCATGAAAGAATAGATTTTAATCATAATTAGAAATTAATAATGGGAAATAGTCATATATCAAGATAAATAAAGTTCAACAAGTGAAAACATGTAAAAGTACTGTTGTATAAAATTTAGAAATGAGCCTCTTTAGTGCAATTTAAGGAATAATAATAAAGAGACTTAAAATAAAGAAATACATAATTGTTTGTATAAAAATAGAAATTAAAAAGATAGTTTTTAATTATAAAATGAGTTATTTTAGAAAAAGATTGGTATATTAAATTTTATTATGGATGGTACTTTAAAATGGGTAAGAAATTGGGAAGTTCCCTTTAATCGGGCTTGCTTATCTGGAGGAATTGAAAAGTGATTCGTATAAAACATGTATTTACCATAAAAGAAAGAATAATTGGGTTTGGTACATATCTTGGGAAAATAAAAATAGTATTTATGAGGTGAACATAAGAATAATTAATAATTACATTGGGGAAATATAGAGAAATCATAACCCGAATGAAAAAATGGAGGTTCGGGGAGAATATATTACCTTATCTGATTAAGTGTTATACACTTGCACTTAATGTCATATATAGTGAAATTAAATTCAATAATTATTTTAATTAAGATCCTATTATATGTGTATTTGATTTATTATAATTTTTTGAGTTCATTTAAAGACTTTTTGATGAGTTAATAGATTCAATTTTGTCGTTTGAGAGGGTTTGTTTTCTCAGTTTTTGCGATTGGTTCACTTTTATACATGTATAAAAGATCATGTAAAATGGGAATAATTATCGAGAATTATAACTATATGATATTAATGGAATTAAAAAATATTAAATTTTCTTATATATCATTTTTATTCTATATATCATGATGATTCGTTAGATAAAATGTTAATGATGAATGTTATTTTATTTTGGAGAATTTTTTATTATCACAAACTGGTTTTGTTTTATTATTTAGTATTATATATATATATATTCTGGTTCCAAAACATTATATAACTTATAATATGTATAATAAAATATTATTTAACCATAATAATGATTTTATGACCATCCTTGAAGTCTATAATGGAAAATGAAAACACATCGTCCACGATGGCTGTAAATCAACACATTTTGAACAGCGATGTCATTTTTAGAATAAAAGGGAGAGGAGAAAGGGTTTTCTGATGAATATTAAAATAACATAATATAATTACAGTATATATAATATATTAGATTTATAATATTACTTTGGATAGGGTATGTTAGAAAAAGATAATAAAATAAAATAAAATAAAAGAAAATGAAAGGGAAGGATTAAGGGTTTTACCTCTTGAATTATTCACCCCGAGAACCTTTTTAAGATACCGGGTTTTGGTATTTTGGTGATACTAGAAATAAAAGAATGTGGGGAAGTGGTATTTAAGTGTAATTTATTAGAAATTTTACAAGATTAAATGCTTAGAAGATGCGAGGAAAATAAGTGGTGAGGGGTGGTATTTATAGTGGAGGAGAGGGATGTTTTTTGATTATTTTATTCATTAGTTTATTATTATGGCTCAAGACTATGAATATTTTTTATTCCCAGGACAAAATATAGTAAATAGATAAGGATAGTTTGATATTATGGTGAATATATTTTAAATGAATCAATAAATAGTGTATTTAACTTACAATGTATATATATAATAAATTATCGTATTTTACTAGTCATAATAAAATTCAACTATTTTAGAAAAATAAAAAAATTCACCCGAACCATTTTCAATGTTTAGAAATAAAAAATGAACTCCATTTTTTTAAAATAATTTTCTAAATTTTATAAATTTAATTTATAATTAAAATCTTCATTTATTCTAAAAATACCAATTTTAATATTATAACTAATTTTTCGACACTTTGAAAAATTAATTAAGGTTACATAAAATTATCTTATAATCATAAGAAAACAAAATATTAATTTATGAATCTATTTTATGAAAATAGAAAATATTTTAAATTATTATTTTAATTATAAAATTGTAAATAAAAATTTATGTTTCACAAAAAATATCAACAGTTAATTTATCATTTTTAATACATTTATTTACTTATTATGTGATATAAATATATCATATTTCTATTCATAAGATACCTATAATTTTATTTATACTCTTATAGGTAAGGTTACTATTCTATTGGTCAGATTATTATTCCTAATAGTCACATTACTATTCCAAAGGTCAAGTTAGTATTTAACTGTATATCATGATTCATTAGTGAAATATAAACTATTCAATGAATTTAATTTATTTAGAAAGATACATACTGTAAAATATTGGGGTTCTATAAAGATTATTCATGAAAATACATTTATCACTAATAAATTTCTTTTCAATGGGTCAGGGAACATATTATCAAGTTTCAATCTCTTTTATTTGGTCCAATTCTTCATTGATGGACTAAAACCACTCCATGTGTTTGAAAGATTCATTAATAGATTTTGGGTCAACTCTTGAGAAACAACTAGTGTGTCTCACTTTTATGAATTTATTCACGTTTTTCACACATTTATTTTGATAAAAAATTATATTCTCAACATTTATATACCTTCTTGGATTTTAACCTACACCTATTGTCAAATCATACTATTTTTTTATCACTGAAAAAAAACTTCTTTTGAATTTTTAATTTTTTTATCATAACTAGAGAAATAAGAATCTACTCCTTCTAATAGAGGCTATATGCTTTCAACTGATTCAATAATAGATTTAGATCTAATAGTATCATCCTCACCATATAAAAAGATTTTTCTTTTAAATCCTCCTTTATCCTCAAGAACTACTGCATCATCACTCTCAACAATTCTTTTTGTATTCTTGTTATATACTAATAAGAACATCCATTTGGTGTATAACCAAGGAAAATTCCATATTTAAATTTTTTTACCAATTTTTACTCTAGTTATATATTTTTCCTTGATAATATATTGCATCCCAACTACCATGATGTTTTTTTAAAACTATGTTTCTTTCTTTAAAAAATATAATAAGGTTTCATGTCAATATTTTTTCTCAATAGACATCTAATTTTAATGATTATGGATGTTGTGATGTCCTATATCTAGTAAATGTTATTATGCCATATTTTTTTCAACATTATTCTAGAAATTTATACCAAACTTAAATTATTTATTTCAGAAACCAAATTTTACTAAGGTGTATAAGGATTACGAAATTCATGAATGATTCCATGTTTTCAAGATATTTAATAAATTTTTTACTAGCTTACTCAGTACCATTATCTAATATCAACCTCTTCAAAGATAATCATGTTTTATTTTTTTTGAAATACTCATAAAACTCTTGAAACTATATAATTCTTGTTATTTTTGAGAATTAATCATGATATATACCATCCCTATGGATTCATTAATGAATGTAATAAACTAACTTTGTCTACTGGTTGATAATTTTGGTCATGGGGAAACGCACATAAAAATGGATAATATCTAGAGACTTAAATGTTTTAATTTCACCTCCTTTTGGAGATTTTTTTACTATCTTTACTTTTAATACAAGTTTTATAAACTGAATTAGCTTCATCTTTTAATATGGGAATATTTCTTATAGTTTCTTCCTTAAGGATTTCCTTCATACTCTTTTGAACAAGGTGGATAATATTTCTATTCCATAAATGACATTCTTCTTGATGGCTTAAATAATAGTCAGTACCGACCTATATAACTTGAAATAAGTTTCTTGTGGTTATCAACCCATTTGTCACAATATCTATATCTTTAAATATTTTGAAAATGTAACTATTTCTCCTGAAATGAAATATCGTACCATATGTTTTATAGTTGAATAGAAAAGTATGGTTTATCAACCTTATGTTGTGAACCTTACATTATCAACCTTACATTGTGAACCTTACATTATCAACCTTACTCTATGAACCTTACATTCAGAGAAAGAATTATATGCAGTTCAACCCTACGCTTGGCATGAGAGATTTAAAATATGACTTTATTGAGTAATGGTATTAATGAATATTATTAGGTTGATTTAAAGCCAAATTCAATGCCCGATTTTAAAGTGCATATTTTACTAATTCAAATCCATTTATTTTCGATTCAAAGGACTAATTTAAGAGGAGATTTTCATGATGGATATTCAGGGGAGTTATGACTGCTATGTTATTCAAAAATTTGAATATCACGATTCTGAAGGCGAATTTTGTGGATCTAAATTTTTAAAGAAAATGCTCTTCATTATTATATATATATCTATGATATTTTTTATTAAAAAATAGAGGAAGAATCATCAAGAAAATATATAACAAACTCTTGATTTCTTCACGACTACTGTTTTATAAAGTCATTTGAGATTTACAGATTTGCTGCTATCAAGATCTATCAAACTCTGTTTTTCTGAAGAAGAAAAAACACATTGATGATTCATCATTTCTATATAAAAGATATTTCTTAAATCCATTATTATTGGAGTTGATGAATATATTTCTTTATTTATTACAACTAGATCAACTTAGAACTTACCTTATCTGAAGAACATATTTTATGAAGATAAAAATCTATCTTCTATCTATTGCATGCTGTTGCAACTATGAAGATCAACTGGAAAGTATTTAAAGACAAATAATCATTTTATTTTGAGTAACTGGATTCTCATACTAAGCTTTATATTCAGTTCTGTGTATGAACCAGAAGGCTCTATTTTTAGCCTTAACTTGTAAAGGTATTAACTTCCTGCACTCAGTTGTGGACAGTCTGTTGATAAGAGGACCAGATATTAAAAATCACTAAGATCCTAGAGTAGAGCGTTGGTGGAGTAGAGTAGGGGCCTTTTGTTCCCTAAACCAATATACATCCTTGCGTCCTTTAACTATATATTTTCTGCTGAATAAACAATATGATAAAGATAAAAGGATAGACTTGGTCATCATCTTCATTCGTCAAGAATTTGAAAAAGTCACAATTCACCCCCCTCTTGTGTGTATTTGGTATAAACCGATCCAATAATTGGTATAAGAGGCGGATATTTTGTCAATTCTATAACAATCTGAATGTTTTTGGATTATATAAAGCACAATGGCTGATACACAAGAGAGTATGTCAATGGTTTGATCTCCCTACTTCAATGGTGAAAATTATGGATGCTGGAAATCAAGGTTGATCATTTACTTAAAGAACCTTAGAATCAATGTCTACTTGAAAATTATAACTCCCTATGTGATTCCAGAGAAACCTGAAACATGGAGTACTGATACGGAAGAAGAGTTCAACATAAACTCAAAATCTATGAATGCTATCATCAGTGTTCTTGGACCCGATGAATTCAATAGAGTATCTTAGTGCCTGACTACTTATAAAATGTGGTAGAAAATTGCATTTTCTTATAAAGGAACTGACAATTTCAAACAGATGAGGTATGCCACAACTAAATTCAAATTTGACAACTTCAGAATGTTTGAATAAGAAAACATTACCCAGATGAATAGAAGGCTTAAAAAAATTATTAATAACATAACTACCTTGGGAAATCTTATCAAACAAGTAGATCAAGCCCTAAAAGTACTGATAATACTACCACCTAGATGGAATGAGATATCAGTGGCTATTAGACAATCATCACCTGTCAAAGGTCTTATAATGAGAGAGTTTATTGGAACTCTTATGATGTATGAAGATGAGATGCAAGACGAAGAAAATGAGCATAAAGTCCTGATCAAGAGAGAAAATACTGCTTTGAAAGTAACATCTCAAAAGAAGAGAATAAAGATAAATAATGAAATCAAAATAAAATCAGAGAGTTTTGATTCATCTAATTCAGATGTGGAACTAGCTCAGCTAGCCAGAAAATTTAGAAAATTATACTAAAAGAATAAGGGATTCAGAAAATCCATCAAAAAGGATGAAAAATAACCAAGGGAAGTCAGATGATATTAATGCAAGAAGATGGGTCACATTAGAAATGACTATCGTCAATTAGAAGAATAAAAGAAAAATAAAATCTTCAAAAATAATGATTATGAGCAGAAAGACAAAAGAGAAATGAAAGATACTTGGAGTGTTCTTGAAGACTCCACCAGCTCATCAAAGGTTGACTCAAAGAAAAAAGAATTAAATCTAAAAGAAAATATGTGATTTATGGAAGAAGATGATGAGGTACAATATTATTAGTCATTTTATTATGATTATAGTTCTAAATTTTTAAATAATAAACTTGCAGCCTACGAAAACATGCTGTAAGAAAAATATGATTCCTTATTTAAGAAATATAAATCATTGAAAAATATTCACACTGCTTTTTTAGGAGAAAGAGACACTTTGCTAAAACAACATCAAGAGTTAATTGAAAAATATAACTCATCAAACATAAACTGTACAGATAATGAAACTAAAATAAAAACACTACAAATAGAAGTAGAAACATACAAAAGTGCAGCTCTTGTTTTTACAAAAGGAGAAAATACACTAAATAAAATTCTTGTAAATAATGTGATTAAAAAGGAAAGATATGGAATATCCAGTAAAGGTGAGAAACCCAAACTATATAAGAACTATTTTTTTCCAAGCACAAAAGGTAAAATTTGAAACTACTATGGAACAAAAGGACACATATCTAAAAACTATTATTTAAGGAAACTGCAAAATAAGTGGGATTAAGAAATCCTTTGTTGTAATAAGTTTATATGATTCTATTGATTATAGAAAAATAAAGCAAGTATAGATTCCTAGTTCTTTGCTAACTAATACAGCTGGACCCAACAAAATATGGGTACCAAAACAAACCTTTGTTTAAATTCCATTGCAGGAAGTAGGTCACAAAAGCCGAATTGAAATATGGTATATGGACATTGAATCCTCTTGGTATATGAGTGGGAATTCAATGAATTTTAAAACATTAACTAAAAATTATGGAGGATTAGTCACATTTGGTGATAATACCAAAGGTAAAATTATTGGCATTGGAACTGTTGGAGATCTAGAAGCTATCTCAATTAATAAAGTACTCTATGTACAGGGATTGAAACACAACCTAATAAGTATCTCTCAACTTTGTGATGATGGTGATTTTGTTGATTTTTCTAACAATTTCTGTTCAAATTTTAAAGATAAATTTCTTAAATTTAGAGCACCCAGAACTGATAATGTTTATACTATGGACTTAAAATCCTTGTGTAAAAAAACGTAAGCTGCTTAACTACTAAGATAAATGAATCATGGATCTGGCATAAATTACATTGACATTACAATGCATATTATTTACATAAGTTATTTATGAAACAATTAGTTTCTGATTTTCTGATTCTCAAATTTGAAAGTGATAGATTCTGTGATGCATGTCAACTTGGAAAGCAACATAGATGATCCTTCAAATCTGTTAAAATAATTTCTACATCTAAACCTCTAGAACTTATCCATATGAATTTGTTTAGACCTCTAAGAATAATAAGTTTGGATGGTAAATTATATGTATATGTTTTAGTTGATGACTATTCTATATTTACTTGGGTTTATTTTCTAAAATATAAAAATGAAGCTTTTAATATATTTGAATGTTTTTGCAAAGCTGTCCAAAATGAAAAAGGTTTTAAAATAATTTCATTAATAAGTGATCATGGTGGATAATTTGAGAATCTAGAATTTAATTCCTTTTTCTCAAATATGGGTATTAAAAACATATTATCTACAATAAGAACACCTCAAAAAAATGGAATTATTGAAAGAAGAAATAAGAGTATTTAAGAAATGGATAAGACTATGCTAAATGAATACAATCTTCCTACCTATTTCTTGGAAGAAGCTGTAAGTATAGCCTGCTATATAATGAATAGAGTTTTAATTAGACCATTTTTTCAAAAAAAACACCCTATGAACTCCGGAATAACTGAAAACCTAACATAAATTAATTTAATGTTTTTGGATACAAGGTTTACACCTTAAACACCAAGGGAAATCTTGGTAAGTTTGATCTAAAATCTGATGAAGGCATTTTCTCAGGATATTCTGATACTTCCAAAGCTTATAGAGTTTTTAATAAAAATTCAAGGATTTTTGAAGAATTAGTTCCTGGAAATTTGATGAATCTGATCACTTTGAGAAAAGGAAATACCAAATTGATGAATCTGAATCTAATGATAACATGAGACTTTATAACTTAAAAGATTATTTTGAAAAATATTTATATTAAATTCAGTCTAGTTTAGAAGAACATGACATTAAAGAACCTAATAGTGTACTACCTAGACAGTCTAGAACCCTAAATAATCACCCTTTAGAAGCTATTATAGGAAATCTAGAAAATAGAATAAAAACTAGAAGAAATTTAGGAAATATTGTTGAATTATATACCTTTATATCCCAATTAGAACCTAATACATTAGAAGAAGCCTTAGTTAATGAATGTTGGATGATAAAAATTAAATAAGAACTAAACCAGTTCAAGAGAAATAAAGTTTGGAATTTAGTTGAAAGATCTCAGAACTATCCAGTTATAAGAACAAAATGGGTCTTTAGAAATAAACAAGATGATCAAGGAATAATAACTAAAAATTAATCAAGAATAGTAGCTAAAGGATATAATTAAGAAGAAGGAATAGATTATTATGAGACCTTTTCACCCATATCTATATTAGAAGATATTATAATCCTTTTAGTCTATGCATCTCATATGAACTTTAAACTATTTCAGATGGATGTTAAGTCTGCCTTTTTAAATGATTACTTATTGGAAGAATTTTATGTTGAGAAACCTCCATGTTTTGAAAATTCACAAAAACTAGATTTTTTTTAAACTCACTAAAGCTATTTATGGCCTTAAACAAGCACCTATAGCTTGGTCTGAAAGATTTAGTTATTTTCTTTTAAAAAATGATTTTACTATTGGGATGAAAGATCCAACATTGTTTAAGAAAACTATTAACTCTAATATTTTATTGGTTTAAATTTATGTTGATGATGTAATTTTTGGTTTAACAAACAAAATTTTTTTTCATGAGTTTTCAAATTTAATGCAAATATAATTTGAAATGGGTATGATGGGAGAATTAAATTTCTTTTTAGGACATCAAATTTATCAAAAGGATTTTGGAAATGTTTTAAATCAAAGAAAATACATTACTGATTTAATAAAGAAATTTGTACTTGAAAACAACAAGACATATAAAACTCCTTTGTGTACTAATATAAAACTTGATTTGGATGAAACTAGAAAATCAGTTGAAAACAGGTTATATAGAGGTATGATTGGTAGTTTATTATATCATACTGCTAGCATGCCAGATATAATGTATTTAGTATGTTTTTGTGCTAGATTTTAATCTGATCCTAAAGAATCTCACTTAAGTGCTATTAAAATAATTTTTAGATATTTAAAAGGAACTATTTTTCAATCTCTTCTCAATACAAAAACTTCTAATTTTAATTTAATTTAATATTCAGATTATGAATTTGGAAGTTTTAGATTAGATAAATGAAGAAACTCTGGGACTTGTCACTTTTTAGGAAAATTTTCAGTATCATGATCTAGTAAGAAACAACATTCAGTTACCCTATCAACAGCCGAGACATAATCTGTATCTGTAGGTAGTTTATGTGCACAAGTTTTGTGGATGAAAAAAACTCTTTTGGAATTTGGACTAAATTTTAATAACACACCTATTTTACGTGATAATACAAGTGATATAAATATTTCAAAAAACCCTAATAATCATTCTAGAACTAAGAATATTGATATCATACATAATTTTCTAAGAGATAATGTTCTTAAAAAGGATATATTCTAAGAATTTGTAAGTAATGAAATTAAATTAGCTGATATTTTTACTAAACCAATTTCTACTGTGAGGTTTTATTTTATTAAGAGGGAGCTATGTTTATTTAATTTTAAATGAAATTTTAATTTTAATTTTTACGCATTTTTTTATCTTCACTGTTTTAAATAATTTAATTATTTGTTTTTAGAATAATTTACAATTTCATTTGATTTATTTTTTTTCCATGTACATTTTATTTTATTTTAATAATGTAATGATTATTATGTAAGTAAATCATACAGGAATTAGGGATGTCAGAAACCATTTCAAATTCCAAACCCCTTCATTTTCTCAAAACCTTTTGAAATACCAAAAAACCCTTACTAACTTCATCTAACTTTGGATAAACCTTAGAAACCCTAAAACTTAGAGCCTTCAAAACTTTGAAATAGAAATGGCCAAGGCACATAGAATTGATGAAGGAGAAGCTAGTAATGCCAAACGTTAGTGAACGACAGGAAGGAAAGTTCTATAGAAAAAAGTAATCAACCTGTAATGGTTGTATCAAATGGATATCTCGAGCAACATTTTAGTGGTTAAAATACAGAGTTTATATATGAGGTTGATATTGTTCACCTTTTCAAAACCATTCAGTTCAGTCTTGGAGATACAGAGGACACCGTAGTTTCAAAAATTAAAGATCGGGATTTTTCAATTTCATCTCTAGAAATAGCTAGAATCTTAAACTTCCCTCATAAGGGAGTTTATCATTTGGACTTAAAAAATATTGGATATGATAAACATAAGTTAGAGGACATTATTTAATTTTTATTTTCATCTATGAGTATGAGAAAAATATTCATGAAGGATCTGTAACCTGATTAGTAGATACTTGTTAAGTTTGTGCAAACATGGATTTCACCTAGGATGTCAAAGATGGAGAAGATTTTGTTTCCTAACATGTACATAATTTTTTGGTTTATGAGTGAAATAAAGTTGTATTTTCTGAGATATATGGTAAGATATCTCAACTACTACTATCAACCAGAGGCTATAATGAACTTCTATCCCTATAGAAGGTTCATTTCAAAATTACTATTTAAGTCTGATATGGTAAGATTAATAGATGCTAGAGTAAGATTCCATCACATTAATATTTTCAATTCTGGAACTCTAAAGAAGATTGAATTCTTCTAGAGTACTATGAAAGGAAAGCTTATGCCTGTTGGAGCTAAGGAAGACTAGGACTCGACTCAGGGGTGGGGGAAACCTGCTAAGTCTAAGGATGGCATGGCTGAATCAAGAGAAAGTGGGACCTCAAGAAGACTTAGATTTGGAGTAGTTGATCCATCTGATGATGAGAAAATTCAAGAGGTACTTCAGAGGAAATGACATTGAGTGGCTCAAACTGGTGAGGATCCTGTTCAAGAAACTGCTACTGCAACTAAATCGTTTCTGAGCTACAGATTTATTAGAGAACCTACTGTACTACAAATTGAATAACCAATAGTTTCCTATATTGAGGCGACTTCTCAAGTTGAAAAATAAATTGTGTCTCAAACCATTGAAAAGCATAGAGAAGTTGAAGTGGCTGGACCTAAGATTGTTTAAGAGGAATTAGCTCAAGAGGAGCCTATTTTAGAGGATCCTGTTTTGGAGGAACTCATTGAAGAAGATGAACAGGAAGAGAAACATCCTACTAATGTGAATTTAGAATATAATCCTTCTAATATTTATACTAAAGTTATTAATGGGGATTTTTTTATTAATGAGCCAGGGAAGGACTCGAAGGAAGAATTAGTTGAGAAGCTAGTACAAAGAGAAGAAGAAGAGAAATTAGATGCTGAATCTCTACCTTTAGTGTTATTAAAACCAGTGGAAGCTCAGACTAAGAATCAATCACAAGGTGCCACTGATTCTATGAAAGTATAATTTGAGGAGATATATATAAAGTTAACCAGAGTTGAATCAGAAAATGATGCTTTAAGAAGAGCATTGAAAAAGGAAAATCAGATATTTTAGAAATTAAAATCCAGTTCTGTTTGAAAATAAGAAGTTGATGTTTTTAAGAAGGATATGTTGGATAAAGTTGAAAATTTGAAATCTGAGATGGTAATGATGTCAGATTTGGAATATTTTAAGTTTTCTATGGAGTAACAATTTGCAATTATTAGGAACAATCAAGAAGGTACCTCAGGTACTTCACCTAATACGATAAGGATATTTCAGGCCATTACAACAGTAATGAGAAATATTAATGACAGATTGTAGGATTTATAGTGTAACAGTGCTTCATTATCTGTTCTGCTAGAAAATCAAAAGCATCTTATTAACCAAATTACCTCAGACGAACAAGGGATCAGAGTTCTGTCGAACAGATTCACAAAGTATCTAAATTAATTTATAGAGTAGGAAGAGAGGTTACATGAGTTTTTTAGAGTTAATTTGATTGAGGATATCTATATAACTCAATAAGGAAGATATTTCATAGTCCAGTTAGGCGATGGATTGATGAAAAGGTTGTGACTGCAGATGTCAGAGCTCAAGGAAGACATTCAGTGGCGCTAAAACCTGTTTCCCAATCCTTTTTAGCACAATATTGATTCTAATTGTTATTAGTGTACATGTAATTATATTTTCAATAAAATATACTTGCATCTAATTTTGATATGTTTTTATTTGTTTTACTGTACTGTCTATGTTAAAATGCCAGTAATCCAGTTTCAAATATTGATAAAAATTTTATCATAGCATTTACTTAAGTTCAGTGCGACATTAAAATGTGTTATATTCCTTCTTCTATCTTTCTTTTTGATATCACAAAAGTGGAGAAATATAGATAAACACAACATATTTTTTTAAGGAGAGATATGGATAAACACAATTTTTTTGATATAAATCTTTTACTCAGAGGGAGAAAAGAAAAATTTTCATTTTAATGGGAGAAATTTCTTAATGTTTTTTAAGAAGACATTTCTGGATAATACAAAAAATTTTATTTTCTTTATTTATAAAGGAGGAGATATTATTTTACTCTATAAAGGGGTAGAATATGTAAAAATAAAGAAATAATTTTGTTAAAATAAAAGGTTGTTTTTATCTTTGCAAAATTCTAAACTATATACAATTAATTTTGTAAGATAATTTCATTGGTTAATTCATGGGTTTAGTGATCATCAAAAAGGGGGAGATTATTGATCAAGTGTTGTTTTCAACAACACTCTATTTTATTAAGGGGAGATCATTGAAGACAATACTCTCTCTCTTTATGATTATTTTGATGTTTATAAATACCCTTATTTGTTATTCTAATGATTTTTCTTTGAGTATATTTCAGAAAATTAACATGATTTATTTCTTTATTTTGGACTAGTATTAAAGCATTTATCCACGTGGAATATTTTAAAAAGTTTTTGGAAATCATTTTAGTGTGTTCTGGAAACAATGTCCGTGCTCTATGTGTTCATAAATCACTTTTGTGTGTTCTAGAAACACTGTTCATAACCTACGTTGAGGAGCGTAGCGTAAGGATGGAATCCGTAATTTACTTTATGGCATATCAGAAAAGTATGGTCAAACAACCATACATTATATAAAAAAGTATGGAATAAGAACTCTACATTTAGAAGGAACCTTACGTTCGAGATATCAAAAAAGTACAGAAGAATAACCCTACGTCAGTATGGAACGTTATGGTTGTTTCTTAAAAGTAAGGTTCATCAACCTTACTTTTGAAAACAACCTTACATTTTATCAAAAAGTATGGATCATATAACTTACATTTAAAAGCTGATAAAAGTATGTATCGTCAATATTACTTTTATAATGAACCTTAGGGTTCATGTATCTTATGTTTTGATAAAAAAGGAAAGCATGGATATTATACCATACGTTTTAGAGTTGAAGAGAAAAGTATGATTTATCAACATTACATTTTGAAACGTAAGTTATCAACCTTACGTTGTGAACCTTACGTTTTCAACCTTACATTGTGAACCTTGCATTGAGAGAGATAATGCTATGAAGTTTAACCCTACGTTTGGCATCAAATATTTAAAATATGACTTTATTGAGCAATGATCTTTATGCAGATTATTAGGCTGATTTCAAGCCAAATTCAAAGCTCAATTTTAAATCATGCCTTTGAATTATTAAAATCTATTTATTTTTGATTAAAAGGGTTGATTTATAAGGATCTTTTCATGCTGAATATTTAGGGGAGTTACGACTACTCTGTTATTTTAACATTTGAATATCGCGATTCTAAAGGAAACTTTTTTGGATCTGAATTTTTAAGGGAAACACTCATCATTATTATATATATATCTTTGATATTTTGTATGAAAAAAGAGAGGGAGAATAATCAAGAAAATATATAATGAACTCTTGAGTTATTCATGACGATAGTTTTACAGAGTCATTCGAGATTTACAGATTTGCTACTATCAAGATCTATCAAACTCTGTTTTTCTAAAGAATAAGAAACATGTTGAAGATTCATCGTTTCTTCATCAAATATATTTCGTGAATCCATTATTGTTAGAGTTTATGAATTTATTTCTATATCTATTAAAACTAGATCGACTCATAATTTCCCTTATATGAAGAACATGTTTTCTGAAGACGACGATCTATCTACTGTCAATTGCGTTTTGTTACAACTATGAAGATCAACTCGAAAGTATTTAAATAAAAATACTATTTTTATTCTGAGTAACCAACTTCTCGTACTAAGCTGCATATTTGGTTCTGTGTATGAAATAGAAGGATATGTTTTTAGCCTTAACTTGTAAAGGTGTCAATTTCCTGCACTCAATTATGGACGGTCTGTTGATAAGAGGACTAGATAGTGAAAATCACCAAGCTCCTGGAGTAGAGAGTTGGTGGAGTGGACTAGGGGCCTTCTGTTCCCCAAACCACTATACATCCTTACATCCTTTAATTGAATATTTTCTTCTATATAAACAATCTGATAAAGAAAAAAGGACAGACTCAGTCATCATATTCATTCGTGAAGAATTTGTAAAAGTCACAATTCACCCCCCTCTTGTGCATATTTGGTATAACGTGATCCAACAAAAGATACATGGGAATGAATGATTAAAATATATTTAGAATAAATAATTCTTAAAACTCTTATTTTCACCCAGTATACTTAAATAAAAAAATTTCTAAGTATTGAAGTAACCTTGCCTTTCGACATATCACATGAAAATTTCTAATCGACTATGATGATCGACCACGTGTCTTAGTCTAGATCAAATGTCTTATTAAATACAAGGAAAAAATTTAGATGAAATACATGAACAACTTAGATCAAACACACCATCAAGATTGATATCATGTATAAACTCAATCAACCATGAAGATGACAGGTGACCAAAATGTATCAGCCATATGAACAATTTTTCATACCTTATTTGGAAAAATCCATACTTCATGCATTTTTAATAGAGGCATCTTCAAACCATATTAAGGAATTATTAACACTATAAACTCACCTCACCAAAATTTCATAAGATCTCATAACTTCATTCATTATAGGGTTATGACTTTCATTCCTCGACTAGAGACCTCATAGACTAGGAAAAAACTATCTTCTATAATATGATTTAGAAAAAACTTAAAAGTAATAATTAATTTTATTTAATATGAATAGAAGTTAATAAATAATTAGATTTAAAATTTCTTGACAACGAATACAACACCATCCTTAATAATTAAGAATATTTTTTATTCCATCATGTTTTATAGTTTGACACTGATTCATAGAGCTTCATTGTTTACACTATGTTTTCTAAAGACATAAATGGATCACCTGAGATTGAGTGTTCAATTTTTATTGTAAATCATTGATGAATTATAAGTTCCAATTCTAGAAACCTAATAGACACTCATTAAATGGGTTTCATAATTTTAGTTGGTAGATTTACTAATTAGTAAATTCACCTCATAAGTTTGCATTGAACCAGGGTTCAAATCCAAGTGGTGATGAATTTTTATAGAACTATAGTAGTATAATAGTGTTGTAGAGGTGTGATTACTGTAAAATTAACTATATTGGGGAATTTCAGAAGTTTTACTATTCACATCATTTGGGATTTTGGGCCATAAAATTTAGATTTTGGTCTATAGGTCCTTCAAACCATTATTTTTGGGCCTTCAAGATATGTTTTTGAGAAACTTAAACTATGGTGGAATGTGGTATGATGACAGTCACTAGTGAGGTTGGATAGACATATGGACACCATTGAGGGATCTATAATGGTTTGAATAGTTTCTATAAGTAGTGAAGTGATTAAAAATCATGAAATTGGTCGAGGAAATGATAGTGGGGATGTGGATACTGGCAAGCTATCATGGATGGATGATAGAAAAATGAGAAGGGTTTGTTGTGGTTTGGGCATTTAGGAAATTTTATTTCCTTTATACCTCTTAGTAATTTAACCCATATATTATGACCCTTTATGTCATGCATGCTTTCCCTCTCAACCAAGATAAAAAGTGGAATTATCTTGAAAATAAAATAAAAATTGAATTAAAGGTTTTATCATAATTTTATTTCACTATACTTTAACTATATACACTATAAGTTCATTCAATTATACATGCTGCATTGGGTTATACTACCAATCAATAGGTATGATCACTTATGATTACAAAAAAAATCATGAAAAAAGGTTCTACCTAAACTCATTTAAAATGAAAGGCTGGTTATTTCTACCACTTCAAAAGGAACATCTAAATTAGGGATGCACCATTAAAATTATAGGTTCTATATGTACCCAAAAAAGGAAAGAGGTTACAACTGAAACATTGAAAATCAAGGATGGGTCTTCTCACGTAGAAGGTTGGGTTATTTTGTGAACCTGTAAAAGACAATGGATTTTGGTTTGCGACTCTTGAATGAAATAGTCAGGTTGTAAAGGGTTACGAATCCCATTCAAAAGTGAAGTCACTTTATAGTGAGTGTCATACTCTAATATTGAGGGCATGAAGAGTATACATAAGATCAATTTGACATGAACTACTATAAAATCCTTATGTTCTATATTTTTTTAATTTTTTTTTCATGTGATTAATTATTTGAGGTTGGATTTTTAAATATCTTAATCCACAAAATTCATTAATTAATATTAATTAACTCTTATTTATAAGAATAAAAATTCACCCTCCTCATTTTTTACATCACTCTATATGGAACAAAACAATTGGTATTTGATCTTGGATATGGAAAATATATATATTTCAATATCTATATCCTATACTTACCTATATAAGTGAAAGATCATTTGATATTGAAAAAAAATTCAAGATGATGTATGAATTCACATGATACTTCCTTAATTTTATTGAAATGATTCTAGCTAATGGAAATCTCAAATGGAGGGTTATCATATGAAGTTAAACATTGATTATATGACTATAATGTAAAACCTGATAAATTACCTAAATATCACCCATAATCCCTCACTAGTAATGATGCAACTATGTATGTTCTTAATTATAAGATCATGAATATTATTTATTATGTAATTAATATAAATGTATTTATCCATGTTTTTGTATGTAAACATGCTTATGATGTTTGTAGAATTTTTAAAGTAACTCATTATGGATGAAAAAATTAATAAGAACAAATCCTGGAATGTTACATAATAAATACTAAGATTTCAAGATGGGAGAAAATTAAACCAACAATAAAATATTTAAAAGGATCAAAAACATTATGAATGGAATGAGTACTCTTATAGAATCATTATAAAAAACTACAATGGTTGAAATATTTTTGAGATCACTACCCAAAAATTGGCAGGCCAAGAACATTAAAATTAATTAAAGAAATAACTTTAAAGGATAAAATTTTGATGAACTTATTGGTTCACTTATTCAATATGATCTTGAGTTAAAATACACTGAGAATAAAGTTTATGAAAATAATTAATATATTAAATTTAAAACAATAATTACCTCACCTAGTTATTCTGATGATTTGGGTTCATCAATGGATAAAAATAAAAGGATAACCGATGTTGTGAATGAAGTTCACAAGGAAATCAAAAATAATCAATCAATAATAGAAATATAAAAGTAAAAGAAAGGTATCCCCATTTTCAAATATAAAAAATTCTAATCATTCTTTTCATGATTTCAAGAAAGAACACACATAAAAATTGATTGCCCAAGGCTAAAAAATAAAACAAAATTCAAGAATAAATAAAATAAGTATTTGGATAATTATATTGATTTTAAAAGTTCATATTCAAATACTAAATCTGAATTTACAAAATATATTGGTAATATTTTTTTAATGAAAAATATGGTAATGTTTATTTTTCACTATGTTACTCAAATAATTCAATTAATTTAGGAGAACCCATTAGTAAAGATAGAAGTATTTTCTTTATAGAAAGCTTAAGTGAAAATAATAAATTTGATTTTGATTTGAATATTATTCTTAAAAACTCTAATAATAATATTAAAGTGTTTTAAAATAAAGTTAATGATTTAAAATATAAAATTTTTACCGTTGGAGATATTTATATGAAATTAAATATATAATTTTTTTTAATCTAAGACAAGAAAAAAATTAATTCTTAAAATTTTCAAACTCAAGGAGAAAAATGAAAAGTTTAGGAATACTACTTCTAGTTTTAATGGAATCATTTTTTAAGATTTAGATTATATTCAAAAGGATTATGGGAGGTTAAAAATTGAAATTTAGAGTTTGAAGAAAAATCTATCTAATTTTTTTTATGGAAGATAAATATATGAAAAAATTATGACTTTTAATAAAATGAAGAAAAAAATGAAAAATAAAACAAAAAAAACTTTTTTATGTTGATTTTAATAATTTTTTCAAAAGGTAAAAGGAAGGTATTTCATTGGTTAATTATTTTAAATGTGGTTCTTTTGGACATTATGCATCTAATTTTTTGTAAAAGTTTTGTTCAATATCTTGGTCTTAAAAATCATATTTTTATAAATATTCTTTTAAATCTAAACTATATAAACCTTCCACAACTTGGGTTCCTAGAGTTACTTATAAAAATATTATTAGACAAAAGATAGTCTGGATACTAAAGTGATGAAATTTATTATCATTATATCCATCTTGAATACCATTTTATTGTTTTATAATTTAGAATGTTTTCATATAATTTACTATTTTTTAATTTTTATTTTTTTAGAAAGCATGAGTAATCTATTTGTATTTTATGATTTACTAACATGAACTTAAATATATCATTATTCCAGATAATGTACATATATAATCTAGTTTATTAAATGGTTTAATAGAATATTATTTAAAAATTTTTTAGTTTTAATTTATTTAATATCATTAATCTAGTTTCATATACCCTTAGTATATTTTTGATCTTATGGACTGCTGGTTTCAAGTGATGAAATTGAAATCTGTATTCAATATTTTGAATTTTTATAGAAATGAAGAATTAATTAATAGGGTTATTTACCTATTTATATATTTAATTTTATGTTTTATGTTTTTATTATTATATATGCATAAATTTATGGGGATCAACATAATTTAAATCTATTTTTATTTTTAATTATATTAATTTTAAATCTACTCATTTTACTTTTGAGCATGGAGCTTTTGTTTTTACACTACTAGAAGACGACTTTTCTACTATTTGAATTTGTTTAAGTTTGTTTATTATTATTGAATGTGATTTAGTGTTTAATATAGTTTATATATTATTTGAACATAAAATTTTATTTTTAAGCTAATCATGCCAATATTTTTCTCACTTTTCTTAACTCAGGGGGAGTATGTATCTGTTTTTATAAGTTGTTTGGAAGACAATTTTTCTTTTAAAATATTATTAGTCAGAGAAATGATTTTAAAATTGGGGAATGATCTTCCAACTTTTTTATCTTTTTTTATTTTAAAAAAATGGGGAGACGTGTTTGAGTTATTTTAATTTTGTTTTATTCAAGTATCTTATTCTTTAAACTCTTTGATCGATTACAAAAAGGGAGAGAATTTTTTAATTATGATCTATATTATAATTATCAAAAAGTGGGAGAGTATTGAGTGGTTTCTTGAAACTTCATTTATTTATATTTTAATAGTGAAAAAGAGTTATTTCCATGGTCACCAACTACGAAAATAACAATGTTGACCGCAATCCTAGCCTATGGCCACAATTAGGGGGGACGTAATGGCTAGCATCAATACCATATACTATATCCATTGTTGAAAATTTAACATGTCTATAAAATTTATTTTTCCATGGTCAATGAACATGGTCGCAACCATTTCTCCATTTGATGACACCTATGACCATGTTCTTGATTGTAGTAATAGGCCTTAAAAATAACACCACATGAGTTTATAACATAATACCTCTAGTATGAAGCCCGAGACATTACCAATCCACCAAAACTAATATTTATAAATATATAGACATATATGTGTATATAAGTATATATGGACTGTTGAAATAGGCCTTCCCATTCCATTCTTGTATAGTTTTCACCATTTTTTTTGTGTTTAAATGCAAGCATAGGACCACGATCCATATGGATTATGATCATAAGCAAACCTTGATAAAAGATATTTACACAATCAAAGTTAAAATTTTCAATGAGAACACTAGGTACATGGTCAAAAAATGACCATGGACTTATGACCCCTGTAACCATAGTGTTACTGACCATGTCTATAAGGGTGTGGCAATGACATGGTTTTCCACTAGTGTTCTAATAATTACAAACCCTTACTTTAATTATTTATGTTTTTATAATTTTATTATTACCTATAATAATAGTTTTTAAATGAATAATTTATTGATTCTTTCACTACTTATAAAAGAAATTAATTATGTTGAATTAGTTTATTCATTGCACATTCAATGTTTTATTAGTATTTTTTTTAATTCTATAAAAAATTGTTTAATATTTTGTTTTCAATATTTTTGAAAAGTATTAGATGAAGCTTACACATAATCTATATAAATCGTTTATAGATATAAATTGGCTCATATATTACAATGAAACATAAAATATGTGTGAAATGACACATAGAAAGTCTGAATGACCTGTACATAGATTGAATGACTCGTATATAGATCAAATGGCTCGTATGTAGAACTGAAATGACTTGCACACAATCTAAATGGATTATATATAGAATGAATGAATCATTCATTAACACACATGATATAAATGACATATACATTAAGTCTTGAATGAATCATACATTGGACTAAATGACTCGTACACCGATTGAATCCTATATAAATATTAATTAGTGAAAATTTAGTTCTTTTTAAATTATGTAATTAAATATTTTATTCATTAATATATTTATTTTGGTTGTTTTTCAAATTCAAGTTAGTTGTAATATCAAAGGATGTTGTTTTTAATAAATTTTGGGAAATATCAATATTATTAAAGGTTAATTACCAGAGATTATTTTTTATTGATATTATTTTTTTTTAATTTTTCTCAAGATATTATATATACAAAATATTTTTTATTTTTCAACTTTTTACGGGCATTTAAGTCATTATCCACATAAGGAATTAATTTTTTATTATTTATGATGGTGGATCATGAAATTTGAATAAGGAAATAGTTATTGTTATTTTATATATTTTAAGGTTGAACTAAATGCAGACATGATGTGATAGTGTGGATCTTTTTTCATTCCAACATATTTTCTTATTTGACATAGAGTCCTAGAGATTCATCATTTACACTATATTTTTTAACCTATAGTTGTATCACATGAGCTTGATCATTTAAATGTTTTGAAGATCTGAAGATTTTCCTATTCTGATTCCAACAACCTCATTCACACTCACTCATTAGGTTTCATCCTTATATTATTTTATTGTGCTTTAGCAGTTGGCATTGTAAAGTTATTCAATTGTGCATGTCCCACTGGGTTATATACCCATAAAAAGGTATGTTTTTTTTATAATTTCCTGATGATAAATAAGTACATAAGGTTCTGCCTCAACCCATTCAAAAGGTAAGGTTGGTTATTCATACCACTTCAAAAGAAACATCCAGGTTAGGGATACACCTTTAAAAGTATTGGTTTTATACCTGAAAAGGAAATATATTAGGACTAAACCTTTGAAATTTGAGGTTTAGACTACCTTTATGAAAGTATGGGTTATTTTATGAACCTATAAATGACACATGATTTTGTGTTGTGACTCCAAGTTGAAAATTTAATTTATAAAGGGTTGCGAATCCCCTTTAAAAGTTAGTTCACTTTATAGTGGGTTATGTACTCTTTTTTTTGTGAGTGAAGAGTAGACTTAGGATCACCTTAGTCCAAATATCTATAAAATCCTTATGTTCTATAATTTATTTAAAATTATTTCATTTTTCCTATGATTAATTATTTTAGAATGAATTGTGAAATATCTTAATCCACCAAAAAATTAAAATAATTTTATGTAAATATGATATATAATATTAAAAATTCACCCCCTATTATCTTAATGTAACTCTGGGTGGGACCTAACATAATATTTTGAGAATATATGGTTGAAACATAGAGTAATATGGATCATTATGAATGATGGATATTGTATTTAGTGATGAAAATTACATTGATGAAGGCTATAGTGGGTTAAATTGAATATCTAATACTGAGGTAGTGTTAATATATTGAAATAAGCAGAACTTAGTAATTAAATGTATCATAAAACATTGGAAATTAGATAAATATGTTTCAAATTATTCTAATAATCCTCAAAAATTTGAATCTGTTTTGATGCAATTTGAAATGATTGATAAGTATCTAAGATGAATTACCATAGCTTTGGAGTGATTTGAGGAGAATTTTGAATTCTATGTAGAAGCTAAAATTTGGATACGTATGACTTGATAAGAGTCATACAAGACAACTTAATAAATAATGTAAAACATATATATACTTTTAAAGAGTAAATGGAGACTATAAAAGAGTAATTTCAAACATTATAAATGTAATTCATGACTATAAAAGAGTTCTTTGAGACATAATAAGAGTTATATAGTGCATATAATACTGTAAATTTGGAAAATTTATGAAATTGGAAGAGTAAATATAGTACTTTAGAATTGTAATTGCCGACTTCAAAAGATTAATTGCTGACTTCAGAAGAGTAATTAGTGACTTCAAAAGAGTTACTCGATACTTCATAAGAGTAACTCTAAGATTTAAAAGATTCATTATTTTTTGAGAAACTAATGAAGGAAAAATTTGTTAGAGAGACTATAGACTTGATAAGAGTGAGAAAACTTGTAAAGTTATTTTTGTTTCTAGAATTAAATATCTTAAAATTTGTAGAATAAATATTCAAAATAATAAATTAAATTTGATGATGCTCGAGATGATATTATGTGAATTAAAAAAATAAAACTGTGATTCAAGATGTTATTTATAAAAGATAAAAAAGTTCAATCACTTCTCAAATCATTTTAAAGTTTCAAATAAATTTATTTGGAAAACATCAACATTGATCAAAACTAATTTTGTTAAAAGATAAACTTCATAAGATAATTTGGGAATGAAAATATGACAATATTGTGATATTTTGAAGTTCATTAATCCCATGAAAATCATGGTGTAGTGATTCAATCCATGTATCAATGTGTGTTTCACCATGATGATTTGAGTCACACTATAACTAACTTAAGGAAGGTATCAATTAAATCAAATCCATAGAAATTAAGAATGAATATCACTTATGTAACTCTTTGGAATTCAAAAATGAATTTATTTCTAATTTATTTATATGGTGATCACTACTGAAGAATAACATAAGAATTTTTCTTATTAATTGAAATTAGAAGAAGGGTAGTTTTGTAAAATTACTAGAGACAATATTTAAACAAAGTATATAATATTTTGAGATCACGATAACACACCCATGTAAAATATTTAAGAAAAATAAATGACGATCGTGGTGTCAAGATTGTGAAAATATTATTGAATAAATTTAACAATTATTTAAGTAAATTATCTAATAATTAATTATTAATTAATTCTTAAGATTGAAGAGTATATAAAATTTGAGAAGGAGAGAGAAGAAGAAAGCGAGATCACTAAGAGAAGAAGATATAACTCAATATGAATCTGAAATAGATGAAATTTTTGGGTATCAAAGAATAAGAATTTGGCTTGATTCTATTGGTCAAATCCACTCAGAAGAAAAAATAGTAGAATAACAAGACCTATGATACTCTATATTGTAGAAGTATAAAATAATGATAATGAAATAAGAATAAGAGTTGAGATCAAGATCAAAACTATTATTTCTATTCCAGATACATGTTTCAAAGAACACAAAAATATTAAGGATATACTATGTTTTAAAATCATCGTTGGATCATGAATTGATGGAATATAACAAGAAGACTTTTTATAAGATTTGGGTGATTGTTTATTTACAAATACTGAATTTCATGTATCTATATTGACTATCTAAATGCTTTCGAAGATTCTTATAAGGAATAATATTTTCATATTATTACATAAACTCTTTATTTTAATGCTAAAAAATCATGTTTCTTATGTTATTAATGAATTATATGTTTTATGATAGATATATTTTTTTTGGAAATAATATGAAAAATGGATAAGTCTTGAAGTGACTGCATCAACCTACTGTATGAAGTAATTCAACTAACCATGAAGGTCAAGTGACCATATATAAGTGATCGCAAGAAGTCCAAGTGACCACATGAACAAACAAGTAAGCATTAGTAGATAATAGAAATTTCTCTAAGTCTTGAAATGAATACATGATTACCAAACCTACAACATAAAGTGTTCAAGTTATGAAACAAAGGATTCAACCTACCACATGAAGAATTCAACAAACTATGTTGATAGATATTAAAAATTTGTCTATATGTTGAACCAACCACATGAGGGACTTAAGTGATTGCATGAAGGAATTAATTGAACACATGAAGAGATAAAGTGACCATGTCAAGTGACCACATGTTCAAGTGAACTCAAGATCAGGTGACCATATAGAAGTGAACGCAAGATTATGTTACCACAAGATTAAGTGATTTCATGAAAATGTAACCATGCCTAAAAGAAGATAAGTAACTATGTCTATTTCAACAAATAATTAATTTTGAAATTCTAATGGATATATTTTGATGAATTTAGTTAAATTCAAAGGATTTAATAATGAAAGATTAGAGTAATAAGTATGAAGATTATTTTATGAATATTCTACATTGGATATTTTGAGAAGGATTTATCTTAAGAAGAAAGAGACACTCATAGAAAAATATTAGTATGTGTGATACATAAATAATACAATAATATCTGATACAACTTAGCTTTATGACTCCTTGAAACTTTTTTATCGTGATTCTTTATTAAATATTTTTTCGATGATTTTTAAGAAATATTTAAAGACAATTGATCAATCGAAGATGATCAAATATTGAGATTCTTCAAAACACCATCTTCATACCTTTGGGAACTCTTTATTTTAGTTTACTTTCAATTTGTTAGTATACTACTTGTATATTTTTTTGAACATGCTTCTGATTTTATATTGAATAGTGCTTGATACTCATTCCTTATCTCTTTTACCCCTATTATCCTATGAGTAACTTTGGAAGTGGCTGTTTATAGCCTAGACAACCCTATATGAAATTATATCTACAAAATCCAATCTAAGTTTTAGATCAATTTTACTAAGATTAAATAAACATTTTTTTAGAGGGTTACTTACAATAGTATATGATAATGTTCTATATTGGAAATGGAATTCTTATTTTTAAATTATGTTAGGCGTTCTTATTTATTTTATTACTCTATTTTTAAAATATTTTCACTGGTTATATATTTCATCTATTTTCCACTAATTATTTTCTAAACTATTTTTTTTCAAATAAAATATATGATAGTTATAATTGACATGTGATATATTCCATTTGGGGTGAATAAGATAATTTTATGGTAAATTTATTTCAAACTTTTTTTAACTGGTTTTTGACCTGACCATTGAGAAACTATATTTAATCATCAAATTTCACATACCTACTTTATTTTTTAACTGAGATATTTTGATAAAGGTGATTTTAAATTGTTTTTAATAGAAATTTGAAATTGTAAGCTCAATTCACCCCTATTCACTTATACACTAAGACCAATATTTGGTATAATAATGCTGGTTTTTCTTTCTCATTGATTATATTTAACCTTTATCAAGTTGTTAATAAGATATTTTTAATTTATATTTTTTATTCATTTTTTAATTATGGATTCTAAGTTGAAAGTTTATGCTAAAAACAGACCTCCTTATTTTAATGTTCATAACTATGATCAATGGAAATTAAAAGTGAAAATTTATCTTGGGAGCATGGGTTTTCACATATGAGGATCTATTTAAGATCAATATGAAAACCCTAAAACTACTAGAAAATTATATAATTTACTAAATAAATATTATTATGATTCAAAAAAAATCCATGAATGATTTATTTTTCTCTTTAGGAGAGGATGATTTTAATAGATTATCTTCTTGTGACATTACTTATCAAATTTAGGATACTCTTTCCATGTCTCATGAATGAACATATAATGTTAAATAAATGAGATTAAACATATATAATATTAATTATGATACTTTCAAAATGAATTATAGTGAATATATCTTTGAAAAGTATCTTAGGTTCAATGAGATCATAAATACTATGATTAATCATGGACAAAATATGGTTGACAATGATCAAGTACTAAGGCTCTTGAGATGCCCTCAAAATTGATGGAGAGGAACTATAATCTCTATTTGAGAGTCATGCTGCATATAAAAACTACCAATAAATGAGTTAATTGGAAATATTATTATTTGTGAATAATATTTGAAGGTAAATAACAAAGTGGATGAACCAAACATGATTTTTTTCTTTAAATCACCTAAATAAAAATCAAAGGATGTTTTCAAACTTGATAGTACAATTGGAAGTGAAGATGACATTGAGAGTGATGAGGAAAATGATTAAATTAACCAGTAAATTCAATAAGTTTTATAAAAATAAAATGTTTTTATATAAATTAAATTACAAAGGAAAATTTGATAAAAGAGGAAATTGGAGAAAATATTGGAAAAGGGATGACTACTCTAATAATATTACCAAATGTGAGTGTAAAATGTAAGAAGATACAAAATATGAATGTACAAATATTAAGTATAAGAATAAGTATTGATATAGATAGATAAGACCAAATAAAGTGACGAAGGATACTTGGAGTTAATCTAAATATTGTTCTAGTGAATCAAACTTTAAACAATAAGATGTAAATGAAAAGGAAAATATATGATTTATGGATACCCCTTCATAGGTACAATCTATTTCATCTGATATTATATATTATGAATCTTAATTGAAAAATTAATAATTATAATAATATTGTGTTATAATAGATTATACCATGAATTAATTAAAAGATAAATAAAAAAATATAAAAAAATACATGTTTCAAGTGTTGTTGTTAAAAATAAAAATTGTTATAATTTTTTTTTTAAATTTTATAAAATAATATATTGATTTGAAAATTAAAAATTAGTATCTTAGAAAATATTTAGAATAGTTTTTTGATAGTAAAAAGACATTAAAAATTATACTAGTTAAGGAAAAAAATCCTAAATCCAAATTACGAATTGGGCATGGATTTGGACAGTAAGGTAAGGTATATAAAAATAATTTTATTCCTAGTTCAAAGAGTAATACATTATTATACAATTATAGGTAAAAATATAGTATTAGAAATAATTCTAAAAATTTTGGACGAAAAAATGCTTTTCTGTCTAACTCTGTAAATTCTGTTATAAGCAGTTTTATGAAACAAATGTGGATTTTAAAGGATTTATTTTCTAACTTCTCTGGACCTATGAAAATATGGGTACCAAATTGATTTATTGTTTGATAGTTTCTTAGGATTTTTTTAAAAATATACTATATAAATATATAGTATTTGGATATTGGATGTTCTAGAAATATGAGTGGAGAGTATTCAAGCTTTAGTAACCCTTTTAATGTGGATGTTGGACATGTCACATACATTTAAAATTAAAAAGGGAAGATGAATTGACTTGGAAAAATCAGAAACTCTTCATCAATCCTTTTTTCTAAAGACATATTTATTGATGTCTTAAAATATAATCCACTTAGTATTTTTCCATTATGTAATTTTGGTTTTAATTTTATATTTGAAAACAATGATTGTAAAACTTATGATTCAAACAATGCGTTAATTTTTACTACTTTGAGAAATGATAGGGTTTATGATATTAATTTAGATTCTTTATTTTACCAAAATTTTTTTTATTAAGTTAATTTCATAGATATTCTTAACCTTGGACTAGGAGAATCAACTAGTATAATATATACCCACTTATAAAGATAAATTAAAATGGATTATTCAAAGATCCATGCAAACTATAATTTCTCAAAGACAATGTGTGAAATAATTGTTAAAAGTAAAGAAAAAAATATACATTTCAAGTCAAATAAAGAGGTTTCTACCTCTCAAACACTAGAATTTGTTAACATGAATTTGTTTGGATCCTTTATAATTTCTAGTTTAGTACGGAAACACTATGATTATGTAAATTTTTAATTATTATTTAAGACATACATGGTTTTTTTCTTATATCACAATTGTTAATATCCTTTTTTTTCTAAATATGAAAAATCAGTAGAGCACTATAGTGGAATCACAATAAAAAACTGAGAAGTGATCATGGTTTTGAATTTTAGAATTAAGAGTTTGAATCTCTCTATTCAAAACATGGATATTCTCAAAATTTATCTTCACCTCAAACACATCAACAAAATGAGGTTGTTAATATAAGAAATAGGACTCTTCAATAAATTACCCATTCTATTCTCAATGAATATGACTTACCTGTCTACTTTTTGGAAGAATATATCAACAAAACTTGTTATTTAATTAATAGAGTTATTATTATATCTTTATTAAAAAGGAATCTATATGAGTTATGAAATGATATAAAATCCAAAGTAAATTAATTTAGAGTTTATGGGAGAAAATTATTCATTCTAAACAAAAATGAGAACATGGAAATGTTTGAACCAAAAATATATAAAGTAATCTTTCCTGGTTATTCAACCACTCGTAAATCATAGAGAGTCTTTAATAAAAAATCTAATGTTTTGGAATAATTTATACATGTCACTTTTGATAGGACAGATCTGCATAAACCCAAAACATCTCTAAAAAACCTTGAGTTTGATATGTCAAAATTGGATATAAATAATACCTATAAAAACTACGACCTTACAAATAATTTACTTGATAAATATACAAGAATAGACAATCAAGACATTTATGACATAGAAGAAGATTTGGAAGAACTAAGTACTTCAGTTCCAAAAACCATTAGAACTCTCAAAAACCATCTCTTGAATATCATTATATAAAACTTGGATAAAGGTACTCAAACCCCATAATCGCTAAGAAACCAAGTTGAATATCAAAACTTTTTCCCATATTGAACCTAATAACATAAATGAAGAAATCAATGATGGAAATTGGGTGATTTATATGTAAGAAGAATTGAATTAGTTTGAAATAAATAAAGTTTGTAAATTAGTTAATTGAACTAAATACTACCATACTATTAGCACTAAGTAAGTATATAATTTTTTTAATGAGTTTGGTATAATTGTTAGGAAAAAATTGAGACTAGTTATATAAGGATATAGTCATAAATAAGGTTTTAATTATGAAGAAACATTTACACCATAATCTAGAATTTAATCAATTAGAATACAACTTCTATATATAGTATATATAAATTTCAAGTTATTTCAAATGGATATCAAGAGTTAATTTAATAATGGTTATATTTTTAGGATTTTTTTGTTGAGAAACCTATTATATTTAAAAATCCCCATTTCCAAATCATTTTTTAAAATATTATAAATCTTTGAAAGGTTTAAAACAGGCTCTTAGAGCTTGGTATGATAGACATGACTCCTTGATTTCAAGTTGATTTTAAAAAGGCATATATTATTTTACTCAATTTGAAAAAATATTTTCAAAGGAATTTTTGGTAGTTAAAATCTATGTTGAAGATATCATATTTTGTTCATCCAAAAACTCCTTGTGTGTTAAATTTTATAAAATGATGCTAAATTAATTTAAAATGAGTTTAATGGGTGAGTTAATATTCTTTCTTGGTTTTCAAATTTTTCAAAAAAATATTTAATTTTCTTAAATCAAAGTAAATAAAAGAAGATATTATAAAAGATTTTGGTATGGACAGAACTAAATGTAGTGATACTCCTATGAGTATAAGTTGTAATATGGATCTATATGAAACTAGTAAATTGGTTTTCCAAATTTCTTATTGAGGTATGATTGGGAGTTTATTATATTAAACTACTAGGTATACCGATATTATGTTTAATGCATTTATGTGTGCCCATTTTCAATTGAATGCAAAGGAATCTCATTTAAGTGCTATTAAAATAATTTTTAAATACCTCAATAATAAAACTGATCTTAGACCATTTTAATCAAGAGTCCATGTATTTGAGTTAGTTATTATCTTGATTCTATTTTTTGTGGTTGTATGTTAGATAGGAAAATCTCATTTGGAACATGTCATTTTTTGGGAAAGTCTTTACTTTATTGTTGTAATAAAAAGTAGAACTATAATGAAATATCTATTACTAAAGTCGAGTATATAGATTTAGAAAGTTGTTGTGTACAAATTCTAGGGTTAAAGCACACATTACTAGATTAGAGATATCAATTCTGAAATTTCCCTATAAATTTTTACAACACAAGTGCTATTAATATTTATACGAATCTTGTATCTCATTTGAGGACAAGCATATTGATATAAGATGTAATTTTTTGGGAAACATTTTTAAAAATATGATATTACACATGAATTCATTAGTATTGAGCATTATTTTGCTAATATTTTTAGAAAGCCTTTAAATATAGAAAAATTAAATTATATCAAACATTAATTAGGAAAGATTATATATTCCTAAACCACTTATTTATGATTTTACCCATTGAGTTTTCTTAATTATAGAAGTTTTTTTAAAATATATTATTATATTATATTTCCTATAATTTTTTTTTATTTTTCTTCTTTTTTGTTTAATATAATAATATTTTTTCTCTGGTTACAAGTGAAAATAGGGGAAGATCATACTATCTGTTAACCAACCATGGTAATTTTTTCATATAGTCAATTATGTAATAATGATAATTTTTTCATGTGGTTATTTCAGCTACCATGAACCCTCAAAGTTACTAAAAGTTAAGTCATATGGTAAGTATACTAACCATGAATTTATATAGTTACCACAATCATTCTATTATGGATAGTTAACCTACCATGACTTTTTGAATTTTATAATTAAGTTTTTTTGGTGGAATTTTGTTTCAATTTATTATTATTTTATTTTCATTATTCCATAAATGATAAAATGAACTCAAATTGGAATTTGAATCAACACACATATTTATATCTATATTTAAAATCCCTAGATATTTTCTCTTTTGAATTTATCCTTTCCAAACCATTTTATCTCTCAAAATCAAACAAGAGCCTCCAGTGTCTTGAATCCCACACAAAGACGTGTTAGAATAAAATTCTCTCAAAGTTTCATCTCCTACTTCTTCAACTCCCTTGAATAAATTGAATAATTAAAAACTAGATTGAGTGCTTAAATTAATCTTTGAAATCCTAATATTATATATCAACCTATGTGTGAAGAAAAAAGGTTGACGTCGAGTGGATTTTTTCAAGAAAGTCTTTGGCATGAAAATAAATTCAAAATCAAGGATATGATGATTGGTTCAAGAAAATGTTAAACCATTTTATTATAATATTTTCAATTATTTATATTTTTATATGGAGTTTGATACTAGTTATTAAAGGTGTTATATTAAAATCATTGTAAATAGAGGATTTATTGTATTCTATTTTATGTTTTGGACTAAAAATTTAATTGTTCCACATCTAGATAAATATGGGGATTATCAATGTTCTTATATTATTAATCAAGATCACATTGAATTTAAGGATGATCTTGAATAGATTACTATAAATTGAACTCCCAGTAGTTGTAGTGTCATGGAATTATATGGATAATATAGATTTTAGGTAAATTTTATCCAAGATTTGTTTTCTTTGAGAAAACGGGACTTCAGTATTCTAAGGAATCATGATTTGTTTTTTATTTATTTGATTAAGAATAGAGTTTTATAATTTTTTCTAGGTAAATTATAAGGAATAATGAAGAGTTGTTCCAAAACATTTTTGGATTCAATTTGTTACCTTATCTTAATTGCATCTCATCCCTAATGGTGTACAAAGAATTAGTTCCTTAGGGGTAGGAAAGAGTAATTTCATCTAGTGGTTTTTTCTTAAATCAAAATATTTGTAGGCATATAAAGATCATTTGGAACCCATAGAAGAAGGAATGAGTAGTATATAATGAGAAAGTATATGAAAAATTCAACCATTCCAAGGATCTAGTGATACTAAGGAACAAAGTGTATCCAAGTATAGAACCTGATGATCTTGTTGAGTATTGATTTGAGGAAAATGAAGTTGAATTGGAAGTTGAAGGAGAGGAAGTTAAAGGTGTCGATCATGATAAGGAATTAAGATCAATACATGAAAATGATGAAAATATCTATCCTATTATATATTTTGTATATCCTAATTCTCCCCTAACAATAACCTCTAAATAGTAATAGTTCAAAGATGAGGATATTGTTAATACTGAATTATTAGTGAATGATTTGGCGGAAGATATAGTGTGGGAGGATAGTGACATAGATGAAATAGAATACAGTAGTGAAAGATAATCTAACTTGAGCCGTATGATAGGAAGTACTCCTAGGGAAATTATAAGACATGTAACTCTTCATGGGGATAAATATGTTTAAAATGGTGATCATGGAGGTAGTCCACCTAGACATGGTATATCCACTATCAATTATATTCAGAAATTTCTAGAAGGGATCCTAATTTCTCAAATAGATTTTTAAGAAAGAGTTGATGCATCTCCTTTAATACCAACAGTGGATCAAGTTTTTGAATAAATTTTTGGTCCTACTCCCACAAAATTATTTTAGGAACCCAAAAATAATGATGGTACAAATCCTATAGGATCTTCTCACATAGACCTCTTTGAAGTTGTTTAGGAAGGAAATGGTGTAGTAATAGAAGCATAGTCTATGAGTAATTCTCCTATGATGATTGAAGGTGAGTTGTATGGTAGTAAATCTTCTCCTATGAAATATATACCTATCCCAAATTCTACGCCTTTTATGTATCTTTTGTCTAAAGAATATCTCAATGAGTTCACAACTAATATGATGCATGTATTGAAATAATTCTTCATTGGTTTGGGAATATTTGTTGAACCCATTTTATAAGAGGATATATCAAGGATAGTAACTCTTTCCATCTATAATCTTCAACCAAAGTAATATCTCAAGATATATCTTATGTATAATGAAATTGATTATATAAGAGATAAATTTAGAGAATTACAAGTAGAATTACAAGAAATGTCACTAATATTGGACTAGTGGTTTATGAATGTTTTCATTTAGTAATCGACTTAAACTAATCCTCTTTCTGTTTCATCTCCTACCCCAGTGCATAATGATGTTAATGAAGATCAGATAAGACAACTTATAAGTGATGAACTTAACATGGTTTTGGATTAATTTCATAAGACCATAAATATGGTGTTTTATGAATTTTATACTCATGTTGTAAAAACTATGGAGTTAGTCAAAAGTGATGTAAACAAAGAAAACATAGATAGGGATACAATCAAAAAGGATATTGAATTTTAATTGAGTATAATTTTTACCAAGTAATATTTGAAAATGATTTTAATATATATGTAGAGAGATCTTATAATCCCCCTCTAACTTAGGCCTTTAAAACCCATATGGAGACATTAAATACTATAATTCTAATTCTTGAATCCTTTTGGAGAACAAAGAATACTACTTTCCAGTCATGGATCATAGATCCCGAGCTATGTTGGATTTCACCAGAATTTCAGAGCTATATCATTATATAGATAATACTACCAGTATAGAACCTTTGGATCTCCCTATTACTTAATACACTAGTTCTAACACTTATACACCAATCCTTTTGGGTTTTCTACTTAAAAAAATTGTTAAAAATATTCACCTAGTTTCTAGGTGTGTGATTATTCCAGAAAATTCTTCCATATCCTCACCACAACCAATACATCCTTTAACAACCTACATAGACAAAAGGTAATATCATATTCTTTACTCAAATATCATAAATGTTTCCTTGGATTCTAACACTGATTAAAGTGTTTGATAGGGATTTTAAAACCTTTTTTTGAAATTTAATGAAATATATTTTCTTTTTAATATGACTCCTTTTATTTTCTTTTTAATATTTATTAACTAACAACTAATAATGTCTTTTTGATGTCTAATTTATCATTTCCAAATACAAATTTCTCACTTTTTGATAAATATAGAAGGGGAAGTGTAATGAGAATTGTTTATCTCAATTCATATTAAGGGAACCCTTACTTCTATTTTTTCACAAGATTTAATCTGTAATGATTTGTGATCCTCAAAAGGGATAGATTTTTGGACTAGTCTATCAAATCCTTGTATAAATTATCAAAAATCACATTTCTTATGTTATTAATGAATTATATGTTTTATGATTGATACATGTTTTTTGGAAATAATAATAAAAATGGCTAAGTATTGAACCGACCGCATCAACCTAGCTTATAATGAAATCCAACTTACCGTGAAGGTCAAGTGACTGTATAGAAGTGACCACAAAAATAAAACTGAGTGAATGCATGAAAAAACATGTAACCATGTGTCAGATATTAAATATTTATATAAGTTTTAAATAGAAAACATGAGTATTAAACCTACCACTAGAAGTGTTCAAGTGGCCGCACAAAGGATTAAAACTACCACATAAAGACTTCAACTGATTATGTAGATGTACCAGGAAAATTTGGCTAAGTGTTGAATATACCACATGATGAACTTAAGTGACCACATGAAGGACTTAAGTGAATTCCTGAGGAGATGAAGTGGCCATATCAAATGAACATGTAAAGTTATTCAAAGATCAAGTATCCTTATATAAGTGACCATAAGATAATGTGACTTTATGATGACATGAACACATGTTAAAGTAACCATGATTGAGAGAAGAAAAGTGACCATGTCTATTTCAACCAATAAGTAATTTTTAAATTCCTATGATTTTATTTTGAATCATTTATTAATAATAAGAGAATATAATAATGTGATATTAGAGTAATCAATAAGAATATTGTTTTATGAATATTATATAATGGATAATTTTATAATTATTTATCTTAAGAAGAAAGATATGCTTGTGGAAAAATAGCAATGTGTGTGATACATAATGAATACACTGATATCAGATTCTACTTGGATATACACCTCCATGAAACTCTGTTCTTCTACTTCTCTATGCAAGATTAATTTGATGTTTTTTGAGGGATAGATTTAAAGAAAATTGATCAACCAAATATGATCATAGATTTAGCTACTCCAATATACTCTATTCATCCCTTTGTGGCCTATCTATTTTAGTTTACTTTTGAGTTGTGTTTATACTATATTTAATATTTTTTAGAATAGGATTTTTTTGTATTGAAGTGTATTAGACACTATTTAATTATTTATTTTACACTTTTTATACCATGAATAATTTTGGAATAAGTTTGTTATAGAATGGACTACACAATGTGTAGTTATTGATAAAACCCGATCTAGGTTGTGGATCATGTTTCTTAAGATTTAATAAACATGATTATAAGTGAGTGTCTATCAAGTGGAGAATATTAAATTAAATATTGGAACTAAAACTCATTTATTTTAGTTATACTATGTTACTTATTTATTTTATTAATATATTTTAAAAATATTTTCATTGTCTATATCTTTCATTTATTTCCACTAGTTATTTTCTAAACTATGTTTTGCAAAGAAAATATCTAATAGTTAACAAATATATATTTGATATATTCTATATGGTGCGAATAAAATATTTTTCAAATTTAAATAAATTTAAAACTAGTTTTAATTGATTTTTTATTAGACCATTGAGAAACTATTTCAAAACATCAAATTTCTATACCTACATTATTTGTTAATTGGGTTATTGTGATTAAGTGGATTTTTAATTTTTTTTAACAGAAAATTGTAATTGGAACTCAGTTCAACCCCTTTTAAGTATTCCACTAGTACCAGCAGAGATAATACTATGATTGATGTAATGACATCTATATTAAATTAGAGATATATTATAAGATTTTAAAGGAGGTTTTATAATAATAGTCATGAATATTGAAGATTGTGTGATGCAATATAAATCTATTGAGACACTGGAAGCATAGTGGGGTAAGTAAGGGATTCATACCGGGTTCTGGATAATCATATCCCTATTGTATCAACTTGAATTATGTAGTATAGAAACTACAATTGAGGTGAATAATCGATCAAAAAAGGATTAGGATTTCCAAAAAAAGGGACCAGACCTTATAAAAAGAGTATGTGATACCCTTTATTTACATTCGACATTTTAGGTGGTTGTTGTGTGTTAGGAAAGAGATAGAAAAGTTCATTTATATCCTAATAGGTAATAGTGGATCAAATACCAAAGTGTCTAAAATATTATAAGAACATTTGGAATTTTGTAAAACAAATTCACACCTGATTCACTCCCCTCTCAAGTGATTTTACCAATCCTAATGAAATCTCATTAAGTATATAATAAAAATAAAAATATACATTTCAATAGTGGGTCACCTATACCCAACTTAAATAGTACTTTTAAATTACCATATCATGTATATAGCATTTTATGCATGATGTACACTTACCATGATAGTACTGATTTTCCACATCCACTATTTATATAGTAATGTCCATAAATTATTTTTTATATCAAAATTTTATAGTAGTTATCAGCCTATAATGAGAAACTCAAGATACCATGACATTAATCTTAAAAAAATGTGCTATGGTATAGATACATAATTATGAATTGACACAGATGATATATGACTATCATGTGCTAGGCGATCATAAGAATTGAGACTTATTCTCATGACGTTCAAATGTGTTGATCTTGAGTATTTGAGATCATGAGGACATAACCACCAATAGAAACACCACATGTTTTAGGTGTCATTGGTTGTACCTATATGAAACCACTTATAATAGTCTATTAAAATTAGATTAATATTAGTGTATACCATTTGATCACATACTTTGATTTAAGGAAAACTATGGTAATTAAATTTTTGTGAGGTAGTTTGCATTGGGTGCATCCTTGGTAGTATGAAATTGATTGATTAATCAAGAAAGAATTTTCAAATTTTGAAATGAAGTGACATCTTGGATCTATTTGATTAAGATGTTAGTACCTTAATTAAATCCATGGGCATTGTTGAAGAAGGTATATCCATCCATTAAGGTGAATGAAAAATAAAGAATGAAAAGATAATGCCATAATGTGTGTGTCCTGCTTTATGAGATATCTCGAGACAAAGAGGTTACATTACTCAAAGAAAGTCTATATAAAAGGTCTTTATTTATATGAATTTTACTTATCTCTTTAGGGGACTTTATGGGTTACTATAATCTGCACCCGATTTGTGAATAATATTCACTACTATTGAGATAAGGGCCTGGATGTTCACACACTAAGTGTATTCAAAAGTCTAGACTATTCTTATGAATTGGATTATAGGACATGGGGGGACCCACCATGGGGTATAGGATATGTATGGGAATATAAGATCACCAAAGAATAAATAAATTCATACTATTTATGTTTATAATAATTAATATTGATTTTTTTGTTAAATGTATTTATAAGTACTAAATTAAATACTTGGAAAAATATTATACGACTGGATATTATTTTAATATTCAAGGTTTTTTTAATACTTATAGGAATACCGAGTTATGTTAATAACATAGTTTTATCAAATAATATATTTATTATATTTCAAGTATGTGATAAAAATATAAATGATATTTATGACTTAGTAGAATAGTCATAAGATGTATTTTATGGCTTATTTAGTGGGTATTAAATATTTAGTGGTTTGGTATCCTTTTATGGGAAATTATATAACTCACTATTTAAAGTAGGTTAAGGATATAATATGAGAACTATTCAACAAAATTTTTTTTAAAGCATCTCTATCATCTTCTGCTTTCTAGAGAGAGAAACAGATGATCCAAGCTTCTGATCAGAGTTCTCCTTCACAAATCTAAGAATCATCACCGCGATGATCATTGGGATGTATAAGTCTTCATCAGATCTCTATGATAGCACCTGAAATTTAATGATCAATCATTCCATAAATATTGAAAGTGTGTTTGGATAATCTATAGGGCTGTGACCTCAGATCCTTTGACCAATGGTCTCCAATGATGAGTTGTTTATGAACATGCAATTAATTTGAACAAGTTAATCATTCATTTTAATTTTTGCTCTCAAATTAATTCATGTGACATCCTCAGGCCTTTATAGGGGCTCATATCATAGGATTCTATGAAGTTGTGTTGATTCGGTGATGAAAATTGTAAATATATGGAAAATTTACTTCCACTGTATTCTCTAGTACCAGAAATTGGTATCAGAGCAATCATGTGAATTTAATAAGATTGGAAAAATTAATTTTCCATCAATTTGAGTACAGGGATCCATTGGAGTCCCAACCTCATAAAATGAAAATCAATTTTATTTTGGATTTCCAAATTATTTCCATCCAAAATTTTCATTCAGATCAAAACAAAGGTATATTTTCAAAGAACATATAAATACATATTTATATATATGTTAATTAAATTCCTAATAATTTTTGTAATTTTAGTTTCCCTTGGTTTTTTGGAAAATTATGACTAGATTTCTATGGTTAGAACTATTTTATCCGGTGGGTCAATCCTTATATTTTTTTTCAGAGCCTAAATAAATTAGGATTGGAAAAAATATAAACAACCAAAAATTTAAAAAGGATTATCAAGGGTGGGGCTAGGTTTAAAGGAACAATTATTTAAGAAAAATTAAAGGCTACAGGGGGGGTGTACCATCTAATAATAATAATATATAAAAATATTACACTTGGGAATATTCCCTTAGAATCTTGTCAGTAACCCCACCAGTGGCTACTACCATCCCCCACCCCAAGCACATGTCACCACAACTGACCACATCACCACCATCAATCACCCAAGTTGTATCCATTGTTGATGTTATCCTCTAGAGTATCCTCCACTACCCTCGACCACCCATTCTAGAATTGTCCCCTTTGGTTTCTATATATACCATACACGACCCTTCCCTTTTAGACCTCACCTCGTGTAGCTCATCCTGCTCAAACTGGACCTACCGATACTACCATCCTGGTTGGGATTCCTATCCATGTGCACCTACTTCCTCACCGGGCCTCCCCTTACATCAATTAACATGGATTTGGTCTTACTTATACCAATGAACCACTATAGCTGCCCACTTATGGACTCCTACAGATCGATCAAGTCATGGAAAAACCAGGTTAGGGCGAGCCCTACTTGACCTGGAATGACCCTAGGCAGGTTTTTACCAAATCTAAAATGGGATTGAGTGGGTTCTTACTATACTAGAATCATCTTGTGTGGGTTTTTGTCAACCCGCAATGGTCCTAAGTGGGTTATGGGGCCTGTGTAATTTTTAAAATATAAAAAAATAATTTATATTTTTAGATTATATAATAATAATTATAATATTTGATAATTAATTTAGTTTTTTTGCAATAAAAATTAAATTAATTTCATGAAAAATAAAATAATTTAATTTTAATTAAAATAAATTATATAATTTTTTTAATTTGTTTAATTTTCTTTGAACTTGAATTTATTAAAGATTAATTTTTATTTTTCATTTATTTCATCCATCGATTATTCTTGAGCATTGAATAAACATTATTTATATGGGTTTAATTTATTTAATTAGTTATTACAACTACATGTGATGAATTTAATAATTTAATTATTTTTGATGGCCTTCACATCATCTTTATTAATTTAATATGTATAAGGGACCACCCATCCATAAGTATAATTCTGTATATATTATGTGTTTCCTGAGATCCACATGTGTGTACGGGAGTATATATATATTAGGACAATGATGTTATAATATGTGGAGAATGCCAAGACTAGGAGGTATCCTAGATGAGATGTGGTAACATTGGACCGAGGTGTGATCTATGATATAAGTCAATACCTACTCAGGTATTTTACCCCTCAGGTCACAGTTGATCCATTGAGTGTGAATGGATCAACCAATATCAAACACTCAAGATCAGTCTTAGTATTTATTTAATTTATGCATTGTTTATTATTGTTTTGTGAGTATTAAAATAAATATGATCACATAAATTATTAAACAATTAATGCATATATTATAAATAATTAATATGTGATGAATATTTTACCATTTACTACATTTTTTAGTTGTGAGTGAGATCACAAAGTATGTTCATATCAGATAGAAAATGAATTCATTCATTGGGAAATAATATAATAAAAACTCTTAAAGAAATATTAAGTTGTAATGCCTTCCTTTATTTTAGTTTGAACAAAACCTGGTGTATGATGTGCTCATCATCCATAGTTGAGGGTGCCTCCAACTATTTATGAGTTCTTATGAGAGTGATGAGTTGAATTAAAAAAATATGGTTGAAAAGAAGTATCCATATATAGCTTGATTCATATTTAGAGGCAAAACATTCAGTAAATCAATGTTTCTATTTTTAGAAGTTGTGACTTAACCCAATAGTTCAGGGAGCTGAGATTTAATGCAGTTTTCCAATGAAACACCTACCTTAAAATTCTTCAAGTAGTGGTGTAGCCATAGATTGGGCTATTATGAGAGGTTTCATGGATCCTTTACACTAGAATACTCTTGTACCTAAGTGGTCTAAATGTAGTAGTTAGGAATAATAGGGTTTGATAAAATAGTGGGATGAATTAAATTATTTAATTGTAAATGTCTAAATCGATAACCAAGATAAAAGTAATAATCCTATAAAAATTTTATTTTTTATAAAATGAAAATTAATACCACATAAACATTGTGATTACTATTAGATAAATAACATGTCCAAAATGGAACCAATTTCCAATTTTAGTACATGTGCTTTCACCAAGTACTGTGATACGAGAAATTCTAAGTGCTAGAGTCCCCACTACCTGTTAATCCACCTCAGGGTGAGAAAATACTTACAAGAGATTCATGTATATTTCATTTTATTTTAACATTATAATTTTATTCCAAATATCCAATGAGTTGTGGATACATCATCAGTACATGGATTATATCACATATTTTCTCATTTCTGATAAGTCATTGGGGGGAAAATGAAGTGACATATGAATGAGCGATGATTACACTGAATTCATGTAAATTGGAAGACAAAATACTTTCTTTCAAAAAATACCATTATTATATCTTTTTCACCAAATTTATCAAGTTTTTTTAATATAAAAAAATTAATATTATAGAGAAAAAAGATTCATTACCTTTTGGGTAAGTTTCATCAAGTTTATTATAACTAGAAAAAATATTGGTCTTTATTTCTTATGGAGATCAAGTACGAAGACAATTTGAAAAGGCCAATAGAAAGTATAATTCCAAAGACACCATCACAATGAACTTAAAAAAAGAAAAATGCATCAAATAGGTCTTTATTTTCTTTCAATATCCAGATATAATTCCATGAAAGATAAAATATAGTGATATGAATTGAAGAAATAAGTTACTACTTTTGTTCAGGTATATTCATCATAGTATGTGATGTTTCTATCATAAATATTGGGTATTAAATAAAATATTATTATCACATATGAATATTTAAATATGGTAACTAAATAAGAAAAGAAATGTTACAATAATTAAGGTGAATTACCCAAGCAGTTGAGAAAGGGTCATTCCTAAGTCAGTGGTGAGCAGAACCCATATTCTAATTATTAACTTTAATGATTCTAGTTAAATTTTTATTAAGTATTACCAAAAACTTTATCTCACATACCCATTGAACATAAGGATACATTATCCCATTTTGTAATTAATGTTTTTTTTGGTGTCTAATATACAACTAATAGTTTATAAATACATTAATAATTAGAAATAACTGATGAATATAAAAATGTAAGACTCTAATAACCACTTGTGGAAAGATATTTCTTGTTCCAGAAAACTAAAAGTGGTTTTCAAGGATATACCCATTATGATATTTTGACTCTTTGGATCTAAGTACCTTTGGTATTATAAACACATTTACTTATTTAGTTTTGGATAAAAAAACCTTTAGAAATAAAGTTATTCCATAAAGATTTCAGGATTTTTTCAGATTGAGAACATGAACTATTCTAAGGTTAAGATATAGGTAAACTTATATAATTCATGAGAATAATTTAATTATTTTAATTTTGTAAAAGTGATGTAAAAAATAATCATTGTTAAAATATATGAGTTGCTTCAGGCCCATGTGCTAAAGAATATATCAACCAAGAATTCATCGATCATTAAAATGTAGTGTGGAGGAATTACAAAATGCTCATTTACTTGTACACATCATAGTCATGATGTTACTAAGAAGTATTAATGATGATTATTCAATTATATAAATTATGAATAAAATATATCATGGATTAATCACTAAATGAACACTTCTTTATACACATTAGAGTCATGATTCAAGTAAAAGGAGCATAAGTGTAAAAAATCGTATGCATTATAGAAACTTCCATTATATTTCAAGATATTATTCGCAAATAGTGGAGTTACACCACAACCATACACCAATTATAGTGTAAAATTCATATAATATGAGATACAGTATTATATAAATCCATCACGTCATAATAACTTGTGTTTATATGTAACGTGTCTGTTAAGGATATAAACAAATATTCATCAAGGAAAACACAAAGCGCATCTCTATTAGTATCCTCATGTTTTTTGAGGTTATTATTAAGTGTATACAGTGGAAAATTTATAGTCAAGTGATGAACTCTATTTATATAAAAGGTAAAACATATCTATTTGAGATAGTGGGGGAAATATTAACTTGGATTTAGTAAATTCCATAGATGCACAACTAGTTGGTGTAGGAACAAGTTCCATAAGATCTTGTGGAAAAGGATTGTTCTAGAGACACATACTAAAAATGAAGGAAAAACCATGGTAATGATTTTGTATTGACCATCTATGGTGATACATTATTCATTTAGAATAATGGATCTTAAAATTAATAAGTAAATAGAAAAAAGATATGGCTACTAAGATCAATTAAAATCCAATAATGGAATCCATATATCAAAATAAAAGTGATTATTATTTTAAATACTATGGTGGGTATTCAAGAGAGACTATACATGGGTGGTATAGGTTTAGTACCAAAAAGTAATGATTCGAAATACCAACTCATTATTCCCTAATCCATTAAAATTATACTAGTCATAACTACTTTCTTATGGTCATTAAATTGGGGATTTTATGTTAAGACCACCAATCTTGGATAACGTCTATATGACCTGACTAAAAAGGGTTAGTGACACCAAAAAAAACCAATATGGGTTGAAAGTTACTGAAATATAGTTTTTTATTTAAGTAAGAAACATTATCATAGAATAGTAAATTGGAATGGTTTTTTTTCATGTATCTATTATAGGTTAGAGGGAGAAACAAAATTATATATATAAAATATGTTTAATAACATATGGAAAAAATTCATTATAATTATAGTAAATTAATACTAGAATTAAGGTAACTATCCATATATTAACTTAAATTAAAAAACTATTTCTTGGGAAAAAGATATAATGAAGAAGATTTAATGGGTTTCTTAGACCAAGAAAAAAGTATATGTACTAACAAGGTATTGAAAAGTAAAAGTTGGAATAATTTGAGAAATAATTATTACCAATTTCACTTGGAATAAATATCTCCAAGAAGACATGTATGAAAATAAAAGGATATTGATGTGGTAAGTATAATTTCATATGATTTTTTTGATGGATATATCACACACTCTATGTTATATACATGATATGATGTTTCCAAAATATATTTTATGGTAGGAAAATATTAGTTATATACAGTAGAATTATGCCGGATACAATCAGAACTATTTAATTATACTTGATAAAATATGAGGGATATGTTACTGGAAATTGGAGAGAAAGGGACACTATTTATAATAGGACACAAACAGGTATTGATTTGGATCATTATGATCTAATATCATAGTCAGGTTGTGGTAATAAGGAAGATAAGATAATTCAATTTAATATTACCCATATCTACAAACACTGAGTGTGTTTCGGCTTCTAATGTATATATGGAAGCAGTGTAAAATATGAAACAATTTTTTTCGAGTTCTTGGATTCATGCATAGTAATAAAAGTTTTATCATAATATAAATTATTATAATTTACTACTAATACTATCCAAGATTTCAAGTTTTTGATAGTATAAAAAAGCAATATACTCTAGGATATCATCTCTTAAAGAGTATTACTCAATAAGGTGCAATCATAGATAGAAGAATAACCACACAACAGAGATGTGGCAGGACCAACGACTAAAGCCATAACTCAATAGAAGAATAATATTATCATGTGAGAGATGACAAGCTTAGTTATAAATTTGAATCTACTATAAGTGGGAGTGTTGCAATAGTGGGTTCCCCAGACCCAAATTAAATAGTAATTTTTGATTACCATATCATGTATACAATATGTTATGCATGATGTATACTTACTGTGATAATGTTGATATTTTTTCATCTAGTATTTCCAAGTAATGTCCATAGATTATTTTTCATATCAAAATGTTATAGAAGTTCCCAAGAAATAATGAGGACCTTGATATACTATGAAATTAATCTTAAAAAAATGTCATATGGTCAAGATTAATTATTTCGACTTGACACATATGATGTATGACTATTAGGTGCTAGGGGATCATAAGAATCAATACTTCTTCTCATGAAGTTTGAACTTGGTGATCTTAGATAGATGATACCATGAAGTTTTAACCACCAATAAGAACACCACATGTTTTAGGTGTCACTGGTTGTTCTTATCTACAAAATTTTGTAATGGTCTCCTAACTTCATATTATTCTCTATGTATACTATTAAACCACATACTTGTATGCAAGGGAAAAATATGGCATTGAAGTCGTAGTGAGGAATATTATGTTGGGGGCCTCGTTTGTGGAATGGAATTGATTTAATAGTCATGAAATAACTCAAAGATTTAAAAAGGAAGTGATATCTCAAGCCTTCTTGATCCGGATGGTAGTACCTTCACTAAATCCATGGACATGGTAGAAGAAGGTAAGTCTATCCAGTAAGGTCAATGAACAATAAAACAAGAATGGATGATGAAATGAAGTGTATATCTTTTTTTATAGGATATCATGAGACAAAATAGATTATATTACTTTGAGTTTGTTTGTAGGAAAAGTTGTCATTGTTCTGACTTTTAATTTTCTCATTAGGGACCTTGATGGGTTTCTAGAGTAAGCTACTAGTTGATGAATAATATTCAATGCTATTGAGATAAGGTCCTAGATGGTTACAAACTAAGCTCATTTGAAAGCCTATGCTATTATAATGAATAAGAGTATAGGACATGGTGGGAACCACCATGGGATCTGGGATATGTCAGAGAATATATGATCATCAAGGAACAAGTAAATTCATATTATTTGATTTTAGAATAATTATTATTGATTTTTTTATTAAATGTATTTACAAGTATTAAAGTAAATACATGGAAAAATATTATATGAACATATATTATTTTAATATTCAAGGTTCATTTAATATTTTTAGAATTATTGAGTCGAGTTAATATCTTGGTCTTATCATGTAATATATAATTTATATTACAAGTAAGTGATAAAAATATAAATGATATTTATGGCTTAGTAGAATAGTCATAAGATTCTATTTATAGATTATTTAGTGGGTATTAAATATTCATGGGGGTCAGGTAGCCTTTTAGGGGTAATTTTATAACTCACTATTTAAAAGAGGAGGAGTCTCTCACATGGTAACTATTCATTTCACAATAGTCGAGATCCCCTCTCTCCCCTCTCACTTCCTAGAGAGAGAAGAATATAATTAGAGCTTCAGATTCAAGTTCTTCATCAAGGATCGAAGGATCATCATTGAGGTGGTTGTCGAGATGCCTAAGACTCTGTTGGATCTGCACACTAGCACCCAAAATTCAATTATGAGTGCTCCCACAAAATTTTGAAGCATGTGCGGATGATATAGAGGGATTCAACCTTGGATCCTTTGAGAAAAAATCACCAAAAATGAAATATTAATGAATGTGTAATACATTTGAAAAAGGTAATAATTTTTTTTAATTTTTGTGCCCTAATAAATTCATGTGATATGATTGATCATTTACCGAGGCATAGATCATTGGAGTCTATAAAGTTAAGTTGATTCAGTGTTGAAAATTTTGAACCCCCAGAACATATACTTCCATTATGTTCCCTAGTATCAAGTTTGTTCCCCTGTTTTTATTCCAATGTGCCAAACCTCATTTCATGTGTCTTACCCTATATTTCTTCTCCAAATCATGAAGTACCTCTTATCTCATGTTGAGATATACTTTGGAAAAACAAGATAGGCTTTGAGCTTGATTCTCCGTTTGAACTAGGAATTTCTCTTCATCAGTTTAATTGGATAAATAATGGTAATATATTTAATAAACTTCCTTGTTTATCTCAACCTCAGAAATGCTATTTTTAGGAGAGATAATATTTCATGTTTTCAGATCATTTGTCTATTTCATCAATTTCTCCCCTTCTACATTGGATTTGAGGCCAACACTAGATGAGTAGTCATCTACCTCCACAAGGTAGGTGGTTTGGTAATTTTACCTTTAGTCCTAGTTGTTTTATATCATGCTTCATAAATCCAAACTCCAAACATTCTGCATGTTACCTCCAAATGAAGGATTATCCTAAATTGATTTTTATCTGTGTTAGAAATGCCCTCATAGACCCTTGACCTTAATGGATGATGTTACCTTAGACTAGTTCCACCTCTTTAGGTGTGTTTATGAAATTCCACTTGAATTATTAAATTATTATGTGACCAAGACACCAATAAGTGGTATTTTATTGACTCATAAATAAAATGGATACATTAAATAAATTAAAAGTGAATGGTATGACCATATAACATGTTCCTTATATACATTATGGATTATAACCTTAACCAAATGAAATATAGAATGGTTAGAAAAAAATCTTTTGGATTATAATAAAGCATAACCAAAAATTAATATTATATATGATCCTTGGTCATGATTTCCCTTATTAATTGTGATACTTAGGAATGGCATCCCTTATTAATTGTGATACTTAAGTATGACACCCCTCATGATTTATGATACTCAAGAATATAATTACTTATTATTTCTGATACTTGGGCATGGAATACATTATTATTTATGATATTCAAGAATAATGTCCCTTATTACTCACAATACTGAAGCATTATTTCCATTACTACCTGATGAGATGCTTATGACTATGCATGGATTCCTGAGTTACACATTTGGTCCTTGACAGTACTACATATATATATATCTATATATGTTACTTAGTATATAGTGAATATATATAAATATATACATATATATATCCTTATATATATATATATATTGTGAGACATATCTAGAGATATCCCGACTTAGGATGAAGTAGGTAGTGTTTTCCTGGTGTCCTTTAGGAACTAGAGTCAACTCTATTAAAGTTTACTTTTCTTATGTACATTAATATATGCGAACACTGCCATTTTATATGAATTTAATAGATCATAATAGATAAAATTGGTGGTGGCCTACTAATTATATCTCACACCCTATTTGAGCCACCAATGATACCAAAAAAGACTTCTTAGATGCAGGTAGAAACAAAGGAAAACATCTAACTTTGGATGAATCATTTTCTATACTAGGATCGAGTATGGGAGTAGTGGACTGAACTAATGATTGTGATTCTATTGGAGATATAATTTGGACTTTTTGTTATTTTTTATAGAATTTTGTATATTCCTACTTCTCTTCTTTTATGTGTAAGTATTTTTGTATAAGATACATACATGAAATCATTTTTTATAGGATATTGGTTTTTATTCTGCTAGTTTATTTTATCTAGATGACTTATGATTATGTAATTCATTTATTTTCCTTTTACACTGCTTAATATTATTTTGTATCGCTATAATACACTCTGATTAGGAGGGTATAGTCTACCCACTATACTATCATAGACCCTCACTGCTGGTCAGTAGATTCTAGCATATGGGGAGGCACACTTGAGGACATATGGACAACTGTGTTTGGTTACTTATGAGTGAACCAGGTTTAGGGAATTATAAGTGGTATCAGAGGATAATTTTCCCTTTGTATTATTTATTATGTTTTTGATAGGAGACTAAAAATGTGTCAGGATTTGGAAATGATCTTGTTCTTGTGAGTAGCTAACCCACGTGTAGGGAAAATCCAAATAACCAGGGAATGGTTATTGTTGTTATATGATTTTCCTATTACAGTTGTATTGATTTCACCATTGGGTGACATACATGATTTGTGGCATTATTATTTATATTATTATGATGGATTTTTTCCCTTAGATCAGTATGGAAATTAGGCATCATTTCATACATCATAGTAACTAACTGAATATTCACATGTCATGCATATGCTATGCCATATTTATATTACATCATGCATTCACTGCTTCACATTACCAATGCCTTGACTGTTATATTTAATAATGTGATAACATTTATTTTAGGGAAAGAATAATTGGATTTCTTAATGTTTCTATATCAACTTAAAAAACTTTTTACTATATAGCTTGATGGTGGCATGTTAATCAACAGATTATTCCTTGTTTGAACCATGGACCACTGGTCACATGGGATTAAACATTAGTTAATTTAAATTACATGAATACCAATTTTAATTTATGAAGAATAAACTTATATAAATTTGTAATGGTGATTCATATAATAAAATCATTTTATACAACCAATTACATTCTGATACCAGATGTAAGGGTCGAGTTGTAGTTATATGATGTTCAAATTACAACTTATAAAGATTATTCCTTTACATATTAGGAAAGGTGACTCATATAATAGTACCATGATGAATATACACATATAAATAAGTTTGAATTGAAATAAATTTAAATTATTAAATAAAATTGTTACCATTAAATGGGGATGAAAATTACAACATAAAGGGTGTTTTCCTCTATATCTTGTAATTGACACTCCATATTCGGGTATCTCTGTAATGTGATGTGATACCATGAACCTAACCTGACCTTAGTCATGGATAGTAGGTAGTGAATGTTATGATCCATATGATATTATACATCACACAAACATGGATTAAGGAGTAGGAATATGGGTGTGACTCTTATATAAGAAGGTGTGTACTTGTCCTATTCTATTATCTGGGATCCTATATGTTATTAAAACACATCCGAGGAATGTGTTTAGAAATTATAGAGATATTCCACCATGAATTCCTCAATTAATATTCCATGAGGGTGGTGAAGACTATGATTCATATGTGGAGGTACTTGATCCACCATTTTCACCTCCTATAATGCCACTTACGACACCTCCTGCTATACCTAATCTGGGTTCCAATTCTTAGTTCATAGAGAGATTCCTATGATTCATTTAATCCATAAAAGGTGATCTATGACCTACATCTATCGTGGAATATTCTACATGATAACTCTAGTAGTAGAATCCACCAATTTTATCAAGGGATGGTGGCCCCCATACAATTGTGACATGGTTAAAGGCCATGCTATCAGCATTCAAGCATCAGGAGATTCCTCCAGAGAGGTGGGTCAAGATCACAACCTATATTTTGTGTGATTTTTCTAAGATATTGTGGGATGTTATCACCAAAGATGATTTTCATTGTGGTATGGTATGGGTGGGATTTCAGATAGAATTCTATGACTACTAATTACCTTATACTCTAAGATCAGATCATACTAGAGAGTTTATTCACCTATAGTAGGGTGATATGTCTATGATGAAGTATTCATATAATTAAAATAATATTGAAAACATCATACCAACAATTTATATTGACAAGTTAATGGAAAAAAGATAGGTTGAGGATGGACTTGTATATGAAATATGACCATGGGTGAATGCCTTTTTGTTGACCACTTTTTATAAGATATTGAAACAAGACTTCATCACTGTGTAGAAATTGAGGGAAGTTAGAAATGTGGGAAAAGGTGGTCCAATACCAAGATAGGGAGTGTTTCATTGAGTGACAAGAAATGTATCTTTGAGTATGCTTTTAGGAGAAACAATAGTTATATGAAACCTGCAGATAATTATGTGGTGTTTCACTAGTATGGAAATCTAATGCCAAAGAATCCCCAGTTCCCCAAGGAACCCATTGAGTGGAGAGGATAAAAAAGGATGGCGAAGGTTTATCATTTTTGTAGTACCTGACCATCTATTCCTCATGGGAGAGGATCTGCACTATCTTCGAATTCAAGAGCATGGTCAGTATCCCTTACCAGGAAAGTAGTTGGAGTACTACCAATCGTTCAGGCTGAGGGGGTTGTCAAGGCTGAAGGATCCAAACATAAGGTTAAAATCACCAACAGAGAAAACCATCTTTGGGTAGTCAGGTTGTATCTTTGGGCCACTAGTCTGGCCATATCTATTTAGTGAAACCTACTCTGGAGGGGCGAAATCCTATGCAATATATAATTTGAGGTACTATTCTAGTTGTCTCTACTTTAGTTTTTTTCTTTATTTGATATTGTTAATTATCATTATTTTAAATATTTGGTAGTTGTGGAAATTATTGGTCTGAATATAGAGTACTTATGTGGTGAAATGAATCTTGAAACACTATTGGGGATCTGATCCGATAGTGTACATCGATATAAGGAATTCCCCCTTGAGATAGGTGGTTATCTTTTTATATGGATCATATTTTTCCACAAGATTATGGGTTTCAACATCATACTTAGGTTGGACTAGTTAGTACCATATGATTATCAAGTTGACTTCTATCATTGAAGGGTGTCTTTTACCTCCTTGGAAGGTAGTATCTATATTCATAAGAGAGACTGGGTTTTCCATGAGAGTTGAGCTGGTCCCAAGAATCACGGGATAGGTAGATTAACATCCAATATTTTTTGTATTTCTATAAGATATCAGAGAGAAAAACATATAGATTTACCACCTGTAGTGGATCATTTCAGGGATGTCTTCTCTAGAAACTTTTTTGGATTACCTCTTACGAGAGTTGTAGAGTTAACCATTGAGCTAATTCTAAGAGTATCACTAGTGTCCATTCCTCCTTATAGGATGACACCTGATTATCTTTAGGAAATTAAGAAGTAGCTAGAGGTCATAGAAGATAAATTGTAACCCTTGGGTCGTCGATTTTATTGGTATATGTTTAATATTGTCACACCCAATAATCTAGTGAGATTGTCATGAATATTTTTCATTTCATGATATTAGCTTGAAGATCCATACAACACACAATTATTTCATCCATTTTTATATTTCATGGGCATTTTGCAAAAATTTATTTTTGTTTACTATTACTATACATAATTATTATAATAGATCTCATTTCATATATATTCTGTATTTAATTTATGGTTGAGTATACTTTTTTTATTATAAAATTTATTCTAAGAAATGTTTTTTAATGAATAAAATTGATTTTGATTTATTTTAATAATCTCTAAAGTCCAAATTTTTAATATTTTAAAGTGTTTTAACTTTTAAATGTTTTTTTCCATCCATTGGTTGGTAAAAATTAGATTTTTAAAGAATGATTTAAAATGATTTTTTATCTACATGAGTATAAATGTATTGATCTTAATCATGGTTGTATTTTATTTTCCAAAAAGGTTTTACCTTGGGATTTTATAAATAGATAAATGTATGATATTTCATTCCTTTATACTTTCCTTTTTGGAAACATTTTTTTAAATATTTTTCATACTATTTTTTTGTGAAATGTTTTATAAATGAAATTTAATTTATTATTTGGTGAAATATTACTAGGCCAATTTTGATGACACCTTACATACGAACTCTTATGGGTATTTATAGATTTTATGTTTTCATACGTGTTATGAGGTTATGATTTCAATTTATATGTCATTTATATAGTCAATTTATTAATATTTTTTGTAAAGGTAAGTGACCATGGGTCACATGGAGATGTTCAAGCTGTGGCTTAATTGTTGTTTTATTTTGGTATTTTCTTTTATTGGAAAATTTGGAAATATTTTCTATTTGAATTTTATTTTCCATTACAAAGGGACCTGATTATGTATTACTCTTATGTTTTATATCATAAGTGAGTTTTTAGTTATTTTTAATTTTAATGCTTTATTTTAATTATTATTTTTTAACTACTAATTTTATATTCATATGTGTATAATGTATAGACACAACATGATGGATACTCAGAAACATTTATAATACTTTTTTAATGTTATTTAATGGTAAAATCAATCCCAATTGTATATAGATTGATACCATGGCTTTTTCAGTTCTAGAATTACATGTCATGTTAGTATTGTAAAATTATGATTTTGTAAAAAAATTTAAATAATGAAAATATATAAGGTTGTGGTTTCATGAAAAAATATATTTATTTATGTTATTTATATTAAACCAAATACATATATAATTTGGTAAGAAAAAAACACATTTATTACTTAAAAAGTTTTTATTTTAGTTTCAAAAATCAAACTAGTTGATGATACTTAATAAGTTATCATAACAAATTGTTTCTTCTGACTTAATCAACACAACCATTACCTCATCATTAATGCAATCACTAAATCAAGTTTAAGTATTTTTTTGACATATAATTCATTTAGGTTATAGTGAATAGAAATTTATTTCTTTGTAATACAAGACAAGGTATAAAAAGGAATACTTAACTATGTATATTCATAATATTTATACTCATGATTTAAAACTAAATTAAGGTTTACTAAAAGTAATCAAGATATTAGAACATAAATATGTACAAAATAGTAATTTTCTTTCTTGAATAAAGGTCTAATTCATGTGAATATTTAGGTTATTTAAAAAAAATAATGTGAGGTAACATAAACCAAGCATATTATAGATACATTTTTTCATGGATCTTAAAATTATTTAGAGCTTATATAATTTCTTTGAAGTAACTTATATAAATTAAAGAATTTAAATAATTAAATAACAAAAATACAAAATTTAATTTCATAGAATAAATAATTTTAAAATAAGTAAACATGTTTAGAATAATTTAAATTATAAAAAAACATAAATATATAACGTGAAAAAAACGCGAGATGTGGTTTCCATGTCACCACACCAAATATCATAAAAAAAATTATTCGGTCCTCCTCTGGCTAAATTTTAATTGAAAGTGATCTGTTGCACACATCAACGCACTATATAATCACTCTGTCACAATTATTAAATAACAAAAATCATCTCATTATCTTATAAACACCCACAAAAATTTATAAACTTGAAACTTGGTGTAACTTCATGGTTGGTTCCTTACCAAATAAAAACCAAATATTCTATTATTCTCTCACCCTGGGTACTATAGAACCTCCAATTCGGCTCACACTTAGATAAATTAAAATCAAACCTATGATTGATATCACACAAAGAATCCATCCAACACCCCATGATATTTTGGAAAATAGTTTTGAAATCCATTAATATTTTTAAAACATTATTGATATTGATTCTTGAATAAATTATATGGCATGTGAAATATTGGGTTTGTGGATTCCTGCGTGATATTTAATGAAACTATTATTTGATAAATGAATAGTCCCTTGATTTAATTTTAAAATAATCCCATGGGAACCTCATTATTTATGTGATTAGTCCAGGACAATCATGTTAGTATGTAAATTGTTAATTTACTAATGTCTTCTGAAAAATAATTTATTCATGCTGGCTTTATAAAATGTTTAATAAATACTTAATAATCATGATTTTCTTTAGAATGGGTGGTGTACTAATTATATTTTTTATGTTCATTCCTATTTTAAATTTTAGTTTTGAAAAATGAAACTTTTTTTAAATATTAATGTGGGTTTTGAAATGAAAAAGAGGGTTTCCCTTAACATTAACTAAAATGGATTTATTATTTTGAAACTCATAAAGTGATTTCAAAATGAAAATGTAATGTTTTAAACATTTCAAAGTGTTAATATTTCCATGTAAATGATTTTAAACTATTATTTTATTGTTAATGGTTTTTTAATATTATTTTAAAAAATTTCACTTGATGCTAATAGTTTTTATAGAAAAGGGGGTTCGTATCCCGTTAAGTGTTTTGAAAAAATTGGTCTATTTTTATGTGGAATAAAAAAACCAATTTCAAGTGGGGTTTTAAGAATAAAAAAAATCCATTTGAAATTTGAAAGTGTTTTTGAGATTATATTTGAAAATTTAAATTAATATGTTGTAATTTAAATTTTTTGGTCTCTTATGAAGTGTTTTATAATACGGATGGTTTCAATATGAAATTTGAAACACGTTCATAGTCATAAGATCATTAATTTATTATTAATTAATATCTTTCCATAAACCTAATTTTTTTTGGAAGTCAACCACTTATTCTTTTATTCATTCTAGGGAAGATGATTTCTATGTTTTACTCATTTTATAATACCTAGAAGACTCACTATAGTGTTTGAAATAAGTGGGAATATGAAATCACACATTTTTTTTGACTTGGAAATCATATTATAGTATTCTTGAAATAAGTTTTCTATTCAATGGGTAGTGGTTCTTTTATACTTGTTCCAAGGTGATCATGTATCTCGATCCATTAGAAATGAGGGAAAGGAGTATAAAAGAGTAAGGTAATTGTGAACATGTATTGTATGATCACCTCATTTGTCAAACCATTGTGTTCCTGGTAAAATTTTCAGCCTTTTCCAAATAATAATAAATATTTTCCAATGCTTCAACAACTCCTAGATTGAGAAAATTTAGATTTAAGTAGAAAAAAATCAGCCTCACCAGCTTCATCTCTTGAATAGTTATTATTGAATTTTTTTTCTTGAGACTCACCCTCCATCTCACATAGACATGAACCTATGTTAGTTGAACTAATATAAGAAGTAATCATCCCATATTAGGTAACAGTGATCATTTTTGGATGAATTCAAAGGGAAATATGTACCATAATATAGCAATTATTTTATTAAATTCAATTAACTATTTTATTCCAAGAATACTGAAATTATTTGTAACAATCAAATATTGGGTTCACCTTATTAGAATCATCTATAACTTTTTTCCTTTTATAATGAACATCTTATGTGTATTTATTTATTTTCTATAAAAAATGAATATTTTTTGAACCTAATAAGATGAATATAAATCAAAAGTTGATAGATTCTAATTATTTGAAAAAAGAGTATGAATATAGAGTTAAAGAGTTCATAAATGTTTCAATAGAGCATGCATACAAACCTTCTCAAATCCTTTGTACATGTTTCTGTCATTGTTATTCAAGACAAATTACTCTGGAAGAGTTGAAATAAAATTTGATTTGTCACAGATTATATCAGAGCTATTAAAGTTGGACTAAACATTGGGAAAAACTAAACATGCAAATTGATTGGGTTGATACTATGTTTTATGGATCATTTGATACATAGACCATCGTAAATGATGATGGAGATAATATAGAATAAATGACAATGACAATGAAAATCGAAGATGAACTTCATGATTTTAAAATTTTGTTTGAGAATTTAAATAGTTGTACTAAGAGATAATTGTATATTGGTTGTACAAAATACACAACATTTTTAGCTATATTGAAGGTATATAATTTGAAATCTGGAAGTAGATGGAGTGAAACCAACTTTACAGAACTACTTGGTCTACTGAATGATATATTACTAGAATAAAATTAACTTCCATACTAAAAATAGGATCCTGAATGAATGTTATATTCAATGAGAATTATCTCTAAAAAATACATTCTTTTCTAAAATATTTTACATCCTTTCTCTAAGACCATGAATCACTCATAAAATTTCCTATGTGTAGAATTGATCAATACACGAAAAATTAATGAAGTCCTTTAAAAGATGTATGGTACTTTCCTACAATTACATGGTTTAAAAGACTATATAGATGTTATAAAACTGTGAGACAATTGGCATGACATGAATATATAATAATTAAATATGAGAACCTATGTTATCCAATATATTCTATTTAGTGGAATAAAATTGATTACAAGTATCCTAAATTTGGAAATGAGCCAAGAAACTTTTGTCTTAAGTTATATAGAGATGGAATAAATATTTTTTATATATAGATTAGTACTCACAATACATGGACCTTCATGTTGGTAAATTATAACTTACTACAATGGTTATGTATGAAGTAATAATACATTATGTTGAATTTTTTTATATCTAAACCAAATAAACCCTGTAATGATATTAATTTCTATTTGATCCATCGATCAAAGATCTAAAATTGACATGGGATATAGGTGTTATAATGTATAATGCTTATATAAGTGAATAATTCACATTGAGGACCATGTTCTATGGGATGATAAAGAAATTTCATTCTTATGCAAATTTTTAGGATATAAGATCAAGGAAATATTAGGGTATACCATTTGTGAAGAATTCACACACTCAATTTTGTTGAAACATTCCTCGAAGTCTGTGTTTTTAGGACATCAATTTGTTTTACCTTGATGACATAAATACCAACCCTGGATGACAAAATTTGATGAGAATACCAAAAAAGGTACAACACCTCCTCCAATAATGGGGGATCAACTGTTCAATAAAGTAAAATTTACTGAAATTATTTTCATTAAACCATTTTAATAAAACCATATGAAATTAGGTTGAAAAAAAGAGATAAATTTTCAGGGAATTACCATATTGTAATTACTTGTATGTCATGAATTTTATTGATGTCATGCATGTAGAAAAAAATTTATTTGATAGTGTTATTTACACATTACTAAATGTTTCCAACAAAAAAAAGATGGCATCAAGGCTAGGATGGACATGATTGACATGGGGAGAAGTAAAGAGTTGTCACCGATGAAGGGTAAAGGGTATACTATTATGACTTCAGAAGCTTACACTATATCTATATATGAAAAAATGTAATTTCTAATTTTCCTTAATTGTATTAAATTTATATAGGGGTATTAATAAAATATCAATAATGCTGTTTTAATGAATAATTTGAAGTTATAAGGACTAAAATAACACGACTGTCATGTTTTAATTCAAGATTTGATGCTCATTGATTTACATTGATTTCTGCCTAAAAATATACAACATACATTAACTAGACATTACTTAATCTTCCAATCTATATGTAGTAAAGTTATAGACCTGGTGAAGTTTCTAATCATTAATAAGGAGGTTGAAATATTATTATATGAATTAGATATATTCTTCCCAATATCATTATAAGAACCTGATTTTTCACTTAGGTTTGGATCCTTAATTTTTAGTCTAAATCTTTACTTTAGACCTAATATAGATTCCTAATGAATTAGAAAAGGTTTTGAGGGTGTCCGGGGCTTGTTTGGAGCTCAGAACACCTCTTTTTTTCGAAAACAGGCCAAGTCACATGGTTTGCACATGGTTAGTGAACAGTTTTCTTAACCATGCAGATTGTGTTTTTTTGGATAGTGGAACCTTGCACAGCTTGGGCATGACCATGCAGCCAAACCATGCGAACACCCCTTTTTCCCAGGTTTGGCCAGAACCATCTCGCACGGTTTGCGCAGGGTTTAACAGACCATACAGATAAACTGTGCATAGGCTAAAAACTTGTGTAACATGTCTAGAATGATCTCAATGTTCTATTAATCCTTCCCCTTCCCCCCTAATCCATGTTTATGAAATATTGACCTATGTTTCTCTCATTTTAAATCATTTTAAAGATATAAACTTGGAAACAAGATATCTCCTTCATCCGGCATCTGATCGAGCTTCTGTTTATTACATAGGATGCGCAACAGTAAGTACTCAAGTTCTCTTTAGACATTTTTCTTCTCTTTCTCTCTCAATCTAGATATCTCCATGAGATAATTTTTCAACTTTTCTTAGATATACTCTGATTCTAGGAAAATAAAGCGCTGATACCAGAGGATAAATATCATACAACCTTAATGTGGGTGGTCTATAACTCATCCCTAAAGTTTGTTGTTTTTGAAATGTTCGTGTGGGGCCCACTGGTTTCTATGGAAACAATTTCTTAAATTAACAAGGCTTGATTACTCATTAGAATTTTATGGTTATTCTCTTCCAAATATGTGATTAGTTTTTAGTGGTTTCACCCGCAACTCAATCAGCCTCATGTAGAAGGTTATGCCATAATTGATTTTTTAGTGTTTTAACAAATTTGATCCACCGTTCGAGTGTGACTTTTCTTGGCCTTTATAAAGGTGAGTCTACTTATCATAAATGACTTGTTATTACTGATAATTCCATAATGTCGTGTACCATATATGCTCACCACTTGACCCACCTAAGGTAAGTGCTTTCATATGTTTATTAAACATAAAATATGAAATTTAAAATGGAAAGTATACCAAGTATATAACTTGGAATTATTAAATGAGATTGAATAAAGTTTATGTGTCTATAGCACCCCTTTCCATGTTGATGGAAGGTAGGAGAGTGAACCTCTATAATTTAATAAGCCTTAATGGCTAACTAAGACTTGATTAAATGGTTGCAACGCTACATGGAGTATCCACACTAATGGAAGGCAAGGCTTGGACCAATGGTTTCAACTATAATTGACCTATCCATAGTAATGGAAGGAAATAAATGAACCAAATTAATTATTACATGAATACAATATCAAATAGGAATGAACTGACTCATGCATGCCATGGATTCTGAGTGGAGAATACCTTGGGTCTCAGGAACCCCATTCCAATTCAATGATACAGTTTGCTTAGGTTGATACCCACCTAGACTCTGGTTCTTGTCTATTACTTGGATTCCCATTATACTACTATTGGGTCCCTTTCTTTATTAGAGGATAACTCGTATACACTCCTTGGATCCAACATTGACTTGTAGGCTCCATAGTGAATGCCTATCAGACCTATGTGTTTTCTTAGCCCTGTTTTACCTTGGTTGATTACCTTGGACTTGGTAGGCGCCTTATTGTGGAATGCCTTTGATTATGCTCCCTATTACACTCTTACCCCTTTACTAGACTTAGATACTATTGAGTTAGCTTTCGATGAGTTTACGTTACCTTGGTTTTTACCTAGGAACTCTGTTAGAGGATATCATTGTCTATTTTCCTATTACGTCTTGGGAACTTCACTACTTATACTATCATGATGTGATGTCTGTGTTGGATATGCCTAACGTGACCTATTAAAATTAAATAGTAATTTATTAATTAATGAAATGGTTACATGTTTAGACACCAGCTGAGGGCTGAAGTAGGTACTTGGGTATTTATTTATTTTTTACTGCTTTTTTTACTTTACATATATGTCTTCATAGTTCTATATTTCATTACATGGGCCAGATGTTATAGACACTTTTGGCGGTGGCCGATTAATATTTATCTCACACCCTATCCAAGCACTGTTTGGTACCTGAAGTAGATTACATGGTTGCAGGTATTGATAAAGGGAAGTATATAGCTTCCAATACTTGATTTTGTGCTGATCAGATGGAGCTTGATGGCAGATAACCGAGTATAATCTTTGGATGCTTGGAGTATACTTTGTTTTCTTTTACCTTGTGGAACATGTTATGATTATTGTATTGTATCCATGCTTTCTAGTTTTCCAGTGACTTGAAATTAAATCATCACTGTTCAAGTTGATATAGTTAGTGTTATTCTTTTTTATCTATTGCATCAGTTTGCTTTCGCTATTTATTTACATTTCTTCTTCTATTTATTTATATTTCTTCTGCTATTCACTATTCATTTATATCTCTTCCACTGTGCTACACTCTTCTAATGAGGGTATATTCTTCCCACGGACACACCATAGGCCCTCACTACTAGTCAGAAACCTCTAGTGTTCAGAAAGATGCGCTTGAGGCCATGTGGACCACCGAGCTCAGGGCACCGTTAAGTGGCATCCGGGTCTGGGTCGTTACAAAGTGGTATCATTTGTGGTTTCATTTATTTTCTTGAATCACTATTTTGAGACAATAGATTGGATATTAGAAATTCTTGGGACTTGGTCATAATCTATGCTTGGGCATCACAAACCCATGTTTGGGGTAAAATCCAAGTTACCCATAGTGTAATTTTTGTTTTATTTTTCCTATTACAGTTGATATTATTTCACCATTGGGTGACTCACATGTTAGGTGGTGTTGTTGATTATTACTCATTTTGAGAATTTATTTCATCCTTGGCCTGATGATATTATGGAAAGAAGTATTGCTACATGCATCATCATAGGCACCTAGAATTCACATGTCATGCATATTTCCATGCCATATAGGGGCATTTCACTGCTTTGAATTACTTGATATGCCAGTGATTGTTGAGTGATGTTGTGATATTTTCTTGTACTTGTATTAATTTGGAATCGATTGCGTGATTTTCTGTCTCAATTCATGAGGTGTATGGGCCCTCATGGGTCGTAATGATTAATTTACCGAGTCAATACACTATGTTATAAGTAAATGGGTGTTGTTTTTGGTGATAGGTGTATGGGAACTGATTCATCAAAAATGACTATCCATTATAAAGTAAATCCTAAATTCTAAAATGATTTGGTTGCACATATTTATCCTGCCTTTTCATATTAAGAAAGTTAAAGTAGTGAACCTAGGAATTTACTAAAAAATGACATGAAACTTATACTTGAGCACTTTTCGATGCCTGGATGTCTAAGTGGGTAGTTTGGGTTGCATTCCTTGGGTATTTAGTTTTCTTATGTCCAACATCCATTAGTGATGATATCTACTTGCTTCTATGTTTTTTCTAGGATGTGTGATTGACATTTTTCGACCAATGCCGCCATGACGTTCTCGTGTCATTTTCCAGGATAGTGGTGATGACCATGCTCCAGACATGGTGGGTGGTGAGGTGCTAATATTACTTCCAAGAGTTCCACTTAAGGAACTACCTACTGTACCTAATCAATGAACTGATTCCAAAGTGCATGATAATTTCTTACATATGATTCAGTCCATGATTGGTGCTCCACGGGTTGAACTTATGATGGATGATCTGACCAGTGAGTTCTAGCAACAACATCCTCCTACTTTTTCAAGGGATGGAAGATCTTAGGACAATGAGTCTTAGGTAAAGGCAATTATGTCTATATTTGAGCATATAAAAACACCTCAAGAGTGGAGAGTAAAGATTTCTACATACATGCTTTGGGATTCATCCAAGTGTTGGTGGGATGTCATTACCTAGGTCGGACGTCGTCAGGTCATGTTATGGGTTGATTTCCAGACAATCTTCTATGATCATTTCTTTCCTCAGTCATTGAGAGATGATAGATCCAGAGAGTCAATGCATCTCAATCAGGGTTCTAGGTTAGTTATGGAATATTCAGCACATTTCATTGATTTACAATGCTTTTCACCACTTCTAGCTAGTGATGCGCTTTCGCGTGCAAGAAATTTTGATGATGGGATCCAGTACGCCATCCGAACTCGAGTGAATGTCTTTTACCTTCCAACCTTCTCTGCAATAGTTGAACATGCCCTTATCACTGAGCATAACCTAAGTGACAGAGTGAGTAATGGGTTTAAAGGATCAATGACACATTAGGCCAGTAATTCTTCCAGTGGTAGGAAACATTCCCTTGAGGTTTATTGTCAGGGCAGTGGTAGCCAGAGTATCCAGTTTGATAGCTCTGTAGCATGTCATCAGTGTGGAAAACTAGGGAATAAGAAACCCCAATGTGATAGAGACCCTATGGAGTGCTGGGATTGTGGTCGTATGGGTCATATTCAGTGATTTTGTAGAACCTTTCCACCATATTCAAGAGGAAAATAGTTAGCTTCAGATCCACCTTCAGGAGTGGGTTATTTTGTGCCATGTCAGGTGGGGATTTGGTGTAGAACTGGCAGGTCTGGCCAAGGAGGAGGTCGTGGCCGTGATAGTTTGATCCCTGATCACTAGTAGAACCATCAGAGTAGTCATGATAATGGTAGTCCATCTGTTGCACAGGGTTGTGTATCAGGTCAGTTGCATGCCTTACAACCGATACCCGAGGATCAGGCTACAAGACCATCTACAATATGAGTTACTATTCTAGTAGCCTCTACTATTATCTCTACTTTTTTTGATAAAGGTTTTTCAAACTCTTTTATTTTTATATCTATTGTGAAAAGTCTCGGACTAGAGATACGGTATCATTATAGTGTAATGAACCTCGATACACCGTTGGGAATATGGATGAAGAGCATACGCCAGTGCTGGGACAGTCCCCTTGAGGTAGGAAGTTACCGTTTCATGTGGAATATCTTTTTTCTCAAGATGACAGGCTTAAATGTCATTCTTGGGATGGACTGGTTAGTTCACTATCACTTTTTTGTAGACTATCATCGCCAAAGGGTTTGTTTTACATCACCAGAATGAAACAATTATGTTTTCAAAGGTGAGTTGGATGTCCAGGCTAGGAGAACGAGACCAAAGCATCTTGGGATAGGTGAAGTGACCGCCCAGATTGTTAATCTTTTCATGGAGTATCATGGTTTTCTTCAAACTAGTTTCCCTATAGTAGTTTATCATTTTTGGGAAGTCTTTATTAATGAATTTTCTGGATTACCTCCTAATATAGAGGTAGAGTTTACAATTGAGCTTGTTCCAGGATCAGCACTAGTGTCCATTTCTCCATACATAATGGAACCTACTGATCTTTAAGATCTCAAATGAAAGATAGAGGACTTAGAGGACAAACGATTTATACGGTCTATTACATCATCTTGGGTTTCACCTGTGCTTTTTTCTAAGAAGGCATATGTAAATCTCTATTTATGCGTGTACTACCAATGGTTGAACCAGATTACAGTCAAGAACCGATATCCACTTCCTCGAATAGATGATCTCTTCGACCAGCTCCAAATAGCAAAGGGGTTCTCTCAGATCAAATTTAGGTCGGGTTATCATCTGGTGCGAGTCAGATCATCAGACATACCTCGTACAACATTCCGTTGTATGTATGGTCTCTACGAGTATCTTTTTATGCCTTTCGGTTTTACGAACATGACTTCTATTTTTATGGCTTTGATGAATAGGGGTTTCCATTCTTATTTGGACTCTTTTGTCATGGTCTTTGTGGAATACATCTTGGTGTATTCATGCACTCATAACAACCATTCCAAACATCTTGAGATCATTCTGAGTACACTAAGAGAGCATCAAATTTATTCCAAGCTTGCTAAATGTGACTTCTGGATTGACAAAGTCCACTTCTTGGGTCACATTATTTCAAAATCTGGAGTATCTATTGACCCTAAAAAGGTTAGTGCTTTAGTTTCTTGGGAGTATCCCAAGAATGTGTTTGATATCAGAAGTTTATTGGGGATGGATGGATATTATAGGAATTTCATACAAGACTTTTCACATCTTTCTTCACCTCTTACTGGGATTACAAATAATGGTTTTAAGTTCTTGTGGTCAGAAGAATCCTTTCAAGATCTTAAAGGGAGGCTTGTCTCGACACCTATTCTGATTCTTCCAGAACCTGGTAAAGGTTATATCATCTTTTATGATGCATCAGGCATTGTCCTAGGAGCAGTGTTGATGTAGGAAGACAAATTCATTATGCACGGATCTCAATAGTTGAGTCCTCACGATAGAAATTTCCCGAAACAAGACCTTGAGCTAGTAGCAGTTGTCCATGACTTGTGTTGATGGAGACATTATCTCTTGGGTGAGCACTTTTTGGTGTATAAAGATCACATGATCCTCAAGTATATCTTTTATCAGCATGACTTGAACCTTTGATAGTGAATATGGGTCAACATTTTAAAATCCTTTGATTTTGATCTTGCCTATATGCCTGGAAAAGGTAATGTGGTTGCATATGCATTGAGTCGGAAAACTAAAATGCAGGCCTTACATGAATCCAGTGATGAATGGAAGTTAATGGCCCTCTTTTTTGAACTTAATCTAAAGTATCATTACATTCATGAGCAATCTTACCTCTCAGCCTTAATAATTAACTCTTCCCTCCTTGATAAGGTAAAGAGTATGCAATTTTTAGATCCTGATGGTTTGGTTCTCTAAGAGAGTATGTCAGGAGATAAGCCACCTTCAGATTGGTTTATGGATAGAGATTACGTACGGTGTCTGTGTGGACGTATCTGGGTTCCTGAATATGTGAGAGAGGAGTTGATGATAGAGTCCCATGTTTCCCAGTGGGAATCTCATCCAGGAATCTAAAATATGTATCGAGATATGTGATTCTAGTATTGGTGTCTTGGGATGAAACTTTAGATTACAGGCTTCATCACTAGGTGTTCCACTTTTCAGTAGGTGAAGGTAGAGCACCAGCAAACTTCAGGCCTGTTATATCCACTTCCAGTTCCAAAATGGAAATGGGAAGATGTTGCTATGTATTTTGTAGTTGAATTATCAAGGTTGTTGAGGGGTAGCGATGCTATCTGGGTAGTCATTGAATAACTAATGAAATCTTCCCACTTCATTCCTTTTCGGGAGACTTTCTCAGTTGATGAGTTAGGAAGTCTGTATGTTCGTGAGATTTTATGACTACACAGGGTTCCACATACTATCGTTTCATATAGGGATGCTCGTTTCACTTCATGGTTATGGTATGGTTTATAGAAATCTATGGGAACTCATGTGCTTCTAAGCAAATCTTTTCACCCTCATACCAATGAATAATCAGAACAGAAAATACATGTTTTAGCGGATATGCTCTAAGCATGTGTCCTTGATTTAGACGGATCTTAGAAGAAGCATATCCCTCTCATAGAGTTCTCTTATAACAACAGTTTTTAGGTGATGATCCAGATGGCTCCCTTTGAGGCCTTATATGGTAGGCCATGCCATTCACCTTTGTGATTGATAGAGGTTAGTGAGGCTTTCCTTCTAGGTCCTTGTCTCGTTCAAGAGACTTCAGAAAAGGTCTTGCTGACCAGGAAGTGTATGACTACTGCTCAGTCTAGACAGAAATCTTATGACAATCACCATCAATGACCTCTTGAGTTCGAGGTTTGGGGTCATGTTTTTCTTCAGGTATCACCGAGGCTAGGGCATAGATGGTTAAGGAAGTAGGGAAAGATGTCACCTTATTACATCAAGCAATTTGAAATTCTAGAGAAAGTTGAGCCAGTAGCGTATCAGTTGATACTAACTGAATGGTACCATTCCATGAATGATGTCTTTCATGTCTCATAGATTTTAAAATATCATGCTGATCCATATCATACCTTTGATCCTGAGGAAGTTGAGTTAGATGATGATTCTTCCTTTGAGGAGTATTCAATACACATCGTTGACTGAAGCAAAAATGTTTTCTGAGGAAATTCTGCACCTCACATACGGGTGATATAGTAGCACGGTCGAATACAGGATGAGACTTTGGAGAGGGAAGTTGATGTTCATGGTTAGTGGCCAGAGTTGTTCTCAGACAATGTTTCTTTACCCTTGGAAGGAGAACTCAGGGGTGAGTTCTTTTAAGGGGGGAAGACTATAAGAACCCAATTTTTCACTCAGGTTTGGATCCTTAATTTTTAGTATAAATATTTACTTTTGACCTAATATAGATGCCTATTGAGTTAGCAATGGTTCTGAGGGTGTCCGGGGATTTTTTAAAGCTCAGAAAACCTCTTTTTTTTGGAAAATAGGCCAAGTCACATGGTTTGCGCACAATTAGAACATGGTTTGCCTACCCATGTGGATTGTGTTCTTCTATATAGTGGCACGTCGCACGACTTGTGCATGGACATGTAGCTAAACCGTGTGAAGGCCCCTTTTCCAAGGTTCGGGTAGAACCATCTCACACGGTTTGTGCATGGTTTGACAAACCGTGCGGACAAACCGTGCGTAGGCTAAAAACCTATGTAAAATGTCGAAAACTCTCTTAATTATCTATTAATCCCCCTTCCTCCATAATCAAATTTTATGTGGTGTTGACTTAATTATCTCTCATTTTGGAGAATTTTGAATATCCAAACATGGAAAAAAGAGATCTCCTTCATCCAACATCTGATCGAGCTTCTGTTCATCATGTTGGATGCGCAACTATAAGTACTCGAGTTCTCTTTAGTGTTTTTCTTCTCTTTCTCTCTCAACCTAGATATCTCCATGAGTGAGTTTTCACTTTTTCTTAGATCTACTCCAATCTGAGGAAAATCCAGGGCTGATACCAGATGAGAAGTATCGTATAACCCTGGGGTGGGTAGTCTATAACTCATCCCTAAAGTTTGTTGTTTTTGGAACATTTGTGTGGGTCCCACCAGTTTTGTCAGAAACTATTTGTTAAATTAACATGTGATGATTATAATCATTAGAATATTATGGCTATTATCTTTCCAAATACGTGATTAGTTGTTAGCGGTTTCAACCACGACTCAATCCCTCTCATGTCGAAGGTTATGCCATAATTGAGTTTTTAGTGTTTCAGCACGTTTGAGCCACCGTTTAGGTGTGAATTTGATTGACCTTTCTAATGGTGAGTCTTCTAATCATAAATTACATGTTATTACTAAGAATTTCATAATGTAATGCACCATATAAGCTCACCACTTGACCCACCTAAGGTAAGTTATTTCAAATGTTAATTAAATATGAAATATGAAATATAACATGGAAAGTATACCAACTATATAAATTGGACTTATTAAATGAGATTGAATAAAGGCTACATGTCCACAACACCCCTTTCCATGTTGATGGAAGGTAGTAGAGTGAACCTCAATAATTGAATAAGCCTTAATGGATAACTAAGACTTGATTAAATGGTTGCAACACTACTTGGACTATCCACCATAATGGAAGACAAGGCTTAGACCAATGGTTTCAAATCTACTTGACCTATCTACACTAATAGAAGGAAATACTTGAACCAAATGAATTATTACATGAATAAAATATCAAATAAGAATGCACTGACTCATGATTTCCTTGGATTCTGAGAGGAGAATACCTTGGGTCTCGAGAACCCCATTCCGATTCAAGGATGCAGTTTTCTTAGGTTGATGCCCACCTAGACTTTAGTTCTTTGCTATTCCTTGGATTCCGGGTATACTAACATTGGGTACCTTTTTTTATTACAGGGTACCTTAGATACACTCCTTGGATCCATCATTGAATAGTTGGTGCCATGGTGAAAGCCCATCGGGCCCATGTCTTTTCTTAGACCCTTTTTACCTTGGTCGATCACTTTGGACTCGGTAGGAACCTTATTTTGGAATGCCTTGGATTACGCTCCTTGGATTACACTATTAACTATTATCTAGACTCAGATACTATTGAGCTATCTTTCCATGTGTTTAAGTTACCTTGGTTTTTACCCTGGAACTCCCTCACTGGATATCATTGTCTAGTTTCCTTGTTACATCTTGGGACCTTCACTAATTATACTATCATGAGGTGGTGTCAGTGTTGGATATGCCTTACTTGACCTATTAACATTAAATAGTAATTAATTAATTAATGAATTGGTTACATGTTCAGACACCAGGTGAGGGCTAAATTAGGTACTTGGGTATTTAGTTATTTTTTACTGCTTACTTTACTTTACATATATGTCTTCACACTGCTATATTCCATTACACCTGATGAATGTTATAGACACCATTGGTGGTGGCCCACTGAGATTTCTCTCACTCCCTCTATGGGCGTCGTTTTGTACCTCGAGTAGATTATATGGTTGCAGGTATTGACAAAGGGAAGCATGCATCTTCCAATATATGATTTTGTGCTGATAGGATGGACCTTGATAGATGATCACCGAGTAGGATCTCAGGATGCTTGGAGTAGACTTTGTTTTCTTTTACCTTGTGGAACATGTTACACTTATTGTCTTGTATACATGATTTACAGTTTTCTAGTGACATGAAATTACATCATCACTGTTCCAGTTGATATAGTTTGTGTTATTCTTGTTTATCTATTGCATCAGTTTTCTTCCGCTATTTATTTATATTTCTTCCGCTATTAACTATTCATTTATATCTCTTCCGTTGTGCTATAGTTTGATAATTAGGGCATAGTCTTCCCATGGAATCACCCTAGGCCCTTACTGCTAGTCGGTAGCCTCTGGAGTTCGAAAATATGCCCTTGAGGCCATGTGGCTCACCTGGCTTGGGGCACCGTTAGGTGGCATCCTGGTCCGGGTCGTCACAATCATTCTTTGATATAATGGTCGAACTGATGGTTTAGTTAGTTATAGAGGTTCAACTACATGTTCATGTTTATTATAGATGGATGTACCTCATTTAATGGTATATTATGATTTTGAAAGGGTATGTCATGAATCAACGTTTTATATAATGTTTTATTATTGAATGATATATTATTGAAGAATCTATTGAATTATTTACCGATTACATATTAGATTTTTGTATCATCAGTCTCTCAAAGTCTAGTCATAGTGTAAGACTTATGGGTGAGGAGATTTTTGAAGGATATATTGTTACAATTACCATCATAGTGGGAGAGAAAATAATCGTTACATTTTACATAATAGTGAATATGTTGATCCATATGTTGAATCCCACAAATCAATTATTAGATATTTCAAATCCATCAAGGGTTGAAGGATGGATATAAAATACACATAATAAATAGATCCTAGTATGGTTCCAAGATAAAATTTATAAAGAGTTATATTAAAATATGAATTCAATTACTCAATGAGTTTAATGGAAGGCCATGGGACCGAATGAAAATTTTATATATTATACTGATTTTATAATCAATGGTTATATATTTTATAAAAAAGAACTTGTTGATTGTAGTACAATTCCAAACAATGGAGTTATTCTTAGGGTGAAAATGATGCACATATCTAGTTCCAAGGATATAAATCCAATTTATGAGAATATGTCATATTTTAGAATTATTTAATGGATATACAAGTTGGATTATAAAAAACTTAAAGTGATGGTTTTCTATCATAAATGGATTGACAATAGAGTTCAATGATTGTTGATTAAATGAGCTTCATGAAGGTTAATTTTTGTGTTCAAGGGGAGAAGGATAATCCATTCATAATGGAATCACAATAATTTTACATATTTTATGTCTTAGATCTAGAAAATATGAATGGTTCTATTATCCTACTATAGAATAAAACAACTATAGGGTCATATGAAAATTCAATCGAGGATGAACCTTTCATTGGGATATCACAATTAGTTCATGGAGGTCCCAATGTAAACAATTTCTTATACATTAGAGGGTAACAAAAAGAGGGAATCAAGATTCTTGATGGAGGAGAAAATTTCCTTCAACCTTAAGAAAATGATATTTTAATGATAAGGTTAAATTATTTTTTAATATCTTATGACTTTCCTCATAATATTATCTTCTCTCAATTGTATTAACATAATATAAATTAAATGTTTGACTACTCATGAAAACAATGTTTTCTTCACATGATGACATTACCAACCCCAGGGAATAACTAAACATTGAAGTTGAAACTGTATAATTATTAGTGAATCAACAACATGTTGATGAAAAAAACATGAACGACACAACATCACAATGTTGAATAAAATTATCAAGTAAAGAAGTAAGGGTATAAAAATTGAGATTGGATGGAATCAACAAGGCCAACCTATTGACCCCAACAAGTCAATGTTTATTATTTATATTGGGGACATAAAAAAGGATGAATGTTTTGATTGATATAGATTCATGGATCCATGTATACCCTATAACAAAGGAAACCCTTTGGGAAGATATAAATGTAATTTTATGATATACTTTATCTATTTTACCAAAAAGTTATTTAGTGAAACATTGATTTAGTTTTCATTATTCATTATATATTTTATTTCTTTTAGAATATTTCGATAAGATAAATGTCTTAATGACTACTGGAAAATCCCATAGAGGCATTCCGACTCTTCTTACCAAGTTACATCTTAGGGATTCTGAGAAGAAAGTAAATCCCCACCAACCAATTAGTTATGAACACATTGTAAAATAGGAAACATGTAATCTTTTCAACATTAATCATTATACAAAACCATTTTAGTATCATTATATTCAATAATATATTATTTCACATTACTTATTTTATCTAATTTGAATCAAAATTGTTAATTTATGAAACAAAAAAAGAGTGTTGAAAATGAATAACATGCATGAAAAACAATGTACCCCTATCACAAAGCAAGGATGGTGTACACTAAACTAGAGAAGAAATTGATATGTATTTTAAATAAACAATAAATTATTTATGTGATATTAAATAAAATATTTTCCTTTATTTATATGCACATTGAATAATCGAAATTCGAATCAACTTCTATCCCACGTCAAGTGATATGGAAGGAGGCTTGAGTAAATAAGTAGGGTAAACTAGTTGATGAAAACACAAAATAATTATAGGAAACATGTGTATGTATGAAATAATAGTAATTATTTATTATTAATAACATTACTACATAAAAATATATATTTATGTTCATATGTTATTTGTATAGTTTAGATACAAAAATTGGTAGCCACCATACTGGAAGAAAAACATCATTCAGTAGCTTTGAATCCACTGGAAAAATATGGTTGTGTTAGAGGATTAGGTTTTAGATTTTATCCTAAAACATATTTTGAGAAGATAAAACCAAAATAAGTTTCATAAAATATGATGAAAGGATTGTAGGAAAAAATATATGGTTTGTAAGATATTATTGTTCGGTCTATTTTGGTAGACCAATATATGATAAATGATCAAAGTGAACTAGTGGTGGATCAAAGATATGCACATAAAGAACCAAATGACCCGACTAACTTTAAGGATAATCATTCCCCTCAACCACATTCCTTACCCAAGGTAATACATTTTTTCATTACTCTTTCTCCTAAATGCGAATCAAACAAATTATGATTAATTTATATTACTAAAATTAATTAGGGTAAATTTGTATGTGATTTATATATATCAACACACATGAAACACCCTGTTGGGATGAGTATGGTGTATAATATCTAGAGAGAAAAACTACACAATAAGGAACTCCCCAAATATCACATGAGAGTAGGCATTGAGGTAGATCAAGAGTCGACCACTGAGTTTACTATTTAACTTGATGATACGAATATTACAACTGTCAATGATGCTATTAGAACTTTTCTATCATGGATATTTAATATTATAAAGATACATGAGGTATGTATTTTAAAAAAATTATTTTGAAAAACCTTTAACAGTTGATGAAAAAGGCCTGTAGTGAGGTATGGTATTACAGATGGATAAAGAAATTGGGAAATAGAAGGTCGGATCTTGAAAATCTAGTGAATCAACCAATAAATCTAAAGGAACTTCCAAGAGTACCTTCTCCCAAATAGTTACACATCAACATTTATTATCTTTAAAACTTCATATAAATATCAAATTTGAAGATGAAAATATGTCTTACATTCCATATGAAGAATAAATATTTTGAATTTTCATTACAGATGTAGTTGTTATCAAGAGTATAAATACAATTATCAAGTTTGAATGGTGGGAGCCTTAGTTGTGAATACATAAATAAGGTACATTTTCAAAATATGTCTATCCAAGTAGTGATCTAATATGTTCATTAAATTTAGAAATTATTCATATTTTCTATAGGATTTTATTGCTAAAATGTATAGGGAAAACCCTGTGAAGAACAATTTGGATTCATTAATCCTAGTACCATTTCTATAGAAGAAACATTTCTTCGGAGAAGGAAGAAATTGAGAAGAAGAAAGATGAGCTATAAGATACATTTGAGAAAAAAATAATATACAAAAAACTCTTTTTTATGTATACAATTCATGGGTAAAACTATAAAATCCAATCACATAAAATATATTTTTATTTTTTTCATTACTTATTTGTTTTTTTAATAAGCATTGGATGCTGATAGAACCAATCTGGATACTCCAAATATTTATTTTTGGATTCAATGCATAGATATCCAAAAAACCGATAACAAAAGATGTGTATTGTGAATTTTTAATACGCTAAAATCAAAATTTTATTAATAATCTTTGAATTATATGTTTTAGTCTATTTTTAATAGGATTTTTGTATAATAGGGTGATCTCTAAAAATAGGCCAAATCATGACATGAAGTTGGTGACTGAACATAAAAAGCCTATGGATTACTTTTAATATAAACCAATTAAGGAATATATAGAATTATTTAACTATGAAAAGAAATTTCAAAACAATTTACTTATTTTGGTCAATTTCTCTGTAGTGTTTTAAGTAGGATAATGGAAATGATTATGGATATTATTTTTAAAAATTTATGAGAGAAGTCATAAACCATGAAAATACCATCATCCCAAACATGTAATTTCCAATGGTAATTAAAATTTCATTAAAAATATTTATTAATTGTATGTTTTCCTATATTTTCTCTATAATAACAAGATTTATGACAACCTTTATACTCAAAAGAATAAGTAAATTTGTTTATTGATGAGTGCGTAGTATACATGGTGTGAGAATGTTTTTCGACAATAAATTTAGGTGATTACCTACTATGTTTTTGATCTAGTATAGGATATGACCTTAAAAATATATTTAGGGTAGGAAGAATTATTATCATAATGTTTATATATATTATTTATGATATATTTCTCAAGGAGAATTATAATAGAGGAAATCAATTTGTTTAGAAATAAGAAGAGAACACAGTGTTAGAATGGATACAAGAATCATGAAGAGGTGACTTCCTTCTACTTATTTAGTTAATTTTCTTAACATTTTATCTAATTTTTTTAGTTAATTTCCTTATCATTTTTATAATAAAATTATAATAATTCCCTATCTAAGTTTCCATCATGACTGGTGGAAAATTATAGAAGAAATGAAAAATATAATGTTTTCACTTTGGTGGGTGGTGGAATATTTTGGGCTATTCGATCATCAATTAGATACATGATATAATATCAAAAATTCTTGTGAAATCTATAAAAGTAAAACATAATGTTTACATTAAAAAATGGATTGAATAATACTTATTTTTTTAATGCACATGATGTGAAATTAAATTATTCCACCATTATATCACATACAATATCACAATAATTACATGAGTATGGTTTTTTAACCTATCGTTATTATGATAATTTCTCGCAGCATGTGAATGTTATGTTATTTTAAAGTGGTTAAATAGATCATGTTTCTGGGATTGAGATTCTAAAATATCTCATATGCATCCATAGTGGGAAAATAAAAAATTTATAGTTTCACATCATAGGTTAAAGTAATGGGACTAGTAATGCATTGTTTCATATTTATGATTAATTTATTCCTTTTTAGTATTACTAACATAATAATTGTTTTCTTATACCTATGGATTATTTTTCTTGTGTTGGGGTGATTTTTTCAAAGTGGATAATTATTGTGAGATATTGGACTTCTAGTCTACAACTGAGAAGATGAAAATAAGAAAACGGGTCAAGAATGTATACAAACATCATGAAAAAGTGAACTCTTATGAATTATTTAATTAATTTTGTCATCATTTTATCTACTATTTGTAATTTAATTTTATTATCATTTGTATCTAATATGTATTCAGTTTTTCCCATATCTTTTATAAATTGATATTTTTCATTCAACTATCTACAACAAGCCATAAATGAAAGAACATGTTCCTTTTTGATGGAAGAGGAAACCCCATACTACCTGAAATGTGAAGTGTTTGAGGTAGCATGAGGTTTTTTCTTCTATCATAATGAAATATGATCTCTATTTTTTGGGTTTTTGTAGTTAGTTGAAAGAAAAACACATATCACATACTTAATCATCCACACCACAATCTGATACATAGTATGATCGGTATAGTTTAGAGTATATATTTTTAGTTTATAATTTACATTTTATTTCAAAAACACACATCGCATAGAAAAAACCAAGAAAATAAAATAATATTGTTTTTATAATTTTGTAAAATAATCCATAAGTCCTTTTCGACATTTAGGAATCATCTGTACCTTAATCCAACATACGGTGTGGTTGGTATAGCCCCAAGTATGTCTTTTTTGTTTAAAATTGACATTAATTTTAGTAAATAAGTGAAATGGAATACTAAAAACTAATAAAACATATTTATATTATTTCTATACTTTAGAAAAATTATCTATAAGTCAGTTGTGATGCGTATGAATCTGCTGGACCTCATTCCAATACATGGTGTTCCCGATATTACTCAAACTGTCCATTATTAGTTTAAAATTGTCATTTTAGTTCCAAACATGTTTCACTCACTGAAAAATGAGAAAACATGCTCAAATTATCTTGATAATTTACTGAAAGATTCATAATTCATTTGTGATGTGTATGAATAAGTCTGACATCAAATCGACATATGATATGACTGATATGACTCAAAGTTCTTATTTCCAGTTTAAAACGAGATTTTATTAAAAAATTTGACATACTAAAAACCAATAAAACATATTAATATTTTTTTGATAATTTATGTAAAATATCCATAAATTATTTGTGATGTATAGGAACCATCTCACCTCAATCCATTGCATAGTGTGACTGGTATGACTCTAAGTGTGTCTTTTTGTTTAAAATTGACATTAATTTATGTAAAAAGACAAATCACATACTCATAACTGATAAAAAACCTTAATATTGTTTTTTTATTTTATGAAAATGATTCATAATTCATTTGTGACACATATGAATCAATTTTATCTTAATATGATGCAATATTTTCAAGGTATGACTCAAAGTATCCTCTATTAGTTTAAAAATGATAGTTTAGTTGAAAACGTTTCACTCAATGAAATTTTAGAAAAAAAACATGGACTGTATGGATAATTAGGAAAATTATTAATAATTTATTTATGACATGTTATAATTAGTCTCACATCAAACATATATATGATTTGACCAGTATGACTCAATGTGTGTGTTTCCAATTTAAATGGCATTTTAGTAAAAAACAAAAGTGATATACTCAAAACTAAGAAAACACATTATAATTGTTTTAATACTTTTGTATAATGATTCATAAGTCATTTGGGACATTTAAGAATTATTTGAACCTCAATCCGATGCATGGTGTGACCAATATAACTCCAATTGTGTGTTTTCATTTAAAATTGACATTAATTTTTTTTATAAAATACAAGGGACATACTCAAAATAAAACAAAAACATTATTATTGCTTTAATACTATAGGAAAATGATTCATAAGTCATTTTTGTCATGTAAGAATCAGACACACCTCAATCTGATATATTATGTTCCCAGTATTACTCAAAGTGTCACTTGTTAATTCAAAATTGATATTTTAATTCAAAAACTTCCATTGAATGAAAACCTAGAAAACATGCTCAAATTGTCTTTATAATTTATTACAAAAATTCATAAGTCATTTTTTATCTGTTGGAACTTTTCTCGTGTCAAACCAACACATGGTGTCATTGGTAGGACTCAATGTGCATGTTTCTTGTTTAAAATGATATTTTAGTAAAAAACAAATGTGGTATACTATAAACTAATAAAACATAGTCATATTGTTTTTATACTTTAGGATAATGATTCATAAGTCATTACTGATGTGTAGGAATTAGATAAACCTCAATATGACATACAGTGTGACCGGTAAGACTCAAAGTGTGTCTTTTTATTGGAAATTGAAATTAATTTTAGTAAACCTGAGAAGTGACAAACACAAAATAAAATAAAATACATTCATATTTTTTTATAATTTATAAAAACGACCCATAAGTGATTTTTGGAATGTTTGAATCATTCAAACCTCAATCTGATACACTATGTTCCCGGTATGACCCAAAGTGTCTGCTATCAGTTTAAAATTGATATATTTTTTCAAAAAAGTGTCACTCACTAAAATCTAAACAAAACACACTTGGATTGTCATGATAATTTAGGATAATGATTAATAAGTCATTTTTGATGTTTTTTAATTAGTATAATGTTAAATAGACACACTATGTGGACCATATGACTCAATGTGCGTGTTTCCCATTTAATATGACATTTTAGTAAAAAAACGTTACATATTCAAAACTAAGAAAAACTATTTTGATTATTTTGATAATTTAGGAAAACAACCCATTTGTAATTTTTGACATGTAGGAATCATTTACACCTCAATCAGATGCATGATGTGACATGTATAACTCCAATTGTGTCTTTTTATTTAAAATTAAAAGTAATTTTAGTATAAAATATAACTATCATACTCAAAAATTATAAAACACATTCTTATTGTTTTTATACATTTATAAAATGATCCATAAATCATTTTTTTACATGTAGAAATCAACCACACCTCAATTTGACACATAATGTGCCCAGTATGACTCAATGTTTCTGTTATCAGTTTAAGATTAACAATTTAGTTCAAAAAATTTCACTCATTTAAAACCAATAAAACATGTTCATATTGTATTAATAATATTGGAAAATGATGCATAAGTCATTTTTCACATTTAGGAATCACTATCACCTCAAACCAACACACGATGTGACCGGTATGACTCAAAGTGTATGTTTCTAGATTAGAATGAAATTTTAGTAAAAAACAAAAGTGACATTACACAAATAGATAAAATACATTCATATTGTTTTGCTACATTAAGAAAATGATCCATATGTAATTTATAAAGTGTAGGTGTAACACCCAGATAATTTATGAAATGTTTTCTTTAACTAATTTTAATTCTGTAGTAGCTTGAATTGCACAAAATCACGACTTTAAACAAACTGTGAGACAACCTTAGTAAAAATTTACCATTATAACCAAGCTTCTAGGTTAACATGAATAAGTATAACTAACTTATGAAAATGCATTGTGAATTCATTGGCTATTAATTATTTATTATTAAGAAAAATCAATTAGATATTTTTATTTTTGATTGAATTGCTATATTTAATGAAATTAATGAGATATATATGTTATATAATTCATAAAATATTTTTGATATTCATCCAATGGATATTTTAGTCATAGGGTATGAATAAACACTATTTGATTTGTAAAAACCTATATTTTTTAAACGGGTAATTTTACGCCTTTGAATGAAGAACCCATTTTAAATTAAGATTTTAACCCATTAATAATTTTTATATGACAACATAGACAAGTTATTTTGAATATGGATGTAAAAACTTACTTTTGATAAATTTATGATATTTTTTTGATAAAAGTCATGTATTGATGAATAGTAAAAATATACTAAATTTTATGTGAAATTATTTTTCCATCAAAATAATTTATATGGTTAAATTATAATATTTAATGGTTTTAAAGTATAAATATAATATATTTTTATCATTAAATATAATGTATTTCGTTAGCATTAATTTTATATTGAATCCAGATGTCAAAACATTTCAATCTTTTGTATTGTTTTACCTTTTAAAACATGTTCTCTCTTTCTGAAAATGGGATTAATTTTAAATTATTCACTACAACTTTTGTATTTTTAATTATGATAAATGGACTCCATATTTGGAATCAGTAGGTAAAAATTATGTAAATATATTTATTTTATTTTTGGGCATTATGAATAGTAACTTTGGTAATTTTTATTAACATGGTAAAGGGTAAACTGAGTAATCAAGGGTAAGAATAATGTTATAAAAATACCCAAACACCTATCTTAATATCATTAGATAAGTGTTTTTTGACCTAAATAAACATTGCGTCTAAATGGTATCTATTTGAATCCACTTGGATGAGATTGAGACATTTAATTTATTTTATTTAAAGAAAAGTTAAATATGTCTCACTAAAATTTTAATAACTAATTAATTTTAATATAAGTTTATAAAAAATATAATTTCTATTATAAATACTCATTTGAAAGGTAAAATAATTTTATTTTTCATGGTAATTTATTTTTATTTTTTATAAAATAAATAATTACTTTAATAGCTTATACATTAATGATGGAGAAATTATTTAATTTATGAAAAATAAATAATATAGTTTTTATTAAAATAATAATAACCATTAAAATATCCAAACACATGAAAAAATATTATTTTTAGAGTATGTATTGACCATAATCATCAAAGGGTTGAGTTATGGAAAATTTAGAGCCATATGGAAGATATTGTGACACTTATAATATTTTATTTAAAGTAATGTTAAAGTTGTCACCTTCATAATTTAATAAGTATAACTTTTTAAAATCTGGATTTTCAGAAGATAAATTAGAATAAAAATATTATTATGAAATCTATTATATTTGTCTTCATAATAGTATTTTTTTAAAATTTTTCCCAACATATAAGTATATTAAATAATTACACAAAACTAATTTAGTTATAATTTTATTAAAGAAAATATCAAATTAATGTCATTAAAAATATTAAAATAAATATAATTGGAGATAATTAATATGTTTAATTATATTTATAGATGTCCTAGACCCTATAGGAATATAATAAAATAATTTTTTCTATGATGACATCTTATCTTGATGTTTTTAGAAATCCATTATTTGAATAGTGTCAAAATTGACACTATTGTTGTTTTGTTAAAACAATATTTTATTAAATTATTTAAAAATCATAAAACATTTTTAAAAAATATATAATAATTATTATATGGTTTAAAACTATTTAAGGTAGTCATTTATGGTCTAATTGACATCAAATAAATAAATATTTTACCCTTTTAATATTGAAATATTTGTTATTTTAATTAAAATTAAATAGAATAACTAAGTGTTAATTAAAATTATAATGTTTAAATTGACATAAAAAATTGTCCAAAATTTATTTTTTGATTATATTAATACAATATATCATCTAATATTTAAAATTGGACATTTTTTGGGTTTTTGGGTGGGGTTTGATTTTATTATAAACTATTATTTATGGAGTTTCCAAAAGTGCTCCTCACCTCAATTATAAGAGGGAACCTCCTCTCTCAGCTCTTCACTTCAATTTGAGCCTTCAAGATCATCCATGCTCTAAAATTTTATTATTTAAACTTAATTATTTTAATTCTAGAGGTCTTGTTCATATTTAAAGTCTATATATAGTGATCATCACTACCACAAAATAATTTTTCCCAGCGCCAACCTTTATCATCGCTAACGAAAAAGCGCCGATAAAGGGGGGTACCTTTATCAGCGCTAAAAAAAGGGCTGATAAAGGGTACCTTTATGAGCGCTAAAAAAATCACTGATAAAAGTACCCCTTTATCAGCACTTTTTTTAGCGCTGATAAAGGTACCCCCTTTATCAGTGCTTTTTTTAGTAGCGCTGATAAAGGGGGGCCTTTATCAGCACTTTTTTTAAAAGCACTGATAAAGGGTTGACTTCAAAAAAAAAATTAAAAATAATATATTAATATATTAATATATAAATATAGTTATATTGATATAAATATAATATATAAATTTTAAATATATATTAGATAAGTATAAATATACATTTACACATGATATACTTAATAAATAAGATATTTAGTGAAAATGGATTATAAAAAATTAAAAAAATATTTTTAGTTATTAATTTTCTAATTATTATAGAGTAATAGTCATTCAATAACAATTTTAAGACTAAAAAAATAAAAAAATTAAAAAAGATCCAAAATATGTTGAAAACACAACTCGAACTTCAAACGGCCATAACTTTTGATCCGGGTGTCCATTTGAGCTCTACCACATATCAAATCAAAGCCTGCAATGAGATGTACACCATCATGACCGGGGGACCTTGGTCAAGGTTTTCTCTAGGCCAAAATAGGCCCATAAGGCCTCCAAAACTGAGTTTTTAGTCACGGTACCCTGATTTTTTAACATTTTGTGGATTTTCGGCCTCGTTTAAGGGCCCATTATTGGATTTTTTTGGTGGGGACTGAATTTATTCTAAGGTATTACATTCATATTGATATTATGACTTTGAAATTTTATCATTTTTTATAATTAACTGTAATTTATAATCAAATATATAACAATATATACATATTTTTTTATATATTCACACATAAAAATTTAATTTTTTAAATAGATAATTAAACGTATTTACATAAATAATATATCAGATTTATCTAAATAATAACTAATATCCATTTTATTTAAAATACCAATATATGAATATTTATATAACTATATAACTATTTATATATATTAATATAACTATATATATATTAATATAACTATATAACTATATATATTAATACAAATATATATTACTATACGAATAAATATAACTAAATATATATATAAATAAATAGATATATCATTAATAGGAGAACAAATAAATATAGGGGAGTGGCCAAGGCTTTAGGCACGCAGGGTGGAGGTTAAGAGATTAAATCTGGGAGGAAGCAGGGACGCGCGCGCATGGGTGAATCTGGTTCTAGCACTGATAAAAGGGGTCTTTATCATCGCTTTTCGGAGCGTTGATAAAGGGGACACCCCCTTTATCTTAACCAGCTTTAATAGTTATTTTCTAGCGCAGTAAAAGTCCATTTTTAGCGCTGATAAAAGGGGTATTTTTAGTAGTGCATAGAAGAGATTTAGAGGAATCGCATTGAGTAAGAGGTAATATTTTCTACCATTTTTTTCAAAATTATTTATCTTCTACTTTATCTTCATTAGTTGTTTCATTATAATGTAATAAAATCTGTATCAATAAGATATTTATATGTTATTATAATTATGAAACAACCATATTCCACCTTCTATCCATCCTATGAAAAACAAAATCACCACGTGTGTGTACGTACGACTTACCATCTTGACACTGTGGTGTAATATGTTTTTCACCACCACTTTACTTGGATGGGTATAATGATTGGAAATAATAACTATATGTGATTATTATAACATGATACTGATTTTGAAATATTATACACCATACACTTCAATACCAGTCAAAATTTATGGGAATGATATTGTCGCTCGTGAGTACGTATGACCTACCATCTCCACGATGCGATATGATTCATTCTATATGATATTCAGTAAACCATGATTATATACATGAATATAATGAATAAATATGATATATATTATTATAATACAATTTTTTAAATGATATAACCATAACCTAATAAGTGTAACATGGATTTATCAGACAAAACTTTCATAAGAACATAAAACAGTTAATATCTGAATAACAAGTGACAATGAAATGTCCCTGACAAACGGATGATAATATAATCATATATGATATCATAAAAATTACTACGATTATTGAATAAGTCAATAAAATTATTTAAATAATTATACATGAGTGGTGTTTATGCACAACCTAATAAGGTAAGGGATTATTTTGTCTCACTTTTATTTCTGTGGGACATATTCCTTATGCACAACCTATTTCTTATGTGTGGTGTTTATGCATCCCATGAATGTTTTTATAATTATTATTATAAACTTATGATATTTACATATGCATATAATTTTCTTTATTTTATGAGGAATGTTATTCTATTGATTATAATTTGGTAAGGGAAATTTTTTGAAATCTCATTATTATCCGAGAGTGTTTATACATAAGTATTTACTAGGGTATATTTATCATCCATGTCCATGTTTCCTAAATATGTATTCCAAAATATTCTTTCTATCCTTATACATTTTTTTAAAATCAATTTTACCCATTGGTGATTTTTTCTTAAATGGTATGAAAGGAATATTATTTTGTTTTCATTATGAGGTACTTTTTGACTTTCCAACAACAGTACTAGAAGAATGTTTTATTTTAACTTATACAACATGAGAACATTTTTATGTTTTCATAACACCATATTTCAAGGAATTTTCCTTTACAAGATTTAATGTTTATTTTCAAAAAAAATATTTTCTTTTAAAATTGTGTGGAATTTTGGGAAAAGAAAATATTTTTGAAGAAGAAAGGATATTATCCTCAAGAATTAATATAAGGCGTTTTATCCAAAATATTTTCCATCTTAGATGACATTATTTAAATAGGGTTATGTTTCTTTCCCAATTATTAATATGGTTTGATTTTTTTATGATGGAATTATATTTATAAAATAAATTTATTTTATATGGATTATGATGGAATGATGTTTAAGAAACCCATTTTATTCCATGGGTTATGTTATGATGAATGATATATGTTTTTGTGGAACACATAAGATTGATTTCATTATGAGATGGGCGGGACCTATATATCCCTCCAATGCATTGGGTAAAGATTTATATCTCTTGAGATAGACATGGCTGAAATGGAAAGTAAATCCGGTTTAGTAATATAGTGCTAAAACGAAAAGTAGATCTAGTTCAGTAATACAGGGATAAAAAGAGGAGTGAAATCGATTCAGTAATGGACTTTTTCAACTATGATTGTCTTGGAAATGATCCTTGGCTAATATGGAAATTATTTTATATGCTTATGTGTTTTCCACAATTCAATGTTTTATGCCAATAGTATTTTATCATGGTTAATGTTCCTTTATGATTTATGCCTTATGCACTACCAAGATTTATTTTATGTCTCAATATTTTGATATTAAAAATATATTTTCATGTTTTTTTATTTGTATGTTTATGTTTTGTTTGATGTTCTCCATGTTTACACATGCCGATCATTTGAGATCTCCCTTTTTGTGTTTTCTTTTCTCCAGGATATAAATAAAGGTTTTAATTATGAAAACTAATGGGGAAGATCTTTATAGGATATGTTGAAGATCTTTCAGAAAGATAGATGAATGTGTTCTAAATTTCTAAAGATTCTAAACTAATATGATCTTTGGCCATCTAGTTGTGTGATATATTATGTATTCTGGAAATGAAATGTAATGTCCATATATGCCAAGCCTGGGTTATTTGAGTTGGTATCAGAGCAAAGTTATAGTTAACCTTTAGAAACTAGGATGAGAAAGATTTATTAAGAACCCTAAGGATATGTCTAATTATAGGTTACAATTCTAGTGTTTTATAAATGACCATGAATAAACTAGGATAAAACCTAAAGTGTCCCAAATTGATTTTTTTCTTGATTATGTTGTTTTCCTGTTATGATTATTGTTTCTCACACTGTACTTCTTGGTTTTTATTATTCAATGGTTGGAACCTAAATTAACCATGTTAATACTGAAGATGACGAGAAATGAAATGATTTTCTTCCTGAGAAACCAAATGTTATAGAAGTTGAAATAAAAATATTGTATCTATGCTCATGAAAATTTCTCAAGATATGAATCATGCAGGACTTCCAAATGAGAAAAGGAGGGAGAAACATTCTTTTGAGTTATTCACGAGGCAGTGTCCAACTTCTTTCAGTGGGTCTTCTGATCCATCTGTGGATTAGAAATGCATTAGTACCACTGTAAATATATTTTCAATTCTACAATGTTCTGAACATGATTAATTCATCTTAGTATTCTATCATTTAGAAGGTGAAGTAGATCAATTGTGGAATATTATCAAGAATATGAGGCAAAGAGATGAAATTGGGTCTTTGGAATTGGACGAGTTCAAAAACTTATTTTTCAATAAGTACTTTCCCCATATTATTCGAATAAATATAGAGAATGAGTTCATTGAACTTATGAAAAATGATGATGAATCCGCCAGTACTTACAAAGAAAATTTTACAAGACATGTGAGGTATGCTTCTGGAATTATTATCCATCCTGAGAGTAAAATTGACCTATTATATATTGGATTAAAACCAATTCTCTAAAGGGAATTATCCATAGGGGAGATTGATATCTATAAGGAAATCATTCGATGTGATCTCAAGGTTGAGATGGAGATTAGAGTAACCCATCAGTTCTATGGGTTTGATAAGAAGAGAAAAATTAAATTAAAAGGAAAATATAAAGACTACATTTAAATATAGATTATTTTTTCATTATTCTTAATGTGTGTAAGGAAATATTGAGGAAATTATCTTAAAGGGACTATAAAATGTTTTAAGTGTTGAAAAGAAGGTCATCGGGAAGTTGAATACCGAAGTGATGGGAAAAACATGTCTAATGATGTGAATAGAGAAAATGTTACACATAATGCACCTCATACACTTTAATCCTACAAGTTCATGGAAATGGGTAATTATGTCAATCAATGACCTAACCAAGGGTTATTGATGATGATTGATGTTAGAAAACTCTTAAGGCCAAATATAAAGGAAAGTCACATGAAATCACTATTGGTGATGTTGAGTAAGATAATGAAGTAGTGAAATGTACAATTACTATCCATTCTAAAGTATAAAATGTTCTATTTGATTCTAGATCCACCCACTCTTTTATTTCTGAATAATTTTATATTGGTATCACCGTATTACCTCAACAATTAGATGTTGAGTTAGTTGTGACAACTCTTAATGGCACAACAGTCACATCAAAAGTTTATAATTCTTCTTCGATTGAAGTTTTTGGAAATTTATTCCTTCAAATATTGCTATCCTTTATATTGTGTAATTTTATGTGATTCTTGTCATGGATTAGATTTATCTATATGGATGTCATATCAATTTCCAAGGAAGGGAAGTCACATTTCATATTCCAGATCAATCTATGATCATCTATCAATGCAAGGATGAATATAACCTTCCAGTAGAAATTTCTTCTATATTATTGGTCTTTATTACTATAAATGAAGGTTATTTATATCAAATGGTTGGGGAGAAACTCATGATTAATAATACACCAATTTCATGGGAGTTTAATGAGTTCTTTCTGGAGGAATTTCTAGGTCTTCTACTAAATTGTGATGTAGAGTTTTTTGTAGAACTCATACCTGGTGTTATGCCCATTTCATTGAAACCTTATAGAATGGACCCAATTTAGTTTTAGGAATTAAAGAAGAAACTCTAAGATAATCTTGATAAGGAATTTATATTCCTAAGTGTATCACCTTGGGGAGAACCTGTTCTTTTTGTTAATAATAATGATGGATCAATGAGACTCTCTATTGATTATCTAGAACTTAACAAGATCATTACCAAGAATAAGTATCCTCTTCCCCTCATTGATGACGTATTCAACCAACTACTCAAATATTGTTACTTTTCCAATATTGATATTCCTTCTGGATATCATCAATTAAGGGTCAAGAAGAAGGTTATACTAAAGAATACATTCTGTACAAGGTATGGATAATATGAATTTATAGTGATGCCGTTTTTTCTTACTAATGCCATCACTATCTTCATGGATCTAATGAATAGAGTCTTTAGATAAAATATTGATTAGTTTGTGGCAGTCTTATATATGATATTATTTTCACTTCCAAGAGCATTGAAAAAACATGAAAACCACTTGATAATTGTATAGAGGACCCTAAGAAAGGAGAATAATTATGAAAAATTTACCAACCGTACATTTTTCTTCATAAAGTTTCATTTTTGGGTCACATAATCTAAAGAGAAGTGATATCTATGGATCCATCAAATACATAAGTTATTGAAAGTTGTCTAAGATCAAAAACGGTAACAGATATCTGAAGTTTTCTTGATTTTGATCGATATTATCGATGCTTTGTGAAATATTTTTAATGACTATCTAATCCAATCAACAGGTTTACTTAGAAAGGAGTTAAGTTCGTATAGATGGAGGAATGTGAATATAATTTCAAAGATCTAAAAAGAAGGTTAACCAGTGCACCTTTGCTCACACTAATTTATAGTGAAGAAAGATTTGTGATCTACAATGATGGATCCAAGAAGGGACTGGGATATGTTCTTATCAAAATGATATAGTGATAAATTAAGTCTCATGGAAGTTTAAAATAACTAATAAAAATTACCCAACTCATGATTTGGAGTTAAATGTGGTAATATTTTCTTTAAATATATAGAGTCATTATCTTTATGGTGAAAGGTGTGATATTTATACTGATCATTAAAAATTGAAGTATATTTTCACACAAAAGGAGATGAATATGCGCAAAAGAAGATGGTTGGAGTTCATTAATGATTATGAATTCTCAATAAATTACCACCTTGGGAAAGAAAACAATATGGAAAATGATTTAAGTTGACAAGACCATGCTAGCCTATCCGTGATGAGGAAAAAAAGATCCAATATTTATGGATTTTCAAAGGAAAGATATTGAAATTTTAAAGGAAGGGAAAAAATATTATCTTTATCAAATGAATGTTCAAACATCTATACAAGTGAAGATTAAGGAGGCACATAAGAAAGACGTAGGGCTACAAAAGAATATGAGAAATTTTCCTGAATTCAACTTTGATTGAGATGAAATAACAAGGTTTTGGAATCAGGTTTGTATTCCTCCCATACCATAATTAAAGAAGGAACCATTGGATGATTCTTATAGTTCTTCATTCTCTATTCACCCTGGAAGCACAAATATGTATAGGTACCTGAAATAGTATTTATGGTGGGATGGAATGAAAAATAGATGTTTCTAAATACGTCTCTTACTGATTGGTTCGTCAGAAAGTTAAGGTTTAGAGACATAAGTCTATGGGGATGTTACAACCATTACCCATAACAGAATTGAAATGGGAAAACATCACTATGGACTTTGTCATTAGACATCACAAAACATCAAAAGGAAAAAAATTATATCTGGGTTATATTTGATCTCTTTACAAAGTCAAAAAAATTCTTTTCTATTAGAGAGGATTTCTATCTTGATCAGCTTGGTAGGATATATATAACGTAAGTGGTAAAATTGCATGGAGTACCACTTTACATTATATCTAATCAGGATCCAAGGTTTAACTCAAAGTGTTGGCGAAGTCTTCATCCTGATCTAAATATAGAGTTATGTTTTAGCACTACTTATCATTCTCAGATTGACGGTTAGTCTGAGAGGACAATTAAAACTTTGGAAGACATGTTGAGAGATTTCTCTTTGGATTTCAAAGGTGTTTGGGATCAACAACTACCTTTGGTGATTATTTTTACAATAATAACTTTCAATCCAGTATTCATATGGCTCCTTATGAATCCCTATATGGAAAGAAGTGCAGAAATATAACTTTCTATGATGAAGTTGGGGAAAGATATCTATTAGGACCTTATCTTGTTGATGAAATGGCAGAAAAGGTCAGATCTATTCCAAAACACATAAGATCAGATCAGAGTTCACTAAAAAGTTATGATGAAAACTGAAGAAAAGACATAGAGTTTGAAGTGTTTTATAAGAAGTTTCTATGAATATCTCCCTGGAAGAGAGTAATGATATTTGGAAAGAAGGGAAAGCTAAGCCCTAGGTATATCAGTCCTTTTGAAATTATGGATTGTGTTGGGAATGTAGCTTACCGATTAGTGCTTCCACCGAATATCTCAGAAGTTAATGATATTTTACATGTATCTATTTTGAGAAAGTACATACTTGATCCTTCACATTTACTAAACTTATAATTCATACTATTGGAGAAAGAACTTTCTTATAAAGAATAATCAATAGAGATTCTGGATCATTGGAAAAAAGTTCTACGAAACAAGACCAATCACTTTGTTAATGTTTTATGGCAGAACCACCAATTTGAGGAAGCTACATGGGAACTTATGGATATGATGAGTGATAGGGATCCTCATCTATTTTTTCCAAGTGATTAATTTCAAGGGAGAAATTCAGTTTAAGGGGGGTAGAATGTAACACCTGGATGTTTTTATGAAAATTTTTCTTTAAATAATTATAATTCTTCAATAGCTTCCATTTAACACAATAATGAGTTTAAAAAAACCAAGAGATGAAATTAGTATAAAATTACCATTACATCCTATCCGTTAGGTTAGTGGTAATAAGTATAGCAGACTAATGAAAATGCATTGTGAATTCATTGGCTATCAATTATTTATGAAAAATATAAATCAATTGGATATTTTTATTTTTTAGTGAATTACCATTGGTAATTAAATTATTGAGATATATATGTTATATAATTAATTATATTTTTTTTATATTCATCCAATGAATATTTTTTTCATAGGGTATGAATAAACCCTATTTGATGTATAAAAACCTATATTTCTTAAAAGGGTAATTTTAAGCCTTTGAATAGAGAACCCATTTTAAATTAAGATTTTGAGACATTAATAATTTTTATATGAAAAAATAAACATTTATTTTGAATTTGAATATAAAAATTTACCTTGGATTAATTTCAAATATTTTTTCTGATAACTTTCAAGTTTTGATGAATAGTAAAAATACACTAAAGTTTATGTGAAAACAACTTTTTTCATCGAAATAATTTATATTGCTAAATTATAATATTGAATTTGTTTAAAGTATAAATATAATATATTTTTATCATTAAATATAATTTATATCATTAACATTAATTTTAAATTGAATCTAGATGTAAAAACAATTTAACCTTTTGCAATTTTTTACCTTTTAAAACCCCTTCACTCTTTCGGACAACATGATAAATTTTAAATTAATTACTATAACTTCTATGTTTTGAATTTTGAAAAATGGAATCTATATTTTTAATCATTATTTACAAATTATATAAATATATTTATTTTATTTTTGAGCATTATGAATAGTAACTTTGGAAATTTTTATTAATACGGTAAAAGGGTAAACCAGGTAATTAAGGGTAAGAATACTATTATAAAATTACCCTAACACTTGTCTTAATATCATTGTATGAATTTTTTACAACCTAAATATTTCTGTGGTATAAATGGTATCTATTTTAATCCACTTGTATGAGATTAGGACATTTCATTTATTTTATTTAAAGAAAAGTTAAATATTCCTCACTCAAATTTTAAGAACTAAATAATTTTTTATATTTTGATATACAAAAGATAAAATTTATTATAAATACTAATTTTAAAACTAAATTTTTTTACTTTCTCTTGGTAATTTATTTTTAATTTTAAGAAAAAAAATAATTACCTTAATATCTTATACATTAATGATGCAGAAATTATTTAATTGATGAAAAATGAATAATATAATTTTTAGTCAAAAAATAATACCCATTAAAAGATCCAAAAACATGACCAAATTTTATTATTTGAGTATATATCTACCATAATCATCCAAGTTTCTAGTTATAGACCATTTTTAGTCATATGGAAAAGATTGCAACATTTATATTATTTTATTTAAAGTAATGTTAAAGTTGTCACCTTTATAATTTAATAAGTATAACTTTTTAAAAGCTAGATTTTCATAAGATAAATTAAACTAAAAAAATTATTATAAAATATAGTATATTTATCTCCAGCATTATATTTTATTTTTAATTTTTTCTCAAAAAATAAGTATATTAAATAATTATAAAAAACTGATGTAGTAATTATTTAATAATGGAAATATCAAATTAATGTTACTAAGAATATTAAAATTAATATAATTAGAGACAATTAATATGTAAAATGTTATTTATAGATTATATATACCCCATAGGGATATAATAAAATAATTTCTTTGGATTATAACATCTTATATTGATATTTTTAAAAATCCATTATTTGAATAGTGTTAAAATTGACACTATTGTTATTTTGTTAAAACAAGGTTTTATTAAATTATTTAAAAATATTATTTTTAAAAAAAAATATAATAATTATTATATGGTCTAAAATTATCTAAGTTACTTATTTATGGTCTAATTGACCTCAAATTAATAAATATTTCACCCTTTTAATATTGAAATATTTGTTATCTTAATTAAAAATAAATAAAATAACATAGTATTAATTAGAATGATAATGTTTAAATTGACATAAAAAGTTGTAAAATATTTATTGTTTTATGATATTACAACCCTATATCATCTCATTTTTGAAATTGGGACATTTTGAAGGTTGTTCGGTAGGGTTTGGTTTTATTATAAATTATTATTTTCATAGTTTCCAAAAATTCCCCTCACCTCAATTATAAAAGGGCACCTCCTCCCTCACATCTTCATTTCACTTTGAGCATTCAATATTAGTCATACCCTGCCCATTTTCCTTTTAAACTTATCTATTTACATTCTATAGGTTCTGGTTATCTTTAACTACCAACTCCAGTGCTCTAAGAATATATTTAGAGGAAGCACATTGAGGAAGAGGTAATCTCTTCTACCGATTCTTTCGAACTTATTTCTTCTTATAATTCCTATTCATTAGTTGTTTCATTATAATGTAATAACATAAGTATCACTCATATACTGATATTTTATTATAATTATGAAACTACCATATTCCACCTTCTATCCATCCTATGAAAAATGAAATCACCACGCGTTCATACGTACGACTTACCATCTCCATGCAGTGGTGTAATCTATTTTTCACCACCACCTTACTTGGATGGGTATATTGATGGAAATAATAACTACATGTAATTATTATAATATGATACTAATTCTGAAATATTATACACCATCCAGTTCAATACCATTCAATAATTATGGGAATGATATTGTCGCTCGTGCGTATATACGACCCACCATCTCCACGATACGATGTGATTCATTATAAATGATATTCATTAAAAAAAAATTATATAAATGAATGAAATGAATATAATGATATATATTATACTAATAGTATTCTATAAATGATATAACTATAACCTAAGAAGTGTAATATGAACTTATTTGACAAAACTTTCATAAGAACATTAAGAAATTAATATCTGAATAATGACGGACAATGAAATGTTACTAACAAAAAGATGATAATATAATCATATATGATATCATAAAAATGACCATGATTTTGGAATAAGTTAATAAAATTATTTAAATCATTATACATGAGGTTCAAATACATACTATGGATATCATGCATAAGGTAAGGAATTATTTTGGCTCACTTTTTTTTTCTGTGGGATATATGCCTTATACACCACCTATTTATTTTTTGTGGAGTTTATACTTCCCATGACTATTTTTATAATTATTATTATAAAATTTATTATATATACATATGAATATAATATTCTTAATTTTATTATGAATTCTATTATATTTATTATAAATCGGTAAGGGATAATTTTTTAAATCTCATTATTATTCGAGATTGTTTATATGCAAGTATTTACAGGGGTATATTTATCATCTAAGTACATGTTTCCAAAATATGTATTCCAAAATATTATTTTTATCCTTATGAAATTGTTTAAAATTAATTTTACCCATTTTTGAATTTTTCTTAAATGGTATGAAAGGAATATTTTTTCGTTTTCATTATGAGGAACTTTTTAACTTTTCGACAACAGTATGATAAGAATGTTTTCATTTAACTTATACAGGACAAATATATTTTTATGTTTTCATAATGCCTTATTTACATGATGTTTCCTTTATAATATTTCAATTTTACTTTCAAATAAATTATTTTCTTTTATAATTGATTTTCATTTTGAGATAAGAAAACATTTTTGAAGAAGAAATGATATTTTCCATAAGAATTAATATCAAGTGTTTTATCAAAATTATTTTCCATTTAAGATGACATTATTTAAATATGGTTATTTTTCTCTCCATACTATTACTATGGTTTTATAGTATTTATGATGAAATTCTATTTATAAAATCCATTTGTTTTATATAGATTATGATGAAATGAAGTTTAAGAAACCCATTTTATTCCTCAGGTTATGCTATAATGAATGATATATGTTTTTGTGAAATATGTAGGATTGATTTCATTATGAGATGGGTTTGACCTATATCTCCCTTAAATTCATTGGGTAAATATTTATATCTCATGATATAGATATGTTTGAAATATAAAGTAAATATGGTTCAGTAATATAGAGATGAAATGGCAAGTATATTCAGTTAAGTAATATAGGGATAGAATGAGGAGTGAACTCGGTTCAGTAATGGAATTTGTTCACTATGATGGTATTGTAAATGAGACTTGGATAATATGGAAATGATTTTTTATGATTTTTTATTTTGTGTTCTTAGAATAGATCTATGAGATTTTAAGGGGGATGCCCAAAAGTGATTTAAAAAGTATACCTAGTAAAACTGACAAGTAAACCCGATATAAGGATGGGGCCACTAGGGTAGCTATTTTCATTGTATAATTTAGAAAATATTACACGATATTTTTTATTTTACAACTAAATGGGATACAAAGTCAAAATGAAATTAATAAGACACTAACAAAGAGGATGGATGGGTACAAAATATTTGGAATATTACTCATTTAGTCCAAGATGAACTTACTTTGGAGATTTATTAAAACCGTTAAATTCAGAATATGGTATGGTATCTCCAAGATGGGGAATAAATACTACATAATTCCATGTTTTATACCAATACTATTTTATCATGGTTAACGTTCCTTTATAATTTCTTCCTTACATACTGCCAATATTTATTTTATGACTCAAGATTTTGATATTTAAAATATATGTTCATATTTTTACATTCATAGGTTTATGTTTTTTATAATGTTATACATGTTTACCCATACTGATCATTTGAGATCACCATTTTTATGTTTCATTTTCCCCAATATATAAATAAATGTTTTAGGTAGGAAAACTTACAAGGAATATATTTATGGGAGATGTTGATGATCTTTCACTAAGCTAGAAGAATGTGTTATGAATTTCTAAAGTCACTAATATAATACAATCTTTGGGCATGTATTTTTATATTGTATTATGTATTTATTAAAAGAAACATAACGTCCATGTGCATCAAGCTAGGGTTTTTAGAGTAGGAATCATCTGAATCTCAATCTGACGCACGATGTGACAAGTATGATTACAAGTGTATCATCTTATTTAAAATTGATATTATTTTTTGTAAAAAAGAGAAGTGACATACTCAAATAATAATAAAAAGAATTCAAATATTTTTTATACTTTAGTAAAATGATCCATTAGTCATTTATGACTTTTTTGAATCATCATCACATCAATATTATACACGATGTTCTCGGTACGACTCAAAGTGTTTGTTATCCTTTTAAAATTGATATTTTTGTTTAAAAATAGTGACTCACTGGATTCTAAGAAAGAATTCTTGGATTTTATTGATAATTTATAAAAATTATTCATCCTTAATTTGTGACATGTAATAATTTTTCTCATTTCAAACTGATAGATGATGTTATTGGCATGAATCAAAGTGCGGGTTTCTAGTTTGAAATGATATTTTAGTGAAAAAAGGAAAGTGGCAAACTCAAAATCTAGAAAATAATTTCATATTGTTTTGTTATTTTAGTAAAATGATAAATATGTCATATATGAGATATAGGAATTATCTGTACCTCAATCCGATGCACAATGTGACCCATAATACTCCATGCGTGTCTTTTCATTTAAAAATGAAATTAATTTTAGTAAAAAAGACATGTGACATACTCAAAACTGAGAAAGCAAATTCATTTTTTATACATTAGTAAAATTATCCATAAGTCATTTTTGATGTGTAATAATCTGCATCACCTCAATATGATACATAATGTTCCTGGTATGACTCAATGTATTCGGTATCACCTTAAAATTGATATCCTAGTTTAAAAAGTGTCACTTACTAAAAAAATTAGAAAATGCACCTAGATTGTCTTGATAATTTAGGAAAATGATTGGTATTTAATTTTTGATTTGTATAAATAATTATCACATCAAATCTATAAATGATGTTATTGGTAATAAAAGTGTGTGTTTACACTTTAAAAAGGAATTTTAGAAAAAAATAAAAGTGACATACTCAAAACTAATAAAACACATTAGTATTGTTTTTATACTTTAGGAAATTGATCCATAAGTCAATTTTGAATTATAGGAATTACAATATCTTCAATCCAATGCATGGTGTGACTGGTATGACTCCAAGTGTGTATTTTTATTTAAAATTTACTTAAATTTTATTAAAAAAGATAACCGACATACTCAAAACGGATAAAATGCCTTGGTATTGTTTTAATAATTTTAGAAAATGATCCATAATTCATTTTTGATGTGTAGGAATTAGTCTCATCTAAATATGATACACGATATTACCAGTATGACTCAAAGTTCTTCTTATAAGTTTAAAATTGACATTTTAGTTCAAAAAGTGTCACTCATTGAAAACCATGAAAACATGATTGGATTTTGTTAATAATTTATAAAAATTATTCACACTTCATTTTTCATATATAGGAATTAATATCACATCAAACTAACACATGATGTAACTGGTATAACTCAAAGTGCATGTTTCCTGTTTAAAATAACATTTTAGAAAGAACACAACTGACATACTAAAAAAAATAAAATTCCTTCATATTATTTTGATACTTTTGGAAAATGATCTATATGTCATTTCAGACATGTAGGAATCATAGGAACCTCAATATTATGCACTGTGTGACCGGTATGACTCCAAGTGTGTCTTTCTATTTAAAATTGACATTAATTTTAGTAAAAAAGAAAACTGCCACCAACAAAACTAAGAAAAAACATTTAGATTGTTTTGATACTTTAGAAAAATAATACACATGTCATTTTTTATTTTTATTAATCAGAAAACCTCTATCCAATACACAATATGTATGGTATGAGTAAAAGTATATGTTATTAGTTTAAAATTTACATTTTAGTTTGAAAAGGGTAACTCACTAAAAGAGAAGGAAATTTTCTCATATTGTATTGATAATTTAAAAAAATTATTTATAAGTCATTTATTAAATATAGGAATTACTATCCGGTTAAATCGATACATGATGTGACCATAATGACTCATAATGTGTGTTTCCATTTTAAAATGACATTTTGCAAAAAAACACAAGGAACAAACTCAATACTGAGAAAACACATTCATATTGTTTTGATACTTTAAGAAAATGATCTATAAGTCATTTGGGATGTGAAGGAACAATCCAACCTTAAATTTGACATAGTGTGTGGTTGGTATGACTCCAAGTGCATGTTTTCAATATATAAGTGTCATTTTAATTTAAAACACGCACCACCTCACAAAAAAAATGAGGCTATATTGTTTTCTCATCATTTTATCTTCTATTAATTAATTAATTTCATTATTATTTTTATCTTATACTTATTTAGTTAATTTTTATATAGATAATGCTTGAAGATGAATAAGAAATAGTGTGACATGCAAGAATCAACCACAATTCAATTTTATACACAATCATCTTGGTATGAATTGATGTTTAGTATTAAATTAGAACTGTCTATTTAATTCATTTTTTATTTTATTAATAAAATAAGAATTTTTTTCTTATACATATTGATTATTTTTCATGAGTTGGGGTGGTTTTTTTGAAAATAGTATGAGTGGGGGTCATGGGCCAAAGACAAAGGAACATTGATGTTTTTTTTAATGTATGTTATAATTAATACTTACTCGTGTAATTATATAAACTAATGTATAAAATATATATAATATAATGTTTTTTCTTATATATTTTTTTAAATTTATTTGATTTAAAATCTATATTTTTAACTTTTTGTTGTTGTTGTTGGTGGTGGTGATATGTGCTGTAAATTACACACTACAGTATACCCCTTTATCATTGCTAAATAAAAGAAATGATAAATGGGTCCCTTTATCAACACTGATAAAGGTAGACTTTTTCAGATATTTTTTAGTGATAATAAATGATAACATTATCATTGATTTCCTTATTCTGATAACATTTTAGGGATTTTAATTATACTCTGGTAGTTAGTTTTTTTTACACTGACAAAGGCCAATTTTATCACTATTAAAGGTCTGTTTTGTAGTAGTGTGAGAAGGCCTTTTAGGGGATAAAAGGGAGATTTAATTTAGTGCCAATCATAATTATACCTAATCCTAAAAGAGGCTACATAGTTTATTGGGATTATTTCAAAACCGGGCTAGGATCCATTCTGATGCAGTGATATTGAGTTGTGGAATATGAGTCTCTTTAGTTGAGGCCTCATGAGTGTAATTACCCGTCACATGATCTCAATGTAGTAGCTGTGGTTGATGCCTTTCATTGTTGGAGACACTATCTAACAGAATAACAGTTTATAGTGTATATGGGAAAAAATACTTAAATATATATTCACATAGCATGAATTAAACAATTTAAAGAGAAGGTGGGTTTAATGCCTATAATCCTTTGACTTTGATCATTATTTTATGACTGGTAAAGGAAATGTTATCACTAATACTCTGAGCTAGAATACTTATAAATAATAATTTTAGGAGCCCAGTAGTGAGTTTTGATTGATTTACCTACTTTATGAGATGCATCTAAAGGTGTAAGACCATAAGGAATAGCCTGTTCTAGAGTCTTAGCAATAGCCTCTTCACTTCTGGATAGAGTAAAGACAGGGAAAATTTTTGATCCCAAGGAATTGGTCCTACAGGAGAAAGTTTTAGTTGAGGACCCACCACCTAGTTGGATTGTTGACGAAGATGGGATCTTGCACATTCATGGGCATGTCTGGGTACCTGTTGACATACATGAGGAGTTGTTGTGGGAGTCTCATGCCTCTCCTTAGGAAGAACATACTGGTCTTATATAGATGCTCCATGATTTATGCCACCAGTATTGGTGGCCTAATATGAAAAGGGATATAGCTGGTTTCGTTACTATGTATTCCATCTATCAGCAGGTGAAGATGGAACACTAATATCTAATTTGTATTTTATTGTCATTTCCCATTCCCGAGTGGAAATGGGATGATTTCACTTAGGATTTTGTAATGGGATTACCTAGGTCACCTTGAGGCTGTGACACAATATAGGCGATCTTAGATAGATTGACAAATGTAACTCACTTCCTACCTATCAATGAGATCTTTTTATTGAATGATCTTGGAAGGATATATGTAATAGAGATCACACACCTTCAAGGATTTCCATATATTATTATATTAGATGGAGTCACTCATTTTACATTGTAGTTTTGGAAGGGGTTGAATATGGAACTGGGTTCATAGGTATTTTTGTGTCAGCCTATCATCCATATACTGATAATTGGTCAGATCATACAATACATGGATTATTGGACATGCATTGGGTATGCATCATAGAAGTCATAGGTTCTTGGGAAAACACTTACCTCTAACTTGTTTCACATAAAATAACAAATTCCACGAGACTATACAGATGGATCCTTATGAGGATTTATATCGTAGTTTGTATCGTTCACCCCTGTTTTGGTTAGAGGCATGATAGACAGTTCTACTGGGTCCTCATCTCATTTATGAGACTTTGGAGTAGGTATATATTATCAGGAATCATATGTGTATAGATAATTCTAGGAAGAATCCATATGATGATCACTATTGACAACCTCTAGAGTTTAATATCAGGGATCAAGTCTCTTTTCATGTTTCACCTTCGATGGGGTATATATGGATTCAGAGACAAGGTAATATTTCTCCACATTATGTTGGTCCTTTCAAGATATTGGAGAGAGTCAGGCTAATAGCCTATTGTATAACTCTTCCTTAGAGGAATCAGACCATGAGTGACATCTTCCATATATCTCAACTTCATCGTTACCATTTAGAACCATCTCATACATTTGATCATGAGTATGTTGAATTATAATACGATACCCCCTTTGAGGAGTATCATATCCAAATTATTGATCAAAACATGAAATATATTTGAGGTAGGTTAGTTCCTTTAGTATAGGTGCTATGGAATGGTCATGTAAAAGATGTGAACTTGGAGTGAGAGGACGATATATGTTCTTAGTGGCTAGAGTTATTCTCAGATGATGTTTTACCACCCTCATAATTGAATCTCAAGGATGCTTTTTTAAGGTGGGGAGATTGTAAGATCCCAAAATTTCTTATCATGTATAGATCTGTTGATTTTTTAGCTAAAACATTTCTTTTTATCCTTGTGAAAGTTTTTAAGAATGAGGAATGTTTCTAGAGTGTCTAAGGCCTGTTTGGAGACTAGAACTGTGAATTTTGGAGGAAATAGGTGGGTCACACAGTTGGTTTCAACCATGCACCTATATCTATCGATTTTGGTTAAACCATGTGGGGTGATACAAAGGGACTTCATAAGGGTGCATGAGTTGTGCACAGTTTGGACACACCATGTGCCTAGCCCATATGATTAGTTCCACTTTTGAATTAGGTGAACACATTTGGTGTACGAGTTGGAAAAACCACATGGGCATACCATAAATGAGTGAAATTCCCATTTCCCATTGATTTTTTTAAGTTTCTTCCCATTTTTTTCATCCAAAAATCATATTGAACCTCATCCCTCATGTTGAACTCTCCCATGACCATAAATACAATGATTTGAGATAGCTTCTCCATCCATAATCTGAATCTATCACCATAGATTTCATTACATAGATAATGATAATATATTTGTTTCTCTTTCTTATTTTACTTCTTTATCTCACCCTAATTAATGATATTTATACATGTTGACTCAAAATTATGGATTATCTTAAATTGATTTTTTATCCTAGTTAGAAATTCCCTCAAACACCATTGAACTTAATAGAGGATGTTCCCTTTGAATAGTGACACCTCTTAATATGTGATTTTGAAATTCCACTTGAATTATTAAATTCTTATGTGACCAATCCACCTCTAAGTAGTCTTGGATTGAATCCTTAATGAAATGAAAATATTAAATTATTTGTAAGTGAATGTTATGACCCTGTAACATGAACCTTATATAAATTTTTGATTATAACCTTAACTAAATGAAATTTAAAATGGTTTAAAACCATATTTTGTCTTATATTATATCATAAACATCACTTATTATTATATGCATTCTTAGGGAATGGATTCCATTATTAATTTTGATACATAAGCATGATGTCCCTTAATAATTTTTATACTTATTCATTGCGTTACTCAAGACTTGTGATACTGATGTATGAAATACCTTATGATTTATGATACTCGGGCATGGAGTCCCTTACTACCCTATGGGATTATTATGACTATGCCTCGATGCCTTAGTTCTGCCATGGTTTCTGGATAGTACTATATATATATGGATATATATGTTACTTCATATATAGTTAATATATATACATATATATAGACACACACACATATACCTATATATATATGCTTACACATTTACAAAGATATCCCATCTTAGGAAGAATCAGATAGTGTCATCTTGGTGTCCTTCAGGAACCTGATCCGACTCGATTACAATTTACTTTTTAGTTATACATAATTATATATACACATTTCCATTTTATATGAACTTCCTATACCACACTGGATGCCTTTGGTGGTGGCCTATTGAGTATATATCACAACCTATTTGGACAACCTATGGTACCTGAACAGACTTCATGGATGCTTGTAGGGACAAAAGAAAGTGTCTATCTTTGGATGCCTGATTTTCTATAAAAGGATGGAGTACGTGTGTAAATGAATGAGCTTATGATCATGATGCTAATGAAGATAAATTTTGTTTTTTAGTTTTATATATCATGTTGTATATTCCTAGTTCTTTGCTTCCATGTATCCCCATTTTTATATAGAATACATACATGCCATCATTTTTTATATGATATTGGTTCTTATTCTTCCAATTTATTTTCTCTAGATGATTTATTCTCCTAGAGTTCATTTATTAATCTTTTTTCTACTAATTATTTTGTACCATAGTGACACACTCTAGTCATGAGGGTATAGTCTTCCCACTATACCATTATAGAGACTCACTGCAAATACATATCCTTTAGCATATGTAAAGGTGCACTTCAGACCATGTGGCCAACCAAAAGTGAACCAGGTTTGTGTTGTAAAATTTTTTATTTATTTTTTAAATATTTTATCAAATGGTATATGGTAAAAAATATTTTGGGAAATGGGTATGAGGAGTAGTGAACCCCATCCATGATTTACTAGTATACTAGAGGTGTGAACCCCGTTTATACCACTTGTTATTTTCTTTCACAAGAAGAATATATTTAATATTTCTTAAAAATTTATTTTGTTTATATATATGTATATATAAATTTTTATCATGCACGAGAAATAAATTCACTCCATAATTCTATATATGACTAGTGTTCAAATATTGGCAGACTCCCTTGGGTGGAATTTCTTTTTAATTTATAGCCGATGAAATTATCGATAATGCTAGTAGGGGTGAAGACCTAAGTACAAACTAGTGTAGTGAATGAAGTAGGTAAGCGGCCTTTAGGTCAAGATGAATGAGACTTCATGACATCAAATGTTGGGGCTTTGATATTTAACAACTATAATGAGCTAACTATGAAATTGGTTAACCATTAGAGGGTGTGTGTGTGTGTTATTTTGTTTCTTGTAACTCCCATTACATTATATGTATATACATAACAAACTTTTAAATACTATTTAAAATAATATTATTTTATTTGAAATTAATTTCATTAAATAAATATCAAACTGTTATAGAAAACTCCAATGATAACTTTCTTTTATAAGGAAATGGTTCTTGATGTCACTTAAGAACTTTCCAGGGGGATTTTGGTTCTTATCTAATATCAACAAAAAATAATATATTATTAATAATTGTAAATATTAAACAATGAATGTTTAATAATATAATTAATTATTAATTATTAATGATATAATTAATAGTTACTAACCTAATCAATAAATGATGACCTTGAACCATGAGTTTGAATAAAAACCCATTCATAAGTTATTAAATTAATAAAGAATTAGTACAATAGGAGAGGGAATGTGGCACATGATCCTCAGCCTGGTTGGCGATGACTCTTTATGTGCATCTAGGCGACCTGAGAATTTGCCCCCATTTGGGCCTTCAGGCCACCGATTTGTTCCCCGAGTCCTTTAAGGCCTTCGGGATACCCAAGCCTTCGGTCCAGTAAGGCCTTCGGGCCAGCTCAAGGCCTTTGGGCCACCTTGAAGTGCAGATTCAAACCAGACTACCTTCAGGGAACAAGATCTATAAGGAGGATGGGAAATGATCTTTCACCAGAACTGAAGCTACACAGATTGCAAGAATGCGAGGGTATGGAACCTGTCATTGGGACAATCCTATGCATGCACGAGATGCCTAGTCGAACAGCCATGCGAAGGTGAAGAGCTGATTTCATGATGAAGATGCTAGGGAGGAGTAGTTCTAAGTAGTTAGTCTGGGTTGTATGTAATGTTTGAAGCCTACGGGCAATGAATTACTCTAAGGCCTATGGGCCATGTAATACTTACACCTACGATCCTTTTAAGGGTTCCACCTCACCCCTTGAAAGGTGGATTATCAAAATCAATAAAAAATAAAGGCCTTGAGGCCATTGGATGGATGGAGGGGAAATGTGAATAAAAATGAAAAGTTCACTACCATAAGAAACCAAGAAAAAAAACGTTCAAAAAAGAGAAAACATATATAGAAAAATTACTCCCAAGGCCAATAAAGTAGTAAATATCCACCATAAGTAGCTTCTTCATTCCCCCAAACTAACCTCACAGGTGATGGATCCTGCTATAGGTTTTGGGTTTCTTCCATGTTTTTATATTATAAATTTGAGAACTAGCATTATCATCTATTGGGGTGGCACACGTAGTGACCCAAGGATCTAGTTCTTTAGAAGAACCTGAATCCTCTTTAACTAAATTCAAATCAATGCTACTCTTTGGAGAATTAGCTACATCCAATTTCTGTCCAGTTATCCTCAAGTTAGAATTTCCACGAGCATAAAATTCTTCCAGAAAAGAGTCTCTTCTATTGGATCAATCTACATTTTAAAGAAAACTAAAGATATTTGTTTTATCAGAAAAAGTGTAAGTATCCATTTGGACACTTGCTATATTATCAGTTATTCTTCCAAGAGTAGTATCATCTTCTATAACAACATTGATTCCCTTTTCTAGAGAAATGGTGTCTGCACCCGCCTCATTTATTTTTTTCACCTTCATGCAGATCTTCTCCTGGTAAAGTAGCCTTTACCAAATTCACATATAAATTACAGTTATCAATATCAACCACTATTTTTGAACATTTTTGAGCCAACAGAACATCATATAGGTAAGATTACCAACCATATGTGGCACCTAATATACCCCTAATTATTGCTTCTCAGCTTTAATACAGGTTGGATAAATTAAAATATAACTAGATTTTGGATCTCAAAGGTTTGATTTCTAGCATCTATTATAAAAACCACTGATGTTTTCATTTATTTCAACAGCTAAAGACATGAATTTAAAATATTAACTAGAGGTATAAGAATACTCCCTACATAGACTCACCTGCATTAGCCACCGAAAAATCAAACCTTCCCTGTGTTCTTATACGATCACAAGAAAAATAATTATTTAATATCATGTGAAGATATTCCATCTTAAAAATATCAACCATAATTAATGGGGATACCATTTTGAACTTTCTTTATAGCATATGTGGAAGAATTATGAGCTGGTGAAGATACATCCATGCTAGGGGACTTGCTCTGAGTTAGGATGATAACTTGTGTATTGTCTTTAGGTGTTTCTTTTCCCTTTAATTGAGCAGTGGCAACAAATGATATGGATGTTATCCCCTTCCTGGAATTATATTTCACATATTGATACTCATAAAAATTAGTATGGACCACCTATATATTACCCTTAGAGGACCACATTAGTGATGAACCAACATTAAATAAATGTTCATCTTCAAAAATCACATGGTTGAGGTTACCTTGGATTTTTTCTCATTAATGAAATCACCTATATCAGATCCATCATTAACTACTACATCAAATATTTATGAGAATGATTAAATACTTCATAATTTATTTACACCAATTAAAAATCGGTCAAAGTAGTAGTATAAGAAAGTCCCTATTGATCTCCCCTCTTATCAGGCATAGTTTATAGAGAGTCTATATTTAAATTGGGAAGATGAAGGACTAAACCTTTTATTTCTAGATCCTTGGCAAAAGAATCCCTAACAGTCAATTTGATTATACAATTATCAACCAGGTGACTATAATTTTTTAGTTATATCATCTTAGGTTCCTATAACATTTATCAGTAAAACAACCAATGAAAATAAATTTACAATAAAAAATAGGCACCCTATGGGATCAAGACTCATCCCCCCATAAGGAAGTACAAGAACAAACTTGATCTATTTTATTATATAGAGTATCCCAAAGGCCCATGTTCAAGATGTCCCTTATTTCAAGCAGAGTGTTTCATAAAGACCCCAGAAGGAGATAACCTGAAGGCCTAAATGAGTATATTGAATCATGTCGTGTTAGTAGTCATACATCATTCCACCCTTGTTGGTAATCACTACACTACATCACTAGTTTGGAAGCTGCGTCACCCCTACTAAAAAACAACACAGCATGTTTCTCTTCATCACACACGTGGCATTACACCATTCCATCCCACATCAAATATACATGTGGTAAGAGTGTTGGATGATAATTTCTAACATTCCCATCACTCTTTTGAGACTCCCACCCAATAATCCCAATGCGACATCCCACTGTATTGCTTACCTAGAAACATAATACTTCCCAATTGGTCTCACTATGTAGATTGTCAAGTTGTAAAGAACCCCTTAATCCTATATCAAAAATTTGAATGGATAGAGAGGTGAATGATAGGAAATAACGTACCCATCACTAATTCGATATTCCCACATGATGATTCCTTTATGATGTTACACAACACCGCTAGCATGTTTCATTGTGCCGTATTTCTGGTTGCACTAGTGATGCCTTTCCACTTGCTGCTGTGTAGCCACCTTGTCCATGCCCACAGTGTGGGACCCATTTTACATGAAATAAACAGATGGTATATTTTAATAATAAATAATATAATTTATATTTAAAAATATAATTAATAATTAATAATTTAATTTATTTGTAATAATTAATAATATAACTAATGAATAATAATATACTTAATAAAGAATAATATAATTACCATAAAAAATAATTCTTAACATAATTAATAACTAATAATAATAAATATCCAATTATATAATTAATAATTAATAATTTAATATAATTAATATAGTTAATGTAATTAATAAATAATGATTAACAATATAATTAATTTGTAATAATCTAGTAAATAATTAATTATATAATTAATAACTAATAATAATTAATCCCCATACACTATCCAAAGCTCCCCCGATTATGGTGAATGGACTTTCTTCCTCACGTGTGAGCACACACAGTAGGGTTTTCATCATCATAATGCCATCATGGTGGACGATAGTGTGGCAATAGATATGGGATAATAGCGATCTATGTTGGTGTGAGTGCATGAGGATGACTACGAGGGATTCATTGAGTTAGTAACTTGTTGGGGTGCATAGGGATAATGATGGGGGGTTCCACATGTTCTCTATTGCAAAACTATAGGAGTTACAATGATAGAATGGTTTTCATATGAATAAAATAAAGAAAAAATATGGATAATAAGATCACAAGACACCAAACTTTATGTGGTTTGGGAAATGATCCCAATGTCCATGGGGAGGAAGAAATTTTACTATGATTAGGAGCATAATTACAAGTCAATTTTAGAGTATCATACACACACAAAAATCCTAGATTGAATGAAATAATTAATAATATGATGAAACTATGCCACTAACCACACAATAAGTCCATTGTGCTACAGTGAATGATGGATGGAAGTCAACAAAGCTAAAATATCATCCTCTCCAATGTTTGATATGATACAATAACCCTGAAAAAGTCCTTAGTATTTTTTTTGGTGTTTCCTTATCATCTATACTACAGTGTGTTAGAGTTGTTATTATGATAAAAAATTTGGTTAGAGGACTTTTCCCCTGAACCCCTAAATAGGTGTGCATTGCCCCCTGAAACCCCCCAAAACCTCACCATGGAGGTTGGACCAAAATATTTTTGGTTTGGTATATAGTACGGGACACTATAACTCATTATAAGTTCATAAAAATGGATTAGGCTACACTATTATAACACAAAACCCTTCAGCGGTGTGACCACTTAGGGATGACAGTGATGGGTGATGTAGGGAGTGGCCACCAGTGGTACAAGTGAAAGGGGATGATGATGTGGGTGACGTAGGGACCAGTGGTGGCCTCTGGTGGTGTGGTTATAGGTGAGCGTAGGGCAACATAGATTCAATGTATGCCACTCATGGGCCATTGGGCATATTATTGGGATTTTAGGTCAGGGCCTTAACATCGAATCTTAGGCCTATGGCTATGTGTCCTTTGGACTATGTAAGGGCCTCCTTGCCATGTATTTAATAAGCCTATGTGCCTCTAGGCCAACGAACCATATAATCGATTCCTTATCAACCCAGAAAAGAGGATTTATTTCCTTAATAAAAATGTTATAGACCCCCAACCCATTTTAGTTGATGATAAAAAAGAAATTAACATAATTAATCATTAATAATATAATTAACATAATTAATAATTAATAATATAACTAATGATAATAATATAACTAAAAAATACTAATATAACTAATATGAAAAGTAATTAATAAATATTAATAATTAATTATTTTATATAATTAATATAGTTAATAATAATTGATTAATATTATAATTAATAGGTAATAATATAATTAAAAATTAATAATATATTATTCAATTAATAATGTAATAAAAACAATAATTAATTCATTAGAATAATTAATTAATAAAAATATAATTAAATTTTTTAATATAATTAATAACTAATAATATAATTTATAGATAATAAAATAATTAATTTAATTAATAATATTAATAATAATATACTTAATATAGTTATTAATTAATAGTGGAATTAATAATAATACAAAAACATATATAAATATTTGTGTTCCACTTCATACCTGAGTTGTTCCAATGGGTGATCCACATGCATGAGGTTGGGGGTTCAACCTTTGACAACCCCCAATTTGGGAGGATTTTCCATATCACTACAAGACCATTATAGCAGGTACTTTTGTAGCCAGATACTATAGTAGTCTTGGTATAACAGTAGGTAAAACTATTCACCTAGATGGGTCTTTAGTCCATTAGAGGCTCTGGTCTCAATGCAGATAAAGGCCTTTGGGCCACTCCATCACCGAGGGACCTTTTGGTCATCAAATATTATGCCTCCAATCCATTAATAAATTATAATGGCTAGTTGGATGAGTTATCTCTTCGGGGGTCTATGACATATCCTCTAAGTCTATGTCTCTGTGTGTGTGTTTATTTGTATTACACCCCCAATAATCAACTTAGATTAACAATAAAAAATTAATTAACCTAATTAATAACTAATAATATAATTAATATTTAATAATATAATAAATATTCAATAATATAATTAACAATTTAAATATTTTTTAATAATTTAAATATAAACTTTAACACCCCTAGTTTCGATTACTTTACCCTTTTTGTATATATTTGGAGATTATATAGTGCTTGGGTTAGTTAAGAAGATCTTTTGGTGGGGTTTGAAGGGGTTTCAGAGGGATTTATTCCTTTTTGAGAAGGATAAACTAGATAATAGGCTGTGATGTAAGGCTTTGGTGGCTACATTTTGGAGGGATCTGCTGTGATATAATATCCTAGGGGGAGATGTTCAAAGCTACCTTTTTATGGAAAAACACCATGAATAACTATTTGTGGCCTAAGCATTGGGTTATGCAGTATATAGACCACCAACTGTGGTGTAGGGGGGTCGAGGTGGAATATCTTTTCCTCTACCATTTTTTGTACCCCTATAACGCATGGGGTAGGTTACAATATAGTGTTTCTTTTGGCAGTAGAGTACCTCAACATGGTTGTATCAACTACACCATAGTCCCTCTCCTAAAAAATAAGATATTATCCATGGAGGGTGTTGTGGTTCTTGATGGTGGTTTGACCGAGTGGCCTACACTGTAGCATGGGTAAACTATAAAGTAGTCTAGGGGGATGCACCGTGGTCCCTTGGCTATGCTATGGTGTAGTAGTTTTTTGCATGGATTTCTTTATAGTTAATTGGGATCAAATTATTTAAACCCTCATTAGTCTTCTAATATCCTAGGGCTAGACAATCCTCTCTCACTAGGCTTCTTTAGTGACTCCCATTGACTAAGAAGTGACTTTTGAGTGAATCAAAGAATTTTAGAGTTCCAAAATCATTAGTAAGTCCTTTTTCTTTTTCAATATTCCTTATTTTTCCTAGATCCACTATTATCCTCTATCTTAGAGACATATATATATCTATTCTGTTATTAATAGATATTTTTTACAGGATAAGAATCTTGAAGTTTTTTGTTAGATATATTGAGTGTAATTTGTTGTTAACATAGATCTAGGATATCTATGTTTATTTCTTTATTTCCACTAATTGTTGAGAGGCAGGTGGCTTTTCTCAAATTTTACTATTCTAGAACTTAAACAATTATTTTAATTTAAATATTTTTCTTGTAATAATTGTGGACTTTTTGTATGGTTTCTTTAGGAAAACCAATGGGGCTTTGGTTTTGAAAAATGGTCAAGTGGATTGGATTTTGGAAAACCCTTCTTTTTTATAATTTTAAAGATTTGATTTTAGAATTGCAGAAGGGTTTTTATGCAATAAATATATTTGATGAAATTATTTAAATGGTATAAATTATTTATGTGGAATCAATTTATGTGATACATAGTATTGGCATTCATTATCAATGTGAGTTCATTTTCATTAGACATGACCTTGAATATGGGGCATGTACCATTGGGGAACCTGAATGATGTGACCCTAAATAAAGGACATGTTCCATTAGGAAAACTAGTTATTTCTCACATAGTGATAAATTTATGTATTGTATATTGACTTCTCATGAGTATTGAACTATCACCTAATAAGCACATGTGTGTGCATGTGTTTTTGAGTAACATGGTTTGGTATTCCAAGTAGAATGGAAATAATGTGAAAGTTGTTTTGGTCCAATTGTTTCTTATTAACCTATATTTCTTATGATAAAATATTTTTAAATTCTAACCCTTTATTATTATTATTAATCTATTTTTTTTTAGAAAATTATTTTTTATAAAATTTGGTAACTTCTTCTGTCCTAGTGGCATGTGTTGGGAAGTTTATGGGGAATTACTACTAAGTTTATACTCACCCCATACTTGGGAACTTTGGTGAATTTGAAGATTTTATATACTGAGACATAAGAAAGGGAAAGGTTTCATACTTATCTAGTGATACATCTTGATGCTGTGGGCATGGCAGGTGGTGTTGGAGTTAGGTACTAGTTGGAGAACTCGAATGTATTATTCTTATTTTCTTTGGCCTTGTTGTCTTATGGATTATTATCTATCATTTCTATTGTCACTATGATATTGTTATAATTTTTGTTTCATTTTATTGAGATGTATTACTTTTGTTATTTAATAATTTAGTGGTTGTGTTGTTACACTTTTTATGACCTAGGTGTTTTACCTTTTAAGGAAAAATATTACCCCATTGATCTTCTAATCCCTTGGAATTTGTTTCTAGCATTTTGTGTCTTGGGGATGTCACCAATGGTTAGTAATAGTAAATCTATTCTCAAAACAATGAGTTGGGGTAGGACTTTACAAATGGTATTAGTCTTGTTTGGTATGTCTATCTCTTGGGATGGTAGCAAAAAGATATGAATATCATAACGTCAAATTTATAGCTTAAAAAGGCACAAATAACCTTTTTATTCTAAAATTCAAGTTATCAGGGTGTTTGGGTACAAAAGTGTTCTAAGACACATCTAGGTGAGTAATCACCTCATCATTATGTGTTTAGCTGAGGAGTGTTTCATAACATGCATTGATAGTTAGACTTTACACTAGGGTTGTATTAATTGTTATGAGTTTAATGATTTATGAAAATAGTGAAAAGTGTTGATTTATGAAAATAATTATTGTAATTCTTGTTTCTTATGATGATTTAGGAAACATGTCTAAGACTTCAGTTTCTAGTGAGTGATGACTGAATAGTGTTTTTTGGTTAATAATAATGGAAATGGGTTGAAGTTGAAAGAATCAACTAGAAGAGGCTATTGAAAATGTGGTTTCACCTGAGCTATAGATGAACCAATAGCTTGTTCATAGCATTGTCTAGGATTTTCAATCCATTGTGTCTATACTACAACTGAATACTCATTAAAAAAATATTTCCTCTATATTACTAATTATATGAATATAGTTAATTGAGTTGTGGTTGTAACGACCCAAAATTTTATTAATGAAAATAACTCTTGATCTAATTAAATGTATCATTATGTAAAATGGTTTTATAAGACATATGAAGTTCCTTGGTTTAATGTTTTTGGGTTTTAAAATACCGTTAAGAATTTTTAACATTGCTAATATAGCGGTTTAATAGTGATCACATGCTTATTATAAATATAAAGATTTAAAAAATCCAATTTACTCAGACAAAGGAAGAGATGGCCTCATCCAGTAGAATTTCTCCAAATGAATTTCATTTGTCAGAGCTCAGAAAGGAGGTAGCATCACTGGAATTTTCTCTTGATCAAACCCAAGCTAAGATTCAACACGTTAAGCTTGAATGGAACTGCCTATGGGAGAGGTGGAAGTTAATAGAGATTACCACCTAAGCAATGTTATTCGAGCCACCCCAAGAGTCTGCCACCATCGCACACCTTTCCCTTAGGTCTTATGTGGGAGTTATAAGGGGTTACGTAACAAGGCCCTAAAACTATGATCATGTTAATTATTTTTATATAAATAATATACATTCATTTTATCATTGTTACTTTGTAAATGGTGTTTAAAGCACAAATATTTTTTTTGTTAATATTCAATTAAGAAATCCATTTTGATGAATTAATGGAAATTCGAATTAAATAATATTTTAATAAAATATTTTTACTAAATTAATTTGTATTAAATATAAATGAGCATATAATTTTTATGAATACAATTGTAATTTTTATTAAGGTTTGAATACAAATTTTGTCAAAACCGATGAATTTTCAATAAATATCGGGTTTTATTTTAAAATAAATAATTAAGATATTTAGAAAATTATTTAGATAAAATTAATATCATTTTTGGATTCAGGGCATTGAAATTATCTAATGGTGAATTTTTCATAATTTTATGAGGTAGTTTAATTTTTGGGTAAAAATTAAATACCGTTTAAATATATAATATGTTTTATGAAATCATAATGTCCCAATAGTGATTTAATAAAAAAATATGTTCAGAAAATATATTTTTTATCTTTAAAATAATGTTATTTTATATTTTTTTGATTAATTTTTTGGTGCCTTAGTAGACCCTCCTAGACATATAAAATATTTTAACTTTTTAAAATGATTTTCATTAGAGCGTGACTCATCTCCATATAAGAAATACTAATATTTTAATAAGTTCAGACATTGGACTTATAAATTAATGTTTTTCACTCCAATTTGGAAAAAACTATGGGAAAAAAACCATGGTATGGTTTGTGGTTTTTATTATTTTAATGTGTAGTGTCCAAAACCTAAATAATAAATAATTCCTCTCCTTTCCTATATAAACCAACTTAATCTCCCATTCCTCTTCACTCAAAAACTTTGTATCTTGACCAACCTTTTCCCTCATATCTCTATAATCCACCCAAGGCATCCCAAGCTCCCTATAAGCCTCTATAAAGCCTATCCCAAGCCTTTAAGTTCACACATCCAAGTAAGGGATTTCTTCCTTTCTCATTTTTTACAAATTTATTTATGGTGTTATACCCATTTATTTTCAATTAAAAATTATGATGTATGACTTATCACCTCCCCCATAATTCCTTCATTATGTTTTAATGATGAGAGATCTCTTTCTCTCTCATTAATGCTTCCCATGTACAGTCGTTACCATGTTGAAATTCCGTAAGAAATTTCTCTCTACTCATTTACATTCAAGAAATTATTTTATATTATGCATATAAATTACATTATATATGTTGGGATATTATGTTCCATAACCCCCTTACTATACATTTCTTGTATAAATGATTATATACCCCTTTATCTCTCATCAACCCATTTTACGATTTGTATTTGACATCGTTATCATGCTGAAGTTACACCAAAATTTCAATGCCAAAATCATCATGTAAGTGAATATCATACCCATTTATCTATCAAGGGTATTAACCTTTATGCACATGTACTTATTGATTAAGGAATTAAATTTATGAATTCCACATCTCTTATTCATGGAATAAATTATTATGTTTAATGAATACATGAGGTTTGATCCATGTGGGACACTTATGCATGAAATGAAATGTTTATAAAGGGTGCTCCCAGATAACACTCCAATGAATTCTTTAATGATTAGTATCATGATATGTTAAGTGAAATGAGTGTTTAATCATGATGATTCAAGTGAAGTGAGGGTTTAATCATACTTTATGTTCAATTATCCTTTGCTCATGCTAATATCGTGTTAAATATTTTTACCACATTTCCATGTTATGATAATCACGCTATATCATGCCTTTTGTGTTAATTTTTTTTCTTGTGCTCAATTTATATTCCTATTTACTAACATATACTATATTCTTCATTTTATGCCATGTTTACTCACTTACTAGGATTTATAGGTCACCCTTTTTTATGCATGTCCTCAGGTTATCCCATGCAATGCTAATTATGAAGTAAAGTTGTGGTCATGTAAATGAAGTTTTCAATAAAGATGTTATCTTTTATGTGATAATTTGTTATTTAATGTTCCTAATTTTCCAAGAAAATAGACCTCTCAATCCTCAGAGTTTTCTTAAGTTCATGTTTATGTAATAAATCATGTTTAAATGTGTAATAAAGATCAGAGTAGTTATATTTGGTATCAAAGGACAAGTTTAGTTATTTTTGTGATTAAGATTAGAAAAACCTAGTGAAAGTTTTATAGATAATGCTATGTATAATAAAAACATACCTAAATTTTTGTGAGTATAGAGTAAGTGGTTTATCAAGAAAATACATCCTTTTATGGATACAGAAAAGTAGAGGCGGTTCTGATACATATGTATCTAGGGGTAAAACCCAAAAACACCACTTTGAGCAAAACTCAAACATGAAATGGTGCATAAAAATGGGCCTTGATGCACTCTTGGTTACAAAAAACCCGGGGGATATGCTTTGTAAAATTCATAAGCTTAGTATGAACCATTATTAAGAGAATAAAAAAATTCCACTAAGAATATATATTGGGAAGTAGATCATGGATAATAGAGATTAAAACCTATAAATTTATAAGTAAAGGAAATAAATGTAATTTATAAGTTATACCTTTTTTTCATTAGATTCCCCTTTATGTGTTACCCATAACTTTCCTTAAATTCCAACAAATGGGCGATAATTGGAGGAATCAGGCTAACAAACGATCTGAAGATCAATGTGATGACTAATGAGACGACCAATCTGATGGGAGCAGTAATCGCAAACTTTTTCACAATAATATCTTAGTTAACTCATGTTTTGAATAGAAACATGGTTCATGAGGAATGTTCAACCCCTCCCCCCCAAGAAATAACAATAGACAATCAAGAGATTCATCAGACAAAGGCCTCCAACTTTTAATGGATCATCTGATCCCTCAATCACTGATCAATGTATCAACTTCATTAAAAATATATTCTCCATCCTTAAATGTTCCGAACAAGAGAAGGTTATTCTGGATGCTTATCGTATGGAGGGTGAATCTGATCAATGGTGGACATTGATAAAAAATATTTTGCTTGAGGAAGAGATTGATGCATTGTAATGGAAGGAGTTCTGGAGTTTTTTGGTAAATATTTTCCTCGCACCCTGTGACCTAAGATGGAAAGGTACTTCCTTACACTCAAGCAAAAAAACAACGAATCCATGAGATCATATTAGGAAAAATTCACAAGGATTTCATAGTATGCCTTGGAATTTGTCGTTACCCCCGAATACAAGGTTAACCACTTTTTTGGTGGGCTAAAACCTAGCCTATAGAAATCCCTAGTGATCCATGACTTTGATAGCTATACGAAAATTGTCCAATGTTCCCTCAATTTCTAAATGAAGACTGGTGAATCTTAGGGGTGTCATGGGGATAATAAGAATAAGGTGGAATTTAATTATGGTGGTCCGATGGAGAAATCCAACCATGCTAATAAATTATATCACCCCAATTTCCAAAGGTGCAGAAAGAAGCACCCCATAAATTGCTCGAAGGTGACGAGGAAGTGATTTAGGTGTGGAAGAGAAGGGCACCATGCCATTAACTGCCAAAAAGAAAAACCTTATACTGTGACAAAGGATAGGAACACTCCATTTAACCTCAATGAATTGTTAATTGTTTCAAATAAAAAGAACAAGGGAACTTTGAAAACCAATTCCCTAAGCCAAGGGTTTTCGAAGGCAACCAACAACCTCTAAGGCAGAAAGGGAGAAATTTTTCCATCACTACCACTGAATCAAACCACGATAATGAAATGGTGACAGGTTCTCTAGTTATTCATTCAATAATATATAACATACTTTTTGATTCTGATTATACACATTCTTTTATATCCAGAATGTTTAGTAGAACAATCTCCACACCACCACAAATCCTGGAAGTAAAGATGTCAATAAGAACAGAAAATGGGGAAATCATTGCATCCCATATATATAACTCCTCCCCTATCACAATATGTGGATTGAACTTCTTAGTTAACCTTATCACACTCCCTATATTGGAATTTGATTCAATTCTTGGCATGGATTGGCTTTACCTATATAGAGATAACATTAATTGCTGTGAGAGGGAAATCACTCTCCATATGGTTAATCGACCCCCGATTATGTATAAGTGTAATGAGGAGGATGAATATTATTTAGTATCATCTTATCAAGAATGGATATTAATTTTATATGAGTACACATATCTTTATCATAAGATTGCGTCTATGGAATCAAACATACTTGAAGACATGCTTATTGTGATGGAATTCACTAAAGTGTTTCTCGAGAAATTGCCTGGTCTTCCTCTTAGAAGACATGTTGAATTCTCGATTGATCTTATACCTATGGATTTTCTAATATCAAAGAATCTGTATATAATGGCTATTTTGGATCTTGAAGAGATAAATAACAACTATAGGAGAAACTAGATAAAGGGTTTAAATGACCAAGTGATTCAGCATGGGGTGCACTAGCCCTCTTTTTCAAGAAGAAGGATGGGTCAATGAGCCTTTTCATTAATTACCGTGCACTCAAAAAAATATTGATAAAGAATAAGTATCCTATGCACTGAATTGATGACATTTTTCCATAATTTATGTGGTGCACAATAATTCCTCATGGTGGATTTTCGATCGGGATATTACCAAGTAAGGGTAAAGTAGGAGGATATCCTAAAAAATACTTTTTGTACAAGGTACGGGCACTATGAATTCATAGTAATGCCTTTTGGACTCACAAATGACCCATCAATATTCATGGAATTTATGAATATATTTTTTAGAGATTTCCTCGACAAATTTCTGGTAGTATTTATAGATAATATTCTAATATACTCTGAAACCAAGGAGAAGCACGAGGAGTATCTAAGCACTTTACTAGAGACCTTGTGATAGGAGAATCTCTATGAAAAGTACAAAAAGTGTGAGTTCTGGTTAAAAGAAGTCTCATTATTGGGTCATATCATCACAAGCAATGGGATATCTGTGGATATCTCCAAGATAACTACAATTGATGGATGGGAGAGGCCGACATCGGTGATGAATATCCATAGCTTCCTGGGGTTAGCTGGATATTATTTATGATTTGTGAGAAATTTCTCATGATCTTCCAAACCTCTCACCAGAAGGGAGTAAAGTTTTCTTGGAGTGATGAATTCAAAGATATATTTAAGTATTTGAAAAGGAGGATTATCCCTACACCTGTTCTCACACTACCCACAAGTGGAAAACTTTTTTTGGTATTCAGTGATGGTTCAAAGAAGGGTCTAGTCTATGTGTTAATGAAAAATAGAAAATTCACTGCCTATGATTCAAGGAAATTGAAATTTCATGATAAAAACTATCCAACACATGATCTAGAGTTGGTTCTATAAATCTTCGCTTTAAAATTTTGGTGACATTACAGAACTTGAAAATCTAGATATCTCCACACTTATGTTGCCATAGTTTAATTAACTGTGGAAGTAGAGAACTATTATCCCATAGGTTTTATGTGCACTATGGCCACATTCTGATAGCCGAAACCGAACCTAACTACCTCTCGTGATTGAAGCCCTCTCCCTACCTCACATGATCGAAGCCCTCTCCCTGTCTTCCGTGATCAAACCCGCATTCCCATTTCCCTACATCTTTCTTGATCAAACCCTCTCTCATACGATTGAGCCCCCCGATTCTCTCATGAAGAAACATCTCTCAAAAAATTTCTCCCTACACTCGAGACATAGGCTGATGTAAAGGAATTCTACTTGTTCCCTGCTCTCACGAAATCCTATCGCCTCCGGATTTTTTGAAGGAACCCTACCCACCCCTGCTCTTATGGTAGAACCCTATTTGATCCCTTTTGTCATGATTCAACCATTCTAGTAGGTGAACTGGTAAGGGTTACTCTAATCCAAGGATACCCTAATGTTACATTTTTTCATTTGAAAAATTCTATCATTGGTTATTTTTAGAGATCCATTCACTTGGAAATGTTGTTTTGGTTGAAGGTTTACAGATTCTAATTTGTAGAAGCTATTGTTTGAGAATTTATGAGCAGAACTTTTTTAATATGTTTAATTTATATGAGTAGATTTGAATTTTTTATAAAGCTTTAGTTACATAGAGTTATGATGATGAATATCATTATATATATGTGAATAAGTTTTGAACACATTCTGGAATATTTTGAAGTGTTTTAGAGGTTCTAATTTTTTTAGAAAAACTTGGAAATTCTATGTATCAGGATACTAATAAAGTGAAAAAGGAAATGATAGCTAATATATTACCTTGTTTTAGAAAATTATAAAAGGATATTACCACTAATATGACATCCATAAAAATTTTACAATCTTTTAGAAACCTCACTACCACCCATACGAATCCTACATCCATTGCTCCAGTAAAACCGAAGAGTCCTTATAAATTTTTCCATTAGGGTAAATTTCTATATTTTGAGAACATTATTTACAAATCCTAACAATATTCAACATAAATACTACTTCAAGGGATTCATGGTATCCTAAATAACATTAGAAAAAAACACCCACTGTACTTATACTATATTTAATGCTCCTATTCATTCCTTAATATATTCACCCAAGCCCAATTAAGGCATAATATTGTCACATTCTCTCATGGACTAATGTTTTTGTGAACATATATTCAATATTACACCATAAAACTAGGTTATATAACCGAAAAACTCTATATTCAAGTAATATTTAGATATAATGGTACTTTTGGTTGATGTGATTCATCCTCACATAAAAGACTAACTTCTAGGCCAAATGCATCACACTCAGATTATCAAAGTTGAGTGATTAATTTTTCTAGATGCTTTCAAGCTCTATAGATAGATGTTTCAATCATACCATTTCATGTCATTCTTTTTTATTCTTCCATATATTTTACTTTCATTGAAAAAATTTAAATCACTATTTTTATCCTTAACATCCAACTAACAACGATTACATTGAAGTTAAAGAAATACATAATTATGATTTACAAGGAATCTAAGTGTACTCCAATGTATATATTAACATACCCAACCAATATATAATTTTCTTTTAAATAGAGGGAAATATCTTCAATTCCTTTGAGATATATCAATATCCCTTTCACATTTTTCCAATATTCTTTCCCTATATTTGAAATGAACCTAACAACAACTCCCACTACATGGGAAATATTTTTTCAAGTTAACACCATTGATTACATGATACATATAACCACCAATGTATATAGAATTATTACCACGTTCTTTTCCTCTTCTTATATTCATGTCACTTTTTTTACTTAGAGGGTTATGAGTGTTCTAAAAGAGTAGTCAAAATAAATTTTAATCCAATCATCACAAAAATTTCAATGATCTTTTAGGCATAATTTTTCTAATAGAAGACCAAACTTCTAAGAATTATATATCACTCTATCACGATTCCCATGTTTTTCCTCACTTATCTAAGATTTTTAATTTCAGACTTCATTGATAATTATTTATTCATCTATTTAATTCAATTGATTGATAGACCCACCATAATCATGTCACCCACTTATAGTAGTAAAATGATGAAATAATCATAATTTTACTCCTGATAACAATGGTGATAAAATTTATATTCATGAAATCATTCTCCTCTATAAATGAGTTGAACTTATAATTCTACTGCCATGGAGCGCAATCTAACTGATAGAGGATTTTATTGAGTTTACACACCAAGTCATGGTTCTAATGATCCTAAAACTATTAAGTTTATTCATGTTGATTTATTGTTCTAGATACCCAAGAACAAAATCCATATGTTCTATATTTAGTATTCTAGAATAAAAAAAAACACAAAAAATATTGAATGGTAGTATTTTTAGCTACTGAAGAGAAGATTTCAAAAAATTTAATTCCCTCCTTCCACTAAAATCAATTAAAAAATTTATTAAGTTTACTACCATAGTTTATGAAATCATAAAAAGACTTACAATAACTCTATAATTTATATGAGATTCGCAAAAGTAGTCCTGAAATTTTTAAGACTTAGCCAACTTTTATCTTCCAAATAAAATTTATATATATCTTTAATAAAACATAGAACTTATTCAATTCACCTAAAATCATCTCAAAACAATCCAAATCAACTTTTTTCTTCTCTTGTGATCAAAACCTTACTTTCGTGATTGAACCCCTTCCTCCTTCGCCTTTAACTTCCTCTGTCATGATCGAACCCATTCCCCTTTCCCTGCCTCTTTCGCAATGGAACCCCTCCCACCTGCCTAACCCATCCCCATATACCTCCCCCTGTCTATCCCCTCACCCTACCCCTGCCCATCCCCCCCTCCCCTCCCCCTACCCAGCCCCTCCCCCTCCCCCCAGCCCAGCCCAGCCCCCCCAGCCCAACCCCCTCCCCCATGCCCAACCCCTCCCCCTCCCCCTCCCCCTCCCCCTTCCCAGCCCCTCCCATCCCCCTCCCCCCGTCCAACCCCCCCTCCCTGCCCACCAAACCCACTCTTATACACATATTACAAACCAATATTCTTATAAAAACATCCTTAATATATAAAACCCATGTTCCACTCTAATTGAGCCATTCTAATATGATTCATTGCACACAAATCCAACATCTGAATCCTTTTCCACTATATAAGTATCTAAGAATTTTACCCTTTGTACGTATTATTATATTTTCAATAGGATATAAAATGTTACCTACACTTTTATCTCATGTATTTTAGTATCGAATTTATTTTAGTATCTTATTTTTAGATAATGTAAATCACGTATGATTACGATTTATTCATTTAGAATATTTAAAAATATCTTGAAATCTGGGAACTTCCTAGCAACCCAAGGTTAACTTGTCATGGTGTAATAATTGATAGTAAGATATTTCATTATATATTATCTTAACATGACATAAATATTAATTAGTGGATATGGGTGTAGTTATTATATTAATATGATTTATAGATCTCATATACTTTAGTAAACGATAATGTTATAGTTGATGCATTAATCCAAAACATTTACTTATGTTTCTAAAGAAGCATGTAAGGAATAGAAGCCTATGAATGAGTCCATATACTACATTTCTTAATCATGAATGAGTTTCAATATTATTAGTTACAATCAACAATTTTACTAACTGTTTGTTTATTTATATTAGAATTGATAGAAGCTGGATGTATAATGCTGATCAGATCGCTGGTGAGTTTCAGAAGGAGTTGGAATATTTTTTGGATTTTTCATTCTATAATGGTTCAGACGGTGGATTGATTCGATGCCTAGGTTTTGATTGCATTGGAAGACCATGGTTAACACATGAGGAAGTAAGTTACCACATCACTAAAAATGGTTTTATAAAAGGATAACATGTTTGGTATCACAAAAGAAAAAAAGTTCAAACAGATAATGACATTTATTCAGCTAAAATGATCGGAATGTAAAATTTGATTTCCAATCAGTTTCCATTTGATTCTCAAGCCAAAACTTCATGTAGAAAAGTGGAATAATAAATGTATATGGGAACACAATTTTCATATAATGATCAGAATGATGATTTTGAGCATGTTAGAAAGTTGTTAGAAGATGTGAATACCCCAGTATACCAGTCATGTGAAAAAATGACCAAAGTAGAGTTTTAATGAAACAGTATCATGGGAAAACAATGTATGGATTTAGTAATACTGAGATCGACTATCTACTTACACTTTTTAAGGTCTTGATACCTGATGATGCATGTATTTCTGAAAATGATTTTATGGCATCAAAGTTGGATGAAAAATTTGGATTTTCAAGTACTAAAATCCACACATGACCTAATGTTTTTTGTTTATTCTGGAAAGGTAATGTCATGTTAAATGAGTGAAAACAATGTGTTACATAGATATGGAAGACTAATAAATATGTAACTCAATCCTTTGTACTATAGAAAGTGATGTGGCACTTTCCATTGATTCCCAAACTTCAGAAACTTTTTATGTTATAAAAAATGGCTAAGAATATGAGATGGAATGAAGATGAAAGAAAAAAGGATAATGATGATATAGTTCATCCTGCTGATGAGTTATCATGGAAAAAATTTGATAGGTTACATCTCGATTTTGGAGCCGACTCACATAATGTTAGATTGGGATTGTCATGTGATGGTTTCAACCCATTTAAGTATATGATTTTGGAACATAGTACTTGACCTTTTTTCATTCATATTTATAATTTTCCATCATGTATTTGTATGAAAAATCCAGTTACTATCATGAGTATATTGATTTATGGACCCAATGATCCTAGAAATGATATCGACATATATTTGCAACCATTAATAGATGAGTTAAAAGAAATTTGTACTATTGGGGTGTAGACAGATGATGCATTTAGAAAGGATTACTTTATGTGTCGCGCAACATTATTATGGATGATAAATGATTTCCCTACATATGTAATTATGTATGGTTGGAGTACCAAGGGGAGATTATATTTCCTTATATGTATTAAAAATACACATTCTAGGAGATTAAAGTTTCGACGAACTTTTAGTTTCATAGGGCATTTACATTTTCTACAAATAGATCATCCATACAAGAAAAATCAAAGACAATTTAATAATTCCCTAGAGATAGATTATATACCTCAATTAATTTTGGGGGGTGATATCCTTAAAGAAAATGAAAGTTTTAATTTTTTTCATGGAAAAGGTCAGTTAAATTCCAACAAGCGGAAGAATGTTCCTTTGAATTCCAACAATAATTGGAGAAAGAAAAGTATATTCTATGAGTTACTGTATTGGTCATAAAATTTACTACATCAATTCTTGGATGTAATGAATATTGAGAAAAATTTGTGTGAAATATTACTTACAGAACTTTTAAATGTAAAGGGATAGACAAAAGATGATTTGTGCTCACATCGTGATTTAGGGGATTGTTATCCTGAGTTAATTGGTCAACATCAGTGTAAAGTCTATTTTTCTTGATTTTTGATGAAAAATTCAGAGAAAAAAACTTTCTCCAAGTATTGGAATGTTTAAAGGTTCCATATGTTTATTATAGTAACATTTTGAAATGGGTGAATACACGAGATGTGAAACAAAAATCCCTCAAAACCCATGACTACCATTCCTGTTGCATGAATTGATTCCTATTTCCATTTGTAATTTTCTATCATATAATGTTAGGGTATTTGTGATTAGATTATGTCACTTTTATCGAGATCTTTGTGCTAAAATGTTGAACACAAGTGTAGGAAAAAAACTACATAAAGATTCACTGATCATTCTTTGTGACTTGGGGAAAATATTTCCCCCATTGTTTTTTACATGTATGTTACATCTGACCGTGCATCTTCCAATAAAGGTTCTTTTTGGTGGTCCAGTTTCTAGTTGTTGGATGTATCCAATAGAAATAATGATGTTTACATTGAAATATTATGTGATAAATAAGATCCATCCTGAAGGATCTATTGTGAAAGGTTATTTAGTGCAGGAATGCATGGATTTTTGTTTAATGTATTTGACTAATGTCACCACTAGATATAATCAGACTATGAGAACTGAAGATGACCAGTATGATCCCATTGAGCCAAAATTTCCGTCACTACCCCAAAAAGGGGGATATCTAGATCATATAAGTCATTTACATTGAATAGAGATGAGTGGGAAATGGATGATCGTACAATATTATTTATTTGTGGCATGGTTGACGATTACATCAAGTAATTGAAATTATATATATATATATATATATTTGTTGTGTATTTTCTTCATAGTTCCTAATATCATTAAAGTTTTCAATTTGTAGAGAACATAGTAAAATTAAAAAAAGATAACATTTCTCATTATCTATTTTGAGGCGTGAGTAATTAAATAGAAAATAATTTAATGCTTGTTTGAAGTCAAAGATAACAAATTCTTTTTTTACATTACCGAATCCTTGGTATTTGCTTAATATTAATTGTAAATATATTTCAGGTCCATAGTTTACCGATGGATGTTGTATCTGCTGAAATAAGGGAATTATCATTTGGTACAAACAATGTAGTTCTTGATTGTAAGTAAATGGTTTTCAATGGTTTTAAATTCATTATAAATAGTTATGAAACAAAGATGAAAACACAAGATGATGGTATCACGATAAGCACTACAATAGATTTTTATGCGAGTGCATCAAATAGATAGTGTTAATAATAAAATATGTAATATTATGTGGTTGTTGAGAAAATATTTTCATTAGATTACTATACACATAGTCGTGTCACTATGATGAAATGAAATTGGTTTGATTCAATGACATGAAAAGGCCTGTATATAGATAGTTGCAGTTTTAGAGTGATTGATATGAAATGTCCACTACGAACAGAGAAAGATTATATTCTTGCATCACAAGCTAGACGTGTATTTTATGTAAATGGCCACTTAAAAGTAAAATTTGGTGTAATTATTGATGTTATTCCTAGACAAATTTTTGATGAAGTATTGGATGATGGTGATGTTTTGGATGAACCAGTCAGTATTTAATCAAATATATCATTCGATGATATGGATGATTCAATTGTCATAATGAATTGTGAATCAGAAATTATAATAGAAAATTCTTAGAATTACATGTTTCAAAGTATTTGGATTATATTATTCTGACCTGGTGCATGTTTTTTTTAAACTTTTAACGTAGCATCTTCTTTTGTTTTGAAATGTTTTCATTTAGCGAGTAAAATAATTTATGAAAAAAACATTTTAATGGAAGATGTAATGTTATGAAAAATAATATGAATCTTATTGGAATCTTTATAGTTGTTTAATGCTTTGTTATATTTTTAAAAATTTCACATCACTTTTGGAATTTACAGATTATTATGTCTTACGAGTAGGTTCTGAGAAAAAAAAGGAAGAAAATGATCGCTGACTTAAAGAAGCTGGCTTGACAAATATAATTTTTTGGGTGAGTCCCTTATTTATTTATTTATTATGTATGAACTTTAAAAAAATCATATTTAATATGAATATGAATCATTGAGGAGGCAACTTGTGTTTGATGAATATGGTTCAGGCACTCCATAGTAGAGGACCGACCCTACATACATCCCCCATACATGTACCACCTCACTTTTCATGGATCTGGAGTCACTAGGAAGGTATCCTCCCATCATCCAACCACTTATATTCCTTATCCATACATTGGCGGTCATCCTTTTTATCCATTTCCTCCTCTAACTGTGTAGGGTAGTCTATCTCATTCTATCCCTCAACCTTTTTACACTTATCCACCTTAATCTCTACAGGGTACACCTCCATTGGTTATTCTCCATGTATACCAATACCCTCATACCCAACCTTATCATCCACAATATACTATGGAGGGTACACCTCCATAGGTTATGCCCCCTGTGTACCCGTACCCTCCTACCCAACCTCCGCATCCATAGTCTACTATGGAGGACACTTCTCCAATTTCTGCCCCCAACAAAGTGTGCATGATTGAGTAATAAAAAATAGTGCTACAGTTAAATGTTTAAAAAGTAATGAAATTAATAAATTTTTATTAAATTTCCATTATATATGTTTATAAAATATTCATTTATTTTTTCAGGATTATATTATACTAAAAGATGTGGTCATACAAGGATGCATAAGGTGTGGAATAGACACACAGAAACAACGGTTCAGTATAATAAAAAAATGTAAATTATTGAAGAAAATGGTAAAGAATTTAAAGTTTCATGGGGACACTCAGAAGACATAGTAATATTTTTTTGGTTCAACCAATCGAGTGGAGAAAAGTTGGACAAGAAATAAAAGACAAATCTTGGGTGCAAATTTGGGTAATATATTTTTTAAATTTAATTTTCAATTTCATTATTCAATATTATTAATAAATTTATATGAATATTAAGATACTATATAACTTTCTAGATAGTCTCCACGTTAAGAGATCTATGTTAATGGAACTGGGGGAGATGTGGTGGGCCTACAAGCATGACCTGTATGTTGGCTGAAAAAAAGAGGTAATCCTCTTGGAAATGAACCGATCTTCAATGAATTCCAAATTTCAAAATAAAAAGAATTAATTTCATATTGGAGCTATTACTCTTTCAAGGTAAGTTACAATATTATTGTTTTTAATAAATTTATTTTTTTCATTAATCTTAATTTTTTGTATTGGATGTTTTTATTAGATGTGATTGTGTTCAGTTTTTTTTCAGACATGGTAATTTCATTTATGTCTTGAACTCATTGAATTGTTAAGTTGAAATGACAATTTTTATCCCTTTTGACTTGTTGAAAGGATAGTTTATTTTTGTTTACTAATAGGATTCATTTGAAAGAAACATAAGAAATAAGGGCATCATGATATATAGTAATACTCTAGGGAAATCTACACTGCCAGATGTTGAACAGTCACAAGTAATATATGATTTAACATTGAATATTCATTTATTTTTTCATTGATTTATAATCAATTTTCATGCATAAATGGGAATTAAATAAAGAATGACGTGTTCCACGATCATTATTGTTTTGTTATAGTGGGAAAAAGAAAGATGGAACTGCTGTGAATTAGGAAACACAGGAACAAATTGAAAAATGTTTTTAAATTTTTAGCTTTTATAACGCAGTTTCATTCACTGAAAATTATATGAGTTGTGTCTTCCTCATAGGGAATGTGAATTCTTGAGTCAATTATATCAATTTTTCTTATGGTATTATATGACGATACATTATCTTCCACTCTCTTTAGTATTCCTAATGATAATTTAATAACATCAAAAAATAGTGTTTAAGGAACCTTCTCAATTCTTTTATACTGATCATATAATCATGTTTCTCTATGGAGGTTTAAAGAAATATTTAGACTCTCAAATAGGTCCATAACCACTACTAATATATCTATAAACCCATACCGCATCCCAAGATACTAATATAAGTTATACCAACTCTTAAAAGTAGTATAAAGAATATAAAAGGACATACACTACTTATGTTTTGGTCTAAATTTCATAAAAAAATGAGGTTGTAGAACTTTTACTCATAACATGTATGAGAATTTAAATGGACATACATCAGCACTTATTTTTTTTAACATCTATTAAAATGGTAACACCCTTTTATAGGATTCTCTTCAAGCTCTAGTGGCAAAGGAACCAGACACATTTCGACCAAACGATTATTTACATTAGGTTCTTGGAAATGAGCACAGTGGCAGAGTTTGTTGTAAACTTGGAAAGAAAATCATTCTATCTAAATATTGGTCATCATGTATTAAATATTCTAGCAATATTGCAGGAATGATTACTAAAGAACAATTACATTCTGCCATTGAAACAACAAAACAATAAGTTAGACAAGAGTCTCAAAAGACATAGAAAAAATAAAATGAACAATTGTTCAAGTTGATATCAACTATATGATCTTCACATTCGCCAAAGGGTGAAACAATAGTGGATGTATGTTTATCAAGTTTTCACTTGATGTATGAGGATGTTAATGATTGTGTAGCTGAATATGCTAGGGGAGAGGCTGAAGATACTGCTGATGGTGGAGAGGATGAAGATATTGCTGATGGTGGAGAGGAGGAATATGTTGCTGATGGTGATGATGATGATGCTGTGGGTGGTACACACATTGATGCTGTTGATATCAGTGCCGATGATGATGAGGATTCAGATGGAATTTTAGAGTGACATTATAGATAGTTTTTTTATATATCATTATTTTCATTGTTTATAAAATTTGAATTTTATATCTATTAGTTGTTTTGTTATTTATGTGGAAATGAGATGCTATAATGGTTTTTGGAATTTGTTGCAGGTGTATATGTATGGTGTATTTTTATACTGTAGGTTTGTGCAGGGGGAGGGGAAACTGGCAGTTGAAGGACTGGTAGGGGTAAGGTAAAACTGGTGGGGGTGGGGAGGGGAAACCGGCAGGGGGAGGGGATGCAAGGGGTATGGTGGGTGGGGGTGCAAGGGAGGGGGACTAGTAGGGGGAACTAACAGGGGTGGGGGTACAAAGGGGAGGAAAAGGTGGGAGGGGTGGGGGACTGGCAGGGGGTGGAGGGGGCAGGGTGGGTGGGGGTGCAGGGGGGGCTAGCAGGGGAGGGGGACTAGCAGGGGCAGGGGGGAGGGGAAACTGGCAGGGGGTGGGACTAGAAGGGGTAGTACTTGTAGGGGGAGGGGAAACTGGAAAGGACTGGGGGATTGGAAGGGGCAGGGGGACTGGCAGGGGCATGGGCAGGGGTAGGGGGACCGACAGGGGCAGGGGCGGGGGCAGGGGGGTGACTGGAAGGCTGGCACTTACCTTGATTAGAAACAGAAGTTTATCAAATACAGTGACTTTGTGAACAAAGAGATGATACTATTTTCAATTGTGGACCTTCAAATTTCATTTCCATCAATGGTTGATGGCTTGAATCTATGAAATTAGGGATTCTCTTCTGCTCTTTCAAGATGATTTTCTTAAAGGAGGCAAGGGTTTCCCAATTCTCAGGTTATGTATCATAACACTCATCTTATCACCATGGGAAGACAAGACTTTCTGGCACACCTAAGAAAAGTATTCTCACCCTAAAATCCCATTTTTCATTTTTCAATGAAGTTTTTTAGGTAATTATGCTACTATTTTCCGTGAAGTTCTTAAAGATTTCATTAACCTGCGACTTGAATTCTATGAGAAGATAAAAGTAAGCTTGGATCCTCTGATGTCTAGTTTTTATATAATTCCCATATTTTACTGAAATATCTTACTGCTGGTGAAATGCATATAGTTATCTTGGATAATATTGAACTGGATTTTTTGAAATTGTATAAAAAGGTTCAGTTTATTCTTGGGGTGTTGAATGGGGAGATTATTATGAGCAATAGGAAGAGGGTAGAAAATGGGTAACTAAATAGTGAATCATATCTGTATGTCCAATATTTTCTAATTTCATTCCAGTTTTTTTTGTGTTCAGGTTTTTTTCATGTTTATCAGGAAATAACTTTGGGCTTTAAACTTATTATATGTTGGTCTCATGTGGAAGTTCTCCATTGGTTGAAGGAGTGGGTGGCTAATAAGATTTATGGATATAAATGGAAAATTTTATTGAAGGCAGGGAAGATAATTTTAATCTACACAGTGTCATTGCATTTTCTTATTTTTATTATAAGTTGAATTCATATTTTAACAAATCCGTTTGTGATATTTTAATTATTTGATTTTTAAATATTGGTGGGGAGGAGAGCCGGGTATAAGACCTCTATACTAGGTTAAGTGGGATCTTATGTGTCATGAGAGGTATTTTGGGAGACTTGGGTTGAAATATATTAATGCATTTAATTTATATATTTTGAATAATCAAGGGTGATGTCTTATGTATGAACCAAATGACCATTGGTGTAGAGTTTTGAAGGGAAATTTCTTTCCCTAGACTAATTTTATTTTAGCACATCTCAGGTTCAAACCATCATATGTTTGGATGGGGTTGATATAGGCTCAGGCAATCCTTAAAAAAGTTTTATGTTGGAAGATAGAGTATTGAAGGAGTATTTCACCAATTCATTGATGTATACCAACTAATTCCTTATCCATATAATATGTGTATATGTTTTTATAACTCTGGGGACTAGTGTAGTGGGGGGTAGGGTGGGGGGGGGGGGGGTGGCCAGGGGCAGGGGGCTACTATAGGGGTTGGGGGTTGAAAGGGATATGGGGGTTGCTGTAGGGGTTGGGGGTGGCTAGGGGCAGGAAGGCTGCTGTTGGGGGGGGGGTGTAGGGGGGTGGTGGGGGTTGGAGGGTGGTAGGGGTTGTAGGGGCTACTGTAGGGGGTTGGGGGTGTCTAGGGGAAGGAGGGATGCTGTTGGGTATGGGTAGTGGGGTTGATGTAGGGGTTGGAATTGGGGTGTGGGGGCTACTGTAGTGGGTGGGGGTTGGAGGGTGGTCGTGGTGGTGGGGGGGGGGTGTTGTCCAAGAGGGAGGGGGTGTCCAGAAGGGGAGGTGGGTTATCCAAGATGGGGGGGGGGGCTTTCTAGGAGGGGGTGTTCGGAAATAGTTTCTACCAAGAAGGAATATACAATTAAGAAGAAGGAATATCATACAACATAAGATTTTCTAATCATATTGGAAAACTGGTTTGGAAAATCTAAACAGATTGAGTAAGAATAAAAGATGGAAAATTCTATAATTTATAAATTTGATAAACCTAAATAAACTAAAAATAAAGGTAAATTACAGAATAATAACATGATAAAAAATGAAATCTATCACAACAACATTATTTTTTTTAATTCCCATATCATCCTTCTTATACTATATATCTTCAATGAATTATGACCCTCTAACCATGTCATATTTTATGGCCATTTTGGCCTAGGATTCTTCACACAATTATTCTAGATGATCAATATAGAGACCACAACAACCACATTGTACTTTTTGTTTCACACAATAACATGATCATCACATCATGACCATCATAATTCCCTCTTTAATTGGCGTGGCCTTCCTGAATAGTTCTCCATATTCACCATGGAAAAAACTAGTATGTTTCCTTTCTTATGGTATGAAATTTCTTCATGATGAACCAATCATGATTTTTGTAAACATGAAGATTATTTCACATGGAATTTTAAGATTTATAACTTCATCCAATGATCCATGGATGAACCTTTATCGTAGATATTTATAAAAAATTTCAATGGAACTCCAAATGAGAACCTACCGCATGAAGATATGTGGTTCAACACATGAAATATGGTTTATCTATCCCACATTAGTTTAGTTGGATACCATTTTTATTTTCCTATACTTGGTGCATTTATTCTATTTTTTTGGTTATATGACTACATTATTCATGTTTTTCGAGTTATATTCTTTGTTATTTTTATAAGATGTTTTGTTTTACCATAATTTTAGGGGATGCGAACTTCTATGTTCTACCTTGTGTTGCAGGTACTTGTGATTTGGTTCCATACTTCTTTGATAGTTTGTCTTTTAGGGAGACTCATGTAAGTGAAATTATGTGTTTTTTATATTTGGAGTTGTTTAGTTATTTTTATGCAAGTAGCTTTACTGTATAATTTAATTTTGATAGTGAGTACCATGTTGATATTCTGTGTGATAAATAGATTAACTCATTATCATTTTGTAAAATTGTTTTTAAACCCATGAAATATATTTAGTGTCTGGGAAATTTCACCAATGGTTAGTAGATACTCTGACCTGATACAAGCCAATGGGTTGGGATGTTAGTAGGGAGGGGGACTGGTAGGAGCAGGGTGGAGGGGGACTGGCATGGGCTGGGGGGGAGGGGAAACTGGCAGGGTGGGGGGGGGGGAGGTGGGGGGACTAGCTAGGGGTGGGGTGGGAGTGGATTGGCAGGGGTGGGTAGGGGACTGGCAGTGGGAGGGGGAAATTGATAGGGGGTGAAAGTGGGGACTGGAAGTGGGGTGCAAGGGGGGATAGTAGGGGGGAGTGCGACTGGAAGGGGTATGGGGGAGGGAAAACTGGTGGTGGGGGGGGGGGGTGCAGGGCTGACATGGGGGAAGGGTAGGAACTAGAAGGAGGGGACTCGCAGGGGGAGGGGGAAATCGCAGGGGGGAGGGGATTGGAAGGGGGTGCATGGGGCAGGGTCGGTGGGGGTTAAGGGGGGTGGGGACTAGTAGGGGAGGATACGATGTGTGTGTTTGTGAGGGGTGGGGGCGTAACTGGTAGGGGAGGACTGGCAGTGGGAGGGGGGGTATCCAGGTGGGTGGGGGTGCTTTACAAGAGGGAGGTGGGTGTACAGGTGGGAGGGGGGTGTCCAAGAGGGGGGGGGGGGTTGAGGGATTTGTCGGGGGGTGGGTGGGTGGGCTACTGCAGTGGTGGGTGGGGAGGAGGATACTATAGGGGGGTTCAAGGGGGAAAGTGGGTTGTCTGGGGGGTGTCTAGAAGGGGGGTGAAAGGGGGAATGGGTGTGCAAGGGGGTGTCCAGAAGGGAGGGGGGGGGGCTTGGGGCATGGGGGTGTAGGGGGGTGTTCAAGGGGGTGCAAGGGGCTGTCAAGGGGGGTGTAAGGGGGATGTCCAGGGGGGAATGGGGGTGCATGGGGGCTGTTCAAGTGGGTGCAAGGGAATTTTGGGGGGGGCATGGGGGTGTGGGGGGGTGTTCAATGGGGTTCAAGGGGGATTCTAGGGGCCATGGGGGTGCATGGGGATGTCCAGGGGGGCACTTAATTTATTTTTTTATACCATATAAATAATATTGCCACAGTTAAAACCATGGTAGTAGGTAAGACCTACTGCCATGGTGATAGCAGCCACAATTTTCCAAAACTCTAGCCATAGGTTATTGCCTCAGTTTTCAAGCCTTCGACCACGGTTCCAAACTATGGCCGTAGGTGAATTTTCTTGTTGTTTTATCTATTTCAGTGGAAGTGTGAAATATGTACAGATCAAAAAAATCCTCAAGTATATATTCACACAGATTGAGCTAAATATGCACTAACGAACATGGTTAGAGCTGATCAAAGACTATGACTGCTCAATCCATTACCACCCTAGGAAGGTGAACAAGCTTGCAGATGCTCTAAGTAGAAAGGACCCAAAAATTCTATCATTGATCAGAAATTAAAATGATCCAATCTTCTTTTATTTGATGAAGATAGACATAGTAATAATAAATAATGGAACATCATCAATCCTTTCACAAATTATTTCTCAAATATCTCTTTTGGAAAGGTTAAAGGATGCTCAAAAGAATGTTGTGGGAATTCAGAAGAAAGTGGAAACTATCAGAAAATAGAAATCCTCAGATTTAAATGTTAATGAAGAAGGAATTATGAGATTTGGCTCAACATTATGTGTTCCATCAAATCTTGAGTTATAGAATGAAATTTTGGATGATTTACATAGTTCAAATTTCTCTAATAACCAAGGAAATACAAAGATGTATCGAGATCTCAAAAAACATTAGTGGTGGGATAAAATGAAGAAGGAGATCACTGGGTATACATCAAAGTTCCTAGTGTGTCAGCATGTTAAGGATGAGAGGTAGAAGTTTAAGGGTATGAAGCAACCATTACTTATACCTATGTGAAAATGGGTGAACATTACCATGGGCTTTGTCACTGGAATTCCAAAGAAATCCAAAGGAAATAATGCTACCTGGGTTATTGTAGATTTTCTTATAAAGACTACACACTTCATTGAAATTCGATAGGATTTCTCATTGGATAAACTGACACTGATATACATTAGATAATTGGTATGGCTGCATGGAGTACCACTATCGTTTGTATCAGATCAAGATCCAAGATTCACCTCTAAGTTCAGGAAGAGTCTCCAACATGATATGAATATTGAGCTAAACTTCAGTACGACTTATCATCCTAAAAATGATGGCCAATCTGAGCGGACTATCTAAAAACTTGAGGATAGGTTGAGAGCATACTCAATGTACTTCAAAGTAGGATGGGATCAACATATTCATCTAGTTGAGTTCTCTTACAATGGCAGTTTCCACTCAAGCATCCAAATGCCTCCTTATAAAGCCATTTATGGGAAATGGTTCAGAACAACAACATGTTGGGATTAAGTTGGGGAGAAAAAAATCCTAGGTTCAGAAATGGTCGAAGAAATGGTGGAGAATGTTAAGACCATCCGGCCACACATTAAAGATGCTCAGAGTTGAAAAAAGAGATAAGATGATAATCGTCGATGAGACCTAGTGTTTGATGTGGGGAATATGGTATTCCTCCGTATATCACCGTGGAAGAGAGTTATGAGATTTTGGAAGAAGGGAAAGCTTAGTCCATGGTACATTAGACCTTTTGAGATCATTGATCACATTGGAGTAGTGGCCTATTGACTAGAATTCCCACCAAACCTATCTCAAGTACATGATGTATTTCATGTATCACTCTTGAATAAGTACATACATGACCCATCGCATGTACTCAATCCATAGGTGATACCATTAGAGAATTACCTCTCCTATGAAGAGAAGCTGGTGAAGATATTATATCATAGGTAAAAATTTCTACGAAGTAAGACAATTCCCATCGTCAATGTGTTGTAGAGAAACAACATGTTTGAAGAAGCAATGTGGGAATCTGATGAAGTGATGAAGTAGAGTTACCCTTATATGTTTTAGTTTTGGAAAAGGAAATTTCAAGGGTGAAATATCTCAACAGTGGATGATTGTAACGACCCAAACTTTTATTAATGAAAATTACTCTTATTATATTAAAATGTTTTATTATGTAAAATGGTTATATAAGACATATTCACTTCCTTGATTTTATGTTTTTGGATTTGGAAATACCATAAATAATTTTTATTATTTCTAATATAGCCGTTGAACATTGATCACATGATAGGTACAAATATAGGGATTTAACAAATCCAATTTACTTAGACAAAGGAATCGATGACCTCATTTAGTAGAATTGCTCCATACGAAGCCCATTTTTCAGAGCTCAGAAAGGAGGTATCATCACCGATATTCTCTCTTGAGCAATCCCAATCCAAGATTCAACATGTTAATCTTGAATGGAACTGCCTATGGGAGATGTGGAAGTTAATAGAGATTACTGCCCGATCGATGTAATCCGAGCCACCTCAAGAGTCTATCACCATCGCACACCTTACCCTTAAGTCTTATGCAGGTGTTATAAGGGGTTATGTAACAAGACCCTAGCACTGTGATCATGTGAATTATTTTTGTATAAAGAATATGCATTCATTTTATCATTGTTACTTTGTAAATGGTTTTTAAATCAAAAATACCTTTTTTAGTTAATATTAAATTAAGAAATATATTTTGATGAATTACTGGATTTTTGAATTAAATAATATTTTAATAAAATATTATTACTAAATTACTATTTATTAAATATAAATGATCATATAATTTTTATGAATACAATTGTATTTTTTCTTAAGGTTTGAAAACTATTTTGGTTAAAACCCATGAATTTTCAATAAATGTTCATTGTTATTTTAAAATTTAAAGTTCACATATTTATAAAATTATGTATATAAAATAAATATCATTTTTAAATTCAGGACTTTGAAATTATCTAAGGGTGAAATTTTCATAATTTTCCGAGACATCCGAATTTTTGGGTAAAAATTAATTACTATTTAAATATATAATGTGTTTTATGACATCATAATGACCCAACAATGATGTAATAAAAAACTATGTTCGTCCAATATATGTTTTATATTTAATATAATGTTATTTTATAATTTTTTGATTAATTTTATGGTGCCTTAGTGGACCCTCCAAGATATATAAAATATTTTAACTTTTTAAAATGATTTCTTAAGAGTGTGACTCATCCCACATAATCAAGCCTAATATTTTAATAATTTCATCCATTGGACTTATAAATTAATCTGTTTTCACTCTAATTTTGAAAAAATATGGGTAAAAATCCATGTGATGTTTTTTGGTTTTGATTATGTTAATGTGTAGTGTCCAAAACCAAAAATAATAAAGAAGTCCCTCTTCTTTCCGATATAAACCCACTTAATCTCCCATTCCTCTTCACTCAAAACCTTTGGATATCGACCAAACTCTGACCTCATCTCTCTAGAATCTTCCCATTTTCCCCCATATCCCTAGAATCCTATCTCAAGCCTCTCCCAAGCCTTTGGGATCTCACTTCCAAGTAAGAGATTTCTTCTTTTTCTCATTTTTGTGAAAATTTCATTATGTTATTATAACCATTTACTTTCAATTAAAAATTTTGGCCTATGAATTGAAAACTACTCATACTTCTCTATCTATGTTTTTATTATTGGGTACCTATTTATCTTTCATTAATTCCTCCCATGTACACCTGTTACCATACTGAAATTCCATAAGGAATTACTCTCTTCTCATTTACATTCAATAAATTGTTTTCTGTTATTCATCTTAATTTCATTACATATGTTTGGATAATATGTTACATGACACCTTACTATCCATTTAATGTATAAATGATTATATAAACCTTTCTCTCTCATCAACCTATTTTAAAATTTCTATTTTACATAGTTATGCTGTCAAAGTTACACCCAAATTTCAATGCCAAAATCATTGTGTGAGTGAATACTATACCCATTTATCTATAAATGGTATTATCCTTTATGAACATGTACTTGTTGATTGAGTACTTACATTTATGTATTCCATATCTCTTATTTGTGTAATAAATTATTGTGTTTAATGAATCCATGTTGTATGATCCATGAGGCACACTTATGCATGAAATGAAATATTTATAAAGGGTGTGCCCTAATAGCGCTATAATGCATTTGGTAAAGATTAGTATCATGATACGCCAAGTGAAATAAGGGTTTACAAATGATAATTCAAGTGAAATGAAGGTTTACTCATGCTATTTCAATTGAAATGAGGGTTTACTTTTTCTTGATGTGAAATGAGCCTAGGCTCTTGCTAATATCATGTTAAATGTTGTTGCCACATTTCCATGTTATGATAATCATGCTATATCATGCCTTTATGTTCATGTTTCTCTTATGATCCATTGATATACCTCTTTCCTAACATGTAATATATTCTTCATTTTATTACTTGTTTACTACCTTACTCGGCTTTGTAGCTCACCCTTGTTTATGCATGTCCTTAGGTTATCCCATGCAATGCTAAGTATGAAGGAATGTTGTGGTCATGTAAAAGAAATTTTCAAAAAAGATGTTGAGTTTTATGTTATAAGTTGTTATGTAATGCCCTTATTTTCCCAAGACACTATACCTCTTGATCCGCAGAGTTGTCAGTGCAAGTTTATGTAATAAAGCATATTTAAATGTGTAATAAAGAGCAGGGTTGTTATAGTGGTTGAAGAAATAAATATTTAAATAAATTCAGTAAGAGGGTGTATGTTTATTACCACAAGAATATGTGGGAACTAAAAATTTGGGAATAAGATGATGTGGGACACCAACTTCTAAGGTGGTGGAGGGCCTCAAAATCAGATCGCTGGATCAGTTAATTGTCCAACATGAACTAATATAAATCCTGATTTTTTCCAATGTGTCTTTACTTCTGATAAGATATTAGACTATATGAAACCACATAGAGATTATCACAAATATAATAAGAAGGGATATCTTCATCATTATTGTCACAGTGATTCGAAGTATGTTTCAAGAGATGCACCCCATGTTTCTAAAACATACTATGATTTAATGGGGTGATCTCATTAGAATAATTGTCATCCTTAGAATTGAGTGAGTGACAGTGATTCCAAGAACACCCTAACTTCTCAGGTTATACAACCTAAACAAGGAAGCAAGGATCAAGCATGGGATACTAAAAATCTATATGGTGCTAAGAAGATTAACATAGATGATCAATCAAGACCTTTAACAATGAAAGGTATGATTATTTTTAGTTATAACATTATGAAAGCCTCGTTTTATATGGATGCATCCCAATACTTTATTTATTCTTGTGTTGTGGATCATATGGGTTTAGAAGTTGAGATGATGCCATCTATTTCGAAACTCCAAAGACCTATGGGGGAACGAGAGTATGATGCATTTAAATGTGATAATGTTCAATAAAAATAGATAATGAACATGTTTTTTTTGGTATTTCTATGTACTATAGATGGAAATATTTGACCTGATTTTGTGAATGTATTGGTTAATGAATTTTAAGGCCCATATCAATTTTTATGCATGACATGCAAGTTTAAAATATTCCGATGGTGTTAAGTAACTATTTAAAGGATAATGGGGTGTATATAAAAGAAAAACAGGACCTTTGGTACCGATGGTTGGGACTATATTTTCTTATTTGGAAAATGTTACCTAGGATTCCATGGATGAGATCATACATAGAGATTTTCAAACCACCATTGACCAATTTCTGGATGTTTTTACCTATAATTTCTAGGGGTCACAACCTAAAAGTGAAGTGGAATTTATTATTGGAATCTTAACAATGACCATTTTTATTTTACTTTGGTCTTATAGGATAGAACAGAGAGAATTGATGGAATTGAAAGTCCATTTCAAAGAATTGTAAAGAAAAGTGTTCATTTGACCAAGCATGTTCCCATAGATATCATTGGTTCTTTTTGTAAATAAGATGGATAGAAATATTAGAATTTGTGTAGATTATCATAATATTTACTAATTTATGATAAAGAACCAATATCATATTCTATTAATTGATGATTATTTTGACCAATTTAGGGGAGCATCATGGTTTTATGAAATTGAATTACAATTATGGTATCACAAACTATGAGTTCAAAAAAAGGATATTCTGATGAAAACATTCAAGAGATGATATAGTCATTAGGAATATGTGGTTACACCCTTTGGTCTAATTAATTCACTATATGTGTTTATGTAATTGATTAATCAGATCTTTCAGAGGTATATTAATTTTTTTGGGGTATTTTTTGAGGATATTCCAATGTATTCCAGTATTAAAGTCAATCATGATTAAGACTTGTCCATAGTGTTGATTATCTTGTGATAACATATATTTGTAATAATATTTTAAAGTTTGACTTCTAGATTTAGGTGGTACATTTCCTTGGTCATGTAATTTCTAATATGGGATTCTATATAGACCCTAAAAAGATAAAATATGTCATCTATTGGTAAAAAATGAAGAATATTTTTGAGATACATAGTTTCCTTGGCTTATCAAGATATTGTTGAAACATTTTTTTGATTTTTAAAATATTTACAAACTGATGAAAACCTTTTAAGGAAAAGGAATTATTTTCTATTGGAATGATGAGTTCCAAAAATCTTTCCAAGAGTTCATGGTACACCTTACATCAACACACATCCTCATATTGGAAGAGTCAGTACATGGTTTTGTGGTCTAATATTATTCATCCAAATATGGGTTGGGTTGTGTTATCATGCTTGGATATCATGTTGTCTTATATGAATCATGAAAATTACAGGTGCATGAGAGGAACTACCCAACACATTATTTGTATTTGGTTTATGTAGTTCACACCTTAAAGACTTAGAATCACTATATTTTTAGTCATAAATTTATGATATTTATAGATCATAAGATCTGAATTTTTTTTATCAAAAATATATTTGAATATAAGACAATGCATATGGATTAAATATCAGAATATGTTTGACTTTAACTTTATGTTTACACTAGGTAAAGGGAATTCAGTGGAAAATGAATTAATATGAAATTCATACAATGAAATGTATAAAGAGGCCTCAGATCAATGGTAGCTAATTTCAGTCATAGTTGACATGAATTGGATTTCACTGAGCAAGGTGATGTTGCATATTTATTTATAGTTTCCTTATTACTAATTTGGTTGAGTAGGTTAGAGATGCTCATACATCCAATCACGAGTTTTTGACTATGAGTTCAAAAATCAATGGTGGGGCGACTATTAAGGGATGAAAGCTTGAAAAGAAATATATTTTGTGATTTAGAGTTCATATTATGGTACCTCTAACTTATTAGGAAAATATTATCTCATACTACCACTATTTGAAATGGGTGGTTAATCAAGGAATACGAAATATGTATAAATAATTGAGAGCACAATTTTAGTGGGAGGGCATGAAGATGAAAGTGGATGAGTTTATCTTGAGATGCATCAACGATCAGTAGTTGAAGGTCAAGAACCAATGAACAACCAATATGATGAATTATTTATAGATTTCCGTGTGTAAATGGAAGGATATAGACATGGATTTTGTAACATGAATTCAAAAAAAGGTTAGGAAACATTATTCTATATGAGTGATTTTGGATTAGATCATGAAGTTGGATCACTTCAACTCAATTCATGAATCAAATACATTTGAATAATTGTTCAAACTTGACCTTTGATAAGTTGTAAAGATACATGGTGTCTTAGTTTTAATTGTACCTAACTGGGACCCCATGTTTTTATCTTGATTTTAACTACCCTATAGCATTCCATTGTAACCCAGTTAACCATTGGCACAAATTACTTTCCTCAAATGGATATTTAATATGAGAGGATGATCCAAAAATTGGAAGAAATGTTTAAAATACATGTAATGGATTTTTGAGGCTCATGGGAGGATGACATAAAATTATTGGATTTATCATATAATAACAGTTATCATTCCTTGATACATATATATCCTTTTGAATCATTATATGGTTGTCCATATTTTTCTCCACCATGTTGGGTGGAAATAGGTGAGAATACACTTATCATAAATATCTTAGTGCATGAGACATCAAATAAGATTAACATTATCATATATAAAATATAAATATCTCATAATAATCAATAATTATATACAGATAATCATCGATGACTGTTTTTATTTTAGGTGGATAATTATGATTTCTTAAGAATGTATCCAAGGACAGGGTATAATCATTTTGATAAGTAAGGCAAGTTATATCCTTGCTACATTGGAATTTATGAGAAAATTTAATAAATGGGTGATGTGGTATATTAATTGGGTTACTTCCAAAGTTTGGCTTCATAATGAGTGTAATGTATTTAAATTGATGAAGTACTAATGCAATCCAGACCATGTGATTCAATGGAAACATATTGATTTTGAAACATATGATACTTTGATTCTTATTCTAGTATGGATTTTTGATAGGTAAGATAAGTTCTTATATTGGAAAAAATTGTTTTGACATGAGTTTTATGTCATCATGGTCTGATTCCTGGAAAAACATTGGAGTATTAAAGGAAATATTGGATCTATAACCTGTACTCTTCTAAAAATCACTAGTTTTCTAATTTATGAGGATGAAAAGACTAATGGTGGGGAGAATATAACACCCCCAATTTAATGTATGTTACCCTTGTTGTCTGTATTTTGAGATTATAAAATTATTTTTTTAGGTTTTAGGAGATTTTTGATGTATTTTGAAGAGGTTTTAGAGGGGTTTCATCATTTTTTGGAGACAAATATTACATGGATCATATAGTGAAGAATATGCCTTTAGTAGCTTCACTTTGGAGGGATTTTCTATTATGTATGGTCATGGAGGGATAATTTTAGAGATAATTCATTTTTTGGGGGTACCTATGCCCTGGAGACCTAGCTGCGGTATAGGAATTTGGTTTTTTGCTGTGGAGACCATTGGTTGTAGTGTAAGGGGATTGAGGTGGAATCATAGTTCCTCTTCTAATTTCAACACCCCTATGTCATAAGTGGGATGATGAAACATAGTGTTCCTTTTAGTAGTGGAGTGCTGTGTCTTGGTAGTAATGACTGATTTATAGTACCTCCCCTTAAAAATAAGTTTTACACTATAGAGGACACCATGGTTCTCAGAGGTTATATGATTTAGTATCCTACAACAGAGCCTAGGTGAACCTTGCTATAGTCCTGGGGGCAGCACCACTATCCCTTGGTTTTACCATGGTGTAATGGTTTTCATTATGACCGAATTTTTAATTCATTTTGATTAAATCATCAAAACCCTCATTAGTCTCGTAATCTTCTAGGGTCTCAACCTCCTCTCCCTCCCTAGGATCCTTTAGTAACTCCCTTTGATATGAAAAAAATTTTCAAGTGAATCAGAGTGAATTAGAGATCCAGAATCGTTATTAAGTCTTTGTTCTCTCTTTTTCTTCCTTGTTGATATTAGATATACTCTTCTCCACTCTCTCATTAGAATATATATATTTTATTATGGATATATCTATTTTCTAGGATGTGAATCATGATGAGTATTTTTGTATTTTTAGAAGGGAAGTTATTGTGAACATGGACCTAGAAGATCTATGTGTTGTTCTTCATTTCTGCCAATCGTTGAGAGGTAGGTGGATCATCTCTCATTCTATTATTCTTGAATTTAAAAGTATAGTTTAATTTAATTTTTTTTCCTAGATGACTAGGGGAATTGTTGTGTGGTCACTTGAGGAAAACAATTGTGATTTGGTTTTTAAAGATGGTAAAGTTTATTAGATTTTGGAAAACCCTTTTTATTTATTATTTTAAAGTGTTGATTTGAAATTATAGAATCATTTTGATGTAATAAATAAGTTTGAAGAAATTATTTAAAGGGAATAAATTCTTTATCTAAAATACATTTATGTGATATATAGTCTTGGTACACATCATTGGTGGGATTTCATTTGAATTTGACATGACCCTGATTAAGGGGTGTGTTCTATTGGGGAACCCAGAGGACATGAACCTAAATAAAGACTGTGTGCCATTGGGGAACCTAGAGATTGGTCCCATAGTGATGACTTAGTGTATTGAAAAGTAACTTCACATGAGTATGGAAATATTACATGGAATGTGTGTGTGTGCATGTGTGTGTATGTGTACATGTGTGTGTGCATGAATTTTTGTGTTAGTAAAATGGTTGTGTATGCTAATTGGAATGGAAAGAATGAACATGTTGGTTTAGTCTATGTTTTTGGTGAAATAATATTTCTTATGATAAACTATTTTTAATTTCTCTCCCTTTATTTTATTACTACTCTCATTGTTTTATAAAAGTATATTTCTTAAAATGTGTTAACATTTTTTATCCTAGTGTAATGTGTTTGAAATTATCTAGGGAATTTATATTGAGTTTATACACATCCCCCAGTTGGATACTTTGGTGCATTAACATATTTTATATACCAAGACATATGAAAGGGAAATGTACCATACTTATCTAGTGATGCATCTTGATACTATGGGCATGGTAGGTGGAGTTGAAACTGGGAGATAGTGGATAGTGCTTGGGTTCATGGTTATTGGTGTCTTGAAGTATTATTGTCTTTCAGATCATTATCTCTCATTTACATTGTCACTCTGATATTTCTGTACTATTTTTTTTTCATTTTTGGATATATTACTTTTGTTCATACTTTATGTAGTGGTTGGGATGTTACACTTTGTCTTTTCTTGGTGTTTTATCATTTAAGGAAAAAATTTCCCCCAATGATCTTATTAGGCCTTGGTATTTATTATAAGCCTTTGGTGTCTTGGGGATTTCACTTAAGGTTAGTACCACTCTTTCTCTTCTCAAGTCAATGAGTTGTGGTGGGATGTTACATAAATAATGAATAATTATATAATTAATAAATAATAATATAAATAATTAGGAAAGACATAAACCATGGGTTTGGTAACCCAATCCTATAGTCCCAAAAAATTTATTAATAAAAAGAACACCCTCATACATAGGGTTTTAAGTTCTAGAAAAGCGGAAAAAATAATTCCACCAAAATAAAAAACATTTAATTCAAACTTGTACCAAATTCATATTTGTTGGTTCCTATTTCTCATGTTATGAGGAGTAATCCAACCCTAAGGTTAGTGAACACTTCTCAAATTAGAAGTCTTTCATGAGGTGTTTTAGTATTCTAAGTCCAATGCCTTTTGAACATACTCCTTTGATAACTCCCAATTCATATATTTCATATCCTCCTCATAGGATGGTGCAATTTCATTGAATACCAAACTCATAGGTGATTACTTTATGGCTTGGTTAGCCTCAAATGAATCAGTCACCCTGGATACTTTATTGATTTCTTGTATAGGATGTCCTGTATCCTTTATTTTTTATAGAGTTGGGATGAGGGAGGCCAAAATCAAACTAAATGATTCCTCATCTCTATGTCATTACTTCTTGAGACACTATTTATGAAAATTACCAAATTTAGTGTCACTATGTGAGTTAATCATGGAAAATAAATCACCATTTCTTAACATCATGATCAAAATCCATAGATAAAGGATTTAAAATGCAGTGCTCTTGGGAGATCTGCTCTCATGAGCACCTTAAGGTTTCTTTTCTGGTACACAGAGCATCTAGAAACATATATGGGGTTGATGTAGGGTCTAGGTGAGGTGGAAGGTTGAAGTAAGTGGAATCTCCAAGATGGTGGCTTCGTTCTTGAGCCGTGTCTCACTCGGTATCTTCGTTCTCTCTTGGGTCTTTGGGATATGTCATCTCTTAGTAGATGTTATGGTTTCTTTCAGCCCAGATTCTAGCTTGCGGCATCTCATACTAGATTTAAGCGGTGTGAACTCATTTTACAACTTTCAATAGTGATAGAGTCTTGGTTTTCAGCTATCAATGACTTTTGTTTTTTGACTTGGATTTTTGATTTCAGCGATGGTGTCTCGGATTGGATTTCAGCGGTAGTGTATCAGATTATGGATTTTAGCGGCATTGGAATTTTGGTTTCTGGATTTCAGTGGCAGGATGTGTGGTTCTTCTTGTTAGTTTCTAGTCTTCGCTAAAGAAGTTTGTTTTGTCTCCAAATTATCATATCTTTTTAATCCATGTGGTTAGTTGATCTATCTTTTTGGATCTGGTTTTTGTTTTTGCAGATCTAGTCCTGGGATGTTTCTACAGTGAGGGTTTCAGTTCTATGATGAATCTGTGATGGATAGGTGTTCCTATTTTGATCCAGTAATCAGTGATTGTTTTTCTTTCATATTTCAGATTCGATGAGTTCATGTTCTGGTTTTGGTTGTGGTAGTTTTACTTATTATAATTTCCTATATTGTTTTTTTGATCCTTCTATATCAAATCATGAAGTTCATGTCTATTGGAATGTGGGTATGGTTGCCTTCCTGTAGTTTATTGGCATTCAGGCCAGCTCATCGCCAACATTTCATTCTACCTCTATTTTCTTGGTCTCTATTTTGGTTCTAGGATTCCTCCATTTTCTCTAAGGCAGAGTAGTGCAGGGGTCTTTTTGGTCCTTTGGGACGTGAGTTCAAGTGACCAATTTAGGGAAATCAATGATGATGATTGGTCCATTAGATTTTTTTTGACCTTTTGAATTTGGTTTTTAGTTTCTTCTCTGTATAAGTTTTTGAATTTTTAAATGGGTGGGATTTGAGGAAGTTTTTGTATTTTGTTTTATTCTGAATTTTGATGGTGGATGAAACCAACACTCTATAAGGAGAAACTCCGAATGAGGTTCTAGAGAAGTAAGCTTCCATCTGTGAATGAACATTTAGATTTGGACAAACGAGAGGGTATGAATTTTCCATCAGTGCTAGTCCTTTGCAACCCTACACAGGATAACTTGCTGAGTGGTCATGTGAGGTGGATGCTTAATATAATGATATAATTGTTGGGGAGGGGTAGTTCCTTATAATCTTGATCTGAGTATTTTCATGTATCGGGTTTCCCAATTTTTACTCAAAAGTGATTTTGAATAAAAAATTAATTTTTAGTCTTGTCTTCATGATCACATATTTCTCCTGAGAAGAGTTAGTTGTGTTCTTAGCCTTATCTAGGTCATGAATAGAACTATAAGGAAGTTCACTAACAATAATATCCATAGATTAATAATTAAACCCAATGTGAGAAGTATAAATAATCTTGGTCTCACTACCACTATATATAACCTTAAGAGTTACTACATCAATAAGCTTCACCCCAACATCATTTCCATCCAATGGTAAGATGATAGAGTTGTGAGGATATACTTTCTACTTGGATGATTTTTTCTTAATATAATCTCAAACTTTTAAATTAGCATTCCCATACACCAGGGATGAAGTAGTTCCTTCCCTAAAAACACTCTTATTCATAGTGGGATAAGAATCCCTTTTCATAAGACTTTAAGTAACAACATCCACTCCAATTTGATTAGTAGGAGTAGGCATAGTCCCACTGTAACTATAATCATCCTTTGAGGGTGCCCTATATTCAAGAATCTACAAATCCTAGGAAAGTTCAATTTTAGTAATAACTGGATTTGATAAAGTGGAAAACTCCTTGGAATCTCATTATATTCCTTATTGGTAGCAAGATTTCCTATATCACTTTGAGTTACAGGTGCGACCTTGTGAATTCACCTAAGTGAGGCCTTCTTCTGAGTCTTTAAATGGATTAGTGGTGATCTCGTTTTGACATTAATTTTTATAGAATTCATATATGCATCGATAATAATACCAAATGAATTAATATCATCATAATTCTTTGATGTCTTTTCCTCTTCCATCCTCTCCTCATGAATGCCTGAATAGACTGTCCAACTAGGTTTTCATTCAGATCGCCATAATAGATCTAATTATTGTCATGTTCTTTGATCTTCACACCAAGAGACTTGGTATTCTATATCTCAATTATCCCCAACGACATAAAAACCATTGACATTGACACTCCATGAATATCCACAATGGGTTGAACACTACCAAAATGTATAACACCATCTTTCTCTTTGCTAACATATCCATTATTCATGAATATTGGTTGAATAGGTGAGAAATAACCGACCAATATAGAGGATTTTTTTATGTTTCCATTCTCAAATTTCAACAAATTATAATTATGAAGAGTCTTATGGTCTCCAACTTTATTCACTAAGGACCAAATGAAAGAAACCACTAAATCAGTAGTCCTATCATTCACATGCTGACTTATATCATATTATCGATATATCAATCCAGTCATAAGAGAATGAAATGAGAGTTTCTATCATTTTAAAATTAAAACTGAACCACCATCATCATCAATAAAGGTGTTTCTATCCTTATATAAGTATAGACACCCATAAATTCAGAAACTCCATAAATATTTTTAGTAGTAGTGAAAACCTCCAAAACTTCCATGAAATTAGAGGTATGATCTTCCAATGGGAACCCAAAATAATTAATTATAGAATATATAAAGGTAATACCATCCTTCATATGATTATCCAAGATTAATTTTTTTTAAAATTATTATCTTTCTCTATTTGAGGATTTGAGGGGTTCCTCACCCCGTTAAAAGAAAATTTGAATTTGTATTGAGAAATTGAGTGCCCAAGTTTACTATAATTATCACCAAACATATTTTGATGATATTTATCCATAAAATTTCTAATGAAATTTAAGTTTAAACAAAAACAAAAATGGTTATTTTATTTAAATATTAATTCATGTTGATTCTTACCAGTAATAAGAATTATAGGAAGAGAGAAAAGGATAATGTCAACCAATACATTAGACAATTTTCCATACATTACATGATCGGTTTCCTTATCAAAAATGATAGGAAACTATAAAATTGAAGCAAATTCCCAAATTATTTGGGGATTTTAAAAGAACAAGTTACCTTGGATATGAATCCACATTTGTGTAATAGAGTTCTTAACTATCCCAGAACTAAAGTAAGGATCCCAATGAGAGATCTAAAGAACTCATAATTAAAGAGAAATATGATCTAATCCCAAGGGATTCAATTTAAGTTCTTTTGATGAAAAAATATGTGAAAAAAATCCCACACCATGATAATTCATCTTTCATCTATAAAAACCCCGAACTTGGAGGATTCATGTGTGAATATGATTGAACATCCATGAATGAGCCCTCCATTGAATCATAATCTGAGTGATGATTGAGTTCTTACATTATTCAAGGTGCTTCTTAAGAACATTAATGTATTCTTAAACAAAGTTAAGATTTTTTTTTCTTATAATGTAATTTTTTGAGAATTTGAAATATATTTTGAATCCACACACTAAGAATCCTTCTTTAGTCGATCAAGATTCAATCTCCTTGAGATTTTTGAAATCATGGGAACCAAATCCTTTATCAAGCTAATTATAACCATTAGAACATCTCGATTATTCTAGGCATGTTTCAAAGTCACCCTAATTAAAGAATATTTATCATTAGCAGGACTTACACCATGAATGAAAACATCATTCAGGTTAAAGTAACAATACATATTGAATTACATGGATTTAAAACCCTAATCTCCATTAAATTCTAGAGAGAGAAGAACTCAATCCTTTACAACTCCATCACCAACAAATATAATTAATATAATAAATAATTAATAATATAATCAATGCAGTTTGTAATAAAAAATATAATTAATAATAATTATAAATTAATATAATTAATAAAAAATAATATAATTATTAATTAATAATATAGTTTATAATTAATAATATAACTAATATTATTAGTAATTAATAATGTAATTCATAATAATAGAAAATTAATTATAATTAATACACCATAATTATATTATTAATTAGTACTAATTATTCATTATATTCATAATCAATTATTAATTATAACAATGAATTATAATCATTATTTATAATCAATTATAAAGGCTCACCTATAATCCTACATCAAGAAGGGTTTAAACCCTGATAACCCCCAAATTGGGGGAATTTTTGGATGACACCATGATGCAAATGAGATGGTCTCGACATAGGTTAAAGGTCACGAAGGATATTGGATCACAACATAATAAAAGAACAATAATGGGAATTTTGGAGAAGCCCTACAACATAGCGTTGAGCATGGTGACACTAGGGGGAACACCACATCATAGTACTTGGGTGATGAAATGTGGAGTAGGACCTCCACAATGCATGTAGGTTAGCCAAATCCATGAGGGTGCTGTGGGTGTGTTGTTTGGGGTGCTATAACATAGCCTAGGATCCAAATGTTGTGGTGTTGGAGGACACAATATAGTGACGAGGTTTATGGCGATGTATTCAATCTTTTGTCCACTAGGTCTGTGATAAAGTGATGGTTTCCCCATTAACCTAGTTAAAGATGATTTTAACTTGTTTAATACAAGTGGCTTGACCCTAAACATGTTTCAATTAATTATATTTATTAATTACATTAATAATTAATTATTTTATTTATTATTATTAGTCATAACAAATTATTTATATTATTAATTGATAATTAATTAATTATTAATTATAATCATTATTTGAATTTTTTATTATATTATTAGTCACATTTATTTTATTTTTATTACATTAATAATTACTTATAATTATTAATATATATATATATATATATTAATCATTAATCATTAATTTATTAATTATATAAAATAATTAATTATTAATCATATTATTAGTTATTTATTTATAATTATATTATAAAATTTTAATAATATTATTAGTTATTAATTATATTATTCCAAAAACGTATAAGCATGGATTGGTGAACCAACCCACTCCCTCAAAATTTATTAAATAAGAATAAAGTATAATGGTTTGTGAGTACAAGACACAATGGCAGGACCACCACCAAAAGTTAAAATAAAAACAATAATATAAATTCAAATTTACTAAGCTTTAGAAGCTTCAAGGAAAACAATAATGAGACCCATTCCTATTCATGAAGCCTTGCTCTCACACACCATCCCATCATTAGAAGTGATATCATCATCGTCATAATCATTAACAACTAGGAATGACATTATCCAACAAATATAATCATTTATAACATTATATAATTTATTATATTTTTATTAAAAATATTAATCCTGAATTATTTATTATATATTATTATTAATATATCATTATTTTTCTATTATTTTCACAGTGGAACCCGAATCCAATATTTAAAATCCTTAAAGGATGCCAAAACCACTCCTCTATAAAAGGGATCCCTTGGTGGGAGTTTTTTTAATATTGTCAGATTATTTTAATTTGGGTAATTTTGAAGAAAGTAATATTAATATTAATTTTGTTTTATATAATTATATAATATAAAATAAAACAAATGAAAATAAAAATAATTTTGTTAAAATATTATCAATGCAGGCATGAACCCTGTTCACACTTCTCATGGAATGAGATGATAAGAGGTGTGAACATGATTCACGCCTCTAGCCAAGCAGTGAAGTATGAATGTGGTTCATGCCTCTTCACACACATTTTTCAAAATACTTTTTACATTACCCCATTTAATGATTTTTTTTAAAAATGAAAAAAGGTTTATAATCATTAAATAATTTTTTTTCCAAATTTTATACATGACCTACTATTCTATATAAATTTACATCATTTATATAATTTAATAAAAATTTAAATTGAATAATTAATATATACAACAAATTAAGAAATACACATTAATATTTTTCTATTTAATTACATTTTTTATGATAAAATATGATTTAATACTCAATTTTTAATATACTTTTTTTACCCATAAATTCACATTGGATTTAGTTTATAATATAGTTATAAAATTTAATATTAAAGTGAAATATATTAATTATATGAATATTAATAATAGATAATATGAAATTAAACTATAAAATATATGTTTAAACTATATTGGTGTATAAAGTGTTCATAGAAATATATTGAAATAAGAATCAAGAGATCACATTTCATATTTGAAATGAAAATTTAAAATCAGATAAACATTTAATGATATAATGGAAATGTGTGTCTTAAGGATATAATAATCTATACATTCTACTATTTAATCTATAATAATCGTTAGGTTTTCCATTCAATGGAGTATTATTGGAAATTAATAATTTTTTTCTTCAGTGTAAAATGAACCACCTTTCCCCAAGGATTTATACTTATTATATAAAACAAGCCCAAGAGTTAAAAATGACATTAACCTTAATTTAAGGGTTTTACTATACAATTGGTCGATTATATAAAATTTCCTCTATATCATTAGAGTATACTAACTAAATCAAAAAATCCAATCATCAAAAATCATGAGAAATGAAGTTTTTTTTAGATTTTTTTCTTTATAAATTAATGGTAAGTGTTTATATAACTTATCATAAGTGTGAATGGATCTGGTCTATAATCTATAATATTAATAAGAAAGTTAATTAAAAGTTCAATAAATTTTGGAAGATGATAGAACTATCTTCCCAAGAAGTCATTTAATGTTTAATTATTATCGTTGGGATCATCCCTGCCAGTAAAAACAATAATGATGTGCTCCACAATATTATTTCCAAAAAAAATTTCAAGCTACAAATTACATCTTCCTCTTCCTTCAAAAAGTGGGTTCCAAAAAATAGATCCACTATAACATCATGAATCCCATACTTAGTTAAATCAATGCATTTAATAACTTATTTTTAAGAAAAATTATATTCTCAAGAAAAATAAAGTATCCCTGCAATTATTATTTACCCATTTAAATATTTATATTAAAATAATCTTCAAATATTATAGACAAAAATAAAATAAAATAAATTTACCCTCATTTAACTATGAATTCGTATGACCATACCAAGAGTATTAATGATAATAAAAACTTGTCTATACCTTTTTATTATTCTATTTAATTTGAAAGTTCTTTTAACACCTAACAAGTTAGCCTTGTATATGGAGAGAATTTATCCAAGGATGATATTTCTCATTTCACTTATTCACTTCTAGTTCACCCCATTAAAAAGAAATGTGTGAGACCCATTGGATGTGGTAGTTTCCTCATAATAAACATCTATTTTACTTCCACCTAATTTTTGGAAGTGTAAGAAAAAAAATATAATATAAAATAACTGTTCATATGGGAATGATTATTTTATATCTTGGTGATCTCAAGTTAATTCTCACCTAGGGTTTTTATTCATGATCATGCTTAAAAGATTCTTCTCATTCTTATTCACGATGATTCTTTAGGGCTATTTCTTTCCCTCTTGTTTCTATTTATCTATCTATAACTCTTGACTTTGTATCCATTATGTTTTGATGGATTCACCCCTTTTCTATTTCATATCAATCCTCATCATCTATTTTTTATCCTTCGACTAGGTTTCCTGTGTATCTCAGTGATCATCAATTATGTTTTCCTTCCTTTTTTTGTTCCTAGTTTGAAGGAATAGATTTTTGGTGGATTATGTTCTGGTTCTTATTTGGTGATGTCCTTATGGGTCCCATCAGATCATTTTGGAAGTGATTAAATCCTAAACAGGATTTAGTCTATCTCTATTGAATTTACACTAACTAGGAAATTCAGTGAGTCCATTTTCTATTTGTGAAGGGGGTTGCAGTGCGAGAGCTTGCAGGGTTTGATCATTTGGTACCATGGTAATAAATTTTTGTTATGGTTCATCATCAACATTTTTTTGGAATATTCTTCCATGTGGGCTTGGTCTATTGTTTGAGTGGGGTTTTTGGTATTATAAAAGGTTTACTTGAATGTTTCAAAGTACAGTGGAAGTGGAGGGTCTTGATACTGACAATTTTATTCATTTCTTTCTTTAGATAAAATCATCAGAACTAGATAAATTCAACCCTAAAATATTCAAATAGAATAACTTTTAGCATATAATTTATAATTATTTTTTAATTATTATTATATTTCCTTGATAATTCTTTCTTAATTAATAAATTTGGTAGAATTTCTTATTATACCATCATTATGATGAATAATCAAATGAATAATTACTCTAGAAGTGTCTAAAAATACTATATGAATCTTGGAACATTGCCGATAGAACTCCAGGTAATAGCATTGAATATCTAAACATCTTGAATCATTCTGCATTGATAGTAAAAACAATACTTTTAGTTTTGAAAGACTATATATTGTTCTCTCAGTATACTGAAGGAGGGGTAGGATGATCACCTATCATTCTTGAGATTGTTCTTGAGAAGTTATTTATGATATGAAGAGAATTATCTAGAGAGAATTTATTGTGCTTATAAATGATATAATTTGGGTTATATACTTAGGGTTAAAAATTAGTTTTCGCACAAAGGCCTCGAAATAATTTCTTTATTCAAAGTAAACCCCATAAATAATAGTAACAATCATTTTACAATTATAATACATGATGTGTGAACACTAAAAAATATAAAATATCATTTATGAAATAAATAAATCAATATATATTTAAATGATATAAAATAAAATATATCATTTCCATCCAGGTTCTGTAATCAGACCACCAAACCTCCTTTACATTTATCAAATCTGGAATTGTATTTATTTATTAAAATAAATAAATATCATTATATCATTCCTTCAACAAATAAAAAAATATTATATTCATTAATTGGTGAATAATTATTTAATTTAATACTTATTTAACTAAATACGTAAAATGGTGTATAAGTAATTATTTAAATAAATAAATAAATAAATAATTATTAACTTTTGAATAATAAATAAGAGAAAAATAGTATAAGATTTTATAGCTGGAAAATAATATTTATATAATATAAAATCACATATATATTATGAATTGAATAATTGGTGATTGAATTTATGAGATAAAAAACAATGATAATTATTAAATAAAAATTTAGGGATAAAATTTATTCATACAATTAAATTAAAATAGAATTTAACTGATTTTTTGGATACACTTAGTGTGAAACCCTTTAGGACATTTTCTCAGTAGAATTAATAAATTTGGCTTAAGGTTCAAGATTATAATTGGGAAATAATATGAAACACCCATATAGAAATAAGTTAATATCACCATGATAATAAAATTTTATAGTCCCTCACTATGTAATATAAACCATTTTCCTTAATATCTTATCAAACAAGTTTCATACATGTGTTGTCAAACTTTATTCTCGATATAAATTTCCTTGAATACCTAAAATTAACTCATCAATAAAGAACCATATCCATGTATTGAATGAGAGAACTCCATTCCAATCAAAGGTCCTGAGATATCTACTTCCTCTATTAGAAGGGAAAAATCCTTTATTAGGTTATTCATTAATGTATATCACTTATGAGACACCCAATGTATAATATATCACCATGAGAACATGTCATTATAGTTTGTGTTAATACATAAAAGTACATTATTTATGATATTAATTTATAATAATATCAGGTTTAAGGATCAATACCCATATCCATAGATAGAAATATCCAATTCCACATATAACATGTAAAATTCCTATTAGTGGGAACCTTCTCACAACATCATCTCTAAGAGATTATAATGTGTTAACTTTATAATAATAAGTACATGTATATTATAATAAACTAACACCTGATATTCAAACATCATTTTAGATAGGTGTCATCTGACCATATGACATATTTTTAAGAGAATTTTCGTAGAACTTTAAGGTTCTCATTATATTAGGGAACTTGTATAATATTTTAATGTGATAAATACTCCTAGGAAATTATCACATTAATGTTTTTCATAAGACTACTCATCATGTGATAAAATATTTATAAATATTTAGGTCTTAGAATATTTTTTTAATTGAAATTAAAAAGTCATTTGGTTTTACGGAAGACAATTCAACAAACTTTACTTAAGATAACTGCTAACTAAATGGTTAGCCTCTCATGATAAAAATGTTTTTTAATGTATTTTTATAGCTTATAGGCCTAACATGGATATTATACTTTTTGTTACTTGACCTCTTTGATAAAAAAACATTATAGTTTACCTCATTGAGTATTTACCTTTTTTTCTCTATGAAAATTTAACATCTTAGATAAAACCATATCATTTAACAAAACCCAATTGTAAACCACTTCTTAAGGTACATTAGAAGATACAATATATTTGGTCTATTATTGAAATATAAATCACTCGATATAATAAGTTTTTACTCATATTTCTTTATCTTTAACATTATACCAAATCAAAATAATCTAAAGGAATACTAGTTTTATACCCCCCTCACAAAATCGTATTCCCATTTCTCTAATAACTGGTAACTTATCCAATTCTACTTTCTCAAGAACTATTAGGTACTTCCAACTACAAGTTTGTGAATTTTTCATAGTTTTTGTATATTATCATTTTATGGATTATGTATTATACATATAATTCCTTAGTAAATATTACGGAATAAGAGATAGAATCTATTGTACTCTCAAGCATATATAGTCTATTCATCAAAATAAGCTTCTCCTGTACTTTCACAGGCTAACTGAGAGAGATTTAATGACATGTAAAATAGGTAAAATTTTGATCGTGAATTTTCCCATATTTTATTTTTAGTACCTAGTAACTTTACATAAAATAACTAGATTTAATAAACCCCATGGATCTATGTCTATAGATCGTGTTCCCTAGAACCTAGGATTCCACTTTATGTCATTCTTAGAGTAATTTTTTTCTTAAAACTATATGTATAAATATATGTTTTACTTATGTTATTAATATATTTGTTAGAAAAAATATATAACTCCCACTACCCTCTTATAGATACATGCCACATATTCATTACAAATGTATATACTATAACCATTATTTTTTCTTCAATCCATAAATAGACCTCTAAAACTTGAATACAATTTTAGCATTCTCTGGTGACACCAACACTTCTAGTCATGTAATATAGACATAATACATAAGGTTTCTTCCAATGAAAACGTTATTTAAATAAAACAACCCAATATAATTTTTATAATAAGTAGCTATAAAATTTTTAATTGAAATTTATTTTAGCATGATTTTTTAAGGTTTTTTGAATGTCTATGTCTATATATTTCTTGAACCTTATATAATTAGAAAATAATTTTTTGTACCATCTTATACCACTCATGTATAGTTTATATTTTATACCCACTAATGAATTTACATGAACCATAGAAACTACCAAAATATAGATTATGATTTATTCACATGGATTCCATGTCTGAATTCATATGAACTTTCCAATCAAAAAAGGTTTCAAATTTCTTTACCCTATAGGATTCATTGTTCTGATCAAATAATATATCATTTATATTGGTGAATAAAACATCCTTATTGGTTTTACATTCATAAATATTATGTGTCCATAAAATAAATACCCCCACTAATTATATTTGAGGTTAGTGTTCTTATGAAAAATCATTTTCATCCAGAGAATATACTTTAAGGAGTGTTTATCCTGCTCCCATTTACTCAAAAGAGAAGTTCTTACCTCTCATAGATTTATAGTTGGTATTTAATAATAACTTATTATCTTATATATTCTAACATATTATGTTTATATTGGATAATTAAATGATATTCACGAAGTGTTTTTCTTTTTGTACATTTTTAGCTAATTCTAGTTTTTAACAAATAGTTCTCATCAAAACACATGTATCTATGACATAATGTTTTTATTTTGTATAAAAATTAATATTAAAACAATATTAAATAATTTTTACATATGTTTAGTTATTACACTTGTATTTTTATAACTTCTCTAGAAAGTAATTATAGAAAACCTGTAATATATATAAGACTCATTATCGATCCTCTCTATACCACCATTAGGTCTTCGATGTGTATAAGTTAATCCTAGTCTAAGAGAAGCTCTATTAAACATGAAATAATTTATGAATAAATTGTTAATATATTCTATGAAAAGGACACCCAAAGGATCCTATATATTTTACCAAGTGTATTCACTTTTCTACTAAGCTTCCCTAAAATTTCTTAAAGTAAAATCACGAAGTATGTGAATTTACCTCTATATTTTCTTTAGAATATTTAAAGAAGGTTTCCTAGACTAACCTTATAATATTTTTTTCTTATCTTTATTAATGAAGGTATATTTTTCTAAAACTTAATTTGTAATTTTGTTAAGATTCTATATATTTTTATTTTCTATGACTCTAAATGTTATCCTGAGTATAGTTGACAACTATTTTTATTTTAACTTGAAAAATAATTATCTTTCCAAAAAAATGGACATGAGTATTATATTTTATATTCACAATTCATTTCTAATTTTCTATACCTATAATTCAAGTATATCCAAACTATTAGTTAAGTATGAAATACCATAACAAAATTTTATACAAACATAAAATAATGTATCATTTTGTCTAATTGGACATTGAGATAAATGTTTTGGAAAATATATATAAAAAATATTAGTCTTACTAGGTATTTGAATACAAGTAATTTATATTCATATTTTATTAAATACCCAATAAATAAAACGAAAATATTACATGGAATGATGAATATACCTAAACTATAAGTTTTTTTTATTTCTTATTCTATAACCCATTACAGTTCCTCTTCTAGTTAAATTTCTTGCTACATGAGAAGTAGATAACTTCTTATTCATCATAATTCCTCTAAATCTTTTATCTATTAAGGATGTTAAAAAAGAACTATTGAATTTGAAATATTTATGGTATTTTCGATTGAGTGTTTTTCTTTATTTTACATAAGGGGTGAGGAACCATGTTCCAAAATTCCCCATCTTCTTGGTGAAGCATAGACAAATTATTCCTAAACATCTTATATATACCATTCATCCCGTATTTCTTTATAAATATAGAAAAATGAGTGTTAAGGATGATAATATGATATTTTCGGATAATTTATTATCTAAATGGAAGAAGAAAGTTTCTAATTGAATAATTTAATTTAACTGTTTTAAGGAAATGTAATTAGCTTGATACCCATCTTCTAGTTTACAATATTATAATATAGTGACAATCTCATTTATCTTAATCCTCTATCTCCACTTATCAAGTGATATGTGATAAGGTATCATAATATACACATTAATGTATTTATATTTCATTTTATCTCTCCAAACATAGTTGATAGCATAATATGATGAACATTAAAATAATTATCCATCTCTCTCTTGTAGGAATCCTTTTCACCTTTTATTGCTCGGTGAGGTAGCTAATCATAAATAGGCTATATTGGCATATAGTATAAATTTTCTTATAATAGTGTAGTGTATAAATGATTTTAGAAATATTATATTTTTTTCTGGTGAGGACATGGTATGAGTCTAGTAATTTTCACAATATTCCCATATTTTCACTTTCCTTTTTCTATAGTAAGTAAAAAACGATTTTAGCATAATACCTTAATAATAAAGTGTGACTAAATAAATTTAATTTAGTATTGTCACTCCATTTTTCCAAATACCAATATCCCTTACCATTATATTTTTATTACCTTATTGCATGGATATTATTGGGGAAAGATCCATATTTTCATTCTCATAATCCCGACATGGGTCTAAAAATTTATTCAAAAATATTTTTGTAGCCAATATTTCCAACTTTTTTAAATGGAAGTTACTTTATCCTTTGAGTGAACTCTTAAATCCTAAAATCTAGGACATTTATTTTCTCAACACATGCCCCCTAGTTAAACCAAGTCTTACATAACCAATCAACCTTTGATACGAAATTTGTTAAGTTGACACAAAACATTAGTTAGAACTCCCCAATAATTACAAGCACCCTAAATTGGTCCATAAAATCACTTCAAACTATGGTTGTATGAAAACTCAGGTAATAGAAAGATTTTATATCTTAATATTTTCTTGAGTGATTTTTATATATCTTATTTCCACATATTATTCATTTTATCTTTTAGATGTTTTTTTAAAATTATATGAATTTTAAAATATTAGTTATCCATGTATAATAAAATAATTTATGTATCATACATTTATTTTTTATCTTAGAAGGGTCATTATTTATTTACTCTATATGATCAATTTTAATTCTCAAATAAACTTGCATTACATAAATAAATAGCCATGCATTGGATAAATAAAATTAATATGTGTCATGATCATGAGCTATAACTACTGGTTATTTATCAAGTGGATAATAGACCAACCCTTGGCCTTAAGGAATAACTTCTTTAGTTGGGATTACTTGATTTTCAGTATTCCAACATTAAATTTTGTATAACCTTGGTTGGTTTTAACTCAAATTATTCAGAATCATAACCTCTTTTCTATAATCTCCTTCCTTTACTTATTCTTACTCACATATAGGTGAGGTTAACCAAGTTTTTAAGGTTTCATCAAATAAACTGCGGACATGCATACCTCATATATAATAAAGAGGGAGCGATGATACATGAATCATTATATTTAGTTTAATTATAAACTTAAAAAAACCCATGAAATTAATCATTTAAATTAATTAAAAACCAAAAAATATAGTTCAATCAAGATTATGATCATCCATGCATGAAATGACTACCACTAGTATTCATCTCAGTTCATTCTTTATTAAGATCAATAAATCAAATTAATAAAGTAATTATATTGTTAATTAATTAGTTAATCTTAATTAATAATCCAAATAGTTAATTTGATTCCCATCCATAGTAGTATGAAATAAATAAAATAAACCAATTTAAATATAAAATTAATTTGTACATGGTTTCTATTGATGTGGAACACAACGTGTACCATTTTATTGAGATTTAAATTTTTTCTATAATTTAATATAAATGGATTGTACTAAAAGTTACACAACATATACCCTTATGATTTACATGGTATGTAATGTCACTCACATTGTGAATGCATTTTTCTTTGTATGGTCTATGTAATGTAATTTTTAATTACATAACCTGGATACAAATATGGCGTGTCATGATATTACATAACATGTTATTCCAAGGATCAAACCATATAGTCTTCGTGAAATTTATGGCCACATGACATTCCATGAAGATACATAGAGAGTACCACTAGTGATGATCTTGAAGTAAATGATGTGCATGAAAACTAAATATGTTGTGTATTTACAAAATAACACATGAAATAATTAATTTATAAGTTTATTTCCACACGACCCACTAAAAATAACCCGATGTATAATTCGTGGGAAAATCCTATCAGATGGAATGTACATCCCACTATATGATATATAATTTATTTTTTCTTTAATTATTTCAATATTTACATGTGTTGACTTATATAACACAATATATAAGCATGTTCCTTACTTGAGTTGGCTCTAATTACACAACATGTACAACTACCTACATGATGCGTGATTCATTACTAGATACCTACACTACATGAATGTAGAGTTGGAGTTAATTCTACAAGGGCTATTACATGTTACAGGGTGTGTACACTAGTTACATGATATGAAATCACATTTGGCTCATGTTTCTCAATTTTATGTCAATATACAATGTGTATTCATTACATGCCATGTACTTTGATCATAAGGGTTGCATGATTCGCATGGTGTCAAACCATGGGTTTACATGATGTAATACCCTATCCATTATCCAAGTACACCTCTCTTTTATCTTTTACTATATTAACCATATCAACAAGCAAGGAAAGGTGTAATGGATCAGAGGTCAACTCGGGGGACCTATGTTTGAATATAATTATGGATTTGGTCCCTGTTAGATTGAAGTAGATCCCTTATAAGGGCTGTAAGTCTCATGTGGGTGACTTTGAGGTGCTGCTCATCTCTACTGCAGACAAGGAGGATAGGATATAGGTGTTGTCTAGACCAGAGTTTGAAATCACCAAAGCTCCACTATTGAGCTTGGAATATCCATAGCTGGGTGTGGATGTAATAGACAAGGAAGATTCGTGGGACCTGCTAATTCATTCTGAAGAAGAAATATTGGATACAATTTTTATCATTCATGCTTACAAATAGGATTTGAAGAGGATGAATGAGAGACCAATGTAGGTGGATACCAGCACCGATCATAGTGACTGGATTGACACACAACATCTAATTTTGACCAGAGGTTACAATGAGAAGAAGATAATAGTGTAGGACTTCTTGAAAGCATGGGAAAAATTGGCTTCTCATTTCAAAGTGAGTATCATAGAATAACTTGATAAAGAGGTAACCAATTTTTCTGAGAAACTATTTATGGATGTTGTGTCTAATTTCCTTAAGTTGGTATTTACAAATTCTGTTATGTGCTTTAGTTTCTAATGACTATTTTCACTTGTTGGTTTTCACTTTTTCCATAAAAGTGTTGTTTTAATAAAAATTTAACTTTAGTAGTTGGAGGTGATCAGGGGTCCTAGAGGGATAGAATTGGAGAAGGATAGTAGTGGAATATAGTAGAGGAGTTAATGAAGTTCCAATAGATAGATAATGGAGTCCACAAACTATACATTAGATGGGATAGTATCCCAATAAGCCAACTTGAATTCCCTAGCTATATGAGGGTGTTTTCTAGGATTTTTAAGTGGGGATAGCCCCATAATTTACTCCTCTAAGAAATTTTAGGTTTCACAACCCTCCCATTAAACCCTAATTTAGGATTAGTAATGTTGAAGTGGGGATAGCCCCATAATTTACTCCTCTATGTTTCTCTATGATTCTTCTTCTTCCTGCCCTGATGTTGTTGACCCATTGGTATCCTTTGGGATTTTTGATTTTGAACATTGATCCATACATTTTATTATTGGTTTATTCTTTTCTAAATTTTTGGTAGGTGGTCTAAATCATCTCTCTATGGTTTGATTTTAGTTTATAGTATATATAACATGGGAGATCACACTACCACTATGTGTGCACAACATCTTTCAATTTTTAATCACTTCTATGCCTTGAATCCATTTTTTTCAACCTTACATGGATCCTTTTATGTTCTTTAGTGCATTAGAACCTATACTTTCAACCACCCATGACATGTGCCTACCAAAGACCTTAGGTTGGAATCTAGATTATATAAACCTAGTATTTTTTAAAATTAATTGTGAACTGTTGTAATAATAGGGATTGAGAAATTTTTGTTTAAATGATTTCACTTTTGAATTATAAATTTTGAATGATCACTTGGAATGAAATTCAAACTTGAAAAAATGGAATAATTGATTGTAATTGGAACATGAAAAAACAAAATATTGGCATGTAACTATTATTAGAATGAAAACTTATATTTTTCAGGAATCAACCAAAATTAAAAATATTTAACATGTCTTCCATGTATTGGTTCTTACTTTTACTTAATAAATTGAATATTTAATTGGACCTAGAATGATAATTATCCATGGGCCCATTGTAAATGTAATATATAATTATCCCCAAACAAGTAAATTCACTATGGGTCGGTTGTAAATTTAATATGTAATTATCCCATAGCATTGGAATTCACATTGGGTCTACTATGAATTGATGGTACATATGGATATTATTGATACCGGTATTGGACCCACTGGTGGGTATGGATAGATACATAAAACATTGTTCTATACCAGGTATGACTAACCTCATGTGACAACATAGAGATCAAGGATTGGTAGGTTTATTTTGATGTTATGCATTTAATTTATAATCCTTTCATTTTTTATCATATCATTGTTTACACTATTACTTATAATGCATCTGTTTAGTCATCATTTTTGGGGGACTATTGTGTTTTACTCACTCCCTATTTTGGGCCCCATTTAGTACCCAGTTAGACTTCATGGATAAAAAACTAGATAAGGGAAATATTATATATTATATATTGGTTAACTTGATAGCTAAGAATAAATATCATATATAGGATCAAGCATGGGGTTTGAGACTATTTTTTTGGAGCCTTTATTTTTAGTTTTTTTATTTTAGTTGGCAGAATCTATGATATTTAGTATGACATTCAATAAGAAACTAAATAGTTTGTTTATATTGGATTGATTTGGGAGTTTCATTTTTTATCTAAGGGATTTAATTTTATTATTTTCTTTATCATGTTTCCCCTATGATTTTTATTCTTTAATAGAGGGTATAGTCTCCCCACTATATTTATTCAACCCTAGCTACTAATTGATAGCCTTTGGAATATGAGGAGGTGCACTTGAGGTCTTATGGTGACCCATCTCGATTAAGTAGGGCAGAAATTGACTGGTGATGTTACAAAGTGGTATCAAAGTAGATATTTTTTGATTTACTATTTAGGGAAAGGTAAACAGGAGAATAAGATACTCTGGGGCTTGCTAAAGACCTCAAATATGGGTGTAGATTCCCCATTTTTGGGGGTAAAACCCATGTTTCTAGGGAAGATATTTCTTTTCTTAAGGTTATATTATTAAATATGTGATGTTATTTCATATTGGGTGACACACTTGTTGTGTGATGCAATAGATTTATGATATTTTACTATGGGTATGGTTTTGTATGAGGTGTGTACACATGCACCATGGTAGTCATGTTGGAAAACATGTTATTATGTATTATTCAATCTAGGGATTTATTTTCCATAGATGAATCTTCATATAAAAATTTGTCTTAAATTCAATGTCATGTTTGATAAAATAAATGAAATTAATCTGTAATAACTTGTTAATTCACTAGTTATTCCATGATTTGAATTTCTCTTGAAACCTTGGTTATCTGTTGCGTCTTTGTCCTTCTGAGTTTCATTATGTAACGTAACCCATGATATGAGGAGTGTGTCACGATTTATTTAGAAATTACTCCAAGTATACCTTTAGTTGAATAGTTGAAGAGTGTTAATGAGCACACAAGTCTCATAGTGGAGTCAAAACTTCCTACGGAAACCATGAATCTGATGGAAAATCATCTCCATGATAATTTATAGAGGGCTATATAATACATGGATAAGGATACTAATTTCATCATTCCATATATGTCTAATTTTATGAGGGGGTTTTTAGTATAGAACCCATCCATGTTCACTAGGTAGGGTGGCCCTTAGGTAGAAAAGTCATGGATTGAGTCAATCCAGAAACTTTTTGATCACTCGGAGACACCTGTGGATAGGAGCACGAAGCTTGATGATTATATTCCATGGGGACTAGCCAAATGATAATGGTATATTAAAATATAGGCTGGAAAGTATGAAGATATGACATGTAATTTATTTTTGTAAAAGTTCCTATGTCACTTTATCCCAGATATGTTGAGGGATGAAAGGGCTTAGAAGTTCATGCACCTGATGTATGAGAGCATGTATGTGATGTATTTCTTTGTTTATTTTATTGACCTATAATGTTTTCCTCCATAATTGAAAGAAGATGAGATAGAAATGGAAAATAAATTCTAGGATGACTTTTTGTATTAAATCAACTTGAATTTTACTATTTTTTGAGTAAAAAACTTCTATGACATGGTGAATCAAACTCTTATTACTAAAGGGAATGTAAAAGAGGCCATGAGTGGGGGGAAGATAGTTTTAGTTCCATGATTTAGTAGTTCTTATCAGGTATATATGATATTTATATTCAAGAATTTACACAAAGGTAATTATTTGAAGAGAATCTAGGTGAGTGGACCACCGTCTCAGGACTAGGGTTAGGTGAAGTGTTACCAGTGTGGGAAGGCTGGCCACAGCTGTTAGAAAAGTCCTTTTATTCTAGTTAAGTACAAATATTATTATAATATGGGGAATATAACAATATTTTGTAGGGGAAACCAAAAATTTAGTGATGGTGGATGTTCATGGAAGACACCGGAGTCTAGAAGTGACTCTCCTACCCCTTTGTAGAAAGGCATCCAGAGTTACACCGAACACTCATGCCAGGATAGGGGGTATGGTACCCTGATGAAGGAGTGAATATATTTGTAGGATGGAACATCACTGAGGAGTCAGGGTGGAGCCCTGGGTAGAGGGGAGAATTGGTTTCAAACTATGCATTCTACCCCTTCCATTTAGGATATAGGTACTTCCCTTTTTAGAGGTACAATTCTTTTAGAATATACCCTTTATTATTCTATTTTTTTGATACATGAGCATCATATTTCTTTATATATTCTTATTTGGTCAATATTTTGGGTTTGAATGTGGAAAGTGTGGATGGGGTTATGACCATCAATATACATTTCGGGGTGGTCGGAGGATATCTGACACTATAAGGAGTGTTCACTAGGAAATAGTGGCTACCATTTAGTATGGGAGCTATTTATTCTTGAGATGGTTACAACCGATTTGATTTTGGGTATGGATTGACTAGTTATATACTAGGGTGATATTGATTTTTATCAAATTAGGATGAAATTTCTATCTTCATAAGGTGATATCTACATCTGTCGTGGTGAATGAGTTCTTTAGGGTAGTCATATAGATCCAATTAAATTAAAGTTGGACTAGATCGTAGTTGAGGTAGAAATTGTTTTTCTGGTTTATAGTGAGTCATAGTAGAATATCATTCATCAAGTGGTGGAAAAATTTTGAGATGTATTTCCTAAAGTGTTCTCTATCTTACCACTTGAACAAAATATTGGGTTCACAATCGAGCTGGTTCCAGAATTAAAACCTATTTTTATTTAACCCCTACCAAATATAACAATTAGAGATTTATGGTTTGAATGTTTTGTTAAAGTATTTGGAATAAATGTGGTTTATTTTTCCTTGTACATCCCCATGGGGTTCCCCCATTATATTCTCTAATAAGTTATATAGAAACTTGAATTTATGTGTCGATTATCAATGGTTGAAACATATGACATTAAAGAACTGGTATCCCCTTACACCCATTAAAGGTCTCTTTGACCTACTAATATGTGCCCATATATTCTCTAAGATTGACTTGAGGTTAGGGTACCATCAATTTAGGTTGATTCCACCTGATATAACACAAAATACTTTTAAGAGAAGCTATGGATTATATGAGTTCATGGTAATGTCATTTGGTTTGATGAACACACAAACAATATTAATGGCCTTAATGAATCATATGCCACATATATGTATATATATTAGATTTTTTTTCTTCATCGACAACATCTTGGTGTGCTCCCTCTCTAGATATTATCATTTCCAACATATTGAAATATTTTTGGTTACTCTAAGAGAGAATGGAATATACACCAAGATTACTAAATTTTATTTCTAGTTTGACAATTTTTACTTCTTATACCATGTTTTATTAGAGGATAGAGTGTTAGTGGACTTGGAGAATGTGGGTCCGAATTTCTTTAAGAGTTGTATCTTCTTATGTTTTTTAGGATATTATTAGAGATTCATCCAGGATTTATCATATCTAGAAGCACCAATGTCTAATCTAACTAGGTAATGTGTGATGTTTTTTCTTAGATTCATACATGGTGGTTTTATAGAAATTTAAGAGTAGGATAACCTCGTCACTAATATTGACCTTACCTAAGTTGGGTAAGTATTATACCATGTATCGAGACACATTAGAAGCCATGATCAGAATAGTTCTAATGTAGGAGGATCAAGTGGTTGTTTATGAATCCAAGAAGATGATACCACATTAATAGAATTATTATACCCATGAAATACAATTATATGTGGCATTATATTCTTTTATATTCTAGAGACATTATCTATTGGGTGATTGATTCATGGTCTACACAAATAAAAAAACTTAAAATATATCTTTTTCATAGTAGGACCTAAACCATTGGCAGATGAGGCTGACCTGGTATCTGAAATCCTTCAACTTTAGGTTGTAATATACTCTTATAAAGGGAAAAATCATTGAATACACATTGGTTAGGAATACACACACTCAAGAAGTGTTGGAATGTTGTGATTAGAAGTGAATATCGGTGTTTTTTTGTAGATATGTTGATGGATGTTGAGGAGTCTCAAGGGAAAGTAACTAAGAAATTGACCTTTATTGTTCTCTATCTTCTGAATTAGATCAAGAGGATTCAGTTATATGATCTTATGAGTTTATCAATATAGGAAAACACATATGGAATGGATCCACCATTAGTTTATTTTTTTTTGTGGTGATGAGTTTCTATATTTCCCTGGTCATATTTGTGTTCCTATGTTAATGAAATAGGTGCCGATGAAGGAATTATATGATTTAAGGGGTGGAACATTATAGATTGAAAAAGTTGTATTAAGAAATATGTTGGCATTACTGGTGTACAAGGATGAATAAAAAGATAGTTGTCTTCCTAGAATGATTTGAAACCTATTTTTAGGTTATGGATGAGCACCACCAGCCTATTAGGCTATTGAATACTTTTACCATTCTACAGTAGAAGTGGGATAATATATGCATGGATTTCATGGTAGGTTTTCCTTGGAAACCTCATAAGATAATTATAATTTAGTTTTTAATGGATTGACTAATGAAGGTATTCCATTTTTTCCACATCAAAGATACCTTCACCATTGATGGATTGGGTAACCACTATGAGAGGAAGATAGTTTGGTTTCATTGTGTTTTATGGAGTATCATATCAGACTGAGATACCTATTTTACATCATGTTTTAGGAAATATCTTCAAAATTAGTTGGGTTAAAAGGTTATTCTAAGAAAAACCTAATATCCTCAGACTATTGACCAATATGAATGGATTATTGAGATTATTTAGAATAATTTGTGATCCTATTTTCTTTACATTGACAGTTCTTAGGAGAAACATAAGGCTAATATGGATTTCACCTCTAATAATAGAATATAAGAGTTGATCCAAATATCCCCATTAGAGTATTTATATGGAATGACATGTTTTTCACCTCTAAAATGGTTATAGGTAGGTGATTCAACACTTTTTGGGACTATTATAATGTAGGAGACATCTAACTCGGATTAATTGATTCGGAAGAAATTGGAAAATATAGAGAGTAGAAAGAAATATTATGCTAGCCATTAGATATGAACTCTATAATTCATGGTTTGTCACCAAGTACTTTTAAGGGTGTATCCTACGCTGGAGAAACACTATATCCAAATGGAGGGGAAGCTAGAAACTAGGGTTTTAAAAAAGTTTGAGATAATAGGGATAATCGTTCCAGTGGTATACCAATTATTTCTTAAAAACTACAACATTAATAGCTTTTTTGTGGCGGTTTTTTAGCGGCGGTTTACTAAACCACCTCTAAATTTTTTATTATTGATATAGCAATGGCTTTTTATAAACTGCCATTATTTTTTTTTTCAACCTCAAAACTTCCCCCCACCCTCGAGACCCCATTCTCCCCCCAACCCCCATGAGACCCCACGAGACCCCCAAATACCTAGCCCCTCACCATGCTTTTCCACCTCTCTGCCTCACCGATTATTCCTAAGTTCATCTTAGGTATCCTTTTCTACTTCAAATTTATTTGAAACAAATACACCCATTATGTTTCATAAACAATATTCATATAAGTTTTCTTCATGTAAATAAAATTCCATAACATTCTTTTTAATAGTGTTGGATTGATATAATTTTGATTCTCACATTGTCTAGGTTTTATTCCAACCATGATTGGAGTTTAAACTATCTTAAAATATTATATATAATACTTAGTTATCTGCTTATTAGTATATTTAAATTGAGAGAAAAATATGTATTCAATTTTTTGATACACTTGAATCCTAAGAAAATATGTGATTTCTCTAATCATAGATATTTGAAACCATAAACTCATCAAGTTAGTAAACTGCTCAATTAGTTCCTTCTTATCTCTTACAAATATGACTTTATTTTCATAGATGAGTACTATGAATTATTACTCATTGAATACGTTCATATAAATATTACAGCCAACACCACCTCTCTTCAATCCAAACTTCGTCAAGTATGTGTTCAATTAATCATAAAAATCTAGAGGTGTTTTCTTTAATCCATATAAATATTTCTTAAGGTGCCATACATTTTTTTCATCATCATAAAATTAAAATCTAATCATTTGTTTAATATAGACCTCTTACTTTATCATTCCATTAAAAAATGTTACCTTTATATCCTTTTGGTAGATCTTGAATATCCATTTTATTTCCACCAATAATAATAATCTAAATGATTAAATTCATGAAAATAGTGTGAATTTTTCTTCAATATCAATTACCACCACATAGTAATATCCTTTACAAGTTATTCATTCCTTATCCCATATCACATTTCAATGTTCATCATGTTTTTTCTTGTACACTTATTTTATTTCAATTCTTTTTCAAATCATCTGAACTCTAAACAAGCACTCGTGTCTTGTCCTTTTCAATTTGATATAGTTATTCACTAATTTATTTAGCCTATGATTCATACTTTTTTTTCTTTTTTTTAAGATATAAGTTTACCTGAGATATTAAAATTGTTTTCTCAATGTTTCTCCTCCACTGGGTTAATATTGGATATTTTTTTGTCATTAAGAATGTTTGACTCATAAAATTCAACCCTTATTACTCTCTTTATTATTTGAGTTTGTGAATGGATAACCCAAAAAAATTCTTAATTTCTAATTTAATATCAAAATATGAGTGTTGATACCAGGATTATTAATCATTTATCAAGTCACTGTTGGGGATTATCATCCTCTAATGTATTTTTGGCCCTTTTATTATATTGTTTGTGACACCCTTTTCATTTTTTATGCTCATTTATTTTTATAAACTTGTGATGCCTAAAATATATTTGAATTTAACCTTGGTGTTTGGATTTTTTTTTTCAATTGGATTTCAAATATGTTTTAATTTTTTTTTAAAAATGTTTTAGTGAAATGGTTTTATTTTATTTTAGTGAAAAATAAATGTTTTTTACTTTATAGTGTTATCAAATAAGTTTTTATTTGAAGGACCCATTTCATTAAATGGATAAAATATAATATTTCATTTTACTTAGACATCATGAATTTAAAACCCTATAGAATTTATATTCCAAACTTGAAAACATCAACTACTTAATGAATTTTATTTCATATATTCAGTGGGCCACAATGCTTACATAAAAATTTTAGGTTTCGATTCATGTTGTAGAATGGGTATCTATCTTGGGTCTTTGATGTTGAGTGGGATGTGGTAATAAATCATGGGTTCATAGAGAAGGAATCACTATGTGATTCGGGTTTTGTTTTACACTTTGGTTGTTATTGTATTAATTTTCCATTTTATCCCTCTCTTGTTTTAAATATTGTGCAATATATATATATATATTATTTGTTTGAAGATTTAGAGGTTTATTTAGAATTTCCTTCTTATTAATGTTAATTTATTATTAAATTGATAAATCATTAAGAATGTAATGTTTCATGATTCCCAAGAACTTTTTCCTATCATATGTAGATTGGGAACACCCTTCAGGATAGTGGTAGATTGGGTCTATGTTAGTTTTGGTAGTATTTCAGGATGTTTTGTTACAAATTTTATTAGATCCATAGATACCATAAGACCCTAGGTTATATAATTCTAAACTATTATTTGGGTTGATTGGAATAAAGGAAAATAGATCTATCAGAAATCAAGAGGTATGTGTAGGGAGGGCCTCATGAGAACTTTCTCTCATCATGTCTTGAGTGACCTAGGGTTTTCAAGAATTTTATTTTATTACGATTATTTTTTATGAATTGATATTTGAGATGTTGTTGTTTGATCCGCATTAAAATCATGTCAATTACCTTATTGATTTTTAGATAATGAACATATTTTTCTACTCAAATAACACAGACAATATAATCAGAAAATCATTTGATGGTATTTTGGTAGGTATTTTTTGAAAATTGCATTAAATCACCAAAAATTGTCCTACTGAGTATACTAACCAAAATGGATGTCTTATACTTATAAGTACACAATGTGCACGTCTATATTGGACCATGTATCTTGATGGATATTAATCTACTTAATAAATTGTTTATGTAAACTTAAATTTTCTCTATATCCCCATGATAATATAAATTATCATTACTAGTGATGGATCAATACATTTAGTTCTAGTTTCATTCTTATATAACTAATATAATGTGCCTTTATAGATGTATAATTTTAATTGGGTGATTTTTCTAACATATGAAGAAATATTCTATATCTTTCTCCCTGCGTCCATTCCTCCAGCTCCACCTCTGACATATTCCCGTCATCCAAACATTTATTTCCTTTCCTCTATGATTCCTCCATCTGTATCCTTTATCACACGTACATATCTTCAAAAATACAAGATGCCTATATTTTCTCCACACCATTTTTATTTATTTTTATGTATCTATTGATCCATGAAATCAGTGATCTACATAGAAACCCTATAATATGTCGCTTAGGCAGGTTATCTCGGTTGGTTTGTGACAAATTGCTATCAAAGGCATTCATGCCTCTTCTTTGAAATTTCTATATAGTTTGGCAAGTCTTGGTAGAAATGAGATAGTATTTTTGAGACTTAATAGGTATATTATGAGAAATTTCTTGGATAGATATCATCTTAAAGTGCCTTAAGTTACAATGGGATATTGGGAAAATGTGTCTTTGAGGATTTTTTTGATATAATCCTATAGTTTCTCCAAATATTTAACATATTTATATATTTTTTCAACTAGTATATATTAATCTCTTTCCTTATTTATTAATAGTTATGTGTTTTAATTTTTGTAATGTTTTGTACTCACATTTTGATATACATGGATAAAATAGGTATCACATTACCGAAAAACATACCTCAGTATATTAAGGTTTTGGAGAATTTTTTAGATTTTGAAATTTCCAATCGATCCATTGAAGGAAGAATAATATGTCCATGGCCTAAATGTAAATTTAGAAGATGGTTGAATAGAGATGAAGTTTGTGAACATTTAATAATGAATTAATTCCCTGGTAAATATTTGTGTTGGATTTGGCCTAGAGAATCGAACATTACAGAAAGGTTGATCACTGATGTCAATCCATAGAATAAGCTCCCACATTTATCGATAATGGGAAATGAAATGAAAAACCTTATAAATGATGCATTTGGCACTGTAATACATCACCATCAACATCAAAACATATCAGAACAACTAGATAAGGGTTCTACAAATAGAAACGTGACGAGTGATATTTTTGAGACTGTTGGAAAACAAGATAAAGATTGTAACATATCAGTGGATCATCCTCTTGAACATGTGGAGACTATTGTAAGATAAAACTTCACTAAGAAAAATATGTTTCATGATTTAATTAATGATGGAAATCCAAAGTTTTATAGTGGATGTTTGAAATATTCATATCTTTTTTTTGAAGTTGTACCATATCAAATGTCTATGTGGAATTACAATTATAGAAATGTACATGATATTTTAATTTTTTCATGATGGATTTCTTAAAGAAAACATCCTCTATTATTTTTATGATATGAAAAAAGTTGTTAACAGGCTTGGTTTGAATTATAAAAAATTACATGCATGTCCCAATTATTGTATGCTTTATTGATGAGAGGATTCAAGTAGACCGGATTGAAAAAATCTTCTTCTTCTTGAAGGAAGTAAATGGGTGATGTTGGAAGTATGAATCAACATACTAACATGAAGAAGAATAAAAGTAATGCACTTGAAAATGTTTTTCGTTACTTTCATTTAAATCCGCGATTGCAAAGATTATTCATGTCATCGAAAACCTCCGAACACATGAATTGGCATTATGTAGATAATAAAAATGATGGGTTAATGAAAGATACACAAGATTCACAATCATGGAAGACATTTTATTAATTACATCCATATTTCTCAACTGATCCTAGGAATGTTCGATTGGGATTGGCTATTGATGGATTCAACCCATTTGGGACTTTGAGTACCAGTTTTAGTATTTCACTAGTTGTTTTGATCCCTTACAATCTGCATCTGTGGATGTGTATGCTATAAACACCTTTTATCATTTTTATTATTATTCCTAGAAAGAAAATGCCAGTAAATGATATTTATGTATACTTTCAGCCATTAATTGACGAATTGCAAGAGTTATGGAGCAACAATTTTGAGACATTTAATGATTCTTATAAAATAATGTTCTATATGCATGCTACTTTAATGTGGACCATTAGTGACTTCCCTTGGATTGGGAATTTATCTAGTTAGAACACTTACACGGGTTTGGATTTTCCTATTTGTAACTTTTATTTTGAGCCCAAATGGCTACCTCACAGTAGAAAATGGTGCTTCTTGTGCCATTGAATATTTCTCGATGCATCTCAAATATTTCAGCAGAACAGATCAAAATTTAACAGTTTTATTGATCATATACCACCTTCAAAGTTGTTAACTTGTTCTCAAATATTTACACAACTTAGAAAAGTTGAAATAAAATTTGGGAAGGTTTATCATTTTAATGATAGCGGGAAATTGGGTCTAAGTTCATCATCAAGTGAAATTGAAAAGAAACAATGGAAAAAAAGTATATTCTTCAAAATTATGTATTAGAAATTTAATTTGTGGAAGCATAATCATGTTGCGATGAATATTGAGGATAATGTATATGACAATTTTATCTTTACATTACTTAATGAGCATACAAAGTTGAAGGATCATCTCAATGCTCAGAAAGTCTTAAAAGTAATGAACATAAAACATTATCTCTGGCCAGATGAGAATGAAAAGTACACTCCAACAATTTTTACAATGAAAAATAGGGATACAGATACATTCCTTAAAATTTTAAAGCATGTGAAAGTATCAAATGAGTATTATTGTAGAATATAGAGGCGTGTTTAATTAAATAATTGTATATTACATGGATTGAAAAGTCACGATTCACATATTTTGTTACAACAGTTACTACTATTGACATTGAATAAATTATTACCTGAAAACATTTCTGCTGTTGTACTCCAATTCTACACATTTTTTAGGAAACTCTTTGAAAAATAACTACATTCTTTAAAGCTTTACAACATTCATTATAGGTTTTTATTGATATTTCTTGCAATGGAGATGATCTTTCCTCCGTCGTTTTTTACTGTCATGATGCATTTAACTGTCCATTTGGTTGAGGAAGCTAAATTAGGAGGCCCCGTTCATTATCGATGGATGTATCCAATTGAGAGGTAATTTATTTTTATGTTTTTAGGTTATGTAAAAAAAAAATTGGAACTTAATTAAATTAATAATTAGGTTTTTTTATTTCACAGATATCTTGGGCATTTGAAATCATACGTGTGAAATAACGCTTAACCAGAAGGATATATTGCTGAACACTATTTGGAAGAAGTGTGGATAACATTTTTTTCTAGATACTTGGATGATATTGAGACAAGATTTAATTTAGTTGTAAATGTTTATGAAACATTTAATCAATCTTAAATACATGGGAAATAAAAAAATATTTCCTGCTATTGGCCAATCAGTTGGTAGGACCTCAAATGTTACACTGACAAAATTGGAATTATTACAGGCACATAGATATGTACTACTAAATTGTGAAATTTTAGATCCATTTATTGTAGAGTAGAGGATACAAAAAAAGAGATAAATGATAGTCTGAACATGAAATGAGAAACATATAGTGAAATATGTTAATAAAGAACATGTAGAATGGTTTACATAACGTGCAAGTTCATAAATATTTCAATAAATACGAATATTAGGTTGACACATATATTTTGTAATTATAATAAAGTATATTTCTTTTTTTCAAATCATGAATACTAATACTTGATAAAATATGTCAAATGATTTGAATTTTCTTGCTCGACGTCCATTAAAATAAGTTAAAAAGTTAAATGCTTACAATGTGAATGACTTTAGATTTCATACAGTTGATTGAGAAAAGGGTTTGGAACCACAAAATAATGGTATATTTACATTTTCTAAAGTGGGATACTATGGAAAGCTGAATGATATTATTGAATTAAACTACCACATTAATTTTTCAATTGTTTTATTCAAATGTAATTGGGTCGATATTATCAGAGGTTTTTAAAGATATTCCTTGCAATTTACTTCTGTGAACTTCTATGCCATGATGGATGTTGGTGATCATGAACTTCATGAGCCATATATCTTATCATTATAATAAAAAATGGTATATTATGTGAATAATGATTTGGATGAAGAGTGGAGTGTATTTTCTCACTTAAAACAAATAGATTTTTACGATACATGTGATGAAGTGGAAGATTTGACCTCTGACATTGAATCTCATCAATAACAAGAATTGGAATTATTTGTCCACTCTAATATTTAAAATATTTGTCTATATAGGATAAATGAATTGGATGAAGTAATGGAGTAGTAAACCGACATGATTTAAGGAGAAAATGATTGTAAGTACAGTTATTCATTCATTTAGTAACCACTTAATTCATTTGTGAAATCACCCATTATTATTGTTATGTATATTTTCTTTGTTAGTACTATGAATATGTTATCTTTTTTAACATTTTTTTCGGAATATTTTTTTTTGAAATATATGTTATGAACTTAATTTCTTTTGATCAAATGACAGGAATTCCAAGAAGGAAGCGATATACTATTTCATCGACCACTATGATAGATGATAATCCATCTGTCTCCCTCTTTACAACATTTGAGCCACCATCCGCCTTCCCCCTGCAGTATCTCCCCTAGAACCATCACTCACACCCTCTGTAAGCATCCCTTCAGTAGCTCAGTCATCACCTCCCAATTCAGGAGCCTCAACAGTGGGGGAACAACACGCCACTTCTTGTTCCTCGGGAGGATACTGGAGGGTGATTATTATAGGTACAAATTTTAATATGAAAAAATTTATTGTACTTTTTTATATTAACTATTTGTTCATTAAAGATGGAAATAATGAAACAGTGGAGAAAAATATAAAAAGTTCATATGTATGGAATCTTACCGGAGAGAAGATAGTTGTCCCATTTGATTCATATGTGGTCCCTACGAATGACGTCGTAGGATTACTTGGCCAGATTTTAGCCCATCTGACCATGAATCCTGCTTCCCCTCCTATTTCATATAATGATTGGATATATATGCTTGTATGTTGGAAAATTATGTTTTTGATTCCCAAATAAAGGTAATTTTAATGCATAATGGTGTAATTTAATGTCATGTTATTAATATTTTCAAAATGAATTTCTGTGTACATATGTTTTCCACTTTACGGTTGCAGCTGCGATAGCATGAAATTGACATTGAAAAATCTTGGAAAAATATAGAATGAATTTAAATAGAGATGTGGGGTGATGTCAACGATACTTTATTGACCGCCCAACAGATGTATGACAAGCTACCCGATGGGATACCCAAAGAGAAATGGAATGTTTTTGTTGACAGATATCGTTTTGAGATGCAGATGGTATTTAAATATATATTACTATAATAATATCAGTTTATATTTATACATGTATATGAAGAGGAGATGAAATTGAATACATTAGTATTAAATTTCATTTTTTTAGGATCTTTCAAGAAATAATTCATCAAGCCAGGATAAGCAGGTCATCCCTCATACTGTGGGGTCAAAGAGTTTTTCTAGAAGTTGATCTACTCTAGTAATATTTTCATTAGTTTAAATATTTATAAGAAAATTTTAATTGTTTAATATATTAAATTTTCGATTTATTTTTGTTTAATGTAGTCACAAATTTTCGGGCACTAAGCATCCCGAACAAAAGTGTGGTTGAATGTTCACTAAAAATATGATGAAAGTTTTGTTAATGAGCCTACCAAAGATGTTGGGGTTATGAACTCATTTTTCATTATAATAACTTATTATCAGTTGTTACTATGTTAATATATATTTCTTCTAATATGAATACTATTTGATTTATAGGTAAAAATTAAAGAACTGTGGGATGCCAATCCTGCGCAGTCCTACTCAGTCTCCCAGGCTGATCCAGTTGCTAATGTCCTTAGGAAGGAGAATCCTAGTAGAGTGAACATGATGGGTTTGGGACCCATACCATCTGAGGTCTTTGGAAGGCCACCAGGTATTTCAACTACATATACTCCGGGTTATTGTGACACCCCGACCCCAGTTACCCAGAGTCGGTGCATTATTACATAACATTGGCATGATAAAAAAAGATCAAGTCTCGAAATACTGATTAGTTTTGTATCCTTGGAATCACTAGATACATTCATAAAGTTTACATTACATCATAAAATGAAAACTACAAAAACATAGTCTCCATAGTCCACACTCATATCCCCTTATACTATCCCTAGAGTTCATTCATAAAATACTTCTTCACATCCTAGGAAAAATAAAACATAGAAAGGGGTGAGCTTAGATGCCCAGTAAGGATAACAATATAGCAGAAACTTTGATAAATTAGCATAAACATTTAAGGCAATGTATAACTAAAAAAAAAAGACTTTTAAACATGAACTTCAGAATAATATGGTAGAAATAAAATGAAATAATTCCATTTACTTATTCACATGGATATTATACTAGTCGAATAATAACATGCAATATCAATAACCACTTTCATAATGTTGGAATGCATAATTCCAGACTATCATAACCACATAGTCAAGGCCTCGTGCCAAGACTACAAATAATATTTTTTCAAGGCCTTGTGCCAATATAATAGTTTGTCTCCTGAGACCTACTGATGCATCAAGGAGCTATAGCGGGCTCCACCCGTCACTTACTAAGTCCATTGCATTCCTCATATGAAAATTTTGAAACATAACATAAACATTCGTATTAAAAATAGCATATGAAATGTCAATACATTATCTACAAACCATGAATGGTATAAAAATAGCACATCCACAATAAAACATAACTCATTCGACACAATATGAAAGATTGTATTGCATTAGATTACCCTTAATCAAGAATAATGAAGGATATTGACATAGATAAAAATAATCATCAAACTATTGAGAGAAATATCCCCCATTTTCTTGAAAACATTTAAAAGTCACACTATTTTTCAAGAATCCATTTAAAATAGATTTTTGAATAAAAGTGTCCCATACCACTTTGATACTTTGAAAAGGAATTTTGATTTGAAAAATTTAATGTCCATATAAATAAATCCTTAAAACCATTTTTAAAACATGGACATTAATGAGAAAGAATTAGAATAATAAATCTTTAAAACATTTTAAAACGATATTTTAGTTAGAGTTCCCAACCAAAAGAGAGACACTTGAATAAAAATAATTAAGGTAATAAAAAAATTATAATATCATGACAATAAAGGGATTCATGATATACTATGTCAAAGTACATTATATACACCATATAAAAGTGAATTGGTGTATAACAACAAAGAAGTCTCAATAGAATGTAAATTGAGATGAAATCTCCAATAAAGACCGTATCCTTAGGTTAAGGATAAATGAACGACATAATTATGTGTGACAAATATAAATAAACTCAATATGATTGGATATTCATTTTATATCAATCAGAGGACATTCACAAATATTTTTTTAAAAACAACACCAATGAATTGGATATTTAACTCAACAAATGGAGATTGAGTTAAAATTACTCTTATCAGGTTCATATCGATGACTTGAGAGTTTATCAATGGAGTGATTATGTGTATCAAAAGTATACCCACAAAAAGGGGAGTGGAAACTATGACATAATAAAATGAATAATTATTCCACACATAATCTTGGAGTAAAATAATAACTGAAGTATGTGTAAAGCCGAATGAGTGGAAATTGAAATTTCAAATTCCCTAATCAATTTGGTAATTTATGAAACATACACCCATGAAAGAAGGATAATAAAATGATGATTTAAATATCCATAAATTAAAGTATATTACAAAATGAATACAATCATGGGAAGTACACACACCACATGCAATAAATAAGTGGTGAAGAATGAAAATCTCATGGAATTAAAAGTGAGATAAGAAACCCCTTACCAATTTGGTAACTTACGAAACATACACACCATTGAAAGAAGTATCATACAATTAATATGTAAATACACATAAATTAAAGTGTATAACACAAATAATACAATTATGGTTAGTACATACACCACACAAAAGGTAATAGTGGCAATATGGCATGAATCTCACGAGAATAAGGAGTGAGATGAAAACCCCTTACCTTGCACTTTCCTTTAGTTGAGGGTATGTTTAACCTCCTGTATGAAGACCATAGTATGTTATAAAATTATACCAGAACCATATTAATATTTATGATATCATAATTTATTCATTTATGACTTTATACTACCCATTTAATAATAATTTCCATGTTAAATTAACATTTCAGGTAATAATCGCTTTCTTTATCGTACATGTTTTAACTTGTTACTCTTGATTGTATCACTTAGATCATGATTTAAATACTTACAGAATATAAAACATGATTTATATATCATATATATTTAGAATATAAATATGTATAATAGAAATATATATGAAATGGAAAACACCGTTTATGGAGATGGTAGCCCGTACGTACGCATAAACGTTGTTTCCGTTTTCATAACGTATTGAACATAACTAAGTGAATAAAATATATGTAAGTACATATATATATATATAAATATATATATATCTCTAGTATCATTATTATTTCATATATTAAAAGAATATTAGTAATATATATTTTTATAATCATCGATGAATGGTGAATGTGGAAATGAATCTCATTACGTCGTGGAGACGGTAATCCGTACATACGCACGAGTGACAATATCATTTCCTAAAAGGTGTCTAATTGGATGATATATTATTTTTACAGAGACATTATCATGTTATTTTCATTATTTCTATACATATTAATCATCATTATATCCATCCAAATAACATAGCATTGAATAACAAATTACACCACGACGTGGAGACGATAAGCCGTATGTACGCAAACATGGTGACATTATCATTCATAAGATGGACAGAATAATGAATATAGTTTTGAAATATTCATAATAACATTAAATTATATAGAATATAATGGATTTATTATTTTATAAAGGAAACAACAAAGAAAGAAGAAGTTGAAGAAGAAAGGAACTTGAAAAAGGGTGGTGAAAACATTACCTCTTCTTCGGCTTCTTCCTTTTTATTTGATCAAAAGGGATCCTTAGGTTGGCTTTATGACTAAATTAAGGCCTCTAAAATTAAGGTAGGATAGTTGAGAGGGTATTTGGTCAGAGTTTGGCTGAACAAAAAGGCTTTTAAGGTATAAAGAATTGGTTAGAAGTGGTGTCCTTTTATAAGGGGGAGGAGGGGCTCTTTAGAAAAAACTTAAAGTATTAGTTTATAATAAATTAATATTAGGTTTCTCATGGCTCCAAAGAAGATTATTCAAAGTATAAGGTGGTTATGGGTCTAAATAATTTCAACCAATATATTTTAGACAGTTTTGGGTCATTATATTAACCTTATCTTTTAGTTTTAACTCTTAGTTAATTAGTTTGACATTTACCATGACACTTTGTATTTTTATATTATATAGTTAATAAACTTACTATATACATCCAAGAGACCACCAAGTGGTCCATTAATGATACAAATATCATGATATAAGTCCTTTGGCAGAACCATGTATTTTTAAGAATAAAATTTCAATTAATAATATAATATTTTTTAAAAACTCATTTATGTCAATTTTGACACTATTCAATAATTGATTTTTGTTAAAGTCTTAAAAAGTTTATTAATTATAATAAAATTAATTTTATCAATAATAACATGTAATATTAACCAAAAACATTCGTTTATGTCATTAAAACTTTCAAATTATGTCTATTATAACTTTTATAATACGAATTATTTGATTCTTTCATTAATAATGAAAATACTACAACATTATTGTGTCATAAATAAATTTAATTATTAAATGTCTAAAAATTATAAATAAAATAATATTATGTATGAAATATTATTATATTTCTAATTAATATTTATAGTCGAAAATATAACATGTATAACTTTATGTAAAAATTGTTTTTCTAAAAGATATATACTTGTGTCATTTTTGTGTTTACTTTAACTTAATTAATATAAAGTGTCCATATTACCTACAAGTGGATCCATGGGGTCCCAAAATCGACCCAAAGATTCCCATGGTCGGAAATTTATCATCCAATAAGGTTAGGACACGTTTTAGGGTAATTTATTATTATTATAATATTATTTTCTACCCTTATTTACCGGATTTATCCTTTAATCATGGAAAATAAAATATTTACCTAAGTAATTATTCAAAATGTCTAAAAATAAAAGTTACCTATTTAAAAAATTTTGAAATCATGATTCCAAATATTGAATCCATTTTTCCAAATTCAAAACATAGAATTGGAATAAATTAATTTAAAATTTATTCCCATTGTTAAAACAAAGAGCGTGTTTTTAAGAGATAATAACTATCAAAAGATTGACACTTGTTTATGTCCGGTTTAAATGTGAAATTATGTCCAATGAATAAAATTGTATTAAATGGTAAAAATATATTATAAATATACTTTAAAACCACTTAAATTCATAATGTATCACTATTAATTATTTCAATTAAAAAATTTGTTTTTAATTAAATTTTTGTTAATTTTCACTATTCATCAAAATATGAAAGTTTTCAGAAAAGTACCAAAATTTCACCCTAGGATAATTTTGATTTTATGAATCCAAAAATGAAGTCCATTTTGAAAGATAAAATTTATAAAATTTCCAAAAGTGGGTATTACTATTCAAAACGGCTAGTTTGATTGGTCACGATGTGTTAGAATCTCGAAGCTGCATACAATGCAAGTTGTTGCATTATTCAAAGAGAAGCGTACCATGGAAGCTTGGGGTGTTACATTCTCCCCTACTTCAAATAATTTCATCCTTGAAATTTTTAAAATTTGTCTTGGGAATATAATGGAAAGTCCCACATCAGAAAAAGAGTCAATAAAACTATCACCTTAAATGAAAGAAAGAGAAGTATAAAGGTCACCCAAGATAACTCATACTAGGATTCCATGTGGGAAAACATGGATATGGAAGATAAAATAAGTGTCAAGTTCTGATGGAGAAGGATAGAAAACATGATTAGGATAAAGTTAACAACAAGAAAGCCACAAACTTATGATGGGACAAACGGTCATTAGTTTCCTAGTAGAAAAAGTATACAAACAACAATTTTTTTTACATTACATTACATAAATATGAGGAATTAATTTATGAGATTGACAAATAAAATAAATATATGTACTTACTTTTTAAGTAGAGTTTCATTTTTTAATAAATTTACACCACTAACTCATTTTTTTAAACGATGAGTATTCTAGAAAACTTGGTCACACTAGAAGAGCTAGAATAAACTTCTATAGAATCACATAATCCACGAAGGATAAACTATATATTTACCCTGTCTTTAGAGATTAATCAAAACCAAAATGGTTACTACAAGATCTGATGATCCCCCAAAAGGACATTCCTTTAGAGAAGGAAACACTAATCTTAATTTCTAATATTAAACCAACAATACCTCAAAGTTAAATAAATACCATTCAATAAACAATTGTCCTTAAAATCCTTCAATATAATCCAAACTAATATTGAAACCCAAAACTTAGAAGAATTTGGTTATGTAGTCTTCCATGTTAAATTTTATCTCTAAATGACATCAACTACTCTTAAAGTCACATACTTAAAAGTAATTAGCCTAATCACATATTCTCTATTATAGGTTAATCATTTCCATAAATAACCCAAATCACTATAAATCCACAATAAAAACGTAGATAAAAATCCACCATTACTCCTCAAATGAAACCCCACAGTATTCTATTTTCCATGGGCATATAGTGTTCCCAACAAAGTGAACATCTTCCAAAATAACATTTATCACATAATCACCAAATAATTTTCCTATACTAATGGTATTCATTTGATAATACATAAGAACCCAAATCATCTTATTATTGATCAATAAAATCATTTAACTAAACATAATTAGTCACACTAACCAGGGACTTCACATAGTCCAGTGGTAGGTGATAAATCCCAATCACACTTTGGTTGTGGCTTTGATTCCCACAGCTTTGTATGACATGATGGGTTGTTAGACGGTCTGAGTGTTGTCCTTTTTCAAAATCTATATTTTATAACATTACCAAAGTGAGATAAATTCCTCAGAATAACCATAACATAATTTTAACCAAAAATGTTATCTCATACCTTGTATTTTCATCCCAAAATATAATAACTTGTAATTTCCTCAAACCTAATTATCATATAAAACCAAATGGTTATTTATAACTATATCCACAAGGTAAACGATATGAATTCCCCAAATATCATTCTCACATGGAAAACTACGGGGTTAAAAATAGAAGAAAAAATTATTCCAAAGTAATCCCATCAATAAGGATCACTAATAATTTTAAACATTTTTTCAACCATTTATTTCCACATAGCTTCTTTTTTGACCAAGAAGATATCCTATAGAATAGGGAATTCACTCGGGTAATGGCCACATCAACTATATTTATGGAAAATTACTGTAAATGAATTCTTGGGAACATTTTTATTTTCTTCCATAATACTCTTCATTTTCCTCGTCAATTCTTCACTTTATGTCCTTCTTTCCCACATGTAAAGCATTTCTTTGTTCTATTGAGACACTTTCCTAGGTGTCTCCTTCCACATTTCCTGCATGATGGAAATTTAGGATTCTTTTCTCCATGGTCTCCACTGCTGGAGTTATTATGATTCATCACCTTTCTCTTATTTATTGAGTCTAGGAGTTGGTTAATATATATTTTGTTGATCATATTTTTGGAAAACTGATTTGGCATGAACACGATATCTTTTAAACCTATCACCATTCCATTTTGTTGCTCATTTCCACCACCGTTCCCAACTTGTACATCATTCTCAAAGTTACTATGACTTCCATGGACTCCAGCCATGGACTAAAACCAGAAAGAATTGTGTGAGTAAAAATATTCATAAAATTATTTATAGAATATCATGACACCATATTCACAATTGGAAACTCCTTAGGATTAACCAAGGTCATTTATTCTCATCTTATATTAAAATACTTCAAATTGGTTTTTAAATAAAATGTAAATTATCCTAAGCATATCCCCCAGGAGTGTCATAACTAATAGTGCAGCAATACCCGTTGTTGTGCACTAGTTCTCGTTCGAGTCAAGATCAAAGCGGTGTTTTAGGGTTTTACCCCTAGGTACATCTATGCCTGAGCCACCTCTACCTGCTCGTATCCAGACAGGGATGTATTGCTTGGAAAACTCAAAAACTCTATACAATACCAAAATTCTAGGAAGTTCTTATATACTAATCCTCAAAGTATATCTTAGGGCTATGTGCTCTAATCATAGTTTATCTAAATCTAGTTTCCAAGGTTTGTACTAAACTTCCTCTGATACCAACTGTAACGCCCTGAACCCAGTTACCCAGAGTCGGTGCATTATTACATAACATTTTCATGATCACAAAAGATCATGTCTTGAAAGCCCGATTAGTTTTGTATCCTTGGAATCACTAGATACATTCATAAAGTTTACATTACATCATAAAATAAAACTACAAAAACATAGTCTCCATAGTCTACAATCATATCCCTAGATACTATCCCTGCAGGTCATTCATAAAATACTTCTTCACATCCTGGAAAAAATAAAACAGAGAAAAGGGTTAGCTCAGATGCCCAGTAAGGATAACAATAGAACGGGAACTTTCATAAATAAACATAAACATTTAAGGAAATTTATAAGTAAAAAAAGTCTTTTAAACATGAAATTCAGCATAATATGGAAGAAATAAAATGAAATAATTCCATTTAATTATTCACATGGATATTCTAATAGTCGAATAATCACATGAAATATCAATAACCACTTTCATAATGATGGAATGCATAATTCTAGACTATCATAACCACATAACCAAGGCCTCGTGCCAAGAGTACAAATAAGATTTTGTCAAGGCCTTGTGCCAAGACACTAGTTTGTCTCATGAGACCTACCGATGCATTGAGGAGCTATAGCAGGCTACATCCATCCCTTACTAATTTCAATACTTTCCTCATATGAAAAGTTTGAAACATAACATAAACATTCGTATTAAAACTAGCATATGAAATGTCAATACTTTATCTACAAACCATGAATGGTATAAAAATAGCACATCCACAGTTAAAAATAACACATTCTATACAATATGGACGACTTTATTGTATCAGATTAACCTCAATAGAGAATAATGAAGGATATTGACATAGATTAAAATAATCATCAAACTATTGAGAGAAATATCCCCCATTTTCTTGAAAACATTTAAAAGTCACACTATTTTTCAAGAATACATTTAAAATAGATTTTTGAATCAAAGTGTCCCATACCACTTTGATAATTTGAAAAAGAATTTTTATTTGAAAACATTAATGTCCATATAAATAAATCCCTAAAACCATTTTTAAAACATGGACATTAATGAGAAAGAATTAGAATAATAAATCTTTAAAACATTTTAAAATGATATTTTAGTTAGAGTTCCCAACCAAAAGAGAGAAACTTGAATAAAAATAATTAAGGTAATAAAAAAATTATAATATCATGACAATAAATGGATTCATGATATACTATGTCAAAGTACATTATATACACCATATAAAAGTGAATTGGTGTATAACAACAAAGAAGTCTCAATGGAATGTAAATTGAGATGAAATCTCTTATAAATACCATATCCTTAGGTTAAGGATAAATGAATGGAATAATTATGTGTGACAAATATAAATACACTCAATATGATTGGATATTCAGTGTAAATAAATAAGAGGACATTCACACACATTCTTGTAAAAAAACACCAATGAATTGGATATTTAACTCAATAAATTGAGATTGAGTTAAAATTACTCTTATCAAGTTCATATTGATGAATTGAGAGTTTATCAATGATGTGATAATGTGTATAAAAATTATACCCCCAAAAAGGGGAGTGGAAATTATGACATAAGAAAATGAATAGTTATTCCACACATAATCTTGGAGTAAAATAATCACGGAATTATGCGTAAAGCCGAATGAGTGGAAATTAAAATTTCAAATTCAATTATCAATTTGGTAATTTATGAAACATAAACCCATGAAAGAAAGATAATATAATGATGATGAAATATCCATAAATTAAATTATATTACACAATGAATACAATCATGGGAAGTACACACACCACATGAAATAAATAAGGGGTGAACAATGGAAATCTCATGGAATTAAAAGTGAGATAAGAAACCCCTTACCAATTTGGTAACTTACAAAACATACACACCATTGAAAGAAGTATCATACAATTAATATTTCAATACACATAAGTTAAATTTTATTACACAAAGAATAAAATTATGGGCAGTAAATACACCACACAAAAGGTAATAGTGGAAATATGGCATGAATCTCACGAGAATAAGGAGTGAGATGAAAACCCCTTACCTTGCACTTTCCTTTAGTCGAGGGTATGTTTAACATCCTGTATGAAGACCGTAGTATGTTATTAAATTATACAAAAAACAATATTAATATTTATTGTATCACACTTTATTCATTTTTGACTTTATACTACCCATTTAATAATAATTTCCATGTTAAATTAACATTTTGGGTAATAATCTCTTTCTTTATCGTACGTGTTTTAACTTGTTAAACTTGATTGTATCACTTAGATTATGATTTAAATACTTCCAGAATATAAAAAATTATTTATATACCATATATATTTAGAATATAAATACGTATAATAGACATATATATGAAATGGAAAACACCGTTTATGGAGACGGTAGTCCGTACGTACGCATGAACGCTGTTTCCGTTTTCATAACGTATTGAATGGAACTAAGTGAATAAAATATATGTAAGTACACACAAAGATATATATATATATATATATATATATCTAGTAGCATTATTATGTAATATATTACAAACATATTAGTAATATATATTTTTATAATCGTCGATGAATGGTGAATGTGGAAACGAATCTCATCACATCGTGGAGAAGGTAATCTGTACGTATGCACGAGTGACAATATAATTTTCTTAAAGGTGTGGAATTGGATGGTATATTATTTTTACAGAGACATTATCATGTTATTTTAATTATTTATATACATATTACTCATCATTATATCCATCCAAATAACATAGTGTTGAATAACAAATTACACCACGACGTGGAGATGGTAAGCCGTACGTACGCACGCATTGTGACATTATCATTAATAATATGGATAGAATAATGAATATTGTTGTGAAATATTTATAATAACATCTCAGTATATATAACATACAGGAGTTATTATTTTAGAATGGAAAAAACAAAGAACGAAGAAGTTTAAGAAGAAAGGAACTTGGAAAAGGGTGGTGAAAACATTACCTCTTCTTCGTGTTCTTCCTTTTCATTTGATCAAGAGGGATACTTAGGTTGGATTTATGACTAAATTAAGGCCTATAGGATTAAGGGAGGATAGTTTAGAGGGTATTTTTTCAGAGTTTGTCTGTAAAAAAGGCTTTGAAGGTTTGAATAATTGGTTAGAAGTGGTGTCCTTTTATAAGGGGGAGGAGTGGCTCTTTAGGAAAAACTTAAAGTATTATTTTATAATAAATTCATATTCGGTTTCTAATGGCTCCAAAGTGGGTTATTAAAAGCTAAATGTTGGTATGGGTCATAATCATTTCAACCAATAGATTTTATATAGGTTTGGGTCATTATATTAACCTTATCTTTTAGTTTTAACTCTTAGTTAATGAGTTTGACATTTACCATGTCACTTTGTAGTTTTATATTATATAGTTAATAAACATACTATATACATCCAAGAGACCCCAAAGTGGTCCATTAATGATACAAATATCATGATATAAGTCCTTTGGAAGAACCTTATTTTTTTAAGAATAGAATATCAATTAATAATAGAATATTTGTTTTAAAAACTCATTTTTGTCAATTTTGACACTATTCAATAATTGATTTTTGTTAAAGTCTTAAATAGTTTATTAATTCGAATAAAATTCATTTAAGAAATAATAACATGTAATATTAACCAATAAAATTCGTGTATGGCATCAAAAATATCAAATTATATTTATTATAACTTTTATAATACAAATTATTTGATTCTTTTATTAATAAGGAAAATGTTGAATCATTATTGTTTCATATATAGATTTAATTATTAAATGTCTAAAAATTATATATAAAATACCATTATTTAGGAAATCCTTTTATATTTCAAATGAATATTTATAGTCGAAAATATAACATGTATAACCCTATGTAAAAATTGTTTTTCTAAAAGATATATGCTGATGTCATTTTTGTGTTTACTTTAACTTAATTAATATAAAGTGTCCTTATCACCTGCAAGTGGATCCATGAGGTCCCAAAATCGACCCAAAGATTCCCATGGTCAGACATGTATCAACCAATAAGTTTATGACATGTTTTAATGTAATTTATTATTATTATTATATTATTTTTTACCTTTATTTACTAGATTTATCCTTTAACAAAGGTAAATAAAATATTTACCGAAGTAATTATTCAAAATGTCTAAAAATTAAAGTTACCTATTTACACAATTTGGACATCCTGATTCCAAATATGGAATCCTTTTTTCCAAATTCAAAACACAGAAGTGGCAGGAATTAATTTAAAATTAATTCTCATTGTTAAAACAAAGAGCACGTTTTTAAGAGATAATAACTATGAAAAGATTGACACTTGTTTATGTCCGGTTTAAATGTGAAATTATTAACAATGACCAAAATTGTATTAAATGGTAAAAATATATTCTAAATATACTTTAAAACCACTCAAATTCATAATTTATCACTATTAATTATTTCAATTAAAAAAGTTGTTTTTAATTAAAATTTAGTAATTTTCACTATTCATCAAAATATTAAAGTTTTCAAAAAAATACCAAAATTTCACCCTAGGATAATTTCAATATTCCAAATCCAAAAATGAAGTCCATTATGAAAGATAAAATTTATAAAATTTCAAAAAGGGGGTATTACTAGTCATAATGACTAGTTTGATTGGTCACGGTGTGTTAGAATCTCAAAGTTGCGTACAATGCAAGATATTGCATTATTCAAAGAGAAGAATACCATGGAAGCTTGGGGTGTTTAATTTATAGTAAGTCCATACCCCAATATAATTATAGAGATATTGTTTCTCTAATAAACATAGTTCATGAACAGGGGGCTCAGATATCCACATTGCAGAAAGCGTTGATTGATTTATATCAGAAGAAAACCAGATCTTCCCCCAGTGGTATTCCATTGACTGGTGGTGAGAAGGTAAATCAGAAAAATTCAAAATCATTTATTTTGAAAACTTTTATTGGTTTTAATTTTAAATATAAATATAAAAAATATTTAATTTTCTATATAATTTTTTTTTCAGGTGGTAGCGGGAAGTAGAGATGGAGGTGGAGAGGGTTGTGAGATTTGTTCATCATCGGGTAGTGATTATTTGTTTTGTTGATATGTCAGAAAAATATGGTGACAATAGATTTGTATGTGTATCATGTGTGACACATAGTTTCCACCCAACATTTTCATGACCTAACATTTTCTTGATTTCTCATGTTTCCTTTTATGTATTTTATATATTTCTGATGTTTCCTTTTATGTATTGATTTCTCAAGTGTGGTATTCACAATATATATGTTGACTCTTTTTTGTCCTGATTCATTTTTTATGATACATTTTTCAGAAATTTTTTAGGTTTGTTACCCAATAATGAATGATCAAAAACATATCCTATAGTAACAGGAATCAATCCATTCAAAATTCTTGTAAAAGTTCCTCTATAAAAATTTGTCTCGTGTATAGGAGGAGAAAGATGAGATGTATGGGAACTATTTTGTGAGAAAGAAATAAAAAAATTGATGTGAATGAGGAAAGGTATTTCCTTTAGGGTATACCTAGAGTGATTATAATTTTCACCAAGGCCTGCTATAAGAGATCCCAACATCATTACATATATTGAAACGTCATGAATCAATCCACATATAGTTTTTATATAATACCCCTATGCATATTAGGATCTTTCTTAGGGTAAGAGTTATTTTTTCATAACATAGTTTTATGGATAAAGAACCACATGCTAAGGATCCTTATGTAGATTTTGATAATATGTAGTGGAAGACAGGTCTTACTAGGTAGATTTCTCTAAGAAGTTATAAGTATTACAAGATAGACCATGCATCACATAGTTTAACATCATGTGAAAATGACTAAAATAATCTATAGTTTAAGATCATATGAAAAATACATTATTATAATAGTTTTAATGTAGTTTAAACTGATGTTTAAAATGAAATGAACTTGTCTTGATGCCAACCCTATGGATGTAAAACCAATGTGATCACCTTGACTTAGAATTGAGAAATAACAGGGAAAATATGATCACCTTGACTTAGAATTGAGAAATAACAGGGAAACCAAAATAAATAGAATGAGTGTATTGGTACATACCCTATATAAACTTCCCTTTGTGCATTATCAAGTCTTGGGGATGTTTAGGGAGAGTTTTGTGGTGGTTTTGAGGTTTGAGGTGGTGTTTTAGCCTTTTGAAGGCCCCCGCGACTTGTGCAATGACTTGTTTGGATATGAAGGAGGCAGTTTTATGTTGGGAGAGCTCTTGTGTAAAATGGGATATATAATCCTTACATGAGGATGACATGGTTATATGCATGTTTTCCTAGTGGTTTTCCTATACAACATGAGAATCCTGAAATTCCCTTGGGTGGGCATGGAATATCGGAGGACCACGTATCCAAAATAGGAAACCCAGGCTCACCACATTGTATCCTTGGGCATAGTGAGGGTAAACTGGTTTGGAAATGGCTACTAGGTCATGGATTATATATATGGAAGAATATATAAGAACCACTATGGCATATACCACTCCATGTTCTAAGATTTAGAAATATCATGCTTTTGTATTTATTTGGTTAAATGGATCATATCATCTTAATAAAGGTAATGAACAAGCTTAATTGAATTTAAGGGGAAGGGAGAAATCACATGATTTTTTCTTATTCTTGTTATTTATTCTTATCTAGCCACATTTACTTGGTTTTCCAATTATGAATTATTTTGAGATAGTGTGTTGTTTTGGTTTTTATAAAACTCTATATGTATGTTTGTATAACCTCACCAAAAATGAAAACGACTAAGAATATATACCGAACTATTAAATTGGGTTCCCATGAAATATTTTATTTCTGTGTGAATACCCTTCCTAATAATTTAGCAATTTTGATAAAAACCCTTATTGAAACTAAATTGTGCGTGGTGGTTGTGATGTGTAGTGGTTATGATGTGTGGTGGTGGTGATGTAGGGTGGTTATGATTCAGGGTGGTTGCGATGTGTTGTGGTTATGATGTGTTATATGTTTATATCAATTGGAATGGTTTTTAGGGCATTCGTAATGGGCCTATAATAGCAGCTACATTTTTTTTGTAAATCTGGATTTAGTGGTGGTTTTAACCACCAATACAATTAAGGTACTTTGCTATCGAAGGTAGTTAAAACCACTACTGCTGAAAATAATTTAGCAGTTGTTTTAACCTCTACTAAATAGTTTCATATTCCTTTATTATTATGTGGCAGTTTTTATGGATTTAGCGGTGGTTTTCCCTGTGAAATTGATATTTTTTATGGGCGGTTATAACCACCGCTAAAAAAAATATCATTTTATTCTGGAAAAACCTCTGCTAAATCCATAAAAAATGCCAGGGAATGCAACCACTATGACGATTACCAAAAACCACCACTAATTCGAGGAAACTCCCGTGTGATGTATCTCAACACACACATTAGCGGTGGTTTTTGGAAACCACTGCAGAATCATATGGAGGTGGTTTAAACCGCTACCATTTCCCAAAAAAAAAACTACCTGAAATGGTCATTTTCTTATAGTACCACGTTGCTATAGTTTTATGCATGAAGTTATTTATGTTTTGATACTTTAGATATATCACCATGATCCTTCTCACATGATATATATTTTTTTTGTTTTTGATATTAATGATGATGATTCTTTTGATGATGTTTCGATCTATATCAGAGACTATTGTAAGAAGAATATATGAGGAAAGACGAGTCCACTAGTGTGAGTGTAGTAGTAGCATGGTCAAATTCAAGAGGATACCTAGGAGATGGAGTTAGATATGTGGGGAAAGAGGCCCGATTGGTTCAATGATACCACTCAATGATTCATGGGATCACAAATCAAGGATGAGATATTTTATGGTGGATTGGTTATAATATTTCATCCATTATCCTAGTACACCTTATCTTTTAACATTCATTTGAGTAGTTTAAATTCTATAACCAAGATCTGTTCTTGGTCTAAAAGGTACCTCCGAGTTTCTTGGAGGGAGGTGGGATTAGAAGGGCATAGTTAGTGATGTCTACCTGTGTCATGCAATAGAGTACCTACTAAAATACCACAAGCTATATTTTTGAAGATTTAATTTTCTAGTAAATTCATAGGAATTCCCTGACTAGATTATTGGATTGAATTGGTTCACTAATAGGGAAGTCTTTGTTTTTTACGTAGACAACCCCATAATTTCCTCCTCTGGTCTATTTTATGTTTTGAAACATTTTCATTAAAAACTAATTTAGGATTATTGATCTTGAATGGTTGTTTAGGGATTCATCAAATTATTAAATTCCAATTTTTGATTCCTTGATTCATTTTTGATCTAAACATCTAGATTTTATATCCCATGGGAAAAATTGATGATTTAATATCTTTTTATCCACTATTATTCTTCTTCTTCTAGTTATAATGTTGTGGATTTATTACTATACTTTTGTATTTTAGGTGTTATGAATTGATATAGATGATTTATTATTGATTTCTTTTTTATTAATTTTGAGTTAGTTGGTCTAAAGAATACCCTTAAAGCCTGTTTTTGGTTTCTAGTATATGTAACATATAAAATCACATTACCACACTATGCAGGAAACCTATTTAATTTGGTAATCACTTTTTCCCTTGAATCCCTTCATCTATAACTTCCAAGGATCCCATCAAGTACAATTATTGAGACCCTAGACTTTTGGACACTCACTAGGTGTGCATACCCATAAAACTAGGTTGGAATTCAGAATATGTGGACCTAGTATCCTTGATAAAGAATTGTGATCTATTTTTACTCTAGGGATTGGGAATTGATTATGGAAACAACTTTACATATGAATAAAAAATCTTGCACGAGCTCTTGGAATGTAATTAGAATATAAAATATTGGCATAATTTAATAGTAATTATAACTTTACATAATGGAATAATGGAATGAAACTGTAATTGGCATGGAAATTTGATTTTTGAGTGGAAAATTTTATTCAGCATGAATTAAATAAAAAAATAGTTGACATATTTGGCATGTTTTGGTATATTGTAATTCATTGGTTATTGATTATACTTGATACATTAAATATGTAATTGGCTCGAGTATGGGAATTCACTATGTTTTTTTTGTAAATGGAATATGTAATTATCCCCAAGAATGGAAATCCATCATAGGGCCATTGTAAGTTCAATATGTAATTAGCGAATGGCATGAGAATTCCCCATGTGTCTATTTTGAATCGATGTTACATATGGATATTATGGATATTGGTAATTATCCTATTGGTGGGTATAAACAATGAAATCTAGAGTCATGCCATAGCAATTATGGATGACCCTCGATGTCAACCTAGAGCTCAAGGGATGGTAGGTTTATTTAGATATTCTGTCACGACCCGTCCTCGGGGCCTGTGCCGTGACTACCCCAAGCCCGCCTTCCATAGGCCAGGGGCTGGAAACTAGCACCAAGGTGTAAATCCCAGTAAAAAGGGAAGGCATTGCCTCTGTAAAGTAAACAAGAACCACAGAGTAAGCAAGCAGAAGAAGTAAACACTAAGTAAAAACTGAGTACAACAGTAAGTGCGGAAAAGTAAGTGGGCCAGAATACAAACCCAAACTGAAAGTAAAGTACAACTCGAAAGGGAAAACAACAACTGAAAAGTAAGCCGCAGCATCGAGCCATCCACTGGGACACCCACCTGAAGGGTGATAATAGATAGCCTCCACATCTCCTCAGGTCCAACCGTCCACTCCGAGTACATCCCACCAGTGGTCCACCTCCAGGTACCGTCCGGCTCCGCAAGCCTCAACCACGATCAACGCTGTCCGTTTTCTGCAACCAACACAACGTAGTGCGTGCATAGCCCGTGCAGGGGTGAGTATAAGCTACTCAGTAGGGACCCCAAGACCCCCGAAGGTCTCCCAAAATCCACAAAGGAAATATACAATCACGAAGTAACATACGACACCGCTTAGGTATATGCCCATACATATACCTAAGTCATCAATTCTTGTTCGACTCCAACATTCGAGCCCAAGTACAACCCAGTCCACACAAGAAAGAAAAATGTAAATCCACACAGGATAGCACAACACAATCCACATAGGAAAGCAAAACAGGATTCAACTCACACAGGTATACTTCTTTGTATGACGATAGAGATGATCAAATATATCCACTAATTCATCTAAGTCGTCAGACCCAGAAAGGATCGATAGGTAATAACCTCTGAAATGACCCAGGAAGGGTCTGACCCACACAGGATCGATAGGTAACTAACTCCCGCAATGACCCAGGAAGGGTCTGACCCACACATGATTGATAGGTAACTAACCCCCGCAAAGACCCACACAAGATCAGACCCACACAGGATCTGTAGGCGCTGGCTCACACTGAACCGCTGAGCGCTGACCCACACAGGATCAGACCCACACAGGATCGGTAGCACTGATCCACGTAGGATCGCTGAGTGTTGTAGTCATTGCCGTCGAACCCACTGAGGATATCTGTACAGTCGTCGTCGTCGTCACAGTCGCAAACGCAGCCAGCTCTAGTGTTCCCGCACACAGTAAGCTCGTTCGGGAGGGTCCCCTCCACGAGCCGAGAGGCTGATACATCAACTAACACATAGTCCAGATTTGATGTATCCAAAATTTCTGTATCTTCAACAGGAACTCAACGTCACAGACGGCGCATCAATCAGACGCCCGATCTGAGAGTTATTGGCTTTTTCGTCCTAGGGGCCCGATTGGTTTTTAAGGCAAAACCAACCTGACCATATTCCACCTACGTCCAAAACTCGGGCGGAGTAAGTCAAAAGATCCGTCTCACTAAGAGGAATCCAACAAAGTCGACGACACGTCAATCGGACGTCCGGAGCTTAAGATATGAGCGTTTCCGCTCCAAGGGCCCGATTGGTTTCGTTTACGAACCAACCCAGCCAAACCCAAAATATTCCGAAACCTTAAGCGCGATATACCGAAACGACCGTCTCGATCCAAGGATCGCATCGCCTCTGACGACGCGTAGATCGGAGGTTCGTAGCCTGAAATATGGGCAAAATATCAAAAAGGTTCCGAAAACGGGGGTTTGGGCCCGGACCGACCCGGCCCGAGACCCCCTGGGTCGGCCCGGCTGGGCGCGGCCTAGCCCGGCGGCCCGGTGCGCTGGCGCGCGACACCAGCTAGCTCGGCCGAACGGCCGAGCTGTTCGGTGTAGCGGGGGGGGGGGGGGGGGGGGGGGCTGCCCCCCACGATTTGTAACCGCGACCCCCCTTAATGGGGGCCTCTTGCTGGCTGGCCGGGGGTTTGAACCCCCGGCTGTTCTCCTGTCCGGCCCGCCCGCCCCGGCCGACCGGTTTCTGCCACCACGAGACCGGCGTCGGCCGGTCCCCTCCCTGCTCCGACACCGGCGGCCCAGAACTGGCCGCCGGTCTCCTTGCTCCGCCGCGGCCCGGAACCGGCCGCGACCTTGATTCATCCGGTGCGGCGCGACGGCGCCGCACCCCTCCGCCATGCCCCCGCTCTGGCCGCGGTGTTTTTGTAGTTCTCCGGCACGGCGCGACAGCGTCGCGTCCTTGATCGATTTCACTGCGCGGCGCGACGGTGCCGCGCATTCCTTTCCGCATGATCCCGCGTGGTGGGACGACACCACGCCATTTCTTTCCAACCACATTAGAAACAACATCAATAATGGAGGAGGGTCGGCCGTGTTTGTGCGGTCTGTCCCCCTCTCGTTAGTCGTTAGCAATTGTTCGTATTTTCACGAAGAACGACAAGATAGTATTCACGAACTGAATAAATAAATAAATCCCCTACCTCGTGAGAGCTTGAATGAAGGTTCGTCGAACGAGGATTCGTTGTGGAAAAACCATCGCGGAAAGAGACTTCGCGGAAGGAGGAAGTCACGTCGGCGTTGCGGTACACGTCGTTGCGTAATCAGTTTCTAAGAACTCGGTGTTCTTCATCGGAGAACGATGTGTTCTTCGCGTTCTTCGTCGAAGACGAAGAAGTTCCTGAAATCTTTAGTCTTTTCTCCCAAAAACTCCACCACAAGGTTCCAACCCCAAATAAAATAAGCTCACCTCTTATTTTATTAACATAATATAACTTTTGAATTTCAAGAGTTTGAAATTCAAACATCCACACTTAACTCACTTAATTAATAACATAAGTTGTCAAAAATTAATGGTGAGTTGAGGGGGTTTAAAAATATGAAGGGGTGGGGTTCGTGTGGGCCCCACCACCCTCATAACCTCTCTTGGGAAGTTGGGTAGTTACCCAAATTCCACCCAAAGACTTAAACCAAAAAAGAAAAATAAAAATTGTAGTTAAATTATAAATTAAACTTCCACAATTTTTATCATCTTCTCTTGTGAAAACGCAACTCTAGAAATGGTGTTCATAAGTAATTACCGGCACTATGGTTCCATCAGTGCCCTCAGAATTCGATTCCAAGCACCAGTTCAAATGTTAGAAATTCTTGCTCATTCGTTCACTGAACGTACCCGAGCTAAACTCCGGATAGAAATTCCGGGAACACCGGGCCTCGGAATCAAGTGCCATCAGAAACTGCGTTCTTGTAAAATCCCAAAGAAAAGTAAGAAAAAATTTTCCTTGAATTTTATGAGTCTTTACATTACTCCCACCTCAGGGATTTACGTCCCCGTAAAGATACATCAGAAGCTAGGGAAACAAATGTGGTTACTGAGCACGCATCTGAGCCTCTCACTACAAAGTGCTCTCCTGGAGATTTCCGTGCTGCCATCTGATGCGCACTAGAGGAATCGACCGTCCACACTGGGACCTCCGAAAAAGTTGTCCTATCATCAACGTCTAGATCCCCATGGTCAATGATATGTGTCGAGTCGTGCACGTATCTCCTCAGCTGAGATACGTGGAAGACGTCGTGCACCCGGGGTAACTGAGGTGGTAGAGCCAGGCGATAAGCCACCTCGCCAATCCTGCTGAGGACCTGGAATGGTCCGATGAAGCGTGGAGACAACTTGCCGCCCCGGTGAAATCTCCATAATCCACGTCGAGGTGAGACACGCAAGAAGACATGGTCGCCATCCTCGAACTCTAGTGGCCTCCGCCTCATGTCAGCATATGACTTCTGCCAGCTCTGAACTGTCCTCATCCACTCATGGATGACCTGGACCTTCTCTGTCGTGGCCTGGACCATCTCCGGTCCCACAAGTGTTGTCTCCCCAGGGCCTGTCCAGCACAAAGGAGATCTGCAAGGTCGGTCGTACAACGCCTCGTATGGTGCCATCCCGATGGTGGAGTGGTAACTGTTGTTGTACGCAAACTCCACCAAGGGTAGGTGGTCCTCCCAGTTGTGACCAAAGTTGAGGACACATGCACGGAGCATGTCCTCGAGAGTCTGAATGGTCCTCTCCGTCTAACCATCCGTCTGAGGGTAAAAGGCTGTGCTCAGACGTAGTTGCGTCCCGAACGCCTCTTGCAACCCCTTCCAAATCCGGGAAGTAAAGCGTGCATCTCGATCGGAGACGATAGATGATGGAACACCATGAAGCCTCACAATCTCCTGAACGTAAAGTCATACCATGCTCTCCACTGAGCCCTGCTCTCTGATGGGTAAGAAGTGTGCCGACTTGGTGAGTCGGTCGACAATCACCCAAATGGCGTCGTGACCTCTGGAAGTGAATGGAAGTCTAGTCATGAAGTCCATAGATATTCTGTCCCACTTCCACTCTGGGACCTCCAAGGGCTGTAACAAGCCTGCTGGTACCTGATGCTCTACCTTCACCTGCTGGCGGGTGAGGCATCGAGAAACGAACTCCGCCACAACCTTCTTCATGCCCGGCCACCAGTGCTGTCGTCTAAGATCCTGGTACATTATCACCACTCCAGGATGTACCGTCAAAGGAGAATTGTGTAACTCACTCAGCAACTCCTCCCGTAAAGCAACAGGTACCAAGGTACATCCTCTGAAAAGGACATTGTGCTCTGCTCCAAAGGAGAAACCATCAGGTGCATGTCCTGAGGATATCTGCACACGCCGCGTCTCACAGTCAGCGTCCCTACGCTGTGCCTCTCTGACCTGCTGTAGTAGTGGTGGAGAGACTGTGAGTGACTGAAGGAAAGCTAATACATCTCTATCCACGCCTCTAGGGGTGCTGGTCAAACTCTGTCTCAGCTCCTGGAAGCTCTGCTGACATCTGTCTGACCACATGAAGGGTTGCCCCTTCCTCCTTAATGTTCTGCAAAGATGCAAAGATTTCTCCTTTGTCGAAAAGGAAAAATCCAGTCTCATCCCCTGGATGAACCACGTTCCTTGCCTAATATAGTCAGTCCCGTCATGATTAGTTAATTCATGGCATGGATGACGTCATAAGGCCTCGATGCTGCTACTAAGAGATCCAACCGTTACTCTCACCTCCAAGGGTTGAGTCACACTGTCGGCATCAGTGTGTGGTCACTGGGTCTCCTTCAGTAAGAATCTCGCAAGTGAGGGTCAAGTGAACAGTTTTTTTAACTGGAACCTCTTAGTATTAACAAAAAAAATACAAGAAAGAAAACTTCACCATTGCAAGTGTCTTTTATTACTTCAACTCAAAGTACAAGGATACAAGGAAACACAAACTACGAAGCTAGAGGAATTATGGGCAAAGGCCTCTATGCCTGGAGCTAGTCCCGCACTAGTCCACCCGCTTCCGAAGCTCCATGATTGTAAGCTTCAGCTGCCTGAAGCTTTGCTCTCCCCTGAGGTCGGGGTGGACCTCCTGGTGGTGGTGGTGGTAGAGCCTCAAAATGTCGTCTACCACCTGCCGCTCGACCAGCTTCTCGGCATCGTCCACCTGCTCCCTGCGGACCGCCATGGCCGAACCTCTGCCTCTACCTAGGTGGTTCCTCAACCGTCTGCTGCTCCTCTGCATGGCGGGTCGGGCAGTCACGAGCCATGTGGCCCTACCCGCTGCATGCATAGCACTCTCTTCCACTCGTAAGACTGGTTCCGATGCGTGTGCCCCACACCTCCGAGCCAGTATCCTGTGGTCGTCTGCCCGTTGGCCTGGCCCACTTGGAACTCTGCGACATCTTTCTACTGCCGGCTGCAGAAGAATCCGCCACGTGTCACCATGCAGTAGGTCTCGCCGCTGGTGTAGACTCAGCAAGAAAACTCTCGATGAGAAGAGCTCGCTCTAGTAATCCTGTCTGGGTCGGAATGCTGAGGGAGATCAGCGATGCCCTGATCTCATGTCTCAATCCCTGCTCAAAGGTCTGGGCCTGGAAGAATGGACCCCGTACCATGTCGGTCGAGTAGCGAGAGAGATCGGTAAATCTCACCGAGTACTGGGCGACTGTCAAGCTGCCCTGCCACAACTGTAGAAGCTCTTGGATGCGCACCGCACGGAGGGTGGCTGGGATGAACTCTGAGCGGAAGAGGCTCTCAAAGTCCGTCCAGAGAAGAGATGCCTCATCGTGCACCTGGAGCATCAAGCTCCACCGTCGGCCTGCTGTCGCGTGTAGTAGGCTCACTGCGAGGATCACCATGAGGTCTGCTGGTTTCCTCACTAACCTGAAAACTATCACCACTGCCTCCAGTCAGTCCTCGACTTCCTAGGGGTCCGTCTCCCTGCGGAACCTGGGTGGTCGCTGGCACTGGAACTCATGCAGTGCACTAAGGCGACATGCATCGTCAGCGGCTAGGGCTGGAAGTATCGGTGGCTCGACGGGAAAAGATACCACTGGTGCCTCTGCTGACAAAGGGCCTTGCACCGAGGCCTCGTCGCTCGGTGGGCTGTCGTCACGCACAACTCTTGGAACCCTAGCTGGTTGCCGTCGTGGGGCCATCCTGAAAAGGAAACATGTGCGCCACGGTCAGAACAGTATACCTGGTGAGCTGACACAAAGTAATCACAAAGAAAAACTTGAGACACACATCCAATCAACGTTTTCGTGTATTAAGTCGGAAATTAGAAGTCAGGGTCCTGGTGTATGGATACGTCGGCCGCTGCACCAAAACTGGACTCCCTGGAATGATAACCACACCCAATACGCTTAACACTATTGCTTCATATAGAAAAGATCAGAGTCCCAAGTTCTGTGGTAGAACCGAACTCCTCTGATACCAATTGTCACGAACCCTCCTCCGGGCCCATGCCATGACTACCCCAAACCCGCCTTCAATAGGCTAGGGGCTGGAGACTAGCACCAAGGCATAAATCCCGGTAAAAAGGGAAGGCATTGCCTTTGTAAAGTAAACAATAACCCCAGAGTAAGAAATCCGAAGAAGTAAACACTAAGTAAAAACTGATTACAACAGTATATGCGGAAAAGTAAGTGGGCCAGAATACAAACCCAAACAGAAAGTAAAGCTCAACTCGAAAGGGAAAACAACAACTGAAAAGTAAGCCGCAACATCGAGCCTTCCACTGGGACTCCCACATGAAGGGTGAGTACAGATAGCCTCCAGAGCTCCTCGGGTCCAACCGTCCACTCCGAGTACATCCTGCCAGTGGTCCACCTCCAGGTACCGTCCTGCTCCGCAAGCCTCAACCACGATCAACGTTGTCCGTCATCTATAACCAACACAACGTAGTGCGGGCATAGCCCTTGCAGGGGTAAGTATAAGCTACTCAGTAGGGACCCTGAGACCCCCGAAGGTCTCCCAAAATCCATAAAGGAAAGATACAATCACGAAGTAACATACGACACCGCTTAGGTATATGCCCATACATATACCTGAGTCATAAATTCTCGTTCGGCTCCAACATCCGAGCCCAAGTACAACCCAGTACACAAAGGAAAGAAAAACGTAAATCCACACAGGATAGAACAACACAATCCACATAGGAAAGCAAAACAGGATTCAGATCACACAGGTATACTTCTTCGTATGACGATAGAGATGATCAGATATATCCACTGATTCATCTAATTCGTCGGACCCACAAAGGATCGATAGATACTAACCCCCGCAATGACCCAGGAAGGGTCTGACCCACACAAGATCGATAGGTAACTAACCCTCGCAATGACCCAGGAAGGGTCTGACCCACATAGGATCGATAGGTAACTAACCCCCGCAAAGACCCACACAGGATCGAACCCACACAGGATCTGTAGGCACTGGCTCACACAGAACTGCTGAGTGCTGCCCACACAGGATCGGACCCACACAGGATCAGTAGCACTAATCCACGTAGGATCGCTGAGTGCTGTAGTCGTCGCCATCGAACCCACTGAGGATATCTGTACAGTCGCCGTCGTCATCACAGTCTCAAACACAGCCAACTCTAGGGTTCCCGCACACAACAAGCTCATTCGGGAGGGTCCGCTCCACGAGTCAAGAGGCTGATACATCAACTGACACATAGTCCAGAGTTGATGTATCCAAAAGTTCCGTATTGTCAACAAGAACTCAACGTCGCAGACGACACGTCAATCAGACGCTCGGTCTGAGAGTTATTGGCTTTTTCGTCCGAGGGGCCCGGTTGATTTTTATGGAAAAACCAACCCGACTGTACTCCACCTGCGTCCAAACCATAGGTGGAGTAAGCCAAAAGATCCGTCTCACTAAGAGGAATCCAACAAACTTAACGGCACGTCAATCGGACATCCGGAGCTTAAGATATGAGCGTTTCTGCTCTAAGGGCCCGGTTGGTTTCGTGTACGAACCAACCCGGTGGAATCCAAAGTATTCAGAAACCTTGAGTGAGATATACCAAAACGACCGTCTCGATCCAAGGATCGCATCGCCACTGACGGCGCGTCGATCATAGGTCTGTAGCCTGAGATATGGGCAAAAGACAAAAAAGGTTCCGAAAACGGGGGTTTCGGGCCCGGACCGACCCGGCCCGAGACCCCCTGGGTCGGTCCGAACCGGGTCGACCCGACCCGGGTCCGGGTCGGCCCGGTTGGGCACGAACCGACCCAGTGGCCCGGCGCGGTGACCCGGCGCGCGGCGCCAGCTGGCTCGGCCGAAAGGCCGAGCCGTTCGGTGTAGCGTGGGGGGGGGGGGCTGCACCCCATGATTTGTAACCGCGGCCCCCCTTAATGGGGGCCGCTTGCTGGCCGGCCAGGGGTTTGAACCCCCGGCTGTTCTCCTGTCCGGCCAGCCCGCCCCGGCCTGCCGATTTCTGCCACCACAGGACCGGCGTCGGCCGGTCCCCTCCATGCTCCGACACCGGCGGCCCGGAACCGGCCGCTGGTCTCCTTGCTCCGCCGTAGACCGGAACCGGCCGTGGCCTTGATTCGTCCGGTGCGGCGCGACGACGCCGCACCCCTTCGCCGCGACCCCACTCCGGCCGCAGTGTTTTTACAGTTCTCCGGCGCGGCGCGACGACGTCGCGTCCTTGATCGATTTCACGGCGCGACGCGACGGCGCCACTCATTCCTTTCCGAATGATCCCGCGTGGTGCGATGGCACCACGCCATTTCTTTCCAACCACATTAGAAACAACATCAATAATGGAGGAGGGTCGGCCGTGTTTGTACGGTCTGGCCCCCTCTCGTTAGTCATTAGAAATTATTTGTATTTTCACGAAGAACGACAAGATAATATTCACGAATGAAATAAATTAATAAATCCGCTACCTCGTGCGAGCTTGAACAGAGGTTCTTCAAACGAGGATTCGTCGTGGAAAAACCGTCGTGGAAAGAGACGTCGCGGAAGGAGTAAGTCGCGTCGGCGTCGCGGTACACGACATTGCGTAATCGGTTTCTGAGAACTCGGCATTCTTCATCAGAGACCGATGTGTTCTTCACCTTCTTCGTCGAAGACGAAGAAGTTCCTGAAATCATTAGTCTTTTCTCCAAAAAACTCCACCACAATGTTCCAACCCCAAATAAAATAAGCTCACCTCTTATTTTATTAACATAACATAACTTTTGAATTTCAATAGTTTGAAATTCAAACATCCACACTTAACTCACTTAATTAATAACATAAGTTGTAAAAAATTAATGGTGAGTTGAGGGGGTTTAAGAATATGAAGGGGTGGGGTTCGTGTGGGCCCCACCACCCTCATAACCTCTCTTGGGAAGTTGGGTAGTTACCCAACTTCCACCCAAAGCCTTAAACCACAAAAATAAAAATAAAAATTGTAGTTAAATTATAAATTAAACTTCCACAATTTTTATCATCTTCTCTTGTGCAAACGCAACTCCAGAAATGGCGTTCATAAGCAATTACCGGCACTACGGTTCCATCGGTGCCCTCAGAATTCGATTCTGAGCATTGGTTCAAAAGTTAAAATTCCCGCTCGTTCGTTCACTGAATGTACCCGAGCTAAGCTTCGGATAAAAATTCCGGGCACACCGGGCCTCGGAATCAAGTGCCGTTAGAAACTACATTCTTGTAAAATCCCAAAGAAAATTAAGAAAAACTTTTCCTTGAATTTTATGGGTCTTTACATATTCATCACTTAATTTTTAATTAATTACTTTGTTTATCATACTATTGAAATCACTATGAATCAGAATAGTTTTTTATGAAATAATTCAAAGTGGCCTACTAGGTTTTACTCACACCCTATTTGGCCCTCCATTTGGTACTTAAGTAGACTTCATGGATGTAAGACTAAGCAAGAAAAGTGGGCCCTATTCTTGATTGGTTAACTTAGTAGCTAGGATTGGATATTAGAGATGGGATTGAGAATTGGGTTTATGACTAGTTTTTGGGATTATTTATTTGAATTATTACATTCAGTTGGTTTCTTATATGAAAATTTTTATGACATTCAGTATAACATCACATGGGTTGTTTATATTGTATTGATTTGGAATTTTCTTGTTTATATTCTTTTATTGATTGTATTTTTTTGCTCAATACATTTCCATCATGATTGTCACTCTATACTAGAGGGAATAGTATCCCCATTTTTTATTAGAACATCACTTTTAGTTTGAATACCTTAGGATACGAGGAGGTGCTTTTGAGGTCTCTTGGTGACCCATCTTTGTCACATGAGAGAGAATTGAGTTGGGGACATTACACACAATGCGTACACCAACTACACACTCTGTAACCCTATAAATCCACATAAAACATGTGTTCAGTATGCATAATTTAATGAAATTGTGTACTAAATCACCAAATGATGTTCCATGAATTGTTCAACTCATCCTTGTGTGGTTAACCATTGGCATAAAATGTGTAATTTTTAGTAACACATCGTGTAACCATGTCACTCAAACAAAATCATTAGAACCTCCAAATGGGATCTTCGAGCATTATTCACCAATTCTGTGCCTATTATTGGTCATTTGAAATTGAACTATTTTGTTATCTCAAATTTAGGATCAAGAATAAAATGTTTTTAAATGAAATCATGCTAAAAATATCATAATTCAATCAAAATATAATAAATAATTATAAATTAATTTGTGACTATTCTGATACCACTTGAATGTTTTGAGGTGCGGTGAAAGTAGATGGGCCTAATCCCAAAAATCTTTTTTGTATTTTTCCTTGGATAAAATCATTACAACTCAGTGAAATACCCCAAAATATTCCGATAAAGGATTTTTTCACATATAATTTATACTTAATTTGTGTAATAAAAATCACATAATGTTGATAATTCATTTTTCATTGATGGATTTGATTGATTCTATTATTGTACCATTATTATAATGAATAATAAGAAGTAAAATTAATTTAGTGGTTTCTATATGTGTTTCATGAATCTCAGAGCACGACAATTAGAGCTTCGAGTGATAATATGGAAGATCTAAACATATTTTGATATTAACCATTAATCAAAAAATAGAATCCTTTGTTATAGAAAGTCTCACTATCACTCTCCCATTATAGAGAGGAAGGAGGAGTATGACCACCTCTAATTCTTAAGATCATTTTTGGGAATTTCTCTATGGTATTTAGATAATTCAAGAGATAATTTGTTATGAAAAAAATTATCATTACTGAGAAATGATATAAGTTGGTTTATATACATTGGATTTGAAATTAGTTATTTCAAAAAATCCCTTATCTAATTTCATTATTCTATGTAAATCATGCATTGAATAATAGGTATATCACTATTATAATTCATGATGTGCACAAACTCCCAGATATAAGGTATTATTTATTAAATATACAAATCGATATTTATTTAAATGATATTAAATAAAATATATCATCTTCGTCCGGACCCTAAAATTGGCCCATCAAACCACCTTGACAATTATCGAAACATGAATAATAAATATTTAAATAAACAAATAAATGAAATTATATTATTAAGTAAATAAAAAAATAAAATAATATTATATTCACTAACTAGTGAATAAATATTTATTTTAATACCCACATAACTAAATAAGTATTTATATAAAAAAATAAATAAATATTCATTACTTTTAATGTAATAAGGAAGAGAACAAAATATAAAATTTTCTATTTGGAAAATATTATTTAATTAATTTTTAGTTCACATATATATTTAGAACTATGTAACAAGTGATTGAATTTATTCAATAAAAACATGAATAATTTTTAAACCACAAGTTGGTAATAATATTTATTTAAACTATTAAAGTTAAATATAAATTAACCAATATTTTGGATACACTTTTTTGACCCTATAATCCATTTTCATAGTGGCATTAAGTGTGGTAGCCTAAATTTTGAGATTAGTGTCTAGAAGCATGTAAAAGAACCCATAAAGGAATAATTTAATATCGCAATGACAAAAACTTCATAAAGAAGCATACTGTGTAATATAATCCATTTATCTTGATATCTCATCAAGAAACTCTCTTAATTGTGTCATCAACCTTTTTGCTTAATATATATTTCTTTGAATAACAAAAATAAAATCATCAATAAAGAACTATGGACATGAATTTAGTCATACACATCCAATCCAATAAATGGTATTGAGACATATAATTCCACTATCTAATTGGTAAAATCCACAATTTAATCATTCATTATAGAATATCACTTTTGAGATACCCAATGTATCCTACGCTGCTATGGGAAACGTATTCATGGTTTTCATCAATACATCAAAGTACATGATTCATGATATATATTAATTATAATCTAATGTCTAAGTGCCAACACATACATCCACAATAAGAATATACAATTACATATATAACATTTGTAATTCTTATAGGCATGTATATTCTCATAAACTCATCTCTTAGAGATTATTTAGTGAAAACTTTATGAGAAAAAGTGTTATTGTATTATGATTCCATAACTAGTAGAAAAATATCCTCAGTGTACAGTCTAATAGAAAACGTTAGACTATATGACATATGTTTAAGAATATTTTTAAAGCACTTGAATATTCACATTATAGTAAGGAATTTCTAGAACATTTTTATGTGATAAATACTATTAAGACATTATCAAATTAATGTTACATATAATAACAGTCTTCATATGATAAAATATCCATAAATATTTATTTATTAGAATATTATTGTAATCAAAGGTTCAAATTAATTTTTGTCTATGATACCACCTCTAGTATGCTTCTTGGTTCACTAGATCCAATTGTTAACTAACTCATTATCTTCACATGATTAACATGCTTCTAATGAGGTATGGTTATAACTGCTAGACCTACCTTGTTATAGTGGCTATTATACTTTCTACTAGTTCACCTCTATGAGAAATTCCTTGAAGAGGTGATTTCCCTGAGTATTTTACTTTTTTCCATTAGTCAAAATTTGAGATCTTGGATCAAACCATAGCTTGGAAGAAAACCCATTTTTAAACTACTTATTAAGATACATCATAAGATATAATGTATTCACTCCATTATATAAATGGTGACCACTGGCTACAATCCTATTTCATTTCTTATTACCTTGGCCTTACTATGATACTAGATCAAACTGATCTAAAGGAATATTTTTTTGTATCCCCTTTGAAACTAGTATTTTCATTTCCTAAATAACTAGGTTCTCATACTTTATTAATTTTTTAATAACTGCCAAAGAATTACAAAATTAGGTTAGTTTAGTTTTCATGGATGTGTAATATATCCAGCCTCCATTATTTATACATAAGAAATATAAAACCTCTATATATATCATGTAATTTGTTGTAGATTCTAAAGAACTCGTATTTATATGTAGTGTATTCATCATTAGAATTTTCTTTTGTGCTTTCACACATCAACTATGTTAGATTTCATGACATGTTTCATAAGTAACAATTTTTTTGTTAATTATTTAATTTTGTATTTCTAATATCATGTTAATGAATTATCAATGAAAATATGTAAGAAACCCCATTGATCTATATTTATAAATCCTATTCCCTAGAACTTGGGTTGTTACTTTAAGTCATTCATGGAGATATTATTTCCTTTATTCTTAAATATAATTAAAAAACATATATTTTCCATTTTTTATCAATATATTTTATTAGAAAAATATCAAATCACCAACCAATCCTTATAGACACATATAAAATATTCATTCCAAATTAATTTACTACAATTATTATTCAATATTCAATATATAAACATATCTCTGAAACTTTCATACCTTTGAAATTATATGGTGTAACCATTCCTTTTTCTCACGTCATATAGATATCTTCTATAAGTTTTTATTTTAAGTAGGGTGGTCATGAAATCCAAATTCCATATATAATGATCTTAGTAAGTTTCTATGACAAATATAATTCAAAATAATTTTAATATGATTATTGTTGTAAGGTTTTATCATTGATAAAACATAGACATCACTTGAAACTTTAATAGTTAATTGAGACTTATTGGAATTAGCTTTTACCACCCATGTTTGGTTTCTATTTACTAACCACCAATGGATTTACATCAACCAGAGATACCACAAAAATTAAGAACATGATTTGGGTACATGGAATCCATCTATTAAATCGTATAAACATTCCAATCATAAAAATATACCACTTTCTATTCCTTATAGGCTTAATTATTATTGTGAAATAATATATCACTGTTCTTACTGAGTAAAAACACCTCTATCGTTTTACATTCCTAAATAGTATGTCTCTCTAAAATAACTAATCCCACCAATTCTGGTAAAATTTTAGTGTTCTTATGCCATATTATATGCATCTATAGCCTAGAATTCATTGAAGTCTAGAATGATCCCACTAACTGAAAATATAAGTGCTTACCTCTTATAGGAATATATTTAGTCTTAACTAATACCTTTCTAAATTAGGGATTTTAATAACCTGAGTTTCAATTGGATAATTAAATGATATGCACTTAGTGCTTTTCTTAGTATCCATTTGTAACTAAAACTAACTTTTAATCAATATTTCTCAACAAAACACATGTATATGGGACATAATGGATATATTTAATATAATAAATTATATAAAACCATTAGTAAATAAATTTTTCATATGATCAATTTTCACACTTCTATTTATGAAACATGTCTAGATATGAATCACAGAATACTGGTAATATATATAATACTACTCATAGATCCTCCTTATACTACCATAAGGTCAATAGTCTATATAAGGTGCTGTGAGTCTAGGAGAATATCAGCTTAACATTTAATGATTTATGAATACCTTTTTATGATATTATTGAATAATACCTCCCTGAGGATCCTATATCTTTTACCATGGGTATTCTCATATCCACTAAGCATCCATAAAATATAATGATAAAATATCATGTAGTTTATGAATTTACCTCTATCATTTCCTTAAAATAGTTCACAGAGTCTTATTAAACTAACATTAGAAGATTTTGTGACTTACCTTTATTCTTATTTTTTTATAAAACTTAATAAGTATGTATGTTACGATACCTATAAGAAAATATCCATAGAGTCTAAATACTCCCCTCGACATACATGACTACTAATTTTAGTTTTACTTTAAAATAATTATCTCTAAGGAAATGGGTATTAGTATTGTATTTTATATTCATCATTCATATCTAGTTCTTAATATACACGATTCAATTATTTTTGAATAAATAGATAAAGTATGAAATACCAAAACAAAATTCATTCAAAACATGAAATAACATCTCAAAATGTCTCAACAGACATTGAGATTATTGTTTTTTTAATGATAAATAAAAAATAATTTTCTATGTAGAATCAATCTATTGAGATATTTGAAGTCCTGTGATTATCATTGTTATCTATGAATCAACCCTTCTCAGATCCTTAGAGAGTTTATGTTACTTCTTATAATATTTCTAAACATTCTTGGATTTTGTATTAGAATACAAGTTTGTGTTTTTTATTTTACATTTAATACCAAAGGAGTAAAATATAAATAGTACATGAAATGTTTTATATAACTATAGTATAATTTTTTTCTTAATTCTTATTAAAGTCATTGAATCCCCTCTTCTAGTGACAATTATTTCCATTTAATAAGAGAATAGATTTCTATTCACTACACTTGCTCTGAATCTTTTTTTCTTTGAAGGATATTGCAAGGGAAAAAATATATTTGAAATGGAAATGGGATATTTAATATGATATTTAACTTATTTCAATATATGGGGTGAGAAACCTTATTCTGACCAATAATATCTCCTCATAGAATCATAATAAAATGTTTCCTGAACATATTATCTCTATTATTAATCCTATAGTTCATGATGAATATTGAAAACCTGGATGATAAAGATGATGATATATGATTTATGTTTAATTTCATATCCAAATGGTATCCCAAATTTTCTAAATAATCAATTTAATTCAACATTTTTAAGGAAAGATCACCAGTCAAGTACCCATATTTTACTTTACCCAAGTATATTTATTTGAAAATATAATTTATTTTAATCCTCTCTATCTCCTTCTCATGTGATTGGAGAGAAGATATTATAGTGTATGCATGAATTCATTTATATTTTATGTTCATATATCTGCACATAACTGATAGAATGGTACAATTGGTCATTAGAAGTATCCTCAACCTATCTCTTATGTGCATCCATTTTACCTTCACTCGCTCGGTGAGGTGGTTGATAAAAAATATAGGATACTAGTATATAATATAATTTTTCCCATTATAGCATAGTATATAAATTAATATACCAGTCTTTGAAATTTATACAAGTTAAAAAATAATTTGAGACCAAAATTTATCATATTGTTTTGATAGTTTTACTTTCCATTTTCTAGAATATGTAAACATAAAAGTTAGTAATTTAACTTTATTATAATGGGATTCATAATAAATTTTATTTTATTAGACTCTAAATAATTTTTTAAAATACCAATATCCCTTACCAATAGATCCAAAATACCAATTCATATAGATATTTTAGTGGAAATGATCCATATCACCTTTCTTATAATACTTTCTTAGGCCTAATAAATTATTTAAGAGTATTTGAGTAGCCGGTCCTTCCAACTGCCTTAACTAGCATTTCCTTGTTTTTTTGAGTGGACTCAACAATTCTAAAACCATGGATTCAGATATCTTCAATGCATGCCTTCAAGTTACACCAAGTATTTCTTAAGAAATCAACCCTAGATGATTACTTGGTTAACTCGACCAATAAATTTAGTTTTAACTCATTAATAAGTGAAAGAACCCTAACCTAGGCCATAATGGTACTTAAAACCATGGTTCTATTCTAACTCATGTAATGTAATGATTTTTATATTAATATTATCTTGAGGGTTTTTTTACCTTATGCATAAATATTCTTCATTATTTTTTTTATATGCTTGTTAATATTTTTAAAATTTTACATAATTAAGTAACCTAGTTGGATAAAATAATTTACACAAAATTTCTTTATTTTATATTATCTTAGCATGATCATTATTTATTTACTCTATGTAATCACATTTAATTTTTTAAAATATATTCATTACATAAATAAATTACTATTTACTGGATAAATGAAATGAATATATGGAATGATCATAATATTTATCTATTGGTTATTTTTTGAGAGGATTATAATTGAATCCTGAACCTAGGGGAATAAATCCCAAGGTTGGGTTAGGATTGAGTTGTAGTATTCCACATTTAACCTATGTATATCCTTGATTAGTTTCATTTATCCTCTGTATGGAACCATATCCTCTCTCTAATGAGATTCTTCCATTAACAATGTTTACTCACACATAGGAGAGGCTAACTAGGGGTTCAGGGTTACATAAAACAAATCATAGACATGCATGCCTTGTACGTAAAAAGGAGTAATAGATGATACACATATCATATATTTAATTTAATAAATACTTTATCATAAAACCAATGCAACAAATAAAATATATTTTATAGAAATCCAATATATATACATGGTGAATGCTCATGATCACCCACATATGTAACAAAAACCTATAGCATTCATTTCAATCCATTATTTATTAAGATAAATATATTTAAATTATAAATTAATTATCCAATTAATTAATCAATACATTTATCTTAATTAATTATCCAAAAATTCAAAGTAATTTCTATCCAAAATAATTTTAAAGAAACTAAATTAATTAATTTTAATTAAAATTAATTAGTACATGAAATGTACTAATGTGGAACATGACATGAAACCCTTTGGGTAGATTTAAATTTGGTCAATAATTAAATATACCTGGCTAGTATTGGAGGCAAGACAATGTATACTTTTCTTATTTAAATGATGTATACTATCACCCATATTATGAGTAGAGTTTAATCTATATGGTCCTTTTCATTTTTTGTGTACTTACAGAGCATGTATGCCTATACAGTGTGTTGTGATATTACACAATGTGTTTTTCCATATATCAGACTATGTAGTATACATGGAATACATGACCTCATTTCATGCCATTAATATAAATATCATGCATGGTTTGAAATTCCTATGAAGTACGTGGCATGTATGATAACCATACACATCGTGTATTTATAAAATAGTATAGAAAATAATTGTTTTAGGAATTTTATTCCACACAACATTTATAAAATCACTGTGTGTATAATTAATGGGAATAACCTTATCACACAACATTTACATCTAGTCATACACTCGGTAGTTCAATTCTTCTTTAATAAATTAATTCTCTCTATATGTTAACTCACGTGACATGGATGTATCGAAAAGTTCCTTGAGTGAGTTTTACTGAATGAAATGAAATGTATTGAAAACAATATGATGTGTGGTTTATTATTAGTCAACCATACTACACAATAAAGGAATTAGTGTGTACATAATGTGTTTCACAGTGTTTACACTTTCAATACATCATGAAATCACACCTGTCCCTTTTTATCCCCCCAACACCAGTAACCTAGATCTAATGTATACAATGTTATATTGGCATAATATACAAGTAATTACATCCCAAAGTATGTATAGTTTAGATATTTAGGTAAACTAGATACATAATTTAAATTAAAATTACATTTTAAAACATAAAATACACAAATTATTTTCTTTGAGAATTCCATTGTTTCCTTTAGTGCATCCATGCATATAAATCCCAAAACACATCATGGTATCCTGGGGAAAACAAAACATAAGAAATGGGAGAGATGATATTCTATTTAAGGGTAAGAGTAAAACAAAATCTTGGATTAAGTAAGGCATAATAAATATGTAAAGGTAAATAACTAAAACACATACCATTTAATCAATAACTTGAGAATAATATTTCAGGAATTAATGATGATCAAAATATTCCATATAAATAGTCACATGAGCTTGAGACATAACCCTAGATATTACAACTAATTGAATAATCACATGGGATATCAATAAATTAATTCATAACGTTGTAATGCATAATTCTATAAATCCAAAACATTTCAACAAGGCCTTGTTCCAATACATCTAATATTGTCTATGCCTTGTTCCAAGACATCTATATACATGGGTAAGGCCTCATCCAAAACCCAATATAGTTTGTCTCATAAGACCTACCAATGCATCGATGGACTATATCTAGACCAGACCATCACTTACTATGTACAATGTATTCTTTATATTAAAGGGGTAAAACATAATACGTATAAACATTCATATTTAAATTATCATAATAAATGTAAATACTTTACCCAATCAATAAACTAAATCATAAACCATATAGATTATAATGAATGATATCAACATATTAAATTCTAGTCAAACTAATTATAAAAAATCCAAATAAATAAGAAGGATGATATCAAAATAACATATCCCCAGTGGATTATAAGTACAATGAATGGTTGATTTCATTAATGAATAGAAATACCATAGGAATTATATTTAAAATTTTTTGAGGAAAATATCCTTTTCACATTGAAAATAAACCTTTTAAATTAAAATTTATCAAAAAATTTTGAATAAAAATTTATTTTAAAATAACCTATTAAACTTATAAAGGATGTTTTAAAAATTTGAGTTGTCATAATGGTAGAAAATTGCATACATGTTGAGTATGATGAAACAAATATTCCATTTAAATTTTTGGTAAAGGCCAAACACGTCTTATTTTAATATTGAATTAAATATTCCTTTCAGAACATTTCTATAAAAAAGTAAAAATTGGTAAAAAAATTATTTAATAAATCATTCAGTTTTTTTTAAAAAAAATTAAAAACATTTTTATATGAAAAAGGATTTCCGAACGAAGAGAGAAATAAATTCATATTTTCATAAAACACTTTCTAAATCATATTAAATATAAAATAGTGAGAAAATGGAATGATTACTTTAAAATTACATGAAAAAATAGATAAGAATAAAAAAAATTAATTTTTAAATGGAAATATCAAATAATTACCCTAAGGGAGACATAAACATGAACAATCCTGAATAATTATGAGATTGTGAAATAATACCTTACCACTTTGGAAGTTTATGAATCATTAGACCCATGAAATAAATTACATTAAATGAAACATTAAATATCTTAAATATAAATTATATCATGATATAAAAAAAAGGGTCAGTATATACAGAAAAAATAAATAAATAACTGGTGAATATGGTGTATGTCTCATGGAATTAAATCTGAGATGAGAAACACTTACCTTTAGTTTGAATCATTGAATACTTTATTTATATTCTATAATAATAAACTTATATGGATTATTTAATTTATTAATAACATTTTAATGATTATTATTCCTTTTTTTAACGTATTACAATGTTATATATTATTACATAGTCAATTAATTTTACATTAGATGTTTTGATGATGTTTGGATTATGTTTCAAAAATGGACTTGGTTGGTTGAATATGGTCAAATATGATATTATTTAAACATATAAATAATAATAATCACGAAATTATTATCATTTTTATTAATCAATTATACTTTTAATTCTAATCATGGAATATTATTTTGGAGAAATGAGGTATGTTATGATCATGGTGACTGTAGACTGTACGTACACATTAGTATCATTCCATTTTTCAATGATCATTAAAGAAATGAGGTAAGTAATATTTTATATGTCCAAAATGATCATAATGTCATAAATACCAAATAATCTATTAAAATATAAATATTTATATCATCCATGTTGTGTGGTGATAAAAGATATTCATATCTCTATATGAAGGCAGTAGTCCACACATATATGAACAACATTATCATCTTTCTATCAGTGAGAAGGTAAGAAATAAAATGATATATTATATTTTTAGAATAATAAATAAGTCATGAATATAATAATTATGTCATGTATATCACAAATAATTGTTAAATATATCCTTATAACCTTCCTTATTAAGCGTTAGTGAAAGAAGAATCACATCGCTTGGTGAGGTGGTAGTCCGCTGTAAACATGAGTAACATTATCGTATCCCTTAAGTAATATAAAAAAGGTATATATTTGATATAATGAACCAAAAGGTATAATTATGTTATCAATATCATATATATACTTTATATTAATTATCATTCTCAACTGTGATCAGTGGTAAGAGAAAAACAAATGGCATCGGTTCGCGAGGTGGTAGACCGCCGCACACATTAATGAGGATTTTGTATCCCATTTGGTGGATGTGGGGATGGATGAAGGTAATGAACTCAACATAAAAACATCTCAGTATAAGGAAGATACTAAGGTTATTATATAATCATGGTTTAATTATAATATAATTATGTGGAATAAGAAATAATATAATAATTCTTGTTGAAGAATGTTACCTCTTCATTGGGTAAACTCCTTAGGTTCTCACCAAAGGCCTTATAAGGTTGGATTTATGCCAAAAATAAGTCTTATAGTATGATGGTATGGAATTTGGGAATTTATTTGGATTGGTACTTTCTGAACCAAAAAATGGTTCGAAGATGTGAAGAAGATAGGAGAGGTAGTGGCCTTTTATAAGTGAGGTGAGTCGCACAATTGTAATTTTTGAAAAGAAAAAGGTGTACCATCTTTTTTAACATTAAAAATGGGTCCAAAATATAGTATCATGTATAATTATACATGATAAAGTCAAAATATATCCATAAAATATATTTTATACAGTTTTTAGTTTACTTTATCCCTTTTATTTTTCGTTTAACCCCTAGTAAATAGATTTTTACATTAACCAGTGTAAATAATTTTTACTGTTTCACTATTAATCATGGTAAAATATTAAGTTGACATTTTTGGATATTATGAATTATTTGGATTCCAAATATATAATCCACTTTTCCAAATTAAATAAAAAATTCAAAAAAATTACGTAAAATTAATTCTGTTAACGTGGTGAGAAAGAGGGGTTTCAAAGAGAAAATGTTAAAAAGTTTACAAATTTTTTATATCAAAATTATACATTAAAATAATTAAAATGATATAAATTGGATTTATAATTTTATAATTTAAATATTTTTATTTTAAAACAAATTAAAAATATAATATAACTTTATAAATAATTTAAATGAAAAATAAGTTTTCAATTACAATTATACATTTTTCACTATTCATTGAAAAATAAAATATTTCATAAAAATCCCAAAAATTTACCATAATATAATTTCGATTTTATGTGTTAAAAATTGAATTGAATTTTATCAAATAATTTTTTTAATACGGGTAAAAATTAATTTTAAATTATGTGTGAAAAGTTTGACTAAACTGTCTCTTATAAAAAATATAGTTTTTAGAAAACCCTTCTTTTAATTTTAAGTGATTATTATTTTATTTATAATAAATAGATAACCATAATTTTCATAATTTAGTTAGTAATATTCATAACCACCAATTTAATATTTATGTTATAATGGTATACTATTTTATGATTCATTTCAATTCAGGGTAGCATATTTTATAAGCTATCAAGAAGATTACATTTAAAGAAATATATTTCAAGGATTTTTTAAGCTTAGTGTTTCATGTCACATATGTTATAAAAAATAATGTTCTTATTTTAAAATCTTGGGTTTTTAAGTTCTACCCACATTAAATAAATTGGGTCCTTATAATTTAATCTCGATTGTGACAATCAATGGTTTGAAATTTGAAAATACCTTTATTAAAATCCCACATCCTGAGAAGTGTTAATAAAAAACCCCCTTATTGAGAGAGAAAGGAAATATGAAGGTCATACAGAATAACACAATAGTAGGATTAAATGTAGGAGAACATTGTTGTGAAATGAAAACATGGATATGGAAGAGAATACTAAAGCCCAATGATTAATAAAGAGTGATATAGATCATTGATCATAACAAAGTGGGTAATCTAGGGAAGGTTAATGATCGCAAAACCATAAATCTATGATGAGTTAAGGGACCATTTGATTTATTAGATATGAAGGTAATATAATAATATTTTTGTTTCAATATATTTTCCAAAATCTTAGGAACTATTTTGTTATCTAATAATATAAAGAAATATACTTACAAGATATATTTCTATTGTATAAGAACAATTTCATCCTTTTGTTGTGATTTTATAAATTTCTAGTTCATCGATTACTTAATGAAATGAATATCCAAAAAATGAATTTTTTATCCCTAAAGGATGAAAATTCCATTTTAAAATATCCTCAAATCAACAATATAATGATAAGTTATTCCTCCCATATCTAGTTATTATTATACCAAAATGGTTAGTATTGGTCATCCAATATGTATATCACTTTATAGTGTGAAGTGGTACATTAATCTCTAAAACCACATTGAAAGTTCAACTTTAAACATTTCATAAATGGTTAACCTTAGGAACCTTCCAAAATATTAATATGCAAAAGTTTAGAAAAAAGGTATCTAAAATTTTAAAATTAACTTATCATTAATCACTCAAACAACATGAAGTTTCTATTAATTATAAAATACTAGACATACAAATACCTTCATCATAAATTCCCTAGAAATATGATATTAATAGGAATTAGAAAATTCATTTTAATAGTGCCTCATCTCCTTAATGAAACAATACATTTGTAAAATCCTTGTACATTTCATAATTCTTATAACTAGGATATCATTAGTGATATACTCAATTGAAATAATTTATGAATCCAAATACTTACACATTAATCATTCAACTTTATATATGGTAATAGAATTTTCTTGACCATTATCTTCTAGGTAATTTTGAGGAAAATTCGTTTTATTATTAAGAAATTCATTTTCATAGTGCCTTATCACCATACAGTTGAAGTATTGAACATTGAAAACCTTTTATTGCACTTTCAATCATGATCATAGGGGAATTTTTCTCCACACTTGTAATAAAATACCATTCCTTTTAAAGAAGTACCTAAGTGATTATTTTCACAATTATCACATATGGGAAAATAATTAATTATATGTTTACCTTAATCTATATTTTTCTCTACCATAATCTTCTTATCTTGATTTTTTTCAGATACATTATTCTTATATTATTTTTTCCATATCTTGTTAGAACATGATATTATGTCCTCATATGAACTGGATGTTTGAGAGACTAGTTCCCTTCAAAATATTTTCTAAATCCCATCAATTAAATGATCATTCTTACTCTTTTCATTAAGTTTATTGATATAGATCCCATTTCTTCTGATAGTCATCATTTCTAAATGGTTTCATATACTAGATTAGATCATATAATAATGAAACATAATGTATAATCCCAAAACTCATGAACTACTCAACAAAAATTGAAAAAATTATGCATAAATTATCTGATAATTATAAACATCATTTATTTGGGGATATCATTAATCTCAACTCATTCATAATGGTTTGTATGGAAAATTTTAATTATCCTTTGTATATCCCTTTGGTGTGTAAAAATAGGTACATAGTAAGACCCATTTTCATACACCAGGTGATGATTGGGTCAGGCCCAATACACCCTTTTTGGATTTATTACCCCTAGGTACATATATTCTAGAACCAAATCCACTTATAGTATCCTAATAGGGATATATTTTCAAAGAAAAACTGCATAATCTCTTCTTTAGCATAACTTTATAATGTTCTTCAATAATTATCCTCAAATTATATCATATGGTTTTCCACCTAATATAAGTTTACCTAAATATAGACCCCTTGGTTTCTACTAAAATTATTCTGATAACAAATCTAGAAACCCAACCCCATTAGCTCAAAGCTGATTTCTAATTTGTTACATTTTCCTAAGATACAATAAATCACATCCCGAAGGACTGAATGATTTTTTAGAATTGGTAAATTTGATACAAACTTGAAATTCACACTATATTTTAAAACATAAAATACAAAAATTAGTTTCTTTGATAATTCTATTATCCACATTAGTGCATCCGTACATATAAATCACAAAACAATTTTTGGTATCCTATGGTAAATAAAACATAATATAGGGGTTAGCTCAGATGCTCAGTAAGGGTAACCGTATAACGTAAGCTATGAATAAACAAGGAATAATCAATTTGAAAATCTAAATAACTAAAACACATTAAATTTAATCAATAACATGATCATAATATAGTAGGAATAAATGATGATAAAATAATGCCATAAAAATAAAAACATGAGCTCAAAACTTAACCATGGATATTATAACCAATTTAATAGTCATGTCAGATATCAATAATTGAATTCATTATGATATAATGATTAATTATACACATCTAAAACATACTATCGAGACCTTGCGCCAATAAATCTAATACCATCAATGCCTTATGCTCTGACATCTATATAAATGGGTAAGGCCTTAGTAAAAATCCAATATAGTTTGTCTCATGAGACCTAATAAAACATCATGGGGCTATAATGAGATTCACCTTCCACTTACTAAGTCCAATTCATTAATCATATGAAAGGGGTGAAACATAATCCACTTAAATAATTTTATTTAATCTATCATACGAAATTTAAATACTTTTCTCAATTAATAAACACAATCCTAAATCATCTTGAATAAAATGAATCGTATCAACATTGTACTTCCTAGTCAAACTAATCATAAAACATGAAAAGAAATAATAAGGTTGATATCAACACAAAAAATCCCCAGTGGATCAGAATTACAATTAATGGTTGATTTCTTTGATAAATAGAAATACTATAATAATGTCATTAAAAACATTTCTGAGGGAAATTTCCTTTTCAATTTTAAGATCACCCATTAAAATAAAAATTCACAAAAAATTTTGATTTTTTTGAAAATAACCTTTGAACATTATAATGTAAGTATTAGAACATTTATTTTTCATCACCAAATGAAATTCTATACATGTTAAGTACGTTAAAACAAATATTCCTTTCACATTTTTGATAAAATCCAATAGGGCCATGTTTTGAAAACCACATGATGGTTCCTTTTAATTTTTTTAAAAGTTAAAATGGGTAAAAAATAATTTAATAAAAGATTTTAAAAATGTTGAAAAATTCTTTGATTTTTTTAGAAAACATGGGTTTTAATGAAAAATGATTTTCGACTAAAGAGAGAAAAAAGTTGAATTTTCTTAATCATTGTAAGTACCGACGAGTATTAAATTTTTACTATTACTTGAAAAAACAACAAATAACCATATGATAGTAAAATATATTGAGTTTAAAATAGAAATATAAAATAATTCCCCCAAGGGAGACATAAACATAAACAATACCGAATAATTATGTGATTGTGAAATAAACCCTTACCACTTTGGTAACTTTTGTATTGTAAGCCCCATGAAAGAAATAAAATAAAATAAACCTTGAAATAAAATGAATATAAATTAAATAATTTTATAACATACAAAATGGGAAATATATAAACCACACAAAATAAATAACTTGCGAATATGGTGTATGTATCATAGAAGTAAAAGTGATACAAGAAACCCTTACACTGAGTCTCACTCATCTTGTATGCTATTTATTTTCCTGAGTAATAAACTTATGCTAATTATTTAGTTTCTTAATAATATTTTTAAAGTTTATTATTACTTTAATTTTAGTTATTACTATATTATATATGATTACTTATTTAATTATGTTTACGTCAGATGTTTCGCTGATATTTTTATTACATGTCAATAATGACTTTGGTAGGCTGACTATGGTCGAGGAGGTTATTATGTAAACATAAAAAGTACAGTAATAATGAAATAATTATCATATTTATACATAAATTAAAATTTTAATACCAATCATGGAATATGAATTTTATAAATGAAGTATGTTTTGATCATGGAGATAGTAGGTCGCATGTATGCATGAGTAACGTTTCAAATTTTCAATGATCATTATGGAAAGGGGGTAAGTAATAATTTATCTTTTCAAAATTATAATAAGAACATAAATAGTTTTTTTTAAATATACATATATATCTATATATGTGGTTTGGTGACTAAAAGAGAGTCACATCTCTTTGTAAAGGTGATGGTCCACATGTAGACAAATGACCTCATCATCTTTAAGTGAGTTAAATGGTTTGAAAGAAAATGATATATTATATTTTAAGAATAAAAAATATGGAATGAGTATAATAATTATGTCATGTATATCACATATAATCATTAAATTTATCATTATAAACTTCTATGATAGTCATTAGTGAAAGGATAATCACATCCCTTCACGATGCGGTAGTCCACCATACACATGAGTGATGTTATTGTATCCCCAACAGAATGGAAATTAAAAAGTTACATATTATATAATGAATACATAGGTTTAATTATTTTATAAATATAGTTTATATACTTTATATTCATCATTATACTGAATCTTGTGAGTTGGGAGTATAAAAATAAATGACATTAGATTGATAGGTGGTAGTCCACCATACACATGAATGATGATTTTGTAACCCATTTGAAATAAGTAGAGATAATTTTAGGTTATAAAATGGAATAAAAATATCATTATATAGAAGATAATTATTTTATTATATAAAAATGTTTTAAAAATAGTTCAAGGTGGTGGAGGAAGAAATAAAATAAAAATGTTTCTTGAAAAACATTACCTCTTCTTCGACTTACCTCCTTATGTTTTCCCCAAAGGCCCTCCAAGGATGGATTTATTCAAAAAATAAGGACTATAAGATGAGATTTCTTATGTTGGTAGGTCATTTGGATAGTTCTAGGATGAAAAAATAGGGGTTTAAGGTATGAAAAAGAGAAGATAAGGGGTGGCCTTTTAAAAGTGAGGTCAGTGACACACTAGTATTTTTTTAAAAGAAAATGGTATAAACACATTTTGCACGTGAAAAAGGATCCAAAATAGGGTATTATATAGAATTAAAAATGATAAGATCAAAATATGTAAATAAAATATTTGTTTTAGAAATTTTTTAGGTCATTTTAACCCTTATTTTTTAGTTTAACCCTTGTAAATCAAAATTTACCACAATTACGACAAATAATTTTTACTTTTCATTATGATTAACACTTAAGTTAAAATTATTTGATAATATAAATTATTATTATTAAAAAAATAGAATCCATTTTTTGAAATTATATTTACATAAGTGGAAAATTTAATTTAAAATTAATCCCACATTCTTTATAAAAAAGGAGGTTTTCAAAGAGAAAGTGTTCAAATGTTTATAATGTTTTTAAATCAAAATTCAATATGAAAATGATTAAAATAACCTAAATTGGATTAATATATATATAATTTAAATAATTTAACTTTAAAATCATTTAAAAATATAACTTAAATTTTTTAATATTTTAAACAAAATGGCAGTTTTCAATTAAAATTCAGTATTTTTCACTATTTATTTAAAAATGAAATATTTTTAAAAAATCCAATAAAATTCACCCTAATATAATTTTTATATTATGATTTAAAATATGAATTTAATTTTTTCAATTTTTTTTATAAAACTGTTAAAAATTTATTATAAATTATGTATGAAAAGTGCGACTAAACCGTCTTTTAGAAAAAATACAGTTTTCCACAAAACATATTTTTTATTTTAAATGATCTTAATTTTATTTATAAAAAATAGATAACTCTAATTTCAGTAATTTAATTAGTAATACTAATAAAAATATTCAATGGTTATTTTATAATGATATAATATATCACAGTTTATTTCGATTCAAGGTTATGTGTTCTATAGGCCATCAAAGTGATTAAATTTAAAGAAATGTATTTCATGGGTTATTTAATCTCGATGTTGCGTATCACATATTATATTAATAAAAACGTTCTTATTTTAAAATTTTTGGGAGTTACGCCCATATTTTTTTTAAAAAAATTAAATATACGACAAGTATTAATATTATATCACATAATTTGACCACAATACTTTCATGATTTACATAGAGTCAATCTATGTTAGATTATATAGTGTAGACACCTACTCTAAACTTTATAACACTGTCATGATACATTCCAACTAGCAGTATATAGTTTCTTTATACAACCCCTTAAAACCAACTCATAAATCTCCTAATAATAATTTAATAATAAATAATGATAAAAAGAAAAAAAAATATAAGATATATCAAGAATTTAAAAAATAAATCAAAATTTAGATCAAGGGAAGTCTTTATGGAAATTAGTTGAATCCAATCCTTCTAGGAGGTTTATTTATAGCCTTCAATGTTCCTAAGATGACTCTTGGGGAAGTAAAAGTTAAATAGGACCATGAGAAGTAAAATTTGTTGACATGAACCACCTTAAATGACTATTTTTCTTTATATAAATTCCTCAATGGCTAGCCGGTGGGCTTGATAGTTTCTAGGTGACATTTTCAGCCTCATTTGATAACTTGTGGGTTGTCAGTGTCTAGCCAGTGGCACTAGAAAGTTCCTAGGTTCCACTAGAATTTATATCATCTTAGTAGTGATGGTGCATAGTTGGGGTCTTTGAAATAGACCTCCAAGTCTTTCTTGAACCCATCATATGAAAATTTTATGCCACCAAATGGTGTTTGTGCTTCTATAAACTCATATCAGTTTGAGAGGTACAATAATATCCCAATTTTATTATATAAAACACTAAAAATAAACAATATAAAGAATTGAATATGGGAATATTTATTCCAAAAATATATCCAAGAAGTTTTCTAAATGAATTTGAATATTTATTAATAAATTAAAATTAAATTTTAAAATCCTTTAAACAGAATCTAAAGAAACATAAAACAATTTGAGTTTAAAATAATTGAATCATAAAAATAATTTGAATCCTTGAACAAGATGAATATTCCTCTGATAATGTAACCTTATTTCCCTTTTATATTATTAAAGTGTTATAAACATGGTTAAATAATTAATGGATATTTCATTCATAACACAAATAGATCCATCCATAATAAAAAATAAATGAATATTTTATATCCCATCATTAATGATTTTCAATAGAGATAAAAGAATTATTTAGAGATATAAATTTTATTTTTATATAAAGATATATTTTTAGAACTATTTTTTTTTGAAATGATAAAATATTACATTTAAAAATTTCACCTCGTATAAACTAATGCCTAATACTAGAAATAAATTTAAAGTTACAAAATCATAAATTTGCTAAAAAGGTGTATTCCCCAAGGAAAATTTCCAAAATAAAATATGTTTGGATACCCCTCAATTGGTGGATTCAATAATGAATAAAAATCTTTTTAAATACATAATTTAAAATTACAAGGTGACACATTTGGGTATGAATCATATCAAAAATATAGATTTGAAAAAAAATCATTAAGAGAGTGAGATAAATAAATCAATGAATTCAATAAATAATGATAAAAAATAAGGAATAAACTTTGAATTTTCTAATATTATAAGAGAGTGTCACAAGTGTTAGTTTCATAAAATTCAATCAAATAAAATAAAAATGTTATAGAGTGAGGCATTTTGTGAAGATATTGACTATTCAAAGATATATACTTACGAATTATCGAATTTTATCTCCTTTTTTTAATTGATATCTTGAGAATTGGTTCATAAGGTTAATGTTCTTAGCTCAAGAATATTGAATCATATTCCTAGAGATACTAATGGAACTGGTTTTATCACAATTAATTAGAAGACTATTATATGTGAGACCATCATCTGAGATAGTTTTTTTAATTAAAATAATTTGAGAATAAAAGATTCCCTGGGATGAAAATTCTGTTTCATCCCTAAGAATCAAAATAATTATTTTCTTATTAATACTCTAAGATACCATGAACTTTAAAAGTAGGTTACAATTCCCACATTCATGTTCCCGATCTAATTTTTATCCTCCAAAATCTACATAAAAAAATCTTATAACTTCAAAAGAGGAATCTTTTTGTTAAAATTGAAAATATTTTAGAACTATTGGAATATTTTAAAATTAATTTAATTGATTTTTAATGAGATTATATTGGATTATCATGAAAATGAACACAAATTGAAACACTAAAAATAATGTTTGGTCAGTTCATGGTAAGGTTGAGAATACTCCCAATCATATATCGATAAGGATTTTTTTAAATCATTTTATTAGTTTAATTAAATGTTAGCATACATGAAGTATACATAGGTGTACTTATTTTCTTTACTTGATCCATGAAAAAACACTTCAAAAGTTAATTTGTGTATTTTGATGGTCTTAAACAAATACCATATGTGTTTTGATAAATTTTAAAATGATGGAAAAACATTAATTCTCTTACAGAATTTGGCTAAAAGTTTTTGTAAGAAAGTTAAAATTTGCATAAAGTTCAATACTGAAAATAAAGATGGAGAAATGTTTTGTTCTTAAGAAAGATATTATTTTTGAAATCAAATCATCAAAATAAGAAGTAGTAGAGTAAAATTATAAAACTGAGAGACACTGTATGTAAAGGTGGTAAGAAAGATTAATTTTTTGATCAGATGCAATATCAGTCTTAGGTTCATCGATATGAATTTTAGAATCTGTCACAGTCAGAGTTCGTCATAAATTCAGAAATTATTGATTGGTGGAAGTTTTTCTATGTTGTAATCAGAAAAAGAAAAATGTTTCTAACAATAAATGTCAGAATGTTACTAAAGAGGTTTGTTGAAGAAATTGAAGTAATGTGTTAGAATGTACTCAAACTTTCAAATCAAAATTTGAAGATACTACGATGATCATGAAGTTCAAAAGTATCCTGAAGACATTTATGATAAGATATTTTAAATAAATGGAGGAATTTTTAAGATTGTATCATTTCCAAAAACCTATACATAGAAGAGAAGATCTAGAAGATACCAGACTAAGAATTTATTAGAAGTCATAATGCGTACAGATGATAAGGTTTGATGTTTTTCAATGTTGAAGAGTGGACTTTCCATCATTATGATAAATCCACATTAATGTAAATTTCATCATTATGAGAAACCCACCGTAATAATAATTCCATCATTATGAGTATTTCTTTAGACTGAATTTTAGAAGGAAATTCATTTCATCTTAATGAGATGAGAACATTCATCATAGTTAGAAGAGGAAGAGAGCCAGATTGTAATGAGAAAAGGAAGGTAGATATATCATATTGATATAAGAAAGAAAGGAATATTGTAATCAGATGAGAAAGAAAGGAAGATCATAATGAGCTAGGAAATAATGGTATATCATAATCAACTGAGAAATAAAAGAAGATTGTAATGAGAAGAGGAATATGAATACAGACTATGCAGAAGGCTCAAGAATATATCAGAATAGTTAGGAAGTATTGAGTAAGTAAAATTTGAAATTAATTATTCATAAATCTCAGATAAATATCAGAAGGATTTAAGAAGTAAAAGTTGATGTTTAAATAAAAGTTATTTATAAAGTTTTGAAAAATGTGGAAGTGGGTAAAGTTTTCAAGTTTCTTGCTCTTGATTTTTTGAGTTTACTAGAAATAGTTGGTCTGATCATTTTTTCATTGTAATTTTTCACATAAGCATAAAAGGTGAAGCATTGAAGAATTATAATTGGAAGTTCTTAAAATGTAGATATCTCATTATAAGATTAATAACTTTTTGTTTTGTTAATGGGACTAAGAAACATCATATTGAAAAGTTCATATTGATTTGATTTGACTTAGGAAGATCAGTATGAGTATTTTATCAGATTTTGAGTATTTCATATTGTAAATGAGTTCAAAGTACTGAGTTAATTAGATAGATTTCATCAAACTGTTCCTATAAGTCCCAACCTCATCAGACTGAGAGAATCAGAACCATCCTAATCATACTGAAGATTTAGACTAAGAATTTGTGGAGTAGTTTAAACAAAGTCTGTATTCTTTTTTTTTTGATCATTTGTTTTACCATAAATCTTTTTAAACTTTTGGGGGTTATTATAATCTTTTCTATCGGGAGATAAATGGTTTCCAATAGGATTTAGAAATTTTTTTATTCAATTATTCATAATAGTGAATTTCCGTAGACCCATGGGTGTAGGAATGACAAGGATGTATGTTCTCACACTAAGGCCAAACCTTGTAAATCTCTTGTTGTAGAATTTCTTTTCAATTTTTCATTCATGATTATTTAAACAAATATGATAAGGATTTGAACTTTAACAGGTTTCATGGGTTAAGTTTTAAAAAAAGTGTTAAAACTTATAAAAAGTGAACAACTCGTTCAATCCCCCCTCTCAATTATTATTTGATCCTCTAGAACTTCAGTAACCTTATGAAATAAAAAGTTTGTCAAAATATTTATTTTTATAATCTCCCCATTATTACTTTGAATGGAAATAATATTATACCATTTTTCATTTTTCAACTTATCGGTATATTTAATAAATAATTTACTAGCCTAATTTTCATGATCCAAGAAATAAACCCATGTGAATATTGTATAGTCATCAATTTTTTTGAAAGAATATGATTTACCTCATATAATTATAACTTGGGTTAGTCCTAAAAGATCAAGATAAATAATACCAATGGATTTAGAGGTGGTTACATCCTTTTTAGATTTAAGGTATATTTTTTGTTTCTTACTGAGATATAAATGTTCAAATATAATATCATTTTTGATATTAAATTTAGGTTATTCTCATAATAGATTATTTTAGTTTTGTATAAAAAGTGTGTGTGTTCTATAATAACCAAGGTTCAGATCTATGAATCAATATTTTTTGAATTTTCACATTTAACATTTTGACTTGAAAGAAATTTTAAATAAATAAAATAAATATTTTTAAATCTAAAGGCCAAAAATAAAATTTTTCTTTGTTGTTAAAAACATTACAAACATCATATTCAAAAGAAACATAAAAACACTATTACATAATTGGTTAATAAATAGAAAATTATATTGTAAACCATTAACATATAAAACATATTTAATAATAATAGAATGTGAAAAACTAATGACATATATTTTAATGATCTTTCTCCATATGTTTTCACCAAAAGTGTCATGTCCTCCAACAGTATTTTCAAGATGGTTGAATTTGGAGTAGTCATGAATCATGGGTCTCAAGAACCATCTATACCTGTACCATATAGCTCCTTGGTATTTTCTCATGAGATTATTTCCTAGAAAACAATCAAGATACTAAATCTTCTATTACCCAAATAAATCTGGTCCCAATAATGTTATCTAAAGGAGTGTTTGGAACCCATATTTATTTATTGTATTATTTTATAGAAAAAATATTTGAGGTGAGGTGTAACCTTTTGGGATTACCATATCTATAATTTTTTCAATAACATTCATAATCAAGAAACTGTGTTTTATGAAAATAATTAAAAAATTTATCTTGATTTCATCATCTTAAAATAGTGGTATTTTTAGACCTGTTAAATCGATTTTGAAAACCAAAACTATTATAATTTTTACCATAACATTGGGAACAAAAAGATTTATTTAATTTTTTTTAACTTGGGTGAACATAGAAAGAGAAATTTTAATATCTTCAATAACATATTATAATTTTCTTCATTATTTTTCTCTTTTAATTTTATGTGTATTTCATCATTTTATATTTTGAGTGGATCCCTTTAAAAAACAGATTGAATATACTTATTTTTTTTATCTCTCTAAATTTTTTGGCTAGTTCACAAAATCCTTCCTCTAATCGATATCGAGAATATTTAAGATCATCATAATTTAATTGACATAAAAAAGGAGTGTAAAAATTTACCTCATCAATCATCTCAATATATTGCAAGAGACATTTGGAACTATTATCACTTGATTTGTTTTAAGGGATAGAACCTCCACTTATAGTCCATGTGGAAGCCTTGATAGATTTATTTATTTCCTTAATTTCTTTCATCTTCTTTTTGAATTCATGGAACTATAGTTTATTGTGTACCTTCTTATTATATCCAAATCATGTTTTTTCTAGTTCATTATATCAATTATACTTTTTGGTTGGGTGTAATTATTAATTATTCTTTATAAATTTGTTCATATTTTTAGATAGGTTTTAAATTTTGGCATCACTTTCCAAAGATTCATCATCGATGGCCTTAATGGAAATAGTCCTTTTCTCCATAACCTCATTGGATTCTCTTTAAGATATCTTATTCATTATAATATCATATTCCATGAGTGAACGAATGAGTTTTTTTACTGGTATATTATTTATATCCTTTGTTTCTTGAATTATCATTTAATTCTCTTCCAAATAACTTGGAAAATCCCAAAATATTTTCTTCACAAGATATTATGTAGAAGGATCATCACCAATAGATTTTTTACCATTATAAATGTTTGTAAAATGAGTAAAACATTTAGAAATAGACTCATTTGGATGCATACAAAAGATTTCAAAATCTTTATTGTATATATCAATTCTAGTATAGTTGACTTTATTAGTGCCATTATAAGTTACATTAAGAAGTTTTCAAATTTCATATGCAGTTTTTTAAGTATAAATTTTATTAAATTAATTCCAACACATCCCACAATGAAGGAAATTCAAAGATTTTCCATAAATCTCAAAAGATACTATATCATTTGGAGTCCATTTTTCCTCTTATTCCATAGTGGGAGAATAACAATGTAGAACTATTTTCAAAACAAGATATCTTATACTTCTAAGAAAAATAGATATGTTAGTTTTACAATAACAAAAATCTATTAAATCAATGAAATGGGATAAACCATTTATTTCCCTTTAATATCTCCTTGGGTAATAGAGGTAGTAACCATCCTATATTTCCATTCCTTGAAGGCAATTATGGTTTTGAAAGAATTTATTTTTTATAGGAATTTTTGGTCTCATTAGGATGACAAGAGGGGGGAGGGTTGGGATGAATTGGATTTAAAATACATGAAACTGAATAATGAAATGAAATTATGAAATTAAGGGATAAATTATAATTAAAGAGTAAGAAAAATATATTAAATGAAAATAGTAAGTGTAATAGAAATTTAATGGTAAAGGAAACACAATTTGATAAAGGAGTATGGATAAAAATCAAGATTAATTCCTACGCATTTTCCCCCAAGAGTCTTGTGAGGGTTTCATTAATCCATTAGATTTACCAATATCCAATATACGTAAAAATAATAAAGAAACTTTCTTTTCAATGGTGTAAAGACAAAACCTAACACCATTCTTTCTTCTATGTGGATAAAGAAAAAACCCACACTCCCTCACTTTAGTGGTAGTGAGCACCCAATATGCCACACTTTAACATTAGTGATCACCTAAGAAGAGAAAATAAGAAGTGGGTTTCTTTTCCTAAAACCTTAAAAACAATAATTAAATCTACCATATATAAATGAAAAATAAATAATGGTATAAATAGATAAAAATTTAATAGAGGGAAAGAATTGAAAAAATGAAGCATAATTTTTCTCAAGAGAAGATTCAAAGGTAAATAATTACATACAAGAATTATAGGTGGTGTATTTATAGCCAATTTTATTATTAGGATTATTCTTAGGGACTTGGGGGTTGAATAGAGCTATTATAAAGAAAACAAATCTAATAGGTATGACTTACAATAACTATTTATGATTTTGGAAAAACCTCATCGACTAGCCACTTTGGTCCATCAGCTAGATGATGAGATCAAGAGGCTCTATTAGGATGTCTATGTTCTTTTGGTAAGATATTGGGGAACCATCTACTTTACAATTGGCTTGGGTAGTATATAGGTTCCACTACTAGCCTCACCAGCTAGCATGTGGTCTACTAGTTTCATGTCAGTTTCCCTTGGAAGTGCCTATGTTAAACTAGAAGGAAATGTAGACGGTTGATAGTCTTACTAAAAATGGCCAGTGATACAACCATCTAAGAACCTTGGAAATCAACCTCTAAGACATTCTTGAACCCATAATTTTTATAGATTATTTCCTTTTTTGATTTCCAAATATAATAACTGAAATGCACTCAAATAAAATGGTTAGATCGCCAAATGGTATTTGTGATCATTAAAAATTGTAATAAAGTGAAAGTTGAAATAAATAATTCTATTTTTAATTAATTAATTTTCATGAAATTATTATCATACCATTAGGAAAATTATGAATCCAAAGTAAAATTACACTAAGGGTATCCACATGTTATCTTTGAATATCAGAACATCACCAGTGGAACTTGGTGTTCTAGCACAGAAGATCCAAGTGTCTTACATCCTCTGTAATTAACCTCAATAAAAATCCTTTGATTTTGGAAAGATTATCTCTTGTTATCTCAGTTTGGAGATAAATGATGATTATTGGATCTCATTCTTGAGATCATTATTGATTTGTACTATTTTTTTAGACGAAGTTATCTAGAGGTAATTTGTTGTGAACAATAATTATCATTACCTAGAAATTAGTTATTTCACAGAACCCATTAACTATTATTTATTCTATATAAAGCCCAAGTCTAATAATAATAATATTATTATAATTCATTAATTTCATATACTCAGCGATATAAAATATAATATATTAAATAAATAAATCTATATTCACTTAAATGATATTAAATAAAAGATATCATTTTAATCAGAGCCCTAAAATAATTCGGTCAAACCTCCTCGACATTAATAAAACCAAAAATAATGTAGATTTTTTTAAGTTATCATATATGATTATATTATTATTTAAATATATAAATAAATATTATATTTACTAACTGGTGAATAAATATTTGTTTTAATACCCATGTAACTAAATAACTATTTATTTAAATAAATAAATATTTATTTATTTATTACCATGTGAGTAGTAAATAATATATAAATAAATATAATATTTGACTGTTGTAAAATAATATTTATTTAATATTGAACTCATATATATATATATTTAAATGAATAACCATTGATTGAATTTATGTGATCAAAAAAACTAGAAATATTATCAAACTAGAAGTTGGGAATAATATTTATTTAAACTATTAATTTAGAATGTAATTCAACTAAGATTCTAGATACACTATGTGCCTGACCCTTTAGATCTCTTTCTCAATGGAATAAGGCGAGTTAACTTAAAGTAAAAAATTATCATCTAGCAGCATGTCAATACACCCCTAGGGAAATAATATAATGTCATAATTGAAACAACCTCATAGAAACAATCAATATAGAATATAATCTCTTTGTCTTGATATCTCAATAGACAGGATTCATACTTGTGTCATCAACCTGTATGCTTGATATATATTTCATTGACTACTTGAAATAAAATAATTGATAATGTTCCATGGTCTTGGATTTAATTTGATAGTTCCATTCTAATCCTTGGGATGCAATATCTACTTCCACCACCAAAAAGTGAAAATCATTTATTAAATTATTCATTAATGTATATCACTTATGATGGACCAAATATATCACACCTCTCTATGATTATATGTCATCATGTTTTTTTAATACATCAAAGTATGAAATTCATGATATACATTAATAATAATATTAAGTCTAAGGACCAATAAAAATTAATAGATAGTAATATCTAATGAATCATATAACATGTGGAATTCTTATTGGTGAGTCTTTTTCAAAAACATTCTCTCTTAGAGATTAATAAGTACGAACTTCGTGAGGAGAGGTTTAAATATCTTATGAGATTCCAACGCATGATATCCAAATATCACACGTGTCTCATCATATAGATATCATCCAACTGTAGAAAATATGTGTAGAAGTATAATTATAATAATTCAATGTTCTCATTATAACGTGGTACTATTTGAAAATCTAAATGAGAAAAATACACTTAGGAAAATATCATATAATTGTTATACAGAAGAACACTCATCATGTTATAAGGTATTTATAAATATTACAATTCTATAGTATTATAGTAATCAAAAGTAAAAAATTCTGTTAGTTCTTGGGATCCAACTCCAATATCCTCTACATTCTATTTCCTGATGCCAAATGGTCCTTAGAGGCTTTCTTCCTAGGGATTATTTTGTTCCCCTTGCTGATCCCCTGGATAAAGACAACCGATACTTTTAATAAAATATTCCCTCATATATTTCCTTATGTCTGGATTTTTGATATTCTTATAGGGTAGTTGTGCGTCATAGTTTTGAAAAGGTGTTACTCATGTTGGATTTGGTTTTGATGTGCAATGATGGTGGTGGGGGGAGATGTGGTAGTGAGTTGTAGATGTGGTAATTTTTTCTTAACGTGGATTGTTTTTCATCCATGGTGATATCATGTTGCTTGTCCCTTATGGTGATTTTTTACAATGTCATGTGATATCTCTCATGTCATTTTTTGTTTAGTTTTTAAATCTATTCATTATTTCTGGTGGTTGGAATTTAAAATTATGGTCTTAAAATAATGAATCCTTATTAAGAGCTAAAATATGATAGAGATATAACACAACATGAGGCATGTGGTTCTTGGATAGTTCTTCCTAAGGTGATCCATTTATTTTCCTATCTTCCTTTGCATCTAGGTGAATCTATGTGTACAATCAACCCACTAATTCTTTAGTCATTTATATAGATCTATGGGTTTACCCTTAGTGGTTTTGTGGTTATATAAGTTCCATGTATTTGGTTTGTAGTGGGTTCACAACCAAATCATAAAATTTTCATTTATAAAAAATATAAATAACTTTATATATTGATAATAATTATTCATATATTAAAATAAATACATTGTACTCATTAAAACTATAGTAAATCACAACTAATATAAATCCTTATTCTAAAAACTAATAGTATTTGAAAACATGATTATCACATAATGGGTACAATATCACATAATTTTATATCTTACATTAGTAAAAAATATACTATTTACAAAGTACTATTTACAAAATATTATCAATTTTCATGTTTTAATTTCATGAATGTTAGGGGTCGATAAAAATTATGAAAATAAAACCATTAAAATCATTTAATACCTTATGATTCTTGGAAAATAATAATAATAAATATGTACATTTAAATATCTAATCATATTTTATATATATTTAAAATTGAGAATCATATGTAATTTATTACACATATATACATATGAAAAATTATAGTAAATAATAAATATAAATCATTGAGTATAAAGTATAGATTGATCATTGAAAAATACATCAAATAAATACAAAATTATAATTTAATTTTATTCATAGTTACATATAATAAAAATAATACATATAAAGTTATAAATATCGACTAGGGAGGGATATAAATATATCCCAAATAAATCTTACCCATTTAATAACTTAATGAATATCAATGGGAATTTATATCGATAAATTTTTAACCCTTTCATTAAATCACAATTAACCACAACAATACAAGAAAATGTAGATAGTGTCACTAATACATATATATTATGTAAATAAAAAATAATAAATCAATATTTTTTATAAGGGTAATGTCATATAAGAAAATAAAAAATGTTGAATGACATATATAACAGGAATAAATAATTTCGTTTTTATGGATAAAATTAAATATGAAGCATTTATTTCCTATACTGTTAGTGAATAAAAATATAAACAATGAATCATGAGAGGAAAATGTTATTATTTTAAATATAAACTACTATCATATCATCAATTGATTAGATTATATCGATTAGGGATTATAATATAATAGAATTATAATCGATATTTATTGAATAAAAATGTATAACATAGTCAAAATACTTGTCTTGAAGTTATAAAATTGATTTTAAATATTACTTAAAATATAATATCAACATATCTACTTCAATATTATTATAGAAACAAAAATATAAAAAATACTATTGTAAAATGTATCAATGTTTATATTTTATATATAATTATAATAATATTGAATCATGTTCATTACATATAATATATTTTTTATAATCAGCATGTTCATTTGTACTATCTTAGAGACATGAATTTATTATGAAGCATTTAATATATAAAATGGAATACGTAGTATGGTTACAACTTTAAAATATATAAAAAAGCATTTTCACTATTAGGGCCTGCAAGGGATATAAGTGAGAGATACCTTGAAAGGGGGTGGGGTTGAATTATTGAATGAAACTTTTCCAACTTAAATAAAGTTTCCTTAAATTCTAACTACCCTACATGATCATTACCTCACCATTAGCTTGATCACTATTTCTCTTTTCTTTGAATATTAGTCGCATTATTATCCCTCTCACATTTATCCCTTAAGAAGATTAATATAAAGATCAATTAACCCTTACACACAAATTATGTCATATAGAATATAAAAAATACTAGAGAAAATGATATATGTATTTTTACTTGGTTCCACAACCTGAGGATAATACAAGGAGTATGAAAACGACAATGTGTTGATGCACTACAATGTAAAAAATTTATTGTTTGGTTTTGGGTTTAGGCTTGGTAACATCTATGATTGGGGTTACTTCCCTTAAAAGGTGTATGGATAGATTTTTTATTATAAAGGATAACTTACTTTGCCCCTATTACTTTTCAAACTACTCCAATATATTGAAACAAATATTGTAAGGAATGCCCATGAAAACTGTATCACTATTGTTGCTATTGCACTGGAAACGTTTTGGTGCACTTTGACCTCTACGATCTACTTCTTTATAATTTACCTTGGTAAATAACCATAAAAAGTATAATATTCTTTCCACAAGCCATCCTGGAAACTACTTATTCTTTATTTTTAAGATCTTATTGGAGTTCTGAAACATTCCTCAGTCTTCCTTCCAACATATAATTAGAAATATTTTCTTATTCTTCATCTTCTTTAGTATAAAACAAGTCAGTGATCCTCCCCTTGATGCATAGTACAAATACACATATCTTATTATTTTCTATAATATCTCTCTTCATTGGATTTGATATATTAATAAATCTATATTATTATTTTAGGGAACACATATTTATATATCATATATTATAGTATTCATCGCTCTTATTAATTGAAATAGGTGCTAATATTTATGGAGAATTATACCTCTATAATTTTATATTTATAGAATTAGAATATCAATTATTAATAATGTTTCTCCATTTTTACCTCCTGAAAATATATAAACCTTGATGAATACTCTAGGGAAATTCATCCATCACATTATAAAATCCAAGTCAAATTCTTTCTTATATTTGTTGAATGTCCTTCTCGTAAAATATTAAATTTTAACATGGAAACATACTAAATTAATCTCTTTCACATTTTGAAACATCCCTTTATATCATGTAACCTAATATCATAACAATCCACATGTTATATTTTTATATTTAACTATAGAAAAACCATTCCAAACTTTCATGAAAATAGGCATGTAATTATTCTACATCTTCCATGTCTACATGTATTTTTTTGGCATGGATTCTCAATTTGAAACACAATTCTTGGTCAAATATTTGATCTTTTATGCCAATAAAAATCTTTTATTTAAATATATAAACATAAAAAAATTATATTATTCAATTTTTGGATTTAATTTCTGAATTCAATACTAGTTGATTTATCAATAATATTTTTTATTTATAAAAAAATATTGTAATTATATTTTATCTAAATAAACCTTAATCTCAAATGGATATTGGAATAAACTTATATGTTTTATTGATGAATATTACATTCTAATTAGATTACTCTTATGAAATTACTTGAGTCATAAAAATGAACCTTACAATTATCCAGACGACTATTATGCATACAAGGATAACCCTTATAATTTTTGAGATAACCATTATGATAACCCCCTTTATCAAAAAAATACTCTTATTCACTCCATGAGTCTTAGAAATGACCCTTATATACTCAATGTTTTTTGATTACATTTTCACAGGATTCATCATAAATGACTCTTATTTTATTCACTTGTTAATATAATAACTCATATAACAAAATGGGATCTATAGGAATTTTCTATTTTTTAATATTTTCTTCCGTGAATTACTCTTACAAACATAAAAAATATTCAATGACTTGGATGTATTTCTGGTCCACCATCTTTGATACCCATATGTGTGGGTCTTTGTGACCCTTACACATCCGACTTTATAGATTTTCTATTAATGAAATAGAAAAATTTCTTAGAGTATATTAAAAATACTCTAAAGTTTTTTTATTTTATACATCTATCTGAAGGCCTCATGTATGATACATAAAATTTTCTAGAAACTCAATTCATCCAACAAGATCTATAATATCAGAACTCCTTATAACTTCCAAAAAAGCACAACCTGAATTCCAAACATCCAAAACTCATAAAATTTGGAACTTATAAACCTATACGCTCTAATAAATTATGTAAAATAAACAAATTTAATTTATATATCTTCTTCTAAAACACCATATGAGCTCCTCACTACTTTTGAATCCTAAAAAAAGCATTTCCTTAGTTTTTGCTCTTAAATCCACCAATGTTTTTCAAATAAATCCAACACTTTAACTTCACTAATGGAATTCAAAAATATAACTCTTTTAATTTTTTGGAAACAATTTTCAGAATATAATATTAACTAAACTTAATGATACGACTCATGTACTTCAAAAAAATATTAGATGTTCACTTCCATCCTGTATGAAAAATTTTCATATTAATGACGTTTTATCATTATGATGATTTTTTCTCTCCCTTTTGCATAAAATCCAAATAATGTTACCCGTTATGATGAAATAAAACTTGTAATATTACTAACAATATCTTTTTGTTGTTAAATAAAATAATATTCAACTCTTTGATACCACTTAAAAGATACCAATTGTTAGGGTGTTGAAGATAACACCACTTTTATCTCCAAACAACATAAGGATATTTTCAATACATACTATATCCCTTTAGAAATATACTCCTTTTCATTAGATTTTTATAGATAAGACCCCACTTTTCAATATAATCTAGGGCTCCTTCAACTTCAACCCATTATTCATATCTTTAGATTAATTATAGATTTTAATCTATATTCTAAAAATACCATTAACTGTGGTTGCAAATTGAGAATGTTTCAATGATTGATATTCCCACTTAGTAATGTGACATAAAAACCCCCCTATGAAAATTGAGTCATAACTAGGATTAGGAAATGAGATATTAAGATAAAAACATTAATATTGTGCATTTAACTCAACTACTTCCTTTAGAAACATGTATCCACAATTTTCATTTTCTACCAAGGAACTAACCCTATGGACTTGAGTACACTTTCACACAACCATTAGTGAAAAAAATTAATTACCTAGTGTGTGGTTAATACAATATTTCATATTTTTAGATCATATGAAAACACTAAACATGATACTAATTGTTAAAAAAAATTGATTCCTACTTTTTAATAACATATTTCTACCCTTGACTCACTAGGTTTATTTCCATTATTAATTGGGATTACACATCTGGGGTTTGTTCCCCAAAATCCACTTCACTTACTCAACTTCATCATTGAACATAGAATTAATATTTATCCTCAAAACCATCCACCTCTAGTAGGTTTTGATATCTTGAATAACATTCAGATGATATTTAAAATTAGTATAAAATAGATAAATCCTAAAAACAATTTTGTTGTTTCATCTCTATAAATGTATCTTCTTCCACATTCAAGGTATGATTTTAAAAAATAATATTTTTTCTTCACAAAAACACTTGTATTTGACCTCCATACCATATATGATACCAATTTTAACAAATTTCATGCTTTATTTATCACCCACATACTTGAAATTCTAGCTTCAACTAGTTATCACATGCACTACTTCAAATCATCAATTGGAACTTTGAAGAATTCCTAAACATAATTTTTATATTTTGAAGAAACATTATTATGATTCATATCTCCCCAAAATAATAAAATACTAAAAATATTTATATAATTTAATTACATGGGTAGAGGGTAATTTCCATATTCCAAAAGTTTACGAGGATGGTGAGTCAATATAGACTACCATTTTCCATTATCCTGTAATTTTGAATCCATTTTCAGATATAAATAGGTATTGTTAATATAAAAATTCTATTCGCTTTCCATGGTATTTTTATTACATTAATGACCCAACTAAAAATATATTCCTTGGGTTTAAAAATGGTTTTTTATGAAAACTATTTTAAATAGAATAATGATTCTCCATTATAATTAACTGAAAAAAACTCTAATTAGGAATAATTTAAATGAAATTTATAGATTATATATCAATAAATATTAATTTAAATTCATATAATTATTATAAATAGTCATATATTTAATATAAAATCATCTTTCCCATGAAAAATACACTTCTTGAAAAACCGCTTTTTCATCATGACTGTGAGTTTTATTTTAAATTAAATCCTACCACTTATTTAAATTGAATTTGAAAAAATAGATTAAATATTTTGAATTATAATAATTTATATTATATTATAAGTCTATATTAATTTTTTTCTTAATGAATGACTAACAGAGTAAAAATATTTTACCCCGTTTAAGGTGAAAAAGGTATTATCGGGGGGGGGGGGGTGAACTAAAAAAATTGTTAAAATGATAGAAAAACACATCCAAATTATATTTTATGGACATATTTAAACCTTATATAATACATTTATTGAAAATTTTCCATTTTGTATCCTTTTTTCCTTACAAGAACATGGTTAATTTTTTTTCAAAAACTATAAGCGTGCCACTCACCTAAATTATAAAATGACACCCCATATCTTGTCTTCTTCACACCTTCAAATCCATTTTAATCAAGACAAAACTAACAAAATAAATTTTTTAATCCCATACCCATTTCCTAGATCGCATTTTTTGATAAAAAATTCGTCCTAAGATGTTTTTTGGTGCTAACCATAGGAGGTTGTCTGAAGAAGAGGTATCGTGCTTCACCGAGCGTTTTTATTTTAGTTCTTCATCCACCTTATTAATATAATATTTAATTATTATGATGTAATTTCTAAAATATCCTCCATACAATGAGATTTTATTAATTTAATGTAATTACCTAAATCCATATCTTTTTCCGACATATGGAAAATTAAACCAGCATTTGTGTGTATGCCATACTACCACTTCATGAACTGATGTATTTTGTTTTCCCTAACCTCTCATTAGAGATGTTTATAATGATTTATTTAAAGTATTTATATTATATTTGAAAAAAATTTATACTTTTTGAATTATTATATCACCTAAACCTTCATACATTCTATTCTGTGGTGGATGCAATAATGTCGCTCATGTGTATGACGTACTACCACCTCGTGAAGCAATGTGATTCATCTTTCTATAATACAATAAATGAAAGGTAATAAAGATAATTTTAATGAATATATTTGATATATATGAAATATTTATCATATTAATGAAATATTTATCTTTTTTAAAAGTTAATATATCATTTTATCTCTCACCTTTCTAATCATTGTAAGATGATAACGTCTTTTGTGCATATGTGTAGATTACTGCCTCCACGAAGCGATGAGATTATTTTCTCATCACCACATCCCATGGATTATATATATAATTATGTTTAATATAATAATATTATATTTATTATATTATTTTCATTCTGGAAAGATAAATTAATTCTTACAATCTTTCTAAAAAAATTACTCAAAATGGAAACATTACCAATGAGTATATACGAACTACCATATGCATGATTGTTATCTAGTTAATTTTTAATAAAAATATTTAATAATTTGTTTAAAAATAATAATTTATTTATAAATATGATAAAACTCTCTTTATTATTATTATGGAGATTATGAAACACTGAACCCTTTGACCGTGATCAACATACCGAAGATGTTTTGAAAATATTGATCGAACATCCCCAAAACTCCCAATGTGGACTTTACTGATTTAATATTCAATTATTACATTAAAATAATTAAAATAAATTATTTAATTATAAGGTATTAAACCTAAAATTAGTCAACAATAAATAAAATAATTAATACAATCATATTATATAGGATTTAAAGGGCATACATGGAAAGTCTAGACTTATGGTATAGGGTTCCTCAAATTTATTTTACTTATATTATACATATGAAATATTCAAAAAAAATTATTTTGTGGTTTATATACTTAACATGAATTTATTTTTGACTATTTTCATGAAAATTATATAGATTTATAATTCTATATGAGGTTCCCACTTTCATGAAGTCTTAATGCAGTAATTACCATAGAAATAGTGAATTTTGATTATTTTATGTTTTATTTCCACTTGTTTTATATGGATTTATATTTGATACAAATAATAAATTCATTGATTAATTATCACTTAGACTTTATTATAATTTTAGGGGTTTATCACCTCAAATTTCTTTTTTGGAAAATATGTTATATTATACAACAAACTTATTCTATAAGGTGTATCTACTACTCCTTTGACATGTTATATCTGGAAACTCCTAATTTCCATGATGATAAAAGTATAATTTGAATTTATTATTTCATGGGGGTATTATTTGAGATTTAACAATGTGGAAAAGGAATTTAGTTAATGATATACTTTATTTCAGGATTTTTTATTTTAAAGGACCCTTTAGAGGAAATCATATTCTCTTATTTTCTTAAAACAAATATATTTATTATCCACATTTAAAGAATGTGTCTAACATGTTTGATTTAATTTTACTCCCTTATTTATTTAAGTAATATCAGTAAATTTATTTTTAAGTGATATCAACCATTTATTTTATTTTATATTGTCTATCTTTCTCTTCTATATCCATGTTTTCTAAAATGTTTCCAAAAATGTTATTTTTCAGAAAATAAATGATTTACTAAATTTATCTATCATGATATTTCACCTTATATTAAAATGTTTTATAAATTGAATTTCTTATAATTTTAAAAATGGGTAAATTGGATCCATTTAATTTTTTTTAAAAACATATACCTATCATTTTCTAAAGAGAAAAGTTTTGAATTTTACCAAAAATGTGAAAAGAATATTTATTTTAATGTACTTATTATGAAAATATCTTTCTTCCATCATAGTCACTCAATGTTTTAATGATTAATTTTTTAGTTTTTGAAGTTTATTTTCAAGGAAAATTATTTTCAATATATTTTGTGATTTTTTTAGTTTTTAAAAATTATTTTAAAAGTGAAAAGGTTATATTGCTGAAGAAGGATTTTGATGATATTTTAATGGTATTTACATTCATCTACATAAAAAAACCATCATATTAATTATTCTCCATTTGGTTATTTTGAAATAATACCATACTTATTATTTTTATATATGAATTATGACTAAAAAATAAACCTATAAACATGGTTCTATAGTCATAGTTTTGAAAATAATTTCTATACGATGGAATATTGTTGTGGTTATTATCAAAATATGGTCGTATACCTCTTTGGGACCAAATATAACCACATTTTACTCAAAATATGGATTAATGTGAACCGAAAATCATAGTTATCTAATAACATGGTAAAATGGGTCATGGGAAAGTGGAAAGAACATCCATTTTTGCACCGGAAATTAATCGGAACACCTATTTTGATTGTAAAAAATATTGAAAATAGCTTTAACATGGAATCACCTATGGACATGGGATTTAGAACCATGGAAATATGTCTAACATTGAATCAACTATAGAAATTTTATTTGAAACCATATTAATAGGTCCGACATGGTATCCCCCATGACTAGAGTTTTTTAGACTGTGGTAGTAGGTCCAAGAAGTCATCACCTACAACTATGGTTTTTAAATTTTTTTAAATATACCTTCCCTCTAGATACAATCTTTAAGAAAAAGAAAAATAATAATTACATATGTATATAAATAAATAAATAAATAAATAAATATATTCATATATAGTGTGTAGTATAGTGGTTAAGTGTTCATTGTAATATAGAAGAGGTATCATGGTCGAATCCTGAATATATATTTTATTTTTTCAAAGCCTATTTCCACAGTTTAAACTATGGCTGTAGGTAATCCATGTTAAAATATTCTACAACCTTTTTTTTAAAATTGTGAAAATATCTATCCTCAGGCCAAGTTATAAACTACAGATATAGGTAATCCATGATGGAATATCCTTTTTCCACAGTATTTAAACCCATGGAAAAAAGTACTATACAACCACAACATAAAATGTGGACATAGGTAAGACAATTATTGCAATGATTCTAAATTACACCATTTAAAAAACCATGTTCATACACTAAAACCATGTTTTTAACCTATTTATACTGTTTAAAAAAATGGAAAATAAGTAAAATTTTAAGTTGTGATTTTTTAAGAGAGTGTCATGGAATAAATTTATTTTATACTAGTTAGTGCAATAATGAAAGGAATAATGATTATTTTTAAGAGTTTTATGATAAAATAAAATATCTATATATATACATATTTAATGTTTCGGTTCTTATAAATTGTATATATGATGGGTTGATCCCCATTATAGATCACAATTTGGAATGATATATTTTATATTATGGTTTCACCCTGTTAGCATCATGTAAGACTGATATATTTTATATGATGGGTGGACCAAGGTTTCACCAGGTGAGATTGATATATCTTACAGAATTGGTGTGCCCAGATAACACTACAATACACTAGTTGACTTTATTTATATTTAGAGGAAAGAAGGAGTGAGTTACCAAATGTTTTTTATGTATTTAAACGGGCTCTAGTCATTTCTGACATAGTTTTGAAATGGGTTATGAAGATTATTTTCTAAGATACCAACATGTTTAATTTATCATTTCGAGGGTTTTTAATGATTAATTTGATCAGGATTGGAATCACATGGATCTTGATTATTTAATCCTATAAATATTTCCATTGATAAATAATTATTCCATGTTTCATGATTGATTATCCAATTATGTTATTCTCATGCACTTGAATTATTTCATTATACCCTTATTCTCTTCATATGGTCACTAATGATATTCAATAATTAATTACTATGTTTACCATTATTGAGAAATTTTAATCACACTTATTATATTTCATCTTCCCCATGTTACGAATAATGATGTTAAAAAAATTATTTCTAAGATTGATTTATAAGAATTTTTATGATGACTTATTTTGAAATAATAAAAGAAGGGTATAGTGGGAAATATAATCTCTTTAAGCCATGTTTATTGATTATGTAAGTGTTTATACTGATTATTTAAAACTATAAAATAAAATATACTTGGGTATATAAGTGATAATATATTTATTTTTGATTTTTTATGTTTTTATGGGGAAAATTGATTCACCTTCATTAGTATCTAAGATGAAAATGTTAAGATCATTTTTTAGCACCAGTTTTGGGAGTGTGGAATCAAGGTTTTTATATTTGGTGTCAGAACTGGGTTTAGATATATTTGAAGATTAAGATTCATTCATAACAGGTTTTATTAAGATATATGGATACCATCATTGGTTTATGAGATTAAGGTTGGTCATAAGTTCATTGTCTTAGACACATATTTTGAGTATTTATGAGAAGAGATCTTAAAGTGATTAATGAAATTTTAGGAGATTATTTATTGGGATGAAGTATATGTTAATAATTAGATTAATGTAAATTTTGAATTTAAATTTTGTAGTTAAATTTTTTATGGAATTGATAACCTTGAGGGTTTATGTTATATTGGATATTGAGGTAAATATGGATACACATGTCTTATCATATAGATCACTATGGAAATTGATAAGTATTTTGGCGACAAAGTTATAGATGTTATTTCTGAATAAGATATCTATATTTCTTATAATGTATGATGAATGGTTTTAGATAAACTTTTGGGATAAAAATATATTTAATTATGTGGTTATTTAGGTTATTTAGATATAGTGTTTTTTTGTAATGATTTATTTTGAAATTTGGGCATTACTATTGAATGTTAGAGATTAATGATATGATGATTTATTAATTTTTGGAATTATATTACCTTGGGTTAATTTTTTTATTAGGTTGATTTATAAATATAGTAGGAATATATTTTATCCAATTTATGGTTATGTGATGCTTTGAAAGTTGATTTTATCTCTTTATGCATGAAAAATTCTACTTGAATACTCACTATTTAGAGTAAAAGATGAGATTGTGATGGAAATTTATTAAAGTATGATATTAAATATATCAATTAAATATATTTAGACAAGTATTTTCTGTCTATATAGTAAAATAATTCCTTAAATCTAGATAAATGATCTTGAAAAATAATATTATTCCATTACCTTTATATCTGACGTATCAATAATCTTTAAATTCAACATAGATTTATGTTTTTTTTGGTTATTAAATATCTATTTGTCAATCACTTTATTGTGATCAGTGATCTCTTTCACTCCCCATAATTGTTTATTATTTTTCATCCATGCCTATATTTTTAATTCCCACCAATTTTCTCTTATTTGGAAACCAATTATTTTTTGTTTTAGATGACCTTCATGCATCCCTATATCTCTTATAAAGAAGAAGTTTTATTAACAATTTTTATGAAATGAGTTTCCAAAAATGGTATTTTTAATAATACAAACTTTATTGTTGATAAAAATTTCTAATTCTAAGTAGGAAATTTATTAACGGGGGATAACATTACATTGTGAGATTTTAAAATAAGAACGTTATGATTGATAGCGTATTCAACACGCAACACCCCACTTAAATGACTCACAAAATATATTCCCAATATAACCATGATGTTAAATTAGAAGGTATGAATAATATTAACTAATTTATAAATAGTATATAAATTTCTAACTCAATATATAAGTATATATAAATTCGTAGTAAATAATCACTCATTTTTTTCTAAATTCTTTTTAATCATAAAAAATTTATTATTTTCAAAAATTATTTTTTAAGTTTTTGGGACAAAATATTATAATTAATATTTTAAATTTTAAAAAATTTAATTTAAAAAATGAATTTAATTTTATAAATCATAATATCAATATAAACATAGGGAGGAGTTTTTAAAATTTTCATAAAATGTTGATTTCTTAGTGAATAGCGAAAAATACCAATTTTTTGTAAAATTGTTAATTCTTTTTAATAGATTAAGTAATTTAAAAGAATAAATTTGTTTTTAATATTATTTAAAGTAACATAAGTATCAATTAGTTATATTTAATCCACTTTATTACATTTTAATCATCTATATATTAAATTTTAGTGTATGTTTTTTTGGGTTAAAAATGGATTTTTTCCAGAAACTGTTTTGAAGTGCATAATATTTATCAATTTTCATATACTAAAAAAACCCTAATGAGGATTTTTTAATTGAAATTTAAATATCATATGTATATAAATATGTGTTTAAAATTTCAAAATGATTATTACTGTTTATAGAGTTGAACACATTGCCTCTAAGTGGCCTCGCTCTCCCATCTTCCTGAGCTAGGGTTTCCTCTAGTGGAGATTCAGAGGGGGAGGAATCTGTGCCACCTCAGCTTTATCTCCTCATCCACTCTTCCACCCCTTTCCATCTTCTCTTCCCCCTATTCATCTCAGTGAGCTGGTCCTCCTCAATATTTTTCGATCCCTTTCCGCTGTAAAGGCGCTTCTCACCTCAGTCTGCCTTTCTCTTTCTTCTATTTCCCATGTACTCATCCCCCACTTTCCTGATGTTGTTCATTGGTGGGTCTTCCTTCACCTCTTTCCCCCCTATTAATATCTTTACCCCCACATCAGACCTCCATTTTGGGTCTCTGTGTTGGTTCTTCATGCGGCTTGGGTCAACGCTGGTGGGGGAGTTCGAGGTTCTTCTCTTCTTCTTCCCTTGCTGTTCAACCCATCATGCTCGACCCCATATTGGTTAGGCCCGATGTGGGTTTGAGGATGTATTGGGATGGTGTTAGAGGGGGGATGATAGTGGTCTCAGTGCATTTACATCGTATATTTGGGTTCTTTCTCTCTGGTTTGGTTTCCTTATTATTTGTCCATAGTGATGTTTCATTTGACGATGTCTTCCTGCTTTCATTTGGCCTGTCCTTCATTTTTTTGGTGTCATTCAGATGGTTTTTTCTATGTTTCATTTATCAATTTTACTATGGTATTATATTAATTTGTGGTTTCTGATGGTAGTGATTCCAACGTTTCATTTGTGATGGTACCGACGACTACGATACGGGCGGATGAAGTGTCCATCATCGATGGATCTAGTTGTTTCAACTCTGTGGAAGGTGATGTGATGATGGTGAGATGGTATGTGTTATATGGTAGTGTTCCAATGCTGCAGAGTTACATTCGCTGGTGGGTTCTCATCTGTAGTGGAGCTGCCATGGATGTGGTTGATTTTCAGGGGGAGAGGCTCGAGGTGACGACACTAAAGTTTTCATGTCCCAAGAAGATGTGATGGCGTTAGGTTTGATGCATGATTTTTAGATTTTCATGTTTAGATGTTAGGGTTTGGGTGGGAGGATAAAGGCAATTAGGTGGTATGATGGTTGTTGTTTGAAGTTTGAATTTATAAGATCGTATTTTTGTTCTCAATGGCCGAAAAAATTGGATATGAATGACCCTAGTGAGTTGAAGATGGCTGTGATGGGTTGATAGCGGCTGACTCTTGTGGCTCCTAGTTTTTTGAATCTGCGCACTGGGTTTAAGTATATTTTGTTTTCATTCTTGAAGTTTGTATTTTTTGTGTATTTGAATTCTGAATTGTTTGGTTACCACTAAAAAAATTGTATTTTAGAAAATTAAAAAAATTGATATGGTGGGGGTTTTAGAGTTAATATAAAATCATATTTTTCTTGAAAAACACCCTTATTGAAAAACCAGCTTTTCCTCGCATCAGCAGGTTCTATTTTAAATTAAATTATTCTAGTTTTGTGAATTAAATTTGGAAAACTAGATTCCATATTTGGAAGAATAATATTTTAAATTATATAATACGATCAACATAACTTTTTTTGTCTTAATTAATAGTGAAAAAAAATAGTTTACCATAGTTAAGATGAAAACAATTTTACCGTGGGTTAAACTAAAAAGGTAATAGTTAAAATGATATTAAAACATATATAAATTATATTTTATTGTAATATTTATACTTTAATAATTATAATTCTATATAATAGTTCAATTTGTATCCCTTTTTAATGATATAAACTTGGGAATCACTTTTTCTTTTCAAAAAGTACAAGTGGGGCACTCACATTAATTATAAAAGGCCACCCCTCTCCTCTTCTCTTCAAACCATAAAATCCCTTTTGACCAGGAAGGAAATGACCAAATACCTTAATCAATTTCCTCTCCATTACCATTATCCCATAGTTTTATCATAACATCTACATATGAAAGATTTTTGTTCTAACATAAGGAGGTTGTCTGAAGAAGAGGTATCATGCTTCACTGAGCATTTTAATTTTATTTATTATTCCACCTCATTAAAATTTTATTAAATTATTAAAATATAATAAAACCAGTATAATCCATATAATTATATGTTTTTATGTTAATTTCATAACTTAAATCTTTCTTATATTCCATAAAATGGAAAATTTAACCATCATTCATCTGTACAACGGACTACCGTGTTACGAACCAATACAATTCGTTTTCATCACCTCCCCTTAGGGATATTTATAATGATATATTTAAATTACATATATATATATATACATTATATTTTAAATATATTTTCACTTATATAATTATTATACCCCATATACCTATGTAATTTCTATTCTATGAGGGATACGATAACATCGCCAGTGCGTACAAAAAACTACCACCCTGCGAAATGATATGATTCTTTTTTTCAATAATTCTTTACATGGAAATAAAAAAGGTTAAATTTCATAAAAATATGTGATATATATATTTTTGATATTAATTTTATCTTTATAATTATGAAAATATAATATATCATTTTATTTCGTACCATTCTACTTATTAGAAAATGACAATGTCGTTTGTTAGTACGTGTGGACTACCAACTCCATGAAGTGATGTGATTATTTTTTCATAACCACATCAAATGGAAGATATACATTATTATATTTAATTAAATCGTATTATATTTAATATACTATGGACATTATATTAAAATAAAATAATAATTACCTTTTTTCAATAATAATCATTGAAAAATTGAAACGTTACACTTTTGTATGTATGGCCTACCATCTCCATGATTGTAATATAGTTCATTTTTCATAACCATAATTATTGATTGGTTTAGAAATTATAATTATTTTTTAAATATGAAAAATATTTCTTGAATATTTTTTTGGATATGATGAAACAACAACGCTTTTGATAATAATTAACATATCAAATTGTTTTTCAAAATATGGACTGAACATCCCAAAAACACCTGATGTGGAATTAACTAATTAAGTATTAAATTATGTCATGAAAACAAATAAAATAAGTTATTTAAGTATAACGTATTAAAACTATAAATCATTCTTAAGAAATAAATTATCTATATAATGTTTTTATACTGGAGTAAGAGGACATACATGCAATGTCTGGACTTGAGGTAAGGGGTTTCTTGTCTTGATCTTACTTCTATGTGACATAATCCATATTCAATAATTATTATTTATTTTATTGTGTATATAATTAAAATTATTTTATTTTATGATTATTTTGATGAATATTATTCGATTTACAAGTCCATATTACATTCCCCCTTTCATAAGTTTTTAATCTAAAGATTACCAAAGCAGTAATGGACTCTATCTTAATTTTCTTTCATTGGAGAATATTTTAATGTTACACACCTAATTAATTTTATATTGTGCATGTACTAACCCATTTAAATTTAATATAATTTAATATTTATAGTTCATCGTATTTTTAGTATATATTTGAATAATTTCATCAAAGGATATTTGATTTTAATGTTACTAATTTGTAATAAATTTCATGACTCAATTTCTTTTCATTGGGTTTTATTACTTCTTCATTACCTTCGATATTCTAAGATTATATCTGCAATTAAATTCTATTATATTATGTTTTTTAAACTTTATTTTATGATTATTTTAATTTTATTTACGTAATAGACTCATTTATTAATTCTTAATTCATTGTTATGATCATTGTACAGGTTGCTCGTCTAAAGTTGTCTTCTTTGGGACATATGTCATGTTATACATATATCTTATTTTATAAGGTTTTTATAATGACCCCTCGACATGTTATATCATGAATATGCTTACATTCCTGATATTTTAATTATAATTTGAATTTATGATTTTATGAGGATTACGATTGAAGAGTTACCAATATTGAAAAGTCTTTATGTTACAATATCCTTTCTTTAGGGTTTGTTTGTGCTGAAGCTTATTTTAGTGAAATCCATTTGTTTCTATATAATTCAAAAACTTATATTTATTCTAAAGAGGTTAAAAATGTGGTCAATATGTTTTATTTTCTTTTATCCCCCTTTTGATTAAATAAATATCAGGAAATTCTTTTGTAAGTGATATATATATTGTATTTTCTTTTAGATTGGATACCTCTCAATTCTATATCCATGCTTTCTAAAATGATTTCAAAAATTATATTTTCTTAAAATAAATTATTTCCTTAATTATTTTTCATGATATTTGAACTTCTTTTAAAAGGTTTTTAAAGGAATTTCTTAATGATTTATAAATGGGTCTCTTTGACTCCCTTTGCAAAATGTTTTAAAAGGAATCTTACTATCATTTTCCAAACAAGCCACTTTTCAACCTTTACTAAAAGTTTAAGTTGAATATATGTTTTAACATACCCCGAATGAAAAAATTCCCCTGTCATTAAAAATAATTTTTTAAAGATTCATCAATAATTTTAATGGTTATTTTCAAAAAATGGTATTTTTTCTATAATTTGTGAATTTATAGTTTTTAAAAAATATTTTCAAAGTGAAATGGTTATTTTACTCAAGAATGTTTTAAGGATATTTCAATGGTATTTCTGTTAATCAATTTCAAAAACCCTTGATATTACATATTGTCTTTTGTGATATGTTAAAATTATAATATCCTTATTCCATCTCTATTGGTATTATGATTATTATAAGAGATTTTTATGTATCCTATTTCTTTTCCACTGGTTAGTGAAGATATGAAAGTAGTAATGATTTTATTTTTGAGTTTAGTTATAAAATTAAATCTAAATGTACATTATTTATTTTTTGGTTTTTTAATTTTTATATATGATGGGTTGTTCCCCATTATAGATCAATGGTGATCCAGATATATCATATATTATGGGTGCACCCAGGTAGCACCAAGGGATCTTAATATAACTTATATGAAGTGTGCACCCAGATAATTTCAGGTGGGATCGATATAAATTATAATATGGATTTCCCCAGTTAGTATGAGTGATCTTGATATAGATTATATCATGGGTGCAAAAAGATAGTGCTCCAATTGATTTGGTAATTCTTATCATATTTGAAATAATAAATTAGGGAGTTACTGATGGGTTTTCTCATATGGATTTAACTGGGATCTAGTTATTTCTGACATGGGTTTAAAATAGGTTTGAATATGATGTTTCAACATAAAAATACATTTTTTTATTCTTTATATGAGGTTTTAATTATTCCTTTGATCAATATTTAATCACATGGCTAGTGATTATTAATTCTTATAACTATTTCCACTGATAAATCTTTCTGTCATTTTTCTTGATTGATGATCATGGTATTGGTGGATATGGATATTTGTATGTTATAATAATTCACTTTTACTATGTTATCATGACATTATTAATTTATTATGATCACTAATGTAATTAAATTATCAATACTTATGTTTACCATTACTAATCATTTGAGCTCACCCTTCTTATATTTCCTCTTACCATGTTTTCAATAATGATGTTAAATTAATTATCTATAGAAGCACTTTATATGGATGATTATTATGACACTGAAATAAGAAATTATGGGTATATTGGGAAAGATACTCTCTCAAAGCCATGGTTATTATTTATGTAGGACGTTTTCTTAATTATTTAAAACTCTAATCCTAAAATTTCATTTGGTATATAAGTGATACAATAATTAATTTTGATGTTGTAAGTTTTGGAATGTGAAAATTAGCTCAACTTCACCTATATAAAATCTTAAAATCAATTGATCATGTTTTTAGCATCAGATCTGGGAGTGTTGGTTCTGGGATATTATACATCATAGTTTAGACATTTATTTTTATGAAATTCATCCTTATATTTTATATCTATATAAGAACCATTATGATTTTTATCATGAACTTTGACATGGGACACATCTTTCACATAGGATTTATCCACATGTGAATTTATTTCTCTTTAAAAAAATTATTTTTTGTATTTAAAATTCATTTTTTATTCAGTAATAGGTTTGAAACTTTTTTTCAATAAATATTTAGTATGGATATATTCTTCAAACATCCCATATAATCTAGTAATAAATGAAATATATTTTTCATTTAAATTATGCCAATTTTTTTACTTTCATTACAGATAACCTACTTATGAGTTTTCTAATAGAGGTATGATTAGAATGGTCGGAATGATTGGAATAAAACACATACCCTTACTATAGTGGATTGTAACATCTTTTTTAAAAACTTCCACTAACTTCAGAATGGTCAACATATATCAGTTCTACACAAAAAAACTAGAAATTTGGCTAAATAGTCGATTGTAAAGGGATATTTTTCCGTATATACTTTCCTAAAAAATATGATTTTCCCTTAACACTTATCGAGACCTTATTGTATGTATTTATAGAAATTATACTATTTACCATTTTCATAGGAATTTCCATGGTTATTTTCTTCTCATAACTTAGAGGGGTTCCATAATAGAAAAGGTCATGTTTTCCACTGGAATTTGGTCTTTATAGAATAATAATTATTCCATTATTTTCATCAAATTTATCAAAAAGTTTCTTCATATCATTGTACCCTAATAAAGGATAATCAGATAAAATGTGTAATGAATCTATTTGAATTGGATTACCCAAGATTATCATAGTTCTTTCTTGAACAATTTTAAATCATCTTCCAATCACTACATTTTTTTTATTTTAATGATAAGAATTCATATATTCCTTTAGCATATTTCTATTAGATATATCATTCAATAATTCTTGGGAAATTTTATCCACCTTTATATTTTGTTATTTCATCTTGGAGTTTATCTGAGCAATGAAATCCTTATGGATTAACTTCTCTTGTGGGCACTATTGTTTCTAATTTACCAGTTATGTTAGGCATGTATAAATTTTATCTCTCATAGTCTTCATGTTTTAAAATTATTTTGATTTTAGTACCTTTCCCATGGAATCAACTTTATGTTTTTTTCAATTTTGTTAATGTATCCTTCAAATCTTTGTTGAATTTGTCATTTTGATCCCTAATATTAGTATCCAATTCAATAATTATGTTCATGATTTTTAATTTTCATAATTCAATTTTCCAAAATTTTACACTGATCACTAAAGAATTGTTTTCCTCTTTTATGTTTATTTTCTATTTTTTTATATTCTTATCTACCTCTTCTAATAAGTGGATATCTTCCACATCTAGATTCCTTGGGATCTTCCAATCATTATTATAACCAACATCACTTTGAATATTAGTATCCTCAACTAATCATATGGTATCCAATTAAGGGAAATATATGAGAGATACCATAAAATTTTTGTGAGGTGAATCAGGGTATAAAACTTTTCTAATATAAACACTTTTTTCTATGAACTTTTACCTCCTTAAATGATATTGACTTCATAATTATAAGGGCCTCTCCTTTTTTTTCTTCTGTAAACATTTCTAGTATTATAACCCCTCTTGATGTAAACTATTAAGTAGATTGACCTAATTATTTATTAATCCTTACATAATAATTTTTTTTCATAAAATAATTAAATAAATAAAGCATATATGATACAAGAATTGTTTTATTGGTTCACCCATATAGAGATAATACAAGGAGTATTCAAAAAGTAATGTGATGATGCACTACAATCCACTATACACATTATTCGTTGGGGGGTTTAGGAAAGGTCAATACTATTCCAAAGATTAATCCATTTATAAATTTTATGGACAAATAATTACTTCCCAAGGATCATTTCATCCACTCTGTTATCTTTTCTCAATACCCCATGTAAGGGAAAAAACTTTATCATGCATGCTGATGTAAATAAGATCACCAATATTGTTAATGAAACGAATATATATTGGTTCACTTTCATCTCCATAAGATAATTATTTATATTATTTTAATAACTTTACCATGAATCTAGGCATATATTTTACATGATTAATTATGGAAAAACCTTTTACTTAATTTTCATTTTTTTAAGGAGGGATAAAACATTCATCTATCTTTCTTCTAGTACAAAACTGAAAACCTTTCCTTCTCTTATTTAGTATCATATATTTAAATGATCATCACCTTTATATATAATAACAATCCCCTTATCTTTTTTTATTTTGGAATATATCTCTTCACAATATTGGATATACAAATAATGATCAATTTCTAATTTCTAAAACACAAATATCCATATTATATCAGTTAATATTAAACTATATTCGACATTTAAATAGACTAATATATTTATGGATATAGATATATCCCTAATTATAGCTTTCCATAATTATGTTATCTCTCATTAAAATAGATTCTACACACGTCCCTCATGAATATCTATGAAATTTTATGAACAAAATAGGAAAATATATCCATCACATCTATTTAAGAGTAAAATCCCTTCTTTCAATTCTTGGTTTTAATTCATGTAAAAAATGAAGCATAAACATGGAAACTTGTTCAATTATTCTCCTTCATAGTGTGAGACTTCCCTTTACAACATGTAACATTATCTCATCATAAAATAGAAGATATATTTTCCATATTTGAATATGTGATCACTTTTAAAAACCTCCTAGAAAAACATACTTGCATAATTCTACAGCTTCTACATTTACTTGAAACAAAAACACTATGGTGTGGATTCTCAAATACCCACACAATTCTTAGTCTGATATATAATCCTACAAAACTATAAAAAATATAGTAATTAAACTTAGAAATATCAATGATTACTCTTCCTCAATTTTTGACTTGATTTTATCCATTATTATCTAGTTGATTTATTAATCATATTTTATGATTAATAAAATATATTTTAATTCTACTACAACTAGAACAAAATTCATCTAAATTGTCTACGAAAATTACCTCGACATGTTTCCATGATGATTCTTATATTCAATCAAGTTTGATTTCATAAAATTCGATGATTAAAAAAAATGACTGCTATAATATTCCAAATGACTTTGTTGAATTGTAGGATGTACCTTATGATTTCAAGCATCACCATTATGATTTTAGTTTTTCTATAAAAATAAAATTATTCAAAATTGTAGCCACAAAAATGAAAATTTTATATCAAGGGATGATGCTTATGTTTTCACAGGGTTCATAAAAATGAATCTTATGTTCTTAAATTTTCTACATAATGAATATTACGGTTACATGGAAAATCCATGGATTTTCTATTTTCAAATATTTCCATCCCTATATTACTCCTACAAAAAATAGATAACTCTTCAATGACTCAGAATAATTTCTAGTCCACTACCCTAGTTACCTTTACACGCAGGTCTAAGTGAACCTTAATCTTATAAAGTATCCAATTTCATATTCAGTAAAACAATTTGAGGATATTATTTTCATTGGGAGTTTTTCCATTACTATTTCATATATTTAATAAAATGTAACACATCATTTTGAAGGGATCACACATCATAATCAACCATTTTAAAATACCCTAATTCCTCGGGTATCCTCCAAAATATCAAAACACCTTAATTTTTTTGGAATATTTAGGGTTATATACTAGAAATATAAAACTAATAACATTTTTACCTTCTTGACTTCCAATTCTGGATAAATTCTAGAGTATCCATGGCTTCACTTTCTATATATTCTTTTGGAATAAAATATTAGCCCATCACAACATTTGGATCCTCAACAGAACCTTTTCTGTTACCGCTTCAAAAAAATACACCAACATGTTTCCTATAAATATATCAATTAAACTTTACCATTGGGATTCCAAAATTTATAATAATATATAGTCTGAAAAATTAAAATCTACATTTCTTATTTGATACTTAAAACGAAGCTATAAAATCATAGAATCTTTTTTGGTATAAGGTTGAATGGTTAACACTAAGGTATAAGAAAAATATCTAGTAAATTATCACCTTTATATCAATGTTTTATTTATTTATTATTTTAATTGAAAATATTTGAAAAATAAAATTTTGAGTGAACATATTTGAAAATGAAAATATAATGAAAGTTCCTAGTAGATAAATAAGATAAAATTTTAATAAAATTTAGAGGATTTAATTAGTATATGGAAAGAAGATCAATTAGTTTTTGGTGGGAAAAGGAAAAGTATTGAGATTTCATATATATAAACATATTATATTTATCATGAGTAACTAAAATAAATGAATATTATTTATATTCAAATATATTTTAATTGAATAAATATTTCTAAAACAACTAGTAAGAAAAATGGAATTTATTTTCTGAAAGAATTTTTTTTGCATGAATTAAAATATATTGAAATAAGTCAGTAAACATATAATTTAAATATATACCCTATGAAATAAATGTTTTGAGTTTTTGAATTAGATTCCCCATGACACAGTTCCTTTTTTTAAAGAAATTGATAAGTGTATATTAATAATTAAGAAGAATAAAAATTAACATATGCATTTAGAAAGCCGTATGAAATATGAGGAGGGACACCATTATTAGGGTGGATTATGACCAAATTGTTTTTGACTTATCAAAAATCATTACTAAAAAAGAGTTTTTTAAAATAATATAGAGGCTTATGAAGTTCTTGAAAATTAATCATACCCACAAAACAACATAAGGAAAATATTTTTAGTGATATTATGATTAATTTTTCTTGACTCTTTCAGAAAACCATAAGAGAACACCATATTATATAGAAAAATTATGGGGTATTAAATGTATAAATATGTTTTTTATAGGAAGTTAATGATAATTATATTTTATATATCTACTAAATGTTATATATATTTTTTAGGGATATAAGGAGTGGTTGAATAAATATTTAGTCTTGAAGAAAGATTTATATGTTTTTATAAATTTGAAGACTGAATGAAAAATATTATGTATATCTGAAACATAATAAAATTGAAAATTATAATTATACATAATGTAATGACTGAACTAAATTTATGAATAATATTTATAGATAATTTATTATTGTAACTAAAAATAAATATCATTAATCAAAGATAATTATAAGAAAATAATTTATTAATTTAATGTAATTAACTTGATTGTATATAAATACCTTTAGAATCATGTAATTCATTATCGATATGAGTGGAATTATCAATGGGGGGGGGGGAAATGTGATTCCAATAAAAATATTTATGTTTTAAAAATTTAAAATTAAATCCCTTAATTTAAATACACACCAATTAAAAAATAAATTAGGTATATATAATTTGATACATTAAAATAATTTCCCAAATTCATGATCAAGACCTAGTTAAAATAAATGAAATTAATTTATATTCTAAAATTATTACAATCACACCAAATAATATACGGATATCATATATAATTGTTTACTATCAATGTTTTAGTTTGAAAACACAATTTAAAAATACTCAGTGAAAAATATTTTTTAAGTGAATTTGATTTACACAAAGAAAGAAAAGAATGAAAAAAACATAATGGAATTAAAACAAGAGGTCATTTCTAAGATGGAAATCAGTTCTATCCACTTGAAAATAATTCCCAACTAGTAAATATTATTAAAAATAAAAAAATAATCAAAAAACAAGATTAGGAAAACTAATTCATAACTTAGATTGTCTTAAAATTGTAGAAACATACACAATAAATCTCAGATAATCACCAAACCTTTCCGACAATTATACCTAGGATTTAAATATAAATAAATATAGTAATGTGTAATAGAGTACTGTTATATATCATATAATGGATTGTTCTCATTAAATTTACTTCAAAAATAAGTATAACATGAATATAAAAAAGAAAAAGAGAAAGAGAGAAAAGTACAATGGAATTTGATGCGACTATTATCTGATTGTGTTTAGTTGATCAATATGGTCCCTCTCTTAGTTTATGATTTTCCATTAAAATTGATAGAATATTAAATATTCATTAAATCTTACTCCCATTTTTTATAGTAGAGTATAGAAAATAGAGTTCCATAGACTGAGTAGGAAAAATATTAGTGAATTTAAAAAATATGTTTGTCCTACTTATGTACAGATTCATTGTATTTATAGAACACTATTATCAATATATCCATTTAAATATATTCATAAAGGATATTGTTATATTTATAATTCCTCAATTTCTTTGTCACCTTTAATAAATTACAAAATATAGTCATTGGGAACTTAGGCATTGTATATTAATACACATGGTTGATCCTGGAAGGTTTCTCTGATTATGCAGTAAGTTACTTACATGATTGGTTTATTCATTATTATTGTCATTATATAACTTACTTTATGAAATCATTTGAATTAATCATGTAGTATCTCAATGAATCCATTTAATTTCTAGCCATGGTTACTCGAAAGCCATGATCAATTGAAATTTCTTTACATGGTTGATGTTTTACTTTATGAGGTCGCTTCAACACTAAGAAAAATCAAAACTATATCTTGGACAATTGATCATCTATATTAATACAGTCGATATATTTCCTCTTGGATGATCTTCTGTAACATTCTTTCTATCTTTTTTATGTATGGTCTAACTAGTGAAACACACATTCTATCCAACATGTAACATTTTTTCATCCAAATCTGTTTTATTTCATAAAACCCAAAACTAATTATTATTACTATATACATGATTTGGGATAATTAAGATAATTAATTTCTAAACTAAGATAATAATATTTCTTTTTTTGATGATAAAAAATCATGGTATAAAATATTTAAAATTATAACATAAATTACCGAACACATGATGAATTTATAGTTTTTACCACTAAATTTTAAATATATCCCCTTTTATATTCAACGTCCAAATATATTCTCCTATAAAAAAAATAAGGGAGTTAACTTCAAAATATATTATCCCCCATTTATAATTATAAAAAAGAATTTTTATTATTAGTGAGATATAGGATTAAATAAATAGGAAATTACATAATATAATTCATTCAAAAAAATAATAAAGGAATAATACATTGAATATTAATTCAAAAATTAACATGTAAATATATAAAGATTTTTTATTAGGGACTATAATAATAATAATAATTTTCTCCCCTAATGGAAAAATGATATTTTGGAACATTTTATTTTATTTTTTAATGCTCATATATAATCTTGGGAAGAGGATTATATGGTTCACTAATGATAATAATCCAAGATATAGGTTCTATGTTCGATACATTTTAAGTAGGATAAAAACTAGAGGGTGTAGATATGGGTTATTCATGGTTAGGTACCAAATAAGTAGTTTATTAGGATTTCTGAAGGGAATAGGTGAAGGAATTACTAGAGCAGTTTCAAAAATATACAAATTTGGTACAATTATCATCATTAAGTGACATGAATCATGAGATCCGAGCTCAATAATATATAAAAACTGGGTATTTTTATTTAAAAGGATATCCAATAAATGTGAAATAACCTTCATCTGGTCAACTTCAGTCTTGGTGGATTATGTTTTTGGGGTAATTTTGAGATCATTTGAAAAATTACAGATCTAGTATTTAAAACCATCCTTTGTGAAAATCCTTGAAAAAATAATACTTAATGGACTATTGATTTTTTTTCTATTTTTTACCTTTAATTTAGAATCTTATCATACCAAATAAAAAAGTATTATGAGACTGAATTTATAGCTAGATTGAATCACCAATCAAGTTTCATAAAAATAAATTGGCCAAATTTGAAAAGCATCTGTTACAATATACCACATTAAATATTCATAAATTAAATTAGTAGGAGGAGGAGGAGGAGGTACACTATATGTAGACACAATAGTAATAAACCTGGAGGTAGAGGACTGGGAAAATAAAAAAATGTCTCTATAAAATTCATCTATAATAAAATTATTAAAATATTTATAATGAAATACCATTTTCTCATTTGTCCTTTGAATTTATTTTTCACATTAGATCAATCTCACAATACAATTTTGTGTAGATATGTTAAAAAATTGTGAATATGTATAAGGATATAACTTATTCTATATCTATCTCAAATATACTTACAAAATAAAAAAATATATTCTTCATCAAATTTAGAGAATCCAAATTAAACACATGAAAATCTTTTTTTATAATATAAAACGATGATAAATTATAAGGTGAAGGTGAAAATTGTATAGGAGATAATTTCTAATTGTCTTCCAAAAATCCATCTAAAGAAGTAGTTAACTATTTCTAAAAAGAAAGAACGAAAACCAGTCTAGCACTTCTCATCTCAAACTAAAAAATTGGCCCTAATCTAGATTTTGTATCTTCAATTGGATTAACAAGAGTTGGTATAAATATTTAATATTTTATTTGTTCCATATTTCAATCTAATTCCTGTTCTTATTTAGATCCTGATAGATCTAGTATAAATAACATCAATTATTTTCTCTAAATCAATTTGATCAACTAAATCTCCTTCAATGAGTCTTTTGTGAAATTTAGATGGAAGTTACACCATGATTAGGTGTACTACCTCCATTATGATCATTACTATATTTCTTATAATCAAGGTAATTGTCCTGACCCGTCCACCGGGGCCCGTGCTGTGACTACCCAAAGCCCACCTTCCTTAGGCCACGGGCTGACGACTAGCACAAAAGGCATATTTCCTAAAACTAGGAAGGCATTGCCTTTAAAACCTGTAAACTCACGCAACCGAGCACACAACAAGATATGAACACGAGTAAACTGATAGTAAAAAAGCGTGTGTACAGTAAGTAAAGGGGGCCAGAGTACAAGACCAACTGGAAAGTATGAGAAAAATAGAAAGTAAAAGTAAGTTGAATAGCTCCGGTGAACACCCACCAAGGATCCTACCTGAAGGATAGGTACAAATCTCGAATGGTCATCTCTACAGTATGCCTCATCTAAGGTCCACCTCCAAGCTACCTTCAGTCCTGGTACCCTCATCCACAGTCAGCATTGTCCGTCGTCTGCACCAAACACAACAACGTGCATGCATTTCCCATGTAGGGGTGAGTATGACGATACTCAGTAGGGACCCCGAGACCCTCAAGGTCTCACAAAATCCACAAAAGATAAAAAACAAAGCATGTAAACCAGTGACAACCCTACTTAGGTACATGACCATACATATAACTAAGTTATCAAGTATACCCATCTCATTCATGAGGAAACTCAAGGCCCAAACCCTTAGCCAAGGTATAATTATTGCACAAAGGAAAGAATACCATGAAGGTTACACCATGAAGGTATGTAACAAAAAGGTAACGCCACATAGAAGAATACAAAAAAGGCATCACCATGAAGGAAAGTATCACACAAGTTCTCCACACAAAATAATACCACCAAGGTATTACCACGAAGGAAAGTACCACAAATGTACACCACACAGAAGAATACCACATAGGTATCACCACGAAGGCAAGTACCACACAAGTAGGCCACAAAGGAGAATACAAAAAAGGTAACACCATGAAGGTAAGTACCACGCAGGTACACCACACAGAAAAATACCACAAAGGTATCACCACAAAGGTAAGTACCACACAGGTATGCCACACAGAAGAATACCACAAAGATATCACCATGAAAAAAGTACCACATAGGTACGCCACACAGAACAATACCACAAACGTATCACCATGAAGGAAAGGACTCAACTCACATAGGTTCGCTACACATAAGAATACCACCAAGGTATTACCATGAATAAAAGTACGACACAAGTAGGCTATATAGAAGAATACAATAAAGGTATCACCATGAAGGTAAGTACCACATAGTTATGCCACAGAGAAGAATAACAAAAATGTATCACCATGAAGATAAGTACCATGTAGGTATGCCACACAGAAGAATACCACAAAATTATCACCATGAAGGAAAGGAATCTGCTCACACAGGTTTTCCACATAGAAGAATACCACCAAGTTATTAACATGAAAGAAAGTACCACACATGTATGCCACACAGAAGAATAGCATAAAGGTATCACCATGATGGTAAGTACCACACAGGTACGCCCCACAATATAATACCACAATGTTATCACCACGAAGGTAAGTACCACGCATGTATGCAACACAGAAGAATTCTATAAAGGTATCACCGCAAAGGAAATGACTCAGCTCACACCAGGTATGACTTGGGTATGGTAGTAAAGATGATTAGATGTAATTACTGAATCATCTTACTCTGTTAAGAGGAAGACCCATGTAGGATCCAAAATCATAAGACCCACATAGGATCCTAAATCATCAGACCCATATAAGATCCTAGTACATCATCATACCCACATAAAATCCCAGTATAGAAAACCCACGTAGGATCCTAGAGTAGTCCCGGATGGATTCCTAGAGCGGATCCGAGTGAACACTCGAAAAAAGACCCATAAAGGATTCCAAAGCACATACCCACATAGGATACCTTTCTCATGTTACATCCAACTACAGGGTTCCCGCACTAATCTCGCTTGATTCCGGGAGGGTCCACATCTCAAGCCACATGTTGGTACTCCAACTTCCATGTAGTTCTATGAAGAATTATCCCAACATGATTCCATGAAAAAGGGGTCTCAATGCAATAGATGGTGTGTCAATCAGACACTCTTTTTTTAAGTTATTAGCCTTTTAGTCCTGAGGGCCCAGTTGGATTCGTGTTCGATCCAACTGGGATCTACCCCAACTTTATCAGAAGCCGAAGTGGGGTATACCAAAAGGACCATCTCGATCCAAGGTTTCCGGCACCGTATAAGGTTGGTCAAATGGACACCCGTAACTCAATATGTGACCGAAAGAACGAAAATGGTCGAAGTAGGTCCAGGTCCGGTCCGACCCGGTTCAGGTCCGACCTGGCCCGGCCTGCAGGCCCGACCCGACCCACCATGCGGCGGACCACGGTGGTGTAGCTGTCCATGATGCGACAACCTGCCGTGGCTGGCTGGATGACCATCCCCCTCCTATGCAGGGCGTGGTCGCACACCGTGCCTTTTCCGGCACCCGACAGTGATTCGACCACCCTCCCCTTTCCTCCGCGGCACAAGGTTGCGTCTCTTGCATTCTTGGCGGTGCAGACACACGCCGCCGTCCCCTTCGTGCGGCCGACTGAAGTGCCGGCCGCCACCCTTGATCTTCCACGGACAATAGGCCGCATCTCTTCTCCGGAGGCGCGGTTACACCACTGGCATCTTCACGGCTGGCTGTGGTGCCGACCATTGCTCTCGAGTCCAACCATTGCCAATCGCCGACATCAGTCACCATCCCCCTCCACCACGAAGAACGCGTCAAAAACCACAATGGTTGCGGAGAGGTCAGGCCATGTTAATTTGGCCCACACCCTCCACATTAGGGAGGTAGCAAGGGGCTCAATAATTCTTGAATAATGAAGAGTATCTTGAACGAGTAAGGGGGTATTCAAAACAATAAAACCTACCTCAAGAAAAATGGTGAGCATGCATTTGTGGAAGCAGGTCAGTGTTCGTCATCCAAAATAACCTCCAACGACATCACTCATTCTTCGATATCCTATTCAGGGTTTGAGTTTTTCTTATCACCTCTCACTAGTACCAGCTCCTTACTCTAAGGGTTTGGCGTCACTGCACTTTGTCAGCACTTCGTCGCTTGGTTAAGTAGTGTCGACACCTCTCCCCAAGATCTATATAAATAAGAGAGGGTAAGGGTGTTCAACGTTCATGGGATTAATGGAGGCCCATTAATTAGGAACCTTCCTAATTCCCAAATAGTTCGGTTTCTTAGAATTGAAAGGTCATGACATTTATTGGCCTGAAACGTCACCGGTCCCACCTTACCGCTCGTCCATTGGAGGAATATAATAAAAATAAAATAATAAAGTTATTTTATTTATTCTATTAAAGGTTTCAAAAACTAAATTTTTCTTCGGACCTACTATGATCAAAGTGAAGGTCTCCTTAAGAAAATATCAGTATTGTGAGATCAACAGTGTCCTCAAATTTCAATTCTGAGCACCGGTTCAAAAGTTACAAAACGCCTCTTGCGCGTTTATTGAACGTACCCAAAAAAAATTTCAGAAAATTATTTATAGTCAACCTCGACCCATGCCGGTCAAGGTTAGGATCTACCTATGTAAAATACACCCCAAAGAACCCAACGATACACTCAAATTTCCAATCCGAGTTACCGTTTGAATGTTATGGATTTTACAATAAAATAATTGTCACTTAATTATTTTATTTACTTCCAAAAACTAACTTTCACTGGTGGCCCACACTGACCAATGTTAGTATCTTCCTAAAGAGAGTGTACCCTCACGAGTTCAGTGGTGGTCTCATATTTTCAATCCAGGTTACTGTTTGTGAGTTATAAGCATTAGAAAAGTAAAATAATTTATTTAATTATTTTATTTACGATTATTCCATTTTTCAGTTTTGTCACAGGAGGCTCGTGCCAATCACAATTAATATTTAATTGACTCAGAGATATTTTTCTATTTGGAAAAGTATAAAAATTAAAAATCTCTAAAGCATCATAATCAAATTCTTATTTTCTTAAATTTAAAATTTCCTTTGATTAGAACTATAATATTAATTTGGAAGTATCTATTTTTCTATTGTTAATAGAGTTCTAGATACATGAAATTTCATTGGTTAAGGATTACAAACCCTTTCCACTGATTATCTTACTACATTAGAAAGATAAAAAACCAATTAGTCCTCATAAAAATACTCTACCACTTCAGAATGTTCAATACATGGGTTTGATTTCATTGAATTGGACTCATATGGTTCTTCAACAAATTATACTATTCATACACATTTTCACTTTCAACAACCCATGTATTTATCCAGGGGTTTTAATTCACTATCATTATTTTACAAATTGTCTGATTTAATCACATCCCTTTTATAGATCCCTACTTTTCCTCCCCTTGAGGAACAAGTCCCTTTAACTCAAGAAATATAGAAATGATCTTTAGATAAATAATAAAGTTGAACTGAGATAAGGGATTAGATGATTCTACCATATACCTCATCAAGAATCAAAGAAAACTAATCTGAACACCATTATTCTATATATAAATAATGAAAATTCATGGTTTCTTAGAATACAAAAATCTCCATTCCTGGGGTCTATCAAATATTGAATGATCTTTATCAAAAATCTAAATTCTCCATTTAACTCAATTTAATTAGGTTTTCCTACGGTTCTATCCCCAAACATCTCTTAAAGATAGTTATTAATGTAAAACACTATATAGAAAATTGGATAATATCTTTGAAAATCCTCTATTTAATATTCTTGAGGTTCCAATAAGCACTTTTCTCATTTATTCAAAGAGAAAACCAACACTTCTCCATTTATAGTAGTTCATATGTAATATTTATTTTACCTAGTTTCAAACTCTAGATTCATTTATGTTTTTTAACCTATCTTGTATAGAAAGTTTATCCATTCTTTCTATGCAATTCACTTCATCCTTAGTGCCAAATAGCTTTCCAAATTTGTGATTTTCTCTATTTTAAACACTCAACATCCTCTTATTTATGTGGAATTTATATAATGTTTGAGAGATATTGGTTGAATATCTTGACTAAAAACTATACATTGGTTTTAAATTATTATTAGGAGGTTATAAATCTGTAGGAACAATAAAATATAATTCTCTCTATATGTGCATCATCAATGTAGAGTTTCACAACGCTTAGGATTTGAAAGGTTTATGAGCTAATGAGTGTTTGGAAATGGTAAGGTAGTAAATGGTATTTAGGGTTTTAGTTTAAATAGAGAAAAATAAAATTCAAATCATTTTATTTTAATTCATTTTTGGAATGAAAATAAGAAATAAAAAAGCATTATAAAATAATAATGTAACACTACAAAATTTTTAAGATAGACTGTGTTAGTAGTTTTACTAACCATGTAAATTGTCTTATGATTACTTAATAGTGTCATGGTTTTTGACATACCATATGAATAAATTACGATATATTGGAATGTTACCTACAACAAGATTAGTCATCATTACATGTTAGGGTTCATAGTTATTTGTGAACTTTGTGACTAAAATATAACAAATTTATGTGTAAACATTAAAAATAAATTTATAATAGATGATCATACCTATTTCATGTCTGATAAAGCTTAGTATCTCTATAATCAAAGGCTTTATGATAATATTAGTGATATTTAGTGAAATTGCAATAAATTAAAGAGTCATATCAACCTTTTGAAAAATTTCTCTCCAAAAGTGATGTCTTATATCAATATGTTTTGTCCTATAGTTAGGAATAAGGTTCATAGATATTTAAATAAAAATTTTGTTTTCATATTTTATTGGGACATGTTATAATTTGTGTCTATAGTTCAGAAGAGTATGTTTCATTCATAAACTTTATGCACAAAACCCTCCATAAAAATTTACTCCACTTCAATAGTATATAATGAAACAAAATTCTATTTCTTACCATACCTTTATAAATTAAAATTGCCTAAAAACTAACATGTTATATATGTGTGTTTTATATGTAACTTAACAAAACTGAACTCAATGTCAGAATAAATCACTAATTAAAATACATGGCCTCTATATTAAAAAAATCCAAATTATTTTTCATTCTTGAGGTATTAAAAAATTATTTGAACAATATTGAAATGAGATTGCCTAGGGTTTTCTTGAAAATGAGCACACATACACACAATAAACATAATATTTAACTTAATAGTAGTTATTTATAATAAAATACCTATCATACCTTTATATATGGTTTGGTAATATAGTTTCATAGTTTAATCCAAATATAATTTAAATTTACAACCCATAGGAGTATTAAAACCTTTAGCACTATACAGGATAATTTTTTTTTAAAATATCTCTTATGTATTTACATTGATTTAAAATAAATCAATCCTTGTTTTAAAAAATTTTAAAATAAAGAAAGTATTTTAACTAACACGTTAAACTAATTTAAAATTTATTTATCATAAATTTATAAAATTAAATACAAAAATAGTTTTTAAATGAACCAAAAATAATATCTTCAATATATATTTATACTACTAAAAAATCTATTGAAATTATTCTAATAAATAGGGTAGATTTATATATATCTTTTGAAAAATATTTTTTAATTTATAAAGAGTCAAGTATATCATACCATGATATAAGATCATCTTATATACTATAGTCTTCTTTTGAAAGTAAAAAAACATGATTCAGTAAACAGGGATTTGAAAAATAGGGGGTGGATCTACAACAACACCCTCAATAATATAACCATTTAGGAATTCACTCAAGAGATCCATAAAATATTGTTTGAAATTAAAATGAGGTGTATATGCTAGAAGTATTATAATAGATTCAGGAGCATATACTAGTGTAACAGAATCTTATTAATCAATTCCTAATTATACACTATAACCTTATACAAAAACACTAGTTTCATTTCTATATTTTTTGCCTAATTTTCAACTGTTTTTCTAAACACCCATTTGGTTGAAATAGTAAGGTAATAACTGGGTATGTCAATTAATTATTACACTCAATTTCATTCAAATTTATCAATTATTATTGGATATCTATTACCTTGTGTTTATTACTAATTGATTCAGTAATGTTATTTGGTTCTAGCTAAGAAAAGTAGGATTAATGTTTAACATTTTTTCTAATAGAGGTTTTGGTTTGAGTAAAAAGTTCAAGATATCTTAAAAAAATCCAAGGAACAGTTCCTTGAATTCCTAATTGTTCAAGGAATTTATGTTCTCATTTCTCTCATGTATTATTCAAGATAATGGTGGTTTATTTGGTCACTATAAGGGGATTTTTTTAGACCCATAGCCTAGTTGGAGGTATTATTAGACTTATTATTGATATTTATATTTTAAATATCATCATTGAGTTTATATAAATAATATTTGGGTTTATATGTATATATCTCATCAAAATAAATATGATAAAAATCTTAAAAAATATTATATTTTTATTAAATACTTGATAAGATTTATGATAGGGTGAATTACCTATAAAAACACTTATAATGATTTGGTGAAAATTTTTATGGATTCTATTTTATATTTAGAAGAACTAATTTTAGCCAAAAACTCTAAAGTAATTATCCTTCATTTTTCTAAAATTCCATAGTTCATAAGGAGTCTTCTTTAAATGTGGTATTATGAGAACCCTATTGATTACATGAAAATGTATATTAACAGCTTCTATCAAAAAATAAAGAGGTAAGTCATGATAATTAAGTGTATTTGAGGAAATGTATTTGAGAGTTCTATTTATCCTTTCAACTACACCATTTTTGAGGCATTCTAGGGTAGAAAAATTATGTTTATATCCATGTTTTGAACATAAAGTCCCAAAATATTTATTATCAAATTAAAACCTTAACCAATTATTAAAAGTCACGATGGTATGTAAAATAAGGATCTCTATAGATTTTTCAAACTTTTCTAGATAGAAACATGTTTCACATTTTTAAACTAAGAAAAAAAGACATGTGATTCTTGAAATTTCGTCCACAATGAAATAAAAATTGAAACTCTAGAATGTCCAAACAAGTTCGTGTGAACTAGTTCTTAGGATTTAGATGTACATACATATTTCTCTAGTTTTAAATAAATTTTTCATTTCTTTAATATTTGATAGTGATTGAAAACTTTTTCTTTTTGAAATTCATGTTTGGATAGATCCAAGACAAAAAAAAATAGTTATCTTTTTAAGTGTTTGAAAATTTTAGTTAACTAGCCTCCTATGATGCAACCATGTTTTTTATGAAAACCATTAAAGAAATAAACATTTTGTGAACGAATGTATAAATTTATAGTTTATGCATTATTAATACTGAAATTAGTAAAAACTAAGTCATGATTGGAATTATTAATCTTAAAAGAATTATTCTCAATCATTATATAATAATAATCATAATATAAATAAGTAATACTATGAAATTAATAATTGAAACAATCAAAATATGAAAATTTAGAAATCTAAATAGTTTTAGAGTTTCTAATTTCTTCAAGACCAATTATTTTTTCCTTTAGAATTATCATTGAAAGTGACATGACTTCCATCCGCTTTAATTATATTCTATAATATTGAGTTGTATCTTGTTATATTTCTAGAATATACACTATCATGATACCATTAAATTTTATAAGGGATATTTATTAATTTTTTTCTAAACATTATTATCGGAGAAATTATTTAGTACCCATAATTTCTTGGGCTTATAAAAGATATCAAATACAGATCTGGATATCATAAATTGATTTAAAAGATTGTTAATAATAAAATTAACCAATTTTGAGAATAAGGTCTTCTTAGGTCCAAAATAATGAGAATTTTTTCCACATCTAGATATTCATTTAGCACTATAGATTAAAGTATTGTTTTTATAACTAAGAACAAAATAATTCATATAAAACTTTCTTTGTTATCTAGTTGTATATCCTATTGGAGTTTTAAATTTATGAATTATTTTTTTACCCATCATCAAATTAAAATAAGCTACTTAATTTAATAAACTACTTGAGATATTTTCTATATTTCACCTTTTCTATTTTCATATAATTGTTTTCTTTTAAAATTTTTAATTTTTTTTATAATTTTTATTAAAAATATCACATTTAGAATTAAAATATAAATCATGAAACATATATATATATATATATATATATATATATTATTAATTTCATTCATAGTTTCTTCACATATAGGAAAATATTCAAATAATTAACCATTAAAAGTTTTATAATGATCTATTAATTGATTTTTAGAAAAGGTAAAATTAGTATATTTTTCCTTATATGAAATATAAAAAACAAATAATTTTACTTTTTCATTTTATTCTTCTCTAGAAGAGTCTAAATAATATGAGTTTTCAACTAAAGCACTCATAGTTTCCTTTATATCCTTCCTGGGTTTCTTTTCCCTTATCATTGTATTTGTTTTTGTTCTTTATCTTTTGTAATTTAACCTTTATATAGACCTTTATTTTGTATTAAAAGAATATAATTTCTCTAAATTGGTTATATTATTTATAGTTCTGCATTTTTTTATGTTTTTCTTATTAAAATTATCATTTCATTTTTTACTTCTAGTATAAGTTCTTCAATATTCTAGCTAGGTGAACTATATCCTCATTACTCTCAGATTTAGATTCACTTACATATAAATTTTCCTTTATTATTTACATTGATTTATACTCATAATTCTTGAATGTTTCTATTTTTTTCTTTTATTTACCACCCTCATTGTCTTATTTAAGTTATTAATATAAAATCATTAGTTTTATAACTAGTTCATTGACTTGTAGTTTTCTAAAGAAACATGATTTTTTTGATGGAAACTATTATAATTTTACAACTACTAGGTATAAATATCATAATTCTTATCACTTAATTCGTATAATCCATAGGCTTTCTGAGTTAAATCAATATATTAATGATATCTTTGAATATTCAATACATTTCGTAATTAGTTTCATCGTGTTTCATTTTAAATGTATCATATATTATGGTATATATATATATTTAATCATATTTCCTTTAATTTATACGTTCTTTTATGATCCATAACAAAGGTATAATAGATTTAAATAGATGTAACACATATAGTAAAATTGTTAAATTCACTATATCCTAATGCACGTAATAAAGAATTTATAGATTTATAATTTTTTTTCATATATAGCCTTAGTTTGATCACTCAAATATTTTGCAGGATCTCTATGTTTTCATATTTATCTTTAATTATACACCAAAACATCAAATCCCGGGATTTGATGATAGAAGTTCATTTTAGTTTTTTATTGAGCATAGTTTGGACCATTAAAGAAAGGAGTTCAATTAGTAGCATAACCATGAGGTCTAGAAGCATTTATAATAACAAAATATTAAATAAATACAAATATTTATATTTCCCTTTATTACTTGATCATGGTAAAAAAGAAACAATGATAATAAAATAAGTAAAAATATAGCACCTGAAAGAAATAGGCTTTCATACCAAATTTTGGTCCGAGGAGAATGGTCGGGGGGGGGGGGGGGGTGAATCAAGCTTTCAATAAAAATATTTACATTTTCTAAATTTAAATAAAAATAATAAAAATTTAAATATATCCCATTTAATAAATATAGTTGATATATAAAATGTGATACTATAGAAAAAAATATCATAAGGAATAATCAATATATAGTTAAAATTAATGAAATTACTCTATCTTTTGAAATTTTTATACTCACACCAAAAAAAAATATATATCGTATAAATTACATATATTAGAGTTTTAATTTCCATACCAACTTTGAAAATTCTCACTTGAGAACAATTTTTTAGGAAATTCAATTTACATAGTGAAATAAAAGAATAAAAAACACAGAATGAAGTAAATATAAGAGTTTAATTTCAAGATAAAACATAGACCTCTACATGTGACTATGATACAATTCTAATAATTTTTATTAAAACTAATCTAAAACCTGGATCAAGTATACATATTCAAAACATCGGTTGGGTTACAATAGTATAACTACACATATGAAGTCCAAGCTAATCACCAAGCTTCTTAGATAATTTTTCATTGAAAATAAATTTAAAATAAATAAATAAAGAGTATTTGAGTTGTCTTATTTATTGTACAACATATTTTGATAATTGTTTTTTGGAAAAAACAAACACAACTAAAAAGTAAAAATAAGTAGACAAATAAATAAAAGTGTATTAAAATTTGATGCACATCTTATTTAACCATGTCTATTTGGTCAGTAAGGTTATTTAATCCTTGTATAATCATAAAGTAGTTTAAGAGAAGATACGTCAGTCACTGAACCTTACACATAATATTTGTAGTGGGGTGTATAAAACAGATTATTTTGGAGTAAAAAGGATAAATGAATGTTGATTATAAAAATAATTATATAATTCACATTAATGGTTTTATTTTATTTATAGAACATTCTTCTATATATTTTAACTGATAGATAATACTAGGGGATATACTTAGCCTAAAAACTCTTTAACTTCTCTATCACCTTCAATAAATTCCAAAATACATTTATTGATAATTTGGGAATGACAGATTAATATATTTGGTTGATTCTGGAAGGTTTCTCTAACCATGCAATCAGTTACAGTCAAGGTAGGTCCTTTATTTCTTATGGTCACTGCAAGGATACTTTTATGGTGTTAGTTGAAGTTATCACATGGTATCCCTAATACATCATTGAATTTCCAATGATAGTCAGTTGAAAACTATTGTCGATTGAATCTTTTTTGTGTGTTTTATATTTTCTTCCTAGGGAAGCATAAATACATAGATAAATTTTGATTCTATCACGTGTGGATGATCATGTATCTTTATGTGGTTGATATTTTTCTCATGATCGATCAACATTAATGTGAATTTGATATTTTTAAGTGTGTTTCATCTAGTGAAATTCATATTTGATCTATCAATTATCATTTTTTCATGAAGAATAGTGCAGTATCATAAAACATGTTACTCATTTGAATTATAATACACCATATTTGAGATCAAAGAAATGAGGAATTAATGGATTAATCCAACAACTATTGATGTGACCATTTTATATTTTATGTCAACCTGTTATTATATATTTATTTAAATAAAAATTAGTTTACACTAAGCTATAAGAAGAAATTATTGTAAAAGTTGATAATGATGAGGCATTTTTTTAAGCTATTATTTAAATTTTATATATTTGAGAAAAAATTAAAACAAAAACATTTTAATATAAACATATGAAGATAATTATTACAATATAAATGTGATAATAGTCACCTAGAAATTTTCAGATTAAAATAGTATATGAAAATAAGGTCATTTAGTTTTTAGTGGTAAAGAAATGTTAAATTATAGGATTTCATGTTGATTAAAGTATTGTATTTATCAAGAGTGACTAATAGGAATGGATATTATTTATATAATTTGGAAAGTTCATTGAAACTATAATATTAAGAAAAAATCTATTAGAAATACAGGATTAATTTTATAAAAAAATTTATGAGTTAAAACAAATATAAATAAAGTAATAAACATATAACTACGTAATTGGTGAGTTAATTGAAATGAATTTTCTAATAGGATCCCCAATAAAATAATTTTTTATTATTTTAGAAATATATTTTTATAGATTAATAATTAACAAAAATTAATATTAATATTTGAATCTAACAAATAAAGAAATCTAAATTAACTTGGTTGATTTTTTTAATGTAAATTGTTTTGGAAATTATCTTAGGTTTTAGGTTTTCCTACATAAACGACTGAAGTGATATTGAAATTATATTATTTAAAAGCAATTGAAAGAAAAATAATACATAGATATGATCTAATATATTATCAATATATCATCATTATAATATTTAATTATTTATGAATCACACAGTTGCTTGGAACATTTATTGACATAATTTTATTTAATTTTTAAATTCCAATATAAAAACTCATAGCATCCTATATTGTGAAAAAATTTGGGAGATGATTATTATTTTCAATAAAAATATCATAACTAGGAATTTTTTTTCCATTACATGATTATCGAAAAAAATTAAATTATTTAAAATGAAAAAACTATTGTAAACAAACTGATAATAATACAGTTGATAATAGAATGTGATTTTATCTTTGTAAGATGATGTTTGAATACAATATTATATCCATTTAAATAATTATTATCACTTCATTCTTTGAATGTAAATAATTTGGTAGAGTACCTGTACCTAAAATTTATAATGGATGTTACTGTATATAGTGACCCACATATATATCGAGTGTAACATTGGACATCAGTTACAGACCTATATGAACAATAAATTTATTATTAATTCATGTTAATATTACTCATAATATTTCTTCCTCAAACGTTTTTGGGTAATTATAATATGCATGTATCATATTTATAATTTTTTGATAAGGTTTACAATAAAATTTTAGAACTTATAAAATATAACATATATTTAAAAATTTAAGTTACCTTGTTTTCTCTCATTTTGATAGAATGAAAAGACTATATCACCTAATTATAAAATATAAATTGGGTAATAATTGAAATGTATAATAATCAAATAGAGATATGAAAAATGATCACATGTATATTAAATATTCATAAAATTATGATAATAATGAATATGCATAGATGGAAAATGAATATACTAAAAGATGTGTGTGAAATACTTTATTAACTTGTAAATAATTAGATTAAATATGCATACACATATATTAAATGTACATATAAGGAAATATGTATATAGTTATATAAAATATGTATGAACCAAAATTAATATACATAATTGAAAATATGATAAGGTTAGAAAATTGTAAAGATATGCGAGTAGAAAGTTGTAAAAAAATCAATGGGTTTTCAAATTGGGGGGGGGGTATTGGTATAATGGAATAATAAATAAAAAATAACCTATATCCTGAGGAGTTCTATGTTACTATATTTATAGAAAGTAATTATATTTACCATTTAGATATTGGTTTTTTCTTTAAATAAGTATTTGTACAACGGGGGATGAGAAGAGAAATAGTCTTTGGGAAATAATAGAGCACAATGAAAATATAGTTTATCTTATAAAAATAAATCACATAAAATTACTATTAAGGAGTATCTAATTTATAGAGGGTAAAAACAATTATTAATTTGGATCATGTTTATTAATTTTGGATAATTAATTAGACCCCTTAATTTGGTATTATTACCATGAAACCATTATTGAGGGACATTAATTCCACCTATTTATGTACCAAAATATCAAAGATTATTAAGTTTCATTATTTTACACCATTTATTTTAGATAATGAATTAAATCACGGTCCCAATATATTGATTATCAACTTTCACCCCCCTTAATATTGACTTGGTTAAAATTCATGTATTCCATCAGACGCCATTTCAATATCATTAGTTCCTTTATCAAATAAGTGCATCATAATTATTTTGTGATTATTCTATCATCAAGATCAATATAAATATTTTAATTCTGTTACCAAAAAGTTTTTCACACACCAAAATTTAATATAGTTGATGATAGTCCTGTATTCCTTCACCATTTCTTATTCCCACCCAACATCATTGACTGCTTCATGATATGAGACTAGCACATCAACCACCATAATCAATTGGTCAATCAGAATTTCCACTTTTTTGTTCTCAACAGAAATTTCAGCAAGTGTATAAGGCCAAATTGGTTCCTCGTTAATGCTTCATATACACATAGTTTTTTGTGATATAGATATTTTATCTATCAGAAATGGAGTAAATAGAGTATATGGGGTCATTACTCCTTATGGAATGAGAGTTGTTACACATTCTCTACCTTCCGAGGCTTATGGGGAACTTTCTATTCCTATCACAACTTACATCACTCCCACCGATAACTCATGTTATATATATTCCACCATGGTAAACTCTGGTAGATTGTGAGAATCAATATGAATAGATTTATCACGCTATAAAATTACAATTGGGTTTTCATGGGCGACCATTAAATTTTTTTAGCTTTCAAGTTCCCTTCTAGATCTTATTCATATATTTTTATGAATGAATCAACATCATCAGAAGTGTTCCGCTCCCCTCATACATATTTATATAACAAAAAAATATTGTTACCTTATTCCCATTATCCATAACATACAAAAATATTATAATATTACTACTAATTATGGGTATGTAATATACCACCTGGATAATAATGTAGTCACCATTTTTGAATTGGAATAATATGGACCCCTTTCCCATTATCTAAATGGAGGATCCATTTACAAATTTCACAGTGCTAGTGATGTTCTCATATACACTTGGAAATTCAATCAGTTCCCTATCATGTTGTTTCTATCTATATTTTCTAGATTTTTAAAGTTAGTGTGGATGTGATCATCCAGAAAAGTAAGAAGTTTAGACATCACCATTACTTTATTTAGAAACACAAAAAAAATTCATTGTTTCTTTACTTGATTATACTCTTGAGAAACCACTAAAATTAGTGATGGTTTCTCATTAATGTAAAATACGAGATTAATATCCACTTAACATCACTTTTTATTGTATTTAGATTCATAATAATCCATTTTATCACAATGGAAACATTTTATGTTTCCCATATATCTTTTGTCTATGAAAGTACAACTGACACCATTGGGAAATGACATAAAAATATAATAATTAAATAACTCTCCATTACCACACCACTTTCCATGTTTTTCCCCCAACCATGCTATTCAAGGTTGTTGGTACCATTCTTAGGTGACACCCCATCATCATTTTGTGTGTTTGAAACCCACTATGCTTGTGTGTGAAGATGGTGGTCACCATGGAATTCAAATTTTCATATACATTACTCATATGATTTTAACTAAACAATCACTTTAATGACACAATGTGTACATTAAATAATTAATCAAGGAAGATGAAGACATGTAATTATTCATTGGGAACAAAATCAAACAAATTTTTAATATTTATTCCATCCACCATGGCTGCTTTGATTTTACTAATTATTTTCCTATCCATTTTTTTCCGAAGTAATTAATCAATGGGATTGGTCTCCCTCTTTTTAGGAGCTAGAATAACACTATTTTTTTTCTGTACTATTTTCTTATTTACCCAATATATGAAAATATTTTATGTTTTAAGACTATCTCACACCTCCATGAGCATTATCTGGTTATTTATTTGCAACAACACATCCTCAGGTATGGGTTGTAAAATATATGCATTTTCCATATGATCATTCCTTGGTTCCACCACCACATTGGTATTAGGATCCATGGATTCCTAGGATACCTATGAATCTATGTTTTCTTATATATTTATCACATAAATGGAATAACTTTTGAACATAAGTACTGAGTAATTTAATGAAACTACATCCTGCTTCACTACTTGTTTTGTGTTAATCACCATCTTTTAATACCATAGGTATTTATTAATTAAAACAAGGATCTGATTCTATATGTTGGTTTTATTTTAAAAAATATTTTTATAATGGTTGATGAAAATAAAAATAAATGATTTGAAAAATAGAGCACACAAATAATTTAATTTATCTTATCAAAATATATTAGATATAACTATAATAAAGAAGAATATAATTTATAGAGTGAAGAAATAATAGATATATTCCAAGGTTATAATTTTATATTACTTAATTATAACCCTTAACTAGGTTTTATTTATGTGACACCATTATTGAGTGTTATTAATTCCACTAATTCATTAGCACAAAATCCTGCTATTTGTTAAGTTCCATTGTTTGACACTATTTATTTTTGAGAAAAAATTGAATAATAAGGATCACATATATATTTTCAAATTTATTTTAAAAGAGGTATGTGCATATTATATGACATATAAAATAACTATACAGATGACTGGTAGAGTTTTTCCCACAAAAATACTCAAAAGAAGTGAAAAATTAATTTAGTGTTTCACAATCAATGATGTGGTTGTTGCCCAAGAATGATGAGAATACTATAAATCTATGAGGAAGTGATTCCTTAATAGAAATCATGAAATAGTAGGAAAATAATCTTAGTATTTCTAAGAAACATGGGTGTCTATATCATAGATAATTTAAGAGATGAAAATTTAAATATTATAATGAAGTGGTTTTTTTTCTTTCAAATAAAGGGATAAATAATAATAATATCAAATGGAAGTAGAAATGGATGAGAAATTATCATATAATATGGGTCATGGTCTAGGTGGGGTATTTTATAATTTTGGGGAAGATCTATGTCGTAAAATAGATTTGTAATATAGGTGATATGTGGGGAACAATGGAGAGGAAAAGTGGGGAGAGCAGAGTGGAGAGGAAAAATGAATGAAATAGTGGCACATGGATAGGATGATATCCATAAAAAATATAGATATATAAATATATATTAGTAGTGATTTTTTATATGAGGATATTTTTTATGAAATAAATTAAAATAATATATATATATATTATTTTAATAGATATTTAGCTCAAAAATTTAACTTTGTTATTACATGAATTTTGTTAAATTTTTATTTAATTTTAAATGTTATGATTTACATTATATAATAGTATAATAAGGATTTTAAAATGAATAAATTATTTCACTTTTACCCATGAATTTTATAATTATATGAAAATCATTCCATTTACTTAAAAATACAATTTTTACTTAATTTTTTTTATAGTTTTTTTCAAAAATATATTATTTTTAAAAAAAATTTATTTCACAGAGTGGAAAAAAAATTTTCATTTAAAAAATATATGTTAATGAATTATTTTTAAAAAATTTATACAAACCCTTTGGTAATTATTAATTATTCATTTTTTATGTTAACATCAATCATATGTATAAAAATGATTGTATTTTTTTATCATTTCGTTGATAAATTGAGTTTATGTTGTTATTCCATGTCCTTGTCAACTAAAACTAAAACTAAATCAAGTCTCCATATAACCCCAAGTGTGCCTCTCCATTTTCTAGTAGCTGATTACTTATGATAAGAGCTTGGAACAATCATGGGGAGATGAAATCATAATATATAAACCATAAAGTTAATTCTCGTGTTTATCTAAATTTTGATACACCCTTTCCATATATTCAGCATACCCAAAACCCATATACGTAAAATTAGAATAAAAAAGGGTGTCCCATAGTCTATACTATAAATGTACATTAATTTTTTGATTTGTATCACATAAAACATTGAAATAATAAAACAAATATGTAATTACTTATCCCTTCCAAAACATTACCAAGTCTGATAGTAAAGCCGAGTGTGACCCCCAAAGGATGCCTCCATCATATAAATATGAAAAAAATACCACCATGACACAAAAATGTCACTTTTGTGGGTATATACTTATTCAATTACATAATTCCTTCTATTTTATGAGTTTTTAAATAAAATTTTAAAAATTTGGAATATTTCATAGCTATGAGGTTTTTTAAACTATGTAGGTAAACCATATAGGTTGGAGCATTTTAATTCTAGTGGTGAATACACAATGTTCACATAGTTTGGTAAACCATCTAACCAAACCCTTAATTTTCTATCCAATGGATACTTTGGTATTTTTGGTAATTTTTTATTGGGGGTTTATATTATTTGTTGGAGGGTTTTAAGGTTGAATCCCCTCTTTCCTCCACTCTCCATGGGGAAGTGATTCATTATTTCTATGGTAAATCTCTTTTTTACTCCCATTATTCCTATTCAAATTTTATTTCCTCCATTTAATCTTTAACTATTATATTTTTTCAACCATAGTTTCTAAGGTGTCTAAATATAAGGTTATGGTCAGCCTAATGTTCAAGGTCTCATTATTTACAGGTTTTATAGGTGGTTCCATGTCATAATCATCCCTTTCTATAAAAATATGAATAATATCATATATTTGAGGTAGCTATTTTTGTGAAATTCCTTATATTTTCCATATCATTTCGTTCTTGAGTTTTCTAAAATAATTTTATATCAAATTTTACTTATATATTTTACCCTTTATGATATTATCAAATTGTTCTTATAGTTGCCTTAAATTTTGAGTTTATGATTAAGGGGTTTTGATGGGTTTGGAGGGATTTAATTCTAAATCTACTTTATATGTTTGATAATTTTTTGATAAATTTTAAAACAACACTCTCTTGTAAAGAGTGTTTCTATTGTGATGTTTTGATTTCCAATTTATTTTAAACCATGGAAATTAATGTTTTCAAGAACATTTCTATAAACTATGGGTGAATTTGGTATTAGTAAAAATGGGTTTACCTAATTTATCATGTATTTTACATGATTTTGTGATAGATATGTAAATTATATTTCTTGTTGATTTGGATGATATTTTAAATTGTAGTTTTTTTGTTATTCAATGGTTTATATTTGATTTATTTATTTATTTATTTCTGGTTATTTATGCCAATGAATATTTGGAATCTTATAAAATAGTTATTATGGTATGTTTACAAGCCTTGGTACCTTTACCATTCATGTTATTTTTTATATAATCCTTTTTACAATTTGAAATTAATTTTATCATATATATATGGAAGGAGGTGGTTTTTTAGATTGTGTTTGGAAGTGAGATGATTGACTACTCAAATATTGATGCTACATTAGTTTATATTATACATTTTCTTATGTCTTCTTTCATAGTTTAGACCCTCCATAGGAGATTTTCTTAAATGGGGATAATTGAGTTTAATTTGAGAGGTAATTTTAATAGGTTTTAAATTTGTTCCACCTGAGTATGTTATGATCATACTAGGACCAAATGAGTTTCCATTTATTCGGATTATGTTATATTATGTTATTTATTTAATTATCTTCATCTTAAACCTTTTATTTATTCTTTTATTCTCATATTTATCTCATTAACATACCTATATTTATTTTTATAGTGTTTTTATACACATAATGTTCTTACATAGGGTTATAGTTATGAATTCAATGTGGTTATTTCTCATTTTCCAAGTATAATTTCCATTTTTCTTGTTTCTCCAATTGTTCTAAAATAAAAAAGGGTAAAATAACACCTTTAATATTTTTATAAATTCAAAATAATCTATTTTAAAGGTTTCAATGAATTTTAAAAATTAGTTTCATCACTATTAGTCAACGTAAAAGGGGTATACTTTATTCAAAGTTTAAAGTTATGTTATTGGTTCTCAATTAGTAAAAACTATTTTCTATTTGTAGTGAAAACTAATGTTTTATAAATTTATTATAAATGGAATATCATAGAAAATTTAATGTAATCCCATTGTTCATGTTTTTCTGACACCCTATATACACATGTTGGTATGTATGTAGTTCTTATATCATTATGTAGGTATTTAGAGTATGTTTCCATACGGGCAGAACATATCATTATTTTTTTGATGGAATTTTTGGAATTTATTGGTGATATTTTGTCCTGTGGAGATGATTTTGTAGTGTTTTGACTATTATATCTCATCTCAACATGTTCATGTATTGGGTGGATTGACCATACTTTTACTTTGGTTACATTAATGTTGCTACACATTATATATTTATCCAATTCTTAAATATTAAAATATGGGTTTGGATATTTATATTAGTTATTTTTTAAAATTTCAATTAGGAATTTATACCTTGATATACATGAAAGTATGAATTATATGTGCACCATATCCGATGTTTAGTAAGATTCAGTTATATTTTAATTTTCATTTGTGATCGAAATTGTTCCCAATGTATATTTTTTATAAGCTTAGTGTTTGTTTCTAGCCCATGGTCATTGAGAATGTTATTAGAACCTTAAAGTGAACTAACATAGGGGTTATGGATTCTTTTTTGGGGTAGTTCTTTAAACAAAAAATGTATGCAATGTTAGATATATACAATGTTTTCTAAAATAAATTACCATGAAGCAACTCCTATGATTACAACTCGATGAAAAATAGCCAATATCAACATTATGATATTTTAATTTCTAGCCCAATCAGGAAATATTTCCCAAAAAAAAAATAAAAAGAGGATATATATAGAAAGGGGGTAGAATAAAAGTATATTCAATATATTCCTCTCCAAACACTCTCATAAAAATATGGAATAAGGATATTAAATCTTCTATGAATATGGTGTGAAACAAACTCATTACTATACCAATTCATCTTCCATTAATCATGACCAATGATCACTAACCAAATACACATAGATATATAGTTTCATAGTAACCAATGTAATTTATAAAGAAGGGTACCACACAACCACTTCCCCATTGTACTTATCTATCTCATGGACCAACGACTTACATCTTGATTTTATCATCCCATCCAATTCAAAATAATGACATACAACATATTTAAAAAACCAGGTAATGTTAATTGTAATTAAATTTCATGCCTTATTAGTATTAATTAAATATATTTTATATAGTTATATTAATTATAATAATATTAAGTAATTTTTCAATAAAAAAGGAAATAGTTTTATTATAACCAAATTTGTTTACATGTTTTATATGTTTTTATTTAAAATAATAATTTCCAAATTTAATAATTTAAAATTTTAAAATAATTTTTTTATATAATAATGTAAAACTTATCTTAGAATGAATATTTAGGAATTTTATGAAAAAGTTTATTTTTGGGTGAATAGTATAAAATACTGATTTTTAAGAAAACTTTCTTTTCATTCATGTACTTAAAAATTAAAATTATATTTTATGTTGGTTTTAAAATTCCATTAGTTTTATTATTTAAAATAATAGAATAAATTTAATTTTAATAATAATTTAACTTTATTTGGGTATTAAACATTTATATACATGAAAATGAATTTTTCTGGACAACTTTATTCTTTGAGTTTTTCAGGTTTATTTTTAAAGTAATTTCTATTACTTATAGGAATATAATTTTTAAAAATAGAATCCTTATTTTCAATCACATTTTTTAGATTTAGCAATTCGAACAATTTAATTTATTTTCATTATGAATAATAAATTTGTAAAAAAGTTCATTTAGCTAGGTAAGAGATAAAATAGGTTAAAAGGGTTAAAACTAAAAATAATAATGGTTAAAATGAACTAAAATCCAATTTAAAACTTATTATATGGTATTATTTTTTACCTTATATTATCTGTTATTTGAAATTGGTCCATTTTTAGTCAATTAGGTCTATATTAGGAAATAATATGTTTTAATGTTTTGAAAAATTACAAGTGTGTTCTCTCCCGCACTTATAAAAGGAAACCTCTACCCTCTCATATCCACACTTCCAGACTATATTATATCTACCAATGTAACACACACATGTAACTATAGAGATTATTTTTCTCTATTTTACCTTATCTTAGTTTATTTCGGGTTCTCATAGTTTTTGGTTTGAAATTTTGGGTCTTTAGTGGTTTTATAGGTGAAGTAGGGTTAGCCCACACATCTAAGAGTAACTGTTTGGTTCCCGTGAATAGGGGATGGTCATGGTGATAAATCCATATTTCATGGACCCCAAAGGGTTTTTTAAACTCTTATGATCTCCCTAAAAATTATTGGCCATTTTGGCCTAGTTAAAGACTTCAACATGGTTAGCTCACAGTTTTAGAAAATTGTGTGGCAAGACTATGTAGGTTCCCTTATCATAGGTAGTGGTCTGGGAATAATGGGAACATAGTTTGAAATACCATATGTCTAAACTATCCTATGTAGATGTTAATTATTTTGGGAATTTTCTAAAATTCCCTTGTTGAGTTAGGGTTCTGAGTGGATCTACTTTTAGGTTTTTTATATTTAGGGATTTTAGGTGTCATCTCAATCCTTGAAAGTTTTTTTTCTATTTAATATAACATGTTTTTAATTGGGATCCACTTATTCCAATTAGGCATTTCTAAAAAATTTATTAATTTTTTAATTCAAAGTTATCTTGTTATTTATAAATTTATTTAATATGAAAGAATTTATATATTTGATATCCTTATGATAATTTTGAAATATTACATGATGTTTTGTTCTTGGAATAAATGGTTTATTTTATAAACTCAACATTTTCATCTTTTAAATATAGTGTTTTATAAATAAAATATTTCTCTAAATTCGTAAGGGATTATTTAACTGGTTATCAGGATTCATGTATGATTTTAATCTAGTTTTTTTAATCAGTGAAAATTATGATTTTAATTGTTTTGTTCTAAAGTTAGGTGTTTACTTCAAAAATTATTTGTAATGGTATTTTTTATTGTTTTTCAAATGTTGGGTTAAAATGGGTCCATAGATTACACCTTTTTAAAATGCCTTATAGATTTTTTAAAATGTATTCGATGGAAATGGTTGGAATTTTCCATTGTAATGGATTTTAATGGAGAAGAACCATGTTTAAGGCTGTATTTAAAGTGTTTTTAAATGTTGTGTGTGACTTATATTATTTTATAAGAGATTCCTAAAGTGTTTTTTTTGTAAAATAAGAAAGGAATTATCTTTCTGAGACTTTTTTATGATGATGTCCCAATAGGAACTTTGTGTTTAAATAGTTGATGTGAAAGACCCCTATTGATTACCCCTTTAATTTCTTACCCCTTATGAGTTTTATTTATAATTATGAGATTATTTTTTCTCTTATTGTATTGTACTGTTCTTTTTTATGTTGTGGGTTCAGAGGTTATATGCGACTATTCATTTAGATGGTGTTGGGTATGATTGTTAGTTATTTATTGTGCCTTGAATTTCTATATTGAATAACATGTTCTTCTACCTAAATTCATTATTGATCGTAGGAATTTGGTTACTAAGATATAGAACTAATTCAATTATTCTAGTTGTTTCAAAAAATAGATCGCATCACTCTAGTCGTACATGGCACTAGAGATAAGAGTGGTTGTCATCACAAGGTTGTTTGTGTGGGTTATTTGGATGACTTGTTGTTTAGGTTTTAGTAGAGGATAAAAACTGGCCAAAAAGTTAAAAGACTCTTGATTAAATTAGATTCATCTCATTTTAGTGTTATAGGGTATATCCCATGACACATTTGATTTCTTGATCAATAATTGATATAAGATACTTTTATATTGTGCATGATTGTATCAGTTCCTCTTTATTGTATTGTTTTGGAACTATATCTTTTCTATATTTGTTATATGACTTGTGATATATAGTGCATATTTCATTATTCTTGACCCATGTGGGTGTTGGGTTGATTCCTTTAGATAATGAGTTGTCAAATATGTTTAAAAAACTGTTTCAAATTTTAAGATTCATGTGTGGTGTTTTAAAGTTGATTTCAAAATGGGTGTTTGGATTTTAATATTGCATCAGTTGGTTGTATGACAATAAAGGTACCATTTTTATTTAAATAAAACAAATGTGTTTTTTTGAGAAATTATAACAAGTGTGTAGTTTTGAAAAGTCTTGGTCTGGTGGTAATTTTTTCAAATTTCATGTTTCAATTTAATAAAACCAAGTGAGTATTTTGAAAATGTATTAAATAATTGTTTTGTTTTTTGAGAAGTTATTTTTAAAAAGAATTTTTTCTTGCTAATTTTCAAAAAATCATATATTATATTACCTATGAAATAAATTTCCCAATTCTATAATGTTTTTGTGACTTAGTAGGTTTTTTATCTTACACCTATATCATTCAGGTTTTAGGATTTTTGATATATTTATTTATCATTCCTTAAGGTTTTCATGGGGTGATTTGGGTGGTGGTGAGAAACTAGAGGTTTAATAGAGATGGTTTTGGGCTCTACCTTATGTTAGTTTGTTGTAGTTTTTTTTGGTTATTTCTATATTTTCTATTCCATTTTGTATCATTCTACATATAGATGATGTTTATATATGTGAAAATTGGTTGGATCAGTTTTGTTGGTTATGAAATTTTTGAAATTTTTATTTATTTTAGTTTATCAAATGTTAATGTTCTACTATATTTTATCACTGATTATTGTGAAGTCATTCCAAAAGAGATTACTATAATTCCCAGTTACCAGTTTCTATAATGTGGGGTTCCTGAATTCCCTTTGGTATATATAGTAGATCAGGTCAGGTTCTAGGTTAGATGGAAGCCTAAGTCAGTTCATTACCAAGTGGTATCAATGATTTAGGTTTTCTTGGGTAAGAGACTAAGATTCATGAGTATCCCTTATTATATGAAGATGTTCTGTTATATAAGAGATTAAGGTTTCATATACAAGAGGAATGGGGGGGGGAGTCTGGCTATAAATTTCTTATCTTGAACATCAAGATACTAGAGGATGTTAGTTTTAGAAATGTCAACTCAAATTTTTTAGCTATTTATAAGGGATTTTGATGTAGATTCATGTTGTTTTCATCCCATTTTAATATTAATTTGATATTGTGGGGTCATTCCTTGGGTTTAGGTTGAAAATAAAGGATAACATGAGTTGAACTATCATCTAACATAGATTGGGAAAACATGTAGTGACCATGAGGTTGGGTTCGCCTCCCTCACAGAGCATGCTGCATAGTTGGTGCACCCATAGAGGCAAACCATGCACTATTGAGTCAAATTGTGTTTCGGCTATCTCTTTGATCTTTTTGTTCTGTAAATCAAAAATTTCTTCTTTTTTGTCAGGTATGTTGTTTTACTACATAACCAAATATGTTGTTTTATAATCATAATCACATAATTTGTTTTTACATTGTAACCACACTTGTTATTGATTCTATTTAGTAACCATATGATGATTGTTTTAAATCGTAATCACATATATTGTTTTACAACCGTAATAAAGTGTTTTTTCTTCAATAGTAACTACACATGTTGTTGCTCTTCATCGTAACCATATACATCGTAACCATATATATCATAACCATATGCATCATAACCATATGCATCATAACCATATTCATCGTAACCATATTCATCGTAACCATATGAATCATAACTAATAATCATAACTAGGATACGTATTGTCTAATAATCTTGTATCGTTACCAGGCTATGTATTGTGTCATAATAATAAATCATTACCAAGTAAAGTATTGTATTGTAATCACGCATCATAACCAGGATAAGTGGTGTATCGTAATCATGCATCAAAACCAGATTATATATCGCATATCATAACCATGATATGAATCTTTACCACGATATAAATATTAACCATGATATGCATCTTATCCTTGTTAAGCATCGTAACCATGTTTTTTATCTTAACCACTATATGCATCGAAATCCTGACAAGCATTGTGACCATATTATTAATCATACACATGTAATGCATTGTTCTCTTATTTTACTCTAATATCCCAAACATTTTTCTCAAACTCATTATTTCATACTTTTTTACTTAATATTTTCTAACTAAAACGATGTTTTTGAATTAGTAATATACAAATCCAAACGATGTCCTATATTCTGTTTATTTTGACTGTTGTAATGCCAAGAGTCCAAGTACCTCTGAATTTTTCAGAGAAATATGAATGTTGGAAGAAATATGACAATTAGAACATAAGGCCTATAAATTGGAGGTCATTCAAACCATAATATAAAACATTTGGATCATGAAAGTTCTAAAGAGAGACGCTATGACTTCTCCCTTACTTCATGCGAAAGCCAAGAAGATACAAGAAGTGAATGGATTATTCTATGTTATTGTATTTCTATAAGTTATTTGTTTCTTATTTGTGTGTCTGATCATTATGATAATGATCAAGGGATTCTGAGGATATGAAGACTTTTTTCCGATCATTGTATCAATGGATTTCAAGCATTTGAAAGACATACGTGTCGACTACCTTCTTAATCGGGGACTTCCAAGGATAGTAAGGCAGTCATGCCGATCATTATATCAAGGGATTACCAAGGTTTTGGTAAGACATACCTTTTATCCTATGTTAAAGGATACCCTACTCTTTAGGATAAAATAATTATAATACCATAACTTTTCTGCTAATATTTTTTAAAAGATAGGGAATATTTTTTTCTTCCTTTTATTCATATTCTTTTTTATTGTAATTGTTTCAATTACAATTCATTCATTACATATTGTATTAAGAGATTATATACACTATATGGTAAAATCGATTACATTTTTATTACTCTGATCATTGTGTTCTATTAAAATACAATTGTATTTTCATTACTTGTGGTATTACATCATATCGTATCCATCGGATCCAAGACCTATTTGGTCATTTCCATTGATTGTTAATTGTATTCTTTTAAGTCCTCTTAAACAAATTTCTTTCTTAAGTGTTTAAATAACATTTTTTTAAAATCTATAATTCACCCCCTCTTGTATTGTGCCATATCATATACATTTACATCTACATTTCGATCCAACATGCACACCATTTTTTTTCCATGGTTTTTTTATTTTTAATACTATTTATTCCATATTTATCTTAATGTGAATATAACTTGTTTTAGGTGGTTTTGGGAGTGATTTGATTCCATTTTGGTATGTGGTTCTTGTAAACCTTGTTTGAAAGATTTTATAGTGCATTGAGTGTGCTTATTTTTAAAACATTGTTTTAAAATAGATTTTGTAAGATTTGTTATTTCAATACACAGTTTAATGAATAATTTGGAATAAGATTTTCCATTAGTTTTATTTAAATTTATTATAAATTATTTTATTCCCTTATAATTATTGGAAAATGGGTTGTTTCAAATTTGATTCCTTGGGTTGTCAAAAAGAGCATTTATTTCAAAAATGAGTTTTAAAAAGAATTTTGGGACCAAAAAGGGATATTATTTTTTTAAAAAAAATATATCTCTTTAAAAATATAATTGAGTTTTGATGGGAATTTTTTGGATGCATTGGTTTTCGAAATGGAAATGTATTTTGAATTAGATTTTAGTGAAATATCTTGTTTGGGTGGTGTGTGTTCCACCAAGGTTTTTTTAAAAGTAGGTTGAATTGGTTTTCAAGAATACACCTTAGAGATGGTGATTTCAAAATTACATGGTGGAATTAGATGCTTTCAAATAAAATTTTATTTTCATAGTTTTAATGTTGTAATACTTTCTTGATGGCTTGTTGTTTGGTCTTGATTCCTAGATTTTGGAGGTTTTTGTTGGATTCTGGTTTGAGTCATGATTTTTTTTTGATTAGGTATTTTGTTTTTGGTTATTTTCTTATTATAATACTAAAAATATTTTCTTCATTTATAGTATCTAACAAGTATCTGAGTGGAGTGGTGGATGTGGAACCTTCCTCGCACTTGTACCCTATATTTGACTACTTGAATCAGAATACACCCTACTTCAGCAGTGAAAAAGGTTCAGTGGAAGTGGTGAGGTGGTTGGAAGAGATAGAGGTGATTATTTATTCTCTTCGGACACCTAAATATACTTGTGTGGGAGCTATCAAAAGATTTTTTTCTTGTTTTAGACGAGTTTCTTGGGATTTTATGCTACCATATATATTGTGTGAAGGTTTGTATTGGGAGTTTTTAAGTATGGTTTTTATATAGTTTTTCTTTCCCAAGGTTGTGAAAACGGAGAGAGTTCTTGAACTAATGAACCTTCCTCAGGGTGACCGAATAGTGAGGTAGTAAACCAATACCTTTTTAGAGTAGGTCATTTTTTCATTGATGTTGGTCATCAAAAATTCAAAGAAGAAAATTTATTTTTAGGTAGTTACTGCCTAGATTTTGGTTCAGATATAATTACTTTTGGAAAAATATATATTTTTGAGGTAGTCAATGAGGCTATTCAAGTAGAAGATGACCAGTCTAGGAAGCCTTTGGTGGGTGATTTCTTGGTTCCATCTAATGGGAATGAGGGTAACCCAGTGATTTAGGAGTAGATATTGGATAAGATAGAGATAGAAGAAAATGGTATTTATTATAGGAAGAAAATATGTCTTGTGTGCTTCCAGTGTGGGGTTCCAAGTAATTATAGGCCCTTATGTGTTAAGTCTTCTAGAGTTTGACCACATTGTGGCTATTTGTTTCATCTTATGATGTTTTTAAGCTGTTTTTTTTGAAAAAGTTCTTGGGTTTAATAATTTTATGGATGTTTTTTTGGGACCCTTCCATTGGTGGTTATAAATTGGGTTAATATTTTGGAGCATAAAAAGTGGTTTTTCAGAATATTATGAATTTTTTCTATTGATATGTTTCTTATGGATGTTTTTGAATGTAAATTTTTGGAATGAAATGTTTATATTTTATAATATTCCCCGTGGGTTGATTTAAAGAAATTTTATGGTTTTACTCTATCTTTTGAGGTTAGTTGTGCATACAATTTTATTTCTACTCACTGTTTGGTTGAACCTATTTTGAGAGTTTTGGTTTTACCCATTATTGTGATAATCCTTGAGGTTCTCATTATCTGAACATGAGAAGGCCTTTGGGTGGATAATTGGGTAACTTGGTTGTGTGATCTACCAGTCAATTTTGATATATTAGATATTTTTTTAGATTATTCCATTTGGGATCCACCATGTGAAGGTGATCCAGGTTTTGACCCTAGGTTATCTATGTGTGTCACAACCCATGGTGAGAGAAATGTAATTTAGTTATGGAATCTTGTGGTTGTCCTTATTTTAATTGGTTTTAAAATATTTTTGGTTTCAGATTGGGTTTCCTTTATTGTATTTATATATTTCTGATGATTAATCACTTGGTTATTCCATTTTAAGCAACCATGTTGGGGGAATTAAAAAATGTTGGGGAGGTCATGTTCGGTATCCCTTTATTCTTATTAATTATTATTATAGGTTATTATCTTGGTTATAGATAGAGATGTTCGATAATATTGTGGTTGGTTAGTTTTATCATTTTTTAGGATATTGGTTTTTAGCTTTGAGGTCATGTCTTGTTGGGTGGTTCTTTTGGTAAGGCCCTCATTAGAATTTTCATTTTCTCTCACCTTTTGTTTTAGACCATGGACTCTCTTGGGGAAGAAATAGTAATACTGTGGAGAATTGTGAGACCCATATGACATTGTAGATATTGAGATTATATATTACACCTTATCTTAGTGTTTTGGTTATAATAGTTTTTGGGATGGAATTTTGGGATTTTAGAGGTTTTCTGGGAGAACCATGGTTAGAATTTATTGTTAGGAGTAACTTTGTGGTTCCTGGGAAAAGGGACCTATCTTGGTGACAATGAAATTTTTCATGGATTTTACAAATTTTTTCAGGCCATGCACAACTCCCAAGAAACCATGAAACTATTTTTAGTAGGAAATGGATGGTGCAAATTTTTTTAAACCATGTGGCCACATAGTTAAGGATATATTATCATAGGAAATGGTCGATGCACAGTTGGCACCTGGTTTGGGAAATCATGAGGCTTGTCTATATGTTAAGGTTTTGGGAATATCCCAAAATTACCTTATCAAGATAAAAGGGTTTTAAACCATATTCTCTCCAATATTCATAATCTAACCCTTTTAACCCTCAGGAGGTGCTCCAACAACCTTTCTTATAGATTCTTGGTTTAACTTTAGTGATTTCTAAGGGGATTTGAGAAATTTATTCATGTCATTATCAATTGTTCTCTTCCATTTACATTTACTCTTTGGATTGACTTTTTCCACAGATCCTAGATCCCTTGTGGTTGAATTTAGGGTTTCAATTTGATCTAATGATTGGGTTTATGGTGTTTAGGGCTTTTAGATTCCATATTTATCCCTATTAGTGTGATCCCCATTGAAGGTGTCACATTTTGGCTTGGTTTACACTTCTTCATAGTATTTATTTTTATGAAATTGTTTAATTTTGAAATTTAAAGTATGCCTTCACTTTTTAAATTATTTTTTGAAGAATATATGAATATATATGATATCATTGTAATGATTTAAAGCTATATTGTACTATTTTTATATTGGAATAAAGGGTCTCTATTATAAATTCCATCTTCTCATGTTTGTAATGGAATGTTTTATTATGATGAGATTTTTTGGAATGCCAAAAGAGATATTTGAATTAGTTTTCATGACACATGTGTGATTTTAATCCGGTTTTTTTAAAGAGAGAAAAGTTGGATTTAAAGTTATTTTAATTATAATGTGAGGTTTTAAACTCAAAATGATTTATAAATGGGTTATTTATTGGATTTAAAATTTGGGGTTGAAGTTTTGGTGTAGTTTTCCATTTGTTAAAATTCCTTATGGATATTTCAAAATGCATTTTATAGAAATGGTTGGCCTTTTATAATGTTTTATATTTCAAATAAGAATACCCATGAATAAGGGTGGATTTGGATTACTTTTAAATGGTGTGTGTGTTTTACAAAATGTTCTATGTTATACATAAAGTGGTGTTTTATTAAATGTGAAGGAGATTGGGTGTCTGAGTCCTATTTTATTATATAGCCATGATTGAAACATTGGATTCAAATGGTTGATATGAAAGGAACCTCTTCATTATGATTTGATTTTTTTACCCCTTGTTAGGGATATTTTCCTTATAATATTAGTGTTTCTACCTTTTCGTGTAAATGTGATTATTTATTCTGTGGGTGAATGGGTTATATGGGTCGATTCATTATGAGGGGGTTTTGGGTGAGTTTTAGTCTTTACTTATTCCTTTCATGTTAATATTAGCTCAAATGTTCATTCATCTTGTTGGAACCTAAGTACTAGGGGAATATAATTATATTTTTCCAGTTAGTTCTCACTCCACTATCATAAATCGAGTCATGCTATGAACTAGAGATATGAGGGGGTGTAATCGCAATGATTCTTGTGAGATTTAGTTGAATGAATTGTGTTGTGGGTTTCAATATAGTCTTTCCATTTATCTATGAATGATAATACTCTTGAATAAATTACACACGTCTCACGTTAGGGATCGAGGGTGGATCCCATGACACATACTATTTCTTTATTGGTTGTTCTTATAGGGGTCTTAGATATATTTTTATTGTATCACTTATCCTATCTTTTATTGATGTGGCACCATATCTTCTTTATATTTGTTATATAATCTGTTATATATCCTATATTCTTCTTTTTGATATACCCATGTGTGTGTGTTAGGTTTCTTATATTGTAAATTGAGTTTTAAAAGATCCTTTGAAAACTTTTTTTTTGAATTTAAAGACTTTTGTGTGGGTTTTTAATGTGGATTTCAAAATGGAGGTTTGGATTCAAAAATTTCTTCAACCGATTAAATTAATTTAAAGGGAACATTTTTATTTAAATAAAACAATTATTTCTTTGGAGAAGTTTTAATAGGTGTGTTTGGTTTGAAACAAATTTGTTTGGTATTAATTTTTTCAAATCATATATTTTCATTTTTGAAAACCAAATGAGTGTTTTGAAAACAAATTATGCCATTGTTTTTTAGTTTTTCATAAGTTATATTGAGAAATAATACATTTTATTTTATTTTCAAACAAGAATTTATAGATTTCTTTATGAACAACTTTAAATACTTTTGGCGGGTTATGGTGGCCTACTCAAATTTTTATCTCAAACCTATATCTTCAAGGTTCTAGGTTTTCTAATAGATTTAGTTCTCATTCAATGAGCCCATTATGGGGGTAGTTGGGTGGTGGTGTGAATCTAGTGGTCACATTGAGATGGTTTTGGGCCCCAATTGATTTAGTTTTTTGTTGTTTCATTTTTAGGTTAGTGTTGTATTTTTTCTAGGCTATATAATTCTATTTATGTATGATGTTTCTATATGTACAAATAGGCCAGATTAGTTTATTGGTTATGATGTTTTTGAAATGTTTATTTATTTTAGTATGTTATATATTAGGTTTATATTGTTCATTATCTCTTATTTGGGTGAAATATTTCCCAAAGGGATTCCATTAATTCCCAAGAACTAGTGGCTAACCTGTGGGGATTAAGAACACCCTTCGAGATATGTAACAAAATGGTCCAGGTTCAATGTTGGATGTAAGTAGTGATTGGTTCAATAAAAACAATCCCTAACCAAATCACTTCTTAACATATCTCTCCTAACTATAGAGGCCCTAGTTTGATCATAATATTATCATAGGATGGTTTTAGGTATAAACCTAAAGAGTCTATCCAAATAGGATGTATAGTTTGTAACCTAATGTTATCAATTGTATTTATTTATTTTAACTCTTTCAAACCTTTCATAACCATTATCATTTTTTAACATTATTATCTCCTATATACTATTTGTTTTTGTTTATCTTATAACCATTTTTCATTTAATTATCCATATAATGTAAAATGAAAACATCTTTCAGGCATATATATGGAATGCCATATCTATTTGTAGTGTAATTTATTTTTTCTAACCACATTTCATAGTTAGTTATTGTATAAAAATGATAGTTATAAAATGATTGAGATTCTAGAAATGATATAATCATTATCTATTTGACTATAGTCAACCCACCAAAATCCATTTTGGAATATGAACTGAATATCCTCAAAACATTCGACCTAGATTTATTTGATTAGGTAATTGAATTAGATATGGGTAAAGGTGAAATAAAAGTAATAATAAACTTGAAATAGTTTTTTTAATAAAGAATATAATTTACATATGTTTACTATTTTGAAATTTAAATATCCTAAGTGACAATTCATCCTCAAGGAAAGGGATACTATAACTTAAAACTTTATCTTAAATATTTAAAATATATCTCTTCAAATATTTATTATTCTTTCCCAAAATCATAAAATTTTTATGGATATATAAATCCTAATATAAATTAATTTTAAATATAATTTTATGCTTCCTTTTATATTCATACAAATTTATTCAAAAGGAATATTTTACATATTTCATATGGGATGTTTTTAATTTCGTTGCAAAATAAAAAAAGAATATTATATTTTAACATATAAATATTTACAAACTTTTCCCAAAATCATGACTATTATTAATTATTTTAATTCCTTTATAAGATTCCATAGTTTTTCAAAGAAAACCCTTTTACCTTATTTATATGATATTTTGACTTTTTTTTAAAATGAGGATTTATAAGGAAAGGGTATTTCTATATCCAGAAGTTTTTTTAATATGGGTTTAAAAGTGTTTTTAAAGGTATTAATAATGAATAGGTGAAAGATTAAAAATATTATCTTCATCATATAATCATTTTCATTATAGATGATGAAGGGTTAATATGATATATATTATTTTATGGGTGATCTCGATATCGCTCTCTAATGTTTTGGTTGATGTTAATTATCTTCAAAGAAAATATAGAGGGTGTTAATTTGGGAGGTTTATCTTATGGATTTAACTAGGATATAGTAATTTCTGACATGAGTGATCATAGGTTATGAATATAAATCTATATGATTTCTAAAAGGATTTTTTTCTCTCTATGTGTTTGAAAGGGTTTATTAAAATAATTAGTTTTTCCCATATTGAGATTATATGTTTCATATGATCAAATAATAATGTGGAAAAAGACAAATATTCCATGGGTCTTTCATTTTTTTGTATACTTTTCAAGTTATTTATTTTATAACCCCTACTAATCTTCTTTTACTTATCATGCATTTTCAAAAAAAAATTCATGGTTTAAGGATGAGTATAAATAAAGGATAAATCATGTTTAAAGTCATGAAGAGCTATCATGAAAATAAAACATGTTTTTTTAAAACTTTTACATTATAGGGAAATATGGATAATTACTTGAAGTGTCTTCTTTTAAATATGTGGTCTAGGTATGTAATTATGATGATTTAAATATCTAAAACCTTGAATCAATAATTTCTATCAAAATCTATGAAATTGAATTATTATCTAAAAACCCAACAATATGCAATGTATTGATGATGGGTACAAATTTATGGTCTCATAGAGAAGGTTTGGATAAATTTAGATGTTGGGATAATTCTAATTTAATTACCGTGAGATATTATAATTAATATTTTTGTTGACATGATATTTCATATTAAGATTAACATGATTCTTTATCTAATCCATGTCTATCTAGAATGTTTTTCCATAAAGTAAATAAGGAATCTAATGTAGGAAGTTATTAATAGGACAATATCTTTCCAGGTTATCAACATGGAATGGTTGGAATATGAACTACATAGTTTTTAACAATGATGTATCTATCAATACAGAATATAAATGGTGGTGGAATTTATGTTAGATAAAAACTATATTTACCACAAATGAACATATCTATAGTTAATTATTTCAAGAAACAACACCTTCCATCCTTAAGTGTAACCTATGATACAGTGGTAGAAAAATTAATGATCAATGCTCTGGAAAGTAAATTCGAAGTCATGGGATGTTCAAAACATCAAAAAGTAACCCTTTATATTTACCATTTTTGAAGTTAAAGTTGTTTTTTGGTTATATTTGGTTAATGATATTAGATAGAGAGAGAGAGATATGAGCTTGATGTAGTGGAATGAGATAGATTTGAGGATATTTTCTTGGAAAACTATTTTCCCAAGGATGTTCAACTCAGAATAGAGAAGAAATTCCTTGAATTTAGGCGAAAATTATATGATTCAATATCCGTGTATGTAGAAACATTTATAATATTGTCTCAGTACAAACAGAATTAAATTAATACCTGGATATTAAAATTGATAGATTTTACTCACGATTGAAATTGAGTTTATTAAGATATGTGGTCTCTTGATTATTAAAAATTAATGATAAAATTTTTCATGGTTCTAATAAATTTGAGATATAGTTTGTCAAGACTTATTTACCCTGTGATAAAAAGATTAAGAAGTAGTAAAGGTGGAATGTAATGAAAAATAAGTCAACTAATAAATATGTAGGTGAGCCCCCAACATGTTCCAAGTGTGTTAAATTTCTTTTAGGGAATGTTTGATATGATTTTGAAGGTGTTACCAGTGTGGTAAGTTTGGTCATGTGAATTGTGACTACTTAAAATATATTCCTGACCAATCCAAGAATGGGGTAATAGATATCTAGCCAATAGTGAGATGCTTTAATTTTAAGGATTTGGGGAGTTTTTTTATTTTGATACAATATTTTAATAGATAGGGTTTAAACAACAAAGATAAAAATAAGATACAACTTTTATTCAGATTTTGTGGATGCCTTGTTTGACTCTGGATATTTGGTTTCCTTCATTTATGAGAAATTTACAAGTAAATTGGGAATATTATTTTTTGAAAATAAGATACAACTTTTATTGAAAACTATTAGTGGAAGTATTAAAGAAACTAGGATTTATAAGAAACTTCCTACAGTTATAAGTGGGAAGGGTTTACTAGAAAATATTATTAAACTATCTATAGTAGAGTTTTATGTTATTGTGGTTATGTATTGGATTTCATTTTATCATTCTAAAATATATTTCATATCCAATAAATTTATATTAAATTGTTTCATATGTTTTATAACATATCAAGAAGTTGGGAAATTGAATAAATGTGGCAGTAAAAGTTACCTTGGTTTTATTATTTAAAATAAAGACACTATTAAAATTAGGGATGGGATATTTTTGAATCAATATATAGATGAATTTCATAATTATTTTCATGGTTTTATTCTTAATCAGGAGGTTGAGTTTATGGTTGACTTAGTTTTTTATTCTAATTAAATTTAAAATCCCCTCATCAGATGGATCAAGTAGAACATTAAAAAAAATAGAAGTTTAAGGATTTTATTGATAATGGTTTCATTTATCCTGGTACATATTCGTATGGTGATTTTGTTTTACCTATTAAAAATAAATATGGTTCAATGATTCTTTTCATTGATTATAGATTATTTCATAACATCACTATTAATTGAAAGTATCCTTTTACACATATTGATTATTTGTTTGATAAGATCCAGGGAGTGGAGTATTTGTTGAAGAAAGATCTCAGGTTTGGACACTATTAGTTGATGGTGAAGGAATAATATATTCCGAATATGGTATTTTAGAAAATATATAAGAATTATGACATTGTGGTTACACCCTTTTGGTTATCTAATACACCAACTATATTCACAGATTATATGAATAGATTTTTCCATGAATATTTGGATAAGTTTATAGTTGTTTTTTATTGATGATATTTGGGTATATTCTAAAATCCATGAGGATAATGAAATACACCTTAGTATTTTTTAAACCATGAAAGTGTGGTTGTTATATAGAAAATATATTAAATTTTAATTTATGGTGGAATCATATTTCATTCCTTGGGTATATTTTTTCTACAGATGGTGCAATTTTTGACCCTGCTAAAAATAAATAGGTTAAAAATCGACATGAACTATAAAATTCATATAGAATCATTGTATTTTTATATTATCTAGTTAATTCAAGTAGTTTTTTAAAAACATTTCTTTTTTATCTATCCCTCAAACTAAGTTTACTTAGAAATGAGTCAAATTCATTTGGATGAAAGAGTGTGATGAATGTTTCCAGGAACTTAAAATAATATTGGTGAATGCTATAGTTTTGGATGATCTATCTAGAAATAGAGAATTTTTCACCTATAATAATGTTCCATCTAATGGTATTAGTTGTGCTTTAAAGTATAATTATTAGGTAATTTATTATTCTTTACTTCATTTTAAACTTCAAAAGCTAAATTATCTGGCACATGATTTCAAACTAGCTGACGTGGTTTGTTTTTCATAAAAATATAGATAGATCATTTACATGGAGTAAAATGTGAAATAGATAAATATCATAAATGTTTCAAGTATATCTTCACTTAGAATAATTTGAACATGAGGTGAAAAAGATATTCTGAAAAAATAAAGTATTATGATTTCATGATTCATTATCAATCAAGAAAAGTAAACAAAATAAATGATGCATTGAGTTTAAAAGATAATACATCAATAACCATTATATGATTGGAACATTATCCTTTGGTAAATGATTTAATGAGGTTTTCCACAAAAAATTATGCATCTTGGAAATTTTTTTCCAGGTGTTAGTGCAACCATCATTTTCTAAGAGTATTAAATAATATCATAAAAGACCATGATTTAAAAGGAAAGGAGGAACTATCAAACAAAGATAAGTTCCCTAAATTTAACATTAACCAAGAATGTGTTTTGAGATTTAGAAAATGGTTGTGTGTACTAGCTATCATCTAATTGAAAAAGGAATTATTGAGCGAATCTCACAAATATACCCTATCCTTTTATATTGATAGTACTAATATTTATAAATAACTTAATTATTATTATAAATGGATTGGAATGAATAAATATATAGCTAAATTTTCTATGAAATGTTTTACATTTCAATATGTTAAATTTGAATGATAATCACTAGAAGGTATGATTTATAATTTTCTAGTGCTAAAGTGGAAATGGAAAAATATATCTCTAGATTTTGTGGTGTAATTTACAAAGACATATCAAGGTAATAATAAAATTTGTATGGTTGTTAATTTATTGAAAAAATATTCACATTTCCTTCCAATTTCAGATATTATGTCTTTAGGTAATGTTTCTTGACTGTATCTTAAAGAAATTTTCTGGTTATATAGAGTTTTCTCCCTCCATTATATCTAACCATGTTCCTAATTTTACTTTTAATTTTAAAAAAGTACTTTAGATGTTTTTGGGAATTGAATTGTATTTCTGTATAGTTTTCAGATTCAATATTGTAAGAACCTGGATCTTTGTTTTTGGGTTTGTTTTCATTTTTTAGGAGTTTTTGAGAAAAAATGAAGTTTCTTGAAATTTTTGAAGTACATGCCGTGTACTTTCTGAGTACATGCCGTGTACTCTTATCCCGCTCGAAGCCATGTACTGTCTATGTCCGGGCCACACACACGGTGTGTAGGGGTGATGTGGAGGCCAATTTTGGTGGAGTAAGGAAAGACCTAGTACACGCCGTGTACTCAGAAATTACACGCCGTGTACTTTTTTTTCATTACACGAACCGGGGTGGTGCCTGATCATGATAAACGTCTTCTTCTAGGTCTGTTTTGACCGAGAGACGCCACATGGCTACGAAACTTCTCCGGATTCATGAGCCTCCATCTGTTGGCCAATTCGACCGCCTTCAATTTCATTGGAACCACAACGGTGAGTTCTTCTTTCTTCATGAGTTTCATTCCTTGATTCTTCCTCTTTATCAAGTTATCATGGTTTGATCATTTTGGACGCTTTCTCATATCTACGATGTTCAATGGAGAATCAGTCGTCGTGGTTCAAGTATATCGATCTCCTAGGATCGAGGTAGGTGGTTTATGCCTTTCCTTTCAAAGTCTTTGAGTTTTATGTTCAAATTCTAGCAATACCCATGAATAGGGTATTGCGTATTTACCTTTTTGCCCTTGTTATTTTCCTTCCATGATTGTATTCTTGTGTAGAGGTAAATTAATCTTGTTAGAGGACAATTTGTTGTGCTTGGATGTTTTTCCCATTCTTTGCTCTGTTTACGACCTTTGGGTCTTGTTAGCCTTTGGCTGTTATGTCTGTTTCCATGACTTGTGTCTATAGGATGGAGTGTTTTGTATAACATGATTGTTTTCCTGTAGAATGTTATCCAAGTAGTTCTATAGGTGTACTTTGGCCTTATAGAATTATCAAAAACTGAATAGCATGGGGCTGTGAGAACCTGGTGCTATACACTATAAGGGATAGACCGAGTGATCCTCCCAGAGAGTCCTTCACATTATAAACTATAGGAGGGTAGACCAAGTGATCTTCCTCAGTGAGTATTAGATATTATAGGACACATGGGATATAACGAGTGAGCTTCCCAGAGTGCCTTCAGATTTTTTAGACTACAGGAGGGTAGACCGAGTGAGAATCCTCAGAGAGAGTTTTACCTTGTTTGAATCTTTTTAAGAACCTTCCCAGGCTAGAGGAGGAATTGACTGAGTGAGCTTCCTTAGAGAGTCTCTGGAATACCTGAGGCTATATGAGGAATTGACCGAGATAGCTTCCTCAGAGAGCCTGTAAACCTTGGGGCTAAGAGGGTTATACGGCGTGATCTTCCTTAGAGAGTCCCTGACTACCCTAGAATATAAAGGGAATTGACCGAGTGATCTTCCCGATAGAGTCTCATAAATTTGAATGACCAAGCCAAAGGGTTTAGGCTGAGTGCACTGCCCAGAGGGTTGTGGAACTTCGTGGTTAGGACAAGAGGGGATGGCTGCGGGTATTTCCCAGAGGGTTTCCTGTATGTGTTAGCTGATTTGTTTCACTGTTGATGTTGTTGTGGTTGATTGCTGTTGTGTGTCATCCTGTTTACTACTTGTTTCTTTACTATTGTTGTTTACTTCTTACTGTTCTTTTACCTTCCATATACTCACTGACCGTTAGGCACATATCTTCGGGTGGTTGCCTACTGGGATTTTACCTCACACCCTATTCGGCCATGCTTTTGGGCCCAAGTAGACTATGTTGTTTGCTCGTATAGACAAGGGAAAGTGCCCTTCGACTTCTGGAACTTGATTACTTGGAGCAGGAGAGAACGAGGCCAAGCTTTGGCTTGCGATGCAGAGGAGCTATTTAATTTTATTTTGTACTTATTTTGGTACTGTGGTGTTTTAAGCATTGTGACTTGTTTGGCTATTTTCCTAGAGTTTTATCATGCATCATTCCATATATACATGTGTTCTCCAGTTTGTTGATTTAGTTTTCCGCTGTTTATTATTGTTGGTTATTCACTACTTCCACTATTTCATGTTTATTTATTTCCGATGTGTACTCTGCCAATGAGGGCATAGTTTCCCCACTATCCCACCCAAGGCCCTCGCTACTAGTCAGCAGCCTCTGACATTTGGGGAAATGCGCTTGAGGCCATGTGACCAACTGGGTATGGGGCACCTCTGGATGGCTTCAGGAATTGGGATGTTACAAAGTGGTATCAGAGGAACTCTTTTCCCTTGATTTACTATTTGGAGCCTTTAGCTCGGGATAGGACAGATTCGGTATTTGGTAATAAGCTGTGCCTGAGAGTAGCTAACCCGTGTATATGTAAAATCCGTACTACCTTGTTAATTACAGTTTTCTAGTTTTGAGATTTTACGGTTGATATGATTTCACCTAGAGTGATTCACATGCTTCGTGATGTTATTGTTTTGATATTACTATTCTATTTTTGTCACAACCCAATGATATGAGGGTATACCATCTCATGCATTATATAGGCACTTGTTAGAAATCACATGCAATGCATTCGTGCCATGCCATCTAGGGTGCGTTAGCGATTGCATGTTGTTGTGATAGATGTTGTGTAGATTATGCATGATGTTGTGATAGATGTTTGATAGAATCTCTACAGTTTGATAGAGAAACTGTTTAGTTTATAAATTGATTTAAATGAACGCCATGTTTTGGTTCTTGAGGTGTTATAGGCCCTCTTGAATCAGAAATTGGTGTATCATTGACCTGTTTTTCCTTATATATGACTATAGAAGATGCCCAACTTTGATTCGTGGGGAGTATGGGCCCTTGTGGATTAGAATTTGGCACCCCCTTGCCTTGTTTTCTATGTTTTCTGGGCTTCTGTGCAGTTTCTGAGCTACTGCCCAGAAAAAACCAAAATACACAGTGAGTACTTTCTGGATACATGCCGTGTAGTTTTCAGGCCGTGTCACTGACCGTGTGAGAAGAAACACGATGTCGGGAAAATAACTTCAGGAACACTCCGTGTATAGTTGGTGCATGCCGTGTAGTTTAGAGCAGTGCACCCGGCCGTGTCACTAACTACACTGCCTGGGAAATCTCGAGTAGAAAACGCCATGTGGGTAAAGAAACACTGTGCAGTTTTGTCCTAGGTACCCAGCCGTGTCACGAACAACACAGGTCGGTGTTATCTTCTCTTATACACGCCGTGTTTGTTCGGAACACGCCATGTAAGGGAAGCCGTGTAGATGGCTGTGTAACTAACAACACGGGACGCCGAGACTGTGTCTAGTACACACCGTGGATTCTACCTCGGAGAATTGAGCGGAGGTCTCCCGATGAATCCCCTCTGTAGGTGATGACGACGACCTCCGTGCCGGTCCCTCCCCCTTCGATGGGGGAGGGAGAATCATTGTCTCTTAGGAGGGCGAGGGCCTTCCAACCTTTATCCAACCCGGATTTCCTCCCTCCCTTTCCAAAAGTGGCTTTAAACCCTAAGGTCCCAGACCTGGTGGACGGGATCCCGAATCTTCCTTTGTCCTCGACGGAGTTTTCTGAGTCGACCAACCTATTGAATCTCACTCTTGTACCCCACTTCAAGGACAAGAGGCCCTCAGTTGATGAGTTCGATCGTTTTGTTTTTGGTTCATGGGATCTCCAAGAACGAGCGGTGGTGGGTTTACTCGACAATAGGTAGATAATGGTTCGCTTCGAGACGAAGGCTGATTTGATCAAAGCATGGTCAAGAGTGCCTCTTTTTTACAAGGGATCCCGCTTTATGTTGCTGCGGTGGTCCTTCGACCTGCACATGAAAAGGGACTCACATTCAATCGCGGTTTGGGTAAGTTTTCCCAAGCTTCCCTTACCGTTCCAGAACCCTGCAATTATCCGGATGCTTGTAAATATGGTAGGTAGATTCCTTTGCACGGATAGTCGAACTGAAGCGATCTGTCATCCAGTGAATCCTCATGTTTTTGTTGAGATAGATGCTTCTAGAACTCCTTTTGAGTATTTTTTTGTCACGATTGGTGAAGAATACCGCTGTAAACAGCGGGTGATTTATGAAGATTGGATAGATTTCTGTGGGTCTTGCAGGAGGTTAGGGCACTCGACCGAGGTCTTCCGTATAGGACTTCCTCCTCGAATGACCAAGGGAAGTGGTAAAGGGAAATATATCCCGTCGAACATAGATGGGAATCACCATTTGCAGATTGAGGAGGGTTCTCATTCGAGATCGATGGAGCCGGATTTCAGAGGAGAATGCTCTGGGGTGGCTTCGGTGACGCTGGATGGTGACTCAGTCAGGGCTGGAAAGGAAACTCTGGAGGGTGATACGGGTCCTGGTTCTTTGAATGGGAAGGGGCCAGGTTGTCATCCAAATTTGGATTGCTCGAAGGAATCCAGGGGTCTGGATCCTGTGGCTCCCCCCTTTATACCTTTGAGTAATAGATTCTCTATCATTGCTGAGGATGTTTGATCTAAATGCCTGGATGGGAATGATTTTTCAGGAAAGGAGAATGGTGAAAGGGTCTTAGAGGATCAGTTGGCTGGAGGTTTGGTGACTGAAGTCGGTTTGGTCAGAATAGAGGCTATGGAGGTTTTTCAAGAGGGTGACAGGGGACTGGGGTTGGAGGGATCATCCTTAGTGGTTTGCACGGCAGCCAAAAACTCCAATGTGGTGGGAGATGATGAGTGCCAGGTTGAGCAAGGCTTGAAAGAAGTTCCTGCGGCAACAGTGGTTGAAGGTGTTCCAGTGGGGGTGCCTCTTCCGGTGATGGAGAACTCAACTACTAGTCAAGATGAAAAAGGAAGGGAGTTCCCGTTGGGAGGGACAGAGAAGGTGTGCGGAACAGGTGGTCGTTTGTTCAGTGAGGTGGAACAGAGTGAGCAAACCTCGGTTCCAGTCGGAGGTCCTGGCTCCCCCTCAGTAAGATGTCGGTCAAGGAAAGATTACTCCCATCTCCCATGGCCTATGCAGACTCGTTCAACATCTAGGAAGAAAGGCAAGGTCGCTGTGTCTTTTGCAAATAACATTGTGACTGAGAGGATTTCACCGGACCCTGTCCTAGAACTTCTCAGGAATCGGGTGCAAAGTCCTCAGTATTGGAGGACACCAGGTTGGGAAATGGCCTCGGCCACTGGAGAAGATGAGTCTGGTAGGGGAAGCAGAGAGGAGTACACATTTGATGATTTTTACTAATGGTTTTTTGTGTTGATTGCTGTTTCTGGGTTTAAGTTGTGGTTGAATGCTTGGCACCAGAACCCATTAAACCGGCTATTGAAAATAAAAAAAAAGGATTTCCTGTCAGTAGTACACACCGTGTCCCTAAGGAACACGCCGTGTAGTCTGGTGTTATTTTGGACCGTGTGGGTTATCCGTGTAAGGAGACTCAAGAAGGGGTTTAGAGTTCAAGTACACGCCGTGTGTGGGAACAACATGCCGTGTAGTTTGGGGTGTTACAAGACCAGTAGTGACCGGAGTACACTCCCATTCTAATGGATAAAATTACACGCCGTGTAGTTTTTATACACGCTGTGTAGTCGTGTTTTGTAAAACATGATATTTTTCTTTCCACTGTTCCCGTTTTTTACTCCTATTTTCAATCCTTTTTAATCCTGATCTAAGGTGTGCTTTTGATCTTTCAGAGCTTTGCCTCCGTGACGTCCTCTGGTCGTGCATCGGTTTCTAGATGGTGACCAAACACTTGATCTGGCTGATTAGGAACCTCCTGTTGATCCTCCTTCTATACCAGCCTTGGAACCAGCAGTTATACCCATCGTAGGCGCCGATGCGTAGTTCAGGGAGGATTTATTGAGGATGATGCAGACTTTTCATGGAGGGTCACCTCCTGCCCCGTCAATGGCTGAGTTGACGAGGGTTTTTCAGCAGCAACATCCTCCTACTTTTTCAGGGGATGGAGGACCCCAGGATACAGAGTCGTGGTTCAAGGCCACCCTGACTATCTTCGAGCATCTGGAGATACCACCAAAGAAGAGGGTAAAGCTGGACACCTATATGCTCCGGGACAACTCCAAGAGGTGGTGGGAGGTGATCTCACAGTCTGGACGCCAGTAGGGTATTTCATGGGATGAGTTTCGATGCACTTTCTATGACTATTTCTATCCAGAGACACTGAGGGCCGATCGAGCCCTGGAGTTTATGAGTCTGTAGCAGGGTACTCTTTCTGTCATGGAGTACTCGTCCCGTTTTACTGAGCTGAAACATTTCACACCGATCCCAGTAGGTGATGAGTTGTTTCTTGCTAGGATGTTTGAGGATGGTCTCAGGCAGGAGATCCACTCCATGGTGAATATCTTCTAGTTGAATTCTATATCCTCTATCGTCAACCAGTCACTGATTACTAAGCGTAATTTGAGGGATTATGAAGTGGTGAGCCAGGGCGGTTCAACACCCAGAGCTGGTGTTCCTCTAACGGACAGTAGGAAGCGTCGCAGAGAGTCTTCTCGAGGAGATCGGGGTTCACAGGATGCATCTTTTGGCAGCCAGGTTGTATGCTACCAGTGCGGTAGGAGTGGGAATACTAGGCCTCAGTTCCAGAGAGATCGGATGGAGTGCCGATATTTCGGCAAGATGGTCCATCTTCAGTGCTTCTGTCACATCTTCTCACCTTTAGCTGGTGGTAGGGGTTCCTCAATGACCCCGCGTTCTGGATATGCTTCGCCAGTTTCCAACCAGTCTGAGAACTGGAGTTCTTCCGGGCGTTCGGGCTGAGGTGGAGGTTGCGGCCATGGTGGTCAGTCACCAGGTCATCAGCGACAGTAGAGTGAATCAGCTCAGAGCCGTCAGCCATGGGCGCAGGGCTGCAGTGGAGGCCAGTCTTTCGCCATGGAGCAGACCTATCAGGAGTAGGATCCCGTCCCTTCTACAGTCCGAGGTACGATCTTAGTAGCCTCATTTGTATCTTCAACTCTTTTTGATACTGGTTCTTCCCATAGATTTATCTCTGTTGTGGTTGTGGAGAGACTTGGGCTCTGTATCTTTTTGTCTGCCGACTTGTTGACTCTTGACACACCATTGGGAAAAAGGAAATCTAGCATATGTCAGTTCAGAGAGTGCCCTCTAGAGGTTGTGGGGTGTCACTTCATATGGGACCTCTATGTCCTAGAGATGTCGGGCTATGAAGTCATTCTCGGTATGGACTGATTGGTTCCTTTCCAGGCAGTCATCGATTTCTATCGCCGCAGGGTGAGTTTTTTATCACCAGAGGGAAGATCTTTTCTTCATAGAGGCGAGTGGGATGTCCAGGCAGTAGAGATGGACCCGAGCATCATGGGCTAGGGGAAGTTACATACAAAATTTCTAGTATTTACTTGGATGACTAGGGGACTTCATAGTTAGACTTTCCCACAATGGTGGATCGTTTCAGGGATGTCTTTGCAGTGGACTTTTCAGGTTTTCCTCCAAAGTGTGAGGTAGAATTATCGATTAAGATCTTTCCAGGAGTGGAACTGTTGTCCATTCCTCCTTATAAGATGGCTACACCTGAGTTGTAGGAGCTCAAGAAATAGCTGGAGGAGTTGTAGGAAAAGGGTTACATCCGACCCAGTAGGGTTCGCCTGTCCTCTTTGCGAAGAAGGCAGATGGTACCCTTCGACTTTGTGTGGATTATCGGAAGCTAAACTAGTTGATGGTCAAGAACTGAAATCCCTTGCTGAGGATAGATTACCTCTTTGATCAGCTTTGAGGATCTTGGGTGTTCTCGAAGATCGATTTGTGGTCCAGTTATCATTATTTGTGCCTTAGACTATCAGATATACCTCTTACAACCTTCAGGAAAAGGTATGGTCTATACAAGTATACAGTCACGCCGTTTGGTCTCACAAACTCACCTCAGTTTTTAGGGCACTGATGAACAGAGTGTTCCATCCTTACTTTGACTCCTTCTTCGTGGTCTTTGTGGATGATATCTTGGTGTACTATCACACTCGACACGACCAGGCCACACATCTTGAGATCGTTTTGAGTACACTGAGAGAGCATCAGTTATATGCTAAGCTCTTGAAGTGCCACTTTTGGATGGATCAGATTCACTTCTTGGGTCACGTAATCTCAGAGGCTGGAGTATCTATGGACCCATAGAAAGTGAGAGCTATAGTTTCCTGGGAGCCTCCGAAGAATGTCTTTGAGGTACGGAGTTTCCTAGGGCTGGAAGGATACTAAAAATGATTCATTTAGGACTTCTCGTGCCTATAAGCACCATTGATAGGTCTGACCAAGAAAAAGGTGAAGTTTTTATGGTAAGATCCTTGTGAGTCAGCCTTTCAGAAGCTGAAGGGGAGGCTGACGTCAGCACCGATACTAGTCTTTCTAGAGCCGAGAAAGGGCTACACAATATACTATGATGCTTCAGGTATCGGGATGAGATCAATGCTTATGCAGGGAGATGGAGTCGTTGCGTATGGGTCTCGGCAGTTGATGCCACACAAGAGGAATTACCCTACGCACGATCTGGAGTTGGCAGCTATTGATCACACCTTAAGCTGTTGGAGACACTACCTTCTGGGAGAGCACATTGTGGTTTCCCCCAACCAGAAGAGTCTCAAGTATATCTTCACTCAGCGTGATCTGAATATGAGACAGCGTAGTTGGGTTGAGTACCTTCATTCCTTTTACTTCGAGCTCACCTATACGTCGGGAAAGGGCAATGCAGTGGCCGATGCGTTGAGAAGATGTACTCAGATTCACATAGTTCAGGAGGCCAGTAGTGAGTGGCAGATTATGACTTTGTTCTATAAGATGCATATGGAGGTACAAGACAGACATGGACATAATTTTCTATCTTCTGTAGCTGTTACCTCTACACTACTTGATCGGGTATGGATGAGGCTGCTATCAGACCAAGAAGGCTTAGTCCTGCAGGAGAGTGTGTCAGGAGAGGACCCTCTTCCTGGATGGACAGTGAGCAAGGATGAGATCTTTCATTTCCAGGGATGCGTATGGGTGCCAGGAGACATACGCGAGGAGCTGATGTGGGATTTTCATTCCTCAGTTTGGACAGTTCATCCTAGCGTCACCAAGATGTATCGTGATCTACACTGCCAGTACAGGTGGCCAGGTATGAAGAAAGATGTTGTTGGTTTTGTCATGAGATGTTCTACTTGTCAGAAGGTGAAAGCAGAGCATCAGCGACTAGAGGGGATTTTTCAATAGCTACCCATTCCCGAGTGGAAGTGGAATGATGTCGCGATGGACTTCGTGACCGGGTTACCGAGGTCGCCTCTAGGGAACGTTGTTGTTTGGGTTGTCGTTGATATTATTAAAAAGGTTGATCACTTCTTGCCGATCAAGGAGAACTTCAGTGTTATTGATCTGGGATGGTTTTACATCCGAGATATTGTACGTCTACATGGAGTTCCACACTCCATTGTTTTAGACAGATATGCGCGCTTTATTTCTTGGTTCTGGTAGTGACTTTAGAAGGCTTTGGGTACACAGATACTTTTCAGTATAGCATAAAATCCCTAGAATGATGTCCAGTCCAAGCGCATAATCCATGTGCTTGAGGATATGCTCAGATCTTTCATTCTGGACTTCGGTGGTTCTTGGGAGAAGCATATTACTCTGGTGGAGTTCGCCTACAACAACAGTTTTTAGGCGACCATTCAGATGGTACCTTACGAGGCTTTGTACGGTAGGTCATCACGATCACCCTTATGCTGGCTGGAGGCAGGAGAGGCATCTCTGCTGGGACCTCGTCTTATTTAGGAGAACTCAGAGCAGATAGAGTTGATTTAAAAGAGGACGGCTACAACACAGTCTCAACAGAATTCTTATGCTGATCAGCGGAGACGACCTCTGGAGTTCGAGGTCGGAGATCATGTTTTCCTGCGTGTCGCACAGAGGTTGGAAAATAAGAGGTTTCAGAGACAGGATAAACTTTCATTGTCATATGTCGGGCCGTTTGAGGTTTTGGAAAGAGTTAGCCTGGTTGCCTCTCGGTTGCAGTTACCTTAGAGGTATCGGGCTATGCACGACGTTTTCCACGTCTCTCAACTCTGATGTTACTTTTCAGACCCGTCACATGTTGTTTAGCCCAAGGAGGTTGAGCTCGAAGTGGATGCATCATTTGAGGAGCATCCCATCCGTATTTTCGATCATAGTATGAAGGTTCTCCATGGGCGGTCTGTTCCTTTAGTACGGGTGCTTTGGCAGCATGAGCGAGTGCAGGATGAGACCTGGGAGAGAGAGGCCGATTTATGATCGCAGTTTCCTGAGCTATTCGGGGTTTCCTCTTCTACGCCTCACTAGGGAAATTTGGGGACAAATTTCTTTAGGGGGGGGGGGAGTTTGTAAGAACCCGGATCTTTGTTTTCGGGTATGCTTTCCTTTTTCTAGAGTTTTTGAGAAAAAATGGAGTTTCTGGAAATTTTTGAAGTACACACTGTGTACTTTCTGATTACATGCCATGTACTCTTTTCCTGCTCGAAGCCATGTACTAGATTTGTCTGGTCCACACACACAGTGTGTAAGGGTGACATGGAGGCCGATTTTGGCAGAGTATGGAAAGACCTAGTACACACTGTGTACTCTAAATGTACACGCCGTGTAATTTTTTTTTTCATTAAACGGACCGGGGTCTTGCCTGATCACCATAAATGTCTTATTCTAGGTCCGGTTCGACCGAGAGATGCCATAGAGCCATGGAACTTCTCCATATTCCTGAGCCTCCATCTGTTGGCCGATTCAACTGCCATAGATTTCGTTGGAACCACAACGGTGAGTTCTTCCTTCTTCTTGAGTTTCATTCCTTGATTCTTCCTCTTTCTCAAGTTATTGTGGTTTGAGCGTTTTGATCATTTTCTCAGTCTTAAGACGTTCAAGGGTGAATCAGTCATCTCAGTTCAAGTATATCGATCTCCTAGTATTGAGGCAGGTGGTTTGTGCCTTACCGTTCAAAGTCTTTGAGTTTTATGTGCAAATTCCACCAATACCCATGAATGGGGTATTGTTTGTTTACCTTTTTTCCCTTGTTGTTTTCCTTCCTTTCTTTTATGCTTGTGTAGAGGTAAATTAATCTTTTTAGAGGATAATTTTCTGTACTTGGATGTTTTTCCCATGCTTTTCTCTATTTACGACCTTTGGGTCTTGTTAGCCTTTGGCCGTTATGACTGTTTCCATGCCTTGTGTCTATAAGATGGAGTGTTTTGTATTACATGCTTGTTGTCCTATAGAATGTTATCCAAGTAGCTCTATAGGTGTACTTTGGCCTTATAGAATTATCATGCACTGACTGGCACGGGGCTGTGAGATCTTGGTGCTATAGACTATAAGGGATAAACTGAGTGAGCTTCCCAGAGAGTCCTTGACATTATAGACTACATGAGGGTAGACTGAGTGAGATTCCTCAGGGAGTCTTAGACATTATAGGCCACAGGGGATAGACTAAGCGAGCTTCCCAGAATGCCTTCAGATTTTGCAGACTACAGGAGGGTAGACCGAGTGAGCTTCCTCAGAGAGAGTCCTACCTTTTTTGAATCTTTTTAAGAACCTTCCCAGGCTAGAGGAGGAATTGACCGAGTGAGCTTCCTCAGAGAGTCTGTGGTATACCTGACGCTATAGGAGGAATTGACCAAGATAGATTCCTCAGAGAGTCTTTAGACCTTGGGGCTAAGAGGGTTAGACTGCGTGATCTTCCTCAGAGAGTTCCTGACTACCCAAGACTATAAAGAGAATTGACCGAGTGAGCTTCCCCAGAGAGTCTCATAAATTCGTATGACCAAGCCAGAGGGGTTAGGCTGAGTGCACTGCCCAGAGGGTTGTGGTACTTTGTGGTTAGGACAAGAGGGGATAGCTGCGGGTACATTCCAGAGGGTTTCCTATTTGTGTTAGCTGATCTATTTCACTGCTGCTGTTGTTGTGGTTGATTGCTATTGTGTGTCAACCTATTTACTTCCTATTGCTTTGCTATTGTTGTTTACTTCTTACTATAATTTTACCTTCCCTATACTCACTGACTATTAGGAATAGATCTTCGGGTGGTTTCATACTAGTATTTTATCTCACACCCTTTTTGGCCTATGCTTTTGGGCCCAAGTAGACTATGTTGTTGCAGGTATAGACAAGGGCAAGCGCCCTTCGACTTCTGGAACTTGATTGCTTGGAGCAGGATAGCATGGGACCAAGCTTTGCCTTGCGATGATGAGGATCTGTTTTCTTTTCTCTTGTACTTATTTTGGTACTGTGGTGTTTTTAGCATTGTGACTTGTTTGGCTGTTTTCCTAGAGTTGTATCTTGCATCATTCCATATATACATATGTGCTCTAGTTTTTTGATTTAGTTTTCCGCTGTTTATTATTGTTGGTTATTCACTAATTCCGCTATTGAATGTTTATCTATTTCCACTGTGTACTCTGCCAATGAGGGCATAGATTCCCCACTATCATACCCAAGGCCCTCACTACTAATCGGCAGCCTCTGGCGTTTAGGGAAATGTGCTTGAGGCCATGTGACCAACCCGGTACGGGGCGCCTCTGGGTGGCTTCCAGAACCGGGACGTTACAAATATGATTGATAGTCAGAGTGAATGATTCATAATTTGGAAAATAATTATTCAGATTGTTTAATGTTTTAATAAGGAATTTGGTATCAATAAATTTCATTATTTGAGTTTTTATATAATAAAATTTTTCATTCGAGTAAAAAATGAAACATTTTGAGTCATTATATTGAAATATGTGTCAAACTCTAGTTTTTTGACATGAAGTACATTAAAGGGAGTTTTTGATATGTCACAGCCCAACCCTAGTTTACTTTTATATTATTTTTTTGTTTATTGATGTTTGATCTTGTTGGTTGATGTTTGGGTCGAGTTCCTGATGAGAATCTTTGAGTTTTTTAGGTTTTAGGTGGTTTTTGGACCTATTTATGGTTATTGTGCATGGTTTGAGGAGAAACCATGTGGCTTTTAGAGGAAAAAGGTTTTTATAGTTAATTTGGTTTTTTTAAGGTTTTTCTTGAATAGTCTGCACATTGTTTAGAACAACCCATGTGAGGAAAAGGTGTAAAAGGGTGGGATGTTGGCAATGTCTGATCTAAGGTGCATGACTTGCACACAGTTAGGGGTAACCGTTCAACAAGAATGTGAATATGATATCCAATTTTAAAAAAGATAATTTTCATGGATGAAATGTGGTTTCCGAAATTATGCATCCATACCATGCATGTGTTCATTCCTTCTAGTAGGGGGAACACAATTATCGCATGGATGGAACTTCATGTGACCAAACAATGTGACTTACCCAGATTCTTAAAATCATTAATTTTCATCTTTTCACTCATTTATTTTAACTCTATTCCAGGTCTATACTCACCCACTTTACCCAAGCACACTTTGGGGGTCATAAACCCCTCTCCATTGGATCTTTATCCATCATTGGTGCTTCTTCAAGGTTTCTCGATGAGTTTATTTATTTTTGTTAGTTTTATTCTCTTGTTAACTTTTTATCTTGTTCTTCTTGTCTCTCTTATCTTGTTTCATTCTTTTCTAACCTTATGGAATGGTTCATCTTATGTGATTTAATTATTTTACTATTAGGGTGTGAATATTTCTTATTGGTCATGGCTTATCCATATTCTATAGTTTCACCACATTTAATGTCGTTGAGGTAGGTGTTTCTCTCTGTTTTTTGGAACATTCCATCTGATGCTTGTTCTTTCATAAATATTTTTTTTAATTTTTTTTCATGTTTATGATGTGATAGTTTTCTTTATTACGAACTATCTTTTGTTGGAAATTTAGACAAAATTGGGGTTTTGAAGGTTTTATTTAGTTCTACCTATTTACATATGCATAAAAAGTGTTTTATAAAATTCTAATTGTACATATAATATTAATTTGAGTACCTTCACAGTTTTTTAACCTTTGTGAGTTTTGGTGGTTTAATGAAATGTGAAATTTAGCATTGTGAGTAGGTTTTGGGGCCTTTTAATATTTTTATTTTTATCTGGGTGTTCTTTTTATTTTTTGTGATGTTATTTTAATTCTTTAATTGGTTATGGTTATCCATATATATTCTAGTGAATGTATTCATATCTATATGTGCATAGGGTGAACATGTAAATATGAACACACATATAAATGGAGACTTCATAAAGATGCCCTTATTGAAAAATTATTTTTTGAAACACCCTCTAGCAATTTCCTTTCTATCAACTAATCTATGGACCAAATTGTTCACTTGAAAAATTATAATGTTTTCTGAGTGGAAACTTTGTCTTCAAATGACTTAAAATATTGTTTCATAATGTGTTTTATAAAAATTATCTTGTTTTGTACCTTAGATCATGATTGGTAACCCAATGGCTAAAAAAAATCCCATTCAGATCCTTATGAGTATGAAAAACCTTTTCACAATTGCATTGGAAATGTTTTTGAGAAGAAAGGTATTCTCAATTTAAATGGTTTTGAGTGGAAAATTATAAGTCCCAGTTGGTACCTTGTGATTTTGTGTAAAATTGGTATTAAACTCATATGACGTGTAGCCCAGATTGTCACTTTAGATTGGTTCTATATGTGGAGGGAACCCCTATGGGTTTCCTTCCATTAAGAGGTCCTGCACGTAGTCAGTGTCGGAGAATAAGCAAGGAATGCATGGTGGAAACAATGAGTTACACCAAGAAAGTGATGAAATCCTCACACTCTTGTATACTACTATCATGGGATTCCAAAAATTAAACTAAAGGATCATGTGATGATTAATTTATAGAACCAATTAGACTGATTAGAACCACCTGGATAGGGGATATGTTAGGTGGACATTTGTACCGACGAGCCTATTTTTGAGTAGACAGGTTATTTATTGACTGTGGAGTTGCACCATCTTCTGGAAGGTTGGTCTGAACCGAGTATATATATGGATTTATTCTCAGGATGTTCAGGAAATTCCCATGATTACATATCCACATTTTCTTACTTTATTTTACATAATTTTGATTGGTTGTTCATTTAGAATTTTTATGCTTTCAATTGCATTATTTTTCTTTATTTTTGGTTGGGTTTTATTTACCCTACTATTTGTACCTCACTTAGATTTTCTATTCTCATATGGCTTACAAAGTGGTGTTTTTATTTTTTTAAACTAGGTTTTGAAAAGTAAATTTTTATTGTATTTTCTAAAATGTAAAAACACTAATTTCATTAAGTTTATTTCAAACTAGCATTTATCGACTATTTCAAGAATGGAAATGTATGGATTTTGTGGTTACTACCTACTGAGTTTCTAATACTTACACCCTAATTATTCCACTCGGTGTCAAAATACTTGAGTTATATTGAAGGTTCATTTCGAATGTGTATTCCCATGACGTGGGTTGGTCTTATTGACGGTGGTGACCTAGAGGTCACATAGAGATCATGTTTAGTTTCAGTTGGTTTGGTTTTGTTTTAGTGTTCTATTTTTTCCACTATTAATGTATTGGAAAAAATATAAATATTTATCTTTATTCAGAGATTCAGTTCTCCTATTTATGTTCTGTACACTATTTTTTATTCATATCTATTTCTTATTAGACTAGATCATTCCAATTTGGATTATCTTTTATTCACAAAACCAGCTTCCAGCACTGGAGTACTGAGAGTGCCTCTTAAGCCTTATCATAATCCATCTTGTTTGACTGGCTTAGGGTTGACCTATGATGATTCATGAAATAATGGTGTCATAGAAGCCCATTTTTATTTGGGGAACCAATTTGTTTTGATATAGGATAATCTGGACATGGGACATATGTATGGGAAGAGCATCATGAATTCTTACTCATATAGAGCGTCAAGTCACCGAGGGTAGTCCCGAACTTTAGTCCTTTATTTTTAATTCTTGGTTTATGTCATTGGTTCCTTTCTTAGCTTATTGGGATTTTGATCTATGCAATGAAAATGGATGTGAACTATTTCTATATGTTGATATTTCTGGGAGTAGTGAGCTATGTGGATCCTGAGTGTGTGGTTCAAGATACTTACAGTTGTTAGTGTATTCCTAGCACATGTTTTTCCAAGTCATGTGGCCAAGTTATGAATAATTGGTAGTCTATTTCTTGAAAATCTTAGATGTGAGTTGAAATTTGGTTTTATTTATGTTTGGGTGAATTGATTTTTAATCAAAAATTGTATTTGTAAAATTATTTTCAAAAGGAAAATGATTTTGGGACATGGATTCATTTTAGAAGTGTTCTTGGATGTTTAAATTCAATTTGGAATCAGGTTCTAGTATTTGAAAAGCTTCCTTATAGAAAAATATTTTAGAATTTTGAGTGGAAAAATTTGTTTTTGGAAGGTGATTTTGGTTTTGGTTTTTCATATTTATTTTATGATATTGGTGTTTTCCTTGCTATTTTATTTCAATTGAATTTTGGTTAGATTTTGATTCAATTTTGTGTATTTGTGTTTTAAAGAGCATGCCACCCAAAAAGGTTATAAAGGTTTCCAGTGAGTTTCTTCTAGTCTTTGAACCTACCCAAGATCCCATTGGGGTGGAAGAGTTGAGTTATTCTTGGTTTTTGGCCATTTTTCATTGTGATCAGTGTCTGTTTGAGGTGGTGTAGTGACTATATAAATTTTAAAGTGTTTTTAGGACTTTGGGAACTCCCAAATCTATGAGGGTGAAAGATTTTCCAAGTAATTTTAAAGGTAAAAGTTTGGATTGGGGTAAGGTGACCACCCCATCATTGTTGCAAGTTGGGATTTCATGGGAAGTTTCGATGAAAAACTTTATCCATTGGCTAATACTTTTAGAGGATAATGTGAATAAAGCAGTGGAACTCTTGGCTGTTCAGCAAGGTCAATGGATGATGAATGTCAATGTTAATAATTTAATAGTGTTGGTTTCATTTTCTATAGATATATTATTAGAGGAACTAATTATAGATCCTCTCTTTATCTGGGGCCTTTTTATGGTGATTAAAGAGTGATTTATCTCATCTGAGGAGGTTCTATTTAGGAAGATAGTAGATGAGGTTAATCTATTCGAGTTGATTTCTAGTGTGTAGTATATATTAGTTATAAACACATATTATCTAGGAGATTTGAAGGCTCTCTATTTGGTGGGAATTTAATTTTAGAATAAACCATCTTTGTGGAGTCTCCTTTGTTAGTTACCACTCCTTGTTCATTAGACTACCCACTCATGGGATTCTAGTTTGGTTAGTTTGAGTATTCAAATCCATCTTGGCATAGTTCTTTGCAGTATTGATGATTATGTGGTCATTTGGGTCACTTGGAGAATTTATAAATCTATAATAGTAAAAATAGGAAATCACAATTTGTGGATAACAGCTTCTAACTATAGGGTAGTTGATACTTCAAGTCCCCAGGTCTCCAGTCGTAGGCCGTAGAGTGATTCTCATCACAAAACTATGAATTGGGGGGGGGGGGGGGGTTATTATCCCATATATTGTCTCTAATGTTTTATTGGGGATATTTTATGTTCTCCTTATATTTTTTTTCATTTTTTTGAAAATAATTCTCATTTAAAGAATTTTAATAATCATTTATTCTGAGAAATTCTTATCATCATTCTTTATGGATGTGAATCTTTATGTGGTTTTCATATTTTAGATTATTTTTTTGAGTTGTTTTTTGGATATATTTGTTTCTTGTGAAAATGGCGAATCAAGGTTTGATTTGATGCTTAGTTTGGGTTTATTTCGTTGGGGCCCTCATGTATTGGGGGTTTTTCTATGATGGTATTTTTTTTAAATGGTGGGGAGAACCACCATAAATATTCTTTTTATCTTATATAGAGTTTTTTTGTTGTGAAATCTAGAGTTGAGGAGTCACACTGAGGGTTTTAGTTTGAATTGTCCTTATTTGTTCTGGCTTTGATTTTTTTCATCATTTGGCTGTGTGAATTTATGGGGGCATGATGTTTTTTTAGTGGGGAGAATTAACACATAGTAAATATTTATTTTTATATATTTTATCTTTATTTTTAACTGATTTTTAAGCTTGTTGGTTATGGTTAGGGTTTATTTCTTTGTGATAATATCTAAGTTATGGAAGATTTTGGTGGTTTTTTGCCGCATTCGCAGTTAGTGTGCACAGTTTGAGGCGAAACTACGTGGATAGTGGAGGAAGATGGGTTTTTTAGTTTATTTTATTCTTTCATGGTTTTATAGGGTATATGCACAATTTTTTCCTTACTATTAAAGGTAAATGAGTAATCATGAAGCCTGTTGGTAGTGTCTGAGCTAAGGCACACAACATGTGCCTGATTATGGGTAACCATGCAACAAGCCCACATAAGGGATTTATAATTCTTTCATAGTTGATTTTCCTGGTTGGTACACCATTTACCATATTGTTTGGATAGAACATGTAGTTTTTCCTTCCGTCTAGTAGTGGGTTCATGTATGGTACATGGTTTGGAAAACTATGCAACCAAACCATTTTACTTACCTAGTCTATTAAAATATTGAATTTACATATTTGAGCCTATTTTGTTTTAATCATATTTCAAGTATATCTGCCCCCACTAGATCTATAAACACCTTAGGGTTCCCAAACCACACTTAATTTTTTATCCTTCCATCCTTGGTACTTATTTAGGTTTTCAAGGTGAGTTACTTTTGTTTATTGGTCAATTTACTTCTCTTATTCACTTCCTCTCTTGTTCTTCTTATCTATCTTATAAATTTTATTTCTTTACAAACCCTAGGGTGAGAGTTTGATTATTTTAGTTAATTATTTATTATTAGGGTGTGTGGATTTCTTCTTGGGTTTCTTTCTTCCTTATTCTGAAGTTTCCTTGCATTTTAACGTCGTTGAGGTAGGTGTTTCTATCAATTTTCTTTTTATAACATTTCATTTGATTCTTATAATTTCATAAAAAAAATTCAATTTTGTTTTCTATGTTTTTTATTTTCTAGTTTTATTTATTTTGCTGTCTATATGTTGTAAATTTTGTGAAAATGGGGTTTTCAATGTTTTATCTTGTTTTACCTACTTACATATGCGTACAATGTGTTCGATAAAATTCCAATTGGAATTGTAAATTGAATTTGAGTACTCTGAGAGTGTGTTTGACATTGTGAATTTTTTTTAGTTGAATGAAATTTGGAATTAAGATTTATGAGTGGGTTTTTTCCTCTCAAAGGTTCAGTTCTAATGTGTGGATTCTTTTGATTAGTTGTGAAGTTGTTGTAATTATTTAATTGAAAACTATGGTATTATTATGTTATCCATATATAAGATTATGAATATGGGAATATCTATATCTAAATGGGGTTAAATTATAGATAATAACACACATATAAATGGAGACTCTATAAAGATTCCCATCTTGAAAACCTAGTTTCCCAAACACCCTCTTATTTCCTTTTTCCCATGCACTCAATCTCTTAAATGGTTCTGCTAAAAATGACTATTTTTTATAAATGGAAGCTTCTTTTTCAAATAACATCAAATGTGGTTTCAAAATAAGTTTTCTAAAACTTGTCTTATTTTTTACATTATAGTATGATTGGTAACTCAATGACCTAAAAATTATCATTTGGAACCCTTAGAGTATGAATAATTTTTTCAACATGAATCTCGAAATGGGATTATGAAGAAAGTTATTCTAAATTGAAATAGGTTTATATTGGTAACTTCTATGTCCTGGTTGGGACCTTATTATGTTCATAAAAATTAGTTTTAAAATTGTACGCTGTTTTGTATCGTTTGGAAATTTTTAATTGGTTCGATATATGAGGGTAACCCCTATGGGTTTTTTATGTTTAGAGGGACTTCACATATTTAGTGTTAGAGAGTGGGGAAGGCATGAATAGTGGAAAATGTTAGTGACACTAAGTGTGTGATAACCTCATCACACTCATGCATACTACCATCCTGGGATTCTTGGACTCCATCTTGATGTTTAAGGTATAGTTAATTTATAGTACCAATTAGATGGGTTAGAACCCACTGGATAGAGGATAATCCATGTGGGAATTGCCATTGGTGAGTCTAGTTTAGAGCATCTAGGTTATTTATTGACATTGGAGGTGCACAATACACTAGTAGGTGGGTTTGAACTAAGTATGTATGGGTATTACTTATAGGTATGTTAAGTAAATGGCCATGATTTCATATATGTACGATCCTACATTATTTTACAGAACCTAGATTTCTTGTTCATTGAATTTTTTTCCTTGTAATTGTATTGTTTTCATTTATTGTTAGCTGTGTTGGTTATACGCTTTTGTTTATACCTATTTCATCTTTTGTTTTCTCATGTTCCTTACCAAGTGGTGTTTTGATTTAGTTTTTTTTACAAAATGGGTTTCAAAAAGGAAAAGAGTAATGAATTTTATAAAAGATAAAACCCCTAATTTTAATAAATTTATTTCAAATTAGTATTTTTGTACTTTTTAGGAAATGATATATATGGATTCTATGGTGATCACCTACTGAGTACTTTATGGTCACACCCAACTTGTTCCACTTAGAATTAGTAGAACCAAGCTATTTTATAGGTTCAGTTTTCTCAGATATTCCTAGCATATGGGAATGTGTTATTGATGGTGGTGAGAAATAGGTTACATGGAGATTGTGTTGTGTTCTAATTGGTTCAATTCTATTTTAGTTTTCTGTTTTGTTCAATTAATGATGTATTGTAATGTGTTTATTCATTTATCCTTATACATAGATTTAGTTATCCTATTTAGGAAACATAGTCAATTTTGTAATGACATCTATTAATTATTTATCTAAATAATTCAAATTTTTATTCTATTTGATGCTCATCACTATTTTCCTATTTGGGAGGATTGGGAATGCCTCTTGGGACTTGTCATGGGAAAACCTGGGTGACCGATTTGGGGCTGACCCAGTTTGGTTCAGGAAATAGGACCAGTGTTGGTAAAATAGATGGCTACAAAGTTAATGATTATTCAAAAACATTTGAGAGAAACTTAGAATATGTAAAAGTGTTATGTATACATCAAAAATAATGATCTTTCATACAATGTAAGGGATTATTTTTTCCTTAAAGTATGTCCATAGAAAAATGTCAGGCATTGTTTTAAAAATAGAAAGTTAAGTCCATGGGTCATTGGTACCAATTAATTTTTTGAGAAAGTTGGATAGATTTCTTATTGAGTGGTCACACATATGAGTTTACCACAAGTATATGATGTGTTTCATGTTTCATTATTAAGGAAATAAGTGCTAGATGCATCTCATGTTTTGAGCCTTGAAGTAATATAGTTGGAAGAGACTACTTAATTTAAGGAAAAACGGTTCATATTATTAATCAGAGAGTTTAGGTTTTTGGTAATAAGGTGATTCAATGACTGAAGGTTTTTTGAAAAGAAACATATGGTTGATGAAACAACACGATATTATACATTTCTACAAAGAAAGAACACCCCCATTTGGTTAAGTAATGAATAAAATTACAAGGATACAATTTACAAAATGGGGAAAGAATATAACTACCCATGTAATGTTAATGGTAAATAAATTTAATTCTTTATTAATATTCATGAATTATATTTTATAGAGTTATATTCATTATAATAATATTATGTAAATTTTTAATCGAAAAGGAAATAATTTTATTATTACTAACTTTATTTACATGTATTATATGATTTTATCTAAAATATTGATTTAAAAAAATTCTAGAATTTTAATTTAAAAAAAAGTATATAATTTTTAATATCAACATGTAAAAATATTATTAGAGTTATTTTTTGGTAACTTTTTGAAAAAGTTGATTATTGGGTGAATAGTAGAAAATATCGATCTTTTAAATAATCTTCCTTTTCTCTCATGTATTTAAAAATTCATAGTATAATTTAGATTGATTTTAAATTTAAAGATTTCATTTTTATTAAATATAATCCAATTAATTAAATTGTAATCAACATTACACATGATTTTTTTATAAAAACATTTTTATGCTAAAAAATGCATTTTCTTGAATATTTTTTTTATCGTGTTTTGATAGTTTATTTTTTAATTAATTCCTTTCAATTATATGATTTTAAATTTATAAAATATAATACATATTTTTATTCATTATGTATATGTTTTCTATTAATCCCACTTTATATTTTGTTCATTATGAACTGTAGCATTGGAAATAAAGTTAGTTAACATGGTAGAAGTTAAAACCGATTAAAATAGTTAAAACTAAAGTGATAAGTTAAAATTAAATAATTTTTTTATAAATACTATTTTATGAACATATTTTAACCCAATATAATCTATTATTCAAAAAATAGCCATTTTGGATCCATTTAGATGGAGTAAAACATTAATATATTTTAATATTTTGAAAACATCCAAGTGAATCCTCTCCCTCATTTATATATAAATAAACCCTATCCTCTAATCTCCACAATTAAATAAAGTATTATATTAGAAAATACCATCCAAAATCCATTCCAAAAATCCCTCTTAAATTTCTATTAGTACTGGTCTTCTCAAAATTTCATCTTAGGAGGGCTCTATTTATAAACCTAAGGCGGTTTTCTGAAGAGTAGGTATAGTTCTTACCTAGATTTTTTCTTTTTAATTAATCATTTAACTCATTAAAAACTATCTTCTCCATTATAATATAATATCATAAATAACTCTAATATAATTAAATTTTAATATATTTATTGTACAACACTTTTTCATTTAATTATATATCTAATGGAAAATGAAAACATCTTTCATGCGTACGTACAAACTACAATCTCCATGTTGTAAGGTAATTCATTTTTCAAAACCACTTTTCAAAGTCAAGTATAAAAGTATAACTAATTTATAAAATGTATAATTATAACATGATTAAGAGTCTAGAAATGATATATTCAAGATAAATTTGTCCATAGTCAACCCACCGATGTTTTTTTGGGATATATGAGTTGAATATCCTCAAAATGGATGATGTGAACCTAATTGATTATGTAACTGAATGTAAAATGAGTAAAAGAGAAATAAAAGGAATTATAAACTTGAAAATTGATATTAATAAAACAAAAGAAATCACATAATATTATTATTCAAAAATAAAAATAATGTATGTGATAAGTCAGACTGAATGTATGAGATACATTAACATAAAAATTTATTGTTTATTTTTAAAATATTTATTTTCAAATATTTCTCCTTAACGTAAAAAATATTATAAAAATTTAATGGGTGCATAAATAAAAATATAAATGATTTTAAAATTGGATTTTATGTCTCATTTTACTCATTTACATATTTATTCAGAAGTAATATTTTTACCTATTTCATACAGAACATTTTAACTTTCTTTACAAAATATAAAAGGACTATTATATTTTAATATATAAAAAGTGATTTTATTTTCCCACCATCGTTTATATTATTAATTATTTGGATTAATTTACAAGGTCTCATGGTTTTTCAAAGAAAATACTTTCCCCTTTATTCTATGAATCTTTTGTGTTTACAAAAAAGGAGGATTCATAAGGAAAAGGTATTTCGATATCTGAAAGTGTTTTACATGTGGTTTCAGAAGATATTTTAAGGTATTTACGATGGAAAGGAGAAGAGTTTAATTTTTTCGTTCGAGATAAGTTACCATAGAATTATAGATGACGACGAGTGATCCTTATACATATTATACTATGGGTGTTCCCAATACAACTTATACAATGTGTAATCCTAATATAATTCTTCAATCCATTTGGTAACGTTTGATTTATTTAATGGAAAGAAAATGGGAGTCAACTAGGGAGATTTATAAAATAGATATATTAAGTCTCTATCTATTTATGAAACTAGTGAACACATATTACGATTATAATTATATAATATTCATATAAGGGGTTCTATTTACTTTTTATTGGATTTAAAGATTTTCATTAAGAAACCATTTTCCCCTTTTGAATATGACTTGTTTTATATGCTAAAAGAATAATGTGTTAAAAGTTTAACATTTTTTAGGTTTCCATGCTTTTCACCAGACTAATAGATTTATTTCTTTTATATCCCTTTTTTAAAATTTCATTCGCATCCCACATTTTAAATTATTTTTCATTGGGTTTAACTCTTGGTAGGAATAAATTAAAAATAAACATAAAATTCATGATGAACTGTCATGTAAAGAAAAAATGTTTCTTTTTAAAAGTTTATATTTTGGAAAAAATGGGTACTAGGATGAAGTTTCCCATTTGTAATAAGTGGGTTTTTATCTAATTATAATGATCCAATTATCTAAAACTCAAAACCTAAAAGATCGTTGGGAGTTAAAGTAATTGGATTCTTTTTCAAAAACTCATGAATATTTAATGTTTTAATATTGGTTCCTAATAACAAACCACATCTAAGACACAACCCTATATCTACAACCATATATATCATAACCCAACCACATCATAACCACAACTATATATCAAAAATCACACCTAATATACCAATCCTACATTATATCCACTTCTTTATAGCATGTCAACATATATCCACAACCTCATTATGGTATGCAATGAAGGACATCAACATCATGACTTCCTCTTTCGAGCTACACCCCTACCATATATCAAATTCATGACGACAATATTTTTTTACAAAAGATAGCAAAAATGATCTTATAATAAATAAAGATAAAATCTACAATAGTCTAATGGAAGGAACTTTATATTTTTTCCTATGGAAGGGAGATTATTAGAAGTTATACAGACCTCATCATTCAATCCCTTATTTACAAGGGAATTAGAAAGAGAGTTGGATTTTCCAAAAACATGTGTGATGATCTAGTTTATTGATGACAATTTATCAAGGAAGATGGTCCATTTCACAGTTATCTTCCATGAAAGATGGATCTGTCTAGTTCTAAAAGCCTACACGATGTTGGTGGAGTCATATTCGAACTAGATGTTGTTATGAATACTCTGATTTTCCATGCCAAAAAATTAATCAACTCAGTCATATCCACTTACAAGGATTTTGAAAATCCACATGGCCCTATGATGGTGCTCTATAACATCCCCATTAAAACCCCTAAAGACCACTCTAAATCTAGATGGTATAGGGTTGGCCCTCTAGGATTTATCCGAGTAACATTTGAGCTAGATTGAAAAAGGGGGATCTAAAAACATCAAATGTGCCAAGAAAAGAGGGGTAATTAAAGATTTCCTTAGGCACCTCACTGCCAAAATATCCTTTATAAAGTTACTACAACAATCTAATTTCAACGCAATTACACTATGAGCTACAACCATGACTTCAGTAGGGGAAGACTAAGTGTTGATGGTAGTATGCTCATGGATGACCTTGTTCCTTCCTCTCCAAATTATATAGACTAACTCCACACATATATTGGTATCGGTATCAGTAAGGTTACCTGACTTGGGTGGTAGTGAAAAGTAATTATAGAAAATATAATGAACATAAAAGATCATATAGACATAGTCTATGGAATAGCTTTCCTATGGAACACTTCTATTACTACAATATGTAGAATCCAATTCCAAATTTATCTATCACACCAAAATCTATTTCTAACTCCACTCATAGATTATAAAAATACTACTAGTACAATAAAGTATCAAAAATAAAACTTTCTACATTATAATTTATTATGAAATGTTTAATTCCTACCACTACCCCATGATTACTAAATGATTTCATTCAATCATTCATGTATCTATTATTTACTACTTAACTAATTACAAATCACTAAATTTATTAATTTTATCCCTTTATTAATATCATCACATTATATTCCCAAATTTTAATTAATTTTTTAGAAACATTCTATATCCTGGTAAGCTAGACCACAAAATAACCTCATATTCCAAAAATTACTAAATTTTTTTCTACATAACCATCTCAAACTCCTCCACCATATTAAGATGAACACATAAGGTATCTAACAAACAAAAATATAAAATATAATAATAAAACAATTCCAAAAACCACAAAATAAAAACACAATGACTCAACAATATTAAGAAATTACAATAAAATATTCTCACATGTTTGTTTTACAATCATTAATTTTTTTTATCAGTTTTCATTCATGTTTCAACAGATTTAAAAAAATAATTTACAAAAGTATGAAATTCAAAATTTATCCTTCAAAAAAATCAATATTAGGAAATAAAAAATGAAATTTGGTAAAGTATTATCAATGATATCACCAACCATTTTTCCATTTACTATTCTTTGGTTTTTATATTCATTAGGATAATATTAAATATTTTACCAAATCCAAAAAAAAATAATGTAAATTTTACAATTACACAGTATATAAATAGAATAAATATAAAATCCCCTACCTTAATTCAAGTTTTAACAATCATTTTGAAATAATAAAAATTGGAAAGACAAATGATCCCCACCAAACTCATAAGAACCTTTAACAAAACTGATATACAACAATCCCCCATACAGACCATTTCAAAAAAAACCAAACCATAGGCAACCCAAACCCACTACATATAGGAAGAGTAATATTAAGAAGGAATATAATGGAAAGGGGAGGATAGAGAATGTTATATTGAAAGTGTTTTATCACATTAATATAATGGATAAAATCATCTAATATATAACAGAAGGTCACCATAGATGAACCAAAAAGAATATAGGGTTTGAATATGGTCATGGTAATTGAATAGAATTAAAAATAGAACTTCAATTTATATTATTTTTTTGAAAAATAATAACACAATGAAATATGGGTTATTATGGTGCAATGACGGTCCAATTTAGATAATCATGGTGTGATATTCTATATTATTGGGTGTTAAAATCATTTCAATATATATATAAATATAAAGGGTCAATAAGAAATGAAGGACATCAAAACACAATGTTTTAAGACCAAGGAATCATAGAATAAACATCCTTCTTCTACAATAAACTTGATATACCAAAAACTAAAAATATAGTTCAACCAAAATCAAAATGACACAACATATAAATATATATCAAAACTAAGATTTCAGGATCAAACCTTCATGTGGAAACTAAAGGCTTTATTTTAAAATAAATACCCCTATATTGAAATGACCAAACATATTACATCTAGAGGCACACCAAACATCAAAAACCTAAGATCCACACTATAACACATCACCTTATGTTGCAATATCATTGATCATGATGCATCACAGTAGACATAAAAAAACATTCACCTCTATCCAACCAATAATTGTGAAACAATTACCTTTCTGGTGTGAGAATACATATCAGATAGAATTTTAGATAAGAATACACCTTTTCTTTAACAAATATCCTCTGAACTTAATTTTGATATCTTCAACAATTACAAAATAAAACTAGATGACCAAGATAAATTCTGGTCTCTACATTAGATACCTATAAAATGATACTTGAACTCAAAAATAAAAACCCCGGCTTGTAAGAGAATAAAACAATCATAAAACCCAACACCCCATGAGATACTTCTAAAAAAATATCACCACCACTATAGAAAAACGTATCCTATAAGAGGTAACAATTTCAATTATAATAATAGGATAACATCTCAATATAATAATTTAATCATAGAATAAACCAAAATTTGGATACTAAGAATAAATATGGGAATATCATTCATATATATTATCCTCTAATCCACCATGAATCTATAAGAAATGAAATAATGGAATGACACACCCAAACAACACATTATCATGGGAATACTAAATCTCAATGAGTCTCTTCATGAACATCTTGTCTTCTGAAATATTTAACTCTTCCAAATAAAGGACACATCTGTCTCTTTAAAGATACTAATGAATCTGTGACACATAGAATATTTTACTAATCCAATCGATATATGAGGGAAGGGAAAACATATACTTCACCTCACCCACAAGCATTACCACAATGAAAGTTCTAACAAATCATGGATCTAACTTAATAACTTAACCAAACCTATATTTACCAAGAGGTGGGGAAACCTTCAAGAACATGTGATCACTAACCTAAAAATATAAGGTCCTTATCATCAGTTCAATATAAATTTTTTGATGATATTGACTATAATTCATACACTCTTGAGTCACTTAATCCTTATCTATTCTACTATATACCAAATCTGGTTCAATGATATCTAACTCTCCATACTTGTACCAACTCAACAAATATCTAAAATTTCACCCATAAAATGTCTTAAATGAATCCATACCAATAAAATTGTAAGGGATATTTTTATAAGGAAACTTAACCAAAGGAAAATGTTTCACAAAAAAAACTCTAAAATAGAGAACAAATTCACACAATATGTCTTCTAGCGACTGTATATTTTATTCACTTTGATTTTTCATATGAGGAAGAAAAGAAATGATAAAGAATAATCAAGATCAAAAAACCAATAGTATAATATTTCATAAATGTGATGTAAAAAAAGTATCATGACCAGAAATAGTCAAACATGGACCCCCACCTAAAGTTTTATAATCATTTTCATATACAACCTTAAAAAATAATCTACCACACTTGAAAACTTAATATATAAAATATCAACCTACTTAATCAATTGATGAACAATAACCAAGATAAAATCACATCCTCTATGAGACCAATAAAAATAGGTAATAAAATCCATCGATATGGTATCCCACTTCCACTAAGGAATATCTCAACTTCATAAACTTGATTATTAACTTTCACCTACAGACACTAAAAATTGAGACTAAAACCCCAACATTGACCTTTTCATATTCCAACACAACAGATAACTCCTAAAATCATAATACCTCTCGGATATATTAGGATACACTTTTAAGGTTAAGCTATGTAACTCTTGGTGAACATTTGGGAACCACTAATAGAACAACCAAATTCCCATGAAATGTCACCCACTTCTGATCTTTAACCAGCCATCCCTCAAGATCATCTCCACAAATAATATGATCATACCAAACCACCATCTCAATAAATTCTTTTTGGGACTCCTATACCTACTATATCAATGATGAATACACTATCATTGATATAGGAAACCTCAATCAGAGACTTTCTCCATATAAATATGAAAATTCATAGTCTCCTTCACTACACTTCATGCTTATCCAAATTCTTTAATAACATTACTATGATAATTCTTACTCACCACATTAGCACCCACATTTCATTTCCTTGGAGATTAGTATATCTCAATGTAATTATATTTCGTTTAATCCATAAATAATTGATGATGAAGATTAAAATATTTATAAGAGAATTAATATCTCAAACACTTACGATTTATAAAGAAAACAAATACCCACCAAGGAGGTAATTCTGCTAAAATTCCAATAAAGAACCATTACTTATAACACAAGATCATCGATGGAATAGTTATTCTTTGGGGGAACTAACTTATAAGACCCATAAGAGATCACCACTCAATATTTCACTAATAAAAACCCTAATATGAGACTAGATTCATTATATATTACCTCAAACATGACTCCTTATTCTAAAATGTAGAGAATAAGAGAACATATCAATTTTTTTATTTAGGTATTCAAACTCAAATTGACATTAATTTTTCCATATTAAGGCTTGATATTTCATGTTCAATGATTTTCAAGGATCCACAATATGAGATAAATAAAATATGAACCTAATTATAATATCCTGTAAGAAAAAAGAAAACTAAAAACCTATATAATATTATTAGAGGACAAAAAAATAACAACTGTTTGAAACTTCAAACAATCACAGGCCACACTGCTCTCAAACACAAAATAGATATAATATTGTACCTCTAAAATCTTAAACCATCACTTGGATAGTTTCCTATAGAGTTGATATCATGAAATAAATTAAAAAATAGTGGTTAGATTTCCAATATAACCCTCTTTTAAAATTGAAAAAATGATAATATTATTGATGAAAAATACTAAAAACTGATCGAGGAACTCATTAAACACTAGGTTAATCCCATTAAAATATTCTTCGTTTATATGTCATCAAATGAAATAACCATGAACTCAAAGTGCTCATAGAAATATCTAAATATAAACTTTTGGATATTTTCCTCCTTCACCACCCATTTCATGATATTCATACTATACTAGGAAAGTCAATCAGAGGCAAGCCTCTGACTATTTATTAAATAAAAGAAAACCAGTAAGCCAGTACACCAGGGTGACGACATAAATATAGATCAAATCAGTCTGACCCAACACCACCCCCATGATATATTTCATCTTCTGTAGTAGCTGATTCCCATTCCGAGCTATCAAAATGTCACAGGATCTTGGCGTACTTATTTCTAAGGTTTAACTTCTCCAAAGAGAGAAATTCCTTAGAAGACTGTGCAGCCCAGCCTTCCCCACCAATGGATGACATGGTAGCCATTGGCTTTGGCAGATAAGAATAGTCCCTCCTCGGACTTCTTCGTGGTGGAGCAGTCATCACTTCCTCATTCACAGGTTCCTTACTTTTCTCACCCCGGACAACATCGCTGTAGGAAGCCCAGACCATTCCACCTTCAATTTATTTATCACTCTCAAGAAAATCCCACCACTTTCTAGAAATGTGTACTGCACATTAACCTTCCTCCATACCCTGTTCCTGCTGAGATTGAGTGTTAGAGTCAAGTATGTCAAGACACTGCGGATTATCCACAAACTCACAGCCAACATTTGTCCTCTATTCCACAAGAGAACCGTCCGCAACAGCCTCCTGTGAAATGCTTCCATTATCATTGACTGAAACATCAGTCTCAGTGATAGAGGCCTTCCCATTCTCCAACAACTGCAGAAAAAATCCAGTAGAACCAAGAACAGGAGCAGTAATACCATCCTCCTACCCTTGTATTGGTCCAAGAATGTCACCAGGACCCACAAAGCCTTGCTCCTCCAAGATTTTTTCACCCACAGACACTGGTCCTTCACAGTCCATCACTATGTCATCCATCACCAAACCCAAAAAGCGGTTGCTGAGCTCCAGATCATCCCCCTGCTCCCAAGACCGGGGCTGTAGTGCAGTTGTAAGCTCCATCTGCACACCATTCCCAGCTTCAACCTATTGTGGAGACCTAAAATCATCAAGTGACTCCTTCTCTATCGCCTCCTCCACAGCACATGCACTACTGGTGACAGCATCTTCCAAGGAAGCACCCTTCAAAGTTCGTCCAGCACTATCAGAACCCCTGCACAAATTCTCTCGAGCACCATCCAGGGAGGCCACATTCTCCTCAGAATTAACCGGATGACCAGCACCAGTCTCAACTAAAGACCTTGACTCAAGTCCAAGATCACATTTCAGACTGTCAAACACTTGCAAAACTGATGGGTTCAAAGGCTCCTTCACTGTCTTCATACCACTTGCAGTGCCCGACACATCATCACACTGAGCCTACAACAACCCCTTCACTGTAAGTCCATCGGATTGCGCTTTACACCGCTGGTCTTCAGAACACACATAGTCTAGTCGATCCCCCTTCCCAGCTTCAACTTCAGCTTTGGAAAACACATCCACTTCCACTTCAACTGGGCCGTCCTTCAGAGCCCACTGAGTCGACCTCACAGCATCATGCACCCCGCACCCATCCCCCCTGTGTCCAATCATCCTTTGGGGATAACCATCCAGCCCTCCCCTACGACAAACCTTCTCCATGTGTCCGAACCGTTTACACCTCACACAAAACTTCATCCATGACTCAAAAACAACTGATTGCATCCATATAAACTCTTGCTCATCCGTAATCCAGATACAACGCACAGGAGGTCATGCAACATCAACCTCAACACATATGCGTGGGCAAACCGGGTGAGACACAGACTCCATTCATTGATCCGAGCAAAGAAATCACCCAATCATATTTCCAATTGCAGAAAGAATCACCGGATTTTGAAAAGGAAGGGGAAGAACAAGAAGACATACCCAGGTAGCAACTGACGATGGATCACACTGCATATGGAATTTGAAACCCCAACGAAAGAGAAAGAAAGAAGAATCACTGCACCTTCTGGGAGCTCTGGACCAAGAAATAATCAAATCTTCCTCGGATCCAAACCGAACCATAATATGTCGTCGATCGAGTAACCCAACTACCAGATGTTCATGAAGTCCCCAAGACTCGGAGATGGCATGGGAAAACACTTCAACCGACGGTCGATGAGGATGAAAGCGGGCCACCAGGGTAAACTTGCACAGGTCCGCAGCGCAGATTAACCGTTGATAATCAATGCACAATTGAAAGCTACCATTTACCTTCTTAGTGAATAATAATAGAGTACCCCAGGGAAACAAACTATTTATATTAATTAAAATATCGGGGAACTCCTCAATAAATCTAGGAAACACTATGGCTAAAACCTCCACTAATCCCAATAAAAAAAATCCAATAACAAAAAAGAAAATGGTTCTAAGTATCTAAGATACTTTCGATATCCTGCTCACTGATGAATACATTACTTCAGTCTTCCATATACATGAAAAAACTCCCTTTTGAATTAATAAATAAAATATTTCACATAATATAATCAATATAGTCTATGGATAACTTCTTATGGATATAGCATTGATAAAAACCCCCAAGGATATATAATCCCTTATCATTAGCTCACAATATTGAAACACCTCCATAAAACTAGACTGATCTACATCTTTCATTGTCAATAACATAGAAACTAGAAAACTCACAAGTATATATACTTGAGATCAAACTAAGGTGGGGAAGTAAAGGAGTGTTATGATCCTAAATCAAATAAATAAAATTAATAGTTAAAAGATAAAATAATGGTTCCTCATATGAACTTTCAACCTCCTACCACTGGAAACTCCATGGAATGAAACTAGACATACCTCACTCCTCTACCCCACTATACATAATGGTGGAAAAATCTACTTCAATTCTTACAATTAAATTTCTGAGCATGAGATATATCATGGGTTTTTAATAACACCATTGTATTTTAAAGGGTTAAAATAATAAATGGTACTACCCATGTCAAAAAGGTAAACCTTTTTTTGGGAACTTACCTGATTGAAAATCCACAGTTAAGAAATATTGTACTAGAGTAGTTTTAGGATGGGTGACCTCATAGGAAGTTTCGTAGGTTGTGTGAGAGAATGGGAAAATCACATTAAAAGAATATGCATTGGCCTATGCAGATAGCCACTAGTTTGATAACACATTTACACATGTTGGTGGGACCCAAGGAAGGGACAAAACATTCTTATGGGGAAAATGGTGGTGCTTAGAAGGCACAGACTGAATGACCATGTTAAGGTGGGTGCCTATACTATTATTGGGTCCATATTATTACAATGGTATCAAAGAAATTATTCATCCAAAATTGTAGTTTCATTGACTCAGATGAAATGTAGGGTTTATAATGGGGACAGTTTGCTCTAAAGGGATAGGGGATGCAACACCCTAGACTGTTAAAGGGTTAAAAATATAAAATTTTAATACCCATGTGTTGACGCTCCTTTTCGTCACAGAGTCTCAATAATTGAAAAAAGGGAATACCTTAGTCTATGTTGATTCATCCATTGAAGAGACATAAAAAATTGACAAAGGCATGAAAAAAGATTCATTTTCACTTGGGTCGCACAAGTTTTACCAAGGTCACGAAATTATACTTGCACGCCGCCAAGTGGTTGCACAAGTGACTTGCACGACCTATTTGAATTTTTCCCAGGGTCTTCACCAGCTTATAAATACCCCCTGTGGGCCCCGCATTTCAGGATAGAAAATTCCAAAAACTCAGATTTGAGCTCTTGGAACCCTAGTCTCTTCTCAAAGCTTCCAAACACTTATAAGGTAATTTCTTACATAGAATGAAGATCTTAATAGGGGGAGTAAGGCCTAAGTATTGAAACTCATAAACACTTGCACAACTAAGTGGAATCCCTTAAGGGAAATGGCCACACTTGCATGCCGCCTTACACCTTCAACAGAACTTGCGCGCCCCTCTTCTGGAAGCCTCTAGGGATAGTACTAATGGCTTGAGCCAAGTCTCTCCCAAGTATTATCCTAAGGGTCGACTTTTGCACAAGTACCCATGTGTCGCGTAAGTATACTTGCACGACTAGGACATGCACACCCACGTAGGACTTGTGCACCACCTTCTTTTTGGGTGCCCCTCCTACCTATTTCACATTTCATATGCCTATCCACCTATCCTCTTCAAGATTAAGCCTTTAGAACTCTCTCCAAAGCCATTCATGACATGATTTACTTGTTGGATTCCTTATCTTAATGGAATTCTATGGAACATCTTATAAGACCTAGTGATTTACATATCTTTATGTATCAATGGTCAGATATTTCATTCATTCAACCTCATCATTTAGGATGATAGAATCCTTAACCTCGGCCTCCTTTTCAGGAGTAAGCCCCAGTCCAAGTTCTCTTAATTTGGGCATCCTTTTTAGGAGTAATCCCCAACCATAATTCTCTTAACATGGGATTCCTTTTTCAGAAAGAAGTCCTAGTATCAAATCCTACAAATTTGGGTATCCTCCTTAAGAATAAGCCCCAAGTCCCCTAACCTGGGAATCATCCTTAGGAGTAATCCCCAGTCATAAGTCTCCTGACCTGGGTATCCTCCTTAGGAGTAAGCCCCAATCATAATTCCCCTGATCTGGGCATCCTCCTTAGGAGTAAGCCCCATTCCAAATTTATAAATATGGGCATCCTCCTCAAGAGTAAGTCCAAGTTCCTAAATCTAAGAATCCTCCTTAGGAGTAATCCCCAGTTCTCAAATCCTTTAACATGGGCTTCCTTCTCAGGAATAAGCCCCAATCATAATTTCTCTTAACCAGTCTTAATTTATTTTTGATTTGGGCTTCCTTCTTAGGAGTAAAACCCAATCATAAGTCCCCTCTTAATTTGGGCATCTTCCTCAGGAGTAAGCCCCAAGTTAGAGTATCCAAATCTCCATAAAGTATATATACCATTATGAACCTTGTTCCCAGGTTTCTTCCATGAAGTAAATCATAATCTTCATCTATTTGGGTAGTCATACATACATAATCCCCACATCATTTCTTATGATGGAATAATTGTCTTGTTTTACCAATACCTCTTGTTTCTCACACCGAGCATGACTCACATGAACTTAGAGTGGAAAAGTAATTATGACATCTTTCTTTGAGCCATCAATCATGCATAAAAATCATACTCCCTTAATCTAAATACATGGGTTCTGATTCCTTTTCTAAACAAAGGATATGTAGGTAGCCCATCTGCGGGTACGATCCCAACTCTGAAATAATCCATGTCCATCTGAATGACAATAAACTTGAAGTGCCCCACTGAGAGTCTTTAAAACCAGTATGGTCATCACAATGACCAAAAGACTTTAATATAATGTATTGAAGGATACCATTGACTAAGAATCTCTAACAAATACAGATGATTCTCTATCGATGAAGAACCTCGAATACATATAAAAGATTCTCTAAATTTTCTACATATCAATCATTGATTTTCATATCTAATGGAAAGCTCATTTTATACTTGGTAATTTAATAAGGATTCATGAACATAACTTAAATCTATAAAGAGTGTCCCGTAGTAGACAATAATTTCCCTCAAAATTTGTGATGAGTCCGACCTCCAATCCCCTCGACCAATGAAAATTCTTAAGTCTCATCGATCCATAACTAATGAGAAACTGACTTCGGAAAGTAGGTCCAAATGGATATAAAATCATTGAATGTTTCCGGTTCTACAAACAAACCCGTTAAAAACCGATTGGAATGTTTGAACCTTAAATCAATGAGGTCATTAAACTGCATGACATTAAAATACACAGTCCCCCTTCTGTCCAACATGACATTAAACTTTATTGTCCCCATAGTCTTAGCTACAGGACACTAAACTGTACTGATCATTCATTCTACATGATGTAAAACTGAATAAATTCCCTTAATACGTCCTACATAATGTTAAACTGTATTTTGTCCCTTCTATATGACACTAAACTGTGCAGCACCAATAGTACTCATTGCAAGACTTTAAATTGCATAGTCGTTTCATATGTCCTACATGACATTAAATTTTGCATCGTTAAGGTTTTTGCTACCTCTTGTTTCTCACACCGAGTATGAATCACGTGATATTATAGTAAACTTCAATCATAACACCCTCTCTGGGCCGCTAACCATGCGTAAGTCCCAACACCATTTTTTAGGACGTTGTCCCCAAGAACAACTTGATCACTAATTCTTTATTTAATTGAACTATGCGGACTTTGATCCTTGCCTTCTAGGCTGGGTATGTAGGAAACCTCTTGAGGTTCAAACCCAAAACCAATCTCTTCACATTGGTTCACCTTTGTCCTCGCTACACGACGTTAAAATGTACAACACTTTTGTCCTGTACGACAATAAACACCCTCACCTTAGATAGAGTCATTATTTACAATGATCTCGAATCATGTTATATTCTAAAGACTATGTGCATACATGACAATTCCCGAACCTTTTATCTTGGGTCAAACCATCATTGCACTAAAGTACCCTTTCACCCTTCACATGTAAAAACCAAATCTGGGTAGTGGGAATTTCTAGAACTATGTGGAATTGATTCCTATACTTATGGGATACGTAGGAACCTTCGAGTGTCCCTCGAATCCAGCCCCAAGTCTTTGGGCCTAACCCAAAATTCCACTTTCAGTCCCCTGGCTAAAAAGTCCTTATGAAAACACACACTATGTATTCATTATTATGGTCCGAGCTCTATGACCCTAAACTAAGATCTCCCATACTTTCATCCCACACAATGTTAAACTGTATTTCAAGAACTATGTATGGCTTGATTCCCATCCTTATGGGATACGTAGTGAATTCCAAAATTTCAATTTAGGACCCAGCCAAAACATGATTATGGTTAGCATTAATCTGTGTATCTCTACGTACATTGGACAATACCCATTTTCATGTGTCATACCCCTAACCTTAAATACTTATAGATCTCTATAACCCTTTTTATTGACTTCTGGTCACAAAATGTCCAATTTGTTTGAGTTCTTTTTCCTGACTATGCATCATGTGACCTTAGGCGGGCTTGCATAAGTAGTCTACATAATAGAATTGTCAGCCAAAAGATACTATTATTTAACTATGAAGCCAATGCCCTTAGGTGGCCCTGCATAATTCAACCCCCTAATGGGTTTTTTAAATAATGGAAACTTCATTCTTGGGAAGAAACCCACTTTTTTCCTTAGTTGTCTTAACAAAAATATTTAGGGATCCGCAAAATTAGTCATCCTTAACATATTTGACCCATACTCTTTTTCATGATCTGAAAGTATTCAAGTCTATGGTTTATATTTCCCTTCCTTATGTTTGGGTCAGACCATCATAGAAGTAACATTCATCCAGTTCTTAGACAATCTTGTTTGGAAATATATTCTCCATATTCAAGTACCTCTCTCCATTCAGCAAACTCTATGCTTTGGAAAATTTGAATCCCCATAAACTTCCATTGGCTTTTTAGTAATAGAAAAGTAAATTTCTGAGAGTTCTTTTTCCTGACTATGCAGCACGTGCCCTTAGGCGGCCTTGCATAAGTAGTCTACATAACAGAACTATCAGCCAAAAGATGATATTATTTGACTATGCAGCAAATGCCCTTAGGTGACCCTGCATAATTCAACCCCCTAACGGGTTTGTTAAATAGTGGTAACTTCATTCTTGGGAACTACTTATTCTAATTCCTTTTATCCATTTTTCATATCATTCCTCAGATTCAAAATTTCTTGAGTCATCGTTTACATATTTTCCCACTTACATGAACAGGGTAATATGTTTTCAAATAAATTATCAAGGAATTGAGTCAATTTTAATCTATTCAGTCAAAGGTATTTCGACCATAAACATTATCCTTTCTTTTTATGTCCTACATGCACGAATTTAAACATCTTACAAAAGACAAGGGAACTCTGAACAAAAGTCAAGTTCCAGCTCACTAAACATACATTCTGTATGATTTAGGTAATATTAAGCAATCAAAAAGATTCAAATTTTGTAGGGTTATTTATAATAATCCTATAAAGAATCAAACTATACTTACTAGGCCCATTGGATTAGGTAAAATTTAAATCATGTAGCAAAATTAGGCATGCAAAAATGATCAAATATGAAAGTGTTTTTCATTTGATTCACAAGAGTTAGAAGGACATCCACAAATTGGAGTCTCTTCTCTTTTCCAAGAATTACAAAAGGCTGTCAACATAAATATTCATTGATTTAAAGCATACCGATCTTCATCAACAACCACTTGAAGCTCATGCACTCGACCAGCTTCGCTCTATTCAGCTTGATGGAGTTCTTTTTTAGCATCTGCAATGGATTTTATACCATTCATTTCAACTCATTACAATGAATTGTTAAGATGGTCAAGTTCCCCAGTAAAAACATCTAACTGTTGCTGAAGGTGCATCTACTGGATGAATTTCTCTTTTATCTTATGTTTCTACTCCTTCAACTTGGTAGCATGATTGGCCTCAGCTCGGGACACCGCATCCCCAAATTTGTTGTTGTTGACTGACAGCCTCACCCGGGTAAAATCTTGATGGAACTTTTGCTCCTACTCCCTCCATAAGATGAATTGCTACACCACGACATGGATCTTTAGATATCCAAAACTGCCAAGTCCCAGCATGACAAACATGGATGACAGTCGCGGGATCTTTGATGATAGCTCTTCTAAAGGCACTTCAGATATGATCTTCCATATGTTCTTCCATGCCTTGCGTCGTGAAAATTTGAGCGCCTTTTGTCCTTCCGGGTCTGACTTATCATCACTGTCATAGGGGGAATATAATCCATTATTAATGCACTTAGGGAAGTGCCCTATTATGCTCCTTCCCCCATGACATGTGTTTCTTCACTCTCTATTCCTGTTGGGGCAGAGGCTGAGGCTTCACCTCTAGATCTAGCCACTGAAATTGATGGCCCTGCATAATCAATTGAAAGCTTTGGTTAGTTTCAAAAGATAACAGAAGTTGATTGGCTATCTTACAAATTAAGTACAGTCAATTTTTTTTAATCTCTTACCCAACGGTAGATCAGTAACTTGATAAGGACTCTCTCCGTCTTTCCTAGCTTTAACAGGATTTTCAAGATGAGTTTCAGGAATCTCTTCCAGGTTAAGCTACACTTGAGATAATTTCTCTACAATAGTAGGGTTTTATGTACCCCCTTCAAGCATTGGCAGTTCAGCATCTTGCTCAGATAGAACAACAAATTTCAACCGATCATGATCAGAGATGTAATAAGAAGTTATTTTTAAATGGAAGAAGAATAACACTGACGTCCATAATCTTCTAGATTACATGGTAATATAACGTGATCTAAAAAATCTTCAAAAGATGCACCAAGTTTCATCATTTCATCCAATGTAATCTCAGAATCCTAGTTATTCCCATTAGTGGGAGCATTCAATATTCCTTCTTGGTGACCTTCACTCTGTGGCCTCTGACCCTGGAGAACATCTTCAGATAAAGTGGCGGCGTCAATTGCAATGGCCGCCAAAATCTCTAGTGTAGGGGTCGAACCTAAAGTATTATATAATGGAAGTCAGTTAATGTTTCATTCAACATTTTATAAATCATTGTAAACTTACCAGAAGCAGACTCTTCTCTCCTTGCAACAACAACAGAAGGGGTACTAGGAACAGACGTTGGCTCTTCTCCAGGAGCAGCCAAGTCAGCCTGAACTTGTGATTGGTCCCCAGTACCCTCTGTGGTCCTCAAAGGAGGATTAGTCCTCTCCCTCAGAGGAGAAATTGAAGAATCCCCTGCAATCCCAAAAAAATTATGGGTAGACTTTTCATAGGATAAGACTCATGATTATCCGAAGGACATACCACTACTGATGAAGCGTTTAGCTATGGGATTTATCCTTCGATGATTTTGATTCTTTGGATTTTTGGGAGTGTCGGAAATCTCTTTTATAGGTACATGAATTGGAGAATGGAAATCCATATCCAACTCCTCATCCATGGCTTGCTGGCCTAAAGATATCTCGCCCGACTCACGAGGAGATTCAGCAGCAGCCCTGATGGCTGTACCACCAGGGCTATACTGTGGTGAAGGAACCTCAGTAGTTCCTTTCTTTGTAAGCTGTAGGATGAAGAGAATAATTTCCTTGAGTAGAAAATATTTAACTGGAATCAAGTTACAAAGGAAATAAGGAAATAAACTTACATCTTCAGGAGCCACATAATCATGCCACTCCTCATCTCTGAAAGCACCAATTCCCTCAGTGGTTCCACGATCTATCATTTACTTCACCCAATTGGTGGCAGGAATGGAATCATCGGTGGCATATATGAGCATTTCCAACTCTCTGATGTAATTCCACACTTCATCGGGGTTATCCTTGTAATGGATATCTGTAGAAGCCCGAAGATTCCCTATTCCAGGGATGTGTATCCCCTCGCACAAATCCATCCAGGTAGTTTCAATATCGCAGTATAAACTCCACCATGTCTGGATAGCCTCTGGTCGTAGATATTCAGTATGTGTACCAGAAGGTTCTGAGGAAGGTCCTACAATCTGGGACTTCAGCTTCTTCCCAGCTCCTACAACTACAAATAAAGATTAAGAAAATAAGACTTGTTGCTCTATAAAGTAATGCCGATTAAAGTGCCTTAAATGAAGTAACTCACTAGGAGTTGATGGAGTTGGTTTTTGGATTCTGAAAGGAGGATTATATATGGCACGAGGCTGCTTTGCCACATGTGGTGCCTCATCATCCCCATCCTGGGAATCCAGCAAATCAGCTTTGGGTGGTGTAGAAGAATCACCTTCCAGATGAAGGGTTTCTTTCTCTACAGTTCTTTTTCTTTTCCCCACTTGGTAAACCAGGTAATTCAGTACCCCTTCAGGGTATGATACTATCCAGTTCTCAGTGTAGCATGTGGTCATGTTATTTGTCTCTTTATCAATTGGTGGATCAAATGCTGCCCCAGTCTTCTCCCAAGATTTCAGCAACCATAGTTGTCTGGAAACCATCAGATGTTGCGCTGACCTGTCATGCACAGGGGGAGATACAATAGTTTGCTGCAAACACTTGAATTGACATGAAAATCTATATGGAGCATATGCCTCACATATAATATCTCCATCAATACTGGTGACCAATACACTATCTCTGCAGGCCAGCATGTATGCCCTCAATTCCAGGCCGGCTGTTCCATCATCAACAAACCACCTGGTTGGTGGGTTTCCACAAGGAAAGAAATTTAATTTCGTAAACATGCTCAGCCTCACCTTCATGTCATAAGAATTGAGATCTAGTGGAGAAATTCTAGAGAATGCCTGCACTGATGGCCTGAAATAACATCCAGGAATCTGTACTTCATTCTGTACATTATAGGTCCTTAAGTAAGTGGAAATCCATCCCCACAAAACTTGGAATGGTCCCACTATTCTCAAAGGAGAATTACCCATGAAGACACGGAGTAAGCTCCTATGAATCTCTGCTTAAATGGGGGTAGCCAACCCAACCATTTTCCCCTCAGCCAACTTGGCTGCGACAATGAAGGTCCCTGGTCTGACGCCTCCCTTCGAGTCCCTAACTGGAAAAAGATAAACACTGAGCCACAAGGCCAAGAAGCCTGACAGACAAGTCTTCTTTGGGATTCTCTGATTTATTTCATATCCCCACTTCTCAAATTCTCCTGCTTCCAGAGTCGGTCAGAATGTGCCAGGAGAACCCCTCTTCTCTGTTTTGGGGTAGGTGGTAGGAAGAGTGGGCCCCATCTCCTTAGGCCCCTTCCCCTTTGATCACTTCTACTTTGGCTCCTTCTCCTGCTTCTTGGTAAGAAACATATTCATCCAATCCTCTAGATGAATATCATTTCTAGAATGAGTTAAGGAGGTCTCTGAACTCTTGAGCTTGTGAAATATTTTCAATAATTCCTGAGCCAAAGCCGGGGTCTTTTCTGAATCATTACAAGTCTCCTTGGGGGGATGAATTCATCATAAATATCACCCAAAATTGGAGCCCCTAAGATCTTGGGGATTTCCCATGGACTGATTCCTACATCTCCATGAGTCAGATGGAAAGAATTGGTTTCTGGGCTCCATTGGCTGAGTATCTCTGACACAAGGTCATTATTTCTGTAAACATATGTTTTCCCAGCCCAGACAGCTTCATATATCACAACTCCTTTCAAATCCTCGACAAAATCATCACAGGTTTGTCACACCCAAAATGCCCACATCCAAGTTGGCTTCACACCTCCTCCAGGACGGAAGTCCCAGCTCTTCTTCCAGCCTTTGGATTGATCCATATGGAAATTTTAGAATATTGAAGGATAACAATGTGGTTGCAAATCAGGCTTCTGAGGTTTCATATCTAAGGTACATGGGCTATGATGCATTATATAGGCCTTATCCACTGTTCCAGTATTTATAAATGATCCTCCACATGAGATATTTTCTGAAGCAAAGTTGGTGTAATTTTGAAACCAAGAATGTGGGAGATAGTTCATTGCTTCTTGAATGGTAACGTCTCGCAGATGACCATAGCCGTAAAGAGGTAGATAAATGCCCTGTGGGAAGTCAAGATGATACTTATTCAGGTACTTGGCCAGATCCGGGAGAGTACTGTCGCAGAAGGTATAATAATCATGGCCAATGATGCCCATCATATCATCAATTCGCTTTCTAGCCCGTTCACCAGCCGTTCCGATTCTCTTGGGAGACATTGAATCTGCAAAAAAGATGAATAAATTAACTCTTAAATGGGTTGATTTTTTATAATATTGGTGAATAAATTTGAAAAAATGGATAAGGCATTAATGCACACAGGTCTAATTTTGGCGCGCAAGTATGGATGTGCCGTGCAAGTTTTGGCGCGGAGGTATCACCGTGCAAGTCCAAATACCTCTACAGCAGCACGCCAACAAAGAAACATCTGAAAATAGAGGAACTACACGAAAAAGGCAACTTGCATGGTGAGAGCTCAAAAGTTTGAAATTTGGTTCTTTGCATGAGGAATGACCGTGTATATATAGGACAGGCCGCACCCATGTGCCCCGACGCTTGCACGGCTCACACATGCGTGCCGCCCTCTGTGCGCTCAACACTTGCGCGCCACATATTACTTCATTTTCTTCTTTTCCTCAGAGTCACATCCTCATTTTTTTCGGATCCAACTCTGAGGGGGGAATTTTGTTGCTACTCCATTTCGTCAAAGAGTCTAAAAGACTGAAAAAAGGGAATACCTTAGTCTATGTTGATTCATCCATTGAAGAAACATCAAAAATTGACAAAGGCCTAAACAAAGATTCATTTGCACTTCGGTCACACAAGTTCCACCACGGTCGCGCAAGTATACGTTCGCCCCACCCAGTGGTCGGGCATGTGACTTGCGCGCCATATTTTAATTTTTCCCAGGGTCTTCACCAACCTATAAATACCCCATGTGGGCCCCCATTTCAGGACAAAAAATTCCAGAAACTCATATTTGAGCTCCCGGAACCCTAGTCTATTCTCAAAGATTCTGAACACTTCTAAGATAATTTCTTACCTAAAACGGAAGATCTAAAGAGGGGGAGTAAGGCCTAAGTGTTGAAACTCATCAACACTTTCGCGCCTATATGGCCAACCCTTAAGAAAAATGGGCACACTTGCGCGCCGCCTTTCCCCTTCAACAAAACTTACACTCCCCTATTCTGGAAGCCTCTGGGGATAGTACTAAGGGCTTTAGCCAGGTCTCTCCCATGTATTACCCTATGTTTTGACCATCGCGCAAGTACCCATGTGTCATGCAAGTATACTTGCGCGACCAGGACTTGCGTGCCCACGCAGGACTTGCGCGCCACCTTTTTTTTGGGTGCCCCTCCAGCCTATTTCACCTCTCTTATGCCTATCCACATATCCTCTTCAAGATTAAGCCTTCAGAACTCTCTCCAAAGCCATTCATGAAATTATTTCCTTGTTGGATTCTTTATCTAAAAGGATTTATGTGGAACATCTCTTAAAACCTAGTGATTTATATATATTTATGTTGCTAAGGTTAGATATTTCTTTCATTCGACCTCATCCATTTAGATGAGAGAATGCTTAACCTGGGCCTCCTTTTAAGGAGTAAGCCCCAGTCTAGGTTCTCTTAATTTGGGAATCCTCCTCAGGAGTAAACCCCAACCATAATTCTCTTAACCTAGGATTCCTTTTTTCAAGAATAAGTACCAGTATCAAAGCCTACAAATTTTGGTATCCTCTTTAGGAATAAGCCCCAGTCCCCTAACGTGGGCATCCTCCTTAGGAGTAAGATTCAATAATAAGTCCCCTGACCTGGGAATCCTCCTTAGGTTTAATCCCCAATCATAAGTCCCCTGACCCGGGCTTCCTATTTAAGAGTAAACCCCAGTCCAAATTTCTAAATACGGGCATCCTCCTCAAGAGTATGTCCAATTTATTAAATATGGGAATCCTCCTTAGGAGTAAGCCCCAGTTCTCAAATCCTTTAACCTAGGCTTCCTTCTCAATAATAATCCCCAATCATAATTTCTCTTAACCAGTCTTAATTTACTTTTGATTAGGGCTTCCTTCTCAGGAGTAAAACCCAATCATAAATCCCCTCCTAATTTGGGCATCTTCTTCAGGAGTAATCCCCAAGTTAGAGTATCCAAATATCCATAAAGTATATATAACTTTACGGACCCTGTTCCCGGGTTTCTTACATGAAGTAAATCCTATTATTCATCTATTTGGGCATTCATACATACATAAGCCCCACATCATTTCTTATGATTGAAAAGTTGTCTGGTTTTACCAATACCTCTTGTTTCTCACACCGAGCATGACTCACATGAGCTTAGAGTGTAAAAGTAATTATGAAATCTTTATTTTATCCATCAATCATGAATAAAAATCATACTCCCTTACTTGAACTGCGTTGGTTATGATTCCTTTTCTAAAAAAAGGATACGTAGGTAGCTCATCTGCGGGTACGATCCCAACTCTGAAATAATCCATGTCCTTCTGAATGACAATAAACTTCAAGTGCCCCACTAAGTGGCTTTAAAACTAGTATGGTGATCATAATGACAAAGAGACTTTTATATAGTGTATTGAATGATACAATTGACTATGAATCTCTAACAAATACAGATGATTCTCTATCGAAGAATAACCTCGAATACATATAAAAGATTCTCTAAATTTTATACATATAATTCATTGATTGTCTGATATAAATGAAATCTCATTTTATACTTGGTAATTTAATAAGGATTCATGAACATAACTTAAATCTATCAAGAGAGTCCTGGAGTAGACAATAATTACCCTAAAAAAGGTGTGATGATCCTGACCTCCCATCCTCTCGACCAATGCAAATTCTTATGTCTCATCGATCCATAACTAATGAGAACCTACCATTGGAAAGTAGGTCCAAATGGATATAGAATCATTAGTGGTTTCCGGTTCTATGAACAAACCCGTTAGAAACCGATTGGAATGTTTGAACCTTAAATCAACGAGTTCATCCCCAATTCTGGAGGAAACACTATGTTAGTAGGGTTCCCCATTATTTTTAGGAACCTACATGATTAAAAATCCACAATTAATCTGGATTTTCTTGGAGTAGTATTTAGATTGGAAACATCGCATGAAGTTTAGTAATAAATTTTTGAGCGAGTCAAAAGTTCACTAAAATTATTTGTGTTGTCTTGTGGGGAAAATCATTAGTCTAATGATCCGTTAAGGAATATGTGTGGGCCTTGGGATGGAAAAATCACATGTCTGTGTGTGTGTGTGGAAATTGGTGGTTCCTAGAAATCTTGGAACTAATGACCATATTAATCCAAGGAACATATACTGTTAGTAGGGCCTAGCTGTTAGATTTTTCCTCTATGTGCTCCATATATTATCTACTGCTTAAAATATTATTGACCTTGTTACTACTATTGAGGCCCCATATGAAACTTCCATTAATGATTCACATCGAATTGATCACCAGGCCAATTCTATCCCCCAAGAATGGTTGGGATCCTAAATTATTTATCAACACAACCTCTGTAAAAAAAAGTACACAATATCAAATTTCCTAGTAAAAGATTGATAATTTCCATCTATGGAGAAATGATAAAAAAATGTTAGGACTTCCTCTTTACTTATTCAAATCTATACTAATTAGACCATGAAGAACCTGAATTTATATATTTACACCTTAGAATGTTTTAATAAATTCTCACTTAATATGATCCGACCCATTTTGGTGTCTTTTGGATCACCTATACCTTTTCTATAACCTCAAAATAAATAAAGAATATTAATGGGGTGACCTATTTCTAGATAACTAGATGAAACTATTCCAAAAAATTTCACAAATGAGCCACCTTATTGGGAATAAGGTTAGGATCATGGTCAATATATTCATAAACCAAAATCAAATCTCCCACACAAGTAAGATCATTTTCTAAAGTGATATAAAAAATCTTGATTCTTTTCATCCATTAACATTAAACAAAGAAGAATAGCTCGAAACGTCTTCTAAAAATCATCATATGACACCTTAGACACATAATTCTTACCAGGAAATAAGTTACACCACTTATATGAATCTTCCATTAGTAGAATAATATTTAAAATAATCCAATTCTCTTGCCTTATATGGTCAAATTAAAAGAAATATCAAGATCCTCCATCAACCTATTTATATCTTTATTGAAGATAGTCCATTTATATTTAAGTAATCTATGAAATTGAAGCTCACACATCCAATTATTCTAAGAATAATCATCCTCATGGTCAACCATATGAACGTTAACCAAATCATCTTGTTACAATTATCTCTCCATAATCACTTGAGGATAACTTCAACTATCTATCTCTATAATAAACATACATATTCCTAAGCATATAATATTCAATTTTTTTATTATAATCTAATTATATTCATTTTATATCCCGAGAACAACACCAATTTAATTAGAATATAAATTAAATATGTTTAATGTATAACACCCAGGTCTCTACCCCAAAATTATCACCATCTGACCTAATAGGTTTAATATGCTTAATTAAATTGCATAAGATCACAGGGGGACATAAAATCTTGTGTCCAAATTGGAATCCACTGCTATATCACACAAGAGGATCCATTGATACAATTTCACTTCAATTACAATGAATCACTCACTAGTTCTTAACTCAAAACTTTTTCCTAACCCATATCTATATTTATGATACCACTCTATTATGAACTATCACCGTTAAAACCTCTCCTGGGTCACTCATGAAGCTGATGATGACCTCTAAATACCACCACCAATAAGCCATAGGTTAGGGAAAGATATCTAGGGAATAAAACACAAATAATGGAAGGAATTAACTTTATAAATATTAAGAACATCATAGTGAACCACTAATAAACTGCATCTTATAAATATAAACTCAACCCCATAATTCATGTAATCTCATACATAAATAAAGTTCTCAAAAATAATATACCAAGAATAAAATCCTTGGGTAGTGACTCACTGATCACTAGAAAATCTACACATCAAAAGCTAGTAACGCCTAGACTAATCACCAAATTCATTATATTAGTCAGTAAAAATATGATATTTATATAAAGAGGTGAATATAAAACTATACTTAGTATGATCCTCCCAAAACTCTCGTGTGAAAATATGAAAGAAGTATATTGAGGGTCCATGAATATACAATGAAAATAAATCATTACCTTTGTCAAGTCTTCTATCACCCATTCTCACCAAGGAACACTCATTAAATTAGAAGGTAAATATAATAACATAGCAGAAAAATATATATATATATATAAGGGTACCCACTAACCAATACCACACTAAACTAGTCACCCTCATTCCTTAAAGGATTACATCCTGTTGTTATAATTTTTTCCATATCTATATAACCGAATAAAATATACCAAATCAAAACTATAGCCAGATATCAATATCAACACACTACAAACACTACCACATCACATTCACATAAAAAACCACATAACTACATATTCACAACCTCGTTATAATAAGGTATGTAATCATGAATGACATTGATGTTATTCAATCATCATTCTATATACACCCTCATATTATATAAAAATTATAACCGCATAATCATCACCTCATTATATATCACAATCTCACACCATTATAACATATGACATATTTTTAAGACATATAGGGAAAGGTGTAATATTTTTCCATCTATATCACCACTAACACAGATGTTGCAGAAAACACTCAAAATCTAAAACCTCACATAGGCATTAATAATGTTACTTTAATTTTGTAGTGGTGTATAAAAAATAAAAAATATATTAAATTAATACAATAGATTAAATAATCAAAACATAAGGGTTAATTCTATAATGAAACACATCCAACATTATGACCTATAATAGTCACTTTTATATTACCACATCACGCCACCATCTTGTACCACATATATTCACCTCCCAATAAATCTATACCAATACAAAATAATAACCAGAACCAAATTTTATACAATATATTTCATTATAAAAAATCAATTCCAACCAGTTTCCCATTATGAACACATTATTTAGTTCAAATATTCATGTACTAGTTGTTTATCACTTCATCAATTACTTGTTTTTTAATTTTTCAATTGTATCCCTTCATTCACATAATCACATCTGATTCTAAAATTTATTTTCTTATATTTATTCAGCAACACACCAGATCCTAATAATCTAGACCGCATTACCACACCAATTCCACCAAACCACTACAAAAACACATCTACAAAACCTCATCAACCTATTATACCATAATAGTATGATAAAAAAAGTTATCCACTAAACCACCAGATAAATTACATCAACAAAATAAATCAATGGTAACCATAAAATAAGAGGGAAATAACACAAAAACATTAAGTAAAAATTATTTTAGATTCTCATACTTAATTTATTTCACTATTATTAAGTTGTTGATCCCTTTATTTTCCTATTTCAACCCATAAATAATTTTGGAACTGATAGAATAATTTAATTGATAATTCAACCATTAGCTACAATCAACAATTTAAAATAATGATTGAAATTTATTAAATAATTATTAATGACATCACAACCTATTTTTTTGATTTAATTATTTCTAGTTATTTTCTAACTCTATAAAAAAAGAATACTAAATCAAAATAAATCTATAATTACATAGTAAATAAAAAATATAATTTTTTAATACCTTTCATAAATTGAAGTTTTTACAATAACTATATAAGAATTAGATGTAAAAATATGGTCAATCCTCCCAAAAATAATATGATCTTCACAAAAAACCTATATATGTAAATCCCCCATAATGACTATGGCTAATCACTAACCACACCAAATATAAAAAACCGCCATAACCTCTAGGAGGAGGGAGATAAAGAAGGAATAAATGTTAAAGGGGAGGAAAGTATATTATATATTGAAAGGGATTTATTACTCTAATACCAGGGATAAAATAAAAAATGTGATAAAAAATATCACAAAATATAAACCATAATACACATAGAGTACATAGAAGTTCATAGGGATTAAATAGAATTTAATGGTTTAATTGACTTCGTATTAAATGTTTTATAACATAAGATCATAGTGAAATATGGGTCACAACAGTTCAATGGTGGTCTTATTCACGAACAAAAACATGACCCCACAAATTCATGAGGGTTAAAACAATTTTAAAATTGATATAAACAAAGAGTATTTGGTGATATCATGGACTACCACACAATAAGGTTTGAAGACCAAATAATCAAAATGTAAACCTAAAGCCTCCACCATTAACCTAATATCCCCTAAAAACCCATGGAATAACTAGGACCACCACGACACAACAAAACATGATAATTTTTTAAAAGATTTCATAGAAAAACCTTCATATCATTACAAAATACTTAACTTTAAAATAAATACCACCATAGAAAATGAGCATACATCAACCATATATTTGGACACCAGACATTCACATCGCAATATCTACAATCCATCACACAAACACATTCCACAATATCACAGATCATGTTAAAAAACAAGGAAATTAAAACCCTTATCCACAGTCAACTGTTCATTGTAAAACCCTCATAATTATGTGAGCATTACTTCCAGTTGGAATTTATGTTAAATCTCTACTTTTATTCCCCTAACTTCCTCCTAAAATCCCCCTAACATATCTAACACCTCAAAAAGGTAATGTACCATGATATTTATGGGTCTATAAAAAAAATATATAGCATGAGTCAATAGAAAACACACCCCATGGATTATTCATATGTAGTATATTAGCTAAAATAAATATGAAATTACTTTGGAACCAACTCACCAATCAAACTAATTCTTAATCATCATGTTATTATACACTACTTATCTTGAGTAATAAATCTCTCTATAAGTTGATATAAAAAACTAATATAAAACATTAAGGTCTACCCTATACATCAAAACTCATGTCATGTATTTATATAAAGGTTCTTTCTAACAACTTAGTAATATTACCCCACTCAAGTCGAAACACTAAGTTCTGGTGATCAGGTATATGCCAGTTCAAGTTTGCGGTGAGTGTAACTCAACACATTAAAAATCATAAAACATGAATTATCATGACCATCCATACATTCACGGCACAATGTCCAAAATAAACACACACTATAGAGTAAATTATAACCCCCCTACTCTAGTAATCCCCACATGTCTATTATTGATGACTCATATACAATCATTTCAATAATGAGGTATAGAACATAATCACACTACTCAGAATAAATTTTATCTATAGGTATATCACCTATATCTCTATGAGTTTCTAGAGAAAGTATCATCTATCCCATTGGTCATTTAACTAAAAATCAATAACAAAATTTTAAATATAATTAGAAATAATGACCCTATAGATAAATAAAATATTGTGTAATCAAAGAGGGACCAACCCTAAAATCAACTGTAAAATGAAACTGAAAAAAGGCTACCAATGAGATAAAAAAATAATAAAATATAAAATGAACCACAATCCCATGATTTAAAAAAGTGTAAAATAATTAAAATGGTTCAAAATTTTGGAAATAAAAATACCGTCACTCCCTACCTATCCTATATCTTCTCATAGGTCGTCAATGGAGTTATGTAAAAAATTACACATATAGATTCTCTAGATATGACCAATATATTTCATGTCAGAATATGTATTTATTATACTCCATGAGATTATAACACCAAGGTTTCACATAGATACCATAGATCATACATTAGTATCATCATAAATAATTTTATATCAGGATCATAATCTTAAATTAGGTGGATCCCTTGAAGATACATGTTAAATCAATTTCCTATAGGTATAAACTCTTCCAAATAACTGTAGAGAATCAAATATTTTATTATTATCAATATTTTTCTAAGTGGTTGTAAAATCCAAATATAAGGGACAATTATAATGTTAGAGACTTTAAGTGGAATTCCAAAATCACTATTAGATTCAAAACGTGATGTTTACCCATGAGAAGTGATTTGGTCATTTTTAGAGAGGGTAGGTTCTTAAAAAATTTTTAAGTGTCAGTAGAATATTAATATTTATTTATTTAAGTAATTAATTTTTAAAAAATTATTATTTTTAAATAAATAATACGGAATTGATATATTTAGGGTCTAATGACATGAATAAATTAGAGGATATTAGAGTGATATATATTTTATTGTTGCTGAATTGGCATGTTAGAGGAATTGATTGTGAATTTGAAAATGTATGTTTAATGAGGAGATACATGAGTGATTAATTAAATCAGAGATTGAAATTTTGATGGGATAATAAATGAGTGGATATTATGTAATAAAATTTTGATAAGGAAATTAGATGATTGTTTAATTGGAATTAACTTCTCCAAATAGATTAATTTTCCCTCTTAATCATCAAATCTTCCATTACCTTTATTATCAAATGGAAGAATGATTCCATTGCTTTATCATGTTGTGGTGAATCATAGAGTGATGAATAATTAAATGAGATAAGTGGTCATTGTAAATCATTGGAAATTAGTAAGAATAAGGGTTTATATGATTTAATTATTAAAGAATCAAGATTATGGATTTTAAAAAATTGGAAATAGTGGAAAATGAATTGTCCACTAAAAATTTATAAAGTACATGTTAATATAATTTATAGATATGATTGTAAATAATAAATATGAAATTTCTTAATTCAATTATTTTTTATGATTCATGTGTTGATTAATAGATATGAATTTTATGATAGTAAATATTGGTGGAATTAAAGATTTATGATTTTTTTAATATTTAGAATAACCCATGTTGGTCAGAGTGGATACTGAAGAGGGGGGGGGGGGTCAATTCAGTTCCTACTTAAATTTTTTGTTAAAATCATTATTAAAAATATCCCCCAAGTTTTGAAAATGACCCAGTTAATTAACAAAGTAGAGATATAGATATTTAATTGGTTAATAAGTTTCTCAAAGGGTTATTAGTCCTCAATTGAGTTAGTGAGAAACACTTCTCCAACTTTTGAAACAGGTTTACTGAATTAAAAAAATTCACACACTAACCAAAACTAACTATCAATGTGAAAGAAAAACAGTTTTTTGTTTTAGCTAATGTAAGTAGTGGAAAACAGATAAAACAAAGTATAATAAAAATGTAGTGCACAGTGAAGTAAAACAAGAGGTTTAGTCTCAGGCCGAGACTTAGTCCTCCCAACTTAGTGATCACTTGACACCAAGAAGTTTATATAAGAAATATACTTGATACACATCCTGTATCAGTATTTACAACAATTTTCACAAACTGTCCAGGGTTTACACCCTCTACCATTGTTCTTCATGGGAATTACCAAAGATACAGACCACACATGGTCTCTTCCACAATTATAAATGGGGAAAAAATGTTGAAGAAGTTTGATGTGAGGATATTCAGTATCCTCCAGTTAGAGCATAAGAGAAAATGTGTGAGATAAACAGAAACACAAACTTCTCAAAAATGTATAAATTAATGAAACAATAGAGAAATTAGGATGAGATATAATTTAGGAGGCTCTATGTTTTTGTAGTTTATCTCTTGACTCCTTGAAGTGAGGAATTTGAAGTTTGAGTCTATCTATAGAAGTTTTCTTCAAAACAGAGTATCACATCTTCCAGGTATTAGCTTCTAGGAGATGTTCAACTTCTTAGTATAAGGGAGTTGATGAAGCACAACAGGAAAACCTTGAGTATATTCTTCAAAAAGACCTTCATGATGCTTTTGGATTTTCAGTATATGCACAAGAGTTTTCTTTTTCTTATTCTTTAGTAGTTTCTTCCTTATGCATTAAACTTGTGAACTTCACTCAACCTCTTTGTTTTTCTCTGTGCCTATATATATATATATAAATCTTCTTTTTCTTTGGTCTGTTTCTTTCATATTTGAGGTCCGACAATATGAGAAAGTAGATCATGAGAAATATTTCTTGTACCTCATACTATCAAGATATGGACTCCTGATATGTCTACAATAAGCATTAATATAGTCAGAAGCATTAAAGTTAAAAAAATATGACCATTAAAATAATCATAAGAATTTGAAAAAGTATGGAGTATAAGAGTATGGTAGACTGGTAACGGTAGCATTCACATTGGTAGGCTTCAACCAGCAGGTGTACATCGGAAACCTCCAACTGTAACCTTTCATAGATAACCTTTAGAGGTAACCTTCAGTAGTAGGCTTGTATCCGTGACCTTGTATTAGTATCCTTGTAACGGTGACCTTGTATCGGCGTCCTTGTAACGATGAACTTATAACAAGGAAATTGTAGAGGTGACCATATAAGGGTTACATTGTTGTAGTGACCTTGTAACGGTGACCTTGTAACAGTGACCTTGTAGCGGTGACCTTGTAACAGAGATATTGTAGCGCTGACCTTGTAATGGTGACCTTGTAGCGGTCACCTTATAACAGTGACCTTGTAATAGTGACCTTTGTATCATTGGCCTTGTAACGGTGACCTTATAGCAGTGACTTTTGTATCGGTGAACTTGTACTTAGATAAATTTTGCACTGTAAGCTTAACCAATCAAGCAGTGAGATTGAGAGTATATAAATATTACTCTATAGAAATATGAAACATTTATGATACATAATTAGCATATAATTAAAACAGGGTTCTCACTTAAATAAAAACAAGATTTGGGATTATCAAAACATGATTTGGCAATATCAAAACATGATTTTGGATTATCAAAACATGATTTTGGATTATCAAAACATGATTTGGTATTATCAAAACAAGTGATTCCAAAAACCCCAATTTGAAATTTATATCATGGAATATTTTCAATTAAATTAAGATACCTTTTATGTGAGATAAAAATAATTTATAAATGTTGGTAGAGGTCATGCCAAAATGATATGGGGGTCTTGCCACTTTTTTAGAATGGGGTGTCGAAGTTATGATGAGGGATATGGGGATGAACTGGTAGAGATTTACATGGGATATTACACTTTGGTATAGGTATATTCCATATTCTGTAATGAGAAGACTTAAAGTATTATGTTACATAGGGTGGAGTATAATTTATTAAAGTCATTACACCTTAACATGGGGGTCATTAGAAATCTTTCACTAGGTCATGAATCCTTTGGTCTTCATATAATTTTCCCTTAGATTATATATGGTAATTAGAAAATATCCTAGAGGAAATGGGCATGTGTTTATGATGAAATGCTATAATATTGTGTAGGTAATAGAATATAGGCATTTTTAGTACTTGGGGGTAAATGTTTTGAATGGTTGGGGAAGCAGTGATGGAACACGATGTATACCCTAATAGCACACACCGTGTTATACAAAGTACATGCAATATCCATTTCATCATAGAGTTTATTTTTCATCATCGTTTCTAAGTGATAAAATAAGATAATTAAATAGTTGATTCCATGATTTTTTCTATAGGGAACAAGATTATTAAATTATCTTCTCTGTTAGAGGTATCCTATAAATTGTTTGGAAAGTTTTATTATCTTATGTCTATAGAGTCCACAATAATGTTTGAATGAGGTATTCAAAGTGAACATGGCATCAATAATCCCTTGATGGTATACTTTCATTAGGGAGAGAGTCACCATAATAATTATATAGTTGGTACTCCCTCCTATGTTAGGGAGTGGTCCACCAATTTAGATACTAGGTTCGATACCCCCCATGTTTTGAGGATTTAGACACCCTATATAAAGGATGAAGTTCAGATACTCACCAATATATTAAGGTATGGTTCATTCACCCATGTAGTCAGTACTCCCTTGATCAATATTCATTTCACTTTATGTGGCATGGGTCCTCTATAGGGGTGGAAACCTCCTTTATCGATATAACTTTACCTCAACATGGTGCATGTATCCCACTATATATTCAAACAGGTTTCATGGGATATATGTGATATGTGTAGTTTTAATTGTACTTTTCTTATGATATTCAATTTATCTATGGATGCCTATAATTTATGATCTTTATAGAGTTGAGAAGTGACATTGGGGCCTCACTATTTCTTTTATCATCACTATCCTTAAAGTGTAAATGGATCCTTCATGATATTTTATCTCTATCTTGGATTTAGTGTTGAATTTTTTATTTCATTTCTCCCTTATTTTAAAATATTTATATTAGTTATCTTTATAGTAGCTTCATCATGGGGGTTTTCATGGCACATGTTGTATTCTATGATGAAAATGGAGAGTTTAATTATGATTAAAAACGATGTGTTGTTTAGGGAGATTGATCATTGTTTTGGTTGATGATGATGTCTACTGATGATGTTCTTAATTCAAGATAGTGCGATGTTTAATTTCCCATTTCTAGTTATTAGAGGTCTATCATGACATTGAGATAACAGGTTTATTTGTTTTCTCTCATTTTTAGTGTTTTCATTTTTCATGATGTTATAGATATTGGTGTTTGGGGCATGCATGTTAATTCATAGTTGGCCATTATATGTTGTTTTTCATTAGTTATGTTTTTTAGAGACACGAGGTTGTGTATATTTTTATTAGTTCAAGGACCCCATGTATGTGACATGATTTTGTGGTGCGAGTCACCAACCTCTGACCTATTAGAGGTGGGATTGGGGGGGCACACTCAGGGAATCAATTGGCTCATTCATGGATTTGGGTGGTCAAGTCATGTGAAAATCGTATCCATGTAATGTTGTGTATTAGGAATGTTTGTTGGATTTTGGATTATTATGAGGTTTTGGGGATCTATGGAAACTTCGACAAGGGATTATGATTATGGTTATCCGAAAAGTTAACCCCAAATATGATAATACAAAAAAAATATCATTTTGAGGGATATGATATTTTTTAATTGAATTAGAAACATACAAAAAAGTTTATTGGTTAAAAATGAGATCAAACATGTTTTTTGTGGTGGTTGATTACTGATTTTCATGTAATTTTATTTCATATCAATCATATATTCTTTAATGGATATTATTTATTCTTTTCAAATATAGTATTCCACCTCACATATAACCATCTAGGATCTTTATGGAGGGCCGTGGAATGAATTTTATAGTGCTAGACCAAATTTTCATTAATCATTAGAGTGAAGATACCCCCAATTAGTAACTTTATTATGGTATTTTATAACATTGTGAGTGAGGAATATATCCTTTTCCCATTACATAGGTAGCATCCCTACACCTGTTATATAGGAGAAGAATCTTCCACCTATTGAATAATGGATGATTCTAGATTTATGGGATGAGTCTAACCATAGTCAGATTGAACTATATGTGATTTGGTAACAAAGATCACCTAGTTACTTAAGAGATCATGGGATGTAGGCCATTTAGGACCATTTAGAGGCAGTGTCTAGAGTATTTTATTGAGTTTGGAGTCATGATGATCAGATGGTAGTGATGGAATCCACTTTTTTCAGGTGTAGTGAGCCATTGGTGGGATCTGACTTTCCAAACCCATGATAAAGAAACTCTACCTTTTTTCATAGTTTTAAATCCTTTTTCGATATGAGTACTATTCAGTGACGTTTATGATGGTGTGGGTTTATGAGATTTTAGTCCTTTAACATGGTAGAATGTGTAATGAACCACATCACTATGGGTTGTTAAAGTCTAAGGGTAATTAATTTTTTTTTTTTAGATAGGGGTAAGGGAAACCTTGATGATAAGACTTTGGCTAATGATTTATTATTATGTCATGATAGGATATGATAACACCATGATAAGTGCACTATTTAGGAATCACTCCATAGTTAGATAGGCACTCTTATGTGATGGTATCTAATCACAACATGAGAAGTGGGAATCATGACATGGTGGTTTTTCATGGGGGTTTCAATAAGAAAGGGACCTTATGTATTGGGTCATGTTGTTTTGAGAACCATTACATATTAGGTGTTAGTGAAGGTAAAGACCCTTAAATATGGGCCACACTGATGTGGTGGTTCAATTCCATAATGATGTACCTTTTATTCTAAAATTTGGTGAAGGAAAACACCCTCATATATTGGCAATCCGATGGTGATGTCCATTATGTATTGGTTACAATAACCTTTACGTAATAGGCATGAGAATGATTACATGTTTAAGGGAACTATACCATGGGGATGAACCTTTGTGATGGATTTTTTTAAAAAATAAAGGTCATTATGTATGGGAACTTTCTATGGTGTGGGGTACCACACTCTGATAGTGACCCTTATATATGAGTTATAGTAAAAATTATGAACTGATTTTTTGATATTTTTACGTGGAATTATGGAATTATCATAACCTCATGGGTCACTCCATGAAAAGGATCATGACAAGATACCCACACTGTATATCTTTTTCATGGAAATTTTCCATGATGTGAAGGTGGATGTGATGTTGTTTAGGATTTTGATATTAGATTTTTGGTTCTTCCGATAGGGGATGTTCCATGTTGTGAGGGGAATTCATGATATGTGGTGATTCATTGTGACCCCTTAAATCATTATAAAACATAAACTAGCGATGGGGTGAGGCATCCTAGAACTTTGTGTCACACCATAACATGCCATATTGTAGTTTTTTAAAAGGTATGGAAGAATCACATTTTAAGATTAAAAAATTAAAAAATCCTATACCATTATTCTTTTTTTATATGTGAAAGTAGAGGAATGTTGGACCACCCCACCATTGTTTCCTCCAATTTATTTCCATTGATGAGTGTTGATTCTTGGTTGTTTACCATGATTATTTGAAGTATGATTTTCCACTTATACATTTCATTTTTCTTTCCACTTTTTTACATATGATTTTAATGATTTGGGATAGGATTTTATTACGATTCCATAAAAACATGGTGGAATTTGTCTGATATGATGGGGATTTTGTTCATGGGTGAACCAAGGACATGCTGTAGAATGTTGGCCTATCATTTCTCTAGGTTTCAGCAAGTAGATGCTACTCAATGATTATTTTTCCATTATAACTATTTGTTTTAAAATATAAAAATAATTATAAATAGTTATAATTTATAATTGTTGACGTGGTGGATTGTGATTGGGTATCATCTGTCGGTATGAGATTGGGAGAGGTATGTATGAGCGTAGAAGAGGATGATTGAAGTAAGAAGAGTACAGTAAATCCATGTTAGAGGTGGGTGGTTCCTATAATAATGAACCATATTTTTATACATGATTATGTATTCCTATACAACTATATGTTTTTTGGAAAGTGTATAGGGACTAAGAGAACCCTAGGTATATAGAAAGGGTATCATAAAGCCTCTTAGAGTCAGAGCAAGGGATCCATAAAAATCTAGATATATTTGGATATCCTAGTGATGATGTATCTATGGCGCGATATGTTCGTTGAAGTTATGGGAGGTATGATATTGGTCCTTGGGAATTACATGGGACAAAAAAAATCTTTTGTAATTTCCCAGGGCATGTTTGGTAGGCATGAGACGATTAGGCCTAGTGGTGATGAGTGAGATGATCATACATATCACACATGTTAAGGAACTCACTCTTGAGTGTGGAGTGAATAATTTTCATGTTACATGAGTTGGAAAATACCTATATGAATTAAATGGGTGTGAAATGGGAGATTTTAGCTAGATGGCGCGATTAAGAGATCTATAAGACGAGATGTCAGGTAAGAGCCAACCGTGGGATATGAGAATTTTCTTAACATATTGGCATTGAATTTATAAGGGTATTAGTGTGAGTTATTTCGGTATGGTCCCTGATAGTGACACTAGGTTTTCATATAGTAAATGGAGGTGTATTGGAGTTATCCTATTCACTACTTGGTCTGGTGGGGCATGCAGGATGTGAGATCATTGTGGGGGTGATTAGTAAGTTAGTATCAATGAGTAGATACCAGGATGTGTATGGAGAAACAAGTAAATTGCCTTATGGGTTGGATGCAAATTTTTATAGGTTAATCATGTTTTTATTATCCAACCAATATAATTTTTATGAGATTAGACTCTAAGGAAAGATGGATGATGAGATGTGATTTGGGAAATGAGGCTAGGTCCTGAGTGACTAACACCCATCTTATAATTTTAGGAGAATATTTATGGGTTATCATTCCATTTTTATTTCTATATTCATGTTACCATCCAAGAAAACCATATAACGATTTTCTATTTTGAAGTATAAGAGAAGTATTATATCCTGATTCCCTCATCAGATCGGTAGTTTTTCTCAGGTGTGTGATTAACCATGAAACATACCCTACGAGGGTGTTTTTTCTTGTAAAAAAGTTTATCTACTGAAATTAACTCCTTATATTATTGACATGTTTTATTAGATATTATAATTATATAATGATATTTTTGATCATCTTTTATGAGAATATGGCTATTGCCATTCCCTCCTCAGATCACTTTTTGTACATATTCTGATATAAGATATAGTTATGAGAACTTTCCCTGTGGGGATGGTTCAACTATGTGAGAGGTTAGATCTCAGTATTTCCACCTCAGTTCTATTTATATAAGTAATGTGATATTGATAGGAAGTCTAAATGAGAGGTTAGCGTCTTCTGTTATTCATAAATAAATGGAATGTGGATATCACCCCTAGTGAGAGGGTGTCGTTCTGATTATAGTATGACAATGGTTGTGAGATCAGGGAGTGGTATGAGACCTTAAAATATGAGAGAGGGTATTGGTTGGATATTTTTAACAAACCTTATATTATTCATACTCATACGGGTTAGTATTTTTTCTTGAGGTGACTTCTTCTCTAGTGATGGTCGGACATGTATGGCCGAGTGTCGTAGAGGTTTGGTTAGTACACACTGACCCAACATTTATGATAGTGTGTTATGTTTTATGTTATTTAATTTACTTATTATTACACACATATATGATTTAATAGATTAGTGACATTAGTTGAAACCCCACTATGATTAATTCTTACACATTTCACAGTAACACTAATGCACATGCATACCATATATTTGTTATATGGGTATGAGTTTATGTTGTGTAGTGGATCGATCTAGAGTTTCTTGAGGAGGATTAGATACGGGGTTTATGTGATTCTTTGTGATGATAGTATATCCTCCTAATATACATTTATTTTTTTATTTAATTTTTATAAGCAGTCTGTCGTGTGGCATACTAGTTAGGTAGTATGATTATATGAATGTATATTATTTTGTTAAAGAATGTTTTGTGATTGATTATGTATACATTGGTTATATTTTATGGATGATTATTAGTTATTTATTAATTATTTATGGTTATAATATTTTTTTATTTTCTCCCAAAAATATTATGTATTCCCTCTCCACTTGTTTATAACTTCTAGAATATGGGGAGGCGTGCTTGAGTCCATGTGGTGCTTTGGGTAGGATACTACTACATTATTTTAGTTGGTGAACTATAAAATAGTATCAATGTGTATTTTATTTATTATTATTATTTATGATAAGTTATAATGATTATGGTAATGTGTTAGAGCTTGTTATAGAAATTTAATTGGTGATTCATGAACACCTTTCCGGTGGGAAGTCCAAGTTACTAGGGTTATACGATTGTTCTTAGTTTCTTATATTGTAGTTGATATTTTTATTCAAGTATTTTGTGATATTTTGATATTGTTTTTTTGTTTTTATTATTAAACCATAGTGGTAATAGTGGTGTTTACATATAAAATTTATGGAACATAAGATTTATGAGTCCATCATATGTTTGTGTGTGATTGGGTTTGGATTAAAATAGAAGGTTCAATTGTTTAACATGTTAAAAATAACTTATATAGTGTTTCCTATATAAATTTATGGTGTCATTATACCCAACTTTACTATGATTTTGACTTTAGAATTTCATTATAATGATAGTTCATTTGAATATTATAATTGGATTTTCATTTTTAATGGTTATACCTCTGTATAAGATTTTTATAGTGACCCAGAGTGGTTTGATTTTGGAATTTCATAATTTAGAGATGGTTTAGTGCATGAAAGGTGTGCCTAAGATATGTGGTTCATGATGGGAATTGGTTTTCTTGTTTAGGTGGATACCATAGAGTTGGTAAAATAAAGACATCCGGAATTCCATAGTCTTCTCATATGAAAATTTCTTAGTGTGCATTTGGTAACATGGTTGGGTTTATAGAGAGGGATAATTTTTTGTGTATCCCTATTGATTTTGTGTGTGTTATTATAATATTTTCTATCAAAATAATATAGGGTTAGATCTATAATGGTCAGAGCATGGTTAAATTCTTTATAATTTGGAATAATTATTGATTGGATGGTTAATGCTTGTAGGTCTTAGCATGAGTGGGACACCTTTATATTATTTATGAAGAAGAAATAAATGGAATTATTGATTTAAGAAATTATCATGAGAGTAAATCATGGTAATTTTTAGGAACATGTGACTTAGTTTGATGGAATGTGACTCATTAGAGAATAATCCAGTTGTGTGATTGGGTGGTATAGGGGCACACACAAATTGGGTTTAGATGGAATTGAGATAGATTGTGGATGATAACTTATGAGAGGGTTATTAGAAGTATAGTCTATCTGGGAAGTGAAGAGTGTTTATTGATATGTATTTCTGGGAAATTCTATGATGAAAGGGGAAAAGTATGGACTAATTATGCATAGTCCCTATTAAGTTCTTGGATCAGTAGGGGGTCATGTGTGGGTTGGTGACTAATGAATTTGATGAGACCTCCATGGGAATGGTTGCCCTTGGTTTGGATGATGATTGAAAGTATTTTATCTATGGTAAGAGGTAACATAGAATATGGATATGAGTAGCAGGATATGGTCGGTTGAAGCATGGGCCTTTACACAGGTCTTATAGAATGGTTTGAGTGTTTCTTGAGAGGATAGACATATGTGTGACATTGGAAACTATCAGGCATTTTGATTTAGGGATAGTTTAAGGGAATCCATATATTGGGGAGTACACCATTATATTATAGAGGGCGTTACCATCAGTAAGTATGGATTTTTGAAAATGTCGAGGATTTTATTCTTGGTTAGTCAGTAATAGGTAGTGAATGGTGTTTTCTGGGTACTCAAGTAGGAGTGGGATTGTCATGTCCATTCCATTCATTTAGAAATGGCTAGGATTTGTACTACATAGATTCTGTTATTTGGTTTAGTGGGGAGATAATAATTTCACTACTTTGGTGGGGAGAGTATAATCGATCAAAAGTATGAAAACCTGATGTTATAAGGATCATGAATGTGGTGAAACTAGTTTGAGGGAAATTGATATGACACTATGATAATACTATATATGTAGGTAATACTTTATTTATTTCTTTATATTATTCTATATTTGGGATCCAAATATGTTGTTTTACGGGGTCTGAGTGTCAATATTGATATCATGATGAAATTTAATGTGGTCTAAGAGTTATATCAGACAAGTTTCATTGCTAATGGGTGTTCTAATATGTAATATTTGGTTGGTTTATGATCTAATCATATAATTACATTGAGTTCAAAGATCATACTTCGATGCAGGTATTTGGATGATATCTTTAAGCCTTTGGGATTTAAGGCATCATGATGGAGTGTGGAGATTTAATGGCGTGTCAACATTTGAGGCAAAGTTTTGCTAGGGGAATTTTTGATATAAGGGTACTTAAAAGTGTTATTATATATAATTGGATGTTGTGAGTTATGAATAGTAGTAGTTTCATCGTATCAGGTATTATGGGTCTATTTTAGTGATCGAACTTGGTAATTTTTTAAATGAAAAGTGTAACTATGTTTAGTGTGTGGTAAATTAGTCAATTTGTAATCAAGTATAATTAGGGAAATTTGATTTAGATTGATGCATTGGAAGTTGGAAATATTTTTGTAGGTGATTCTTAGAGAAGAAATGCCTTATGGTAGGGAGTTTTTAAATTCTTTTATCATTATAGATTGTGAAATTATGATGAAATTAGAATTTTTTATTTGGATTAGGGAAAGGGTGATCTCTATTATATGAATTTTATTGATGGTTGATAGTCACACCATGATAGGGTTGGTTCACTCCACGATGATGTATGATCTAGTAATATTTTTATAGATAGGGTGGAATAATGCCATAAAGGTATATGGTCATTCCATGACCTTTTGGTGTCAAAACATAGTGGTTCTTGTGTGTTGTTTTTTTAAGGAAATGAGCTATATGTATTGGGTCACACCATGTGGTATGGAGTTAGATTTTGGTTATAAAATTTAATTATTTGGTTTCTAAAAAGGTAAATACCCTTTTATGTGGGCCAAAATTCAATTGTGGGGTTCCATGTAACAAAGATTACCCATACATATTGAAATTTAGAAAAGGAAAAGACCCTTACATATTGTTCACACCATGGTGAAGGGAAATACAACATGGGGATGACCCAATGATATTAGTTCTGTTAAAATTTACATATTAGTCAGGGATATCATGCCATGGTGTGGGGAATCATGTCTTGGTGATAAACTTTTGCGCTATATTTTTCTGGAAGGAAAGGACCCTTATGAATGGGACCACGTCGTCTTGGATTTCTCCATGTCCTAATGATGACCTGTAAATATGGGTTTGGGTGAACCTTGTGTCTTTCCATTGTGATATTTTATCAAGGAGGGCTGGACAATTCATGACCCAGGGTAATTTTAAGATGGGGATCTCAATGAGAATGCCACATTGTGGTTTCAATCTAAGAAAGTTCATAGAATTTTGATAGAGTAGTCCCCATCATGAAGGCTTTGACTATGACATTTTTTTACCCATAGGAGCTGTCCCACACTTGTACTAGATGGGTCACACCATGATAGGTGGTCACATGTGTTATAACTTTACCCTTGGATAGGTAATTGCATTATGACACCATGGTTCATTCATGGACATTCCATTTTCTATTTTTTATTCAAGGAAAGAATTTACATTTGAGATTTATAAAATGAAAGCCCCTTAAAATTTATTCATTATTTTGAACATGAAATAAAGGGAAATAATAATCCCTCTCTTCATTTATTTTCCACAATTACTACCCTTGATGTGGGGTGGCTCTTGGATTTTTCTTTCCGTGACTTTTTAGATGATTTTCCTCTTAACCATTTTATTTTTATTTTGACTTTTAAAAATATGATTAATTATGATTTGGGATCTGTTTTGAATAATATTCCATCGATTCATAATATATTCATGATGGGATTATGGGGTTATTGATCATTGGTGTAGGAGAAGCATGTCGTTGGATGCTAGCATGTCATTTCTTGTAGTTTCAGTGAGTAGAAATTACTTTGTTAGTTGTTGACAGTTTCGAATATTTTATTTAAATTAAATAATTAATTTTAAATTTTTATTATTAATTATTTTGGATGTGATATCCCGATATAGGTACACTTTTTTTGGGAAGGAAAGGGTGTGTATTTGAAATTCTTGGATGAGGATCAATGGAGTAGGGAAAGGATGGTAACACCTAGTTAGAGTTAGTTTCCCTTATAATGCTAAACCATATGCATGTTTTTGCATGATTTTTATTTAATTCATGAATATATGTGTTAAGTAGAAGGGATATAGATAGACAGTACCATTGGAATAAATATAGGGTGGTAGAGAAGCTCTTAGAGGTGGAGGAAGGTCTCCATTGAACATTGGATATATTGGCATTTTCCAGTGACTTCATCACAAGGGGGGATTTCAAATGAGGTTATGACGGGGTTATAATACCTTGGGATCAATATGATATGAAGAAAACATAGTTTGACAAAGGGATCACTTATATAGAGAAAAACTCCAAGATGGGTGAGGGAATAGTGTTTTTATATATTTACCTTTCAAATTCAATGATTCTCATTCTTATTCAACACTTATCTATAAATAAAAATGTTTCAATAATAAATTGTAGAATGACACATTTTTTGAAGTGGTTATCCTTTCCAAAGGATAACAACATCTCTATTGTGTTGTGGTTTCTATTCCATGTACAAAAAACATTTATATTATTATCAAGAAGAAGCTATAGGAAAGGTTTTAGACATGAAAATTTTACAAATGATTTATTCCGCCAAAATTTTAAATTAATACAGTCAAAAATATAATTTTTTTACATTGAAATAATGATCACTAGAATAAGTTTAAATATTGATTATTGGAAAAATATATTTTTATCTTCTTCCCCCTTTTTAATCCTTTAATCTTTTCAAATATTCTTAAAATCCTTAGAATTTGACTCTAATTGTCACGTATAATCCCTCACACATCTACCTTATTCATTTATTATCTTCAAATATACATTGAATTATATGCGAACACAATTTCAATGATATTTAGAAAATTAGTTCTCTTGATTTTACAATATATTAAACATTACCAAAGAAAATATATTTAAAATCACTTTAAATACATGATATTTAAATAATTATGATAACTGGAATTATCACGAACTTTTCTATCATTATTATAATGAAAAAACACACCCATGCTTAAATTTATATCTTCATGAATACATGATGTTTTATTATTATTTCATGGAAGCATATGTTGTGGCCTGAATATCTCTCCTAATCACTCTCTTTATCATTAACTACTACATAGAAATTTCCTTTTGGAACAATTGTCTCTCGAATTCTAGTAATAGCATCAGTTGGTAGTTCTCCTTGGATCAATTTATAGAATAATTTACTTTTCATGGAATGGAAACCCATTAATTACCACCAATATCATCTCTACTTAAGTCATAGATAAATCACCATTAACCTCGTGATAGTTAATGTCTCAAAATCAACACAAAAACATATGGCCCAATTTTCAAAACTATATTCTAGAAAATCTTAATCAGCTATTTTTTTGCAAACTGATAAATCATTCATAATGTAACACATACATTACATATCTTCATATAGTTCTTTAATTTTATAAAATTCCTCAAACTATAAAACCTTATGTATTATGCAGGGTTTTATATTTTACATATTTTTTCATTGATGACTTATACACAATAGTTTTTAAATATTATATATTATATGTGGTTATTTATTTTTAAATTTTATGATCAATATTACATCAAAAAAACATTCACATAATAAAATATATTATCTATCTCGATAAGACCAATTCATTCTCCCAAAAATTTACGTAACTCATGATGTTGCTCCTTTGAACTTCTATTAGAGTAGAATATGTTATTTAATATAGTTAATATACAATTCTTAACAGGGAACCTTTTTCCTCGTACATTTTAGTGTCTTGGAAGAATATATCATATCACATATTACATGGTAGTACTTTTAGAGAATTTTCATATTTTTAACTTCAGACTACATGTATATAAAGACATTATATAGACCATGCATTACAACAAATTTATACTTCAACATAAAATCATAAGAATATATTCCATTTTTTTAAATTCATCTATAACCACTCAAAATCACCTCTAAACCCATATTAATACTGCAAACATATGTATTGATAATTAAAAAAACATCATCCTCAAGTGGGTTCAACAATCTAGCCCTTTATATTATTTTTTTTAATACCAATACCATACATTTTTTTCTTCTTAACATATTACATTTAAAAATTGATAACCCTAAAACTATTAAAATAACATGAAATTGTAAGGTATTTTATACTTATTATTGAAAATAATGATAAATATAATATAAAATAGGCAGTACTGATGTAACAACCCAAGATTTTATGAGAATTATTCTTTCTTAATTTCATTGGTGTATTGTGTTGTACGAGACACCAAAATTATCTTGTTCTATATGCAACACCGTATACACAGCACTATTCTTGTCTTGTGTTGCACAAAATTTCAAGTTCGTTTGATAGAAGTTATTCTACGCAACATTGAGTGTATATATATATATATATATTCAATGTATAAATGAAATATGGTTTGATTATATTATACATACCAACAAATGAATCTTGCACTACATGCTACCCTGACTAGGATTGCTTTATATGAAATCACGACCTTCCACGATAGCGTGTATTGTACGCAATACCGAGTTTCACTAAACAACGACATGTTATTAGAATATTATATAAACTAGTCATTATGACTAGCAATACCAACTTTTTGAAATTTTATTTTTCAAAATGGACTTCATTTTTGGATTCGTAATATCTAAATTATCCTAGGGTGAATTTTTTGTATTTTTTTGAAGAATTTCAATTTTTGATGAATAGTGAAAACACTGGGTTACTATTTAAAAACTGACTTTTTATTTAAATAATAATTTATTTAAAATTATTTTAGGTCAAAATACATATATAATACCTCTATAAGTTCAATGTAATTCATTGGACTCATTTTATAATAATTTTAGATATAAAAAAATTTTATTGAACTATTGACCATCTTTTACCCACCTCCTAGGAGAATTTGCAAATTTACATAAAACTTAATTTTACCGCATCGGTGAGTGGAATTTCAAAAATCTGAGAGACACGGTTGATATCAGTAAGTAAAATGTGGTTCAATAAGATAAAAATAATTTTTTGTGAATAGTAACTTTTTACTTTTATTTACCACGGTTAAAAGTAAATTGGGTAATTAAGGGTAAAAATAATAATATTATTACCCTAACACATGTCCTAATTCTATTGTATAAGTTTAATTAGACCAAAAACAACCTAATGAACATAATATTATCATTTAGGTCCACTTGGATTCGATTAGGACATTTATTATTAATTTATTTAAAGAAGAGTTAAAATAGTTAAAATCAAAGTTTAATAACTAAAACATTTTTAAATGGGATTATACATAAGATAAATTCGACTATAAATATTCATTAGAAATCTAAAACGATTTCCTACATAATGGTATTTTATTTATAATTTTTAGACATTAAATAATTTAAATTATTTATGACACAATGATAATACAGTAATTAGCTTATTAATAAAATATTAACATAATTGATGTTATAAATACCCAAATAAATGTAATTTTATACTTTTTATAAATTACAATAATTTTCTAGGTTAATATGACATGTTAGTATTTATTTAACTAACTTTTGTTGAAATAATAATGCTTTTATGATTTTCAAAAAAATCAATTACCAAATAGTGTCAAAATTGACATAAAATAGTTTTTAAAACAAATATTATATTATTAATTAATATTATAATCCTAAAAATATAAGGTTCTACCAAATGACTTAGATAAGGTTATATATATAAATAATTAACCACTTAGGGTTCGTGTGGCTTGTTATAGTAATTTTATTAACCATATAGTGTAAGAAAACAATAAGACACGGTAAAGGTTAAATTATGTGACTTAGAGTTAAATCTAAATGATAAGGTTAAAATAGTAACCTAAACTTGTCTAAAATTTATTGGTTGAAAGGATTTCGACCCATCCCCACATTATCTTTACAAAAAATCAATTTTAAGCTATTATAAACTGAATATGACTTTATTATAAAATATTATTTTATGTTTTTCTTAAGGTACCCCTCTCCTCCCTTATAAAAGGGCAGCCCTTTCCTCTTCTCTTCACCCCCTTTTGAGCCTTTAAGCTTGGACAAACCCTGCCAATTCCTCTTCTAAACTTCTCTAGTTATATCATATAGGTTCTAGTCTTCTCAAAAGACAAACTATATTTCCCTAAGAAGATGTTTAAAGGAGATGCGTCGAGGAAGAGGAGTCTCGAACACATACAGAAGCAATTGGACATAAGGTAAAGGATAATTATTCCAATCTCGTTCTTATCCAAGATTGTTTATTCAAACGTATTTACTAGGTTTATTGTTATCATCCATGTCCATGTTTTATAAAAGTGTTTTTATGTATGTTTAAAGTCTTTTTTACCCATTTTTGACTTTTACCTCATGTTATGAATGGAATATTTCTTTTGTTTACCCTACAAAGATCTTTTTGACATTTTCGACAAAAGTATGAGGGGAACGTTTTTTAACTTATATGGAATGAATGGATTTTTATGGTTTCATAACACCTTATTTTCATGAAGATTACTCTAAAAGATTTCATTACTATTTTCAATAAAAACCTTTTCTTTTAAAAATGCATGGCATTTTGAGAAAAGAAAATGATTTTGAAGAGGAAAGGATATTTTCATCAAGAATTCATTTCAAGTGTTTTATCCAAACCATTTTCCATCTGATATGAAATTATCTCATATGTGTTTGTTTCAAGTATAATGTCTCTATGATTTACGTGGTTTCAATTTTCTTATAAAGAAATGATATCCATTTGTTTTATATGGATTAAGTTATTATGGGATGATGTTTCTAAAACCCATTTTATTCTTTGGGTTATGATGAATGATTTATGTTTATGTTGTTTCACAAGTAAGAATGATTTCATTCTGAGATGGGTGGGACCTATATCTCCCTCCAATGAATTGGGTAAAGATTTATATCTCATGAGATAAACATGGCTGGAGTGGTAAGTTTATCCAGTTTAGTGATACAGGACTGGAACAAGGAGTGAACTCGATTTAGAAACGGACTTTGTCCACTAAGATAGTCTTGGAAGCAATGCCTTGGCTACTATGTAAATAATATCATGTGGCTAATGGTTTTCCACAATTACATGTTTTATTACCATTCTATTTTATCATGATTAATGTTTCTTTATGATCTATGTTGTACGTACTACCATGTTTTATGTCATTGCTCAAGATTTTGATGTTTAAACATTATGTTCATGTTTTTTTAAGTTCAAATGTATAGGGTTTGTTTTATTTTCTCCATGATTACCCTTAATGAGAATTTGAGTTCACCCTTTATATGTTTTCCTTAACCCAGGATATAATGAAATGTTTTAGGTAAGAAAAAAAGGGAAGATATTTATAGGAGATGTTGAGGATCTTTCACCACGATTAGAAGATTATATTCCGAGTTTCCAAAGACGCTAAACTCTTACGGTCCTTCAGAGTTTTTTTTTGTTCTGTATTAAGTATTTCGCAAAAATAATGTAATGTCCAGGTACGTCAAGCTTTGGGTCTCTACAGTTTCTATAAAAGGAAATGTTTAGTTAACCTTTGGAAACTAGTATGCAAAAAATTTTGTGAAATCCCTAGAGATATTTCTAAGGTATGTCTAGGGATGTCCCTAAGGTTAGGTATAAGTATAGGTTATAGTCCTAGAATTACGACAACGATATTAGAATTAAACCTAAGATGTTATATGTTGAAGGTACTCCCCCTTTATTATGTTATTTTCGTATCATGATTTTTCCTCTCACACTATTCTTTTTGGGTTTCAGACGATGGATGGAACCTGAAGGAACCATGTTTATCAATGTAATGGATGATGCAATGATTGTACTCATAAACAAACCAATGTTATGGGAGATGGAGTGCAAAATATTATTTCTATACTTACACAATCTATGAATCATTCTGGATTTCCAAATGACCAGAGAAGGGAATAATATTCTATTGAGTTCTTTCATGAGGCAATGTCCAAATTCTTTCAATGGGTCTTCTAATCCACTTGTTTCTGAACAACGGATCAGTACCATTGAAAATGTATTTTCCATACTTCACTGTTCAGAACATGAAAAAGTCATTTTAGCTGTTTACCGTTTAGAGGGTGAAGCAGACTAGTGGTGGACTCTAATAAAGAATACAAGGCCCCAAGATAAAATTGAATCCATGGAATGGAACAAGTTCAAGAACATGTTTTTCAATAAGTATTTCCCTCTTATTCTATGAACAAAGATGGAAAATGATTTCCTTGAGATTATGAAAAAGGATAATTAATTTTTTGGTATATACGAAGAAAATTTTACAAGGATTGCAAGGTATGCATTTGGCTTTATCATCCAACCTGAAAGTAAAGTTGATCAAATATTCAGTGGCTTAAAACCAAGTCTTAGAAGAGCATTAGCTAGAAGAGACTTCAGTAGCTATGAAGAAATTGTGCTTTGTGCTATTAAGGTAGAAATGGAAGTTGGTGTTACATATCCATCTCATGGTTTTGACAAGAAACAAAAGGTGGAGTTCAAGGAGAAATCTCAGAATAATGGTGAAAAGAAGATGAATGTTTCATTATGCTCAAAATGTAGAAAGAAGCATGGTGTAGATTGTCTTAAAGGGACTAGAAAATATTTTAATTGTGGAAAATAAGGTCATCGAGTAGCTGAGTGTCGAAGTAATGGAAAAGGGTTACTAATGATGTGAATATAGAAACGGTGGCAGAGAACGAACCACCAACACTTCAATGCTTCAAGTGCAAGGAAATGGGGCATTATGCTAATCAATGCCCTAACCCAAGGGTTAATGATGATCAACGTGAGAAACCTCTTAAGGAAAAGGATAAAGGGAAGTCACATGCGATCACTATTTGTGATGTTGAATATAAAAATGATGTTGTGTAATGATTAAGTGTTTATCTAATGGGATTTCAAAACAGTATCATGGAACTCATTTATGGTATCGTGGAATTTTGGAATATCTATGTATTGGTTTTAAATAATTATATGGTACCGGTAACAATGAAAAGTTATTGAAATATTTTTTTGGAAAGAAGATGATATGCGCATAATAAAGGGATAATGAAAAAATGAAATGAGCTCATGACTGATATAAGGACAAAGTTATATCATGTATTGAGTATATAGAAATTTTGGGATTTTGGTATGTGGAAAGTGTTAAATTTTGACAGAATTCATGTTTTCACTAAGGTTCTATGGGTATTCATTTTTCAAGAGAATACATGATTAATGTATTCACATGTTTGGAATGTGACCAACAAGATATATCGTATGATAGAGGATGGTATTCACATGCTCGGTAGATGAAATTTCAAGTAATCAGTTACATTACACTATGAGATTAGACAGATGTATTTTGGATAAGCATAATGAATGGAATGGATTAAGTTGGACATCAGATAGTATTGTTTAAGACTAGAACCTTTTTTTGATATTATTTCTATAATGTTATAATAGTGTAGTTTTAGAAAAAGGACAACCTGCAGGGCGGGTGACAACCCGTCGTGTCAGACAAGGTTGCGAGGATCGAACCCACAACCGAAGTGCGACAAGCCTTTATCGCCTACCACTGGCCTACAAGACGTCCCTGATTAGTAGAAACTAGTTTTATTTTATTAATAACTATTATATATGAAGTATATGTCCATTTTAGAAACCATATATGATTAATCTCAAGATAGATGGACTTTTGTATATTTAATAAATTGTGATATACTTTTTGCGATAGAAATATATGGAATGACCTATCATTCTATCGCATGATCTGCTAACACTTCACGAATGACAAATTCATCTTCATTTCTTTAAGAGATTATGTGAAATTGTTCAAGGCATGAACAACGGTGAGATTGTACCAAAATCAAGAATGTATTTCTTTTAATTAAACAATTCTTCAACATTGGGAAATGATCTTGAGAACTATAAACGTTGTCCTAGTACCCTCATAACTGATGAATTAGATGGTACCTTAAATCATCAAAAATTTATGGCTTTGTTATTGATGTCTTTTCCATAGCCATGTTCTCTACCACTCTCCATCAGAACTTGATGGTTAGATTTATCTTCTATATCCATATTTTCACCTATGTTTTCCTATGTAGAAACCCAATGATGAGTTACTTTGGGTGATTATTATGATTCTAACTTCCCTTATTAAAATGAAGTTTTAGGATTCCTTTTTATTATGTGGGTTTCTTTGAAAGAAACTTTCAAATAGTAATCCATTTATAACCCCGACGAATTTTGAGGGTGAAATTCATTTTAAGGGGGGTAGAATGTAACAACCTAAGATTTTATGATAATTATTCTTTTTAATTTCATTGATGTCTTGTGTTGTATGCAACACCAAAATTAGCTTGTTCTATACGCAACACCATATACCCACCACTATTCTTGGCCCGTGTTACACAAAATTTCAAGTTCGTTTGATAGAAGTTATTCTACGCAACATTGAGTGTGTGGGTATATATATATATATATATTCAATGTATAAATGAATTATGGATGGATTCTTTTATACACAAAAACAAATGAATCTTTCACTACATGCAACCCTGACTTGGATTGCTTTACACGCCATCACGACCTTCCACGATAGCGTGTGTTGTACGCAATAACGAGTTTCACTAAACAACAATATGTTATTAAAATATTATATAAACTAGTCATTATGAATAGTACTACCCACTTTTTGAAATTTTATTTTTCGAAATGGACTTCATTTTTGGATTCGGAATATCGAAATTAGCCTATGGTGAATTTTTGGTATTTTTCTGAAAACATTAAATTTTTGATGAATAGTGAAAACACTGGGTTACTATTTAAAAACCGAATTTTTATTTAAATAATTATTTATTTAAATTTATTTTAGGTCAAAATAGATACATAATACCTATATAAGTTCAATGTAATTCATTGGATTCATTTTATAATATTTTTAGATATATAAAAATTTTATTGAACTTTTGTCCGTCTTTTACCCACCTCATAAGAGAATTTGCAAATTTACATAAAACATAATTTTACCGCTTCTGTGAGTGGAATTTCATAAATCCGAGAGACACGGTTGATATCTGTAAGTAAAATGTGGTTCAATAAGATAAAAATAATTTTTGGTGAATAGTAACTTTTTTACTTTTATTTACCACGGTTAAAAATAAATAGGGTAATTAAGGGTAAAAATGATATTATTATTACCCTAACACATGACCTAATTCTATTGGATAAGTTTAATTCAACCAAAAAAAACCTAATCAATATAAAATTATCATTTAGGTCCCCTTGGATTTGATTAGGAATTTTATTATTAATTTATTTAAAGAAGAGTTAAAATAGTTAAAATCAATGTTTAATAACTAAAACATTTTTAACATAAGGTTATACATAAGATAAATTCAACTATTAATATTCATTATAAATCTAAAAATATTTCCTACATAATGGTATTTCAATTATTATCTTTAGACATTAAATAATTTAATTTATTTATGACAGAATGATGATGCAGTAATTACCTTATTAATGAATTATTAACATTATTGATGTTATAAATACCCAAATAAATGTAATTTGAGACTTTTTATAAATTACACTAATTTTCTAGGTTAATATGACATGTTAGTATTGATTTAGTTAACTTTTGTTGAACTAATCATGCTTTTATGGTTTTCAGAAAAATCAATTACCAAATAGTGTCAAAATTGACATAAAATAGTTTTAAAAGAAAATATGATATTATTAATTGATATTCTATTCCAAAAAATCTAAGGTTCTAAAAAATGACTTAGATAAGGTTATATATGTAAATAATGAACCACTTGGGGTTCGTGTGTCTTGTTATAGTACGGTTATTAACCATATAGTGTAAGAAAACAAGAATACACGGTAAAGGTTAAATTATGTAACTTAGAGTCAAATCTAATTGATAAGGTTAAAATAGTAACCTAAATTTGTCTAAAATTTATTGGTTGAGAGGATTGTGACCCATCACCACTTTATCTTTGAAATAAATAAATTTGGAGCTATTATAAACAGAATATTACTTTATTATAAAATAATATTTTAAGTTTTCCCTAAGGTACCCCTCTCCTCCCTTATAAAAGGGAACCCCTTCCCTCTTATCTTCACCCACTTTTGAGCCTTGAAGCTTGGACAAACCCTACCAATTCCTCTTATCAACCTATCTAGTTATATCATAGAGGTTTTGGTCTTCTCAAAAGACCAAATCTGTTTCACTAAGAAGAAGTTTAAAGGAGGTGTGTCGAGGAAGAGGAGTCTCAGACACATACAGAAGCAATTGGACATATGGTAATGGATAATAATTCCAATCTCATTCTTATCCGAGATTGATTATTCGTAAATATTTACTGGGGTTATTTTTATCATCCATTTACATTTTTTCTAAAAGTATTTTTATGTATTTTTAAAGTCCTTTGTACCCATTTTCACTTTTACCACATTTTATGAATGGAATATTTCTTTTGTTTACCATATAAAGAAATTTTTGACTTTTCTGACAAAAGTACATGGGGAATGTTTTTTTAACTTATACAGAATGAATGAATTTTTACAGTTTCATAACACCCTATTTTAATGAGGCTTACTCTACAATATTTCATAAATATTTTCAGTAAAAATCTTTTCTTTTAAAATTACATTTCATTTTGTGAAAAGAAAATGATTTTTAAGAAGAAAGAATATTTTCATCAAGAATTCATTTCAAGTGTTTTATCCAAACCATTTTCCATATAAGATTACATTATCTCATATGTGTATGTTTCAAGTATAATGTCTCTATGATTTACATGGTTTCACTTTTCTTATGATGAAAAAGATATCTATTTGTTTTATATGGATTATGTTATGATGGGATGATGTTAATGAAACCCATTTTATTCTTTAGGTTATGTTGAATGATTTATGTTTATGTTGTGGCACATGTAAGAATGATTTAATTATGATATGGGTGATACCTATATCTCCCTCCAATGTATTGGGTAAATATTTATATCTCATGAGATAGACATGGCTGGAATAGTTAGTTAATCTGGTTCAGTGATACATGATTAGAACAAGGAGTGGACACGATTCCGAAAGGGACTTTGTCTACTAAGATAGTCTTAGACGCAATTCCTTGGCTACTATGGAAATCATATCATGTGCCTAATGGTTTTACACAATTGAATGTTTTATTCCCATGCTATTTTATCATTATTAATGTTTCTTTGTGATCTATGCCTTACGTACTGCCATGTTTTATGTCATTGCTCATGATTTTGATGTTTAAACATTATGTTCATGTTTTTTTAAGTTCAAATGTATATGGTTTGTTTTATTTTATCCACTCTTACCATTAATGAGAATGTGATCTCACCCTTTATATGTTTTCATTTCCCCAATATATAAAGAAATGTTTTAGGTAAGAAAAAAGGGAAGATCTTTATGGGAGATGTTGAGGATCTTTCACCATGATTAGAAGATTATATTCCGAGTTTCCAAAGACACAAAACTACTATGGTCCTTCGGTGTTTGTTTTTTTATGTATTAAGTATTTCACAAAATTAATGTAATGTCCATGTACGTCATGCTTTGGGTCTCTACAGTTGGTATTAGAGGAAGGTTTAGTTAACCTTTGGAAACTAGGATGAAAAAACATTAGTGAAATCCCTAGACATATTTCTAAGGTATGTATAGGGATGTCCCTAAGGTTAATTATAAGTATAGGTTATAGTCCTATAATTATGATAACAATATTAGAATTAAACCTAATATTTTTGATATTTAAGGTACTCCCCCTTTATTATGTTGTTTTCTTATGATGATTTTGCCTCTCACACTAATCTTTTTGGGTTTTAGACGATGGATGGAACCCGAAGGAACGGGGTTGATCAATGTAATGGACGATGCAATGATTGTCCTCATAAACAAACCAACATTATAGGAGATGGAGTGCAAAATCTTATTGTTATACTTACACAAGCTATGAATCATTCTGGACTTCCAAATGAGCAGAGATGGGAACAATATTCTATTGAGTCCTTTAAGAGGAAATGTCCACATTCTTTCAATGGGTCTTCTGATCCACTTGTTGCTGAACAATGGATCAGTACCATTGAAAATATATTTTCCATACTTCTTTGTTCAGAACATGAAAAAGTCATTTTAGCTGTTTACCGTTTAGAAGGTGAAGCAGACCAGTGGTGGACTCTAATTAAGAATGGAAGGCCCCAAGATGAAATTGAATCCATGGAATGGAATGACTTTAAGGACTTGTTTTTCTATAAGTACTTCCATCATATTCTACGAAAAAATATGGAAAAAGATTTACTTGAGCTTAAGAAAAAGGATGATGAATCTGTTGGTATATATGAATCGAATTTTACAAGGCCTGCAGGGCATGCATCTGGCTTTATTATCCAACCTGAAAGTAAATTTGATTGATTCTTTAGTGGCTTAAAACCAAGTCTTCGAAGGGAATTAGCTATTAAAGACTTCAGTAGCTATGAAGAAATTGTGCATTTTGATATCAAGGTAGAAATGTAAGTTGGTGTTGCATATCCATCTCATGGTTTTGACAAGAAACAAAAGGTGGAGTTCAAGGAGAAATCTCAGAATAATAATGAAAAGAAGGTGAATTCTTGATTATGCTCAAAGTGTGGAAAGAAGCATGGTGGATATTTTCTTAAAGGGACTAGAAAATGTTTTTAAGTATGGAAAAGAAGGTCATCGAGCAGCTGAGTGTCGATGTAATGGAAAAAAGGTTAATAATTATGTGAATAGAGAAAAGACTGTAGAGAACGCACCACTAACACTTCAATGCTTCAAGTTCTAGGAAATGGGGCATTATGCTAATCAATTCCCTAACCCAAGGGTTAATGATGATCAACGTGAGAAACCTCTTAAGGAAAAGGAAAAAGGGAAGTCACATGCGATCACTATTTGTGATGTTGAGTAAGATAATGATGTTGTGTAATGATTAAGTGTTTATATAATGGGATTTCAAAATAGTATCGTGGAACTCATTTATGGTATCGTGGAATTTTGGAATATCTATGTATTGGTTTTCAATAATTATATGGTACCGGTATCCATGAAAAGTGATTGAAATGTTTTTGTAAAGAAGATGATATGCTTATAATGAAGGGATAAAGAAAAAATGAAATGATCTCATGACTAATATAAGGACAAAGTTATATCATGGTTTGAGTATATAGAAATTTTGGGATTTTGGTATGTGGAAAGTGTTAAATTTTGACAGCATTCATGTTTTCACTAAGGTTCTATGGGTATTCATTTTTCAAGAGAATACATGATTAAGATATTCACATGTTTGGAAAGTGACCAAAAAGATATATCGTATGATAGATGACGGCATTCACATCCTCGGTAGATGACATTTCTAGTAATTGGTTACATTACACTATGAGATTGGACAGATGTATTTTGGATAAACCTAATGAATGGAATGGATTAAGTTGGACATCAGATAGTATTGTTTAAGACTAGAAACTTTTTTTTGATATTATTTCTATAATGTTATAATAGTGTAGTTTTAGAAAAAGGGAAACCTGAAGGTAGGGAGACAACCTGTCGCGTCAGACAAGGTTGCGGGAATCGAACCCACAACCGAAGTGCGACAGGCCTTTATGTCCTACCACTGGCTTACAGGAAGTCCTTGGTTAGTAGAAACTAGTTTTATTTTATTAAGAAATATGATAGATAAAGTATTAGTCCATTTTAGCAACCATATATGATTAATCTCAATATATATGGACTGATGTATATTTAATAAATTGTGATAAACTCTTTGAGATAGAAATAGATGGAATGACCAATCATTCTATCGCATGATCTGCTAACACTTCATGAATGACAAATTTAACTTCATTTATTTAAGTGATGAAGTGGAAATTGTTCATGGCATGAACAACAATGAGATTGTACCAAAATCAAGTAAGTATTTCTTTTAATTATACAATTATTCAACATTGGGAAATGATCTTTAGAACTAAAAGCGTTGTCCTAGTACCGTCATACCTGATGAATCAGATGGTACCTTAAATTATCACAAATTAATGGCTTTGTGATTGATGTCTTTTTCATAGCCATGTTCTCTACCACTCTCCATTAGAACTTGATGGTTAGATTTCTCTTCCATATCCATATTTTCTCCGATTTTTCCTATGTGGAAACCTAGTGCTGAGTTACTTTGGGTGAATATTATGATTCTAAATTCCCTTCCTAAAATGAAGTTTTAGTATTCCTTTTTACGATGTGGGTTTCTTTGAAAGAAACATTCAAGTAGTAAGCCATTTGTAACCCCGATGAATTTTTAGGGAGAAATTCATTTTAAGGGGGGTAGAATGTAATAACCCGATATTTTATGAGAATTATTATTTTTAATTTCATTGATTTGTTTTGTTGTACGTGACACCAAAATTATCTTTTTCTATATGCAACAACGAATACGCACCACTACTCTTGGCTTGTTTTACACAAAATTTCAATTTCGTTTGATAGAAGTTATTCTACGCAAAATTGATTGTATATATATATATATATTCAATGCATAAATGAAATATGGTTGGATTCTATTATACACAACAAAAAAGGGATATTTCACTACACACAACCCTGACTTGGCTTGCTTTACACGCAATCACGACCTTCCACGATAGCGTGTGTTGTACGCAATACCGAGTTTCAACAAACAATGATATGTTATTAAAATATTATATAAACCAGTAATTATGAATAGTAATACCCACTTTTTGAAATTTTATTTTTCAAAATGGACTTCATTTTTGGATTTGGAATATCGAAATTAGCCTAGGGTGAATTTTTGGTATTCTTATGAAAACTTTCAATTTTTTGATGAATAGTGAAAACATTGGGTTACTATTTAGAAATCGACTTTTTATTTAAATAATTAATTATTTAAATTTATTTTAGGTCAAAATAGATACTTAAATACCTATATAAGTTCAATTTAATTCATTTGAGTCATTTTATAATAATTTTAGATATATAAAAATTTTATTGAACTTTTGACAGTCTTTTACACATCCCTTAGGAGAATTTGCAAATTCACATAAAACTTAATTTTAACGCTTCTGTGAGTGGATTTTCTAAACTTCGATAGACATAGTTGATATAATTAAGTAAAATGTGGTTTAATAAGATAAAAATAGTTTTTTGGTGAATAGTAACTTTTTACTTTTATTTACCACGGTTAAAAGTAAATAGGGTAATTAAGGGTAAAAATGATATTATTATTACCCTAACACTTGTCCTAATTCTATTGGATAAGTTTAATTCAACAAAAAACAACCTAAGGAATATAATATTATCATTTAGGTCCACTTGGACTTGATTAGGACATTTATTATTAGTTTATTTAAAGGAGAGTTATAATAGTTAAAATCAAAGATTAATAACTAAAATATTTTTAATATAGGGTTATACATAAGATAAATTCGACTATAAAAATTCATTAGAAATATAAAAATATTTCCTATATAATGGTATTTCATTTATAATTTTTATACATTAAATAATTTAATTTATTTTTGACACAATGATAATACAGTAATTAACTTATTAATGAAATATTAACATAATTGATGTTATAAATACCCAAATAAATGTAATTTGAGACTTTTTATAAATTCCACTAATTTTATAGCTTAATATGACATGTTAGTATTGATTTAATTAACTTTTTTAGAAATAATCATGCTTTTATGATTTTCAAAAAAATCAATTTCAAAACAGTGTCAAAATTGACATAAAATTGTTTTTTAAACAAATATTATATTATTAATTGATATTCTATTTATAAATATCTAATCATTTGTCAAATGACTTAGATAAGGTTGTATATATAAATAATGAACCACTTGGGGTTCATGTGTCTTGTTATAGTATGTTTATTACCAATATAGTGTAATAAAACAAGAAGACGCAGTAAAGGTTAAATTATGCAACTTAGCGTTAAATATAAATGATAGGGTTAAAATAGTGACCTAAACTTGTCTAAAACCTATTGGTTGAGAGTATTGCGACCCATACCCCCTTTATATTCTAAATAAATCAATTTGGGGCTATTATAAGCCAAATATTACTTTATTATAAAATAATATTTTAAGTTTTTCCTAAGGTACCCCTCTCCTCCCTTATAAAAGGGCACCCCTTCCCTCTTCTCTCCACCCCCTTTTGAGCCTTGAAGCTCGGCCAACCCCTGCCAATTACTCTTATCAACCTCTCTAGTTATATCATAGAGGTTATGGTCTTCTCAAAAGACCAACTCTATTTCCCTAAGAATAATTTTAAAGGAGGTGTGTCGAGGAAGAGGAGTCTCAGACACATACGAATGCAATTGGACACAAGGTAAGGCATAATTATTCCAATATCGTTCTTATATGAGATTGTTTATTTATAAGTATTTACTAGGGTTATTGTTATCATCCATGTCCATGATTTATCAAAGTGTTTTTATGTATGATTAAATTCGTTTTTACCCATTTTTTACTTTTACCACATGTTATGAATGAAATATTTCTTTTGTTTACCATACGAAGAACTTTTTGAATTTTTTTGACAAAAGTATGAGGAGAACGTTTCTTTAACTTATACCGCATGAGTGGGTTTTTACAGTTTCATAACACTTTATCTTCATGAATCTTACTCTACAAGATTTCATGAATATTTTCAATAAAAACCTTTTCTTTTAAAATTGCATGGAATTTTGTGAAATGAAAATGATTTTAAAGAAGAAAGGACATTTTCATCAAGAATTCATTTCAAGTGTTTCATCCAAACCATTTTCCATATAAGATTACATTATTTCATATGTGTATGTTTCAATTATAATGTCCTTATTATATACATGGTTTCACTTTTATTATGATGAAATGATATCTATTTGTTTTATATGGATTATGTTATGATGGGATGATGTTTATAAAACCCATTTTATTCATTGGGTTATGACGAATGATTTATTTTTATGTTGTGGAATAAGTAAGAATTATTTCATTATGAGATGGGTGGGACCTAAATATACCTCCAATTCATTGGGTAAATATTTATATCTCATGATATAGACATGGCTGGAATGGTAAGTTAATCCGGTTCAGTGATACAGGACTGGAACGAGGAGTGAACTCGATTCAGAAAGAGACTTTGTCCACTAAGATGTTCTTGGCACCAATGCCTTGGCTACTATGGGAATCATATCATGTGACTAATGGATTTCCTAATTATACGTTTTATTCCCATTATATTTTATCATGATTAATGTTTCTTTATGATCTTGTCCTTACATACTGCCATGTTTTATGTCATTGCTCAAGATTTTGATGTTTAAACATTATGTTCATGTTCTATTAAGTTCAAATGTATGTGGTTTGTTTTATTTTATCCATTCTTACCCTTATTGATCATTTTAGCTCACCCTTTATATGTTTTCCTTTCCCCAGGATATAAAGAAAGGTTTTAGGTAAGAAAAAAAAGGGAACATATTTATGGGAGATGTTTAAGATCTTTCACCATGATTAGAAGATTATATTCCGAGTTTCCAAAGACACTAAACTATTACGGTCCTTCAGTGTTTGTTTTTGTTATGTATTAAGTATTTCGAAAAAGTAATGTAATGTCCATGTACCTCAAGCTTAGGGTCTCTATAATTGACGTATTAAAAGAAATGATCTAGGGACAAATCAACTCTAAATCTATATGAGATAGAACGATATAGAAACAAATATCAATTGGATAAGTCATAAAATTTTTCCTTTAGAAAACCATTCCAAAAATACCATTCTAGAAAAATAATTGGAATTAAAATAAATATTATTTCTCAAAAACTTTCTTGCACTCACTTTATCAAACACATTAAAACAATTTATAAAAAAGTAATATTATCCCCTTCAGATTACTTCCTTAATTTATGGAAATATTTATATATAATTATGGAGGGGGAGTATAAAAAATTAACATAACTCAATGTTCGAATGTTTGGTACACCCCATTTATAGCCACATATGCTCAAAAGAGTCATTTATAATAAGAATAATAAGTATATCCTCAATATGATCCTTAGCTTGAAAAAAATTGTAACTTCATGATTTCATCTACCACCACTCCATTTAGAAAATGATATTTAATATCAAAGTGTTTAAAAACAATGTTGCATAATATTATTGGTTATATTAATACCACTTACATTATCATAGAAAATTGAAAGTGGATATTCAGAAATAACCTCCATATCTTCAAGTCGTTTATTCATCTAGATCATATGTATATCTAACTGTGCTGAAATCACATATTAATAATCATAAGATATTCATGTAAATAATTATTTCTTCTTAGAGTGACATGATTCCAAACTATTATAAAAGAAAATTTCTACACTAAACATAGAATTACTATCATTAACTCCACATGCCCAGTCAGAAACTGTAAACCCTTTCAGATCTATCTGACATTTCTTCTTGTACATCAACCCATAATGTAATGTATTTGAGATATATCTCAGAACTTTTTTTGATTATATAAGATGTGATTCTTTGGGAGTATAATGATACCTTGAATAAATATTATATTCCTATACTATAGTAGGTCTTGTATTTGTTAAGTATAAAATAATTCCAGTTAATCTTCTAAATTCTATTTCATTAAGAGCTCTCCATTATTCATTCATCCTAAGAATTTATTCTTCTTGAAATTGTATAGAAACAATCTTATAGATTACTATATTCCAAACCTCTTAATCATATCCTAATAATACTATTTTTATAAAATTGAAATTCAACCTTCAATTTTGAGTATCCTATAAACCCTAGAAAATTGTAATTTCACTAAATAAAGTCACTTCCAATTTATATTTTATATGATTATAAAATTCAACACAAAATTCATCTTTATTGATTAAAAATGGATATCATCAATATGCAAAATTATAATGGTTGATGTATTGTTTTTCTTGTTCACATTTAAATTTATCTCTTCCCACACATTATTGATTTCCCTTCTTCACAAAATTTTAACTTGATTGATGTACTATTTCTTAGATCTTATTTAAATCTATAATGTAAATTCTTTAGTTTACGAAACTATTAATCTAATTAAGGAAAAATTCCATTTGGTTGTTCCATGTATACTTATTAATATTTATCACCATTAAAATTTTCTAATTTTATATTCATTTGGAAAACATTTAAGAATATATAGGACATAATAGTACAAAATATTATGTTTTTCATGTTATGAATATGGAGAAATGTTTTTAAAAATTCAATTCCCTTAATTTTTATAGTACCCCTTATATACCAACCATTGTTTTTTTCTAGAAACATCACATTTTTCATCCATGTTTTTCCTAAAAACACATTCAACATTAATCACATTTTTCCTTGGTCCTAAGAATAATATCACATGATTAATTAGTTATATTTTAGGTATTTACTCATTCATATCATGAATCCATTATTTATTCTCAAAATATTCCTTAACATTTTGTGGTTCATTATTTGGAAACAAATGAGTGTGACTAGTTTCCATTAGTTTTATCCTAGTACGAACCCTCATTATAATATAATGTATTATTTTATACATCAGCATGTTTCATTAGTCATTAATTTATTCATATTATATTCATAGTCACAACATCATTACTATATTAGGAGTTATCTATATATTTTGATCGATTCAATCTAGTTTCATTAGTATCTCTATATTTTCTTAATCTAAAAATATCATGCTCATCAACTTCCATAATTGAGTCTTTGATATTTTATTCATGTTCAAATATAGGTACATAATCAAAATACATTATCCTCTCATATATTTTATTTCAACTTCTATATGAGCTTTCATTTGGAGAGTAACCCACAAAAAATAAATCCTCTTTTTTTCATTAAACGTTACACCATAACTTCATTTACTCTTGATTAGTCATGGAATCATAAGCAACATATAATTTATTACATTTATATTTCTATTGACCCCAATTTTAAAGTAGTCATATATGAGTTTAACCTTAAAAATAGTTTTTTTCTGAATGATTCTAGTTATTGTAATAACATGTATCAAGAAAATTCTTAAGGTGACATGCTCTAAAAGAATTATTCTAGCCATATCCACAAGAATTATATTCCTAAATCCAAACAACTCATTACATGGAAGAATATAGTGTGCACTAAACTTATTTTTTATACCATGTTTATCCATATATTCTTAAAAATACTTACTTGAATATTTAGTACCATTTTTATACCTCCCTCTCTTTAAAGAAAGACATTTTTTTAATAATACTTCCAAAAAATTTTGAACACATCCTTGTATTTTTAGTTATACTACATAAACATTATGTATATAATTCTAGTGAAATCATCCTTGGAATTCATGAAATATCTATTTCTACTTGTTGAATTCATTTTCATAGGTAAAAAAACATTACAGTGAATCAACTACAATGGTTTCAATGTTTGAATGTCATATATATTATTTTTTTATCATTTTACTTTATATATTTTCTTTAAAACAATATTATATTCTTATTTCAAAATATGAATACTTTTTACTTGCTCATATTTTATTAATATTATCATTTTATTTCAGAAAATATTATTAATTATTCTATTCCATAAGTTATAGTCAGTTTGAAAACTCATGTAGCAATCTATTATGGATTCTCTAACTCAAAACAAGTAACCATTTATTCTCAACTCATTTATTATCAAAAAATTATCTATCATCATTTTAAAAAACAAACAATATTTTTTAATATCATATCCTTTCAATAATCACCATCTTATAATATACTCAATAGAGTATTATTTTATTGGTCAACAAATAATTTATTTTTGTAAAAAATATGATTTTTCATAATATAGGACTTTCCAATTCATATAATTTTTAAAGATATCTCATTATCAAAAGTTGAATAACCTTTTTCATGTTATTCAATATTAATTTTTAATATATATTCATGTGGAGAGAATAGACACTATCCAAAATCCACATATTTTAATATTATTAATATTTATATTAAACTTTAACATTATTACCATATAATTATCCCAATCACTTATTTTGATCATTCTCAATGTTTGAGAAAATATGTAGATAATATGGGATGAATGTAAAAAAATCATTTGAAATGTGTCCCTCTAGATAAAAACTTCCATATACTTCTTTCAAATAACCAAAAATATTTATAACATTAATGATATTCAAAAGATATTTCAATTTTTGATTTCATATCACCTTAATTTTTTTATCCCATTGATTCATTCTTCCTCATTAGTCTTACCAATTGATGTAAGATTCATGATCAAAAATACCACAACACAACTAGTAACATTGAAATATCCTCCATTGATAAAAATACTACTACAACATTAGTATTTTTTTAACCACAATCCATGACCTTAAGTGAGTTGGAATAACCATTTTTTTTGAATTATTCCTTGGTTTTTTTGGCTAGTAATTAAAATTATCCCAATTTTTTATCCTTCCCAATATGAGCATATTTTTACCTTATCTTATGTATTTATAATACATCCAGAGTTCTATATTTGAATGGAATATTCTATATGTACTATTTTCTTTTGAGGTGTTCCACATATAGACTCCCACTTTTTATCTTCAAATTCCAAAAAATAAAATAGACATTATGTTTTTTTCATATAGAATTCTCTTGACTACCCTTATCTCTATAGAAATAAAATTTTATCTGTTCGTTATTCCTATCAAATTTAACACTATTAATATCTAATTTATCTACCTATTTATCCCCAAGGATTATTATAGAATTTATTTAATCTATAATGTTTTTTTTAATAATTATTAATCCATAACCTTTCAAATTATTTAATCAATTTCACTTTCTCGACCTATATTGGATTATACTTGTCTGAGTTGTTTTTGAGATGATAATTATCATCTATCGATCTTCATATATCTTTTTAACACATTTTAATCTCCAGACTCACAGTATAATTCAAGTTATTATCTAATTATCTAGATAAAAACTCCCTGTTAACTTTTTAATTGTCTTATGATGATCCACTTTTTATTTGTTCTTAAGCTATGATAACTTTTGGAAAATACTATCTATGAATTTCCTCTTCATCACACATTTCTTCAATATCTTAAATTCATTTTTCAACATATAATGTTTTTATAAAAATCATGATTTATACTTTTTTATTTACCTTAGGTTGAGATTTATTGTTTTTTAGTGAACCTCATTTATAAGAATGTTTATGTGAAATCTCATTGCCTATACATTCACTTTTTACTTTTAAGGGATATTTACTTGATAAGTGACAAAAATGTACAAAATTAATGAATTTAAATGGAATTTATCCTCTATACATAACTTCCACTTATGTAAAATTCCTTATCATCAGTGAAAAAGTCCGATTATATTCTTCTATAAATTATTTTTCATCAGAAAAAATATACTACTTCCATCCTCAAATTATTTAAAGATTTAAATGAAAATTCATTCTCATTCTTGTCTTTCCTTTTAATGGAAACTCCTCCTCTAATTTCATAGTTTATGAGAGTGATATAATGTTAATTGAAGGTTAAATCATCTAAATCATTTTCTTCATATTTTGAGATCTTAGAGTAAAACCTTTCTATAAAAAATATCATAAGTTTAGTTACCATAATAGAGCCTTATAGAGTTTCTAAATGCCATATATTTTAAACGAAAATATTTTTAATTCATGTAAAGGTTTAATTAATTGATTCAGCATATTATATTATAACATATTTGAACTATTATCAATTTATTTATAACTTGGAATCCTTCAAATATTTTTGGTTCTTTTATAAATTCTATGATGTTTATTTCCAAACCATTTTTTATGTTTTTCAACCCATGAATTTTGTTTTTTAATTTTTAGAAAAATAGGAAAACAAATAAATAAATACCTTTTAATCAATCTTGGTATTATTTTTTTATCAATGTATATCAATGTTGAAGTTTCACTTGGAATTGTGAACAATTGTTGCACTGAATCAATAACATCTAGACCCAATTAAAGATGGTAGGGTACACTTATTTCATTTAAAATATAAAATAAATTTCCATAAAATTTTATAATAACTTTACTATTATTATAATTATGTTGATCCATACCAAACTTCAAAAAATACCATTGAATTGAAAGGATCAGTTATATTCTGAAAAAATAAGGGGGGGGGGGTGAATTACAATTTATGTCATTTTAATGTTTAAACCTAGCCAATATCATTCTTAATCAACACTTCACGCTGAATCTTAATTATGTTTTAATATAAAGTAATAAAATATGTTTTTTAGTGATGCTTTCCTACCAAAAGGATGGATATATCCTTGGTGTGTTGTGATTTCCCATATAAACAAAAATATCAATTTATCACTAAGAAGTATCTATATGAAAGGTTAAGGCATAAAAACTATTAAAAATGATGTATCCAAATAAAAATTTAAATTATTTCCTTTAAAAAAAATTATACCTTTTAAAGAATGATCACTAGAATTGGTGAAAACCTTAGTAATGGTATAAAAATATTCAGATATTCTTAATCCTTCATTGATCCATAAATCCTAATAGTTATTCTCAAAAGGATTATAATAATTTTTTAATAACCACATCCAATATCACAAAAATCTAAATTATTCCTTTTTATCCTCAAATATATATAGTAAAATTTTATATAATATATTTATAATTATTTTTTAATATTAATTATCCCACATTTCTAATTTTCAAAAACATATAACAGCCCTTAGATAATATATTTAAAAACTATTTGAATATAAATTATTTAAATATTCCTGGTAATAAAAATTATTCTTGCATTATATATAATTAATATATTAAAAAATCATTGGTATGTTAAAATTTATATCTTTTTAAAGACAAATATTCTTAGAAATGCATAGTGGAATCATATTCCATGGAATGATTCTCTCCCACAATCAATATATTGATCTAGAACTCTAGTATAACCCTTTTATTATAGTTGTCTCTGGAATTCCAGAACCATCTTCAACTAATAGTTCTCTTTATAGTTATATATAGCATGGTTTACTATTCATGATGTGGAAACACATTCTTTACTACTAATATATTATATTCTTGAAAAAAATATAAATCCCCATTAACCTCATAATATTTCAACTTATCGTGCATCAACAACATGTCTAACTTCTGAAATTACCTTATGAAAATATTCACCTCCTAAAACTTCTTCAAATTAAAAAATCATAAAAAATATAATAAACATATTACATATCTCTATATTATTATCCCCTTTTACACATTTTCTAAAACTATAAAACCTTAAATATTACAGAGGGGGTTACAACTTTATATATTTTCTAGTAGATGACTTATAAATAAAATTTTATAAATATTACTCATTATGTAGAGTTATTTATATTTCCATTTTCCTTCTTAAGTTTCCAAAACCAAAATGTATGCATCCTAAAATATATTATATATAATTTAAAATGTTTTTTACTCTCTAAAAAATACACAAATCATTCATTTTACACTTTTAACTTCTATATTAGTAGAAAATGTGATCTAATATATTGAATATATTATGAATTAAAAGGTATATTATACCTTATAATTTATAAAATCAAAGAAGTTTATTATTTATCATATATCACATGGAAAAAACTTCAATGTAATTTTACATTTTTTAACATCAGTCTTCTTATTTATAAGAACCTTATGATGACCAAGAATTAAGAAATAATTTCTTATTTAACTTAAAATCATAATAACTTCTCCCATTATTATCGATTCATCTCCAGAAACACCAAGTCACTTTAAAAAATTCTCAAAAACTAGAAAATATATATTGAAATCAAATACAACATCATACTCAAATATGATCGACAATTTATTTCCTAGGTCTCGTTGGGTAGGAATGATAAACTTAGTCACAGTGGGGATGATTGAGATTATTTTACATCTCATACGTAATAGGGAACACCCCATTAGCGGTAGTAAGGTCTTGTCGTGTTTTATGATTTCGATAAGCCCTCTTGGATTAGATGTGGTGTGACATTGATTATTTGTAGTAGATTATGGTATTGAGATATCTCTAAGAGGATATTTGAGATATAGACCGTGTATGAGTCATGATAAATGTCTTAATGACTTATAATGAGGTTAAAAGGGGGATTAGTGTGAGTTATCTTGAAATGGTCCTTTGTTAATATGATCGAGTTGTGATGTGGGAAATGAAAGAGGATTTTGATATTGACTATTATAACCTCGGTCATGTTGGTTTCATGGGCTATGAGATCACCATGGGGTAAAGAATATGTGATGGTTCCAATGAATAGGGATTGGTCTGGGTTTGGAGAATCATGTAAACTTCCTTATGGGTGGGATACAAGTTTATATAGGCTCTACAGATATTAATGATGTGACCGAGAAAATCTTGAGGATATTAAACTATGTGGATAAAGCGATGATGATAGGTTATTTTTTATATGGGATAGGTATCGGGTGATAACTAAGAAACTTGTTAAATGGGGAGTATGTGGTATGGATTGTGAGTACATATTTTTTTATATATTTGTATGATTATATGTTAGACCCACCTAATGATGGTTTATTTTATCTTTTATTAAATGTTTGATATCTTGATTACCTCTTCATATCAATTGTTTTATTATTATATGATATTAGGTTCCATGTTGTGGGACAAGACATGATCCATACCCTAAGTGGTGTTTTAGCTTAGTGAGAATCTAGCCATTGAGAGTCCCTCCATAGGTCATAAACATGTGTGTTTGGCCATGGGACCTACCTAGTGATGGAGTAGTTTAAAATTTGAGAGAGTTTGGATAATTTTTTATCCCCCTTAGATCAGATATTATTTATTTTATGATATTAGACTTATTCTTGATACCTTACCCTAAGGGGGTGGTTTGATTGTATGAGGAGTTTCATATCTAGATACACCACTCAGATCATTTATTGAATGTAATTTTATAGTGATACCCCATATGTGACAGGGTAATGGTCATTATATTATGAAATTAGACTAGATATTTTCATCACCCATTGTGAAAGGGTGGTGGTTTTGTTATTGATGAGCCACCTATCATGCGGTGGTCAATATCGAAATTTTGAACCCTGAGTAAAATAAAAAAAATAGCGCGACTCAAGATTTTCATCAGAGAGGATAGTGTTATGGGTTTGTTCTTTATTATATTTTCAGGTTCAATAAATTAAAATAGTAATAAAATATTGAACTTGATTTTTTTTAAATCAATTTAGAAAAAGTTACTTATCCTTGAATATCCCCTTACCAACCCATTAAAATCATTATTCTGATTAAAATATCTAGTTTTATCCCTAATTGAATGATACCTATCCTAGTATTTTTGGTTTAACTAGAGGTATGCAATGATCACTACATCCTACAATATCTGTTATCTTAGTAATCATGGATCACTGATTACCCTTAATTAAACTCACTTCTCTTGATCACAAGTAATAGAGAAGACCTAAGCAACATCTATTTTAGATCTAGTGAATAAGAAAAGATTAGTTGAAAATATAAGAAATAATAAATCTCTTATCACTTATTTTTTTGAAAATATATAGATATTAAAAAAAATATTAAATAGTTAAAAAACGATGTTCATTAATTGAGGGAATAGAGGGTCTCTCCCTAGATAAACCACTAATGGAATAGTGTGTAATAAACAGAGTTATTATAACAATAAAATGAGAAAAAACAAAAACATAAAAAGATATATTCAGAAGAAGGTCAGGTTTGATGTTACTAGGGGGAGCTATTTTTACTTTGGTGAACAGTTCCTCTTTTATAGATAGATTCTCATAGTTATTTAATATTTCATACTCATTCTAATGATAGACACAAGTTTCTTTTCCCATAAAATCAATTTTCCAGATTCATTACAGAAAATCCTAGCCCACTTATGTTTCTTCTATCGATGCCATGTGAACAACTCGATGGTTTGTATTTAACAAAATCAATATACTCGATTCTTTTTCAGTAAAGAGTTATAATCCATTTATCATACTCCATAATACTTTATAAATAGTAGAAGTGATATTATTTTTACTCCAAATATTCATAGGGTGTTTTAATTTTTATATGTGGAAATAGATGATATCAATCCTGGGATTGGGCTTCTTCTAAAAATTATAATTATAATGTCATTGAAGTCATCAAAATTGGGCTCTCATAGTACCAAATATGGGCCTACTTGAGCTTGGCTATGCTAAGGTTTGGGATATAGGCTTGGATCTAGTTTGGATTTAATTTCACCTTTTATTCTCTTTGGATCTATTTTTTTCTTCTAGTGTTACTCATATCGGTCATCTTTAACTCATATTATCCCCTACTCTATCATAGAGTTTTCATTTTGTACATCCTTTTGGTGAGCTTGGTACATTTATAAATTCATCTTCAGAATAATTTAACATGTTTTCTTTCACGATGGTGAGTATTTTACTAGTGTAGTTCAATCTATTTCATCACTTTCCATATATCTATAGTGCATTGTGGCATTAAAAATAACATTTTTTCATATATTCTTTGAATATGAATTTGGTGTATTGGGGGTCTGCAGAGGATTGTTCTAATTTAATCATACATGAAAATTAATAATTATAGATTGTTATTTTTTGGTTTCATCAACATGATTTAGTATCATGTTATAAGGTTACAGATCATCACATTGAATGTTCTATATGAAAATAAACAAAACATTATTTGATAATTACTTAATTTTAGCTTTTCACCTTATATTCTTCTTCAATCTTCACCTTAATGAGGAATGACTTATTTATCCCAAATAGTGAGCATGATTCTTTAGTTGATTAACGATTCTTGGTTCTCATGGTGAAAATTGGCTATATATTATGTGACAAAGATCTCTCAATGGTGGCTCAACCAGGGCAGTGTGAGAAACATTTTACTCTAGAAATCCACAAAGATAGTTATTCTACCTCTATTAATCGGATTTTTTTGATTTTCCTATTCAAAAATTCTATTGATTTTAAGGTTTTTTGATATTTTAGAGCAAGATTTAGTGTAATTAAAATATGATGAGTACCTACATTAACTTATATGGATAACTCATGGTATCTCATCTTATGTGGTCCAAAATACATGGAACTAGAAGATTCTTTGATCAGACCAGCACGACAAACTAAGAATCTGGTGTTCATCCCCGATTAGAATCTTCAGGTGATCTGGGATTTATCTTTTTCTTCTATATGTGAGTGTGACTCTTATTGAATATTATTCTATAGTTGTATTTTTATTCTAATCTATCATCTTAGGGGTTTAGTGATCTTCAATATATAATAGGTTGACATTGATGATTGGTTCAGTTTCACCCCCCTTATGCATTTCAATTTAAAATATCTATTTTCAAAAGAGGGTGGTGCATTCGATTGAGGTGATTGACCATGTGAAGAGGTCTGGTCACTTGTTTTTTCTATACATAATATCCATTAATTTTGTAATTATTTTATTTTTGTGATGGTTGATGAAACATACAAGGCATGATCATTTCATTTTGTTGAGTGAAAGGTCTATCCCTTTCTTATTTTTTTGGTTGTGGTTGATTTGTTTTTTCCATATGGTCAATGAATCACTTTTAAAAATATCAATGTGATATCCATAATTAATATGTGTGTTTTATCCATCTATTTGGAAAACATTATCCTCAGTGGGTCAAAAATCACTTCATGCGGTCACTACAAAAAAGGTACAATCACTTCTGGATTTTGTTAAATTTTTTAATTGTTATTTTTGGGGTAATTAGTTCCCTTATTTTTTTTGATAAGGAATACCCTTCCCTTTTTGAAAATTTTAGTGTTTGTATTGACCACAAGAAGATGATTCATTGTCAATAAATTCCCTTTCCAAAATTTGAGTCACACATACAGAAGAATTTTTTTTCAGGGTAATAAGTTTTTAATAAAATTTAAAAATACAAAAAAAATTAAAATTGAAATTTAAGATGTAAAAAATTCAAATTCATTAAATAGATCAATTAAAACATAAAATTTCCATCATTATACATTAAAACCCTAATCCAATTTTTTATTTAACAGAAAAACACTCTATGGATTTTTTTAATTTGAAAGAAATATTTGAATGAATGAAAACTAAAAAGTTAATTCAATAATGAATTTACTTACGAATTGGATATTTATATTATTAATTTAATATTTAAAATAAAAATTAATTTCAATTTGTATTATATGAGGGTTTCTCAATTTAATTCTAAATACAAAAAAATTAAAAAGTCATTAATTAATCTGTTAAACAATTAATTCCATAAATTCACAATGATAATTAAAATTTCAAAATTTCCCATTATCTATTTAATTAATGGTGTAATTTCAATGATTTTTTTTTTTAATTTTGATCTCTTATTTCTCCCACATAGATAAGCTATTTGAATCCCCTAAAAGTTTACCATTGAATTTAAAAAATTTAGATAGTTCTATCTACCTTCAATTATACTGCTAGAATTAATAAATATCAAAGATTTCCTCCAGTAAATGGTTGAATTAATTGGAATTAAAATTTTATCAAGTTTCACTTGCACCCATACCTCATTCCAAAATATTCCTAAACCAAATTATATTTTCCCACTTTATTGAAACTCCCTAAATGATATATTGACGATTAAATTTCTACCTTCATGGGATGAATATTCAGCACATTTACATGATTTATTTTTTACATATGGAATCTGTTACCATTTTTTAAATTTTTCCAAGCCATGTTTAATAGAGGTAATGTGAAAAAAGAAATTATTTTAATTTTTTATAGAGGTATACTCATAAAATCCATTCCATTATCTTATAGATTCATTTTGGGACCTAAATTTCCCATTTTATTCCTGGTTTAGAGGACTTATCTGAATTTTTTAGGGAGGCTACCTATGGTGTTATTAAATTAATGTGGTTGTGTCACTCATGATTAATTTATAAATTCTAGTGACCAAATTTTTTAATTTATATTTAATAATTATCTTATAAGTTTAAACTCTATTTACCTTATTTTCAAAGAGAATTTCCCTTTAAACAAAGTTATATTAACTCAACAATCCTTCAGATTTATTAATTTATGAATCAATGAATATCTAATTATAGCATGGTATATCAATTAGAAAGGATGCATTAATGTTAAATTTTCCTATTTATTTTTTTTTAATTATTTATTTTCACTAACAAAAATTAAAATATGTAGATACTATGTACAGACCATTAAAAATGAAGTTTTTTTATTTTATGTTTTAATTTTTAAATATATTTTTAAATATATAAGATAAAAATGGTATTTACATCATAAAAATGCATTTTACATCTCCCAAAAACCTATATAAAACATACATAAAATTAAATCATAAAATGATTTTTTAAAGAAAAATAATAAAAAATAAAGTAAGCAGCTAGACCAACATGAGGGAAAGAGACAACCAGACAATTCTCTAATTAATAGTTTTTGGGTGGGGTCTGACTCCTAGATAGATTATTTCAAGAAATCCTCATTGTACTTATTAATTATTTATAAATTCACCATTAATGGATACTTTGAACCTTCTCCTTGAATCTCAAACACACTAAAAAGAAATTTATTAGATACTGGGTATAACCCAGTCCACTTGGAATGAATATTACAAGATAAGAGATTAATCCTTAAACAAAATAAAAACACTTTATCTCCAATTTGGAAAACTATTATTTGGATAAAAAATTCATGAGAATATTTGTCCTTCTATATGTCTAGGAGGGAGTTCTAATATAGTTAACTTCTCAACTCCGAAATCTCCATAATTTTTAACTTCCTATCCTCTCTATCCCAAACAAACATCAGGTTCACTCTTTTGATGGCCTAGTAGCATTTATGATATAGGTGAACATGAAAGTGACATTGTTTACCATAAAACATTATATATGGGGACATAACTAAGGAGGGTTTTAAACAGTTTTTAAATCCCCCAATTAATCCTTTAATTTCGTACTTTGGTATTTTTAGTTGGGATACACAGTTTTTTCTAAAATTATTTTTACTTATATATTGTAAACCTCATCCAATAATTTTTTTTCTAGGAGGAAGGGAATGCAATTTCAATGGTGTAATCCATAGTTATTTTTGAGGTACTTCTTATTCTTTTTGTAGAGTTGGGATCCTTGGTAACTAATTACACCTTGATGTATTCTCAACTGAAATTTGTTTTTGATCTTGGAAACTCATTCATAGTTTCTGAATCATTAGTTTGAGTAATTCTTATTTTAATACACTTAGAATTATTTTCCACTACTTAAAAATGTTGGAAATCCACTTTACATAGGAAATGGTCCCATACAATATATTATCCATATATCAAATATCTCATTAAGAATTAATTATTTTTGAGGTATCTCTTGTAATTTGGAAATTCCATTAGTAAATTTGAATTTGTGATATATTTTATTTAAAAATTAATGTGAATTTTTAAAATACGAGGGAAAAAATAATACATCATAAAAAATAGTTGTACTTTGAGATTCGAAATGGCCACCACATGTAAGCGTATGGAAAAAGAAATCACATAATTGATTTCCTATTTGGTGGCGAGACTTCTAATGAATTTTATATTGGAGATTCTATATATATAAGGGTCCTAGTAAAAATAATATTTTCAATTAGTTTTTAATTTATAATTTTTATTTTTTTTAAAAGAAAGAGGTTACCTTAATTATGACTTTAAAATTCACTTTGTTAGTGTACTAGGGAACTTGGGTGATGTTGTACGGTTGACCAATAGGGAATGAATCATCAAGATTGGACTTGGGAATCATATCTACCATAATATTTTGTGTCATTATGATCATGTGGCATTTCAAATTATTCTCACATCCCTTATTTCCTTTATTCTCCTGGTCAAAATCTTATAGCCAAAAAATCATCTCACTTATTTTGGATCTACATAAAATTTATTGTTTGAATGTATCAATGTTGCATGACCAGAATAAATAGTAACATTACCCCTTAAATATAAGAATGAAATTTTTTTAAATCTATAATGTTATAAAAACTTATTCTCTATTTTTGTGTAGTTAATATGATAATTTTCTAGGGTACGTGATATTTGTGATATCACTTGTGGAAATATATCAGTTTTATTGGAATCATAGCCCCTATAGTTATTTTAAAATCATAAAAGGAAATTTATAAGGGGGACTATAGTTTGTTAGAAAGATAATGGGGGAAATGGTTAACCATTATTTGTATCTATCAAAATATAACTTTCATGCATCATCAAAATTGAATGCATTTTTTCCTTAAGTTAATTAATTGAATTTTAGTTTTTATAAAGTACATAATAAACCATTTGTAAACCATAAAATATCCTAGAAAATATCTAATGTGTCTTATAGTGATAGGTTAAGGTATTTTAGAAATAAAATTTACATTGGATCTATCGAATTCAATTAAATCCGTATAAATTAAACAGAAAAAACATTTCACTTTCCAATATAAAAATCCATATTAAATTTTCATTTTTTTTCTCAATACATATTATTAAAAAAATTTATATACTCTATAGAAAATATTGAAAACAAATTTCATAGAAATTAAAATTATCAACGAATACCTATAGGATGTTCTCAATTCGATAATAGAAAATATGTACTATACATCACAAAAATGTACTTAGATCATTTAAAAAGCCGAAAGAAATACTTTTGAAAGAAAACATACTAAAGAGACTTGGGTATGTGGTCTTGTATTATCCCTAATGAGCTACTGGAACATGTAAATACACTTAAAATCCATCATGGATGAAATAATGACCCTTCCAAGCTAGTCTCTCTAGTATTTGTTTTATAAAGGGTATAAAGAAATAACCTTTTATGGTGACATGGTATAACCTCCTATAATATATGGATATTCACCATCTATTAAAAATTCTTGTGGGAATTAACTCATTTTTCTCATTTTTCAAAAAATTTTTAACCAATTTTATTTGGGAAAATCTAAATAGGACTCACCCATTGGGATTCCAAGATGGGGTAAATAATTCCATGCCCAAAAAGTATTTCAACCTAGTTTTTAATAACTCTAAAAGAGGAGGGATAATTCTTTTTTTGGTGTTGTCTTAATAATTTGGATTCCTTATTCAGAAAAATATTATCCCTTAATATGGTAAGGCTAATCCCTGTAATATCATTTAATGTCAATAATATTTCCCTAGCATTATGTTTAATAATTTTTAATAGTTGGTTTTCTTTATTAGAATCTAAATTATTTGATATTAGAACTATAATTTTATCATTTTCCTTGTGAAACATCATATATTAAGTTTAATGATAGAAACTAATGTTTCAGTTAAGAGAAATTTTTCATATATTATTTTAGTTTTGAGTTGTCTATGTTAGAAATACGGAACCCTACACTTTATAACACATTAAATCATGATTTATGACATAATATTATACATAATAAAACCCAAAATATCATTATGTCTAGTGTCATTGGGAATTAGATACATTACCTAACAACTTAAAATAGGTAATACATCTAATGTTTTTGAAAAATTCCTTAACTTGATTATAATATTAAATCCTTAACATGATTATAATATTCCATCATACTTAAGTACATGGGAAAACCTGAGGACGTTCATTAGAAAGAAATGATCTTTAAAGGACATCATAGAAAATACTTGGAACAACATGAAGAAAGTATTACATGTTATGAAATGTTGATATTAATGATATATAAAAGGGGTAATAATCATAAACATGGACAACGAGGCACGATATAAAAAGATGACTTAAAGTAAACATGGGAAATGTGGCAACAAATTTAATCGTGGAATCATAAATGTTGGACCCTTTGTGAGATAGAAGTTTTAATAATAACAAATCATGTCAATTTATATATCATGATAATTCTCATATTATTTTTTAAGTAATTATAATCATGTTGGTGGATATTTGTAAATTAATAAATTATGTCACATAGTATAATACATTTCAATAATTCAATAAATTACGGTTATTTTTGTTTCAATATATTTATATGTGTATATTTACATGTAATTATGAATTTCACTTAATCTGGTACTGTTTTGTATAAGATAGACACTTTGTAATTTTTTCAAATTCTCTCACATCGATTGATTCAAAGGAGTCACTGATGGAAGACTCCCTGATGAGGACTCACCGATCAAAGAATACACTGATAGAGGACTCACCTATAGAAAAAATAATTCACTGATTGTCAATACACCGATAGCTTAATGGACTCACCGATGGAGGAGTCACCGATGGGTGACACAACGATAGTTCCGAGAACTTAACAATGGACGAGTCACCGATGGGCAACACACTGATAGTTCAAAATGAATATCTAATTATGACTCACCAATACCTAGGTAGTTCTATAGTAAAAATGACTCATTATTTCCCATAGTCACTGATACCAATGGAAAGGACTCATCGATACAGAGAGTCACCGATGTCATTGACTCACTGATATTTATGACTTACCGATAGTCATAATTTTTTTTATTTTATTAATTCAAATTTATATATAACGATCACATTTAGATAAATTAATGTTCATGAAATTATTTAATGTTGTTTGTAGGGTATTAAGAGGACATTAAGTGGTACACTCACATGGGGAGATCATTATGTCTGATGGACCTTGATGTAAAAAAAATTACAAGCTAGATCATTCAGAGATACACAGAAGAGTAGAAATAAAAGAAAACTGGATAACTCTTGCAAATATTGAGCATACATCCAAAACCCAAGAACTCAAAAGGAAGAACACAATGGGAGATCAAGAAATCAAGAAAAAACATACTTAGCTTACTTGAAAATATTTTGAAATAGAAGCTAATTATATCATACTCTTGGAAGCCAGAACAAAGAGGCTACGACACTCTGTTTTGTAGTCAAATTTCTGAAGAGGACTCGAACTTAAATTCCACTACATCAAGTGAATCTAGAGCTATACTACATGACAAAAATATCCTTCTAAACCAAACTCTCTATATTTAGATATGCATTTATTTACATTTCTGAGCAATGTGGGTATCTGTCTGTTTCACACACACTAACTTCATTGCATAACTAGAGGCTACTTGTTATCCTCAATCACACACTCTATTTATCTTTTTTTATTCCACGTAGAACTGCGGAAGAGGTCTTGTTTGACCTGTTTGTTGTTTTTACAATGAAAAACTCTCGTACATGTCAAGGGTGACATAGAAAACCTTATGTATTGTTGTGAACCCCTATATAGGGTTTGGATAAATATTATATATTAATTTAAACTTCTTGGTGGCAGTTGATCACCAAGTGGAGAGGACTATGTCTCGGCTTGAGACTGAACCTTTTGTTTTAAATTCTTTTATGCCTATTGTTGTTTTCTTTTACTATGTTTTATAAGAAATTTCATTCAAAAAAACTATAGATCTGATAGTTAGTTTATCAAGTGTTTCTAACTATTTTTAATGAATAGGTTTGTTTCAAAAGTTATATATATCTTTAGATTTTTATATCTGAGAAATATTCAATCTGTTGAAAAATTAATTGAACATTCAAGACTCTTATAAATTCACTAAAAAATAATTTGGATTTTATTTTTAATAGGGAAAATTTTCTAAGAAACTATATTTAAATAGTAATTTTTTATAGATACTCAATTCACCCCCCCTCTTGAGTACTCCACTCTGACCAAAATTTGATATTAGAGGTTTTCGAAATTTTTCAGTTTTCAAATCTTTTTCAAACTTTCTAAACTATGATTGTTGTTTTATTTTAAGGATCTTAATTTTTTTAATAATAAATTTTTATCTCTTTGAAATACTTTCAAAATTTATATTTTGGACAATAGATTAGAAGGATATTCTACGAATAGACCACCTTTTTTCAATGGAACAAATTATATTCATTGGAAGCTTAAAAAGAAAATACAATTAGAAAGCATCTGATTTGAAATTTGGACTACTACTGAATGTAAATATGTACTCCCTGATGCTGATAGAAATACTTGGGATAAAGCTACTAAGACTACCTACAAAAATAATTATAAATAAATGAATGCTCTATACTGTGAACTAGGAGATGAAAAATATAATTGCATTTGTTCTTGTAAAATTACTCATGTGATTTGGGACACTCTATCTATTTCCCATGATGGAACAAACAATGTAAAAGATATGAGATTAAATACTTATACTATTAAATATGAAAATTTTAGAATGAATACTAATGAATCTATTTCATATATGTTTCTTAGGTTTAATGAAATTGTGAACACCATGATCTCATTTTGAAGAGTTGTCATAATAAAGGAGAAAATCCTGAGGATTCTGTGATGCCTACCAGAGAGATGGTGAGGGAAATTATTATCCAGAAGAGAATCATGTGTTATTAATAAACTACCTGTGAAAGAAAAAATTAGAAAATAGATGATGTATGAAGATAAACTAAAGGTGAATCAAGAGGAGGAAGAGGAAAAGAGAAATTCTGTAGCCTTCAAGATTACCACATCCAAGAGAAAAGTCAAAGATAAATTTCAAGAGGATGTTGAGATCACAAGTAGTGAAGAATTAGCTTCAGAAATTGATAAGAAAATGAACCAGTTATCTAGAAGATTCAGAAAATTTTACAGAAAGAAAAATTTCTTCAAGAAACCAAACAATAATGGAAAATATGAAAACAAAGGTAATTGAAAAAAGGATTGTAAGAAGCATGAAAAATCAGAAGAAATATTTTTTTATGAATACAAAAGGAGAGGGCATGTCAAAGCTTACTGTCCTAAATTAAAGTATAAAAGGAATTTTATGTTTAAATATAAGAAAGATAAGAAATCAGTGAAGGCCATATGGAGTGCATCTAAGGATAACTCCAATGAATCTATTTCTTCTTAGAATGTGAAAGAAGATGTCATAAAAATTTTCTTTATTTCCAATACAATAGAGGTACTGTTAAACTATCCTACAACTAATTATTGTAATTCTAGAGATGAATATGAATCTAAAAATATAACAAATGATGAACTGTTTGAGTATTGTAATATGCTAGAAGTAAATTGTAATTAACTGAAGGATAAGTATAAATCATTAAAGAAATAGCATGCACTCTCTGAAAAATATTAAATATGAACTTACTATTGAGAAAGTGAAAAATGCACAACTGCTAAAGGAAAATAATGACATAAAGTTTTCTAATGATAAATTAAATAAGGACTGGGAATTGTTTACCAATGGAAAAAACATAATTAATCAATAAATTGGTAAAAAATATATCCTAGGTATACTACTCTATTAGGATATCATCCTATACAAATAAATTTATAAAAAACACATTTTATTACTAAAACTGGAAAATCTTCTTCTCTATCCAAAAATCAACATTTTACTACAAGTTCCAGTTCTGAAAATGGTTTTACTAGAATAAATTTTTCCCGACCTAATGAAATATATTTTCATAATAAATTATAATATTCATATAGGAAACCCATAAGTTAATTGTGGGTTCCAAATTATTTTATTACTAATGTTTCTGGACCTAAACAAATATGGGTACTGAACTCTTTTCTTGGATGAATTATTTTGTAGGTAAATTGCCTAAAGATATCCTAAAAAAATATTTGGTACTTGGATAGTGGTTATCAAAGACACATGATATGAAATTACTAAATATTCAATAATCACATGAAGATTTTTCAAGGACATGTCACATTTGGTGACAATAGTAAAGAAAAAACCATCGTTTTAGGCCAGATTAGTAACCCTAACTATATTTCAACTTCTAAAGTACTCTATGTTGATGGATTAAAATATAAATCGATTAGTATATCTCAACTGTGTGATGATGGATATACTATAAAATTTATAAATGATTCATTCCATGTTTTTGATGCCCAAAATAATTTAGTTTTTACTGCTCTTAGAAATGATAATGTACATGTTGTAAATTTAGAAACATTAGAATCATAGAATGTTTCCTGCCTAAGTGCGTTTCAAAAAGAGTCTCGGATATAGTATTGAATACTATGACATTGTAATGTAAACTCCATTAATAAATTGACCAGAAAAGGTTTAGTTAAAGGCTTTCCCAAACTAGAGTTTCGAAACCATAGATTGTGCAATCCTTGTCAAAAAAGAAAGAAACATAAAAATCTATTTCAAACCAAAGAAAGAAGTTACAACATCTCAACCTCTCTATTTGGTTCACACAAACTTGTTAGTACCATCTATAGTTTCAAGTCTCAATCATAAGAAATAAGTTTATGTACTTGTAGATGACTTCCCTATGTATACTTGGACCTTTTTATTATCTCATAAAAGTGAAGCTTTCTCTCATTTTACCAAGTATTATAGGACTGTAGAAAATCTTAGTGGACTTAAAATTTAATTCTTAAGAAGTCACCAATGTCATGAGTTTAAAAATCAATAATTTGCATATTTTTTTTTCTCACAAAAGTGCTATAAGAATAACTTATCTGCCCCTAGGACACCTCAACAAAATGGTGTAGTAGAAATAAGAAATATAACCCAACAAGAAATTTCTCAAACTACTCTCATTGAATATAACCTACCTATTTATTTTTTGGCTAAATCTATTAGTACAACTTGTTATATAATAAATAGAGTCTTCATCAGACATATCCTCAAGAAATATCCTTATGAGTTGTGGAATAATAGGAATTCCATGTTAAATTATTTTAAAGTGTTAGGGTGTAAAGTTTATATTCTTAACACTAATGATAATCTAGATAAATTATCCTCCAAATTTGACGAAGGAAAATTACTTGGATACTCAACATCAAGAAAAGCATATAGAGTCTTTAATAAAAGAACAAAATGTGTGGAGGAATATTTAAATTTCATGTTTCATGATACATATCCACATGATCCTAATACCTTTATTGAAAATCCTGAATAGTATATGAACAATTTGGATGTTAATACTAAACCCTTTAACCATCCTATAAGGGAATCTCTTAAGACTTCAGTTTCTATAAATTCTCCAAAATCTAGCCATAATGAATTAGAACCCAGTGACGAACCTAAAATAACTAGCCATAATTTTACTAGACCAACTAAAACTCTTAAAACCCATCCCTTAGATGATGTAGTTAGTGATTTAGACATAGGAGGTTCCTTGAGAAATCAGGTTGAACATTAAGCATTATTATCCCAAATTGAACCTAAAAATATCAACGATGCAAGCAATGATGAATTTTGGGTGATGGATATGCATGAATTCCTTAATTAGGTTTCGGGAAATAAACTATGTAATCTCATTAATAGGCCAAAATATACCTTGAACATAGGAAATAAATTGGTTTTTAGGAATAAATTTGATGAATATGGAAATATAGTAAGATACAATGCTATATTGGTTGCACAAGGCTATAATCAAGAAGTGGGAAATGATTATGAGGAGACATTTGAACCAGTATCTATGATTGAACCCATTATAATCTTACTTACCTATATAGCACACTTGGATTTCAAAATTTATCAAATGGATGTCAAAAGTTAATTATTAAATGGTTATATAATTTAGGATGTTTTTTTGGAACAACCCCCAGGTTTTTCAAATCTACATTTTCAATATCTTGTTTCCAAATTAACTAAAGCTTTATATGGTTTGAACTAATCTCCACAAGCTTGGTATGATAATTTAAGTAACTTTCCTATTTCTAAAGGTTTTAAAAAAGGAGTTATAGATCCTCCTTTATTTTTAAAAATAATTTCTAAATATGTTTTAATAGCTCAAATAAATGTAGAAGATATTATTTTTGGTTCTTCCAAAAATTCTTTATGTAATGATTTTTCAAAAATAATGCAAATTGAGTTTGAAATGAGTTAAATGGGTGAACGTAAATATTTTATTGGATTTAAAATTTTTCAAAACAAAGAAGGTATTATTTTAAATCAAAGTAAATACACTAAATATATTTTGAAAATATATAGATTTTATGGAATCAAGTGTGGTGAAACACCTATGAGTTCAACTTGTAAGTTAGATCTTGATGAAAATATGAAATCTGTTGATCCAACTTCTTATAGAGGAATGATTGGATGATTTCTTAACTTAACTGCTAGTAGACTAGACATCATGTTTAGTGTGAGAATGTGTGTAATATTTCTAGAAAACCCAAAAGATCCACCTTTAAATGCTATTAAAAGGGTTTCTAAATACCTCAAATAAAAAAAAAATTTAGGACTACTCTATCCTAGAGGACAAACTTTTACATGGTTAGTTATCTTGATGCTAACGTTGGTTGGTGAACATTTTACAGAAAGAGATAATTTAGAACATGTCAATTTTTAGGAAAGTATCTAATGTCATGGTGTAGTAAAAAGAAAATTTTGGTTGCATTATCAACTACTGAAGTAGAGTACATTGATGCTGGTAGTTACTTTACACAAATTTTGTGGATGAAACACACTTTATTATACTATAGATTTTCATTCTGACATTTCCTTAAAATTTATGGAAATAAAGATCTATTTCCATTTCTAAAAATAAAAATTCTTAGTCTAGAACAAAACATATAGATATAAGAAATCACTTTTTGAGAGACCATTATAAAAAAGGGGACATAACTCTTGAGTTTATTGGGACTAAACACCTACTTTCATACATTTTTACAAAACCCTTAAACTCTGATCGAATGATCTACGTTAGAAATTAACAAGGAATGATAAATCTATAAAGTCTATCTACCTTGTCCCCACAGAAAAATCTGTTTTTCTGTGACACTGGTCACAGTGAAACAGATTGTGTGAAACCGTTCAGGAGAAACTGATCAGATGAAACTGAACAAGTGAGACTGATACCTTAAGAATGAACCAACATAGATTGGGACTTTTTAGTAAATCTTTGTATCTGTATATTTTATGTAAAATGACACATTTTCTTGTATCTTATTTTTCCAATATTTTATTTTATATTTATATAAATTATAAAATTAAATTGATCAAAAGTAATTTTACCCTTCTATATTTCACTAACCACTCTACCTTTATACCTTCAACCTTTCAACATCTTTCATCGAACCTGATCCTTCAGAATGATGGGGAAAAAGCGTTAAATGGAAGCACCGAGTGAATCATCATCGGCCAAGCGCCATAAAGGAGAATTGATTGGTACCACATGTTCTGGGAATCCATATTTGGGAATCCACATAGTAACACATGAGAAAGAAGTGTCTGCCGAATGGTTGTTTTCGAGCAAGTCTCTCTTGATGAATGTTTGGGAATCACTAGGGTGGATTAGTTGGTTTATAGAAAATGAGATACCTTTATATCCCATGTTGGTACAACAATTTTATCTCTATTTGGAAGTGTTTTTGGAAGGAGTCGAGGAGGCTCAGATGAAATCATTAGTAAAGGGAGAGGAAATTTCGTTTTCTTCAAGAGAGTGGTCTGAATGCTATGAAATTCCACACAGGGGAATATTTTCTAACTACCAGGGTAAGATTCCATGAACATCAGATTTATTTTCTTATGAAAATACATTGAAATAGTTAACAATAAATGAGTAATTAAGGAGATAAATTGATTCAGAATTAGATGGAGAGGCCAAAATTCTTTTCACGTTCATCCAACACAAAATTTTCCCAAGGAAGAGAGATATTACTTCCTTGAAGTATCAGGGTGTCTTCTTTATTTATTTTTTGAATAATGAGGTAATAGAGAACTTGTGTAGGTATCTAATGGTACACATTTGTGAAATGATCAAACTATATTAAAATGAAACTTTTCTATATTTTTGGAGGATGATTTCTGTAATGATGAAGTGGCTGGGATGTGTGGATGATAAAGATGAGGTGATTATTTCTTGTAGTGGATTATTTATGCACAAAGACAACTACAAAAAGATGAAAATATCTGGAAACCCATAGATGAGAATTTAGGTAGAATGTGAGAAGAAATTATAAGAGTATTATAACCCTATAGATCACCCAACCAGAACAAGGGATCCAACTTATCGAGTTCTTAAACCTGGTGAGGAATTTGTATATTCAGATAAAGGGAAAGATGCGCCTAAACATCAATGAAAAGAGTGGTCTGCTATTGTATATAGGAGTGGTAAAGATATTTTTGAAAGACCTAGAGACATGACATATGGACCTTCCATTCCACCATTGGAATTACCTCCTACTAATTCTTTATTAGATGATGAGGATGACTACGAAAATATTGAAGTCTCTAGAGATGAAGGATATGTGAGAATGACTAATGAAGATGATGATGAAGATAAGGATGTTTATGGTGAGCATTTTAGTGGTTCAATGAATGAAAAACAAGATGTATTCAGTTTTGGTGAGGAATATATGCATAAAGATGACGATGAGGCTGGTAGACAGGATGATGTTGATCTTAATGTACAAGTCGATGTTGATGGTGTTGATCATGTTGAAGGAGATGTTGGACATGACCCCTTAATGATGCTCAAGGAATCATTCAGGAACATACTGTTATTATCGAAGGAGGTAAAGAGGAAGAATATGAAGCTCAGATTTCATATATACCTCAGAATAAAGGGGAGCCTCAAGTTGCTGGAGGCCAGGAATAATAAGCTTAAGTTCAGATTGTATCAGTGCCTCAGAATGATATTTTGTCTAGAGGTCAAGTATATGAGTATAAATCTAAAGCTCAAAATTAGGGGGATCCTCATAGGAAAAGAGTAAGAATTGATAATGTGGAGCCCCGAGACATGGAATCCTTATGGTGAGGGGAATAGAAATCAATTATATATCTTGTTTGGGATAGATCATAATTTAGATGAGGAGATGGTAGCTCCTATTGCTCCACAAGATGATGTGGAACCAACTACTCCTACTTTACCTACCTTTCCCACCAGTGATGATCTTTTGGTACCTTCAGTTCCTAGTGACTATGTCACCAAGGATGATCTCGAATAATTCAAGGCTAATATATGTGAATCTATGAGAACCTATATAGTATTAATAAATGAATCTTCTATATGTGGGAGTATTTCAGAGGCATATATTACTCAGATAGATTGAATAGTAATTTAGAAGATACAACCCAATATTATCACTATATCTGAGACCATAGTTAGAAATAATACATTATAGGGAGAAGAAGTGATGAAAATGAATAATGATATAGAATCTTTTCCCAATAATTTCAGAACCACACTTGGCGGTGTTATGGAGATTCTTAGGAACCTTCTTACACATCTACTGAATGAATATTTGACAATGTTGAAGGGGATCTTGGAAATAATATTTCTGGTGCTTCCATTTCTAGAGTTACCAGGCCTGATACTAATATGGGTTCCTTCAAGACTGTGATAAGAGAAGATATCAAGCCCATTCAGATTTACTCTAATAAAGTGGATCTTTCCAAAGTGCAAAGGAATGGTGACCTTGTTTATAACATGGTGAAATAATGTGCCAATGAGGAAACTAATACTCAAAAGGAGATTAGGGACAAAGTGGATAAGTAATTTTCTAAAATCTAAACCAGGCATGAGTTGAATAAAAACATTAAATACTTGGATGAGATCCCCAAGATACCAACTTTGACAATGTATTTCAAGTAGCAGGTGATCCAGTTGAAGTAGTTCACACCCACATTGGAGGAATTAATGGAAAATAAGGAGGATTTCGAGAAGTCGATGCAGTATGCGGGTGAAATCATCAATGATTTTATCAAGCTTTAGAAGCCCTACTAGCACGTACAATCTGAGGATAGTGTGGCCCAGAAAACTAATTTCATTAGACCTGGTTCACTACCTCCTCATTAGATGACAGTCTCTCAAGCTTTATCTCAGATCATGCCAGTGTTCTAAGAGTATCCTTCTAGTCGTATTCTGTCAGATTAGAGACAAAGCCTTGTATCTAATGTTCCTATAGAAATTTCTTTACATGTTGTTTCCATTCAATCACCCCTTCATATATCCACAACACCACCACCTGAACACAATATTGAACCTCTAGATAATAGGAAATCTCATCAAAATCCCAAGCCTTAGTTGTGGATCATTTTTTTATAGGGATCTATACTTCTATTTTTTTATGAATTTCATTTATTATTTTCACTCTTTTGTACTTTCAAAAATTCCAATTTTAATTCCCTATGTTTCAATTGTCATTGTGTCCTTTTTCTTAATCCTTTACATTTCTTTTCACCTTTTTGAAAATCCCAAATGGGAGAGAAATCTATGGATGGCATGAACTGTTAATGTAAGGGGGATAACTCTACCATAGGAAAAATGGAATGTACTCAATAGAAACTATATATATATATATCCAAGATCTGATATAAATCACTAGGACTGATCTAATATACCTTACTAAGAGGGAGAGTTAATGTGCTCTAATATAACTCTCTTGTAACAAATTTCTATTTATTATCTGATACAATTATTGAGGAGAGCATAAAAGGGAATACCTTATGGTTATATTGAGAATTCACACTCACTATTGGTATGATAAGCCAAATAATTTTCATTCCTTAACATCTTATATAACTCATTCATGCCATGATTTTTGATTATAAAAAAGGGAGATATTTTTGGATCCTTTGTGAGATATTTGTTTTAATAATCACCAATCATGGAATTTACAAATCATTATAATTCACATATTATGTTTTAAGTATTGATTATCATGTCAGTGAATATTTATAAATGATAAAAATCTGTCACATGGTATAATACATTTCAATAAATCAATAAATTATGTATATTTATGTTTCAATATATTCACAAGTGTATATTTACATGTAATTATGAATTTCACTAAATAAGGTATTATTCTGTATAATACAAACACTTTCTATGTTTTTAAAAGTCTCTAACACTAATTGGTTTAATGAAGTCACCAATGTATGACTCATCGATGAGGGTTCATCAATCGAAGAAGACAATGACCCCGACTCACTGATAGAACAAATGAGTCATCGATGGATGACATTCTGATAGCTCAACGGAGTCACTGATGGATGATTCCCCGATGGGAGATACACTGATATTTCAAAGGACTTATCGATCAAAGTGTCATCGATGGGCGACACAACAATAGTTCAAAATAAGTCACCGATTATGACTAACCAATGCCTGGACAGACTAGAAGTACCAATGACTCACCGATTCCCAGAGTCACCGATACCGATAGAAAGGACTCACCAATACAGAGAGTCACTGATGCTGATTGACCAATTCTATTGACTCACTGATACTTATGACTAACTGATAGGCATAAAAACAATTTTTTACTTTATTAATTCAAATTTATATTTAAAACCCATATTTATATAAATTAATGTTTCTGAGATTATTTAATGTCATTTGTATGATATTCAGAGGATAGTATGTAGTACATACACATTGATAGATCATTTTGTTTGCTGGACCTCAAAGTATTAAAGAATTACATGCTGGATCATACATAGATACACAAAAGAGTATCAAGAAAGGAAGGCCTAATAAATCTAGTAACTCTTGATCGTACTTTCAATACCCCAGAACTCCAAAGTAATAACATATAGCGGGATCAAGAAATAAAGAAAAAACTACAAAGATAAATTGAACATATTTTTAATGAGAACATGATCATCTCATACTCCATGAAACCGGAACAGAGAGGCTACAATACTCAGTTTTAGAGTCAACTTCTAGAAGACGTCTCAAAAATAAATTCTAGTACATCAATGAGTCCAGAGGTACACTTCATAATAGAAAGATCCTTATAAACCTAACTCTTCATCTTTAGCTTGGTTGTGTTCATTTATTTACATTTATGAGTAGTTTGTGTATCTGTCTATTTCACGGACACTAACTCCTATGCATAACTGGATGATACAAGTTATCCTCAATATGAAACTCTATTTATATTTTTTTGTGTTCCATGTAGAACCATGTAAGAGGTTGGGTGTGTCCTGTTCATTGTTTTTTCCTACAAAGAACTGTGGTAGAGGTCTAGGGTGGCCTGGACAACCTTGGGTGCTATTGTGAACCCCAATCCAGGCCATGGATCAAACTTGATTATTAATTTAAAATTCTTGGTGGAACGTGATCACCAAGTGGAGAGGACTAAGCCTCATCTTGAGACTGAACCTCTTGTTTTAAATTCAACTGTGCATATTGTTATTTTCTGTTACTAGGTTTTATAAAAAATATCATTCAAACAAAGTCAAACTCTGATAGTTAGTTTAGAAAGTATTTATAACTATTTTGAACCAGTAAGTTCGTTTCAAAATTTATATTAATCTTTAGATTAGTATAGATGAGAACTAATAAATCTCTAGAAAAATTAATTGAACATTAAGGACTCTTATATATTCAATACAAACTAACATGGATGATATTTTTAATTGGGGAAATTTTAAAAGATCCATTCTTTAAACAAAGTGTTTTTAGAGATACTCAATTCACCCCACCTCTTGAGTACTCTAATCTGACCAACAATAAACATAAGTAAAGGATTACCTCGAATACATCATGGTGGAAAAAGTCTTATGATTGATTCACTACAGTACTTATTATATTTAATGATATCACATGAGACTAAAAAATTACCCAATGCATTGGAGTTCTATATAATCTGGCACACCAATCACTTTAATTTCATTCACATACATATCCATCCAATATAGATCATTCAATAGGGAATCATTGATCATCAAATTTTATTACACAATCAAGGAATATGGAATATATAAATGTAATTCCCTAATAAAATAATTATATGTGTATAAAGGTGAATACCCTTGATAGTAAATGGGTACGAGTATTGACAACACAATTTTTTGGCATTGAAAAGCATGGTGAAAATTCATAAACATAACATCGGTGTATAAATTTTCATGGAAGGGATTAATGAGAGTGAAATGGGTATATCGTCATTTATAAATAAAATTTATAGATAATTGAATATGGAAGAATATATCACAACTCTATTAATTTGAGATAAAAGTCATAATATAATGAATATACTTGAATAAGGAAGAGAAGAAGGGGATCCCTTACTTTGGGAGGGAAATTTAAAATACATGGGAGGGGGAGCTTTTTGATATCTTTGGGGAACATTGGGAGGAATCTTGAGAGGGGAGGGTAGAGTAAAGATATAATATATGAGTTTTTAGTGAAGATAAATGTGACCTTGTGTGGGTTTATGTTAGAAATTAGTGGGTAATTCTTTATTATTTCTCAAACGTAGGTTTTATACTCTATATAATAAAGTAATAAAAACCTAAAACCATCCTATACTTTTTGATATGGATTCTAAAAAAAGGGATTGAGGTAAATTATTTTATTCATAAAAGTAAAAAAATTCTTAAAATATTACATTTGGTGATGTGGAAGTGAGTCATGTCCTCAAAGAAATGATTTTAAAACCGTCAAAATATATTATAGGTTTTGGAGGATTCATAAAGAAATTATAAAATTAATAAAATAAACAAAAAATTAAATTTTTTTAAAGAGGAACCATATATTTGGTATTGTATAACCTTTATAGTATTTAGTACATCATTTTTGGTCTTTATTATGTCATAATAGATACATTATATTTATATGGTATTTAATTTTTATCCAAGAATTCAATTATCTTAGAAAATTATGAAAAATTCATCATTGGATAATTTATATGTTATGATTCAAAAAATTATATTTATTTGATCCAAATAATTTTTTAAATATTAAAAATTCCACTTTTAAAATAATAATGTACATTTTTTATTAAATGTTGTTTTTGGTCAATATCAATTTTTGAACCCTTCTAAAAATCACATTTGAATTCATAAAAATTATATGATCATTTATAAATATTATTTAATAAAAATAGATTATTAAAATATTTTTTAATTTAGAAAACCATTAATTCATTAAAAAAATTCCTTAATTGAATTTGAATATTACTCATAAATACAATTTGTGATTTATGGTATCAAAATAAAAATCATTTACAAAGTAAAAATAATGAAATGAAAATATATAAAATTATTATATTTAAAATATATAAATTCATATTCCTATAGTCTTAATATATATCTATTCATTACACATGCAAACACCCTAATGGCAAGGTGTTGGATGATGAGACATTTTGGGGCGGTTCAGCGTACATGGTTTGGTAAATGATCTCGATGGGCTTGAACTTCTACCATAAATGGTATATATCATGATAATTTTTTTGGATATTACCTTGGGCCTGGTCAAAGGAAAGGCCTAGTGATTCTATATCCCAAAGAATATTTGATAAATGGGCTTCATAGGGTACGATCCTACTTGTTGAGACCATCACATCGTTTTCCTGTGTCAATTGGATTTTTTGAAACCTTATATTTATACTAATTATATATTCATTGTTCATAAGATACATTATAAATATTTTTGATGCTTAATGGTATTTTACATATGATATTATATAATAAATACAAAAAAAATTCACGTTTTTACATAATTAGACATTTAATTCAACCACAAATGGAATATTATTTATAATAGTTTGGGTCATTACATTCTTCCCCCCTTTATAAATTTCTCCTTATAAATTTTATTTTCACCAACTAAAATAGAAGAGGGAAACTCTATTTCGTCACCTCCACTGATTCCCACATCGCATCTTCAAACTTGTGGATTATCGGCAACACTTTGAGTATGTTCATTTTCTTGTTTTGTAGAACATTTACCCTATGATCTAAGATTTTTACTAGATGATCCTCATATGAGAGACCATTATTTATTGAAACCACATCTTGATAAAGTAAATGTGTGGGGTCTGGTATGTACTTGATCAAGAGTGATATTTGTAATACATCATGTACTTGAAATATTTTTGGTGTGGGTTCTAGTCGAAAGTCCACCACTCCATTGCGATCAGGGATCTCATAGGGACTGATGTATCTTATACTAAACATTCCCTTATTCCAAAATCTCATGACTTTCTTCCATGAAGATATGTGGAGGAATGCCATATCTCTAACCTAAAAATCTTGGTATCACTGATGATTGTCTTAATAGATATTTATTGAATTCATAGAATCATTGTTGTGTTACTGAATCATCTTGACCTTTTCTACTATTTCTTAACCATTTTAGGACCTACCAGTTTGATATTCCCAACTAGATCCCAACATGCAGGTGTTCTGCACAACTTCCCATAAAGGGATTCAATGGGATCCATTTTGATGCTTGAGTGGAATCTATTATTGTATGATAACTCATTCTGAGGAATATATTGATTCCATCCTCCTTTGAATTCAATTGAGAATTCTCTCAACATGTCCTCGAGTGTCTAGATCGTCCACTCTGATTGGCCATCAGTTTGATTGGGATAAGCCATGCTAAAGTTCAAATCAGTGTTTAGATAAGGTTGGAGACTCTTCTAGAACATTTATGTAAATATAGAATCTAGATAAGATAAAATCAGTAGTAGTGTTCCATACATCCTTACCACATTTCTAATATATATCCTTATAAGTTGATTTAGTTAGAATCCATGTTTAATTGAAATGAAGTGATCAGTAATTGTTATACGATCCACCACAATCCATATAACATTATTTCCTCTTAATTTATTTAGATGACTAGTTTCAATGTCCATGGTTATTTTTTCCAATTTCTATGTTGGTATGGGTAATGATTTCATCCTGGCCTTGTATTTTTCCCTTTATGACTTCAATTACTAACATAAAAAACATGTTGATGTATATTAGATGATATAACTATTAATATTGTCCAACTAATTGTGCTCATAAAGATATTGAAAGATATTTGTGCTTCATAGATGGATGAAGAAGGTACAGTTATATGCATCATTCAATAACTTATTCTTTGACTACAGATTTTATGGTTCACTTAGTCGTAACTCGAATCTCAAAACTCTTTCTTCATTATCATTTAACTCTAAGGATTTACCTTTTTTTTATAGATTCATATTTCTTCTAAATTCTCACATAATTTATTTGAGAATCATTTATCCTCTCTATAAGGTATGGTTGAGAAATCATTTTGGATAGGATTTACTATTTTCCTTTATTTATGATTCCCTTGTATATCCTTTTCAAGTCTAAGAAGATCAAATCTTAATAAATTCAAACCAATGATAAAATTATTGTATCCTTTGTACTTATATAATCATCCAAATTATTCATTTTCCTAGGATGTTATTGGATGGAACAATCATAGTCCTAATAATCTATTTCCATTATCGCTGGAACATATTCATCTCTTTCTGTGTGAATATATACTTGAGGCACTTGTGATCCCTATATATTTCACACTTTTACCTAAATAGATAATGATGCTATATTTTCAATGGGAATATCACTTTAGACAACTCTAGATCATAGATTGGGTATTTCTTTTCCTGAAGGTCCAATTTCCTTGAAGAATCTGATATCACTTTTTCATTATGAATTAACACACATCCCTTTCCCTTATTTGAAGAATCACTATAAACAAAAAAAATATCCCCACTCATAGGTGGAATAAGTACATGTGTATTGATAAGCATATTATTTAAATTTATTATGATATCTCAACATTAATTATTCCAAAAAAACCCAACTCCCTTATGAGTTAGCTTGGTTATAGGTTTTTACAATCATAAGAAATTTCTCACAAATCGGTGATAGTACCCAGCTAACCTAAGGAAACTACAGTTTTTGTAAGAGATATTAGACTTTTCCATTTCTCAATTGCATCTGTCTTTGAAGGGTCCATTTATATTCCAATTATTATTAAAATATTCCACCATAACGGGACTTCTTTCAAAAAGAACTCACATTTTCTATACTTTCCATAAATCTTCTCATTTTGTAAAGTCTTTAGCATAGTGCTCAGATGCTCCTCATGATCCTCCTTGCTTTTCATGTATATTAGAATATAATATATAAAGGATACCAAAATGTGTTTAAGTAATATCTAAAAAAATATGAATCAAGTATATAAAGATTTAAAGATCATTAGTTAGTCTTAATGTAATTACTACGAATTAACAATACTTTTACCTCGTTTGGAAAACAGTCTTGGGTGTATCCCTATTCAACATGCTTACTTGATAAAACCCTAACCAAAGATCATATTTGGAGAAGTATTTGGAACCATGTATATTATCAAACAAGTCATAAATCTATGGTACATGATACTTTTTATTTATCACGATATCGGTGAGTTCACGATAATTAATACAAATGATCTTCAACTGATGAGGACTGGTGCACCCTAAGGTGAATCACTTGGGCATATGAATCATTTATCTAGGTTCCCCTGTGGTTGTTTCTTTATATCATCAAGTTCCATAATATCCATTCTATATGGAGTATTTAATAATAGTAACAACCCAATTATAATCTTGATTCAAAACTCAACATCTCTTCTTAGAGGAAGGCCATACAGTTCTTTAAGAAACACATCGGTGTATTCCCTTACAATGGTTGTGTCTTCTAGGATGAAATTTTACTTAGACCCAATCAGTATATCTAGATATTCTTTATCATAGGTCAATAATATCCAAACTTGTGATGTTTTTTCTATATAATATCCATTCTCATCCTTGAAATTATAATGAATTAGGGGATGATTTACGATATGAAGAGTGATTTCTTTCTCTTTGATTTTTTGATCCATATAAGTAAAGATAGTTCATACCTAGAATTTCATTAAATTACACTGAATGGGTTATCCCAAGGTTCTTTGGAAATTTAATCCCATAAATTTTGATAGGGGATAAGTCATATACTTAGTATGAAATAATTACCCCATTTTCTATTTTCACTGATATTTCTAATTCCATGATTTGTGGTGGTGTTTTTATTATTCTAAAAAACTTGCATGATATGAAGGAATCTGTTGATCTTGAGTAAGAAATTATGTTTTTTTATTCTTGAATTAATTAATAGTGTATCTATCACCACTTTTTGTTGGGATCCAACTCAGTGGTTGTTATAGTGTAATCTCACACTTGTGTTTTTTTGTAGGATGTTGGTTGTCTCTAAAAACCCTTGGCGTAGTGCATTGGGTTGGAATGTTACCTTGTTTCTTACAGTTAAAGCAATGAATAATTCTATAAGGGTTGACTAGAGAATTATTTTCATCCATCATATTAGTGGGTTTCTCTAGTAGGTAATTTCCAGCATGTTTTCCTTCCTACACATACCTAAATTATTCCCTCACCTCCCTTAGACAATTTACAAGGTACTTATTTCCACAATGTTGACCAGTGGGGTGTTGAAATTTCTCAACAACATTTTATTTGTCCATTATATCACTAGAATAAAACTCTACTTTCTTATTTCTATCCCCATCATATTGTTGGGATTATATGATCTCTATTTTTACTTTAATTTAAAATTAAAAAATTTCCTCAAAGTTACCATATTCTTAGATCTTCAAGGCTTTTTGTAAACTCAGTATTATCCCAGTAAAGAAGTAGTCAACATTTCATTTAGGGGTAATGAAAATGATAGAGGTTTATCGTTCAAGTATTGTGAAGTTTACGTCATACGAACCGATGGATTCATCATCTTTTTTACATGAGGGAATGGAAATACCTTTATGTTTTAAGTTTGAGAGTGCAATGAAAATATTTGTATAAAAACATTTTCCATAATTCCTTCCACCCCATCACTTCGATATCTTACTCTGGTGTCAAACACTTGATCAATGTCCACCAATGATCAAATTCTCCCTCCATATAATAAACAACTAGTATAACCTTATATTGCTTGGAACATTAAAGGATGAAGATGATCTTCTCATTGGATTTGATCCATTGTTCTATAATTAAAGCATTAGATGATCCATTGAATATTGGAGGCCTTTGTTTCATAAACGTATCGATAGAAGCTTGTTAATTTTGAGGGGGAGTTGGATGATCCTCCCAATCCATATTTATATATAGAACCTGATTCAACTAAGAGAGTATCAATAAAATATTCATGATTCCTACTACAATAGTTTTGGGCATCTCATTTGATAAGTCATCACATTTCCCTTCAAATTTGTTAATTACTTGGTTCCTTCTATTTCCAGACATTTGATAGAATAAAGAGAAAAATCAGGGATGAGTATTTTTAAACTATTAAATGCGTAAATATTAATTCAATCAAATTAATGGGATAACTTATGAATCAATTTTATTCCTTCACTTATGATTTTTTCTTCTTCAATATACTTTATACACCATCTATTTTCTAACATAGACTCTTATAGGAATTTTTCATCTTAGTAATGGTTCATAAAGGCCATGTGAATTTTTTAAATAATATCATATAAGATTGTAAAAATAGGTTTATAAGAAGGCATATTTCATGAACTACTTTCAGATTGAGTCTAAATCAATGCAAAGTTTTTGGGTTTTACCCCTATGTACATATGTGATAGATCCACATCCACTTATAGTATCTAGAAATGGAGGTATTTTTGTGGGAACAACTTAATATAAAATTTAACATTATTTATGGAAATATTAATTTGTTTAGTCTTATACCTAAATATTTTTCTCGATTTTTTTAGTCCTAAACGCAAAAAAATAAATAAACATTCCTTTTATACCAACAGCGGAAACCATTCTATTTATTAAACATTAAATAACGATTTATTACATAATATTACACATAATAGAATATATAATATTGAGATGTATAGTGTCTTATAGAATTATGGACATTATAGAAGAACTTAAGAAAGAGAATACATCGCCATTGTTGAAAAATTCCTTAACATGGTCATATTATTCCATCATACATAAAGATGAATGGGATAACATGAAGAAATTATTACATGTAAGATAATAGGCATATAAATGAGATATTAAATCGGTGATAATCATAAAAAAGAACAATGGGGAATGATTTAACATGATAACATGAAGGCAACATTATAAATGGGGAAATAAATTCAAACATGAAACTGTTAATGTAAGTCAAGGATAAACGCCAATAAATCATGGGTTAAAAAGTCCCATGAACAATTAGGTTCACCCATAATCTCTTGAATGATGTATCATGAGACTAAAAAATTACCCAATTCATTAAAGAGCTATATAATTATGTACACACCCATCAATTTTATTTCATACATATGCATAAATGTGCCACATAGATCATATCAAATAAAATATCATAAAACATTATTACATGATCAAGGAGTGTGTAATAAATGCATGTAAGTTCCCATTAAAATAGTTAAAAGAACATAACGGTGAACACCCTCAATAATAAAGGGGTATGGGTATTCACTACATAATTGTTTGGTATGGAAAATCATGGTGATATTTTAGCAACATAAATAGGGTGTTTAAATGTTAATGGAAGGGATTAATGAGAGTGAAAGGGTTTTCTCATAGTTTAGAAATAAATTATACAGTAAGGGAAAATGGGATAGCATATCCCAAAATTAGGAATTAGATATTAAAGGCATTATATATTGAATATACTTGAATAAAGAGGAGAAGAAGATGATCCCTTACCTTATCTGGCTGATTCCAAATTCTTGGGAGGATCTTATTGAGTGCTTTGGGGAACCTTGGGAGGACTATAGAGAGGGAAGCACATATTAAGTATGTGATCCAAGGTTTTTGAGTGAATATAAATCAGATATTGGGAGGGTTTATATAAAGTGGGGAATTCATTATTATTTCTCAATCTTAGGTTTTAGAATCTATATAATAACGTAATCAAAACAACAATCCATCTCATGGGGTTTCTCATGTTTTCAAAAAAAAAATTGTAGTATTTTTAATTATTTTGATAGGAAAAGGGAATAACTTATTAAAATATTACCCTTGGTGATGTGGATGTGATTCATGTCCTCAAAGAAATTATTTTAAAACCCTAAAAATATATTATATCTTTTGAAGGATTTATAAAGGATTTATGACATTAATCAAATAAACATAAAATTAAATTATTTTAAATTTTAAACCTATATTTTATATTTATATTAATTATAACATAATTTTTGGGTCATTATGATGTCATAATAAATAATATATTTATAAAATATTTAATTTTTACCTGAAAATTTGAGGGTCAAAAAATTATGAAAAATAAAAATTGCACAATTTATTCACTATGATTCAAAAAAAATATATTATTCACAAATAATTTTATAATTATGTAATTTTTCAATTTTAATATAAGAATTGATATTTATTGAGAAATGTTGGGCTTTTTGATAATAAATTTTTAAAACCATATTAAAATTATATTTTACTTCATAATCATTATATGAGCATTTATAAAAATTATTTAATAATAACATTTTATTAAAATATTATTTATTTCAAAAATCTTTTAATTCAATAAAATAAATTCTTTAATATAATTTTAATGTCACCCAAAAATGCAGTTTTTGTTTTATTGTATCAAGATCAAAATCATTTACAAAGTAAAAATAATGATATGGAAATATAATAGATAATCTATTGAAAATATACATATTAATATTATTGTGGTCTTGATACATATCCTTTTATTACATAGAAAAATTTCATAAAGGTATGGTGCATAATGGTGAGACTTTCTGGGGGTGGTTCAATGTACATGGTTTGGGCTGTGATGTTGATGAGCTTGAACTTCCCTCGTAAATAGATTTTCTTATGATTCGGTTGTGGGACTTAATCTCAGGCTTGGTCAATGGAAAACCCAAGTGGTCTTATCTCCAATTTAAGCTCTGATAAATGGGCTTCATAAGGTACAATCATACTGGTTGAGGCCTTCAATTACTTTCTCTATGTCAATTGGATTATTCAAAACGTTATATTTATACTAATTATATGATCATAGTTCAATGGCTATATTATCAATGGTTAAGATACATAATATTAATTTAAATTTAACAAGACATAAAAATACCAAGTAAGTTCATGTGTTTACATAATAAGACATTTAATTCAACCATAATGTGAATTTTATTTATAAACATTTGGGTCATTACAGGAAACATGCATATGTAAGACATAATTATTTTTTTATCAAATTTGAGTAACTCATTAAAAAATTTCATTGATTTATTAAAAAATTTTGATAATAAAAACTTCTTCTAGATTGAGATTATTTTCCAAAATATACTTATCTATAAGGTTTGATGTTTCAAAATCTTCTCTAAATTTAATCATCTCATAGAAATTTGGAATTTGATCTACAGAATAATAACCTAAATCAAAATATTCTAATATAAACATGGGTTTCTCTTCATGTGGGTGTTTTATTGAGGCAAGGATGTTAAAATACACTATTTATTTAATAAATGTCTTGTAAATGGTGTCTTAAATGAAATTTATTATGGTTTTGTGATCTTGAGGAATAGAATACCTAGAATGTAGAAGCCGGTAGGTAATGGATGACCTTGTACACATACCTATAAATCTTCAAACAAATGAAATTGGTGGGTAGTGGCTCAATTTTTTAGTTTTATGAACACTTGGGCAGGTTTAATTCATCTTATTTATAGATAATAATAATTGTTAAAAAACATTAAATTTATTTATACTCTTAAATCATACATTGCGTTGGAAAAAGTCAGTGATCTTATGGTGTTGGGGATAGAAAGGATAATTGGATATTGAAACATCTTAGGATTTTAGTGGGTCAAAAGGATAGAAAAATTATTATATTGTCTTTCATTTTAATTCCCTCTAAATATCATTTTTATTATTGAAACGCATTTAATGAATTTCCTATATCTCAGGATTTGGTGTATGGTCTCTAATAAAAGGACATTGATATCCTCATTTTTGAATAAGTCAAAAATAAAATATTGTAGTGGGCCCTCATTGGGTTTCTTAGGTGTTTTGAAAAATTTTAGGGTATGATGGTTAATGTCTATTTGAATCTTCCATCTGATCCTCCCCTTTGTATTTCTTTGATGGTACTTCACATATTCCCCCTTAGGTTCTTTTTCCTAGGAATATTCACCAGGTTCATGTTTCTGTTCACATCCAGCTTCAGTCACTAAGGATAATCCTTAATTGATTTCTATCTATTTTACACACATTAATGTAATATAAATAACATTTTCTTTAGGGTTGGGAATTGGATGAGAAGGTATATTACTTGAGACTTGATTTACCAAACTATTGTGGGAGGTTATGAGATGGATGAATCATCCTTTCAATTCCATGAGATCTAATCCATGAGTGGAAAGAGTGTTTTATTAATTATTTTAAGTTGATATTATCAATCTTAGTACATACTTTATGGAAGTATCATGTGATTTTCTATACTATTAATATGTGAAATTTGGGAAACATTGTCTTTAGAAAGTTGGGGTTGGAAATAATGTTGAGAAGCTTATTAGAAAGGTGGCTTTGAGTGTTTTGGATCTTATCTCTAAATTAATTTGTGGGAAAATATATAAATAGTTTATTTCAACATGGTTGGTTCTTGAACTACCATTGGGACATGGTATCACTACTTTTGGTTCTTTGAACCTGATGACAACCATCAGTGAACTTCGTAAGAAATTAGTGGAGTTGGAAGACCCTAGTTTGTGTGGTGGGTGACGAATCCAAAACATTTTCCACAGTAATGTGTTTCAAAAGAGATGTTTTTTATTTAATTTTTTTTCTAATAAAAGAATGTTAGATATTTTTACCTCATTTAGATCGCTTGTTGGAGTTCTCATACAAAATTAGTGGGAATTTTGAGAGATTCTCTAATGTCTCAGATTTTCCATACTTTATTCTTAAAAAATAAATGGAATTATTTCGAGACTAGGCTCTAAGATGGTGTGGAGTTCCAAGGCCCGGTGATCCCAGAAAAAATGTTTAAATTTAATTAAATAATTAAATTACGCGTGCGTGCAGTTCTCCAGAAAAAGTGAAATTACTCCCGAATGGGTTCTAGGATCAGAAATTTGAGGGCACCGTTGCATTCAGAACAGTTATTTTACCTTAGGCGAGGCCTAACATCGGTCGTCGTAGGTCAGTGGTGAAATCTATTTTTTGGACATAAGAGTAATAAAATATTTAATAAAAATATTTTATTCTGCAGTGAAATCTTTTTAAAACTGTTTCAACAGACATCTTTTATCCTTTTTAAATAAAGGCTTGCGTAGGGGTCCAAGGTTACAAACCTCATATCCCTGAAACCCTTGGCGGCTCTGGAGGCTCTGGAGAAAACCTCCCGAAGCGGCGACGACGCGGCTACCAGATCTTCGCCAATGAATTCCACAGATCCAGGTAGGATGTTTGTTTTGATTTTTCCTTTACCTGTTCTTGATTCCTACAGTGAACGCGGACTAATATACAAACCGATTAGCCCGCAGATTGATCATTTTGCGGACGGGTGTGATTTGGGGTTTTATCAGGAAATCCATTACTTGAGAATTATAATCTGCTGATTGTTGTGGTTTTGATCTAATGGAAACGAACCCGGATCTTCACGAACAATGATCGAGGTTCGTGCCTCTTGTTCGAATCTTTGAATTTTTTTCTCCCACACGTTCTTCATTGCGTTCTACACATTCTTGGATGAAATCGATCGTTTCACAATTTTTTTTGGTGTAACGATCCGAGATTGTAGATCCAACCCCGGAGCGACGTCACGGAGGTGAGATGATGGTTTCAGCGGACGATTTGGAGCGGATTGAGAGATATGAGTTTTCAAGCATTTTTCTTCGGATGGATCGTTCGAGGTTTATGATCCGATTTAAGGACTAGAAACATCTGTTTAGGTGTTCATATGATGAAAATAACCAACCCCTAGAGTATCGGGACGAACAGAAAAGAAACCATGGATCCGGAGGATCAGCCGCGGCGCGAGGAGGAAGACATAATTTCTGAAAAAATATCGACTACACGGCGTATAGTATGGGCTACACAGTGTGTGTTCTTCAGGGGATTTACTTGGCATGTACTCTGGGAGTACACAGACACAGGTTGGGTACACGACCAAGGACATGGCGTGTATACCCCTCCCCGACCAGACCCGGCTAGATACATGGGATACCCCGTGTGCTGGTACATGGGCAGGTGGCACGGACAGAGACCATGTACGGGCACATGGCCACTGTACACGGAGCGAGCCCCAAGTTCTCAGACACAGCGTGTTATTCTTCTAGACGTCGTTTAGTTACTTTCTATTTGAAAAGCCGAATGAGACAGGGCCGTTTACACGGGCAGTACCCTGAGTCAAGGAACACGGCGTGTGATTATTCTACACGCCTTGTAGTTGATTTCTACACAGCTTGAATGGATGACATGGGCCATTTACACGGGCAGTACCATAGGGTAAGGAACACGGCGTGTAACCACACTACACGCCGTGTAACCAATTCTTCATGGATTGAGCCAGTTTCCTTCTGTGACTTGGGGTAGTTTTATTAGGGTTTGTACCATTGGTATTTCTCCTGAAGGATTCTGGTATCATTTCCTACATATTGAATTATGATCACTTCAGAAATATTTCCTGAATAGAGTTGTTGGAATCCCCTCTATGATACTTAGAGCCAGATCCTCTATTCATTCCTAGAACCCTAGTTAGAGTTCTTGGTATCGACGTGACCAACTTTACCCGGGCGCCGATCCTCTGCTTAAAAGATTAGTTCAGACTGAGTTGTTGGAATCAGCCCATGGCTATTAGTTGTGATCTTCATCTGAGCATCATGTTCTCAAGTACTTATGGAGTGTGTTCTCCCAGAACGAGTACTTTGTGTCTCTCTCTTTAGACCTAGGAGTGTGTTCTCCTTGTTACGTGCTTAGTGGAATCTTTGAGATGGATCTTAGTGGTGGTTTCGCGATATACGATCGTGTATGAGTATATCTAGACATTCTTGTTATATGTTCTGTAGACATATACTGTGTGGAGCTGACTATATCTTTCCTTTGTGGAATTTACCTTGTGGTATTTCCTTTGTGGTTTAGGGGTGTCCTACTGGGTATTGTTATACTCACCCCTGCACGGGCTTTGCCCGCACATGTCGTGTCTTGTGCAGACGAGCGAGCCTTTGACAGGATTATAGGCGGACCAGGACCGGACGGTACTCAGTTAGCTCAGACAGGCCGAGGTGTGTTCCTACGGCTATAGATTGCAGTCCCATCACCTTTATTTACAGGTTGGACTTTGTTAGAGACTCTCTTTTTGGTGGGATTGTACTTTTGGCCCAGGGTTTTACTTTCTTGTCGTACTTTGTTGGTTTGGTTTTCATGTATTCATGCATCTTTCTAATTTTAGTAGTGTTTACTTTTCAACTTTGTGGGATTGGAGATGTGTGTGTGTGTGTGTACAGGTTTATAGGAAATTCCTCCCATGTTAGTAGTATGCCTACGCGGTGCTAGTCACCATCCCCTGGCCTGTTGGAGGCGGGCTTGGGGAGTTGTGGCTCGGGCCCCACTTGGACGGGTCGTGAAAAAGTGGTATCAGAGGTGGTTTGTTCTACCTTAGGACTGAGAGTCTGTGAGTTGGTTTGGGGCAACAATGCTAAGTGTTTCGAGTTTGTCTTCCAGGCCTGGGACCCCAGTGTTGGTGCAGGTGACCGACGTATCCATACACTAGGACTCTGATAACTTTCTTTTCGAATCGGAAGATGAGAACACTAGTTGCAGAGGAAAATAATGGTACATGCATTATATAGGAATGAGTTGTCGTTTCTATATCATTCTTGAGTCAGCTCTCCAGATATACTCACTGACAACGATAAATCTTGTTTTATTTATAGTATACCTCCATGACATGCACTCGCAAGGATCCAGTAGCTTGATCACGAGGATGACCCCCTCAATGATGAACCTTCGATAAAGGGACCGGATCCCCCAATTTTACCATCGGGTGTTGTGCCAGTTATCCTTCCACCTGTGGAGGAGTGATTAGTGCTAGCTATACCAGTAGAGGAGGAGCGCAGGCTCAGCGCACTCCATGAGTTTTAGAGATAGAGACCCCTCAGGTTTCGAGGTGATCCTGACCCTCAGGCAGCAGAGGACTGGCTTGCGGTAGTGGCCAGAGTCTTCCATTTGGTCAGGACACCAGCAGACCAGATGGTGATCCTGGCAGCAAGACTTTTATAGGGCTCGACAGAACAATATTAGAGTTCGGTTATCCAGACTCGTGACGAGGTGGCTCTTGCATGGTCGAAGTTTGAACATCTCTTCAGAGAGGTGTTTTCACCAGTTACCCTAAGGGCAGTACGTATATAAGAGCTTCTTCAGCTCCAGTAGGGAACCATGACAGTGGGTGACTATTCATCATGGTTTACTGACCTCTCACGGTACTCGATGGATATGAAGAGAGATCAGTACTTCAGAGCTTGGACTTTTGAGCGGGGCTTGCGTAGAGATATTCGAGCTAGCATCATCCCTATGAGCATTCCCACTTATGCTAGGGTGCTCGAGCGGGCTTTGGTGGTTGAGAGCTTCTTGGTAGAGCAGAGATAACCAGAAGTTTTCAGTAGTGAGCGAGCTGGAGAAGAGACCTCGGGAGTAGGGAGCCGACGTCTGGGACCCATGCGTGGAAGAAGTTTTCAGAGGAGATCCTAGGACAGGGGATCTGCTCTATAGGGTTCGCAGGGTGCATCCAGCCAGCCTCGAGAGAGGCGATGCTACTCATGTGATGGCAGGGGACATCTCACTCGAGATTGTCCGCCCCGCCGTACTACTGACACAGGAGTAGTGGATGGACCACTGAGGCAGAGGCAACTTGTGGAGCAGACAGATCCGCGGGGAGGAGGATGTGGTAGGGGAGCTGGGAGAGTAGTTGGAGGTGGGCGACATTTTAACTTTTTACCACCACCACCCCCAAGAGGTCCACCCCAGGTTCAGGGTGCCGATGGTCAGAGGTAGGGACAGCTGCAGGTGGTAGAGGCTTATGACCCAGGTACTCCCGGAATGATTAGAGGTAAAATCTATGTGTTTTCTACTTTGGTTGTCGTACTAATAGACACAGGTGCTAGTCATTCCTTTCTGGATTCTTACCTTGTTTGAGACCTTGACATTCCAGTTGAGCCATTGACTTGACCCTTACACTTAGAAACACTGACTGGAGAAGATTCAGAGATCACACACCTTTATAGAAAGTGTGACCTGACCCTTGGAGGTGAGAGTTTTGGTTGGAACCTCTTGGTGGTATCGTCGAGGCCTTACGATTTCATTCTCGGTATGCACTGGCTATCCACATTTCATGCCCAGATCGACTATTTTAGGCGAAGGGTGTGGTGTGTCCGTAGTGATGCAACGAGGTTCTCTTTTGTCGGTGAAAGAGAGACCCAAGCAGCAAAAGATGGACTCGTGTGTAGGAAGGTGCAACCTATATCCTATCAGTTGGATAGCCTAGCCCTTGGTGCAATGGATGTTATGAGTTTCCAGTTTCCGACAGTAGTGGCTGAGTATGAGGACGTCTTTCTGGAGGATGTCCCTAGACTACCTCCCCATCGGGAGATAGTTTTTTGCATTGAGTTGCAACCCAGGATGACACTGATATCAACATCAACAAATCAGATGGCTCCTGCAGAGCTTCGTGAGATGAGGGTGCAGTTGGAAGACTTGAATAAGAAGGGATTTGTGAGGCCCATCATTTCACCCTGGGCGGCCCTAGTGCTATTTTCCAAGAAGGCAGACGTGGGCTTGAGGGTATGTGTGGATTACCAGTTCTTGAATCAGGTGACTGTAAAGAACCAATATCCACTACCGAGGATCGATGACCTCTTCAACCAGTTAAGAGGGGAACGATGGTTCTCGAAGTTTGATCTACAATGAGGCTATCACCAGTTGCGAGTACGAGTTGATGATGTACCATAGACGACTTTCAGATGTCGCTATGGTCACTATGAGTACTTGGTGATGCCCTTCGGCGTGATGAGCGCCCCGATAGTGTTTATGGGACTCATAAAACAGATCATTCAACCCTATCTGGATCGGTTTGTAGTAGTCTTCATCGATGTTATCCTTGTGTACTCTGCGTCTGAGGAGGAGCACGCGAGACACCTAAGGATGGTTCTAGACACACTCTAAGAGCACCGGTTTTATGGGAAACTCTCAAAGTGCCAGTTCTGGATACAAGAGGTCCATATTCTGGGACACGTTATCTTAGTAGATGGTGTAGTAGTGGACATAGCCAAGGTGGAGGCAGTGTTATCATGGAAGCCACCCTGGAGCGTGACAGAGGTGTAGAGTTTTCTTGGGTTGGCATGATACTATTGGATATTCATTCTTGATTTCTCTAGGATTTCAGCACCCATGGAAGCTTTGACCTGAAAGGGGCAACCTTTCTTGTGGACCGAGAGATGCCATCAGGCCTTCCAGCAGTTGAGACAGAGTCTGAAAAGCACCCCGATCTTGAGATTATCGGAGGAGGGTGTCGAGTATGTAGTATTCTGCGACGCATCATGAATCGGGCTCGGTTGTGTCCTGATGAAGAGGCAAGTGGTGATTTCCTATGGCTTATTCCAGTTGAGGCCCCATGAGCATAACTACATGACCCATAATCTTGAGTTGGCATCGGTAGTCTTCGTGTTGAAGATGTGGCGGCACTACCTGATGGGAGAGTGGTTTACCGTCTACTCTGATAACAAGAGTCTCAGATATATCTTTTCTCAGAAGGATCTAAATTTTAGAAAGAGGCGGTGGCTTGAGTTCCTCTAGGATTACAACTTTGAGAGCGTTTACACACCTGGGAAGGGGAACGTTGTGGCAGATGCTCTCAGTAGGAAATCCAGTTCGCAGTTTCTAGATGAGGCGATGAGGCAATTGGCCTCCTTGCATTTATCCTTCGTGGATAGTGATGAGGGATCTTACCTTCAGTCGATGGTTGTTACCCCTCCACTCATACAGTGAGTCAGGGAAGCACAACTTAAGGATGCTAGCTACGAGACTCTATGTGCTCAGATATTCGTGGGTGATGCTGCCGATGGATATTTAGAAGGTGGGGAGTGCGTTTTTCTTTTCAGAGGGCGTACGGTAGTACCAGTGATGTTGTGGGAGGAGTTTCTAAGGGTGTTCCATACATATCCTTTGGCGATGCATCCAGTCATGGAAAAGATGTACCGGGACCTCCGACATCTGTTCTGGTGGCCAAGAATGAAGAAGAGTGTTGCAGAGTTTGTTTCTCGGTGCCATACTTGTCAGCAGGTAAAGGCTGAGCACCAGGTTCCAGCAGTTTTGACTGATCCCCTTGAGGTGCCAGAGTGGAAGTGGGACGGGATATCCATAGACTTCGTGACGGGTTAACCACGTACGTCCAGGGGACACAATGCCATCTGTGTAATCGTTGATCGACTGACCAAGTCAGCCCACTTCATAGCCATACAAGAGCAGAGTTCAGTAGATATCTTGGGAAACCTCTACGTGCAAGAGATAGTTCTACTTCATGGAGTTCCATCCACAATCTTCTCAGATCGTGATGCTCGTTTCACATCCCGGTTGTGGAAGGGATTGCAGGAAGCTTTTGGGACTCAGTTACGCTTGAGCACAGCGTTTCATCCCCAGACTGATGGTCAGAGAGAGCGAACCAGCCAGGTTCTGAAGGATATGCTTCGAGCTTGCATACTTGACTTTGTTCATAGTTGGGAGGATCACCTACCACTGGTGTAATTTTCTTTTAATAACAATTATCATTCCACTATTTGTAAGGCACCATTCGAGGCTCTGTACGAGCGACCTTGTAGTTCACCACATTGCTGGACTGACCCAGGAGAGTCAGCACTCATGGGCCCAGAGATGGTGAGAGATACTACAGAGAAGGTGCAGGTAATCCAGGAGCGGATGAAGACTACAGAGAGTTGGAAAAGTCTTATACTTACAGGAGTCTGAGTCCCTTGGAGTTCGAGGAGGGAGACCATGTATTCCTTCGGGTCTCACATCGACGGGGATTGCAGAGATTTGGCCGAGGCAGCAAGCTATCTCCGAGGTTCATTGGCCCTTTCCAGATTCTGAGTAGAGTTGTAGAGGTGTCATATTTCTTGGCTCTACCTCCTCAAATGGACCAGGTACACAACATCTTTCATGTGTCGTAGCTACAGAGGTACGTGCATGATCCATCACAGGTCATCGACTATGGTGATCTGGACATCGATGGTGGAGTTACATTTGCTGAGTACCCAGTGGAGATCGAGGATCAACAAAAGAAGATCCTTCGTGGGTGATCAATTCCCTTGATGTGTGTTCAGTGGCGGCACGAGAATCTCCAGGAGAGGACGTGGGAGAGGGAGGCTCAGATTCGTGTGCAGTACCCACATCTTTTTGAGTAGATTTTGTTTTGGATTTTCGGGGATGTAAAATCCGTAAGGTGGGTGTGATTTAATGTCTTGGATTTTCAATACATTATTCTTAAAAAATAAAGGGAATTATTTTGAGACCAGGATCTGAGACAGCGTGTAGTTCCGAGGCCCGGTGAGCCCGGAACAAATGTTTAAATTTAATTAAATAATTAAATTATGCGCACATGCAGTTTTCCTGAAAAAGTGTAATAACTCCTGAAAAAGTGATCAGATCAGAAATCTGAGGGCACCGTTTTGTTCAAAACAACGATTTTACCTTAGGTGAGGCCTAACATCGGCCTGCGTAGTTCGGTGGTGAAATCTAGTTTTTGGATGTAAGAGTAAAAAAATATTTAATAAAAATATTTTATTCTACAGAAAAATCTTTTTAAAACTGTTACAACAGATATCTTTTATCATTTTTAAATAAAGGCTTGTGCAGGGGTCCAGGGTTACAATCCTCATAACCTTGAAACCCTTGGAGGCTCTGGAGGCTCTGGAGAAAACCTCCCGAAGTGGTGATGACGCGGTGAACGGATCTTCGCCAATGAACGCCTCGAATCCAGGTAGGATTTTTGTTTTGATTTTTCCTTTCCCCGTTTTTGATTCCTACAATGAACGTAGACTAATCTTCCAACTAATTAGCCTGTGGGTAGATCGTTTTGCGGGCGGGTGTGATTTGGGGTTTTATCGGGAAATCAATTACTTGAGAATTATAATCTATTGATTGTTGTGGGTTTGATCTAACAGCGATGAACCATGATCATCATGAACAACGATCGAGGTTCGTCCCTCTTGTTCGAATCATTATATTTTTTTCTCCCTTGAGTTCTTTGTTAGGTTCTACGCGTTCTTGGAGGAAATCGATCGTTGCGAATTCGTTTGTTTGCACAATTATGTGAGATTGTATATCCAAACCCGGAGCGATGTCACGGAGGTGCGACAGCAGTTTCGGCGGACGATTCAGAGCGGATCGAGAGATATGAGTTTTCAGGTGTCTTTCTTCGGATGGTTCGTTCGAGGTTTATGATCTGATTTAAGGACCAAAAAAATCTGTTTAGGTGTTCGTATGATGAAACGAACCAACCCCTGGAGTATCGGGACGAACGGACGAGAAACCATGGATTTGGAGGATCAGCCGCGGCGCGGGGAGGAAGACGGAGTTTCTGGAAAAATCCCTACTACACGGTGTGTAGTATGGGCCACATGGTGTGTGTTCATCGGAGGATTTACCTGGTGTGTACTCCGGGAGTACACGGACACGGGTTGGGTGCACAGCCAAGGACACAATGTGTATACCCCTCCCCGGCCAGACCTGGCCAGATACACGAGATACCCCGTGTGCTGGTACATGGGAAGCCGGCACGGACAACGACCATGTACGGGAAAATGGCTAGTATACACGGAGCGAGCCCTAGGTGCTCGGACACGGCGTGTGATTATTCTACACGTCATGACGTTACTTTCTATCTTACAATCCGAATGACATAGGCTGTTTACACGGGCAGTACCTGGAGTCAAGGAACACAGTGTGTGATTATTCAACACACTGTGTAGTTGAGTTTTACACAGCTTGAAAAGATGACACAGGACATTTACACAGGTAGTACCCAGAGGCAAGAAACACTGCGTGTAACCATAATACACACCGTGTAACCAATTCATCATGTCTTGAGCCAGTTGCCTTCTGTGACTTAGGATGGTTTTCTCAGGGTTCATACCCTTTGTCTTTCTCTTGAAGGTTTCCAGTAACATTTCCTACATATAGGAGTATGATCCCTTCAGCAAGAATTACTGAAAAGAGATGTTGGAATCCCCTCTGTGAGACTTAGATATGGATCCTCTATTCATTCTTGGAACCCTAGGTAGATTTCTTGGTATCGACGTGACCAACTTTACCCGGGCGCCGATCCTCTGCTTAGTGGATTAGTTCAGACTGAGTTTTTGGAATCACCCCATGGCTATTAGTTGTGATCCTCATCTGAGCATCATGTTCTCAAGTACTTGTGGAGTGTGTTCTGCCGGAATGAGTACTCCGCGTATCTCTCTTCAGACCTAGGAGTGTGTTCTCCTTGTTACATGCTTAGTGGAATCTTCGAGCTGGATCATAGTGGTGGTTTCGTGATAGTCGATCGTGTATGAGTATATCTATATATTCATGTTATATGTTTTGTAGACATATACTGTGTGGAGATAACTGTATATTTCCTTTGTGGTATTTCCCTTGTTGTATTTCCTTTGGGGTTTCAGGGTATCCTACTGGGTATTGTTATACTCACCCCTGCACGGGCTTTGCCAGCACGTGTCATGTCTTGTGCAGACGAGCGAGCTTTTGACAGGATTCTAGGTAGACCTGGACCGGACGGTACTCAGTGAGCTTATAAAGGCCAAGGTGTGTTCATACGGATACAGATTGCAGTCCCAACACCTTTCTTTACAAGTTGGACTTTGTTACAGACTCCCTTTTTGGTGGGCTTGTACTTTTGGCCCAGATTTTTACTTTCTTATACTTTACTTTCCTATCGTACTCTGTTGGTTCGGTTTTCATGTATGCATGCATCTTTCTGCTTTTAATAGTTTTTACTTTTTAGCTTTGTGGGCTTGGAGATGTGTGTGTACGTGTTTATAGGTTTATAGGAAATCCCTCCCATGTTAGTAGTATGCCTACTCGGTGCTAGTCACCATCCCCTAGCCTATTGGAGGCGGGCTTGGGGAGTTGCATCTAGGGCCCCACTAGGACGGGTCGTGAAAGATTCTCCCAAATCGTTATCTATAATCAATAGGTGAATTATCAATTAGTGCCTTCTGGGATAAAAATATAGTAGGTTATGATAAATTTCCATCATTGTTTGGTAAAATAATTCCAAGATATTATGTTGTTCATAGGGATTGTGTGGTAATGATGCCACCAGTTTCTTGAACCTTTCCCAAAATTAATAGTGTGTTTCTCTAGTTTATTATTTGATTCCATATATCACTTTTTTTATTTGGGAACTCCTTAATGTAGTGAAAAATTAATGAGGAAGAACCTATGTAGTTTTTTCCATTGGATAAATTCATTGGGTTTCAGATTATATATCCACTCCTCCTATGGTCCTTCAATAGAGATGGAAAAAACCTTCTAACTGATTTGAGCCTTAGTGAATCCGCATGTTTTGAATCCATTTTTTAATTATTTAAGTTATCTCAATTTCCTATTTGATTCTTCACTTGATAATCCATGAAATTTATAAAAAATACCTATTATTATAGTTTTGAGTTCATAGTAATTTTTATCAATAAATAGAAATTTTCTTTAATTAATTTTGAAATTTTATTGCATACATTTACGACAATGTTTTCTTCACTTCAGAAATATTAGCATCCTTTTTTCACTTCCTAATGAAACTATTATGGAAATAAAAACTCAATAAGGATAATTATCCAATGGAATGGTAAAAAAATATCATTCCATTTATTAATTTGTTTTTAGGGCTTGATGTCTTTCAAGCATAATTCTATAATCCTAAGGATAAAAAACAATGAAGATGGAAGAATGATATCTAGTCATTTGAAATAATTTTATATAATATTAAAAAAAAATATCCTCCCCTATGATGATTCTAGGCTTGATTATCCTACCATCATAGGTTGTTCAACAAATTTTTTTAAACCTTAAGTAAAATGTAGTAGTGGTGGGAATCAGGTTTGTCACCAAAGAGGATAATACTTTGGGTGTGATTTAGTATAATTTTGAAGATTTAAATATTGTATATAATAATGGAAGACTAATCTCTATTTTTTAAAAAATAAATTTAGAAGAAGTGACCTAATCTCAAATATCCATTTACCTGCCATATTAAATCATTATTCTAATTATACTCTCTTGTTTTATCTTTAATCAAGTGAGATCTCATATTATTACTCCTTGTTGAAACTATTTATTTAAATTTAAGGATTCAATGATCACTAAAAGCTCTTATATCCTCTACCCCAGTTATTGGATATCATTGATTACCCTTATGTGAACTCACTACTCATGATCATATGTAATTTAGAAGACCTAAGTGGCCTTTGTGTGTGATCTAGTTAGGAAGATAATATTAATTAAAATTGATAGAAATAATAAATCTCAAATTACTTAACTAGTTTGAATAAATATATATAATAAAAAAATAGATTACATAGTTAAAAATTAGAGTTTATTGATATATGGGGTTGGGGGAGTCTTGTTGGATTAGATACTAATGGATTAGTGTTCCATGACTAGAGTTATTACAAAAATAAAATGAGATAAAATAAGAAGTTGAAAAAATATTTAGTATTAGGTATGGTTTGATGATTGGGGTTGAATATTTTACTTTAGTGAACATTTCGTATTTTATAGACTAATTATCCCAGTTCTTTGATTTTCTATCCCTATCCATATGACAGGCCCAAGTTTATTTTTGATGTATCCCAGGCTGCCCAATTCATTATTCAAATTATAAGCCCACTTCATTTTATTTGATTTCCACAATGTGAAAAAAATATTGGTCCAAATTTATCCAAATTTGTGTACTTGAATATTTTTTAGTAAAGCTTTATAATCACATGACTGGGCTTTGTAATCATTCTTCATGAATTAAAGAGTTATTATTTTATTCTTCAAAGCCTCATAGGGTGTCACCCTTTTTCTTGGGAAAAAATATGATGTCTGTGATGTGATATGGATTCTATTGAATAGTGGAATCTAAGTAATCGTATACATCATCAAAATTGGGCGTTCAAAATCTCATATATGGACCTGCTTGATCATAGACATTCCAAACTATGAAATCTTGGTCTAGAACCAGTTTGGATTTAGTGTCATCTTCAATTTCCTTAGGCTTTATTGTTTTATTTTCTTATTTTTTACCATGGGTTTCATAATATACAATTATTTACAACTTTATCATTATGAATTTAGATTTTTCACCCTTTCTACGAGCTTGGTCTCAGAATACATATTAATTTTTTTAATACGTTTTCTTTGACAATTAAGAGTCAGGTTCTAGTCTTGTTCAAACAATTTCCTCAATTTAAGCCTATTCATAGGGCATTAATTAATTTCAAAGATAACTTTTTTCATGTCTTTTCTTTGAAGATTAATCTGGTTTTTTACATAAAAGGAAGATTCTACTAATTTAATGGAACATATATAGGAGAAATGAAAAAAAAACAAAATTACAATTATCAAACCTTGAATTAATTTAAAATATTTAGAATAACATTCTAAAGAGATTAATATTCATACTCTATGATTTATATGGACTGGCGTGCAACATTCATTGAACCATAATTAATCTGAGATCATCGTCTTGAATTATTTCTTGAGAAAATCATAAAATAAAATTAGATTCTATTTCCCTAACAAAGATATTCTTTGGTTACTTAATTTAGGGTTTTGGGTTCTTAGGGAATGACATGGTCTGGTCATCAGTGAGCTCGAGCTTTCAATGGTGGCTCATTAAGGGTAGAATGAGATAAAAGTTTATCTATTAAGACATGATGAAAAATCATCTTCCTTCATAAATCTGATTTCATTGTGTTTACTAACAAATGTTTTTATAGATTCTATTTTTTTAGGATTTTTGAGAACTTGATTTAGTGACATTGGAATAGTTGGATTGTCTTTATCAACTTAAATGGTGACCTCTTTGGATGTCAACATATATGGTCAGAATGGTGTGAAGCTAGAAGATTCTTCATTCCAGAAGCCATGGAACAATTATTTTGGGTGTTTTTCCTTAGTAATAATCTTTTGGTGATATTGAATTTAACATTTTCTTCCATATCATATTTTGTAACATCATCAATAATGGTCAATGACTATATTTTTCTTCCAAGATATCAAATTCCGGTTTTGGTGATCTTCCAAAGAGAATAATTCAACATTAGAAACTATTTTAGTCGTATACCCCTAGTGATCTTTAGTTATAGATATTTATTTGTACAAGATGGTTGTGTTGTATATCCAGATGATAAACCATGAGAACATGTGTAGTATCTTTTTTTTATGCCACATATTCTTTCCTTTGGAAATTTTTTGTAGTTTTATGATATTTGATGATATATAAAAGGAATGGTTTTATCTTTTTGTTGTTTATTAGATCCATCCATTTGTTATTTTTCTGTTTATAGTTGATATGATTTTTTTATTATGGTTAATAAAGGACTTTTCTAAATATCTCTTTCTATCCACCATTTAATAACATTGTAAATCAATTAGTTTTCAAAAAATTATCCATAGTGTCTCCAAATTTACTTTATGTGGTCACTCGATATAAGCATAGCCACTTCTAGACACTGCCAAAATATTCAATTGCGGTTGATTGTTTTTTTGGTGTGGAAGATCCATCCCATTTTCTTTTTTCTATGGTTGGATCATCTATAGGAAGGGAAACCATTGTAGATCCACGAATCTGGAAAAATTTGAGCCTATCCTATACAAAACCCATTTTTTAGTGAAATACATTTCTAATAAAATTTCAAAATGATAAAAGAAATTAAAAACTCAATTTCATCCTTCAAAAATGTTATTATAGATCATTATATCAATAAATTGAAACATTAAATTTCCATCATTAATCTTTGACACAGTAATCCAGTTTTTCATGTCACAAAAAATCATTTTATTGATTTTTGATTAATTCAAAAAACATTATTGAGGGAATTAAGACTATAAAATCAATCTATTATAGAGTGTAAATTCCAATTAAATATTTAAAACTTAAATTTAATGTTTAATATAAAAAATTAAAACTCAATTTGATGTATGATTTCAAAATTTTATTCCAATGTAGAATAAAAATTAAAAAATCATTAGTTGATCCATTAAATATTGAAGTACCAAAATTCACAAAGATGGTAAAAAATACTAATTAATTTTTGATTTGTTTAATTAATGGGGAAAATTCAAATAATAATTGATTTTATTTTAAAAAAATTGAGCTCTCATCAGTTATGGTAGAAGACTAGAAATGAGATCGGTGAGTGGTATGATATCCTACCCTTAGAGAGAGTGTAGTGGTTTGGAATTGGTAAACACCCTATCCTACACCTTCATGTATGGGTCAATATTTTCACAGGAGGTGAATTTTTATATGTGATGGTAGAAAATGTACGGTCAAGTGTTGTAATGTCAAAATAAGCACATGATGACCAGATGTGTTTGATTGTGTGTTATGTTCTATGACATTTACTTTTATCATGTATACTCACATATATGATGATTCATATTAGGGACACTTAGTGATAGCCTACTATGACTCATTCTCACACTCTTCTTTGAAGTCCTATTGTGTGTGTAGACCTTATGTCTATTATGAAAATCTAAGCACAATTTATGAAGTGGATCAAAATAGAAAGGATCAATAAAGATTGAAGATGAGGTTGAGGTGATTCAAAGTGAAGGTAGTATAACCTCATTATATACTATTTTTCTTTATTTTTTTATATTTATCCATCCCAGACAGATAATAGTAAAATTGGATGATTATATAACTTCAAATTCATTTATTATACCATGATTTGTTATTAATTATTAGTAATTTTATAATATATTATAGATGAGGATTTATTATTTATAGTAATGATATCGAGGTAATAGTCTCTAAAATGTATGATTAGGGCCTCCTTTCTAGTCAGTTCCCTCTATTATATTGGGAGACATGTTTGAGTTTATTTAGAGCTCCAGGTAGGATGCTTTTGAGTTAATTTATTTAGAGACTTATAATATGTCTATTAAAGAGTACCCATTGAGGTTTGGTGAACTCAAAAGTTACTCTCTTGATATGGGATGTAATTGATTTCTATAATAAAATGTTTTTTAGCCAGTCTTTCATAGAGAGGTAATGGTTGGGGTTATTCTTCTATTCACCCCTTGTGATCGAGTCATGTAGAGAGACTTAGTGATCAACCGATTCCTAGAGAATTGAAAACCATTGATTGATATATGCTTATTTTTCATAGATAAGTATCATTAGTTAAAACTGGTTGAACGTAGGCATCCATACCCCAATATTAGAGATACCCACATGTACGATCTAGTTCACATTTGTTTAAAATAAGAGACACACACTTAGGATCCAACAAAAAATTAGAAAACATTTTCTAAGCATATGGAGGATGAGTTAAAATGCACCAAAAATTCATAAATTTTCATGAATTATATAAAATATTTGATGATATAGTAGATAAAAATATATATAAAAGGAAATGTCAAGGCCATAGTGCTCAAAGTAGTTTTTAGGGAGAGATTTGATGAGTTTTTTTGGGAATAGGATATGGTGGTGCATCACGATGAGCCAAATTTGGATGACACAGTGATCCAATTCTATCGATGCCACCTCTAGCTGATCTTCTATAATTTTATAAATTTTATGTCGAAGTACCTAGAATGCTGAAGGTGTTATAGGGTTTTTAATATGTGACACCTAATATGGTTTGATGTATGACCTATGCATTCTTTACATTGTAATCAATTTTGTTTTACTCAGACAAGAACAATTATTTAATTAATTAATTTATAGTATGAGAACTAAAATATCAGGAAAACCTTAGACTGACATATATGGATTATTTTTCCTACTAGAAATGATCACACGGTCACCCACATTTTTAAATGGTGAGATCTTATGCTTAGTGGAGAGAGTTTTTCATGGGATTTAATAATATCTAGGAAAAATCCCTATGATATATTCTTGGTATTGATTGGTTATCTTCAGTACATTCATGAATAGTCTACTATTGTTAGTGAGTGGTGTGTTTTTATGCTGATGAATCAATGTCTCTTTAATGATAGAGTGATATATTTAGTCAAACTAAGTTTTTCCTATCTATAAAATGCTAATAATGATTACTCAATAGTTGGAGAATTTATATTTTTGTTTAACTTACTTTTTAAAGAATCAAATTTCTATAATTTTATAGTAATACATAGAATTTTTTTGGAGGATATTTTAGAGTTTCCTTATTTTTTGAGAGAATAATTTCAATATTGAATGCACCTTGGGACCATATCAATATCTTATATATCTTATTAGATGGCCTCAACCGAGCTCATAAAGATAAAGGTGGAGGTAAATGAACTTTTTGATAATGTTTTCATTATACTTAGTGTATCCCCCCTTGATATATTCAATTTTGTTGAGCAATAAGGTGGATGGTATCTTGAGGAAGTGTATTTACAATCACTTTCTGAACCACATTATATTTAAGAACATATATCCTCGATAAAATTCAATGATAACATTATCCATCTAAGGTTGTGAATTAATTCATGAATATCGAACAAAGGTGTAGTTATCCCCATCCATGGGTTCATACAGGGGAAATTATCAAGATGCAATTTAGGTGTATTTAAGGGAACTACGAGTTCCTAGTGGTGTTGTTTGGAATGAAAAATTCTGAAATTGTGTTCAATGGATTCATGTACCATTTTTTTTGATAAATTTTTAAAATAACTTATGGAAATATTTCTGAATGAAATCCTTATTTTTTTTGGACTAGAGGATAATCGTACTGTCTATCCATAGATTTTTAAATACTTACAAATATAGGATAATATTTATAGAAAAATATAAAAGTGAAAACATTGGATTTGATAAGTTTATTTTCTAGTTAGTCTCATCTCGAATGGTGGAGTATTAGTTTTTCTTATGAAAATTGCGAAAATGATTTCCTTGGATCCATCAGAGACTGTGTTTGAGGTATGAATATTCCTTGGGTTGGTGGTACATTAACCAAGATTCATGGAATAGATCAAAATGATTAAAAATCCCATGAATACCCTTATCAAAAATGGGGAATGCTCTGTATAATTTGAGAAATTTTAGATATCATTTGAGGTCCTAAAAAAGATACCATCCCGTTATCCAATTCTTCAGTTTCTATATGAAAGATTTGAGTACATGGTGTTTTGTGGTTCCTCTAGGATGGGGATTGGTTGTGTGATGATATGGATGTAATTAATTATTTCTTATGGTTCCAGGAAAAAGGTACCTCATAAAAACTATAAAAAACATGGTTTAGAGCTTTCTACAATTGAATTTACCTTCAATACCTAGTGGCATTATCCTCTGTATGATAAATTCAGGGTCTACAGAGATCATAAGATTCTAATGAATATTTTCGACCAACATGATCTACACATGAGGGGAAGTGAATAGATATAATTCATATAGAATTATGAGTTTGAGAAAATATATACATTAAGGAAGGAAAATTTGGTGATTATTTCCCTTAATAGAAAATACCATGCTCAACAGATGGAGTAGGAAACCAAGTTGATAGCTTCAATATTGTTGGTTTTGGTAGTAGAGGTATACATTTTATACATCTAATGGATTGAGGTTTTCCCACTAAATTCTATAGTTAGTGATGGAGGACCATATTAAGATATCATGAATCTATATTTGTGGCCATTCATAAACTTGCTTGTTGTATAGATCATGCCTTGATGCCTCACTAACAAACATGTGAAGGAATAACAACGGGTTCCATTCAAACCAACATCTTCAAATTCCACCATGGAGGTGTGGTTGAATATCAATAGACTCCATGATATGAATTCTAAATTCAGTGAGGGGTCATGATTAGTTTGTAGAAATCCTTAAATTATTGAACAACGTAACCCACTTTAGTATTATTCAAGTGTAGAATTCATTGGAGAGACTAGGAAATCTATACAAGGATGAGAGTTTCATATTTCATAGATTCCACTCTATAAGATTTTCTAACTGAGATTACCAATTCACATCCATATTGTAGAGGAGTTTTTAGGAGGATTTTGGGATTCAATTATGGTTGAGTAAAATATTTTTATCTTATATGGACAACTAGACCAAGTGAACCATTCTACTTCATAATGACATATTGAGGGTTTGTGGGATCAATTTTGGTTAGTGGTGGGATGATCATCCACCCTTAGTATATTTCACATACAAAAATAGTCCAACATAGACTAGTGAAGAATTCCTATGATGTTTTAATAAGGATACCATGTGTTCCTAAATGGCTCTCTATGGTATAATTTGTGGATGTTTTTTAGGGAAGTAATATATCCTTGAGGTTCACTAAAACTTTAAAAATACCATATAGGGTGGCTAGGGTTTCTTATTTTCTATAATTAATCCTGTAATAAGATTGTGTGGAAAATATATTCCACATGTCATAAATAAAAATTTATACATTATCCTTTACACATTATTTATTAGAATGAGTTAAATGTCAAGGAAGACACCACCATTAAAGAGTACCTTGTGGTCATTGAGGTCCAAAAGGTGAGGAACCTATGAGGGTGGGAAATACCGTTGGTATGTATCTTGTGAAGTATAATAATATTTAAAATAATTCATGGTTTCATGGAAATAAAAAAGAAAACTCATCACCCTCACCTCATTAAGTTAGTTACCGTTTTTCAGATGAAAATACATGAAGGTGGGTAGAAGGTAATGACCCGACTTTGTTATTTAATTTATCTTTATCAATATTTAATTATGTTTTCTCATATTCATAATGGAGGGGTACAATTGTTTTTTTAATTTTTTAGGATGAAATTTCAAACAAGAAGATGGATTCAAGATGCAATGTTTACCCTTAAATTTTTATTGGGTAATTTTTTGAGAGGGATGTCTTTTAAAAAGATATCAGGTGTTTATGTAAAATTATTTTCTAATTATTTTATTAGTTATTTTAAGTTGAATTATTATTTTTAAAATAAATACGTTTGTTTTGAGATATTTTGGTTTTGATAATGTGAATATATAGAAGTTATTATTGATATAATATTTTAAAATTGTTGATAATGAATGTTTGAGGAACTAATGAGGAATTTTAGAAGGCGTGATTATTTAGAAATTAAATGAGTAATTAATTGGAATAAAGAGGGGAATCATGAAGGAGAAATTTTTAAGAGAAATTATAGCATGAAATTATGCAAAATAAATTATATGGTTGATTAATAAGAATTGAATTCACCACCTAAAACACTTTTCCACTATTCTATCCATTATTCAATTATCTCTATTCTATTAAAGAAGATATTTTTTTTAAAATTTTCTCATTTTTATGAATTATAAAGTGAGAAATAAATGAATTAAATGTGAGGTGAATGGTGATCATCTTTGGATTATATGATAACATTCCTCTTGGAATCACAGTAGGTTAATCTGGAATCTCACTTGTTTTTTAGATATTATATTTAATATAATTATTATATTTATTCATGGATGATATAATAAACATAATAACAAAGAAAAATAATAATTCAATACTAAATATTAATTAAATTTTGCAAAATTGAATATTTATATATATTTTAGATATGATTATAAACCATATATATATGATTATCTTCTTTAATAGTTGTTCAATATTAATTTTATAATTAATAAATATGTTTATCATGATGAATATTATTATTGGAATTGAATTTTTGTGATTTTGGGTTAATTAGTAAACACCAAAATTTGACATTGAGAGCCCACAATAGTAGAAATTCATACAAAAAAAATTGGACGTGAGAGGGTGGAAATTTATAATTGTTGGAATGGGTTATGTAAATACAATACAAGGGTTGTTAATATTTCTATAATGGGGTGTTAAAGTAATGATAAGGGCTAGTGGATGAATAATTAGAGAGTCACATAGGTCGTGGCACTTTTTGGAAATGGTAGTATTTTAGGAGTAAGTCACAAGGGGTAGTGTTGGGGTTTATGAATTCGTTCCACCTTAACATGAGGTCCATTCCAAATATTTAATTAAGTCATGAACCCTTTCGTATTTCTATAGTTTAAATTCAAATTATGTGTGTCACTTAGGGAATAACCTATAGAATATTCACATGTGGGTATGGTTATAGGTACTAATCCAGGGTAGACAATACTACATTGTCATTAGTGGTGATTGGGTTTTAAGTACTATATGGTAAGGGAAGTATCAAGGAAACATTGTGTTTATCCCCTAGTTACACTTTATGCTAGATGAAGTTCATGACATTTAATTTTTCAGATTCAAGTTTCTTTCATGTATTCTCACCAATGCTCCAACGTAAAATATAATAAATAGTCAATTATATGAATTTTTAGATATATAATGTAATAGTGTCATTGTATTCTCCATTAGGGGCTTCCTTTGTGTCGTTTTGGTTATTTATGGTATGTTATATCTATAGAGGTGAAAATACAGTTTGGATATAGCATTCAGAGTAAATACTGTGTTAATACACCCCTAAAGGAATATTTTGACTTGGGTGTAGGTCACACTCATGAATTATGGAGTCAATACTCCATCGTATGTTGGGGTTGGTTCCTGCATTTTGGACATGTGGGCCAATAATTCATTGTGTGTTGGGGAACCTATAAAAAATTTAAGGCTATGGTACTGACTCATATAGAAGGTCATGGGTCATCTACCCATAGAGTCATTACTCTATTAATCAATATACATTTCACCCAATGTGGTGTGGATCCTCTATAGGAATTATTAATACCTCAATAGATATATGTTTCCCTTGATGAGATATAGTATCACCACTATAAATTTAGAGAGGCGATATAGGAGATATAAAAGATGTATAGTGTAGAGACCCGAAGCTTGACATACATGGACATTACATTACTTTTGAGGAATACTTAATACAAAACAAAAACAGACTCACAAGGACCATAATAGTTTAATGTCTTTGGAAACATGGAACGTAATATTCTAATCGTTTTGAAAGATCTTCAACATCTCCCATAAAGATATTCCACTTTTTTTTTCCTTACCTAAAACCTTTCTTTTGATCCTGGGGGAAAATAAAACATAAAAAGGGTGATCTCAAATGCTCAGTAAGGGTAATCATGGACAAAATAGGACATACCATATACATTTGAACTTAAAATCATGAACATAATGTTTAAACATCAAAATCTTGAGCAACGACATAAAACATGGAAGTACATAAGGCATAGATCACAATGGAACATAAACCATGATAAAATAGCATGGGAATAATACATGTAACTATGGAATCCATTAAGAACATGTAATGATTTCCATAGTAGCCAATGCATTGCTGCCAAGACCATCTTAGTGGACAAAGTACCATTCCGAATCGAGTTCACTCCTCATTTCAGTCCTGTAACACTGAACCAGATTAACTTAACATTCCATCCATGTCTATCTAATGAGATATAAAATCTTTACCCAATGCATTGGAGGGAGATATAGGTCCCACCCATCTCATAATGAAATAATTCTTACTTGTGCCACAAAATAAACATACATAATTCATAATAACCCAATAAATAAAATTGGTTTCATAAACATCATCACATCATCACATAATCCATATAAAAGAAATGGATATCATTTCATAATAAGAAAAGATAAACCATGTAAATCATAGAGACATTATATTGGAAACATACACATATTAAAATAATGTCATCTTAGATAGAAAATGGTTTTGATAAAACACTTGAAATGAATTCTTGAGGAAAACATCCTTTTTTATTCAAAATAATTTTCTTTTCACAAAATTTCAGGCAATTTTTAAAAAAAGGATTTTGTTGAAAATAGTCATGAAATATTTTGGATTAAGCTGCATGAAAATATGGCTTTATAAAACCGTAAAAATCTTTTCGTGCCGTATAAGTTAAAAAAACATTCTTCTCATACTTTGGACAGAAAAGTCAGAAAGTACCTCGTAAAAGAAAGATTTCATACATACCATGTAGTAAAAGTGAAATATGGGTAAAAAGAACTTTAAAAATACATGAATACAATTTTATCAAACATGGACATGGATGATTGAAGTAACCCCAGTAATTACTTACGAATAATCAATCTCGGATAAAAATAAGATTTGCAAAATTATCCCTTACCTTAGGTCTGATATGCTTCGTATGTATCCAAACCTCCTGTATAATTATTTGAATAATGTAATTGAATTATTAAAGAATCATATTAATTGTTATGATATCATATATGTTTCACTTATTACTTTATATTACCCGTTCTTTTGTAAATTTCATGTTAAAGCAGCGTTTTGGGTAAAATCATTTCATTTATCGTATGTGTTTCGACTTGTCGTTCTTGATATTATTACTTATATCCTGATTTAAATAATTACAGAATGTAAAAAATTATTTATATATAACATATATTCATCATATACATATATATTATAGATCGATAAAAGGAATGAAATACACCGTTCACGGAGACGGTAGGTCGTACGTACGCATGAACGTTGTTTTCATTTCCCTTTTGAATTGAATGGAATTAAGTAAATGACATACATATATATATATATATAGTAATCCAGTATCATTATTATGTAATATATTTAATTATTATTTATTATATATATTTTATAATCATTCATGAATGGTTAACATGGAGAGTGAATCTCATCGTGTCGTGGAGACGGTAGTCCGTACGTACGCATGAGCGATGATATCATTCCCAAGATCGTGGAATTGTATTAAAGTGTATGTATAATATTAAATAATCAATATAACTTTACAATAATCATATATATTCATTACTTTCACCCTTATACCCATCCAAGTAAGGTGGTGGTGGAAAATAGATTACACCACGGCGTGGAGACGGTATTCCGTATGTACGCATGCGCGGTGATTTCATTTTTCGTTGGATGGATAGATGGTGAAATATGGTTTTTTAATACTTATAATGACATATCAGTATATGATTTATACTGATGTTATTACCTCATAATTAAAAAACTAAAAAAGAATAAGTGGAAGAAGAAATAAAGTTGAAAGAATCGGTAATGGATATTACCTCTTCTTTGAAGTGACTCTTTGAGACCTCCTCTTAGGGCACTAAAATTGGTCTTTGAAGAAGACCGGGACCTCTAGGATATTTCTAGGGATGTGTAGAAGCGAATTTGGCAGGGTTTGACTGAGATTGAGGGCTCAATGTGGTGTGAGGAAGAGAGGGAGGATGTTCCCTTTTATAAGGGAGGAGAGGGGCACCTTTGGAATTCTTAAAAATATTAATTTATAATAAATCTAACCCCACTTAAAAACCTGAAAAAATGACTCATATCTGAATATTAGATTATATATGGTTGTAATATCATCAACCAATCAAATTTAGACATGTTAGGAATTTATTTTAAACATTATCAACTTGATTTATCCTTATTTAATCAATTTAATTTCATTTGTGGTAATAACATTCTAAATTTTAAATTATAACAAATAATTACTTATTTGTTGTTAATTTTCCATAATTGGATAATTTATACAATTTTCTACCATATAAATTTAAATTTATAATTTTTAAATTTTTTTGGGATTTTTAAACAATTTTATAATATATTATATTTATAAAATAACAATAGTGTCAATTTTGACACTATTCATTTATTTGAATTTAAGTAAAATATATACAGAAGATATGTTCAAAATAAAATGTTTAATAGATTAATAAAAGGTCATATGTTTCTATAAAATCAGTGGAGAACATTAAATAGTTCATATAATATTTATTTAATTATTATTAAAACCATTTATTTGGTTTATCTCTTATATAAATAATTACTACATCATTTTTTGTATAATTATTTAATGTACTTATTTGTTGCATAAAAATTAAAAATAAAATACTATGATGAAGATAAATCTATTAACTTTCACAATAATACTTTTAATCGAATTTATCATATTAAAATCACAATATTTAAATTGTTATTTTTATTAAATTATGAAGGTGACAACTTTGGCATCATTTAAAATAAAATAATATAAGTGTCATAATCATCTTAATAAGGATCCAAATGGTCACCAATTATTCAAATGGATTATTAGGGTTTATACATACACAAATAAGATTTTTGGGCCTTTTTATATGTATTAATATTTCAATAAAAACTATATTATTGATTTTTCACTAAATAAATAATTTTTGCATGCCTATTGTGTCAAAATTAATGATAATTATTTAATACCTAAAAATTATAAATAAATTTATATTATATAGATAATTTAATTAGATTTCTGGAGACTATTCATTTTCGAAGTTTCATGAAGTTTATCACTAAATTAAAATTAATATACTTATAAGATTTAAGAGAGTGACATGTTGTCACTTTCTTTGGTTTTAATAATAATTAAGTTATTTTCACGGACAAAAGTCCATTAAATGATTCTAATCCAACCCTTAGGTGATATGGGTCGAGTTTTAGTCATCCAATAGGATTTTGGTAGGTGTTAGGTTAATTTTGTAATCTCATATTTACACTTAATTACCTAATTTACCTTTAACTATGGTAAATAAAATTTATCGTAGTTACTATTCATAAAGCCCAAAAATAAAAAGTAGCTTATTAAAATAATTTGGACCTACTGATTCCATATATGTAATCCATTTTTCCAAATTCAATACACAAAAGTTTCAGAAATTAAATTAAAATTAATCCCGTTGTCGAAAGAAAATGGGTTTTTTTGTTTAAAATATTGAAAAAGATTGAATTGATTTAACCTATGAATTCAAGGTAAAATCAATGATAATGACATACATTATATTAAATGTTAAAAATATATTCTATTTATACTTTAAAACCATTCAATATTATAATTTAACCACATAAGTTATTACGATGAAAAAAGTTTTTTTAATTAAAATATAGCATGTTTTTACTAATCATTAAAATATGAAAGTTATCAGAATAATATGAAAAAATTATCCAAGGTAAAATTTTATATCCTGATTCCAAATAATAATTTTATTTTGTAAAATTGATCTTATAAAAATGTCAAAAACTAGATTTAAAGTTGGTGCGCCATCAAAAGGTGGAAAAACTTCATTTTTTTGAAAAATACTTATTTTACCCGAAAAATTTATTTTGTTCTTATACCATGTTCTAGTAAATGTGTATACAATGTTCTAGAAAATGTGTAAGATGAATAATATTGTTATAAAATTCAAAATTTATTTAATACTATTCATAACGGCTAGTTGATAATAATATTATAATAATATATCTTTGTTTAGTAACACCCAGTATTGCGTACAACACACTCTATCGAGGAAGGTCGCGATTGAGTGTAATGAAAGCCAAGTCAGGGTTGCGTGTCGTGCAAGCTCCTTTTGGTGTAGCGTACAACACAATACATTAATGAAAATAAAAAGAATATTTTTCATAAAATCTCGGGGTGTTACATTCTACCCCCCTTAAAATGAATTTCGCCCTTCAAAATTCGTTGGGGTTATAAATGGTTTACTACTTGAATGTTTCTTTAATAGAAACCCACATCGTAAAAATGAATATTAAAACTTCATTTGAAAAAGAATTTTAGAAACATAACAGATACCCAAATAACTCATCACTGGGTTTCCACATAGGAGAACATAGGTGAAAATATGGATATGGAGGAGAAATATGACCACCATGTTCTGATGGAGAGTGGTAGAGAAAATGGCTATGAAAAATCCATCAATCACAAAGCCATAGATTTGTGATGATCTAAGGTACCATCTGATTCATCAGATATAAGGGAACTAGGACAACATTTTTGGTTTTCAAGACCATTTACCTAAAGTTGATGAAATTGGAATTAGAAGAAATACTTTCGTGATTTTGGTACAGTCTCACCGTTGTTCATTCTTTGGAAAATTTCCACTTCATCTCTTAAAGAAATGAAGTTGAATTTTTCATTCATGAAGTGTTAGCAGATCATGTGATAGAATGATGGGTCATTCCATCTGTCTCAAACAAAAGGTTATAAAAGTTATCAAAAATACATAAGTCCATCTATAGTGAGATTAATCATGTATAGTTCCTAAAATGGACTTATACTTAATATATCATACTGCTTAATATAATAAAACTTGTTTCTACTAAACAGGGACTTCCTGTAGGCCAGTGGTAGGAAATAATGGCCAGTCGCACTTCGGTTGTTGATTCGATTCCCATAGCATTGTCCGACGCGATGGGATGTCGCCCGTCCTACAGGATGTCCTTTTTCTAAAACTACATTACCATAAGATCCCATAAAAAATATCGAAAAAAACTTCTACCCTTAAACAATACTAACTTATGTCCAACATAATCCATTCCAATCTTTAGGCTTATCCATAATACTGTAGTCCACTCTCATATTATAGTGAAAACGATTACCAGAGATTTCATATAACAAGCATGTTAATTCCATCATTGATCCCCATATATCATAAGATATTTCTTGTTGGTCACATTCCAAACATTAGAAGGCCTTAATCATGTATTCTATTGAAAAATGAATACCCATTGAATCTTAGTGAAAACATGAATATTGTCAAAATTTATCTCTTTCCACATACCAAAATCCAAAAATTCTATATACTCAAACCATGATATAACCTTCTCCTTAAGTCATGAGCTCATGAATACTATCAAACATTTAATTTTCTCCTTATCCCTTCATTATGCGCATATCATCTACTTTCCAAAAATATCTGAATAACCTTTCATGGTTACTAGTACCATTAATAATACACTTTCAAAACTTAGGAAAGACAACAATGTAACAATCCGTAGATTTCTCTTTATTCCATAGTACCATGAGAGTACTTATACACCATTACACTTGATAAACATGTAATCATTCCACTACCTTCTTAAACCATTGACCGAGCTTCAACAATTCTTTTATCTCACATATCATTTGTAGTCTCTTCACTATCATCAACATAAATACTACCCATACGACTGTACAGATTCTCTTCATGAGACTCTCCCTTAGGGAATTGGTTTGCATAATGCACGTACATTCCAAATTTAAAACATTTAACCATTTTTGATGTTGTAACAATACCATTATCCTCATCCATGGTGTTAACTGAACCTTTTCCTTTGCACTTACTGGCTTTGTGTCCTTCTTTTCCACACCCAAAGAATCTTCTAGTTCCTTTGAAACAATCTCCCTGATTCCTCTTCCCACATGATTTACATGAGGGAAATTGAACTTTCTTTCCTCTATGATCATCATGAAACTCCATCTGTCTCTTATTATCTGAGTCTGGAAACTTACCAAAGTTGAGATTATTGATCATATTATGAGATTGCTGATTATGCATAATAACGATGTTTGGACTTCCAAATCCCGTTTCATTTGGTTTCTCATGAAGAATATCATTCCATTGTCTGTCATATCCTCCATTATCATGAATCGTCCTGTTTCCAGCCATTTTCTAAAACCCAAATAGAATAGTGTGAGAGGAAAAAATCATGCTGGGGAAAACAACATAGTAAAGGGGAGCACCCTCAATATCTAACATCTTAGGTTAAATTATAAGATTGTTACCGTAATTCTATAACTATAACCTATACTTATACCTAACCATAGGGACATCCCTAGACATACATTATAAATATCTCTAGGGATCTCACTAACATTTTTTCATCCGATTTTCCAAAGGTTGACTAAACCTTTGCTCTAATACCAACTGTAGGGACCCAAAGCTTGATGTACATGGACATTAAATTACTTTTGCGGAATACTTAATACATAACAATAAAATACACACAAGGACCATAATAGTTTAGTGTCTTTGGAAACTTGGAACGTAATATTCTAATCTTGTTGAAAGATCTTCAATATCTCCCATAAAGATCTTCCACTTTTTGTTTCCTTACCTAAAACCATTCTTTTGATCCTGGGGGAAAATAAAACATATGAAGGGTGAGCTCAAATGCTCAGTAAGGGTAATCATGGATAAAATAAAACATACCATATACATTTGAACTTAAAAACATGAACATAATATTTAAAAATCAAAATCTTGAGCAACGACATAAAACATGGAAGTACATAAGGCATAGATCATAATGGAACATAAACCATGATAAAATAGCATGGGAATAAAACATGTAACTGTGGCATCAATTAAGCACATGTAATGATTTCCATAGTAGTAAAGGCATTGCTGTCAAGACCATCTTAGTGGACAAAGTCCCATTCTGAATCGAGTTCACTCCTCATTTCAGTCCTGTAACACAGAACCAGATTAACTTACCATTCCATCCATGTCTATCTCATGAGATATAAAGTCTTTACCCAATGCATTGGATGGAGATATAGGTCCCACCCATCTCATAATGAAATCATTCTTACCTGTTCCACAAAATAAACATACATCATTCATAATAACCCAATAAATAAAACGAGTTTCATAAACATCATCACATCATCACATAATCCATATAAAAGTAATGGATATCATTTCATAATAAGAAAAGAGAAACCATGTAAATCATAGAGACATTATATTGGAAACATACACATATGAAAATAATGTCATCTTAGATAGAAAATGGTTTTGATAAAACACTTGAAATGAATTCTTGTTGAAAATATCTTTTTTTCTTGAAAATCATTTTATTTACACAAAATTTCATGCAATTTTAAAAGAAAAGGATTTTTTTGAAAATATTCATGAAATATTTTGGATGAATCTTCATAAAAATATGGCTTTATAAAACCGTAAAAATCTTTTCATTCCGTATAAGTTAAAAAAACACTCTTCTCGTACTTTGGACAGAAAAGTCAAAAAGCACCTCGTAAAAGAAAGATTCCATACATACAATGTAGTAAAAGTAAAAAATGGGTAAAAAGGAATTCAAACATACATTAATAAAATTTTATAAAACATGGACATGGATGATTGCAGTAAACCCAGTAATTACTTACAAATAAGCAATCTCGGATAAAAATGAGATTTGCAAAATTATCCCTTACCTTAGGTCCGATATGCTTTGTACGTATATGAACCTCCTATATAATGATTTAAATCATTTCATTGAATTATTACAGAATCATTTTCATTGTTATGATATCATATATGTTTCAATTATGACTTTATATTACCCGTTCTTTTGTAAATTCCATGTTAAAGCAGCATTTTGGGTCAAATCATTTCATTTATCGTATGTGTTTCGACTTGTTGTTCTTGATATTATTACTTATACACTGATTTAAATAATTCCATAAGGTAAAACATGATTTATATATAACATATATTCATCATATACATATATATTATAGATCGATAAAAGGAATGAAATACACCGTTAATGGAGACGGTAGGTTGTACGTACGCATGAACACTGTTTTCGTTTCCCTTTTGAATTGAATGGAATTAAGTAAATGACATACATATATATATACATAAATCCAGTATCATTATTATGTCATATATTTCATTATTATTTATTATATATACTTTATAATCATTCATGAATGGTTAACATGGAGTGTGAATCTCATCGCGTCGTGGAGACAGTAGTCCGTACATACGCACAAGCGATGATATCATTCCCAAGATCGTGGAATTGTATTAAAGTGTATGTATAATATTAAATAATCAATATCACTTTACAATAATCATATATATTCATTAATTTCACCCTTATACCCATCCAAGTAAGTTGGTGGTGGAAAATAGATTACACCACGGCGTGGAGACGGTATTCCGTACGTACGCACGCGCGGTGATTTCGTTTTTCGTTGGACGGATAGATGGTAAAATATGGTTGTTTCATACTTATAATAACACATCAGTATGTTATTGATACTGATGTTATTACCTCATAATTAAACAACTAAAACAGAAGAAGTGGAAGAAGAAATAATGTTGAAAGAATCGTTAATGGACATTACCTCTTCTTTGAAGCGCCTCTTTGAGACATCCTCTTAGGGAACTAAAATTGGTCTTTGAAGAAGACCAGGACCTCTAGGATGTTTCTAGGGAAGTGAAGAAGAGAATTTGTCAGGGGTTGGCCGAGATTGAGGGCTCAATGTGGTGTGAGGAAGAGAGGGAGGAGGTTCCCTTTTATGAGGGAGGAGAGGGGCACCTTTGGAATTCTTAAAAATATTAATTTATAATAAATCTTACCCCACTTAAAAACCTCCAAAAATGACTCATATATGAAGATTAGATTATATTGGGTTTTAATATCATCATACAATCAAATTTAGACATTTTAGGAATTTATTTTAAACATTATCAACTTGATTTATCCTTATTTAATCAATTTAATTTCATTTGTGGTAATAACATTCTAAATTTTAAATTATAACAAATAATTACTTATTTGTTGTGAATTTTCTATAATTGGATACTTTATAACATTTTTTACCATATAAATTTAAATTTATAATTTTTAAATATTTTTTGTGATTTTTAAACAATTTTATAATATATTATTTTTATAAAATAACAATAGTGTCAATTTTGACACTATTCATTTATTTGAATTAAAAAAATATATATATAGAAGATATGTTCAAAATAAAAGCTTTAATAGATTCATAAAAGGTCATATGTATCTATAAAAGTATTGGAGAACATTAAATAGTTCAAATAATATTTATTGTATTATTTTTAAAACCATTTATTTGGTTTATCTCTTAATAAAATAATTACTACATCATTTTCTGTATAATTATTTAATATACTTATTTGTCACATAAAAATTTAAAATAAAATCCTCCGATGAAGATAAATCTATTTACTTTAACAATAATAATTTTAATCGAATTTATCATCTTAAAATCACAATATTTAAATTGTTATATTTATTAAATTATGACGGTGACAACTTTGGCATCATTTAAAATAAAATAATATAAGTGTCATAATCATCATAATAAGGATACAAATGGTCAAAAATTCGGCCAATGGATGATTAGGGTTTATATATACAGTAATAAGATTTTTTTACTTTTTCATATGTATTAATATTTCAATAAAAACTAAATTATAGATTTTTCACTAAATAAATAATTTCTGCATCCCTATTGTGTCAAAATTAATGAAAATTATTTAATACCTAAAAATTATAAATAAATTTATATTATGTAGATAATTTAATTAGATTTATGGATACTATTCATTTTCGATGTTTCATGAAGTTTATCACTAAATTAAAATTAATATACTTATAAGATTTAAGAGAGTGACATGTTGTCACTTTCTTTGGTTTTAATAATATTTAAGTTATTTTCATGGACAGAAGTCCATTAAATGATTATAATCCATCACTAAGGTGATATGGGTCGACTTTTAGTCATCCAATAGTATTTTTTCAGGTTTTAGGTTAGTTTTATAATCTTATATTTACCCTTAATTACTCAATTTACCTTTTACTATGGTAAATAAAATTCACCGTAGTTACTATTGAAAAAGCCCAAAAATAAAAAGTAGCTTATTAATATAATTTAAACCTACTGATCCCAAATATGGAATCCATTTTTTCAAATTCAAGAAAAAATTTTTCTGAAATTAAATTACAATTAATCCCGTTGTCGAAAGAAAACGGGTTTTTGTTTAAAACATTGCAAAAGATTGAATTGATTTAACCTACGAATTCAAGGTAAAATCAATGCTAATGACATACATTATATTAAATGGTAAAAATATATTATATTTATACTTTAAAACCATTCAATATTATAATTTAACCACATAAGTTATTATGATGAAAAAGTTTTTTTAATTAAAATATAGCGTGTTTTTACTATTCATTAAAATATGAAAGTTATCAGAATAATATGAAAAATTTATACAAGGTAAAATTTTATATCCTAATTCCAAATAATAATTTTATTTTGTAAAATTGAACTTATAAACATGTCAAAAACTAGATTTAATGTTGGTGCGCCATCAAAAGGTGGAAAAACTACATTTTTTTTGAAAAAGTCTTATTTTACCCAAAAAAATTATTTTGTTATTATACCATGTTCTAGAAAATGTGTATAAAATGTTCTAGAAAATGTTTAAGATGAATAATAATGTTATAAAATTAAAAATTTAGTTAATACTATTCATAATGGCTAGTTCATAATAATATTATAATAATATATCATTGTTTAGTAACACCCGGTATTGCGTACAACACACGCTATCGAGGAAGGTCGTGATTGCGTGTAATGAAAGCCAAGTCAGGATTGTGTGTTGTGAAAGATCCTTTTGGTGTAGTGTACAACACAAGACATTAATGAAAATAAAAATAATATTTTTCATAAAATCTCGGGGTGTTACATATAGTTTAGATGTTATATGCATTATGACATTTTATGTATCTCAGTCTTCTTATAAAGTATAATATTTTTTGAATATGAGCTGTGAGGTTGATAATTCATTATTTAATTTCAACATTCTTTTTTAGGCACCCTACTACTTTTGTTTATACTCACCCATACATGGATGTTTCTCCCAAATTTGTTTGGTTCTATGTAGACTATGGAAAACTGCATTATGATTATAATGGTTGTGAAGTTTTTGGAGATTATTTTTAGTGGGTATTGTTGGTAATATCCATATAAATTTATTTTATTGGGAGATTTTTTGACCTATATTTTCCTCTTTCTAGTTTTTCTAGGCCCGATGTTACTTTAAGGTATTGTTACTATGAGTTTTCCATCCTCCAATGGCCTGAATGCCTTCATTTTTTATTGATATTTGATAATCCACCTTTCAATGGGTGAGTAGGAACCCTTATAATGCTTGTAGACATAATTATTACATGGACCATAGGCCTTAGAGGAGTTCATTGCCCGTAGGCTTCAAACATTACATAAAACCTGGACTAACTACTTGCAACTGCTCCTCCCCAGCATCTTCATTGTGAAATCAGCTATCTACCATCACATGGCTATTCGGCTTGGCTATCCCATGCATGAATAGGCTTGTCCTGATTGAATGTTCCATACCCTCTCATTATTTTAATCAGTGTAGCTTCTACTATGGTGAAAGCTCCTTGCTCAGCCTCCTATAGAGCTTGTTTCTTGTAGGGTGTCTTGTTTTCATCTATACTAAAGGTGGCCCGAAGACCTTGAGGTAGCCCAAAGGTCTTACTGGCCCGAAGTCTTGGGTGGCCCGAAGGCCTTAAAGGACTTGGGGACCAAATCGGTGTTCTGAAGGCCCAAACAGGGGAAAATTCCCGGCTGCTATAGTGCCAAACAGTGCCTGCTAGAGTTCCTGCTATAGTACCTCCTACAGTACCAGCTACAGTACTACTATAGTGCTGCTACAGTACTGCTACAAAAACCTAGAAAATGTGCCTCCCATGGATTTGATCTCAGGTTTCCTGGATGTGCTTAAGAGTCCTCACTAACCTGGCTGAGGCTCATGTGATTCTTTTCTATAATTTATAGAGTTTATATTTTTATTACTATTATGGGAATTAAATTTTTTGTCATTCCCACTAGTCTAAAATTAGTTTTTATATCTATTTTTTCATTTGAAATGTTTTTTAATAAATATGTATCTATGTGGTGATTCTTAAGGATAAGGCCTCCAATGTTTATAATATGATTTCATGGGGTAAATTAACATCCCATTATATATTAGAGGTATGATTTGGGTGGAACACTTAGCTAAACCACATGCCTAAAAAGAGCCCCAATATGTCAGATCATATGAAAAACCTTCCATCAGCACTCACATTGAGCCTCTCCATCTTTTATGTGATGTTCATACCATTAACAAAGAGGGAATCACTAGATTTAGTCAAAATATAAACAAGGAAACAATCAGTATATGCGGACTCATATGTAAAAGTAATCATGCTTCATTATCCAAGTATCAAAACTTGAGGTTGTGTTGTACATCTATTATTATAGGGTTTATATCCCAATCAAGAGGATCATCAAGTGAGTCTCAATAACATATATGATATATAACTTGTGATTCTATCACAAACTAGAAAAAGAAAATATCATTCAGGAGGGAACCCACTCTTATCCCAATAAAAAAACTTATAAGTGAACCCACTCACATAAAAATCCTAAATATAAACCCACACTATAGATTTATCTCAACACTATGTTCTATTTATATAAATTAACCCTTATAATTCAATAAAAACATCATACTGACTGTCTCCCAGTAAAAATGATGAGGTCAATCAAGGGATAACTTCTATAAGGACTAAGAATGATAACCAATCATAAATAATATTTATCAATTCCCCAAAAACCAATGGTGAATTCTCTCACTTATCACTTATATGATAATATACCAAGGACATCCCATAATTTGATCAAATCCTACAAGTGATGACTCAATAAATGTATCATATAATTCTATGGATAAATACAAATATAAAGGTTATAAAATATTCCTAAAACAAAAATATTTTTCCAATAGTTACCTCCCAATGTCTCTTTAATAACTAATTATCAGGAATCAGACTATGTCGTTTTGCCTATTCTATGTAACCCATTTCTTATGGGAATATTTCCCTATTGGTTTCAATATTATTATGAATCATCATGAAACATAGGATAAAAAACATTGAACACTTAATTTAATATATATTACAGAAGAACACATGCATTATAAAAGTAAGGCATCATCCACATGAGGTCAATAAGGCAAAATCGTTCCAAAAAATATCCATCTTTACTTAGCTTTTAATTACCATTCAAATCCTCTTTTATGAATAGTTTAAAAATGAATTCAATTATACATACTCTTATAAACACCTTAAATAAAATCCTAGTGGAAAATCATCATAGAAAAACATAATTTAATTTTGAAATACTCTTTCCAAAAAACCACTTTAAATCAAAATTTCTCTTTGAAATTCCATTCAAATAGAATATCCATTTTATATTAATTGTTTTGTACAAACCATTTTTCCTTTATAAATATAATCTAAATACTAAATCACACCACAAAAAATACATAATATGGGAAACTGATACATGTTTGACCAAGGGGCCACTAATAAACAATTTAGCAAGCAACGTTTTCCAAATTGACTATTAGTGATTGGTTTATCAGGTTACGATAAGAGTCCTAGGGCACCCTACTGGGGGGGGGGGGAGTGAATAAGGGTGACGAAAAAATTAAAACTTTTTATAAATTAACCCTCATCTATTATCAAATACTTTTACCTTGTTAAAATTAAAACATTCAATATATCACTCCCTTGAACTATCTCACATTAAATTTCAACCACATTTTTAGAATTTAATTCATAGAAGAATACCCATATTTTATATAGTTCACCCAAAACAGGATATGTCTAAGGAGCATACGCACAAAAATATGTTTATTTTAAAAAATTCAATAATATCGCCCATCATTTCAAAAAATTCTACCAATTTGGTGGAATCTTATTCCAAATAAATAAAGAGTTAGGGAGTTAATAAATTTTAATTTTGAAATATAGATAATGAAATACCTTTTCATATTCTATAAAATCCTCTTAATATTCAACCAATTCATCTTGATCTCTGAGATACGAAGCAGTTATAATTTTTTCCTCTAATATCAGATAAAAATGGTATATATAGGATTAATATTAATTCCTTTATAATTTTTCCATCACATGGTTAATAATTTAAAAATGTTGTAAAAACATGATTTTATTTTTTATTTTCATGAGTGTCTTTCCCAGAATCCAATTCCTTTAGGGAAGATGAAATAATTCATTTTTGATTCCTCAAATCTTAAATATTTGTTTTTTCATTCTATTGAAATTAAATAATTCATGATTAATATTGAATGTACTCATCAAATTTTTTAACTTTATAATAATATGATAAATAATTATTAACTTCCATATTTTATTATGGAAAATAAATATATGAAATGAAGTATTTTTTTGTTTTAAAAATATATGGTTTTTTTGTATTATATTGGAAAATAGTGTGTGAAAGATCTTGACCTCCCGAAAATAGATTGAAATTGACACGATGGATTTTTTGTGCATATCTCTCCAATAAAATATATTTTTTATTAATTTAGAATAATTCACACATTGGGTTGATCTCTTTATGAGGGTACTCACAGACACCATTATCTTATTACCACAATTTAAAAACTAACAAATATAATAATAAAATATAATAACATATTTCGGTTGATTTAAAATGAATAATATATAATTATATATATATACTAATAAAAAACACATAGAATAGGACAAGATAAAAAGATGTGAGTGAATAATATATTATTTTTATGATGAGTTCACTATTCAGAAATCAATATTTATAAAAATTTATTTTCTCTATATCCTATAAAATTTTGAGATGAATCCGATCACTCCAAACCCTCCCTTTGAATTATTATTACCCTTAAAATAACTCTCCCAACATGGAATAATCAACCTCACATCATCACCATAATTCTACAGAAACCCTTTACATGCAACATTATGATGACATAGAGAGGAATATTGATGAAAGAGAATAACCACATAATAGTAGAGAAGGAAACTTTTCTCTATAATAAATTTCCTCACTACTAAAATTTTTACAATAAAATAATCAAAAATTATGTGGTTAATTAAATCAAGAATCATCGTTCCACCTCTAAAATAAGTGCCAAAGATTTTTAACCATTTTCATATAATTTGTAAGATAATTGTTAGAGGACATATAATATAAAATTTAATAGAAAATAGATAGGAAGATTAGAATAATGTATAAAATTTATAAATGGTTATGATAGAAATAAACCATTGTGAGGATGAAAATTCCTAACTAAAAGAAAACTGAAATTACTAACTCTTTGAAATGGAGAGAGAGAATTTTTTTTATAGGAAAGAAAGGTGAATAATTTTTGGTCCCATGTTATCCATTGAAAGTTTTCACATGGGTGGAATAGTAAATGGATGAATTTTAAAATGTAGTCTCCAAAATATTTGTTCGTATATCTATCCTATATCCATCCAAAAAAATTAATTTTATTTGTAACAATTTTGGAAAATATATGATAATATTACTTGAGGAAATATTTTTATCCCAATAGTTTTTGGAATTGTCAGGCCTCGATTTCCGAAGAAATAATTTCTTAAAAACTCAACCATATAAACAAGTAAAATGAAGTAAAATATTTCATAGAATTACTTATTTTTCTATGGAGATTTTTACTTATATTGGTGTAGTATTTTATGAGATATGGGCCCATATTTGAAAGTTAACATAATTGGGAATACAATATAAGGCCTAAATTTTATGCCCTTTTGGGCCATAAATTGTTAGATCCAAATTTGGTTCAAGTTCTATAAAATTAATCCTATCCTGTATGTGATCATAAAAAATGAATTTTACATTTTTAATTAGTAAAAAATGTGTGATGACTGAAATACTATGTTGATATAAAAATATTTAAATTTAAAAAGTGATAAATTTTCATAATTGATATACACATATTAATAAAACCTAAATTTAGACAATTACCCTTAAAATATAAAATTTGTATGACTAAAATATTTAAGTTGGAAAATAGAATATGTGAAAATATGAGCTACCTCATTCCCCCAAACTTAACCATTGCACTTCTGGGAAATCATCTAATTCCGAGGTAAAAACAAACCACCCAAAAAAAATTTAAAATTAAACTAAATTAAGACATAAAAATGAAATATCATGACTAATACATGGATAAAAATACCCAAAATCCTATATAATAATAAAATTTCATTAAATCTAATGTTAATCCCCATGTGCATTTTACACCTACCTTATAGGAAATTTATTTCTATCTTAACTCAAGGATTTTTAATACGAAGCATTTATCATTATCAATAACATGTGTGATATCCATTATATTGTAAAAATTATCATCTATCAAATATATGAGGCATCAAAATATTTTCAATCATGAGTACATTTCATGGTCAATTTTGGGACTACGAGTCAGTGGGTAATTTTTAAAAAACATTCAAGGCCAAAAAGAAGAGGTCAAACTCTTAAATACAATGCCTATATATTCAATTAAAAACAAATTAAATATCATTAATTAATTACCATTAAAATATTTTAAATACAAAATGGAGTTTTTTTAATATCATTGTCCATGACTCAAGACTAAATACAATGAATTATTTCATCTAAAGTATGAATTTGTTTTATTTTTTTTCATTGAAGATTGCTTGAAAATAAAATTTAATTAATGTATAAAAATAATTCACTAAATATTTGAGAGGGATATTATTCCTAAAATTATGTTCATTAAATAATTCAATCTCATATCAATTGTATTTATTTATTTTTATTTTTTTTGATTTTTTTGATTTTTTAAATGAAATGATATAAATCAAGCACATTTAAATAATAACTCAAGCCTAATTCATTATCACTCTTCATAAAAAAAATATCACACACCTCTCACACACCCCACAATCAACTATATCACAAATAATCCACACTAAAGGCCCTTCCCCCTCCCCAAAACATGAAATATCCCTACAAAAATATTAATAGTGTAGGTGGGTAAAGAAAAATAATATTTTAATGTGGATTAAACTTATAAATAAATTCATGGATTATATGTTCTATACAAGATTATATGTGAATGAATATATGAAGTAAAAAATATAGAGAAAAAAAAAATTCCCATATCATATCATAATCAATTCATGAAATCCAAATATTTGAAAGAGATTAATGAAAAGTTCTATATCAAACAACATTAACCGACACTCAAGACAAGGAGATATGTGAAAATATATCAAACATGTTTATTAATATATCAATATTAGAAGTATATTCTCTTTTTATAGTATTAATACACATAATTATCACAATCAATAATACTTCATTAAATGAAATGATTGGAAATTGGAAACAAAAATCCATTTCAGCAATAATTTAAATCCACAAATATTAAAAATAAAAATATGTTTTAAAAGATCAATTAAATTCGAATTTAAAAATTATTATATTTAGATTAATATTCTTAAAAACACTCTATATATTAAATACATATAATATATTATGTAGGATTTTAGAAAAATCATGAGAAAAATAAAGTATACACATAACAATTCTTAAGAAATAAGTTAAAACCCCAAAAAATTATGATTTAAGCACCCAAAAATTTAATATCAAAGTGATTAAAAAGATATAGAAAATAAAATAAAGTGTAAATTAGAGACACAATATGATATTAATTCCCAATGGAAAAATTGAGTTATTCTCTTAGATCCTTCCACTTTAGTACAAGAAAGTAATAAAAAATAAGGAATTAAATAAAATAAAAATAAATAAAAATAAAGATAAAGTAAAAATATGTTAAATGAAATAAATTGTTTTATCCACTAAGTGGGTGATGGGTTTTTACTACTCCTAGAAAATTATTTACATCACTTTATACATAATCCAATGGTTGGTACGTTTGATTTTATTTGAACCACCACATAGTTTTCCATCTTAAATTAACAATGTACTAATGGTTATAGACAATACCATGGATAGACTAAAATTGATATATCCCCTTAGAAATGTATTAATGCAACAAAAGTAGGGGAAGGAAATATAATGGGTCCTCCATTAATTCAATCATACCTTATTTGGACTCTTCTTATAATTCATTAAATTCATTAAAGTAATTTTCCTATGTTTCAGTTTTAGAAAATTTATAAAAGTTGAAATAAAAAAATAATTAAAATATAAGAAGATTAAAACACAGAGAATAAATTAATATATCTTCCTCGGTATGTATGCCAACTTTGAAATTGATCTCTTCAAGAGTACTTGGGAACTTAGTATCTTTAGGGGAATCTTTATTTTCTTCATTATCCTTCAAGAACATTCTTTTGTAAACAAAATATGAATATTCAAAGTACAATGATGAAATTATAATTAAAATTCCCAAAAAATGTGAAATATATTACTTCAAAGAAGGAATCTTTACTGGAGTCATCTAAAATTTATTTTCTTCTCCTTTTCATAAAACCTTTCAATGTTGGGTTGTCAGAGTTAGAGGTATGTAGCCAATATACACCCCATTTTTTCACATTTCCACAATTTTGTGGTGTTTTATTCCAATTTAAGTTAGCGGTATAGTGATACTGCTTTTCCATTTTCCAAGATGTGATAATCCCATACCTTTTTTTGGTTCAATAAAAGAATCCAGTATTATTATAATTTATCTTGATATTACACTGACACATTTGTTGGAAATTATTAATCATTATTCTCATATGAAATTGGTTTAGATACATTCAATATTAGTATGATTATAATTTCATCCTTAGAAGATTATTGAAATAAAAACTTTTGAAAAACAATATTTTAATCTTCCTTTTCATGAGTGTATTTCTAAGATTCTAGTTTCATTAGGGAAGCCAAAATTATTTAAATTTGACTCCTCAAATATTTAATCATTTTTTCATTATATTAAATTTTAACACCCCATGACTATTCCATTCATGTATCATAAAAATAGTTAACATGGCCTTCATATGGAAAATCTGTTTTAAATTCCATCTTTGAATGAGAAAAATAATGATATTGTATGAAGTTCTATTTTTTTCTTTTGAAATTTATTAATTTTTTAAAAAATAGTGTGTGAAATGTCTTAGAATCCCTGATAATGGAATAAAACATATATTATAGATTTTTTGTAGATTCTTCACCAATAAATTTTTATTTACCTCAGAATTTAGTATAATGTACACCCATGGTATATTTCTCAAGGATGCTACTCACACACATTGTTATCTTATTATCACTATTTATAAACTATATTATATAACACTAAAATTTAATTACATATATGGGGGGATTTACAATAATTATGATATAATAATATAAATATATGAATTGAAAATACATAAAATAAGAATAGATGCAATGTTGTTAGTGAATAAAAATTATTGTTCTGTGGAGTTCACGGTAAATAAATCATTTTTCATAATAAATATAAATTCTCAATATCCGATCCAATATTGAGATCAATGATATCACTAAAAACTATATAATTAAATTTTTATTATCCCATAATTCCCGTATAAACATGGGATAATCTCCCTCACATCATCACCATAATTTTACATCAACCCTCCTCATGAAACATTATAATAATGAATGATAGGATTATTGATAAATAAGAAGAATAAAACAAAAATAGTGAAATAAATCACTCTCTACAGTTGGTTTACATTGTACTGAAATTATTAGAATAAAAATGAGAAATGTTTTTGTTCATGAACTCAAGAATCACCACTCACGCTATCGAACAAGAATTGAATTTTTTTCTCACATTTCTTAGAGTTGAGAAGGGAACTATGGTGAACACAAAAGACAAAATGAAATATATAAGAGGTACAAAGAGAAGATAAATATATAATTTGTATTAGAGGATTAAATATACAAAACCCTTCCAATATATTGAAAATTCATAACTAAAATTGAAAACTCTCTGAAATTTAGTGGGAGACACATTTTTTATGTAAAGGGGGTGAATACTTTTAGCTCAAAATATGTCCTAATGTATTGTTCAGGTTGTTTTCATTGTAAATGGATGAATCTGAAAATGTGGTATTCTAAAAAGCTATTTATATTTCCATTTTATATCCTTAAAAAAATATATACTCATTTGGAAAAGAGTATATAATAATATGATTGTTTTATATGTAGAAATAATTATTTCTGCAAGACTGTTGGAATTATGATACACTAAATTTTCCTAAAGAATTTTCCTTTTAAAATCAAGAATTTAGGGTGGACATGGTAATAGAAAATCTTTCTTGGAATTTTCTTTATATCAATGTGAATTATCAACTTTATTTTTTTGGGAGTTAAATATATATAGGTCTATATTTGAAATTATTCAGAACTAGGCATATATTTTAAGGCTTTAATTGTTATATTATTTCGGGATATAAATTATAGGATTCTACTATGAGTCTAGATAAATTAAATGTACCCCTTGAATTATGTGATCCTAAAAAAAGGAATTTATCATTTTTCAATAGTTTAGAATATGTTATTTCCAAATTACCCACATGATATAAAATTACTTAAATTCATATATTAATCTATCTTCACAATTGAGCTCAAATTGTAAATAAAACATAAAATTTAGAGAATTTCCTTTAAAATATGAATTTTTTGAGATTAAAACATTGATATTATAAAATAAAATTTTTAAATTAAATGTGTAAAATTCCCAAGACAAAATTGACAATGCCAATTAAATCTCACATACAATGGAAATATCATACCACTAAAAGGATAAAAATTCCATAATTCACCAATAATCATAAAATTTAATTCAATATCATGTTAATCACAAAGTTTATATCATAACTACCTTCCAAAAATTAATTTCTCTCTTCTATCAAGTATTCTTGTTATAGATTTTTTTAATTATCAGGAACATGTGTGATCTAAAAAGAATTGTAAAAATTATCATATATCAATAATGTAAGGCATAAAAATGTTTTCATTGATGAATCAGTTTTCATGGTGAATTTTATAGATATGGGTTGGAGGGTAATTCTTTTTAAAATTAAGGTCAAAATAGGAGTTTTAAATCATAAATATAATCTATGGATATTTAAGTGAAAACACAGAAAATATTATCACCCAATTACCCTTAAATCAGTTGAAACAAAATTAACCAATTTTTAATGACATTGGCCATGAGCCAAACAGTGAATGTAATGAATGATTTTATCCAAAATCTATATTTTTTATTATATTTATCTTTACATAGAGGATAACATGTCAATAAAATAAAATTAATAAATGAAAATCATTCCCTGTATTTTTAAGATGAACATGAGTCATAAAATTAAGTGTAACGAATAATTGAATCTCATATCTATTTTTATACTTGGACTATTTATTCATTGTTTTTTTATTTATTTATTTTTTGGAGAAACAAATGACATAAATAAAGTAAAATTAAATAATGAAGCTTTCATAATTTTATCTCTCTCTCCACTTCCCAAAATTAGGACGCAGATCCCACACAACCCACAATGGGATGCATCTGAAAGAACACACAAGAATGTCCATTACCCCACACTAAAAAACAAATTATCCTTGTAAAAAAATTATGAGTGTAGGTATGTAAAGAAATTTTTTTTGTTCAATGTATCTTAAAACTACAAGGAAATTCCGAGAATATAATGGATAAACATGGGTAACTGTAAAGGTAGGTCTGAAGATAAAAATATGGCTAGCCCAAAAAATGGCATAATCATTTCAAAACTTTTCATGAATTTGATGGATTTAAAAAAAATCACATGTTATGAATAATACTAGATGAATCAAGATTATCAAGAAAATGATAAATGTTAAGAATATTTTAAAAAAATTTAGAGACCTCTTGGGTTGGGAAATATATTTTTAATTTGTACAACACTAGTGAACATAAGTTTCAAAATCAATTGAAATTTATTAAATTTAATGATTCAAAATTAGAATCCAAAAACTATTTTAATATTCCTTTAAGTCCTTATATACAAAGATAAATAAATGTGGGAAAAAACACTAGGATGGTTTAAATTTTCCAAGGCATTCGATTTAGATCAAGAATTCTGAATATAATCCCAAAATTAAATTCATAAAACAAAACATGTAAATTTATATAAAATTATTGAAAAAATAAAAGGAGGCACCGATTTTTTTTTAAAAAAATTTGTTCACATCCCCCGTATATAGGATTTAAAAACCCTTGATTTAATCTCAAACATAATAAACCTACAGGTATAAATAATAAAAAGATATGGTGAAACTTAATTTTATATTATTTTCTTGTGTGAGATTTGAGTATTCTCATAGCTATAACAACATTTGACCTAAAGATTAAAAAATAATAATAAATTTATTTAAATAAATATAAATAAAAATAATAAAAAAGATAGAATATGGTTTAACCCCCTAATATTATGGTGGGTGTGTTTTATGTGATTTTAACCAACTTTTTATTTTCCCTAAAACATGTATCCATTCACAATGGTTGTAGAAAAACCCTATAGATATACTAAAATGAATCCAACCCATTAGAAATGTAGAAAAACATTCAAGTTAGGGGAAACAAGAATAATAGGTCCTCATTTACTTCATACCTAGCCTTTTCGGCCTCTTCCATTACTTCATTATCTTTATACATGATCTAATAATGTGAAATTGTATCAAAAAAATTAGAAAAGAGCAAGTTAAAATTAATTGAACTCAATTTTGATAAAAATATGAGGAATCAATGAAGAAATATTAAACTCTAAATAGTTCATCTAGTAAATTAATCTCTTTAGGAATGGGTAGTTCGAACTTAGAATCAGTAGGCAAATATTAATTTTCATTTTAATCTTCAATGGAAATCAATGTGTTATGGAAATATAGAAATTCAATGTTTGAGGAGTTAGTAATCAAATTATTTTCAAAAAATCAGAAATAAATTATTTCTAATACATATTATATCTCTGAGTAATATCTAATTGAGTTTCTTATACTTTAATAAACACCTCTAGATGTTAGGTGTTCAGAGATGGAGGCATGTAGTAAATCTAAAATATATTTTATTCAAATTACAACAATTTGGTGGTTACTACCTATAAATTTGGAGAGAGGTAAATTAGTATTGATGTTTCATTTTCAAATATCGGATGATCATATACATATTTAGTTTCTAAAAAATCATCCGGATATTCATCATACACATATTAATCTCCCACAGTCATTTTAATTGGAAAGTACAATTATTTATTCTCCTCAAGAAATGGTTTGTATATGTTAAATAATATATATTCTATAATTTAATCCTTAAATGGATATTCAATTTAAAATAACATAAAAATAACTTTGATTCATTCTTTTCTTAAGACTCTTTTGGAGCATCTAATCCCTTCGTGTATGGTGAAAAAATTTCAATTTGATTCATAAACTATTATATCATTTTTTTTCATTTTTTGAAATTTAGTACTCGATGATTATTCCCAATTATAATAATAATAATAATTTAAAATATAATCAATGAGAAAGAAATTTTATATTCTATCTTTGGAGGATGGAAATAAATATGTTCAATGATGATTTTTTTAGGATTTTTAAATATATAATTTTTTTTTGAAAAATAGCGTGTGAAATCTCCAGGAATCTGCAAAAATGTTGAGGAATTTTTATGTAAGATTTTATATAGTTATATCACCTATAAATTCTTATTTACCAAAAAAATTAGTGTGATTCACTCCTATGGTCTTTTGGCATTGTGAATAAATTTTTCCCAAATTGCTGTTGTTCTAATTTATACCTTATTTTTCAAAGAATTGCTAATTTTTTTGGGAAATTTTTTAATATATTTCCAACATCCACCCAAGAGATTTGGGTGGATTTTTTAGTATTATTCTTCATCCACAGTGGTCCAGATTTTGATTTTAAACATACAATGTTAAATAAAACAAATTCAATAAAAATGACATTTCTAAAAATAGATGATCTGTTTTATTTTGAGGATATTATATATTAAAAAATAGATAATAATAGGATATTATTTCATTAATATAGAGGAATGATATATAACATTCCTCCTTTGTAGTTTATTTGGATCATCCCATCAAATTTGTTTTGATCACATGGTTTTAAAATATTATGCCTCATCAATTTAATTTCAAGATCCCATAATTTCGTGTTGAGAAAGAATTTTTCATAGTCCACTATATTCAAATTGTGTTTTCTATATTAATTTATTTTTCAACCTAATCATCATGCATTTTATTCTACTCTTTCATAGATTCTTCCATGTCCTTTACCTTGTTTTCCTTGACTTCCAACTGAACATTTTTTACTTAAATGGTTGAATTTTTATTCTCATATAGTACATTGAACTTTTAGTTCTAGATCTTAATGGACTAATATTTATTTCATATTTCCTCGATTGAGGACTTCTCAACTCTGAATAACACCTCTTAAAAATCCGTAACTATTATTCATTTGGAATTGTATTATTTGGTGAAATCTAAACACATAACCTCCTTCAATTCCATTTATCACTCTAGTATTTATGATTCATCTTCAAGATGGGGGATCCCATTCTGATAAAAAACTTGTAAATCTATACTGTAATCTTTCCCTCATGTTATTGGTTCATCTATTATACTATCTTAATAAAACATATCCTATAAATCTTCATAAAAAATTTGGTATAAATGTTTTTTACTTCCATGGTAGTATATTAAACTATCAGTCTATCTTATTCCATGTAGGAATTATATTTTATAGAATCAAACCATATGAAAATGTATTCTTCCTCTTATTTATATAAGAGGGGAAGTTTCTTCATTCTCCTTAAATCATTCGTTATTCTATTTTTATAAATCTTGTTATAAATAGAAATATGATTAGTAGTAGATATAAATCCACTAATCATGTATTCTATGTGGTTTGATGAAGATAATCCTAAATAAAAATTTCAAAATATAAGATAATTGAGACTCTATTAGAGGTGTAAATTTTCTTTGATACCACATGAAAAGTACGGTAAAAGTATGTGATAACATAGAAGGTGTAAGTGGGGGGTGAATCATTATGGGATGACATATTAAAACATTAATCCCTTTGTCATTTCATCACTTGTTTAGTGAATGAAATAATATTTCTCCCTATTTATCATATCTCTGAATTTGGTGAATATAGATGTGGAATTGGAAATCACAACATGAAAATATCAGTATCGATGAAGATGTTATTCTCCCTTATGATGCATATTTCCTTGATGTAAGGTGAATTTTATCTCAAGCACACATAAAATTCATATTATTATCATAGAATTCATGATCATGTGTATGGACTTAAATTCATTATCATGATATCAACTAGGTACAAAGAAAGAGCATCCTTATTTTCTATTTTTTCAACATATTAATCTTTTACCACTTCTAATCAAGATCATATGTATTGAATCTATTCCCTCTTGGAATATACAACTTTAAATTATTCTTCTCCTACATAAACCTAATGGGATGTATCGATGTAATTTAGAAATCTATAATATAGGAATATAGTGTGGAATGGATTCCCATAATAATTGGAATATACTTTATGAATTATATTATCCCACTCAGAATATATTCTTCTTATTATTTTCGAATTTATTCATTAGTACATGTGATGATGGTTCAATACACAACACTATTTCGTTATTTTATCTCCCTATCAACATCATGAATATATAATCATATAAGAATAAATGTGAATATTATTATCATTATAATATATTAAAATTTATATGGATGGTTTTCCTAAATTGTCTTTAGTTATCATTGAATTTTCACTCTCATAATCTGTTAATTTGTGTCTCAAATTATCTCACATAAATACTCTTGGAAACTATGTCATAAATTATTATTTACTAAATATAAAATAATATATCAATTGAACCTTCTAATGACCCAAAATTAAACTTTACTTAATACTCCTCTTGCCTTAGTCTTCAATTATCAAATATGTCATTGTAGTTATTCACATTAAAGGCACTTGTAAAATAAATAATTAATATCTTAAAATAGTTAAATATTTTTATGACCTTATCTAATTTAAATTCATAAAAACTAGTCAATGTATCCCATAATTAATTTCCATAATTTTATATTTAGATATTCAGGGTAAACTTCACTCATCCTACTATGTATCATGCATGAAATTTCATGAAACCTTTACAGATGTGAATGAACTCAACTTATTTATTTTATTTATTCCATAAAATATACCTATATTTAAATCTTCATTACTATTTTAATTTAAATTTGTTTTTATTAATAATATCTATATATTCATGTTAATACAATTGTGGAATCATCCTCATGGAATAGTGTTTGTGTGTTCTTCTTCATCTCAATAAATGCATCCACGAGAATGGAATATATGGTGTTCTTCTGTAGTTGGAATATAAAAAACATAAATGGATGTTTAAACTCATAGGAATAAAATATAAGACACTGATTTTTATTTTTCATCTACATGAATGAAATTAATGTTTAATTTTTTTTGGTTATCTCAAAATCAATCTTATATAGGATCAACTAAATCATATGAATATAAATCATTAAGACCTGGAACTCATTCCTAGATGTGGCATAGATATTGCAAATATTAATCTTATATCAATTCATAAAATGATCGTAGAAGAACCATGTCACATGAAATTTTATTGGGACTCTGTTTTTTCCACACAAACTCATTGTACTTTGTATATCAAATAATCTTTTTTTATTATGTGGGTAGATCTAATTAGGATTATTTTATTTGATTAGATACTTTGAAACACATGTTTTCTGCATTTTTATGAGATTGAGAACATGTAACATTAAATTTATTGCACAACTCTGATTTTCATAAATTTCAATTTGAACATTCATGGAATTTCCATGTAGTTCTTTTGGAATTATAAAAATGAAGGTTATTTATAATTCATTGAGGCTTTTTCCACTTCTTCATGAAAGAAATATTTACCCTCATGAATGATTCCTACCCCTTTTATTGTATCATAAATTGATATTGATATTGGTAAAAAATATATTCTGATACAATAGTTTAGGGAAGGTCTTATCTAAATGTTCTCAATCAATACATCGACTATGTAAAGATCATGGAATCTTTACTTCATAAATCATTGAAGATTGAGAATGAAAGGACTCATCCATAAGTAATTTATCTAAAAATTTTCATATGGTTGATTATATTTAGCTCAATAATTCAACTATAAATTGAAATAAATGAATATGAATTTTTTGTGTGTATATTGATAAAATAGTTGATGGAGGAAGAAGATAATCATGAGGGATGTTAAGATGAATTAGAATGATTCAATCAGGTTATTAAAGTTATTTTTGTGTATTTTAAAATGTCACTAGAGTATCTGATTTGTAATCATCGAAAATAAAATTAGTGTTTCACAATATAATTCCTTAATAATATAAAATCCTCTTTATAATATTGAATAAGAGTATCTCATTTTTCACCGTACTACCTTTCACCCCTCACACATCGGGCTAGTAATCCATACCTCTCTTCACAGGCACACTACCACCCCTTCACTCTTATGTAAGCACCCTTATCTCTATTAATGCTGGCAACTTCCTTATGCACCTCCTTGTCTATCCTAGAAGGGGTTTGTAATTTTTTAGTTAACCCTAATAGAATTGTTTTTCCAAATCTCTCATTCAAAATATTTGAAATTTATTTTTTCACAAATTCATTTTCAACATAAATTAGTACCACATCATATCTACACAAAGATTTTATGAAATAATAAAATATTTAATAGAATTTTCTAAGCCTATTTCCACATATTTTAGATAATTTGGTCTTTTAAAACACTATTATCCCTTTGATTTAGAATTTAATAGAATTTATATAATTATCAAAATTTAAAAGTAATTCTTCATCATGTATAATAACTAATGCCAAATTCCAAAATCTTCATCCAATATTGTTTATATATAATCTTATTTATCTATAATTTTTAAAAGTGATATCAACATCAAATATTCAAGGATTCAATTCAATTCACATGTATCATTTACAATTCCCAATATATTTTCATATCTCCTTAGCTTGGGAACTTCTTATTTATAGTGATTGGGTTCTCCAAAACTAAATTCTAATAACTTATCCTCTATTCATATTATTCTTCTTCACATTGACATTAGATACTCCTTGTACATTGATAAAAAATATAACACACACAATGTGGGATTAATAACATAAAATACTAATCCTAATAGAGAGGACACCCTCTATATAAAAACATTGCAGTAAGTCCCTTCCATGTAAAAAATATTGTTATGGTCAACATAAGACCTTTGTTACGGTCTCTATGTATCACATGAAAATATTTTATTGATGTATATACATTACATAAAACATATATGGTTGCCAACCTTAAACCTCCATACCTCCTATGTGACCCGATCTATCTGCAAAAACCAATCTTATTAAAACTTTATATTTATTAATGTACATATAATCCTATCATAAATGGTCTATCTCTATAGAATATTTTATCTAGGGAAACCAAATATGTTAATGATATCTTCTAAAATGATTTGAGCCTCCTTTTGTGGATAACTATCCTTTAACCTGAACCAAATATTTTATGGTTCACTAGCATCTTATGGCACATTTTTTCATCTTCAGAAAATTTCACCATATATAAAATTGTGTGTAGGGTAACCCAATTTGATAATGTTTTCATTTATTGGTGTCTAGGTAATATTATATAGTAAAAATATTTGTTCTTATGAACAAATTCATTCATTAGAATATAATTACCTTTAGCACATTTTTTTGACTTTGAAAAAGTACACCTCTGGGAAATACTAGGTTTATGGTATCCTTTCCACTTAAATGAATTATAATATGTGAAGATCGTGTGTATGACTTAAAAAAAATCATAATTTGAGTTAAGATCCTATTATCGATTTTAAAAATATACCATGAATTATGATCATCGTATTACATTTACAAACCTACATTGATTCACGATCCAACTCTTAATTATATAAAACCACATTCATTCTTGATCCTCCTCTTGGTTTGACAAACACAACTTGATTAAAGATCATGTTCTTAATTTAACAACCTATATGGATTCTATATCCTGCTCTTATTTTCCCAAATGTTCCTTATGTTGAGATTATCCTCTTGGTTTTTCCAACTGAACTTGATTTGAGATCATACTCCTCTTTCTGTAAACCTACCTTGATATGAAATAATCAACTTGGTTTTGAAAACAAACATTGTTTCAAGGTCATTCTCTTGTTTTACTAAATATGAAGAGTCTAGATCCCACTCTTGGTGTATATAAACCTTAGGTTGAGATAATAATATTGGTTTCATAAAATTTCATGATTCAAGATCCCCTTCTTAGTGTCATAAAATTCCATGAGTTGAGATACTCCTATGGATCTCAAAAAATTCATTGAGATATACCCACCTATTGGTTTTCCAAAAAAAAAACATTCTCTTAATTCATATATTATGTTAACATAAAAAATTATTCTTTAGAATAAGTGTAAAAAAACCCATTTATAGGAATCTTTAATATAGTAGTCCATTCTCCATGACTTCAATCTACTTGGAAGAGATCATGGATGTAAGAAAATAAAATTATCTACCCTGTTCCTTGTGACATAGACCAAAAATTTATTACATGCCTCATTAAATGAAACCCGACTACAATGGTTTTGATTTCATTTATAAAGATACATAGGAATCCCTTTTCATAGATCCAATCCATCAATTAAAACACATATATTCTATTTTAATAGGAGAAAAATGCCTCATGGGATGGAAATTAGTTATAGAGTTTCCTTCAATATATCATTATAATATAGAGTAACCAAATAATTATTTCAAATGAGAGACTGTATAATCCTTGGGGTTAGCTTCCCCTTATATTCATGTTGTGGGTCAAACACTTTCTCTAAAATAGTTATTTATGATTTTTACTATGAAGGAATTCAGATATATTTTTAACCCATGAGAATTATATACTGGGAAACAATATCCTACATGGGATGAGCAAACTACCCATTATCCCATCTAAAAAAGGTTCCAACCTTAGCACCCTAGGTGATTGATAGGTTTCAAGAATTTGGAAATAAGGAGAGTAATGTGACACCTAAATAACCAAAACACACAAATAAGAAAATAAAGAATCATAAAAGTGTTATATATAGTCTCAATGATCACATTGTATTGACCTAAAACAATTATAGCTTGTTTTTTAACCTCATATAAGTAGAGTAATGATTTATAGGTCCACAATGGGCACCCTTATTTTTATGATTTTATATGGTGGAATCTAATGGTGGTGTGCTTCAAATAAGGTGGGTTAAGCATTTAGAATTAGACCCAATTATTGGTCACATGAGTAAGATTTTTTATTTAATAGGATTTTATGTGAATATTTACCTTATTTAATAGTAAAAGTATACACACATGAGATGATTGTTATGTTTTGGAACTTTGTTAGTGAATAAAATGTTTTAGATCCATATTTTTCTTACATGAAATGTATAATAACTAGATGAAATTATCGAATAATTTTAATGGTTCTTATGGAACTATTCTATGTGTAAGAACTAGGGAGGGGTTGAAAGGTGAGGATCAAATTAGCATGCATAGTTGAGGTGGAGATGTTATTCATAACCCTAATTGATTAATTGAATCATTTTCTATTGTAAAACATAATATTCTAATATGTGGAGTGATAAAACCAATAGGTTAAGACCAATAAAAACATGAAAACTATTAAAATGGTATTAATATTGGCTTGAGATGAATAAAGATGTTGTTTAGATGAGATAAGTTTATAACTGGACCACTTTTTTGATTAGTCTTACCATTATCCTGATATAGGACTGAGATACCGTTGGGGTGTGACCCTATAGATATGGTGCATTGACATAGTCTAACATTCATTATATTTTATTATTATTTAATCAATTTTATTCTCTCATATTTATTTATTCAATTATTTATAATTATAGTTGTAATTAAAGTGTCAAACCATTTTATTTTTTCAATATTTCTTGAAATTTTCAAATTAAGAACTTAAATTTAAAATTTTACTTTTTAAGTAAAATGATTGGAGAAATAATTATTAATCTATAACTTGTTATTTTTAAGGGTTTTAGAATAGATTGTGGGAATGGGTGTCATGCTTGTTATGATAGATATTAATTAAATTGGGGATTCTTGATGGATTTTTATGACATCTTCCACCATGATTTCTTGAAGAAATGAATATGCAATAGATCTTGGAATGAGGAATGATTATTTCAATTATGAAGCACTGATTCTAAATATATGGGGTATTTTATAATATATTCTATAAATTATATAATAATCTATGATGATTTTTGGTTTTTATCCAAAAAATGAATAATAATAATGGATTCCCACATATGGATGATTCCAACAAGGATAGATCTCACACAATCTTGAATGAACTTTTAAACCTGTAAAATAAAAATCATTAATTCTAACATAATTATGATTACCATATAGGTAAAGTATTTTATACACACCCACACCCATAAGTATAATCCTTTTAGGTATTACAGAGTCCATAATAATTATTCATTGTAGAATTTCATATTCTATAACCAATCCTTAGACCTTTTAAGGATCATATACACTCTATATGGGGATTCTTGGTACCACATAATCATTCATGCACTCTAATAAAATTAATCCACATGAATTGTATCAATTAATATTAATATTAATACATGAATGATAATCCATTCGAAAAAATAAAATGAGAAATATGTTTTATTAAGAAGACTTGATCACAACTATAAAGAAGGATAAACCAAGAAAGATTGAAAAAATTCCAAAATTCATGGATTGGGGATATCAAGATTATTTTATCTTGTGAATATGGATGAAAAAATAACTTAGAGGAATGAGAGAAGTTTAGGACATGGGAAAGTTTGAAAATTTTAAATTGTAATATTTATTTTGATTTTTCATTATTTTATTTTCTATATTCATATTTTCCATATTTAATTATCATTACTATTCCACAACTATTATACCTCACATAGTGGTTTAAAACCATTGGTGTTTTCGGAAGGTAGTGATATCTTATTTTAATGCTTTATCCAAATATTTACTAAATGAAAATAAAATTCTTCAGTTAAATAATATGAATGTTTTTTTGTAGTTTATAACTTCAAATGTGTTTTGGTTTGATTTATTTTATTCATTGTATAATTCATTAGTAATTGATAGATAATATTCATCCTCTTAATTTATACTATTTATGATGGAATAGACTGTTTTGTTTAGTTAAATTCTTGAAAAATTTTGGAATGGGGGAAATAAAATGTTTTATTTCTTTGGATACCCAAGACCTGATTAGGTGTTTTCAAAGTAAAATTCGGGTGATTAATTTTATCAATTTCATTCCTAAGAATGATAGTTGACTAAGAATATATTTATATTGATTTAATTCTAACCAAATTTATTCAACCAAGGTTGAGAGGTTAAAATATTGTGGAACCCCACATTTATCATCGATTATGTTGAAGAGCTGTCCTTTTGGAGACTTGCGAAACATTATAATTAGTCAAACAACTATGAACCCTTCAGTTTACTAATAAGTATGTTGTCAATAATTGTTATTTTGACTATGTTTAGAGTTAATAAATTTAAAACAATCCCTGTTATCTTAAACTAATGGGAAACCTATTTATTTGAGCACCACACTCGAGAGACAACTGGTTATTTCAATTAATACAATAATTTACTCTTGAATTAATAATATTTTTGGAAATAACTATGATAGTGACTGTAAAAAAATTAGTATCATTATTGTGGACGTGTTTATAATTAATAAATAATAAATTAAATAGAATAATAATTAAATAACATGCTGTTTACCTTTAATCTAGAAATTTAAAGAACTATTCTGACTGAATTGGGAAATCTAAACCTGCAACAAAAATTTTAAGATATTTCCCTAACAGACTCAGGTAAAAGATAGAGAATTCATTGTGAACCTATATCCATGGTGTAAAATCCGAATCAAACACTAATATATATATTTTTGCCTTTGGTTTATAAAAAAATAAAAAAATCACATGCTTATTCTAAGGAATTGTTTTGAGTAAAAAAAGCTTCAATTTAACTTTTATTGAGTTTACATGGACTTATAGGTAAAGATCCTAACAGGAACATCTCAGATTTAACTCTACTTTTGGCTACACTAAAACCCCATGGTGTAGGTAAATAAAAAGTCAAGTGGAGAGAATTCTATATTTCAATTGAATGTGAAGCTAAAGTGTGGCTTCATAGATCACAACTATGAGAAGTACATGACTAGGATGACTAGTAGATTTTTTTTGTTTATATATTATTCCCTACCACCATAAGTACTACCATAAAGATGGAGATTAATTCCATCATAAAAACTTCATTGGAGGATTATTATAAGTATTGGGATATTTTTGAATTTTTTTGTGAAATATTATCATATTAATCCCTTTAGGAGAACTATTTCCTTGTATTATTTTATTAGGTATTGATAGAAAATTACAAGAGTCTATTAGATGAATAATCTAGATGATCTTTAATAGATAAATCACTTGTGGACGCAAAAGGAATCATTGAGAATATAACCCCAAATTATTATCATTTTGGTACTAATGGTATAGCAACCAGAGTTTTACATAAAGTAAGGTTTTCTAAATCATTTCAATTTATTGAATTAAAACACAAGGAACATACCTATCTTTTCAGAAAATTAGAACTAAAGTAATCAAGTGATAAGAAATAACTAGTAATGGTACATGGTATTTTTGATATCCAAACTATTATATTGATTAATGTAAGAATATATAGGGTAAAAATGTTTTAGAGTAATATAGAAACAAATACCATTTTATCATTAATATTATGGATGGAGTTAACCTTGACATTTATAAGATGGATTTAGAAACCAATCAAAACAGAATAGACCACTATATTGAAACCAGTACTAGAAACAAACACCATTCTAATAGTAATTATAGAAACCACGACCAGTTCAAAAATCATTAAAATAGACTTACAGCCCTCTAAATTTCCCCAAAACCCATATTTTAGCAAAAGAAACCTTTTGAACAACCCTCATACAGTGTGTAATCCCCACTATAATTCAATAAAGAATATGGGTTTAAGAGATAAGAAATTATATGGATTGACAAAAAAATTTAAATAATCTTGAGTTTTAAATAAATAAAAAAATTTCTTACATTTATAGTATATTTATGTTTTATATAATTAGTTCGTATATATTACATAATAAACCATTACATTTAAAAGTTTACTGATCCACATAGTATCCAATTTTTTCACAATAAAATAATTTTTAAATGAAACATGTCATATTTTCAAGAAAAAACTTCATTATTGTCAACAAGAAATCACCATTTTTAATACACATCTTTAAACCTGATTACAAAAATTTGGAAAACATTGTATGATAATAAAAAAATCATTAAGGGACATATAAAAATATTAAAATAAACATGGTAGTCTATTTCAAAATTATAAGATCATATAAGAGGGTTTTTCAATGACATAATAAACTTGGTGCTAAAATAATAATTTACATATGAATGAAATCATATTTAATTCCCAATGTTTTCCTAAAAAACTATACAAGAATGTATAAAATAAATGTCAAGATAATTATGATTTCTTGACAAATATGAGAACCCATGAAAAAAATTTTCTTAAAAACATACCCTTTTTTCCGTAAAGGGACTAATTATTCCTATAAAAACGAAAATTAGGTTACCTTATTAAATAATCATATTTTCATTAAAATTAATTAGAAAGTATGTTAATATCATGTTTTTTCCTTGGTACAACATCATTATTGATCCCTTACAAGAACCCTGACTATTGGAATATCATATTTGGTTATTCTAACATAAATATATAAGGAACATAATTATTTCATAATAAATTGTAGAGCTATATTATCTCACCTATCATAATAAAAAAAATTATGGGTCATAAAATACATAAATCCCATATAATATTGATTTCACAAAATCTACCTCATAAATATATATTTTATAACCCATATTAAAAATAGTTTAATATATTGATAAATAATTTCCTATAAAACATGATTTTTAATACTAAAATATCCAGAATGATGGGAAAACGTGTTTTTATTTGAAAAAATCATGTAAGATTATAATGGAATAAAAACCTAAAATATTGGTTGTGGTGATGGGAGAATACATCAATTTTTTATACATTAAAATAAAATATTTCTTTTTTCCATTTAAAATAAAACCAAAAGTCCCATATAAAATTTGTAAAAAGATTCCTTTTGAAATCTGTTGAAAGAAATTAAAAAGAGACATAAAATATAAATTTTAATTTATTAATTTGAATATAAATACATCCATACAATTATTTCAATTATATGTACATAGGGGAAAAAGTGTTATAAGTTAAATCTTTAAAAGCATCTAAAATGTGGTATTAAGGTAAAGTGTCCCTTAAATTGAGCCCAAATTTTAACGCACACTCTATATACTTTCGTAATAATAAAATTATGTTTCTAATCTATATAATTAATAAAAAAAATAATGTTTATTAATTTTTTTCACTTATAACCATTTTATCCTTAAATACTTCATCAATTAAGTTCACATCATACATTTTTAGAATATTCATCTTGTAAGTTGAAAATGGATTGTCTAGGTTGATTGCAGTCCATGCGGTCATTATTATATCACATATAAAATATAAATAATTAAATAATTATATTTTTTATATATTAATTTTTTTTATAACCATCCATGAATGTTGTACTTGAAAAACAACAGACATCACTTTATGAAGGTGGTAGTCCAGACATACACAAAAAGAACATTATCATTTTTCAATGGATGGAAATGTAAGAAAATAAAAGATATAATATATTTATTAAATTAAAATTATTTAATCAATATCATATATATTAATTAAATCAATTTTAATATCCATCCTTCTGATGTGGTAGTGAAAAACAAAACACATCGCTTTATAAAGGTTGTTATCCACACATACGCATAAGTAATGTTTTCATTTAACATTGGATGTAAAAGGAGATGTAAAATGGTTCCAAATTAATGACAATAAAAATAATAAAAATAATAAAATTTAATTACATAGAAGATACTAAATATATTATTTAAATATGGATAAAGAATATTTGAAGGAGGTAGAAGAAGATATAAACTTGGAATAGATTGGTTAATACTTATACCTTATCCTTAGATAGAATATTTTTATTACACCATAAGCCATCTAGGTTTGGTATTTTATTGATAAAAATACGTATAATACATTGTTAGAGATTTTGGGTAGGTATTTGGGTAGTTTTTTGTTAAACTATTGTTTTAATAAGGTGCAAGGAAGAGATGAGTGGATGTGGCCTTTTATAAGAGAATGTTAGGGAAACATGTGAAAAATTTAAAGTATTAAATTAATGTAAACTAATTTTAATGTTAAAATGGAAAAAATTAAAAAATTTATAATATATTATGATTATTTTTAAAAATAATAAAATATAGATATTTTTAATGATGTGTTCACCCATATTTCTTAATCACAAACCCCAGTTAACCCTTTTAATGATTACCACAACATCAATGTTTTTTTTCTTTATAGAAGTAAGTAAAGTTACTATAAAATAAAAAGAAACCCATATGTGGAATATGATTGATATTTTAGTCCATATTTTACTAACAAGGAAAAATTTATATTTTTATATATTTTAAATCATTAAATAAAATATTATTTAAGATAACACACCATTAATGTCATTTTAATAACTCTTCACATTGTTTGATTTTAATGACATATATATAGTAATTTTATTTACATTTAAAATTTAATAACATCAATAATAAGTTATATTTATCTAAATAATTTTTTAACATAATAATTCATCCATATTTTAATAATTTTTAAGTTATTTAAAAAAAATTTAATTGATTTTTCAATTATTTGAACAAGCATTGCATCGGTGTTCTGTAAGAATTTATGGTCATTGTTACATAACTAAAAACTAAAAAAGTTAAGATAATAAAAAAGTAGTTATTTTTTTATATAAATACTTATAACTGAAGGTAACCTCTTTTATCCCCATGAAAATGTCTTAGAGATATTAAAACAAATAGTTTGAAATTTTGTTTTTATTATTTAATTATACTTATATAATGGTAATAATTAATGAAAAGTGGAATTGAACTGAAATATTTTCAAAAAATTGATGTTTAAGGTAAAAAACTTATCCAATACAATAAGTACAAGTTTTAAAGGGATATTTAGGCCTTATATCACAGTTTTAACAATTTTTACCTGTTTTAGCCTTAGGTGACAAATATTTTCTATGGTTAATATTCATTATAATGAAATAAAAAAAGGTATTATTTACCAAATTTGAACTACCTGATTCTCAGAATGGAATCCATTTTCAAATATCCAATTTATAGAATTGGTAAATTTTTTAATATAAATGAGTTAAAAGAAATGAAATATCGTTTTAAAAAAATGTGTTCTTAATCCAAATAATAAACTTAAACTAAAAATAGATATAATATTTATTCTTATTTATTTAATAATATTATATCTAATTAATTGGTATTTATGTTACTTTTATATCAAATTAAAAATATTATTTTTCTTTTAGGTTTCTCTACTTAATGAAAAAATGAATATTTTATAAAAATCTCTGTCTTAAACTATTCACAACAAAAAAACATTTCAGAAAAATCCAAAAAATGTAACTCTATGATAATTATCAATTTACTATATAAAAATTTATTTTATTTTTATCAAATTAAAAAATTAAATTTTAGACTTTAAACTTAAAAAACTGTACCATGCATGAAAATATATTTAGTTTCAATCACCCTATTTTCTTTTTATTGAAAAATTATTCAATTATATTATATTTAATATAAGTATATTAAATATATTTTGTGAATATTTATAAAGAATGAAATTAATCTATTATCAAAATTACATTTTATGTTACGTTATTCATCCATTTTTTATATTTCATCCATGAAATGGTTTTCTTTACTTAAATAAGTGGGGTTATTTTTACAATAAAATGTTATTTTATTCCCATGTTCCTTCTTCACTCATTTTTTTCCCATGAAACCATAACATAGTGAGTCACCTTATTAAATTACACCTACTTTCAATGGTTAATAATTTGAAAGGTTTTTTCTCACAATGATGGTTCTCTTCAAACTGAAATAATTCATGACTCAAAATAAGAGATGGATATGGAATATACTTCCTTAAAAATGAAACATTAAACTCATCATGCACCCATGATAAACTTGGAGGAAAGGATACATAGAATGAAATTTATCCGAACTTCTCTAGGATTTCAAATGTTCTATGGAATTGAATATATTATTTTCTCTTTTTACCAAAACTCAAAACAGTTTTCCATGTTGAAACTTTAAAAAATATTATCACCTAATTCAAATGAAAATTATTTCTTTCAATTATCTTCATAATAATTATTTCTACTATGATCCATCATCATATTTTTCTAACCCATCTTCATCTTATTAACCATTTATATTACAAATTATATCCCCAAAAGATAAATTTTTATAGATTCATCCCAATATTAATGTTTAAACCATCCCTTCATAATATTGCCTCAAATGGTGTCATTTGAATACTGGAATTAACAATATTATTATAATAAATTTATACTAATGGTATATTTTGATCCAAAATTCCCTGGAAATCCATAGAAATAGTTTGAGGCATGTCTTCAAATGTCTAAATAGTTATCTCTATTTTACCATAATATTGAGGATGAAAAGTTATATTCAAATTTAATTTATTACCTAATGACTTTTGAATGAATTTTTAAAAAATTTGGGGAAAAATGGGATTATTATCTAATACAATATAAATAGAGGCACCATATTATCTAACAAACTCTTTAACTTAATGTATTTAATGATGATCTGAAGACATATGATCTGAAATATGAAGAAAATGTAAATATTTAGCCCATCAAATAGAAATTACCTAAATTTAATTGTTACCTATATATGTATATTCAGTAATAAGACCATAAAATCCTTGGATTTATTCTCTCATTTACATTCAGAAATTAGTAAAGTCTGAAGTATTTCCTTTGGTCATTTTCATTCAGTTTAGTCCTACTAAAAACTCAAACATTTCATAGTAAATTATATAATGTATTTCTTTCTTCCATACCACCCATAATATTTATAAAGGTATATATAAATATTAGTTCTAATATGAGGAACATAAAACAAGGAACTATGATCTTACCTCTATAATTATTTCTTCAACCTAGAGTTTGAATGAACACATAATATTTCAATGAATCTGAAAACACCATTTTCATCAATCTTAAATTTAGGAAAATTAACTTCCCAATGTAATTACACATTTTCCTTTAATACATGACTTTCTTATAAGATTTTTTAATTCTATCTAATATTGATGAATGCATAGAAGGTTGAAACAAAACATAGTAACTTCATAAGTGAACAATTTCTGGACAAATATCCATAATATTATTTACTAAATGGTCATGTCCCACAAGTATCATAGTTAACGATTCTTTATCTTTTTGAATTAAAGAATTAACTACCCTATTTTCTTTTACTATATGGTAATGAATCAGCTTTTAAAACCCCTTAATTCATTTTATTTATCTTAAGTACCTTATACTCTACACTTTATGTGTCAATATATATTTCCAACTATTATGATCAATATATATTTCCAAATTTACTTCATATAAATGATGACTATAGATTTTTGAACCAAAAACCACACAAGTTATTTTGGGGTCATATTTTGGATAAATTAGTTACTAAGGTTTTAATTGATTTAAATAATAAGAGCATACATAATCATTCAAAAATAGAATAAAACAAAGTCCCATAAAAGAAGAATAATTCTCGATAAACAAATAACCATTTCTGGATAGTAGTTCAAAAACTATAAGATTCCCTAATTGTATTTTTAATTCTTGGAAATAATCATCACCACCTTTATATAGATTAAATTGACTCCTTTTTGAGAAAAATTAGTTAGTGGGATTGATAATCGAGAAAACTTTTCAACAAACCAATGATAGCAACCCACTAATAAAATAAATATATTATTATATATGATATTTTTTGGTATTATCCACTATTTATCAACTTTATTTTTAGATGGATTAATAATTATTTCATATTTATTTATAATATGTCCAAGGATAGAAAATTTTCATTACCATTATGTCATTAACTAAACTTTTCATATTACTTATTTTATTTCCTGTTTTATTATACATCCATAAAATTTATCGCATGATGATCATAACATTTAGAATATAAAAGGATTTCATAATTAAATAGAACCAACAATTTATCCAACAACACATGGAAAAATATATTCATAAGGTACGTAAATATAGCTTGATAATTTTTCAACCCAAATTTGATAACCACAAACTCAAAATTATCATACCTAGTATGAGACATCATATTCAGAATGTCATCCCCCTTTACCTTCATTTGATGGAACTTATACCTAAGATCAACCTTATAAAAATATTGATCCCCTTGGAGCCAATATAACAAGTAATTATATGAAAAAAATCCACTTATTCATAATAGTGGTGTGATTCAATACTCTATAATCCATAAATATCCTCATTAAACTTTATTTATTATTAAAAGATAATACAAAAGAAGTCCTTGGTAAAGTGATCATAAGATTAACACATTAATAAAGAAACCCTTGTAATTTCACAATCAATTATAAATGTTCTACTTGATATATTTGATAACGAGGTTCTGACATTGAATTAACATTAGGATCTTATCCCATTAAAAATTAATTCTCTCTTTTGTGTATAATAACTAACAATTAAATAGGAAGTACATTAATATATCAATTTACTATGGAAGTGTCACCAATTTTAAGATATTCTTATTTTCTCAACAATACATGTAATATAAATATCATTTAAAAATATAATCAATTTATCAGTGTCTTTTTATGTTATCAATGTTATGAATTAATCATTGTATACCAACTAAAGCTCATTTTGACAGAACAATTCATTATCTATGAAATATATCTTAGCGTGATAAATACAAAACCAATCTATACCCAGAATAAAAAAAATCTATAAGGGGTAAGACCATAAGGTTTACCGGTAAACCCCTTTTATGGATGACAATAAGAATATTCCAATAATATATTGTTTCCATAATACCAACCACAGGTGTTTTTAGCATAAGTCATGGCTTTATTTCTTAAGGTAAAATTTATAATCTATCATAAAATTCTCTGAAATGAAAGAACATGTAGACCCCAAATAAAAAAAAACATTATCATAATTTTAATAAAAAACTAATGTATCTAACACCACATCATTGGGTGTTCTAACATAAAATGAAGTAGTTGAAAAGTATTTATTCATACATTTCTTATTTTGACAAGGATGGAGTCTATCTGTTATTCCTATATTTTGATAACTACTCACATAATGTCTTATATTATTATAATTAAATCATATTTCTATTATATTGTAATTATTGTTTTTATTATATTCACTATAGTAATTAGACACATGTACAAAATAAATTCCTCAAAAATACTTCCCTAATTTTATAATAAAATTTTTAGGGGTATTTTTAACACACTTATTTCAAAGAGAAACTTGATTTTATAAACTTTGTATTTCTTTGAAGGATGCTTTCCCATTAACATCCATTTAGATAACAATTTATATATTTTTTAATGGTATGTATAATGATTAGTAAACTCTATTTACACCATTAAAATACATCAATTTTTTTCATAAATTCTTAATTTGTGAGAAGCCATTATTATTTTCTATTTGGGATTCAATCTTGAGTAAAACTGATTAATTTTACTATCAAGACCTTGAATAAAATTTGTTGCATATATTTCCAAATAGTTAAAAGTTTCTTCATACATGGTTTTTTAAACATCCTATTTTTTAATCGGTTAGAACAAATAATTCTCTATTTTATGTGAAAAAACATTAGAAATATAACTCTCAATAAAAATATTATTAAATTAATTTCATTCCAAGGAATAATTGTCTTATCTTTATATGATATTCTTAACCATTAAACACCACTTATTTTCTTAAACATTGAAATAATATTTTTTAAGAGTTACCTTTTGATGTTTTAAACAACCCATGACTTTCAATATCATTTTCATATATTTAACCCATACTTTAGCTATGATATGGTCAATTTATTTTCTGAATACTAGGGGTATAGTTTCATGAAATTATCTATAATGGTCACATTATTCAATGGTGAATGGGGGTTTTCTCACATATAGATAAAAAACATTTATAACCTATATAAATTGATATCTCATAGTAATAAATTTCACTACTATAATTCCAACAATTTTATGTTGTTTATTCAAAAATATAATGTCCACTTGGTGTCTTCACACTTAAACTTCCCAACTTATTTTATTGAAAACGATTCTGAACAAACATATTTTTTGTGATGATACATGGAAATATTCAAAATTTATTTCATGATAAACAAAATATAAATTATCTTTAGGGCTTTTAAATATATTATTCTAATATGTAAACTTATCTAAATAATTTTCTTCATTCCAACTATAATGACTCATCCTCAAAACATTAAATAATCATGAGTTTTAAATCATGTATTCATTTCCATAAATTTCGAGGATCTTTATAGTTTAGTGTTTTAGTGAATTAGTTCCTAACAAATTCATAATAAACCCATACATTACAAATTATACACTTTCACTCAACATATATTTTTCATACACAACAATAATTTTAAAATGAAATATGTTTTCTCTTCATGAAAAATATTCCCGACCCTCAACCTAATTTCATCATTATTCCTAGTCATCCATAAACTTTGTGAGAAACTATTTAAATTGTAATATGAGTATAATAAGATAATTAAAGGGAACATAAAAAGATTAGAACAAATTTATTAGTATATTTCAAAACCCTGAAATCATATAAGATAATTTTCTTTAAACATAATAACGTTTTGGATCAACTAATACTGTATTTAAATATGAAATTATATTTACTACACAATGTTTTTTAGAAAACAATTTTAAAAAATTATAAGGACAATATTATAGTCATGAGGGCTTTTTTTAAAAACATGAGAACCCATGAAAACCATTTTCTAAAAAAACATACCTTTTTACCCTGAGAAGGAATAATCAATCCATTAAATAAAAGATCCTTATCTTACATTATGAAACCAAAATATTTCCATGAAAAATTATTATAAATAATTAAAACTTAATGTAGGTTTATTGGGACATAATCTTCAAAGATATTTTATAAGAACCCTTACAAAAAACCCATATAATTTTTATAACATACTTTATTAATTCCAATATAATTCTTTGAAGAACATAATCATTATCAAATACATTGTAGATCTATTTTTGGATCACCTATAAATTTAAAAAACTTCCAATGAAGATAAAATTTATAAATCACATTTACTATTTTTTTCAACAATCAAACAAATAAAAATATAATTTTACCCCATGAATTGTTTTTTTGAATATTGATATGTCCCTCCCATTAAAACACAATTTTCTATAATTACAAAAAGAAAGGGAAGGTGGGCCTTTATTTATATAAATAATGAATATTATAATTTAAACTAAACATAAAATAGTTATGGTTACATAGTGAAAATATATTTATGTTGTATATGTTAAAATCGAATAGTCATTTTGCCTTTTGAAACTAAATTCAAAACATCATGTATGAAATATGTAAAAGATTCATATTGAAGACATTTGAAGGAAAGTGAAAAGGTAAAAAAAATATCAATTTTAATTAATTTATTTAAACAAATATACATCCTTAAAAGGATATTATTAATATTTATATATATATTTTAAATTAATAAATTAAATTGTTAATACATTTAAAATAAGGGTTTATGGTAAAGTGGCTCTGAGTCTGGCTATGAATTCTCACATAATTTTTTATCCTTAAAAATAATAAACTTATATTGAATATTTACTTACATAATAAACTTTTTTATATCTATTACTCCTTCTATTTAACTTTTATTCATTTCACATTAAATTACTTAATAAATTTTGTTCATGTTATATGTTTTGGGAACCTTCTACTTATATGTCAGAAATAGCTGGGGTAGGTTGACTATGGTCAATGATTTCATTATTACATAAAATGTAGAATCTTAATCACAACATACATGTTATTTTTAAACATTAAATATAGCATTATAACCATTCATTATTAACATACATGAAAAATTATTTACTTAGCTTTATTGAGGTGGTAATCCACCTGTACCCAGGAATAATGTTATAACTTTTCAATCGATGAAAAAGTAAGATAATAGATGATATTTTATAATTACATCATGAAAATTGTTTCATTAATATCATATATATTAACTAAATACATCACAGTAACCATCCTTGTGTGGTAGTAATTAAAAACCAAATGCATCCCATTGTAGAGGTGGTAATCCATTCAAACGAATGATTGATGTTTTCATTTCCAACTGGATAGAAAATTAGATAAATAATGGTTTTATAAAATTATTAATAACATTTATGTATATCTAAGAAATTATTTTTATTAATTCATCATGTTTGATGTATATTTTAATGAGGAAGAATAATAAATAAACCAAAAATAAGGCGGTTATGACTTATACCTTCCCATCAAATAAACTCTCTTTTCAAACACATTAAGACATCTAGATTTCATCATTTTATGAGACAAGTATCTATATGACATGGGTTGTGATGGTTTATAGATATTTTAATAGGGGTTGGATTATATTTTATTCTCAAAATGTGAGAGGAAGAAAGGATACCAGGTGCCAAATTATAAGTAATGGGATTAAAACTCACGGTAATACTTAATTTTTCGAATCAATATAAATTAATTTTCATAGTCAAGTTTTAAAATTGAAATATTTCAAATATTGGATGATTAAGAGTAAAAATACTCCCAAAAATAATATTTGGATGAGTTTGGGTGATGTTTTCACCCTTATCTCATAGTTTTTATCGCCAACTATCTCTTTTGATGATTACGCCAATATAAATGTTTTTTAATACATAGGTGTCACGAAAGGTGAAATAAATGGACATGTGACCCAAAACTAGAAAATGATTGACATTCTAGACAAAATTAAATTAAATTTGATGGACATAATAGTTTTATTAAATTTTAATCCCCAAATAAAATAGTATTTTACATAATATACCATTAAAGTCATTTTAAAGACTATTCACATTGTTTGACTTTAATGACATCTTGATCGTAATGATTTTCGAATATAAAATTTTAAAACATAACTAATAATTTATATTTTTCTAATTATTTATTGGACCATAATAATTCATCCAAAATTTATTACTTTTAATGTTTTTAACTCATTTTATTGATTTGACTATTATTTTAATACGCATTGTTTGTTTGTTGTGTAAGGATTTAAATTAATTTTTCCATCAATAAAAATTAAAAATAAATTTCCATGTTATAAAATTAAATAATATTTCAAATTATCATGTATAAACTTATAAAAACATTTTATATCCAGATAAAAAATATTAGATATATTAAAATAAAAAGGGTGACATTTAGTTTTTATTTTTTACATTAAATTATATTAAGGTCATTATAAAAGGAAAGTGGAAATAAATTTCGACATTTTATATCCTCATATAGTTTTGAAAAAAAAACTAATACAATAATATAAATAATGGTCCTATGAAGATTTTTATTTCGAATATAATATTTTTAACCCTATTTTACATGTTTTACTCTTACCAAGGTGACAAATATTTTCTATGTTTACAATGAATATTGAAAAAAATTACATGATTTTTAAAAAGTGGACCAAAATATTCATAATATCTTTTTTTTTAATATTTACTTTCTATAAATAGAATAAATCTATTTTAGTATAAATGCGTAAAACGAAATGAAAAATAGTTTTTATGAAAATGTGTTTTTAATCCAAAAAATAAAATTCTACTAAAATAATATATTATTTTGATACCTGTATAATTAATTTAATTATTTACAACTAAAGAAAAATTGTTTTCATTTAATATAAAACTAAAAATATAATTTTACTTTTATATTAATTAATTTATTGAAAATAAATGATAGTTTTACAAAAATCAATGTCTTTCACTATTCATGTAAAAATTAATATTTTCAAAAAACTATCAAAAAATTACTATAATATAATTTTAACATGATTATATAAAAACTTATTTTCATTTTTTGAAAAAAAATTATAAATTTAAAAATTAATATTTATAATAAAAACCTATAATGTGTGAAGCTGAAAATAGTTAGTATAAAACTATACTATTTTTTATTAAATAATCACCTAATTTTCCTATATTGAATATAAATATATAAAATATAATAATAAATATTTTAAATTAATGAAATATATCTAATATCAACATTACCTTGGTGGATAAAATAATAAGGTTGAAGAGTTAAGGAAAGAAATTGAAAGTATTGTGGAAATATTATCCATGTTCCAAAGAAAAATACCACCTCAACCAATTACCAAACCAAAATTAATTGTGAAAATTAAAACCATAATAAATGGAAAGGAAATTCATTCCCCAAACACCCCCTAATCAAAATAAATCCAATAGAACAAATAAGAAAATATTTCTAAAAAATCAAGATAGAACTCTGTGAACCAATCTAAGGGAGAAAGAAATAGTAGAGAAAAGAAATAATTTAGAAGAAATAAGATGAGAATAGATACACCAATAAAAAATATATCATCATTAATTTTTTTACAAGTATAATAATCATGATATATTTCTTAACACTCAAACCAATTTTTATGTGAATAATTCTATATTATAAATGTAATATTATTTAAATATGCTTGTTATAACCCATGAATTGAATAAGAGGGTATGAATATGATTAATTTGATTATAAAATATTTGTATAAAAATCATACTAAATAAAAATATAGTTATTATTTCTTAAAAAACTATTACTAAAAATTTACTAAAGTCATTTTGTTCTTCAAAAATATAATTTTCATTACATAATGATTTAATTTCCTTTTTGAGTTTATATTATATTCATTTAATAAAAAATTTATAAATTATATATTATAAAATGGATATTATTTATGAAATTATAATATCAGAGCTACCCTGTGTTGAATGTTTGTAATTTTTTGAAATGATTCATTTTTTCATTAAATAGTGACAATATAACGATTCTATTGAAGATTATCTTTACCATTAAACTATTTAAAAAGCCTTATTTTATTTTTAATTTGTTTTAATATTTAATAATTTACATTTTATTTATCATAATCAAATTATTTTCATCTGAATATAAACTATGATTAAATTTTTTTTACAACATTTTTATACATAAAAATACTTTTTTTCCTAGAAATTTTTTTTATCTGGTGTTTGGGGATTATATTAGTAATTAATTTATACCACTTATAGGAAATTAATATTAGGAATTTTTTTTTATTTTTTGATATATAAATTCAAATTTATCCTAGGCTGAATTTTTTTTCTTTTTTTGAAGAAGTTACTTTTTTTGGTGATTATTTAAAAATATACCTTTATAGAAATATGGTATATTTTATGATAACTAAATAAAAATATCTTAAAAATAGTTGTAAGATCTGGAAATTTTGTGGAGGCATGTTCATGTGTAAATTTTGAGTTAGTCTCTTATATAATGGTTAAAAAAATGTTTCCTAAGAATATGAGGGTAATCAGAGATGACCAGAGGGTTCAAATTATGAATGTGTAATAAGATAGGTTATAATATGATTGGTTCACTATTGGTGCATGGTTAGTACTAATCATTCTCCATAACCATAAAACCTATTGGGGGGAGGGTCTATAGTTGGAAAACTACACATGGGGATCCTAGATATCATGTAGCTATGGATATAGCCAAATGCATGACATATACACTGTTTGCAAAACAGTGTGGGCTCCCCAAGAGATCGTGCTACCCAATCCCCCTCTTAGATAGTTCGTGTTCCACAGTTTTCACATGTTTTGGAAAACCACGTAGCCAAACTATGTGCCTCATTTAAGTAGGGGAATTTCACATTTCCCCTTGGATATTTAAGAGTTATTACATGACTTTGTTCCCTTTCCCACCTTTAGTATCTTGAATGAATAACAAGGCAATATCACATCATCCAAGTATCATTGTCCCTCGATATTGAGCTATTTGAATCATCGTTGATTGTGAATCAAGTATCCAGGTGGGTCTAGAACTCCCCTTTTTGAATTTATGAGGATCCATGGCATGATGTTTCCTTCCATTTGAAGCATTTAAACCCATATTTTCTAGTAGATTCTATGTTTTGGATTTGAATATTCTTGAGTTATAATCAGGGTCGAAGGTTGAGTTAACTATTGACTTCAAACTTAGGGTCGGTGTTCTATCAGTTATATCCTATAGTCCTATTTTTTATTCATTTATATGTGGTTTTTTATTTATATCATTGTGAAAAACATTTAATTCCTTGTTATAAAATGATAATTTTTTTTTCTAAATGTTATGTTGGACCTTTCATGGACTTGATGGGATCTTTTGTTAAAGTGTACACTGAGGTTATGTTCCCCCAATGTGAGATTCACTCCCTTGATCATGGTAATTGTGTTGTTAAATGATTAATTAATGGGTTTTTTGAGATTACCAATTGTAATTTTTTTTATTAGTATTACATGAAACAAAGGGGTATTTAGATTAATTTGAATAAGTTAAATGAGTTATGTATTTAAGGTGGAATAATTTGATAAATGGTTTAAGGGGGTAGTGTATGTTCATATTTTTATATGGTTAGTATGTATCATTAATGGTTTTTGTTGGAAATAAGGGGTAAGATTTTCTTGTTATAGATTCGGGTTAATTGTAATGTAGGTGATGAAGCATTGAAATTATGATAAATGTAATGGGCAATCCCATTTTATGTATAATGTGATAAAATTTTTCAAGTGTGTAAAACCTTGAGGATAAATTTTTAATGAAATTTAAATGGATGTAATTCATTGTGGTCCAAGCCATTGTAAGGATGTTGATTATGGCGGTCCATGTTAAGAATGGGGGTTGGATAGGGAATTCCACCCCACGGTAATGGTGATGGTCATAATGGTCCACACTGTGGAAACGGTGTTGGTCATGCTGGTCCACATCTGAAGTAGGTGTTGGTCATGGCGGTCCACATCATAGTTTGGGTACTTGGTCTTATGTTCCTAGGTACATTGAACTTTTAAAGTAAAATGAATTCCATTTATATACACAATGGTTGACCCTCCTTGGTATTGTTTTATAACATGGGAGGACTTACGGATAATTCAAAATATCTTAAATTTGAAACATATTTTATTTACCTTATTTTTCATTTCTTATTTATACTTCATCATAAACAATTATTGACTGAATATTTTTTTCGAAATCGTTAACAGTGTCCAACTGAGTTGTACTCACACCCATCTCAGGCCACTGCTGAGTTCCGGAGAAGACATTATGGTTATAGGTCATGAAAAGGGAAATAATAATATGATTGATGGTTGATATGGAATTGGAGATGAATGTGGTTGATGGAACCTTACATTAAGTTAGGACCCATATTGTGGGATTTTATTTTATATCTTCATGTTGGGATTGTTATGTAACTTTAGACTATATCATGACCTGACCTGTTTATTATTTTTATTTTTTGGTGCTTCCTCATTATAGAAATATGGTATGTGATTTTTTCGGTACTTTTTAGTATTGCATGAAATTCTTCAATGTGATGTCTACTATTGGTTTACTCTTGTAAAGAAGGTATAGACTCCTCATTTATTTGATTAGATCCTTGATGCGAGTCGACAACCTATGGCATATGGGGAGATGTTCTTGACGTCACTTATGACTACGGCTTAAGGAACCAGTTTAGTTGCTCCCATAAAGAGGAATTATAATGTTGTATCATATGTATTTTCTTTTCTACAGTTTTACTATTTAAAAATGGTAGATTAATGATTAGGATGTTTCAAGACATTGAAATGATCTTTTTCTAATGAGTATCTGACCTAGGTGTGGGGTAAATATAACACCTTGTTATGATTTTCAGGTAAAACCTTGGTTATGATTTGTTATCATCCTTATTTTGGTTTGTTTTTGGGATTGTCAGGGATAAATATCATTTTCCCTGAAAATAAACTAGGGTTCATGAATGTTGGATTATTTAAATTTATGGTGTCTAGTTATAAAAATGTAAATGACTTAGTAGGTATCTGCCCAAGTTTATAGAAAGATCAGAGTGGATTGTTTGTGTTTTCAACGTAAAACATGCAGTTTATATATTATGTTGGGAGATTATAAGCCATATAAATGGGTTACATTCCATTTAATGTTCACTGACTATATTTTGTGAACTAGATACATATCATGAGGGGTACACAAAAAATGTAGTAGTATAAAAATGGGTAATGAAATAATTATTGTTTTTAATAAAAATAATGCATTATTTATTTTCAATTAAGACTTTATGGATTCCATTATGTGTAATGGGATTACAAATCATGTAATTATCATGAGGAGTGGTGTTTATTGTTCTATATGGATGTTTTATTTTTTCATTCGTTGTGCAGTCTCCCTATCACTTTCGGTGCTCTCCCCATGAAATTTGTGGTGATCTATGATCCTTTTGGATCTCCAATATAGTGGTTGATTATTGTGTTTGTTAAGATGGACCTCTCTGGGAAAGTGCTCCTTCCAGTTCTTCCTTTATTTGGTAATATTAACCTTGTTTTATTTTTTTTTGTTTTGGATTTTATAATATTTTATATTAATATATTTTTATTTCATTGCGTACTTTGTTATTACATGTCCATTCTCATGGTTACCTTTCACTATTGTTAACGGAAGCTAAGTTTATACCATTTTGAGGTATATTTCTCTATAAAATGGGTTAATGAAATAAATTTCTTCTTATTATTAGAAAATTCCATTTGTTTAATCATTGATTAAAAGTGATAAGTATTTTTAAAGGATTGATTAAAAATGGATGTTTTTTAATATTTTTCTCTTAAAATAAATTTTATTGATTAGAAAATGGGTTTTCAAACACTGAAGCTGATTGGATTCACATTGAAATTATTTTATAAAATTTTGATCATATTTTTGAAAACATATTTTAAAAATTGGATGATTGGGAACCTTAGGTGTGGTGGGAAAGATAATTGGGTAGCCTATGGGTGTCTGGTACCCCTATGAGGTAACGTTTTGGATATTGATGTATTATGGACGGACTTGAGATTAGTTAGATAAAAAATTAATTTTTTTTAGGATCTTGAGTGTATAGTGTGTATTGTCTCATCGTCTAGGTCCCAATATGAGGTTATTTTTCATTGTTGGTTATTTATCTCATGTTTTTTTTATCATGGGTGGTTGTTCATCAGTTTTTGTGGGGGTGTAACACATATCTTCTCTTGATAGGTAATTTCATCAACACATCTTTACTTTCTTTCCTCTTAATGAACATATATGTTTTCATATTTATATAACTTCCACTTTTCATATTTATAGGTTGAGTATATGATAGTATTTTATAAAAATTAAAAGTAAAATGATTTATACGGGAATTGGGATTATGAAAATTCTTTGTAAAACTATTTTATTTTAAATTCTAGAACGATTTAATTCATGTTTTTAGGAACTGTATACACTCTATATTGGTATCCAACTGGACTTTGTTCGAACACCATACTATTCCCTTGTGAAAGAGGTAGATATTGTATTGTTGGATACATGTAATGGGAAAGGAATATTGTAAAATATTTTCTTCTCATTTGTAATTTCCATTATTTTAGGTTAGTTTAGAGGTCACTATTTATCAAATGGAGACTTATGTTCCTATTCGATTCATTCAATTTATATTTTTCTTGTTGTCTTGGTTATATGGAAGGTTGTGTCTCATTTGATTCCACTTTGTTACTTTTCTTGTAGTTCATGATTTGTTTATAAACAAGAATTGATCTATTTTCTTGCTTCACCTCACTATGTGATGACCTTCTTGGGTGTATGGTTTGGTTGACATAGGATTGTCTGTTATAATTTTGTATCAAAGGAAATAATTAACTGTAATTTTTTTATCTTATGCTGAGTTTGGTTGTATGTCTTTGGTAGACCAGAGTTAGGACTATCAATATTCAGATAGTAAGTGTGGAAAAGGGGTCTAGCCAGCTCACTTCGTTTACTAAACATTAGTAACCATGTGTGGTTATATACTTTTACTAGGTTTGAGACATCCGGTTTGGGTCATTTGAATGAAATGTATAATATGTTTATTTTAATTGACCTATTTCTTTTGGGTAATGTATTTCTTGGATAAATTTTTTAAATTTCATTAAATTATTTTTTGTTTGAAAGAATTGAATGAATTTTTAAAGTATTCTGAAGACATTATAATGTGATCATGATCTAATTGGTTCTTTTCTTGCGTTAATTAATAATTTCATCTAAGAATATCTCTTCCTATTCCATGATTGGATGATGTGTGATTGGATACACAGGTGAATCCTAAATTGGTCCGTTTCTTGGTTGAATAATTAATCCTCACTATTCATAGTATTGGTAATGTTAGTGTTAGGAACCTAGGATGTGTGGTGGATCATGGATATGAGTATACTAAGAAGCATCCACCCATATTCTATCATAAAAAAGGATAATAGGAATATGATGATTGGATTGAGTGAAATTAAATTATCTTTAATTTCTTGAAGACTCCTAAAGACATGAAGGTGGGTTCGGCCACATATGTTCTTGGTGGAATGGGAAAGAGATGGTGGGACTCTATTATGAATGGTACGTTTCATTAGTACATTACTTGGGATTATTTCAATATGAACATTAATTAGTAGTTTTACCCTGAGACATTATGGGTAGTAATAACTCAACTGTTTCTATCTATAGAGTAGGGAGAGCATAATGTTCAAGAGTATTTTACAGATTTTTATAATATGGTGAATCTAGAACTAGATCTTGTCACTAACGAGAACCAACGAGCTCAGTCATTTGAGTTAGGTCCGCGACATAATATTACATCGATGATAATTCTAATGTACCTTCTGAACATTATGGAGGTAGTTTATATTATAGATTTGATTGAGGGAAAAATAACTGGGAAGATAGGTTTGGGTGGAGCTTTGGTTAGTGAAGTTGTTGGCCAGGTTATATCATTGGGACAGAAGAGGAATGACAATATTGGCAATGTTATACAGGGCTAGTTCAGGGGAATTTGATAGGGTAGCAGCAAGTTATTTCCAATCAGCGGGGATGTCCAGTCATACAATACCTAACTATATATAGGATCCTTTAATTTATCACTATTGTGGATTATTGGAAAATATACAGTGTTTTTATGGGATTTGATGTCCAAGGGTATTAAAATATGATTCACTTTTACCATGGGTTCAACGGCTCATACCGATGCTCCAAAGGGTGGTGGTTTAATCCTCATGACAAGGGGGATATTAACATGGATATCCCCACATATCTTTATGCTGAAGATTTTGTAACAGATGAATTATAAGTAGGTCTAGTTAATATTAGAGGTACAATGTTTATTTCATCTTCTATTGCTATAGATTCACTTGATATAGGTGCTACAAGTTCCTTCATATCAACAATGTTAGTTAAAGTGTTACATTTACATTCTGATGTTATGTAATAATTATTGGATTCTTCCATACTATTGGGAAAGAGGTCCAAATAATGTTTTAAGTGTTCTGCATGTCAGGTGATATTAGATGATTTTGTGGTAGAATGGTACTTCTTAGTTCTTGATCTTGACATCATCAAATTGACTGTTGCATGAATTGGATGATTAGTCTTAAGACCTAGATAGACTATTATCACTAATGAGTATAGTTCTTATCTACCAATGAGGTCACTCATGTATTCCAGGGTGGGTGGGACTCTATAACGAGAAGTGTGGGGCTGATTGTTCCTTATGATGGGGTAATATAGTGTCAGTTGTTAGAGATGTTTCTTGATGTAGTTGATCATTGTTTGGTTGTTCAACTTTCTATAGTAGTGAGTACATACTCCAAGTTCATTCTAGATAATTTTTTTTGTTTTATCTCTATTGATTAAGGTTGATTTTACTATTGACCAACTACCCTGTACAATGTCAATTTCTATGCCATGTTATCAAATGGAACCTAGTGAGTTTGTGGAACTTAAGGTCCATCTTTGGGACTTAGATTATAAATGACATATTAATCCTAGTGTGTAACTATGGGAATCTCCTATCCTCTTTTCTAATAAAGAATATAAGAGCCTAAAACATTATATTAACTATCATATGATAAATTGGGCGACTGATAGGAAAAAATATATATATTCTAGGTTTTAGGGCCTTTTTAACAAGCATATATGGGTTTATAAGTTTTAAAATATTGACCTTTGTTCATGGTACCAAAAGTTTATGTGGTGAGAAGAGGATACACCAATGTATTAGTACTAATGATGCTGTTGGATTTTTTAGTTTCTAGTTATGCGATTCAGCCTGACTAATGCTTATACAGAGTTTATGACTTTGATAAACTAGATCTATCATTAATTGATGGTATATTTTGTAATTTTTTGTCATCTATATATCTTCCAATCCTAGATAAGGGATGACCACAAGGACCTCTTGGATATCATTCTTCAAATCATGTAGGAAATATACTATATGGAAACAATTCCAAGTGTAAGTTTGGGATCCAAAATTTTAAATTTTTGGGAAATTTTATTTCGAAGAGGAGTGTCTCGGTGGTTCTAAAAAAGAAACATGATGTGATATCCTGGGGGAATCCAAGAAATGTTTTTGAGATACAAAAGTTTATGGGTTTGGCTGGTTACTATAAGCGGTTTGTTTTGGATTTCTGTAAGCCTCCATCTTATATGAGTACTTTAATCCATATTTTTGAAATGTTTTAGGGGAATTAATACATTTAAAGAACATTTTAAGATCTAAATATGATTTTAAATTTACCAATAGTTTTTATTCTTCCATATTTAGTTTCTGGTTATGAATTTTTCTAAGATGCTTTTGGTATGGGTTTGGGATGTGTCCTTATCTAGGTAAAATAAGTGGTGGACTATGAATCATGATAGTTTTGGCCTCATGGGAAGATATAACCCAACCCTAAAAATTAGTTAGAAAAAGTTATATAGGCACTAAAGACGTGTTGTCACTACATTTTGAGGATAGTTTTATATTTTATTTGGATTATAAGTTCTTGAAATATATTTTTACTCAGAGAGATATGAATTTTACATAGGGATGATGTGTAGAGTATCTTTAGACTTTTCATTTTGATATTGAATACACTAATGAAAAAGAAAACATGGTTGTTGATTTATTGAGTAGAAAATTGATGACATAATCATTGAATTAATCAGTTGTGTATTGGTCTATGATGAGTTTTTTTGAGCTTGGGAGTGGAAGAGGCTGGTGGATATGTGTTCTTGTATTTAGTAAAAGAAGACTCATCTTTGGATGATCAATTTTGGATTGATCAAGTGACATACATCGAGGTAAGAAAACTTAGTGTAAGACTTTAGGCTGGGGAGACCTCAAGTGAGTGGACCCTCTCTCTAAGTGGGTTTTTATGCTTTTGTGGTAGGTTGATTGTTCTATTTTATCTAAAGAAGTAATTGATGTAAAGTGGACACTAACTTTTGTTGGTCCATGCACCCTAAGGATATTAAGATGCATCTTGACTTAATATATCGGTATTCGCCGCAAGGGATGTGACAATTGATTGTATATTTGGTATCGTGGTGTATTACTAGTTATAAAATTAAGGAAGAGAGGTTAAGAAATTCATGTTTTTTATACCTTACCCATTATGTTATGTAGGTGGGATGATATTTACATATATTTCATCACTGGTTTTTGACAGAATCTTAATAAAAAGGACGTGGATTTGATAATATTTGATCGAATTAAGAAATCATCACATCTCTGATCTATCCAGGAGACAACCAGGTTAATCATATTGGGGACGTATATGTTTTAGAGATTGTGAGACTTCATGTGGTTCCCTTCTGCAGATGTATCTGATAGGGACTCAAGGTACTCATTCGGGTTCTAAGATGGTTTGAAGGAGGTGATGGGCTTATATATTAGAATGAGGACATCTTGTCAACCATATATAGATAGATAGATAGATAGGAATATCCAGGTTCTATAGGATATTCTCTGGGCCAGTGTGCTTTATTATGGAGGATTGTGGGAAAATAATTTTCTTCTTTTCAAGTTTTCTTATAAAATAGTTATCAAGCCTCAATTAGGATGGTGCCCTTCAAGGATTTTTATGGGTGGCCATATAAATTTATCATGCACTGGGTAATATTTAAAGAGTGGTCCTTGGTTGGTTTTATTATTGTTTAGGAGATGATGGAGATGGTACAGTTGATCCAAAAGTGATTAATCATGATGCATAGTAATCAAAAATTTTATGCGAACTATCATCATCATCCTCTAGAGTTTGAGGTGGGTGATTATGTTTTTATTGAGTTTCACCACACTCAGGACCTCATCATTTGGATAATAAGGGTATGTATGTATCAAGGTTTTTGGCCCACTTTTAGATCGTTGGACGACTTGGGAATGTAAAAAATCAGTTTGACTTACCCTATGGTTTGATTTCTATCAATGACATGTTTTATGTTTCCCAACTGAGGAGGTATAAACTAGATCCTTACCATGTTATTGGATGGGAGTATGTTTATCTTGAGACTGAAACCACTTTGGTTGATTATCCTATTCATATTACAGATCACCTAGAGAAGGTGTTATGTTGAAAAATGATTTATATGGTCCATGTACTATTGAAGTAGTGATGAGATAACCATGATATGTGAGAGAGAGAAATTTATAGAGGTATTAGTTTCCTTAACTATTTATGACTCCAAAAATCTTATGGGTTTTTTAGGATAAAAAGAATTTATAGTGGGAAGAATGTAACACCACAATATTCTTTTCAAGTACACCTTTATTTATGATTCATTATCATCATTGTTTGGGCGCATTTCTGGGATTCATGGGGATTGAATGCCTTTGATAGTAAAATTACCTATGGTTCTGTGATTTAGGATTATTTTAAATAATGGAGTATATATATAAATGTGTTAAAGACAAAGAAAGGTTTCTCACAAGTTCAGAGAACATTCAGAGAGGGGACTTTGGGTTTTCTTCCTAAAACATTTAGTTCCTTTAAGCTTTTGGGTGACGAAACTCCATATAAATATATTACATGTCCTGTAATGTTCACCAGGAGGATGATGTGAACTAGATTTATAACTTGAGCGGTCTACATTAAATGTATTAGTTTCACATCATGTAATGAAAAAAAATCAGGTTTTTATTAAAAATATAATTAATTTTTATTTGATTTTAGTCGTCATGGATTACATGATTTTTAATGGGATTACATAATTTTTAATTATCAGAAAAAGAAGTTTTTATATTGTATTAGAGGTGTATTAATCATTTCTCCATAGTACCTCCCCCTCTAACATCCATAGTTATCCCCAAGTTATTTATAGAGATATTCGATCCAACTAGATCATCCTTTGGGGGATTGATCATCATGTTGGTAATGGTGTGACTATACAGGTAAGAATTCCTTCTGGTTCTTCCTATCTATATTTTTAGAAACTATGTTTTCTTTGTATTTGTGTTCCTATTTTTTATTTGATAATATTTTCTATCAAATTTTTTTAGTTTCTTGTAGTTTCTTATTCTTCAAATTCCATTCCCGTGGTTTCCTTTCATTATTTTTTAAGGCATATTAGTTTATACTATTTTGAGGTAGGAGTTTCTATACAATGGGTTAATATAATTAATTTCTTTTTCTTCATGTAAAATTACTTTGATAAGTTAATTTATTTGATGTTATATGTGTTTTAAAGGATTTATTAAATAAAATTCAATTTTTTTTTACTTAGGAAACATATTTTATTAATTAGGAAATGGGTTTTGAAATATCAGGGTAGATTAACATGGATTTGAAAATGTTTTATAAAATTGTGAGCATGGTTTTGAAATTGAATTTTTATAATTGGAATATTGGGTTACTTGGATATATCAGAAAAGAGAAACATGTATCCTTAGTGTGTGTGGCACCATAAAGAAGTTACCTTTTTTATATTGATGGATTTTTATAGGACATGATATTAGTTGGATACAATGTTATTCCTATTTGGGATCATTAATGCTTATTACATATATTCCTATAGTCTAGGAACCAATATGAGGTATTTTTTCATTTTTGGTTATTTATTGCATGATTTTTTTATCATTGATTCTCATGGTTTTCATGTGGGGTTATAATACATAGCTCCATAAGATATGTTATTTCATGGATATGTTTTTACTTTGATTACTCTTAATGGGTAAATACGATTTACTATTTATATAACTTCCAATTTTCATGTTTATAGTTTGATAATATGAATAGATTTTTGGAAAAACAAAATCCAAATGAGTGAAAAATGAATTGGTTTTATGAAAATTCTTTGTACTACTATTTTTTTAACACTATAATAATTTCATTCATGTAATTATAATTTGTATATACTCTACGGTGGTATCCCATTCAGATTTTTTCTCACACCATAATGTTTCCCCTGGGGAAGTTATAGATGTTTTATTAGAGGATACATGTATAGGGAAGGTAATATTTTATAATTATGGATTCTATTTTGGTGTTACCATCAGTTTAGGTTGGTTTGGAGGTGACTATTTGTCACATAGAGACTTGTGTTCTTATTTAATTAATAAATTTCTTATTTATGTTGTTTGAAATTAACTGGATTTTTATAAAGGTATGATTCATTATTTTTGCAGTTAAATTACCTTGATAAATCTTGGTAAACGTGCATTATGACATAAGGAAGGTACCATGAACATCTTGGGCTTTTTTGAGCCTAGGGTTTTGGAAATTATGCTAAAGGGGTAGGCCGCACTGTTACCACATGGTTAGTACAAACCATGTGGGATAACCATGTGGGAAAATTTTGTAATTAATAAGGGTCACATGGTTTTTTTTGCAACCATGTGACCCTAGACACCTGCCCATGTAAAAGATACCAAGGTTGGATAGTTGAATTTATCACAGTTTGAGCATTATTAGGGAAAAAATAGACCTTATCCACATGGGGTACCTCTTTGGGTAGTAATGGAAGCACAATTTTCTCATGGTTTGTCCAAACCATGGGGCCAAACTGTGCACCCTACAATTTTTAAGGCGAAAAGATTATTTATCCCTTAATGAAACTGAAAAGATTTTTTATTCTTTCTTTAACCACATTATAGATTCTTTAATAACTCATATATTTAGACTTCAAATCAAGATCCATCAGATGCATTGTTTAAATAGAGGTATTCACTCTATTCATTTTCCTTCCATTCTATGTTTATATTCATATCCATTAATATATTTAGGTGAAAGAGCTTTTTCCCAATTTTCGGATTGTTGGTTGATTATTTATTTTTCATTCAAACTACTTGAAATCTAAAGTTAATATGAGATGAAAAGTCATCCATATCCCGAACATAGGTTGTATAGTTGTTTTCCCTCAAAGGTTGGTTATTTTCATAGATTTACCATTATGCTGCATGTATTCTTTTTCCATGTGTTGCCTATAATTGATCCTTTAATTTCTAATAAATTTTTCACTCATTGTTAAACTCTTTAGAATCCTTGATTAGTTGCTATAAGATGTTGAAATAAATCATATTCACGCCTTGGGTATGTCGGTTGAACTGCCCCATTTATATTTAATTTATTGAATGACCAAAGAACCTCCAAAATACATTGTTGGATTTATAAATAGAATTTTCCTTATAGGTAGATTCCTAATTCATTATGGAACCTTCATTATGCTATTTTGAACCATGAAATTGGATTACTATTTATGGATTAATTAAATAGCTTGTATTAATTAAATGCCTTGCATTATGATGGGCTTCATTTCTTGAATGAATTAAATGGACTGATTAATTAAATATTAATGGGTGGAAATACCACTCCAGTTAATTCATGCCTATTTATATAAATTATATGAATTTTAATGCCCTTGGTATAGTTTGATATTAATAAATATAATGCATGAAAAGTTTTTCCTAGGGAATATTATTATAAATTTTATTACACCATTTATATTTGTCACGGAACGATAGTTAAGGGACTCGTTGGGCATGGAGTTTCACTCTCCCTTAAATTGGGTGTTGGGAATGATGTATCCCACCATTGAAATAGTTTGGATTGTGGGTATGACACACTATTTCACTTGCTTCATGGGTTGACATGATGACTCAACCACCATCTCGAGTGAGGATAATGAAATCTTGCATTCCTCACGATATGCCGGGGTTGTACCCTTGCTTGAGATTATATGCTCATTTAGACTAGTTATGGATGTCTGGGTGATTCCCCTATCTAGACATCACATAGAATTCTAGGTATAAGGATAATTATATCCAGACATACTTAGCACATATAGGAGGATGAAGTATATGAATATATATGGTTACTGTTCAGAATATCATTATGGCATATGCTGAAGAAGGTAGAGCCACTAGGTGTCCTTTAGGAACCAGAGAATGATGGTGAATATTTATTCAAAATTGCTGGATATTTATTTATACCTGTAGAATACTGTTTCTATGTACACTACTTGGATTAATTCTAGGCATCATTGGTGGTGGACTACTTATATTTTATCCCACACCCTACTCAGGCCACCTTTGGTACTTGAGTAGATTACTTGCCTTCATGTTTTTTAAATGTAAGTTTCATGCAATAGATTCATGAAATGGTTTACTTATAGTTAGATAATGGGAGCAGATGATCGAGCATTTTCTAGAGATTCTAGTGGAGTAGTATTTTGTCTTTATTTTATTTTTGTATATCATATTGTATATGATTGTCTCCTATTTCCCTTTTCGTACATCAGTATTCCATGACATCATGTATTTGAATAATAATTTCAATATCCTATTATTATTATTTAGTTGTAGAATTATTTAATATATTAAAATTTATTATTATATCTATTATATATTCTTCTTTTACGAAAAGTTACTCATCTAGTCATCATAGTGTCTTATTATATAATGGATCTGTTATTGTCTGCAATTTATTATCTATGCAGTGTCACATTGATATGGGGGATGAGTCTTACCACCATATCACATTTACAACCTCACTGCTAGTCCCCAGCATCTGGAATAAGAGGAGAAGCGCTTGAGGCCATGTGACCCACCGTCATGGGGCATGAGTTATGTGGATCTCGGGTCAATATGTTACAAAGTTGTATCAGAGTGATTTATTTTCTATTGTATTACTATTTGGGTATTAGATATAATAATAGGAGAATATAAATTTGTTAAGGAGATTAATTCATATAATTTATACCCCATATATTGGGAAATCCAAAATTTACTAGGATGGAATGTTGAAGTAATTTATTATGTCTATTTTTTTTATACTACTTCACTATAAGTTAACACATGTGTTTTAGGTTTTTAATAATATTCGTGTTCTTGTAGTTTTATTTAGTTTAATGGACCCAATGAAATATGGTAATTACATTACATGTATCATTATTATAATTATAGGTCTAATATGCCATGCATTTTTTCATGCCACATCTACTTTCTATGTGAGCTTTCATATTGCATATTATCAGCACCTTGATTATCTATTAGAAATGGGATGTAATTTCTTTCATATCCAAGAGATCATAATTGATACTTAAAGTATATTCATTTACCTAATTTTTTTCCTACATATGTTAAAGTAGACACCATGGGTAGTCGATTATGATATGTTGAGGTATAAACCATTGGTTTCATGGGATGTAATTTTTTATTGTTAGGGTTAAGTGGACACACAATTGAAATTTATGAAGAGTATGGTCCCTTATAAATTGGAAATGGATATCTATCTAATTCAACCATTTGATGAAATTTAAATACACAATGAGAAAAAATTTAAAATTAATACAACTTTTTTTAAATGAAATTTTATTCTTATACATGTGATACGAGACCTCAACGTAGTCACAACATTGGTAGTGTGTAGTTGGTGTGTCCCTTACATTCTTACAGCCTGTTATGATTTTTTCTTTCACTTGGACATGGATTTTGGAGTAGGTAGAGAGGTGTGATGTTTTCATAGGAAGACTATATACCTGTCCTATTTATCTATCTATGATCATTAAAACTATTAAATTTGCATCATTGGCATGTTTTTTGAATTGTATTATCATGATTACATGACATCATGCAGTTTTACTCCTTGAAGGTGCTAAAGATCATGCACTAGAGTTGGTGTTCTTTGACCCTCCAGTGATCCATCTTGTAGTTACACCTATAGATCCTCTTCATGTTCCTAATATAGGCACTGACACTGGGTTCCTTGAGGGATTTTTACAGATGGTTAAAAATATTCATGTTGTCGATCGAACAATCCCGACATTGTTAGAGTGGAATCGACAGTTCCAGCAGCATCATCCCTTATTTTCAAGGGATGGAAGACATCACATCATTGAGTCTTAGCTCAAAGCTATTATGTCTATATTTGAGTATATTAAGATTCGTACATAGTGGAGGGTCAAACATGATCTTAAATGCTCTGATATTCTTCAAATCGATGGTGGGATGTTATTATCTTGGAATATCAGCACATAGATATTGTTTATGTAGATTTCTAGATGACCTTCTATTACTATTTCTTTCCATAGACTCCGCGAGATGAAAGAGTTATAGAGTTTATGAAAATGAAGTTGGGAGGCATGTTTGTTATGGAATACTATTCTTGTTTTAGATATTTGTATCATTTTTATCCCATTACAGTGGGTGATGATATTATGCCCATTACATGATTGGATGATGGGATGGTATAAATCATCTGATCCTAGGAAACCATTTTTAGAGTCACTACCACTTATGAGATAGTAAATCTAGACCTCATTATAGAATGGAATTTGTGGGAAGATGATAGAGTAACTCAAGGAGGTTAGACCCCTAGATCTATTAGTGTTTCTTATAATAGGAGAAAGAATCACTTCATGGGTTCTCACAAGGGTTTCAGCAGTCAGGATCCTCATATGGATAGTTTCTTAATATGTCACGACTGTGGAAAGACGAGACATATCAAACCCCAATGTTTATGAGAGCAGTGGAATGAAAAGTTTGTAGTAGGATGAGGAATATCCAATAATTCTATTTGAGATTTACATTAGCACCTAGTGTGAATGGGTATACAGCAATTTCACATTCTGGAGTGGGGATTGTAGTACCTCCTCAGGAAGGGAGCTGTAATACCACCAGCCATTCAGGCTGGGGTAGTGCATGAGGCAAAGTAGTCAGTCTCATGATACTTAGTGCTAAAATAGTGGGCCAACTCAGGGCAATCTAGATGTTGCTTAGGAATGTGGATTAGGCCAGTTATTTGAAGTGAAACCAATTCCAACAGAGTATAGCCTGAAAACATCTATAGTTCTATGTAATGTTCTAATATCCTCCAATTTTGTTTCTTGATTATCATACATAAGTGATTTTCACTATTTTATATTGGAGGAAATCATAGAGAGTACAGGCCATGAGATTAATTTTTTTTTGGTATAATAAGGCTTGATACACCATTAGCTATATGATCAGAGAGTGTATGACGGTGTAATTATTTTCCCCTTAAGATAGGTATATACCTCTTCATATGGAATTTTTTCATAATAAACATGAATGGGTTTTATGAAATCATCATGATGAACTAGATAGTTCCCTATCAAGACCACATTGACTGCTATCATTGGAGGGTGATGTTTATATCCCCCTAGGGAAATGGTAATTTGCATTATGGAGAATGGTTTGTTCTTGAATCTTAATATAGAGTCAAGGAACAGAGGTAGGATAATTGTAATGATGAAATTTCTAATCTTTTCTTGGATAGTCAGGGGTTATGACCCACTATTTTCCCTCCTATAGTGGATAATTTCAAGGATGTCTCCCCTGAAAAATTTTCTATTATACATACTCTTTCATAGATATAATTTAAAATTGATCTAGTTATAGGAGTAGGTCCAGTGATTATTCCTATTTATTATATAGAACGTATAGATCATTTATTTCTCATGAAATAATTAGAATATATGAAAGATAAAGGATTTATATAATCAGAAACTTCTCCCTGGGGTTCACCAGTATTTTTTTCAAGAAGGAAGATGATACCGTAAGGTTTTTCATGGATTACCATAAGTTGAACTATCTCATTGTAAAGAACAAACATTATCTGCCTCTAATAGATGACCTATTTTTTCTGATCGAAGGAGAAAGAGTGTTTTAAAATATTGATTTTATGTCAGGCTATCATTAGGTGTGTGTTAGGACATGATAAATACCTCATACAACTTCCAAGAGAAGGTATGGTCTCTATGAGTACCAATTCATGCCCTTTAATCTCAGGAAAACACTTATAGTTTCATGGATATAATGAATATGGTATTCCAACCATATACAAATTCATGTGTGGTCATATTTTTTGAGGAAATCTTAGTATATTAATAATGCATAAATGACCATGCCAACCATATTAAGATCATGATTAATACATTGATAGAGAATAATATTTATGTATATCTAAATAAATGAAACTTTTTGATTGAAAAATTCAACTTCATAAGTCGCATTCTCTAAGAATCAAGAGTTTTAGTAGAACTAGAGAAATTGAGAATTGTAGTTTCTTGGGAGAATCCAAAGAAATTCATTGAAATATGAAGTTTCTTGGGCCTGGTTAGATATTATAAATTCTTCATATAGTATTTATCATGCTGAGAAGTGATGATTAAGGGATTGATAAAGAAAGGTATGAAATTTATATGGTCAGAATATTGTGAAGCAGCCTTTCAAAAGTTGAAGGGATGTTTGAGTTCAGCATTAACCCTAATTATTCCGAAGGAAGGTAGGAGTTATATATTATAATGTGAAATAAAGGGAAATTTGATTGTATATTTTCTAATGCAGGATGATAAGGTCATAGATTATAGGTCTCAATAGTTTAGGTCTCCTTAGAGAATAACCTAATGCACTACCTTGAGTTAGTAGGTGTAGATCATGCCTTACATGGTTTTAGACATTATTTACTTGGAGATCATTTTTTGGTATACAATGATAAGAAAATACACTTTTACATATTTAAATAGTGATATCTTAATCTCAAGTAGTAAAAAAGGGTTGAGTACTTAGAGTCATTTGATTTTGAGCATGCTTATACACATGGGAAATGAAATGCAGCAGCCGATGATCTAAGGTAGAAGACTCGGATATATGCTGTTTAGGAGGATATTGAAGAATTGATGATCTTGAAACTATTTTCAACGATACATGTTGAGGTTCAGTTGGAACATAGACAATCTATCCTCTCACCCTTAATAATGAATCATAAATTCATGGAACATTAGATATGGAAACAGCTATCTTACCCCGAAGGCTTTGTCCTAAGGTAGAGTATCTCAGATAATGATTCATCTTATGTTTAGACCTTGGATAAGGATGAGACCATATTCTTTCATTGGAATGTTTGGGTTCTGGATGACATTAGAAATGTGATTATGTTGAAATTTCTTGCCACATCTTGGGTAGTACATTCTGGTGTCACCATGATTTTACAATATTTTCATAGCCCATATATATGTCCTAGTATGAAATGATAGATTTTTGGATTTATCACTCGATGTTTCACCTTTCATCGAGTGAATGTGGAACTTCATAATCCAAAAGGTATTTTAAAGATGTTGTATACTCTTGAGTGGAAATGGGATGATGTTTCTTTAGATTTCATGTCGGGTTTACCTAGGTCACCTTGTAGAAATGACATGAGTTGGGTTTTCATTGAACATTTGATAGTGTTCACACATTTCATAACTATGTGAGAGAACTTCTCATTAGATGAGATAGTGAGGCTATACATAAATGAGGTTGTAAATATTCATAGATCTCATTATTCAATAATTTTTTACCAAGACACTAACTTTATCTCATAGTTCTAGAAGGGGTTATAGATGGCATTCAGTACATAAGTTCTTGTAAGAGTAACCTATCACCTTAAGACTGATTGATAAAAATAGTGTACAATTCAGGTATTATATGGCATACTTCATGCATGTGTCCTTGACTTCATATATTCTTGGGAGAAACACATAACCCTTGTTGAGTTTTTGTATAACAGTATATTTCAGGATACCATAAATATGGATACTTATGAAGACTTATATGACAGGCCTTTCCATTTACCATTATGCTGGTTAGAGGTATGGGATATAGCTTTTCTTTAACCACCTCTCAATTATGAGGCTAAAAATTAGGTCCAATTTTATATAAAGATCGTGTTGATGAACCAATCTAGATAGCTAGAATTTTCCAATTGATTCTATTAACCTATTGAGTTTGAGGTTTGAGACTATGTTTTCTTACAAGTTTCTCCCAGGTTGGGCTATCAGAGTATTCAAAAGTAGTTTAATCTCTCACTTAAGTTTGTTGTGACCTTTGAGATTTTGAAACAGATTGGACTAGTGGCTCGCTAGATAGGACATCCTTAGAGATACCAATATATGAATGATTTATTTCATGTATCTCAACTTCTTTAATATTATCCAGATCCATCACATGTATTTCAAACTACTGATCTTGAGATAGATATGGATACTTCCTTAAAGTATCATCTAATCTTTATTGTGGATTTAATAATAAAGACACTATGAATTAGGCTAGTTCCTTTGGTACAGGTTCTATGGTTGCCAAAATTTTTATAGGAAGACACATGGGAGTGGGAATTGGTCAGAAATATCTACTAATGATAAATATATACCCTCAAAATTCTAAATGTTTGATGAGTTTATTTAAGGTGGGGTAGTTTTAATGACATGAATTTTTATGAAGGTATGAATCATTTGTTCTTAGTTAATACACTTGTTTAATCATTGTAAAATGTGTTTTGGAATAAGGAAGGTCCCAAGAGAATATGAGGCTTGTTTAGAACATAATTTTTTTTTTAAAATTGGGGGAAAAGGTTAGGCCATATGGTTACCACATGGTTAGTACTAGCTGTGCGGGGAAACATTTTAATGAATTAGGGGACAAATGGTTTTTCTACAACCCTGAGACCACATGCTCATGCTCATGAGAATAACTATAGAGGTTAGAATGGGGGATTTCTCATGGGTTGTGCACGGTTAGGGAAACTGTGTGCCTTAATTATGTAAGGTACCTCTCTAATAAGTATAGGGATCATAGTTTGTGTATAGTTTTTCCAAACTGTGTAGAAAAACCATACGCCACCAATTTTGAGACACAAATGAATATTTATTCCTTAATGAGACATAACATCTTTTTTCTTATTTCCTACTTCCCATTCAAGAGGTTGGATTTTCTCTCTCTTCCCCATTATCCATTTTGAAGCCTATTATAGGTTCTTTAGTAACTCATAGATCTGGAATCAAAATCAAGATCCTTTGGAAGAACTGTATTTCTAGACGTATACTCTCAAATCCTTTTCCTTCCATTATATGTTTTTCTTCATGTCATTTTCTCTATTAATATGAGACATCATTTCACTTATTTTCCTAGCGTTGGTTAGTTTTTAATTTTTATTGAATAATACCTTTAATATGATGTTTATATCAAAATAGGATACATATATGTCCCCAAGGCGGGTGGTATGGTTATTGCCCCTCAAAGTTGTTATGTTTTCATAGTTGCGCAGTTGTACTACACACCCAATTTTCTATTCAGTTCATATAATTGAGTTCCCTGATTTTAAATAAAGAATTATCTCATTTTTATTCTCTTAATGATCTTTGTTTAGTAGTTAGAGGATATTGAACTTTATCATCACCAACCTGTGGGGTTTATGGCTTGAATTACACATTTTATCTTAAATTTATTAAAAATCCAAATCACCCCATATGTTATTGAATTTATTTATTAATGGAATTTACATTTTAGGTAGTTTATTAATTAATAATGAACCCTCTAAGTGGTTTATTGAACCATGAAATTATATTTCTATGTTTTGATTAATTAAATTCACTGTATTAATTGAATGTATTTCTTCATGACGTGTTTCCCTACTTAAACAAATTAAATATACAGATTGATTAATTATTAATGGGTTTAAAGAGAACACCAATTAATTTACACATATTTATATTGAATATAAGAATTATAATTCCCTTCGTTATGTTTTCTCATGATGGATATACTGCATGAGAGGAAATTCCCCATGTTTATTATTATAAATATGATTATGTCATTGATATTGTCCATGGAATGATGGTTAATAAACTTTTTGGTCATAAAGTTTCACTCTCCGATAAATTAGGTCTTCAACATGACATTTCACACTATTGAAAATATTTGGATGGGGGGAATGATGCACCATGTCCCTTTATTTGAGTGTTAAAATGATGACTCACCCACCATCTCGAGTGATGATAATCACGTATCTCATTAATCACGTGATGTAGAGATTATACACTTTATTGTGCATATAAGATTGTTTAAACTAGTTATGGATATATGAGTTGTGACTCGATCCATCCATCCCCAAGTATTATAGGTATGTGGATACTTACATCTCCATGTACTTTGCACATATAGTTGAAAGTACTATTTATCTATACTAAATATATATTGTTACAACATATATGGTTATAGTTTATACTATCATTAAGGTTTATATTGAAGAATATATAGTCATAAGGAGTCCTTAAAGAACTTGAGAATAATGGTGATTATTTATTCAGCATTATTGATTATTTATTTGTATCTGAACACAACTATTTCTATGTAAACATCAAGAATTAATTCTATATAGTATTGGTTGTGGCCTTCTGGGATTTTATCACATAATCTGCACTGGATTCCATTAGTAACTGAGTAGATTACTTGTATGTAGGTACTAATAATGTAATGCAACCTACAATTGATTTTTATATTCTTGAATTATAGTTGGACCATGGGAGAATATGATCACGAATATGCTTGATATGCTCGTGGAGTAGTGTGTTTTATTTATTGATTTTTATAGCATGTTGTATATGTTTATCCCTTGTTCCCCTTTTCTTACATCAGTATTCCATGAAAACATGTATAAGACTAATCCTTTATAGATATTTTTATTGTTATTCAACAATTTAGTTATTTAAGATTATATAATTTATTATTATCTCAATTTTATATGCTTCCTCTATGGAAGGTTACAGGTCCAATCATCATAATGTATAACTATATGATGCTTATTATATTGTCTATTATTTATTATATCTACAATACCACAATGATATATGGGTATAGTATCCCCACCATACTACCTTTAAAACATAACTACTATTCCAAAGCCTTTAGCATATAAGGAGGTTCAGTTGATGCCATGTGACCAATTAGATCGGGGAAAAGAGTAAGTGAATCCAAGGTTAGGATATTACATTGGTGTCTTGGTTTTTGGATAGTCGTATCTCCATTTATTCTCATTTTTACTATAATTTTATGTAATATTTTTTATATAATCAATATTTTAGGTAATTTATTACTTCACCTCACTCTGTGATGGTCAAATTAGGGGTATGGTTTTAATGACTCAGGTTGGTATGTTATAGGAAAACCCCAGTACCTATAGTGGAATAATTCTTCTTGATGTATTCTATTATTTTTGGATGTTATTTAATCATTGGTTATCCACTTGTTACATAAGGTTATAGATTTATATGGTGTTATTCATGGACCAACATGGAATGAGGTTAGTATATACATGAATAATTTTAGGCACTCATGATTTATGTGGAATTCATCACATAAGAAACTCATAGAAAAGTAGTTTATGGTGGGTTATGGGAAATGAAAATAAATTTTTGTTTACATGTGGATTTTAAGAAAATAGTTTTTGATAAGGAAGTAAAAAATAAAATTCAATTGAAAAGTGATAAATTGGAAGGGCTAAAATAGTGTATGAATGAGAAAGATTTAATTTTTTTGAAAGTGAAATTGTTGAAATGGTGAGGAATATAAGTCTTGTGGTCATGTAAGTTTGGTTCACTCCATATTAACCATGTCACGTGATAGGGATGGTTAAGTGTAGTGATGGAGTGTGATTTTACGTGCTGGAATATTGTATATAGAGTGGCTTGGTTATGAATTATGGTGAGTCTTATTTTGTGTAATTTTTGTAAACTATATATGTGGTTTGAGATTTCAACTTTTTATTATAGAGTGAGGCTTCCATGATTATATTTATAGGTTTGGAAATATGAGGACATCACTTAGAATGACCCTTTTATAGTGGCACATGAACCTCCATTGAATCTCAGAGATAGAGGGCAGTAGAAATTATAATAGAAGTTTGATCATTTAATGTATTTTATGGAGAGGTACAAAGGGTGGGATATGTTGAGTTTGTTTGACTGGATGAGAGTGTTTCAACTACAAAAGCCACTAATATCTTCTAAAGAGGGTGAACCTGATGCATAAAAGTTCTGGATTGAGTACATCTACAAAATACTTGACCACCTGGAGAATCATATCAAGGAGAGAGTCATGTTGGAGGCATATATGTAATGAGGATCACTGTAGTGATAGTAGGATGTTTGAGCTTGGTATAAGAAGTCATAGGGATGACATCTAAGGAATTACAGGAGAAGCTCCGAGAGAATTTTTACACAAGTCTTTAAGGAAAAGGAAAGATGAAGAGTGTATGCAATTTACTTATGGAATTACGATGGTAATGGATTATTCTGGATACATAATAGAATTTCATCATTTTAACTAGATTTTGATAGGATATGAGAATGATATGGATAAGAATTTTAAAGAAGGACTTAGATGTGAGATAATGTTCATGGTAAATATCTCTTATATTAAGTGGTTTTTTAAGTTAGTGTATTAGGATCCCATTTATATGGGGAACCTGAAGGCTGTTTCCATTAGTGGAAAGACAATTTTAGTTGGTAGACCAATTGGTACATCTTTCAATATTAGGAAGTGTATTTATAAGAACCTTCAACATGATGGTGGTGGACAGAGTAGCAATTGCAGAGGATATTCTTATTAGGGAGGTAGTTTTGTTATATTCTACCGGAGAGGATGTTTTGGTCATGTTCATCGTAAGTACCTTCAATCACTAGTGGAGTGATGAGCTTGTAGAATGATAGGTCATATACGAATGTTATTTAGGAATAATCAGCACATAGGTAGTGATGGAGGATCAAGACTAATACAAAGCATCAATAGGGGATCAACTGCCCTATATCAGTTAGGTTGTTAGAGTTCTATAAGCCATAATGGTCAGTGTGTAAGATTCATTACTTTAGGATGATAGTGGCCATATCAGAAGGGAATCATAGTATCTGGGAGTTAAATAGGATCCCAAATTAGGGGAACATGATAGCTAAATTCTATTCAGCCTTCTGTAGTTAGCAGTGACGCCAGACCATTTACAATTCAACATACAATTCATGTAGATTCTATGATTGATTTTACCTTATTTGAAATAGGATCCTCACACTATTTTATATATACCTATTTTTTGTGGGATAAGTACAGTAGTGGAGTATATGTTTGAGGTGATGTTGATGAACACACTGTTGGGGGATATGATCTGTGGGTGTTCATCAATGTAAATGGTGTTCCCTCGAGATTGGTGTGAATCATCTCATTTGGGACTTCTACTTTCTTGAGATTATATATTTTTACCTAATACTAAGGATGTACTGGTCGGATACATATTAGGTTCAAAATGTCTATTATCATAGGATAGTGAGTTTTATATTACTCGGAGGTTACTAGTATGTCTATCACGGGGAATGAAATATCCAAGAAGTCTATACAAGTCTGATTCACATAAAATTATGTGATATGATAGCCTATATTGAAATTTTTATGCATAATAACGAGGGAGTGGAGTATGATGTCTTCCCTCCAATAGTGGATTAATTTTATAATGTGCTTCTTGATTATTTTTTTGGAATTTTCACATGAGAGATATGTTGAATTCACGACTGAGCTAATTCTTGGGGCTGAATAAGTTTCTATTCCACCATATATAACGACACCATCAAAATTCAAGGAACTTAAAACTCTATTGGTGGAGTTATAGAATAATGGTTTTATCCATCAGAGTATCTCACTATGGGGTTCTCCGATTTTGTTTTCTAACATGGCTAATGTGAATTTTTAGTTGTATATTAATTATCGTAAGTTGAATCAGACGATGAAAAAGAATCAATACCATGTTCCCCATATTTAAGACCATTTTAACTAGTTGAAAAATGCTTTTATGTTCTCAAAAATTGATTTGGGGTCAGGGTATCATATTTTGGGTGTGATAACATCTGATATACCATGAACTACTTTTAAAATCATGTATGGATTATTTGAGTTATTTATACTGCATTTTAGGTTGAATAACACACCTTCTAAATTTATTGATTAGATGAACCAAATATTTCACTAATACTGGGATTATTTTATATTTTTTTAGATGAAATATCTATGTAATCCCAAACTCATGAAAACCGTGTTCAATATATTAACTATATCCTCTGAACAATTAGAGAGCATCAGTTGTTAACCAAGCTATCAAAGTGTCATTTATGGATCAAAATGGTAAATTTCTTAGGTCACATAACCTCTGAGGAAGTTATTTTAGTGGATCTAGATACGATTCAAGGAATGGTATCTTAAGAGCATCCTAAGAATGTTTTCGATGTTTAAATAATTTAGGTTTATCATGTTAGTATATGAGGATCATAAAAAATTGATGCTTGGAAGCACCAGAATCAGACTTGACCAAAAAGGGAATAATTTTCGAGTGATCTAAAGATTGTGGGAATCCTTATTTAGGATCTAAAGAAATGATTTACCATTACATCGATCATTATCTTAACTGATTCATGTAGGGAGTATACTTCTTTTGTGATGCATTCAGGATTGGAATTTAGATAGTGTTGGTAAAGGCTGATCAGATCATGGTAGATAGATAATGGTAGTTAAGGACACACGAACTAAACTATCATATGAAGGATTTAAAATTGGATATAGTGTTTTATTATTTGAAATATTGGTGGATTTATTTTTTGGTGGATTTTAGTTTTTTATACAAATCATAAAACCCTTAAGTACAACTTCTCTGAGTGTGATTTCAATGTTCTGCAGTGATGTTGGGTAGAGTATATCTAGTCATGTGACTTTGAGTTAGATTATACACCAAGAAAAAGGGAAAATTTTATAGATTCCTTGAGAAGAAATGTATAGTCATAGAAAATGTCGGATTCTAGTTCGACGTGGAGTAAGATGGATCCATTAACTATTAATCATATATGTTTAAGGGGGACCATGATCTCATAACACTCATGTACCTGTCTTTTAATCCATATATTCTGAACCAAGTGAAGAGAAGGTGGTATAGGGATTCAAAATTTCTGGATTTGGGAGACAATTGTGATTTTGGGGAGATACCTTTTGATTCGGATATTGATGAGGATGATATTATTCACATTTGTGGCTATGTGGTTGTGCCTACTTGTATGTGGGAAGTGATTTTGTGGGATTTTTAGGTTTTAAAGTGGTCAGTGCACCCTATTTTGACCAAGATGAACTGAGATATTCATATATAGTATTATTTTCCATGAATAAAAAAGGATGTCGTAAGTTTCATGAAAGTATTAAACAAGTTTCAACATGTGAAGGATGATAATCAACGTTCTAGTGATTGGATATAGCTATTTCCCATTCTAGAATGGAAGTGGTATGTTGTTTCTATAGATTTTTTTGTCAGTCTCTCGAGGATTCCTTTGAATAACAATCCATTTTGGGTGATTGTTGATCAGTTAAATAAGGTAGGTAATTTCTTTCCCACTTGGGAGACTTTCACTATTAACCATCTGGGTGACCTATAGATCAATGAGATAGTTTGTTTTCATGGGGTACCTAGGATTATTGTCTCAGATCATGATTCACATTATACTTCATGATTTTGAAAAGGTTTTCAAAAGCCATTGGGTACTAAATTTTTTCCATGTAAGGTTTTCACCCATATATAGATGGGAAATCAAAACATACTATTCAGGTGCTTGGGTACATGCTGAGGGAATGTGTCTAATTCATTAGTGTATCTTAAGAGGTACAATTACTGCTCATTGAGTTCTCTTAAAACAAAATTTATTAGGTGACTATTTAGATGACATCACATGTGGTGATCTATAGTAGTCCATGTAGAAAAAATTTAAGTTGGATGAAAAAATGGGAATTCGATTTGTTGTGATCAAGTATCATGCTAGAGAAATTATAGTATGTTCTATTGATTGAGAAGTGTATGTCTATAGATCAGAGAAGACATAAGTCACATGATAATCTATGTCATCAATCTTCTACATTTATGATTAGTGAAAATGTGTTTATTTTGGGGTCATAGATATTGGTTTGTTTTCGTATTCAGAAACAATGAATGTTAGTACCCCGATATATGGGGTCGTTGGATATTTTGGAGAGGATCATACTAGTGGGATACTAATTGTCTTTCCATATTAGTATATTTCCATGTATAATTTTTTCAATGTTTCATAGATTATGGGGTATCACCTAGATCCTTCTATATGGTAGACATTGATGATGTGAAGATTAAGGTAGATGCATCCTTTGAAAAGCATCTAGTTCACATCGTGGATAATAGTGAGAAATATTTGTGGGGTAGTAATGTGCCATTGGTTTGAGGGTTGTGGAGGCATGGTAAAATGGCTAAGGAACAATGGGTTCAGGATTATGATATTAGAACATGGTGTCTTGACATTTTAACATTATATGATTAGTGATTTTTGGGAGTGTATCTCAATGATTAACTACTATATGTTCGGGAGGTGGTAAGGTCCCAAAATTTTGTAGAGGTATGTTATTGTTAAAAATTTTAGTTTACTCCCTTTATAATGGTTAATGAAAATTTTCTTATTGACATGAACAATCTTGTTAGTGTTCTAGGGGTTTATGAAATGATATATGAAGACAAGAGGCCATACGGTGGAGTGAAAAAAGTTAAATCATGGTTAATAATGATTATTCTCCTTAACCATACAACCTAGAGGGGGAGGGTTCACAGTTGAGAACCATTCAAGGGGATACTGATGACTATGTATCTTTAGAAAAGATCCAAATTCATATCATCATCATTATTTGGAAAATCTTGTGTGATATCTAGGAGACTATGTGACACATGCCCCCTCTCTAATATAGGGTGGCACATGGTATGTGTAGTGTTTAACCAACCATGTAGCCAAACTATGTTCATCATTGAAGTTGGGGAATTTCCCATTCCCCCTCATGTTTTAAGGGTTATTACCCTATTTTCTCCCCCTTACAATCTTTATCAACCTAATTGATGAACTAGGATCTATATCCTCTTGTAAGGATAATTTTACCTTGATTTCATGATATTTGAAGCGCCAATGGTTTAGAATCAAAACATTAGGTGAGTCTTTCACTACTCATCCTTCTATTTTCAAGAAAAAACATGGTGTGATGTTTCATCTTCTTTTAAAGAATCTAGGCCCTTATTTTCCAATGGATTCTATAGTTGAGATTTGAAGGCTTATTGATTTTTAATCCATGGTTAATTCATAGAGAACTATTTTCTATAGACTTGACGTAGGTGGTCTACAAGTTGTATCCTATAGTCTTATTATTATCCTGGAGTCTATAGTTCTGTACTAGTGTTGTAGCACTTTAAATTTAATTCCAGGGTAATAAATTATAAATTAAGTTTCTAAATGATGTTTTGGGCCTTCAATATACAAATTTTTATCCATTATTGTAGAGTAAACTAGGTCTATGGTCACCTAGGGTTTAAAAGATTAAACCAATTGTAATTTTATTTATCATGCTGACATTGTAAAATATGTGTTCGGATTAACTTGAATATGTTAAATGAATTTTGGATTTTAAGTGGATAAATATGAGAAATGGTGTTGGGGGGGTCATGTTATAAAATGGTTAGGAAGTATGTTTAATGTTTTTAGTTGTGAATAAATTGTAAAATGGGCTTGTTATTAATTGGGGTTCATTGTATGGAAAGTGATGAGCCCCAAAAATTGTGATAAATGGAAGGGGTTATCCCCTTTGATGTATAATTTGGTAAAAGGTTCAAGTGTGTCACACCCTTATAATTTATCATTAGTGAAATGGATATGGGTGTTGGTCATATTGGTCTACACCATGATATGGATTTTGATCATGGTGTTCCATATTTGGAATGAGGGGTTGATCATTGAATTTAACCCCATAATAATGGTGGTTTATTTGGAAGACAACACCATGGAAATGATGTTGGGAAGGGTTGTCCACATTTGAAATATGTGTTAGCCATGGTTTTTTACACTGTAGTTTAGGTACCTAATCTGATACTCTAAGTTACAATTATTTTACATTGTTTATTAAAATCCCTTATGATAAAAAGTGGTTACCCCTTAATGGAATTATTGTGGAACCAGTGATCCCTTAGGGATAATTGGAAACATCTTAAAGATGAAACCTATTTTATTTTCCCTCTTATCTATTATTTTTTGTAAATCTTAGTACACTATTATATATTGGATATTTTTGTTGGTAACAACAATGGTGGATGACTGAGTTATACTCACATCCTACATGGGTCACCAACGGGTACTCGAGCAGAATTAATGGTTGTATGTTAAGAAAAGGGGAAGGGACTTATGATAGATGGTTGACATGGGATATGGGACAAATGTGGACGAGGGAACCATATGTGATGACATTACCTATCTTATGGGATTATATATTGTATATTAATTTTGGATTTCTTAAGCCACTTTAGAATATATTAATATTTCATATTTACTGTTTGGATTTTTTTGTGCATCTTCATCATTGAAATTTGGTATTTGATATTTTGGTATTTATTAATATTGTATGTCACTATTCGTTATGACTTCGGTTTTGTGTTTTCTCTATTAACGAGGGTATAGTTTTCCCACATGTTTAATTAGACCATCGCTGCTAGTCGGAAACCTCTACCATACAAGGGGAGAATTAAGTCTCATAACACATTGGATTTTGGCACAATTTTAGTGGAAATGGGGATGGGGAATTATAATAATTCAAAAAAATATAAATTAAAATTTACATCACGATAAATATGAAAATGATTTTCAGCATCGATGTAGTGTTTACACATCACATAAAAAGTAAAATTTGGTTTCATAAGGATAATATTTGATAAATAATAAGTCTTCCATTTAATTAATTTATTTTATTATGTTTAATTGATTACATGGACTAATATTTATGATTTTTGGAGTTATGTAGTAATATATTTATCCAAATGCTAGTATAGTGCATGAGAAAGGTGTGAAAAAGCCAAAATGACATATTAAATTAGATTCCATTGCATTTATGTGAGTAAATATTAATATTGATTGAATTTAAAATTATATTTTTAGAATTATTTACTTTTTTATGAAGTTAATTTATTTTTAATTATTATTAATGCTATAATTAAATTAAATGTTTTCATAATACAGAAAAATTTCAGGTGAAAGCATTAGACAAATCAAAGTGAATGATTTTAAAAACATCAAAATTCTTATTTTTTGGATGAATTTTGGAATCAAATGAATTTTTTGGTTAATAATAAATTATAATTTATTTTTTAAAAAATTTATGTTCTAATTAAATTCCTTTCATGATGTCATTAAATTCATGAGATGTGAATAGTTATTAAAATGAATTTAATGGAATTTAATGGTAAAAAAGATATTATTAAGTGATTTAAAAATAATAAAAATAATTATTTAGGACAAGGGGGACGATATATGGTCAAAAATATTATCTATATACAATTTTGTATCCAATTTTTACCTTACAAGTAAATTTACAATATTTTATTATTGAAAATGTTATTTACACGGTTAATGGTAACATTTATTAATGAAGGGGTCAAACCAAAAGAGAATGATTAAAATTTCACATAAACATGTAAAATTGTTTTTGGTATAAGCGATTTAAGACTTAAATTATCTTAGATTCTAAATTTTGGAAACTTGGTTCCATTTTCACTTAAAGCACAATTTACTATATTTAAAAACTTTTTGTAATTCAAAGTGTTTCCTTCCCTTCAATATTCAGAGAGAACGACTCTTATCTATTAATTTGACCATCTTGGGGAAGTTAACTCAACTAGACCCCCCAATAAATTGGATTATCAATATCATTATATGATTTATAAACGTTTTGAGCTCTTAAAAGGACCATCCCTAGCTTCCTTTAGAAGATTCCCAATGTTGTTTTCTTAAATAGGTGGTAATAATCTTAACATATCTTTTTCATTTTACATATCCTTTTACCTTATTCAAAAATATCATAAAAATTCCAATATAATTATATTATTTTATAAAATATACTATTTTATTATTATATTCATGTAATAACCCTTATCCATCTCCTTTTATATCAATTGCGAAATGATGGCATCGCTCGTGTTTACGGGTGGACTACCTCCTACACGAAGCGATGTTATTTTTTTATTCCAGATTTACGTGGATGGTAATAAAGATAGATTTAAAGAATATATATGATTTTTATGATATAATAATGATTCTATAGTGGTTAATTATAATTTTACATTCTTTTATTTCATCAATAGTTAAAATTAAAATATTAGTCATCTGCATGTACAGACTATCATCTCCACAAAGTGATGTAAATCATTTTTTGTCACCGCTTTATATGAATAATTACAAAATTTTATATAATGATTATATATTATACTCATAAAGTTTTAGATATGATGGAACTTTGATCAAATTTTTAGGGTTGGGACCACTAAACCAAAACATTAATGAAATAATGAAGCAACTATCACATGTAAATATAAATGTTATCAGGATCTTTTGGAGAACATATTAATAGATTATTTTTATATAATGGGTGGGTCTGTTATACCCCTCTACTGCATTGCATAAAGATTAATTTTTTATAAGACCAAAGGTACATGAAGGTTATCTAAATCCTAAAATAGGGTACAAGAGGGTTTATCCCAATCCCAAAAGAGAGTACTCGAGAGGTTATCCCATGCCCAAATTTGGTAAACAAGTGTTTTAACACCCCGCACCCGCACTTCCAGGTTTAACACATATAAATGATGTTTAGTTTTTTAAAGTTATCCATTTTATTTTTATTTTATTATTACATCATTTCACTTTTTCTTTATATAAATGAAATTAGAATTTAATAATAAAATTACAAAAGAGTATAATAGTAATAATTTTTTATAATTTAATAATATTTTATAATTCAAAAATAATAATTATAATTTCTTATATATATATATCAATTTCATTTTGAAAATCAAAATTAATAAATCAAAATTAATTATACCCATTTATTAATATAATTATTTATTATTAAAGATTTTATAAATGAAATAATTATTATTATGGTTAGTATTTTAATTAGATTCACTAGATTCCAAATTAAAATATGAATATTTATATTGAATATATTCAGAATTTATTATTTTGATATATTTATAAATTAAAATTATTGTATGAGTCATTTAAAAATATATTGTCTTTAAAAATTTATAAAAATTTTAAAATCTATTCATTATGTGTATTTTATTAAATTAGATTTTGATAAATAATGTTTTTTAAAATCAAATATATTTATATTATTATTTTTAAAACAAAAAACTATTTATAATTAATTTAAATCTTATTTTGGAATTACTGATTTATTTTAAAATATTATGAGATTTGAAATCAATAAAATAATACATGATAAACGTTTTTATATAACATTATTTAAAATATTGTTATTAATATAATTTAATTATTTAACTTATGGTAACACATACTTATTAAATTTGAGTTGTTTCATTCTCTCCCACATAAAAAGAATTATCTCCTCTCAATTTTATTATCATGCTCATGAAAACTTTGAACTTCCATCTTCTTAATTAATAAAAACTAGAACTATTAGACTCATATATTCTACCACATTAACAATATCGAATCTCAAAATTTATCTAGACCATTACTCTAATACCCATTGTAAATCCTCAAATGTTTCTGTGTTCATCACATATAATTGATCTATATTGTTTTATAATGTTATCCATTTTTGTTTTATTTTATTATTACTTCATTTTATTTTTTTTCTTATATAAATGAAATTTGATTTTAATAATAAAATTAAAAAACTTTATAATAATAATAATTTTATAAAAAATAATTTAATCTTATATTATAATTCAAAATTAATAATTATAATTTCACAAAAACACACACACACACACATATATATATAATTGTTTTAAAAAATAAAATTTATAAAATGAAATTAATTATGCAAATTTATTAATATAATAATGTTTTATTTCTGATTTTATAAATGAAATAATTATTATCATAGTTAGTATATTAATTAGATTCATTAAATTTAATATTAAAATATGAATATTTATTTTTAATATATTCATAATTTAGTATTTTAATATATTTTAAAATAAAAATAATTATAATATTTATTCTAAAAAATATTTTCACTAAACAAGTAATTAATTTTTATAAAATGTAGTCATTAAAAATAATTTATTAGAAAACATTTTTATAAATTTTGTTATTCAAAATAAAATATATTTATATTAAAATATGCTTCAAAAAAAACAATATTTTTTTATAATTAATTTAAATATTATTTTTACACTAAAAATTTCTTTAAAAATATTATGAGATTCGAAAAAAAGAAATCATATTTGATAAAATAAATTATATACCATTATATATAATGAAGGTATTTATAGTAAAAGTATTTATATAATATTAATTATTTAACTTATGATAAAACAAATTACATACTATTATTTGTGTTATTACAGTTGGTTATCCCAAACATAATTTATAATTAATTTATTAATGGGCGTCACTAACATAAAATTTTTATGATTATAATTATTTGATACATTATGCTACTCTTTTATGACATGATCCAATTCCAATGTTATACTCTCATGGATCAAGATCATTTATTCCTTTAAAATTCATGTTCTATGAAATTAAAATATTTACTCCACAACACATGATTATAATCTATAAATTACTACGTATTAATTTCATTTGTTAAGTAAGTGTTTTAATACATTTATTTTCATGTTATGTTTAAATCTTCATTGATATCTCCCTTGTTTACCCTTACTCAAAATCTGAGACCACCCTTTGTTATGTTTTCTCATCCCTTGGATATGAATAATTTTTTTAATTATGATATGTATAATTAGGGTTTTAATTGTCAAAACTATGTGTGATATAATGTAGTTATTATATATAAAAGATGTTTATACATCTATGTTTGAAATCAAACAAACCCTTTATTGTTCTAAAATTCATTATAATGATATATAATGAATATTACTATAATAATATGTAATATTTATTCATGATTTTTTTGGGTAACCACAATAAATAATGAATGGGTAACCACGATAAATAATGAATGGGATAAGAAGGATATGTGACTTCCATTTCCCTATATAATTATCCAATCTAAAAATATCCAAGAGGACACTCTAAGAGAATGATATGATTTATTGGAGAGAAGTATTATAATCTTTGATAACCCCTTGTTTCCCACAAAATGTGAGCATATAGGGGAATTATTTATTCATTACAATATTAAATCAATGAAAAGTTTATATTATTTATGATATTTAGGTTATCTAATTAACGTTATTACTTAAATTATATTTACTTATTTGTGGTAAAAGATATTAATCCTATGAGAGCAGTAGGGTAGCTTGTAAAAAGGTATATAGCTTCCCTAGTAGGATCCATTTAAGATGTATTTATAAGTGTCCAAAATCTGATTTTCATAGCTGATGTTTTTGTGTTCAAAATGGAAGAATATATAATACCAACCTAATAAAACATTATTTTGGGTAGGTCCTTATTGAAGATAGTAAATACCATCATCAATGTGCATAAAGGAACTGTACTATGATGTTTGGAGAGAGTGTAGTCTAATTCAATGTATTTTATAATAAAATATACCCTTATGAAGATAAATAACTCTTCACATTGTCACACTTAGAGGAGGGTGAGGCCAATTAATAACCATGTATTTTTCAGAAAAAATTATATCTATAAAAATACTCATTGTTTCAAAACACTATAGAGAGAACAGATTTATATAAATCCAGAAAATATGTTTACAATTTTGGCGAACATGTGACTAAAAAATTAATTGATGTATTCAAGTATTTATTTCATGATGAATTATATTATTTTCAAGATGTGTTATTAGACACTAAATATTTAGAGTTATGATGTTTTTTGTTTTGTTTAATCCTTATAAAAACTAAAAAATCAAGTATTATAATTACTTCTTACTAACTATAAGCATGTATATTTATTTGATGGATAAAAATTATCTATAATAATTTCTAACAATATTCCTTCAATGAAAATAAGGTGATTGAACTTATAAAATAATATTTGTAAATAATAGGTTAGAGTCTATTGGATGTACTAGGAATAAGCTCAATAATCTGTATTCATAGAATTCTACTTGGAGAAAATTATAAACATTTTAGTTATCCACAAATAAGGATGAATACAACCATGATTGGGGTTGTCAATAATGATATAGAGAAGATTTTAGAAGATTGAATAATATAACCAATTTATGAATTATAATGGTTCAACCACATTGACATAGTTCTTAAACCAAACAACCCCGACCATTATGAGGAATGGAAAAAATTAATTGATCCCCATTAGAATTATAAATAATTTGAGAGTTTTTATTGATTAAAATAATTTGAACCATGTCATAAATAAATATCATTTCCCTATTACCCTTACTAACAAAATGTTAGAATGGTTAGAAGATATAAATCACTGATGATTCTTATATGTATTTTCAAGATACTTTGAGGTTTCCATTTCACTAGAAGATCATGATAAAATAATATTTCCAAATACATATAATAAATTATCATATTTAAAAATTTCATTTAGACTATTTATTTACAAATTACATTCCAAATATGCATGATTATTATATTTTTTTGACCATATTGAGGAAAACATGGAATTGTTTTTGGATAAATTTTCAATTTTTTTAAATTTTTATGATCATTGTTTAAAAAACATAGGTAATGTTTTGAGATAATTTATTAAAACCCCATGTTTTAAATTACGAAAAGAACTATTTCATGGTGGAAAGAGTAATATTCCCCAATAATGATATTTTATAAAAGTCATTGAGGTGGGTAATTATAAAATTTTAACTAATAAATTCATTACCCTATCCAATATATTTGAAACATGTTAAATATTTTCTATGAAATATATAATTTTATATAAGTTTCATGAAATATTTATACTTAATTTTCTAGGTTAATTTTTAAATAAATTAAATATATTTTTGATGATGAAACAAGGAATATTTTTATAAATTAATAAGTATGATAATAACATCACCAGTGATGAAACCTCCTAATAGGAACCATACTTTTATGATGGTCTATGATGCATCCAACATTACTATTGGATTAGTTATATCCAAAATGATTTATGGGAGATTACCACACATTGATATCTTATATTATATATCTATTTAATAATTTTCATATGTTTTATATCCAATGAAGCATGATTTACTGAAAATAAGTGACTATAATAAATTATGTAATTAAACAAATTACTAATTTAATTTTTCTGGGTTAAATAGAAATTTATTGTTTAGAGATATTATTTAAATATAATTGTTTTATTTAAAAAATAAAATAAAATATTTATATTATTAAAATAATTTAAAATTATTAAAATTAATAATAATTATTTTAATGATTATAAATTTTTTATAAATATAGATAATATAATTACATAGAAAAAGTTATTCGTTTTAAAAAATAAGGTTTTATGGGAAATGTAATTCATCACACTAAATTATATTAATTAGAGTTGATGAATTATTTTAATGAAATATACAAATAATATATTTAATAAATTAAATTAACATTCATATAATGGGTTCTTCTCCAAAAATTTATATTTAAATCAATTTTTCTTCATCAAGTTACATTTTTTTCTAAAAAATGGCTTTACGTGTTTCACAAAAGAATATTAAATTTAATTTATTCAACCTCAATAAAATCAATCGTTTAAAATAAATTCTAAAATTTTAATCATTATAATAAATATTAATAAATAAGGTTGTCTTAAGTTTTATCCATTTTTAATAGTTATGATGGTAAAAATCATGTCACCATAGTAAGGGATGAAGGGGTTAACGAGAGGGTTAAACTAAGAGATAGAGATTCAAATTTCACTAAAACTTATGTAAATATGATTTTGGGTAGATATTAAACATAACATGTTATATATTCTAATATATTCCAATTTGGGTCCACTTTCCCATGAAAATTACTATATTATTTTAAACATAATAGAATTTACTACGGTGACACTAACCCCATGTATAAAATAGACCTTCTCTTCTCACTTATCTTCACCAATTGAGAATATTATCTCAACCAATATATAAAAAGATTACTTCTAAAAACCATTTTACAAAACCTAGTGTTTTTCTTTTCAAAAAGGCCAAACTTGGTTGACTTAAGGTGTTTTTAAATGAAAATTATCCATAAAAGAGGTATATGATTTTTCTAACCTATTCAATATTTCATTTTTCTTAAAACACCTTAAAATATTCAATAAAAATATTAAAATAATTAATTATATATATAATTATATGAAATTTATTTATGTAAATGGTAAAATAATTTTCTCTATCCATTCCGTCTAATGAAATATGAAAGCATCGCGCAAGCATACATGTGGAATACCTTCTCCATGAAGAGATGTAATTCATTTTTCATCTACACCTCTCAATTATGGTTATGTATATATGGATTTAATAAATATATGTGATATTTATTATAGATGTTTTATTAAAGAAAGATAAATTATTATTTATCTTACTTTCATCTCGTTTGTTAACAAATGAAATTATCAGTAGTGTTTATGAGAGAAAAATTGCCTCAATGAAGTGATGTCATGATGTTTTAATCCTCACCTTATGTGGATAGTTATAAAAGTGTATATAATAAATATATAATATATATAATAAATTATTATTATTCAATAATACTGATCATGGTGAATGCATCAAAACCTTCAAACCAAAACATGTATTAAAAATAGAATAGTTAACACCCAAATATTGATTTTAATGAAGAATTGCTAATAAATGAGTGATTGGATGCCATAAAAGAATTATTTATATTATGAATCATATTAATATGGTTCTATAATTGATTTATATTAAGTTTAAATCTATTTAACCACATATTATATTGTGTATGATGAAATTCAGGGGTTAAGGTAAGGGTTTCATCTGGTCAATTTCCCTTCACTGTGATATGTTCTGTATTCACAAAATTCATTCTTTTATATGGTGTATATACATCCCATGAATTTATTTTATTATTATTTTAATAACTATATTTGTGATTAAAAAATCCATATAATGTTATCTTGTTCATCATGTTCTTATTCAATGATCACTAAATCTATAAGTATTTTTGTTTCAATCTCACTTTTTATCAGGAATGATTATTTTTCAGTTTACATTGTGAGAAATTATATATTATTTCTCTCTTAAAAACAATATATTTTCTTCCAATATATTTATTTATAATTTTTTCAAGTATTATTTCCATTTTCCACACCTTGGTACTTAAAATTGACTGAAATAATGTTTTTGAAAAAATATATCCCTATTTTTTTTATTTTGGATGAGAAATATTCTATTCAATATCCATATTCACAAAATTTTATAATAGAAATAGAAATATATATATATTAATGATATTTTCTGCCACTATTTAATTTCATTACAAATTATTAAAATGAATCTTTTCAATTTTTTTTTTCGAATGGTACTTTTTTTATAATTATGAGAATATAAGGTTTTTAAAATTTTTGGTTTGACGAGATTTTCCATCGACATGGATATTAATATTTATCAAGATTACATTAAAAAAATCTACTTTTTTAAACAAAATATTATTCACAATTTTCGGAGATTTTTTTAAATATTCCAATAGAGAAGTATTTTTATCTTATTTTTCAAATGATAATTCAAATACATTTAAAAAATTATTTTTCTTCTATGAAAAAATTCTCTAATGAATTTTATTTTTCTTTAGAGATATTATATTATTATACCATCTAATTTACATATCTGGTTGTCTTATGATGATGATTTTTTAAGGAATCATCAATGAAAATTATTTCTTACAAATGAGTTAATTGAGCTATATTGAAACAATCAATGTTTTTATGATATTAGAGAACACTTATATATGTTTTTAATTACAAGATGTATGGAAATTGAATTATATAGCTATCTAATTCATTAGAAAAATCCTTATATATCAATATATAATATAAAAGGGAATTTAAAGTGAATAAAATCCACTATAGTACTTTTTATACTATGTTTATTTGAACTAGGAGTTAATATAACCAATTAGGGGACTATGTACACTATGTTTATGGGAATGGAGATATAACCCAATTCAATATGGGAATCTATCAAATATAATAGTCTTGAGAGTGAAAAGTTAATAAAGAAATTATTTTTTATGATTATGTCTATTCAAAAAACATATTTTTAATACTAATTATCTCACGGATCTAGATTAATTATTAATTATTTGTGAATCTTGTGAATAATGTATTTTGTAATGAAAAGTCCTTATTCCAGGACTCTTGGATTATGGTCTATGATTTATTGGGAATGATATTATAAGTTATTATCATGTTATTATAATATTATCTTATCTTATGCTCAAGTATGATTATCAATTGATATCTCCCACATTTACACATTATGTGCATTTATGATCACTCTTTATTATGTTTCCATTTTACCAAGTTATGAGGAATGGTTTTAAGTAGGATTTTTATAAGAAGGGTACTATGCGAGAAGTAATTTTTGGGAGATGTTTATGATATTTAATGAAATAACTTTACTGTGTTCTTATACTCTAAATAAACTGAACCTATATAGTCCTAGGGATTTTATAATCATGGGATGTTTTAAATATTAATCTAAAATATTTTTATATTTGTGTATCTAATTCCCATGTTATTATAGTTGGTATGAGAACATGATTTAGTTAGTTATTCAGATTAAGAAAATAAACCATTTGGGGGAATCATAGGGATATGTTTAAATAAAGGAAATAATATAAATTTTTGTAAAGTATTATGTGTGTGGTTTCTTAGTAATATAATATCTATTTGGACTTTAAAAGTTGGATTTAGTCTTGAGGATTGTTTCCATAAGGGGTAGTAATCTTGAAATTACTGGTTGGGTATTAACTCAATGTTCCCTAGGTGTATGTCATAGAGTCTTAATTTCACACCTAGTTTGACACTCCTAAGAGATGTTAATTGATTAATTTAGATTCCATTTATAAACCATTATCAAGGATATTAATATATTTTTTATTAAAACCATTAATTGCATGGGTTGATAGGAAGGATTCATAATCTAGGATACCGTAGAAATTATTTTCATTATCATATGATTACTTATTCGGATTATTTTTTATTTATAACCACATTAACCTATATTGTGTATGAAAAAAATTAGAAACTAAATCTAATTGATAAATTTATTCTTACTATGTAATCATGAACTCTAAATATCTTATTCTTTAGGACTATACCTTCTATTTTATACCTCAATAATTTTAAAAAAGTATCACTTAACCACATCAGTGGCCATTTTTTTATTTTTTTATTTAAAACTACTAAAAATATGATGATTCTATATCAAATATATAGCTCATCTCTAATATAATTTTGTGGGAATGTGCTTCCTAAAAATTGTTTTATTCTACCTATAATATAATTTGATGTGATTTTGGCCTAATATTGGGTCTCTCTATATATATACCCTATCAAGTTAAGAAGAATTGAAGTCACATTTCATATTCTAAATCAAGCAATGATAAAATATAAGTGAAATAATGAATATGAATTTCCAATGGAAATTATTTCAATTATATGGTTTTTACCACCTATTCATTAATATTATTCATCTTAAATGGTTTGGGAGAAAATAAACATTGATGGTATTCCTATTTTTTGAGAATTTTAATTTTATGAAGATCTTCCTAGTCTTCCACAAAATCATCAATTTTGTTTTTCAATAGTACTCATACATAGTGATACACAAATTTCAAAATATTTATAGAATGAGCCCTATTGAGTTGTATTAATTAAAAAAACTCCAAGAAAATCTAGAAAATGGATTCGTCTTCCATATTACATCATGATTACATGATCATATTGTTTTTAAGGGGGATTATAGTTAAATACATCTTTGCAATAATTATCGATAACATAACAAGATAACTATCCAGAACAAGTATCAGGTTCCATGTATTGATGACTTGTTTTATCAACTATGTGGACCTCAAATTTTTTCATATATTGATATTTGATATGAATGTCATTATTTAAGGGTAAAAAAGATGTATATACCAAATAATTCCTTTCATATGATTTATGGACACAATGAATTTATAAATATTCCATTTGGACTTACCGATTCCTCTATTGTCTTAATAGATCTAATAAATAGTTTCTTTATAGATTAGCTTCATCAAATTTTGAAGCTTTGTATTATGGAAATTTAATGTATAATTATTTGGTCACATAATTACAATTGAGTGCATTTTAGTAGATCCTTGAAATACCCATGTTATTAAGAAATGGCCTAGACCTACCATGAAAATTATGTTTTTAGTTCTATTTTTAGGTAAATAATTTTCAACCTTTTGTGAGAAATTTATCATAGATATCAAATCCACGATGAAATTTGACACAGAAGGTATAAAAGTTCTTTTAGAACAATTAATGTGATGAAAATATCAAATAAATGAAGTGATGTCTCTTCAGTGCACATGTACTCACACTACCATATACTATATAAGGGGATTTTATATAAATTGATGCATAAAAATGGGTTTGGGATGTGTTCTATTATACAATGAAATGGTTTTAGTGTATGGATAAAAGAAATTAATTAATCATGAGAAAAATTACATAAATCATTATTTCATTAAGGAAATTGAAATGATTCTATTAAAAATATTGATGCATTATTTTTATTGTGAAATTTATGATACATATACCAATATTTAAATATTAGAGTATATATTAAAATATAAATTGTTGAATATTTTCCAAATGATATGTTTGGTGTTGATTAATGATTATGATTGCTCAATATATTCCTCCAGGAAGGAAACCAATGTGGTAGATTCTCTAAGTCAGAAGGATCAAGATAGCTTGTGTATGATGAGGACTTATATAGATCAAACACATATTTATTTATATAGGATGAACCATGAAATCTAATGAAAATGGTAAAATTATATCTTAATCAAACAAATATTCAATAATAAATTAATTTGATGATAAAGGAGGTTCATAAGGAATATTTGGATATGAAAATAAGGTATCGATTTTTTCAAAGGTCAAAATTGATTATAATGGAATGATAAGATTCCCAAACCAAATTTTTTCCCCTTTAATACAGTAATTGGAGATAGATAAGTTTTACGGAGCACATAAATCATCATTATTTATCTATAATTAAATTAAAATTATGTATATAGATCTATGATATAATTTTTGTAGGAAAGTATAGATAGGGATATTGGGCAATATATTTCTTAATGCTGAGTATGTCGAAATGTTAAGGTCAAATATTAAAATCATAAGCGGATGGCACAACTATTATCCATACCAATATGGAAATAGTGAAATAAGACTATGGAATTATTTGTATAACCCCCTAAGACATCTGATGGTCATATTTCCATTTGTTTTATAATCAATCAACTATATTTTACTACAAATTTAATTTCTATGATAGAATATGTATCACTCTATGTGTATAAAAAAACATTGCATTACTGAAGTGGTAAGGTTTAATGGAGTACCAGTCTCAATTATATATTTCAATATATGAGGTTTTCCACTCGATTATTTAGAAGTGTTTAGTAAGAGTTGACTATTGAGTTTTGTTTTAACACTACATATCATCCTTATCTATATGGTCAATCTAATAAGACCATTTAAACACTATAAGTTATATTGAGTTCTTTATTTTTAGATTCCACAAGTGGTTGGTATCAAAAACATACTCAGTTACAATTTTAATACAACAATATCCTTTAGTATTTAATTTAAATGAATCCTTATAGATCCCTCTATAAAAATAACTGAAGAACCCCAACATACTAGGATGAATTTTCAGAATAAAATATACATGAAGATTAGCTTGTTGAGTAAATGTTAGAGAAAATTAGAACCATTTAATGACATATAGAGATACTCAAAATCAATATAATAGTTATCTAGTAATCAGTAATGTGATCTTGAGTTTGAAGTTGATGGAAAATTATCATCACAAATATGTACTTGGAATAAGGTTAGGATATTTTGATATAAGATGAAGTCGATCCCCAAATATATTGGTTCGTATGAGGTTCATTATTATATCAAGATGGTATCTTATAGTTTGGAACTTCTATAGAACATCACCCAAGATCATGATTTATTCTATATGATCTTTATAAGGAATTTCATACCATTTCATTGACATGTACTAAACCCGTAGGTTGTACCACTAGAGGAAGATATTTATTGTGAGGTACATCCAATTGAGATACTCAACTGAAGTGATAATGTGTTACAGAACAAGACCACTCACATGGTGAAATTGTAACGGGGAAACCATATATTTGAATAATTGATGTGGGAATATATCGATGTAATGAGGTAAATATATGCTTATGTTTTTTCTTTATGGTGATGAAATTTTTAGTGTGAAATTATCATAAGGGGAGAATAATATTACACTCTTAGATATTAGAATATATTTATGTTTAGTAAACTTGAAGTGTTTGATAGTTTAATATGCACAAAAAAAAGAACATAGGTGAATAATTATTTATTAGAATAAAAAATAAAATTTATTATAGTAAAATTTAATGAAAAATAATTATTAAAATCAATTAAGTAATTAATAGAATTAAATAATTAATTATTCATGTTTAAAAAAATGAATTATTTACGAATAATATTTTATTATATATATTTTATTTAAATAATAATTTATCTTATTTATCATATTAAACTTATGGAAAATAAATTTTATTTTTAAAAATAAATAAATTAACATTATTACATGGTTTATAAAATGGGTAAAAATAAAGATGGAATCATTTGATGGTATAATGAGTTATTTTTTAGAATTGTGTTTTAGGTGATGAATGTATTTTACATTAATAAATTGAAATAATAACTATTAGTGAATTATTTTACTGAAATGGAAAGTTAAAATATTTTATTGAATAATTAAATATTCATCTAATGGTTTCTTCTATTAATTTAATGAGAATAAAATGATTTTTAGGGTTAATGATATATTTTTTCTAAAAAATGTTTTTATGTGTTTTGTTGATTGATAGTAAAAATAATTTAAAACTCATCTAGGAATTAAATACATAATAATAAATTCCATATTTTTAATAAAAACTTTCAATATTATTGAATAAGGTAAACATAATTTTTTAACCATAGAGATCATTTTCCATGGTAAATTATGGTCACCATGGTAAGGTTTAAAAGTGTTGACAATTTGACTAAACTAAGAGATAGTTATTAAATTATCATTAAAAATTATGTAAATATAATTTATTGGTTGTATTTAAACATTAAATTATCCTTAAAGATAAACTATGTAAATTTGGTTCCACTTTAATATACAAATTATATTATATAATTTGAAAGTTACGGTTATTTACAAGTGTATCACTACCCTTACTTTTAAAAGGTCACCTCACCATATTACTTCCCCACACTACTTGAGAACCATATGTCATCTAATATCTACCCACATAACACTACAATAACGCTATCCATTACCTATTGGTTTTATTCTTCCCAAAAGACGTATCCTAGAATATTTTGAGATTTTTTTCAATGGAGATTATCCAAGGAAGAGGTTTATGTTAAAACTGACCTTTTTGTTATTTATATATTCTTAAACCTCATCTAAATATTCAATAATAATTAAAAAATAAATTTTACCAGTATATTTAATATAATTAAATTTTTTATGCTAATCACACAACTATTTCTATACCCATTATGGATGATTAATGTGTTTCCCATACGTATGTTTGAAATACCCCCTCCATGAATTGATTTAATTCAATTTTCATCTCCACCTCTCAAAGATAGTTATACATATAATAATTTACGAATTAAATATATATATATATATATGATATTTATTACATAATTATTAATTTTTTAATATAAATTTAGATTTATCTTCCTTTATTTCAATTCATTAAAAAATGAAAGTATCACACATGCGTAAGTGGAGACTACAACCTACACGATGTGATCTGAATCATTTTTAATCACAAAATAATTTTTTTTTATAAAATTGTATTTAGTAAACAGTTATGATATTTATTACATGATTGTGATCCTAAAACTATGAAGAAGGTGAATGGATGAAAACTATTAAATTGAAACTTTGATGGAAAATATAACTATTAACACTCAAATATTTATTTAAATGATTTTTTTTAATAAATTAGTGATTGTAAATTATAAGAGAATTATATATAATAAAAAAATGGATATTGTTCTTTTATATATTCATAATAATTATAAATTTATTAAATATTAATTTAGAGTGAATATGATGCAATTTGTTACTTAAGAGAAGGGTTTCATTATCTCAATTTTTCTTTTTTGAGATAGGTTATAAACATACTAATTTTCTTATTTTCTAGGGTATATACTACCCCTGAATTAATTTTATTAATATTTTCATGAAAATAATTTATATTTAAAAATCATCAATAGTTCTCTCTTACATGTAGTTTTGATTTAAATGTTACTAAAGTTATATGTGTTTATGTTACATTCTCAATTTTTATTAGGATTTTTTATGTTTCAATTTACGTTGTAGGAAATTATTTGTATTCCCCACTAAAACCCAATCTATACTATTAATATTTAGTTATTTTTGTAAATTATTACTTCCATTTTCCCACATATTAGTACAATAAAAAATTAATGAATCATTTTAAGAAAATACGAACTTATTTATTATTTTTGGTGAGGAATATTTATTTTCTATAACCTTGTATTTAAGAAAAATAATATATATTATTTTTATATACATAAATGTTTAATAAATATATTTTCTACTAAATTTTAATTTCTTTACAATTTAATAAAATGAATATTTTCAAGTTTTTTCTGAAGAATCGCTTTTGAATTTTTGTAAACGTAAGAAAATAATATTCTATAACTATTAGATCTTTAGCAAATTTTTCCACCTTAAAGACCACTATTAATTATCAATCTTACATTAAAATTTTCCATATTTTTTCAGAAAATATACTATTCCCATTATTCTATATTTTTTTTAAAAAATATTCAAAAATAAAAGGATGTTCTATATTTTTTAAAATAAATAAAATAATGATTTTAGAAAATTATTTTACCAAAATTTGAACATAATGTTTCCATGTGTTTTCAATGAAAATACTATGCTTAACAGTATGATATTGACAATTATTTATGGTGTTCAACACATATAGGACTGGTGTTTTTTTATGACCAAGCCTTATTACATTATTCATGATTTATGGTCAATGACTTGTTGGGTATGATTTCATTTGTTATAATCATTATTTCATACCCTTCTTATTATCTTATAGTAACTTATGATCATTGATAGATATCTCCGAGGACATACCATTATAAGAATATAAGATCACAATTTTTTATGGTTCCATTTTCGTAGGTTATGAAGAAAGGTTTTTATTCATTTATATCTAAGAAGGATACTATATGAGATAAAATCTATGGGATTTGTTGAAGAACCTTCTAAATGTAATTTTATTATATATTCTATATCCAATTATTATGTATATTTATAGTTCTCAAGCATATATTATTATGAGATGGATTTAATATTAATCTAAAATAATATAATATTTACATAGGTGACTCATATATCCATATAGATACTTAAGGTAACTGTATATTTTTATAGTACCTCAGAAGATTCCCAAACCCAACACACAACCACTGAAAAAGAATTTAGGGTATTTTCTTCACATTGTATATGTTTAGATCATGTTTTCATGGAACTAAAGTCACAATTTTTTATGATCATGCATATGTTAGGAAGTTCTAAAATGAATATGCTGAAAATATCTGAATAGTGAGATATATTATGTTGCTTCAGTAGTTTAATATAGTGATCAAGGATAAAAATGAGTTTATAACTTGGTGAAAAGTTATCTAGTAGGTGTATTAATATTTCTGAGAAAAAAATTTCTGACCAAGAACCAATGTATACCTTTTTTATTTTATAGAAAATGTATTTGATTGAAGTATATGTTCTTTAGTATGATGAAATAGTTAATTTTTTATAATTTTCCAATTATCATCTCATTTAAACCCCCCAAACATGTTTTTATACTCAAATCTAAATCAAAATTTTAAATTTGTAAATATTTTTATCTCTAGAAATTGAAAAATTCTAAATTTATAATATGATGTCTACTTGAGAGTGACATAAAATATATGATTGAATTTTGTAACATTTTAGCTTGTTTATGCTACTTTGGACCTTAATGTGGGACTATACATGTATATTATTCAGGAATATATTAACATAACTTTATTAAATAATCTCATCAACTTTTTAAAATATCTAAAGAATGTTAGTTTGCTAAAAACATATTCAATGGTAAATAAATTCCATGAAGATGCATAATATTTATTGATATATTTGAAAAATCATTAATAGACTTCACAATATCTTTTACAATGTCCTTTATAAACTTTTATTTTTTTATTGATTATGTTTCAAAATTGGCAGAATCTAAGACCAGCAAACATTATGATGTTAATGTATTGTGTGTTTTTATCGAGACTAATATCCTTTTCGGTTTGAAATTTTTTTTCCCATAATCAATGAATAAGGGATTCATTTATTTAATTAGATAATGGATGATTTGATGAGGAATTATGTAGTTTCCCTCAAAAATCAACACTATACCACCATCAATTAAATGAACAAGATGATGTATATAACTGATAAATAAAAAGGAATCATACAGAAAATTTTCAAGCCAACTATGAAAGACTGGATCCAAAGGTTGAAATAAAACATATAGGTATATGAGGAGGAAGATTATAAAACAACTAATGGTATGATCCCATATAGACTAATATATTGTAAGATATTTCACTTACCTATAGATCTAAAGAAACAAACCTACAATGTAGTAAGAGAGTTGAATCTTGATCTGAACTAAGAAGAAAAATTGATAGTTTAATAATTTTTTTAGTTGGAATTAATATTATGTAAATATATTTTAAACTAAAAAATATATGAAGAAAAATAGAGTTGTATTTGATGAGTTAGTTCAGCAAAATACTACAATCTAGGGGACTCTGTGTTTCTTTATAATTTAGTACTCAATATTATTAAAGGGAAGCTATATTATATATGGGTAAGTACTTTTATTATCCCTCACTTCTATCCTATGGGTGTTTTGTAGGTTGGTAATGAATTATACATGTTCCCTTTCCGTGTTAATCAGAAGTGGATGGATAAATTCGGTGGAAATATTCCTCAAACACTAGGGGATGCTATCAAACTCATCAAACTTATCAATCATTTAGATTTATCAGGTTTTACTTCTCCTTTAAACATAATAGATTATTTTTATTTCCAAAAAATATATTTAAATTTATAAATCTATTATAATGAAGTGATGACGTTGAATCATTTATGTGTGGGAGAGGGAACCATTATAGGTATTATTCTTTAATTTTTTTTATTTTTTAAATTTTACTGTTTTTTTTTAATTTTTTTGTGTATTTATTTTTTAATGTAGGGTGTTATGATACGTTTTGATCTCAATTTTAATGATCTCGAAACTTTTTAGCATATAAAAATAGTGATAAATATATTTTTCACATGTGATAAACATAAATTAATTCCAAAATGAACATGTTATCAAATTTGAAGTAATGGAATTCATGAAAATACCATTTTATTTTTGAATCATATTCCATGAAATACTATCTTTTATTTTAATAAATTACATAAGAGAATTAAAAACAAATTTTACTTCTTCCTAAAATTCTCCCTTTCTTGAGAAAACTGAGACACTATGAATATCTATAATTTTATGAATAAACAATTTAAGAACATGGATTATTAAAGGCCTTATGTTATAAATGATTGATAAATTATTTTGATTTTAAAAACCCCATTTATAATGAACCCATATTCTATAATACCAATAAATATAACATTTTAATACCTTATAATCTATGAATTACATTGTTAGGTATCCACATTTGATGAAAAAAAATTATATTTATATGCCTTTATAATTCAATGCAAGATCTTGGTTGAACTTGAGTATAGGGAAGGGAAAAGGTGCGATGAAACAAGGCATGTTAAAAAATATACTTGGGTTGAAGTTAAGAATTTTTTCATCATATATGATACTTTTTTTGGGAAATAATTCTTTTAAGAATGGTAGGATTTCCTAGATATCATTTAAAGCTGGATATGGAATTAAAACACTTATTTCAGGTTAAACATTCCCCTCTTTCTCAAAAAAATAAAAAAATATACAATCACATTATAGATTTAAATTAACATGAATAAACTACTTTAATGGAGAGAATATGGATAATATCTGTTGATAGTAATTATTATTTATTGGGGATAGAAACCAAATAAAATTAAAATGGAATTGGAGAATGATTTTTCAAATAAGAAAAGAGGAAGGATATTGATGATCTAATTGAATCTGTACTAATGTTTTAGTTTTATAATATTTTTATAAGATCTTATTGAGATGAATTCATATTTTTTTTGAAGAGATACCTTAGAAAAAATAAAAATGGGGTAAAATTTCTCTTAATATATATAATCTGAGATTACACACTAAGTCCACAATTAAAGCACATATCTACCTTTAAAAGATGAGAAAATGTAAAAAAAGTGTTTTTTAGGGAAATAGAGAAAATATTGGGTTGTTACTACTATAATGAAAAATGTGATGGATTTTATATTAAAGTTAAAATTTTTTGAGCTATTAATTATAATATGATAATTGGGGGGATATTATTCATGAATTAAAAAGAAAATCATGTTGTATACTTCCACATTGATCCAAACTTCTTGTTCCTTGTTAGACTTTTCTCAATAAAACCCGCAAACCATTAAGTTATAGAATAACTGAAAAATGACACCTGATATAAAATAACACTTGACTCATTGAGTTTATATGAAGAAATTAATCAAGAATATATTTTCTATTTTATGAAATTAGAATAAGAAAACATTTCCTTGAATTTATTCTAAAGTGTTGATTGAAATAATTATATAATGGTGAGAATAAATGATCTGGGGATGATGAAATAAGTTTAAATAAATTGAATATAAATACTTACAAAATTTAATCATTATCATTAAGGTGGCATGATAGTATAGGAAAACATGGTGTTGAAAATAAGACTAATATTTTCAAGTATTTGAAATTTTCATGGGTAATATTCTTGAAATTCACTTGTCGAGGAGTTTAATGATAAATTTTGATAGATTTTATCAAATATATAAATTTATGTTATTTTTTTAGTAAAATATTAATTTAATCCCCATACATTTATTTATTTAATGAATTCTATGGTATTTTGGATATAAATTTTCAAATCATTAAATTCAGTGAATATAGTTTGATATTTTAAAATTGGGAATTCAATTTACATAATTGATTTTTGGAGTTAAATGAATAGATATCTTCAGATTATTCATTATATTAATATTTTTAAGGCTCATATAGTAGAGTGTGAGATTAGATATCAAGATTTATAATGTAATTTCCAAAGAAAGTGACAATGCTTGAAGGATTTATATGAATTCCTCCACATGATTGATTAATGAAATATAACATTTAATGAAGAAAGGGATGAGTATTGTTTCTTGTAATTATGAATTAACCCTTTTGATAGGTTTTATGGAGTTTAAAATAATATTCAAAAAAGGCTATAGGAATCTCTAATGTTTTTTAGTTTATAATCCAAGTCTATCCCATAAGGATAAATACTCACAGAAGGATGATTCCGAAAATTATAGATCCCAAGTAAGTATGAATGAACATATAAGCATGGATTCATGTAATAATGGATTTTTTATTATTTTTTATTATTTTATATATGAATGCCTTCGTAATAAAAAAAATATTGTAATGATTATTCTTATAAGGATCAGGGCCTCTATAAGATTCATTTCTTTATAGAATTTTGGATTATGTAAGGACACTCTTGAATTTCTGACGATGATCAGCACTGTAGTCATGGATTTATAGTGCCACATCAGCATTAATGAACACCTATAATAGGTATCCTTGTGGATTATAATAAGTAATGTCAATTTTTATATACAAATAATAATAAAATCTAAAACAAATAAGTAATGACATGGTTTTTTGGAGGAATAGATCACTACAGTAAAGGAAGAATAGGTGGGGAAGATTAAAACAATTGGAAAGGATCAAGAATCTTATTAGTATTTTACTAATTAAATAAAGGGTGGAGTAAGTACTATGAATAAGGGATGTTTGTGTAATGAGTGGTGTTCAATGCATCTATCTACCACTGCATCTTTCTAATTTTCATTGTTTTATTTTATACTTTTATCATTCATATATGGAAATATCCTTTATCTTCCACCAATATTATCCCTCACATAGAGGATTAAGTCCTTGGGTTATCATGGGAGGGATGTATTATTTTAATACTTGGGAGATATACTTGAATGAATATAAATCACTTTCTTTTGTAAAATGATTTCAGTGTGTCATATAATTTTATAGAATCGATTTCAATTGTGTTTGATATTTATTATTTTTGATAATTCCTTGGTAAACAATATGTGAGTTACATCCACTCATTTTAGCCTATATATGATCTAATAGACTTCATTAAGTGGTAAAGTGATTTGATATTTTAAGAAATTGTGAAAGAACAAGGGACATTCTTGGATTGATTATGAATCGAAAGACATAATTTCATATTACCTAAGTAGACAAGGATTAATTTACTGTATCAATTAAATGCATAAGAAGGTGGGTAGACAATGAAATGATTTTATTGAGTTAATAATAATAATATTAATTCAACCAATGGTGAGAGGTGAAGTGATTTTGGACCCTCTTTATCATCAGTTAGTAAGAATAAGATCTATCTTTTTAAATACTAGTATAACATTTTAATTGAAAAAAACTGAAACCCATGACATTATCAATAATTTTGGAATTAGTCAAAAAATTTAATATGTTTTTAGACTCAACAAATGAAAAACCATATCTTTTCTCTTCAAAGAATTTTAAAAATGTGTTTTTAGCACCCCCATATTGGGAAAACCCTATGTTACCGCAAATACATATATTAACCTAATAACTAATAATATTTTTTCAACACATATGGATTTTACTATAAGGTAACTTTACCATTTTTCATGAAATTAATGTGTATTGTTTCAAATACCATTGTTTGAGATTAATATATATGTAGGATTCAAGCCATTATTTTTATATTTAGTTGAGCTTGGGTCATGGAACGAGATATCTGAGACCATAGAGGAATGAAAATATTTTCACCTTGAACTTATATAAATATTTTATGGTAAATATTCCTATGACATTGATGTGGGGAAAACTGTCCTATTTTTTGACATTATTTTTAGCTATGGTTGATATGTTTGCATACTAAGATAGATACATGAATGGGGACGTCTGTCCCTTTATCTTTTCAATGTTATACATGGTGATAAAAAATCCCTATGGGATGATATCCATTTATGAATGGGAAAATATTTTCCCATTCGACTTATTGTTTATTTTGATTTGATCTGAGACACCTTTACACTAACTGAATAAGGTATGGTAACACCCAGGGTGGCTATTTAAACACCTAATGGGATGAATTTATCATTATTGTTTTCTACTATTATGGTATAACAATTTGTAAAATCTTCTATATATTGTTGAATTTGTTAGATACTATATTTATTATGGCATATTGATTTGTACTCATTCCCACTAAAGAACCTTTATTCTTGAGAAGCTTTCATGATTGATGAAATAGGAAAGGGAAAGATCCATGTTATAGATAGTTTTTATATTATCAATGTTGGAGCTAGGATATGGTACTAGGTAGTGACTAAAAAATGGTATTGTGTATTACCCCTATCTTTTGATTTTTTGGATCATATTTTATGTTATGGTCTCACTGGTGGTTCTGTTTATATCTATATATATTTTTGGACATTATAGTATACATTATGTTATAAAATAATGATTTTTTATTTATTATTATTGGATCAAATATTTAATATTAATATTTTAATTTATATTTTGTTGAATGATGATTATATTTTCTTCCACTATTGTTTATGGGTATCTTTACTAGTGGGAATAGTCTGGCTAATAATTTTATAGAACCTCAGTGTTGGTCGAATGTATATGGTGTAAGGGGAGGCACACATGAGGTATGTGTATCTATGGTTTAGAAATAGTAGAGGTTAACCATGATAGGGATGTTATAATTTTTAATCTGGGAAACTAATGAATATTGGAATGAACATATAAGGGAATAAACTATTGTTTTTATACTATTTTCACACATACACAATAATTAAAATTTTCATTTCAATATCATGGATCACTATAATCACCTTTTCATATCTATGGAAATTATTAGATCACGCATACATAACATCATGTCAATAGAGTTGAGTTTCAGAAAACATAAAACTCCTTATTACCCATGTTCAACATAACTATTATATGAATCCAATTCAATATGACAATGAATGTTGGTAACATAACTACCAAAAAAAAATCTAATAACTTTTAAGATCAAATTGTAACTACTATAATTTTTTTGATAACTAAATAAATATTAAAAAATATTCAAATGTCACTAATAAACATTACATATTCATTAGAAATATTATATCACTATTATATAATGTTTTAGAACATTAGTTTAATTAGACATTCATTAAAAATCACTAATGTAATATTTCTATATTTCTTCATCACTTTAATTCTACAGAAAATACCATTTTGAATCTATTTAACACTTTGTAATTCATTTTTTTGAGGTTTTGACTATTACCACATGTGATTCTTAAAATAGGTTGAAAAAAATACAATATCAAAAATCCATCAGAAAATATTGAATACCCCTTAAATAAATACATGAAAATTATTTGGTTTATTAAATATCATCATTTTTATTTTTTAAAACTATTATAAAACCCAACTCACATTTCAAGACATTAAAATATCATTAAACATCCAAACTCACTATTATCCCACTCAACATGTTATCATTATTGATATGTTTCAATATTCTCTCTCATATTGATGTGAATCCTTTACTAAAATGGGCTTTAATCCCCCTATGGGATTCTGTAATCACTACCCCAAGGATATGAGGTTGATTCATCACTACCCTATTGATAATCCAATAATTAAAATAAAGGGAAGGTATTAGGGTTTTATTATCTATCAGCAATAAATTTAATATATGTGAAAAAATTGAAAATTAATTCAAACATTTAATAGAGAGATATTGTTTGATATAATGATTAAATTCATAACATAAAAATATTAACTAATCATCTCTAAGCCTCATTAATAAAACTATTTTCTATAAAAATTCTAAATTATTCAATATTAAATGTTGTTAATTCACCTTCTCAAAAATTGTATAACTATTTTTTTTCTCTGAAATCAATTTAAAACTCATACTTTTATTTTATTTTCTCCCCCAATATATATTCAACTATACTTCTCCAATATTATCTAACTATAACACATAAATATGTTATCAATATTTAGAGTTATATTGATTAAAGTGTTGATAATCCCATTTATTTGTCCATGAAAGGGGTATGTTAAAAAATTATCAAAATCATCAATTCCTTCAATATATTTTATGATAATTAAATAATGAAATTTTATATATTATACTTTTCTAGACATATACTCAAGTTTCACCATCACAAATAAAAACCTTCCCTTTCAAAAAATGATATTTTATATCAATATTATTTGATCTTGGGTGTTAAAGAATGATCTAAGTTAAATTTATTGAACAATAATTAAGAAAACCCCATTTTTAAAAAGAATATGAAATTATCCTTTAATTGTTAAAAATATTCTTTAATTAAAATCATCTACATAGGTTCTTGAACCGCGACAACATATTTTTCCTCAGTAGTACCGATTGACCCTGAGTTATGGTTTTATAGATCAAACTCACACACTTTATTCCTAGAATAAATATTTCTTATGATATTTTATTCCTATCAACAATATTTCCCACACAGTAATCATTATTATATCCAAATAACTTACTATATTTATATCATTTATACTAAATCCCATAATTAATTGTTTCCTTGAAATACTTATGTATTATTTTTTAAGCCCTTCACATGTTTCTTGATTTAATCACTCTATGATTTTTACCTAATTCCACACAAGAAAAATATTCTGTTTGGATATTGAATAACATAAAATATATCTAGTAAAATTCCTAAATTATATCTAATTCAATCTTTTGACTATCTCGTATTTAAACAAAATCACACTAGTGGAAATTTGTGTCAATACTTATTTATATTTATTATTTCTAAAGTCCTTTAGTAGTACTATGGAATATTTTTATTATGGTATAAAGTTATATTTTTTTACCCTTATTCTTATATAATCTAATGAAAAATTTCATTCACCAGGTAGAATCCTATTATATTTTTTATTTATTTTCATAAAAATTTCCATGAATGTATGCACTTTTCAATATAAATAACTTCTAATTAACATATAAAATGATAATTTGATATATTTTCCTCATCTCTTTCATATAATTTATTTATTATATAACCTTTTAAAAAATAAATTATTTTATAAAACTACCCAAATTATAGTGCCATGTTCTAAGGGCTTACTAGAAATTATAATGTTACTTATTCAATTTTTAAGCATTAGTTCCATCTTAGTCAAGGATAAAATTATTAGGTTGTGTAATTTAAATATATTTATGTAGAACACCATTTAAAAATATAAATTTTAAATATATTTGATATTTTTTGTTTCACTGTGTATTAATAAAAAAATACCCAGATAACATTCATTCTTGATATTAGATTAAAGTATTGTTCAAATATAAGTTCCATTTAAATTGATATATTCTTTACAAGCTGATATTTTTGTTCTTACAATATGTTTTCCTTTTAAATTTAAATTATTAGTAAATGATCACTTGGTTCAAATAGTATTTTTCCATTCTATTCTAGTAAAAACATACTACATAGTATCCTTCTCAATATAAAGCATCTCCCCATTAATAAAAGTCACATATTATTTTTTCTCAATAGAAGCATCATTTATATATGGATGTATTTAACAAATAAAATATAATTATCTATATAATTTATGACTTTTTTTAAATTGGATAGTATTTTTTTCAATAAAATTTTCAAACTCGTCTTATCCTTTTTCTTTCTTATAAATTTTTTTTATCATTAAGAAAAAATTTCCTTGTCATTACTAGTATAATTTAAGGCAAAACAATCATAACAATTATAATATTTAGATTCCTTTTCATATTTATTATCAGTATTTTTTAATACTTATTTCATATGGTTTTCAAACACTGATAAATTAATTATTAGGTTTTCAATAATTTTTACATTTGAGTTTTCATCCATTTTATATATCCTTTTAATATATAATATTTAGCCTTTTCCATTAGAAAAATAACATATTAATATTCCTTTATTAATATTTTCATAATATTATCCCAAATTATGATATTTTTATTTTAATTAAATAAAGGCTTCCAAATGGATTAGTTTTTTTAAAATATGGATTCCTATTAAACTATATATCAAAATTATTTTTTATTGAATCAATCATCAATAAAAATTTATTTGGAATATATTTCTTAGTATAAAAAATTATTCATAATAAAAACTATATAATATTACATTTCTATATTATAGTTATAGATTTTTTGGAGTTTTTTAAAGAGTAATATACTCATACCTGATTCCTTTATTCATTAAGTATGAATCAAATTGGTTTGAATTTAATTATTCTATATTATTTATTCTTAACATTATGATATACACCCTATGATCTATCTCAATAAGAGTTTAAAACATGTCTTTCACACGTATAATAATTTTTAATCTTGTATAATCATTAATTATTGTGATTAAGTAATACTCACCTTTGATATCAATTTATCTCGTGGTTATACATAAAGTAAAGAATGTTAATTCGAGTAGAATTTTTACTTAACTTCCTCTTTATCATGAACTTTTTATGTCACATTTCTTTTAAAATTTTATATAAACACACTCTATATTAAATTTAAAAATAGTTATATGGTTTATAAATTCATACCACTTTATTTTTTCCACATTCAATTTCCCTTGGTGACCAATTCTTCTAACCACAATGGATTCCCCTTATTTTTAGTGAAATATAATGAATGCAATTTCATATATTACTCAGTTTCAATGAAATCTAGATGAAAATGGATTTTCATGGAGTAAAAACCCAATGATATTGAAATTATAGATTTAAATAATGATATAAAATATTTTTGTGTCTATTTTATTTATAACTGATATATTTGAAATAATAGGAATTAAAAAAATCTAATAGAGATATTTTATCATGAATAAGATGAAACTAGGCTTGGAGGGTTATTATTAAACCCACTAAAACACTATAGGTATACCAATGGGAGAGAAATGGGATAGATAGGGGTGTTCTTAAAATTCCCATTACATTGGGGAACATATGGGGGTTTAATGATAGATCGGTGGTGGGGCACAACCCATACTTAAATTGGGAGAATTATGGTTATTTTAAGTGGGTAAATTTTAAAACCCATTTAGATTTTTATCTTATAGGGAATCTAGGGGGTGGGGCTATCACCTTTTATCCATCTTCCTTTTATGTTCTACATATTTCAACCATACTGGTTCAATAAATTTTTGTTCAAATATTTGGTGTAACATATTATAATTCTTCTAAATTCTATTTTATCCTTATTCCACCACTATTTTATTGATAGTTTACTTTGGACCTTTAAATGTCCTTTTTTAGAGAATAATCAAATCACTTAATCACTAGGGGTATTTTTTTGTGGTGTATTAATGAATATCCTAAAGGAGGGACACATTTTTTGGATACTATTTTGGTAAAGGATAGTTTCATATGAAATTATTCATTGGATTTTATCAATTTTAAGTGAAAATCATCTAATGATTTCCAATGGGGAATTCGTGTTTTTATTCTCATAAGTGGAATAAATATTTTTCATATTTTTAGGAAAATAATTTCTTAAGAAACCGATTTCATGCCATAATTTAGTGTTTTAATGTGGTTTGAGCCAATTATTGGAATTTTTTAAAAAAATTTATATTGATAGTTTTTTATTTTGATCATACAATTGTGTTTTTGAATTGAGGGTGGTCAATAAAAGCATAGATTAACTATGTGGATAACATATAAGGTATAGAATATTAACTTATTTAGTATTTTAACTCTCGTGGTATATTATTGATTGTCTAATAGTTATTTTTAAGTAACTCTTAATATTATTAATATAAAAAATAATAATACATGACATTATATGAATATATAAAATTAGATAGACTCTTTTATCTTAATAGTCACTAATTTATAACATAGAATAGTTAGATGATTAATTTTTTGTCATCCTAATTGGATGAGTATTGGTGGATAATATTATAGATTTCATGGTGGTGTGCATTGAATCTCAGATAGTCTTTTTTAGAAAAAAATGGTTTCATCTTTAAATAATATTTTAAAAGAAATAAATGGTTTTGAAATATAATTTCAAATGGAAAAAATGTTTTAATATGAATATATACAAAATTATATTTAAAACATAAACTGAATGATTTAAAAATGTGATTTTAATTAAATTTTTTCCATGTATCTTAAGAATGTAAAGATAGATTGAGATTCGATTTTTATTGGTTTTTAAAGATATTTATTTTTCTATGTGTTTTAAGGAATGATATATTGATCGTTTTTCGAATGATGGTTTGGTACGATTGAACTTGTGCGATAAATAACCTAAATTTTGAAATCTGGTTTTCAGGAGATGTCAATTGATTAGTAGTATCTTGTATATATTTTCCAATTAAATTATGTTTAATGTTGGAATACATGAGCACATGTTCATTGGGAGGAAAATAATAAGGTGTATGGTTGTCGATGGTGAAAAAATTAGGGTATGTTAATTATGTCACTGGGGAAATGAGATGAATTTAAATAATAAGTATTGAATAATCAATGGAAATTATGGAACTATTATAATGAAAGAGAAGCATAAAATGGGAATCCTTACCTAATTATAGGAGAATGTGATATGTTAGTTCATACCGAGGATGAAGATAACCTATTGTTGAATAAGGGGATTAGCCATTTTGCGAAAAGGTCTTTTAGAAATTTGGTAAAGAATGATGGAGCTTATGATATTACCAAATAATCAGGATATTATAATCACACTTGTGAAACATTCAAAAATTTAATAGTCATTTGTAATACATGAAATAAAAAAGATAAAATGTTGATGTGATTTATAGAGTTGGTGAACATCCATGTGAGTGGGCTGATTTCACCCAATCTATGTATAAAAAAAGTCATTACATTATATTTATCAATTATTATAGTAGGATTTCATATATTATGTTCATAACTACAAAATATAAAGTGGTCATATCCATTACACACTATGGAAGGTTAGTGGAGGAAAATATTTGGCATCAAATTTAGTTTTCTACATATAAAGTTATTTAAATCACTAACAAATGGAAGATTAACATGTCTAAATCCATGGGATGTGACACCAAGTTTTAATATTCAGGAATTATCCACAAAATAGAGTTTTTGAGAATAGAAACCAGATTATTAAAAATATGTCTTTAAAAATTATTATTGAATAGAATCTCCAAGATAATTATTAGATATAGTCCTTATATACATTGGTATACATCGCCAATAGATATTTGTATGATTTGAATTAATGGAATACCCACTATAAGATGTCATATGGGAAGAATAATATATTCAAGTATTATGAATATTCAGATGAAAATATTTTATTCTTAATAAAGATAAGAACCTAAAGCCTAATGGGAACGGGGATATGAGTATTTTCCTTTGAAATTTATCCTAAATAAATTAATATAAATCCTATAAAAATGCTTGGGAAAATTATAGAAATTAATGATTTAATGGTTGTTTAAAATGAACAAATTATTAAATATAATAGTGAATTAATGTAAAAGTATGATGATTATTATGTGTGAATCTAAGAATGAGAATGAGGTATTCTAAGAATAAAATTCATTTATATAATAACTTTTTAGAGGCTTATTAGTTTGAAATATAAAAAATACACATCCTAGAACTATAAATGTGATTTTGGATACTAAATACATAAAAGAATTATTTAATGAAATATTTTCAATAACTCCCACAATATTCTTCTCACACAGTACCCTTCTTAAATATATGCTGCTTAAAAACTTTCCTTATAACCTGGTGAAATGGAAGAACAATAAGCAGTGAGTTTAGATTAATAGTAAGTGTAAATATTGAAGATAAAATTAAAAGATAAAAAGAGAGTATAATATGATCATAATGGGATGAGAATATAATAAAAGTATATGAACATTATATATAATGGGATAAATATAAAATCATGAGTCATGACATTAAGCATTAGAAAAAGATAATACATTATACATGAGTGTATAGAACATCAAACAATCATGATTCATGAGAGAATGTGATATGCATAAGAATATATTATAGTAGTGTAGAATAAAAGTGTGGAAAAAATAATCGTAGAAATAATATATCAAATCCACCCAACAAGAAATTAATTACATAGTAGGAAAGTGTTAACCACCTATTTACCTTATTGGGCTTGGGCTAACTGAAAGTGTACCCTCTTGGAAATCGGATAACCACTCATGTTCTATTTGATATCATGAGATATAAAAAATTACACAATTAATTAGAGTTATATAAAAAAATTTGTTGTCACATAATGATAAATTGTACAAATGTGAGACACAATAACACGAGAGCAGTCAATATTTATTTATAGATTATTTAAACCATAAAATAGAAATAGGTTTCATGAAAATTTCCAAAAAAATCATCATATAAAAAATATATAAATAAGGTAAATGGTATTATTGGTGCATAAACCTAGTAAAGTAGAATTTTGTTTAAATAATGTTGGCATATATAAAAAATTATTTTATAGAAGAGATTGAAATATTTGTTTGAAAAGCATGAAAAAATAGAATTTTCATTTTTTAACATTTAAAAACTAAAATTATCAATAGAAAATTCTTTGAAAATACATATAAAATTGTAAAGGAATATTCATAAGGAATAAATTATATGACGATGCGATATTCTATTCATTCCAAAAACCATAAATTATAATATTTTATAACTTTTGTAAGGAAAGTTTAAAATTCCCCGTATGATAAATGTCAAAAATATTCCTTTTTAAAACATTTTTTAAATTAAAATATTGTTTAAAATTATATAAAAATCATATTATAATATATAATAACATTTTTAAAATATTATTATGCATATAGATATCGGGGAAAACGTTTCCCATCCTAAAATAATAAATATGGTCAATTTTACATAAGAATAATAATTTATGTTTTTTCTTACCAATAACACTGAAAAAATTATGAAATGATAACCTTTTTTTTATATTTTATGATATATGAAAAACTATGTTTAACTTGTGTTATATGCAACAATAACTTTCCTCAATAACACGCATTACACGCAAGACCATGTTTTATTGAATGAAAATTAATTATAAAAATATTATTATATATATTAGTCATAACCATGATGATGAATTTGTAGGAATGAATAAAAATAAATATATTTTAAATATTATGGTTTTGTATTCATTGGAAAAAAATAAGGATCATTTAAAATATTTTTTTTTGAAAAACATTATTTTTTTAAAATTTTATTTAATCATGCTTTGCGCACATAATTTAAAATTAATAATTTATTTTTTAGATTTTTTTTGTACAATAAACTTAATTTCTGAAATTGGAGAACCAAAATTTTATTAGGGTGAATTTTTTGGATTCTTCTAATATATTTCACTTTGTGATGGATAATGAAAAATACTGAAATCTAATTGAAAATTTTCTTTTCATTTAAATAATTTATAATGTAAAATTATATTATTAATTGGTTTCAATGTAAAATTACTTCAATATTATATAGATTAATAAAATTTAGTTTATTGGAATAATTCTTATTTTGAATTTATATAAAAAATATTTGTAATCATTTAAGCATTTTCACTTTAAAACCCTCCTTTAACATCATGTCTGTGGGATTAATAATAAATTAAAATCCAAAAAGTATGTGAATTTAATTTGAAAATATATTATATATATATATGAAATAATCATAATTTAGAGTTTATAATTAAAAAAACTTATTTTTTAAAAATAAATAGTGAATGTATTAAAAAAGTAATTATTGTAGTTAAGGTAAAAATGTATTTATAAGGGATTTAAATTAGAATGATAAGATTAAAAATTACATTAAAAATTATATTAATTTAATTTGATGAATTAATTTTGATTTTGACCATAAATTTTTTTAATAAATGGTAATTATTTACTACTTCCCTTTGAATATGAACTATATAATAAGTTAAGTAAAGAAAAAGGAAAAAAATATTTTTTTTCCTTTTAATATAAATAATGATTTTGGGATAGGGAAAAATTATTTTAGTTATACATATTCTTTTGAAATATAAATGGGTTTTTTATCCTAATAATTTTTCATCAATTTTTAGATATTAATTAGTTACTTAAAATTATTAAGAAATTCCAACAGTATAAATAATTGGTTAAGAAAAAATAAAATAACTGATACAGAAAATAATAAATGTTAAGAAAATTGAATGACCTACCGAGTTAAAGTATTTTTTCAAATGAATATAACATGTTACACTGTTTTTAACTTAATATATTCTATTTAGATCCATTTATTGATATTTTTGAATTCATTATAAATGAAAACTATCAAAATTGAATTTAATGTTATTTTATAATAAATAATATTTTATTAAATGAATTAATATATATAATAATAATATATTCCAAAAAATATATTTTTAAATGATAATTTATGTTAACTAAATTCCAATGATACTCCAATTTTTCTTTTATAACGGCTATAGAGGCTAAAAATAGAAAAATAATATGTTAGCATAATTAAGGTTATAAGTCTTTTTTCACATTATATGGTCTTGTGTTCAAGTTAACTTTCAACAAATATAGTATAGATTTTTTATAAATTTTAGATCAAGTGTATAATCAATGTTTCCAAATTATCTATAATTTTTGACTTCAATTTAATTTTAAGGGAAAAATTACTCAGGTAAGAAAAGTAGTTATCAAAGTAAAAAACCAAAACAGTAAAAATAAGAAATCATAAAAGTTAAGGATTTTTTAAAAACAAACAAGTGTTTAATTATTTTTTTGGAGGTGTGGATAAAAAATATCATCCTAAAACCATTTATTTATAATTTTTGAGCCAGTTTATGTAATATTAACATCCTAATAGTTAATATTTTTGAGTATTTAAAAGAATGTTACTCCTCTTCACCAATAAAAGGTCACTTACTCCCCTCACATCTTCACACATCTTATGAAATTTTAATCCTAAAAACAATGCCCAAAATAAATACCAAAATATCTCCCCTCATCCTATATGCCTTATTTTCCGTATATTGGCAACCTTTGAAGGGTTTGTAGTGATCCTAATGAGGATAGAATAAGAGTTAATATTCTTAAACGAGTGCCTTTATTTTATATATTTCTCCACCTCCATAAATTCTTATAAAAACATAATTATACTATAATATTAGTATATTTTAAATAATAGGATAATTTTATAAAGAGTTAATTACCTAATACTATCCCCAATTTCATTAGATGTGTTATGAAATTATTGTTTGTGGGTATGGCAGACTACCCCCTTGCGAATGGATATCGTTCGTTTTTCCACTCCAATCTCTCAAGGATGGGTATGATGATGGATCCAAAGTATAAAAAAATTATAAAATATTTATAAAAATTTATTCACAATATATTATAAATTATTTTACCTTCCATTTAATAGGACATATAATAACATAGTTTTTGTTTACGATAGACTACCGCCTCATAAAGCGATGTGATTTGTCTTTCAATAACGCGTAATGTGGAAGAAGATAAATACAATAGTAATGAAAATACGTGATATAATTGAATTTTTTTTGATATTAAATAACTATATTTTTTATTTAAATATAATATATAGTTTTCATTTCTTACTTTTCACTTAATGAAAGGCGATCACGTCATTCGAGTATGTCTGGAGTCCCGCCTTAACGAATTGATGTGACTCCCTTTCAATAACCAGACATCATAGATGATATATATAAGAATATAAGATGTAATTAATGATATTATGATCATTTTAGAAATTTATAATAATAAAAATCTTTTTTCCATAATGATCATTGAACGATTTAATCGTTACTCATGCGTACATACGACCTACCGACTCCACGATCGTAAAGTTCTTCATTTTTCATAACCATAATTCATGATTGGTTTTAAAAGAATAATTTATGTAAAATAAGATAATTATGTAATTATTATTATTCTAGATATGATATAATTATGTGAACAAGAATAAAAACTTTCATTCTAATGCAGACATGAGAAAATAAGGAAATTAATACCCAAAACATTGAAAATAATGACAGATTATAAATAAATGGGTAATTATATTTTATAAAATTATTATATATGCATAATAAATATATATATTTCAAAAATAAGTTAATAAGAAGTTTAAATCCACTATAAAATGAGGTTATATAATATTTAACCCAAAGGATGCATAAAGTTTGTGATTTCTTAACTCAATTTACACGAATTGGGTTCGACTTATAATTTGTTGATTATTTCATGACAAGATTAAGTGTGTAATGAATTTTTATTATCTTACATTATATTTCAAATTTTTACATGGATTTGTAGTTGATACACATAAATTATTCATTGATTATTTTTCACTTTAACGTTATGATCATTTTAAGGGTTCTTTTCATGATCTATTTCAAATCAAGATTTTTTATTCTTGAATATATATTGAACGAAGTTACTCAACCATTTACTAATAAAATTATTAAATTTTCTTCTCATCTAGTTATTATAATATTTTTATAGTAATAGTATTATTCTTATACTCTTTAGTATTGAAATTTTTTTATAATTTTCATCTCTTGTGGTTTTTATAATATTTTTGAAGTAATAGTACCATTATTCCACTCTTCGGAACATAAAGTATTTTAATTTTTTTAAAAGTATGAATTTATTTATTTCTTCAATCATAAAAAGGTTTTCTTCCAAAATCAAGACTTCTATAATGTTTTAAAAATGGTATTAATCTTTTAAAAATTATTTTTCAATGTAATTTTCACCCATTTGTAATCTATTAATTATTTTTGAAATGAATATTGTGTCATTTTCATACCATGATAGTTTGAATTTTATTGAATTTTTTTTTGAATATTCTTATCATTATCTGAGAAAAGCACATTACAAACATTTTTATAGTAAAAAGGAATATTATTTTTAACTTATACAGAATATAAGAAATTAATCCCAATCATGACCATCATTTATTTGAAGATTCTTTTTCAAGTCAAATAGGTTCTATTTAATTATTTTTTTAAAAATTATATTAATAAAAGCTTATTTTCAAAACATTTTTCAAAATTAAAATGTTATTTCCCCAATAATGTTTTTAAAGATATTTTAATCATATATTTATTCATAAATGAAAAAAATCATTTATTCTTACTCCAATGTGTATATATTTTTGTTGATACAATATTTATTATTCCTATGGATTATTTATCATCATTTTGACTAAGGAATGTATTGACAAGCACTTCATTGATAGATTTTTTAGTCAATAAAATTCTCTTGAAATGGTAACATACCTATGATCATTAAACATAAAATTTCCCTTAAATATTCATATAAATTGTTAGGTCCACTAGGCTAGATACCCTAATAGGGGGGTGAATCACAATATGACAAATTAAAACAACTGCCCCTTTTGATCTTGTTTTGCTGTTAGAAAAACCCCTCTTCTCTCTCCTTCCTGATGTAGAGTATTAATAAACCTTAAAGCATGCACATGAAAGAGAGATTTTTACTTGGTTCACCCTCACTGGGCTATGTTCAAGGAGTATACCCTGGCAGTGTGCCGATGTACCAATTCCACTATAAGAGCACTGCTGTTTACAAGTTTGAAGCAGACTCATTGTCCCTCCTGGTTTACAGCCACTTGTAATTTGAGAAATCATTGCTCTCTCAAATGAAGTGAGCTCACTGCTTCATCAGAAGATCCACTCACAATTTATAGACTTATAGGTCTCTTCATTACCACTAATGAGTGCATCCTCCACTATATGTAGATTCTCAATTGATGTCTGAATTTCATCCATTTATGAATACCCCTTTGCTCATGAACACTAAGTAACAACATTTGGAAAGTACCTTCGCAAAGCACCCTACTTCGCGAGGCTCCCAATTTTGTGAAGCTTAAACAAGCCTTCACGAAGCTCCTACCTTTTCCCAAGAACTCTTGCGAATCACTCTCGCGAAGCTCTAGTCGTCGCAGAGCGACTTCCCTCACGAAGCTCACTGAACCGACATGGAGCTCGGAACATTCACAGAGCTATATTAGTCGCCGAAAAGATCTTATTTTGTGAAGCACATTGCCTTCGCGAACCACCTTCGTGATCCGAGACAAGAATATTGTCTTCAAAAACTATCTAATTATCCCAAGGTGGTTGATTCCTATTTATAAGAGATTCCACCAACCCTCGAACCTTCCACGCGAAGTCAATGCCACGTCATCACAAATCATGATGTTTCAAAATTTCTGCCGAAATTCTTTCAAAATCACAATGCACCATGACCATTTTTCTATCGTGGAGCTCAGCGTAATCACAGAGCATTCCATCAATTACTTCGTGCCGCCACAGTAAATCTCCCTCGCATTTCCCTTCAATAGAGTCGTTTGAGAAGCTCATCGAAATCATGAAGCATCACCATCAACATTCTTCTGGTCTTCATGAAATCCAATCCATGAACCCTATCTTCACAAAACTCATGCCTTTGCCCTATCTTGATGTGATATTCAAGGAAATACATATTTCCTAATTCTCACCATTCCTTTTTCATACTTCTTTATCAACATGGATTGTCAACAACATCTTTGGAACATGAAAATTCACTATTGAAACCTACTTTTTCAATAAACACAATCAAACCCATAAATGATTCAATGTTACCATGAGGTATTTTTGAGCAACATTAATTATCTTGTATATTTTTATTTCTTAAAAAATATCTCATTTTAAGACATGACTTATTATATTTAAAGTCATTTGATATTTGAAAAAATATTGATACCTCTGTATCCCTTACTCTATAAAGATAATTTATTATATGTCATATTTTTTATTAATTAAATCAATAATTTTATAAATAAGAAATTATTTGGATAGGTATGAAATGTTTTGGGGACAATTTATAGAAACCTCCTCCATGCATCGGTAGTTCCATGCACTAATGAAAAATGGGCTATAGCCACTGTCCTATAGCCATTGTTTTCCAAAAAATGTGGATATTGGTATTTGTACCAAGGATATAACCATGGTTTACATGGGATATATCCATGGTTTCCTCCATGGAAATATACCCTATAACCATGGCTAAAAATGTGGCTATAGTGTCTTAAAACTCTGGATAGAGGGGTTTTTTCCAAGGGCTATAGCCACAGTTTTCCAAAAACACGACTATAAAGTTTTTTTATTTTCTATATCCACGGTTCATCAAAACCATGGTTATAGGTCTCTCACCCCTGCGTGGGGAAAACATTAACCCACAAGATGGGGAAAATGTCTATAGCCATGATTTACATGATATAGCCATGGTTTATAACATATATATTTATAATATATATTTATATATACAAAGGCATCAGTGGTATAGTGGTAAGGAGACATGTTCATATAGCAGAGCTAACCAGATGAAATCAAAATGGGCACTTTTTCTTTTAAATCTATAGCCACAGCTTACATGGGTTGTAGCCATAATTGTCCACCGTGTAAATTGACCCTATATCCATAGTGGAAAAACAAGCAAGTTACTGCCAAAATTTCCAAAACCGTGGTAATAGACCTTATCGTCATGATTTAAACTGTACCTATTACTTGTTTACTATATCCATGATAATAGGTAAAAAGACAAGTAAAAGTATGGATATAGCTTATAATAACATTTTTGACCCCTGTAACCATGATTTTGAAACGTGGATATAACCTAAATTTCTACTTGTGATGAGAAAAAATGAGTTAGACACAAACCTATTCATTTATAACCAATGTGTTTTATAATTTCTTATGAAAATTATTTTCAATAGAATGTTTTAAAACTTCTTATATAATGTCTTGAAGGTATTGGTATTATGTACCTAGGAAAATTGGAATCTGATAAATAATTAGTTCCTTCATTATGATTCATTTATTATTATCAATGAGATTTTATCATTGAAATTATCAAGTGATAATTTTCATTCATTATTAATTGATTAAATGGCTTGTGTTTCATTTATTAATCATTACATATTGATTTTTCCTTATATCACCATGATATTCAATTTATTTAAATGTAATGTTTGTTTAATTATCTTTATTTTGATATTGATCATGCCTTATCTATTCAAGCATCCAAGTTATTAAAATGGAATTATTGATGTGTTATTTAATTTACCATATTGACTTTGATTATTTATTCATAAAAGATTCTGCTATAGTATACCCTTGTTGATCTTTTGATATCACCCTTATTTTGATTCCTTTTTTATGAATCTATGAAGTTTACTATGTTGGATATATATATGGATATTTTATTTGGAATAATGTTATTATAAAAATAAAAAAAGTTATGTTGTAATTTGTGTACTGAAATGTAATGTAAGACACATTTATGTATCTAGTTTACCAAAAAAATTAAACTATTCAGTCCTTGTGAATGAAATTCCAGGCATCTTATTCCAATGTAATGGAATTAGAAATTATCTCTAGATTGTTGGGGTTTGTTTCGATACAGTTTATATTAGAGAAAGTTTAATGAAAACCATGGGATATAGATTTAGGAAAAAATAGATTAAAGAACCTAACACTATTAAATTATTTGAGTATATTATAAAATAATATCCTAATGTTTTGGTTAGGTAGATATTATATGGGTTTTTCTAGAAATACATCCTCTTCTAGATATTAAAACTGCATGTGGTTCTAGAATAGGTGTTCCTGGGATAAATAAATCCAAAAATTTTGTGTTAAACTTGACACAATCATCAACTGGTTCGCAATAACAAGCCATATGGTGGACATGGTTTGACACTACTGGTGGATATTCATATAATAATTGACATTTACTTTACAAAAAATTTTGAATGATTTTAATAGATTATGATAATGAATTACCTAGGTTAAACCCTAGACCATGTAAGGACCTATGTGGAATTAAAATGGATGAATGTGTTTATGTATTTGGATAGACGAATTGAATTTTTGATACAGTTTACCAACGGTATTTTGGTTATAAGAATAATGAAAATTCTAAGGATAGTGTTAAATTTTTGAATGGCATTTTTATTCATTAACATAAGATTCATGGATATTGTTATAGTATATTTGTTTAAGTTTGACCATATTTTAAATGTCTTAAAAAGCCCTTTTAAACTTATTGTGGTAGGAATGTAACATTATTAATTATATTTTTGGAGAAATATGTGGTAATTTTATGTCTTAGTGGAAACATTATTTGAGAAATAATGAATTTATATGTTATATAAATATGTTTAAATTTTTTGATATCCTTTAGGGTTAATATGATCACAAATGAAACTGTAATAATTTTCAAATAATTTTAATAGTCATTGTAATGAAAATATAAGTAATTTTTTTTAAAAACCATAATTAAAAAAGTTTTTTAATTATTAATTTTATTTCAATGATTTCCATAATATTTTTAGGTAATGTAATAGGAATTATATTATTATAGTTTAAAAAAAGGAGAACCTGCATGATGGGTGAAAACCCAATGAATTTGGTAAATTGGTGGGGCTTGTACCCATGAACAAAGGGAAATAAGGGTTTAACACCAACCACCAGCCTACACAATGTCCTATTTAATATGTTATAGTTTTTAGTAAATTTTCTTGAAGAATAAAAATTATTGATGAATGAGTGGAATTACTTTTTATGTTTAGATATTAATGTATTGCATTGGATATTTTGTGTTGGACATATTTGTCTTGGAAAATTGATAGAGTTAGACGTAAAGACTTCTTTTATAGATCATACAATTCATTAAAATTGAATTTTACATCTTTGGGCATAAAAAAATTATTATTTTTGATATTATATTCATATAGTAAGTGAAGAGTTTGATATTGTATAATGCACAACCAAAGGATGATATTATGATTTTGAAATGGAAAGGAATCATGTAGTTATATTTTTAATATTCTTAGACAGTAAAATAATTAATCAACTTTTGGAAAAAGATATTAACAAAATATTTTATTTTATTACCTTAATAAACAATGAATAATACGGTCTATAATATCATCAAATATTATTTTTTAAAAATCTTAACAATCCATTTATCATTCACATTATTGTGATCAGTGACCTTAATCACTCATTATAACTATTTATGACTTTCCTCAATTTTCATATCTCCACTTACTACTATTTTCCACATACATGGAATTTCAATTATGTGTTATTCAATATAAAAATGTTAATTACCTTTAACACTTATTAAGATTATATTTTATTAACCATTTTAATGGTTTTGGTTTTTTAAGAGTGGTATTTTGAAATGTAAATCTATAGATTAATAATATCAAGTTTAAATTGCGATGATGAAAATTATTTATGGTAGGGAGAATAAAACCCCTCCAAAAATTATAAAAGAATAAAATTTTATTCTATAGTTTATATTACATGAAAAACTTAGTCTAACTTGTTTTTAATGAAATAATATGTTTATTAGATAACTTTTGTTACATGCAAAACTGAGTTTTACTGAACAAAAATATAGTGTTAAATTATTAATATTTATAGTAGTTATAACCAAACCATTGACATAGAAGGAATTAATTGATCTAACTAAGTTAAGAAAATTATGGTTATCTATTGATTAGGATTAAAATAAAGATCATTTAAAAAAATTAATTTTTTTCTAAAAAAATATTTTTTTTTCTAAAGGATATTTTAATCATGCATTAAAAAAATAATTTTAAAATATATTTAACACTGTTAGAAATATTTATAAAAAATAAAGATAATTTTTGAAATTTTAGTAACAAATTTATATTAGGGTGAATTTATTGGATTTTTCTAAAATTTGTAATTTTCTAAATAATAGTGGAAAATATTAAATTTTAATTGAAAAATAAATTTTCATTCAAATAATGTGTAACATTAAATTATATTTGTAAATTTTAAATTTAAAATTAGTTAAATTTTATATCACTTTATTCTATTTATTTCATAAGAATCATTTTTATATTTAATTTAGATATAGAAAACATTGAAAATGTTTGAGCATTTTTACTTCGATACTCGCTTTCACATCACGTCTTTGAGATTAATTTGAAATTGAGATTTTACACTTATATGAATTTAATATGCTTTCACATCACTTCTCCAAGATTAATTTTAAATTAAATATTAAACCAATATGAATTTAATTTCCAAAATTGGATTCTATATTTGGAATCATCTTCATTTATAGTTTCTTATAATTGAATATTAATTTTAAACCCAAATTAATAGCGAATGTAGTAAAAATTAATTGCTAGGATTATGGTAAAAATGGATTTACTATGAAATTTAACTAGAATAATGAGAGTGAAAATGGCCTAACTTATATTCTTAATTTATTTTAATGATTTAATTTCTAACCTTTCCATAAAATTACATAATATATGGAAATACCTTGACACTTTAATTTGAACAAGGCCTGTATAGTAACATAAGTAAAGAAAACTAAAAAAAAAGATGTTTTTCTTCATTTTAATATAAATAATTATTTGGGATGGGAAAAAAATCGGTTGGGTTATATATATTATTTTTAAATAGAAATGAGTTTTTTATTATAATAATTTATCCTTATTTTTTAGGGTGGAATTTGTTACTTAAAATTCTTAAGAATTTCTAATGCAGAAATTATTTAGTTAATTATAAGTAAAATAATTGATACTAAAAATAATAAAAGTAAACTAAATTAAATTAATTATTATGTTACATTATTTTTAGTTAAATATATCAAGTTATAAAGGTTTGAATGATTATATTAATATTACGTCATTATCTTGATTTTTTTAAATTCAACTTAAATAAATACTGCCGAAATTGACAATAATGTTATTTTATGATAAATTATATTTTATGGTATGAATTAAAACTTATAAAATATTATATTATACCAAATTACATTTAAATTAAAATAAATATTAAATATGTTCCATTTTTTGACTAAATTTTTTATCATGACTATATTGACCCTTAAATATTGAAAACTCTATTAGCCCGAGTAATGTTAAAGAAGCCTTTTCATGTTGCATGCACTTTTGTTAAAGTTAATTTACAACACATGTAGAATTAATATTTTATAAATTATATATCATATTTATAAAAAATGATTCGAAATTATATAATATTTTCACATTAATGTATTCTTAATGAAAGAATTATCAATGTTAGAAAAATAGTTATCGTAGTGAATAACCAAAAAGGTAAAAATAAGAATATGTTTAAGTTAAGGAACAAAATGTTCAAAACATGTGATTAATTATGTGGTGGATGTGTTTATTTACCATATCATCCATTCAATACTCTAATTACAAATTTTCTCTCCACGTTAGGTAATATTGACCTCATAATAGTGAATACTTTTGTGTATTTACAAGAATATCACTCATCCTCTAATATAAAAGGGATATCACTCCCCTCATTTATTCACACATATCTAACCAAATAGATCATCCAAAATTATACTAAATTTTTTTCCAAAACCCCTCCCCCCATACTATAAGACTCACTTTGGTCAGACATATTTACATCCCACGTTGGATGCCACACCCTGGTTCCCTGAGCTGGTTCTCCACAAGACCTCAAACACATCTCCTAGTGTACTAAAGGATACTAACTAGCAGTGAGGGTATAATATCGATCATGGGGAGACTATAACATCTTATATAAGAGTAATACATTAGTTTAAAACAGGAAACAATTACTAAATAATAGATAACCATATGTATGATAGTACCAAGATCACAAGATGGCCAAAAAGTAGAGATACAATATCAAGACTGAACTATAAAACATTCCATGTTAAAGTATGATCCAAGGGTTAAAAATAAACATAAAAAATTAAATTCACTAAATAATACAACGTGGGTCCTAAACCATGTTATGTTCCCTTAACCATGCTACATCCCAACTCAAATGTCTAACAGAGGGCCTTTTCAATTACCCAGTTCTACAAACATGAAATATATTCTGGTATTAATCAGGCAACCTTAGTAGGGTGTGAGTACAACTCAGTTTTCCACCACTAATGGCGTCTAATAGAAATACAGTCAATAATATCTTATACAACTGTTTAATGAATAAAATACAAGTAATAATGTAAAAAACATACATTTATTCAATAATCATAAATTTAACAACATAAACACCTAGGTCCCTATGGACACCTGTGTCTCAATACCGACATCATCTTGTGTCTGAGTTAGAATCATTTAACATTATCAACTCAAAAATTATTTAACAAATGGTTTTCATTATTAATTACCTTTAAATTTATAATATAGAAAATTGGAACTATATTCCAATGCCATTATTTTAGGCTTAGATCATCAAGTCTAAAACCCCATTAGTATTTGAAGAATCGGTCCCTATCTGACATATCACGGGTATTTGAAGCATTATTCCTTGTCTCATATAATTCTCATGCATGCCTTGGGTCTAGAACTCCATTTATAAGACCTTTTCTGTTTTTAGAGCTAAATTCCATGTCCCAGACCCCATTTTCTAAATAAATTACATATATCACAAGTAAATCACATATCACATTTATTAATTCAATAATTAATTAATCATAACAACTCAATTAATTATTTAATCTATTAATTAATTATGAAAACCCTTCAATTAAATCATAAATTTATTGGTCACAATAATTTTATTAATTCATTCACAACTTAATTTATCTCATTACTTCTATTCAATATTCTACCAATTAATTCAATAATTCACTATTAGATTTTAATAATAAAAATATATCAATGATTTATTCCATAATTAACATTACCAAATCAACAATTTCGTAGTTCTTACAATTCCCAAAAATTTATTCAACAATTAATATAGACAATTAAAATAATATCAATATTCCACATTTAATTAAAAAATAATTATTTCACAAATCCCATAATTTCAATATTGGAATAATCAATTCAAAAATTAATTATTAAAAACTAAATTTCACAATCTCAACAATTCTCACAAATTAATTCAAAAATTGATTTATAATATTCATGTTCACTTAATTAATTATTCTTTCAAATGAATTATTATAATTTGGAAATATAAATTCTAAATAAACTCCAAAAATACCAAAATTACATGCACATAATTAAAATCAAGACTGTGTGATTTGAATAATATACCACATACCATGAATAAAAAATAATTAGTAATAAAAACCATATTCATAAAGTAGTAATGAACTTCTGGATTCCATTCAACAGGAATAATATAATCTGTTTGCAATTTCCAATAAGAAAATGTATAACCAGAAGGAATAACTTAAAAATATTATTCCATATAAAAATATTTATAGTGATATCACTTCTGTATGAAATTAGACTCCTAAAAATCATCCACATAAGACTAGTAGTGATAGGGGAGGTGTTCAGAGGGTCTTCAGTCGAAGACATTGGTGCATGGAGGAGCTTCAGTCAAAGGTTGAGGTACCTGGGGAGTTTGTGTGAAAAAATAGAGGGTGTAAAGGGTTACATGATATGAGATATTACTTTTTAATGTGATGGGTTTTGAAAGTAGATGATGTGAATTCTCATTTCTCATCATGTAATAATTCATAACCCATTTCAATTTTTCCCAAGGAGATCCAATCACATCATTTAAAAAAATAATAAATAAAAAATTAAATTTTGTGAACAATACATTCATAAAATATTGATACAGGGTGAAAATATTTTACCAGGGGTGTAGATTTTAATGGTTGTGAATTAATTCAATCCATGAGTTGAATTCACATGGTCTACCACAACCAATTATCTTATTCCTATTTCACCCCTCCATCACTTTTCCATACGAATACCTAGGCTCAAGAAACAAATATTAAAATAAATAAAACCCATATTGTAAAAAAAATTCAAAAAAGTCATACCTGGAAGAAGACATCATCTTACAGTAATCCAAAATTTTAACAGATTAGTGAAAATATAATGAGGATGCTAGAAGAAGAGGTAACATTCTTCGACAAGAAATTATATTTTAATTTTTATACACTTGCTTTAATTTTTATCAAACCATGATAACCTATGTATATTCTATATACTAGTATTTTTTTTATAATATTATAATGACCTAGAACCATCTTAACCTCTAGTAAATGGGTTATGAAATAATAATTCATTTCTACAGTAGACTACTGTCTCACAAACTTATGTTGTTCATTTTTTCCATTTCCACCTCTCATGGTTGTGTATGATTATAGATCTAACATATATATGTATAATATTTATAAAAAATATATACATTTAGAGTAACTATATAAAATATATATTTTTAACTTCCATTATATTGGAGATACGATAATAATGCTTGTGTGTACAACAGACTACCTCCTTGCGAATCGATGTAATTCGTCTTTCACTCACGCTTCACATGAAGGTGATCAAGATATGGTTAAAAATAATATTTGATATACATGAAATAATTCTGATATTAATGAAATATTTATCCTTCAGTAAAGATAATATATCATTTTATTTTTTTACTTTTTTCACTCAATGAAAGATGATTACATTGTTAATGTATGTGTGGACCACTGCCTTTATGAAGTGATGTGAATTCATTCCATTACCACGCAACCAGAAATGATATATATATATTTATATAATATGGTATTAATTATATTTTTATAATTCATGAAATTTAAAATATTTCATACCAATTTTCCAAGATGATCATTTGAAAATGGAAGTGTTACTCATGCATATATATGACTTTCCATCTCCATGATCGTAACATACTTCATTCTTCAAAATAATAGAAAATGATTGATTTAAAAACTATAATTGATAAAAAAATATGATAATTATGTCATTTTTTTATTCTAGATAAGTATATCTATTTTCACATGTACCATAAAATTCAAAACAAAACCCACATGAAAAAAATAAGGCAATTGATGCCCGAAACAATTAAAATAATGAAATATTATTAATGAATGGGTAATAAAATGTAATAAAAGGATAATATATGATATCATAAATATTAATATGGTTCTGTAATAATTTAAAAACATGTTTTATACCACTATAGAGGGGGATAAATCTTGTTTAACCAAAATTAAGAATAAGGTAATAGATTTATTATCTCAATTTCTTCTCATTATGTTCAATTTATACTTCGTTGATTATTTCACGATAAGATTATGCATGTATTGAATTTTTATTACATTATATTTTATTAACACCCAATTTATGTTTATTTATATTTGATACATATAATTAATCAATTTTTTAATTCTCACATTAACATTATCACCAATTTAACGTTTTATTTGACAATTTCATTCTAATTGAGATTGTTTATTATTGAATATTAGTTGAAAGAAATTACATGACCATTTCTTAATAAAACCATTTAATTTTATTTTCCTATGATTATAAATTATATTTTATTGGTAATTGTACTATTTTTTCACTCATTGTTGTATAAAATGTTTTATAATTATTTTTAAAAATTCTGAACTCTTGGGTCTCTTCGGTCGAAAATATGTTTTCTTCCAAAGAAATGATATCTAAAAATTCTTTCAAAAGTAGTTTTATACTTTTCAAAATGATTTATCAAACTAAATTTTACCAAATGTTTCTATTTAATTTTTTTTCAAACATATCTTATTTTACTATGAAATTAATGTTTGTTTGTCTTTTACAAAAATATTAAAAGGAATATTATTATCATTTTTTAAATAAGGAACTTTCCTAACCTTTTTATAGTGAAAAATGAATGTTATTTTAAACTTTTATGGCATGTATTGAGTCAACTGTTTTCAAGACTTTCATTCAATTTAATATTACTTTTTATGTTTATAAGATTGTTTTTTATAGAAATTCATGTAATTGTGATTTTTAAAGAAAATGATTTTTAAATAATCCTTCAAAATAAAAGGATATTTTACTAAATTATGTTTTCAAATATATTTTTACGGAATTTCCATTAATCAATGACAAAAACCATTATTCTTTCACTAATGGGAATATATTTTATTGGCTCCATACTTATTATTCATCTAGATAGTTTATGATTATTTTGATTATGGGAAGTATTCACATTCACTTCCTTGATCTATTTTTATAGTCAATAACTTTGCCTTGAAATATTCAATATTATATGATCATTAGAATATAAATTTATCCTATATATAAATATAATTTATCATGGATAATTTTATTGGTTGAATCATATATCATTTCTACATATGGGGTACTATATTTTACATCATTTGATATTTGGAGAAATATTGAAAAATATATATCCCATTCTCAATATAGATACTTTAAGATAAAGAACATTTTTTATGAATTAATTCAATCATTTGACATATGAAAATTCTTTTTAATGGTATTATGTGGGTTGGGGATTGTTTATAGAAATCCTTATGATTCATCAGTAGTCCTATGAGATGAAATTAGTTAGAGACAAACTTTATTCATTTGTATCCATTTTGTTTTAAAATTTCTTGTGAATGATCTTGACACTAGTATACTTTAAACCATCTTACAAAATGTCTTTATGGGAATGTGATCATATACAAGGGAAACATAATGTGTGATAAATAATCATTTCCTTCATTCAGATTCTATTATTGTTATCCATTATATTTTCTCTTTTATATTATATCTATATGTATGTCATACTTATTTTTTTGAATAAATGGTATTCGTTAAAGTTATTTACCTTTCCATACATATTTTCCCATATATCACCATGATGGTCATGTAATTTAAATAAAATGCGGGTTCAGTGATATAACATTCAATATTGATCATGACTTATCTATAATTGAAGTCCATCTATTTAAATAAAATATGTTTTATTTAACTTTCCATGTTGATTGTGATTATTTATTTGTGATACCTTCTATTTTACATAACCATTACAAAGAATTTCAACTCATCCTTATTTTGTTTTGATTCCATAGAATCCATGAAGTGTATTAAGTTTGATATGAAAGGATATGTTAAATGAAATTTTTTTATTCTTGAAAATAAAATTTATGTCATGAGTTTTGTAATGAAATGTAATGTAATAATCATGTATTTATCTATTTTAATAAGACTTATAAACTATTTAGTGATTTAGTATTAGATTCTATCTATCTTATGCCAGTATAATGGTAACATGCACCTACTCCAGGATGTTGTGGTTGGGTTACCAAAATTACCAAATTATGGGAAATGGAAATTATAATTTAAAACCATAGGAATAATCATAGAATAATAATATTGATATTTTATGAGAGAATGAACATACAATTTCGCATAACGGAAATTGATGCCTAAATAATCTTGATAAAAATTAGATTGTAAAAGAAACTTATATCAGTCTCACCCTTATATAAAAATGATCTAAACTCATGTATAATAAATTTAGATTTAGTATACATCTATATTATAATAAATTTTTAATTTATATTACTATATAACAATCACCTATAATTTCTTATCACCTATTTATTAATAATAATTTATTAAAATCAATATTTGGGCATTAACTCTTTTTTTTATACATGTTTCATTTTTTATGTTAATATTATTGAACTGTTGTCATGTTTATAAAATATTAAAAATATCAAAAATAACATATTTATTTATTATATACATTTCTAAAACCATCCATATAAGGAGGTGAAAAAATAGAAAACATCTCTTTTTGGTGGTAGTAATATTCATGTACATATTGGTTATGTTTACATTAACAATGTATGGAAATAAATAAAGGTGGGAAATAATATATATTAAGGGAATAATAATTTATATATAAATATAATTAAACTAATTAAATAAATCTTTATAACCATACATTTGAGTTTACGACAAAAAACTAAATACATTAATTCATGGAGGAGATAGTCCTCAACTGCACATGAGTGACATTTTCATTTTCAATTAGATGGAAAAAAAGTAGATAATGGTTTTCCCATAAATATTATAAAATTTAAATTTATTAATGATAATAATTCTATTATGTGTATGTGGTTATAATATATTTGTGGGAGTTGGATGAAGAAATAAACAAAAAAACATGGTTAAGACAATTTCCTATTCCTTTTCCTCCATTTAATTACACTTTAATCATTCTTATATTAGTCTTTTGAGGTGAATAGAACCTATAAGTCATTGATAATTTATTGTTGAAGTGATTTTGTTAAATAATGGTTGAGATAAGTTTCTGAAAGAGTGTGAATAAGTAAGGATAAGTTGTTCCCTTTTATAAGTAAGGTGAGTGGAACCACTGTAAAAAGCCTAAACGCTATAAATAAAATTAAGTAGCATTCGTTAAAAAGTTTTCTTAAATAATTATAATTTTTATTATTAGATGAGGGTAGTAGAAATTGTCTCTACAGATTACGATATTGATAATATTTTTAGAGATTTTAATATTAATATTTTAGTTTTAATCCCTTTTAACCTAATTTTAACCTAAATCATTAAGACATAACTATTACTATGTAAACTATTATTTTTCCCTAAAAATATAATTAGATATATAAAAAATATACATATTGATTTAGAATATTTAATTATTATTTTTGGGATAAATTTATAATGGTGGAAGAAATTAATTCTAATATTTTCACTCAAAATGTATAAAAACTATATTTAGAAAAAAAATGTATTTTTAAGCATTAGATGAATTTAATATTACTAATTACCTAGTAATAACCATTACATTAATGGTATATTATTTAATTGAATATATTATCAATAAATATCACTATTATAATTCATCAATCGACATTAATTTAATTTATAAAAAATTATATTATGCACCAAAATAGTGTATTTTAAAAAAAACCATTTTTACCTTCAAATGAATTTATTTTAATTTCTAACCATTTAATAATAAATTTATGAGTGTTTTTTTTTCTATAAATGTATAAAAAATAGTTTTCCATTTTTTTACTAATCTAAATTAGATATATTAATTTTTAAATTAAAACATATATAATAAAACAATATTTTTAAAGATATCGTTACTTTTTATCATAGAACTATTAAACTAATATTACTTATCATTAATTAACCACTTCATGTAATACCTTAATTAATTTTATAAATAATTTTATTAATATTATCTACACAATTTTGTGATATCATCTATCAAAAGTATTAAATTAATGGAAATACATAAATAAATAAAAATTCAAAATTATCTTTTGAGAATGAGTTGTATTTTATTAAGTGAATTTGACCCCTTTTATTGTAAAAAGTCATTTATTAGTATATTACATTTGAAAATCTAATATTTTATTTTATTTTATATTTTAATAAACAATTATTCACTTGAGTTTGATGTTGTGTCAATCAAAAGCTATCAGACACATCCAATTTATTTTAAAGGAAAATATATTATAAATAATTAAGTGTTACTTTTTACACCCTTATAATAATGTTTCCCCTAAAATTCTATTACATGGAAGAAACAAAATTAGGAAACTTATACCTTACTACATCCTTGTGTTCCTACATATATTTTTCATTCTTACGGTTTTACCACAGAACAAAGACCATGAGTGGGTTCTTATTCTAGAACACATTATATCTTCAATCTGGGACCTCCACTAGTTGTTCCTCATAATAAAGATCAAGATCTATTTGTAAAATCTATATGTTCATTACTTGGTAAGGATTAGGTGCGTAATTATCTATAAGAGATACCTAAAACACATATTTAAATTGGAGAGAGGTGGGTGGAAGTGCCAGGTAATAATATATTATCTCGATGTGATAAAAAAGATCATGGGCACTGATATATATAGGTCTCAACTTTCCATTCTTTAAAAATCTCAAAACCTTTTTCTGGTATGATATGTGAAGGAATACCTTATCACGTTATCACTAAATTTGAACTCTAGATGTATTCATAGATTGTCAGCAAAACTTTTTTATTGAATCTATGATGTTATGTTTTTTTGCATAATATGTATAACTTTATATTTCATTTCCTTATCGAGATAAGGTCTCAATAGAAAAAATTCTCAAGATTTATCACAATATGTTGGAGTTCTACACTTATTTACATGGAAGTATTCATAATTATCCATATCAATGGTCGAGAGAAGAAAAAGTATTAAGAAAATTAGACCAGGGGAAGTGTTAACCCAAACCAACTATCAAATCCCTATAGTATTCTGTATTTTTAATGGTACAATCAAAATGACCATATGTGTACGTATAACATGCAAGGATAACATTCAACTCAATATTCATTTCATGATAAAGACTTATATATAACACTTAGGTAGACCTTAGATCTTGATGAGATAAAATTGAGAGTGATACTCAAAGTAATGATACCACTTTCTTAATGTATATCCTAGAATGTGGTTCAAGTGACAGATCTTATCTAATATTAAGGAAATATGTTTTCTTATTAATTTTTTTACTATACACTAAGAATAATTATAGAATTTTGATGTCCTGGGGAGTCCTATGACGAATTCCATTATGATTTCTACCATTTCCATACTTGTATGAGTAATAGTTATATCATTCCCTTCAAATTCTAAAATTTATCCTTAACATGATGGAATACCAAGCATCTAGATAAGTATGAAGCAATATATCTTTTCTTATTTCCCACAAAAATTCACATTGATATATCAGTACATCATTGTACATCTAAAATGGATAGATAATGATGATATTTATACTTCATTTAAGAGATCCTTATTTTATTATTCCATTTTAGGGACACATATCCAATTCTAGAAACATAAAATTATATCATGTTCAAATATAAACTCTATTACATTCTATACCATTCTTTTCATCTCAAAATCTTCCTTCTATTCCTATTTAATATTTATATGGATTGATGAAGGAGTTGTAATTTGAGAAAGATAATATTTATTCCCTTAATTTATGATTTATAGGTCCATATTTTATATCTCAATAAGTGTTGGAATAATTTATATACTATTCATGGAAATGATAACATGATCCTTCTGATATATAGCACTATCCACTTCATTCACCTTCATAGGGAGGTAATGTATTGAATATTTCAATCCTTAATCAACTCCAATAATCTATTTTGGTGTATGTTCAACTGTTTTTATGAAAATATATATATTTAATGATTTTATAATCTGTATATAAATTACACCTTCCACCATAGTGATAATAACTTTTTATTTTAGGATAAAAATACCACTACCGGGTCCAAATCATAACTAAGGTAAATTTTCCCAAAAAATACATTTTCATAATGTATATACTACCACCATAAATTTTTTTAATTGGAAACATCTCAATTCCTTATTTTATTTATTATTATATATCAAAAACCATTATCCACCATATGTTAGTGTATGTATTTGTAAAATTACTATTATTATGTATAACTTCTTGAAATTTTATTCACATTCATATGTCTAAAGCAACGTGGCACTCAATCATGTCTACTTAGTTTGTTGACTTGATAGCTATGGTAAATTTCACAAAAAACACTAATAGTATCCTTTAATTCCAAGGAAAGTATAGATCTTGGACAGCTTGGATGGTCTAGGTAATTTTTCAATAAAATTCATCCTTGATGGATCCACTAATATACCCTTATTTATAATTACATGACCAAAGAATTCTATTTTGTTTTAGAATTAAAATCTTCAAAATATGTCATAAGGCTTCTAATTTGTCATGGTCTTTGTAAAAAACCTCAATTGATCATCACGATCTTCCTTTTTCTTGGAATATATGAAAATATCATTTATAATGACTCTAAAAAACCGAAAATGTCAGCCTCTAGAGACATTATACATTAAATCCATGAAGATAGTGGGGGAATTAGTAATTCAAAACGAAACTACTATAGATTCATAGTGTATATTCCAAATATTGAAGGTTTTCATGGGTATATCCTCCCTTTTGAACATTAACAAATGATATGAAAAATAATTTTCAATCATTGATAAATATTGATCTCCTCACATTAGACTAGTCATCAATATAGGGAAGAGGATACATGTTTATAATATAGATCTATTAATGTTCTTAATTGTAAATTAAAAGATAAATTGACCCATATTTTTTCTTCACAAATGAATTGGTAAATTATATGCTATAACATCTGGAATATTAGTCCCTCATTAAGATGATCATGGAGTTACTTTTTTAATTCATTTAACTCAATCAAATAAATTCTATAAGGAGTATTTGAAATAGAAATAACAGTAGGTATAAGTTCTATTAAAAACACGACTTCATGATTCAGGGTTAGACGATACAAATCTTCTATAAATACATAGGTATATTCCTAAAAAATAGGAATATCTTCAAAATTGAGTTTCTTTAAAACAATATGAACTAGATATCCCTCATGAGTTGGTATTAAAACCCATATAATATAAGTCATTTCCATTTTAAATTTATATTCATCCTTGCACTAATAGATGATCAAAGGATGATTCAAGATATCAAAATGCGACTTTCTTTCTTCAGTAGCAGATATAGGCTCTATATAAATTGATTTAATCCATGTCCAAAATCACATCGAATCCAAATATAGGGAGAATTATGATATTTTTAGGGAGTATATTTCCCCAATAATAAATCAAATAGGGTCTATATATTGGATATGCAATCATTATACTAATTTTTGTTTTCAAAAATTGTGTAATATAAAATCATTGAGGTGGTGATGTGATACTGATAGGACATGAGGAATTCATACATTAATAATGAATCATTTTTTATTAATTTTACAAAAAATTCAAAGTAATGCATGCCTTACATCCTTAAATGTTTAGTTTATTTGGATAAAAGATACATAATTTTGTAATTTCGGAGAATATATTAAATATCTCTCATAATTATCACCTCACATAAAAAACATTTTATACATATTTCACATAAAAAAATTATTCCCAACCTAGGGAAATGAAACATAAAAAAATTCTTATACCAGATGATCAGTGAGGGTAAACATTGAAGATATCAATAAATGGTCATACATGAAAATAAGATAAGCATAAGGGTATGAGAAAATTATCATTACTTACAATAATCATACTGAATTAGTCAATGATATTTAATCAAGAATCATGGAATAATTTTTTTTAGTTAAAATAAATAATAAATAAGTCAACAAATTCATAAATAATCAATTATGATCTATGAAAGGAAATTTTAAGAAAAAGACATAAAATTTTAGAATACACATAATCATATAAGATCACTCCATTAGTAAAAGTTGGCTCCCAAGATTATCATTGTTGAAAAATTCACATAATAGAAATGATTAAATTTAATTTTCAAACATTATATTAAGAGTAACATCGATGTTGTTAATTTCATTATCTCTTATGAGTATATTAATTACATAATATCTTAAGAGATTTTTAACTCTTCCATCATTACCCAATACATTTGAGGGATATAAAATTCTATCCCCATATATCACTTGATAAAAATAATACATATGTGTTCCAAAATATCACAAAAAAATTATCATATCATTATATCAAAAACCAAGGAAAGAAAAATTGTTTCATAAATATTTTATCATTCCATTATATAATAACATATGGAAAAGAAATGAGTTTCGTAATGTTTTCATCAAAACATAATTAACCTATGGGAATGCAATAGGTTTCATAGAATAATATTTTAATTATCATCATGACTAGAAATAAACAAGTGAAAATAAGATTGTATTTGAATTTCATATCCCCAATGAATCATAAAAATCCTCAAATTTTGTTTCCATGGGTGAAAATACCTTTAAAATATTTTTCAAACCATTCTTAAAAAAATTGTTAAAATATCATTTTCTTTTGAGAAACAAATAATTGAAAATACTGAGAAGATTGATACAATATCTTTTTAAAAAAATAAACAAGGAATAATTAAAAATAAGATTTTATTAAATCAATAATAATGAACATTATAAAATCTCTTCATGTAATATATGTTAAATGTATACATTCCTTTCACAGCTTTGTAATGAGCCAAAAAAATGACATGTTCTATACAATGTTTCATTAAAATGATTACTTTTAATTTTATTGAAATAAATTAATATATATTGAAAATAAACTTTTTAAAACATTTCAATTATAATTAATAAATATAAATAATTTCAATGTGTATGTATAATGAAGAAAATGTTTTTTTGACCCTGGTAGAAATAATTTTTTCTCTTCATTGTTATTTTTTTTGATTATTTCAATTACCAAAGATTGGAAAATTGAAATAATACCAAAAAATACAGATTACTAAAAGTGAAAAAAATATATTGGTTTTAAAGGATAATATCCATATAATTTCCATCAACATAAATTTAGCTTAAACAATCCTGAAAATAAATGAGATTGTAACATAAACCACATTCATCAAGTCCCATATTAATTCACACATGTTCAAATATATTTTACAATAATTTTATTTTTATTATAAATATATTATAGAAACATATTTTTGAATTCCATAGTGGGTATCATTCCTTTATAATCTCCAATTATCCATTTATGACCATTTTCATCCTTAAAATGATCATTCTGGTGAAAATTGACCAATTTTTTTATGCATGTTTTGGTTCGACGGTTCTGGTACTTGAACCTTGGACATGGTTTAATATTATAAAAAATATAAATCATGAAATAAGTAACATATTTTATAAAATTTTATTTACATAACTTCATGGAGATGACACACCGTAAGTACGCATGAGTGGTGTTTTCATTTTTTAATGGATGGAAAAAAAGAATGGTAAATTATAATTAAAATTTAAATTATTTTAATTATATCATAAATATAATATATATGTATCAAATATATCCTTATTACTATACTTGTAATTTTTAATTAAAAAACTAATCACATCTCTTCGTGGAAGTAGTTGTCCTCACTTACGCAGTATCAACAATTAAATTTTACAAGAGATGGAAAGGAAAGAAAGTATATATTAATTTATAATTATAGTAGAAAAATTATGTCACAAATATAATATATAAAAATTATCTCTATTAAAACTTTGAAACTTGTATAATGGTGATGGAAAAAACAATATCACTATATGGAGATGATAGTCAACATGTATGCATGAGTGATAAATTAATTTACTGTTTAATGAAAACGAGGAAAAAATGGGTGATCCATCATCATAATAAAAAACAATTTATGGAAAATTATTGATCCACAATTTTAAAATGTATTACATATATTATTAGAATTTATTGATTGAAATGAAATTCAAAATATTCAGTTAAGAGTTATACCTTTTCATTGAGAAACCTCTTTTGGTTTACACCATAAGCCTTGAAAGGATGGTATTATAATCAACTCATGTAACCATGGACATGTGTAGGTATTTTGAGAATGTATTATTTATGGTATTAAAATATCTACAAGGATCATCATGTCTGAGTAATGGAGGATAGGTGGATTCCCTTTTGAAGGGAGAGAGAGGACACATATGGAATTTTTCAAATGATTTAAATATATTACTATATTACTCAAGTCCAGTGGATCCAAAATGAGAATGGTTAACATATTAGAATTACAAGGTTGAAAAAAAATAAAGGATGTTTTTGAGATATTTTGTAATTTTTCTCTTAGGTTAGCCCCCTGTAAACTATTTTTAACCCTAATCAAGTTAATAAAATTTTATAGTATTTACCATTGAAATGAAAAAAATTAAGTTGAACATATTAAATTATATTTATCAGAATGATTGAAAATAGGGAATGAAATTTACAATATTAAATTTCTATAATTATTATAAATTCATATTAAAATAACTACAAAAAACAAAATGAAAACAGTCTTTAGAAGAATGGATTTTAAGCATGAAATTGGATTTATTCTTTTCACCTGCATAGAATAAAGTATTAGTGAAATTTTAATTTTATTTAATATATAATATATAAATTTAATTTAAATAATTTGAAAATATATATTTGGAAATTTTATTAAGGTAAGGCCACATTATGCACTTGACATCACTTTTTCTAAAACAACAACATTATTATCCTTGAAATGATTTTATATTCATTTCTAACCACTTTAAAACCAATTAATTAATTTTATACATATCTTAAAAATAATTATCCATAATTTAATTTATCCTATTAAATCCCATCGAACTAATTACTTGGAAATAACTATCATGTTATATAATTATATTTTAATAGTATATCACAGTTCATTTAAACATAGTGTTGCATATAAAGTAATGAATCAAGGAAATAATATTTATTTAAATAGAAAAATATAATAAAATATTAGGTTGTTAAATTCTACTCACCACCCTTATAATATAATTTATCCTAAATTTTTTTTCACTCCAATAGATACAACCCAGTATACATCTTCCTCATCAAATACTCATGTTTCCACATGGCATCCTAAAATTTACGGTTTCACCACAAAAATTTGGAAAGGTGAGTGTTTGTGTTCCACAAAACATTCCATATTAAATCCAAAAATATCCATAGGTTATTCACCATAAAGAGAGATATTTACCCAATTTTATGACCTCTAAAAGTTATATATATAAATGATCAGGTATGTGCTTCCTCAAGAGATAAATATGGATCACATCATTAACCTGAGAGAGGTTTTATGAAATTACTAAGAAATAATTTATTTTCTTGAAATTATTTAAAAAAATTAGATGTGACCAATATATTTTTAGTCCAAGCTTACAAGTATTTCCAAATATCATAACCTTCTTCTAAGAAGATATTCATAGGTTTACCTTATCACCAGCCTCAAAATACACATTTCATTAAAGATTATCGGTATAAATTTTCTATTAACTATAAGATTCCATAATGGGATACTAAATGGATTCAACATTCCCCAGTGTTTCCTTAGATATATCAATTTCAAATAGCTTTATGTCTCTATATTCATCAAAATAAATTTTATTTCTACACTTCATTCCATTGAGGGATTCCTAAGGAGCCATTTGAATGATCGAATGAATGCTATTTTTATAATAAAATTTTAAAATAGGATGGTTTCGATATCAATAATATTGAAATACATAGAACAATATAACAAATCCTATAGGGTTTAAATATTCCTCTTTTAATGACTATATATCCAAGGATGATACACGATGATATTGTTCAACTCCATATTTAATGTTTTATGAATACATCTATTAAACATCATGGTAAAATTTAGATTCTGGACACATTTAATAAAATATTATAAAACATGAAATCTTTTAACTTCCTTTATGTATATACTGAAATTTAATCAAGTGAAACTTTTATCTAATAGCAATAAAATGAACGAATTTTTTATGAAGATGCACTAAAACCCAAATAATATTTTTCTCATTAGATGTTTTAGGGATTGTGATGACAAAATATGTTATAAATTGTCCCAATTATATTTTGGTAAGTTTATTCTTTGTAATATCCACTTAGAATTTTATTTATTGTCCTTGAATTACTAATATTTCAAGCATCAAGATACATTCTCTATAATATTCCATTTCTTGTTATCCCACCATAACTACTCTTTCAGATCTCTATACATCTACATACAGGTAGGATGAATAGATAATGATGAACTATGATATTCATACAACGTATCCTTCTTAAAACTACGTATTTGAGAGTCACATAGTTGGTTCTTGAACTTTAACATTCCATCAAAATCATATTTAAACTCAGGAACATTTTTCACTCTCTTCTGTAGTTTCACATCCTCATTCTCTACCTCTGTAGTCCCAACCTGGATGGTTGGTTGAGAATTTATCTATGAAGTATATGATTTATCCCATTTACTTATAATTTATATTTCTATCATCTATACATTCATAAATAATATATCCCTTTCAGTCCTTATCTTGGAAAAACTATTATAGTCTTTCTAACTCAGATCTTCATCTACCTTGTTCTCTATCTGAGGGTGGTAGTGTAACCAGCAGTCATAATCTTTAGTCAACTCTAAAAATATCCTTTGTAACATATTAAAATATTTATATATAAGTATATAATTTACTATTTTATGACTTGTATACATATAAAACTATTCACTATAAAGATATTGCCTCTATATTATTAGGGAAAAATTATTTCTTCCAACTCAAAATCACGGGTCATGTATTTTTTTCATGAATTTTCAACTAGAATGAGGAATAATATATCACTATATAATTCTATATAAGAATTAATCCCATTTCCTTCTTTTATTCATCACTAAATATCATAAAACCTTCTCTATTTTAGGTTAATCTAAGAACATGTTTGTTGATTAACCTTCTCTTCAATTCCATGAAATTATATTCTAATTCTTTTTTTTCGCAAGAACATATCACCCTTCAAAGTCAATTCGATGGGTGGATTAGATATTCATGACAAATTTCTAACATAGTGTTAGTAAAATCTTTAAAATCTAATAAAACTATGGATCTCAGTTATTGGGTTGGTTTAAAATAGATCACTATAAATTGTTTCCTTGAATAATCCATCGATATACCATTACATGAGATTATATAACCAAAGAATGAAACTTTATCAAGATATAATTCAATCATGGTAAATTTAGTATACTAATTATGCTTCATTGAAATATTTTATACAATTCTAAAATATTCTTCATGCTCTTCCTTTATATTCAAATATACAATAAAATCATTTATAAATACTATTAAAAATTGATCATGGTAATTCAAAAAGACTATATTAATTTAATCAATGAATGTAATAGGAGCATTATTATGTACAAATGGAATAAGTAAACATTAATAATGACCATACCTTATAAATAAGGACATCTAGGTTGATTTTTCCTTCAGGACCCTCAATTTATGATATCCAGAATGAATGACACTATTAGAAAAGTTTTTAGCTAATCATAATTGATCAAAGTGATCATTGATATATAGTAGAGGATAATTTTTTTTAATAGTGATATTTTTTATTTTCTCAATAATCTTTGAAAACACACATTTATCCATATTTCCACTTAATAAAAAGAATTCGTGTAAATCATAATTATGCACTAGGTAATGTTAATCCCTTTCTAATATTCTGTAGGAATTTCTTCTATAATTTCAAAAACTCAATTAGGGTTATTCTATATGAAGTCTTTGAAATAGGTGTAATACCATGTATAAGTGATATTGAAAACTAAAATTTATAATTCATGGGAGGACTAATAATTTATTTGATAAATATAGTAGAATATTCCTGAAAAATAGGAATATATTTAATGTTTATTTTCTCCCTACCAATTTGAGATAAATATACCCCTTGAATATGAATTTAGACCCATAAAATTGAATTATTTTCTATTTGAATTTAATGTTAATCCTCACACTGATAAACAATAATAAGTTTATTTATAATATGAAGTGTGACTTCCTTTCCTTGTAAATTTATATGAGCTCTATATAATGAGATCCAATCAATGCAAAAAATCACATGGAATTCAACAGGAGGCAGAACAACAATATTTTAAGGAATCATGTTCCCATAACGATTAAGTGTTTTTATTGTAACCAAACCCTCAATCTACTTAACTGGTGCTCTAGGATGGAGGTCCACAGGGCCTTAGGCATTCCTCCCCATTCACTAAATGCTACAAACTAGTAGTATGGGTCTAATTAGGTGACTTTGGGGAGACTATAAACAATTGTGATTTTAATAATTATAATAATAATTTATTGAATTATATGATCATAAATATTGTACAATATAATAATTTTATAAAACATAATAGAATAAATAATAAATAGTGGAAATAACAAGATCAAAATCAAACCATATAAACATAATAAACAATGCATATTTTTCCTAAAAATCATACAAATATATACAATATTGACTATGGATGATCATTATAGTACACATTAAAAAAGAAAAAATATTTTACTAGATGCATAAGAACCCCTTGGTCTATCTTCCATCCATACCATGCACCAATGGCTCATCCCTTCACATTCAGTCCAGACCCATGAGTCTGAACTCTTACCTAATATCAAATCTTTAAAGTCTTCACACATCCCAAAGGGGCCATGCATGGTGTGAATATGAACTCAATTTTCCACCAGCAATGTGTTAGTTTCTTACAACCATATTTATATTAGTGTTTTCATACATAGATAAATAGCATCAAACCATGTATAATTAACTAATTTATATTATGATTAATAACCACAATGTATTATTACCTACTTCATACTACTCTAAAAATGAAATGATGTATCCATGGTCTATCATACCAATGAACGCTCTGTATCTAATCTACATAGACATAATCTAGAACCTTATTCCATCTAATACCACATGTACTACTTTTTAAGTAAGACTAACTCCCCATTGATATGCATAATAATCCCATCACAAGTCCCTCAGACTCCTCTTAAATAATTCTTGTCAGCTATTCAACCTGATATCCCAAGGCATTATGATATTCCTCTATCCAATGACATATCTCATAAATTGAAATATATATGGTGAGACTCAACCCCAACTAATGGTATCACATATATTTAACTATGGATTTTTATGGTGAGAAACTCCTCCATAAACAATAGTCATCACCATCCTGTAAGTCACAATACTAAAGAGGCCTCCACCCATATTGAGTGGTCAACAACACCTCCTTGAGTCCTTTCATGTTTTCACATGAATCAAAAAATTATATCAGAAAAACTTGTTTATAAGAAATATATAACCATACATAAGCCACACCATATTAAATAAATCATTTGAAACATATGAACCTCATCGCCCAACCATGGAATGTTCATCAATATCTGCATCAACCTAACAAACCACATCACGTAAATCTTGGTGATAATTATAACACCAGGACACCCTGGCCAATCCAATCAGTTCCCCATAGAAAAAATTCAATCATATTAAAATTTAATTAATTTTAAAAAAGTAAATAACTAGATTTAGTTTCCAAATGAAATCAGAAACCTCAATTCACTCAATCAATGTCACACCTAGTTTAAAGTATTTAATTTGACATTCAGTTTCCCATAAGCTTTAAAAAACTATAAAATAATAATGAAAAAACTAAAGAATTAGTCATTGCTATGAAAAACCACTCATGGTTCTTTATGATTCCATATAAACTTTCATGTAAGGTAGAGAAATATTTGAATCAACTACCTTAAGATCGTAGTTGATCAATTATCAACGGAAAACATCTAATTTCAGTATTATCATAATAAAATGAAGAGTATGAAAAATGAAATTGAAATAGGGTAAATGATATGGTATGGGAATAATTTTCCAAATAGGAATATAAAATAATAATGGAATCAGGTGGACTTGAATCTTTATTAATAGCTATCCAATGTGATAGATAACATTTCAATCAAAGCCAATCAAAGATGATACCTCGAAACATAACATGAAAAAAAATGATAGAGCTACCAATTCTATTAATGTGAAAGGGATATCAAAGGTGTAGAAATAATTATAAATTATTTGGGGTAAATATGAAAATATCACCCCTTTAAATGAATCATTCTCTTTGTCTACACAGAAATACTAGCTATACCCAACCATGTAGTGCCACTATCAGAAGTCACCCCCACCTAACACGATTAGGTTTATGTTTTGTAAAACATCCCATATACTATTCTCACCTTATTAAATTTTTTATTTGTGACCCACACAGTTTGAAGGACACCTTAAAATGTTGTACTGAACTATTAACCTATATAAGATGGATTGCATTGTTGTGCCACATTGTTAGCACTAATTGTGCACCAGCCGTGTTACCAATGTTGTGTCTCTAATTTTTTTCTTCAAATATTAATCCTTATTAAATTGAAAAAATACTATTATAAACATGCCATAAATTTACCCCCATCAAAAACCAATATAAAATCATTATGAAACTATTGGAATTAACCATTGAAGAACAATTCCAAAGTTTATCTATCTAGAAACTAAATGTTCAAATTCCACTAGAAGGTTTAACACGCTCAAGAAGTCGGGATGCTAAAACCCCCCACCTTTTTATCTAACCCCTAAGAATTGGGGTGGCATGTTGAGATGATATCAAACATACCCCTCTCCTAAAAATTACCCCCAACTACCCTGATCACTTACTGATGAATAATTCCACCTGTGGCACCCCCACCTTAGGAATTACCTTCCCAGTTACTTCTCAGACTAATTACAATATCTTGATGGTTCCTTCATCCTCTCATATACATACAAACCCCCACACGACATACCATCATTTCGGTATCTCATTAGATGCTCAAATCATAACCATATCACACAAGAAACCCATACTATCCTACATCACAACTAATTCCTAAATGTTCAAACATCACACCTGATTCCAAAAATAGATCTTGTATAAAACATATATATTCATTCCCACAAAACATACATATTCTTATGCATCTCATAAAAACAAGAAACGTTTTACAATTCCCATATATTATTCAACACTTGGTTAATTCATCTATCACATGCGCACCTCTTACATCAGTATATGTCATGTCAAGAATAAAAAGTAAAATGTTCATGATTCTAAAAAACCTCAAACTATTATTGAATCATTGAATTTCTCTAATGATACTAGATCAACTGCATGAACCTTTCCTAATGCCCAACTACCCAATGCCAATCCTCGTTGTGGAGATACACCCTCTATCGGCCACATACTCCATTATTGGGTCTCCCTCTTCATACAATGATGTTTGTGTACAGTGGTATCTTAGTTACTAGATCATGGTATTTCTCACAATCCTCCCTCAAATCCCAAGGTCCGAACCACTCCCTAACTCCCATATATGCAATAATTCTTCTATAAGAGCCTCTTCATATGTACCATATTCCCACATACCCTATAATCCTTTAGAGGCCTTTTTTACTAGGTCTAAATATTACCCAAATTCCAATACTAGAATAAAAATATCAAAAACCCACTCCTTAATGTTTATCCCAAATCCTTGGACTTATTACATATTAAGGATACACACTAACTCACTTATGAATAACCAACGAATCACTTCTCATACAACCTGGTGTCAACAAATTGTTTAAATAGGTAATGTATTTCATATTTCAAATGCCTATGAACACTCGATTCACTACCTCTGAGAATGAGGTCATCCTAAAGAAGTTCACCTTCACTATGATGGCATGTTGTAGACCCTCTTTGAAACAGATCACCCGGGTTATGTTATCACCTTTCATAAAGGGAATAAAACATGATATGCATGTGAAAATTATTGAGAAATACATGATAGTTATATCGACTAGTCGTATGTTCATGAACACATAGGATTGATCCTATCTAAGAATAATTGAAAATAAATGCTTGAAGAACCTAGTCGTTAAATCCTTCCATGTGATCCCATCATGAAAACCTACATATTCCTGCACATCACTCCAGTTCTTGTCCTATCCTCTTATAATATTTTTATCTAGATTCACCCTCTTCCATGTGAAGACTCCGGGCGCAGCGGAAGCGCTTTGGTGAGAGTTTGACCAACTTTAATTTTAACGTTAAACAACGTTCAATCCGAGATCTGTCACGATTTAAAACGCATAATTTTGGAACAGAAAAAAGAACGAAAAAATTAAGAGGGAATCTTTGAACCATAGATATAGAATCATCATATGTTGGTTATAATTAATTTAATTAATTCACAATAATTACTATGGTGGAATTCTTTCTTCGTTGATGTCTCCAGCCACGATCCAATGTGGTCCGTTGTTGTGTCGTCAAATCCATGTGTATGATTCCTCTAGCATTGATCCACATGTGTTACATGTATCTATGGATGTCTCTGAAGGAATCTCCAGGTGCTAGTATGGAAGAACCTTTGTTTGCGATTTCCGCCTTAGATCGCCTTGGTCTCTCGGTATTGAGAGCGTTCATGGAGGAAGGAGTTCTTTCGGGCATGAAATAATTCTTCCGAATTGTTATGCACAACTATTATCACTTGAAAAGTGATGGGGTTGTGAGGATATTTATAATAAGGTTTGAGGTTATAGATTTATGACAATAAATAAACATGTTACGTGTTTTATTTATATCATTAACTGTTTTTGAAAACCCACATGTTAAATTATTAATTCCATGAAATGCGCCCACACTGATTATAATAAATATCATTTAATAAAACTATATTATATCCTCAAAATGCTGACTAGAAAAACTACACGGTGTGTAACCATTAATACAGGCCGTGTACTCGTTTTCCATAGAACTACATGGACTATATATTTAATATACATGACGTGTACTTTTATTTTCCTGTTTCTATTATTTCTCCCACCACATTTATTAGACCTTCAGTAGTGGATATTTATTTCTTAAAAAAATGTAACTTCATTACTGACTAATAAATATATTATTTCACCCACTATATATTCTCTTGAATAACTAGTTTCTAAATAAATGCGATCATGCATCCTTAAACAATTATTAACCCACAGTCAGGAATAATATTTATTTAACTTGTTAAATTAATATTTAACTGAGATACATGGACACACATAGTGTGTGACCCTCTAGAACCCTTTCCAAGTGGCATTAGGCGGAGACTGCCTAAAGTCCAAGGTTAGCGTCTAGCAATACACCAAGGCACCCATAGAGAAAGAAGTTAACGCCACAATGATGTGTCACCTCCTACGAATGTTTAGTGTGTAATATAATCCCTTTGTCTCGATATCTCGAATCAAGAGGGTTTCATGCTAGTGCCATCAACCCATGCGCTTGATTATTCGTTCTTTGACATTTTAGAATTAAACTTGCCTATACTTTACCATGGACATGGATTTATTTAGGATATATCAATTCCATCAAAGGGACTGATATATCTACTTCCATTATGGAACAGAAGGGACAAATCCTTTCTCGCATTATCTATTAATGTAGTATTACTCGTAATGCACCCAACGTATCCTACCTCACTGCGAACAGTGTTTCATCACAGTATTCGTCAATACATCTAAGTGCACGAGTTGTAATAACCATTAATAATAATCTTAAAGTCTAAGGAACAATACACACATCCGAAGATAGGAACATCCAATGACACTATGAAATGTGGATTTCCTACTGGCAGGTCTCATTCTCATAATATCCTCCTGGATATTACCAATGGAGCACACCATGAGAAGGTACCTCAATGTTTTATGAGTCCTCATCCCTAATGGAATGTATTATTTTTGTCCCTCAAATAACATCATCGTTCCATAGAACATATATCCAAGAACAACATTATGGGACTTCCGGGTTCTCATCATAGCAGGGATCTGCTATGACCCTTTAATGCAACAGCTATCCTTAGGATCTTACCACATGCGTTGTCACGAAGAAGAACAATCAAGATGTGATATGGATTTTACTAATGAATAAAGTACAGAGTAATTGGTTCTAGGCCACCAACTCTTACAGACTCCCATTTGGACTACAGAAAACTGCTAACAACCTTTAACCTGCTAGCTCTCACATGATAATCATTCTTCTATTGAGATAGGCCTTTAGTCATGGGGTCCACCACGTTCTCTTCTGTGGAAACTATGCTCACTGCAACTTCACCCCTTTGATATAAATCCCTCAAGAGGTGATACTTTCAGAGTATATGATTTGTCCGTGTACATGACCTTTGTTCTTTCGTAAGATCCACCGCTGGAGTATTATCACAATACAATGTAATAAGATCTTTACTTCTTGGAAACACATCAATATCTTGGAAAAAGTTACGAATCCAGAGGGCTTCCTTGGCTGTATCAGAATCCGCTATATATTCGGAATCCACTGTAGAATCGGTGACAACTGGCTGCTTTAAACTCTTCAAGCTCATAGCTCTACTATTGAGATAGAAAACATATTCAGGTTGCGAATTCAGATCATTCTAATCTTTCTGAAAACCAGCATCATCATACCCTCTGTTGACAAGCTCCTCATCTCCTCCATAACCTAGGAACATATCCTTAGTTCTTCATAGATACTTAAGGATAGTTTTAACAATAGTCCAATGTTTTTCTCCTAGATCTGCTTGATATCTTCCTACCATTCTTAGTGCACAGGCAACATCAAGCCTGGTACATAACATGGCATACATGATGAATCCTATAGCCGAAGCGTATGGGATCTTACTCATTCTATCTTTCTCTTATTGTGTTTGAGGACACATTTTCTAAGAAAGATGTAGGCTACATGACACTGGAACTAATCCCCTCTTGGAATGTTCCATACTAAATCTCTTTTGTATCTGGTCAATGTATGTACCTTGACTTAGTCCATGCAGCCTCTTGGATCTATCACGAATGATCTTGATCCCTAGAATTTAGGCTGCTTCACCAAAGTCCTTCATGGAGAAACACTTGTTCAATCAGTCCTTAACTAACTGTAAGACTAGTACATCGTTTCCAGTAAGCAATATGTCATCAACATATACTACTAGGATGACGATTAAATTCACATTAAACCGCTTATAAACAAATGGCTCACATTCATTATTAATGAACCCAAATTCCTTTATGGCTTCATGAAATCAAATGTTCCATGACCTGGATGCTTGATTTAATCCATAAATGTATTTCTGCAACTTGCAAACCCGTCTGGATTCACCTGGTGTCACAAACCCTTCTGGTTGTGTCCTATAGACATCTTCCTGAAGGTTCCCGTTAAGGAATGCTGTTTTGACAACCATCTTCCAAATCTTGTAGTCATGGTGAGCTCATATGGAAAGTATGATTCTTTTGGATTTAAACATGGCAACTAGAGAGAAGGTTTCATAATAGTCAATTCCATGACGTTGTCTGAACCCTTTAGCCACTATTATTGCTTTATAGGTGCTAACTTGACCTTCCATGTCTAGCTTTCTCTTAAATACCCATTTGCATCCAATAGGATTTACATCAACTGGCGCATCGACCAGAACCTAGACATGGTTCTGATACATGGAATCCATCTCAAAATTCTTATCTTCTAGCCATCTTGCAGCTTCTGATATTTCTACTGCTTCTTTGTAAGAGAGAGGTTCATCATTGTCCAATAATAAAAATTCACCATCCTCAGTGTCAAGGAAACCAAATCACTTTGGTTCCCTTACCTCTCTTGAGCTCCTACGCAGTACTTGTGGTTTTAGAACCTCCTCCACGAGGACCTATGGAACTTTTTCCTGTACCAACTCCTATGTATCTTGAGTATCAACTTCATCAAAGTCAATCTTTCTCCCACTATCCTTCTTGAGGATGTGCTCCCTCTCAAGAAAGACGGCTTGTCTGGTGACAATCACTTTCTTGTCTGAAGGGTTATATAGGTAATGTTCTTTCGTTTCCTTGGGATATCCTATAATGATACACCTTGTGCCTGGGAGTGCTAGTTTGTTACCTGAGAAGGCCTTAAAAAACACCTCACATCCCCATACACATGTGTGCGACAATGTGGGTTTCCTTCTATTCCATAACTCGGATGGAATTCCATTTTCCGCCTGAGTTGGTACTGGGTTTAATGTGTGTGCTGCATTTTGTAATGCATATCCCCAAAAGGATGATGGAAAACCACATGACTCATCATCGACCTCACCATGTACAACAAGGTGCAATTTCTCCTTTCACTAACACCATTCCACTATGGTTTATAAGGAGGATTGAGCTGAGATTGAATCCCAGACTCCTGTAGAAGATCGATGAACTCTTGGTTCAGATATTGTCCACCTCGATCCAATCGAAGCTTCTTTATCTTCTTACCAAGATGATTATCTACTTCATTCTTGAATTCTTTAAATTTCTCTAAGGACTCTTAATTATACCTCATTAATTAGACATAGCCATATCTACTCAAATAATCAGTAAAAGTAATGAAGTAAGAATATCCACCTCTATCTTCCACTGGAAATGGTCGACACACATCTGTTTGTAACAATCCTAAAAGATCTGCGGCCCTTTCACCTTGTCCACCAAAAGGAATCTTGGTTATTTTTCTTTATAAACAAGAGTGACATCTATCATGTGGTTTTTTCTTAGTAGAGTCTAAATAACCATCTTGGAAAATCATTGTCAAGCGCTTCTTGTTCACATGAGTGAGACGGTGATGCCACAACTGGGTTATGTATGAGTCATGTCAGTTTGTTTTGTTATCGATTTTTAACACATGTTTTTCGTAATTCAATACATACAAACCATTATTTAAATGCGTCATACCATAACATACATTTTTCTTATAAAAGAGACAACCCTTATTTCCAAACTTGAAAATAAATCCATCCATATCCAAACAAGATACAGAAATTATGTTCTTGGTTAAACTAGGAACATAATAACAGTTTTTTAAATCCAAAATCATGTTAGTTGGAAGTGAGAGGTGGTAATCACCAATAGCCAATGCAGTCAGCCTTGCACCATTGGCAGCTCGAAGATCCACCTCTCCTCTGAAAATCTTTCTAAATCTACTTGGTTCCTTCATTTTAATACATATGTGAGCCCCACAAGCTATATCTAATACCCAATGTGTAGAAATATAAATATTACACTCAATAACTAAGGCACCTTTAGCATCCCCATGCTTCTGGGTGTAGTTCCTCTTATAGTTTCTTTTCTTTACACATGAAAAACACACCGCCTCCCGTTCCTTGCCTAGCCTTTGGATCTTCCCCTTCTTTGAGGGACGATGCTTAGGGGCTTCAGACTGTTTATAAGTCTTTGGCCTCTTTGCATTGTCCTTCCTTTTCCTATTCACCATAAGGACCGATGTTTTGTCACGCCCCATGTCCTTATCTACTTGGCGAATCAAGGTCAGAAGTTTTGAGAGACTCTTCTCATCGTTTCTCATGTTGTAGTTGACAATAAATCTAGAGAAGGTCTTGGGCAGTGATGATAGGATGAGATCTGTATGCAAATCCTCTGGGAATTTAATCCCTAAGATGTCCAGGTGTTCAATATAGCCAATAAGATTGACTATATGAGGCCCAGCTAGCGGATACTCTCCAAGATTAGTTGTAAAAAAAGCATTGGTGATCTCATACATCTCCTGTCTCGCCTTCTCTTGGTAGAGATCCTTAAGATGAGACATTATGCTATATGCGTCCATGGTTTCATGTTTCTTCAAGGGCTCATTGGACATGGACGATAGCATGAAACACTAAGCATATTTGGCATTATCCATGTGTTTTATATAGAGAGATAATTCCTCATCACTGGCCTCTTTCCCAGGTGAAACTGGAAAAGGCTCTTCAGCACATAGAATTTTCTTTCGTGGCGATGGATGACGTGTAAACGCCTCTGCCACTCTTGGAAATTAGTACCGGGGATAAGGATTTTCTTTATCATGTATGGTTCACAATGATATGTTTGAAGTCATTTTCTTGTCATTTATAAAAATTAAGATGAGAAAAGGATTAGTACTTTATTACAAAACTGAGACAAAATAAATAAATTAATACTTATTACTCTCCCACTATTTTATCAAAATCCAATAGCCCTCACCATTGACTTCGGAATATTCTATTGCCTGAATATTCTAGTGTAAAGGTTCCATATTTCCCTTCGTATCACCCCAACTAGGGTTGTTAATGAAACTTGAAGGGTTTTTAGTTAGGCATTACAAATGCCAACTGCATTTAACTCACAACTCCATGATCCGCTGAGTGGACTCCCCAATATTGAAATCCTTTTATTTTGGATTTCCTCAACCTTTTCATCTTGGTCACACCAAGTCCGACTGTGGCAATCAACCCTTGATGCGAACCAAGTCATGTTAACCCAAAACCTTGAATTAGAATTCCCTGATAATTGAAATCACCCCAACTAGGGTTGGTCAAGCACTTTAAACTATGGTTTGATTCTAACCAATATTATAGAAGGATATACTGACTTAATATTTAATTGAGGGATTTTATCCTTATACATAAGTTTCCAATTTATTATCTTTTATTACATGATTTTTAATATTAAGTGGGATATACTTAAGTGATTAACCATGTCTAAGATAATATTTACGCATAAGCCGGTTTTTATTTTAGTTCTATCTTGCATGCTTGTTTAATTCATTAATTGTATGATCATGACAACACACCCACCATAAATAAACCATGGAACTGATAGAAATAAAATAAATGGTATGATCATGAGCTTTTCTATTGGTTAGTTTATCTAGCGGTTGATAAAATAACCCAAGACCTTGGGGAGAAACACCTTGAACCTTTCGGGTTCATGTTTATTGCTTTCCACCTATCCACCTTTTTATCTACTTGGATTGGTTTCTCCTTGACTCCTAACTTGAGCCTTATCCACTAGCTTGGGAGCTCCATCCATTATATATGCATTTATCTCACACACAGGTGAGGGGTAAAAATGGGTTTTTACATAAAAGAATCCTTGGGCATGCATGCCCTACATATTAATGAGGAGAAGTCTCACAGGACAACAAATTTAATTTAAATGAATAAATTAAAAGAAACCATTCACATACAAAGGTCATGGTCTAGCTCATGATCATCCATACATGCAACGATATTTATGCATAAATAAAACTATCATTCAATTCTTTAATCATTTTTTCTTAAGATAAATCACATTAGAATCAATTAATTATCTTTAATTAATTAATCCTTTTATCCTAAATCCTTTTATGAATTTCCTTGAGATTCTCATCCATCATAGTTTTAAACAAATAAATTCATTTAAAATTATCCTTATACATAACTTGTACCTTGGAGTCAACCCGGTGAATCCCCATTTATTACGCAGATGTAAAATTAAATGCATATATATAAAACACCTAACACGTGTTGTGCCTCAGCATTACGACTGCACTATGGTACACGTCTCATAGGTTTGTATAATATAATAATAAATTTTAATAAATCTGCGTAATTTGGTTGAGTACACGGTGTGTAGTTCCGACTATAGGGTGTGTACTTTTACTTAACAGTCCATCCGAAGTACACACCCGGGGACATGGCATGTTAATGTACTTCAGAAATTTTTGGAGTACATGGTGTGTTTAGTGGGACATCGGCCGTGTAGTTTCCGTGTTACACGGTTTTCAGCTGGGAAAACTGTGTACGAGGTACATGATCCAACCTTAACCTGAAGGGACTACACGTCATGTTCTGTTGGACCACACGACGTGTAATCCAAGAACTGTGTGCAACCTATTCCTGGTCAACACATGGTGTCATAAATAACATAGATAGGATCAATACACGACCTGATTTTGAAGACCAGTCTGATGCATGAACCTAGACTACATAGAGTGTACTTCCGAATACACGACGTGTATTCTGGTGTTTTACGGCCAGAAAAATTGGGGTCCTCCGGATGAGTTCCTATATTTTATTTTAATCAAAAGTTAAAAGAAAAGGTCGTTTCTGTATGGTGAATGAGAAACGATAGAGGAGGAACAGATCTCGAGATTCAGATTTAAAGAACGATTATCTTGAATTGAAACAACCGAATTATTTAATGTGTAGATCACCAACGAAAAACTAAATATTTATAATCAATGATATGACCCCTCTGATACCACTTGAAGGTTCCGGGCACCGCGGAAGCGTGTTGGTGAGTGTTTTCCCAACTTTAATTTTAACGTTAAAAAATGTTCAATCTGAGATCCGTCATGATTTAAAATGATGAATCTTCGACATAGAACAAAGAATGAAAAACATAAGAGTGAATCCCGGAACAATAGAGATAGGATCATCATGTGTTGGTTATAATTAATTTAATTAATTCACAAAAATTACCTAGGCGGAATTCTTTCTTCATTGATGTCTCCCGTCACGATCTAATGTGATCCATCATTGCGTCATAGAATCCAAGTGTAGGATTCCTCTAGCGGTGATCCACACGTGTGCCACGTATCTCTGGACGTCACTGAAGGGATCTCCGGGTGCAAGTGTGGAAGAACCTTCACTTGCGATGTCCACCTTCGATCGCCTTGGTCTCTCGGTCTTGAGAGCATTCTTAGAGGAAGGAGTTCTTTCAGTCTTGATAGAATTCTTCATAATTGTTATACAAAACGATTCTCAGATGAAAATTGATGGGGTTGTGAGGATATTTATAATCAGGTTTGAGGTTATAGAGTTATGACAATAAATAAATGGGTTACACGTTTTATTTATTTCATTAAATCTTATTGAAAACCCCCATGTAGAATTATTAATTCCTTTACATACGCCCACACTGATTATAATAAATATTACTTAATAAAACAATATTATATCCTCAAAATCCCGACTGGAAAAACTACATGACATGTAATCATTAATACACACCGTGTACTCATTATCCATAAAACTACACGGCATGTATATTTAATACACACGACGTGAAATATTATTTTCCAATTTCCTTTATTTCCTCCACCACATTTATTAGACCTTGAGAAATAGCTATTTATTTCTTAAATAAGTGTAACTACATTACTTTCTTATAAATATATTATTTCCCCCACAATATATTCTCTTAAATAACTAGTGAGAAAATAAATGAGATCAGGAATCCTAAAATAATTATTAAACCATAGTCGGTAATAATATTTATTTAACTAGTTAAATTAATATTTAACTGAGATACAAGGACACACTTAGTGTGTGACCCTCTAGGACCCTTTCTCAGTGACATTAGGTGGAGCCTACATAAAGTCCAAGGTTAGCGTCTAGCAACACGTCAAGGCACCCATAAAGAAAGAAGTTAACGCCGCAATTACGTGTCACCTCCTATGAATGTTTACCATGTAATATAATCCCTTTGTCTCTATATATCGAATCAAGCGGGTTGTATGCTAGTGCCATCAACCCATGTGCTCGATTATTATTTCTTTGAATTTCTGGAATTGAACTCACCCATACTTTTCCATGGACATGGAATTATTTAGGATATATCAATTCCATAAAAGGGGCTGATATATCTACTTCCTTGATGGAACAGAAGGGAAAAATCCTTTCTCGCATTATATATTAATGTAGTATTTCTCGTGAGGCACCCAACGTATCTTACCTCACTGCGAATAGTGTGTCTTCACAGTTTTCGTCAATACATATAGGTGCATGATTTGCAATACACATTAATAACATTCTTAAATTCTAAGGACCAATACACACATCCTAAGATAGGAACATCCAATGACACTATGAAATGTGGATTTCCTACTGGCAGGTCTCGTTCTCATAATATCCTCCTGGATATTACCAAGGGGTCACACCATAAGAAGGTGCCTTAATGTTTTATAAGTCCTCACCCCTAATGGCTTTTATTTTTTGTGTCCCTCAAATAACATTATCCATCCATAGAACATATATTCAAGAACAGTGTTATGGAAATTATGGGTTCTCATCATTGCTGGGATCCGCTATGACCCTATAATGCAACAGTTATCCTTAGCACATTATCACATCCATTTTCACGCATAAGAAAAATCAAGATGTGATAAGTATTTTATTAATGAATAAAGTACAAAGTAGTTAGTTCTAGGCCACCAACTCTAACACCATGGAGGTGACTCTATATGGTTAAATATGGTCTAGAGAAATTTGATCTATTTTTCTCTTCGTATGGTCCAACTCAGTCTAAAATAAAGCTGGGTGCTTTGATAGAAACTCACACATAAATATTCTTGGGATGAATCATCTCCAGGATCTCCTCTATCAGTAATTTTTATGAATCATACCAAGAATTCCCTAATCTCAACATCTATCCATGGACCTAGTTCTACCATATGTCGTGGATGACCCTCTTTCCTTAAAGCCTTTTCCTATTTATCATGATCATGTCAATCCTTTTGGGCATCATCCCATCTATTCAAGGGAATCACCAAATATACACCCCCTGACTCTCCATGAGAATCTTTCTTAGTTTAATATATCAAAATACTAGATATCATGGTCCAAAACAATAACAACAACAATATATATTGAAAATAGAGAAAATCTATGATAGGTAGTACATCTTAATATACTTAAACATCCTTATCTCACTCATATCACATGTCAATAAACCTCATGGACCCTTTCCATCCCATATCAATGTAAAACATCACATATCAATAATATCTAAAATCCCTATCCTAGGGCATCTTAGTATAATTACACTAAGAATCCATGCAGGAAAATTTTGTTTAGATTATTGTTGACACCTTAAACAATTCCCCATTTTCATTTATTCCTTACCTACACTCATTAGAGTAAGACCCATATACCCCACATACACATAGGATCACACATAAATATCATTAAAAACCACATACCTAGATGAGAGGAGTATAATTCTCCCATGAAGATAAAAAGAAAAACTCTATTTATTATATTGCTGACACATTAAAAAGCTCAACCACATTTCTCATATTATAGGTTGCAAGGAACAATCATAAAAACATGCATATTTCATATAAACCTAAGTTCCTATAATGATGCATGAATTCTCATCCCTTTCCATAACGGGACAATGTTCTTATCCTCAGAAACTAACAACATAACACCCATGTGTGTCTCTATAGGTGGAAAATAATTCTTAAAAGAACAAAGGAAATAATTATTTCCAACACCAATAACTTAGTCTACCCCCCATGCATGGGGCTTCAGGAACCCAAACATGATATCTTTACCTAGTTTTAACAACATCATGGTCTCTAATCTACCATATCACAACTATGATACCATTTTAAAAACATCCTTTAATAATACTAAGAATCTATCTCCTTTTTAATTTCTAATTAAGTTGGGGATCTAATAGAACTTATTGAACCCTGATCTTGGAGCCACTAAATCTATACTTTGATCTAGAGGGCCACTAGTACTTAGGCCGACCTCCCAATATGCTTAAGGTTTCGAACTAGAAATGATGTTCTAATTAAGTGATATTGGGGATACTATACCTTATGGTGATTTTAATTATAATATAAACAGTAAGAATAATATGCTCACAAATTCTGGAATTTAGAAAATTTTCATCAAACATAGTGGAAGAAATAATAAACAATGGTTATAAAAATTAAAAATGACAGATATACATAATAGATAATGCTTACATGGAATGGTATTAATACAAAAACATGTAGGATCACATATGGATGATATTAATAGTATATACCCAATAACACCAAAATCAATCTTTAGATCAATTTATATGAACAGATGGTCTATCTTACTTCCATTCAATGAACCCATGATGTATCTTTACATTATAAAGTCTATCCCATGATTCAAATCCCTTACATGATATAAAATCCAAAAATTATTCATGTATTGTAAGTTGATTGTGTAGAGTGTGAGAGTAAAATCAGTAGGGAAACACCAGTTTCTAACTATTCGACATCCATATTTATATTACTGAGTATATACGTAAATAATTACATTCATCGTATACAGAATCAACCTAATTCACTTATTCTTTTTAGAAACAAGTAATAATTTATCTGTGTCATCCAATATTATAAATGAATGGATAAATTTATGGTCTATCATACCGGAAACCCTCAGCCTCTCATGTAAATTAACTTCACCCAAAACCTCATACCAACTGATACCACTTGCACCACATGTCATGTAAGACCAGAATCCCATTAGATTTCCCAATAATAACATCACTACTCTCTCAAACTTATCTCAAACAACTATATTTTACTCATAATAATAACATACCAAGCAATGAATATAGTCAACCATTTACTATCCCATCCAATATGCATTAACATAAATTGAGAACCACATCCACCAGATGATGGTCTCACATACCATCAACTGTGGATTTTTATAGTGAGAACCTCCTCCATTATAGATAGTCGTCACCTTCCATTAATCCACCACACTAAGGAGGCATCCACACACATTTATATTTCAAAACCACCCCACTAACACCTTTTATGTGTGTACATAACTCATATAGTGATATTTTAAAAACATGGTGAGAGGAAATCACAAACCATACATAATCCATAACACCCAATGAATATCTATTTACGCATGTGAACCTCATCTTCCAACCATGAAAATGTTATCATTATCCACCTCAACCAAGAAAATGATATCACCCAAATATGGGTGACCAACATCACCCTAAGTCACCTGTCCCAATACCGATATGTCCCTATCAAACCAATTCATTCAAATCACAATTTAGTTAATTAAATTTAATTTAAAAACATGAATAAACAACCTATAAAATCTAAGACCATATTGCACTCAATTAATACCATACCAAACTTAAATAATTTATATAGTCAAGAAATTTCCCATCATCACCTAAAAATTATAAAATAATAGTAATAGAACTAAAAAATTGGTAATAATTAGGCAACCCCGCTCATGAGTACTTACCAAGCGATATAAACAAACATATAAAACAGGATAATACAAGGAATCATCTACCTTATTTTCATAGGCACTCACTCAATGTGTAGAGACCCAAATCATGACGTACATAGACATTACATTACTTTTTCGGAATTTCTAATTCATAACAAAAAATAGACACCAAAGGACTGTAATAGTTTAGGGTCTTTGGAAACTCGGAATATAATCTTCTAATCTTGGTGAAATATCTTCAACATCTCCCATAATGATCTTCCTTTTTTTACCAAAAACATTTCTTTATATCCTGGGAAAAAGAAAACATATAAAGAGTGATCTCAAATGCTCAGTTATGGAAAATATAGAGAACATAAAACATTCCATAAACATTTGAAAAGAAAAAACTTGAACATAAAATTTAAACATAAAAATCATGAGCAAAGACATAAATTTTTGAAGTACGTAAGGTATATATCATAATGGAACATCAATCATGAAAAATATAATGGGAATAAAACATGTAATTGTGGAAACCATTCAGCACATGTTATTATTTCCATAGTATCCAAGGCATTTCTTCAAAGACCATCTTAGTGGACAAAGTCCCTTTCTGAATCGAGTTCACTCCTCATTTCAGTCCTATAATACTGAATCGGATTAACCTTCCATTCATCCATGTCTATCTCATGAGATATAAATCTTTACCCAGTGCATTGGAGGGAGATATAGGTCCCACCCATCTCATATTGAAATCATTCTTGCGTGTGCCATAAAACAATCATAAATCATTCATCATAACCCAAAGAATAAATTGGGTTTCATAAACATCATTTCATTATCACATAATGCATATAAAATAAATGGATATCATTTCATAATAAGAAAAGTGAAACCATGTAAATCATAGAGACATTATACATGAAACATACACAAATTAAATAATGTCATCTTAGATGGAAAAATGGTTTTGATAAAACACTTGAAATGAATTCTTGAAAAAAATATCCTTTATTCTTCAAAATCATTTTATTTTCACAAAATGTCATGAAATTTAAAAAGAAAAAGATTTTGTTGAAAATAGTCATGAAATCGTATAGAGGAATCTTCATGAAAATTAGGCGTTATGAAAACGTAAAAATCTGTTCATGCCGTATAAGTTAAAAAACATTCTTCTTGTACTTTTGTTGGAAAAGTCAAAAAAGTACCTAGTATGATAAAGAAAAGAAATATTACATTCATAAATTTTGGTAAAAGTAAAAAATGGGTAAAAAGGACTTTAAACATACATGAAAACACTTTTATAAAACATGGATATGGATGATAACAATAACCCCATTAAATACTAACGAATAAGAAATCTCGGATAAAAATGAGATTGCAAAATTATCACTTACCTTAGGTCCAATATGCTTCGTACGTATCCTAACATCCTGTATAATGATTTAAATAAGGTTATTGACTTATTACAGAATCATATTCATTGTTATGATATCATATATGTTTCACTTATGACTTTATATTACCCGCTCTTTTGTAAATTCTATGTTAAAGAGCGTTTTGGGTAAAATCGTTTCATTTGTCATCCGTGTTTTGACTTGTAATTATTCATATGATTACATAGATAATAATAACATAATTCCAGAATATAAAACTTTATTTATATATAATATATATTTAGAATATACATATATATAATAGATTGATAAATGGAAAGAAATACACCGTTCATGGAGACGGTAGGTCGTACGTATGCATGAACGCTGTTTTTGTTTCCTTATTGAATTGAATGAAATTAAGTAGTTGACATACACACACACATATATATATATATACATTAATCTAGTTTCATTATTATTTCATATATTTCATGATTTCTTATTATATATATTTCATAATCATTCTTCAATTGTTAACATGGTGAATGAATCTCATCGCGTCGTGGAGACGGTAGTCCGTACGTACGCACGAGCGATGATATCAGTCCCCTAATTATTGAATTGAATTGGAGTGTATTACAAAATATATCAGAATCATTATGATGTTATAATAACTATTTATAGTTATTATTTACACCATTATACCAATCCAAGTAAGTTGGTGTTGGAAAAACGTATTACACCACGGTGTGGAGAGGGTATTCCGTACGTACGTACGCGTGGTGATTTCATCTTTCATAAGATGGATAGAAGGTGAAATGGGGTTGTTTCATATTTATAATAACATATCAGTATATTTGTGATACTTATGTTACTACTTTATAATGAAAAAACTAACGATTAAAAAGTTGAAGAAGAAAGAAGCTTGAAAGAATATGTAGAAGAGATTACCTCTTCTTCGACGCACCTCCTTTAAACATCTTCTTAGGGCACTAGGGTTGGTATTTTGAGAAGACCAGAACCTATATGATATAACTAGAGAGGTTTAGAAGTGGAATTGGCAGGGTTTGGACGAGCTTCAAGGCCTAAAAGGGTGTGAAGAGAAGTGGGAAGGGGGTCCCTTTTTATAATGGAGGAGAGGGGCACCTTTGGAAATATTAAAAATATTAATTTATAATAAATCAAAACCCACTTAAAAACCACCAAAAATGACTCATATTATAATATTAGATGATATAGGGTTTTAATCTCACAAACCAATAAAATTTAGACATGTAGGGAATTTATTTTAAACATTATCAACTTGATTTATCCTTATTTAATCTATTAAATTTTATTTGTGGTAATAAGATTCTAAATTTTAAATTGTTATAAATAATTGCTTATGTGATGTGAATTATCAATAATTAGATAATTTATGATATTATAGACTATATATATTTCAATTTATAATTTTTTAATATTTGTGTGATTTTTAAACAATTTAATAATATGTTATTTTTATAAAATAACAATAGTGTCAAATTTGACACTATTCAATTATTTGAATTTAAATAAGATAAAAACAGAGGATATATTCGAAATAAAATATTTAATAGGTTCTTAACATGTCATAGTAATCTAGAAAATTAGTGGATCACATTGAATAGTTCATATAATATTTATTTTACTATTTGTAATACCATTTATGTGATATTTCTCTTAATAAAATAATTACTACAACATTTTTGGATAATTATTAAATATAATTATCTGTTGCTTAAAAATTAAAAATAAAATACTAAGATGAAGATAAATCTTATATCTTTCATAATAATACATTTAGTCGGATTTAGCTTCTAAAAAACCCAAATTTTATAATTTTTTAATTATTAAATTATGAAGGTGACAACTTTGACATCATATAAAATAAAATAAAATAAGTATCATAATCTCTTTTATAAGACTCCAAACAGTCATATATTCGGACATTGAATGATTATGGTATATATATACACTACCAATAATATTTTTTCAGGTTTGTGAGCTCTTTAATAAGTATTACTATTTCAATAAAAACAATATTATTTACTTTTAACTAAATAAATAATTTCTACATCATTAATGTATAAGCTAATAAGGTAATTAAATAACTCTTAAAAATTAAAAATAAATTACAATGATAAAGAAAAACATTTTAAATTTCAAAAGAGTATTTATAACCGAATTTATATTTTGTATAATCATATATTTAAAATACTTTACTTATTAAAGTTTGAGTGAGACATATTTCACTTTCCTTTAAATAAAATAAACTAAAGGTCTTAATCACCTCCAAGTGGGTTCTAATGGATTCCATTTCGACCCAAATATAACTTAGGACGAAATATAATCATACAATTGTATTAATACAAGTGTTAGTGTAATTTTATAATAATATATTTACCCTTAATTACCCGATTTACCTTTTACTATGGTAAATAAAATTTACCGTAGTTACTATTCATAATGCCCAAAAAACAAAAGGCAGTCTATTAATATAATTTGGACCCACTGATTCCAAATATGGAATCCATTTTTTGAGATTAAATACACAGAAGTTGTAGAAATTAAATTAAAGTTAATCTCATTGTCGAAAGATAATGGGTTTTTGTTTAAAACATTGCAAAAGATTGAATTGATTAATCTACGAATTCGATGTAAAATCAATACTATTAACATAAATTATATTAAATGGTAAAAATATATTCTATTTATACTTTAAAACCATTAAATATTATAATTTAACCACATAAATTATTACGATGAAAAAAGTTGTTTTTAATTAAAATATAGCGTGTTTTTACTAATCATTAAAATATGAAAGTTATCAGAACAATTTGAAAAAATTATCTAAAGTAAATTTTAATATCTTGATTCCAAAGAAGAATAATATTTTGTCAAATTGAACTCATAAACATGTTAAAAACTATATTTAATGTGGGTGCGCCATCAAAAGGCGACAAAAATGCAGTTTTTTAAAAATACTTATTTTACCCGAAAATTTTATTTTGTTCTTATACCATGTTCTAGAAAATGTGTAAGATGAATAATAATGTTTTGAAATTAAAAATTTAGTTAATAGTATTCATAATGGCTAGTTCATAATAATATTATAATAATATATCGTTGTTTAGTAAAACCCGGTATTGCGTATAACACACGCTATCGAGGAAGGTCATGATTGTGTGTAATACAAGCCAGGCCAGGGTTGCGTGTACAGCAATATCCCTTTGGTGTAGTGTAAAACACAAGGAATCAATGAAATTAAAAGAATATTTTTCATAAAATCTCAGGGTGTTACATTCTACCCACCTTAAAATGAATTTCACCCTCAAAATTCATCGGGATTATAAATCGTTTACTATTCATAGAAACCCAAATCGTAAAAAGGAATACAAAAACTAAATTTTAAAAAATAAAGTATGAAATGTAATGATTACCCTAAGTAACTCATCACTGTGTTTCCATATAGGATAACATAGGGGAAAATATGGATATTGAAGAAAATCTAACCATCAAGTTCTGATGGAGAGTGGTAGAGAACATGGCTATGAAAAAGCCAACAATCACAAAGCCATGAATTTGTGATGATCTAAGGTACCATCTGATTAATCAAATATAAGAGCACTAGGAAAAAAATTTTGGTTTTCAAGATCATTACTCTAAAGTTAATGATTTAAAATAAATACTTACATGATTTTGGTTCAATCTCACTGTTTTTCGTGCATTGAACAATTTCCAATTCATCTCTGAAAGAAATGAAGTTGATGTTTTTATTCGTGAAGTGTTAGCAGATCATGTGATATAATGATGGGTCATTAAATCTGTCTCAAACAAAAGGTTAGCAATAGTTATATACATAAGTCCATCTATCATATATCTTTCCAAAAATGGACTTATATTTCATCTATCATACCGCTTAATAAAATAAAACTAGTTTCTACTAACCAAGGACTTCCTATAGGCCAGTGGTAGGAAATAAAGGCCTGCCGCACTTCGTTTGTGGGATCGATTCCCGCAACCTTGTCCGATGTGACGGGTTGTCGCCCGTCCTGCAGGTTATCCTTTTTCTAGAACTACATTATTATAACAACCCATAAATAATATCGAAAAAAAGTTCTAGCCTTAAACAATACTAACTTATGTCCAACATAATCCATTACAATCTTTAGGCTTATCCAAAATACTTCTGTCCAATCTCATAGTATAAAGAAAACAATTACTAGAAAGGTTATCTACCAAGAATGTGAATACAAGCATTTATCCCAGATATATCATAACATATAACTTGTTGGTTACATTCCAAACACATGAATACCTTAGTCATGTATTCTCTTGAAAAATAAATTACCATAGAACCTTAGTGAAAACAGGAATGCTGTCAAAAGGTAACTCTTTCCACATACCAAAATCCCAAAATTTCTATATACTCAATCCATGATATCACTTTGTCCTTATACCAGTCATGAGCTCATTAATACTATCAAACTAAAAATTATCTACTTATCCTTTCATTATGCACATATCATCTACCTTCCAAAAATATTTAAATAACCTTTCATGGTTACTGGTACCATTCAAAATATACTTTCAAATACTTTAGGAAAAACAAAAGTGTAACAATCCTTATATGATTCTTTATTCCATAGTACCATTAACTATACAACATATCTCTTGATACTATCATTCCAATACCTTCTTAAAAAACTGACTGAGATTCAACACTTCCTTCATCTCATATATCATTTGTAGTCTCCTCATCATCATCCACATAAATACTACCCATATGACCATGCTGATTCTCTTCATGAGGTTTTCCCTTAGGGAATTGGTTTGCATAATGCCCATACATTCCACATTTAAAACATCAAATCATCGTTGATGTCGTAGAAATACCATTATCCTTCTCCATGGTGTTAACTGAACCCTTTCCTTTGCACTTACTGGATTTTTGTCCTTCTTTTCCAAACCCAAAGCATCTTACATATCCTTTGAAACATTCTCCTTGATGCCCCTTCCCACATGATTTACATGAGGGTAATTGAACTTTCTTTCCTCTTTGATCATTATGAAACTCCATCTTTCTCTTATTAGCTGAGTCAGGATACTTACCAAAGTTGAGATTATTGATCATATTATGATATTGTTGATTAGAAATAATAACGATGTTTTGGACTTCCAGATCCAATTTCATTTGGTTGCTCATGAAGAATTTCATTCAATTGTCCATAATATCCTCCATTATCGTGAATCTTCCTGCTTCCAGCCATTTTCTAAAACCCAAAAAGAATAGTGTGAGAGGCCAAAATCATAATCAAGGGGGATTACCTTCAATATATTTCATCTTAGGTTAAATTCTACGATCTTTACCATAATTCCAGGACAATAACCTATAATTATACTTAACCTTAGGGACATCCCTAGACATACCTTAGAAATTTCTCTAGGGATCTCACTAAAGTTTTCACATCATAGTTTCCAAAGGTTAACTAAAAATTTCCTCTAATACCAACGGTATAGACCCAAATCTTGAATTTCATAGACATTACATTACCTTTTCGGAATATCTAATACATAACAAAAATAGATACCAAAGGACCGTAATGGTTTAGTGTATTTGGAAACTCGGAATATAATCTTCTAATCTTGGTGAAAGATCTTCAACATCTCCCATAATGATCTTCCTTTTTTTACCTAAAAACTTCCTTTATATCTTCGGTAAAAGAAACATATAAAGTTTGATCTCAAATTCACAATAAGGGAAAACATAGAGAACATAAAACATTCCATAAACATTTGAAAAGAAAAAACATGAACATAAAATTTAAACATCAAAATCTTGAGCAAAGACATTAATCTTTGAAGTACGTAAAGAATATATCATAATGTAACATCAATCATGATAAAATATAATGGGAATAAAACATGTAATTGTGGAAACCATTCAGAATATGTTATGATTTCCATAGTATCCAAGGCATTTCTACCAAGACCATCTTAGTGGACAAAGTCCCTTTCCGAATCGAGTTCACTCCTCCTTTCAGTCCTGTAACACTGAACTGGATTAACCTGCCGTTCCAACCATGTCTATCTCATGAGATATAAATCATTACACAATTCATTGGAGGGAGATTAGGTCCCACCCATCTCATATTGAAATCATTGTTATGTGTGCCACAAAACAGTCATAAATCATTCATCATAACCCAAAGAATTAATTGGGTTTCATAAACATCATTTCATCATCACATAATCCATATAAAATAAATGGATATCATTTCATAATAAGAAACATGAAACCATGTAAATCATAGAGACATTATAAATGAAACATACACATATGAAATAATGTCATCTTAGATGGAAAATTGGTTTTGATAAAACACTTGAAATGAATTCTTGAGGAAAATATCCTTTCTTCTTCAAAATAATTTTCTTTTCACAAAATGTCATGAAATTTTAATAGAAAAGGATTTTTTTGAAAATATTCATTAAATATTATAGAGGAATCTTCATGAAAATTAGGCGTTATGAAAACATAAAAATCCCTTCATGCCGTATAAGTTAAAAAACATTCTTTTTGTACTTTTGTCGGAAAAGACAAAAAGTACCTCATATAGTAAACAACAGAAATATTCCATTCATAACATGTGGTAAAATTAAATAATGGGTAAAAATGAATTTAAATATACATGAAAACACTTTTATAAAACATGGACATGGATGATAACAATAACCCCAGTAAATACTTATGAATAACCAATCTTGGATAAAAATGAGATTGTAAAATTATCCCTTACCTTAGGTCTGATATGCTTCGTACGTATCTGAACCTCTTGTAAAATGATTTAAATAATGTTATTTACTTATTACAGAATCATATTTATTGTTATGATATCATATATGGTTAACTTATGACATTATATTACCCGTTCTATTGTAAATTCCATGTTAAAGAGCATTTTGGGTAAATTCGTTTCATTTGTCATCCGTGTTTTGACTTGTAATTATTCATATGATCACATAGATCATGATTAAACAATTCCAGAATATAAAACATGATTTATATATAATATATATTCAGAATATACATATATATAATAGATCTATAAATGGAAGGAAATACACCGTTCATGGAGACGGTACGCCGTACGTACGCATGAATGCTGTTTTCGTATCCTTATTGATTTGAATGGAATTAAGTAGATGACATACATATATATATATACCTAAAACCAGTAGCATTATTATTTCATATATTTCATAATTAATTATTATATATACTTTATAATCATTCTTTAATTGTTAACATGGAGAATGAATCTCATCGCGTCTTGGAGACGGAAGTACGTACGCACGCACGAGCGATGATATCGTTCCCCTAATTATTGAATTGAATTGGAGTGGATGATACAATATATCAGAATAATTATGATGTTATAATAACTATGTATATTTATTCTTTACACCATTATACCCATCCAAGTAAGGTGGTGTTGGAAAAACATATTACACCACGGCGTGGAGACGGTATTCCGTATGTACGCACGCGCCGTGATTTCATTTTTCGTAGGATGGATAGAAGGTGAAATGGGGTTTTTTCATATTTATAATAAAATATCAGTATATTAGTGATACTGATGTTATTACTTTATAATTAAACAACTAAATAAGAATAAGTTGAAGAAGAAAGAATCTTGAAAGAATCACTAGAAGAGATTACCTCTTCTTCGACGTACCTCCTTTAAACATCTTCTTAGGGCACTAGGGTTGGTCTTTTGAGAAGACCAGAACCTATATGATATAACTAGAGAGGTTTATAAGAGTAATTGGCAGGGTTTGGCTGAGATTAAAGGCTCAAAAGGGTGTTAAGAGAAGTGGGAAGGGGTTCCCTTTTTATAAGGGAGGAGAGGGGCACCTTTGGAAATCTTAAAAATATTAATTTATAATAAATCAAACCCCACTTAAAAACCTCCAAAAATGACTCATATTCAAATATTAGATGAGATATAGTTGTAATATAATAAAATAATAAAATTTATACATGTAGGTAATTTTTTTTAAACATTATCAACATGATTTATCCTTATTTAATCTATTAAATTTTATTTGTGGTAATAAGATTATAAAATTTAAATTGTTATAAATAATTACTTATGTGCTGTGAATTATCAATAATTAGATAATTTCTGAACTTTTAGACTATATAAATTTCAATTTATAATTTTTTAATATTTTTGTGATTTTTATACAATTTAATAATATGTTATTTTTATAAAATAACAATAGTGTCAAATTTGACACTATTCATATATTTGAATTGAAATAAAATCCAAATAGAGGATATATTCGAAATAAAATATTTAATAGGTTCCTAAAATTTCATAGTAATCTAGAAAATTAGTGGATAACATTAAATAGTTCATATAATATTTATTTTACTATTTGTAAAACCATTTATTTGATATTTCTCTTAATAAAATAATTACTACAACATTTTTGTATAATTATTAAATAAAATTATTTGTTTCATAAAAATTAAAAATAAATTACTAAGATGAATATAAATCTTATATCTTTTATAAGAATACATTTAGTCGGATTTATCTTCTAAAACACCCAAATTTTAAAACGTTATATTTATTAAATTGTGAAGGTCACAACTTTGACATCATATAAAATAAAATAATATAAGTGTCATAATCACTATTATAAGACTCCAAACGGTCATATATTCGGTCATTGGATTATTATGGTTTATATATACACTACCAATAAGTTTTGGTCAGGTTTGTGAGCCCTTTAATATGTATTAATATTTCAATAAAACAATATTATTTATTTTTTTACTAAATAAATAATTTTTGCATCATTAATGTATATGCTAATAAGGTAATTAAATAACTCTTAAAAATTAAAAATAAATTACCATGATAAATAAAGTCATTTTATATTTCAAAAGAATATTTATAACCGAATTTATATTCTGTATAACCTTATATTTAAAATACTTTAATTATTAAAGTTTGAGTGAGAGATATTTCACTTTCTTTTAAATAAAACAAACTAAAGGTCTTAATCACCTCCAAGTGGGTTCTAATGGATTCCATTTCCACCCAAATATGACTTAGGATAAAATATAATCATCCAATTGTATTAAGAAAAGTTTTAGGGTAATTATATAATATTATATTTACCCTTAATTACCCAATTTACCTTTTATTATGGTAAATAAAATTTACCGTGGTTACTATTTATAATGCGCAAAAACAAAAAGTAGTGTATTAATATAATTTGGACCCACTAATTACAAATATGGAATCCATTTTTCTATATTCAATACACAAAATTTGCATAAATTAAATTAAAATTAATCCCGTTGTCGAAAGAAAATGGGATTTTGTTTAAAACATTGCAAAAGATTGGATTGATTTAACCTACGAATTCAATGTAAAATCAATGCTAATGACATAAATTATATTAAATGGTAAAAATATATTCTATTTATACTTTAAAACCATTCAATATTATAATTTAACCACATAAATTATTACGATGAAAAAATTTGTTTTTAATTAAAATATAGCATGTTTTTACTATTCATTAAAATATGAAAGTTATCAGAACAATATGAAAAAATTATCCAAATTAAATTTTAATATCCTGATTCCAAATAGGAATATTATTTTATCAAATTGAACTTATAAACATGTGAAAAACTAGATTTAAAGTGGGTGGGCCATCAAAAGGTGGCAAAACAGTATTTTTTGAAAAATACTTATTTTACCCGAAAAAATTATTTATTTCTTATACCATGTTCTAGAAAATGGGTAAGAAAAATAATAATGTTATAAAATTCAAAATTTAGTTAATACTATTCATAACATCTAGTTCATAATTATATTATAATAATATATCGTTGTTTAGTAAAACCTGATATTGCATATAACACACGCTATCGAGGAAGGTCATGATTGCATGTAATGTAAGCCGAGTCAGGGTTGCGTGTAGTGCAATATCCCTTTGGTGTATCATAAAACACCAGGAATCAACGAAATTAAAAGAATATTCTTCATAAAATCTCGGGGTGTTACACAATGAGGGCTGGCCACAAATTCAATCCTAATCAAAAGAGAATCCAAAAACTAAAAAACTCCTTGTAAATAGTGTAAATGATCTTAGACGTTAAATTTATTCCAAAAATAAATATAAAATAAAAAATTAGTTAAGAGAACTAGATGCCTCAGTATTAGTTATCCAACATGACATACGACAGACAAATTAGAACCTAGATAAAGAAGATACCTCAAAGAAATTCTTAGGGGAAAGTGGGAGAGATACCACTTTTATGAATGTGTAAGGGAGAACAAATGAGTAGAAATAAGTATAAATGTGAGGGGGTAAATTTTGTAATTTCGCCAACTTAAAAGATCCAAATGGTTGGGTTGAACGTTTTGGAAAAATGTGTTCCAAAGGGATGGTGTAACTATCCAAATCCACCACAACATCACATTACATGGCCTAGGGTTTTCTGATTTTTAAAAACCATTTGTCCCCCTCTAATTTTTTCTATTTGTTTCTTACAGGGTTTTATGGCCACCTCGCATGATTAGAAAAAATTACCCCCTATAATAAATGGGAATAGCAGTTGTGCAGCATGGTTCACACTAACCGTGTGCCAACCGTGTGCCTAGTGATGTGTCTCTTGAATTTTTTGTAACCCTGAAACGTTTAAAACTAAACAAAACTCTCAAGACATGTACTAAGCATTAACACCCATCCAAAAACCAAATAAAAAACTAGTCTATATCTTGTAATTAACTATAATATCTAAAAAACATATTTGTTCCATCCACCAAATAAAAGTTCAAATTCCCTAGGAAATTATGACTAGTTTAAAAACCTAGAATGATATAATTTTAATATCAACTCATCATCTAATAATTAAGGATATAAATTAAAACTACTATAGATAATTCAAGATTATTTACACAACTAAGTTAAATAATAAACATAAATATTTTATTGGGTTGATCCCCACCTGGACATCAAAATTCTATTATCATTCCCTTAATAAAATCAAAATGGTTATCATGACCATAATCCAAAATGAGTAATCATATAATAAAAAAAATAATTTTTAGTATGTCTAAATAATGACACATTCTTCTCAATCTATGACTCTTTATGATTAACCTAGGTCATTCATGGATATCATTAATTCAAATCTTTTATAATTTATCATAATGAAAATTGTGAATAAATCCAAGAATATCCCATGAGTGTTTTTATCTAGGTTAGATTTATTTTACCCACACATCATGAACTAGTGAAGATTGAGATGATACCCAATCCACATCTTTCTGAGTTGTTACCCCTTAGGCATTTGGGTAATATCTTCACTTGATACATTTTATAGGATATTTGAATTTATTTAATTCTCTATTCACTTTTTTTAAACAAATTATTTTGTGTTTTATAGGTTGGTAGATATGGGTTCTCAATATGATTTCATCAGAATGTGGAGCTCAAAGGATTCATGGAGGCTAAAAAAAGGCCCATGGATCAATGGTGGGGATACTCCGACCGACTAGTGGGCGCTGGAAGAGGGTCTCGAAAAGTGGAGAACACACTGGTCGATCAATGGACAATGAAAAATTCACAGAATTTTTTTAGGCCCATGTGCCCACCGTTGTCTAGTCACCATCCCACCAGTAGTACCTGTAACCACACTTACATTTATTAATATAAATTCCTCTTAATATAAATAAATTTATTATTATGTAAATTGGTTATATAAGATAGATTCCCTTCCTTGGTTTTATGTTTTTGGTTTTTAAAATACAATTAAGGAATTTTACCTTTGAAAATATAGTTGTTGAACATTCATCACATGATTAGTATAAATATAGGTATTTAACAGATCTAATTTACTCAGAGGAAGGAAGTGGTGGACTCATAAAGTAGTATTAGTCATTACGAAGACCAATTTTCAGAGCTTAGAAATGAGTTAGGGCTTTTCTCTTGACCAAGCCCAAGATGAGATTCAACACATTAAGCTTGAACACAACCATCTATGAGAGAAGTGGTGGTTAATATAGATTACCACCCGATCAATGCTATCTGAGATTCCCCAAGAGTCTATCACCATCACACACCTTATCCTTAGGCTGTAAGTGGGTTTTTAAGTAGATATGTAAATACCCTTTCACTATGATTAGGTACATTATTTTTGTATTTAATAAAGAATATGCATTCACATTATTATTGTTACTTTGTAAATAGTTTTAAAAGCACAAATAGTTTTTTTGTTAATATTCAATTAAGAAATATATTTTTAATAATATTAAAGTATTTTGTAATTAAATAATATTTTAATAAAATATTATTACTAAATTACTTTTTATTAAATATAAATGATCGTATAATTTTTAGGAGTACAATTATTTTTATTAATGTTTGAAAACTATTTTTGTTTAAATCCCACAAATTTTTTATAAATGTTAGTTTTTATATTGAAATTTAAAATTCATATATTTAGAAAATTATATATATATAATTGATATCATTTTTGGATTCAGGATGTTGAAATTATATAATGATAATTTTTCATAATTTTTTGAGATAGTTGAATTTTTGGGTAAGAATTAAAAATCGTTTAAATATATGATGTTTTTTATGAAATAGCAATGACCTAATAGTGATGTAATAAAATACTATAAAATTTTTGGTTGGACAATATATTTTTTTTATTAAAAATAATGTGATTTTATATTTGTTTTATAAATTTTAATGTGCCTTAGTGGGCCGTCAAATACATATAAAATATTTTTAAGTTTTTAAAATGATTTCTTTGTGGCTGTGACTCACCTCAACATGAGAAAGCTTAATATTTTAATAAGCTCGAACATTGGCCTTATAAAATAATGTTTTCCAATCCCCATTGAGAAAAACTATGGGAAAAACCCATGGGTTTGTTTGTAGTTCTGATTAGTTTAACATGTAGTGTCGAAAACCAATGTAATAATAAATTCCCTCTCTTTTTCTATATAAAACCACTCAACCTACCACTTCCCTTCATTAAAAACCTTTTGATCTCCAAAAAACTCGGCCCTACTCTCTCTATAATCCCCCAAGGCACCCCTAGCTCTTTAGAAGCCCCTCTCAGGCCTCTCCTATGCCTTTGGGATCACATTTCCAAGTAAGTAATTTCTTCTTTTCTAACTTTTGTCCAAATATTTTTTATGTAGTTATACCCTATTATTTTCAATTAAAAATGTTGGGGTATGATTTTTCACCTCACCTATACTTCCCTAATTATGTTTAAATTATGATAGATCCATTTATCTCTCATTAATCCCTCCCACGTACACCTGTTACCATGCCGAATTTCCATAAGGGATCCTTACTTTCCTTCCTTCCTTATCTATGTCCATGTTTCCTTATATTGTTATGAATATTGATTTTCAATTAAAAATGTTGGGGTATTATTTTTAACCTCCCATATAATTCCCTACTTACATTGGAATGATGATAGACCCCTTTATTTCTCATTAATGCCCCCCATGTACACCCATTACCATGACATAATGTCGTAAGAGATTTCACTCTCCTAATTTAAATTCACACAATTATTTTATATTATGCATATATATTCCATTACATATGTTGGGAAATATATCTATATGAAACCTTACTGTCGATTTAATGTACATATGATGATATACCCATTTTCTCTCATAATCAATTTTCATGAATTCAAATGTCACGTCAATGTGCTGCTGAAATTGCAACGCTATTTTCCAAGCCAAAGTCATTGTGTAGTGAATACCATATCCATTTCTGTATCAAGTGTATTCATATTTATGAACATTTACTTATCGATTTTAGAGTTTCATGTATGTATTCCATAGTCCATTATCATGGAATAAACGATGATGTTGAATGATTCTATGTGGTATGATCCATGTGGCACACTTATGCAAGAAATTAAATGATTAAGAAGGGTGACCCCTGATAGAGCTCCAATGCATTGGATATATATTAGTATTATGATACATAAAATGGAATGATGTTTACTCATTATAATTCATGTTCAATTAGGTTTTACTCATGCTCAATGTGCAATGAGCCTTGCCTAATGACAATATCTTGTTAAATGTTGTTTCCTCATTTCCATGTAATGATAATCATGCAATATCATGCATTTATGTTAATGTTTATCTTGTGATCCATTGATATGCCTATTTCATAATGTATCATATTCTTCATGTTATTCCTTGTTTACTTACTTACTAGGATTTATATCGCAACCTTTTCTTATACATGACCTTAGGTTATTCCATGCAATACTAAGTATGAAGAAATGTTGTGGTCATGTAAAATAATTTTTCAATAAAGTTGTTGTGTTTTATGTTTTGAGTTGTTATGTAAAGTTCATAATTTCCCATGACACTAGACCGATTGATCATCAGAGGTGAGTTAAGTGCAATATTATGTTATAAAGTATATTTGTGGGTGTAATAAAGAGCAGGGTGGTTATAGTTGGTATCAGAGGGTAAGCTTTGTTATTTTTGGGATTACATTTAGAAAACCCTAGTGAAATACTTAGAGATAATAATAAGTAAAATAAAAACATCCATAAAGTTTTTTGAGTATAGATAAAGCGTTTTATCAAGAAAATACATCACTGTATGGATACAAACAAGTTGAGGTGGCTCTTGCAGAAATGTATCTTGGGGTAAAAACAGAAAACACCGCTTTGAGCTAAACTCAAATGGGAATTGGTGCACGACAATGAGCCTTTCTGTACTCCTAGTTATGACACTCTCAAGGTATGTGATTTTGTCAATTCATAAGCTTATAATGAACCATTATTAAGGGAGAAAAAAGACCATAAGAATATACTTCAGGAGATAGATCATGGATAACATAGATTGAAGCCTATAAATTCATAAGTTAAGGAAATAAATGTAATTTATAAGTTATCCTTTTTCTAATTGAATCCCCTTTATATGTTACCCCTAAATTTCCATTTATTTTAGTTAATGCCCAATAATAGGAGTAATCAAATTAACAACTAATGCAAAGATCAATTTGATGACTATTCTAATGAGATGCCCAATCCGACGGGAGCGGGAATCGAAAGCTTTGTCCCCATAATCTTTCAGTTTACTCAATATTTTAATAGAAACATGGTTCTAGAGTAACTTCCACCCCCCCAATATAGAAAAATCCACAATAGAGATCTTCATGAGAGAAATTCCTTGTACTTTTAATAAATCGTCTGATCCCTCAATCACCGAACAATGGATCAACTCCATTGAATATTTCTTCTTTGTCTTTTAATGTTCCGAAAAATAGAGGGTTATTGTGGATGATTATCATATAGATTGTGACACTGATTAGTGCTGGACATTAATAAAAATTATAAAGCTTGAGTAAGATATTGAGGCATTGGAATGGAAGGATTTCTAGAAAAAAAATTGATAAATATTATCCATGAACCCTCGGACTTAAAATGGAAAGGGAATTACATTCTCTAAAGAAAAAGGATAAATAATACATTTGGGAATACGAGGAAAAAATCACAATTCTAACAGGATATGCCTCCGGCTTTGTCGTTAACCCCTAAAGTAAGATTTACCTCTTCTTTGGTTGACTAAAACCTAGCCTACGAAAAGATCTGGCAATCCGTGACTTCAATAGCTATAAAGAAAATTGTCTGATGTGACCTCAAAGTCAAAATAAAGATTATAGAAACTCAACAATATCATGGGGATAAGAAGCATAAAGTGGACTTTAATTATAGCAGTCTGATGGATAAATCCAACGGTGCTATGAAATTACCGCACCCAACTTGCCAATGGTTTGGAAAGAATCACCCTATATATTTCTTGAAGGGTATAAGGAAATAATTTAGGTTTGAAAGAGAAGGAAACCTGAAAATTAAATGTCAGCAAGAAAAAACCTGCTACTATGATAGAGGAGAGGAATGATCTGTTCGACCCTCAATGCACTGTTCATTTCTTTAACTACGAAGAACCATGCCACCATTCAAACTAGTGCCCTAAGCGAAGGGATTTCAAAGGAAACCAACGACCTCCAAGGCAGAAAGGGTGATATTTTTCCTTCACTAACATTGAAGAAAACTCCGAAAATGAAGTGTTAATAGGTATTCCAATTATTAATTTAAGAATAGAGAATGTGATTTTTTTTATTTTGTTTCTATGCATTATTTTATATCCCAAAGGTTTAGTAGAACAATCCTAACACCACCACAAATCATGGAAGTAAAGATGTTAGTGAGAATGGAAAATGGGGAAATCATTACATCCCATGAATATAAATCCTCCCCTATCATAAATTATTGTATGAACTTCCATGTGAACCCTGTCATACTCCCTACGGTGCAATTTGATGCAATTATCAGCATGGATTGGATTTGTCTATATAAAGCTGACATAAATTGCTGTGAGAGGGAAATCACACTCCATATGGAAAATTTACCCCCTATTCTATACAATTGAAAGGAGGAGGATGAATATTCTTTAGAACTAATATCTCAAGCGTGAATATTATTCCCCTGTGAGTACAAGTATCTTAATTAGATGATTGAAACTAAGGAATAAACCATCCATTAAGACATGCCTATTGTGAGGGAATTCGCTAAAATGTTTCTCAAGGAATTGCCTTCCCTAACTCCGAGAAGAGATATTGAATTCCTGATTTATATTATACCTAGGTCATGACAATATTCAATAATCTGTATAAAATTTCTATTGTAGAGAATGAGGACATAAAGAAACAACTACATGAGAATTTGGATAAATGGTTTATACGCCCAAGCTCTTCATCATGGGGTGCACTCATCCTCTTCATCATGAAGAAGTATGTGTCAATGCACCTTTTCATTGATTATAGTGAGCTCAAAAAATCATGATAAATAACAATTATCATCTGCCATGAAATGATGAATTTGTTGATTAGCTATGTGGAGCACAATACTTCTCCAATGTGGATTTGCGGTTAGGATATTACCATGTAATGGTGAAAAAGTAGGATAGCCCGAATACTGCTTCTAGTACATGGTACAAGAACTATGAAATCATAGTAATTCCATTCAGACTCACAAATTATCCACAAATCTACATGTCCTTAATGAATAGAGTCTTTAGAGATTTCCTCAACAAAATTTTGGATCTCAATTGTAGATGATATTATAATATAATCCAAAACCAAGGAGGATAATGAGGAGAATCTAAGAACTACACTAGAGACATTGAAAAATGAGAATCTATATGTAAAGTACAACAAGTCAGAGTTCTGTTTGAAGGAAGTCTCATACTTGTCTTATATCATCACAATAAATGGGATATCTATGGATACGTCCAAGATAGCTGCAATTGAGGGATGGTCGAGACCAACATCAGTGACTGATATACGTAGCTTCCTAGTGTTAGATGAATATTATGACCAATTTTTGAGAACATTCTCAAGATTGTACAACCCTCTTACAAAGCTAACCTAGAAGGGAGTCTTGATTTATTGGATTGATGAATGAAAAGATAGCTTAAAGGATTTTAATAAGAGGATAATCACTGCATCTGTTCTCACACTACCAACAAGTGGTGAACTTTTTGTGGAATTTAGTGTTGCTTTGAGGAAGGTCTTGGGTTGTGTGTTGATGAAAAATGACAAAGTCATTTCATATGCTTCAAGGAAATTGTTGGTTTATGAGTAAAACTATCCAACAAATGATCTAGAGTTGGATTCAGTAATATTCGACATAAAAATTTGGTACATTACCTCTTTGGGGAGAATTGTGAAATATATAAGGATCACAAAAGACTCAAATATATATTAACACCAAAAGTGTTGAATATGCACCAACAAGGATTGTTAGATCTGATCATAGACTTTGACTGCTCAATCCATTACCACCATGGGAAAGTGAACAAGGTGGCAGATTATCTACGTAAAAAGGATCCAATGATTCTATCATTGATGAGAATTAAAAAGAACCAATATTCTTAGATTTGATGAAGATGGACATGGGAAGCATAAAGAATGGAACACATAAATCCTTTCACAAATGATTGCTCAACCATCTCTTTTGGGAAGGTTAAAGGATGATAAAAAATATTATGTGGGAATTCAGAAAAATGTGGAAACTATCAGAAAAGGGAAATCCTTGGAGTTTTATGTTAATTAAAAGGAATTGTGAGATTTGGGTCAAGACTATGTGTTCTATCAAATAAAGATATAAATAAAGATCTTTTAGATGATGCACATAGTTAAAATTTCTCCATTCACCTTGGAAACACAAAGATGAATCAAGATATCTAAGAGAATTATTGGTGGGACAACATGAAGAAGGATATCACTGGGTATACATCAAAGTGCCTCATATTCCAGCAAGTGAAGACTGATATGTGGATATCTAAGAGGATTAAGCAACCATTACCCATAACAATATTGGAATAGGAAAACATCACCATGGACTTTGTCACTGTACTTCCAAAGACATCCAAAGAAAACAATGTTATCTGGGTTGTTGTGGATCTTCTTACAAAGACTGCACAATTCATTTAAATTTGAGATGATTTCTCATTGGATCAACTAGCATGGATATACATCAGAGAATTGGTAAGGATGTATTGAGTACCAATATTGAATATATATGATCGAAATCCAAGATTAACCTCTATGTTCTAGAAGAGTATCCAACGCACATTGAATACTAAGATGAACATCAGTACGACTTATCATCCTCAATCGGATGGCCAATCTAAGTGGACTATCCTAACACTTGAGGACATGTTGATAGCATGATCAATAGACTTCAAAGGAAGAAGGGATAAACATCTTGTTAGGTATTGGGATGGGATGTAGAAGCCGATGGGCCAATAAATTAAATTTATTTTCAACATCGGAGAAAAATTACGACGTCGAATCTGGCGTGATATCTTGGTACGATCTATGGACTACGTGTGGATTTAACATGGAGAAAAAATATAATAAATAAGTGTCTTTTTGGGATCTGACGTGCATAAGTGGGTCACAGGATGCTGACGACCATTTCATGATGACTCGTACATCGAAGTACTGTAGTTTGTCCACACAAACCTTTAGAATCTTCACGTGCATCGTTCGTTGGAATCTGGGTGATAGCGTGGTACACCAATGATCTCTTCGACATAGCAGTGATCACCACATGGCAAGAGACTTTGATACAAGAAGGATAATCTTAAAGTTCTTCCTTTCTTGAGAGAATCTTTATCTATTATACAGGAGGAGAGAGAGAGGATCTCAAATTCTACACATGAATATTTTTCTGGAGAGAGCCTCTCTCTTACTTATATAGGGGTTATCTAAAATACCCGATATGGGTTCTTGAACCCTGTGTAATAGATATTCTCTATATAATTGTTAAAAATATTTATTCATTCCCAATTAAATTATGCCATAAATAATATTTATAATTTTATCGCGAACTGTAATATATATTAAATATATATATTGTTTGAAAAACATGAGTCTATAACTCGACTCACTTCCCCTGAAAATATTAAACAAACCCTGAATATTTAAATCCAATCGAATAATATTTTATCTTTTTATTTACTTATTGACTTGTAAATACATTTTACAAATAAATTCAACAATTTATTCCAAACATGAATAATAAAAGAATTTATTTATTACTTGGTGATCCATAGAACATGGATAATACTCGGATCCCTTGGAAGGGCCCACCAAGTTCTATATTCCTATTCCCAGAATAGGGTAGATTCTTAAAGCGCTATAGTCTGTGAACCACTTGGCTCTTATCTTAGTAGTAGTGAATATTATCCACTGACCAAGAGTGGGGTCTAACAACCCATAGAAGCCCCTAGGGAGATAAGGAAAATTCAAATAAATGACTACCTTACATCAAACATGTTCTGTGTAATATAATCTCTTCAGCATTTATATCTCAACAAAGACGAATGCACACTAGTGTCATCAAACTCTATCTTTATTTATTTTATTTGTTTATTTTTCTGGACTGTCTTACCTTCCACAACCATGGCCATGGATTTAGGAAGGTGAATCTATCCTAATCAACCAGGACCTATGTATTTCTTCCTAAACTCTGAAGCAACAAATTCTATATTGATCATTCAATCTATTCCATGTCATCAAAGATATACCCAACACAAACTACCTTTCCATGACTTTATCACCATGGATTTCACCTTGCATCAAAGTACGCAATTAAATGATATCCATTGACAATTAACTTAATTCTGTAGACCAGAACACATTTCTGTAGATTGGAACGACCAATGAAACCTAAAACAAGTGGTGTTCCTATTATGTGGGTCTGTCATCATGATCTGATCTACTAGAGATCATTATGTGTGAACTTCATGAGAAGAAGTCTCAATGCTTATGATCCCCCATGACCTGATTTTCACACATCATTTTTGTTCTTTCAGAATGATGTAACCAAACCATATGAAATTACATTAAGATTAATATCATGGAATCTCAGGGTTCTCATTATATTCTGGGATATACTATAACCCTTTGACACGAGATGTAATCTAAGGACAATGACATAAGAAATATGGATGTAGAAGTATCTACACTATTATGGAAAGATGAACACTTGAATTATAAAAAACTACATACATGTTGTGGTAATCAAAGTATAATACATGTGGGGTCTATGGAACCCACTTTCAAAACACCAACTTGCACTAGAGCCAACTGCTAACTTGTTTCAATCTACAAGATTTCATTTTAGAATCATTCTTTTAATGAGAAGTGGATTTAGTTAGGGGGTCTGCCACATTGTCCTCTTTGGATAATCTGCTAACTGTAACTTCACCTCTTTGAGTGAAATCCCTCAAGAGATGAAACTTCTGAAGAATATGATTTTCCTCTAATGAGACCTAGGCTCCTTGGAAAGCACCATTGCAACAGTATTTTTGCAATATACTGGAACATGGTCTTCAATAATAGGAACAACACCAATGTCTGAGATAAAGATGCATATCCAGACTGCTTCCTTTCCTGCATCGAAAGCTACAATATATTCAGACTCTATTGTAGAATCAACAACTACAACTTCCTTCGAGATTTTCCAGATCACTACACCACCATTCATGAAAAAGATGCAGCCTGATTGCGATTTCAGATCATCATGATCTGTCTGCAGACTCACATCAATGTATCCCCTCACTAAAAGTTCCTCATCTCCTCAATACACCAAGAATATATCCTTAGTATTCCTCAGGTGCTTTAGTATAATGTTAACAGCAATCCAATGCATCTTAATTGGATTAGCTGGATATCTACCCAACATGATTAAAGAAAAGGCGACATAAAACCTATTACATAGAATGGAATACATGATATAACCAACTAATATGGCAGAAGGGACTCTACTCATTCTATCAATGTTCTCCTATGTTTGTGGGAACATTTTCTTGGGGATATTTATACCATGTGACCTTGGTAATGATCCCTTCTTGGATTGTTTTGTATTGTACCTCTTGAGTACCTTGTCAATATATGTACTTTGACTTATCCCAAGTAACCTTTGAGATCAATCTCAATAGATATTTATCCCTATAATGTAGGCAACTTCACCTAAGTCCTTCATGGAGAAGCCATCATTTAACCAAGTCTTAACTGACTGTACGACATGTACCTCATTTCCCATAATTAATATTTCATCAACATATAACCCTATGAAAACGATGGCATTCCCTTCAAACTTTTTATAGACACAAGTCTTACTCTAATTTTTGAAAAAACCAAAGTCTCGTATGGACACATCAAAACGAACGTTCCATGATCTTGATGTCAGTTTCCATCCTTAAATGGATCTCTAAAGATTTAATTTTAATTGGCATTATGTGACTTGAAAAACCCTTCGGGTTGAGTCATATAGACATAGTAAACCATCTTACCATTTATAAAGGATGTTTTGACATCCATTTTTCATATTTCATAATCATGAAAGGTAGCTATTACAAGAAATATTCTGATGGATTTAAGCACTGCTACTGGTGAGAAGGTTTCATTATAGTCAATGCCTTCAAGATTCATGAAACCCTTTCAACATGTCTTTCTTTAAAGGTATTAACCTCACCATCTATTTCTAGCTTCTTCCTAAATACACATTTTCATCCTATTGGTTTCACATCAGCTAGAGGGTCTACTAAAATCCAAACATGATTTTGGTACATGGAATCCATCTCAGAATTAATGTCTTGTTTCCATTTATCATCTTCGTTGCCTTATATTTCTTCTTTATAGGTTATAGGTTCATTGTCCTCAAGTACTAATCTATCTCCTGACTCTGTGACAAGAAAACCATAATGCTCTGGTTCTCTAACCTCTCGCGTAGTCCTACGCAGTGTTTGTGTCTCCGGAACAACTTCTTTTTTCACTTGCACTTGTGGATATTGTTCCTCTACCAACTCTCGTGCATCTAGAGCATTAACTTCATTGAAGAAAATATTACTCCCATTATTTAAATTATAAATGTGTTCCCTTTCAAGAAATATGTCATATTCTGACACAATATCTTTTCTATCAAAATGGTTATATAGGTAATATCTTGTAGCCTCCATAGGATAACCTATGAAGATGCACTTGGTGCTTCTGGATGCTAATATGGCACTAGGTAATGTCTTGACAAATGCATCATACCCCCATACACATATGTGTGTTAGACTAGGTTTCGTTCTATACCATAACTCTTATGGAATCCCATCTGCAGCTTTAGTTGGTACTCTATTAAGGATATACACTATTGTCTGAAAATTGTATAACCAAAAGGATAAATGGAAGCTTTTCATGACTATTCATTGATCTAACCATGTTAAGAAAATTCATATTCCTCCTTTCACTGACACCATTCCATTGTGGTGTATAAGAGGGGTTAGTTGGGATACTATCCCTCACTCCTTCAAGTGATCAACAAAAGCATGGTTAAGATATTCTCTGCCATGGTCTGAGCAGAGTACTTTTATCTTTTTACCAATTTGGTTTTCTAATTTATTTCAGAATTCCTTAAAAATATGAAAGGAAATATACTTATAACACATTAAGTAGTTATAGCCATACCTACTATAGTGATCGGTAAAAGTAACAATGTATGAAAATCCACCCCTTTCCTCTACTAGAAATCAACCACATACCTCAATATGTATTAATTCTACTACTATATTGGACCATTCTCCCTTTCCTGAGAAATATGATTTGGTCATCTTTCCTCATAATAAATCTTGAAATACATCCAAGTGTTCTAACTATACCGAGTCTAAATACCCTTCTTGATGTAATCTTTGTAATTACTTCTCTTTTACATGACCAAGCATGAAGTGCCATAGGTGGGAGATATATGAGTCATGTTGGATGTTTTTTAATTGATTTACATTATGGGATTATCATGTTTTATCTTGTAGAAACCATTTTTAAGATATGACACACCATAACATATGTTATCCCTATAAAAGAGAAAACATTTATTTCCAAACATGATATAAAAACTAAGAGTTTCTTAACTCGACATAGATATAATGTTACAGGTTACAAAAGGTATATAATAGAAATTTTTTGAAACATGAACCAAACCACTTGGCAAGGCTAAGTGATAGTCACCCAATGCCAAGGCTACAATAGTTGCACCATTTGCAGCTCGAATATCAACCTGGCCTTTTGAAATTTTCATAAACCTACATGGTTTTTGTATATGAATATAAATGTGTGAGGAAAATTCCATATCCAAATCCCAACTTGTTGTTAAAGATAAATTTCATTAATTGGAAAAAATACCTGAAGTAGAAGCATTAGTTTTCTTCTTCTTCCTAGCTTTACAATTCTTCTTATAGTGGCCTTTCTTGCCACATCGAAAGTAGACAGCTTCCTGTTAATTACATTGCCTATGAATATTTGGATTCTTAATAGGATGATGCATTGGTGTCTTTAGACTTGACTTGGCCTTATACGCCTTTTCTTTGCACATGTTTTTCTTGTTCACCATAAGGACCGATTAATTGGTATTTCTCACATCCCTGTCATCTTGGTGAACTAAATCAAAAAGATCCGGGAGTGACATTGTCATATCATTCATGTTATAATTGGAAAAAAATCGATAATCTTGTTGGTTAAAAGGAAAAAATGGTATCCAATAATATTTCTTGGTTTAATTTGAACCCATGGTTTCAAGCCTCTCAATATACCCAATCATCATGAGTATGTGAGGACCATCTGGATTCACATTTGCTTTCCTGCACTTACAAATGGAACATGAGATCGTATGGACCTCTCCAGATATAATTATTGGGGATGTGAAAGAATCTTGTAGAAATACTCATCCTCTTGCATTTTTTGAAATTGGATGGACATTTATGACAACATGATGCATTGTACATCAAGTGCAACATCTACATGCTTTCTCCATTTATCTTTTTATGCCTTGCTTGCTTATAGGGGATGCTTAGCCGAAACTAGGCAATCCAGAACATATAATTTCCTTTCTTGGCATAGTTCTATGAGCAATCATCTGTACCACTTCTGAAAGTTATTACCAATAAGGATATTTTATTTATCCAAAGTCGATTGTAGTGATAAATTACTTGTGGTTTTGGTGATTTCCATCTTAAATATAAATCATATAAACATTTAGCAGTTATTATTTTTTCTTGATTACCTTTCTGACATTTATTATTAATAAATTATTATATCATTTTAATGTCTCTCACTATTTACTAAACCTTAATAGCCCTCACTATTAGATTCTGAATACTCTACCATAAGAGTACTCTAGTGGTTAGGATCCCCAAAACCTATCCCATATTGTACATGTTATGAATACACCACTAATTGGAGGGTTTCAAGGTAGGCACTAGGCTGGACAACCACTTGACTTGTGGTTCATTGTTTTATTGAGTAAATTCCAACCTTTTGAAATCTGAACCTGATTCCCTCAAAATTTCACCTCTAATGTGATAGGAGTTTATGTATGTCTAATCTTTGACTACTCCATTTAGTTAAGACGACCCATTTCTCTCATGAAAATTCCCCGGTAGTAAGAGGAACTCTCAACAATGGCTAATGAGCACCCCAAACACATATTTTTGTTTAGATGTGAGAAATGGATGGAATTTGGAATTAATATCTGTTTGATGGATTTCAATATTTGTTGACGAATAATAATTTTTCTATCTATATGTTAAAACTAGATTGTCGCGCTTACTACTGAACAAGAAATAGAAATATACATTCATCACTTCTTTGTGTATTTGTTATCATGTTTTCTATTCTATGCGATCAAGAAATAATCACGCACTCGTATAAAATAAAAAACAATCCATATAGGTAAATCATGAAATCTGACTGGTCTTGAGAATTATATTACGATCGATCCATAAATGGATTAATCTTAACCTAGGGGAATCCAAACTTGAGTCGACACCTAACTCATGTCATAGCTAGCTTAGTGCAAAGTGCTCGAGTCCCATCTAGATTACCTCCTCGACTTGGGGGGGGGGTTGCATCTTGGATCATCATCAATTAGAAAAAATATACTCCCATGCAGGTGAGGGATTCTAGAGATCCAAAATATGTCTTTTTCAATCGACACGCAAGGCCTTATAAATATTTGAATTAAAATATGATTCACAGACAATCACTTATCTGATTAATTATTATAATCATCACACACATTGAATAAATAAATAAATAAATAAATAAACTAGGCATTCACCGTTCTCTCTTTTGCTCAAGAATAATCTTTATAAATAAATCACAATTAAAATTAAACTACAATAAAATTTAAATAGTATGGTGGAACTCTAATAAATTAAATAAATTCAATTAATTTATTTTGATCAGTTCCATTGGTTTAATTTAAATTTAATTCCAAAAAATAAATTAAACCATTAAATTAATTTTAACTATAAAATTATATTAAATTATTATTTTAATTTTATTTCTAATTAAATTAATGTTTCATATTAAATTAAACTAAACCACAAATACAATTCTAACTAATGTTATTTAAATAATAAATTAATTAAAACTAAATGACAAGGTTACCTCTAGACAAGAGGATTCTGGCAGGACTATGAACCACTTTTGGGTGTCGTCCTAGAGCAGTGCCAAATTGTGCCATAACCATAGTAAGGCCGCAGCAAGTCCATGGCGAGACCATGGAGAGACCATGGCGTGATGGCCTGGTCTAGAAACACCCATGTAAGAAGCATCATCTGGCTGGTAGCAGACTCATATGGCAGAATACAGAGGTGGTGTGGTACTACTCTGGCCTGCCGCAAGGGTGACTTCCCAATGCTTTGTCTAGCCGCAGGGGTGTCTGCATGGTCTGGTGCGGTCTGGTGTCTGCATGGTCTAGTGCGGCCTGGACTAACAACGGCATGTCAGAGGCGTAATGGGAGCCAGGGCACTAGACGGCGTGAGTTTTGTTTATCCGATGGGCTGTTGGCCACACGCTACTACGCGAGGAAGAATACCTAGAATATTCTTTCATTTTTTCTAATGAAAAATTAGTAATTAGACAAATAATACCACTTTTCATTTTTCTTTTTTTAATTAAAAATTAAAAGGAATGAGACCCACCAATATTTTTATAAACATTAAAGTCTGAATACATAAAAAAATAAAAAAAAAGACATGACCCCAAGTCTTCAAAGACCCCATTTTTTATTTTTTATTTTTATTTTATTTGAGAAAAATAAAATCATATTATGGTATAATATATTTTATTTTTCTCTTTAAAATAAACTTACTGGATTAACTCCGACGACCGAATTCCGTCCAAACCATGGCCGAATTTTAGTTTTTTGAAGAATGCATTAAAATGTGTTCTTCATTGTATTTTAATCTGAAGATTTAAAAAATAAGGACATCGATCCCATTAAAATTTTCAGTTGGCCATAACTTGGCTATTTGGAAATGGATCGACGAGTGATGGGATCTGTTGGAACCGATTTATTCCCCCGTACTTAAATTTAATGATATTTAAATTTTCTTTGGACTATATAAAATTACGCATCCCTTTGATACCAATGTTAGGTACTGGGACGGGCAGAAGAAGCCAATGGGTCGAGAAATTAAACTTTTTCAAATCCCCAGAGCAACATTACAACATCGACTCTGGTGAGCTATCCAGGTATGGTCTGAGGACCATGCGGGGATTTGAGAGAGCACAAAAAAATATAAAACGAACACGCACCTTGTTTGGATATGACGTGCACAAGTGCGTCACAGGATGGTGGTATCCATTTCTCAAAGTCTCTGATTTCAAAGTCCTCTAGATCATCCACACATTCCTTTCGAATCTACACGTGCACCATTTTTTGGAATCCGGATGCTAGAATGGTACACAAATGATCACTTCAATACAGCAGTGATCACCGCAAGGCAAGAGACTTTGATCCAAGAAAGATAATCTTGAAGTTCTTCCTCGCTTGATAGAATCTCTCTCTAGAATCTGGGAGGAGATATAGGCTCTCAAATTTCACACATGAATAGTTTTCCGGAGAGAGCCTCTCTCTTACTTATATAGGGGATATCTAAAATACCCAGTATGGGTTCCCAACCCCCATGTAATAGATATTCTCTGTATATGTATTATAAATATTTATTTATGTCAAATAAAATTATTCCATAAATAATATTTATAATTTTATCACTAACTGAAATTATATTAAATATATATATTGCATGATAAACTTGATTCTATAACTCGAATCACTTCCCTTGAAAATATTAAATGAACTGTTGATACTAAAATCCATTCAAATAATATTTTATCTTTGTATTTACATAATGACTTGTAAATATATGTTATAAATAAATTCAACAAATTATTCCAAAGATGAATAATTAAAAAAATTCGTTATTAATTGGGGATCCATAGAACTTGGATAATAATAGGATCCCTTAGCAGGGCCCATAATGTTCTATATTCCAATTCCTAGAATAGGGAATATTATCAAATCACTATAGTGTGTGACCCTCTAGGCCCTTATCTCAATAGTAGTGAATAATATCCACCGACCAAGAGTTGGGTTTAGCAACCCATCATGGACCCTATGAGGATAAGGTAAAGTCAAAGCAACGACTACCTTCCTACAAACATGGTTTGTGTAATATAATATCTTCATCATCAAAATCTCAATAATGAATAATGAAAACTAGTGTCATTATCCTTTATCTTTCTTTATTTTATTTATTGGCTTGTCAGACTATCTTACCTTCCACTACCATGGACATGGATTTAATGAAAGTGCAATAATCCTAATCAACCAAGTTTGAGATATGCCTACCAAAAATTATAAGTGACAAATCCTATCATGATCATTCAATCAGTGCTATGTCACCAAAGACGTACCCAATACTAAATAACTCTACATGACTTTATCACCTTGATTTTCACCTTACATCAAAGTATGTAATTAAATGACATCCCTTGATAATGATCTCAAGTCTGAAGACCATTACACATTTCCATATATAGGAATGACCAATGACACCTAAAACATGTGGTGTTCCTATTATGTGGGTCTGTCCTTATGATCTCAACTATGGGAGATCATCAAGTGCAAACATCTTGAGAAGAAGTCTCAATGCTTACGACCCCCCAACACCTGATTTTTATGAATCATCTGTGTACTTCCAGAATGATGTAACTAGACCATAGGAAAACAATTTATGATTACTGTCATGGCATATATGGGTTCTCATTTTAGTCTGGGATCTTCTATAACCCTTTGACTTGACATGTAATCTAAGGAATTTCCCACAAACAAAGTGGATGTAGAAGTATCTATACTATTATGGCCATATGAACACATGTATTATAACAGACTTCAAACATGTAGTGGAAATCAATGCATAATACATGTTGGGTCTAGTGCACCAACATTCAACACATCTTCCTCTAGTTGAGTTCTCTTATAGTAAAAGTTTCCACTCAAGAATCCAAATGACTCTTTATGAATCCCTTTATGAGAAGAGGTGCAGAACACTATCATGTTGGGATGAAGTTGGGGAGAAAAAACTCATAGGTCCAGAAATGGTCGAAAAAATGGTTGATAAGGATAAGACTATCAAGCTGCACATTAAAGATGCTGAGAGTTGACAAAAGATATATGTTGATAATCCTCGATGAGACCTTGTGTTTGATGTTGGTGACATGGTATTAATCCTCATATCACCTTGGAATAGTGTTATGAGATTTGGGAAGGAGGGAAACATTAGTCCAAGGTGCATAGGCCCTTTTGAGATCCTTGATCACGTTAGAGAAATGGCCCATAAACTAGTACTCCAACCAAACCTGTCTCAAGTACATGATTTATTCTATTTATCACTCTTGAAAATGTACAAATCTAACCCATCACATGTACTCAATCTAGAGGTGGTACTATTGGAGAATGACCTCTCCTATGAAGAGAAGCCGGTGAAGATCTTAAATCATAGGGAAAAGGTTTTATGAAATAAGACTGTTCCCATGATTAAGGTGTTGTGGTGAAACCAAAAGTTTGAAGAAGAAACGTGGGAATTGTAGGAAGTGATTAAGTAGAGTTACCTGCATCTATTTAAGTGTGGAAAAATGAAATTTATGGGTGAAATTTCTTAAGGGGGGAAGATTGTAATGTCCCCAACATTTATTAATAAAAATTCATCTTGATATAATTAAATATCTTATTACATAAAATGGTTATATTTGACCTATTCAATTTCATGGGTTTATGTTTTTGGTTTTGAAAATACCATTATGAAATGTTATATTTTCTAAATATCCATTGAATAGTGACCACAAGATTAGTAAAATTTAGGGCTTTAAAAAATTCAACTTACTCAGACATTAAAAGCGATGGACTCATGTAATAGAATTGTACTATACAAAGCCTATTTCTCAGAGCTCAGAAAGGAGGTAGAATCACTGGGATTCTCTCTGGAGCGACCTCTAGCTGAGCTTCAACATGTTAAGGTAGAACAAAGCCGCATACTGTAGAAGTGGAAGGGAGTAGATATTACTACCCGAGTGATGTTATTCGAGCCACCCCAATAGTATGTGACCATTGCACACCTTACTCTTAGGACATATGAAGGTGTTATACAGGGTTATGTAACAATACTTTAACATTATGATTATGTGAATTATTTTTTTACAAAATAAATAATATACATTCATTTTATTATTGTTACATTCTAAATAGTTTTTAAAGAACAAATAATATTTTTGTTAATATTCAATTAAGAAATCTATTGTTATGAATTAATGGATTTTTTAATTACATAATATTTTAATATAATATTATTACCAAATTATTTTTAGTTCAATATAAATGATCGTATGTTTTTTAGGAATACAATTTTAAATTTTATTAAGGTTTGAAAACTTTTTTTCTCAAAACCGTCAAATTTTCAATAAATGTCGGTTTTTATTTTATAATTGAAAATTCAAATATTTATAAAATTATTTAGATAAAATTAATATAATTTTTTGATTCAAGACGTTGAAATAGTCTGATGGTGATTTTTCTCATAATTTTCTAATGTAGTCGAATATTTGGGTAAAAATTAAATATCGTTTAAATATATAACGTGTTTTATGACATCATATTTACCTAATAGAGATGTAATAAAATAAAATAAATAGTTATATTGGCCAATATATATTTTATATCTAAAATAATATTATTTTATATTTTTTTTTAATTTTATGGTTTCTTAGTGGACCCTTCAGGACTTATATATTATTTTAACTTTTTAAAAGGATTTCCTTGAAGGTTTGACTCACCTCCAAATAAGAAAGCATAATATTTTAATAAGTTATGCTATTTTCCTTGTAAAATAACTTTTACAATCCCATTTTTAAAAAATCATGAGAAAAAACCATGGGTTAGTTTGTGATTTTGATTAGTTTAATGTGTATTGTCCAAAACCTAAATAATAAAGAATTCCCACTTTTTTCCTATATAAACCCACACAACCTCCCACTTCTCTTCACTCAATAACTTTTGAGCTCAATAAACACTTTTACTCATATTTATATAATCATATCAATGAACCCCAATCTCCCTAGAAGACTCTCTGAAGCCTCTCCCAAACCTTTTAGATCACACTTCAAAGTAAGGGATTCCTTCCTTTGTCATTTTTTTTCAATATTTATTTATGTTGTTATACCCTTTTATTTTTAATTGGAAATGTTGGGGTATGATTTAGAACCTCCCCTATACTTCCTTAATTATGTTAGAGTATGAGATATTTATTCTTATCTCATTAATTCCTCCCATGTACACTTGTTACCATGCCAAATTTCCACAAGGGATCCCCACATTCCTTTAATCCTTATTTCTGTCCAAGTTTAATTATATTTTTATTCCCTTTTATTATAAATTAAAATTGTTACAGGTATGATTTAGAACCTCCCCTATACTTTCCTCCTTATATTTTAAAGTTGAGAGATCCCTTTCTCTCTCATTAATTCCTCCCATGTACACTCGTTACCATGCAGAAATTCTGAAAGGGATTTCACTCTCCTCATTTAAATTCATGATATTATTTTATGTTATGCATCTAAATTACATTACATATCTTGGTAAATGTAACTATATGACCCCCTTACAATCCATTTCATGTACATACGACTAGAAACTCATGTCATTCTCATAAACCATTTTTATGAAGTCCTTTTTCACGCTGTTATGCTGTTGAAATTCCACCGCAATTTTCCAAGCCAAAGTCATTATGCAGTGAATACCATAAAAATTTCTATATCAAGGTTATTCAACTTTATGAGTATTTACTTATTGATTTTATAGTTTCATATATGTATTCCATATTCTTTTATCATGGAAAAAATTAGGATGTGGAATTATTCCATGTTGTATGATTCATGTGGCACACTTATGTATGAAAAGAAATGATTAAGAAGGGTGCACCCTGATAGCACTCAAATGAATTTTGTAAAGATTATTATCATGATACATCAAGTGAAATTAGGGGTTACTAATGCTAATTCAAGTACCATGAGTTTTTACTCATGATCCATATTCAATGATCCTTGGATCATGCTAATATCATGTTAAATTTTATTGCCACATTTCCATGTTATCATGTTCATGATATATCTTTCCTTTAAATTCATATTTATCTTGTGCTCCACTGATATGCCTATTGTATGAAATGTAATATATTATTCATTTTATTCCTCATTTACTCCCTTACTGGGCTTTAAATTTCACCCTTTTCTAATGCATGTCCTCAGGTTATCCCATGAAATGCTAAGTACGAAGGAATACTATGGTCATGTAAAAGAAGTTTTCAATAATGTTGTTGTGTTTTGTGTTCTAAGATCTTATGTAATGTTCCTAATTTCCTAATACACTAGATTTTTTGATCGTCAATGTTTTATTAAGTTCATGATTATGTAATAAATCATGTTTTATGTGTGTAATAAAGAGTATGGTTGTTATAGTTCCACTAGAGAGGATAACTAGGTAAAATATATTCCCAAAATGGGGTTCTATTTAATTCACTCTATAGGTTTTAATTTTACATGGTTTTTCACTAAGTCAATAGCACATTCTGATGTTTTCAAATCTACCCTTACAACAATATTCTTCCCCTTCCTCCTATTTTATCTCTATTGTTTCAGTGATCTAGTGGGGATCTATTGGCCATATGGTTGTGTTCACCATGGTTCTACAAAAGTGGAAAACCCATTATCCCTCTACTTTTTCCATTGAGATATTTTAGTTTTCCATCTGAGGTCGTATTTAATGCACCTAAAAAGGTTAAATTCCATGTTTTTTCCACCTAAATTAATCTCCAATTCTATACCCCATAGAAGAAAATAAAAATCTTACCTCTCCCCAATATCAAGACTCACCCATTATTCTCCCCTTTCCTCTAGAATCTTTAGAAAAATTGATAACCCTAGAACTATGAGTTTTCCTTTGTTAGGTCTACAAGGTCAATTACCCTGAGATGGCGGTGAATCAAGGTATGAAATATTGAAACTTCTACCCCACCATATCATGTTTTTTTGTTATACAAAACTTAATTCTCTCTTTCTACCATATAAATATATGATCAGATTTGAAATCATGGACATGACACAATGATTTTTAATTGCTTCTCCCTCATAGGGCTATGTTTAAGGTCCATACTGTGATGATATGTCGATGTACAAAATTAACTAAGGATCACAACCAATAATGAGTATAATTTTTAGGCCAAAGATTCTATTCTTAGGCTCACTTATATTATAAAGATTAGTGTATACTCACAACATTACCATGGGTCACTCCCTATGCATCTTTCTCGGGATCACAATCGGTGGAAAGGGTCATCATCTTTCTATTCTTTCGCTCACTACTCTTGGAAAAGAATCCACTCACAATTTAAAGAATTGTAGGTCAAACCCCATTTATGTACATGTTTGTCCAATCATTTTCATTTATTTCTACATCCGCAACTTTAGTTAGATGTTTTGTTCAAGTCCCATTTTCACCCATAGATGAAATTCACATTTCTCTCTACTATAACGTAGCGGAAATGACCTTTCCAGAATAACTTGATTGTTTTTCAATATTCCTTGGTTGTTTTACAAATCACCTGCCCCTCCCACGTACTATGTACTAGGTATGGTATGTATAACATGTCATCCATGTATTTCTTCCTCTTCCTTGATCCTCCATTTATCCATGGACTACCTCCGCCTTCAGTATCACATACCGTCCCCACGTACCAACTCCGCAAACCACCCTCTGTCTGTGAATTGTTCTCTATTGGCGGGCTGCATTTTCATCCATGTATCAGATCTCCCCATTCTTATACTACACTATTCTTACATGGAATTTCTTCCTTTGCAGCATACAATTCCCCGCAAGAAACTTTTACTGAATTCCTCCCACATAACCACTTCAACCATCGTAGAATTCCCCCTCGCAAACTTCCTTCGTACATTGTAAAATTCCTGGAGAAAATAGATATTATCTAATGATATTCTCTCCCACTTGTAATCCGGGGGATTATCACTACTTATTTAGGAAAATATATCCCCAAAATGCACTAATCCAAGATTTACTAACTCTCTGATTCGGTATAGCCTCCACCGCATACAGATCCTCTTGTCGTAAATCGCACCCATTCCATGAACTATTCTTCCATGGAGATATTTATACTAACTTTTCTCTTATGTGAGACAATTATCTTCTTGGATCTTGGAAACCATCATGCCTTCTTCATACTGCATGCCCTTCACCACAAATAATCACCAAAAACTATTTTTCATTCTCAGAACAGCTCCCACATACCATTCTCGCCGCCTAATACATGACCACAAACCCTTCCTGTACATGGTAGGTGGTCCATGTCTTAGGCTCTACATTTATCTTCCTTTGATTATTTCATTCTCCATTCTTCACATTATTCAGTTCTATGAAAAAAAACCTTACATTTCTAAACAAAATTCCCAATTCTGGGGCCTAAAATTTTGGAAAATCATTGGAATATGTGACACCTTAAAAAAAATAGTTAACATACACCAACCAAAATAATTTTCAGTCATATAAATTTTTCAACATACATAATCAGACCTAAAACATACAGTGGTGATTCCTTAATGGATTTTTTTTCCAAAAATCTCCCCATTTGGAAATTGGAAAACTCTTATCATAACAATTCATCACATTTTGAAACACTGTTAAGGCTCTGTCCTTCATCAACTATCATTCTCTTTATCTGGTTAAGATAGAGATCACAAATTTATCCAACACAGATTATAGGACCATATGTTCCATGCTCTGAATGATAAACATGAGTATAATGAAACTTTCATAATTGAATAACTTCATTCCTAACACCAATTCTTGATACGAACCATCTTATTTTATCACACACCTCAGCTATCATGATATGTAATCTTTGATTAATCACTTATAGAATCATCAGATTTATTAATCCCTCCAACATCATACATCCTCCAAAAACTTCAACTTAGCTTCATCTCCCCCAATCTCCAAGTTATCTTTTTTATTAAGTACCACTTTTATGGAAAATGAGTGAAAATTGAAAGTAAAAAACACATCAAGAAAAAAAAGTAAAAAAAGAACTATTGAAGATCTACTTGAAAATATTGGATGCGAATGCTTGAAATAATTTCTAGGTCAGGTTGTTTATATTTTTATCTAGATCTTCACTAATTATCACTTTAAAATGAGAGGCTAACTTTTACCATGATTGTAAGAAGTCGTGAACTGTAATCATTCTTTCATTAAAGACTATAGTCAAAATTAAGTATTTTTATCAATCCAAGAGGCCTACTACATGCTTAGACACACTTGAACTGGCCTTCCTTCCTTCCTTTATACATCCTCGTTTAAGGAATGAATGAACAGAACCCCCTACATCTTCTCTTCCTTTGAGGACATAATAAGGTCCCAAGAACTCTCTGTAGCAGCTTCAACCATGAAATCATCCCCTCCTACGGCCGAAATATCTCCCTTCTTGATCACCAAAGGGTCCTACAACCCACTCCCCTATTTATGAGCTCCATGCATTGGAGATTTACTAACCTCTGGAGTAGTCCACATATGGGTCTAACCAGAAATTGAGACCCCTTCTTGATCAAGGAAGAAACCCCCGGAATATCCTCTATAAAATTTCACAAAACCTTGCTTTCCAATCTTGTTACTATAGTATTCGGAGTGACCGAATAGTCTTTGCGTGGTCCTGGAATCCCCCCCCCCCTTGGGTGCCAAAAGGATTATGGTAAGGAGGTGTCCTTTTTTCTCTTTCCTTGAACCAGATCAAACCAATTCCTATTTATCATAGTGTGTACTAGTCTGAGAGACCCCCATTTGATCACTTGAGTCCCCCTCTTGGTCACTTGATTCCTCCTCTTTTGTTAACTCCCCCAATCTCACTGCTCTACTTGACATCTTCTACCCATGTCTTTTATCTACCTAAACACATCACACTTTCTACCCCTTTGTCAATGAACCAAAAAGGAACTTCTAGGTTTTCTGCAATAGGGTAAAGAACACATATCAGTACATTAGGGAAAACACACTATACCTCAGGGAGAGGGGGGTCCTACATCCCCACTTATTCAAGACTATGGAGTCGACTGGACTCCTATACCTAATCGATTTCTTTAAAACACTTCTTGGGGTAAGGCATTTGTATGAATGTCTACAGATTTTTTTTCTATAGAAACATACTCCATATTCACATTCCCTTGCTCCACCTTCTCCTGGATAAAATGATACTTGATTTCAATTTTCTTTATCCTTGAGTGATAAACATTATTTGTTTTAAAATTTATATCACTTTAATTATCACAATGTATTTTGATCATAGATTTTACTTCGACTCCCATATCCTCAAGTTGCTACTCCGTCCACAATAACTATGTGCAAGCAGGATTAACCGCAGTGTATTTAGCTTCTTTGATGATCAATGAAATACAATATTTTTTCTTGCTTAGATAGAAAATACACAATCCTCCATGATAAAATGTTCCTCTTGATGTTGATTTCCAGTCATCTGCTGATCCAACCCAATCATCATCTATATATCCCAATTTCTCTTACTGAGATTTTTAGTTATACATAAAACTGAAATCCATAGTTCCCTTGATATACCGAAGTATTTTTTTTAACGAAATAATGTGGATTTTCTTGGGATTTATTTGATACCTTGTGTCTTGGAATGTGGAAAATATAATATCATTCCATGTCAATCTTAGGTTCAACAGACTACCAATGATTTTCTAGTATTCTATGATATTAACTACCTTTCCTCTATCATCCCAGGATAGTTTCAACCGTTTAGTAACTAGATCCTTCATCTATATTGAATTATCTATTTCAAATATTATCAAAACTTCCATGGCATATTTAAATTGAAAAATTAATTTTCCATTATTTCTTTATGTTACTTGTAAACCAAGGAAAAAAAATCAGTTCATCAATCATTGACATTTCAAACTCAATTTTCACAAATTCATAAAACTATATGCCTTGTGCTTCATCGGATCCACCAAATATTATGTCATCAACATAAAACAACACCATCATACTTTGATTAATTTCATTTTTGACTTATAGATTGTAATCAAATCCAACACATTAGAAACCAAGCTTCTTGAAAAACCGGTCAAGCCTTGAATACCATTCTCTTGGTGCTTACTTCAAACCATATAATAATTTATTCAGCCTAAAAACACTATTATCATATTCATGAATGAGAAAACAATATAAGTGTTCAATGTAAACTTCTTCTTCCAGAACTCCATTCAGAAATGCTGACTTGATATCTATCTGGAAAACATTAAACATTCTTTGCACAACTATGACCAAGAATAATTTGATAGTCTCTAGGCTTAAAACAGGTGAAAATGTCTCATCAACTTCAATACCCTCTATCTATGAGTACAATTTTCATTCAATTAATGCTGTTTTTTGAATCAAAACACCATGTTCATTCATTTTGTTTTGAAAGACCCATTTTGTCTCGACGAAATTTTTATCTTCTGGTCTCAAAACAACCTCCCACATCTAATTATTCCCAATTCAGTCAAGATCTTTATTCATTTATTAAACCCAACTCTCATCTCTAGTTGCTTCATCTAATAATTTAGGCTCTACTTGTGATAAGTGTGATGCTTGCTATAGAGAATCCATCATCCTTGACTGCAATGGTGCTGTCTGATCACTAATTATGTTCTATCTATAAATTTCATCACTTTTAGTTAGTATCTATATTGAATATGATTTATTATCATCACTCTTATTATCTTAGTCTTCTTCTAAATTAATCTCTAGAACTATAGCATCTTCTAATCTGCTTATCTCTTCATCACCATCCTCCTAAGACTGATCATGTATTTTCTGAAGATTCTACTCATTATCCACTCTGGTTACATCATGTATTTCAATAATATTCCCTATACCCTTATTAAATCATTAATATTCGTTGATCTTCTTTGACTATCCTCGAAATATCCCTTCATCTCCACAAGATTCAAACTTTCTATGTTTCACCATATTAAAAATGAAACACTTACTTCCAAAGGCTCAAAATTAATTCAATGATGGCTTCTTTCCATACCAAATCTTGTATAGAGTCTTCTCCTACTTCAAAAATAGTAAATCTATATTTGATTTGTAGTCTACATTCATCACTACTACTTTACAAAATTTCTCTCAAAGGTCTTTATCAATGAGCATTGTTCTGGCCATTTTATTGACAATTCGATTTCATCTATCAATTAATATGTTCTACTTTGTAGTTATTTCTATTGAAACATGATGCATTATCTCATGTTTCTCTTGATAATACTCCACATGGTTTTTTTGAACCCTATTTCATTATATATTCTATCATCTGAATTTTGTGACCAAGTATCTTTTCACATTCCCATAGATATCATGTAATAAAAATGTACATTTCAGATTTGAGGGTGATTTTTGAAAGCCATTTCATTATGCAATAATCATCAATTAAGAGAATATAATATCTCGTCCCATCAATTTACCTTGGCTAAATTGGCCTAAACACATCAATATTCAGTAACTCAAGTAATCTTGTTAACCTTTTCTCCTTTTTATTATATGTAATTTAAATGATCATACCTTGTTGGCAGGCATCCCATTTATGAGTACGATCACATGATAATCTTGGGAGATTTCGAGAAACATAACATTTCACCAGATATTCTAATAATTCTTGGATAATGTGGCCAAGACACTTATTCCATAACTTTTTCCCTTCATCCTTTGATAGAAGGCACATATCTTATTCTCCACTTACGAGGTAGGGATTACCTTTTGTGCGCTTTCCTTGAAACACAAAAAAACCATCCTTTTCCTTGATGATACATAATTTCTTGGAAAAACATATGGAATTTCCTAGGTCACATAATTAGCTAACACTAAGAAAGTTATGACTAAGCCCCTCAACAACCAAGGCATCTGCTTGTTTCATGTCTTTTCCTCTAATACTGGGTTTACTTGAACCAATAATTTTCAAGCCCTCATCATTTACCAATATTACGATGCCTTATTTATCAAACCAAATTTCGGTTACTAGATCCTTATTTCCAGTCATATAGAAAGTTCATCCATTTTCAATTATCCATATCATAGTGCGATCTGATTCCTTGAAAGCAATTTCTAAAACCCCTGCCTACTCGACCCTCTTATTTTTAATCCATGCTTTTGCAGTCATACCCAACATGGAATGCTATTCTTGATCTTCCTCAGTATATAATGGACAAGGATCAACTTGTAGAGTTGAAAATCATTTTTTAATTTTCACCTCTGTAGATTATAAATTTGGTTGCTTCTTATGAAAAAATTAGTTTTGCCTCAACACAGTCCACTACATTATTTATATGCAATATCATTCCATAGGTCTGATTCATTTACACCTGAAAAAACGAACATCAAATTATGATTTGGGATACTGATTTTTGTTTGACTCCCTCTATTGGTCTCTATCTATAAAGTACTTCTTTGTTATGAAACATACATTTTGAGAGTGCCCACTCTTACTATAAAAATATCTTCTTATGTGTGGTACATTCTTGTGTGGCCATGATGCACCATAGTTATGCCTTGGGTTTCATGAATCTTCTTATTATTCTTCATACCCAAATCAATATTCAATCATGGAGTGGGTTCCTGTGGTTTGAATTGAACCACAATTCTTTTCTGTTTAAGATCAAGCCCCATACCGGACTTATTGTTTTATGATTATTGTTGCTATTGTTCTATTGGACCACTCTGCTCAAATTTCATCTTCTATGTTGCCTGTACGATCTTCTTTCCTGATGTCGAACCGAGAGCCAACAGTTTCTCTTGATCTTTAACTATTCATCACATAATGATGACTTCCATTTATAGTTCTTCGATGCGTTTGATTTTATCATTTCCAGTTTCAATCAAACTATCAATTCCTATTTTGTGTTCTTAAATTTTGAGTTTGTACACAACCTCCTTTTTTGAGCTTTTTGGCATTGAAGACCTCAGTTCATCAATTTCTACATTCAGTTCATAATTTTTTTATTCCTTATACAACATATAGAGATTGGAATCATGAAGAACTTTGTTAAATTTCTTTTTTTGGCTCTAAAAATATCTATCTCTTCAAGGGAAGCTTACAGTTTATCCTGAAGATCAAATATTCCTTCAATTTCTCATCATTCACTGTCACGTTATTCTCTTGTTAAAGAATTTCTGATGAATTCCACCAAATCATCTAGTTTATGAATATTTCAGTCCTCCAAATCTTCTACTTCATATTATTATAAACATTCATCTTATTTTGAAAACAGATTCTTCTTTTTGAAGAACTTTCTCCCAGTATTTGTCATATCTTTCAAATTTGGTGAAAACATTGTTTTGGGGAATTTCATCATTTTCTTCGTTTTCCTCATCAAACATATTAAAACAATTTACTATAACATTCCCAATCTTTCAACATCAAAATCATGAAAATGGATGTTTAGCTTTAGACAACCCTTTTTCCCATTGTATATTTCAAGAGATAAATGACATTAAATTATCCAAATTTTCCTCCTCAGGACCATATTCAATAGAGATATTCTTCATTTCCTTGAATTACACTTCTCTGGAAATCCCCTATTCCACCGCTTCATTATCATCATTTCCCTTTTTATATTCTACAAGGGTACTATGTAGGTTATCTAGTGTCATCTCTTTTGGGTCATTGTCTTCCAAAACAGTGGCATTCAGATTGAACCACAATGGATGTTTCCTCAAGACACATTTAACAATCTTTATATCATCAATGACTTCTCTAGGACCACACATGTATTCCAAGATAACACTTACCTTATCAAAGAAAGCATCAAGAGCCTCATTGGGGTTCATATTGTGATTTTCATACATGTTCCATAGAACCTACACCTTTGCTTCTCATAATTTTTTGTCACCCTCATAATTGTTCAAAAATTTCACCAACATAGCATGTGATGTTTTACAGGACATAAACTTCATAAAAATTTCATTTGATAGGGATCTCCTTAAAGACTTGATCCCTTTTGAATCAACATCCATTCCCCTTCTTTCAGCTTTGTATAAAGTACCACTATTGATGTCAACTAATATTCCACACTGAGCTACTTTGAATACATCCATTCATAATGATAGGAAGTATTGTTTCATCTAATTCATCCATAGTTGAAAATTATTTCCATCCAAGATTAGAATTCAATAATTGTTGACCACCTTCATTTCTTCTTCTGAGAGAGGAACAATGACTTTCATACATTCTCTCTGATATCAATTTCTAGGTCCACAATGTCAAATAACCTAAGAGGGGGGAGAATTCGGTTATGACATATTGAAACTTATGCCCCTTAGGATATTATTTCATTATTAAACTAAAATCAATTCTGTCCTCCTACCTTATAAATATATGAACATCCATGAAATCATACACATGAAGTAGAAATTTTTACTTGGATCACCCTCATAGGGCTACGTCTTAGGAGCATACAATGACGATGTGATGATGTACCAAATTCACTAAGGGTCACTACCAATAATGAGTAAAATTCTTGGGATAGATCTTTTATGTCTATGATCACTACATTTATGAGTTTCAGGGTCTACTCACTACATTCCTATGGGTCACTCCCTATGCCTCTTTCTCTGGATCAATACCGGTGGAAAGTGTCATGGTCTTCCTCTTCCTTCGATCACTGATCTTGGAAAAGAATACACTCATAGTTTATAGACTTGTAGGTAAAAAATAGTTTATGGACATTTAGGTCCCTTCATTTTCATGAATTCTTGCATCCCTTAATTTATGAAGATTCTCTGCTTAATTCCATTTTTCACTCACAGATGAAATCCACCTTTCTATGTATAGTTAGGTTACAGAAAATAATTTCTCCAATTGACTTAAATCATTTTTAATCTTCCTTGAGTGTTCTATGAACCACCTGCTCTTCAAACATATTGTATTCCAAGTATTGAATATAGAACACACCCTTCATATGCCTCATCCTCTTTTTCCAACCTCCCTTTGTTCATGGAATGCCTCCACCTTCACTATCATGTAACACCTCCATGTACTAACTCCACAAAACTCATCTACGAACAACATTTTGTCCTTGAAAAATCTCTATTCGCAGACTGCCTTCACTTATGCGTATTAGATCTACCTCTCTACATACCACATTCTTCTTCTATGAATGTTCTTCCTTTGTAGCCTATAATTACCTACCAAATCCTTCTATAGAATTACTCCCATACAAACCTCTTCATCCTTCAAGGAATTATCCCTTGCGAACTTCCTTCTGACTTTTCCAAATTCCAAGAGAAAATTGATTTTCTCTAATAATGTTACCTCTCATTTCTAATCACTGGGTTGAGCTGCTTATATAGGTAAATATATCTAAAAAATATGCTCATCCAGAATTTTCCAAAACTTTGATTCGGTATAGCCTTTATCTCATACCAATCCTCCTATCACAAACTGCACCAATTCCATGAATCATTTTCCACTACGGTCCACATACTATCTTTGATCCTATGTAGCACCATTCTCTTCCTCCATCCTACAAACCATCATGGATTACACATACCACAGACCCTTAACCATAAACAATTGTCATAGACCATTTTCTATTCCGCGAAACGCCCTCGCATACCGTTCTTGAAGCCTTATATGTAGTCGTGAACCCTTGTCGGACATGTTACACAGTCTATGTCTTAGGATTCGTGTAAGTCTTTTTTTTTCTGATTTCATTATCTATTCGTCACTCCATTTAGTGATATGAAGAAAACCATACATTTTCAAAAACAAATTCCCAATTTTGTGGCCCAAAAAATAGGAAAACAATAAAAAATAGTTACACCTTAAAAACCTATCTTTGACCAACACCAACCTAACTCATTCGTAGTCATTTGGATTTTTCTACAAAAAAAATACCACTGAAGACTTATTAAGAGGATTCCTTGAGGTATTTTTACCCAATATTCTAAGATCTATTCAAATCATTCTCCATTGTTGAGAGATGTCTATGGATCTATGTTAGATTGATGGATTACATAAAGAGGAAATGATGAATTATTCCATTCCTTAGAGATAAATGACATATATAGAATTTTTGTAACATTTATTTATCATTTTGAGGTTTATCATTGACAATGAACATTAATTGAGTATGTGTCTAAATCATCTTCATAAACCTATTATTGGTAGTGGATTAATGATAAAAATATAATGTTTTTGTGATTACTTTGTATATTTGTTGAATATTATACATTTCGATGGTAACTCTCTTGAATGGAGTTCTAAATTCCATGAATAGAGTATTTTTTTGGGTTAGTTCCATAGAATGATTAACTTTAGACAATATTCTTCTTGGTTCTCATCTAGAATTACTTTTTTCTTTACAGATTGATCAAGGATTTGATTATCATTAAAAAGACTAAAGTATTTATTCTAGATATTATGAGGAATTCAAAATCCATTCATGAATCAATCAAAAATACATTTAATTTGAAACCCATCCTTCAAAATACATTGAAATTAGTTATATGGATGGAATCTTTAAGGTATGTGTTTATAAAAACACCCTTCTTGACTTGGAACCATCTTGAGTATCTATTATAAACGTCATTATCGATGAACAAAAACAAAATATTGGCATCTTTGGAATATAATCTCATTATATTTGGGTGTTTTATGTTGTTCATTAACACCAAGATATTTATAAGAAGAAAATATTTGATAGCATTTATGAAAGACATCACCGAGTGTGAATAAACCAAAATATATTATTATTTTTTGACTCTTATAATATTTTAATTGAATTATATGGTAATAATAGAAGCCAAAAATTTACAAAAAATATTTATATATCCTAAATAACCATGTAATTACAAATTAATAGGAAATCTGAACTCAATTGTCAGTCAAGTCATTTTATGCTTCAAAAATATGTTTTCTTTGATTTTTTTTATTTTTTGTGATAATATATATTAATTAAATTTTTTAACACCTAAATTTTTTTTATATAAATTATAAATTTTTTTACCATCATATCATAATTAGCTTAGTTTTATTTTTTTTAATTTTTCTAAAAAGATTGATTTTTCATTAAATAGTGAAAATTACCAATTTTGAGAAATATTCTTTTATTTTCATTAAAAATTCCCTTTATATTTTAAATTTTACTTCATAGTAACATAAAAATTCATTAAATACATATTATATAAATAATTATATTTAAGATATCATTATACCTGAACTTGGTAAAAGTTCATTTGTTGTCTCAAAACACTGTTTTCAAAAAACTATATTTCATTGCATTTTAAGAGTTTATATAAAAAATGATATCAAAAAATTATAGGAATTGAATATTATAAAATGGATCTAATATTTTTAATCATGAGGTTAAAATTTGGAAAATAGGTCCATCTTATTTTTAGTCATTATTGATTTTAATTATTGTAAATATTTATCACCTCGGTTATGGTAAATCAGGCAATTTAGGATAAAACTAATGTGATAAGTTCTAAAAACAATATTAAAAATTTAATATAATATACATTATGTGTGGGATTTTAAATTCCTTGTATATTATTGTTATTTGGTACATTTTTGTGCCATTTTTTTGAAAATGACTTGTATATTATTTTAAGTAAAGAATGATACAAAATGTCCCTCCATTGCTTTTACATTTATTATATTTTCTAACATGGGGATGAAAATAAGTTTTGAACACATAATAAAAGTAATTTTTATTGTAATGATACTATTTTTAATATGGTAATTTATTTATAATTTTTATTCATTATATAATCATCTTAATCACTTTTACAATGTAAGCACAATACTTTGATAAGTAGCATAAAATTAACTTAAATAATTTTAATAATATCAATGTAATATTTTTCGGGTTAATTATGGTGTTAATAGAATTTTTTATTTAATTTTAATTTATAATTTTTGGTAAATGATTTTATAATCTAATTACATACCTCTAATACTATTTTTAATGTTAAAATATGTGAATAGTTCTTTAATTATATTAATCATATTTTATATTACATAATATTTTATTAAATTATTTAGGGAACATTAAAATAAATAAGGATAAAATATGGATGAAATATTTACTTTAATTAAACCCATTGCTAGTTTAGGATACAATTGTTAAATTACAAGTAAATTTATAGTGGTTGAATATTAAAAAAGTTGTTATTGCGATTAAGGCTAAAAACGGTTATCATATGGGATAATGTAAAAGCCATGGTCTAAAATGATGTTGAAACCTATCAAAATATTTATTGTATGATTAAATTAAGACCATATCCTCTTTATATTATAATCCATTTCATTAGGAATAATTGTACAATAGTTTTTTTACTAAGAAGGTTTGGGCAGGGACCTATTATTAAAAATAAAAATGATAGTGTAGAAAGGGAAAGGATGGGGTCATTCAAGAATCATTTCCTCATGACAAGAGAAAAATTTGTACCTTATTTATACATATATTGTATTATAATATTTCATGTATTTACAAAATTTACCCTCCCCTCACTTATAAAAGGATACCCCTCTCCTCCAAACATCACACTTAATGATCATTTTGGTTCAGTGAATCCGTACCCAAATACATTCAAACATCCCTAAAAAATTCCAAGATGTCTTATTTTTTGACATAATATATACCTTATAGTGATTAATGTGTAATTAAATGTAGGTTTCTTGAAGATTCCATGTAACTTTTAACAAATGTTTTAGTTTTATTTCTTCTTTTTCCCCATAAAATATTATTCAACCATGATAAAATATTTTCATCTGTATATTAAATATATTTATATGGAATTATGTTAATTTAAAAACATATATCCATAAATTATTACATTAAATAATAAATGAAACCATCATTTGTGTGTAAGGAACACTACCACCTCATGGACTAATGCAATTTGTTGTCCAACATCACCTCTCATGGATGGTAACAAAGATGGATTTAAAGCGTTCATATATATATATGATATTCATAAAATAATTATTATTCTTTAAATATTATATATACTATATTTCATTACCTTTTCATCCATTGAAAAATAATAACTTCATTTGTGTGTACGTGTGGATTACTACCACTACAAAGTGATACAATTCGTTTTTCTCCATCACATCCCATTGATGGTATATATAATTTTATCTAAAGAAATAATATTATATTTATGATTGGATCATTATTATGGAAATATACAATTATACTCAACTTCTTTACCTCATTCCCATTATAAATAAAATGGTTACTCAGGCATATGTATAGCCCACTGTCCTTATGATTGTAACATAATTCATTTTTTATAAAAAAATCCATTGTTAGTTTTAAGATCATGATTAATATATAAAATTAGTATATATATATATATATATGTAATTATTATTATTATTTAGGAGATTATTTAATAATGACCATTTTTTCATGGACAATATACACAGGGCATTTTGAAATTATAAACTGATCGTCCTCAAAACACCTAATACTGAAAAAATAATTATGTAATTAAATATGTAATTTTAATAAAAAATGGTTTATTTATAAAGTATTAATCCTAGAAAAAGTTCACAAACAATTTAATTATTGATATGAATCTATTAAGCATGAGTTAAATAAAATTATTGAAAATTCTAGACTTGAGACAATGGACTTTGTCTCAATTTCCATTCATTGTGGGATGTTTTAATATTGTAAACCTAATTATCTTATAGTGAATATACCATACCATTTACATATTATTTCATGAATCATTAATACACTAGGGTATTTTAATTTATAATTCAGGTTAATTCATCAAATGTGATTTTATTGTGATGTTGAAAAAGCTTTCAGAGATTTCTTAACTCAATATTTTTCCATTAGGTTATATCACTTCTTCCTAGATTATGTTATAGAATTATGATGTATGAAATTTCCATTGACTAATTTCTATTTTATTTTCACATTTCTGGGATTTGGAGTTTTTACACATAGTACCTCCGTTTATTTAATCTAAATTCAGTGATATGATCATTATAAGGGTAATTCATCAAAAATTATATTTCTTTGGGTAATAAATTAATGTTATTATCAAAAGTGTATGAAGAGTCATCTTGGAAAATTCAGTAATGGTAAAAGGAAATGCTTTAGGTATGGAATGTAAGGGAACCTAGATAACGATTTACGATAGTAGAAACCCACCATTATGATGGAATAAAGAAATACCCAAGTTAACCCTCATACATTATTCAAATGTTCTAACTACAAGAAACATGGACACTAAGAATATCAATTCCCTAATCTAAGGATTATCGATGGTGATATTTTTATGGGGTGGTTTAGTGAACATGGGTTGGGTCATGTCTTTTATGAGCTTGAAATTATCCCATAAATGGTTTTTATTATGGTTCATTTTTTCAATCTCATATCGATCTTGGTAAATAAAAAATCCGAGTATTATTAAATCCCTTGTAATATCATATAAATGGTCCACATACGTTTTAATCCTACTAGTAGAGGCTATCACTTCCTTTTTTGGATCAAATTAACCTTCCCTAAGCCTTAATACACTAATATTAAGGGTAATTGTACAAAGTATATATTATTAATTGATATGATTCTCAAAGATATTTCAATTTGTATAAAACATATAACTGTCCAAAATTACCAAAGTAGTGCATGTGTTTTCTATGGATTATTTCAGAATAATTAATTTACCCATTTTAAAAAAGAAATTAATTATAAATGGTCATCACATTATATTTATGCAACTAAAATCATTTATGAGGTGTATATACTTCCCCATTGATAAGTTATATCATGAAACACATTTTTCATGATATTTAAAAATCCATTTAAAGTTATTCTTTCATGGGTCTTGTGATTCCAAAGTTACCAAAGTGTTAAGCGTTATATGTTTAAAAATCCTTTTTAATTGTTATTTATTATTATTTAATTTCCATTTATAAAGTATACAATCCTTATTTTATAAAATCATTTAATTCCTTCTAATATAGATATATATATATATAATTTTTATGTTTATGTACCATTTTTCTCCCTTTAGATCTCAAAAATGGATCATAAAATGTTTCTATAAAAAGTCAACATTATTTAAATTTTTCTTCAAATTTTTTTCGTCATATATTCATGTTTTATAATGTTTTTAATAATCATCAATGATTATTAAAAGTCATTTTTACCCATGGTTTACTTTATATAAAAAGGTTGAAAATGAATATTCTTGTTGTTTTCTAAATAAGGCACTTTTTACCAAATGTGTAAACATAATAATTGTTTTAATAATTATAACATAAACAAAATTTCTTTCATTTATGACACCGAAATGACTTAAATATTTTTTTATAGGTTTTAAGGTTATTTTCAAAAAAATATATTTTTCATAATATACTAGATATCTTTCATTTGAAAATTTTAATATTAAATTTTAATGTGTATTTTTCTAATTATAGTTTTTTGAATTTTTATGTTATTTAAATTCATCAATGATAAGAAGACTTGAATTTACTTATAATCTACTAGGGTGTGTTATAATGATTCCATCCTTGATCTTTATTTGAATGGATTATGATTGTTTTTAAAAGGAAATCAAGGAACTCGTTCATTTTCCACTGATAAATCAGTCCATGAATGAACAACGTTTATTGTTATGTTCATGAAATGAAATAGTTAATGTGTTATGTTTATATGACTATCCTTATAAATTATATATAATGTTGAGTGATATTCACAAGGTTCATTATGATGGGTGAGCTAGATATAACTCTCTAATGCATTGGTTAAAGGACTATGTTAACCCGTTTTATGATTCTCCTAAGAAATTATAAGAATTCACCTAGTATCATTACTCAAATCCTAGTGACCATATATATTTATTTTATTTTTTACAATCCCCATTTAATGATGGAGGAGGAACCTTACAATTATTCAAGGACAAGGAGGCATATATATAGACTCAAACATGTCCCTAATGCCCCCAAATAACTGAAACCATAGGAGAAGATCCACTTAGAATATATATATATATATCAGTATACCATATATTCCAAGTATGCATAGCTAGCATTGTACCATACATAGATGTACAGTTCCTGGTCACGATGGGGATGTCATAACCTCTCATTTTTTCTCAATCGGGTGGCCCTACGAAGATGGGAGTTGTTTTCTCTAAGCGTCGTTTTGATTGGGATAGGTGGAGGGAATTCTAAATTTTTCATCTCCATAAAATCGAGAAAAATCCATTCCAAAACCCTCCACCATGGATTTCATCATAATTTTTTTTCATCATCTCCATTGAGGGCCACCACTAGGATATCACACTCCCATATACCATCATTGAGGATCCCACCACTTATTCATCAGATTTCCCACTTTTTCTATACATCATGATGGATCGTCTACCCCCACTGAACCTACATCCACCGCCAATGATGAGGATCCTAACATAATTTTCCAACTCAAAATATTTCTAATGCACTAAAATTCATGGTTTCTTTGAGTCATACCTAGGTTTTGATACAGGATTAGATGGATTCTTTCCACTAAGCTAAATCCAAAACTGCAAATTTAATGTGTAGTTTATTCCATTTATAAGATTTATTATAAAAATAGTATGAAAATGATGTTCTGAGTTAAAAATTAATTTTATTTATGCTTCCATGAAGTTTGAATGTATCCTTGCCTCAAGGATTATCTTCACATGGATCATTATAGTGGAGTTAAATTGCACTTATCTGGTGATAATGTATTATTTCATGTTTCCTAATTTATGATCTAGGTTTTGATGGAAATTAATTATCTTATTTTGTGTTCATTTACTTTGATAATATCATCATTCCATATCATATGATCACTGATGAAATTGAATTTTTAATTAATATGTTTACCATCATAGAGAATTTGATCTCACCCTTCCTATGTTTTTTTCACTAGGTCATGAAGAATGATGTTAAATTAATTATTTCTATAAATATTTTATTTGTGAATAACTTTTTTTTGACATTGAAGACAAAATGTGGAAAAATTAAATATGGGTATAGTGGATAAAATACTCATTTTAAGATATGGGCAATGTTATTTAAGAGGTTTAATTAATTTTGTAAACCAATAAACCAAAAAGATCCATTAGTATGTAAGTAGTCATGTTTTTTTATTTGATTTTTTATGTTTTGGATAGTTGAAATTGGGTTATGTTTATCAGTATAAAATTCATAAATATTAAATTAAATCTTTTACATAAGATCCATGAGTTCAGGTTTTCGGCAGACATAATCGGTATCAATGGAATGTTTTAGATAACCTTGGATATTAGGATGTTTTCTTGTGAGGATAACTTAAAGGTCATAGATATCATCATAGGTTTATAAGTTGATGTTTTATCATGATTTAAAAGATAGGGAAACCTATTTTTTGGTTTTATGTGATGATTTTTTTAAAGTAATTAGTGATATTTAGGGATACGTTTTATCTAGTAGAGGTTTACATAACCCTTAGTTTTAACAAGATGGCTTATTTAACAAGAATTAAATTACATTTTTAGGGATATAAGATGAAGGGCATTGAATAAATATTGAGGGTAAAATTTTATTTAATTTTGAGGTTATTGAGATTAATTGTGTTGTAGGGTTATTTATTTTTCCAATGGTGTAAGTGGAATAATTTTTATTATTCTAAAAGTTCAATAATTAAATATATTAATTCCTAATATGAATTTTTATAGATTTTTGGTACAACATTTCCCTATTTTAACAATAGTGGTTTTAGTAAATAAAATAAGAAAAAGTTTTCATCAGTTTATATACGCCAATTTCAATAAAAAGTTAAATATACAGTATCTAGAAATAAATATCCATACTATTAATTTGGAGTAAAATATTAGATAAGGGTGGAAACTGGTTGAGACAAATAACCAACGGAAGATTTTACTTTTATGGATTTGAGTAAAATAATGTATGTATATTTTCTTACGTTATTAGTGTAGATTGTAAATGAATTCCTAAACTATAGTAAACAGATCATAAGAAAATAATATTATCCTATTCAAATCATTTCTGATGAAACAATGGGATTTCTAAACCTCATTGATTAATAGTTTTTTTATCACTAACATTCTCATGGAAATTAAATTTCATGTGATTAATGTTCCTGGTAACTTTCCAAAATTATTTGAAAATTAATTTTCTCACTCAATATATATATTATCACTTTCCTCTAATGTTTTAAGATATAGAAACATAGTTATGTGTTCTTCTAGATGACCTATTTTCTTCCCTTTCCATTATTTCAAAAAGAAGATTTATTAAACCCTTTTACAATGTGGGTTTTAATAAAATGTATTTTCACATTTAAAACCCATTATTAATGAGAAAATGTTAAAATTTAAAATATTTAATTTCTTAGGGGTAGGGGGGATCTAACACCTTTAATTTTTAATAGAACATTATGTTTGATAATGTATATGATACAGAATACTGATCTAAAACAAACCATGAAATATTAATATTTTATATACATTATAACATATCCATTTAATTTGTGGGTATCAATATAAGTAATCAAATTATTAAATATATATAAAGGAACTAGTAAATAAAAATTTAGTGATAAATTATTAGGAAATCGACACTCAATTATCTTGAAATTCATTTTAAGCTTCAAAAGTTTTTTTCTTCAAAAATGTATTTTCAATTTTTATGAAAAAATATTAAATTCAATATATTCCACACTTAAAAATTGTAATTGAAAAATAATATAATTTTAGAAAAAATCACATTAATATTATTTTAGGGTTATTTCTTTTGGATTTTTATCGAAACATTTATTTTTTAGAGAATAGTAAAAAATATAAATTTTGTGATAATCTAATTTATTTTTATTAAACAAAACTATTATAATGTTAATTTGTTATAAAAGTACCATAAGTATCATATAATTAGATATAATATAATTAATTACATTTCAATCACCATTATACCAGATTTTGGTATAAGTTATTTTTTCCCCTAAAATGTCATTTTCCTAAAAAGTATTGTTCATTTCATTTTATGAGTTTATATTAATTGTTTTTAAAACTATATGAATTTAATCAATGAAAATTTATAAAATATAACAAATCCATAGGTTTAAATTTTATAAATAGGTCCCTTATATTTTTGTTCATTATGAATAGTCCCCTAATTAAATATTTGTCAAGTTGGTAAGGGTAAATCAGGAAATTATAGTTCAAGATATTGTAAAAAGGCTTAAATAATAACCCTAATATACTTGAATTAAATATATTGGATCAGTGGGGTTCTATTATACTCGTCCAATATTCTATTTTATGTAAATTTTGTGTCATTTTTATTTGAAAATGACTTATATAATATTCTAAGTAATGAAAAATAAAAAATGTCACTATCTAGCTTTTACATTTCTATTCTATGTTCAAAGAGTGGTAAAAATAATTTCTGAATGAATATTAATTTTCCAGATAATATTGTTATTATTTTTTGGAATTTATTTAATATTCAATTTTTAGTGATTATATAATTGTCCTAAACACTTATATTATTCAAACACAGTGCTGGGGGAAGTTGTAGAAAACTAATGTAAATAATTTTGAAAACATCAAAAGTAATATCCCTATAAAAAACATTGGTTTCAAATAAATTATATGGTTAATAATAATGTATAATTTATGTTTTAATAGTTTATATTCCAATTCAATGCATATATTTCTATTTTAATGTCAAAATATTTTAGTAATTCTTAAAATAACAATTAAGACATTTTATGATATATAATATTTTATTAAATTATTTAAAAAATGCAAATTTTTTCAAGAAGTCTATTTTTGAGACAAATTGTGTGAAATTTAATACATTGGTCATTTATGAGCCAATTTTGGTATTAAAAGTAAATTTATAACCATTTATTATCAAAAAATTAGTTTCCATGATTATGGTTAACGACTGTAAATGGATGGGTTAATAGAAAAGATAAGGATTAAAATGATACTTAAATGTTTAAAATTATGATTGGATGATTATATTAAGACAAAATACTTAATAAATTCGAATAAATGTTATTTTTTGACCATTTTACTAGAGTTAAACACATATTATGTTATAATATATCCCGTCTTTTTAGAAATTTCATTCCCATCACTTATAAAAGGACACCCCTCCTCTCTCATATACACTCTTCAGGAGCCATTTTTAGAAAATAAATAACCAAATTCATTTCTAAAATAACAAATAATTTCATAGTGGTATTATGTTACGAAGAAAATTGACATTAGAGAGCTTAAGGTGTAAATCAAATGATGTTTCCTGTAGAAGAGGAATAACATTAAATCAAATTTTTTAGTATTATTTCTTCTTCGTAAACCATAAAATATTCTTAATGAATGATGAAATAATAATATATGTATATTAAATATAATTATATTTTATTTGGTTAATTTAATTACGTATATCCCCATCCTCTTCTAGAAAATGGTATATGAAACCATCATTCTTGTTTACGATGAAAAATTGTCTTGCAGATTTATGTAATTTGTTTTCTATCACTCTATCTCATAACTGGTTTTAAGTATGGATTATATATATATATATATATATCTGATATTTATGAAATAATTGTAATTATTTGAATATAATATATTATCTATTTTATTACCATTCCATCTGTTGAAAAAAATATCTTATTTCACACATACGCATTGATTACCACCTTCATGAAGCGATATGACACATTTCTCAACACTACATCACATGGTTGTTATGTATGAGTATATTTAATGACATAATATGATATTTATATTTAAATAGAAATTATTTAAAGATAAAAATGATAATTACTTTCTTTCCCTCATGATATTTAAAAAATGGAAACATTACTCATGTATACGTACGCCCTACCATCTTTATGAATCTAAAGTAATTCATTTTTAATAACCATATTTCATGGTTTATTTTAAAATTATAATTAATATATGATAATTATAAATATTTCGTTATTATTATTGGGATGATGATGTTACAATTACCCCTTTTCCATGGAAAACAAACTGAATATATTTGGAAATTAGGACACGAATATCAACAAAACACCTGATGTGGACATATGTGATTAAGTAATTAAATATCGCACTATAATAAATGAAAACAAATATTTAAAGATAAATTATTAATGTAATAAATTATTATTAAATAATTAATTATTTTTTATATATTCAATCTAAATAATTTGAAGGGATTAAATGGAAGGTATGGATAATAGGTAAGATATTTCATCTCAATTTATCTTCAATATGGAATTTGTTAATGTTATACCTAAGTTCATTAATATGTTATATATTCTGAAACACTTAATTCTTATTTTATTAATAATTAATATATAATTTTATTTTAAGATAATATTCATGAAAATTATTTATAGGGATTTTGATTGGTTAGTTACCAAAGAGGTAAGATATTTCTTAACTTAATTTCATTTAATTTTTCTATATCACTAACTGATTGATTATATTAGACCCTTATTATGTATGAAATTACCATTGTTTTATTTATGTTTTGTTTCCACTTATTTGTTTCTATATTTAGATTTGTTACACATAATCTCTCAATTGGTTGGTTCTCAATTAAATAATATTATCTTTGTAAGGGTTATTCATTAAAAATTACCTTTCTCCAAGAAATATGTTTATGTTATGTTCCTATCTTATTTTAAGAGTTTTATATATTTAATCTTTCAAATTTTATAACATGATTATCATTATTTTCATGGTATTTTAGTATTTATTTTATGTTATTCTTTCGTGGGGCTTATGATGAAAATGTTACCAAAGTTGTAAGGGGTTTTTGTTTCAATACAATTTTTAGTCAATATTATTTATTCATTAAATTTAGTTGAGAAATTATAAGATAATTATTTTAAAAAATAAATTATTATAGTTTCTTTTAGATATTTCTATAATTTTTATGTTTAGGTACTAGTTTTCTCTCTTTCGTGCTCAGAATTGGTCCGAGAGTATTTTTAAGAAAGTCTTAACTTAGTTCTACCTTTTTAGTCTGAATGTATTTTTATTCTATATATATGTATTCTAAAATGTTTTACCAAATGTTTTATAATATTATATATTTTAAAAAAAATCATTTTTACCAATGATATAATTTTTACAAAATGTATTAAATAGAATATTCTTGTCTTTTTCAGAACATGGTATTTTTTTTCCAAATTTGGGAAAAAATATTCATTTTAACAATTACAACATGAATATAATTTTCCACCATTCTGAACACTAGATTATTTAATTATTCCTTTATAGGTTTTCAAGGTTATTTTTAAATAAATGTTTTCCAAATAATCTTGACATATTTAGATTTTAAGCATTATTTTCAATGTTTAATGGGTATTATCATTATTAATGTTTTTTCGATAATTTTATGGTATTTATATTAATCAATGATAAGAAACCTTGATTTTATTTAGGCTGTATTAGAATAATTTGTAATGATAACATCATTATTTTTTTACAAGATGAATTATGTTTGTTTCAAAGAGATTTTCATGGAACCCGTTTCTTTTTCCCTGGTAAATTAAGTTATGAAATAGTTTTGTTATTTTTATGTTGAAAAATGAAATATTTCATGTGTTATGTTTATTTTATAATTCAAAGAAACAGTTCATAATTATGTTTTTATTCGATATAGCTCATAGTGATGTGTGAGCCTATTATAGTGGTCTAATGCATTGATAAAATGGATAGAGTTCACTGGTGATAAGTTTATCCTAAGAGACTACTATAATTAACTGGGTTTGGAATTCGATTTTTAAGAGTGATTATAATAGTGATATAAAAAGTATATCCTATGTTACCATTATGTGATCTTTATGATATCATAAATTCCCATTGCATCCTTTTCTCAAGGATCATTTTCACAGAGAAAATTATTACTAACTTATATGACTCTTGTATTATTTTGATTTTTTGTTCAATGTTTCATAATATATGATCCATTTTTTTGATCGATATGAATCAAATTATGCATGGATCATGTACATTTATTATATAATCACAACCTTATCTTATTACCACTAAGGGAAATTAATTGTCAATGCTTATGTTTACCCATACTAAGCATTTGATATCATCCTTAATATGTTTTCCATTTACCTAAGTTATACAAAATGATGTAAAATTAATTATACATTGAAAGGTTTCATGTGTGAATATTTTTATGGGATATTTTTAAGACTTAATGTGGAATACTAAATGATGTGTATAATGGAGAAATACCAATTTGAATACATGGGTATTGTTATGTATCATTTTTTCTTAATCACCAAAAACTTTAAAACTAAAAGGACATTAGGTACATATAGGATCCAATATATATATTTGATTTTGTAAGTTTTCTATGGTTAAAATTGGGTCATGTTTATTAGTATAAAATCCATAAATATTAATATTATATTTTTAGAATCAGATTCAGGAGTACAATTTCATGTCTTTCATAGTATGAGTCTTAAATACTTTATGAAACTTTTTTTTCTTCGTCAACAACCTTAAGGTAGAAAGATCATTATCTTTTGAGTACCAATTATATTATTACTAATTTGATTCATGATTTCATGGCATTTATTATTATTCTTTATGGATGGTGATTAATTATGATTGTGTGTGTGTGTGTGTTGCCTTGATAGAAATATATGACAATTTATTCCAAGAGTACTACTATAGTATCTCGTTACCATACATAATGTTTTTAACATGTTTTTATATGATTCTACCATGTCCTAATAATGATATGAAATTTTCATCTTCGTATGATCTTCCATATTACGCGTGTTACGATATCATTAGAGGTTGTTCTTGGTATTCGTAATAAGTGAACCATTAGGGAATTATTACCCCTTGGAGAGAGAGAGAGCGCAAAATGTGTTGAAATGATGATGTTGGACCCACAAATGATATGGTACAATGATTACCTTTTATCATAGATGAGATTTTATTCATCATGGATAATAAGGATTCTTTTAGAACAAGATTACTTATGGATACCAAATAGCTGGTCCACTAAATTCCTTGATGATGTTGAGTGATATGTCTCTATAATTTGTCTAGTTTTTGATAATTTCTAGAATTTATGATTATCCTTTTGGTATGTAGCATAAGTATGTATTTTTGGGGTTTTTGGTGGCTTCATTAGCACTTGGGAGATAAATACATGTTTTTAAGATTTATTATGAATTTATTATTACCATGGAATACACCTACTATACACGTGAAAACATTTTAAGGTAACATTGGTTGTGTCATATTAGGTTTTATTACTCACACCCTGTATGGTAATCTTGATGCTTGTGCTGACTTTATGTATAGGGATCTAGGTAAGGGAAAGGTGATCATAGAAGATAGCTGAATCAGAGAGTGTGTATATTTTGGGAGAACTAAGGAATCCTCCAATGAATTCAAAAAACATTTATTTATCTATTTAAAAACATTTTTATATACTACATTTATGGATTCTATAGTGGGAGCTTGGGTTTTTTTATTATTTTATTTCATTTGTGTTTTCCAATTAAAATTATCTTTATTCCACATTGATAATTCTATGTTGTAATATTTTATTTATTTTACCAGTGCAATGACATGATATTGAGGGTATAGTCTCCACACTTATGGAATTCAAACCCTTATTACTAGTCTTCATCCTATTGGATATGTGTAGGTGTTCATAAGGTCTTATTTCCCTCCATCTCGAACACTATGGTTTGGGTACAAGGGTTAAAATATGTTCCATAGACATATCCACCATCTAGTATCCAGAAAGGGATGTATTTTTAGGAAAAACAACATAATATACACTTTACTAAAAATTTTAGAGGTGAATATATACTTATATTTAACCACTGGGGTTTTCAAAAATGTTCTTTAATCCTAATCTCCAAAAATAACTTAAACTTTCTTCAGTACAAAAAATTTCCACAAGGACATTTCATACATTAACATTACATTATTTTAGATGAATATTCAATACATTTTAGAATAATACATGATTTAGAAATGTAAATTATTATTATATATAGACACTCTAAAAATAATAATATTATTCATGGAAGGATCTTAAATAACTCCAACAAATATATTCTAATAAAATACACTTCATAGACATACCCTACTGAAGACAATTGTTCTCAGTCCAAGGAATGGAAACGTAAGAAAGGGTGAGCTCAGATTCTCAGTAGGGTTAAATGTTGGTGATATAAAACAATGATCCTAAATGACCATAAGATAATCATAAGGGTATGTGAACATGATAATAAATTACAATAATCATACCCAATCTGTAAAATACCTTTATTCATGAATCAATGAAAAAGGTTTTGTTAATCAAAAGTCATAAGAATAAGAATTTTGAATGATCAATAATAAATCATAGGAAATGAGAACTTATCATAACTATATGAAATATTTTTTGGAATACACATAAGCATATAAAGTCATTTTCTTAGTCATGATTCACTCCCATGACCATAATTGTAGACAAATTCACATAATGAAAATGTATAGCACTTCCAATTCCAATATTCTCTTAGAAGATACATCCAACAAGTTAACTCCTTAATTTATGAGGAACTTATTATCTCCAATGTATGTTAGATGATTCTCAACTCTGTCATCATTACCAAATTCATTGGAGGACTACATAATTCCGTCCCACCCATCACATAATGATAACTATAAAAACGTGTTCCATAGGATCAAAAAACATTCCTTGTATCATCACATCATAACCCCTAGAAACAAAACAAGAATTATAAATATTTTACAATTCTATCATAGATTAACCAATTGAAAATAAATGTGATTCATAAAGAATTCATCATTAATGAAATAAACCTTAAGAAAGAAATGGGTTTCATAGAAACATACTTAAATCATAATCATTATAAGCCATATAGAAAATATTTTGGATGGCATCATAATATTGTATCCCAAATGAAGCATGACAATACTTAAAATTCATTTATATTGATTAAGATACCTTTAAAAGATCATTTGAACCTTTCATTAAAAACACAATAAAATAAACTTTTCTTTTGATAACATTTTAACTAAAAATTTTATGAATATTGGGAAATTTTTTTTAAAAAAAAATTAATAAGGAAATTTTTTAAGGAATATTCAGAGGAATGAATGTTCATGAAACGAGGAAAATTAATTCATTTCATATATATTCAAAGGAAATATTCCTTCCACACCTTTTTAAAAATTCTTAAAAAACATGTTCCGAAAAACATATATTTAAAAATAATTATTTTAAACCTTTTTTAAATAAATTCAATGGCTGTGAAAATCACCTTTAAAAAAAATTCATGTATATCGATATACTTTCATAGTTGATTGTGAATAGTATGGAAATGGAATAAAAAGTTCTTCATCCAAAGAGGAAATACTGTTTTATTTTCATTAAAAATATTTTATTGATCATTTTAACTACTAAAGAGAAGAAAATATTACTAAAAAAATAAATCTATAAATAGAAAAACATTAATAAATTAAAATAGTTTTGAAGGTTAATATACAAATAATTTCTCCCAATAAAAATTTAACATAGATATAATAACATAAACCACTAACGTCAAGTCACTCTTTTCTTTGTATACAGTCAAATATATTGTATAATAAACTTATAATTATTATACATATATTATATAACAACATTCATACCAAAATTAAAAATTTTAATTCCTTTTATAATTTTCAAGTACACTTTTATTAAAAATTCATTCTCTAAAATGAGAATTCGAGTGAAAATTGGTCCATTTTTCAGGCATGTTTCAGTTCGATGGTTCTAGTAATTGAATCTTAGTAATGGTTTAATCATATATAATCATATAAATGTAATAAGTATCATATTTATTCATTATATACAATCTAATAACCATTAAAACAAATTATTGATAAATAATGTATTACATTAATTCGTAGATATTTTACTCTATATACCTGAATGTGTGACATTTTTACATTTTGATGGATTGAATGATAGAAAGATACATTATAAATAACCATTAAAAATACTTATTATATCCTAAATTTGATATATATTCATTAAAATTATCTTTTTTACCAACCATGTAATGAGTTAATGAAAAATATATCATATTTATTTGTCGAGGTGGTGGTCTACACATATACACGAGCAACGTTATCCTATTCAAAAATATGGTGGGGTAAAAAGATAGACAATATATTATAATCACAAAATAATAATTTTTCTATAAATATAATATATAAATATTATATTTATCATAATAACCAACCATTAATGATGGAAATGGAAAATGAATCATATTTCTATATGGAAGCTGTAGTCTATAGGTACACAAATGGGATACATTCATTTCCAATTTGACTGAATAAAGGTGTTAAATGATTAGGACATTATAATAATTTAAAATAATTTTACTTTATACATGTAATTAATTATTTTATATTGGATATAATAGTTTTGAAATGTTTTAGGAAGATATAAAATTGAATGTCCATGGTTAAGAGTTATAACTATTTATTGATAAACCTCCTTTATCTTACACCTTAAGCCTTGAAAGGATGTTATTATGGTCCAACCATGAACTCTTAAATGTAATAAGGGATGTTATTAAGCGATTAGGGATGTAAGTTTCAGATATATATTGATCATTAGGTGTGAGGAATAGAGGATATGTGGAATTCCATTACAAGAGATGGAGATGAAACACTTGGAATTTTTTAAAGGATTAAAATATATTAATATATTACTCAATTAAAATGGAACCAAAAATTAAAAATATTATAAAATAATAAGGTTATGGTTGAAAAACATAAAAATAATATAAAATCATGTTTTCTGGAATTTTAAACCTCATCTCTAAGGATAACCCCTCCGTAAACACATGTTAAGACACACTATAAAAACAAAATTTTATAGTTTTTACTGTTCAATATAAGAAAATATTAAGTCAAACATTTTAAATTATATTAATTAATAATTTAAAATTATATTACCCATTTTATAAGATTAAATTTTTAAAAGTTATATAAATTCACATTAAAATAAGCATACAAAACACAACGATAATTGTTATTAAAAAATTAAATTATTAAACATTGAGAGGTTTAATTCTTATTCCATGACTAGTAATAAATATGAGATAGTTATTGAAACATTTTATTGAATATATAATATATAAATTAAAATAAAATAAATTTTCAATAATGGTTAATATAATTTATTATGGTAAAAACATACTATGGGCATATATGATTTTTTAGAAGACATAACTATTTACCTTCATATGCTTTTATTTTTATTTTTAACAAATTTATAACCAATTGATTAATTTTATATAGATAAAAACTATAATTTTTCAAAATTTATTTAGTGTCATTCATACCCTATAATCTAATTACTGAGCAATAATTATCACATTATATAATATTATTTTAATTGTATATCAGGTTTTGTTTAAATAAATCGTTATTTTTAATAGAAGATACTGAAAAATTTAATTTATTTGTGGATAAATATATCATTAAATATCATGTTTTTTTATATACCATTTTAAAATTCTCCAGATATGAAATAGTGGGTAAAACCAGAATCCAATAAGAAATTTTGAGTTCTAGAGTGGATGATTAGTGTAACTTTCACTACATAATTCTCATGACCCACTTCAATGGTCGTGATTACATATTATTTCCATTTATCCCTTGGATTAAAATTATTGTTATGTCGATTGTGGTAATTAACCCTTGGTTTGGTAGATTTTATGGGATAATTCTTATGCTCCTTATAATTGATTCATTGGAGTATGGGTGGTGCATTCATGTGAGATATATTTTCACTGATACCTCCTCCAAAATCATCTTCATTGTGACCTTATCTAATAAACATAAATCATTTGAAAATCCATTGGATAAAAAATAACTCATGATTCTTCCTAAATTATTGTCATGGATTAAGATTTATTTTCATTCCTTTATTGTTTATGTTCTTTCAATTTACTCAAAACTCATTCTTTCTTTTATTTTCCCAAAAATAAAGTGAATAATTAGAGTCTCAAATGTGAATATATTCCTTTAGATCACATAAAAAGATTTAACCATATCTACCAAAGTTTTTTTATCCCATTACTTTTAGAGACTTATTTTTAATATATCAATCAATTAAATGATTTTTATTGTAGGTTCGATGATAAAACCAAAATCATACATTACAGGTTTTTTTATAATTTTTTCAAAGGTACTAATGGATTCATCACCCTTCTATTTTATCACATGAAATTTACTATTCATATTAGTGTGTAGAGTTCATGGAAATTATTTTGAAAAGTACATTTTAAAACTCCTCCCATTCCAGGGAGTTAATTTCATCTTATAATCACCTATTCTTGATAATAATAAACCATTTATTTGTTTGACCTTCAAATTGAAACATTGAAAATATCACATTCTCATGCTTTGATCACTAGAGAATGAAAAAAATATTTTATATTATAATAATCCACTTCAATGAAAAAGGTAGATTTTAAGACCCATTAATGGAGGGTGTATGTTTCCTTATGAAGGAATCAATGGTGGATAATTGAGTCATTTAATAATTTCATAGTTTGACATGGTTTTCATTATTCGTTATAGATTGAGATAGTTGGGTGAGAAAATATGAAAGATTTATCATTATAATTCCCAATTAATTTTGTTTCGCATAAGTATATTTATTTCATTTACCTTCATATTCATTGTGAAATCAATTCCTCATGATCCCATAAATTTACCTGAAACCAAAAAGTTCAATGTGATAACTATGAAATAATCCTAGAATGAAATCATATCTTAAGAAAAATTATAGGCTTATGTCCATTAACAAATTATTTTGATGATCCAAAATCATATTTAAGCTATTATAAATTAATTATGTGTTCTATGTTAGTAACATATGTTTTCTAGATAAATATGAAAATTTTCATTACTATGAAAGGGAAATATAAATACATGAATAAAAAAATTAAAGAAATCAATTTCATAACATGATGAAATATGTAATTTAATGAAAATTATCAAACTATGGTAGCATCCACATATCTAAATGGATCAACCATAAAAATTATCTATTTTCTTCCATAGAAATATCACCGACTCCCCAAGTAACAAAAAGAACATATTAATAAATCAAGAACATGTTATATATAATCACTCATATTAGTAAAATATTAAAGTATCAGAGTAACCAGATATTTGGACTGTTTGAATGTGAAGTGGAACCAAGAGACTACATGAAATAGTTGAAAATTTAAAAAAGTATTAAACATAACGTATGTTAGATTCATCAAAATATATGTTGAAATGTAGAAACCATATGATAAATTCAAGTGAAAACATGTCAAGATAGTCACCTACCTAACCAATTAAATATTCAATGTGATCGAGTGAAGTGGTTATCATAGGGGATTTACTCTTTTGTGAGTCATGACATACTATGAAATGGATTTTTTCTTTAGTATATAATCATCCATGACGTGTAAATATGACATGATAGACTTGTATCGACTATGTCAAATAGGTAGAATGTTTATTTAAAATATTCAAATAATAATTATATAATAATTAAATGTAAATTAAGTGAATTGAAATAATATTTATTTCATAAGGAATACAATCATTCTCGAATAATTACTTTTTAAAACATATTTAGAAGAATAGTTTTTCTATTAATATTTTGTAACAAATCAAGGAGAATTATAGAAGAGGACACACATGTTATTACTAGGAATTATTTTTTTTGTTACTCAATTTTTTGATATGAATAACTAAAAATTCTATGAGAACACATTTGATCTTTCCATCTACTCTTAGAAAGAAATAGAAATATTGGTGAAGAGGAGATTACCCAGACGAGAAACCCAAAAATTATCAGTTTCTAAAATGCATCAAATATTACTCCTCTATCTCTCTCTATCCAAGTTATACATAATATTAATGTTGTTATTGTTCTATTTGATTACTATTCAGAACATATACTTTTCATATATTAAAGAGTTATCTAATAAACATTCATTAATTTTCTTAATTGTATTTTCCCATGAAAAACTTTGAAAGTCGCTTGGGGATATCTTGGACATCCTTGTGTAATATTAAATTATGTATACTATATATGGTGTTTTGATAATCCAGTTTATATCAATTAATGTGTTTTAATTTATAATAATTTCACATGAAGAGGAATAAGTTTCATATTGGGGCCAAAACTCTTGTTTTTTATTTCCACTTTTTTCATTTACATTATTATGCCCTATTATAACCAAAATATTAATAGATATTAAATAAGTCTAATATTTATAATTTACCTATGATATATATATTGTTTTATGTGATTAGAGTAACCTCAAAGGATAAGATAATATAAAGTTATTCAAATTGAGTTTTGATCAATCCATTGATGGATTATTAAAAAAATCAAATTAGTTATTCCTACTATATTAGTCAACCCGGGGCTTTCTAAATTGGGGGATTTTGTTCATAATTATTTTCAATAGAATGTTTTTTGGATGATAGATTCACCCCACCCCCTCTTTATAACTCTGTTCTACCAGTAAATTCTTTGAAAAGGATGCCACATAATTGTGCAGCATGCCTGATTGGCTACAAGGCCTCATAAAAATATCCCCAAACACTAGAGGCTACCGACTAGCAGTGAGACCCTAGGGCGTGTCTATGGGGATACTATTACCTCTTACCAGAGTGTAACAAAATGTAATAATAATAAAATATAAATAGTATCAGCATAATAATAATAGAATGTGAAAAAATCATTCAATGATCGATACATACAACAATACTATGACAATTATCATTTACAATATGATATGTCATGTCATGTTTTTACAAATAATACCAAATAGGTATACATACGAAGGTAAAATATATGTATCCAAAATATAAACAAGTTCAAAAAGAACTATCTCTAGATAATATCAAGAGGCACAACTCTATCCCATGATCCCCCACTCCAAAGCATGGAATAATATCAAGATTCAAGCTATGGCCTCTTACACTGATTCCTTCCTATATCCAAATAGCCTTTGTAATTACTCAATAGTAGATTAAACATGGTGTGAGATATAATCATAGTAAGTCACCACCCAAAGTGTATATAAAAAGTCCTTTTTTTTAAATACATGTTAAAGTGGATTGAAAGTTATATAAAATATATGATATCAGAACAAGTGAAATGACCATGACAAAAGTAGTGTTGTAAATTGATACTATCAAGCTACAAAATATCCCTTCTAAACAACTGTTAATATCCTACAACAAGGAAGTAACCAGGTAAAAGGATGTTAGCACCGTTATTATTCAGTAAACCTAATATTTTATATCACCACAAACATTTTGTATAACCAATATAACATATGCATCACGACTACACTGTATTAGAAGACGTGTCAAAAAAATACCCTGGCCATGATATATAATCAATCATGTCACATTTACCATGTAATTCCACATAATTAGATGTGTTGTACCCCCAAAAGTTTGAATCCAAGGTATAGATGGCCAAGGAATCTTCATTGAGTCCTAGGAGCATCTTAATAGACAATCAGTAACGACATTCGTGGAGTCCAAGGATCATGTCAAAAGAGACTATCCAATGTGAGTCTTAAAATCTAGATCTAGGGAAAATAAATACCCTTGGAATCCTATGTAATCAATATCCAAAGATCATACAGGTCCTCAAAAACTTCTAGCACAGATCAAGAACCATGGATGAAATATACATGGTGTCTAAATGGAATCAAGGTCCATGGTATACCAACCATGGAATCCACTACTGTTTCTAATCACATGTAATCCATTCATAAATTTACAAGACACTAGTGTAGAAAATGTTTTTTATGTCCATAATTTTTTATTTTTTACGTCCGTTTTTTGATGATGTTATTAAAGGAGATGTTATAAATATTGTTTTTACGTCGGTTGTATTAAAAAAATGAAAAAAAAACATAAATCCGAAGTGTTTTTCACATTGGTTCTTAAATAACTAACCTGAAAAATACTTCAGAGTCATGATTTATTATGTCAGTTTTTAAATAACTGACATGGTATATAGTTTATTACATCGATTATGTAATAACTTACATAATAAACTATGCCTTCGAAGCATTTTTCATGTCAGGTTTTTAGTAACCAACATGAATACCCAAAACAAGCCAAAAATAGACCAAAACCAGACCAAAGCTAGACCTAAATCCATACCATATAAACAACAGAATAACAAAACTAGATGAGAATCCAAACTAGAAAAACATCAGAACTAGACCAAAATAAGAAGAACCAAAGAAAATAAACATTCACAAACATACCATTCAAAATTAACAATGTGAACTAAAAAAACCTAAAAACCCTTGGACAAACCCTAACCCATGGATAACCCCCCATCCCATTGGATTGCCCCTCCACCATTGTAAATCCTCCAACCCCTGACCCCCACCCCACCCCCACCCCCCTCTGGGAAAGCCCCCCCCCAGGACACCTATACCCCATGGACACCCCCACCCCCTAGAAACCCTGACCCCCTGGAAAAACCCCACCCCCTGGACACGTCCACCCCCAAGACAACCCTACCCCACTAGACACCCCCACCCCCTGGACAACCCCTACCCCTATAAATCTCTCCCCCCCGGACAACCCCCACCCCCTAGACCCTACCCCACCCCACTAGATAGCCCCCCACCCCATGGACACCCTCCCACCCCTAGACACCCCACCCCCGGGACAACCCCCCACCCATGGACACCTACCCACCCCCTAGAAACCCCCACCCCCTGGACAACCCCCACCAAACTAGACACCCTCCCATCCCCAATGGACACCCCAACACTTGAAAACCCTACCACCCCCTATACACCCTTCGCCCTAGACACCCCCACCCCCTCGACTCCCCCACCCCCTGGACAACCCCGACCCCCTGGACACCACCCCACACCAATGGACAACCCCCACCCTATGGACACCACCCTACCACCTTGGACAGCCCCACCCCTGGAATGCCTTCCACCCCCTAGACACACCCACCCCCTGGAGACCCCCCACCCCAAGACTGAACCCCACTCCAGTGGACATACCCACCCCCTAGACACACTCTCACACCCAACCCCCTTGGACACTGTCCCACCCCCTAGACACCCGCTACCCCTTGGAAAAATCCCACCCCACTGGACAATTCCCACCACCTAGACACCCCACCCACATGGACATCCCCCATCCCACTGGACAGTCCCCCCAGACACCCCTACCCCTTGGATAGCCCCCAACCCCTGGACACTGCTACACCCTGGATAACCTCCCACCCCTAAAAACCCCCCACCCCCTGGACAACCTCCCACCCTTGGACACCACCCCACCCCACTGGATAACCCCCTCCCCCTGGACACCTGTCCTCCCCCTTGGACACCCGCCCAACCCCTGGATAGCCCCCACCCCCTGGACAACCCCCACCCCTAGACACCCTCCCACCCCCCTGAACACCCCCACACCCTGAACACCCTAACCCCAAGAAACCATTACTATGCTCTACCATCGTATGAAACATGAAAAATCCATACCAAAAGTTGACCAAAACCAGACCAGAATCCATACCAAAAAAAATTATAACTAGACCAAAATAAAATGAACCAGATCAAAATTAAATATTTACATATATAACATTCAAAACATACAATGTAAACTAAAATAACCTAAATCCAACAAAAACACCTACCAAATACACAATTATATTTACAATATTCAATATTACATTTTATTCTACAAAAAAACTAAAATCCAATCAAACCTGTAAAATTATTTAACCATTCCACTTGTAAGTGTTTGACCTCTTGAGAACTATAGGGTTGAGGGTCATAAAAAAAATAAAAATTAAATAAAAAGTAGTCTACATGTATAATGAATAAGTCAAATGAAATATTATAGAAAAGTTTATAAGGAAATCATTCCAGGTCAAACTTCACAAGTGTTTCAGTTGTAATTATTTCATACATAAATCCTAACATATATATATTAGGCTACTGATTTTAAATTACTCCTTTGACATAGGATTTGAAGTCTATAGATGAAAATTTGTTGTCCATGGAACCTTTTTTGGATTATTTTATGACTGAAAAGAATGAGTTATCATAGATAATGGTTCATGGATCATGGCCTATGCCTAATATCACACAGATTTTAAAACTCTATCTTTATACTACCCACACTACAGTTTTGGAAAGACTATATCTTCCTCTATATATGTTTACCATTTGTATTGGTATATATACTCTATATCACATAATTATCAGCCTCCCTCAGGATATAATACATGTAAAACTTTTTCCTAAAGGGACTTATACTCTATGGATTTATTCTTTCCCTGAACTTATTCAACAAAAAATTAATTTCTCCATCTAAAAACATAGGAAAATCACACATTGATCCTTCCACCATTGAAGAAACTACAAACATAAATTCTAATTAACACATCCTATAAGTATTATGTATAATTTTTTCATAATTTAAAATATATATAGATATATATATACAATTTATCTTATTTAATTCCCTTCCTTACTTTTCAAATTTTTAGTTTTAATTGTCAATCTATATTTTCATATTTTTTATAATCCTAATAGGAGAGTAACGGTTTAAACCAAAAAAAATTATTGGTGTACTCTATTTCCTTAATTAGGTTATTATTTTTACATAAAATGGGGAATATTAATTAATTAGTCTATAAATTCATTTTTTTACTTATTAGAAACCATGTTTTGTTTATTATAAATAAATTACATGTTTGTTGTTAGTAACATAAGTATTATGTTTAAATATTAAAATTTCCATTGTGTCGATGGAATTTTTGTTCCATGAATCAACTACATAAAGACCTCCATTCAGATAGATGAATAAATAAATAATTCAATGAAATTTCACTAAATATGGAAGAAACTGCTTATATAAATTGATTGACTATATGATCAGTCAATCAACTTTTGTGGAAACCTTGCTAACTCCTCAAGAAACTACATGAAAAAATAAAGTGATCACATGTAATACCCAATCAGTCGTATTGGTAAAATAGAAAAGTATCAGATTGAATGCATGCTATGGCCAGTTAACCATGAATTAAAACCAATAAACAACGTGATAGAGATGGAAATTTAGAAAAACATTTAAAGTGTTTATATGTTAAATTCAAGAAACCAAATGATGAAATGATGTGATCACATATTAAATTCTATAAACCAAATGTTCAAATGATCAATCGAATGCCCAATTTGAATGACCATGTGATCAAATAATGTGACAATTCCTGTAGAGTTACTCTCATATGAGTCTTGTATTCACCTGAAATTGAGTTTATAATTATGTTTTGAATCAACTATATTGTGTTAAATTGATGTTCTAGACTTGGATAAAACATGTATAACTGGGAGTACATTTATTTAATATGTTCCAATGAATATGTTCGAAAAACTAAATAAAAAATCATCACAATTAATACATCCATTTTTCATGTTGAATGTGAGGATTCATCAAAGATTATCCTTCAATGGATATTTATAAGAAGAGTTTCTCTATTTAAATTGAGAAAGAGAAAAAGGAGAAATAAAGAGGAGGAAACATTTGTTATTACTATGATTTAAAGTTTATGATACTTTTTTTTGAATCAATAAAAATTCTGATGGAACACATCTTATATTCATGTCTCTTCTCATAATTAATGGGAGGCATTAGGAAAGAGTGGATAATTTTGTTTATCAATATAAACCCTATCAATTTAAAAATTGAATAAATTCTCACTTATATATATATATTACATAAAAGTTTATTTATTATTAGATTATTTTAATATTATTTAACACATATTTTTTATTATATTATAGAGTACTATAATACTCTTTATTTAAATTCCGTGACTTTTTTATTCCACGGAATAACTATGGAATTAAATTAGAGATATCCTAGACATCCTTTTATACTGTTTTGTTTTGTATACCCAGTGCAAGGTTTTGATAATACTATTCATGTTATTAAACATTATTGATAGTAGGATAACATCAAGTGGAGAGAAAAAAGTCTCATAATGAGACTGGAACACTTGTTTTTTATTTCCACCATGTGTTTTCCTTAACTTTCTGGTGATATATTTTAACTTAAAAATTTATAGCATTTTAATAACATTGATATTTAAATTTGACCAATTATATATCAATTTTCTAATGATTGTATATTAATATAAGAATAGAAGATAAACTCAATTTATTTTAATTGAGTTTTTATCATTTCCTAAATAGGATATTAAAACGTCAAATTAGTTACACATATTGTATCTATAAAATGGTTTTTTTAATTGATGGATTTTGTTTTAGGATTTTTTAACATAATTTTTAATTGGAAGATCAATTCATACTCATATTGTGAACTTCACTCTATCCAATAATAATAAATCCTTATATGTCTTAAATTATGACAACTTCATTTTGAACAATTATATTTTAGGTTCATCCTATTTAACAAAGGTTGTTTTAGGTTTTAACCACTTTTTCTTAATAACTTTATCCCCCCAAAATACTAAACCCTACTATTATACTAATTGAGGTGACTTGAGAATAACATACATTTACATACCATCATTTTAGATGATGATTCCTTACATATCTCAATTAAATACACCCCAAAATCAAAAAGTCTTTGTTCCTTTAAAGACTATATACCTAATGAACTTATTTCATGAAATATATTCAAAATATATCACTAATTTCTTCTCAAATGATACAATTGTAATAAATATCCTACATAATAATATTCTTTATAACCTATAGATATTGAAAGATAAGATGGGGTTATCTCAAATACATAGTATTGGTAAACATGGAAGATAAAATTGAAATATCATGAGTAAAAAAATATGATAATAATTCCATGTGAACATAATTAATATAGATAATGATCATACCAAAATATAAAAATATGTGTTCATGAGTCATGTAATATAGAATTGGTATAACATAATACATGATTCATAAGAGTGTAGAACATCAAACAATGATGATCTAGTATAGTATAGCGTTGGATTAAAAATATCTCATAGGAGTGTCTCATAAACATTTTTCAAAAAAAAAAAGGTATTGAAATAATATATCAATGCTAACCACTAAGAAATTAATTATATAGTAAGATTTTGCAACCCATTAATGCATCTTCATTGACCTGGGATAACCGCTTGTGTAAAATCTTTGGATTGGGATCACCACCTATGTAACCAATTATCTAATAAAATATAAAACAATTATTAGTGTATTAGAGGTATTTAATAGAAATAGCTACCATAAGAGGATAAAATATAGATACAAAAAAACACACACACACACAAAAACACAACCACACACACACACACATATATATATATATATTCCATAAGAAAATATGATCATTATTCATTCCGTTATACAATAGTTAACCCATTGAAATGAAATGTGTTTAAATGTAATCTCCTAAAAAGATAATTATAATCCAAAAATAGAGAGAAAGTGGATAGTATCATTAGATCATGTACCTCATGTTAAATAATGATCATTAAATTATGTACATAAAGATAAAATATAATTATATAAATTTGATAGAAATACTCATAAAAATTAAAATAAAACATAATTTTCTTTTGGTAACTATTATAAACTAAAAAATATAATAATTGTTGGAATAGATTTTACCTTGAAAAATAATGGAATATTGTAAAACAATATTTATGATAAAAAAATTTATGGTGATAAAATATATTTTAATCATAATGATTTTTTTATTTTATATCTTTTGTAAGAAAGAAAAATATTGAGTGAACCAACTAGGGTATCAATCTGGTGAATGCTTGACTTTGTATTCCATAAGTCACAAATGGTATTCCCGATTCCCAAAGGCTAAAAAATAGTTTTTGGCTATCAGAAGATTCCCTTTGGGATTGATTTCACCCAAATCAGATATAAAAACAGTTGAACATAAAAAATAATCTCACATTGAATATCCTTAAATTAAACATCTATAAAAAATAAAAATATAAGTAAAACCAACATGAATAAACATGAAGACTAGGTCATATAAAACAACACTAATCTATCAAATTTTTATAGATATAAAGATCACATATAAACAAAATGATACATCCTAGAATAAAAGATAAAACACAAACCAAATATAAAACAAAAATAAAAAACATGAGTCAATCCTGAATCCAGCTCCATGTGGACTATAGTTTCCTAAAAACACCAAAATCACCCCTGATGGCCTCAAGGATCAAAAACCAAATCTAGTTGAAAACATATATAATTGAAAAATGTGTGAGCTAAAAATCCTAGTATGTCACCACAACCTATCAATACAATGTATTTATTTTCACAAGGTAATTCATAAATGCTAGTTTAAAGATAAAATTTAATGTATGATTTCCAAATATAACTTAGGAATAAAAAAAATTATAATCACATTACATAATGGGTAAATTGTTTTATCAAAATAAAATCACTTTCAATGCAAATAATTCTTCCAACCCAATCCATTTCAGAACAATGCACCCATTTATATTTCTCAAAAACAACACATTTGTTTTATTTAAATTTAAATGAATCCTTTATAATAATTTAACCCGATGAAGAGTAATTTAATCCAAAACACCCATTTATAATTCTGCTTTTAAAACCACCATGAGCGTCTTTAAATTCAAATTAATATTTCCACTTTTTTTTGAAAATACATTTTCAAAATCATACAACACAACACAGATGGGTCAAATAGAAAAATTTAAGCACCATATATTAGAAGTAATATAAAAAATATAATAAATATATCCATTCCAAAACAATATAAGAAGTAACAAGTGACACAATTAAGCACTAGATCAAAATCTTCAATATTAGCAACCAATCAACCAATAAAATATGTCATGAAATCAACCCTATATCTGTAATGGAAGAAAAGAATAATATGTTAATAATTTTATTAATAATAAAATAGATTTTTGTATATAATAAAATCCAAAACACATGACATAAAAATATCCCACACAATAATCAATATGAAAAAACACCCTCATAGCCCAAGTTCCTAGCATTGAAAGCGGATCTCTAGTAACATGTGAACAAAATAACACAATAAAATTAAATCTTCCAACTAGTAACTAGGTTCCCATGACCTATAACGTAGTGATATGAAATAAATTTCCAGCCAAGGTCCCAAGAAATTATTATCCCTCACATAAAACACCCTCTTATTGAATATCCCCACATATATCTCATACACCTTAGATGTACAAAAATAAATTCACGCACAAGGGGAGAAATAATATCACATAGTGATAAAATACCCCAAAAGGGATAAACAATTCAATGAGAGGGGGAATAAAATGGACGTATTACAAATTAACCATTAAAAACAAAATACTAAACCAAGACTTTATCATAAAACATGTATTGGAATTCCAAGAGATTCATATTTCAGAAAAAATCACTCCAATTATTCATTGAATGTTGTTGGAAATCACATATTCCTTTAAAAAAAAATTTAAATACACTCTTAAAACATGGTTCTTACCCTTTAAAATCTAAAAAATGAATAATTACCATCATTTCAATAAAATAAAATTTAAAATATTCATTAATGAATTTTTAAAAAGGGTAAACCGCACACACATATTTCAAACCAACATTTGAAATATAATAAAGAACTCTATTATAAATAATTTTTATGTTGACACCTCACTAAAAAAACAAAAATCTTTTTAAAACATAGTTTTTACTTCTTGAAAACCAAACCTTGATTAAAATACGACATGTAAATTTTAAATCATTTCAAAATCCACACATTCTTTTCAAATATTCTTATTATAATACAGTATTCCATTTCAAACTTGAAAATATGTAATTTTAAAGAGAAACTATTTATTCTAAGATCAAAACATAATTATTCAGTTTGAAATCATCACAATGATATAACATATATTCCTAATTTCATAAAAATATAATTTATAAAGTAAAAACATACATTTAATTCTAAGATGGAACAATTTTATTGAAACATCTTCCCTTAAGAGGAGGGAAATGTGCTGAAACCCTTTGTAATGTGTCTCATTCAATGATGAGTAGACCAATGTGGATATAAATATATTATAAAAAACCCTAGGCACTAAAAAACCAATATTAATTAAATATAGAACACTAAAATCATCAATAGTAGTTCTAGGGTTCATGGGTGAAACCAAATTTGAGAGAAAATAGTGAGTGTAATGAATAATATAGATAAAGATGAAGAAATAAATCAAATCCTTTTATAAATCACCAAATATAGGACATTTATTGAAGGAGGGGGATGTTATAGCTCCACTTTGGTTCGTAAGGGGTTTTCCAATGCATGTGAGGGAGAATAGAGGTCAAAAATACTTTTAATTCATAGATGGTATATTTGTAAATACTCAAAATTTCAACACAAGGGAAAGTCACACAGTTTTGTATGACGATTTTTACAATCACGTGTCAACCATGAACAAGTCACTTCCTACGTCAATAGAACTTGCAAAGATTCTGGGCAGCTTTTCACGATCTAAAAAACTATACTAAATCTATGAAAAATGACATTGTCACCATGATATGACCATCTATACTTTCAGCACATTTTTACTCATAACCATGCGGTAAAACCATGTATCACCAAGAAAAACACTACAAAACATTACATTTGGGACCAGAAACTAAAAAAACCCCGAATATCCGATGATAAGATAAAATTAAAAATATTTATCTTTTTAGTGACATGTGGGTGTCACAATTCTCCCCACCATGACAATTGCTTCTCCCAAAAAAAATTGTCAAAAAAATGTGTGAAAAAAAAGATCCATAGGCGACCTATCCAAGAAAACACTCAACCTGATTCACCCATATATGGAATAATCCAAATCATATATAATGATCAATTTGATCATCAAAAAGGTTTATAATCATCTATATTAACAAAAAAATTTAAAATAAACAAAAAATACCTAATAAACATGAAAGGCCAGACATGGTCTCCCTCTATTTATAATTTCTCTAACATTGTGGCAGTAAAGAAAACTTCTAAGAGATGAAACCTCAAAACAAGCATGATTCCACAAGATAAATTAACACTCAAACAAAAATCAATTTTAACCAATAAAAGAAATAACATCCACAAAGAGACTCAAAGGAATGACATGAGATCTAAATTTTGGTCATGACACATGTGGATAACCTTGGGTAAAAAACTAGATCACCCACACCTGGTGGATCCAAAAAGACTAAAAACACAAACTAGAATACAAAACTTATCATGTAGATCACCAACCTAGTTACCCAATCTTGCACCCCAGGTGTTTCCCATGTCCCAACAATGTTAATCTTAAAAATATCAACAAAAATAATGGTAGTGACCATAGAAATTAATAATGTGTCTCTCTAACAATAAGGCTCAACAAATGTCCCCTAATCCAACCTAAAAAATATATGTAAAACCAAATCAATGACCTCAAAACACATCAATGAGGGATATTCCACAAAGGAAATACGAAATACCAAAAAATGAGAGCATATCTATCAACATGAAATATTTCAAAATTAAACCATCCATAAGATTCCCAAAACTATATCCAAATCTATAAAATTTAGTATCATTTATATATATGTATAAATTGGAAGGTCCCAAAGAAACGCACCTAACAAATTATTAAACTCGAGTCCTCTTCAAACACCCCAGAATATGAAGCTTTTGGTGAGGATCTAAAATATCTTCTATGGAGGAAAACTATATGTGACTTATGATAGTATGGAAAGGAATTCCCTAGATCCCCACACTAGAAGAACATGAGGGATATTTTATTCCCTAGTGAAAAACCATTTTTATTCTATGTTTGGTTCATCCTATATTTACTTCATTATCATTGGGTTATCCTCATTCCCATCATATATAACCGGGGTATCACTAACCATCAGCTACTAAGATTGGACTTCTTTTACTCTAATGGCTTCTTTGACCAACTCATTAAAATATGTCAGGATATATGAAATCATAGATTGAAAAATTTGTGGGTGAATACTATATCCAAATAAATGATCTTTATCAAAATCCACGATGACAAACTTTGGAGACAATTGACCATTTTTATGATGTGATCGATTTACTACCTCACTGATTAGTCACCATGATGATGGTTCACAAGATCATGTTCTATCTAAAATTTCACAGCCTCAGAAATTAACCTCTGAATAAATACCAACCTAAAGAACTCTCATGGCATACCTTTACATAGTTGAGGGGGAGTGATAGACTCCCCTAAAACAAGGCTAAACCAAAAACATATAGGAAAATCCTACCCTAGAATCTCATGGTGTTTGAAAACAATTGTGTGTCCCCTCAATCTCTTCCAACCTCATCACCCCATACAAAAACCCTTTATTACTACTAAAAGAAGGTGGATGTTTATTTAAGAAGTTTTTTATGGTGTTTGATCATAAGTAATGTTCCACATCACCACTCTATTCAGAGTCTCAGTTAATTATTGAAGTTTATAAACCCTTTCAACCATTCCAGTAGTCATTCTAGAAGAAAAAAAACAAATTCCCAACATCAATTCATTCCTCAGAACATAAACTTAATATTTTAACCATAATCTTGAATGTAATAAAAAATAAGGATTAATTAAGAAAATAACACAATATTTACACAAATAAAATAAAATTTTCTTTTGAAACTATAAAAGTCCATAATGGAATATTAAAATCACCCTCTACAAGGGAGCATGCATGAAAACCAAGAAAAAAACACTATAAATAAAAAAAACCTCAATGGAAAACCCATCCCACAAATAATGAATGTCATAAATAATACCTTCCACAAATACATACAATTTTGAAAACAAAATCATCCAAATAATTCTCATAAAAAATGACCCTTCAATTCAAATGGTTTTTAATATTTTTTTTCAAAAAAAGTATTCTTTTTGATCTAGAAACTATTTCAAAACTCCTTTTTAATTCAATTAATTTGGTGAATACCCATGATATAAAATTTGAAAGAACCCATTTCAGAGACACTTAAAGATAAAAAACTAATTTATAAAAAAATATCATGAATGAAATGAAATCTCCTCTTCCAAATAATTCTAAAAACCATGTTTTGGAGATACAAATTTTCTAAAAAATCCATCCATTTTATATACAAGGTTTTAACTCCAAAATCATTCAAAGAAACACACACACATGTAGTCGAGGTTTAAAAGAATCCAAATCCACCAAGTCATCAATAAAATCATTAATCTACCACCAACTAGTGAGAATCCATTTAGGATAAATATGGAATTGAGATGAGGTAAAAATCATAACTAGGGAAGAATTAGTGATGTGCAGGGTTTGGTAACTTGGGTTGGACAACCATGATCCAAACAGAAAGAAACTCTATAAAGAATAAAGTATCAACCAAAAAGAAAACATACAATATTCCAAACCATTTGAGCTAATCATACAGCTCAATTTTCATTCAAATTTCACACTAAAACTGAGGGAAAACCCCTTAATAACACTTTCATACTAATAAGGAATCCAAACAGGTACAATAAACATGAAAATACATCAAATATATCTGAAATAAACTCAAATCATAATTCTAAACCAAAAATACCATGGAAGATCAAGGTTCAAAATGAGAAAGTGATATCTAGTCTCTCCTCACCCTTACCACTCAAAATAAGACAACCTAATCTCTTTTATATGAAGAAATTCCAAAATAAAAATTGATATTAAATAGGTTTTGGTTCTTAATAAATAATGTAAATGGATTTTATATAATTTTTATAAAAAACTAATCAAGTATTCCATTCACCTGACTCCCAACTCAATTTTCCTAAAGGCTCAAAGGGTATCTCAATCCCCACATACGAGAAGCTTGTTCTCAATCATCAAAATAATCCCTTTGGGATTAATCTGTACCATATAATAGATAAAAGACACCAAAATAGAATTGTGAGTCTGAAATATACTATATTAAAATTGGATGTCTATGAAATATCAACCCATTAGATAAACCAGCATAAACGAACAAACCAAATAGGTCATAAAACAATAACACCGATCCAACCCATTTTCAAAGATAATACCATCGTCTATAAAAAATGATATATTGTGGAATAGAAAATAAAATAGAATCTAAAAATAAAATAACTAAAATCCCCCTTATGCTAATCCTAATACCATATATATACAACATCAAATTTTCCACTACCACCCAACTCTCCCAATGTTGTCCTAAATAAAAAATATCCCGTTAAAATCCTTGATCTTGAAAGATATAAGGGGGTGATAAAAATCCCAGTAGGTAACATCAATCCATAGAGACTATGATATTTATTTCATATGGTAATTTAAAAATGATATTTTTTAAAATAAAACAATAATGTAGGATTTTGAAGTGTAACATATGAAAAAAATAAGAAAATCCACAATCACTTTTCAAAATTTTCACTTAGTTTTCTTAACTTAAGAATATATACATTTAAAAACATTCCACAATCCCAATCCCTTCAAAACAAAAAACCTATTAAAAATTATGAAAACAACTCAGTTTTTATTTTAATGAAATCAATATCTTTATAAATATTTAATAGGATGAATTCTTCTTTAAACTAAAACACCCATTTTAAAATATATTTTAAAAAAACAAAATAGTATTTAAATTTAAAATATGTTTTCCATCACCTTGGAAATATCATTTCCCAAATTAAATGGACCAACACATACAAGTAAAAAATTAGAATATAGGTAACATATATAATGGGGAATAAAAGAAACATTAGTAGGATGTGGGTTCCACAATAATATAACCAAGGGAAAGTGATAAAACCAAGAACTATATAAAAACCACTTATATAAAACACCAATGAAGAAATAAAAAGTGTCATTTTCTATACCCTTGATCCCGAACATGAGATGCATATAATATTTTACGTTTTTTCTAACATGTGGACCAAATTTAGTCAAATGCTAAAATATAAACATAAGTTATCCATCCTGCCCACACAAGTATCATTGTGATGACACCCCCTCTTGGACGTAGTGCTTATGATGAATGGAGGGTTAATATAAGTATGTGAACCAACTATCAACATAAAATTAGATCTACCATCAAGTAAATGGGATACCATGACTAATAAAGAAGTGATTTGAAAGATCATAAAATCCATGATGAGCATACATTGTGAAATAAATTACAATCCCTCATCCCTAACACCCTCATAATTAATTTCCTCACATATGTCATAAGAATCAATGATATAAAGAAATTCCTTAATAAGGGTTGTAACAACATCACATAGTGGTTAAAACCCATTTAATGGGAAAAAGTCTGGTGGAATTCAAGGCACTTCTTTCACATCAAAAATTTAAAATCAATGTTCCAACATGGGTATTATCATTAAACATGGTATATAATGCTAATAACTTTCAAATATCATGTAACAACACTCTATTTACTATTTTAAGTCAATGGAAATAATAAAATCATTTAAAACAATTTCAAATTCACACATAAAACAAGGTTTTTACCCTTTTAAACCAAAACATCCTACCGTTTTCATCAAAAACATTTTAGAAGCACCATTAAGGAATTTTCATTAGGGTTAAACCACACAAACATATCAAAGGAATATTTTAAATTTAATAAATAACCATAGTATATATAATTTAGACGCTAACACCTCACTTTAGAAAAAAACTTTTTAAAACATAATTTTTTGTCATTGAGATAAATACCTATATTATAGTTCAGAACATACATTTCAATCCATTTCAAAAACAAAAAAATTATTTCTATTAATATTATAACATTAAAATATTAGAATTAAAACATGAAAAGATAATATTTTAAATATAAATGATTTATGATATGATTAAAACATAGTAAAATGGTTTTAAATCATTACAAGGATATCACAAATATTAATACTTTCATAAAAAGTGAATTTATAAAGATCATGCATCCATGGAATTATAAAATTTAACAATTTCATAGAAATAAATAATTTAAATAAGTGGTAGTTGAGCTGAAACCATCCAGAACCTATCAAATTTAATGGTGAGTGCACCAATGGGAGTAGAGACGAAATCTAGAAACCATAGTCACTAAAAACTCTAACATTAGATCCTCTTAGAGACTAAAAAATGGACACAAGAGTTTAATGGTTTCTGGGGAAAACCAAATCCAGAGAACAGAAAGAGATATTAAGGGATAAAGGATAAATAGGCGATGATATAACTAAAATCCTCTTTGAAATCCCTAAAGAGCATCCGAGAATGGGAGGAGGAGGAGGTAGAGGCTTCTTTTTGTCCCCCAAGGAGTTTGACAATCTATATTGGGGATAAGAGGATTGAAAACCCTTTTAATTTGAAGAGGGTATTATGGTAAATTTAAAATATTATAACTATTGGGAAATTCCTATAGTTTTCCAAACTTTGTGCTAACCATGCACATGATATAGTATAGGCCAAGTGCAGTTGTGTAGTTTCTAAGGAGAGTCCCATGGTTTAAAAATTTATAAAGATTCCATTCAAAACAGCCCTATCTCCATGATAATATCCTATGTATACACACATCATGGTTACTCCAAACTATGAAGGCCAACCATTATTTACCTAGAAAATCTGTAAAAACCCAAAAATCTAGCATTAACACTACTGGAACATAGAAATTCCCATGAGAAGATAAAATAAGGAAACTTATTCTCTATGGTGACATGTTTCTTTCAGAGAAAATGACGGGTACAATATTTTTTGAACATGTTCCTTTTTAAAACCATTTTAAAAATTAAATTGTAGTTTAAAATGACCATAAAAATCAATGAAAAAAAGATAATATCATTTCAAAATTTGTATAAATTATATTTATATGGAATAAAATATTCCTGACCTAAAGGAAGAAATAAGGTTAGTTTTTCTTAAAAACATTATTTTGGTATTTTTGAGTACAAAAGAGGGGAAAATATAAAAAAAATTGAAACATTCAGTAATAAAAATAGAATTAAAATATTTATGATATTTATGAGATAAATTACATATAATTTTCCTCAATTTAAATTGAAACATAAATAATCATGATAAAATGTTAGTTTATAACATAAACCCTTACCTCCATCTTATAATTAGTACAACATGCTCTGACCTCTTATATAAGGAATTAAAATTTATTATAAATAATTATTAGAGTAATATTTATATCTATAATACTAGATACCATTAAATTATAATTTCATACCACCTATTTATTAATAATTCTTCTCGAAAATCAATATTTGGTTTTTAATATTTACTTTTTCCTTGCATATTTTTGTTTGATGTTTCTCATAATTTCATCTTTTTTATGGTTATAGAATCATAATAATGTCATAAGTATCATATTTAAATATTTTATAAACTTTTAAAACCGTACTTGTTATGTAATGATGAAAAATGTTATACATCACTTACAGGAGGTGATAGCTTGTACATACGTGTACAAGATGTTTTTAATTTTTAGTGAATGGAAAAGAAGAAGGTAGAAAATAATTTATCCTTAGAAACTAATAATTAGGTTATAAATATAATATATATATTTTTAATTCATATTTATATCCTTCCATGTGAAGCATTGAAAAGAAATAAAATAAATCACATTTAAGATGATAGTTTTTACAAACACGTGAGAGAAACTTTCATTTTTTATTTTGATGAAAAGGAATTATATAATGATTATTCTTGAAAAATAATTAAATTTTAGTTTACTAATAATGATTATTATGTTAGGTGGAGGTGTTTTATAATATTTTATGTATTTTTATGAATAAATAGGCTTGGAAGAACTTATTTAAGACAATTACCTCTTCTTTGGACATCCTCCTTTGGCTTACACATTGAGCCCTCTTAGGTTTGTCTTTTAGGGAGACCAAAACCCCCATTTCCTAATTCAATATGTTTTGAAGAGATTTTGTTTTATATTAATAATGTTATTATGCTCAATGTCTATGGATAAGAGATGATAGAGGGTTCCCTTTTTTAAGTGAGGGGAGTAGCACCCTTGTAAATATGCTTAACATTAAAGTAATATAATATCATTTTTATAGAAAAATTGGACAAATAATACCAAGTTAGAATATATGGTTAGTGTGGTATAAATAATCAAAACCCATAATTTTTAAGATAATATTTTGAGATATTTGGAGTCTTATCCTTTAGTTTTAACCTTTTTAATAGATTTTACCCATAACAATGATGACTTAACTTTTTCCATGGAAACTATTCATTATGATTAATAGTAAAATTGAACCAATTACCAAATTTATAAAATTTTATTCCAAATATTTAATAAATTTAATTAGATTCAATTTCTAAATTTGGTATACATTAATTATAACATCCATGCACAAAACACGTAAAAACCAATTTTACAAAAAATGTATTTTTCAAACTGAAAATTAATTTATTATTATTCTATTCGCATAAATAAACATTAAAAGAATATTATTTTATTTAATTGAATTTACTATATAAAAAATTCATTAAAATTATTTATCAATAGTGATTAATTTAATTTAATAATATTAAAATTCATTCTGCAAAAAACAGTTTTCTAAAAAATATTATGTTTAAAATAAAATGATTTTATATTGATATCAAAACATTCCACAATATATGTAAGAATGGTTTTAATTATTTTTACACTTATAAACAATAATATCAAAAAAATTTAATATACTAAATAATAATAATAATATTTTAAATGAAAACATATAAAATAAAACAATATTTTCAAACAAAACTTTTCCATTTATAATATTAGTAATTAAATTAGTATTAAATTTCATCACTTAAACATTTCATGGATTTCTATAATTGATTTTAATAATTATTATATCAATTTTATCCAAAAATTTTATTAATATAATTTGATTTTTTTAATTAACAGAAATGAAAAATTCAAAATATATATTAAAAAAAGTCACTTTAGATTTAATCATGTTTTCTTAAGTGAACATGATCACTTTTATTTTTAATATAAATTATTTATAGGTATCATTTCCCTATCTAATATTATAGATTATTTTATTAAAAAAAATAATTGTTCGTTTACTATAGGTATTTCATACATCATAATCTATAAAAAATTCCAAATTTATTTTAAAGGAAAATAGATTCCAAAATTTAAGGGTATTACAGAGCACATGAGGATGAAGGAGAATCAAAATAATACAATTATAGTCTAGAAAAGATAATAGGTTTAGTATATTTAAATATGAAAAAAATAGTTTTAAAATTGTTTATCAGAATATTTTTGGCAACAAAATAGATATGGTGTAAACTAAGAGAATATTGGCTTTATAACAAACTACTTTTTTATCTTAGGTAGAGAATAATAGTTTTTTAGAGCTAAAAAAACATTAACATTGGGTAAAGTATAAGTATTATGTGATTAATAAAAAATTAATGAATCAATCGATGGATATATTTCCTATGATAAATCGTAAACTTTCTACGAAAACCAATTTTCTATTTCAAATAAATCACAATGAAGATAAAAATATGAATTAGAATAGATAATGACAAGTGTGAAAGGAATATTCCTAAATTTAAGTGATCGATGTTGATAAAAATTTTCCACATAAACTATTTGGAAACCATTGGAATCATTTTAAGAATATAGATGAAAAAAAGTTTCTTAGTTTACAAATTGGGTGTCAAATCTACATTCTTGAGTGTAATTCCTAAAGTTGAGGTATAAATTGTGTAATCAGATGGCTTATTATGGATGAATATTATATCAAGGTTTTATTTTTGGATAAGTTTTTTATTTTATTAATCATGAACCAAGAATTTGGTACTTTAATATTGATCAATACCTAGAAATTCGTTGATTCTTATAAGGTATAGTCGATCATAGACTCTATATAAAATGGGAAATTGATCAGTAAATGTTGGTTCAAAATTATTTGTATGACATAATTTTTAGGGGTCTAGATAAAGAAAAATAAATGTATTTTTCATAATATATGATGTGAGAGTTAGATACTTCAATTTTTGGATTTTAAACATTTTCCTTGGATAATAGTTGATTCATATAATGACTAGAACACTCATTTCTCCAACAAAAAATGTTAAGGAGTACTAAAAAACTTGGATGGAGTATTCTAGGTCAATAAAAACACTAGTTGATATTGAGAATTAGTCTTCAACTGATGATTTAGGTAAGGGAGTAAATATAATAGAGTATATATATATATTATTGACACCCTCTTATACTTGATAGTAACATAAACTAATATTTGGTTTTTCATATTCTAATATTCCTTGTACTAAAGTTTTCCAAAGGAAAAATTCTTGGTAGTGGTGATTAGGATACTTTGATACAATAATAATACAATGTATTTTTGGTTACCTTATCATATAAGATCATAACAGGAGTTATTGGGAAATCCATATATAAATTGGGAAGGTTCAGATAATTACTAAAAGTCATTTTTGGGTGTTCGTTTTTATCATGGAGGTTTTTTCATTTTTTTGGATATGAAAGAAAATATATTTTATTTATTTGAAAACTATAGAGGTTAACTTTTTTTCTAAATCTTTCACTTAATTACTTTTTATAAAGTAATTACATGATGATATAAGAGTCAATTTGAAATTTAATATTCCTATCATGTTTGATATATTGGGTATTATTATTCTCAGAAAAATAAAATCAATCAAAGTAGAAAAATTAATATTGAGATAAATTGCTACTTTTTCAAGGAGAATGTTGAGAAAGGGATAATGACATTAGAGTATATATAAATAATCATGTTATAGATATAATCATAAAGGTACTACCCAAAGAATATTTTGAACGACATCAGTTTACTGTAAGAGTCCAACCAACATCCACCAACTAGAAGGGATATACAAGAGACCCCTTATCCACTATGGGTTTTTATAGTGATATTAAGGATGAATAAATATATTACATTTAATGTTTAAATTTCTAAATATCTGTTTTTTAGAGAAGTTATCGTTGGGTTTATTGAAAAAGAGTAGTTGTCTATACACCAGTTGGTGGAATCTATTAAAGGTTTTATGTGAAGTTGGTTGTTTCAATGTTGGTTGAGAGTGTCCATTCATATTGAGAAAGGGTAAAAGTTATATGTGTGTTATTTGAAGAGCATTGGATTATTTATCTATTCAATATAGTGGAAAAACATTATAGAGTAGTTGTAGAGGTGTTAGAGAGTGTGAAGATAATGAATTATTTTTATAATAAAATTTTATATAACCATTTTATCAATTTTATAGTTAGACTCATGTGTGCTTATAGTTTATTAATAGGAAATCATTAATGCATTGTTTGTATGAAATTGGTTCATTTGGAGGTATTCGTCAAATCTGGTTGGTTCTAATGCTTATAAGTGAATAAGTGTTAAAATATTTCTTGTAAATATATTAAAATTAATGTATATATTTTTAGAAACAAACCCACATTCATTCATTTTTGGGTTGTTTTTGTTGATAGGGAAGTTCAAATAGCCATAAAGGTAGACTATCAATTCATGAGTAATGTGTATTTTGAAGGATGGAGGTGATTTAGAAGTATTTTGGATAAACCTTGGAAGGTGAATACTTTTATGAGTTTCTCTGAATTTAAATAATTACTTTTCTTAAGGGTTATATATATTCCATAATGGTTGCTTTAATACTCGTATGGTTATTTGGATCATTCAATAATCATTAATATAAAAAGAATACATGTTACATAGTGATAAGTGAGAAAAATGTCAATGAAAAGAATTTTGTAAGGGTTGGAAATATTATATAAGGATAAGAAGCTTTTCATAAATTTCATTTTTCGATAAACAAAAATTATGAAAGGGTCATTCTATGAATCTATAAGTTTCATTTCATAGAAAATGTAGGATTCTGTAAGGGTCATTCATGGATTCTATAAGGGTTATCATAGAGAAAAGTGGCAACACATAAGGATCATTCCCTTTTTAATTTTTTTTGATGATTTTCCTACAGTGGTTTACAAGTGATTTTTTAATTGGGATATATGATTAATAAATCTTCTAGTTATGAACGTAAAATATACAACAAAATTTAAGGGATATTATTTAATGGTTATAATATGATTAAAACTAAAATTTTGAGGATAATTTAGTGGATCTCATGGTTGACAAGGATCACATAGTAGAGAATAGATCCACATCATGGAGATAATAGTATTAAGTTTTGGTATATTTTAAAATACATGATTTGGGTGTAGATTGAGGTGGTATTTAATTAAAAAATAATTATTTTTTACTGAGAGTACCATGCTTATTTCATTGTAGTTGTCTATATTCAAATATGGAAATAATATCTTAATTGAAAATCAAAAGAATAAAAGTAAAAAAAATTATATGTTTATTCATCATTAACAGAGAGAGAGAGAGAGAATAAGAGATTAATAAAATAGTTTTACATTCTGTTAAACATATATGATGTGACTGAGGAGGATTTATTAGATATTTACTTTCTAATAAATAATGGACGATAATTCAAGACTCATTCAAGAAATTTTGTGATAAGGTGTTCTAGGAAACCTTCTTGTTTGATATTTTTGGGGGAAAATACACAGTGCTACCCCATCCCATGTTTAATTTATATTTTTGTTTTGTTTTTATAAGATAAATTATATTACATATGGATTATTAAATTATATTTTTTAAAGAAACTAGTGATTTATACATTTATTTGTTGAAGGTTGTAATATTTTAGGTTCATTATAGGTTCTTTATATTTGTAAAAGATAAATAAATGAGCCTTAGTATTGCAGATTCAAAAACACATAACCTTTTAATTCCCTTTATAATATCCCTATTTGGGTGAACACTATAAAAATATTATATATCCCTATTTTATAGTTTTTCTTTTTTATATCAACCATGAGAAATATAGTACTGTTCTTAATAAATTTCTGAAGAGATAATTTGAAACGTTTTTTTTAATTTATAAATTCATGATTTTCCCCTACCCTATCAGGGTATTTAACTTATTTGATACCAATAGAATTATTATAGAAAATAATGATATTAACACATTACAATTCATTGAATAGTCTTAATAGTTCTATTCCTAATGATTTAATATTTTTTATTTAATATTCTCATAGCCATTAATGATTTGAAACAAGATTAATTTTCTATTATTCATACTCTTGAAGGTCATCCCCCTATTTAAATCATAGGCCATCAAGATATTTATGATCTTATAAATGGTTTAATCTTACACGTTGTAATTATAAAATTATTATATTTGGGTGTCAAACATGTCTAGTAGTATTCCCATTAACAACTTAACAAGGGTACAATCCATAAGAACATTTTCATAACATTGTATCAAGAAAAAAATTTCGTTCTCTCAAACAAAAAACTCATCCATTGATCTCTATTGTGTTATCCAGATATACTCAAATTTAACATGGAATGGTTTTACTCATCACTCATTTTCTTTATTTTGTTCTTCATTGATATCATGTAACTTTCAAAAAATTACAATCACTATTTATTATCCCATGACATGTGTCAACTCTTTCTCTGAGAGGGGTTTGGGTAATGCATTTTTTTACACTCCCATAATCTTAAAAAACAAATTTTTTTATTAAAAATCGATTGATATCCCAACTTCAGAATATGTACACCATTATTGGTGATTTAAAAAATGTGTAATACAATAGATAAAAGTTATGAGACAATTATTTATTTCCATAGATTAGATATTTTTTCATAAAATATGGGAACACCCTAATTATTTATATATTTTATTCTCTCCATAGATATTTTTGACAAAAATATTTTTTAATACAATATATGTAACACCCCAAGATTCAACAGAAAGCTTCCCTTTGAATAATGCAATAGCTTGCGTTGTATGCAACTCCGAGTTCCAAAACACCATGGCCAATCAAACTAACCATCATGAATAAGAATACCCAATTTTTGAAATCTTATAAAATTTATTTTTCAAAATGAACTTCATTTTTGGATTCGGAATACCAAAATAATCTTACTGTGTATTTTTTGTATTTTTCTGAAAACTTTCATATTTTAATGAATAGTGAAAAACATTACGTTATTGTTTAAAACCAAATTTTTATTTAAATAATTAGTTATTTTATTTAAATTTATTTTAGGTCAAAATAGATATAGAATATCTATATAATTTCAATGTAATTCATTGGAGTCCTTTTAAATAAAAATAGATATATAAAATTTTATTGAACATTTTAATGTCTTTTACCCACCTTCTAGGCACATTTACAAATTTGAATAAAACGGCATTTTACCGATTCTGTGAATTGAATTTAAAAAATCTAATAGCCACAGTTGTCATCTGTATGTAAACTGTAGTTCAATAGGATGAAAATAATTTTTTGTGAATACTAACTTTTGAATTTTATTTACCACCGTTAAAAGTAAATAGGGTAATTCATGGTAAAAATGAAATTATAATTACCCGAACATGTGCCCTAATTCTATTGGATAGGTTTTATTCGAAGGATATAATCCATAGGAATAAAATATGATCCTCTATGATCCACTTGGATTGGATTATGGCATTTATTATTATTTTATTCAAAGAAGAGTTAAAAGTGTTAAATTCACATTTTTATAAATAAAACATTTTTAATATAGAGTTATAAAGAAGATAAATTTGACTATAAATATTCATTAGAAAGATAAATATTATTCCTATATAATGTAATTTTATTTATAATTCTTATACTTTAAATAATAAAATTTTTTTATGACACAATGATGATGTAGTAATTACCGTATTAATGAATGATTGAAATAATTGATATTTCAAATATCCAAATAAATGTAAATTGAGACATTTAATGCATTAAAAAAAATTCTAGGTTAATATGACTTTTAGGGATGATTAAATAATTTTTTTCCGAAGTCATATAGTTGTTTTGACTTTCAAAAAAACCAAAAACTAAATAGTGTAAAAATTAAAATAAATGAGTTTTTAAAACAAATAATATATTATCAATTTATTTAATACTACTAAAAATATAAGGATAGGCTATATGACATATATAAGGTTAGATATGTCAATAATAAACCACTTGGGGTTCTCTTGGATTTTTATAGTATGTTTATTAACCATTTATTATAATAGTACAAGAATATATGGAAAAAGATAAACTACTTAACTAAGTGTTAAATCTAAAATATAAGGTTAATATGGTGAATTAAACTTGTCTAAAACATACTGGATGAGAGTTTTCCAACCCATCCCAACCGTATCCTCGAAATAAATCATTTTTGAGACATTATAAACCGAATGTAATTTTATAATAAATTAATATTTCAATCATTTCCTAAAGTGACCCTCACCTCTCTTATAAAAGGGTACTTCCACTTCTCACAAAGTCACACCACCAAAGCCATATGTATATGAAAACCCCTAATCAAATATCCTCCCAAATACACTCACTTCAACATAGAGTCCTTACTTTGATCAGAAATCTAACCTAAAGATCCCTTTTTAATCAAATTGAAAGGAAACACCCGTAGAAGAGGTAATAATTTTATCTCCTCTTTCAAGGTTCTTTTCTTCTTCCACTTCCTCTATCTTTGTTTTTTACAAAAAAACTAAGTAACATAACCACACTGAGATGTTATTATAAATATGGTACAACCATATTAATTATTATACCCTTCATATGAATGAAAAAGTCACCATACGTGCGTAAGTACGGCTTACCGTCTCCACATCGTGGTGTAGTTAGTTAATCAACACTTCATTATTTGGATGTGTATAATAATTGGTATAAGTGATGTAAATAATAAATATAACTTTTTATTGATTCAATATATATTATATACCATCCTATTACATAATATTTCACCATTAATATATTGGTATTGTTTCTCGTGCGTACATACAGATTACCATGTCCACGAAAGTGATGAGATTCATTCCCCATCATATCCACTCAAAATTAATTTGTATTTTATGATTAAAAATGTGTTTTATGAACTCAATATCATTATATATATGAATCAAATACATAATATCCATAATATACAAGACTTATGTAACAAAATAGATAAAGGAAAATGAATTAGTTAACACCTGAAACCATGATACTACTGAAATATTATTAACAAAACATTATTAGAAGAACATATATAATATCATATTTATGTATATGGTTCTTTTATAATTTAATAACAATTATTTAACTATTACAAAAGAGGTTAACGTACCCTTGACCAAGGAAAATTACAATGTAAGGATTAATTTTACAATCTCTTATTCATCCGAGGTTGTTTATATGTAATTACCTTCTGGGAATTAATTATGATCAACATCAGAGTTTCTTAAATATGTATTTAAAAACATTATTACTCTTTCCTAGAATATGAGTTAAATTAATTTATACCCTTGTTTTAATTTTTATAATTATTTTAAAGAAACCTTTTCGTCATCTTCCAAATAAGGTACTTTATGACCTTTTTGACAAATTAAGGTAAGAATGATTTTTTAACTTATATAGTTGGTGCGGCTATTTTCTGCCATTATAACACCTTCGATTCTTCCCTTACAATCTTATAAGAATATTTTCAAAATAAATGTTCTCTTTTATAATTACATGACTTTTAAGTGATTTCAAAATAGAAAGTGATATTTCTCTAAAATTGTTTTGATTTCATCTATGTCAAAATCTTTTGATGGAATTTACACTTGTTTGAAATTGATATATTATGATACAATCTTCCATATTTTATTGATGGTTTTTTTATATGTCTGACTATGGATGTGTTATTTTTATTCCATTCATTATTTATGGTTAATGTATTAACATTTCGTATGCTATTTTTAATACGAATGTTTATGATAAATATTGAGTTTAAAAGGATTTTGTTTTAGTCTTATACAATGCATTAAATGTTTATTCTTATTTATGATAGTTTCAGATATATTTTTATCTTTAGTGAGCATCTTAGCTCACTCCTTTCTTATATTTTCATATTCCCAGGATGTGAATAAGAATATTATGATTAACCTTTAGGAATAGGATAATGGATATGAGTTTTTTAAAAGGGGACAAAATGTTGTTTTTTGTTTTTCCATTTCATAATGTAATGTAAAACTTATGTATATATCAAGTACTTCCAAGGCTACTAAACATATAGTTCTTTTGAGACTTGATCTCTTGTGATAATGACAATATTATGTAATAATGCACTGAATTTTGGTAACTAGGGTCAGGGAATTACATTTTTTATTAGAGAAATTTTAGTAAAAACCTAGGAAACATGATTTAGAAAAACTCTAATTAGAGAACATTGCCCTGAGATAGAATTTGAGGATTAATATAGAATAACTCTATAGAATTTTGGTAATGTAGGGAATCTATGAATTTTACATGAAATAAATCCTTATATTGATATGATCAGGTAGAGGTGGCTCTTGTACAGATGTACTAAGGAGTGAAAACTTTAAAAAGGAGTTTCGGACTTGACCTGGGGTATCCCGATACACAACAATGGGCCTTACTGCACTCTTGGTTATGACACTACTCGATGATATTATTAGGGTAATTCGAATTTTATTTATAAAACATTATTCATGATTTATGGGTAAATAATTTCTCAATGAAAACATCATTTTATGATTATAGATTATATTTATAAACTGTTCAATTTATGTAAGGTGTTTTACTAGTTTGGAATTACGTATTGTGATTCATAAACTAATCTAGTGTTTTTCATTCTTTAGAAATGGTGCCTAATTGAAGGAATGCAAACCTAATAAACAAATGTAATCCATGTATGGATTTTCCTCATACTAACTATAATTATAGTGGAGATGGTGATGAAACCGGTGTCGAACAACGTATAACTATACTGGGAAAAATCACTCATGTTATGAATAATAACCTTACCTATATGGAGCACCCTAATCCACAACGTGGAGGATCAATGTTAGACGTCTTCATGAGGAAACAACCACCAACATTCAGTGGGACTACCTATGTATTTTTGGCTGAGATATGGATAAGTTCTTTAGATAAAATATTTCATGCTTAGGGAAGTAATCAATGAAAAAAAGTTGTCATGATAGTTTACTTCCTCATAGGAGATGCAGATCAATGGTGGTCATTAATTCAAAACACATGAGATAATGAAGAAGTATAAAATATGTAATAGAGGGAGTTTAAAGAGATTTTATTATAAAAAAATTTTCTTTGTGACCAACTAGCGGATATGGAAAGACAATTTTTTGAGTCTGAGGCGAAAGGATGATGAGAATGTCTTAATGTATAAGGTTAACTTTAGAACGTTATCAAGGCATGAAGCAGATTATATACATAACCCAAGGAGAAAGATTGATCGAATATTTTATTGGTTAAAACCATTTCTCTGTTGAGAATTAGTATCTCAATCCTTCTCATCGTATGAAGATATTTTTCTCATGTGCTATTGAGACAAAAAATGAAATTCTAAAATTTTAACAACTTTAAAGCAATGTAAGAGAAGAATAGATCTACTGAACACTCTGGAAATAAAAATAAGGGGAAGAAATGAAAAGTTTAATTTCCATCCAATAGTAAATGTTGGAAGAAACACCCAGGTACTTTCTTGAAGGAAATGGGAGTCTATTACAATTGTGGTGAAAACGACCAACAAAATTGTGGTTGGAAGTGAATAAAAGTGATTTTTAATGTTGAATGCTACAATTTTAGAGAAATAGAGCATTATGAAAAGGAATTTCCTAAACTCCAAGGGAACTTATCTCAGAAAAGGCCAATTGAGTAAGGACAAGCTGATGCGATCACTACTACTTAGGTTAAAGCTTTAAATGACGTGGGGAAAGGTAATTTAATGGTTTACACAAATTTAGCCAATGCGTTATTTGATTCTGGAGCATGACATTGTTTCATATCGTCCCAATTTTCTATGGATATTAGACATTTTCAATTTTATTTAACAAGGGAGTTTTTATTCAAAACTCCAAAGGGAAGTATCATTGTAACAATTTTTATTGTAAATCAGTTCCTATTATGGAATATAAACATGATTTATATGCAGATCTCATCCTCATACCTATGATTGAAGTTGATATAATCTTTGTTATGGATTGTATTTCAGAACATGATGCGGAAATTTATAGTTAGAAGAAGTCAGTTACAATTTTCAATGATGATAAGAAGTACCTTATCTTTAGAGAAGAAACATCACCATTTTATTTTTATCTAGATCTACCCGCAATATCTCTACTAAATTCAATTATTGGCGGGGGGGGGGGGGGTTGAGAATGAAATAGCTATGGGTGAGGAAAGGAATGTTCAAATAGAGGATGCACCAATTTTTCTGGAATATGTTGATGTGTTTGTAGAGGATTTACTTGGACATCCTCCTAAATGAGAAATTGAGTTTTCCATTGATTAAATTTTAGGTTCTAGGCCCATGTCAAAGACCCCTTATAGAATGGCCACTGTGGAATTAGGGGAACTAAAAAACAACTAGGGTAATATAATAATAAAGGATTTATTTTCCCTTGTGATTATCCATGGGGAGCCCATATTTTTTTTATTAAGAAGAAAGATATATATATGAGGTTGTGCATTGACTATAGGGAGATCAATGCCATAATAATAAAGAACAAGTATCCCCAACCTCACATTGATGATTTATTCAGTCAACTTCATAGAGCATAGTATTTTTCATAGATTGAGCTTTGATCTGGATACCATCATTTGTGAGTAAAGAAGGAAGACATTCCAAAAACAACATTTTGTACCAGGTATTCACATTATGAGTTTAGAGTAATGCCTTTTGGACTGACTAATGCACCCTCTATCTTCATACATCTAATGAATAGAGTTTTCAAAGAATATCATGATGACTTTTTAGTGGTATTTATTTTTGATATCTTAGTTTACTCTAAAAGCTATGATTATTTTAAAAATTACTTGTACCCTATTCTAGAGACTCTTAGAATCAATGAATTATATGGGAAGTTTAGCAAGTGTGAATTATGGCTTTATGAGATTTCTTTTATTAGAAATATTGTCTCTAAGGATGGAATATCTTTTGATCCATCTAATATAAGTGCAATAAAATAATACCCAGCACTGATGATTATAACTGAGGTACTCACTTTTATTGATTTATAAAGTTATTATTAGCATTTAGTACATAATTTTTACCGATTGGATAACCCATTAAAAAATATCACACGCCAATGGGTTAAATTTGTTTGGAAAAAAGTGTGTGAATAACATTTTCAAGAACTATAGAGAATATTAGTCAATGAATCTATCTTGAATCTACCATCGGGGAATGATGAGTTGGTTATTTATAGTGATTCTTCAAATAAAAGACTTGGTTGTGTTCTTATACATATTGGTAGAGTTATTTCCAGTGCATAATGATTATAAAAAAATTCATGAAAAAAACTATCCCACAATTGATCTTGAGTTAGAAGCTGTAATATTTTCTTTGATGATATGAAGAAACTATCTCTATGGTGAAAATTTTAAGATATATACTGATCACAAGAGTTTTAAGTATATTTTCTCATAGAAAGAACTCAACATGAGGAAAAGGCGATGGTTTGAACTACTCTAGGATAATGATAGCACTGTACACTACCACCTGGGGAAGGCAAATAAGGTGGTAGATGCTTTAAGAAGAAAGTATCGTGGAGTTTTGAACAAGATTAGAGTTGAAAGGGATCATATGTTCTTGGATCTAGTAGAGATGGATATGGGAATAATCATGGAAGGAAAAACATCAAAAAAAATTAAAATATTTTCCAAACCATCTTTACTAAAAATGATAAAAAGTTCTCATATGGATGACGATGAGTTTAAAAAGAAAATTAACTCTGTGAATGATGGTAGATTGATTGACTTCATATATGAAGATATAATTTTGAAATTTGGTAAGAGACTTTGTGTCCCTGGCATACCTGATCTAAAAAGGGAATTGTTGGATGATGCTCATAGCTCCAATTTTTCTATACACCCTTGTTGCACTAAGATGTATAAAGACTTGAAGGAACATGTTTTGTGCGACAATATAAAGAGGGAGATTGCTGATTATGTGTCAACATGTACGGCTTCTGAACAAGTGAAGGCATGAAGACAACATCCTAGAGGATTCATCCAACCTCTTCCCATACCTGAGTGGAAATGGGATGATATTACGATGAAATTTTTCATGGGGATACCAAAGAATCCTAAAAGGAATGATGAAATATGGTTCATTGTTGATCGACATACTAAGTCAGCACATTTTCATACAACAAGAGAAGATTTACCACTCTTATGTTTCACAATACTATATTTTAATGAAGTATGTCAACATGGAGTCCCCATATCGATTATTTATGATCGTGATCCCCATTTTACATCAAGATTATGGAAATGATTTTAGAAGGCCCTAGATACTGTACAAAATTTAAGCACTAACTACCAATGTCAAACTGATGGACAATCAGAACAGACTATTCAATCCTTAGAAGAAATTTTTAGATCTTTCTCAATTGACTTTCACGGTAGGTGGGATCAATATTTACCTCTGGTAGAATTTTCCTATTACAATTACTTCCTTTCAATTATTTATATGGCACCATATGAAGTGTTATATGGAAAAAGATGTCTCACACCAACATGTTGGGACGATGTTGGTGAATGAAAACTCATAGGCCCATAAATTGTTGAGGAAACAATGGAAAAGGTGAAAATTATCCCAAACCACATCAAAGTATCACAAATTTGGCAAAAGAGCAATGTCTATAACTGAAAGAAAGATTTATAATTTCAAGTAGGATATCATTTTTTCTTGAAGATTTCTCCCTGGAAGGATGTTTTACAATTTGGTAAGAAGGGTAAATTAAGTCCCAGGTACATCAGACCTTTCGAAAATCTTGAATGAATTGGAGTTATATCTCACCATTTTGAAATGACTCTAATTATCTCCAAAGTTTATGATGTGTTCCATGTATCACTATTGTGAAAATACATGACTGACCCAACACATGTAATCACCTATAAAGAAATAGAATTGGAACCCGATATGTCTTATTGTCAAGTCCTAGTCAAGATTTTTGATACCAGAGAACAAGAGTTGAGAACCCATATGACTCATCTGGTAAAAGTTAAACTATAAGATGGAAGTGGCAACGTGGGAACTCGAGGAACTTATGATGAAAAACCACCTGAATATTTTTATGTAGTAATTTTCTAGAAATATCGATGACAAAATTATTTGAAGGAGGTAAGAATGTAACACCCCAATATTCCGTGGTATTCTTCTCTATTAATCATGCAATAGATTGTGTTGTAGGAAACTTCGAGTTCTAGCATACCACGACTAATCAAAATAGTAGTTTTGAATAGTAATACCTACGTTTTGAAATTTTATACATTTATTTTTCAAAATGGTCTTCATTTTTGTATTTAGAATATCAAAATTATCTTAGGCTGAATTTTTTGTACTTTCCTAAAAACTTACAATTTTTTATGAATAGTGAAAAACACTGTGTTATTTTTTAAAATTGAATTTTTATTTAGATAATTAGTTATTTTATTTAAATTTATTTTGGGTAAAAATAGATACATAATACCTCTATTTGTTCAATGTAATTCATTAGAGTCATTTTATAGTAAAATTGGTTGTATAAAATTTTATTGGACATTTTAACGTCTTTTACCCACCATCTAGGCACATCAACAAATTTGCAAAAAACATAATTTTACCACTAATTTGAATTGAATTTAAAAAATCCAAGAGGCATGGTTGTAGTCAGTAAGTAAAATTTGGTTCAATAAGAAGAAATTTTTTTTTGGTGAATAACAACATTTGAATTTTATTTACCATGATTAAAAGTAAATAGGTAGTCAAAGGTAAAAATGATATTATAATTACCCAAAAACACATCCTAATTCTATTGGATATGTTTTTTTCGACCAAAATAAACCATAGGAATAAAATATTATCCCCTTTTATCCACTTGTATTATATTAGGGAATTTATTATTATTTTATTTAAATAATAGGTTAAAGTGTTAAATTCAAATTTTTATAACCAAAACATTTTTATATAGAGTTATACATAAGATAAATTCTACTATATGTATTCATTAGAAAGATAAAAATAGTTACCACATAATGGTATATTATTTATAATTTTTAGAAATTATATATTTAAATTTATTTACGACACAATGATGATGCAATAATTACCTTATTAATAAACGATTAAAACAATTTATATTATAAATATCAAAATAAATGCAAATTGAGACTATTAATGCATTCCAAAAATATTATAGGTTAATATGACATGGTAGGGTTGATTAAATAATTTTTTTTATAAGTGATAATGTTTTTATGACTTTCACAAAAACCAAATACTAAATAGTATCAAAATTGACATAAATGAGTTTTTAAAACAAATATCATATTTTTAATTGATATAATATTCATAAAAATATAAGGTTTGGCCCAATGACTTAGTTATGGTTATAATAACATATCAATAGGATTAATAGAAGGTGTATTAAGGTTGTTTCATATTTATAATAACATATCAGAATATGAGTGATATTGATGTTATTACTTCATAATAAAACAACTAAAGAAGAGGAAGTATAAGAAGAAATAAATTTGAAACAATCGGTGACACAGATTACCTTTTCCTTGAAGTGCCTCTTCTTAACCTACTCTTAGGGAACTAAAGATGGTATTTGGAGAATACCAGGACCTCGAGGATGTTTCTAGGGAAGTTGATAAGATAAATTTTCAGGTTTTGGTCAAGCTTGAAGCCTCAAAGTGGTGTGAGGAGGAGAGGGAGTTGGTTCCCTTTTATAAGGGAGGAGAGGGGCACCTAAGGAAAAATGTAAAATATTATTTTATTATAAAGTCATATTCGGTTTTTAATAGCTCCAAATTGATTTATTTAGAATCTAAGGTGTGGATGGGTCTAAATCCTTTGAACCAATAGATTTTAGACAAGTTTAGGTTACTATTTTAACCTTATCATTTAGATTCAACTCTAAGTTAAATAATTTAACCTTTACCATGTCTTCTTGTTTTGTTACACTATATGGTTAATAAACATACAATAACAAGCCAAAAGAACCCCAAGTTGTTAATTTTTAATATATATAACCTTATCTATGTCATTTAGCTGAACCATATATTTTTAGGAATAAAATAACAATTAATAATATAATATTTGTTTTAAAAATATTTTATGTCAATTTTGACACTATTTGGTAAATGATTTTTTTGAAAATCATAACAACATTATTAGTTCTAATAAAGTTAATTAAATGAACACTAACATGTCATATTAACCTATAAAATTAGTGTAATTTATAAAAAGTCTCAAATTAAATTTATTTGGGTAGTTAAAATATCAATTATTTTAATATTTCCTTAATATTGTAATTACTACATCATCATTGTGACATAAATATATATAATTATTTAAAGTCTAAAAATTATAAATAAAAGATGCTTATGTAGGAAATCTTTTTATATTTCTAATTAATTTTTATAGTAGAATTTACCTTATTTATAACCCTATATTAAAAATATTTTAGTTATTAAACTTTGATTTTAACTTTTTAAACTCTTCTTTAAATAAAATAATATTAAGTGTCCTAATTTAATCCAAGTGGACCTAAATGGTAAAATTTTATTCTTAAGGTTTTTTTTGGTCTAATTAAACTTATCCAATAGAATTAGTACATTTTTTAGGGTAATAATAATATCATTTTTACCCTTAATTACCCTATTTACTTTTAACCATGGTAAATAAAAGTAAAAAGTTACTATTCACCCAAAATTATTTTCATCTCATTGAACAACATTTTACTTACTCACATCAACCGTGTATCTCGGATTTTTGAAATTCCATTCACAGAAGCGGTAAAATTATGTTTTATGTAAATTTGCAAATTCTCCTATGAGGTGGGTAAAAGACGGTGAAAAGTTCAATTTTTTATATATCTAAAATTATTATAAAATGATTCCAATGAATTAATTTGAACATATATAGGTATTATATATGAATTTTACCTAAAATAAATTTAAATAAAATAAATCATTATTTTAATAAAAAGTCGGGTTTTAAATAGTAACCTAGTGTTTTCACTATTCATTAAAATTGAATGTTTTCAGAAAAATACCATAAATTCACCCTAGGATAATTTTGATATTCCGAATCCAAAAATGTAGTCCATTTTGAGAGATAAAATTTATAAAATTTCAAAAAGTGGGTATGACTATTCATAATGACTAGTTTTAATAGTATTTTAATAGCATATCGTTGTTTAGTGAAACTTGGTATTGCGTACAACGCAAGCTATCGAGGAAGGACACGATTGCGTGTAATGAAAGCCAAGATAGTGTTGTGTGTAGTGAAAGATTTCTTTGATGATTTATATAACATAAAAACAAAATATTTCTCATAGAAATATCGGGTGTTAAAATAAACTCAAATGATCATGAATAACTATAACTACAACTATGAAGATACAAAAAAAAATATTTTTAAGATACTAAATGGAACTATCATATTTCTCTGATTCCATTTATGTGGATAATTTGAGATATGCATAAAATCTAATAGGGGTGAATCTATGTATAAAAAAACCAACTCTTATATTAATTATTCTCATTTATGTTTTATGGATTGGATCCATGAACAAAATTGAATAATGATAAGAGATAGTGAAAGATACAATGCATGTGGTATAAGATATTTTTAATGTTCAAATATTATTTTTATCTAGAGGTTAATCATTGGAATATAATTTTTTCAATCATGATATCCATATTATTATTTTATTAGAAAGAATAAAAATTGTTATGAGTAAGAAGACAATCCTGAAATCCAAGTATAATAATGATAAATAAGATCACCAAAAAGTTGATAAATATTCTACAATATCCTCAAGAACCTTAAGATGATGGATCAAGAATGAATTATTTTTCTTCTCCTTAGTCCCAACCAAATCACTCTCTAGACACTATTAAGTAAATTTTCATCTTAAGGATGTCATAAAAATACTTGACCTCCCACTAAAACTTATGTTATAAAATTTTTATTATTTTCTCTGTAATGCGATCCTTTGAACAATTCCTTTGAAATATTAGAAACATGAACAACCTTAACCTGTGTGTTTTATATTTCAACCATGTCATAAAAATGATCTCTCTTATCTATTTTTACATTAATTGTGGTAATACTCCTTACATGAAATACATCATGCCCACCAAAATGTAAATTTCATCTTTTTTTTCTATAGTGGTAATTTGGCTAACATTAAACACATTATGTTTTGGATATCAAAACCACATGGTTAGATTAATATTAAGAGTTATCCATTCTATTGAATAATTTTCTACATCAATTATTCTGTTAATCAGCCAACAAATTTAATTCAATAAATTCAACATGAAAGAATTATAAAAACTCATGGGTGAATCATCTCAAGAAAAAATTCATAGTATTATCCCAATGTGAGAGTTATTAAAACACCACAACGTAAGATATAATGATGTTTCCAATATTTTTGTAACCCTTGATTTAATGAAAAATATTATATTGAACATTCCTCAATTGATATCATCTCACAACTCCCACATTATCAATTCACTTCATTACATCTATTCAATCTCCTTAAACATTAAGAGATCTGAAATCTCCCTAAATTTTATAGGCTCCTAATCTATAATATTTCTTTATTATCTATTATGACAATATCTATAAAATATTTTATATGGGTTAATCAAAATACTTCATATATAAATAGTAGTAATTCATTTGATATTTTTGGCGTAACTAAATCCATATTCTTTTTGTTAAGATAAATCTTATATAATAGACATAAAAAGGTTTCTTGTACATATTTTTTTGTTATGATATGTAACGTGAAAATAAATTAGGATATATTTATTTTAAAGAAAAGCACATATAATTTAATAATTGGAATGGATTAGTTGTTGATGTTTATGGATTGTGTTGAATGGTATATTTACATTGTTTTTTATTCAATAGATGAGTTTCTTCACCCTTTCCATAGAGATTTGATTTTTTATACATGTTTGGAATGACTCATTATTTGAGTTATATGAGATTTAATGAGAAAACTATATTGGATTTTTCTTTGATTGGTTGAATCAAGGTAAACAATTTAACTTCAAATAGTTGTGTTGGATTACCTTTATATATTTTCAAAACACTTTTGAGGACTTCCAGAAAAGAGAGACGTAGAGTTTCAACAGACATGTTACATGGAATAATATTTCTATATTTTTCTCAATATTTCAAGGAGACAATATATTTACAAAATATAAATATTCAATGGGATGCTTTTAAAGGGAATTGATTAGTTCTTTAATTATTTCACCTTTAGAGGTATCTATTTTATTTAAAAAAATTATTTCAATAAACGGTTATTTTAAAAAAATATATAGAATGTTAACTTGGGTAACATTAAAGAATAAATGACCTTTTCCATAAATAGATGATAAATTCAATCAAAATAATGAAAAAAATACTTTTTTTATAAAATTCATCTAAGATCATGATATAACTATTTTATGGTGAAACAAGAATAAGTCTTAAAGACATCCTTCATTAGTAGATATATAAATTATGAGTTCTTGGTACTTTTTTCACACTAGAGTTTTTTAATGAAAATTTTATTTGATAGATTAATGGGTATGAAACATTGAGTTATTCTTATGATAAATGAAAGTAAAAGTTTCATCAACAGCTTATATTACATATAAGGCCGAGTTTTACTAAGAAATAATATATTATTAATTTTTTCATTTTGCATGATAGTTGTCACACAGCCATTAGAATTGAGGGAATGGATTGGAATAATATAATTTTGAAAATATGTTTTATAAATTTATATATAATTAATTAATTTTTTACCAATTAATTATATTTTAAAATAAAGCACTTTTGAAAATAAAATGAAATCATTTACCAGAAAACTATTTAAATGTGAACAAATTTTTTTTATACTAATAAAATGAAAATATCAATTTTTTTGGATTTTATTAATTATATTTATATATAATATATTCAATGTAATTTTGAATATTCATAATATGCGTTTTCAAAAAAATAGTTAAAAATAAATCCAATTTTATGTAAAAAACATTATTTTTTCTTATAAAACAATGTTATGTCCCCTTTTTATGACGCACTTATTCTTAAAACAAATTTTTTTAAAATTTAATAAATTTTCATTGAAAAAATAAAAATAATTTTTTAAATTGGAATGCAATAATTTTCTTTGGGTGTTTTTTGTTATTTTTGGGAAAAATTTAAATTTTTGATGAACAGTAAAAATTACTAAATATTAATTGAAAATTTTATTTTCACCTAAATTATTTACATATATTAATTATATTTTTAATTAGTTTTAAAGAAACATTTTCGCAATTTTATATCGATTAATATAATTTAGTTCATTGAAACCTTTTTAAATTTAAATTACGATATAAAAACTCTGTAAACATTTAAACCTTTTCACATTAAAAAATCTTTTTCTCATCATGTATGCATGATTAATTTGAAATTAAATACTGACACTAATGTTAGTTGAATTTGAAAAAATTGAATCCATATTTAGAATCTGAATAATTTATAATATATAATATGATCAACTAAGTTTTTGAAAAAAATGATTGGTTAAAATAATTAAAATTAATTAAAGGGTTTAGAGTAAAAACAAGTTTACTTAGTGGTTAAATATATAATATAAGGGGTAAAATGACATAACACCTATCCAGAACACACTTTTTAGACATATTTGGACCCTTATGATCTTTAGTTTTACCATTTTATGTTTTTGGGAAATGTTTCTATGAAATTTACATATATAATAAGTTAAATATTAAAAAAAATGTAGCTTTCTCCCATTTATTTTCTATAAAGCATCATGGATAAGGAGAAAACTACATATTCTTCATTATAAATATTATTTTGGAAGATAAATGATTTTTTATTATCATAAAAATTTGTATTTAATTTTTTCAGAAGATATAATTACATTAAATTCATGATAAAATCCCACACCAGGATTATTTAGTTAGTAATTTAATAAAATAAATTATGTTAAAAACTATAAAAGTGTTGTAAATAGAATGAATTATTATCTTCCATTAATTTTATAGATTAATAAATCAATATAAAAAGCATTAAAAAAAAATATTTGAATTCTATTATTTTCTTGACACTTTTAAATAAAAATTAAATGAATTATGTCAAAATTAATATTTATATTATTTTATAATAAATAAATTTTTATTAATTAATTTGAAATTACTAAAAATAATATCTTTTATCAAGTGATTTTTAAATATTAATAAATATAATGGAAGTTACATTTATGGAAAAATTATTCTTTCATAATGTATTTATTAACCTTTAAATTGTCAAAAACTCTATTAGTGGAGTTATGGTTAAGGAGATGTTTTTGGACGTTACATGCGCTTGTCTTAAAAATAAATTTTTTAAAAACATAAAATTTTCATTTGATAAAATTTGAATTAATTTTTAAAAATTAGTGGCTCTAAATTATCAAACAAGTCTCACTATAATTTATTCTTAAATGATGAATTAAATATGTTATAAAACATGTTTCCACAATAAAGAAACCAAAATTGAAAAAATTGGGAAACATAGAATCTAATGAAAGAAATGTTAAAAAATGTGTTATAATGTGTGGTAGAGGTGTGTCTCGAATATATAATCCTTTAATATCATTAATTATAATTCATGGAGACACTTTTGGTAATATTTACCTCCCTATAGTGAATAATTTTTAGTATTTACAAGAATTTCACTCCCCTTTAACTATAAAAAGGCACTCACACTCCCCATTTCTTCACACCTATCAATATTTTTGGATCATGAAAACCCTATACAAATTATGTAGAATAATAATATAATAATTATTTACATCATCAATAAGACCTTTCATGGTTTTAGTATAAACCTAAGGATGATACATGAAGAAGACAAGGTTAAAATAGGTTCAACCAAAAGGAAGAATTTATTTAGGAATTTTCTCATCTCAATTTTATTTCTATGAGATATAAGCCATATTCAACACTAATTTATTTTTTAGTGTATATAATGAAAATTACTGTATTTTATGAATATTATACTTAAATTATAGGTACTTACATATTAATTTTATGATCTCTCTTTCATGGGGTTTTGGGTATCAATGTTACAAAATTGGTAAGGGTTTTTGTCACAATTCACCTTCTTTGAGAACATTATTATGTTATAAAATATTTTATTATATAAGATGTATATACTTCTCCATTGATTTGTTATATCATCAATACCCTTATTTTTTATGATATTATATGTTTCATTTAATGTTATTACTTCATGGGGATTACAATTCAAAATTACAAAAGTGTTAAGAGTCTTGTTATAATCTCAATGCTTATCAAGACTGTGTATTATTAAGTATACAATGTTTAAATATTATAATTATCATTAATTAAATTATACTCTCATTATTCAAGTTAACTACAAGAAATAAGTAGCATTTTTTTAATATTTGGTATCAAAAATGTTTGAGAAGATGTTTTTAGTAAAATTCAATTTCATTTCTCTCTTTGGTCAAAAATCATGGTTCTTTCAAAACAATGTCATAATTGTTTTTTTAAAAATATTTATAAATGATATTTTAAGATCATTTTCTTAGGGAATAGATTTTTGAAATGTTTTAGATGATTTCTAAAGTCTATTTTATAAAATTTAATGGTTATTTTAAAAAAAAATTGGGTTTTCAAAATGATTAATTTTTTAATGTGATTTACAAAATAAAAAGGGTATTTTCTTCAAAAAAATTATTTTATTTTAATGTTATTTTAATTAATAAATTTAAAAATCCTTATTGTTCCTTATGATAAAAATTGGATATTTTTTTTATTATACCATCCCCATCCTTTCTCTAAATGGGTGCATATGGTTTTAAAGGGATTATTTTGGAACCTATTTCTATTCCATGGGATGAACATGTTTCAAATAGATTGTTATGAATTTAATTTATTTTATAGGGTTTAACCATGACTCAATGATATAGTTATCAAACCCATTTATTTTTCATGGGTTAAAAATGTTATAAATATATTGTTATGGAACCTGTTTGCTTTCCATGGTTAAATCATATCCTGAAAGGAATAAATATTGTTTCAATGAGTAATGATGAAAAAATTATCTATTTTATTTATTCTTGTTGTGGTTATTGTAAATTATCAATGATTGGTGCATCATGATAGTAATTGATAAGCCTTTTACATATTAACATGGGACATCCTCGATAACACCAGGTAAGCCTATTATATATTAACATGGGGTGGCATAGATGACACTTGGTAGGCCAGTTATGCTTATCATGAGGTGTCCCAGACAATGCCGGGTAAACACGTTTCAAAATACGATGGGGTGGACTATAAACGATTATCTAATCTTGATAAAACTTATCATGGCGTGGACCAAAGAGCTATTGGTAAGCCCGTAGTATATTAAATGATTTGTGAACCTAGATAATGCTCCATTGAATTGGGTAATGATTATTTTGGAATTAATTTATATGGTAATTACAATAGAATGTGTTTTGAAAGTGATTTATGAATGTGATACTCCATGTTAAAAAAGTGTTTTAATTTCTTTTTATTGGTTTATAATGTTTTTAATGATCGAGATTGAAATCACATCGATCATAATTATTGATTCTGATGACTCTTACCTTTTCCATGTTTTCATAATATATTATCCAAGTATTGATGGGTTGTAGTTATTTTATGATTTTATTATGATCTTTGATTATGTCATTCTACCCTTAGAAATATTTTGTTCTCTTTAATGACATTAAATTACTAATGATTATGTCTCCCCTTAGAGGGAATTCAATCTCACACATCTTTTGTTTCATTTTCCCAATGTTTTAAAGAATTATGTTGAATTAGTTATTTATAGAAGGTATTTTATATGAATGATGATGTTGTATTAATGTGAATAATTAAAGTTGGATTGAGTGAATGAAGGGCTCATTTAAAGTCTTGTGAGTTATTTATATTTGAGTTTTTCTTAATTCTATAAAAATATTAATATTAAAGTTTCTTGATGTTTAAGTTATCAATTTTTTTGATATGTTAAGGTTTGGAGGAAAAAATTGGGTTACATATATCATAATCGAATCTATAAATTTAAATTTATTGATTTCATCATATGATTCGGGGGTGTGGGTCCTAGGATATTTTTGTTGGCATCAAAGGACAATTTAGATTAATTTTTTTATTATTAGGTTTTAATGTGAGGTTATCTTATGATTTATAGATATTTCATTGGGTATAAGTATAAGGATTATCGTAAGTTCAATGTCTTAGACACCCTATTGAGATTTTATTCGGTGAGAGATTAAAGTGACTGATGAATTTTTTGTGACGATTTATTAGGTTGCTGTATTTTTAACCCCCAGTATCAATATGATGTGTTTTTATGGAAGATTTATTTTTTAGTATTAAAGAAAAAATAAGGTGAATAACATATAGACTAGGTGAAAACTATCACATTCAGTTAGGTGGTGGGGCTTCAACAAATCACCGAAGGACAATAAGGTTTTTGTGCCTACCAATAGCCTTCATTATGTCCTGATTAATTTGATATTTTCATAGGTAAAGAGTAATTTTTTTAAACCTATTTATTTTACTTGAGGAATAATGGATGAATTATCTTGGAGGAGTGTATGATCAAATAATTTTAATCTTTGGGTTTCAAATAAAGTCATGAAAATATTAAATAATTTTAATGATAGTTATTTATGGAATTATTTTTTTTAAATTGTGAATTCTTATTTATTTTTTATGTTTAATGTATCATATTAATATTTATTAATTTCGGGAAGTATCTTAACTTGTGATAATAATTTTCGTTCTAGTTATTGTTAAATGATATGAGAAATATCTTCTTATCCCTTTTATGGTTATGTGGTGTTTTTTTGTTCTTTGAGCTTGAAAAAATCAACCTTAATACAAATCATCTAAGAAAAAAGATGATTTTGTGGTGGAAATTTATTAAGTAGTGAAATTTTAGTCATCAAGTACGTATATTTTCATATTATTTTAATCTATATAGAAAGATAATTCCTTAAATTTAGGAAAAGGTTCACAAATAAAAGTTTTCCATGTACCTTCATTTCTGATGAACTGATGGCATTTTTATCATCATAAATTTATAGTTTTGAGGCCTTTAACATTCCATTAATCATTCCCATTTATGCGAACAATTACCTCAATCATTCTCTATAATAATTCAAATTTTTTCTCTATTCTGACCTATGTTCTCTTATTTGAAAACCTAGTTATGTGTTATTACACAAGTTATTTTTTACCTACCATTATCAATTATTATGAAAATGTTTTATTAACCCTTTTTACTATTTGGGTTTATAATAAAAGTATTTCCGAATATAAATCCTTTGTTTCCTAAGATAAAGTTTAAATTGTGAGGATGAAATTAATTAGTGTGGGGATGATATAACACCCTAATTTTTTTAAAGAAGGAAATTATATTCAATATTGTATAGGGTTCAGAACTTTAATTTTTATCATATAATACATGAAACAATGAGTTTCTTCAATATCATACAGTACAAGTAAGACAGAGCTTTGTTGAACAATAATATACAATTAATATTATTATTTAACATGATACTTGTAACCTATCAATTGGATGGGTGGGTCTGGAAAAGATTAAGTGAATTATAAAAGTATTTTTTAATCATGTATATAAAATAAATTATTTAATAAATAAATAATTGGAAATGAATATAAAAATATATTTGAAAATAAATGGAAATATTTTTTTGAAAAACTATTTAAATTCTCACCAATGTGTTTTGTACTAATAAATTTAAAAGTCACACATTATTGATTATATTATGAAATTTATATTTAATATATTCAATATATGTTTTAACATTCATCATATTTTTTTGTCAACAAATAAAAATAAATCCAATTTTTTCCTAAAAAATATTTTTATATCATTTTATGACATAAATATTTTTATATCTAATTTTTGAAAAATTAATAATTTTAATTTAAAAGAAATGTAATTTTATAATGTATAATATCAAAACTATATTAGAGTGATTTTTTTGTATTTTTCTGAAATGTTTCATGTTTTAATGAATAATTAAAAATATATATTTCTAGTTGAAAAATGACTTTTAACGGAAATTATTTATAAAGAATAATTATATTTTCAATTGTATTTATAGTAAAATTAGATAATTTTTATTTCAATTAATTTACTTTAGGTTACTCTAACCTTGTTCATAATAAATTTATTTATAAAAATTGAGTAAGATTTTAGACTTTTACACATTAAAAACCGTCTTTCTCATTACCTTTTTCAGGATTAATTTTAAATTAATTAATGCCTCTTCTATGTGTTAAATTTAGAAAAATAGATTATATATTTATAATAATAATTATTTTAATTATCTAATATGTTTAATTTTTTTTACAAATTTGATTTGTGAAAAAAATTAAAAATAATTAAAGTGATTGTGGACAAAACAAGGTTACTTTTTGGTAAAACATAGAATATAAGGTGTAAAATGACCCAAAACTTGTGCAACGTCGATATTATCAACATATTTATAACATTATGACATTAGGGTCTATATTTTTGAGTTTTTTGGAAGCTTTTTGAGAAATATTTCTCATGTAATATGTTAAATAATGAAAAATTCAAAAAAATTACATTTCTTCCATTAATTTTCTATAAAGGCTTTGGGACAAGGAAAATACTACAATTATTTAGTTACAAATATTATTTTAGAAGAGAGTTGATTTAGTGATATCCAAATTATTTATCATTAATATTTAGAGATGATATAATTACATTTAATTCTTAATTAACACCAATGAATGGGATAATTAGTTAATAATGAAATAAAATAAATGATTCAAAAATCATTTCAGGTGTTTATGTTAACCATTAATTTTCAAAAAACATAATATTTTAATTTGACGAATTTTGAATTCATTTTTAGAATTAGTGGGTACAAAATATCTAATACGTATTAATATTATTTAGTCTTAAAGGATAAATTACATTGGTTAGAAAAGTAGTTTTCCTAATGAAAAAAACCAAAATTGTAAAAATTGGGAACCATAGAAGTTAAGGAAATGTTTAAAACATGTGTTTTTATATTTTTTAGAGGTGTCTCTAGACCCTAAAATACCTTAAACCCATTAATTATCAAAATTTTGTCACATGAGGTATGATTGACATTCCAATAGTGAATAATTTTGAGTATTTACAAGAATTACACTCCTCCTCAACTATAAAAATGAACTTATTCACCCCCTTATTCATACCTATCATGAATTTTAGATCATCCAAATCCTACCAAAATAACATAAAAAATTATCTAAAATCATCCTATAGTCCTTACTTTTGGAGGAAATCACAAATTTTTAGTTTTTATTTTAATATTAACGAGGATACCCAAAGACAAGGTGGTTAAAGCACGTTCGACCAAAATTAAGTGTGAGGTAACATATTTTCCCATCAAACATTTATTTCTATGAGATGCATGCCATATTCACCTCTTATTTTTTTCTGTGGATATACTCCCAATGAATGTATATTATGATTATTATACATAAATTATGTTTATTTACTTATCCATTTAATGTTCTCCACTTATTGGGGATTGCTGTTTTAGAGTTACCAAAGTGATAACATTTTTTGTCACAAATGTCCCTCTTTTGAGATATTTGTTATGTTATTAATCTATATTATTTTATAATATTTATATACAATCAATTTAATATGTTATATGATGAAAATATTTATTTTTCATGATATTTTTAATTTTATTTAATGTTATTCCATCATGGGTATTATGATTGAATGTTACAAAAGATTTAAGAGTCTTTTTTAAATCTCATCGTTTATTGAGATTTTAATGATTAAGTATTGAATATTTATATATTATAATTCTAATTATTTCTATTATCTTATGTTTATTCATGATATGTATAAGTAATTGTACAATTTTTTCCAATCTTTTCTACTTATTCTTTTTGGGGAATTGTTTTTAAAAAAATTAGACTCCATTTAACTCATTAGATAAAAATAAATCTTCTTTAAAAACAATGATTTATAAAAAAAATTAAAAATGTTTGTAAATGATATTTTAATATAATTTTCATGTTAAAAGGTTTAAAATATTTTCTTGTATTAAAAATTCTTTTAAATGATTTCCAAATCTTTCTTCAAGAAATTTCAGGGTTATTTTCAATGAATTTTTTTTATAAATGTTTCATATTTGGTAAATTGATTTTCAAAATTAAAAGGGTATTTTCGACAAAATTATCTTACTTATATTTTAATGGTATTTACATTCACCAAATACAAGAACCCTTTTTGTTGATTATGCTTTTATGTGGATATATTTTAATGATACCATCCTCATTCATTCTTTGGATGGACTAAGATTGTTTCAAAGAGATTATGCTGAAACCCAATTCTTTTTCAAGGGTTAACCACATTTCAATAAGATTATTATAGAAATTTTTTCATTTCAATGGGTTGACCCTTTTTCAACTATATTTTTATGGAAAAAATTTAATTTAAATTTGTTAATGAGGTTTTAATGAGACTATTATAGAACCTATTTCCCTTATATAGGTTAATAATTTCCTGAAAAAATAAATATCATATCAAAGAGTTATTATGAAATAAAATAACTATTTTCATTATTCATTTGGTGGTTCTTGGAAATTATAAATAATGGATTCAACCAAGTATCACTGGTATGACCATTACATCTTAACATGGGGTTGCCTAGATAGATCCAGAAAATTCCATTACAACATAACATGGGGTGGGCCAAATAGAATAGGGTAATCCTATTATAACTTGAATTAGGGTGGAAAATATTTTTTTAGGTATTCCTCTTACATCTTAACATTGGTGTCCCAGATAACTATGGGTAATCCTATTATTGATTGACATGAGTTTTCATAGATAGTGTTGAGTAGCCCTGTAATATCTTAAACGATGGGTGCTCCCAAATAGCACTCAATGCATTGGTTAATGAATATATTTTATGTCAACCATATGGTTTTTCTAATTAAAATCCTTTGAAATTATTTTATGATATATATGATTCTAATTAACAAAAAAAACTTTATCTTCTTGTTACATGGATATAATTTCTCTCATGATGGATATTAATATCTCTTGGATCATGATTATTTATTTCAATAACTCATTCCTTTTCTATGTTTTTATAATTTATGATCCATGTATTTGTGAGTATCAATCCTTTCATGACTCTCTAACCCTCAATAATTATGTCTTCATACCCATATTAATATCAAATTAATAATGATTGCATTAAATTTCTAATTCTTATGGTTACTCTTATTTATAATTTTTTCCCACCCTTATCTTCTTTATTTTTCCCTATACATTAAATAATGGTGATGAAAATTAATGTTTATAAGGTATTTGATATGTATTATAATGATGTATAAATGTGAAAAATAAATGTGGGGTTAACTAAGAGGAATGCTCATTTAAATTCATGTGAATATTTTATGTATGATTTTGTCACAATTCTATAAAATACTAAACTTAAATGTCTCTAAATGTGTCAAGGGATCCAATGATTCTATTTTATGTTCTATGATTTAAAAAAAAATTGTTTTATAGTTATGAGTATTTATGATGGAAATGAAAAGTTTATGATTTCATCCTAGGATCCAGGAGTGCGGGACGAAGGCTGTAAAAAATTTAATTTAGGGATACATATATTTTTATAGTTTTGATAACATATATGAATCATATCTTTTATAATTTTTGAGACAGAATTTATATATAATTTTTTATAATTTTCAATTTTTTATCAATGATGTAAATTTCATAGGGAATGTCATCCAAAATGTGTGTATTTCAATTGGATCCAATAAATTTGAAGTGATAATTTTTTAAAATAATCCCAATAATTGTTTCCATATTATATGATTTATTATTTTAATAATTTTTCAATGAAATTAATATATGGTTTCTAATAATTAGTATCATTGTGATAGTTTTATCATAAAAGGTTGTGTTGTTTTAGTGGGATGATAAATGAAAGGGCACTTTTCATGAGTTTTAAAGAATTCACACTTTAGTTATAGTTTTAACAACACCTATTTCTATAAATGAATATTCATAATATTATGGTGTATGAAGAGATAATTCATGATATGTTATTATGAAATAGTATAATTTAGTGACATATATATATCAAGATAGTTGTGTCCCATTGAAAGGAATTGGAATACCCAAAAAAAAATTTATGTTGTAACAGCTCCCATATTATAAGAAATGAATTTTTTTTCAAATTTTAATTTAAAATAATTATTTTGGTTGTTTTATTTTTCAGATTTGTTTACTATTGTTAGGGTGTCCTTTTTGGGGATTCATGAATTATTGATCAAGGTATTTTAGTTATTTTATCTCTCATTCTATTATAAATCTTCTGTATTCATTTTCTAAATCACATGTCATCGATCTGGATAGATTTTATAAGGTATCTATTAAAATCATCATCCATATATTCACTATTGGTTATAATGTTTCATTGATTTCCAATTATTATTCTCTAATTTAGGATTTTTTCAGTTTTTGAGTAATCCTTTGAACGATGTTGAATCATCATATGATATTCGATGAGTGGGATTCTATTGTGTCAATATAGGTGGTCCTTAACCATTCCTAATGTTTTATACCATAATTCATGTAATTTGTGAAATATAGTCTCATAAATCATTTGTGATTAATTGTAAAATATTCTGAATTTTTTCCCATGACCAAATATAAGTCGGGTAAGCATGTATATGGCCATGATGGACCCTTTGATATCAATGATTTCAAACAATGTCCACTGAAATTTGTGTTCTTTATATAGATTGTGTTGATCTATATGATAGATAAATAATGGAATTCTATGTATACTATATTCTAATAATGTGGACATTTTTAGGTTCCAATTAATATTGTTGATTAGGATATGGCAACTCACCTCAGTAGATAATAATGTTTTATCTCTTATTGAGAAATTGATGTTTTTATATATCCATATTTGTCATGTTCAACATTTATAAGGGTTAGGTGGCATATATGTTAAGATTAAGTTATTACTAAGGGAATGTAACATGGGTATGACCTAGTGTTGTTTAAGTATAGTTTCTTATAGTGTGGGTGGAATTAAATCCAAATAAACCTAATAGTTTTACCGCACTCAAGAATATAAAAATTTGGGTTATTACAAACTATGAATAGATTAGAGTAAAAAAATAGTGAAGGTGATTAAAATTAAATGTATAAAATTTCAAACACTTAACCAATAAAAAATATCATAAAAAAATAAAAAATATAGATTAAACCCAAACAAGTACCACTAGATAACAATATATAGAATCCATTAAAATATATAATATAAAAGATATTAACAACAATTATAGCCACATGAAATATTTTCATTTCTACCAAACTTGTATGATTATTAATAAACAAAGCTGTGGTATAACTTCCAAACCCTAGAACATCATTCATCTCATGGATTGGACGATATTTCTTCCACACATTATAGATACTTCGACAACCAATTAATAAAATAAATATTTATCCCAAAGATCCTCTTCGATAAATCGGATCAATAGAAATTCCATTCGTAGACTATACATGTTCACATCATCATCTATAAGGTACCTAAATTGATATTCCTAGAATCTCATTGATATTATAAGATAATAAGTATTTATTATAGTGATATAATTTAAATATTTTACATTTTATACTAAACATATGGATGAACTAAGTAATAGGATAAAAAAAATACACATGAAATCTCTCAATAATTCTAAGTTAGTGCATATGAAATAGGAATATATGTTTTAACATCAATGTTATATCTATCATTCTTAAAATAATTGTATTTATTTATAGAAATAAATTTAATAAATTTATTCATGTTCTTTGAGTTCATTTATAAAAAAATATTTAAGTTAGTTTATCATCCATTTAAATAATTTATTGTGATTTCATAATGTTTCAGAACATACATGCATCAAAATCAGATCACTAGAAATTATGATTATAAAGTTATGTCTTTATAAAAACATTCCCAACAACACATCGAGTATGTAAATGTCAAAGGAGGGTTGATTTCCTTATTTTTCCATTTTTTATATTTTAATAATAAAATTTAATACTTTCAATCATTTTAGGCATGTTATTAATTTATTTATTAAAACAGTGGTAATTTTCATTGAAATCATTCATTTGGGTAAAAAGTTGTGAAAAAGTTGAAATTGTATATTTTATGAGATTTTTGTGATGTTTTTTTACCTTAATCAAGGACTAAAAGAATAATAAGGGAAAAAGTGCTCCAACTATACATATGGAGGATTAAAGGGATACATAATGGTACGTCATGAACTTTTTGAGGGAAGGAAACCACTATATAAGGGAAAGTTCTTAATTTAAAATGTTCAATAAGGGTACTTCATGCACTATGTAAAGGTTCCAAAGGCATTACATAAATGCAAAGGATACACTGTGTAAAGGTAGAAATAGGTGTGTGATGATAAATTAGTCGATAAGTAAATGAACATTGAGATTTTAAAGAGTTGGGTAAAGGTAAAATTATTTTTCTCAAATATACGTAAGGGTAATACATGGATCACATAAGGGTCACATGGCCTTAACATATTGGTACCATGTGGATAAAAGAAGATTCACATGGGTAATATTCTACCACAATCCACACCTATCATCTTTGATTTCTATCTCCTACAATACTAGAAATATCACCATTACCCATAGTTTAAAACCATGGGTATAACCCTTCAAATCGTGGGTATAGGATATACCCATGCTTTCAGAAACCGTGCGCTGTAGTGCCGTCACAATAGGTTTATAACCACAATTCTCTGAAAACCATTGGTATAGACCAAGGAAAACTGATATTACCAATTTTTTGTTAAACCATGGGTATAATGATTTATAGTGCCCCATATTTACCCATGGTTTACCAAACCGTGGGTATAGACTAGTTCCCTGGGCCGACCAGCTGCACCTCCCTACCATTCTGCACCTGTATTAGCACATATACATGGAAGGTCAAACAGGATGATCGATAATCAAAACTAATCCCTAACATCTAAACAACTAAACTAGAAGTGTAAATCCACTCTATGGATGTTTAAATACATGACCCTCTCTATATAAAAATATCATCCTTACCACATATATATGAAAATGAAAGCACAATACCGAAACAAGATGATTTACAATGTTTAGTGAAAATCCTACTTACCATGTTGGATATACAAGACCACATGGATACTCTAATAATATCAATACTAATTGGTCATACACCATGACTATAAAAATCCATCAAATGGTTATACACCCTATCCTTTATTCAAAAATTGGGTATACACCACAATTTAAAATTCCTTCAGTGATTGGTTATATACCCCATCTAAAATATTCCTATAGCTATTTATATACCACATCTATAAGATTCTTTTTAGAGTGGATCATGTGTAGAAAAATAGACTTCTATAAATGGTATACCTCAATAAGAATGTTGGATCACTATATCTTGTGTTGAACTACTTGGAGATCTTTAACATCTTTTGAGACATGTATACTTGTCTTGAAACTTTTTCTAGATCTGGGATGATTTGGATATACTCAATTTTCAACTTTATATAACTTTATCCAAAATGTTTTCCTTATATATCTTCTTCTTACAAAACTCTATGCTTCCAGTTCTTCATACCTCCTTTTACCAAAATTCACTTTTGATAAAAGTAGATCATAAAATCCCCTTCTTCAACTCTTTTTATTAGTAACTCTCAATATATGACATTCAATATTCCTTCTTTTTCATATACATAACTCATGTGATGTTCCCTCTTTATATATGAAGTTTTACTCTTATTGATGTGGGAATGTATGTGCTTCAATTTGAAATTCCTACTACCTCAAGAATTGACTACTTTACTATATTCCAAAGATATTGGTATTTGACTTTGTCAATGCTCCCACAAAATTCATCATCAGATATATTTAACTCATCCTAAAATCTCATCTTGAACCATGAACATTCTTTCAAGGAATATTTATAGTTGAATGTTTACATCAAAATCATCATAGTGATTAGCTTTATAATAATATAATTCCCTTTTGGAATCTTACAAAAAGTGTACTTTTGATGTAATAAATATGATCATTATCATTCTTCCATTTTCTCAACTCAAACTTAAATAAAGTCATTCTTAATAGCCCTCTATGACAACCACTAATCACTTTAATAGAAACTATCCAAAAATGGAATCCTTTAGAGTCCCTTAGACTCACATCGGTAGTATAATGGTACCCGAAAATAACCTCCATCAAAAAGAGTCATTACTTCCAAAAGAATTCAATATATGTGGTCCCTAAACTCAAGAGTTATACCTCAATATCTATAATCTTGTGTAAATGGTCTCAATACACAAAGTGAAAAAACAATCTCCCCCTAGAAAATACTTGATCTCTTATACAATGATCTATCCAATTTAACATTTGAAAACACTAGTTGGCATCCACAAGACATTTCTAAATAACGATCTCACACCATCACACATGATTTATAGCTCAAAAACCAACCCCATGAAGAATATAAAACCAAACCATATAGAAATTATCCTACTAAACTTTCAAAAATAACAACCCCATTTAAATAGACTCTAAAATCGATAGGATCCAACAAGTATGATCTTTGTGTAAAAGTTCTCAGAATGTGGTACTCACAAGTCAAATTTTGAAACTAGGGTGAAAAATATGTAATAGATATTTAGGGAGAAATTGTACCCAATGTGTAGAATGGGGTTAATGAATTGTAACCTGAATGACCCTCATAGACCATGTTTCTTGGTCCACGTGGTTTGAACTTTTCGAAATTACATGGCATGTTCCTCCTAGTACACAGTGGGAACCCCTTCATAGACACCATCCCATATACCCAGCTCCACTAAAGTGTACAATCCTGAGTATATTGTGTGTACTCCTCATACATAGTGGGTAAACCCACTAAGGGTTCCATCTAAATTGTGTGTACTCCCCCTTCCCATCCCCTCCCCTTCCCTCCCCACTGCCCAGCCCCAGCCCCTCCCCCTCCCTATCCCCTCCCCCTCCCCCTCCCTCCCCACTACCCAGCCCCTCCCCCTCCGCACATGCCCAACACCTCCCCCTCCCTCCCCACTACCCAGCTCCTCCCCCTCCCACTACCCATCCCCCCCACCTACCTCCCCACTTCCCATCCCCTCCCCCTCCCCCTCCCTCCCTATTGCCTAGCCCCTACCCCTCCCCCCATCCCAACCCCACCTCCCTCCCCACTGCCCAGCTCCTCCCCCTCCCCCCTGCCCAGCCCCTCCCCCTCCCTCCTCACTACCCAGCCTCTCCCCCTCCCCCTCCCCCTACGCAACCCTTCCCCCCTACTCAGTCAAGTAGAATGGCATATTTAGAGGAACTTTTGGATAAAAAACACATTAAATAAAAAACACAAACATGTATCGCAAAGTCATTAAAAAATTGATATATATACCAAGTATCCACCATAAACAGAAAATGATTTCAATTTTCAAGACTTTCTCGTGTTAAAAGATTAAAAAATCAAGAAAAAACATAAGGGTGAATACCTCCTGAAAGTACACAGTGATCCTTTATTTCTAAATAACATCCTGAGCCTTTCTAAATGCGATGATAGTTCAATATATCCAAAACATACACAAATCTACAGCCCATTATTAAAATTAAAAAGTTGTTGTAAAACATGAATCAAGATTCCACTAAACATGATTTTTCTTTTGTGTTTGGATTCTTCCTAAAACACCAAAACCACATTAAAAATTTTGAGAAAGAAAAGCTGAAAACCAAAAAGAGCATATGCTACATCTAAAACAATTAGTCAACTCTGAATATTTATATAAAAGTCATATCACATACCAATTAGAAAAGTAAAATGATATATTTAGAGAAAATTTTGGATAAATACACATGAAATAAAATACACAAACATATATCACAATTTCATTCAACAATTGATATAAATAAAAGTATCCACCATTAACAGAAAATGTTATCAATATTCAAGGCATGTTTGGGTTATCAAGATTAAAAAATCAGCTCCTCATATCACCCCTGTCCAGAAAATTAACCTCCCCCTCCCCCTCCCCCACCCCTCTATCCAGCCCCTTTCTCATGCCTAGCTCCCCCTGCCCAGCTCCTCCCTCATGCCCATCTCCCCCATACCCAGCCCATCCCTATGACAACCCTGCTTTTTATTATAACTTAAACATGATTTATTACATAAAACATCACTTGATACAACAAAGAAGATCGAGAGTTTTAGTGTATTTGGGGCTTAGGATCATTACATAAAAACATAAAACATGAAATACAACATCTTTATTCAAAACTTCCTTTACATGACCACTATATTCCCTTGTACTTAAGTATTGCATGGGATAACCTGAGGACATGCATAAGAAAAGGGTGAGCTATAAAGCCCAGTAAGGGAGCACACATGGAATAACATGAGGAGTATAATAAATGTTAGACAATAGGAATATCAATAGAGCGTAAGAAAACCATGAACATAAAGTCATGATAATTCATGATAATCATAACATGGAAATGTGGCAACAACACTTAACATGGAATTAGCATGAGCCAAGGCCCATTGCACATGGAGCATGAGTAAATCCTCATTGCACATAAAGCATGAGTAAAACCTCGTTGCACTTTAATATGCATGATTCAACACTCATTTCACATGATGTATCATGATACTATACTTTACCCAATGCATTGGAGCGTTATAAGGGTGCACCCTTCTTAAACATTTCATTTCATGCATAAGTGTGCCACATGGATCTTAAAACATGGATTCATAAAACACAATCATTTATTCAACTATAAAGTAATGTGGAATTCATAAATGAAACTTTACAATAAATATGTAAATGTGCATAAAGGTGAATACCCTTGATGGAGAAATGGGCATGGTATTCACTACACAATGATATTGGCTTAAAATCGGTGCGATTTCGGCAGCGTAACGTCGTGACATAAGAATTCAAAAAAAAGTTGATGACAGAGAAAGTGGTTTGTCGTCATATTTATATGTAATGGATAGTAAGGAGGTCATATAGATACATGTCCCAACAATTATAATGGAATTTATATTCATGATACAAAATTATTGCTTGAATGTAAAAGAGGAGAGAGAAGTTCTTTTCGGAATTTCGGCATAGTAACGGGTGTAAATGGGATGTATTTAATGAAAGAGAAAGGGTATCCCATCATTAAAACATAAATAGGGAATTATGAGGGAGGTGAACAACCATACCCCAGCATTTATAATTGAAATTAAAAGGGAAAAATAACTTAAATTGTTTTTGACAAAAATGAGAAAGGAAGAAAAAACCCTTACTTGGAAGTGTGCTTCCAAAGGCTAGAGAGAGTCTTATTGGGAGATTAGGGCACCTTGGGAGGATTCTATAGAGAGTAGGGTAGAGTTTGGATGGACTCCAAGGGATTTGAGTGAGGAGGAAGTGGGATCTTGGGTGGGTTTATATAGGAAAGGTGAGGGAATTCTTTATTATTTATGTTTTGGACCCCTTATATTACATTAATCCAAACCACAAACCATCCCATGGTTTTTGCACATGGTTTTTGGAAAAGGGAAGAGGAAAACAATATTTTATAAGGCCAAATTCCTAACGTCTTAAAATATTAGGGTTGCTTATGTAGAGGTTACTCACACTCCTTTGGAAATTAATTTAAAAAGGAAAAGTGTTGAATAAGTCTTGAGGGGTCCATTATTGTTTTGAAAAGTAAGTCAAACAAACCCAAAATCACATTATTTTATTGCTAAAACATATATTGGACGAAAATAAAGATTATATTATTTTATTACATCACTATTGAGTCATTATGATGGCATAAAACACATTATATATTTAAATTGTATTTAATTTTTACCCAAAAATTTGACTGTCTCAGAAAATTATGAAAAATTCACCGTAGGATAATTTCGACGTCCTAATTCCAAAAATAACATTTATTTTATCTAAATATTTTTCTAAATATGTGAATTTTCACTTTTAAAATAAAAACAAACATTTATCTAAAATTCACTGGTTTTGACAGAAATGGCTTTCAAACCTTAATAAAAATTTTAATTGCACTCATAAAATTATAATATAATTTAATAAAAAATAATTTAATAATATTATTATTATTTTATTAAAATATTATTTAATTAAAAAATCCCTTAATTTAATAAAATATATTTCCTAATTAAATAATAACTAAAGAACACCATTTGTACTTTAAAACCTTTTTACAATGTATCAAAAATTACTTGAAATTATATTAATTATTATATAAAAAATAATGTACATGAACATATTACTACTTATTTGTTACATAACCCATTAAAACAGCTACAGAAGACCTAAGGGTAAGGTTTGCGATGGTGACAAACTCTTGGGGTGGCTCGAATAACATATCTTGAGTGGTAATTTCAATCAACTTCCACTTTTCCCGCATACGATCACGTTCGAGCTTGACATGATGAAGCTCAGCTTGGGCTTGGTCAAGGGTGAAGCCCAAAGATTCCACCTCTTGTCCGAGCTCCAAAAAATGGGCTTCAAATAGGGAAATTCTACTGGATGAGTCCATCACTTCTTTTTTCTGAGTAAATTTGATTTGTTAAAGCCCTATATTTATACTAATCATGTGATCACTATTCAACGGATATATTAGCAACAGTCAAAATTCATAACATAAACCCAAAGAAGTTAACACTTTATATAAACATAAAGAGATATTTAATTAGATCAAGAGGGATTTCCATTAATGAAACTTTGGATCGTTACAATATTCCCCCCTTAAGAAATTTCGCCCTCGAAATTTTCCTTTTCCCACACTAAAACAAATGTGGGTAACTCAGCTTCATCATATCCTCCGATTCCCAAGTTGCTTCTTCAAACTTGTGGTTTCTGTACAACACCTTAATGAGGGGCATTGTCTTATTTTGTATAACTTTTTCTCTACGATCTAAGATCTTCACTGGTTCCTCCTCATAAAAAAGATCATCTTCCAATTGTACCACCTCATAAGAGAGTACATGTGAAGGGTCCGATATTTAGTTCCTTAAAAGGGATACATGAAAGACATCGTGCACCTTGTCCATGGTAGGTGTAAGTGGTAGTCGATAGGCCACAACCCCAACACGATCAAGAATATCGAAGGGGCCGATGTACCTTGGACTTAACTTCCCTTTCTTTCTAAACCTCATGATCTTTTTCCATGGAGATATGCGTATAAACACCATGTCTCCAACTTTAAACTCAAGGTCTCGTCGATGATTATCTGCATAACTCTTCTGTTGACTCTGAGCAGCCTTGATACGTTGTTGAATGGTTTTTACCTTCTCCACCATTTCCTCAACCATTTCTGGTCCAAGCATCTTACGTTTACCGACCTAATCCCAACATGCCAGTGTTCTGCACCTTTTCCCATATAGGGCTTCATATGGTTCCATTTGGATGCTTGAGTGGAAACTATTATTATAAGACAACTCAACTAGAGGAAGATGTTGATCCCATACTCCTTTAAAGTTCATTGTACATTCTCTCAACATGTCCTCAAGTGTTTGGATAGTCCGCTCGGATTGGCCATCAGTTTGAGGATGATAGGCCGTACTGAAGTTCAGTTTAGTATTCAGAGCATGTTGAAGAATCTTCCAAAACATAGAGGTGAATCTTGGATCTCAGTCAAACACAATAGATAGTGGTACTCCATGAAACCGTACCACTTCCCTAATATATATCCGTTCCAATTGATCCAAAGATAAATCCTCCCGAATAGAAATGAAATGTGCAGTCTTTGTAAGACGATCCACAACAACCCATATTGCATTATTGCCTTTAGATGTCCTTGTAAGTCCGGTGACAAAGACCATGGTGATGTTCTACCATTTCCATTCTAGTATGGGCAATGGTTGAATCATCCCCTTAGACTTCTGCGTCTCTGCCTTCACTTGCTGACACACCAAGCATTTTGATGTATATTTAGTGATCTCCTTCTTCATATTATCCCACCAAAATTTTTCTCGGAGATCTCGATACATCTTTGTGCTCCCTGGGTGAATAGAGAAATTTGATCTATCTGCATCATCCAAAAGTTCTTTCTTCATCTCCGGACTCGATGGAACACATAGTCTCTTCCCAAACCGCACAATTCCTTCTTCATTAATGTTAAACGCCTAGGATTTCCTTTTTTCGATAGCTCCCACTTTTTCTTGAATTCTCACATCATCATTTTGAGCATCCTTTAACCTTTCCAAAAGAGACCGTTGATCAATCATTTTTGAAAGGATTGATGAAGTTCCCTTATTTATGATTCTCATGTCCATCTTCATCAAGCCTAAGAAGATTGGATCCTTCTCAATTATCATAATTGATAGAATTGTTGGGTCCTTTCTACTTAGGGAATCTGCCACCTTGTTCTCTTTCCCTGGGTGGTAATTGATTGAACAGTCATAATCCTTGATGAGATCTATCCATCATCTCTAGTGCATATTAATCTATTTCTGTGTGAATATATATTTAAGACTCTTGTTGCCAGTATATATCTCACATTTCTCCTCATAGAGAAAATACCGCCAGATTTTCATGGCAAAGAACATCACCGCCAACTCCAGATCATGTGTTGGATAGTTTCTCTCATGGATTTTCAACTGGCTTGAGGCATAGGATATAACATTATCATTCTGAATCAGCACACATCTTAAGCCCTTCTTCGAAGCATCTGTTTTGGAGGGGTCCACATATATCCCATTGCTTGTGATGATATGGCCCAAGAATGAGACCTCCTTCAACCAGAACTCACACTTTCTGTACTTTTCATAGATCTTCTCCTTGCGCAAAGTCTCTAGTACAGTTTTTAAATTCTCCTCATGATCCTCCTTAGTTTTGGAGTATATTAGAATATCATCTATAAATACTACCACAAATTTTTCAAGGTAATCTCTAAAGACTCTATTCATCAATTCCATAAAGACTGCTGGAGCATTGGTGAGTCCGAAAGGCATTACTATGAATTCATAGTGCCCGTATCTTGTATGAAAAGCAGTCTTGGGGACATCTTCCTTCTTCACCCTTACTTGATAATATCCCGACCGCAAATCTACCTTGGAGAAGTATTGTACTCCACACAGCTGATCAAACAAGTAATCGATTCTTGGGAGTGGGTACTTGTTCTTTATCTTTATTTTTTTAAGTTCATGATAATCGATGAAAATCCACATTGACCCATCCTTTTTCTTGAAGAAGAGGAATGGTGCACCCCATGGTGAAACACTTGGGCGTATAAACCATTTATCCAGATTTTCTTGTAGTTGTTTCTTCAGCTATTCAAGCTCTACAACAGCCATTCTATATGGATTCTTTGATATTGGTAGCGCCCCAGGTATAAGTTCAATTGTGAACTCAACATCTCTTCTAGGAGGAAGACCAGGAAGTTCCTCAGGAAACACTTCTGTGAATTCCCTCACAATAGGCATTTATTCAAGGATGGTTTCTTCTTTGGACTCAACCATCTGAACCAAATACGCATGCTCATAGGGCAGTAATATCCATGCTTGAGATGATGGAGCTAAAAAAGATTCATCTTCCTCATGACACTTGTAAAGAATCGGGGGTCGATTCTTCCTATGGAGTGTGATTTCCCTCTCCTGACAATTTATGTTGGCTCTATATAAGGAAAGCCAATCCATGCCAAGAATTGCATCAAATTCCACCAGAGGGAGTATGGAGAGGTTCTCCAGGATATTCAATCCAAAGATTATAATAGGGGAGGACTTATATTCATGGGATGCAATGATTTCCCCATTTTCTGTACTCACCGACATCTTTACTTCCATGATTTGTAGTGGTGATGGGATTGTTATACTAAACTTTCGAGATATAAAAGAATGCGTAGAACCTGAATCAAAAAGTAAGTTCGCTATTCTTGAATGAATAACTAGCGTACCTCTCACCACTTCGTTGTCGGGGTTCACTTCAGTAGAAGTGATGGAAAAAGATCTTCATTTATGTCTTGGAGGTTGTTAGTTGCCTCAAGAAACCCTTGGATTAGGGCACTGATTTGAAAAATGACCCGGCTCTTTGCATTTGTAGAATTAAACAACACGTTGAGGTTTGAACGGAGTGTTCCTCTCCTCTTTCGCAGCCGCAGGTCCTTCTTACCAACAGTTAATAGCTAGGTGCCCTTCTCTTCCACACCTGAAGCATTTTCTCATCCCCTTAAGGCAATTTCTAGGGTGCTTCTTTCTGCACTTTTGGAAAGTGGGGTGCTGGATCTTCTTAGCACCGTTGGATTTATCCATCAGACCACCATAATTGAATTCCACCTTACGCTTCTTGTCCCCATGATACCCCTGTGATTCCCTGATCTCCATTTCGACCTTGAGGGCACATCGGAAAATTTCCTCATAGCTGTCGAAGTCACGGATCACTAATGCTTTCCGCAAGCTAGGCTTCATCCCACCAAAGAAGCGGTCAACCTTGCATTCAGGGGTAAAGACAAAGCCCGAATCGTATCATGCAAGCCTTGTAAAGTTTGGCTCGTACACTCCAACAGATTTTTCATCTTTTTTCTTGAGGGAAAGGAAGTCCCTTTCCATCTTATGCTGGAGGGTGCGCGGAAAATATTTATCGAAAAACATCTTCCAGAAATCCTTCCATTCCAACACCTCGATATCCTCCTTAGGCTTTGTATTTTTGATCAATTTCCACCATTGATCAGCTTCACCCTCTATACGATAAGCCTCTAGGAGAACCTTCTCTTGTTCAGAACATTGGAGGATGGAGAATATCTTTTCAATGGAGTTGATCCATTTTTCAGCAATCATGGGATCAGATCATCCACTAAAAAAATAGGCCTTTGTCTCATGAAGCTCTCGATAGTGACTTGTTCTTTCTTAGTGGGGGTTGAACGTTCCTCTTGACCCACGTTTCTATTCAAAAATTGAGTTAGCTGAAAGAGAATCGTGACAAAGTTCACGATTCCCGCTCCTATTGGATTGGGCATCTAATTAGTACAGTCATCACACTGATGTTAATATCGATTGTTAGCCCGATTCCTCCTATTACCGGCCATTGGCTTGAATAAAAGTAAAGTTAGGGGTAACACATAAATGGTAATCTAAAGACAAAAGTTGATGACTTATAAATAAACTTTCATTTCCTTAACTCATGAGTCTATAGGCTTCAATCTATGATTTTCATGATGTACTTTCTAAAATATATTCTTAGGAGATTTTTTTTAATTCCCTTAATAAGGGTTCATAATAAGCTTGTGAATTTATCAAAACAGATCCCCCGGGAGTGTCGTAACCAAGAGTACAAAAAGGCCCGTTGTCATGCACCAGTTCCCGTTCGAGTCTAGCTCAAAGCAGTGTTTTTGGGTTTTACCCCTAGGATACATCTGCACCAGAGCCGCCTCTACCTGCTCGTATCCAGATAGGGATGTATTTGTCTGATAAACCACTTAATCATTACTTAAAAAAACTTGGGGATATTTTTATTATACTTAGTATTGTCTCTAAGGCATTACTAGGGTTTCCTAATCCCAAATATAACTAAACCTATCCCCCGATACCAACTATGACAACCCTTCTTTTTATAACAACTTAAACATGATTTATTACATAAAACTTCACTTGATACAACAAAGAAGATCGAGAGGTTTAGTGTCTATGAGTCTTAGGATCATTACATAAAAACTTAAAACATGAAATACAACATCTTTATTGAAATCTTCCTTTACATGACGTCTACATTCCCTCGTACTTAGCATTGCATGGGATAACCTGAGGACATGCATAAGAAAAGGGTGAGCTATAAATCCCAGTAAGGGAGTACACATCGAATAACATGAGGTGTACAATACATTTTATACAATAGGCATATCAATAGACTGTAAGAAAAACATGAACATAAAGGCATGATAAACCATTATAATCATAACATTCAGATGTGGAAAAAACACTTAACATAGAATTAGCATGAGCCAAGGCCCATTGCACATAGAGCATGAGTAAATCCTCATTGCACATAAAGAATGAGTAAACCCTCATTGAACTCGAATTAGCATGAGTCAACACTCATTGCACATGACGTATCATGGTACTATTCTTTACCCAATGCATTTGAGCGCTATAAGGGCACACCCTTCTTAAACATTTCATTTCATGCATAAGTGTGACATATGGATCATAAAACATGGATTTATAAAACATAATAATTTATTACAAGATAATGGAATGTGGAATTCATACATGAAACTTTACAATCAATATGTAAATGTGCATAAAGGTGAATACCCTTGACGGATAAATGGGCATGGTATTCACTAAACAATGACATTGGCTTAAAATCGGTGCGATTTCGGCAGCGTAACGACGTGACATAAGAATTCATAAAAACGTTTGATGAGAGAGAAAGGGGTTCCTCATCATATTCCCATGTAATGGACAGTAAGGAGGTCATATAGATACATTTCCCAACAATTGTAATGAAATTTAGATTCATGATACAAATGTATTGGTTGAATGTAAAAGAGGAGAGAGAAGTTCCTTTCAGAATTTCAGCATAATAACGGGTGTACATGGGAGGAATTTAATGAGAAATAAAGGGTCTCCCATCATTCAAACATAAAGAGGGAATAATGAGGGAGGTGAAAAACCATACCCCAACATTTATAATTGAAATTCAAAGGGAAAAACAACTTAAAGAAAATTGGACAAAAATGAGAAAGGAAGAAAAAATGCTTACTTGGAAGTGTGATTCCAAAGGCTAGAGAGAGGCTTCTTGGGAGCATGGGGCACCTTGGGAGGATTCTAGAGAGAGTAGGGAAGAGGTTGGATGAACTCCAAGGGCTTTGAGTGAGGAGGAAGTGGGAGATTGGGTGGGTTTATATAGGAAAGGTGAGGGAATTCTTTATTATTTAGGTTTTGGACCCCTTATATTACATTAATCCAAACCACAAACCATACCATGGTTTTTTCCCATGGATTTTGGCATAGGGAAGAGGAAAAAAATATTTTATAAGGCCGAAGTCCGAAATTCTTAAAATATTAGGGTTTCTTATGTGGAGGTGAGTCACACTCCCATGGAAATTAATTTAAAAAGGCAAAGTGTTGAATAAGTCTTGAGAGGTCTATTAATTCTTTGAAAAGTAAGTAAAACAAACCCAAAATCACATTATTTTAATGTTAAAACATATATTGGGCGAACATAAAGATTATGGTATTTTATTACATAACTATTGGGTCATTATGATGGAAAAAACACATTATATATTTAAATGGTATTTAATTTTTACCCAAAAATTTGACTGTCTCAGAAAATTATGAAAAATTCACCGTTGGATAATTTCGACATCCTAATTCCAAAAATAACATTTATTTTATCGAAATAATTTTCTAAATATGTGAATTTTCACTTTTAAAATAAAAACTGATATTTATCAAAAATTCACAGGTTTTGACAGAAATGGCTTTCAAACATTAATAAAAATTTTAATTGCATTCATAAATTATAAGATCTTTTAATAAAAATTAATTTTATAATAATATTATTATATTATTAAAATATTATTTAATTTTAAAATACCTTAATTTAATAAAATAGATTTCTTAATTAAATAATAACTAAAAAACACCATTTGTACTTTAAAAACTTTTTACATTGTATTAAAAATGACTAGAAATTATATTTATTATTATATACATAAATAATGTACATGAACATAGTAATACTTATTTGTTACATAACCCCTTAAAACAGCCGCATAAGACCTAATGGTAAGGTCTGCGATGGTGAAAGAATCTTGGGGTGGCTCAGATAACATCGCTCGAGTGGTAATTTCAATCAACTTCCACTTTTCCGGTAGATGATCACATTCGAGCATGACATGATGAAGCTCAGCTTGGGCTTGGTCCAGGGTGAAGCTCAAAGATTCCACCTCTTTTTCAAGCTCCAAAAAATGGGCTTCGTATGGATAAATTCTACTGGATGAGGCCATCGCTTCTATTGTCTGAGTAAATTGGATTTGTTAAAGTCCTATATTTATACTAATCATGTGATCACTGTTCAACGACTATATTAGAAACGATCAAAATTCTTAACATAAAACCAAATAATTTGACACTTTATATAAATGAAAAGAGACATTTAATTAGATCACGAGGGATTTCCATTAATGAAACTTTGGGTCATTACAATCCCCGTCCTCCCTCATGCCCTACTTCCCCTCATCCCCAACCCCTCCCCCTCCCCCTCCCTCATTCCCAGTTCCCCCTACCCATCCCCTCCCCCTCCCCCTCCCTTATGCCCAGCCCCCTTTCCCAGCTCCTCCCTCATGCCCAGCTCCCCCCTTGCCCAACCCCTCCCCCTCCCTCATGCTGAGGTCCCCCTACCCATCCCCTCCTCCTCTCCCATATTTACTGTATACCAATCAATGATTAGATTCATTGACATCCCATGGTATATAGTTTTTTAGGAAAATAAAAAACACAGGGAAAGTGTTTTAGTTTTTGTTTCATGACTGAACTGCGTAACAATATAATCATAAATTGATAAACAAAAGGGAAAGAGGAAATGAGTGTAAGTTACTTACCTTTCCTTATAGATAAATCATAGTCCTGATCACATTAACACCACAATTTTGTGCCAAGGTTCGAGGTATTGCCTCAAAAGCAACTAATACATCTTTATAAGGCCACTGTTTAGAAAAAAACCGAAAACAAAAAAATGAATCACTCCAGGAACTAAAAATCATTGCATTTATGTTTAAAGAAAAAGATCAAAAGTAACTAAACCTTCTCAATGCCTTTTATAGATGAGCTCTCCTGCTTCAATGTGGATGACACAATCATACTCACCTGATGAACATCATCTGCATGTCGAGTATATGAAAGAGATATTAAGTCAATGTAGCTCCCTCCCCTCCTAGCCCTCCACTGTAGCCCCCCCTAGCCCTCCACTGCATCCCTCCCCCAGCCCTCCACTACAGCCCCTCCCTCAGCCCTCCACTACAACCCCCCATCCCAGGACTCCCCTCCACTGCTAAGGACAAGATTTGATGGCGAGATAATAATAAACACACCAAACCATAAAAAAAATATATGGAATGTGAAAAATACCTAAAGATTTGTCAAATAACACCCTTGATGAAAACATAAACCAAAATTCATTTCATTGCATAATGAAATTCACATACAAGAAGTCCACCAATACTAAAAAAAACACCAACACAAGTCTCTCTACTAAGTCAAAAATGGATGGAATTAATATCCCCCCCCCATTGCCAACATCGTCATCCCCATTCCTAGCATCATCATCATCAACAACCACATCGGTAACAACATCATCAAAAACATCATCACGAACATCATCACCAACCGCACATCACCATCATCATCAACAATCTCATGTCCAACAAGAGCATCAGAAACATCCTCACTAGCTCTATCGCCAACACCGTCATCCCCACTAGGACCCCCATGGGAGTCTCCCGAGGCATTATTTAAAGAGCGCATTGATTCCATACATGAATGAAAAGTGACAGCAACCTCGGATGGCAGTGACTGACTCAAAAATGACATATCTTTCATGAAATGTTCTTTCATTATATAACTTTTTCCATACTCCTCTTATTCTATAGGGGACAATGTTTTGTCACATCTAATTCAGCACATGAACTTTCCAACTCAGAGGCCTTAGAGGCTTTAGAGAAGTCCAATTATAACCAAAACCTATAGGGGACAATGTTTTTTCCTAGTCTACACTTGACTCTTCATGGATTCTCCACACCTAACACCGGACTCAAATGATCATTTGGCCCTAAGTTGTCAGCTTCCTTCTCATCCATGGCCTGCAAGGAAGACTGTTGAAATTATAAACATATTAAATTATGAATTTCATATTAATTTTTGAAATATAAATAATCAAACATTCAATTTTATCTTGTTTTTTTGAATTAACTGATGTTCCATATTTTTTTCTTACAAAAGCAGAATAATTTGGCATGAGGTATTGGACCTTTAATGCCCAATACAGCTTGCTGCATGTGAGAAATGAATAAATTTGTATTACAACCATATATGATAACTGCAAAAAATTTGATTGAAGTGAGTTGAAACAAATACGTACAAACATTGAGGCAAATGATAGTCATAAACGATTGGTGGTTTTCTGAAATGGTTTTCTGAAGTGGGTTTCAAGGAAATATACAACCGGTTTTGGAAAAATAGAGAAACCTCTTCCTAGTATAAGATGTGATTTCCAGGATACATGGACTAACCAAGAGAAGGCATGAATAAGTTATGATGACATGTTTTAAATAAGGACATTATTTTAATTCAGATGTACTTACCAGTTGCTTCTCATGCTCAGACAATGTAGTTCTCCCCAATGTGTGTAGATATGTCATTTCGTCTTTGTTTTTTTTTTGTTTTTTTACTGACACTTCCTGAGAAACAAAAAAACAATACAAGTAATAAAACATAAATTTTATATAAAAACCATTAAAGATGGGTTGTACCTTATAATGATCAGTCTTCCAATGTGTGAGCATTTTTTTATATTGAATTTTTGGACAGTCAGGTTTTGTGGGTACACCCTCTAACTCAGTACCCACTCTGCTCCTCCAAACAAAATGTAACTCATACTTGTGTGACTGCCAATACTCTCCAAGATCACTCAACCTAGCAGCTTTGGCAGCTTTTCCATTATGAAAGTTATATCGACTCTGAAATGAACATGTTAAGTCATATAAATACATTACTGATATAAATATAAATTTATAAAATTTCCATACCCATATATGCGCCAATGCCCTATCGTTGTTGTCAGCACTGATATGTCTCCATGAGACTAGTTCCACCGGAATGATATCATAATATTAGGATAAAGTATACATGAAACTTCTACACTTCTTAGCATTTTTACCTAACATTTTTTTTTGATAATTTTAATCCACCATAATCTGAGTTTTACAATTCCAGGAATCCCGCATTCGAGTGCGCCCACGTCGCCTATTAGAAGATCCCCCAAAATTATATAAGTGGTGAAGAGAGAATAGTTAAGTGACAATAGAATATGAGAAAAGTGAAATTCTATAATTGGAAACATTTATAAAAAAACCTGATGCAGGCTCCTGAATAGGTTGTGAGGCATCCGTGGACTATGATGGATCAGCATCCTCTGAAGGAAGTATCTTTTCCACATCATGCTCTGGTTGATCTTCATGAATAGGAGTGGAAACTGAAGGAAGATACTTGATATGTGTAGGATGGATGGTAGGAAAATGAGGTGAAAAAAATAAGTTAGAATATGTGTAGTAGGTATGGGGATACAAGAATGGATATGGAGATTGTGCAGGTGAGAACGTTGGTCGAGTCGATGTGGACATGGAAGGGGAAAAAGAGGGTAAATGGGATGATGACATCGATATGTATGGGAACATCCCAGGGGTATCAAGTGGAGGGAGGACATGTTTGGTAGATAGTATAACCACTAATGGGTCAGTGTGGGGTGTGGCAAGACGGGAGCTCCAACTAGGTCTAGGAGGATCCCTGCTCGGTCCCATACTGACAGGTGGAAACTATGGAGTAACAAATTTATATCCATTGATTATTAGATATTAGCAGTCATGAACCAAAGAATTGGGACAAAAAGACAACACCCTTAATTCTTGAGTAATGAAGTCTGCAGGTAAACTCAATACCTGGAATAGATATGAGTAATATAATTAAATATATATCTATATTTTAAGGTATTTAATGTAATGGTCATACCTTTGATTTCAACCAAGCTGATAACTCTTGGCTATGCATAGCCTTTCTCCCTCTCAACAGCAAAGACCAATTCACTCTACTAGTAATTTTTTATGGTCTCTACATAAAATGAAAATAAAATTATAAGGTATATGTGATATGATATCATATGATATAACACACACATATATATATATATTCAAATTACTTAATTGATATAGGAATCGAACAAACCATAATTAAAGAACATTGTATGATGTGCCATATTCGGCTCTTCAAAGCTCAATATAACCAATGTATATGACCTGACAATTCCACTAGTTTGGGGAAGAGATGGAAATGAGGGATGAATTTCCTCATACTTCTCATCTTCGTTTCTCATTGTTCTATTATAGACTGTTCTCATATCAGACAAATACATTGAAAAGAATTCCATTGATTCTTAGGCCAGATAACTCCTCACAATGGAACCTTCATGATAATTATTATTTCGTAAATATGATTTCATTGTGCATATATTTCTTTTAGTGGGATACATCCAACAAAAAGCAACTGGTCCCCCAAGAAGTGTCTCAGTTGGTAGATGAACTTTTAAATGCAGCATGCATGTGAAAAAGGATGGAGGAAATTTTTTTCCAACTCACACATAATTAATGATGCCTCTTGCCGCATTTTTATCAACAATGATTTGGATAACCTTTTAGCACAAGGGTCTCTATAAAATGACACAACTGAATCAATTCCACCCTTACATCATTGGATAGAAAATGCTGAATTTATATTGGAATCAATTCATGAAGAAGGATGTGATAATCATGAGTTTTTAAGGATTTCAATTTCAAATGTCTTTTGTTGACTCGTATAGATATGTTGCTAGAATAGACATTTGGAACCTTGATATTCTCCAATATTTCCAAAAATTGATCTTTCTCTCTCTGTGTCATCACCAAAGAAGCACAGGGAACTTTCCATTTGTCTTAACCGATACAGACATGATGTATTTCTGGCCGAATACCCAAATTCAATAAATCCTAATGAGATCAGAAGTCATCTATGGTCTTCCCGTAATATTCAAAATAATTACAAGCAAAATTTCACATATATTTTTTCAATATGCATTATGTCTAAACAATGATGTAATGAATTTATAGACTAATATGGAAACAAAAAAATACTTCTCTTTTTCTAATTGTAAGTGACTTCATTATCATCATTATTCCTCTTTCAATATTTCAACTGACCTTTCTCTAATGAAATGCTGAAATCTTTCAATTCATTAACCACATCAATTCCTGACATATTTTGAGGTGCTTCTTCAGTGTCAACATTATTATCAAGCATCCGACAATTCTTCCAGTATTGATGATCCATTGGAAAGATTCGGCAATGCCCCATGAAACTGAAACTATGATGATATTTAAGCCTTCTCAATCATGTATTCTTCATACAAACAGGGCATGATAGTTTTCCCTTCGTGCTCCACCCATACATCATTGCATAGGCTGGGTAATCATTTATGGTCCATAGAAGGGAAGCATTAATATGAAAAGTATTCTTTGAAGAAGCGTTAAATGTCTACACACCTAAATCACAAAGTCATTTCAAATTTTTTTTATTAAAGGATGAAAGTAGAAATCAATATCAATACCAGGATCTGAAGGTCCAGATATCATTATACTCAAGAAAGTGAATGGGTTTTTCATACACATCCACGGAGGAAGATGATAAACATGAATAAAAACCGGCCACGTGCCATGAGCAGTAAGCATATGACAAAATAGATTAAAACCCTCACATGATAGGCCCAATCTGACATTATGCACCTCAGTTGCAAAATCAGGATGTTGTGCATCAAATGTCCACCATTCTAATCCATATGTTGGATAGACAAATTCATCTGTACCATTAATTCTCTTAACATCATGCCATGGAATATTGACTATGATTTCTATAGACATGAATAGATTTTGAAGTATGGGAATCAATAGAAAGTGGCACATGACTTTCTGTGGCACAAGAGATGGTGTTCCATCTGCATTTTTCTTCCATCGAGATGTAAGGAATTTTTTATAGTCATTACGGTCATCTATTTCCTCTAAAATAAACAACAATATTTTAGACAATCATGGACTTTATTAGTAGAAAATCCAAGCTTCTTAACTAACTTCCATGTTATGTAATTATTTGAGGGAATATCTGCACTATCTGGAAGAAAGTCCTTCAAAAATGATAGAATATAATCAATTGAGGTGTTATAAATCCCATATATGGTATTCTCATGAGATAACTGCATCAAAAATTTCAACTTGGTTATTTAAGTACATTCTTGATATACTGGAGTTCTGGCATCATCCAATAAAATTTTCACTCTCTCAACATCATCATCTTCAATATTTTCCTAATTTGTACTGATATTATTGTGTTCTTGCACCATCATTCTATCTCTCTCGGAATGATGCACATATAGAAACCAATCAAATATAAAATTCTCTATGTCACTTCGTCCATTTCGTTTATGAATAGTCAAAGATTGACTTGTCTCTCCATAGTGAAACCAAACATTATCGTTTTCTTGAAATCCAAATTTTATTAAGTGGTAACTAACTTCTTCTCATCTTAACCATGGTCATCCAACAAAATTAAAGTAGGGACACTGTATACAACCTCTATCTGACGCATTGTTAAATAAAAAATGTAAAAAATTCTCCAAATTATTTTAAAACTCGGTTGAAATCCGATCGGTACGATACATCCAGCTTGTATCCATTCTATAATAAGAGAAAAATTACATTCAATCAATAATGTAAATCTAATTTAAAAAATTCATTACAATCAATTTTATTATTAAATTAATGAAACCATATTAGTAGCTAGCAAAACATATGAAATGACAATAGGAGTCCATGATTAAATAAGTAGGAAAAAAGAAAAAAAAGGTAAACCTTGAGACGTAAACTAATGAAAAAAGTTAAAAGACACTCCCAAGTGGTCATTGATGGAGAATAAAAGAGAAAATTTCAATGTAAAATACTCTTTTATAGATATAGAGGCATTATAAAAATGGGAAGAAAATTTTATTTTAATAATATGAATTTATAATTTTATAGATTATTTGGTAGGGGTTATTTTATGGGGAATAAAAAATTAAATGAAAATAGAGTAGATATAAATTTAATGTTTTGGAATTAATATTGAAAAAATATTTCAAGGTATCCTATAAATTTTGTACAACATGATGCCTAAAATATATAATTTTTATGGACTCTATTGGAACTTTGGAATATTTTTCATATGGAAAAGATATGTTTTTTAAAATAGACATCATGATATACTTTGGAGTATTGAGAATCAACTTTTGGGGGTTTCAACACCTTTAAATGTTTAAAATTTATAAATGTATTGCGAATTATATATAGAAATCACAAAACATGTTTGATATTCTTGAATAAGTCTATGGAAGGTGTGACCATCCTATTCATGATGAAAATGAGTGACTCATCATTATAACATCCTGAAAAATTGAGGTTTAATACTCAAAATCCTTAAAATAAGAATAGAAAAGTGATGGGGAAAGATTTAATTGTCTAAGTTTCACCTTAAGTATCCAAAGGGAAAAGTCCATGGATCTTGGATAGTGGGTGTTCTACTCAAATGATAAAATATTTAGATACATTTAAATCTATTGACGAATGAAATGGATGCTTAGTTACCTTCATAAATGATGGGTCACTAAAGGTTAAATGATTTAGTTTAATTGTTATTGGGAAAGAGAAGCTTAAATCAAAAAACACTCATTATTTTGATGGATTAAAACACAACCTATTATGTGTATCTCAACTTCATGATAAATGAAATATAATTTTTTTAGGAATTATGGGTTACTGGTTGAGCACATTGAGTATGGAAGAGTAGTTAAAAGAGGATAGGAGTGCTAGAGGCAATTTATTCCAAGTGGGTGATGTTGAAAATTCATGTTATCTAAGCATGAATAAAGAGAATGAATCATAGTATCGAAGGATTAGAGAATATAAATGTTCTATTTTTTAAAAAGAATATGAACTCTATTTTTATTTTTATAGGAGTTGATAAATGGAGAATCTATAGAGATTGATCCTTTTTTGAGAGACTTAGGGAGTCGGCAATTAAAACTTGGAGAAGAGTTCACAGGTTGTTCCCCATGTTTTTGACAAATAAAAAGGAGTAAATTGAAGATCCCTTGACGATTAGAAAATTTAACATGTCCTAGAGTATAAGATCCCTCATTATGTTAATTGATTAATTGGGTGGTGATTAGATCTTAATTAATACATTTCTAGTATAGTGTTGATCTTTACTCTGAGGGTTAGATAATTAGGAAAACCATTACTCATTATAATATTTTAGTGTTTAAAAAAATTTTTTAGTGTTTGATTATTTTGAAATTATTAATGAATAAAATCCATTCAGGGATATTGAATAAAATTTTTATGTTTTATTTATTGGATTCATTCTCATTGATGGGTAATAAGTGAATTCGAGATAAGTATATGAAAAATTAATAATCAAAATCCATCAAATTTCATGTCTACATCATGGTTGTAACGACCCCTACTTTTTATATCGGAATTTACCATTGAATAAATTATATGTGTGCTATTTCATAAAAATTAAACAAAAGATTATTAGAAATTCAGAACTTTATATATCCAAAATATGATCATTGGCTATTATAGACATTAGAGATGTAGTTGTTAGATTGTGATAATTAGAATTGGTGCATATTAACAGTAATGATGAGAGATAATTTATATATAGGGGTAAATGATGGCCTCAACTACTAGGAAATAACAATTTTGAAACATAGTAATCTGAGCTTGGGAAAATAGTTGGATACAAAGGGTTGGTTTACTAATACAAACCAAAATCCTTAACATGAGGATGGATGGGAAGGATCCCTCTCCCAATGTGTTATGATATTTTTTATGTGTAGTTTGAAGTGATGAAAATTTAAGAGGGGTGTGACTATAGTAAAAGGAGATAAATTCAATAAGTTGTGTCATATTTATTAGATATATTAATTTGTATAAAAATATAAAATGGTATCATGGACTTATATGACTCAATAAATGGTGTTGAGAAACCACTTTATATTTGTATGCTAGATCTAGAATTTCATCTTGTGATGAAGAGGCTCAAATGATGTAGAGCCTCATAGAGAATTAATGTTGGTTTAAAGCCTTATATAAAATTTTTAGTCATGTTAAGGGAAATCTGGTAATTGATAATGATATCATTTCATATGTAAATTTTTATAAGGCTACTAAAATTAATAGAATACAATACATGTAATTAACAATAACTTTCATGGAATTTATGTTTATTTATTTGTCTGATAATAATGTGGTGTTAGGTTATTGTGTTTTCTATGATACAAATTTTTTTTGGAAGTTACATTTCATAACCAAAAAATAGTTACAATGTTGGAAGTATTATCTATATAATTACTGTAAATTACTGAATGCATTTAGGGGGATTTGGGGATGGGAACCCATAATCTATTTATTCATATCCATTAAAAGGAAATTCATGTGAGGAAAGGAAGGTTCATGGATATCAAGTGTTGTCATAAGTACATCATGAAAAAGTGATATCTATTAGTTAAACATGTGGTGTGACTGACACAATTAATACATTATTGTTTATTTTTTGATGGTTTTGTGTAATTATGATTGAGATTACAGGATGTATAGAAGAAATAAAAATCTCAAGTTATACCTTTTTATATTAGTAAGTGAGTTGCATGCACAACTTTGATGTTATTGACTATATTGAGTTTAGAATTATTTGGATTGAAGAATTCATCAATAACTCAATGATAAGTAGTAAATTAAATTGCTAAAAATATTTTAGTAAAACATGGTTGAAGAGAGGAAATGATTAAAATACTAGAAAATAAAAAATAGGAATTATTTTTATCTAACAAGTGGAATTGACAGTGGTAAAAGATCCAATGGTTTAATCAACACATGGTTTAAGATAACCTATAGGATTGAATGTGGTAAATGGATCCAAATTTTCAAGAGATGATGTTTGAGGAATAGGTTGAAAGAGATCAATATCAAATGGGTTGTAAATGAATATAATGAGAAGGGGGAGAAAAAACTCTACAAATATTAATTTTAAAAGTTGAGGAGAATAAAAATGTACCAACAAGGATTTAGTGGAGACCATTAAAAATATACAACATGTATTGTATGGATGATGGGGGAGTATAACTAATAAGTTAACCCAATGTAATTGTCTAACAAAGGGGGGAGAATGAAAATAAAAATATGTATACAAATCCCATTTTCATTATATTTAAAAAAAGTGGAGTGGAAATAATACACTATAAATATCTATTCCTGGTATTCAGTTGTAAAAAATTTATATCCATTGATTATTAAATATTTGCAGTCACGAACCAAAGAATTGGGACAAAAAGACAACACCCTTAATTCTTGAGAAATGAAGTCTGCAGGTAAACTCAATACCTAGAATAGATATGATTAATATAATTAAATATATATCTATATTTTAAGGTATTTAATGTAATGGTCATACCTTTGATTTCAACCAAGCTGATAACTCTTGGCTCTGCATATCCTTTCTCCTTCTCAACAGCAAAGACCAATGCACTCTACTAATAATTTGTTAATGTTCTCTACATAAAATGACAATAAAATTATAAGGTATATGAGATATGATATCGTATGGTATAACATATATATATATATATTCAAATTACATAATTGATATAGGAATCGAACAAACCATAATTAAAGAACACTGTACGATGTGCCATATTTCGCTCTTCAAAGATCAATATAACCAATATATATGACCTGAAAATTACACCTGTTTGGGGAAGAGATGGAAATGAGGGATTTATTTCCTCATACTACTGATCTTAGTTTCTAATTTTTCTATTATAGACTATTCTCATATCAGACAAATACATTGAAAAAAATTCGATAGATTCTTGGGCCAGATACCTCCTCACAATGGAACCTTCATGATAATTATTATTTCGTACATATTATTTCATTGTGGACATATTTATTTTAGTGGGATACATCCAATAAAAAGCAACTTGTCCCCCATGAAGTGTCTCAGTTGGTAGATGAACTTTTAAATGCAGCACGCAAGTGAAGAAAGATGGAGGAAATTTTTTTTCCAACTCACACATAATTAATGATGCCTCTTACTTCATTTTTATCAAAAATTATTTAGATAACATTTTAGCATAAAGGTCTCTAAAAAAATGACACAACCGAATCACTTCCACCCTTACATCATTGTATAGAAAATGATGAATTGCTATTGGAATCAATTCATGAAGAAGGATGTGATAATCAGGAGTTTTTATCGATTTCAATTTCAAATGTATTTTGTTGACTTGTATAGATATGTTGCTAGAATAGCCATCTGGAACCTTGATATTCTCCAATATTTCCAAAAATTGATCTTTCTCTCTCAGTGTCATCACCAAAGAAGCACATGGAACTTTCTATTTGTTTTCACCGATACAAACAGGATGTATTTCTGGTCGAATACTCAAATTCAATAAATCCCAATGAGATCAGAAGTCATCTTTGGTCTTCCTATAATATTTAAAATAATTACAAGAAACTTTTCACATATATTTTTCTCAATATGCATTACGTCTAAATAATGACGTAACGAATTAGTAGACTAATATGGAAACAAAAAAATACATCTCTTTTTCCAATTGTAAGTGACTTCAATATCATCATTCTTCCTATTTCAATATTTCAACTTACCTTTCTCGAATGAAAATATGAAATCTTTCAATTCATTAACCACATCACTTCTTGACATATGTTGAGGTGGTTCTTCAGTGTTAACATTATTATCAAGCATCCGACAATTCTTCCAGTATTGATAATCCATTGGAAAGATTCGGCGATGCCCCATGAAACTGAAACTATGATGATATTTAAGCCTTCTCAATCATGTATTCTTCATACAAACAGGGCATGATAGTTTTCCCTTCGTGATCCACCCATAGCTCATTGCATAGTCAGTGTAATCATTTATGGTCCATAGAAGGGCAGCACGCATCTGAAAATTATTCTTTGAAAAGCATCAAATGTATACACACCTAAATCCCAAAGTTGTTTCAACTTTTTTTATTAAACGCTGCATGTAAAGATCTATATCAATACCAGGATCTAAAGGTCCAGATATCAATATACTTAAGAAAGTGAAAGGTTTTTTCATACACATCCATGGAGGAAGATTATAAACATGAATAAAAACCCTCCACGTGCTATGAGTAGTAATCATGTGACAAAACAGATTAAAACCCTCACATGATAGGCCCAATATGACATTATGCACCTCAGTTGAAAAATCCGGATGTTGTGCATCAAATTTCCACCATGCTAATCCATATGATGGATAGACCAAATCATCAGTACCTTTAATTATCTTAACATCATGCCATGGCATATTGACTAAGATTTCTAGAGACATGAATAGATTTTGAAGTCTGGGAATCAATGGAAAGTCGAACATGACTTTCTGTGGCAAACGAGATGGTGTTCCATCTCCATTTATCATCCATCAAGATGTAACACATTTTTTACAGTCATTACGGTCATATATTTCCTCCAAAAATAAACAACAATATTTTAGACAATCATGGACTTTATTAGTAGCAAATCCAAGCTGCTTAACTAACTTCCATGTTATGTAATGATTTGAGGGAATATCTACACCATCAGGAAGAAAGTCCTTCAAAAATGATATAATATAACCAATTGAGGTGTTATAAATCCCATACATGGTATTCTCATGAGATAACCGCATTAAAAATTTCAACTTGGTCATTTAAGTACATTCTTGATATACTGGAGTTCTGGCATCATCCAATAAAATTTTCACTCTCTCAACATCATCGTCTTCAATATTTTCCTCATGTGTACTGATATTATTTTTTTCATGCACCATCATTATATCTCTCTCGGAATGATGCACATATAGAAACAAATCAAATATAAAATTCTCTATGTCACTTCGTTCATTTCGTTTATGAATAGTCAAAGAGTGACTTGTCTCTCCATAGTGAAACCAAACATTATAGTTTTCTTGAAATACGAATTTTATTAAGTGGTAACTAACTTCTTCTCATCTTAACCATGGTTATCCAACAAAATTTTAGTAGGGACACTGTATACAACCTCTATCTGGAGCATTGTTAAATGAAAAATCTAAAAAATTCTCCAAATTATTTTAAAACTCGGTTGAAATCCGATCGGTACGATACATCTAACTTGTATCCATTCTATAATAAGAAAAAAATGTTATTCAATCAATAATGTAAATCATATTTAAAAAATTCATTACAATCAATTTTATTATTAAATTAATGATTTCATATTAGTAGCTAGAAAAACATATTTAATGACAAGACGAGTCCATGATTAAATAAGTAGGAAAAAAGAAAAAAAAGGTATACCTTGAGATGTAAAATAAATAAAAAAGTTAAAAGACACTCCCAAGTGGTCATTGATGGAGAATAAAAAAGAAAATTTCAATGTAAAATACTCCTTTATAGATATAGAGGCATTATACAAGTGGGAAGAAAATTTTATTTTAATAATATGAATTTATAATTTTATAGATTATTTGGTAGGGGTTATTTTATCGGGAATAAAACATTCAATGAAAATATATTAGATATAAATTTATTGTTTCGGAATTACTATTGAAAAAATATTTCAAGGCATCCTACAAATTTTGTACAACATGATGCTTAAAAGATATAATTTTTATGGATTCTATTGGAACTTTGGAATGTTTGTTCATATGGAAAAGATATGTTTTTTAAAATAGACATCATGATATACTTAGGAGTATTGAGAATCAACTTCTGGGGTTTTCAACACCTTTAAATGATTAACATTTATAAATGTATTGTAAATTCTATATAGAAATAACAAAACATGTTTGATATTCTTGAATAAGTCTATGGAAGGTGTGACCATCCTATTCATGATGATAATGAATGACTCATCATTATACCATCCTGAAAAATTTGAGTTTTAATACCCAAAATACTTAAAATAATAATAGAAAAGTGAAGGGGAAAGATTTAGTTGTTGAAGTTTCACCCAAAGTATCCAAAGGGAAAGTCCATGGATCTTGGATAGTGGATGTTCTACTCAGATGATAAAAGATTGAAAAACATTTAAATCTATTGACAAATTAAATGGATGATTAGTTACCTTCATAAATGATGGGTCACTAAAGGTTAAATGAGTTAGTTTAATTGTTATTGGGAAAGAGAAGCTTAAATAAAAAAACACTCTTTATTTTGATGGATTAAAACACAACCTATTCAGTGTATCTCAACTTCATGATAAATGAAATATAATTTTTTTTGGAATTATGGGTTATTGGTTGAGCACATTGAGTATGGAAGAGTAGTTAAAAGAGTATAGGAGTGCTAGAGGCAATTTATTCCAAGTGGGTGTTGTTGAAAATTCATGTTATCTAAGCATGAATGAAGAGAATGAATTATAGTATCGGAGGAATAGAGAATATAAGTGTTCTATTTTATAAAAAGAAGGTGGACTCTATTTTTATTTTTATAGGAGATGATAAATGAAGAATCTGTAGAGGGTAATCCTTATTAGGGAGACTTAGGGAGTTGGTAGTTCAAACTTAGAGAAGAGTTCATGGGTTGTTCCCCATGTTTTTGACAAATAAAAAGGATTAAATTGAATATTCCTTGATGATTATAAAATTTAACATGTCTTAGAGAATAAGATCCCTCATTAAGTTAATTCATTAATGGGGTGGTGATTAGATCTTAATTAATACATTTCTAGTATAGTGTTGATCTTTACTCCTAGGGTTAGATAATTATGAAAACCATTACTCATTATAACAGTTTAGTGTTTAAAAAACATTTTTAGAGTTTGATTATTATGAAATTATTAATGAATAAAATCCATTCAGGGATATTGAATAAAATTTTTATGTTTTATTTATTGGAGTCATACTCATTGATGGGTAATAAGTAAATTCGAGATAAGTATACGAAAAATTAATAATCAAATTCCATCAAATTCCATGTATACATCATGGTTGTAACAACCCCTACTTTTTATATGGGAATTTACCATTGAATAAATTATATGTGTGATATTTCATAAAAAAATTAACAAAATATTATTAGAAATTCAGAACTTTATATATCCAAAATATGATCATTGGCTATTATAGACATTATAGATGTAGTTGTTAGATTTTGATAATTAGAATTGGTGCATATTAATAGTAATGATGAGATATAATTTATATATAGGGGAAAATGATGGCCTCAACTACTAGGAAATAACAATTTTGAAACATAGTAATCTGAGCTTGGGAAAATATATGGATACAAAGTGTTGGTTTACTAATACAAACCAAAATCCATAACTTGAGGATGGATGGGAAAGATCCGTCTCCCAATGTGTTCTGATATTTTTTAAGTGTTGTTTTAAGTGATGAAAATTTAATAGGGGTGTGACCATAGTAAAAGGGGATAAATTCAATAAGTGGTGTCATATTTATTAGATATATTAATTGGTATAAAAATATAAAATGGTATCATGGAATTATATGACTCAAAAAATGGTGTTGAGAAACCACTTTAGATTTGTATGCTAGATGTAGAATTTCATCTTGTGATGAAGAGGCTCAAATGATATAGAGCCTCATAGAGAATTAATGTTGTTTCAAAGACACATATACAATTTTTAGTCGTGTTAAGGGAAATCTGGTAATTGATAATGATATCATTTCATATGTAAATTTTTATAAGGCTACTAAAATTAATAGAATACAATACATGTAATTAACAATAACTTTCATGGAATTTATGTTTATTTGATTGTCTGATAATAATGTGGTGTTAGGTTATTGTTTTTTCTATGATAATAAATTTTTAGGAAGTAACATACCATAACCAAAAAATAGTTACAATGTTGGAGGTATTATCTATATAATTAGTGAAAATTACTGAATGCATTTAGGGGGATTTGGGGATGGGAACACATAATCAATTTATTCTTATCCATTAAAAGGAAAGCCATGTGAGGAAAGGAAGGTTCATGGATATCAAGTGTTGTCATAAGTCCATCATGAAAAAGTGATATCTATTAGTTAAACATGTGGTGTGACTCACACACTTAATAAATTATTGTTTATTTTTTGATGGTTTTGTGTAATTATGATTGAGATTATAGGATGTATAGAAGAAAGAAAAATATCAAGTTATACCTATTTATATAAGTAAGTGAGTTTCATGCCCAACTTTGATGTTATTGAAAATATTGAGTTTATAATTATTTGGATTAAATAATTCATCAAAAAATCATTGATAAGTATTAAATTAAATTTCTAAAAAAATTTTAGTAAAACATGGTTAAATAGAGGAAACGATTAAAATCCTAGAAAATAAAAATTAGGAATTATTTTTATCTATCAACTGGAATTGAAAGTGGTAAAAGATCCAAAGGTTTAATCAACACATGGTTTAAGATATCCTAAAGGATTGAATGTGATAAATGGATCCAAATTTTCCAGATATGACGTTTGAGGAATAGGTTGAAAGAGATCAATATCAAATGGGTTGTAAATGAATATAATGGGAAGGGGGAGAAAAAACTCTACAAATATTAATTTTAAATGTTGAGGAGAATAAAAATGTACCAACAAGGGTTTAGTGGAGACCATTAAAAATATACAACATGTATTGTATGGATGATGGGGGAGTATAGCTAATAAGGTAACCTTATGTAATTATCTAATAAAGGGGGGATAATGAAAATAAAATTATGTATACAAATCTCATTTTCATTATATTTAAAAAAAGCAGAGTGGAAATAATACACCATAAATATGAATTCTATTGAATAATTTATTGTTAAAAGTTAGTGTAGGATTTATAGTAGTATTAACAAAAAAATATAAAGGGAGATAATGTTTCAACTAGGAGGTTGTTTTTTGGATTTGTTTAAAATAAGTGTTATGTTTTCTAATAAATATTATTGTTTGATTATAGAGGTCACAAATTGAAGTTTTGAGATTGTTTGGAAGTTATTTAGGAAGATAAGTTGAAGAATGATAAGTTATGAATAGTGTTTTGGAAGTGCGGTTGGATATGTTCTATAATTAAAGTTATTAAAAAGGTAAAAATTGATATTCTAAAAGTAAATTGATAGTGGATTTAAAGGTTGTTCATTCTGGATGTAGTATGTTACAGAATTAGAGAACCAAGATGTTCTGAAAGAAGTTTTTGTTAACTAGAAGCTTGGAAGTTATGTATAGAATTTTTTTTGAAGTGTATGTCTATAAATTAATTAGGAAAGATAATTTTGAAGATTTTTTATAAGGTTAGAGCTTTGTAAGATGAGTAATTGGCTGTTTTTGTAAAATTATCTCTGGAAATTGAGTACATTGGTTATTATAAAAGTTAGAGGAATAAACCATGGCATAAACACAAGTATTTCTCTGTGATTTATGTTTAAATAAAATTGGGAAAGGAATGAAAATCATTAACCATATATACATAATATCTTCCATGCTGATTCATAATAAATTATAGAAGTGTAAAAAATAATAAATTTTATATAGGATCTTATACAAAAGGATTGCCTCAAAAAGAAAAATCCTAAAATTGGGTTGATCTATACTTGTAATCTAGAAAAGGAAAACACCATTTGTATATATAAGAGTAACTCATTCCAATACCTAAGTTTTCTTTCTAATTCCGAGATTGGAAAATTTTATATGGAATAGTTTTTTTCATGTTATATAAGGGAATTACAAAGAATACTATGTAGAAAAATAGAAAAGTGAAGAACTAAATTTTGATATATAAAGGTACAGTAGAGTATATGTATGAGTCATATTGATCATCCCTTACATAAAAAGATGTTTTACCTTAGATAAATTCCTAAATTAATACTCCATGTGATATTTAAATGAATATTCATGAGATTAACTAAAGATCCATGTGAAACTACATGTGATTATTTTATGTGAGTCATTTTTGAAGAATAAAGAAAATAAAGAATCATTTTTTCCACAACTGAAACCCCTCCAATGTAAATCTATATATGCATAAGATACCTTCAATATTCTATAAGACCATTTTATTTAAATTTATGTTGGATGTGTCAGAATGAAAGAGAAGAGATGATATAGTAAAAAATATAGGTATCATGGCGCTGATCCATGATTCATGATGGGTTTTCGATGTTGTGAATAAATTCTTTCATTATGGTTAAAACATGAAGAATATAGGTTCTGTTCATGGAGGATAGTTGCAGTGGGAAGGGATTAGTTGTTTCATAATCAATAAAAAATAAATTTGAGGGTTATATCTGGTTGATCAATAAAGAAATAATTTCATCAGGATAGTGTGGGTGTTTTGAAACAAATTGAATGGAAAAGGATAATTAGTGATAAATAAGTAAATATTATTGTGTAAAGGCTATTAGAGATTTGAAAGAGTTTAATTTGATGATACCCGGAGGAGAGGGATCCAAGAGGGGGGATCAAGGACGTCACCGAAGCCTGATGTAGTGTGGAAAAGGCCGGGATGTTGAAGCAGAGGTGAAGTCTGGGAGGTCCAGGTCAAAAGCGGAGGAGGAGCCGGGAGGTATAAGATGGGGAGGGGATGAGATGGTCGGGAGGCAGAGGTCAGATGGCCGAGATGTGGAGTTCGGAGAGGGGAGGAGAGGGCCAGGAGGCAGAGTCCGGATGGCCGGGAGGCGGTGGTCAGGGAGGGCAGGACGTGACCCGGATTCGGAGGTCAGGGAGGTAGGGTTGAAGTGGGGGGAGCGCTAGGGATCCTGATACTTAGGGGTTGAATACCCATAGTTTTAATAAAACCATGCATATAGACATTTAAAAACCATATATCCCCATTGTTATTTAAAATATGGGAATAGATTCGTGGGGATAAACCCTATTTCTAGTATTGGTATTACCATATAATTTTGATTTCCCAACTTCCAAGGGTCACCTTTTACTGCAACCTATGAATTTCACCTATAATTAATATATCTTACAACCACATTCCCCCATCAACCTCTACCACCACCTTAAAGTTATATCATATCCAATCCTATGCTACTATTCAGATGATGTTTTGGTTTTAATTATATAATGAAACCATAACATCCTTCTATGAGTGTGCTATGGTTAATTATGATATCATTAATCCAAAACAAATGAACTCACATTTTAAAATAATTTCCAATAATACAAGATCCCAAAACATTAAAGAGAGAGGGAAAAGTTAAAATAATCCTATAACATATCTTTTTATTCCATTTTAGAACCCTATAAATGGAATTAGTGGGGTTGGGGAACGTTATACCTTAAATATGCATGATGTGGTTTACAAACTGAGTAAATCATAGGATAAGACACCTTATTCCCTAAACACATTTTCTTAATATATTGATGAGTTAAATACTGTGTGGAATAATAAATTTATCTAAATGTTAATATGATGGAATATTTGAAATGTGATGTGGATGAGGGTGAGGATACTAAATTATGGGAAATTCAAATCCATATTATCTCTCTCCTAGGTAACTAAATGTTAATTTAAAAGATATATTATTTTTGAATTTAAATAAGAAACAATGTATGATTTAAAATTAAAAAATATTTAATGTTTTCAAAAGAATATTTTTATATTCAAAGACCGAAGAATAAAGTGTTTGACATATATAAATTCTGATTCCATACTTCTATGAGGTGGATGAGCTGCTTCAATGTGGAATTAGGCTATTATTGTTCCCTCATCAAATATAGATTAGTTTTATTTCATTATCATGAAACATCTTCTTAATTTTATAAAAATGTGTTATTCATTACATTATCCCTCTTTCTATGTGTCTATTTATCATTAATTGTGATCTCTTATACTATAAATGAGGAGTGACTGACATGGATCTTGGACATGGGTGAGTATTTCAAGGAGTTCGTTAATTGTTAAAAATAAATATTTATTATTTTATATTATATTTGAAATGAGGGCAGGAGTCTTAGTTAATATGGTCAATGTGATCATCCACCATTCCTTTATGATACTCTCAAATCCATTCTATTCCATAATTAATAGTATTTCAATCCATTCTCTTAGAAAAAACATTTAATATAATGGATCTTAGATTATTCTAAAGATAAAATGAATTATGATTGGGCCTATTCATGGGATGAGGAATACTCTCAATTGATGTGTTAAATCAACCTTAAATATTTAAGGAGGTTAAGTTTAGCATGACAAAAAATTTTCTAATGTGTACTAAATTTCACACTAAAAACTTTAGGTTAATAATTCATGAATGAATTAACAAACTGAATCATGGAAAATTTAATGAATAATGAAGGATCCAAAGTACTCATACCTATATACACACCTTTTTTTAACAGGAATTCATTCTATTATAAATTCTTCTACATGATAGTTGTATATTTTAATTAACATTCTCTTTTCATGTTTTCCTCGGTTTTCATAAAATCATAAAAATCAAAATATACAATATGTGAATTTAGAATACTTTGTGATCGACTCTAATGATCCTCTGGTGAGAAGACAATGTTCTGACTCTATGTTACACTTAGGAATATCTATTACCTTTTAAACCACCCTTTGACAGGTTCATAAAAATGTGGCATCATTTCTAGAGAGGAAATATATATATTTTTCAATTACTTCCTTATATATTTCCAAAATGATTTCATTATTTTTATAAAAATAATTTCCCTATTATTTATTCAAATTATAATTATTCTTTATCGGTATATTAATTATATGTATAATAGCAAGAGAAAGTGGTTGAAAATAATATAAAATATTAGTTAAAACAAATCAAAGATAATATGTAGAAGTTGAAGATCTAAATGGAAAAAATAAATCATGAGTATCAAGAGAAACCCGAACATGAGACAGTAGTGCAAGGGATTTACACACTAATTTTTAAAATTGAAGAGCCCAAGGAGTTTATTGAGTAAATGTTTATGATTCATTCCACCCTGCTCAACCATTTCTAGAGGATATATTTTATGACTATTTTCCCACTACTTTGCATGTAAGAGATCTATAGTATTTGGATGATTCTATATTTAATATTATACACAATGTGATCTCCTAGTCCTTAAAAAGTTGAAAAATTAACAACTTTTTTACCTATCCCTAACAAATAAATTATAAGAAAAAATCTAATTAGATGAATTTTAGAGGATTATAAAGGACCTTGACTACCTACATCCATAAAGTGAAATTAAACTCCATGTGGTACATTCCATTAAATAAATAATTTAAGATTAACCAACTTAGGGATATGATATTTACTTGAACTAAATATCAACTGATTTTATTAGAAAAATGGTATCACATCTAACTGATTAAAAATTTCCAATTCAAAAAAACACATGAATAGAATGATTCACTTGATGAAGAACACATAGAGCTCTCTGATCATGTTTCACACTTATTTGAGTGAGTATATGATGAGATACATGTGAATTTTCTATAGGAAACCAAGAAAACATCTTCTTACATTAAAGATATATATTTAGATATGGACTTTTTATGATCTTATTTTTTTTTAAATAAAGTCACATTCTAAATTTTTCTTTTATTATTCAACTGATGAAGTCAACCTAATGAAATAAATGGAGAGTGTATAAGAGTATATGAAAGTAAAATCCAAGAAGGTGGATGACTCATATTTTATCCTACCCCCAATATAAATATTTTATATCATTACCATATGGGTGGATTTAGATTACTATGTTTATAGTGTCCTAAAAAAAGTAATAAGGAATTTAATGTTGAAAGAAAAACTATTGGCAGTTCAATACAAAGAAACTCGACCCACCATTAAATTTCAAATAATATATGGAACTGCACTTTTAGAGGTAGTCAAAACCCCTGTCGTACTTGGTGGAGCAAACCAAAACTCATCTTTATTATTTTATTTTCATTCTAGGACATATATTTCAATTTCTTTCTTGTAAAATACTTTTAGGAATATATTATAATGTATTTCAATTTCCCTCATTCTTTTTATCTTATTTTTACATGGTCCTTATTCTCTAATATTTATCTAACTTTTATATTCCCATGATCATGAACGTACAAATATTTCCATGAATAGTAAAAATTGGAGGATATGAGTTTAATTAAAAAAATGGTTTCACTTTAAGGGTATCTATTAAATCCCCCTATATTGTTTGAATATACTTTTTCAGTTTTAAACTAGAATTTTCATGCCCACACACAATATTTTTTCCATTACTCAATTAAACATGGATACATGGGAATCTTAGGAACCACAAGATTCCATTTTTTGGATTTATATATTGATGATATTTAATGATTAATATGGAAATTAAATGATTAGAGTGAATCAAAGGCATTAATTTGATTAATAATGATTTAATGGAATTGGATGATTCATGAAGACAAAATTTCCTTATCATTGTTCATGATTTAATATTATTGCCACTCATGTGAATTATTTTGTTATTATTATTGAATTGCAGGATTTATTATATAATTTCAATAGTTTAATTCTTGAGATGCATTATTAACCCAAAATTTCTTATTCTATCTTGAGAATATTTCTTGAGAGATCGTGGAGCAGGCCACCTACTAAGATACTTTGTGGATCTTTTTGAAGCTATGATTGTGAGAAGGCACATTAATTGTAATTGGGGAATTCTCATTGACTTATTCCATACCCATGATACCACATTTTATATTAATCCTTGTTTAGCCCTTAAAATTGAATAATTAACTTATTATGATTGTGCCACATTAAAATCTAATTATATCCATTCCCACCCTTTTTTAATAATTTTCATGGAAATTTAAATTTTAATTGTTGGGGTGATAGAATACATAGTGGTAGGAATGAAATAAAGTGTATGAAATATGTGTGGTGTGATATTTTTGGGTATTTAGAAAGGATTATGATTCATTCATTATAAATTTTATTATTTACCCCTTTTGAATCAAAAATAAGGAAAAATAAGTATAACAATAAAATGAATGGGATGCGACTCAGAAGATTAAAAAATCACCATTGATGGATCAATGATTTTCTCATATGCGGTTAAGTGGTGGATGTGAAATTTTTTCCAAGCATAAATTTTGTTATTTTTTAAAAATATGTTAAATTAGTTTAAAAATAAAAATAATAAATTATTGAAAACGATATAGGGTGTAAATATTTCATTATGATTTAATTATTCATTAAGTTTACTTGGATATTGGAAGGGGGGTGATCTCACATTTTTATGCACACATTTCCATATAGATTTTAATTTTTATATCATGAACTGTGCTTTAGTCATAACATCTTATTTGTCCCATAATTCTTTTAACATAAAACACTACTAACCATAAGCCTCAAATTCATCAGAACAATATGTTGGACTCATCATGTATTAATCATGTTTTAATGATCACGAATCCTATTCAGTCTATAAACCATGTTAACTCTCTGTAATCTATCTCACATAAAATGAACATATGTTTAGTAAAATATATCCACATCTCTTAAGTGATATACACTCAGTTTGGTTACTATACCCTATCTTTTGATTCAATTTATAATGATTTCTCTGAAAAATGATTAGGAATAATTCATTCCATAAATATCACTACTTAAGTTTTAGTACAGATATTTTATTAAGGGAAAGACATTGTGCCTACCAGACACAATGAACAGGCATACACCGTGACAACCAGACACCGTGAATAAGACACAGTGAAAAAGATACCGTAAAAAAGACACTGTGACCTCGAGGCATAGTGAACAGGACACTGTGAACAAGACACCATGAACAAGACACCGTGACATTGAGACATTGTGAACCAGACACCATGAACCAGACACCATGACCACAAGACACCATGACCAATCCAGACACCATGAGAAGGAGAAACTATTTCCATGACATACTATGACACCATTTTTTAATATGTTTTATCGTCTTTCAATTTAATCTCCAATGGTGATATTTGAAGATTTTAAATGCACTGGGATAATTAATATTTCTTTGTAGACATGTCGTCTAACAGTACGAGGTACGAGCTGTAGAATACATGTAACCTTTCCTCTCAAACACATGCACTCCAAGATAAAAGAGTAATGCGGCCCCGAAAAAATAAAAAATGTGGCACGATAGAAAAAAACAGGCGGGTAGCCATGAACACAACAATAGAATTCACTTAGAGGATTCTTAAAGAAAGAATTATCTCATGAAACTCATTACTGCTGGAGAACACACAAAGCTCAATGGAATCCTAGAATCATGAACATCTTCGCATTGTCAAAAATCATGAAGAACACAAGCCAGATATATCGGACATTCGACACTTTGTTTTCCATACGAGGAATTGATTTCAATATCTACTTCATCTCATAATTCCATAGCTGCAATGACTAACATTCAGATCATTTCTAAACATTTTCCCCATATCTTTGCTCTATTGAGTATAATTTTACTATCATTCGAGTAGTGTGTTAATTTTTATAGAAACACACTCCATCTCCAACATTAAACTAAATAATACAAGATATACTTACTCAAACATCTTTTTATATCTGTATACCCACTGATAAGTGTGGAATAGGTCAATGTGTAGCCTAGTTGTTTTTTTCCATGAAAAACTATGGAAGACGTCCCTGTGCGACCTGGACATTCATGTGTACTATTTTTTAACCTCAATCCAAGGTGTGGATCAAGTTTATTTATATAAACTGCATGGTGGCTGGTGATCACCAAGTGGAGTGTATTAGGTTTCATCTTGCATCAAAAGTAATATTAATAACTGGCATTAAGATTACTGAGAACTAATAAATCTTCTAAGAAGTTATTTAAACAGTCAAAATCTTATAATAGTATAACCTTGATTCACTAGGTTTTATTTATCCTTTTGGAGAAACCTTTTTAAGAATAATTTTTTAACCATATATTTCTATAGATACTCAATTCCCACCCCTCTTGTGTAATCTACTCCGACCAACATTTGGTATCAGAGGTTGCTTATTAAGACTTTCATTAACCTTATTAAACTATGATTTTATTTTTACTTTGAAGATCTGTAAATTTCTATTAATTATATATTTATAGCTCTCTCAAAGTATTTCTGTATTATGGATAATAGATTAGAAGGTGCTGCAACAAACAAACCACCATTCTATAAGGGAACCATTTATGCTCAATAGAAAATTAAAATGAAAATGAATTTAGAAAGTATGGTTTTTGAAATTTGGTCTTCTATTATAGATGAATATATGATTCCTGCTACTGATATAATCACACGGGACGAACATGTCAAAACTACCTATAACAAAAATTAAAAATCTATGAATGATTTATACTTATCCTTAGGAGATGAAGAATTCAATAGAATTTCTACTTTTAAAACTACCCATGAAATTTTGGATACCCTCTATGTCTCACATAAAAGATCATCTAGTGTAAAACAAATGAGACTTAATACTTATACTATTAAATATGATAACTTTAAAATGAAACCTGATGACCCTATCTCTGACATGAATCTTAGGATCAATGAGATTGTCAATAGAATGATTACTCATGGAAGAGAAGTCTCTACCAAATAACAGATCATGAGAATTATTAGTTGTCTTCCTAATAGATGTAGAGGAACCTCTATCTATATTTGAGTATCCTGCGACGTCAGCAAGATACCTGTAAAATAACTCATTGGGAAACTGATTATGTATGTCGAAGAGATGAAAGTCAACAAGGAATATTAGGATGAACCAAAAAGGAAATCTATTTCATTCAAAACCACCTCCTCTGAACACAAAGAAAAAGGGAAATTGAAAGCGTCTCTAGAAAGTTCTATTAGTGAAAAATCATCACCTGATAATGATGAGGATATGGCTCAATTAGCCAGAAGATTCCTGAAATTTTACAAGAAGAAGAAGTTTTTCCAAAAGCCTAACCTTAAGGGAAAATATGAAAAAAATGAAGTCGAAAGAAGGATTGGAAAAAGAAGTCACAAGATTGATGAGATTGTATGCTATGAATGTAAGAGAAAAGGACATATCAAGGTTGATTGTCCAAATCTCATGTAAAAAAAGAGATATGGAGACAAGGACATGAAGTATAAAAAGGCAATGAAAGTAACATGGAGTGATTTTGAGGAAAGTTCAAGTGAATCAGAAAGATCACGTGATGAACAAGCTAAAAAATCCAATATGTGTTTTATGAAAAACACATGTGAGTTAAAAATGGACTCTCCTATATATAATTCATACTATTCAATAGATGGGAGTGACATTGAAAATATTACTAATGAAGAAATGTTTGAATAATGTAACATGATTGAAGAAACATGAGTTGAACTAAAAGAAAAATATAAATCATTGATGCAACAATATGCTCTTTCTATGACTATTAAATCTGAACTCACAACTAAAAAAGAGAAAAGTGATCAACTTTTCAAAGAGAAAAACAAATTAAAAATGTCTATTGAGAAATTTAAGAATGACCTTGAATTGTTTACCAATGGGAAAAATACCCTTACTCAGATTCTAGGTAAACAAATTACCCTTAAATATAACACGGGCATTGGTTATCAACCTGGAAAAAGAAATATTGGTAGAACAAATTTTGTTTCTAAAACTTGGATATAGAGTTTTTCTCTTAGTACTAGACACAAATCATCTAATTCAATTTATGATACACTTTTTACTATTTCATGTTTTTATGGACCAAAGAGTTTAATTTTCAAATACTCTACTTAATTCTTATATGAAACCTATAAGGTAGATATGGGATTCTAAAGAACTCAATAATAATATTACTGGACCCAAACAAGTATGGGTACCAATATCTGTTTTTGATAAATCATTATATAGGAAAGCTACATAAAGAGTTCCTGTAAAAATCAATAGTATATTGACAGTGGATGTTCAAGACAAATGACTTGAGACTGCTCGTGCTTCAAGAACCTAATAGAAATAGATGGAGGATATGTCTCATTTGGTAACAATGCCAAAACAAAGAGTATTGGCCTTGGACAAATCTGTAACTCTAACTCAGTTTTAATTTATAAATTACTATTTTTTGATGGATTAAAATATACTCTTCTTTGTATCTCACAATTATGTGATGATGGATTTCATGTTAGATTAGAAAATGATTATTGAAATATCATTAATTCTAAAGAAGAATTAGTATTTTCTGCATTAAGAAATGAAAGTGTTTACTCTGTTAATATAGTTTCTTTAGCTTCTCAAAATGCTTCATGCTTAAGCGTATTTCATAATGAGTCTTGGATTTGGCATAAATGACTAGGACACTATAATATTCAATCCCTTAGAAATATAACTATAAAAATCATAGTTAAAGACTTACCCAAACATGAGTTTCCAAATGACAAAGTGTGTAATCCCTGTCAAAAGGAAAAACAACACAAAATTTCCTTCAAACCAATGAAATAGGTGTCAACTTCTCTACCTATCGAACAGGTTCACATGGATTTGTTTGGACCATCTAGGGTTTCAAGTTTAAATGTGAATCACTGTGTTTATGTTCTTGTTGATGTATTTTCTAGATATACTTGGACCTTCTTTATGGATGACAATAGTGAAGCTTGCTCTTATTTTACTAAATATCCTAAGTCTGTGGAAAATCATAGTGGACTTAGAAATAAATCCTTAAGAAGTGATCATGGTCGTGAGTTTGAAAATCAAGAGTTTAAATCCTTTTTCTCACCAAATGTTTATAGTCACAATTTCTCTACCACTAGAACACCACAACAAAATAGAGTTGTAGAAAGAAGAAATAGAACCCTTCAAGATATTTCAAGAACAATGCTTAGTGAATATGACCTACCCATTTATTTTTGGGCTGAAGTTGCCTATACAGCATGCTACATAATCAATAGTGTGTTTATCAGACCTATTCAAAAAAGGACTCTTTATGAGTTATGGAACAATCGAAAACCTAAGGTTAACTACTTCAATGTTTTTGGTAGAAAAGTCTATATTCTTAATACTAAGGACAATCTTGACAAATTTTCATCCAATAGTGATGAAGTTATCTTTTTTTGGATATTCCATGGCTAGTGAATCCTATAGAGTGTTCAATAAAATAACTAAATGTGTGGGAGAATCTTTCCATGTCAAATTTGATGAAGCAGATCCACATGAGTATAAAACTATTCTAGAAAAACTAGAGGATGATGTATCAAATATGGATATTAATTGAAAATCCTTTAATCATTCTTTGAATGAATATGTGAAAACTTCCAGTTCTGGAAATTCCTTAGACTCAAGTCAAAATGAAACTTGACCTATTGAGGAACCTGAAATCACTAGTCCCTCATTTTCTAGAGATGTTAAAACTCTTATGAACCATCCTTAAGATGCTATTGTTGGAGACCAAGACAAAGGAACTCAAACTATAGACTCTCTTTGAAATTAGGTTGAACATCAAGTCTTCTTATCACAACATGAACCTAAAAACATTAATAATGCTATCAATGATGAATTTTGGGTGATGTCTATGCAAGAAAAACTTAATCAGTTTAAAAGAAACAAATTTTGGAAACATGTTTAATGATCAAACGACAAATTCACCATTGGCACTAAATGAGTGTTTAGAAATAAGATAGATGATGCTGTTAACATAGTTAGAAACAAGGATATATTGGATGCACAGGGCTATAGTCAAGAATAAGGAATTGAATATGAGGAGACCTTTCACCAGTAGCTAGACATGAAGTCAACATAATCCTACTTGCTTATGCTTCACATTATAATTTCTAACTATATCAAATGGATGTTAAGTGTGCATTCTTAAATGGGAATATAGTTGAGGATGTCTTTGTTGAACAACCCCTAGCTTTACAAACCATGATTTTTCAAATCATATATTTAAATTATCAAAGCCTTATATGGTTTAAAACATTCTCCAAGATCTTGGGATGATAGGTTTAGTAATTTTCTTATTTCTAAAGGTTTTAAAAAGGGAATTGTTGATCCTATGCTATTTATAAAACGGATTTCTAATTGTGTTTTAGTTGTTCAAATCTATGTGGATGACATTATCTTTTGATCTTCAAGATATTATTTATTTGTTTATTTTTCTAAAATGAAGCAAAATGAATTTAAAATGAGTTTAATGGTTGAAATAAAATTCTTTCTCGGATTTCAAATCTTTCAAAATAATGATGGTATTATTTTAACTCAAAGTAAATATACTAGATAACTTCTAAAATGTTTTGGATTGTATATCACTAAAAGTAGTGACACTCCCATGAGTACCACTTGTATATTGGATCTTGACGAAGATGAAAAATCTGTTGATCAAACCACTTATAGAGGAATGATTGGAAGTTTATTCTACATATCTGCTAGTCGACCTGACATTATGTTTGGTGTGTGTATGTGTGATCATTTTGAAGAAAATCCTAAGGAATCTCATTTAAATGTTGTATATAGAATTTTAAAATACCTCAAGCATTCACCTAATTTATGATCGTTCTATCCTGAAGGACAATCATTTGAATTAGTTAGTTATTTTGATGATGACTTTGGTGTCTATATGTTAGATAGAAAAATAACCTCTAGAACAAGTTGGTTTTTAAGAAAGTCACTAGTATCATTGTTTAGTATGAAAAAAAATTCAATTGCATTATCTACTGCAGAAGCTGAATATATATCTCCAAGAAGTTGTTATGCACAAATACTGTGAATGAAACACACATTACTAGATTATGGAGATCAACTCAGGAAAGTACCTATAAATTGTGACAACACCAGTGCTATTTAATTCTTGAAAAATCCTCTTTCACATTATAGGGAAAAAATATTGATAAAAGACATCACTTTATAAGAGATCATTATAAAAAATGTGATATCACTTTAGAATTTATTGGTTCTGAGTATCATCTTGCTGATATATTTACCAAACCATTAAATTATGAAAGAATAGACTACATCATACATGAATCTGGCATGATAAATCATAAGTAAATGTCTTACTATTTTATATCTAACTGTTTTTATCATATAGTTTTCTATCTTTTTGTTATATATATTACTTCTTCATGATTACAGTCTCACAGTTTGAATTTCATGATTACTGTCTGACAGTCACTGTCTCACCCTAAGGATCAGTCATTGTCTCACCATGAGGATTAGTCACTGCGTCACTATAAGAATCAGTCAATGTCTCACTGTAAGGATCAGTCACTGTCTCACCATAAGGATAAGTCATTGTCTCACTATAAGGATCAGTCACTCTCTCGTAGTAAAATTCATTCCCTGTCTCACCATAAAGACATGATATGGTATCACCATAATGTTTTATTATGATTTCTGTTTACAAATTAAAAACTGTATCATGGTAATTATTCATTTCACCTTTTTATTCCCTTTCAATGTTACTTTTGCGACGTTTGGTATTCCTAAATGATAAAATAAAGGAACTGTCACTTGTCCTTCTCTTGAGATTTATTCTATTCACTCAATTTGTAACCCTTCTTGAATCTTTCAGCCCTTATCTCTCTCGAACCTTTAGTGAATTCCCAGGATGAAATTCCCTTCATCGTTGAATCCTGAGAAACGTAGCTCAAAGAAGACGAAGATCTCCCCTAAGCTGGCACCCGAAGGCCCTCTAAAACCAATTATGGTGAACCGAGTAGTAGTACCTGAAAAATAGATATTCTTGGAGTGGATTCTATTAAGTATGTAACTGGTTGTGAAAGTTATAAAAGAGAAAGGATGGTAATTTTTTTTTTGAAGAAAGATAGACCTATCAAACCTAAGCTTGTGGCTCAATTTTATCAGTATGTTTAGTTATCCATTGACTCTGAAGATGGTTATTCTATGAGAAGCTGGATAAATAGAAAAAAATGCTCATTCTCTTTGAGGGTATGTGTTTCATGCCATAGGATACATCATGAAGGCATCTGTGAGGACTGTGAGAGAGGACCTTCACCTTCCAGTAAATTCTTTGTTTTGGAATATGCTCTAAAAAGATTAACTGGAAATGGAACCAATAGGAGAGCCACTGCTACTAAACTGGATGGAGAATCTAGACTTCGTTTTAAGTTTATATAGAACCTGATTAGTTCTTGAAAAGGTGATTTTTCTATACTAGAATATCAGGATTTGTTTCTGATTCATCTTATGAAAAAAGGGCATAAGATCAACCTTTGTAATTATGTCATACACCATATGTGTGAGCTAATCAAAATCACATCCATGTTATCCTCCTTATTTTATTCTCATCTTATCTCAGCCATGCTTCATGCAAAAGGTATGGTTGGACCTAATTAAGATGTTTTCAAGGTTTTTGAGTTCTTTCTTTCAAAAGTCATTATCAAGGGGATGATAATCAATTGGAATCCTTGAAAAAGGAATGGGGGGAATCAATGATAGGATTTATGAAATGTTCAATCCAATGGAATATCCTTCAAGACCAAAAGATATTACCGATCCTGGTTTGGAACCAGATGAAGTTATTGAGTATTCTGAAGAAGAAGAAGAAGAGTCTACTATGCCTCCCAGGGAACCTATTTCTCATAAGGAAGATAGTACTCATGTCCCTCATGTAGTAAGTGAAAAGGAAGTACCTACTTCTAAAGATGTTGTTAGTTTGGAATATCAACCTAAAGTTGAAATAGAATCTGTTGTCAAAGAAATTGAAAATAATTCTACAGAAGATCTTATAGAAGAATAATTACCTGGTATGTAAGAAGATGACCTTGAGGAACTCCCAATGGAAAAAATTGTTTCTAAAGACATTCCTTCGGCTATGGAATGACTGGAGCTGGATTTTTCAGTTGGCTAGATTAGAAATGAGAGAGGAACTAAGAGAATAAATTATGTAAATAGATCAAGCCCCTAAGCCTCCCAGCCCTGAGAAGGATACAACTGTTGAGGGGGGGGGGCACCCCCAAATCTAGAATCTATTGAAGTACCAAACCCAATTGATCCAAACCCTATATACACTTGGTATAAATTCCCCAACTTTTATGATGTGAATAAATCCTAGTATGTCTTAGTAAAAGTCCTCAACCTTTTCACTATGTTCCAATTGAAATCTATCTCTAATCTTTCCCCAGAAAAATAACCTGATCCCATATCAGTCTCTATCTATGAACCTTCAAAAGAACAACCATCCTTGATGAGTAAAGATGATCTGAAATATTTTGGAGATACCCTTTTGGATGGACTTAAAAAAAAATTCTGAATACCTAACTAACTCCTATAACGAATCTAAGAGAGATAGATGCCTCACTTTTGTTGGAAAAATATATTTGGAAAATTAATCCCAAAATGCTTCATGAGATCCAGTAAGTCATTGTTGAAAACATAACACTTAGTGAAGAAGTGGATACTCTAAAAGGTATGATTGAAGATATGCAGAAAGTGATGAATTTGAGATCAGAGCTTGCTTCTGATCCTGTGGAGCCTGTTGTTCATCAAACCCCACAGAATGTTGTCTCTCAAATTCAACATCATTTAGCTTCCTTAGCTGAAAAAGTGGTATAAAGAAACAAACAGATTGTGAAAAAATGAGAGATATTGTTGTTAATATTAACAAGCTCAATGATGAGTATACGTGGTGCCTTCAAAAAGTGCTAAATAAATTGAAATCTCTCACCTCAGCTATCACTCCTTCTAAGACATCTGGACAATCATCTCAATATTCCTTATATATTGACCTGCCAAGAACAGTAGTCAATGAAGAACTTCAGACTATGATTAGTGGTATCAAAAAAGATTATCTATATGATGTTATCAAGAACAGTAACAGAGTTCCTGATTTGGTCCAAATCCATTCCAAAAATTCTAATGTTTCTCAACAAGAAATTTCCAAGAATATGGATTTCTACTACAACTTAATCATCTAAAAGACTTACATGACCAATGAATTCAAATATCTTGTAGAAAATATAAGGATCCCTCCTATTACTCAAGCTTTCAATACTCAAGTCCAAAAGCTCATAGAGTTCACTCGTCTGTTGGACATGTTTTTGGAAGACAAATATGACTTCGAGAAAGCTATGCAGTATAGTGGAGAGATCATTGTGTATTTTACTAAGCTTTTGAGGCCCAATATTCATGTACAGAGTACTGCAATTGGTGATCCTATGGCTGCACATCTAAGGCATGGTTATCCTACACTCACCTCTTCCCTAGCCCCAACTTCTATTTCTGTCAGTCAGGCATAGAGTCATTTCAGACCTGAGATCCTTGATCAACAACAGCATTGGTCTTCTACTACACCTACTCTAGATCCCTCTATCTTTGAAGGTTTTCCTTTACCTTCTCTATCAACCATCTCACTCCCTTCTTCTACCTCATCCTCTACTCCTATGGCTTCCTCTTCTACTGCTGCTGCTAAGGGAAAAGAAAAGACCATCCCATGAAGAAGGACAATGATTACTCTTTTTTTTATGGGAATCTTGTTAATTTTGTTTTACTTTATGTAATGCCCCTTTTTTATCTAATAAATTATGCCATTTTATTGTCTTTTTTGTAATTATTTTTCTTTCTACTTTTTGATAATCCCAAAAGGGGGAGAAATATAAGAGACATATAAGAGAAGAGAAAATTCACTCTATATATGTTATATTCACATACTAACTATGTTGTTAGAACAAATATACACTCTAAATATACATGATTTTTGATCATCAAAATTGGGGAGATTGTTGGACTCCTCATGTATTAATCATGTTTTAATGATCAAAAATCTTATTTAGTATATAAACCATGTTAACTCTATGTAATCTATCTCACATCATATGAATAGTTGTATAGTAAAAGCTATCCAAATCTCTTATGTGCTATACACTCACTTTGGTTACTATACTCTATCTTTTGATTCACATTATAATGATTTCTCTGAAAAATAATTAAGTTGAATTAATTCTATAAATATCAATACTAGAGTCTAAATACATATATTTTTTAAGTGAGAGACACCATGAACAAGAAGACACTGTGACAACCAGACACTGTGAACAAGCAGACACCATGAAAACTAGACATTATGAAAAAGGCACCGTGAACAAGACACCGTGAATAGGATAATGTGACATCGAGACACTATGAACAAGACACCGTGAACAAGACACCGTGAACAAGACACTGTGACATCAAGGCACCATGATCCAGACACCGTGAACAAGTCACCGTGAACAAGACACCACGACCACAAGACACCATGACCATAAGACACCGTGACCACAAGACATCATGAACAATCCAGATACCGTATGAAGGAGACACCATTTCCCTGAAAAAATATGAAACTGTTTCTTAATATGTTTTTTCATCTTTCAATTTAATCTTAAAACAGTCATATTTGAAGATTTTAAATGCATTGAAATAATTAATATTTATTTGTAGACATGTCATCTGATAGTACGAGGTACGAGGTGCCAAATACATGTAACCTATCAGATCAAACACATGAACTCTAATATAAAAGAGTAATGCAGCCCAGAAAAAATTAGAAGAATGGCATGATAATAAAAAAACAAGTTAGTGGCCATGAACATGACAACAGAATACAATAAGAGGACTTTTAATGAAAGAATTGTCTCATGCCACTCAATGCTGCTGGAGAACACACGAAGCTCAATTGGATCCCAGAATCGAGAACATCTTCACACTATCAAACATCATGAATAACACAAGATGGATCTGTCTGACATGAGACACTCTGTTTTCTATATGAGGACTTTATTTTTCCATCTACTTCGTCTCAGAAGTCCAGAGCTGGAAAGGCTAACATTCAGAGCATTTCTAAACCTATCTTAATATATCTTATCTGTTATGTATCATTTTACTATCTTTCGAGTAGTGTGTGTATTTGTATAACAACACACTCTATCTCCTGCATTAAACTGAAGGATACAAGATATCCTTACTCAAACATCTTTTTATATCTGTATAACCACAAATAATTGTGGAAGATGCCTCCGTGTGGCCTGGTTGTTTGTTTCCACGAAGAACTGTGGAAGAGGTCCTTGTGTCGCCTGGACAGTCCTGTGTACTCTTGTTTAACCCTGATCCATGGTGTGGATCAAGTTTATCTATATAAACTTCTTGGTGGAAGGTAATCAACAAGTGGAGTGGATTATGTCTCGGCTTGATACTGAACCACTTGTTTCATATCCACTGTGCATCTTAATTTAGTCTTCTCTATTTTACTACTTTACTATATAATTTTGATATCACTAAATTCACTTTGATAGTTAATCTTGGAAAGAAGTTATTATAGTATTTTATTTGTAGAATACCTTAGAAAGTAATATTAATAACTGACATTAAGATTACTGAGAACTAATCAATCTTTAAAGAAGTTATTTAAACAGTCCAACTCTTATAAGAGTATAAACTTGATTCACTGGGCTGTATTTTACCTTTTGGGGAAACCTTTTTAAGAATAATTTTAACCATAAAATTTTTTAGGTACTCAATTCACCACTCTATTGAGTAATCTACTCTGATGAACACATTAATTAAAATGACCTAATTATTTCATGTAATTTTCATATTTACAAAATGCAGAAGGTTGATCCATTGTAGGCATATGGAAAAGGTTCATATACTCATGGAATAAGGATTAATATACATCAATATATACAACGAGTGTGGAGGGAAGAAAATAATTTATTTTGAGGTAAATGAAAAATTAGAATGTTTAATAATAATTAATTTAGAATACTTAATGTAATAATGGATAATATTCACATTTCTAATTGGAAAATGTAAAATACTTGGGTTGATTGTTTTATTTTTCTGAAATATATGATGTTTAATTGATATTTTATATGAAAATTGAATTTTTATTTTCCCATTTTTTTAGATTTAATTAATCTTAAATTTAAATATTTTCAGCATAGTAACCATCTAAGAATCATTGTTGGGATTAAATCTTTGAGGACCAACCAAGTTCAAGTGTTGGGGTATTTAACGCCTGATTTTTTCATGGTTTTTTTTTATTTTTAATATTGGATTTTCATTTTATTAAACTATCTCTACATTTAACAAATTGATTTATAAAAATTGGGGGAACTTTCATTTAATGAAATATTATAGAAAAATTATCAATTTTTTTGAATTTGGAGGTTCTATGAATTTTTTGTGGGGTTTTTGTTTACCCTTATGCATTTCTTAAGGGATGTGTAAGGGTAAATGTTTTAATACTATATGAAGAAAGTATTCTGGGTATGTGTGATGGAATTTTATACACCACATAGGGGTTTTAAATAGATACAAATTGTAAAATACTATACTTCAAAATTTATGTAAGAGTACTTCATGTGTTGTGAAAAGGTACCATAGTTGCAACGTAAAGGTAAATGATTTGATTCTCAAAGGTACATAGATCAGAATAAATGGAATTAATTAGATTCCAAAAATTACAGTAGGTTTTTTAAGAGTTATATAATTCTAACACTATTATTATTTAAGACATGTAATTATCATACAAGGGGTTGTGTATGGGACACATAGCCAAAACATATGAGTAATATCGAGATAACAAATGATATGCAAGGGACACCTTTTATTTCCAACATCCCCCATCACTATAAATAACTATCTCCTACTATCATGTGCTACTAAAGTTTCCTATTCCATTATTATATGTATACAACAAGCTATAGTAATCACCTCTGTCCATTGTATCCTACTATCGGGTGCCCTTATCGCCTTCTACCACCACTTTGACGTGATATATCTTTCAGGCCTCTGCTGCCACTGAGATGACTCTATTTCGTCTGATCAGTTCCATTTTATCATTAAAACCTTAAATATAAATTCTAATGTTGAGCCTACTATTTTAAATCTAAGATCAATGAACTAACATTTGAGAAGAAGTTTGGACACCACCAAGCCTTTTATGTTAGAGAGAGAGGGTCAAGATCGAATAAAAAACTAAAATAGATTTGTATGTTGTGTTTAAACCCAATTACAAGAATAATTCAGTTTAGGGCACCTCATACCATTTACATGTGAGCTAGGGTTCCCAAAATTTAGTAAATCATGGGCTAAAATACCTCATTTTTTTTATTTGTGATTTATGTTTATTGGTGAGTCAGAGGCCATGTGGAATAATAATTAATCTAAAATCAAGGATGATGGAATATTTATACTACGGTATGTTTGAGAGTGAATATAAGTAATTATTAGAAATTTATAGTTTTTTGTCTCTATCATGGATAAATAAATGATATTTTAAAGTATACCATCTCGTGGAATTAAATAAGTAAGAACTGACCAATTGGAAAAGAGAGATATTTTATGATTTGGAAAGAATATTTTGAGATTCAAAGACCATAAATTAATGGGTTTGATGCCTATTAATTTATATTTCATTCTTCTATGAGGGGGATTATATACTACATTGAGGAATTATAATTCTACTGTTTTCTTTTTTTATCAATTAATTTTATATATTTCTCATCTAACTTCATATTCATGTTATATTAAAGTGGTCTTCATTCCATTATCCCTCTATCTCTATATTTTTCTTCAATTATGATATCTTAAAATCTAAAAGATAAGTGATAGATTGAAGAATTTTCCTTGGGGGAAGTTTTCATGATGTTTTGGAATTATTATTCTTCAATATTTAATGTTTTATTTTATGTTTATAATGAGGGAAAATATTAGTTCTTAAGATGGGTGTAGAGATCATCCATAACTTTTTTTTTGAGACTATGGAACTCATTATATTACAAAATTGAAAATATTCCACACCCTTATATTATATTAATCTAACATAATGAATGTTAAATTATTTAAAATATGAAAAAAATATGATGGATTTAGGTCTAGGGAAGTGCCACACTCTCTATTGAGGTGTGACATCATCCTTGAGTATTGAAGGATAAGAAGTTTAGTGTCCTGAAGAATTCAGCTAGGTATGCTAAATTTCACACTAAAAATTTAAGGATTGTAGTTCATGAATGAATGATCAAAAAGAATTTAAGATAAAATAATGACTAATTAAGGACCCTAAGTAGTAATCCATAGGAACATTACATTTTTAGAAAGATTTCATTTTTTTGAATTATACCGACAATATATTTTCATTTTTTCATTAATATTCACTTTTACCTTTTTCTTTAGCTTCAAAAAATCACAAAAACTGAAAATACCATAAGTGAAATAGGAATAATGTGCAATCAACTATGATGCTCGTCTGGTGATATGCCACCGGTCATCCCTTATGTTGTACTATAAAATAAAATGTACCATTTTAACCTCCTTATGATAGGTTCATCAAGTGTATTATGATTCATAAAATAATTGCTCCAAAACATTTCTTATTTGTAAAATGACTCAATTATAACCCTTTTTTTAAAACCAAAAAACAAAACAAAAAATAAAATTCATGAGAAATAGGGTTGATTAAAATGAAATAATGTAGAAAAGTAATTTTAAATTCAATAAAAAGTAACCCCAGTAAGATATTAAATGAAATATTGGATAAATTCCTTCCGTAGTCTCCCCCATGCTGAATTAATAGAAGCATACATGAAATATTTCCTTGGGATTCACTTATATCTCTTAAAATACAAAACTTTATTCTTTGAAAGTTCTTCCCCAATTCCTCTAATGTGAAAATCCATTAAACTTTCTAATATTCATTAATAGTTATGCACTAATTATTCAATGTTAAGTGGTTGATATCTTCTCTCTCATTTTGGGATTATCAAAAAGAAACACACAGAAGAAAAAAAATATCAATGAAAACAATAAGATTTAATTTCAAATAATAAATAGACAAAACATAATAGTAAATTTCATGAATATCTAAATGTGACATTAAAAATAGATAAAAGCTTAATATTTGTTATAACTATTAATATGTAAAGGTAGCTCAACAATAATAAATATTTGTAAACTAAAAATCATTCAAAATATTCAATTAATTTGTAAAAAATATACATTAAAGGAATAATGAGAGAGGGATTTGTGTAATAGAAAAACACATGAAGAAAATATACTATATTGAAAATACATATAATTAAGTTCATTAAACAAAATAAATTCTACTAGTATTTGTTCCAAAAGTTGTTTGAGATACAGTTTATAACATCTATTCAAAGTAATCCTTGAAAATATAATATATTCACATAAATATTTATCATAGTTTGAAATAAACCCCTATTGAACACTCACATTCTCAATGACTTTTCCAATATTAGAAGAATATAAAATATGAAGAAGAAAGTGATCACATCACACTAATTATACATATCTTTTATTTAATTTATTTGAATCTCTTAGAATGTAAATGTTTGGTAAAAATATTAGAAAACTAATCACCATTTCATATAAATTTAAGGGCACCGTCTTATTTCATTGAGTTATACTAAAGGATACAATGTCTTATGTATATTGTTTTTCTTTTGGGTCATTTTGTCGATTCATAGAAAAATAAATATAATTTTTGTTATTATAAATAATCATATATCGAGTAAGAATCAACCTAAAATCAATGAGTGTATATTGTGTGCACAATAATTTAGTAAAAGAACATCAAACTGTCACATATTGAATTTTATCAATTGAATGTGAAACTGAATGAATCTTCTTAGTAGACAGAACAATTATTTCTTCACCAAAAAATGAAAATTTCCAAAAATAATATTCTAATATTTTTAACTACCTATGAAATTTGAATTTGAATAAGTTATATGTTAAAGCTGAGATCCAAAATAATAATAAAATACATGTTATAAAGTGAATTTAATTCAATAAAAGACCCTATTTAATTCATTTAGATGTGAATATTATATATTATTGGAATCTCACATATACGTATAGATAGTATAAAATATATGGTTGGGTAGAATTGAAGTATAGTAGACTTTTCATCATCCCTCCCAACAATTTCTATTTAACAGGTTTCTTGGATTCTTCATGTTTAATCTTTCACGAGGTATATACTGGAGTACTTATACTAGATTATTTTCCAAAACTAAAATTATTATGTACTTATATGATATATTCATATTTAATTAAAATAATTCCTTATGGTTTTTGAGTAATCTAGAGTCCAAAAAATTAGTTAAGTTCAACCATCATACACATCTAAAATTCACATTGCATATGCTTTTATTTTTTGAAAGTATATTTTTTGGTGATCTGAAAATAAATTCTATGATATAGATTTGTATGATTATAGTATCGTTAAAAAATTTATTGATAAAATAGCTGGATCTATCGATATATTAACAAATAATTTTTTTTAAAATATTAATTATATAAGTCTCTTAGGGATTGATTAATTCTATAAATAACCTTGGTATGTTTAGAAACATGTTTTATAGAATTAATATCATAAAAAATTACAATTTTTTTTATATAAACCTCTAATTGAGTGTAACCACTAAAGATGAATATTTATATACCTATTTGAAACAAAATATAAAAAAAGATTAACTATGAAGGAAAAAAGATGTGGAAATATTCAATTCATTCCTTGGTATAAATTTCTTATCTATATTCTATAGCCTCTTATTGGTTATAACTCATAATAATGATTATATAATTTTTGAAAACAATTGTTCAATTCTTATCACACTTATATTTGTTGGGAAAAAATCCCTCAAGGTAACAGTGAAGTATTTTTTTGGGTTGATTGTGTTTGTTGACAAAGTAGGTTTCCGGGAAGAAATTGTCGAGTTCCAGAGAAGTTACTGACAATCATTGTTGAAGAATGAAGGGCTTTCCAAGGGAGCTTCGCGGCGATGAGGGGCATTACGAGGGAGCTTCGTGGCGAAGGCACAAAGGAATGAACGGGATGCTCTGCGATTACGATGAACTCCGCAATTGGAAAATTTCCGTGGTGATTCGCGATTTTGAGAGAATTCCGGTGGGAACTTCAGAGCTTCGCGATTTGAGCTGACGTGGCATTGACTTTGTGCGAAAAGTTGGAGGGTCGGTGGAATTGCCTATAAATAGAGGTCGAAACCCTCGAGCGAAGGAGAGATAATTTTCAGGGAAAATACTTTGCTCTCAGTTCACGAAGGAATTTCGCAAAGGCAGTGTGCTTCGCTAAAGAGGAGCTTCACGGTGGCTATTCTAGCTCCGCTAAAGTCGTGTGCTCTGTGTTGGATCAGTGAGCTTCGTGAGGGAAGTCGCTCTGTGACGGCCTGAGCTTCACGAGAGTGCTTCGAGAAAATTCTTCTCGAGAGTTCTTCGCGAAAATACAGGAGCTTCGCGAAGTCTTGTTTGAGCTTTGCGAAATTGGGAGCCTCGCGATGTAGGGTGCATTGCGAAGGTATTTCCAAAATAATTGCCCATTGTTTAAGAGGCAAAGAGGTATTCATCAGTGGATGAAATTTGGACTTCAACAGAGCATATATTTGCAATTGAGGATGCATTCATTAGTGATAATGAAGAGACCTACAGGTCTATAAATTGTGAGTGGATTCCCTTTTAGGGTAGTGAGCTTAGAAAGAGGAAGAAGGTCATCCTCTCCACCGGCAGTGATCCAGAGAGAGAGAAATAGGGAGTGACCCTTGGGAAAGCACTGAGCTGACCCTAAACTTTGTAAAGGCAGTGAGCCTGAGTATAGAAGTGATCTAGCCCGAACATTGTATCCACATCTAGTGAAGAATAGTGGAATTTGGGACGACCGGCAACTTGTCAGCGTATGCTCCTTGGACATAGCCCAGTGTAGATGAACCCTGTAAAAATCTCTGTGTTTGCCTGCTTACTTCCCTGCATTGCATTTAAAGCACCATCATCAGATAAAGAAGGGAATAAGTGATCACAGTAACCACACAAGTGCAAAAAAAGTGACCCTTGTAATAAAGAGGTCAAGATCTAGTGGGGTAGGAAGTATTTTGAAAAGAATATCCATACCCTGATTCACCCCCCCCCCTCTCAGGGTATATAGGCCCCTATTGGTCCTAAAAATTAGTATCAGAGGGAAGTTTTCTTTTATCATATTTGTTTGCTCCGACTTGGTATATTCGATCTGTGTTGTTAAAGAATCAGTCTTCTCTTATCTCGTGAGCCATGGAAAAGGGAAAAAAATCAAAGAAGAATCATAAGTCATGTGGTATCCCTCAGTGTGGAAGTGTTTATGGAAAAAGTGTGATTCAACTAAAGGAATAAAACAGCTTACTAAAGATAGGATTGGATGAATCTGATTGGGAAAAGATAGATTCACTCAATAATGATGTAGGAACGAGTGAAGTACATGAACTTCAAAGTTATACGGAAACAACTGATGATGGAGATGTTTCAAGAAGGCCACCAGTAGTTGTTCTCAATATGACAAAGAAATTAGATGAAGAAGTTAAATCTAAAGATATATGAATCAAAGTATTGGACATTGAGGTCAACAAGCTAAGAGGCTTAAACCAAAGGCTTATTGATGTGGTTACTGACATAATAGAGATGAATGATTCTCAAGATGAAGAACAACGAAAGATATCGGCAAAGGATGAAAAATAAAATCCTCATATCAAGGGAAAGAATCTGAACATAGATGAAATTCAGAATCTCAAAGCCAGAAATGATGATCAAGCTACACAGTTGTCTGAACAAGTTCAAAAGAATCAAAGGCTCCAACAAGAGAATGAATCTATCTCGGAATCTGTTTCTGAAGAAAAATTGAAAGTAAAAGAGCAAAGTGGTATGGTAGAAAAGCTCACACAAGAATTGGAAGAAGAGATGAGTCGTGGAAAGAATATTAGAAGGGAATTAAATTCCCAACATAAATCAATTGATATAAAGATTCAGAAGATGGAAGAAGAGCTAGAATCAGTAAAGAAGGAAGTGGAGAAATCCAATGCTAAAGGAATGCCAAAAATGTAGGATTCCTTACACTTTCTATTTGATCATCCTTCGACAAGTTATGATAAAATGAAGAAAAAATATGCTATTTTTGAAGAGAAACAACACAATATTTTTTCAGATCAAAGACCAGTATGTTTCAGAAAAGCTGGTATTGGATTTGATGAATCACCTCCCATGCATGATAAGAAGAGAGTCGTGAAGAGTTCCAGGAGTGGAGAAAAACCTGTAGGTGCTGGAGATAGACCTAAGAGGTCAGTTACAAAAAAGAAGTGACGACATGTGCTATTTCTGTGGGATTCAGGGCCACACATCAAGCTTCAATTTAGAGGCTCATGAATACATATCAGGATCTGAAAATAGAAACTTTACAGAATCTAAGAACAAGAAGAAGCGTCCTGAGAAATCAGAGAGTAGAGTCTCTCAAAGGAAATCATTCATAAAATGCTACTACTGTGGATGAATGGGACACACCATGAATATGTGTCAGGAAGCTCATGAGCTCAATGTCAGAGGAAGATCTCTAGCTACATCAACATATCGACATAGAAATGATGAAATGAGGTATGTATTTGATGGAAGATGTTTCATATGTGCTGATCATGGGAATTTGGCCAGACAGTGCAGCAAGAAGAAAGCGGGGAAGGAAAAGGAACCCAGAAAGAGAATTTCGACTCCAGTGATGCATAATGAAAAATTATACACTGGAAGACAAAGTGGTAAGGTGAAGAATAGGTTTAGAGTCTCAGGGGAATCACATTGAGTTGAACGAAAGGTGTATCTGTCACCTCCTCTTTCACACTCACAATTGCCCTCTAAGAAAGAACATGAATATATCTAGAAGAAAAAGGGACGAACCACAATAGTAGTGAGTAAGGAGAAAGTACATTCAGTAGAGGACCCACCACCAATAAAAAATAGGGTGGTGACTCATAAATCTGATAAAAGGAAGATAAATAAAGAATGTGTAGAAAAATCCACAAGTCATGTGTCATAGAGAGGACTGGATGAAAAATGAAAATCCCTGCAATGGTGTAAGAATGAAGGGAAGATGACAATCAAGGAGATTCCTGCTCAGAGAAATAATCAAGGAAAATGGAATTTTGGAAGAACCTCAAAGAAGGAAATGTGTACTAGTTAGTGTATACCTCAAGTGATGAGAAAAGTCGGGCCTACAGAATCTACATTTCAGAAAAAGACTCAACATGTGGGTAATGAATTTTTAGTCATATGGCCAGAGCAGTTGAAGTTGGCCATGTAGCTGGAGGAAGCAAGAAAGGAGTGTGATTCACTCCAAGAAAGAATCAAAGGGTTGACCCATCAGGATCAACCAATACCCTCATCTTGAGGATGAGATAAAATCACCTCTCCATATGTATATAAATGATATTACCTGATGATTCAAATATTTCAGGTTTTAGGGAGATACGGTCCAAGGGGAAGTGGCATCTAAAGATTCAAAGTGTAGCAATGATATGCTGCATAGTTTCAATTGACTCAAATCCCGTACCAAATTTGAAGAAGAAAGGGATCAAAAAAGCACAATACGAAATGATTGTGTTATTAACTTTATCTCTTGTTTCCTACACTGAGTTTCAACTCAGTAGGCTTAGAGATTTTGTTCATGGATCAATGTCGAGTTCCAGACTAGTATAAATGATGCAGGTGGAGAATAAGAATAGATGGTGAAAGAGAAGAAGAATTTTTATGGGCCTAACTCCAGGAAGTGTTGCATAACATAGGGGGAGCATTCAATAACAGAATCAGATTAAAGATCCATCAAAGCAATAATTGGATGACTCAGCTCAGGAATTCCGTATCGAGGGAAGAAAGAAACATAGGGAGAAGCATCAATAATCATGCATCACATGCTTATCTTTTTTGTGATCTAACAATGTGGTATCAGCTGAATGATTTCAGCAAACCAAGAAGCTGTGAGGGAAAACCAAAGGCGTATCAACAAAAATATGAGAGAAGAAGTTCAAAGAAATGACATCACTGAACAATGACACAGTGACAAGTTTTCAGCTGAAAGAAATGAAGCCACCAAAAAATTAATCTGTGAGCAATTTCTTGATGAATGTGTTGAGGAGGAAAGAAACAAAGGGGGAGCATAAGTGACTGATGCCGATTCACAAAATAACATGACATGGGAGATTGTTTTGAGGTTAGCAGATAAAAATGTCATCGGGACTAATTGTATATTTTGCAATAAGATGAATGAAGATGGAACATTGATTCGAAACAAAGCACGACTGGTGTGAAAAGCATACTCGAAAAGAGATGATACTAATGTTGATGAGACATTTGCACCGGTTGCAAGACTGGAGACAATCAGATTATTCCTTGCCATTGCAGTGAAAAGAAAGTTTAAAGCGTTCCAGATGGATGTCAAGTCTGCATTTCTGAATGGGTTTCTGGAAGAAGAGGTGTAAATTGAGCAGCCAAATGATTTTCTCATTCATGAGGATGAGAACAATGTTTTCAGGCTGAAGAAGGCGTTATATGGGCTGAAACAAGCACCAAGAGCATGGTACTGAAGGCTATATCAGTATTTGAAGAAGCATGGTTTTCAGTGTGGGGGATTTGATTACAATATTTATTTCAGCAATGACAATAATCAAAGGATGGTGGTGCTGGTGTATGTCGATGACATAATTTTTGGTGGATCAGATGAAGATCAGTGCAGACAGTTTTCCGAATTCATGAAAAATGAGTTTGAAATGTCAATGATTAGAGAGCTATGGTTTTTCCTTGGTCTACAGGTGACACATGGAAGGAATGGAACATTCATTTCTCAATAAAAATATGTCAATGGGGTTTTGGAAGGATTTGGAATGGATAATTCCAAAGAGATGAAGACTCTGGTTGCTACCCGGATGAAATTTTCCAAATATGAGGATGGAAAGGCAGTTAATATCACAGGATACAGGCAAATTATTGGATGTTTGTTGTACTTGACCACGACTAGGCCTGATATTATTTTCACCACATGCCAAGCAGTGAGATATCAGAGTAATACCAAGGAAAGTCACATGATCATAGTGAAAAGAATAATTCGGTATATCAAGGGCATGGAGGATTTCGGCTTGACGTATAATATAAAATCTCAGTCGGAATTATTGGGATATAGTGATGTAGATTGGGTCGGTTCAGTGGATGACAGGAAGTCAACGTCAGGTGGTGCATTCTATCTTGGTGGATTGTGTATTTCTTGTCTTAGAAAGAAGCAAGATTGCATTTCATTTAGCACTGCATAAGCTGAGTATATTTCAGCCACTCAATCATGCACACAATTATTATGGACGAACCAACAGCTTGAAGATATGGGAGTTGAAGTGAAGTCTCTGATCAGAATCCAGTGTGATAAATCAAGTGCTATAAATCTCAGAAAAAATCCCATCCATCACTCAAGGAAAAATCACATTGAGATAATGTATCATTTTATCAAGGAGAAAGTTGAGAAGGGAATCGTGAAGTTGGAGTATGTGCCTGTAGAACTATAGGTCACAGACATTCTGAAAAAGGCCTTACCCAAGAAAGTATTTGAAAGGTAGTGACTGGGTATGGTAGTCCAGTCGACTCCCCACACTTGAAAAAGTGTGGATGTGGAACACCCTCCCACATCTCCCTAAGGTATGATGTGTTTTTCCCTAATGTGCTGATATGTGTTCTCTACTCTGTTACAAACTGCAAAGGAGTGACCTTTGGGTTTCTTGACAAAGGAGGAGAAAATAGTGATTGTTCAAGGGGGAGACAGTATAGATATTTGAAAAATCATGAATGATATGGGGAGAAGCTGATAGGTGGAGCATCCAGATAGGGGGAGTGTAATGAGATAGGGAGAGAGTTTTAAATCTGACGATGCTAGAAGTGATCGATCAAAGAATAGATATCACAACAGTTGAGGATTGTGATAAAAGAAGAACAGTGATGTTGGAATAGTGAGAGAAGGTGTCCAGCTATCACGAATTGGTATCAGTTTGGTCAAACAATTGGTATTAATTGAACAATTGGAATCAGTTTGGAATCGACAATTAGAGTCTGACATGAAGTGTTTCATTGATGAACTTTTCATTCTACTCTTGTTTCTCACGTCGATAATTTCTCATGTGGGCTTAGAGTACGTGTTAAGTGATCCCTTGAACGCTATCAGAATTGCAAGAGGCGAATGGTGGTAGCGGATGGAAGAAGACTCAGTGAGGTATCAAAGAGTAGATAATCATTCTGAGCAGAGTTGTGAAGAGTTGTCAACAAACCCAAAGGTAGAGATTGTTGGGCAAAAATCCCTCAAGGTAACAGTGAAGTATTTTTTTGGGTTGTTTGTGTTTTTGACAAAGCAAGTTTCCGTGAAGAAATTGTCAAGTTCCAGAGAAGTTGTTGAAAATAATTGTTGAAAAATGAACGATGATGAAGGAAAGGATGATCTGGAGGCAGTAAAAAAGAGCTGTACAAGGTGGCGCCGTTTTCCAGTGTTTTCCAAATTTTTGGGGTCCAAAATTTAGAGGTTGGTGAGCATCGTGAAAATAGGATTTCCATGAAGATCATAATTTAATATGGAAAAGGCATGAATTTCACGATTACGACAATCTTTGTGAACGACAGAGGCTGAAGATCATCGCGGCGGTGAAGGGATTTTCAAGGGAGCTTTGCGGTGATGAGGGGCATTATGAGGGAGCTTTGCGGTGAAGGCACGAAGGAATTGACGGGATGCTCCTCGATTACGATGAGCTCCGTGATTGGAAAATTGTTGTGGTGCTTCGCGATTTTGAGATAATTCTAGTGGGAACTTCGAAGCTTCTCGATTTGAGCTAACGTGGTGTTGACTTCGCGCGGAAAGTTGGAGGGTTAGTGGAATTTCCTATAAATAGAGGTCGACCCCCTCGAGCGAAGGAGAGAGAATTTTCAGAGAAAATAATTTTCTCTCGGTTCGCGAAGTAAGTTCGCAAAGGCAGTGTGCTTCATGAAAGAGGAGCTTCGCGGTGACTATTCTAGCTCTGCGAAAGTCATGTGCCCTGCGTTGGATCAGTGAGATTCGTGAGGGAAGGTGCTCTACGACGGCTTGAGCTTTGCGATAGTGCTTTGCGAAATTTCTTCGCGAGAGTGCTTCGTGAAAAGACAGGAGATTCGCGAAGGCTTGTATGGGCTTTGTGAAATTGGGAGCCACACGAAGAGGGTGCTTTGCGAAGGTATTTCCAAAGGAATTTCCCAATGTTTGAGAGGCAAAGTGGTATTCATCAGTGGATGAAATTTGGACTTCAACAGAGCATCTATCAATAGTTGATGATGCATTCATTAGTGATAATGAAGAGACCTACAGGTCTATAAACTGTGAGTGGATTCCCTTCCAAAGCAGGGAGCTTAGAAAGATGAAGAAGGTTATCCTCTCCACCGGCAGCGAGCTAGAGAAAGAAACAGGGAGTGACCCTTGGGAAAGCAGTGATCTGACCCTAAACTTTGTAAAGGCAGTGAGCATGGGCGTAGAAGTGATCTAGCCTGAACTTTGAATCCACATCTAGTGAAGAATAGTGGAATTTGGTACGACCGATAACTTTTCAGCGTATGCTTCTTGTATGTATCCCAGTGAGGGTGAACCAAGTAAAAATCTCTGTGTCTACCTACTAACTTCCCTGCATTGCATTTAAAGCATCATCATCAGATAAAGAAGTTAATAAGTAATCACAGTAACCACACAAGTGTAAACAAAGTGACCCTTGTAATAAAGATGTCATGATCTAGTGGGGTAGGAAGAATTGTGAAAAGAATATCCATACCTTGAATCACCCCCCTCTCAGGGTATATAGGCCCCTATTGGTCCTTACAATATTAGATGTTCTATTTGACTCATAGAACCCAATGATCATTTTAATACCAAACTAAACTCTAAAACATGTTATGTTTGAGTTTATTGAGCTTCTCAGGTATATAAATTATCCAAATATCACCACCCAAGTAATCATCTATATTTTTATGCTCAAACTGTGATAATAATGAAATATTATAATATTATTTTCATAAGGAACATATATTTCTAACCATTTGGCCCACACCACCAATGATGTTATCAGTGATATGATTCCTCAAGATAATTTGTTTTCTAGGAAAAATTGAAGGTTTTACCTCTTCTACTATATGACTATATCCCACTAGAATAGATTATGGGAAAAAATCATAATTAAAGTTGTTCAAATTCCATATATAAATAAAATGGGCTTCAAAAATAAAATTTGCATTACTTACAAAATATATACATTATAACATCACATAAGGATCATCCTCTTCCAACATAACATGAACCATTTCTCAATAGTATGTATATATCTGTTGAAAACATAAAAATAATTACTTTTGTTAGAGTATCACATAAAAATACCTTCATCAGCCTTCAAATAAATTTTTGAAGGATTATATTTATTATTAAAAATGATCACTTTACATATAAAGACTCTAACATAGCTATGTTTTTTAATTCTTATGTTCCATAATTGATAAGGTGTTGTACCAAAAAAAGGTAAAGTAAAAAAATTATAGTGTAACTAATAGTACTAATGAATTTATCCAATAAATATTTAGCAATATAAAATTCATTCAATATAGACTTCATAATTTCATATAGAGTTATATTAATAATTTCAACTACACGACCCTTTTGTGGATTTGTTGATGTCAAGGAATAATATGTTATTTATTTTTCACAAAAAAAGTTTCAAAATATGAATTCACAAAATTTATAAAAGATCACTCTTGATAGTGAGAGAAGATAATTTTATAGATTTTGAGCAAGAATAATTTTTTATAAAAAAATTACTTTTTCTAATTTAAGAGTGAGAAAATAAATCTAAGTATACATAATGTAATAATAATCTAAGATATATTCATAGCATTTTCATTGGAAACTCCATGATTTTATAGGTCCAAAAAGGTGTATCAGGACTGAATTTAAATGTTCAAAATAAATGATTTCATAGGTAGGTTTAAATCTACAATTACGTAGATTATTATATAAAAAAGTTTAGAAGAATCTAGAATAGTTAAACATATGTTATAGAGGATCCATTATAATACCTTTCCTTGAATTCTAGAAAATATTTAAACTTTGTAGTGTTCTAAAATTTTATTCCCAAACTAATAATTATCCCCAATCAAACCAACACATATAAAGTTTAAAAAATTAAATTCCCTTAGGTGTATAGTGTAAACATTATCATAACCATTGATAGGTAAGATGTGAAATTTTAAGAAGTCTTTCATTCCTAAAATTAATGGATTAACCCTTATCAAATAATTTAACTCTGAGAATAAGTTGGTTCTTATGTCCCTAAAAACAAAGAACATTTGAAATTATAGTCTCCCTAAGAAAGGATACATTAACAACACTAAAAATCTATCCATGTGCATTATAAATAATTTAAACAAGGCCACACATCAATTTTTTTCATGTTTGTATGATTTTAATTCATGTGTCAAATGAAAAATCAGTATTTTTTACCATTTTTTGTCTACTATTACTTGAATTTTTTTCAATACAATTAAAATAAAATTTTATTACAATATTTTTCATGATATTGGTAATGTTAATTAAAAGTATTATTCAAAACCACATATATCCCACTCTATAGTTTTTATAGTATTATAGTTATTTATATCTACAATCCTTATATGTTTTAAATGATTAAAATTTCTTCCAGTAACAATAACTCCTATAGTTACCTCTCCTCTATGTGTACTTTCCCAAACCAAACAGTTAGGCATCAAATGTAACTTACCAGATGTAAAAATAATTCTGAAATATGCTCTAATAGGAATAATCTATATTTAAGGATTTTCAAAATTACTATTAATGTTATAAAAACTAGAAATAAGATCATATAAACTACTAACTTCATGTTCCTTTTATAAAAAAACATTATGATAATTATTATTTGAAACTAACATTTATTTATCCTCTTAGTTAGATGAAAATTTAGAGATTATATCAATTTACATTGAAAAATTATCCTTATTCTCACCATTATCATTATTTAACCTTTAATATATTTTCATTAGGCTGGTCAGGTATTCATCTATCTATTCAAGTGATAGGGTATCATATTCATTATTTGGAGTAAAAGGAAAATTAAAATCTAAACACAAATTAGTTGGAGAATCACCAATTATTTTTCCCATGAAACATAATTCACTATGAGGTATTCTCACATAGAAACAAGGTTTATTCCAACTATCATCACTTTTTAAATAATTGCTACATAGAGACAAATCTTCACTTGCACTACAAATTTCAGTAGTTTCCCCTAATCCTCCCATTATGTTTCATTTTAATGGTCTAATTGATTACATATCTTTATTCTTCATACTAGTACAATCCAAACTTATCTTCCAGGGTTAATTTCAGTTATAACATATAACATCTGATATACATTCTGTTCTTTCAAAATTTTCAAATATATTGTTTCGGTCACTCTGATGATCATTACTAATGTTTTTCTTCCCATAAATTCTAATAACACACATTTCATAATGAGGAAATTCATGTTCACTAATTCCAAAAACATAATATATGAATTTATTAGATGTTCTCTTTATGGTACACTTTGAGGTATTTCTTCTGAAAATTATCAGACTAGATTTTATAAAACCAAAGAAAACTTAAAAATATTTGGTTTCTCCTTCTACATGTCTTTCTTCAAGACAGATTCAAACATCATTAAAGTTACGATCCAATCATCCATGATTATCTTTGTTTTATTTTTCATAATTTCTATACTATTTCTATTATATTACTATTCCTTCAGTAATATGACTATGAATTCTTATACAAACAATTTATATGTTATTTCTCTCTCACTCTGAGATTGAAATATGATTAATACAATCATCAAATGGTGATGTATATGAGAAAATGTTTCGATTGTTTGAAAATAAAAATCATTATAATCATCATGAAGTATCACCCTTCTATTATAAATAATTGTTAAATTTATGAGTATGTATAATCTCAAGTATTATCTGAATTTCATTTGTGTTTTCACATGAATAAATCTAAATATTAATTTTCCTAATCATTAAAAATAATTAAGTATCCAGAACCTTATAAACTAATTAATTTGACAACTTATTCTCATGATTAAATACATATAATTATTGTTATAGAATCAGATTTTGTTTTGATAATCTAATAGTGTTCTATAATAATGTTAACAAAAAATGTCTTAATATAAACTCTTAATATTCATAATATTCCCCCAAAAATATCATTGGATGAATCCATTTTATTATTTTTTTGGTTGGTAATGTTTAAAAATAATTATAGAAACTAACTATGACACCAAGTGCGTTATAGGTGTGGAATTGTTTAGTGGGGTAAATTAATGAATAATCAAACTAAAAATTTAAACAGCTCAAGAATATAAACAATTTAAAAATTACAGACCATGAATTTATCAGAGTATAATGATAATAAATATTGTATAAATTATAAGTCCCATAAATTATAAACATAATCGATACCGATAATAAGATCATAAATTCAAATAAAAGAGATAAAAAGGACAACATGGAGTTCTAAACAATAGTCTATATACTCCATTAATAAATATTATTTAAATAATATTACCAATAACTCTATTCATACGAAGTATTCTATTTTTATCCAAATTTGTAGGAGGATTAGTAAATATATCTAAGTTATAAAAGATCCAAAACCTTGGAACTTACTTGATCTCATTAATCAGAAGACCCAAATTATGCACCTTGAAACATATTTAACAACTCATCAGTTGAAAACATCTCTCTCCCTAAGATAATCTTCAATCAATATGATTGAAAACAAGTTCTTTCTTGAACTTCATCAAAACCTCCATTTTAAATATACCAATAATTCTGAGCCTGTGAAACATATTTATCTCATTAGATCAAAACAAATAATAATAATATAATTTATATAATTTATATTCAATTCCTAAAACATAGAATCTCTAAGAGACATGATAAAAAATAATATATACAAAATCCCTCAAATGAATTATGATAATTAAAACTTGATAAAATGTATTTTTAGTGTCTATGTTATATTTTACATTCCTCAAATCTCATATTCTATTTATATATATCATTTTAACAAAATTCTTCATGTTATTTGGTTTAGTTTATAACAAAAATTAAGCACCTCTTGGTTTTATTTTTATGATTCACTTTAATTTCAAAGTGTTTTGGAACATACATGTATGGTAATCAACTTTTTGGAAATTATGAATCATAATATAAGTCAATATGAAAAATATCTAACAAAACATCAAGTAAGTATAAGTAATGTAAGGATTGTATTTTGATTCATTATAAAAATGGTTCCAAAATATATAATTTTGAAAAGTGGAACATCTCCTTGAGATATTTTAGTTTGTATGGACTAATCAATTATAGATTATAGTGGTGAGGATGATAGGCATAGAAATATAGTATTTTCTAAAACCTATTATATAGGAATACATAAAGGATTAATATAAGGGGTAAAGAAACCTATGGGTTTATACAAATAAAAAAATAAAAAAATTTCCAATAATATTCGAACATTGGTTAGATTGATCGAGCTATTATTTAGATGAAGTCATTACAGAACAACCAAAGACATTATCCATTATCTTTATACATATATGAGTTAGGATCATGATGCATGAGGGTTGAGATCATTCTACACTAAGTCTTCATTTCCCATTGGTTTTATTATTTTCATAACTGGGAGTCGATATCCCATAAGTTGAGTCCCTATATATATTGGTCACATTTACCAGTGGTATTGATATTGATTTCTTATGATAGATATACAGTGAGTTGATATCATTATTGGGATGTGTCTTATTCCCCTTATATTATATTTAATTGATGTTATATCATGAATCATGAGTACTTCAACCATTTAGGCATTATTAAAATATCCCTTGACTTTATATCACTATAATTTTTTCAATATTGTTGTGAGTTAAGACCAATACATTCCTCAAGATTCCTCTCCCAATATGGAAACATTATTCTAAGATATAATTAATATGTATAAGGATTAAGACTGATAAAAGTGTGGGTACCACAATCCCATTGTCTTTATGTCATTATACATTGTAGTCGAGACACCCATATGAGATGATATAATTATATTCAAGAAAATATACTCTTGTACTGGCCATAAGTTTTAATGTGATATTTTCATATACATCCTAGAGATGAAAAAATTATGTTTGGTAACACACTGTGTGGCTTGTTGAACACCCAAGGTTGTGAAATTATTTATGGTTATAGTTAATTTTTAGTATTATGGAATATCACATGGTGAATGCACCTATAAAATTTGTAATTTTTTAGGGATTCGACTGGTGGTGGATAAATGATTTATAATAACACCTTCTTTAGGTTTCAGGGGATGAATGAATATTTTATGATTAATGACATAGATAATCCAATGAACATTGTTATAAATGGCTGAGCTATGAAGCATAGTTGTAGTTGGGAGTTGAGATTTTGATGGGACCCCGAAATGTTTTTTATATGACCCCAATGATATACTTTTAGAGCATGTTATATATGATAAAAAAGGGGAGGTCTTGTTCATACCAATATGATTTATATTTCATTACAATATCAATTTTATTATAAATTTTTTGTAATTTATTTATGTTTGTCTCGTTCTTGTAATGGTTATGTCATATTTTATATTGTGATGAATATTGATTACCTTTTCTTCTACTAGTTTTATAGTTATTTTTATAAATGTATAGAGTATACCCATGATATACTCAATCCATATCAATTGGTCAGTAGACTCTTCTATATAGGGAGATATGCATGGAACATGTAGCTCTCTAGTATGGTCATGGTAGAGGTGAAAAGGGTCAAGATTCTACATAAATTTAGTTATTAATACATTGAAGAGTTTGAGGCATTATATATTTATCGAAAGTTTCATCCAAAATTTAGATAATATAATTATTAGGTTATTATCTAAATGAGAAAAAATACAAATCTATAGTTTTGGTTAATCAATATACATTAGTTTGTTTTAAAAATGCTAATTAAAGAATTATATTTTTCATAGGGTTGTAAGGAAATTTCCCAAAGTACTAATCCTACAAAACTGCATGAATATGATAATTAAGTAAGATTAATGAATGACATTTTTATAAGATCATTTCCTAACAAATGTGATATATATCAAAATAAACAATAATTTTTATAGTTTCATAAAGAACTACGAGTCACATAAGCTAAATAAATCTATTAATAAATTAGTTACATATAGAAAATGATATTTAAAAAGATGGAAGACAATTCTAAAAAGATATCAAATACATAGTAAATTCGATATTAATGTCGAATCCATTAATGTCATAGTGAAATATCCAATAATAAAATTAAAAGGCCATAAAATTATCAATTATTCCTAATGATTTCAGGATTCATGATCCAATAATCATCTTTCTACATTTTTACATAGGAATGAAAGATCAATCTTAAATATTATTGTCAATACACTCAATTTATTTATTTATTTATAGCTATATTTTTCTTTCAATTTTAGTCCTTATATTCTGTGTTGATAATTTTATCGTCATAATATAACTTTCAATTCCTAATAATTAAAATTTACAATCACTTTATTTTCAACATCAAATATACTAATTTGAGAAGTCTTCATTATAGGCATGGTTATAATTTAATCACTACTTTTCTCATTGTTGGGTTATTGGTATTTTATGATCGATCCTCTTATAATGTTGTATTAAAAGTAAATATTTGCTAGGTCTGTATAAATTTTTATCAAACTAGTTTATAAAATAATTGATTGTATATCACTTATCCAAAACCTATTTAAAGTCTTTTATTATTTTTTTACTTAAACACCTTCACCTAATTAGATTTAACATATAAAATTTCAAAATTAAATTGTGGATAACTGTAATGATTTATATTATTTTATATATTGGTTTTATCTATTTTTACTAAATTTTTATCAAACTACCAAAAATTATGATCTATATTTTTAATATTAACATTTGAATTGATTTTAATTAATTATTTTTAAGTATTCAATTCACTCACACCCCAACCCCCAACCCCACCAACATGAAGTTAGAGTACATGGGAAATATTGGGTATATGAGATACTCTTTAGGTATCCCTTATTCTAAAATATAATAAATAAATGTCATTTCCTCATCAGAAATTAAAATTGAAATTATTGTAGAGATTTAATAATAATCAACCTTTGATATTTTAATGAAAAAATAGGAGTATTAGTTAGATAGAATGGATATTTATTTCATTAAAACTATAATAGAACGTTATGTGATGTTATAAAAATACTATAAAAATTATATAGGACACATGAAACATTCATATTGGATGATAATTTTAATTTTTCATTGAAATATAATGTTTTGAATACATTATGTATGAGATAAAACAAAATCTAGAAAATAATTTAAATAAAACATTTTATAATGATATCAGTACATTAAAAATGGGATATTTGTTGAGTTGAATATCAAAAATTCAATATTTTTTTTGGAAAACAAATGAAAATTATATATCAATGATATATTAAAATAATAAATAACTTTCAAATACTGCGTGAAATTGATATTTTAGATAAAAATATGGTATACAAAATCATAGATATAAATCCATGAGAATTGAAATCATATTAAAATTAATTTATAGAATAAAGAGAAATTATATATCTAAAACTACAAATAATTATCCATTTTTTAATATAATATAAACATTATCTTAAAATATATAATGATAAATAAAAGTGTCATAAAAAAAATTTTCTTCACTGTAATAACAACCAAAACTACTACATATTATACTGATGTACATTTAAGTGATAATGAGTTTTTTTCAATTAAAAATTTAATGTGAAGAATGATTTTGAGGAGATTATTTTGAAATAATAGAAATACAAAATAATGAATTTTCCATTATAAGTGTTCTAGTAGGTGAAAATAGAAATTAGTATCAAATATCATTTGGCTGATCTATACTTATAAATAATAAAATAAATTTTATTTTTAATTACTATATGATACACAAGAAGAGGATGAATATTTAATTGGACTGTATAATTAATTTCATTTTCAATAATATATATCGAAATTTTATTTTTTCTTCTTAAATATATTATCAATTTATAAACCTTAACTACTAAATAATTAAATTCCTTATTCTTAGATAAAATTGATGAGGTTGTTAAATTAATTATAAAGTTGAATTAATTGTGTTGATAAAAAATAGTATTCAAATAAATTTATAGAAATGAAATATGGGTATGTCATGAAAGGTTATAATATATGTAATTAAAAATATTTCGTATTTATTAATTTGTAGATATAAAAAAATAGTTATTCTCATGACTAATAATGATAATGTTAGGAATTCTTAGTTAGAAATTTCAATTTATAAAAATTATTTGTTAACCTACATAGCATGTAATCCTAATCTAGAAAAAAAAATTATTTAAAAAAGACCATCAAAGTATATCTTTAGAATAAAATATTCCTTATCTTATACACCAAAATTTAAAAAGAACTATTTCATTCCATAATGTATACCTTTAACACTAATTTTGAAATAAGATGACATTTTTTGAATATATTCCCTTTCATAAAATCTCAATATTTCAATAAGAAAACAATTATATGTTTAATAACATCATTTATATTCAACATTTTAGAGTGAGAAAAGTTTTGGTTCAAAATGGTTTGTTATCTAAAATATCAACAGACTAGAGAATTGGAGTACCAAAATCATTATAGACATTGTTTTCAATATAATAATATGAGTACAATTAGTATGGATACATGAAAAATTGATATTTATTTATCCTAACATATGATGGGTGAGAATTCCAACTTTTGGAACCAAAAATAAGTGGAAGGTTGAAATGTAATTTTTAGAAACAAAAAGTTGTGATTGATAGTTGTATTAGGTTATGTTTCCCATCATGGTAATTCTATTTTCAAATTTTATTTATAAATATAAATTATATAAAATTTAAATATAATTATTTAACCATGAGATAATATATAGCCCTTGAACTTTTGGAATGATAAATGTATTAATAACATATTCATATGGGTATATAATATTATATAAATATTAGAATGATATTTTTTAGAAATTATATATTTATAATTATGGAACTTGTGGAATATCCCAAGACATAGTGTAGTAGAGGAAAATTATTGGAATTAGAAAATAAGGTTAAAATACTACAACATATAAACCTTAATAAATATTCCCAAAAGTGATCTTGTAAAAGAAATATGGAATTGAGTTTTATTAATTTAAATTCCATTAAGCCATTCCAATATAGAATTTAGTATATATTAATTTTTAAATTGGTATGTGATGTATCAATATCCATAACTCTACAATTAGCGTTTAAGGAGTTTTTTAAACAAATTTTTTTTAATGTATTAGAGGAAAATGAAATTTATACGTGGGTTTTTATGGATAGTCTCACTACACATGAGTATTATTTAACATTCAAAAATTTCAATCAGACGTGTTCATGGAAAAAAATTATTCTATTATGTAAAAAGCACCTATCTATAATAACTATCTTGAATGATCCAAATTTATAAATATTTTTATTTTAAAACATTATACCTTGAGGTTGAGAGAGAAACATTACATTAAGAGATGAAAAAAATGAGAAATTGGTATAACTTAAGAGGTATGTTCCAACCAACCCTGTATAACAACAATTTATTCTGCCTAGGGCTGATAAATTAAAACCCCATCACTAGACATATATGTAAAAGAATATACAAGAGGATCCATTTCCAACACCAGTCACTAAAGATAACACAATCTATAGACAATAGTATTATATTAATGAATAAACAATCAAATATGGGATAAAAATATAGAATAACTTTGAAATATCCTATATACCTATCCTAAGACACCAATGTCTATCATAATGTTTGGTAACCACAAAACAACCATCAAAATCCAAAACCACCAAATACATTATCACGATTTACCAAAATGGTGTTAAGAAAGATAATCGTAAAAGTAAGGGTGGAAAATAAGGTTGAGAGATATTCACCAATAGGAAAATAGTCAAAAGAAACATGGAATATTGGCATTGAGACCACATTAGAGGAGTCAATAAAAACAAAAAACACTATCAACTTACCCTAAAGTGAAGCTAGGATAAATGGATATCTATGAAGGAACTAGTGAAAAAGATAAGTCCATAGGGGTTTAGACACAAACTGGATACATGAATTCAGATTCTAATGTAAATAAAGTGATGTTATTCAGAACCAACAATAAGTTTGAGGAACCCAAACTATAAATACAAAATATTTTTCTATAAAATTTTCCATTAAAGAAATATTATTTTTGATAACTTATTTTGTATACACTACTAAACTAAAACAGGACATGATATAATACAAACATATTATTAAGAGTAATTTAAGAATAATAAATCCCCTGGAGAAGCAGGGGACTGATTTAGAGCATATAAATCGCTTTGTTGGTTTGGTGATGGATGAGTTGGTGCTAGACCGTGATGGAGGTGTGTCTGTGGGTGAAAAAGCCTCAGAGGGGCAAGGTGTTGTGGATTCAGATGGTTATCTTGGATCATTACAAGGGAAACAGGATGGTGTTAATGATCCTGATCTTTACTCCACAAGAATTTTTCTGCAGGAGTTGGAGAATGAGAAGGTCTCTAACACTGAGGGTGATGTTTCAGTCAATGCAGATGGAAGCACTTCATAAGAGGCTATTGCTGGTGATTTTCTTGTGAAGCAGGGGATAAATGTTGGCTTCAAGCATGTGGGTAATTCACAGTTTGTTGACATACTTGACTCAAATATTCAATCTCAGTAGGAACGAGGTGTGGAGGAGGGATACCGTGTAGTGCACATTTCTAGAAATTGGGTGGATTGTCTTGATAGTGATAATGAAAATTAAGGTTACATGATCTGGGATTCCTATAGTGAAGTTGTCCAAGGTGAGAAAAGCAAGGTGTATGGTAATGAGGAAGTGATGACTGCCCCACCACGAAGAAGGCCAAGGAGGGATTATTTTATCTGCCAAAGCTAATGGCTTCCAGGTCCTCCATTGGGGGGAAGGATGGGCTGCGCGGTCTTCTAAGGAACTTCTCTATTTGGAGAAGTTAAATCTTAGAAGGAAGTATGCCATGATTTTTCAACATTATGACAGCTCCGAATGAGAATCGGCTACTACAGGTGATGAAATATATCATGGGGATGGTGATGGGTCAGACTAATTTGATCTATAATTGTTATTTCACTTTGGTGTACTGGCTTGTTGGTTTTTCTTTTATTTAATAAATGGTCAAAGGCTTGCCTCTAACTGAGTTTTCTGGTATATAATATTTAAATATATAAACAAATATGTAATAATTCTATATAATGTAAAATGGTATGAAATAATACAAAGACACTTAAGGTGTAAAAATATCAATTTTCAATAAAACTAGTTTATCATCCTTCAAAAGATAAAAAAATAATTTTCCAAATTATAATTATATAAAATGATTATGATTTTATAATTTATTATTTCAACACTTATTTAGGGTTAATTTTCGGTTTTTATGAGATAATTCATTTTTTTAGTGAGTAATGATAAAATATATTTTTTACCAACACTTTGATATTAATGAAATTTCTATAAATAAACTAGACTTATAAATTTATAGAAAATATTTATTAATAAAATATTTATTTTTCTAATAAAAAAATAATATTGAAATATTATGTTGAAGTAATAAAATACATGCCTAGAATTTTGGAGCATAAGTAAAAATTATTGATCATAAAATCTGTTTTTAGTCTGTCCCTTTCAATAAAAAATATATTTGTAAAATTTAGTTGTTTTAAAATAAAACAAATTTGTTTCTTTATAATAAAAAATTTTATGCCTTGAAAATAAAAATGATTGATAATCTTATCCTGTACATAAATTTTACTTTTCCAAAAATATATATATATATTTTTATGTTATGTGAGTTAATTTTGTAATTTTTGTTTCACAATATTAGAAATATTATTTAGAAAAAATATTTTCATATATGAAATAATAAATTTAAATTATTTTATAATATCAAATTTAGTTTTATTCACTAAAATTAATTACTATGTTTGAAATTTAATTACCTCGGTAAAACAAAAAATGTAAAATATTGATTTACTAAGAGGAAATAATCGAAAAATGTTAAAAAAAATTTCCAAATGGATTTTTAAGGATTAGATCTACTATAATTTACATATATTCCTATTTTCCCCTTATTGATCCATTTACCCATGAATAGTAACTTTATATTGTATAAAATGTAATGAGTGCTTCCAAATGTTTTCTTCTATTCACTTATAAAACTGCATAATTCCAGCACTTCATGTTAGTAATTTTTCCCATCATTTATTCATAAAACTCTACAATATTTTACTATAATTAATAAAAACCCATTATTTAAGCCTTCGGACACTATTAGTTATCTTAAAGACTCCATTTCTAAGGAGTCTTCTAAAGGAAAAATCAAACTCTCGATGAATATAATACCTATTTATTAATCATATCTTAAAAATATTACACATAAAAACCTTTTATAACCACAATAATATATCTAAATTAGTATAATTAATTAATAAATATATATATATATGGTATTATAGTAATTTAAAAAACTTTATGTATTCATGTTCATCTAATAAGAAACAAAATAAAATGTTAGTAGGGTGTATGTGCAGGCTACTACTACCATGAATCAATGTACTTTCTTTTCATATTAGGGTTTAATTGATGGTTTTAATGATTTAATTTATGAATAAATTTTAAATATACAAATTATTTATGATTCTTAATATAAAAATGAAATTTTACTTTAAATCCCTCCATTTTGTTAGAAAATAAAAAAAGTTTTCACACATTGGTCAGACTGATACATCCCTGAATGATGTGTCTTATTTTCTTAACCAAATAACATGGATGGTCCCAGAATTTTAATTAATAATATAAAAAATATTTATATAATTATTATTTTTTTGAAATTACATCTATTCCCTACATTCATATCTTGTTGATTAAAAAAATGGAAATATCATATGGGCTTATGTGTATACTACCATATCCATCAAAGTGATATATTTCCTTATATTATATCACATATTTTATTCTCTATGAATGTATTCCCAAATATGATTCCCCAAATTAATACAATATAAATAAATTTATTATACTTCTATAATGATGACATTATTTCTAAATCACAACATAATCATACTAATCTATTCATTATATAGCATGTTCTTCTTTTGGTCGGTTTAACCCCATATATAAATGATTATATAAATTTATATCATAAGTGAAAATGGAAGAAAACATTAATCATAATATTATATAATAATAATTAAATAAGTATTCTTTTATAGTTCTATAAATATAATATCTCATATGGTTTCTTTTCATCAAAGTGAAAATAGAATATCTTTATAATTCTCTCCTTTTGAACAATTATTTCCAAAATATTTTCCATTTTTTAGGAAACCTAATTTATAATATTTAATGGTTTATAAATGAAAATATTTATATCTTTAATTTAGAAAATTTAAATATCGGAATAATTTTTTTCAAAAATGTCAGGGATGTTTTAAATTTCAAAATTTATTTTTCTAAATTCTCCTAAAAATAGTTTTCATCTAAATCCATAATCATTGAAATACCTTATTATTGATTTATGATGTTCTATAAGTTTTACCATACATATTATTTATCTATAAGGATTATTTTATACCCTTCAATTTTGGCGGATTTATCAATCCCTTCCATTTCCTTGATTAATTATCTTCAGTGTATAATTGTATTTTTTTCTAATTTTTTCCCTCTATGAAAACTCTATATTTATTTCCAATGACTTAAGGTTGTTCATATAGATTCCATAAATCAACTTGTTTGATAAAATGAGTGACGTAACCATATAATATATATCTATTTACTGTAATTTTATATGCCTTATCAATTAGATTTAATAGTATTTACCAAAAAAGATACTAGATTTCATAAAATACCCAATTATTTTCCATAAATTTATCATGTTATGATTATTGTTGGAATTATAAATGTAATATTTATGTGATTACATTTGAAAAATATATGAATCTTATTTTTACAAGGGTAATTTTTGAAATGATGAATTAATGGTTTCATGTGGCACACGTAGGTATTGATGAATAATGGGTGTGGTCTTGTAACATCATCTGTTGGATTGGTTAAAAGTGTATATCTCATGAGATAAATATTCATGAGTATATTTATTTTCTCTAAATTATTATAATTGGTGGTGTCTCTCATGAATTTTTCCTCTTCTAATAATATTTATTTCCGTATTTGAATGTTTTCCATGTTTAATAATTACTCCTATGGCAATTTTATGCTTATAGGGATCTGATTTAATGAAAAATATTTCCATATTATTGTGATCCATTCCTTATTTTATGTCATTCCATACACAATGAATCATGTTTTATGATCAAATAAATTTTTGTTATGATTTTAATAGGTGTCCTTATTATATAAATATTCTCTTCTTATTCTCATTTATGCTCAATGATTGTTATTTATTATATTTACACTTACTAAGAATTTGAGTCTACCCTTTCTAATATTTCCATTTTCCACAGGTTTTTAATCTGAGAATTATATATGATTTATCTATAATATCATCTTATATATATAATTTATGGGATTTATTTAATACCCCATTTGGATTGAATATTTTATTATATAATGGGAGAAATATCAATTATTACAAAGAACATGGGTTCTACTAGTGAAATATATTCCCAAACTCTCTAAACCTCTAAACCAAAAAAATTCCTTAGATATGTAAATATTATTTTATTTTTAAATGTTCTTGTAATTAAAGGTATGTTTCGAAGATATTTTCTAAATAATGTTGTTTATTATAATATATCAAAGAGTATTGTTCCTAGGATGCCTCATTTGGAACCAATGTAGTGGTTAGATATCTTTATAGGTTACTATGAAATCATTTGAATATTAATTATGAGTTATAAAAGTAGTTACGGATTTATAGGTAAAGGTTGATCGTAGTTTTAAAGGAAAAGATAAAACATTAGGCTAGTTCTATTGAATATTTTATGTTTTTTGGGGATTTTTGTGATAGACTATTAGAGAAACCGTAATTGATAATCTTAATGGATAAGTCTAAATATATGATAAAATATTTAATAATGTAAATATTATATGGTTTTCCTGGAAATTAAATTTATTTATGGATACTGAAAAGTAGATTAAGATATTGAAAATAATTAACTAGGGGTAATCACATCGAAAGTGCCTAGTTGAGTATGAACTAAATATTTACTCTAGTGTATAACGTGTAGTCCTAACACTTCAGATATGGATAAAACATCTTGTGGGAAATGCTATATATAATAATATTTAATTTACAATATATTATAAATTATTAATCATGTCAGGGAATTAGGTAAAAGAGTATGATAGATCTCAATCAAAATTATTCTATATTTAACCAATAATGATTTTTCTTAGAATAAAATATAATGTAATGGTTTTGAAGAGTAAAAAAAATTATGGTTGATTCTTTCATTAATATTAAATATATTTAATAAAAAATTTATTTTTAAATATTAGGTTAATATCAGAAAACATATTCTTAGAATTTTGGAGCATTATTAACACATTTCTCTAATAATTTTTTTAGTATTTTTAATTAATTAAACAATATTTTGGAAGAATTAGGTTTTGGATTGATTTTAATGACACATTACATTAACATTTTTATAATTCTCTAATTTATTTTGTGGAAATAAAAAACATTGATTATTTTAACCTATACAAAAACTTATATCTTAAAAACAAATTTTTTTTAAAAAACGTTTTTAGGTGATATGTTCAATTATTTTAATATTATATTTTCACACTATGAGAAATGTTACATCTTTAAAATATTTTAAATTTTGACACTAAAAAACATCAAATAAGGTGAAAATATCATGTTTATTTTTTGTTTTCTAAAATTAGTTATTAAGGTTGAAAATTAATTACCCTAGTAAAAGTAATAATGGTAAAAATTGATTTACTTAGACAAATAACCCCAAACTTGTTTTGAGTGAATTTTTGAGGTGTGGCTCGATAATAACTCACCCACATTCATATTTTCCCCATTTTTGTTCCTTTTACCCTTGAATGGTAACTTTGTATTATAGAAAGGGTTCTTCTAGAATTTTCCTTCGCATTACATATAAAAGGGAATATTCTTCCACTCCATGGTATTTTTTTTAACACCATACAATCTCAAAATAAAAAAATAATATTTGATATAATAAATGACACAAAACACAAAGCTTAATCAAGCCAAGAATTATATTTCTTTAAATTTTATCTTTTCGATAACTTATAGAACTCAAAACCCGGAGTTTAAATGAACTATATTATAGTTTAATATTATAAAATTGTTTTTATATCGGAGGGTATGAATTTTAATAAATAAATTTTTAATATTATGGTGATTTATTTGTTCTAAATAAAATAATAATCATTTAACATATAAAATAAATGTTTTATGAAAAACTATGTTTTCCAAAAAATGAATTAGTTAGGCCCTATAAGAATAATTTAAAATTTATTTTTACAACATTTATAATATTTATATTAAAAATATAAATTAATTTTTTAAATAAATATATCAAAAATATCATTGGGTTAATTTTTGCGGTTTTCTTGAAAATATTCATATTTTGTGGAATAATAAAAAATAGTAATTTTTATTTAAATTTTCATTTTAGTTTAATATATTTACAAGGTTTAATTATATTATAAATTATTTTAGAACTAATTTAGTTAAATTATATTTAAATTTTACCAATTTAGGAAATTTAAGTGAATTTATATTGAATTTTGATATTAAAACCTTCTATAATTATTGGAATTTTTTTTCAGAAACCAACTTTTTTTTCGCATCTGTGGGTATAATTTTAAATTGGATTATTACAATTAATTGAATGTAATTTTGAAAATTGTATTCCATGTTTTTAATTATAATATTTTATATTATATAAAAATTTCAACTTAATTTTTTACCATTATAAATAGTAAAAGAAGTAAAAAATTATTTATTGTGATTAAGGTAAAAAATGATTTACAAATGGTTAGATAGAAGAATAATTGTTAAAATGACCTACCTATTTTTCCAAAACTAATTTTATATTCATATATAGACCTTATCATCTATATTGTTCATTAATGAAACATTTTTGTGTCTTGTCGCATAGTGAAAATGTTGGTGTAATTGATTCTTTTCAAAAATTTCGATGTGTTGCCTCTCCCCCACTTACAAAAGCACATCCCTATCCTCCCATATTCAGACTTCCAAATCCATTTGTATTATAAAATACCTGAAAATAATAAATTAATTACACCACTAAAAACATCAGAAATCAATTTTTTGATCAGTAGTCCAACATAGGAAGGATATTGGTAAAAACGGGAAGAAGTTGTCTGAATAAGAGTTAGCTTTCTAAAATAAGTGTTTTTGTTTTTTATTCCACGTCCTTAAAATATTATTAAAAAATTATTATATGATAAAATTAATATATTATATATAATTTTATGTTATTATGTAAAGTGAACTAATTATATCTATCTCCTCTTCCATCCAATGGGAAATGAAACCATCGATCATGTGTACCATGAACTACCACCAATCAAACAGATGTAACACGATTTCCATCCCTAAATATAAATAATGGATATAATGATATATGCAAATAATTTATATTATATTTATTATATTATAATATTTCATTAAATATAATTTCAGATATACCTTTTTACCTTTCATACCATTTAAATTACGATAACATAGCTTTTGTGTACTGGTGATACAACCTCCTTAAGTATTGTGAATCATTTTTCTATAATAATTTAAATGGAATGTAATAATGAAAAATATAATGATTATATGTGAAATTTATTATATGATAATTTTATTTTATAATTAATATACAACCCACTCCTTTACCGTTTCTCCTATTAAGTAATGGTTAACGTCGCTCCTATTTACATACATCCTAAACTCTCTATGAAGCGATGTGATGCATTCTCCATGTTCACATTTAAAATATTATTTTAAAAATGTATCTAATGAAACTTAATACTTATAACATAAATATAATTATTTATATTAATGAAACATATAGTATTCTGAAGAGCATAACCTTTCATGTTAAAACGTGCGTGTGAAAACAAGGAATTTAACACCCAAAACAAAATTAATAAATAATGATCATTAACAAATGGGTGATAAGAAGTATAATTTGGACCATATATGAAATTTTAAATATGAATATGGTTCTATAAAAAATTTATGTCATTCTTAAAACTGTTATACCGGATGATAAAACACATTCAACCAAAAGGATGTGTGGGGTAAGGGACATCGTCTCAATTTTCCTCGTAAAGGAATATGGTTATATCATGCACCTAATTTATTTGATATATTGTATATTATGATAATTTAACATTTATTATCCTCCATAATTATATATGAATGGTATTTTATGTAACAATTTTAATTATTTAATCTAAGGGTATTTGACTTAAAAGTTACCAAGTGGTAAAAAATTTAATAACTCAATTTATTGTTATTGTGTTATCTTAATTATTTATTGTCTTTGATATTATATTATTATATATGTTACTAATTTTTAATATATTATTTTTTTCCAACTTGATTTAAGTGGATTTGAATTTGATTCACATAATATATTCAACTCTTAATTATTAATTAATGGTTACAATTTTTTGTAAGGGTTTATTTTATAATTTCATTTTAATCTGGATATTTATTACTGAATATCCATTGAAAGAAATTATTTTGTACTTGGATAATAAAAACATTTAATTTTAATATCTTTTATTCATTAATTATTATTTCAGGTAATATTACCATATTCCCACTCTTTGGCACATTAATTTATTTAGAAAAAGTTTTTAATAAAATATGACTTTATTTCACTTTTCTGTTGAAAATCATATTTCATGCAATACAATTTTTTTTAAGATGTTTTAATTGTTTTATAAAAATTATAAAAATTATTTATTAAATTTTTTTTACCCATTCTTGAACTCTTAATTTTTTTTTTGAATGTAATATTAATTTATTTTTCCGAACAAATACTCTTTGGGTTTTACTGAAAATGTGAAAGGAATATTTTTTAACAAATACAACATGTAAGGAATTTCCTAACTTCATGACCAATCAATAGTTTAATGATTATATTATATTTTTCAAAGGTTATTTTAAATGAAAATTATTTTCAAAATATTTTGTGAACTTTTTGTGAAAAAAATATATTTTCATTGTGAAAAGTAAATTTTTCTCAAAAATGTTTTAAAAAATATTTTTATGGTATTTGTATTCATTAATGAAAATGAAAAATTATTTTAGTTATAATGTAATATATATTTTTCTTATTAATATGACCTTTATTCTTACTATTAATGGTTTATGATCATTTTGACTAAGGATCGTATTGACAATCACTGTCATGATTCATGTTTATAGTCAATAACATTCCCTTGAAATTATCCCTTTAATGTGATCGTTGGACATCAAATTTCCCATGAAAATCCATATTATTTTTCATATATATATTTATTTATTAAACTATATATCATTTATATATAGGATATTCCCCTTGAATGTTATATATTTTTTAGGGTAAATATTTATTAAGCTATATTAATAAAAAAATAAAAAAATTGGATGATAAGGAAAATTATTCATGAATTAAATAAATTATTTTATATATGAGGACCTATTTGGACATATAATGTTGGGTGGGGACCATAATTATATAATCTTTCTATGGTTCAATGGCCTCAAGAGGTTAATATTTATATTAGAATAAAATGGGGTTTTGCCCATAGTTTTAAACTATCTTGTGAATGGTATTAAAAGTAGAGGTATCATGAAACATGAGATCATGAAGTCTAATTATTATGTATTTACTTAATTATAAATTTTGTAATTGTTATCCAAGATATTATAACAATTATATTATTTATAGATTCATTTAATTATCATTTATTATTTAGATAGAATGGGTTGTCATTTATTTCCCTTTCCATTTTGATAATGAATTATCCGTTAATGATAGTCATTTTTTTGGAATGTGTGTCCAGTAATTTACATTTCCTTATTGATTATTACTTATCTATTAATGATAGATAAGATATACAAATGGCATGTGTGTTCAGTTATTTGACTCTATAAATTAATTATTCATTATCTAATCATGATTTTCATGTTATTTATTAAATAAAGTGTGTGTTCATATAATTACATTTTCAAATTTATTTTTACATATCGATTATTCTATATTTAATCATGTTGGCTTATGATTTACATAACTCATACTAAGAATTTTATCTCACCTTCATTTTGATTCATTTCCTAGGAATCTAATTGGTTTACTATTGATGATATGCAATGACATTCTAGTGTTAATGACTTTATTTTAGAAAAAATATATTTTTTAATTTTTATATTAAAATGTAATATTAGAATTATCTATTCACCTAGTTTACCATGACTATAATATTATTCTATCCTTTAGGATGTGAGTCCTTTTATCTTATGATAATATAATAAATTAAATGTTTTCTGTTGATTACTAGAGTCAAGGTCTTTATAGTTTCTATTAGACAATTTTAGAATAAAACTATAGAGGTTTATTTAAGAACAAACATATTAAAGAATGTAACCCTTTCATATAATTTGAGTATAGGTATAGAATAACATCTTAATTTTTTGATAAAAAATATATTATAAATTTTTCCAAGAAATAAATCCATATTTTGATACTATAAGTTAGCATGGTTTAAGAATAGATGTACCTATGGTTAATAACTCTAAAAAGGAATAAATAGAATGACTTGATCATTAACCGGTACATGAAAATACACCATATGGTGCATCTGGTTTGACACACCTGAGGGGAATTCATAAAATAATTCATAGTTTATTTATATTCCACTATGAAGGAATTGATTTTTTTTTGAAAATTAATAACATAAGTTAATCCTAAGGTTTATTATATTAAAAATAAGGTATCGTGATTAAGATAACAAATAATTTACGATATAGTTTCTCCATAAATGTTATAGTTCTCTTACAATAATTTTTAGTTGTAGTGCATGGATGGAACCAGAGGGAACCATGTTAACCCTAAATATAAAGAAAAATGTGGTGAATAGGAGTATCCAAATGGGATGATGGTGGGAGAGAAATATAAAATTATTATTCCTATCAATTATCCAAAAATAAGATGGAAAACCTATACCCAAATCGACTATCAGAGTCACCAGAGATAAAAATATGAAGTTCACTAAAATATTTAGTAGTGGAGAACATATAGAAAGAAGTATTGATTTCATTCTGGTAAAAATGTGGAAATTAAAACCCATTAACATTTATCAATGGAATGGAAAATGATTTTATGTGCCTAAAAAAGTCATAAATCAAGGAATTTCTTTAAAAAAATGATGTTTATAATAGGAGGAAATAAATTTAATCCTAGGAATCCATTAATAGATATTACTCTTAAATTTTTTAAACCTAGGAATTATCTAAGTGAATTATTTACTGTAATGGTTAACTCATAGACTAATAAAGGACCAATGTTGAAATAATATGGTCAAAGTATTTATTAGGATTCCACAATGTTGTTGTGTAAGCATTTTTACACATGCTATTCTGGTTATAAAAAAAATGAATCATCTATGGATTCTGTTATTTTTGTAATAATATATGTCTCAATTAAATTGACTGTTGTGGATACCATAATGGGTCTATGATTCTAATATTGATCATAAATTTATAGTATTAAAAATGACATTTTTTTGTTTTATGTCATTGGATTCTACCTTGATTAAAAATAATATGGAAAACATTAAGGGAAATACAACACAATAGTTTTTTATATGATACAGTGAAAAAATTATTTGAGGAAGGACACCAATAAATATTTTTGGACATAAAAATAAAGGTATTAGTAACTATTAATTATTATATTATCAATGATGTTTTATTAATTAAGGGTCATCAAAATTTGGGAACTTTATAATAATTATATTAATATGGTTTCAAAAAATGACAATCTGTATGTCAGGTAATAAACCACCACATCCAACAAGGACATGAGGTTTGAACCAATAATCAATACAAGATAAGGTTTTAGCACCTACCTCTCTCATATTTGATGTTCGGGTTAATATTTCATTATTGTTACTTAAAAATTTTGATGAATAAATATTAATGATGAACCACTTCTGTAAATTTTTATGTTTATATATAAATATATTATATTGGATAACTACTGCAACCCATATTCTTTTTTGGAAAATAGTTAGAGAGATATATAAAGGAAAGCCACTATTTTATCGATCTTACTGTCTATTAAAAGGTAATTTTATTACTTTTGAAAAAAATACAATTTTAAATATTCATTTATTGGAGTAGGAAAAGAATTGAAATTTGATTGAAGGAAAACCAAAGGCTGAAATTATGATTTTGAAATGGAAATATAACAAGTAATTATACTTCCTTATATTCATAGATAGTAAAATAACTCTTTAGCATTAGGAAAATGATATTGAAATAAAAAATGCATCTTATTACCTTTATATCTAATGAATAAAATGAACATTATATCATCATGGATTTATACATTTTAGGTCATTCAATTTCTTTTGATCATTAAATTTATATTGATAAATAAACTCTATCAGTGTCTATAATAATTATTATTATTTTCCGTATCCATATCTTTAAATTAAAAAAATTTATCTTATATGGATCCCCAGGTATTTTTTATTAAGTATGAACTTATTATTTACCTTTATCTCTTATCAATAGAATGTTTTATTAACACTTTTACAATGTGGGGTTTTCAATAAGGATATTTCCTAATTTCAAACCCATTATTACCAAGATGAAAATTAAATTAAGAGAAAAAATTTATTTATGTTGGGGATATTGTAAAAATATAAAATTATAAAATAATAACAATTTATTAAATATCATATATTATATGAAACACGGATCTTTAATAATACTAAAAATATATTTCATTAAACTTAATTCCTTTGATAACTTGTTAAAAAAACTAAGTCTAAATGAACTGTAATATAATATACCATTATAGTATAGATGTTAAATTTATGTATATAAATTGTACAAATTGAATTATGAAAGTTATGCTCACCTGTTGATTAGAAGTAAAAATGAATCATTTAAATGAAAAAAAAATGTTTTCTGAAAACTTTAGTTTTCTAGAAACTTTTTAGTCACATATTACTTAAAAAATTTTAAATTTATTTTTTTCCAAATTCGATTTTTTTTTTAAATAAATTAACATTATTTTTTAAATAGTAATATAAAAATTAGATTATTGTGATAATTTTCTAGTTTTTGGAAAAGTTTCATTTTGAGATGAATATTAAAATAGACACTTTTATTGAAAATATGATTTTAATTTAAATAATTTATAAGGTTTAACTATATTTTAAATTGGTTTAGAGTAAAATATGTTACATTTAATTAAAATTTACCTAATTTAGGGCAATAGAATAAATTATATATTTAATTTGAAATATTAAACTTATATCCGTAGGAAAATTATCTCTTTGGAATTTTTTTTTTCATCACGTCTGCAGGTATAGTTTTAAAATGAATTCTAAAAACTGTGTGAATTGAAAAAGGAAACATGGATTTGATATTTTTAATAAAAAATTTTATTATCTAAAATGTTCAATTAAATTTTCTTCCATTATGAATAGTAAAATCCTTAAAAATTAATTACCATGATTAAGGTAAATACATATTTACTGGGAGTTAAACTAAAATAATAAGTGTAAAACTTAACATAAAAATTATACCAAACCCATTAGATTATTATATTTTTACCTTACCACATATAATGTTATATAATTACCCTTTTGGACAAACTTTTCATGATGAAGACATGTTTTTGATATATTTGTTTCAAAAAAATTATGTGCATCCACTCTTCCACTTATAAATGGCCACCCACTATCATTCCTTTTTCACACATAAAATACATTTCATTCATAAAATGCTCGCAAAATAACATCCTTACTCAGTTCCCAACATCCTATATACCATTTTTATTATAAATCTAACCAAGGAATGATTTTTGTGCAAATCTAAAGAAGTTATCTGAACAAGTGGTTGTATTCCAAAAAAAGTGTTTTAATTTTATTTAGTATTACACATCCTTAAGACATTATTAAATTTTTATTATAAAAAAACTAACTATATAACATAATCTTATATTTTATAATTTTTATATAATGATGAATATCTATCTCATATTCCATCAAATGGGAAATGAAACCACTGATCGTGTGCACAACATACTACCGCCTCACAAACCTTTGTAACTCATTTTCTAATCAATTTATTGAAAGGATGGATATAATTATAGATTTAAATAATTTATAAGGTATTTAGGCTATTATTATACTTATTAATCTATAATATCACATATAACTCTTTTTACAATCAATATTGTATAAATTTCGATAGCATCGCTCATGTGTGTGGAGGACTACTGCCTCGTAAATCAATATTAATCATTTTTAATTTATCATTAAAATTATATATAATAAGGAAAATTTTAATCAATATATGTTATATATATTACATGATATTGATTCTACAAAATTAATATTTCTCCCACTTTCTTACCCTTTCACCCGTTAAGGAAATGAAAATGTCACTGGTATGTACGTATGGCTTACCATCTTCACGAAGCGACATGATTCATTCTCCATGTTAATATTCCAATAAATATTATAAATATATATATAATTAAAAAATTATATTAATGACAAAAATATAATTCTTTATATTTTGGAACAATTTAATATGTTCAGGAGTTGGGACTTTCACATTAAAACATTAATGAGAAAAAAATGCAGTTAACACCTGAAACAATATTAATAATGAAAGATCCTTATCAAATGGGTGATAAGCTGTTAAAACAGTATCATATACAATAGTATAAATTTTAATAATGTTCTAATATAAATTAATATCATTATTGAAACTATAATAATGGAGGTTGAAGAGCTTTTAACTAGAAGGATGTGTGAGGTAAGGGGCTTCATCTTAACTTCCCTTTATTAAAGCATATTGTAATTTTTTGCACCTTATTTCTTTTATATGGTTTATATACTTCCATTTTGAAATATAGAATCATTATTTAATAACAAATAAGGCTATTTTATATTTATCTTTTAATTATATCATCAAATGGGATTTGACTTAAAATTTTCCAAGTGAAATTTTTTTCAAAACCCAATTTATCTTCATAGTGTTTTATTTATTCTTCATTGGCTTTGATATTCAATGATTATGTGTGTAATGAATTTTTACAGTATCATTTTTTATATATAAATTTTTATGTGTATTTATATTTTATACACCTAATTGATTCATTTGTTAATTCTCACTTCAATGTTATGATCCTTATAAGAGTATATTTCATAGTCTCATTTTAGTCGGGATTTGTTTTTCCTTTCATTTCTATTTAAAGAAATTATTTGATCATAGGATTATAAAACATATTATTTTTTATAATCTAGTTTTTAATTATGTTTTGAAGTAATAGTACCATTATACCACTTATTTTTTCTTAAAATTACTGATAAAACATTTTTAATAAAATCTCACTTATCGCAACAATTTAAAAACTTTTATCTTCCAAAACACATTTTATAAAAATGTTGTAATTTTTCTAAATTCCCCAAATGACTTATTTGAAGAAATGTTTCCCTAGGATTCAAATATTTAATTTTTTTGAAATTAATATTTATGTTGTTATCTAAAAAAGGCATTTTTGGATTTTATTGAAAATGTGAAAGAGATCATTGTTTAATTGTGTGTGTTATGTATATAATTTCATGAAATCAAGAAAATATATTATTCTAATTATTCCTTTATAAATTTAAAATTTTATTTTCAAATAAAATTATTTTCAAAATATCTTGTTACATTTTAGTTTTAAAAAATATTTTTTCAATATGAAAATAATTTTTTCGGAAGAATGTTTTTAAATATATTTTTATGGTATTCTTATTTATTAGGGACAATAAATATTTATTTTTAATATAACCTAAAGGGGATATGTTTTATTGAAAATATACATATTCTTTTTATATATGTTTTATGATGATTTTGACTAAGGAAGGTATTGACATTTACATTCCTGATTCATTTTTGTAATCATTAATTTTCCCTCATAATATTAACTTTCCTATGATCATTATAAATTTAATTTAACCTAAATATTCATATAATTTATCATGTATATTTTTATTTATTAAACCACATTTCATTTAAGCATATGGTTTTGTATAATAAAAATTTTCTTTATAACTGTAAATTTAAATAAATTTTCATTATTCTCTCAATACAGATATTTGATGATAAGGAATGTTATTTATATATTAAATTTAGTATTGAATGTAATATGAATTATTTTTTATGTTGTGACAGGTGGGGCCCATAATTATATATCCTATCATTACATTGGTAGTAAATTGAAGTGAATCAGAATTAAATAATTAAATGTATTTTTACATATAGTTTTAAACTGTCTTCTGAAGGGACTTTGGGGTAGATGTGTCATGATGCATGAGGTCATAATGTTCAATAAAGAATCATTTCATTAATTAATAATTCATAATTATTTTCCATGATATTTTATTAATGATATTATCTCTAGATATATTCTATTCTCAGTTATTGATAAAATGGAATTTGTTATTAGTTATGTAATTTAAAATATTTATTATTCCTTATATATTTATAAAATTAATTTTATTTAAATGGAATGTGTGTTCAATAATTTTCATTTTGATATTGTTATTCCTTATATATTAATTATAGTTATGTTATTTAAATGGTTTGTGTGTTCAATTATTTAACATTCCATATTGATTATTCCTTATCCAATCATTATAGTCTATTATTTATTAAATGGAATGTGTTTTTATATATTTACCTTTCAATATTAATTATTATTATTTTACAATTGATATATTTAACTTTATGTAACTCTTATTAAGTATTTTATATCACCCCTATTTGGTTTCCTTTCTAAGGAATCCATGAACTATAATATAAATGATATAAAAGTATTTTGTAGAAGGAAAACTGATATTCTTGGAAAAAACTTATGGTGTAATTTTAAATTATAATGTAATATTATAATTAGGTTTTTATCTAGTTTAATGAGGCTACAAAATTATTCAGTCCATCAGGATGTGATTCCCTATATCTTATACTAGTATAATAATGTAGATAGTGACTCTATGATACTAGAGTCGGGGTATTTACACATATCCCATGAATTTATTTCTAAAAAACTATAATTTTGTTCCTCCAAGAGCCATATCACAATCTATTAATCCCATAGTCACCACTAGTTTTATTAATGTATCACTTTCCAAGGATATTCTAAATGAAAACATAAGCTCTACACATAAGTAATACATCATTCTTAATAATATATTCATAATATTAGTCAAATAAAATTTTTATAATAATATAAATATAATTAAATTAGAATAATTCATATTCCAATTGGTTATTATATTAAATTAATAACCCTTAATTATTTATTTCTATCAACTAAAAAAACAATTTAATGTCGATAGTATAGACGTGTAGACTAGCACCTCCACAAATCGACATCTTCAGTTTCACATAACTACCTATAATGGATGGTTATACTAATGGAACTGGGGAATAAATATGGTATATAAAAATATTTTTATGATTATAAATTTCATATTAATATTTACTTTGATTCCAACTAATTTCCTGAAAAATTAATTATTCATCGCATTTAGGTGTGGAATACCACTATATGGATTAACATGCCTTATTTCTCAAAACTAGATAGCATGGGTGATCCAAAATGTTTATTTAATTAACTCATTTTATTCTTATGACAATATTAAAGTTCCAAAATTACAAATAATTTCCTAACATCCTCATATTCTATGAAACAAATGAAAAATCCATAGGTTCATACGTTCAGACTACCACCACAACATAATTAATGTATTACATTTTTTCACATAGTATTTTATTATCTATAAAAATATTTTTCATATTTTAATAACTCCTTTAATATATATATATATATATATATATATATTATTTCATTATACTTATATAATAATGATATTATAACTAATATCTTTAATTATCAATTAATTATAGCATATTCATTCTTTAGTCAGTTTAACTACATAATTAAGAGATTATATAAATTTATATCATGGGTGACTAAGGAAACATAAATTATGGTGATATTTGGTAGTAATAACTAAAAAAGGATTTTTTTGGGGTTTATAAAATATCTAAATTGAACTTTTATAAGTGATATTAATGATAAACAATTATAGTTAATTTAACAACCCAAAAGGAACATTTCAAGTTACCTATCAAACATGGAGTCTATTTTAGCAACCTATCAAAATAAATTATTATTTAATAATTAAATAATAATGTAAGTAAGTAATTATAAATCAAGATATAATGAATCAATTTTAAAACACCTTCGACCATTTTCTATATATAGAAAGAGTTCTAGAAAAATATATCGATCATCATAGAGTAAATGAAAAAAGTGAAAACTATTTAATAAATAAAAGAAAAATGGTAATAGATAACACTTATAACATAAAATAAAAATTACCAGAGTTATTTTTAAGGTGTTATATAAAATAATTTAATTATCTAGAAATTTAATCACATACATGGAATAAATCAGGAACAAGGAAATAGGATTTTTTCTTATATTTAATTTCATGAGACAAATTTGTTGTTGTGACCTATGAAATAATTAATGTTGTGTGATTATTAAATAAAAAATTTATTATTTCATATTTATTTAACTATAGGTTCCTTTAAATTCATATCATGATCTTTATTCAACTGATCGTCGATTCAAATGATATTATATTTGTAAGGTTTTTTCCTAACTTAATTTCCTTTCATTGAGTTACCTGATTTTTTATTAAACACTATTATTCAATGATTTATTTATTGTAAATAATTAAAAACTTTATAATTTATTTAATATTTATTTTTTGGGTTTTTAAAATCCTTTAATAATATATCATTTTCAAATGAAACATACCTCAATGATTAATCTTCTGGTTAGGTTTTTTGGGTCTTAATTCCAAATTCTTAAGACATGTTTCATGTTATAAACAAATGTAATTTTTAATAGTTTATATATTGAATATTTTTTTAGTATATCATCAATTATTTGTTAATAATGGTATTTTATAGTTCAATAATATACTCTTAATCCTTATTATGTTTTAATTTTAATGTTAGTCAAGTTGTATGTTTTTTTTCAAATCTTATATTAAAATAAAATTTTTTTAAGATAATACTTGTATAGAATTTATATTATTTCTAAAACACAAAAGAATTCTATTTGGTAATTATTGGGGTTTTAAATTTCCCCAAAAAATATCATTTCCCAATGACAGATATTATACCCCAAGGATTTTTAAGTTGAACTAGAATTGTCTCTACTTATCTATATGGAAAATACCTTTTTCCATGTCCATATTTTATAGATGATTTTGAAAATTTATTAATCTATACATAATTAATTTATTATGTTCATTATCTAATATTTTCATTCTTTTAAAATGTTATTTAAATTTATAACATATTTATGGGTTTTTCATCATAGTGTAAAACAAATCTATTTCTTTTAATTTTTTTACATAAACACGCCATTAGGTCATCATTTCCATTTTTTATGAGACTTTATTTTTATGATTTAATAATTTTATAAAAAAAACACACCATCCTTTATTAATAAAATATCTATATCAAAATTAATGTTTTTAAAAATTCCATATATTTTTCTAATTTCTAAAAAGATATTTCTAATTGATATTTAAAAATAGATTTTATCTAAATACAAATCCTTTGACAAAACTTATTATTGATCAACGATATTATATACACCCTTCTGTAAAACTTATTTCTATATGTGGCATATTTTATATCCTTATATTAATGATATATAATCAATCAATATTTTTTCTTACCTAATATTCTTTATTTTATAAGAATAGTTTTTTTTTAATGTTATCATGTATGATCATATGTATTTACTTCCTCGTATTAAAGAGTGTTCTTTTAAGTTCCTTACATCAATTGATTTTTTGAAATTATTGACTTAACCATATGAAAATATTCTATAAAGTTTAAAAAAGGAATTTTCTATTTAATGGTATTTATCTAGAAATTTACTTGATGTCATTGTATACCAATGTTTTCCATGGGATTATCCTGTTCTGATTATTTCTCGAATTATAAATGATTAATTTATGTGATTCCATTTAAAAATGAATTGAAACCCTTTTTTATTCCTTATGTCACCATTGAAATTATAAATAATTGATTGCAAGTGGGACTTGTAATTATGGAGGAATGATGGGTGGGGTCCCACATTGTCCTCTAATGCATTTCTTATTAGTTTATATCTCATGAGATATGTATTCATGAGTACATTTTGTTTCTAATAAGAATGAGAACTGATGGAGTGTCTTATCAATGTAATGATTCTGTATACTTGTGTTTATACCATATTGGAATGTTCTAGAAATTTTATATTTATTCTTATGAATGTGTTATGATTTCATAGATCAAGATTAATGTTTAAATTTTCCATTCAATTGTGATTTGTTGTTTTATTTCATGACATACTACTTGGTTAATATTTTATAATATAAGCTTTGATGGATTTATTTTCTTCTTTTTCATGATTATAATGATATGCTCATCTTATTATCATGTATGACCATAGATTTTAATCTATTATGTTTACCCTTACTAATTGTTTGAGCTCACCCTTTCATATATTTCCACTTTCACTATGTTATGTAAGGATGTATTATGATTAAATTATCACGAAAATCATATTGTGTGGAGAGTTTTTGGGAGATGTTGATTACTCATTTTATATTTATTTAGTTTCTTATATAATGGGAAAATAATCCATTGATACAAAGAACATTTTTTATAATAGTTAAATATTTATTATTACTCCAGAAAATACTAGAACAATAATGTACATGGAATGCAACTATTAAATATTTAGTGAATTATCAATAATGAAAGTTGTTTACAAAATTTAGTGTGTGATTTACATTTTTTAGTAATTTATTTAGGAGTAGAGGTCTAAGGGAACCTCACAAACACCATTTCATTAAACAATGGTATCTGAGGAACTATAAAACATGGGGAAATGAACCACAAGGACCACAATGGATTACAAAAACATGATGGAGGGACCTAACTCAGACGGGAAGAGGTGGGAAGAACTAATGAACATGCACTAAACCTAAGAAGAAGAACTATCTATAATTCTATTGGAAATTTGTGAAGAGTTGATTGAATTATTAAACGACGTTAGTGGATGATAAGTAACTAGAGAAGAATCATTGGAATAGGCCGAAAATAAGATGATGTAGTGGTAAAAGAACATATGGAAAGATGGGGATAAAGAGAACCAATATAAGGCAGGGTGTGAGCAGTTGAGGATGGGAGGTGGTTGAAACACCAGTCACCTGAGTTACATATCTCATTAATATAAATTAAATCTCACTTTTCAGGACATAAAACTCGACCAAAATAGGGTTAGTTAAATATAGAAATAAAATCCTTTAAGAGATGTCTTATTCTATTTTGTAAGAATAATAAGGGGAAAATAATTTTGGTTTGAGGTAATGAATATATATTTATAGAATATAAAACATATTTTACCTAGTCTATATATAAATAAAATTACTTCTGAGGTTTCCAATGGATGAAAACAAAACGTATAGTTATTTTAGGTTATTGGAAAAAATGTCTTCATTTTGTGGATGAAGTGCACTATATTGGTATTTTGTTATTACAAAAACACACAACTGATGATCCCCCCATTTAAACAAGTTGAGTGTAACCCATTTTTAACTTATCCATGACTCACTTGCTTAATTAATCGACTGACCAACCTATTTCCCACCTCTAACTATACTAAATGCCAAAGTGATAAAGGGTTTTATAGTTAGAAACGTACATCTGAATGGTCACTTTTAAGTCAATAGGAGCCCTTATGTGATATTGAATTAATTATCCCTATAACATTTACATTCCATAATTGCATCGGTAACCACATCTCTTCACCTTCCTTTGATGTCAGTGGAACCTTCTTCCACCAGTGTTCTGGATATACGTTGTTGTACCAACATATGTGTGCTAAAATTATCAAGTAAAGGGGTGTCCCCAAGATCAAGAAATCGGAAACTGAATCCAAGATGTAGAATATAATTCTTAGTAATTCAACCATAATTAATTCCAAATAGGTCATCAATAGAATATAAAAAATTATAGTAGAGATGGAACATGTTAGTTTTGATGAAACTGGTTATTTAGAAAAATCTATTTCTAAACATACAAATGATTAAATTAATATATATATTCTTTTCTTCGTTGAATTTATGTAATAAAAAATTTCCAAATTGAAGCCCCAATATCAAAATTCAATAAACTAAAAGGATAAAATATAATAAAATTTGAATGAAATTTTTTTCCTAAGAACAAAGATATTTTTTACAACTATTTCATTAAGAATATTATTGGTGGTGTGAATTATCTAGTCATGAAAAAAATGTTCCATATAGAATGGATGTAATAATATTTAATTAACATATAAATTAAAACCTAAAATTTAAGATGTTGAATTATATGATGAGTATTTAAATAGAGCAATACAGGAAAAGATAACCTATTTTAATTAGAAAATGCATAAAGGTTATAATCAATAAGTGGGGATATACATTAAAGAAACATTTTCCTTAATTACATAACTCAATTATATCTATATTTTACTACCATATGTAGTATTACTATATTTCCTTATATTTCAAATAGATTTTTAATGTTATTTTCAAAATATATTTGCTATATTGTATGTCTTTGTAAAAAAACCTATAGGTTTTGAAAATCACCCAGAATAATGCCTTTTTATACATACAATGTATTGTTATGAGAAAAAATATATAAGGGTATTTTATAAATTTTTATCTCTTTTTAATTCAAAAAATTAATTTTTTAATGGTATGTAAGATCATAAAAATTTATCCAGAAGGTTACTATATATATTTAAGAATATTTTTATTAACATAAAAATAACTTTATAGTAGTCATTATAAACACAATAAAACTATGTTTATGATTACTATGATTGGTGAAATTACAATATTTCTTAGTTTTCCAATTTATCAATAAAATTGAAGGAACAATTTTAACTTATGAAACTATTTATAACAATTTTTGAAAATATTTTTGCTGATAAAAAGAATCCAATATTGTTAATTTAGTAAGTTCTTATTTAATGTGATATCTGAATAATGCTAAGAAATTAGTAGATCAAAAGATTTATAAAGTGATAACTTAAAGTATAATTTCCATAATGAAATGTTTTAAAAAATTAAGTTATATAGAGTCGTTTTTACGATTTATAATTTGAAATAATCCCATTTAAAAATCATTAAATAAATTTTTGGACATTTAGAAGGTACCATATACCATGGATTTAATTAAAATTTTGGATCTAATTTATATCTAAAAATTTATTTAGATATTCATTTCAAAGGGGGATGTTTTGATAGAAAAAATAATTTAGGAACATGTTAGTTTTTATAATCTTCATTAGTTTTTTCATTCAATAAGAAACTACGCTTTGTAGAAATATCCATTACAGAAGTGAAATATATTGTTATTGGTTGTAGTTGTTTTACATAGTTTTTATGAATAAAATACATTCTCATTGACCTTGAAATAAATTTTAAATTTTTTATTCATGTGTTAAAAGGTAACAAAATTAAATTTTAATTCATTATTTTATTTTGTTTGAAGATCAAAAAAATTTAATTTTTCTAGGATCCATGTTCTATAAAATATAACTCTATAATTAACACTAGTAAATGATAATCTTGAATTTTGTATCTTCAGAATCATGGTTTAGAAGGATTTCTATTTGACTATATAAAAAGTGTTCAATTAAACATCTTTCTTACCATTTTAAGGAGATGAAACTATGTTAAAATTAATCTAGATATCTGATTCTGGTGCTATTATGCTATGATTATAATAACACATCTTTATTTTGCTTATGTTATTTTAATATTCAAAAAAGGGATCCAAACAAATTATAACAATGGGGATGAACTGAAAAATGTTGAAAGATCTTAATTGTTTTAACAAGTACATGCACTTACTAAATAAATTCATTTAATATAATAAGTAGAAGAAAATTAGCATGATATATAATAATAACTATATAAAAAACACTAAAATAGAACATTGGTTTTATTATTATGTGTCTTATAATAAAATAAGAGAAGTAATCATTAAAAACAACTCAATTTAAGGGAATAAATTTTCAATGATTATAGAATTTTGTTCGCATAAGATATTAATTTTTTAGGATAAAATTTCTTCTTATATCACATAAACTTTTAGATAAGGAATGACTTTTTAAGAAAGAGGATTAACTAATAATTCATTTTATAACTGTTGATAAATATCGATTGTCGAATAATTTATTGGGGGACTATAAAATTTTCATTATGTTGATTAAAAAATATATTTTTTATTTTGAAGGGGTGATATTAATATAGTTAATGTCTAAGAAAACCTCGTACTTTATTTTTACTTGATTTTATAGTAGATATTCAAAGTTTCAATATTTTTTCATTCATGTTGGAATACATAGAAGTTGTATGATGTAGATATGTAAAAATAAAATTATTTTTATATATAATAATAAAAAATAGATTGGATCTTAAGATGTGAGAAGAGGTGAAGGTTTTTTTTTTCAAATTAATATATATTTTAAAAAACTAAAATAACATCATCAAGTTGAAATCAGTATATGATAGTTGATATAAGATTTACATTGACCCAGAAATGTAATTTCCTACTCATGTTCAATAGAAATAAAATTCGGAATAATAGACTAGTTATTTTTTGGAATAATCTTAGAAAGTGATATATATAGTACTAATAGATGAAGATAATGGATAAAAATATCTAACACATACAAAGTAACAAGTAGAGTGAATTATTTTTGAATAATACAAAATTTTGGAACTGTTGTTATTTTACATAATGTGAAATATTTGAGTTATAAAAGAAAGGAGATAAAATGTAGATAACCTAGTGGATTATAATGAAGTATATTTCTTTTAAAGAAGTGTATAATTTTTTTTAAAAAATAATGATGTAAATATATATTGTAAATTATTTATAACCAAATGTATGGGGAGAATATAGAACCCAATCGAGTTAATGTATGGTATACTTGACTATAATATATATTGGAATGTAATTTATACATAATATTTAATTAATATTGATGAGTTGAAGATATTAATAATGTCGATGAGTAAAAGAGATGAAAAATATCTTGAAGAATTATTGGGAAGTGTAGTTTTAAATACTTATCAAATAAATTCTAACATTATACTTGATATGATAATAGAATACCGAAGATTATAGATTATCTATGTATCAAAGATGATGACCGTAGACACACTAGCCTTGGTACCTGAATGGTACCTAAACTAGGATTTCACTACCTCATGTGTGTTCCTTAATCCCCTCGGGTTGGATACTTGCACCTCAGGTATTATTTTATCAACAAGGAACAACATACCTTCATGGATTAATATGATAATTCATAACCAGATTTTCCTAAGGAACAAGTTTGGAATGTCTATAAATTATATGTTTCAATATGAAAAAAATATTTGAAATTAAGTAACTAAATGATATCATATAAAAAATAAAATTTATATTTAAATGAAATAAATTTCACAATCTAGAATGAATTTATACATATATTCAACATAAATTACAACTAGATAGACACAACACTATAATATAGAATAGGTGATGTGCTAACACAACTCCTAGAATAAAAAACCTCCCAATACAATGAAATATGGAGAATAAATACATGAAATCATTCAAGAATCAAGCTGAATACAAACATGCATGATAGCCATCTCAAAACTGGTTGTCAAATCCTTTTAGTGATGTTTTTTTTATTTTCAATACTAGTTTTAAATGTGAGGTTTTATGAACTGTTATTCATGATAAAGTCTTGTAATGATGAAGTATATTTTATTTATAAAACATTTATTAGACTTTGTAAAATTAATGTTATTGGAAAACATGGAATTTTTTGTAATTATTGATTATATAGATTTTAACGTAATTGGTGTAACCGTCCAAGGTATTCCATTTATGAATGTTATTCTAGAAAATTATTTTACACCATTAGATGATTGTTTGATTAAGACAAGGTTACATTTAATGAGACCCCAATTAAATTCATAATATATGGAATTTCAAGTTTAATGCCTCAAAATTGGATAAGTCTTGAAATCAAAATACTTCCACTAATATCTTATGACTTATAGAGAATGGTATATAAAATAAAATTACATATTCCTTCAAAATAATTTCATAATGATTCTAGTATTTTAATCAACATCAAAATAAAATCATAATAATTAATTTCATTTCATATTACTTCATAAGTGAAACTATAAGACCTACAATTTATTATAAAATATAAGAAGTTTCATTATATAACTTCCTATGTCACTAAAATTTGATTTCGTAAGACTTCATAATCCATCATATGGATTAAAAAATTTTAATATTTTGAATTAGACTATGTAGTGGTGAATAGAAAATATATAGAAAATGATAACCACATATTTTTAATGACCAAGTTGAGTGTGTGGTCTACAAATGGATAAAAATGGACATTATAATATAGTGAGGAGTATTTCAATGGAAATTATTCCATATGGAAAATGACAAGGCAAAGTACAACATGTTTCATTGTTAGTAAGTGTTTTGGGAAGATCTCGACATGAGAAGGTCTATGGTACAATATAAGGAACCCCATGTCCTAAAAACATTGTGCTATTGAATTATTTATGAAATAATGTTAGAGGAGATTTTTAATACATCTGATATGTAATATTAGGCTCCATGACCATAGTAGGTTCAAAAAAATATCTCATATAGTTTTAAATGTGATAATTGTGGAAAATTAACAAAAGAGAAATAAAATATCGTGATAATCATTAAGAGATCATGTAAAAGTAATAAAGATGAGTCTTTAAGATAATTTATGTACCAAAATTTAAGGAAATAATATTCATGAAAATTTATAAATATTCGAGTGGATAAAGATAAAGAAAGATGATGTTTGATATTTATTACAATTGAGAGACATTGTTTTAGTTTCAATAATAGATATGAATGTATTCAGTGAGAATAATAAAAATATCTCATTTATTAAATAATTATTAATATTATGATACTCACTACTAATTTATCTTTTTAAATATAATTGTTGGTTCTATTTTAAAAGCTTTTTTTACTTAACATGTTGGTTTTAATAGTATGAAACATGTATAAGATAATACCCTTGACATTAGATATATTGATATTAAAAGAATATCTATATAGGGGAATAAAAAAACCATAAATAAGGGATGAAGTCATACATTAAAGTTGAAACTCATTAATAAAAATATTTTTTAACACATTTTAATCTACATTATTTTTATAATATCTCTGTATGCATGAAGAATAAATTACCAGTTATTGTAAAATAATAATAATAACTCATTCCCCTATCCTAATTTGTTCTTGCACAACTTTTTCATCCTTTTTTATTAGAATAAAATATATTCTTTCCTTTGTAATATCTCTTGGTTAGTCTATTATATTTCACCCCAACTAAGTCAATCAATTGGGAGTTATAACTTTTGAGGGAAATGTTTTTCTTATTTTAAAGGAGAAGATGATGTGTTATCTTTGATCCGTCAAATGGGATGTTCTCAAAGGTGATCTTCAATATTTCACTATACCAATTGAAAAAATTTCATGTTCTCTAACTAACAAAAAGAAATGAGGTAGAATTCATTAATTCATTACATTCTTCATTATTTGAGAAAGAATGGAAAAGGGTAGAGATTAAAATTTATAAAATTAAATCTATAAAAACATCCTAACATCTATAAAAAAAGATAAAAGGTGAAATAATAATATGTTAAACATATAAGACCTCATTTTAAGATATTAAATGTAGAAATAAGAATTTGTGATTAATTTTTATAAGAGTTATTATTGTTTTAATTTTTATTAGAGGCTTTGGGTAAAATCTTGTTGATTGCATTGTGGTCAATAAGCTCATGATAATACTTCAACAAAAATTTTATATAAAAGTTTAATATTTTTAATAAATTGATCTTAAAATTTTTTTATTGATTTTTGTATATCACTCTCGTTAACTTTCAAATAATAATAGTCATAACCCTAAAAAGAAATAATTGACTAGATAAAAAAATTCATTATGATTTTTTGATGAGATGAAAATTTTAAATGAATAAATATATGATATTGGAGAAGTCTATGTGAAATAATATACCGAGACAATTTCTATTATGTCAACAAATTTCAAAGGTAGATGAAGACTAAAAATTACAGGGAATATTCCCTCTAAATATTTCAACTATGGGAGGTTTGGTCATTTCTACATAAAATTTACCAATAAATTATAATATGAATATAAGGAAAGAGATAACATATCATCCTAGATAGAAGAATCATAGAAAATAATTCAATATAAATTCAAATGGAAAAATAAAATAACAACCATTTTTTTTAAAAGGAAATTTTTATCATTTGAGGAAGGGGTATCTAATTGTTATTAAATCAATAGTCGTTTGGAGAAAAATGTGAGAGATTATCATAAGGTTCTCATAGATTACAAAACGGAGAATGGTAATTCCACAAATGATGTTTCATTGGTCAATAATAATTATTTGTTGGAGAAAGAGAATCTACCATTTTTTATACCATGATAATGGAAATTAAAATGTGCTTAAGTGAAATTTAAATGCTTAATGATAATAATTATTATATTAGAAATAAATTTGAGAAGACAAAACCAAATCATGTTAAAAAATAATACCAAATTAATTACGTAAAAACATAAAAACCATAATATTTAGAGAAAATGAATAACATTGATGAAATTACGTTCACTATTATTATTAAGGATGTGGAGATGATATTTTGGAAGCATAAAATTATCAAGATAGATAAATATAATGATGAAGATATATTTTTCTTTAGTTATTTTCTTTAAGGTTTATAATAAATCTCAAGGATAAATAATATAGAATCTATAATATTAAATAGGTTTTACTTGATGTTAAGGAAACCACGTGAAGACCCTATATGGAGAATTTCATGAACTATTAAGATTATAGAGTAGAGCAGTATTATGTATCAATAAATAAAACTCTATGAAAATCAAAAATAATATAATTTCTATGGATGTACATATTTTTTGAAAAAAGGAAAAATGTATTTGGGAACTCATAAAAGGAATACTCAAGATGATTTGATGAAAACCACCAAATAAATTCCTTAGAAAAACATAGATATAATTTTATACCAAAAAAACAATTTACCCTAGAAGAATGTGTTGGTGGATATTATTGGTGTTTTGGGGTAATCTGTCACATGGAATACAACTATATATGTAATGTGTCTCTTCCTCGATTGATAAGAGAGTGAAAATCACTGAGGATTTATCAGCAACAATTAAGAAATAGTCATAGGTATCAAAATCCCAAGAAGAAAATTGAAATTAATTTTTTTTATCAATAAACATATAGAAGATATGGTCATGAATAAAACATTTAATATGGGTATGATTAATTTTATTTGAATAAATACATCCACCATAAAAATATTGAATACTTGGAATACAACCCATTTGGTTAATCTGGTAGAATTTACATTTAATGATTGAAAAACATGGTATCCATGTATTTTAGTTAGTCGATACTCTTCTCATTTGATTAGAGGCCTGGGAATTATAAACTATGTTGATAATTATGAAGGAGGGGATATAACAAGTGGTAATGAAAACTCTCTAAAAGTAAAAGTCATCATAAGCGGTAGAATTGGTAATAATAAAATCATTCTGGATAATGTGTTTTTAATTTATTGTATGAATCATAAACCACTAATACTATCATAGATTTATGATAATGAAAATATAATGCTATTTTAGAAAATAAATTCCTTATAATGATAATGAATTATTTAGTAGTTATATAAAAGGTAGAAATAACTCAAGTGAGTATTTTCTAAGTAGGAGAAGAGAAATAAAATTATTATCTGATTATAAAAGATCAAAATAGACAATGGAATTAAATAGTTGGACACCTTTTTCAAAAAAAAATTTGATTGTTGATCAAAGTGGAGGTAGTGAGAAATATTCTTATTTTAAGATAATATTCTAATATTATCTTAAAAACATGTAAGAATGGATTGATAATGAAAAATACCCCAAAATGATTTTAGGTTTAAATGAATATACCAATTGAGCTTATATGAACTGATTTTAATAGGCCAATGAAAATGAAATATTCCATTATATATATGTATTTCATCACTCTAAAGTATAAAATTATATAATGAAATGCATCATGTTCATTTCTAAAAAATATATAACTATGGAGAGATATAAAATATTCATGATGTTCCCCAAAAACAAGAATGTTTTCTTATTATAAGATAAAAATCAAAAAATGATATTAAATATACGAATAGTTAGTTCTTATAATATCTAAAAATATGGTATCAAATATGAATTTATTTCTCCATTCAACCCTTAATAAAATAGGGATACTAGAATGAAGAATAAAATTCTTATTTATATGACTAGATCTATGCGTATAAAACATGAAACTTTATTATTAATAAAATAAAAGACATTACTATAACTAGAACCATTCAGAATAAAATTTAATTATGCCCATTTCAGAAATGGATCCTTCTGAAATGTGGTTCATAAATAATCCAATTTTAATATTCTTTAGATTTTTTGAGTACATGGTTAATCAAAATAAAGGGAATAATTGGAATAAATTTTTATGAGAAATTGGGTAAAATAGTATTCCTTAGTAATATATCAAATACAATTTCAAAAATATGTTATTAAAAAACCTTATAGATGATCATTAACTATAATGATATTATAGTTAAGAAAATGATGAAGGTATCAATAAAACTATTATGATCAATAATGAATATTATTTTATTAATGTTGGATAAGTATATAAATAAATGAATAAACAATAGAGCATTAGAAAGATGATGTAGATTCTTCTTAAACCTATGATGAAAGAGAAATAAAAAATATCACAAGTACATGTTCATGATATAGGAAGACTATGCATACTGAAAATATAATTAGTCCTTAAAATATGGGTGTTTAAATCTAATAAAGATTTATGGGAACTAGTCACACTAGCCTGATTTCCGAGGTTGAACCCAAAAATGTTGAAGATGATTTTGAACACAAGGAGTGGATCCAAGATATGAATAGAGAGTGGGAACATGTAGAAAATAATTAGTCCATGAATCCTTTACCATAAAATGTTGAAACTATCAAAATCATTCATTAATTTATACAAAATAAAATTTCAAAAAAAATATTGATGTGAGATTTTTATTTTTAATTTATGAACTCATTATGTCAATATAAAACAACATTGAGTCCATAAATAGTATTTTTTGTTTTTCTTTGTTAAATATTTCCATACAATAAAATGGAATCACATTTTATAGAATCAAATAGAGTTCTTAAATATATTTCAAATACTTATTACTATAGTATACTATATAAGAAGAAAGGTGATCTCAAACTGAATAGTTTTTGAGATATTAATAAGAAAAGAGATATAGATGATTGAAATTATATATTGCATGGATTATTATTTATTGGTGAAAATATGTTATATGGAACACATAAAACAAACTAAAATCACATAGATTAAAACTAGGGAATAATATGTTGACATACAATATGAATTCACTCAGGTTCTGTGGATGAAGACATAGCTTGTAGATATGAATCTTCAAATTGGGTACCTGTTGACTATCAATTGTTATATTCAAATAACCATTTATTTTTCAAACAAAACTATTGTATCATTATATGTCAAAACATGTTGATATTAAATAATATTATATAAAATAGATTATGTTTAATGGAACATTACAGTTGGATTTTCTTCCATCCATGGAACAATATGTTGATATATTAACAAAGCCTCTATCAAAAGTGTTATTGGAAAAGATAAGGATGAAAATGGGAGTAAAACCAATTATCTTATTCTAGTGTATTAATTCTATGTTCTTTTCCTCAATTATGTGTATAAGGCCCCAGCCTTAAACCATACTTAATCTTGAGTTATTACAAGATTACACGTTGAGGATCTTTTCAGGTTTAGAGTTTTAGAGAATTAGATCATAAAACTTGCATTACATTCCACATATAAACAAAGTGGTTACATAAAGATAGTATTCTTCATTCCCATCAATGGAAACACATTTAAAATAAAACATGGATTATTTCTTGACACATCCTTGACTCTATCATCTTATCATGTACCTTTCCCTTGACCTGTGAAAAACATTTCAAAAACTTGGGATGAGCATAAAAACTCAGTATGGGTTATAAAAAAAAACATGGAAAGGAAACATGAGTTCATATATACATAAGAATGAAATCATACTTTACCCATAAAACATAGGCACTTTAACACGCCTCATAAAATCATGAATAAATCATAGAAACCATAAGACATAAAGGTAACTTGAGGCATTCATAACATTCTTACGTAGGGAGTAACCCTCTTGGTTACGTTTGGAATACCCATCACAGTATATTCCCTGAAAATCTCTTCGGAGAAACCTTAATGTTTCACTCCTTCGCGTTACCCAATGCATTGGAGAGCTATAACGGGCTCACCCGCCCTTAGTTTATCACGGAACCACCCGTCTTCATAATAATGCCCAAGAACCATAACATAAACGTATCACATAAAACATGCATAAAGGAAACATAACATTTCCACCATTCAATCACAAGATATCAATACCACACATTGATATAAAAATATTATGAAAACCATTTTCAATACCAAAGTAAAACATGGTATTTATTTTTCTTTTAAAAAAAGAAGGTATGGCTTGTAGAGGAAGCCGAAACTCAAATAACGGTTACGACGGCGGAGAAGTCGTTGTCGCCGCATACGTATGACAAAAACATTCCCTTTTGTCGTTTAGTAAACGCTTCGTATAAAAAAGATTCCTTTTGAATAAACGTAAAAGTCAAAGGGGTTTATACACCGTATAAAAGAAGGTTGTGTATAAAACAAAATATGCCTCAACGAAAGGAGATTGAGACGAAATCCCATACAATGATCATTTTTAAATAAAATAGATCTATTATGTGTATTCACTATATGTACACATAAAGAAGGTATAAACACAAGATAAGACATAACAATATCAGGACAAAATTTGAAAGTAGGATATTAACCCAAAGAACGGAAATTGGGTTAAGAAGTTCCCATACCTCGTATCTGACTTGACCCGACCGTTCTTTAAACTCCTGAATAATAAACTTTAGTTAATCTCTACTTGATTATGAATCTTTTCCAAGTTCATTATTTCTTTTATACCATGTTATGAACATCATGAAATCATTTAAGTTAATAATGTTCATTTTGTCGGTATTTGGTTCTTAAGTCAAAAATAGACTTCTTACACTTACATGTTGTTAATTTGGTCAATGTTTCATTATATCCAGAATGGTATTCATGATGTAGATATCATATATTTCATATATATCCAGTACATACATGTATTTAAAATATTACATAATCATTTAGAGGTAAGAAATGAAATGCACCGTTCATGGAGACGGTAAGCCGTACGTACGCATGAACGCTACTTTCATTTCTTTGTCATATTAACGGAATTAAAACTAAATGAGACTTATGTATATTTTAATTCCAGAATTATATTCATCATTTAGATATATCATTAATTTTATATATCCATTATATACATGTACTTTTAATAGTACATTACATTTGGGGATAAGAAATGAAATGCACCGTTCATGGAGACGGTAGTCCGTACGTACGCATGAACGCTACCTTCATTTCTATCTCATACATTAATGGAAATAAATAATAATGATATGTAGGTATATTATAATTCCAGTATAAAATCATATATAATAACTTTAAATCCATCCTTTACACGTCCCACATATGGCATTAACGAATCACATCACTTTGAGGGGGCGGTAGTCCGCACTTCCTTAAATGAAGATATCGCGTATACCCATAATGGAAGCCATAAAGTATGACCAAAATGAAGAAAAACAGAATCTTAAGGAAAACATATACATAATATATATCATATATAAAAATAGTGACATCATAATGGCCACCTTTGAAGGTGTTAAATGAGTATTGAACAATCATCGTTTCGGGAGGCAGAATTTCGCCATCCACGGAAACCGTATGTTCTTTAACCATTTGATGTAGTTGTGTGAGAGTGTAGCTCAAATAACTCTTATAACAACATCCTAGTATATTGAAGATACTGGTGTTGTTACAAAAGATGTAAATAAAAAGAGTTTAGGGGGTTGGAGAAGAAAAATAAAACAAATGAACATGAGAGAATGAAATACCTTAAAAAGTGTAACTTCTTTTGGTTTGAGCCTAAAGGCTTCCTTTGAAAGGATTCTGCCCAAAGGGAATCCTCTAGGATGAGGAGAGGGTTGTGGAGAGAGCAAATGGGCAGGGGTTGGCCGAGCCAAAGGCTTGAAGAGTGTGTGAAATAAGGTGGAGGTGGGGGCCTTTTATAAGAGGAGAGGAGGGTCACTTTTGGAAAGTAAAGGAACATTACATTATTTGAAAATGTGTTTCGGTTTTAAAAGGTCCAACATTGATAGAATTCGTGGATAAGGTGATAAGGCATCGAAATCCACTCATCCAATTGGTTTTGGCCATGTGTAGTTCATATATTTTATATTATCTTTCCATTTTATTTAAATCGTCAAATAATGATGTCATCGCTGCATCATTATTATGTCATAAATAATTAAATTTATTTAATGTTTAAAAATTATAAAAAAATTACTATGATGTAGGAAATCTTTTTAGCTTTCCAATGACTATTTATAATCGAAATTTGGACTTTTATAACCCCACTTAAAAATTGTTTTAGTAAAACAATTTATGTTAGTGTCATTTTCACTTTAACATTAAATAAAAAGTAATTTATGTCATTTCCCAACAAAAGTAGATACATGGGGTCCCCAAGTTTGGCCATGGCTTGTCTTGGTCGGCCATGACACAACCAATGAGGTTGGGACATGTGTCTAGGTCATTTTATATTATTAAAGTATTATTTATACCATAAACTACACTAATTACCACTAATCGCGATTAAAAACTTAATAAGTTACTATTCACCAAAAAATTATTATAATCTCATTGAACCACATTTTACTTCTTAATGACAACCATGTATGTCGGATTTTCAAAATTCAATACACATTAGTGGTAAACTTTCATTTAACTGAAAAATCAGTTTGCTTGATTACCACTTAGTGGTTTCACTATTCATCAAAAATTGAAGTTTTTCAGAAAATTACCAAAAATTCACTCTAAGCTATATTTGATATTCCGAATTCAAAAATGAAGTCTATTTTACAAAATTCAAATCATATAAGTCACATTAATTAATTTAATAATTAATTCCCGCTGCCAGAGCAAATAGCGTGTTTTTACAAAACAATAAGTATCAAAAGATTGACACCAGTTTAAGTCTAATTTCAAATCGAAATTGATTCCAATGACCACCATTGGATAAAATGGTAAAAATATATTCTAATTTCACTTTAAAACCAATTCAAAAGATAATCTAATCATATAAATAAATTAGATCAAAAAGAGGTTTTGAATTAAAATGCAACATTTTACACTATTCATAAAAAAAATGAACTTTATCAGAAAGGTACCAAAAATTACACAAAGTAAAATTTGATGTCCCGATTCTTAATAAAAGTTTTATTTGGTCCAAAAGAATGTATAAGAGTGATCAAAACTATATTTAATGACGGTTCACCATTAAAAGGTGATAAGTGAACCTTTAGTGAAAATTAGAGTATAAAAGCCTAAAATTGAACTCTTTCCGTATTTTAAGCCTTTATCTTTTATTGGGTAAATGTAAAAACCTCTAAAAACATATCTATTCATATTTTAGTTATTTCTATTCATTCCCGCCAGTACAAAGGCTACTTGTTAACTAACATAATATTATTATATTACTAGTGTGCTACGTAAGTTTCAAAGAAACTCATCATTGCGTATCGGGTACGCTATCGAACATAGCAACCCCTTTTAATTAAAATTCATATTTAATTCTCTAATATTAATAAATATGAAAATTATTTATTCTTTAATTACCTGGGATGTTACATCCTTCCCCCCTTTTGGGAATTGCGTCCTCGCAATTTTATTCACTTATCAAAATAAGTGGGGGTATTTATCCCTCATAGCATTTTCAGATTCCCACGTTGCCTCTTCAATCACATGGTTTTTCCAAAAAAACCTTTACCTGATGAATCACCTTATTCCGTAACACTTGCTCCTTATGGTCAAGAATCTGGACCGGTTGTTCCTCATAAGATAGGTTCTCTTCCAGCTGAACTACCTCTGGGCTCAAAACATGAGATGGATCTGGCATATACTTTATCAACATCGAAACGTGAAAAACATTGTGTACCTGAGATAAACTCGGAGGTAAAGCCACTCGGTATGCAACTGATCCAACTCTTTCCAGAATTTCGTATGGTCCAACAAACCTTGGACTCAACTTTCCTTTCTTACCAAATCTCACCACGCTTTTCCAAGGAGAAACCTTGAGAAAAACATGATCACCTACCTCGAAAGATAGATCCTTCCTCCGGTTATCCGCATAACTCTTCTACCTGCTCTGAGCTATTCTCATGTGTTTCTGAATCAGCTGAACTTTTTATGCCATCTCTTCTACCAATTCTGGTCCCATCAACTTCCTTTCACCCACTTCATCCCAGAAAGTTGGAGTTCGACACTGCTTCCCATATAATGCCTGAAATGGTGCCATCTGTATACTGGAATGAAAACTGTTATTATATGAAAACTCAACCAAAGAAAGATGCTGGTCCCAACTCCCCTGATAATCCATAGAACAAGCTCGTAGCATATCCTCCAATGTCTGAATTGTTCGTTCTGACTGCCCATCTGATTGAGGATGAAAAGCTGTACTAAAATTTAATTCAGTACCCAACGACTTCTGAAGGCCTTTCCAAAAGTTAGAGGTAAACCTGGGATCACGATCTGATACAATGGAGAGAGGAACTCCATGTAACCTGACTATCTCTTTAAGATACAAACGGGAAAGTTGATCAAGAGAGAAAGTATCCCGTATAGCAAGGAAATGACCAGATTTAGTCAAGCGATCAACAATAACCCAGATTGCATTATTACCTCGAGATGTCTTCGGTAATCCAACAACAAAGTCCATGGATATATTCTCCCATTTCCACTCTGGCACTGGTAAAGGCTGAAGCATCCCTTTCGGTAACTGCCGCTCTGCTTTAACCTGTTTACATGTCAAACACTTCACAGTAAAATCAGCAATATCTCTTTTCATTCCATCCCACCAGTAATACTCCCGCAGATCTCTATACATCTTAGTACTGCCCGGATGAACTGAAAACGGAGAACTATGAGCTTCACATAACAACTCTCTCTTCAACTGTGAATCACAAGGCACACATAACCTCTTCACAAACCTCAGAACACAAACACAAACTTATCCAAGAACTCATGGAAAATTTTATTCATAAGGTCCATGAATACAACAGGTGCATTGGTTAACCCCAAAGGCATAACTACAAATTCATATTAGACATATCTAGTACGGAACACAATCTTCGGAACATCTGCTTCTTTTACTTTCAACTGATGGTACCCCGACCTCAAGTCAATCTTCGAAAAATACTGAGCTCCCTGGAGCTGACACCACTTCATTCGATGGCCCAACATCTGCTGAAGTAGTTGCAAAGGATTTCACCACCCCTTTCTTCTTGTAGTCTAACTGCTTCCCATCACTCAAGCTCCTTGTCGGACACTCGTTTGCATAGTGACCCATCTCATTGCACTTATAGCATTTCACTAACTGTAAATCAAATTTATTCTTACCTTCACCTTGATCCTTTTCAGTGCAATCACGAGCCTTATGTCCCATCTTACCACATCGGTAGCACTTCCCAGAATTCAGAAGACATTCCCCAGCATGCCTTTTGCCACATTTATCACAAACCGGAAACTTAGTTTTCTTACCATCAGACTTTTTTGAAGAATTCTTACCTTTCTCCTGCCACCTCGGTCTCTTCTTCTGCTGGTTGTTATAGAACACTTGGTCATCGGCAAACTCCATTTCCACCTTCTCAGCACATCGAACAAGCTTTTCATAACTTTTAAACTCTCGAGAAGCTAATGCCCTTCGATACTTTGGCTTTAATCCTGTGTAAAAACGATTGATTCTACTATCAAGGTCTCGGATAAAATTTGGAGCATACCTTGCCAATCGAGTGAACCTTTCTTCATAGGCAGCCACTGAGTCCTCCTCTTGCCTCAATTCCAAGAATTGCTTTTCCATCCTAAGTCGAACAGCCTTAGGAAAATACTTCTCAAGAAACATACCTTTGAATTCATCCCAGTCAAGAGCATCAATCTCATCGGCGTCCCTGATATTTTTAACCATAGACTATCACTGATCTGCTTCACCCTCCAAACGGTAAATAACAAGACTAACCTTTTGATTGTCTGAACACCCCATGACATCAAAAATCTTCTCCAGTGCTTTAATCCACCCTTCAGCTAGCACAGGGTCAGATGATCCTCTGAATGATGGGGGATGTTGCCTCATGAAATGTTCCACCACTGACATGTTCCTCTGCGGTTGATCTGGCTGATCTCGTGCATGGATACCACCACCATTTATAGCTTGAGTCAACTGTGCCATCACTGCAACAAACTGTTCAGTTCCGATTCCGACCATCTCAGGTTTCTGATTTGGAAGGTTGTCTTCCTCCTGATGTCGTCCCAACATAGCTGCTTTGTTTCCTCTGCGGAAAACCATTCTGAACACCGAAATATCTTAGGCAAAGCAACATGGTAATCTGTAAATGCTATATCATTTAAATCATATTATAATTTAACACTTTTCTAACTCCTAAAGTTTTCTAAACCGACCTCTGATACCAACTATAAGGCCCCAGCCTTAAACCATACTTAATCTTGAGTTATTACAAGATTACACGTTGAGGATCTTTTCAGGTTTAGAGTTTTAGAGAATTAGATCATAAAACTTGCATTACATTCCACATATAAACAAAGTGGTTACATAAAGATAGTATTCTTCATTCCCATCAATGGAAACACATTTAAAATAAAACATGGATTATTTCTTGACACATCCTTGACTCTATCATCTTATCATGTACCTTTCCCTTGACCTGTGAAAAACATTTCAAAAACTTGGGATGAGCATAAAAACTCAGTATGGGTTATAAAAAAAAACATGGAAAGGAAACATGAGTTCATATATACATAAGAATGAAATCATACTTTACCCATAAAACATAGGCACTTTAACACGCCTCATAAAATCATGAATAAATCATAGAAACCATAAGACATAAAGGTAACTTGAGGCATTCATAACATTCTTACGTAGGGAGTAACCCTCTTGGTTACGTTTGGAATACCCATCACAGTATATTCCCTGAAAATCTCTTCGGAGAAACCTTAATGTTTCACTCCTTCGTGTTACCCAATGCATTGGAGAGCTATAACGGGCTCACCCGCCCTTAGTTTATCACGGAACCACCCGTCTTCATAATAATGCCCAAGAACCATAACATAAACGTATCACATAAAACATGCATAAAGGAAACATAACATTTCCACCATTCAATCACAAGATATCAATACCACACATTGATATAAAAATATTATGAAAACCATTTTCAATACCAAAGTAAAACATGGTATTTATTTTTCTTTTAAAAAAAGAAGGTATGGCTTGTAGAGGAAGCCGAAACTCAAATAACGGTTACGACGGCGGAGAAGTCGTTGTCGCCGCATACGTATGACAAAAACATTCCCTTTTGTCGTTTAGTAAACGCTTCATATAAAAAAGATTCCTTTTGAATAAACGTAAAAGTCAAAGGGGTTTATACACCGTATAAAAGAAGGTTGTGTATAAAACAAAATATGCCTCAACGAAAGGAGATTGAGACGAAATCCCATACAATGATCATTTTTAAATAAAATAGATCTATTATGTGTATTCACTATATGTACACATAAAGAAGGTATAAACACAAGATAAGACATAACAATATCAGGACAAAATTTGAAAGTAGGATATTAACCCAAAGAACGGAAATTGGGTTAAGAAGTTCCCATACCTCGTATCTGACTTGACCCGACCGTTCTTTAAACTCCTGAATAATAAACTTTAGTTAATCTCTACTTGATTATGAATCTTTTCCAAGTTCATTATTTCTTTTATACCATGTTATGAACATCATGAAATCATTTAAGTTAATAATGTTCATTTTGTCGGTATTTGGTTCTTAAGTCAAAAATAGACTTCTTACACTTACATGTTGTTAATTTGGTCAATGTTTCATTATATCCAGAATGGTATTCATGATGTAGATATCATATATTTCATATATATCCAGTACATACATGTATTTAAAATATTACATAATCATTTAGAGGTAAGAAATGAAATGCACCGTTCATGGAGACGGTAAGCCGTACGTACGCATGAACGCTACTTTCATTTCTTTGTCATATTAACGGAATTAAAACTAAATGAGACTTATGTATATTTTAATTCCAGAATTATATTCATCATTTAGATATATCATTAATTTTATATATCCATTATATACATGTACTTTTAATAGTACATTACATTTGGGGATAAGAAATGAAATGCACCGTTCATGGAGACGGTAGTCCGTACGTACGCATGAACGCTACCTTCATTTCTATCTCATACATTAATGGAAATAAATAATAATGATATGTAGGTATATTATAATTCCAGTATAAAATCATATATAATAACTTTAAATCCATCCTTTACACGTCCCACATATGGCATTAACGAATCACATCACTTTGAGGGGGCGGTAGTCCGCACTTCCTTAAATGAAGATATCGCGTATACCCATAATGGAAGCCATAAAGTATGACCAAAATGAAGAAAAACAGAATCTTAAGGAAAACATATACATAATATATATCATATATAAAAATAGTGACATCATAATGGCCACCTTTGAAGGTGTTAAATGAGTATTGAACAATCATCGTTTCGGGAGGCAGAATTTCGCCATCCACGGAAACCGTATGTTCTTTAACCATTTGATGTAGTTGTGTGAGAGTGTAGCTCAAATAACTCTTATAACAACATCCTAGTATATTGAAGATACTGGTGTTGTTACAAAAGATGTAAATAAAAAGAGTTTAGGGGGTTGGAGAAGAAAAATAAAACAAATGAACATGAGAGAATGAAATACCTTAAAAAGTGTAACTTCTTTTGGTTTGAGCCTAAAGGCTTCCTTTGAAAGGATTCTGCCCAAAGGGAATCCTCTAGGATGAGGAGAGGGTTGTGGAGAGAGCAAATGGGCAGGGGTTGGCCGAGCCAAAGGCTTGAAGAGTGTGTGAAATAAGGTGGAGGTGGGGGCCTTTTATAAGAGGAGAGGAGGGTCACTTTTGGAAAGTAAAGGAACATTACATTATTTGAAAATGTGTTTCGGTTTTAAAAGGTCCAACATTGATAGAATTCGTGGATAAGGTGATAAGGCATCGAAATCCACTCATCCAATTGGTTTTGGCCATGTGTAGTTCATATATTTTATATTATCTTTCCATTTTATTTAAATCGTCAAATAATGATGTCATCGCTGCATCATTATTATGTCATAAATAATTAAATTTATTTAATGTTTAAAAATTATAAAAAAATTACTATGATGTAGGAAATCTTTTTAGCTTTCCAATGACTATTTATAATCGAAATTTGGACTTTTATAACCCCACTTTAAAATTGTTTTAGTAAAACAATTTATGTTAGTGTCATTTTCACTTTAACATTAAATAAAAAGTAATTTATGTCATTTCCCAACAAAAGTAGATACATGGGGTCCCCAAGTTTGGCCATGGCTTGTCTTGGTCGGCCATGACACAACCAATGAGGTTGGGACATGTGTCTAGGTCATTTTATATTATTAAAGTATTATTTATACCATAAACTACACTAATTACCACTAATCGCGATTAAAAACTTAATAAGTTACTATTCACCAAAAAATTATTATAATCTCATTGAACCACATTTTACTTCTTAATGACAACCATGTATGTAGGATTTTCAAAATTCAATACACATTAGTGGTAAACTTTCATTTAACTGAAAAATCAGTTTGCTTGATTACCACTTAGTGGTTTCACTATTCATCAAAAATTGAAGTTTTTCAGAAAATTACCAAAAATTCACTCTAAGCTATATTTGATATTCCGAATTCAAAAATGAAGTCTATTTTACAAAATTCAAATCATATAAGTCACATTAATTAATTTAATAATTAATTCCCGCTGCCAGAGCAAATAGCGTGTTTTTACAAAACAATAAGTATCAAAAGATTGACACCAGTTTAAGTCTAATTTCAAATCGAAATTGATTCCAATGACCACCATTGGATAAAATGGTAAAAATATATTCTAATTTCACTTTAAAACCAATTCAAAAGATAATCTAATCATATAAATAAATTAGATCAAAAAGAGGTTTTGAATTAAAATGCAACATTTTACACTATTCATAAAAAAAATGAACTTTATCAGAAAGGTACCAAAAATTACACAAAGTAAAATTTGATGTCCCGATTCTTAATAAAAGTTTTATTTGGTCCAAAAGAATGTATAAGAGTGATCAAAACTATATTTAATGACGGTTCACCATTAAAAGGTGATAAGTGAACCTTTAGTGAAAATTAGAGTATAAAAGCCTAAAATTGAACTCTTTCCGTATTTTAAGCCTTTATCTTTTATTGGGTAAATGTAAAAACCTCTAAAAACATATCTATTCATATTTTAGTTATTTCTATTCATTCCCGCCAGTACAAAGGCTACTTGTTAACTAACATAATATTATTATATTACTAGTGTGCTACGTAAGTTTCAAAGAAACTCATCATTGCGTATCGGGTACGCTATCGAACATAGCAACCCCTTTTAATTAAAATTCATATTTAATTCTCTAATATTAATAAATATGAAAATTATTTATTCTTTAATTACCTGGGATGTTACAATGTGTCGCTAAATTTCTAAAGGAGATGTTATACCGAGGGGGAGAAACTTATTCTCTTAGTTTTTGAACAATTTAAATTTGTGAATTAACTGGTCTGGGAAAGAACTTATAAAATAACTTTTGTAATTTTTTAATTATCATGTTGTTTCAATGTGGTGGCATGAATTTTTTTAAGAACAAAATTTTATAATGTTTTATTCACTCTTGTTTTATACAAATAGATAACTAACAAAGACATGGACTTGGTTATTTCATCACTCTACTTTGATAAAGTTTGAATTGAAATCTATTTGTGTTATCTATAGTGTTATTATCAATAAAGGTTATATAAATGAATAGTATTTCCAAAATAATACAAAACAGGTGGTTTTTTAGCTCTCTAGGTGATAATGTTGTGTTTTTTGTCAATACTAGAATTAATGTGACGATTGATGCAATGTTCTTTAAATTAATGAATTATACTGATAAAGTAGATTTCTAGTCTATAAAATTCATTAAATGTTGGAATTTTTTAGATAATGGGAATGTTGTCACTAGATATCCTAGATGATAAGGCAGATTTTAAATATTGTGGGGAAACTATCCAAGATGTTCTATCAATAAGTAATGTTATAGTTAGTGCTTTTAAACCATTGGATTAAGGTTTTAAAAGGGTAAAATTTATTTGAATGATCCATTAATTCATTTCATGATGTATTTAATTTCATGTTTAATGATAGAAAATTTTTTTAAGTCTCAAAATTGTAGGACTTGTAGTTATATCATATTATATATGAATTATTTTGTATGATTTTTTATTCCTTTAATAGAATCTTTTTATATTTCAATTACTTGTATAACTTTAGTGGAAAATATTAAGAATTTATTATTTTTAGGACTTCACAAGTGAAACATTAATAATTAAAGTCTTAAAAAAGGAAATAGTAACTTGATATGAATTATAAATTCATATAAAATAGATTTCATAATAGTTCTTACTACATCATATGGAATAAATACTTATTTATTTTTTAATAAAACCATATTGGGATAATTTAAAAATGGTGATAGAATAATGAATTCATCATAATTTTTTCATTTTTGGGTTTTATTGTTTAAAAAAAGTATATAAAACTAACATTATGTTATAGTGAAAATCTTTTTAAGAATAAATTTTCCGTGTGGAAAATGAATGTGATGGTTCAATATTATTGAGAATTTTGAGAAGATATTAACATGGAAATCTATAAGGTGTAGAATAGGAAACTCCATGTTATAGGATCATAGCTAGTGTGGAACATGTTCTCATGAAATTTATTATATAGTAAGAGTGGAAAATAAATAAATGAGAAATAAAACTCCATGATAACAAAATACAGATCATATAGAAGTAATCAATTTGATTCCTCTGAATAATTAATGTATCATGGTATAACTAAATAACATTCACATGTTTTCATTAATATTTTATATGTTAAATACAATTAAATGTTTTCTTAGTTTTAATAATTCCTAAGAATGGTTTTGGTGAAAAGAATAAGTTTTCATTCAATCAAGCACTCTAAATCTCATAATCTCTTTTATTGATATATATTAAGAAATCTAATGGTTCGTTATATTCAAAAAGAGAATAATTTCTAATTAAAATGATGATTCCATTACATTCTATCATGTACAATGTCATACCACTTCTTATAGATATCTGGATAATATAAGAATAGTTGTTTCCCTGGTATACAAACCAATATTCACTAGGAATGTATTTATCATGAGGGAGGAAAGACTCATTAACAATCATGATGTGTTCCTAATTATCATATGAAACATTTATTTAATGATATAACTAAAAAATAACCTGAATGTAAAACAAGTTATTGAAGTAAAATTATCAACGCCAATTCACCAATAGTATTTTTCACACATACTGGACCATTTTTAAATGTTGTACCTAAAATGTCGCATGTGATGGCAGATTTAAACTTGATTATCCATACATGGTGTGATCATAAATGATCAGTAGGGAAAACCCAGTGGCATTTTGACACAATAGTGAATACACGTGTATACACGTGATCATGTATAATCATTTACATAAATATAATATTACATTTTTTTAAAAAATCAACAATAAAAACATGGAAATGTTAGATAAATAATAAAAATTCATATTAATTAAATTCAATGATGATGAAATCCCAATACCATTTGGGTCCAAACCTATACAATCCTACTTCATTCCTTGACTCAGTATCTAAGAAAATTAGGGAAGGTCCAATCAGAATGTCATCCTAACAAACTAAGCTCATTGGATTCAATTCCATGTAATAGTAGGGGAATCCTCTATATTTGGGAAATGGTAAGGTTTATACTTGTTCATGGGAACAAAGGGCCCTTTTATTTTATAATAGAGTATGTTTTATAAAAAACTTAGTGTTTTGCGATCCCATATCATTCATCATTCTCCATATAAAATGAACTTTATTACATTTCTAATAATATAAATATTACCTTTTGATATACCAATCTTATTCTAATGTGGTATCCATGACAATGGAAAAATTATAAAGGATTTTAAGCAATATTATTAAAAGATGAAATTAACAAAATACTATTCAAATTAAATTAGTAAACATGGTCAAATTCCATTTCAAATTAAGTGTCCATATAGTGACCAAAACATTTCATACAAAAATATTAATTCATTTTAGATTAATATTATGTAAATATCAATGTGATACCTAAAAATCTATAATTTATTATTATGTTTGAAAAATTAATACATTAAAACTAGTATATAAAATATCTACATAATTTCCCATTAAGTTCTTCACAACTATAATCCTTCTTAAGAATATCATATATAAAACTTTTCTACATAATATAGAGAAATGAAACATAATAAAGGGTGATATTAGATTCCAAGTACTGGTAAATATAAGATATATAAATCAATGGTCGTAAGTTGTTATAAGATAATCATAAAGTTTTGAGAACCATATCAAAACATAAAATAAACCTACCCAATCATTCATTGATCATTAATTATAAATCATGGAAAAATGATTCTACATTAAAATATACATAATTCATAAGTTTTAGGAATCATCAATAATTAATCATGATCCATGAGAATATATCATATGAAAATGAAACAAGTTTTTGGGATATACATTAGCATAGAAAATCAATTCCTAATTGAAGGTTCACAAACAAGGAAATAATTTCTTGTAAAGTTCCATACTGAATATTCTTAAACATTCATTTCATATATTCTCTTTCGAGTGACTTCAATATAGTTAACATATAATCTATCAGGAATTTCTTAACTCTATCATATATTAAGAGTTTCTGAACTCTATAATATATTATTCGTTTCACAAATCCATTATCATTACCCAATGCATTGGGGGACATAACATACCCACCCATCTTTAAGATCTATGTCAAGATCACCCATCTCATAATTGTAATCTTTACATATGAGTTCCATATGATCAAAGAACATTAATCCTTTAAACCTATAATTATTCATAGAAATAAAATTGATTTCATAAAAAAATTATCTTTATAATAATAAAACATCCAGAGAAGAATAAACATATTAACATTTGATCATATCCATAGTAAAGAATAAGGAGAATGCAACGATATTCATATAGATGAAAATAACTTTAAAAGACAACTCGAATAGTTCTTTAGGAAAATACCCTTCTCTTTTTAAAAATAATTAATTAAAATCTAATTTTTTAAAAACATTAAGGAAACTATTTGTAATAATAAAATCCATGGACAATTTTAAATTAAACATCAAATAAAATATTATTCATGGAAGTTGGAAAAGTAATTCATGTGATGTATGGTAAAACAAATATCGATTTTAGATTTTTGGTAAAAAGTATATAGTTACTTTTTTTGAAAGTGATAAGAATATTTCTTATAAAACATAGTAAATAAATTACAATATAGTAAAAATAAAAATTTAAATAAAAATATTATAATTGTAAAAAAATCATGTATTTTTTTAAAATAAAATACAGACATTGAAGAAAAGTTTCTCGATAGAAGTGACAAATAATGTTTTTTTTTTCATAAAAACATTATTCTAATCTCTTGAGTACTCATAGAGAGAAAAATGAAAGAAAAAATGTAATAAAAAATAATAATATTGTAAACTATAAATAATATTTTTTAGATATATATAATATAATTCATCTTTATAAAATTAATCATAAAAAATATTGGTAAAATTGAGATTATAATATAAAACTCTTATTACTTTGGTAAATTTTTGTTCATAACACCCATGAAATAAGTATCATCAATTGAAAGATTAAATATAATGAACATAATTACATTAATTTTATAATATATAATATTGGAATTATATGCACCTCATAAATTAATATTGGTGTATAATATAATATATGTCCCAAAAAAGACAATTTGAGATGATAAACTCCTACCACTTTGGTAACTTTTTAACCAAAACCCATCGGATTAAATCATTTCAATTGAAACTTTAAATGCCATATATTACTATGTATATGTGATATATCATGTAAATTTATCAAAACACAAAACACATAAACGTAACTACTTTTCTAATTTCAATAATGTCACAACGATACAAAATTTTGATGAAGAACCCATATGGCTTTAGTAATAATTTAATCAATACCCACTAAAAAGAAGCATTGTAATTTAAATAATAATATTATGATTAAAATATAATTATGATATAATATTCCAAATAGGAATTATATGAAACATATAATTGAAATTACGTTCATAATACAAAACGTGCCTCAGAGAGAGGAATTCAAATAGAAAACCCTTACCACATTGGTAACATTTTAATCAAGATCCATTAGTTGAAATAATTTTAATTATAAATTTAAATACTATAAATTAAGATTTATAAGAGTTTTACAATTTAAAATTATATGTATATATTCCACATAAATATAAATTTGTTCATAACCTTGAATATCTCTCAATGAAACAAAATTGAGATGAATATTCCTAATAGGTTTTGTATAATTTTAATCAAACCCCATTGAAAGATATTATAAGGACCCGACCTTATTACACCACATAATATTTAATTTATTCAATAAATAACTTCTTTATATAGTAAGGATCTCTTAAAGTTTATATCTTTATATAATTGGGACATAATGTATTCATAAAATTACACATTACTACAGAGTGGATACCATAAAAAGGGAATTCATTTTTTTGAAAAATATAAAACTTTTCAAATATACCATGATTTCATTGAAAAATCATCAAAAATTTAACTTTGCTTCATTATTTTTCTTAAGCATCCATACAAACTATGAAAATAATTTAAAAACATGGGATGAGAATAAGAAGCTCAATAAGGGATATAAAAAGAAGGAATGAGCTCATTAGTCAATGAATACTTGTAACTTATGAAATCATTTTCTAAAGATATAGTTATCACCCATATATACATAATTTGCGAAACAAGATAATTCTAACGGATTAAAAAAAGTATAAAAACATAAATATAACCATAAAAATATCTTGGGTCATTACTTTCATATTCTTGTAACCCTCTATGATACCTTATAATTTGTAACCCTCACGACTACCTTACAATTTTTCTAACTGTCATTGTTACACGTGGAGTAACCATACAACCGACCTCCAAATTACACATACCCAATAAATTTTAGGTAAATATAGGCCCCAAACTCAATAAAAATAACTCCAAAGACCTATAACATAATCATAAAACATGAATAATCGCATAAACATGTTTCTTTTGAATTTTGGAAAACAGAAATTTTAAAAAAGTTTTTGAAAATTAAAAGTCACTTAATAATAACATATAATTGATATAATAATCAACATAATGAAAGTAATATGTGTATAAATTGTAAATAAATATAATAAAAATAATATAAACAAATATTCATCATACAAATTTTCTTAAAACCACACAATTAATGAAGTATAAGGTTAACCTGTAGAATGGAAATTAGGTTAAGAATTCCCTTACCTAGGGTTTGTCTTACTTCAAACTCATTTAAAACACCTGTATAATGTTTAAAATAGTTTTATTAATATTTTACAGAAACATACCCATCTTTATAATACATTATAATATAATTTCATTATATTATTTCACCCATTAATTGTTTGTATTTTGTTACTTTCATTGTTTTGGTTGTGTTCTTTGCATGTTTTCCATGATCGGTTTGTGATGGATGTCCATGTTGATTGGAAGAGAAACTCTAGAATTGGAATGGAGTGGTGTTTAATTATTTCTAGAACCATAAATTATTACATTTCTCATTTTTAATTATTACATGATTATTATTCAAAAGTCAAAACATTATTGATATTTTTTGAGGTTATATTGGTGATTCTTCGATCGTAAAGAACTCATTTTGTTTTATAAATTAATAACATGTGTGAAAAACCATTCCAAAACATTATATATGATATGATAAATAAATTATAATCTAGTTCAACCATATATATGGTTTCATGATTAGTCTTGAAGAAAGTAAATGAAATCTAAATCACTTTGTCCATGATGTCGGTAAATCGACATGTTTCAGATGGTGTTTTAACTTCATGAATGAGTGGGAGAGGAGAAGAAATGTAATGGTGAGTATTCCATAAAAATAATGAAATCTAGAATATTTAAGATAATGGATCATTCATTCCTCTGGGATAATTGGAGGTGAGTTAAGAAAAATAAAATAAATGAATATCAAAATAAAAGAAAAGTGGAGAAATACCTTAGGAAAATTTTGCAGCTTAATGACGTCGCTTAAATTTTGAAAAAATATTTTGATGAGAAAAAAGTGGTCTATCATAATTTATACATAATATGGGAAGTAATTGGAATATTTAATGACATATATCAACATAATTTTATGAAAATTAAAAATAATAACATAAAATGAAATAAAATAAAGAAAACAAAAGAGGTTGTTTACCTCTTGATCTCTTCTCTTTGAGATCATTGTTAAGGACTTTGGTTTTGGCCTTTTCCTGAGACAAGAACCTCTATGACGTGGGGAAGAGTCTTGGAAGGGGTATTGGGAAGAAAAGAGGTAAGTTTCGTGTATTGAGAGGTGTGGGAGGAAGAGGGGAATGAGGGTGGTATTTATACTGGGGTAGAAAAGGCAATTTTCATTCATTTAATCATTATTATATTATTGTTTCACAACACTATGAATAATATTAATTCATGTGACCCCAAATACTAATAATGGAACTTGAGTTCAAAAAAAGTGGTCTTATATCACTTATTGTGTCATAAATAATGTATTTAACTGATACTTTGAATATATGGTATTTTATCGTATTTCACTATTCATAAAAAATTATAGATTTTCAAAAAATTCCCCCTTACCATTTTTTAACATGGAGAATTCAAAAATGAAATCCATTTTTGAAAATAATTTTATAAATAGTATTAATTTAATTTTTAAATAAAAAACATACTTTATTCAAAAATTATTAATTTTAAATCTATAACTGCATTTATATCACATTGAAAAACTAATGAAGATTTCATTATCTTAAAGCATTAAGAAAATAAAATAACAGTAAAAATTTACTATTCATTAGGGTCATAATACTATTCATAAGAGTATGTTACTATTCACCCAAAAATCATGTTAGTTCCATCAGACTCCAAATAACTCACTAAACCCAATTGTAGATGACTATTTTTTGAAATTAAAAACATAGAAGTGGAAACATTATGTTTAAAGGCTGGATATAAATATTTACTAAAAATTTCATGCATTCCAAATTATTTAAAAAACCATGGGGGTTATAGAGAGAGAATATTATTTAACATTAAATATCTTTATTAAAAGATAATTTATGATTTAATATTCCAAATGGTTTGTATATACAACACGTAAATGTAATTAGGTTTGTGATACTGAACATGAATCAAAGAAAGGAATTTGTGACGAAAAACCTCATCTCAGGTCTGTCCTTTTTCATAATCACTCTAGACACATATATAATAGATTTAAATTTATTATATATTTATACCATAACAATATTCATGCCTTTAATATAATTCATTTTATTCTCATTACTTATTATAACCAGTTCATTAATAATAATTCATTATCATCATAATTTTGGGTGTTAACAATTTCATTTTTCAATTATGTTTTATTTCAGTAGTTCTGGTCAATGTACAATAAACATGGTTAAATAATATCCAGTATATTAATCATGTAATAATTAAAATATTCGATCACTATTTACACTTTTATTACCATTCATATAAATTGGTTATGAAAATTGAGTTATATCACTTTGTGGAGATGGTAATTCGCACATAGGCACATGTGATGGTTCCACATTTCGATTGGTACAATTGAAGAATGGTCAATTATAATTGCCTATTATAAAATAATTAATATATCATAAATGTCATATATATTCACTATATATATCCTTATTACTATCCTTGTAAATTAAAAATTAAGAAATGAATCGTATCACTTTGTGGAGGCGGTAATCCACATGTACGCATGAGTGACGTTATCATTTTTAACAAATGAAAAGATAAGAAGGTAGATAAGATATTATAATTATATAATAATAATTATATAATAAATATAATTTATAAACATTAAATATTTCAAATTAACCATTAATTAGATATGACTATGGAAAATTAATCACATCTCTATGTGGAGGCGGTAGTCCACACGTACACACAAGTGATATTTTCATTTCAGATTTGATGGATTAGAGATTTTAAATGGTTGTATTCTCATCATAATAAAATATAATAATATTTATTATACTTTATACATAATATTTTTTTGGATTCAACATGTTTATAGATATTGGATCAAGAAATACTATTGAAAGAGCGTAGTTAATATTTCTACCTCTTCTTTGAGAGAACTCCTTTTTCATACACTTAATTCCTTGAAATATTGGTCTTAGAAGAATATTAGAATATCTATTGTGAAGGTAAGGAAGATAGAAAAGGGTTTTTATTGGTATTAGATAATATATAAGGCTCAAATTTATTGAATAATTGAGGATAAGATGTACCATTTTTTTAGTGAGGGGAGGGATACACATGGAATTTCGTACAAGATTTCAATAATATAATGCCACTTTCATGTGAATGTTTTTACAAAAGGAGATGAATTAAAACATATCATGTGATAATGATGAAATATATTCAAAAAATAATAATTATATATTGTTGGATGGAATTACTACCCTTATATCTTGGTTTAATCCCTTAGTAAACACGTTTTAACATTAATCGTGGTAACATAATTTTATGCTTTTTAAAATTTACTGTGAAAACATTAAGTGGGTCCTATTAAATAATATTAATTATTCTAATTCAAAATATTAAATCAATTTTAATATATTCAATTTCTATAAGTGGTACAATTTAATTTTAAAAAAGAACATAGGACACAAAGAAAACATGTTTTAGAAAAATTAATTTTGAAACATAAAACTGAATTTACATTCATTAATTACCATGTAAAAAAACCAAAAAAGTATTTATATATACATGATTAAATATATACTATATAAATTTAATTTATTATATTAATAAATATATATTAATTTAATTTATCTTGATAAAAATTCATTGTGCGTATAAAAATAGTTTCTAGAAAAATTTCTTTTTAGTCCAAAGAATGAACATATACCAAAATAGAGTATAATATTGATATATTAGTAATTAAATAGATTATTTATAATTAATTGAGAATTTTTATAATTTAATATAAAACTAAAAACTTAATGAAACTTTTACTTGAATATAAATAATTATTTTTTAAAATTTTTTTGAAACTTTCACTATTCATTAAAAATAAATCTTTTTGAAAAATCCAAAAAATTTACCCTAAGATAATATTAACCAAATAATTTAAAAAATTAATTTTCATTAACTCTAACAATGTTTATTAAAATTTTATAAATTGATTATGATGTCTGTGTAAAAAATACACTAAAACCCATTTAATAAAAAATATATTTTTGAAGCCTAAAATGACTTTACAAAAAATTAATTACTTATTTATTATGAAATATTTAATAAATTTCCATTATTTAAAAAAATGTTATTGATAATAATAGGATGATTAAAAATCATAGATTTAATTTTAATGGATATGTTATAATTGATTACTATGTGATAGTTTATATAGACTTGGGTATCATGTAAGACAATATATCAAATACTTCACGATTATTTTAAAAGAAATTCATATAAAGTATTAGGGTGTTATATTAAAAAACACTTTAAATTAATTAAAAACATGAATTTTATTCAATTTTAATCAAATAAATAAGTATATATCTACTTCACCACTTTATCAGGAACCCTTGTATATTCATTAAAATCTTGATTCCTCTAGAGAACATTAACCTGGATATTAGTCTTGGACTATAACACTTTACCTCAACAATCCAACATTTCCACTAGTTATTCTTTATAGGATAGATCATAATCCAGCTTTATAACATATCAGTTTAGTGATTTTTTGGGTATAGGTATGTACTATATTAGGAGAGATACATGGAACTCGTTATTAATGTGAGAGAGGTTCAATGGGAGTGTCAAACAATAAAAAACCATCCCAATATGATAACGAATATTGAAAGAACCAATATACCAAGGGATGATATTTACCTTCCTTACAAACCTCATAAAATTATTTTCTTGATAAATTCATAGGAATTCAATCTCATTAACATCAAATTAAAGATCTCATTAATTATTATCATCATGAATATTTTTAAATCATTGAACTAACTTTATGTGTTGTTCAATGGTTCTAACATTCTTTTCCACTGTCCCAGCAAGATTATGTCCCTATATATTTATTTATCTAACATTAACATTGTATTTTTCAGTTTTATAGAAATTTCCTTTGTGTTTTTTCACAATAATTCATCTGAATACTTTAGTGAATGATATCATAGTAAGAAAACTAGACTAGAGAAAAGTGGTGATCCAAACCACCCCTTAAATCCAAAGAACAATATCTCAACAAATCCTATAGGATTTTAATGGAGCCCTTAGATTTACCATATGTTTGAAGATGATAAGCATTAATAAATTCATATCCATTTTTCGATATTGTAAAATACTTCACTAAAACCTTGAAGAAAACCTCATATCTTGACCAGATATAATAGAATGTCATTATTTGTGAAACCTTATCAAAACCTTAAAATATTATAATGTAAGATAATTTATAGTAAACTATTATCTAATATCATTTTATTGTGCTGACATTGTAAGGTAGTTTACTACTACCCAAATAATATTTTATCTTTTTATCCTTATGTGGAGTCTAATGATAAAATCTGCGGGGGTGTTTTCCAATTTCAATTATGGTATGAGTGATAGTAGAAACACCCCTTTAAAATTTTATCTATGAACCTTAACTTGCAGACATACCAAGAACATAGATATATACTCTACAATATCCCAATAATTGTTATCACACAATAAATACAAATTCAACTATATATACTAGTTTATTCTTCCAGTTTGAATAGAGAATGTTGAGCTATGAGTTTCTTATAGTAACTCTTTATCGAGGTCTGGTTTTAATGATACACATACATATTTTCTATACATTATAATTATTTCAAAATCAAGGTTAAAATCATCAATATTTCCCACCTACATATGTAGATCTACATTATCCTTTTGTTCCTATTTAATATTCAAATGGATGGAAGGTTTAAAACTCATCTTAGAAAGATATGGTTTCTCCCCTTAGAGATTTCATGTTCAATCCATTGAAAATATAGAAATATTAGATCAATTTGGATCCTCATTATAGATAATCTTGTATGATCCATTCGACTGAAAGAATCAGACACAATGTTCTTTTTCCTAGGGTTATAATTAATTGATAAGTCATAATCTTTAATTAACTCCACCTATATTCTCAAGAACATATTCAACTATTTATGGGTGAATATATACTTTTATATTTTATTATAGTTATTGATGGAATAAATTTATCTATAAATATAATGCATTCATATCTTTAATTAAATGATTACTATTGCTAAATCCAAAACATGATTCATGTAATATTTATCAAAAACCTTAAATTTGTGAGAGGTATAATGAATTACCATATAATTCAGTATTAGAACATTTACTATAACATTGTTTGATAGATAAATATAAATCAGAATCCCTTCACCATTGTATATTAGTGTGAGAAAATGTGAACTAACCAAACAATTCTATAGTTCCATGAAACTTTCTTCACAATCATCACTCTAAAGGAACTTGACTCTCTTCTATGTTAACATGGGTAGTTGATTAGATATCCATGGTAAACCCATATAGATTCATCAATAATATACATCCAATACATGAAAACAATGGATCCCAATCACAATGGTTGGTCCGGTAAAATGGTCAATATCTTTTGTCTTTATAAGATCCACTGATATACACTCTATTGATTTTATATTAATAAGAAACGAAACATTATATAAACAAAATTCACACACTTTAAATTTTATATAGAAATCACCCTTATTTAGGGTCTTCATTACAATGATCAAGTGAAATTCATGAATTTAATTTATCTTTGAATATATAATAATATTGTCCATAATGACTATCACAAATGTATCAAGGTAATATCTAAAGACTCTTTTTATTAAATCTATAATGATATCTGAGACATTATTAAGACCAAATGACATCGATATAAATTCAAAATATTTATACCTATAATGGATGGATTTTAGTTGTATATTTTTATATTTGATCATAAATTGATTGTATCCATAATGAAGATAAATATTGGAAAATATATATCTCTTTATAATCAATTAAATAAATCATTCATACAGGTCTAAGGATGCTTATTCTTGATCATAGTTTTATTGTCCTTAATAATAAATATAAAGTAACATTGATCCAAATTTATTGTTAATAAATAGAAAACATTATTCCCATGGAAACACTAATATAAATTAAAATCTTAACATGATTATTATAGGGTTTCTTCATCAATTCCATCAACTAAATTGGGTCCATTCTATATGGAATATTTGAAATAGTTGTAGCATTGTTTATAAGTTCTCTTGAAATATCAACATCATGATTTTAAAAAGAAAATAAATTATTCTTTTGGAAAAACATAAAAAAAATACCTATAAAATAGGAAAATTATCAATTTAGTGGTTCAACCAAATGATTTGAGATATACACCCCTTTTGACTAATAATTAATACCCATTCAATAGATTTAGATTCTATTAGAAGTTATATTTATCCTCCCACTGATATAAAATCATAGGCTGGTTTGGAATATTAAATGTTACTTACAATACTGAGGAATAGATATAGTGTTCATATAACAACCTTAAATTCAATATTAAGAAATGTTAATTGGATTGTGTATGTGACACACACCATTAATTTTAAACAGCCCACAAAATATATTTCTTTAAATTTAATTTCCTCGATAGAATATAGAAGATCCATATGTATAAATGAACTGTAAAATAGTATACCATTATAAAATATCCATTAAATTTAAGGGTATTAATATTTCTAAATAAATTATGAAATTTATGTTAATATAGTTAATAAAAATAAAATAAGAATATTTTAAATGAAATTAAATGTTTTTATAAAATCATTATTTTTTAAAGACGGTATAGTTATGCTTTGTGCATATAATGTAAAATTATTTTTTTATAATTTTATAACATTTATTTTATAAAATGAAATTAATTTAAAAAATTATAATATAAATTTTATCTTAGGGTGATTTTTTGGAATTTTTTGGATATCTTTCAGTTCTTTATGAATAGCAAAAAATGTTGAATTTTAATTGAAAACAACATCTTTGTTTGAATTATTTATACATTTATATAATATTATAAATTGAATTTAATGTACCATTAGTAAAATTATATATAAATTAGTACCTTTTATTTATTTATAATCATTTTCATATTTATGTTTGGTATGTAAACTATGGAGACGTTTGAACATTTTCTTTTAGAAAACTAGCTTCTCATCACATCTGTGGGATTACATTTAAATTAATATTTTTCAAAATTTTGAATGGAGTATTAATAAATGGATTAATTAATTGAAATAAGAATAATTTATATTATATTTTATGTTAAAATTAATTTTTTTACCAAAATGAATAGTAAATACTGTAAAAATTATTTACAGGGAAAAAAGTAAAAAATGGGTTTATTAAGGGTTAAACTAAAACTATAATGGTTAAAATGACCAAAAAACTATTATAAAATAAATTTTATGGACATAATTATAACCTATAATATCTAAGTTTCTATAATATTTTATTTTTGACACTTTTGGAATGTGAAAACAAGGATACCTCTTTATCTTTTACAAAAATACAGGTGTGCCACTCGCCTCACCAATAAAAGGCCACCCCCTCTCCTCTCTCCTTCACACCTTACAAACTCTTTGTATGGAAAATACATTCAAAACTAAATTAACAAATTTAATATCATAATATATTATATAACATTTTATTATAAAACCATTCTAGGAATAATATTCTTATATTCATATAGAGGTGGTCTGAGAAGAGGTAAAATTCATAACTATGTATTTTTGTTTTATTTATTCCCCCAACTCCGTAAAATATTTTTCATTTATGATTATATAATAATAAAATTATGTAAATATAATGAGGTTTTTTTTATTTTATGGTAATTACATATATAAATCTCATAATCCTTCAAATGGGGAAAGGTAACATTGCTCTTGTATACAATGGACTACTACATCATGAACTAATGTGACATGTTTCCGATCAACACCTATCACGGTGGGGTATGATGATGAATATGAAGAGTGTATATATATATATATATTTGATATTTATAACATAATTATTCCTATAAATTCATTATATCATATATATACCTTTTTACTTCCCATTATTTATGGATACAATACTGTTGCTTCGGTGTGCGACAGACTACCACCTTACGAAGTGATGTGAATTGTATATCACTAAGGATTTACATGGAAGGTGATAAGTATAAAATTAATAATTATATATGATATTAATGATATAATTATTATATTAATTATATTGTTATCATTATTAAATATAATATATCATTTTATTTCAAACCTTCTCACTCACTGAAAGTTGATAGCATCGTTCGCGTACATGTGGACTACCGCCTTGACGAAGTGATGTGACTCTCTTTTAATAACCTCACAACATAGATTACATATATAAGTATATTTTAGGAAATATTATTATATATATATATATGATATTATTAACATTTTTAATAGATAAAATATTACTTAACATCTCTCCCTACTGATCATTGAAAAATGGAAAACTTACCCATGCGTGCATATGACCTACCATCTTCATGATTATAACATAGTTCATTTTTCATAACCATAATTTTTGAGTGGTTTTAAAAATAAAATTTATATATAAATATAATAATCATTTCATTATAATTATTTGGAATATGTATAAATAATGACTTATTTGACCATATTCATCCTACCAAAGTCATTCTTTGTCATATAAGCCAAATATCGTTAAAAAATCAGAGGTAAAACTTAATTCATTAAGTAATAATAGATAACCTTGTAATAAGTGAAATAAAATTAATAGTATACCTAAAAATGTTTTTTAAAATTAAATAATTAACATGAATTTATTAAATAAGAAGATAAAGAAGGTACAAGATGATTCAGACTCATGTTAAGGGTTTCTCATATCTTTATTACTTCCGTGAGATATACACTGTGTTCATCATTAAATTATTTTATGATGGGTATATAGTTTCCACTTTTTAAGATAAATAATGAAATAATTTGTCTCCATGGTAAGTAATATTTCTTTTAAAATTACATCATTCATGGTTCTTATGGTTCAAATGTTACCAAATTAGTATGGGTTTATTTCACAATCTCATCATTATTCTGGATTGTTTTTTTAAGTCTCACATAGGGAAATTATTTGATATTTATATCTTAATCCCAATATGTTTTCTTATAAAATATTAAAAAATTATATTTTTAATGTAACAAAACCATTTTCCCTCTCTTTGGTACATAAAATTATTAAGAAAATTTTTCTAAGATAATCTAACGTTATTAATCCCTTAGGTCATAAATCAATTTTCATTAAAAACCATGTTTTCTCAAAATGTTTTAAATTTTTTTATTCTTTTAAAAATGGTATACTAATATAATTTTATTTATTTTTACTTTTAATTTTTATATGGAATCCTCATATCATTTTTTAAAAATTTTGGTGTTAGATTTTACTGAAAATGTGAAAGGAATCATTGTTTTAACAAGAATGGAATGAACCGAACTTCACGACTTCACAAAAATAAATTTTATAAGAGTTTTTTAAAAAACAAATTGATTTTTTTCATGGAAAACAATTTTCAAAATATTTTAGTGAACCTTTTTTACGATTAATTTCAAAATGTAATGTTTATTTTTATTAAAATTGTTTTTAAGGATCATTTCATTATATTTATACTCACTATTTTCATAAAACCTATATTTTAATAATTTTACACTATGGGTATGTGTTATTTATAGAAAATATATTATTTATTCAGATGGTATATGATTAGTTTGACTAGATTTATACAATTTTATTACCATTCAACATTTTATTCTGGATGGTTTAGGAATATGTTTATTGATTAGGTTATGTATAAACGTTTCTATTGATAGAATTTTAATTATAATGTTTAGATTGATTATGTTTTACCAATTTAATATGATTAATTAATTGGACCTAGAATGCAATGAGAGGTCCCCACTATATCCCCTTTATGCATCAGCAGGTCTTATTAGAAAAACTAGATTTGGCTTTATCTAATGCCTTACCCATTTATATATATGTATTAGCACAAGGCCACTATGGTATTAGATTAATTGTATCGAGGAACCAAATTTATGTTTTATTTTTCTAGAATAATGCATTCCAACATTAGAAATTTAATCATTAACATTCCATATGATTTTCTATTAGTTAAAATATCCATGGTTACATTGCATGCTCTTGTGGTTATTTATATGGAATTATTTGATCATCATTTAATAATTCGATGTTATACTCAAGTTGTTGATTAAATGGCATGTGTTTCAATTGTTTATCTTAATATATTCACTGTTCCTTATTAATTTTTAGTTTTTTTCATATATTTACCCTTAATAAAAATCTGATCTCACCCATTTCTTATGTTTTATTTTCCAACAAATTCAAGGACATGATTTGATTGAAATAAAGGTATTTTCTATGATAAATGGTGTTATAAAATAAAAATCATTGATTATTTAGATTTTCAATAGTTATAAAAATATAATATATGTATCTAGTTTACCAAGACTGCTAAACTATTTGGTCCTTCTTGAAACAATTCCTTATATCATATGCCAGTGTAACAAAGTAGACAACAACTCTGGGGTGATGGGGCATGGGTACCTATAGATGGTATCAGATGAAGTTTAGTAGAATCATTGGGAACTAGAGTTTGTAAAACATAGATTAAGAAACAAAATCCTATGATAAAATTTCATGTTAAGTATAGAATAACATCTGAATATTTTGGTAAGGAAGATATTATCTAATTTTTCAAAGAACATACAACCATGTCTAGATAATACAAGTCGACATGGTTTAGGAATAGATGTGACTGGGTATAGTAACTCTGAAAAGGGAGAATTGGGATTTAAATTATTTTCACCTTGTGTACAAAAAATGGCCTTACTATGACATGGTTTGACTCTCATGGGGGGGGGGGGTATTTTTAGGTTAATTTAAAAAATTAATAAAATCCAATATCAAGGATTAAGAATAAATTAATTTTATAAAAATCACAATGAAACGATGTTTATGATTATGAGATGATATTTGAATAAATATTTCAATTTATGTGATGTTTTTCACTAGCTTTGGTATTATACATTATCTTTTATAATGTTATAGTCTATTATATTGTATTACCTTTTTTAGAAATGGTGAAAAATTTAAGGAATGGGAACAATATCAATAAATGCACTGCAAGTTTTTATTTCCCTCCTAGACAAGTTAATGAATCTGGAAGCTATGGTCGAAACTGATCAAATTATAACCATACTGTGGAAGCTAACATAGGATATGCATAATCAACTTTATCATATGGAGTAGTTATTTTATCCTTCAAATGTTATAATAATGTGAAATCAGATCATGTTTCAGGAAACTCCATCATTCAAGGTGATTAAAAATCCATTTTTATCTAAAAAATGGATATGTTCCTTTTTGAAGATATCTATTTTCATTAGGAAGTATTGAAAGGGACAAAGTTCTCATTGTAGTTTATCATATCTTTAGAGATGAAAACCAACGGTTCCCATTAATTCAAAACACTATGGATATAGAGGAAATAGAAATCACGGAGTTAAACAAAATGAAGGTAATATTATTAGAAAAATATTTTCCTCATGAGAAATCGAAAAATATGGGAAAACAGTTCAATAATCTAAGATAGAGGGAAGAGAAAAAGGTTACTAATTTTAAATACATCTTTATCATGTTTGAAAGGAATGGTTCAAACAATATACACAATCCATAGAGAATTTTTGATCATTTCTTTGATTTCATTAAGCCTCCCATTTGAATGGAACTAGTCTCACAAACATTCTAATCATAAGGGATCATATTGTCATGCTCTATAAAGATATAGAAATTGTTCTCAAACTCTTATGGATTTGGAGGGAAGAAAGAGAATGAGATTGAAATAGATAGAAAATAGATAAATTGAATAATAGAAATAAGTATATACCAACATGTGATACTTATGGAAGGAAACACCTTGGTACATGATTAAAAGGAAAATGAAATTCCCTAATATGTGGAGAAAAGTCCATTATTATCTTTATTTCAAGGACAATAAATAATATTCTAATGTGTAATTATTCCAATATAAATAGATGTGTAAATACACAAATTAATTCCCCAATAATTAAGGTAATATACTTTAGAAAAAGATAATGGATCATCATTAAGTATATTCTGTTGATATATACAAAGCTGAATGATTACTATTCTTGTGTAATTTCTTCCATGAAATATATTTTAAAAGTATTTTATTAATGATTTTTTTTCATAAGAATCATGAAACATATAAATGGTTTACTGAAATATAATTTCATAATATATTTTATAGAATATATTTACTATAACTAATGACAAAGAAAAGTGATTCAGTGATAGTTTGAACCTATTAGAAAACATGTGATTGAGGGAGGATAACACTTAATAATTTCTCAATGTTGAGATAATAATGATAATTGTTTTATATGAAGGTATTGGTAACATTAAATTTTTATATACTAATTTATGTTGAGGTAATTATGGGCTACTAAAATTTCATAACATTATAGGAATTATAATAGTATATTTGAAAAAAATGATAACCCACATGCATGGTGAAAACATGTCACATCTAACAAGGTTATAGGGTTCGGTCCCACATGAAAAGAACAATAAGGATTTAGAACCCACCACTGACCTATGTAATGTTCAGATTAATATGTCATTTTATTTAGTTAAATGATTTGATGGAAAAATGTTAATGTTGAATTAGTGGTGTCACTATTATGTTTTAGAGATTAATCTATTATATTAGATAAAATGTGATAATTATATTGGTTTTGGAAAATATTTATAAACAAAAGGAAAGACTTTACACTCTTTTAAGGATATTATTATTTGTTAAAAGTTACTTTTATGAATTTATGAATAAAAATATTCACCTAGGATTTTAAATTATTATAGTAATAAATGAAGTTGAAAATGATTGAAGAACAACCAAAACATAAAATTTTGTCGATGAAATAGAAAGATATAAAGAAAGTTTATTTTAATATATTCTCAATATAGATGGTAAAATAATTACTCAAATATAAGAAAAGGATATTGAAACAAATTTATATCCTAATAATTTCATATCATGTGAATTTATTCACTTTTAAGTCATTATATATTTATGGATTTCGGGTCCTTGACTTTCCATTGATCATTTAATTTCATTTGACCAATGACCTCTACGATTCTCTATAATTATTCACATCCTTCTTCAATATTCAAACCATTACATTCCAAAAATATTATCCCTCTTAAAAACCTATTTATGTGTTTTTCCATATGACCATTTTGTTACCCTTTCACTCTTATTAAGATGATATTTTACTAAATTTTAGTATTATGTGGGTTTTCAGTAATGTAATTTTCAAATATCAAACACTTGATTACCCGGATCAAGATTAAATTGTGAGGTTGAAATTTATATAATTTGGGGATAATATAACACTTATAAATTATAAAATAAGAACATTTTTTATATAATATACGACACAAAACACCTATCTTAAAAAACTGTTAAAATTGTTTTCATTAAATTAAATCACTTCGATGACATTCATAACTTGCAACAACGAGTATAAATAAAATGTTATATAGTATACCATTATAAAATATACATTGAATTGATAGGTATGAATATTTAAAACTATTTTAATAAAATTATTATCATATAATTATTTTTATTAAAATAAAATTTATATAAAAGATACAAAAGAAATGTTTTTTGAAAATTGGAAATTTTTTAAAAAGGCAATTTAGTCTCACTTTGCGAACATATTTTAAAATTAATTTTTACCGCTTTTAAAATGTTATTTGATGAAATTAGTTTAATTTTCTAAATTATAAAATAATAATTATTTTAGGGTTATTTTTTCTATTTTACTAAAAAAATTTATTTTTCGATTATTAGTAAAAATTACTGAATATTAATTAAAAACATTATTTTCATCAATATTATTCATAATGTTGAATTATATTTTAATTTTTTAAAATATTTTTTTTCAATTATATATTAGTTAATCCAATTTAGGTCATTGTAATTATTTTCATTCTAAATATTTATATAAAAACATTGTAAACTGTTGAATATTTTTTCTTTGAAAACCAAATTTCTCTTTATGTTTATTAAATTAAATTTTTTAAATTATGTAAATGAAAGTTGGAAAAATAGATTAAATAATTTTAGTTAGTATAATTTATAATATATAATAATGTAAAATTATTTTTTTCATAATCAATAGAAAACATTAATTGTTATTTATAGCGATTAACGTAAAAATGAGTTTACTAGGGGTTAGACAAAAATGTTAAAGAATAAAAGGACCAAAAAACTTATCTAAAATAAATTGGATGGATATATATTGAGAAGATAATTTCTAATTCTGTATAATAATTCTTTTTGGATCCTATTTTCATGTAAAAAATGTGGTTATGACTTTTTAATTTCATAAATTACAGGGGTTCCACTCACCTTGCCTATGAAAGGCCACCCCTTATTCTCTCTTATTTAGAAATTAAAATAACTTTTACCTCTAAAATACCTATCCAAATAACATAAAAATTATATACCCTTATCCTATAATCCTTGGTTTCACTGTAATTTTATTCTAGGAATACATAATTTATTATCCTATTTAGTCTTTCTAAGAAGAGGTAAAATAATTTACTAAGATTTTCTATTTTATTTCTTCATCCACCTCCTTCAAATAATATGTATCTGTACTTATATTATAAAACCAATGACTAAAATTTTCATAAATGTTAATATTTTAAGCTAATTACCTATATACATATCTTATTCGCTCAAATTGAAAATAATAACATTGCTCGTATGTATTGCGAACTACAGCCTCATGAACCGATGTTTCACTATTTCAATCAACACCTTTCACGTTTGAGTATGGTGATAGATATAAAATATATAAAATATATTTATTAAATAATTTAAACAATGGATTAATTATACCATATATATTTTTTTTATTTCCATTACTTAGGGGATATAATGACGTCGCTTGTGTGTGTGGCAGACTATCACCTCTTGAAGTGATCTGATTTGTCTTTCACAAATGCATTTCATAAAAGTAGAGAAGGATAATGTTAATGAATATATTTTATATTCATGATATTATGATGATAGTAAGGAAATATTAATCATTTAAAAAGCATAATTTATCATTTTTTTTCCATTTTTCACTCACTGAAAGTTGATCACATTGTTTATGTCTGTGTAGACTACCACCTTCACGAAGCTGTTTGACTCTCGTTTCACCAGCACAACATATTAATGGTATATATAAGTGTATTTAATTAAATAATATGTTACATATAATATTATAATAAATATATGAGGATAAATTCTTACTTAACTTTTTTATGTAATGATCATTATAAAATAGAAATGTTATACGTGCATATATACAACCTACAATCTCCTAGATTATACTGTATATCATTTTTCAAAAGCATATTTCCTGATTGGTTTTAAAAATATAATTTATCTATAAATATTATAATTATTTAATGATTATTATTCTTTATATTTTAAAATAATTACTTCTTTTACAATATTCAACCTACCCAAGTCATTTTTGACACAGAAACAAAAATACCATCGAAACATCTAACATAAATTTACATGATTATGTAGTCAAATATTACTTAGTAGTGAGAGAAATAAAATGAATCATTACAATAAAATTTTTTCTTAATAATGTAAATAACTAAAATAATTTTATTATTTATGGAGATAAAGAATGTATATGATGATTCAAACTCATGTTAAGGGGTTCTCATCTCACTTTTACATCTATGAGACATACAACCTATTAACCAACTAGTTAATTTTTGTTTTCTATAGAGTACCATGTTTTTATGTTATATCTTGAAATAATTTATCTTTGTTGAATTTAATTTTCCATTTAATTTTATTTCTTTCATCGGTATTATGATACAGAAGTTATCAATGAAATAAGGCTTTATTTTACTATCTCATCATTATTCAAGAATGATTTTTTTTTCATGTTTATAATTGGGAGATTATTTGAAATTTACATATAAAAAAATCTATTTTATTATCCTTTGGGTTTTATTAACATTTTAAATTAATTATACAATTTCTTTACATCTTTTGTATATAAAATGATTAATAAAGTGTTTTCAATAATATCATAACATATTTATCTCTTCAGATGGAATTCATTTTTCATCAAAACCCATGTTATCTAATATTATTTAATTTTATTTTACTTTTTCATAATGATTCATTAGTGAAATTTTTAGCCATTTATACTTTTAATTAAATTTTATTGTAATCTTAGTATCTTTTTTAAATGAGTTCCAAATTGTATTTTACATAAATTATGAAAGGAAAAATTGTTTTAATGAGTATAAAATGAATTGAATTTTCTCTCTTCATGAAGAAATAATGTTTTAACGATTATATTACAATTAAAAAAAATTTATTTTAAATTAAAATTATTTTTAAATTTATTTGTGAACTTTTAGATTCAAATATATTTTTCAAAATGAAAAGGTTATTTTTCTAAAAAAAATTACGGTAATTTGATGGTATTTTTATTCAAGATTTACATATTCCCTCTATTTTTATTGAAATCGAATGAGGATATGTTCTATTCATTTAAACCCTGTTACATATCTCGATGTTTTTTGATCTATTTGAATATGTATGTATAAGTTTATTAGAATTCACTATTTTACTTTGGATGGTTTATGATTATATTTATTTATTGGGATATGTATTAACATTAAATATGTTAGTTTTTCTATACTAATATTTCTGTTGGTAATGTTACACCCATTTCATATGAGGAATGTATTATACTTAGTATGTGATGGGTGGGGATGGCTATAGATACTCAATGCATCAATAGATATCATGAGACAAGCTAGATTGGTATTTTTTCAAGGCCTTAAAAATTAATATAGATATACTGGAACAAGAACTCCGCCATATTATATGTCTTGGAACAAGAACAATATGGTATGTATTATTTTTCTATCATTATGAATTTCATTATTGTGGATCTTTTTATTCATATTCAATGTGAATATTCAATTAGTTAGAATATCCATGGTTAATTTTCATTCTCATGTAATTATTTATATGGAATTATTTGATCATTATTTATTACTTCCACATTATGAACATGTTATTAATTAAATGAGATTTTTTTAGTTATTGACCTTTACACTAATTTTCCCTTATTTATTCATTGATTTGGGTGTAATCTTACCTTTGTTGAGTATTTCATATCACCCCTCTCATATGTTTTATTTTACCCAAGATACCAGAAATATTTTTTTGATTTATATTTACATATATTATATAAGGAAAAATTGAATTATCAAATAAAAATCATTGTGTGTTTTTTGTTTTAAATTGTAATAACAATTTCATATATTTAACTAGTTTACCAAGACTACTAAAAAAATTTCACCATAAAGATGTTATTCCTTATATCTTATGCCAATGTAATAATTTCTACACCCACTATAGGATATAAGGGTTTGGGTCACTACACATTATATAAAAAAATTCTAAACTATGCCCAAAATCAAATCATATTCAACTTGAGGAAGAATGAAAATATTTTCATGGAGACCATTCCCATAAACATTAATCAGAGAAGGATAATATACTTGATATTTGGTCATTGTACAATTATTATTTTTTTATTACTAAATAAACATATAATAATTGAGGATATACATTGTAATTCTTTAATAATTTTCATGATATATAAGAAATCACATAACTAATCTCAAATATGGTGCTTCAATGTTTGATTATTCATGTAACATCCTTAACATTATTATTCTATCCTCAATCATTTACTAAAACCAAAATGGATATCATGATTAGTAATTATCATTATTGAAGGTGATGTATCATAATAAATTATTCATAGGATTTCAAAATCGTAAACCTTATTTTCAATGTACAATGCCTTAGGTTTTACCTAGGTCATCCAATTTAAAATTTTTATTTAATTCCTTCATAATGGTTTATAAATAATATATGGATTAACTTGTGAATATCCCCTAGGGTTATATTTATAGGTGTTTAGTATTAGGCACCCACATCATGAACCATGATGATCTAGTTAATATCCAATCAACCCCACTCATAATTGTTACTCATATGTACATATATTCTACAGTCACGTACACTTTCTAGTATCCAAAAGAGATGTATTTTCAAGGGAACCCGAACTCATTTCTTTACCATAACATATGATGGTATCCTATACATAGGCTTATCTTAAAATTTCTCACCAAATATTTCTTATACTGGTTTCTAATCGTAATTATTCCATTCTTTTATTTCAACAATATCAACCCAAAAGTTCCATACATAAATATTATATAATTATAAATAAATATTAATTATATGTCAATATGATCCCCTCTATAACCATAATGGTTTGACGTGATTGAAAACCAAGATACATAAACAACTAGTTCAAAAATTATCTACATCATTTCCCATTATTTTTATCACAATTATCTCCATTCTTCAATATATCAATCATAAAACCTTTCTTTATAACTGAGGGAAATGAAACATATGATAGTGTAAGCTCATATGCTCAGTAAGAGTAGAAATAAAAGATATCAATAAATATTCAAATGTTGGAATAAGATAATTAAAAGGGTGTGAGAACTAGACCAAAACCTATAATAACTATACCTAATCAGCAAATGATGATTAATCATAAATCATATAACAAGGATTTTTGAAAAAAAATAATAAAAATCGTAAGTGAGTGGAATCATCAATAACCAACCATTATCTCTATGAACATATCATAAGAATAATTAATATGTTTTTTTATACATACAATAATATATGATCACTTTCTCAGTCATGGATCACTTCTTATACTATCACTATATAAGGATACCCAAAATGGAAATGCTTACCTAATCATTTCGGACATTCACCTAGGAGTAACGTTCATCTAGTTAACTCTTTCATCATTAAGGATTTAATTAACTCCATTAAAACATAGTATTTTCTCAAAAATGTTGTCTCTTAAGAGTTTCTAAACTCTTTATAATATCCCCAACCTAGGATCCACTGAACTGATGCCCTGAAGTGGGTAGTTACAAGACCTCAAGCGCACCTCCTTGTACGCCAGAGGCTGCCGACTAGCTTTGAGGGCCTAATAAGTCACATGGGGAGACTATAACCTCTTTATTAGAGCAAGCCACAAAAAAATGCAATATAATTAGTTGAGAAAATATTAATAACAAATAAACATGTATAACCAAAGATTTTCCAAATTGGGTATAAACCTAAATCAAATACAACAATGCCATGCTATACTAGTAGTGAAAAGTGAATGAAACCCAAAATAATGAAAATGGGGAAAACTCCAAATAGGTCGTAACTCTAGGTTTGGATACATCTCCATGTACATACCAATCCCAACTCATCATCTTCATATAGGGCCTATGCACTTGTCCAATCCTATAACCAAGAGATCTTCTCGGGTACTCAATGACGGCCTGAGTAGGGTGTGAGTAAAAAACTCAGTAGGCCATCACAAAGTATGTCTACAAATATTCAGTCTAATAGATAGTGCATGAAAGTAAAAAATTAATGTTAAGTAAACAAGGGACAATTTAGGTTTCATTTGTTAACAAGGATCATTTAATTCATGACTAGTATTTATCGTAATTCTACTTCTTATACAATTTTCACCACATATTCCATTTATAACACACTTTCACTGGGTTAGGAATTTAAATCGTCTATAAAAGGGTCTAATAAGTCAATAAAAATTCATAGGGGAAATAAATTATATCCCTATCTCACTAGGGACACACATATCACACCATCAAATTATACTGACCTCAAAGCCTAAGTCCGAGAGGAATGCAACCATTAGGGTAATAGAGCCTTTGTTCCCCTCCCTTACCAATTCCTCTTGGGGTGGAGTTTAGAGCTTTGGTCTAACTTGACCCATAGGTATATAACCTCATGTTATTTCTCCACTCTTCCAAGCCATGTGCACATGCTTATTTATCAAGTCAGTATAAGCAAACCATAACCCAACCAAGCATATTCAATGCCATCAGAATTCAAAATAAATGAATGAATGGGAATTAATATCATGACCTAACCCATTATCACATTTATCAATTACATTTAATATACATTTAGCCAAATTCCCATTCTCATTCCTTAACCCGTTAGGTGTATTAAACAACTTTTATGCCTTAACCAAATTCATCATTTACCATTTAGTAACCAATTTATCCCATTTAACATTTCAAAAGAATCTACCCACTTATGAATTTCAGAAACAATTCACATATCACATAAAAAAATACCTTTATTATGTTACATAATCATATTCCCCATTTCCAATTACCTTACCCAATTTCAAGTTCACCATTTTATATTCCCTAATACCCTTTGGCATTTCTAACCAAAATTCATGAAACAATCAACGCAATACCTTTCAACCCAATTACCCAATATCTTGTCAATCCAAAAACATATTATGCCCTTATCTCACGTGGAATATTTATCATCATTAAATTTTTATCCTAATATACCATTTAACATGTTCTATGTGTGATTTACAGTTTACTCAGTAATCCTCTAGTTAACTCTACCACTCTCTAGGTCTGGGTTTTCTGGGGCACCCCATGCGTGGCTCAAAAAGGGTCAAGTCAACCTCAACGTGTCCCATAAGAATTGTGAGGTTTTTAATTGGTCACTTAGATATCCATTTTTATCAAGCACTTCAATGGAACCAAGAACACAAAAATGAGAAAACAAGATCACCAACTTCCATGCACAAATCACATATGAAACTATGTGATCAAATTTGTAAACAACCTACATCAAAACCATTGATGAAGACACTCTTAATCATAGCCTTAGATCTGGATTCAAGAACCCCTTAAATCCCCAACCAAGATTACCCTAGCAAAAGTTAGTTTTTTGGTTTCAGAAGAAGATGGATGAAACCACAAACCCTAATCTGAATAAGAGAAGGAATGAGAGGATTATACATACTCGGAGCTTTGATCTGCAACCAATGACATCCAAAATAGACTATAAACAAAGGATATTGATCCATGGGATCTCTTTAAGGTCTTATTTTATCACTAGTGTTTAGAGGGATGGAATAGAGGAAAATATTGTGTTAGGGTTTAAAATCCCAGATTGGAATTTTTGTACTTTTTTAGAAGTGTCTAGGCCGCACAGTTTACCCACATGGTTTTCCAAATAGTGAACAAACCATGTGAGAGCAACTACCCAAAAATCACTCATTTCACATGTTTTACTTTTAATTTCCCATTCTTTTCTAGACCCAATACAAACCATTTAAATTTATACTATCTGCACGGTCTCCAATTGTACAGTTTTCCAAACCATAAGCAAACAGTGTGGATTGCACAGAAGACCCCATTTCTCCCTTTTTCATGTACCGAACCCATGGAACACCCCCGAGAATTCTCAGAGACTTGTTAAAACACTTATCTATACCAAAAAGATATTCCTAATCCAAAACATAATCAAAACACACTTTAAGAAAATCTGGGACCTTACAACCTCCTCACATTATAACGGCTCGTCCTGGAACTGCTCTTGCAAACATCAGTATGCTTCTGTAACTAAAGTACATTCCACTAGGCCTCCATATCCATTTTCACTTTCAATTATTCTAATTTCATATCATAGGCCCATCTAATATGAAACAATGGAAAAAACTTGACCGACTAGCCTTCCTTACTACAACCACAACACGGGCTGGAAACTCTTTATGTATACATCCACTTCAACATTTCCCACCACAAGAACTTCATGAGGGAAACATAAATAAAAACACCTAACTTAAAAAACAAGGAAACCTGACACAAAACATCATATCATCATGGAGGAACTAATTGTCACAGCATCGGCCTGATCCTCTACCCAATTCGTGACCCAAATCACTTAGCATCATTTTCCTCATTTTTTCAAAATCTAATGGTGTCCGAAAAACAATATCACTTGAAAGTAAACACATGATTCTTCCAACCAAATTTCCTAGAGATTTCATTGCACAACTATACATCTAATTTCCTCTCATAACTTTCGGCTACTCAAAAAGTTAAACCAGGCTAAGATCTCTACCATGGCCAACTCACCCGAATGGTGACCACTCGATTCATTACAACCCAAATATCTGATCACAACATCAACTATCCATTTACCCGGTATGGTCCTATCCACTATTTTTAGTGACATGGAACCTCCTCCATAGTTGAAGGACCACTAAAACTCAACCGAAGATTCCCATTGCCTAACATGTCCCAACTCACCACACACATGCATCCATAGGGAATTAGCCTACATTCGCACCCAGCCACACTTTAGAAACCATTCAGGATAACATTCCTACACTATCTGTCTAAGGACAAAGATCAATACAACCAACTCCAGGTACAAATCTATTCCAAAAAGGAACAAATTGTAACAATATGAGCCTAGATGTGGGTAACTCTCACTACACCTGTTCAAGTTTACCTTTGTGGGCTTGACCACCATTGACTGGCTTTTCCCAGAACACACACCTCCCACTGATAGTGTGTTACCTCTCTCTCGCCATCCCTGGGTGCTTATAGACATGAATACTATCATTATCATCCCACACACCCATTGAGTCCATTCCCTGAATTCTAGTAAAATTCCATCATCATGACATTATCTCCCTCGAAACCATCACTGGACTTCACCCATGGCACCACATTATATGGCCAAGGTTCACTCAACTACATGACGTTCTAAGACCACACAAGGAAAAATAACATGAGTCTAACCCCAATCATCGTTGGAGTTATACGAAACCAACTTCTATTTCCACAACCTTTTTCTATATCCAACCAAATCGTCCGACGACTCATCACAAACATCACAAGCTTCACTTGGAACCACCCTGAGCACAAGAAAACACTTATGTCATCAGAAATCATGTCCAAGTCACACGCGCCTCTACGAGGAACTTAACATGCACCTCATGGGTTCTTCATTGGAACCCCAATGCCACCACATCAGCTTGATGTTCTCAACTCCACATCTAGGACTGACTTATCACTCCCCGCCTTAATGGTGTTGTTACCACGTCTCTCAAGAGGGGTTCCAGCCACCATTTCATACACTCAATCTCAACCGAACTCCAAAATTAGACATGGACATCCAACTCTTTAAAAAAACAAGGAACCAAGAGGCACTCATTACCCATTCCTAGCTTCTATGAATGGAAATCAAGACATTTGTTGACATTCGGTCCATCCTTGGGACCTCACCCAAGCCATATATGGTATAAATACCACTATCAGGCTTTACAGATACCACTCCCATGCACATAAACACCATGATTTCTATCTTCCAACCAAACAGCTTCATGTCTCTTGGCATGATCCAGAGCTTCTCAAAGTGCCTGGGATGATGTCAAGATGTTGGGAATGCTTGTCACTAGTTGAGGCATGATAATAATTTTTCAAATAACACCATGACCACCTTATCCATTCTTGATGCAAAGGTATGGGACACCATGGCCAGCATAGGATTTCATGCCTTCATGTCGAGTGCATCTAACCAACACTTAACCACCACCACTATGGTGTGATTTCCAGCCAAGTTTATCCATTTTTTCATGACTGAACCACTAAGCTTATGTGAACCAACATTTCATGTAGAACTAGTTCCACTACACCTCTCATGATCTTCCAATGTATCCCTTATGGCTAACAACTAAAGCACAATAGTCTTCCAACCCAATAAAACCAACAATCTAAAACAAAACAACTTCAACTTTCTTACAACCCTTCGCATGCTTACTTACCTAACCATTTATCTTGGTTATTCAGCCTCATAATCCCTGAGGTGGCCTATTAATATCAATAAAAAACGAAAATATTTAAAAAAAAAGTTCATCCACATGACCACCCTCACCACGGGTGCCACCACCTAGTGAAAGCATGAAATCACACTTCATCATCCTTGACTTTTCAGCTAAAAAAGAACTTCCAAACCTCCATTGGTCCTCAGAAAAACATGTGAGTCGAGTATTCATACAATACAACCCTTTGAAAAAAATATTTCCCCTTATCAAAAACATTAGGGTGGCCTTTGGAAAGAACTAGGCACAACTATACTATTTACTAAACTTAATGGTACTCAACCTACATTGACACCACCTTTGAACAATCTCCTCTAATTCATATTACGAGGTACCTACATTTTTTTGTGTAACATACCCAAAGGGAACCATTTATTTTACATGATTATCAATGTGTAATGACAACTCAAGTGGCACAACCATCCATTAAGCTTCCCACATATCCCCCATGGCAAAACCCACAACATGGGACACTCTGAGTCCCACCACCAAAGTCCAAAACATATACATGTGCAAGAGACACCCAAAGGCACTAAAGACTCTGTTCGACCTATCTCATAGGTCACCTTGAATATTTAATGATACTTACTACCTAGCCTAGAGTCACAACCACGAGAAGCCTTTGGTCCTCTCTCCACCCCATACGTATCATGACATGAACAAATCAATTATCATGAATGGAACTTCAACTCCCATTCAAATGAACACTATTCATAGCTCGCCAAACAACCATATACTATACCACACCAAAGTTGTCCACATACAAAGGAACTACAAGAAAAACACCCTCTCTGAGTTTAATGGAACAACTTGCAAGGTCTATACTCACAAGCTCCCTAATACCTAGACACCATCATTAGAGTCCAGCATGCACTCCTTATGGTCTTAAACCATGAGAGTCTCCTCACTCTCATAACTAAAAAAATTTCATAGGCCAATGACCAAGACCTTACTATGGATTCCCTAAACACACCACCTAGGCGATATCATAACTGGAAAGGCCACACAATCCAAACCCAAAGTATCAAACTAGAGGATTCTCTCTTCCCCTACCAACACATACAAGGGTCCAACTGACAACAAAAGGGATACCCATTATAGAACTCAAACACTATCAATTTTAAACATATCATTCACTCGATGCTTCAAAGAATGAAGAATAAGATTTAACCACAGATGGAAAAAGGCCTCATTCTTGCAACCTTAAACAACCCATTCTTCGTTCATTGTCCCAACAGTCATTAATACCCATAGAACACTACCCTATACCATCGCTATCTTGGTTTATAGTCAGCATGGGGTAACCTATTAATTTAAAAACAAGTCTCTTATCAACACATCTATTACTAACTCTTCTTTTATGAAACGATATATTCCTCTTCGGCACATTTTTTATTTCACAACATGTTAAAATCATCATCTTAACTCATTTACCCCATCCATTGGGAAAATTCAATAATAATTTTACCATTATTGTGAAATCATTCACCTTTAGACACCTAGTCAACATTTTACAATTTATCACAACCAAAAATTTTAACCCCAGTCATCACATTTTTTTTATATGATATTTAATAGATATTCATTTTAATTATCATGATTCACCTACTTTAATTACCATTATTAGGTGTCATTTTCTTCTTTTTTATCATAGTAAAATGAATTCAACTCTATACTCCCCACATACTCATCCCGTGTGGGTTCCTATAATGATACATGCCACTTATATCCATAGGTTCCTAAAGTGATGCATGAATGTACAACCTAATGTCATTCCATCCATGAGAAAAATGTCAAAAATCAGTGAAACCAAAAAACATGTGCATAAACCATTGGTGAAATATCGTTAAACTGTAACAAAATACATCAAGAACAACCATTCCCACCTAGGTTGACTTGGGTATTCTGTCATAAATGGGTAAGATACACCTAAGAAAGATATCATTAAAAAGGCCTGAAGCTGTCCTAATATCCTTTCTGCCATCCCCAAATAGTAAGAAAGAAAAATGACCCTCCCTCTGATACTACTTTTTAATGTCCCCAACCTTAGAGCTACTGAACCGGTTCCTCGAGCCAGGTAGTTATATGACCTCAAATGCACCTCCCTGTACACCATAGGTTACTGACTAGAGGCGAGGCCCAAATAAGTCATGTGGGGAGACTATAACCTCATTATGAGAGAAAGACATTGTAGATCACAATATAATTAGTAGAAACAATATGAATAACCGGTTCAGTAGAGGCGAGGCCTCATTATGGCGAGGACTCATTATGACTAGAGGCGAGGCCCAAACGTTTCCCAAATAGGGTAGAAATACATTTCAAAAACAACAATGACCTTCCATACTAGTAATGAAAAGTGAAAGAAACCCAAAATAAAACTAAGGATTAAAACTCCAAATGGTTCTCAACTCTATGTCTAGATCCTTTGACATGTACATCCAGATCCCAACCTAGTATCTTCGCATAAGGCCTCTAATCTTGTCTTGTCATGTAACAAAGATATCTGCTCGGGTACCCAACAACGGCCCGAGTAGGGTGTGAGTAAAAAACTTAGTAGGCCACCACTAATAGTGTCTACAAAAATATAGTCTAATGGATAGTTCTTGAAAGTAGAAAATTAATGTTATGTAAACAAGTAACATTTTGGGTTCCATTAGTTAACAAGGTTCATTTAATTCATGACTAGTATTTTTCCCAATTCCTTTTCCTCTACCATTTTAACCACATAATCTATTATCAACACATTCCTTTTGGGTTAGAAGTTTATATCATATATACATGGGTATAAGGAAATAAAGCAAAATGAATAGGGGAAATAAATTAAGTCCCTATCTAATTAGGTAAATAGATATCACATCAACACATTATCCTTACCTCGAATCCTAAATCTGGGAGGAATGAAACCGTCTGGGGAATATAGCCTATGTCCCCTTACCTAACCCTTTCATTTTGGGGTGGATTTTAGAGCCTCAGTATAACACGACCCATGGGCATAAAACCTTAAGTCAATGCCCCACTATTCCAAGCCAGGTGAACATGATCATTTATCATGTCACCACAACTATTCCAAAACACAACCAAGCATATTCAATGCCATTAGAATTAAAAATACAATAAAACATGGGAATTAATATCATATCCTAACCCTTTAACACATTTACCAATTATAATTCATATCTATTTAGCCAAAATTATATTATTCTGCCTTAACCCATTAGGAGTATTCAACAACCCCTTCTCCTTACCCAAATTCATCATTTACCATTCATTAAACCATTTTTCCCATTTATCATTTCATGATCATTTACCCACTTATGAATTTCAGTTACAATTTTTATATCACATAACACAATCCATTTATTACATACCATTATTATATTCCCCATTTCCATTTCTATTACCTAATTTCATGTTCCCCATTTAAAATTCCATAATCCCCATAGGCAGTTCTAACAAAAATTCATGAAACAATCGACACAATCTATTTCAACCCAATTACCCATTATCATGTCACTCCAAAAACATCTTGTGGCCTTATTACCCAAAAAATATTTATCTTAATTCCATTTTCAACCTAATAAACCATTGAATATGATCTAAATTTTCTCCACACGTTACCCGATAATCCTTTACTTAACCCTTCTAATCTCTAGGTCCGGGTTTACTATCGCAACCCATGGGTGGCCCTAAAATGGTCAAGTCAACCTCAACGCATCCCATGGGAATTTTTAAGGTTTCAATTGGTCACTTGGACACCTGTTTTTATCCATAACTTCCACAAAACCAATAATACAAAGAGAGTGAAATAAAAACACCAACTTTAATGCTGGAATCCAATATTAAACTATGGGATAAAACTTATAGACCACTTACCTCGAATCCGTTAATGATCAAAATCTTAATCATAACCATTATTCTAGATTCAAGTGCCCCTTAAATCCCGAACCTAGGTTCCAATTGAAAAAGAGGGTTTTAGGGATTCAGAAGATGATGGAAGAAACCACAAACCCAGATCTGAAAAAGATAAGGAAGGGGATGATTATTATTACCCATAGATTTGATCTGCAACCATTGATGTGAAAAAAGGCCTAGAGATGAGAGATATTGATCAATTGGGGATCTTGAAGGTCTTGGTTTGTCACTTTGGTTTAGTGGAGAGGAATGGAGGAAAATAATGAGTTGGGGTTTAGAATCTGAAACTAGAATATTTTAAAAAATTTATAAGATTTCAGGTCGCACGGTTTACCCCCACGGTTTTCCAAAACATGTGCAAATCGTGCGAGATCCAATTCCAAAAAATCACCCCCCTTCGCAAGGTATGCTATGAATTTCATGTGGTTTTCTAGACCTTGGTAAAATTTTGAAGACTGATACTGCCTGCACAATCTCTAATTGCACGGTTTGTCAAACCATGTGCAAACCGTATTGATTTCCCAGGAAACCCCTTTTCCCCTTTTATCATGTCCCGAACCCTCAAAACACCACTAAGACTTATACAAGGATTGGGAAAACACTTATATATCCAAAAAGTTGTGGCCTAAAACAAAACATAAACAAATCATACATTATGAAAATCAAGGACCTTACAATCCTTCATTATTTCTAAATTCATTATAGGGCAATAACAAGCCCACCATTTATCAAAATATATATCAATTTCACCCATTATATAACCAAAATTAAAACATATGTTTCGCACAAGATCATCAATAATTCATAAATTAATCATTGCAAAACCTATTTAACAAAAAGTGCTCTTATAAGCATTTCATCATAATAATAGTAACCCATCGAAATAAATAAGAAATATGGTAACATTAGATGAAATAACTAATAAATATAAGAAACATAATAGGATGTTTTTGAAGATAAAAATAATTTTAAAAGAGCACTAGAATATTTCTTGTGTAAAATACCATTTTCACATTAAAAAAAAGATATTTAAAGTCTAAAAATATGAAAATATTAAGTAATATGTTTTCATTAAAAACCCATGAAAAATAGTAAAGAATGGTTTAAAGACTATAGTACTCCTGGTGGTAGGGAATGTTGTTTTTGTGGTTTATGTTAAAACAAAAATTCCTCTTATATTTTATGAAAAATGTAAAAATAATCATGATTGGAAAACAATAAGAGTATTTATATAAAACCTTGGAAAATAAACTAAAAATAGATTAATGTGAATTTAAATACTCTTTCCCTAATTTTAAAAACATTCTTCAAAAAAGTAAAATGAAAATATGGACATGTAAGAAAATATTCTTGGATGAAGAGATATATAATGTATATTTTCCTTAAAAATATTATTTTATTTTCTATTGAGTAGTTAAAGTGATATAAATGAAAGGAAAACATGTGAAATCTAATAATTTAAAAATAAGAATAATATGTATTGTATTTTTTAGTGATGGATTATATAATTTCATTCTTCTAAATTAGAGAATAAATAAGACCAGTAAAAATGAGGTTTTAATGTAAAACCCATTGCAATTCAGTATCTTTTAATTAATAACACTCATGAAATAAAGAAATAAAAATAAAAATATTGATACCATTAAAATAAGTATAATCATGATGAAACATATCAATTTAGTAATTGGTATGTGTCATAATAGAAGATAGGTTTATAACGTAACATATGTCCCAAAGAAGTCAATTTGAGATGATAAAGACTTACAACTTTGGTAAAATTACAATAAAACCCAATTGAATGAAATAATTATATATTTAAATTTAAATTCATTGAATTTCTATGGATTAATGACATAATTTATTAATATATCTGTATATAAACCTCAAAAAAATAAATAATTTCATAATATCAAATATGCTTCATCAAAACAAAATTTAGATGAGAATACACACATCTTGGTTAAATTTTGAATGAAAATAAATCAAAATAGAGGTCTTGTAATTTAAATGAAAGAAAAATATTAAAAAATAATTCATTATATAATTTTCAAAATAATAATTATATACACATCATAAATTAAATTATCTATATAATACCATGCTTGAATAATAGAGAGTAATTTCAGAAGAAGACCCTTTCTACATTGGTAACATTTAAATCAAAACCACTTGGATGAAAAAAAATTAATTGTCACATTAAATATTATTAATTGGGAAGTATATATGATAACATGCTTGAATATTCCATTTTTCGATGGATGGAACCAAAGAAAGTTAAATGATAATTAAACATTAAAGAATAAATTTTATTTCACAAATCACATATATATTTATTAAATATTTACTTATTTTAAAAAAATTAAATAGGGTATAAAAAAATTAATCACACCGCTTCTTGGAGGTGCTAGTCCACACGTACACAAGAGCAGAATTACCATTTTTTAACAGATAAATATTAAGAGGATACATAATATATTATAATTATATAAGGACAATTATTTTATAAATATAATATATAATAATTTATTCCATCATAATAAAAAAATGATAATGGTAATGGAAAATGAATCATATCACTATGTGGAGGCATTTTTTCACACAAACACGTGAGCAATATTTTCATTTTCCATTTGATAGATAAGAGTTGGTAAATAGTTGAATTTTTATCATAATAACATATAAATATATTTATGAAACTATATTAACTATTTTTTATGTATAAAACACGTTAATATAAGGGGTATTAAGAATTACAATTTAAGAGATTGGTTATGATTTATTCCTCTTCTCTGGGTGACATCCTCAGGCTTATACCTTAAGAGTTTAAAGATTAGTATTAATGGAAGACAATAAGCTCTTGGATTAAGGAAATAAATCTAGGAAGTATTTAGGGTAGGTGTTTTTGATATAAAAGGATCAAACTTAGTGAATAAGGGGGAGAAGAGGTGCCAGTTTATAAGTGTGGGGTGGGATGCAAATGAAATTTCATAAAAGATTTCAATATAACAAGGTCACATTAATTTAAAAGATGCTAAAAAAAGACACAATTTAAAATTTGAGAAAATATAATGTATAAATATATTCATCTAGTAAGAAATATAAAGGTTTTATGGAATTAATTCATTATATATTTTATAAATCCCCTGGAAAACTCATTTTATCCTTAACTGTGGTAACAAAATTCAAAAGCTTATACTATTAACTATGAAAAAAATGTTGAATCAATAAAATTATAGAAAATAAAATTATTAAAATTATGGAGTCCATTTTATCATATCCACATTCTATAATTTGAAAATTTTATCTTTAAATAAGAGTGAAAATGAAATTAAAACATGTTTTAGAAAAATGCATTTTTCACCTTAAATATGAATTTACATTCATTATTTTCGTTTTAAAAACTATAAAAATGAATTTGAAAAACCAATTATTAAATAAAGAATATATTATTTTCATTTAAAAAATTAATATATAGATATTAATTTAATTTATAATGACCAAAACACATGATATGAAAAAAATAGTGTTTAGAAAAATGAGTTTCAAAGCCTAAAAATGAAATTATACCAAAATAAAGTATACTTATGATTACTATTTAACTCAAAATATTAATTCTAAATAAATAACATTTATGTTAATTTCAGATCAAAGTCAACACATTATTTTACATTTAATTGAAAACTAATTAACTATTTTAAAAAATTGGTATTTTTCACTATGAATTGAAAAATAAGTTTTTAAGAAAATCTGAAAATACCCCCTTGAGATGGTATTTACATTTGGATTTAAAAAATGATATTTAATAATTAAAAATATAAATTATTTAAATTATATAAATTAACTATGATGGTAATGGGAAAATTAAATAATAACTATCATGGAAGAAACTGTATTTATGAAGAACAAAATGACTTTACAGAAAATTATGTACTTTTTTATTCTGAGTTGATCATTTCATTTTAATTATTTAAAACTTTTTTAATTATTTTTCATAATATTTTTATTAAAATTCATAACTTCTAGTTTAAAATATAGGTTTTAATAGTTTAATATATTACTTTTTACATAGACTCTAGGTTATAAGTAAGGCCTGCTCTCGAATACTTATGTTTCAATCAAATAAAATACATATAAAATATTGAAGTTTTTCATATCATTTAGAAATAATTAAATTAATGATATAAATAATACTGATCAAAAATAATATTTGTATTTGAGTAATAATAACATAGTAATAATTAACAAAAAAAAAAGAAAATAATTCATACAGTAAAATAAGGAAAAACCACTACTTGGAGGAATTTAAATAGAAATACTTAAAAATCCTACACTAAGAAATAAATAGACACATAATACATAAAAATGGAGAGCGAGAGAAGTACATATAAGGTATGGGAAATGACTAGGTTACACCATTTATATAGTTATTTCTCAAAAATTATTTTTCATTCCTAAAACGTACATTATAGAAAACCTTCATTTAAGGAAAATAGATAATTGTCAATGAAATCTTTATGCATAAATACTTACCTTAGAAAAATAAATTTAATTAACTTACATTAAAATCCAATAGTTTGTTAAAACATGGTAAAGAATTTTTATAAGGAAAAATATAATATCACCCAATAAAACTAAAAAATATACGTTTAGTATAAAAAAAATATTCTACTACATTATGCAAGAAATAATTTTTTTTTGATTATGAACCTTATATGTTATGTATGTAAAGACCCAGTTAAAAAACCAAATTTGTTTAAAATTCATTTAAATCCTCCTCACCTAAGCTAACCCAGCCATCACCATAAATTAAATCTTTTAACCAACATTAATAATGGATAATTTATTTATAACTCATGTGTGATAATGTTGCAAAAGGTTTTTTTATCTAATATTACATGATAAATAACCCAAGGATTTTTTTTAATAAAACCCAGTTATAATAATAAAACATTTAATTAAAAGGTAACTTCACATATATATAGTTAACTAAGAATACAAAACATTAACTCTTTCTTATAAATAAATATTAATTAATAAAAAATCATGAAGGATTTTTAAGTCATAGAGCATTCAGAAATAATGTTTAGTAACATACCAAATACGATTTATAAAATAATACAAGATTTAAATCCAATAAAAAAAATTAAACATATATAAAAAATAGTTTTTCTTATTTTATACTAAATAAAAAATGTGAATGGAGATATAGAAAAATCACTAAAAATATGTATTAAAATATTATTGAAATTAATTACTAAAATTAACCTTTAACATGAATAAATATTGTTTCATCAAAACTAGTTATACACAACACCAAAAATGATGGGTTCTAATGGAAGAGAGAATAAAAAAAATGTAGTATACCTTTATATAAAAATCATTGAAAATAATATATTTATTATATCAAAATTAGATTAAAAATCACACCTTCGTAATTTTAAAAATATCGTTTTAACTTAATTAATAATTTAAATGATCCTTAAGATTCTATTAAAACCTATTAAAACATATCCCTTCAATACATAATCCCAATGAACTAAAAACCACAAAAAAGGAGACTATATAGTAATAAAAACCTGTGTGAAAAATTTTTAAAAATCCTAAGAACATTGAAACCAAAATCTATAATTACAAAAACCATAGATTTATTTTTTTAAACAAGAAATTTTAAAATACTAATAACAAATAATATATCAAATTTACTAAAACCAAAATAATAATGAATGGAATTTAAACCACTCATTAGGGAATACCATAGACATGTTAAGAGGAATCTCTAAATTTAGAGGTCATTTCACCATTCCATGGTGAAAAAAAATAAAATATAACACCCATATATTTTATAATATATTTATCATCACTAAATTTTATTTGTTTGATAACATTCTTTGCATACAACATAGAACATAAAAAACATGATAATTTATATTAGTCACTAGATTGGAGGGTATAAGAAAGAGTAAAAAATTTAATATATATATAAAGGTATCACTTATTTCAAAATTATTGATTAATTTTTAATAAATGAGTAGTTAATTTATAGTATTGTCATTTTATGTTTCAAAAATAAAATATTTTAAAAAAGAAATTAAATTTTTTGATGGATAAAATAATTAATTTTTTACAGCTTTATAAAATTTACTTTATTAAAAAAACATTATTTCTCAAATAATAATTTTAAAAATATAATAAGATGTTTTTTGTATTTTTATAGATAAATGATTTTGATTCAATAGTTGAAAAATAATATTTCTTCCAAATATTATTTTTTCTTACCAATAAATTAATATAAAAGTCCCATTATGTTATTGATTTTTTTAATAAAGTAACATAATTATATTAGAACTGGAAATGATCTTATTATTTTAAATCATTTGCATCATATTTTATTTTGGTATATTTTCATTTCGAAACACAAATACATGTTTATTTTAAAAGGTCTCTAATTCCACTTTACAAATTTATATTACAATTTATTTCTTCCACTTTTATAAATTGAATCATTAAAATATTATTCCATATTTTGAGTTAATAGGTTAAAATTATCAAATATATCACTTTGAGTTTGGTCATTATGAATAGAAACAGTATTAAAAATGTTGTCACCATGATATGGGTAATATTAATAAAATATAGTTAATGATATAGGATAAGGGACAAAAATCTCCTTAACGCTTATATTTAATTTATTATATGTGTTTATTTTATACCTTAACTATACATGATTCCAAAAAAAATTAATTTACTATTAATTATTCTTTGATTATAACTTTGATGTTGTTTTTAGTAACAAATGATTACAAAAGTATCACTCTCTTTATTTTAATTTATGTTATATGCATCTATTTGAAAAAAATATGTTATGAATTAATATAAGAGATTGATTCTAACATAAATAAATTTTTTATTATGTTAATTTTATTTTATTTTTTATTGATTTTATAATAACCTGAAACTTTTATACAACACAAACATTTTTTTATGAAAGCTGTAGAAAAATAAATATAAATGAAATTAAACACATAAAAAGTAATATTTTTTGATGAATTGTTTCTCTTTAATAAATATTTAATAAATATTCAAAAGTAAGAAATATTTATAAATATTGATAATTAATTGTGTGTGTTTTTATATTCAAACCCCATTTTTATTTCTCTAGTGAGTGTTCTTAGCATCAAAAGTAATATTTTATATTTACTAAATATTTATAATTAATGGTGAGTGTTTTTATATTCAAAACCCATTTTTATCTCCTTGTATTTATTGGAAATTTTTTATTAGACATAAAATAACTATAACAATATTCTATGTTAATTAATATTTTAATAAATTATTTAAAAATAAGAAAATGAATATAATAGGACAAGTGTAATGGTATATAGACAAAATTTTCATCCATATTTCATTTTAAATTTACCTTACAACTTAGAGGTAAATTTATAACATTTAAATATTGAATAATGTAGTACTTTGTAAAAATTTAATAAGGGTTAATGATGGGGATAAAAAAATACAAAAGTTTAAAAATTTCACTTAAACAAATAAATATTTTATTATATGTAATTATTTTTATATTTAACTTTTTTATTTTTTAAGTAATTTATGTTTTGTTATAGAAGACTTGATTATCATAAACATGATGTTATAATAACATAAATATGTTGCATTTATTTAGTTGTTATTATTTTAATATAAATACCATTATTCAAACCCTTTTCTACAAAATGAGAAATAAATCATCATTCATGAGTACGTATGGAGTACCGCCTTTTTATAGCTCTGTATTTTATTTTTCATCACCATGATTCATGGATAGTTATTTACAATGATATAATGTTTATATTTTATATTTATAATATTATTTTTCATCTACATTCAAAAGTTATTATATAAATTCTTATGAATACATCCAATAGAAAATGAAAGTATCACATGTGTGCATGCATAGACTATGATTTCATTGTAATGAATAGTTTAATTTTCAATAAAAAATAAAATGGATGAAAATATTGATGGATTTAATGAAAATATATGATATTTAAGTTATAATTTTTATTATTTTATGATCAAATTTTATTTACCATTATTATTTTTTCTATTTATTAAATAAAAACATTGTTCATTTGTTCGTATAGACTATCATCTCATTGAATGAGGTATTTAATTTTTTATTACTTCATATCGTTGGTAGTTATAAAACAATATATAATGAATAAATTTGATATTAATACCATTTATAAAATTCATTAAATAATTAATATGTTATCAATGTTCAAGGACCAAAACTAATAAGAAGAAACTAATATGAAAATTGAAATAGTTAACAACTGAAAATAAGGATTTTTAAAAAGAATTATTAATAAACTAATGATGAAAATTTTAAAATATCATATATAATATAATAATTTTTAATATCTTTTTTATATATTTATAATAAATATAATTTTATTATAAATGATGTTAAGGGACATACGAATCATATTGGACATAAGCTAAGGGTTTCTCGGGTTACTTTTGTTTCTCTGAGACATGTGTCATATTCACAACATGTTTCTTTAATGTTTTATAAATAATACCCATTTGATATTTTATATCATTTATATAAAAAAAATTAATGGTACATAATGTTTAATTTGAATTTATTTCTTACTTAGGGTTAATTATTCAAATGTTATCAAATCATTAATAATTTTAGGTTATAATAAAAAATTTATCAATATTGTTTTTTCATACATTTATGATAATAATATCACAATATCTACCTCTCATAAATTTCATGTATTTTAGTCCCCTAATTTGTTTTAAATAATGTGTTTTAATTTCATTATCATCTTTCTATGTACTCAAAATCTAAAAGAATGTTTTCCATGAAATCCAAATTTATTTTTCTATTTGACCAGTAATATTTTTCTTCATTGTTTATATTTTATTTAAAATGTATTCATGAATTTATATCATATAAAAAATGATTCATTAAAGTAATTTTGACACATATTTTATTTTTGATAAAATTCCTAAAAATATTCTTCTTGTTGTTTTCCAAAATGAGGTATTTTTTACCAATATTGTCAATAAAATCGTTGTTTTAATGTTTATTACATGAACATCATTTTCTGTAGTCTTGAATAATATTTTTGTTAAATATTAATTTTAAATTTTCATTTTTTCATTCAATGATTTTCCCTTAATAATCAATAAAAATTATGATTTTACGTAATTTTTTTCAAATTGAAAATATTTTTTTCCTCAAGAAACATTATAGTGATCTTTTAAAATAATTTAAATCTATAACAACATCCTTTAAAATTGATTGTGTTTTACTAGTGATATTATTCCAAGTTTCCATTATTTTCAATTATTCTATTATTTACTTAATATAATGGTAAAATCTTTGTGAAACCAATTTTAATTTCCTTGGCTAATGCTATGAAAAAATTATAAAAATTTTCATGATCTTGTTGAATACATATGAATGAATTATGATTGTGTAATGGATTGGTTAATGTTTAATGACTATGAGTTTAAAGTTTATGCTGGAGGTTATCCCAAGATGAAAAGAGGGTACATGAGATGTTGTTCCAATCCCAAAGAGGGTGTACTGGTGGTTATCTCAAGCCCAACATTTGATGAATGTCTCAGTTGATATCATTGATAAATTATATTTATGATTATGATTATGCCACACATTATGACACTATTTTATGAAATGTTCTTTTACTGAAGTCATATTCCCTTGAATTTTGATCATTAATTCTATTAGGATTCATGTTATAATAACATTGATGGATTTATGGAATGATTTATCATAATTATCTATGAAATTTTAGTTATTATTTTCTAATTTTAATCTCATGATCTCATTCCCATATAAATTTATTTATATCACTTCAGATTATCATCTATTATCTCTCATTTTTATACCTACTTAGAATTTATTCTCACCCATTAATATGTTTTCATTTCCACATCTTTTGAGAATTATTTTAAGTAAGTTATGAGTGTGGAATTTTATGGGTGATATTAGATATTTTTAATGTAATTAGAATAGATGGGTGTTATTAGAAAAATGATCAATTTAAGGCCCAAGTATTAATATGTAATATTTTTTTCCTAATTCAATAAATCTATAAATATAAAAATATATTCATTATTTATGTGACTAAATAATCCCTTTTATATTGTAATGGAAAAAATTGGGTTATATTTATCATTATTAAAGACAATATGTAAGGAACATATGTTTTAGCATCAAATCCAAGTTTACATGTTAAGGGCTATTATTGTTGGTATAATCATAGTGTTTAGGTAACATTAAAGGTTAGGATGGTCTAACGTGAGTAAAATATAATGATTATAAATTTGATCATGGGATAATATGTTTAAGGTTTACCATATGATTCAAATTCATCGATCTATTTTTAAGGTCTTATGTGATTATGATTAATGGTGGTTGAGGAAGAATACAGGATTAAGGTATAGATACTCTCTGTTATCAAATTATGAAGTGATAAATAATTTTTTTTTGAAATATATTTTAAAAATTAATAATTAATAGAGGGAAATAAAAACATTATGTTTGTTATATGATTTGATGATATGGTAATTAAGGGATAAGTTTTTACTAATTGTTTTGAGATAAATGTTGATTGGTACCTATAACCTAGTAGAATAATGATTATGTTTATATTAAAAACTTTTTTTATATTATGGGGAATATTTTGGATTATTGTCTCGTATGTGAATTTATTATTGCAAATATTTTAGGAATAATGATTTTGGCGATTTTAATTAGTATATATAATTATATTTTGGTATTATATGTATTTTTTATTATTGATTTGGGGAAAATATTATAATAATTTAGAGAATATATGAATATGGTATATTGATTTTTGAAATTATGATTATATGATCAAATCTTCATGATTTTTTGGGTGTTAATTTTTTAAGAATACTTTGAATTTTTTTGGGTTTATTTATTTTTGGAATGGTCTGTAATGAGATATGAGTGTTATTGATGAAGTTTTAGAGATTAATTTTCTACTTCATCATATGATGGTGTATTGAGTACTATCATGTCTTGATCTAAAAATTTCGGTTTAGTAAATGTATATAAATATAAAAATTAACCTATTATCCTTTACTAGACCTCAAGAGATATTAAAAATTGAATTTATTAATTTGTCTGTTAAAAAATAATCTTTGAAATTCATCATTTGAATTTGAGGTGATTTAAAGGTTTAGATATATTATAAAACAATTGAACAATGAAATCTATTATTTAGTAAGTATATCATTTTATGTCATCCTTATCAATGGTAAATAAAATCCTCTAGATAAAATATGTGGAAACAAATTTATAGAGCATTATGTGGTAAACATCACTCCACTACGAAGGTATGTTTTTGGAAAGTCATTCACAATAGTAGTCTTATAAAGGAGTAGTTTGAGAAACCCTTATTTTATAAATGATATTTTTATAATATCATAACAATGGAATTTATGTTCTGGAAGAATTTATATTTTATATAATACGATGATACACTCTTTTGTTATAAAAAATATTAAATTTGAAAGGATTCAATTTCATTAGAGGTATTTATCACCCTAATAATTTAGAATATATTTCAAATTAATAAATTTAGTGTGTTCAATAGATTTTGAGAAAAGTAACACAAAACATTAAAAAACCATAGTATATTATATCATAGAAATTGCGTTTGTAAGTATGAAGAATAGTAACACCATTATGAAATATATATATATATATACATAATAATATCAATTAATGAAAATTTATTATTTAATTATTTATAAATAAGAACTCAATTTATAGTTGTCATTTTATACTTCAAAAATACTTTATGATTAAATTTTATTTTTCTAAAAAACAATTAAGGATATCATAACAAGTTTATTCAACTTTTAGAAATTTTATTTGATCAAATTTCAATAATATTTCAAATAATCCAGTCAAAAATTGATTATAGTGAATTAATTTGACCTCCTGAAAAGATTTCTTTTGAATAAATTTTGGGATGATTTTTATTTTGGAAAATATTTATTTCTTTTCAGTAAAATTGTTAATTTAAAAGTTGTATTATTTATTTATTTTGTATTTATATAGCATAAGTCACTATTAATACTATATAATATAATTAGTGAAAAAATAACTATCATCATATTTGAAATATGTATATTTTCTTTTTTAGAGATAAAAACACATTTTTATAAAAATGGTTTCTCATTTCATTTCAAGAATTTAAATTTGAATTTAGTTATGAATATTATATGAATTGTATAATGAAAATTTTATTCTATATTTAGAATCATTAGGTTAATATTTTTAAATAGGCCTATTTTATTTGTGTTCATTGTGAATAATAACCTAGGTAAAAATTTTGTCACTATAGTAAGGGTTAAAGGAGTAGACAATGGTTAAAACAATTAGATAATTTTAAAAACAAATATCCCAAAAACATCTCTTAATGTTGTTATGTATGTATTTTAGGCCATTTAAATCCATGATTCTTAAATTTGGAAATTTATTACCACATTACTTCGGTTGTAACCTTTGTATTATTTCATGTAAATGATAATTGGAATAATTCAACTCCCTTTTTTATATTTTCAATTGTATATTATAAATATGAAAAAAATATTTCATGAATGAATATAAAGATTATTTTTAACGTAAATAAATATTATTTTTTATGTTAATTTAATTCACATATTTATTTATGGTAAAAATAACATATATGTATTTGAAATGTTGAAAAAGTTCATGTGGAAGCTGTAGAATAATCAAATTAAATGACACTAAAAATAATAAATGTAATATATTTTTTATAAATGTCAGTATGGATTAAATTTTATGGTTAATAATAATGTGTAATTTATTTTGAAAAAATATATGTTCTAAACCCATTTTTATCTTTATTTTGTAAATTTTTTTTGAATAGTCCCAATGATGAATTTAATGCTATTTTATTTTAAATAATATTTTATAAATTATTTAAAAATAAGAGAAATATTCCAAGAGAAGAATTTGAATGCAGATGCTTCTGAAATTTCATCCATGGACCATTGTTTCATTACATAGCACCATAGAATTAAAATTTCAACCCTTAATGATTACAGGATTTTTTACCACGACTAAAATAAAAAAAAGAGTTAATTTGGGATTTTAACCAAAAGATATTTTTTATAATCACATATAAATATCTCAAGATTTTGTTGGATGTTGATATTTTTATATTAAACTCTCATATATTGGAATTTATTGAAATGTTTTTCCACATTACATTATCATTATATTTATTATACTTTAATGTTCTTAAAAATTACACTTGTGTCTTTTCTACCTCATAAAAATTGACATCGACTCTCCTCTTTCATTAAAACTTATTAAGCCACATAGACAAGTAAAATAATAAAAAATTGTATAATAAACTTATATAAATTTATTTTGGAGGTAAAGTTCCTCTTAAATACCAACCTTTGTGTCCTTAAGAGGATATCCAAAGGAGGAGTCTCAATGGAGAGGTTTTACTATTAACCTAGTTAAATTGTCTTATTTATTATTTTATATTGTAAATTTTTTTCATAAACATGGTAATATAACAACATAAGTATATTAAATATATTTTTATATTTTTATTTTAATGTATCAACAATTTTTCTACTCCTCCAACAAACTTAGAATTAAATCATCGTTTTCTCAATTTTGTAGTTTTTCATATGCATATAAGGATATATTTCATTTTTCATCCACATTATGCATGCATGGCTATTAGTATTGATATAATTTTAATATATTATTTTTATTTTCTAATTACATGTTATAATATATCTTTTTGTGACTCTATCTAATGGAAAATGAGTGTATCGTTTATGCGTACATGCATACTATCATCTCCAAGTATTGAAGATTTTCATTTTTTATAAATGCCTCATATGGATATAACTAATGATTTATCCAATGAATATATAAGATATATATTATTTAATTATGAATCATTAATTATTAAATATTATTTACCTGCACTTTCTTTTTCCATTGTAAAATAAAAAAACACTCATCCGTACATATGGATTACCGTCTCTATAAATGGATTGTTACATATCTCTATTACTGCCAACTTAGAAAAGTTATAAAACTATATATAATTAATAAATATTATATTCATACCATGGATAATATTATGGAAATTATGAATCTATCATCAAGAATCTTGGACTAAAACAATTAAATGAAAACATAAAATAAAAATGAGACATTTTCTAACTTAAACTGATGATTTTGGGAGTCATACGCCATATTCACCCCATGTTTATTTCATATGGGGTTTATAATTCCCCTTTTATATCTCATTTGTCATGGATATTTTCATAATCATCATATTTAATGCTTTAATTAAATTTATTTCTTTCCTTTCGTTTAGGATTCAAACGATACCAAACTGTTAAGGGTTTTAAGTTAACTTTTAACTTTTTACTAGGATTTTTTGTGCATAAATTTATATTGTTAAAATTATATAATAAATCCATCAAAAATCTAATTAAATTTATTATAATTTATTCATAATAAGATATGAAAAATTTTCCTTTATTTTTAATCTCTCTATGTACTCAAAAGTCTTAAAGAATATGTTTAAGGAAAACCATCTTCCTTTTTCTATTAGAAAAAGAATATTTTTCTTCCATGTTGATGTTTTCTTTAAAATATTTTGTGTATATTTTTTTTAATATTATGAAATAAATAAATAAAGTTATTTTTACACATTTTTTACTTTCTATAAAAATGATTAAAAATGAATATTCGTTTTTTAATGAATTACTTTTAACAAAGGTGAAAATAAAATAATTATTTTAACATTTACCACCTGAAAGAGTCTTATAATCATAAATTATAATTTTTTAAATAAATCTTCCATTACAATTATTCATTTTTATTTACAATGAAAATGTTTTCCTTAAATTATATAAATTTTTGGATTATAAATAAGTGTCTTTAAAATAAAATGGGTTCTTTCCTAAAGAAAATTTTCTATTATCATTCAATGGTATTTTAACCTATAACAAAATTCATGGACATTTCTTAGAATTTAATAGGGATATTATCAAATTTAATAATAATAATAATTTTTTGAGATAGTTATTGATTATGTTAATGAAATTTTGATGAAATCCATTTCTCTTTCCACATCTCAAACTAGGATGAAATGATAAATGACTTCGTGATCTTTTGGAATATATATGAATGTATTATGATCATGTGATTGATTAGTTTTTTTATTAAAATCCTATTCATTAGGTAATTTTTAATTCTTATAATATCAAATTTCATATTATGCGTTATCCCAATCCCTAAATAGGGTACACGAGAGGTTATCACAATCTCAAAGATGGTATATTGGTGGTTGTCATAAGCCCAACATGTGATTAATCTCTAAGTTGATAGATTTGAAAAATGATTTAAATTATTATGATTATGAAACAATTTGTTTCACTAAATTATGAATTTTCAATATGCCAAATTTATATTTTCATGTCTCATGATGTTTTATTCTCTTATGATTCATTTCTTATAACATACAAATATTTATTCTAGGTTTCATGATCCTGATATATGAATTGTGGTTATGATTTTATAATGTTAATCTCATTAACCTATACCCTTATACTTATCTTATTCTCACTTATGATTATAAACTATTTTCCCCCACATGTACACTTAGTAATTATTTAAGATCACCCCTTTTTATGATTCCATTTTCATAGGTTATGGAGTGTGTTGTTAACTAAGTTTTTATGGATAAATTTATAAGACATGTTGAATAATTTTTATATAATAACAATAGTTTGTTATTATGGGAAAAATAATAACTTTATGACATAGATATTATTATGAAATAGATTTTATTGAACTTCTAAAACCATTGACATAAACATTTCTTTTGGATGTAAGTGACTCAAGATTCCCCTTAATGTTGTAATGTAAAAAAACTGGGTATGGTTTATTCATATTAATTCGAATATATATAAATAATATATATTTTTTAACTAATTTTCAATGAAATTGGATGTTATAATATATGGGAGAATCAAATTGGGTCCCATAAAATAAATTAAAAGAATTACGAGGGTAGATAGGCCTAGAAAAAACTACAATGTTTTATAAAATAATCATGTTTTAGGACAATTGGGTACATATTCTAGGAACATTGGGTAAACAATGTAACACCCCAGGTACCCATCCCTTTATCCCACTCAATAAAAACCCATTACCTCCCATGAGGTACCTAATACCACCTAAAATTCAATACTGCTAGTGGTTTCACCCCTTAACATTATCTGAACTCTTGAATCACCTACCAAACCCCAAGACACATTCAAAAGTACAAAATATTTCATCCTAAAATTCCAAATTTTAAGACCATATTATAAAATAAAAAAATTAATATTTATTAAAAACACAAAATTCAATTAATATTTTACTTTCCTCATTCAAATATTGGAATATAATCCATAATAACTCCTTGGTCCATATAAATGGGACATGAGTCACTAAAAACTCTCTAACATATGAACTATCAACCATAATAATTCGATGAATATATTTATCCATAGAGTAACTACATTATTATGCACTTTATTTATATTTTATTCTATAATATATTTAATAAGGATATATTAAAATAATGATGAAACACTTCGAAATATATCTGAAATAATCAAATACCATCTGATCCTAATTTCTATATGGCACAATATCAACTAACGCAAAACTATATCTCACAGATAAATCATAATATTGTCGATATATAATCATAAAAATCAACACAAGTTATAATATCAATAGAGTGTAATACTAAAATTTCAAAAACACATCTAAATTCATTAAAACAATGGTTACTAAACTAATACTTGTTTTTTTACTCCCCTCAATTGTATCCTCCTAGGGTCCTTCAAGAAATCTTTACTATTGAATTAAAATTTGATAAAAAAAATAATTGATAAAATATTTTTTTAACCTAAAACACCATTTCAAAATAATAAGTCAATTTTTTATTCAAAAACTAGACTTCCAAAACAAGTTCTCATTAAAGATCAAATTTGAGAAAATAATCCATCATTTCAGTGTAAAAATGTATCCATTTCTCAAATAGGTATTATTTTCCAAAAAAAATCCCATTTTATGAATAATAATACGAATCATTTTCATTCACTTTTCAAATAACCAAAATAATTATCTTTAATATTAAAAAGGAACATAAAGTAACATGTTTTTAAAACATATTTAACAATATGAATAAAGAAAATTATAAATATAGAGCCTATGTCTAATTGAATTACATTGACTAGGAAAAATAATTAATAGATACTTTTTAATGATAATGGGATTAATAAAACACATAGATATTATATTTACATTAAAATTCAATAATAAAATCTTATTAAATAAGTAAAAATCATGCCATTGAAATATTTATATTAAAACATTACTACAATATCAGGATAAACATGAAACAAGTATAAAAATTAAATCTAGTGGAACCCTATATGAAAAATCAATAGAATACTCAAAAATAAAATTTTAAGATAGCTCTTTTAATGTATTAGAAGAATTGAATAGTAAGGTGATAATAAAAAGAAATATTACAATCCAAAATATAAAAAAACTAACCATATGATATAGAAAATATATTATATCTATAATTTTAACATATTTAGGTATGTGAGTAACTTTAGTTATTTATAAATCACCTAATAATTCATATAGAAATTATTTTTTCCATTAATTATATAAGTACATTCACCTATGAAAATTATAATATAAATGAGATAGACATGATCTAACATGAAGTTAAAGCATATGATTCATGAAAATACATATGAAATTGATTATATTCGAGTCTTATAACAATCCTATACTATTTTATTTTAATATTCAAAACATTACTATAACCCTAACTCTAACCTATGGTTCTTACTCGCCACCAAGACATCCATTGTTAATTTGTGGTTCCACTATAACGGGGTTGATCATTTTTGATTTGGGCTACTTCTAAAGTCATGAAATTACTATCTCTTAATAAAAACTGAAATAAAATACCCAATAAAACCAACACTATTACGTTACAAATTTTTAGTGTCCCTAACATAAAATCTCAAATGGAACCAAAACTAAGATGTCACTATCTCATGACTGGTCCCCATTTATGAGGGGTTCAAGACTATAACAGTTGTTCATGGTTTATCATTTCTGAAAAATTTACCCACATTGATTAAAAGTATAATTCATTTGTGGATTTTCCTACGTAACCAGAATGGTTCATCTATATATTTAATATTTCTATGGTGGATAAACTATATGGCCTTCAATAACTTAATAAACTCACAAGAGGGAAACTAATATTTCTAGATTAATTAAATCAATATAAAATTGATTGTATTTACACACATGTTCAATGTAAAGTTAAAATAAATAAATGAAATGTAAATATTTGGAATAAGAGTTATTACAACATCATTCCTACTAGAAATGGCCTCCTTATCCAATTCAAAATTGAGAATAAAAACAAAAAAAAATATAATTCAACTAAATAGAAATATTTTTGAAATCCATTTATATATATGTCATTAGAATAATTCATATAGTGATTTTATATATCCTACAGTTTCTTCATATAGGGTGTGGCTGTAAATACTCAATAGGCCACCACCAACCATGCCTCAACACAATATAGAATAAATAATTGTATGCATGAACATCTTTACTCACTAACGAAAATATTTAAAATCATATTTACTAAGAATTACAAATCAAAATATTTAAAAAATATATGAATAAGATACTATAATATTAATTAAAAACAGTAAAAAAATAATTCCTTATATTGGGAATGTCTATTCATGTATATTCATTATTCGAGCCTTAAATATATATCTAAGATGATTATGGAAGGTATAATCGGTTGTACATCCATACAAATTGTACTCATGTTTTTTTATCCAATGGAACTGAATGGAAAACCCACATCCTATTGAATAGGGAAGTGGTATAATTGAGTCACGGAACCAACGACCCACCCCTTCAAAAATATTGGAAGTGGTATATAAGATTTAGGTAGTTTCAATACAATCCCCTTAAATATTATCTGTATATGTTAAAACTACATAAAATTTACATAATAGTAATACACCTATTATAATATATCCATAATCTAGAAAATAAGTATCAATACTCTAATTTACATTACTAGTGATATTAACCCACATGATTGATATAAAAATTAAACAACATTCTCAAAAAATTAAATTAATTGGAATTCTAAAATAACAATTAAAATGTAACGGTAATTTTTTATTTTTCAATAAAATTTATAAATATTGATGCTGAAAAATTATGTTACATCATATAGGAACGGAAATATAGAAACAACAAACATACCAACATCTAATAAATCATGGAATTACACATAGAAAAATATCTACATTAGGTAATTTTAATGGAAATTCATACAATGCCTAATGAAATACATAAATAATAACTCAGTGCTCATTAATGGTGATCCAAACAACTAAGAATGTAATAGATAATGATTAGGCTACAATAGTGGTAAATTTATTTTTCAAAATATTTCTCCAATGCATAAGAATTATTTTTGATAAAACAATTATCTATGTAATTGTGTTATTATACAAAATTTTGTACACCTCACACATTACCATGTAAAAGTATGTTCACTAGTATTACTTTATAAAAATAAACATTAATTAAATAATACAAATTATTTTTAATCACTTTTGAAATAACTAAAATAATTATCTTAAATATTAGAAAAGGACCACAAATAATATGTTTTTTAAACAAATTTTACAATATTAATAAAGAAAATTAGAAATATAGAACCCATGTCTAATTGAATTCCCTTGATAAGGAAAAAAATTAATGGAAATTTTTTAATGATAATAGGATTAATAAAACTCTTAGAAATTCTATTTACATTAAAATTCAATAATAAAATCTTATTAAATAAGTAAACATCATTCCTTTTAAATATTTTTATTTAAACATTAATACAATATTTGGATAAACATGAAACAAGTATTAAAATTACATCTAGTGGAACCCTATATGAAAAACCAAAAGCATACTCAAAAATAAAATATTAAGATAGCTCTTTTAATGTATTAGAAGAATATAATAGTAAGGTGATACAAAAAAGAAATATTACAGTCTAAAATATATAAAAACTAACCATATGATATAGAAAATATATTATATCTAGAATTTTAACATATTTAGGTATGTGAGTAACTTTAATTATTTATAAATCACCTAATAATTCATTTAGAAAAAAATTATTTTCAATTAATTATATAAGGACATTCACCTATGAAAATTTTAATATAAATGAGATATACATGATCTAACATGAAGTTAAAGCATATGATTCATGGAAATACATATGAAATTGATTCTATTCCAATCTTATAACAATAATAGACTATTTTATTTTAATAGTCAAAACATTACAATAACCCACACTCTAACATATGGTTCTTACTCGCCAACCAGACATCTATTGTTAATATGTGGTTCTACTATAACATGGTTGATCATTTCTGATATGGGCTACTTCTAAAGTTGTGAAATTACTATCTCCTAAATAAAAACTGAAAAAAATACCCAATAAAACCAACACTATTACATTACAAATTTGTAGTGGCCCTAACATAAAATCTCAAATGGAACCTAAACTAAGATGTCCCTATCACATGAATGGTCCCCATTTATGAAGGGTTCAAGACTATAACAGTGGTTCTTGGTATATCATTGGTGAAAATTTTTCCCACATTGATTAATAGTATAATTCATATCTAGATTTTCCTAGGGAACCAGAATGGTTCATCCATATATTTAATATTTCTAAGGTGGATAAACTATATGGCCTTCAATAACTAAATAACCTCACAAGAGGGAAACTAATATTTCCAGATTAAGTAAATCAATATAAAATTTATTTTATTTACATACATGTTTAATGTAGAGGTAATCAAAATGAATGAAATGTAAATATTTGGAATAAGAGGTATTGTACCACCATTCCTACTAGAAATGGCCTCCTTCTCCAATTCAAAATTGAGAATAAAAACAAAAAATCAAAATATAATTTGACTAAATAGAAATATTTTTGAAATCCATTTATATATATTTCATTACAATAATTCATAAAGTGATGTTATATATCCTCCAGTTTCTTCATATAGGGTGAGGATGTAAATACTCAATAGGCCACCACCAACCATGCCTCAACACAATATAGAATAAATAATTGTACTCATGAACATCTTTACTCGCTAAAAAAATATTTAAAATCATATTTACTAAGAATAAAAAATCAAAATATTTAAAAGATATATGAATAAGATAATATAATATTAATTAAAAATAGTAAAAAATAATTCCTTATATTGGGAATTTCAATTCATGTATATTCATTATTCGAGCCTTAAATACATATCTAAGATGATTATGGAAGGTATAATCGGCAGTACATCCATACAAACTATACTCATGATTTTTTATCCAATGGAAGTGAATGGAAAACCAACATCATATTGAATAGGGAAGTGTTATAATTGAGTCAAGGAACCAAGGGTCCGCCCCTTCAAAAACTTCGGAAGTGGTATATAAGATTCAGGTAGTTTCAATACAAGCCCCTTTTATATTATCTGTATATGTTAAACCTACATAAAATTTACATAATAGTAATACACCCCTTATAATATACCCATAATCTAGAAAATAAGCATCAATGCTCTAATTTACATTACTAGTGGTATTAACCCACATGATTGATATAAAAATTAAACAACATTCTCAAAAAATTAAATTAGAGGGAATTCTAAAATAATAATTAAAATGTAACAGTAATTTTTTATTTTTCCAAAAAATTTAAAAATATTGATGATGAAAAATTATGTTACATCATATAGGAACAAAAATATGGAAAAAACAAACATACCAAAATCTAATCAGTCATTGAATTACGCATAGAAAAATATCTAAATTAGGTAAATTTAATAGAAATTCATACAATGCCTAATGAAATACATAAATAATAACTCAATGATCATTAATGGTGTTCCAAACAACTATCAAAGTAATAGATAATGATTAGGTTACAATAGTGGTAAATTTATTTTTCAAAATATTTATCCATTACATGAGAATTATTTTTGATAAAACATTCATCTACGTAATTGTGTTATTATAACAAAATTATGTACACTTCACACATTACCATGTAATAGTATGTTCACTAATATTACTTTATAAAACTAAACATTGATTAAATAATTGATAAATTATTTTTTTGGAAAATATTATTTCATGGAATCAAAATATAATATAGATATTTTGAACAAAACCAAAACAAATTCCAATTCTTTTGAAAAAAACATAAAACTCAATGTTTTTATATAATATGTTTCGTATTAGTGATAACCTATTTAAAAACCTAAATGTGTTTACAATTGATGAAATTAATCCCCATCTAAACTGACCTACACATTATATCCCCATTGGTTAAAATTATTATCCATGTTTAAGTATGGATTTATGATTTATAACTGATTTTTTTAATGTCGGTATAAGTGATTTCATTAATATAACATGATAAAGAGCATAAGAAGAATGTTTTAATAAAACATAGTCAAACTATGCAACTATTTTATTAATAGGAACTTCACAAAACAATATGATCTATAAAGAAGAAAACATGGGCTTAAATTAAATGAATAATATCAATTAATAATGTCTCATGGAGGGTATCCAAAGTCATGAAAATTTTAAAACTAAATCATATAAACATTAAAAATAAATATTATATATGAATACAAGAATTTCCCCTAATAAAAGTAAATTAATTCTACGTTAAAATTACTTTAAAAGGTATTATACTATATAAAAAATATGCAAGAATATATAAAATAGTCAATAAAAACTTGTTATAAAATATCCATAACTCGACTTACTAAAATTAAACATTAATTTTAAAATAAAATGTATTACCAAAAAAACTTTTCAAAAGTCTAAAAACCATAGGTTTTACTGTAAATAAAATAAATTAAAACTATTAATTAACTTCATATATAAAAAAATTGAAAAAAATTTATTAGTTTTTTAAAATAAAATTTAAAAATAACAACTTTCTTACTTTCAAAAATTGTATTCTGAATTTAATTTTAATATTTAAACACTAGTAGAAATAATATCCCATGAATAGACTAGAAATTCACCGAATGGTTTGATACCAATTATCATAGTCATATATGAGTTTTATGAAACTAAAAAATCTTAAAAAACATCTAAAATCTATTAAACAGTATCTCATAATCCAAAAATCCCAATAAACCAAAAACTATAATAAAAAATTACTTATCCTTTATGGAAACCTAGTGAAGAACTCTAAAAATAAGACATCGCACATGGGAGCCTAAATCCCTTATTAAAGAATCCCAGAAATCCATCTATTTCATGCAAAAATCATTGAATCCCTAATTTTAATCATATATCAATTAGTAAAAAGTAATGAAAAAAAGGTAGACCACATAATATGGAATATTTTAGACAAGTTAATAGGAATCCATAAATATAGATATGATTTTACTATTCCATGGTGAATCAAAAAATAAAAAACCAAAACAAAGATGGATGAAAATATAAAAACTAGTTAGAAAAATGAGGATATGTAATGGGAAAATTCACTTATATTTTACATCAAAATACCATAAATCACCCATGAATCAAGAGGAAAACAAAATGAAAACATAAACTCAAAATAAAAAATTAGGGTCTCTCCAGATATATAAAAAATGGTTATTGAAAAGGAAAAATAAGGTAATTTAATGGATTGAGGGATAATGACCAACCCCCCCCCCCCCCCCCCCCCCCCCGAGGAAAAAGTTATTATTAGGACTACCAGGATCTCGGTCTTGGGCCACCAGGTACCTGGTGGAACCCAAAGAGTTCCCAACCCTCTAATTTACTCACCAGAAACTAGGTACCACCTATAGGTACATAGTGACACATGCATTCATAAACTCTTTAGGGTTAGTGAACATAATCATACCAAAACAAAAAATTAACATATCAAACCTCAAACCACATTTGTAATCAACTATGATTTCAACATCAAATATTAAATTCTCTAATTGTGTTCCAAAAATCCTTATTCAAAACTAAAAATTGAAATAATCATTTATTTTCTCATTCAAACATTTAATTTAATTATATACTAATATCTTCATCTATATGATTGGGACCCATTTCACTAAATTGATGGACATGTTCACGCTATTAATTAAAAGGGTACCAAATATTATTTTTTGATGTGATTGAAATGGAGTATGAAATCAATGATCGAAAATATGACTTTGAAACGTCTAAAATGGTTTTTCATCAATATATAGATATGATCCATTGGGGATACATATTTCATAAAAAACAATCTAGTCAAATGGTGTGGAAGAAATATTTTTCTCTATAAGGTGGGCTGGGAATTATTGTTCTTATGAAAGTATATCCATGTTTTATTTCTTGATGGGTTCTTCTTTCTATAAAATATCCACTTGGATGATGGTGAAGAGTATGACTTGAATATAGTTTGTGGTAAGCCCCATGATATATACATTTTTTTTCATACTGATCAAATATTATAAAATTTTTTGGTGAACAAGAAAATGAGTAGTTGGTATTGAGTAAGTGAAGAAATTATTGAATTATTTATTTTTAATTGGAATTATTTTAAGACTAATAAATAAGTTATTTATTATTTTCTATAATTTGGAATATTTTTTTCAAATTTTTTGATATTTCCTACTAAACTTAAAATTATTTTGTATATGAAGCTAAATAGTACAATTGATCATTTCTGATTGATATAGAGTTTTAAGTATTGATATTTGATAAAGAAATATTTTTTTAATAGTCTTAAAGGATTGAACAATGATTTTATAGTATATGAATATTTGTGAAAAAAAAATCAATAGCCTCATAAGATAGATAAGAACTCGTGTATAAAAAACTAAAAGATTATATAATAATGGTAATATGTTTTTGAAGTTCACTTATGATTGAATTGAAGACAGGTAGCATTTAAACTAATAATAAATAATCTTGATTTATCTAAATTTTATGGAAATTTTTAATTTTATTGAAATATGGTATTATGATATATAAATGAAATAAAATAAATATATATTTTAAGAAATTACTGATTAATAAATATAGAGATTGAAAATAAGATGATTTATTTGAATATTTAAATATTAAATATTAAGATAGTGTGGGAATATATATTCCCAATATTTAACAAGATATTCTGAAAATTTGATTTCATTTTGTTTCCAAAATTCAAATTAATAATTTTCAACATGAACACTTTTGGGGATTAAAAAGGGCTCATATTGGGAGTAATATTATATGGATAATATTATGAATGTTGTATAATTTCTATTTAATTTGTGAATTTAATGAGATAAAATTTAATTCTAAATAATCTCAAGGCCTGAGTGAGAAAAAATACAACCTGATTTTTCAGCTACATCGTAGCATCAATTTTTTGACGGAGAAATTCATAATATTCTCCTGAATATTTTAAGGCTTCTAGTAAGATCATGATAAACATATTCTTAGTCTAAGGTACTCTTGAAAAATGAGAATTTAATTTTAAAGATCTTTTTTCTTCAATAAATTAAATATATTATTTTATGCCATGTCATTTTTATGATTACATATATTATTTTTCATATTGTTATGTAACTAGTGGGTTATGTATAATTTTTCCAAAACATAATTATAAATAAAAATGATCTTATATCAACATATGAGGATATAATATATATTGGGAACATATTATTAGGTAATGGATGGTGCCTTCCCTTTTTATTAACTATAATATATATTGTTACTTTTGATTTCAATTTCACTTAACAAAGTGAGGTCATAATCACTAACATTTCAGGAGAACCGTGTAAATGTATTATGATTCTATTATAATTATCATTATATTTTAATGTGGTCTGAAATTATTGATTTTGAAAAATGAGATCTATTTATTAGAATAGGTTTAATGGTTTGAGAAAATGGAATTTGATAAAATCTATCCATCAAAATTCATCCATACTCCCATATCAATGTAGTTGCATACATGCAAAGACTCTATAATGGGTAGTATATATGAGGTTATACCTCTAATATTATCTGTTGAGATTTTAGTTCATTTTAATCATTGATATAACAGTTTTAAAATTGAGTAATATCATAAAATATCTCTAAAGAAAAATATTAATACTGTTTATATGAAATAACAAATTTAAATTATCTCTTCTAAGTTCCTAAGAAATATAGAAAACAAAAAAATAATAAAATTTGATGAAAAATGGACCCATGAGGAAAGAATAAGATAATTAAATGAAAACTCATGTTAAATCCCTTAAAACACAATTTTTATTTAATATTTATACAATCCTCTTTTAAATTTGGTTGATAGAGTACCCTTATATAACATGTAGGCTTTATAATACCTAATATGAGGGCCCAACAGTGATGGAACAAAACTCTAGCCTGAATACTCAAATAAATATCCAATAGGCCACTATCAATAATGTTGATATAGTACCTTACACTACGATAGTCCTTTCTGCAATACTCAGTGTTACTATAATACATACTACATTACCTGTTTTCATTATTGTAACACATTACCTTAATAGTTCATATTATAATACATATAGACCCCCCCCCCCACCCACCAAGGAGGCCATCTGGATTTTCACTAGAATCTGAATTAGGTTTACGTGGCTGATGTCACAACTTAGTAAATCACCCAATATTCTTTTTCATGTAAAAAAACATGATAAGTAATGAAAATATATTTTGAAATTTATCATCTTGCTGAATAATTATCAAGATTCCATGAGTATGTGACAACAGAATCACATATTGATTTTTATTCTTAAATTAATGAATACATGAAATTTATTACTAAATAAGTTATCAATTTATTATATTATTTTTTCAATAATCTATAAGATGATAATTTATAACTTGTGATGTATAAAAATAATGTGGAAAGTTCTTTAACTGATGAGATATAAGTAAAAAATATATAAAAAAATGTTTTTAAGTTACGAACTATTTTATATTAGAGAATAAAATAGAGTACTACATGACTAATAAATAATTTCAAGAAGTAATTAGTCTGTAATTTTATTCATAAAATTACTTGATGAAAATAACTATGTTTCAAAAGAAATATAAAATTATATTATTTCTATGAAAAATGTATAACTCGAATATAATACTTAAAAACCTCTCTAATATTACATATTGATATACCAAATTTATGATACACATTTACTATTTTAAATTATATCACTTCTATTTATTTTTATGAAATAATTTATTATATTTTTCATTAAGTGGTGAAATACTGCATTAGTGTTGCATAATAAATTAAGAAAATGTTGAATAATTAAAAATAAATTTAAATCAATAAAATAATTTCATCAAGGAAAAAATGCACTTATTTTTTTCATAACATTCCCTTATCCCTATGTGGACACATAGGAGATATTAAAGCTAAAGAGTGTCAAATTGTAAATTAATTTGATTTAAATATTATATATTTCATAAAAATAGAAAAGTATCCATTATAAAAATAAATTTATATCATAAGGTGATTAGGTTATATTTTACTTCATATAATAATAATTAGGATGTATAATTATAAATTTACCACTTAATTTGAACCTATATTATGCAAATTCCGCCTCTACCAAGGTGATAAATTTTTCCATAGTTATTATTTATGTTGACCAAAAATAGAAGGGTATAATTTACCAAATCTGACTCTCTTGATTATAATTATATAATTCATTTTATTTAGTCTAATATCAATAAATTTCAAAAATTAATTTTAATATAAGTTTGAAAAATGTTACAAAATTTGGTTTTATGAGAAATAAAATTTTAAGTATAAAATTGGATTTTTTGTTAACCAATGAAATGAAAAGTATTATTTGGATGTTGTGATTGAATACATAAATATCAATAAATTCATTTTATAATTATTTTCTACTTAATTTAATAGGATTAAAAATATTTTAAATGTAAATACAATTTTTCAAGAAAACAACTCCATTACTTTCAAATGATTTTAATTTTCATTTGTAATAAATTTATTACTAATATATTAATTTTATAAATCTTTAAATAATATATTTTCATAATTTAGTTTTTCATATTCCTATATTCTAATCAAATTAAAATTATATAATATTATTTTAAATTTAAATTTTTGAACTAATCTTGATGTGGCATGTACTTTAAGTTATTGAATAAAATAAATTCATTAGAAAAATATATACTTATTATAATATCAGGGTGTTATAGTATCCCTTAAAATTAAATTTATTGCCAAAATGATTGAGATGAATAATATCCTAAAAATTATTCATATAAATTATGTTGTGATAGATTTGAAATATACACGTGTACAATATAATATTCCTAATTATTGAATATAAAAATTATTCTTTTAAACTATGGTTTTTATGAATTATCTACATCATTGTATATAACGTCTAAAGTATGATATAAAATCCATTATAAAAATGTATGAATAAATTGATGTAATGTGAGAGAGAATGAATTATTTAGGTAAGAAGAATCAACAACCTGAAGGGAAAAATCATACCCTCACCAAAAATATCATAGAACATGATCAAATATAGCAATATTTACTTTATTTTTCAAAATTTAACTTTTTGGTTAATTTCAATGAAAAATTAGTTTCAAATTCAATTTATACTCTATATCTTCTACTTAAATCATTGAATTCTTTTTGAGAATCAAAATGGTGGATAATAAAAGAATATATTTAGTAAAAAAGAATTGTTAAATTCATTGGATAAAGGTTCTTAATATAGGGTTAGTTTTATTGCAACCTTGTCCTTTTATTTTTTTTATACTTAAAAAAATTATTATTCTTTAAATAAATTCATACTTAATAACATTATAACAAATAATTTTATGTGATTATAAAAAAGGTTGTATTGTTTATTTTATTTTCCAAATGAAAATATATGGATCCTATGATAAGATTAATCGCAACAAAAAAAATAGAATTTACAAGTGTTCTTTACATAAACAAGATTTCAGTGTTTAGTGGTTTATACTACTATATCAACCCATACCATCTCACTACATTGAAACTAGACCAGAGAGAAACATGACCTCATGTATTCCTCCTCGTATTCCCTAGGTTTTCGACTAGCATTTGAGATCTATTCTAAATCCTGGAGAGACTATACCCCTAAATCAAATCACTATAATTAAAAGTAGAAGAAATTACAATTATATTATATCAATTAGCTAAAATGAATTCAAATAATATAAAAACACCAATGAACATATATAAAACCCATGTTATATAAAAATGAATCTTATATAAGATATACAATTCATACAAAACCAATAAATTCCCCTAATATTGAATCATATAAATCCAATCCAAAAATATAAAAATTTGGAAAAACCCACAAAACTAATGTTGAGTCCTTTCTGTTTTCTATCTCCTATGTTTCATCATATCATTCCATATCAACCATTCATTATATGTATTTTACCTTATCATTTATTTCAACCATGAATTCATCTTGAATACCTAAAATGGTCTGACTAGGGTGTGAATATGACTAATTATGAATCATAAAATCTTCCCCACCTAAAAATAGCTCATAAATGGAAATAAATAAACTAAGGCCACGAAATGTTGAGATACAGTGAATTAGAATCAACATGGAGGTAAACTTTTGAATTTATCTATCACTAAAAATAAATAGTGCTTGTACCCATTAAGTATTTAAAGAAATATCACTTAGAGATGGAAAAACAAATGAGGGAATATTTATTAGGTGAGTTCTCTTTACTCTGGTCATAAGATTCCATTATTTTCCTATAATATATTGTTTTAATAGTTTATTAACATTTTTGATTTTTAAAAAAAATTAATCATTTATAATTTTGGACAATCACTAGGAACACTAAAAATATTTATTATGTATCACATATAAATCTTATGTGTCCCAAAACATAATATATTCCATCCATATGTAATATATTTAAATCAGGAATTTGGTTTTTCTATTAGGATAAACTATATGAAAAATATTTTTACCCAAAAATAATATAATTTCTTAATGTTAAATAATAAATATATAACCATCATCCAATACGAAATATTTTTATTCCATGTATTATGGTTTTTCCTTAGCCAAAAACCCACGAGTAATATTTCAAAAAATATATATTATTTTTTTCTTTAGAAAATAAATATTAATAAAATATTAAATTATAATTAATATATTTTACTTATATGAAACATGATACGTAATATATTTTCTCAGCACATAAGGTTTTTTCCTTGGGCAAAAACATATGTGTAACATATTTTATAATAATTGACATAATCATTTTACACTCAATATAATTTTGTACCCTGTGTAATATTTTAATTTCATATATACAATATATATTTTTAATATATAATATATTTTTTCCCTATACGTATGTTTGTTATTTGACTTATGTATTGTTTATTCATAAGGTTTTATACCCAGAGAATTTTTAAAAAAAATCTATTTAAAATAAAAAATACCCAAAACCGTTCCAAAATACTTCTAGTCAATTATGTCACCTGAAATACCTATCCTAACATTATATAAGCATATGTTACTATAAAATAAGCTTCTAACATTGGAAAATTACCAAATCCTAATTTTCACAATATTTCATCTACCTAACACTTTTATCGAGTCCCAATGGTTACGGTTGAACCAATATCCAACCCAAAAGAACAGTCATGATTATACATCCTTATATAATCTCCCCAAATATAAGACCCTAAATTTTTAGAAAAGAATCATTATATTCTATAGTGCATGTGACATGCCTCACTGAGTATAAAAATATTTTAAATATATTTCATGAAATTTGATATATTTAATTACTTGTGAAATACACATCATCAATCAGAAATGAACTATAATATATTATACCATTATAACATATTTTTTAAATTTGTGGGTATAAATATTAGTATACAAATAAATAAAATTATTGTTATTTATTTATTATAAATAAAATAAAAAATATCTGAAATAAAAAATAAATGTTCTTTAAAAAACATTTTTTTCTAGAAAAAACGGTTATGTCAGACTTTCCACACATAATTTAAAATTAATTCCTACCACTTTTAGAAATTTATTTTCTTAAAAACGAACTTAAATTTTTAGATAATCATAGGAAAATTATCATAGGGTGAATTATTTTTTATTTGTCTGAAAAGGTTAATTTTTCAATGAATAGTGAAAACATACTTTTTTTAAGTTTCCCTTTTTTAATTAATTTACAATGATAAATTATATTCTAATTTTTTAAATTAAAATTAGTTAAATTATATTAAAATTTAATCAATTTTTTTCATTTTAATCAATTTAATATTGAATTATGATTTCAAAACCATCAGTACTTATGAGAATTTTATATTTGGAAACACAATTTTTCATTGCATTTACATGTAAAATATTAAATTGGATTCATCCACTTATTTGAATTTAATTTTTAGAAATGTATTCCATTTTTTAGTCATCCTAATTTAAGTCATATAATATTTTAAGGTATGTTTTAAAAATATAAATAGTAAAATATTTATTTATTTATTTCCACTCGTATGTTGAAAACTGATTTATCAGGGGGTAAAAAAAAGATAAGGTTTCAAATGACCTGACAACTTCTAAAAAATAAATTTTGTGGATATATTAAGACCTTGTCACCTATAAGGTTCAATAATAACTCATTTTTTAGGATTTTTTCATGATAAAATCATGGCTCTGATTGAATCTTTTCAAAGATTCAATGTACGCGCTCACACCAAGTTATAAAAGGCCTCTCTCCTAACCTTTTAACACTTCCAATGACATTTAGTTCATATAATACTAGATAATATAAATTAAATAATACCCTAAAAATATCCTAGAGCTATGTTTCATCCGAAAACAAACCTATAAAGGATTTTGGTGCAAACCTAAAAAAGTTTTCTGAATAAGAGGCAACATTCTTAAATGAGTATTTTAATTTTCATTCTTCTCCCAAAACATTAAAATATTATGAAACTATGGTAATATAATAACCTCGGTGTCTCTTATATAATTATACATTATTTTTTAGGGAATTAATTATATTAATATCCTCATACATTAATTTAAAAAAGAAACTATCAATCTTGTGTAAGGCAGACTACCGCCTTGCGAATCGATGTAACTCATTTTTCATCACCCCATTTCCAGACTGGATACAATGATGGATTTAACACATGTTTTTGATATTTTTTATATTTTTAATACTTTTTAAATATTAATATCATATATACCTTTTTTTCCATTACATTTAAAATATGATAATGTCTTTCGTGTGTACCGCGGGCTACCTCCACATGAAGTGATATGATTCATTTTTCACTTTTACTTTACATGGAATTCATAAGGTTAACTTTTGTAATACATGTGATATTTATTAAATTATATTTTCTCATAAAAATTAAAATATCAGTATCTTCCTTACCCATTCACCTTTTAAGGAAGTTATAATGTCTCTCATGCGTACAAAAGACCTACTACTTGTAGAATCGATGTTAACTATTCTCCTTGTTTAAATTTAAATAATTATTTTAAAAATGTACATAATGAAAAAAGTTATATTTATAACATTAATAAAATTATGTATATTATGGAACTATATAATAAATTCTAGAATCAGAACATTCATTGAAACACATGCATGAGAAAACAAAACTATTAACACCTCAAATCTTAAAAAATAATGAAAATAATAAAATATTATTAACAAAAAGGTTATAAAATATTATATAGAGATAATATATGATATTGAAAATATGTAAATTATTTTGGAATAAATTAATAACATTCTTTTAACCATTATATAGGTGGATAAAGAACATTAAACCAAAATGAAGCATGATTAAAGGAACTTTGTCTCAATTTCCTTTCACTAAAGGAAATTGATATGTTATTCGTCGATTTTTTATACAATTTATAAGATACCCAATTGAAATTTAATATAATTATTAATTAATAATTCCTTGTATTTTATGCTATAATTTTTATTATTTAAACAAAGGGTATTTTACTTAAACGTTAGGATGGGGTAAATAATTTCATAACTCAATTTTCATTTCCTAGGGTAATATTACTTATTTGGTGTCTTCAACATTTTTGGATTATGTGTTTAATGATGTTTGTTTATATTATGTTGTAATTATAATATTTTTTGTATTTACATTTTCGATACTTAATTAATTCATTTAATAATTCATAATTTTGTGTTATGATATTTTTAAGGGTTTATTTAATGATCTAATTTTAATCATGACTGTTTAAACTAAAATATAAATTAATTAAAATTATTTGATCATTATATAATAAAAAACATTAATTTAATTCTTATAGATTATTCATGATTTTATCAACTAATAGTTCCTTTTTCCACTTTTTTGTACTTAATTTTAATGAGAAAAATTTTATAACAAAATCTGGCTTAATTTATCCCTTCAGTTGAAAATCACATTTCATAAAAATACATGATTTTTTAAAATAATTTAAAAAAGTTTTAAAAAATTTACATGTGATTTATTTAATAATTTCCAACCGATTATTATTTTTTGAGGATAAATGAATGGAATATTCATTTTTTAAAACAAACCCCATTTGGATTTTAATGAAAATTTGAACGAAATATTTTATTAATGTGTATGGCATGAATACAATTTACATTCATCATAGACACTAAATATATGAAAAAAAAATCTTTATTACATATTAATTCATGATTTATTGTTTAATATTACACATAATACAACCCATAATACATGTAATTATGTTGTATTTGGGAATTAGGTACATTACATGAAAAATTAAAACATGGGATACAACAAAAGTATTGAAAATTTCATTTAACAGCCCATATTATTCCATTATAATTAAAACTATATGAGATAAGATGGGTAAGTTTATAAGAAAGGGATGATATCTTGTAACATCCTAGTTCTAGGAGCCACCCAACTATGCCTCTTACCCGATTGGTCATAAGGCCTCAAGTGCATTTCCCCAAAATCATGAGGTTGTTGACTAGCAGCGAGGGTCTTGAGTGTGATAGTAGGGAAACTATTCCCTCATTGGCAGAGTAACGCATCCAAAATAAATAGATAACAATAACAGAAGTAATAATAACATGAAATAAGTAAATAAGGGAGAATAAAAAGTAGTAAACAACTAGAGCACACACACATAAATAATGCATAATACATATCCCTAGGAAAGTATCCAAACAGTCACAATACTTGTATATTATAATGAACCATGGTAAAAAAGAAAGGAAAATAAACTACAGCATCATCCGAAGAGTCATCCTTGTCTCATTCTCTCCAACTCCACATCAATCATGAATCTGAAGTACAAGGGTGATTTCCCTTATCTATAACTACAACAATATAATCTATTTGGGTCCAAAAGGATGACCCAAATAGGGTGTGAGTTTAATCCCAAAAGGTAACCACCCAAATATTTGTGCCAAACATTCAATGAATATATATAGTAGACAATAAGAAAAATGAAGTAGTAAACAAGGAAGTACTCAAAATTAAATAATCCTACAGATTCAATTTCACTCATTTTCATATATCAAGTAAGAAAAAATTTAAAAACATGTAACCCTCTAGGTTTTACTGACATCCTAACCACTCTAGTTCATCCAACCAAACATAAACAACCCTCTGTGAAGAACTTACAGTCTAACCCCTTTGGTTCAACATTAGCAAAGACTCCCTGATGAAGCACACACAGTCAATTCCCCCTGGGTTCTTCTATCGGTAAATTGCTGACACTCTGGAGAAGTACTCAACATTTAGTTCTCCATGAGTTCTCACAATGTGGATCTACAAGCACTTTAAATGATCACTCACGTCCATCCCCCCTATGATCTCACAACGTGAAAAGTTAACTGAAACTCTGTGGAATCCCTCAACGTACATCCCCCCTATGGTCTACTACACTAGGTTCCCACAGCCCTGTGTAAGTTAATTGTGCACGATCATGTTCAATAGAAAAAGTAAAACATAAGAACTAAATGGCTAACAGATCTTAAAAAATACTTGTCAAAACAGATACAAGCATACAACAACATCAAATAAAAACAGTACATCCTAAAAACACTAGGCATGGAAGCAAGCAGTCTAACATGAAAAACTAGTCCCAATGGCCAATATTAGTGAAAACATGGGAAAGTACATCCATATTAACGTAAATAACCCTATTCACAATAAAACAACTTATACTAAGGCACACAAGGCAAAGTAGGCAATAACAGGGCTAAAACCCCAAACCACACAATACCTTATTCTAGGGTATTGGGAACTTTTGAACATAATATTCAAAGGCTGACTACGAAAAGGCACAAACCACCTAACTCGACATTGAAAGATCTATATACTCTGGATTTAATGCTTGAATCATCCTAGAATGACATATATCTGCAAAAATGTCAAAATGCTCAATAGAGGATATCTCATAGAAGGAGAGAAATCAGGAAATGAGGCTCTAGAAGAAGGAAGAGCTAACTATGGAGATTCTGAAGAAATTGACAATGGTTGAATTAGAGAATAGATAATCTATAAGGGTCTCAGTGAATATTCATCAGCTTTGATTTCTCCCAGAAGAGACAGGGTGAGAAGAAGAGGTTTTGATCTATTAGATGTGATCCCATCTATTTTAATCATGAAAAAGAGAAGTATAGGGTGTTTTCTTTAAAATTACATGGTGTGTATTAGAATTTACTAGCCTCCTCTTTAGGCGGCCTCTATGTCACCCCACATGGAGATGTACTCAGCCATTACATGTTTATTACACAGTCACCTACAGAAATCAAGTACATGGTATGTACTCAAAAGTACATGACATGTACTACATAAATTTATAGAAACTCTTATTTTTATAAAAACACTAGAAAAATAGGATTCGTACATGAATAGAAGATCTGGGTTCTTACAATGTTTCCCCCTTAAAGAAATTTTCCCCTAAATTTAAATATCAAGGTAGCTTAAAAGAAGAGTCCTTGAACAGCTCTGGCAACTACGATCATATGTAGTCCTCCCCATCACAAGTCTTGTCCTCTACTCGCTCGTGCTACCATAGCACTCATACTAGTGTAACATACAGGCCTTAGAGAACCTTTACACTCTGATCAAAAATTTGGATAGGATGATCCTCAAAATTTTCCTCCACTTCCAACTCAACCTTCTCAGGTTGAAAAACATTAGACGGCTCTGAGAAGTAACATCATTTCTAAGAAACAACGAAGACGTCGTGCATATCCTGGTTCTTATGAGGTAACTACAACTGATAGTTCACTAGCCCAACTCTCTCAAAAACCTCAAACAGTACAACATATCTCATAAAAATCTTACCTAGTATCCTAATCCTCATAGGTCCCAACCTCAGTGTGACATGTTGGATAACCTGGTCTCCGACCTCAAAATCTAGAGGTCATCTCCGCCTATTAGCATAATACTTCTGTCATGACATTGTTGTATTCATCCTCTTCTAAATCAACACAATCTACTCAGTGGTCTCTTAGACAAGACGAGGTCCCCTCATAGCTACCTCTCCCACCTCTAGCCTAAATAAGCGTGATAAACATTGCCTACAGTACAAATCCTCATAAGGTTCCATCGGAATAGTTTCTTGAAAAAATTTAATGTAGGAAAACTCCAAAAAAAGGTATGTGATTCTCCCAAGAACCTCCAAAATCTAGGACGCATGCGCAAAGCATGTCCATTAGCACCTGAATCATACGCTCGAATTGCCCATTTGTCTAGGGATGGCTAGTTCTACTCAGAAGTACCTGTCTACCAAAAGCCCTATGTAGTCCCTGCCAAACCCAAGAAGTAAAACGTGTGTCCCAGTATGAAATAATGGAGTGCATAACTCCATGTAAATGTAAAATCTATTGGATTTATATCCTTCAAATCTCATCAACACTGAACATATCCTTGATCATCAATAATTGAGAATACATCATGATTCAGTCAATGACAACCCAAACTGCATCATTCCCTCGAGGCGACCTCGGTAATCCTGTCACGAAATCCATCGAACATCATTCCACTTCCACTTGGGAATGGGTAACTGCTGAAAAATACATGTGGGTCTATGATGATACACTTTATCCTAATGATAGGTGGAACACCTGCCGATAAAACTAGAAACATCTTTCTTCATACCTGGAAAATAATATTGACGGTGCAGATCTTGATACATATTAGTGACGCCAAGATGAACTAACCAAAATGAGGAATGAAAGTCTTATGTCAGCTCCTCGCGTATGTCATCTATCACCCACACGTGCCCTTGTAAATTCAAGATCTCATCCTCACCTATGATCCATCTAGGAATAGGGTCCTCTCATGACACACTCTCCAGCAGAAATAGGCCTTTAGAGTCTGATAGCTACCTCATTCGCACTTGATCAAGTAGAGAAGAGGTAACAACCATAGAAGAAAGAAACGCCTACCCCTGTCTGTCTTGAACCTCCAAATGCAGATCAGAGAAGAATTCCATAATCTTCCACTCACTATTGGCCTTCTGAACAGCCTATAACTGATTCCATCTACTCAACACATCAGCTATTGTGTTTCCTTTTCCAGGTGTATAGGCAAGCTCAAAATAAAAGTATTGATGGTATTGAACCCAACTTCTATGCCTCAAATCAGATAATGCTGAGTAAAGATATACTTGACACTTTTGTGGTTAGTGAAAACCAAACAATGCTCTCCCAATAGGTAATGTCTCAAATAGCATAAATCATGAACGACTGTAGCCATCTCAAGATCACGGGCTGGGTAATTACTCTCATGTGGGCTCTACTACTAAGACCTATATGCTATGAATCCATCCCCTTGGCATAAGAAATTATTCTTGACCGATACCTAATGTATCATAGTATACTATATATCTCTTTCCCAGCTCTGGAAATACTATTATCAGTGCTGAATTCAACCTTCCTTTAAGCTCCTGAAAGGATGAATCACAAGAATCTGGCAACAAGTATTTCACTCCCTTCTTAGTCAGGCCTGATAGTGGTGCTCCTAAGTGTGAGAAGTCCTATATAAAATATATGTAGTATCCATCCAACCCTAGAAAACATCATTCCTCAATGACATTCTTTGGATGACCCTAGGAAAGAACTTCTCTCACTTTCTCTGGGTATACTAATACTCCAGTATCTTAGATAACATGACCCAAGAAGTGAATTTACTCAATCGAAAAGTGCCATTTTGAGAGATTAGCATATTTCTAATGCTCTCTCAGTGTAGTAAAAAAGATCTCAAGATGTGTGGCATGGTCATGATGAGTGTGAGAGTACAACTAGATTTCATCCACAATGACTACCATGAATGAATCCAATAATGGATGGAACACTTGGTTCATCAGTGTCATGATAACTAAAAGAGTATTCATGAGACTAAATGGCATAACCACATGCTTATAAATACCATAACTTCTTATAAAGGATATAAGAGGTATATTAGATGGTCTAACGTGCAACTGATGGTAACCACATCTCATATCAATCTTTGAGAACACCTGAGCTCCTCGAATTTGATCAAAGAGATAATCAATCCCCACCAAGGGATATCGGTTCTTGAACATAAATTGGTTCAACTACAGATAATCCACACAAAGTCGGAGGGTATAATCTGCCATTTTCACAAACAGGATAGACTAACCCCTAAAAAATTATTGGGTCGGATGAAACCCTTAGCCTGTAACTCAGCTAACTGCTTATTCATCTCTTGTAAGAGTCGTGTAGCCATCCTATAGGGAGGAATGGACACCTAGGCCACTCCTAGCACTTGATTAATAGAAAATTATAACCCTCACTATAGAGGAAAACCTAAAAATTTATATGGAAATGCATCCCTGAAGTGATCCACCACTAGAGGAAAGTCCAACTATGAAGTCCCCGTGTCATCCCGATATAGACTAGAAATATAGGATGTAACTCCTCCTAACCCATGATTCTTGGGTCCCATTCTACTCACTTGGACATCCCATTTGTCCTTATGAAGAAACAAACTGCCCTTTGCTGATTTGAAACTCACCCTATGATGATAGAAATCAACCACAGCCTGGAAGGTAACTAACTAGTCCATTCTGAAAATGATAGCATATCCTGTCATATCTAAGACATAGAGGTCAAATAAGAAGTGACATCTGCCGACCACAAGAGGGCACTCCATACACTAATGTACATTAGTCGTTCTAGTCTCTAACGGTGTGTCCATCTTCAAGATATCAGAAGAAACAAGGATACAGAGCCCAAGGCTCTCCACAATAGCAATAGATATGAAACTATGGGGTGACCCTATATCAAAAAGTTCAGAAGCTAAAACTAAGGAAACTAGGATCATACCTCGAAAAGTAGAGGGTCTGAGAACCTACTCATGTTAGGTATGCTCCAATGTAAAAGTCTAGCTTGTATCATATCCATGTGACCCTACCTGAACACCCTGAGCAGATCCACTCTTTTGTTGCTGAAATCATTACGACTAACTACAATGTCCACAACCTCCACCTCAGCCTGAACGGCCGGATGAAATCCAGTTCCTAGACTAATGAGAAACTGGTGGTCCTTCTCTTTAATGTGGAGTCAAATTAGAACTCCTATCATCAGATAATGGTGGGAAGAATGTATAGAATCACTAAAGATGACCCATCTTGCTGCAATATTTTCACTCCCTTATGGATCTAGGGAAATGCGGCCTCGTATTCCCGCTCTTCCCACACTCGTAGCACAACACCTATCCACCAGAGGAAGTATTACACCTACTCAGATCTACAGGCGTAGACTCCATGTGATGCTTCTTGATATCAATATGAGGAGTACCAACTCCGGATGCTGATCCTCCTTGGCTCACAGCTCCAGAATCCCTTCGATTTCACTCTGTGATCAATGCTTACTTGAATATAGAGGTGATGGAAGTCAACCTGATGATGTTCACCTAAGATCACATGTCTTTATTGAGGCCATCCTCAAACTTCCTCACCATGAATAAATCATCACCTATTGGAATTGGTGTGAAGCACTACTGCTCTGTGAAGCAATAAGAATATCCCATGACTGAAAGAGTACCATGCTCCAGAGTCATGAATTCTCAGGCTTGATCAGCCCTCAAGGTCTCTGGGAAGTAGTAAGCATTGAAGGCATACTGTAACTCATCCCAAGACATAACCTGATGGCATCCCACATATGAGATCACATCCCAAAATCTATTGGTAAAATCCCAAAGGATGTAGGTAGCAAGATTCACCCTCCTCTCTGTAGGTGTCTCCAGATGTTCAAAGATTGATAACATGGATTCTAACCATGACTCTGCTGACTGAGGTACTCCATCCCCAAAGAGGGAGGGAGGATACTACATCTGAAATACCCACATCAACTCATACAAAGATGGGGCTAGAGGTGGTGCTCCCAGGATGGTCTGCACAAACCTCATAAAGCCCTCTTGGAACTGTTCATCGACAATTCTATTCTGGGATAACGGTAGGTGCGTAGACCGGTACAGTAGGAGGATCTACTAGTAGTCTCTGATCTACCATGTCTGGTGTCTGTAAAATGCCTTGTATCTAGTGTACAATTAGAGGACGTCACAGTGGCATGAATATATATGGTCAAACACAAACCTTTGATCAAGATTAACAAGGACTGAAACATTGAATTGCAATAAGGGAATTTGAGAAAGAAAACATCAATATTTCTAAAAGGTTGATACATGGAATGTATAACCCCTACATGTAATGTTACTTTAATCCTTCACATGGGCGTGTACTCCTACCAATCCTGATCATGTAACACCCCATACAAATGGTGTGTTTTCCCAAGACATGTCCTGTACTTGAATCGTGTTCCCCTGCCCATGTACCTTTACACGACTAACCCACACATTTATCCTATAACAAGACTGCACAACATGTTTATTCTAGACACAATTTTTACTAGAAAGAACTTCACTGACCCATGTTTTTAGTCACACAGTCGATTGCGTGGTTGAATCTACAGGGCATGTTTCTGCCAGACACGGCGGGTACTCACTACCCAAAATCCACCAGTGTAATTAGTCACACGGATAGACACATGGATCCCAATACCTGACATTCAAATAGGATACACAGCATGTCCCACCAAAAAATTCACATTCCTATGTTTCTACCCACACAGCCAGTGACATGGTTAGAAACTACGCGATGTGTACAATAAGTACATGGCGTGTAATTAGGAAAAATAGTTCCTTTGGGAACAGAAGGACATGTGGCATGTATTATGCAACACACATGGTGTATTCTGGGGTTTTTTAGTAAGTAAATCTTAGAAACTACTTTGGAATCCCATAAAACACAAAAAAAACATGAAAGTGCAAAATTTCTATCTGTGGGGGCCCATAATCCATGTGAATCAAAGAATGGAATCATATTCAAGTCATATAAAAGTACAAGAGTGTAATGATCCACCAAATTATGATCCATGAGGGCCCACAACACCTCAAGAACCAAAATTTAGCATTCATTCAATGTAAACCATACAAAATAAAATACCTTATCAAATAGCTGGTAATATATCAAGGAATCTATCACAAAAACATTCATATCTATCACAACATTTATCACAACAACATATAATAAGTAATGAACACTAATTTGTGTAGAAATAATTCCTGACATGTGATCTCCATCATGTGCCTATATGATGAATCAGATTGCATAACCTCATCTCATCGGGTTGCAATAGAAATATAACCTCAATAACAACAACAATAACATCACAAAAAATGTTAATCACCCAACAGTGAAATCAAATCAACTCTAATAATTGAAAATCAAGAAAAATCACAATAAATGAAGTAAATTGGCTTTTCACTGTACCTGGGATAGCTACTCCCAGGCACAACACATTACCAAGTACCTATTACTTCTTATCCATGGCTATAGGCTCTAAACAGTAAGTCATGAAGAAAATATTTCATCCAATACCACTTTGTAACATCTCGGTTATGGTTCCACCTAGATGTGTCCCATAACCGATTGGTCACATGGACTCAAGCACATTTACACAAACATTATAATATTCCAAATATTAGTGAGGGACTTGGGTGTGATAGTGGGGAACTTATGCCCTCATTGGCAGAGTAACACATCAGAAATAAACCGATAAGAATACCAGAAGCAGTAATAATATGCAATAAGTAAACAACAGAAGAATGAAAGTAGTAAACAACTGGATCACACAAATATAAATGATGCATGATACACATGTCTAGTAAAGCTGCTAAACAAGTTACAATTCTAGAATATAGTACTAATCCAAAGTAAAAAAACCCACACCAGCAGCGTCGCAAGCCCCAACTTGGTAACATGCTCTATAGCTCCACAAATATCAAGTACCAGAAGTAGAAGAGCGCTTTCCCTTATCTATACCTGCAACAATATAATCTGTTTAGGAACAAAATCCTGACCCAAACACAGTGTGAGATGAATCCCATTAGGAAGCCACCCAAATATCGGTGCCTAATAGTAAGAGAATATATAAGGCAGGCAACTAGCATAATGAAGCAGTAAACAAGGAAGTACCCAAAAGTAAACAATCCTACAGTTTCAATTGAATTCATTTTCATATCTCATGTTAGAAACAATTAAAAAACAAGTAAACCTATGGGTAGTACTCCCATCCTATCCCCTCATGTTCATCCAACCAAACACAATCAACCCTCTGAGATGTACTCACAGACTTACCCCTTTGGTTCATCTTTATCAAAGACTCTCTGCGGAAGAAATCACCATCCATTCCCCATGCGGTCTTTTATCGGTAAAATATAGAAACTTTGGGGAATCACTCAACATCCAATTCCACTTGCAGTCTCACAATGTTGATCTACAAACACTCTCAGGGAGCGCTCATGTCCATACCCCCTATGGTCTCGCAACGTGAAAGGTAAACAGACACTCTAGGGCAGCCCTTAGTGTCCATTCCCTCTATGGTCTACTACACCAGGTTCCCACAGACCCATTGTAACACCCCAAGATTTCATAGTACATTATCTCATCAAAGTAATTCAATATCTTGCGTAACACGCAACACTGAGTTCAAGCACACCACAACTTACTAAACTTGTCGTTCAAAATGTGGTTATCAATAGTATTAACTTTATTTTAAAACTTATATACTCTATATAATTTTAAAATTCATATTATGTTTTTATTAGATATAATATAAGAACAAATTCATTTTTTCAGATAAAAGAAGTATTTTTCAAAAAATGAAATTTTACCACCTTTTAATGGTGAACCCTTTTTGAAAACCAATATTTGACACTTTTATATTTTAAATTTAAGGAAATTAAATCATTCTTTAGAAGCGGGACATAAAAATTTAGTTTGGATAAATTTTTGGTACTTTTCTAATAACTTTCATATTTTGACGAATAATGAAAAATACTATATTTTAATTGAAAACAACTTTTTTAATAGAAATAATTTATATTGTCAAATTATGCATTTGAATGTATTTTTAGTATAATTATATTATATTTTTATCATTTAATACAATTTAGGTCATTATATGAAATTTCACATTTATATTTGACATAAACACATGTCAATCTTTTGATTATTTTTACTTTATAAAAACCCGTTTTTTGGTTTTGAGAAAGGAAATTGATTTTAAATTAAAAAATGCTACTTCTATGTTTTGAATTTCGTAAAATAGACTTCATTTTTTAATTTGTAATAACATAATGATCTCTGGGTGAATTTTTTGTATTTTTCTGAAAACTTACAATTTTTTATGAATAGTAAAAAACAATGTGTTATTATTTAAAAATGACTTTTTATTTAAATAATTATTTATTTTATTTAAATTCATTTTAAGTCAAAATAGATATATAATACCTATATAAGTTAAATGTAATTTGTTGAAGTCATTTTATAAAAAAATTAGACGTATTGAATTTTATTCAACCTTTTGACCTCTTTTACCCACCTTATAGGAGCATTTGCAAATTTGCATAAAACATAATTTTAATGCTTCTATGATTTGAATTTAAAAAATATGAGAGAAATGGTTAATATAAGTATGTAAAATTTTGTTCAATAACATGAAGATAAAATTTGTTGAATAGTAACTTTAAACTTTTATTTACCACGGTTATAAGTAAATAGGGTAATTAACGGTGAAAATGATATCATAATTACCCTAACACATGTCTTAATTCTATTGGATGAGTATAATTCGACCAAAAACTACATTAGGAATAAAACATGATCATATTTGGTCCACATTAATTAGATTAGGACTTTTATTATTATTTTATTTAAAGAAGAGTAAAAAGAGTTAAATTTAATGTTTATTAACTAAACCATTTTTAATATTGGGTTACACACAACATAAATTCGACTATAAATATTCATTAAAAATATAAAATGATTTCCTACATAATTGTATTTTATTTATAATTTTTAGACATTAAATAATTTAATTTATTTTTAACACAATGATGATGCAATAATTACCTTATTAATGAAATATTAAAATAATTGATATTATAAATATCCAAATAATTGTAAATTGAGACTTCTGTTGAATTACAGTAATTTTATAGGTTAATATGACATGTTAAGGTTGGTTAAATGTGTTTTATTTGAAGTTATAATGTTTTTTATTTCTTTCAAAAAAATCAAATACTAAATAGTATCAAAATTGACATAATTTAGTTTTTAAAAATAAATATTATATTATTAATTGATATAATATTATTAAAAATCTATGGTTCAGGGAAAAAACTTAGATAAGGTTGTATATATATATAATTAACCACACGGGGTTCTCTTGTATTTTTATAATAAGTTTATTAACCATATAACATAAAAATACAAAGAGGCATGGTAAATGTCAAACTATTTAACTAAGAGTTGCATCTAAAAGATAAGGTTAATATGATGACCTAGACCTATCTAAAACCTATTTTCTGAGAGTTTTTCAACCCACCCTCACCTTATCCTTTAAATAATTTATTTTGGAGCCATTAGAAACCGAAAAATAATTTATTATAAAATATATTTCAAGCATTTCCTAAAGCGACTCTCACCTCTCTTGTAAAAGGGAACGTCCCCTTCTCTTAATTTCACACCACCAGAACCTTTTAGTACAGCCCAAACCTTCCAAATTATCCTCCCAACTTTCTTCCATTCATCATAGATTCATTCCTTTGGTCAGAAATCCACCCTAAAGAGACCTTTTGATCAAATCAGAAGGAAGATCCTGAAGAAGAGGTAAATATTACATCACCTCTTTCAAGATCATTTCTTCTTCCACTTACTCTTTCTTTGTTGTCTCCATTCTAAAATAATAACTCTAAGGTATACTATATACTATTATGTTATTATAAAAATGTTACAGCATATTTATTATTATATCAATCCTATAAATGAAAAAGTCACCATACGTGCGTACGTACGGATTACAGTCTCCACGTCGTGGTGTAGTTTGTTATTCAAACACTTAATTATTTGGATTGGTATAATATTGAATATAACTGATGTAAAAAATAAATATAACATGTTAATGATTCTTTATATATGATATAATATCCAATTACATATTATTTCACCATCAATATAATGATATTGTCACTCGTGCGTACGTACGGATTACCGCCTCCAAGACGTGATGAGATTCATTTCCACATTCACTATTCATAGATGATTTTAAAAATATATATCATTAATAAGTATGTAATATATGAAATAATAATTATATTGTATATATATATATATATACTTACATATATCTTATTCAGTTATTTCTGTTCAATACGATATGAAAACAGAAATAGCGTTTATGCATACGTACGGTCTACCTTCTCCATAAAAGGTGTTTTCCATTTCATATATAAGTCTATTAAACATATTTATATTCAAAATATATATGATATATAAATAATGTTTTATATTCAAGAAGTATTTAAATCTTGATCTAAGTGATACAATCAAGAGGTACAAGTTAAAACACGTACGACAAAGAAAGCTATTATTACCCGAAATGTTAATTTAACAAATAAATTATTATTAAATTGGTAGTATAAAGTCATAAATGAATCTTGTATGATATTATAAATATTAATATGGTTATGTTATAATTTAATAACATACTATTGTCATTATAGAGGAGTTTTATCATACCCTCTACCAAAATAAAGTGTGAAGTAAGGGTTAATTCCACAATCTCTGTATTATCCCAGGTTGCTTTTACGTAAGTATCTACTGGGACCTCTTTATCATCCACATCTGTGTTTTCATAAAATGTTTTTCAAAACATTTTTACTATTTACTATACAATGGTTTAAATTCATTTGTACCCTTTTTTGACCTTATATGTTTTGAATGGAATCTTTTCGTCATTTTCTAAACAAGGTAGTTTATGACCTTTTCGAAACAATTAAGGTATGAATGTTTTTTTATATTATATAGAGAGTAAGGAAATTTTCCACTTTTATAAAATCATCGAAGAATCCCTTAAAATATTATGAGAATATTTTCAAAATAAATTTTTTTCTTTCATAATTATATGACTTTTAAATGATTTTAAAATAGAAAGAGACATTTCTCTAAAAAAATGTTATGATTTCATCTATGTCAACATCCTTTTGATGGATTTTACGATTGTATGAAGTTAATTTGTTATGATACATATCTTACATATTGTATTGAATGTTTTTTAATATGTTTGACTATGATGTGTTATTCTTATACCATTCATTGTTTAAGTATAAATTATTGACATTTCATATGCTAGTTTTAATATGAATGTTTATGTTCTGTTTAAACATTTTCTTATGAGGAATGAATTGGACTTAGTAATTGAGGGGTAGAGCCTGATATAGCTCCTCGATGCATCGATATGTATCATGAGATAATTAGATATGGAATTGGACATGGAAATTCCATATTTTATATTTGGTTTTGGCCGATGCCTTAATCATTTTTAGACATCTTGGATGAGGCCTTGACATAATGTTTCAGAATTTCTGACATTATACATTCCCTCATTATGAAAATAATATGGATGGTTCATGTGGTTATTCGACTAGTAGAATATCCATGAATATGTTTAATTATGGAATTATTTATTCAGCTCATATTTCTACCATAAAGTGTTAATGTTTATTATATGAAAAGGCACATGTTTTCAATTATTCACCATGCCAATTGTTTATATTATCTTCCACAAAATTGATTACCCTCACTGAGAATCTAAGCTCACCCCTTTCTTATATTTTATTTTCCCAATATTTCTTAGAAGTGTTTTATGACTGACCTGTAAGGATTTTATATATGATATGAATATGGTAAATTGAAAAATGTTGTTGTTGTTTTCCATTTTATAATGTAATGTAACATTCTTGTATGTAATCTATTTCCAAGACTACTAAACTGATCGGTCTTTTGGGACATGATTTCCTTGTATCATGCCAATGTTTTAAAATAATACACTGACTCTGGGTAACAGGGTTCGAGGCATTATAGTTGGAATCAAAGGGATGTTTAGCAATAACCATGGAAACTAGATTTAGATAAACTCTGATTAGGAAACATTGCCCTAAGATAGACATTGAGGATTAGTATAGGATAATTTCCTAGAATTTTGGTACTATAGAGATTTTGTGAGTTTTCCAAGATAAAAATCCCTATTTGGATAGGAGTTGGTAGAGGCGTCTCTGGAATAGATGTACCTAGAGGTAAATCCCAAAAACACTATTTTGTGCTAGACTCGAATGGGAACTATGCACAACAACGGGCCTTACTGCACTCTTGGTTACGACACTCTTGGGGGATATGCTTAAGATAATTCAAAATTTATTCACAAACCATTATGAATAATATATGAGTAAATATTCCAACTAAGAAATCATTTTTATGATTATGAGACTACATGTGTGAAAATATTCAATTAGTGTTGATAATTTTTCTAGTTTTTGGATTATACAATATGATATGATCTAACCTAGTGTGTTTCATCATTTAGAAATAGTGCCTTGAATAAGGAATGAGAACTCCCGCAATATGCATGATCTAAAGGGTAAGAAGGATCATATATTTCATAGTCTTAAGCCACTATTTATAAGGGAAATATTCTCCCATTTATTCTCATAATATGAAGAAATAGTATCATGTGTTTATAAGATAAGTGAATAATTCTCTATGTCTGATGGATTTGAGGGGAAGTAAGAGAAGAAAATGATGTTATAGAGAAATATGGACAATGGGAAGAGGGGAAAATGATATTCCCATATGTGATAACAGTGGAAAGAATCACCTTGGTAAGAATGCTTGATGGGAATGAGAGTTTTTTATAAGGGTGGAGAAAAAGGACACCTCGTACGTGATTACAAGGGTAAGAAAAAGGTTACAAATGTACAATGATTCATCTGCAAGGAGTTGGGACACTACGTGAATAAATTTCCTAATCATCAGATTATTCCCCAAATGATGCTATTAGATAATAATAAAGTTATGATACTACAAATGATGAAGAGGAATGAAGAGTGATATTATGTTGTTATTAAGGAATTATTTCATTTGAGTGTTGTAACAATGATGTACTGGTTATATGAATTATGTAAATAAATAAAGATTGTACTGCAATACTATTTAATTAAGTAATTGAGATTGTATGGTACCAAGTAATGTGACACAGTTTCAGGTTAATCTTTTTTGAAAATACATGGTTGAAGGAATGGTAAACCATAATATGGTCCTGATACATAGGTAGTGGTTTTGGAATAATATATAATTGATTTGGATAAATTTTATTGGATATTCTTTACCACCTTGAAACTAATTAATGGTTTGTTTATTCCATCATTGTTGGAATATTAAAATTTTTTGGATATAAGGAATATATGTAGAATTATATAAGGAATAAAAGAGAATGAATGTAATAAATAAGGTTTAGTGGTAATTAATTGTTTTATAGTGTTTTAAAAGAATACATGATAAAGGTTTTCACATGTTATTACGTCCAAAAAAGATCTTCATTGTGTTTCCCTTATAAATTCTGAACTGTGAGTTTGGACAGAAGTATTTTGGATAAGATTAATGGTTGGAATCTATTATGTATGACATTGGATACTATTATTAATGTTAAATCAAATCTTGAGATTATTTTTTGATTTTCATAAAAAGGACAACCTAGAGGTCGGGTGATAACCCGTCGCATCCAGCAAGGTCGCGATACTTGAACTTGCAACCTAAGGGAGACAATGGTGGATCACCTACCACTAGAATACATGATGTCATGGTTTGTATAATGTTGTTTTTTTAATGGTCTGACAAATGAATTGTAAAGTAATTATTTTTGGAACCATATATGATTAGGATAAATAGAATATTTTTGAATTATATTATCTTTTAGAGTGAAAGATGAGTTTGTGATAATAATTATTTGAAGGATGAAATTCTACTTGGTAGGTATATTTTTTCCACTTATTCTATGAATAAATTAATACTTAAAATTTAGGAATGGATATTAAAATAAAAAATGGGTTATCTTGATACCATTTGTTTTGTTGAACTGATGATATTTTACATAATGTTTGATTGATGGATTTGAGTCCATAAATTCTAACCTTGTTTGTGATTGATGACCTCAATCAATCCATATAAATATTAAATTTTTTCGTCCAATTATGAGTCTCTAATTGCCACCAATTTTCTCCTAATTGAGTTTATAATTTGGTGGTGACCTTTTCATTTCCTTTCCCTCTAATTAAAAATAAATTTTATTTACCCAATTTCCAATGTGGGATTTCCACAATGGTATTTTTCTATTTTTAACCTATTATTTTCTAAGAAAAATTTCAAATTGTGAGGTTGAAATTTATTGAAGGAGGAGAGAATGTAACACCCCAAGATTGTTTAGTACATTATCTCATTAAAGTAATTCAATATCTTGCGCTACACGCAACATCGAGTTCAAGCGCTCCACAACTTACCAAAGTAGTCATTCAAAAAGTGGTTATGAATAGTATTAACTACATTTTTAATCTTATATACTCTATATAATTTTAACATCCATATTATGTGTTTCTTAGGCATAATATAAGAACAAATTCATTTTTCCAGATAAAAGAAGTATTTTTCAAAAAATGAAATTTTACCACCTTTTAATGGAGAACACTTTTTAAAACCAATGTTTGACACTTTCATATATTCAATTTAATGAAATTAAATTTTTCTTTAGGAGAGGTACATAAAAATTTAGTCTAGATAATTTTTTTTTACTTTTCTAATAACATTCATATTTTGACGAATAATGAAAAATACTATGTTTTAATTGAAAACAAAATTTTTAATCAAAATAATTTATAGATTTAAATTATGAATTTGAATGGTTTTGAAGTATAATTATATTATATTTGTATCATTTAATACAATTTAGGTCATTATAAGTAATTTCACATTTAAATTTGACATAAGCACATGTTAATCTTTTGAGAGTTTTTACTAATTAAAAACCCGTTTTTGGTTTTCAGAACTGGAATTAATTTTAAATTAATAAATGATACTTCTATGTTTTTAATTTGGTAAAATAGACATCATTTGTGAATTCAGAATATCAAAATTATCTTTGGGTGAATTTTTTGTATTTTCCTGAAAACATTCAATTTTTTATGAATAGTGAAAAACACGGTGTTATTATTTAAAACCAACTTTTTATTTAATTAATTAGTTATTTTATTTAAATTTATTTTAATTAAAAATAGATATATAATACCTATATAAGTTTACTGAAATTCATTGGATTCATTTTATAATATAATTAGATGTATTAAATTTTATTGAACCTTTTAACCTCTTTTACCCACCTCCTAAGAGCATTTGCAAATTTGCATTGAACATTATTTTACTAATTCTGTGAGTTGAATTAAAAAAAATCCAAGAGTTACAGTTAATATCAGCAAGTAAATTTTGGTTCAATAAAATGAAAATAATTTTTGGTGAATAGTAACTTTTGACTTTTATTTACCACAGTTAAATGTAAATAGGGTAATTAAGGGTAAAAATGATATCATAATTACCCTTACATATGTCGTAATTCTATTTGAAGATCATAATTCAACCAAAAATACCTTATAAATAAAATATGATCCTCTTTGTTCCACTTGTATTGGATTAGGACATTTATTATTATTTTATTTAAATAAGAGTTTGAAGAGTTAAATTCTATGATTATTAACTAAACCATTATAAATATACGGTTAAACACAATATAAATTAAACTATAAATTTTCATTATAAATCTAAAAATATTTCATATATAATATTATTTTATTTATATTTTTTAGAAATTATATAATTTAGTTCATTTAAGACACAATGATGAGGCAATAATTACATTATTAATGAAATATTAAAATAGTTGATATTGTAAATATCCAAATAAATATAAATTGAGACTTTTGATGAGTTGAAATATTTTTTTAAGTTATTATGACATGTTATTGTTGGTTGACTAAATTTTATTTTAAGTGATAATGTTTTCATGGCTTTCAAAAAAACAAATACTAAATAGTGTCAAAATTGACATAGTTATGTTATTAAAACAAAATATTATATTATTAATTGATAGAATATTAAGAAAAATGTAAGGTTCGGAAAAAGGACTTATATAAGTATATATATATTAATAATTAACCACATGGGGTTCTCTGGGATTCTTATAGTATGTTTATTAATAATATAATAAAAAACTACAAAGAGACATGGTAAATGTCAAACTATTTAACTACGAGTTAAATATAAAAGATAAGGTTAATATGATGACCTAAACCTATCTAAAACGTATTGGTTGTAAGGTTTTTGACCCATCCCAACCTTATACTTCAAATAATTTATTTTGGAGCCATTATAAACCTAAAATTATTTTATTATAAAATAATATTTTAAACTTTTCCTAAAGTGACCCCCACCTCTCGTATAAAAGGGAACTTCCCCTTCTCTTAATTTCACACCTCCAAATCCTTTTGGATCAGCCAAACCCTACCCGAATATCCTCCCATATTTCCTCTCTTCATCCTAGATGCATTACTTTGGTCTAAAAGCCAACCTAAAAAGCTCTTTTGATCAAATCAAAAGGAATAACCTGAAGAAGAGGTAAATATTTCATCACCTCTTTCAATTTATTTTCTTCTTCCACTTCCTCTTTCTTTGTTTTCTACATTATAAAATAATAACTCCAGTATAATATATATATTGTGATGTTATTATAAAAATGGTACAACCATATTCATTATTCTATCCATCCAATAAATGACAGATTCATGATATCTGCGCATGTAAGGATTACCGTCTCCACATCGTGGTGTAGTTTGTTATTCAGACCCTTCATTATTTGGATGGGTAAAATAATGAGTATAATTGATGTAAATAATAAATATAACATGTTAATGAGTCTTTATATATGATATAACATCCAATTACATACTATTTCACCATCAATATAATAATATTGTCGCTCATGCATACGTATAGATTATCGTCTCCACGATGCGATGAGATTCATTTCCACATTCACCATTCAACGATGATTATAAAAATATATATCATTAATAAGAATGTAATACATGAAATAATAATGATACTGGAGACATATATATATATATATGTACTTACATATATCTTGTTCACTCAGTTCCGTTCAAAACGATATACAAACAGAAACAACGTTTATGCATACGTACAACCAACCGTCTCCATAAACGGTGTTTTCCATTTCATATATATGTCTCATATACATATTTATAATCTAAATATATATGATATATAAATCAAGTTTTATATTATGGAAGTATTTTAATCATTATCTAAGTTATACAATCAAGAGTAACAAGTTAAAACACGTACGATAAAGAAAGTTATTATTACCCGAAATGATAATTTAACATGAAAATTATTATTAAATTGGTAGTATAAAGTCATAAATGAATCATGTATGATATTATAAAAATTAATATGGTTTTGGTATAATTTAATAACATACTATGGACACTATACAAGAGGTTAAACGTACCCTCGACCAAAGAAAAGTGCAATGTAAGGGTTTATTCCATAATCTCTTTATTATCAGAGTTTGTTTCTACGTAAGTATCTACTGGGACCTCTTTATCATCAACATCCATGTTTTTTTAGAAATTTATTTCAAATCATTTTCACTATTTACTAGACAATGGGTTAAATTAATTTATATCCTTCTTCGGCCTTATATGATTAGAAAAGAATCTTTCTGTCCTTTTCCAAACAAGGTACTTTATGAGCTTTTTGACAAAATTAAGGTAAGAATTATTTTTAACTTATACAGTGAGTGTGGCTATTTTCAGCAGTTATCGTTGAAGCTTCCCTTACAGTATTTTATGTATATTTTCGAAATAAATGTTTTCTTTTATAATTATATGACTTTTAAATGACTTAAAAATAGAAAGAGATATTTCTCTAAAAAAAGTTTTGATTTCATCTATGTCAACATCCTTTAGATGGATTTTAAGCTTGTTTGAAGTTGATTTATTATGATACAAATCTTACATATTGTATTAAAGATTTTGTGATATGTTTGACTATGGATGTGATATTATTATACCATTAATGGTTTATGGTTAAAATACTAACATTTCATATGCTAGTTTTAATACGAATGTATATGTTATGTTTAAACCTTTTTATATGAGGAATACATTGGACTTAGTAATTGATGGGTTGAGCCTGCTATATCTCCTCGATACATCTATTGGTCTAATGAGAAAATTAGACGTGGAATTGGCTGAGGCCTTTCCCAATTTGATATATGGTTTTGGCTGTGGCCTTTATCATTTTTAGACATCTTGGATGAGGCCTTGAAAAAATGTTTCAGAATGTTTGGAATTATACATTTTCTCATTATGAAAATAATGTTAATGGTTCGTGTGGTTATTCAACTAGCATAATACCCATGACTATGTTTTATTATGGAATTATTTACCTAGGTCATATTTCTACCATAAAGTGTTCATTTTTATTCTTTGTAATGGAATGTGTTTTCAATTATTCACCATGCCTATTATTTATTTTATCTCTTGCTAAATTGTTTACCCGTACCAATCATCTGATCCCACCCCTTTCTTATGTTTTATTTTCCAAGGATTTCTAAGAAGTGTATTATGACTGACCTAAAGGGATATTTAAAGGGATATCAATGTGGTCAATGGAGATAATTTTGTTGTTGTTTTTCATTTTATAATATAATGTAATGTTCGTGTATGTAATATATTTCCAAAAATTCTAAACTGATCGGTATTTCGGGACGTGATTTACTTGTATCATTCCAATGTATTAAAATAATGCATCGACCCTGGGTAATTGGGTTTGGTGCATTACAGTTGGTAATATATGGAGGTTTAGCAATAAACATGGAAACTAGATTTAGATAAACTCTGATTAGGAAACATTACCCTAAGATAGGTTTTGAGTATTTGTATTGAAGAACTTCTAAAAATTTTGGCACTGTAGATATTTTGTGAGTTTTACAAGAAATACATCCCTGCCTGGATAAGAGTAGGTAGAGGCAGCTCTGTCACAGATGTACCTTGGGGTAAACCCCAAAAACACCATTATAGCAAGACTCAAATGGGAACTGGTGCACAACAACAGGCCTTACTGCACCCTTGGTTATGACACTCCTGAGAGATATGCTTTGGATAATTCACATTTTATTTACAAACCATTATGAAGGATATATGAGTAAATATTCCAGCAAAGAAACCATATTTTTGATTATGAGACTAGTTGTGTGAAATTTTTTAATTAATGTTGATAATTTTTCTTGTTTTTGGACTATAAAGTATGATATTATCTAACCTAGTGTGTGTCGTCATTTAGAAATGGTGCCCAGTAGAAGGAATGAGAACTCCCGTAATATGCATGATCCAAAGGGTAAGAAGGATCATAGATTTTATAGTCTTAATCCATCATTTAGATAGAAAATAGTCTCCCATGTATTCTCATCATATCAAGATATAGTATCATGTGTTAATAAGATAAGTGACAAATTCTCAATGTCCTATGGCTTTGAAGTGAAGCAAGAGAAGAAAAGGATGGTATAGAGAAAGATGGATAAAGGGAAGAAGGGGGAAAAGGATTTTCCCATATGTGATAACTGTGGAAAGAATCAACTTGGTAAAAATTCTATAAGGTAATGAGAGTTTGTTATAAGTGTGGAAAAAAGGATAACAAGTACATGATTTCAAGGGTAAGAAAAATGTTAAAAATCAACAATGCTTCATCTACAAGGAGTTGGGACACTACACGATTCAATGCCCAAATCATCAGAGTATTCCCCAAATGATGTTATTAGATAATAATCATGTTATGATACTACCCTAGATAAAGAGGAATGACTATTGTTATTATGTTGTTATTAAAGAATTATTTCATTTGAGTGTTGTATCAATGATGTACTCATTATATGAATTATGGTAATAAATAAGTATTATACTGCAATACTACATCATTAAGGATTTGAGATTGTATGGTACCAAGTAATGTGACAAAGTTTCATATTAATCTTTTTGGAAAATACATGGTTCATGGAATTGTAAACCATAATATGGTCCGGATACTAATGTAGTGATTTTGAAATAACATATGATTGATTTGGATAAATTTTATTGGATTTTCTTGACTACCATGAAACTTATTAATGGTTTTCTTATTCCATCATTGTTGGAATATTCAAAAATTGTAGATAAAAGGAATATATCTAGAATTATATAAGATTTAGAGAGAAATAATCTAATCAATAAGGTTTTGTGGTAATTCATGGTGTTAGAGTGTTTCAAAAGAATACATGATGAAGGTATTCACATGTTATGACGTGGAAAAAAGGATCTTCATTGTGTTTACCTTCCTTATAAATTTTGTACTATGAGTTTTTACATATGTATTTTGGATAATTCTAAAGGTTGGAATCAATTATGTTTGACATTGGATACTATTTTACTGGTTAAATCAATTTTTGAGATTATTTTTGGATTGTTATAAAAATGACTACCCGGAGATCGAATGATAACCCGTTGCGTCTGGCAAGGTCGTGAGACTTGAACCTACAACCGAAGGGCGAAAATGGTAGATCACCTACCACTGGCATACATCATATTATGGTTTGTATAATTTAGTTTTTTTAATGCTCTGAAAAATTAATTATAAATTCATTATTTTTGAAACCTTATATGATTAGGATAAATATAATATTTTTTAATTCTATTATCTTTTGGAGTGAAAGATGATTTTGTGGTAGGAATTAGTTGAATGATGAAATTATACTTCTCAAGTATATTTTTTCCTCTTATTATATGAATAAATTAATACCTAAACTTTATGATGGGATTTTAAAACTAAAAATGGGTTATCCTAATAACATATTTTTTGTTGAACTGATGATATTTTACATCATCTTATATTCATGGCTTTGAGGCCCTCAATTTTACACTGGTTTGTGATTGGTGACCTCAATCAGTCCCTATAAATATTTACATTTTTCCTCCAATTATATGTCTTTAATTTCAACCAATTTTCTTCCAATCGAGATCATAATTTGGTGGTGAATTGTTCAATCCCTTCCCCTCTTATTAAGACTAAATTTTATTTACCCAATTTCTGATGTGGGATTTCCACAAAGCTATTTTTCTATTTTTAAACATTTATTTTCAAAGAACAATTTCAAATTGTGAGGACACAATTTACTGATGGAGGTTATAATGTAACACCCCACAATTTCATAGTACATTATCCCATTAATGTAATTCAATATCTTGTGCTACACGCAACACAGAATTTGAGTGCGCCACAACTTACCAAACTAGCCGTTCAAAAAGAGGTTATGAATATTATTAACTTAATTTTGAATCTTATATACTCTATATAATTTTAACTTCTATATTATGTGTTTCATAGATATAATACAAGAACGAATTCATTTTTTTTGAGATAAAATAAGTATTTTTAGAAAAATTCAATTTTTCCACCTTTTAATGGAGAACCCTTTTTAAAACCAATATTTGACACTTTTATGTATTCAATTTAATGAAATTAAATTCTTCTTTAGAAGTGGAACTTACAAATTTAGTTTGGATACATTTTTGGTAATTTTCTAATAATTTTCATATTTTGATGAATAGTGAAAAATACTATGTTTTAACTGAAAACAACTTTTTTAATCAAAATAATTTATAATGTTAAATTATGAATTTGAATGGTTTTGAAGTATAATTAGATTATATTTATATCATTTAATACAATTTAAGTCATTATAAGTAATTTCACATTGAAATTTGACATAAAGACATGTGAATCTTTTGATAGTTTTTACTTTTTTAAAACCCTATTTTTGTTCTTATGAAATGTGGTTAAATAATATGAAAATAATTATTGTTGAATTGTAATTTTTGACTTTTATTTACCACGGTTAAAAATAAATAGGGTAATTAAGGGTAAAAATGATATCATAATTACCCTAAAAATGTCTTAATTCTATTGGATGAGTATAAATCGACCAAAAAACATTAGGAATAAAATATTATCCTCTTTGTTCCACTTGGTCTAGATTACGACATTTATTATTATTTTATTTTAGGAAGAGTTAAAAGAGTTAAATTGGAACTTTATTTACTAAAAAAAATTTAATATAGGGGTACACACAATATAAATTCGACTATAAATATTCATTAAAAATATAAAAATATTTTCTACGTAATGGTATTTTATTAATAATTTTGAGACCTTAAATAATTTAATTTATTTATGACACAATGATGATGTATTAATTATCTTATTAATGAAATATTAAAATAAATATCCAAATAAATGTAAATTGAGACTTCTGATGAATTCTACTAATTTTATTGGTTAATATGACATGTAAGGGTCTGTTAAATAAATATTATTAGAAGTGATAAAGTATTTATGGATTTCAAAAAAAATGAAATACTAAATAGTGTCAAAATTGACATAATTAAGTTCTTAAAACAAATATTATATTATTAATTGATAGAATTTTTATAAAAATCTAAGGTTCGGAAAAAGGACTTAGATAAAGTTATATATATTAATAATGAACCACATGGGGTTCCCTTGTCTGGTTATGGTAAGTTTATTAACCACATAATATAAAAATATAGAGAGATATGGTAAATGTCAAAGTATTTAACAGAGAGTTAAATCTAAAAGATAAGGTTAATATGATGACCTAAACCCGTCTAAAATGTCCTGGTTAAGAGGTTTCCGAACTATACCCACCTTATCATTTAAATAATTCATTTTGGAGCCATTATAAAACTAAAATGATTTTATTATAAAATAATATTTTAATCTTTTCCTAAAGTGACCCTCGCCTCTCTTATAAAATGGAACTTCCACTTCTCTAAATTTCACCCTCCAAAGAATTTTCCCTCAGCCAACTCCTACCCAAATATCCTACCAACATTCCTCCCTTCATCTAAGGGAATTCCTCTATTCAGAAAGCGAACCTAAGGAGCCATTTTGATCAAATTAAAAGGAAGAACCTGAAGAAGAGGTAAATATTTCATTACCTCTTTCTAGTTCATTTCTTCTTCAACTTTCACTTTCTTTGTTGTTTGCATTCTAAAATAATAAATCTATTATCTTATATAAACTATTAAGTTATTTTAAAAATGGTACAACCATATTCATTATTCCAACCATCCTATAAATGACAAAGTCACCACACATGTGTACGTACAAATTACCGCCTCCAAGTCATGGTGTAGTTTGTTATTCAAACACTTCATTATTTGGATGGGTATAATAACGAGTATAACTGATGTAAATAATAAATAAAACATGTTAATGATTATGTATTTATTATATACTATCCAATTACATATGATTTCACCATCAATATAATGATATTGTCGCTCGTGCATACGTAGGGATTACCGTCTCCACGACGTGATGATATTAATTTCCACGTTCACCATTCAATGATGATTATAACAATATATATAATTAATAAGTGTGTAATGTATGAAATAACAATGATATTTGATATATATATATATATGTATATTTATGTACTTACATATATCTTATTCACTTAGATCTGTTCAATATGATATGAAAATGGATACAATGTTAATGCATATGTATGACATACTGTCTCCATAAATGGTGTTTTCCAATTCATATATATGTCTATTATACATATTTATATTCATAATATATATGATATAAAAATCAGGTTTTATATTCTGGAATTATGTAAATCATGGTCTAATTGATACAATCAAGGGTGACACGTTAAAACACATACGATAAAAAATGTGATTATTACCGAAAATGTTAATTTAACATGGAAATTATTATTAAATGGGTAGTATAAAGTCATAAATGAATCATGTACGATATCATACATATTAATAAGGTTCAGTTATAATTTAATAAAATACTATGGCCATTATACATGAGGTTAAACATACCGTTGACCAAAGGAAAGTGCAGGGTAAGGGTTAATTCCACAATCTCTTTATTATCCGAGGTTGTTTTTACGTAATTACCAACTGGGACCTCTTTATCATCTGCATCTATGTTTTCTTAAAAATCTATATCCAAACATCTTTAAAATTTACTAGAAAATTTTTAAAAGTCATTTATACCATTATTTGACCTTATATTCTTTGAAAAGAATCTTTCCATCATTTTCCAAACAAGGAATTGTATGACCTTTTCGAAAAAATTAAGGTAAGACTGTCTTTTTAACTTATAAGTTGTGTGTGGCTATTTTCCACCATTATAACATAGTCGAAGCTTCCCTTAAAAGATTATATGAATATTTTCAAACTAAATGTATTATTATATTATATTATTACTTTTAAATGATTTCAAAATACAAAGAGATATTTCTCTAAAAAAAGATTTGATTTCATCTATTTCAATATACTTTTGATGGATTTGAAGCTTGTTTGAAGTTGATTCATTATTATAGAAATATTCCATATTGTATTGATTGTTTTTTGATATGTTTGACTGTGGATGTGTTATTCTTATACCATTAATGGTTTATGTATAAATTATTGACATTTCATATGTTAGTTTTAATAGGAATGTTTATGTTATATTTAAACCTTTTCATATAAGGAATGAATTGGACATAGTAAATGATGGGTGGATCCTGCTACAGCTCCTCAATGCATCAGTAGGTCTAATGAGACAATTAGACATGGAATTGGCCGAGGTATTTCCCAATTGGATATATGGTTTTGGCTGAGGCCTTAATCATTTTTAGACTTCTCGGATGTGTCTTTGAAAACATCTTTCAGAATTTCTGGTATTATACATTCCCTCATTATGAAAATAATATTGATGGTTCATGTGGTTCTTCAAATAGTAGAATACCCATGATTTTTTTTATTATGGCATTATTTACTCATCTCATATTTTTGCCATAAATTTTTCATGTTTATTATTTTTAAAGGAATGAGTTTTCAATTATTCACCATGCCTATTGTTTATGTTATCTTCCGCTAAATTTTTTACCCTTACTGAGAATCTGAGGTCACCCATTTTTTGTGTTTTATTTTCCCAGGATATCCAAGAATTGTATTATTACTGACCTGTAGGGATAGTCTATGGGATATAATTGTGGTCGATTTGGGCATTGTTGTTGTTGTTTTTAATTTTATAATATCATGTAACATTCATTTATGTAATAAATTTCCATGACTGCTAAATTGATCGGTTTATTGGGACGTAATTTTGTTGTATCATGCCACTATATTAAAATAATGCACCGACTCCAGGTAACTGGGGTCGGGGCATTACACTCGTCTAAGTCAATCATGCACAACGATGTTCAATAGCCATTGTAAACCTTATGAAATACATGGATAACAGATTTCAAGAACTACTAGGCTAAATAGCTACAAGCATACAACAACATTAAATAAAAAACACTCCATCCTAACAACACTAGGCATGGAAAACAATCATCCTACCAAGAAAAACTAGAACTAATGGCCAATATCAGTTCAAACATGGAAAATAACATCCATATCAAGGTAAATAAACCTATTGAGAATCAAAAAATCACTACTCAACCATACAAGGAATATCATTCTTTAATGGGATTAAATACCTAACCACTCAATACCACATTCTAGGGTATTGGGTACTTTTGCGCATAATATTTTAAAGAATAACTATGAAAAGGAACAAACCATCTACCTCGGCGTTGTAAGACCGATATACTCCAGAATCATCACTGGAATCATCCTAGAACGACGTAGATCTACAAAAATGTCAAAAACTCTTAGATGGGGATATCTCACAGAAGGAGGGAAATTAAGAAATTAGGCTCTATAAGAAAGAAGAGCTCACTATGGCAATTCTGATGCAATCGATAGCGATTTAATCGGAGAATGGTTGATCAATCATGAGCTCGGAGAATATTCGTCGACTTAGGTTGCTCCTTGATGAGACAGGCTGAGAATAAGAGGTTTCTGTCAACTAAACACGGACCTGATTCATTTAATTAATTAAAAATAAAAGTACATAGTGTATTCTTTAAAATTACATGGTGTATACAAGCCTTAACCAGCCCCCGCATTAGGCGGTCTCTAGGTTACCCCACACGGCCATGTAAACAGCCATTACACTGCTAGTAGACGGTCACCCACGACAACTGGGTACATGGTGTGTACTCAAATGTACACGGTGTGTAATCCTTAAATTTAAAAAAACACATCTCTTTCTCAAAACACCATAAAAATAAGATTCATACCAGAAAAGAAAATAGGGGTTCTTATAGATCTAAATCCTAGTAATGGAATAAATATAGAATAACATGAATACGGTAACACATGTTAGAAAATAGGATTATATATGAGAGATAAAAGGGGAGAGAATCTTAAACATCATCAATGAGGCATGGTATTACAGGATAACATAAATGAAACATGGGAAATGTGGAACAAAACATAAAACATTACATCATAAACATTTTCAAAAGATAAATTAAATTATATAATGATGGGAAAAGTCTCATGATAGATTAGGTTCACTTTTTAATCCCTTGGGTTCCATATCATGACACAAACCATTACCTAATGCATTGGTGCACTATACAACTATGGGTGCACCCGTCACTTTCATTTCATTCTCAGGCTTAAGTGTTCCATGTTGATCATGCAACAACAATTCATTAATCATAATATTTTATCACATGATCGTAAATTTAAGAGTACATACATAAGTTACCAAATAAATAATTATTAAGTTTATAAAGGTGAAAACCCTTTATTGGAAATGGGTACACATATTGACTACGTATTTTTTTGTCATCGAAAATCACAATAAAAATTCGGCAGTATAACAGGGGAGTATGAATGTTAATGGGAGAGATTAATGAGATTTCAATGTGTTTATCATCTTTTGGGCATAAAATTAAACTTATGGGGTATATGTAGGAACATATCCTAATATTATTAAATGATGATAAAAGACATATGATAATGAAGATTCTTTAATAACGAAGAGAAGGTCAGGATCCCTTACACTAAGGGGGTGATTCTAAGTGGATGGTAGGAGCTTCTTAAGAGATTGAGGGTACCATGGGAGTAATATAAAGTGTGTATAGAAGATTAAAGAAGGTATAAAATTATTTTTAGTGATGATAAATGGGATCTTGGATTGGTTTATATTGGAAAAGATAGGGGAATTCATTATTATTTCTCAAATATAGATTTTGGACTCTATTAAATAAAATAAACAAAACCAAAAACTGTACATTTTCTCCCATGGATTCTTAAAAAGGGTAGTATTTATAATTATTTAATATTTCCAATTTCATAAATTGTTAAAATATTACCCTTGATGATGTGGAAGTGAGTCATGTCATCAAATTAATGATTTTAAATCCTCAAAATATATTATAGGTTTTGGAGGATTCAAAATGGATTTATTAAATTAATATAATAAACATAAAATCACATTATTCTAAATTTAAAACAAATATTTGGTTTTGGATTCCATTTTTAGTATTTATTACATCACTTTTGAGGTATTATAATGTTATAGTACACACCGTATATTTATACCATATTTAATTTTAATCTGAAAATTTTATTATCATTGAAAACTATGAAAAATGAATTATAGGATAATTTTGATAATATGATTCTAAAAATAGTATTAATTTTATCTTAATCGTTTTATAAATATATTAATTTTCAATGTTTAAAAAATAATCGATATTTATTGAAAATGATGGGTTTTTGGACAATAACGGTTTTCAAACCCTTATAAAAATTACATTTTCTTTCAGAAAAATTATATTATTTTTTATATTTAATAAAAATAATTTCATAATAATATTTCAATAAAATAATATTTATTTTAAAATCCATTAATTGATCAAAATAATCTCATTAATTGAAATTAAATGTTACCAAAAATTATACTCTTTGTTTTATCGTATCAAAATAAAAATAATTCAGAAAGAAACAATTATAATATTAAAATATATTCCACATTATATAAAATATACATATTCATATTATTAGGGTATTCATATATATCGCATTAATACACCATAAAACACCCTAAGAGTAAGGTGTGCGATGGTGGGGCTATCAGTAGGTGGTTCGGTGTACACGATTTAGGTCGTGATCTCACGGAGATTGAACTTATCTCGTTAATGGTTTCTATAATTATTAAGTGGTTTGATCTCATCATGGGTATGGTGAAGGTAAAATCCCAGTGATGTTATATTCCATACAATCTCCAAAAACAGTATTTATAGGGTATTATCATACTAGTTGAGGCCATCATACACTTTTCCTATGTAATTTTGATTTGTTAAAACCCTATATTTATACTTTTCATCTGATGATTGTTAAATGGAAATATTATCATTTGTAATGACATAGAAAGGTCTTTTAAATTTGATAATAAAACCAAAAAATTTCAGGTGTTTTATATAACTATAATACAAAATAAAATATATAATTTAATCCCTAATATATATTTTTTATAAATGTTTGGGTAGTTACAATCTTCCCCCCTTTAGAAATCTCTCCCATGAAATTTTTATTTCCCACACTAAAATAGATGAGTGTAATTTTGTTTCATCACCTCCTCTAGATCCCACATTACTTCTTCAAACTTATCATTTCTCCCCAACACTTTGACTAGATTCATTGTCTTATTCCATATAATGTTTTCTTTAGGGTCTATAATCTTCAATGAAAGCTCCTCATGTGAGGGATCATTCTCCCATGGAACCACCTCTAGATTGAGTAAATGTAAGGGTTATGGTTTGTACTTCCTCAATAAGGATACTAGGAATACACTATGTACTTCAGATAGGTTACGTGGGAGTGTTAGTCAATAGGCCACAACTCTGATTTGATCAAGGATCTCAATGGGAGTGATTGGAATAATATTTCCTTTATTCCCAAATCCCATGAATTTATTCCTTGGAGATATATGGAGGAATACCATGTCCTTAATATAAAACTATAGGTCCCATTGATGATTTTCAGTATGGATCTTCTATCAACACTTGGTATCCTTGATGTGTTGTTGAATGCTCTTTATGTTTTCCACCATTTCCTTGACCATTTTATGACCTAGTAGTTTTTGTTCCCCAAATACATCCAAACATATAGGTGTTTTACACCTCTTCCCATAAAGGTCTTCATAGGGAGACATTTAGATTCTTGAGGGGAGACAATAATTGTATGAGAACTCAACCAGAGGAAGATGATGATCACATCCTCTTTTGAAGTCAATTGAGAATGATCTCAACATTTCATAAATTATCTAGATAATTTTCCCTAATTTTCTTTTAGTTAGATCATGATAAGTTGTGTTTAAGTTCAGCTGAGTATTTAGATCATGACAGAGACTCGACGAGAACATAGATTTTAATATTGGATCTCGATCATATTTAATCAATATTTCTATACCATGCTGCTTCACCACTTCTCTAATGTTTATCCTTTCACGTTGATTTAGTGACATGTCCTCTCATATCATAGTGAAGTGTTTAGTATTTGTAAAATAATTCCACCATAACCCATATAGAATTACTTCCTCTTGATGTCTTTATAAGAATAGTGATAACATCTATTGTGATGTTTTCCCATTACCATGTTGGTATGGGTAACAGTTGAATCACCCCCTTTTATTTTCTCCTTTTATCATTCACATTTTGATATATAATACATCTTTAAGGATATTCTATGATCACATTCTTCATTTTTTCCCACCAAAACTACTATAAGAGATCTCGATACATCTTTGTGATTCCTAGATGGATTAAAACAATTTATCTATGTGAATCCTCCAAAAAATCCTTATTCAAATTAGTATTCGATGGTACACATAGTTGTGAACCAGATCTCGCAACTCCATCATTAACATTGAACTCAGATGATTTCCATTTTCATATATCAAAAAAAAATATAATTCACACATCATCTCTTTAATAATCCTTTATCATCTCTAGAGGTAATGGTTTATAAATCATTTGTGGAAGGATTTATGATGTCCCTTCCTTAATGAATCCCATTTCCATCCAGTTAAAATATATGAATATCAAATTCCCCTCCAATATCATCAATGATAACATTATTGGATCCTTTATACATAGATCATATTCCACTTTATAATTTTTTTAGGATATTAGTGTATTGAAAAGTCACAGTCATTGATAATATCAAACCACATTCGTTTGTCTAAATAAATCACTTTTTGAATGAAAATGTACTTGTGAATTTTGTGATCAATATATATTTCCCACTTCTCCCCAAAGAGAAAATGTCTCTAGATTTCTAGCATGAAGATCACTACAGCCAACTCTAAATCATGTGTTGTGTAGTTTTATTCACAAACATTCAATTTCCTTGAATAATAGGTCATAACATTACATTCAACAAAAACACACAACCCAATACCTTCTTTTAATAATCACTATGTATGATGAAAATATCTCCACTCTTGGGTAGCATTGGTATATGTTCAATGATAATATTCTTTTTCAACTCCTTTAAGATCTCCTATCATTCATCATTCCAAACAAACATGAATCCCATCCATTTTTGGTTATTTAGAGGATTTTACAATCGTGAGATGTTTATCACAAATCAAAGATAGTACCAATAAAATCCAGGGAAACTATGGATATATATCATGGATTTTGACCTCATCCACCCTTCAATTGAATATTTTTTTAAGGTTCCACATATATCTAAATTTTTGTCATAAAATTCCTAAAGAATGATAATTCCATCAACCGGAAATCAGATTTTATGTACTTGTAATAAAATTTCTCCTTTTATAATGTCTTTAGCATAGTACTTAGACACCTTTCATTATTCTCCTTTATTTTTTATTATACTTTAGTATCATCTATATGAACTACCATAAATTTGTTGAGGAAATCTATATATACTCCACTCATCAAGACCACAAGGATTATAAGAGTAGTATTGAGTCTGAAAGGAATTATTGTCAACTCAAAATGCATGTAACTAATATGAAAACAAATCTTGGGGATACCCTCCTTCATTAACCTAACATGGTAAAACGTGGACCACATATCCACCCCAAAGAAGTATTGTTCTCCACATAGATAATTGAACAATTAATTAATCCATGGAAGAGGAAAACTTTTATTTATCTTGATCCTGATGAGCTCTTGATAATCAATGCAAAGGCATATTGAACCATCCAAATTCATGATGAAGAGGACTGGTGCACCCCATGGTAATTCACATGGCTATATGAACCATTTATAAATATTATTCTCTAGCTATTTCTTTATCTCCTCAACTTCCAAAATATCCATTCTATATAGAGTTTTGGATAATGGTAACACCCTAGGTATAAGGTCAACTAGAAATTAAACCTCTCCACTATGAGGATGACCATATAATTCTTTAGAAAACACTTTATTGTATTCCCTCATAATAAAAATGTCCTAAAGGATGATCATTTCCTTATAATCATTCATTTGATCTAGATATGTTTTCATAAAGGTTAATAATATCCATGACTGAGAAATTGGTACTATATAAGATTCATCCATCTCCTTGTATTTGTACAGAATCAGAGGATGATTCATGATATGGAGGTTGATTTTATTCTTGCATAAATTTATGTAGGCTCTATATAGGGAAATCCAATCCATACCAAGAATTCCATCAAATTCCACTAAAGGGAGTTTTATAATTCTCACTGGTATGTTCAACCAAAAAATTTGGACATTTTATGAGTTATATAATTGGGATGAAATAATTTATCCCTTTATCATTTTCACAAAAATTCACACTTTTTCTTCGAATGTGTTTTGATAATAAAAAAGTTAGTTTTCACTCATAGAAACAGATTCGAAATGTATGATTTATATTCATGAATGAATATATATTATACCTATAAACACGTTTTTGATGATATCCAATCAATAGTTGTGATGGAAAAATCACTCCCTTTCTTCCCTTGAGGTTGTTGGTTGTCTCTAAAAACCATTATCTTAGGGGATTGGTTTGAAATGTTTATTGGTTCATGGAAGTTGAAAAAATGAAGAATGTGGTGAGGGTAGAAATGAGTGTTCCTTTTCTCCATCACATTAGTGGGTTTCTCCAACTTGTAATCACTAGTTATGTGTCCTTCTTTCATCCACCTAAATAATTTCCTCATTTCCATTAGGAAATTTCATGGGTGTTGTTTCTACAACATTGAAAAGGGGGATATTGAAATTTCTTCTCACTATTAGATTAGTTCATCAGAACTCTATAATTAAACTCAATTTTTTTCTTTTTATCCTCATTTTACCCTTGAGATCCATCAATCTCCATATCAACATTGAGGATATATAGAACAATTTCCTCTTAGATGTTAGAGTTTTGGATATATAGGTATTTTCATACACTATGGTTTTTACAAAAAAATGTAGTGGTCAACCATGAAATCAGGAGAAAAAAAATTGTTGTATCGTGAAAGTCTTGTGAAGTTTTCCTCGTATTCCCTGATGGATTCATCATAATATTTTATTTAGGGTAATAAAATACTTTTACATTTTATGTCGGAGAGTTTTAGGTAAAAAATTATTGATATTTTTTTGGAATTGCATCCATCCCTTTAGATTTGACCTCTTCCTCATCCTCTATATTGATAATCAATGTCAACCACTAATCATCTTTTCCCTCCATATGATATACATCTAGTAGAACCATCTCTTTCTCAAATCATTGAATTTTGAAGAATATATTCTCGATGGAGTTGATCCATTTTTTCATGATTAAAGGATCATATGATCTATTTAAAGTCAGATTCCTTTTTCATATAAAGGTCTCAACTATAGCATATTATTTCTTATGGAGATTTGGGTGCTGCTTTTGATCTAGGTTTCTATTCAGAACCTGAATCATTTGAGAGAGTGTCAACAAAATTTTCATGATTCCTAATCCCATCAGGTTGGGCATCTTGTTGGGAATTCAAAACATTTCCCTTCACATTGGTTGTTTACTCAATTATTCATATTTTGGAAAATTTTCTGAAAAAAGGTAAAATTATGGATGGGTATTTTAAATTATTAAACACATAAATGGGAAACCAATGATGTTAAAGGTATAAATTATCAATGACATTTATTTATTATCTTATGAATTTCTTAGATTCAATCAATGTTATCCATTATCTATTTCTCAACATATACTCCAATGTTAGTTTTTATTACCATAATAAATTTTCATAATGGGAATATTAATTTAAAAAATCATATCTCTTAGGAGTGTCAAATTATGTCTTCAACAAGATCGTTTTTATACACTAGTTCATAGTCGAGTCTAGCTCAATGCAGTGTTTTCAGGTTTATCACTATGTTCATCTATACCATAGCCAAATATACTTTTAGTATATAGATAAGGATTAATTTTATTGATAACCCACTTAATCTATAATTTACAATAATTTAGGGTAGTTCTATTATATATAGTTTTATCCCTTAAGCTTTTTCTAGAGTTTTCTAATCCCTATCACCAAAATAGCTAAATTTACATTGAGACCAACTATGAAAACCCTTCTCTTTATTACATATTAATTAATGATCTATTACATAAGAGTACATTGATTATCATCAGATTGATCGATAAGTCTTGTATATTTTTGAATTAGGTAAATTACATAACAACATAAAACATGTGATATAATTTTTTTTTTCAAAACATCCTTAACATGCTCATATTATTCTGTTATACTTAAAACTAAATGGGTTAATCTTGGGAAATGCATAATAAAGGGTTGAGATTTAAATCACAATAATGTAATAAACACGGAATTATATTATACAATAGGAATATCAATGTTACATAAAATGTTTGAGAATCATAAACATGAAAAAGGAAGAAGGGTATAGTAGGATACTATAGACGTAACATTGGAAATGTTGAAATTACTTAAAACACAACATCATAAACATAGTTCATTGTAAACTGACTAGACATCATGATGGAAAAATTTTGGTGATAGATAATGTTAACTCCATAATTATCTTAATGATTTCTCATGATACTAAAACATTACCCAATGCATGGGAGCACTGTATAATTTTGGGGGCACCCATTACATTCATTTCATTCTCATGATTAATTGTGCCACATAGATTATACAACATGGATTAATTCAAAATAATATTTTATTTCAAGGTAAAGGAGTGTGGAATAAATACATTTAATTCAAAAATCCATAATTATATGTTCGTAATGTTGAACACCCTTGATAAGTATTGGGTGTGGGTATTTACAACATGGTTTCTTGGTATGGAAAATCGCAGTGAAATTCCAGTAGCATAATGAAGTTCTTGAATGTTCATTGGAAGGAATGAATAAAGTGAAAGGGTAATATAATCATTAAGACATAAAATTTATAGTAAAGGGTATCTATGAGAACATATCCAAAAATTAGGAAATATAGATGAAAGACAAAATATAAAGGAGATATTTGAATAAAGAGTAGAAGGAGAAGATTCATTACCTTGAGAGGATGATTTCAAATGCTTGGGAGGAGATTCATTAGAGCTTGCGGGAACCTTGGGAGGAATATATAGAGGGGAGGTATGATTAAAGATGTGATCTAAGTAATTTTAGTGAATATAAATGGAACCTTTTGTGGGATTATAAAGGAAAAGAGGGAGGAATTCCTTATTATTTCACAAAATTAGTTTTTGGACTCTATAAAATAAAATAACCAAAACCACAAACCTTATAATGGTTTTTACCATGTTTTATTTAAAAAGAGAGTTTTTTTTGTTATTTTATAAGGATAAGGTCCTAAATTATTAAAACAATATCATCGTTTATGTGAAAGTAAGTCATTTCCTATAAGAAATGTTTTTAAAAGATAAAAATATAATATAGGTTTTCAAGGATTCATAAATGCTTTAAAAAAATTAATTAAATAGACATAAAAGAAAATTACAGGAAAGGAGAAACATATAATTGTTCTTGTATATTATTTATGTTATTTATTACTACACTTTTGGGATATTATTATGTTATAATACACACCATATATTTATACCGTGTTAAATTATTACCCAAAAATTTGAATGTCTAAGAAAATTATGAAAAATTCTCCATTTGATAATTCTAACATTATGATTACAAAAATAATATTAATTTTATATAATTTTTTTTATTCATATGTGAATTTTTACTTTTAAAATAAGGATTAGTATTTATTGAGGAATGATGGGTTTTTTGAAATTAATAGTTTTTCAAACCCTTATAAAAATTTCATTTGACTTAAAAAATTATATTATAATTTATATTAAAGAAAATGTATTTATTAATAAAATTTCAATAAAATAAAATTTATTTAAAAATTCATTAATTCTGAAAAATAAATTCGTTAAATGAATTTCAATATTAACTAAAACTATAATTTCTGTTTTATTGTATCAAAATCAAAATCTTTTATAGAGGAATAATATTAAGATTAAAATATATTAATTATGATATATAATATAAATATTCATATTATTTTGGTCTTGATATATATACCTTTAATACACTAGAAAAATCCTTAATAGTAAGGTGCACGGTGTTGAGACTTTCAATGGGTGGTTTGACGTACTGTGTTTGGGTCTTGATCTAGAAGAGATTTAATTTCTCTTATAAATGGTTTCGATCATGTATAGGTTATTGGATCTCATATTGAGATTGGAAAATATAAAAGATTTGTGATTTTATCTCCATCAGAGGCTCTCATAAATGGCCTTCATATGGTATAAACCTACTGGTTGTGGTTTTCACTTCCTTTGTCTCTGTCAATTGGATTTGTTAAAACCCTATATTTATACTAGTCATGAGATCACTGTTCAATGGATATATTACCAATGGTAATGAAAAATAATGTACTTTTAAACATGATAATGAAACCAATTAAGTGCATATGTTTTAAGCAACTATAATACATAATAATTTATTTAATTAAATCACTAGGGTAATATTATTTTTATCATTTTGGGTCATTAAAAAATGTTTTAAATAATAATTTATATGATTTGATAGTTAATTTAAAAGAAAATTATTTTCAAAATGTTATTTTCAAGAGGTAAAGGATATTTTCCAAAGGAATATTTTTTAAAAAAAAATTATTGTATTTTTATTAAACAACAAAAATAACCTTTTATTTTACTTATAATCCACTAAGAATATGTTTCATAGATTCCATGATTATTCTTTATAAAGATGAATTATGATCATTTTCACCTAGGAATGTATTGAAATTCACATTCAATATTTATTTATTTTAGTCATTAACTTTCCCTTGAAAAATTTACTTCCATATGACCATTAGATTTAAAATTTCCACAAAATATCTATTTTATTTATCACATATATGTTTTTTTATTAAAACCTCTATAATTGAATCATTTAGTGTTATACATTATCATCTATTTTTTTATAAGGTAAATATTGATATATCTTTATTCTTTTTTTAATATGGATATTTGATGATAGGGCACATTGTTCATGAATTAAATCAATTATTTGATATATTAGTAGTGATTTGGACATGATGTGATGTGTGGGGCTAGAAATTATATAGCCCCTCGATGCATCTGTACTCTCAGGAGGTGAATTTGTAAGTTAGCATTTAATAAGTTTTTAATCATAGTTTTAAACATTCTTATGAAATATCATAATAATAGTGGTATCATGAATCATGTAATCATAACATCCAATAATTAACCATTTCATTCACTATAAATTCAGTTATTATTATCGATGATATTTTTGTAATGATATTATCTCTAAATACATTCCATACTAAAGTTATTGATTAAGTATCATGTTTGTTTAGTTATTTACCTTTTTATATTCTATAATTATTATATATTCATGATATTCAATATATTTAAGAGGAATGTGTGTTTACTTATTTACCATTATATAAAGATTATTCTTTATCTAATCATTATAGTAAATCTCTGGATTATTTGGAATGTGTTTTCATTTATTTTTCTTTCCATATTGATTATTCATTATCTAATATTGATATTTGATTTACTGATTATGTGAAATATGTGTTCATATATTTACCCTAACATTTTGATTAATTCATATTGACTATTTCTTATCCTAACATGATAATTAAAAAATTGACTAAATGGAATCTATTTTCATATATTTTCCTTTCTCTATTGATTATTCCATATTAATTATTCTTAATTTACTCATGATAAAAACCACTTTACATAACTCTTACTAATAATTTGATATCACCCTCATTTCATCTATCCTTTCCCAAGAATCCAAGAAGTGTACTATGAATGGTATTCTAAGATATACTTGATAGAATAATGATATTCGCAAAAACAAATTCTGTGTTAATTTGTATATTTTAATGTTATATGGATATCATATATGTATCTCTTTTACTAGGACTAATAAAATATTTATTATTTTAGATGTGACTCTTTTTATCTTATTCCAATGTAATATATCATACACCGACTCCAAGATACTGGGTTCAAGGTCATTACATATGTTATCTGAGGATGTTTAGTAGAAAAGTTGGGAACTATGTTTAAGAAAAAATGAATTAGGGAACATAACTCTATGATATGGATTGAATATAAGTATATAATAACATCCTAATGGTTTTTAAGGTAGATGTTATATAGTTTTTACTAGAATTAAATCCCTATCCAGGTACTAGAAGTGGACATTATTCTAGAAAACATATACCTTTTTTAATAACCCTAAAAATATCTTGTCACACAAGACTCTTGAGTTATCTGGTACATGATAACAGGCAATACTAAACACCTAGTTGGACTCTATTTTTGGGGATATTCTTTGGGTAATTAATATTTTCCATACAAACCATTATGAAGGATTTATATAGATGATTATTAGAAATTTCCTCAGATAAAAATAATTTTTCTTAAGTTGACAATTTTTAGATTGATAACATGTTTAATGGAATAAATACCCATTTTGATATTTTAAGTTATGGGAGGTTAAGATGATTAAGGTTTTTTTCAATCATATTTTTTGGAAATATAACAAAATTGTTCAGAATATGAAATGTATTTATGGAAGAATTCATTTACATTTATTTGACACAACATTAAGGATATTAGTAACCTTTATGGGTTGTCGAATCTTTTATGTTGTTGTAATTATACATCATTACTTTTTTTGCAATTTATAATAATTATATGAATATAGTTCTAAAATAAGTACAACCTGTATACTAGGTGAAAATGTATCGCATCATGAAAGGCATCAAGGCTTAAACCCAAAAAATAATAGTGATAAGGATTTAATTACAACCAATATCATAAATGATGTTTTTTTATATTTTCATTATTTTTACTTAAACAATTTAATGACTAAATATTTATGATGAACCTGTGGTATTAATATTGTGGTTTAATGATTAATGTTTTATATTTGTTAACATGTTCTTACCAAATTCATTTTTTGAAAATAGTTAGAGATGGATGGAAATACTTTTTACTATTTTATTTATGTTATGATTTGTTAAAAGTAAATATTGGTGGTTCATATAATAAAAAAATCATATTATGATATTCATTTATTGGATTAGGTGATGAATTATTAATTTATTGAGGCACAACAAAAGGATAAAATTATTCTTATAAAAGTGAATTTTTTTCAGTTATATATATATTATTATATTGTTAGATTGTAAAATAATTCCTCAACAAAAGGAAAATGATATGGAAATAAAAAAATTTCCTATTACATTCATATACAATGAATTAAATAGTATTTTTAACAATCAAATATTTATGGTTTTAAGGTCTTTAAATTTCATTTAGTTATTAAATTTATTATGACCAACGAAATCTATCATTCTCTATGTCACGACTCATCCCCTGGGGACCATGCAGTGATTACCCCAAGCCTGCCTTCCATAGGCCATGAGTTGGTGACTATCAACACAAAGATATATCCATAAACTGGGAAGGAATTTCATTTAAACCTATAAACACATAGACCAAGTATTGAACAAGATGCAAACCACTTTGTAAAATTGTAGTAGTAAAATTGTGTACGTAAAGTAAAGGGGTCAGATTACAAGCTCAAATAAAAATATACAAGTACAGCTGAAAACATCTCCTGATATTGTCGACTGGGGATCCTAACTACAGGGTGGGTATAACTCTTCTCCAATGCTCTCCACATCAACCAATCACATCCAGGTACCGCCTGGTCCGGGATCCCAAAAGTCTTAGCCAAACTACTCATCATGTCCTCAAGAAAAGACAAGGTGTGGGTGAAGCCTGTGTAGGGGTGAGTATAAAAACACCAAGTAGGGAACCCAAGACCCCGAAGGTCTCCCATAATTATATAAATGAAAAACCACAAATAATAACCTCAATCAAAAAGAACAAAGTAGATACATCTCACACCAGTTTTTCAACTTAGAGTTCTAGAATAAAGATTATTAGTCATAAGCTATATCATTTTTTCAATTAGGAATTTTCCATAACTTATCCATGAACGATTTTTTCCATTGTCGATCTACACGAGGTCATATTCCACTAATCCATGGCAGGCCTTTCTATGGTTGGTCCTCATTAGGTCACTCACTGTTGATCCACATCAAGTCGTTGGAATGCTGATCCATACTGGGTTTCTAAAATGCTGATCTACACAGGGTCTCTATGATGCTAATCTACACAGGGTCCTTATGAGGCTGATCCACACATGGTCTCTATGATACTCATCAACACAGGGTCTCTATGACGCATATTCACATAGGGTCCCTATGATGCTAATCCACATAGGGTCGCTATGATGTTGATTCACATAGGGTTCCTCTGCTGCTGATCCACACAGGGTGGTTATGATTCCGATCCACACAGGGTCTCTATGATGCAGATCTGCATAGGGTCTCTCTTCAATTGACATCAAGCCATAGGATTTCCCTCACCCGGTGCACTTGAGTTTCGTGGAATCTGATCCTTAAGATATCGGTCATGCCTCAACTTCAATGAAGTTCCACAAAGTATTAACCAAAATGACCACCATATTGTAAGGGTTCCAATATGATAGACGGCGTGTCAATCGGATTCCCAGTTTGTGAGTTATAAGAATTTTAGTTTTGAGGGCCTGATTGGATTCAGGTTTGATCCAACCCGGCCATACTCCACCTTTCTTGAAAAATCAGGTGGAGTATATCAAAAGGACTATCTTGTTCCAAGGATTCTATCTCCATAAATGGTTCATCAAACGAATGTCTGGTTTGTGAGATACTACTTTTTAAGCATATTTGTTCTGAAAAGGGCCTAGTTCAAATTCACCTAATCAGGCCAACCCAAACCCTCCTGAATTCATCCGACCTAGCCTGGTTTGGGTCACCCCGACCCAGTCCTCTTCCGACCAAGGTTCGGCAATGCCTGCCTTGGCAGGGCGCCACCCTCCGGCCCATGTAGTGTTGGCTCCCCCATCCTGAACGGACATTTTTCATGTTCGGTTGGTAATAGTGGCACCACATAGCACCCCCCCCCTTCAGTAGGTCATGCTGGGCACGGGTCCCCATCCACCATGTCTCGAAGAAGCGGCGTCCATTCATGGCATGTGACAGCGCACTGCCCTCATTCCAACTCAGTCGGCTGATACCGGTCACCCCTACTGTCTATCGTGGTGCCTACAGACACTGCCTCTCCTTTACGGTCGGCGATATCCAGCCACCTCCATCGCCCACTAGCGTCGGTGCCGCACTAGTGGGGATTCTGCGGGCCACCAGGTAAGCTCCGGTAGTCCATTTTCCCTTCTGAAAGTGCCTATAGGTCTTGTGGGATGCTTCTAACACATCATAGATCTTGGAATCATCTTGTTGTCAAGTTCAAAATTCACCCATGAAGAACATGTCAAACACGAAAGAGGTAGAGGGTCTGGGACATGTTTGGTTGGCCCACACCCTCTATGTTAGAAATTTAATAGGGGTGTTGGAATCAAATCATCAAAGATATATTAAAACTCGCTTAAAACCCATACAACAACAACCAACAATTTCATACGAATCACAAATTAGATCGTTTTTTTATCTCCGTTTGTCATTTTTTTTAGAATGAGTGTTTGAATTAATAGAAAAAACACATGGATTTAAACAAACATACCTACCTTGAAATCATTGGGAATGTCACGGTTGTGGAAGAAGAATCTACATTCGTCGAAATCCACATGCATTCTATGATCTCGGATTGATTCCTCCAATGACGTTGTTCAAGCCTCTGTTCTTGATTGTTGGATCTTCATCGAAGTTCTTCGGTTTTACTATAGATTTACCACATGATCCACCAATACTCATTTTTCCAACCTCTAAAACAATTAAATGGAGGAGTTAAATGTTCAATTCACCTTTTAGTTAATGATTCATTAATTGGAGTAATTAATGAACCCTATTAATTATAAGAGGTTAGTTACACAATCTATGTGTAACCAGGAATTTAATGTCCCTCATTAAATGGACGACCACTTATGTGGTCCGTGCCACCATCACTCAAGAGGAGGGAGAAAAATAAAATAAAAAATATGATCTTTTATTATTTTTTTAAAAGTCTATAAATATATCTTTTTCGGAAGACCTACTATGGTCAATGTTAAGTTTCCTTTAAGTGTATCATGGTGCTGTGAGTTCAATGGTGCCATCATATTTCAATTTAAAGCACCAATTATAAATATAGAAATTCATGCTCTCTTGTTTACTGAACGTACCTTAAAAAAGATCAAAATTATGTTCTGGTCCCACCAGGACATGAAATCAATCACCATCAATTTTGGGAGTCTCGTAATAATCTCAAAAAAATTAATTAATTTATATTTAATTTATGTGTCTTTACAATCTCCCCACCATAGATAATTTCATCCCCAAGAGCTAAAAAAACTAGTGGAAAAAATGAGGGTATTGAGGATGTATCTAAGCATCCCTCTCCCCTGTACTCTCTTGGAGATTCCTATTTTTCCAAAGAACTTGTACAATAGGAATCGACCACCCATAAAGGACCCACTCCTGTCGATCCTCTATCTCTACCAAGAACACTACAAATTTCACCCCATCATCGATGTACAGCTCAACCTAGTTGATAACGTGTGATGGATAATGCACATACCACCTCAGCTTCAACACAGGGAAAAAATTATTCACCTAAGGAATCTGTGGGAGAAGTGTCAGATGGTATGCCACTCGCCTACTCTACTGTGGGTCTAGAAAGGTCCGATGAACCTCAGAGATAGCTTGCCACCCTGGCCAAACCTCTCTAATATTCTTTGGGGTGAGACCTGTGGGAAGGAATGGTCTCCCTCCTCAAACTCCAAGGGTCTCTATCTCAAATTGGCATCAATATTTTGGTAGCTCTGTGCAATTTTCATCCTCTCCTAGATGATATGCACTTTTTATGTGGTAGCCTGTACAAACTCTGGACCCATAAGTGCTAACTCCCCTGGGTCTCTCTAGCATAGTGGTGACCTAAAAGGTCACCATTACGAGGACTCAAACAGAGCTCTGCCGATGGTGGAGTGATAACTGTTTTAGTAAGAGAACTCCAATAATGGAAGGTTTCTTCCCAACTTTGTCCAAAATCTAGGACACAAGCATCAAGCATATCCTCTAGTGTCTGTATAGTGCGCTTTATCTGACGATCTGTTTGAGGATGGAAGGCGGTGCTCAAATGTAGCTGAGCCCTGAACAACTCCTTTAATCCCTTCCACAAGCATGATGTAAAATGTTCATTGTGAAATGAGATGATTGTTGATGGAACTCCGTGAAGTTGTACAATCTCATGTAAACAGAGTGGTCTCAAGCTCTCTACTTATCCATACTCTCGGATGGGTAGAAAGTGGGATGACTTGGTGAGTCAGTCAACAATCCCCCAGAGGGAATCAGGGCACCTAGACACACATGGTATCCATGTTAGGAAGTCCATGGATATTCCATTCCACTTCAATTTTGGAAGCTCAAGTGGCTGAGCTGAGCATGTTGGTACTTGATACTCGAACATCACTTGATGACATGTAAGGCATCATGAAATGAAATCTTCCACTGCTTTCTTCATCACTCGCCACCAGTACTAATGTCGGAGGTCTGAGTACCTCATCAACACTCTAGGATGTACCGCCAATGAAGATGTGTGGAACCCCCTCAATTCCTCCTCTCATAATGTCACTAGTACCATGGGACGTCCTTTGAAAAGGATGATGTGATCCCCACCAGAAAATCCATTAAAATTCTATCCTGAGGATATCATAGCACGTAGGTCCTCACAATCAACATCCCCATGTAGTGCCTCCCTGAATCACTAAAAGAATGGGGGAGTAACTATCCCAGACTAGAGGTAAGTTGCACCATAACTATCTACGAGGGATACCTGTAATGTGGCTAGATACTTGGTTGCCTCACTCAGAAACTATAGACCAGACCCCCAGCTATGTGAATCTGCCACCATGTTCCCCTTCCCAAGAGTTTAGAATATATTAAATTCATAGTCTTGGTGGAACTATATCCATCATCATTGTCTCGGGTTCAGGTCCTTATTTGAGAAGATATACCTATGACTCTTGTGATCAGAGTAAACTATAAACTGTTCACCCATCAAGTAGTGTCTCAACATCTTCAAGGTAAAGACCATTGATGCTAACTCAAGGTCATGGGTATCATAGTTATTCTTGGTCTTCCTTAACTACTATCACCCATAGGTAATCACTATTATCCCCTTCATTAGGATAAAACCTATTCTTGTCTCTGATGCGTCATAGTAGACTATATACCCAAAACCCTCTTCTGGTAGCCTCAAGATGGGGGGCAGTCATCAGTATCCACTTCAGCTCTTGGAAACTCTACTAGAACTTCTATGTCTACAAGAAAAGCTACTATTTCTTTTTCAAATATTAAAATGGTGCTTCTAACCTAGAATAGTCAGGTATGAATCTCTGGTAGTACCTATCTAGTCCTAGGAAACTCCACATCTCGATCATGCTCATGGGTGGCTCCCAAGAATGCACTTTCTCTATCTTCATCAGATCCACTACAACTCCAGCCTATGAGACAACATTCCCCCAAGAAGTGGACTTCCTGTATCTAGATCAAGAACTTCTAGAGCTTTCCATAAACCTAGTTCTCTCAGAGTGTATCTAGAACTATCTGTAGGTGTTTGGTGTGCTTCATCTCCGATGTCGAGTATATCAATATGTCGTCAATGAAGACCACCATGAAGTAATTAAGGTAAGTCTGGAAGATCCTATTCATGAGTCCCATGAACATTTTTAGGGTGTTGGTAAAACCTAAAGGCATCACCAAGAACTGATTGTGTCCATACCAACATCTGAAGGTCGTCTTCAGTACTTTCTCATCTCTAACCCTGAGCTGATGACAGCCTGATCTGAGGTCCCTCTTTGAAAAAAATTTAGCGCCTTTTCGCTGGTCGAAGAGATCATCAATCCTAGAGAGTGGATACTTTTTCTTCATGTTCACATAGTTTAGGCACTGATATTCCATGAAAAGCCTCTGTCTCTCATCTTCCTTCTAGGCTAACAAAATATGGGATGCCCATGGAGAAACCCCAGTCCTTATAAACCCCTTCCTCTGCAAGTCCTCCATCTATACCCTCAACTGACGAAGCTCTATGGGATCCATATGATATGCTGGTGTAGATATCAGTTTAGTCCCAGATTACATGTCTATGTAGTAGTCTACCTCCTTGTGAGGAGGTAGTCCTAGAACATCCTCAGTAAAAACATCAGCAAACTAGTCCAACACTAGAGGGTTACTAAGACTCCTCATGTCAACTACTCTGAGGGTAAGGATAGATAACTTATGATTGATATTAGGAACCCTCCTCTGAGAAAGTTCATCCTTAGAAAAAATGGTTCCCTTCTCACCAGAGAAGGAAAAACCAGTCCAATCCTCAGAGAAACATGGCAGTTTGCACCAAAAATAGTTAATTTGAGCATAGACCATGGATAACCAGTCCATACCCAAGATGACATCGTAAGGCCTCAACATTACTACTAGGAGATCCCAGCAAAATATCTCTCCTCCTAGATAATTCTCACACTACCGACACCAGTGCGTAATCATCGAATCCTCTCATGTAGAAGTCTCTAATCCTAAGGATTGAGCTAATGGATCTACCAAAATTTATGAGCTCTGAATGAGAGTTTTGGAAATGAAAGAGTGACTGGTACCTATGTCTATAAGTACTACAGCTAGGGTGGAGAAGACAAAGATAATACCTCAAATCATCTCTATAGGATCATGGTCATAGGACTCAACTTCCTGAAGTTGTGCTCTCCCCTATCTAATGGGTCCATGAGGTTGGGGTGGACCACCAGGTGGATGTGGCGGTAGAACCTCAAATCGCCGCACATTGCCAACAGAATGGCCTCCTCTTCTTCCAAATCCTTCATCCTATGGAATTCCTTGAACACATATTTTCTTCTTCTATGGTAGTCCCTCAACCGTCTCCTGATCATCGGTATAGTGGCTCAGCAGTCATGAGCCATGCGACTCAGCCCGCCGCACATAAGTACAATCTTCTCCTATGTTGGCCTTCTCTACATCGTGAGCTTTGTACCTCGGACCATTCATCCTGGGGTCGTCCTCCCGATGGTCTGTCTCACTTGGACCTTTTTATCATCTACCTAATACCTACTATAGATGACTCAGATACCTATCATCTGGTGGTGGCTCTCAATGTTGGTGTCTGCTCATCTAGGAAGCTCTCCACCAATAATTATTGTTCCAGTACTCCATCATGTGTTGAGATATTTATTGATATCATCGATGCTCTGATCTCCCACTGGAGACCCTTCTCAATTGTCCTGAACATGAAGAAAGTGACCCAAACTATGTCGGTGGATTAACGCGAGCAGTTAGTGAATCTCTTTGAGTACTAGGATACGACCAGGCTTCCATGATGTAAGTGTAAGAGCTCCTAAATATGTATAGATCATAGTGTCGCTGGAACGAACTCTTCCCTGAAGAGGATCTTGAAGTCCATCCAGGTGAGGGCCGCCTCATTGTGTAACTTGATCATTAGGTTTTACTATCGTTCTGACATGCCCTGGAAAATACTTGCAGTTAGGATCACCATCTGCTCTGCTCGTATCCCAAAAAATGAAGAAAACTCATGCCACAACTATCATCCTGTCCTCAGTTGCTTGTGGATCTGCCTTGCCTCAAAATCTCAAAGGTCACTACAACTAGAACACACAAAATGCACTTAGTCGGCGTGCACCATATTCTAGTGAGGTTGGTGGCCACTTCATCCCAATGGGTTGCGGTGATGAAGGTGCACCACACAATAGTGATATCATTGTAAAAGGGCCACACACCAAAGCATCATCTCTTGGTGGGTCATCATCATGAAATCTATCTGGATTCCTGGTTAGTTGTCTATGTGGAGGCATCATAAAAATTAACAGGTGCACCATGGTTAATAAATCATACCTGATGAGATGAATCAAGAGAGATCAAAAGAAAAACAATTCCAAAACACACGCATTCAGTGTTTTCGTTCACTGAGTCGGAAAAATAGAATTAAGGGTCCTAGTGTATGGATACATCAGGCACCACACCAACACTGGACTCCCACGAACTAAAAACCACTCTCATAACACTTAACATTTTTTCTCCATTGGAAAGATCAGATTCCTATTTCTTTGGTAGAACTGAATCCTCTGATACCACTTTTTCATGACTCATCCCCTGGGGCCCGTGTCATGACTACCCCAAGCCTACCTTCCCTAGGCCAGGGGTTGGTGACTAGCACCTAAAAGGCATATCATTGAATGTGGTAAGGCATTGCCTTTAAACCAGCAAACATACAGACCAAGAACATGGCAAGATGAAAACCACATAGTAAAACTGCAATAATAAAAGTGTGTACTGAATGTAAAGGGGATGGAATGCAAGACCAACTGAAAAGATACTACTAAAATAGAAAATAGATCATGAGATCATCCACTAGGTATCCTTCCTAAAGGGTAGGTACAACTCATATCCATATCTCTCCATGTCAACCAGTCACCTTCGTGTACCACCAGGTCCTGCCTCCCTAAAGTCTCAACCAAGATGCTTATCGTCTGCACAAGACACAACAAGGTGCCAGAAAATCCGGTGTAGGGGTTAGTATAACAATACCCAGTAGGGACCCCAAAACCCCAGAAGGTCTCCCAAAATTCAACAAAGTAAATACGAAAAAGAATGACCTCAATCACAAACCACAATGTAGAGAAAACTCACACCCAGTATTCAACTCAGAGTTGGTGAATAAAGATGATTAGTTTTATGATATATCATTTTATTCTATTAGGAAGTATCCACAACTGAACAATAAAGGAGTTTTTCCATTGTCGATCCACAGAGGTTCATATGTCATTGATCCATGATGGGCCGCTCTCTAGCTAGTACTCATCGGGTCACGCACTGTTGATCCACATAGGGTCGCTAGAATGATGATCCACACAAGTTCACTAGAATGATGATCCACACAGGGTCTCTATGATGATGATCAACAAAGGGTCACTATGATGCTGATCTACCTAGGGTCGCTATGATACTGAACCACACATGGTCTCTATGATGTCGATCCGCACAAGGTCTCTATGATGCTAAACCACATAGGGTATCTATGATACTGATCCAAAAAAGGTTGCAATGATGCTGATACACATAGGGTTGCAGTGATGTTGATCCACACAGGGTTGTTATGGTGCTGAAAGGCACAGGGTCACTCTTCAATTGACAGCCAACCATAGGATTCCCCACACTCGATGCACTTGAGTTCTGTATAATCTGCTCTCCAAGATATCATTCATTCCTTAAATACCAATATATTAAACAAAATAGTAACCCAAAGTCCCTCCATGTCTTAAGGGTTCCAACACGATATATGGTGCGTCAATTGGATGCCCGATCTATGAGTTATAAGCATTTTAGTACCGAGGTCCTGTTTGGATTCGGGTTCGATCCAACCCAACCATACTTTAAAATTATCCAGAGCTTACGTGGGGTATATAAAAAGGACTATCTTGTTCCAAGGATTCAAGAACCATAGATAGTTTGTCAAACAGATGTATTTTTTGTGATATACGACCATTTAAGCATATATGGGCCGAAAAGGGTTTGGGTTTGGGCTGACCCAGTCGAGCTGACCCGAACCGCCCCGACTTTTTCCGACCCAACCCGGTTTGGGTCAACCCGACCAGGACTGGGGCTGAGCTAAGTCTAGCTTGAACTGAACCAATTAGGCCAGTCCAAATGGGCTCAGCTCATCGGGCCATGGACCGGCCCGACCGGCCTTGGCTGGCCGCGACCCGCCATGTCATGCGCGGTCGGATGCCCCATCTTGAATAGACATTTTTTCCATTCGGTTTATAACAGTGTCATCACGTGGCTTCGCTCCCCTATCAGTGGGATCCACAGGGTGCAGGTCCCCCTCTGTCGTAGCTCGAAGCTGCAGTCTCCCTCCATGGCACGCGATGACACAACACTCAGCTGCCAATGCGTTTGGCCGACATTGGCCGCCCAAGCTTTTCACTATGGCTCCTACGGGCAACGCCTCCCCTCCAAGGCCAGCGAGAGCTCATTGCCGACATCACCCGATGGAAACGGTGTCATTCCGGCAGGGCTTTTGTGGGCCACCAGGTGAGCTCTTTTGGTCTATTCTCCCTTCTGAAAGTGTATACGAACCTCCCAGGATAATGGCTAAACCACGTGGCTCCCAGATTTATCTTTCCTCCAAGTTTAAACATCTCCCATGAAGAATGTGACAAACCTGAAAGAGGTGGATGGTCTAGGCCTTCTTCCTTTGGCACAAACCCTCTATGTTATCAATTTAATAGGGTTTTAGTAATCAAATCATCAATGATATATTAAAAATCATTCAAAACTCTCACAAAAACTACCCACAATTTGATAGGAATAATGGATCAACTCATTATGGTTGATCTGCATTCATTATGTTTTTCTTGAATAAAAGATTGAATTAATAAAAAAATAACATGGATTTAAACCAAACTCCCAACCTAAAAAATGTAGAGAATGTCATGGTACTGGAAGAAGAATCTACGTTCATTAAAGCTGCCGACATTCATCGATCCCAGATTAATTTCTCTAACAACGTTGTTCAGACCTCTATTCCTGATTGTTGGCCCTTTGTCTGAGTTCTTCAGTTTAATGATAGAATTCTCCCATGATCCACCAATCCTCCATTTCCCTATCCTTTGAAATAATTAAAAGGCAAAGTTAGGAGTATAACTCTCCTTTCACTTAATGGTTAATTAATTGGTGTAATTAATGAACCTTATTAATTATACAAGGGGTGGTTACAAAACCTATGTGTAACTAGGCATTTAATATCCCTCATTATATGCACGACCACCTCTATGGTCCCCACCACCATTACTCAAGAGCTGGAAGAAAAATGAAATAACATATATGTTATTTTTGTATTCGTTCAAAATTTTGTATATCTATATTCTTCACCCGACATACTATGGTCGAAGTTAAGCATCTAATAAGCTAATCCTGGTACTGTGATTTCAACGGTGCCCTCATATTTCAATTCTGAGCAGTGTTTTAAATGATAGAAATTCCCGCTCACACGTTCCATGAACGTACCTTAAAAACGTTCAAAATTTTGGTTCGGGCACACCGGGCCTCATAATCAAGTGTCGTCAATTTTTAAAGACTCATATAACAAAAATAATTTTAAAAAATATTATATGGAATTTTTGGGTCTTTACACTATATAATTATTTAGGATTTTATACCATGTACATATCTTCACTTTCCACATATGTTATCATACTTGGAAACTTATTTATGGGTTTTTCTAGATGACATTTATATTTAACTTTCTATCATATCCAAAGGAAGTTTTATTATCAATTTTACAATATTGTTATTACAAAAATGATTTTTCAAATGTATAAACCTTCCTTACATAGATCATGTTTAAATTTTGAAAACATAATTTACTTAAGTTGTGGAGAATGTTACACCATAATATTTGAAAATGAGATCATTGTATTTGAATGAATATGAAACACGAAACACTGATCATAAACAACACATTATATACTTGGAATATAAGAATAATAATAATTAAATTATTAAAAATAAGACTATCTATTGATTATAAATAAATTAATAGTCATTTAAAAAAAATAAATGTTTTTTTTGAAAAAAAATATAGTTTTCTAAAAACTGATCTAGTCTATCACTATGAAAATAATTTAAAATAATATTTTACCACTCATAGAAAATTTATTTGATAAAATTAAATTTAATTATGAAATTATAATATAAAAATTATATTTGTGTGAATATTTATGATACATCTGAACAGTTATATTATTTTTATGAATAGTAAAAATACTGATTTTTATTAATATTTTCCTTTACTTTTAAATATTTTCTTAGTTAAATTGTATTTTAAATTGTTTTAAAGTAAAATTATATCAATTATATTAATATATAAATGTTTTGGCCATTTTAAACAATTTTATAATGAATTTTGATATTAAAAAATTCTACAATGGTGATAATTCTCTGTTTGGTAACCCGCTTTTTCTTTGTGCCTGTGGGAATAATTTTAAATTAAATTCCACAAATTTTCTGAGTTAAAATTTAAAAATTATATTAAATATTATGAATAAAAAAAATTTATTTTATTTAATATGTAAAATGTAACACTACTATAAATCCCATCTATACCAACACTTTTTTCCCAACGGGTTTTTCAAACCGTTGGGATAAAATCTCTATACCAATAGTTATTTGTAAAGTGTTGGTATAGAGTAATATATGATGGGTTATCCAACGGTTTTAGGAAACCATCAGAAAAAACCACCTCAAATACCAACGGTTCATACAAACAGTTGGAATAGAAACACCTAAACCCGGTTTCCATCGGGATTCTTCTCCCATCTGCACTACCCCTTGTGCCCCACTTCTCCAGCCCTACGACACCGCTCCACGTGACCCCCCCCCCCCCCCACCCCTCACCGACGCTCCCATCCTGATCCCCCTCGCCGCCGCTCTCATACCCCTCGCGCTCCCCTCCTCCCATTGCAATTCCCACTCACCGCTCGATGCTCGATGCTCACCGCTCGACGCTCGACACTCGCCGCTCACTGCTCTCCTCTTCTGTCCTCCCATCCCGAGCCCTAGCAGCCATCGCTCGCCCCTCCCCCACAAACTCTGTGCTCCATGTGTCATCCACAAGTAGTTCACAAAGGTAGAATTTCTAATTTCAGAAGTGTATGTTTCAGGGTTATTCATCGATTTCACTGAATTATGGTGAAATCAATCACTTTTGATAGATATTTTTCTATAATTAGGAACATGGGAACCCAAAATCAATGTTTCATATTCTGTTTTAGGGTTATTCAATGTTTCATATTTAATGTTTTCTATAGTTAGGATTAGGAAGGGTTATTCATCAATTTTTCTATAATTAGGAAGGGTTATTCATCCTTTACTGTTTTTGCACATCGATCCATTGAGGTATTCAATGTTTCATATTCTTCCAAGGGGGTTTGACCAAAATCAATTTTATTAGTTATTGAATAGGTATTTTCAGGTGGGACTTTGTGCAGCCAAGATTCATGGACGCATTGGAAGTGACATAACAGAATAAAAACACTATATGGAGGATTAATTTTAAAAAATTATCTTCCTTTACAAAAAAAATATATATATGAAGTGTGGGTTATGTGACATTTCCAGTCAGCCTATGCTTACAAGTCCTCACCACCACACTAACTCCGGTACCGTGTTCTATCAGTATCAGAAGAGCTCTCAAGACTACTTGTTAAAGGAAAAATATCTATGTCACACCATTTATAGTCCTTGATAAATAATTCTACCTGTTTCACACATCATATGTCATTCCACCATTAAGAGTGTGTTCCCTTCCCCAGATGGGGGGGTGGGTACTTTCTGTTTTTTTTTTGCATGTGACTAGTATTTGTATCATTCACAATACTTTGATCCTATAAGATTATCCTCGACTCGACTTTACATGGCTTCGACTTTACTGTCAATGTCTCCTTCTAGTAACATGTCTCATGTATTTTGAATCGAACCATCAAAATGGGCCTAACCCTTGAATGTCTTAACTTCATAATCCTCATCTTCGATATTTCCATTTAAGGATGATTTTATGGGTATTTTAAAAAACATTTTCGACATCTTTTCCATTATATGTTAAACTATATAATGTTATCCCTATTGAATTTACTTAAACTGTGTACTACCTTAGTCCCCACCTTAGAGATTAATCCCTACATGACATTGGACTCCCACCACACTGCCCTCTAGGAAAATGTATGGATTAATTCCCACTATACATGATACATAGTGATGTCTAGACATCATGTCCTGGACAAACACAATTTTCATTCCATCCTACATCTTAGGGATTGTGACACACTCAAGCTGAGCCCCTCCCCAGCTTAATTCTTAGATGATGCCCCTTCCCCCGAGTATTAGCTATATTTGTGTGATAGGTTCACTTGGTTTTTCTTGGGTGATAAGGCCAAACTAAATTCACATAAATAATTATTTCCCATCGTACAATTTCCCATCCTTATGTACATGATCATGATCCTTATATAAATATTCTAGTCCAAACACCATGACCTTAAAATCTATGAACTCATACCTGAGGTTTTCTTAATAATCCCTAGGCTATGAAAACATGCTAAGTTAATTTTCCCCCTATTTATTTATTTTCCATCTATCCCATTGTTCCTTGCTACAATACCTTAAAAATTACACCCTTACACTCTAGGATATATGACCTTAAGGGTTATCCCCCCACTACAAGAAAGCAAGCCTATACCAACACTTTGTTCCCAATGATTTAGAAAACTCGTTGGGAAAAATAACCTATACCAACTATTCTAATAAATCGTTGGTGTAGGCTGTTTTATTTTGTGTTTTCCCAATGGTTTAAGAAAACCATTTTGAAAGAGAAATATTACCTATAGTTTTAATTAACCATTGGGAAACATTATACACAAATTAGGGCTCCCTCTCCCGTGACATTTCATCCCCGTGTACTCCTCCCCTCCCCGACCTCGCCCTCATCCCGGCATCCGTCTCCGCCTCCGCCTCCTGGCCTCTGCCTCCGCCTCCGCCTCTCGGCCCCCTCCCTCTCCTCCGGCGATGTTACCCTTCCCCTCTTGGATCCTTCTCTGACGATGACATCCCCCTACCCTCTCGGCTCCCGACGATGTTCCCCCTCCCCTCTCGTCTCCCCCTCTTGGCAACATCCCCCTCCCCTCTTGGCTCAATCTCCTCCTTCGACATCCCTCGGCCCCCTCTCCAGTCGCATGCGAGACCCCCCATGGTTAAGCACCCCGTGGGATGTCCCCCTCTCTCTGCTCCCTCTCCTCTCACCTGGGCAATATTATTGTCAGGATCGACCCTTTCCCCCCAAGATCTAGAGGTAAATCTTTTCCAAATCAATGCGTTGGACTGCCCATATAGGGTAGACCTGACCTCTCCTGATGTTTAATATCATGGTTTTTTTGTTTTTGTATATTTAGTTGAAGATTTGCTTATGGTTTATGTGTAATCCCAATTTTCCATTTTTACATTTGTTTATACAGTCCGGATGGCCAAAATTTTTCATCAATTAATTCTTCATAGGTCTAGCTCAACTATATTATTGTTTTTTCACTCAAATGTGCAATTAATGTTTTAGTTGTTCCCATGATTCTTGTAATTGAAATAGTGGGATCATGGATACTTCATGTGATGAGAGTTATAGGAGTAGGGGAATCTATTGGACTGTAAATGGTGAAAAATGTCTTTTTAAGTTCAGTAGGCATTTGGAAATGTGCAAAAAATTGGCTGGAAAATCAACATAATGAGTTCTAAGTGGCCTGTTTTTAGGAGTCTATTGGTTATAAAAAATGAAAATTTTAGTATTTTAGTTATATTTTATAGATTAGAAATACAAATTCACGTTAAATGAATCATTGTCACTCACTAAAGGGCATAAGTATGAAATTAGACAGTTTGGTGCGGTGGGAGAGGGGGGGGGATGAAATGCCAATGACTTCAACCCAATTGAAGACATAAATGGAAAGGGGTCGGTTGTGACATTTGGTGTTATACAAATTGATGAATAGGTATGTAATGAGTCATGGTACATATCAATAGTTTGGTCCAGCTCCTGGTCCATGTCTTTTAAAAAAATGTAAAATGTAAAAAATAACATAAATTAACAATATCAAATATAGTAAATTTACAATTCATCAAACAAAAATAAGATTGAACAAAATTATCAATTGGGCTGGGCCAGGCTTGGTCTGGGCTTGGGTTTGGTCTGGCTTTTTTGGGCCTTCACTAGTTCGAGTCCTTCCCTAAACACTACTTGGGCTGGGGCCATTGTAAGAAATATGTCTCACAGACTGTCCAGGTCCATTCCAGGCATCAGGCCGTTGTTACACCCCTATTTAGTTTAACAACTAAGTTGTTACGCAATTGTTTTTACATTCAAGAGTATTTTTGGACTCTAAAAATTTCATTATTACATTCATGTTACTTTAAATAGAACATTTACTTAAATAAACATTGCAATGTTACAGTTTTTCCAATCCCCAACACAGTAACCACTTTCTCTAAAATTATTTTACATTATAACCACTCAACAGGCTAGTAAGATGGGGTGTTGAGAGTGTTGGATTGATATATGTATTAATTTTGTTTTAATGCATTATAGACCGAGTTCACAATTGATCGGGGAATGGTGGATGCTAGCTAGAGTGTTATTTAAGACATGAGGGCAATCTATTCCAAATTTCATTTTATGATGGATTAGTTATTATTCACCATAGTAGTCAGTCTCGGATCATAGTGTGACGCAGCGGGGTTCTAACAGGGTTATGTGCACAATCTTCAACTCAACTAATGTAACATAGGTGCATATTCAATGGCTAAGTGTACTAGTATGGTGTTTCCAACAACGTGCTATATAAATATCATAATGAAAAATGAAGAGATTATTAAATGGAACTGTTTCCCCCTTGCTTGCAGGAATATGATTTGACCCATGGGGTGGTTTGGTTCTTATATATTGGGCGATGACATGTATAGTCACAGGATATATGTATTTTTTTGTTTAGTTTTTATTTTAAGTTCTTTATTGCATTGGCTACTTAGGGATTTTTCTTCTTTCTACGGATGAAGGGTAGTGATGCTATCATGACTAGTTGACGTAGATCACTTGTATACTGTAATACCATGAGGTGTGAGTGTGAGAAAGCATTATAAGATAGAGGATCCTTGGGGTCTTCCATGAGATGGAATTGTTTTTCTAAAACATAGTGTGAGAAAATTTTTGGAGTATGTTGGAGTCATGAAATAACCCCAAGTGTCTCCATGATATAGCATAAATAACCCCAAGTGTCTCCAAGTGTCTCCATGCATCATATCATCCCCGCATGGGTTAGCCACTCACCCAATCCTATCAAACCTATCCTTTTCTATCCTCTCAGTCACATAGTCTAGACTCCTCTCTCGAGGATTATCCCATTCCTTGATGCACATCTCATCATCCAACTGGAAAAAGAGGATTACTCACCTTATAATTGTCCTAGTAACAAAATCACACCTTGTGGAACATATCTACATTATATTATCAACAATCGGGTCAAGAAACTCATAAAAAGCATGTATTATAACCCAGACCCACTAACAAGGTTCCATCCTAAGCTAAATCACACCAAGCCTCTTAGCATTATAAAGCCAATCTGTCCAACAATAACCAATACCCACACTAGAATCTCATCCTTCATCTCTTTAGTTGAAATCTTGAATCATTAAATGGAGTAAAACATTTCATAATACATTTTATATGCTCAGAGGGACCATCCAACTCTATGAACCTACCAAGATTCCAATCCATCCTCATAATTATTTCCTCATAAAACGCTAGATGTACAATTGCCACACCTATCACTACAAGCCCCAATCCTCTAAGGAATATTTTACTTGATCTAAATCCTCATCGTTAGTGACATCAATCACATTAAAGTGCATAAAAGTCAACTGAACCCTACATTACAAGAATTATTCATGTGGACAGGCCCCATGACAACAAACTAAGAACTAGAACCATAAATTATAATTCCAAATACACGCATCATTTTTAAATAAATATCTCAATTATAAACATAAAAACCAAGAATAATAAGACCTCATCACTTGTATCGAAAAAAACCAAACTAAGTTGAAACTCGGGCCAAATTGATTATATACCATTAATAGGAAGTGTAATTATTAATTAATAGGAATGTACATTTTGATAGTATCATTACGAAACATTGAACTGTTTCCCCTTTGCTTGCAAGAACATGATTTTACCCATGGGGAGCTATGGTACTTATATGTTGGTCGGTGATAAGTATAGTCATAGGAGACAGGTATGTTTTAGTTTAGTTTTTATTTTATTTTCTCTATCGCATTGGTCACTTAGATCTTTGACTGATTTCTATGGATAAGGGGTAGTAATATTCTATGAAGGGTGCCAGAAGGAGTTCAGATTGATTCAGTCCACCAGATTTGATCTGACGTAAGATTCTTATGTTTACTACTTGTCTCGCACCTCATGTATTTGGGGTGTCAGTGTTTTTGACTCTATATTATCTTTTTGGTAGGGCGTTGTCTCATTTTGTGTTGGTTCGAGTGGATTTGGTTCTCGGCTACCAATCTAGGTAAGGATTTAATTCCATTGGTTGGTTTCTCACTGGTTATGTAGCATCCTTCATGTGTTTTATGGTTTTTAATATCCTTTGTGTAATGATTTGATCCATGATCGTTGGTTTTGAGTCACTAATTCAAGGGTGACTCGCTCTTCATGTGTTTCAAGAGTCTGTTTTTTATAACATAAGATTGGTTTCTATAATGTGAAGGAAAACTACATAGGATTTATTTGGAATCCTGGATAGAATATGCTACCCTGCGGATGTTGCTGGACCGGGCCAACATGACGCGGTCTCACTGTGGTCACAGGGCGGTGACGCCACGATGATTCCGCGGTCACGCTGCGGTATCGTCGTGATTTGGCCATGCTCTAGGATGACACCCTGCGGTGGTTCGCAGTCCTGTCAGAATTCAATGTATGATACCTAGATATATTTTTAGATACATTACCCATCCATAGTTAATGGGGAGGGAGGCGACAAACGAAATGTTTCCCCGCTTCCTCCCGCTCCCTTCACTCCTGGCCGGAAGATGCTTCCCCTCGGATGTCGCTGGACCGGGCCAACATGTTGCGGTCTCACTGCGGTCTCATCGTGGTCAAGCCGCCGTAATTCTGGGATTTGTCCCTACTCCAGGACGACACCTTGCGGTGGTTCGTATTCCTGTCAGAATTCAATATATGATACCTAGATAGAGTTTTAGATACATTACCCATCCACAGTTTATGGGGAGGGAGGCGACGACCATAATGTTTCCTCACTTCCTCCCAATCTCTTTTCTCCTTGTCAGAAGATGCTGCCCCACGGATGTCGCTGGACCAGGCCAACACGTTGCGGTCTTGCCGCAGTGACGCCGCGGTCACGCCGTGGTCACACCGCGGTCATGCCTCGTTCATGCCATGGTCTCGCTGCGGTCACGCCGTGATCATGTTGCGGTCACGCCGCGGTCTCGCCGCGGTCTTGCCACAGTCTCGCCGCGGTCACGCCACGATATCACCATGATTTGGCCCTACTCCAGGATGACACCCCGTGGTAGTTCGCAGTCCTGTCAGAATTTTGTATATGATACCTAGATAGATTTTTAGATACACTATCCATCTATATTTAATATGGAGGAAGGAGACGACTTGAATGTTTCCCCACTTCCTCCCACTCCATTGACTTCGGGCCATAAGATGCTGCCCCGCAGATGTCGCTGGACCGGGCCAACACACCGTAGTCTCACCATGGTCACGCCGCAGTCACACCGTGGTAATGCTGCGATTTGGCCCTACTCCAGGACAAAACCCCATGGTGGTTCGAAGTCCTGTCGGAATTCGATTTATGATTCCTAGATAGAGTTTTAGATACATTACCCATCCATAGTTATTGGGGAGGGAGGTGTCGACCAGAATGTTCCCCTGCTTCCTCCCGCTCCCTTCGCTCCTGGACGGAAGATGCTGCCCTGCGGATGTCGTTGAACTGGGTCAACACACCGCGGTCATGCTGTAGTCACGCCGCGGTTAGGCCGCGGTCACGTCATGGTCACGTGCGGTGTGGCAGGTATCACTCTAACTGTCTCTCTTTTGTTTAAAATGGACATCATTTTAAGTAAAAACAACTGGCATACATAAAACCGACCAAATGTATTCAGATTGTGTTGATACTTTTGAAAAACAATCCATGGGTCGTATGTGACATGTATAAGTCAACCCCGCCTCAATCCGAGGCACGTTGGGGCCAACACCACTCAAAGTGTCTCGCCTTTATTTGAAATGGAAAACATTTTATGTAGAAACAAAAACTCACATATAGAAAAACAACCTAACACATTCAGATTATATTGATACTTTACCAAAACGATTCATGAGTCATATGTGACATGTACGAGTCAACCCCACCTCAATCTGAGGCACGGTGTGGCCGGTATAACTCCAAGTTTATGTCTTTTTTTTAAATGGACATCACTTTATGTGAAAACAACAACTAACATACGGAAAACTAACCAAACGCATTAGGATTATGTTGAGCCTTTAGGAAAATGATCCATGGGTCATATGTGACGTGTATGAGTCAACCTCACCTCAATCCAAAGTTCGATGTGGCCAGCACGACTCAAAGTGTCTCTCTTTTGTTTAAAATGAACATTATTTTATGTGAAAACAACAAATGACATACGAAAAACCTGCCAAATGCATTCATATTTTGTTGAAAATTTAGGAAAACAATCCATCGGTCATATGGGACGTGTACGAGTCAACCCTGCCTCAATTCGAGGCATGGTGTGGATGACACCACTCGATGTCTCTCTCTTTTGTTTAAAATGGACAACATTTTAAGTGAAAACAACAACTGACATACATAAAACTGACCAAATGCATTCAGATTCTGTTGAAACTTTAGCACAATGATCCATGGGTCCTATGTGACGTGTATGAGTAAAACCCGCCTCAATATGAGGCGTGGTGTGGCCGGTATCACTCTAACTGTATCTCTTTTGTTTATAATGGACATCATTTTATGTAACAACAACTGGCATACGGAAAAGCGACCAAACGTATTTGGATTCTGTTGATACTTTAACACAACGATCCATGAGTCGTATGTCACATGTACAAGTCAACCCCACCTCAATCTGAGGCGTGGTGTGGCCAACACCACTCAAAGTGTCTCACCTTTCTTTGAAATGGAAAACCATTTAAGTGGAAATAAAAACTGGCATATGGAAAACCGACCAAACGAATTCAGATTTTGTTGATACTTTATGAAAACGATTCATGAGTCATCTCTGACAAGTACGAGTAAACCCCACCTAAATCTATGGCATGGTGGGGCTGGTATCACTCCAAGTGTATGTATTTTGTTTTAAATGGACATCACTTTAAGTAAAAACAACTGGTATATGGAAAACCGAGCAAACATATTCAGAATTCTATATGAAAAATAATTAATTTTTTATTTGTTATTGATCATTGTTGTCAAAGGCACGCTGAGGTTTTTTCCTTGGCAAGGGGAGTTGCGAGGTGAGGCTGGAGCGCCTTGCCACCTACAAGGCAAGGCGACTTCGCTGAGGCGCGCAAATGGGGTGCTCCTCACCCGCCATTCCTTGAGGCACTCTGGTGCCACGCGCTGTAAACGCGCAACTCATTCTCATCTTCCTTGTTGGGAGGCGAAAGTGCTGGCAGGAAGAGAAGTGGATGATGTCGATGGTGGCTGGGGTTTTGAGTGCGCGACAGATGAATCACTGTAGCATAGATCGTGGTAGGAGGCGAAAAGGCGGGAAAGGTGGAGATCGAGCTAGGAGGAAGAAATCACGGTGCACCATGATGGAAATCGGGGCAGTTCTAATTTCAATTAAATGGACTATTTAATATATTAATAAAAAAACAGCAGACTAATTTTTTTTTGCAAGGAAAAACATAACAGACTATAAAAACATTGTTGGGATATCACTCACAGCAAAACCTATTAAAAAAATATCTCTCTGTATATTAATTTGATTTTATTATTGAATTTATGTTTTTTAAAATTTAAAATATTGGTCAAAACTGTATATAATTAATTATGTGTGCATGAGCCTTTGCCGCGCCTCGCGCCGCATCCCCAAACGGTCTTTTCACCTTATTGCGCTGTGCGCCTTTGACAATATTATCTTTCGCTACTTTAGTTCCTCATGGCTCTTAGTGAACTTCATGGGAAATTCTTTTGGTTTCTTCAAGTCTACCCGAGGCATCAGACAAGGGGACCCTATCTTTCCATTTCTGTTCATCATCATTCAGGATGTTTTGAGCCGACTCATCCAGATGAGTATCAACAATGGATGCATTCTTCGATATCTTCATTGATCAAGGCCCCCAGCAATTTCCCACCTTATGATTTCTGATTATACCATCTTATTCTTGAATGGAAAGAGTATATCAATACGAAGTCTGAACGGAGTGCTGGAGAAATATTGTCGTTGGAGTGGCTAGTCCATCAACAAGGGGAAAAGTAATTTCTTTATCTCGCACAAGTACTCCATCGAGAGAGTGGAAACTGTTATAAGCCTTCTTGGTATCCAAATGGGTGAGTTTCCTATGGTCTATCTAGGCGCGCCTATCTCACCTGGGAGACTTCAGATTCGGGACTTCGACGAACTCTGCACTAGGATTTCAGATAGGGTGTTTAACAAAAAAAATAAATTCTTATCCTTTGGCGGACACATTTCCGTAGTGAACAGCATTCGTGTGGCCTCTCTGATTCATGGTCTATCCTCCGTCAAAGTTCCCAAGGGATTTATTAAATCGATTGATAGGATACTGTCCAATTTCATATGGGATCCGTTATTAGAGAGAATGAAACATTGGGTAGCCTGGGGGAAAATGGTGCGGCTTGTGAACGAAGTAGGCATCGAGGTGCGCAACCTGGCGGATACCATTTATTACATGCATGTGAGGCTTGCATAGAGTTTCTTGGAACAGTGTACCCTATGGGGGACTACCATTCATGCGTATGTGGTGTGCCTTAGTGCTCCGGGGGAGGGGCATCATTCTTCCCTTTGGTCGGTGATAGTCCCCATTGTTGAGATCCTTCGTCCCTTTTCGAGATGGGTGGTGGGGGATGGAGAGATATTCTTCTAGCATAAAGATTGGTGTTGCAATGTTCTGGGTTTCCCTGGATGCTCGGCTACGAATATTTAGCTTCAGGAGGACAACCTCTTTCCTAGCTTCAATGACTCAGTTTTGGATAAGGAACAACAACAGTGTTTTCAAATCAATGAGCTTAATGAAGAGGAGGAAAAAAGTGTGTTCATGGCCTCCTTTTCGGGCCTGTTATCATCGAAGGATTTCTGCCGCATTGGTAATGGATAAGAGCAGAATGAGCATCTATGGGTAAAAAACATCCCCACCAAGATCAACTTCCTCACCTAGAGGATTCATAACAAAGGCCTCCCGACGGATGACAATATCTGTAGGTGTGGTATCCCCCTTGTGTTTAGGTGCATATGTTACAGTGTTCAAAGTGAAGAGATCACATTCTATATGTTCTTTGACCATGATTGGGCACGCGAGGTCTGGAAAATCCTTGGGGACATTGTGTTCCTTCCCTCGGACGGTTTCGTCCATACCTTTCTTGATATGTGCTTCCAAGGTTCTGAGGGAAGAGGTCTGGAGAGGGTGGCCCGTGCAGTATTGATGCATGTGGGTTGATGGACCATTTGGCAGGCTCAGAACAAATTGAAGCACTAGGGGTGGGGGTTTCGGCTCGTGCCATTATTTTTTGGGCAAAAAATCTGCTACTGGATCTGAACATTACTGTGAGGACATGGAAGGCAGCCCCTATGTTTCTTCGGCTCCAAATGGGCTCCAATATGGACATGGAACTTAGAAGCAGGGAAGAAAATTTGGTTCAATGGAAGCCTCCTTCGGTGGGTTAGAAACTTAATACAGATGGCTCTTGCATCCAAGGGAACCTGTGTGGAGGAGGAGTACGTGACCACAATGGTTCAGTTTACCTCGCTTTCTCAGCCAGGCTGGGCCAGGGGTCTTCTCTACAAGCAGAGGTGAAGGAAATTCTCACCGAGCTCAACCTTTGCATGGAAAAGGATCTCGCAATCTCTGAAATTGAAAAAGACTCCATTATTGTGCACAACTCCTTGAAAGGGTACACCGAGTCTCCTTGGTCGATTAAATATGTCATCAGAAAATGTAGAAGTATGATTAATACTGGAGTGAGTATCTTTTAAACCTAGAGAGAAGGGAATAAGGTCGCGGATCACTAGGTCATGGTTGACGTCAAAAACATGGAGGAGCTGTTTCTTCACACTACAGGGAGTATCCAGCCCAAGGGTATTGACTGTATCAAAGGGGATGTACTGGGTCTTCATCACTTCAGACCACCCTAGGCTGTCTTGGCTAAGGGGGGGAGGGTTCTTTCCACGGGGCCTCTTCTATGTTTCTTGTTTTTCCCTTTACCTTCTATTTTTTGCCTTTGTACTTTTCCCCTCTTTTAAAAAAAATTACATGATGATGATAAGAATTCAATTAGGAATTCTGTATTACATAGGGTAATTGGGTTCATATACACGATTATAATTGTGGTACATTCTATGGTTATAAGAGTATCCTCTTTTTATGTGCTTTTGTGTGCGATAGTAGGTGTTTTTTGCTGTTAAGAGTGTATTCAGGTGTATGTAGTTGAGTGTGCATTGGTTTTTTTGGTGTTTGTAGTTGAGTGTGTAGGTGGTTTTGTTGGTGTTGAGTGTAGAAGGTGGTTTTGTTGTGTATATAGGTGTTTGTTCTATATTCCATGGTTTTGTTTAGTTTGTAGGAGTGGTGTTTGTTCTGTATTCTATGGTTTTGTTGAGTGTGCAGGAGTGGTGTTTGTTCTGTATTCCATGGTTTTGTTGAGTGTGCATGAGTGGCTAGTCTACAAATTCTGGGTGGCTGGTCTGCAAATTCTGGTATAACACTATACCAACGGTTTAATAAAACCGTTGTTATAATGCTAAAACATGAAAATGAGTATTTCCAATGGTTTGAAAACTGTTGGTAATAATCATATTTCACACTGCTAGCAGCCAGTATTCCCAACGGTTTTTAAACCGTTGGGAATACTATTATTTAGCAGCCTAGTATTGCCAACGGTTTTCAAACCGTTGGGAATACACCTATTTCACACAGTACTGCCAATGGTTTTCGAACCGTTGGCAGTACTTTTATATACCAACGGTTCAAATAACCATTGGGAAACTCTAGGATTACACTTCCTTTCCCAAAGGTTGTACTAAAACTGTTTGTAATGGGATATCCCAACGCATTACTTGCCTACGGTTTTCCAAACTCTTTGTATATAGTATACCAATGGTTTGGTAGCCTTTACCAATATATTAAAACTGTTGGTAATTCCTTAGATTTCAGTAGTGAAATTTTTTACCATTATTATTGGTAAACAAATTAAAAATTAAATCTCAAGATTAAGGTAAAAACTGATTTACTAGGATTTACACTACAAGGATAATGGATAAATGACCTGACAACCTATAAAAAACCCCTTTTGTGGGAATATTTAAAATATTTAACCAATAAGGGTAAATAATAACCAATTTTGTGGATTTTTGAATGATAAAATCATTGTTTTAATTGATTTTTTCCGGAAATCCATGTGTGTCCTCTCCCCCACTTATAAAAGCCCGCACCCTCTCCTCCCTTATTAACACCTCCAAATACTTTTTATTCATCCAATACCTGACTAAATCACTTCATTAATCCACTTAAAATATACTTGATCATTTTTTATTATAAATCTAACCTAGTGAGGCTTTTGGTGAAAACCTAATGATGTTGTTCAAAGAAGAGGTAGTTCTCTTAAATGTGATTTTTTATTTTGTTTCTTCTTCGAACTACATAAAATATTATGATGACATTATAATATAATAACCAATCTATGTTTCGTATAATAATATTTTATTATTTTATGTTCAAGACCGAAATCAATCTCCTCTTCCATAAAATTGTAAATGAAACTTTTGATTGTGTTTAAGGAGGACTACCAGCTATCGAACCGATCTAACTCATTTTCCATCACAACCTTTCACATTTGGATATAATGAAGGATTTAAAAAATGTATATGATATAAATTATATTATTATACTCATTTAATTTTAATATCATATATACCTTATTACATTCCATTTCATTTAAAATATGATAACGTCATATGTGTGTGTAGAGGACTGCCACCTCATGAAGCCACATGATTTGTTTTTCATTTACACTTTACATGTAATGTAATAAGGATAAATTAATTGAATATTTATGAAATATAAGAAATATATGAAATTAAATTTATTATTTAAAATTAATATACAGCACACTTTCTTACCCGTACATCCATTAATGAAATTATAACGTCCCTCGTGTGTATGTATGGCATACCGTCTCCATGAAGCGATGCGATCCATTCTCCTTGTTAAAATTTAAAAAATGATTATAAAAAATTATATAATAAAAAAATAAATATTAATAAAATTAATATCATTCTAGAGATATTTTAACTATATAATATGAACTGGAAATAGAACTTTTAGAACAAAATATGCATGAAAAAATATGACAATTAACTCCCGAAACAATGAAAATAATGAAATATTATTAATTAATGTGTGGTAAAATTTTATAAGGTTATCATATAAGATATTATAAATACGAATTTGGTTATAGTGTAAGTTAATTACATTAATAAACCCATTATATTGTATTTTAAATCATGTTCAACCATAATGAGTTGTGAGGCAATGGAATTCATCTCAATTTCCATTCATTAACTCATATTAAAATGTTATGCAACTATATTATTTTATATCGTGTACTTAATTCCACTTTTACATGTAATTCTTGGATTCATCAATAAATCGTGTTATTTTAAGATTCAATATGAATTATTTCATCCAAGGTTTTTTAACATAAAAGTTACCCAAATGGTAAGAAATTTCATAACACAATTTTCTTTCATTGGGTAATGTTACTTCTTTGTTGTCTTTGATATTATAAAATTTTTTGTTTAATTACTTTTGAATATATTATTTTGTATTTAAAATTGTTTTATATGGATTTAAATTTTATACCCATTATTTATTCATTGATTAATTCTAACTTCAATGTTATGATCATTGTAAGTGTATAATTTTCAATCTCAATTTAATCATGATTGTTTGTACTTGAATTTATATTGAATGAAATTATGTTATTATTCAATAAGAAACCTATTTAATTTTATTTTCCTCTATCATTTCATGATTTTTTAAGATATATTATCATTTTTACTCTATTTGGTACTAAAAATGAATGTGTTGTTTTTTATAAAATTATAATTCATTTCTCTATTCGATCCAATATAATTTTTCCTCAAAATACATGTTTTCTAAAAATGTTTTTAAAAATGTTTTTAAACATTTAAAAATGATTTAATAAATTAATTTTTACCCATTTTGACTTTTTAAAATAATAATGGAATGGTATATTCTTGTCATTTTCAAAAAAGGTCCAATTTTAATTTACCAAAAATTTAAATGTGATATTTGTTTAAATGTTTACAACATGAATAAAATTTCCTGATATCATGACCAATCAATGTTTCAAATAATATTTTATAATATTGAAATGTTATTTTAAAAAAAAAATTAAATTTTTTTGAGAAATTTTAGTTAGAAAAGGTGAATTTTAAAATGAAAATGATATTTTCCTCAAGAAGGTTTTTAACAATATTTTTATTTTATTTCAATTCGTCAACGAAAAAAATCCATTATTTTACTTACACTCCCATGGGAATATTTTGTATTAATACCATAATTATTCTTTCTAATGATGTTTTATGATCATTTTTTATAAGTAATGTTTTGAATTTCACATTCTCGATTCATTTTTCAGTTTTTAACTTTCCCTTGAAATACTCACTTTCTTATGATCATTTTACATTATAACTTTCCAAAATATCCATATTATTTTTCATAGATATATTTAATTCTTAAACCATATATCATTTATACATATGGTGTTCTATATTCAGAGTTATTTTCTTATATGATGAAATATTGATAACTATATATTCTTTACTCAATATTGATATATGATGATAAGGAACATTGTTCATAAATTAAATCAATTATTTGATATATGAGAAATGATTTGGAAAAGTAGTGACTCATAAGGATTGAAATTATATAACCACTTAATGAATCAATAGTCTCATGAGGAAAAGAAGTAAGATATCATTAAATGGGGTTTTAACCATTTTATTGAACTGTCTTGTGAATGGACATGATAGTAGAGATATCATGAGGCCTAAAATCATAACATCCAATAATTTTGAATTTTCTTCCTTAAGAATACAATTATTATAATTCATGAGATTTTCACAATAATATTATATCTGGATAAATTTCATTATCATGTTATTGGTTAAATGGAATGGTTTTTACGTTATTTATCTTACCATTTTAATTATGCATTATTTTATTCATAATAGTCACAATATTTAAATGGATGGTGTTCTCAGCTATTTACCTTTCCATATTGATTGTTCCATATCAAATCATGATAGTAAATTTAATGATTAAATGGAACATGTGTTCAGTTAATTACCATTACATATTGATTATTCCATATATAATAAATATTGTTAATTTATTCATTAAATGGAATGTGACTACATATATTTAACTTTCTAGATTTATTATTCCATATTGATTATTATGTATCTATTAATGATTGTTATGTTATTAATAAAATTGAATGTGTGTTCAAATATTTACCATAATATATTGATTGTGGCACATTTATTATTCTTTTTTCATACACAATACTACAAAATAGGCCGTTAATAGTGCTAATAATGGAATTTATCAGTGCTAGAAAATCACTGACAAACAGGAAGAGATTAAAATCCTTTGAATTTTAGTAGTATGTTTATGTAGCATCTATAAAGAGTAACTTTGTCATAAATTTTAAAATAATTAATAAAAGAAAAATTTATATGTTCATTCAAAAGATATGATAAAGGATTAATTTATAAGTTATTTCAAAATCATAGATAAAGTACACAATTATCATCGATTTAAAAAGTGCTCATAAAGGGTCAGGATGCAATGTGTTTTACTAACACCATGTAGCACTAGTTAAATTTTCTGTAAGAACACACCGTCAAACCAAAAACACCACCAGATATCAAAAAAATTAAAATACCATTACAAAATTTAAATGAAATTAAATTTACAACACAAATTCAAGAAAAAACACTTAGTAAACATTCGAAACATTATTTTATACAATAATATAAGTACAAATTATTACATACATTCGAAAATCTCAATGTTCCTTTTTCATTTCATTCTGAACCCAAATCATGTTATTTCCAAAAAAACCACCCATGATCTAGAAAACTATCTCCCTGTATAAATAAATTTCTTCTGTCAATAATAATATAAAGAAATAAATTAATAAAAATTACGGATTTTAAACTAAACATTCAATCATACCATGAACTTTGTGTGTCATATTGACTTATGGTTGATTCTTACACAAAATACTATTTATTTTTTATAATCAAGAATTAAATATGTAAAAGTTAATTAAATATTATTAAAGAGAATCCCTATAGTCTAAACCTAGAGGTTTCATGTGTGACACTTCTCGAACAAAAATGTCGATTTTTAATATATAAGGGACACAATGAGTCATACTGGGAAAATTGTATATCATATTAAGGGGAAGCTAATTACTAAATGTCACAAATAACTTATTAATCATTACTATAAAGTATGAAAAAAATGTGTTTACTTTGTTTTGAGTAGGATAATTGTCCATTTTACTAAAATCGATGTCCATTTTAAATAAAAATACACAATTCAAGTCATACTAGTCACAAAATGAATCATATTGAGATGAGGAAAATTCATACACATATAACATGTCTTATGGGTCTTTTTCCCAAATTATTAAAATAATATTAATGTGTTTGATCAGTTTTGAGAAGTCTAGTTTTCCATTTAACTAAATTTGATGTCAATTTTAAATAAAAGGATGCGCTTGGAGTCATACTGGTCAAACCATATGTCAGATTAAGGTTCAACCAATTAATAGACATCTAAAATGAATTATCGATCATTTTACTAATGTATCAAAACGATATAGATATGTTAGCTCCATTTTTAGTAAGCCACTTGTCTTTTTTATAAATGTTATTTTAAACTGGAAACATGCACTTTAACTCATATCTATCACATCGTGTATCAATTTGATAGGATTATAATTCCAATATGTCAAAAATTACTTATAAATCATTTTAATAAAGTATAAAAAAATATGAGCACGATTTTTTTGGTTTTCAATTAGTGATATTTTTTGAACTAAAATATCAATTTTACACTGATAATTGACACTTTGAATAATACTGGGCACATTATATATCTGATTGAGGTGCGGCTTATTACTATATATAAAAAAGGACTTATGGATCATTTTCATAATGAATCAACATAATTGGAATGTTTTTTGGGTTTTTAGTAGGGTAATTATAAATTTTACATAAATTAATTTTAATTTTAAATAAAAAGACACAGTTGAAGTTTTACAAGTCACACCATGCATCAGATTGAGAGAAACTAATTCTTATATGTCTAAAATTATATATGTTACACTTTACTAAATTATAAAAAAAATATTAATGTGTATGATGGGTTTTGAGTAGGCCATACTTTTGTTTTACTAAAAATGATGCCAATTTTCAATAAAAATGAGCACTTGAAGTCATACTGGATACATCATGCATTAGATAAAAGTTTGGTGGATTCATACATGTCTCAAATGACATATGATTCATTTTAATTAATTATAAAAACAATATAAACTTTTTTGATCAATTTTTACTTGCCCAATTTTCTGTTTTAACAAATTTTATATCAATTTTAAATAAAAAGAAGGACTCTGAGTCATAATGGTCACACCGTACATCAGATTGAGCTACAGCCAATTCATGAAAGTCTCAAATGACTAATGGATCACTTTACTAATGTATCAAACTATTTTGATAATGTTTTTTCATTTTTTGTTACATAACAAGTCTTTTTTACTAAAATATCATTTTAAACTGAAAACACACATGTTGACTCATACCGATCAAACCAACTGTCAATTTGATGTAATACCAATTGGAATATGTAAAAAACTACTTTTGAATAATTTTATTAAATTATCTAGAATATCCAATCATGTTTGATCATTTTTCTATGAGTGACAGTTTTTGAACTAAAATGTCAATTTTAAACTGATAACGAACACATTGAGTCATACTAGGCATATCGTGTATCTGATTAAGGTGAGACTGATTCTTACACATAAAAATGAATTATGGGTAATTTTTTAATGCATGAAAATAATACAAATTCATTTTCTTAATTTTCATCAAGTCACTTGTCCATTTTATTAAATTTGTTTCCAAATTTAAATAAAAAGATGCACATTAGGTTAACTAGTCTCACTGTGAGTTGGATTGAGGTGAAACCAATTCCTACACATCTCAAATGACATATGTATCATTTTCCTAATGTTTTAAAAATTTAGAATGAATTTTCTGGGTTTTTGAGTAAGCCACTTGCATTTTCCACTATAATGTCATCATAAACTAGAAATATGAACTTTGACTCATATCAATCACATCATGTAATATATTAATTTTATAATGATTCTAACACATAAAAAATGAGTTATGATTCATTTTCCGAAGTTATCAAGAAAATACAAGTGATTTTGATCAGTATTCTATGATTTCTAGTTTTTTATCTAGAATATCAATTTTAAACTAATAACCTAATCATGGAGTAATATCAGTCACATTGTGTATTATATTTAGGTGAAGATATTTACTACATGACTAAAATTACTTACAGATCAATTTTTTAATGTATCAAAACAAACCCAATGTGTTTTCATAGATTTGAGTAGGTTAATGGTCTATTTTACTAAAATTGGTGTAAATTTTGAATAAAAATACACACTTCATGTCAAACTAGTCACACCGTGAATCATATTGAGGTTAGGCCAATTCTTTCACATATCCAAATAGTTATGGATTTTATTCTTAATATATCAAAATAATATGAATGTTTTTACTATGATTTGAGTATATTTCTTGTCATTTTTATGAAAATTTCTTTTTAAACTTGAAACATGCACATTAACTCATATCGATCACATCATGTATCAGTTTGACATGAGATCGATTCCTAGAAATCAAAAATGATTTATTAATTGTTTAAAAAATAATCAATAAAATATAATCATTTTTATCAGTTTTTTGTGACTGTCAGTTTTTACATTAAAATGTATACTTTAAACTGATAATGAACACATTGAGTCATAACAGGGACATCTTTTATTAGATTGAGGTGCGGTTGATTCATATGTGATTGTCATCTTCAATTGTCATTATCGTTTATTCCATGTGATATCCATAATTATTTAAATTGGTGTTCATATCAAATGATCCATAAACCGCAGTATCATACCAATTGGTGTCAACATTATGTGTTTCCCCATTTTTAGTCCAACATTTATAGATATGAACTATTCTGTGACAAATAAAATGTTCTTCCAACTCTTGAAGACTAATTTTTCTTGAATAAAAATAATTTAAACATGGAAAAAGGATTCAATAAGGTTCGTATGCATACTCTCTTCTAAACATGGAAACAATTTAACTCCATCTTCATAGTCTTTCATCAAATTATTAGCAAACATTCATTTTGTATTCATATCTATCCTATTAGGTTTATAAATTATTAATTTTTTAAAATAAATAAATAAATAAACATAATTTTTCTATTATCAAAGATAAAAGTTATAGATAATCCTAATAAGGGTAACCCAACATTTGATTATTTAAAATAATTTCATTATTCTGGGAAGAAAATGAGTAATTAAATTTAAGAGAATAATTACTCCACTATGGTAAGTGTTATCCTGTGAATTCCATCAAAGGTTAGAGTTATAGAAATATTCCATCCTCACCAACTCATCTCCCAAACATTTATCATTGCATTTTTCTATTGGACACACATACTCCATCTCTTGTGGACATGCACCTTTCTTTCATGAAATAATCTAAGTAGTATTCATGAATGTGATGACTAATTCTTAGAGTGGTATAAGAAAAAAAGACATGGAGGATGATTCTCAAGAAAAAAATAAAATAATAACTTTTTTGAGTTGAAATTGATGAGGATGAAATTTTTCTAAAAAAGATATGAGGGTTATTCTTAAGTGAAAAATTTCCACAATAACTATTTTATAACCCATATTAAGACTTTCTTAAATCCTAGAAAAAATTAAAATAAAATATCGGCAATTAAAAATTAATAATAACCCAATATATTTTAAATAAGTTTTATAAGATCTCAATTGGTAAACTAGAATATATAAAAATTTATTGGTAAAACATTTTAATAAATAAAGAGTTATTTCATGTAAATGGATCATAATCAGATATTCTTAGTAGTGGAACCAATATATGTTGACCTAAAATGATGAATACCTAAAAAATTTCATATATATAGAATTTGATAGCATATATTCTATTTTTTGGTACTAGTGATGAAAAAACCTAAGGAATTATTATATTTAATATTAATGGTATATCAAATATTTTAAAATATCTCAAGACTCTATGGGTGTCATATCCCCACACTAACCTATGCTAAGGATTATATAGAGGTAATCACATCAGATTTACCCATCTGAAAGAAGAGAGGACATCTAATACACATTGACCCATATCTTTGAGATTCTTGGGAGGTATATAGAGAAGTTTCATAAAGAAATAATACAAATGAAAAATATATATCAAAAACAAGGGAGAAAACAAAGAAACCATTGAAACATCTACCCCATACACACTGGACTTTTTTGATATAGAATGACTCCCATGAGGTCACATTTTCAATGTTGAATACCCTTACATCCATCAAACGTCTAATTTGAATCATAAAATTAATAGTCCTATAAAACATAACTCACAATATAAAGTTTATACTACACAAATATGAAAATAAAATTTCATATTAATATACCAGGAAGTAGTATCATAATCTACTAAACCACCATCACAGAAATTGATACATTCAAAATTATATATATGGTGTAAAAGGGATGGGTCTTCTACCCTATTTTTCATTCCACTATCTATCCAAATAAAATAAATAATGACTCATCCACACTTTTAAAAAAATTGTCACAAAAATCCACAAATTTATTTCACAACATAAATTTATATGGAAGGAGTTGCTCATATGGACTAGGAACGAATCTGGGAGGGCTCATAGTATATGTGTTTCAAAAAATAAAAAAAATCCAAGAATAAAAATGGATTATATCCACTACCATGTCCTTAAAATGGATAACTCACCACACTCATAGTTGAAAAAAATCATTTACCACGGCTAGACCCATTGATATTTTACACCCTGAGTTCCATAAGATAATGTAGAAAAATAATTGCATTTGAAAGAAAGTATAGAAAGACATACATTCAATCCTTGGATTTATTCAACCCTTAAATCGTTCAAACCTTCTATTTGAGAGATGGATTTGTTTGAACCTTGATTTGAGGCCTGATTCATGATTTGATTCACCGAGGAGGAGTGCTAGAAGTGGGTGGCTTCAACAGAAAGCTTCTGATATCATGGTGGGTTTGTGACTACTTAGGGTTTTTAAAATAGATCATGATACTTTTACCATTTATTATGTAATAATAAATAATAAAAATATTATTTATCATGAATTTTTAGTGTAGATAATTCTCTATCCTTTTCATCGTAAAAAAATCGATGATAAATTGTAACGACCCAAAGTTTCATTAATGTAAAATCCTTCTTTATCTAATTAAATGTCTCTTTATGTTTATATAAAATGTCAAATTCTTTGGTTTTATTTTAATAATTGTGACCATTACTTTTATAGTCGTTGAACAGTAATCACATGATTAATATAAATATAGGAATTTAACAAATCAAATTTACACAGATAAAGGAAGCGATGGCCTCATCCAGTAGAATTGCCCCATACGAAGCCCATTTTTCGGAGCATGGAAAATAGGTGGCGTCTTTGGGATTTTCCCTTGACCAAGCCCAATCTGAGCTTCATCATTTCAAGCTCGAACGTGACCGTTTACGGTAAAAGTGGAAGTTGATTGAAATTACCACTCGAGCAATGTTATCTGAGCCACCCCAAGAGTCTGTCACCATCACACACCTTACCCTTAGGTCTTATGTGGCTGTTTTAAGGGGTTATGTAACAAATAAGTAGTACTATGTTCATGTACATTATTTTAGTATATAATAATGAATATAATTTCTAGTCATTTTTGATACAATGTAAATAGTTTTTAAAGTACAAATGGTGTTTTTTGTTATTATTTAATTAAGAAATCTATTTTATTAAATTAAAGGATTTTTTATTTATATAATATTTTAATAAAATAATAATATCATTATTAAATTATTTTTTATTAAATATAAATGATCTTATAATTTTATGAATGCAATTAAAATTTTTATTTAAGGTTTGAAAACCATTTTTGTCAAAACAAATGAATTTTCGATAAATGTCAGTTTTTATTTTAAAAGTAAAAATTAACATATATAAAAAATTATTTAGATAAAATAAATTTTATTTCTGGAATTAGGACATTGAAATTATCTAATGGTGAAATTTTCATAATTTCCTGAGACAGTCAAATTTTTGGGTAAAAATTAAATACCGTTTAAATATATAATGTGTTTTATGACATCATAATGACCCAATAGTGATGTAATAAAATACAATAATATTTATTTTCTGCCAATATATGTTTTACCATTAAAATAATGTGATTTTTGGTTTTTTTGGATTACTTTTCAAAGCATTAATGGACCCCTCAACACTTTTTCAACACCGTGCCTTTTTAAATTAATTTCCATGGCAGTGTGACTCACCTCCACATAAGCAAACCTAATATTTTAAGAAGTTTGGACTTAGGCCTTATAAAATATTATTTTCCTCTTCCCTTTTCCAAAAAACATGGGCAAAAACCATGGGATTGTTTGTGGTTTGGATTAATTTAATATAAGGGGTCCCAAACCTAAATAATAAAGAATTCCCTCACCTTTCCTATATAAACATACCCAAGATCCCACTTCCTCCTCACTCAAAGCCCTTGGAGTTCATCCAACCTCTGCCCTACTCTCTCTATAATCCTCCCAAGGTTCCCCAAGCTCACAAGAAGCCTCTCACAAGCCTCTCTCTAGCCTTTGGAAGCACACATCCAAGTAAGGGTTTCTTCTTCCTTTCTCATTTTTGTCCAATTTTCTTTAAGCGGTTTTTCCCTTTTAATTTAAATTATGAATTTTGGGGTATGATTTCTCACCTCCCCCATACTTCCCTCTTATTGTTTGAATGATGGGATACCCATTTCTCTCTCATTAAATGCCTCCCATGTACACCTGTTACTATGCCGATATTCGGAAAGGAACTTCTCTCTCCTCTTTTACATTCAAGCAATACTTTTGTGTCATGAATCTAAATTCCATTAGAATTATTGGGACATGTATCTATATGACCTCCTTACTGTCCATTACATGTAAATATGATGAGGAACCTCTTTCTCTCTCATCAACCATTTTTATGAATTCTTATGTCACGCCGTTACGCTGCCGAAATCGCACCGATTTTCCAAGCCAATGTCATTGTGTAGTGAATACCATGCCCATTTCTCCATAAAGGGTATTCACCTTTAAGAAAATTTACTTATTGATTGTAATGTTTCATGTATTAATTCCCCATTCCTTTATCGTGGAATAAATGATTATGTTTTATGAATCCATGTTTTATGATCCATGTGGCACACTAATGCATGAAATGAAATTTTTAAGAAGGGTGCGCCCTTAGAGCGTTCTAATGCATTGGTTAAAGTATAGTATCATGATACGTCATGTTCAATGAGTGTTGACTCATTATAATTCAATTGAAATGTGTTTTTACTCATGCTTTATGTGCAATGACGATTTACACATGCTCCATGTGCAAAGGATCCTTGGCTCATGCTAATTCCATGTTAAGTGTTGTTGCCACATTTCCATGTTATGATTATCATGATTTAACATGACTTTATGTTCATGTTTTTTTATGCTCTATTGATATGCCTATTGTCTATCATGTATTGTACTCCTCATGTTATTGCATGTGTACTCCCTTACTGGTCTTTATAGCTCACCCTTTTCTTATGCATGTCCTCATGTTATCCCATGCAATTATAAGTACGAGGGAATGTAGTGGTCATGTAAAGGAAGTTTTCAATAAAGATGTTGTATTTCATGTTTACATTTTTTTTAATGATCTTAAACCCCAAAGACACTAAACCTCTCGATCTTCTTGTTGTATCATGTAAAGTTTTATGTAATAAATCATGTTTAAGTTTGTAATAAAAGCAGGGTTTTCATAGTTGGTATCAGAGGATAGGTTTATTTATTTTTGTGATTAGGAAACCCTAGTAAAGACTTAGATACAAGAATAAGTATAACAAAAACATCCCTAAGTTTTGGTATGTAATGAGTAAGTGGTTTATCAAACAAATACATCCCTGTCTGGATACGAGCAGGTAGAGGAGGCTCTGGTACAGATGTATCCTAGGGGTAAAACCCGAAAACACCGCTTTGAGCTAGAATCGAACGGGAACTGGTGAAAGACAATGGGCCTTGTTGCACTCTTGGTTACGAAACTCCCGGGGGATATGATTTGGTAAATTCACAAGGTTAGTATGAACCCTTATTAAGGGAATAAGAAAATTCCCCTAAGAATATATGTTAGAAAGTAGATCATGAAAAGCCTAGATTGAATCCTATAAACTCATGAGTTTGGGAAAAAAGTTTATTTATAAGTCATCAACTTTTTTCTTTGTATTAAACTTTATGTGTTACCGCTAACATTCCTTTTATTCCAGCCAATGGCCGGTAATAGGAGGACTCAGGATAAAAACCTATGTGAAGATCAGTGTGATGACTGTACTAATGAGATGCCCAATCCAATGGGAGCGGGAATCGCAAACTCTGTCATGCTTCTCTCTCAGCTAACTCATGTTTTGAATAGAAACATGGGTCAAGAGGAACGTTCAACCCCCTTAATAAAGAACAAGTCTCTATCGAGAGCTTCATGAGACAAAGGCCTCCTACTTTTAGTGGATGATCTGATCCCACGATCGCTGAACAATGGATCAACTCCATTGAAAAGGTATTCTCTATCCTCCAATGTTCTGAACAAGAGAAGGTTCTCCTGACAGCTTATCGTATGAAGGGTGAATCTGATCAATGGTGGACGTTGATCAAAAATACGAATCCTGAGGAGGAGATCGAGGGGTTAGAATGGAAGAATTTCCGGAAGATGTTTTTTGATAAGTATTTTCCGCACACCCTCCGACTTAAGATGGAAAGGGACTTCCATTCCCTCAAGCAAAAAGATGAAGAATCTATTGGAGAGTATGAGGAAAACCTAACAAGGCTTTCACGATATGCTTCTGGATTTGTCGTTACCCATGAATTCTAGGTTGACCGCTTCTTTGGTGGGCTGAAGCCTATCTTACAGAGAGCATTAGCAATCCGTGACTTCGACAGCTATTTGGAAATTTTCTGATGTGCCCTCAAGGTCGAAATGAAGATCAGAGAATCACGGGGGTATCATGGGTAGAAGTATAGTAAGGTGGAATTCAATGGTAGTGGGCCGATGGATAAATCCAACGGTTCTAAGAAGATCCAGCGCCCCACTTGCCAAAAGTGCGGAAAGAAGCACCCTGGAAATTGCCTTAAGGGGATGCGGAAATGCTTCATGTGTGGAAGGGAAGGGCACCTAGCTGTTAACTGTTGGCAAGAAAGTCCCATGGCTGCGAAAGAGGAGAGGAACACTCCATTCGAACCTCAACACATTGTTCAATGCTACAAATGAAAAGAACCAGGTCATTTTGCAAATCAGTTCCCTAATCCAAGTGTTTTCGGAGACAACCAACAACCTCCAAGGCAGCAAGGAAGAGATTTTTCCATCACTTCTGCCGAAGTGAACCCCGACAATAAAGTGGTGATAGGTACACTAGTTATTCATTCAAGAATAGTGAATGTACTTTTTGATTCAGGTTATACGCATTCTTTTATATCTCGAAAGTTTAGTAGAACAATCCCACCACCACCACAAATCATGGAAGTAAAGATGTCTGTGAGTATGGAAAATGGAGAAATCATTGCATCCCATGAATATAAGTCCTCCCCTGTTATAATATGTGGATTGAATTTCCTGGAGAACCTCATCATACTCCCTCTGGTGGAATTTGATTCAATTCTTGGCATGGATTGGCTTTCCTTATATAGAGCCAACATAAATTGTCGGGAGAGGTAAATCACACTCCATATGGAGAATCGACCCCCGATTCATTACAAGTTTCAGGAGGAAGATGAATCTACTTTAGCTCCATCATCTCAAGAATGGATATTACTGCATTATGATCACGTGTATCTAACTCAGATGATTGAGTCCAAGGAAGAAACCATCCTTGAAGAAATTCCTATTGTGAGGGAATTCGCTGAAGTGTTTCCCGAGGAACTGTCTGGTCTTCCTCCTAGAAGAGATGTTGAGTTTTCAATTGAACTTATACCTCGGGAGCTACCAATATCCAAGAATCCATATAGAATGGCTGTTTTAGAGCTTGAAGAGCTGAAGAAACAACTACCGGAGAATCTGGATAAAGGGTTTATTCTCCCAAGTGCTTCACCATGGGGTGCACCAGTCCTCTTCATCAAGAAGAAGGATGGGTCAATGCGGCTTTGCATCAATTATCATGAACTTTACACAATCACGATAAAGAACAAGTATCCTCTCTAATGAATTAATGACTTGTTTGATCAGCTTCGTGGAGCACAATACATCTCCAAGGTGGATTTGCGGTCGGGATATTATCAATTAAGGGTGAATAAGGAAGATGTCCCCAAGATTGCTTTTCGTACAAGGTAAGGGCACTATGAATTCATAGTAATGCCTTTTGGACTCACCAATGCTCCTGAAATATTCATGGACATGATGAATAGAGTCTTTAGATATTACCTTGACAAATTTGTGGTAGTCTTTATAGATGATATTCTAATATACTCCAAAACCAAGGAGGATCGTGAGGAGCATTTAAAAACTGTACTAGAGACTTTGAGCAAGGGGAAGGTCTATGTAAAGTACATCAAGTGTGAGTTTTGGTTGAAGGAGGCATCATTCATGGGCCATATCATCACAAGCAATGGGATATCTGTGGACCCCTCCAAAACAGATGCAATTGAGGGATGGATGAGTCCAACATCCGTAATGGAAATCCGTAGCTTCTTGGGGTTAGATGGATATTATCGACGATTTCTGAGAAATTTATCACGATTTTCCAACCCACTTACCAAGATAACTCGAAAGGGAGTAAATTTTTCTTGGAGTGATGAATGTGAAGAAAGCTTCAGGGAGTTGAAAAGGAGGCTTATCACTACGCCCGTGCTCACTTTACCCACAAGTGGGGAAATTTTTATGGTATTCAGTGATGCTTTAAAGAAGGGTTAAGGATGTGTGTTGATGAAGAATGATAAAGTGATATCCTATGTCTCAAATCAGTTGAAAATCCATGAGTAAAACTATCCAACGCATGATCTGGAGTTTGCAGTGGTGATCTTTGCCTTGAAAATCTGGCGGCATTATCTCTATGGGGAGAAATGTGAGATATATACTGACCACAAGAGTCTTAAATATATATTCACACAAAAAGAGATTAATATGCGCCAAATAATATGGATAGATCTCATCAAGGATTATGATTGTTCAATACATTACCACCCTGGGAAAGCGAACAAGGTGGAAGATGCCCTAAATAGAAAGGACCCAGCAATTCTATCAATGATGAGAATTCAGTAGGATCCAATCTTTTAAGTCTTGATGAAGATGAATGTGTGAATCATAAATAAGGGAACATCATCAATACTTTTACAAATGATTGCTCAACCATCTCTTTTTTAAAGGTTAAAGGATGCTCAAAAGGATGATGTGGGAATTCAGGAAAAAGTGGAAGCTATCAAAAAATGGAAATCCTCAGAGTTTAATATTAATGAAGAAGGAATTGTGTGGTTAGGTAAAATACTATGTGTTCCATCAAGTCCGGAGCTGAAGAAGTAACTTTTGGATGATGCACAGAGTTCAAATTTCTCTATTTACCTAGGGAGCACAAAGATGTATCGAGATCTTCGAGAAAACTTTTGGTGGGATAATATGAAGAAGGAGATCGCTGAATATACATCAAAATGCTTGGTGTGTTAGCAAGTGAAGGCAGAGAGGGATAAGTCTAATGGGATGATGCAACCATTTCCCATACCAGAATGGAAATGGGAGAGCATAACCATGGACTTTGTCACCAGACATCCAAGGACATCCAAAGGAAACAATTCAATCTAGGTTGTTATGGATCGTCTTACAAAGACTGCACACTTCATTGCTATTCGGGAGGATTTCTCTTTGGATCAACTGGCACAAATATACATCAGGGAAGTGGTAAGGTTGCATGGAGTACCACTATCTATTGTGTCTGACTGAGATTCAAGATTCACCTCTATGTTTTGGAAGAGTCTTCAACATGCTCTGAATACTGAACTGAACTTCAGTACGGTCTATCATCCTCAAACTGATGGCCAATCCGAGCGGACTATCCAAACACTTGAGGATATGTTGAGAGCATGCTCAATGGACTTTAAAGGAGGATGGGATCAACATCTTCCTTTGGTTGAGTTCTCTTATAATAACAGTTTCCACTCGAGCATCCAAATGGCACTATATGAAGCCTTATATGGGAAAAGGTGCAGGACACCAGCATGTTGGGATGAGGTCAGTGAACGTAAGCTGCTTGGACCAGAAATGGTCGAAGAAATTTTGGAGAAGGTGAAAACCATTCAGCAGCATATCAAGGTAGCCTCGAGTCGACAGAAGAGTTATGCCGATAATTGTCGATGAGACCTTGAGTTTAAAGTTGGAGACATGGTGTTTCTACGCATATCTCTATGGAAGAAGTTCATCAGGTTTGGAAGGAAAGGGAGGTTAAGTCCAAGGTACATCGGCCCCTTTGAGATTCTTGATCATGTCGGGGATTTGTCCTATCGACTAGCACTTCAACCTGCCATGGCCAAAGTACATGATGGATTTCATGTATCCATATTAAAGAAGTACATACCGTACCCTTCACATGTACTCTTTTATGAGGTGCTACAATTGGAAGATGATCTTTCTTATGAGGAGCAACCAGTGATGATCTTAGACCGTAAGGGAAAAGTTCTACGAAATAAGACAATGCCCCTCATCAAGGTGTTGTGGAGAAACCACAAGTTTAAAGAAGCGACTTGGGAATTGGAGGATATGATGAATCTGAGTTACCCACATTTGTTTTAGTGTGGGAAAAGTAAAATATCTAGGGCAAAATTTCTTAAGGGGGGAATATTGTAACGACCCAAAGTTTCATTAATGGAAAATCCCACTTGATCTAATTAAATGTCTCTTTATGATTATATAAAATGTCAAATTCTTTGGTTTTATGTTAAGAATTGTGATCATTACTTTTAAGTCGTTGAACAGTAATCACATGATTAGTATAAATATAGGACTTTAACAAATGCAATTTACTCAAACAAAGGAAGCGATGACCTCATCCAGTAGAATTTCCCCATACGAAGCCCATTTTTCAGAGCTTGGAAAAGAGGTGGCGTCTTTGGTCTTCTCCATTGACCAAGACCAAGCTGAGCTTCGTTATGTCAAGCTCGAACGTGACCGACTACGGGAAAAGTGGAAGTTGATTGAAATTACCACACGAGCAATGTTATCCGAGCCACCCCAAGAGTCTGTCACCATCGCACACCTTACCCTTAGGTCTTATGTGGTTGTATTAAGGGGTTATGTAACAAATAAGTAGTACTATGTTCATGTACATTATTTTTGTATATAATAATGAATATAATTTCAAGTCATTTTTGATACATTGTAAATAGTTTTTAAAGAACAAATAGTGTTTTTAGTTATTATTTAATTAAGAAATCTATTTTATTAAATTATGGGATTTTTGAACTAACTAATATTTTAATAAAATATTATTATTATTATTAAATTATTTTTTATTAAATATAAATGATCTTATAATTTTATTAATGCAATTAAAATTTTTATTTAAGGTTTGAAATCCATTTCTGTCAAAACACGTGAATTTTCGATAAATGCCGGTTTTCATTTTAAAAGTAAAAATTAACATATTTAGAAAATTATTTAGATAAAATAAATGTTATTTCTGTAATCAGGACGTCTAAATTATCCAACGGTGAATTTTTCATAATTTCCTGAGACAATCAAATTTTTGGGTAAAAATTAAATACCGTTTAAATATATAATGTGTTTTATGACATCCTAATGACCCAATAGTGATGTAATAAAATACTATATTATTTATGTTCGGCCAATATATGTTTTACCATTAAAATAATGTAATTTTGGGTTTGTTTAACTTAATTTTCAAAGCATTAATGGACCCCTCAAGACTTATGCAACACCTTGCCTTTTTAAATTAATTTCCATGGCAGTGTGACTCACCTCCACATAAGAAAACCTAATATTTTAAGAAGTTCGGACTTTGAACTTATAAAATATTGTACTCCTCTTCCCTTTTCCAAAAACCATGGGCAAAAACCATGGTATGGTTTTTGGTTTGGATTAATTTAATATAAGGGGTCCCAAACCTAAATAATAAAGAATTCTATCACCTTTCCTATATAAACCAACACAAGATCCCACTTCCTCCTCACTCAAAGCCCTTGGAGTTCGTCCAAACTCTTCCCTACTCTCTCTAAAATCCTCCCAAGATTCCCCAAGCTCCCAAGAAGCCTCTCACAACCTCTCTCTATCCTTTGGAAGCACACTTCCAAATAAGGGGTTTTTCTTCCTTTCTCATTTTTGTCTAATTTTCTTTAAGTTGTTTTTCCCTTTTAATTTCAATTATGATTGTTGAGGTATGGTTTCGCACCTCCCCCATACTGCCCTTTATTGTTTTAATGATGGGAGACCCCTTTATCTCTCATTAAATGCCTCCCATTTACACCTCTTACTATGCCGAAATTCCAAAAGGAACTTCTCTCTCCTCTTTTACATTCAAGCAATACTTTTGTATCATGAATCCAAATTCCATTGCATTTGTTGGGACATATATTTATATGACCTCCTTACTTTCCATTACATGTAAATATGATGAGGAACCCCTTTATCTCTCATCAACCATTTTTATGAATTCTTATGTCACACAGTTACGCTGCCGAAATCGCACCGATTTTCTAAGCCAATGTCATTGTGTAGTGAATACCATGCCCATTTCTCCATCAAGGGTATTCACCTTTATGCACATTTACTTATTTATTTTAAAGTTTAATGTATGAATTCCATATAACTTTATCGTGGAATAAATGATTATGTTTTATGAATCCATGTTTTATGATCCATGTGGCACACTTATGCATGAAATGAGATGTTTAAGAAGGGTTCCCCCTTATAGCGCTCCAATTCATTGGGTAAAGTATAGTATCATGATACGTCATGTACAATGAGTGTTGAATCATGTTAATTCAAGTGCAACAAGGGTTTACTCGTGCTTTATGTGAAATGAGTATTTACTCATTCCCCATGTGCAAAGGAGCCTTGGCTCATGCTAATTACATGTTAAGTGTTGTTGCCACATTTCCATGTTATGATTATCAGGCATTATCATGCCTTTATGTTCATATTTCTTTTATGCTCTATTTATATGCCTATTGTCTAACATGTATTGTACTCCTCATGTTATTCCATTTGTACTCCCTTACTGGGCTTTATAGATCACTCTTTTCTTATGCATGTCCTCAGGTTATCCCATGCAATGCTAAGTATGATGGAATGTAGTGGTCAGGTAAAGGACGTTTTCAATAAAGATGTTGTATTTCATGTTTAAGTTTTTATGTAATGATCCTAAGCCCCAAAGACACTAAACCTCTCGATCTTCTTGTTGTTCAAGTGATGTTTTATGTAATAAATCATGTTTGTGTTTGTAATAAAAGCAGGGTTGTCATATAAATAATCCTTTTATCAGCACTTATTACATAAGCATTGATAAAGGATTTATAATTATAATTATAAATAAAATAATTTTTAAATATATATATATATATAATAAATATAGACATATATATATATATCATAAATATATTATTTATTTAAATATATTTATTATAATTTTATAATTATTTAAATATATAATTATATATTTATAAATTTAATTTTTTTTTAAAAAATGAATATTTATATAATTATATATATATTTAATAAATATATATAAATTCAAATATAATAAATATATTCATTGTTTTAATAAATTTTTTATACATTTAATAATTATTTAAATATTTATTTATTTATTTATAATTATATAAATACATTTGAAATATATTTATTTATATATAATTTGATATATATTATAGCAAAAATATAGTAAATGTACATTTATATACATTTTTTATAAATATTTTTCTACAAATATATATTTAACATAATTAATGAATATCTAATCTCAAGTGTATGCATACTGAAAATGAGTGAAATTGAATAAATAAAAAATAAATAATATTTAACAATATTTAAAAAATGGACATGTTTTGTGTGTGTGCATTGTATATAAAAGTGTAGTAATTACATAAATGTGAAATCAATATAACACATGTTTGATCTATGTTAAATTGAAAAATGGAACGATAGTCAATTATATCTATCACCTATGCAATTAGTCTGTATTTTTAATTCATATTAGTTATTAATTATTAATCATTATTAAAAAAATATATGATTATTTAATGTAGATCATAAATATTTTTTTAATATAAATCATATATATATATATATATACACACATATATATATATATATATATCTTAAATATACACTATTTATTAACATTGTCAATAATTATCTAACTAACAAATTGTTTAATATTTCTCTCAATTTACATATTTTTTATTTTTTATTTTTTATTTTTTTATTTTAATTTTTAATATATCTATATATAAAATACATACTATTTATTAGTATTTAAAATTTGTATATAGTATAATAAATTTATTCATGTTTATCAATAACTATTTATTTAATAAATTTTATAATACTTATTTAAATCAACTCATTTTTTATTTTTTATTTTTTTTGTTATTTCATTATATTCAAACCTTAATCATTTCTATAAAAGCGCAGATAAAGGGTTCACTTTATCATCACTAAAAATAAAGTGTTGATTAAGGGTACCCTTTATTAGTGATAAAAATAAAGCACTGATAAATTTTATCCTTTAGTAGCACTAAAAACAAAGCATTGATAAAGGTAACCCATTGTTAGCACTAAAAATAAATCACTAATGAGGGGTAACTTTATTAGCACTAAAAAATAGGCTGATAAAAGGTACAATTTATTAGTTATTTTTTTATCATAGATAAAGGTTCCCTTTATCATCACTTTTTTCTAGCATTGATAATGACCAGCATTTTTTAAACGCTTGTATTGTAGTAGTGTCATGATATCTTTCACATTTAGTAACCCTTACTGAGTATTTCATCTCATCCTTATTTGGTTTCCTTTCCTAGGAATCTAGGAAGTGTAATATCAATTATATGAAATAACATGCAATATTAAATAATGATATTCTCAAAAAATAGTGCATTAATTTGATTATTCAAATATAATATGGGAATCATGTTTGTATCTAGTTTACTATTATTACTAAACTATTTGTTACATCATGATATGATTCCATGTTTCCAATGATAAAATAATAAATAAGGCATTGACTCCTTTATACCATGGTCAGGGACGTTGCACCAAGAAATAGTAAATTTACATTTAAATTAAATTTTTATATATTGCAAAACAATTAAATAGGATAGGATTTTTTATATGGAAAAATCATGAAATATAATAGATAAATTGTTTGGGGATATTACAATTTCACTACTATAGAGCTCCTCGTCTCTGAGGTACAATCTCGAACAACATCATTCTTCTTTCATGAATAAATCTGGTCTGTGTTCTAGGATTTTGGAATTATGATCCCACATATTCTCATGTATATTATCATGATACCACTACTACCGTAGTAAAATAATTATATTCCATGAGAAATATTTTCACTCACAACCATAATATAAACAAGACACTTTGGAAAATGATCCAACCACCTTCATCTTGATATCTTTAGTATTAATCACATGATAACTATCAAAATATTGTTACCAAACATATAACACATGGAATAAATTTTTTATATCATTGAAACACTAAGGAATATCATATTTTTATTCCACCATATTTATTCTCTACATGATATCAAATGGCCACAAATACATGGTTGGAAATTTACCAACCCTCTTTACATAATGACACCCCAATCTATGTTACACTTATATGATTAGAAATCCACCCATAATTAACTCTAGGGGATGTTTTATTTGGTTAACTTACAACCTATATCTACTTTCATCCATCACCAACAATTTCCTAATCAACCTGATATGATTCAATGTCTCCTTCAAAAGTATGGATCAAATAACTAATTAATCTATAGGTTCTAGTAAAAATGGTGGAAATCGACGTGGCCAACTATTTATATCATGAAAGGGATCCATCTAAATCGATTCTGGATTATAATTTTTTATGTAAAAATTTATAAGGAAAAAATATTACAATCAATATCCAATGAAATCTTGGACACAATATTGTAGAATGTCCTCTAATATCTGGATACTACACTAGGGTTTCCCATGTATTTGATGGTGATAAGTAATTATTACATCCACCTTAGTATCAAGAAACTTTACTAATCCTCTATATAAATATTTTTTAAAAAATGAAATCCCTAAATGAGATGATACTATGTGGTATTTTATGTTGTTTCTATATCATTTTTATATATATAATTCCCATTTTATCAATAGATAATATCTCTTAGATCAATAATAAATGATAAACTTCATTCAATAGAACTATAATGATCAAAATGTATCTCTTATTTATGTAATCCTTAAAAACCTCATCATGAAATGGAAACTCAAATCATCTCACGTTCACTGAAAAATGGGTAGTGAAAACAGAACACTAGTGGGACTCCAGTTTTCATGCTTCACCTACTGACAAGTAAATCACCCTAAAAAAAACTTATTATATCCAAATTTAATCTATACCACAAATACATCCTTCATATATCCCTTTAAATCCTATTCAAACTCATATGTACTTCCCACCTTAGGTTATGTGAGTCCCTCACCAGCTCTTCGTGTATTCTCATAGAGAACACAACATGAACTCAGAAAAAATGGGTTTCATGATTTTCAGGAGACAAATCTTTCGAAAGATCCCCACCATATATATTTTCTATCAAAACATTATAGTCTGAAATTAATTGTTGAATCCTATTCACTCAACTGAGGAGTGAGGAAGTTATAGATAATGACATAAGTGTTATTCAGTTTTAGTAATCCTAAATATCCAGATGCATCTCTATGAATAGATCTATAATGTACCACTCAGAGCTCAAATCCAACTCAACTTGAGTCTGAGTCCTCAAATTTAGTGCATCTGTATTGGTGTTTTCCATCGCAATGGTATATGGTTACTCAAAATAGAAATATTGTAAGTACTCAACCGACCTTTTCTGATAATTTTTCCTGTCAAACTATGAGAAAATATACCTCATTATCCATTTGATATTGTATACCTCGTTATCCACTTGAGAGTTTTTTTTTGGTATACCAATATCAAGCGTGAGTTATATTAAAATCCTCACCCTCAGTTTATGATATTATAATCTCATGTGAATCTTTTTGAACAATATATAATATCTATGTTAATTAATTAAATTATCAGTGTACAAAAGTGAAAATTAGTACTTAATTAATACTTGGTTAAACATAGAATATTACACACATAGCTTTATGGTTACCTATTCCATATACTAAAATGATATTAGAGCACCCCAAGGGGATGTACTTGGTCATATGAACCCCTACACCTTTAAGTCCTCTAGTTGAGACTTTATGTCTAACATATCTATATGACACATACTATTAGGTTGAATACACATAGGATTCCCACACTGAATGAGATGAATTAAAAAAACTGTATTTAAGGTCAAAATTATACAAATTACATAGAGAAATGTCAATGATTGGACTAAATATTTCCGGATGTGTCTTACCAAAATCCAAAACAACCCTAGAAACCTATGTTGTGATCCCACCGAGATGCGGAGGGATAGATCTTCAACTAACTGCATTCTTTTCCCACTCTTTAATGTAGACATAATTATTGTCCTCAATAGACATAAATGACACCAATGAGTTATAAAATTTTACATGGGACCTATATCAAATGATCTAATCCATCTCTAGGATCATGTAAAAATCACTCATGTCTAGAAAAAAGCAGTCTAAAAGGAATATATGACCACTGATCATTATTAAACAAGACCTACATTTATTAAATACATTTTAGTATACCTTAAATGGTATATCAATTGATGTCACCCCATATAGATTCTCTACAGATAGATATAATCCACAAATAAACTCATTAAATATGAAATAATGTGGTGATTTATTGTCAAAAAAAGAATATGTTAATATAGATGCCATTACAATCAAAACCCCAACAATAAATAGCCTAGCATCCTGATTATTATGGGTTGGCTCATCAAAATGAAACTGGAAATAACCTAATACATGTTATCTTGCCTAAATCCCCTAGAATATACACCATTTATATCTCTATTACCCCTATATTTAGGAACCAATTCCTCCACCTTGACACAAATAGATAGTAGAACTCTAGCTACCTGCCTTCAATGGTGTACTGAATCTAGATTATGAAGCTTGGACCAGTAAATATCCCCTTAAACTATTTGTCTAATAACTAATCTGACAACACTACATTAGGTTCCCCATCTTACCATAAAATCAGAAACTAATTTCCCTCTAGTCACACAATGGATGAAGGTGGTTATCCCATCCACATTGACGATACACCAATAAACTAACTCCCTAATTAGAAAAAGATGTAAACCACCACTATCGGTGATATATCAATCACTAAACTAAAATGATCCATCATATGGATGATTAATATTTCCTAATGAACCACTAAAATTTTCCCTAGTATGAGACCCAAATATCAAACTTATTCCCTCACTTGGGTTTTTCTATGAATAGAGATTTATTCTCCACCTCCTAAAAAGATAGAAGAAAAAAATATTCACCCAAACTAATGTCTCATATATTAGACCCTTGTCAATGACTATTTTTTTATCTACCTCATCCATATCCAACATCAAGGAAAATCATTGTGGATTTTCAAGAAGTGTATCACATTCCATGATGTACATCCCCCTCTATATCAGATTTATGAGCTCTCAATCCCTGCATGGACTCATTGTATTTGGAAGCATCTGATAAAATACCTTGACTAAATGTACATCCAAAACAACCCAACATATTGTTCTACCAAGAATTTAATATCCCAGTAGCACTTCACTGAGCCCTGTATCATATAGGCTATAAAATCCACCCCCCAATCAATGTATGTCTCAAGGTAGTCAATGATATTCTTAATTGACTCCACCAAGATCTTTGTTTCCTGATGGACACCCTCACCTCTGAAAAAAGGTGAGTATTGAATATGAAAATATTGAGTCAAGTACAACATGGATGTTATATATCACAGATTATATATCTCTATTTACTAAAAACCCCATATAAATCTCTTAGGTTTAAGATTGACCGTCATTAGTTTTGGCAGTATAGGGTGTCTTTCCTGACCACTAATAGGATTTTCTCATCCCCACCCTCTTGGTGAATTCAAGAGGTTATCATGGATGTATCTCTTTATAATGGTAAACACAGCCCATAGAATACATTTCCATAATAATTATTTATATAAAAATTCTAATGGAACATAGTAATATAAATAGAATAATGTTTTAATACACACCATATATCATAAAATCCTCACAAATAGATCAATTTACCTATCCTCATATACCCATACTCGAGTTAATCTTCAAATATTAATGGGAATAACATTAGTTTATTTCATTTTTTGTTAAAGTTAATATCAAATTTTTTCACAAATGAAATCACATTTAAAGGATAGTGTAAAACACTTTATAAGTTGTTATTAGCATTTTATTTAATAAACGCACTTTTTAAACAAGTTATCTGATAAATTTTTATATTAACTAAACTATCTATGTTGTCTATTTGATAAGATTACACCATCATATTATATGGTAAAACATCATACAGGTTATTACTGACACTTTAAAATATTATCCTCTATAATAGAGACATGGTATCCAACCAGAGGAAATCACATGAATGAAAGGAGAATCCTAAATGCCTAATCTGATTCATGATTGCACGCCCACATTCCATTATTGTCAAAGTGATAAATATTAGAAATTGTAAATCCAAAATCAAGGGCCAACACACTAGGTGTAGTAACTAATTTGTATCAAAATATAATAATAATAATCACATACTCAGTAAGTTAAATTCACCTCATACATGGGTTATCTACTCATAATAACAATATATAGACCTCGTTCTAATCAAATATTATCTCCCTTCTACCATTCCCAATTAGTATGAAAATGTAAAATGAAAAAAAATGAGTTGATACCACATTTTAAAACCTAATCCTGACTCATTACACAATAACTATACTAGAGATTTGTGTGACCTTTTGGGTTGCTTCTCATACTCTAGAGGTTGTCTACTAGTATACGAATTCTACTATGAATCATTGGGAGACTATACCCCCAAGATAAAATAATTACAAATAACTAGAGAAGAAATGATAATAATATCCAATCAATAATTAATAATTCTTATATATCTTACCAAAGAACTGATGAAAAAATATACAACTCATGGTGTATAAAAATGAATTCTATATAGATAAAACCTTTAATTAAAACAAAAATAATATCCCTTGTATTTTATATGTCATTATAAAAAATAACAAAATATAAATAAAATTTGGATGAAACTATTAAACTAGTCATGGGTCCTAGATTAATCCCATCACCAATGTTCCATATTAACTACCAAGATTAACCATTGATCATAGGGCCAATTCCATTATCTTATTATGAAAAAAAAAATTATTAATTGGGAACCAATGACAGCCTAACTATGGTGTGAGTAAAACATAATAGGGAACCACCAATGTTGTCCCTAATTATATCTAAACCCAATAAAGTCCATCTTTATGTTCCATAATGCATAAATGAAATCATAAATAGATTATCATCATTGATCCTCAAGTATTAAAGTGAATCTTGTGATCAACCATACCAACTTCAACTAGTGTAGGATATATCTAAACTACACACATATATAAGCATTATGGGGGAATGTGGAACCACCCTTAACTAGTTTTATTTATAAATATTAAATTGTAATGGTGAACCACCTTTCTCCAACTCATCCACATAAATATCAGGGGGAATATTTCCCCACCACGCACCAAATAATCTATATAAATATCATGGAGGAATGGTGACACTTCTTTCTCCAACCCATCCCTATAAATTAAATAGATGAAATATTTCCCCATAGTATTTCATCTCATCCATTAAACATCAATTTTAGTGGTGGGATAATCTTTGGTGACTCACCATAAACATATTGGTGGGAATGTCACCCCACTATAGAATCACATCATAATGGTTTCAAAGGAGAATTAAATATCACCTTGGAATAATCCCATTTACATTTTATCATTTAACACAACCACATTAGTAATGGATATTGTTTCATTATTACACATATTATAATCCTTGGTATTATATTGTGGAATCTATATTCAATTTACAAGGTTTTCCTCCCATTTATGGAACCCATTGGGTTTCCATTCCATATTCTCATTTCTCCCCAAGAAAAGGAACACCATACTTTATGGATAAAGGATTGTATCTACACATAATCATGGACTAATAAAGGAACACATAACCTCGAGTTATCATAAAATAGAAACATATATTACAAAATCAAGGTTTTTATCAAGCGTGTGTTAGGTAGGAACAACCTCACACGAGTCACATATAAAAAAGATGTAAGACATTAATGACATCTTAGGTACCACCTAACCTATTATTGAAGGAATATTATAATTTAAAATTGATCAATTATTTGATATAAAGTTGTATAAATATAATATTATTCAAAAATTCATATAAATATGGAACAAATGGTCAGTGTTGGCATAATCTGATGAAACAATGAGAAAACAAATGATGAATAGATATGGAGTGATATGTTAACTATCAGTTATCACTCCGAATGAATGACACATTAATCCAATAAGTATTGAAGTAAATATATCTTGGATATGAAAAAATTAATGAGATATTATTCTAAGAGATTTATCTTTATTGTGGTCATTAAATTTCTTATTTTGACTTTAATATACATTTTTTATTTTTTAAATATTTTGAAATTTTATGGAAAAATTTGTTTTCCAAAATTTGAGCTCTATGAACCCAAGAAACTATAATATTTATCATTTAGATATATTATATGTCCCATATATATATTATATATCACTATACATAAGATATTTCCTCCTTTTATAATATATATAAATAATTTTTAAGATTTTTTATTTAATAAATATTCCATATGTAATATTGTGTCTTGTACATAAGATAATTTACAAAGTTCTATTTTAATACATAATATCCTTGGCCCATATATATCAATATTATTCCATGAATAAGTTTTTTTTCATTATCTAGAAACACATGCATAGTATTTTTTATAATTCATAAGGTTTTTGTCTAATCTAAAAACCCAATCAAAATATATTACTTCAAATTTAGAATATTTTACTTATGTATGAAATGAAACATAATATATTTCCTCAGTAAAGATGGTTTTTTCCTTGGATAAAAACTAATTATTTAATTATTATGATGTACATAATACACTTTTTTCATGTGTAACATTTTATTTCCATATATAATTGTTTTTACGATGGGAAAAAGATCTACGTATTACAAATTTTTTGTATGCTAAAATTTTCTCCCCTATTTAATATTTTCATTTCATGTATACTATTTTTGTTTTTAATATATAATATTTTTCTCCCCAGGTGGTACATAATGTTTGCGACTTATTGATTTTTGAGTGTATGTTTTAATAATCTGAAGTTTTTTTAGAAAGATGATAAAATTATAAAATTCAAAAAAAACATTCTAAAACTCCTCCATTTTATTCCATCACCTGTATAAAATCCCTAAATGTACCATTTTATTAATTTAAGTAGTATACAATCGTGTAACCTGATCCAATTCCCAAAACTCAATTCCTTAACAATTCCAACCCTTCTTACACATCTACTAGGTCTTAATAGACATGGAAAAACCAAAACATGGATAAAATTTCATTCATGAATATTAATAAATAAATATTAACTCCAAAAACCCATTAAATACATATTCAAAATAAAATTTTAGATTAAAAATAACTAAATTGGCTCATCTTTTTTATTTAGAAAAAATTCAAGTAAGTTTTTATTGTAATAATTATAGGATGTTACAGATATTTCAAAATGTACCCAGGCTAAAAAATTTAATTAAAACCATATTAAGATATTTCTATAAAATGAAATAAATATAATAATTGTTCATATTAGATAGATGTATACATGAATCATATTTTATTTTAAGATATTATAAAAAATTATAATTTATAAAAGATAAGGACATATATTATGGTATACATGATATATAGTCAAAGATAATAAAAATATAAAAAATGGAAGAAAATATTTGAAATAATTACATGAAATACTTACATGAAATACATAGTCACTCTTATATTCATGGTAATTTTATTAAAGTCACAATGGAATCATTTTGTGATAAAATTGAAGCTCCATTTAATGATATTTGATTCCCAAATATTTTAGAATGAATGATCCAATGGTTTTCATATTATGTTTATAGATAGGTGTATAATATAAATATCAAATACCAGTGTCCATAAAGTACATTTTTCTTTATATTGATCACCATTTTTTCTAGTTTTAAACTTTTTATTTTATTGGACATCAATTCATTATATTTACACTTTCAAGTCACTGAACAATATTTTTTTAATCATTTTATTTCAATTTAAAAATACCATGGTCGAAAAATTCATATCCATGGGATTGGTTGTAATGTGATGACTTTGTTTACTCAGCGTTAGGTTATCTGAATCTAAGGATAAATCCTTCTAAAAATTTTAATTAAAAGTGATAAATTTTTAGAGATCACTAATTTACCTATCTAATTATTTAAAAATAGTGAATTATAGATTATGTATCTTGATCCTCTCTAACATATTGATTAATTTTATATTTCAGTTAAATTAATCTAATTAATATAATTTATTATATAGATTTATTTACTTTAAATTCTAGAAAACATCTATGAATTATCTTAAATTCTATATTAGTCTAATCTATGTCCACTATATTTTATATTTCAGACTATCTAAACCTATAAACTCTTTTTACATTTTTAAATTTAGAGGTTTCTACTTAAAATTTTGGAAATATTAATTCACCCCAATCATGATTTGGAATTTTTGGGATAATAAAAATTTTAATTATATCTTCTATTAATGGTATTTGAACTTAAGATAATAGAGTCTGGTTGATAATCTTCAATATTTTAAACTTGAGTTAACTAATAGACTAGGAAAATGAAATTTTGTAGTGGATTCCTTCAATAGGATGACTCATGTGGTGAAATAAGTTGAAATTCAATGAAAAATTTGATTATGATAGTGGATTTGTATCTAGAGACTTGGGATGAGGGATGCAATATGGTAATATATTAATTTATGGAACTTCAAAACATTTAAACCAATTCAAGGATGAAAAAACACAATTTAAAATTGAATAATATTAAAAATAACTTTGTTGGGTTTTGGTAGGGATGATTCTTATCTAAAAATTGTGAAAATTAACCAAAAAATTCTATTTACCATAAGATCCAACAATTTATTTGGTTTAAATAAAAAATAAATTAGGAACATACATATTTATTGTGTGGTTCCAATTATTCCATGATCTTCTATATGATATTGAAAATGAGCCCTTAGAATTAATCAACGGATTCATTCATCCTAGTATATTCTATGAGGTTAATTAATCTCATTAATATTAAATAATATTATCTCTTTATCCTTATATTTTTTAAACCATGATGTTGAATTAAAATAAAGAATGAGATCTATCACTTAATTTTTTTCGAAAATATTCTTTTATAATAATATTATGGTTTCATCTTTATTTCATTGGCTTAAAGGATCCATATAATTTAATAGTTTGTAATTTTTTATATATTAATCATTACAATTATTTAAAAATTCTTATATCTATGAAACTTATTAGAAGGAGTTTGTAATTTAAAGCCCAAATTGATGAAATGATTAAATTTTATAATTTTATAAAACATCAACAATTTTTTTTTAAAATCATATAATGATATTATGAGAAATAATGATATATTTCAATGGTAAAATAATATTTTACATGTGGTGTCATTTAAAACATACACTATCAAGAACATAAATTAAATTTAGTGATATTTATCAATATATGATTCTTTTTAGTACAACAATGATGTGGTTACATTCCTCACTGTGTTTTCATAATTTAGTACAAACATATATCAATATTTATCTTTCACTAAATATAAATAAATTTAATTTATTTTCACCTTATTTCATATCATATTTTATAACTTAAAATATGATAGTTTTTAATGGATAATTATATGATCATTGGAAGTGGATGAAAACCTATATATGGATCGACATATGTTCCAGTAATCAAACATGCATGAAAAAATAGAGCATACCTGAAATGATATAACATTGTCCTCCATCCAATTCATTAATGGTGTAATATTTATGGTGATAAAAAAACCATCAATCAAAGGCTTCCGATCTCTAAGGAGATTACCCCAGCCTTTTAATCCTATATATTTTCTTAAGGATCATCATACTCATTAAGGGTTATTCGCACCTTAAATGTATGTGATGAGCATTGTACCATGAAGAAGAAATGATTATGGAAGTCATGCATATAATTCATCTTTTTTCACTACTTAAAAAATTCTGATAAATAATCCTTTTATCAGCACATATTACATAAGCATTGATAAGTCATTTATAATTATAGTGGTAAATAAAATAATTTGAATATATATATATGTAATAAATATATATATATATATATATATATCGCAAATATATTCTTTATTGTAATATATTTATTTTACTTTAATAATTTTTATATATATATATATATTTATTTATAATTATAAAAAAAATTAAATATTTATATTTATATCATTATCTATTATTATATAATTATATATTTATTTAATAAATTTATATAAATACAATTATAATAATTATAATAATTATTTTAATAAATTTATTATACATTTAATAATTTTTTAATATATATACAATTATTTATTTATCATTATATAAATACATATAAAAAATATTTATTTATATATAATTTGAAATATATAAATGTAAAAATATTGTAAATGTACATTTATTAATATTTTTTTATAAATATTTTTATAAAAATATATTTTTAACATAATTAATGAATATATAATCTCATGTGCAGGCACATTGAAAATGATTGAAATTGAATAAATTAAAAATAAATACAATTTAACAATATTGAAAAATGGAAAAATTTTGTGTGTTTTCATTGTATATAATATTGCATTAATTACATATATTTGAAATCAATATAACACGTGTTTGATCTATGTTAAATTGAAAAATGAAACGATAGTCAATTATATCCATTACTTATTCAATTAGTCGGTATTTTTAATTCAAATAAGTTATTAATTATAGACCATTATTCATCAAATATAGGATTATTTAAGGTAGATCATAAATATTTTTTGTTATATAAATCTTATTTATATACAATCACATATACATATATATATATATATATATCTTAAATATACACTATTTATTAACATTCTCAATAATTATCTAACTAAAAAATTGTTTAATATTTTTCTCAATTTACTTATTTTTAATTTTTAATTTTTTAATTTAATTTTTTAATATATATATATATTAAATACATACTATTTATTATTATTTATAATTTATATATATTATAATCAATTTATTCATTTTTGTTAATAATTACTTAATTAATAAATTTTTTAACAAATTTTTTAATAAATTCATTTTATATTTTTATTTATTTCATTATTTCATTATATTGTAACCTTTATCATTGCTATAAATGTGCTGAAAAAGGGTTCACTTTATCAGAACTAAAAATAAAGTGTTGATAAAGGTTACCCTTTATCAGCAATAAAAATTAAGCGTTGATAAATTATATCCCCTAGTAGCGCTAAAAACATAGTGTTGATAAAGGTAACCCTTTTTTCATTACTAAAAATAAATCCCCAATGAGGGGTAACATTATTTGCACTAAAAAATGGGCTGATAAAAGGTAAAATTTATCAGTTTTTTTATCGCTGATAAAGGTTCCCTTTATCATCACTTTTTCCTAAAATTGATAAAGGACAACATTGTTAAAGGCTTGTATTGTAGTAGTGTCATGATAGCTTTCATGTTTAGTAACTCTTACTGATCATTTGATCTCACCCTTATTTAGTTTCCATTCCTAAGAAACCAGGATGTTTACTATCAATGATATGAAGTAATATTCTTGATGAAATAATGATATTCTAGAAAAAAAGGTGCAGTAATTTGATTATTCAAATATAATATCGGAATCATATATGAATCTAGTTTAAAATGATTACTAAACTATTTGTAACATCATTATATGATTCCATGTATCTCATACTAATATAATAAAGAATGCATTTACTCTTAGCTACCATGGTATGGGTTGTTGCCCCAAAAAACAATAAATTTAGATTTAAACTAAATTTTTATATCTTGGAAAACAATTAAATAGGATATGATTTTTTTTATATTGGAAAAAATCATGAAATCTCATTGCTAAACTATTTTGGGATGTTACAATCAATCCAATACAGACCTCCTTATCTCTGAGCTGCATTCTCGAACATCATCTTTCCTCTTTGGTTAATAAATCTAGTCAGGGTGCTAGAATTTTGGAATCATGATCCCAAATATTCTCATGTATATGATCATGAAATCACTACTACCATAAAATAAGAATTAAATTCCATAAAAAATATTTTTACTCTCATCCATAATATAAACAGGACACTTGGCAATTTATTCATTAGCCTTGAGGTTAACATCTTTAGTATTAATCACATGATAAGTGTCAGAATAATATTACCAAACATATCATACATGGAATAAATCATTTATATCACTGAAAAACTATGTAATATATTATTGGTATTCCACCATATTTATTCTCTACAGGACTTCAAATGGCCCCACATACTTTGTTATAAATTTACCAATCCTCTTTTTATTATGAAGCCCCAATCAACATTATACTCATAAGATTAGAAATTCACCCAATATTAACTCTAGGGGATGTTTCATTTGGTCAACTTACAACCTCTATCTACTTTCACCCATCACCAACCATTTCCTAATCAACCCAATATGATTTGATGTATCCTTTTCTAGACTGGATCAAATAACTACAGAAACTATAGATTCGAGTAAAAAATTTGGAAATTGACATGGCCTACTATATATATCATCAAAGGGAATTGTCTAAATCGATACTGAATAAGTATTGTTGAAGGAAAACATTAGAAGAAAAAAAATATATCAATCAAGATCCAAGGAAATCTACTACACAATATTGTAGAATATCCTCTAATATCAAGATAGTATCCTTGGGTATTCTATCTATCTGATGATGATAAGTAATTCTTACATTCTCATTCATATCAAGAAAATTTATTCATCATATATATAAATATTTTTTAAATTTGATATCCCTGAATGAGATGATATTATGTGGTACTTTTTGTTGTTTCTCTATCTTTTTTATATATAGATTTCACATTTTATCAATAAAGAAGATCTCTTGGATCAATAAGATCTGAGAAACATTGTTCAACTGAACTATAATCCTACACACTGTATCTCTACCTTAGTGAATCCTCAAAAACCTCATCATGAAATGGAAACTCACAACACCCCTCTTTCACTCAAAAATGTGTAGTGACAACAGAACACTAGTGGGACTTCGGTTCTCACCATTCACATACTAAAATGCAAATCAACATGAAAAAAATTTATTATATCTAACATTAATCTGGCCCACTAATGATTCCTTCATATATCACTTTAAATCTTAGTTAAACTCATATGTACATACCTGCTTAGGTTTTGTGAATCCCTCATCATCTCTTCCTGTATTCTCATAGAGAACACAACATGAACTCAGACATAAAGTGTCTCATGATTATCAGGTGACAAATCTTATGGAAGATCCCCACCATATATATTTTCCACTGTAACATTATAGTCTGAACTTAATAGCAGACTCTTATTCACTCGACTGAGTAGTGAGGAAGTGGTAGATAATGACATAAGTCTTATTTGTCTTTAGTAGTAATGAATATCAAGTTACATCTCTAAGAAGTGATCTATAATCCATAACTCTCTTCTCAACTCTAACTCAACTTGATTCTGTGTCATTATATTCAGTGCCTCAATAATGGTGTTTTCCATACCAATGGTATATGGTAACTGAAAATCAAAATATTTTAAGTAATCTACCAAAATTCTTTGATAAAGTTTCATGTCAAACTATGAGAAAACAAACCTCATTATCCTCTTGTATGTGTATACCAAAAAAATTGTCACCCAAAATATATTGGTTCTAACACCTTAGGGTGTGTACCACCACAGCCAACTCCAGATCGTGTATCTAGTAGTTTCAATCATGTGACCTACTTTTTCTATACCCATGAACTAATACATGATAATACTACATTATAACTACTACAAACCCATCTCTAGATGCATCATAGGACATCATATACTCCTTAACCATCTGTGGTATGGTCAAGACCAATTTAGTCCTTAATCTCACATTCATCTATTAATAGGATTTCTCATAACTATCAATTCAAAGGAACGTTGCACCTTTCTTAGTTATTTCTATCACTAATATTTACTAGTTGGTGAGGTCCTAAATAAACATTTGGTATAAATAATCAATTTGAAAAAAGAAAAGATCTAAATAAATATAATTTGAAATCTCCCAAGTTACTAGATCCTCAACCATCTACGGGTCTACCGATACACCAACCTCTATTATAACATTCCATAAGATTCATTCTTGGTCAACCAAAATCTAACACTCTAATTTTTTTTTATAGTTGATGCACACTAATTGCACTAAAAATGATCTATAAATGTTTTTCACTCTCCTCCCTTGACTGATATTACTCATGAAAATCATTGAAAAATACAACCAGCGATGTATTAAAATATGAATGGAAGACTATATTTATCCAGGACATGAACACTACAGTCATTTTTATCAAGACAAACAATATCACTGGGTACTCATAAAAGACAAGAATACTCCTAAATCATGTGTGAGGTATATTAAAAGGCCTCAGCCTTAGTTTACGATATTATGATCTTATTTCAATCTTGTAGAAAAATATATAATATAAACATTAATTATTTAAATTATCAGCATACAAAAGTGAAAATTAGTAAATAATTAATACATGATTAAACTTATGATAATCCACACACAACTTTAAGGTTACATATTCCTACTAATAAAATGATATTCAACCACCCCAAGGGGATGTAATTGGACATATAAACCCCTTTACCTTTAAGTCCTCTTGTTGAGACTTTATCTCTAAAATATCTTTATGACACATACTATTAGGTGGAATACACATAGGATTCCCACATGGAATGAGATAAATTAAAAAATATATAATTCTATTTCAGGTCTAAATTCTAAAAATTCCTTAGAAAAATGTCTTGAAAAATGTCAATAAATGAAGTAAATATTTCTTTTTGTGTCTTACCAACATCCAAACAACCCTTGAAACCTAGGATATGATCCCACCAAATGCTGATGGGTGGATCTTCAACTAACCACAATCATTTCCCATTCTTCAATGTAGACATAATTATTTTCCCAAATAGACATAAATGACACCAATTAGTGATACAATCTGACTTCGGATCTATATAAAATGATCTAATCGATCTCTAGGATCATGTAAAAACCACTCATGTCTACAAAAAAGAAATCTAAAAGGAATATATGAACACATATCATTATTAAACAATACAATCATCTATGAAATCTATTGTATTATACCCATAAAATAAATATTTATTGATATCACCTCATATAGATTCTCCATGGATATGTATAAAATATAAATAAACTCAATAAATATAAAATAATGTGGCGATTCATTATCATAAAAATAATATATTAATATAGAAGCCATTACAATTAGACCCTGAACTATAAATAGCCTAGCATTCTAATCAATATAGTTAGGCTCATAAGAATGAAACTAGAAATAACCTAATACATGTAATCTTGTAAAAATCCCCTAGAATATGAACCATTTATATCTATATTACACATATAATTTGGAACCAATTCCTCCACCTCAACACAAATGGCTGGTGGAACTCCAATAACCTGCCTTCCATGGTGTACTGAATCTAGCTTATAAAACATGGACTGGTCTATATCCCCTTCAAATATGTGTCTACTGACTAATCCAACAACACTACTTTAGGTGCCCATCTTACCATAGAATCAGACACTAATTGGCCTCTAGTCACACAATGGATGAATGTGGTTATCCCATTCACACTAACGATACACCAATACACTGACTCCTTGAGGAGAAAAATATTTAAACCACCACTATGGGTGATCTATCAATCAGTAACCTAAAGTGATCCATTAAATGGATGATTAATATTTCATAAAGAACAACTAAAATTTCCCATAGTATAAGATACATATCCCAATATTATTCCCTCACAGGGGGTTTTCATTAATTAGATCTTGATTCTCCACCTCTTAAAAAGTAGGTAGGAAAAAAATTTCACCCACACTAAGGTCTAATATCTTAGACCATTCTCAACAATTATCTCCTTATCTACCACATCCCTATCCATAATCATGGAAAAGAGTTGTGGATTTTCAATAAGATTATCATATTCTATGATGTACATCCCCCTCTATGTCAGATTCATGTTCTCTCAAACCCTACTCAGACTCAATGCCTTGGAAAGATGTGATAAAAAATAGACTAAATGCCTATTAAAAACAACCAAACATGGTTTTCTTCTTAAAATAGAATATACCACTACCACTTCACTGAGACATGTATCATATAGACTGTAAACTCCACCCCCAGTCAAGTTATATCTCAAGGTAGTCAATGATATTCTTAATTGAATCCACCAAGATATTTGTTTCCTGGTTGATGCCCTCACCTATGAACAAATGTGAGTGTTGAATATGAATATATTGGGTCAAATACAACATTGATTCTATATCTCATAGAGTATATCTCTCTATATACTACAAAACCCAAAGAAATATCTCAAGCATATGATCAACCATCATTAATTTCAGCATTATAGGGGGTCTTTCCTGACCACTAATATGATTTTCTCATCCCCACCCTCTATGTGAATTCAAGAGGATATCATGGATGTATCTCTCTATAATTGTAGACACAATCCTTAGAATACATTCCCATAAAAGTTATTAATATAAAAATTCTAAAAGATCAGAGTAATATGTATAGAATAATGTTTTCATGCACACCATATATCATAAAATCCTCACAAATAGATCAATCTATCCAGCCTCATATACCCATAAACAAGTTCATCATCAAAAATATATGGTAATATCATTAGTTTATTTCATTTTTTATTAAAGTGAATATCACATTTTTTTTAAAAATGAAATAAAATATAAAAGTTATAGTTAAAAACAATTTATATGTTGTTATTAACATTTTATTTAATAAAAACCCTTTTTAAACAAGTTATTTGATCAATATTTATAATAACTAAACTGTCAAAGTAATCTATTTGATAAGATTACACCATCATGTTATATGGTAAAACATCATACAAGTTATTTCTGACACATTAAACGATTAACCTATATAATAGTGACGTGGTATCCATCCACAGGAAATCACATGAATGGAAGGATAATCCTATATACCTAACCTGATTCATGAATTCACACCCACATTCCATTATTGTCAAAGTGGTAAATCTTAGAAATCATAAATCCAAAATCATGGTCCATTACAGTAGGTTAAGTAACTAAATTATATCAAAATATAATAATAATAATCCCATACTTAGTAACTAAAATTTCCCTCATACATGGGTTAACTACTCATAAGAATAATACACAGTCCTCATTCTAATCAAATATTATATCCCTTCTACCTTTCCCAATTAGTTTGAAAATGTAAAACGAAAAAAAGAAGTTGATACGACATTGTCAAACCCAATCCTGAATCAGTCCACAATAACTATACTAGATATTTGTGTGACATTTTTTGTGGCTTCTCATACTATAGAGGTAGTCTACTAATATATGAATTCTACTATGAATCTTTGGTAGACTATAACACCTAGAAAAAATAATTATAAATAACTAGAGAAGAAATGATAATAATATCCAATCAATAATTATTAATTTATATATATCATACCAAAGTACTGATGAAAAAATATACCAATCATGGTATATAAAAACAAATTCTATTCAGATAAAACAAGTCATTAAAACTCAACAAAGACCCTTGGATAGTATATATAATTATATGAAATAACAAAATATATACAAAATTTGGAAGAAACTATAAAACTAGTCATGGGTACTAGCTCAATCCCATCACCAATGATCCAAATTAACTACCCATATTAACCATTGATCATAGGGTAAATTCTATTATCTTATATGAAAAAAGAATTAGTAATTGGGTACCAATGACAACCTAAATATGGTGTGGGTAAAGAGTAATAGGGAACCACCAATGTTGTCCCCAATTATATATAATCCTAATAAAGTCAATATTGATGTTTGATAATTCATAAATGAAATCATAAATATATTATCATCATTGATCCTCATGTATTATAGTGAATCTTGTTACCAACCATACCAGCTTCAACTAGTGTAGGATGTCTCTAAACTACATACTAATATAAGAATTATTGGGGAATGGGGAACCACCATTCACCAATTTCCCCTATAAATTTTAAATGGGAATGGTGACCCATCTTTCTCCAATGCATCCATATAAATATCAGGGGAAATATTTCCCCACCACATTCCAACTAATCGTTATAAATATCATGGAGTAATGGTGCCACTTCTTTTTCCAACCCATCCCTATAAATATAATAGATTAAATATTCCCCCATAGTACTTCATATCATCCATTAAACATCAATGGTAATTGTGGTATAATTATTTGTGTCTTACAATAAAAATATCAGAGGGAATGGCACCCCACTATAGAATCACATCATAATGAATTCAAGGGAGAATGCAATACCACCATGGAATCATCCCATTTACATTTTATCCTTTAACACAACCACATTATCAATGGTTCTTGTTTCTTTATTATACATTTTATCAACCTTGGTATTGTCCAATGGAATCTATATTCAATTTACAAGGTTTTCATCCCATTTATGGAACCCATTGGGTTTTCATTACATATTCTCATTTCTCCCCAAGAAAAGAAACACCATACATTGTGGATAAAGGATTTTCTCTACACTTAATCCTGGACCAAGAAAGGAACACATAACATTGAGTTCTCATGAAACAGAATCATATATTACTAAATCATATTTTTTATCAATCGTGTGTTAGGTAGGCACAACCTCACAGTAGTCACATATACAAATGATGTGATACTTTAATTGTAGGACCCCGGGACACCCTGAGAGGGGAGGGGTGAATCAGGGTGGCAACTTTTTCTTCTTTAAGTTGTGGATCTTGTTCCCACGTTGGTAGGAACTATTTAAACCCATATGATGGATATGAACAGCAATTAAAAATTCACATACAGAGAGATGACACATCTATTTTTTACTTGGTTCACCACTAAGGGCTACGTCCAAGGAGCATACGCCGACAAGTTGTCGGTCGTACCTAAACCCACTATGCTTCACTAGCTGTAGATTACAATGGTTCGGGTACAGAAACTCTGTCTCAGGCTCACTGCCTTTACAATTGTTCAGGGATAGCTCACTGCGTCCCTCGGGTCACTCCCGTTTACTCCCCCTAGCTTACTGTCGTTGGTGAAGCCTCACTCAGTTTATAGACGTGAAGGTCTCTTCAATAGGTGTGCATTGAAGTTCTTCATCTCATGTTCTACATGAGACATTGCTTTCATCAGGGTTCAGATTTGATGCTCCTTTTAGTTCAATCCTTCTTCTTTAGTGCAATGAATGAATTCACTAGATCCCCTTGTCTTTGTTTGCCTGAATCACAATCACATATGTGATTGCTCAATAAATGATGTTCATCTTACTCGGCATTCGTCAGAATCAATTCACCATGTATGCATGAGATCATGCATGTATCATTTAGATTTCTTCTTCAATGTCGCTTTGCATCGAAAGTATCAGGCAATCTTTAGCTCTTGTGCAGCTCTAGAAAGGCGGGCGTGCTTCAACAATATTTGGCTCTCCTTTTCAAGCCCGGCGCACAAGTCTCTATCTGGTGCGCAAGTCTTAGGCGCGCAAGTATAACCTGGCGCGCAAGTGTCTCCAAAGCACCTGCGTGACTCTGCCTTCTTGAACTTCAAACCTGCGCGACTCACTTCCTTTCTTGCCCAAATCACATGTGGCACTCAACCATCAGTCGGCGCCCAACCTCTACTTGCGCGACCGAACTACCACTTGCATGGTTCAACCACCTACGCGACGAGAGCTCGAACAATCTCAAAGTCTTGAGCTCTATGAGAAATGAGGAGGGGTGTTCCAGTATTTATAAGAAAACTGGACCCCCTGCGCGGCGGCGTGCAAGTCACCCATCAGCGCGCAAGTCTCGGCCCCTACTAGGCACTTGCGCGATCAACATCCAAACTTGCGCGAACATATTGCCTTTGCCAAATTTGGATCTTCTGATCTTGAAAAACCATAGGCGTGCAAGTTATAATGCATTCAAGGCGTCGGCGCGCAAGTCTCTTCCCGACACATAATTCACCTGCGTGACCCCACCAAAACTTGCACGACCCTTATCCCTTTTCCATATTTTGATGATCTGATCTTCAAAAACATATGGCGCATAAGATTCCTATCCTCCAAGAGTATTGCGCGCAAGTCCCTTTGCCAAAATCACTCTTCTTCATTTGATGATTTTGAGGCCCTGAAATTTGGCAAACACTGGAAAACAGCGCCACCTTGTATCTGCTCTTTTTGTACCGCCTCCAGATCATCCATTCCTTTGTAGATGTTCTTGAATCAAACATAGATCGTTGACCACAACTCTTGAACTCGACATGTCACCATTGAATCTCCTTTGTCAACAAATTTTTATGTTGTTTTTTTGCTTTGTCGACAAGCACAATCACCTCAACATCACTTCTTCTTGGTGATCTGTATCCTTCAGCAACTCTTTTGCTTTTATCACAAACTCCACTATTGTGACATGTATTCTCTGAAGGAAAAGCTTTAGTACCATTATCTTCTGATACAATGTGATGTGCATGGCCATCTCATAATTTCAATCTCTGCATGGCCATATCAGAAGTCAACTCATTGGAACATTGCCTCCTTCATCAACCGTCATGATCATCTTCATGCAAACCATGTGATTCAATCCGTCAAGAAGTCTCTAGCATGGTTCTCACGCAATCATGAGTAATTTCATGGTCTTCATCAAGGCCCATGGTTCTTATGCAATAAGGGGGAATTGCATGGTCTTCATCCAAAAACACCATCCTGCTTTAATCATCCTTGGATGGATTACTCCTCACATTCGTCATTGTTGTAAACAATGTATCACCTTTGACACATGTTCTTTGAACTTACGATTAGCACAATAATCGTCTGAATCACTACTCCTCTACTTCATCGGAGTACTTCATGATCTCCTTCATTGTGAGCTTCCATTCCTCCATTTTATTGGAGTACTTCTTGATCTCTTTCATTTTGATATTCCATTGACAATTATTGACAACAAATACAAACCTATACACAAAGTGTTTCCAACAATCTCCCCCTTTGTATTTTGTTGTCAATACCTTATACATCTTCTGAAATGAATTTGTCAGTGTCAAAATGAGAATTTTCTATTCAATCAACTTTTCTTTTCAAACGTTCATTTCACTTTCTCTCCCCCTTATTGACACGAAATACAAAGCACATAGTAGGGAGGGTATCAATCCACACATAAGAAATGTTTCATTAATCATTTCACTCTAAGTCTACTTGAGAAATGCTCGATGTAGAAAACAAGAGGATTTGATTAAGTCAATAAGGTTGTCCATTATCCACAGATCATGATACCAACATGAGATGATAAATCATGTATCTTGTATTCAAGGGTTTACCACTTTAATTCCAGGTAGAAGAAGATCAACTATGATAGAGAATAATCAACCTGAAACTCCTGCACTCACATCAGCAAATAGATCAAAAACATTCAAGTGCAATCGGCAGGATAAGTGACCTTGGGGAACTTCCATTCTCTTTATGTCACTGATAAATTCAGTTACTCCCCCTTTGTAAAATAATATTTGATCAGAGTAACCAAGGGATAGTGATTGAGAAATGACATACCTTCTCCATTGGCGTGTTCTTCAAGAAATTCAAAGAGTAACTGCTTTTGAGTCCAGCTGGAGTTGATATTGATTGAAACAGTGATTATGGAAGCTTCTTCATTCTTCTCCCCCTCAAGGGAAACAATCCTCATCATATTCATCAAGAGTGATCCTTCATCATCATAAACTTTGAATATCAATTGAAGAATCTACTAAGGATGGAAACTTCTTCAGCTTGGCTATCAAGAGTTGACAGCATTCACTACTTCTCAGGTTCTCCCCCTGAGAGCATGCTTCACATTCAATTCCCTGCATTATTAGCACAAATACAATACACAAATGATTATAGGAATAAGGTGGTTCCTTCTTGCTTCATCAAGAAGACTTTCTTGGTTGAGGTTCTTTTCTCAACCAAGTTCCTCTGTTCACTCCAGTCTTCATGCCTGCACATTTGAACATATGTTCTGACATCTGTCGGTGTGGCATGGCTCTGTTCACATTCTCTTCTGCTTTGGGTGGAGAATTGATCTGCTTAGCAGCCATCATGAATGATACATTATTACTCCTCTTAATAACTTCTTCTTTCTCTGGTATTAAGGTTTGGAAAATTTTTGCAATGTTACCAGCTTTTTTGCATCTCTCACACAGAACTTCTTTGACACGTGTGTTTCTCTTTGTTTACAATCTCTCCTGCACTGTGTCTTCATCATGTGAAAGTTTTCCTTTTTCTTTGTCACCATCCTTGGCCTTCTCATCTTCAAGTTTCCTTATTCTTTTCAAATCTTCTGGCCAGATGACCAATATGTCATTTGGAACTTTTGCAGCTGGTTTAGGTCTTCCACATGGGTTCATCCGAGATTCATCCCACTTAGTGTTTCTTTTGGATGAATGACCCTTCAATTTCATGGATCTAAAGTCCTGGGTCTTCTCAGCTTCCCTACATGAGATCTTCTTGAGGAAATGTGTGTTCACAACATTCTTCTGAATTCTCCCCAATGTAGCTGCTTCATTCTTTGACGGCATCAGAGGTCTTCTTTTATTTTCAATAGTGAAAGCATGTTGATATGGAAATGTGCTTGCATTGTGACCACTGCCGTTGCATACATCACAGATGTTATCAAGAATTCCAAATCTGTTTGCAGTAAACAGATGCTTCTGGACCTGCTGATGTTGCTTCTTTTTCTCTGGCTTCCTTCTCTTTGATATAGGCATTCTCTGTGCTTTTCCATGTGAGGGATTATAAAGACAATCCAGTGCACAGTTCCCAAATCTGTTGCAACACCAACATTGACCCACACATCTTTTCTTCTTTGTGACTTCTGTATTAAGATGTTGGTCCATCTGCTTAATCTTTTGTGCTCTATTTGAGGAACCCACTTCCTCCTTTTTCTTCCCATCCACCCTAGCCATGGTGGTAGGTTTCTTCGTCTCACCTTTCCTCATCCATACTTGTTTAGAACTTTTCTTCCCACCTGAACTGATTGTAGGAGTGTATTTAGAAATATGAGTACAAGATGGTTTGGATGGTACCTTCACTTTCTCAGTTTCTTGTGATATATCAAAGAGGGAAGTCATGATCTTCTTATCACATGTTGGAGGCATTTCAGCTTTAGACTCCTCCAATGAACATTGAGTGCAAGCATCACTCATTTCATTCTTTTGTGAAGTCTCAATATGTGTGTTCTCAATCTTGGTCAACTGAGCTTCCAATTTTTGACCCACAATATTGAGGATGATCTTCTGATCTTCAATCATGATCATCTTCTCTTCACAAGCCTTCTTCAACCTTTCAACCTCATCTTCATGCATCTTAACTTTGTTTTGTAACAAAGAGTCATGTTCCCTAAATTTAATGGAAGTTTCTTCAAAACAAAAATTCTTGACTTCATTGCTCTTCTTCAGCTCAGCTTCAAGTGCATGGATCCTTTCTTTTAAAGTCTTATTGACTTCCTCTTCTTTTTCAAAGACTTTCACCCGTTTGATGAGCTTCATACTTTCCATAACTTTTCTTTCCAACCCCTTTTCCATTTTTTCAGCTTCCCTTTATAATCGATTGATCTCAACCTGCATAGATTGGAATAGGCTATAAATAATAGCAAACCTTTCTTCTGGAATATCATGAAGATATGTTCTTAGTTTTTCCTGAAATCTTGAATTAGGGGTATAATCCTTTCCTCTAGATGAGTTCTGAGCCACCTGCTTCATACTTTCCAAGCCTAATGTTTCTTCATTATTGGAATGGCATGGAGAACAAGACACTGCATCTTCTTTGGATGTGGGGGACTTCTTCATAATCTTCTTCTCTTTCTTTTTCCTATTTGTCAAAGTCTTGGTGGATATAGATTTCTGCTCAGAAATGACTGCGTCATTATCAAGACTTCTCTTCATTGTTGACTCTAGGAAAGAAACTCAAATCCTCTTCTCAATAGAATTACTGTAGAATATCCAACATACGTTAACCTCCCTCTGATACCACTTGTAGGACCCCGGGACACCCTGAGAGGGGAGGGGTGAATCAGGGTGGAAACATTTTCTTCTTTAAGTTATGGATCTTATTCCCACATTAGTAGGAACTACTTAAACCTGTATTATAGATATGAACAACAATTAAACATTCACATACAGAGAGATGACAATGCTATTTTTACTTGGTTCACCACTAAGGGCTACGTCCAAGGAGCATACGCCGACAGGTTGTCGGTCGTACCTAAATCCACTATGCTTCACTAGCTGTAGATTACAAAGGATCGGGTACAGACACTCTTTCCCAGGCTCACTGCCTTTACAATTGTTCAGGGATAGCTCACTGCGTCCCTCGGGTCACTCCCGTTGACTCCCCCTAGCTCACTGCCGTTGGTGAAGTCTCACTCAGTTTATAGATGTGAAGGTCTCTTCAATAGGTGTGCATTGAAGTTCTTCGTCTCCTGTTCAGCATGAGACATTCCTTGAATCAGGGTTCAGATTTGATGCTCCTTTTAGTTCAATACTTCTTCTTTAGTGCAATGAATGAATGCACTAGATCCCCTTGTCTTTGTTTGCCCGAATCACAGTCACTTATGTAATTTCTTAATAAATGATGTTCAGCTTACTCGGCATTCGTCAGAATCAATTCACCATGCATGCATGAGATCATGCATGTATCATTTAGATTTCTTCTTCAATCTCACTTTGCACCGAAAGTATCTGGCAATCTTTAGCTCTTGTGCAGCTCCAGAAAGGCGAGCGTGATTCAACAATATTTGGCTCTCCTTTTCAAGCCCGGCGCGCAAGTTTCTATCTGGAGCGCAAGTCTCAGGCGCACAAATATAACCTGGAGCACAAGTGTCTCCAAAGCACCTGTATGACTCTGCCTTCTTGAACTTCAAACCTGCGCGACTCACTTCCTTCCTTTCCCAAATCACCTGGGGTGCTCAACCATCAGTCGACGCGCAACCTCTACTTGCGCGACCCAACTACCACTTGCGCAGTTCAACCACCTGCGCAATGAGAGCTCGAACAATCTCAAAGTCTTGAGCTCCGTGAGAAATGAGGAGGGGTGGTCCAGTATTTATAATCAAACTGGACCCCATGCGCGGCGGCACGCAAGTCATCCATCAGCGCGCAAGTCTCGGCCCCTACTAGGCACTTGCGCGATCAACATTCAAACTTGCGTGAACATATTGCCTTTTCCAAATTTGGATCTTCTGATCTCAAAAAACCATAGGCACGCAAGTTATAATGCATTCAAGGCGTCGGCGCGCAAGTCTCTTCCCGGCACATAATTCACCTGCGCGACCCCACCCAAACTTGCACGACCCTTATCCCTTTTCCATATTTTGATGCTCTGATCTTCAAAAACATATGGCGCGCAAGATTCCTATCCTCCAAGAGTATGGCGCGCAAGTCCCTTTTCCAAAATCACTCTTCTTCATTTGATGATTTGAGGCCCTGAAATTTGGCAAACACTGGAAAAAGGCGCCACCTTGTATCTGCTCTTTTTGTACCGCCTCCAGATCATCCATTCCTCTGTCGATGTTCTTGAATCAAACATAGATCGTTGAACACAACTATTGAACTCGACATGTCACCATGGAATCTCCTTTGTCAATAAATTTGTATGTCGTTTGTTTTCTTTATCAACAAGCACGATCACCTCAACATCACTTCTTCTTGGTGATCTGTATCCTTCAGCAACTCTTTTTCTTTTATCACAAACTCCACTATTGTGATATGTATTCTCTGAAGGAACAGCTTTCGTACCATTATCTTCTGATACAATGTGATGTGCATGGCCATCTCATAATTTCAATCTCTGCATGTCCATCTCAGAAGTCAACTCATTGGCACATTGCCTCCTTCATCAACCGTCATGATCAACTTCATGAAAACCATGTGATTCAATCCGTCAAGAAGTCTCTAGCATGGTTCTCACGCAATCATGATTAATTGCATGGTCTTCATCAAGGCCCATGGTTCTTATGCAATAAGGAGGAATTTCATGGTCTTCATCCAAAAACACCATCCTGCTTTAATCATCCTTGGATGGATTACTCCTCACATTCTTCATTGTTGTAAACAATGTATCACCTTTGAAACATGTTCTTTGAACTTACGATTAGCACAACAATCGTCTGAATCACTACTCCTCTACTTAATCAGAGTACTTCATGATCTCCTTCATTGTGAGCTTCCATTCCTCCATTTTATTGGAGTACTTCTTGATCTCTTTCATTTTGATATTCCATTGACAATTATTGACAACAAATACAAACCTATACAAAAAGTGGTTCCAATATTAATGATATCTTAGTTACCACCTACCTTATTATTGAAGGAATATATTTATATAAAACTGATCAATAATTTGATCTAATGTGGTATAAATCTAATAATATTTAAAAAATTGTAAAAATAAGGTATGAATTGGCAGTGTTGTCATAACCCCAAGAAACGATGAGACAAGGCAAGGATGAATCGATATGGAGTGATATGATATCCATCGATTATCACTCAGAATGAATGAAACCTGAATCCATTAATTATTAATTTAAATATATTTTGGGTATGAAAAAATTTATGAGATACTATTCTGAGAGAGTAATCTTTATTGTGGTCATTAAATTATTTATTTTCACTTTAATATTTATTTTTTTATTTTTTTAATATTTTGAAATTTTCTTGAAAATTGTGTTTTTTCAAAATTTAAGAACTCTGTACCCTAAAAATTATATTATTTATCATTTATATATATTACATGCACATGAAAATATTATATATTACCATACCTAAGATATTTACTCCCTCTATAATAAATATAAATCATTTCTAAGATTTATTTTTAATTATAATTTCATTTGTAATAATTTTTCCCATAAAAAATATAATTTACCTAGGTCTATTTTAATACATAATATCCTTTTCCCATATGTATCGATAATATTCCATGAATAAGGTTTTTTAATTGTCTATAAACACATGCATAGTATTTATTTATAATTCGTAAGTTTTTTTATCTTATCTAAAAACCCAATAAAATATATATTACATCAAATGTAATATATTTTACTTTTTCAAGAAATTAAATATATTATATTTCCTCAGTATATAATGTTTTTTTGTTGGATGAAAATAAGTTCTTTAAATATTAGGAAGTACATAACACACTGTTTTCATGTGTAATATTTTATTATCTAATATAATGTTTTTCACTTTGGAAAAAAGATATACTTATTATAAATTTTTCATACATAATAAAATTTTCTCCCCTGTTTAATATTTTCATTTCATGTATAAGATATTTTTTTCATACATAATATATTTTCCCCCTAGGTGGTACATAAATTTTTCAACTTATTGAATTTTTTAGTGTACATTTTTATAATAGATGTTTTTTACAAAAATATTCTAAAATTATAAAATTCCAAAAAAACATTATGAATCTCCTCTATGTGATTCCATCACTTGTATGGAATCCCTAAATATACCATTTTATTAATTTAGGTTGTAAAAAAGATTATAATCTGATCCCATTTCCAAAACACAGTTCCTTACCTATTTTAACAGTTCTAACTATTCTACTGGGTCTTAATAGACATAGAAAAACCAAAATTAGAAAAAAAATCATTCATGAATATTAATCGATAAATATTAACTCCAAAAAACCATTAAATACATATTCAAATTTAATTTTATATTTTGTAGAAAAAAAAATAGATCAGCTTTTTTTTATAGAAACAATTCAATTATGTTTTTTCTGTAATAACTGTAGGATGTTACAGATACTTCAAAAAGTACAAAGCATAAAAAAATTAATTCAATCCATATTAAAATGTGTCTATAAAAAGAAATAAACATAATCATTATTCCTATTAGATGGAATTTATACATGAATCATATTTTATTTTAAGATGTTAAAAAATATTATATTTTATAAAAGATGACTACTTCTATTATGGTATACATGATATATAGTAAATGATAATAAAAATATAAAAAATGGAAGAAAAATTTGAAAATCGTGCACGAAATACTTATTCAACCTCATATTCATGATAATGTTATTATAGTCTTAATTGAAACACTGTGTGAGAAAATTGATGCACCATTTAAAAATATTTGATTCCCAATATATTTCAGAATGAATGCTCCAATGGTTATTATATTTTTTCATATATAGGTTTATAATATCGATCACAAATAAAGTTTTCCATAAAGTACGTTTTTCTTTATTTAGAACACTATTTTTTCTAGTTTTAAACCTTCTATGTTTTGGACATATATTCATTATAATTACACATTCAAGTAACTAAATTGTCTTTTTTTAATCATTTCATTTCTATTTACTAGTATCTTGGTTAAAAATTACATATCTATGGGATTTGTTGTAAAGTGGTGACTTTGTGTATTCAGTGTTAGGATATCCGAATCTAAGGATATATCCTCCTAATAATTTTAATTAAAAGTGAGAAATTTTTAGAGATCGATAATTTATGTATCTAATTAGTTATAAAATATTGAATTAGGGATTACGTATCATGAACCTCTCTAACATATTAGTTTCTTTTAAATTTTAAAAAAATAGATTTAATTAATATAATATATTATATAGATTCTTTTACATTACATTCTAGAAAACTTCTTTGAATTATCATACATTCTATATTAGTCTAATTTTTTCCCACTGTATTTTATAGTTTAGACTATCCAAACATATAAACACTTTTTATATTTTTAAATTGAGAGGTTTCTACTTCAATTTTTTGGAAATATTAAATTCAAACCAATTATGATTTGGTATTTTTGGGATAATATAATGTTTAATTATATTTTTTTATTAATGATATTTGAACTTAAGATAGTAGAGTTTGGTTGAGAATCTTCAATTTTTTTAACTTGAGTTAACTTATACACTTGCTTAAGGTAATTTTGTAGTTGATTCCTTCAATAGTATGACTCATGTGGTGAAATAAGTTTAAATTCAATGAAATATTTGATTATGATAGTGGATTTGTATCTAGAGACATGGGATTTGGGATGAAATATGGTAATATATTAATTTATGGAACATCCGTACATTTAAATTAATTAAAGGATGAAAAAACACAATTTAATATTTAAGAATATTAACGACAAATTTGTTGCATTTTGGTAGGGATGATTCATATCTAAACAAAGTTAAAATTAACCAAAAAAATAAATTTACCATAAGATCCAACAATTTAATTGAATTAAATAAAACATAAATTAAGAACATACATATTTACTGTGTGATTCAGATTCTTCCATGATCTTCTATATAATATTGTGAAAGATCCCTTAGAAGTATTCAATGGACTCATTCCTCCAAGTATATTCTATGAGGTTATTGAATCTCATTAATATTATATAAAATTTTCTCTTAATCCATCTATTTTTAAAACCATGATGTTAAAGTAAAATAAAGAATTAGATCTATCACTTATGAATATTTTAATAATATGATATCATAATAAAATTATAATTTCAACCTCATTTAATTGGATTAAAGAATACATATAATTTAATAATTATTAAATTTTTATATATTCATTATTAATATTATTTCAAAAGACTTTTAATAATGAAACGTGTTAGAAAGCGTTTGTAATGTTGAACCAAAAATTATCAAATGATTTTTTTAATTTTATAAATCATCAATAATTTTATTTTTAAATAATATAATGATATTATAACCAAAAATGATATATTTCAATGGTAAAATAATATTTAACATGTGTTATCATATAGAACATACACTACCAAGAACATTAATTCAATGTAGTGATATTTATCACTGTATGATTCTATTCAGTACAACAATGATGTGGTAACCATCCACACTGTGTTTTTTTAATTTAGTATGAACTTATATCAATATTTTTCATCCACTAAATATAAATAAATTTATTTTATTTTCACCTTATTTCATATCATATATTTTATTTTTTATAATATTATGGTTTTTAACGGATAATTAAATGATCATTTGTAGTGGAAGAAAACCTATATATGGATCGATATTAGTTCAAGTAATCAAACATGCAAGAAAAAAAATAGAGTATACCTGAAATGATATAACACTGGCCTCCATCCTATTCATTAATGGTGTAATATTTATGATGATCAAAAAACCATCAAGCAAAGGCTTCCTTTCCCTAATGATATTACACCAACCATTTCATCCTATAAATTTTCATGAGGATTCTTGAAGGGTTATTATCACCTTAACTGTATGTAATGAATAGTGAACCATGAAGAAGGGATTATTATGGAAGTCATAAATACTATTCATCTATTTTAAATAATAGATATCACACATCATAATTTATCCATCCTCTAAACTCTTCATTAAATGAATATTACATTGTCTGTATAAAATATATCAGATATAATCCTTGGTGTTTTTTCACATTGGGGACTGCAATGAACCCATTAAATAAATATGGAAGAGTTGATTAATCCATTGATAATGTAATGAAACTGAATGAAACCATATGGGAGGGGAATTTTTAGGATGTGACAAACATATTTTTTGGAAGGGAACATTTTATTGAATCACAGACCCCCTAGAAAATTGAATGTCTCCCCCTGATCCTAAAAGGCTAGGCCATATATATATATTATCACATCACCTACCACCCCAAACGTAATCCAAATAATATCACTTAATTTGAGATACTACTCTTAGATCCCAAAACCCAGAGTGTTGAGATACTCATCTCGATATATAAAAATACCTATAATTGGCCCTTTTTATAGGGTGAATCATACAACAGGAATCATCTTAAGTGTAATCCCCTAACTCTACCTTCATTAGATTTAGTCACTAGATAGATTATGAAATTATGGATAACACTTAATATATAACTCTCAAGAATCATTCCTAAGTCATCACACTTATCTTGGTTTCATAATTTAGCATACATTAAGACAACTATCATTTTTAAATCACCACCTTGATTTGGGATACTCCTCTTGGTATACTAAATCACCTAGAGTTGAGAAACTCCTCGTTGTTATCACACATCGGCCTCATCCTTGGTATAACCCCAAAACATACATTGTCCCAACACACTTAGTAGGCTAGGTATCTAAGAGAAATATAATGCATAATCCCCAAAAAATCAACTTGAGTTGAGATACTTTAACTTTTTATCATCTGTGGGACTCTTTTTAGGTGTAATCTCTAACCTTATCAATAAGGGAAACATTAATATGTAAAACCCACTAGATCTCCCATTATCAGCCCTTTCATGACATATTAATCCGCATACCTAAGCCTCATCTATGGAATAATCCCGATTCATATCTCCATTTAACATGTTATGAATAAAATGTTTTAAACTAAAGGGTTTCTGAATTTTTAATCCCCATTCAATCCCATGTGGTGCAATCTAATTCAATATGAATAATCTTTTATTTCTTAATTCTCATATTGATCATGAATCTTGTGTTCTTATTGGTTTTTTGATTGTATTTTTACAATAATTGAGATGCATTATAGGAATCACCTATATGTCCTAGTTTCATGACTCTAAACAAAATACCTCACATCCATACCACATGATGAAAAACGTTATATATTTATCCTTTAAAATGATTATAAATTGGTCACATTGGACTATGTAGGATTTATTTTCTATTAACCTAGAGGTGTAAGATGCCACTCTAGTGTTCAATTCCAAAATCCTAAAATACACAGTTTACCCTATGTGACATAGTTAATTTTTCTTTCCTCTATGCCTGAAATTAAAATTATACTTTTATATTCCCTCATCTACACTGGGTAGAGATACTTCTCTTTGATCCTGAAAATACCTTGAGTCAAAATACTTCTATTGGAACCTAAAATACCATTTTTTATTACTTCCTAATGTCCTTAAAAATATATTGGGAGTCGAAATCCACATATGTTCATCTTATTAGTTTTAATCCCCGACCATACATACACATATCTTGTTATCAAGAGATGAGATGAACTAAAAAGGGTTACTTAGGTGTAAGTGTGTGGGCTCAGATCAATTTACTCCAATAATATGTGTGTTTCTGAAGACCATATTTCTCTAAGGGGGAATAAATATGATATGGAGGTGTTTTGATGCTAAAAATAGAATCATAAATGAATAAAAATGTGTAAGTGTTTCCCATCATGAATTTTTTTATCATAGCTTGTTTGACATCCTGATTCATGGTCAATCATAATGGATATATGGAGTCATCTGCTACAGGGTTGGATTTTCTACATGGTTTGATTAGCTGTATTAATTAATCAGCTATGTGGATATATTTGATATGATAAGAGATCTTCTACATTGCTCCATCAGCTAAATGGATGGACCCGCTACATACTGGATTGGCTACATGGATGAATTAGCCACGTGGATGTATCAGCTGTGTAGATAGATTGGATTTTCACTATGGGTTGGCTACATGAATTGGATATGTGGATGGAATGTATACATGAACTGTCTATGTGATTGATCATCTACAATTGTGATCAATTAATGGGGATTTGGCTACATATATAATTCTTCTATGTGAGGATTTTGGCTAAATGGGGAATTCAGCTACATGAAATTAGCCACATAGATATTTCCTCTTGTTTAGTGATAGATGATCAAGATGGTCTTTTAGTGGTGAAAATCAAGGTCCATTGAAGGAAAAATAATCAATGATAACTATATTGTGGATTTTATATGATGGATATGCCTATATAATATTCCTTTCTTGTAGATTTCTATGTTATTGTCAATAGTTTGAATTAAATATTTTTTGATCTAGAAAATAGGATCATGTTGCACTTATTTACTTGAAATATTATGGTTAATCCATTTATTACATAATAGTTTTCTTCTCTCATGACCAAATATTACAAAACCCTTTTATTGGAGTTTTTGGAACCCTTATACCAATGGATCGAGTTCTCCAGTGTTGATCCAAACATTCACACTCCTCCTGTTTTTGGTGCCCCGAGTCATGTGGGGTTATTTATTCGAGGTGGGTGGTTTATGGAATCTCTTAATTATTAACCTGAAATATTAATGTTTTAATTTTTATCCCCTTGGATATTAATATAATTTTCTAAATGAATATTTAACACTACTAATAAATAATTCATTGGATTTTTCATGTTGATGGTGTTTCTTTATACCATGATAATATTTTTCCTATTTTTTTCATGATGGTGTACTATCTATGTTATTTTTTTTATCATGGTTTGTTATTATATGTATATGTATATTATTCATCATATAAAACATTTGAGAGAATAATGTGGTAATTAATTTATAATTAATTTTTTCTGATAAATAGGCATGTTTATTGAATCTGGTGTTATATTTAATCTGATAATGATCAAATTGAACCTTGTGTGAATGTTTAATGGAATATATAATTTAACGTGTTGATGGAATTTGATAACTAATGGGAATCATGTTAATTCATGTTAATGAAACTAATTGATGGAATGCTGATGATAATGATAATTATAAAAGATTTTTTAAATTGTTTTTAATGATAAGATCATGTTTATATCTTGATAGATTGTTATATATTGAAGCCTTAGGTTTCCTAGAACCTGTGAATAATATATAGGTTAACTCAATATGGACTAAAAACTTATTATGTGATAAATATAATTTCTATGACCATATTATCCCATTTTCTTGGGAAGGTTGAGTTCTTTGGGATTGGATCCACTATAGATCATTTTTAAGGTATATATGACTTGTTTTGGGAATGAGATTTCCATGTTGACTATATTAGTTTATTACTAACTTGTCATGTGATCTGGGTGTGATCATCACTATGTTATGTGATATGGAAAGGGGAGGCTAGAATGATGTTTTGAACTTAGGATGTATGATGTGATGTGGTTTGGGAGGACCATATGATGTGAAAAAATTGGATACCTATAATGGAGAGATACATCAAGATATTCATGTGGTTATTTGGGATGAATCTAGAGATGGTGAAAGGGGTTGAATCTTCCCATACATATTGATTTGATATCATTAGATTCTTTCTTGAAATGAATATTTCTCATTGTTGTTGGTTGGGTTTATTATTTTAATTTAAATATTTTTTCCACTTCATAATGTAGATGGGTGTGCTTTGTTGAATATTTTATCTTATTAGTAGATTATAATGGTTTTTTGATAGTACATGGCATATAGAATAATCCTAAAACTGAAAAAAAAAATATTACTTAGCTCATGTTATAACAACCCTTCTCTTTATTACACACATAAACACGATAATTTACATAAACTTTCAGATAAGTTTACACTAAGGATTGAGAGCCCTAGGGTCATGGGAAATTAGGAACATTACATAACTAACTAGAACATAAAACACAACATATTTATTTCAATCTTCTTTTACATGACCACGACATTCCTTCGTACTTATCATTGAATGGGATAACCTGATGACATGAATAAGAAAAGGGTGAACTATAAAGTCCAGTAAGGGATTAAACATGGAATAACATGAATAGTAAAGTACTTATTAGGTAATAGGTATATCAATGGAGCACAATATAAATATGAGCATAAACACATGATATAGAATGATTATCATGACATTGAAATGTGGCAACAACATTTAACATGATATTAGCACGATCTAAGGCTCATTGAACATGGAGAATGAGTAAACCCTTATTTTACTTTAATTATAATGAGTAAACCCCCATTTACCTTGACATATCAAGATACTAATCTCTACCCAATGCATTGGAGAGCTATCAGAGTGCACCCTTTATAAACATTTTGTTTCATTCATAACTGTGACTCATAGATCATACAACATTGATTGATTAAATATCATAATTTATTCCATGAATAAGAGATGTGGAATAAATAAATTTTATACCTAAATCAAAATGTATATGTTTATAAAGGTGAATACCCTTGATATAGAAATAGGTATGGTAATATCTTACATCTTTATTTTTTCATGGGAAATTTTGGTGGAACTTCGGCAGCATAATGGTGTCAAATAGAAATCGTAAAAGGGGTTGATGAAATGGTTAGGGGTATCTCGTCATTTATACATGAAATGGAAATTAAGGGGGTCCTGGAACATAATATCCCAACATATGTAATATAATTTAGATGCATAATATAAATTAATTTCTTAAATGTAAATGATAAGAGAGAAATTCTGTACGGAATTTGGGCATGGTATCATGCGTACATGGGAGGAATTAATTAGAGAGAAAGAGGTATATCATCATTAAAACATATAGAGGGATGTATGGGAAGGTGAAAAATCATACCAAAACATTTTAAATTTAAATAAAATGGTATAAAAAAGAAAATAAATCTAGACAAAAATGAGAAAGGTAAAAATTCCTTATTTGGAAGTGTGATTCCAAAGGCATGGGAGAGGCTTTAGAGAGGATTATAGGGAGATTGGGGAGCCTTGAGAGGATTATAAGGAGATGGGGGAATAGGATGGTTGATCTCCATAGGTTTTTAGTGAAGTGGACTGGGATATTGAGTGGACTTTATATAGGAAAGGGGAGGGAATTGTTTATTATTTAGGTTTTCGACAGCACACATTAGTCTAATAAAAACCACAAACAACCCCATTGTTTTTACCCATGTTTTTTTCCAAAGTGGAGTGGAAATAATTATTTTATAAGGACAATGGCCGAAAATAATAAAATATTAGGCTTCTTGATGGGGAGGTCAGTCACACTCTCAAGAAACTCATTTTAAAATGTCAAAATATTTTATAAATCTTGGAGGGTCCACTAAGGAAATATAAAATTAATGAAACAAATATAAAATCAAATAAGTTTATCGGTAAAACATATATTGGTTGAAAACCCATTTTATTTTATTTTATTACATCACTATTGAATCGTTATTATGTCATAAAACACATTATATATTTTAACGGTATTTAATTTTTGCCCAAAAATTCAACCATCTAAGAAAATTATGAAAAAATCACCATTAGATAATTTTGACAACCTGAATCCAAAAATGATATTTATATTATCTTGATAATTTTCTATATATGTGAATTTGTAATTTTAGAATAAAAACAGTCATTTATCGAAACATTATGGGTTTGGACCAAAACTTCTTTCAAACTATAATAAAAATTACAATTGTATGACTAAAAATTACATGATCATTTATATATAATAAAAAATAATTTTGTAATAATATTTTAATAAATATTATTTAATTCAAAAATCTATTAATTCATCACAGTATATTTCTTAATTGAATTTAAATATTAACAAAAAATATTATTTGTTCTTTAAAAACTATTTACAAAGTAACAATAATTATATATATGTATATTATTTATTATTTACAAAAATAACACATATAATAATAGTTCTAGGGTCTTGTTACATAACCCCTTATAACACCTGCAGAAGACCTAAGGGTAAGGTGTGAGATGGTGATAGACTCTTGGGGCGGCACAGATAACATCGCTCAGGGGCTAATCTCTATTAACTTACACTTTTCCCATAGACAATTCTTTTCAACCTTAACATGTTGAATCTCAGCTTGGGCTTGATCAAGAGAGAAGCACAATGACTCTACCACCTTTTTGAGCTCTGACAAATGGGATTAGTTTGGAGAAATTCTACCTGATGAGGGGATCACATCCATTTTCTGAGTAAATTAGATTTGTTAAAGCCCTATATTTATACTAATCATGGGATCACTGCTCAACGACTATATTAGAAACTGTAACAATTCGTAACTCTATTTTAAAATCACAAAACCTAAAAAAAAGGAATTGTATATGTTTTACATAACAATTTAACATAATAACACATTAAATAGGGTCAATAAGAATTTCCATTATTAAAATTTTGGATCGTTATAATCTTTCCCCCTTAAGAATTTTTTCCCTAGAAATTTTCTTTTTCCTACACTAAAACAAATTAGTGTTACTCTACTTAATCAATTCCTCTGATTCCCATGTTTCTTCTTCAAACTTGTGGTTTTTCCACAACACCTTGATGAGGGGAATCATCTTATTTCGTAAAACTTTTTTCCTATGATCAAAGATCTTCACCAGATTCTTTTCATTGGAGATGTCATTCTCAAATGGAACCACTTATAGATTGAGTACATGTGACGGGCCAGGAATGTAATTCCTCGAGAGTGATACATGGAATACATCATGAACTTTGGATAGGTTCAGTGGGAGTGGTATTTGATAGTCCACTGCTCCAATGTGATCAAGGATCTAAAAATGGCTGATGTAACCTTGACTAAGATTTCCCTTATTCCCAAATCTCATAACTCTCTTCCATGGTGATATGTGGAGAATTACCATGTACCCAACATCAAACTCTTGGTCTTGTCGATGATTTTCAACATAGCATTATTTTCGACTCTGAGTAGCTTTAATGTGTTGTTGGATGGTCTTAACCTTCTCCACCATTTATTTTACCATTCTTGTACATAGGAGTTTTTTCTTGCCAAATTCATCCCTTCATGCTAGTGTTCTACACCTCTTCCCATAATGGGCTTTAAAAGGAACCATTTGGATTCTTGAGAGGAAATTGTTATTGTAACAGAACCCAAACTGAGGAAGATATTGATCCCATCCTCTATTGAAGTCCATTAAGCATTCTCTCAACACATACTGATGTGTTTGGATAGTCTACTATTATTGTCCATAAGTTGAAGGATGATAAGTCGTACTGAAGTTTAGATCAGTAATCGGATAATGTTCGAGACTCTTTCATAACATAGAGGTGAATCTTGGATCTCGATCAAACAAAATTGATAGTGGTACTCCATGTATCCTTAACAATAATCTAATTTATATGCATGATAGTTGATCTAATGAGAAATCCAATCAAATTTCAATGAGGTGTACATACTTTGTAAGATGATCCACAACAACCCAGATTGCATTATTTCCTTTTAATGTTATTGGATGTCCGGTGAAAAAGTCCATGGTGATGTTCTCCCATTTCCATCTTGGTATGAGTAACAGTTTCATAATCCCCTTAGACATCTTCCTCTCACCCTTCACTTGTTGACATACTGGGCACATTAATGTATATTCAGTGATCTCCTTCTTCATGTTATCCCACCAATAATTCTCTTAGAGATCTCACTACATCTTTGTGTTTCTTAGGGGAACGGAAAAATTCTAACTATGTGAATCATCTAGTTGTTCATTCTTTGACTCCAGATTTTATAGAACACATATTCTTGACCCATATCTCACAATTTGTTCTTCATTAACATTTAACTTCAATGATTTCCCTTTTTGGATAGTATCCACTTTCTTCTGAATTCCCACGTCATCCTTTTGAGGATCATTTAACCATTCCAAAAGAGACTATTGAGAAATAATTTGTGAATGGATTAATATTGTTCAATTATTTATGATTCCCATGTCCATCTTCATCAAATATAAAAGATTGGATCCTTTTAAATTCTCATCAATCATAGAATCGTTGGTTCATTTATAAATGGAGCATCTGCCACCATGTTCACCTTCCCATGGTGGTAATGGGTTGAGGAGTAAAAGTCTTTAATCTACTTAAACCATCTTCTTTGGTGCATATTCAACACTTTCTATGTAAATATTTACCTGAGTCATTTGTTTTCCATATATATTTCAAACTTATCCCGAAAGAGGAAATCTAACCAAATTTTTAAAGAGAATATTACTAAATCCAACTCTAGATCATGTGTTTGATTGTTTTTCTCATAAGCCATAAATTTTCTTGAAGCATAGGTAATGAATTTTTCATTTTTCATCAACACATAGCCCCGAACCTTCTTCAAAGTATCACAGAATACCAAAAAAGTCATCACTTTTAGGTAGTGTGAGCATGGGTGTAGTGATAATCCTAACTTTCAACTCCTTTAAGTTATCTTCACATTCATCACTCTGATAAAACTTGAATCCCTTCCAGGTTATCTTATTAGGAGGGATTGAAAATCTTGAGAAATTTTTCACAAATTGGTCATAATATCCAGTGAACCTAAGGAATTTATGTATATCGGTCACTAATGTTGGTCTCGATCACCTCTCAATTGTATCTGTCTTTGAGGGATCCAATGATATCGCACTACTTGTGATGATATAACCCAATAATGAGGCTTAATTCAACCATAACTCACACTTGTTGTACTTTACCTTGATATTCTTCTTTTTTAATGTATCTTATACAGTGCTTAGATGATCCATATTCTCCCCTGTGGTTTTGGAGTATATTAGAATATTGTATATAAATACTTCTACAAATTTGTCGAGGAAATCTCTAAAGACTCTATTAATAATGTCCATAAAATTTTGTGGATCATTAGTGAGTTAGAAAGGCATTACTATGAATTCATAGTGCTCGTACCTTGTACGAAAAGCAGTCTTGGGGGTGTCCTCATTCTTTACCCTTACTTGGAAATATCCCAATTGTAGATCCACCTTGGAGAATTATTGGTCTGCATATAGCTGATCAAACAAGTCATCAATTTGGGGGAATAGGATACCTGTTAATTATCATTATTTTTTTGAGCTCACGATAATCAATGCAAAGACGCATTGGCCCGTCCTTATTCTTGATGATGAGGACTGGTTCACCCCATGGTGAAGCACATGGGGGTATAAACCCTTTGTCTATATTCTCTTGTAGTTGATTCTTTAGCTCCTCAATCTCCAAAATATCCATTCTATATGGAGTCTTTTATATTATAAAATACCTAAGTATAAGATCAATCAAGAATTAAACATCTATTCCAGAAGAAAGACAAGGAAATTCCTTAGGAAACACTTCAGAAAATTACCATAGAATAGAAATGTCTTCAATGATGGTAGCTTCCTTAGACTCAATCATCTAAGAAAGATATTCGTGATCATGGGGAAGTAATATACACACTGGAGATGATGGTTCTAAATAAAATTCATCATCCTCCTTGCACATGTACATAGTCGGGGTCGATTCACCATAAGGAGAGTGATTTCCATCTAATAGTAATTAATGTTGGATCTATATAAGGAAATCCAATACATGCCATGAACTATATAAAATTCTACCAGAGGGAGTATGAAACTGTTTTCTCATAATTTCTATCCACATATTGTGATAGGGGAGGAGTTATATTCATGGGAGGCAATGATTTCACCATTTTTCATTCTCACTGACATCCATTCTTCCATGTTTTTGGTGGTTTTGGGATTGTTCTTCCAAACTGTTGGGATATAAAAGAATGCAATGAAGTTTAACCCAAAAGTATGTTTACTATTATTGAATTAATAACTATAGTACCAGTCACCACATTATTGTTGAGGTTCTCTTCGATAGTATTGATGAAAAAAATATCTCCCTTTGGGCCTTGGAGGTTGTTGGTTGCCTCTGAAAACCTTTGTCTTAGAGAACTGGTTTGAAACGTTCCCTGGTTCTTGGAAGTTGAAGCAATGAACAATTCATTGAGGGTATAAGGATCATTCCTTTCCTCTGTCATTGTAATGGATTTTCTTTTCGACAGTTACTGGCTAGGTTCCCTTCTCTTCCACACCTAAATCAATTCCTTGTCCCCTTTATGCAATTTCCGGGGTGCTTCTTTCCGTACCTTTGGCATGTGGGGTGATGGAATTTCATAACATTGTTGGATTTATCCATCAGACCTCCAAAATTAATGCTCAATTTTTTCTTGTCATCCTCATGATACCCCTAAGATTCGTCGATCTCCATTTCGACTTTGAGGGAACATCAAAAAATTTCCTCAAATCTTTTGAAGACATGGATCGCTATGGATTTCTATAGGCTAGGTTTCAGCCCACCAAAGAAGTGGTCAACTATGAATTCGGGGGTAATGAAAAAGCTAGAGGTGTATTTTTGAATCCTTTTGATGTTTTCCTCATACGCTCTAATGGATTTGTTGTCCTTTTTTCATTAGGGAAAGGAATTCTCGTTCCATCTTAAGTCGGAGGGTGCATGAAAAATATTTGTCGATTTTTTTTTTCGGAAATACTTCTATTCCAATGACTCGATATCTTCCTCAAGATTCATATTTTTTATCAATTTCCCCCATTTATCAAATTCACCCTCCATACAATAAGAATCTAGAAGAACCATCTCATGTTCAGAACATTGACAGATGTATAAGATATTTTCAATGGAGTTGATCTATTATTCGATGATTGAGGGATCAAATGACCCATTAAAAGTAGGAGGCCCTTGTATCATTAATATCTTATTGATACTTGTTCTTTGGTGGGGGGGGGGGGTTGAACATTCCACTTAACACGTTTTTCTATTAAAAACTTGTGTTAAATAAGAGAGTATACTGAAAAATTGTGTGATTCCTGCTCCCATATGATTGGGCATCTAATTAGAACAACCATCACATTGATCTTTACATCGGTTGTTAGCCCGAGTCCTCATATACCTGGCCATTTTATAGGTTAAATGTAATGTTAAGGGTAACACATAAATCTAAGTCCGATGAAAAAAGGGATATCTTATAAATTACATTAATTTCGTTAACTTATGAATTTATAGGCTTCAATATTTGTTATCCACAATCTACTTCCCAACATATATTCATAGGGGAATTTTTTTATTCCCTTAATAATGGTTCATACTAAGATTATGAATTTACCGAAGCATGTCCCCTTGGAGTTTTGTAATCAATAGTACAACAAGGCCAATTTCCGTGCACCATTTCCCATTCAAGTCTAGCTCAATGTTATATTTTTAGGTTTTACCGCTAGATACATATGTTCCATAGCTGCCTCTACTTGTTTGAATCAAGACATGGATGTATTTTCTTGATTAACCACTTATTATATACTCACCAAGATTTAGGGATGCTTTTATTATACTTAGTCTTATCCCTAAGGCTTTCACAAGGGTTATATAATCCTATTCCCAAAAATAACTAAACCTGTCATTTGATACAAACTATAACAACCCTACTCTTTCTTAGAAACATAAAAATGATTTATTACATAAAAATTCACTTAAGAAAATTCTATGGATCTAGAGGTATAGTGTCCAAGGAAATTAGGAACACTATATAACAACTTAGAACATAAAACACAGAAACTTTATTGGAAACTTCTTTTCATGACCACAACATTATTTCATACTAAGCATTGCATGGTATAACCTGATGACATGCATAAGAAAATGGTGTGCAATAAAGCCCAGTAAGGGATTAAAAATGCATAACATGAATAATATAGTACATTTTAGGAAAAGTTCATAACAATGGACCCCAAGAGAAATATGAAAATAAAGACATAATAAACCATGATTAACATTACATGGAAATTTGGAAACAACATTTAAAATGATATTAGCATGAGCCAAGGATATGTTCCCATGAATCGTGAGTGAACCCATAGTGAATTTGAATTATCATCAGTAAACCCTCATTACACTTTATGTATCATGATACTAATCTCTACCCAATGCATTGGGGAAATATCAGGGTGCATCCTGTATAAACATTTCATTTCATGTATCAGTGTTCCACATTGATCATACACCATGGATTCATTAAACATAATAATTCATTATATGAATAAGATATGAGGGATAAGTAAATATAAGTCCTCAATCAAAAATTACATTTTCATAAAGTTGAATACCCATGATAGAGTAAGCATAATGACATCAAATAGAAATCGTAAAATAGTTTAATGAGAGGGAAATGGGCCTCTCATAATTTATACATGAAATGGATAGTAATGGGGTCATGTAATATAATATCCTAACATATTTAATTTAATTTAGATTCATAATATAAAATAATTTCTTGAATATAAATGAAAAGAGAGAAATTCCTTATAGAATTTTGGCATGGTAACAGGTGTACATGGGAGGCATTAATGAGAGAGAAAAAGGTATGTCATATTTCAAAAATATGGAGGAAGTATGAAGGAGGAGATAAATCATACCCAAGCATTTGTAATTGAAAATAAATCTGTATAACAACATAATGAAATATGGACATAAATGAGAATGGAAGAAATCCCTTACTCGGAAGTGTGATCCCAAAGGCTTGGGAGATTCTGGATAGAGGCTTATAGGGAGCTTGGGGATACTGGAGAGGATTATATAGATATGAGGTTATAGTTTGGTACATATACAAATATTTTTAGTGAAGTTGAATGGGATATTTAGTGGGTTTATATATGAATTGAGAGGAAATTCATTATTATTTAGGTTTTGTACACCACATATTAAAATAATAAAACCCACAAACCATCCCATGGGTTTTTCCCATGGTTTTTGACAAAGTGGAGTGGAAAACAATATTTTATAATGTGAATAAGAAAACATAATAAAATATTAGGTTTTGTATCAAGAGTTGATTCACACTCTCAAGGAAATCATTTCAAAATGTAAAAATATTTTATAAGCCTTGGAGGATCCACTAAGGCATTGTTAAATTATTCAAAAAAATATAAGATCAAATTATTTTAAAGTTAAAAAAGATATTTTTATAAAACCCTTTTTATATTATTTTATTAGATAACTATTGGGTCATTATGATTTCATAAAACACATTATATATATAAACGGTATTTAATTTTTCCCAAAAAAATAAGTTTTCTCAGAAAATTATGAAAAATTCACCATTAGATAATTTCGACATCCTGAATTCAAAAATAATATATATTTTATCTAAATAATTTTCTAAATATTTTAATTCTCACATTTAAAATAAAATATGACATTTATAAAAAATTGTTCAGTTTTGACAAAAACAGCATTCCAAACATAATAAAAATTAAAATTATATTCATAAAAATTATACATTCATTTTTATTTAATAAAAATTAATTTATAAATAATATTTTATTAAAATATTATTTAATTCAACTTCCATTAATTCATAAAAATAGAATTCTTCTTTTAATTTAAATATTATATAAATATATTATTTCTTCTTTAAAAACCATTTACAATGTAACAATAATAAAATTAATCTATATTACTTATTATATTAAAAAATAATGTGAATTATCCTAGTGTTATGGTCTTATAACAAATCACCTTATAACACTCGCATAAGATCTAAGGGTATGGTGTGCGATGATGACCGACTCTTAGGGTGGCACTGGTAACATCGCTTGGTTGGTAATCTCAATTAACTTCCACTTCTCCAATAGGTGGTTCTGTTCAAGATTAACGTGTTGAAGCTCATATTGGTCTAGGCCAAGAGTGAAACCCCATGATGCTACCTTCTTTATGATCTTTGAAAAATGGGCTTCATATGGAGAAATTCAACTATATTAGGCCATCATTTCCTTTTTCTAAGTAAATTGGATTTGTTAATGCCCTATATTTATACTAATAACATGATCACTGTCCAATGGCTATATTATCCATGGTAAGAATTCTTAATGGTATTTTAAAATAAAAAATTTAAAACCATGGAAGTTTATATTTTTTATATAACCATTTTACATAATTTGACATTTAATTAGATCAAGTGGAATTTTCATTAATAAAATAATGGGTTGCTACACATGTGGTTGTTTATGATGGAATTTAAATGGTAAAAGAAGTTAATATTGAGAAACAATGGACTCATTTTAGATTATTCATTGATCTAATGGATTTTTATTGATGTATAAAGTAATGTAATCTAGAGAAATTTTATTTGTTAATAAATAGATAATGAATTAATTAACATAATTTAATTTTTTTTCAAAAGGTAAATAGTTAATTAATGTATCTATTTTAGATTCTTTTGTTCTTATATAATATATAGTATTAGAAATAGAATTTGTTAGTTTGATCAACATTAGATGATGTTTATTCTATCAATAGGTTATTCCCATAGTGTTTTTGTGAGGTATGTTATATCCTATATATTCTATGATTTCATATGCTTCCCCTCCCTTGTATGCTATAGAGAATAACCCATAGTGGACTTAGGCGGGGTATTTTCCCCAAAATCTTAGTAGGAGGATGTATGGTTGACTATCCCATTTTCCCCCTATATATTATCTTATAAGTAACATGTGATGGTACGTATGGTGGTTAGTTTCTACATATATGTTTGTTGAGGGTTGTGATGTCTTGTGGTTTTTCATACACATGTATCCCCATATATAGTATTCAAATTATTAGTGTAGGTCTAATCAATATAGACTATGATTGATTTATGTACCAATTTTTTTTATGGACAATGATGGCCTGAACTATAATTATTTCTATATGATACATGTCATACGTGATATGGAGGACTCTAAAAAATAATTGGTTTCTATATATGGTGATGCGAAACAGGATGACGTGATGATGTAATGCTTGAGGTTCATGTTGTGATGCCTTGACCAGGTGTATTTCAGATTGATTGTTTTGGAGAGAGATGGATTAGGATGTGAAACATTGTGTAATATCAAAAAGACAGTGGGAAGTGTGAGTGGGGTACCATTGATCTTTCATTATTATATTATATTCTCATGTTTATGTAATACTTGTTGAGAGTTGGCTATACTGAGTCTTGGATCTTAGTTTACCTATTTTGGAATTTAGTTTGTTTCACTGATTTTCACTATTCTTTAGATTATTTTATTTATCTTTTCATGAGAGGTTATGGGGAGGATCAAATTGAGTATATTTTTATGCTCACCCTAGGTATTTATAAATTATTTCTTAGGATATCTAGAGTGGGTTGGATATTAGGCTAGATATTACTATCTCATTGTTTTGTGGGAGTTTTTTGGGATTTGTGGTCACTGTTTTCTTTATCATTTCGTACTTATAGATTTCCTTTTAGTAGTTAATGAACTATATGAAATTTCATGTTTTCACTTGGAATGTATTTATATATTTTTCTAATAAGGTGTTGGTTGGTGAATAAATATATTCTTTCTCTTCTTAATTTTTTTTATTGGGCAATGCCTCCTATTATATGATTATTATTTCATGGGAACTTTTAACCATCCCGATGCCTACTGGTGGAAAGAATGATGAAGTCATTTTCCCACTTCTTTCATTTTCATCCCTAGAGGGATACACTTTGGGGGGAGGGTGTTTTTATTGATTTTTATTAGAGATTAAGGTTTGAGGTATATTATGGAGCTTGAGTTAGGCACATGTGAGATAACATGCGATAATAGGGAAATAGTGCCAACTAAGTTTTGTTAGCAATGTACACATATGATATCAACTCAAACATGGGTATTTAGGACCCCTTGTGATATTATTAATTGAAAATTAAGTTTATTGATCCCACTAAATGAAGTGATACTGGTTTTAGGGTACAATCTTATGAATGGGTCGTGTATAATTCTTACTTTCACCCATGCTCATAATGAGTGGACCTTGGGATATGTCAAAACCGTAAAAATATAAAATGTAATTAATTAATTTATATTTAAGATTAATTTTATAAGTTTAGGATCTGTAATTGTTTTATCATTTATTTTTCCTGGATCTAGGTCAACATCCTCATCATATTCATGTTGAAGATGTTTAGCATGATCTTTTAGATGGTCATCATAGAGTGGAGGTTTTTAATGATGATACATTATAAGGAAACTTCAAGAGTTTAAACACCAATATTTTTACAATTATGAGTGATCCAATTCAGATACAGTCATATAAGACTATTTTGAGGAGGTTGAATTATCTTTTAGTTTGATATGTTCTCGGAAGTAGAACTTTGTTTCATTGGTTGTGAATATGATTCATGATGATATTAGGTAGTGATGGTTCTTGTCCCTTAGAGATAATTATGAGTTATTACTCTCATGGGAGAAGTTAAAAGACTAGTTCTGATAAGAGTTTCATTCTTTGAGGAAAAAGGTATCCAGACACCAAGAGTTGTTAAACCCTTGATATGATAGTTCTAGTGTGTGAGAGTTTGGGGTCTATTTTAGAAACCTTCTATGATATGTTTTAGACCAATTTCTAGAAGAGTATGATGATGTGACACATTTCTATAAGTATTTTCATTTAGAGATCGAGCTCCAGGTCACACCATTTATGTTGAAGACATATCTCAAGGTAATAATGAGAGTAAATTTCATTGAGAGGACGTTGTCTAGAACTAGATCATCATGATAGGGGAGTTTTCATGATTCCTCATGAATCATATCTATGGTATGGGTCCCTGATTTCTAGATAGAACATATCTTATTTAATCTATGGTAGGCCATAGCCCTCTTCATATTTCTTATCTATGGGTGGAAGCTCTCATAAATCTACCAATGGATTCTATGCATGTTTTTCTTACATAGTACAAGGTCATAAATAGAGGGAGTTACTATCCTTTGTGAGTTGTAAGAGTGTGTCAGGTTTTCCATTGAGGTAGTTTTATTTAAGGTTATAATAATTGGGTGGTCTAGTTGTTTATCATAATAGAAGATATGGGACTGGAATTGTATATCCCTAAGACGCTAACTTCCTCAAAAAGTAGGAATTTGTCATGGAGGTCATCTTCAGTATATCCAATAAGGCCCTTGATAAGGTTCTTGTAAGCTTCATTCTTTAGTGTTTATAGACCCATGGATCGATACATTGTTCAAGGTACCATTTTCATGTTTTATACATGGTTTCATGCTTTGTTTCATGTGGTATCTACACACTCATTTATATTGCATACACTTATCCATTCTTTTTTACATGAGGTCAAGAGGCTTCTAGTTCCCTTGGAGTTTACTACACCTGTTGGAGGTCAAGATGAATTATAAAAATTATATAGGAACCATGATATAGTGTTTCTGAGGAACCTCTCTTAATAATATTTTCTATGTTTATAGATAAATCCATATGACATTATCCTCAACAGGTATTGGTTATATTTAGTACATTTTATCAAGATTTTCTTTAGAAAGGTAGGTTTTTATCTATAATTTTTATCGAGAACCAATGGTGTTTGTTCATGAGCAAGGCCCTTAGATGGGATAGAGGCATGTTATTTCCTTGTCATCCCTGATGGATGATCTAATTCTGAGTTCTTCAAATATTCATAATTCATTATTTCATAGTGTCATAGAAGAGTAACTTGAGGTCTTTCCATAGGAGTTTGTAGTGTTAGACCCTAGATGAAAGATCTAGTTTAGGATCGAGCTATAGTTAAGATAGTCTCCTAATTCACTGTCTCCATATAGGATGATTCATTATGAGTAAACGGAGTAGTGATTACTAATCAATTTTCTACTTTAGTGAGGTCTTTTAGCAGAGTGTGAAAAATTTGGGAGAACTAGTTTTGTTCCTAAAGAAGGACGATGGGGTTTTTCTATTTTGTATTATTATAATTGCATGAGCTAGCTGATGCTAAATAACTAATATACTCTTTTGTGAATTGTTGATTTATTCAACTTATTTAAGGGATAAGTTGGGTTCTCAATGATAGATCTATAATCAAGATATCATCAGATTTGGGTGAAGGATGAGGATGTTGGGAAGACTACTTCACATTGTCAACATGGGCATTACGAGTTCACTGTAATGTATTTTAGTGTGATGAATTATATAACCATGTTGATCAGATTTATGAATGAAATTTTTATAGAGTTCCAGGATAAGTTCATATTTCTTTTCATTGATGACAACCTTTTGTACTTCGTGTATGAGGAGGAGCATGTAGAGATCATTATTCTATTTGGGGAGTTCTTCGTCATGGGTAGTTTTTTGGGAAGTTATCTAACTGTGAGTTTTGTTCTTGTGAAGTATTTTTCTATGTGAATTTCATGCCCCCTAAGGGATTAGTAGTGGATCCTTTGAATATAGAGGAATTTTTTCTTTGTTTGGACCTAAGACAATGGAATAGGTACAAAGATTCATTGGTATTGTTGGTTATAATAGGGTTTCATTACTGAATTATCATAGGTTGTGAATACTTTGATAGCATTGACCAGAAATTATTAGCCATTCATATGGAATGAAGAGTTTTGGGATGATTTGATGTACTTTTAGGAGAAGTTATTTGGTAATCAAATCCATTTTCTAGTATAAGGTCTTCAGTTTGGGGTTTTATGGGGTACATTGCATCTTGGGTTTTGCTGTGTTTTGAGGCAGTAAATATTAGTTATTTCTTAAGTGTCTAGGTAGTTACATCCCCATAATCATAACTATTACATCCACGATCTTGAGATGTTTGAAGTTGTTTTTTCTTTGATGTTATGGAGAAATTACCTCATCGATGAGCATTTTTTGGGTTTTACTAACCATAAGAGCCTTAGGTATGTCTTCTCCTAGTTTGACATGAATTTTTTTAAGTGTTTTTGGATAGAATTATTACTGGATTATGACTTTGGGATTTTATATATTCTAGTAAGTTGATATTTTATAGAAGATACACTCAATTGGAAGTCACATATTTAAGTCTTGAATGAAGTTGGATATTAATGTTGTGTAATAAAAGAAGTCTCAATGCTTCATCTCTATATGGGAGAGGATAGAGGTAGAGGTTGTTTTTAATAGATCATAGTGTTGTCATATTTAGTGAAACTGGTGGAAAATTCCATGTTGGGGAATTTTGAGTTGGAGGTCATGAGAGAATGAGTTGTTTCTTGAGATTTCCTGTGTTTGGTATGAGGATGTATATTAATGAGGTTTTTTCTAGAGAAGGGTTTCTTTTTCATCTATAATGAATGAGATGGTTCACTAAGAGATCCATATCTCAAACATATAGGTACATCTTGATGTAAAAACATTATCAAACCTTAAGAGTTCAGTTTTGGTGGCCTAGGTTGAAGTGTGTTGTTTCAAATGTTTTTTCATGATGTTTTTTCTTCCATAAGGTGAAGGTTGAGCACCATGTTCCATGTGGTTTTCCCCTACCATTATATGTTCTCTAGTGGATGTGGGAAAAAATATCTAGGGACTTTGTTACCAGTTTACATTGATCATAGAGAAGTTATGTTGGAATTTGTATGATAATGGATAATTTGATGAAATTGTTCCATTTATAGTTATTAGTGAGAGGAGCTTAGTAGAGTTCTTATTATGGTAGTATCTGATGGAGGTGGTGTTACTCCACAATATCCTGAGGATGATCATCTTTGATCAAGATCCTCATTTTACCTCTAGAGAATGGAGAGGATACTATAATTATTTTGGATCTCAGTTATGAATTATCACATATTTTCAACCAATGATAGAAGATAATATATATTAGACCATCTAGAATCATGATGACATTTTTTAATCTTATGTACTATATTTTGGAGATTTATCAATGAGGCACTAACCGTTGGTTGTTTTTTTGTATAATAATAGTTTTCACTCCACCATTGGTATGTCTCTATTTGAAACATAATATGATTGAACTTTGTGTCCTCCATTATTCTAGATAGGGGTTTGAGAGATAGAAAGTTATATGTCTTAACTATTATAAAATAAAATGGATATAGTTCAAGTAATTTATGAAAGGATGAAATAAGTGTAGGACCATCTCAAATATTATGAAGATCATTGGAGGAGACCCCTATAGTTTGACGTTGGAAATCATGTGTTATTGAGATGTGTCCTCATAATAAGAAGTGAATATGTGGTCTTGGGAGTAAGTTTTCTCCCCCAAATTATTAGTCCATTTGAGGTGTTGGATCATGTTGGTTATATGATGTACCAAATTGTACTTCTCCCAAATATGAGATTAATACACAATGTTTTTCATGTATGATATCTCCATAATTATCTTTTTTTAGACTCCCATGACATAATTTGTGGAAATATCAATGTTGACAACGATGAAACCCTCATGAATCATCCTGTGCAGATCCATTACCACTATGAGAAGGTGTTTCACTTGCATGTCAATCCCTTGGTTCATGTCTGAGGGTAGCATGGATGAGAGAACCTAGAAATGTGAGTAAAGGTGGAAAAATTATTATCCTGGTCTGTTTTATGATTATCTCTTCTATTGTAATGTAGTTGTCTTGTGGATATTGACCTTTTGGGGTTTATGAAATGGTTCCAGCTTGTTTATTGTTGGTAACCTTACTCTCGTTTGAGATGAATCTCCCACATGAGAGTGTTTAAGAGGGGGGTTTGTTTTTTCACAGTTTTACATTATTACTAAAATGAGGTGGTTGATCTCCAATGATGTAGAGATCCAGGAGAGGTGCATATCTAGGTGGATCTTCAGATTTCCCTATTTTATTTTCTCACTTGATGTATTTTTGTATTATCAAGGATGAGAATTAATTCAGAGGTATATGATGTAAGGGGAAAATTTCATCTAGTTCGGCCCTTTGTGTCTTTTTGAAGCCTTTGGTTCTCATAGTAGCTCTATTGGGTCTCAGTTGTTTAGCTGTGAAAAGTTATATGCAAAGAGTATTAAAAACATATAATGGTTTCATTTTAGGAATGTGATGTTCATGGAATGAGTGAGAACCTAATTCATAGTCTCTCAAAATTGTTATGTTCATCTATCAGTGACATGTATGGATGACTATGTGGTTGGATAGACTATGTAAATAAACCAACTATATGGCCAGATTATCTATTTGGAGAGATTGGTTAGGTAGATCCATTGAAAACCTAGCTATATTGGCTATATGTAATATTAGCTACATGGATGAATCGGCTATGTGGCCGGATCAGCTACAAAAATAGAATTGGAAATGTGGATCGGCTATGTGAATCGACTATGTGTATGGATTTGATAAATTAATTGGATATGTGAATTGGATACATGGTTGATCAAATATGGGAGTGATAAACTATTTGTATCTTCTGGATACATGGTTAATTTGGCTATGTGGGGAATTAATCTATGTGAAATCAGCCACCTGGAGATTACAAATAGTTTCATGAAAAAAACTATACAGGTCTTTCAGTAACATGAATCGCGGTCCCTAAAAGAATTATTATAAATGGAGAAATATATCCGTTATTTTATATCCTAGTAAATTCTATAAATATCTTCTTTCACATTAAGTTTAATGAGATCTACAATATTTTGAATTAATTATTTTTGTGATTTGGAAAATCTGATTGCCCATATCAGTTGATGTGAAAATGAAGGCCCTTTCCATTATTCCTTCCATGTTTCCTTCTACTATGAAAATACATTCTATAATCATTCCCTTTGAGTCATGTAATCCTTCTTCTTGTGAATTGAGTACTCCATTGGTGATCGTATTTGGTGTTCACTCCATGTTTTTGGTGCCGTGAGCATCATAGAGGTTCTTTCTTCTAGGTAAGGGATTTGTTTCGTATCCTAACTGTTTATGTAAAATAGTAGTTTTATCATGGCTTATCCCCATGTATATTTATTTAATTAACCAAATTACTAATGAACTGGATTAATAAATAACTGGATAGAGATCACATGTGGATGATGTTTCTTTATACAGTGATAATGGTTTGCCTCATGTTTTTATAGAGAGAGAGATTTATATGCTATTATTTTTAGAATCTATTATTATTATAGGAAATAGAATTTTATTCTTGATGGTAAATGGTAATTAATTTAAAGATATAATTAAGTTATAATTAATTTTATGAAGAATAAATAGACTTGTTTAATGATTCTGATGTTTTTTGTAATTTGATAATGATCAAATTGATGTAGGTATAAACGTATAATTCAACATGTAATTACATGTGATTATAGAATTTGATAATCAATGGGAATAATTTTAATTATTTTTTATGTAAATAATTAAGTTATTGTTAATAATATTGGTACTTCTCAATGTTTTTTTGAAACTAGTTGTAATGCTAAAAGAATTTTTAGTATTCGAGATCTTATTATAACTTCATGAATTTGGTGGCCATAGCCGGAACATATAAAAATTAAATTTATTAATTCATGATAGAATAATAAGTGGATGTGTGATAAATGTAATTTCCAAGTCTTGGGTTTCTTAACTCTTTAGAAGGCTGAGTACCTTGGGATTGGATATGTGAGAGAACATTTCGTGTAGAGGATGGATGCCATGTTTTTTTGTCAAGATTTCCTTGTTGATTAAGTTTGTTTCATTAGTCCTTAGTATGATATATAGATGTGATAACACCTATATTATATGACATTGTGTGTGGAGGTACACATTATTTTATTATCAATGTGATGGATAAGCATGGGTTAACTGATGTGATGTGGTAGGGGGCCTATATGATATGGTAGTAGTTGATGCTTATAATGGAGAGATGCATTATGATATGCATGTGGGTGTCAAGGATGAAACTATAGATGATGGAATTTTTTGAATATTTGATTACTCATTTATTTGATAAATCTTGATTATTTCTTGAAATGAATCTATTTATTGGTTGATGTCTAGGTTTCTTATTTTATCTACATTCTTTTCCCCGTAGCTTGAGGTAGATGGGTGTTGTAGGTTTAATGTTTATTCTTGGTGGTATCTTAGGATATATTTCCAAGAGTAACTGGTTTATGTAATGATTATAATATGGAATAAAAAATTAACAAATATAAATTTTGGTAATCATGGAATACAACTGTTGGAATGTTATTAATCATGAGAAAACATGGACTCGATTTGGATTAAGTCTGGATGGAATGTAATTGGATTGATGTTTAATGTAACATATTCTAGAAAATTATGGTTATTTAATTAATGTATAATGGATTAATTAACATAAAATATACTTTTGAAAACAAAAATTTAAAGAATTAATTAATGTGTCTCTTTTAGATTCTTTTATGCTTATAGAATATGTGTTCATAGTAGTGGATGTAGGGATTACGAGTGATGTTTGTTGAAATTTTTTCTAATACAAGGTTACGTCCATAATGTGGTTGTGAGCTATATTATATATTGTATATTTTTTCATCTCAAATTCTTCCCCGCCCAAGTTATTTAGGGTGACTGACACCTAGTGGACTTTGGGAGTGTGTTTTCCCTAACATCCACATGGGAGGATGGATGGGTGACTACACCATATGGCCACACTCTATTCTCTTGGTAATTACATGTAATGGTACACACAATGGTAAGTTTCCCTATATATGTTTGTAGTGGGATGTGATGGATTTTTTTTATTCACACATGTGTATGACTAGATATAGCATCCAAAGGATTAATTTAGGTATGATGGGTATAGGTTTTGATGTCTTGAGGTACTTATTCGATGTATGGGTTGTGGTGGATTGAGGTATAATGCATGATGTATGATACACATCCTATATGATGTTATGGATTTCTAAAACTACATGGTTAATATGTATGGTTATGTCATATTGTATGATGTGATGATGTGATGTACATGTCTCATTTGGTGATTCCTTTATTAAGTTTCTTTAGGATGTATTATTTTCGAGAGTGATGGCTTAGGGCATGAAATATTGGGGAAGAGAGGTGATATAGTGGGGAAACAGGAGCATAATATGATCTATGTTTCATTATTATGTTATATTCTCTCTTGTATGAGATACTTCAAGATAGTTATCCATTGTGAGGTTACAGACTTATTATATCTTTTTAAGATAAAATTTAGTTTCCCAATTGTTTATTTTTTATTTTGTATGATTTATTTATAATTTTCATGAGAGTTTCTAGGGAGGATTGTACAGATTATTCTAATATTCTCACCATATATATATATGTAAAAAAAATTAGGTTATTCATAGCAGGTTGGGGATTTTCTTGGATATTACTAGCTTGTGGTTTTATACTGTTTGGGCTTCATAGTCGCTTTCATCATTAACATTTAGTACTTTTAGTTTTTGTTTTAGTTATAATATTATACTATGACATTTAATTTTTTCAATTGGTTTATATATATATATATGTGTGTGTGTGTGTCTAAATATGTTTTTATTGATTAATGTATCTTATCTCTCTCTTTTGTATGTTTTCATAGAGAGTAATTTTTCCTATTGGATGATTATTATACCCTCGGTGTTAGTCTCTAACATAGGGCCTAAAGGAGGTGGGACATGGGTAGTCACCATTTATCACTTATCATTAATATACTTGTAGGGGTAAAATTTGGGGGGGTTGAGGTCATTATAGTTACTACCACATCATCAATTTATTGGATCCCTTCTTCCCATGTAGTCCATACAACATTACTTTAAGAATCTTAGATTATTCGTTTTCAACATGTCCTTAAAAGTTGTGACATACCCCATTTAGTGGTATACAACTACATAGCTTCTAATTACGTTAACATGTATATATAGGATTTACTTCTCCTGTTCTGAATACCAATTCTTTAACACCTACAAGCCCATGGATGCCGATAAACTCTACAGTCCCAAACTATGTAGCTTTAAACCAAAGCTTATATATTAAATAAGTGAAATAGGGAGATCCTCACACATATATTGATGTTTTAATCACCATGGAGTTTATATTTGTTCATTAACACATAGGTAACCATCCTCCCAAAGGTATTGGGTAAGGATTTAGGAAAAAATCTTAAATATATAAGAGATTCCAAGAGTTATCAAGAATCCCCTCAAAAGTTGAAATGATTCAGACTTCCCGCCCTCTTGACAAATATAAATTGTAATTATCTTTAGTAATATCCTAGTGACTACCTATCATTTTAGAGTAGTTCTTACTAACTCAAAATGAGCACAATATGATCACATGTGGTAGTTTCCATTGGAAACTAGAGTCTATATCAAAGTATTAATTCTAGGCAAGTTATTAATGATTATACTACAATCTCCATAAAACAAAATCATATCTATATACAAAAATTCCGACCAAAATATATATCATATAAATCATATTTATACCTAATTAATCCATTTTCCATTCCATCGAGTCACCTCTAGACATAGAATAATTTAAATCCAGTATAGGTCATCTCATCATTTCATTGTTCCCCTTAAAGTCTAACCAATTCAATGAATACAAGATATTTCATTAATCTAGTGAATGAAAAGATATAATTCACCACATCCATGTAGGTGAAAAAAAATGTGATTTAACTAATAAGGGTCATTAATTATCTCTGTCTAATTCAATTATGTTCCATATGAATTTACTTATTATACAAGTGGAATGTCCCATATTTGTTATGCTTCAACCAAATCAATGGTCATCAACATACCCAACCACCCTTGATTTTATAAGTTATAATGACTTGAATAATAATATTTTTAAAGTTTAAAGGTTCTCTTTCAATGTATCATTCCAAAATTGGGTAAGAATATTTGATAATAGGAAAACATCCCTATGTGTATCTATTAATGTATGACATTCCTTGAGATATACTTTGGTAGGAAAACCCATGATATATATATCTAATTATTAAAACATGAATCTATTATTTTTATCTTATATGAAACCATTTATAATTATTATAAGATTATAATCATGTGTACAATAAATTATCATACAAAAACATAATGAACTATGACGATCATTGATTAGGGAAACTCAAAGTCATGCTTTGAGTGGATATTATCAACTAGTTTTTCATTAAAATTAAAGTTCATCACTCCTGAATGAATTATAGGTTGGAATTTTCCTTTATTATAATAACATGACTTATTATGAAATCATTACATATATATCTAAAGCATCATTTGATAAGAGACTCTACATGATTCACATAATTTTTTGCAATAACAATTTCAGAAATGGATCTGCTTCATTTTCATTTTCTATCCACCAGACAGAGGTTTACACCACCCCTCTCGAAATTCTATCATATAATATATTATTTTGGAAGGATGTGTATATTCATTTGGTAGGATTGGACTTCCATATCTTGATAAATATATCAATTTTTATCATAATGAATCTCAAATTATATCTTAATGATTGAAACCACTCATAGTTATGTAATGAATTTTTTAATCAAAATGGTTTCCTTTGAAATTTTTGATGTAGAGATTTAGCATACCACTATTATAGATTCCACTATGGTGTCTTATTGGTAAATATTCCAAAAACTGTCTCTATAATTTATAAAAATTATAAAAATATATTGAGATTTAATATCATTTCAATCATATTAGAAAAATATCATTACTGTAAACTTTTACATGTAGGTCATCCTCTCCTCCTATGATTAAGAACATATCTATGGTTCTTATCAGGTACTTCTATATGGTATTCACAGTAAAATAGTAATTATCACTACGATTGGATCAATATAAACTGTTAATTCTTTGTGAATAGGTGACATAAGTTTGGGTACACAAAATGGAATACATGATAGAGCCTATAACAGATACAGAAGTAAATTTATCCCTCTTTTTCAACTATTTATATAGATCCTAGATATTATTAATATTTAAGCCATGTTAGAAGGATAAAGACCCATTTTGGAGATCTCTATGATAAAACTATATAACAATTTATCAATGTAAGTTTCCAGACAGAGTATAATCATACTCTTATATATATCTATATAGATATTCAAACACATTATGTATGCTGCTTCACCCATATTTTTCATTGGGAATCACTTTTCCAACCACATCTTCACAATGTGAGGTGTTGATATATTATTTCAAATAATTAGTATTTCATCAACATACTATATAAAAATTACTAATGTACTGACACTAATAATTTTATAAACATGGGAATCATATTTTTCCTTATGAAATCAATATCTTTTATTATATCACCAGTCTATATATTCTAACTCTAAAAAGTCTACATCAACCCGTAATTGGATAATTGTATTCTTTTCACTTTAGTAGTAAAATTAAGAAATTAAAAAACATTAGGTTTTATCATGTACACATCCTTAAATAAATTCATATTAAGGAAATATATTTTTATATCCCTTTTATATATATCGTAATAAAAATTTATTTTTTATTTAATGAAAATTTTGAATGGAATTTATCATCAAAAAAGATGAATGGATTCTTCTTATTTTACACCATGATTTTTTAAAAAAAAATTCCACTGAAATTTATTTTTAGATAGACACTATTCATTAAATATAAATTTTCTTAATAAAATAATAGATTGACACTATGGTTTTTACCCATTTAAGTGTGTCCACTATGTTCCAAACATGGTTAGTGTGCATAGAGCCTATTTTAGAATACATGTGTTTTAAAAATTCTTCATAATTAGAACTATATAAATATTCACATTATATAGTTATTTATATTTCTAAAAATTTTGTCTAATCATCATTAGCTATAAGATATCCATATCTAATGATCTCTTGATGAATCATTCCAAAAAATTAAGGTTCTTGTGTAATTGAGATTGGACTTCTTCAAAAACTCATTGGGGAACTATCTCAACTTATATATTTTTAAAACCTACTATTTTTTTGTCCTATAATTTTAAATGTTTAATATTCCACCCACTGAATCCATGATCAAAAAATTTCTTCTTATGGAATGTATAAAATTGGGCCACTGATGTACCCTAAGTGTGCACACATATTACCTTTTATTTTTATGTAAAAAAGTTCAATTTAACATATAATTTGAACTTCATCTGGTTATAATGATTTATATAAGTTTATATGAACTACTTAGAAGTTAAGAAAGTAAAACAGAACACTTTGGAGGTTTTTACGGAGAAAATATTACATATTTTTGGTGTTATATGGAATGTAAATTGTGTAAGGTACCCAAGAAATAGTATAGGATGAAAAATTTGAGGTATAATGAGTTTCACACTTTCAACACCATTTTAAAAAACTATTAAGAAACCATTTTCCATAAAAATACACTTTTATAAGTTACATTGCAACTTCTACATGGTTTACAAATTTTTCCACTTACCCAAACATCACTTGCTTATCCCCAAACCACAATTTTTACTTATTTTTGATGTATTTTGTGTGAATTAATCATCCTATATCTCAATGGTGATTCCATAGTGGGGCTCAAAAATATGTTACAAGAGGTATGTAACCCAAAAATATCACTATATTATATTTTTTAGGACGGATTGTAAGGTGGGTTAGATTTTCATTCAATTAGGGATCTCCTTGGACCAAGGAAGGCTATCGAATCTTCATCAAACATGGGGGGTTTCTTATCTATTTTGATGTAATCACTATCAATGTTTAATGATAAGTGTATTTTAAATTCATTATTCATTTATTGGTTTTTTATTAATGATGTATGATATTGTTTTAGATATGATTTTTACTGGATTACTGAGTTCTTAGTTATGGATTGTGTTTTTATTGCAATGTGACAAAATTTACTTTCATTTATTTATTATAATTACTATAATGATGAGTTTAGTGTGATATAGCACCTATAAAATTATAATATCTGGTCACCATGAACATTTTATTTTATTTCTTTTTAATTTAGGTATTTTAAGTGATGAATTGCTAGTTAAATTGAATACCATACCAAGGATTTGATTAAACTTGTGTAATTGTTTTAGTGCCATAATAAGGAATCACCCAATCATATTAATCCCAAAATTACCATTATGAAATTGAAAATATTTTAGAGATCAGGATCCCATCTTATAATATAAATTTGATAGAACCATGAATTTAAATCCAAAATTAAAACCCTTCCTACCATAACAAGAATATTGGATGGGTTGGGTTTCCTTTCTATTTTCCACTCTCATATTTTTCTCCTAAATAATTGATCAATGACATTGAATTTATGACAACTATTTTTCTCCATGGTATCATCCCCTACATACACTAGTTCCTAACATAGTTGGTTTAGGGTACATTATAAATTTCTATTTGTTAATCCTTACAATGGGTATGTCACGCTTTAGTATCCATATCTAAAATAAAAGGTATAGTCTTGGGACTCTCCTAGACCAAATTATTTTGTAACATTGTTTCCTTTATTGTTATATATTTTAAAAAATAACTAAATAAATGAAAGGTGTATATATGTCCATAAATAATCATACATTTTCAATTTGGTGACTTGAATTTTTTGTCTATGAGGTTTGAAAGTGGAGAACCCTTCGCCATTGGTGAATAATTCCATAGATCATATAAATAAAATAACCAATTTTAAGAGGAATATTCCTCATTAACTTATGTTAATCCCAATAATTTCATGTTTCTTTTTATAATTATTGGGGTCAAGATAAACATTCACAAAAGGTGAATGATGAAATTCGATGGGGAGATTAAAATGGTGTAAATGAATTTTCACCTCCATCATAAATGGAACCTTCATCTAATTCATGTTAGAACATGAATTTCAAAAATATATTATCTATGATGGAGGCCCTTAATGAATGATTATTAAACAAATATAACCATTTTGAATGATTTAGTTTTTTCATTTGGATGTTATATGAGATAATAAATTATAAAGAAAAACATGATTTAAATGGAGAGGATGTTGTAATTGTGTATTTGAATTAGGAACATATATTAACACCCACATAGTGAAAATAAATATAGTATTATAATATTTTTTCCACTTCTAATAATTATTTTAATGAAGGTTTTAACTTTAAAAATGGGTGTGATAATGAATTCTATACTGAAATTCAATCTCTAACTGTTGATTCAACTAAATTAGCATGTGATGATACAGTTCTTGATTTTTCAAAATTTCATTATGAAAAATATTTTTAATTTTAGAAAATAGAATATTTAATTAAATTATATCAATTTATTGTTGAATGTGAGCATGGTATTATTTTGGATAACCTAGTTGACATTTAACATTCTCTAGAAAGGTGTTTTGATAAATTTTAGGATTGTAGAATTAATGAGAATGAAAACCCAAGGATGGAACTTACCAATTATAAAAACCTCCCGTAAATAAAATTTTGGTTACCCTATATGTAAACTGAGAGATTTATGACATAAGAATCATAGTAGAAATATGGATCCACTATGGATGTTTTTTTAGTGAAGAAGGTTGTTGTAAACCACCACCTCGTACTTCTAAAGAGTGTTACATTTAAGTAATGTGAAGAGGCATCAATAATATGTGGGGGTTTTATTAGAGAAATACATATCCCCTAAGTTACAATGGATGATGTTAACTCATATTAGTTGAGTCATTGACCATAAAAAAGGCACTCATTTGTAGGAAACCCAAAAAAAATGATGTTCTTTATATTATGATTTCATTGTTTATTTAATTTTCTTTTACTTGTAATATGAAAATAACCTTCACACCATTAGTACTCACATTTCAACCATGGGATTCAATAGTTTCTTTAATATATGGTATTTCAAGTATATTTACGTTAGATCACATTGAGATCATTCATTATGAATATCATTGAATAATGGCCTTTTGATTTTAGGGCTTATATTGATTTTTAGGGACTATATTAGAATATAAAAGGTATTTGAAGAATAACACTCATACAAACCTTATGAACTGAAATAATAAAACCATGTAGGCAGTATTTTTCTCTTAATTGTTTTAGTTATTAATTTTATGTGTGAATTAAATATAATTATATATCATATGTTTCATATGCATACCTTTTTTGAGAATGGACAAAAAACAGACTTTATAGTTTTATTTGCGGGGGAGGTTCTCACCTATAACACACCTTGAAAAATACATATTTTAATACGAATAATGAAATTTTTTTCTTAGAGACCATTTAATGGCCTATTATAAATTTCATACATGAGTATTAGCAAAATGAAAAAAATATCTGGGGTGTATCATATGGGTTTTTTTAAATGTTGGGATTGATAAACCATTCTTCATTGTGAGTTGTATTAGGATAATTCATGTAAAATATTTTGAATTTTTAGCTTAAATTTTTTTATTTTAGTATAAAATTTTGATTGAGTAGTTTAATTTTAGGAAACTCTTGAAGATAAAATCATAATTGTTAATTTTGGGAAAGTTATTAAGTGAATTTGTATGTGATGTGCATGTGGTTATTTCACAATATTAATTTCATAAAATCCTGAATAGATTTTGAAATTCATCAAGGTGAGTTGTAGGAAATATATGCGAGAAAATATTTCATTATGTGGGTCTCACATCATTGAAAAAGTCAAGATATCAAAAAACATCACAAACATGATGATGACCCTAGAACATAACTCAAACCTTAAATTAAATGATATAATGAGACATAAAAAAGTGTGTTCCCAACAATTTAGGTTGATAGACTCTTTGTTTATATTACTAATGGATATAAGAAGAAGATTGGGAATTTTTTTATTTTATGGGAATATGTAGAATCTCATACTTAAAATAAATATTCAAGACGAAAAGTTGAAAAATGATATTGAATATATGATTCCAATGTGATTTGGAGAGTAAATAGTTATGAAAACAAAATAATGAACTTAAAATTATTTTTCATTTTTAATAATGTTGATTTAGTTTATATGAATTTTTATATTTTTTATTTTTTATTTTTAGTCCCTTTGGAATGATTTTATAGTTTTTTTATGGAAATAAGTGTTCATGTGTTGGTGAGTTTGATGTACCCAAAGTGTGCACAATTTTTTTGATTGATTTTCTTGTAAAAAATGCTTCATTTACCATCTACCTTTTAATTTTCCAGATTTAAATGTTTCATTTAGATGTATTTGGTCTTCATGGATGATGAGGTTTGGAAACCATGTGAGGCACCCAAGAAACCATAAAGGATGAAAAATTTATTGTAGGAGGAGCTTCACACTAACTAAAAGGTTTAAAAAACCACACAGAAACTAAGATGATTGAAAAAACCTTCCAGAAGTAAATTTTCAACTCCCTCATGGTTTATAGACCATCCACTTACCCATGCATCAGTTACCTACCCCAAACCACCATTTTACGTAGGGTTTAACCCATTTTTTATGGGATTAGTCATCTAAGAAATCAATCAAAATTTAATATTTGACTCAAAAAGAGAATATTTGAGGTCCCCAATCTAAATATAACCCTAAGGGATCATAAAATAAGGATTATAAGAAGTAATGGAGTGTTTTTCATTGTAGGATCATCTAGGATCAAGTAATGTTGTCAAATTTTCATTGAACAAAGAGTTTAATTATCAATTTTAATTTATTCATTGTCAAAATCCCTATATATTTATTTTGTTTGAATTCTTCCTTGATTTATTAGTTTTTTTTTTGTTTTATGGATACTTTGTTTCCTTAGATTTCATCTCCTTTATCATGTTTTCATTTATTGATTGTGTTGTGAAAAAAATTGCATTTATTTAATTCTTTAAATTACTATGCCAATGATTTGAGAGTGAGAGAGAACCAATAAAACAAGATAAGTGGATACCATTACCATTTGATCTGATGTTCTTTTCATTTAGGGATTTACATTCATTATGTTATAGTGAAATTGATTATAGAACCATAGATTAGATTAAACTGTTGGAATTGTTTGAATATTTGACAATGGAATCCTTGATAACATTTAATCCCATTGTGTCCATTTATTAATTGAATCTATTTAAGTGATTTGTATTAAAACAGAACACATAAATTGGTATGAACCAAGAATTTAAATACCACATTATAACATTACATCTCATAGAACTTTCATTGGATGGTTTTTGTTTTTTTCATTTTCTGCTCTCATTTGTGTATCTTGGATAATTTTTAAAATCCATAGACCAAATGAATACCCTTTTATTCTATGAGATCGACCCATACTTCAACTAGATACCTAGTTATTCAGTTTAGGTGACAATATAAAATTATAATTTATCATTAAATGTGATATTTATGTTAACCACAAACACTTTCTACTCAGAAGAGTTATTGAAATAATATACTTTTTTTCCTTGGGATAACAAAAAATTATCATTTCCATATTTGGATACAGTTTTATCAAAATAAATTCATTGTATGAATTATTAACGACTCCAAATATTCTTAAACGGAAAACTGTGATGTTTTCAAGTACATATCTCATTTGGTGTCTTTATGGATACATTAATGGAATGTGGTTTATTAGAAATTGATTAGTGTACAGATTATAACCCCTTAGTGAAAAATAATATTGCACTGACTAATAATTAATTGAACCATATTTAACAAGGTAATATTCATCCTCTTAGACATATTATTCCATTGTTCTATTCAAGGTTTACTGAGTTCTAAAATATTCCCACAATCCCTAAAATGATTAATGAATTCCTAGATCATGATCTAATAAAAGGTCTATAATAGTTTTTCCTAGTTTATTCTGCACTACATTGTGAAACTCTTAGAAATTTTTAAGAATTTCATACTCCTGATTCATTAGAAACACATATCCATGACAACTATTGTCATAAATAAAAGTTTTGAAGTATCTAAAACCACCACTTTCTTATATACTCATTTTTCTACAAAGATCATTATGTATGAGATCCAATATTCCACTATCATTTTACCTTTTTTATTAAATGGATCTTTTGTCATATTTACAAATAAAAAACCTTCATAATTTTTAATTGATTCAAAATCGAGTGGTTATAATAATCTATTTTTATGGATTCTTTTTATGTGTTTCTCATTTATATGTCAATGTCAATAATTACAAGGATGTTGGATTAGAATCAACCTAAAACATCATATTCAAAATTCAATACAAATTATTATCTATATATTTAATTTTTAAACCATTTAATGTATTTCTAATTCTATGAAACAAATAAATTATATATATATCAACATTTTTCTTAAAAAGAATAAAAATGCCCAGATTTCTTCAAAAAAAATATACCTAACTTGAATTAATGTTCACTGAAATAACATAATAAAAATTATCCAATTCTACGACTAATCCACAATATAAAACTAGATCATAAGTTAAAAAATATAATAAATACACTCTTTCTCTATTATATATATTAATATCTATTTCAAATTTAATCAATTCACTACATTCATTAGGTATATTTTTTTAGAAAAAATGTGTGATGCAAATCAATCATCTAATACCCAAGAGTTTGATTTAGTGAAATTTATCTCTACAACATTCACATTCAAATTATTTTGATTCCACTACTTGAGAACAATTTTCAACCCTAGATACCAATCTTTAACTATTTTAAAGTTAATATATATAAGTGTATCAATCATATTATTTTATAAAATACTAGAATCCAAAAAAGTTAAATATCATTGGGTGAGTATCATGTTTTAAAAAAATTTATCAAGGAATAAATTTCATTGAGCAATGATTCTACATTATTGTTTCTCCAACAATTTATTTCTTTAGATAGGGAAACATCTCAATATAAAATTTATAATACGTAAATAGTTGAGTGCATAACTATTTTTTCATATTCATATTTACAAATAAATTTAAATTTTATTCTTATCATAATCTAATCCTATTAGGGTCTCCAATCTCGTGGAACTCAAAACAATTGTGAATAATAAGATAAAAATGACAATTATGGTTCACCAAACAATGAAACAACCTACACAAAAATATAATACAAAGTTACTTATTACCTTATATCCTGACACAAGACAATATATGGTCACCAAAATTTGGAATGACCTACCTAGTTGGATGTTCGAGCTATTGATAAATTTCATTTTGTAAGGAATACCACATTTATTATTTGAGGGTGTTTTCATTTTAAAAATATTACCAATTTTATATATATCATATGAATATTATGTTCATGGCTATTATATATTATTTATTATTTATCTTCTCATGTATTATTCCTTGGTGTATGAATTATTCTAATGATTTAGTTTTGAAATCCACATTCCATCCACAAAATTAATTAGTTTACGACGCACAAAAGTGTAACCATTCACACCTCTAACGAGTCTATGTTACTCACTAAAAAATGAATACAATTATATTTTTATATATCCAACTGTATCTTATGAAAAATATACATTATATTTTAATGTAATTTTGTGGAGTTACATGGTATTGGTAAACTCCACATGAGTAAGCTCGTATTGATGGAGAGAAAACCCATTCTTCTTTCTAGAACAAGTCATAAGCCTCTTGGACGTTGGGAGGTCTAACCCCATGTTATTATCCCAAAATAGGCTTTACATATGGTAAAACTCATTTTATAATATATCTAACACCTAGTATGCACAAACTATATTGAATTTCTTTATCAGGATCATAACTTTATAAAATTGAGGTCAAGTTGTATTTAAAACAAAAAATCATGTATTTCCACTTAGAATAAAATTTTAGTATCTATTTCTATGATGTAATTTATCATATAAAAACAAGAATACACATTTTTCATATTCTATGAAATATTTATGAGCACGAATAATATAATGAAATTAACAAATAAATTAAAATTTTATTTATCATGAGAAAAAAATATGAACTCTTAATATTCATCTAATGCATCAAAAATACCATTTTGTAATGCATGGATGTTATAATTTTAAAAACAATAAAAAAATTTATAAAAATAAAATTTAAAAAATATTAAGTACCACCACAAATTGTTCCAATTCGTGGTCTATGTGTTGTGTCTGTTTTTATTGGACCCTAGGGACTCCATCATCAAAGATTCATTCATAGTTCATGGAGAAACTATGAAACTAAAAACATCATGCTCCTTAATTCATGGTTTTTTGGTTTATAGTGATTTAACGTAATGGGGTATTATTCATATCAGTATGTGGAGTTTTTACCATGGATTGTTTTATGGCGTGTATAAAAATTCTAGTGAAGAAACTCCACAACTTGCACAAAATTTTGGGGAAGGTAAAATTTATTTAAAATACAATGAATTAGAAATATTTAATAATTCAATAAAGTGGATTTGCTACTGTTGATGTGTTTTATTATGTCATTATATGATCATTAGAAGTGTGAGAAAGCCCATATATAGACAGTTATATTTTCAAGAAATCAAACGTGCATAGAAAATGAAAAATAGAGTGTAAAAACGTGAAAATTACTTTGGTATATTAACATGATAACTTCTTAATTTATAAGGAATTATTTATAGTAGATTAACATAGAATGTATTTCAACATTATTTAGAGATTACATGTAAATATGGACTTGTAAAACTAGTAACAATAATGGTATAACAAATAGAAGAATAATACATTCACTAAAATGAACTCCATAGGCATGAATTCCCCCATAAAGATTATAAATAAAATATATGTGTTAAAAAAAATAATTGACATTATTAAAGGATTTGTAAGAACATCTGTTATAGAAGTAGTGAATGATAATGATATAATGATTGTGTATTTATATGGATATATGAAAATTCTAAATTAGTATAATTAGTCAATAAGATATATTATTATTATTATTATTGGTCACATAGATGCATTTAAGCGGCCATTAGGATAATTTATTGATATAATAAAAAATGTATTATTTTTTGTGACAATAAACACATTTTATTAAAAACATTATTTATGGTAAAGGTATAAGTATTAAATAAGTGTTATGTTAAAATTTTATAAGATAATTTTTAAATGATTGAAAATTTAAACAGAATTCAATTTATTTTTTATAATAGTGGGAATGTTTAATTTATTATAAATATTATTAATTTTTCATATAAAGGTTTTTTTATATAAAATATAAAATTATCATATTTAGATAATTGTTTTCATAAAAAATCATTTCGTTACTCATCACATAAGAATTATATTTGGTTAATTATTAAAAAAAAATTGCAAAATAAATTTTATGGTGACAAAATGAATTTTACATTTTTATGAGCATAATGATTTTATGAAATCATTATTATTTATACATGATTAAAAAAATTACAAGACATTTTAATCAATAATAATTTAATTTAATATGTATATAAATGAATTTAAAAATATTAATTTTAATTTATAAATAAGTACATTACATTTTGGAAGTAAAAATTATATTTTTTTAGAGATAATTTCATTTTTGGTTTTCTATATTAAATGGGTTTTTTGGAAGGTAACATTCATATTAGGAAGGATTTTAATGTACAACCACACTCTCCCACTCATTAATAATATAAAATGTATTATTAAAATCATTGCTACCACATGTGGTTGGCTAATATGATATAATAACCAACAATTGGTCCCTTTGAACCCAACCATAATCAAGTATACAGACCCCTTTTCTCTCCTCATATTCCACAAAAAAGTCCTTCGATAATGTATTATATGTCAATATCCCTCTCAACTGTCTCTAATTTCTTTTCCAAGGTTCTATGTATTCCCTCTCTATCTTTAAGAGTTATCCTCTTAAGTTAAGGTATCTCTTACTCCATTTTTTAAATTCAAGTACTTTGTTCATATATTCATTTTGATTCCAAATTTATTATATTTTAAAAAGTTTATAAACACCATTATTATTGTTTATATGATTTATTTTTTATGATATATTTCTATTCCCTATCATTAATCCAATTCCTATAATCATTTTGGGTACCCTTAACACTATATAAATAATGGTTCCTCCCCATTTTTCATTGATATCCCTTTGATGTAAAATTTTATTTTGAATTATTTTTATAACCAATATACTATTTTATCAATGATATTTCACTATTCCATATAATCATAATACCACCATGACCCATTAAAATTATTAATATTTATTGTATCCATAAAACCATTCTAAATTTGGGAAACAAAAGTTTTTGTGGTTTTCCTATAAATGACATCCATGTCTAGATTCTAAAACTAATTGGGTCTCTTGAATTGTTTTACCTAGGAGTAATAACCCCGGAAATGGAAAATTTTGTTTTCATATGATTTTATTATAGTGAGTGAAAATAGGACTTTCTCTATATATAGTTTGGGATTCTTTGGATATATTAATTAGAAAATTCACATCCACTCTATGAGCCACAATGAATGATCAAAATATATGAATTGAGATACACCATAAAATGATCAACCTATTCCATAAATATACCCTTCATCACTTCTTATTATCATTCCTTCAATTGGGGTACTACCCTTAACGATTTTAAAATCATATTGTCTCTAAAAATTATTATTAGATATTCACAAATATGGTCACATAAATCCATTGGAGTTTTTTCCATTCTAATTTCTAAATAATGTCCATATTTTCTTACAATATTCTTATTTAAAATAGATTTTGGATTTTCCCCATATCTATGTTACTATGATAACATTTGATGATTAAAATATGATCTATATTGATATTGATCCTTGACCAAAAATTTCATTCCTTTTCATTCGCAATGAATAATTTTTTCTATTCAATTTACTTTGTGGATACCCCTTAACTTTTTTCTTGTTATTGGTTTCCACCAACATACTCATCCATTGATTGAAGGGGGAAACTATTAAATAAACTATATATACTTTATTTTATATTGTGTAAATACCCCATAATAAATTATATTTATTTAAGGTTATTTATATAGAGAGATAAATACTTTAATTGAATGCATATTGATTGTCTATAGGTTCATATTTTCATTTTACAAAAACTTATGTATATACTTATCATGTTCCATAGGTGAATAAATGGATATGAAGGGTGCACCATAATTTCACTTCAATACACTTTGTGAAGAAATAATCTATAAATTTGGCATGTTCATGATAGCATAATAGTATTCCTTTTTATTGTCTTATGATACCTTGGTCAAAATTCTTTTTTAATGTGATTTATTATACCCCAGTTATGAGATATGGTTATATTTTTATGAATGTATCATGTTATTGTTTTATCCGTATATCTATTTTATAACCCATGTACCTATGATCATGTCATACCTCATGTACTAATAATCATGTTATAGATCATGTTATTATTATTATTTTATGTCTCCTATTATTATAATAATGTTATTACTCTTTTCCTCAATTTTATTTTCATATATCCTGACTTATGTTTCAACCATGGCAGTTATTAATGATCTATTTTCATTATTTATCCTTCAATGGGCTCAATAGATCCCCATTTTTTATGATTCCACATTTCCCTATGAATTTAAATGAAAGGGATATATATAATGGAATTACATGTGTAGATTATTTTATGGAAATAAATATTTTATGTACCATGTGTTTAGTTGTAAATGTACCTAGTTCCAAAAGTGACCAAACTTTTGATCTTAGTAGACAGTTGTAATTTTAAGTGATGTATTAAAAACTATGTATGTTTAGAACCTGATCCAATAGTATGGATTTGGGGAGTCCCTATTGTTATTACTGTACAGTTTGGTAATTTATGCTAATTAAGATTCAAAATATCTGGGTATATAACATTTTATAGATAAACATTTTCTCTCATGTACTATGTTTATTGTAACTAGTATGAGTCACCAAATATTAACACCTCTTGGTTATTCATATGGTTTCCTTTCTAAGGATAACATTCATGTGTAAATTTGTGTTTAGTATGTGGTATTTAATGTGTAAAATTGGGAATACATAATTTTCTTAAGTGGGTAGAATATAATGATTTAAAAATTCATTTATTCTATTATTATATTTACTACATATTTTTTAATTAATATTTTATAATAGTTCAAATATAAATTATTTTAAATGTATTTATCCATCACAAGTAAATATGGACAAGTAAGACTATGATTAGAAAAGGGATATACACATGGAATAAAAGCATATTCTCTACAAGGAACTCTACAGCCTTAAATTCCCCAATAAATATCACCCCTAATATAAAAGTCATAAAAATAAAGAGAAGTGTTTGGAAAAAATAAAATTACCAAATAATTTTAAGAATCTTTTTAAGTGAACTTGTTAATGATAATGTAGTAATTATGGTGTGTTTATAGGGATATATGACCATTTGACATTAATTTTATTAATCAATAATACAATTGGTCATTATTATTATTGGCTACAAAGACACATTTAAATGAACGTCATTATTATTTAATGATGTAATCGTCATGTTATGATTTCCATAGTACCCAAGGCATTGCTTCCTAGACCATCATAGTGGACAAAGTCCATTACTGAACCGGGTTTACTTGTCGTTCCAGCCCTGTATTACTAAACCGGATTTACTTGTCGTTCCAGCCCTGTATTACTGAACCAGATTTACTTTTTGTTCCATCCATGTTTATCTCATGAGATATAAATCATTATCCAATGCATTGGAGGGAGAGATAGGTCCCACCCATCTCATAATGAAATCATTATTACTTATGCTATAAAATAAACATAAATCATTCATCATAACCCAAAGATTAAAATGGGTTTCATAAACATCATCTCATCGTGACATAATACATATAAAACAAATGGATATCATTTCATCATAATAAAAATAAAACCATATAAATAATAGATACATTATACCTGAAATATAAACATGCTAAATAATGTCATCTTATATGGAAAATAGTTTTGATAAAACACTTGAAATGAATTCTTGTTGAAAATATCCTTTCTTCTTCAAAATCATTTTCTTTTAACAAAATGACACAAAATTTTAATAGAAAAGGATTTTATTGAAAATAAGAATGAAAACTTGTACAGGATGCTTCATGAAAATTAGGCGTTATGAAACCGTAAAAATCTGTTCATGCCGTATAAGTTAAAAAAAATTATTCTCGTACTTTTGTTGTAAAAGTCAAAAAGTACCTCGTATGGTAAACAAAAAAAAGATTCATTCCATACCTTGTGGTAAAAGTCATAAAATGGTAAAATTGACATTAAACATACATGGAATAATAGTAAACATTTTATGAAAATATTTTGAGAAAACATGGACATGGATGATAAACATAACCCCAGTAAATACTTACGAATAAACAATCTCAGATAAGAATGAGATTGGAATAATTATCCCTTACCTTAGGTCCAATTTCTCCCATACGTGTCCAAAATTCATGTATAGTGTGTTTAAACATTTTATTAACTTTTAACATAACCTTAATAATATTTATGATATCATATATGATTCAATTATGATTTATATATAATATATATTCAGCATTTAAATATATATGATATATCGATAAATGGAATGAAATACACGGTTCATAAAGACGGTAGGTTATACGTACGTATGAACGTTGTTTTTGTTTCCTTATTGAATTGAATGGAATTAAGTAAATGAATCATATATGTACATAAATCTATTATCATTATTATGTAATATCTTTCAATATTATTTATTATATATACTTTATAATCACTCTTGAATGGTTAATCATGGATAATGAATCTCATCACGTCGTGGAGACGGTAGTTCGTACCTACGTACGAGCGACAATATCATTCTTTTGATATTAAAATAATATATAATTGGACATTATATAATATATAAAGAATAATAATAATTTTATATTTATTATTTATATTATTTATACTCATTATTATACCCATCCAAATGATGAAATGTTTTAATAACAACCTACACCACGACGTGGAGACAGTAAGTCGTACGTACGCGCATGTGGTGACTTTTTCATTCATAGGATGGATAAAATAACTAATATTGTTGTACCATTTTTATAATAACATCAAATTATATATAATATACTGGAGTTATTATTTTATAATAGAAACAACAAAGAATGAGTAAGTGAAAGAATAAAGGAACTTGAAATAGGTGATGAGATATTTAACTCTTCTTCGGGTTCATCTTTTTGATTTGATCAAAAGGGCTCCGTAAGTTGTATTTCTGACTAAATTAAGGCCTCCAAGATGAAGGGAAGATATATTATATGGTATTTGGTTAGTTCTTGGCCGAGCCAAATGGCATTGGAGGTGTGAATTAGAGAGAAGGGGGAGTGCCTTTTTATAAGAGAGATAAGGGGCACCTTAGGAAAAACATAAAATATTATTTTATAATAAAGTCATACTTGGTTTATAATGGCTCCAAATTGATTTATTTAAAATATAATGTGTTCATGGGTCTAAATCCTCTCAACCAATAGGTTTTAGATAGGTTTGGGTCACTATATTAACCATATCATTTATATTTAACTCTTGGATAAGTAGTTTGACATTTACCATGTCTCTTTGTATTTTTATATTATATGGTTAATAAACTTACTATAAACTACTAATAGAACCCCAATTACTTCATTAATGTCATATATATTATTATATAAGTCTTTTCGCTGAACCTTATATTTTTAAGTCCATTATATCAATTAATAATATAATATTTGTTTTAAAAACTCTTTTATGTCAATTTTGAAACTATTTGGTATTTTGTTTTTTATAAATCCATAAAAGCATTATTACTTCAAAAAAAATTCATATAACCAATAATAATATGTTATATTAACTTATAAATTTATTTTAATTCATAAAAAGTCTCAAATTACTTTTATTTGGGTATTTATAATATCAATTATATTAATATTTCATTAACAAGGTAATTAATGCATCATCATTGTGTCATAAATAAATTAAATTATATAATTTATAAATATAATAAATAAAATACCACTATGTAGAAACTATTTTTATCTTTCTAATGAATATTTATACTTGACTTTATCTTATGTATAACTCTATATTAAAAATGTTTTAGTTATTAAACTTTGATTTTAACTATTTTAACTCTTCTTTAAATTAAATAATAATAAATGTCCTAATCTAATCCAAGTGGACCTAAAGGGTAATATTTTTTCAAAAGGTTGTTTTTTGTCGAATTATACTTATCCAATAGAATTAGAACATGTTTTAGGGTAATAATAATACAATTTTTACCCTTAAATACTCTATTTACTTTTAACCGTGGTAAATAACAGTAAAAAGTTACTATTCACAAAAAATTGTTTTTTCTTATTGAATCACATTTTACTCCTTGATATTAATCTTATCTCTCGAATTTTCAAAATTACACTCACAGAAGCGGTAAAATTAAGTTTTATGAAAATTTGCAAATTCTCCTAGGAGGTGGGTAAAAGACGGTCTAAAATTCAATAAAATTTTTATATATCTAAAATTATAATAAAATGACTCCAATGAATTACATTGAAATTATATAGGTATTATGTATCAATTTTGACCTAAAATAAATTTAAGTAAAATAAATAATTATTTAAATAAAAAGTTGGTTTTTAAATAGTAACCTAGTGTTTTCACTATTCATCAAAATTTGAAAGTTTTCAGAAAAATACAAAAAATTCAGCCCATGCTAATTTTGATATTCTGAATCCAAAAATGAAGTCCATTTAGAAAGATAAAATTTATAAAATTTCAAAAATTGGGTATTACTATTCATAACGGCTAGTTCATAATAATATTATAGTAATACCTCGTTTAGTAAAACTCTGCATTGCGTACAATACACGCTATCGTGGAAGGTAATGATTGCGTGTAATGCAAGCCAAGTCATAGATGCGTGTAGTTCAAGCTCCTTTTGGTGTAGCATACAACACAAGACATCAATGAAATTAAAAAGAATAGTTTTCATAAAATCTCGGTGTGTTACAACCTCCTTAGATGACTTGTTTGTATAACCCAAGTTGTTTAGGTTCAAATTGGTATCAGCTCCATTTCTCATATTGAAGTAGTGTGACACTTCCTGGGTTTGGTTTAATGTCTTAGTAGTATAGAGTTAGGAATTTTTGAGTTGAGACAGTCACAACGAAAAATGGGCTTGGCCATCTCACTTCCCTTACTGAACTTGAGTTACCATGGATGGCTAGATAATTTTTCCAAGATTGATATTTTTTTGTTTGAGGTCATTTGAATTAACTATATATGGGGGCTATTAAAATGGACTAGTTCCTTTTTTAATCTATTTTTATAAAATCCAAAACATCGTTAGATTCTTCTCATTTAAAATCATTGATATGGATACCTGAAGTTTGTATTATGATTTTTTGAATTTTATCTTAAGATGGTTGGTTTTTGTATTGCATATATTAGACAATGAATCCTAGAATATCTCTTCTAAATCCAAGTATAGTTGTTATAATATAGTTTCCACAGGCAAATCCTCTAGTGGATGCTTCTTTGGTGGATGATGCTATATATACACTATTTAGACTCTAGGTCAAGTAGGTGTTAAGAACTTGGGATGAATGGTGGATCATGGTTATGAATTTACTAAGAAGAATCTACCAATATTTCATGGTGAAAAAAGTCCCTAAGAATATATGGATTTAATTGGCAGGATTGATAGGATATTTAAATTTATAGAAACTCTCGAGTACTCAGAGGTGGGTTCTCCACATATATTCTTGAGGGACCAAGAGTGAGATGGTGGGAATCTAATATTTTAGCAAAGTTAAATTAGTTTATTACCTTGGATTGCATTAAGAAAATTTTTAACCACTATTTTTTCTATGATGATACATGTGGTGAAGACATGAGAGTTCTTAACCTTAGTTCTTGTGGAGCATATTGTTCTGGTGTATTCCACTAACTTTTCTAAGTTAGTGCACTTGGAACAAGATATTGTTACCAATGAATAAAAAAATAATATTGGTTTGAGATCGGGATGAGGGAATATATTCATCAAATGTTGGTTCCCATGTATTTTCAAACTATTTATGGAGGTGATTGATAAAGAAGATATAGTAGTGGCAGAAATAGTTGGGAGAACATGTTTGGGTAGAGCTTCAGTTGATGTGGTTTTTTTGAGGGTGTGTCCGATAGACAAAAAATTAAGAGAAAGGTAACCTATTTTCTACAAGGTCAATTTTAGGGGATCTATAGGACAATATAAGGATGTTTTCTATCAGTTTTTTATTCTTGTTTCTTCCAATACCAATTTCATAGAGTATCCAAATACTTTTCATCATTGTGAATATTTTTTCCATTTCATGTGTTTTTATGGAAGGATTTTCCAAGAAAGTATGGCTCGATCAACATTATCCAAGGGCCCACAGGTTAATTATGATTCTTCCAAGGTTGTTGTGTCTTACCCTTAGTCCAAGGGGGATGTCCATGTGTCTAATAATGTATAGGGAGTATATAAGACTATAATTATTTATGTGGTGGAGTGTTCACTACATGCATAATATGTAGGGACAAATACAATTATAGTTACAGTGATTATTTCATTTTGTATGGTTCTAGATTTGTTTGATTGGGATGCTAATCATTCTTATATATTTTCAGTGTTAGTTGACATTTTAGTCTTCGGTTTGGAACATATTTCATTCCCTTTGGATATTTCCATTCACTTGTAAAATAGGTTCAATCTAGGTTTCAAATATCCAGCATGTCGGTTGATGATAGTTGTCGACCTTGAGTTGAAGTGGGACTTCTTGGTTGATGATCTCTATATATTCAACCTAATCATAGACATGGATTGGATGATTTGTTTTAAGGCCCATATTAACTATTATCATCATTAAGTTCATCTTTTTATCTCCTAATGGAGTCACCCAAGTCTTTTAGGGTAAGTGGGATTCTATGTCATGGAGAGTGTGGTTTGTTGTTCATTATGATGGGGTGATATTTAGTTAGTTTTTTGAGATATTCTTTGATATTTATTTTATATGTTTTTTAGTATTCCACATAATTTAGTGTTTCATACATACCTCATTGTCTTCTTTTATGATTTTTATGGTTTACCACCAAAAGGAGAAGTCAGTTTTACCATTTCCTAACTACTTGGTATGATTCTTATTTCAATACCATCTTATCTTATGGAACATATTTAGTTGGTGTAACTTGATGATCTACTTACATAACTTTATTACAAGGGATTTAATCTTCTTAAAGTGTCACCATGTGATTCATCTATCCTCCTTTCTAATAAGTATGACATGAGACACAGATTTTGGGTCTATTTTCTAAAGTTAAAAAGAGTGGCAATTAAGAAAAAATATCCCTTAACTAGGATTATTGTTCTCTTTGATCAACTCGAGGGGGAATCATGTTTATCAAATATTTACCTTCAGTTGGGGTACTACTAGTTTATAGTTCTAGAATAATATATACCTTAGAATGCATTGAGAAGGAAGTATGGGAATTTTTATTTTTTGGTTATTCCATTTGGTTTCACTAATTCTATAAGGATATTTATGGATAAGATGAACCATATCATTCATTAGTTATTGGAATATTTTTTGGTTATGTTAATGATTGATATTTTTTGTAGTCCATGTCATAGGAGGATCACCTTGACCATTTTGATATCATTCTAATAAACTTTTTGGATAATCACATGTATGATAAGATTTACAGGTGTGAATTATATATTTAATCAGAAATGTTTTTTGGGAAATTTTATATCTGAGAGTTTTCATCATAGTTGTTCACAAAATGAAATACGAGATTATTTTCTAATAAAATCCTAGAAATTTGTTTAAGATTCATAGTTTCATAGGGATGGAAGGTTATTATAGGTGGTTCTTTCAAGATTTATTCAATCTTGAATCTCCATTGATATCTTTAACCCATAAGGGTGTAAATTATGATTAAAATGAAAAATGGAAAATATATTTTGAGGAACTAAAGAACAAGTTAATTTTAGCTCTATTTTTCATTATTATGTAGCCAATTCTATGTTATGATGTTCCTTATAACGCTTCTCATACTAGTTTGGGGTGTTTCTTGATATATGGGAGATAGGCGGGGTCATATGGCTCTCACCATCTATATACTCATGATAAGAACTACCCTACCCATGATCTGGAGATGATGGTGGTTATACATGGACTAGAAAAGTACAATTACTACCTCATTGGTTAATATTTCATGGTTTTTTTAAATCATAATAGCATGATGTATATTTTCACTTAGTGGGATCAGAACTAATGGTAGAGGTTCTAGGTTGTGTATCTAAAGGATTTCAATTTTAATATTTATTATACTCTTTGAAAAGGTAATTTTTTTGTTGATGCATTTTGTAGGTAATTACATACTCAAATTTTGAAGAAATCAATAGAATAAAGATATATGATGATTTTATACGCTGAGATGAGATTGGTAATAGATGAAGCCAGTGGGAAGGTGTACATGGATTTGAAAATTGATAAATCATAATTTTATGAGTAGGATCATCTTGATAATGTACCTCACACCGAGTGTCATCACTTTAATAAAATATTATAGTGATGGGATACAATGGGTGAGTGTTCTCGGTCTCTTGGTGGTGCTTTATGTTTCTAAAATAGGTTGTTCATTCCTACATATTTGAGGCATGATTAGATGGAAAATAGACACTTTTCTTTCTAGTTTGTGCACCTTGAAACTATTAAAATGTATCATGACCCGAAACACTGGTATTGGAAACCATGTATGATATGGATGAATTCAAATTATGTATCATGGTGTATTATGTATAAAGGAATCAAGGTTAAGCACAAGAGAACTTTTATTTTATTACAGCCCTTACATATTCTTTTGTAGAAGTAGGATGAGATTTCTATATGATTTTTCATTTGTTAAACATAGACTCATAGTGTGAAGGATTTAGTTTTTTTAATCATCAAACGACTCAACAAATCAGCACATTTAAACCTATTAAAGAGATGGTGAATATAGATTAGCTTGGGGACTTTTATCTCTTAGAGGTAATGATACATCATGGGGATCCCTCTATGAGTTTTTTCAAATAGGTACCCATTGTTCATTTCCATGTTTTGGAATAGATTGAAAGAGTCTATAAGTTACCAGTTGAAATTGATCACGGAATATTATCCATATATTGATGGGTATATAGAGAGATCTATTCAAGTTCGTCAGTATGTGATTCAGGCATATGTTCTTGATTTTGGTGGTCATTGGGAAAAAATTTTCCTCTGGTTAATTTTTCCTACATAAATAGTTATCAAAACTCAATTAGGAAGTAACCCTTCATATATTTATATGGGATCCCATGTAGATCTCCCTTATAGTGGGAAGAGTTGGGATAGTGGTCCTTGGTTGGGTCGAGTCTTATTCAAATTTTGATGAATAAGGTGGTCTCCATCTTGAATATACTAATTTAATAAAATAGTTTTTATAAATCCAAATTCGATTATTTTTATCAACCAATAGATTTTGAGTTTATTAGTTAGGTTTTTCCAATAATTTCACCTTGAATGGGGCATCATTAGTTGGGTAATTTAGGTATGTTGGCATTGAGGTTTGTTGGGATCTTTCAAATCATGGATCATCTAGGAAGGGTGTTATATCTTTCGGTCTTAAAATATTGTTTTACGTTGATCTAGGACATGTCTCTTTATTTCTTAGATATTGTGATTGAGTGGGAGGATGTTGAGTTTGATCTAGAAATAACTAGGATTGAGCATCCAATAAAAATTATAGATCACATAGAGAAGCTATTGTGTAGTAAAAAAATTCCATTGGTTCATGAACTATAGAAGTGGAGGAAAAATATCCATGAGACATGGGAGTTGGTATTGGTGGTGAAGTAGTATTGGCCATCTGTAACACCCCAACCCCAGTTAACCAGAGTCAGTGTGTTATTACCTAAAATTGGCATGATCACAAAAGATTAAGTCTAGAAAGACCCATTAGTTTTGTATCCTTGGAATCCCTAAATACATTCCTCAGTCATACAATACATCATAAAATGAAAACTAAAACAACATAGTCTCCATAGTCCACACTCATATCCCCTCATACTATCCCTATAGTTCATTCATAAATTACATCTTCACATCCTGGAAAAAATAAAACATAGTAAGGGGTGAGCTCATATTCCTAGTAAGGTTAACAATATAGCGAAAACTTTCATAAATAAGAATAAACATTTAAGGCAATGCATAACTAAAACAAAATCATTTTAAACTTGAACTTCAGCATAATATGGCAGACATAAAATGATATAATTCTATTTAATTATTCACATGGATATTCTACTAGTACAATAATCACATGAAATATCAATAACCACTTTCGTAAGGATGGAATGCATAATGCCAGACTTTTATAACCACATAGTCAAGGCCTTGTGGCAAGACTAAAAATAAGATTTTTTCAAGGCCTTGTTCCAAGACACTATTTTGTCTCATGAGACCTATCGATACATCGAGGAACTATAGCGGGCTCCACCCGTCACTTATTAAGTCCAATTCATTCCTCATATGAACAGGTTTAAACTTAATATAAACATTTGTATTAAAACAAGCATACAAAATGTCAATACTTTCTCCGTAAACCATAAATGGTATAAAAATAACACATCTATAGTCAAACATATCCCAAAACCTTCAATACAATATGAAATTTTTGTATCATAATAAATCAATGTCAAATAAGCTTAAAATCCATCAAAGGATGTTGACATAGATGAAATCAAAACTATTTGAGAGAAATATCACGTTTTTTGAAATCATTTAAAAGTCACATAATTTTAAAATAGAAAATTTACTTTTAAAATATTCTTATAATATTGTAAGGAAAGATTATATGATGTTATAATGGTAGAAAATATCCACACACACTGTATAAGTTGAAAGAACATTCTTACCATAATTTTGTCGAAATGGTAAAAAAGGACCTTGTTTGGAAAACGACGGAAATATTCCTTTCAAACCATTTTATAAAAATTCAAACAGGGGTATAAAATACTTAAACACATAGTTTATTAAATATTAAAAATGTTTTGAAATACATTTTTAAAAAACATGGATGTAGATGATAAAGAGGTCCCAGTAGATAATTACGTATAAACAACCTTGGATAATAAAGAGATTGTGAAATTAACCCTTACCAATTTGGTAACTTACGAAACATACATCACATGAAAGAGAAATGATAAAATAAATATGTAAATACACATAAATTAAATTTTATTATACAAAGAATATAGTTATGGTCAGTACATACACCACACCAAAGGTAATAGTGGCAATATGGCACGAATCTCACGGGAATAAGGAGTGAGATGAAAGCCCCTTACCTTGTACTTTTCCTTGGTCGATGGTAGGTTAACCTCCTGTATAGTAGTTAAATAATTGTTACTAAATTATACAAGAATCATATATATAAATATGATATCATATATGATCTTTTAATATATCTTTGTTAATAATATTTTAGTATTATCGTTTTTCGGGTGTTAACTGATTCGTTTTCCTTCATATTCTTTGTTATGTAAGCCATGTTTGTTAAGGATAGGATTTATCTTATTCATATACAAGATGATATAAAGTCCTTACAAATTACTTTTAATCATAAAATGTAAATTATTCTTGAATGGATATGATGGGGAAATGAATCTCATCACGTTCGTGGAGATGGTAATCCGTACGTACGCACAAACACTACTTCCATTTCATTTTTCATGTTAAAAGGAATCAAAACCAAATGATACATAGGTATATTATTATTCCTGTATAATATAATATCTTATATATGTTACTTATGTTTATTAACATCATCCTTTATACGTTCCATGTATGGTATGAACAAGTCATATCACTTTAAGGGGGCGGTAGTCCGCACTTCCTCAAATGAAATTATCGTATATATATACAACATGAAAAGAATAATGGTATGTTATAAAATGGAATTAGAGGAGCTTAGATAAAAAATATATATCATTAGTATAATATTTAATTATAGTTACATCATAATGTCCACCATGAGAGGTGGTAGGAGATAATTTAACAATCAGCGTTTCGTGAGGCATTTGGTTTCCATCCACAAAAACATTATGTTCTTTACCTATTAGATAGATCTGCGTGTAAGAGTTGTATGAAAAATTCTCATAAAAATATCCTAGTATATTGAGTATACTGTTGTTGTTACAAAATAAAACAATAAGAAGATTTTAGGGGTTGGAGAAGTAAAATAATAGAAAAGAAGCTAAGAGAAATCGTTACCTTTAATTTGGGTAACTCCCATTGGTTTGAACCAAAAAAGACTCTTGAAGTGCCTTCTGCCTAAGGTAAGGATTATAGGAGGAGGATAGGGATGTAAAGAGATTAATTGGGAAGAGTTTGGATGATCCAAGAGGCTTGAGATGTGTGAGGAATTGGTTATAAGTGGTGACCTTTTATAAGGGGGAGGAGGGGCTCTTTCGGAAGGATTGAAAATATTTTTTTATTATATAATGATATTAAGTTTATAAAGGTCCAAAACTCATTAAATTTGAATAAAAGATGACTAATTATCGAAATGAAATCATCCAATTATAATTTTACAGGTTTGGGTATTATTTTAGTCATTATAACCATATTTATTTAAATCATTTATTAATGAGGTAAACACTACATCATTATTGTGTCATAAGTAATTTAGTTTATTAGATGTCTAAAAATTATGAAACAAATACCATGATGTAGGAAATATTTTTATATTTCTAATGAATATTTATAGTTTAAAATATAACATATATAACCCTATGTAAAAATTGTTTTTCTAAAAGATATATACTTATGTCATTTTCGTATTTACTTTAACTTAATTAATATAAAGTATCATTATCACTAAAAAGTGGCTCCATGGGGTCCCAAGATCGACCCAAAGATTCCCATGGTCGGACATGTATCAACCAATAGGTTTAGGACACATTTTAGGGTAATTTAGTATTATTATAACATTATTTTTTACCCTTATTTACTGGATTTACCCTTTAACCATGGTAAATAAAATATTTACCGAAGTAATTATTCAAAATGTCTAAAAATAAAATTTACCTTTTTACACAATTTGAACCTCCTGATTCTAAATTTGGAATCCATTTTTCTAAATTCAAAACACAGAAGTGGAAAAAATTAATTTAAAATTAATTCTCGTTGTCAAAATAAAAAGCTTGTTTTTAACAAATATTAACTATCAAAAGATTGACACTTTCTTATATCCAGTTTAAATATGAAATTATGTACAATGAACAATAATGGATTAAATGGTAACATTATAATATAATTATAATTTAAAATCACTCATATTCATAATTTATCACTATTATTTATTTCTATTAAAAAAGATGTTTTTAATTAAAATTTTGTAATTTTCACTATTCATCAAAATATGAAAGTTATCAGAAAAGTACCAAACTTTCACCATAAGATAATTTAAATATTCTGAATAAAAAAATTAAGTCTATTTTACCAAATTAAAAAAATAAAGGTTTTATTTATTTATTTAGTATTAATTCCTCTGTCAAAACCAAAAGGCGTATTTTTAAGAAATAATAACTATCAAAAGTTTGACACTTGTTTATACCCAATTTCAAAGTGAAATTACATAAAATAACCATAATTGTATTAAATGGTAAAAATATAATCTATTTATACTTCCAAACCATTAAAATGGATAATTTAACAATATAAATTATTTTGATTAATAAAGTTGTTTTCAGTTAAAATATAATATTTTTCACTATTCACCAAAATATGAAAGTTATCAAAAAAACACCAAGACATTAATGAAACTAAATTCTTATGTCCCGATTATAAATAAGAAGTTTATTTTGTCAAATTGAATATATAAAAGTTTCAAATATTGGATTCAAAAAAAGGTTTCTCCATTAAAAGGTGGTAAAATAGCATTTTTTGAAAAATACTTCTTTTATCTGAAAAAATGTATTTGTTCTTACATTATGTCTAAGAAACTCATAATATGGATTATAAAATTATAAGGATTATATAAAGTTCAAAATTCTATTATTACTATTCATAACCTCTTTTGAACGGCATGTTTTGTAAGTCATGGTGCGCTTGAACTCGGTGTTGCGTGTAGTGAAAGTTAATGAATTACTTTGAAGAAATAACATGCTATGAAATCTAGGGGTGTTACATTATTCCCTCCGTCAATAAATTTTGTCCTCTCAATTTAAATTGTTTTTAAAAAATAAAATGTTGAAAATATAAAATACCTTTGGGAAAACCCACATCGTAAATTAGGTAAATAAAATTTAGTCTTAATAAGAGGAAAAGGGAAATTAAAGGGTCACCACCAAATTATGATCTCGATTAGGAGAAAATTGGTGGAAATTAGAGAAATATATTTAGAGGAAAAACGTAAATATTTATAGGTAGTGATTGACCTCATCAATCACAAACAAGTGTAAATTGAGGGCCTTAAATTCATCAATCTACGATGATTTAAAATACCATCGGTTCAACAAAACATATGGTATTATGATAACACATTTTTTGTTATAAGATCCCTTCACTAAAGTATAAGAATTAATTTATTCATATAATAAGCAAAGAAGAAAAATATATACTTGACAAGTAGAGTCCCATCCTTTAACTAATTTCTATCACAAACTCATCTTTCACTCTAAAAGATAATAGAACTTAAAAATAATATTATATTTATCCTATTCGTATAGGATTAAAAAAATGAATTTATAATTCATCTAGCAGATTTTTTTTTGAAAAGACTACATTATTCAATCCAGGACATCATGTGGGCCAGTGGTAGGTGATACACCCTTGTCGCCCTTCGGTTGCAAGTTCAAGTCTCGTGGCCTTGGCGGATGCGACGGGTTGCCGCCAGTCCTTCGGGTTGTCCTTTCATGGAAATCAGAAAATAATCTCAAACTAGATTTACCCAATATACTTCTATACAAACTCACAGTCCAAAATTTACAAGGAAGGTAAACACAATAAAGATCCTTTTTGCCGAGTAATAACATGTGAACACCTTCATCATGTATTCTTTTAAAATAGTGCAACATCCTGAATTACCATAAAACCTTATTGATTACATTCATTATCCCTTATTACTTCTAGAATACCGGATATACTCGTTCTGTCCAAAAATATTGTAAACTCCAACAATGATAGAATGTAAAAATCATTAATCACTTTCAAGGTAGTAAAGAATATCCAATATAATTTATCCAAATCAATCATGTATTATTCCAAAATCTCTACCTCAGTATCAGAAACATATTATGGTTTATCTTTCTCTCAACCATATATTTTCTAAAAATTTAACCTGTTATTGAGTTACTTTTCATGGTTTCACACAATCTCATGTCCTTAATTAAATAGTACTGTATTATAAACTTTATAGACTCTATAATTATTATAACCAATACATTATTGATACAACACTCAAATGACATAATTATCTAACAACAACATAAGAACTCTAATCATTCATCCTCATATGTGGTAGATTAATAACTTGATTATTATCCAATAGCATCATTTGGGGAATTCTCTAATGATTTGGACATTGGTTCGCGTAGTGTCCCAACTCCATGAAGATGAAGCATTGTGCATTTGAAACCTTTTTCTTACCTTTGCAGTCACATAAAAGGTGTCCTTTTTATCCACACTTATAACAAACTCCAATTCCTTTCAGGAAAGTTCCAAGGTGTTTTTTTTCCACAGTTATCACATATGGGAAAATTCTTCTTTTCCCTCTTCCCTTTATCCATCTTTCTCTCTTCCATCCTTTTCTTCTCTTTCTTCCCATCAAATCCATAGGACTCAAATAATTCTTTACATATCTTATTAACACATGATACTATTTCTTCATATGTTGAGAATACATGGGAAACCATTTCCCTTCTAAATTATGGCTTAATACCGTGAAATATATGATCCTTCTTACTCTTTGGATCATACGTATTGCTGGAGTTCACATTCCTTCTATTGGGTTCCATTTCTATACAATATCATAAACTATGTCAGTATATGAATTGCAATGAATAATTCCAAACGTGTAAAATACATATCGTAAATTGAATGGTTTATGGATATAATCCATAATCATAAAGAGGCTCTCATTGAGGTAGTATATACTCATAAACCCTTCATATTGATTTTTAAATAAAATGAGAATCATCTTAAGCATATCCCTCAAGAGTGTCGTAACCAAGAGTGCAGCAAGACCCATTATCGTGCACCAGTTCCCATTCGAGTCTAGCTCAAAGTGGTGTTTTTGGGTTTTACCCCTAGGTACATCTATACCAGAGCTGCCTCTACTTGCTCGTATCCAGACAGGGATTTATTGCTCAGAAAACTCAAAAAATCTCTACAATACCAAAATTCTAGGGTGTTCTTCTATACTAATACTCAAATTCCATCTTAGGTCTATGTGCTCTAATCAAAGTTTATCTAAATATGGCTTCCAAGGATTGTATTAAACTTCCTCTGATACCAACTATAATGCCCCGACCCCATCTACCCAGATTCGGTGCATTATTACATAACATGGGCATGATCACAAAATATCATGTCTCGAAATACCGATTTGTTTAGTTTCCTTGGAATCAGTAGATCCATTCATCAGTCTTATATTACATCATAAAATGGAAACTACAATAACATAGTCTCCATAGTCCACATTCATATCCCCTCATACTATCCCTGCAGGTCATTCATAAATTACTTCTTCACATCCTTGAAAAAATAAAACATAGAAAGGGGTGAGCACAGATGCCCAGTAAGGTTAACAATATAGTGTAAGCTTTTATAAATAAGCATAAACATTTAAGGCAATGTATAAATAAAACAAAAGACTTTTAAACATGATCTTCAGCATAATATGGGAGAAATAAAATTAAATAATTCCATTTAATTATTCACATGGATATTTTACTAGTCAAATAATCACGTGCAATATCAATAACCCCTTTCATAATGATGGAATGCATAATTCCCGACTATCATAATCACATAGTCAAGGCCTTGTGACAGGACTACAAATAAGATTATGTCAAGGCCTTGTGCCAAGACACTAGTTTTTCTCATGAGACATACAGATGCATTAAGGAGCTATATAGGTCTTCACCCATCACTTATTAAGTCCAATGCATTCCTCATATGAACAGGTTTAGACATAACATAAACATTCATATTAAAACTAGCATACAAAATGTCAATACATTCTATATAAAGCATGAATGGTATAAAAATAAAACATACACAGTCAAAAATATCACAAAATATTCAATACAATATGGAAGTCTTGTATCATAATAAATCAACTTCAAATAATCTTAAAATCCATCAAAGGATGTTGACATAGATGAAATCAAAACTATTTGAGAGAAATTTCTCATTTTCAGAAATCATTTAAATTTCACATAATTATAAAAAACAACATTTACTCTTAAAATATACTTATAAGCTTTTAAGGGAAGCTTATATGATGTTATAACGGCAGAAAATAGCTTCACCGAACGTATAAGTTAAAAAAACATTCTTACCTTAATTTTTTCGAAAAGGTTAAAAAGGACCTTGTTTGGAAAACGATGAAAAGATTCATTTCCAAACATTTTATAAAAAGTCAAAAAATGGTATACAAGACTTTAACCCATATACTAGTAAATATTAAAAATGTTTTGAAATACATTTTTAAGAAACATGGATGTGGATGATAAAGAGGTCCCAGTAGATAATTACGTATAAACAACCACAGATAATAAAGAGATTGTGAAATTAACCCTTACCAATTTGGTAACTTATGAAACATACTCCCCATGAAAGAGGTATCATACAATGAATATGTAAATACACATAAATTAACGTTTATTACAAAAGAATACAATTATGGGTAGTACATACACCACACAAAAGGTAATAATGGCAATATGGCATGAATCTCACAGGAATAAGAAGTGAGATGAAAACCCCTTACCTTGTACTTTTCCTTGGTCAAGGGTAAGTTAACCTCCTGTATAATATTTAAATCATTGATATTAAATTATACAAGAATCATATATATAAATATGATATCATATATGATCTTTTACTACTGTATTGTTAATAATATTTTAGTATTATCATCATTTTGGGTGTTAACTGATTCATTTTATTTTATATACCTTGTTACGTAAGTTGTGTTTGTTATGGATAGGTTATATATTATTAATATCCAGAATTATATCAAGTCCTTAAACATTACTTTTAATCTTCAAATTATAATTAGTCTTGAATGGATATGATGGGGAAATGAATCTCATCACGTTCGTGGAGATGGTAATTCGTACGTACGCACGAACGCTACTTCCATTTCATTTTTCATTTTAATAGGAATGAAAACCAAATGATACATAGGTATATTATTATTCTAGTATGATATAATATTTTATATATGTTACTTAAGTTCATTAACTCCATCTTTTATGTATGGTATGAACGAGTCATATCACTTTGAGGTGGCGGTAGTCCGCACTTCCTCAAATGAAATTATCATATATATATACAACATGAAACGAATAATGGTATGCTATAAAATGGGTTTAAATAATCTTATATAAAAAATATATATCATTAATATAATATTTAATTATAGTGACATCCTAATGGCCACCATTAGTGGTGGTAGTAGGAGATAATTGAACAATCATCGTTTCGTGAGGCGTTTGGTTTCTATCCAAAGAAACATTATGTTCCTCACCCATTAAATGGTGGTGTGTGTAAGTGTAGTTAGAATAATTCTCATAACAATATCCTAGTATATTTATTATACTGGTTTTGTTACAAAATAAAATAATAAGAAGATTTTAGGGGTTGGAGAAGTAAAATAAATGAAAAGAAGCTAAGAGAAATCGTTACCTTTAATTTGGGTAACTCCCTTTGGTTTGAACCAAAAAGGACTCTTGAAGTGCCTTCTGCCTAAGTTAAGGCTTATAAGAGGAGGAGAGGGATGTAGGGAGCTTAATTGGGAAGATTTAGGACGAGCCAAAAGTATTTAGAGGTGTGAGTAATTGTTTATAAGTGGTGTCCTTTTATAAGGTGGAGGAGGGGCTCTTTAGGAAGGATTGAAAATATTATTTTATTATATAATGATATTTGGTTTCGAAAGGTCCAAAACTCATTAAAGTCCATGATAAAATGACTCATGATTGAAATGAAATCATCAAATAATAATTGGACTTGTTTTGGGTATTATTTTAGTCTTTATAATCTTATTTATTTAAGGTAAACACTACATCATTATTGTGTCATAAATAATTTAGTTTATTAGATATCTAAAAATTATAAAAAAATACCATGATATAGGAACTATTTTTATCTTTCTAATTAATATTTATATTCAGAAATATAACTTAAATAACCCTATGTAAAAATTGTTTTGCTAAGAGATATATGGTTATGTCATTTTTGTATTTACTTTAACTTAAATAATATAAAGTGTCATTATCACTTACAAGTGGCTCCATGGGGTCCCAAAATTGATCCAAAGATGACCATCGTTGGACATGTATCAACAAATAGGGTTAGGACACGTTTTTTTGTAATTTAGTATTATTATAATATTATTTTTTACCCTTATTTACTAGATTTCCTCTTTAACCATGGTAAATAAAATATTTACCGAAGTAATTATTCTAAATGTTTAAAAATAAAATTTACCTACTTAAACAATTTGGGCCTCCTGATTCTAAATATGGAATCCATTTTTCTAAATATAAAACATATAAGTGGCAGAAATTAATTTAAAATTAATTCCTCTTGTAGAAACAAAAAAGCGTGTTTTTAACAAATAATAACTATCAAAAGATTGACACTTTCTTTTGTTCAGTTTAAATATGAAATTATGTCAAATGACCAACATTGGATTAAATGGTAAAATTATAATCTAATTATATTTTAAAATCACTCAAATTCATAATTTACCACTATTAATTATTTTAATTAAAAAAGTTGTTTTTAATTAAAATTTAGTAATTTTCACTATTCATCAAAATATGAATGTTATCAGAAAAGTACCAAAATTTCATGCTAAGCTAATTTCAATATTATGAATCCAAAAATGAATTCTTTTTTAGAAAAATTACAAACATAAAAGTTTCATTTATTAATTTAAAATTAATTCCCGCTTTCAAAACCAAAAAGCGTATTTTAAAGAAATAATAACTATCAAAAGTTTTACGCTTGTTTATATCAAATTTCATAGTGAAATTACTTAAAATGAACATAATTGGATTAAATGGTAAAAATATAATCTATTTATACTTCCAAACTATTAAAATGGATAATTTAACAATATAAATTATTTTGATTAAAAAAGTTGTTTTCAGTTAAAATATAGTATTTTTCACTATTCACCTAAATATGAAAGTTATCAGAAAAACACAAAAACTTTATTGAAACTAAATTATTTTTTCCCGATTATAAATAAGAAGTTTATTTTGGAAAATTGAATATATTAAAGTTTCAAATATTTGATTTAAAAAGGCTTCGCCATTAAAAGGCGGTAAAATAGCATTTTTTTAAAAATACTTCTTTTATCCGAAAAAATGTATTTTTTCTTAAATTATGTCTAAGAAACTCATAATATGGATTCTAAAATTATTATGATTATATAAAGTTTAAAATTCAGTTATTACTATTCATAACCACTTTTGAACGGCTTTTTTGGTAAGTCAGGATGCACTCGAACTCGGTGTTGCGTGTAGTGAAAGTTATTTAATTACTTTGAAGAAATAACATAATATGAAATCTTGGGGTGTTACACCATCACCTTTAAAATTTCCAGGATCATGAGGACATTCTAGGTATACAAAAAATTTATGTACGGAATAATTGTAAAATGTTTTTACCTTCTTTCAGGTAATTATTGAGCCATGTTTTGATCTATTTTTTGGGTATATTAATTTTAAATTAATGGAGCCAAGATATAAATGTTTCTATTATTTTAGAGGGTTTACTTTGGGTTTAGGTTATGTTGGGGGATGATTATTTTTTTTGAAGAACCTATTTTGGTTGTTTTCTACATGACACATTCACACTGTGAATGTGATTCATGGATTGAATATATTATAGGGATAATATTGTGAAAAAAAATTAGAGTATCAAAAATTATAACTCATAAAATTTTTACTTGTCATGAAAACATCAATCGAGGTAATTTAGCTTGAGAAAATGCATTTTTATATATATTTTATTTATATAATTCATGTCATGAAAGAGATGAATGGTTTGAATTGTTCGAGTCCACCGTTTTTATTATGCTTCATTCCTAAAACAACCTTAATTTGATATGAAGGCCTTTATCTCAAACCATATAAAACATTTGGGTGTTATTGGGTAATCTCACTCCTTCATGATATCTCTATTCATATTTTGATCCTCATGGCAGTTATTTAACTTCTCCTTAGTAACATTTATTTATGCTTCTTTGTATTCAGTGATTGTGTCAGTGTTGTTGGCTGAATTTAAGGATCAGATTGTTATTGGTTGTTTTTTTCTATCGTTCCATTATATTTTTACTTCATTCCTTGAGTTTCAATGGCCTATTTACCAATTTCTAATCTCCATTATCCAAGGCGACTCGTTTTTCTCTTTTAATGTGGTAGGTGTCTCTCTAAAAGGGGTTAATTATTGAATTGTTATATTTTCTTGTCAATTAATTTAGTTTTATTCAATTTAAATAGATTATTTGACATTATAATGGGTTCATTAGGTGAGATTCATGCTTTCAAAGGTATTTTCATTGAAACATATTTTCACACACAAAGTGTTTGATTAAATGTGTTTAATGGTGGTTTTGGTTTTGAAATAGTTCATAAGGATTGGAAGAGTGAAGGAATTTATTTTAAAATGTTTTATTAAATGGGATAATTGTTTTTAAATGGATTTTAAAAAATATGGCACATTGGGTAACCATGTGTTCATCAGGAAATAGATGTTTCACTCTTTGTGTGTTTCATGCCACAATATGTATAATGTCACTTCTGTGCACATAATTACACTAGAGGATATATATTGGTTAGATCCACTTTTGGCCTAGATTGAGAGTTTTATTTCGTTTCTTTCATTTATTCTCATATGTTAGTTCCCAAATTGTGTGATTTTTTAATTATTTTTGGTTTATCGCATGATGGTATATTTTATGGTAGTTTTCTCACATCCTTATTTTATGGTGTATCCATGGTTTCTTTCCTATTTTTCTTCAATAAAAGAAATATTCTTGGATTTGGGGAATATTTCATGCTTTCTGAAAACTAAAGTATTTTTTAGAAAATGGTTTGATTTTTTGAAAGTATTATATAAACTCGTTTTTTTAAATCTATAACTACTCGATTTCTATTATTAGAACATATTTAGGTTTTTTTACTGGTATCCTACTAGGATTTTTTCTCATACCCTACTTTTGAGTTTATCTAATTGTATATTTTTTGTAGGAATCAGGTAAAGCATTGGGAATTTTGTAGCATGATTATTTCTCTTGTGTTCATCATATCCATAGTAGGATGGTTTTTTTATGATAGATGGTCGGACGGTGACATGTTTGGACTTTTCATGTTTTATCTTTCTATTTTAGCATGTTTATCTTGAATTTTTATGTCTTTTGGATATGTTCACTTTATATTTATGTGTACTATTTTGTTTTTCCATGTTCATTTTTTTCATGAGACATATTGTTAGCCATTTTTTATACTTATACATGTGCTGGACCACCTTGGGTGACTTATTTATTTGACCTAGGTTGGTTTGTTATAATAAATTCCAATTACTGTGCACATGGTGATGATCTATTCAAATATAAATGTTACATTTTTTAATTTATTATCCATATGTAAAAAAATTCTAGAGCCACATCCACTTATAATATCTAGATAGGGAAGTTATTTCTTAGAAACCACTCTCTCTATCCTTCACAAAAAATAAGAAATTTTCCTATACATTGCCATATCCTTGGGGTTCTCACAAAATGTTTCTCATCCAAGTTTCCAATAGTTAACTAAAACTTTCTATAATACCATCTATAGTGGCCTGATATTTTCTTATACAGATATTTAATATTATTATATAATTATTTATTTCACAAGAAGAAAATTAATGCTAGAATAATATTGTTCTAGTGACTTTGGAAGCTTAGGTACACAGGAAAATAATTTATAAGTGAACTAAATCATGTCCTAATAAGTTATTCATAACTAGAACCCTTTGTTGATAGAATATACATAGTACCATTCTTCATAACATCAGGAAAGGAAACAAAATAAATGGTGAGCTTGAGTTCTTGGTAAGGGTAATAAGGTTGATATCAATGATCACATAACCATAATAAGAGAATAAGGGTGTGAGGATATTATATTATCATTTAAAACCCACACCCTAAATATCAATGATCATAAACATGAGTCATGGAATAAATATTGGTATTTCATATGACATAAATCTTAAAGGAATCAAATAACATGATTGTAAGAACCTAGATCTTCGTTTCAGGTATGTTTTCCCTATTTTTAGAGTTTTTAAGAAAAGTGAATTTTTTGGAAATTTTTTGAGTACACGTTGGGTACTCTTCTCCGGCTCGAAGCCGTGTGCTGGCCGTACCTGAGCCACACACACGGTGTGTAGGGGTGACGTGGAGGATAATTTTGGTGGAGTACGGAAAAGACCCAGTACACGACGTGTACTCTAAAACTACACACTATGTAATTTTTCTTTTTTTTCACTAAATGCATCGGGGTCGTGCCTAACCCCCAATTTCATCTTCTTCTCCAGATTTCGTTTGCCCGAGGTTGACTGTACGGTCGGATCTTCGACGAGCTCCTGCCTCTTCATCCATTCCCCGATTCGAGCGCGGTCAGTTTTGTTGGAATTGCAACAGTGAGCTCTCCCTCCTTCTTGAGTCTTGTTTCTTGATTCCTCCTTGTTTTCAAGAAATCTTAGGTTGAGAGTTTCATGTGTTTTCTCAGATCTACATCATTCTAAGGGGAATTCGACGTCGTCATTCATGTATATCGATCTCCTAGGATCTAGGTAGGTGGTTTGTGCATTTCCATATAATGTTGATGAATATTTTGTGCCAATTCCACCAATACCCTTGAACAAGGTATTGCGTGTTTCCTTTTTTCCCCCTATTATTGCATGTTTTTCTTGATTGCTTGAGTAGAGGTAAATTTTTGTAATTTTGGATAATTTATACTGTGCCCAGGTGCTTTTCCTTTCATGTTATCTTTGTTAGGAATTTCTCCAGTTTCCATGCCTAGTTGTAGGATTGTGGACTGTTTCCTTGTATTTCTATTGAGCATTAGTTGATAGCCAAGTAGTTCTTGATGTTTACTTGGACGATGCACGTGCGCTGAGCATGTTTAGTTTCACTTAGGACTGTGAGAACCTAGAGTAGTAGACCAAAGGGAGAATTGACGGAAGGGATTCTCCATAGTGTCTTTTAATTACGATGTGAGACCACAGGGGGAATTGACATTGAGTGCTTCCTCAGAGAGTCTGTAGTTCCTCGACGTAGGCCACATGGGGAATAGAGGTTGAGTGCTTCCCCAGAGAGCCTTTAGCACGATACGAGACTATGGGGGGAATTGACGGTGAGTGCTTCCCAAGAGAGTATTTTTTTTCAGAGTTGAACCAGAGGGGTGAGATTGTGTGTGCCTCCTAAAGGGTTGCTAGTACTTATAGGTTGAACCATAGGGGTTAGGTTGTGAGAGCTACCCAAAGGGTTACCTATTTCCTATTATTGCTGGTTGTTTACTTGTGCACTATGCTTGTTAGAACAGTGGATTGTTGTTGCTTTTGCTTTCCTGTTTACTGTTTCTTATTTTATTACTGCCATTTATTCATTGACTGTTAGGCACCAATCTTTGGGTGATTGGATACTGGGATTGTATCTCACACCCTGTTTGGGCCATACTATTGGGCCCTAATAGACTATGTTTCTGTAGGTATAGATAAGTGCAAGCTCTCTTTTACTTCAGGTTCTTGATTGCACTAGAGCTGGAGAGCATGGGACCGATCTAGGGCTCGCAATGCTGAGGAGTTTATCTGGTTTTCCTTTGCACATTGTTTTTCAGTTATACTTCAGCACGTTGTTGTTGTTTGCTGTTTTCTTTAGATACTTGTACTTGCTGCATCATTATTTTCATTTTCTATATAGTTATTATTTCCACTGTTGGGTTCCAGTTGATTCATGTTGTTTACTACTTCCGATGTTTATTATTGTTTTTATCACCTTGTATACCTTACCAAATGAGGGAATAGTTTACCCAATAACTTACCAAGGCCCTCGCTTCTAGTCTGCAGCCTCTGGAGTTTGGGGAAACACGCTTGAGGTCATGTGGCGAACCGGGTACGGGGCACTAGTGGAGGGGCTCCGGATTCGGGTCGTTACAAACTGGCATCAGAGGAGTTCTTTTCTCTTGTTTTACTATTTAGAGTCTTTAGCTGGGGATAGGAAGAAATCGGTACTTGGTTTTAAGCTGTGCTCGGGAGTAGCTAACTCATGTAAAGGGAAAATCCATACTACCTCATTAATTGCATTTTGGTGGTTTTGAGTTTTTATGGTTGATATGTTTTCACCTAGTGTAATTCACATGACGTGTGCAATTATTGTTTTGATATTTTTTTTCTATTTCTATCGCAACCCGATGATATGGGGGTATGGAATCTCATACATCATATAGGAACTTCTAGAAATCACATTCCATGCATTCTTGCCATGCCATCTTGGGTGCATTAGCGATTTCATGCTGTTGTGATAGACTTCGTGTAGATTATGCATGTTGTTGTGATAGATTCTTGATAGAATCTCTACTGTTATGTTAGAGATCTCTTTGTTTTCCCCTTTTATGTGAGTATAGGAGATGCCAATCTTTGATTCTCGGGGAGTATGGGCCCTCACGAATCGGAATTCGGCACCTCTTTGCCTTGTTTTTAGTGTTTCTGGGAGTCTGAGCAGTTTTTGAGCTACTTCCCAGAAAAACCCAGAATACACGGCGTGTACTTTTTGGATACACGCTCTGTAGTTTTCAGGATGTGTCACTGACCGTGTGAGTAGAACACGGTGTCGTGAAAATAACTTCGGGAACACGCCGTGTACGGAAGGTACACGCCATGTACGTTCGAAGCCGTGTACCCGGTCGTGTCACTAACAACATGGGTCGGGGGAGCTCGGGAAGAACACATCATGTTGTGGGGAACACACCATGTAGTACTGTCGAAGTACCCGGCCGTGTCACGAACAACACGGGCCAGTGTTACCTTCTTTTCTACACACCGTATTTGTTCGGAACACATCGTGTAGTCTTGTTCGGGAACCCGGCCGTGTCACGAATGACACAGGACGGTGTCACCTTCACCTATACACGTCGTGTTTGTTCGTAACACGCCGTGTTTGTTCGGAACACGCCGTGTATAGTTCAGATGTGTAGATGTCCATGTGCTTAACAACACGGGCAGCCAAATCATTGTATAGTACACGCCATGTTTTGGTTAGAACACGTCGTGTAGTCCCGGGTTAATTCATACCGCGTTGGTTAACCGTGTAAGGTGACTTGGGTAGGGGAGTGGAGTACAAGTACACGCCGTGTGTGGGAACAACAAGCCATGTAGTCTGGAGTTTTACACGACCAGGGGTGGTAGACTCTCACGCCCATGCCTATGGTTTATGTGAACACACCGTGTAGTTTTGTACAGACCGTGTAGTCATGTTTTGCAAACTTGTGTGTTTTTCTTCCCCTGTTCCTGTTTTGTGATCTTGTGTTCTCTGTCCTTGTTTTTCTAATCTAAGGTGTGCTTTTGATCTTTCAGAGCTATGCCTCTGAGAAGTCCTCCAGTCGTACATCTGTCGTCAGGCAGTGATCAGACGCCAAACAGGGCTGATTAGGGACTTCCTCTCGATCCTCCAGTCGGGCCAGCCTTGGCAACGACTGTTTTACCAGTTGCAGGCTCTAATGCGCAATTTAGAGAATGTTTCATGAGGATGATATAAGCCTTCAAGGGAGCTACGCCTCCTACCACGACTATGGAAGACTTGACGCGGGTTTTCCAGCAGCAACATACTCCTAATTTCTCAAGCGAGGTAGGTCCTCTAGCTATAGAGTAATGGATGGAAGCCATGTTGACTATCTTCGAGCATTTAGAGACACCTCCAGAGAGGCGGGTCAAGCACGCCACCTACATGCTCCAAGACTCTGCCAAGAGGTGGTGGGACGTGATCTCACATGCGGGTCAATAGCAAGCTATGGCTTGGGAGGAGTTCCAGCGAGTGTTCTATTACTACATCTACCCAGAGACCCTGAGGGCCGATCGAGCCCGGGAGTTCATGATCTTAGAGCAGGTTACTCTTTCTGTCATGGAGTATTCCGCCCTTTTCACCGAGCTATAGCACTTCACACCCCTCCGGGATGGGAGTGGGGTGTTCTTAGCAAGGAAGTTTGAGGATGGCCTCAGGAGGGAGATCTTCTCGCAAGTGAAAATCTTCCAGCTCACTTCCATCACATCCATCGTCAACCAGACACCGATTGCGGAGCACAATCTGAGATACTCTGGAGCTGCGAACCGGGCGGTTCTTCTTCCAAAGCTAGTATTCCTCTAGATGATAGCAAGAAGCGCCGTAGAGAGCCTACGAATGGTGACCCGAGGAAGCGTGATGCATCGTCAGGAAGCTAGGTGACGTGCTACCAGTGTGGCCGGTCAGGGCACACAAGGCTGCAGTGCCAGAGGGACCCCATAGAGTGCCGATTATGCAGCAATATGGGTCACCTTTAGTGTTTATGCTAGGTTTTCTCACCAGCGGCTTGAGACCGGGGTTCTTCCATGACTCCTTGTTCAGGAGAAGCACCATCGGTTTCTCACCAGTCGGGGAACTGGAATTCTTCCGGCCGTTTGGGCCGAGGTGGAGGCCAAGGCCGTGGCGGTCATCCACTAGTTCCTCAGCACCAGCAGGGAGGTTCAGCTCAGGGTGGTCAGCTAAGGGGCGCAGGGCCATGGTGCAGGCCAGTGTTTCGCCGTGGAGGAGGTCTATCAGGAGCTGGACCCTGGCCCTTCTACAGTCCGAGGTACGATTTTAGTAGCCTCAGTTTTATCTTCTGCCCTTTTCGATACTGGGGCTATGCCTAGCGTTATCTCTGTTGATGTCGTGGAGAACCTTGGAATCTACATCTTTTCTTCTTCCAACTCGTTGAAACTAGAAACACCTTTGGGAATGAGGACATCTAGTGTACCCTAGTGTAGAGAGTGCCCTCTCGAGGTTGCAGGGTACGCTTCTCATGGGATCTCAATGTCCAAGAGATGAAATGCTATGATGTCATCCTCAGCATGGATTGGTTGATTCCCTTCCAGGTAGTCGTCGACTGTTATCGCCACAGAGTGAGTTTCGTTTCACCAGAGGGCGACTCCTTTCTTCATAAAGGCGAATGGGACGTCCGGGCGAGTCCGGTAGGACTTGAGCATCTTGGACTAAGAGGGGTGACCGCCCAGATTGCTACTATTTATCTGGATGATCAGGGGACTCCATAGTTCGACTTTCATCCAATGGAGGATTGTTTCAGGGACGTCTTTCCAGAGGACTTTTCAGGTTTTCCTTCGGATCATGAGGTAGACTTCTCTATTGAGCTCGTTCCAGGAGCGGCACCGGTTTCCATTCCTCTCTATAGGATGGCTACACCTGAGTTGCAGGAGATCAAGAAGTAGTTGGAGGAGCTAGAGGCTAAGGGTTTCATCCAACCCAGTACTTCTCATTGGGTTCGCCTTTCCTGTTCACAATGAAGGTAGACGTCACCCTTCAGCTTTTAGTGGATTATCGGAAGCTGAACCAGTTGATGGTCAAGAACCGATATACTTTGCTAAGGATCAATGACCTTTTCGATCAGCTTCGAGGAGCTCGAGTGTTCTCGAAGATCGATTCGAGGTCCTGTTATCGTCAATTATGTGTTAGACCATCAGATATACCTCTGACCGCCTTCAAGAGCAGGTATGGTCTATACGAGTATACAGTCATGTCGTTCGGTCTCACGAACGCACCTGCAGTTTTCATGGCACTGATGAACCGAGTGTTCCATCTTACTTGGATTCATTCATCGTGGTCTTCGTGGACGATGTCTTGGTGTACTCTCACACTCGACACGACCATGCCATACATCTTGAGATCATTTTGAGTACACTGAGAGAGCATCAACTTTATGCTAAACTCTCAAAGTTCCACTTCTAGATGGATCAAATTCAATTTTTGGGTCATGTCATCTCAGAGGCAGGAGTATCTGTGGACCCAGAGAAAGTGAGAGTTGTAGTTTCCTGGGAGCAGCCGAAGAATGTCTTTGAGGTATAGATCTTCCTAGGGTTGGTTGGATACTACAGAGGTTTCATTCAGGACTTTTCTCGTCTAGAATCACCCTTGACAGGTCTGACCAAGAAGGTGGATAAGTTCTTATGGTCAGATTCTTGTGAGTCATCCTTTTAGGAGCTGAAAGGGAGGTTAACGCCAGCTCCGATACTAGTCTTTCCAGATCCAGGCAAGAGATACACTGTTTATTGTGATGTCTCAGGTATTGGGAAAGGAGCTGTGCTTATACAAGGAGATGGAGTCATTACGTACGGGTCTCGGCAGTTGAGGCCACATGAGAGGAACTACCCTACCCATGATCTGGAGTTGGTATTTGTTGTTCATGCCTTATGCTTTTGGAGACACTATCTACTGGGAGAGCACTTAGTGGTCTTCACCGGCCACAAGAGTCTCAAGTACATCATCACTCAACTTGATCGAAATCTGAGGCAGTGTAGGTGGGTCGAGTATCTTATGTCTTTTGATTTTGAGCTTTCCTATACACCAGGAAAGGGAAATGTAGTGGAAGATACATTGAGTAGGAGAACATAGAATCTGGCAGTTCATGAGGCCAGCAGTGAGTGGTAGCTTATGGCTCTGTTCTCTAAGATGCATATGGAGGTGCACGACAGACAAGGATAGACCTTCATATCTTTAGTAACTTTCACCTCGATGCTTCTTAATCGAGTACTAATGAGGCAGCTATTAGACTCAGAAGTCTTAGTGCAGCGGGAGAGTGTGTCAGGAGAGGACCCTCTTCCTGGATGGACAGTGGGAGAGGATGAGATCTTGCATTTCTAGGGACGCTTATGGGTGCCAGCAGACATACGTGAGGAGATGATGTGGGATTTTCATTTCTCTGTTTGGGCAGTTCATCCTAGCATCACCAAGATGTATCGGGATCTTCATCGCCAGTACTGGTCTCCAGGTATGAAGAAGGATGTTCCTGGTTTTGCCATGAGGTGTTCTACTTGTCAGCAGGTGAAAGCAGAGCATCAGCGACTAGCAGGCCTTTTACAGCAGCTACCCATTCCAGAGTGGAAGTGGAATGACGTCGTGATGGACTTCGTGACTGGGTTACCGAGGTCTCCTCAAGGGAACGATGTTGTTTGGGTTGTCGTCGATTGGCTTATGAAGGTTGTGCACTCTCTTTCCGATTAAGGAGACCTTCAATGTTGTGATCTGGGATGAATTTATATTCATAAGATCGTTCTTCTGCATGGATTTCCACACCCCATTGTTTCAGATAGGGATGTGTGCTTTACCTCTCGGTTATGACAGGGACTTCAGAAGGCTTTGGGGACACATGTACTTTTGAGTACAACAAACCATCCCTAGACTGATGGCCAGTCTGAGTTCATGATCCAGGTGCTAGAAGATATGCTCAGAGCTTGCATTCTGGACTTTGGCGGTTCTTGGGAGAAGCATATCCCTCTGGTGTAGTTCTCCTAGAACAAAAGTTTCTAGGCGACCATTTATATGGCACCATACGAGGATTTTTACGGTAGGTCGTGCCGATCACCCTTATGATGGCTGGAGGCAGGAGAGGCATCTTTTCTAGGACCTCGCCTCGTTCAGGAGACCTCAGAGCAGATTGAGCTGATTCGGAAGTGTATGGATACAACACAGTCTTGACAGAAGTCTTATGCTGACCAGTGAAGATGACCTCTAGATTTCAAGGTCGGTGATCAGGTTTTCCTGCGTGTCGCACCGAGGTTGGGACACAAGATGATTTGGAGATAGGGTAAGCTTTCACCACGGTACGTCGGGCCGTTTGAGGTCTTGGAGAGAGTTGGGACAGCCACCTATTGGTTGCACCTACCCCAAAGGTATCGGGTCATGCACGATGTCTTCCACGTCTCTCAACTCCAACATTATTTTGCGGATCCTTCTCTTGTCTTTCAGCCTGAGGAGGTTGAACTTGAAGGGGATGCATCATTCAAGGAGAATCCTATCTGGATTGTTGATCACAGTACGAAGGTTCTCCATGGGTGGTCTGTCCCTCTGGTACGGGTGCTATGGCAGCACGGGCGAGTAGAGGACGAGACCTGGGAGAGGGAGGCCAATGTACAATCGCAGCGGTCGGAGCTGTTCGGGGATTCTTCTTCTACACCACGTTAGGGAAATTCAGGGGTGAATTTCTTTAAGGGGGAAAGTTTGTAAGAACCCAGATCTTCGTTTTAGGTATGTTTTCCCATTTTTTAGAGTTTTTATGAAAATTGAATTTTCTAGTAATTTAATGAGTACACGCTGTGTACTCTTCTCCAGCTCAAAGCCGTGTGCTGGCCGTACCCGGGCCACACACGCGGTGTGTAGGGGTGATGTGGAGGCCGATTTTGGCGGAGTACAGAAAATACCTAGTACATGCCGTGTACTCTAAAAATACATGACGTGTACTTTTTTTCACTAAATGCATCAGGGTCGCACCTAACCCCCGATTTCATCTTCTTCTCTAAATTTTGTCCGCCCGAGAGTGACCGTACGACCAGATCTTCGACGAGATCCTGCCTCTTCATCTGTTCCCTGATTCGAGCGCGGTCAGTTGCATTGGAAGAGAAGCGGTGAGCTCTCCCTTCTTCTTGAGTCTTGTTTCTTGATTCCTCCTTGTTTTCAAGATATCATAGGTTGAGAGTTTTGTGCGTTTTCTCAGATCTATGTCATTCTAAGGTAAATCCATCGTCTTCATTCACGTATATCGATATCCTAGGATCGAGGTAGTTGGTTTGTGACTTTCCATAGAATGTTGATGAATATTTTGTGAAAATTCCACCAATACCCTTGAACGGGGTATTGCGTGTTTCCTGTTTTCCCCTGTTATTGCATGTTTTCCATGATTGCTTGAGTAGAGGTAAATGCATTAATTTTGGATAATTTATAATATGCTCATGTGCTTTTCATTACATGTTTTGTTTGTTAGGCGTTTCACCAGTTTCCATGCCTAGTTGTAGGATTGCGGACTATTGCCTTGTATTTCTGTTGATCCTTAGTTGATAGCCAAGTAGTTCTTGAGGTTTACTTGGACGATGCATGCGTGCTGAGGATGATTAGTTTCACTTAGGACTGTAAGAACCTAGAGTATTAGACCCAAGGGAGAATTGAAAAAAGGGCTTCTCCAGAGTGTCTTTTAATTATGATGCGAGACCATAGGGGGAATTAATGTTGAGTTCTTCCTCAGAGAGTATGTAGTTCTTTGACGTGGGCCATAGGGGGAATAGACATTGAGTGCCTCCCCAGAGATCCTTTAGCATGATATGAGAATATAGGGGTAATTGACGGTGAGTGCTTCCCCAGAGAGTGTATTTTTTTCATAGATGAACCAGAGGGGTGAGACTGTGTGTGCCTCTTAAAGGGTTTCTAGTACTTATATATTGAACAATAGGGGTTAGGATGTGAGAGCTACCCAGAGGGTTACCTGTTTCCTTTTGTTGCTGGTTTTTTACTTGTGCACTCTGCTTGTTAGAACACTGGATTGTAGCTGCTTGTGCTTTCATTTTTACTATTTATTGTTTTATTATGGCCATGTATTCATTGACGGTTAGGCAGAAATATTTGGGTGATTTCCTACTAGGATTGTATCTCACACCCTGTTTGGGAAATGTTTCTGGGCCCATGCAGACTATGTTGCTGCAGGTATAGATAAGGGCAAGCGACCTTCAACTTCAGGTTCTTGATTGCACTAGAGCTGGAGAGCATGGGACCAAGCCCGGGCTCGCGATGCTGAGGAGTTTATCTTGTTTTCCTTTGCACTTTGTTTTTCAGTTTTACTTCAGCACGTTGTTGTTGTTTTCTATTTTATTTAGATACTTGTACTTACTGTATCATTATTATCATTTTCTATATAGTTATTGTTTCTGCTGTTGGGTTCCATTTGTTGTATGTTGTTTACTACTTCCACTGTTTATTTTTGTTTTTCTCACCTTGTATACCTTACCGAATGAGGGAATAGTTTCTCAAATAAGATACCAAGGCCCTAGCTGCTAGTCGGCAGCCTCTGGCATTTGGGGAAACGCGCTTGAGGTCATGTGGCGAACTGGGAAAGGGGCACCAATGGTGGAGCTCTAGATTCAGGTCATTACAATGATGTATTAGAATATAACACGAACATAAGACATAGATTCATGTCATACACATAAACATAGAGAATATTAGGTTAAGTATGTCTACCATGAAATTAATAACATATTAGGCTTGGGATAACCAACCATGTACATTAGTAACTCTTGGTATAACCTCTCATGTAACCTCTTTAGTACTTGGTATAACCTCTCATGTACCCTCTTTCGAGTGTGGGATAACCTCCCATATAACCAATTTCAGGCTAGGGATAACCTCATTTGTATCCTTTGATCTGATTGACAATTAATCATTACCCAATGCATTGTATAGAGATATATATTCTATGAATTAAAAAATCTATACATTTTTACACCATAAGATTATAAAATAATCATCATATCATAGCATGTTAAAATTAATTGGGTTTTATAAACATTTCACCAAATAATAACATGTGGGAAATAAAATAATTTCATAAAAATTTTTCAGTATAATCATCCAGAGTAAGAATAATGGAGGTATCATCGGATCATATACTTATTAAGTCTAATTTAGTATCAATTTATGTCATCATATATACAAAATGGTTTTAAAATATCACATGGAATATTTTTTTAGGAAAATAACCTTTCCATTTTGAAAAAAAAATTATATCAATTGTAAAAATTCATCAATTATTAATGAAAACATTTTACTTATATATAACCTTGTAAACATGTAAAGAAATTTCTAAATCACTGATTGATAATGATAGTGGTAAATCTTGTTCAATCGGTACACAATAAAACAATGATTCTTTTCACATTTTTGGTATAGAGTTAGAATAACCTTGAATGGAAAATTAAAATAAGATTCCTTTTAACCCATTTTGTAAAAATTAAAATCTGGGTAAAAATTTCTTCAAAAAAATCATTTTATAATAGTAAAATCATTTTAAAAATTATTTTTGGAAAACATAAACAAGGAAGAGAATGGGTTTTCAACTGAGGAGAGAAATAATGTAATTTTTTCTTAAAAAAAATCTATTAGACCATTGAGTACATAAAGAGGGAAAAATTAATGGAAACATTTTATATTCATGAAATAAAAAATGTATAATGAAACTCATGATTCTTTTTAGAGATAGATCATAATATTTAATTAATGTAACTTAATCATAAACAACCCAACAAACAATGAAGTTATAATATAATACCCTTACCACTTTGGTAAATTTAGAGTCATAAGAGAAATGAAACACTGAATATTATGTACATATTTATATCAAATATTTTTCATGATAATAATCACAATTAATTATTCAGGGGAAGTATATACATCAAAAAAAGAAACATGTTGTGAACAAGGCATATGTCCTACAGAAATAAAAGTGAGATAAAAAAACCCTCAACTCGAGTCTCAACTAATGCCATATATGTCAAAATATCATGTATCATATATATAGGTTTATTATAAATATAATATAAAACCATATTATTATATATCATACCATATATTATTTACTAATTACATTTTAATACCCATTTATTAATAGTTTATTGTCAAAATAATGTTTCATTTATTAACTGAATCATTTTTCAGGTAGGTTTTGGTTTTGTATTTTAATTAATTTTAATTTTATCATGGATAAATAATATTAATAATGTTAAATATCAGAAAAATATAATATATATTCATTATAAATTTATGTATATCAATCAATTAAATTTAGAGATTGAAAATGAATTACACCATTCATGAAGATGATAAGTCATACGTACATTTGAGCGTTGTTTCCATTTTCTTTAAGAACAAAATGAAATAACGTTAAATATTAATTCCCCATTAAATAATAATATATATATAATATATATCTTATATATTTTTTAAATATACCCTAATTACCAACAATGTTAATATCAAATGAAAACTATATCACATCCCTTCATAGAGGCGATTGTCCACAAGTTCATACGAGCGATGTTATTATATTCGAATGGATTGGAACATAAGAAGATATATGTGATACAATAATTTCATATGAATATTTATTTAATAAATACCGTATTAATTTTTTAAATCAATCAATATATACAGATATGATAGGCTGTGATGGAAAATGAATTACATTGGTTCGCGAGTCGGTAGACCACCACACACAAGATTGACTGAATTATTTTCCATTTTATGGAATATGAGACAGATATTGGTTATTAAATTAATATAAAAACATAATATTGTATGGTATATACTTATTTAATTATATTAATATATTCTAATAATTTTTAATGGAAGTGAATGAATAAATATAAAAAATGCTTGGTTAAGAAGAATACCTCTTCTTAAGAAAACCTCTTCAGTTTGCTGGAGAATCACTCAAAGGTGGGCTTCCTAATAAAACTAAGTCTTTTAAGACATAGGGAGGGTGTTAGGGAAGAAATTTTGTTACTTATTGTCTAAACCAAAAGTATTTTTGAGTGTTAGTAGAAGAGGAGCAGGGGTGCCCTTTTCTATAAACGGGACAGAACACAATAAGAAATTTTGAAAATAAAAAGTAATACCAATGTATTACACATTCCAAAACACCATAAAATGGATATTTATAGAATCATAGAAGATATAAGGTCAAAATATTTCCTTAAATAGTTTTTTTAAATGTTATTTTAACCCATATTAATTTAGTTTAACCTCCTGAAAAATTAGTTTTATCCTTAACCACGTTAATTATGTTTTACTATTTTTTATATTCATTATAATGAATAATTTGGTTGATATTATTATATATTATTAATTAATATGGTTAAAAATATTGAATTAATTTTACAAAATTCAATTCTATAGTGTGGAATAATTTAATTTAAAATTAATCTCATATATGCTATTAAAAAACATTTTTCCAATGAAAACATTTTTAAAAGTGTAACTTGTTTTGATTTCATGATTGAATTTAAAATTTATTCCCATGACCTAAATTATATTAATAATGATAAAATATAACTATTTTTACATATAAAAATATTTTAATAAAATGTAACATGCAAATTATTTAAAAGAAAATGTATTTTTTCATTAAAATCATTATGTTAATGATTTATGAAAGAAAGAATATTTTTCCAAAAATTAATAAAAAATCACTCTATGTAATTTTGACATGTTTATTCCAAAAATGAGGTAAATTTTCGAAAATAAATTTTCTAAGGGTGTAAAAATATTAATTTCATTATATGTTCATAAAATTAAATGAAAATTATTTTTGAGAAGAAATGTATTATAAAACTATATGAAGACTTTAACCAAAAAAATTATAACTTATTTATCAATAATTTTCATTATATAAGACCATTATAATTAATTTTCAAAAAATTTTGTTCCTATTCATATTTCCATAGTTAATGGATTGGTTATAACAGTCATGTTTAGATAATAAAAATAATATATTATTGTTTGTTAAATCTTGGTGTTGTGTGAAACATTTAAAATATAGGTGATTAAATTTATTGGAAAAAAATCATATAATATTAGGGTTTTAAACTCTCTAGATTATATAAGAATCCACCCAAGGTATGTGATCTCCTCCTCTACTATTTCAATTTAGGTACTTATTTTTTATTAGTATATTAATTCATAATTTATTATGTTATGAAGAGATTATAAACACCCTGATTATTTTTTATTTTATTTCATACAAAAGAGAGATTTCATTTTCTTTTTATTAATCATATTAAAAGATTCATTTTGTGTACCGTTTACACTACAGAAATAATTTTTCCTCCTCATTTCTTTTTGGGGGCCATTTTAAATTCATATTCATTTCTGCAAGAAATGTTATTATGAATCACTACAATAATTTATTTACTATGTTATCAGTGAGAGATTATTATTCCCGCTTACTATAATTACGTCACAAGACATTATAATCCTCAATATTTCCCATATCCATAAAACCATACTAATTTTTCTAATAAAAAATGTGTGTGGTTTTCCTAGGAATGAAATTATAGTATAGATACTAGAAGTGGATGTGGCTATAGTATAATTGTACAAAAGGGTATTTATACAAAAAAGGGTGACTTTGGTTTTAATTTGATCAGGACATGGTTCATGAAAATTGGAATTATTTCACACTTGGTTTGAAACACTATTGGTATTTTATTTGAATGATTCACATACACTTTATGATCCTTAATGAAGGACATGAATAGATGGAATAATATACACCTTCAATTAATTTCCATATTACATTAATGTACCCCCATCACATAATGTTATCAGTTATTAAATTATGGTACTGCCCTATAAATTTTTAACATCATATAATCTCTATAACTGATTATTGGATATTAACCAAGATGGCTGCATAAATCCATTAAATGTGTTTATTTCCCTTCAAATTTCTAAGAAATGTTCATGTTCTCTTTCACTGTAAATATTTCCTATGGATTTTACCTTTATTCTTGATGGCCATGTTTTTATAATCATTTGGTATTGTAGAAATATGATCTCTATGGGGAAGGATCCATAACTATCATTTTATTTCCTTATCATAGGGTATGAATTAATTTCAATCCAATGCATTTGACTTGTAGATACCCTTTCATGATTCTCTTGATTGAAGGGTGTTGACCTAGATAATCATTAATCAATTTATTGGGGAAGTTATTGACTAAATTTTTCACCATTTATTCTATATGGTGTAAATACCCCATAATTCATTATTATTATTGAAGGTTATTTAAATAGATAGATACTACCTTTTATTGAGTACCTGTTTATTTTCCAGGTTTTTATTCTATGATTATTAATCGATTAATGTATATCCATATTATGGGGAACACGTGAATTAAGGTATATGAAGGTTTAACCCTAATAGTTATCCAATTCATTAGGTCGTGAAATAATCTCTTTATATGAGATGTTCATGATTCCTTAGAATCGTGCCTTAGTAATGTTTTAAGATACCTTGGTGAAAATCCTTGGAAATATATTTTTCAACACCCTAGTATCAAACTATTGTGAAATTTTTATCTGTTTATTAGGTTTATGTTATTGCCACATTTTCATGTTTTCCTCATGTACTTAAGATCATGTTATACCTTAATTACTGGTGGTCAAGTTATAACTCATGTTCTTATGATCATGTTCTGTCTCATGTTATTTTGATCTTGTTATTACTATTGTCCTTATATTCATTTTATCATATAATTCCTCAAGTTTCAGCCATGATATTTATTAATGAATTATTTTCATTATTTATCCCTTATTAGGATTTATATCTCACACTTTTATTATATTTCTCCATTTACCTTGGAATTTCAAAAAAAGTGAAAAGTATATAAGAATTAAATGTGTGGACAATCATTGTGAAAGAAATGTGTTTTTACCATGCTTTTAGAGTTAAATTTACCTAGTACCCAAAAAATCAAAATTTATATCTTATAATACTATTATAATTATTGTGATGAATTAAAAAGAATGTATGGTTGAAACCACATACAGAAGTGCAGGTCCAGGGCATCTTAGTTGGTATCAGAGCATATTTTGGTTATTTTTGGGAATTAGTATTCAAAATATTTTGGTATAGATACTTAGATAGATAAAAATTTTCTCTAGTGGACTAGGTTAACAATAAAATTTTTTACACCATAAAATTTGCATTTCCAAGATATTCATAATATATACTTTGTAATGATAAAATTTAAATTTAAATTTGTGTTTAGTAAGTGGTATAAATTGAGTAAAATGGTAGGATTAAATTTCATTAAGAGGGTAGTATTTAACTTCCTTCAAATAACAATATTTTATTAATATAAGTATTTATAATTTTATAATGATTTATTTACAATATAATCACTTACAAAAAAATATTAAAATTTTAAGACATCCCAAGTAATTTTGTACTAGTATAACTAGGAATAGTAAAGGAATGTGAACATGGAAGAATAATACATTCACTAAAAGAAACTTTTTTGGCCTAAATTCCCATATAAAGATATCCCCTTCTCTAAAGATCATAAAAAAAAGCGAATCACCAGGAAAGAATTTACATTTCTGAAGCATATTCAATAAACTTTGAAAGTGAAGTAGTCAATGATAATGAAATAATGATGGAGTAGTTATAGAGATATATGTAGATTCAACATCAGTACAATTGTTAAATAGTATGGTTTATTATTAATTTTTTTGGTTATATAGAAGAATTTAAGAGATCGTTGGGTTTATTTACTGACATAATCAAAATTGTGCTATTTTTGGGGAACATAAACATATTCTATTGGAAATATGATTTATATTAAAGGTATATTTTTTTGAAAAATATTAAATAAAATCATAACATAATTTAATATTTATAATATGTTTTAGTGAATTATAATCTATTTTTTATAAAGACTTGAATGTTTAGTATTCTTTAAAAATTATTAATAATCAATAAATCCTGATTTTTATGTAAAAGATAAAATTATCATAATTAAAGAATTATTTTTATAAAATAAATTTATTTCTTGGAATCAATGCATCAAAATTATCTTAGGGTGAATTTTTAAAGAATTTGTAAAAAAATGATTTTTTTATGAAAAAGTGAAATAACCGTTTTACGAGGACATTGATTTTATGAAACTGTTATCATGTTAAGAATATTGAAAAATTTATGAAACATTTTATTCAATAAAATTTAAATTTAATAATTATAAAAATTATTTGGAAAATATTAATTTTAATATATAAATTTATACTTTACATTTTGGAACAAAAAAATGGATTTTTGAGATGAAAATATTCTTGGTTTTTGTGATTTATATGTGTTCATTAAAAGTTATGTTTTGAATTGGTAATGTATTAAACATAAAAAATATCGCACCTAATCATTAATAATCCCTTAAACTATTTTTAATTCATCAAAACAACTAGTGGTTGGCTTATATAATAAAATAAATAATATTGTAACCCTTAAATACCACCCCTCCTCAAGTATAAATACCCATGTCACGGACCCCTCCCCAAAAAGATACCAAAATGATGGGAGAAAGATAGTGACTTCCCATGTCCCATTGCCAGTAGACCTCAGGTTTTTGACAGGCATTGAGGGTATAATAATCATTCTTAATCGATGCCTTGCCCTCTAAGAAACAAATGGGAACGTGAGATATAAGAAGGATTCACCGATCAAAACATTATCATTTATATATATAATAAATCATAATTATAAACATTACATGTCATAAACTACTATGTCAACTTAAATAGAAACTAAAGGTACCCAAAAAGGTATATATGACAGTGACAATGAATCCCAAACAGCTCCTGAAAAACCACAAGCTTGTAATATCCATCCCAACCTCCATCCTACTCTAGTTGACCTAAAATAATAGTTTATATATATATATATATAAATGTAGAACATTATAGTATACTCGGTAGGACAAACTCTGGTTCCTCTCAAGAAAAAAATAATAAAATCATTTAAAATCACAATAAACATCAACGAAACTAACTCTTCACATAAACATGTATAATATGTTCCTAGCCTTACAATGGGCAACTCTCACCAAGTATTTTATAATAGAAATAACATAATATAATAATGAAATATTAATCCCCTACCTTAATTTCCAACTGGTTTTCCACTTTCCCCAACATCGCTTGTCCTCAGGAATCTATCTCCAAATGTAATTCATCCCAATGATACCTGGGAAATGCGTCACAACATGGACCTTGTGGATTACAAAATCACATCATCCAATAAAAAATACTTTTATATAGTAACCAAGTCATCTCCAGGGTCTACCATAGACCAAATTCAATGTTTCATACATCGAGTAGTGTACATCAAGCCATTACATCCAATATGTTGAGTAAGGGACCACATACCATCACATCCAACACACGTCGTACATTTTATAATCCTTCGGATAATATAAAAAATAATAAATGTGTTTGAAAAAACATCAATCCATCATATCCTTCGACACATATATAGGAAATCTAACTACCGTGAATATCAACACAAGTAACAACCAAGAGAAAATAATGGGGCTAGAGAGGGTAGTCATACATCTATCCTCCCACTGGGATGATGGGGGAAACACCCTCCCAATGTCAACTATTGTTTAGTCTCCCTAACCAACATGGTTATGGAAGCCTATGAAATCACAGAATATACATGGCATAATATAACTAAAAACCATGATACGGGAATTACCTAGTCATAGACTTAACTACAACTAATGTCTCTTGAACTGTCAACATCCACTGCTAAGACCATATAACCTATAATCAAATAAGAATTTTAAGGAGAAACATTAAATTCATTCTATAATTTTTTTTCATTTCATTATATAATTTAATTTATTAACTATTAATTAATCATTAACATTATCCCATATTAAATTTAATCAATCATTAGTATAATATCTATTCTCTCTAGGAATAATTCAAATTGAGTCCATAATTTATGAAATTTAAAATATTTTCCTTATTTACATTCCATCAACAACAAACCCATGGATCAAGAATTACTTATTAATTTTTAACATCATTAAATAATTCAGTTACTATTAGAAAACCATCCTAAAATACCACCAAGAGGAAACAAAAAACCAAGCACCCCTAGCTGCCTCAAGGAGTAGAGAAAAGAATACAGATAAAGAAAGAAACATGTCCACCATCCATTAAATAAATATATAAGTGAGAATCATATATATCAGCATCAAATAAAATTGAAATCCTAAATTAAATTAATTCCAACATCTTTTGTGTAATCCTTGACACCCAAATTCATATCTTGGTGTATATATCCTTTACTATCATCAACTACTTCACCAGCAGTTGGGACCCCTTCCCCATGTCACATCAACCATCATAGGCTTATCCATATAGGCTTGCAACACATCTGAACATCTCCTCCCTATATCACATTAGATATCCCATGATCCTAAACATCTAAATCATATCATAAAAGATATTGAAATAGAATAGAATAGAAAATATGGTAATCTATGTCCTAAAAATAATGCATCCATCCTTCTCACATAAATGAACTCTCACATATTCAAACTTAAGGCACTCTGTCTTATCAAGAATATGGGAAACTCAGGTCCTATTAATTAACATTATCATACAATTGGTTCTTATTCCATATTTAATTAACCAATTTATTATAACTACGTTCCAAATATGAGAAACCAAAGGCATCAAGCAATAACAAGATATCCAAATATTAAACATGCTCTATAGAATTTAAACCAGTTTCATCAATATTTGAGAAGTTCCATTCCAAAATAACATGAATTATTATTATCATCACTGATCATAAACATGATTAACATTATTTATCAATTACATTAATCACAAGAAAAATAATTATTAAAAAAAACATGTGCATTGGCTGAATTTTGTTATCTTCAAATTGTAAGAAACATTGCATTCAAACATTCCTTTTCTTATATTTATAATCCAATTAATTATCAAATAATTATAGATTTATATTATTAGTTCATTTTGATATGTTAATACAAGAATAATAACATGCTAACAAATAATAACATTGATATCACACTATCTATAAAATCAAGAGGCAAACCACTATCATGGTTCAAAGAACATAAACATGAAATTGCTAACAAATTCATTCATTAATCTCATTAAATTGTTATTAGGCTGAATTCATTTTCATATAGAGGGAAAAAATGTTATCAATTTATTATTGAACAAACATAAAATTGAATCATAAAATCTGTAACCTCAAAATAATCAAGTTTCTTCACATAAGAATGGACAAACATCAGAAGTCCTAATCACCTCTCCTGCAAGAAGTTATATCCCTCCAAGTACATTGTGTCACAATCACACAAAAAATAAACAAATTAAAATCCATTACAAACATTATAAATTATCATCCAAACCATGGTGATAATAAATATAAAGAAATAAGACTTTTTATGGTGAACATGATTGAAAATGAAGAAAGAATGGACCTTGGATCTCCACAAAGTGAATATGGAAGGCTAGGGATCAATCCCTGTCAATGAAATCCCAAAATCTAGAAGAGGGTGCCACTGTATTTCCTAGAATCGGTAGAAGGGATGTAGGGTTATATAACTATTTATCCTTTACACCTTTTATAGTCATACTACAAAGGGGATTGAAAAGGTGTGTAACACTTACACACCGTAAATATTTTAGGCTTCAGGTTCTGGAGAATCACACATCATATCAATGCATTTAATCCCTAATATTTAAAAAACATGTAAAACCCTAACAACTAGTATCAATAATACATGAACTAGTAATACATGTCATTAAATATTTACATGGCATGAATTCTCCCTACATCAATATTTTTAGAATCCAAACCCCTCCAGACATACTCTAAGCCACCTCCGAGCACCATGATCTTTGGAAACATGAAAATGGTTATACTACATAGATCCATGCCCGTAAATTACATACCTATCAAAATAAATTCACCCTCAGGAATCCAAAACCCATCCTAAAGAGTAAATTAAAAGGGCCCTTCTGGGAAACCACCCGATGAGATACCTATGAAACATATCACAATCACCAAATCTCAACCTCTTTATCAGTGAAACAACACAAAACCACAAAAAAACAAAAAATAGATCCTAAAAAGTCTATTTGGGGAGATACCTCTCAAATGAGAGTAAAGAAAAAACAATATAAAAGGTGAACCATGTCATAAACCAACAAGGGAAAAAAATTAAAAGAGAAGATATGAACATCAAACAACTTCGGGTACTGAGGGAACATTAATAAATTACATTCCTAGGTATTACCTACATGCCATTGTGCCTCTATAAGACATGGTGCAAGGGAATATCACACCCGAAAAACACCTTTTCATGGTATTCTTTGATATCTAAAGGTCACTCCTTGAGGATTGAATCATCGTCAATATATATATTTCCCAAATCGATGACACAGTAGTTGGAATGGAGATAACCATGTAATTGTGACATGTGAAAAACAACATGTTTCTTGCTCATCTATAGGCTAAGATATATATGAAATTCCATAGATCCAACATGATCCAACACCTCAAAAGGTCCAAAATATGGGAGAAGGATTACTCCTTATACTAAACGTTTTCTTCACTTAAAAAGAAGTCACCTTTAGGAACATGTGATCTCCATTATCGAAATCCATAGGTCACCTCATATGATCAACATAGGAGTTATTTTGATCATGTGAATCCTTCATCCAATTATTAATTACCTGAAATATATATATATAAACTTTTTCCGGTTTTGTCCAAAAAATCGATGCCTTTTTAACCCAAATCGAGTAAAATAGATAATGGAAAGGATGGACATACATATCTTCAAATAGAACTATACCAATTGTGGAGTGGAACTGTTATTATAAGAAAGCTCAACCGATGTAATGATCCTCATCCACAAAAATCCAAAATATTTGTCACAAGAGCACAATTTGTGTTAAAGAGTCTGGATGGTCCCCTTTATTTGTCCATTTTTTAATGGATGAAAAGAAGTGATAAGGAATGACTAATAAAAAAATCATGATAGTGACCTATCCACACTATGTAGGTAAAATGTGGATCTTGATCTGATGTAATAATCCATGAGACATTGTGGAGTCACCCCACCACTTCCAGATACTACCCAATAGAAACCTCAACTGAGTTTGACTCCCAGGTCAATATAAAGTGGGTTTATTTCGTCAAATGATCCACTATCATCCATATATCTTCATATCCTCCTTGATATAGAGATAACTGGTAAATAATTCCATTGATATGTCTTCCAACATCTATTGTGGAACTTCTAAAATCTATAGAAAACTACCAGGAATATGGTGCTCTACCTTCACCATCTAGAAGGCTAAACATTAAGAAACAAATTCTATAACTACATGCCCCACCTTTTCCTCCAAAACTATCCTTTTAGAGATCAATACCTCATTTTCATGATGGGATATAATACCAATTGAATGCTATGGAACTCACAAATAACCATCTCACACATAATTCACCTATTGGAACTCCTCCACTTGCTGCACCAAATATGACTCCACTATCATCTGTAAAAGACAACATATTCCACCAACCTCTCCCATATCTGGATTCATCACTAAGAGTTATTTTATAACTCTCTAGGATTCTCAAAATTCATGAATAGAATCACTATGAGACATCATGCTCAATGCATCAGAAAAATAATTTCTCGTGTATTGGTTGTACAAAATTTTAATGTTTTAATTATATAATAATTTCATCCATAGACACTAACAAAAGTTTAGGTCATGCTGGGAGAAGACATACCTCATGCTCCTATGGACAGTAAAAGCCATTAATTTCTCACTGATAATTTAATTTCACCACAACATCAAAGAAAAAATAACTACCAATAACTCAGGATCATAGGTAGTATAGTTATTATAATGGGAACATAACTTCCATGACCAATAAGAAAGGAATAATCTCTTCTACATTAGAATAATTCCATATCCATGACACAATGAAACATATAAAACTTTAAACTAAACTTCATCTACTATAAAAACAAGAACTAGATCACTGAACAACATCTCCTTAATGCACTTAGAAGTTTCTTGACATTAGTCAGTCCATAAGAATGTCTAATCCTTTTTGGCCAAAGCTATCTAAGTGTTTATAAATTGAGAGAAATTATATTATAACCTCGTATAATATCTAACCATACCAAGATAACATCTCACATTTGTCACTACCTTGGGAGCTTCCCAATAAAAAACCACATTTATCCTCCAAGGTTCAACAACTAATCCCTAGTTAGATACCACATTCCCCATGAAATTTACTTCACAAGACAAAATCTAAAACACTAACAACATTCTGAATATATAATCACAATAATGAAATCTTAAATTGGATCCTAAATACTATGAATAATCTTCCTTAGAAATGGAGTATACAAGGATTTCATCCCTGAAAACCACTAAAACATATCTAGGAACTATCTGAACACAATGATCATCAATACCTTGAACATAGATGGATTATTCATCACACTGAATGGTATCAAAACAAACAAATAGTGCCCATGATAAAAATAGAAAGAATTATTTTAAATATCCTCACCCTTCACCTTCATTTAACAATATCTTTATCATAGTTCAATCATCAAGATTTATCTTTCTCCCCTCATTTAATAAAATAAATCATTAATCTATAAATAAAGATAGTAGTTATTCTCTATCATTTGATGCATTCAATGATAATCACTATAAAACCACAAACTACCATTATCCTTTTTCTCAAACAAAACTAGTTCACCCTAAGGTGACACTCTCGGCCAAACAAAACCTCACTGAAATAGATCATTGAGTCTACTCATAACTCTATTAACTTCTAAGAAACCATCCTATATGAGGACATGAAGATAGGATTCAAGCATAGCTATAGCTTGATCCCAAGATTGATCTCTCTTCATGGGGGTAACACTATAACCTCCTCTAGAATGATATAAAGGTACCCCTCACCAACCCTAGGAAACAATGACTCTAAAATCTCTGATGAACTTAGCATCAACTTGGATATCAAATATTATAAGGAAGTAACATTCATTTGATCCATACGGGAGTCTCACTCTCCAAAAAAATTTTTTTCTCTCCATCATAATCAAAAAACTCAACCTTCATCTGGAAGAAATCCATGATATCCTACAATGAATATATCCAATACATTCCAAGGATGTTGTTATAGGGATATTTCAATAAACATAGGAAATTACCCAAGAGAGGTATCACCCCATCACTAGATCATAGTCTCTAAATACTTCACAGAAGTCACCTTATCCTCTAACTGGTCTAGTCAACACTAAAGTAAATGGAAGACTATATAAATCAAGTCCCCAAGAATGGATGATGGTAGGTGATATAAATGTGTGTGTAACTTTAAAATCTATCAATACATTCATCCATATAGAAAAAAAAGAAAAGGATACCTTAAATGATGTCTATCCCTTCTGACGTTGGGAATGTTAAAGAATGAATCTAACCAATACCTCCTCCATGACATCTCTGACCCTAATGATTAGCACCTATATGGTCATGATTTTCTCTCTAAGGGTGAGGAGAAACTCGTAATTGTAATTTTTCTACCCCATCAAAAATTTATTGATACCAAAATGGGGCACCATGTTGTTGTTTCCTCAGCTCACACTGCCTAAATAGAGGAACCATAAGTGAAATTCCTAGCACACACTGACTGCTTAGAATGGTTGGGAACTCTCACTAATGATGACCACGACCGCTGTGAAAATGATGTGTTTGATCTGTTTGAATAAGACTGAGAGCCTCCTACCCCCATGAAATGAGATGATCCGGAATGGTACTTACCCTGGTTGACGAAAAAATCTCTTTTAATAATAACTGGGAACCCCATACCATAGTTGTACTTCATGAAGAATCATAATGAATACCCTCTCATGACGATCCGGTTCTGAAAAAAATCCTCTCATTGACCTTTGGTCTCTCCAGAACCTATAGATGTATCATTAGAATAAATGAGATGGTCTATCATTTGAACTATGAATGAAAAAACTCTTTTAAATGACTCACCCCAACCTCCTCATTTGAAAATAGGTCTGAAGAATATCATAGAAGGGTCCTGAAAGGGGTCCTAAAATATCACACACTAGATCTCTAATACTTAAGGGTAAGAAGATCCTAGTGAATGTCCACTTTCTGTTTCAGATAAGGGAAATCTAATTTTAAATAGTCTTATAGATTATCCCATGATAATTTAGACTCCTCACAATCCCTATGTTTCCAGGACAACCATTTTCTAGTTTTTTCACATAGCATCGTCACAGTGAAAGAAACACAGTACTCTTTCCAATAATAGATTTAAATGAAATCTATCTCAACTTACTCAAAACATTATTCTATAAATGATTCTAAAATGTAACCCTCTTGCTCTATAGAATCTAACACTAAAACTCTTAGATTATCCATCTTAAAGTGTTATTGTCACTGACCTCTACACTATGGTGATCTATTTTCAGATCCTATGGAACATATTTGATGTGAACCAGGCATAGAAGTTGACCTTGATGTATTCCAACAAAAAGAAAAAAATTGTAGCTCATAAATCAAGAACATGTCATGAATAAAATTAATTATTTTATTATTTTATTATCTTATTATGTTTTTAACATATACAATGGTTTACACATTTCAAACACAGGTGAAAATAATTATGATGCATGATATTCTCATAGGTCTCTACCCTAAAACTAGTATCAATTCCTTTAATAGGGATAGTAAATATAATGTTTTGTAAATAAGATCATTGGTAGACCTAAATATACATGTCTCAACTAGTATCTCATGTATACATTACTCGCTAAACATAAATTACACCATTTCCTTACCAACCACTCAAATTTCACATGTTCCTAACTCTGAAATCCATCAAATCTATCACACTGAACCTCTAATACCACTATGTTATGACCCCCTCCCTAGAAATATACCATAATTATGGGAGAGAGATTATAACATCCAAATTTCCACCTCTAGTTGGCCTAGTATTGGTAAATAGCACCGAGGGTATAAGAAAAATTTATATTAGAGGCATTGCCCTAAAAAATAATCACATGTAAGAGAGAGATAAGAAGGATACAAAAATAAAAATGTTCTCATATATATTTAAAATGAATCAAAACAGCAAAAATTCCATGATATAATGTAACGAAAATCAAAAATGGAAACAAAAAGTACTCAAAAAGGTAAAGATGGAAGAGTCCAAAAATCCCAAACAACTCTTGTAAAACCTAGAGCTAGTAATATCTAGCCTAATATATAGAGTATTCCTAATGAACTGAAAATAGTTTATATATACATAGGGTGAGAATAATAGAATACTCATTTGGATCATCCTCAGGGCATCTTGTGAAAATGATAAAGAAATAATGATCAAGTGTAGTGAAAAACAATTAAACTAACTCATCACCTAAATAGGATTACTATGTTCTTAGCCTAATCATGGATGAGTCTCACCATGTATCCCAATAATAGAGAATATAATATAATAATGAAATATCAAGGGTTCCCTTCTCCTACTTCCCCAATTTTTTCTTCTTTACCCTAATGTCGCACGTCCAAATCAATCTCTCTCCAAAAGTAAGATATCCCATAAACACATGGGAAATATGTTGCAACATGCACCTCACTCATCACATCATCACATCATCCCATAACAAATATCCATATATTATAACCATGTAGTTTTTGGGATCCACCATAGTTCTTATGACATGTATCATACATCAAGTATTATGCCTCAATCTATTACAGCACATACACTGAGTAAGGTACCACAAGACATCACAACCTATACACCTCATACCTATAATAATACGTTGGATACTAAACCTATTAATAAATGTGTGTGAAATAAAAAAAACCCATCAAAAACAAATGTAAAAATATATGGGAAATCAAAATTCTATTCATTTCTGCATGAGTAATTACTTAGAGAAGGGAGTGGTGCCAGAGAGGGTAGTCATCCATCCATCCTCCCACTAAGATGTTGGGGAAACCACCATCCCTGATAACACTGGGTTTCAGTCTACCTAACTGAAATTGTGGGTTAGATATTGAAATAGAAAAATATATATGATATAATATTCATCACAAAAACACTATGGTCGTAACCAAGTCTTAGACTCAACTACTACTAACATCACTCAGACTCCCATCTTCCACTACTAATACCAGATTTCATATAAGCACACAAGAATTTTAAAGAGCTATATTAGATTCATTAATTAGTTTTAATAATTTAAATATATTAATTAATTCATTGACTCTTACATAACCATTAACATTTTTCCACATTACATTTCATCCACAATTAGAGTATTGTCCATTCCCTCCATGAATAATCCAAATTATTTCCATGATGTATCAATATTTTTATCATTTAGAATTTTCATTCCATAAATACTAACCCCATGGATTATGAATTAATTATTAATTATTAAAATAATTACATAATACTTGTACTCTAAGGAGAAAATCCTAAGACACCAATAAGAGGAAACATGAAACCATGCACACCCAACTACCTCAAGCAGTGGATAAAGGATGTAGGTAAAACAATAAACCCAACAATTGGACATTAAATACATTCATAAAAGAGCATCCCAGCTCTCATCGACAAAAAAATGGGCAATCCTATGTTCAAACCATTTTATCATCTATGGTTCCATTTTTATTACTCGTATCCATAGCCTTATGCATCTTGCAATCACATGTGTCAATTTTTAACACAACATCTAGGCCTCCCCACCACACGTCACATCAGTTATCATAGGCTCATAACACATGTGGGGCTCCCTTACCCATATCACATTATATATACCAAGATCATCCAAATTAATATCACAACACATCTATAGAACATAATAAAATGAGTATGAAATAACAATCATAAAAAACTGAGCAATATAAGCCCTATAAACAAGGTAGTCAGCCTTCACACAAAAATGAGTTCTCACTAATCCAAGCTCAATCAACTTAGCCTCCGCAATCAAATGGGAAACTTAGGCCTTGTAAATTATCTTTATCACAAATCATTTTCTTATTAAATATTGAATTAAATGATTCATTATTCATGGGTTATAACTATGGGAAACCTGTGGCATCAAGCTATAACAATCTATCAAAAGATTAAGCATGCTCTCTAGCATTGAAACTAGTTTTATAAAACTGTGTGAAGTACCATTCTCAATTATGATGACTTTTTATCTCTAACAACATGTATAAACATTCTTTACTTTTTTTATAAATTCAATTAATCACATGGATATTCATTATTAATTTATCATGCAAATTGAATCGATTTGATCACCATAAAATTATAAGATACACTAGAATCAAACATTCTTCTACAGTAATTCTTAATATAATTAATTATAATATAATTAATTATCATATAATTATAATTATATTTTACATATAAATTTCAACATCCAAATATAACCATAACAATGTTATAACCAATCATATCATAAATATTATAATATCTATAATAAGAATATTGTTATCATGGTATAAATCACATCTACATATGATCACTAGATAATACTTTATTTACACTAGATAACTCTTTATTAGTTTTATTTCATTTAAATCCAATGGGTTAAACCATAATACATTTATAGTTTTGTATAAATAAAACAGAAGAAACAAATCTCATACCTCAAAGGCATTCACATTATTCGCATAAGAAAAAGCCAATGTTGTAGGTTCTAATCACCTCTCATATATGAAATTGTATCCCTCTAAGGACATATTAACACAATCACACCAAAAAAACAATAAATTCCCATTATAAAAATGGGAGATGACCCACCATCACATGGAAAGAATAAATGGGAGGTAAAGTGACTGATTATAGACAACCCTTTAGAAAAAAAAAGAACTGTTACACCTTGTATCCGCACAGATAAAATAAATAATTCCAATAATCAATCTCCAAAAAAGAATCTCAAAAGATGGAAGAGGAAACCATTGGATATCTTGAAATTGAGTGATGGGCTGTACTGTTTTAGAACTCCCAATCCACTAAACCTTTTATAGATTTTCTATATAGGGGATTTACATGGCATGTAATGCTTACACACTATGTAAATTTTGAGATTCATGCTTTGTTAAAAAATCCATTGCCTTAAAGAATTTATCCTGGAATATTTACATGTTATTTAACAACCCATTAATTGGCCTAAAAATACCATGAACTAATACTAAAAGTTGAGAAATATTTACACACCATGAATTATATATGAATACATAATTTTATCTTCAAAATCCATCTAGACTTACTCTTGGCCTCCTTTAAGAACTGTGAGATTTGGAAACATGCATAGGGTTAGACTATACTATTATAGTCCCTTATACCCCCTTTCTCTCCTCTTATTCCACACCATACCATTTTAAGATGAATTATCTCTCAATATCACTCTAATGATACTCTATAAGGTGGTTCCAAGGTTCTAAGGAGTCCCTCCCTAGCTTTAATAAGCATTCTACCATGGTAAGGGATCTCTTCCTCCACTTTTTCAATTCGTGTACTTATTTAATATTATTATTTTCATTCCCAGTTTTGTATGGCTTCATGTGTTTATAAACACCCCCATTATTTTTTATATTATTTATTATTAAATATATATTTCTTTTCAATCTTATTAAACACATTCAAGGATTCCTTTTGTATACCCTTTACACTATCAAAATAATGGTTACTCCCCATTTCCATTCAGTCCCCTTTTAAATTATATTCTTTTTTAAATGAAATTTTATTATGAATCATTGATATTATTTCCTTAATATGTAATCAATTATAGATAACTATTCCCCCTAATTATACTACCTTCAAAATCTATTATAATTCTCCATCATTCTTGTATTCAAAAAACCATCCTAAATTTGGTAAAGAAATGTGTGTGTGGTTTTCATAGAAACAACATCCTACATGGATACCAAAAGTGGATGTGAATTTAGGATAGTTATTACAAGGGATAATAACCTTGAAAAAGGAAACATTTGGTTATAATCAGATCTTCACTCGGTGAATGACAATGATCCTTGTTGTGCACCTCATTTGACACTCACATGGTATTTTCTACAGATAATTAAAATATACTTTATGAGACACAATAAATGTTAGAAATATATAGATTTACATAAAACATAAATTTATTCCCCTATTACATGTGTTTACCCTTCATCACTTCTTTTAATCATTCCCTAAATTGGGGTGCTACCCTCTACATTATTAACATCTTATAATTTCTAAATCTTGTTATTAGATATTCAAAATCATGGTATCATAAATCCATTTAAAGAGATTTTTTCCCTTCCAATTTGAAAACAATGTTCTTTTTTATCTTTCATTGTCTATGTTTACCTTTTATTTTACATATCTTCTCTATTTCTATGTTTCTATGTACACGTGGTATGTTAGAAATATGATCTCTATGAAGAATAAACCATATCTACCTTTCTCTTTACATATCCTCAACTATAAATAACTTTTCTTCCATTGAATTTCCCTTTGTGGATATCCTTACATTATTTTTATAATTTAAGGGTGTTCTCCAAGATATTCATCCATTGTTTTATAGGGGAAATTATTGGATAATATATATACCATTAATTCAATACAATGTAAATACGCCATAATTCATTATATTTTTTTTAAATTTTATAATGTATAATAATACTTAGTTTTATTGCATACCCATTTATTTTACATGGATTTAGATTATGATTAATGAACAATTTATGTATATCCTTATAATTTGGTACAAATGAATTATGTAATATGAAGGGCGGTCCTTGACATAAGTCCAATTCATTGAGTAAAGAAATGATCTCTAGATATGACATGTTCATGATATCTTGGAATCATTCCATATTAATGTTTTATGATAACTTGGTCAAAATAATTGGTAATATGAATTACATCTCTCTAATGATTATATATAGGGACACGTTTATGAATTTCTCATGTTTATGTTGTATCAACATTTCTATTTAATGTTTCACATACTTATGATCATATTATACCTCATGTACTTATGATAAGGTTATACGTCTTGTACATCTGATCAAATTATACCTCATTCTCTTATAATAATTTAATGAAACATGATCTATTTTTAGTTTTCTTATATCATGCCTCATGTTTCACCCATGTAATTTATTAATGATTCTTTTTCAATTTGTATCCCTTATTGGGAATTATCGATCAACATTTTCTTATGTTTTCCAATTTACCTATTAATTACAGTGAAACTTATATGTATAAAGGAATTAAATGTTTGTGGAATCATTTTTCAAGAAATATGTTTTTACCATGTGTTAAGTGGTAAAAATACCTTTTTCCCAAAGTCCCTAAACTTTTGATCATAGGATTTTGTTTTAATTCATGTGATGTACTAAAAAGTATATATGTTTTGCACCAAATCTTACTGTGAGGGAATAAAGCATCTTTGTTGATATCAGAGAAAATTTCGGTTGTTTTGGGAATTATGATTCATAATATTGGGGTCGAGACCATAAAGAGATAAAAATTATCTATTAGAATAAGTTATGTATAACTAGTATAACCCCATATTATTAACAACTCCTATGAATTCATAATTTTCCCCTTCCAAAGAAAACATTTATGTAAAAAAAATTCTAATAAGTGGTGCTAAATGAGTAAAATTGTGAGGATATAATTTATTTAATGGGTTAGAATGTAACAACCATAAAATTAATCTATTATTATTAGAAGTACATATTATTTTGTAATAACTATTTTACAATACAATAACTTTGAAATAATTATACATTTATTTACACATAATTCAAAAATATAGACTAGTATAACTAGGAATAACAATTGTATATACACAAGTGAGAATAGTATATTCACTAAAATGAAATCTATAGGAATGAATTGTAGGATGGAAATAAATAATTTAGATAATCATTTACAAGAGGGGAGTGAATTGTATGTTTAAAAACATTTGTTTTTATCCTTAAGGAAAAATATGTTTAAAAGGATAAAAATGTAAATCCAAAAATCCTCTTTTAGTTCTATGAAACAAACATGCTTAGTTTTTAGAAATATGAATCCGGAAATGAAAGTTAAGAACAATTTTCTTAAATGAAGATTCTACCATAAACCATGTAGAATCTTATTTATCAGAGTATGTAATGAACAAGAAATTATAGGAAATTTAAACTTTCTTAATTTATCAAAATAGAGTGAAAATAAAACAATAAACAAATACAAGTAACAAGTAGAAAATATTTTATCCCAAAGAGTGGGTTATCCAACAACCTTGGATAAAGGTCACTTGATTTATACTTTCATGAAAGTCTATCTTACCCACACTAGGGTAAGCTCTTAATAAGAATATCAGAACCTGTCTTGCTATCCCTGAAAGCCCTCAATATTTAAGGTACTCGGCACCTCGGTCTTCTAATCCAAGAATGTTCTCGATTGTACTTGGCCAAAATTGGAGTCACACAAAGCAAGGCTAAACAATATGTTCATATATGTACAACTCATACTAGTCTTTATCTCTCTAGAAATCAGTTCACATCATCTAATCTCTAGGTCGATCAACATATGTGTGTGATCTCATTCAAATGAACTCCTATTTATAGTCATAACTTCAACTATCAGCTCCCTCCTCCAATGGTATTTCTTGAATCTTAGAGGGACTTATAAACGTGCCACTCAACTAACGATTAGTTAGAAACAGATTGAACGTCATTGTTTCTTAACAATAGAATATGTAAGGAAAAATTAATTTACTTAACCAAATATATTTTTTGGATTCTAACGGATAATAAAAATTTTTGTCTACCCAAATAAGCATTCAGAGTCTATAATACAAGGATATTCAGTTTCTATTTCACATGAAATTTAGAATCCAAATTATATTTATTTTGGAGACTGAATTAAAAATGAATTCAGAGTCTGACATCTGAGGAATTCAGAGTCTAAATTCTGAGGAATTCAGATTCTAAATTCTAAGGAATTCAAGGTTTTTATTTTTAGGAATTTGTAGTCTGATTTCTGAGCAATTCGAAGTATGAATTCTGAGGAATTTGTTGTATGAATTCTAAGTAATTCAGAGTATGAATTCAAAGGAATTTAAAATATGGAATCTAAATAATTTAGGGTCAAAAATATATGGAATATAGGATAAAAATTATAAGGAATTTGGAGTCTAAATTCTGAGAAATTTGGAGTCTGAATTCTATGGAATTCTGTGTCTGAATTTCAAAGAATTCGAAGTCTGAATTTTAGAGAATTCAAAATCTGAATTTCAGATAACTCGGAGTCTGTATTTTTGAGAATTTGGAATTTGAATTTTAGAGAATTTGGAATCTAAATTTCATAAAATTCAGAGTCTAAAAATAGGACACTCTATATCCAAGTTATTATAAGATTACGAGGTTTTACAAAAGAATCTGAATTTTAGACTTTGTAATAAAATGAGTTTTATTTAGAGAGATAATAAAATGAAACAATGAAAACAAATGTAAGGATAAAAATTTTCATAATGAATGTAAACTATCTTTATGAATATAATCCTTAGGAAAATATGATTTTCCTTTATATAAAATGTTTGTGATTTTCAAAACAAAGAGGAATTGAAAAGTCATAAGGAAACCTTATTGACTCAACAACCTCCCTCTTTCTGGAAAGCCCAAATGACCTTACTAAAAAAATATTAGCACTAAGAAATTTCTTTATAAACATTAAAAGAAAAAATTATCTCTCTATACTAATGAATCATGGTGAATATGACTAATTCAGTATTAGATTTTAAAATCCCTAAGGTTTGTATTCTTGACTTCCATAAAGAGATTTTTCTTTTTCATGCATAAGGAAATCTTCTTTGAGTAAAATCCCCTTAGATAGACTCCGCATTACATAGGGAACTCTCTTCCTTACATAGAATTCTTTTTTATCTCTCCTTTATCCCCCATTATGATTTTTAGAAAGGAATAGTGTGAATGGAAAAAAAATATGGTACCTAAATGATTAGAACTATAAACTACAACCAAATGAATCACAACAATAATTTTCACTACGATAGAAAATATTGATTCAAGGAAGGTACAACTAATTGTCAGATTTGAAAAAAAATATCATTATTTTTTGTTAATCATGATCATTTTCACGATTATAATCAGCTTATTATGCTCTTTATGATCTTCTTAAAAGTGATTGACCAACTATTCCTGAACCTCATTTTTCTTCTCTAGAGCTTTGATCTTTTCACCCTAAGACTTTATGATTTTTGTCTTAGACTTTAAAAGCAATTCTTTCTCACTAAAATTTTTCCCAAACTCTATTATGAGATATCTTTCCCTATTTAAATTCAAAGCAATTGAATTGAGATTCCCATTAATATCTTTTACTTCTTGCTTCAATGATACTTTTTCTAGATTTGGCTTTTCTGAAGAAAAAAAATTGTTATCTCTTTCATCCTTATATATGCTCAATCAATGGAATCCAACATAAAATATTGAAATTTATCAAAAATTATCAGATATTAAATTGTATTCTTGGACAACTTTTTGATTTCCTTGCATGACATACTGTGATCATCGAAACCAATGTTTATGGTTTTAAATTTGGCCTCAAGCTTGATGAATTTATTCATAATCATGATAACATAATATAATTTTGGATTAAATGACTACTGAAGTATCTAACACCTTGATTCAATACTCAGTTGCAATGTAATGCTGTTACTAATTTTCACAGGGACTGAACCACAACATCCTGACCCACAGAGGACAATTTAGAATCTGATTCCCTCGTTGGTGAGGATTCTTTCTCTTTCTCAGCATCCTTTCTGTTTGATGAACCAGAAACATCTTTCTTAGCTACCGCATATTTCTTAGGTACCACATCTTTCAAAGTTGTATCAACTATCACGTTTTTTCCATTATCATATCTAAAAATTTTCTCCGTATATTTTGGGGAATCATGTTCACTATCTAATACATAAACAATTTTGTCTTCATCAACATTTTCCTTCTCAGCATCAGCCACAAGATCATCTAGTTTAATGAAATAATGACTGATGATATCATAATCAGATGGTTTATTAAATTATTCATAACCCTCATCATCTTTTCCTAGGGAATCAAGTTTTTTAGATTCAACCTGAGAAGTCTGGAATGGAAAATTTTCAGAAGGGATATTTTTTCCATGATATTCTTCAAGTTTTCTTTTCACAATATTAGTGACATCCCCTTCATCTTATTCTTCTTCTTCCACTTCATCTTCCTAAACAATCAATTCATCATCTTTAGTTTCTGTAATTAACACCTTCTTTCCCAGTGTTACTAGAATATATTCATGATAAATGGATTCCGGTACATGAATTTGATCAAAATCTTTCTCAGTATCTTTGAGAAGATCTTGAAGAATTTTTTCCTCAAACATCTTCTTCTTTTTCTTCTTCTTCTTTTACTATTTTTCATACTCCTCAGCATCATTAATCTTCAAAGATATTTCTTTAGCTGGTTCTAGGACAAAGATAGGATCTATTTCTTTATTATTCTTCTTCTATTCCCTCCACTAGGAAACAACTTTATCAGGGTAGGATTTTTTCTTCTTATACATTGGGGGTGCGGACTAAGTTTCCTGAACTGTATGTTTTTCAACGACTAGTGGTTCCTTCAGCTTTATCTTCTTCCAAACCTTCTTGTAAGTCTTTGTTACTTACAACTTCTTGGATAAGGATTCAATTTCACATTCTGATAAGTCATATAATTCTCTGGATTTTCTATTGAAACTGACTTTCATCCTTCTTAAAGTGTCATCACTCAACAAAAAAAATCTTTAAAGTTCATAATTTATATCTACAAGGAATATTAAATGATTCTAGACATAATATAATTATCTTGTATAGCATTTAAAAAAACATAATTATTTGAGATTTTAGAGTCCCATTCTTGATGTTAGGAATAATAAACAAGATATATTGTACCAAATTTATCTTATTCAAGTTTAATAGAAAATTTATAACATATATATCACTTTTCTTCAAGGTTTCCTTATCACCTTTTCTCAGAATGAGAAATCCCTGTACCCATAATTCTAGGATCATCACATTCGTAGTGAGATTATTTATTTTTTGCCTCTTCACTCCTAGAAAACCAAGCCACTCTATTGACTTCTCCTTCCAAAAACATTCTGATTCATCAGGCAATTTATGGGTGCAGAAAACACTTCACCCTCATTAGGAATTCCAATGATCCGTGCATCCATAATAAAGGAAAGGGAATAGGTTTTCCCATAAAATTTTAAAGAAAAATTATCTCTCCCACCTTCATTAAAAAACATATAGTTTCATAAAACTCAACAAGAAACTAAGGGTAAACTGGATCCTGACATTTTGGTTTAGCTATGCAGAGACTCTCCCAGCCATTCAACTTGATATTTTTTGTAATGAGAGAATTATATATATCAAAGAACATTGGATCTACTTATCTTTATCTATATATTTCTCACTTTGTGATTTCCTAGGATGAATTCGTTTATTTCTAAAGATATTTTTATAAAGGCATCCATAGTTAAAATAACCTGAAAAGTGGAAGGACCATTTCTAATAGAGGTAGAGATTCGGCACACAAACACTTGAAAACTAACATGGGACAAATAATAGGGGGACTTTATATAGGCGTTGAAGTGATAGTTCATATTCTTGAATTGATCCTACAGTTGAAACAAGAAAGATCTAATATGATGGTTGAGAAGAAATATAAAGAAAGATTTGGAAGATTCATACATTTTTAGGTTTTTAAAGTAAAAAAATTGTATTTAAGGAAAGTGAATCTGAAAACATTTCTTAAAACAACATAAAAAACCAAAAAGTAAAATATTTTGATTACACAATTTTAAGCAAGGAAATATACCTTTTGGATTGAAAGGAAGCTGTCAGTAAGAAACAAAATCTTCTGGAGAAATTTAAGATTCTGGATATTTTTATTAAGGAAGGAAAATTTCAAAAAAAGAAAATTTTTATGTAATGAAAATAAATTGAGTTCTGGAATTTAAGTTTCGAAAAATTTTGATTAATGAAAATTTTTTATTACAAAAAGAAATTATTAAGGGAAAAAATTTGATTATGAAAAAAATTTGATTTAGGAGAAATTTTGATTAAGAGTTTATTTATTAAGGATATATTTTGATTACAAAGAGATTTTGATTAAAAATAAAATGTACCCCCCCTATGAAATGGATTTTCTTAATGTAATGAGATATGTTTAAACATAGAGTTAATATAGAGATTATCTTATAGTTATCATTCCTAACATTTTTTTAATGTATTCAAATCTATCGAAGGGTAAATATTTTGTAGAAATATCAACAAGTTGATCTTGAGTTGTGATAAATTGAAGAATGATATCCCTTTAACAAATAAAACATTTGAAAATAAATTTATTCTGAGAAGAACAATGTTACCTATACCAAAAATTTCTCCCTAAGAATTATCTCCGAAAGTTTCTTTTCCTCCTTTCTTATTGATTATCATTTCGAAGAAGTTTTTTTACCATTCGTATATTGGGTGTCACGAACTGAATCTATTCTCCATCAATATCGACACCAATCCTAGCCTGTGACAAGGCCTAAAGGGCATTACCTCTCCCCACGGGCTGGAACAGGTTCCCAAGTATCATTAATTTAGTTTTGGGAATGATTTACCTGAGTATGAAAGGATAAAACATTAAAAACAATCCATAATATAAATCTGAAATTTTCAAGCCAAAAAAGTCTTAAGAAAATACCAGAACTGAATAAATTGTTTTAAAGAAAATAAAAGTTGTCCAAATGCAAATAAATACAATAGAAAGATATCCCCAAGGAATCCACACGACAAGGGGTCGTCACCCACAAGTTTTCTCTACAACTCTGCACCAAGGATGTAAACTAACACCCTGAACTGCCATCACCCATAGCCTTCCTTTTACCCGAGTCAAACATAATAAAGTATACTTGCACAAAAGGGGTGTAAGTAGGGTGTGATACTAATCCTAATAGGATACCACCTAATGATTTCGAAAAGCATGCAATATAATTTTAGAAAGCAAGGAGTTTTAATACACAAAGAAAAGCGATGATAAATTCCAAGAAACGAAACTTTCAATTGAAAACAATTGTTAGGATAAAATTTTCAGAATGTTCACAAAATTAAATAGACATGTTATCTACTATAATGAACTACAAAAAACACTGAAGTACAGGGTAAAATACCACAAACACAATGAGAAACAAAATCGGGAACACCCTTAGGCACTAGATAGTCTCAGGCCCCCTATAACTCATACCTCGGTGTAAAGTAACCATAGTAAAATATGTTCTCATGCACAAGACTCTTGTAGGGAACATAACCATAACATAGTTTTCCCCAATCATCATCCACATATTTTATTTAGAGTTTTCATTATCCAAATTCTAGGTGAAACGGGGACAAAACCCATCTAGTCCACTAGTCGTAGTAGTACACATCTGCCCCGCCTTAGTACCCAAGATTCCCACTTTGTGCTCAAAACATTTTATCATTAAACACATATAAATTTCCATGTAACACACCACTAATGGTCTCATACACCCAGTATAGTAACTACACACGTTTTATAACATTTAGAACACCCAACAAAGGACATCGAGTTTCAATAAAAACAACTTCCCCAAATCTTTCCTTGTTTTTCACCCAAAACTCATTGAAAACCCTACTTTAACACCATGTACAAACTCACATTAACCAAAACAGAAGTCATATCACCTTAAAAATTTATTTTATCCCAGTACATTAGTTATAAAACAACCCACAATAAGCATCACATAGAATATCCATGTAAAGAACCTAATTCAACACCAAATTGCTACTCAAAAATAATTTTCTTGACAAATGTGACCCAAAATCTATTTTTTAGCAACAACCAAAGGAGAAGAACATTGAAAACATTATTTTCAGTGCTAATAATGTTCAATAAAATCAACTAAATAATTATAGGGAAACCATTAATGAACCAATAAAAAAATTATATGAAAAACCCCCAAATTTCACATGAAATTGGCATTAAAATTTAACTTGCACTAAAAACACCACCAAAATTCATTTTTGCAGCATTAATCAAATGAAATTGGAATTTAAATATCATAAATACATCATTATAATCATAGATATTTCATAATCATTGGAATCAGAAACCAATGTAATGAAAACCCTTGAATCACCGTGCGGAAAACATGTCGGACCACCGTAGCACTAAGAGGGACTTAGAACAAACCTAAAACCACAATAATTGACCAATAAACACCATTGTTAAACCCTGGGTTCGAAACCCTACCCCCTGGTCATTTGGTACTTCAAGAAAAGGGAAGAATCCCTAATCAAATTGAATGAAACCCTAAGCAATTTGAAAGAAAAATAAAATGGGCTAACTTACTTGAGGGATCTTGATGGAATATCCCCAAATACACCAGACACTGAATTTGACAATATCTTCAATTTAATGGAGGTTCTAACAAGGTTTATGTGGTCATTTAGGAACTAGAATTGAAGAAAAATAGTATGAATTTAGAGAGTTATGATGGAAAGAACTTACCTCTTCAAATCTCTCCGATTTTTGAAACCCTAAGATATTCTACACTCAATTCTAGTGGATATGAGTTCCAAAGTGGGTGGGAGGATACTGGGAATTCGGATGGATTCAATGTCCTTGGGTGAGGATTGGAATCACCGAAGAGTCCTTAATATTGAATAATATATTAATTAACCAAATTTAATTTTTAAAACTGAAATTGGGATTCTGGGCAGGCCCAATCTATTAAAAAACCCATATACACCTTGGTTTTGCATTTCTAAAGGCTCCAAATTGAAAATTGTGGTCTTAATATGTCAGGGGAGGCCATTTTGGAATTATAATGGGTGAAAAATAATAAAAAATGAAAATATTAATAAAAGAGAAACAATTATTTTTAAATCTGGATTTAGGCTCACGGTTTGGCCCAATTCACAAAAACACACCAATTCGTCCAAAAAATCTTGGGAAACTCCCAAAATAAGAAAATAATTAAAAATAAATGAAAAATACCTTTAAAATATGTCATTTATGTGTCAATTCTTCCCACCATGAAAACTATCCATCCTAGAAAGTCAACCTGAAGCTTGATCAAAAAATGGGAACGGATACTCTTCCTCAACCCATGACTTCCACTCCCATGTATCATGTGTATCATTACCTTGCTTCCAACAAACCCGAACCAAATGAATAGACTTCCCTAAAATAACTTTCTCTTGGGAGTCCACTATTTTCACTGGCCGCTAAAAAACTGATAAGTCATGCTCGATTTCTAGTTCTTCCCAACTCAGAAAGTGGGAAAAATCTGGGTTGTATTTCTTAAATTGGGAGACATGGAAGACGTCATGGATAGACGTCAACTGAGAAGGCAACAACAAACAGTATTTCAACTTTCCAATATGCTCGGTGATGTAAAAAGGGAAAACACATCGTGGCATCATCTTCCCTTGATTCCCCAATTGACGATGCCCCAAACGAGGGGCCACATTCAGGAATACCCAGTCACCCACAGAAAAATCTAGGTCTCGACGCCTCCGATCAGTATAAGATTTTTGATTACTCTGATCTATAAACAAGCATTTCCTAATCAATTTGACCTTATCATAAGTCTCCTACACAAGGGCCAACCCCAATAGTGATGTCTCACTTACCTCAACCCAACACAGGGGGGATTGACAAGGCTGACCATAGAGTGCCTCAAAATGAGCCATTCGATTCGATGATTGGAAACTATTATTATAAGCAAAATAAACCAGCTTAAATGGCTATCCCATTAACCTCTAAGGATCAGGACACATGCACGGAGCATTTCCTCCAAAATCTAATTCACCTGCTCTATCTGACCATCTATCTGAGTATTGTATGTTGTGATTATATTAATCTGAGACCCCAAGGCCTTATTAAGGCCTTCCTAGAACTGAGAATTGAAACAGGTGTCTCTATCTAAGACAACTGTTGATGGAATGGAATGGGGTATCACCACCTCCTGATGATACAAATGGCCCAACTCATCCACTTCACATGTATCTCTGATCAGAATGAAGTGGGTTGATTTGGTCAGACGATCAATTTCCACCCAAATGGAATTCTTACCCCGAGGTGTATGGGGTTAGCCAACAATGAAGTCCATGGAAACCTCATCCCACTTCCAAGTAGGAATGGGTAATGGATGGAGAAAACCAGAGGGCCTTTGATGCTCTGCTTTCACCTGCTAGTATGTGTAGCATCTCGATACAAAGTCATCTATGTCCCATCTTATACCAAGCCACAATAACTGCCAATGGACATCATAATAAAACTTGGTGGCACACGGATGGACATCCCACTGAGACTAATGGTTGTCCTCCATCACCAACTTCCGCAGAGATAACAACTCTACTGAATGGCCCTTAAAGCACAATATTCCCTCGAGATACGAACACCAATCAAAGGATATCTCCCCACCATGAAGAAACTTCTTTGACCACTAACAAAACTAATCATTGGGTTGTTCCTGCTGAATCAACTCCAATAGAGAAGGAGTCAATTGGACGCTCATCAAGAATGCCCCTCCACTATGTTCCCTGGTCTCCACAGGAATCTAAGTAAAGAGCCCCATCAATGTCCACTCATCACTAGACTTCCTCAAATCCAACACTATAAATCTTCTGCTCAAAGAATCAGACAGCACGTTACCCTTTCCTGGGGTATAGAAAATGTCAAAGTTGAACCCCTGTATGTACTCGATCCGACGACACTGCCACATGTTGAGGTCCATCTGCAAGAAGATATAGGTGAAGATTTTGTGATCATATTAGACTAAAAACTTCTCCCTAAAGAGGTAGTGACATCAATTCATCAAAGCATTCATCATCACTACCAACTCCATGTTAGGGGTTGGGTAGTTTTTTTCATGTGGTTGGAGTTGGCGTGATCCATATGCCACCATGTGATCATCCTACATAAGAACACACCCAAGACCCATACCTGAAGCTTCAAAATAGACCACATATCCAATACTATCCTCTAGAAAAATCAACACGGGGGGTGGTATTCAACTGGCTCTTCATCTCCTCAAAAGATTCTTGACATTCTGGACCCCATACAAACTTCACCCCTTTCCGGGTGAGCGCGGTCATCGGTGAAGCAAGACGAGAGAAATCCCGAACCAATCAACTATAATAACCAACCAGGCCAAGGAAACTCCTGATCTTGAACACATTCTTTAGCTGCTCCCAAGACATAACTGCACTAATCTTATCGGGGTCCACTAAAACCCCCTTCTCAAAGATCACATGCCCTATAAATCTTACTCCCCTAATCCAGAAAGTTCACTTTGACAAATTTTCATAGAGGAGGCGATCCTGAAAAGTGCCCAAGACGATCCTCAAGTGATGTTTGTGTTCCTCCTCAGAGCCAGAGTATACTATAATTTCATCCATGAATAACACAAAAAATGAATTCAGATACTGATGGAACACCCTATCCAAGAGTTCCATAAAAACCGCTGGAGAATTGGTCAATCCGAAGGGAATGGATAAATATTGAAAGTGGTTGTACCTGCTTCGGAAGGTTGCCTTATGGATATCTGACTCCTTGACCCTAATATGGTGATAGCCCAAAAACAAGTCTATTTTTTAGAACCACTTTTCCCCCTTCAACTGATTGATTAAATCATCTATTCTGGGAAAAGTGTATTTGTTCTTAATTGTTACCTTATTCAGCTTCTGGTAGTTGATGTACAACTAGAGGGATCTGTCATCCTTTTTCACGAACAAAACAAGGGCTTCCCAAGGAGAGACGCTTAGGTGAATGAATCCTTTAGATTATAGGTCATCTAGTTGTATCTTTAATTCCCTCATCTCGGTGTTGGCCATGTGATAAGAGGGAAGAGATATCGGTTGTGTCCCCGGTGCCAGAGCAATCGAAAGCTCCACATCATGCTCTGGGGGTAAACCTGAGAAATTATCTAGGAATACCTCTGGACACTCATTATCTACATGTGGTAGTGCAGCTCCATAGGAAATACCATCATCCTATAGAATGAGAGATGATAACTGGAAGGTAAGACTTCCCAACTCTAGGAGTGGGGGTCCTACACGACTCGACCAAGGACCCCATTCTCCCCTAAAAACATGAAAACTCCCATCAAGTGCCGTGAAACTCACTCACCACCTATAGAAATAAATGTGTGCTTGGAAGTGTACTATCCAATCCATGCCAAGTATTTTGTCAAATAGTTCCATATCTAAAACTAGGAGGTCCCACTCTATCTCAACCCATAACACGGAAAGCGCACACGAGGAGCACCTGAGGCCCTACACCTTTTTCTTTCCCAGTGGTGTCACCAACTCTTTCGTGAAAGACATTCACTCAGTTGAAAAATTAAGAATTTCCACAGAATAGGAATAAATAAATGATATAAAGGAACTAGTATCAAAAAGAGCAACAACTATAGAAGATGAAATCAGAACAGTACCTCAAACTATCGACGATCCCTCCTCTGATCCTGGTGGTGCCTGATCCACTACATGGAGATGTCAAGTCTCTACTTGAGGTTAACTGCTAGTCTGTGGATGTTCCCTAAACTGAATCTACCCAGAAGATGACCCAACCCTACCACCACGACCTCTAAATTGAGATCCCCCAATCCTCAATGGCTCGGACTGTGGTGGCACTCCTCTTGAAGCCACTGACCCTATCCCACTCGGGAGTGGACGTGCCACACCGCATATGCGCTGTAAATGCCCCATACCTCCACACTGGTAACAATGATTTGTAGGAAGTGGACATGCTGGTCAGATGTTCCCAGGCTTCCCACACCAGTGGAACACGACTGATCTCACATCAGAAGCCGCATATGCGCTGTAAATGCCCCATACCTCCCGCTTCCTTTTCTTATCTGAGGAGATGCCACTACCCACTGTTGATACTGAACTAGAGAAACCAGCCCTGCCTTTCCTATCAATATCCACCATGCATTCCCGATCAATGACCTCAACATAGGTCCTCAGTTTAAACACGAACACCTGGGAGTATATCTCTGGTCACAATCCTTTCTAAAACCTATGGTCCTTCACCTACTCATTGGAGATGATTTCTAGAGCATACCGAACAAAATAAATGAAACTATTGGCATACTCCATCAAAGATAGATTCCCCTGAACAAGGTCCATGACCTCTCTGGACCTAGCATAAGCCAATACATTAGGGCAGTATTGTTCATTGAAGACGGCCTTGAAATCTCCCCAGCGCATCTGCTCATTCTTCCCTATCTAAAGCACTGACTCCCACCCCTTATGGCTGGGACCCTCAAACAATAAGGAATCATGCTTCACCTTGAGTTCCTTAGTTTTTTCTAGGAACTCAAACATAATCTCAATCTTCTCAAGCCATTCCTATATTTCCTGGGGTTCTGAGATGCCTCGGAAGGATGGAGGCCTATTTTTTAGAAACACCTAAGCTTTATATTTTTTTGGACCCAGTCATTCTAACCTAGTATGAATAAGAGTAGGAGTTGGTTCTTTCCCCAAATCTTGGATATCTTGGACCACAACCTCAACTAGCCTCTGATAAATCGGTGTGGGAGAACACTCTCCGGCTTACTCCCATTGGTGTGTGGGAGCATTCCAGGGAGGCATGTTCAAAGAAAATACAATAGTCACAAAACAATAATCAATACCAAAATTCTGAAAATTTTAATCAAATACATCAAATATAAATAATCTAAACACATTCTAGTATTTAAAGAAACATCTACTCCACATCCGCTCGATGTCTACATGTGGTCTGAAACCCACATGTCTCACCTGGAAGTGAAGTCATTCCATAAATTCCAACATCCCCTAGTGACTAAAGGTATTCCTTGAAAGGTGTGGGCTAGGAACCCTACTCACAACCAAATCCTCTATCCCCCATATTCCTAGATCCTATCTATCCGGACTCATCCCAAAATAGCAATACAACCCAAAAACATTAACCTCCTTTGATCCCATTTTTTCACGAACCGAATCTGGTTGCCACCATACAGGAACCCAACCCAACCTGTGACAAGTCTCGAAAAGAGTTCCCTATCCCCATGGGCTAGAAAAAGTGCTTCTGTATTGTTAATTTAGTTTTGGGAATGATTTACCAGAGTATGAGTGCATAAAACATTAAAAACAATCCATAATAAAAATATGGAATTTTCGACCCAAACAAGTCTTAAGAAAGAACCAGAACTGAATAAATTGGTTTAAGGATAATAAAATTTGTCTGAATAAAAATAAAGACAACATCATGATAGCCAAAGGAATCCATACAACAAGGGTTCATCACCCACAAGTCATCTCTACAACTCCGCTGCATGGATGTGAACAAACACCTTGAACCGCCATCACCCATAACCTTCCATTTACCTGAGTCAAGCATAATAATGTATACATACACTCAAGGGGTGTAAGTAGGGTGTGATCCTATTCCCAATAGTATACCACCCAATGATTCCAATGATCATGCAATACAATGTGAGAAAGCAAGGAGTTTTAATACACAAAGAAAAGAAGAGATAAATTCCAGGAAATTAGACTTTCAATTGAAAAGAAATTTCAAGCTAAAATTTTCATAATGTTCACACAATTAATTAGACATTTTAGATACTATAATGTACTGCCAAAACCTACCCAATATGGGGGAAAATATCACAAAAACAATGAGAAACCAAATCGGAAACACCCCTAGGCACTAGATAGACTCGGTCCCCATATACCTCATACCTCGGTGTAATGTAACCATAGTAAAATCTATTCTCATGCAAGAGCCAGTAGTAGGGAACATAAATATAGCCTAGTTGTCCTCAATAATCATCCACATAGTTTATTTAGAGTTTTTTATCCAAATTTTCAATGAAATAGGGACAAAACCCATCTGGTCCACTAGTCGTACTAGTACACATCTGCCCCACCTAGGTACCCAGGCTTCCCCCTTTGTGGTCAAACAATTTCAGCATTAAACACATATCAATTTTCTTGTAAAACACCACTACTATTCACATACCCCTATTATAGTAACTACACACATTTTATACTATTTAAGACACACAAAAAAGAACTTTGAGTTTCAATAAAACAGACTTGTCCAAATCATTCCTTGGTTTTCACCCAAAACTCTTTGAAAACCCCACTTTAACAACATGTTCATGCTCACATTAACCAAAAAAGAATTCAAATCACCTTAAAAATTTCTTTAAACCCATTACATGAGTTATAAAACAACACCCAATAAGAATCACACAAAATATCCATGTAAAAAACCAAATTCAACACCAAATTGCTACTCAAAAATCATTTTCTTGACAAACATGACCCAAAACCAATTTTGAAGAAACAATAAAAGGAGAATAACAATTAGAACATTATTTTAATCTCTATTAAAGGTCAATAAAATCATCTAAATAATTATAGGGATGCCCTTAATGAACCAACAAATGATTTATATGAATAAAATCCCAAATTTCACATGAAATTTGCATTAAAAATTCACTTACAATACAAACACCACTAAAACTCATTTTTACAGCATTAATAAAATTAAATTGGAATTAAAATATCATAAATACAACATTATAATAACAAATATTGCATAAACATTAGAATCACTTACCAATGTAATGAAAACCCTTGAATCACCGTGTGAAAATCATGTCACACTACTGTCGCACCAAGAGGGACATAGAACAAACCTAAAACCACAAGAATTGACCTATAAACCCCATGGTTAAACCTTAAGATTGAAACCCTACCCTCTGGTCATTTGGTACTTCAAGAAAAATGGAATAATCCCTAGTCATATTTAATTAAACCCTAAGCAATTTGAAAGAAGAATCAAATGGAATAACTTACCTGAGGGATCTTGAAAGAATCTCCCCAAATACACTAGTGGCTAAAGTTGAAAATATCCATAATTAAGGGATGGTTCAAAAAAAATATGAGGAGGTAATTGAGGAACCTTAATGGAGGAAAATGTGTAATAATTGAGAGAGTTATGATGGAAAAAACTTACCTCCTCAAATCTGGACGATTTTAGAAACCCTAAGATGTTATGCACTCAATAGAGATGGATATGAGCTTCAAACTTAGTGGTTGGATACTAGGCATGTAGTAGGGTTCAATGGGCTTGAGTGAGGCCTAGAATCACCTAAAATATTTAAAATGGAATAAGATATTAATTAAACAAATTTAATTTTTAAAAATGGAATTTGGCTTCCAGGCCTGCCCAATCCCTTAAATAAAAACCCATATACACCTTGGTTATGAATTTATAAATGATCCAAATTGAAATGGTGGTGTTAATATATCAGGGGGTCCTTATAAGAATTGTAATTGGTGAAAAATATTAAAAAACAAAAAAGTTATAAAAGAAAAAAAATTATTTTTAATTATGGAATTGGGCTCGCGGTTTGGCCCAATTCACGAAAACTCACTCATTCTTCCATAATAGCTAGGGAAACCCCCAAAACAAAGCATGAATGAAAAATAAATGAAAAATAACATTAAAACATTTCATGTATGTGACACTAGGAGCATCCATTATCCATGTACCATGTATTTTTATTTGTAATTTCTTTATTTTCATGAAAATAAAAGAGTTAGACTTTCAAAATCCAAACATTCTTGGATCAAGAAATTTCAGAAAGTCAAATTTTAGGAATCCACATTTTCTTAGAAAAATATGGTTTATGAAAACCTAAAGATTGGATTTTATTTAAAGAACAATTTTTCTCCCAATTTCCACCGCACTGATATTTACTAAAAAAATAGAGCACTTTTGTGAACAAAATAGATATTACTAAATACTGGTTTTGAATTAGTATAACCAAATCAAGAATTATTTCATAAAGGATGAATTTGAGAATACATATAGTCAAAATTTTCATTACTAGTGGTAATGTTTTACAGACATTTCCTTAGGGAAAAAATATATGACTTTAGTTTAATAACCATGTTTTATCCTCAAGGTTATTAGGTTTAGAACTCGAGTTAGCCTGTATAATATTTTTCTTAGAAAATGCATTTTCAAAATCCTTATAAAGATTATCCATTTCAGAATTAACATCCTTGAGTTTTTAATAAATACTTACACATTCAAAAGTTTTTTGTTCATGATCTTTATAATGATATGATAATTATTTGGTTAAGATAGAAATTCTATAATTTTCAATCTCAAGTTTTTTCTTCTGTTTATAATTCTCATTTTCAAGTAATTTGGGGTTGTTGGGTGAATCTTATACGCCTGTAAGTGGCTCTCATCCTAGGGTTCTCCTCTCACCGTCGTGAGCTTCATCGCTGCGGATGGCGCAACATTCCTCTTCGAGCTCATCAGGTTTTGGTAGAGGCTCTTTGCTGCATTGGCGATAGGCGTATTAATGGTCTCCTCTCTTTGAGAGGCACTATGGGTTTCTATGGCTATTGCTTCGGATCTGTGGGTGTAACATCGGATCGTCATCGGCATACTCTTCGGAGTGCTTCGGGTTCTGTTCAGCAGCTTGTTGTTGTCCTATGGTGAGTTTCTCTTCATTTGAAGGTCATGCTCATGCGTCAGCGGTTTGTTGTTATGTCTCTTCTCTGGTGAGTGAGTTAGGGTTTCTCTGTGCCTGATGCGGCTGGTGTGCTCGGTGGTGGCGGGATTTGCCGGTTTCCTGTTCGGTGTGATTTTGGGGTGTTTGTTTTTTCTTCTTCTTTTCTTTTTCCTTTGCAGGGTTTCGAGCCATAGTTATTTTCTGTTCATGTGCCTTCATGAGAATGGGTTGAATCTGTTCCTCAATGTTTCGAGGATGATGTTTTTGAGTGCATGGATGGTTTTAGACTATGGTAATGGATTTCTGCGATTTCTTCTGATGATATCTGGCTTGCACCATTGATTCATTTACAAATTGGTGAATGGTTTGAAATCCGGCGATGCCGTTGGACACTTAAGGTCCATGAGGATAGTGGCAAGACTGGGTTGTCTCACTGGAGACCTAGCCGGAGGTGGCGTTGGGATTCGCAACGACTCACATCTTGAGTTCGATTCGGATAGGAACAAAGATGCATCTTCCGAGGTAACGCAGCAATCGAGTGTTTCTGTTTTCGAGGTCAGCGCGTGAGGTCTCAGGTCACGTGTCGGGGCTCGTGGATCAAGGTGATGATGGCGGTGGAGATGAATTTTGAATTTTTAATTTTAAATCTGAATGTTTAAGTTTGAATTTTGAGGGTCTGTTTGGTTACCGATTTTCTTTAAACCGGCTTTGATAAAATAAAAAAAATGATTTCTTGGCTGGCATTTTCAAGTAATTTGGAATACCTAGACCCTTAATCCTATGTAGGGAAACAATTATCTTTATCAGAAGCGAGTTATTCATATAAAGAGTTAAAATATTTATTATCGGTATAATTTTTATTCAAAGATACATTAGTAATAGATTCATCATTGTATACCTTAGCCATTATACAATGATTTTCAATGGGTAGTTTGGCTGTTACACCAAGATTCTTCTAGCTAGAGGATTCATGCACTGAAGATTCATCTGAAGAGTCACTACCACTGGAACTCCAGGTTCCATTAGCATTCAAAACATTCTTAGCCTTAGTCTTGTAATACTTCTTCATGTTTCTATGATAATGTGTTTCTTTCTTGTGTTTTGTTTTAAGCATGGGAAAATTTGGCCTGATGTGTCCGTCTCTTTTGGATTCATAACAATTGAATTGTGAATCTTTATTGTCCTTTATTTGTTTCTTTTTATATCTATACTAAAATTCTTTCTTTCACACTACCTTGTTCATTCATTATACAAGATTAGCTAACTCATTCTCAGAATGTTAGCATTCTCTAAACTCAGATAGAATAGTGACTTTCTTAGACTTAGATCTTGTAACCCCTTATAGAGTCTTGGATTTCATAGTATTAAAGGCTAAACTTCCATTGAAATTCTTATTTTTAATCATATTACCATCTATTTTCATTCTTGTCTCATGTTGAAGATGATTTCTAAAAATTTCATCAAGAGTAATATTAGAAACATTCTTGTTCTCATCAATATTTTTACTTTTTTATTCCCACTCATTTGGCATGTTATCAATTATCTTGTCCATGAGAGTATCATCATCAAGACCTTCCTCTCCCATATATTGAATAGTGTTGGTGATAGTCATAAATCTTGGTTGTACTTTGCAAACAGGACCTTCATAAGGAAATAGAATCTCGTGATATTCAGCTCTCTACATAGAACCTCTAGTTTCTATCACTTTTGAAGCCCCAAAATGAGTAACCTCCAGTTTCTTCTAGATGAAATTGGTATCTTCACAAGGATATATTTGAATATATATGTTTCTAGTCATAGAACAAAACAATGTATTACATACCTTGTAATTTAATTGATATTCTGATGTTTCTTGATTAGTGAAGGTTTTGACCTCCTTGTTTGGAATTTTGTAATCTCTCATAAGAATGATTAAATTATCCCCTCTAGTGTTAATGAAAATTGCCTTCATTATATCTCTCTAGTACTCATAATCATTACCATAAAAAATAAGTGGTCTAGTAGGATTTAGATTTTCAATTGAACATACATTCGTTTCATCCATTCTATAAGAAAATATATGTCAAACAAAACATATTAGTAGTAAAAATTTATAAACAGTGAAAAAAATCATTAAGCAAAACTTATGAATGAAAAGTTAGAAGAAGGAAAAATTAAGCAAGAAAACATATATGTGAGTATATTTATTTTAGAGATCTCCCACTAATACGAATTTTAGGATCGAAATAAATAATTTATATGCTCAATTACAAGAGGGGGTGAATTTTCAGTTTAAAAACATTTGTTTTTAACCTGAAAGAAAACTATATTTAACAAAGTTCAATAAGGTAAATTCACAAAGCCTCTTTTAGTTCTACGAAACAATCATGATTAGGTTTTAGAAATATGAATCCAGAAATGAGACTCATAAACAATATTCTTAAAGTAATATTCTACATTAAATAGTATAAAATCTTATTTAATAGATTAATTAAAGTACAATGAAGTATACAAATGTTATACTTTATTTTTTTATCAAAATACAGTGAAATAAAACTTGAAACAAACACAAGTAACAAGTAGAAAATATTTTAACCCAAAGATTAGGGTATCCAAGAACCATAGATAAAGGACCCTTGATTTATACATTCATGAAATTTTTTCTTACCCATACTAGGGAAAGAATTTTATTGGAATATCAGAATCTGTCTTGATATCCCTACCAGCCCTCAATCTTTAAGGTAGTCGGAAACACTGTCTTCCTATCCCTAGAAGTCCTCAATTGTACTCAGCAAAAATATGATTCACAAAAATAAAGTTTTAACAATATGTTATAACCCTCATAAAGCATGAGAGTCTTTATCTCTCTTGAAATCACTTCACAGCTTGTAATCTCTAGGTTGTTCAACAGATTTGTGTGAGCTCATTCAAATGAGCTCAAATTTATAGGCATAACATCAACTGTCAATTCCTTGCTCTAACAGTCATATTTTTCAATGAATCTCATAGGGAATTGTACACATGTAACTAAACTAATGGTTTGATAGAAACAGATTGAATGACATCATTTCTTCACAATAGAATTTGTAAGGAAAAATTAAGTTACTTAACCAGATATATTTTTCGGCATATAATGAAAAATAGAATTCAGAGTACAACAAAATAAACATTTAGAGTCTATAAGACATGGATATTAGGATTCTATTTTATACGGAATTCAGAATCTGAATTATATAGATTCTGGAGTCTGAATTATAATGAATTCATAGTCTATATTTGGAGGAATTTGGAGTTTGAATTCTGAGGAATTCGGAGTCTGAATTCTAAGGGATTCAAAGTTTTAATTATGAGAAATTAGAGTCCAAATTTTAAGGAATTCGGAGTTTTAATCCTGAAGAATTAAGAGTCTAAATTATGAGGAATTAAGAGTCTTAATTTGAAGGAATTCAGAGTCTAAATTCGAAGGAATTGAGAGTCTGTATTATAAAAAATTCAGAATCAGAATTCTAAGGAATTTGGTGACTGAATTATCCAGAATTCGGAATCTAAATTCTATATATTACAGAGTCTAAATTATGAAAAAATTGGAGTCTTAATTATAATCTATTTGGTGTCTTAATGTAAGTGAATTCAAAGATCGAATTTCATAGAATTCGGAATCTAAATTTCAACGAATTTAGAGTCTAAATTTCAGAGAATTCACAATATGAATTTTAGGGAATTCAGAATCTGAATTTTAGAGAATTTAGAGTCTAAAAATATGACACTCTATATAAATGGAAGTATAAGATTATAAGGTATTACACAAGAATCAGAATTTCAGACATAGTAATAAAATGAGTTTGATTTAGAGAGATTATAAAATGAAACAATGAAAATAAAGGTAAGGATAAAAATTTCCTTAAGGAAAGGAAAATTTTCTTATGAAAATAATCCTTAGGGAAATATGATTTTCCTTAATATAAATTGTTTCTGATTTTAAAAATAAAGATAAATGGAAAATTCATAAAAAAACCTTATTTACTCAACATGAATTCCCCTATAAATGTCTCCCTTTCCATAAGGATCGTAAAAATAATTGGAATAATTTGGAAAATAATTGACATTATCAAAGTATATGTAAGAACCATTTCAGGTGAAGTGGTGAATGATAAATAATGATTGTTGGTTTATTTATAGGGATATATAGACATTTTACATTAATACCCTTAGTCAATAAGATTGTTTTTCATTATTATTGTCTTTTTGTAGACACATTTATCTACTCGTTGAGTTTATTTAATAATATAATCAAAATTGTGTCATAATTGGGGACTATAAACATATTATATTAAAATATTATCTATGATAAATTTTTATGTTTTAAATATAATTTAGGAAGTAATATTATAAAATATTTCTTAAAGGATAATATTTTTTAATGATGTTTTTAGTAATTTTTTAATGTTCTTCATTTTTAATATTTTATAAAAATTATTAATTTTCAAATAATATGTGATTTTATTTAAAAATTAAAATTATTATATATTGAATACTATTTTGATTAGATAATTTTCACTTTTTTACTCATCACATAAATTTTTCTTAAGTCAATATTTTGTGAATTTTCTGAATTTTTTTGGGGAAAAGTCAAAATTAAATTTTTATGAGCACTGTGATTTTAAGACATAATTATTTTTTTGAATATGATTCAAACATTTAGGAAAAATTTAATTCAATAAAAATTTCAATCAAAACTATATAAAATAATTTTAAAAAATAAATTTTTTTAATTTATAATTTACATTTTGGAACCAAAAATTAGATGCTTGAGATAAATATATTTCATGGTTTGTATGAATTAAATGGTTTGTTTGGGAGGTAATTTTTTAATTGGAAATGTTTTTTAATTCCTAAAAACCTCATGAAATCATTATTAATAAATAAAATTAATTCTAATTCATTTCACTAATTTTTTTTGGATCATATGATAAAATAACTAATATTTTTACCATTAAAAACACCCCTTCAACAATAAATTCCCCTTTCAATCATCATATTCCAAAATAATGACTTTGAGAATAAATTACCTTTCAACATCCCTCTCAATAGTCTCTAAAATTTTTTTCTATGTTTCTATGTATCCCCTCTCTATATTTAAAAATAATCTTCTCAATGTAATGGGTCTCTTCCTCAAATTTTTCATTTCAAATTATTATTTCATATAAGTATTTTGATTCACAATTAATTATGTCATAAATTGTATATAAAACACCCCATTATTATTCATATGACTTCATATTAATGATATATTTCATTCCCATCTCATTAAATCCATTCCAAGATTCCTTTTGTTTACCCTTTATGCTGTAGAAATAATTGTTCATCCCCATTTCTATTAAAATCACTTTTAAATTACAATTTGTTTGGATATGAAATATTATTATGAATTATTTAATTGAGGTCATTATAATGTTATGAATTATTGAATAATATTCCATCTCATCATACTTCCTTTATAATCCATTATAATTGTAAGTATTTCTTGTAATAATAAAACCACCCTAAATTTGAAAAAAAACATTTTTGTGGTTTTCCTTTCAACAAAATAACTATATGGATACTACATGTGGATGTGGATTTTTAATTGTTATACCTTGGGGTAAAAACCCCAAAATTGGACATTGGATTTAATCTGATCATCACTTAGTGAATGATAAAGGGTCTTTCAAAACACCAAATATGAAACTCTTGGGTGATTTTCCTTGGACAATTCACAAACACTTTATGAGCTATAATGATGGATCATGATATATGGATTAAGATACATCAAAAATTTATTTTTCCTATTTCATTTATATACCCTCCATCACTTCTTGTTATTATTCTTTAAATTCAGTTACTACCATCTACATTTTTAACATCATGTAGTTTTTAAATCTGATTATTAGATATTCACTAAGATAGCTACATTAATCCATTGAAAGGGTTTCATTACCATCCAATTATTAAAAAATATTCCTGTAATATTTCACTGTCCAAATTTCCCGTGGATTTTACTTGTTTTTTATATTTCAATGTTCTTATGTACATGTGGAATAATGGAAATATGATCTATGCATAAAATGATCCATCACTAAATTTTTCATTCTTTATCATTAGCTATGAATGAATTTTATTCTAATTAATTTTCCTTTTGAATTCCCTTTCATCATTATTATTATTGAAGGGTCTTCATGTATACACTAATTCATTAATTTAAATCTCAAATTATTGAATAAACCATATACCCAACACAAAAAAATTTTATTTGTATTTGGAGACAATTTTTTATGGTTTTAAATTGATTATTGATCTAAATTCCCACGTTGTCCAATGTTTTACTAAATTGTGGGAAATTAGGAATAATTAATGAAAATATATTTAAGTGAATAAAAAATGTTAATTTTTGATTTCAATCTCATATATGGATTTTTGAATCATATATTCTTTTTAGGTGTTTAATTTACCAAAGATTATGTCAGACACATGAAAGCCTTCATCCAAGGGGTGATGGACCACTTAGCTAGCCAAAGAGGTTTATACATTCGTGTAGCCAACTAGGAGGGCCCGCTATATCCTGAAGAGAATGGTGTAATTAATCATGTGTGGTTTCCCATTTGGGTTATTCCAATGGGTAGTATATTCTGGGCCAAGGCCTGCATGGTTCATGTGGTTCGTGTGGCCCATGTGTGTGCATGTGTTATAGGGGAAACCTTATCTAATGCAATAGATAAGATCCCTCACCATATGACTTTGATTATAATGGAATTAAACACCTTTTTTGTGTTCTTATTTGATATAAAAAATATAAATGGTATTGTTTATCCTTTTAAAATATTACCTCATTCATGATAGGATACATGTTCTATCTAACTCAGTAGTCCTCCGCCGCTTGAGATAAATATCTTCCACTAAAACTCATTAGAATATATAATTTCTTATTCTTCTAAATATCTCTATATAACCATCTCTATCTCCTTAAAACCAAATACCCCTTGGATCATCAATTGAACCTCAGAGACCCCCATAATGAACAATTCAAACTCCCTTTAAACCCTATGAAGATTGGAGATATTGAGGGAGAATTTTTCACTGTTTCCACTTCACACCATGCTTACATCACTATTAACTAGTTTAGCTCTATCTATTTCCACATGGAAATTCCATGTTTCACCTCATGCATTTTACCATGGAAAGACATTTCCCTAGTGTAACCATTCCACGCTCCATTTACAACACCTGATACGATCGGGTGTATCTTCAAGAATACGCTGGGAATATCTTGGGTATCTTTTTAGGAGAATATTGCAAGAGTATTTGAGTCTTAGGGATCCATTCCCACATTCCATACTTCTTCTTCTTTATTCATATTGTTCTTTTTAATATTTTTTATTTTATATTATTTATTTTTTTTATTGTTTTATTTTTCTATGTTTATTTTTTTGTTTATCTTTTATATCTATCCCCCTCATTCTATTCAATTTTTTTATTTTTGTCCCTTATTATATTCTTTTTCATATTACCATCATGACCTTTAACCCGCAAAAATAAGGGCATAACATGAGGTTTAGAATGAGAGAGCTAAGTGTTGTTTTTATTTCAATTTTCACATATGTTTATATGTTATATTAATTTATTTGGGAGAAAGGGAGATGTTCACAAGTATAGAGATTTTCCACCATGATACAAAACACAAACTCATTTAAATTTTTTTCTTAAATATTTTTCATACCTTATACTATATATAATTTCATTATGTGGTGAAGTTTATTCGTTTAGTGGATGAAACAACATAAAAATAGAGTTAGGTCCCCTATGGTGTCACACTCTCGATTGAGGTGTTATAGGATCCTTTATTACAAGTGGAGGAAGAATTAATATTTTTATAGGAATTCAAGATTTAACCCCACTAAAAAATGAATAAAAATTAATTAATGAGATATCTGAATTCAATTATCAAACTAAATTTTAACACCAATAAAGAATATTATGGAACCTATAAACCAAACCAAAAAGGCCAAGTTATTTATTTTCTAATAATATTTTATCTTTTCATGTTAGTATATATTTTAACATTTAATTTATCTTCTTAAATTCAATTTATTTACAATAATAAATAAAAATAACCAAAAATAAGTAGTTTAGGTGAATGTGACTAGTTAGGTTAATAATTGGAAAAACAATTCAAGTGAGACAACCCTAGTGAGCCATTACGCTATATTAGAAAAAAAATTACTTTTACCATTCCATATGATAGGAGTGTGTCAAAAATAGTATCATTTTTAGGGAACCAATCATTAGTTTAAATAAATTTTCTATTTTCATGTCATTGATAGTATTCATTGATTTTAGATATAAACCTATTAAAAAAATTCAATGTAACATTTCAAATATGTGACTGGTAAAATCACAGTTAAAATTATTGAGGCATATTTTAAAAATCCCTTATCCTTGAAAACCACCTTTAAATTAATCCTTGTTTTTTTCCGTAGAGATGATGAGTGACCTTATTATGGATGAGCCATGTTTTAATCCATTTTATTCATTCCTACCCCATATAAGTATTTTCATTATATTTTTAAGCTGAAGTGTGGGTTTGAATGTATTTATGAAGAAATGGATAATTTATATTGTAAGTAGGATGTTTGTGGGTGCTACATATGTGGATTGGGGATGGTTTGTATTAATTTTACACTTTATTGTTTTCCTCAATTGAATAAAAAAATAAAAATTGATAAGAGGGTCAAAAAATGATAATAAAGGGTTGTGACTTAGATTAATAAAAAATCACCATCATTGAATCAATGGTTTTTATCATATGTGGTTAACTGGTGGATATGAACTTTATTCTAAGAATAAAATTCCAAAAAATTGAAAAAAGTACCTTTTAAAAAAGGGTATAAAAGTATAGAAAAATTCAAGAGGGTGAACCAATCATTTATTATCCATTATATTTATCAATAACATACATTGATTTTGGTGAAATTGGTAGTTTTTACAATCATATGGGAAGCATTTCATTACACTTTCACGTTTAATAACATGTTTTATACATTAAGAATGAAGCCTCCTCCTTTCACATAAATTTTTTAAAAACAATCCTACCAAAATTAAGTGATAGAGACATTAAAACATTTATTTAAAATTCCTCATGATTTCATGTTTCTTTTTATTTTAAAGTTTAGAGAAAATTGTTCCTTTACAAGACCGTGGATAAGGATCATGTTCTAATGATGTGATTTTAAATATCTTTGTATTATATCATGTGTGATGAGTGTAAAGATTCAATAGTGAGGTGGATCAGGACTTCGAATGTTTAATAATAATAAATTGAGGAACATGAAGGAATTATAAGATAGTTACCATCATTTTCAAATGGGACAAAATAAATAATTGAGTTGATTATTTCATTAAAAATTAAGAAATTAAATTCATATTTTATATGCAATTTTAAAAATCTTAATTGACAATCATAGTTGGTTAATTTTAATAATTTTTAAATTTAATATTGACAACATTGGTTCACCTTTAGTTCCTTGAAAATATTTTATTCTTGAGGACAATCATAGTTTAAGTATGTTTATATTTGACATACTCAATTTTCATGCATATTTTTAAACAATTATCAATAGATTTAAATGGTATGTTGATAAAAACTCCATTTATTACAATGTTATATTAAATTATGGGGAATTAGTAATATGGAATTAAAAAGGTTTTGAATGAATCAAATAATGATAATTTTGTATTTAAATCTTTTATATGAATTTTTTAATCTTATATTTTATCAAGTGTTTTCCAAAAATTATATCATGCCTAAGAAAGCCTTCATCTAGGGGAATCCACCACTTATCCATACAAAGAGGGTTGGATGGTAATAGAGCCCACTAAGAGGTCCCACTTTATCTGGTATAGAATGAGGGTATCAAGAACATCTGGTGGCCCGATGGGGGTCAATGCCACTGGTTATATAGTATGGGTCAAGGCCTTCGTGGGCTGCATGGTGCATGTGACCTGTGTGTGTCTATGTGACTTATATGATCACATCCTTGTTATTGGTGATCCAATCCCTCATAAAATTACTTTAATGGTAAATGATTGCCTCTAATATATCTTTTTCTAATGTGGGACAACAATTTAAGTGTTATTTCACATCCTTTTAAAATCTCAAATCACTCACACTCGGTCACCCATGCCGCACAACTCCGATGTTCTCCATTTATTGAGATCACCTACATCCTCTGAAACTCATCAAAATACACTATTTTTATGCCCCAAAATCCTTGGGTTGATCGATACACAACTTATGAATACTGAAACCTTTTGGGATCATTTTTGTCACCTAATACGGCCCCAATGATAAATAAAATGATAAATCCCTCATACTAATTTGATGGATGGTGGTATTGAGGGATAATTTTCCACCACTTTCTCTACCTACCATGCTTTATTCACTTATACTAACTACCTCTTGAGCCACTTCCACATGAAAATTCTACATTTCACCCCATTCATGTTTCCATACAAATTTGATGGCCATCTGGGAGTAGTACACTCTTAATTTAAAACACCACACATGCTCAGGTGTGTCATTGAAGATAAACTAAGAATATATCATATATCCAATGAAGATGATCTTTTATGAGGATTTTGGTCTTATGGATTATTTCTAACTAACTTATAAAAAGAGGAGGTGTTTCCATGACAAGAGAGCTCAAAACTACTATGAGGTGAGGCCACATGCTGGCTCGAAGGTGCTTGAAGTTTTCTTCTTAATTTTATTTTTTTATATTTATTATTATTGTTATTTGTTTTTATAGGTGATTTTAATTTAGTTATTTTAACAATAGTACAAGAATTTTTTATTATCCAATGATTGTTCCACCTGTTTCCATTCTTCTTATACTTCCTCTTATTTTGTATTATATTTTATTTATTCTTCTTCTTCTTTTATTTTTATTTTATTATTTTAGGTGTTTAATTTTTTTTTCTCACCCTAATTTCTTTTATTTTTATTTTATTTATTTCCCTTCTTCTCTTATTTCTCACCTTAACACCATGACCTCTTCCCCAAAAAATTAGGTGTTAACCCGAGGCTTGGCCTCGAGGAGGTAAGTGGTGTTTATATTTCATTTTTTAGATAAATTCATATGTTTTATTTAAATTTATGGAGAGAAAGAGTTGTGTTCCTGGGTATGGATATTTTCTACCATGAAACTGAACTCAATCCCAATTTTATTCATTTTTTAAACCCTTTTTCCTTATTTCTACTAAACATAATCACTTCATAAGAAGATTTTGATCCATTTAGTGGATGAAACAACATATGATGGATTCAAGTTATTGAAGGTGTCAAACTATCAATTTAGGTGTTCCATCAACCTTGATTATATGAGGAGGGGGAATTAATATTTATAAAGGCATTCAATATTTTCCATCACTAAATAATATAGTAGTAAATCATGCATGAGATTTCAGAATTTAAATAGAAATATAAATTTAAACACCAACAAGGAGAATGATGGAACCCATAAACCAAACCACAAATGCTGATTTCTTTCTTTTATAATCATATTATATCATTTCATGTTAGTATAAATTTTATCACTTCATCTATCTTCTCAAATTCCATTTTTTCATAGAATAAATAAAAGAAATGAAAATAAGTATTTTTTGTGAAATATATTAACTTTTTGAATGATTGAGAAACATCCTCAAGTGATATGACTGTAGTCAGCCTCTATGCAATATTAGGAAAATAAATTTTTTTCACTCCTAAGATATGCGTGTGTCAATACCATTAATTTGATTAAGTAAAAATACCCCATATTTCATTATCATTATTGAAGGGTATTTTCACCGAAGGATACATACATTCATTAGACATGAGATTATTTTTTTTGGGTTCATATAATGATTATTTATTGATTTATGTAAACCCTATTTATATAAAACCCATTAATTAATCTATATAAATGTTGTTCCTTAATAGTGATCTAATTCAATGAGTAAAGAAATAATCTCTAAAGATGACATGTTAGTGATATGTTAGAAGCAAATCTTGGTAATGTTTTTTTATACCTTTGTCCACAGACTTGGTAGTATTTTTATGAAACCCCAGTGATGAATTATAGTTATATTTTTATGAATGTCTCGTGTTTATGTTGTAGTAACATCTCCGTGTTACGCCCCATATACTTAATATCGTTTTATTCCTTATGTACATATGATCAAGTTATGACTCTTGTACTTATGATCATGTTATGAATCATATTCTTATGATAATGTCATGAATATTGTCCTCATTTTCATTTTCTCACATCATTAATCATATTTAAATCATGATATTTATTAATGACCTGTTTTCATTTTTAATCCCCAACTAAAATTTATATCTCCCCATTTTCTTATGTTTCTTAATCTCCCCATGAATTTAAATTAAATGGATTCATCTAAGGGAATGACATGTGTGAAGAATCATTATGGAATAAATGTATTATGTACCATATACATAGATGTAAATCTACCTATTTCTCAAAGACACTAAACATTTGATACTGGTAGTTTTTTGTAATTCATGTAATGTATTAAAAATTATGTATTTTTAGCATGATATTAGGAAGTGAGAGTCTAAGGGATCTTATAGATAATAATTGAAATGATATAGTAGTGGACTTAATATTGTTCTTTGATGGATTATTCTAGATTAAAATCACCAAAGAAGCAAACAAATTATTTCTACCCATGAGGGTATTACACATAACATTACATACCAAAATTCTTCTTTTGGATCTTTACACTCGTAAAGGGATGTTAGTACCTTCATGGTATAAAATGAACTGAGTATCAATAAGAAGATATAGCTTCAACATGCATGCATGAAGTTTTTATTTTTTTCAATTGGTGGTATTATACTGAAATATATATCAATCCATGATGTTATCCATTAAACAAATAGCATGTCAGACATATGAAATGTATCATGTTTCATATTGTGCATTTATTCATATTATAAAATCCACTAAGACCTTTAAATTAATATGAAATTAATTTTTAATCCATTAATAATTGATTATAAACAAAGGGGAAACTTATATTGGAGGTATAATATTCATTCACTTGTTACGTTGGTTGAAAAGTAACCTTGGGTTCCACTGTAAGAAACCATGGAACATTGGTACTAACCTAATACCTGTATCATTCTTATGGATACATTTATAGTAGCATTTCTTTAATCTATGTTCATATCATGCATATATTTTAATTTTACTTTCATAAAAAACATTTCCAAAACTCATTTTGAACATATTATAAAACATCCTTTTAAGATGTTATCATTATACTATCAATGTTTTAGATTAAGTCTTTTTAAAAAAACATATTCTCATTTAAAATACCAGTAATTTTGATCCCACAAAAATTGTAACATTTAAAATAATGATAAATTTTCTGTTAAATAATTTCAATCAAGAAGCATCCTCTAGAAAATTTTTAATGCTACTCAATCTATAAAGATATCTAGAATGATCACAATCAAACACTTGTATCTCCATACATTTTTTAACAATAATTATTTTATAAATTATCAAGGATCATATAATTCTACACTTCAATATACTAAGTGACTAGGGTACATGGAATATATCAATCTCACATGGACTATCTTAAAACCTAGATTCATCATGTAATGAAAAAATAAGAAAAATAAACGTATATCAAGTAATTTATCAGGGTACATAAGTATATCACATTTCACTCACAAAACTAAACAATTATATCACATTTAACTACCCTAGGCATAGATATATACTTTCTTAATCTTTCCCAATTTAAGGACCAAGTGTCATACTAGTCATATAAGAGAATAAGACTCATGTTTATTACTAAAAACATACCACAAGATTAGTAACATACCTAGAAACCCCATTTTAAGTTCATCCTCAAGGCTATAGAAAGTAGGATATCAAATTCTGAAGGCAAAAATCTAGTTTTACTTATTAGTCTTGCGTAATATGGATTAAAATGATACACACGCCACAAGTATGCTAATGGAATAATTCATGCCATTATTTATAGTATATATTGTGATTCATTCAAAACAGAAAACTCTTTATATGATTCATTAGTAAAACTCATTGTATCTATAAGAGTCCTTACTCATGATAATATATGAATACATTCAAAACCCATAAATATCGATGAAAACAGCTGATTAGGGATAAATAAATTTTATAAATTTAAGGGTTAATCCTCATTTCATAACATGAAATATGTAACCCACATAATGAAATTTAAATTTGAGATTCCTTTTTATATAACATGATACATTTTTATATTCTCTAACGCCTAAATAATAATAATAATAATAATAATAACAACATACATAAGAATCATGTTTTACCATACCAGGTAAGAAAATATCCAAAAGAATCTTTTTTTTTGTAAATTATGTTATTCTTGTTAAATAAGTTACACTATATGTTATAATACTCACATATATATGTTACACCTATAATATATTTATATAGTTATATAAAAATACTACCACTAATTATATATTTTGTTTTATCTTATATAAAACTCTATATATCCACGCATTTCAAATAATTTAAAAAATGTATCAAATTATAAACCATGTATAACCAAACCATCGTCTCATTTGTTGATAAAAATTATTATTTATAAATAAATTCACCTAACTCATAAGAGATTAATGATATATTATTTAAAGAATTATAATTTCAAAATACATTAATATTGAAGTAATATTTTACATTTTATTCTACTATAGTAATTTGTCTTTCTAATTAATTTATTAAAACATAAACCTTCACCAATTTCATCTTAATTTTTAACATAGGATCACATCCATGATAAATGTATATTTTATAGTTGGTATCTTATAAACATAAAATAAAAGGATTGATTTTGATAACATCAATACCTAGTGCAGATTCTCTAAAGAGTTTTATGCTCCCCATTAGGTATTCCAGAAAAAAATTAATCTAATGTTAAATCTATCAACAAGAAAAATATTTTTATCATTTTCTGATTCATCATTTAGGTTTTAATAAAATTGGGTGACTATTATATTATCCTCTATTCTTATTCAAGATTAAAAGTTTAACCTTCTATACTATATTCGCATTACCCTATCCTAGACCTCCCATTTTCCTCTCAAATGACCCATTTATATTGAGGATATCAAGTTTAGTTTTATTAAACTCATTCATATAGTAATTCAGAATGATTTTGGAGAAACTTTATGATAATGATTCAAGAATATATTTTTTTAATAGATCAGGTACTAATGGTTACCCTCACCTCTCAAAGTCATTAATATAATTAATCATACTGAGTACATTAGAAGAAAATGAACTTATTTTAGTCATATTACACCTAAACAATGCATTTGATCCCACATATCTACCAAGATATTCTTTTTCTTTGTAAATTATTTTTATATAATCTATCTTCTTGAACACATCCATATTCCCATGATTATTTTATAGTATAGGATCCATTTATAAAAACATAATAGTGGATTCAACATGAAAATAATTATTTTGTAGTAATAACATCTTCATATTAAATAGATTCACTAGTTTTCTTATCAATAATGGATTTATATAACATATGATGTTATTATTTTTTCTTGATAACTATTCTTATGTTTTTGTACCATTCGAAGATGATTTTTCCGTTAGTAATCTCTTTCCCCATGATTTGTCTTAATGATATGTTTAATGGTGATTTAATTTTTATTTATAATAAAATATTTTATCAAATTACTGTCATGTTTTTCAATTATTTAATAAAACTTTTAGTAAATACAATCAAAATAAAGATGAACCATTTTAATATAAATTAAATATATTAGTGGTCCATAATTTTTATTTCATATATTCTTTGAGTCCACTTTATTATTCTTATTGTTTATTTTAAATTTACTTATACCATCATGTTAATAATATAATATAAGATTCTTGGATAGATGAGTGGGAAAATCCTTGACCAAATATATTATACGGATTATCCTAACTCTGTTATACTGGTATCATAAATTTTATTGTTTCCGATATAAGTGTAACCCAAATCCTGAGAAACAAATGGTTGGAAAAAATTTATGATTATAAACATCCATTATTCCTTATATAATATTATACTTCGGTACCTCGCTTTATTATGAATATACCAAGTTATGAAATAATGGTATTAACTTGTGTTCACTTCATAAGGAATATTTCACTTTGTATTTTAAGGTTATATTTAACATCACACAATATTATCTGATGGATTTCCTTTATGTATTAATTCATCTAATAATTTTATTTTTTATCCTACACTTATTACAATTAATATGTTCAAAACACATTGAGGTATATGACTTTATAAAATTAATTAATTATGGTAGTTAACCAAAAATAAAAGTTAATTATATTTATAAATATCCAAATTCTTTTCTATTATAAGGTATAAGAAACATTTTAATGTAAATATTTATAATCATAAGAAAATAATCCCCAAAATAAAAATTTTGGTGCAACAAGTAGCCAACACCACACATTTTAATAGAGCATAAATTCGCAAGCTAAAAAGAAGTCTAACCCAGGGATTCATTATCCATGATAAATACTCAAGTGAGACCATAATTCCTCTTAGAACCGTATATATAAAAATCATAAAAAACATTTACTATCATGTTCTTAAAATAAAAATAAATCATAGTCATGTTTTAATATATCTAAATACTGTCTCGATTTAAGAATTTAGCTCAAAATATATAGGGTATAGAATTTATAAGTGCAATGACCTGAAATTTAACTACATATTTTCCTTAAATAAATATTATTTAGGTGAATTGTGAAAATATACCAATTTTTCTAATACGATTATTTTTTTGGAATAAATTTTTTTGAAAAAATTTTTATATAAAAATATATATATATAAATTATAATAAACAATTCAATATGTACCTTATTCCATTTATAAAATCCATGTTTAATTGTTGGGAAACTCATTTAATATTTCACACTATATACTTTTTATATGCGCTTTCATTAAAAATTAGATGAAATCACATTTATAAATTAAATACTAAAATTTGATTTAATATTTTAGAACAAATTTTTCTTATTTTTTAATAAGAAAACATTTATTTTTAGTTATAAAATTACAATTACTCAGATAAAATTTAATTCACACAATGATGGTGAAACTATTATTTTCAAATAATTGTTTAAATAACATTGTGTAATTTTTATTTATAAAATTCAATAAATATTTGTTTAATAATGAATATAATATTTTTTTAAATAATTATATAATAATATTAATAAATATTAAATTTGTAATCGATGCTAAATATTATTAATTTCACACGATGGTTAAAACTTCACTTTTCTAGAAAAACGTTTTTTACTCTAAATGAAATGTATTAATTTAGAAATTCATTTCTTATTATTTAGAATATGAATTATATTAAATAGTGATACATTTATTTTCATTGCGCAAAAATTTATTAATTGGTATTATTTTATATTTTTAGTAAAATATAAGTTATAGGGGGAAAATAAGTTACCTAGTAAAAAAAAAGGTAAAAATAAAAGTGTAAGTGTAAATAACATCAAAAATTATTAAAACATGTGTTAAAATATATTTTATGCCGTTGTAGACCCAATATAACCAAAAAATATATTATTTTGAACTTTTTGAGTCATTTACACTGGAATAGTTTAATGATATTAATGAAAAGTAAAGGGTATTAAAGAATTGCTTAATTTATAAAATGGGATCACTTATAACATTTAAATGGTCCGATTTCAATTGGAAATATCCTTCAAACCAAGAAAAATTTTAATATCCTAGAATTAACATGTATTTAAAAAATTACATGTTCACTATAAGTTATCATATTTCCTTCAATTCTAAGGTGTTCATCAAGAGGAAATTCAAGGTCTTGATGTAAGTATTACTTACCCTGTAACTTTTATTCTTAATATTTATATTCCAAACCTAGAAAAACCACAGTAATATAAATAACTAAATATCATAATTATAATTTTTTTATAATAATGTAATAAATCTTATTTTTTCCATCTCGTCTATTTAGAAAAGAAAAGGTAGACAAATCATGTGTTGTGAGGAAAACTAGATCTCGCAAGTGATGTCTTCCATTTTTCAGAACTACCTCTTATTGCTAGTTATCAGGATATAATTGAAAAATAAATTTGACATATATAATTTAATTATGATTATGAAGATAAATATTTTAATCCACCATTATTACATCTCATTTTTTGAAAATAATAACATTATTCATGCATTGTTTGGACTACCATTACCATGAAGTAATTTTTTTCTTTATTCATTTTGATTTTTATTATTTATAAAAACTATTTCAAATTTGATTCAATAAAATAAAAAATATAAAAAATATCATAATTATTATATTATAATGATATTATATTCTTCCTTAACCATACTCACCCATCAAGTTATATTGTGTTCTTACATGGGCCAGTTTTACCACTTACATGAACTACATTATAAAACATTATCATGGATGACTATGGGAAGATAAATACTGACATTATTATAATTTAAGATAAATAGTGATTTTTTATGGTTAATTAAACACATATTATGTATTTAAATTATTAATAATATATAATATCTGATCAATAAAATTATTGAAATAATCCAACATTTATTCAATTTTAATGAAAAATAATAAATATAAGAAAAAATATATATAATAAATAAATTTCATTTGATGATAAATGGTCCTTAATAAATGAAATATATGTTATTAAGGTTATTGACGAGTTATATAATATGATTAATTTAATTATTCTATAATTTACGCGCATGTACAAAGAAAATCAAAACCAAGGTAAGGGTTTCTTATCTGAATTTTCACCCCTTGAGACTTCTTTCTTTTTATACACCATATTATATTTGGAATGGTGTATCTACTAACAATTTAATATTTGGTGTCATTACTCTATTTTAATTCATTAAATTCAATGCTCAATTCCATTTTTTAAATCATAAGGGGTTTGACTCAAAAGTTATAGAGGTAGTAAAGATTTGTGCTTCCTCAATTTTCTTCGATAGAGATATAAAATTTATTAATTAACTATATTGTATGATGTTTCATCAATTATACCTAAAAAATATTTTTTGTGTTAATTCCTCTATATTTTCTTGGGTTATAAAATTAATCCTTATAACCACATTATCAAATGATTCTTACCTCAATGATTATGTAACTTAAAAAAATTTCTTATTTTCAATTCCTATTTATTAATACATAATTCTTATTATACACCAATTAACTTTTATATGGTGTACATTCTTCATGTTTATTATATTAAATCATGAATTATCTTACATTCATGGAATTTAATATTTTTCAACAATAACTTTCTCCTTCGAGGATATTGATTTAAATGTTACTCAACCTGTAAGGTTTCATTTCCAAAACACATTTTAATATAGAGGACTCACAAATATGATAACTCATATGGGTAATTGTTATAGTAATTATTTTAATATCACAATAATTATTTTCTCCTATAGTTACTATTGGTGAGTTTTTCCATATTTATCTTGTTTTACTTTAAAGTTCTATAGTATTTTAAAGCAGTGTAGACTTAATAAAGGTATTTTTAATATAATAAAAACAAATTATTTTTCAATAATATTTTATCTTCAACTTCAGATTTTATGGATATAACTATATTTGTTTTCAAAATGGGAAAATGATATTTTTATCTAACCTAAATTTATATTTATATGTTTTAAAATAAAATCAATTTTACCTTTTCCATATGGGTTATTTTTTAAAAAGATAAACACTTTTAGAGTTTTCATGTGAAAATACCATTCTTCCAGTATAATTATTTTATATGAAACTTCCCCTCCACATTTTTCAAGGTTTCCAAAATAGGTTATTTTTCTCATAGTTTTATAAAATATTTCTTTTAAATATATTCCAAAATATTAAGGATATAATTTATTGAATAATTGATTTCTATAAAACTTTTAAAAATAGTTTTTATCAACAAAATTATCCTTTGGAATATATTAATCTTCATCGAGGATATTCCTCATAGATACCAACTACCTTCTTTATCTAGATGTATTGTTAAATTTTTTTCTATCAATGAAACGATTCGTTAATACATTTTTATTTTCTAATTTTATTTAGTTTATAAAAATAATTTTATTCCACTTACTTTCCCCAATGAATACATTATTTTTTATTCTTATGATTGAATGGTGTTCACCTAGATTCTATTCATTTATTGATTTGGGATATTGTTTACTAAACCATATACCCTTTATCTATGAGGTTCTAATAACGTTTTTTATCTTTTTTAAAGTTTATTTTTCTATAAAGTGACATTATTTAATTTGGTAGAAGTTTATATTTCTTAGGTTTATCATGTTTATTAACATAATTATACATGTTCCCCTGATATGATAATATTTTTAGGGGATATGAAACCCAATATCTTTCCATGGGTTATTTATGATATTATGATTATTAATTTTACTATCGCTCATATACATGAATTATTATGGATGGGGTCCTATATCTCCCTCCAATTAATAGTTTATTGACTCATTGTTCCACACACTCTTTATTAATTTCTTAGGTTATGCCATATCTTATTTCATGACTCATGTTTTATGGTCAAATATTTTCTAGGTATAATTTTCTTATGCATCCTAACAATATCCATATTCTCATCCTTTAAACACTTATGATATTTTATTTTTATCAATTATTTTTACCCTGACATATGGTTTTATATTTCCCCTTTTTATATTTCATTTCACAGGCTTTTATTATTAGTATAAAGAATCATAAGTCTAGAATGGATTTTGGTATAGTTCCATTATAGATAAATTTTTATAATTATTATAAAATAAGTTCAAAATATTAATAGTACTTGAAGTCACTAAAACAAAAGGTTCTCTATATGGTGTAATATTATTATGAGATATAATAATATTGTAAAAGTTTTAAAAGTGTATCTTATAACATCTCACTTGGTATCAATGTTAATTTTTTTAAGTATGTGTTTTTATCAGCGTACGTAAGATTTCAGGTCTGTGTAACCTCAATAAGTATTATTTTAAAGAATATAAACTAAATCATACCTCCATCAGTAATAATATCTCTTTATATACCTAAATAATTAGAAAATGTGGAATTAATAAGCATTTCAAACATTTATAAATGAGATAAACATTTATTAAAATCTTAAATATCTAAGATTATATAAAAAATTTATAATTCTAACTTTGTTTTACTTATATTCCATAATATATAAATTAAAGCACCTTTTATTTTTAACATAAATATAAACATGTCATATTTCATCATTTACTTATTATAAAGATGAACTTTTTGTTAAAACAATTTATTCTATATGAAATATAAACCCTTTATATTTTTTAAATTTAAATCCAATCACATTAACGATGAAAAAAAATAAAATTATTCTAATATCATTTATTTTATATTTATTAAAATATTTAATCAAATTAACCAAAAAAATATAGTTTAATTTAATTTATAAAATAGGGTATTTGTTATAAATAATTATTATTTTCATTTATAAGAAATTCATAAAATTGTATAAAAATATTTTATATTCATCCTAATTTATAAATTTATAAATGCTTCAAAAATTATCAACCATATAATTTAAATGATTTAAATGTATATCTCATCCACTAAAAAATATGTTCGGTCTCGGATGAATTCAAATTAATGTTTTCTAAAATTTAGTGGAAATGATTTTTTTAATAAATCATAATACCTTGAGATTATTATTTACAAATCAATTTTTGGTGCACATATAAAAAGTTTTAATTTATAACCACTGATTATTTTGTCATTTCATATCATGTTTTTCAAAATATAGATATTATTAACATTTAAATCATGTTGATTTTAGATAAAACTACGATATATATATCTTAATTTTATAATTATTTTTAAAAATAGCATTTTTGAGGACCAATTTTTCTTTAAAAAGATTTTATTTTATAAATATCATAAATTGAACATGTTTTATATATAAATTCACAATAGTTATGTAAATACTCATAAATTAGGACTTTTTTTAGTAAATAAAACTTGGTTTTGAAAAAAACACTTTTATAGGATCTATATTTATTCAAACATCAATACAATTGATAATTTAGAATCTCAAATACCACTTTTAGGTGGAAGGATCATATCCCCAGCATGAACCCATCCTATATGAAAAATATATGATGATATCATAGAACCCATTACCATACCACTTTTGGATATTGAAATATTTTTATAAACAAAAAATCTCTCAAATATAGAGCCACGCTTTTTCATAATTACAAGAAAGATAGTTCCCATGAATTGATAAAACCATTAATATTTACTCTGATGTTACTATTGGGTATTGGTGGGGATAATGATTATCTATTGATATTAATCATTAACCACTAAATTTTTTTTCTAGAAGAACTTATAACTCCTTTGAAATAAATAAATCATAAGTGAATAATATACCAATTTATTATATAATGATAATTCATTCAAGATCTCATAAATGAATATTATAGTGATCCTTTAGAAAATAATTATTAGAAACAGCCATACTAGGATAGTTCATGGTTTCTATAAGTCACCTAACTCTTTGATATGATTATCCTTTTTTCCATTTCCTTCTATAACATAGGTGTTAATAGAAAATTTTTAATGAGAGTAATAAATTATTGTGTTTCCAAAACACAATATTGTTCTATTATCTTATTCTTTCATCCTACTTTTATAATATTTAAATATAATTTTATTAGGACCCAATCATTAAATATTTTAAAACTATTATTTTTTTATCATTCTAAATGTTTCAAAATAATTGATTTATAAAACACATTACAAATATGTGACACTCATACTGTCAATTTGGAGCTTATTTTTTGTTAAATTATTTTTTTGGTGTTATTTTATGTTAGACTAATTTTAACCTTGGAATGTATTATTTATAGAAAAAAATATGTGTTTCATGCGATTTTCACATTTTTAGGAGTAACCATGCAGTAATCGTGCATTTGGGTCCTTAATTGGATTGTTTTGTTGCTAGGGTTAAAACACGACTAGTTGAACTATATGGTATACTAGGGTAAATTGTGTGATGTTTTCAGGGTGTTTCTAATGAATGTTGCATGGGTATCACACAATTGGGTAAACTATCTAGGTTAACCATGGTGTTTTATAAGATACTATAATTTTTTAAATTTCTGACTTCTCCCTTATTTTATTTTAAGGGTTCATTTTACCATGACATCCCTCCATTATCCATGAAACCCTTGGGTTGGCCACCCTCCTCCAAATTCCCCACCTTCACTAGTTCTCCACAATTCATGGTTATTCCAAGTGATATTCATGGTTTGGGGCATAAAGTCTGAGTTAGGGACTCATCTTCCCTCTCTAATTCCTTTCATTACAATTTATTCATACCCTATTTATTATTTTGGTTCGAACAAACCCTTGGGTGTTAAGTTAACATAATTTTATTGGGTTTATTTATTTTAGGATGTGTGATCCCTTATCCTGGTATTGTTCATGCTATATTCAGATATTTTTACTAGCCAAAGTTGCTATGAGGTAGGTTTTTCCAATTACCAAGATTTTAATTTCGGAACTATTTTTGAATTATGTTCTAAATTATAATTAAATTTTTTTAAACATGATATTTAATATTTTTTTTGGATTTATGATATAGAAATTATGTTTTAACATTGTTTTTATGTAAATAAATTTTTTTCTAACTTTAAGGGTTTATTTTAGTTTTTTTATAAATAGTTCATACCATGTGTTTTTTAAACTATCCTTATGTAAATTATGAGTGAATTATGGGATTTCAAAGTGTTTTTAGTTATCAAAAATAAATTCTTAGAGGTATTACCTATAATTTCAAGTGACTTTTAGAAATAATAAGTGTTGATAAATTGTTTTCAAGGAATTTTTCACCTGTCTTAAATGTTTTGATTTTAATTTAAAAGGGTTGTTGAATTGATATTGTTTGTAAAATGTTTCAATGATTTTATGTGATTATAAAATATCCCAAGAATGATTATTTTGAGTTAATGTGACATTTTAATAATGTTTTACCATGTTTGGGTAAAGAAATGTTTTAACATTTTTTTTTACGAGAAGTGATTGGTTTACCAATTTGTTTTCCATAAATAGATTTTTTATTTAGATATATTTTAATGTCATTTAAGTGGAATGTTTTAATGAATGTTTGAAATGGGATTTCAACTGGTTCAAAAAAGTGAAAAATGGCTTTATTATCTCAGTACTATGTTTTAGAGGCTAATTTGGAATACAAAATGGTTTTCAAATGGTGTGTTTTCATGGGAGGCCAAATTTATATCCTTATTTTATTACAACCATGTAGTGGTATATGGTTATATTTCATGTAATGTATTATGTATCTTGGAGTGTGTTTTATATTTCAAGTGATGTGAATGAAATATGAAAAGGGGTTACTTCTTGAGAGGGAGTTGGATGTTAGATGAGGCTTCCTAATTTATATATGTTGATGATTTTTATTACTCTCTTCCATTTGATTAATGTCATCGAATTCCTAGGACATTATTTATAGGTCTAAAAATGTGAAATCCCTAGTGTATAGATTGTTTCAACTAGGAAAGGTAACAGATACACCAAGTTATCTAGATAAATTTATCATAGACTACTAGACAAGGTGTTCTAGTTGAATTTATTATGGCCTATGGTAGAATAGTGATCTCAATATGGCGATATTTTCTATAGTTATATGGTACTACCAAGGATGTGATGGGTCAGCAATACCTAACTAGGAATCATGTCACTAGTTTGGACCATTGAACTTGATTCCTAGGAAGTTTCAAATCATACTTTGATACTATTAGGATGAATTGGGGGACTTAATTATATTTATTCCTTGATTCTATCTCATATTATTTGTTTCATGGAACACCTTCTAGATTGGTTCATTTGGCGTGTTTTATTTACTGCTTAGTGTCATGTGTGTGTTTATATTAACAATTGTTTGGTCTATGTATCACTTTAAAAGTTAATTTATAAAATTATATGAATGGTTTATTTCTGTTTTTAATTTTGTATCATGTTACACCTCCCTGAATTTTTCTTTTTTTCCTTTCAAATAGTGTTCATTGATGTGAAAAAACTTTTTTTTTGATTCAGGGATTTAAATGTGGATTTTCAAATTGGTTCAAAGTGTTATTTTTCTAAAATGGATTTGGCCAATGAAATGTATATAATGTGATTGATATCATTTAATGAAACTAAAAAACTGATGTATTTATTATTTATTATCGATTTGATATCCATTTTCATACACTTTTTTTTAAATAATTGTTATAAATACATTTCAAACTAGATTGAAATAGATTTATAATTAAAATGTGGTCATGTAGCATAGTGTTTGGTGGTCTATTGAGATTTTTTTGAACTCATTGCTATATTATGTACTGGTTTTATTTTTTATTTCAACTCTGTACTACAATTAGGGCATTGATTGTTTTGGTATTGTTCAATCTCGTGGGTCCATGTGGAGGTTAGTGTAGCTATTGTTTTATTTATCTTTTGTTTTCACCTACCAAGTATGCCTTTAATTATTTTAATATTTGTTTTTAGGGGATATATATTATATATTTATAGGTCATAATGAGACTTTGAACTAGTATCATTTGAGAGAATTAGGATATTTAGGAGAGGGTTTGGAGTAATTATTATACCTACTTCTTCTTTTGTATATCGAATTTTGGAATGGGCATTTTACTTCTTATGGGTCATGCTGAATTTTTAGGAAAAAATATATTCTTCTATAACTCTGATTTAAGGGTTAAATTATTCCCAAGTGTGTTCCTTTTATTCCTAATACATGATTTCTATCGATTAGGGATCATAAATTCCCTTAAGGCCAATGTAATATGGGGTATGGTTCCAGTTCAAATGGAATCTCAAGTTGACTCATTGAAAATGGTTTCAAATCCTTTCATCATAAGTGGTAGTTGGGGTTTCATAAGAGACCTTATTTTAATGTGGTGTTTAATGGTCTAATCAAGTAAGAATTTGTAGTTTTAACTCTTGATGTATGTGTGCAGACAGTATAGTGGGCACTTTCACGCCCTGATCCCTGAGTCTCCATGGGTATTAATGATTTTTGTGTTGATTCTTAATTTATATTTGATGTATCTTCTGAATATTGAATTTATTACTTCAGTGGTGGTGAATTGATCCTCATTAACATATATTGAGTGTTTGTGGGGTTCATTATTTTGACTTGGGATAGATATAGAAAATGGAATCATGATGTATGGTTGGATTACTAGTCATGTCAAACCATTTAGCAAATAAACACTTGATACTACAAAAACTCTATGGACTATTACACAATTGGCATGTGGTTTTCAACCATGTTCCCAACTCAAGCATGGTCCCACATCACATTTGGTTTTTCTATTTTGATCCCTTGAATCTAATATTTCCTAGAGTTATTAGTGAAAACCAAAATGATTCATGTTGAATATTATGATATGTTTGCATTTTAGATTGAATTTTTGCAAAGAATTTTATTATTCTTATTTCTATGTGATATTATATGATTTTTTTTAAATCATATTTTCATTCGTAAAAATTTCATTTCATGATAAAAAATACTTTTTATTTAAAACGAGGCCTTAGAAATTTTTTGTAAAAAAAATGAGTTGGTGTTTCAGAAAAATGTTTTTGAAGTGGTTAAATTCATTAGGAAAGTTGTAAAGAATTTTTATTATCATGAAATCTAAAAAATATTTTGATTTAATCTAGTTGAAGTGGTTTTTAATAGTTTTTATGGGTAAGTTTTGTTTTGTCAAATAAGAATTTGAATGTTTTGTTTCTTATTTTAAAAGAAGACAGTGATTTTCAAAATATGTTTTTATAGATTTTTTAGGTTTTGACCCTTGGCATGGGTCCGAATTTGGTAAATGATTTGAAATTGTTTAAAATAGTATTGTTGGTTTTTATCATGAAACCTAGGATGTGTTTTGGTTTTAAAAAATTAGCTAGTGAATTTTTTGAAATCATTTTTTGAATCATTTTAAATCAACCAAGTTGAGTTTGGGATTGGGGATGAAATTATAAAATTAATTTATATTTATATTTTAATGAATGAAGACATAATTTTAAATGGTTCCCTATTTTTAAAAATATGTATTTAATAAAAAATATTATGGTGTTAAAATAGGAATTATTGGAATTATTTTTCTCATTTTAGTAAAAGGTGTTATTGTACATTTCCTTTGTTTTTTTCTAGTTCATAATCATGAAACGGTTTTTGTCCCATGTTATCTGTTTTCAGCCTCATATAAAGGTCTAGAATGAAGTATATAGTTCTAGTCATTGGAGTTTATTACTGTTTTGGAATTTAACACTTCCCAGGAAACAAATTTAAAGGAGGATTTTGTTGTCTCCTCTTAGTTATGTGTTTTGAATTTATCTAAGGTTTTTTTCTAGTGTGTCCTTTGGGAATCATAATGGTTGAGTGTCTTAGACCTATGATTCTTTGATTTATGGTTGTAACATTAAGGGTTATACATTGTGTATATGTATGAGGTTGATGAGGTGGTCATCATTTGAAATATTATTCACATACTAGGTCGTGTATCACTGGATGATGATCTATTTTGGGATTTATTCTTAGTGAGTTTGAAGAAGTGGTTTCTTGAAGATATATTTTCTTGTGTGTTATTCATATTTCTTTCTATGTTTCTCTTAATTATTAGAGTTACTTTTAGAAAATTTAATTCCTCAATATTTAGGGATGTATTGTTTCTTGTAATTACTTTAAACCATGGGCTAGTCCTTTCCTTGTTATATTGGTCATGGGGGAAATCCTAGGGCATTTACATGGGTGACTGGGTCATGATAAGGTTCTAGTTGGACCATGGGTTCCAACAAATAATTTTGTCTTTTAGAATCACTATAAGACATTGTTCTATGATTTTTGGAATGAAATAACCTCATATTAAGTGTGTAACATTAGGTTTAGAGTTTTTTCTTCTCTTTATGAGACATGTCTCATGTTTTTATACACCTTTTCTCTGGTACATCGTAGATGTGGTGATCCATCCTTACTCTATTTGGGGTATTTTTCAGTTTTGTTCTATCTTTGAGGATTAGTTATTTTTTAGCTACATTTTGGGCTTCCATTTGATTATTATTAAAATTTCAACAATGTGGTTGTTTGGTGACATCATCTCACTATATAGAAATGTTTCTATCAATTCTTCCATAATTTTATATCAATTCTAAATGGTAGGGTGACCAGTGTTAATTTTTCATCTCTATAGATACTTTGATTGGTTATAGAGTGGATCTTATATGAATATGTCTTATGTTGTAACAAATTAATATGGGTATTTTAGGAAATATATTGATCTAATTCAATGAAATGACTTCACTATGTGATCATTTTAGGGGACTCACAACTATGCTACCTAGATACATAGGTCATTTATGGATAGTGGGGTCAAATTTAATTCCCAATCCCAAGATCAAAATGGGGAATGGGATAATTTCATGCATATATTATATGTCTTCAGCACCTCCCCCACCCACCACCATCATGAGGACTTATTATAATGATGGTAAATGATCCCCTCAGTGGGTATTGATCCATATTAAAAGACAAAATTTTTTGGTTGTCTGCAAGAGTAGACTAAATCATGACTATAAGGGTAGTAATTGGTCCCTGCATCTGGTATCCGAACTAAGAGAAACTTCTATCCCTAGTGACATTGATATGGTTTGTTTTTATACACATAAATGTGGTTCCTTCACTAGTTAATCATGATAGGGGTCTCACATCCATTTTTATTCATTGTAGAGGTCACATACAACTAGTGAGTCTGTAGATGATTCTTAAACCCAAATCCCTCATATGGAATGGGGGAGTTCTGATAATGGATTATAAGTTCAAAGAACATACCCCCCCCCCATACACGGAATTATGGGAAATATGGGAAGTGATCCCCTTGGTAGGTAATGAGTTATATTGGATGGACAAACTATATGACAATTCCCCAGATGAAACAAAATTGTGATTAAAAGGGATGAGGACGATCTTTATATCATATAATATCTTCAATATTCATTTAAGTACTCTATAACTCCATCATCACCACTTTCCTTTTTTTATAGATATTACCAAGGATGAATTTTAGTCCTCGATCTCCCAAAATCCTCTAAACGATAAAATTTTATGTTGAATAAAATAATATCTTTGTTACAACTTAGTCATGTCCATATACTTTATAGTCAAATATCCTCTATTTATGGAATTAATATATTTTAATTTAATTCACTATGTATCTCCCAAATCATACTTTCTTCATTTTTTCCCTGGATCATGAACCCCATTTTAATTTCCATGATATTTGATCCATTTATCAAACTATTACTACATCATATGATGTAATTTCATTATTGGATAATTCTTATAGAATATAATATAGGAAATCCCATATGTTTCTATAAAATTCCCAAATGTTTCCATCATTTTTTATGTGAAAATCCATACATAGAAAAAATTCTCTTATTTCTTAAAAACTATATACAAGGGTCTCTAAATTCCCTTATATATAAAAATTAATATATATATATATATAGATCCTAATATATACAAATTTACATACAACCAAATATCCACATGCAACATTCAATCATTTATAATTTCCCTTATGAGGGATTCACATACATGAACTATTCACATAGTCTAACTCATGTACATCACTAGATTTTCTTACATGTACACCCTCACATATCCAAATTTTATTAAACAAAATTTTTTAAAGGTATATCGTCACATAGATAGAATTACATATATTGAGGTAACTAGTAAGTAGAATTTTTTTCTACAACTAGAATTCCCTTATGTAGAACATTGATATAGCCAAATTTGAGTACAGGGTCATTTTTGAAATTATATACATGGAAAATCACATTCATAGGTACGGGGGTAGATTTTTAAAAATATGATTCTCATCCTAATCAAATCCAAACATCCTCCCACCATAGTTCCCATGATGTGTGGCTTTATGGATCATTCCTTGAACATTTCAACCAATATAGCATGACCACCTAAATACGTATGGTCAATATTCTCCCAGACAAGATTCATCACACCCCTTCGGCCACTACATAACTTTGACCTATACCAAGACATCTACCATATGTTTTTGTTCATATTCATTTGTTGAAATCTATAAGATCCACCAAAACTGCCTTGTCCATAATTTTAACTCACTTAGGGGTATCCAAAAATCTCACCATCATTACAAAAAAACTCCCTAGGATAAGTCCATATAGCTTTTCAAAAAATACAACCCTCTCCAATGATTGTCTAACAATCAAACCCTATGGATTTTGTTGAAAATACTCTCCAAGATACACCACCTCTCTCTTTTTTGATAAAATATTAAGGTCCAAACTATGAGCATGTTTTATCTTTTATTTTCTCTCTCTTTGCTCGTACATAGATATACTTCACCATCATGAGTAGTGTTCTTCATATTAAGCTCAAAAATCCACTTTGAATGAGGAATTCTTTTTTTATATTGGGATAATGACATATTAAAATTTTCCTTTTTTAAAATCTATGATTCCAAAAAAATTCACCCCCATAACATTTAGGTAGAAAATTGAATAAAACTCATATCCCCTTGGGTCTAAGAGGGGTTTCTATATGGGTTACTCTGTCATTATTGATGGTAGGAAGGCTAATTATACTCTTGATATCTCTCCATTTATTAAAAGATTTATTGTCAATGTATCCCTCTTTTTCAATGAACTTGATGATACAAATTATTTATTATATTTTTGTAACCTTGTTCTCTTAGTAAAAATTTCGATAAAAAACATCTCATATTACTACCTAATTCCAAAATATCACTTTCATACTTGTTTTCAATGCTTTCCACCGGGGCGCGGGCGCGCATCCATCACACAGAGGATGCACGGCTTGTGGCCCTGCATTACCAATTTCCAAAGTCGGGTGGCATCCGCACCTTATTCAGGAATGTCTGCTCGATCAAAATTGGGATTATGGGATGTCGGTTCTTCCTTCTGTGGATTCCTCCTCAAAGCTCGTCACCTAGTCTGAGTCTCCCTCATATATTTAAGACATATTCGTGAATCTTTCTCCCAATGCCATATTTTCATGGACACCAGTTAATTACGCTGCTTCCGTCGAGATGCTCCAAGGGGTTTGGTCGGGAAATCAACCTTAGATTAGGAGAGTGGTCATGTTGAGGCATCGTTGGCGTGTCTTGACGTTGGGGAATTGGCATGTCTGTCTTCTGTACCTTATTATAGGTCTTCTCAAGGGCGCAGAATCCCAAGGAATACCACATCTAACTTGGGGAATTGTATTCCATAAGCATGTATCTATGGTTTTCCTCAGATTCCCATGTTTAACAAAGGGTATGTCGTGAGTTTAACGTTCAGCAGAGATGGATTGGACTGATCAGAACACTGAGAGTGTATTAGATTGAAGAACCCCTGGAGGGAACAACGATGTTGCGGCCAGCACCTGGGCGGCTTCCCGAATATTGTGGAGTGGAATGGGGTGGCATGATTCAACCAGGATGTGGCAGCCTGGGTAAGAATCAGGTTGGGTGATGAAGTGAAGGGGGCTTGAACCTCTAAGAGGCCTCCTACGTATCCTCGTGGAAGGGAATCAAATTCCATATAGTTAGGTGGACAGTTTAATGTAATGTTGGACGAGGGATTTGGGGATTACGCTCTGAGGTGGCCCAAAGTGGTTGGATGGGGCTTACACTCTGAGATGGCCCATAATGATGGTATGGGGCTTATGCTCTGAGGTGGCCCATAATGATGGATGGATGGGGCTCACGCTCTGAGGCGGCCCACAATGGTAGGTGAACCGACATAAAGAGGTCGTAACGACCTGTTGGTGGGCTTGAACCTTGTAGAGGCTTCCTACGTATCCCTATGGAAGGGAGTCAAAGTCCACATAGTTCGGTGGATAGTTTAACGTCATGCGGGATGGGGGCATTTGGGGCTTACGCTCTGAGGTGGCCCAAAGTGGTTGGATAGGGATTACGCTCTGAGATGACCCATAATGATGGTATGGGGCTTATTCTCTGAGTCGGCCCATAATGATGGATGGATGGGGCTTACGCTCTAAGGTGGACCACAATGGTTGGTGAACCGATGTGAAGAGGTGGGAATGACTAGGTGGTGGGCTTGAACCTCGTAGAGGCTTCCAACATATCCCTCTGCTAGGGAATCAAATTCCACGTCATTCGGTGGACAGTTGAACATCATGCGGGATGGGGGAATTTGGGGCCTACTCTCTGAGGTTACCCAAAGTGGTTGGATGGGGCTTACGCTCTGAGACGACCCATAATGACGGTATGGGGCTTACGCTTGGAGGCGGACCACAATGGTTGGTGAACCGACATGAAGAGGCCGGAACTACTGGGTGGGGAGCTTGAACCTTGTTGAGGCTTCCTATGTATCCCTATGGTAGGGAATCAAAGTCCATGTAGTTTGGTGGAAGTGGGGGTCAGGTTCGGTGCTCACCCTAATCTCACATGAGTCAAGATCGGTGTGAGAAACAAGAGGACGCAGGGGCCTGACGATCACATCGCAAAGGGTGCATCTGTGAGAATCGAGGAGGGGATTATGTGTTGAGCGGCCCATGGTTCCAGGACATACTCCAAGATGGAGGCCCGAGGTTCGAAAAAGCACAGAGGGAGAGGGATTTGGGACCGAATTTTGGAGGGGCCTCGTTCCCTATCACACCCTCCACTGGCCTTGGCGGTGGGTAAGTAAGGAGGTGCATGGGTGTTACATTCCTCAAAAGGGGCTAGGGGCTTACACCAAGGAGGCCGCCCTTCCCCTGTGGAAAAAAGACACTCCGAGAAGGAGTATATCATCCCCTATGGGGGTTGATCCCATCCCCGTGGAGAAGAGTGGGCGTAAAGAATGTTTGAGCTGGGGGGACCCTGCGTGCGAGGCATGGGGCCAGATCACAGTTTAAGATCATGTGTTAAGGATGAGTTGGTTGATATTTTAACGTCTTGCTGCTCGGACGAGGTGGGTTTTCTCCACAACCCTGGGACTTATATACCCGGCACCCTCTACTCCTCGTGGGAGGGAAGGTACCAGCAAGGCCATAATAAAGGGGGGAAGTAGAGCAAACCATTGAGGGGTCCACGTTAGCATGACTATGTGAAAAAGCAATAGCTGTTAGCATGCCTATGCGAAGAAGCATGAGGCAAAGAAATGAAACTGGAAACACCGCCCAAGGGACCTTGAGGTTACTTCATATGAGCCTGGAAGGTCGTGTGGGAAAACAGTGCATGGCATGCATGCCCGGTATGGAGGCCACCGGGTGCATATGCAGGCAGGCACCCAGGGGGCATCAAGGTGAGGGGTCCCAAGGATTTCACACAAAGAAAACATTTGCACACAAAACTCCGGGATGGTGCATAATTGGGGCAGAGGAATTGCATGTGACTAGGGGGATTGTGTGCAAGGGTTGTGAATTTATAGAAAGTCGAAAAGGCCGAACCCTAAGGCTGAAGGACCCCAGGACACCCTGAGAGGGGAGGGGTGAATCAGGGTGACCACTTTTTCTTTTAAAGTGATGGATCTTGTTCCCACGTTGGTAGGAACTTGTTGAACCTGTATGAAGATTATGATCAGAAAGAAAACATTCACAAGTACAGAGAAGACACAGCCATTTTTACATGGTTCACCACTAAGGGCTACGTCCAAGGAGCATACGCCGACAGGTTGTCGGTCATACCAAAATCCACTATGCTTCACTAGCTGTAGATTACAAAAGTTCGGGTACAGTCACTCTGTCCCAGGCTCACTGCCTTTACAAAGGTTCAGGGATAGCACACTACTTCCCTCGGGTCACTCCCATTGACTCCCCCTGGCTCACTTCCATTGGTGAAGTCCCACTCAGTTTATAGACGTGAGGGTCTCTTCAATAGATTTGCATTGAAGTCTTTGCCTCTGCTCAGCATGAGACTCTGCTTGAATCGAAGTCCGAAATAGATGCACTAGAACGCACAGAACCACTGAACCGGATAACCAGAACGTTCAGACAAACCTTACTAACAATTGCGCGCAACACCAACCCTTTGCGCGCAAAAGCTTCCTATTGCGCGCAAAATTTACTTTTCGCGCGGAAAAATATTTCGCACAAAAATCTCCTTTTTCGCGCAACTCCGAATATATCGCGCAAGCCCCTTTACGCTATCCTTTCTCACGCATCAGACCTCGGATCTTCTCTAAGTCTTCCACACACTTGAATGAAGGGGGTCACCTCATATTTATAGGCGACTGAGACTCCTGCGCGCAAAATCCCCTTCGGCGCGGAAAACCTCTCATCTGGCGCGTAATATTTCGCGCAGGTATCGTTTTCCGCGCACCTCTCCAGATATTTCGCGCAATCCATGTCTTTGCCATTTTTCGACGGTGTGAATCCGAAACACTATTTGCGTGAAAAACTTCGCTCCGCTATTTCGCGCACCACGCTATTTTTCGCGCCCAGCTCAAGTATTTCGCGCACAACCCTTATTTTCCGCGCAGCCCATGCCTTTGCCATTTTTCACCAATCTGATTTCGAAACACTATTTGCGCGAAAAACCTTGATCCACTATTTCGCGCATCCCGCTGTTTTTCGCGCCTAACTTAATTATTTCGCGAAAGCCTCTTATATTTCGCGCACCACTTCCTTTTTGTGCGAACCTCCTTTTGCAGACAATCCATGTCTTCATTTTCCGATTTTGAGGCCCAAAAATTTGGCAAACACTGGGAAACAGCGCCACCTTCAATACTGTTGTCTGCTTGAACTGTATGATCACTTTTCTGGAACACATTCAGAACTTCCACTGAGGATTGTCAACAAACACAAACCAAACTACAATTCCTGCATAGAACAACCATGGGTCCAACAATCTCCCCCTTTGGGTTTGTTGGCAATCACCAAATAAAATCAATATATCACCATCCACATGCATACCAAAAATGCAAGGATCAACTCAGCCAGCACTCTAAGTCTACGTGAGCAATGCTCGGTGTAGAAAACAAGAGAGGAATCTTGAATTGGGTTCCCATGTTTTGGAATGCTCAAATACGCTCAAGAAATTTTCTTACACTGAACTCTCATCATGTCACAGAAGCATTACATGTCCATAGACAATCCTGAATTCCTGAAATTATATTATACCTTTCCTTTCTCCCCCGTTGACAATAAACCCAAAGGCTGGTAAAGTAATCAATGTTCCGCTCAAACCAAACTCCCCCTGGATAGTATCTCCCCCATAAACCTGCATCACAACCATAAACAGATAGAAAGAATTACCATAAACGGGAAGAGGGGACTTCCGGAGCCTCCTTATGCAGTAGGAGGTGGTCGAACACCGAGGATCAACCGATGCTTCTTGAACACAGCCGCAGACAATGGCTTGGTTAGGATATCAGCCACTTGCTCATTAGTTCCAAAATGATCCATTTTAATCACGCCCTGTTCAACCTTTTCTTTGATAAAATGATACCGTATTTCAATATGTTTTGTACGAGAATGCTGAACCGGATTCTTCGTAAGATCAATTGCACTTTTTTTATCACAATAAATCACCATTGGTTGCTGCACCTTATCACCAATATCTGTTAGCTACTGCTTCATCCAAAGAAGTTGAGTGCATGATTTTGTGGCGTAGATATATTCAGCTTCAGCAGTACTAAGAGAAGTACTTTCTTGTTTCGTGCTCAACCAACCAACACATTTCTGCCCAATATAGAAAGCTCCACCACTAGTGGACTTTCTATCTACGACATCACCGGCCCAGTCAGCATCAGAAAAAGCTGATAATTCACTGTCCCTGCCTGCAGCAAAAAATAACCCGAAGTTATGTGTACCTTGAATGTACCTCATGATTCTTTTTACTGCTGCCATATGTTCCTCCTTTGGATTACTCTGAAAGCGGGCCGCAAGGCATGTTGCAAAGACAATATCTGGCCTTGTCGCTGTCAGGTACAGTAGGCTTCCAATGATCCTCCTGTACATGGTGGGATCAACAGAGTTCCCATCCTCATGCTTTCCAAGTTTAGTTCCAACTGCAATCGGAGTTGACATTGGTTTGGAGTCTTGCATATTGAACTTCTTCAGCAGCTCTCTTGCATATTTTTCCTGAGAAATGAATGTGTATTCCTTCTTTTGAATCACTTGCAGCCCCAAGAAATATGTGAGCTCCCCAATCATAGACATTTCAAATTCTGATTTCATGTGGTTGGCAAATTCATCCACTGATTTCTTCTTACTGCCACCAAATATGATATCATCAACGTAGACAAGAACCATGAATTGATCTTTTGGAGAATTCTTCACATAGAGATTGTGATCAACTCCTCCTCTTTTGAATTCCAACTTCTTGAGATATGAATCTAGCCGTGAGTACCACGCCCGTGGTGCCTGCTTCAAACCATATAGAGCTTTCTTTAGTTTGCAGACCTTTGTTTCATCGGTACCCAAGACAAAGCCCACTGGTTGTTCAATGTAGACTTCTTCTTCGAGTACACCATTCAAGAATGTTGTCTTGACATCCATTTGATATACTTTATATCCTCTTTGGAGTGCCATGGCAAGGAAAATCCTGATTGACTCCAGTCTAGCCACTGGAGCAAAGGTTTCTTCAACATCAATGCCTTCAATCTGAGAGTATCCTTTACATACCAGTCGTGCCTTGTTTCTGATGACACTTCCATGCTCATAAAACTTATTTTTGAAGATCCATTTGGTACCAATCACATTGTGACCTTCGGGTCTCTGGACAAGATCCCATGTCTGATTCTTGTCAATTTGATCTAATTCATCATTCATGGCCTTCACCCAAGATATATCTTGTGCAGCTTCTTCGAATGAGGATGGCTCTACAACTGATAGAAATGCAGATTGCGTGGTATTCCTCATCCTTCTTGTTTGAGTGGGTGCACTCCTGTCCCCAATTATGTTGGATGGATCAATCTCAGCTCTTCGATTTATCCTGTGAGGTTCAGTAGTATTCTCTTCAGCCATAGTTTCTGCTTCAGATTCTTCTTCTGAGTCAACATCATGATGTGACTGCTGACTGTTTTGAACAACTTCATCTATTTCTGCACTTGTATTTTCTTCACGTTCACATTCTTCCGGACTTTCTATCACATCAGCATATGACGTCCTTGAAGCATTTGTGGTTTTCTCTTCAATTATCTTAACATCACTGCTTTCCAAAATTCTTCCCAAACACTTGTTGAAACATTTGTAGGCTTTGCTGTTCATTGAGTAACCAATGAAAATTCCTTCATCTGCATTGTCGCCATATTTCCATTGATTTCCTTCTTTGTTCCTGATGAAGCATTTACTTCCAAAGACACGAAAGTATTTTAGAGACGGCTTCCATCCATGCCACAATTCATATGGTGTCTTCGTCTCACCCATATAAAGTCCTGTTCGATTCTGAATGTACACTGCAGCTTGAACAGCCTCTTTCCAGTAATGTCGTGGAATACGACTCTCAATCAGCATAGTTCGTGCCATGTTGTTCACCTGTCGATTCCTACGTTCAACAACTCCATTTTGTTGTGGAGTTCTCACAGCAGCTACCTCATGCTGTATCCCATGCTTCTCTAGATAATTCTCAAATTCAATGGACGTGTATTCTCCTCCATTGTCAGGTCGCAACACTTTGATTGTTCGTCCAGTATCATTCTCGGCGATTCGCCGATATGTTTTCATGCAGTCAAGGACTTGTCTTTTCCTGTGAATGACCATCACACATGCCATTCTACTGTAATCATCAATGAAAAGGACAAAGTACCTTTCTCCATGTGTTCCTGCAACATTTATTGGACCACAAACATCTGTATGAATCAAATCAAGAAGGTGAGATTCCCTTTTCTTCTTTGGCCGATATGAACTACAGACCAGCTTCCCACGAATACAAGCATCACACGATTTTTCACACTCACGCTTCAGGTTGGGAATGTCCATGACAATTCTCAATTTTGATATTTTCTCCATGTCTTGTTGATTGATGTGTCCCAATCTCCGATGCCACAGATTGTTTTCTTCTTCAACAGTCATGTAACATACATTTTCTTCACTATCAACCTGATACAAGTTTCCTTCTGTTCTGCATCCCTTCATGAGAGAATTTCCAGTTTTTCCCTTGATAGTGCAGCCTTTCTGATTAAAAGTAACAACAAGTCCTGAGTCACAGAGTTGACTCACGCTGAGGAGATTATGACGTAGGCCATCTACGTAAAGGACTTCAGTCTTCTTTAGTTCTCCATTAGCTAATTTGGTACTTCCACTCCCTTTGATTTTCAGAGCCCCATCATTACCAAATCTTACTGTACCATCAACATTCTTTATGATATTTCTTAGTAGGCCGGCATTACCTGTCATATGAGATGAACAACCGTTATCTAGAATCCAGGTACTGTTGTTCTTTGTAGCTTTGAGGGATACCTCTGCAAGGTTTGATTTCTCAATCTTCCTCCTTTACTTCCATGAGACATTAGATTGAGTATATAGAACTGATGGCCTTTCAATTATCTCTTCCGCAAACCCAGGTTCTTCATAGTCAAAGTATTCTTTAAGAGGTGAGAACCTGTTTGAAAGAGCAACATTGTCTTGCTGAAGAGACTTGACATGTCTGGAACTTCTGTATGAGGTGTCAATGTCCCTTCTCTGCCTGCAATTAATGGCCTTATGACCAAAGTTAGAACAATGAAAACAATATCCATAGAAATTATTTCTTCTATAAGAATTAGGATATGAAATTGTTCTCCTTTTTTGAGCATCTATATCTTCTCCATTCAGATAGCTTCTTGCCTCTTCACAATAAGACATGGTATGGCCCAGATAGCCACAGAACTGACACTTCATGAGAAGAAATGTCTTCTCACATGAATTTCTCCTTATAGCTTCTTCCTTGGGAGAATAGTAAGACTGTCTGCCATTTTTGAAAGTTTGAGGATAATTTTCAGGTCTCCTTTTAGTTTGGATTGAGGGTTCCTTTTTCAGAACTCTAGGTAACATTTCAACATGTTCAACTTTCATATTATCTTTCTTTTGGATCTTTGCACTTCCAGTAGTTGATGACTCAGCCTCACAGCCAATTCCACTCTTTCCCATGCAAGCGGGTCTTTGATCACTCAAGATTTTTCCAACCCCATCTGAACCACACTTGGCTTTTGCTAGTAATTCTGCATCTGAGAATCGTCCAAAGTGTATTTTCTTCCTTGATTCTTTTGGAACTGATTCAGTCTCCAGTTTACTCCTTAGAGTAACTACTTCCTCCTCAAGACCCTCAGTAGTCTTGGATTTTTCATCCAGTCTGGATGTGAGGTCATTGATGACCTTTTCCTGCTCTTCAATTATCAGCTTCAGATCTACTACATCATCATTGCTTTCAATTATTTTAGATTGTACCTTCACAAATTCTTCCAGTCGTTCAATTTCAGCTTCAAGTTGATCAACATATTCAGTTGATTCTTCTACAAATGATTTCCACTTATTGTAGCTCTTACATTTAATCTTAAGCTTACTAACCGCATCCTTAAGTTGCATCTCAGGATCTACACAAGTTCTCAGTTGTTTTTCTCCTTCAATATCTTCTGGCTTTTTAACAGTGGCCATCATAGAAGCATGGTTCCCAGTTTTGAATTCTGGTTCTTCTTCATCACAGAATTCATTATCATCTTCTTCCTCTTCACAGACAAAACTCTTCCTTTGCATTTTCTTACCAGATTTGAAGTCTCCCTTTTTGAAGAACCTTCTCTGAGGCTTCTTGAAGTTTTCATCCTCACTATCTTCATCATTGGTCATTTTTAAACACTGAGAAGCAATGTGCCCAACTTTTCCACAACGGAAACACGCGAGAGGTAACTTCCCTTTGAATTTCTCTTTCCCCTTCTAGAACTTCTTTGCAATGAGAGAAAGAATTTCTTTTTCTTCGTCATCTTCACCGCTACTATCCTTTGATATTTTCAGTTTATCCATGGCCTTGAATGCCATTTCCTTGCTCACCCGAGTCGTAGCATCTTCAGGTTTGCATCTCATTTCATATGCTACCAAACTGCTCAGTAGATCATCTAAAGAAAGTTTGGAAAGATCTCTTTCCTCAAGGGCTGACACCTTCGAATTATAAAGAGGTGGAAGTCTTCTCAATATTTTTTTTACAATATCAATGTCTTTGATTTCTTCGCCTAGACCCCGAATAGCTCCAACCACTTCGGTAATTCGATTGAAGAAAGTGTCTGCATTCTCGTCTGGATGCATCTTCAGATCATCAAACCGATTGTGCAGCACTTGTAGTTTCGCCTCCTTCACTTTGCTATCACCTTCATAAATATTCTCAAGTTTATCGCACATGGATTTTGTTGAGGTGCAATTCATCACCTTTAGGTAGATCTGATCAGAAAGGGCTGCAGTGAGTGCATTCTGTGCTTTAGCATCTGCATTAAGAAGTTTCCTGTCTATTTCAGTCATAGCAAGGCCTGTTGGATCGGTGACTTGTATTCCTTGCACAGTAGAAAAAAGAACTTCCATTCCAAGAGATCTTAGATGAGATCTCATTCTGTTCTTCCAGATCTGGAAATTGCTTCCATCGAAGTGAGGGACTCCCCTGACATTGATCGCGTTTTCCAGGATGAAGAAGGTCAGATTCAACGCCAGCAACCTTTACCCTCTGATACCACTTGAAGGACCCCGGGACACCCTGAGAGGGGAGGGGTGAATCAGGGTGACCACTTTTTCTTTTAAAGTGATGGATCTTGTTCCCACGTTGGTAGGAACTTGTTGAACCTGTATGAAGATTATGATCAGAAAGAAAACATTCACAAGCACAGATAAGACACAGCCATTTTTACTTGGTTCACCACTAAGGGCTACGTCCAAGGAGCATACGCCGATAGGTTGTCAGTCGTACCAAAATCCACTATGCTTCACTAGCTGTAGATTACAAAAGTTCGGGTATAGTCACTCTGTCCCAGGCTCACTGCCTTTACAAAGGTTCAGGGATAGCACAATACTTCCCTCGGGTCACTCCCGTTGACTCCCCCGGGCTCACTGCCGTTGGTGAAGTCCCACTCAGTTTATAGACGTGAGGGCCTCTTCAATAGATTTTCATTGAAGTCTTTGCCTCTGCTCAGCATGAGACTCTTCTTGCATCGAAGTCCGAAATAGATGCACTAGAACGCACAGAACCACTGAACCGGATAACCAGAACGTGCAGACAAACCTTACTAACAATTGCGCGCAACACCAACCCTTTGCGCGCAAAAGCTTCCTATTGCGCGCAAAATTTACTTTTCGCGCGGAAAAATATTTCGCACAAAAATCTCCTTTTTCGCGCAACTCCGAATATATCGCGCAAGCCCCTTCACGCTATCCTTTTTCGCGCATCAGACCTCGGATCTTCTCTATGTCTTCCACACACTTGAATGAAGGGGGTCACCTCATATTTATAGGCGACTGAGACCCCTGCGCGCAAAATCCCCTTCGGCGCGGAAAACCTCTCATCTGGCGCGTAATATTTCGCGCAGGTATCGTTTTCCGCACACCTCTCCAGATATTTCGCGCAATCCATGTCTTTTCCATTTTTCGACGGTGTGAATCTGAAACACTATTTGCGTGGAAAACTTCGCTCCTCTATTTCGCGCACCATGCTATTTTTCGCACCCAGCTCAAGTATTTCGCGCACAACCCTTATTTTCCGCGCAGCCCATGCCTTTGCCATTTTTCACCAATCTGATTTCGAAACACTATTTGCGCGAAAAACCTTGATCCACTATTTTTCGCATCCCTCTGTTTTTCGCGCCTAACTTAAGTATTTCGCGAAAGCCTCTTATATTTCGCGCACCACTTCCTTTTTGTGCGAACCTCCTTTTGCAGACAATCCATGTCTTCATTTTCCGATTTTGAGGCCCAAAAATTTGGCAAACACTGGGAAACAGCGCCACCTTCAATACTGTTGTCTGCTTGGACTGTATGATCACTTTTCTGGAACACATTCGGAACTTCCACTGAGGATTGACAACAAACACAAACCAAACTACAATTCCTGCATAGAACAACCATGGGTCCAACAAAGGCGAGGCCACACCCAACGAAGGGATTGCGCGCAATTGGGCCTTTTTTGCTCACAACGGAAGGAATTGCGCGCCAGGGAGGAACCCTGAGGGGTTTGGAATTCGATTTAAGCTAGTGGTATTGCGCGCAAAGGTGGATCCCGGGGTGAGGTTGCACGAAAAGAGTCAGTACCTGAAGGCCATCTTGCACGCGCGAAATTCCTATTTCATGCATGAGAGCTGATTCAAATTCCTAATCCATGAAGTGGAAGTGGTCTCCTTCTATTTATAGGCCTTCGGTGTCACAGAATCCAGGAGGCATGAAAAATTTTGTGCGCCAGAGATGACAGAGGGAAAAGTTAACCATGTGGGTAGGCGCGTGAAAACATTGTGCCCCTAGGCCGGGAAGCATTCGCGAATCCTAGAATACTTTCGCGTGGCCCACATTTTTTTTGCGCCCATCCTCCTTAGTTTTGAATAACACCTCTGGGCCATCCGGACTGGGTCTCCAGGTCTGAATATGACTTCACTTTATCATTTCGAAACTTCCTTTATTAACTACGGACTATTTCGGCATCTAAAAATACCCCCTTCGGAATTGGATCGATGAGGGTTCACAACGATTAGATTCTGAGGGAAACACTGAAACGCTGAAGGGTTGGGCTTCAAGGGCCCTCACGTGCAAAAAATATTGCGGTGTGCAAACTCCACGTTGGCGTGGAATCCGCTTTCCACGCGGTGCGGAACCACAGCTTTACCTATTAAATCAGCCCTGAGTCCCATTATCCGTAGGCAACCTTATCGCGCGATAAGCTCCGAGCTCTCATGTGCGGAATTTCCTCTGCGTCTGCGCGTAAAACACATTTTGGCAGTGTGAAATTTCTTCCGAGTTTCTGCCATATTTCTGCGCAAACCTAGGATATTTTGTGCTGACTGCCATGATTACATGCCTAACTTCTTAATTTTGTGCAATAGATCCCTATTTCACACAACTCATCCAGATTCCGTGAAACTCATCCAGATTTCATGCAACACTCTCAAAGCACATGAGATGGCCACAAACCAAGGCGATGAAGGGGAATTCGCCGCTCGTAGAGCTGAAATGGTGGCGAACGAAGAGCTTTATGGCGCCAGGGTGGTTATTTCCAACAACCATACCTTGTTCAACTTTCTAACCCCCGCCTAGAAGAAGTATCCTCTATCCAAAACCATCCCTCTATGGAACATCGGCATTTTGGAGGAGGTTCTGTTGCTGGGCTTTGAGGTTGACACACCACGGTCATGGGTGACCCGAGTGGATGACCTTCCTCGATACAATATCACCAACAACAGTTGCCCTGCTAGAGAGACAAGAAACATGGATGTATATGGCCTAAACCCGAGGACTTGGACCATTGCTGGGGGTGATCTTGTTGTGGAGAATTCTCCGGACCTCTACACAAGCACGTTCCGTTAGAGCATCACAGAAGATACTAAGGGATGGATAAAAGATTGGGACTTGCAGTCCGGAGGCAACTTCACCAGTGAGTGGTCTTGGGAGTATTGGGTTCACCATACGTCTAACCAATTTGGGGCCGAGCTGCAGCACATTGGTCTGTTCGAGGCAGTGTGGACATCACATTTCCACTTCTACCACCAACCAGATCTCGGCCCAGAGCTATTCACCCGGTGGTCCCCTGACACCAACACATTCCATCTTCACCATGGGGAAGTTGGTATCATCCTATGGTATGTCCACTGCATCAGTGGTATCCCACTATAGGTATATAAATATGACAAGTTACTTCCCCCAATGAACACCTGGGAGGATAGATCGCGGACCCCCATGCTAACATGGCACCTACTGGAGCTTCTTAAAGAGAGTCTAAGGGTCAAGGACTTCCTGAAGGACATCGCCTACATGGAATGGTTCAGCCTATTCTTGGAGAAGAACCCAGCGGTCAAGATGCCGGGACGGGGAAAACGGTGTCCAACAGTGGCTCAGGGGAGCAAGGAAGGATCGTAATAAAGGATCCTGGAGGCAGGGCAATATCAATCATGGGGCTATCGCGTCATTGAGGCCTGGGACCCGAATGTCTGATATGTCAGGTTCCTCGCCAGTTTCCTGAGCGTGTGCCTCCTGCTAGTGTGGGACGCATGGATGGGAATTCGTCCAGCAATCCTGGTGATGGCGGGCACCATGGCCACCAACAAAAGTTTCAATCTGGGTTCCCTGTGCTGGCTAGGTTGTATGCCATTCGAGGATGCATCTCAAGAGGGGGGTTGCCTTGGAGGGTGTTTGGACCCTTCTAGATCTTCCACGGCTGGGTGGCAGCTCATCTTGGTGGGTAGTGTTTCCCAAACGTCATTTGTCCTCCAGGAAACGGCTTGAGACCATCTCTGTTGAACATTGTCGGGGTCGCACTGATGACGCTCAACGAGAAGGGAGTAAGGATTAGAATTGGTAACCATGAAAACTTCAACTTCAGCCCATTCCCCACCTTGGTCGGCCAAATGGTAGAAAATGGGCAGGGCTCGCTAGAGTAGTAGGAATACTTCTAGAGCATCCGAGGTGGGGTGCTTGTGGCTCAGATTGATGGGAAGATCATCTGCGAGCCTTAAGATCCATCCCGATTCTCCAGGCAGTTCAGGCGCCTCCAGTGAATGTCGATGTGGGTATTCACAGACATCTGGGAGGAGAGGAATCCCTGCGTCCTTTTCCATATGTGGTAAATGTTCACAACTTATGGCTTTGGTGATGTCATCACCCTTCCTCCCACCGAGGCCGATGTTGGTCTATCGACCGAGTATGCCGAACATTGGGCTATAGCATACCCAGAGAGGATTTTGCGCAAGCGAGTTACACAAATCGAGACTACCTGTGTGGAACATGGGAAATGAGAGAGCAGGAAAGGTTCCTCTAGAAGGGGGGACCAGGGGTGCTCCAGGCGGTGAGGCCTGCATAGGCTGGGACCTCAGCAGCGGGGATATCGCATGGTGTCGTTGCAACCTCGTTGCCCGGAGGGGAGTCACACGGTGCGACAAGAGAACTTCCAAGGAACTAGATATGATACCTACTCGAACCTTCCCACGATGAAATATTTTCAGCATTTTGGTCAGCCTGGATGACCATGCGGCAGTCAATGATTTTTGAAGCCCTCTGGCAGAAGATAATGCAGGATGGGATCCAGCTGGCAGAAGTCGGGCTCATTCGGGTTACCGACAGAGTAAACTTCCATCGGCGGCCTGCATGTCTAACGGCCATGGACACATACGTGCACCAATAGGGTCGGTGTTTGGATCCACCTATCCTGGTGAAAGTGATGCTCGACCAAGAGCATGATCTGGAAATGATGTCGTCGATAGAAGGCAACAGTGATGAAGAGTCAGAGGGAGAAGAGGAAACAGGAGAAGATGAAGGATCTCAGGGAGGGTCCCACCACGGGAGCATGTAGGAGAGTGGCGATATCGACGGCTCTGGAATATACATAACCGAGCTTCTCGAGGTATGTCTCTATCTTTATTCATCCCCCTTCTTTATCCATTCTATTCTACAATTTCTAATCCATTTCTCCATCTCACTCAGGAGAATATAGGCGTTGATCAGGCATCCCCAATAGAGGAAAGAGAGGAGGCACTGATGGGAAAAGGTGGGACTCTGACACCCATTATCGAACTGAAAAGCGCTGAGGGGTCTCTTGCCACGATAGATCCTGTAGCGACCAGAACACCGAAGGCTAATGCTCTGGGTTCCTGTAAGTCCCCTGCTTCATTACTGGTGATTACTGTCAGAGAACTCAACTAATCAGAATGCTCCATGTATATTGATCTCGGCATTGGAGGCTCATCGGGCTGTTGAGCCCGAGCCTTCCATGAGTGGACTAGTGGAGGGCGTACCGTCTTCTCCAGAACGTAATTCCCAAACTAAGTCAGCCCCGACAATTGGTGAGAATGGGGCAGTGGACATCAGTGGTGATGACATTGGAGCGAGGCTTGAAGCTGACGAATGCATTGTCGCTGTCAGGGCAAGTGAGGAAGGTCGTCTAGATGTTGAGGAACCTATTCCTCAAAAAGTCATCCCTGAGGCAGATCCTGCTGCTGACCTTCTTTCTGCCTTTCCTGTATATTGGCCCGCTGATCCCGAGGAGATATATGATTCAAACTCGGAAGAGACCGAGGAGATCCAGATGACACGATGCAAAGGGTGGAAGTGCATCCAGCATTTTCTCAGGCTGCCTCAGATGAATTGGATAAGATGGATGGGATCACTCCAGACCTGGATGCATTTCCTATGCATCGGATGGGATAACGCTCAACACCTTCATCTGACGGTCTATGATTACATGGCTGAGAAGATACGTGAGAGCAGTCGGCGCACCGACATTGCCCAGTGTCGGGAAGAATCGGTGATCACCAGAGCATTCCTGAGGGCGGAGCAGGAAGTCTGATGCCTCGAAGAGCAGGCAAAAGAGAAGGAGGTCTTCATTGCAACATGCTCTGAGCTCGTAGAGCAACTAACGGCCCAGTTGGCTGATGCCAAGGAACAATTGGTGGAGGCGAGTCACCATATGACCGTGCTTCAAACCGAATAGGCATAGGCACAAGCTACGGTTGGTGAACTATGCTCTGCAGCTTCTGATGAAGAGAGAGTTTTCAGGGAGTGAGAAGCGGTCCTGGAGACTACCAGCCAAAGGGTAGCGGCATTGGAAATATCTCTCCAAGAATCTGACCCTTAGGGGGGGCCTGTTTTAGCCAGATCATGAAATTTTTGCTTCCTATGTATGGAAAACTCCATTTTTCTATACCTTTGGTTTAATACGCTCAAGCATAATCCCGAAATAAATAACAATTCATCCCTAAGATCATATGGGCCATACCCAATGTGAGAAACAAAGGATTATTGTATTATCATTTTGTTCTACCGTGGGAGTGTCAACCAAGCTTCATGCATCCGAAATCGAGCCCAGATTTCTGAGGAGAGGGAGGTCCAGTCAAAGGGAGGGGACTTTAGACCGATCGATGTATCATCTCCTCAATGTTCTCTAACACGTGAGCGGGGAAACATTGAGGGAATTGGAATCAGTCCAAACATAGGGGGATGAAATTGGTGATTCACGTTACCCAAAATTTGGAATCACTGTGGGAGGGGTGTGATGATGAAGGATAGCTATTAACCATGGCAGAAATGCAGCATCCATATTGCATTAGCCTGAAATAGAGACAACCAATGAGGGATGACCGCTGAACCTGTTCGCATCACGGGGCCTAACTCAAATATCGTCGATCAGTCTTCCATAATGTTGGACCAAGACAGTAGGCGGACCATATGTCAATCATCCATATTGTTACAACAAGCGGACTATAGGTCAATCATATGTATTGTTACAGCAGGCGGACCATAGTTTGAGCATCCATACCGTTAGGGGGTCCCATCAAACATGATCAGTCTTCCGAAACGTTGGCCCCGGACAGCAGGCGGACCATAGGTCAATCATCCATACTGTTAGGGGTCCCATCAAACATGAATGAGGATGAAGATCTGAATAAAGGGGCATGCAAAGCGTGGAAATTTAAGTGGTGGTTTGTTCAAACAGAATCCAACACTCCCAAAATTTCACCACCGTAGTGGAGGCACATTAGGCAGACATATAAATCTGATCACGGATCGTCCCTACATTTAGATAGGACCTCTATGGTGAGGGAATTGTAGCTTCCCAACATCATTATGGGCCATCCCGAACTTATTCGGGGCTAATGCTGTAGTTACAAAACCCCCAAGAAGTCAGGCCAAGGGGCCGATAGTGAGGAGGGATGGGATTTGGTAATCCCTATGGCTAGACCCAAGAAGAAATGTCTGTGTGTTCCTACGTACCCCATAAGAATGGGAATCAAGCCACATGTAGTTCTAGAAAGGATCTTAGTTTAAGGTCTTAGAACTCGGACCAAGGATTGGTCAGGAGGGAGGGAGACATATGGTAAGGTTATTACGAAACTCGACATAAAGGAGGATGAGGTCCTAGTTACCATGTGTTCACAGGACAAGTGTTCCGGTCAAGGAATCGATCACGAAAGTAAGGTTGGGCCTGTGGGGAACTGTCTGGGAATTCCTGCGTATCTCATAAGGATGAGAATCAAGATGCACATAGTTCTTGGGGGTGACTTTTAACGCTATGCAGGATAGGAAACAAGGGGGATAATTCTTATAACAGGGTGTACGTGGGGTGGATATTACAGACCCGACATGAATGAGAACATAATCCCATCCCACATCACGTGGTCCCGTAGTCAATGTCCCAAAGGCGGGATAGACACGATGAATTAGCATACCTCAAACTGAACCCAAAGACAAGAGGTATGGGAGTTCCTACATACCCCATAAGAATGGGGATCAAGCCATACATAGTTATTGGTATGGGCGGCACGACATGACATGGTACCAGTGAAAGGGATGAAAGGGGCATGCGGATCTAGCCCTCGCACCAAAAGAAGTGGCATTTGATGTATCTCGTTTGTCCTTGATGGTGAATGGTTTTTCTTTTGTGGAGAGACCGACTTGGGGTATAAATTCATGGCATCACAAAAATAATCAAGCTGTAAGGCATTGACAAATGGCATGGTAAATGACCAATACCCAACGTGATGCCCTTTTTGGAGAGGATATCACATTGCAGTGTCGTTTTTCATTGTGCGTCCGGGATGATATCATCACAGTTTATGGTCATGTGGTAGGACCAATCATCACAGTTTAAGGTCATATAGCTTGGACCCCAGGGAATGCGCACGATGCGATAAAGCATACCGGATGTGGATGAGGACATAATCACATACCATCATTGCGTTTGAGTTCGAGAGAGGAGCCTCAGGCCAAGGGGCTGATGAGGGTTTTAAGATCATGGGGAAGGAGACACTATCCTCCAAATGAGCTGGTCCCAAAATGAAATGTCAGGGAGACCCCTCATTTCCTGTGGGGATGAGGGTCAAGCTGTGGATGGACTGTAGAGAAGACCCAAACCCATAATCCTAGCGATCGGATCGCAGGAGCCCCGAGAGACACTGTAACACAGAATTTTCTTCCTGATGTGTGGAAGTGCATTGAGGGTTAGTAGAAGGAGTGCCGAGATTCCACCTTGACACAATGGGGTGGAACAAAATGCGAATCATACAACCAATATTCAGGTCCTAAAAGAGTCAGCGTGATGATGGAGGATTACTGCTGACCATGTTTGCAACACAGCATCTCGTCACGTTAGCCTAAAATGGGGATAAATAAATGAGCATCGACCGCTGACCATATTCTCAACGCGGGATTTGTATCAATTTTTTATCTGAAACCCTCGGGGGCGTTGGCCCGTAATGGTAGGAGAGACCTTAGGCGTTGTATCCAGGCCGTTCTTGGGGGTACCTCTGAGTGTGAAAGATAATGGGGACCCGAATGAAGGGGAGGACGAAGCTTGACAAGTGGACGGAACTTGCCTAAGTTGAATTTGAAACTCCAGGTCCTAGACCAGAGTACTCTGCACGCATTAGCGGACCACTAAAAAGGGTCGAAGGGATCAGTTTGAGAGCAGCAAAAAGATGGAGAATTCTCAGGAGAAGGGGTCCTGGTGCCAAAAACCCTATACCACACCTATATACCCCCCCCCCCCCCCCGTGGAGAGGGACATGCCAAGAGGCCGAGGTGACCGAGAGATCATGGGATCTCTTAAGAGACAGGGCTGGACCTGAAATCTAGGTGTTCAGGCGGTCCTACATATCCTATAACAATAGGAATCAAGCCACACGTAGTTCTAGAAGAGTAGTTTAAATTCATGTAGGACCCAACATTTTAGGTTCATGTCGGACCATAGTGCAGTTTAAGGTCATGGAGGACCATGATAGGCATTTAATCTGGGGATGTGTATGGAATGGTGAGTAACTCAATGTGAATGCAAACATAGTCCCATGCCACACCGTACAATCCCACAAGAGTGAGCTTAGATTGGGGTCCCGAGGCTGGTCCTCGGTCAGGGAGGCCTAACCGGCTTGCAGTTTAACATCTTGCAGTGAGGAAGGGAAGAGGAGGCAGACACCCCAGATAAGGGAGGTGTACGGTGCGACCAATAACCCGATGTGGATGAGGACATAATCCCACACCAAACCATACTCTCCTGGTAAGAACTTAATCTATGGCCCGGAGAGGCCAAGGGGCCTAAGGCTGGGCCTCGGGCGGGAAGGCCGAACTAGATTGCAGTTTAACGTCATGCGGGACAAGAGTGAAGTTTAAAGTCATGCGGGACTGGACCGTTTAAGGTCTTGTAGGACCACCGTGCAGTTTAAGGTCATGCGGGATTGGGGTGCAGTTTAGGGTCATGCATGACCCAACAATTTAAGGTCATGTCGTACCATAGTGCAGTTTAAGGTCATTTGGGACCAGGGTGCAATTTAGGGTCATGTAGGACCACCGTGCAGTTTAAGGACATGCGGGACTGGAAAGTTTAAGGTCATGTAGGACCACCATGCAGTTTAAGGTCATGTGAGAACATGGTACAGTTTAGGGTCATGTAGGACCCAACAGTTTAAGGTCATGTCAGACCATACTGAAATTTAAGGTCATGCAGGACCAGGGTGTAGTTTAGGGTCATGCAGGACCACTGTGCAATTTAAGTTCATGTGGGACCAGACAGTTTAAGGTCATGGAGGACCACCGTGTAGTTTAAAGTCATGCGGACTGGGGTTCAGTTTAGGGTCATGCAGGACCCAACAGTTTAAGGTCATGTCGGACCATAGTGCAGTTTAAGGTCATGCGGGACCGGGGTGCAGTTTAGGGTCATGCAGGACCCCTGTGCATTTTAAGGTCATGCGGGACCGAAGAGTTTAATGTCCTGTAGGACCACCGTGTAGTTTAAGGTCATGCGGGACCAGGGTGTAGTTTAGGGTCATGTAGGACCTCCATGTAGTTTAAGGTCATGTGGGACCGGATAGTTTATGGTCTTGTAGGACCACCATGCAGTTTTATGTCATGCGGGATCGGGGTGCAGTTTAGGGTCATGCAGGACCCTTGGGCTCAGGAAAAGTATTGCTTGAGGAATTTGGCATTGATGGGAGGAGTTATACGCTCATCATCCATGGTCACTAGGGAGTATGCTCCATTGGGGTACACCTTATGAACAATGAAAGATCCTTGCCATTTGGGCTCCAACTTGGGTGGTTTCCTAATGGGGATCATTGGCGCCCTAAGGGCCAAGACCGAATATCCTTGTAGGAAAGAGCGGAGGAGAACCTTCTTGTTGAAAGCTCGAGCCATCCTGCTCTGATTCCTTTCCAAGTTGTGCAATGTACGAAGCCTATTCTCATCCAGCGCTTCCAATTCAGCTAGACAGATTTCGACATCTCTATTCGGTGCTTGCTAGTTATAGACCGTTGTGCGCAATGAGGGAAACTAAATCTCGACATGCAGTTTGGCCTCATCTCCATACACCAGGGAATAAGGTGTCACCTTGGTGGAATTGTGAGTCATCATCCGATAATCCCAGAGGGTGTGGAGGAGCTTGTCTGGCCAACTCTTATTGTTCTGACCAACCATTTTTTCCAGAATGTTAGGGAGGGTTTTGTTAAATGTCTCGATCTTTCCATTCTCCTGTGCATGATAGCTAGAGGTATGGTTAGAGATAATGTTGTACTGGTCATATAATTTCTTTATCTCAGCCGCTCGGAAGTTGGTGTCGTTATTGGTGAGGATATCGTGAGGTACCCCAAATCGGTAGATGATGTTGGAACTCATGAAGCCGGTGATAGAACGGGCCTTGACTTCCTTGAGTGGAATTACCTCCGCCCACTTGGAAAAGAAATCTGTAGCGGTTAGAATGAACTGGAATTGGTGAGATGTTTCCAGAGGGTATGGTCCTAAAACATCCAACCCCCAGACTGCAAAGTCCCAGAATACATGGTAGTATGGATAGGCTCTAATGGCCGATGCACAAATTTATCATGAACTTGGCACGCAGGGAACCTCTTGGAGAACTCGATGCAGTCATGGATCATGGAGGGCCAGAAGTGTAGAGGCCCCAAACCTAATGTATATAAACATTACATTACATTTGTGGAATATCATATACATAACAAAAACATACACCAAAGGACCTTAATAGTTTAGTGTCTTTGGAAACTCGTAATATAATCTTCTAATCTTGGTGAATGATCTTCAACATCTCACATAAAGATCTTCCTTTTTTTACCTAAAACCTTTCTTTATATCATGGGGAAAAGAAAACATATATAGGGTGAGATCAAATTCTCATTAAGGGTAAGAATGTGGAAAATAAAACAAATCATATACATTTGAACTTCAAAACATGAACATAATATTCAATCATCAAAATCTTGAGCAATGACATAAAACATGGCAGTACGTAAGCATAGATCATAATGGAAAATCAATAATGATAAAATAGCAAGGGAATAAAACATGTAATTTTGGAAACCATTAATCACAATATATGATTTCAATATTAGCTAGGGAATTGCTGCCAAGACCATCTTAGTGGAAAAAGTCCCTTTCGGAATCAAGTTCACTCCTCCTTCCAGTCCTATATCACTGAACCAGATTAACATACCGTTCCAGCCATGTCTATATCATGAGATATAAATATTTACCCAATGCAATGGAGGGAGATATAGGTCCCACCCATCTCATAATTAAATCATTTTTACTTGTTCCACAAATTAAACATAAATCATTCATCATAACCCAAAGAATAAAATGGGTTTCATAAACGTCATCCCATCATAACATAATCCATATAACACAAATGGATATCATTTAATCCTAAGAAAAGTTAAACCACGTAAATAATAGAGAAATTATACTTGAAACACACACATATGAAATAATTTCATCTTAGATGTAAAATATTACTGACAAAACACTTGAAATGAATTCTTGAGGAAAATATCGTTTCTTCTTCAAAATCATTTTATTTTCACAAAATGACATGCAATGTTAAAAGAAATGATTTTGTTGAAAATAGTCATGAAATATTGTAGAGTAATCTTCATGAAAATAAGGTCTTATGAAACCGTAAAAATCCATTCATGTCGTATAAGTTAAAAAAACATTCTTCTCGTACTTTTGCCAGAAAAGTCAAAATAGTACCTTGTAACGTAAACAAAAGAAAGATTCCTTATATACCATGTAGTAAAAGTAAAAAATGGGTAAAAAGGACTTTAAACATACATGAAACCATTTTTATAAAATAGAGACATTGATGATAAATATAACCCCAGTAAATACTTACGAATAAACAATCTCGGATAAAAACGAGATTGGAAAGGTTATCCCTTACCTTAGGTCTGAAATGCTTTGTATGTATCCGAACCTCCTATATATTGATTTAAATAATGTCATTGAATTATTATAGAATCATATTATTTGTTATGATATCATATATGGTTCACTTATGACTTTATATTACTCGTTCTTTTGTAAATTCGTGTTAAAGTAGTGTTTTGGGTAAAATCGTTTCATTTATCATCCGTGTTTTGACTTGTAATTATTAATATGATTACTTAGATCATGGTTACATAATTATAGAATATAAAACCTTATTTATATATAATATATATTCATAATATACATATATATAATAGATCGATAAATGGAAAGAAAAACATCGTTCATTGAGACGGTAGGTCATACGTATGCATGAACGCTGTTTTTGTTTCCTTATTGAATTGAATGGAATTAAGTAGATGACATACACATATATATACATAAATACAGTAGCATTATTATTTCATATATTTCATGATTACTTATTATATATACTTTATAATCATTCTTGAATTGTTAACATGGAAAATGTATCTCATCGCGTCGTGGAGACGGTAATCCGTACGTACGCACGAGCAATGATATTGTTACCATATTTATTGAATGGAATTGGAGTGTATAATATAATATCTTAGAATCATTATTATGTTATAAAAACCATATATATTTATTATTTACACCATTATACCCATCCATGTAAGGTGGTGGTGGAAAAACAGATTACACCACGGCGTGGAGACGGTATTCCGTATGTATGCACGCGCGGTGATTTCATTTCTTATAGGATGGATAGAAGGTAAAAAAGGGTTTTTTTAATATTTATAATAATATAACAGTATATAATTAATATTGATGTTATTACTTTTTAATGAAACAACTAAAGAAGAATAAGTTTAAGAAGAAAGACACTTGAAATAATCGGTAGAAGAGATTACCTCTTCTTCGACACACCTCCTTTAAACTTCTTCTTAGGGCACTAGAGTTGGTCTTTTGAGAAGAACATAACCTCTATGATATAACTAGAGAGGTTTAGAAGAGGAATTGGCAGGGTTTTTTTGAGCTTCATGTCTCAAAAGTGTGTGAGGAGAAGAGCGAAGGGGTTCCCTTTTTATAAGGGAGGAGAGAGACACCTTTGGTAACATAAGAAATAGTAATGTATAATAAATTCAAACTCACTTAAACCTCCAAAAATAACTCAAATTCAAATATTAGATGATATGGGGTTGTAATATCATCAAAAAATAAAATTTAGACATGTTGGGAATTTATTTTAAACATTATCAACTTGATTTATACTTATTTAATCTATTTAATTTTATTTTTGGTAATAAGATTCTATTTTTAAATTATTATATATAATTACTTATGTGGTGTGAATTTTATATAATTGGATAATTTATGACATTTTCGGCCATATAAATTTCAATTTATAATTTCTAAATATTTTAGGGATTTTTAAACAATTTTATAATATGTTTTTTTTAAAATAACAATAGTGTCAATTTTGACACTATTCATTTATTTTAATTTAAAGAAAATCCAAAAAGAGGATATATTCTAACAAAAATATTTAATAGATTCCAAAAATGTCAAATATGTTTATAAAATTCATTTATTACATTAAATAGCTCATATAATATTTATTTTAATATTTTTAAAACTATTTATTTGGTATATCTTTTAATAAAATAATTAGTACAACATTTTTGTATAATTATTTAATATAAATATTTGTTGCATAAAAATTAAAAAATAAATCCTATGATGAAGATAAATCTCACATATTTTATAATAATACTTTTACTCGAATTTATCATCATAAAATCACAACATGTAAATTGTTATATTTACTAAATTATGAAGGTGACAACTTTGGAATCATTTAATATAATATAATATAAGTGTCATAATCGCCTTTATAAGGATAAAAATGGTCAAACATTCATCCAGTGGATGATTAGGGTTTTTATATACACTACCAGTAAGTTTGGATCAGATTTTTGGGTCTTTTGTTATGAATTAATATTTCAATAAAAACTATAATGTTGATTTTTCACTAAATAAATAATTTCTGCATCATTAATGTATAAGATAATAATGTAATTAAATAACACTTAAAAATTACAAATAAATTACCATGATAAATAAAAAAAATTTATCTTTAAAATGAGTACTTACAACTGAATTCATATTCTGAATAACCTTATATTAAAAATACGTTAATTATTAAAGTTTGAGTGAGACATATTTCACTTTCCTTTAAATAAAACAAACTAAAACTCTTAATCAAATACAAGTGGTTCCATTAGATTAAATTCCGACCCAAGTATGATTTAGGGCAAAATATTATCATCCCATTATATTAAGACAAGTTTTAGGGTAATTTTATAATATTATATTTACCCTTAATTACCCGATTTACCTTTAACTATGAAAATAAAATTTACCGAAGTTACTATTCATAGTGCCCAAAAATAAAAAAGTATCCTATTAACATAATTTTGACCTGTTGATTCCAAATATGGAATCCATTTTTCCTAATTCAAATCACCGAAGTTGAAGAAATTAATTTAAAATTAATCCCATTGTTAAGAAAATGAGTTTTAAAAGTTAAAACATTGCAAAAGATTGAAATAATTTTACATATGAATTCAATGTAAAATCCATGATAATGACATAAGTTATATTAAATGGTAAAAATATATTCTATTTATACTTTAAAACAAATCAATATTATAATCTAACCATATAAATTATTGCGATCAAAAAAGTTGTTTTTATTTAAAATATAGCATGTTTTTACTATTCATTAAAATATGAAAGTTATCAGAATAATATGAAAATTTTATCCAAAGTAAATTTTTATATCCTCTTTCCAAAAAAGAATTTTATTTTTTCAAATTGAACTTATAAACCCGTCAAAAACTATATTTTATGTGGGTGCTCCATCAATGGTGGCAAAACTACATTTTTTTGAAAAATACTTATTTTACCTGAAAATTTTATCTTGTTCTCATACCATGTTCTAAAAAATGTTTAAGATGAGTAATAATGTTATAAAATTCAAAATTTAGCTAATACTATTCATAATGGCTAGTTCATAATAATATTATAACCATATATCGTTGTTTAGTGAAACCCGGTATTGCGTACAACGCACGCTATCGAGGAAGGTCGCGATTGCGTGTAATGCAAGGCAAGTCAGGGTTGCGTGTAGTGGAAGAATCCTTTGTTGTTGCGTATAATAGAACCCAACCTTATTTCATTTATACATAAAATATATATATATATATATACAATCAATGTTGCGTAGAATAACTACTATCAAACGAACTTGAAATTGTGTATAACACAATCCAAGAATAGTGTTGTGTATACTTCAAGCTAATACGGGGTAGCGTATAGTGCAAGATAATCTTGGTGTAGCGTACAATAGAAAATATGAAAGAAATTAAAAATAATATATCTCATAAAATCTCAGGGTGTTAAAAGAAGTTTCCCAATCTCTGTATCTGGTGAGACAACTTTGACCCGGCCTGATGGGCGCCACAGGAACCAGCATGAACCTCTTGTATGACCTGTGGAATCTCGACTCCTTGAAGTAAACATAGGAGAACACCATCAAATCCGCGTTTATAAAGGATCTGCTCAAGGCTGGGACCTCTTTGAAGGGTAAACTATAGCGCGTGGAGTCGGATTTGCTCACCCTCGGCCTGGTCTGAAGGGAGAATATGGTATTGGAGGTATTCAACCAAGGGTGTCCTCCAATAAGGAACTATTTCAATCACTACATTTGAAGTACCCAGGGCTCCTGACGTAGGGGCACCAGTGGTAAGATGGTTTACCCGCGGGACATGATCATCCTCCGGGGTGATGGGAGTAATGACTCTTCAGTGCGCCACGTGGATAATTTGGTCGTCCTGTTTGGGCTCTACAAGCGACGCAGCCAGGCTGGAAAAAGTATCTGCTCGACCATTCTGTGACCGGGGGTATGAACGACCCCCGGACGAGAACGGAACTGGGCCATTAGACAGAGGGTGCACTCCAACAATGGAATGAGTTCTGGATTTCTGACAACATATTCTCCATTGACCTGATTGATGACCAGCTTAGAATCCTCTTTCACATGCAGATGGGGCATGTCGATCTCAACGGCCAGCTCAAGACCAGTAATGAGGGCATGATACTCTGCCTCGTTGTTGGTACATCCCTCTGACAACATGAATGAGTATGGAAGAGTGACTTGCTCCAGGGTGATGAATACAATACCCAGGCCCACTCTGTTTATCCTAGGATCGTTGAGCCTCCTACCGATAGGGCTCCAGGAGGCACCGTCGATGTGAATATACCAACATGGGACGACATGATCGACTAAGAGGATTGCCTCATCAAGAAAACCTAGGTCCAATGACTGATCTGCAGAGGTTGGGTGGGTATCTAGAAAGTCTTCCATTGCATGTCCTTTAATAGGCTTCTGAAGCACAAACCTAATGTCGAACTGCTGGAGGATCACTGACCATTGTGCCAGTCAGCCAATAAACATAGGCCGGTTCAAGATGTACTTTAATGGGTCTACCTGAGAGACCAATTGTACCTCGTGGTGCTGCAAGTAGTGCCACAATTTTTGTATGGAAAATATGGGAGAAAGGGAGCTCTTCTCGATGGGAGAATATCTGATTTCTATCTCAAGGAACATGTGGCTGAGGTAGTAGATGTTGTTCTCTGTTCCCTCATTATTCTTCTGGGCGAGAAGTGTGCCGAGGGACCATTCTAGGGCAGTCACTTAAAGGACCAGAGGCTTCCCAGAGACGGGTGGCATCAAGACCGAAGGTTGCAGCAGATACTTCTTGATTTCCTCAAAGGCGGTCTGACACTCTTCATCCCATTCATAGGCAGAGCCTTTCTTCATGAGCTGTGAAAAGGGCTTACACTTGCTAGCCAGATTCATAACGAATCGGTGTATTTAGGCTAAGTGGCCTTAGAGAACACAAAGCTCCCGAATATTGCTCGGGGGGCATCTGGATGATGGACTTGATCTTATCCGAGTCTATCTCAATGCCTCGGTACCTGATGACAAAGCCAAGGAACTTTCCAGAGGTAACCTAGAAAGCACACTTCAAATGGTTCATCTTCAGGTGGTGGGAACGAGGGAAACCGAACACTTTATCAAGGTCCTTGAGATGGTACTAGCGCTGGCAAGACTTGACCACCAGATCATCCATGTAGCATTCCACCGATGTTCCCAGAATCGGCTTGAATATGTGATGCATGGCCCGCTGATAGGTGTCACCCACATTCTTCAGGACGAAGGGCATAACTCGATAATAGAAGGTACCTTGGGGTTCCTTGAAGGAAGTGGACTCCTCGTCTTCGGGGGCCATCCTGATCTGGTTGTACCCATAATACCCATCCAAGAAGGAGAGGGATTGGAACCCGGTCGTGGCATCAATCAACAAATCTGTCACTGGAATGGTAAAATCATACTTCGGACAGTGGCGATTGAGATCATGAAAGTCGATACAAACTTTGATCTGTTCATTCTTCTTCCTGACTGGCACAATTTTGGCTAGCCACCGGGGGTACTGAGCTTCCATGATGAAGTTGGCCTTGATGAGCATATCAACCTCGGTCTCGACCATGGCACCGTGGGAAGGATGCATCATTCTGGGAGGCTGCTTGAACCCGTGATGGTTTGTCGGGAGACTAAGGCGGTGGAAAGCTACCTAAAGATCTAGTCCTGGAATCTTCTCGTAACTCCAAGTGAACACATCACGGTGCTGTTTGAGGAATTATACATACCGCTGCTGCTCTTCGGGGGGCATGGAAGCACTGACCAAGGTAGGTCTCGGGTCCGCCTCGCTACCGAGGTCCACCTGTACTAACTCATCGACCGTGGTGGAGAATCCTTCCTCAATGGTTGGGAGAGCATCCTCTAGATCCTCTTCTCCACTTGTGGAGGGATCCTCTATGGGGGAAATTGCTTCTAATCCACCAGGCTCCGATGGGAGGTGGGTGCCAGCCTGAGCGGCAGTGGTCATCAGGTATAGAGACTCATGCTCTTCTGAGACCATAATGATGAAGTCAGTTGATCCAATACCATCCGTTCTTCGGCCCAATGGGCCATGCTTGATAACATCAAAGCAGTAGTGTCATGTTGGCTTGAGCCAGTTGATTCCAGCCTGATGATATAGGCACGTATGCCAGACTTCTGTTTCCATTAGCCTGACGTCCCGATACCGTGCAGGGGTAGGAGGCTCTGAGATCACCTAAGCCTGGTTGGTGTAGGAGTACGAGGTGATTTCTTGACGTCTCTTGGACTTGTGGATATGCCTTCCTCTGGCACCCAAAACAAAAAAACAGTGCCCAATGTCGGGGGTCTTGGCCTCCAACCAATGGATTGGGAAAACATAAGAGTCTTCCAAAACTACCCAGGGATCACTTGTGATAGTAGTGGGCTCAACCTCACCTTCCAGAATCTACATATCCTTGCTCTTGTAATAGTCTGTATCCAGATAACGAGATTCACAAGAGGCAAAAGGAGATACATCCCCTTGGAGCATGCCCACTCGACCATTAAGGGAATATTTGAGGCATTGGTGACACAATGAGGGGACCTCCACGTGAAGGTGGATCCACGACCTACCCATCAATGCATTGTAGGCGGTGTCCTAGGAGACAACCATGAATTCGGTGCTGGAAATTGGGCCACTGAACTAGGTCTTCAAGAAAATCTTACCGACTGGAGTTTAGCTGGTCCTGTCATATCCATGGATTCTGATATCAGAGGGAGTTAGATCATCCTCAGACAACCCCATCTTCCGTAGTGTTCGAGTCAGGATTAGGTTAATCCCAGAACCAATGTCAACAAGACTACGGCGGACTTCCATGCCATTGAACTGGCTAGTGATGTATAGTGGGAAAATGTGCCCCTGTATAAGAGGGTCTTCATCTTCACTAGAGAACGAGATAATTGCCTGGCATTCGTCGTTCTCAATTACCTCAGTGTGGAAGGCTTCTGCAGCCACTACCTCCATTTCGAACTGGAGGAGGCTCATTAGGGCCTCATCATGTACCTCACGCATTTTAGATGACAGGGGAAGAGCCTCAAGGATATAAAACCTCACAGTAATGCTAGTGAGGTTCTTCAGAACATCATATTTCCATTCCAGACGTGAGATTCTTCTTATAGGAGGCCGCTCTGCGATCAGAGGTACGACGGGCCCTGCCGGATGAGCCAGTGGCTGACTAGTACTAGGAATATCTTGTTGTTCACTAGTGAAAGCCTGAAGAGTGGCTTCCGGATGAGGAAAAGAATGCTGGAGTCGGCTGGTAGCATGGAAAAGCTGGTCGCGACAAGACCAAGGTGGTTCCGAATGATGTATTAATACAAATGGTGGTGGAGGCGGACTTGTCGCCATCGGATGAAGGGGCCACGTGTGTTGAACTATGCACTAGGCCTGCTGTCTGGTCTTTGTGATTTGCACGACCTGGCTAGAGGTGCCAACTATTTTTCCCCGGTGATTCATGTAGCCACTGTTCCGATGACATTGGTGACGGATGGGGACCTTGGGAAGGTCCACCTGGCGTTCCTCATCATTAGGATTCAAAAAGGGATTTACCAATGCTACGGTGTTAACCGGAGAATACCCCTAACAATCACATGATGAGTCCTCTACTACAGAGAAAATTCTTGGAGGGATCCCCATTTCTGATTTCATAAAGTCACAAAGAGTGCAGGACGACGACGACATCGGCAGGGTGCGTTCTTTATTCATGGCCGCCACTGATTTCTCTTCTGGGAAAGGGATGGATGAGATGATGATTCCAAAGTAGTAACCGAAGCCTTTGAGGGATCTGGATGATTCGGTCATGCATAGATGATTCCATGGGTGCGGGATACCATCTTGCGGGCCATCCAGTCTCACAAAGACACCTACCACTTGCACCGGGACTGGGCCCAACCTGACTATATTGTTGTTCATCCGGTCTTGGAGCCAGTCCTTGAACACGTAGCATCACTTGATGGTGTACCCCAGGATCCAGTGGTAAGGGCAGTAGTTGGGGTGATTTGTGAGATGTGCCTCTTCTAGCTTTCGACACTCAGGAAACCGCACGATTCTCTACTCCAAGGCACTACAAACGTAACTGGGGACCTAAGCCTCGACAATCATGTAGGTTCAATTCCTTCTATCTGGAAAGGGGGCTCTAGGAGGCTAACCCTGAAGGGGGTCCAGAGGAGCATGTCGAGGAGGCGGAACCTGATTATCTCACCTTGGCGGTGGCGGCGCGTTACGTGGAGGCGCTTGCCGATTTTGAGGCAGTCACTGTGGGGCTAGAAGCTGTGCCTATGGGGATGGACCCTTATGGGGATGTAGAGCTGGCCTCACTGGTCGAAATTCTAACTGCCTGGGGGCCTCTATTTGGTCCACAACTATGGGCTCATCTCTGGTATCTCTCCTTGCTGGGATTACAGGAGGTAGCGGGTGTTCCTGACTGTCCTGTTGTAGGGCTTCTTCGAGGCGCTGAACCTTGTCTGAGAAGTCCCGGAACCCTCCGAGGCAATTCTGAGTGATCAAAGAAGGAAGAAGTTCTGCCTTGAAATTCCCTACACACATTGTCAGTAATTTCTCTAGAGTTAGTGGCATGTCAAGGGACTACGTGAGCCCCTTCCACTGGGCGATGAAGTCTGCGACTCGCTCATCAGGCCTTTACTTGCACCTGAAGAGGTCTGCAATGTTCATATTTCGGGTTGTGGAACTGAACTGGTAGAGGAATTTCCTGTGAAGGTCCTCCCATCTAGTCACAGATCCAATAGGGAGCTGGCTATACCAGACGAATGTTGTCCCTTCTAGTGTTTGGACAAAGCAATGGAGCTTGTCGGCCTCTTGCTGCGCTGGAGTCCCTAACATAGACCCTCATATTGAGTTAAAGTGGTCTAGGTGATATGGCGAGTCTCATATCCCATTAAAGGGGAATAAAGTGGGGTTCCCGAATCCTGGAGGTTCTGGCATATCATCTACTCGTGCTGGGTACAGCCCGCCATCTGGTGGGATCACCACCTGCCGAGTTTCCAAAGCCTCTAAGTGGGCGATGAGTGCTGCCATAAGATCTTCTGGACTTGGGTTCCTATCCTGACGGGGATCCCTAACCACAAGAGCATTATCGGGCTCTTCCATTCGGTAAGCAGCTCATGGATCGGCTGGTGGAGAGACCCTTGGGGTGGCGGGAAGAACACGAGCGAGGTCTATTTGGTGGTCACACCACTCAGGAGGGATTGGAGAAATATATCGCGCCCTCTTGCCATGGGCTTCAGCCTCTACCCTGGTAGTGAACACGGCATGATTGAGGTTTCCTGGGAGGATCTCGCTGAGGAGTAGTTTTTCCTGAACCTACTGACCCAGCCTGGGATCATCATAGTCAGGTCGCCACTCTGCAATGCGTTCAGCCAGAAGCTCATCGACCAACCTCTTCTACTCAGCAAGATGTTGGCGCAGCATGGCCTTCTCGGGATCTTACTCTGCATTTTTTACTAAGGCAGACAGGTCGGAGAGCTTGACATCCCCAACGTGCTCTTTACCCTTGCCGATATTCTAGCTCAGTATTAATGCCCTAATGAGTGAGGGGAGTCCTAGGAGGTTCCTTTGGTGATGATTAATCCTCCCTGATGGGTCCGATAACAGCTTGTCCTCAGGTGGTGAGTCCCCATCAAGAAGTTCCAAATCGTTCCCTTCTCCCGATAGATCGGCCATGTTGACCGTCGCTGACCTTGGGGGCATGTCCTCAGAGCCGGCCAGTGAGTTGGGCTGTCGGCGAATAGCATTGAAAATAAGGGCAGTATACTGCCCCCATCCATGGACATGCGTGTGGGGGGGGGGGGGGGGGGTGGCCTCCTTGATAACATTGCGGAGTACCTGAAAACTCTGAACACATTTTTTTTGGAGGGCCCTATGGTAGATGAGTGACTCGGGGTTCCGGACCGCGGGGAGCACGACCATGTCAACCCGAAGACATTGCTCGAAAATATCCTCGAGGTGTTCTTGGCTCCCGGGATAGGGCACTTGCTGATGGCGAAGATGGGAGTGAGTCGCTCAGAGGGTCTGGCGGAAACATTCAAACTCTCCTTGGGTGAGTGATTCTAGTGCATCAAAATCCAACCCTGTGACCGGCCAAAACTTCTCGGGGAAGTGGCCAGCTGCGAGAATGGTCCATAAGCTCCATTACTCAGATTCAGGATCTGACCCTTTATGGCCCCACTCATAAACTGGGAATGGCTGGGGAACTGCAGCGGTGCCGAGGTAGGCCGTCGGGCCAATGGGCTGGCCAGCGGAGAATAGGGCGAGCAGACCGATAGGTTTTCAAATCCTATGTCATCCTCCAAGGGTTGTAGTGTCCTGGTTGCCACATCTCGATAGTATGGGTCGGTGAATGAGCCTCATGTCACAGTTTCAGTGCTTGCTGAGGGTGTGGTACATCACGGCTCCTCCGTAGTCGAACCCCAAAAAAGGTCTTCATCATCTCTAACCGAGGTGGAAGGAGCTTCCGGAGAGGCTGATAGTGACCGAAAGTTTTATCCCTGGGGGTGCTCCAAGTTCTCATCCTCCTGGATACACATTTAGAGAGAGGTGGGTATCATATGGATCACGCATTCGGGGATTACGAGGCTGACGCACCATATCCCTATCCTAGTCCATAACTCAGAGGACTGAAGAGAGGGCTCCATCACCGAGTCATAATCCGCCTCAGAGTCTGAGAAACGAACTGGTCTAATTTCCATCTGGCCTTCCCTTGAATTCCTCTTACGGCGACGACGTCCTGCCTTCCTGCCCCTGGGTGGCTGCTCAGGGAAATGCTGGTTTCTGTCATAGTGTCCTCTGGCTGCACTGGTGTCAGGGCGGAGAGGATTGAAGGCCGGGGTGCGGGGAGCATCGGGGAAAATGTCAAAAGTGACACAGGGAGGACCTCCATGTGGGTGAGTGACCAGATATACAACGGCTCCATACTCGTAGCCTGCGGTAGGGGAAGTGACCCCATACCCATCATTGTGAGACCTAGAGAGAGCCCTACCCGGAGTGTTGCTGACACAGGGGAGCCCCTTACCTGTGGCAAGGGTGGCGCCATGCGATCCTCCGGGCCGAAGTTAGAAGAATGGAAGACCCATACCTTATAGGACAACGGCATGAAGTAGGCCTTCATGCTGGATGGAACTACCAAAAATTGGTCTGAGGCGGTCGTTGCCTGTGCTGGCAACCGGGAGAGTCGACCCAACCTGCCCATGGGGCGGTCGGGGCCTCAATCCTAATTGGGCATATAACTGCCCCTGCTCAACGTGTGTGGGGGTTTGATGATAAGATTTAGTAGTGGATCGGGCCACTGTGGTCGCTTATGTTGATTCCCTGGGGCAGGCATCCTCTTCCGCTCATGCCCGATGCTACCGTCGGGTCAGATGGATTGGAGCCAGTGGTGCAGACACATGGATTGCCTGCTCCTCGGCCTGGGGAGATAGGTAGTGGTATCGACGCGACCCGGAAGGGGCCATTTCCGTGAACTGTTGAAGTGGTTCTCCGATCGGGTGAACCCGGACATCCCCTACCTCATCGGCGTAGGGTAGGGAGGTGTCGAGGCATTACCGGGATAAACTCCTGAAACAGTTGAACATCGGGGTAGGGAGAAGCACCTCCTTGCGCGGCCCTCGGGGGCGGTGATGACGGTGAGGCGTAGCTGCCTCGAGGTCCAAACGGGCCATGTCCCTGGTGGGGATGACCCCTTCCTCATTGTACCTACGCACAGGCTCATTGATCACCCTTCATTGGGAAATCTCTAATGGGGAGAGGGGATGTGAGCGCCCAACAGCCATGGCGGTCGGAGCAGCTGTGGAAGAGGATGAAGCACGTAGGGTAGTCACGTCGGTACTGCCCCTGCCCCTACGCCGGTGGGAAGGTGGCGATCGAGCTCCAGATGCAGCAATCTGATTTCTGAAAGCAGGGAGATGAACCCATTTGCACTAATAGGAAATGAAATCGACAAACAGTAGCCCAGTGCCATTCCATCTTCCATTCTTGGTAAGAGGGATCCATGCTGACAGCTTCGTAGAACGGACTGCTCAACATCCTGACTGCCCCAAACCCTTGTGGGTTTCACGTCCTAGTACTGGGTGCCCGGACCTGGTGACATGCTAATCTTCTAAAGCCCTACACACTACCAGTATCCATCTTGAGGAGAAGAGATTCACATAGGGTTCACCATTTTTTGTTTCCGACACTTTTCAACGGGGCGTGCGCGCACATCCGTCACGCAGAGGACGCACGACTTATGGGCCCGCATTTCCACTTTCCAAAGGTGGGCAGCGTCTGCACCTTATTCAGGGACATATGATCCTTTATTGAAACTGGGATGATGGGATGTCAGTTATTCCTTCTGTGGATTCCTCCTCAGAGATTGTCACCTAGTCCGGGTCTCCCTCATAGATTTAAGACGTATTCGTGAATCTCGTTCCCAATGCCATATCTTCATGGACACCAGTTAATTACGCTGCTTCCATTGAGACACTCCAAGGGGTCTGGTCGGGGAATCAACCTTTGGTTAAGAGATTGGTCACAGTGAGGCATCGTTGGTGTTTCTTGATGCTGGGGAATTGGGATTTCTGTCTTCTGTCCCTTATTATAGGGCTTCTCGAGGGAGCGGAAGCCCGAGGAATACCACATAAAACATAGGGAATTGTATGCCATAGGCATGTATCTAAGGTTTTCATCAGCTTCCCATGTTTAACATAGGGTATGTCATGAGTTTAACGTCTAGCGAAGACGGATCGGACTGATCGGAAAACTGATAGTGGATCAGATTGAAGAACCCGCTGGAGAGAACACCGATGTTGGGGCCAGTATGTGGGCGGCTTCCTGAATGTTGTGGAGTGGAATTAGGTGGCATGATTCCACCAAGATGTGGTATCCTGGGTAAGAATCAGGGTGGGTAATGAATTGAAGGGGGTTTGAACCTCGTAGAGGACTCCTATGTATCCCTGTTGTAGGGAATCAAATTCCACGTAGTTCGGTGGACAGTTTAACGTCATGCGGGATAGGGGAATTTGGGGATTATGCTCTAAGGCAGCCCAAAGTGGTTGGATGGTGATTATGCTCTGAGACGCCCCATAATTATGGTATGGGGCTTACGCTCTGAGGCAACCCACAATGATGGATGGATGGGGATTACACTCTGAGGTGTCCCACAATCGTTGGTGAACCAATGTGAAGAGGTCGGAATGACCGGGTGGTGGGATTGAACATCATAGAGGCTTCCTACGTATCCCTGAGGTAGGGAATCAAAGTCCACATTGTTTGGGGGATAGTTTAACATCATGCAGGATGGGGGAATTTGGGGATTACACTCTGAGGCGGCCCAAAGTGATTGGATGGGGCTTACTCTCTGATACGGCCCATAATGATTGTATAGGTCTTATTCTCTGAGGTGGCCCACAATGATGGATTGATGGGGCTTACACTCTAAGGTGGTCCACAATGGTTGGTGAACCAATGTGATGAATTTGGAATGACCGGGTGGTGGGCTTGAACCTCGTAGAGGCTTGCTACGTATCCTTGTGGCAGGGAGTCCAAGTCCATGTAGTTTGGTGGACAGTTTAATGTCATGAGGGATGGGGGAATTTGGGGCTTACACTCTGAGGTGGCCCAAAGTGGTTGGATAGGGCTTACACTATGAGACATACCATAATGATGGTATGGGGATTACTCTCTGAGGTGGCCCACAATGATGGATGGATGGGGCATACGCTCTAAGGCGGCCCACAATGGTTGGTGAACCGACGTGAAGAGGTCGGAAGGACCGGGTGGTGGGATTGAACCTCTTAGAGGCTTCCTACGTATCCCTGTGGCAGGGAATCAAAGTCCAAATAGTTTGGTGGAAGTGGGGGTCAGGGTCGGTACTCACTCTAAGATCACGTGAGTCATGCTCGGTGTGAGAAACAAGAGGTTGCAGGGACTTGAAGATCATGTCCCAAAGGGTGTGTTCGTGAGAAGCGAGGAGGGTCATATGTGTTGAGTGGCCCATAGTGCTAGGAATTACTCCAGGATGCAGGCCCGAGGTGTGACAAAGCGCAGAGGGAGAAGGATTTGGGACCGAAAGCAGAAGGGTCCTCGTTTCCTATCACACCCTCCACTGGCCTTGGCGGTGGGTAAGTACGGAGGTCCATGGGTACTAACTTCTGCAAGAGGGGATAGGGGATTACACTAAGGAGGTCGCCCTTCCCCCGTGAAAAAATGCCTCTCTGAGAAGGAGGATATCATCCCCTATGGGGGGTGATCCCATCCTCATGGAGATGATTGGGCGTAAATAATTTCCGAGATGGGGGGACCCTGCGTGCGTGGCACGGGTCCGGATCACAGTTTAACGTCATGTGTTGAGGATGAGGTGCTTGGCAGTTTAAATTCTTGAAGCTCGGATGAGGTGGGTTCACTCCACACCCCTAGGACTTACATAACCGACACGCTCTACTCCTCATGGGAGGGAAGGTACTGGAAAGGCTATAGTAAAGGGGGCCCATAGAGAGAACCATCGAGGGGTCCACGTTAGCGTGACTATGAGAAGAAGCAATAGTTGTTAGCATGCCTATGCGAAGAAGCATGAGGCAAAGTAACACAACGCTTAACACCACCCAAGGGACCTTGAGGTTACTTCGTACGATCCTGGAAGGCCGTACGGGAAAACAGCGCTTGGCATGCATGCCCGGTATGGAGGAAACTGGGCACCTATACAGGTAGGAACCCGGGGGGCATCAAGGTGAGCGGTCCCAGGGATTGCGTGCAAAGAAGAGGTTTGCGTGCAAAACATCGGGATGGCATGGAATGAGGGCAGAGGAATTGTGTGCGACTAGGGGGATTGTGCACAGGGGATGTGAGTTGCGCGCGAGTGGAAAAGGTCGAACCCTAAGGCAAGTCCACACCCAATGAAGGTATTTCGCGCAATTGGGCCTTTTTTGTGCGCAATGGAAGGAATTGCGTGCTAGGGAGGAACCTTGAGGTGTTTGGAATTATATTTAAGCCAGTGGGATTGCGCGCATAGGCGGATCCCGGGGAGAGGTTGCACAAAAAGAGTCAGTACCTGAAGGCCTTCTTGCACGCACGGAAGTACTATTTCGTGCACGAGAGTGGGTTCAAATTCCATATCCCCGAAATGGAAGGGGTCTCCTTCTATTTATAGGCCTTCAGTGTCGTGTAATCCAGCCGGCGTGCAAAATTATTCATGCCAGAGATGGAGGCGCGAAATGTTAACCACGCGGATGCGGGCGCGCAAACATTGCGCGCCTGGGCCGAGAACGTTTCGTGAATCCCAAAATCCTTATGCGTGGACCACATTTTTTTCGCGCGCATCCTCCTTACTTTCACGCAACACCTTCGGGCCCTTTGGACTGGGTCTTCGAGTCTGAATATGAATTCGGTTCATCATTTAGAAAATTCCTTTTGTAACTACGGACTCTTTCGGCATCTACAATACTCAACTGCCCTTTCCTATGAAAATCACGACGTTAATTTTAATATTGGATTTTGTGATTTCAAAAAAATCATTTAATACTAATGATCTTGAACTTGGTATAGTAAATTAGGGTTTCTATAATCAACACCAAATTAATCCATGTCATTCATGGTTCCAATAAAATTCTGGAAACTTCATCATTCACTTTCCCAAAAAAAATCCCATAATTTCAATAAACATCCACACTAAAAAATTAGTGGATAAGAATTAAACACATTCTTTATGATATATACAACTTTTAAAATCATATGATACCACTTGTTAAAAATAATATAGTGATACTGCCTAAACACTAGTTATTTCAGCTCTTCATAGGCTCCAAATCTCATTAAATGAGGCTAAACAACATTATATATAAATCTTTATATCCCAATATCCTTTTATATTTTGAAATAAATTTTTATTTACCAATTTGGATATTCCAACTATTGGTAAAATCATCTACATTTTAGGAGTAATGAGTATAATGTACATAGTAGATAGTTGATACAAAATGTTAAAACAAAAATACAAATAATCATTAAAAAATTGAAACGTTTTTGTTATTGTATTATTTTCTTAAATGGTATATTACAACTTATCTCAAGTCACAATAGAAAATTTTTATCCTAAAATTAGAACCAATGCCATTTTTTAATCTCACATAAAGTTTCTAACTATCCTTCATCTTTACTTCATGACCTTTTTCTTTCTTAAAACAATATAGAAAATAAGATTATTATTAATTATCTACTTGGAATTAGACTTCAGGAAGAAACATCCATGTCCATTTTTTGAGTGTAAATTTATTTTTAGACACATCATGTGGATTCTGGTTCATCCATGGATTAATTTATCCTTCTTGATACTAATTGTGGGCTTTAAATACTCATGAATTTTACTTATTTCATGCACATTCTAGGTTCAACTAGATCTAATATTTATCTGCAAAACATTTTATTTTCAAGATCATCTACCCCATGGATTGTTTCACCCTAATAGGACTAAATCACACAAAAATAGTTTTAAATCATTTAATTATTGTCTACTAGGGTATCTAAAATCCTCTCATGTGGAGTAGTGAGGTTGGTCATGTAGAGACCCGAAACTTGATGTACATGGACATTACATTACTTTTGCGGAATACTTAATACATAACAAAAACCGAAACAAAAGGAACATAATAGTTTAGTGTCTTTGGAAAATTGGAACGTAATATTCTAATTGTGGTGAAAGATCTTCAACATCTCCCATAAAGATCTTCCACTTTTTGTTTCCTTACCTAAAACCATTCTTTTAATCCGGGGTGAAAATAAAACATAAGAAGGGTGAGCTCAAATGCTCAGTAATGGTAAGCATAGAGAACATAAAATAATCCATAAACATTTGAATGCCAAAACATGAACATAAAATCTAAACAACAAAATCTTGAGCAAAGACATAAATCATGGAAGTACATAAAGCATAGATCATAAAAGAACATTAATCATGATAAAATATCATGGGAATTAAACATGTAATTGTGTCATCCATTAAGCACATGTAATGATTTCCATAGTAGCCAAGGCATTGCTGCCAAGACCATCTTAGTGGACAAAGTCCCTTTCTGAATCGAGTTCACTCCTCGTTCCAGTCCTATAATACTGAACCGGATTAACTTACCGTTCCAGCCATGTCTATCTCATGAGATATAAATCTTTACCCAATGTATTGGAGGGAGATATAGGTCCCACCCATCTCATAATGATACCATTCTTATGTGTTCCACAAAATCATAAACCATACATCATAGCATAACCCATGTAATAAAAATGGGATTCTTAAACATCGTGACAACATAAAAAATTCAAATAAGATAAAGGAATTCATAGAAATAATTCCATCACAACATAATCAAATCAATGTAATAATAGGGATAGAAACAGAACCCTTTATTATCTTAGATGGAAAATAATTTTGATAAAACACTTGAACTCCATTCTTGAGGAAAATATCTATTCCACTTCAAAAACAATTTTCCTTTCTTAACATGTCAGACAAGTCTAAACTAAAAGAAGTTAATAATAATAAACTTGAAAACTTTTAAATATGCTTCTTGTAAGTAATGTTTTAAAAATCCATTTATGTTGTACAAGTTAAAAAAACATTCTTCCCGTACTTTTGTCGGAAAAGTCAAAAAGTACCTCGTACGAAAAAGGACAAAATATTCCTTTTATATCTTTTAAAAAAAACTCACCGAAGGGTAAAATTGGATTTAAAAAATTGTAGGTGGATGGAAACAATATTAAATATTGAGGAAACATGGATGTGGATGATAAAATAAACCCCAGTAAATACCAAAGTATAAACAATTTCCGATAAAATGAGATTGTGATATTTTCCCTTACCTTGGGTCCGATATGCTTCGTATGGATCCAAACCTCCTGTATAATGATTTAAATAATGTCATTGACTTATTAGAGAATAATATTTATTGTTATTATATCATATATGGTTTACTTATGACTTTATATTACCCGTACTTTTGTAAATTCCATGTTAAATAGTGTTTTGGGTAAAATCGTTTCATTTGTTGTTCGTGTTTTGACTTGTAATTATTCATATGATTACTTAGATCATGATTACTTAGTTCCAGAATATAAAACATGATTTATATATAATATATATATTCATAATATAAAAATATAACAGATCGATAAATGGAAATAAATACACCGTTCATGGTGACGGTGGGCCGTACGTACGCATGAACGCTGTTTTCGTTTCCTTATTGAGATGAATGGAATTAAATAAATGACATACATATATATATATATATATATATATATATTCAGTAGCTTTATAATGTCATATATTTCATTATTATTGCCTATATAGACTTTATAATCATTCTTAAATGGTTAACATGGAGAATGAATCTCATCGTGTCGTGGAGACGGTAGTCCGTACGTACGCAGGAGCGATGATATCGTTTCCATAATTATTGAATTGAATTGGAGTGGATGATAAAATATATCAGAATCAGTATGATGTTATAATAACCATATATAGTTATTATTTACACCATTATACCCATCCATGTAAGGTGTTTGTGGAAAAACAGATTACACCACGGCGTGGAGACGGTATTCCGTACGTACGCACGCGCGGTGATTTCGTTTTCCGTAGGATGGATAGAAGGTGAAATGGGGTTGTTTCATATTTATAATAATATATCAGTATATTAGTGATACTGATGTTATTACTTTATAATGAAACAAGTAAATAAGAAGAAGTTGAAGAAGAAATAAGCTTGAAAGAATCGGTAGAAGAAATTACCTCTTCTTCGATACGACTCTTTGAAACCTCCTCTTTGGGCACTAAGATTGGTCTTTGAAGTAGACCAGGAACTCTAGGATGTATCTAGGGAAGTTTAGAAGATAATTTGGCAGGGTTTGGCGAGCTTGAATGCTCAATGTGGTGTGAGGAAGAGAGGGAGGAGGTGCCCTTTTATAAGGGAGGAGAGGGGAACCTTTGGAATTCTTAAAAATATTAATTTATAATAAATCTAAACCCACTTAAAAACCTCAAAAAATGACTCATATTCGATTATTATATGAGATAGGGTTTTAATCTCATCAACCAATCAAATTTAGACATGTTTGGATCTTATTTTAACCCTTATCATTTTGATTTATCCTTATTTAATCTATTTAAGTTTATTTGTGGTAATAAAATTATAAATTTTAAATTATAACAAAAAATTAATTATTTGTTGTGAATTTTACATAATTGGTTACTTTATAACATTATACAACATATAAATTTAAATTTATAATTTTTAAATATTTTTGTGATTTTTATACAATTTTATATTATGTTATTTTTATAAAATAACAATAGTGTCAATTTTGACACTATTCATTTATTTGAATTTAAATAAAATATATACAGAAGATATGTTCGAAATAAAAGATTTAATAGATTCATAAAAGGTCATATGTATCTATAAAATTAGTGGAGCACAATAAATAGTTCATATAATATTTATTTTATTATTTTTAAAACCATTTATTTGGTTTATCTCTTAATAAAATAATTACTAACATCATTTTTGTATAATTATTTAATATACATATTTATTGCATAAAAATTAAAAATAAAATCCTATAATGAATATAAATCTATTAATATTTGTACTCGAATTTATCATCTTAAAATCACAATATTTAAATTGTTATATTTATTAAATTATGAAGCTGACAACTTTGGCATCATTTAAAATAAAATAATATAAGTGTCATAATCACTTTTATAAGGATCCAAATGGTAAAATATTATACCATTGGATTATTATGGTTTAAATTTACATGACCAATATGTTTTGGTCAGGGTTTTGGGTATTTTATGGTTACTATTAGTTTAATAAAAATTATATTCTTGATTTTTCACTACATACACAATTTCTGCATCACTATTGTGTTACAATTAATGATAATTATTTAATCCTTAAAAATTATAAATAAATTTATATGATGTAGATAATTTAATTAGATTTCTGGAGACTATTCATTTTCTATGTTTCATGAAGTTTATCAGTTAATTAAAATTAATATACTTATAAGATTTAAGAGAGTGACATGTTGTCACTTTCTTTGGTTTTAATAATAATTAAGTTATTTTCATGGACAAAAGTCCATTAAATGATTCTAATCCGGCCCTTAGATGATATGGGTTGACTTTTAGTCGTCCAATAGGATTTTGGCAGGTGTTAGGGTAATTTTATAATCTTATATTTACCCTTAATTACCCGATTTACCTTTAACTATGATAAATAAAATTTACCGTAGTTACTATTCATAATGCCCAAAAATAAAAAGTAGTATATTAATATAATTTGGACCCACTAATTCCAAATATGGAATCCATTTTTCCAAATTCAATACAAATAAGTTTCAGAAATTAAATTAAAATTAATCCTGTTGTCGAAAGAAAACAGGTTTTTGTTTAAAACATTACAAAAGATTGAATTGATTTAACCTACGAATTCAAGGTAAAATCAATGATAATGACATAAATTATATTAAATGGTAAAAATATATTCTATTTCTACTTTAATACCATTCAATATTATAATTTAACCACATAAATTATTACGATGAAAAAAGTTGTTTTTAATTAAAATATAGCGTGTTTTTACTATTCATTAAAATATGAAAGTTATCGGAATAACATGAAATTTTTATTCAAGGTAAAATTTTATATCCTTATTCCAAAGAATAATTTTATTTTGTAAAATTGAACTTATAAACATGTCAAAAACTAGATTTAAAGTGGGTGCGCCATCAAAAGGTGGCAAAACTGCATTTTTTGAAAAATACTTATTTTACCCAAAAAATTTATTTTGTTCACATAAAATGTTTTAGAAAATTTATAAAATGAATAATAATGTTATAAAATTCAAAATGTGGTTAATTCTATTCATAACAGCTAGTTCGTGATAATATTATAACCATATATCATTGTTTAGCGAAACCCGGTATTGCGTACAACACACGCAATCGAGGAGGGTCGCGATTACGTGTAATGAAATCCAAGTCAGGGTTGCGTGTAGTGAAAGACTCCTTTGTTGTTGTGTATAAAAAAATCCAACCATATTTCCTTTATAAATTGAATATATATATATATATATACACTCAATGTTTCATATAATAACTTCTATCAAATGATCTTGAAAATGTGCGTAACACGATCCCTGAATTGTGTTGTGTATATTGCAAGATAATACGGTGTTGCGTATAGCACAAGATAATCTTGGTGTAGAATAAAACACATGACATCAAATAAATTAAAAATAATACTTAACATAAAATCTCTGTGTGTTACAGGTCATGTTAGAACAATCAATTTATTTTCGCCTTTCCTTCCCCCATTTTCAAATTTAGATAGAGGAATACCACCACATCATCCAGTTGTTTTTATTCTCGATCATCCTCCATGATTAGAAAATTCTTTCTTATCTTAGGCCTATTATCTATTTGATGATAAATATGAATTGTTCACTTTTATAACATTGTATACTTGACATAATTTAATCCATCTATTTTCTTTCATCATTGGAGACTACTTCGACTTGTATTATTCTATTTTGTTTTTGAGTTTCTTGTGAGACCACATAGGCATACAACTTTTCTTACCTCCTTCATAGAAATTATTTACTTATCAAATGCTTCCTTTCTTTGTATATTCCACCTCAACAATTCTTCCCCCATTACTCTTAGTTGTGGGAACTTCTTTATTCTTACTCCAACCTTTTTTTCCAATTTCTAGGAAGGGTTTTTCCAGTAAAATAACATTGGGGGATAATACACAAAATTTTGAGATTTATTTATTTCTTTTAACACAGTGAATATTTTTTCCAACCAACAAGTTTATTTTATGAAAAATCCTCATCCTTGTATGTCATAGGAGTGGATGGATTTCACAGGACTTAGATGGTGCTACTTTTATAAAATTTTATTTCCAAATAATTAGGTTTAGAAAAAATGATGCCTCTAAAAAATTAGTAATACCTCAGGTGAACACCACTCATATTTAATATTATTTCATCATATTTATGAACACATTTAGATTTTTTTCTGTAATACACAAGATCATAATGTTCCCAGGTTTTCTACAGAATTATAAATTTATTTCTACTTTCTTATATATCTAATTTCATAAATATTTTAAAGAAACAATAGCATATTCCCAAATTATAGATTTCATATAGTTCTACATTTTAGTCCTCAAATTCCACTTTTTTATCCAAATTTTATATGTGTAGTCCTTTCTTCATCACTTTATGAAGATATAATGGAGGGAAACACTAACTTCCCCTTTACCTATATTGAACTATGATTTATTTACAACTATTTGATATTTTAATCTTTCTTTTTTCAATATGAAAGTCATATATTTAAAACAAGAGGAATAATTAATACTTATTTTTTCTGTTTTCTTGTTGTGTTTTGAGGGAAATGATGTTTTCCTTAATTTCTCCTCCATTGAAATTCTCTTTATGATCTCTTTCGAAATATCTTCATGCATGTTTGTTTGTTTTTTCAACATGGTCCCATTTTCATTATGCCAACATTAATAGACACTTATTTTATATTTTTCCTATTATTTTCCAAGAACAATTATTCAATTATCATATATTTAAATTTATTCATGACATCCCATTCTTCTATCTTCTCTGGTAATGTTGGGATATTTTATTACCATTGTAAGAATATATCTTTGACTATTAACTTTATATTATTTCAACTTTACCATATTCACGACTCCTTTTCAACTCTCAGAGAGGGTTTGAAACCCCAAATTATTTCACCATTAAAGTATTAGGATTATATATAGAAATTTAATTCGTTTCCTTGTTCCAGAATCTCATTCTTCTGGTATTATTCTTCTTATTTCCCTTAGAAATAATTCAATTTTAATCTCTCATTTTTTTATTTGAAAAATTAATCTTTTAACTACATACAATTGACTTTATAGAATCTATAATGAGAAATATCCTAGTACAATTCATACTCAAGAATATACTATAATTTAGTTTTGAATAAGGAATCAATCTCAATATTTCCTTGGTTTTTCTTAAAGATAACTCGACATTTCCTCATAAAAAAATTCCCTATAGTGTAATTTCTCTAGGAACTCTAAGTGAATATTCTATAATGACCATGAAATACTTTTTCCATTTTTTAAAATTTATTCCATTAAATAAGTGATCCTTTTATACAGATGTTTTTTTTCTTTAACAAAATTATATCAAGTCAGAGAAAGAACAAATCTAAAGAAGAAACTACCTCTTTAATACCAATATTCAGTCTCTAAAGGATTTAAATAGAATGTATACTCTAACAAAGGTGAGTCATGATTTTTGAAGCATTCCCAAGTCAAAAACTATTTTCATTGAAGTATTATTATCTTAATAGGTCTTGAACATAGAAATTTGATACTCCTCATATGGAGTTTTTATCGCCAAATATGGATATTGAGGAGAAGAGGATATTTTTTTTTCATTATTCAATAAGAAAGATATGTTTAAAATTGAAAAGGAAATTAAAATTATCATATTTAATATCTATATTCTCTTAAGAAGAAGATAAATGTTGTTGTGTAATAAATTGAAGTAGAATGTGTTTCAAATTTTATGGAATGAAGAAGAAGATGTGAAGAGTGAGTTTATAGAAATCCTTTAAAGAAGAGGTAAGTAGATCATTAGTGCATCAATAGAGAAAAGGGGATGAATTAAACACAGATAATGTTAAATATGACGAGACCTATATATTTATAAACTATGTGGATGTTCTATCTCGATGTAGTGTATGAGGGAAACGGAAGGGGGGAGTGTTTCTATGGAGGCAGTGAGCCTTGGGAGGAAGTGTATTGACCTAGAACCTAATAAGGAAGTCGTCCTTTGGTGATAGTAAACTGACCTAGGATCAATAATGGTAGTGATCCTTAAGAAGTAGTGAGATGACTAGGAACCATGTCACCACTGAAATAGGTTATCTTATTGGCTAAGTATTGCATTAATATAATGTCGGAGAATTTTTTATGGAGTATCTTATTATAGGTAAAGCAAGTAAGAATCAATGTGTCCCTTTAATCATTATGTAACTGCATTCATATTTTAATTTTATGAGGTTTATACTTAAGAAATTTGTTGAAGATTTTTCTTATACATGATGGGATATAATTATTAATTGAAAATAAAAAAATGGTTTTAAATTTGATGCACCTTCACCCTCCCATCCACCCACTCAGGGAACTGAAAGGGGTCATGAAAACATATATCCTTAACATTTATGGTTAACAAAAAAAAATTATTTTTGGTTTTTTATACTTTGACCTATGGATTTGTAGTGGAAGAAAGTAGCAAGGTGGTCAGAATTGTTCCACCTTTTGTGTCACTATGAAATTTAATTTTCATTAAATTATTTTATTTGGTGTTATTTAAAATTCCTGAATTTTTCATCTTTGAATTTATTTTTTATGGAAAAATTTGAGGCATATCATGAGTTGTGAATGGGTAGGAGTAACCATGTAGAAACAATGAATTTGGGATTGTAATTGGTTTGTGATAGTTTTTTATTTTTAGTTCATAACTAGTAAAACTATATCATTTCCTATGGGAAACAATACATGGTGTTTAGGGGGTGTCCACTAGGACCTGCATAGGTACTTCAAGGTTTGGTAAACTATGTTGATTAACCATGTGGGTTTCCTAAAAAATAAAAATTTCAGAATTACCTTGTTTTACCCTATTTTAATTGAGGGGTCCTATTTCACCATTTTTTAGATCCCTTCACTGTGGGACCCCAAAAATGTCCCCCCAATTTTTGTGTACCTCCCATCCTCTAATTTTCCTCACTTATAGGAAATTACATGTGTTATATTCATGGTTTGGGACTCAAAATTCATGTTAGCTACCTCGTTTCCTTATCTCCTACCTTTACCAGGGTTTCTTCTTCTCCTCTATTGAATTTTAGTTGTGTAGAACCCTAGTGGATCAAGGTTAACCCAATTATTATGGTTTTTATTATTTTAGAGTGTTTGATCCCTTATCCAAATCTTATTTATTAGGTATTTAATTTTTTGGACCATTCGTCATTATTTTCTGGTAGGTTTTCCCCATTACCAAACATTTAATTTTTGAACTATATTCATCATGAAATCTAAATTATTTTTTGAATTTTATAAAGATGGAATATCATGTGTTTATTATATGTATAAGATATAAATTAAATTTTATCATTGTTCTCAAGGAAGGAAAGGGGTTTTCTAAATTTAAAGGTTTATTTTAAATTAGTTTTTATAAATCATGAATACCATGTGTCTATTAAACTACTCAAATGGCATTTATGATTGGATTATAATATCTAAAAGGGTGATTAGAATTCAAAATGAATTACCAGATATTTTATTTATCTTTTAAATCGACTATTGGAAATGAAGAGTGTTGATAAAGTGTTTTCAAGGATGTTCTCAATTAGTATAATGGTTGTACTTAGCATTTCAAAAGGATATTGAAATTACATGTTTTGTTAAAAAATTCATGCATTTTTAGTGGTTTTAAAAGAGTCCAACATAGCTTTCTTGTATTAAAGTTACATTTAATGAAAGTTTTACCCTATTTGGATTATTAATTGGTTAAAATGGGTTTTTTTGAGAAGTGACTGATTTTATAATTGTTTTTTGATAGAGAAATTTTTTATTTAAATGGATTCTAATTTGTATAGATTGGATAGTTTTAAGGGATTTATGAAATAGTATTTTAAATTTTTTTAAAATGTTGAAAAATGGTTTAGCATACTAATTGTTATGTATTCAAGGCTCTTTTTTAATTTTTAAAGGTTTTCAAATGGTGGGTTTTCATGTGAGAAACTCTTGAGTCCCTTATTATATTATACCCCGTAAGTGGGATATTGTTATTTTTTTTAAAATTCTGGCCTAATCGTAAAATTGTATATTTCATTTGATGTTAATTAAATATGAAAGGGGGTATTTAGTTCAAGGGTTTAAGAGTTGATAATAGTTCTACTGCAATTTATTTATGAATATTTGTGTTTTCTCACCTCTATTTGATACATTCCATGAGATTCCAGATGACTAAGTAAAGTTCATGATATGTTCAAACCCTAAGGTATATTGTGTGTCAACCTGGGATAGTTACTGCTAGATTGACTGACATAGATAATTTCATCATGGCTCAATAAACTTATTGTGACAGTGTAATTTGTTATGGCTTATGGAAGCATTGTTCTCTTAGGTGGTTGATATATGAATTGTTTTTTTGGATGACTAGTGATGATACAGATTTAGTAGTTCCATCCAAGGTATCATGCTTCCAGTTTGGACTTCTAAACATGAGTCCTAGGAAGTTTCCCATGATTAATTAATCCTTTTAGGTTGACTTGTGGCATCTCTTTATATTTATTCCTTATATATTCTGCATGTTCTATTTTATGGCACCCTTACCTCATTAGTGCATTTAAAATTTTTATTTATTGTTATTATTTTATTTATGTTGATTTTTTTGTATTTTTCTCACTTTTAAAATTGAATATTAAAATTAATTGAATTGTGTATTTCCTTTTTAATGATTACATAATTATCCGCCCCTTTTAATTTGGATTTTTTCCAGTTACAATGGTTTTAATTAATCTCTGGAAACCCATTTTGGTTTAAAGGATTTAAATATATATTTTCAAATTTGTTCAACATGGGTACTTTTTTAAATGTCCAATCCGAGGAAATGTAAATAAATTTTTTATTTAAATTTATGGTAAATAAAAAAGGGAATTTAAAAAAAATATGGATTTGAAAATGGTTTTCATAAACTTATGTTTTAAAACCAAACATTATTAAATCATTTCAAAATATAATCAAATTATTTTATAATTAAAATATGGGAATGAATAAAGGTGTTTGTGGCCTACGAATCTTCTTTATACTCACCACTATATTTTATTTTAGTTATAGGTTTTTATTTTTCTCTTTACCACACTTGGAGAATTAATATAAGTAGTCATGTTTGATCTGTTGGGATCATGAGGTAGTTAGTATTATTAATATTTTATTTATATTCCTTGTTACACCATCCATGTAGACCATTTCTACTTTCAATTATGGTTATTAGTGGATATAAATTAAATCTATTGAGGTTAGAGTGGGACTCGTACTTGGTTGCAGGTAAGGGAGTTCAAAAGGTGAGGAGAGAGATTTCTTTTATTTTAAAATTTTAAATTTTTTATATTACTACATACATATATATATGTAATTGGGGAATGATTTTTTGACTTGAGAATGGTTCATCCTCGATTTTCTAAAAGAAAATATGTTATTCTTTAACTGTGGGTTAAGGGAGAAATTGTTCTAAAATGAGTTACTTTGATGCCCAATCACTAGTTTCCATCCAATGGGGATCGAGAACCCCCTTTGGGTGGGTGGAAGACCTATTACGTTCTAGTTCAGATGGAATCTCATGGTGGTTTATTATAAAATATTTTGTAACATTCAATCTACCATGATGAAATTTTTAACTCTTTAACTATTTTATAATATATTATAAAATATACTTCAAGCATTATCCCATGATATTACAAGTGATCATTGTTAATTTCAATGTCTAGAAAAGTAGTCTATATGTGTCATCATATAACACATAAACTACCATATAAATATACATTATCTACATTTTTTCTTTAACACAAACCCTAACATGGTGACGTCCATCATATTCTTGTTTTTCTACAATATAAATTCACATTAACCTTAAATGGTGGGGATGCTATTAATGGGTATTAGTTAATAGCTAACTTGATGCTATAATTTAGGAATCTGGTTGTGGTAACCATGATTTTATGGGATAGGTATATAAATGTTTTTCATGACTTTATTTGGGAGGAATAGTCGTAGATGATAATGATATACAAAGAAATCAAATAATAGCTTCGGTAAGATGGATTGAAAAAGGATATAGTGGATACTTTATCATAATGTTTATGTTATCAATTGGTCTAGGACTAGTATTAATGACCCACATATCTATTAAAAAAGTAAATATTTCAGCACATAAATTGAATAATATCCAGATATATTTTATTAAAAGTATAAAAATCTCACTACCTAAAAAGGATGTTATTTGAGAAACTTCTGATCAAATTAACAAATCAGTTCACTTATTTCCTAGTTAAGAGACTTATTTTAGTAGATTATTTGGGTAGTTATACATGAAAGATATTTTTCGACTTTAGTGATATATTTTATCAAATATGTTAGATATTGATCTGTGGATTACATTTCTATTATTGAATGTACATAAAAATATGATGGGTACTTAGTTAAAAATGGGTATATTATATTATCTTTATATATGGGTGGTCAAAAAAGACATATGGACCTTAGAGGAAATTATTTGATGTTATGTTCATGATTTTTGAAGATCATGGGAAGATCAAATTACATTAGTGTAATTTTTATAAGTCAATAAATATCAATTATTTATTTGGATTATTCCTTTTGGAACATTATATAGAAGACCATTAGTATCATCAATGTATGTGGATAAATTGGGAAAGAGTTTTCAATTGGGACATGGTTTTAGTAAGATATAAATTTTTGGTATAAATTTTATATTTTTTTCAATTAATTTTTATTTTACTCCATTATTATATGGAAGATGGTATAGGAGGCATAGGATTGAAAACCAAGGGAAAGGAAAAGGTGGGATAAATATTTCATAGGAGGATATTGCTACCAAAATCCTACTAGGATTCCATTGGACATCCTCCAATGGCCTGAAGGCCTTAATTTTTTATTGATTTTGATAATCCACATTTCAAGGGGTGAGGTGGAACCCTTAAAAGGCCCATAGGCGTACGTATTACATGTCATGTAGGCCTTAAAGGAATTCATTTTCTTATAGGCTTCAAACATTACATACAACCCAGACCAACCATTTGGGGTTTGGTTGTGTTAAATGATAGCCTAGTGGTGTGCACTGATACCTTAGTGGCCCCCCAAAATTATAGCTAGAATCCACTAAATTTAGGATGGAAAACCTCTTCTTCTCTATTAAAGGGTGTGGTATTTTGGTATTTTTCATGAAAAATTTATTAAAACATATTATTACTCCCCTAATATTCCTAAGAAACATTTATTTCTACACCTTTAATCATAATTGTATCAATTTGTTTCTCTTTAATTGATCAAAAACTGGTAATTCTAACACCATGTGACCCTTAATCCAAAGTTTCTCTTCCTCCATGGTTGTGATTTATTCAAAATATTAAAAATGGTGATTTTAATCTACTTTATGGATTTTTATTGATTGATCATGATTCCCTAAATTATATTTAGAGTGATAAATTCTACAATAACAAGGTTGTGGCTCATAGATTTTCCCTATTGTTTATACGAGTTTCACATATTGTATGATATTTTGTTTCTTGAGGGTGTGTGTGCAAGTAATGAAATTTAAATAATCATGTTTAATTGTTTATATAAGTCATGTTGTGATTATTGCAGATTTGATAGGTCCTTTGAGAGATTTTATTCATTCATGTGTTCATTGATTTCCATGATCTCGAATGAAAATTGTTTCAAGACGTGGATTTGAAACCTAAGAGTGGTGTCGTTCGCTATATTATGACTTGGTGGACCATGATATATTCCTTGGATTTATCCTCTAATTATTTATATCTCATTAATATTCTATTCTATCATTTTTTTAGAGTTATCATGGTATTTTGGTATTATAAATAGTTATTTAGATTGTTTTATAAGTGGGATGGATGAGGGGATCATCACCATAGAATGATAATGTTTTGAGAGTGTCGTAACTTGGATTTAATAAGGTGAGAGAGGTATTTTATGTGGAGACCAGCTGAGTGTTTAATGTCAAATATAACAGTATTATATGATAATTCATTCCTTTATATGAAAAATGGGATTAGATTCCATGTCAATCCACCTTATACATGTAACTTGGGTGGGATACTCTTTTTATCAATTCCTAATATTAGTAAGTGGGTTTGACACTATACCACATCAATTTATAGTTAGAATTATGTTAGGACAACATTCCCTCCTATTCCTCATCATGGATATGGAATGGGATTATATTATAATTCAATCTTCTTTAAAATGAATTTGATAAAATTTCAATCAATCATATATAAACCATTGATTATGGAAAGATGAATGTGATAACATCTCAATGTTTATCCTAGAATCTATAAAATGGTTGGGTTTTTTTGAAAAAATAATCCTTGGGATACTTGACTGTGGTATTATGGATGGAATTAATTATAAACCATTGTATATTGGATTTTATAATGAAACATGAAATCGAAAATGGCCAAAGTAGATATAGTCTCTCACTGGTTTTCCTACTTATAATAGAATGAGGTGAAAGGTGTTTATAATTATTATATTCATTTGAATATTTTAATGTCCCATGTATTTTTAATGGTGACTTCAGAAAGTTATTGGATATAAAATGTGACTTTAAACCCTGTAGAGGTGTTTGAAGTGTCAGTATAGGCTGATGAATGAGCCTTGGGTGTTTTCCAGGGATTTAAATTTTATTATTTATAAACTATTATTATAGGTGTTTAGAATATTAATAATCAATTACTTCCAATATTGGATAGGTTTGGATGGTTTAAAAATATTTTCTAGAGTTTTATGGTTTTGGGGAATTGTAGTAGATTTTTGGAAATTTTCTAATTAATTATAAGTTTATAGTGAAACAAATTTCTAAATTTTGGTGTAAGGATTTTTTTCATGTGTAAGTATATTAGAAAGCCAAATTTTTAACGTAATACATTTAAAAAATCATTAAAATTAATATAATAAATTTTGGAAATACTTTTAATGAATGAAATACTTTTCATAAATCCTTATAATGAAAGCAGTCACTTTGGGAATGCCTTTCTATAAAAGTAAGACTTTTGGGAAATACTCTCTATGAATGTAAGACATTAGGGAAATCCTTACAATGAATTAAGAATTGTTCCTTTTAAAATATTTGGATACAAATAATTTTTTCTTTATTTTTATAAAAAAATTAAAATGATTATATAATTTTGAGAATTACTATATAAAGGGGGAGCGAGATGTTTCAACCAATATAAAATGTTTAAGACCTAGTTTTCACTCCACTATTATCTGAGGGAGTTATCTTAAAATTATTACTGAAATATTCTGTTGTCTAGAGATTGGGGAATATATATATATGTATGGATAATGTTCAATATGCATCTATTTTATATATTGTGCAATATTTCTTCATCCATTAACAAAAACACCGTACTATAAGAATTTTTTAAGATTCCCTTGAATCTTATAATTAAATCCAAACAAACCATATAGTCTTAATGTGTGGATTCCTTAATAATTGTGATATGTGGTCCCAAGATTATTGATCTAGATGGTTGGTTCTGGAAAAAAATGTGGTTGAACTCTAAGATTCTAGAGGTGAGGATGTGAAGGGACTATAATGGATAGTGAGAATACTGTTTTGATGATTCCACAATAGAGTGTATCATCGAGGACATCTTTTAATTTTTGGAATATGGGAAACATCTAGGACCGGTGTGATAGACCTATAAAATAGGTTGGATCATGTGGTTTGATGAGTAATTTGGAGATATTCTTCTAGATAACCTCATACGAAACTATGAGTAATTTGTTGGGTCTAACTTTGGGATCTGAGGTTAGATAAAAGAAGGATCAAGAGCTGGTTGTTAGGATTCATCTTCACATGCAATATTTGTCAGTGGGATGGATCCCTAGAGGTTGGGATAGTTGTTGGATGTGAGTATAGCTCTATAGAGTGGACAAGTGTCGAGCATTCATTTTATAGGCCAGAAATATGTGATTGAGTCGATGAAATGAAACTAAGTCAGATATCCAAAGATAGTTATACATATACCATGAGGGTTAAACCATGGTTTTTGGATTTTTATTGGACATGGTTATATGACATGTGTATTTGAGAAATGGATTAACTATGTGTCAGTAAATGGGATATTCATGAAACATTACTCCAAATGAGATATATTTTTTTGACATAGAGAGGGGAATGAATAGGAAATTATAAAAAGTTTTTTCTTAAAACATTTCAAAAATTATAAACAAACATTGTTACAAATAAATTATAAATTAATTTTTTTTGGGAAGTTGGCATTAAAGTCTTTTAAAAATCCATTTTAGTAAAACCCCAATAATGAATCCCTAAAATGGTAGATAAATGTTTTCAATAGGAAATTTAGAATGAAAGATAAAACATACGATCATATATGAATCCCCATTAATATATTAAAATATCATTTTTTAAACCACATCATAAAAAAGAGTAATAAATATTATTTTTTAAAAGAGTTCAAAAAATAATGAATATCAAAATTGATAATAAATATATTTATCTTAAAATAAGAATGGAAAACACTAATGGAAAGAAAGAATATGAAAAAGGAATAAAAATAGTATTTAAAGAAGATTAAATTTATTCTATTCAAATTTATAATTTTTTGTTAAATAAATTTATCAAGTAAGATGTTTTTTTTAAAATAAAATTTCTCCTGAAGATAAATATAAATTTATATATTATAAAACCTTAGATTTTAATTAACCAAATATATAAGAATGAAGTTCTATAGAATCATTATTACCCAAGGAAATTATATTTGAGTATCAAAAAACCTTAATCCTCTGGAAAATTTTGATTAAAAACCATCAAATGAGAAAAACATATGTGGATATTATATTCCTTTAAATTGAATTATAATTTTAATAAAAAGTACACACATTTAAATTAAATATACCACAAAAAATAAAATAAGTTGTGAATATTTAATTTTTTTCAATAAATAATAACTACGATGATAAAACCCTTATGGATGTTGTAATTTTTGAAGTATTATGCATTTGAAAAGGGTTTTATGTGATAGAAATGTAAATTCTTCAAAAAAAATAGAAAATAAATCATAACAAAATAATATGTTGGAATTTTCAAAAAATATAAAAATGTATTTCAAGATGAAATATTATAACATTCATGACCCGACCCATACCGGGGATCGAGACACAACTACTCTAAGCCCACCTCCATAAGATATGGGTGGTGACAAGTATTGTAAAAATAACAAACTCAGAGACGCCTTTAACTAAGAACCTAAACATGTGAACACAAACAACTCATTGCAAAAGTGCTGGGGAAAAGAATAAAAGATGCAACACTGGTATAATGTAAATCAAACAAGCATGATCCTTTAAAAAGTACAAAATTATGTAATTATAAACAATTGTGTAAGATAAAAATATATGCCCAACAAAAAACGTGTCCCAACCTAATAGAAAACCATAAAAAATTAAGCATCTGAAGAGATCCCCTCTCCTAAATCCTAATATATGAACAACGTATATGGTCCAAGAAACCAGTATCCATATGATACTTTTTATTCATGGTCAAATTGTCCATAGTTTTCATAAGACATGTTATGTGTGGGAAAATACCATGAGGGGGTGAGTATAAAGACACCGAATAGGACTCTTGGAATGCTATCAGGGAGCAGTAAGAGATACAATAGAGGAGGAAGATTGTGGATGCACAAGGTAGAATGATAGTGTACAGCTCAACCCCACAAAGGGTAAAAGTATGCTCTTCCAATCACATGGGTATAAAAACGGTGAGTATATGAACTAACCATTAAGACTTCACAACATATAGTAGGAGAGTAGACTCATCCAACCATGAGAATCTTGATGCAGAAAGCACATTTAATACCCTACGCGTCTTCTTCTCTCATGAAAGGAGAGAAACCTAACACAATTAGTGGGTATGGAAGATATATATATAGGATTAGTCAAGTAATTCCAAATGATGTATTAAGGGGATCTCCATCTCACATCCCAGCCTAAGAAGAAGAGTAGCCAACAGGTCCAAAAGACAAACACTAATTCCCAGAATCTCATGCATCTTCCATGAACACACAACTATAAGGGACTCATTCACCACAATTTGATATTATCTTCTTTGGTGGAACTAACTATCCTGAATGGTTTTTTTCATGTCACAAAAAATTGTCTCAGTGGGAAAAGTGTCCTATTACACATCAGTCCAATGATATATCAAACTATGTCTTGTCTCTATGTCACAAAGTTGATGGGACATAATTTCTAGATATAGGATCCATGTCCTGATACAACAATATAGTTCCACTTTAGTAGTCATCGAGGAACTCCACTTCCTAGTCCCGCTGGAGGGTAATTCTCTAGAATATCATCGATGAACTCCACTACCATACCCTGCTAGAGGGTATTTCCTGGAAGGGTTCCTAAAGGAATTCCACTTCCCAGCCCTACTAGAGGGTAACTCTAGGAAGAGTTCATCAGGGGCACTCCACATCCATGCCCTACTAGAGGGTAATGCCCAAAAGAGTACTCGGTGATCCTTAATGATCACTTCTATCATTCGGGTCACCTTAGAAGGTGTTATGACTAGAAAAGTTTACATCTTATCTCAAATTCCACAACTGAGGGAACCATTTCATTATACATGGGAAACATGTTGGATAGACTATTTGAAGGCAAAAATTTGAGCTCAAACGAACGAGATACAAACATTCGAAGTTTTCTTAGAATAGCTTAATGAGGTACATGACATGTGAGGGGATCCACATAGAGTGTGGTCATACTTCACCACCTAGGAATGTCCCAGAATGGAACATAGATCCTGACTATGTACTTGTGTGCTCTGTGGAGGTGGACATCACAGGATGTCCAAGATACCCAGAGACTAGGTCTTGCGCTAATCATCGGGTCCTTGTATCAGACGCCATGTTTGTGCAATTCTACATGGATTACAACCCATATATTTCACCACATAGGTTATTCAACTAGGAAATGGTACATTCTTGTTAGAGAGTGTTACATTCCATGTTACCCTTAATTTTTCTATTACCCTAGCACTGCCACTAAGGGGGCTACACATTATGTGTTCTTCATTTAACACGTTGTGTAGTTAAGTTTTTTGTAGAGATTTTAGAATTCCACATTCCCTATTCAAGCTTCAAATATGATCTAAATGGTTCTTATTCAGTGCTATATAAGGCCAATGAAGGTGGATCTCGCCCAAAATTGTGATTTTGGGATGCAGCTCACCCAAAAATATCATTCTTTCATCACGAGGGTCTGGTCTGTCTTTCCTCACATCATTGTTCATTCATTGATTGGTTTCTTCATTTGAATCGAATAGATCAAGCATCTGTGAACCATGATAATTCCACATCTATGTCTCTCTCACAGAGTTATTCTTGTTTCTTTAATCCACAGAGGATATCACCTATAATCGGACTGAAATATTGGGACATAACTGAATCCCACACTTTATGGCCGTTTTTCATTGAAAAATGGCTTTAGGGAAGATTCGGTGAAACATCGTTCATTATTCATGCCACTGTGACTCTGATCCCTGATAAATTAATATCAAATCACTACAATTTTTATCCTATCCACACAAAAATATTTGATCATTTCATAGTTTATCAAACTATTTTAATTTCATCAATTCAACCTGATTTAAATGTTCTGGTCAAGCTTGGTACCTTTAGGAAAATTGCAGACAAAATAATGGGGGATCCAACCAGTGAATAACACATATATTCAGGCAAGAAAATCACCATAAACCAAGGTTTAAAGGTTGTCGGACAATCATTCTTAAACAAAGACCAAGAATTGGGATTTTGGATTAGAAAAAAACTAACAAAAATTGAGATTTCAATACTTATGGACATGAAGAGGCTACAAAGATTCATAGACTAAAAAAACTAACAATCTACTCAATAATTTAATCAGATGCATAAAAACCCAATTAAAGTGTCCTAATTTGATTTTGGATTGTTCGTTGTTGAATAATATGTTCGCTAAGGATTCGAAGCTAGTTGATTCATTTGGTTCATCCTAATATGTTTTGTTCTGACATCTCACTTCTGTTGACCAAATGATTCATCGATCGAGGTGGGAGAGAGATTTATGGGTGATCTTAGGATTGTGAGGACTTCCCTTGAGAATTTCTATTATGATATATTTATTATCTTTTAGCTTTGGGTTAAATGGATATATTTAATTAATTAAATAATTATATAAATTTACTCAACATACCACCAACGAGTGAGGAGTATGAGTGTCCTACACTAACCCACTCAATATTGTGCCTAGGGTAAACACTGTGTTCTGGACTCAGCTGTGGTCTCATATTTGTGATCCGTTCAACCTTTTAATATTTATCCTATTTTCTTTTATGTATCGTGTGTGTTCAATATAAATGTATTTAACATTTTCAAAAAAAAAAATTGGGCACACTATGTCTTAGAATCCTCTGCTATCTCAGCACATTGAACTGGAAATACATATAGAAATTTTTAAAGATCGGGTCTCTAAATCGTTCACTCATTCAAAATTTTCATCCCCGAAAAGACAAAATATGGAAAAAACATGGCGTATTGAGACCACACGTTGCTCTCCCACTCCCATGAATTGTCACGAATGTATTTGTGATTCCACATTAAATGAACCAAAGGTATGGTCCATAAATATAGGGTTTGCTTCAGCTGATCCTTGACCACCACTGAGTGATCCACAAAGGTGGATCCATCCTTTATATCCAGCTCTCCCCAGTTGATAAAATACAAAGATTCATGCACATATCTCCACAATTTCATCATGTGTAAGACATCGTGCACTCATTCCAACTATGGGGGTAGAGATATGTGGTAGGTAACCTCGGCGTCCCTCTACATGATCTGAAAAGGACCAATAAACCTCGAGTATATCTTCCCTCCCCACCTGAACCTCCACAATCCTCATCATAGGGAGACTAAAAATAAAATGGGATCTCCCTACTCAAACTCCAAGGGCATATGATGGTGATCTCCATAGGATTTTGGTCTGCTCTGGGCCATCCTCATCCACTCCCAAATGACCTATACTTTCTATATTTTCGCCTTCACCAACACTGGAACCACAATCGATGAATCAATAATATATTTCCAACACAAGGGTGACCTAAAGGGTCTACTTTATAGGGCCTCAAAATGTTTCATGTCGATGGTATAGAGGTTTCTGTTGTTATATGCATACTCTGCCAAGGAAAGGTGATTCTACCAGATCTGGAAAAGGATTAACACACAAACCTTCAGTATATCCACCTATACCTAGATATTGATCATGTTCTTCTCATCAGTCATGTAGTGAAAAGATGTACTCATCCAAACTGGGTCTTGAATGCCCCTATATACCTCTCCACAGTCATGGCGTAAACCACACATCATGATCAAATGAAAATGTAGAGAGAACCCTCTGAAGGTGAACCATATCCTATACATATAACTTCCTCATACTCTCCACCGAACTCTACTCCCTAATGGAAATGAAGTTCACTAACGTTGTGATTCATTCAACTATCATCCGGATGGTGTCATGGATATTATTTTTTCATGGAATCCCTATGATGAAGTACATGTATATTTCATCCCATATCCAATATGGATTCTCAAGGGGCTACAACAAACCTATCGGAACTTGGTGCTCAGCCTTTACATACTGACAGGTGAGGCATCAAGAGATGAACTAAGTTTTGTTTCATTTCATGTCATGCTGCAAAAACTACCATTGAAGTACATTTTACATATTCTACACACCTAGATATATAGTTAGGGGAGAAGTGTGGAAGTCTCACATCATCTTCTCCCACATCTTGAATGGAACCACTTTTCACCCCTAGAATAAGATTACAAGATTAAATCCTTTAGAATATACATTTGTTGAGTCAAAAATAGATATATGATCATGTAAGACCTCATTTTGTTTTTCTCCCAGCTGGGACTCTCTTACAAGCTTTAGAAGTGATGTAGTTAACACCATCAAATGAAAAAAGGTTGTACCCTCCTCCACCACGAAGGTCTTTTGCTGGGAATGTATCTACTCTAAAGCATCCTCCATTAAGAGAGCCTAGGAATTCCTAAAAGGTAATTTGCTACAACGTTTACCAGCCCTCTAGTATATAATTTCTTAAATTTTTAGTTCTATAGGAACTAAAACTGGTGTTATAGTGTCATATTAAGGTCTCTCTACATGAAAATGTACTTCAGACTCTAGTGGTCTGAGTAAACCACAAAAATATCTCTCATAATGTAGTCCATCTACATCCTCAAATAAAAAACTAACCCTTCTATCACTACTAGAAATTGGGGCTATAGCCACGGACCTATAGCCACGGTTTTATAGGTCCGTGGCTATAGCCCTTATTAGGCCACGGTTAAATTTTTGTCCGTGGCTAAATGTGTTTCATCCTTTTATTCTCCCGATCTTTTATCGGGCTCCTCCTCCTCCCTGATCCACAGCCCTCCTCCCCGACGGCATCTCCTCCTCGCCGCGCCCTCCTCGCCACGCCCTCCTCGTCGCCGCGCCCTCCTCGTGGCCGCGCCCTCCTCGTCATCGCGCCCTCCTCACCTCTCCTCCCCGACGCCTCCTCGCCGCGCCTCCCCCCTCCCCGGACTCACTCCTACGGAACCCTCCCCGACTCACTCCCCTCCCCCGACGCACTCCCCTCCCCGGACGACCGCGCCTCCCCCCTCCTCGGATGACAGCGCCTCCCCCGACGCCGACAGACTCCCCTCCAAGTCTAAATCGCGATGGGGGTTTGAGTGAGGTATTCTTCTCAAAATTCCTTCCTCTGAGTTGTTTCTTGACTGGTAGATGTTCAACTCTCTTTGAATCTATTGATTTGGATTAAAAATACCAGTTCATCATCGATTTAAATATCTCTATTTAACAGTTGCTATTAAATTTTCATATTTAATTGAATTCTACCAGATTGTCTTTGTGTTGAATGCTGGTTTTAAGTCAAATATGATTTTTTTCAAACATCTGGTTCGGCGTTGCATCATTTTAATTTCTTTGCCACTGTTTTGTTTTATTAATTCAACATCAACCAAATTTTTCATCCTGTTTTAATGAAAAAACTAAATTCAATTATGTATGTATTTAATTACCTTCTGAATTATGTTTTATACTTGCAGGTATTGAATTTTGAATTCAATTCTAAATTTTGTATGTATTTACTTGAAGATATGACTTATGTGTTGTAATTGCAGGTATGTATTCAATTCTGAATTTTAAATTCAATTCTGAAATCAATATGTATTTACTTGCAGATATGTATTATTTGTTATAATACTTGCAGGCATGTATTCAATTCTGAATTCCGAATTCAATTCTGAATTTTGTATGTATTTACTTACAGGTATGAATTATGTGTTATAATACTTTCATGTATGAATTTAATTCTGAATTCTGTATGTATTTACTTGTAGGTATGTATTCAATTCTGTATGTATTCTGAATTCATGTATGTATTTAATTCTGTATGTATTTTTAATTAAGGGAGGAATGGAGTCTCTAAGTGCAGGTATGTATTTACTTGCAGGTATGTATTCTATATGTATAGAGTCTCTAGTTGCAAGTATGTATGTATTCTTTATGTATGGAGTCTCTAGTTGTAGGTATGCATTCTGTATGTATTCTGTATGTATTCTGTATGTATTCTGTATGTATTCAATTCTATATGTATGGAGTCTCTAGTTGTAGGTATGTATGGATTCTCTAGTTGCAGGTATGTATTTGGTATGTATTTTGTATGTATTTAATTCTGTATTTAATTTTGTATGTATTTACTTGCGGGTATGTATTTAATTTTGTATGTATTCATCAAAAAAACCACTCGTTGGACAATAATAAGCAACTAGATGTGGTTTTTTCTTTCTAGACTGTAGTTTCTCCTATAGGGACCCTTATTCCCTCTACTGGAATGTGCTTTTTCGGTTGTAGGGGTGCTAAAATCTTTATCATTGGCTTCTTTATTTACCTGTACACACTAGTTGGCCTGAATTTGAAAGCATGGTAGTCTTCGCGACGTGCATGCACAGACGGAACGTCAATCGGAGATAATTAAAATGAGGTGTCAATGAAATTCAAAATGTCAAATTGACTTTCAAAAAGTGTATTCACATCTACATATTTCTTACCAACTATCATGCTGGATCATTTGATTTATTTGTGAAAATCAATAATTAATCACTATGAGATTAATGGTTGTGCTGTTTGAATCCAGGTGAAGCTCTCAATATGTGGCAGGGACTTCAAGTTAACCCTTATTGCTAGGAGGTCACTTCATTTTACTGGCACCAGGTTGGATAGATACATGTTAGTTGTTTTATGTTTTTTATGTGTGCATTCCTACATGGGTTTGGGTTCTGAATACGACTTTATATAAGATCAAACACTGTGATTCTTTTGAAGATCAATTTTTTGTTATAACCCATCTTCTAGAATGTGTAATTTTTGCTGGCAGATGTTCCCAATTATTTAGTGTTTGACATATTTTTCTTTTCTCTTGTCTGTTCTGTTTGATTTTTACACTAATCTTTCTATACATTTATTTATGTTCATCTAGATAATTAAAATGAGGTGTCAATGAAATGGTTCAAGCAGTTAATTATGTTGTGACAAAACAATTTGCTCCGAAGTATATATCTGAAGGCTGCCATTTATAAATAAGTTCTATTGTCCAGAATCGGTGTTCAATTCAACTTTTCTAATCTCAGGAGTCATCATGAAGGAATATTGAACCTGATATTATTTTTTTGGCATTTTCCCATGAATATGCTGCTTTTTAATTTTCTGATCTGTTGCCATTTCTTATTGATGTTTTGTTTTTTGTTTCCCAGTATTATGGAAAGACCTTCGTTATAAATCAACAAGGCAGCATTTTGAAAATCTAGACCAGAGATATGGAAATCCTATAATCATACTAAATTTTATTAAGGTATGCCACCACGTGGTCCTCTAATTTTTCTGGTTCCATACTTTAATAAGCTTGTTTTTCAATTATGATATTTGTTGTTAACATTCCCAGGAAAAGAGACCCATAGAATCTATTCTCCTTATGGAGTTTGCAAATGCTATTGACATTATCAATAATTATTTATCCTCAGAGGATTTATTTATGTTCCTTCAATGGGATCTCAATTGAAAGTAGTGTTACTAGATTACAAAATTGAAAGTGGTGTTACTAGATTACAGAATTTTTGAGTTAGGTTTCATTGTCAATTGAAAGTAGTGTCATTCTCAATAGTTTGTGGCCGCTGTTTAGATAATCTTATTTTTAATTTTTATAATGTGATGTTATTTTTTGTTCTAGTTGTCATGGGTTGTTTTCTGTTGTTGTGGTCACTGTTTATCTTCCTGACAAGGTCATTGGTTATTTTCTTATTGTGGTTATTGTGGTCGTTGGATCGGGCCAACACGCTGCGGCCACGCTGCGGTCACGCCGCGGTCACGCCGCGGTCACGCCGCGGTCACGCAGTGTTCACGCCGCGGTCACGCCGCGGTCACGCCGCGGTCACGCCGCGGTCACGCCGCGGTCACGCCGCGGTCACGCCGCGGTCACGCCGCGGTCACGCCGCGGTCACGCCGCGGTCACGCCGCAGTCACGCCGCGGTCACGCCGTGATGTGGCCCTGCTCCAGCCACATCCAGCAGGGGGGAGGGGTGTCCAGCAGGGGGGGAGGGGTGTCCGCGGTCACGCCGCAGTCACGCCGAAATATATCTATACGTTTGTAATCATTCTAAACAAAGAATAAGAATGGTGTACCTTACACCATTCGATCCAGTCTTTCAAAGCTTTTCACATGTGTTTGATTGTGATCACTTAGAAGTCACTGAAAGACTCCTTCAGAGGTATCCACAAATCATGGGAATCACCCGACACTTAGTAGGACCTCTCTCAATACCAGTCCTTCCTGGTTGTCGAAGTTTTCACAAGCGTTTGATCGAGATCTCCGAGAAGTCACCGAAAGACTCCTTCTGAGGTATCCAAGGTTCATGGGAATCACCCGATGCTTAGGTAGGGTCTCTCTCAACACCACAGTCTGTTAGAACCTTTTTTAAAGGTGGGAGAGAAACAATAGCTAGAGAGAATCGGCTTTGAGGGGTTCTAACAATCACATGATCTCATCCATCAAGTGCAACCACTTGCATAGGAATTGAGCCAATTCATATAGGCCTTCGAGAACCTCAAAATGTTCAGCCTATTCATGGTACGTTACACAAATGTCCCAAACGTTTCAGCTCATTTGAAGCGTACGGCTCAATCCCATTAGTAATCGTTTAACATTTAAATTAAACGATTATGTGAGATGTTCAAACTCCCCAAATCCATCGAAACAGAAAGAAGCTTCGAGCCGAAAGGCTCTAAAGCCATTTTATTAAAAACAAAAGATGACATAAGAGAGGATATGGGTCTAGACATTGATAAAACTACCTTCATAATAAAGCATTTCGTTTTCATAACCCCCTCCCCGACATCATCATCCCATTCCAAGTTGTAGGTAGATGAGCTATGAGACCTAGTCACCATCGTTGTTCTCCATTGAGAGCAGTCTTTCTTCTTCCTTGATTTCCTTGAATAGACTATTTGAAATCCCTCTTTATCAACTGAAGGAAACTTTCCCTTGCTTAAAATATCTTTACATGGATCACTTCTACGGGAATAATCATCATTTTCTATTCCGGCCCAACTTCCCCCTATATTATTAAGCTCCATTTGCCGATTGATCTCTTCCTGGATCTGGGAAGGTTGAACCATTGGTTCATGCTGCTCAGACCCATACTGAGGCTGCCCCAGTGAAGCACCCAGCTTCTGACCCAGGTTACTGGCTCCTAGGCCTAGGGCCTGGATCTCCTGTTCCTTCTCCTGCAGGTCCTTGCGACTGGAAGTCAACAGGCCGCTGATTTTCATCCACAAACTGGACACAATCAGCCCGTGCTACTGAGAGTTTCTTCTGCCCTTGAACAGATTTAACCTCTCCAGACCCAATTCCAGGTTGCTCCAAGCCTGGATCATCAACATTTACCTGCACCTGTACACCTGATGGGATCAGACCTTGACCCCGCTGCTGAGAGGTGGCATCAAACTCTGACCTTGACTTATCTGCTCTTGGCCTCTGATTTTCATCCTCAATCCGGCCACTAACAGCCCCTGCTACTGTTAGTTTTCCCTACCCCTGAACCTCACCAACCCCAGTCCAGGTTGCAAATCTGGATCATCAAAATTCACCTCCTCTTAAAAACCTTCACCTGAAATATCAGAAGAATTCCCCTTCGTATTGCTGACTCCAGTCCCTGGTTGATCACAACATGTTCCTGCAAGACCCTGCCCAAGTTCCACACTTCCATTTCCAGCAAAAGCCTGACCAGAGCCATTCCCAGCTCCAGGACCATTCTTTCTCTTCTTACGGAAAGTCTGAAAATCATGTCCCTTCTGCGAGAAAAAATAGCAGACAAGTATCATTCTGCATCTCTCTTTAGATTACCCTATAGACAGACACTTGGAACAAAATGCAAGTAGTTGTTCATACTCAATTTTCAAAAACAAGTCATCTTCAGTTGTGGATAACACAACCCGATCAATGAGGGTGGAATTAAGGTCCACTTCTAGAATAACTCTAGCAAAATGCACATTATTCTAGCAAAATACCCATAATGTGCCTCCTCAGTTGCTCTATCCATTTTGATGGGAATGCCAATTGTAGATGTAATGTCAAATAATATACTGGGGGGGGGGGCTGGGTGCAGGTGGTACTGGGGGTGCAGGGGGTGTCAAGGGTGGGGAGTGGGTTTGGGTTTGGGGGGGGGGGTCTGTCCATGGGGTGTCTAGGGGGTCCAGTGAGGGGGGGGGGGCGTTTATCCTGGGGTGTCCAGGGTCTGGGGGGGGGGGGTCTGTCCTGGGGGGTCTGGGTTAGGGGGGGTCTGTCCTGGGGTGTCCACTTTTAGCATGAATTGATACCATTGCTGCATGAAACTTCCAGCTCTAAACCATTTCTGTTTTCAGCTCTAAAATATATGCTTTGTGAGCACACTTACCCAATGGATTTTGTCTCCACTTCTTTAGGTTTGTTCTCTTCTTCACAACCCAAAACACAACCTGTTTTTCCTTGGACAGCTTTACCACCAAGGATTTTTCTTTTCACTATAGGTTGATTTTTCTTTCTCCAAATCACCTTGCTGCTTGGACTGTCCCTGCAAGCATTTTCAGTACATACCTTTCCTTGGGGAACCCCTTTAACATGAATCCTTCTAGTTTTAGGATCATGTGAGCTCTTATCATGCTTCCAAGCCCTTTTTGTGTCTTTCCAGGAGGTTTGTGCTTTAGAACTAGTCTTGGATTTTTTTTTACATTACTCTCAGCATAGGAGTTTTCTACATGTAGCCCCTGAATTCTGTTCCTCAAAGGAACATATTTGTCATTGTATTCATGTTGATTTCTTCCATTAATCCCTACTGAATGCTTGTAGCCTGCAACTGTCGCGGATGAGGATTTTGTTGGATTGGTGTTTCCTGATCCGGTTGGGCCGAATGCTTGTGGCCCGCAACTGTCGCGGGGGGGTTGTCCAGCAGAGGGAGGGGGTGTCCAGCAGGGGGGTGTCTAGCAGGGGGAGGGGTGCTAAACATGGTCTGTAAATCTGATGTAGTTCAGTCTGTTCCTATCTTATCTCATGCTGCTAAACATGTCAGAATTGGTGAATTGGTACCTGTTAAACCTGAATCTGGCAGTGCTGAAGATGTTGTGGTTATCAGATCAGATAAACTTGGTTATCAGATCAGGGGGCAGGGGGACTAGCAGGGGACTGACAGGGGGCCTAGCAGGGGGCAGGGGGGGCTGGCAGGGGGACAAGCAGGGGGCAGGGGGGCAGGGTGGGGGGGGGGGGATGGCAGGGGGCAAGGGGGGGCTGGGGGGGGGGGGGACAAGCAGGGGGCAGGGGGGGCTGGCAGGGGGACAAGCAGGGGGTAGGGGGGGGCTGGCAAGGGTAGGGGGGCTGGCAGGGGGGAAAGCAGGGGGCAGGGGGGGCTGGCAGGGGCAGGGGGGGCTGGCAGGGGCAGGGGGGCTGGCAGGGGGACAAGCAGGGGGGGATGGAAGGGGGACAAGCAGGGGGAAGGGGGGGGGTTGGCAGGGGGACAAGCAGGGGGAAGGGGGGGGGCTGGCAGGGGGACAAGCAGGGGGAAGGGGGGGCTGGCAGGGGGCAAGCAGGGGGCATGGGGGCTGGCAGGGGAAGGGGGCGGGGGCTGGCAGGGGGGCAAGCAGGGGGCAGGGGGGCTGGCAGGGGCCGGGGGGGGGAGGGGGCTGGCAGTGGGACAAGCAGGGGGGGCTAGAAGGGGGACAAGCAAGGGGCAGGGGGACAAGAAGGGGGCAGGGGGGATGGCAGGGGGAAGGGGGTGGCAGGGGGCAAGCAGGGGGCAGGGGGGCTGGCAGGGGCAGGGGGGTGGTAGGGGGCAAGCAGGGGGCAGGGGGGGTGGCAGGGGCAGGGGGGCTGGCAGGGGGACAAGCAGGGGGGGCTGGCAGGGGGACAAGCAGGGGGGCTGGCAGGGGGACAAGAAGGGGGGCTGGCAGGGGGACAAGCAGGGGGGCTGGTAGGGGGACAAGCAGGGGGAAGGGGGGGGGACTGGCAGGGGGGAAAGCAGGGGGCAGGGGGCTGGCAGGGGCAGGGGGGGGGGGCGGGGGCTGGCAGGGGGACAAGCAGGGGTGGGGGCTGGCAGGGGGACAAGCAGGGGGTGGCATGGGGGGCTGGCAGGGGGACAAGCAGGGGGAAGGGGGGGGGGGGGGCTGGCAGGGGGGCCAGCAGGGGGTAGGGGGGCTGGCAGGGGCAGGGGGGGCTGGCAGGGGGACAAGCAGGGGGTGGCAGGGGGGGACTAGCAGGGGGCAGGGGGGACTAGCAGGGGGGTGTTAGGGGGCAGGGGGGACTGGCAGGGGGTGGCAAGGGGGACAATCAGGGGGGAGGGGTGTCCAGGCAGGGGGGAGGGGTGTCCAGGAAGGGGGGAGGGGTGTCCAGGCAGGGGGGGCTGGCAGGGGGCAGGGGGGGCTGGCGGGGGGGACTAGCAGGGGGCAGGGGGGGAGCTGGCAGGGGGACAAGCAGGGGGCAGGGGGGATACCAGGGGGACAAGCATGGGGCAGGGGGGGCTGGCAGGGGGACAAGCAGGGGGGCTGGCAGGGGGACAAGCAGTGGGCAGGGGGGGCTGGCAGGGGGACAAGCAGTCGGCAGGGGGGGCTGGCAGGGGGGGCTGGTAGGGGGGGACTAGCAGGAGGGTGGCAGAGGGGACTGGCAGGGGGGACTGGCAGGGGGTACTGGCAGGGGGGACTGGCCGGGGGTGGCAGGGGGGTGTCCAGGGTGTGTCCAGGGGGTATTTTTTTATGGATTTGGACACCCTATAGCCACGGTTTTAAACCGTGGCTATTGATTTATTGCCACGGTTTTAAACCGTGGCTATAGACATAATGACATGGTTTAAAACCGTGGCTATAGATTTTGTCCGGCCTTTAGTATAGCCACGGTTGAAACCGTGGCATTAGGTATACAGCCACGGTTTAAACCGTGGCTCTAAACCTATAGCCACGGTTTGGACCGTGGCTATAGAGTTAAAGCCACGGTTCCAAACCGTGGCTCGAGGTCTAGGCCTATAGCCACGCCAAACATAGCCACGGTTCGCCAAACCGTGGCTATTACCTATAGCCACGGTTTGAGGGCCTATAGCCACGGTTTAGATCCGTGGCTATAGCCCGAATTTCCAGTAGTGTATATATAGGTAATGGGTTGTATAGTTCGTCTCGTGGGGTATCATCTGGATCAACCCGTATGTGATAATTTCCTAGTACTACATCAACACATAGTTGAGACCAACTCTTGAGGCATCGAAAAATACTACGAACTCTGTTCCCTCCTATGGAATTCTCAACACTAGAGATCTCTCTATCAAAAAATACTAAGAACTATATGACCTACTCATGATACTCTACTATCTATGACTCTCAGGGTACCACCATGTCCCTTTTAGGGAGATCACTGATCATGACACTGCCTCTGTCGTGGTGGTCCATCAATTATTTTCCTCGGCTACTCAGCACATCTGTTCAGGAAGTCCCATACCATGTGACCTAACCCTTCATATGTAAATAAATTATCCTATATGGGATTCCATTACACTATGTGTTTTCTTATCCCCATGTTACTACATGCTCATGTCTACTCACAGAAGGGACTCCTACTCCAAGATCCTGGTATCTAATGTCTAATAGCAGTTGTAGATAACCCAACATTAAGATTCCCACTACCATCTCCAAATTCCTAGTATTTCTATGATATAAATATTTATATCACTAGTGCCCACTTTAGAATTCTAAAAAAATGTGGGGATGCACATGTTTTTTATGTTGAATCAAATATCTCTGTGAATTCTTAGCTCAATCTTTTGTGCTCAGAAGCAGCCATCGCGGATCATGTGGAGTAGTGAGTAAGGTATGTGAACATTTCTGCATACTCTGCCACCACCATCCCTCTGTACTAAATATCAACAAGATCATGGATCCATAATGAGAATAATTAGTTGGGGTAGTACTCATCATGGAATAGCAGCTGAAAATCATCTCTTGAGTGTGTTTACTCATCACACATCTACGTAACCAGGCTCCACTAACACCCAAATGCACCATGGAAAAGGTTGTGCCACCACCTGATCATTTGGGTTCTAAAAATCCCTAAAGAATCATATCGATGACTCTATTCAATCCTCGGTTTCCTAATTATATGGATAGTTGTATAACCTTAGTGGTCTCTAAAATTGGAACTTGCAGAGCACACTAAGAATATAATACCCGGATGTTTTTATGAAATATTTTATTTAAATAATTGTAATTCTTAAATGATTTTAATTTCACTCAATCGTGATTTCAATGAACCAAGAGATTCCCTTAGTATGAAATGATCATTTAAACTTAGTCATTATGTAAAAAAATAAATATAACTAACTTATGAAAATGTATAGTGAATCCATTGGCTACCAATTATTTATGAAAAAAATATAAATCAATTATATATTTGTATTTTTGGATTAATCTATTTTGTGAATTACTATTATTAAATGAAATTAATGAAGTATATATGTTATATAGATAAAAAAATATTTTTTATATTCATCCAATATATATTTTTGTAATAGGGTATTAATAAACCCTATTTGATGTATAAAAAACAATATTTTTTTGAAAGGGTAATTTTCCACCTTTTAATGGAGAACCACTTTTAAATTATAATTTTGACACATTAATAATTTTTATAAGAAAAATTAAACATTTTATTTTGAATAAATGTATAAAAATTTACATTGGAAGAATTTTTAATTTTTTTCGAATAACATTAAAATTTTGATGAATAATAGAAATACAACAAATTTTAATTGAAAAGTACTTTTTTCATCGAAATAATTTATATGAATAAACTATAATACTGAAAGGTTTTAAAGTTTAAATATAAAATATTTTATCATTCAATATAATATATGTCATTATCACTAATGTTTCATTAAATTTAGATGTACAATCATTTCAATATTTTGTAATGTTTTAACTTTTAAAAATCGTTCTCTCTTTCTAACAACGGGTTAATTTTAAAATAATTACCGAAACATCTATGTTTTGAATTTTGAAAAATGGAATCCATATTTGGAATCAATCAGTCCAAATTATATAAAAAGATTTAATTTAGTTTGAATAGTAACTTTGGTAATTTTTATTAATACAGTAAAAGTGAAAATCATATAATTAAGGGTAAGAATACTATTATAAAAATACCCAAAAACTTATCTTAATATAATTGGATGAGTTATTATCAACCTAAATCATCCTTGGGTATAAATATTTTCTTTTGTAAGCCACTTGGATGGGATTATAACAGTAAATTTAATTTATTTAATGAAAAATTAAAAATGTCTCACTCCAATTTTAATAACTATATAATTTTTAAAATGTGGTTATATAGAAGATAAATTTAATTATAAATTCTAATTTTGTTGATAAAATATTTTTATTTATCATGATAACTTATTTTTAATTTATAGTAAATAAATAATTACCTTAAATACTTATACTTTATTGATGCATTAATTATTTAATCGTTGAGAAATTAATAAATTAATTATTATTAAAATTATAATAACCACTAAAAGACACAAAAACATGAAAAAATATTTTTCTTCGAGTCTATCTCCACCATAACCATCCAAACTTTTGGTAATTGACCATTAGAATCCTTATAGAATAAATTATGGAACTTATATTATTTTATTTAAAGTGATGTAAAAGTTGTCACATTCATGTTTTCAAAATTATATCATTTTTTATATAGAATTTGCTAGAAGATAAATTTGAATAAAATTATTTTAATGAAATATTATAGATTTATATTAATATTAGTATTTTATTTTTAATTTTAATTTAAAATATAAGTATATTAAATAATTACCCAAAATTGATGTACTAATTGTTATATTAATGGAGAAAATAAATAAATGATATTAAAATATTAAAATAATATGAATTTGGGTTAATTTATAAGTAAAATATATTTTTGAGACTACATCGACCTATTAATAATATAATAATATATTTTTTTAAAATTTAACCTTTTATATTAATATTTTGAAAAATCAAAGAAATTAATAGTGTCAAAATTGCCACTATTGTTTTTTTATCAAAATATTTTTTATGAAATTGTTTAAAATTAATAAATAATTTATAAAAATATAGAATTATTATTATAGGGTCTTAATTTTTATAAAATATTTATCTATGGTCTAATTGAAATCAAATAAGTAAATATTTTACCCTTTTCATATTTAAATTTTTGTTACCCTAGTTAAAAAATAAATAGAATAACACAGTGTTAATTAATATATTAATGTTTAAATTGACATAAAAACAATTAAAAAATTAATTGGTTTATGAGATTTAAAAATTATATCATATCTTATTCTAAATTGGGACAATTTGGTGGTTTTTTCATAGGTTTTTATTTTATTATAAGTTATTATTTATAGAGTTTCCAAAATCGCCCCTCACCTCAATTATAAAAGGGAACCTCAGCCCTCACCTATTCACTTAAATTTGAGCTTTCAATGTACATAATCACATAACCATTTACCTTCTAAACTTCCCTATTTACATTCAAGAGGTTCTTTTATTCATCAAAGACCACCTGTAGTGCTTTAATGGGAGATCTAGTTGGAGCACGTCGAAGAAGAGGCAATATCCTCTACTGATTCTTTCAAACTTATTTCTTCTAATACATATTATTCATGAATTATTTCATTATTAAGTAATAAATTCAGTATAAATTATATACTAATATTTTATTATTATTATTATGAAACAACCATATTCCACTATCTATTCATCCAATGAAAAATGAAATCACCATGTGTGTGTACGTCTGGCTTCCCGTCTCCACGGGGGGGTGTAATCGAATTTTCAGAACCACCTTAATTGGATGGGTATAATTATTTAAATAATAACTATATATTATAATTATTATAACATGATATTTATTCTGAAATATTATACACCATCCACTTAAATAAAATTCAACAATTATGTTAATGTTATCGTCACACATGTGTACGTACGACCTACCGTCTCTACAATAAGTTGTGATTCATTCTACATGATCTTCATTAAATCAATATTACATAAGTGTAAATAATTCATAAATATGGAATATATTATGTTCATATGATTTTTTAATGATATATAAATTACTTATGAAGGAAAACAAGATCTTATTCTACATAACACGCATAAACCTTTGAAGTAGGAAATACCTGAATATCTAGTAATAATGAAATGTTATTAACAAATGGATAATAATATGATAATATTAGATATCCTAAAAATAACTATAATTATTAAATGATTCAATGAAATTATTTAAATCATTATATAGGAGGATTAAATATATTAGAAGGATATCGTACCTAAGGTATGGGATAATTTTTCAATCAAATTATTATCAGATATTGTGTATTCATAAATATTTACTGGGGTATATTTATCATACATGTCCATGTTTCCTAATTATATATTCCAAAATATTATTTATATACATCTAAAAATTATTAAAGTCAATTTTACCCATTGGTGAAATTTTATTAAATGGTATGAAAGGAATATTTTTTTCATTTTTGGTACGAGGTACTTTTTGACATTCTAAAAAAAAGTATGAGAGGAACGTTCTATTTTAACTTATATCGAATGAACCGACTTATACATTTTTATAAAACCCTATTTCCATGAATATTACTTTATAATATTTAAAGTTTAATTTCAATTATGTTCTTTTATTTTAAAATTGAGTTACATTTTTAGAAATGAAAATTCTTTTTAGAAGAATTAATATTTTCCTCATGAATTAATTTCAAGTGTTTTATTGAAATTATTTTCCATCCATGATGAAATTTTTTAAAGGCTTTTATTTAAAGTATATCATACCTATTATTCCTATTGTTTTATTTTGTCTATGTTGAAATTCTATTTATTAAATCCATTTTTTATATGGATTTTGATATGATGTAATGTTGTTTAAGTCAATCATTTTATTCCTTGGGTTATGCAATGATGAATGATTTTTGTTTTGTGGAACATATAATAATGATTTCATTATGATATGGGTGAGAAATATATCTCCCACTAATTAATGGGGTAATTATTTATATCTCATGAGATAAACATGGATATAATGGTAAATGATCTTAGTTTAGTAGTATAGGGTTGGAACAAGGAGTGAACTCAGTTCAGTAGTGCAATTTGTCCAATATAATGGTCTTGGGAATGTGACTTGAATAATAAGAAATGATTTTCTTTGATTATGTGTATGCCAAAAAATTTCATGTCTTCTGTTTTGACTTTTGGGATTACATTCATTTATTCTTATGAACATTTATGATTTATACCATGGAATAATATCATGACCCTTCATATGAAGAATCAGATTTTCAAATGTTATATTCTTTTGTCTTATGATAATCATATGATTTATATCTCTCTTGTATAACCTTACTGATCATTTTATCTCACCCTTTCATATGTTTCCTTTCCCCAGGTAAGGGAGAAGAATATTAAATATGAAATTTCAAAAAGTGTTCTAGTTATGATTAAATAAGTGTGATTGAATGAAGATGTATTACGAACCAGTTGTTTATATTTCCTAGAATCAAAAGACACAATACTTATATGGTCCTATCATGGAATTTCAATATTTTGTAATTAATATTCTTGAATTTTATATATAATATCAATGTATGTAATGTATGGGTCATTATAGTTTGTATTATAGAAAAGTTTCAGTTATCCTTTGTAAACTTGGATGAGAAAACCATAGGAAGAACCTAAGGATATGTTGAAGTATACGTTACAATCCTTGTATTTTATAAATTATCATGAATAATATAGGATAAAATATAAATATCCTAAATTTAAATTTTATTCTTAGTTAAGTGTTTTTCCCATTATGGTTAGTGTTTTTCATGTTATGCATCTAGGTTTTAGTCACTGGATGGAACTCAAAGGAACTATGTTAATTCTGAATGCAATGAGAAATGAAATAATGGTCCTCTTGAGCAACCAAATTTTGTGGGAGTTGGAATAAAAAATATTAGATATATGCTCTCAAATAATTCTCATGATATGAATCATGTAGGACTTCCAAATGAACAAAGGAGAGAACAACATTTTTTTGATTCCTTCCAGAGGGAGAGTCCACCTTATTTTAGTGGGTCTTCTAGTCCATTAGTGGTGGAACAAAGGATTAGTACCACCAAAAAGATATTTTTAGTCCTCTAATGTTAATAACATGATAAAGTCATCTTATCAATCTATCATTAGGAAGTGGAAGTTGGAAAACAGTGGAACCTTTTCTAAAATACGAGTCAAAGAGAAGAAATTGTATCCATTGGATGGGATAAGTTCAAGAACTTATTTTTCAAAAAAATTTATTTCCTTGTATTCTTCGAACAAATATGGATAAAGAGTTCCTAGAGCTTAAGAAAAAAAGGAAATGAATATTTTGGTACATATGAAGTAAATTTTTCAATAATTGAAGGTATGCTTCTGGAATTATTTTCCAACAAGTGAGTAAAGTTGATCAATTCTTTAGTGTCTTGAAATTAAGTATCTGAATTGAATTATCCTTAAGGGTCTTCAACAACTATAATAAAATTATTCTATGTGATCTCAAGGTGGAGATTTAGATTGGAGTAACCAATATTCCCTTTGGGTTTGATAAGAAGTGAAAAATGGAATTCAAGGGAAAATATAAAGACCACACTAAAAAGAATATGAGTTTTACCTTGTACTCAAATTGTGGAAAGAAACATAAAGGAAAGCCTATTAAAGGGAATCGAAAAATTGCTTAAGTGTGGGATTGAAGTTCACCGGTCAGTTTAATATCTAAGTGATGGGAAAAATACTTCTAATTATTCTAATAGAGAAAAGGCCACATATAATTCACCTCTTACTGTTCAATGTTACAAGTGTAAGGAAATGGGGCATTATTCCCATCAATTATCCAATTCAGGGGTTATTTATGATGATTGATTTCATAAAACTCTTAAGGAAAAATAAAAAATATATCCACATGTGATCCATATCGGTGATGTGCAATACGATAATGAAGTGGTAAAAGGTACACATACTATCCACTATAAGTATCAAATGTTTTATTTGATTTTCTATCCACCCACTCTTTTATTTATGAATTATTTTCTAAGATTATCACTATATTACCCACAACATTAAGATGTTGACTTATCTATTATAACTCTTAATGGAAAAATGGTCCCATCAAAATTTTATAATTCTCGTCCTCTTAATGTTTGTGGGAATGTGCTTCTTGAAAATCTTACGATCCTTCCTATAGTGTAATTTGATGTGATTATTTTCATTGATTGGATTTATATATATTGAGAACATATCAATTTTACAAGGATGGGAATTCACATTTCATATTCCAGTTCAATCTATGATCATATATCAATGCAAGGATGAGTATGAACTTGCATTAGAAATTTTGTCTATATTATGGGTCTTGATTCCTATAAATGAATGTTATTTATCCTAAATGGTTTCTGAGAAACTCATAATTAATAATTAACCCATTTTAAGAGTTTGATAATGTATTTCATGAATAATTGGTAGGTGTACAACTGAATTGTGAGGTTGAGTTTTCGATAGAGCTCGTACTAGGTGCTATGCCTATTTCAAAGACACCTTATAGAATTTACCCTATTGAGTTGAAGGTTTTGATTATGAAACTACAAGATAATATTGAAAAGGGATACATATGCACTAGTGTTTCACCTTGGAGTGCACCATTTTTACTTGTTATAAAGAAAGATGGATCAATTATACTCTTTATTGATTATTGGTAACTTAACAATATCATTATCAAGAATAAATATCATTTTCCCTGTATTGATGACTTATTCGACCAACTATGTGGATCTAAATAAATTTCTATGATTGATATTTGTTCAAGATATCATCAGTTAAGCAATAAGATGGAGGATATTCCAAATAATGATTTTTTCACAATGTATGAACACTATGAATTTATAGTTATTCCTTTTGATATAACTAATTCCCCCTCTATCTTCATGGATCTAACGAATATGCTATTTAGTGACTATCTTGATCAATTTTTTGTATTCTCTATAGACAATATTATTGTCTATTAGAATATAAATGAAGAACATAAAGATCAGTTGATAATTTTACAGAATATATTGTGAATGATAAGCTTTAGGGAAAATATACCAAGTGTGAATTTTGGATTTAGAAATTTTCATTATTTAGTAATATAATCACAATAGAGAGAATATATATGGATCTAGTAAAAACAGAAGTTATTGAAGGTTGGTTGATACCAATAGTGGTATCTGAGATATGAAGGTTTCTGGGTTTGGCTAGATATTATCCACATTTTGTGAAATAGTTTTCATGATTATATAATCCACTCACCAAGTTGACTCAAAAATGAGTTACATTTGTGTGGATAGATGAATTTGAAGAGAATTTCAAAGAGCTCAAAATAAGGTTATCCAATGCACCTATAATCACACTTCTTTATAGTATATAATGGTTTGTGATCTACAATGATGATTCCAAAAAGGGGTTGGGATGTGTTCTCATGAAAAATGATATGGTGATAGATTATTCCCCCACAACAATAAACAATCAAGGAGAAAAATTACCCAACTTGTTATTTGGAGTTAGTTTAAGTAATATTTTCATTAAAGATATAGAGTAATTATCTTTATGGTAAAATTTGTGATATTTATACTAATCATAAAAGTTTAAGTATATTTTCCAACAAAAGGATTTGGATATGAACTGAATAAGATGGTTGGAGTTGATTAAGGATTAAAAATTCTCAATACATTACCTTTCTAGGAAAGTGAACAAGGTGGAAGATTCTTTGAGTCAAAACTACCATTCTGGAATATCCATGAGAAGGATCACAAAAGATCCAAAATTTATGGATTTTCAAAGGATGGATCTTGAAATTTTATATTAAGGGGAGAAATATTGTCTTTCTCAAATGAATTTTCAGTAATCTATACATGTAATGATCAAGGAGGTGCAAAAAGAATATTTAGATCTTCGAAAGAATGTGAGAAATGTTCCTAAATTTTACCTTGATTATGATGGAATAGTAATGTTTATGAATCGGGTTTGTATTCCTCCCATAATATAATTGAAGAAGGATCTTATATATAAGGCTCATATTTCTTCATTATATATTCATCTTGGAAGCACAAAGATGTATAGTGACTTGAAAGAGTGTTTTGGAGGTATTTCATGAAAAGAGATGTTGTTAAATATGTCTTCCGATTCTTGGTTTGTCAGCAAGTTAAGTATGAGAGACAGAAGTCGATGGTGATGTTACAAACATTACCCATACCAGAATGGAAATGGGAAAATACCACTGTAGGATTTGTTTTTGGACTTCCAAAAACATCTAAAGGCCATAATAATATATGGGTTATAGTCAATTTCCTTATAAAGTCATCACATTTCATTTATATTAGAGAGGATTACTATGTTGATAAAATTTTCGGGATTTAGGTAAAGGAAGTTGTAAGATTTCATGGGGTACCACATTCCCTTATATTTGATCGGGATATAAGGTTTACCTCAATGTTTTAGAAAATTCTTCCATAGGAATTGGATAGAGTGTTAAGTTTCATTACTGCTTATGATCATTGTATAGATGGTCAGTCTAAGAGGAAAAAGTAAACTCTAGAAGACATGTTGAGAGCAAGATCTATGGATTCCAATGTTTGTTGGGATCAACACCTACCTTTGGAGGAATTCTTTACAACAATATATACCACTACAGTATTCAGATTGATCCTTATGAATCCTTATATGGAAAGAAGTGCATAACTCTAACTTAATGGGATAATGTTGGGGAAAAAATATTTTATGACCTGATCTTGTTGATAAAATGGAAGAAAAGTTCAGATTTATTTGACAACACCTAAGATATGCGTAGAGTCTACAAAAAAAGTATGCAGACAACCGATAAAAAGAACTAAATTTTATTGTTTGGAAAAGTTTTTTCTACAAATATCTCCATGGAATAGAGTAATGTAATTTGGAAAGAAGGGAAAGTTAATCCACATGTATATCGGTCCTTTCGAAAATCTATATCATGTTGGTAAGGTAGCATAACAATTGGATCCTCCACCGAATCTATCTCATGTTCATGGTGTGTTCCATGTATATCTCCGAATAAAGTAAAAACCTTACCCTTCCCATGTACTAAACTCATATGTTGTACCATTATATCAAGATTATTCTTATTAAGAACAACTGATGTAGATTCAACATCGTAATGAAAATGTTTTATGAAACAAGACCACTCACTTGGTTAATGTTTTATAGTGGAACCACCAATTTGATGAAGCTACATGGGAACATGAGGATGTGATGAGGCAGAGGTATCCTCATCTATTTGTTTTTAAATAACAAATTTCTATGGTAAAATTCAGTTTAAGGGGGGGTAGAATGTAACACCTATACATTTTTATGAAATATTTTCTTTAAATAATTTTAATTCTTCAATAGCATGCATTTCAAGAAATCTTGAGTTTAAATGAGTTGCAAGATTCCCTTATCCTAAAATGTCCATTTTAACCTATCCATTAGGTAAATAGTAATAAATCTATCTAACTTATGAAAATTTATGACGAATCCAATGAATTCCGATTATTTACGAAAGAATATAAATCAAAAATATATTTTTGTTTTTAATTAATAAATTGAGTGAATTGCTATTATTAAATGAAAATAATGAAATATATATATTATACATAATAAAAAAAATTATATTCATAAAATAGATATTTTTTTCATAGGTTATGAATAAACCCTATTTGATGTATAAAAACCTATATTTTTCAAAAGGGTAATTTTACGCCTTTTAATGGAGAACCCATTTTAAATTAATATTTTGACACAATTATATTTTTTATATGAAAAAATAAACATTTTATTTTGAATAGGGATATAAAAATTTACTTTGTATTAGTTTTTAATATTTTTCGGATGACTTTTAATTTTTGATGAATAGAAAAAATACATTAAATTTTAATTAAAAACAACTTTTTCATAAAAATAATTTATATGGTTAAATTATAATATTTAAGTGTTTTAAATTATAAATATAATAAATTTTTATCATTCAATATAATGTATGTCATTAGAATTAATTTTACATTAAATTCATATCTAAAAACATTTCAATTGTGGGCAATGTTTTAACTTATAAAATGTGTTCTCTCTTTTCAACAACATGATTAATTTTGTATTAATTAATTCAAATAATTTGTTTTTAATTTTAAAAATTTAATTCCATATTTTTAATCATTAGGCCCAAATTATGTATGTAGATTTATTTTATTAGTAATAGTAACTTTGGTAATTTTTATTAATACGGTAAAAGGGTAAATCGGGTACCTAAGGGAAATAATTCTATTATAAAATTTCCCAAAAGCACATGTCTGGACATCATATGATGATTTTTTTGACATAAATCATCCTTGGGTCTAAATGGTGTCCTTTTAAATACACTTAGATCAGATTAGGACATTTAATTTATTTTATTTTAAAAAATAAATATGACTTACTCAAATTTTAAAAACACTATCATTTTTTAAATAAGGTTATATAGTGGATAAATTCTGTTATAAATTCACTTTTGAAAGATAAAATATTTTTTATTATCAATATAATTTATTTTAATTTTTTTGGAAATTAATAATTATCCTAAATACTTATACTTTATTGATGCATTAATTATTTAATCAATGATAAATCAATACAATAATTATTATTAAAATGATAATAATTATTGAAAGACCCAATCACTTGAATAAATCTTTTTGGACGAGTATATATCTACCATAAACATATAAGGGTCTAGTTATTGACCATTTTGAGACTTATAGAATAGATTATTACACTTATGTTATTTTTTTTAAAGTGATGTTAAAGTTGTCACATTCATGTTTTCAAAATTGTAGCATGTTTAATGTAAGATTTTGTAGAATATAAATTAAACTAAATGTATTATTATAAAAACTAGAAGATTTATATTCATATTAGAATTTTATTATTAATTTTTATTCAACATATATATATTAAATAATTACACAAAATTGATTTTTTGATTTTTTTTATTAATGGAGATAACAAATACAGGTTATTAGAATATTAAGATAAATATAATTTTTGATTACTAAAATTTACAAAAACAATTATAGGTGGAATTGAAAAATTATAAATATAATTAAATAATTGGTTTCAATTTGTCTTATTATCTTAATATATTTAAATATCAATGAATTGAATACTTTCAAAATTGAAACTATTGTTTTTTTATCAGAATAATGTTTTATTAAATTATTTAAAATCATAAAACATTTTTAAAAATATATAATAATTATTAAACCGTCTAAGATTTTCTAATTTATTAATTTATTATTTAATTTACATCAAATAAGTAAATATTTCACCCTTTTAATATTCAAATATTTGTTACCCTAGTTGAAAATTAAAAAGAATAACTAAGTGTTAATTAAAATATTAAGGTTTTAATTGACATAAAAACTTGTCAAAATTTTATTGGTTGATGATATTAAAACCCTATATCATCTCATATTTTAATGTGGTGCATTTTTGAGCTTTTTTAAGGTTTTATTTAATTATAAATTATTTTTTATGGAGTTACAAAAACTGCCCCTTAACTCAATTATAAAAGGGAACCTCCACCCACACCTCTTCACTTCACTTTGAGCCTTAAATATCGGAGATATACTACCCATTTTCCTTATAATATTCTCTATTTACAATCAAGCAATTCTTTTCTTCTACAGAGATCAACTGTTGTGCTTTAAGAGGAGATTTAGAGGGAGCATGTCGAAGAAGATGTTATCTCCTCTGCCAATTTCTTCAAACTGCTTTCTTCTTCTACTTCCTCTTCATTAGTAGATTCATTATAAATTAACAAATAAATTATAAATTATATACTAATATGTTATTACGATTATAAAACAACCATATTCCACATTCTATCGATCTTATGAAAAAGGAAATCAACATGTGTTAGTGCGTACGACTTATCATCTCCGCGTCATGGTGTAATTTATTTTTCACCACCACCTTTATTAGAGGGATATAATTTTGTAAATAATAACAATATATTATTATTATTAAATAATAATTATTCTTAAATATTATACACTATCTAGTTCAATACCATTCAACAATTATAGGAATGATATCGTCACTTGTGTGTACTTACGAGCAACCATCTCCATGATGTGATATGATTCATTCTACCTGATATTCATTAAATAATGAATATATACATTTAAATAATGAATAAATATTGTATATATTATTTCTATATAAATTTTTAATGATATAACTATGACCTAATTAAGAAACCTTTACTTATTTGTCAAAACATGCATAAGGAAATGAAGCAGTTAATACCCGGATATCAAGTAATAATGAAATGTTGTTAACAAAAAGAAGGTAATATGATCATATATTATATCATAAAAATAAATATTATTATATAATAAGTCAATTACAATATTTAAATCATTATAAAGGGGGTTCATATGCATAAAAAGGATATCGTACCTAAGGTAAGGGATAATTTTGAAATCTCATTATTACCTGAGATTGTTTATTTATAATTACTGGGATATATTTATCATAAACATACATGATTCCAAAATTTTAATTCCAAAATATTATTTCTATCCTTCTAAAATTTTATAAACTCAATTTTACTTTTTGGTTAATTTTTTACAAATGGAATGAATGGAATATTTTTTAGTATGAGGTACTTTTTGACTTTCTGACAAATGTATGAGAATAATGTTCTCTTTTAACTTATATGCCATGAATGTATTTTTACATTTTCATAATCCCTAATTTCCATGAGGATTACTTAAGAATATTTCAAGTTTATTTTTATTTAAATTATTTTCATTTAAAATTTCATGGCATTTTGAGAAAATAAAATGTTTTTGATAAAGAAAGAATATTTACCTAAGAATTAATTTCAAGTGTTTTATCAAAATAATTTTTCATCCTGGATGACATTATTTAGTAGGAATATGGGTCAAGTATACTATAAATATTATTCTTATAGTTTTATTTTTTCATAATGAACATATATTTATTAAATCCATTTGTTTTATATGGATCATTTCTTGATCGAATAATGTTTAAGAATCCCAATTTATTCCTAACAGTTTGCTATGATGAATGATTTAGGTTTTTGTGGAACACATATGAATGGTTTCATTATGAGATTTTTGGTACCAATATCTCCCTGAAATGCATTGGTTAAATATTTATATCTCATTATATAGACATGGCTATAATGGGAAATAATCTCGATTCAGTAGTATAGGATTGGAATAAAGAGTGATCTCGGTTCAATGATGGAATTTGTCTGCTATGATGGTATTGGAAATGAGACATGACTAATATGAATTTATTTTATTTGATTATGTGTATGCCATAAAATTACATGTCTTATGTAATGACTTTTGGGATTATGTTCATTGATTATTAGAAACATTTATGATTTATACTATGGTATAATATCATGATCCTTCATATGAAGAATAAGATTTTCCAATTTTATGTTCATATGTATTATGATTATGATATGATCGATACCCCCCTTGTTTACCCTTAATGGTAATTTTATCCCACCCTTTCAAATTGTTCTTTTCCCCTAGTCATGATAAAGGGTATTAAAAAATATATTTAAAAAAAGTGTCTAGTAATGAAGAAATAAGTGGGAGATAGTGAAGATGTCTTATGAACCTACTGTTTATATTTCCTAGTTTCTAGACATTATACCAATATAGTCCAGTCATGGACTTTTTATATTTATTAATTAATAATCTACTATTTTTAATTAATATAAATTAATGTAAAGTATGGGTTGTTATGAGCCCGGTGTAAATCCTCATCCCACTCTTCTAGGATGATATACTGCTCAACTTTTTGAGGTGATACTATGTGTCCAACAGGAAAAAGGGGCTCTTTGGATACACCCTAAACTGATGCCTCATCACTCACAGGGTCATTTTCTCAAACCATAGCAGGTATCCTGGATGACTATCATTGAATAGGCATCGTGAAAGTTATCAAGGAGTATCGCGGTCAAATGAGCATATATATATATATATATATCAATAAAAATGGGTAGATGACTATAGGAAAGTAAAATGTTCAATCCTATATTGTGCATGTACCATTTATCCCTGGAACAAATGTCTCAGCATGTTGAGTTGACATGTTTATAGTCAAGGTATCAATGAATGGCTAAGTCAGCCTCTTCTCCATCACTACACTCCCTAACCTGAGAGTCGCACTCAAGAAACCGTGAAATTGTTCCCTTAAAACCCAACGAGAGCCTTTTTAGGGGATTTATGAATAATGTCACAAATATCGAACAGCCTTTTATACCAATCTTTAATGACCTGACCCATGTCAGGGCTTGAGCCAGAACTACTCCAAGCCTACCTCCAAATCCAAGTGGTGGTGATAAATGTCAAAGGAAAAACTAACATGGGTGGAGTTTTCCTAAGAACCTATATAGACGCACATAGATGACATAATGAAAAGGATTAGAGGAAAAGAATAAAATATGCAACACTACTATATAGTAAACCAAACATGTATAAATCACTAGATAGTAAAAAATTAAAGTAGTACGAACTGATGTGTAAGGTGAAAAATGAACACCCAATAAGAAATGTGTCCCAACCTGACATAAAACTGGAAAAAATTAAGTATTTGAAGAGATCCCCACTCCTGAATACCAAGCTATAACCGCTGTACTTGGTACAAGAACCCATTATCCCTAAGCTCCTCTATTTTCATGGTCAACCTATCATTCATCTACATAAGTCAAGACACGTGCGGGCAAAGCCCATGCTGTTGTGAAAATAAATTTTCCCTGTAGGATTCCCTAAAGGCTGAAGGAGGAGCAATAAGAGATATAGTATAAAAGGAAGATAGAAGATTCAAAAAGTATAGAGGAAGAATATATCACAACCCAAAAAATAGTGGAAGTAATATCTTCTATGAACAAGGTGATAAACATAAGGAGTAGATGAACTACCCATTGAGCCTTCACCACCTATAGTAGGAGAGTAGGATCATCTAACCACAGGAAACTAGACACAGAAGGCACATATCATACTCTTCACTTCTTTTCCTCCATAGGAAGAAGATTAACCATACACCAAGGGTGAGTACAGAATAAGAATATATATATTTTTATATATATGCTCAGCCATAGAATCCCAAATTATGGAGTAATGGGATATCCATATCACATATCAGCCTAAGAAAAGAGTATCCCAAAGTTACAAAATTTCAATAACAATTCCCATCATCCCATGTGTCATCCCTAAACACACAAGTCTAAGAGACTCATTCCACACACTGTGATATTATCGACTTTTGGCACCACTAACTAACCCACATGGTTTTGGTCACATTACAAAAACATGTGTTTGTGGGGAAAGCATCACTCTTCCTCATGAATCCAAATCTACGTCAAACCACTTTTTATTATAGTGACTTGCATTTGAGGGGCCAAATATTATAGATATAAGACCCATGCCCATATACAATAGGAGGGTTCAACTCTGGTAGTCATTGGGGAACCCCACTACCAAGCCTCCTTAGAGGGTAACACTTGAATTTCATTGGGGAACTCCACTACCCACCCCCATTAGAGGGTTACACTTGGAAAGGGTAAAAAGGGAACTCCACTATCCAGCTCAACTAGAGGGTAATTCTCATAAGCAGTTGTCTGGGAAATATACTACCCAGATTTACTAGAGGGTAATGCCTAAAGGAGGTCATTGGGGAACTACACTACCCTTCCCTGTAAGAGGGTAACACCCAGAAGATGTTTTTGGGGAACTCCACTTCCCATCCATACTAGAGGGTAGCACCTGAAAGAGTTCGTGGTGATCCCGAATGATTACTGTCATTTTTTAGGTCTAATCAAAATTTTTTGGGACCAAAATATTTCACATAATATCAATAAATCCAAAATAGGGGAAACCATTTCATTCTATGTTGATAAAAACATAGGATAAACTACTCACATGCCAATATATGACTTCAAACAATGGATATAGAGATGTTTGATCTTTTCTCAGAAGAGATCAAGGGGGTACACGGTGTGTGAGGGGACCCACATGGCCTATGGTAAAACTTCATAGCCTGTTCATGTCCCTAGATGGCCCTTGGAGCTTTACTATTTAGTATTGCATGCAGTATAGCTAGATGACATAACATGTCCATGCAACCTAGAAACCAGGTCATGTGCTTCTCTATGTGTTCGTGTATCAGTCCCCATGTTTATTTAATTCTACCCAGACTCCCACCCGTGTGGTATGACACATGGTTTATCAAACTAGGATAGGGTACATTACATGTGATAGAGTGTAACAAATCGTGTTACCCTAAATTTTTATGAAACCCCAACATTGTCATTGAGTGAGCTACTTTTTGTGTGTTCTTCGTTAAACACGGTGTGTACTTTGCATTTTCACTGAGATTTAAGATTTCTAAATCCACTTATCATGCTTCAAAACCATTAAAATTTCTTCATATGTGGTTCTATATACAGCCAAAAATTGTGGATCTAGCTAGAAAACATGATTTTAGTTTGCTGCTCACCAGAAAATCACCTTCGTTCACCACTAGGGTTTGGATGTTCATTCCGCAAACCAATGTTCATTCATCGATCTATTTCTTGACCTCACACTAACAGATCAAGTATCATTGAACCATGAAGATTCCATATATATTCCTCACTCCATGAATCATTATTTTTTCATATATCAACTATGAATATCACCTAGAATCGTTCCAAAATATTCAGATCTGACCATATCTCTTGCGTACCGGACATCATTTATCAAAAATCAGATCCTGTGAAGATTCAGTGAACCATCATTCATTACAAAATCCACCGCACATTCAATTTATGATTCCTTGATCTCATTCTAAAAAAATGATCATCCTCTCCTCGCAATGATCTGGGATCTATTCTTGGTACGTCTAACCATTTTCATTTCATCGATTCACTGTCATTCTGGAGGACAAATCAAACTCAATACCTCCCAGCAAATTTGATCTAGGACTGTGTTGATCCATCTAGTGAATAATTTAGAGAATCATGGTAGCAAATAACCATAAACCATGGTTTTAACACTATTGTAAAATATTTATTGGATAATGACAAAAAACATTGATTTTGGATTATAAAACATCTGAAAAAAATCATATTTCTGTAATTAGGTGTATACAGAGTCTGCAATAGAGGTGTAGATCGAAGAACAACTACCGATCTATTTAATAATTTAATAAATGGTTTAAAAACACCAATTGAAGAGTCCTACCTTCATTTGGGATCGTTATTTGGTGGAAAATGTGTTCAACAATGACTTGAATGAAGTTGATTCATTCATTGCATCCTGATTCATTCCAATCTGACATCTCATCATTGTTCACCAAAGGATTCATCAAAGGAGGAGGGAGAGAGCTTCATCGGTGATTAGAGTATTGGGAGTCCAACCCTATAAAATTTCTATAATGATATATTTTTAATATTTTACCATTATATTAAATGGATTAATTTATATAATTATATAATTAAATAAATCCACTTAACTTATTGCTAACAAGCGAGGGGTCTAAACATCCCATGCTGAATAACTTTTATCATGCCTGGAGTAAATACCATTTGTTATAATCTATCATGGTCTCATATTTTTTATCTAATAATCGATTGAAGAGTTATACCATTTTCATTAAGGTATCATGCATGTAGAATATAAAATATATTTGATATTTTTATAAAATTAATTCTTGAAACAACAATCCTTGGAATCACATTATGTCTCAACATCTAACTCTGGAAATATATATATAATTATTTTAAAGTATTTCTCACTGGAAATTAAACTTTTTATTTCAAAAAACTTTTAGGAATAGTGAGAATCCAAGAGTCTCTTTAAATCCGGTGATAAACAAAAAAAGATCACAACAGACACAACCACAAACCTATAACATGCAATCAAACAAGAAGAACATACAAGCACAAAAACTACAAATCATAATATCCTTACTCATCACCGCAACCAACATAGGAGTCCTCCTCCCCAGTAGAAGATTCTGATTCAGAAGATGGATTATAACACCTTAAGAGATTATCACCTGGGTCCCAGCTCCTCATTGGATCCAGTGAGAGCTGTCTGGGACAAGATTTCATAGACAAGTTGTTTTTTTGAAAGCCAGGACCACCCCGCCATCCCACATAGATGAATCTCTGGTATTCACCAGTCATGGTAGTTAAGAGTAGTCCTTACATGTTCTTCATTTTGGAATAACAGACAACACTCCTTCATCATTCTTCATCCTCTTTCCCCCACCTTGAACAATATCAATATATGACTTGTTGGCCAGACCAATCACATTTTCTTTATCATCCTAATAAATACTCCCAATATCTCCAAAGAGGTTCTCCGAAATAGGTTCCTTGCATCTCTTTTCATTCCCTATCCTCTATTCATGCATGTTAGATTCAATCATCGAAAGACACCTAACCTTAATTTCATTACCTTTAATAGTTTCCTTTCCCTCAACCTCAACCAATGCCCTTAAGTACTCTTATTTGTACTACAGATTGTTGATATCCAGACTAGGATTCTCTTACACAGCCATAGAGGCCTCCTCAGGACCCAAATCTTTATCAAGGCGGTTCTCCTTGTATCACCCTCAGCATCACTCCATTTTTTCACATTAGAATTCAGTCCAACTTCTGTGAGGCCATCGAACCTTTTGCTCAATTGAAGCACATGCCTGGCTGAAGGAACACGACCCCCGACTTCCCTAGTTCTGACTGTATTGGCCACTTCCAAAGCATAGGTGTCCCCCCTCCTTCCACCAGCTTCTCCCTAACCTCTGCAGTTCCATTACTATGATGTTCCACCAAATCCTCCACAAGGATAAAATTTGTATCCTTCTATAAGCACAACCTTTAAGGGACCTCCAAATACTGCCTCAGCCTGTTAAAAACATCGACCACCTTCGGATTATCTTGGGTCACCATAGCTACCATCGACTCAAGACCATGAAGGCTGACCCTAGCCTCCTTTTGAACTCCCTTCACTGCCTCCTGATCTAAATTAATGGGTGACTTAGAACCTCCAAAACATCCATCTGAGCCAATTTTCATCTATTCTGGACCAACCCCCCAATAAACCATTGAATCCTTACCCTTGGAAACTTCCCCCCTCCTTCCCCAAACCTAGTATTCCCAAAGACGAGTCTCCAAAGCCTTTGTTCGAGGTCCCCTTAGAAAAACTTCTAAAGTGTGTCCCAGGAAATTGCAAATCGAACAAAAATCAGTCCAATTCTCATAAATCACTCATTGGTTTCACCTATATTCCTCACCAATAGTTATCCAAAAAAATTAAAAAGGTAACCGAGATGCATCCACTTCTACATAGTACTTGGGATTTACCGGATAGCACACTGCATCAGTGCGGCTATCAGAGCATAGAAACCTACTGACAAGGTTACCCAATATTCTAATAATATATGGATTTGTAAAATCTAATGGAAGTTTGGGGAATCTTACCTAGACCACCGCAGATGGCGAACCGTGTTTCATGTGGATGTAGAAGGACTAACATAAGAGGGAGAAGCGAATCCCATTGATACAAAGTTCATCCTTCATATATTATAAATTTTAAAATAAGATAAGTTCATTAATCATTTATATGTTTCAAATTTCATTCTATGGACATTTAATATTTGATATGTGAATTGGAACTAAAGATGATCTTGTTTTGGTTTATTTACCGATATCAAAAGATTAATTTATAATGAACTTAAATATTATTTAATCATTTTATAATGATACTCATGATATATATTAATCTTTTATAAATTTATATTCGTTTAATATATTTTATAACAACACATGTATGTTGGTTATGAAAATGAAATATGTCAGCCATACGCCCGAGCAATATTTTCATTTACTAATGGATGGGGGGAAGGTAGATAAGGAATTATCTTTATATAATATTAATTATTTCATAAATATAATTTTTATTCAATTAATATATTTTTATAACTATCCAAGAGAGGTGGAGATGAAAAAAATTTCATTCACAGAGGTCTTAGTCCGTACGCACACACAAGTGAAATTTTCATTTTTCCAATGGTTGGGAGGAATGTAGAAAATGATTATTACATTCACATAATTATATTTCAATATAATTATGATATTTATGTAATTATTTTATCATATGTAAAATATTTTTATAGTATGTTTAAAAAGAGATAATGAAATATAAATAAAAATGTAGTGGTTACGATTTTTTACCTTACTTCTCAGGCCACCCCATTGATCATTATTATAATGGTATTCTATTGAGACTAGAATCACTCCAAAATAAGAGAGACATTTAGTGTGTGAATTTAGTGTAATTTGGTAGAGATAAATATATTTTTGTGTGAGGATAAGTGGGTAGTGATGGGGTCCTTTTTAAAGTGAGAGTCATGGCACTTTTATAAATACCTGTAACTTTTTATTAAGTTTATGTCTTATTCAATGTGAAGTCACTCAAAAAATGAAAAATAATGGAGATAGCGTAAGGAATGGATGATAAATATCCCAACCACCAACTTTGATGCATATTTTTATCATTTTTTGATCATTTATTAGGTCAATTTTCCTTCAATTTAATGTTTTAATATAATTTATGTTTACCACATTCACTCATTTTTAAGCTCAATAATGTAATTTTTGAGTGAAAATATAATTGATCGTATTATATATTTTTTATATTATTATTTCAAATATTTAAACCATTTCATTAAATTAAATTTCTAAAAGTGATCAAAATTAAATTTAAAATAATAAATGTATAAAACATAAAAATAGTTTTAGAAACAAATATAAATTAGGTTCTAAAATATCATATATAAATTTTAAAACTAAATATAATATTCATAAATATATAATTTTATTTACAAAATTCATATTTCATCAATAAAAGGGTTTCATAAATTTTAATTTATTATTATATCCAAATAATGTTAGAAAACTCATAGTATTTGTAAAAATAGTATTTTTCACCATTCATCAAATAGTAAATATTTTCAAAAATTTCTCATCTTTTTTCCTTATATAATATTTCTATTCAAATAAAGAAACAATGTAATTTTTTTCAAATTAAATTTATAAATTTTATGAATTTTAATTTAAATGGAATCATAAAATATATTAAAAAGCATTTGTTATTAGAAAAAGTATTTTTCAAATATTTTACTGTTATTATTATTATTGTGTATAAATTTATAATTAAATTACTTTCTATATATTATTCTTATAAAAAATATAATCTATCATTATTTAGCAATTATATAATTATTTTATTGAAATAAAAACGCATAGTGCATAAAAAAGACAATTTTTTAGTAAGTCACTTTTATAAACATAAATTGAATAACTATTCTTTGGATGGTAACATATTTTTGTGTAAATATTTTTCATTGTAATAATTATTTATTAAATATTTATTAAAACAAACAACACTCTTAAAATAATAATTCTTTGAAAATTATTACAATAATTTTATATCATCACTAAATACTATTCAAATTAGTTATTTGTATTCTAAAATTTTAATTTCACTAATTCATTGATATTAAAAAAATTCTTTGAATTTTATAAATACATCATATAAAAATATGTGATGGATATATATATTTATATATTAATGAAACACCTCAATTAATTATTTTATTTTGTTTCCCTATTGCATTCTCTTAATGTATTAATGTTCATCTTGCGTTGTATGATTTTATCTTAATAAAATGTATCAATTTTTGTTTTAGTTTGGTATTATGTGTGAAACAAGAGATTAAAAATAGTTATTATTTAAGGTAAAATATAATCTAAAATATCATGCTGTTACATTCTCCCCACATAAACAGATTATTTCCTCACAATTTTAATTATCATTCATTAATGAATTTTTTTAGGGTATCTAAATAATAAATAACACTTAATAAATAATTTTTGAATCACTATTGTGTGTAAGAATATAGACCACATATTTTCTATTATCATAGCCTTATATTTATATTCTCAACCATTTATACCAAATAAACCCCTTATCTATTTATAAGTCTTATATGTTACTAGAGGCATATAATTAGTAACTTCATTTTCATGATCCCTTTTCTAGAAAAATAATAAAACAAAAAATTATTACGATAATATCCAATAAAATAAGATTAAATGATCATATTAATATTAAAACTCAATCTTTTTATGTCTTCTCATTTGACACCTTCATTTCATCCTATAATACTTTTGGTTATACTATGATATAATTGGATAAATCTATATCTCATTTATTTTAACTTAGGGTGTCCATTGTCATATTCCTTTTAAGTTTAATAATCACTCTAGTTATGTATTGCATAATAAAATCCCATTTAAATCTATCGTAATGGTCTGTAAATAACGTGTGGATCAACCAAATCATGTATCCAAGGAGTGTCAAACGACGTGTCCAGTAGGGACCAGTAATTGTACATGAATTAAATATTTAGTTGATACTATAAAATCCATTTTCAAGTTTATTACCTCTAGGTGAATATCTCTAGGGCCTGTATTCACTTTTTTGTGTCTAGAAAGTAATATAATTTCAGGAAAATCACACAATATTTTCCGTTTAAAAATATTATAATTTTTTATTATATTTGGATTATCCTTAGAGTTTTAACTAATTACCTACAATTATATTCAAAAAAAATAACTAAACTAATGCCCAAGAATAACTAAACCTATTATGATACCAACTAAGGAACCCCAGATCCACACTCCCATATTTGATACTAAAATAAAGCGCTTTAATTTATCACATTGATACAAAGTGAGTTGACTCAAACAAAATAAACACTTATTTTTAGATTATAAATATTAAATATCACAAATGGTCACTCAATACTATAACTCAAAGGTTTAGTGCCTTTGGAGTTAATCTACATAAAAATGTTATTTCACATATTTGTGAACATTTATTCATAATTTCACCATTCAAAGACTCCATCTATAAATATTATACAATATACAAATATTTATAACCTAGAGAATATAAAAAATTAAACAGGATGATCTAAAATTATGAATAAGGGAATAATATATCAATTTTTTATTAAGTGTTGGGTCTTAAGATTGTTGTGAAAACATAAGCATTGTAAAAATATCTTATTAAAAAATATGGAATAATATTTTTTTCATAAGGCATAATATGATGAAATGTTATCTCAAAATATCAAACATATACCATAGTATAAGAGTGTGGAATCATGAGGAATGTGATATCCTTCAATGAGAATAAAAAAGGCATATAAAATAGAAATATTTTATAAGAATAAGAATATGAAATCCTAACATGGTATATTTGGCATCAATACCAGATTCATAGAAAATATTGGAGTATGAATCACAAACTAATTCCTATAGAAAAGTTGATCATGCATATCTTCCTAATTCTCATAGTTTATAAATAATCAATACTCAATTCCCTTAACTATCTCATGAGATATATAACCTTATACAATGAATTGGATGAAAATATAGGACTCAGCCTATCAAATAGTGATAATATGAACATTAATTACACATAAAACCACTATCATATCATATCATGGAGAACCCATAAAAGGTAAATGGGTTTCCTAAAATTTATAATAGTTATCACATAAAATGACATCAAGAGTAAGATTCGTTGATTCCAACAATAAAATAACTATAAATAAGTATTTAGTAAGGGAATTTAGAGTGTGATTCATGAAACATTACTATAAATTGTATATATAATTGATAGTTAAATACTAAAATTGATGTGAAAGCATAAAAATAGTTTCTATAATATTTTTTGATATTATCAAAAAATGAAGTTATGGGTAAATTTCAAAATATATTTTTGAGAAGGTAGAATGATTTTTTTTAAAAACCAAATTAAAATAAATTATAACAATATATCCTTGAAAATATACTTATTTTTTAATAATAAATGTTGAATGGAAGATAAAACATATGAACATAGAAGAAAAAACCATTGATCATTTAAAATTTTGTTGTTGAAACTCACATTATAAAAAGAGAAAAATATATTATTTTTAAAAATAGCTAAATAAAACATTGAATATAACAATAGATAATATATATTTTTTCTAAATAATCAAGGAAAACATTTTTGGAAATAAACATATATGGATATGGATGAAAAATGGTCTTTAAAAAGAATAAAATTTATTTTTAACAATATTATAATTCTCGGTAAAAGAAATTCACAAAGTAAAAAACATTGAATTATAAATTAAATTTTCCCCAAATAGAAAGATAAATTAACATATGGTAAAACATTTGGTTGGAAAAAACTAATCATATAATAATTAATTTCGAAATGAAATTTTACAACTCAAATAAAGGATATTTGAGTTAAGAAAATCCCTTATGCTATTGGTAACTTTTGAATCAAAAGCCGTTGAATGGGAAAAAAATATCAGGATATGGTAATGCATTTAATTAAAATATAATTATTATAAAAATACACACAACGTTATTATGTAAACCAAAAAAATTAAATAAGTGGATAATATAGTATATGTCTCGAAGAATGAAAAGTATGGTACGATAACCCCTTACATGCATTATAATTTACAAAGTAATAAACATTTGAAATGGATTTTATGTGATAGACATTAAAATACATATAAAAAATATTAAATAAATCATAATACAATCATAATTTATAACTTGACCAACTTATAAAAATAGAGTTCAAGAACAAATATTATAACACAATAAAAGGATATTGAGTCAAAAAACACCCTTATGACTTTAGTAACTATTAAATCAAAACGATATGAATGAGGTATTATTGAAAATAATTTTAAATACCATAAAATAAAATTTACTGATAATACTATAATAAAAATGGGGAAGTAAATACATCGTATTAAATAATGATAGGTTCATAATTTGAAATCATGCCTCAGTGAAGGGAAATTGAGATAAAAACATTTACCTTAACTCTCAACAAACATGACAGTGCTTTAACCTCCAATATAATAAAAATAACCATATTAATAACATATTTCAAAATATTATTCATATATAATAGCTTTTATATACACCATTTATAATTATTCTATATATATATATATATATATATTTGTTAGATGTTTATTTTTGTCATGGGATGTTAATAATTTCGTTCATTTCGTAAAAGTTTCATAATGATAATGTATGTTCTGATTTACTTATAAAAAGTTCATCATTGCAAATTTATTAAAGTAAATATAAAATAATTTTCTTAATGATTTATAAATTCCCAATATCATTACATTATATTTTTAGTTAAGATATGTGAACATTAAATCAGTGAAGAGTTTATTTTGGGTAATTTACCGATATCATCATATTAATTTATAATGATCTTAAAAATTATTTATTGTTTTTTGAAATATATTCATGATATATATTACTCCCTAGTCTAATATATATTACTCAAATATAATTTACCACTACATATGTAATTTGGTGATGGAAATGGAACACATCATCCAAGGAGGTGGTAGTATGCACATACACACAAGAAACATTTTCATTTTCAAATGAATATGATCAGAGAAAGACAGTCAATGATTTATCATTAAATATTTTTAAAGATTTGATAAATATAATATTTTTAATTAAATTCATTTTTATGAATTTCCATGTGAGGTGGTGATGAAAAAATGAAATGTGTCATCTTGAGAGGTGGTAATCTAGACATATGCTTGAGCAGCGTTTTCATTTTTCAAATAGTTTGGAGAAAGATTTAAAATGATAAAAAAAATTAACATTATAAAGTTATATTACTCTTATAATAATTAAATAATTATTTTATCAAGGTTAAAATATTTTTGGTGTATTTGGAATAATGAATAATGAAATAGAAATTAAAATGGACAGATTTTGAGTTTCTACCTTACTCCTCGGGACAACTCCATGATCCTTCTTAGAATCTCATTTTTGTGAGACCATATCCTCTATAAATTTCGATATATAGTTATGGAGGGATTTAGGATGATTTTATCCAACATAAATGTATTTTATGGGAGGATAATATGGGTGGTTAAGGGATAATTTTATAATTGAGAGGGTTTCACTTTTCAAAATATACATAACATTATATTAAATACACGTCAACCTCAAAGAAAAGTGAATATAAACGTAAAACATAATAGAGTGGGTGAAATTGTTGTTAATAAATACCCCAAATACTCATTTGGAGGAATTATTTTGTCTTGTTTTTAGTATTTATCTGTTTAATGTAAATTTTTCCATATCTTACATTTACCTCAAAAGCTCATTTTTTAACCTCAGTAACTTATTTTCATGAATAAAAAAATTACTCGTATAAGATAATTTTTATATGAATATTATAAACATGAATTTTTTTCATAATATTAACTTTCTAAAAGTAATAAAAAATTAACTTTAAATTGATAAAACATATACACATAATAAAAAAATATGGAAAAAATAAAACTTAAGTTCTAAAATGTAAAATATAAGTTTATAAATTAAACATAAACTTTTAAAATGTATAAATTTTCTTATAAATTATATTTGTTGTAAATAATGTTTTCTTTAAAAATTTTAAGTTATGCTTATATCCTAATGATTCCATAAATGTCATGGTATGTGGAAAAAAAGTATTTTATATTATTCATTTAAAAATAAATCTTTTCAGAAAAATATAAATATTTAATCCTAACATAATATTACAATTTTAATTAAAAAAATCATTTTTAATATTAAATTTCTAAAATTCTATACTTTTATTTATATATTTATTTATAAAATATATTTAATGATTGCTTTTATAGGAAAATGTCTTTATAAACTATGCACTTTTGTTATTTTTATTCCCTATCAATTCATAATTAAATTATTGTTAATATGTTTTTCATAAAAACAATATCCTTCATCATCATTTGAATATAATATATTTAGATTTTTAATATAAACATGCATAGAACATAAAAAAGAAATTTTTTTGGTAAAAGGCATTCTTAAGTATAAAATTAGTAACTATTATATGGATATTAATTTATTTTATGGAAATATTATTTAATTAAAATTATTATTTTGTTACGAGTAATTAAAAATATTAAACACTTTAAAAAAAATAGTTCTTTGAAAAATAATACCTTTATATTAAATAATCATAACCCAATACCATTAAAATTAATTATTTGGATTCTAAAATGCTAATTTTATTTAATTTCAATATTAAAATGTTTTGTTGAATTTTATAAACAAACCTTATAATAATATATGACATGTCTAAATATATAAATATATATTAGAATAAAATATCTCAATTAATTATTAAATTTTTGTTTCATTATTCTATTATCATAATGTATTAATATTTATCTTTCATTATAATATTTTATGTCAATAAAATGTAATAATATTTTTGAAGTATACTATTTTTAATTGTATTTTTTCTATATTTTATTTTATTTTAGTGTTCTGTGTTAAAGAACCTATTAATAATTTTATTTTTTTAAACAAAAATATATACAAAAATTTCAAAGCATTCAATGAAGCATGAAAAAAATATGTCATAGACTACAGAATATAACTACTTGTGTTAAGATTTAATTATCAAGGACTTATCAAAATAACCACCATGAGTAAAATATAATGTGGTCCATATTATTTTGATTTGTACTCCTCTCATTTGAGGCACCACCCGCACCTCTGATTCTTTTTTGCCTCACCATTTCTTACATCCAATTTATAATCATACTATGGTAACAAAAATACCCACTGAAAATAAACTAAGGCATGGAAGAATATTCATTTCAAAGTTCCCTATGTTGTATTATCTAGGACTTCAATATGGAGCATCTCAAACATACCATCTTCTCCCCCAACAGTATATTCCTTCATCTTTGCTTGAATCATGATCCATGTTTGATAAAAAAAATTATCCATGTTTATAATCTTAACAAAATAAACTAATTTAATATCTATTTATACATAATATTTCATATTCTGGAAATCCATAGTATATCTATATGTCTTAGAAAACATGGAATTTTACTAAGTGTGGAAGTCATTTGATAAACCTCACAATGTAATGTGATCTGATAACCTATAATCAGTATCAAAGTCCTATGATCCACTCAAAGGATTATGATGAAGTCATACAGTGATGAATTAAAATTATATAAATAGTTGTGATTATTATAATGACTTACAATGAAGTCATGGTATTTGTAGTAAAGTATTATGATCATGACTTTTTAAATTTCATAAATTACGTCAATGTCATGTGATCCATAGAACCTTTACACAACATCAATTAACCTTCAAGTAGACCACTAATTCTCCTTATATGACAAGGGATTACTCTTTCATATGTATTGAAATTCTTAAAGTACCTTTATATATAATCTATTTTACCTTTATGTTGGTAATTCATTTCTCAAAATACCTTGATGCGGTATTTATTTTACCATTACATAGGTAATTCATGTAATGACCTGATATTTCATGGTATATCTTCCTAAATAAAATATTTTTTTCTATATATTTTTCTAGACACAAAATATAACAAATATTAAATGAGGATATATTTTAAAAAACAATGAATATAACTCTTAAACAAGTCATTAAATTAGTGATTATGAATAGGAGTAACCAAATTAAGAAATATATTTATATATATATAATTACTGTCTCTAAAAATATATATATTTTTGTGTTGTACATTTTATTAAAAAAATTAATTATATAATCTATTAAATATAGTTTTATTAGTGTGTTTAGTAATTATGAATAAGTACAACTAGTTTTTAAAAAAATCCAATAAATTTTTTTTTTCATTATGTTTACTGATTTTATTAAAATTTTAAATTTCTATATATTAGAACCTATATTAAAAAATGGATATCATATTTAGTTTAATCCTAAAAAATTATCTTTTGATAATTTTTATATATTTTTTTGGAAAGAATGATTTTTAGGTGAATAATAAAAACACAGTTTCATGAATAAAACATCTTTTATGATATTTTCATAATAAAAATTATTATTATATTTTAAGGAAAATTAATGGCCAGTTATATATATAATATAAAAAATTATATATTTTAAAATACTATAATGAATATATAAAACCCTTTTTTAGAATTTTGGAACTTAAGAAATATTTTCTTCTAATAATATGTTTTTTGGATATTTTCTTATAATTAAGTATCCACACTGTATAATTTGTTTTTGATTCTATTTAAAGTAAGATAACTCATATTAAATTTAATAATATTCTAATTAAATATATATAAATAAAAAAATTATAATTTTATCCTAAACATAATTTTTATTGTTAAAAAGACACTTTCTCCAAAAATGTGTTTTTATGTGTGTGGGTGCTAATTCAAAAATTACATTTCCTCACCCTTATAATTTTTATTATATAAAATTATGTAATATTTTTAAATAATCATTTTAAAATTATTTTTTAAGTCCAAATTAAATTTTGTTCATTAAAATTTGTTTCTAAGAGTAAAAATGGAGTTTCCATAGTAAGGATAAATAAGATTTAAAAGGGTTTAACCTAGTTAAAAATATACAACATGTTAATATAATGTGTTATAATGAATATTTTATGCATTATTTACATTATAACCTCCTCTAATCAATTATTTTTTATTTTTTGATCTTTTATCCTTTAATAATGTAGTCAAATTATATTAAAGTAAAGGGTGGTAACAAAATTGTCATTCCCATCACTTATAAAAGGGGGATTCCAACACCCATTTAAGGAAATATTTTTGTATTTTTTATTTAAATGAAACCCATTTTCATTATACTATACAATTATACCACTTAAAAAAATTTATAGTCATAAGGAATTAAACTAAACCCTCAATTTCTGTAGAATCCTCCAATGACAAGTCAATGTTCTTAAAGTGAGTACTAATTTTTTCTATACTTTCATAATTTATATCTCATTTTTTGAATTATAAAATTAAAATTACAATATAATTATATAATAATTTTTTTATAATTAATTTTATTATGCTGAGGTAGTATCCATTAACCACTATTCTCTTTTTCCATTAAAGAAAAATGAGGGTGACAATTGTGTGTGTCTGTGAATTACTAAATCTATAATGTAACATATTTGTTTCTTAATTTCATAACATGGTTTTTAAAATGGGGAATTTAATAAATAATTATAATAGTTATAACTTTTTTAGATTCTATAATAACAAAAAATATTACTCCTTTATTATGTTCTATGAAAAAAAATCATCATCCATGTCTATGTGTGGACTCCCTCCACCATGTAATGATGTATTATATTTTTCATTATTTCCATTAATGGATGTTTATAATAACAGGTTTAATGTATAAATATTATTTTTATAAAATTATTAAGGTTCTAGTAAGTAAAATTTTAAAAATTATTAAAAATTTGAGTAAAAAACTACCATTGTAATACCAAATGTCTAAAATGACCATTCTATGAGAAAAATTTATTTATTTTTTTCAGATATAATAAATTATATTCTAATTATTTATTTTTTTGATATATCAAACTAATAAAGACTTATTAATATCATTATTATACATTTATTGTGATATTACAACTTGAGAACTTCATAAACATCCATTAAATTATGGTATGTCTTCATTTGGGCCAGTTTGACAACACAATTAAAATATATTATAAAATAATATCATAAAACACTTTTAGGGACTTAATATTTTTAATATATGATATTAATATGTTAATAATAAAATTATTTTTGTTATATAAAGGTAATGTGGATATTATACTCATTAATTAAGGTACCACCGTTGGTTTGTTAAAAATAATTAAAACATACTCCCCACTAATTTCACCTTTAAGGATCATAACTAAATATTGCATATAATGAAATTATATATTAATAAATAATTATAAATAACCAATACCAATACCTTTAATGTTAAATTAATATTTAACTCTGTGAGAAGAACAAATTACAACACCAGTATTGAAAAACTAGTTAAAAAAATATCAAGATTACTCACAACTGATATTGAATATGGATAAAATCAAATGAATATTCATTTGGAGAATAAATACAAATGAGGATTATAAATGGTTATAGTTATTAATAATATTCAATATTAAATTATTATGAAATATATTTATTTTATACAAGAGATTCAAGCGCTTTATTTGAATTATGAATAAACGTATGGGTTTTTTGATTCTTGATTTTTTTATTAAGACAATATTTATATTTGCGACTTGTTTATTATTTGAGGTTTATATATAAAAAATTGGTAGGTCCACTAGGCTATATACTCTGAGATTGGGGGCTAAATCAGGGTATGAAATATTAAAACAACTGCCCCTTTGATCTTGTTTCGTTGTTAGAAAAAACACTCTTCTCTATCCTTCCTAGTGAAGAGTATGAACAAAAGTTAAAGAATGGATTGGACAGCACAATTTTACATGGATCACCCTCACTAAGATACATACATAGAGAATACACTAGTAATTTTTTGATTTTCCAAATCCACTAAAAGTGATCTTCTGATTACAATGTTTGGAGTGGACTCGCTATCCCTCCTAGTTTATAACCACTAACAATATGAAATCTTACTCCTCTCTTGACTGAAGTATGCTCACTACTTCATCAGAAGATCCATAATAGTTTAAATCTTTGTATGTCATTTATTTTTCAAAAAATTAATGTTTCTTCCACTATTTGTAGATTCTCTATTGAAGTTCCACTTTCATCCACCGAAGAATGCAACTTTACCTCAGGTGTACCGGTCAATCTTCTGTCTTTAACGCAACCCTATAATGACTAACGCACTTCTCCAATATTGGTGTAATTTAACATGTCTGGAGAACTTTTTTCACCAAAACACCTGTGTGACAATCCCTTAATCAACACAAAACTAGGGTGACTCACACCCTTTTACACCCAAACCAATATTGGCGAGCAACTATCAACTGTCACGCAACTTTTGAATAACATTATACTTGCGCACCAAAAACACCACTTGCATGCCCAAACCTAATTGAAAAACTAGAGATCTAATTCTCTCAAAGTGTTGATATTTGTAATGAATGAGGCAGTATAGACCTCTATTTATAGGAAATTTGGGCACCCTTAGCACCACATGCAAGATTCCTCTTGGCGTGTAAATCTAGCCGCCTGAGCCTCTGTCATCCAAGTCACCTTGCACACCCAAACCAAAACATGGGATCCCCTCTTTACTTTTCCATATTTTTATGTTTTATTCTTGAAAAATATATTGTGTGAAACTTTCCTAGCCTCAAAAAAACTGGAACGCAAGTCCCTTTTCCAAAAACACTGGAAAACGGCACCACCATGTAGCTACTCTTTTGGTACCACCCCTAGACCATCCATTTCTTTTTTGAGGTTCTTTTGTTAATCATGGATTGTCAACAACATCTCATAAACACGAAAAATAACCATGTAAACCACCTTGTTAAACAAATTCAACATTGTGGTCTACTTTGTCAACAAATTGAACATTGTGGTCTACTTAGTCAACAAACACGATCACCTCAAAAATGCTTCAATGATACCTTGAAGGATTTTTTCCAAAAAATATCTCCCTTGGTGTTTACTAAAAAATCCTCTCATAAAATGATACCTCATTGATTCATCATCCAAAATTCACCTCTTTTGATTCTGATAGCGATCAAGGATTCAATCAACACATACTCTAAGCCCACATGATCAATGCTCAGCGTGAGAAATAAGAGTAAATTAAACGTTTATCAATGAATTACTTAATTTATGTTACCAATTATTGATACCAACCTGATACTAATTATTTATTTCTTGAAAACCTTCTAACAACATTCCAACACCACTATTCTTATTTTATCATAATCCTCAGTTTTCATGATATCAATTCTTGGATCAAACAGTTCTAACATCGTCAGATTTAAAACACCTCCTTCATTGTTACTTGGGTATTGTGTTTTCTAAGCTAAGCATTGGGTTATCAATTTGAACACCACATACTCCCATCATTGTTCTCCCCCTATCAGTTTCTTCACCTATCTTGATAAACTCCCCCTATTTCACTGCACTACCTTTCAGCTTCTCCCTATGTCTTTGAAAAAGAAATTTACCCCCTTATTTAGCCATATTTTCTCCCCCTTTTCTAGTCACTATTTCTCCTCCTTTTTCAACGAATCCAAAGGTCACTCCTTTGTGGTCCGCAACAATGTAGAGAGAAAATATTATTATAGTAAGGAAAGCACACCATACCTAGGGGAGAGGGGTCTCCACATCCACACTCTTTCAAGTGAGGAGAGTCTAATGGACTCCTAGAGCTAGTCGATGTCTCTCAAAATCTTCCTTGAGTAAGGTCTTTGTTAGAATTTCGGCAAACTATAATTCGGTGGGCACATACTCCAACTTCACGAGTCCCTTCCCAACCTTCACCTTGATAAAATCATACTTTATCTCAATGTGATTTTTTCGTGAGTGATAGAAGGTACTTTTTATGATATTTATAGCTCTTGAGTTATCACACTGAATTCTGATCAGAGACATCACTTGAACTCCAATATCATCAAGCTTCTACTTCATCCACAATAACTATGTGCATGCTTGAGTGGCTATAATATACTCAACTTCCACGGTGCTTAATGAGATTAAATATTTCATCTTGCTTAGCCTAGAAGAACACTATCCACAAAGATATAAAGCACCTCTTAACATTGATTTCCTATCATCCATTGAACTAGCACAATATGAATTTGTATATCACAATAGCATTGGATTATATTTTTTATTATACATCAAACCAAAATCCACAGTTCCTGTAATATACCGAAGTATTTTTTTCACAGTAAGAATATGGATTTCCTTGGGATTACATTGATTTCACACTGCTTGGAATGTAGTGAATGCAATATTAGATCATGTCGCTATTAGGTATATTAAATTCCCAATAACATGCCTGTATTTTGTTATATTTAATGCCTTTCCAGTATCATCATTTGATAATTTCATCTGGGTAAAAACTGGAGTCTTAATCTCCTTGGAATTTTCCAGTCCATATCTTTTTAGAACCTCATTGGAATATTTGTATTGAGAGATAAATGTTCCATTATTTCCATGTGTTAATAGTAAACCATGTAAAAACATCATCTCACCAATCATAGATATTTGAAACTCATGTTTCATGAATTTATAAGACTATCTACATTGTACTTCATATCATCCTCCAAATATTATATCAGTAACATATACCAACACCATCATCCTTTATTTACTATCATTGTTCACATATAAATTCTAATCACCTCCACCATCCTGGAAACCAAGTTTCTTTAAAAATTTATCTAGCCTTGAATACTAGGATTTTGGTGCTTGCTTCAGCCCATACAAATCTTTCTTGAGTCGAAAAACTTTTTTTTCATTATCATGAATGAGAAAACCATATGGATGCTCAATGTTCACTTCTTCTAGAACTCCATTAAAAATGATGATTTGAAATCCATATAAAACACTTTGAACTTCCTTTTCACTAAAATGGAATGAAATAATTTTGTTTTCTCCAGCCTTGCAATCGGTGAAAATATCTCATCAACATCTATACCCTCTATCTGGGAGTATTTTTTTCAAACTAGTTGTTCTTTATTTTGAATCATTGTCCCATATTCATCCATCTTGTTGTGAAAGACCCATTTAGACGTGATGAAATTATTTTCTGCTGGTCTCGAAAAAAATATCCCATGTCTGATTCTTCTCAATTTTGTCTAGTTCATCATTAATTGAATGAATCTAGTGTTATTCTTCAGTAGCATTAGCAACATATTTAGGTTCAACATCATATAAAAGATATTTCTACTGTATTTACTTCAATCTTTTTGTCAAAACTAGCACTATCTAATCACAAATGATATTATGCTTATTATTTTTGGCTCGGATAATTGGATTATTTATAGATATAGACTTGACTTCTTATTTTAATCATCATTATCTTCTTCTGAGTCAGCATCTGCTACTTCTACTCCCCCTATGTTATGTTCCACTTCATCACTTTCATCAAGAAATTGTTCACTATGCTATTGAGTATTCCTTTCATTTTCCACAACAGTTACATCATTTCTCTCAACTATTTTCCCCAGCCCCTTTTTCAATCAATTGTATGCTTTTCTTTTTCCTGAGTATCCAAAGAATATCCCCTCATCTCCACATGACTCAAATTTCCAATGTCTTTATTTGTTGAGAATTAAGCACTTACTTAAAATGATTTGAATGTATTTTACTATTGGATTAATTCCATAATACATCTCATATGGAGTCTCTCCTTACTTCTGACACAATAGAGCCCTATTAGAAATTTAGACCGATGTCAATACTGCTCCCTTCCAAAGTTTCTCTGGTAGGTCTTTTTCTATAAGCATCATTCTGGGCATATTGTTGATGATCTATTTTCTCATTTAAAATACTCCATTATTTTGGTTGATTCTTACTGAAAAAACATGATACCTTATCTCGTGTTTATCTAGATAGTCATCCACCTAACTGTTTGTGAATTCTGCGCCATTTTCTGTACGAAACTTCAGAATTTTCTTCCCGAGCATCCTTTTAAATTCCCTCGGATACTATTTTAGGAAACAGAACACATCAGAATTATGGGTAATGACAAATACACATTCCATTATTCTATAATCATCAATGGAAAAAAGTTAATATCTCTTTCCATCAATATCTCATGGTGATATAGGTCTACAAACATTAGCATGAAAAAATTCAAGCACTCTTGTTGACTTCCATTATATTGATATGTATGTCTTTCTGATGATCTTCCCATGTTGACAAGAATCACATGTATGTGTATGATCACGTGATATCTTGGGGAGGTATCTATATTTATCACACTTTACCAAATATTCCTGGGATGGCTAACATAGACAACCAAGTCGTTTATTCAAAGACCTGTTTTCTTCCTCTATGGATAAAAAAGCACCAATATTCTTCTCAACATACTAGGTAGAGCATCCCCTTTGTTCTTTTTTCCTATAAGAGCATTATACCATCTCTTACATTAATGACACATGCCTTATTGGTAAACTGTATATCATTCCATGAGTTAGACAGTTGACTGACACTAAGAAAATTCTGACTGAGACCTTCTACAACCAAGACATCAGCACATCTTATTCCCTTTCTCCCCAACCTAGCCTTTCCTAATCCAATTATCATCAAGATTTCATCATTTCCAAATTTCAAAACTCTTTCTTTGTCAAATTTTAGGCCCATAGCCATATCCTTATTTCATGTCATTTGAGACATGCAACCATTATCAAGGATCTATACACCAGTGCGGTCTGATTCGTTAAGGGTGATTTCCGCAACCACTACATTCTCATAATTTTTATTTCTGATCCATATATTTGACTTCACACATGGTGTGGTTTGAAAAATATAAGGACCCAAACTTATTTCATACATAATCTTGAATTTAATCAAGAAAACACTTCATTTTACATTGAGGACCTTTTCAAGTTTAGAGCTTTAGAGAATTAAGACAAAACATTCATAACATTACACATTGTTACATAGTGGATACCATAAAATCAGTTTCCATTTTCCTCAGAATATAAAACATTAAAACATAAAACAAGACTCCTTGACAATTCTTCAAAATTTAACATGTCTTCCTTCCTTGTATTACTCATCCATTAACCTGTGAAAAATCATTTAAAAACTTGGGATGAGCACAAAAGCTCAGTAAGGTATGAAAAATAAGTAAAAATCACATTAGTCCATGAATACGCATGACGTATGAAAACATTTTCAAAATACATGCTTTCCACCCATAAAATATTACTTTGTGTAACATGAGATTTACACAAGATCCACACAATAATAATTATAATCATAGAGGTATATTGGGGCATTACTTACACAATCTTGTAACCATCTTGGCTACCTTAAAATTTGTAACCCTCACGGCTAACTTACTTTGTGTAACCATCACAGTTACACTTGGAGTAACCATACGGCCGACCTCCAACTTACTCATACCCAATGAATTTGAGGGAAATATAGGTCCTACCCTTCATCATAAACAATGCCCAATAACCAAAACATAATCATAATACATAAACAATAGCATAAAAACATACCTTTTGAATCTTATAAAACAGAATTTTAAAAGAGGATTTTAGAAGAAAAGTCCCTTATAAACATCATATACTTGAAGTGAGACATAATATAGTGGATGGAATATGTATATACTCTGTAAATAAACATAATGAAACATAATATAAACATAACCCATCACACAAACAATTTAAATAGCACATAAATTAAAAAGTAGAAGGTTAACCCGAAGAATGGAAATCGGGTTAAGAATTCCCTTACCTTGAACTTGTCTTACTTCAAAATTGTTTAAACCTCATGTATAATGGTTAAAAGATTGTTATTAGTATTTTACAGAAACATGTTCATGTTTATAACATCTTATATGGTCATTTCAAAACCTCATTTCACCCATTATTTGTTAGAATTTTGTTCCTTGCATTATTTTGGGTGAGTTCTTTTGTGATTTTCACAATCGGTTCATGATGAATCGTTCTTGTTGATTGGAAGCGAAACTCCAGAATTGGAATGGAGTAGTATTTACATATTTCCAGTACCATAAATGATACCATTTATCACATTGATTCTTTATATGACGATGATTTATATGTTAAAACATTAATTATGTTCGTTTTGATCATTTAAGTGGTTCTTTGATAATTAAAATTTCATTTAGTCTTATAAGTTTGAATCATGAGTACAAAAGAATTCCAGAACCTTATATGATTCATAAAACATATATTATAACTTGGTTAAACCATATAAATGGTTTTATGACCAGACTTGAAAGAATTAATGGAGATTGAAAATACATCGTCCACGATATCGGTAATTCGACACAAATGGACAATGTTTTTTGATTCTTTAAATAAGTGAGAGAGGAGAGGAATAATGATTTGTAATTTTCCATAAACATGACAACATCCAGAATATACATGATTCTGGAGATTTCATTCCTCTTGGATAAGAGGGGGTGAAGAAAGAAGAGGAAGGAATCATGATATAAAGAATACATGAGAAATTTCTTACAAAAAATTCGGCAGCCTAACGGCGCCTCTTAAAATTTCATAAAAACAAGATTGATGAGAGGAATGGAATATCTCATCAATCATACAAACTTTGGACAGTAAGGGGAAATATTTAATGAAATATCCCAACAAAATACAAAGGGAAAGGAAGAGAAAAACATCAAATGGAAGGAAAGAATGAAAATGAAAGAGGATGTTTACCTCTTGATCTCTTCTCCTTGAGATCCTTCTTAAGGGCTTTGATTTTGGTCTTTTGGTGAGACCAGAAGCTCTAGGACGTGGGAAAGAATATTGAGGAGGGAATTTTGCAGAAATTAGACAATGCACAAGGATTGAGAGGTGTGGGAGGAAGAGGGGAGTGAGGGTGGTATTTATAGTGGAGGAGGGGAGGTATTTTAGATTATTTTAATCATTATTATAATATTTTTATCAAGACTATGAATAATCTCAAATCAAGTGGCCTTAATTAGTGAAAATATCAAGTGAGTTCGAAGCAAGTGGCCTTCCATCACTTATGATGTCATAAATAGTGCATTTTTACTGATAAATTGATTATACGGTATTTTACCGTATTTCACTATTCACTGAAAATTCAAGAGTTTCAGAAAAATACCAAAAATTTACCCCAACCATTTTTCGATGTGTAGAATTCAAAAATGAACTCCATTTTTCAAAAATAATTTTCTAAATATTATTAATTTAATTTTTAAATAAGGTCACAGTTAATTCGAAAAATAACAATATTTATGTGCAACTAGTTTCATGTGACATTGGAAAATTAATTAAGATCCCATTATCCTATTGCCATGGGAAAATAAAATAATAATAATATTTACTATTCATGAGGTCATATTACTATTCATATTACTATTCATAAGGGCATGTTACTATTCACCAAAAAAACAAGTTTGTTCCATCAGACTCTAAATAACATACTGAACACAATTGTAGATGACAGTTTCTTGAAATTAAAAACATAGAAGAAATAAAATTATGTTTAAAGGATACTTATAAATATATACCTTAAACAAAATTTCAAGCATTTTCAATTTATTTTTAGAAAACCTTGGGATGTTACATTATCCCCACCTTCTTGAAATTGCATCCTCGCAATTTTATTTACTTATTAAACAACTTAGGGTATTTTTCCCTCATAGCATTTTCAGACTCCCATGTTGCTTCTTCAACCATGTGGTTTCTCCACAAAACCTTTACCTGGTGGATTACCTTATTCCGCAATACCTGTTCTCTTCGATCAAGAATCTGAACCGGTTTTTCTTCATAAGAAAGGTTCTCTGCTAGCTGAACTTCTTCCGGCCTCAAGACATGTGATGAATCTGGAACATACTTTCTCAACATCGAAACATGAAAAACATTGTGTACCTGAAACAAGCTCGGAGGAAAAGCTACACAGTACGCAACTGTTCCAACTTTATCCAAGATTTTAAAAGGACCGATGAACCGTGGACTTAGTTTCCCTTTCTTACCGAAATGCATCACACTTTTCCAAGGAGATATTTTAAGGAAAACATGATCACCTAACCTGAAAGAGAAGTCTTTCCTTCTGTTATCTGCATAACTTTTCTGCCTGCTCTGAGCTATCCTCAAGTGTTGCTGGACCATCCTCACTTTCTCAGCCACTTCTTCTACTAATTCTGGCCCCATCAACTTTCTTTCACCGACTTCATCCCAAAACGCAGGAGTCCGACACCGCTTTCCATACAAGGCCTCAAAAGGTTCCATCTGAATAGTGGAATGAAAACTGTTATTATAAGAAAACTCAACTAATGAAAGATGTTGATCCCAACTTCCCTGATAGTCCATTGAACAAGCTCGAAGCATATCCTCCAAAGTTTGAATTGTTCGTTCTGACTGCCCATCTGATTGAGGATGAAAAGCTGTACTGAAATTCAACTCTGTGCCCAAACACTTATGAAGTCCCTTCCAAAATTTAGAAGTGAACCTAGGATCTCGGTCAGACACAATGGAAAGAGGAACTCCATGTAACCTGAAAATCTCTTTGAGGTACAATCGAGAAAGATGATCTAATGTCATTGTATCTCGAACAGAAATAAAATGAGCAGACTTTGTTAGCCGATCAACAATAACCCATATCGCATTGTTACCTCGAGAAGTCTTTGGTAGTCCCACCACAAAATCCATGGTTATATTCTCCCATTTCTATTCTAGCACTGGCAAAGGCTGAAGCATCCCCTTCGGTAACTGCCACTCTGCTTTAACCTGCTGACATGTCAAACATTTCATTGTAAAAACAGAAATATCTCTTTTCATCCCATTCCACCAGTAATACTCCCGAAGGTCTCTGTACATCTTAGTACTTCCAGGATGAACAGAAAATGGAGAACTATGAGCTTCACACAACAATTCTTTCTTCAGTTGGGAATCACAAGGCACACACAACCTTTTTCCAAACCTTAAAACACAATCTTTATCAAGATTAAATTCTGGAAACTTACCCATTTTAACCAATTCTACCTTTTTCTGTAGCTCACGATCTTCCCTCTGCGCTTTCATAATTCTGTCTGACAACGAAGACTGCACAGAAACCTGAAACAAAACAGATATATTCCCTGCACCAACAACTTCTAAGCCAAAATTTATCAAATCATTAATCAAGGGATCACGTTCCAAATGTATCATGGTTAATGATGCATGATTTTTCCGACTTAAGGCATCCGCTACTTTGTTTTCTATTCCAGGATGGTAATTAATCGTGCAGTTATAATCCTTTATCAGTTCTAGCCATCTTCTCTGCCTCATGTTTAATTCCTTCTGAGGGAATATATACTTAAGACTTTTATGGTCAGTATATATTTGGCATTTGGTTCCGTATAGATGATGCCTCCATATTTTCAAAGCAAAAACCACAGCTGCCAATTCCAAATCATGTGTGGGATAATTCAGCTCATGAGGTTTAAGTTGTCTCGAAACATAGGCAATTACCTGATCATTCTGCATCAAAACACAACCAAGTACCTTTAAAGAAGCATCACTGTAGATGACAAACTCACCATTCTGGGAAGGTAAGGCCAAAACTGGAGCATTCACCAATCTCTTCATTAGTTCCTGAAAACAAACATCACATTCCTCTGTCCAAACAAATTTAACCCCTTTCCGTGTTAACTTAGTTATTGGGCTAGATAACCGTGAAAAGTTCTTAACAAAGCGTCGGTAATAACTTCCTAAGCCCAGAAAACTACGAATATCTGTAACATTTGTGGGTCTTGGCCATTCATCAACTACTTTTGTTTTGGCAGGATCAACTGTTATTCCATCCTTATTTACAATGTGCCCAAGAAAATAAATCTGTTGCAACCAAAAATCACACTTGCTGAATTTTCCATATAGTTTCTTTTCTTTTAAAGTTTGTAAAACAACCCTTAGATGTTTTTCATGCTCCTCTTTATTTTTAGAAAAAACCAAAATGTCATTAATAAATACAACCACAAACTTATCCAAGAACTCATGAAATACTCTATTCATAAGATTCATGAATACAGCAGGTGCATTAGTTAACCCAAATGGCATAACAACAAATTCATAATGCCCATATCTAGTACGAAAGGCTGTTTTCGGGATGTCATCCTCCTTCACCTTCAGCTGATGGTATCCGGATCTCAAGTCAATCTTGGAAAAGTACTGAGCTCCCTGGAGCTGATCAAACAAGTCATCAATATGAGGCAAAGGATACTTGTTTTTAACAGTGATGTTATTCAAAGCATTATAATCAATGCAAAGTCTCATGGAACTATCTTTATTTTTAACAAACAAAACAGGGGCTCCCCATGGTGAAGTACTGGGACGAATGAAGCCTTTGACAAGCAAATCATGCAACTAATTTTTCAATTCAAGAAGATCTATTGGTTCCATACGATATGGGGGTTTTGAAATTGGCTTAGAATCATGAACTAAGTCAATTGTGAATTCGAATTCTCGTTTAGGAATGACACTGGGTAACTCCTCAGGAAAAACATCAAGGTATTCATTTACCACTGGCACATCATTAATTTGAATAGTTCCCTTGTTTTCAACAATATGAGCCAGATAACTTTCATTTCCATCTTTCAGTAGTTTCTCAGCTTCTTGATATGTTATCAATTGTATGGGTTCATTCTTGTATACAAACTGAAACTATTTCTGAAAAACAACTTCTTTTGCTCTACAGTCAATCTTAGCATGATAATCAGAAAGCCAGTCCATCCCCAGAATAACATCAAACTCGACTAAGGGTAAAACAACAAGGTTTGTAGGTAAAGTCTTTCCACATACCACAATAGAAATATTCTTATAATTCCTCTTTTATATAACATTTCCCCCTGGTGTTTTAACAACAAGTTCGGGTATCATTTGTTGAGGTGATATTTCCAATTTACTAGAAAATTCCTCAGAGATGAAGGAATGTGTAGACCCCGTATCAAACAAAACTTTAGCAAAATCTGAGTGAACAAACAAAGTACCTGATACAACTTCATTGGATGGCCCAACATCTGCTGACGTAGTCGCAAAGGATCCCACTACACCTTTCTGGTTGTAGTCTAGCTTCTTTGCATCATTTGGATCCCTCTTTGGACAGGCATTTTCATAGTGACCCATCTCACCACATTTAAAACACTTTACAGTTTTCTTATCAAGATTAGTCTTTGGATCATTTTCATTTCAATCTCGGGCCATATGTCCAAACTTACCACATTTAAAACACTTCCCAGTTTTGATAAGACATTCCCCAGGGTGCTTCTTGCCACACTTTTCACAAACTGGAAACTGTATTTTCTTACCATCAGATTTCATTGGTTGATTCTTACCCATTGCTTTCCAATTGGACCTCTTCTTCTCTTTGTTTCCAAATTGCATGTGATCGTCAGCAAACTCCATCTCTACCCTCTCAGCACATCAGACAAGTTTCTCGTAACTTTTGAATTCATGGGAGGCCAACGCCCTTCGATACCTTGGCTTCAATCCTGAGTAAAAGCGGTTGATTTTTCTATCGAGATCCAGAATAAGATTTGGAGCATACCTCGCCAGTCGGGTGAAGTTCGCCTCATACATAGCCACTGAATCTTCTTCCTTTTGTTTTAATTCAAGGAATTGTTTCTCCATTCTAAGTCGCACCACCTTAGGAAAATATTTTTCAAGAAAAATACATTTAAATTCATCCCACACTAAGGCATCAAAATCCTCTCTACCCCTGATATTCCTTACCATTGACCACCACTGATCAGCTTCCCCTTCAAAACGATAAATGGAAAGACTTACCTTTTGATTTTCCGAACATCCAATAACATCAAATATCTTTTCAAGGGCTTTAATCCATCCTTCTGCTGCCACTGGGTCAGAAGATCCATTGAATGCAGGAGGATGTTGTCTCATAAAATGTTCCACCACTGTCATGTTCCATTGGGGTACCTCTATTTGTCCTCATGCATGGATGCCACCACCATTTATTGCCTGCGTTAGCTGAGCCATTACTATCACAAACTGCTCGGTTCCAATCCCTACCATTCCGGGCTGTTGATCAGGAAAGATGTCATTCTGTCGGTGCCTATCCTCTTCAGCATCCATGTTCCTTCTACGGACAACCATTCTAAACAAACATTTCTTAGATGAAGCAACATGGTAATCTTTAAATTCTATAACAAATTAAACATAGATTGAAAATTATTTATGGTATTCTATTAGCATCACCTTATCCCCTAAAGTTATCTAAACCATCCTTTGATACCAACTATAAGGACCCGAACTTATTTCATACATAATCATGAATTTAATCAAGAAATCACTTCATTTTACATTGAGGACCTTTTCAAGTTTAGAGCTTTAGATAATTAAGACAAAACATTCATAACATTACACATTGTTACATAGTGGATACCATAAAATCAGTTTCCATTTTCCTCAGAATATAAAACATTAAAACATAAAACAAGACTCCTTGACAATTCTTCAACATTTAACATGTCTTCCTTCCTTGAATTAATCATACATTAACCTGTGAAAAATCATTTAAAAACTTGGGATGAGCACAAAAGCTCAGTAAGGTATGAAAAAGAAGTAAAAATCACATTAGTCCATGAATACACATGACGTATGAAAACATTTTCAAAATACATGATTTCCACCCATAAAATATTACTTTGTGTAACATGAGATTTACAAAAGATCCAAACAAACATAATTATAATCATAGAGGTATATTGGGGCATTACTTACACAATCTTGTAACCATCTTGGCTACCTTAAAATTTGTAACCCTCACGGCTACCTTACTTTGTGTAACCATTACAGTTACACTTGGAGTAACCATAGGGCCGACCTCCAACTTACTCATACCCAATGCATTGGAGGGAAATATAGGTCCCACCCTTCATCATAAACAATTCCCAATAACCAAAACATAATCCTACAACATAAACAATAGCATAAAAACATACCTTTTGAATCTTATAAAACAGAATTTTAAAAGAGGATTTTAGAAGAAAGGTCCCTTATAAACATCATATACTTGAAGTGAGACTTAATAGAGTGGATGTAATATGTATATACTCTGTAAATACACATAGTGAAACATAATATAAACATAACCCATCACACAAACAATTTAAATATCACATAAATTAAAAAGTAGAAGGTTAACCCAAAGCATGGAAATCGGGTTAAGAATTCCCTTACCTTGGGCTTCTCTTACTTCAAAATTGTTTAAACCTCCAGTATAATGGTTAAAAGAGTGTTATTAGTATTTTACAGAAACATTTTCATGTTTATAACATCTTATATGGTCATTTCATAACCTCATTTCACCCCTTATTTGTTAGAATTTTTTTCCTTGCATTATTTTGGGTGAGTTCTTTTGTGATTTTCACAATCGGTTCATGATGAATCGTTCTTGTTGATTGGAAGAGAAACTCCAGAATTGGAATGGAGTAGTATTTAAATATTTCCAGTAACATTAATGATACCATTTATCACTTTGATGCTTTATATGACGATGATTTATAAGTTAAAACATTAATTATGTTCGTTTTGATCATTTAAGTGGATCTTTGGTAATTACAATTTCATTTAGTCTTATAAGTTTGAATCATGAGTACAAAAGAATTCCAAAACCTTATATAATTCATAAAAAATATATTATAACCTGGTTCAACCATATAAATGGTTTCATGACCAGACTTGAAAGAATTAATGGAGATTGAAAATACATCGTCCACGATATCGGTAATTCGACACAAATGGACAATGTTTTTTGATTCTTTAAATAAGTGAGAGAGGAGAGGAATAATGATTTGTAATTTTCCATAAACATGAAAACATCCAGAATATACATGATTCCGGAGATTTCATGCCTCTTGGATAAGAGGGGGTGAAGAAAGAAGAGGAAGGAATCATGAAATAAAGAAAACATGAGAAATTTTTTACAAAAAATTCGACAGCCTAACGGCGCCTCTTAAAATTTCATAAAAACAAGATTGATGAGAGGAATGGAATATCTCATCAATCATACAAAATTTGGATAGTAAGGGGAAATATTTAATGAAATATCCCAACATAAGACAAAGGGAAAGGAAGAGAATAACATCAAATGGAAGGAAAGAATGAAAATGAAAGAGGATGTTTACCTCTTGATCTCTTCTCCTTGAGATCCTTCTTAAGGGCTTTGATTTTGGTCTTTTGGTGGGACCAGAAGCTCTAGGACGTGGGAAAGAAGATTTAGGAGGGAATTTGGTATAAATTAGACAATGCTCAAGGCTTGAGAGGTGTGGGAGGAAGAGGGGAGTGAGGGTGGTATTTATAGTGGACGAGGGGAGGTATTTTAGATTATTTTAATCACTATTATAATATTTTTATCAAGACTATGAATAATATCAAATCAAGTGGCCTTAATTAGTGAAAATATCAAGTGAGTTCTAAGAGAGTGTCCTTGCATCACTTATAATGTCATAAATAGTGCATTTTTACTGATAAATTGATTATACGGTATTTTACCGTATTTCACTATTCACTGAAAATTCAAGAGTTTCAGAAAAAATACCAAAAATTTACCCCAACAATTTTTCGATGTGTAGAATAAAAAAATGAACTCCATTTTTCAAAAATAATTTTATAAATATTATTAATTTAATTTTTAAATAAGGTCACAGTTAATTCGAAAAATAACAATATTTAAGTGGAACTAGTTTCATGTGACATTGGAAAATTAATTAACATCCCATTATCCTATTTCCATGGGAAAATAAAATAATATTATTATTTACTATTCATGAGGTCATATTACTATTCATATTACTATTCATAAGGGCCGGTTACTATTCACTAAAAAAACAAGTTTGTTCCATCAGACTGTAAATAACATACTGAACACAATTGTAGATGACAGTTTCCTGAAATTAAAAACATAGAAGAAATAAAATTATGTTTAAAGGATACTTATAAATATATACCTTAAACAAAATTTCATGCATTTTCAATTTATTTTTAGAAAACCTTGGAATGTTACAAAAAACTTATTCTTAATCGGAGTTTGATGGACCGGCTTCATTTTACGGTGCTTCAAATCGATTTATTTTTGTCAGCTCAGTTGTTGATTCTCTGATTTGCGACTTGTGACTACTTAAGCTCTGCTATAGCACATTCCTTTACTTTATTTATGTTCAGTATCTGGCCATGTGCCCAAATCTTCTACACCCAAAACAATATCCCTCAAATAATTTTCTATATTGTTGATCTCTATTTGGATGCCCACTATTGTTCTTCTACCCAGTGGTATCTTTTATCTATCGAACACACATTCTGTGAATGTCCCATCTTTCCATAATAATAACACCTTATATAGGGTCTATTTCTTCATGTCACTTCTTCACTTATAGTTTTCCCATACGTTCTATGAATATTCAGATTCTTTTTTGTGCCCAAGTCAACCTTCAATCTTAGAATAGGTTCTTGCGGTCTGACTTCAACATTCACAGATTTTTATTTTTGATCAAGCCTCAAATTAGCCTTACCATATGAATGTAATTATTACCTCTTTACTGCTTGGAAACAATGATCCACTTCTTATATTTTCACCTTCTGAAAGATCTGATTTCTTGATGTCTCGCCAGGAGTCAAGAGTTTTTCCTGATCCTTAAATTTTTTTCATAGTCTAACAACTTCTTATTCAAGTTATTTGATAATCTTGATTTAATGTTTCACTATGTTATTCAAGCATTTGATCTCCCTTTTTTGTTTCTCAACCTTGATTTTATGCTCACTAACTAATTTTGTGTCCTCTGGTGTTGATTTTTTGATTTTCTAAATTTCTTCCATAAACTCACACTTCACTTTTTCTTATTGATTCATATAGAGTTTTTCCTCACGAACTACTTTGTTGGATTTCTCTGTTTTGGTTCTCCAAGCATCTATCTCTTCAAGAGCCAGTTCTAACTCAGCTTGCAATTTAGCTCTTCCATCAAATTCTTCTTCTTCATCAATGTTGGTTTCTTCCTTTTTCTGAGTATGACCAACAACTTCCACCATAGAATTTTTTTCCATGGTTTTTGTAGTTCTATTTCTCTTCAACCTCCTAAACCCCAGACTCATCTGAACTATCACATTCTTGTGAAAGAATATTCTTATTCATAAATAAATTTCTATTGAACTGTTTATTTTCTTTCACATATGCTGAAGATTTATTCTTGGGAATTTTGATTTCATCATCCTCATATTCATAAAACTTCATGTAGCACCTTGTTACAAGATGACCAACTTTTCCACATCTAAAGCAAAAAAGTTTAAGTTTCCCTTTTAACATTCTTTTTCCACATTGATCATTCGAGTAAAAGGAATGACATCTCCTCATTTGTATCTTCTTATTCATGAGAATATTCGATGGTGATTTTCTTCATGGCCTTTAATGCCACCTCTTTTGATTTCCCATTTTCCACAGCATCATTATAATCATTTCTTATTTCTTATACAACAAGGGTGTAGTGAAGGATATCCAATTTCATATCTTTCAAGTCTTTATCTTCAAAAAATGAAACTTTTAGATTGAACCAAGGTGTATGTTTCATCAGGATGCACTTCATAGTGTTTATGTCTTCAATGACTTCACCAAGACCTTGTATGTCTTCCACTACCACATTTACCCTATCAAAGAATGCATCAAAAACCTCATTCGGGTTCATTATCAGATCTTCATATTCGATCCACAGAACTTCTATCGTTTCCTTTATAACCTTTGTATCTCTTTCATATATATTCAATAACTTTTCCCACATGGCATGTGATGTATTTCATGACATCACCTTAGTATAGATATCATTGGATAGGGATCCCCCTAAAGCATTGATTCCCTTATTTTCCTCTTCCAATTCACTTCGATTGGCTTCTAATAATGGACCACTATTAATATTGGCAGTTATACCATCCATTGATTCTGTAAACACGTTCATTCCCAAATTTCAGAAGTACTGTTGCATCTAATTCTTCCATAGCTAAAAATTGATCTCATCGAAGATCAGAATCCCATTGTGATTAGTGACCTCCATTTGAGAGAGAGAAACACTGATATCAATATTTCACTCTGATACCAATTGTTAGGTCTAGTAGGATAGATACCCTAAGAGTGGGTGGTGAATCATGGTATGATAGATTAAAACAACTTCCCCTTTGATCTTGTTTCATTGTTAGAAAAAACTCTCTTCTCCCTCCAACCCAGTGCAGAGTATGAACAAAAGTTAAAGCAAGAACATGGAACAACAATTTTACTTGATTCACCCTCACTGGGATATGTACAAGGAGCATACACCAGAAATGTGTCGATGTAACAAACCCACTAAAAGCGCACTACTAATTACAAATTTTAGAACAGGCTCATTGTTCCTCAGGGTTTACAACCACTCACAATGTGAAAGCTCACTATTCTCTCAATTGAATTATGCTCACTACTTCTTCAAAAGATCCACGCATAGTTTAAATACTTTAAGGTCACTTAATTATCACAAATGAATGTATATTCATTTGTATGTATATTCTCAGTTGAAGTTTCACTTTCATCCACTGATGAATACAACTTTAGCATGGGTGTACCGGGAAATCTTTTAACTTTCACGCAACCCTAGAATGACTGATGCACTTATCCATGCCTGGAGTGAAAGTTTCACCAACCCACTTGCGTGAAACAACCTTCTTCAACACAAAACATGTGCGACTCAACCCCTTTTACACCTAAACCAATATTGGCGCGCAACTATCAACAGGTGTGCAGCTTATGAATAACTTTATACCTGCACACCCAAACCACCACTTGCACGCCCAAACCTACTTCTAAAACTGGATCTTGAATTATCTCTAAGTTTTTATATTTATCATGAATGAGGAGGGGTATCCCTTTTTTTATATAAAAATTAATCCACCCCGAGCGCCACGCACAAGTTTCCTCTCGTCACGCAATTCAAGCAACCTGAGCCTATGTCGCCCTAGTCACCTTATGTGCCCAAACCAAAACATGGGCTCCCCTATTTCCTTTTTCATATTTTGAATTTTCAAACTTGAAAAAAATATGGTGCACAACTTTCCAAGCCTCTATGAAATTGGTGCACAAGTCCCTTTCCCAAAAACACTTTTTTCCTCTCATCAATTTTGAGGTCCAAAAATTTGGCAAACACTAGAAAACGATGCCACCATGTTTATACTCTTTTTGTACCACCTCCAAGACATCAATTCCTTTTTCAATGATCTTTTTGCAATAATTTATTTTCAACAACATCTCATAAACTTGAAAACTCACCATGTAAACCCTCTTTGTGAAAAATTGAACATCATGGTCTGCTTTTTCAACAAACACAATCACTTCAAAAATGATACAATGATATATTTAAGGATATTTTTCCAAAAATAAAGGTATTTAAATTTTTTTCATAAACATCCTAAAACATAGTGTATTTAAAAATAAAAATTATTTTTTACTTTACAGTTATTTTCAATTTATAATATTACAACACAGTAAGGATTTTTTAACTCAACCTACTTTCTTTGAGTTATTATTTTCCATCTTGAACATCCTACTTCTATGCTTGGTTTTTTCCAACCTAGGATTTTATACTGAATTTTATATTCATACATATATATATAATAAATTTTTTAAATTAAATTATCTTACATTGGTTAATTTATTCATAAAAAAATATATCATTATTGAGAATATATCTCGTACTCTTATTGATTTCCCCTCCTTTTTCATAATTTTCCCTCCCTTCAATGTTATCATTTACTATTGGAAAAATAATTATTTTATCTCATGTGACAAAAAAATATACCTTATCATATTTTCAAAATAAAATTTTCATTATCCTTTCTATGATATTTTATTTCAACAAAGGTGTTTTAAAATAAATAAAGGGATCCTCTGAAACCACCATCATTACTTTTGGGTTATGTATTTTCTTTACTCTTCTCCCTTTACTCTCTATTATTATAATTTATTTATTCAAAATGTTGTATATATATTACTTAAATATATACATAGTAAAATATACGTTTATTTTTCTGGGGTGAATCGTGTTTTATATTCCCTTTGAAATTCCAACATTCTTGTAAACCTGTCTTAAGGAAACATTCTAAATTATTATTTTGTAACCACTATCACCATTATAAAATATATTACACAATTAATATAGTTTAAAAAAATAATTTTTATATAAATACTTATTAGTTAAATTACTTTCTAAATGTAAATAATTATCTATTTTCATTCTTAAAAGATTATATTCTCATTTTAGACAGCAACACTTGTGCAGATCATTTTTATTCTTACTAATCCATGATCCTTAACATGAACTTTCTGTACATACCCGTAGCTTAATGTACATAGACATTACATTAATTTTGCATACTACTTAATACATAACAAAAACAGACACCCAAGGACCGTAATAGTTTAGAGTCTTTGGAAACTCAGAACATAATCTTCTAATCTCGGTGAAAGATCTTCGACATCTCCCATAAAGACCTTCCCCTTCTGTTTTCTTACCTAAAACATTTCTTTATATCCTGGGAAAAAGAAAACATAAAAAGGTCGATCTCAAATTCTCCATAAGGGTATGAATTTAGAAAATAAAACAAACCATATACATTTGACCTTAAAAAAACATGTACATAAAGCTTAAACATCAAAATCTTGAGTTGTGAAATAAATCTTCCAAGTACGTAAGGCATAGATCATAGTGGAACATTAATCATGATAAAATATCATGGGAATAAAACAAGTAATTGTGGAAAAACATTAAGGACATGTTATGATTTCAATAGTAGCCAAGGCATTTTTTCCAAGACTATCATAGTGGACAAAGTCCATTTTTGAACCAGGTTAACTTGTGGTTTCATCCCTGTATTACTGAACCAGATTCAATTTCCATTCCATCCATGTATATCTCATGAGATATAAATCTTTACCCAATTAATTGGAGGGATATATAGGTCCCACCCATCTCATAATGAAATCATTCTTTCATGTTCCACAAAATAAACATAAATCATTCATCATAACCCAATGAATAAAATGGGTTTCATAAACATCATTCCATCATAACATAATCTATATTGAATAAATTAATATCATTTCATAATAAGAAAAATGAAACCATTTAAATAATAGAGTCATTATAATTGAAACATAAACATATTAAATAATTTTATCTTATATTAAAAATAGTTTTGATAAAACACTAGAAATGAATTCTTGAGGAAAATATCTATTCATCTTCAAAATTATTTTCTTTTCACAAAATACCATGAAATTTTAAAAGAAAAGGATTTTGTTGAAAATAATCATGAAATATTGTGGAGTAATCTTCTTGAAAATAACGCATTATGAAACCGTAAAAATATGTCCAGGCCATATAAGTTAAAAAAACATTCTCCTCGTACTTTTAACGGAAAAGTAAAAAACTACCACTTATGGTAAACAAAAGAAATATTCCTTCCATAACACAAATTAAAAGACAAAGAGGGCTAAAAATGACATTAAAAATACATGAAAGAATATTAAACACTCTATGAAAAACATTTTATGGGCATGGATGAAAAATATAACCCCAGTAAATACTTATATATAAGCAATCTCGGATAAAAATGAGATTGAAAAATTATCCCTTACCTTAGTTCCAATTACATTTTTACGTGTATGAAACTCCTGTATAGTGGGTTTAAACATATTATTAACTTTTAAAAAAACCATAATAATATTTATGATATCATATATGATTCACTTATGACATTATATTAACCGTTCTTTTGTTAATTCCATGTTAAATCAGCATTTTGGGTAAAATCCTTTCATTTATCGTACGTGTTAGGACTTCTTGTTCATGATATTATAACTTATATCCTGATTTTCTTAATTCCAAAATGTAAAAAATTATTTAAATCTAATATATATTCAGAATATAAATATAAATGATAGATTGATAAATGGAATGAAATACACTGTTCATGGAGACAGTAGGTCGTACGTACGCATGAACGCTATTTTCATTTCCATATTGAATTGAATGGAATTCAGTAAATGAAACATATATGTACATAAATACAGTATCATTATTATTTCAAATATTTTATTATCATTTATTATATATAATTTATAATCATTCTTGAATGGTTAACATGGAGAATGATTCTCATCGCGTCATGGAGACGGTAATCTGTACGTACGCACGAGCGATGATATCATTCAAATAATTATTGAATGGAATTATAATGGATGATATAATATATCAGAATCAGTATGATGTTAAAATAACCATATATAGTTCTTATTTACACCATTATACCCATCCAAGTAAGGTTTTGGTGGAAAAATAGATTACACCACAGTGTGGAGACGGTATTCCATACGTACGCACGCGCGGTGATTTCGTTTTCTGTAGGATGGATAGAGGGTGAAATGAGGTTGTTTAATATTTATAACATAATTTTAGTATATTAGTGATACTGATTTTATTACTTTATAATTATTAAATTAAAGAAGAGGAAGTTGAAGAAGAAAGAAACTTGAAAGAATCGGTTGAAGAGATTACCTCTTCTTCGATGCACCTCTTTTAAGCTTCCTCTTAAGGGACTAGAGTTGGTCTTTTGAGAAGAACAGAACCTCTAGAATGTGACTAGGGAAGTTTATAAGAATAATTTCCAGGGGTTCGGAGATCTTAAAGGCTCAAAATTATGTGAAGAAGAGAGGGAATGGGTGCCCTTTTATAAGAGAAGAGAGGGGCACTTTTGGAAACCTCCAAAATATTAATTTATAATAAAATCAAACCCAAATTAAAAAATTATAAAGTGAATCAAATTTGGATATGAGGTAATATAGGGTTGTAATATCATCATCCAATAAAATTTAGACTTGTTTTGATTTTATTTTAAAACTCATCATTTTAATTTATCCTTATTTAATCTATTTCATTTTATTTGTGGTAATAATATTCTAATTTTTAAATTGTTATAAATACTTAATTATGTGTTGTTAATTTTATATAGTTAGATACATTATTAAATTTCCGACCATATAATTTTAAATTTGAAATTTTTAAATATTTTCGTGATTTTTAAACAATTTAATAATATGTTATTTTTATAAAATATCAATACTATCAATTTTCACACTATTCAATTATTTGAATTTAAATAAAATCCAAAAATAAGATATATTCAAACCAAAATATTTAATAGATTCCTAAAATTTCATACTCATCAAAAAAAATCATGGAGCACATTAATAAATATAATATTTTTAAAACTATTTATTTGGTATTTCTATTAATAAAATAATTACTACAACATTTTTGTATAATTATTTAATATACTTTTTTGTTGCATAAAAATTAAAAATAAAATACTAAGATGAAACTAAATATAATAGATTTCATAAGAATACTTTTATTAGAATTTATCACCATAAAATCACAACATTTAAATTGTTATATTTATTAAATTATGGAGGTGACAACTTTGAAATCATTTAAATTAAAATATTTTAAATGTCACAATCTATTTTATAACGCTCCAAATGGTCAACAGGTCGACCCTGAAATTCTTAGGGTATATATATACTCGACCAATATGTTTTGGTTGGGTTTTTGGGCCTTTTGATGGGTAATATTATTTTAATAAAAACTATATTATTGATTTTTCTCTGGATAAATAATTTCTGCATCATTAATGTATAAGCTATTAAGGTAATTAAATATTTCTTAAAAATTACAAATAAATTACCATAACAAAGACAAAAAATTTGTCTTTCAAATGAGTATTTATAATCTAATTTATATTCTGTATAAACTTATATTAAAAATACTTTAATTTTTAATGTTTGAGTGAGACATATTTCACTTTCTTTAAAATAAAATAAATTAAAGGTCTTAATCACATCCAAGTGAGTTCCAATGGATTCCATTTCGACTCAAATATGCCTTAGGATGAAATATAATCATCCAATTATATTAAGAGAAGTGTTAGGGTAATTTTATAATATTATATTTTCCCTTAATTACCCAATTTACCTTTTACTATGGTAAATAAAATTTACCGTAGTTACTATTCATAGTGCCCAAAAATAAAACTTTTCCTATTAAAATAATTTGGAACTAATAATTCCAAATATGGAATCCATTTTCCAAAATTAAAATTACATAAGTTGTAGAAATTAATTTAAAATTAATCCGATTGTTAAGAAAACAAGTTTTTAAAAGTTAAATTATTGCAAAAGATTGAAATGATTTTACCAATGAATTTAATGTTAAATCAATGCTAATGACATACATTATATTAAATGTTAAAAATATATTCTATTTATACTGTAAAACCATTCAATATTATAATTTAACCATATAAATTATTACGAGAAAAAAGGTGTTTTTAATTAAAATATAGCGTGTTTTTACTATTCATTAAAATTTTAATGTTATTTGAATAATAAGAAAAATTCATCTAAATTAAATTTTTATATCCTGATTCCAAAGAAGAATTTTATTTTGTCAAATTGAACTTATAAAAATTTCAAAAACTAGATTTAATGTTGGTGCACCATCAAAAGGTGGAAAAACTTCATTTTCCGAAAAATACTTATTTTACACGAAAAAATTATTTTTTTCTCATACCATGTTCTAGAAAGTGTGTAAGATTAATAATAATGTTATAAAATTCAAAATTTAGTTAATTCTATTCATAACGGCTAGTTCATAATAATATTATAACAATATATCGTTGTTTAGTGAAACTCAGTATTGCGTACAACACACGCAATTGAGGAAGGTTGCTCTTGCGTGAAACACAAGCCAAGAATAGTGTTTGCATATAATAAATGACAATACAGTGTTTCTTATAGCGCAAGAAAATTTTGGTGTGGCGTACAACAAAATACATCAATGAAATTAAAATAATATATTTTATAAAATCTCGGGGTGTTACGTTCTACCCTCCTTAAAATGAATATCACCCATGAAATTCGTCAGGGTTATAATTGGTTTACTACAAGAAAGTTTCTTTCATAGAAAACCACATCGTAAAAAGGAATACTAAGACTTAATTTTAATGCTAATGTATGAAATTTACCGGTTACCCAAATTAACTCATCATTGGGTTTCCATATATGAGAACATAGGTGAAAATATGGATATGGAAGAGAAATCTAACCATCATGTTCTGATGGAGAGTGGTAGAGAACATGGCTATGAAAAATCCAACAATCAAAAAGTCATAAATTTGTGATGATCTAAGGTACCATCGGATTCATCAGATATGAGGGTACTAGGACAACATTTTTGGTTTTCAAGATCATTTCCCTAAAGTTGATGATTTTTTTTCATAAGGATAAATACTTACCTAATTTCAGTGTAAAACCATCATTGGTCATTCCAAGAACAATTTCAACTTCATATCTATTTAAATAAATGAAGTTGAATTTTTCATTCATGAAGTGTTAGCAGATCATGCGATAGAATGATAAGTCATCCAATCTGTTTCTAACACAAAAAGGTTATCATAAGTTATTAAATATACATAAGTCCATATATGGTGAGATTAATCGTATATGGTTCCTAAAATGGACTTATACTTCATCTATCATATCTCTTAATAAATGAAACTAATTTCTACAAACCAAGGATTTCTTGTAGGCTAGTGGAATGTGATGAAGGTCGGTCGCACTTCGGTTGTGGGTTCGATTCCCGCAATCTTGTTCGATGCGATGGGTTTTCGCCCGTCCTATGGGTTGTAATTTTTCTAAAACAACACTATTATAACATTATATAAAAATGTTTTATCCTTAAACAATACTATCTAATTCCCAACTTAATCCATTTTAACCTTTAATCTTATTGAAACACTTCTGTCCAATCTCATAGTATATTGAAAACAATTACTAGAAATGTCATTTACTAAGCATTGAATACCATCATTTGTCCACCAAATATCATAAGATATATCTTGTTGGTCACATTCAAAACATATGAATTCCATAATCATGTATTCTATTGAAACCTGAATTACCTTAGAACCTTAATGAAAACATGAATGGTATCAAAATTTAACTCTTTCCAAATACCAAAATTCAAAAATTTCTATATACTCAAACCATGATATCACTTTGTCCTTACATCAATCACGAGCTCATTAATACTATAAAACATTTCAATATCTCCTTATCCCTTCATTATGTGCATATCATCTACTTTACAAAAATATTTCAATAACTTTTCATGGTTACTGGTACCATATTCTTATGGAAAACCACAATGGACCAATACATAGATATTTCAATATACCATAAAAGTACCTCAACAACATTAATCTTGAATTCCAATACATAAGACCTTAAATCCATCCTCTTAAATGATTGACATGTAATTATTCCTTCCTCAATGTAGAAGTAACCTCTTAGGTCAAGGCATTGAGTTGGGTAATGCCCATGTTCTCCACAGACAAGACATTGAACTCCATAACAGTCTGTCTCTCTATGCCCCTTTTCCCCAAACAGATAACTTCTTCCCCTCCATTTGAGGTATTCCTCAAGGTTCTTCTTCCCTTCTTCTTTATATGTATAAAGTTGAATCTTCCTTCCTCTATGTTCCTCACCATTCGAACATGCATAAAAGTCCATCTTCCTCTTATTTGATGACTTAAGAATACAACTAAAGTTCACCTTGTTAATCATATATCACGATGACTGATTCAGCATAATCATAATATCATTGTCTATAGGAATTACATAATTTTTTTATCATAGTCACCAATTTTTCCATTGGAATCAATGTTAAACAAATTCTTTCTTGTTTCCTTCATGGACGAAAACTAGAAACCATAGTGTAAGAAACATTTAAAATAACAAGGAACCACATAATCATAAAAAGTCACTTATGTGATGTCTAAATTATAACACATTCTTTAATCCATGACACCTTAGTTTCACCCTAGGTCATTCATGATCGTCATCATAATTCTACTATAGTAACCTATAGTTATACTAAACCTTCGGGACATCCCTACACATACCTTAGAAATATCTCTAGGGATCTCACTAGATTTATTGATTCTAGTTTCCAAAGGTTAACTAAACCTTTCCTCTGATACCAACTGTAGTGGCTCGTAGCTTGACGTACATGGACATTACATTACTTTTTCGGAATACTTAATACATAAAAAAAACAGACATCCAAATACAGTAATAGTTTAGTGTGTTTGGATAATCGGAACATAATATTTTAATCAAGGTGAAAGATCTTCAACATCTCCCATAAATATCTTTCCCTTTTTTTCTTACATAAAACCTTTATTTATATCCTGGGGAAAAGAAAACATAAAAAGTGTGAGCTCAAATGCTCATCAAGGGTAAGAATGGAGAAAATAAAACAAACCATATATATTTGATCTTAAAAAACATGAACATAAAGTTTAATCATCAAAATCCTGAGTTGTGAAAAAATATTGGCAGTACGTAAGGAATAAATAATAGTGGAACATCAATCATGATAAAATATCATGGGAATAAAACATGTAATTTTGGGAAAAAATTAAGCACATGATATGATTTCCATAGTAGCCAATTCATTTTTTCCAAGTCCATCATAGTGGACAAAGTCCATTACTGAACCGAGTTTACTTGTCGTTCCAGCCCTGTATTACTGAACCAGATTCACTTTCCATTCCAGCCATGTCTATCTCCTGAGATATAAATAGTTACAAAATTCATTGGAGGGAGATATAGGTCCCACCCATATCATAATGAAATCATTGTTTCATGTGGCCGAAAATAAAAATAAATCATTCATCATAACCCAATGAATAAAATGGGTTTCATAAACATCATCCCATCATAACATAATCCATATAGAATAAATGGATATCATTTCATCATAAGAAAAATGAAACCATGTAAATAATAGAGTCATTATTCTTGAAACATAAACATATTAAATAATTTCATCTAATATTGAAAATAGTTTTGATAAAACACTTGAAATGAATTCATGAGGAAAATATCCATTCTTCTTCAAAATCATTTTCCTTTCAAAAAATACCATACAATTTTAAAAGAAAAGTATTTTGTTGAAAATAATCATGTAATATTGTAGAGTAATATTCATGAAAATAAGGCGTTATTAAACTTTAAAAATCCGTTTATGCCATATAAGTTAAAAAACATTCTCCTCGTACTTTTAAGGGAAAGTCAAAAAGTACGACGTATGGTAAACAAAAGAAAGATTCCTTCCATAACACAAAGTCAAAGTCAAAGTGGGGGTAGACATGACATTAAACATACATGGAATAATATTAAACACTTTATGAAAAACATTTTATGGGCATGGATGAGAAATATAACCCTAGTAAATACTTACGTGTAAGCAATCTCAGATAAAAATGACATTGCAAAATTATCCCTAACCTTAGGTCCAATTTATTTCATACGTGTCCAAAACTTCTGTGTATTGGGTTTAAACATATTATTAACTTTTAAAAGAACCATAATATTATTTATGATATTCTATATGATTAACTTTTGACTTTATATTACCCACTCTTTTGTCAATTCCATGTTATAGCAGCGTTTTGGGTAAAATCATTTCATTTATCGTATGTGTTTGGACTTGTTGTTCTTGATATTATTATTTATATACTGGTTTACTTAATTCCAGAATGTAATACATGATTTAAATAATATATATATGCATCATATAAATATATATGATAGATCGATAAATGGATTGAAATACATTGTTCATGGATATGGTAGGCCGTACGTACGCATAAACGCTGTTTTCATTTCCTTATTGAATTGAATGGAATTAAGTAAATGAAACATATATGTACATAAATCTAGTATAATTATTATGTCATATATTTCATGATTATTTATTATATATACTTTTTTATCATTCTTGAATGGTTAACATGGAGAATGAATTTCATCGCGTCGTGGAGTCGATAATCCGTACATACGCATGAGCGATGATATTATTCCCATAATTATTGAATGGAATTGGAGTGGATGATATAATATTGTAGAATTAGTATGATGTCATAATAACCATATATAGTTATTCTTTAAACCATAATACCCATCCAAGTAATGTGGTGGTGGAAAAATAGATTACCCCACTGTGTGGAGACGATATTTCGTACGTACGCACGCGCGGTGATTTCATTTTCTATAGGATTGATAGAAGGTGAAATGAGGTTGTTTCATATTTATAATATCAGATTAGTATATTAGTGATACTAATTGTTTTACATTATAATGAAACTACAAATGAAGATTATGTTGAAAAAGAAATAAACTTGAAAGAATCGGTAGAAGAGATTAACTCTTCTTCGATTCACCTCCCTTAAGCTTCCTCTTAAGGGACTAGAGTTGGTCTTTTTAGAAGACCAGAACCTCCAGAATGTGACTAGGTAATTTGATAAGATTAATGATCAGGGGTTGGCCAATATTTAGGGCTCAAAATTATGTGAAGATGAGAGGGAAGGGGTGCCCTTTTATAAGATAGGAGAGGGGCACTTTTGGAAACCTCCAAAATATTAATTTATAATAAACTCAAGCCCCACATAAAAACATCCAAAGTGACTCAAATTTTGATATGTGGTAAGATATGGATGTAATTTCATCATAAAATCAATTTTAGACATGTTTTAATTTTATTTTAAAACTTAACATTTTAATTTATCCTTATTTAATCTATTTAATTTTATTTGTGGTAATAATATTCTATTTTTTAAATTGTTATAAATACATATTTATATGTTGTGAATTTTCCATAATTAGATACATTATTACATTTTCGACCATATAATTTTAAATTTGTAATTTTTAAATATTTTTGTGATATTTATACAATTTACTAATATGTTATTTTTATAAAATATAAATAGTGTCAATTTTGACACTATTCAATTATTTGAATTTAAATAAAATCCACAGAGAAGTTATATTCAAACAAAAATATTTAATATATTCCTAACATGTCATACTCATCTAAAAAATTCATGGAGCACATTAATAATTATAATATTTTTAAAAATATTTATTTGGTGTTTCTCTTAATAAAATAATTACTACAAAATTTTGTATAATAATTTAATATACTTATTTGTTTCATAAAAATTAAAAATAAAATACTACGATGAAGATAATACTAATATATTTATTAAGAATACTTTTATTTGAATTTATATTCTTAAAATCACAACATTTAAATTGTTATATTTATTAAATTATGAAAATGACAACTTGGACATCATTTAAATTGAAATATTATAAATGTCATAATCTATTTTATAGGGCTCCAAATGGTTCACAAGTCGACCCTTGGATTCTTAGGGTATATATATACTCGACCAATATGTTGTGGTCAGGTTTTTGGTCCTTTTTATGGGTAATATTATTTTAATAAAACTAAATTATTGATTCTTCACTAAATAAATAATTTCTGCATCATTAATGTATAAGCTATTAAGGTAATTAAATATGTATTAAAAATTACAAATAAATTACCATAACAAAGAAAAAAAATTTATATTTCAAATGAGTATTTATAATTGAATTTATATTCTATATAACCTTATATTAAAAATACTTTAATTATGAATGGTTGAGTGAGACATATTTCACTTTCTTTAAAATAAAATAACTTAAAGGTCTTAATCACATCTAAGTGGGTTCCAATGGATTCCATTTCGACCCAAATATTCCTTAGGAAGAAATATAATTATCCAATTATATTAATAAAATTGTTAGGGTAATTTTATAATATTATATTTACCCTTAATTACCCAATTTACCTTTTACTATAGTAAATAAAATTTACCGTTGTTACTATTTATAGTGCCCAAAAATATAAAGTAGCCTATTAACATAATTTATACCTTATAATTCCAAATATGGAATCCATTTTTTCAAACTCAAATCACAGAAGTTGCAGCAATTAACTTTAAATTAATCATATTGTTAAGAAAATGGGTTTTTAAAAGTTAAAACATTGTAAAAATTAAAATGATTTTACCTATGAATTCAATGTAAAATCAATGCTAATGACATAAATTATATTAAATGGTAAAAATATATTATATTTATACTTTAAAACCATTAAATATTATAATTTATCCAAATAAATTATTATGATGAAAAAAGTTATTTTTAATTAAAATATAGCGTGTTTTTACTATTCCCCAAAATATTAAAGTTATCAGAATAATATGAAAATTTTATCCCAAGTAAATTTTTATATCCTGATTCCAAGAAAAAATTTTATTTTGTCAAATTGAACTTATAAACATGTCAAAAACAAGATTTAAAGTGGGTGCGCCATCAAAAGGCGGCAAAACTGCATTTTTTTAAAAACACTTATTGTACCCGAAAAATTTATTTTTTTCTCATACCATGTTCTAGAAAATGTGTAAGATGAATAATAATGTTATAAAATTCAAAATTTAGTTAATTATATTCCTAACATCTAGTTCATAATAATATTATAACAATATATCGTTGTTTAGTAATACTCAATATTGCATACAACACACGCTATTGGGGAAGGTTGCTCTTGCGTGCAACACAAGCCAAGAATAGTGTTTTAATATAATATAAGCTAATATGGTGTTGCGTATAGCACAAGATAATTTTAGTGTGGAGTACAACACAAGACATCATTGAAATTAAAAGAATATTTTTCAAAAAATCTCGGGGTATTACATTTACTATATTGGAACTCAATGTTCAATAATTTTGTTTATTTATTAAAATATGGACATCCTAAAAAAATTAATTCCTCCTCTTCTTTGTAATGAATATGATATACCCTTTGATTATTATTTGAGAAAAGATTATTAAACCAACATCATTCTCACAGGTTTTATCATGAATATGTTTTATGTCTAGTTCCTTTTCCATGAATGGAATTCATATGAATGTAAATTTTATGATATTATTTGTATTATGGGTGGTCTGAGAATTATTTAACCCGACAATTCATTTTTTAATGTTTTCATCCCAAGAGATACCATGTTTGGTCAATGGGAAATTATCTAAAGTACAATTTGTTATGTGATGGGTGGGATTGGAATTTATTTCCCACCAATGTGTTGGGTAAAACATTAAATATCATGAGATAATTTGAAATGTCATGGGGTGTGAAACAAATCCACCATGGGAATCTGTCCACAATGGTTATGGAAATATTGAGTGAACCCAATCTGCGGTGTGACTCTATCCACTATGATAGTCTTTCCAGTGATCCTTGACTTATAAAAATGATTTCCAATTTTATATTATTTCCATATATTTATGTTCCCTTAAAATTAGGATATCATTTAATTATTCCATGTTTCCATTCTTATAACATATTATTTTGTCATGGTACATGTTTATCATTTTAAAATTACATGTTTTTCCTTTAAGAATTGTGGAAAACTGTTATTGTTCTATATTATTTTCAACAATGAGTTTCTCCCTACTCATAATATATCATATTATTATGATTTAACCCTTTATATCATTTTGATAAGTTATTCCTTTACTTATCATTTAATATTTCCCCTTTCTTATGTTTTAATTTCCCTAGGTAATGATGGAAACTAAAACATGTGATACTTTTAGAAGATTATCCTCTGTATAAAATTTCTTGGAAATGTTGAAGAGTTATTATGGTTTAAATAATTCTTATTATAGTGAGAAAATATCAAATAGATGAGAAATACATTGGTTTTTGAGTAAAGGACAGAATTTTTTAATAATTATTACTAAGACACTAGACCTATTGATCGTTGTTTTGTATTCATTTTGGAGTTTTATATTAAAAATATTATACTATCATGCCATTAGATATTGGGTAACTATTGTTTGTATCATAGTAGGATCTAGTTATTATTGGATATTTGGATGAGAGACATTAGAAAAAATTGTAGGAATAATTATATGTATATGATAACATCCAAATGTTTCGGTAAAGTAGATATTGTGTGTTTCTCTTGGAAATAATATCCCTATCTAGATACTAGAAGAAACTGTAGGCTTTGTAATAGATATACCTACGGGTAATAACCCTAAAAATGGAATGTTGGGTATTAACTCAATAGTCACCTGATGCATGAAAAATAGGCATAACTACACACCTAGATTGAAACTCCTATGGGAAATTCTTTGGTTAATCACATTCTATTTACAAACCATTATGAAGAATTTATTATTTTGAAGAATTATTATGAGAATTATGAGTGTACCCAACCTAAGTAATCTTAGATCAAACCAAGATTGATTTTGGTTGAATATAAATTTAATTTGATGGTATTAAATTGTAATACATTTCAGGGTTTATTTTTCATGAAATCATTTAAGAAAATTTTATTAGTATATTACTTTTTCAACAATCATGTTACCCAATTTTTTGTTCAATAATGGATGGAACTAGAAACAACCAAGTTGGAAATGGGTGTGAGGAAATATGTGATTATTATCTCAATGAAAATTCCCTTGGAAATTGTAGTTTGAGTGAGAAACATTGTGATTATTCCAAACTAGCTATCAAGAAGTATGATTAACTATTTGAAAATAGTAACAATATAAAACAAACCAAATAATAGAAGGATACAGTCATGTGGATATTCATGTGTCAGGGATAATTAAGGAAAAAAGATTCAATTACACGCATGTGAGAAATTTGGAAAGAAATATTCACAAGTTTCATTGGATTAGAGGGTAGATTCTAAAATTATGGATATGAAGGCTATGAAAATAATAAGTGTAATGTGAAGAAAGATTATATAACATATTGGGTAATCAGAGCAGGAAAAAATCCTCTGCCTTTTTGAATATTTGGAATTTGTGGGTGTCCCAATTTATTTATGACCATCAGAACCTAATTCCATGTTATTTGTTAACCCAATACCTTTTTTCAAGGGGTATATAAGTTTATCTAAATCCTTGGGTGTTTGGATGGTTTTTGGGTGTGTTAGAGTCCTGAATTCATATCTTGGTATATTGCAAGCTAAGGTACATGGTTAGGGTAAACTATGTGACTTATAAGATAAAATTGTGAAGCCCAATTTTGTATTACCACATGGTTTGGAAAACCATTCATGTTTGGGTGCATGACCATGCAATAACCTCTACATTTTGTGTAGAGATCATCTGCACATCCGGTGCATGATTTAGAAATACCATGCCCAAGCTGCATGGGGGTTCCATTTAGGTAATACCTTAACACTTTATCCGGAACAGCTGTTGTACTATTTGGAAAAACATGTGAACTCATTACGGAGTTGAAATTTCTGTTTTTCCCCTCCTCCTTATTTCCATATTTCTTCTCTTTTATCCTCTCCTACTCACACACAACCATGGGAGGGCTCCTCCATTTTTCTTCCTCTAGTCGGGATGATCACATTTCTAAATATTATCTCCTTTATTCAATCCATTTTTTATGTTTTAATCATCTTGTTAAGCCTCTCCTAACCCATTCCGTATTTATTCTTTTCTCTTTCCTCACAAACCACTAAATTGTTTTGGTTCATTTTTCCCAATTGTCAGTGTGTTCATTGGAAACTATAATTTCTTCCAAACTATTCATATTTAGAGGATAATATCATACTTTCCTACATCAATATTCCAAAATATGTTTTGTATACTTTTATTTTAGATTTCACGAGTGTTCAAGGGGTGTGGATTTTAGTGCATCATTTTGTCGACTGAACAAGACACTATAATTTGTATGTTGGGTTTAAATTAATAAAATTGGTCATATGGGATTACATTGGGTCTTTCATCACCTTTTTATATATTTGATTTAACATTAGTGGTAATTTTCCACTTATGTATTAATTCGGGTGTGTTGTTTACATTTAATTGAACTGTTTAATTTAATTTTGAATTGTTCAATTAAATTGTATTGAATTATGTTATTTAAATTGAAGTGAATTATATATATGAATTACTTATGACTAACTTTTGAGATCCAAGGGATACTGAAGGTCTCATCCTAAGGTTTGAGAAGGGGTTTTCCATCTGAAATTGATGTTATATGAATGTTGGGATGGGCTTGGACTAGGTTACATGGGTGATGTGATCACTAATTGGGCTACATGGTCCTATGATGAGATCAAAAGGTTGTCAGGTTGGGGGTATGGACCATGATATTATATATAATACCCATAATATTTTAGTGGCATAGTCATAGATAAATGTGGTTATGTGCTAGGTGTGTCTTAGGTTCAAAATTAGTGATTGTCTCTCACTTGTGTCAGCCAAAGCGTCGTTTGAAATCATGTTCACACAAGTTGACTCAGTGATGAGGTAGTTTTTAAAACATGTTTGCATAGAGTCCCCCTATAATGAGTCTTAGGTGATTTTTTGGGGGTTCTTATGATAGAAATTCACAATGATGGTGTGGACCCATCATATGAAAGTATTGAGGCTATTGGTTGTGGTTAAGGCCTATCGTGTTTAAAGCCTTTGAGACAAGAAAATTTAGAGGACATACATTTCCATTCCTTGGGATATAGTTTTTTAAAAAAATGGTGGTTAATTTTGGAGGATAGGTATCATTGTGCATATATACATTAGCCTTCGAGCTGATGGGTGATTTCAAGTAGAGGTCAAATGGACCAGATATGTATTTTATTAGGCATTCCTTCGGGATGTTAGATATTGGATAATGCCACATGGTGTCGAGTAACATGGGCTGAGGAACATGAGGCTTCACCAGAGACAATATGAAATTAGTTTATTCATTAAGAATCAGATAAGTATTTTCTCTTTCTCAATTATTATAGTGATGGATGAATAAGTTGATAGCTCCCTGGTGGTGGTTGAGCATCAATGGATTTTTTTGTTTAATTTATGCAAGTGTTACTCTTTATTATTTTTTAATACAAACTTATTTAGTAACAATTGTAAGGTATTCACACATGGGTCAAATCCTACTAGGACGCATTATCACACCATACATGGTCCCTTAAAGATGCATTTAGACTGTATAATTTTTCATTTAGGTAAATGTTTAGGCTCAAGAGTTGTATCTTAGTATCTATTTTTCATGGGATTGAAAGGAAGGGACCATTGGTTTATTCCTCGGTTGGATTTTACCATTTTAGTTTTTCCTTTATGTTTAGGCATTCATATATGTATATATATACCAAGGATATCCATTGAAGGCCCTCCGATTTAGTTATATGTATAACCGGATATGTATCCATGCTCTATTTTTAATTTCTAGAAATGGTATTTTTGGTTTTTTATTTATTCTACTAATGTTTTTAAGTATTATTCTTCTATTGCATGATATTTGAATGTTACTCTACCATTTAAGGGTTCGGTTTGAGTCTGCAGAGTATTTCTTCCACTACATGATATATATATATATATATACTCGAACCATTATATCATCATCACCTGATGGTATAGTCTCCCCACTATCACCCCCATTACACCCTCACTTCTAGTCGAAGGACTTTGGTGTACGGGGATCCAAGCTTAAGTCTAGTGTCACTCGGTTTGAAGCACTATTCCTGTGGCTAACCAGGTTGGGGAACAACAAATAGTATCATAGGATTTTATTTTACTTATTTTTTTAGTATTACTATTAGGGTTACGGTAAATTGGAGATGAGTATGATTTAGGAACTATGGTTAGGACTCGTCATTTTTTGGATTTAGACCCATGCATGAGGTATGGAAAAAGTTAAGAGGGGTGAAAATTATTGTTATTTTTTTTATCATTTTCTAGTTTATATAATTACTACCTTGACTATTGAACATGTGATGTGAATTTTTACTTGTTTTCATTTCTGATCCTTGGCCTATTATGATAAGAAATGAGTTATTGGACCCTCGGCCCAGTACAACAAGGTGGTGTTTGTAATTTTTCTTATACATTGATTAGGAACATGATGGGATGTTTCAATTTTAAATATGCATGTTCTTATGATATGAAGTGGCTTAAGAAATGTAGTATAATATGAAATGTGTGGGTCTGTGAGTTTTTGATTGGACCTAGATCTTATAAGAGCTGGCAGGTGCTATTAAACGGGGTTAGTTAAAAACCGGTTTGGGGTAACTTGGTCATTTGCTTTAGGAAAAGTGATTTGTCGGGAAGGGAATATCTCAGGGAATATTTGATACTTATATCTTATTTGGGTTGGTAAGTAGGTTTAAAGGGTATGATATCTTGTGACATGGTTACGATGGGGAAGAGTAAGGGTAGTGAGTTGACACGGCATGTTACTTCATTCCATATCTAAGATATATATATATGTGTGTGTGTGTGTGTGTGTGTGTGTGTGTGTGTGTGTGTGTTATCTAGGATATCTGTCCATGTTATAGTATTCAATGTTTTTTCACCTAGAAAAATTAGACAGAGCGTCATGCAGGTGGTGATGGGGTGTCATAGGTGCATGAGTAGGTTGAGTCCCATGGGGATCAGGCAGAGCAGGTGTAGGCTCCGGCATAGGTTTCAGTGCAAGTAGGGAATCCACCAAATTTTACAGCCTTTGTGTCATTGCATGACCAGAATCTCATAGCAATCCTGGTTTTGGTTATCCAGTGTATCGATGGGGGAGATCAAGGTGTATAGCCTTTTATAGTATATTTTACTCAGGAGTACCAGTCGTAACACCTTATACATTATTTGGGTGTGGGTGGTCCACAGTCGATTGAGAACTAGATAAAGTTCATGCATATGGTCTACGAGCAGCTAGAGATGCCTCGAGGGAAGAGGGTGAAGTTAGAAACCTATAGACCCATAGGAAAAACTAAGCACTGGTGGGAAATGGTGGTATAGGAAGGAAGACACGAGGGACTATCCAGGAAGGACTTCGAGGCTAGGAACTTATATCAATTTTTCCAAGAGACGTTGCAGGAAGAAAGAGCTCCAGAGTTATTGAGTATCCATCACAGTGAAATGTATTTCATGGAATATATAGAAATAATCCCCAAATTTTCTCTATTTTCTCATGGATTTGTGAGTAGTCACACCTCAAGGGTGTGATATTTCAAGTATGGTTTACAGCACACCATTCAGGTGTAGGTAAACATCTTTAGATTGGCCTTATTCTCAGAGGTAGTGAATTAGGCACTCAAAGATGAGGGTAACTTGATAGATAGTTTGTACTCAATCTAGGAAGTGTATTCAAGTATTTTCATTGGCGATACTATATATAGTCAAAATAGAGTCCAAGATGAGTTCAAGCACGGTGGCCATGACAAGGACTCAAGAAGGCTACCTTAGAGTGGATCATTAATGGTTTTCTTTCTATATGGGAAGTTGGGAAATGTCAGTACTAAATAATATTAGCTTCCAAGGGAGTTCCTGGAACATGGATAGGACATGAATATTCAGTGGTTTTGTAAGATTCTGTCTCAGGTAGCCCACAGTTTGGGATTCGGGTAGACTCAGGGTACTGACATAGAAGAAGGAGTGATACTAGGTGATGGTGTTTGATTTTCAGATACAAGTGGAGATCATGGTAGAGAGATTGGTACCCATTAGTGGGGTTAGTGGCTAGTGGGTAGTGTATCACAACAGGGAGTACATGTTTTTGGTAGTCAGGCTTCAGGTCAGGTGTGTGTCCTAGAGCTTCCAGGTTCAGATAAAATCGGTGATCCAATGATGGTCATAGGTGCTCCATGGGTGTGACTAGAGTTCATTTATATTTTATTTTGATATGGAATTTTGAGGCATGATCTTTTTGTGTTCACATGGTGCACAAGTTATATGTATGGACTAATCATAAATTGGTAAGTAGGTTGGAACTGCCTTGGGTGCATTTTAGATTTTGATATATATTAGGTGCATGGCACCAATACATATTTTTGTAGAACTGTCATATTCATGTTTATTGAAGGTCGTTGGCATTAAACATTAAGTAGATGTAGGATAGTTGAGGTGTGTAGGAATATATTCATTAGTGTAATGTGTTACTTGATTGAGGTATGAAGAACCATGGAATTTGGGCATCTAGTAAGATGCAGGACCTCATTAGTTCCATGTGTGAAAGTGTCGTAGCGTGATCGGTGATGTGATGTGGGATTCTGATGGGTTTGGAGTATGACACAAGATCACCCAATGAGGTGAAAGAGTGATAATGAATCATGGGAGGACATTTGAGTACTTTTATGGTCGAGGGACCATTGGTTTGTTTGATTTTTGGTCAGGATGTGACCAGGGTAGGTAACTCTTAAGGTTAGGAGCCCCCTTGAGGTAGTTAGACTTTACCATTTATACCAATGTAATCTGAGATAAATTTTAATAGGTGTATATGTTCGGTTCCATCTCCAAGTTTCCTTTTAGAGCTCATGGTTGATCTTTTTTAATGTGGGGATATTATTAAATCCTGAGTATTCAAAGCAAGTAAAAATCTCCTCATTTTTATATTTTTTGTAATTGGTGGGCGTGACAATTTCTTTTTCAATCATTAGAACCTAATTCTGAGTTCTACGTCAACCCTATATATATTTTTTGGAATTGTTTTGTATTTTAGCCAGGGCCTCAAGTATTTCGATGTGTTTTGGGTGAATCAGAGGCATGATGGCCCTGTTATGGTAAGTGACAGGCCGATGCATATGGATAGGGTAAACCATGTGGCCTCTAAAAAAATGATGCAGCCCAATTTTTTGTTGGCACATAGTTTGGAAAAATGCACGGGTTGGGGAGAATTTTAATTCATTAACCTATGATGTTTTTGCAGAGCAATTTCACACTTCTTATGCATGGTTAGGGAAAACCATACACAAGGTGCATGGGATGTTCCATAATGATAGAAGCTCAATATTTTATCCCACAGAGTTTGAAAAAACATGTGGGATAACCATGTATCATCATTAAAGAGGTAAAATGTCATTTTTTCCACCTAATGATTTCTTTCTCTCTTCTCATTTATCTTTTCTTGGACATGCATAATATAAAGAGAGTTACACCAATTTTCTTCCCCAGGTATATTTTGATCCCATATCTTTATCTGACTTTTATTGTACATTTTTCACAACATTAAAACCATCTCGGTAATGATCTTCCCACCCATGCCACATTTATTCTTTTCCCTCACCACATGGATTGCTAAATATATGTGGTTCATTTTTTCCCTATTTTCAAGGTGTTCATGGGAAAATCTGATTTCATCCAAACTAGTCGGAGTTATATTAGAATATAGGATTTTCCTACATCTATGACTCTAATATATGTGGTTCATACTTTTCATTGAGATTTCATGAGTGTTTAGGTTGGGTGGCTTCTAGAGCATCATTGTTTCGACTGAGCGAGACCCCGTAATTCATATGGTGATTTAAAATTAATTAAATTGGTCATATGTGTTGTTGTTAGGAATTCTAGCACCTTTTAATACATTAATATCTGGGTATGAATCTATTGAACACTTAGTTAGTCAGGTCATGTGTGTTGTTTATATTTAATTGAATTATTTAATTTCATTTTTAGTTTTTTAATTCAATTTATTTAAATTATGTTATTTAAATTATTGTGAATTACATATATGAATTTCTTATGGTTCACTGCTGAAATCCATGGGATCGTTATGGGCTCAGTCAAACGATTGAGATGGTGATGGCTATCTAAAATTGAGGTGGTATAATCATCAGGCTGGGATGGTATCAGGTTAAATAGGTGAGGTGATCACCAGTTAGTGACATAGTTGTTAGATGAGATGTAATTTTCATCAGGTTATGGTCATAGACCATGTTATTTCATGGAATGGTCATAGTATTTGAGATACATGGTTGCAGGGGAATGAGGTTCTTGCCTTGGTGTGGCTTAGGTCCTAAATTCGTGATTAACGCTCACACATGCTGGCCAAAGTACATTTTAGAGTCATTTTCACACAGGTTGAATCAATGATAAAGTTTTTTTGAGCAATCATGTGGGTAGAGACCCCATATATTGTGGATTAGGTAATTTTTATTCATGTTTTGGTCACATAAAGCCATGGGGATGGTGAGGATCCATCAGATGATAGTGTTGACGATATTGGTTGGGGGTTGATGCCTATCGTGTTTGAGGTAGTCGGGCTAAAGAAATTTTAGAGGATAGTAATCTACGTTCATTAGGTCATTGTGATTTGAGGTGAAAATGTTTATTATATGAGGAAAAGTATCGATGTGCCTCTAGACATTGGGCTTTGATCCGAGGGGTTCTTTCGAGTAGAGGTCTAAGGGGCCTGATATGTATTTGATTGGGTGTTCCTTCAGGATGTTTGATACATGATGATGAAACAAGGTGTCGGGTGACATGGAGGGTGGAAAATGAGGGTTCAAATAAAACTATATGACATTATGGAATGCCTCATGCTTCGACTAAGGGTCATATCCTTCTTAGTTATTCTAGAGATTGATGATGTGTGTGATAGTTCCTGGTGTATGATGAGAATCATGGGTGTTTGTGTTAACTTTATGCAACTGATACTACATGTTATTTTTTATTATACACTTGGTTAGTCACAAATATAAGGTATACACACGTGGGTGACGTCCTTCTATGAATCATTCTCACTCCATGTACTTTCCCTTTGTGACACTTGTAGACTATGTGTTATTGATCTGGTAAAGGTACATGCATAAGGGCTAGATCTTATTGGCTATTTGGTGTGGGATAAAAGACATGGGACCATTGGTTCTTTCCTTGTATGGATTTTACCTTTTTCTTTTATCATCATTATATGTATGTATATACTGAGGTTATACATTAGAGAACCTCCTATGAAGTGAAATGTATGACCTGATATTTATGAATTCTCTATTTTTGATTTCTATAAATGGTATGTTTGGTTGTTTATTGATTCTGTTGATGTTGTTAATTATGCTTCTTTTATTGCATGATATTGAATATGTTTCCTCTATTAGCGGATTTTGTTTGAGTCTTGTGATTCTTTCCTCTACAATATGTTACATATATATTTGGAAAATTATATCATCATAACCTGAGAATATATTCTCCCAACTATCACCCGTATTACACCCCCGCTGATAGTTGGCACCCATTGAGGTATGGGAGGCGCACCTAAGGCTAGTGGCACTTGAACAAGAAGAATTTTTTAGGTGGATAATCGGGTCGGGACTCTACATATTATATAAAAAATGATTCTTCATTTCATGATAATTGGGCATTATGAAAATAAATTCCCCAACCCAAGGCTAATGAGGAAAATAAGTGCAAAGAACCTCGTAGACAATTGGAATATGTAAAATCATATAAAATGACTTATTTTGAATTAGAAAGTGATTTTACATTCTAAAATTTCATATATCCTGTTTCATGTATGTTTTAACCTACTAGATATTTAATTTTAAATAAAAATATTTTTTGGTATAATTTTTATATCCATATTATAATAATATTCTTCAAGGACTGTAGAAAGTTACTTCTTATAGATTTATCACTTCTTCACTAATTTGAAATATATTAGGAATGGATTAATTTTTTTAAATGGATTATATAAAATTAATTATAGGGACGTATCACACCATATCCTAAATCAACCCATGACCAACTACAAGTGTAGGGTTAATTATGAGTTCCCTAAGGAAATTATTCCCATTGTATGAATTTTAAAATTGTGAAGATGCAATTTATTTATGGGGAATAATGTAACAGCCAAGATTTAATTGTATATGTTCCTTAATTAAAAATTATGTTTTATAACATACTCTACATGAAACATTGAACTAACTTGTAATTGAATTATATTATTTATAAATATTATGCATTACTGTTAAACTAACTATTTATTTAGCGAGTAGGAATTGGAGTAGACATCTTTTAAAATATATACATATTATTAATTATTTATTATGCTTAAAAATATATATTTTTGTATATTATAATTTTAATTAAAAAAGTAGTTAACATAATGATTATTATTAGTTTTAGTATTATTTTATTGTAATTAATTATAAGAAAAATTATTATTTTAAAATTTTATTTTCCAATTCAAATAGTTTTTTATTTTATTTTATAATTTTATATAAATCTAAAATTTCAAAATTTTAGAACCTGAAATTACAAAAGTTGAATTCGTTTTTATATTCATCATGAAAATATCATTATAGGGAAAAATTGGTATTTTTCAATAAATATTTCTTTCTAGGTGAATAGTAAAAACACCATTTAATGAATTGTGCATATTTTATAACGTTTTAAAAATAAATATGTATTTTAAATATTTATAAAACATTTTTAATAACCAAATATGTATTTTATATATATAATTATATATTTCAAAACTATATTATGAATCTAAAAATCCAATTTTTATCATCTTCTATCATTAAAAATATTATATTCTTATAAACACTATTTTTAGAGTTTTCTTATAATTAAGTATTCACAAGGTATAATTTGTTTTTTTAATTATTTTAAATTCATATATATTTTATTTTATTTGGGGATAAATAAATTAAGTCTATATAAATCAACAACATTTATACTTTTATATTAAACATAATTTTTATGCTTAAAAATACACATTCTCTAAAAACAAGCTTTTATGTTTTTGTGGGATAATTTTAAACAAATACTTCCTCTCAGTTATTATTTTAATTTGAAAAATTATATTATTATTTTTAAATAATAATGTTCAAGTTAATCTTTTAATTAAAATTTCATTTTTTTCATTAAATCTAGTTTTTGAGGTTAAAGATGGAGTTACTATGTTAAAGGTAAATAGTAGTTAAAAGGATTTAACCTACTGAAAACAGATAAAAATGTTTGAAGGTTTTTTTTCTAATGTATTATTAATGAATTATTATGTTTATCCCAAACCCCAATATATTATTTTTTATTTTTATAACCTTTAACCATGAATTAATGTGATGACATTATTGTACTGTAAAGGCTTTTTTAAAAAATCTCATTGTTACAAATTATAAAATGGGACATCTAACACCCATTAAAAGAACTTAAAGATTTTTATTTCCCCCATAAAACCTTCCATTTTAAATTACCATATAATCTTAATTCACTCCCACAATCTTATAGTCACAATGAATTATTCTAAACCATCCATTCTCATAGATTCCTCGTTATAAAACTCAATGTTATCAACATGAGTCATATTTTTTATTTAGATTTTCTCCTTTACATTTAAATTTTAACCAATTTTAATTTTTTTATTCATATATAATTAAATATTTATTTCATTTATACTTAATTATATTTTTCTAATGGAATTTTCACTAACCACCTTTCTCCTTTTCCACTAAAGATAAACGAAAGCGTCAATTATGTGTATTCCCAAACTACCACCTCCACAAAGAAACTTGATTCACTTTCCTTAAATTACTACATGGATACTAAAAAGTACAATTTAATGATTAATATTATATTAATAACTGGTATTATCTTCTATAATAATAAAAATATCTACTTCTTTCTCCCATTCTATGAAAAATAAAATCCTCATCTATGCGTACGTGTGGACTCCCACCTCTATAGAATGATGTATTTGTTTCATTACTACCATTAATTGATAGATATAAGAATAGTAATAATGGATAGAAATTATTTTTATTAAATTATTAATTTTTTATTAAGATAAACTAATAATCTTATTAACAATTTCAGAAACAAACAACTTTTGAAAGTCTAACTACCTAAAATGAGCTTCCTAAGAGAAAGATAATTTATTCATAATATATAATGGTTTAAAATACCAAAAATTATCTTATTCATATTTTTTATTATGATATATGAAATTAATTAGGATCATTATTTTTTTCTATAGTTATATTACATTTTAATCACTTTGTAACCATCCATTAAATTATCATATGTTTTCATTAGAGAATATTTGTTGATACATTTACATATTTTTATAAAATAATATAATGGAATACTATGAGAAATTTACTATTTATAATATATGATATAAATAAGTAAATAATGAATTTATTTTGGGTTTTTGATAGTAACATTTATATTATATTCAATAATTAATATACCACAATTCGTTAGTTAAAAAGAACTTAAACTTTCTTGTCACTAATTTCAACTTCATGGATTATAAATTATCCTCCCATATAATTAAATTATAAAATTTTAAATAAATATAAATAATAAATTTCAATACATTTAATGAAATATTAATATTTAAATTTTTGAGAAAAATAAAGAATGAAACTGTTGTTATGAATCTAGGTCAAAACAACCTATATTACTCACACTCAAAATTGAAAATACATAAAAACTAACTAATATGAATATAGAGAACAAATATTAACGGGGTGTATAAGTATTTATAGTTATTAATGAGGTTATAAAATAATATATTATGATATTAATTTTTTAAAACATGATAATCAACCACTTTAGTAAAAGTTAAGAATTAATGGGAATATTTTTTATATTATCAATTTTGTTACATTGATTTATAATTCGTATTCACCACTTATTTATCTTTTATAGTGTATGTATTGGACATGTTTCTATTTTTTTCATAAATTAAATTAATTATAGGTTATTTGAAATTTCATCTCATGTTCTTCCATCCATGGATTTTCAATTAACAATATTACGATGTTGTAAGGGTTTTTTAATTCAAAATCACTATCATTGATTTATTATGTTCCCTATTGAACATCCAAATTATATGGTTGTATTATTCAACAATATTATTTTATGTTTAAAATTATATTCCACTCCATTTAATTTTTTTTAATTTACATATCTAGCATTGATCAATTTCTTTGACAAAAATATATATCATTTTTGAGAATATATCTCATCCTCTTGAAAGATGGCTCCCCCTCCTTGATCATAATTTCCATTCTCACAAATGTTACACTATTTATTTGGAAACCTAATTATGTGTTATCTAATGATAAATTAATATTTCCCTTATCCACTTTTCAAAATAATGTTTTATTATAATTTTTTGGATATGTGATTACAGTAAAGGTGTTTTTAAAACATAAAAATAGGTCTTTCAAACCCACCCTCATTACTTTTGGGTTACGCATTATCTTTATGTTTCTCCTATATTATCTATCATATTCTCATTTACTTATTCCATAAGTTTTATATATTCTCCTTAAATATATACCTATTAATATATTCCTTTGTTTTTTGGGGATCATAAATGTTTTTAATTCCTTTCAAAATTGCCACTTTTAAGTAAATTAAACAAAAGGGAACTTTCCAATTCTTTATTTCTTGTACAGTTTCACATTCATAATATTATTTCATTATGAAATGGATTTTAAAACCAAAATTATTTTATAAAAAAATCTCCAAGTTCAATAACGGTATAAAGGGAAATAATAATATATTTCTTTGCTTAAAATATCATATTCTAATTTTTAAAAACATCAAAAATGCCGTTCATTTTTATTTTTACTTATTGTTGACTTTTATAATGAGTTTTCCTACAATGAAACTCAATTTAAAGACCTATGATTATTTATAAAACATGAACATAAAAAAGATCTAATTTATTATTTTATTTTTATTCCTTATGATATATCTTTTGGTTTTTCTTCAAGACAATATTATGAAATCCACATCTTTATCATTGGTTTATTATTCTTATTCTTTAGGTATGGTTTCTCTTCCTCATGTGTAAAATGTATTCATGTAAATATTATGATATTCATTATTTGATAGTTATTACTTTAATTATATATACATAAAATTCATTGATGAATTCTTACATCTCATGATAATCCTTGTATAGTGCATGAGAGGTTAGCCTAAGAATGTTGTTATATAATGGGTAGGTCCAGAATTTTATTGCCCTCTAATTCATTTAGTAAAGATTTAAATATCATAATATAATATTAATGGGAACATAGAGTGAACTTTATCCACTATGGGACTCACTACATTATGTTTATGGGAATGGGTAGTTAACCAAATCAACAATGGGACTATATCCACTGTAATAGTCTTAGAAGTGAACCTTGGTTTATTCTTACGATGTAAATTTTTATATTTTTCCATGTATTCATGATTCCATAAAATTATTATATAATATTATTATTCTATTTTTACATGTTTATCTCAAACTATTATGTCATTGTGCATGTTTCTTATCTTAATATTACATGTCATTACTTTATTAATTATAGAAAACACTTATTGTTCTATATTCTTTTTAATACAAAATTTCCCCCCATTAATGTTTTCTCATATTCTTATGATTCAACCCTTCATATCATGTAGATATGTTTTTTCCTTACTGAGAATTTAATCTAACCACTTTCGTATATTTCCATTTTCATATATAATGAAGGAAACTAATATGTTTGGTATTTATAAAACATTATAATGTATAGAAATTTTTTGTAAGTTTTTGAAAATTGATTACGGTTTAACCAATTCTTAATATAGGGGTAAATTTACATTAGATTATAAATACATGGTTTTTTGCTAGTTAAAGGTTCTTTTTTCCACATTCATCCAAATACATGAGATCTATTGATATTAGGTTTATATTATTTAAGAATTTATATGTATAAAACAATTTAGTATCATTTCTTTGAGGATTGTTTTACTATAGTTGGTAACAGATAAGTGTCAAGTTATTTAGGGAGATTACGATGATGGAACATTTGAGAAAATACTTGGAATAAGTATAAGTATAATATGAAATCCTTATGTTTTGGTAATGTAATGGTTGTGTAGTTATAATAGGAATAAAATACTTGTATTAATACTACAAGTGGATGGGGATATTTGGAATAAATATACCTAGGGGTAATAACCCTAAAAAGATTATTTTGGGTTTAAGCTCATTCATCATCTGGTGCATGATAAAGATCCCTAAATTACTACCAGGATTGAAAATACCATGGGATATTATTAGGTTAATAATATTATATTTATAATTTATTTTGTAGTATTTATTATTTTATGGAATTACAATAATAATTATGAAATAACAAACCCTTAGGAGACATTTATTGATCTATGAGTGATTTAGGTAAAACTGAATACTAATTTGATATTTTTTTAGAGTAACACTTTTCGATAATGATTTTTCATGAGATAGTTTATGATAATTTTATTATGACATTATTTATTCATCTCTTACATTAACCCATTTTTGTTTTACTAATGTCTAGTACCATAATTAAATTATTTAATAATGGATGTGATGGATAATAGGATGATTACCTCAATAAGAAACCTGTCGGAATGGGAGATGCAGTGAGAAACCTTGTGATATTCTAAAACATCCATCATGAAATATGATTAGTAATTTGAACGTAGTAGAATTAAAAAACACGCCAAATATTAGAAGGAAATAGTATCATGGAAGTTTATGCAATAAGGATAATTAAATAAAGAAGATTAATTTCCCAACATTTCAAAATTATGGAAAGAAGCATGGGAAAATTGCATTAAATAGAAATTTTGATTCTATAATTATGAAAATAAAGGCCATAAAACTAAAAATTATAAGGGAAAGAGATAATTTTTATAAAAAATTACTTATATTATAACAAAATTGGAAATTATACAAATCAATTCAAATATCCAAGGGCTAATAAGGTAAAAGGCACTAACAACCGCTTATAACATTTGAATTAGTAAAATCCTATACAATTATGTCAATTGATGTAAAAAAGGATTATTCACTATTGATTTATATATCACTTATATTGTGTATTTATTACACAATTTGATATTTAATTTTAATAAGAACATTTTGGGTATAATAATTATATCCATAGTATGGGGATATTCTTCCAGGATTGTGGAAAGTTACTTATTAGGGATTTATTTCTTATTCACTTATCAGGATTCTATTATGAATGAATTATCTATTTTTACAAAGGGATGAAATAAAATTATGTATAGTTAAATCTCCCTTTATATCCAATATTCACCCATGAAAAACTATCGGTGTATGGTTATTTGGAGATTTCTATGGAAATTACTTAGATCGTATGAAATTTAAAATTACAAGGATGTAATTTATTTAATTGGAGAGAATATAACAACCTAATATTTAACTATATATTTTAATTTTTTAAATAATGTTTTCAATATATTAATCCACATGAAACACCCAACTAAAATTAAACCATGAAATATTTATTTTTATTAAGCATCACAACAAAACTAACTCTTGAATTAGTGAGTATGAATAAGAATAATAGAATTTTTATATAAATGTACACTTAATTAATTATTATGTTTAAGAATATATCTCTTTATTAATATATATTTTATTAAAAAAAATTATATATTATTGATTAATGTTAGTTTTAGTAATATATTGTAGTAATTAAGAATAGGAACTACAAGTATTTTTTTTAAATGTTCTATAAATATTGTTTTTCATCATATTTTATAATTTTATTTAAATGATAAATTTCAGAAATTTTGAATTTTAAACAAAAAAAATTATATAATTTTTTTATTTTCAAATAAAATATTTTCTTAGGATTTTGTATCAAGATTGTTTGGGAAGTATTGATTTTTAAGTGAATAGTACAAAAAATTGACTTATGAATACCACATATTTTATAAAAATTTTATAATATAAATATATCTTAAATATTTATAAAAACTTTTTCATGTCCAATTATTTATGCAATTTATAATATTATTTATTTTTTAAAACTAATATTATTCTATAAAACCCATTATTAGCATTTTAGAACTTATGTAATATTTTACTTTAATAAACTTTTTTTAGTATTTTCTTAAAATTAAGAATTAAAAAGTTGTAATTTTATTTTTCATATTACATTAAAATTAAAATTAAAATTATTTATTTTATAATAAAACAATTAATTTCATATAATTCAAAAACATTGAATATTTTATTCTAAACATAATTTTTTTCTTTAAAATACACTTGCTCCAAAAAACAATTTTGGTCATTTTGTACTAATATCAAAATTAAATATCCTCACTCTTCAAATTTTATTTGAAAAAATATATATTATATTTTTTAAATCATTATATTAGAATTATTTTTTAGTCCAATTTCAATTTTTTCATTGAAATCAATCTTCTAGGGTAAAATTTTTGTTATTGAGGTATGGGTAAATAAGGTTGAAAAGGGTATAACCTAATAAAAAGGCTAAAAAGTTAAAAACAATTGTGGTAATATATGGTTCATAGAGGCTAGATCATATCCCTCCCCCCACTATATTAATTTTAATTTTTGGGGCCTTTATACTGAAATAATGTAATGACATTATTGCAAAGTAAAGGGTATTTAAAAAAATTTCATTCTTGTAACATATAAAAGGGGACTTCTAGAACCCCATTAGGGTACTCTAAAATTTTAATTTTCTCTTAAAAACCTTCCCATTCCCCCTATCATAGAATCCTTCTTCACTTCCATTATTCTATTTTAATATGTAATCATCCTAAGCCCTCCATTTCTAGAGAATCATCCATAAAATACATAAATTTCTCAATGTGAGTAGTTATTTTTTTCTAGAGTTTCTTCCTTCCTATGTTACTTTTTAAAATTATAATTTTCTTATTCTAATATAATGAAATCCTTTTTAACTATATAATGAATTTTATTACTATAAAATCCTAGAAATTTTTTCATTTAATTAAAATCCATGTTTTCATTTTTCTCATTTTAGTTTTTAGGTAGAGCATGCATGGGTGAAGGTTTATGGCCTTTAATAATATTTGGAGTGTCTTAATGTGGTTCTCTAAATATCACTATCCAAAAAATATAAAATTAACTTGTAAAATCCACATGGATAACCTGTAGTGATTAAGGAAAACAACAATTTTTTATAGCCCACGCCATATCCTGATCTATTTAGTCTGTGGGCTCAAGAACACTACAGCATGCCCCAATCCATAGCGTAAGTATTTTTGATGTTAGGTTTTAAATTAAATTATTAATTAAATTCCATTTAATCCTATAATGATGACATAGTTAATTATAAAATTCAGGGAAAACATAATTGGGATCTTAATTTGGTATTAACTCGATTCCAACCCCTATTAATTGAGTAAGCCCCTTCAACTCTATGAATTCCACTTTTTTAGATGGTTTTTGTATGATGTCTTAGAATAATTTTATTCATGAGTTTGATTTCAATTTTTAATTGATTTATTAAATTTTTTGTTTTTTATCCACTTGACTTATCTAAGGATTTAGTTTTCACTTCACCATTATTGATTATGAATTTAGGATTTTCTTGATGGGTTTCATTGAGTTATTATAGTTTGGAAAAATTTCCTAATTTAATCTTGGTCAGATTAATGATTATGTTTTAGGTATTATATGATTTTACATTCTGTAATTTAGTGAGGTAATTCTATTGTGGGAGTATCGATTACATTTTTGATGATCAATGGTGTTCTTGATAGTCAGTGACAATCTTAAAGACCGTTGATGTTAGTAGGATTATCTTGGTGAATACTTCTCTTTTCTCTATCCAAGAGTGGTGGTTTCTTATTCCATAAAATGATCTCAAATTCTCTAAAAAAAATTCATTCTTCATTTTTTATGTGTTGATTCTACACTTGAATTGTCGTTTTTCTTTCCCTTACTCAAGAACACTTGTAATGTTGGTTTTGAACCAGTTCTAGGAGTCTGTAGCATGATAGCTTTTTTTCAGTTGGTGTGCGAACATGGATTAGGAGATTAAACCATTTAAAAACCATGAAACATACATTGAATAAGTTGAGGTATTATGATATATACCATTTTGGGATCTCATATACACTTGGTTCCATGTTATAATTCTTATGATGTAATACCTTGTTTGAATGTGCTTGATTATGGTCACAGGTTGATGTGGGTGTAACATATTAGAAAATTTTAGACACTTGAATCCATGAGTATGATTTTGTATATTATTTCTATTATTTATGATGATAACATTTACTTTTTTACTTCTAGATATTCTCATGATGATATTTTATTCCTTTCCTTGTATCCATCTGCCTATTTTATTTGTTATCGTGCTTTTGAAGGTCATTTTTGTTACTCCAAATTGGTGAAATATCATGTTATTGGTATCCCATATAGGGGTAGTGTGTGTGGTTTTCGAATATGATGAATATATACCTAAGAATACGATAGGGGAATTATGGCTTAGAGACCTGACCCAACGCATCAGCATCTAAGGAATGATGGACCAGAGGATTGACCTAAAGCATAGACAAGGTATGATTTCTTGGAGTCCTAACTCATGAGGGAGATAGGATATTATGGTATGGTTCCTAATATAACTTGTTTAATTGAGATAAATAAAAGACTTTATTATGTCCATTGGGTTTTTTTGTTCACTTATGACATCATATAACAATTCTAAAGACATGGAGATGAAACAACAACAGTTGGGGGTTTGTGGGAACTTGTTTAGCACACAACCACATGTTATGTGATTTTATGTTTATTATTATATATTGCACCAAAATTATTATCCTGTGATACACTTGTTATACATGTGAATCCTTTTTATGTATGAAATGGTTGTGTCTTAATGGGTGTTATTACTCAGACCTTGTATAATAACATATATGTGTGTGAAAACTTCATGTATAGGGATAAATTCTAGGTAAAAGGGCCTTTTAAAGATTGTTGACTAGAGGATAATTCAGTTGGGAGTGTTAACAGGATATAATCTACATTTTACTATTGTTTATTTATTTGTTACCTACTTTCACATAATCTTTTATATGGATTTCTATACTGGGATTCTTGTTTACTTATGTGTATTAAAAGTAGGAAATCTACATAGTTTTACATTTTTCAATAGTTATTTATTTATTATATTATATCTATTGTATATGGATATGAAATTATACGAAGGATATAGTCTTCCCGCTGGTGGAGTTTGGACCCTTGCTTCTATTCGAAAGCCTTCTGCATACAGGGAGGCGTCTATGAGGCCTTGTGACTCTCCAGCTTGGAGCTGATGATTTGGGTCTAGATATTACAAAATGGTATTAGAGAATGGTTTTTCTTATTTTATTTTTCAATAACCTGGGACATGTTGGAATTAAGATAGTTATATGAGACTCTGGTACATGATTTTTCATGTTCCTGGTTATATCAGGTGTAATATACCTCTAAGTTACTGTTAGAATAATTATTTTTATAGATTTTATGAGATTTTAGGTGTGTTCATCAATCATAACAAGGAACATATGATTTTATTTTATCTATATACCTTTCTTGTATAGAATATTATTTCTTCAATTTAATTCATTTGTTCTATCTGTTTAGGATAATCTTGAACTCTATTTTGTGATAAGTATTTTTTCTATTCTATTGTGATATATATGATCTAATTAATTATTATAACCTATGTATACTATGTTTTATATATATATGTGACTATGAATAGTGTATAGGGATGGAGAAATGTGGTTAGTACTAGTAGGGATATACCTTGAAGTATGGGAATACTTCTTGGAGAACCTTTGGTAATCCCTTATACTGATACAGGTTAAACCTAATATCTGTAATTTTTTCTAAATATTTCCTTTACATTTTAAAAGATTCCTCCCTAAAGGATAATGATGGTTCCACTTACATGCATGGTCTTTGATTCTTCTTCTATGGAGTATTCCCATACTATATTACATTTTATTAAGGAGGGTTCACTAGAGAACAGTCCAACACTTTCTCCAGTAGAACTTGTAGTAGGTCCACTCTAGTTGTGTGTCCTTCTACATTTTTATATCTAGGGTAGAGGGGCATCGAGGTTTGTGGTACTCTATGCTAGAGAATTCCCACCGAAAATTTTATAAGATTTCTATGAAACTAGAAAATTGTGGGATGTGTTGGACAAGATCGACATCATCGAGGGTTTCTTCAACCTTGTTGAGAAACATAATTACTAGAAGGTGAATTAGGATACCTTCAAACTTTAGGGACCCTCTAGGAGGTGGTGGGGTGTTGTGAAACAGTAATTAAAATATGAATGTCTTATTTGGATTATCATCAACAAAATTTTAATTAATAATTATTATATTTTATGATGAATTTAGTTCATGCCCATGTATTTAGAGAGCTTAGTAAGAGATTGATTATCGTGTCTACTTGTGTAACAAAGTTCACAGTGGTGCTTCGTATAGACCAAAGGATCAAGGAGGGTTTGTTGGATAGATTTATGGGTCATCCTATAACCTTCACTAGAATTCTTATTGATACTTTTTTATGTGTTAATAAGAAAATTTAGGGTATTTTCCAGAGTGGTGGTAGATAGATTGAGAAGAATAAGGGGTTTTCCAAACCTTCAGTGGGAAAAATTAATCCCCTGTTCTTCAACTATGGATAGAGTTGGAGTGATCAATAAATTTCCCCAAATCCTTGGAAAAAGTTTTGAATGTGAGGAAAGATATATACTTTATATAAATTATACTGTATATATTTATAGTTCCTTGAGTGTGTATAATTGACTCAACTTATGACTAGGGATCCATCCAGGGTCCACAATAGTAGGCTTAGAATATGATGATTTAGACCTATCATTTATCTCATTGATAGGGTCATGGTATTGATGTAGTTAATGTTTATGTAGTGGATTAGACTACAATATATGATGGTGATGGACCATCTACTGTTTGAGGTATAATTTTTATCACATCCACTTTACCAACTCCCTTGTTTAATACTAGTTATTCTCGTTCATTCATATCTACAAAATTTGTTGTGGGACATGAATTGCTAGTCAAGTTATCTTCTGAGTTACTTTCCCTTGACAGTACATTGGGATTGAAAGAGGACCATCTTCAGTAATTCCCAAAATTTACTATTGTTTTTCAGTTATTTAAATTAATTGGATTTCATGATTTTAGAGATGACGAGCTCTGATGGGATTCTTAGTATGGATTGGCTAACCATCTTCCAAGATCACATTAATTTATATCATAGGTGGGTATTGTTTACATTACCAAGGGAGGAAGGTACGTGATAACTGGAGAATGGGAATATAGAGTGGGAAGAGTTGGTATAGACTTGATTCAACAAGGAATTATCTTAGTATAGATTGTGTACATTCCTCTTTTAATGGGGTTAGTGGTATCCACTTCATCATTTACACTAGTCATTGATTTTTTGGATAGATACCATTCCATGTGTGAATCCCATTTTTATAACCCTTATTGTTTCATTACATTAGAGTTGAAGTAATTCAAGGTACATATTTAGGAATTAGAGTGGAAAGGATTTATCAGTATTTTTACTTCAATATGGGGTGAAAATATTTTGATTTCCCAAAAATAATATGGTATTTATTGTCTCTATATATATTAAGAGAATCTAAACTAGGTGATGGTGAGGAACAAATATCTCTTATATAAGATCAATGGTCTTTTTTATTAGTTACTAGGAACTTGGTGGTTCTCTAAGATTTATCTTTGATCAATCTATCACCAGTTGTAGGTTAGAGAAGAGGACATTCTTCATTTAGAATTTAAAAGATGGTATGAGCTATTTATGTACTTGGTGATTCCATTTGGTTTGAAAAATATTGTTGGTGGTATTCATGGACCTCATGGACAATATCATACATAGATATCGTCATTATTCATCACAATGTCTATTCACGATGTCCTTATCTACTCATTGACCCAAGAGAAGATTACTATACATCTTGAGATAGGCTTGATTAGTATTTCAGAAAATCAGCTATATCTCAAGTTATCAAAGTATACATTTTTGATTCAATAGGTTAAATTCCCAAGGAATCTTCTGTCTGAGATAGGTATATCCATGAACCCAAAGAAAATAGTTGTAGTGATATTCTGGACATGTCCCTAAAACATGTTCATGGTCATGAGCATTCTCAGATTACAATTATATTAACAATGTTTTATCAATGAATTCTCTTATTTTTCAACACCTTTAAATGTGTTGGTGAATAATGGAATGAAGTTCCAATGGTTGGACTAGTGTGAAAAAGCATTTATTGCATTGAATAGGATATTAAATACCACTCTATTGTTGATACTTCTTCAGCCAGGGATTGGTTATGCTATTTACTAGGATGAATCTAGAATTGTTTTTAAATAAGTATGGATGTATAGGGAGTATGTATTCGCTTATGGGTCATGTAATCTATGACCCCATAAGAGGAAATACTAAACCCATGACTTGAATGTCATAGACATGGTCCATGACCTGAATTTTTGGTCATGATATCTCTTTAGTGAGAGGATTGTTGTCTATAAAGATAATAGGATCCCCAACTATATCTTAACATATTGGGACCTAAATTTTAGGTTGAGGAGTTGAGTAGAGTACCTGAAGTTGTTTGACTTTGAGATGACCTATTCACTAGTTAAAGGTAACATCTTTTTTTATTCTCTAAGTCATAAAACATAGGTATCTCAAGGGAATATTGAGTGGACCTTGGAAGAGCATTGTCACCTGATGATCTTGTTCTTCAATTGTAGGATGGTTGTTTTAGGAACCATGGATCGATGATATGTTCCCCTTTACTGATAATATCTTATCATGTTGTCTTTTTAAAAGAGGTTCAATAATATAACACTAAGTTTGTTGTGATGACAAGACATCATGCAAGTGGTGACCCATTACCTGGGTGGTTGTAGGACGGTAATGATGTGATTATAGTACATGGAAAAAATTTAGTCCTTTCTTCAATCAGGGAAGATATGATGAATGAATTTCATACCTCTAGGTGGGAGGTATATCCTTGAGTGAAAAAATTTATCATTATTGTTTCAAATGAATTCATCGGGGCATGCGTCCATTTATGGGTATGTGTTTATTATTTCGCCACATTCCCTCTTTCCAAAGGTGGGAAGCATCTGTCACTTATTCAGGGAAATTTTCTCCTTGATCGAAATGGGATTATAGGATGTAGGTTCCTCCTTCCATGGATTCCTCCTTAGAATTTGTCTCCTAGTCTGGGTCTCCCTTAAAGATTAATACATTGTTCCTGAATCTCTTCCTGGTGCCATATATTTGTATAAGTTGGTTAATTACACTGCTTTTTTGGCACATTAAAAGGTGTCAATTCAGGGAATCAACCTTCAATCGGGGGAGTAGTCATGTTGGACATCACTAGCATGTCAGGATGTTGAAACACTAATGTGTATGGGTTTCTTCCTCTAAGGATTGGGATTCTAGAGGGAACATAATACCAATTAATCCCACATCATGTGATGGGAATTATATTCCATATGCATGTCTCTAAGGATTTATTCATCTTCCCATGTTTGACATAGTGTATTCCACAAGATTAACGTCTAGTAGAGATGGATCAAACTGAATAGAACATTGATAGGAGTAGATCAGATGGGTCTACCACCAAGAGGGAGCACCAGAGGATTTACTGGTTGAGTGGATCAAAATGTCTAGTGAAGATGGATCTGAGGATGCTTGGGTCCTTATAATGTGGTTTCCATGGTTTCCTTTGGCTGGGATTGAAGTTAGGGTAGGTTTCCTATGTACCATGTCCCAAGAGACAGGGATCAAACCACTTATAGTTTGAAGGGGTGATAAATCGAGGTGTATACAAAGGACAACAACCCTGAGGCATACTGGGGATTACACATAGATAGAGGCCCATTGCAAGAGGAACACTCTTGGTTGGATGGTTTTGGATTGTTTGGGGCTTATGCATGTTTATATATATGAGTTGATGGTATGATCTTACAGGGATGTGGCGGTCCATGTAGGAATTAGGATGGATGGTGGAAGGTTGAATGAAGTAGGGATGTAATTGACATGAATGTGATGGTATTGTTTGGATTAAATATCGAAGAGGGTTCCTACATATCCATGTGGTATGGAATCAAAGACCACGTAGTTCGTTGGGGTGATAGGAAAACTCAAGAGGTGGACCATGAGAATGGAAGCATGGATGGGACTAAAAGCAAGTGAACCTCCGGGTTGGGGTATGACCTTACCAAAACACAAAGTGATTAAGAGAGAGACTAGGACAAGACATGACTGATGGTCTTAAACATTTGGGAGGATTCTTAAATATCCCCATGGTAGGGAATCAATGTCCATGTTGTTCAAGATGGGGCATGGAATCTGGGTGTACACAAGGGAAAGTAACTCGATGACATGTGTGGGTATACATGTTGTTAGCAGCCCGGGTTGATCTAATGCCTAGGGGGTGGACCAGAGATGTGGGTCCCAATAATGGGGACTACAATGGAATAAAATTTGTTAGTATTTTACCTCAGGGAGGATTCCTACATACCCTTTCTAGGATACGATGATCAAAACCCACATAGTTCGAATGGGGTTTAGCAGTGTTTGGGTTGAACCTTAGGAAGGATTCCTACATACCCTTAATAGGAGATAGTGATCTAAACTCCCTTAGTTTGAATGGGTTTACTATTTTTTGGGTTTGAACCTTAGGGAGGCTTCTTACGTACCCTACCTAGGAGACAGGGATCAAAATACACATTGTTCAAATGGGTTTACCAATGTTTGGGTTTGAACCTCATAGAGGCTTCCTACATACCCTTCCTAGGTGATAGGGATCAAAACCCATTTAGTTCGAATATATATAGTTTAGTTTCATGTTAGATGAAAAGGGGGCATACATTTTAACATCATAAAGGATGGGGGTGAACCAACGTAATGTGGTTGGGATCAATGGCTGATGTGATTGAATCTCATGCAGGATTTTTGCATACCATTTCTGGAGAGGGAAAAGATCAAAGTCCACATAGTTCAGTAGGGGCTTCGGGATTACAATATAAGGAAGCCCAATGAGGATTCTCTGGTAGATGATTACTCTAAGACCACATGAATCATGCACAACATGAGAAACAAGAGGCATCAAAAACCTGACAACTACTTGAAAAAGTTGTGTACGCAAGGAATGAAGCGGGGCTTACATGTGGTTAGCAGTCCAAGGTGATGGATATTGGGACATACTCTTGGATGGAGGCCCAGTGGAGATAAATCCCAAAGGGGGAAGGACAAGGTAATGAAGGTCCCATTTCTCATATCTCCTCTAGCCTTTGCACACGGAAGAAGAAAGGAGGATCAAGGATGATACCTTCTCAATATGGGATAGGGGCTTACAACTATATGGTTTCCCTTCCCTACAGATATATTCCATTCTAGCAAAGAGGATCTCATTCAATGTGAGGAATGATCTCATTATTCTGTAGAACAGTTGGTGTGGAAAATGCCCGAGGCGAGGCACCCTATGTATATTTCACGAGGCGAGGGTATAGTTTAACTTCATGTATTGAGGTTGATGGTGATTGGCAGTTTAATTTCCTATAGCTTGGATGATGGGGATTCACTCCTCACCCCTAAGACTTATATAACTGATACCAACCCACACTTTGGGTAGGGAAGGCCTCGGTAATGCAATGAAGGAATAGGGTTGTGGAGTGATCCATTGAGGGGATCACATTAGCATGGCTGTGCGAAGAAGAAATATCCATTAGTGTGACTATGTGGAGAGGATTGAGGATAAGCAACACAATATAAAGTAATGCCCAAGTAACCTTAAAATAAATTTATACAAGCCTATAGGTCTATATGGGAGAATGGTTTATAAAGCAAAGGGGTTCATAGGAAAGGAGATTGTGAATCTCTAGTGCTCCCTAACGTGGATGGACATCGTGAAGGGGTATGCTTCGCAAAGTAGAGTGTCCTAGCCTAGTTGTAGAGTACATATGCATATGAAGTGTAATTTAGGAAGTGTCAAAGGTTTTTCATTGTATGAGATCAAAGTGAATGTATTTCTTTCAAAGTGCAACACTGAGAAGCTATGTAATTCGCAAATCATAGTGATCCTGCAATAGCATGGCATCCACATGTGCATGGAATGTGCTTAGATAAGCATAATTACTTTGCAAAGAACTAAGACCCCTTATGGATTTCCTTCCTTTGTGATGAGTCATGGGATCTATGAAGGGTATCCCAATTAGAAGAGGGGTTGTATATGAGATCAGGGAAAATTATTTTTCAATTCTCAAGTACCTTGAAGATCTCATATTTCTCAATGTTTCTCAGAGCAGAAGGTGCTTCACAATTTGAGAGCTACGAAGGTTAAAGGTTGGGGTATCTTTTTTTGGTCTAAGGGAATCCCAATACTTATAGTAAAGAGGTAGCGCGAAGCTCTAACAACTCGTTGAGAAACCACGTGGGGGATTTGATATAAGAATAGGATTGTGTTAAGTTTTTCGTAACTACGGAGTAGACTGTCATTCCCTCCTCGGAACAGAGGACTCATTAGTTCCATATACGGTGCTCATAGAGGCTTCTATCAATTTCTTAGGGATCACAGAGGCAATCTAGTTCCCTTGGTAGAGTGAATATCCCTATCAATTGAATCATAACTTAATAACCTTATGTCTCTTTTACTCATTGGTGATCCCGGAGGAGGTATTAGATTTGTGTCAGCTGCGGTACTGAGGTGAAACCTGAAGGTCTTAGTGCTAAAGGTATTCATGAAGGAACTTCTCAAAGTAGCCCATTTAGAATTTGTGTGCTCTTTTAGAACTCCTTCTTCTACACATTTTTTTCTGCCGAAAAATACCCCCCCCCCAGACTTAGAGTTAAGGATAAAATGTGGGTCAAAGCCTGTGGTTAGATCAGCAATATTTTAGGCCAATTTAAAATAAATATATCCAAGAAGGGTAGCAATGCGGAGAGGTGATGCATGGGTTGAGAATGTCGCGATGCTAACCGCATATATGCATTCCGCGAAGCTTAGGGGTCATTGCCTATAAATTTGATAGGATGACCCCTCTTTTTTGCTTACTTATCTCTGTGTTTTTTCTTCTATGTGCTAATGATTTGTGAAGCTCTTCATGTCTTGTGATTGATCTTTGAAAATCATACCTTCTTTGCTCTATGGTGTTCAATCAGTCTTCTGACTCTATGATCAAGCACTCTGCGGCTTATGCCTGCGAGATCTGTGAGAGGGCTCTATGACCGGTCTCTATGACCAAGCTCTGAGATCGAGCTCCACGATCGAACTCCGTGATCCAGGGATAAAATTTTCTAAAGTTTTAGACAGAATGGATAATTAAGAAGCTGTGAGTTGGGTCCATACAGATGCTTCTTCGAGGGAAGAGATGGCGGATAACCTGTGCATCAGGGAGTGTGTGTGGAACCACTATGACCATGAATCTCTGGTGGATCTATTTTAGTACATCCATAAGAACTTACCTTTTGTGTAAAAGACTTCCCCTATATGGATTTGGCCTAAGGGTTTATGTTCCCATTCTCAAGGCAAGCAGGGATGAGCCATCTTATTGGTTTACTAGTATGTTGTGCCAGCGCCAGTGGTTCAGGGTGGTCAACAGTCATACTTAGGAGGATTATACACCTATCAATGTCTACTTCCAATATAACCATGTTAGCAATATTGAAGGGAAAGTGTTATAGCCCGAGTTATCTCCCTTGTAGTATCACACCATTTTAAAGGAGGCCTTGGGGTACCTGGAGAATGGGTGGACCGATGTGTGGTATCTGCGCCAGGTCAGCAATTTCATGGAAGATTAGGAATTTTATTATTGGGTTTGTGCCTCCTGTGAGGAATTTGGGGTGGAGTTTAGGTGTGTGGCCTTATATGAGGTGGCATAGGCCTCCCAATTCCACATTTACCAGCCAAAGAAACTAAGGCCAGATTTGTTGAGGAGGTGGTGGTTGAGGACCAATACTTTCCATCTTCACAATGGAGAGGTCATTATGAGCCGCTAGGACCTACCGAAAATCTCAGGCGTTCCAATACTGGGGGAGATGTATGAAAATTTCCTCCACACTATGAATACATGGGAGGACTCATAGCAGATGTCTCCACTGGTAACGGCATTGATGGACCTGGTACCATGAGAGGAAACATAGTCGGTGAGGTATATTAACTTTAAATGGTGGTTCAGGCGGTTCCAACATTCACCCTTAGATGAGATGTTTCTTATCAGGCCTCCCACTTGCCCGAAGAGGGTCCAGTGTAGCAAGGAGCAGTCTTATTGGTGACTCTGAAAGGAAATACAGTGGAAGATATGGGGGTTCAGTGTTAGCACCAAGCATCAACCAGGGGTTAGGTTGGCTGTGTTCATCTCTACGCTCATTTGTGGAAGTATTTTTTCAGTAAGGGGCATGAAAATGGGAATACAACCAATCACATTTATCATGGAATCCATTTTGGTGATGGGGGAGTAGATCAATATAGTGATCCCAATGCTGGCTAATCTGTACAAAGTACTATGGAAAATCATTGTGGTGAAGAAACTGCAAAGGGTGTTTGTGTTGATCTATCTTCTGTATGGGTGGATAGAGGCACATATGGGCACCTATAAATACTCAAAACCAATATCCCCTCCAAGGTCAGAATTCTTACTGGCTATTTTGAATGCGATGGGGAGTTTCATAGCCAAGTTGTTCCCACCCACTGGTGCTAAATCAATTTGGAAGGTGGATGAGTTCAACATCCATCTATTCACACTTCCAACAAGTGTGTTCACTAATAATGACCAAGGGATTTAGGAGAATTTTTCCTACCTCCTGGACTTTTGGGATGGAGTCCTTATGGCGAGGGTTTACCACAAGCCTCTCAGTGAGTCTTACACCCCACACCATTTCACGAGGCAGTTCTGGTGCAGGCATAGGCTCACCATGTGGGTCTACATGGGAGTGTTCCATGAAGAGAATCCATGTGTGATGAGGAAAATGTGGTTCATTCTCACATAGAAGAATGGGAAGATGTGGAATGACATACCTCCACCCACAACTTTGTATGGGCTAGTGAAGGAGTATGCCAAGATATGGGAGGTGACTTACCCAGGGGAGATGTTGAAGTGACAGACCGTCCATGCTAGTGATGGGGTACCCCTCAACCTTGAGGTCGAGGCTAAAAGGAAACAAGAACATCCTGCGGTGGTGGGGATGTAGTAGTGGTGAGGCATGCACTAGTCGAGAGATAGGTGATAGTGGTGGACCTGACTATACCAAAGGAGAAAAGTCATATGGAGTGAAGATTTCCCAGGGGGTTCTGCAGGATACCCACTCAGGATCTGGGGAAATGGTTGTGCCACATTGACATGCCTGAGGATGTTGTTTTCCCAGATTCTTGGGACATCTAGGATATCAATATGAAATTCTTAAATCCTTCCTACATGTGGCACCATATGAACTATCTCAGGATGGATCTGTTAGGGATTGGTCATACTAGAGTTGGATTTTCAGTATCTCAGGTGGAGGGGGAGTAGTACATTGCCGAGCTAGAATAATTTGTGCACTCTCATGGTGATCCACATCCAATGAAAGATCGAGTGAAGGAGTTTCTCAATCAAAAGGAACCTCCATAGTTGTCAGCTTCCAAATTAATAGAGCACTTCCATATACTGGAAGATTTATAAGGTACATCCCGGGTGGAGGAGATGGTAAAGGGAGCCCTTTGAAGGATGTTGAGGTTTCAAACTCGGGACTGGAAGTGTATTCAGTGCATCTTGAGGTAAACTCTAAACCATTTTCTTGTATTCCACATTCAGGTCATTTAGGACTTCTCAACTAAAATTTGACATGTACAAAAGGACCTCAAACACAAACCTGCTCCCATGTAATAGTAGATGAAACTATGGGATCTTTGGGATATTTGATCATGAAAATAGAGATTACTATGTATAACGGGGCCGCAACACCTAGGGTGGTTCTCCCAGAGTCTTCAGATCTTTCAACAATATATGGGGGCCACGCCTTGGAATTTTGGGGGCTGAAGCTCAAGGGAGAGACCGACTATTTGATCTCTGTAATTCTTATTCATAAAATTTGTAACTATCATTCATTTAATCATGCCATTTGGATTTTGTGTGTTCTCACATGCACAGTCGTAAAATAGTGTGGACTGCATTGGCGAGGATGGTTGGGGCTCCTGGTGCTACCTTTACTTGGGGAATGTCGGTGGATATGGAAGAAGACTCCCATACTAACCAATTGTCAGCAATCCCGATGATAGGTGGTACTATCATCAGGACGGAAACTGAAGTAATCAAGGTGGAGTTTGATGATGGGGATCAATCAGATGACTTGGTACATGACCTACCTAATCAGAAACCAGATTAATATCCCTCTAATGAGTTCCCAGAGGCATTCCCTGCATATGAACCCACCAACCCCAAGGACTTGGACAAGATGGATTCTGATGAACATGATTGCAAGGTAATTTGTCAACGGTCTTAGAAGGTGATCAAGAACTTCATTGTGGAGACCCCATAAGAACAATGGATAGATAATATGTTAAGTCTTTATTCCCAACTGTGAAAATAGTGCACTTGAGTAGTAGATTCCCAGCGTCCTCATATTCTCATCTGTGACTTCATGGAAGAGAAGATAAAGGGACATGACTATGTCCTCGGTGTGGTCTAGTAGAAGAGGAAGTCTGTGAAAATCAAGAGACTCCAAGAGGCCAAAAATTATATCCAATTGTTGAGGGTTCAAGAGAATGAGTACTCTTCTTTCCTCGATGCATAATCGGGACAGGTGTTGTGACTGAAGGCCCATATGGAAGAGGATGAAGAATATATGAGGAAATATTATGAGGAGATTGCTATTATTTGATCCAACAAGGGTTGGTCTCGGATCGAGGATAATGAATTACACCAAATTTCCATCAATGAGGAATGGTAGATTAATAGGTGAGAACGAATCCTCGATGCTACCAGCCAGAGAGTGGCAGAGATGGGAAGCTCCATTGAAGAGGTCAACCCATATATGGGTGGGGCCGATCCTTGGGAACTATAATTTGTGTGAACACCTAAATGTAATTAATGTTATTTACATGCATGATTCACATTATTTATTTTGTTTTACTACATTCCCATCATATTTGTGAAATATCTACCAATCAATCCTTAAGCTCACATGGGTCATGTCTGATGTGAGAAACAACTGGTCACAACGTTGTTATTCTTCTTGAATATAAGAGTTCCAACTAGGCTCTAGGAATCCGAGGTCTAAAAAATCAATCTGGAATTCTTGGAAGAAATAGAGTGTCTTGACTGGAGAGTGAAGTTCTCAAAACAGTCAAACCTATATCTTCCCAATGTTCTCTAGTGCACAAATGGTGTAATTCCATGGTTTTCTAAATCAATCCGAATAGAGGGGAGTGGAAAGTGTGAATCAAAATACCAAAAAATTATAACAACATAGGGATGGGATGATAATGAAGGATAACTATTGACCATTTTTGAAACACACTATCCCTATTTTGTTAGCCTAAATAGGGATAAAAAATGAGGGCAGACTACTAACCATGTTCTAAACACAGGGCCTAACTCGAAATTCCATCCATTAGTATTATGAAACGTTAGCCCAGGAATGTAGGTGAAGCATAGGACGAGCATTTAGACTGTTAGGGGTTATTTTAGGCATGAAAAAGGATGAGTTTCCATATTAAGGGGATGAAAATAGTGGAGGGTGGAGTGACAGGTTGTTTTAATGGAGTCCATCACTCTTGAAATTATGCCACCATGATGAAAACACATTAGGTGAGCTCATCATTCTGATTAGGAATCATAATAATTCATGAAAGTATTTGTCTAGAGAGAATGTAGAGTGGCTCACAGTTTTATGCCATACCAATGAGGATGATAGACACGTAATTTAATGTTGTACGGTGAGGATGGTGAACATAGATTTAAGTTCATACATCATGGAACAAGGATAATAGTTTAAAGTCATGTTTCATGGACTATAAGATCCTAGTTTAAGGTTATAGAGGCTAGACTGTGATTGGGGCTAAGGTGCTAGAAGGTTTAATGACCATGGGGAAGGACCCAAGATAAAATGCCTAGGAATCTCTATTTATCCCATAAGTATAAGAATCAATCCAAATGTATTTCTTGAGAACAATGTGGTTAGAGTCCAATGCTGGTGGGGGGGGGATCTTCTTTGGTGAGGAAGATAATGCATCACATAATTATCATGGGGCATTCTGAACTTGTTTAGGGTAGGACTATTGTCTAAAGTCTTGTGTTGATGACATGATTACCCCAAAGGAAATGCATGGTACAGTACATATCCCAATGTGAATGGGGATCATAAGAGTCCACACCACACCACGTGTTTCCGATGATATTCTTTAGTCCATAGACCAGACATGGCATAACTTGGGGCTTTACCAAATGGAATATGCTCGGGAATTCCAATGTATTCCATGATGATGGGAATAAATCCATATATATTTCTAGAGGACACATGTAGTTTTAAATTGTATGGTAGGATGGAGAATAAAAGAATAGATCCCAAAGGTGTGTTACATGGTGTGGCCATTATAGACCCAATGTGAATGAGGACCAAAGCAATTTGTACCCCAACTCATAATCCCAGGGTACATCTTAGGTCAAGATACTGATGATGGTAAAATTTGTGTTGGGCCTGAGACAAAGTTTCTGTGTGTTCCTACGTACCTTATTTGGATGGGAATCAATCCAAATGTAGTTCTCATATTGCAGTTTAACATCATGTAGGATGAATGGTTAGGTGTAGTTTGGCTACACCAGTACAAATCATACTGAAACCACTAATCCCATGTTAGTCATGCTCGATGTGGGAAACAAGGAGTAGTGGTGGGAATTTCTGGGTACAGGGAGGAACACATCAGGGGAAATTTAACATTATGTGAATCACATCCAAAAATCATTGACCTGCCTACTTTATGCACATATATGCGTGGAGGTGTAAAATTGAGTGTGTTGGAATTCCATTTGAACATAAGGGTGTGGAGAGATATGAATCATGGTACCTGAAATCTAGATCACAATGATGGTGGCGTGATGATAAAGGATAAGTGTTGACCATTTTTGAAACACATCATTAGTTTCGTGTTAGCCTAGCATGGGGACCGACAAATGACAGTTGACCGCTGACCTTGTTCGAAACATGAGACCTATAACAAAATGTCACCCAAGGTCTTCTGGGGTGTTGGCCCAAGATGGTTGGTGTGCCAATATGTCATGATACCAGGTTATAAAGGGGTTCCATTCAGACATGAAAGAGGATTTAAATCCAAATAACGTTCTCATGAGGTGTGCACATGAAACGAGGGAATGTCCCTATGAATTTATAGACTTTGGGTTCTTTTTCCTGACACATTCAAGTACGCCAAAAATATGTGTTAGATAGAGGAAGTCGAATCGCCTTCCAAGGATAAGGGTCCCAGAGATTAAAACTCCTAGTTTAATGTCATAGAGTGGACCATTATGAGGGAACTTGGTTTAATGGAATGTGCACAAGATGGTGAAGTAGCCAAACCTGACACATAGTTATCATAAGAAGATCTTAGTTTATGGTTGTTGAACTCAGACCAGGTTGGGAAGAGACAAGGGAAGCACATGGTGCAATTGTTGCAAAATCCACCATGAATGAGGACCAAAGCGGTACTCACCACACCACATGCCCCCAAAAGAGTTCAGGATAGGGTCCAGAAAGAGGATTGGATTTGAGATACCTGGGGATGGACCGAAAGATGAAATTTGTAGGCCTTCCTACGTATCCCATGAGGATGGGAATAAAGCCACACATAGTTCTCATATATGACATGGTACGATACCAATTCCAATGGAAATACTATCATTTGGGTCTAGTCTAGGAACCAAAATAAGAGGCATTTCAAGGATATTGTTTTTTCTTTAGAGTGGATGTGTGTGTACATTTTTTGTGAAGAAACAAACATGGGATAGAGAATCTGAGTTTTGATATAAGAATCAAGACATATGTATGCCTTGACCAATGGCATGGTGGAGAACTGATACAAATCATGATATCCCCTCATGTGAGGACACCACAAAATGGTGTCATTTTTCATTGTGCATCCAGGACAATAATTTCATAGTTTAGGGTCGTATGATTGGACCAACCCTAGAATCATAGCATCATGTGGAAACGATGAAACAGTTCAAAGTCACGTGGGACTGGGCATCATAGTTTAAGGTTGTATAGCTTAGATTTATATGGATGAATGAGGTTTTAGATGGAATTTTCAAGGTGTGATACCGCGTACCCGATGTGAATGTGGAAAAGGTCCATGCCATAACATGCACAAATCCAAAGGATAAACCTTAGGTTGAGGGGATGAAACAGATCAATGGATATGGGGCTAGACTTGAGGATGAAATTTACTGGTGTTTCTATGTATCCCATGAGGATGGGAATCAGTTCTCACGTAGTTCTGAGAGTGAAGTTTAATATCCTTCGGGATGAAAGGCAGAAGGGAATCGCTCCTAAAAGGGGGTTATGTGATGCAGATGTTGACAAACCGATGTGAACAAGGAGATAACCTCATACATGCCACACCATAAAATCCCATATAAGTCAGGACTGAATGACTGAGCAGAGAAGATAATTTTTGGTTCCTGAGCTGGACCTGATGACAAAATGTTTGGGTGTTCCTATGTATCCCATAAGGATGGGAATCAAGTTGTTTCTTGTTCTGAAATATTTTGTGTAGTTTAACATCATGGGATAAGGATGTGAAGATATTATAGTTTAAGGTTTTACAGAACAAACCATAATAATAAAGACTCTTTCAAATGGGCATAAACCTTGACCAAATCCCTAAGCCCATAGGAGTCATGCTTGATGTGGGAGATAAGGGAGGATAAGATCTTCACAACATGTGGAATATAGAGAAAGTGGAAATGGTGTGGATCCTTGAATAATAACTCGCTATGGATTCGTCCTCTTAATGGACATTTTCACACTTAGTGACAACACCAAGAGTGTCGAAGTATAGTTGGACATAATGGAGTGGAAAAATATGTGAATCACACGACCAATATTTAAGGATTAATGGGGGTGGAGTAACGATGTTGGATAGCTATTGACTGATTTCGAAACACAACATCCATATCGTATGGAATGAAGTGGAAACATGAAATTGAGCATTTACCACTGACTATATTCGAAACGTGGGAATTGTGTCATATTGTCATTCAAAATCCTCAGGGACATTGGCCCAAATGGTAGGAGAGACCTGAGGCCTAGCATCCATGCCATTCGGGGGTCCCTTCGAATGTGAAAGATGATAAAAGTCCACATAAAGGAAAAAATGAAGCATGAAAATGGGGAAACATGCCTATTTAGAATCCCACAATCTAGGTCCTGAACTAGAGTGCTCCTGGGCACATTGTTGAATTTCTAAAGATGATCGAGGGGCCTAATTTGAGAGTAGACAACTCTGGAAGATGAGTGGAGGACAGGGGGATGAAGAGATATCCATAGGTATGTTTTTGGAGTGGTTGTTGAAAATCCTACATGAATGAGGACTTAATCACAAATATTCCACATATCCCCTCCCAAAGGACTTGGGCTAGGGGGGAAGAAAGATGAGGAGGTTTCTATGAAACTGGGATGGACCCAAAGAAAAAATTTCTGGGAGTTCCTACCTATCCAATGAGGATTAGAATCAAGACACATGTTGTTATGGAAGATTTAGTACAGTTTAATTTCATGTAAAAAGAATGAAGATAGGATGGGGTACCTCAAAAAGTAATGTGTATGTCGTGGTGAAGAACCTAACATGAATGAGTTCGTAAGCCCACATGCGCTTCACCAATCATAATTCCCGAAGGGAACTCGGTCCAAGAGGTTGAGAGAAAGGATATATCAACCTGGGCTAGACCCAAAGACCAAATTTATGGGTTTTCCTACATATCCCATGAGGATGAGATTCAAGTCAAATGCAGTTCTGGAGAGATGTCATGTCGTTTAACATCATGCCATAAGGACATGGTAGATCTTAGTTTATCGTCATAATGATAAGGCCGTAGATTCCAAGTTTAATTTAATGTTCATCAGATAGATGGGTGGAAAGGGTGAATCACTATGCCTGCCATTTGAGAGACACAAAACGGAAACAATGATTGAGGATAATTACGGACCATGTTTGCAACATATTATCTGTATTGTGTAACCTTGAATGGGAACAATAAATGAGCGTCGACTGCTGACTATATCCACAACACAAGACTCATATCATGTTGTCCTTAAAAATCATCAGGGATGTTGGCCCGAGACGGTAAGAGAGCCATGGGTCCTAGAATCCATGCCATTTGGGGGTCCTTTTGGAAGTGAAAGATGACGGAAACCTAAATGATGGGATGCATAAAGCATGCTAGTACCTGTTCTGTTTAATGTCTTGTGTTATGGATGATGGATGAAGTAAGGGTGTCTCAATGAGATGTGTGTCATGTAGAAAAGATAGTCTGACATGAATGAGAACATAGATTCCATACCACTTCACACAATCCTATGTGAGAACTTGGGAAAGGGGGCCAGAAAGGTCGAGGGACCTGAGGCTAGGCCACCGATGGAAAATCCCAGCTAGCATGTAGTTTATCATCATGTGGGACAAGTGATGAGTATCTTTTCATCCCACAGCATGAATGGATCACACAGTTTAACATTAGGTGGTGAGGACGTTGGGGATCTTAGTTTAAGGTCACTGAGCACGTATTGTGATTACATAACCCTTTATGTGGGTATTGCCTTACCGAATCTCCCAATACCACATGAGAAATGCTCGGTGTGGGAAACAAGGAATATGATCTCATTCTCCCCATCATATAAGGGCACAAAAATAAAGGAAGGAGATCAAGAGGGGTTAATCCCAACCATACCAACGTCACTGCTCGAGGAACACCGACGTTCGAGGAGATAGTAGGGGAAAATGAATCATTACACCCAACATTTGGGACATATAAGGGTAGTGATAATTATGGAGGATGGATATTGACTACAATCGAAACACAACATCCATATCATGTGACCTGAAAGTGGAATAAAAAATGAGCATCGACCGTTGACCATATTTGAAACATGGGATGTGTATCAAAGTGTCGTTCACGACCCTCAAGGACGTTGGATCGAGATGATAGGAGATCTATGGGGCCTAGCATCCATGCCATTTGAAGGACCTTTTAGAAGTGAAATATCATATAAATGAAAATGATGGGATGTGTAAAGAGTGAATAAGCCCATGGTCTAACATCATGAGACAAGGTAAAAAGAGGTGGAGATCACCAAAGAGGGGGATACATGGTTCAGTCATGATAAAAATGACATGAATAATGGAACAAAAAGCCTAAACCACATCATATGTTTTGAGAAGAATCCAGTACAAGGAGCTGGACCCAAGGGTAGATCGTGAAGTTTGGGGCAGGTCCTACAGATAAAATGTCCCGGAGTTCCTACGTATCCTTCAGGGGCAGGAATCAAACCATATGTAGTTCTGAAAGGAACATATAGTTTAACATCATGTAGTGAGGATGCGGGAGAATAGAAGAACAAGATGGGAACATGGTTTGATCATCATAAACCCTACAGAAATGGGCGCCAAAGAAGTCTATACTACACTGTGTGTGATCCTCCAAGAGAACTATACCCGAGCGATGTCCAAGAGAATAATTTGGTTGTTGTACTCTAAGATGAATTGTCTGAGCATTCCTACATATCCCATGATAATGGGAATCACGTAATATGTAGTTCTTGAGTTGATATGTTGTTTAAAGTCATGTGGCGATGATGTGGGGAGATCTTAGTTAAAGGTCATAGAGCATGGACCATTTTTTCAGTTTATCATCATGCAGGATGAGTGCTAGGATTTTTATGTCCTTAATCTTGGATGTATCATGAATTTTAACATTATGCAGTAAAGAAGGCATGGTTTAATGTCACATGGGACTATAAAAGATCATTAAATTATATATATTATTTTATGTTCATAGAGCACAGTCCGTAAAGATATATCTTCAGCTCACCGTTTAACATCATCCAGGATGACATGACAGTTTAACATCATCCAGGATGGGTGCTGAGTAGTTTTACATCCTTCTTATTGAATGGGTTGCAAATTTTAATGTCATTAGGTGAAGATGGAACAGTTTATGGTCATATAGAATGGTTTAATAAAAATACTGATTGAGAAATTTAGCATTGGTGGGAGGAGTAATATGCTCACCATCCATGGTAACTAGGGAATATGCACCATTGGGGTAAACCTTGTGAATGATGTAAGGTCCATCCTATTTGGGCTCTATTTTTGGTGGTTTCCTACTAGGTATCATTGGAATTATCAAGGCCAACACCATGCCACCTTGTAAGAAAGATCAGAGGAGAACTTTCTTGTTGAAAGCTCTGGATATATCGTTCCAATGACTCTTCATATTGTGCAGGGAAAAAATCATGTTCTCATCAAGTGCTTCTAGTTTATCTAGATGGATCTCAGTTACCTTATTTGGTGTATTGTAATCATAGATAGTTGTGGGAAATAAAGGAAACTAAATCTTGGTGGGAAGGACTACCTTTTTTCTATACACTAGGTAAAATGGGTTCACCTGAGCGAAATTACGAGTAATCGTCCGATAGGCCCAGATAGAGTTGGGGAGTTTATTCATCCAACAGTTCTTGTTCTGGCCAACCATCTTCAGCACAATTTTATAGAGGGTATTGTTGAATTCATAAATCTTCCAATTTTCTTGTGCTTGATAGTAGGAGGTATGGTTGGAACAGATGATGTAAAAATAATATAAAGTTTTCATTTCCACTGCCAGGAAGTTAGTGCAGTTATCAGCAAGGACATCGTGCCAGAATCTGAATCGTTGGATGATATTGGAGATCACAAACTCAACGATTGAACTAACCTTTAATTACTTGATAGGAACTACCTCTTCCCACATGGAAAAGAAATCTGTAGCGGTTTGGATGAACCTGCACTGTTGAGCTGTTGTCGGTGGATAGGGTCCTACGACATCAAGTCCCCATAACACAAAGGGAAATGTGTACATGGTAGTGTGGAGAGGTTGTAGTGGATGATGTAAAAAATTAGCATGGATTTGGAACACATAGAACATCTTGGAGATGCAGTCATAGATCATAATAGGCCAAAAATACCCCAATCTCCAGATCTTGTGAGATAATTTCGGCCCCGTCTGATGAGCCACATAAGAACCATCATGAACCTCCTGCATGACATGAGAAACCTCACCTCCTTGAATGCAATGAAGGTGAACCCTATCCAAACCTCACCTGTAGAGGATTTTCTCAAGGATATGACCACTCTAGAGGGTGATCTTCAATGTGCGCCATCATATTCACTCACGGTTGGATCAATCTTATGGGATATTACCACATTAGAGGTACTCGATAAAGGGGGCCCTCCAATAAAGAGTCACTTCCAACACTATGTTTGGGGGAGCTGGGGGTACTGATGTGGGGTCACCGGTGGTAAGGTGGATTACTTTTGGGTTATCATCATCATCTGGAGTAACTAGAGTGATGAATATTTGATGCACCATGTGGATAATCAAATAATTATAATAAAGCTTTGAAATAGATGGGGCCAAGCAATCCAAGGTGTCGACTCAACCATTCTGGTACCAAGGGACATGAGTAACTTCTGACTGAGATGGAAATGGGGCCATTAGCTGGAGGGTATGTTCTAACAGTTTCATGATCTTCATCTTTCTGACAACATAGTCACTATTGATTTGTTTGATAACTAGTTCACATTCCCCTTTCACATGTATGTGGGGAATGTCAATATCGATGTCTAGCTTAAGACCAATGATGAGATCTTGGTACTCTGCCTCATTGTTGGTATAGAAATCAGACAACATGAATGAATATGGTATAATGGATTTCGTCAGCATGATGAAGATGATACCAATTCCCACATTATTGGTTCCAGGATCTTTGAGTGTTCTTCTGGTAGGGCATTTGGACGCACCATTAGAGTGCATTTTACAACACAAAATGGATTGATCTACTAAGAGGATGACCTCATCTAGAAAATCAAGTTCTAGATACCGGTCTGAGGGAGCGGGATGGGTGGCAAGGAATTCTGCCAATGCCTATCCCATGATGTCCTTATGGGGGGAAAACTTGATGACGAACTGTTGGAGGGTCACTGCCCACCTATCTAGATGGTCTGTCAATATAGGGTTGTTCATAATGTACTTCAGCGGATCCACATGGGACACTAGCTATATATCATGGTGTTTCTGGTAGTGTCACAATTTCATCACTATGAATACCAACGCAGGCAGCTCTTCTTGATAGATAATTATCTGATCTCTTTATAAAGGAGAATGTGGCTGAGATATTAAAACCTATTCTCCATTATCTCATTGTTATTTTAGGTCAGAAAGGCACTGAGAGATCGTTCCAGATCAGTCACATAAAAGACCAATGGCTTTACAGAAATGGGTGGCATTATAACTAGAGGCTATAACAGGTATTGCTTATTTTCCTCAAAAGTAGTCTGACACTCCTCATCCCAATGATAATCAATAACTTTATTCATGATATGGGAAAAGGGGTTACACTTTCCAGTCACATTTACAATGAATCGATGTATATAGGCTATGTGGCCTTGAAAACCCTGAAGCTCTCGAATGTTTATCGGGGGACAAATCTAGGGGATGACCTTGATTTTCTACGAATTGATCTCGATTCCTCTATAATTGATGAAAAATTTGAGAAACTTTCTGGGTTCATATTTAGATGATAAAAATCGAAGGAAGCCAAACACTTTCTTTAGATCTAAGAGATGGTCCAAGAATTTGTAGGATTTGACCACCAGATCATCCACATAGCATTCCACCAATGTTCTGAGTATCGACTAAAATATGAGATGCAAGGCACGCTGATAGGTGGAACTTGCATTCTTTAAACCATAAGGAATTACCTCATAGAAGAAAGTACATTGTGGTTCCCTAAATTATATCGACTCTTCATCCTTGGTGGGATTTAGAATTTGGTAATACCCAAAATATCCATCCATGAAGGATAGATCCTGGAACCCAACGGTGGCGTCAATCAATAGTTCTATTGTAGGAAGGGGAAATCATCCTTTTGATAGTGATGGTTGAGATCCCAAAATTCAATCTAGACTCTAATTTGTATGTTGTTACTCCTAATAGGAATAGTCTTATCCAACCATCTGGGGTACTGGACCTCTTTGAAAAAGTTTTCTCTAATTAGCATATCATCCTCGGCCCCGACCATGGCACCATGAGAAGGGTGTATCTTTCTGGGAGGTTGTTTGAACCCGCGATGATTTTCTAGAAGACTAAGGTGGTGGATGGATACCTAAGGATCTAGTCCTATCATCTTCTCATAACTCTAGTGAAATATATCATGATGCTATTTCATGAAGTCCACATACCGCAGTTTCTCTTCGAAAGGCATAGTGGCACTGATCAATGTTAGTTTTGGATTCGTATTGTCAATGAGGATCACATGTACCAATTCATCAGTTTTTGTGGATACACCATCTTCAAAAATTGGAGGATAATCCACTAAATCCTATTCTTCATTCATGGAGGAGGGTTCCTTGGCATGAGGAAATTCTTCTGAGTCAACAGATCCTGACGGGACATTGGTACTAGCCTGAGAGGCGGTGGACACCGCATTGGGAAGTTCTTGTACTGCCGAAACCATTGTGATGAATGCGTCCAAGCTGATCAAATCTATCCTTTGACCAAAGGGTCCACACTTGATGATATCAAATAAATAGTGGAACGTCAGCTTGATCCAGTATATCCTAGCTCAATGAGACAAAAAAGTATGATGTACTGTTATTTCCATTGGGTGGATATCCCATTACCTTATGGGGGTAGGAGGCTCTAGGATCAACCGAGCATGATCTGTATAGAAATATGAGGTGATCTTCTGGTGTCCCATAAACATTGGAATGTGCTTCCTCCTCATTTGAGAAACAACAAAGTATTTCCCCAAGTCTGGGGTCGTGGCGTCCAATTGTTGGATCAGAAAAATGTAGGCATCATCCAAGCTTATCCATGGGTCGGTCATAGTCGTAGCATGTCCAACCATGTTAACCTAAATCAGATTTTCCTTGAACTTGTAATATTCAGAATTTAGGTAGTGGGATTCACAGGAGGAAAAGGGAGATGTATCACCTTAGAGTACACATACTAGACTATTAAGGGAGTACTTAAGGCATTTGTGATATGAAGAAGGGACTGTCACATGAAAGTGGATCCATGGCCTATCCATCAATGTGTGGTAAGAGGTGTCTTTTAAGACAACCTTGAAATCTTTGATAACAACCAGGTCATTGAATTGGGTATTCAGGCATATCTCCATGACCGTTTTATGTTCCATCCTATCATAACCTTGAATTTTTAGTTCTGAGGGACTCAAATCGTCCTTGCAAAGCCCCATCTTTTAGAGTGTTCGGGTCAGGATGTGGTTAATCCTAGAGCCTATGTCGATAAGATAGTGGAGAACATCCAATAAATTGAAATGGATAATGATGTACATTGGGAGGATATTCCCCTATATTGTGGAAGCTTTATCTTCTCTAGAGAAATAGATAATGGCCCGACATTCAGCATGCTCGACTGCCTCATCATAGAAGGCTTATACGGTTTCTACCTCCATCTCAAACTAAAGCTGGCTTTTTAAAGCCTCGGAAACGGCTTCATGCATATCTAATGATAGGTTTAGATCCTTGAGGATAGATATCCCCATAAGAATTCAGGAAATATGCTTAAGTATATCATACTTTTGTGTCAAGCATGAACTTCTTCTGACAGGAGGTCATTCTGTGGAAGGAGGTATGGCGGGAACTTCTGGGTGAACCAGTGGCTGACTGGTGATGGGAATGTCTTGTTTCTCTCTATTCAAAATGCATGGAGTGGCTAATAAGTGGTGGTTAAATGGATGAGGTCAATCCACAACAGAATGTGTCTGGTCGAAGCATGATCATGATTGCTCCAGTTGATCAAGTATCACAAATAGTGGTGGAGGTGAATCAAGTGAGGCAAGATGAGAAGACTGTGCATGCTGAGATCTACATTGGTCATGTTTTCTATTTTTAGTGGCATGAACATCTTGTGTAGAAGCATTGACCAATGCATCCTAATGACTCATATATTCGTGGATCCGTTGACACTAACGTCAATAGGAGGCGTTGGAAGGATCCATCTAGCGCTCTTCATCATTGGGAATCATGTAGGGGTTTACTAGCTCCATGGTATTAATAGAATCATACCCTTGGTCATTAAATGAATAATCATCCATCATTGGGAGGAATATAGAGGAATTTTCCCACTACTGGAGAATGAAATCACCAAGAGTACGGGATGATGATGGAATTAGTGGAGGACTTCGTTTTCCCTTGTGTTGCCAATGCTTACCCTTCTGGGAAGAGGAAGGCTGAGATGTCAATGTAGAAGTAGTGGTTCTAAGTTATGTTGTGTTTTTTGAAGGCTCTAGTCAATTAAATCTTTCACGGATAATACCATGGGCATGGATGAAAACCTTATGATCCATCCAGTCATCATATTTTTGGGACCCTTGGTTAGGGACCTACTTCTACTCACCTTCACTATCACTGTCATTGTCCAGCTATATAAATGCACACACCACCTGTTCTAGGGCCAGAACAAACCTGAATATGTTGTTATCAACATGCTCTTGATGCCAGACTTTAAACACATAACACTTCTTGAGGGTGTTCCCTATTATATGGTTGTAGGGGCAGTAATTAGGGTTATCAGTGAGATCTGTCTCTTCAGGCCTCCTGCATTCTAGAAACCATAGAATTCCATGTTTCAAGGAACATCGAAAATAACCAGGGACTTGAGCATCATTAAATGAATAGGTATGGTTCCTCCTTTATAGGAAGGGGATATGGGAGCCTGGACCTAAAGAGGGGTTGTAGAAGACTGTCTAGGAGGTGGAACTGGGTTATCTCGCCGAGGCGGCGGTGGTGCGTTACACAGGGGAACCTTCTGATTGTGAGGTGGGTTCTGTTGGACTAGGGGATGCGCCTGAGGTGGTGGGACTCTTAGAGGATGTGGTGGTGTCTCCACTGGTAATAACTCCATTTTCCTGGGGGGCTCTATTTGGGCTACTACGGTGGGATCAACCTTATGACCTTTTCCCACATGAACTACAGAAGGAAACGTATGTACAAATTTGTCTTAATGTAAGGCTTTCTCTAGATGCTTGTATTTTCTAGAGAAATCCCAAAATACCCATATGTAGTTCTGCATGATGAGATAGGGGACCAGTTTAGTTTTTACATTTCCCACAAAAATTTTCATCAGCTATTTCTGATTCAGCAGAATATCAAGGGAGTAGGTGAGCCCTTTCTACTGGGAAACAAAGTCTGTGATGCACTCGTCATGCCTCTTATTTCAATTTAAGAGGTCTACTATAATCGTCTTCCTGGTGGTGGAGCTAAATAGGTAAAGAAACAGCCTATGAAGATCCTCTCAACTGGCTACTGAACCAATGGGTAGCTGGTTGTACCAGACAAACGTGGGCTCTTCCAATGTTGGTATAAAACACCGAAGTTTGGCGTCCTCCTGCTATGCTGGAGTTCCCAGCATGGGTCAATACATTGAGATGAAGTGGTCCAGATGCTGCAGCGGATCACCCGTCCCATTAAATATGAAAAATATAGGATTTTAGACACTGGTGGATGTTGGTATATCATCCACCCATACCAGATATGGCTTTCCATGAGATAGAATTTACACCAGTAAAGTTTCCAAAGCCTTGAGGTGGGAAATGAGAGCTTCCATTGGATCATCTGGGTGGGTATTCCTATCCCGATGAGGATCCCTAACCACCAGTGCATTAGCATGTTCTTCAATGTGATAAGTAGGCCCCATAACTCATGGAGAGGCTAGTGGGATGACCTGCAGAGTGGCTGGGGGAACCAGAGATGGGTCATGTAGATTATCATGCCACTCAGAAGGATTTAGTGATGCATGTCGTGCACTCTTACCATAACATCCATCTTCTACCATGTCTAGGTGGGTAGGGTGGTCATTGTCACCTAGAGAAAACTTGTTGAGGAAAGGGTGTACCTTCCCCTACTTCCCCAGTCGAGGATTACCATAATCTGTTCTTTGTTTTGTAGAACATTAAGCAAGAAGGTCATTGACCATCTTTTTATTCTTCGCGATATGTTGGCACAACGTGGAATTTTCAGGATCATAATATATCTTATATACTGAGCCAGAAGGGGTGGTGGGTTTGATGGATCCAAGATTCTCTTTTCACATATTGGGATTCTGACCAAGGGCTAACCACTAGGTAGGTACAAGATGACATGGTAAATTTCCTTGCTGGAGAGTGACCCTTCCCGATGGATCCAATAGGTGTGGTAGTCCCTCCGAGGGTAATTTATCTTAAATGAGATCTATCTCATTATCTCCCTCTAATAGGTCAGTCAGGTTAACCATGACTGTACCGGAAGGAATATCCACAATATTTCCTAGAAAGTTGAGTAGGTGCTAGATAGAACTTGAATGAATGGCCGCATACTAGCCCCAACCACATATCTGAACGTGGGGGGAAGCCTCCTTGATAATTCTATGTAGAACTTTAAAGATTTGAACTCATTTTTGTTGTAGGATCCGATGGAGACATGGTGACTCGGTGTGTTGGGATATAGGTAGTGCAACCAAGTCTACCATATGACATTGTTGGGAAATATCTTCATAGTGTTATAGATTCTAGGGGTAAGACACCAACTGATAATAGAGAAATGACTTCTTTTCCTAGAGGGTTTGAAGAAAGAACACGACGTCCCCCTGGGTAAGAGATTATGGAATACTGATGTTTGCGGTTTCTACTAGACAGAACATTTTTGGGAAATTTTCCACTGCAAGGTTGTCCCACATCCTCCACGGCTCAAACTTAGGGTCTGGTCCTTGTTTTTCCCACTCATCGACTGGGGGTAGCTGAGGGACCGGTAAAGGTACTGCGGTGGACTATTGAGATTGAAGACTGGACGGTAGAGAATATGAAGAGTGATCTAACAAACTACCTTATCTTCGATTGTCCTCTAAATAATGTGATGAATTCACCACCACATCTTAGTAAGATAGACTAGAGATCATAGCATCCTGTCCAGGGGATACGGTTACTAACGGTGGGTCATTCTGTCTCTCTTCCTCCATCGGTCCCCATAATAACTATCTAAGATCTTTGGATGAGGTAGATAATGATCCCATTGACGATAGGGAATATTTCCTAGCCAGGTCTCAAAAAGATGCCAAATATTTCTCCTCTTGTACGTATCTTTAGAGGGAGATAGGAATATAGTGGACCTCATATTCTTGATGGATGAGGGTTGTACAACTTTTTCATATCTCGAAAGTTGAAATAGAAGACCAGGGTGAGGGTACCATTACCAAATCACATTCTACCTCAAAATATGATAAGTAGGAATGTTTAATCATGGTCTAAAATGTCTCGGTATTCTTATTTTGGTAGTGGCGACCAGCCCTCCTAACCAAGGATGGTTTATCCAGACATGGTAGGTTTTCAACATGAGGAGGACCTACGGATGAACTGAGGATGGGTTAGAGAGTAATTCCTCTTGGGTAAGATGGGGAGCGAGGAGCACCCAACAAAATGTCAAAGGGAACACGTGGAGGGCCTCCATTTTTTGTTGGTTAGTGTGCGGGGGGAATCTTCGCAGGAAGTGTTGGAGCAGTTAGGACCTCTGCTGGAGCTAGTGGGAACATGGGAAGTACTTCAATGATTGTTTCACCTAGTAGTGAATGTACGAGGGGGGGGGGCTTCGTACTGGTCAAACCAAACAAGGGTTTGACCTTTGTGTTGGACACTAAAAAAGAGGGACAGACCTCCACTTCTCTAATTTCTATAATGAGGAGGACCTTTATTGGTTATGGTTAAAACACGGGGAAGACCCCCACGTTGATGGTTAACTAGGAAAGGGGGATCATTGCATCAGCAATCTATGATAGGAGGAACAACTCTATTCCTAGGATCACGGGTTCAGAAGAAACCTTTGTGTTGTATGTTAGTGCGGTGGGGAGGACCTCCACTCAGACTGGAAGTGGCTTGGGGAGGACCTCCATGATGAGATTTGGAGTAGGGATGACTCATGCTCTCATTGGTGGTGGCACGAGTATGATCTTCACACAGGATATCATCTTCGTGGGTCATCCCGCTATTGGCGCTGCTTGTGTGGGTGACCGGGAGAGTCATCCCAACCTGCCCATGGGGTGGTCGAGGCCTCGATCTAGGATGGGCGTGTAAGTGCCCCTATTCAAAATAAATGAGGCATTAATGGTATATATTTATGGTGGCATGGTCCATTGTAGATGTTGATGATGATGCACCCTAAAGGGTGTCCTCTTTAGCTTTCACATGACTTTGGCATTGAGTTAACCAGATTGGGGCGGTGGTGCAGTTGTATGACTCACCTCCTCCTAAGCCTATATGTCCAGGTGGTGGCACTTGTGTAGCCTGGTGGGATCCCTCCTTGGTGGTCCCTGGGATGGGATCACATCTTGGATGGCTTAGACACCCATCTCCTCATTGGGATAAGGGATTTAGTCGTTAGTACATTCTGGGGAGAGGCTCCCAAAATAGTTATAAGTTGGAGTGGGGAGTAGTGGCTCCCTACATGTCCCTTGAGGGTAGAAGCAACGACGAGGTACTGAATCCACGAGGTCCTGTTGGACCATATCCCGAGTTGGGATAATCCTTTATTCCTCATATTTCCAGACGAATTGGTTAATCACCACCCTCTGAATGTGTTTGGATGGTGAAATAGAGCGTGGTCTCCTAGTAGCCATGGATGTGGAGGCCGTTATAGAAGAGGTGGAGCCACACATGATTTTCATGATAGTGTTTCTGTTACACCCCAGGTAAATAATGAATATTACATTTTTATATTTATCCCTATTTTTGAATAAAATTTTAATATTAATTTAAAGTGAACGCTATGCTTGATGGCTTACCCAATACGCAACAATGAGTTCCTTTGAAATCTTACGTTGCACTATAACAATAAAATTATATTATTTTAAATGGTAGTTAACGCCTAGCCATTGTAATGGAGGGAATGAACAGAACTAACTAAAAAATGATTATATATGTTTGTCAAATATTTTTACTTTTTTATAATAAATGTTAGAGGATTAGAAATGTGAATGAATCCAATTTTAAGCGTAAACATTCTAATATTCTTTAAAAGGTCGATTAACCGCCTTTTGATGGAAAACCTCTTTTAAATCCACTTTTTGACAAATTTATGTGTTACATTTGACAAAATAAAATTCTTCTTTAGAATTGGGACATCAAAATTTACTTTGTGTAAATTTTTGGTATTTTTCCGAAAAAGTTCAATTTTTAATGAATAGTGAAAACTGTTGTATTTTAATTCAAAAGATCTTTTAATCTAATTTATTTATATGATTATATTATCTTTTGAATTGGTTTTAAAGTGAAATTAGAATATATTTTTACAATTTAATCCAATAGTGGTTGTTGGAATTAATTTCACTTTGAAATTGGACTTAAACTAGTGTCAATCTTTTGATACATTTTGTTTCATAAAAACACGCTATTTGTTTTGAAAGCAGGAATTAATTATTAAATTAATTAATGAAACTTATATTTTTTGAATTTTGTAAAATATACATCATTTTTGAATTCAGAATATCAAATATCTCTTACGGTGAACTTTTGGTAATTTTCTGAAAAAACTTCAATTTTTGATGAATAGTGAAACCACTAAGTGGTACTTATAAAAATTGATTTTCCGTTTAAATGAAATTTTGCCATCTCTGTGTTTTTAATTTCAAAAATCCAACATACATGGTTGTCATTAAGAAGTAAAATGTGGTTCAATGGGATTAAAATAATTTTTTGGTGAATAGTAACTTATTAAGTTTTTAATCGTGATTAGAGGTAATTAGTGTAGTTTAAGGTAAGAATAATGTTTTAATAAAATTAAATGACCTAGACACATGTCCTACCCTCATTGGATGTGTCATGGACGACCCATAAAATCCATGGGTTAACTTGGGGACCCCATGGAGCCACTTTGGTTGGAAAAAGAAAAAAAAAACTTTTTTACTTAATGTTAAAGTAAAAATGAGACAAACATGAAATGTTTTACTAAATCAATTTTTACATGGGGTTATACAAGTTATAATTTTGACTATAAGTATTAATTGGAAAGATAAAAAGATTTCCTAAATCATAGTAGTTTTTTTATAATTTTTAGACATTAAATAAATTGAATTATTTATGACATCATGATGATACAATGATGACCTCATTATTTAACGATTTAAATAAAATGGAAAGATAATGTAAAATATAAGACCTACACATGTCAATTTGGGACCATTAAAATCCGAAATTCATTCTAAAATAAAGTAACATTTCTTTACTTTCCAAGAGTGTCCCTCCTCTCCTCTTATAAAAGGCCCCCACCTCTACCTCCTTACCCACAATTCCAAAGCCTTTGGCTCGGCCAAACCCTTCCCATTTTGTCTCTCCACATCCCTCTATTACTCCTAGAATCCCCAATTTGGTCAAAAGTCTACACAAGGAAGCCTTTGAGCTCAAACCAAAGGGAGTTACCTGAATTTAAGGTAATGTCTTCACTTGTGTCCTTTTGTTTTATTTTGCGTCTCCAACACCCTAAAATCTTTTTATTCATTTCTTTTGTAACAACTCCAGTATATTAAATATACTAGGTTGTTTTTATAAGAATTATTTGAGCTACACTTACACACACCTTTGTCTAATGGTTAAAGAACTACTATTTCTGTGGTTGGCGATTTTCTGCCTCATGAAACGATGATTGTTCAATATTCTTTTAACAACTTTAATGGTGGCCATTATGATGTCACTGTATTTTATATATGATATTTATGGTATTTATGTTTACTATATGCTTCTTTATTTTATATTTAAACCATACCTTTGTTCTTTTCATGTTGTGTAAATGCGATAATTTCATATGAGGAAGTGTGGACTACCGCCCCCTCAAGTGATGTGACTCATACATGCAATACATGGAACGTATAAAGAATGAAATTAATAAACATATGTGACCTATATAACATATATATTATACTGTAATTATAATATATATATATATCATTTATTTTTATTTCCGTTAATATGACAAAGAAAAAATGAAAGTAGCATTCATGCATACGTACGGCCTACCGTCTCCATGAACGGTGCTTTTCGTTTTTTATCTCCAAATGATATGGAATAGTATAAAATGAATATGTACTGGATATATATGATATTTTAATCATTAATACTATTCTGGATATTATTTACTTATAACTACATGGACAATCATTTTTCAAACAAGTTCAATTTTTGACTCATGTACCAAACATCGACAAAAACGTCTGATATGAACTCATATTATTAAAAAATTATTATAACATTAAAATATGTTATATGAACTGAATAATAATATTTATAGGAGGTCCTTAAGCAATTATAAATTTACCAAAGTTTATTATTCATGAATATAATGAAACGAAAAAGACAAGTTGGACTTGAGGTAAGGGATATGACTCCTCTCTTTCTTTTAAAGTACACTCTTTTATGTCATTCATTTTAAAGCTCACCTTTCTTGTTATTGGGATATTATTTTATATTAATATTACTGTAATTTTTATGTTCATATGATGAGAGACCCTATTCCCTCTCATCAATCCATTTTGAAGTTTTATGTGGTGTCGTTAGGCTGCCGAGTTTTCGTAAGGGATTTTTCATCTCACTTTTATTCCCGTGAGATTTATGCTACATTTGCCACAATTTCCTTTGAGTGGTGTATGTACTGCCCATTATTATACACTTTTTGTAGTATAATTTAATTTATTTGTGTTCATATCTTCATTGTATGACCCTTCTTCCATGGGGTGTACGTTTAGAAAGTTACCCAACTCAGTAAGGGGACCTTTCACCCTCCACTTTTTAAAAGACTTCATTTGTTATGTCTTTTAATTCACACACTATTATGTTGGGATATGTTCTTTTATATCCTTATTGATGTAAATTTTATGTCCAAGTGATGAGATGCCCTTTTTATCTGTCATCAACTCATTTTCTGAATTTTGAAGTGATGTCGTTAGGCTGTCGAATTTTACCAGGGGAACTTTTTAACCTAATTTCGATTTCTTTGGGTTCAACATTTAGTTATTGAATATGTCATCCTTTGAATATGTTTGAATGAACTTTTATTGTGTTACACTTATTATCCACTTATATTGGGTGTATTTATATTTTTCACACATAGTTTTGAGATTGATTTATCATTAATTTAAGGATACCTTCTTTATAAGGTATTTCATCACATTTGACATTTCTATTGAGACTTCATTGTTTTTATGCACCAATTCACTCTTATATGGTGTATATACTATCCTTTGGAATATTATATCATGAATCCATTTATTCTCATGATATTATAAAGTTCTGACTAAATGTTATTCCTCAATTATTGTATTCAAGTGTCTCTAATTTTGGTAAAACCCCTTTAACCAAAATATCACTTTAAATGTTTTAATTATTTGTTCTTATTAATATCCATGTTTTCAAAATGGTTTTAAGGATTTATTTATATGGATATTATTGGTTTAAAATTTTAAAAGATTCAAGGTGGTATGGGACACTTTGACTCAAAAATCACTTTATTAAATGTTTTAAATGGTTTTAGAAATGGTTTCTTTTTGAATGGATTCATTATTTCAATATACTAAAATGTTATATTGTGATTGAAATGTGGAAATGTTATGTTTCCTTTATGAATGTTTTATGTGATATGTTTATGTTATGGTTCTTGGGAATTTTTATGAAAATGGGTGGTTCCGTGATAAACTAAGGGCGGGTGAGCCCGATATAGCTCTCCAATGCATTGGGTAACGCGAAGTAGTGAAACGTTAAGGTTTCTCCGAAGAGATTTAGGTAATATACTATGGTGGGTATTCCAAACGTAAACAAGAGGGTTACTCCCTATGTAAGAATGTTATGAATGCCTCGAGTTACCATTTATGTCTTATGATTTCTATGATTTATTCATGATTTTATGAGGTATGTTAAAGTGATTATGTTTTATGGGTAAAGTATGATTTCATTCTTATGTATACATGTACTCATGTTTCCTTTCCATATTTTCTATAACCCTTACGGAGCTTTTTATGCTCATCCCAAGTTTTTTGAAATGTTTTTCACAGGTCAAGGGAAAGGTACATGATAATATGATAATGTCAAGGAAGTGTCAATAAAGAATCCATGTTTTATTTTAAATATGTTTTCGTTGATGGGAAAAAATGAATACTATATTTATGTAACCACTTTGTTTAAATGTGGAATGTAATGCAAGTTTTATGATCTAATTCTCTAAAACTCTAAACCTGAAAAGATCCTAAATGTGTAATCTTGTAATAACTCAAGATTAAGTAATGTTTAAGGCTGGGGCCTTATAGTTGGTATCAGAGGTCGGTTTAGATAACTTTAGAGGTTAGGGTATTCTTTAAGCATAAGTGACATTTCCATAATGGTTAGGATTTCAGAAAGAGTCATATTTTTTAGATAATGTGGATGAGTAAGTATATCTTCCTCATTAGTACATGATGGTTTTGTTGATATAGTCACCATGACATTTCTGTTTTTTGTGAATGGATGGATCTAGAAGGCACTAAATTGACAATAGGTTTGAAGGAAACTGTGGTGGTTCTCTGATTAAGAGACTGGATGAAATTGGGGATTCAATGTGGAAACTCGTGGTTGTTCTAAACCAACTATCAAGGAGTCATGATCAACCACTTGAACCTTGGTATGATCTGTAATGCATCATGTACGAGATGACCAATCTATGTGGAAGTTCAGGTAATAATTATAAAGGTAACCATTAGGGTTTATATGATCCTTACTTTTGAGGTAATTATGGGTTATTATATGTTATGATTGAAAATGAATGGCATGAGATAAACTTGAGGTTAAAATATGTTATGATTATTTTTGATGATTTTATCTCGTTTTGGGGAATCTTCTAAGAATTATATAGTTTTGCAAAAATGACAACACGCAGACCATGTGACAACTGGTCGCGTCAGACAAAGTTGCGGGAATCGAACCCACAACCAAAGTGCGACCGGTATTTATCGCCTACCACTGGACTACTTGAATTCCCTGGTTAGTTTGACTAATTCTTTTTAGTTAGATGATTTTAGGAATCATGAGTAAGTTTATTTTGGGTTATCTATGTAAATGATTAACCTATCATCAAGGATATGTGATTAGGTTAATTACTTTTCAATATGATAATTTAAGTGTAACTGATGTTATTTGGAGATAAAAGTTAATTTTTACCTTGGAAGACTATGTGACTAAATCCTTCAAATATTTGGGTTTCAATATTAGTTTGGTTTACTTTGAAGAATTTTATGGACAAATTTTTTATTGAATGGTCTTCGTTGAACTTTGGGTTTTTTTGGAAAAATTTTAGAGATTAATAATAGATTTTCTTTTTATAAAGGGTTATCCTTTTCTGGATTATCTGATCTCATACTAACAATTTTGGTTTTTGTTTTGGTTTCTGTTTTTGTCTAAAGACATGGGAAATATATAGTTCTCTTATGTGGATTAGTTTATTCTCAAGAAGTCGATTATAGTACTCTTAATGCGAACAAGTCTTCCTAAATACTCGTATTTTGGAGAAAATATGAGTTTGATTAAGGAATCTAGTAAAAGTTGAAAGTCTACGTGACAAGTAAGTATGTTTCACTACGATTTAGTTAAGCTCAAAAATAAATTCCTCAATGAAGTGTAACTTAAAACGAAAATGTTGTCTATTAACTTTTCCTACTGGGGAATCGAATATCGTTTAACCCATCACAAGTTTGTGATTTTCTTGTGGTTAACTTTCTCCTAAACATGTTTTCTATCACCCTCCATCAGAACATGACCCTATGTTTTCTCCTACATGTCCATGTTTTCCTACATGTAATCCTAGTATGGGTGAACTCGGGTGACCTCTGCACTTATCTTTCTTTATTTTAAAGTGATTGTTTTACCAACTTTTGTTCCGATGTGGGACTTTAAAGGATGTTTCTTAGCCCAATTTTAAAATTGCAAGGACGCAATTCCCAAAAGGGGGGAATGATGTAACATCCCAGGTAAATAAATAATATTAAATCTTTATATTTATCCCTATTTGTGAATAAAATGTTAATATTAATTTAAAGGGAACTCTATGATTGATGGCTTACCCAATACGCAACAATGAGTTCCTTTGAAATCTTACGTTGCACTATAACAATAAAATAATATTATTTTAAATGGTAGTTAACGCCTAGCCATTGTAATGGAGGGAATGAACAGAACTAACTACAAAATGATTATATATTTTTTTCAAATATTTTTACTTTTTACAATAAATGTTAGAGGATTAGAAATGTGAATGAATCCAATTTTAAGCGTAAACATTCTAATATTCTTTAAAAGGTCGATTAACTGCATTTTGATGGAGAACCTCTTTTAAATCCACTTTTTTACAATTTTATGTGTTATATTTGACAAAATAAAATTCTTCTTTAGAATCGGGACATCAAAATTTACTTTGAGTAAATTTTTGGTATTTTTCCGAAAAAGTTCAATTTTTAATGAATAGTGAAAAATGTTGTATTTTAATTCAAAACCTCTTTTAATATAATTTATTTATATGATTAGATTATCTTTTTAATTGGTTTTAAAGTGTAATTACAATATATTTTTACCATTTAATCCAATATTGGTCATTGAAATTAATTTCACTTTGAAATTGGACTTAAACTAGTGCCAATGTTTGATACATTTTGTTTTATAAAAACACGCTATTTGTTTTGACAGCGGGAATTAATTATTAAATTAATTAATGAAACTTATATGTTTTGAATTTTGTAAAATAGACATCATTTTTGAATTCGGAATATCAAATATATATTAGGGTGAACTTTTGGTAATTTTCTGAAAAAATTCAATTTTTGATGAATAGTGAAACCACTAAGTGGTACTTATAAAAACTGATTTTCCGTTTAAAAGAAATTTTTCCATATTTGTGTTTTGAATTTAAAAAATCCTACATACATAGTTGACATTAATAAGTAAAATGTGGTTCAATGGGATAAAAATAATTTTTTGTTGAATAGTAACTTCTTAAGTTTTTAATCACGATTAGAGGTAATTAGTGTAGTTTAAGGTAAGAATAATGTTTTAATAAAATGAAATGACGTAGAAAAATGTCCTACACTCATTGGATGTGTCATGGCCGACCAAGAAAATCCATGGGTCAACTTGGGGACCCCATGGAGCCACTTTGGTTGGAAAATGACATAAATACATTTTTATTTAATGTCAACGTAAAAATGAGACAAACATGAAATGTTTTATTAAAACAATTTTTACATGGGGTTATACAAGTCATAATTTTGACTATAAATATTAATTGGAAATATAAGAAGATTTCCTACATCATTGTATTGTGTTTATAATTTTTAGACATTAAATCAATTAAATTATTTATGACATCATGATGATCCAGCGATGACCTCATTATTGAACGATTTAAATTAAATGGAAAGATAATGTAAAATATAAGACCTACACATGTCCAAAACCTATTGGATGAGTGGATTTCGAACCCTTATCACCTTATACTTGAAACACATTAATGTGGGACCATTAAAATCCGAAACACATTCTAAAGTAAAGTAACATTTCTTTACATTCCAAGAGTGCCCCTCCTCTCCTCTTATAAAAGGCCCCCACCTCTACCTCCTTACCCACACATCAAAAGCCTTTGGATCGGCCAAACCCTGCCCATTTTGTCTCTCCACATCCCTATATTACTCCTAGAAGCCTCACTTTGTTCATAAGTCTTCCCAAGAAATCCTTTGAGCTCAAACCAAAGGGAGTTACCCGATTTTAAGGTAATGTCTTCACTTGTGTTCTTTTGTTTTATTTTGCCTCTCCAAACCCCTAAACTCTTTTTATTAATTTCTTTTGTAACAACTCCAGTATATTCAATATACTATTATGTTTTTATAAGAAGGATTCGAGCTACACTTACACACACCTTCGTCTAATGGTTAAAGAACATACTGTTTCTGTGGTTGGCGATTTTCTGCCTCACGAAATGATGATTGTTCAATATTCTTTTAACACCTTTAAAGGTGGCCATTATGATGTCACTGTATTTTATATATGATATATATGGTATTTATGTTTACTATATTCTTCTGTATTTTATATTTAAACAATACCTTTATTCTTTTCATGTTGTGTAAATGCGATAATTTCATATGAGGAAGTGTGGACTACCGCCCCCTCAAGTGATGTGACTCGTACATGCAATACATGGAACGTATAAAGAATGAAATTAATGAACATATGTGACCTATATAACATATAAATTATACTGGACTTATAATATATATATATATATATATCATTTATTATTAATTCTGTTAATATGACAAAGAAAAAAATGAAAGTAGCGTTCATGCGTACATACGGCCTACCGTCTCCATGAATGGTGCTTTTTGTTTTTTATCTCCAAATGATATGGAATAGTATAAAATGAATATGTACTGGATATATATGATATTTTAATCATTAATACTATTCTGGAAATTATTTACTTATAACTACATGGACAATCATTTTTCAAACAAGTTCAATTTTTGACTCATGTACCAAACATCGACAAAAACGTCTGATATGAACTCATATTATTAAACAATTATTATAACATTAAAATATGTGATATAAACTGAATACTATTATTTATAGGATTTCCTTAAGAAATTATAAATTTACCAAAGTTTATTATTCAGGAATATAATGAAACGAACAAGACAAGTTGGACTTGAGGTAAGGGATCTGACTCCTCTCTTTCTTTTAAAGTACACTCTTTTATGTCATTACTTTTAAAGCTCATATTTATTTTTATTGGGATATTATTTTATATTACTCTTACTGTAATTTTTATTCTCATATGATGAGAGACCATATTCCCTCTCATCAATCCATTTTGAAGTTTTAAGTGGCGCCGTTAGGCTGCCAAGTTTTCATAAGGGATTTTTCATCTCACTTTTATTCTCGTGAGATTTATGCTGCATTTTCCACAATTTCCATTGAGTGGTGTATGTACTTCCCATTATTATACACTCTGTGTAGTATAATTTCATTTATGGGTGTTCACATATTCATTTTATGACCCTTCTTCCGTGGGGTGTACATTTCGAAAGTTACCCAACTCGGTAAGGGGACCTTTCACCCTCCACTTTTTAAAAGACTTCTTTTGTTATGTATTTTAATTCACATACTATTATGTTGGGATATGATCTTTTATATCTGTATTGATGTAAATTTTATGTCCAAGTGATGAGATTCCCTTTTTATCTCTCATCAACTCATTTTCTGAATTTTGAAGTGATGTCGTTAGGCTGTCGAATTTTACCAAGGGAACTTTTTAACCCAATTTCGATTTCTTTGGGTTCAACATGTAGTTATTGAATATGTCATACTTTGAATATGTGTGAATGACCTTTTATTGTTTTACACTTAATATCCACTTATATTGGGTGTATTTATAATTTTCACACATAATTTTGAGATTGATTTATCTTTAATTTAACGATACCTTCTTTATAAGGGATTTCATCACATTTGACATTTCTATTGAGACATCATTGTTGTTAGTACCAATTCACTCTTATATGGTGTATATACTGTCCTTTGGAATATTGTATCATGAATCCATTTATTATCATGATATTATAAAGTTCTGACTAAATGTTATTCCACAATTATTGTATTCAAGTGTCTCTAATTTTGGTAAAACCCCTTTAACCAAAATATCACTTTAAATGTTTTAATTATTTTTTCTTATTAATATCCATGTTTTAAAAATGGTTTTAAGGATTTATTTTAATGGATATTAATGGTTTAAAATTTTAAAAGCTTCAAGGTGGTATGGGACACTTTGATTCAAAAATCTCTTTATTAAATGTTTTAAATGGTTTTGTAAATGGTTTATTTTTGAATGGATTCATTATTTCAATATACTAAAATGTTATATTGGGATTGAAATGTTGAAATGTTATGTTTCCTTTATGCATGTTTTTTGTGATAAGTTTATGTTATGGTTCTTGGTCATTGTTATGAAAACGGGTGGTTCCGTGATAAACTAAGGGCGAGTGAGCCCGATATAGCTCTCCAATGCATTGGGTAATGCGAAGGAGTGAAACGTTAAGGTTTCTCCGAAGAGATTTAGGGAATATACTGTGGTGGGTATTTCAAACGTAACCAAGAGGGTTACTCCCTACGTAAGAATGTTATGAATTCCTCAAGTTACCATTTATGTCCTTTGATTTCTATGATTTATTCATGATTTTATGAGGTATGTTAAATTGATTATGTTTTATGGGTAAGTTTGATTTCATTCTTATGTATACATGTACTCATGTTTCCTTTCTATATTTTCTATAACCCTTACTGAGATTTTTATGCTCATCCCAAGTTTTTTGAAATGTTTTTCACAGGTCAAGGGAAAGGTACATGATATGATGATAGTGTCAAGGAAGTGTCAAGAAAGAATCCATGTTTTATTTTAAATATGTTTTCGTTGATGGGAAAAAATGAATACTATCTTTATGTAACCACTTTGTTTAAATGTGGAATGTAATGAAAGTTTTATGATCTAATTCTCTAAAACTCTAAACCTAAAAAGATCCTCAATGTGTAATCTTGTAATAACTCAAGATTAAGTAAGGTTTAAGGCTGGGGCCTTATAGTTTCCCCATCCCCTACATTGGTGGGTGGATTATGATCGGTTTATAGACACAACATATTGGGTCCCACAAAGCAGGGAGATTTAATCATTAGTTATGAAAGAAGGAAATCGACATCTAGTGCCCCAGTGCCATTCCATTTTCTATGGTTGTTAAGAAGGATCCACGCTGACAACATTGAAAACCGGGATGTCCAACATTCAACTTCCCCAATCTCTAGTGAGTTTCACACCAGGCCCACTATTTACTTGGAGGGGCCTGGCATCAGATAGATGGATCTAGTGACATGATTATCCACTGATGTCTTGAACACTTCTAATATCCACATTTAGGGGAAGAAATTTCACATCAGGTTCACCATTTATATTTCTGATACTTTTTTTGGGGTGTGCATCTATCCATGGGGACGTGATGAATGTTTCCATATATTCCCACATTCTAAAGGAGGGCAACATTGGTTGCTTATTTAGGGACATTTTATCCTTAATTGAAATGGGAAGACGGGATGTCAGTTCCTCCTTCTTTGGATTCCTCCTCACAATTTGTCACCTAGTTTGGGTCTCCCTTGAATATTAAGACATTGTTCATGAAACTCTTCATGTTCCCATATATTTGTGGGTGCCGGTTAATTACACTACTTCGGAAAGGACATTCTGAGGGTTCGATTCAGGACAACAACCTTTTATTGGGGGAGTAGAAATGTTGTACATCGCCGACATGTCTGGATGTTGAAACATTGATGTGTCTAGGTTTCTTCCCCTAATTATAGGGATTCTCGAGTGTGTGGAATCATGAGGAATCCCATGTAGAGTGCGGGGATTTATATGCCATAGGCATGAATTTAAGGATTTCCTCATCTTCCCATTTTTGAAAAAGGGTATTCCGCAAGTTAAAATATAGAGGAGACGAATCAAAACGATCAGAACACTGATAGGAGTGGATCATATGGGTACATCCCCAAGAGGGAGCTCCCGAGGGTTTAATAGATGATTCGATTAAAACGTCTAACGAATATGGATCCGAGGATGCTTGAGTCCCTATAAAGGGGACTCTAGGGTTTACCATTGGCTGGGACTAAACCTCAAGGAGGTTTCCTATATACCATGTCCCATGAGATAAGGATAAAAACCCACATAGTTCGAAGGGGTAATGAATCGGGGTGTACACAAAGGACAAAAACCCGGAGGCATGTTGGGGATTACACATAGATAGTGGCCCATCAAAATAGGGACATTCTTGATTTGATGATTATGGATTGTGTGGGACTTATGCATGGTTATCTACCTAGGTGGATGGAATGATCTTACTGGGTGTTGGAGGCCCGGGTAGGAATCAAGATGGATGATGGAAGGTTGATTGAAGTGGGGATTGAACTGACATGAAGGTGACAGTAGATTTGGGATTGATCCTTAGAGTGGGTTCTTATGCACCCCTATAGTGGGGAATCAAATTTCACATTGTTCAGTGGGGTGATGGGACACATGAGGAGGTGGCCTATGACAATGGACGCATAGATGGGACCCAAAGGAAGTAGAACCTACGGGTTGGGGCATGACCTTCACGAAACACAAAGGGATCAAGGGAGAGACTAATATGAGACTTGATTGATGGGATTGAACCTTATGGATTCTTACTACATATCCATGTGGAAGGGAATCAAAGTACATGCAGTTCATGATGGGGCATGGAATCAGGGTGTACACATGGGAAAGTGACCCGACAACATGTTGGGGCTTATGCCAAGTTAGCGGCTCGGGTTGATCTGATGCTCGGGGGGCAAGCCAGCAATGTGGGTCTCAAAAAAGGGTACTAAAATGGCTTACTGTTTGTTGGGATTGAACCACATGGATGCTTCCAACATACCTTGTCTCGGAGATAGGGATAAAAACCCACATAGTTCAAATGGCTTTTCCAGTGTTTGGGGTTGAACTGTAGAGATTCATCCCACTAACCTACTTAGGAGATAAATATCACAACCCAACATGTTCTAATGGGTTTACCAGTGTTGGGGGTTGAACCTTAGGGAGGATTCCTATATACCCTATGTAGGAGACACAGATCAAAACCCACATAATTATAATGGGTTTACCAGTGTTTGGGGTTGAAGCTCATTGAGGCTTCCTACATACACTACCTAAGTGAAATGGATCAATACCCATGTAGTTCAAATGTATATAGTTTAGTGTCATCCTGGATAGAAAGGGGGAATAAAGTTTAACGTCATGTTGAATGGGGGTTAACCAATGTAATGTGGTCAGGACTGATGGGTGATGGGATTGAACCTCAGGGAGGCTTCTTACATACCTTTCATATAGAGGTAAATGATCAAAGTACACGTAGTTTAGAGGGGGGTTGGGGATTACACATTAATTCATCCCAGGAAGGATTCCACGGTCGATGCTTTATCTAAACCCATATGAGTCATTCTTGGTGTGTGAAACAAGAGGCAGAAAAGACCCAATGACCACGTCATGAAAGGTGCATACACAAGGAATGAAGCATGGCTTACATGTGGTTAGAAGCCTTAGGGAGATGAAGATTTAAACTTACTATAGGATGGAGGCCTGATGGTGATAAATCCAAAAGGGAGAGGGATGGGGTAACAAAGATCATAGTTCCCATCTCTCCATTTCCCTTTGTGCAAGGATGAAAAGAGGGGCAAGGATGCTACCTCCCACCAGAAATGATAAGGGATTGCACCTAGATGGTTTCAATTCCCCAAGGATAGATTTCATTCAATCAAAGAAGATATAATTCCATGTGGGAAATTATCTCACTCTCGTCGAGACCAGTGGATGTGGAAAATTCCTGAGGTTGGGAACCACATGAATATTGTCTGGGGTGAGGATGCAGTTTAATGTCATCTGCTGAGGATGATGGTTCTTGTAAAGTTAATTTCATGTAGCTTAGACGATGGGGATTTACTCCTCACCCCTATGACTTATATAACTGATACCCTCTAAAACTTAGGGAAGGTAAGGCATCCCCAATGCCATGATAGAATATGGTTGTGGAGTGATCCATTGAGGGGATCACATTAGCATGGCTGTGATAATAAGTAATAGTCATTAGAATTCTTATTCAAAGATGCATGAGGCTATTCAACTCAATATGAAGTATTAACCAAAGGACCTTGAAATCACTTCTTATAAGACTGTATGGCTATACAGGAGAAGGGTTTGTAAGGAAAAGGGTTTATAGGAAAGGACCTTGTGAAGCTATGGTTCTATACAAGGCATAGGGACTTAATGAAAAGGTATGTCTCATGAAGCAGAGTGTCCTAGCCTAGGTTTGGATTATAGATTCTTGTGAAGGGTGCTTCGCAAAGTGAAAAGGATTTCACAGAGTAAGAGATCGTGGAGCATGGATGCCTTAAAATTTGCAGCACTGTGAAGTGATATACTTCATGATGCAAAGTGATCCTGCTATAGCATGGGCCCACATGTTCATGGAAGGTTCTTTGCAAATCATGAGTGCTTTACTAAGACCCGAGTCCCTTTAGGGATCTCCTTCCTTTGCGATGACCCATGGGCTCGGCGAAGGGCATCCGTGCTAGAAGAGGTGTTCTATTTGATATAAGTGAAAACTATTTCTCAATGCTTAAGTAACTTGAAGAGATAAATTTTCTCATTGTTTTACGAAGAAAATGGTGCTTCGTGATTTGAGATCTGAGAAGGCTTAAGTTTGGGGTATTCACCCTTTTGGTTTTGAGGGAAGCCGAGAATTTATAGGAAAGAGGCGGTGTGATGCTCTGACATCTCATTGAAAAAATGCATGGTTATTTTTAATTTGAAGTAGATTTCCTAAAGTTTTTTTGTAACTATAGAGTTGACCCTTATCCCATACTTGGTATAGAGGTCTCCTTAATTATTTCTTCATTTCTCACCTAGGCATCATTCAATTTACAATGGATTGCAGAGGTGATATGGTTCCCTCTACAGTGGAAAGATCTCTGTCAATTGGGTCATAACCCTAGAGCCTTCCAACTCTTTTACATTGCAGTGATCACAGAGGGGTCCTTGGCTTTGCACCGGCTGTGGCGCTGAGGGGATTCGTGAAGGCCTCAGTGTTGAAGGGCTTCGTGAAGGCTTTTCGTGAAGCAGCTCATTTGGAATTGGTGTTCTCCTTGTGAATTGTTTCCTCTAAACCTATTTTGGCGCCCAAAATTATATCAAGTGAATGTTTTGGTGAATAGGGAAAAAGAGGGACATTTCATGATATTTTTACAATTTTCTTTACCTCCTTGAAGATATGGGAATGGCATCATCATGATAGTTCACTTCATCCACTTTCAATTCACTTGTAAAAGTTGTAGGATGTCATGATAGAATTTTTTATGGGGTTTCTTATGAGATTAATGAGTTTTGAAACATTATGGGTGGTTTTTTATTGCCAAAAAAAATTTCGTCCTTCTTACTGATATATGAGACTCACTTATTTCACAAGCTGGGAAAGATGTATGTCCATGAAATAAAACACCTATATTCATTTACCTTGAATTTTTTTTTGATATAGATTTATTATTTTTTTCATGTTATTTTGGGATTTTAGAAGTCCCTAGGGACTCATATACGATTAAAAAATGTAATTTTCGTAGACATGTGGACCTTCAGATCGAACGATCCATATACTAGAGGATATGCTTGAAGCTTGCATCCTATACTTTTATTTATCTTAGTATATTCACCTAGCCTTGGTAAATTTTATATAAAATAAAATTCCCAAATATTTGATTCATATGGAACCTTATAAGGCTCTTTATGGGAGGAAATATTGTTCACCACTCTACAGGAATGTGGATGATGAGGCAATGGTTTTGGATACTAGTATGGTAAAGGAGAACTTCGAGAGAGTGTAGCTGGTACTATAGAGTATTATCATAGCTCAAATATAGTATATTTCTAGTTTTAACCATAGGAGGAGACCTTTTGAGTTGTATATAGTAAACTGGGTTTTTATTGGAATTACTCCTTATTTAAGCCATTAATATTTTAGGAAACTAGGTTAGCTACCACCATATTATGGGAGACCCTTTATGTTTACTAAGTGGGTTGGGATAGTGGTGTTCCATCTAGATATTCCTTCTTGATATTGAGTTATGAAAAATGATTCTTGTCTCATATATTTAATGTTTATTCTATAATTATTTTAATTTTATCAATTATGAGGATGTTGAGATGGATCCTGATGCATCATATTGGTAATGTCTAGTGTAGATCATATACTAGAGTGAGAATGTCCTTTGAGGTAATATGGTACCAATTTTTTGGATCTTGATGCACCATAAATAGATAGAGGTGGATAATTATTAGTGGGAGGCTGATGTTTGAGCTCTCCAGCATTGGTTGTTTGAGAAAGACCCATTCGGATGCTTCTCATGGACTAGATTTATAATGACTGAGTTTTTCTTTCATGCATATTACATATTTTTTTATTAATATTCATTACATTACACATAATCATTGATAAGGATCATAATATTTTAGTTCCATTGGATACTTAGAAAAAATTATTTGAATTTGGTGAATGATCTTCAATATCTCGCATAAAGATATTCTCCTTTAGTAATCCTACTTAAAACAATTCGTTATAACCTAGGTAAGGATACATAAGAAACAGTCCACTCAAATGCCCCCTAAGGGTAAACATGGAATATTTATAAGCCTATCATGATAATAAGTGTATGATAATGTGATCATAACGTTATAAGATCATACCCTTCATATTAATAATCATAAACATGAATCATGGCATAAATATTAGTAGTTCATAAGGCATTATTTTTAATGAAATCAAAGAGCATAATCCATGAGATCATAACATTGGAATAAGACATGAAATTTTTGTGTACACATAAACCTATAACTATGTGAACATGTATAAATAGTAAAAATATTATTCATTAAATTAAGGACAAAAAATTAGGACCTTATATAAGCATATGTACATGTAAACCAAGTCCACCTGTAAAATAATGGACATGAAAACCAGGTCTACGTATAGAATTGTGGATACAAAATCAGCTTTATAGATAACATAAATACCTCCTGGATTATCTTTATTTCGCCAATACATTGGAGGTAGATATAAGTCCCACACATCACATAATTAATACCATAAATATTTGTGCCATACTAACATAAATCATATCATAACCCATAAAAAGAAATTGGTTACATAAACATTCCATCAATACATAACTCATGGAAAAGAAAAAAAAATCATAAGTATTAATCCAATATAAAAATAAAACATTAATATAAATAATAGTAATGGTATCACTGAATCATATCCCTAGTAAAATATATGTAGCATCATATAATGTTGTCTTATAAGGAAAATGGTTTTAAAATATTACTTGAAAAAATTCTTCAGGAAAATATACTTTCATTTATAAAAAAGGATTTTTAAAACATAAAACATTTATAAAACCATTTTCATTTAAGATACACATTAAAATTTTAAATTAAATCTTTGAAAACCATTTTCAACTTCTTTTTTAGTCCTTTTTACTTGAAAATACATTAAATATCATTTAAAACACTTTTAAAATTTCATTGAAAATATTGTTTTAAAGAAACACAAATTTATGACTGAAGAGAGAATAAAATTACATGAAACTTATAATTTCGTGAAAATAAATGGCAGTATATATTCCCTATAAAATAATATTGGTACATAATATAACATTTTTCTCAAATAAAGAAAATTTTGAGAAAATTCCCCTGCCAATTTGGTAACATTTGAACTATAAACCCCATGAAATATGGATCATGAAATTGATATGTAAATAAAAATAAATTTAAGTATAAGGATAATATATTACATTAATTTCAATTTTATTCACCAATAAATAGAAAAGAGTGGTGAATATGGAATCACTAAAACAAATGCCGGTCCTACTGGAGGTTTTTTTCCGGTTTAGCGGCGGTTTAAACCGCCGCTATATTGTGTGGCGGCGGTTTACAAAAACCGCCGCTAAGTTTGGCGTCAGCAATCTATTAGCGGCGGTTTTTTCGATTCCGCGGCGGTTTTAGAAATGTGTCGTAGGTCCGTCATTTAGAGGCGGTTTCTCTTCATTTAGCGGCGGTTATATGGGTATCTTATTCGCGGCGGTTTTAACCGCCGCTAAATTCAGGCGTTTGATGCGCCTATTCTGCGGCGGTGAATACCGCCGCTAAATATCAACATAATATATTTAGTGGCGGTTTTAACCGCCGCTAAATGCTCACAGGTATGGCATTAGCGGCGGTTAAAACCGCTGCTAAATGTTGAACTGGAAAAAAAAATATTGGATCTGCTCCACCACTGCCCTAAATTTTCCAAAACCACAGCCACATCTCACCCATCAGCCCCACATAATATCACATCCACACATATTTGTAATGTACAACAACTTACAACATTATTGCATCATTACCGTTTCATATTCCATCACTAAAAGAATACTACCACAAACCACTACACACAAAAACCAACATCCTCATAATAGTGACCATAACATCTCATACCATAATAAAAACCAACATTAAAAACACCATCCCTCAAAGACAAAACCACACCATAACAAGAAACATGTATCTCACTATGAGAACCAAATTCCCCCATAACACATCCACAATTAAAAACAAATTGTGAAACCAAACTTGTTGGTTCCATCATACTTCAAACCCATTAAATCCCACACAAAAAAAGATGAACAACAGACAACCAAATGTACACAAGAATATATTTCAAGATATATGAAGACAATTTCACATTAATTCATCATCTCATGTGGTTGTTTTTTCATAAATATCAAAATTTTCAATGTAATTGATTCTTATAAAAATATACCTATTATTCCTTTTTCGATGGATGAGTTAAAATAATCATCCAAAAGAAGATTTTATAAATAAACAAATAATACATTCAGGAATCACAAGGAAGAAGAGAATGATACTGTGGAATAATAATGAAAACCCAAATATCTAGTAACCATATTTGAAATCACGGATCACGTAAAATCCATTTCAAAATCAATTAGTTATTTTTTCTTTGATTTATCTCAATTACCCACCCACATGGAGAAAACCATGATAATTTCATAAATGGTAAAATCAATAGAGATTAAGGACACCCTAATAGAATATACTATATTTATTTCTACACAAAAAAATGGAAATGAGAAGGAGATGTAATAGCCTATATATACCAAGGTAATGCTTTGATCAGTAACACAACCCATTTAGAGAATGGAGGAATAATGGAGGGGGACTAAAAACAACATCAAACTTCACATCACGGTGCAATCAAATGAAGAATGGTAGTAAAGAACATACCTAGAATTGCATGTTTGGGGAGTCCATGTCCCATATAGTGGATCAAAAAAATTAAAACCATATCTAAGGATTGATGAAACAAGATAAAAACAAGTTAATACATAATATAGAAGGATTCCCCTAATTTAAGATTCAAAATTTAATTTACCAAACGTTATTGGGTTGTTATGATTATCAAAATTCCATTTTTTTGTATCATCAAATTTGGATTCATTTAAATGATGGGTAATTGACCATTTAAAACCATGAATCATGATTATTTCAGTAATGTTGGGATACATGGATGATATTGTGAATTATTTTTATCAGTGGTTAGAGCTCCAACTGATATAACACCTCACCAATGTTCACCAAAACCTAAAAAATCCAGAACAACCTAGGAGAATCCACACTCCCTCACACAAAATATGCATACACCATCATGGAAACAACCTAAAGAACACATGATCTTTGAAATATAACTACATGGGTCTACATCTATATTATACAGTGGTATTGAAATGATCCTGATCTTCTTTTATATTTTCTATAACTATTAGGATATTTTAAGTCATGCATTACACCACACTAGAAAAATATTTTTTTATTCCCTTACATAGACACATCAAAATGTAAAAGTATACAACATACAACACAACTCATTGAATATATACACAAAAACAGATGAATGATGTATATTTTTATCGGAAAACAAAAAAAAATTGGTGTTTTATTCACCCATAATGCAACTAGGTCAAAATTAATGTTCCCAAAAAATCCCACAACTTATTGAAATTCAATTCCAGATTTCCATCGATTAGGGGATTGAAAGTAATTTTAAAGAGAGTTTAGGTAATGGATGGATTCCATATTCCTCCCAATAATGATGATATGAAATAGGAATTACATTCTAAACAATTAATTATGGTATCATGGGGAGTCCTAAAACCTCATCCATGTACAATCATTATTAATAATGTATTTAACTGGACTCCTTGATTTCTATATAATGTTATGAAATCATTATTCAATATATGATCACATATCCTCCCTAATATTGGGGATACATTGTGACCATCACAATATTTGACCCTCCACCAAAAGGATTTAATGATTGTATACATAAGGAAACATGAGAAATCAAGAAAATGTTAGGACATGGAAATGTTTGGTGGCAACTATGTGTCATAAATGTTACATATACAAACCAACTGTTATCATACTTGTTCAACACATCAACAATACTACTACTCATCATCTGATGCTGCATCGTCACCCTCTCCACCTTCATCTCCACCACCTGCTGCCACCTGTAAGAACATTATATTGAAAATTAAATATTGTTGCATATTTATAATAAAAATTAAAACCAATAAAAGTTTGCAAACTAAATGATTTTGATTTTTTTGTGATCTACCTGCTCACCACTACCCAATGCACTACCACCGGGGGCATATCTGCTCATATGCTGACGTATTTCAAGCAACTCTTTCTGCAAATCAGATATCTGATTCCCCTGCTGGTGAACTGTGTTTCGTAGAGCAGACATCTCCCTCTGAGCATCTTCAGGTATGAAATGACTATAACCAGGAGTAGATGAGGCTGAAATCCCTGATGGCATGCGAAAGACCACAGATGGTACGGGTCCCAAACCCATCCCGCGCACTCTACCAGGATGCTCCTTCCCAAGGACTTGACCAACCGGGTCATCCTGGGAGACTGAGTAGGATTGCCCAGGATTGGCATCCCATATTTCTTTAATTTTTACCTATAAATCAAATATCAATATATATTAACACAGTAAAAACTGATATTAAGTTATTATAATAAATAATTGACTTCATACCCCAACTTCTCTGGCAGGTTCATTAACAAAATTTCCATCTGTTTTTTTATGAACATCCAGCCACAGTTCTGTTCGGGATGCTTCATGCCCTAAACTCTGTGACTGCATTAAACAAAGATAAATCATCAATCAAATATGTTAAATAGATAATATTATCTTATAAATATTTAAACTAATTAAAAGATTACCAATGACATTCGGCTTCTTGAAAATCTTTTTGAACCCGCAGTGTGCGGGATTACCTGCTTCGCCCGGTTTGAAGCATTCTTTCTTGAGAGATCCTGAAATAAATAAAATTCAATTTAACTGTATTTTATTCAATGTCTATCTCCTCTTCATGTACATGTATAAATGTAAAATGAGGATAATATGATAATATATATTTCAATACCATCCGCTTCTCATCACGATGTCTATCGACAAAAACCTTCCACTGTTCTTTCAGTACCCCACTGGGTATCTTCTCATACATCTGCTGCATGGTCAACGAAGAATCGTTGACATCACACCACAACCTCCATTTGAAATCTTTCCATTTTTTTCCAAGATTTTTCAATGTCCACTTCTGTGCTATCTCATCAGCAACGGTAAAGTGGAAGAACATCTGTATACAGAAATTCATTTTGAATATATTAGTAAAATGACATTCAATTAAACCATAAAGTAATAAAATTACCTTTATCTGAGAATCATAAACTTCATTTTTCCAGTTTGGAGGCATATGCCTCCAATCATCATACGAAATAGGCAGGGAAACGGGCTCCGCTACCAACAGACCTATAATCTGACCAAGTAAACCTGCGGCGTCATCCGTCGGGACCCCATAAGAATCAAATGGCACCACTATCTTCTTTCCATGCATGTTCCAAACATCAGAACTTTTTATGTCTCTTTCCACGGTTTCATTGTCTTCATCTGCAATGAGAAAACAATTACTATAAACAAAATGCAATAAATTTATTTAATTAAAATTTGTACCTATGACTGCGACCCTCCAGAATGTCCGTGATGAACTGGAGGGGGCGTGTCGCTGCCCCGCTACTGAAGCTCCTGTAGGGGGAGGCGATGAATCATCCTCTAATGAGGCATCCACTGATGGTTTCAGAGATGGTGCAGGGGGAGATGATGCCGTGGGGACAGACGGATCATCATCTGTCGCAGAAGAAGAAGGAATAGTGTACCACTTCTTCCTTGGCATTCCTGTCATTTAATCAAATAAAATTAAGTTCAGAATATATATTTCAAAAAATTTATGCAGAAAAAAAAATTAAAAATGATAATAGATGCCCAGTATTAACAAACAAAAAATATATAACAATGATAATGAATGACTACAGAAATGAAACAAGTAGTTGCTGAATGAATAAATAATTGTACATACAATCATTTTCCCCTTCAATCATGTCAGTTTCCTGCTCCATTGCTTCATCCACTTCATTCATCCTTGCTAGACCAATATTTTCAATATCATGATGGACAAATAATTCTGCTTCCTATTGTTGATGAAATTCAATTGCAGAGGTCAAATCTTCCACTTCATCACCCATATCATACAAATCTCTTTGTATTACGTGAGTAACTACACTCCACCCTTCATCCACAACATCATTCACATAATATACCATTTTTGCCTGCGATGCTCAGATATATGGATCATACAGTTCACGATCACCAACATCCATCAAGCGAGAGAAGTTTACAGAAGTAAATTGCAAGGAATATCTTTTAACACCTCTGATAAAATCGACCCATTTGTATTTGAATAAAACAACAGAAAAATTCCCGTGGTAGTTTAATTCAATAATATCATGCAACTTTCCATAGTATTCCACTTCAGCAAATGTAAAAATACCACTATTCTGTGTTTTCAAACCCACTTCTCGATCGACTGTACGAAATCTAAAACCATTCACATTATAAGCGTTGAACTTTCTAACTTGTTTTATAGGACCTCTAGCAAGAAACTTCAAATATTCTGAAAAGTCAGCTCAAGTATCAGTATTCATGATCTGAAAAAAAATATAATTTAATAGATTTGCAAATTGTATGTGTCAAAGTAATATTCGTATTTATTGCAATATTTATAAACTTACACGTCGTGCAAACCATTCTACCAGCTCTTTATTCACATCTTTCGTTATATATTTTTCATTTCGTGTTCGGCTTCTCATTCGTCTCTTTGTTTGTATCCTCAACTCTTCAATAAATGGATCTGCAATTTCACTATTCAGCAGCACATATCTATGTGCCTGTAATAATTCCAATTCTGTTAGTGTCGCGTATGAGGTCCTCCCAACTGATCGACCAATAGCAGGAAATATTTTTGATTTATGATGCATTTGAGATTGAGTTGATGTGTCGTCAACACGTCCAACTCGAGTAAATCTTGTCTCAATATCATCCAAATATCTGGAACAAAAGGTGAGACACTCCTCGGCCAAATAGCCTTCAGCAATAGAGCCTTCTGGTTGAGCTTTATTTCTCACGTATGCTTTCAAATGCCCAAGATATCTGTGAAAAATAATAATAATATTATGCATTTATTTAAATGCCAAAAAATGTTTACATAACTGGAAACATATAAATAAAATACCTCTCAATTGGATACATCCATCGATAATGAACGGGGCCTCCTAATTTAGCTTCGTCAACCAAATGCACAGTTAAATGCATCATGACAGTAAAAAACGATGGAGGGAAGATCATCTCCATTGCACAAAGGGTCAATACAAACCTCTCCTGTAGGTTGTCAAGCTGAAATGGATGTAGATCTTTCTCACATAACTGTCTGAAAAATGTGTAGAAATGGAGTACAACAGCAGTAACTTTTTCAGGTAATAATGTACGCAATGCAAATGTTAGTAACTGTTATAACAAAACATGTGAATCGTGACTTTTCAATCCATACAACTTACGATTCTTCAAGTCAACACACCTCGAGATGCTACTCTAATACCCATCAGATACCTTCACATTCTTTAAAATTTAAAGGAACGTATCTTTATCCCTATTTTTCAATGAAAAAATGGCCGGAGCATACTTTTCATTCTCATCTGGCCAGAGATCACGTTTTATGTTCATTACTTGTAAGTCTTTGCGAGCATTGAGATGATACTTCGACTTTCCATGCTCATTAAGTAATGTGAAAATCAAATTATCACATACGTTCTTCTCAATATGCATCACATCAAGATTGTGGCGCAAATAATTAAATTCCCAATACGGAAGTTTGAAGAATATACTTTTTTTCTTCCATTGTTGCGTTCTGATTTCACTTGACGATGCACTTCGCACTCGTTTTCCGCTATCATTCAAATGATGAACCTTCCCAAATTCTGTTTTAACATTTTCAAGTTGTGTCAATATTTCAGAACTGGTTAACAACTTTGGAGGTGGTCTACGATCAATGCAACCATTAAATTTTGATTTGTTCAGCCGAAATCTATGAGATGCATCAAGAAATCTTTGATGGCACAAGAAGCACCATTTTCTACTATGAGGTAGCCGTTTGGGCTCGAAATCAAAGTTACAAACGGGACAAGAAAAACCCGTATAAGTGTTCCAACCAGATAAATTCCCAAGCCCAGGGAAGTCACTAATGGTCCACATTAAAGCAGCATGCATTTTAAACATTGTTTTAGAAGAAACATCAAATGTCTCAACACCGTTGCTCCATAACTCCTGCAATTCTTCAATCAAAGGCTGCAGGTATACATCAATATCATTTCCAGGCATTTGTTTTCCAGGAATAATCATCGAAATGATAAAAGATGTTTGTTGCATACACATCCACGGAGGCAGATTATAAGGGATCAAAACAACTAGCCAAATGCTATAACTCGTACTCAAAGTCCCAAATGGGTTGAATCCATCGGCATCCAATCCCAATCGAACATTCCTAGGATCAGCTGAGAAATCTGGATGTAATGAATCAAATGTCTTCCACGATTGGGAATCTCGTGGATGTCTCATTAACCCATCATTGTTATTATCTACAGCATGCCACTTCATGTGTTCAGCGGTTTTTGATGACATGAATAATCTTTGCAATCGAGGCTTCAAAGGAAAGTAACGCAAAACTTTTGCAGGTGTGTTCCTTTTCTTCTTCTCCATGAAATTATGTTCAGTCATACTTCCAACATCACCCTCTGACTGCCATCTAGAAGAAGAACATTTCTTAAAATTCTGTCTACTTTAATCCTCTCCCCAGTAAAGCATACAATCATTGGGACACGCATGTATTTTTGTATAATTCAGACCAAGCTTGTTAACAACTTTTTTCATATCATAAAACGATTCTGGGATTTTTGCTTCAGGAAATGCATCACGAATCAATTCCAATCACATGGAAATTTCCTTATTTGTAATTCCACATAGACATTTGATATGGTACAACTTCAGTAGAAATGAAAGCTTTGAATATTTAAAACACCCACTATACAACTCTTGATTTCCATCGTCAACTAAATCATGAAATGCATTTTCCTCACTGAAGTTTTCCCTTACATTTGGCTCCACAGAATCAAGAGGATCCAATGATATGTTACAATCTTGATCTACTTGTGTTACAGTCTCAGAAAAATCACTTGTCACGTTGCAATTTTTAGAACCCTCTTCTGGTTGTTCTGATATGTTTTGATGCTCATAGAGGTGTCTTGCAGTGCCGAATGCATCATTTATGAGGTTTTGCATTTCATTTTCCATTGTCGAAGAACTTGGGACCTCATTCTGTAGATTAACATCAGTCCTCAATCTTTCTGTATTGTTTGATTCTCCATGCCAAATCCAACACAAATATTGCTCAGGGAATTTCTTCAGTATTAAATGTTCATAAACTCCATCTCTCTTCAACCATGTTCTAAATTTACATTTAGGACATGGACATCTTATTCTCCCTTCAACGGATCGATTAGAAATTTCAAAATCTAAAAACCCATTCAAACCCTTAACATATTGAGATGTGTTCCTCGGTAATGTAATCCAGCTTTTATCCATGTATATCACAATGTGCCTACACAAAATATACGATAGTGTAAGATTACAGAAACATAATATAATAAAGATGAACCATTGACCATAAAGTATGAATAATATAATAAAGATGATTCATTGACCACATTTACCATTTCAGACCAACTGAACAAGTCTGGTCCATAGGAGACAGCATCAACACCTCATTGAGGAGCAATAAGAATATCGGGATACACACTTATCATAACACCATCTATCACACATTTATGTTGCCTCAAACAACACCCCTTTGATGTGTGATCGAAACTGATCATAATGCATTTTAAATCAACTTAACTACATTAACTGAAACCATTTTCACAATGGGTAATGTTTGTTTTATTGTTCTAGGGAAATCTAAATGGCCACATTTAAGTTTTGGGGTTCATCTTGTGAGGGAAGCATGAGACATGGTGTTTGAATTTCTTGAATAAATTAGTGATAATGACCCTCCTAAGGTGGAGAGAATTATGTTAGTCCTGGAAATGTGGAGAAAACTATAGAGTGGATGTGGAGGAATCAAGGTTCCAAATAGAAACCTATAAGGGACATGTTTGGGGGTTCTTAGGGAAGGCCAGGTGGAACTTCGATATGGTGTGTGAGGTAAATTAAGTAGGCCACCACTAATGGTTTCTAATGCATAATCTAGTCCACGAATATAAAACAAACAATAGTTGTTGTACCCCTCTCTCTTGTATTTTAATGATCACAATCACTCTATTTGTGTTCTAACTAGTTTTCAAGTGTTTTTGATGTTAGGAAAAAGATTTCCTAGGAGCTCACCCAAGAAAGCTGAAAATGGATTGACTGAGTCTACCGGCCAACCGGTATGGGCACCGGCCAGCCGGTTCCTACCCACCGGCCAGCCGGAGGAGCCAGGCAGTAGGCTTTCCCACTGCCTGGTGTCACCGGCCAGCCGGTGGATGACCACCGGCCAGCTGGTGAGACACCACCGGCCAGCCGGTGTGCCCAGTCAATCCTTCTGGTGGATCCTAAACTGTGGAAAGTACTAATTATGGGTGCCATTTTTCATTGCTACGATCCTGTTCTTACCACTGTGGTCGGACGTAGCATCATGGATACTTTAGTTCTTCCTCAAGATAAAAAGCGCTTTAGCTGTAATGGTAAAATCTAGATTTTCTGCAAAGGATTACAGTGATCGTTTGGCACTTCATCTGATTTATGAGAGATGGAATGAAGCTGAAAAGAAAGGATCAGTGTATGAGTATTGCTGGGAAAAAGTTCATCATGTGGAATCTTTAAATACAATTCATGATATTCAAAAGTAATATTTTAGAAATGTTGGACTGTTGGATAGAAATGCGGGCGAGTCACATGATCTTCGATAAAGCCTGTATGGTTTGTTAAGTCATGCTATAACCATGAGGAATGGGTTATCCATTTACACTTGGTTTATTCTCCCCCTTTCCTTATTTTTTCATTGAATTTACCCCACCTCTTGTAAATCATGGTTAGGGAACACAATAACTACTAACTGGGCTCTGATCGTATTACTTGAGCTGGATAGGCACTTTTTCAACCTTTTGTGTCCTAAAAACCCTGGACACCCCAAAAACTGTTCATACATCTAGTAAACATTTTGATATCCCAAAATTATCTATTTAAAGTAAAATTGAAATGAGAAAGTACCTGAAAAAATCATAGAATATCATACCCTCCCTAACATGAAATGTCTTAGCTTTGAGCCACATTTCAAAGTATCACTAAGCTTTGTCAGAAAAGAGATTGAACCACTATGCCTACATATTCATCTCCCCTCCCATGTCTCCTCTTTAATGGTACTATATAGTAATAAAAGCTTTGTTAAAAAAGATATTGGACCAATATGCCTACATATTCATCTCCCCTCCCATGTATCTTCTTTAATGGTACTATGTAGTAATAAAACTAGAACAAAAGGTACATTACTACCTTGGAAAACCATCCCATTGTGATCCATAAAATGAACTAGATTCTCTTAAAGGATGATTCGGCCTCCAACAAAAATTCAGCCACATGGACTCTATAGAGAAGTCTAGGAAACATCACCTAAAATGAAACATAAAGAAATAATTCACATAAAGTCATACCATCATGGAATATCCAATATATTCCCCATCGGCCCGATCCTCTTCACAACACATTACTCAAAACGCTTGACACCATCTTATCATTTTTTCAAAACATTATCTCTAAACAAAAAATCACACGATAGAAAACTCACTTTGAAATCATGCTTTACACCTTAAAACACATTTTAAATGTTTAGGATAATTTCTCTCAACCACATTGGGAGATACATTCCGAGAAATAAAACCAATAATATATATCAAAAGATATACAATATTCAATTGATAAAATAATGAATAATAGATTAAAAAAATCCATGCTATCATGGAATTCAAATAATGGTAACATGAATATGGAAACTACCTAAAAGTCAAGCCATGCTAAAATAGATGATGGAATCTCAAATTTTAATATTTTCAAATGCACACATATTCACCTTAACTTATATGTAATGATACCTAGTCCATATATACATATTAAGGTGTACAAATATGTATAAGGGATCTATACATATTTGACTATACTTTCATATACCCCTTTTCAATGATACACATATTCATTTTCATATACACATATAAGCACATATAGCCCCATGATATATATTAATAATTTCAAGGTTGAATATATATAAATGGAGAACTTATATATAGATTCTTAATTATGAATACACATGTAATCCTTTGATGATGACAGCTCAAACCTGCCAAAATGAAGACCAAAACACACTACAACGATATTTGGAATATAAAAATCACAATATCCCTAATTAAAATGTGGAAAAAATAAAAATTATATATAAATAAACCTGAAAATTATGGTGGGAGGACTGAAATTATGGTGCGGGGGTTGTCGGAGGCCGCGGGGGGTGTGGCGGTCGCCGGAGGGCGCGGGGGGCGCGAGGGGCGCGGGGGCGCGGGGGTCACCGGCGGTGGAGGGGGGGGGTGCAGGGTTCGCCGGGGGGCTCGGGGGCCGCGGGGGTCGCCGGAGGGCGCGGGCGTCGTCGGAGGGAGCGGGTGTCGCCGGAGGGCGCGGGTGTCACCGGAGGTAGCGGGAGGGGAATCGGGGAAGAGGGGAGGGTTTGTGAGGGGGATTGGGGAAGAGGGGTACGCGATAGGGTCGGGGAAAGCATCGCGGCTTTTCAAAATAGATTGGGTTTCGTGGTGGTTTTTAACAAACCGCCGCGAAATCTTTCACTGATAACGTTTAGTGGCGGTTTTGTGAACCCCCGCCACAAAACCGCCGCTAAACACTGTTTATGTTATAGTGCATAAGTCTCACAGAAATTAATATGAGACTATAAATCCCCAAACTTTATGTTTTAACTATCATTGTACTCATTCAAACCTCATGTATAATAAATATAAGTCGATTATAAATATATTAAATAACCTTATTCATTTATCTAATTCCATATATGAATTTATTATGACATTATATTTCTTTTTTATTAACAATTCCATGTAAATGTTACGCTTTAGGAAAAATCTTCTTTGTTTTTCACATGTGTTTTGATTTTTTTATATTTTTCCCCTCTTACTTATATCATGATTTTATTATATAAATAATGATAAATACAATATAAAAATAATATGTATTTATTATATATGTATTTATTATAATCTATAAAATATATAATTAGAAAATGAAATACACTATTTATGGAGATGGTAGGACGTATGTACGCATGAACATTGTTTCAAGTTTATTGTCATATTAAAATAAAAAAGGTAAATGAAAAATATATAAAACTGTTAGAGTATAATTACAATGATATATATATCACATATTTTCACTAAAAACATCTTTAAAACATTACATATAATGTTTGAATTAATTGCATCACTTTGAGGAGGTGATAGTTCACAGGTCAATAAACAAAGTTATCATATTTATAAAAAATAAAAAAATAATGGTATGAGTTATATAATAATTATAGAATAATAAATACATAATAAATAATGTATATATAAAATAAAAATAGATAGTACAAAATCATTCATATCCATGTTAGGTGGCAATGGAAAAACAAACAACATTATTTCCTGAGGCGGTCATTTGTTGTAGACAAGAACAGTGATTATGTATCCCATTTGATGGAAGCTTATTAGAGTACTAGTAGAAACCTTAATAAAAAAACATATCAGTATATTTTTTATATTAAGATTATTTTATAAACATGAAATAAAAATAATTTAAGGGTTTTATCGGATAGAGAAAATAAAAAATTTTGTTGATGAAAGTTGCCTCTGCTTTGGGTATCTATTTTTAATTTGAACAAAAGGACTTCATTAGTAATATTTATTCCCAAATTAAGGATTATTGGGTGAATGGATGGATTTTGAAAGGATATTTAGATATATTCTGACTAAACCAAATAGGTTCTGAAGTGTGAATAAAAAAAGACTTAGTGGTTCTCTTTTATGAGAGAAAGTAGAGGATCTTTTGGAATTTCTCCAAAAGATTAATTTTTTTATAAATTAAATATCAATAAAAATACCTCCAAATGGAATGTAATTAAAAGATAAGGTAGTATATGGTGATAATCCTATAAAATAATATATTTTATAATGTTTTTTTTAAATTTTAAACCTTATCGGTTTTATTAACCCATAGTTAACCTATTTTAATTTTAACTATGGTGACTATTTCAATATTAAAATGTGAGGGTTTTTACTTATACAGAGATTATTAAACCATAAATGGAAAATTTATGATATAGTTATTCCATATAATATTCACTTTTTTCTTATTTATCATTTTTATGGTTTTTAAATAATTTAATAAATTATAAATTTCATAAAATGTCATTATTGTAAATTGTGACACTATTCCTTAAATTAATTTTATGAAAATTAATCCAATAGGATAATTTTGAAAAAAGACATTTAATACACCCCTAAAATTTCATATTTACCTAAAAAATTGGTGGATGATCCTAATTAAGTAAAACTATGTTTCTTTTAATATTTATAATTTCATTTAATTGATTGTTTCATTAGTTGAATAAATAATGTATCATTATTTTGTAACTATTTATGAAAATTATTTCTTCACTAAAATTTAAAAATAAAGTACCATGATTTAGATAAACATTATAGATTTCATAAGAATATATATAGTCAATCATATGATCTATTTTGATATATATATTAAAAATATTATACTTATTATAGTAAGAGTGACATTTTGTCATGCTCTTTGATTTTAATAATATCCCAGTTATTTTCATGAAAGGATTCCATTAAATTATAAATCTATGAACATTAGGTTTTAATAGTCTAATTAAATTCATCCAATAGAATTTACACAAGTTTAAATGAAACTCCCGGGGTTTTTATATTAATTTTTATTAAATAATTGTATTCTATTTATTAAATAATTACAGTAAATATATAAGAGGTTGATAAAAGACACAAATGGTAAACAATTTATTTATATAAAGGAATTAATAAATAATTAATATACATGAACTAACCCATAAAACACACTACTACTGAAAATAAAAAACCTTAATTCCACTATGAAAAACAATAAGACCAATTGTGTAGTCCACATCTCTTGAATCTATTATAAGAGAAAAAAGTTATAACAATTACAATAGAAATAACTATGAGAAGGAGAAGAAAATATACCACCATTTTTAGAGAAATCAAATGAACTTCAATGAATTTTATGTGTGTTTAGAATGGCTTAAATGTACATATTTATAAAGATTTTATTTTGACCATTATAAAAAATTATAGTTATAGTTTTTAAATTTAAATATTTAAATGATATGTGAGAGCCATTAGTATAAGGGATAAAAAAATTAAAATCGGTATTTATAACATTTTATTTTTACTGTCAGAAAAGTATCTATTTATTTTCTATTTAAGATAAATTAAAATATTATGTTCATTGTAATATGTATAATTTAAAATCATCAAGTATAGAACATTGTTTTAAATTGATTAATTTCTGTTTTAATACTATTTTTTCAGCAATAAAAAAAATCAGTTGATAAAAAGTTCATTTTTGAAAACATGATACTTAATTATTTTTATTTTTAAACTAATGGGGATACTTCGACCAAACAAGATACCCATAAGAGGTAAAACTATTGATATGTTTTAATATAAAAATTCAATGTAAAATTGATTCCAATGACCTAAATTGGAATAGATGATAAAAAATTGATCTATTTATACTATAAAACTAATCAAAAATATAATTTTTCACTCTTAATTATTTAAATAAAAAAGATGTTTTAAATTTTAATTCACTTTTATTATTATTCACCAAAACATGAAACTTATCATAAAAAACAAAAAATTATACAAAGTTATTTTTGTTATCCTATCTTCAAAGAAATAGTTTATTTTTTTAAATAAAAATTATAAAATTGTCAAAAAATATATTGAATGCATGTTTGGCATCAAGATGTGGCAAAACTTACCTATAAGATAAATACTTCCTTTATAAGAAAAATTGGATTTGTTCTTATATCATGTCTAAAAAATAAGATGAAATTTAAAAATTATATTGAATATTGAATATATAGATATATATAATTAATATAATCCAATAAGGGTGCTTTTTTAATATAAAACACACTTTTTCATGGTTTATCATTAAAATATTTCCTTTTATTTTAAAAAGGGTTTTACAATAATTTATAATTAATTGGTAAAAGAATTATATATACATGTGTAAACCAAAATTTCAGAATTCAGTTAACAATTTTCATACCACCCATGCTAATGGATAAGTTATAATTTTATTTTTTAAATAAATACAATAATAAAATTATGATTCATAGAAATTGAGTGTTAAGTGTAAATCAAGTTTAACTTAGTGCATCATATAACAAAATACATCAAATAAATTTAATTTATTCAGATAAAAATCATTAAAACTCAAGGTGTTACATTCAACCCCCCCCTAAAAATTAATTTCTCTATTGAAATTAATTAATATAATAAAAAAATCTGGATACATCTACGTAATTGTATCATCATGAAAACCACACAGCCTCTTCAAACCAGTGGTTTGTCCACAAAAATTTAGCAGAGTGAGTGGTCTTGTTTTGTAAAACTCTATCTCTATAGGCAAAAATTTCTATCAGTTTCTCTTCATATTAAGAATTTTGTTCCATTGGTATGACCTCTAAGTTTATTACATTTAAAGTATCAGATATTTACTTAATCATAATATATTTGTGCAGAATATTAATAATTTCAGTTAGATTTGGTAGAAGCTACAATTGATAAGATATTATTCTGATGCGATCATGAATTTAATATGAAATAAAATCCTTAGAATGTTATATTTCACTTCAAATGGTGTATTATTTGAAAATTACTTTTTAGAAAATACACATTATAAAAATGAATACTAAAATTCCATTTAAAAAAAGTTATAAACATAATTGTTACCCAAAGAAACGGATAACTGGGTTTCCACATCAGAAAACAGAGTTAAAATGTGAAAATATGGACATATAAAAAAAACTAACCATCGGATTAAGATAGAGAGAGATATGGAACATGGTTAGAAGAATATTTAAAATAAAAAATCCATGACCCAAAGATTTTTAAAAACAAAATTTATATCATAAAAAATTATGATAATGGGACAAATTTTTAATTTCAAGACACTATTCTAAAAAAAATGAATAATTTTCATTAGAATATATACTTATTTTATTTTATCATAGTCTCACACTTTGTTTTCTCTTGATAAATCTCTGATTCATCACTTATTCTAAGGAATAAAGGTGAATTTTTCATTCCTAAATAAATACAGATCTTGAGAACCATAAATAGAATGATAGGTTATTACATTTTACTTTTCATAGAAAAATGGTGTGTATAAGTTATCCAATATACATTATTCTTTATATTATGAAACATTGATCTCAAAACACTCATCCAAATTAAATTTAAATAATTTCATAAATGGTTACCCATATGAACCTTCCAAAAGATTAAAATTCAATATTTTGAAATAGGGTTATTAAATTTCCAAAATCACCTTATCATTAATCCCCAAAACAACTTGATTTATCTACAAATTTTCAAATACAAAACATGTGAATACCATGATCAGGTATTCTACTAAAATATAGTAATAAACATAAAATCCACATACTTATTCATTACTTATATAGGAACTATAGTGGTGGCCACACTATATCAAGTATTGTAGAAGCCTAGGTACTGTAGTAACACTATTCATTGGTGGACCTTGAGGTCAAAAATATTGGCCTATGGGCCATATAATGGGCTTTCATGTCCAATTTTCCTATTGGAAATGCAATGGTATTTATTCACATTGGGTCTAAGATCTATTTAATGAATAAATAAGGATTTATGGTTGGACTACCCCATTGAGAGTGGACTATGGCCTACCTTTCTAGCCTGTGTGTGTGGTGTTTGTGTGTTTAATTATATTTGTACACCCAAGAACCTAATATAATTATTTTTCTATAATAAGTTTTCTTATATAAAAATATCTTCATTGGAAGCTTGGGATCAACCTTATTCTAATAAAATATGTGATTTCATTATTCCATAATCTAAGTAGGTAAGCACATGAAACATCACAAATGGATGAAAAATAATATTTTCAAAGGGCTTATTCATTCAAAATAAAATATGAATTTCTCAGAAAATGATAACAGAATACATATACCCTAATTATTATGGTTCACATTATCCATTATCAAAATATAATATTTCCATTTGTCCTTTATCCTCAAAGTTCTTTGTGTATTACCATCCACATTATTTCTTGGATTGGGGAATATATTAGAGTAATTCCAAAACTTCTTAAAATTTAAACAAATAAATTAATTAAGGATCACTTTTTATATATTTATTTTGATTCCCATTACTCTGATATTAAAATGGTCTATATCCTTATTTCCCACACATAAAACTTTTACCAGTCCATTTAATACAATTACCTCAATTTTTCCTTCCTCACTTTGATTATAATGTAAATCTAATATTCTTCTATCCATAGTTTTTGATTTTCCATTAAATGTTATCTTTTTTTCTTATCATAACCATGAGATACATGGTCAACTTAAATCTCCCTTATTGTAAGAATAAGATAGTGAATGTACTTACTGAAAAAATTATTTTTGAACTCATCCCAAACCATGGAGACAATTTTATCTTCTTGCCTTGTATTCTTGATAAAGTCCCACCACTTATTCTATAAACCTTCCAAGAAGGTTCCAAGAAAACATCATTACCTCTTTTATTAATTTTTAATATCAACATGATATATGGGTGGATATTCTTTCATGGTTATAGAAATAAGTTTTTTTATTCTATCTTCTATAACATTCAGCTTCTCAGGAGGTCCATCATTTAATTTACTTTTTATTCCTCATTAACAAGGTTCCTTGGGGTTCCATCCATTTACTAAAACCAAAATAATAATGTGAGAAAAACTAATCATGGTGGGAATACAACCTAATTTATGGAAATTGATAATAAAATTTCATTCTATAACACCTTAGGTTTAATACTAGTTTATTCATGATTCTTAAAAAACTCTTGGATTGTAACCTATATATATACTTATCCGTAAATACATCCCTAGAAATATCCTTTGAAATATCTCTAGGGATGTCACTAAATCTTTCCCCTCCTTGTTTCTAAAGTTTGAAAAAACCATTCCTCTAATACCAACTATAATGACCCATGCTTTTCATTCATGGATATTACATCGTTTTAGATAAATATTAATTACATTACACAAATTCATTCCTAAGGATCTTAAGTGTTCAGTGAATTCGGAAATAGGAAACACGTTATTCTAATTTGGTGAAATATCTTCAATATCTCTCATAAAGATCTCCCCCCTTTAGTGTTCCAACTTAAAACCTTTCTTTATAACCCATGGAAAAGGAAACATAATAAAGGGTGGGATCAAATGACCAATAAGGGTAAACATGGAAGATATTTAAGAATATCATGAGCATGAGGGTATGGTAATTTGATAATAACATTATAATATTATACCTTGTATATAAAAGATCATAAAAATGAATCTTGGGATAAATATTGGTAGTTCATAAGATCATAATCATAAGTGAACCAAAAAACATAATCAATGAGATCATAACATTGACATAAGCCATGAAATTGTGGAATACACGTAGTCTTTTCACTTTTTGAACCTGTATAAATAGTAATAGGTTCACTAATTAAATTTATATCATGAAATAAATCCCTTAAATAAATATATTGACATGAAAAATAGGTCCCCATAAAATATTATGTAAATTAAAACTAGTTCCATGTATAGAATTGTGAAATTGAAATCAATTTTGCACATAACAAATATTCCTCATGAGTATCCATATTTACCCAATAAATTGCAGGTATATATTGGTCCCACCCATCACATTATGAAATCCGTACATATGTTTTCAACTTGAACATAAATCATATCAGAACCCAAAAAAATAAATGGGTTTCATAAACATTCCATCACCATATAACTCATGGAAAATAAAAAAAACTAATAAGTATAAATACATAATAAACATAAAACATTTATATAAATATAGTAATTGTATCATTATATAATATCCAAAGTAAAACATAATTAACATAAAATAATATTATCTTATAAGGGAAAACGGTTTTTGAAAGATTACATTAAATTATTCTTAAAGAAAATATCATTTCCTTTATGAGAAAATTCTATTAAAATAATAAAAAATTTATCAAAACTTTTTTTATTGAAAATATCATTTTAATTATTATAAATTAATCTTAGAAAACCATTTTAAACATCTTTTAAATCCATTTTCCTTGAAAATTTATATAAGATCAATTGTATCACTTCTAAAATATTTTAAGAAATCATTATTTTGAAGGAACACATATTTTTGAATAAAGGGATAATAACATTAAATGAAACTTATAATGTCATGAAAATATGGATATTCATGATTAAACATGTCAAAGGTTAGTATATACACCTTGTAAAACAATATATGTGTATAACATAACATGTGTCTCAAAGAAGGAAAATTGAGACAGAATTCTCTTACTAATTTGGTTACTTTTGAACAGAAAACCCCATTAAAGAGAGATCATAAAATGGATATTAAAATAAAAAAATTTAATAATAAATATAATATATTTAATTAATTGGATGTATATAAACCACAGAAAATAACCAACTGGTGAATATGGAATAAGTCTCACAGAAATAAAAGTGAGACCAGAAATCCCCTTACCTTATGTTTTTAATATCTTTTTACTCAGTCAAGCCTACTATATAATAAATATAAGTATATTGTACATCTATTAAATAACTTAATTATTAAATCTAATACCATATAAACTTTTATTATGACTTTATATTATCCATTTATTAACAATTTTATGTAATGTTACTCTTTCAGTAATATCTTTTTTGTTTTTCGCATGTGTTTTGATTTGTTATATTTTTTGTACTCTTACATATATCATGATTTCATTATCTCAATAATGATAAACATAATATAAACGTAATATATATTTAGTATATATTTATTTATAATTATATATTAAATATATAATTATAAAATGAAATATATCGTTCATAGAGACGGTAGGTCATATATATGCATGAACACTATTTCCATTTTCTTATCATATGAAAATAAAAAAGGTAAATTACATATATATAAAATAGTTATAGTATAATTATTATTACATATATATCATATACATTCACTAAAATCATCCTTAATACATTTCATTTGGATTGTGGATGAATCACATCACTTTGAGGATGCGGTAGTCCACTTGTTAACAAATGAAGTTACCGTATTTACACATAATGAAAATCTTGAAGGCAGGAGTTATATAATATTTAACAATGAAAAAAATAATTAAAATCATATATATATTATAAAAACATAAGTTTAATTTTCATTATCATCCCAGAAATGTGGAAATTGATGAATGAACGATATCAGTTCACGAGGCAGTATTCTACCGTAAATACGAATCATGATTATGTATCACATTTGATGGAAGTTTGTGTGACTATAGGTAAAATAGTTAATATAAAAATGTATCATTATATTCAGTATACTGATTTTATTATATAAAAACTAAATAATAATAATTTAATAGGTTTAAGGAAGAAATAAAAAAACATTCATTGATTAAAGTTACCTCTTCATTGGGTGTCTCTTTTTGATTTTCCCAGAATGACTTATTTGGTTGGATTTATTCTAAAAATAAGGCTTATTTACCTAATTTAAAGACGTTTTGAGGAGATTTGGAAATATTTTTCTGATCCAAATAGGTTCTATTGTTTAAAGAAAATAGAAGAAGGGGTTCCCTTTTATAAAAGTGGGATGGTGCACTTTTCGAATTTCTCAAAAGATTAATTTATAATAAGTTAAATCTCAACATAAATAACTCAAAATGGAAATTAATTATAATATAATATGGTGTATTGTTATAATACCAACAAAAAATATATTTTAGATAGTGTTTGGGGTAATTATAAAACTTCTATTTTTTATTAAGCCTTAGTTAGCCAATTTTAATTTTAACAATGGTGAAAAAAATTCAATATTGGAAGGTAGATAATTTTACTTATAAGGTCCCAATTGAACCATAAATGGAACCTTTATGATATTTTATACTATTTTACATCCCATTTTTTTAATTTAGTATTTATATGTTTTTTTAACTAATTTGATAAACTATTTTTTCATAAAATACCATTTGTGTTAATTTTTAAACTATTAATTACATTGAATTTTTAAAAAAAATAAATCTAGAAAGCTAACATCGAACTAATTCATTTAATATAAAATTAAAATTTCATATTTACCTATAAAATTCATAGAGAAACTTAGTTACGTTAGATTATAATTCTTAAAATATTTATAATGTCATTTAAATGATTGTTTCATTATTTGAATAATTTCTACATCATCATTGAATAATTATTTATAAAAATTATTTATTTAGTAGCATTTAAAAATAAAATACCATGATGTAGATAAACTATTTAGAATTTATAATAATATACATAGTTGACATTATCCTCTATTTAGAAGAATATTAAAAATATTATAAATAAGTGAGACATTTTTTCTCTATTTGATTTTAATAATATATAACTAATTTTTATGGGAAACTGTCTATTAAATTTTTAAATCTTGAAAATTATGTTTTAAGGTTCGAATTAGTTTAATACAATAACATTTGGTCAATTTTTAGAAAATTTTTAAAATATTTATAATATTATTTGTGCCCTTAATTACAGGATTTACCCTTAACCATGGTAATAAAAATTACTAAAATCACTATTTATATTTTACAAAAATAAAAGGGACCAAATTACTAAATTTATACCTTCTGATTCCAAAAATCGAATCCATTTTTCTAAATTCAATTAACAGAATTTGAAAAAAGTAATTAAAAATTAATCCAGCAGATGGGACGAAATGAAGGGTATTTATAGTTAAAACATTCAAAATGTCGATTCTTTTTTATATCAAAATTCAATGTAAAAATATATTTTAGAAAATTGTTCCATCAAAATATAAGGATAAAACATGTAGAACCCGTAATGGGTTGAAAATACTCCTTTCATGAGAAAAATTATATTTTTTCTTATATCATGTCTAGATAAAACATAATTTGTATGTTAAACATTAGATGGAATAAAATATATATATATAATTAATATAATCCAATAAGAGTGATTTGTTAATATAAAACAAACTTGTGAATAGTATTTTTAGAAAAAACATTTCCTTTTACTTAAAGAAGGGTTTTAAATTCATTTATAATTAATTGGTCAAAGAATTATATATACATCTGTAAACCATAATTTCCAAATTCAATTAATCATTTTAATACCCTCTATTATAATGACTAAGTTATAATTTTATTCTTTAAATAATTATAATAATGCAATAATGTTTCATAGAAACTCGTTGTTGTATGTAAATAAATCTAAGCTGGTATTGCATGTAGCGTAAGCTTAAATAGGTGTAGCATATAACACAAGACATCAAAGAAATTTTATTTATTTAAAATAATTTCTTAAAACCTCATGGTGTTATAATAAGTCTTTATATGGGGGATATTTTATAATTATGGAACTTTTGTTTCTTTAATGAAAATTTGTGTTTCCACTTTTCTCCTTTAGTTTTTCTAGGTGGCCCCCTGTATGGGTTAAGGTTTGTGGTTTTTTTGAATCTTTAAAGCATCATAATGTAGTTTAGGACATATTTTTATCCAAAAATTCCAAAGAAACATCCTGTTTAAGATGTGTTTCCAAGATATCATGATGGAAAAAATTTATAGGTTTTTATAGCTACACCATAGCCCAAGCTATTTCAGCTTTGGTCATAAAAATGACACGTCTCGCACTATGTTGTGAGGAAATAAAGTTCAGCATCATGTTTTGTGGAAGCAATGAATTTAATACATTTTCCCAAAAAATCATGACCAATTCAAGGCTAAAACATGTGGAACACATAATTGGGTGTCTTAATTTGTTTTTAACTAGATTCAAACATTTATTAATCTTGTTTTCCACTTTGATTCAATGAATTACTCTATTTCAAATGTTTTTTTGATGATAACCTAGAATCCTTCAATTATTATGTCTTTTGATCATTTGGAATTGATTTATTCTTTTATTCAGTTCATTTTTGACTCCTATTGGCAGATCTAAGTATTTGGTTCACTTATCTTCGCTATTGATTATGAGTTTTAGAGTTTCTTGAATGGTTTTGGTGAGATCTTCTAGTTTGTGAATATTCCCACCATTATTCTTATTTCAATCAGGTTTTTTATGGAATAGATATTGTTACTTTGTACCATCTAGATATTTAATTCAAATGTTTGAGTATCAATGGTGTTCTAGGTGATCAATGGCGTTCTTGATGATCATTGATGTTCATGATGATCAGTGATGTTGGTAGTGTTCTCTTGGTTATTACTCCTCTTATGTATATCCAATGGATAGGTTTTATTCTTCCATAAACCAGGATCATATTCTACCATTTTCAATAGGCTTTTTGGGTATGTTTTTTATTCTACCCTTGTATTCTCATTTTTCTCTAACTTACTTAAGAACGACTCCCTTGTTGGTTTGGAATCGATTCTAAGAGTCCTTAATATGTATGTTGTACTAGTTGGTGTGTTATCTTGGTTCAGGTGAATATACCCTTGAAGAACAACGAAAAAGGAATTGATGACCTTGTGGTTTAAAGTTTCATACCATTTGGGGCTCTCATATACATTATTTTATGATATAATTCATGTTATAGAATACCTTGTTTGGCAGTTCCTGATTGTGATCACATGTGTGTTTGTGTGTGTCATGTGATACCTATTTATGATGATTAATTCCATGATTCTACTTTTATATATTGTTTCTATGTTTTATGATTATCACTTATGTTTTTCTTCTAATTATTTTCATGATGATCTATTATGAATTCCCTTTTATGGAATTCCCTCTTATGTGTGTTACCATGAATTTAGATGTTGTTCTTGGTACCTAGAATAAGTGGATTATATTGTGATGATTATACCTAAAGGAGTAAGTGTTGAAGGATTTTGAAAATGATGAATATAAACCTGATCATGGGGTAGGAGTGTGAAGTCCTGACATTTGAACTGAGGTAATGGTGTTTGGGGATGACGACTCGGAGTCCTGATTAGAGGTACAGACTAAATACAACAGCTTGGAGACCTAACCCATGATGGATCCAAGATGTTATGGTCTAGAGAACTAATCTAAATTGATTTCTTCATACCATTTAGATACATGATTATGATTTCTGAGGAATGTTTTTTTCACTTAGGTAATCCTATGACTATTCTTCTAGAATAGAGCCAAAGAAGGTACTATTAAGGGTTTGTGGTATCTTGGATAGTGAATAACCACTCAATATGTGATTTTATCTTTGTTATTCTTGATTTAATATTTATTATTATCATTTCATACACTTTTAATACATGCCAACACATTGGTGGTGTCCTTGTGGGTTTTATTACTCACACCATGTTCAGAATTTTTATGCATGTTACAATTCATGTATAGGGATCCAGGAAAGTGCAAGGGGCCATGAAAGGTGGTTTAACTAAGGATCATGGAGAATGGAGAATTATACGGATGTACTTTAGAGGATACTTATTTTAATATATTTTTACCAACTTCCACTTATACTTTGGTTTGTCCTTGTATATTAGGAGCCCTATTTAATTATTTTAATTTTTTCATATAGAGATAACATGATACTTTGGGTACATTCTCCCCACTGATGGTCTTCGGACCCTCACTTCTAGTCAAGTGCCTCTTGCATGCAAGGAGGAACATATGAGGTCATGTAACTCTTTAGATTAGACCTGGTCGATCAGGTTTAGGTGTTACGATTATGAAAAAGGAATGGTTGTAAATAACCTTGCTCGTTTTCCCTTAAAGAATATAAAAAATTTCAATTCTTCCTATGAGAAAACTACCACCTCCAAAAAGAAACATGTTTTCTTTTCCTTTACCTCCTAACATAAATGGCCTAAAATGAGAATTTAATAAATATTTATGATATCTATAAAATGATTTATATTATGTAATAATAAACATTAATTCTTCTTTATCTCATTTCTATGGAAAACACAATCATCACTCATGAATATGTGTAGTCTCCCACCTCTATGGAATGAATTATACATTTTTTATTATTTTTTTCAATGGATGTTAATAATAATGGGTTTAATCACTAGAAATTATTTTTATGAATTGATTAATTTTTGAGTAAGACTAACTAAACAACTTATTAATAATTTGAGAAACATGAAACTATTGTAAATCTTACCATCTAAAACAAGAATTCTATGAGGGAAAAAATTGTTATATGTAATGGTTTCATATTTACTAAAATTATTAAATAAACATAAGGTTGCGATATATCACACAAATAAACACTGAGTAAGGTCAATATTCTTATATTATAGTGATACTATGTAACACCTCAGTCTATATTATAATAATTGAACATTATATTTAAATAAAAATATAATGAAATGTTAATTTTATTATTTCATGGAACAAAAATTCTAATTTTATATGATTATTTTTTTTTGACTTAATTGGTCAAAATATTTCTAGAATGAATTTTTTAAATTTTTCCTAGAAATAGAATTTTATGAATATATAAAAATGTAGTATTTACCTAATAATAATTTTATTTATAACAACATTTTATAATATAAATAATTAAAAAATTATTTAAAATAACTTTTATTGAAATAAGGATAATATAATTTAGTGGCAAAAATGGATATTTTATAGAAATTGTGTTTTTTCTTTAGAAAACTGTTTTTCTAAAAGGAATAATATCTTGGAATTATAATTAATTAAAATAATCATTAATGATGAATTATTTAAATGAAATTTATGTATTATTTATAAAAATATATGATGTAAAATCCATATAATGATGATTATTATCCATATAGTTAACACAATATCATCTTATTCCTGAAAAATGCATTTCTTGAAAACCCGTTTTTTGAAATGTTTTCTGAGTTTATATTTAAATTAAATTATTCAAATTATATGAAATGAATTTTATAAAATATATTCCATTTTTTTAATCATAATAAATAATTTTATTTTATAATTTTACATTAATTTTTTCCTTAATGAGTAGTAAAAATTGAAAAAAAATCATTACAATGGTTAAAGTTAAAAAGGACTTTAGTGGGAGATGAACCTTAAAAGATACGTGTAAAAATGAACAAAACACTTTTTGAAACCCCATTGCAAAGTTTTTTTGACCTTATCATTTTATACTTTAAATATGACCCATTTTTTATACATTTTTCTAATATGTAAATTTACATTATTGAAAAACATTGACAAATTACATGTGTATCACACGCCTCATTTTTAAAAGGGAACCACCTCTCATCACTTATTTATAACTATCAAGTTATTTATATCAAAAAATTCTTACCAAAATATATCCCAAACATAATTATACATGTTCTATAGGTGTTTTTCTTCCCAAAATACCAACCCTAGCGTCCTTAAAAAGATATCTGAATGTGGTTTCTCTAAGATAAGGTAATCATTTTAACAAGAATCATTATTTTTACTTATTATTTTACCACTGTAAATTATGTATTAAAAATAATAATATAATAACACCATTATATCCCATATAATTATATTTTATTATGTTTATAGAATAATATTTATTTATCTTCTTCCCTATCAAATTGGAAACAAAACTACTACTCGTGTGTATGGTGGACTACCACCTCATAAATCAATGTAACTTCTTTTATCCACAACTCACATGGAAGGTCATAATTATGGAAAAAATGAATATATATTCTAATTAGTTCATAATATTTATTCTTTAAAATTGACACACCAAATACTTACATACCCTTTCACTCATTAATTAAATTATATTGTTGCTCATGCGTATGTACGATCTACTATCACATTGAAGTAATGCTCTTCATTTTCCTAATACTCATTTAATGAATGATTATAAAAAATTATATAAAGATTAAATATTATATTAATAAAATCAATATAGTTTTAGAGATAATGAAAATATATTATATGGGCATGAAATGGAACATCAATAATAGAATGTGAGTGAGAAAACGAAGCACTTAACACCAAAAATAATTGAAATAATGAGAGATTATCAACAGACATGTGATAATATGTAATCAGAGGATCATATATGATATTATAAATATTAATATGGTTATAGTATAAATTAATAATGTGTTTAAAATCATTATATAATAGGTTAAATCAAGTTCAACTTGGAATAACCTTAAGGTGAGCAAATTTTGTCTCAATTTTTATTCCATTGAGACATATTTGATAGTATTTACCTATTTAATTTTATGTGGGGTATATAATCACAATTTGATATATTAAAAATTAATATAAGTTTATTTATTTTGATTAATGTTACAATTAAAGTTCATTATTTTATGGAGTTACAATTTAAACATTACCAAATAGGTAAGTATTTACTTTATAATTTCATTTTTAAGGATTTCCATAATTTTAATTGATGGAATATTATAATCAATCCTTCATAAAATCTATATATTTTTATTATCTTATTAATATATTAAGTATTTTACATATTTTTTCATCTTTTACTCTATTTTGAAATTGAATCAAGAAAAGAAATATTTAGAAGAAAAACGATTTTATTTCTCTTAATCATATATATTTTTCTTCCATGTTCATACTTTTCAAAATTATTCTAAATTTTTTATTTTATTTAATAAAATTAATTATAAAGTAAACCTTATTTTATCCTTTAAATTTTAAATTTTTTTAATGAATATTTTAAATGTTTTTTTGAAAGGTTCATTTTTATTATCTTTATAAAAAGTCAAAAGGAATATTTTTAATGTATACAGCATTAATGGAATTTATCATAGTCATAATTGTTTAATAATATTTAGCTTCATATAATCATTCTTAGTTTTTTAACAAATAAAACACTTAATGAAATATTATTTTAATATTTCAATTCCATTTTATTTATTTTTTTAAATGACATGATTTTATTACAAAAAAAATATTTCAGATTAGTCGATGAATATATCTTATCTCTTTTTAATTTTATTGTCATGAACATTCACTTAAAAAATTAAATTTCTTATGATCATTGGAAATTGAATTTCTCATAAATATCCATAATATTTGTATCATGGAAAATATTATTTCCAAAATTGTAAAAAAAAATTAAATACGGTGTTTTAGTATGAAAGTTATTTGACTAATTGAAGAAAATGTTGATAAATTTGTATTTATTACTCAATACATATAATTATTGATAAGTAATATTGTTTATAAATTTAATTGACCATTCAATATAATAGGAATGAATTGGAAATGATGAGATGGGTGAGTCTCGGTTATATATTTCCCTTTGATGCATCAACATGTCTAATGGGATGAATCAGTTGGCCAAATTAAATTGTTTTTGGTGTATACCTACCCATTTATTAAACATTCATAGAGCATGGTATTGATGGTATAGATATCATGATGTATGAGATCATTAAATCAAATTTTATTCATTTTATTCCTTGATATTTCATTTATTATTATCCATGATGTTATTTTTCCAATATTATCCATTGATGCATTTAATGATCAAGTTATTGATTAAACGGAATGTTTTTCCACTTATTTACCATTACATATTAATTATTCCTTATTTAGTAATGATATATTCCATGGAATGTATCCCTTACTGAGTATTTGATCTCACCCTTATATTTTATTTTATTATGGTTATGAAAAAGAAATATTTGAATGGCTTTCAAGGATAGAAATCATTTTCTTATGTTTTATATTTTTTTCCCAGTATAAAATAGATGTCATGTATGTAGCTGGATTTCTACAACTACTAAAATGATCATTAATTTATTATTATAACCCTTATAACTATTCCAAGGTAATAATGTAACCAATGGCTCTTGGTTACTGGATTTAAGGTTATTATAGTTGTCTTCATTGTATGTTTAATAAAAACCTTGGGAACAAGATTTAGGAAAACATAGATTATGGAACATAACCCTATTATTAAATTTGAGGATATGTCAATATGTAGGATAATATCATAATTTTTTTGATAAGTTAGGTATTGTTTGGTTTTACTATCAAGGAAACCCTATCTAGATACTACAATTGGATGTGGTTTTACAACATATGCATCTAGGGATAATAACCATAAAAATATTTGTTCAGGTATATCTCATACATCATTCTAGTTCAGAGTGAGTGATTGATTAGACACTAAATGATGCTAATATTAATTGTTAATATATATAATATTCATGTTCTTTATTATTCATAAACACCATTTTAGTACATTTTACACATTGTACTTCACTTTACATTATGATTGTAATTCTTTGATAAAGTGAGCTTTTAAATCGTACTTTTTTGAACACCTCCTAAAATACAAATGGGTATTGATTTTATATTAATATTATAGTTTCAGTTCCTCCATTATATAAGTAACAATTAATTATTTTGGAGCACTTGAAGATTCACATTGTAAGACCACAAAAATGGGGATTCATGCCAACACATTCTGAGCAATGTAAACTAGACAACATCCCAATAAAGATACTATAGCGACCAGGATCCAAGACCAATTATTATAAAAATTTAACTTAGAGGACATAATAGGGAGGATTTTATTCAATAGTTTCCAAAGATAATTCGGATAATTGAATGGAGTTCTAGACGGCCCAAGTTGGAGATAAATTTCATGGCCAGATTCTACGGCCCTGAAAAACATCCCACCATTTTAAACGTATCTTGTAAACCATAAATTATTTTGGTCTGAAACATTATATATAGTTAGGGTAATTCCTAAGATCCATTTTTTTCTTCTATGTCACACTCCAATTCGTTCATATAGAAGGCCATCTAGGAACCTCTATTCATTGGATGAAAGCTGGCTGCAACTTCATGTCAAGGGTGGAAATGTATTCTCTCTATTACTTTCCACAACCCTAGGACTACCACCATTAATTGAGTAGACTTGGAAATATGGGGGATCAACCCAAGGCTCCTGAAATTCATATTTAAGGCAGTCGTTTTGGAGTATTTTAGAATCTTTTTTTCTCTGTTCAATCTTAATGTTATACTGTGATTTTGTTGCCTTGAGTTTTTCTTTCTCATGTAAGTTTTTCAATTCACCTTAGTTTATTAATAAAATTTCTTTTTCTACTCTTTTTTTTTCTTATTCATATCACTTTTATACCTCTATTTCATGGTTTTAATTTATTTATACCAAAACTTGTGAAGTTATCACATAATTGTGGGGTGATCGTTATTTCATTGTCTTTTTTTACTTCTCCAAATCACCCTTCAGAAGTCTACTTTCAACTTCCATTGAAACCATAGAATCAATGGAGGGATAACCCACTTACGGGTTGATCCAAGGGAGTATCTAGGGGGTGGATTTTATGTTATTTCTCACTCCATTAATTTCTAATCACTTCTTTTAATTGAGAATTTTGTTTCGAGATCTTTAAAATCCTTCATCTGTGTTGAATTTAAGTCCCCACACTTCAAGTTATAATACAAACCTTTACCTTGAAGTGCTCAAAACATTGATCCTTCAAGTATATAGTTTAATAGTATTAATTTTTATACATATTAAACCAATAGGTGATTCTGTTTTTTGATTTTCTTGAATAAACCCATCTTAAATATATGAAATTTAAACTGTTAAAAATAAATTTCATCCAATCCACCGCAAGTGATAACCTAGGATCAACTCATTATTTTAAATTGATTTAAATTAATACTCTTAGAATTCACTTAAACCCATCTAATATCAACCCATGTTGGCCACTTCATAGCTAAAAACAATCCATAGAATGTAGGTGTCTGTAGGTTACTTTTTAGGTCTCTAAGGATTAGGCAACCCAAGTTAAACAACAAGATTCATTTTACCTTCATCTCTTGGTTAAATTTGAGCATGAATCAAATTTTGGCATTGTTTCTAAGGACCCATGTATGTTATCTTAGACACTCACCTTCTATTCTCACCCAAATTATCTTTTCATACCGCTATTTCTATTATCTTTTAACCTTTATGTTACGTGTGTCCAAAGAAGGTAAAATCCTCATTTTCAAATATACTCAAATGTAATATAATCAATAATACCCCAAAATAAACCTAATATGGAATCAAATTGAAGATAAATATTTGGAATTCCCTCAATTAGGACATTTATTTGATCAACACTTGAATGAATACCCCTCACTCGGTAACATGTATAATCTTTTCAAGGATGAACACTTAAAGGATAAATTTACTCCCCTCGATAGGCTAGAAGAAGAGATCAATCTTATAGATTTTCATTATGTAAAAAATCCTATCCAAATCAATCCCCAAAAACTTCTTAAAAAATTGTGTTGTCAAATCAATATAATGAATTTGTAGGTTTCATCATTGAGATTAGAACTATAATGCATTAATACTTGTGAGGAACTCATCCCTACACCGAACTTTATATTTGGGGTAGAGGAAGTGAATCAAGAAATTGTTTGAGGGGCTTTAAATCACGAGGATATTGATTTCAAGTATTCATAAGAGGGAATTTTGACATCGTGGATTGAGTGTCCCTATTATAGCTCCATTGATGATTTTTCAGAAACACCAATCATTGAAACATTGCGAGAAATCACAAAATATGAGTCCATACCCATTCCTAACACTGATATTTCCAATTTTGTGGTTTATTATTTCATTCAAATGGATTGAATTTTGTTAAGAAATATTGAAAATGAAATATAGTTTGATTCAAAGTGCCGACCAATGTCTAAAAGTGTTAGTGAACTTAAGATCAAATTCAACGTCCTTACATCCTCTCTCAAGTCTTACTTTATAGAGGATAATCAAAAAAATTCTATCATAATTTCATCCTCTTTTTATACTAATGATGATAAAATTATACTTTATTTCATAATAAATATTAGGAAGACAATTGGATGGACCCTTATCGATATTTATGGGATTATCTCATTCAATGGGACCTATATAGTTTTTCATTAATAAATTTAAAAACATTTTTTTAAATCCCATTGGATACTCAATCACAATCTAATTAAATTGGAGAAAAATTTAATCATTAAAATTTTAAAAATTGGTGTTAGATAAGTTAGGGTTTTCATGTCGAGCTAATGATGTTAAACAAAAGTGTTGAATTGGAGGAAACCAATGGTTTTATTGTTTCCAATCTTTTTGAATCATCATTATTTTTCAAATATGATTAATAAATAAATTTTATATTTTAAAAAATATTTACCTTTGAATATGATAGTACCATAGATTTTTGACATGTTTATCTATGATGAGTATGAATGGGTATGTCAGGGGAGCACTATATTCATCTGTGTTATGTGGTGTGATCCTTGAGTCATACCTTACACAGATATTTAAAAAGAAGACAATGTATCATCATTTTATTTTTATTTTTATGTGTTTGTAGGTTAAAATAAAAATAATATATATATATTTAATAAAAATTTAAAAAAAATAAAATGACACGTTGTAGGTTGTGGGTAAAATACTTTCCCAACCAATGAAGATATGGGGACTCAAACCTGGGATAGAAGGGAGATAGGGGTATTAGTTTGAGTTCATTGGGTCCCTGAAATAAATATCATAGTTTTGGTGATCAAATTAGTTTTAATATGAGTATTCAAAAAAAATAAAGAAACAATATATGTGTGCGTAGAGCAATGAAATAACCTAATGTGTGGATTTCGACACTTGGGGATCATGACTCCATAGTTGTATGGCCTATAGTTAGTAATTTTATCTCAATTTGTGGTAATTTGACTTTGTTTTCAACAGAGTTAACTCGATATGATGCCTGAGTATGTGGGCTTCACTTGGTGCCCTAATGTCTTTGAGCCTTGGAGTCATCGACCAAGTCTCGCTAAATGGGTTGACTCTATTGAGTTAAATTTCAATAACCATGGAATAATTTAAAAAAGAAAATAATAAATATATACAAAAAGAAATAAAAAGAATACTCATCTTAATATTGAAATGTGATTCCACCTAGTGCTTCCATCATTTTCCCTTTGAATAAAAATTAACCCCCATGTCATTTGTGATACACAACACATCGTCATACTTTATTGAAATTGGATGAAATGTGGTGATTAATTTGAATAAAGTAAATAGATTGGGATTGGGATATTCTTATGGAACAATCTTGTTTTAAATGATTTTGATAGTTTTCATAATGTTTTGGTATGAGGTCTTTTGGTAAGCATTGTGTATTAAAATGTTTTTGAAAAAGGGAATTCAAATTTCATATTGTTGAGATATATTTTCTCAGGTCTAGAAAAACTCAAGTTAGGGTTGTGATTATCCACTGAATGAGGATAAGATTCATTGTTAATATATCTAATATTCATGTCCTTTATTATTCATAAACACCATTTTAGTTCATTTTACATTTTTAACTTCATTTCACATTATGATTGTAATTCTTTATTAAAGTGCCCGATTAAATGTTACTTTTTTAAACACCTCCTAAAATAAAAAATGACCATGATTTTATTTCAATATTTTATTTTCAGGTCCCCCATTCTATAAGAAACAATTAATGATTTTGGAGAACTGGAATATTCACATTGGAAGACCACCAAAATGGGCTTTCATACCAACACATTCTGAGAAAAGTAAATTGGAAACCATCCCAATAAAGAGACTATAGTAGCCAAGATCCAATCCCAACGATTCTAAAAAAATTCCTTAAGATATAGGAAATCATGTAAAAAATTCCATTAAATGGTGTTCAAAGATATTTATGATTTTTTAATTGAGTTCCATGCGACCCAAGGAAGAGATAAATTTTGGGCCAGATTCTGCGGCCCAGAAAAACAACCCACAATTTTATACATATCTTGTAAACCATAAAATATTTTGGGCTGAAACATTATTTAAGTTTATTGGACATCCGGAGATATATTTTTTGATCTATGGACTAATCTGATTCGGCCATCTAGAAAGCTATCTTGGCACCTCCATTCAGTGAATGAAAGATGGATTAAAATTTGGGTCAATATTGGAAAATTCTCTTCTCCCTTACTTTCCACCACCCTAATACAACCACCATTAGTTGAGGAGACTTGGAAAAATGTGCAATCTACTCAAGGCTCCAAAAATTTCTATTTAAGGTAGTTTTTTGGATTATTTAAGAATATTTTGTGCTTTGATCAATTGTAATGCTATGCTGCGATTTTGTTGCCTTGAGTTTTTCTTCCTCATGTAATTTGTTCAATTATTATTAGTTTCTTAATAAAATTTATTTTTATACATTTTTTCATATCACATTTATTCCTTTGGTTCAAAGTTTTAATTTATTCACACCAAACCTTATGAAATTATCACACAACGGTGGATTGGTTGTTATTTCATTGTCATTTTTTTACTTCTTCAATTCCTCTATCATGAGTCATCTTTCCAATTCCATTGAAACCATAAAATCAATTGATGGATAACCCACTTATGGTTTGATCAAATGGAATATAAATGGGATGGATTGGATGTTATTTCTCACTCCATTAATTTCTAATCACTTCTTTTAAGGGAGAATTTTTTTGAAGATCTTTAAACTCCTTCGTCCTTGTTGAATTTAATGTCACACACTTCAAGTGATAATATGATCCTTTACCATGAAGTTCTCAATAATTAGATCCTTAATAAATATAGGTGATTAGTATTAAATTTTTTAGGTATTAAAATAGTAAGTGATGATGTTGTTTGACCTTCTTAAGTAAACCCATCTCAAATATAAGAAATGGAAACTGTTTAAAAATAATTTCACCCAATCCACCCCCAAAGATAACTTAGGATAAACACATTATATTAAATTTAAAATCATAGAGCTCACTTAAGACCATATAATATCAACCCATGTTGGACACTTAATAGCCAAAAAAATCCGTAAAATGTACGTGTCTGTAGGTTACTTCTTAGGTATCTGAAGATTCGACAACCCAAGCTAAACTACAAGGACCGTTCCACCGTCATCTCTTGGGTAAATTTGAGGGTGAATAAAATTTTGGCACCATATCTTTGGACCCAAGAATGTTATTATAGACACTCACCTTCTATTATCACCAAAATCCTCTTTTCTCCCCACTATTTCTCTAATATGTTTCTTTTTCTATTCTGTGTGTCCAAAGAAGTTAAAATCCTCATTTTAAAATCTACTCAAATGGAATATAATCAACAATACCCCAAAATAAACCTAAGATAGAATCAAATTGATTATCAATATTTGGAAGCCCCAAAGTTAGTAAATTTATTTAATCAGCCCTTGAATGAATACCCCTCACCTGGTGACATGTATAATCTTTTCGATGATGAACCCTACAAAGGATAAATTTTTATCCCTCTCAAGGATAGTAGAGGAGATCAATCTTAGAGATTTCCATTTTATAAAAAATCATATCCAAACCAATCCCAAAAAAATATTTAACAATTGTGTGATCAAATAGAGATAATGAATTCTGAGGTTTCGTCTTAGAGATTAGAACTATAATGCATTAATAATTGTGAGGAACTCATCCCTACACTGACTGTCCCTTCTATAACCTTATGTGGAGTGTCTAGTTTCCCACAAAACTCTCATGAATTTATTAAAGAACCAACTTTTGGATTTTTGGTCAAGTAAGTGAATAAAGAAATTGTTAAAGGGTCTTTAAATCATGAGGAAATTGATTTCATGTATTCCTAGGAGGAAAATTTGACATCATGGATTGAGTGTACCTATTATAACTCCATTGATGATTTTTCAGAAACACCAATCAGTGAAATAGTGGGAGAAATCACAAACTTTGAGTCCATACCCATAGTCATCACTAATCTTTCCAATTTGGTGGTTGAATCTTCTATTCAAAAGGATCCAATTTTGTTGAGAATTATTGAAAATGAAATTGAGTTTGATTCAAAGACCCAACCTATTTCTGATAGTGTTAATAAACCCAAGATCAAATTCAAGGTCCTTACATCCTCTCTCAAGTCTTACTTTATAGAGGATAATCGAATAATTCTATCATAATTTCACCCTCTTTTGATTCTAATAATTATAAAATCATACTTTATGTCTTATGAAATATTAGGAAGACAATTGGATAGACCCTTATGAATATTACTGGGATTATCCCATTCATTGGGGCCTATATAGTTTTTCTTAAATCAATTTCAAAACCTTCCTATAAATACCATTTGATAATAAATCACAATATAATTGATGTGGACAATAATTTAATCAATAAAATTTTAAATTTTAGTGTCAGATAAGTTATGGTGTTCATGTCGAGCTAATGACGTTAAACAAAAGGGTTGCACTGGAGGCAACCCATGGTTTTCATGTTTCTAATATTTTTGAATCATTATTATTTTTCAAATAAGATTAATAAATAAATTTTATATTTATAAAATATATTTAAATATAAATACGATAGTACCATAGAATATTGAATTTTTCTTCTATTATGAGTATGGATGGGTATGAAAGGGGAGCACCATATTCATCTGTTTCACGTGGTGTGATCCTTCAGTAATACCTTACCCATAAATTTTCAAAAAAAAAGACAATGTATCATCAGTAATTTTTATTTTTATGTGTTCGTAAGTTAAAATAAAAATACAAAAAAATATATATAATAATAATTAAAAAAATTAAAATTACACGTCGTAGGTCATGGGGAAGACCCCGTCACAATCGGCGAAGCCGTGGGGACTTGAACCTGGGACCGAAGGGAGACAGGGGTTCACGCTTACCACTGACCTACAGTTTATAGTGATTCCTTCTTCTATAATTTTTTATATATACTTATATTTGAATTATATATATATATGATGTGTTTATCGTTCGTTGGTATGCTAAAATAAATAGGTATCTTCTTTTTGACTTTCTCTATTTTTAGTTAAGGGAACCTCTCGAGGTTTCCATGGATTCTAATATAGTTTTAGAGTGAGAAGCATAGGCTATTAAAGAAAAAGTGTTTTATTGGGAGATCAACTATATCCAAAACTTCCTCAACCTTCTACCATCTACAACTGGGAGTCCATGAGTAGCATGGTGATCAAAGGAATAATTAGGAGCGTAATGAACTTTAACATAAAAAACCAGGTGGCATTGTTCCATGTTTTTTTCTTCAAATTCCTTTTAGAACTCCCCTCCTCTTCCTCTAACCCCCTTATAAATTTTCATTTCATCAAACTCTGGGGAAAATTCTATTTTAATTTGTGGGGGAGATGAAATAAAAAAAATTCTTTTGGGTAAAAAATTGATCTAAAAAAACTGTGCCTTAGTGGAAGGAAAAGTTCCTCTAACCGTGAACATGATAATACACTTTTCACACTTTGAAATTGAATATAAAAAAAAATCATGCCTTGATTATGATTTTAATGAATTTTTATGTTCTTGTGTCTAGATTTTGGAATATGCAGTTGTCTAATGTGATATTTCATCATTTATAGTTTCATCCAAAAATATCACAACACATGTCCTTTCGATAGTGGGGTATTAGTTTGAGTTCATGGGGTCCACATAATAAATAGCATAGGTTTGGTGATCATTTTAGTTTTAATACGATTATTCAATAAAATAAAAAGACATTAAATGTGTGCATAGAGTAATGAAATAACCTAATGTGTGGATGTCGGCACTTGGGGATCATGAATCCATAGTTGTCTAGCCCAGAGCTAGTAATTTTATCTCTATTTGGGGTAACTTGAATTTTTTTCAACTAAGTTAAATCGAGATGATGCTTGAGTATGTGGGATTCACTTTGTAACCTATGGTATTTGAACCTGGGATTCATCAACAAAGCCTCGCTACATCAGTCGACACTATTGAGTGCAATTTCAATTATGAGGGAAAAATTGAAAAAAAAACAATCAAAAATATATATATACAAAAACAAAAAAAAAATTGAAAACTCATCTTAATATTGAAATGTGATCCCACCTAGTACTTCCATAATTTTCCCCTTGAATAAAAATTAACCCCCATGTCATTTGTGACACACAACATATCATCATAGTTTATTGAAATTGGATGAAATGTGGCAATTAATTTGAAAAAAGGAACGAGATTGGTCTTGTTATATGATTATTGAACTATATTGTTTTAAATGATTTTTATAGGTTTCATAATTTTTTGGTATGAGGATTTTCATTAAGCATTATGTATTAGTTTTTTTTTTGAAAAAGGGAATTCAATTTTCATATTATTGAGATATTGTTTTCTCAGGACTAGAAAAACTCATGTTGGGGGTGTGATTATCCACTGAATGAGGCTAATATTTATAGTTAATATATATAATATTCATATGATTTATTATTCATAAACACTATTTTAGTTTATTTTACACTTTGAACTTTATTTCACATTATGATTGTAATTCTTTGTTAACATGCACTATTATATGATGCTTTTTTGAACACCTCCTAAAATAAAAAATGGTATTGATTTTATTTTAATGTTTTATCTCCAGGTCTCCCATTTTATAAGGAAAAATTAATGATTTTGGAGCACTTGGTGATTCATATTGGAGGACCACCAAAATGGGATTTCATGCCAACAGATTCTGAGAAAAGTAAACTATACAGCAACATAATAAAGTGGATATAGCAGCCAGGAACCAAGACCAATGATTTTAAATATTTATATAAAGATATAAGACATCATGGGGAACATTTAGTTCAATCGTGGTCAAAGTTAATTTTGATATTTGAATGGTGTTCCAAGCGTCCCAAGTTGGAGATAAAGTTTTGAGCCATATTCTACATCCTAGAAAAACTTCCCACCTTTTTACACATATCTCGTAAAACATAAACGATTTTGGGATGAAACATTACAGATAGTTAGGGGGAATCCAGAGATCCATTTTTTTATACTATGTCCCACTCTAATTCATCTATCTAGAAGGCAATATAGGTAACTTTGTTCAGTGGATGAAAGCTAGCTGCAACTTCAGTTCAGGGGTGGAAAAGTCTCCTCTCCTTTACTTTCCACCATTAGATTCCTAACACCATTAATTGAGGAGACTTGGAGAGATGGGTGTTGTACCCAAGGCTCCCAAAAAGCCTATTTAAGGCAGTGGTTTTGGAGGATTTTAGAATGTTTGGATCTTTGTTCAATTGTAATGGTATATTGTGATTTTGTTGCCTTGAGTTTTTCTTTCTCATGTAAGTTGTTAAATTTACCTTAGTTTCTTAATAAACTTTATTCTTATACCCTTATTTTGTTCTTATTCATGTTGATTCAATAAGGTTTCCTTATGAATTTTCCATTCCTTCATGTTTGGGGAGATTGTTGAGCCAATAAGGTTTCCTTATGACTTTACCATTCCTTCATGTTTTGAAAATCACAAACACCTTATCTTAAGGAAAATTTTATTTTACCCTATGTTTAACTTTCATAAGGAAAATTTTCCTTCCAAAAGGAAATTTATCCTTACCATGTTTTTCATTGTTCATTTTTTATCTAATTATAAAATTAGGTTTCGTATCTAAAACCTTAGAATCATATATATACTTAGATATAAAGCATTCTGTTTTTAGGCTCCGAATTCAGGTTCTGAACTCTCTGAATTCTGACTCCAAAATCTTTTTGAGTTCTGACACTGATTTCTCTGAATTCAAACTCCAAACTCTTTTGAGTTCTGACTCCAAATTCTTATGAATTCAGACTCTGAACATTGTAATTTCAGACTTTGAATTCTTAATAATTTAGGCTCAGAACTTCGTAAGTTCAAACTCAAAATTCTAATGAATTCAGACTCCGTACATTGTTAGTTCAAACTTCAAATTCTTATGAATTCAGACTTCAAACATTCTATGTTCAGACTCCAAATTCTTATGAATTCAGACTCTGGATTTCCATAAAATCCAGACTCTCAATTCAATATAATTCTAACTCTGAATTCTTCTGATAAATAGAATCTGAATATCTATGTATTATAGACTCCTAATAGATTTTGGTTAGACTCCAAAATTTCATTTTTTCTTACACTCTGAAAATTGAATTTTTTCAAGCGATCATATTTTTTCTTACACATGTTTTGGTTATAAAATTATGTCTTTCATTCAGTTACTAACTAACCATTTCTTGAGTGACATGTGTATAGCTCCCTCCGAAATTCAAGGAAAAATATGACCGTTGAAGGATGGAGTTGAACGTTGAAGTTGTGCCTATAAATAGAAGCTCATTTGAAAGATCTCATAACTTTATCTTTGATGAACAATTCTATGATTCTAGAGATTACTTGTTGAAGTGATTTTCACAGAGAGACTCTCATGCTTAGTGTGTACTGAACATCTTTTTCAGATTTTCTTCATGCGACTATGAATGTTGCTGAGTACATTCGAGGGCTTCCGGGGATAGGAAGACAGAGGTACTGGCACCTTAAAGTTTGAGGGCTTCCTTGCTGAAGAAGATAGAGGTGCCGACTACCTTGAAGTTGAGGGCTTGTGGGGATAGCAAGACAGACTCCGGTCTTTGTATCAAGGGCTTACCCTGGTGTGGTTAAGACAGACTTTCTTGAAATTATAAATCAAGGGACCTTTATCTAAGGTTGTTAGATACCCATCTATTTGGGTTAAATATTTACTACTTGTTACTTGTTTGTTTCAAGATTTTCACAGCATTTTTTTTGTTAAATAATTTATAACTATCTTATACTTCCTTACATTTATACACTCTAATATAGTGAGATTCTATAATCTTTAAGGTAGAATCTTTATCTTTGTAAACTTTTGTTAAGTTTCATTTCTGGATTCACTTTTCCAGAATTAAATTCTCGGAATCATATTTTTAGAATCAAGAAAGTTTGAAGAACTAGAGGTTTTGTGAATTATCTTGTTTAACCTTGTTAAATAATAAAGAAGGTTTCTAACCAACTTTAAAAGTTCCCAAATACTTTTAGAAGAATACAATTCACCCCCTCTTGTATTTTGAGCATCATTATTACAATACTAAAATCAGTGTCACCTATCATTTTGATCCAACAATTGGTATCAGAGTAGGTCTCTGAATTTCTTATATTCACATATAAGTTTTCCTTGCTCAAGTTTTACATTGTTCTGATTTTTCCTTGCTGAGGAATATTTTCCTTTTTACAAAAAATTTTTACTAACAAGTTTGCGTGGAAAGACTTTCTTTAAGATGGAAGGAATCAATGTTGGTTCCATAGAAAACCTAAATCCAACTAGACCACCTATTTTTGATGAGAATGATTATGAATATTAGAGAGATCCTATAAAGAAATTTATTATCAATACTGGAGTAGACAATTTTTTCATGCTCACTGGAGGATATAAAATCCCCGACAAAGATGTTAGTACTTTCCCCAATCAAGAAAATCATGAATATCAACTGAATTATAAGGTATTAAATACATTTCTTTCTTCCATGACTAGAAATATTTATAGCCAAATTTTATCTTGTGAAGCAGAAAATTTTATATGGAAGAATCTTGAAGTTACTCAAATTGGAACCTCCACAGTAATTGAAACTAGAAGAGCTATGCTCAGAGCTGAGTATCATGGTTTTTGTTTTCCTTATGGAGAACCCATATGTAAGGTGAAATAAAGATTTATGACTATTTTTAATAGTTTACAATATATGAGTGAGAAAGGATTAGGTGATGAAGAGCTTGTGGAAAAAATCATAGACTCTATTCCCAATGAGTAGGAATCTAAGAGAACAGTTATAGATGAGAATATGAAGGTTACATAGATCACTCTTGATGAACATTTTGGAACTCTTATTCTATATGAGACTAGAATAAAGAAATATGTTGACAATATTAAGAAGAAGAATAGAAATAGCAGCATTTCTTTTACAACAATTTCAAATCATATGAAATCCAAGAATTCTGAGAGAGTTACTAGATCTAAATCCAAGAATATTGTTATTCAATCCTAATCTAGTGGAAGTGAATCTTCAAAAAATGAGTTATCCAATCTTTCTCGAAGGACGAACAAGATTGTTGGACAGAAGAACTTTCAATCCAGATACAAGAAGAAAGAAATCAAAGATAAGAAAGATTTAGAACTCACATGTTATGAATGCAAAAGAGCTAGACATAAAAGATCTAATTGTCCTATGCTTAAAATAAAGGAAAGAAAAGAAAATCATTCTAATATAAACAGAGAGAATTACTAAAAAACTAAAGCTAAGAATGTTCTGAAAGCTAATGACACCTGGAGTGCCAGTGGTGGAGACTCTTCAGATGAATCATCAGAGTACGAATCTTCTGGACCGAAGAGTCTTGGTTTAATAGCTAGAATACCTATTGAAAATCATTTTTTAATGGCTAAGGTACACAATGATGAATCCATGACCAATATATCATTAAATGATAACTATAGTGATAGTAAATATTATAACTTTTCAAATGAAGAATCTTCAACTGATAAAGATAATATGTTACCTACCTATGAATAAGTTTCTAGGTTTTCTAAGCTCCTTGAGAATGAGAATTCAAAACTCAAGAAAAAGATTGATCAAGAAAATTCTAGAAATACTATCCGTACTAAGGAAATATCATATCATTCTAAAGATCTTGATAAGAAAAAATTTTTATTTCGAAAGGATTTTGAAAAACTTTGAGGAAATAAATTCTGAGAAGGATAAAATTTCTAAGGATATAGAAAAATTAATTTCTAAGAAAAATGTTTTCGAGCCTAACTCTAGCTCAAAAAAATGTTTTGGAAGATTAAAACTTATTTATCAAACTAAAATCTGAAATATTTTCCTTGAGGAATTGTTTTTCAAACTTTACCTTATGTAAGGAAAATTTGGATAAGATTTATACCCAAATTTGACCTCTAAGTAGAAGTTCTGGTTTTAGTTATACTAGTTCAAAACCAATTTTTAATAACAATTACTTTGTTCCTCAAAGTGCTCCATTCTGCACTAAGTGTCAGTATGGTGGGCATTGGGCAAGAAATTTTTCCCTAAACAAAAGTTAGTATTTAGTGTTTCATAAATCCTATTTTTCTAAGAAAATGTGGGTGCTTAATAATTTGCTTTCAAAAATTTCCAGATCCAAGAATGTTTTGGTTCCAAAAGTATAAAATTCTTATTTTCTGGAAAATAAAGAAAGTACCAATAGGAATACATGGTACACGGATAGTGGATGTTCCTGACACATGACTGGTAACCAAAACTACTTTGAAATTATTATCAAGACAAAATGAGGAAAAGTAACTTTCAGAGATAATGCTATGGGAGAAATTATTGGTATAGGTAACATTGGTCTTCTTGGAATAACTTTTATTTCAAATGTTTTATTTTTCAAGGGTCTTAATCACAACCTCATTATCATAGGTCAATTATGTGATGAAGGATACCTTATGAATTTTAGGAATGAGAAGTGCTTAGTACACAATTCCAAGGAAGAGTTTATTCTTTCTACCAATAGGCAAGAGAATGTTTACACAAAAAAACATAGAAGACCTTAGGAGCCAAGATCTACCTTTCATTAGTGTAATGGAAGATCATTCTTGGCTATGGCATAGAAGGTTAGGACACTGTAAACTTAAAAACCTCTAAAAATCTCTAAGAAAATACTAGTTAAGGATCTACTAGAGGATAGATTTGATTCTTCCAAAGTTTGTGATCCTTGTCAATATGGAAAGAAACATAAATAATGCTTTAAATCAGTTGGTGAAGTCTCAACCACTGATGCATTACAGTTAGTGCATATGGATCATTTTAGACCAACACAAACTGGAAGCATTGGAGGAAAATGTTATGTATTTATCTTAGTTGATGATTACACTTGATTTATATGGGTCTATTTTCTATCAAATAAATCTAAATATTTTTCTTATTTCAAAAATTTTAGAGACCAAGTTAAAAATGAGAAAAACCTTCCTTTGATAACTATTCATAGTGATCATGGAGGAGAATTTTAAAATTCTGAATTTGTAACTTTTTATAGTAGAAAAGTAATTACTCATAACTTCTCAGCACCCAGAACACGTCAAAAAAATGGTGTTGTTGAAATAAGAAATAGAATTCTTCAAGAGATTACCAGAACCATGTTTAGTGAATATTCTATAGCAAACCATTTTTGGGCTGAAGCTGTAATTATTTATTTTTATACTATAAATCATGTTTTGATTAGAAATTTTCTTAATAAAACTCTTTATGAGTTATGGAATGGTAGAAAACCTAGACTTTCCTACTTCAAGGATTTTGGTTACAAGGTATTCAATTTTGAATACTAAAAATAATCATCAAAAATTCACACAAAAATTTGATGAAGGAATTTTTTTAGGATACTACACAACTTTTAAGGCTAATAGAGTTTTCAATAAAAGCACTTGTACTGTTGAAGAGACATTACATGTCAAATTTTATGAAACTGATCCTTTTGTTTTTAAACAACCTCAACATACACCTTCAGATGTGTTTTCAAAATCTGATTATCAACCTTTGTTAGAAGATCCTTTAGATAATGAAAATTTCCAAGAAGATATCTCTATATCATTTACCCCAGAAGATTCCCTACCTTATGTTGATGAAGAGGTTTTACAAAACCCAAATTAGTTATTTCTAAAGAATCATCTTAGTGATAGTATCATTGGTGATGTAAATCATCCTGTAAGGACTAGAAGTACCTTAAAAAATGAAAAATAACATCTAGAATTCTTTTCCCAATTAGAACCAAAAATCATTGATGGAGCTTTAGGTGATGATGATTCGATAAAATATATGCAAGATGAGATAAATGAATTATAAAGAAATAAAGTATGGACCTTGGTTGAAAGACCTAAAGAATCTTCTGTTATTGGATTAAAATGGTTCTTCAGAAATAAATGAAATGAAAATGGAATCACAGTAATAAATGAAGATATATTGGTTGCTAAAGGCTATAATAAACAAGAAGGAATAGACTATGAAGAAACCTATGCTCCAGTAGCTAGACTTAAATCTATTCGTATTCTACTTTCCTTTGCATCATTATTCAATTTTATACTTTGTAAAATGGATGTGAAATGTACTTTCCATAATGTTTATGTTCAATAGAATGTTTTTGTTGAAAAACCTCCTGGTTTTGAAGATACAAAACATCCTGAACATGTTTATAAACATACCAAATCTTTGTATGGACTTAAGCAAGCCCCTCGAACATGGTATGATAGACGTTTAGGATTTTTTATTTAAAATAATTATGTTAAGGGAAATATAGATTGAACCCTTTTTATAAATAAAGATAAGAAAACTATTTTTATTGTTCAAATTTATGTTGATGACATTATATTTTCTTCAACTCAGTAATATTTAACTGATTCCTTTGTAGATCAAATGAAATCTGAGTTTGAAATGAGTATGATGGGTGAGTTAACATTTTTCCTTGGTTTTCAAATTTCTCAAAAACCAAAAGGAATATATATATCCCAACATAAGTATATTAAATATTTTCTTAAAAAGTATGGATATGACAACAATAAGAGTATTAGTACTCCCATTGGTACGTCAAATGCACTTGATCTTGATGAAGCTGGGAAACTAGTAGATCAAACATCTTTTAGAGTTATGACATGAAGTTTACTTTACTTGACTACTAGTCATCCAGACTTAATGTTTTCAGTATGCTGATAAACAAGATATAAATCCAATCCTAAGTAATCTCACTTAAAGGTAGTAAAAATAATATTTCATTACTTAAAGGGAACCATTGATTTTTGGAATCTTTTATACTTCTGGAAATGATTTTGTTCTAAAAAGTTCTTTGGATGCTGACTTTGGTGGATGTAGAATGGATAGAAAAAGTACATCCAGAATGTGTCATTTCTTTAGAGATTCATTAGTTTCTTGGTCATTCAAGAAGCAACACTCAGTAGCACTTTCCACTGCTCAAGCCAAATAAGTAGCAGCTGGATGTTTCTGTGCTCAGGTGTTGTGGATGCAACACACACTCACAGACTATGGTATGAGTTTTACCAAAACACAAATTCTGTGTGATAATACTAGTCCCATTTCCCTTAGTAAAAACCCCAAACATCAATCTCATGAAAAATACATAGATATTAGGAATACCTTCCTTAGGGATCACACACCAAAATGGTATATCATTCTTCAATTTATCAGAACACAAGATCAACTTGCTGATATTTTCAAAAAATCTTTACCCTCTGATAGATTTGAATACATTTAACAGAAGTTAGGAATGATAACCATAAGGTAATCTTCCTTGTTAACTTTCTATTGAAACCAATATCCTTAAAGTAATAAACTCATTTTGATAGGGGGAGTACATTTTTTGTTAGTTAGATCAAAATATTTCGTAATGAAAATTTTCATAGTCAGATTTTTCAAATCTTTGGTAATGAAAATTTTCACAGTCAGATTTTTCAAATATTTCGTAATGAAAATTTTCATTGTCAGTTTTTTCATATCATTCGTAATGAAAGTTTTTGTAGTCATATTTTTCAAATATTTCATAATGAAAATTTTTGTAGTCAGATTTTTCAAATCTTTCGTAATGGAAATTTTCGTAGTCAGGTTTTTCAAATCTTTCATAATAGAAATTTTCGTAGTCAGATTTTTCAAATCTTGCATAATGAAAATTTTCGTAGCCAGATTTTTCAAATCTTTTCGTAGTCTAAAAATTTGTTGTAGTCTAAAAATTTTCATAGTCTAAAATTTTTTCGCAGTCTTAAAATTTTCGTAATGTAGATTTTCATTTTAATATTTTTTTCATAATAAAAATTTTCAGAATCTAAAGGTCTTCATGAAAAAATTTTCTCACTACGAATAATATTCCTAGAAATTCAAAAGGTATGTCTCTTTTGCTGATATTTTATAATCATCTTTTATATGCTGGGATTTTCTTCTATTTTTAAATTTTTTGGATTCTCTTTTCCTTAAATCTGAATGTTTCTATTAAAACCTCAAAAGATTGGATTCTATCAAAATTTCCTTGCGGCTATTTTTTCAAACAACAGATAAACCATTGGATTGGGCATAGAATATGAACTTTAACATAAAATTCCTATATAAAGGACCCCAAATGGATGTACCACATTGAATTTCAAGCCTTCGCATGTTGAAGTTCATCCCTCCAACATAAGCCTGTTCCGAACCTCTCAAAATTTTCTTAAATCCGAATGTCTGTTGAAAAATCTTCTGAGAAATACATTCAAACTGTCAAGCCAATCTCAGAGTGGCTGTTTTATAGAGAAAGGTTGTTTCATTCAAACATCTTCGCGAACTATGACTCCATCATCTCAAAGAACATCAAACTGAACGGATGGGAAAGTGTTTCTGTATCGAATCCAGGAGCTTATGATTTAGTATATCTGGATTTTCTAGTAGAATTTTATGAGTCAATAAGTTTTTTCAAGGAAGAAGGCAGAGATAAGTTCTCTATCAAAATATATGGTAAGTCTTTTTCTCTCTCGTACACCAAGGCTACAAATCTGATTGGAGTTTCGTATGAAGGAGAAGCTGAATTTTGTTCTCATAAGTTGCCAGATTTTCAAGGAAGTTCTGTTAAGGTGAAAGATATGGATTTCCTTGGTCTTACAGATGTTAAGACTCCGAAGATTCTTCACCTCGCTACAAATTTTCAGATTCTATAATTATAGGTTCAAGTATTCATTATACCAAGAAAAGGTGAAAATGATACATTAAAGAATAGTGATATGTATATCTTGGATTTCATGGTGAATCTAAGGAATGTTAATTTGGTTAAGAATATTCTGATTAAGATTGAGAATATAATGAATGGAAATATGAAGGCTCAGATCATTATGTATCCAACTATTCCTTCAAAGATGATTGTTTGGTGCTTGGAATCATTCAAAATTCCTTGAAGTTCAAAACCAAGGAATTGAAAAGTAATGTTGGTTAATGACGATACCTTGAGAAGGATGAATATTGGTTTTTACAAAGAATCTGGAGAATTTTATGACTTCCAGAAGAAGAAGTTGAATCCATACCGAAGAAATAGGAAGTGGATGAGACTTCCAAAAAAGGTGCAAAGAAGAGGAAAGTGAAGGAATTGGAAGAAATGTCAAAAACTCCATTAGAAAAGGAAGGTAAGTCAGCACCCCCAAATCTGAAAAAACAAAAATCCTATTCGAATGAGGTAGTATCTATGTGGAGGGAAGATAATAAGATAAGGAAAGAAGGGGATCCCATTTTTCGACTAGACCCTGCTGGAGAAAAATCTCTTAAGGAGATGATAGTTGAGTATCTAGAAAGGGAAGAGAAATAAAAGAAACAAAAGAATAAAATGGCTGAAGCAGAGATTGTGCAATCCCTTCTAAGGGATACTGAGAAAGCTTCCGAAAATATTTCGGTCCCAGAATCCTTCCTGGTAGAAGATTTAGCTGAGAATCTAGGGAAGAAATTTCTGACTCCCGAAAAATTCAAAGAAGTAAAAGAAGTATAAGAAGTTGAAGAATAAGTAGAAAGTAATGGTGACACCGCAGAGTTGATTAAGTAAGTAGAAGATTTCCATGAGAAAGAAATCCCATCCGAGAAGCTCTCAATCAAACATCAGAAGAAGAATCTTCAAAGTTGGCTACACCTAGGAAATATGAGAAAGGAGAAGATGTCAAGGTTGAATAATAATTTAATAATATCTCTGAAGAAGAAAGTTATAATCATTATTTCATACACCCAGAGGATGCTGAGGCAGGAGCTCAGAAAGAAGTAGTAGATGAAGGTAAAATTGTTCAACTGTTTGACAATGAACATGAATCTCTGGATGAGGAAGCCATTCCTAGAACTGTTAAGGGTAAACAGGTGGTTGTTGATACACCTAGTAAAGCTATTGTAATGATTAAGTAAGCTTGTGGATCTTCAAAGAGGAAACTTGTTGAGATTGAAAAAGAAACCTCACCAAGAAAAATTTCAGATTCGGAATCATCTTCCCTTGGACATGATTTCATTGTTCAGTCATTGAAGAATCTTTTTGGGACCATTCCGATTTTTCCAAACATTGACTCGAGATGTCAGGTCCTTCAACACACCTTGATCCATAAATCGGATTCAGTATCCATGGTGATGGATAAGTGTGTCAAGCATGAGTCTGATTTCAAGAATTTTTTCATCAACTACGAAGCCCATAAAAGATCATGCAGGAAGATGGCTAGTTGTTCAAGGAAAACCATAGAGGACATGAGAGATCTTGATGAATTCCAAGATAGTGTCAAGGATAAATTTTACATTGAAGATGGTAAGATCAAGGATCTCACAAGAATTTTCCAAAAAAATATGACTCTAGAACAGAATTTTCATATTTAAGAAGTGAAGTATTTGAATGGGAAACTGTATTCAGTTGCTCAAAGCAGGAAGAGAGAAATAGATCTCTGGATTGAGATTGAAGAGAAGCTAGTAAAGAAAGAAGAAGCCTTGAATTCTCAGGCTGAAATTCTTAAGGATCCTGTAACACCCCGAGCTTTCACGATACGCTTCTCTTTCAATAATTTAATAGCTTTCATTGTACGCATGTTCGAGATTCTAACACACCGCATCCAATCAAAGTAGCAGTTATGAATAGTAATACCCACTTTTCAAAATTATATAAATTTTATATTTCAAAATGGACTTCATTTTTGTATTCGTAATATCGAAATTATCCTAAGTTGATTTTTTTGTAATTTGCTGAGAACTTCCATTTTTTTATGAATAGTGAAAAATAATAAAAAACAATGTTTTTAATCAAAATAATTTATAGTGATAAATTATACTATTTAGTGGTTTTAAAGTATAATTAGAATATATTTTTACCATTTTATCCAATGGTGGTCATTAGAATTAATTTCACTTTGAAATTGGATATAAACAATTGTCAATCTTTTGATATATATTGTTTCTTAAAAACACGCTATTTGTTGTGACAGCGGGAATTAATTATAAAATTAATTAATGAAACTTATATGTTTGGAATTTTTTAAAATAGAAATCATTTTTGAATTCGGAATATCAATTATATATTAGGGTGAAATTTTGGCATTGTTCTGAAAAACTTCATTCATTGATGAATAGTGAAACCACTAAGTGGTAGTTAAAAAACTGATTTCTTGTTTAAATGAAACCTTACCACTTCTGTGATTTTATTTTCAAAAATCCTACATACATGGTTGTCATTAAGATGTAAAATGTGGTTTAATGGAATTAAAATAATTTTTTTGTGAATAGTAACTTTTAAGTTTAATTAATCGCGATTAAAGGTAATTAGTGTAATTTAAGGTAAAGATAATGTTATAATAATATGAAATGACCTTTACACTTGTCCTACCCCTATTGAATGAGTCATGTCCGACCATGAAAATCCATGGGTCAACTTGGGGACCCCATGGAGCCACTTTGGTAGGAAAATGACATTAAAAACATTTTATTTAATGTTAAAATAAAAATGTCACAAACATGAGTTGTTTTACTAAAACAATTTTTAAATGGGGTTATAAAAGTCATATTTTTGACTATAAATATTAATAATAAATCTAAAAATATTTCCTACATCATGATATTTTTTTATAATTTTTAGACATTAAATAAATTAAATTATTTATGACACCATGATGATGCAGCGATTACTTCATTAATTAATGATTTAAATAAAATAAAAAGATAATGTAAAATCTAAGACATAAACTTTTCAAAAACCTATTGGATGAGCATATTTCGAACCCTTATCACCTTATCCTCTAAATATATAAGTGTGGGACCTTTAAAATCCGAAACTCATTATATAATAAAGTAACATTTCATTACTTTCCAAGAGTGCCCCTCCTCTCCTCTTATAAAAGGCCCCCACCACTACCACCTTATTTACACCTTCCAAGCCATTTGGATTGGCCAAAATCTTCCCAAATACTCTCTCAACTTCCCTCTATTACTCCTAGAAGCCTCACTTTGGGAATAATTCTTCCCAAGGAAGCCTTTGGCTCAAATCAAAAAGAGTTACCCGTTTTAAAGGTAGTGTTTTATCTTGTGTTCTTGTGTTTTATTTTTCTTCTCCAACCCCCTAAACTCTATTTATTCATTTTTTTTGTAAAAACACCAGTATAATTAATATACTAGGATGTTTTTATAACAAGTATTCGAGCTACACTTACACACACCTACATATAATGGTTAAAGAACATATTGTTTCTGTGGATGGCGAATTTCTGCCTCACGAAACGATGATTGTTTAACACTCATATAACACCTTCAAATGTGGCCATTAAGATGTAACTATATTTATATATGATATATAATATGTTTATTTTTTACTTAAGGTTCTGTATTTTTCATTTATGGCATAACTTTATGGTTTCCATTATGGGTAAACGCGATATTTTCATTTTAGGAAGTGCGGACAACCGCCCCCTCAAAGTGATTTGAATCGTTAATGCCTTATGTGGGATGTATAAAAGATGGAGTAAATGGTATTATACATTATATTATACTGGAATTATATTATAAATTTATATAATTATAATTTCATTCCATTAAATGTGAAATATAAATTAAAGTAGTGTTCATGCGTACGTACGGCTTACCGTCTCCATGAACGGTGCATTTCATTTATTACCTCTAAATGTTACATAATATTATGAATGAATTTATATACTCGATATATAGATATATGTGATATCTAAATCATGAATATAATTCTGGATATAACGGATATTTCACCACATGGACAACTTGTAATTATAATAAGTTTATTTTTTACTCATGTACCAAAGATCGACAAAATGACCGTTATTAACTTAAATAATTACATAATGTTCATAACATGGTAATAAGTGATATAAAAGGAATAATGAACATGTAAAAGGTTCTTAAGAAAAAATAAATTAACTCTAGTTTATTATTCAGTCGGTTAAAGAATGATCGAGTCAAGTCTGATACGAGGTAATGGAACTTCTTAACCCAATTTCCATTCTTTGGGTTAATCTCCTACTTTCAAATTATTTCATGATATTATTATGTCCTATATTATATTTGTACTGTATTTATTTGTACTTATAGTGAATACACTAAATAGATATATTTTATTTAAAAAATGATCTTTGTAAAGGACTTTGTCTCAATCTCCTTTCATTGAGGCATATTTTGTTTTATACACAACTTTCACTTATACGGTGTATAAACCTCTTTGACTTTTACTTTTATTCAAAAGGAATATTTTTATACGAATAGTTTTTACTAAACGGCAAAATGAATTTTTTTTCTTATGTATGCGGCGACAATGACTTCACCGCCGCCGTGACTATTATTTGGGTTTAGACTTCCTCTACAAGCTATAACTTTTTTTAAAAGAAAAATAAATACCATGTTTTAATTTTCTTTTATTTTGGTATTGAAAATGGTTTTGATAAAGTTTTTTTTATATCAATGTGTTGTATTGATATCTTCTAATTGAAGTGTGGAAATATTATGTTTCCTTTATGCACGTTTTATGTGATACAATTATGTTATGTTTTATGATATGTTTAAACCTTTTCATATGAGGAATGCATTGGACTTAATAAGTGACGAGTGGAGACCGCTATAGCTCCTCGATGCATCGGCAGGTCTCATGAGACAAACTAGTGTCTTGGCACGAGGCCTTGACAAAATATTATTTGTAGTCTTGGCACGAGGCCTTGGCTACGTGGTTATGATAGTCTGGCATTATGCATTCCATCATTATGAAAGTGGTTATTGATATTTCATGTGATTATTCGACCAGTAGAATATCCATATGAATAAGTAAATGGCATTATCTCATTTTAATTTTTCCATATTATGTTGAATTTCAAGTTTAAAAGTCTTTTGTTTTAGTCATACATTGACTTAAATGTTTATGTTTATTTATGAAAGATTCCTCTATATTGTTATCCTTACTTAGCATCTGAGCTCACCCCTTCCAATGTTTTAATTTTTCCAGGATGTGAAGAAGTATATTATGAATGACTTGCTGGGATAGTATGAGGGGATATGAAGACAAGATGTTTTTTTAGTTTTGTTTTACTTTATGATGTAATGTAACATTTATGAATGTATCTAGTGTTTCCAAGGATACTAAACTAAACTGTATTTCGAGACTTGATCATTTGTGATCATGCCAATGTTACGCAATAATGCATCGACTCTAGGTAACTGGGGTCGGGGCATTACAGTTGGTATCAGAGGTAGTTTAGTACTAACCTTGGAAGCTCGATTTAGATAAACTCTGATTAGAGAACACAGCCCTAAGATAGACTTTGAGGACTAGTATAGAAGAACTTCCTAGAATTTTGGTATTATAGAGATTTTATGAGTTTTCCGAGCAATACATCCCTATCTGGATACAAGCAAGTAGAGGTGGCTCTGGCACAGATGTACCTAGGGTTAAAACCCAAAAACACCGCTTTGAGCTATACTCGAATGGGAACTGGTGAACAACAATGGGCCTTGCTCCACTCTTGGTTACGACACTCCTGGGGGATATGCTTAGGATAATTATCATTTTCTTTACAAACCATTATGAAGGGATTATGAATATATACTTCCTCAAAGAAAGCATTTTTATGATTATGGATTATATCCTTAAAGAGTTCAATTTATGTTATGTGTTTTGAATGTTTGTTATTATGTATTTCGATTCATAAACTAACCTAGTTTATGCCATTGTATAGAAATGGCGCCCAGTAGAAGGAATGTGAACTCCATCAATACGTATGATCCAATGAGTAAGAAGGATCATATCTTTCACGGTATTAAGCCAACATTTAGAAGGGAAATAGTCTCCCATGTGTTCTCAACATATTAAGAAATAGTATCATGTGTTAATAAGATAAGTAGAGAATTCTCTGAGTCTTATGGATTTGAAGGGATGAAAGAGAAGAAAAGTATGGAAGAGAGAATGATGGATAAAGGGACGAGGGAAAAGAAGAATTTTCCAATATGTGATAATTGTGGGAAAAAACACCTTGGAACTTTCCTGAAGGGAATGAGAGTTTGTTATAAGTGTGGAGAAAAAGGACACCAAGTGCGTGACTGCAAGGGTAAGAAAAAGGTTTCAAATGTACAATGCTTCATCTGCAAGGAGTGGGGACACTACGCAAACCAATGTCCAAATCACCAGAGTATGCCCCAAATGATATTATTGGAGAATAATCATGTTATGATACTACCACAGATGGGAGGAATTATTAGAGTTCTTATGTTGTTATTAAAAAAATTTGTCATTTGAGTGTTGTATCAATGATGTACTGGTTATAATAATTATGGAGTATATAAGGATTGTACTGCAGTACTATTTCATCAAGGACTTGAGATTGTGTGGAACCAAGAAAAGTGACTCCACAGAAGGTTAAATTTTTGGAAAATATATGGTTGAGATAAAGATAAACCATAATATGGTTCTGATACGGAGATAGTGATTTTGGAATAATACATGATTAATTTGGATAAATTATATTGGATATTCTTAACTTCCTTGAAACTGATTAATGATTTGTATACATTTTTGGATAGAAGGGGTATATCTAGTATTCTATAAGGAATAAGGGATCATTAATGTAATCAATAAGGATTTATGTTAATTCAGTATGTTGCATTGTTTTAAATGAATACATGATGAAGGTGTTCACATGTTGTTATGTGGAAAAAAGGATCTTCATTATGTTTACCTTCCTTATAAAAGTTGGACTGTAAGTTGGAAAGAAGTATTTTGGATAACTATAAAGGTTGGAATGGATTAAGTTGATCTTTGGATAGTATTGTTTAAGTTTAAAACATTTATGAAGATTATTTTTGGAATATTATAATACTATAGTTTTAGGAAAAGGACAACCTGCAGGGTGGGGCATAACCCGTCGCGTCGGACAAAGCTGCAGGAATTGAACCCACAACCATAGTGTGACAGGCCTTTATTACCTACCACTAGCCTACAGGAAGTCTCTGGTTATTACAAAATAGTTTTCCTAATCTAAATGGTATGTGTTAATATTTTGAACCTTGTACGATTAGGAGGAATATAATATTTTTTAGTTCTATTATCTTTTTGAGTGAAAGATGAGTTTGTGGTAGAAATTAGTTGAAGGTTGAAACTCTACTTGTCAAGAATAAATATATATATACCTATCTCTTATTCTATGAATAAATTAATTCTTAAACTTTAGTAAAGGGATATTAAAACAAAAAATGTGTTATCCTAATACCTTATTTCTTTTTGAACAGATAATATTTTAAATCAACATAGATTGAAGGCTTTGAGGCCCTCAATTTTACACTTGTTTGTGATTGATGACATCAATCACTCCCTACAAATATTTATGTTTTTCCTCCAATTATATGTCTCTAATTTCCACCAATTTTCTCCTTATCGAGATCATAATTTGGTGGTGACTTTTTCATTTCCCTTTCCCTCTTATTAAGGCTAAATTTTATTAACCTTATTTCCGATGTGGGTTTTCTACAAAGGTATTTTCTATTTTCAACCTTTTATTTTCAAAGAAAAATATCAAATTACGAGGACGTAATTTATTGAAGGAGGGTAGAATGTAACACCCTGAGCTTTCACGATACTCTTCTCTTTCAATAATTTAATAGCTTGCATTGTACGCAAGTTCGAGATTCTAACACACCGCGACCAATCAAAGTAGCAGTTATGAATAGTAATACCCACTTTTTGAAATTATATAAATTATATATTTCAAAATGGACTTCATTTTTGTATTCGTAATATCGAAATTATCCTAAGTTGAACTTTTTGTAATTTTCTGAGAACGTCCAATTTTTTATGAATAGTGAAAAATACTAAAAAACAACTTTTTTAATAAAAATAATTTATAGTGATAAATTATACTATTGAGTGGTTTTAAAGTGTAATTAGAATATATTTTTACCATTTTATCCAATGGTGGTCATTAGAATTAATTTTACTTTGAAATTGGACATAAACAATTGTCAATCTTTTGATATATATTGTTTCTTAAAAACACGCTATTTGTTGTGACATCGGAAATTAATTATAAAATTAATTAATGGAACATATATGTTTTGAATTTTTTAAAAAATACATCATTTTTTAATTCGGAATATCAATTATATCTTAGGGTGAAATTTTGGCATTGTTCTGAAAAACTTCATTTTTTGATTAATAGTGAAACCACTAAGTGGTAGTTAAAAACTGATTTCTTGTTTAAATGAAACATTACCACTTCTGTGATTTTATTTTCAAAAATATTACATACATTGTTGTCATTAGGAATTAAAATGTGGTTCAATGGGATTAAAATAATTTTTTGATGAATAGTAACTTTTAAGTTTAATTAATCGCGATTAAAGGTAATTAGTGTAATTTAAGGTAAAGATAATGTTATAATAATATGAAATGACCTTTAAACTTGTTCTACCCCTATTTAATGAGTCATGGCCGACCAAGACAATCCATGGGTCAACTTTGGGACCCCATGGAGCCACTTTGGTAGGAAAATGACATTAAAAACTTTTTATTTATTGTTAAAATAAAAATGTCACAAACATGAGTTGTTTTACTAAAACAATTTTTAAATGGGGTTATAAAAGTAATATTTTTGACTATAAATATTCATTAGAAATATAAAAATATTTCCTACATCATGATATTTTTTTATAATTTTTAGACATTAAATAAATTAAATTATTTATGACACCATGATGATGTAGTGATTACCTCATTAATTAACAATTTAAATAATATAAAAAGATAATGTAAACTCTAAGCCATAAACTTTTCAAAAACCTATTGGATGAGTATATTTAGAACCCTTATCACCTTATCCTCTAAATATATAAGTGTGGGACCTTTAAAATCCAAAACTCATTATATAATAAAGTAACATTTCATTACTTGCCAAGAGTGCCCCTCCACTCCACTTATAAAAGGCCCCCACCACTACCACCTTATTCACACCTTACAAGCCATTTGGCTCGGCCAACCTCTTCTCAAATACTCTATCAACTTCCCTCTCTTACTCCTAGAAGCCTCAATTTGGGCAGAATTCTTCCCAAGGAAGCCTTTGGCTCAAATCAAAAAGAGTTACCTGTTTTAAAGGTAGTGTTTTATCTTGTGTTCTTATATTTTATTTTTCTTCTCCAACACCCTAAACTCTATTTATTCATTTCTTTTGTAACAACACCATTATCATAAATATAATAGGAAGTTGTTATAACAAGTATTTGATCTACACTTACTCACACCTACATCTAATGGTTAAAAAACATTTTGTTTCTGTGGATGGCGAATTTCTGCCTCATGAAACTATGATTGTTCAATAATCATATAACACCTTCAAATGTGTCCATTAAGATGTCACTATATTTATATATGATATATTATATGTTTATGTTTTACTTAAGCTTCTGCATTTTTCATTTATGGAATACTTTTATGGTTTCCATTATGTGTAAACGCGATATTTTCATTTTAGGAAGTGCGGACTACCACCCCCTCAAAGTGATTTGAATCGTTAATTCCATTTGTGGGACGTATAAAGGATGGAGTAAATGGTATTATACATTATATTATACTGGATTTATATTATAACTTTATATAATTATAATTTCATTCCATTAAATATGAAATAGAAATGAAAGTAGTGTTCATGCGTACGTACGGCTTACCGTCTCCATGAACGGTGCATTTCATTTATTACGTCTAAATGTTACGTAATATTATGAATGAATATATATAATGGATATATAAGATATATATGATATCTAAATCATGAATATAATTCTGGATATAATGGATATTTTACCACATGGACAACTTGTAATTATAATAAGTTTATTTTTGACTCAAGTACCAAAGATCGACAAAATGACCGTTATTAACTTAAATAATTACATAATGTTCATAACATGGTAATAGGTGATATAAAAGGAATAATGAACATGTAAAATGTTCTTAAGACAAAAATAAATTAACTCTAGTTTATTATTCAGGAGGTTAAAGAATGATCGAGTCAAGTCGGATATTAGGTAAGGGAACTTCTTAACCCAATTTCCATTCTTTGGGTTAATCTCCTACTTTCAAATTATGTCATGATATTATTATGTCCTATCTTGTATTTGTACTATATTTATGTGTACTTATAGTGAATACACACAATAGATCTATTTTATTTAAAAAAATGATCTTTTTAGAGGACTTTGTCTCAATCTCCTTTCATTGAGGCATATTTTGTTTTATACACAACTTTCATTTATACGGTGTATAAACCCCTTTGACTTTTACTTTTATTCAAAAGGAATCTTTTTATACTAAGCATTTTTAATAAACGAAAAAATAAATTTTTTTTCTTACGTATGCGGCGACAATGACTTCACCGCCGCCGTGACTATTATTTGGGTTTCGGCTTCCTCTATAAGCCATAACTTTTTTTAAAAGAAAAATAAATAACATGTTTTACTTTTATTTTATTTTGGTATTGAAAATGGTTTTGATAAAGTTTTTATTATATAAATGTGTTGTATTGATATCTCGTGATTTAGGTGTGGAAATCTTATGATTCCTTTATGCACATTTTATGTGATACAATTATGTTATGTTTTATGATATGTTTAAACATGTTCATATAAGGAATGCATTGGACTTAATAAGTGACGGGTGGAGCCCGCTATAGCTTCTCGATGCATCGGCAGGTCTCATGAGACAAACTAGTGTCTTGGCACGAGGCCTTGACAAATTATTATTTGTAGTCTTGGCACAAGGCCTTGGCTACGTGGTTATGATAGTCTAGCATTATGCATTCCATCATTATGAATGTGGTTATTGATATTGCATGTGATTATTCGACCAGTAGAATATCCATGTGAATAAGTAAATGGCATTATCTCATTTTACTTTTTCCATATTATGTTGAAGTTTAAGTTTAAAAGGCTTTTTTTAGTCATGCATTTCCTTAAATGTTGATGTTTATTTATGAAAGCTTCCGCTATATTGTTATCCTTATTGAGAATCTAAGCTCACCCCTTCCAATGTTTTAATTTTTCCAGGATGTGAAGAAGTATATTATGAATGACTTGCAGGGATAGTATGAGGGGATATGAAGACAAGATGTTATTGTAGTTTTGGTTTACTTTATGATGTAATGTAACATTTATGAATGTATCTAGTATTTCCAAGGATACTAAACTAAACGGTCTTTCAAGACTTGATCTTTTGTGATCATGCCAATGTTACGCAATAATGCACCGACTCTGGGTAACTGGGGTCAGGGCGTTACAGATCTGGAAGAAAAGATCAAAGCCTTAGAAAAGATAGCAGAGGATCAGGATCAAATTCTTAAGAGAGCAGAGGAAGACCACACGGAGCTCAAAAATCTAAACACAACAGTGAAGAAGCTGATACCCAAGTAAAATGAAGGACAAATTTATTTAAATCCGATATTTTGTTGTATTTTCCTTATTGTATAAAATTTTCAAATTCTAATGAAATGATTGGATACTTGTCTTTTGGTTGTTTAGTACTGATATTTCAGGTACCATATTATCTTTTCCATTCCCTTTAATTATTTTTGAAAATCAAAAAGGGTGAGAAAGGAAAAATAAATATAAGTAAAGAAGAAATTTCCCTAAGTAAGGGGGAGTTCATTTAAAGGGGAGTTTATTTAAGGGGGAGTTCTTATACAAGAATATTTTTGTATGAAATTAAATTCTATGTCTCATTCCGGAAATATAGAATATGATCCTTAGTGTTCCAAAGCCTAAAAAGGATTTATTCGTATTCATCATTACTCATGTGTTAAGGGAGATAAGTTTTGCATTCAAAGTCTAGGAAAATATTTTCTAAGTCCTTATATTCTATTTCGAAAGGATGTTTGTGCTTTCCAAAAAGGGGGAGATTGTTGAGTAAATAAAGTTTCATTATGACATTTACATTCCTTCATGTTTGGAGATATTATTGATTCAATAAGGTTTCCCTATGACTTTACCATCCATTCATGTTTTGAAAATCATAAACACCTTATCTTAAGGAAATGTTCATTTTACCCTATGTTTTACATTCATTAAAAAAAATTTCCTTCCCCAAGGAAATTTATCCTTACCAAGTTTTTCATTGTTCATTTTTTCTCTAGGTATAAAATTCGGTTTCGTATCCAAAACATTGGAATCATATATATACTTAGATATAAAGCATTCTATTTTCAGGATCCGAATTCAGGTTCTGAACTCTCTGAATTCAGACTTCGAACTCTTCTGAGTTCTGACTCCGAGTTCTCTGAATTTAGACTCTGAACTCTTCTGAGTTCTGACTCCGAATTATAATGAATTCAGAATCTAAACTTTTTAATTTCATACTCTGAATTCATATTAATTTAGACTTCGAACTTCATAAGTTCAGACCCCGAATTTTGATGAATTCTGACTCCGAATTTTGTAAGTTCAGACTTTGAATTCTTATGGATTCAGACTCTGAACTTTCTAAGTTCATACTCTGAATTCTATAGAATTCTAACTCTGAATTCTTCTGAAAAATGGAATCAGAATATCCATTTATTATTGACTCTGAATAGTTTTTGGGAAGGCTCCGAACTTTCATTTTTGCTTACACTCCAAAAAATGAATTTTTTCAAGAAATCATATTTTTTCTTACACATGTTTAGGTTATAAAATGATGTTGTGCATTCAATTACTAACTAACTGTTTCTTGAGTGACACATGTACAGGTCCCTCCAAAATTCAAGGAAAAATATGACTGTTGGAGGAGGGAGATGACTGTTGAAGTTTTTCCTATAAATAAGAGCTCATAACATTAACATTGATGAACTATTCTATGATTATATAGATTTCATGATGAAGTGATTTCTAGAGAGACACTCTCATGGTTAGTGCATAATGAACTTCTAGTTCATATTTTATTCGTGCGACTCTGAATGTTGCTGAGTACATTCGAGGGCTTCTGAGGATAGAAAGACAGAGGTGCCGACTACCTTAAAGTTCAAGGACTTCCTTGTTTAGGAAGACAGAGGTTCCAACTACCGTACATTTTAGGGCTTCCGGGGATAGTAAGATAGACTCTAATCTTCATACTGAGGGATTACCCTGGTGTGGGTAAGACAGAATTTCTTGAAAGTATAAATCAAGGGACCTTTATCCAAGGTTGTTGGATACCCTTCTCTTTGGGTTAAAATATTTACTACTTGTTACTTGTTTGATTCATGTTTTTTGTTGCATTTTTTTTGTTAAGAAAAGTATAACTATCTTATACTTCCTTACATTTATACACTCTGATATAGTGAGATACTATACGCTTTAAGGTAGAATCTTTATCTGTGTATGCTTTTGTTAAGTTTCATTTGCGTATTCACTTGTACAAAATTACATTCTCATAATCATATTTTCGGAATCAAGGAAGTTTGAAGAACTATAGGTTTTGTGAATTATCTTGTTTAACCTTTTTAAACAATAAGAAAGGTTTCTAACAAACTTTAAAAGTTCCCAAATAATTTTTAAAGTATACAATTCACCCCCTCTTGTATTTTGAGCATCATTCTTATGATACTACAGTCAGTATCGTCTATCATTTCAATCCAACAATTGATACAATGTGTATACCTTTGGTTCAAGGTGTGAATTTATTCACAAAAAACCTTGTGAAATTATCACACAATGGTGGATTGATCGTTATTTCATTGTCTTTTTTTTACTTCTCAAATTCCCCCCTCATGAGTCTACGTTCCACTTCCATTGAAACCATATAATCAATAGAGAGATAACCCACTTAAAGATTGATCCAAGTGAGTATCAAGGGGATATATTGGATTTTATTTCTCACTCCATTAATTTCTAATCACTTCTTTTAATTGATAATTTTGTTTGAAGATCATTAAACTCTTCCATCCTTGTTGAATTTAAGGTCACACACCTCAAGTGCTGATACGAACCTTTACCTTGAAGTGATCAAAACATTGATCCTTCATGTGTATATGTGATTAGTATCAAAATGTGTAGGTATTAAACTAGTAAGTGATGATATTGTTTGATTTTCTTGAATAAACACATCTTGAATATATGAAATTTAAACCGTTAAAAAAGAATTTCTCACAATCCACACCAAATGATAACCTAGGATCAACTCATTCTTTTAAATTGAATTCCCTTAATACTATTAGAATTAACCTAAACCCAACTAATATCAACCCAATTTGGCCACTTCATAGCCAAATATAATCCATATAATCTACATGTCTATAGGTTAGTTCTTAGGTCTTTGAGGATTCGATAACCCAAGCTAAACTACAAGCGACCACTTAACCCTAAAATCTTGGGTAAATTTGGGCGAGACTAGTGATCCCTTATTGAAAACCTATTTTTACACTCATGGTGGATATTATTTGGTTAATTCACATTTTCATTTTTATCCTTTATGAAATATTTGAAAATATTTTTATGATTAAATTATAATCCCAAATAAACCATGTTTATGATTTTTATATTAACAATGAATAAATTTTCAATTAATATTATGGGTTACAAAAAATTATATTTATATATTATGATTTAAAATTTCTAATTATATGATCTAATCCATTATATTCCATTTTTTAAAAATGATTCCTAGAAGAATGAATGGTATCAATATATGTAGAAAATGTAGAAATTTCCCTATTGAGAAATCCAATACAACCGGTATTGGTTCTAATAAAATCTTATCTATATAGGGATATATAACCAAATTTATGACTCATAACCTTGCACATATGGAGTGAAATGATGTCCCATGGCTTGATACACCTATATTGGATCATTTAATTTGATGAAACGCCCTATCTTTTAGTGGGGTTACTAATCCAGTGGTAGCTGACCAATGGATTAAGTCCCATGACATGATATTTCTAGCCCTAGTGTCTAATGAAAATACAAAGGATATACTATGAGTATAATATCTCAAAGGGAATAGTGAATAATGGTGTTCATTGATCTGAAATGCTATACAGGATGGAGAAATAGAACACATGTAATGGAGATATTATAAAGATACATTCATCGATAAATATATTTACCATGATCAATGAACCGAAATAAAGATAAAATTCATCATCTTAAAGAAAAATAAATAAGAAAGAGTTACGAAGTATGAGACTACCATTACAAGAAAATCTAGGTATTCAATAGATTACATATATAATACTAAAAACAAGATTGACCATTTACTTAAAGGGATTAAAGCATGTATCTAAATGGAATTGGTTTCTAAATTGTTTTTATTATATAATTAAATAGTTTTATGTTCCATCAAAATATAGAATAGATTTTCTAGGTCCAATATATTCAATGGAAATCCCGAGAAGAGGAGGTTATCTGAACACAAAGAAAAAATGTAATGTGCCAAAGGATAATAATAAAATGAATTAATACCCATCATGTAAAAATTTCAGAAAGAAACAACTAGAAAATTCATAAAGATCATGGGAATTTAATAAAAGTATAGAGATAAGGGTCATCTATCTAATGAATGTAAGGGAAAGAAATAGACCACTATTATCTAGTGATTCAACTATAATAAAATGTATAATTATTTAAACCAATTATCAATGAATCAAGGGAATAAACCATTGAATAATCCAAGGGGATATGTCCGATATTATGGGATCACTAAAACTAAGGATAAAGTTCCCAAAGATGTGGTGGTGGTACTTTAATCATATACTCAAATTTAACTAATGATTTACTTGATTCTATATCCTCAAACTATTTTATATCAACCATGTTTCTCATGAAAATTTTATATTTCCATAGTACCTTAAGAATGGAGTTGTTAGTAAAAAATAATATTATAAATTTCTTGAAAATAATGAAGTGATAGGAAATTCCCTTTATAAAACATAAGCATTCTTGTTTTTGTTGAATTTATTATTCTATATATGGTTGGTTTTGATATAATTCCTGGAATGGAATGTATTTTGAAGTATGATGAAACAATTTATTGAAAATAGAAGGAAGTTATGATATATTATGAAGATATGGAATCCCTTATATTTAGAGTAGAGACTAAATCATCTATGTCATATAAAAATCCACCCCTAGCAGCTCTTCTAAATGATATTCATGGGGAAGAAGAGAAGGCACAATCTATAGATAGAAATGTTAATCATAATGTTGAGGATATACCTATTATACAATAATATTCTAATTAATTTCATAAGTAATTACCTGTAAATAAAAACGCACATGAATTTTAATTTTAATTTGATTTAACCCTTGTTCAAGATAGTTATCAAAGAATCCCTATGGAATTTCCACTATATAATTATAAGACTAAAGGAAACAAATAGAGAAATTTTTTAAAAAGGTATTTATATTACATAATGTTTCACCTTGGGGAGCCCCTATTATTTTTGTTAAGAATAAATATGGATCTATTAGTCTATTTATTTGTTATAGGTAAATAAATGCTACTGAAATAAAGGACAAGTATCATATTCCTTACATTTATAAATTATTCGATCAAATACCTAGATCTCGATATTTTTAAAATATTGAACTTTATTCGACATTTAATTAGTTATGAGAAAATAAGAAAGATATTACACTAACAAAATTTTATAAAAGTTATGGAAATGATGAGTTTAGTGTAATGAAACTTGGATTTACTAATTCACCGCCTATTTTAATGGATATAATGGAAAAGGTATTCAAATAATATATTGGTGATTTCATTGAGGTATTTAATGATGATATCCTATTTTATTCTAAAATCTATGAGGACCATGATAATACCTTGTAGACCATTATTGAGACACTTATATGAGAAGTTTTATATGTAAATTTTAAAAATATTGAATTCTATCTTTATAAATTTTATATTCTTGTCCATATTGTCCCTAAGGAGGTTATCTCAGTTGATATTATGAATAAAAAGGAAGTCAGAGACTATCCTACAATGATGAATATAACTAAGGTATGTCGTTTCATTTGTTTGGAAAGTTACTATTAGTGGTTTATTCAGAATGTCTCCAGATTACAAAAGCTTTTTACCAATATTAGATATAACGGATTTAACATCATATTGTTAATGGAATATAAAGATTTTTTTGAATAATTGATGAAGAGATTGGTCAATGCTCTAATTTTGATTCTACCATCATGAAATTATGGATTTTAAATATATAGTGATGCATAAAAAATGGACTTGGTTGTGTCTTCTTATAGAATGATAATTTTATTTCATTTTCATCAAGGCATTTAAATACTCATGGATAGAAAAAATACAACCTATGAAATTTAGTAGGAAGTTGTAATCTTTTCATTAATGATATGGATACATTATCTATATGGTGAGTGATGTTAGATATATGTTGACCATAAGAGCATAAAAGAAATTTTTTATATAAATAGGTCAATATTTGGTAAAGCAAATGGCTTGATCTATACGAGGATTATTATTGGAAAATACACTACCATCAAAGGAAGTAAAATAAGGGAGTGGATTCATTGAGAAGGAAATATCAAAGAGTTATGACCCAAATAATGATTGATAAGGATCATTTGTTCATGGATCTAGTAAAGATGAATATGTGAATTATTAAGGAGTGGAATAAATTTCTCTTTTTCAAATGGTTTCCAAAGCATATTTATTGGAAAAGATAAAAAATTTCCAACTTGATAATGATATTTTTCAAAAGAAAATTAACATTGTGAATGAAGGGAAACTTGAAGACATTATATATGAATATGTAATTTTGAGATCTAGAAAGAGGACATATGTTCCACTTAAAATAGAAATGAAATTTTTGGATGACTATTATAGATTAAATTTCTATATACACCCAGGTAACACCATGAGGTATATGGATTTTAGGGAACGTTTTTTGTGGTATAATACAAAGAAGAAGATTTTTATTATATATTGAGATTCTTGAATTTTTAACAAGTGAAGGCTTATAAACAACACCCTAGAGGATCCCTGAACCCTCTCCCTACTAATATGTATAAATGGTATTACATTACTATGGATATTTTCAATGGATTACCAGATACTCCGATAAATAATGATGAAAAATGGTTAATTTTTAATCTCCTAATGAAATATTTACATTTCCTTGATATAAGAGAATATTTAATTCTTGAACACCTTGAAATACTATATATTAATAAAATTTTAAGCCATCATGGAACTCCTATTTATATTGTCTCTGATCATGATCCATGAATTAAATCGAAATTCTAGAATATCTTCAAAATGATATTTATATTGAGTTTCATTTGAGAACTTCCTACCATCAACAAACATATGGAAAACCCAAAAAATATACCCAAACATTAGAATAAATGTTTATGTAATTGTCACTTGAATTTGAAGGTATATAAGATTAGTATTTACAGTTTTTAGATAGGTTCTATAATAATAGTTTTCATTCAAGTATTCAAATAGAAATTTTTGATGTTTTATATAGAATTATATTTCATACTTCAACTTATTGGGATGAAGTTCATGAAATAAAACTTATAGGCCCAAAACTTTTTGATGATACAATTAAAATGTTAAAGATTAGTAATATTCATATTAAAGTATGTAAAAGTATGAAAAAATTTTATACAGGAAAATAGAGGATTGATTTAAAATTTAATGTCAGTGATTATTTTTTTCTTGAATGTATTTCTATGGATGGGTGCTATAAGGTATTACATGAAATGGAAACTAAACCCCAGGTACATCAGAATATTTTGAAATTCTGTAAAGAATTGGTGTTATGAGTTACCATTTGAAAATTCCATGAAGTCTCTATAAACTAAATGATGGGTTCCATATATAATTTTTATTTAATTATATTCCAGCCTCAATGAATACTCTTACCACTTAAGAAATTGAATTGTAACCTGATCTATCTTACTATAAAGAGACTATATAGATTTCTGGCACTATGGAGAAAGTATAAAGGAATTGGATGAATAAACCAGTAAAGTTACATTGTAGAAATCATGAAATTGAGTAATAAATAAGGGAAATATAGTTATTTATGAATAATATCTACCCTAAATTTTTTATAAAGAAATACCAACAAAAATTTCAAGGAATAAATTTTTATAGAAGAGAAGAATGTTACACCTACGTTTCAATTATAGTAAGTGAAAAATATATTTTCATAAAAATATAACAATACCAAAATTTTAATATTTTTTGGAAAAAATTATAATTTTATATGATGAAAATAAATTTTTGACTTAATAGATCTAAATAATCCTATATTTTTTTTCGAAATTTTCCCTTAAAAATAAGCTTTTATGAATAATTGAAATGTAGTATTTAACTAATCAACCTTTTCTTTAGAATATTTTTTTATTTATTTATAATTAAAAATATATTAACTATAAATTTTATATAAATAAATATAATATAATTTGGACGTAACAAGGGATATATTTCAAAAAACTATTTTAAAATAAAACTATTTTTTTTGCATAATATCATTCCATTTTAAATAATAAAAAAATTAATGATAAATAATTTAAATGAAATTTATTGATTATATATCAAAATATATTAATTTAAATACATATAATTATGATTATTATTATTATATTTAATATAATATCATCTTATGCTTGAAAAGTGCATTTCTTGAAAACCCATTTTTGGACATGTTTTTGGGGTTTATTTTTCAATTAAATAATTAAAATTATATCATTTAAATTTGAAAAAATAGATTCCATATTTTTAATTGTCATAAATTATATTATATAATATGTTCAGTTTAGTTTTTGGCCATGATGAATAGTTAAAGTGTAAAAATTAATTATAGCATTTAAGGTTTAAACGAGTTTACAGGGGTGTAAACATAAAAAGATAACGGTAAAACAAACCTAAAAACTTTATTAAATAGAATTTATTGGTTTTAGTTTAATAATATTCTTTTACACTTCGAATATGAACCAATTTGGATCCATTTTCTAGGAATTTTCTTGATCTTATTGAAAATACTATGAAAATTTACACGTATTCCACTCACCACAATTATAAAAGGGTGCATCCTCCCCTCACTTCTTCACAATTGTCAAGATATCTAGCTCAAAAAAACTCATACAAAATATTACCCCAAAATCATTATTCATGTTCTATAGTTTATGGTATTCTCAAAAGAAAAACCCTAGTGTCCTTAAGAATAGATCCAAAGGATGTTTCTCTAAGATAATACAGTCGTATTAATAAAGATATTTATCTCTTACTTTTTCCTTCTTAACCTTAAATTATTTTTTATTAGTTAAAATATTATAACACCATTATATTCCCTATACTAAGATATTTTTACATTATTTTCATTACATTTATCCATCTCCTTCTCCATAAAATGTGAAACAAGACCATTGCTTGTTTGTACGGTGAACAACCTCCTAACAAACCGGTGTGATTTTTTTCCATAACTCAATCACAGGGTTAGAAATAATTATGGAACTAATGAATACATTTGGTAATTTTGACATAATATTGATTTTATAAATTTACTATATCACCTACTTACTTACCCTTTCACCCATTAAGGAATTGATATTGTCACTCATGTGTATGTACAACCTACCATCTTCATAAAGCAATGTGACTAATTTTCCTCGTCCACATTTCAATAATGATTCTAAAAATGATTGTAATGATTAAATATGTTATTTTTAAAATTAATATAATTTTTAATATGATGAAATTATATCTAATGTACATGAATGATTTGTTTGGAAAGGTGAGAAAAAAATGTATCGTTGTGCATAAACCCACTTTCTTTTGAAATTGAGAGGTTCACATCGGGTTCACCATTTTCATTTCTCAAGAAAAACATGATGTATTTCATGTTATAACTCATATATATTTTATTATAACCTTATTTTAAATGGTATGTGTTCACTAGGACTTTTTAAATGACATCTTAGAAAACACATTAGTCAAGAGGATGAGAGGATGGGATCATCACACCCTTTTGGGTGGGAATTATTTCTTAATCCAAGAATATTTTATAAATTTATGATGTATTCATGAATAAATACCAAATTCCATTGCGGTATTGGTTACCCATGTAAAAAAGTTATGATCGATACCACATTTCTAATGTAAACCTCTATAGTTTCCATATCCTTCTCTTATTAATATTATGATTCTTTGGTTTAAATATAAAGATTTGGGTACTCTAGAGTTTATTACCACCAGGGGATAGTTGGTTATTTGGATTTGGGATTGAACATAAACTAGGAATCATACATATCCTATTAAAATAGAAATCAAATCCAACATATTTTGATGAAATGGGTAAATGGGGAATGAAATTGGGTTTGCACCTCCAAGAAGCATCCTACATATCCTGTTACAAATAGGAATCAGATACCAAATAATTTAATAGAATGGTTGGGATTACACCTTAATAATAAAGTCTCATAAGGAAGGAAATTTCATCATGATGATTGGATTATCATTACAGATCTCTAAGTCCATACGATCCATGGTAGTTCTGAGAAATAAGTGGCATTAGATGATCAATTACATCACATGAGAGCATACAATGTGATTTAATGTATTGGTCGAGGCTTATACCTAGAGGATTCCCATGTTTTGAGAACCATGTTGAGTCTCTAGACGTATATATATTTGTTGGGTTTATTTGGGGAATACACCTCATAGTATTCACGTGTTTCTAGATCCATGAGGAGTATCTCAACTCCTAGATATTTGGAACTTTGGTGGGGCTTACATGTAAGAGGGAACCCATGTTTCTAGATCCATGAAGAGTATCTTGAATCATGGAGATTTTAAGGTTTGGTTGGGGATTTCACCAATGAGGATACCCATATTTATATATCCATAATTAATGTCACATATCATATAGAATTGATGGATTGTTTGGGGCTTACACCTAGGAGGATGCCCATATTTCTATAACAACGAGAAGTATCTAAAATCATTGATATTTGAATGGTTAGTTTGAGATTTCACTTTGGAGGATTATAATGTTTCTATATCCATGAAAAGTATCTATTAACATGGATATTTGAAGGTTTGGTTGGGGTATACACCTAGTAGGACTCCTAAGTTGGTGAATATTTGATCATGCTGATCACATGACCGTCAGTAACCATTAATCTGTTGTGTGTCATGCTCACTGTGAGAAATAAGAGAATCCGAAAATTCTTGTAATACAAAAAAAATTCTTAATTATCTTATTAATGAGAGTGATAATATGTAATTTTGTGAATTCCCCACATGATATAAAATGCGATTACTATAGGAGGGGTTCCCCGAGGTGACTTTTTTGACAGGTGGAAACCCCTTTCATGGGTGGATAAGAAAACAATCCATTAACCCTTATAGATGGGAAAATAAAGTGGTTACCCCCACTACACAAATATGGGAGGTCCCTATATATATCCACCTCTATGGTAGGTGTCATTATTACTATGAGAATTCATAATTTTAAGAATTCAATGGACCCTACCTATTTTCAAGTCTATGTATAAGAAATAGTTTACATATGGGATACACAATTGAGTGGTAGACACACTGGTGTATCTTTTTTCTAGATCACGATAATCTAGAGGCCACATTGAAGGTTTAAAATTGGTCTCCCTAGAATGTTAGTCCCAAGGAGAGGGTTCCCTATCATTATTTGTGAACGGGAGGGCTTAGGGAGTGGCTCCCCTCATGAGGCTTCAACAATCTATAAAGTGATTCACCCAGGTGGTACCTGGGTGATATGTCTTTAACTTCACCCATGTGATACCAAGGAGAGTTGGATGGTACATCACCCAAGTATGACCTGGGTGATTTGGAGGTACCTCACTCATGTAGGACCTAGGAAAGATGGAGGTACCTCTCCCAAGTAGGACATGAGAGAAGTGGATTTGGATTCACCCAGGTGATACCTTGGAAATCTGTATGATACATCAGCAAAGTAGGACTTGTGTGAGCTGGAGGTACATTTCCTAAGTTGTACCTAGGTGATCCAGAGGTACCTCACCCAAGTAGGACATAGACGATCTAGAGTTGCTTTTCCCTAGTAAGGTACGGGTGAGATAAAGGTTTTTTTCCAAGGTATGTTGGGTGAGATAATGGTTCTTAACGTATGGTATACTTGGGCGTGCTAGAGATGCCTCATTCATGGAAGACCTAGGAAAGATATAGTTTCATAAAATATGTTGGAACTAGGAAAAATGGAGGTACCTCATCCAAGTAGGACCTGTTTGAGTTGGAGGTAACTTTCCCAAGTAACCCTGGGGTGAGTTCTATGTGCCTTTTGGGTGATGGACAACCTGATAAACCACACTTGGGAGAGGCATTGCTCTATGATATAAGGGTTTCCTAAGGTGTATTTAGATGACTGGTGCTCATGTTTCAAGTCAAAAAAGGTACATTCACCCTAGTATTTTTACTAGTGGGGATGGTTCCTCTCTAGGTTATGGTTATTATAGACCTTCAAGGATCTCAATCCAATGTTCATTGCTAATTCTATCTTCTTATATATAAATACGAAACTACCTAAGGGTTTGGAAGAATTGGTAGAGAGACTTGGGTGAGAAGAGATTAAAGTAGTATCTTCATATTCTATTCATTCCCAATGGGGATACCAAGGGTTATATTTATAGAAATTCTTAAGACCCTAGGCAAAGAATGTTATCGGCACAAGTGGACCACACAAGTCACTAGCACTGTAACATCCCAAGTATTTGTAGAATAATATATTTTGATTTTTATATCTATTATTATTTTTTAAAATAATATTATTTTTAGTTTAAATGGGACACTATGTATGATATCATACCCAACACACAACAATTTGTTTCTCTAAAATCTTATGTTTCAAACAATATTGAGTTATACTGATAAATAATACAATATTATTATTATTATTTTAAATGGTAGTTAATGCCTAGCTGTTTTACTGAAATGAATGAACATAATTAAGTATATTATACTTTTTCATATTTTCGGAATGTTTTTACATTTATCCAATTACTTTAGAGGCTTAAATTTAGAATGAATCCAATTTTAAGCATAAAATACTCTTATATTTTTAAAAGGTCGTTTTACCGCCTTTTGATTGTGAAACCTTTTTAAAATAGTTTGTTTCACTTTTATATGTTCTATTTGATAAAATAAGCTTCTTAATTTTAATTGGGACATCAAAATTTACTTCATATAAAATTTTGGTATTTTTCTAATAAAATCCATATTTTTATGAAGAGTGAAAAATACTGCATTTTATTCAAATCCTCCATTTAATATAATTTATTTATATAGTATAATTTTCCTTTTAATTGGTTTTAAAGTTTTATTGGATTATAATTTTATAATTTAATCCAATTATGGTCATTGTAAGTAATTTTACATTTAAATTGGATTCAAACACAAATCAATCTTTTGTTAGTTTTTACTTCTTAAAAACTTGTTTTTGGGTTTTGACAATGTGAATTAATTTTAAATTAATTTCCTACAATTATGTGTTTTGAATTTGGAAAACTGGATTCGATATTTTGAGTCATAAATTTCAAATTATGGAAATAGGTACTTTTTATTTTTGGACATTATGAATAGTAACTTTAGTAATTATTTTTATTTACCTTTGTTAAAGGGTAAATAAGGAGAATAAGGGTAAAAAATAATATTATAATAATATAAAACTACCCTAAAACATATCAAAACCCAATTTTATGAGATAATTACAACCATGAGAATACTTGGGTCGAGTTTAGGACCCCATGGAGCCACATGGGTGTGATAATGACCTTTTATAATATTTAATTTATAAAAAAGGGAAATATATCATAAACATGTATCTCCTAACTATAAAAATTTTAATTTCATTTATATAAATTATATATTAGACTATAAATTGTAATTATAACGATAAAAATATTTACTATATCATGGTATTTTATTTATGTTTTTTAGAAATTATATAAATAAATATATTAATGACACAATGATGATGGACCAATTACCTTATTAATGAAATATTAAAATAATTGATATTATTTATATTAAAATAAATTTAATTTTTACATTTTTATGACATACACTAATTTTATGGATGAAATTCAAATTTTAGGTATGTGTTAATGTCTTTTTTAAAGGTATAATGTTTTTATGACTTTAAAAAAAACTCAGTTTTTATATATCTCAAAATTAACATAAATGGGTTTTTAAAACCAATATAATTTTATTAAATAGTATAATAGTCATAAAAAATAATATTTCTAAAAATGAATTATATAATGTAAAAATTTTCATTAAGGATCCACCTTTGGTTCCCTTTTCATTCTTTAGGTACTATAGTAACCATATATTAGAAAAATACCCGAAGACATGGTAAGAGTTAATGTTTTTAACTAAGGGATGATGCTAAACAATAAGGTTAATTTTGTGACATAAACATGTCTAAAACCTATTGGTTGAGCGGATTTATACCCATAATCATCTTATCCTATAAATTTGTCACTTTTTATTATTATAATTTGAAAATAAATTTATAATAAAATAATATTTCAAGGCCTTCCTAAAGTGCCCCTCCTCCCCTTTTATAAAAGGCCACCACCTCTACTCACTTACTAAAACCTATAAAGACCCTTGTATTGTAAAAAAATATTCTCAAATAAGATCCCAAAATCTCCCACTTATTTCTATATGCCTTAACTTGTTCATAAGGATATTCAAGAAAACCTTTTGGTAAAAATAAAAACTATTTACCCGATTTAGAGGTAACGTCTTCTCTAAAGATCCTTTTTTTATTTTCTTTATCCAAACCCAAATATATATTTATTGCATTAATTTATAAGAAAACTAGTATCCTATATATACTAGGATGATTTTATTCTATATTTTTTACCTAAATTTATACACACCTCCATCTAATTAATATAGAATATATTGTTTCTATGTACATCGAACTACTGCCTCACAAAATGACGATTTTTAAATTTTATCCTACCACCTATTATGTTGCACATTATGATGGAACTATATTTATATATGATATATATTATATTTATATTTTCTCTATGATTATGTTATTTTTATTTACAACATACCTTTATTTTTTCATTATGTGTAAATATGATAATTTCATTTGAGGAAGTGTGGGTTACCGCCCCTTAATGTGATATGACTCGTGCATGCCATACCTGGTATGTATAAAAGTATGGAGTTAATGAAATTATGTAACAGATATAACATATATATTATATTTAAATTATAATATAACTATTTATCATTTATTTATTATTCCATTAATATGACAATGAAATGAAAGTAGTGTCCATGCGTACATATGGCATATCGTCTCCATGAATGGTGCATTTTATTTCTCATCTCAAAATGTTATGGAATATTCTAAGTACATATATATGGGATATATATGATATTTAAATCATGAATAACATTCTGAAGATAATGGACTTATGACCACATGGATAATTTTCCTCAAAACAATTTCATTTTTACTCAAATACAGATCATCGACAAAACGTCCGATATGAACTCAAATAATTAACGGATTTTCATAACGTGGTAATAAGTGATATTAAATGAATAATAATATTTTGATATTTAATTAATAATAAAATTTAAAAATAAGCTAAATATAGTATAAATTAACTTAAATTTATTATTTTCGAATTTAAAGAACAAAAGAGACTAGTCAGACTCATGGTAAGGGACTTCATCTCAATCTCCTTTAATTGAAGAATTTATTGAAAATATAAACCTTAATTATTTTATAAGGTGTATATAAATCCACTATGACATTTAATATACATATTTTATCTATAATAATTTTATTTATTAAATCATATAGATTAATATTTAAATATTCAAAGTGGTATGGGATCCCTTGAACATTTACTGATTTAGTTATAAAATATATTTTCCCTGGTATTAAATTACATACTTATTTATATGGGTATAAAATGAATATTTAGTAAATTTTAGGAATTTAATTAAAAAAATTCAAAATTAATATACTTATATGAAGTGTTTTCCTTTCACTACAAAATGACAGAAGGAATGTTTTTTAACGTATATGGCGACAAAGACTTCTCCACCATTGTAACCATTATTTGAGATTTGTCTTCCTCTATAAGACTTAATGTCTTTTAAAATGAAAATAATTCCCCTATTCCTTTATTTCAGTATCGTGGTATTGAAAATGTGATCTTAAATGAAAATAGTATTTTTATATGGATATTTTTTCATATGGGATTAGAAGAATCTTTCAAAAAAGGGGTTTTTTGATGAACATGTTTTATTCATGAAATGTTACATGAGCATTATATGAAACGAATGATCCTGATATAGATTATATAAACGTTTGATCCCTATTATATCTCATGGGTGATCCTGATATATCATATAAGAAGGGTTGATCCCCATTATAGCTGACAGGTGAGCTGGATATAGCTTATATGAAGGGTTAAGCCCCATTATAGCTCCGGGGTGAGCTCGATAAAGATTATATGAAGCTTGATCCCCATTATAGATCTCCAATTTTTAATCTTCCAAATGGATATTCCAGTTGGAATATGATTGAAATGGTTTTATATATATGATGATCTAAATCAGCTAAAAGAGTCTTAATTACTATCTATTGGTTTTATTGTGCTTTATTGAGAAAAAATTATGAGTGTAATTCATGTGAAAATGTTTTGTATCATCTGCTCAAAAATCAATGAATGGTTTATTAGGTCTTAATAGGACAAATAGTTTTTCGTTATTTTTATTCCCCTTACTTGTCTTTTTGTGCTCATCCCATATTTTTAAATGCTTTCATAGGATTTAAGGGAGAATAAAGACAAGAATGGAATCATGTAAAAGTTATGATGATTAAACATGAAAAGAAACCATTTTTATTTTTAAAAGTTTTTATGTTATGGAAGAAATAGATACTATTGGAAGTTCCAAAATGTATTTCTATGTTTTTATATAATAATTATGGCTTATTTCACTAAATATATATACCTGAAAAGATCCTCATTGTAAATTCTTAAATTAACTCTAAATTAACTAACTTTTAAGGTTGGGGCCTTATAGTTTTTATAAGATTTCAGTTTAGATAACATTAGATGTTTGGATGGTTTTTATTTCTTTTATTTATAGGGTTTTACATTATGGTTAAGTTGAAATGATATATCATTTTATGACGACCCTATTACTTCATCAAAACTATGTCTATTTAGAATAGTTTTCTGCATAATGAATAAGAATGTTGTAATGGGAAGGCATCGAGAGGAAAAAAACCTTTCAAATCAACAGCATGAGGTGGTGAGAATTGGAAATGAACATTTCTTTTAGTGATGGAGAAGTTGACTCAAACTATAAATGGTAGTGGTATCCATGTACGAGATCAACCTGATCAACCACAAAGAAATATGACAATAGTGGGACATTTTATAGGCCAACATCCCCATCATTCGATGGATCATCAGACCCACTACTAGTTAAATGATGGATTAATACCCTAGAGAAGATATTTGAAGTCATGGGATGTTCAAAACATCAAATGGTAACTCCTTCCATCAATTATTTTGAAGGTGAATTTGATCGATGGTGGTCATTAGTTATGAATTCTAGAGTGAAAAATGATCTTGATTCCAAGTAATGGGACGAATTTGAGCATCTTTTCCTAAAGAAATATTTTCCTAAGGTTGTTTTAATAAGTATGGAGAAAACATTATCGGAATTAAATCAAAATGATAACGATTCAGTTTCCAATTATGAATCAAAATTCACAATATTGGCCAACTATGTTGTGTATTTTATTCACGATGTTGACAGTAAAATTAATGGATTTTACACAGGATTGAAACCATGGATATAAAGATCATTAGAGTCCCAATATTTAAATGTTATGAAAAAGTTGTTCATTGTGATGAGAAAGTTGAATTGGAGTTTGCTGACACTTATGTTCCATGAGATGATAAGCATATTAAACAGACAAGGTGCTAGGAAATGGAGAAGAAACCAAAAAAAAATCGAGAGGTAAGACAAAAAATTGGTCAAAGTGTGGTAAAATACATTTTGGGGAATGTATGTCAGGATATGTAATGTTTTACTGATGTGGTTAGTTTGGTCACATGATTCATGACTACAATAAAAATGGTCCTAAACAGTATAATAATGAGATATTAAATATCATGTCTATAGAAAGATGCTTTAGCTACAATGAGTTGGGAAATTATGAAAATAATTTTCCCAAGTTAATTACATAGGGAGGCAATCATTATGATCAGAAACAAAAAGGTTTGTGAAAATCCTTCTGTGCTACTGTAGTTGATGTTAAGATATCTAGTGAAGTGATGGAAGCTCCCAATAGCTTGATATTTTTAAAAGGATACCCATATTTTCAAGGTTTCAGACACACTTTTTGAGGTTTTATGTGATGTTATAATAAATAATTAAGGACCCTTTTGGGAGATGTTTTTTGGGGTTATGTTTATGTAGGGATTTTTTTTAATGTGGAAGTATGCCTTTACTTTTGGACCTCAGTTTTAAGATATTAATATTATTAATGGTTTGTCTAATCTTTTATACATAAGTTTGTTCTTAGGTTTGTACATCATATTTTGGGAATATTATGATGATGAAATTATACTTATAAAATAGAAATACACCATGTAATTATGATTCCTTATGTTCCAATTCTAGGAAGTAAATTAATTCCTCCACTCAATCAAAAGGATCTCAAAACAAAAAGATTATTAATTTAAATTTCTCAATGGTAATTTTAACCATCACATAATTATGGTTTTTTGATAGATAACCTCCCATTGACTATGTTCTCTATCACTCTCTATTAGTCTTTGAGAGTTTGTTTTATCATCCATGTCCATGTTTTCCTATAGAGAACCCTGGAATATGATATCTCCGGTGACCTTTGTACTTATATTACTTTCTTTTAAAGTGATAGTTTTATTGACTCTTTTTTTCAATGTGGGATTTTCAATGATGTTTATGTGCCAAATTTTAAAATTGTGAGGACGTAAATTCTAAAATGGGGGAATGATGCAACATACCTAGTATTTATAGAATAATAATTTTACGTTTTCATATCAATTAATAATTTTGAATTTAATATAAATATTAATTTAAAGATTAAACTATGTGTGATAGCATACCCGACACAAAACAACGGGTTTCATTGAAATTTTACATTGCACACAATAATGAGTTATATCGAAAAATAATACAATAATATTATTATTATTTTCAATGGTGGTTAACTCCAAGTTTTTGTATTGGAAGGAATTAACATAATTAACTTTATTATGATTTTAAATATTTTTCAAATTTTTTTACACTTATCGAATAAATTTTAGAGGCTTAAAATGAGAATGAATCCAATTTTAAGCATAAAATACTCTAATATTTTTAAAAGGTTGTCTTACCACCTTTTGATGGATAACCCTTTTTAAAAATAGTTTTGTCACTTTTATATGTTTTATTTGATAAAATAAACTTATTATTTATAATTGGGACATAAAAATTTAATTTTGTTGAAATTTTGGTATTTTTATGATAAAATCCATATTTTTTATGAATGGTAAAAAATACTGCATTTTAATTCAAAACAAACTTTTCATCTAATTTATTAATATGGTTTGATTTTACATTTAATTAGTTTTAAAGATTAATTGTTTTATTTTTTTATCATTTAATCCAATTATATAAATTGGATGTAATTTTACATTTAAATTGGACATAAACACATGTCAATCTTTTGATAGTTTTTACTTCTTAAAAACTCGTTTTCTGATTTTGAAAATATGAATTATTTTTAAATTATTTTCTTAAAATTATGTGTTTTGTTTTTTGAAAAGAGGATTTCATATTTGGAATCATAAGGTTCGAATTATGTAAATAGAAACCTTTAATTTATTGACATTAAGAATACTAACTTCAGTAATTATTTTTATTTACCATGGTTAAAGGGTAAATTAGGTATATAAGGGTAAAAAATAATATTATAATAATATAAACTACAGTAACACATGTTCTAATCCTATTATATGAGATGTTTCTGAACATGAGAATCGTTGGGTCAAATTTAGGACCAAATGGGGCCACTTGGGTGTGATGATGACCTTTTATAAAATTTAATTTAATGAAAAAGAAAATATAACATAAACATGTATCTCCTAACTAAAACAATTTTATTTTTCTTATATAAATGATATATTATACAATAAATATCCACTAGAAATATGAAATTATTTTCTAAATCATTTTATTTTATTTATAATTTTTTCACATTTAGTAAATAAATATATTAATGACACAATGCTGATGTAGTGATTACTTTATTAATTAAATATTCAAATAAATGATATTATAAATATTAAAATAATTTAATTTGAATATTTTGATACCATACATGAATTTTTTGGTTGAAATTGACATTTGAGGTATGATTTAATTCTTTTTTTTAAGGAATCAAGTTTTTATGACTTTAACAAAAATGAATTTCTAAATAATGTCAAAATTGAGAAAAATGAGTTTTTTTTAAAAAAAAAAATTTATTAAATCATATAATAGTCCTAAAAATCTAATATTCAGCCAAATTAATTATATAGTGTAAAAAAGGCATTAATTATCCACTTTTGGTTCTTTTTCAATTTTTTAGTAACCACAATACCCATATATTATAAAAACACAAGAGGACATGGTAGGAGTTAATGTTTTTAACTATGGGATAATGCTAAAAGAAAATGTTAATTTTGTGACCAAAACTTTTCTAAATCCTATTGGATGATATTATTTAGACCCATAATCATATTATTCTCTAAAGTTATCATTTTTAACTATTATAATTCTAAAACAAATTTATAATAATATAATATTTTAGAACTTTCCAAAAGTGCCCCTCCTTTCTCTTATAAAATCCCACCACCTCTACTCGCTTACTGATACCTCTCAAGCCCCTTGACTCATCCAACATCTGCTCAAATAAGTTCAAAACATTCCTAAATTCCTTCTAGAATCCTTAAAATGGCAATAAGAAAATTCAAGAAGGTATTTTGTCTAAAATCAAAAGAAGTTACCAAATTTAGAGGTAGTGTCTTCTCTCAAGATCCGTTCATTTATTTTCCTCATCCAACCCCCAAACATATATTTATTAAATTATTTTATAACAAAAAAATTATCCTAAATACACTATGATTTTTTATCTGTGGTTTCTACCTACACTATCACACACCTCTATCTAATGGATATAGAACATATTGTTTCTATGTACGACGAACAACTTCCCCCCAAAACAATCATTGTTCAGTTTTATCACACCACATATCATGGTGAATATTATAAAGGAAATATATTTATATATGACATATTCTATATTTATATTGTCTATATTCTTCTATAATTTTTATTTACAACATACCTTTATGCTTTCCATAATGTATAAATAGGATAATTTCAATTGGGGAAGTGTGAATTATTGCCCCTAGAAGTTATATGCCTCAATTATGCCATAAATGAATAAAATTAAGGATGGAATTATTGAAATTATTTATAATATATATATATATATATATATATTTTAATTATAATATACCTATTTATCTTTTATTTTTGATTCCTTTAATATGAAAAATAAATGAAAGTAGCGTTCATGCGTACGTACGGCCTACTATCTCCATGAACGGTGCATTTCATTTCTTATCTAAAAATGTTATAGACTATTCAAAATACATATATAATAGATATATATGATATTTAAATCATGAATAAAATTCTATAGGTAACAGACTTATGACCACATGGATAATTTTTATCAAAACAAGTTCATTTTATACTCAAATACAGAACATCGACAAAACGTCAGATATGAACTCAAATAATTAACTAATTATTATAACATGGTAATAAGTGATATTTAATGAATAATAAAATTTAGATATTAAATTAATAATAAAATTTAAAAATATTCTAAATTAAATATAAATTAAACTATGTTTATTATTCCGGAAATTAAAGAACAAATGAGACAAGTCGGATTCAAGGTAGGGTAATTCATATCAATATCTTTTCATTTAATAATTTCTTGATAATATACAACTTTATTATTTAATAAGGTGTATATACAGCCACTAAGACATTTCATATCCATATTTTATCTATAATAATGTTATTTATTAAATCACAGGAATTAATATTTAAATTTTCATAGTGGTAAGGGACACCTTGAACATTTACTGATTTAATTATGAAATATTTTTCTTCCTAATAATAAATTACATATTTATTTATATGGATATAAAAATAATATAAAATAAATTTTATGAATTTCATTCAATCTTTTTTAAAAATATCTTCTTATACGAATCTGTTTACTTTCTTTACAAAACGACAAAAAATGTTTTTAATGTATATGGTGACAATGACTTCTCTGTCGATGTAATAATTATTCGATATTTGGATTCCTATATATTCCTTAATATCTTTTAAAATAAAAATAAATCACTTATTCCTTTATTTAGTTATCTTGGTATTTAAAATGGGTTCTTTAATGAAAATGGTATTTGTATACAAATGTTTTTCATATGGGTTAAGAAGAAGAATTCAAAAAAGGGGTTTTGTAATGAACATGTTTTATTAATGAAATGGTACATGAGAATTATATGAAATAGGTGAGAATGATATAGCTTATACAAAGGTTTAAATCCCATTATAGCTCACATGTGATCTTAATATATCTTATATAATGGTTTGAGCCCTATTATAGCTCACAAGTGAGCCCGACACAGCGTATAAGAAGGTTTGAGACCCATTATAGCTCATAGGTGAGTCTGATATAGCTTATACGAAGGGTGATATACATTATAGATCACTTATTTGCAAATAAAATATATGGTCATTCCAATTAGAATATGTTATAAAGGGTTTTGTGTATATAATTCTTTAAATAAGCTAAAGGTGTTTTAATTTCTTACTATTGGTTTTATTTTTATTCAATCAGCAAAAACTATAATTGTTATTCATGAGAATTTTTTTTGATTCTTACACTTAGAAAACATTGAATTAGTTATCATATTTTAACTATACTAATGAATTTTATTTATTTTTATGTTCCTTACTGAATTTTTTTTCTCATCCCATGTTTTTAAATGATTTCATAGGATTTAAGGGATAATAGAGTCAAGGATGGAATTATGGAAAAGTTTTAATGATTAAACATGAAAATAAACCATGTTTCTTTTTAAAGTTTTTATGTTACAGAAGAAACAGATATTGTTGGAAGTGTACACTTTGTATTTATATGTTTTTTATGTAATATTTATGTCTTATTTCTCTAAATCTCTAGACCTAAAAATATATTCATTGTGAATTAATGAATTAAATCTAGATTATGTTTCATTTAAGGATGGTACATTATACACATTGGTGAGACATACATGATTTGATTTCCACAATGGTTGTAACTTCCCAAGTTAAAGTGAACAGGTGGATCTTTCATTAGGGAGATACAAAAATTTGATGAAAAACAAGTGTGATGTGGCTTTTTTATCTTATAGTGTGAGATCACTACTTCCATTATAAAAAATATATAAATTTTGAAAGCAATACATTTTGAATCATACGTCCATTTGGGATCCATGAGTATTAAATTCGAATATTCCAAAGACAACTACACCGCTTAAAATGGATTATACACTCTATTTGGGTTCTTTATGGTGCCAAAAATTTTATATAATACAATAAAATGGGTTTTATGGTATCGAAAACATTTATTAATAATGTTTTGAATTTCAAGGCCTACTATTAGATGGATGTTCTCCCCATCACACCACCTGATTAGAAAAATTTATATAGAATTTATATCCCTCATTATGAATCAGACTTATGGTTCATGGAATTGTAAATTGATTTTTTATTTTTGCATAAAGATATATTTCTACTAAAACATGATATTAGTTTTTAGAGTGAGGATCACATCATGAATTCTATGGTAAATTTTTTGGAATGATTTTTTTGACGAAAAATAATTTACCCGACCCCTTTAAATTTGATTCATTTCTAATTAACATAATATGACTCAATGGTAAATGTAGGTCACTTTAATATATTCCTAAATCATATGGTGGGATTTAGAGTTGTCTCTAAAGTCAGAGATTTCTCTAATTTTTTCTTACATGATGGAGTCTGGTGGGCCTAGAAAAAAATCTAGGGTTTAATAATGTTCCCTATAAGATTTATAAATTTTTTTCCCAATAAATTTCTACTAAACCATTAATGGGGAGGCCTAGTGGATATTAACTTGGAATTTTCTCAAAAAATTCTTCCATGATTTTTAGTCTACCAATTTTTATTCATTTTCCTTTTAATTTAAATAGTCATGTGTTTCATATGTTATGTGTAACACATGCCTAGTGAGTAGATACATGACTTTTTCATAGGGTTCCATTTGTTATTTTTTGACATAGGGATTAAGATTTCTCTTACCATTAGTAGTTTATGGTTTTAAAAGTTGTACCAATACAACTATGGTTTTAGGGAAAACATATGGGACCATGAAATGAGGTAGGATATATGGAAAGGAAATAGATAATTACCTATGTGAATGGAGGTTACCAAATCAAATATAGACTATCTCTAAGACACATGAGGATTTAGTTTATGGTAAATAAGCTCAAAACCAAGCGATATTTGTCCCCGGGACATTTTTATGGCTGAAAAAATAGGAACCCAACATGGAGAGAGGGCCAAGAGGGACTTCCACTAAACAAATGATTCTATAAAAGGTTCTATAAATTTTAGGGTCATTGTTATTAGACCATGTGGTGGATAGGAGTTTCTATAATTACAATCTTGAAATAAGTCTCTATGATCTCCAATGGAGAGTCTCACCCATATTAGAAGGGGCTCAAGAATATACTTCAATAATCTGGCACTGAAAGTGGGAACAATTCACATATTTTTAACATTGAGGGTACTTGAATATCTTAAATAGTTGGGTTGTGGATGGTTTAAATCACTTCATATGAATTTATGAGTCAATTGGAATTAGATAATAGTGATAATAGAATAACCATTAATAATGGAGGAAAAATAATGCCACACTCAATCCAAAGATGGTTCATGGTGTTCTAGTGAACTTCACATCCAGGACCAAAATTTCCCCTAGGGTTTACTTTACATGCTTATTAAAAAAATATGTTTTTCAACATCAAATCCGAGAGGTTTATCCTCAAATAAATCAATCCATGTTACCAAAATTTCCATGCAATAGATAACAAAGAGGATTAAAAAACTAAAGGATGATGAGTTCCAAGAGGATTATATCAAATCAATGAATTTTTATGGTGTCGAATTAGAAATTAGTGATATGAAGTGGGATCATAGAGAACAAGAATAGCCAATCAGGTTTTGAGATCCCTAAGGTTTATGCCATAATGTAATGAATATATACACATGGAAAATAGGTACAACCTCAAATTCTTTTGATATATAATTATGGTCTTCCAACTAGGAACATAAAGGGAAAAAATTTAAGGTCCTACAGATTCATCTAAATGTTACATATTTTAATGGTAACACTGATTGTATTGACTGTTTATAGTGTTTAAGATCACACATATTGGAACAAATTTTTCTGGTGTTTAGGGTCATAAATAATGGACCATAAATTTACAACTGTTTAAGGTTTCATCGCTTGGACCATAAGTGGCAAATTGGGCCTCAGATAAGAAATTCTTACGTTGCTACATATCTCATTGGAATGAGAATCAAGACACATGTAGTTCTTAGAATGAAAATGTATCCCATATGAATTTGACTCATATGAATGCAAAGGGGGGATTTTATTTCAAACATAGGGTTATAAACGAGAGAAGATGCATTCGACTCTTGTGAAAGTGTATATTATATGTGGGAGGTGGGGTGCTAATATTATACGGCATAGATGTTTTATGTTAAATAGACTTCTACATTGATCGTTCTCTACTGTAGCGATGAAAGGGGCTAGAATAAATGGCACATAATGAGAAATTTATATTCATAGAGGATAGATTTATTCCTTGTGGTTTAATGATTCATGGTGGTGATAGTGATTACTATAGTTTAAGGTTTCATAGTTTTGGCCATTGGTTGTTCCTTTTATGGTATTTCATATAAGACCATTAGGTGTGATGTGATTTCGTGTCATACACCAAATACTGTGGGGTGTTGGGATTTAAGGCCATACATTTTTCACCACAAGGAGCTGATATTTTAAGCCAAGGAAAAAACCATGATGTGAATAGAGGTACCTAGGTGGATCCAATACTAGCATAATAAACCTCAATAATGATTAATAATTTCATGAATGGTCTTGATATAAGAGGCTAGGTAGTCACTATATATACCATTAATGGTAATAAATTCATGTGTTGTTAAAATAATTTGTGTGGAAGGAGACCAGCACCAAGAGTAGTGGTCCTCCTAGGTGAGGGCCACAATAAAATGTAATTTTATGTTTTATTATAAGTTTTTTTACCATGTATTTTAACATTTCATGATGAAGATGTTAGACATGCATTTTAATGAAGTATAATAAGGATAATGAAAATGTAGTTCAACAGCATATGGTGTGGATGATGAACATGTAGTTTATCATCATACGATGTGAATTAGGTGAACAAAAGTGGATATTAGGAAAATAATATTTAGAGAAACATTTCATTGATTGGTGGGATGGAATTATTTCATTAATAAATGATAAGCGGTGGGAGTAAAATGGTCTGGCGAGAACTGGACAAACTATCATTTTTTTGTTTCCTTTTGAAGGTTTTTTGTGGGGATTCTAAAATGGTTGCACAATCACCTACTCTTAATTCATTATGTTCATTTCGTATAAAATTAAAATATCTCCCACATATATAATAAGTTTTATACCTTCTTTCTGAAGGTATGCGGTCAACTGGGGTTTCAGACCCAACAACACTAAGGAACTCACAATGGTTAAGAGGATGGGAGGTTAGGATCATCACACCCTTTTGGGGGGAACAATTGGAAACTATCAGACTCTATTGTAGAACTAATATATGTTTGAGAATATATTCATAATCTAGATACAAAACTTTTTACCCAAAAAAATGATCCATTGTTGAATCCTTCCATGGTTAAAGGGAGTTATGTTAATGAGACCATCTCTATGTATCTGAGGTTCTTCTTTGAATTCCCATAATTTCTTATAAATGGGTAGATTATTATATTTTGTAGCTATATAGCTTGTAACTCAAGATTTTACTACTATATAGGGAGGCAATAGATATTTTAAGGATGTCATTGAACCTGTATGACATGTCCTACATGTCTAATTTTTATCGATAATCAAAACCCACAAAGTTTGCCTCATTCGTGCAGTTTAACATCACCTAGAAAGGATCCATATAAGGTCACTTATGTATCAGGTATCAAGATCGAGCATTAGGAATGAATCTTAAGTATCATTCTTAATATAGAAATCAAATTTCTTATAGTTCTACCCCCCACCCTCGGTACTTAAACTATGGTGGATGTCCCCCATATTGGGAAGGTCATATCATGCCACTAATTAGAGATTACACACTTAGGTTTACCTAGATGGTGTAGATTAATGATGTGAATGATATGATCATTTTAAATATCTAATCCCATATGATCTAGTCGTGTTGTGAGAACAAATGGATTGAAGGTAATTTGTCTCACTTTATATGGTTATAGGACTTATGTATGGGGGAATCCCATGTGGGGTGTTTAATATGGTTATCTAGCCTTAGTATGTCGTCTTACATATCCTATTTATAGTAGGAATTAGATTCATTGTCGTTTAGTTACCTTATCGATCCCATGATGGTTGAGGAAGTGGAATGAACCCCAATGAGAGTTTGGGTCCCATAGGTTTGAATGTTGGTTACATGGAGGGACTTACACTAAAGTGGATTACCATTAGAGATTGATCATTAATGAGGAATCCTATATATCCTATTTAGATAAGAATATGAGTTTTCATAGTTCATTCTGCGTGTATACTGGAGTATGTCCTCTGTAAAAGGTTATCATGTCCCCAGACTCCTGCTTGACATGTACTGATTTTTTTCCTAACATGTTATGATTTTCTTTTTGACATGTCCTCATTTTCTTCCTAAAATTTCTGGGGTGTCTTCCTAATATGTCCTAATTATATTCTTGACATTTCTTGGGTGAATTCTTGACATGTCAAAGGATGTCTAGACATTTCTTTATTTCCTAATGGACATGACCAAAGACAATTTTATGATCCATTGGACTTTTCTAGAGTACATCGCATGATTTGGTTGACTTGTTTAAATGGTTTTACATGTCTCAGTGGAAATTTATGCAGGAAATTTCATGATCTCGATGGAATATCCTAAGGTAACCACATGACATAGATTACATGTCCTAGGGGTACATCATGAGTTTGCTAATATGTCCAAAGGGTGATGTGTGATTTGTTCGATGTGTTTAGAGGGATTTAGAAAACTAAGTTGACGTGTACAAAATAATTCTCAAGATCTAGATGAAATGTACTAATATTTTCACATGAATTTATAAACATGTCTAGAGGCATTCTCCAGGCATAGTTGACATGGATTGGTGATGTCTCGTGATATGGGTGGGTCATGAAAAGAAAATGAATATTATTGTATCTGTATTCACATAAGCCTTATGTTTTTTCAATTTTTATTAGCCAGTATTTTATATATACCTCAATTTTTTTCCTATAATTAGATTATTTAGGTTTTTTGTGACCTGGTCAATATTTTGAAACCCCATTGCATGATTTGGATATCCCGCAATAAGTCATTCGCAAGATCTATAGGGTGATCACACAAAGCAGATAGTTATGTTGTACATTACCTTAGGTCATTCCCTAGACTTTACCTAGTGTAATAACTTTCAAATAATGTGACTTAATAATTATATAAGTCTTATCATGCACTTATTTTCAGTGGTTTCTATCATCTATGTGTTTCTTTTGCTGAGGGGGAGGATTTTTAGGCATCTCCACCCTAGTTATAAACTGCCTTACACAACGTGTATCTCCAAAATATGAGTTGGATTCTGTGGTGGAGTTGTTGTATCACACTCTTCGTCTGAAACTTCCATGGTTCATCAATTTTATCAAATGATAGTAATGATCACAAGAACCTTTTACCATCACGATATTTATTGGACCCTAGCCTTTCAGAGAGATTAATCCTAATGATGTGAATATATTAGTGACCCTTCATAAGGTTAAACTGAAATGTCTAAGAGTATTCTTGTGATTAGGAAACCCATAGAACATATTTTTCATGATCTAAGAAGACATTTATGGGGTCCTTAATTATACTAGGAGGTCTGGTCATTGTCTATTTTGTGAGATATGGATTACTTGTTAGGGGCCTCTAGTGAGATCATGCTAAATTGTCGAGGGGTCTTTGTGAGATTGAGCTTGCTTTTCATATGAAATTTTCATGATTAGGGAGATCACAAATGGATCATATCCTATTTAACATAAATTTAAATGTATCTTCTCTTCATGAAAATATTCATCATTTTCCTATTTTATTTTGTTCCTTATTTTTCAAGGACAGGATATCTCATGATATATTTTGAGCATTGTCCTAGATAATCACCCTTCTTATTTGTGATGCATCATGTGATAAATGATGGATCTATGAATGATGAGTGATTATTTTCATGGACAATCCATCTTCTTATATATGGTTAATTTCACAATCAATGATGGATATTGTGATTTTGTGTGGGCACTATTATGGAAAATCCCTCTATTTATCTATATAGTTGAAGGGTAATTTCATAATTTATTGTACATGTCTGAGTTCCTCTATATAATGAATGTGTAATTTCAACACTCTCTCACATGGAAAGGTTGACATGGTTACAAGTGGATTCAAAAGGTCTTTTAAATCACATAATAATGTTGGATGAAGATCAGTATAACTCTCCTTTACATGAGGCTCCCTAATTTCTCTACCTTTATTTTAAAAAGGAATTCAATTATTTTTAGGCATTTTTTTATTGGAAATTAACATGATTGGAAAAGATTGTTTGTAATCCTCTACATGATCATCCGCACTTATCTGGGAACCTTCACAAGAACAAGATGGTTTGTCACATGGGCTTCACGTGATTATTGTCATATCATGAACGTCATGTGATCCATTCAAATTACCTTCCTATGGTCATGTCATCAAGTTTCCTTCTCACTTATCTAGGAACCTTCAGAAGAACAAGATGGTTTGTCACATGGGCTTCACATGATTATTGGCATATCATGAACGTCATGTGATCCATTCAAATGACCTTCCTATGGTCATGTCATCAAGTTTCCTTCTAATGGTTACATGATCCATATGATTTGGATGACCTCACACCATATTTTTTGTAGAGAAAATAGTACCCATGGTTTAGGTATTTCTTCCATTCAAGATTTTTCAATACTCATTTGGTGGTCATCAACAAATTCCCCCCCCCCCTCGGGAGCAATTCCATGGGGAAAATGAATCAATTTTAAAGAGATTAAATTCTTTGTTAAGTATTTGGGAATTACATAGACCATTGTATTGATTGATTTTTTTTCTTCTAGGTGACCTTTGGTGTTACAAAGAGCACCCTATAAATATTGGAGTGAAGGGAAGATCATTTCTCTAGTGACTCTGAATCTCTATATCTCTCCTGATTTCATAGATCGCATGATTACTTCACAAGAAATCTTTATAAGATCCATTTCAAAAAAAATCATCACATGGTATGATCTCAAAACTTTTTTGTGATTATGTTTCATGATAATTGATCGCATGACCATTTCACAGAATAACGTTTCCTCAACTCTTACCCAATCTAAACATCAACTTATTTTTTTTAATTTATTGAACCTTAACCTAATTCCTAAAATATATGTATATCTTGTTTTATTCTCATGATATGATGGTTTTCTCACTTGACCAGTTGAATATCATATAGTTCATGTGACCATATCAGGGTCACATGATCATGATTCTTATAACTAATCATGTAGTGGAGAGAATCCATGTGGTTCATGTTATTCATAATATCTATATCGGGTTGTGTAATCAAAAATTACTTCATGGTCCATGTGATTTCCATGATTTTTCAGGATTCATAAATTATTTTTCACTCATATAATATATGATAATTGGTTATATATATATATATATATTCTAATTCCCAGGAATCTACCACCACATCTAGCCAAAGGTTCATGATTACTATGAATAAAAATGTTGACCCTATGTATCATGTTCTCTCTAAAAAATAGGTTTTGAATAGGGTCCATCCATCTAAACATTGCTTATATCTCTAATCTCATTGGATTTATCTTTAAAAATTGGTTCTGTTGGGTGGTACTATCATTCCGTCACCTAACTACAATATTTCATTTTTTTTGTTTGTCATCTTCCCTTGATTATGTTCAAGTGTTGATTTTCAAAGGCAGTCAATTGGTCTTCATATAGCCCCACGGGTTTTCCTATATGTTTTCAAAATCTCCTCGATGTAAATATATTTGTGATTTTAACCACAAGGAAATTTACTAATGTTATTTGATCATTTTTGTCACCCCAAAGAAAAATCTAAGAATCATCTAGAGCTCTAAGTGGGACTTATAACCTGATGGTATTTTTTCTAATGAATGGGAATGTAATTTATATGTTATATAGAGTTACTCATAATTTTATGAAGAGATAAATGTTATTTACATTTATTAGGTTGCATGGATTTCATAGTTCATCATCTATTGCCAGTCAGAACTTCTTAAAGAACCGATCAACCATTAGTACCCTGGAACTGATTCATTTCATCTATCCTATAGTGAGGTAGGGATTAGAATCTGTGACATTTATTTGGTGGGAGGGATATCTTCACATTAGTATATGTATGATGAGTTTATTCCTGAAACTGATGTTTGGGATTACCCCATATAAACTCAAATATTGGTTATGAAATCGGTTAACATTGTGAAAGATAAGTTAAAGAATGAGTTTTTTCTAATCTCCCTCATATCCTTTAAGGATAGCATCAAAAGGTGTCCCTACCATAGTAGAATTCATCCAACCATTATATTCCCTCATCGATTCCATTATTGATAGTTCTGTGAGAGTGTAATATCATATTGGGAAATCCTCGACATTAGAGACTATACCACATGGGGCTATCAGGTGCGACTGAATGTATCCTTGAGTCTTCGGTTCGAGGTTTTTTTAATCATGTTTTGAAATACATAGAGATTCATGCTTGGGAATATTAGATGGAATGTTGATGATAGAAGCATGACAATTAGAGGTATGCCTATTAATCTATCTATGTTGACTTATGCTTGTATCTACCAACTCATAGGCCATATCCAACAGGGAAACTTCCTTTATATGATTGGTGGCCCATTCCATTTCTTATTTAGTTGGATAGAAGAACATTTACACTGTTACAAATACCATAACACTATTGGGATTTATGATGCTTCATTACTTCCTAGGATATTTTATATTTCCATGGTTGAGATAATGACACTAGGCCCTGATGAGTTCAATGACATATTGATTTGGCCTGATCATTTCAACTTTTTGCTTTATCATGCATCAACCTGGACAATTGTTCATAATGGAAATGGATCTATCAATGAATGGTCATACAAAATATCTCTTCAATATGGGATTCTCATTGCCCATGTTGACATGTTGATTATTTTCAATCCATGTCCCCATTATCATTTCTCTTGCAAATTTAGGTGCATCTAAATGGTCTCTCCTCTGCCTTATATAAGAATATGAGGAGAATGAAAACCCAGTCTAATCAAACAAATTTTCCTTATATTTTCATGTAAAGACATAAATGTTGAGATTTTCCTTCCTCTTATTGGCACCCCTATCTTCTTATATTATGATTATGACCAGTCTTGGGTGGAAGCCGACCTAGGTGGTGTACTGAATAGATTGGTATGTCGTGTGGTTAAAGCATGTTCTTCATTGACACCATTTTATATTAAAAAAGTGGAGTAAATTTAAGACATGATAAATCCTCTGAGTATGTTTCATATTTCTAGAGACAACCATTGCATTAGTGGAGAATAATTTCTTGGGGAATATGGTCCTTCAATACAAGTGATGGATGATGCAGGATTTGAGAGAAGATCTCATGGAGCATCCTCCCTCCCTTCTTCATTAGCTCAACCAAACATTTCCCTTTATAATATACCAACCCTAATAGTTACAAAAGACTATGTATGTTGTAGGATAATCTAGAAGAATATTTAAACCTTTATCAATAATAATCCCCTGAAAATGTTTCATGACCAGTATGAACACCTTTTCTAGCACTATAATGATTTAGGGTGAAGGTGACTTTAATCACCAGAGATTATGTGGTATGATGTTGTAAATAATCCTTACCAGATAGTAATTGTTTAATAGTGAGAAGGGATAGAGTAGTTTTTATGATTAAAGTTCATTGGCCTAGTCATTAAGGGAAGCATCAGATGAGTTTCGATAGAGATACCACACATCCTCTCAGCTACATGATCTAATAGACCTCTTTACTATATAAATAGAAGAATGCGATGTCTGTGTAACTATCACAAGATACAATCTTCGAAATTTCATTTCTATCACTATCCAAACTCTATATGACTTGGAAAATTCAATTGATCAAATAATACTATAGTTTAATCAATAATGTTTTTATTTTTATAGAACATCATGGACTTCCAAATGTGAAAATTCCCCATTTTCACATTATCAAAAAAAATCTCTAAAATTTACATGTCTTTTTCCATATTTCCTTTATTCAGGATGTTTGTAAAAATTTTATGATTTGATGTCACATGAATCATCAATAATGGCCATCCTTTTTATAATATCAAGTAATCCTAAACTCCTTGATTTGAATTTTTATATCACAATATATTTTTATTGAGAAATTATCATGAATTACCATGGACATAAGATTCAACATTGATGTACCTACTCTATTTGTCCCGATATCACTTGATTTATAGGGATAACATGGGTAAAATATACATCCCAAAGGGATAATTCTATATCTTTTGATAAATTCAGTTGACTTAGCGAGCATAGCATTGTTTTTTCTAGGGACAAAAGATGATCCATAAAAGATTTATATCTTATCATTTATATTGCTCTTGTTTTTCCCTGAGCTTCATATAGGGGTAGTCTTAGTGGGTGTGGACATGTAATTTTCTCAGGTCACCTTCTTACAATGTTTTCAACCTAAATTTTTTTGTTCATTTTCCAATTTATGAGGGATCAATATTTCCCAGAGCACAAAAATTACATTCCAAGTGAGAAGAGAATATAAATTTTATAAGAATTTTATTTTTCGGTTTTCATCCCAGTGTGCATTTTGTCTCTTTTAGCTGATTGTTTTAAGGTATTAAAAACTAGACTATTGTTGTGTTTTACATAAGGGTCTTCTATCTCAGACTGTCTACTTCTAGTATTTTATCATATTTTATATTGGACTTTATGATACTGGTAGTTTATATTCTTCTATCTAAGACTTTCAATTTTTTTATTAGGGTCTTCTAGCTAGGATATTATACTTATGGTAGTTTAGAGTCTTCTAGATCAGACTTTATATTATTATTTTTTATGGCCTTCTTGTTTGGACCTTCTACTACTGGTAAAATTCCATTCACGAAGTAATGTTCTCCGTAAATTTTAACATTATACAATAAAGAGATATTCCATAAAGTTCAACATCATCTAGTAAAAAAAATCTTCCATGTAGTTTAACATTATCTGGTAAGGACGTAAATGTGATATTCAGTTTAAATTTTGTTTTTAGGAAATTAAAAATGATATGTGGTATAAATAATTGATTCTAGGACATAGAAATGCTATTCATTTTATGTAATTTTTTCAATGACATGAGTGATGAGTATATCGAATGGGGTAGGAATTATAGGGATGTCCAAAAACACTCTTAGGTTTTGAGTTCTACCATAGTGTTTCCAGGGCTCATGAAGATTGTAGTTCCTTTCCAATAAAGAGTAATGTACTCTAGTTGGTGGGTCAAATCCCTTATGTTTCATTCGAATGGTCAAAAGTGGTGTTCCCACACTTTTACAGGGGCCAAGAAATATTATGGAGATGGAATTGGTGGATGGAACATTATTAGGGAATCTGGGCCCACCTTGATAGTTGGAGTATGGGTGATGTAATCCATAACCCAAAAGTTTTAATCAAGGAATGTGGAATAGTCCCGACATATCATGGATGACCCAAAACACCTTAATGTGTTGAGTTTAACCACTGTATTATAGGGGCACATGAGGATTAGAGTTCCTTACTTGAAAGTAGAAGATATCCATAGTTGGTAGGTCAAAAGATTTTATTTATGATCCCATAGAGATTACATGCATGGTTAAGTAAATAGGATCACCACTATTTTCTAAGGGCCATGAATAATATTTAAAGGCTCAAATGTCTAGATGATGAAGTGGGAAGTGGATAAAAAGCTATCTAAGGAAGGTTTATAGCACACTGTGGTATTTTAGCTCTTATTTGGGAAGATCATGGTTTATACCCTATGATTTCGAGTCATGTGGTGTCGTCCATCAATAGATTCATGAATGCAGTTTCACATTCCTACTTTGAGAAATGGTAAAATACATTATTACATAACATCAAGGGTGTCGAATCTGGTCACATAGTCTGGTTATGGAAATTTTAAATAATGTTCTAGGAATATCTTGGTTAATTGGGGATGGGGAACAGTGCGTAAAGGTCATCCAATAATGATTTTAAGTTCTTGAAATGTCTCACATAGTCCTGAAAAAAACTTCAAGATTTAAGGTGTTATTTTCCAAGGATAACAGGGTCCGTTTGGAGGATCTAGTCCCTATTATCAGTTTTTTATGTGTAATATCCAAGAGAAAAGAATCCCAAGGGCCAGGGGTTTCCAAAAGAAGGATTTTAACTCAAGAAACTAGTTGTGAATGATTATACATATATAGAATAAAGGTTTTTTATGGAAGATGTAAGATTCAATAAGGTATTGAGCACCATAAAATTTTTTCCGCTACCTAAGGAACATCTTATTATGGTGAGGATATGTGACAAATCATTATTATAAATTTTTCATGGAAAAGGGGGTCTAATGGTTATGGATGGGATTTTACCATGGCCATCAAAACTGGCCCTATATGCTTTATAACTATTTATTTTCACTCTAATGTTTTTCATAAACTCTGGAGTTGAAGATCTTATAGAGTGGAGTCTTGACTTCTTCTCATTCTTACCTTTTTGGTTTTTCAACTTGACAAGTTTTGTGTCTCTTTTACTATTAGTTTGGGGTCTTTTAAATGGGATCATCAAAGGAGAAATTTTGTGGTCCTACATCTTTGAACAAAGTGGATACATTTTCATGTCATGATTCATGTGGACCTGGTATGAGGGTAATGTTACACAACAACCCAATTAGGATTCCCATGATCAATATTACTCTAAAATCCTTCTAAAAAGGATATGGAAATGTTTTAAACCATTACATGGGATTATCAGACCATGATAAAAGATATAGGATGGTCATGCTAGGGATGGACCTAAACACCCTCATTTCCTGATTTTTTCCATAGTAACATTAGGTTAAAAAGGATAAAAAATATATTATTTCAAAGACAATATGTCTCTATTTTGTTGGTCAAATTCCATACTCATTTATAGAAGGGTCAAGCATATAGATCTTTTTTTCTTACAAGGTCTATGAGAGGTTTTTGGAAAACTGAGGCACTCAAGACATGAAGTCTGAATTATGTCTTGAGGGACTTAAAAGATAATTGAAGAACCTCATACTCCGGTTGACTGGGATCAGGCCCATATGGTACTTTGATAATGAATTATGATGGGTGATGACCTTAAAATTTAAAATTCCCGTGGTGGGGACGTTTCTGTTATTTAGTTTAACATCATGAAATAAGGATGTTTTCCTTTCCTTATAGTTTAATTCAAAGTGAAAAGGAAATCATCCATGTAGTTTAATGTCATACGATAATGACATGGGAACCGATATAAAAATTATGTAAGATATACTTGGGGAAACATTTCACTAGTTGGGGAATTCTGGTGTAGGGATCATCATTTATTTTTGCACAATATTATTGGTTGATATCCATATGTTAGAGCCCTTCTTATGAATAATTAGCATGTGTTCAAGAATGACTTACATTGATTTAACTGGTGTGTAGGAAAAATGAACTTGTATGAATATGAACTCTTTGAAAAATGTATATGCTACTTTTATGATATTTTCAATGTGAGTACATTTTTTCAGGTATGTTAAAATTTTATGGCTAGGGTATAACTCCCAATATAAGGTGTGACTCAGTTGTGTCATCCAGAATGGCTAGTTAGTCTCCTTAAGCTTGCATGACCCATGATCTTTTTGAGAAAAAAGGGGAAATAAGGAAATTGATAGAGAAATGATAGAGTAGGTATCATATGGTTCACTACATAGGTCAATCCCATATGTAGTAAGGGGTGTATTTTATATCATTTTTAGGTTGCTGTAGAACCTAGGATTGGAGATCCCGATATTGGTATGTATCCTATGATGATAGGAATCAAGTAACATGTCATTCTTAAACACAAAACCCTCCATGTAGGTCAGACCCTTACATAGAGGGGTGCATTCAAGGATTAGAGATCTTAGAATCACTATATATCATGTCATGACAAGAATAAATCCAAACATAGTTATTGAATAGGAAACTCTCCATGTTGTTCTAACCCATACACAGTGGGGGACATTATTCCCATTGATTATTACAAATGGAACCAGTATTCGAGATCATGGAATAGCTACATATCCTATGATGATAGGAATCAAGCCAAATATAGTTATTTAATGGGAAGCTATTAATATAGGTATGAAACATACATTGAGGGGGGATTATTCTTGTTGATTTTTGAAGCTGGATCAAGTATTGGATATATGAGCATCACTGTGTATCCTATGATGACAAGAATAAAGCCACACATAGTTATGCAATGGGAAACTCTCGTTCATGTCATACCCATATGAAGAGGGTGGAATTTTTCCCATTTTTTTATTGCTAATGTACCTAGGATTGGAAATCTGGGCATCACTACATATCATGTGATGTCATGAATCAAGATACATATATTTTTTAAATGGAAAAGTATATATGAAGGTATGAACCATACATAGAGGGGGGAATTTTTCCCATTGATTGTTGTATATGGACACATGATTGGAGATTTGGGCATCCCTATATATCCTTTGATGATAGGAATCAATCCCCATGTATTTATTGAATGGGGAACTCTCTATATAGGTTTGACCCATAAATAGAGGGGGACATTGCTCTAGTTTATTATTACAGTTGAATCTATAATTGGAGATCCATGTGTCACTATGTATATTAAAATGACATAAATCAAGTCACAAATAGTTCTTGAATGAGAAACTATCTATGCAGGTATGGACTATATGTAGAGGGGGTTAATTGTTCTCATCAATTATTGCACACCTAGGATTGTAGATCTGGGTGTCCCATTATATCCTTTGATAATATGAGTCAAGCCACATGTAGTTATTGAATGGTAAAATTTACATGGAGGTCTAATCCATACACAGAGGGGGAATTGATCCCATTGATTATTGTAGTTGGACCTAGTATTTTAGATTTGGGAATCACTATATATAATGTGATGACATGAATCAAGAAACACATTATTCTTGAATGGTAAACTCCCCACATAGGTCTAACCCATTGGTAGAGGGGGAATTTTTCCTATTAATTGTTGCATCTAAACCCACGATTGGAGATCCAGTAATCAGTATGTGTCCAAGGATGATATGAATCAATCCATGCATATTCATTTAATGGGAAGCTCTCTACATAGGCGAGACCCATACATAGAGGGAGGAATTATTCTAGTTGATTATTATGACTAGACCCAGGATTGGAGATCTGAGAATCACTACATATCTTGTGATAATAGGAATCAGGCCACATATAGTTCATTAATGGGAAAATCTCCATGAAGGCCAGAACCATATGAAAATGGAGGAATTGTACCCATTTATTATTGTAGTATGACCTAATATTGAAGATCCAGGCATCACAATGTGTCTTGGGATAATAGAAATCATGCCTTGTGTAGTTCATGAATGGAGGCATGGTTGGGGTCTAACATAAAGTATATTGGTCCTCTCAGGAGATTCCTTGAGTAATGTATATTTTTATTTCATTTTAAATACATCAACCATGTAGTTTAAAATCATGTAGTGAGGACTCATGGTGTTCCATTTATAGTCATGCATCTAGGACCATACTAATGCTGTCATGAACTGATATGTCTCTATCATGCCAGGAACCCTTTACCAAAAATTTGAATCCCACGTGAGATATGTTTTGAGTGAGAAACAATAAATTTAAAAGGTTTCTCTCACCAAACAGTACTGATTAATGTAAAAGACCATGGAATTTTGTATCATGTGGTGGATGGGATGAGATATAAAATTGAAACGTCTCTATATATCTCATTGGAGTGAGAAACATGTTGTATATAGTTACATAAATCATTGTAGTTTAATTTCATGTGGAAATTATGTCAACCATATATTTTAACATCATGAGGTAAGGACATAGGTTATTCTATATAAAGAAAAAAAAAGAAATATTATGACTGGACCCTAGACTAGAGATCTAGGAATCACTATGTATCCTATGATGGTGGGAATAAATCCACACATAGTTCATGGATAGAGAGATTATATAGGTATATATAACTCACACATGAGGATGGGGGAACTTACTTCAATTTATTATATATCTAACTCACGTGTAGTGGTTCATCCATGAAGTGATGTTTGACATGTGTTTTAACGTCATGTGGTGAGGATAAAAGGTGTTATGATGATTAAAGTACTGTTTCCATGAATTCTTCTATACAGTTTCAATTTCAAAATATAAGGATGTATTAATCACTTTAACATAATGAAACTAGGATAAATCTAATACATTATGGATTCTATGTAAATTATTTCCTGAGAAACTTCACATATTTGGGGTGTGTGACACATTCCCCATCCATTGTGGCCAATGAGTAATCTCAATTGTGATATACCTTATATATTATATAAATCCCTTCCCATTTGGGTTCTATATTTGGCAGTTTTTTATTAGTATCATTAGGGTTATGAAATCCAATACCATTTCTCCTGGAAGGAATGATCAAAGTTGTACCTTTTTATTGAAGTCTTGTGTGATTTGATTCGGATGAACTTTGAGGTTGTGTATTGTACGCAACCTTTTCTCATTAATATGTTCCCATTCATATCCCCACTTTTTCGACTTCTCATCATATGAAATATGTCTTCAAATGGATATAAAATTTGAAGGAAACTAGAATTCTATGGGAAAAACTCCCCCAATTCCATGCACCAATGAGTATGGATTTTCTTATGTAGTAATGTGTGTGGTGGTGTGGTAGGCCCATAAAGAATGGAGGATATTGTCCCACTAGGATTATCATCCATATTCACCATCTTTAGGATTATATTTGATATATTATTATTAAATTCCTTTGTTTACCCATTTTCACTGCATGATATAGGGATTAATGGTTGGAATCAATGTTGTACTCTTGGTATAATTTCTTCAAATCAGTAGAATAAAGTTTGGTTTTGTCAAACATCAATATTGTGTCAGGGACTCTTAATTTGGTAATGATATTGGAATTCATGAAGTTAATGAAATTATTCATCTTGAATTCATTTAGGGGTATTTCCTCATACAATTTGTAAAATATGTCATCAATAGTAAAAATATAGTTAAACTGCTTAACTATGTCTGAGGGATATGGTGCCACAATTTCTATTCCCCGTACAAATAATGGATTTGAATATTTAGCTATTTGTTGTAATTATGAGGGTAGGTGGATGAATTTTTCATGAATCTGGAATGAATGGAATTTCTTGGTGAACTCTATGGAGTCATGTATCATTATTTTCTAATAATAACTAAGCCTCCTATTTTGGTGGGTTAGTCTAGTCCCCAACTAATGTGTATTGTAAGAGCCTATATGGAATTATTCAATTACGATGGAAATCTATCTTTATTTTATGAAACCAAGTATAATTTCATCAAAGCCTCACTTTTAGAGAGTTTTTTTCTAATTATTCCCATCCTTATGAGTAATGTTTGTTTCTTAGATTCAAGTATGTTTTCTTTTAGCTCAGTTTATGAGGAGAGTCCCATTTTATAGATAAAAAATTATGGGATTTATCCATATAGGTGTTGATATAGGTCCATCATGATCTAGGGTGGTGTTGACCTAATTGATCACATCCATGTCATAGGTGATGATCAATGAGACCATACTTTGGTGCATGATATGGATGGCCCCCTATTTCTGACCAACATTTTCCAAAGCTATAGATACATTAGCCAGTGTGTTGGCACAAGCATTATGTGATCAGAGGATATGCAGAAATGTTGGCTCAAAATAAAAATATTCCATTAGTCCTCTGACATTGTCGATGAGAAGGGAAAATTATTCCTTTTTGATGGAATTTTTACTATTGATCTATTTTATCACTTTATCAAACTCCAATTTTACATTCATGTTTTCTATCTGTAGCTATAGGTGTAGTTCCAAGACAAAAATGAGGGATTGACATTGTTTTTCATTATTAGTATAGCATTCTCATAGTGAGAAAGAGTAGGTAAGAACTTCTTTGTCCAGAGAAAAAAATGCAATCCTCCTGCCAACTCAGTTGAGATTTTGGTTTTGAAACCCTTTGATGATAAGACATTAGGAAGAACCATCAAAATACATATCCAATGCTTGGGGATCATCATGGGCATAGAAAACCTCTTTGTCCGAAATTTTGGTGTCCACTAGTGTACATTTAAGAATGGGATGTGTCATAAGGATATCAGATTGGACCATCCCTTTCACTACCTTCTATGAAACAAACTGATGTCATACTACTAAATAATAATTACCCATCGAGTCAAAAACCCAGTCAACATAGGACGTCCAAGGATTTACTTGATTAGATAAATATGAGAGATCATGTAGACTTTGTGGTGTTTAATGTAATGCCTCTACATTTTCATTTAAAATATGAATATGTGGCAGTTCTTCTTGACATCATAATACTGAGTCTCAGTACCCAGTATCATTTTTCTAAGGTAGTAGAGATTTTTCCCATTCCCCATATCATTTTTCTTCGTGAGGTGAGTGTTAAGGGTTCATTCCAAAGAGGCCACATATAATATGAGTGGCTTTACATCAATGAGTAGAATAAATACTAGTTGGTGTAGAAAGTACTGCTTGAGACTCTTGAAGGATTCCTGTAAGTCCACATACCATTAGTAAGATATTCCATTCTTCATTAACTTGGTGAAGAGGAGAGACATTCTGGCCATGTTAGATATGAAACACTGAATATAAGAAAGGTTCCCTTGGATCCACCTCAAATATTTGAGAATACAAGGGGTGAAAATTCTTGTGTTTTACTATCTTTTCATATTCAATTTTTATGTCATGATGGAATACCATGATGCTAAGGAATTTCTTGGTTGTTACCCAAAAATTACACTTCATCAGGTTCATATTCAAACTATTTATCTACAATTTTTCAAATATTGTTTCAATACACATGAGGTGGTCACATTGCTATTAAGACATGACCCTCAGGTCATCAACAAAAACATTTTTTATTCTTCCGAAGAAGGGAATAAAGATATAATGAATAATTATTTGGTAGTTAACTCCATAATTCATTAATACAAAGGGGGTGACTTGGTAGAAAATGATCTCATTGGGTGCTCTAATGGCATTGGATGCCTCATATTTAGGGGACATCTATATTTGATTTAACCTTATATACCAATCCTTGGTTGAAAAAGAGGTTGGAATCCATTAGTTTCATCGATCAAGAGTTCTGTGATCAGAAATGGGAAATCCTTATTTAAGAAATATTGATTAAGGTCTCTAAAATAAATAAAGATCATAATCTTCCCATTCCATTTTATTATAGGGATAGTTCTGGTGAGCCATCATAGGTATTTCACTTCCCATAAAAAGATATCTTTGATCATCTTGTCAAATTCCAACTCTATATTACTATCATGAGATTAGTGCATCCTTCTATACACCTTATTGAATCCTCGATGGTCATCAAGTAAGACTATGTGGTGTGGATCCACATCAGGTTTCATCCTTGGAATTTCTATGTATTTATATGTAATGACATATTGATGTTTCCTTAAAAATTTAATGTACATATCTTTCTCCTCAAGATGTATGGAGGTACTAATCAATGTTTTTTTTCTATTATTTCATTCCAAAATTTTCCTTCATAATCTCATCGATGGTGGTGGATATTTCCTCTTCAAATGAAGGAGATGTATTCTTTGTTTTTCTTCTTCTTCTTCCATCTATGAATTTGTTGAGTAATTTTAAAGCGTGGTAGGTAATCTGTGGACATCTCTATCATTGTTGGGGTGAGTGAGGCCATGGGAAGAGACATTATCATCCCCCACTACCAGAGTCATTATAGAGATATCTTGGAACTGATTATTTTCATTTAAATTTTCATTGGGGATACGAAGACTGTCTACATATGGGATTAATTATACTTCCACAATTAGGTTTATGGGAAGCACATAATCCCTTTTGAACATACTCTAGATATTCACAGGGGTATTCCCCAATCCATTGGGGGGACATAGCCACTATATCATCATCCACCACCGGTATCCCCCCTCCCAACACACTTTTAAAAGCCTTCCTCAGCATAAACTGCTTCATAGTACTTGAAGGAGGAATTTTCACCTTGTTGTATGACAACCTTCCCCTAGATTGGGTATTCCAAACACTAGTGCAATGTTAATGGTACTGTTACATGGCAAAAAAGTCCATGAATTACAATAAGGACATTATATGTGGTGTATTTCTAGATAACCATGAACTTAGTATTAGATGTGAGATCCCCAAAATAATCATTGAGATTTATATTCCTAGGAGGTCTTTGCTCACTCTTATCACATCCTTGAATGGTTAACTTTGTAGGAGAAAAATCCCCCTCTCTATATCCCAAATTTTGAAGGGTCCTGTCTAGGATGAGGTTGATATTGGAACCATTTGCAATCATAACCCTTTGTATGTTGACATTATCAATATTTCACACAATATATAGGGGTCTAATGTGTCTATGGATGACTGCTTCTTGATCTTGTACTGTGAGTGAGATAGAATCATGGCATTTTGATGGTGGAGTATCCACTCAATAAACTTCAGCTATAACGACATATGTATCAAACTCTTATAGGCATTAGAAAGCATTGATAAGTTCCTCTCTAAGTTATTTTGAAATATAGAGAGCATACAAGACTAATATTTTGGATGGAATTACTACCAACTATTTCATAATGTTGTGACTTTAAGAAAAAATGGACTTTATATCCAAAGGTGGGGTTACTCCTCATGATGTGGATCAGATACTAAATAATTTTGGCAGATAGTTCTGGTGATTAGGTAGAGTTTGAGGAAGATACTTATACTTGTTGAGTTGGTTGTACTGACCTTCTACTTTTTCTAGGAAGATCATATAATCACACCCCTTCAAGTAGGTCATGTAAGATGACTGGTCTTGGACGACTTCTATAGGTCTCTACAATACCACTCTATTTATGTATAACTTATTATAGTGAATTTATATGGGTCTTAGATAAATATATGTCCTCTTCAATTATTTGATTGAGATATTTGGTTCCACCATCCCTTCTCTATCCCATGTATCATCATCTCCTTTTCTTTTGTGCTCTGGGTCCCCGATCAAGTATGGGGAACTCATACTCAAAGGTATATTCATATTCAGAGAAGGGGTATTCTAATTTTATTATGTTCACATAACCAATTATGACATGTTTATCTGATGAGGGTTCTATTTGGTAGGGTTTCTATCATGCTTTGTATACTGAAGGGAAGAATACTTCATGAGTCAGATCTTACGTAGGAGAATAAGATGACTCTTTCTCTTCAATCTATTCCTGTGTTTGATAATTACATCCACCTATGGGGGTGTATTCGATGTCACCTCCTTATGTGATGTAACTATTAGAGATTTGATCAGTTGTTCCCTTAGGGTGGCATGAGCTCAGTCAATTGTCTTTCGAGTCATCCAGTTATCGAACTTTTACCAGCACCTAGCCAGAACTTCTTTCTAATCACCCTCTTCTTCTGGTTGGGTGACAGTTATATAAGTAAAATTTTATAAATATTTCTCCAACATCACATATCTAAAATTGACCACTCTTTGGTGGAAATATTCAAAGATAGAGAAATCCTAGATGGTGTGACTCATCCTCCTATTGAAAGGGTAGTAATTAGGATAATCATTGGGGTTGACCTCATTGGGTTTCCTAGGTTGCAGTATCTAAGGTAGGTTATTTTCCAAGGATTCAAGGAAATAAATAATGAAATATCTCGTTTTGGAAGGAGTATGAATTATTCATCCATTCCTTGAATCTAGGGAAACCCTAATCTCTTTTCACTTCAGGAAGAATGATATTTTGTTTTTTATACCACTATATAGAAGGTGAAGGATTATTAAGTGCCTACCTAGGTGATTTAATGGTAATATATACCATTTTGAGGGAAACAGTATAAGTATCTTCTTTTCTAATCCATTTACAATGTGAAAAGGGAATGAGTCGAGAATTATCTTAGGTCTGCTTAATGGAATCTTACAAACACTATTCCATTTCTACAAACTCAATGAATCCTCCTAAAAACATTATTAGGATTATATTTTTTTGTATCTCATCCCTATGATTTTCAGTATAGAGTATTATAAATTTATCTTTGAGATAATGATGATGAATGAGTAGTTTAAACCTTTACATCATGATATAAAGTCATAAACTCTCTTATTTTCACATTTATTGCAGTTTTTGAGGTAAAAAATATTATTTTTCCTGAGTGTAGAGATGAAATAATAAAATAATTGATGAAAAAGGTCTTACAATGTTGACGATTTCCTTATCTGAGGGAGATATCATCATGGGGAGTTTGACCTGAGTAAATTTTAGGAGTGGAGTCCTTACGATCCATCTCTATAACCACCAAGGAGAACTATTGAGGTAAATATTTATTTATGATTTAGTTAAAGATTCTAAATACTCTTGAATTATTGAGTATAATCATTGAACAGCCTATAAGACATTGGTAATGAGTAGGCCATGGATACGAGACTTATTATGTGTTGTGGTTAGAATATATTGACCATCCTTAGAAGGTTGATCAGTGATATGAGCCCGCTCCATGATGTCTTATAGATTATGTAGATACTTTTCAGTTGTTATGGGAATATGTTCCCACTACTGAGAAACTACTAGATTATGGAGAGGAGATTCTCTATTTTTGGAATGAATATGTCCCAGCCTATGGGTGTTTGTTGGGATATTTCAGTCAACCTTGGATTAAGAGGTGATATGTTCCGAGTTAAAATACGAAATCGTCACGGGAATATGTTGAAGGACCTTTAGAATGGGATAAGGGATATAATCCTCCACTTCTATAGCCTTTGAAGTTTGATGATGAATCTGTTGATATATAGAAGTAGAGATATGATTCTAGATTCTATGAGATACTAGAATATGTCAAGTAGCTTAACTGATAGGAATATGATCATTTCCAGAGGCATATTCCACTCTAACTTGGCATGCCCAGGTTGAAGTGGGAATATGAGCTGGATCTATTGCCTTGGGATTATGGCTCATCTTTTTTCGACTTGAATTTGATCATGTCTTGATTTCTGTGTTTCTCTCACTTACTGAGACCATGTTTGAACACGAATATGATCTTGGTCTACTGCCATTATAGTATGCCACCTATTTTTTTGATAGGAAAGTGTGAATATCCCAAGGAATATTTACCTCTCACTTGGGAAGCCCTGATTGGAATGGGAATATGATCCTAGACTAATGCCTCTTACTTCACCAAAATATGCTAATAATTATCATACAATATGCAAGAATGTGTGATTTCTCCACAGTATCAAGTTCTTAATATTGATTAGATTGTTTTTTTCTATGGATGTCCAGGTAAGAATATTTTCTAGTCCCTTTACATGTATCAATGTCAGATTATGATGGTGGAGTTATTTATCTATTTCAAGAATGTAGTTGCATTTTAGAAAAGTGTGTGAAATAATGTAGGTTTGTAGATTTTCTATGAACAATATATACTGAATGATATCTTCTATTAAAGTAGGGATATAAGCCCACTCTTTTCCTCCTTATTCTATTAGAATATTTTTAGTGTCTACATGTATGGGAGAATGAATTTTTGATTCTCCCATGCTTTCTTCAAGAATATGACCATATATTTTCTCTAAGTGATCAGGGATATCATCATGCTCATGGTTTACCCCCAAAATCTATTTATGGTCTTCATCAGTGAAAGTTGGGACATTATCGCACTCCCATTTATCAAAACATTCCATGCATGATGCAACTTCCTTAGTTCCAATGCATGAGAATTTGTGGTGGAAATGTGTCGGGTGGTTCCATCATTAGGATATTGAGGAGCAAAAGTAGGATAACACTGGTGATAGAGGTTGACGACATCCCACAGCAGGGAATCTTGAACTTGAATAGATTCATTGTTAACTCCTTGATCAAAATTTCATAGATATGAAAGGTGGTCATTTTATCACTCTTCAAAAAATCTTTTGAACTGATTAGCAGTGGAAATAATCACCACTAGTTTCACTATATATTTAATTTGAAAATTTGGACTCATCAGTTTTAGAAATATCTAGAGAACCTTATGTACATCCTCAAGGGTTAGGATTATAACACATTGATAGTATTCCAAGTCCATTGAATTTTCCACCTAAAGATAGAGGTGTCTAGTGCATGAGGTGGTTTCGAAACCTGTAAAGGATTTGTCCATAGTTAGTATTATAAAAGAGTCTCTATATTAATACATGATCTTGTTTTAGGGTTTTATTTGTGAGAGAAGTATCTGTAGTCAAAAAGATAACAAGGAACAAGGTCACCAATTATTGCATCATCGTAGTAATTATATGTGCTCAATCAAATGTTCACATCTGACACTATTATAATTTTTTATTCTTGTTTCAACCATATTTCTCACATAGAATTTTCACATTGATAATCGACTTATATCATGGGAACCTTGATTACATTTGATTCTATGTTGGGTGTGCCACTTTTTTAATAATGGTAAAATTTAATGTCATATTTCATGGTAAACTGATCATTATTAGTATTTGATATATTCATGTATAGTTCAAAAAAAATTCATTCAGAAATGATGGGCAGTGGGGGAAAAATTTTATTACAAGCACTTGGTAGTCTATCCTTTTTTGTTTAATTCTGAAGGTTAATTTTCGTGGTTCTAGTATGCTTGAACAGTCTCCTACTCTAATTTTATCATGTTCATTTCATAGAAACATCAAATATATCCCACACCTATAACAAGGTAAAGAACTACTTTCCAAAGAAATATGGTCAATTTGGGTTTCAGAACCAACTACACATAGACACTCACATTGATCAAGAGGATGGGGATTGGGATCATCATAAAATTTTAGAGGGAACTTTTTTCTACTTGTGACTCCATTGTGGATTTAATATATGTTTTAGAATCTATTCCTAATCCTGATATGAGATTGGTTACCCTAATAAAATGATTAAGTGTTGAATCGTTCCATGGGAAAGGGGGTTCTATTAATGAGACCATTTATATTAATATGAGGTTCTTCATATATTTATATTAATTTCATTGAAATGGGTAGCTTCTTATATTTTGAATCCATATTACCAATAAATCTTGATTTTACTTCCATCCAAGCAGGTCATTAATATTTTCGGGATGGGATTGAACTTTTATAAGGAATCCGATGTATTGTTTTTATAATAAGAATCAAAACCCACATAGTTTGTTTCATTCATGCAGTTTAACATCATGTATAAATTTCATATATGAGTGCACATATGCACTAGGTATCAAGATTAATCCTGAAGAAGTAATCCTACATGGTTTTCTTATGACAAGAATCAGATTCATCGTAGTTCAATCTCTCCCTTAGGATTTACCCCAAGGTGGATTCCCCCATATCTTGGTATTCATATCATACCAGTAATTTGGAATTACACATTGAGTTATTTCTAAAGAGTTTATTTTTTTGATGAAAATGACATGATCATTGAAAATCACTAAAACCACATAAACTATGCTTGGTGTGACTAACAATGGATAGAAACTGATTAGTATCATTGCATGTAGATAGAAGACTTATTCACTATGGTGTCCCCTATGGGGCATTTAATGTGGAGCTCAGATCTACGAAAATCATCCTATGTATCATTCTAATAGAAGAAATCAAATTCATCACGGCATAGTTATCTTCTTAATCCACTAATGGATGAGGAAGGGGAATTAACCCATAGGGGAGATTGTGTCACATGGTCTTCAATGTCATAGAAATGGAGGGATTACACTGAAGTGGATTCCCATTAGAGTTCAGGCCTTAAGACGGTTCCATGCATATCCTATTTGGAAAAGAATCAAAATTATCATATTTCATTATGTGGTTATGCTAGAATATGTCCACTGGACAAGGTTATCATTCCCTGGAATGTCTGCTTGACATGTCCTAATTGTCTACATGACATGTCTAGGGTTCCTGCCTAATATGTTCTAATTATCTTCAAAGCATTTTTGGGTGTCTTCTTGACATGTTAGAGGATTTATAAACATGTCTTTATTACATAATAGGCATGTCCAAATAGAATCATATAATACAATGGACATTTATAAATGATATCTCATGATTTAGATAACCTATCCAGAAGAAATCATATAACTTAGACGTAATGAATAATGGAAATCTCATGATCTTGGTGACATGTCTTGAGGAAACCACATGACTTGGATTTCATGTCTTGATGGCACCGTGTGACTTGGTCGACATGTCCAAATGGTGTTGTGTGACATGTTTAGTATGGTTGGAGGGCTTTTCAAGACCTAGTTGATAGGTCCAAGGGACTTCACAAGAGCTAGATGGAATGTATTGATGTTGTCACATGGCTTGGGAGACATGTTTAGAGGACATAACAATAACTAGTTGACATGGCTTGGTGTTGTCACATGATCTTGGTGGGTCATGTGAAGCACATGAATATTAGTGTATCTATCTTCACATAAGTCTTGTATATTTTTAATTATTTTTTAGTCTTTATTTCATATGTGCTTCATGTTTTCCAAGAATTAGATTATTTAGGTTTCATGTGACTCACATTACATGCAAAAAGTCCTTCAAATGATCTGACTGAACTTTCTAAATGTAACATCCCTATCCTAGGTTCCACTAAAAGATGCCTCAATCCCGGTTGGCCACATGGTCTCAAGAAAATCAACCCAAACACCAGAGGATAATGAATATGAATGAAGTCCTAGGTTTGTTAATGGGGAGACTATTCCCTAATCACCAGAGTGTATCAAAACATAAATACAATAACAGATATGTAGTAGAAGAGGTGAATCATACTGATAATAGATACAAACTTATAATAGATAACAATATTAAAAGGAAGATCATATTAAATGATTATGATACATTTCATGTGTGTACAAAAAATACAAAATAGATATACATTTAATCAGTACAATACATGTAACAAAAGTCCCAAAAATCCAAAAACACAGATCCAACTAACATCATGAACCACAACTTTGTACCATGCTCCCCAACGACTAAGAAACAATCAAGAACCTATTAAAGGTAAATTTTCCTTATCCATTACTACAATCATATAGTCTATTCATGTACCTAATGGTGTCCGGAATAGTGTGTGAGACTAAATCCCAATAGGAAACAACCCAAATTCTAGTTCCATCCTGCTAGTGAATATATAACAGACATAGTGTATAGTCATTAATGGAATAAGTAAAGTAAGTACTAAAAGTAAGAATCATATTAAGTTAAGGTTCTCACTTATAATCAAGTTCATTTAATAATTCAATTTCATTTGATAAGAAAGTCTCAAGACCTTGAATATTTCCTAATATCCCCTATGAAAAAATATGGATAAAGGATTCCTAACAATCCATCTATAAAGTGTAATACAAAGACCGAATCCAATCAAGTGCTTTGAATTGTCATATGCATCATAAAAATCATTTCATTCATTAATTCAATTATAAACTAAATCCTATCATTGGAATTCCTAATTTGGAATCTAGGTATTTCTCTCAGTGTATCATGAACCAAGAAACTTATAATCCCATCCTAGGAATTCTTAATTTGGAATCATGGTATCACTTTTAGTGTGGTATAAGATCACTTCCATTCGATACCATCCTTGGTGGTCCACTAAGGGAGCCCAAGTTTCACCCAAGGAATATATTATCAACATCCCTTTGAGTCAATATTTTTAAATCCATATTGAATATAAGTATCACTCATCATATGATAGTCATCCCCCCATGAGTTAGTCCTTAGAAATCTATATAAGGAATCCAAGTGTCACTCGGGTGTAAGTGAGGTGAAGCTAGTTGAGTCTGTCCATGTTGTTCGTATTAGAAATCATGTGTCACAAAAGCCATATAATCATTAAATATCATTCAACACCATTTAATCAATTTCATTTAAACAATTTCATTTAAACATTTCAATGTAAACACTAAGAACATTTCAAATAAACCTCACATTAGAAGGTGTATCTAGGAATTGGATATTCTTAGAGGGCTTGGCATTTAATTTACTCATGTGGGTACTTTAAATAACAAGCATTTCATGCTTAATTAACCATTACATGTAATGTTTCTAGGGACATGGATTCTATTCCCTTTTATCTATCAATTTAATGTAAAATTGATATTACAATTCAACTAAAAATTAAATTCACAAATCAAATCATAAAATTAGAATAAAATTAAATTAATATTTGACAATAGATTGTAAGGGGTAAATTTCACACCTCAAAGGTATCCAAATTCAATATCCACCCATGGTGTTCTAATAATATAACCAACTCACCCAAAGGTATGGTTTCAATTTAAGGTTCATAACCATTTAGAATTTATAAATGGGTTTCATTAATCAGATATGCTACACCTATCAATTCAATTCATGGATTAAATTCTATTTCAAGGGAATCGCTCCTAGAATAGGGAATGTGGCATGAAAAAATATATACAAACACTTCCAATTTCAGGTAAAATCATGTGACAACCTACAATAGGTCTATAGTGGATTGATCATCCCTTATCGTCTTCTAATTTGACTTAGGTCGGGAGAAAATAAAACAATGGGTGAAGAACCTATTAATATGGAAAATTAGTTTTCACCTAAATAGCATGGTCGATACCAAACAAAACTAGGAATGATGATAAATAAATTAAAATCATACAATCATGGATCAAATGAGATAAACGAATCTCAATTCCATGTTTGGATAGAATAGATCCTTAAATTCCTTGAATAGTATTCAATGGAACCCTATCAAAGCTAAGGCTAAAAATGGATGGAGAAAATATTGAATATTGGTAGAAATAGATTTAATTATGGTAAAAATAGTGAATTCAACAAAAAACCTGGCGAATACTATTTTGAAACATGGTTGGCCAAACTGTGCACTAAATGTGTGTTCTTTTTGTAGGAAGGGGCACACCGCACAACTTGTATGCATGGTTTGACTCACCATGATCAAACTGTACAAAACACCTCTGTCAAAATTGAAAAAACATTTCACAACCATACATGAAAAGTCTCATTATTTTTCTAATTGTGTGGAATGTAGGACTCTACTATACAGCCTTGCACATTTGAAGTAGTTGAAATACATTCCCCACACAATTTCTATTAACTATGCACCTACCACAAAGGATGGGTTCCCGGATACTAACTATCCCCATACACCCCTAACTCCTCCATGACATCAACAATCATTCATATTAGGCTATATTTAAACATTTAAACTTAAAATTAATAGATGGAAAATGATCAATACATCAAGGAAGAACCGAGTTCTTATAAAATTCCCTCATTAATTAAATTCATCCTTAAATTTCCTTTTCAATGGTGGTAAAGATTTTCTGAGAATAAATTTGTCCATTGTGATCATATATCAGCCTTTTACTCCCAGGTATTGTCATGTACACAAACATGTATCCATAGCACTTGTACTAGAGACATTGAACAAACTCAAAGAACCTTCATGGTACAATCCACAATATATATTGGATGCTCTTCCATGGATGCATATACTTATAACTCAACCCTTACAAGATGAAAATCGTGAGAGGGGTCTAAATGATAACAGTGTCACTGAGTTATATGGAATACATCATACATGGCACAGTACCTCTTAGGTTACTGCAACTGATATTATCTCAGCCAAACTCCCTCCTGAATCTCAAACGGTCCAATATATCATGGTGAAAGCCTACCCAATATTCTGATACTCCAATGTCCCAAACTCAGTGAAGCATGTGACAAAACATAATTCCCAACATCAAACTCCAGAGGTCTTCTGCAGTGATTGATGTACGATTCATGTCAAAATTGTTTAATAGCATTACATTTCTAAAGAAACAATACCTGCTCTGTGGTCTCATGAACAAGACATGGTCCAATACTAGTTGTCTCTCCTACCTATAACAAATATAGGAGAGATCAGCATGGTCTACAATACAAATACTCATAAGGAACCATCTAAATAGTAGCCTAAAAGGTACTGTTGTAGTTAAATTCAACCAGGGGTATATGCCTCTCCCAAGATCCCCAAAAATATAGGATGAAAGCCTGCAACATGTTCACAAGCACATAAATATTATTCTCTAGCTAGAAAATGGACAAAGGGTGGTAAGATGTTCCCAGAAGCACCTATGTACCCAATTACCTCAATAAACTCTTTTAGAAACCTGATATAAACTAGGCATCCATATCTAAAATGATAGTACATGGGACCCCATGGATTCATACTATCCCACATATATACAAACTCCAAATCTCATCAACTGAAAAGATCTCCTAGAATGGAAGGAAATGTCTGGCTGTTGGGAACCTATCAAAAACAACCCATATTGTATCATTACCTCAAAGATACCATAGTAAACCAATCACAAAATCCATCATGATGTCATAGAATTTCCACTTAGGAATGGGATGCTATTGTAAAAGTATGGTTCATCATTTTTTTCCCACATTCACCTACTACCTGGTGGAAAATCTCATAAAAAACAAGATACATTCCTTTCCATACACAACCACCATTAGTGGCGATGTAAATCTTGATACATCTTAGTGATTCTATGATTCATTTAGAAAGATGATTCATGAAAGTCTCACATCAACTCCTCACACATTTCTACTAAAACCTATACATAACTGGGTACTCATATAATTTCATCCTCACTTACGGTCCAACTATTAGGAGGGTCCCCACATTCCACACCCTCCATAGGACTAATCCTTCTTGTTCTAATAGTTTTCTTGTCCTAAATTTATCCAAAAATATTGATGTAACATCTAAGTATAATATAAAATTCTACCCCTAGTTGTCATGAACCTCTAAGTGCATCTCAAAGAACAAAGCCATTATATACCACTCACTACTAGCAGGATGAACTACAAGTATCTGATTCCTCATGCTCATTGCATTCACTATTATATTACATTTACCAGGTGTGTAGGTGATATCACAGTCTAAAGACTATAGGTATTCAAACCACCTTCACATGAATAGATTCAAATAACAATATGTAAATATTTAATTGAGGCTTTTTTGGTCTGTGTGAACCAAAAAACACTCTACACATAAGTAATGTCTCCAACAACACAATGTGTGCACGACTGTAGCTAACTTGAGATCGTGTGTTGGGTAATTCCTTTAATGTGTCCTCAACTCTGAAGACCCATACACCATGGCTATATTCCCATGCTTAAAAACATACCCTAGAATGATACCTAATGCATCACAGTGCACAATATAACACCTTCATGGAACTGGAAAAATTACTATCAGTGTTGAAGTCAATCTCCCTTAATAATCTCAAAAGGTTATCTCATACGAATTTGACCATAAAAACATCACACTCTTATTAGTAAATCCTATCAACAACACTTATAATCATGATAATTCATATATTAAATGCCTATAATATTAGGTCAATGCCAAGAAATTTCATACATCAAAGATGTTATTTTCGGAATATCCTAGGAAAATACACCTCTCACCTTATCTCGGTATACTGATACTTCTATCTCTAAGATAATGTGACCTAAGAAGTGCATCTGATCAATCCAAAATTGGAACTTTTTGAGCTTAGAATATAACTGATTCTATCTCAGTGTATCCAATATGATCTCTAAATATCTAGAATGGTTGTCTTGATTCTAAGAATTCACCAAGATATAATCCACAAATACCATGAAAATTGAATCTAGATAAGGATGGAAGAATCAGCTCAATAGTTCCATGATGACTGTTGGCATGTTCGTGAGTTAAAACAGCATAACCAAATATGCATATAGACTATACCTACTACGAAACATTATACAGGGTATGTCTAGTGGACTAACATGTACCTGATGATAACCAGATCTCAGATAAATATTTTAGAAAAAAACAAACTCCTCTAAGTTGTTCGAAGAGATCATATATCCATGACAGAGGATTCTAGTTCTTAATCATCAGTTTGTTCAATTTCTAGTAATCCACACTTACCATGTGGGATTTTTCTTCTTTTTTCTCAAAAATGACCAGTAAACCCCATCTATAAGTACTAGATCAAATAAACCACTTTGTCTGTAAATCCTTAAGCTACATCTTGAGATCTTATATCTTCGTATTTTTTATCCTGTAAGGAGGAATGGGTTCCTTTGAATCACTTGGAAGAAGATTGATTGAGAACTCTACCTCCCGCAAAAGATCTAATCTTAAAAATTCATTTGGTAAAACATCCCTTAAAGGATCTACCAATGGGGGAAAATATATCTAAAATGTTCTTTGGTAATCTAGATATAAACTCACTATTTGGGGTATTATCCCACCCATCCCTCAAATATTGGTTCCATCTACACTCACCTGGAAATTCTACTCACCCTTGTGGATAAACTCTCCACCCTATGGCAATGTGAAAGTCACCCTACGACGATAGAAATAAATGAAATCATGAAAGGTAACCAAACATCCCATTTTGATAATGATTTAAAAACCTATTATCTTGAGGAAAATGAGGTACTATATGAAGTGACACCCACCAATCAAAAGGGGGGACTCCCTACATTGACGTATATCCTTTATTCTAATCCTAAACAGAGTGCCAAGCTTCATAAAACCATCATAAGTATGGGCACTGATCCCAAGGCTCTCCAAAAAGAGCACTAATATTAATCTACAAGAATCCCCTACATCAAAAAGTTCATACGCTAAAGTAGAGGCTACTATAATAGTTCCTATTATTGTAGATGGTTTGGGATCCTTCTCATCATGGTTCTACTGCACTATGTATATCTAGTCTGATCTACATAACTGTGATACTGCCTAGCTACCCTGAGAAAATGCACCCTATTATAACTATAAAACTAGAGTATGACTACCATGGCCATGACCATCACCTCATCCTAATTGGTCAATTGTACTCTAGATCCATTTCTAATGAGAACATACTAACCCTAATCCTAAAAATGGAGTCGATGCAAACCCACTCTCACTGTCTTCTGAAGTAAAGGTTCTACCAAAGTGTCATAGATGGTATATATTACTGCAAGATCATCACTCAATTAGTTCCCTCGTATATTATAGCCTCGTATGCCATGTCCAACCATTTGGGTATCACCTCACCAAGATACCTCAGTATTTTCTATGGAAACTAATGTCACCGCATGGAAACTCCAGATGATGTTTCTTACTACTGGTGGATGTTACACCAGATCTAGATGTCTGACTACCCTGGATCTCACCTCCAGCCTACCATAAGTTACACTCTATGATAAGTGATTGATTAACTATTCCAAAAATGGTACTCAACCGTAATACATTCACCAATTGTTGGATGTTGTTCCTAATACAATCCTTGAATCAACTAGCTTTAGATAACTCATCACCTGTTAGAATAGGTGAGAATCACTAGATCTTAGTAAGATGGGATGAATAATCCATAACAGATAATGTTCCCCACTCTAGTTTCATAAACTATCTATCCCTTTCATCCCTCACAATATCGGTATATAAGTAATCATATAAGGCTATATCAAAATCCCTCCAATCCATCTCTCAATGATTATCTGTCTGAGTAATAACATCCCACCATCTCTTGGTTGAATCTGGAAGCATATACATATCAAGCATCACCCACCTATCAGGATGCCTCTCTAAATAATAAATGATAGATATCATGGATTCTAGAAATGACTCCATATCCTGTGGTCCACCATCACCTAAAAACATGAGTGGATTCTACTTCTGGAGATAACAAATCAACTCTACCATAGTTGGGGCAGCTCGCGGTGGTCCTTGAATGGTCTGTATGAATCACATAAAACCCTCATGAAATTGTACCTCAACACTTATGTATTGTAAAAATACCGATGAACACCAAATAGCACTACTGAATGATCAACTGGTATCCCATGGCCCACCACCACCATAGGATGTTCATCGCTACCCTTCTGGTCTTTGACCATAGGTCATCATGGTGGGATGCCTCTATAATATCGAACACACACCTTAGTTCAAGATCATTATGAAAGTTCATATCTCAAAAGCACAGATACTAAAATAGAATTGGTGAAATCCGTCCTATATAGAAACACACCCCTATGCATGCTCCTAGATTGAGGTTTGAGAGACATACATATCATATATAATCAAGAGGTATTATCTACATCCCACTACTATGTTCGGTTCTGTGTCAATTTCTCTTCTACAAAAAAATTCATTTTCCATTTAATTTTCTCATGAATATATATATATATATATATTCATTTCATTTTTATATCACAATTTATTTTAAATAGTTGAACCAATTATTCACAATATTTTGATCCATAAGGGCCCATACACCTCATGAATCAAACTATGGTTCCCATTTAATCCACACCATAACACATTCTATATACCTATCACAATAGTAGGTATATCTATCATTTGACCTATCACAATATCATGCAATAAGTAATTCATCCTAAATGACATGTCATAATGCATGGCATGTTATTCCTATAAATCCTCTAAAGTGATGCATGAGATGGAATACCCTCATCTCACCAGGTTTCAAAAAATGGATCCCACAATCATATCAATAATAACCTCAAAATTCAAGTGCATCACCCAATGGTTGAATCAAATCAATTGTGATAGTCAAATCCATGGAAAAAATAATTAATTTGTGGAAATTTGGATTTTTCTTGTACATGGGTCTGCTATGCCTAGGAACATCTCATTACCAAATCCCTATTACATCCTATACTTATCTATTGTATCAAAATAGTAAATAAAACTAGAAAGGAAACCCATGATACCACATTATTACATCCTAGACCTAGGTGCCACTAAAAGGTTCCCAAATCACAGTTTCCCACATGGCCTCAAGAGCATCTCCCTAAATTCCATAGGTTTCAGACTAGTAGTGAGGGCCTAGGTGAGTCAATGGGGAGACTATTCCCTCATAACCAAAGTTTATCACATCAGAAATACAATAATAGATAAGTAGTTGAACTAATAAATCACAGAAATAATATATACATAATATGAATAGTTAACAATATCAAAAGGAATATCTTATTCAATTGTGATGATACATGTTATATTTATCTAAAAAATATTCAAAACAAGTATACATGGAATTAGTACAATACATGTAACAAAAGTAAAAAAATACAAAAAATTATCCAGCTAGCATCATAATCCTCAGCATGGTCCCATACTTCCCTACTCCTAAGAAACAATCAAGAACCTATAGCAGGGTGCTTAATCTTATCCATACATGAAATAATGTAGTCTATTCGGGTACCCAATGGTAGCCTGAATGGGATGATAGTCTAAATCCTAGTAAGAAACCACCCATGGTCTAGTTCCATCCAGTCATTGAATAAATAACAGTCTCAATATACACATATTGATATAGCAAGTAAAGGAAGTACAGAAATTAATAATCCTTTAAATCTATATTTTCACTTATAATAAATTTCATTTAGTGATTAATTTTCATTTTATAATAAATTATATGGATTTTTTATAGTTCCCAGAGTCCCCTATGAAAAGATGTGAATAATGGATGTCTGAAAAGCCATCTGTAAAGTGTAAGACAAATACAAAATCTAATCTTGTTTTTTGGCTTGGCAGATGCATCATATAAATCATTTCATTCATTCATTTAATCATGAACCTGATCTCCTCCCTAGAAATTCTAATTTGGAATCCAAGTATCGGTCAAATTGTATCATAAACCAATCACATTACAAGCCTATCCTAGGCATTCCTAATTTGGGATCCTAGTATTTCTCTAGGTGTGGTATAACATTACTACCATTTGAATCCATCCATTGTATTCCACTAAAGGATCCAAATATCACCCATGACATATATGATCAACTTCCCTTTTATTCCATCCTTTCTAATCCATATAGAATCCATGTATCACTTAGAATATGATAGGACGTCCCCATGAGGTCTTCTTTGACAATCTATATAAGGAGTCTAAGTTTCACTCGAGCGTAAGCGAGGTAGAATCATGTCAAGGTTGTCCATGTAATTCGCATCAGAACCCATGTTTCATCTAGGGAATATGAGCATTCAATGTCATTTAACATAATTTAATCAATTTCATTTAATCCTTTCAAGTTCACCACTATGAACATTTCAATTAAACCTCACCTCAGAAGGTGGCTCAGGGAATTGGCTAAGCTTATATGGATTGTACATTAATTTACTCACATGGGAACTTCATAATAACAAGATTATAATGCTTAATTAACCCAAACATGGATGGTTTATAGGGTAATGACTTATATTCTATTTTCTCTATTAATTTAATTTATAATTGATATTACAATTTACCTTATAATTCAATTCACATATCAAATCATCAATTTAAATTACAATTCAATTAACATTTGACATCCCAAAAAAGGGGGTAAAGGGAACACCTCATAGCTATCAAAATTCAATTTCCACAATTGTTGGTCTAATCAACTAAACAACTCACCAAAAGGGGTGGTTCCAATTCAAGGTTCTTAAAAATTTTACATTTAACAATGGGCCTTGATAATTACATAAGCTTTACATATCAATTCAATTCACAGATTAAATTCCATTTCAAGGGAGTTTCACTAATAATTGGTTATACAACACAAAGGAATATATATAAACACTAATAATTTAATGGAAAATTATGAGACCACCTACCGTTGGTCAATACTTGATAGTTCATCCTGTATTAACTTTTGAATTGACTCAAATCATGAGAAATTAAGAAAATAATGAAGAACCTATTAATAGGGAAAAATAGCTCACACCTAAATAGTGAAACCAATACCAAACCTAATGAGGAATGTAATAAAAGGAATTGAGATATTATCAGTGTGGATCCAATGAGAAAGACGATTCTCGAATCTAAGATCAAACAAAAGATATTCCTCAATTCCTAGAATAGTAATACAAGGAACCCTCTCAAAGAAAAGGGTACCAATGGATGGAGATAAGATAGAATTAGGGTTGAAATAGATTTAATTAGGGGAAATTAGTAAATTCATTAAAAACCGTAGGCCTCATGGTTTGTCCACACGGTTGGCCAAATCATGCACCAACCATGCACCCATTTCTGTAGGAATGAGAACCCTACATAGTCTATATGCATGGTTTGACTAACCATGTGAAAACCATGAAAAACTCCTCTATCAAAACTATAGAAATTTTCACACAACTATGTTTTCCAAGTTGCATGGGTTTTCCAACTAATAATCCTATAGGACTCTATAATCTAGCCTCACATGGTTAGAAGTAACCATGTTTCCTACCCTACATAGTTTCTACTAACCATGGACCAAGCCATCCCCCCCACCCCAAGGTTGGGTTCCAAGATCTGAACCAGCCTCGAACACTACTAACACATCCATGACCTCAACAGGCATTCATATTATGCCATATTTAAATATTTAAACTGAAAATTGATGAATGTAAAAGGATATATACCTAAATAACGAATTAGGTACTTACACAGAAGTCCTTCGTTTGATCTATAGAGTGATCACATGAAGTACCTATTCATTCTGTATGACCCTTAAGTAATTCCCCAAACATTACTTAGTGGAAGACCTTTTAAATTTCATGACTTAATACTCTGATAAGTACTCTATTTAACTCCCATGTAGAATTCTCCATCATATATGTGTGTTATTATTCTAAGGGGAAGGAATTAATAGGTTATTATAGCCCAGTTATGTGCTTCCTTGTATGACACATATCTCACAAGTTTGTTCTGGAGTTGGTTGATGTTTTTTTATCACATGATTCACATGATAATTCGATGACTCATCCATGGTGTCACATGATAACAATAATTAAATGAATTTTTATCCATCTCCATATTTATTGGATCCCAACATTACAAAGGGATCTCACGTAATCTTGTTGATATGTCAATGTGCCTTCATAAGGCCAACATTACATGTCTCAGAGTCTTCATGAGATCAGAAGAAACATAGAAAATATTTTTCATGATCAAAGTAGATTTGTATGGGGTCCTTTGTTCGAATAAAAAGACATGTTAGAGTCTATTTCATGAGACTAGGTTGAATTTTTAGGGACCTCTTTTGAGATCATATTGGCTTGTCGAGGGGTCTTCATGAGAATGATATGTCATGTAAAAGGGCCTTTGCATGATCAATGGAGAACATTGAGTGCATATAACCCATTTTTCATGAAGATCAATGTATCTTTCCACCTCAAGAATATTCTACCTTTTCCCATTTTATTTCATTCCATATTTTGTAAGGATGTGATATCTCGCGATGTTACGTGAGCATGGTCATGGAAAATCACCCTACTTTTTTATAATGTGTCACATGACCAATGACCTATCTCTCAATTATGTGAAATTATTTTCACATACAATATATATGTGGCATGTCATGTGATCAATGATGGATCTTGAAATGTTACTCAAGTATTGTCACAGAAAATCCCACTATTTTTCTGCAAATCCAAAGGGTCATCCCAAAATTGATTGGACATTTTCAAGGTTATTTTCATAATTAAGGTGGAAATTTAACATGCACTCATGTGGGAAGGTCGATATCTCTACAGGTGGTTTCACAGGGTCTTGCAAATTATATGATCACATCATGTGAAGATTCTTGTAACTCTCCTTAAAATAAGGCTTCCACATTTATCTTCATTTAATTTCTAAAGGTATTTTTATGATTTTCAAAAATAAATTGATTTAAAAGTAGCATGATCATAATAATTCATCTGTAATCCTCCACATGATCATCAACGCTTGTCAAGGATCATTTTCAAGAATATGATATATTTTCGGAGGATTTTCACATGATCACGGGAAGATAAATTATGGCATGTGATATGTTCACATGACCATCCCTAGGTTATTAATTCATGGGTAATATTGATGGTTACATTATAAATATTATTCTATAATCCTAACTTACTTTGTTTTTTATATAAAATAATACCTATGCTTTGGGTACTGATTTCATTCTATATTGTTTATGCCCATTTTTTGGGAGTCAATGTGAATGCTATGGATATTTTCATCCTTGAATAATATTATGGAAAATTGACCATTTGATGGTATATATTACATAAATATTACTTGTAAATAAGTAAAATGAGTCTCATAGGCCATACCATTTAATGTAATTTAATTTCATGTAGGGTGGACCAATCAGAGACACTTTAATAGTAGCTGTAGAGTATAATGACATAAAATAGAGAAACATTCTTAATCCTTTAGTGAATATGGAAATAGATAAATTAAATCATTTCTTCTAATTTATGAAACTATAATAGATACTATGGGGAGTAAAATTAACATTATTAAGGGAAGAAAACTAATTCCACCACAATTGATGCGGATTGGTGGGAGTAGGTTGAACATTACCACACTCAATATTGGAAAAGTGCATGGGGTTTGGGTGGATCATTCCTCAAGGACCCACAAATACACTAGGGGTTACTTCACCAGATTAGTGGAAAACTGTGTTATTCACCATCATTTCTAAGTTAGTTTACTTTGGATCAATGGAACCTTATTACCAAAATTCCCATGCCAGAGAGAAGAAAGATGATTAATCAACTCAAATAATTGGTTGATTTTGAGATCAACAAGTATAAAGTAGTTTGGGTGGATGAAGGGGTGATCCGAATGTTTTGAAATATTACATAGCTATAACAAAATATGATGAATTGGTTATTTAGATAAGAGTAATGAATCCATACTGAATGGATGGTTCATTGAAACCTCATAATGAACAAATCCAGAACTCAAGGTGTAGTGGGTGTATCTTGGTTATTTATTAAGATATTTTTTGAGTGACCTATTTGATTAGATTATTATAATGTGAGACATAAAAAATATTTCATATATTTTTTCATGATGTAATTTAAATATACAATCTATAAAAATCCCCAATTATTTTCTAAACCCGCATGATTCTGGCTCGGTGTGAAAAACAAGGGGAAATTGGGGATTTATCCAGATTGTACTAAAACACCAATCAATGATTGTTTCTAACATGAACCACGTGATTTTTTATCACTACATGGATACATTTTCCCATATTTTGATGAAATGTGACCAATATTACGGGTTAGACAAGAAGTTTGATGTCTTATAGAAAAGAAGTTATGCATATAGATTAATATCAAATGGTGAGGAAGTTCAGTTTCTATATTATAAGTTCATCTAAATTAGAATAATGGTGTTACTGTTAAGGTATTAAATGAATGAACATTGATTGGGGATTTTATGGTCATGCGACAAGGACCATAGGTGAGGGTGAGATTTAATTTCCAATCAGTAGAAATGCACTCGACATGAATGAAGTCCCAAAAAAAATCCAGCAAAAATAAACTCACTTATGGATAAGAATTTGTGGGTGAGCCTAAGACCATGGATCTACGAGTCACTATATATCCCAATTAAATGAGAATAAATCAATATGTTTTTTCAAAATAATTACCCCACACTAATCACATTCTTATGCGAGGAGATGCGAGTTTTTTCAAACATTGGTTTATAAATGGAAAGAAAACACATGTTTGCATTTCCGATGAAGATTTGGATTGTAAATAAGACAGTGATGAAATTTTTTTCTACAAGTCCTAGTTAATAGAGTGAATACATCACTATGTATATCATAAAAATAATAATAAATCCACATATATTTATATTGATAAGGTGTGTTAAGATACTGACACAGATAATGGTGGTCCTCTTTAGGAAGGACCAATGTTTTGAGTTGTTTTACGCCATGAAACAAAGATGCGATTCATGAAATTTTACATCATGATGATAGGAATTTTTCCAAGAGTATAATTTCTTGTTACAAATAAATTTTCATACAGGTTAAAAATATTTTGACAAATATGTTTAGGTCATTCCTTTTAGGTTCATGAGACAAGGACATCTATGCAGTTTAAAGTAATGCAGAAAGGACTAGTGTTTGCTACAGTTTAATATTTCAATGTTATGTCCAATTATTATAGAAACAACCAATTCATAAGGCTTACCAGGATAAAGATATTGAAAATTAATTTATATTTAAAAAATGAAACTATAAAACATGATCTTTGAGGACTCGGGTCTCGAGAAATGATTTGGGAAAAGTACACAAGGAGTGGAAAAAACAAGACTTCCATTACGATATTGTCAGGGAATATGTAAATAAGAGGACTATTTATTTGGAGGATTAATGTGTATTTGGTTTAAATGATCTTTGATGATACCCATTATATAAATAAAATTTTAGGCGTACTATTCATAGTTAAAACTAATGTTTTCTCTCTAGTTGGGAGCTCTTACTCTTAGTATCCATGGAAATATCATGAGGATCCAAGTTTCCCTAGACAAAGAATATTATATACACATATATATATATATATATATATATAAGGGATATAACTGGTTATTAATGAAAAATATGACCGTCATTGTTCATGGACTGTGGATTTTTGGGCATAGATCTAGCTCGTATGAAGGAAAGAGGACACTTTTGTCTCTATTATGGTTTTCTGAATGAGGGAACCTAAAGTAGGATCTCCTATATTTATTGTGGTCATATATAGGAGGAAAGGGAGTCATTTTTTTAAGGTTGGGCTTAGGTTTATGGACCTATTAATCACTACATATCTCATCAAAGATATAATCAATATATACATAGTTATATGGTTTCCTTTCAATTTAACATCATGTGACTATGATATTAGATGAAACATTAATGTAAAAAAGTGGGAAAAATATTACACTACACTGGTTTCTTCAAAGTGGTTTTCCCCATTTTAAGGTCTTAGTGTTCATACAATAAGTAATCACCATTAAATAATTCATCTTTTAAGATTCCAAATCACTAATTAGTCGATCTTAGTTTGAAAGAACAAGGAATAGTGAGGGCTCATTCATTGCATGGAAGTAAATATAAGAAAATGTAAAGAATGGGAGACAATCACATCCTGGTTTGAATTTGCGGTTGGGCTAAAGAATTCTAGTTTCACTACATATCATGTATATAAAACAATAAAGACAAATATAGTTCTTAAATATTAGGTTAGGTGGTGATGAAAAATGAGACAGGCACAGAGACCGGGGTTGAGAAAAAAATGAATAGTTCTATATCATGAAACTATGATGTTGTTATATAATTTAACATTTATTGACTAAGACATATGGGACATTCAATTTAGGGTCCTGAAATAAGGACCAGTGTTTGTGTGTTTCAGAGAGATTTTCATGACATGTAAAAGGTAATAACCTGATGTAAAAAAGGGGTCTAATAGAGGCCCAACATCACACAAATCTCTAAAGGAAATTACAAATAGTGAGGGGATAACTGAGGGGTCAAATGTTAAGATCATTCATGGATAGAGTAGATATATAAGGTCTTGTAATCACTATATATCTCATTGAAATGATAATCAAGTAAAATTTAGTTCTCCAAATGTGTCGGTTAATGGTGTGGTAGGAGACCAACACCAAGATTACAAACCTCTCAAGTGAGGAAAAAAGTATTATTCCTTTTATATCATAAAATAGTGACATGAACCATGTTTTTTTCTTTTTTGTGAAGAAATATTTTTTTACATTTTGAAATATTATGACTAAGATGGTTCGGTCATGCCTTTAAGGTCTATGTGATAGAAACTTATATAAAATTTATATTTTTATAACAAGGACTCTATTGTCTTGTTGTTTTAATTCACATGACTACAACCAAGACCATACATGAATGCACCATACAATGTTATTAATCTAGTCTGAGTTATTATTAGTGCGATAAATAAGGAATAAAAAGGGTTATTTAATTATATGGATGTGAGTAGAAGAAAATTGGAAGTGTGGGAGATAATCACGCACTGGTTAAGAAGTTATGGAAAGACCAAGGATTTTAGATCTTAGTGTCACTACATATATTGTGTGGATAATAACAAATAAAAATATAGTTTTTTTACAGTTTCTATAGTTTATGATTCCATATCATTGACCATTGGTTTTGGAAATATGGCTTTGTCGACTAGCAAAAAAAACTCGATGTAAGAGGCCTTATTTTATAAAAGATAGAGAAAATCATCTTATGAAGAGGGAATATTTTTTTCTGGGACTAAGACATGGGTCTTATGAGTAACTATAGATCATGTTTAGAAAGTAATTAATCCACACATAGTTCTATAATATAATTTTGTATAATAACGATGCTATAAGTGAGGAATCCTCTCTGGAGAGGGAATATGGTATCGCACATTTTAAAATCATGTTGTAAGGATTCTAGGATATGTAGTTTAAATTATTACATATTGGAATATGTTGAATTATATTTTATGTTCATATGACTAGAATAAATGTGTTTTAATGATACCTTTTACATATATTAAGTAAAAACCCCTATATAAATAGAGGCTATATGGGCCAATGGTTGGTGAAGATAGTCTTATAAAAGGGGTGGATTTTCCACTGGAACTAAGAAAGTGGACTTATGAATCACTAAGTATCCTATGTAGATAGTAAATAAGACACTCATAGTTATAGGATGTTGTATGTTGAGGACCAATTTTGGGAGCATGACATCCTCTATGATGAGGACCCATAGCGTCATGTGGTTTAAAATTCTATGATGGACAATAACTGTATAATTTAATATCTTTTGGAATGTAAATTGAACCTGTATTTTATAGTCATACTGTAAATTCAGTAATTGTAACCCAAAGGGTGGGGCATCTTCTCATGCTGTATAGATGAGGTATATTTTCTCTCTTATTCAAGCCACCCCATGTTCATTTCATGATCTATTTCATCATGTCGTATAAGGAATACTATATATATCTTGAAAAGCATCCCATGTTTGTTAAATAGGGTGTTGGGGACAATGTCATATAATTTTACATCATTTGACTAGGATGTTGGGTATTTTTAGTCTAAATTCATACACCACAAAAATATAGCGCCTTATAATTTCAGTTCATATAACTATGAACAATGTCTTCTATATTTTTTGGGTCTTGTGACTAGGACCTACTCTTCGTAGCTCATCAAGAATTGTGATATTATAGTTGATTGATAATAACTAACATGTATGTATTGTGAGTCTTAATATTATCTAACTCTTACAATCCTTTTCATACATTATTATGAAGCCAATCTCTGAAGACAAATATTTCTTCAATTGTATATCCCAAAATTCAATGGTTGGGACAATAAATGGGATGATCTTTCAAGACTGACTTTATGAGTCTCATAATCCCTAGAATCTGTAGAATGTTATGCTATAGTAAACATGAAAAGTATGCATCCCCATCCATATACTTAAAGAAATATACCTTAATTTTTCTATCTATAATGGATGGTTGGCCTAGAAGCTTTGATACACATTCTGTGTTCTACTCATGATTTTCACATTGTTGATGTTGTGATTTTGATATCAATGGATCCAAAATACCTTCATATATCTACTTTTAAAGAAATTCCTTGAATAAAAGTCACCCCTCGATTATATTTCAAAATAATAAATGGTAGAGAAAGAAAGTTTGATATTCTCTCAGATCCACCTCTTCTGGCTTCTTCACTCATAAGAGTGTAATCAAATAGTTGTACATAGCCTAAGAAAAGTACTTGGGGACCTTCTATGGTTGAAAGGATCATCCTTTCCTTTATCTATCATCATGTGATAAATGAAAAAACTAATTTCCCATATTGTTAAATATTCATTTATTTGTATGGGCATATTGTCGAATTCCAGATCAAAGTGGCAGTACTCAGACTGTGATCAATTCAGTAGGCCAATCTGACGCATTGGAGACTCCATATGTCGATGATGTCTCCCATATATTGGCAATTTTGACACCACCAGAGACTTTATGGAAACTACTAAGGTCAAATAAATATTATAATGAAACTTATGACCTGGTTGAAAATATATAAATTCCATCATCCCTATGGGTTGGGATGAGGTGGAATGTAGTCTGAAATTCACTCAATGAGGGGGTGAAACTTTTTAAAATACCCTCAGCCTTGTGGGATGGGGTACTAAACTACAAGGAGTACCTTTATAAAAGAATTACTATATTAAATCATGGGTAAAATATCAATGAATCATCTTGATAATTAGTTCATAAAGATCCTTGTTTTCTTTTTTTATCTAAGTGATATGTTCTTTAGAAAATATGGCCATGTCATCTCCAATGGGATGATATATAGTATATTATTCTACACCATTCCATTTTCAATGTTAGGATAGGTGGGAGATGATGGGAGTTTTAATATAGACCCTTGAGATTAGATATTTTGTTGACATTGGGCATATGATCCATCAACATTTCACTATAAAGTGTGAATAAGGTTGATGATGCCTTATTTAGAGGTAGGCAAGTTATATCTAAGACTTTCATCACCAATACATAGATCATCAGTTAAGAAAAACTAATGTAATTTATAAGATTTTTGGGATGTTTATTCTTCCTTATCAATAGTGTAATCATCAGATCTAGATTGTATGTATTCATACTTTGTTGATACCATGTTGATAGAGACATATTTGAACTACTTTTACTATGTATTTTAATATTTCATTGGGTGGAACATTTCCTATTCACTAATTTTGAAGGACATATCTTATTGGACCTTCTAGTTGGATGGTTCCCATTTTCTTGTTTGGTGGGTCAGAGCCCATTCACATTCATTTTCATTTTTTATAGGATGGATGAAACAAATTCAATATGTGCCATGGAATTTCTCATTGAAATTTCACCCTCATTGATTATATTTTCTAGTATATCATTGAAAACGAAGGATTATTGAATCATTTGACCCATCATATAATGGTAAGGGAAGTACTTTAAATGGTCATTCTCCCCTACTTTATATAGATTTTTTATTTTGGAAAGAAATATCAATTTGTTTCTGGAGAAAATATGAAGTTCCCAAGAACCTGATCATTATACGATGAATAAATTTTATACTTCTTTCTTTTAAGGCAACATCTCCTCAAAAATTTTAGATTAAGGGTAACAATACATAATTAAACATTACTTGGTTTCCATATATGTGCTAGTTTTTCTTGATAATATATTTCCTTGGTTATATGAATAACAACCCTTTTACATTGTGTTATAATCATAAATTCATAGAAACCACCAGAGTGCTTAAAAAGAATAAGTGTAGTTGAAAAATAATCTTGTATGTTTTCAACATAGATATCATCTAAGTATTCTAGAGGAATTTGTGTCCTAATGAAATATGTTAGACCCTTCCATCTTGAAATGAAATACTTACTCTCTCATTTTTTAGCCTTTTGAAATTATAAAGGTCAAGGATTGTTGTTTTCCTCAATTTAGAGGTTAATTTGTATATGAATTTATAAATAAGATCTTCCCAGTTTGATATTAACCTAGCTGCAAGGTTATTATACCATGAAATGGTAGGTTTATCCAAGGTATACATAAATAATTGGAACTTTCTAGCCACTTTTAGTTCTAGGGTTCCCAACATTGGACCACACTAGGAAGAGAAATTGGTTAGATGTTGTTCTCGATCACCCATTCCATGAAATTTTTAAAAAAAAATTATAAAAGATGGGATGGGGATGATTATGATCTTCTTAAATAGGATATGGGTTCTTATATAAATTTCCCAATGCACATTGGCCTTCAAGAGAATCCATCCGAGCAATAAGGAAGTCCAGTACATCCTAGAATATCCTAATCTATGTTAACCTCAGATGATTTTCTTGAGCAGATAGTTGATGTATTTCTAGTAGTGGGATTACATTATAATCAATTATAACCATAGTATAATGTGACAATCTATATAATAATATATCTATTATTTGTATCAATTCTTCCATTATAGGTCAAGAAACCATCCCATGTTGAAGTGGTTCAGTTGAAGATTCGATAACATCTAAAATATGATGATTGAACTCAAATAATTTTCTTCCCCTAAGAAACTCAACATTGTTAGGATGAATTTATACTATTTTGGTTCAAGACTAGCAATCTTATCTTCTGCTAAGATGGATTCAGCACGTTTATTTGATTGGTGGTTGTCGAATTTAACTACATTTATATTCATATTGATAATAACATTGTTTAAATCATTATCTATTCCATAAATAATGGCATTCACTGAGGTGAAACAAGTGGGAGGAAACATAGATTCCCTTAGGGGAGTAATATCTATGATCTATGTTTATTTGTACCCAATAGATGATACTAGAGATTATTTTATGGTTAAAAAGGATATAATTTCTCCAACCCTATAGGATTGGGTTTTCCTTGGAATTATACTATCACTAAGTCTAGCTGGATAGATGTTTGAATCTATTGGATAATGGTAATCAAGAATCATCCTTGATCCAAACTCAGGATACAACAATGGGACTAAGAGGTATCGAAAATAGTATGGGTATGGTTCTGACCTATGGTGTATGTGGTCAGATTCCCTTGATGGGCTCTCATTGTAGATTCCTGAATCTGGATGGTCAAAAAAATCACTACTTCTTTTTCAATTTCTTGCAGAATTGGAGTTTCATGTCAGTGATGATGAAAACGGTGGATAGTGGCCCTCCTAGGAAGCTCCTAGGTGGTCTCCATGATTTAGTTGATTCCTTCCTTAACATCCTCAATATAGGGAAGGAATGGGTTGTTATTCCTTGGATATAAGATCCCAAAACTATTGGATACGGTGACATGATCCACTTGCTTCTTCACACCCCATTTTTTATAAGATGGCCTATGGGGATTTATCTACTAGATACATTCATGAGATACTTCCAGTGTTTGGATGAATCCATTTCAATAATAACACTATAGAAGATCATTCAATACCTAGAACTAGAGTTTCTTTATTGATGATAGTGTATGCTGAGGCCACTAGGCAATGAACATCATAATAGCTATAGATTTATTTTGGATTTTCTTATATTTTTTTGTAGTGGCCTGAGATGTTTTGGTGGTATTAAAAACTAATCCAATTATTTAATAATTCAATGTAAATTTTTTTATTCCATTTTTATTTTATGTAATCTTTAATATCTATGGAATAGAAACACAAATAAGACACTCTTTAGTGAAGGGTGATATATAATAGTTCATGTTCAATCAAACATCTTCATGTTTAAAAGATATAAACATAGTCCTTTATCATATGTGATAGTATTGAAACTATTAAAGGATTCATGTTGGGTTCACCATTTTTTGTTTCATTTGGAAAGGTTAGAACAAAATGGCCCAATGTGTATAAACCTGATTTATTTTTTAATTGCGAGATTCACATTAGGTTCATCATTTTTCTATAATGGAGAATCTGATGGATTTCATTCCCAAACTCATTTTGTGTTAATGAGGACCTACATTCAAAATTTAGGTGGTCACTGGGACTTTTCTAATGAAATCATAGAAAACAAATTGGTAAATAGGATGTGAGTTTGGGATCATTACACACTTTTAGGGAAAATATTGCCTACTTTAGGACTCTATTATATATTTAATATATATTTAAGAATCCATTAAAAATTATAGTGTGGGATTGGTTACCCGTGTGCCAATGATATAATAGAGACCATTTTTCTGAAATAAACCTCTAGAGGTTCCCCACCAAGATATTATTATTTTATGATTCTTTGGATTAAATCCAACAAGTTGGGATGTCATGAGTTTATTGTAATCCAAGGAGTAGGGGTTGGTGTTTCTGATTTGGGACTGAAGGTCAATGAGGTTTCCTACATATCCTATAAAAATAGTAATTGAAACCCTTGTAGTTAGATAAAATTAGTAAAAGGGAAATTAAATTGGGTTCAAACCTCAAAGAGGATTCTTATGTATCCTGCTAAAGACGTGAATTAGAGACCATGTAGTTTGATGGAATGGTTATTGATTACACATCAATAAGAGTGGCCCAAAATATAATGCTGATTAGATTTTCATCAATGATCTATAATCCCATGTGATTAAATCTTGATATGAAAAACATATATAGTATAACATCAGTATCATCACATGAGAGTGTACCATTCGATTTTAAGGTCTTATTGGGGCTTACACATAGGAGGATCCCCATGTTTCTGGAACCATGAGGAGAATATTGACTCATTGAGATTTGAAGGTTTGGTTGGGGATTAAACCTAGTATGATTCTCATATTTCTAGATCCACGAGGAGTATCTTGACTCATAGAGATTTGAAGGTTTGGTTGGGGCTTACACCTAGGAGGATTCACATGTTTCTTGATCCATGATGAGTATATTTGCTCATAGAGATTTGATAACTTGGTTGGGGCTTACACCTAAGATGATTCCCATATTTCTTGATCCATTAAGAGTATCTTGACTCATGGATAATTGAATTTTTGGTTGGGGATCACACATATGAGGATGCCCATACTTAAAGAACCATGAGGTGTATCATAACTCATTTATATTTGAACGTTTGGTAGGGGATTACAACAATGAGGATTCCCATGTTTCTGGATCAATGAGGAGTATCTTAACTCATGGATATTTGATGGTTTGGTAGGGTATTATCCCTAAAAGGATGACCAATATGGTGAATATTTGATCATGTTGATGAAATGATCGTCACTGAACTCTAAGCCCATGTGAGTCATTCTTTTTGTGAGAAACGAGTAACTGAAATATATTTCAATATACACAATATTATTCATTTTATGATAGAAGCAGTAAGGATATGGATGTAGGAGAATTACCTACAATAAATACTAGGGGACTATTCTAGGAGGAATACCTTGGGGTGACCCTTTCGACATGTGATTACTACTTTGATGGGTGGAGAGGAAGACCAAACATTAACCCTTATAGATGAGTAAAGAAACTGGATCCTCTCAATCCACAAATCGGGGAGGTCCCTAGAACTTTATCTATGGTTGGGGTCCTCTATACAAATAGAATTCATAATTTTCAACATTCCAAGTACCCTACTTATTTGGTAGGCTAAGAAGTGACATATTTTATTGCGGGAATAAAAAATATAATTGGGGACATGGCAGTATATATTTTTCCATAATCATGTAACTCTAGAGTCCTCAATGGAGTATTTTATTTGGTCTCCCTCGAATAGGATTCCTATTCAGAGGGGTTATCTATCATCTATAGTGAAGAACAGGGATTATAGGTTGCCTCACTCTGGTGAGTCTTGGATGAGCTAAAGAGTTCATTGCCCAGGTGATACCTGGGAAAGCTAGTTTTGTATTTTCCCAGGCGATCCATAGGATACATGGATAGAACTTAATCCAAGTAGGAACTTGGCGATATGGAGGTACCTCACTCAAGTATGACCTAGGTGAGATGGAGGTACATCATCCAAGTAGGACCTGGGTGAGTTGTCTTAGGCTTCACCTAGGAAATGCCTAAGAAATATAGATGGTATGTTTCCCAAGTAGGACCTTGGATAGCAGATTTAACTTTCCCATATTGGACTTGGGCATGCTTGAGGTACCTCACCCTAGAAGAACCTAGACGAGATATAGGTTCCTAACCAATGTATGGCCTGGTTGAGCTAGTGGTGATTTTCCCCGATATGGAATGGGTGAGAAAGAGGTGATTCATGTAATTTGGATTGAGGAGAGATGAATATACCTCATGGAAGGTCAACATCAGTGAGCTGGATATGACTTATGTAGGTTGTACCTAGGAAAGATGGAGGTACCTAGCCTAAGTAGGACTTGGGTGAGATGATGGTACCTCACCCAAGTAGGACATGGGTGGGCTGGAGGTACCTCACCTAAGTATTCCATGGGTGAGTTGTAGGAACATGTTCGAAGATATAAAAATCAGGTAACCACACTTGGTCGAGGCCTTTCTCTAGGATCCAAGGGATTTCTATGGTGTATTTTATGATTGGTGCTTATGTTTTAATCAAGTTAAGTTCCCTTAACCATAATGGTTTTATGAGGGGGTATGGTTTCTCCTGAGGTTATGGTTATTCTAGGCCTTTAGGGACCCCAATCCATTGATAGTTTCTAATTTCATCTTCTTCTGAAGGATTAGAGAACTACCTGAGTGTTTAGAATGCTTGGGTGAGAGACTTGGGTGACCATATAATTAAGTAGTGTATTTCTCTTCCATCCATGTCAAATGGTGAGCCCAAGGGTCCTATTTATGTGAATTATTAGGACCATAAAAAATAATTTTGTTCACAGAAGTAGTTTCCATAATTCACATGTGCATGTGAGACCTATGCAAGTTTTTGATTTTCCATGTTAGAATGAAGATGTTGGACTTGCATGAGTCAAAGTGCATAGGAGGGGATTACATAAGTTGGTTGTGCGAATGAGATGTGTGACTTTTATAATAGGGCTGGGTGAACTACCAACAAAATATCTTCACATAAATCATAAAAAAGTATTGACTTATGAGAGCCATAAATTTTGAACTGTTTGTCCATTTTGGATCAATAAGCAATCAAAAAAAATCTTCCAAAGTGGAATATTACCCACATTATAGTTTATACAGACTATTGAGGTGTTTTCTAGTGCCAAAAATATTATAGAAGACCATAAATGGGTTTTAAGGAATCAACACATGTTATCAACTATTTAAATAATCCATAGAATGATCTCAAAAGGAGGTTATCACCATCACACCACTGTATTGGGAAGAATTTATAAGGAATATATATCCCTTGTTATGGAGTAGTCTTGTAGTGAATATAGATACAAAATGATTTTCTATTTCAGTATGGAGACCTATTTCAAATGAAAGTCAACATGGGTTGTCAATATTAGGATCACATATTGAATTCTTTATTAAAGTTTGTGGATTGAATTTTTCCATGCAAACAAATGAACTAAAACATCTATAATGAAACATGCATGAGAAAATGAAGTATTTGACACCTAAAATAATGTTAATAGTGAATTATTGTCACCAAACAGGTGATAAGATGTTATAATAGAAACAAATATGATATTATAAATGTAAATATGGTTATGGGATAAAATAAGAACATGTTTAAAACCATTATACTTTATTTTCAATAATTTTCAACAATGAAGAATCTTGAGGTAAGGTATTTCATCTAAATTTCTATTCTATTGAGACATATTTGATATTATGAACCTTTTTACTTTTATGTGGTGTATATACTACATATTATATATATTTAGAATGAAAACATATTTATTAATTTTGATCAAATTTCAGTTAAAATGTATTCGTTCAAGTGGTTACAATTTAAAACATACCAAATTTGTAAGGATTTATTTTACAATCTCATTTTTTGGGATTGCCATAACTTTCTTCAAAGGAATCTTATAGTTGATCCTTCATAAAATCCATATATTTTCTTATCTTCTATATATTTAAAAGTTTTTCCATATTTTCTTCCAAATTTTCCTATATTTGTTACTTTAATCAAGAAATAAAATGTTTAAAAGAAAAACTATCTTTATTTAACTTTTAATCGAATATATTTTCCTTCCATGCCAATATTTTTTCGAAATTGTTTTCTAAAGGTCATTTTACTTACTGGAATTACTTATTAATGAAATTTTAATATATATTTTTGTTTTTAAAATATTTGGAGGAAATATTTCTATTTTTTTCTGAAAGGGTCATTTTTTACTTTCATTAAAAAAGTAAAATTTACTGTTTTTAACATAAATGATATTATTGAACTTCCCCAGCATCATAACTATTTTTTTATATTTAGATTATTTAACACATTTTTATCTTTTTTGCAAATAAAACTATTTATCAATTATTATTTTAATATTTCAATTCAATTTTGTTCATTCTTATAAGGGACATGATTTTATTAAAAACCTTATATTTATGATAAACAAATGGACATGTATTTTCTCTTATCAATTTTTTGGTTGTTAACATTCTCTTGAAACTTTAAAATTAGTAATATAATTGGATATTTAATTTAATTTAATATCCAATTTCTTCATATGATGGATATGATTATTTCTTAAACAATTTACTATTTTCACATATGGTGTTTTACTATGGATATTATTTTATAGATTGGAGAAATTCTTGACAAATTTGTATTCTTTACACAGTCTTAATATTTATTAATAAATATTGTTGTTTATGAATAGAATTGTTCATTAAATATATGATGAATTCATTAGACATAAAATTATGGGTGGGTCATGGATATATATATATATACCCATGATTCATCAACAAGTATCATGAGACAAATAATTTGGCCAAATTAAATTGTTTTTTGGTGTATAACTACCCATCAATTGACATATATTGTCATAAGGACTTGATTGTATAAATATCATGACGTCTAAGATCATGATGGCAAAGATTATAATTTATTTAATTGAGAATTTAGTTATTACTATATATGATTTTATTATGTTGATATTATCCATGGATGCATTTAACACTCAAGTTATAGATTAAATGGAATGAATTTTTAGTTATCTACCTTTCCATATTGATTTTTATTTATTTACTCATGATATCTTTTTTCATATATCACCCTTACAAATTTTTCTCGATCACTATTATTTTTTCATTTCCCCTTCTTATAAAGAAGAAATATTTGAATGAGTTTCAAGGGTATATAATGTTTACTTTTTTCATGTTTTATATTTTATTCCCAATGTAAAATGGGTATCATGTCCTTATTTCTCTTCAAGACTACTAAATTGAGTAGTCCTTTGGGATCAGAACCCTTATATCTATGATGATGTAATTAATTTACCATAGACTATAGGTTTCTAGAATTGGGTTTGTTAATTATTACATCTTAAACACCTCTTAATTACCCATTAAATTATGGTATGTTCTTGTATGGGTCATTTTGACCACCCACCTAAAAAATACTATAAAATAATATCAAGGAATACAATGATAACACGACTTCTAATAAGATATAATATTAATAAGTAAATATTGACTTTATTTTAGATCATAAATTTTTAAAAAGATATTAAAATCAATAATGAAGATATCACTATTGATTTAGTAAAAATCATTGTAACATGCTCAACATTGATTTCACCTTCAAGGATTGTAATAGAAACACTCATATAATTAAATTATAAATTCATAAATAAATATTAAAAAATTTATTATAGATCACTTAATGATCTAGGAATAAATAAATTCAGGAGAAGAATAAACAATGACACTTATATTAAGAAACTAGTTCCAAATGATCAATATTAATCACATCAGATTTTTGAATTTTTGAATTAAGGTAAGGGTTTTTGGATTCTCAAATTTGTATCATTAAGATATGATTCATATTCATGACATGTTTTATCGATTTGGTGTATGTATTGGATATGTATTTAGTTTTTTCATTACTTTCATTAAATCGTGGGTATTTAAAAATCCATCTAGTTTTCTACATTTCATGTTTTTTCAATTTGAAATATTTTTATGATGTAAGGGTTCGCTTTAACTCAATACCCCTTTCTCTGAGTAATTATTTTTCATCTTAACCTTCCTAATTTTATGCTTGGTTTCTTCCAAAATTAGTTTTTATTGAAAATTATTTTCCTCTGTGGACAAAATAAATTTTTTAAATTCAATGTTATTACAATATTGAATTTCTTCTTCAAAAAGTATATCATTATTGAAATATTTCTCATACTTTTTAATAATAGTTCTCCCTTCTTATCCATAATTTCTTTTCCTGCCAATATTAAAAAAATTATTAGATATCTAATTATGTCTTATCTCTTGTGACCATTATATTTACCTTCTTTTATTTTCTAAATAAACATTAATAATCTTTTTTATGATTTGGTATTTCAAAAAATATTTCATAAAACATAAAACAAGGATCTTATAAAACCACCGTTTTTAATTATTGGTTTGGTATTCTATTTATTTTTTCAATTTTATCTATATTATGCTCATTTATTTCCTACATATTCTATATGTATATTATTTACATACAAACCTTGTAAGATATTCCTTTAATTCATGTATTTAATATATATTTCAAGTTCCCTTAAAAATTCAATCTTTTATGTAAACCCAACTTAAGTGAACATTTTGGTTTCTTATTTCATGAAACGTGTCACATTCATAAAAAACATTCACCATAAATATATCTTAGGGAAAAAAATATTTTATTTAAAACCATCATTGTTCAATTATTTTTGAAATTTTAATAATTTTCAATTTCCTTTATTACAATATATTATGCTCGTTTTGAAAATCATCACTTATTCGGTTTATTTTTATTATTAATTATCCTAGATAATTATCATAAATTTTTCTATATTGGAACTCAATATTAATGACAAAATTTTATTTGTTAAATTATAAACATATGAAATGATTTAATTCCTTCTTCACTTCAGAATACTTATGATATAGCCTTTAGTTATTCTTTGAGAAATGATAAAAAAATGGACTTCATTCTCATTGGTTATATCATTCTTATGCTATATATATGTTTTATCATAAATATAAATATTATTATATTATTTATGTCATGTTTGTTCCTAGAATCATATGTCCCTAAAATTCATTAGGTAATGTTTTCATGTAATGATATATAATGAGTGGTGCATGGGTGGTTAGCATTAGCACACTATGTTATGTGATGGGTGGGCTCAAAATAACATAGTGCTCTAATGCATTAAGAAAATATATAAACCTCATGAGATAATATGAAAAGGGATGGGGAGTGGACTTAATTCACCATTGTAATATGTGCACTCTGTTTATGGGAATGGACAAAGAACCCAATCCACTATGGGACTCTACCCACAATGATCGTGTAACACCCCAAGTTTTTATGAACTATTTTTTCGAATAAATTTTATTTTATTTAGTGGATAGAGTTGAAAAATACACCAAGTTGATATTTAATTATTCATAATACCATGTTAATCTTGTGGTCAATGAAATAATGGCTTATCTTGTATTACTCGTAACCCTGACTTTTAACAAAACCATGATATATTACTAATATAGTTATTTAAACATGACCATTATAACCTTTCCATTAAACATATTGCTATGAATATTAGTAAATAATTTTTAAATATTAATTTAATGGTTCTATTTTAATAAAACATATTTATAACAAAATTTAGAGTTTTTGATAAAGTTTTTACATGTATAAAAAATAATATTTTCTCAAAAAACTATTTCTTATGTTATTTGTGAACAATAATAAATTTTTTTACAATTTTGGAAAATTAATTTATTAAAATGAAATTAATTTTTAAATTAAAAATTAAAAAATTATCTTATGGTGATTTATTTTTATTTTTATAAAACTTTTCCTTTTTGATGAATAGTGAAAATACTAAATTTTAATTGAAAACTGCCTTTTCTATTAATTTTTTTATAAAGTAAAATTATATTTTAATTTTTTTTAAAGAATAATTAGTTAAATTATACATAAATTAATCAAATTTATGTCATTTTAATCAATTTCATATGGAAATTGGATATAATAACTTTGTCGTCGCTTGAACTTATCATGTTAAAACCCCTCTTTCTGATCACATATGTGAGATTAAAATTAAATTAATTTTTTCCATTTTAATTAATGGAATTTTAAAAAAAAATGTATTAAATATTTTGAATCAAAATAATTTATAATTTCTAAAAAGGTCAGATAAATATTTTACCAAAATGAATAGTGAATATAGTAATAATTAATTACTGTAGTTAATGTAAAAACATGTTTACCAGGGGTTAAATGAAAAATATAATGGTAAAATAGCTTATAAACAAGTATAAAAAATATTTTATGATAATATTTCTATGATTCCACATATAATATTCTACTATTTCCTAATTTATACCCTTTTTTACATATGAAAAATGTGGTAGCACTTATTTCTTTTCCAAAATTCCAAGTGTGTCCTCTCCCCCACTTATAAAAGGCCACCCACTCTCATCTCTTCTTCACAACATAAAAATTATTTAGTTCATACAATAACTACCCAAATAAATTACCTACCCTTTTCCTAGAGTTCTTATTTTTGGAATAAAGTCATCCTAGGAAGGATATTAGTGAAAACCTAAGGATGATACCGAAATAAGAGGTAATGTTCATCAACAATCTCTTTTATATTATTTCATCATCCACCCTTATAAATTATTTTAAAATAGTTATTATATAATAAAATCAATATAATCCATATAATAAGATATTTTTATGTTAATTATATTACTTGAAACCATCTCCACTTCCATCAAATGTGTTATGAAATCATTATTTGTATATACGGCATACTGTCGCCTCGTGAACTGATGCCAATTATTTTTTCCATTACCACTTCTCAAAGATGGCTTAAATGATGGATTTATACATTATATATTATATATATTATATATGTTATTTTATTATTATTATATAATTATTATATAACACATACCTTCATGTTTTCCAATTTTTAAAATGTGATGACATCATTTGCTTGTACGATGGACTACCACCTCACGAAGTGATGTGATTCATTCTCTCTTTACATGGAACATATTGATGTTGGGTTTAATAAACATTTGTTATATATATTAAATTTAAATAATTATAATATGATAATATATATCATTTAATTTTCTTTCTTTCAATCTGATAAGAAAATGAAGAAAAATAAAATTTATATGTACGTACGACATACTGTCTCCATAAACGGTGTATTTAATTTCTGATCACTAAATTTTATGGATTTCTATAAATAAATATATACTGAATATATATGATATTTATATATTGGTTATAACTATATAGATTATGGAACCATTATCAAATTAATAGGACTAAAAATATAATGATTAAAACATATATATACACAAATCAATTATTACTAGAAACATAACATTAACATGGAGTTGTTAAAAAATAGATAATAAAAGGTTATAATAAAATAATATATTTTATGATATATAAAAATATGTTAAATTAATATATTTATAATATACTTATATTTATTATATAAGAGGTTTGAATGATTATGAAGGTATTCAAACTCAAGGTAAGGGAATTTTATATCAATGTGTCTTCTTTGAGATGCATGTTAAGTTGTTCACCAATATTCCTTTACGAGGTGTATATATAGACCCGTTTACATTTAATATGATGAATTTATTTATACTAATGATATTAAAAGTTTTATTTTTGGTTATTCCATTATGTGGAATATGAATCAAAGTTACCAAATTGGTAATGATTTTATGTTATAATCTCATCATTTATCGGGATTATTTATAATTATGTCTCTAATATTGAAATATCATTATCTAATTCTCAAATATTATCATAAATTTTCCTATCATCTAGTTATAAATGATATATTCAAGTAATAATTCCTTTTTTCAACTCATTGGTACTTAAAATTTATTTAATAAATGTTTTTAAAATATCAAACTTTATTTATCTCTTTGGTCTGAAATCTGTTTTATTCAAAAACAAGATTTTCTAAAATGTTTTTAAAAAAAATCATTAAAATAATAATATTTTTAAAAGAAATATTTACCCATGTTTAAATTTTTACAAAAAAAAATAAAAGGATATTAATATCATTTTCCAAACAATGTATGTTTGGATTTTATTGAAAATGTGAAAGGAATATTCATTTTAATGTGTACAACATGAACATAATTTTAAAACATCATGAAAAATCCTTGAATTGGATATTCCTTTATAATTTTTCATATATATTTTCAATTAAAATATATTTCAATAAATTTTATGTTTTAAAAAAATCCAATGAGGAAATCATATTTTCTTCAATAAATGTTTTAATAATTGATCAAAATCATTATCCATCTAAGATGACAACCATTAGTGTTACCAATTCCTTACTAGGGATATGATCCAAGGATACCATTCATATTATTTATCTGAATGGTTTATATTTTTATGGAATGATGCTTAGGATACCCTTTTCTCTTCTATAGGTTATACTATGAGGAAATTCTTATGAAACCCACTACTTTTCATGGGTTATTCTTTGATTAAATGATTATGAAACTTGTATCTTTTCCACTGGTTATGAAATGATATGATTTTTATGATACCCATTTTAGTTCATGGGTTATGATATGATGAATGTTTATAATCTTTTTTAATACATAAATATGGTTTTCATTAATTGTTTTTGGTACCAATATCTCTCTTAAATTCATTGTAAAAAGATGTATATCTCCTAAGATAGATAGGACAATAATGTGTACTAAAATTACTTAATTAAGACAGGACTGGAATGTGATGTGAATCTCGTTCAATAATACATGGATGGAATGGGGGGGTGAACCTGATTTAGTAATGAAAATTGTCCTTTGTGATGGTCTTGCTAGTGATCCTTGACTAATATAGAATTATTTTTTATTTTTATGTGTATGTCATAAATTCTATGTCTTATTCCAATGTTATGTACTCATGGATCAGGTTCTTTAATTCCTTTAACATTCATATATTATGAACTACCAATCATTATTCTACGATTCATTATTTTTATCTTTGATATGAAAGTTATGTTTTTTAAATATTATTCCCAAGTTATCATCCCCTTATGCTCAAGTTATTCTTACGAATCTATCTTGTTTACACTTTCCTAAGATTCTGATCTTACCCCTTTCTTACATTTCTCTATACAGGTTACAAAGATATGTATTATAGATGATATATCTACGAAGTGTTCTAGTTGTGAATAACATAGTGGGATATGATGTATCTCACTTATAGAATAGTGTTTATGATTCCATGTTTCCAATGGAATTAAACTATTATATTCCTCAGGCTTGTGTTTATATAATGTGACAAATATTCTTCCAAAATGATATAATATCTATGTATGTTAAATTTTGTTCACTATATATTGTCATGGAAGTTATCCTTAAATTATTCTTATGATTTCATGTTTTATGTTATTTACACATATTTATGATTCCTTGAAATTAGGATATCATTTCCTTATTTCATGTTTTTACAGTTATCTCACACTATTATGTCATGGTGCAAGTTTGTTCTTCTGAGATTATATGTCCTTAATATATGAGTTATGTACTACTATTATTGTTTTTTGTTCTTAATAATAATAATTTTATCCCTAATTATTTTTTCTCATATTCTTATAGTCTAACCCTTTATGAGAAGTTGATAAATTATTCCCTTAGTTAGCTTTTAATCTCACCCATTTCTTATGTTCCCATTTTCCTAGGTAATGATGGAAATTAATATGTGTTTAATGTCTATATTATTTTAATGCTTAGAATTTTTTTTGGATATGCTGAAAATTGATTAGTGTTTAACCAGTTCTAAGTATAGTGATAAAATGTCAATTTAATGAGAAATAACTGGGTTTTTATTATTTAAAGGATAATTTTTCCTAATTATTCTATAGAAACTAGACCTATACATCATTATTTTATATTTATTAAGTAATTTTGGGTGTAAAATAATGTTACATCATATGATTAAGGTTTGTGTGCTTATCATTCATATAATAGTATAGGCTAGTTATTTTTTGTGATTAAGATGAGATAACATCTTGAAAATCCCTAGTAATAAGTATAAGTATAAAATATCATCCTTGAGATTTGTTAAAGTTTATTTTGTGACATCCTAGACTCTAAACACCTAGAACAAATATTTATATTACATTACTTGAGCAATGTACAGGAGTTACCAATGTATTGAACAGATTAGTAGACTTATAAGACTAGATAAATATATAAGTTACAATTGAAAAAAATAATAAACAATATAAACATATAGAATGATCATGATTATACCTTCCATAATATCCTTGAAAATTACACAAATTCCTCCTCCTAGTTTCTTGGGGAATAGAAAAAAAATATGGGTGAGGTCTGTTTCTTATTAAGGAGTAGTATAAAATAGAAACATACATAGCATAAACATAGAATAAGTTATATGGAAAGAATAAATTAATAACATGAGTCCATAACCAACTGAAATTGAGGGAATACTATATCCATGACAATAAATGAAAAAATGGATGAAAAAATCATTGATCTCATGTTGATTGATTTTATAATATCAGTCATTAAAAAAATGATGTAAAGACCTTGTTCTACAATAATTTCCTATCATGGGAAGATCGATACACCAAAACTCAACTTGTTTTATCTCATGAGAAATTCCAATGCATTAATGGGATGTATAATGTTAGGCCCCACCCGTCACATGATTTTTTTTCAATGAATTCCACATAAAATTCATCAATACCATTCATATAATTTTCTATAAAACCTCTTATGTAATAAAACATAGCTATACATATAATGAGAAATTTGTAAAATTAATATTTACGCATTCAATGGAATAATGTGGATGTCTAGGAGAACATCCCATAAGAAACTAAGAAACTGTGAGGTGTCATCAAAGTAACATTAAGTAACCTTATCAAATAAATATAGTATATCTAGTACATAAAATTTTCTATCTTATCTAGGGAACATAATAATTTTATTCAAAAGGTTTAATTGGTAAGATACCAAGGAAATGGTAGAAAAAATACTCCATTATGGTTCATTAAGATAAGGTGAGTTTTTCAAAGCATATCCCTTAGTATTTTCTATCCAGGTGTATATTGTTAGGGCTACTCATCTAGCATTAGGTTGATTCTTGAGTTAATTTTCATTCATTCCTTTTTTGGGTGATTACACCTAGTTTTATATCTTTTATAAACACATCCACTTTCCAATAGATATATAGGAATATATTTTCCATGAAATTACACACACTTTTACCTTACAAAAACATAGATTGATTTTTCCAACACATAATAGGTAACTCTTGAATTAAATGAATATGGGAGGGGGTAAAGATATAGACTTTTAAATCCTTAAAATTTTGTGAGTAATAAGGAGAAATTATTCAATGTCAATTCATACACCACATAAAATAAAATTGGTGGTGATTATAACATGATTCCCAAAGAATAAAAATTAATATAGGGAAACCCCACTTATAGATTGGGTAGAAATTCAATAATAACATCTTGTAAGATAGGTATTAAACTTGATATTAAAATACCTTGAATAAAGTAATTTCATGACCAAAAATATCAAAGATATATTATATACACTATCTAAATTAAATTAGTTTCATAATATAAATTATGACTCCAAAAGAAGAATTTGATATTGATAAATGATTTACTCTTATCATAAATTATATGAAAATACTTTAACCTATTTTATAATAAACATACCTATCATAATAAATTAATTCCTAACCTTAATCATAACCATTTTTATTCATACACTTCATACATGGTCATTCTCTATATGAATTCTTCATATTTTCCACATTAGTGATTATAGTTTTGATCATTTGTTCTGGTTTCATAATAGGGTTGTTTTTATTATTTATAATAAAAAATAAGAAATTTTATATGTCATTAAATATAATTTTTGTTCTTATTTATAATAATATTTTTGTTTAAAATACCTTTCATGAGTATTTTAGACCATATTCTTGGAGATAAAGTCGATAAATGCATGTTTTGGTGATTTTTAACAAATAATGGGTGTTAATTGGTGAATCGTAAATTGATATAATATATACATTACCAAAAAATTAAAAAATGAAACATTTATATCATATTATACCATTTAATAGGTTCTCAGAGCCATTTGTTTCAAAAATGTATAGTATTGTTGTTAGAAAAAATCCCTAAATGTATCATTGAAGCATTTTTTAGGTGATCGTGTTTGTTGAAAAAGAAGACCACCATGTTGTGTTTGTTGAAAAATCAGACCACGATGTATAAATTTCTTGACAAATGGGCTTCCACTTTAGTGTATTGTAATCTTGGAAGCTTGTGCGCCATATGTTTTTCAATATCAGAAAATCAAAATATGGCAAAGTAAAGATGGGTTCCCAAGTTTTGGTTTGGTCACGCAAGTGACTAGGGAGATAGAGACTAGGGCGGATTGACTTGCACGCTGAGAAGAGACTTGCACGACAGTGCTTAAGGTTTCCAAAATGCCAATAAATAGAGGTCCACCCATCCTCATTTTTCTTAGAGTTAAACACTTAGAGAAAATTAGATCTCCAGTCATGCAGGTGGTTCGTTCGTGCAAGTGGTGGTTTAGTTGTTCATGTATAATGATATTAAGAAGTTACACGCCAATTTATAGTTGCGTACCAATACTGGTTTGGGCATAAAATGGTTTGAGTCACCCAAATTAAAAGTTGAAGAAGGGGGTGTCACGCAATTAGTTTGGTGACACTTGTGTGCCACGCTTGAAGATGCACGTCAGGTATTAGAGGAGAATGCCAGGCATAGAGAAGTGTGTCAGTCATTCTAGGGTTGTGGGAAAAGTTGGAATATTTCCCGGTACATCCGTGGTAAGGTTTTATTCATCAGTAGAAGAAAGTTGAACTTCAAAAGAGAATCTACATACATAGGAAGATACATTCATTTGTTATAATAAAGGGACCTACAAGTCCATAAACTGTGAGTGGATACTTTCTAGAGAAGTGAGCAACGGAAGAGGAGAAAGTTGTTCCTCTCTACTAGTAGTGAGAGAGAGAGAGAGAAAAATAGAGAGTGACCCCTGGGAAAATAGTGAGATGACCCTAAGATTTATAAAGGCAGTGAGCCTGGGCATAGAATTAATCTAGCCTGAACATTGTAAATTGGTAGTGAGCTTTAGTGGATTTGGTACAGCGTCACATCGTTGTTGTATGCTCCTTGGATGTAGCCTAGTGAGGGTGAACCTAGTACAAATCTATGTGTATTCCAACTTTCTTCCCTGTATTACAACCAAAGAATCATCATCTGATAAATAAGGAAAGAACAATATAAAAATTAACAACATAAGAGAAAACAAAGTGAACCTTATAATATAGAGGTCAGTATCCATTGGGGTAGGATGGATTTTGAAAAATAATATTCATACCCTGATTCACCCCCTCCCCCCCCCCCCTCTCAGGGTATCTATGCCCCTTTGGTCCTAATAATTGTTCAAGTAGGTGGTTAAATCGACCTAAACCTGAACCTGCCATGATTAATGGCTGATTATGAGATGGTTCAGTTATAATATCATTATAACGGGAGTATAATTATCTTATTTAGAGTTTATAAGTTCTAAATAACATAAAAATAATGAATTATAAAAATAACTTATGTATATGAAAACATTATTCAATTTGAATAAAATATTATCCTCTTAGTACGCATATTTTAAATGATTAAACTAAGAATGATTTTTTGTTGGTCATATAATTAATATATTCTTAAATTTATCACAAAATAACCAGAATTATATCATAAAAATCACATTTATCCTTTAATACCATCCTAATATCCATCCTTTTAGGTTGGATAAAGACAATGAAACATGTTACGTTGTTGAGGCAGTAGTCCGCACAACACATGAACAATGGTTTTATTTTTTTTATGGATGGGGTATATGAATAAATAATCATAATACCCTTAATATAGTAAAATTAAATTATATAAATGATAATAATATAATTATATTAGTGTGTGTAGGATAAACTCTAAATAAGATAATTAATAAAAAAATATGTAGTTGAGAATACTCATGTCTAGGACTTGATTTTTCCTTGGAAGTCTCCTTGAATTTGAATGGCTTATGATAAATATGAGTGAACAAAGGAAAATTTTCATGGGATAGGGTTATTAGGAGATAAAAATAGAATATTTTAAAATTTTAAATTCAATTTTTTCTGTTTCTTCAAGTGTTGAATATATTCCCCTTTCATAAGTGAAGGGAAATGTAGTTTTGGGAACACCTTCACATTTTTCAATAATTCCATGGAATTATTCAAGGTTCAATGGATCAAAGTGAAAAAGAATATAGGGGAAACATTTATTACCCCATAAAATCTTATTCATTCAATTACAAGAGTTTTTTAATGTTTTAGTACATTTACCCTAGATTAAACTCAATTTACCCCTTTCACTTTTACCTTGGTAAATAATTTATATTTATATTAATTAATTTTAATGAAAAATAATCTGATTGGAAATTTTATTTAATCTGATAATTATAAATTCAAATTTGAAAAATAAATTTTTAATATAAAACTTGTAAAGGTGTGCACAGATAATTTAAAAATAAGTATACTTAGTCCCATAAAACCCAATTTAGAGAAATAAAATGTGTAAGATTTAAATTTATATATAATGTAATGTTATTATGGTTAATGGTTTAAATGGAAAAAATTGATTTATTATCAAATTAGTAAATGTTATGTGTGTTTAAAGTAAATAAAATAATAGATTCTACTTTGAAAGTACATGATTCAATGTAAAGAATGAAAAAAAAATTAATATTAAATTAACATTTATATTATTTCTAAAAATATTTTCCATAGGTTTTATAAGTTTAAATAATATTGTAAAATATAAAATTTTATTAATTAAATTAATATTTTATTATTTAAAATGTTATCTAAACTTTAATTTCATTTTTATGTGAGGGTAAATTCATATAAATTAAAAAAAAATTGAAAACAATAATTTTAAACTAAAAAACATCCTTTTAGAAAAAATAAAAATTCCACACTACGATAATTTCAATTGTATCAATTCAATAATGAAATTATTTGGGAAAATTTAAAATTCTAAAAATTAACATTGAAATAAATTCTTAAATAAAGGGTATTTAAAGGGAACATTTTTTTAATAGTTCATAATAAGTTATTTAACTACTATAGTAGAGTATTAATTTTTAAATTCTACCCCACTTAAATAATTTCATTCTCAAAATTGGGGAATATTAAAACTATGTAAATGATGTAAATACTCTTTATTTATAGCTTCTTCAGGATCCCAAGACCCAATGGACTTCCACCAAAAAAATTGATTCTAAAATACTTTCTCTCTCATCTTAAGAATTTTGAAACACTTCTCATAATAATAAAATTCTAGATAAAAATCCTTTACTTTATATGTGAGAACATCAATTTAATTTGGAATATATTTTCTCAGTAAAGAAACATAGAAGACATCATATACTTTATAATGTTTATGTGGTATAACTAATCAGTAATATACAATCCCAGTTCTTTCTAATATTTCAAACGGACTAATGTACTTAGGGATTAGCATTACCTTTCTTCGAAATATTAAAACTCCATTCCATTATGAAACATTAAAGAATACATTATCCCAAACTTGAAACCCCAAGTCTTTTCTTTTAATATTATCATATCTCTTCTATCTTATTTGGGATTCATTAATGTGATCTTGAATTCTTTGTAATTTAATAGTCATATCATTCATAAGAACTAGGCCAACAAAACATTTTTCATTGACCTCTTACCAATAGGTTGGAGTACAACACATATTCCTGTAATTTTCATTATATGTTTCCATCTTGATTCTCAAATGGAAGCCATTATTTTATTAAAATTCTAATAAAGGTAGATATTAATACCATATGCCTTGGAAGTTAAGAAAACCTGATCTTAGTACGTTTTCCCACGTTTTTATGGTTCTTTAAAACTACACATAAATATAGGGATGATAAGTGGTTCTTGAATGTATCTCATTGTGGATATCCATTTTAATAATCTTCTATAATTTCGATGTAAACCATGGTTCATGATTAGATAAAATGGATAGAGGTGCCCCATGGACCCATACAATATTTTTGATATAAATCCAGGATTAAGAAATACATATTTTATTATCACTATGAAATTATAAAACATAATAATACGAATAATGATAACCCATATAACACCATTCTACCTTGTAGTCTTTTGAATTCTAGTGAAAAATTCCATTATAACCTTGTCATTTTGGTATAGGAAAATGTTGAAAGAATTATTTATGATTTTTTATTGTAATCATAAGCTATTTTCATACTAATAATCTAGACACATAATATAAAATTTATAACTTTATACCATCCCACTAAAATTGTTCTCTTAAATCTATATACAACTTTATGATATCATGGTTCATATAGAAATTTCCTCTATGTTCTTCATCTAGAAGTTCCCTTTTCAACTCTAGTACATATGGAACACATAACCACTTTTCTAACATCAACCCATTATATCTCTAGATGAACTGTTTCAATTTCCCATTACTCACTATATTAATCATTCTTTGTAAGTTTTCCTCATCCTATTGGGTCTTCTCAATCATTTCTAGTAACCATGGATTAGTAATTTCTTAGAAAAGGAATGATGGATCCCCTTTCCTAGAAATAACCATATCCATCTCTATCAGATCACTATATATAGGATCCTTTTTAATCCTCATCATGGTTAGAATTCTATGGTCCCTCCTACTCAATTAATTATCCACCTTGTTTTCCATCCCATGGTTGTAATGTATAAAGAATCCATAGTAATTTAGAACTTATAGCTATCTTATTTTCTTCATGTTGATCTCCTTATGAGGGAATATATATTTTAAACTATTATAGTATGTATATACCTCACATATTTCACCCTAGAGGTAGTGTATCCAAATTTTCATAGTAAAGATTATATATTCCAAATAAATTACATGATTTGGATAGTTCTATTCATGGATTTTAAATTACCATGATGCATAAAAATTCACCTTATCATTCTACATATGGAAACACCCAAGTCCTTTTTTTTATGAATCACTATAAATTAAAAATCCTTTATAATATGATAGTAGATTCAAAACTAGTGCATTTATCAGTATCTTGACCAGCTCTTCAAAACATTCCTTACATTACCTTTACCATGTGAATTTAACCCCTTTAAGTGTTAACTTCGTTAATAGGTTTTCAAACATGGAAAATTATTGAACAATCCACTGATAGTAACTCGATAATCCTAGGAAACTTTAGATCTAATTTATGTTCACTAGTATATCCAATTCTTTGAATACCTTTTTCTTTGAGGGGTAAAAAAACATCCCATGCTTGGAGAAAATATATCCAAGAAAATAAACTTCATTGATTCCAAAATTCACACTTATAAACTTCACAAGAAATTCCTTTTTGCTTACATCTCTAGAACTATTTTCATATGACTCTCATGTATTTAATAGCTATTAGATTATATCATGATATCATTGATGAATAAAAAAACGTTATCAAGATACTCCTTGAACACTCTATTCATTAGATCAATAAATATAGATGGTGAATTAGTCAATAAAAAAGGAATTACCATAAAATCATAATTTTTGTATGATGTTAAAAATGTTAGCTTTGTCATATCATCCTTTTTCACCCTTAGCTGATGATAATAAATATAGAGACAGATCTTTGAAAAAAATTACTCATTCAATTTTATAAAATAATCCTCAAATTCAGGGAAAAGGATACTTGTTATTTATATTGATAGAATAGTTCTCTCTATAATTTATTCACATTCTCACAGACCCATCATTATTTTTCATGATATCCCCATGGTGAAATTCTAGGGAATATAAATCCTTTATCACTCAACTTTTTTATCTGTTATTATAACTATACCAAATCCACTAGTACCATTATATTAGGTGTTTTATACATGGTCTATGTATAATGAATGATTTCAATGGATAAATCAACTTACCTCTCTATTGGATGACTATGTAATTCTTCAAGACAAACATTAATAAAATTTTATACCATGGGTCCATCCTCTATTATTAGTATACATTCCTCATTTATAAATCATTCATGATCATCCTATTTAATCATAATTTAATTATGTAAAGATACTAGGGGAGGATACAAACATGATTTAAATGATTAATTTTCCCCTATAAACACAAAATATTCCACTTTACCTTCACAAATAATAAACTTCTTCTCTTGAAAATAAATTTTTTCATTATACATTGAAATCAATTCCATACCAAGTATTTTATCAAAGTTCACCATAGGTATAATAACTAGGTTTTCAAAATGGGTACTTCCATGCATCATAATTGTAACTTCGTGACATATCATTTTTTCCATAAGATTCCCACTTTGTGTATAAATTGATATCTCCATTACCTAGGTTCTATAGAAATATATATTGTCTTTGGAGACATGAAATATATAAAATTTCACAGATTTATAGAATCAAATAAAATATTATCTAACTTGGAAGAAATGGTCAAAGTATATTCCATCACATCATTATGAACTTCAACTACATTTACGGTAACTACATAAGCTTGGCCTTGTACCCTTGTCCTTTTATAAAGAAAATTCCCTTGGTTTTTGGGAAATTAGATCCAAAACTGTGCATTCTTCTTAAAATTCAAGCATCAAACATCATTATATTTTTCCTCAACATTACATTTTTGGGGTTGATTTACTTTTTCTCTATACTTGTAACAAAATCATGTTCCCATATTATAATTAATAGGGTGTTTCTTCCAATAGTTATCACACATGGAAAATTACTTCTTTCCTTTCTTCCCTTTGGTCACATTTTCATTCCCTAGATGCTCATTCAGTCTCTTTTTCTCCTAATTTTCCATGAATACATAAATCATTGAGAACTACTTTTTTCATAATTTCACTTCAGACTAAATCATCATATGATTAGAAAGTATAATAGACCACCTCCATTCAGTTTCTCAGCTTTAACCCATCAAATAAATGATCAATATTTTTTTCAACTCTACATATATAGTTCATGGAATTCCATATTAACCTTTTATAGTTATCCTTATACTCAACAACATACTTCTTCTAGTTTTGTCAAATATTAATGAATTTTCTTTCCATTTCTCCTCTTTTCTCAAGTGGAAATAATATTTCATATAATTCCACCTTGAAAATTCACCATTCCATGTATTTTCTCTCATTTTACTTTTTCATGTTTTGAATTAGAAACCACCATTGGTATGTATTTCCCTTCAAATGATAGACCACTATGATGACATTTTTACATTTCACTACTTCCTTAAGGGAAAAATATCTTATCTGGGGACTTGGTCATTTGTTTAGTTACCAATATTTTGGTAGTTCCATTAAATGTTAATGTATGTGGTTTCATGAAGTGATCTAGCATAGTTACAAAATGTTATGGATCAACATGATTCTCTATGTGGGAAATATTATTTTTCATATCCTGGGTAAAATGCCCTACTATAGTTATGAACTAATTAACCTCAACTATAGCTTTAGTAACTTCTTCAGGGAGGATATACTATCATTGAGTTTCAGTGTTGATATAGTTCTAATTCCTCTTATTAGTCACCATCTCCTAACAACAACATGCATCTTATTAGAACATGATATTGTAAAATAAAATTCCTACAATTTTTTTAGGGTTCCTAATAAATCTTAGGGTGCTTTCATATTAAGTTTCCAATCTTACTTGGTTCATCTAAATCTAATCCCCATAGTTGTTACAAAACTTACATTGATACCAATAGTAATATATCAGACTCCAGAAACCCAAATTCGGCATTTATATTACATTATTAGTATGAATTGAATGATTTACCTAAGGATTGAATAGTTTAGTATTCTTGGAATACTATATACATACATATATATATATATATATATTAAAATTGAAAAACATAAGATATAACATAAACATATTACAATAACATGATAATACCTTCCATAATATCCCTAAAAGATACAAATAATACTCCTCTACATTTCTTGGGTAAAGGGAAAAACAGGGTGATCTCAAATGCTCGATAAGGAATAGCATACAATGTAAGATTACATAACATAAACATGGAATAACTGATATGGAAAGAATAAATTAAAATCATGAAGACATAATCAACTAAAACTAATTGAAAACTATATCCATTACAAAAAATATAAACATGGATTATTTTAATCATTGATCCCATAATGATATAATGTATAATTATAGACATCAAAAACTTGTTTACATGGTATTTTGTAAGGAAACATTCTTAAAATAGAAAGTATAATACACCAAAACACATCCTATTTTGTTTCATGAGACTTATCGATACATCTAGGGGATATATAATTTTGGTACCCACCCATCACCTAATTAAGTCCAATTAATTCCCTATAAGAATCATCAAAACCTTCAATACCATTCCTTATAGAAGCTCTTACTAATTTCTTTCTGATATCAATATAGTGAGAAATATAGTATTAAAATAGTTCCCCATTCAATAAAAAATGTGATTTCTAGGAGAACATCCCATATTCAACTTATAAAATGTGATTTATCATCAAAATAAATTTAAGTGACCTTATAAAATAAAAATAGCGGATAGGATAAAAAAATGTACTAGGTTGTCCATGAAATAAATTAATTGGATTAAAAAATCATTAGTAGGAGACCAAGCTAGTGGTATTAGAAATCCTTCTACATGGTTCAGTAAGAATGTGTGACTATTCTAAAGAATATACCCTAAGATATTCTCTAGGGTGTGAATTCTTAGACCCACTCATAATGCATTATGTTGATAATTGAGGCAATTCTAAACTAACTCGTCTTGAGGTGATTACCCCTAGAAAAATTTGTTCAACCATGTCACAAACCGAATCTTATCTCCACGATTACTAGCACCAAACCTGGACCGTTATAAGTCCCTAATGTAAATCCTTATCCCAACAGGCTGGCACAAGTTCCCTAGTATCATTAATTTAGATTTGGGAACCATTTACCTGAGTATGAAAGCATAAAACACTAAAAACAATCCACAATATAAATCTGAAATTTTTTGAGCCAAACAAGTCTTAAGAAAAAAACCAGAACTGAGTACATTGGTTTAAAGATAATAAAAGTGTTCCAAATACAAATAAATATATAATAATAATATCACCATGGACTCCACACGACTAGGTTTTATCACCCACATGTTGTCTCCACAACTCCTCCCCAAGGATGGGGACTAACACCCCTGAACCGCCGTCACCCTTAGCCTTTCCATTACCTGAGTCAACATAACCAAGTCTACATACACCCAAGGGGTGTAAGTAGGGTTTGATCCTAATCCCAATAGGATACCCCCCAATTATTCCAAAGAGGATGCAATACAATGTGAAAAAGAAATCAGTTTTAGTACGCAAAGAAAGGTGGTGATAAAATCCAAGAAATGCAACTTTCAATTGAAAACAGTTTTCCAGCTAAAATTTTCAGAATGTTCACACATTTAAATAGACATGTTAGGTACTTTAAAGTACTTACAAAAACACCCAAATATGATGGAAAATACCACAAACACAATGATAAACAAAATCGGGAACACCCCTAGGCACTAGATAGTCTCCGGCCCCAGTACTTCATACCTCGGTGTAAGGTAACCATAGTAATATATGTTCTCATTCACCATCCACTAGTAGGGAACATACCCATAACCTAGTGGTCCCCAATCATCATCCAAATAGTTTATTTAGAGTGTCGTTATCCAAATGCTAAGTGAAACAGGGACAAAACCAATTTGGTCCACTGGCCATACTAGTACACATCCGCCCCACCTAGGTACTCGGGCATCCCCCTTTATGCTCAAACAAATTCAGAATGCCACATGCATCCATTTTCATATAAAAACACCAATACTGGTCACTTACAAACAATATAGTAGCTATACACACTTTATATCATATAAAACACACAATAAAACACTTTTATTTTCCATAAAACAATTTCTCAAAAACCTACATTGGTTTGAACCCAACACTCCCTAAAAACACCAATTTGAACACTATATACACACCTATAAGTTACAAAAATAGAAACTTCATCCTTATGAATTTCAATTAAAACAACAAATAAATTCTATGGCAGCCCCATGTGAACCAACAAATGAAATCTCTGTAAAACATCCATTTTTAAACAAACATGACACCTAAAGTTCACAAGTTCCACAACACCATTAAAACCAACTTTTGCAGCATCAAATAAAGTGGATAAATATTAAAAACAGTATTTGAATCCCTATTAAATCCCAATAAAATTAAATAATTAGTGATAGGGTAGCCCCAAAAGAATGAATGAGAGACTTCCATGAAAAATCCACAATTTCACCTAAAATTGGTATTAAAAATTCATTTTCATTAAAAAAACCACGAAAACTATTTTTTGCAGCAACCATAAAAATAAATGAACATGAAAATTTCATAAAACAGCAAGTCAATTCACATAGATTGCATATATATGGAATAAACTACCAAATTAGTTAAAAACATGAATCCTTTTTGAGAAAATCAAATCGCACCACCGCCGCACCAAGAAGGACCTAGATCAAACCTAAAACCACAATAAAAGACCACTAAAACCCATGGTTAAACCCTAGGTTCAAAACCCTTCCCGCTGGTCATTTTTTCACTTCAAGAAAAAGGGAACAAATTCCTAAACAAATAGAATGAAGCCCAAAGCAATTTGAAAGTGGAATGAAATGGACTAACTTACTTGAGAAATCTTGAATGAATCTCCCCAAAACACCAGTAGCTAAGATTGAAAATAGACAAAATTCAGGGGTTGTTCTAAAAAGAATTAGGAGGTAATTTAGAAACTATAATAGAGGGAATGGAGTAAGAATTTAGAGATTTATGAAGGAATGCACTTACCTTCTCAAATATGGTATATTTTAGAAACCCTAAGAAGTTTTACCCTAAATCGCAAAGCCTAAGGTCTCAAAAGAGGGAGGAAAGAGGCTGGGGGCGCGGTTGGGTATAATGGTCTCGTGTGAGACTTAAAATCCCCAACAAATACATTATATTGAATAAGTTATTAAATAAATAAAATTAATTTTTAAAACTGGATATGGGCTTCTGGGCAGGCCCAATCCCTTAAATAAAAACAAAAATAAACCTTGGTTATGGATTTCTAAAGGCTCTAAATTTTACTTTTAGTGTTAATATATTAGGTGATGACATTTAGGAGTTGGAATGAGTGAAAAATATTAAAAAATGAAAATTTTATAAAAGAAAAAAAAATTATTTTTAAATCTGGAATTGGGCTCACGGTTTGCCCCAATTCATGAAAACTCACCTATTCTCCATAAAACCTTTGGAAACCCCCAAAACAAATAATTAATGGAAATTAAAATAAAAAAATACATTTAAAATAATCTATGAATGTGAAAATTCTCCCCACCATGAAAACTTTCTACACCAGAAAGTCACAGCAAGGCCAAAGCAACAACCAAACCCAACTGAGAAACCAAAAGGTACTCCCTTGCCAGGTTTCTCCCCCAAAGGCCAAAACACCTCCAGTGTTCAATGAATAAAGAAATACTCTCACAAACCAAACTTACACCACTTTCTTGAAAAAATCAAGAACATTCAGACTTTATCCCAAATTAAAACTCCTCAAACACAATCTGAACAATAGTCAATCAATTTATCCAAATAAACAACAATATCGAACAAGGTTACACTTACCCTACTATAACTAAACCATTAGGCACTCTCCAATATCAATGTTTACCCAAGGTATATGTAGGTAGTTAGATATCTCCGAATGATAATACCTACTTCTCATACAAGACCCAGGAAAAATCTGATTTACTCGTATGAAGAGACAAAATGGGCTCCCCTCTATAAGAGACAACTTAAAAAAAATTCCCGAGATAGAATCAAGACACTAACAGGGGGAGGCCCAAACAGACTCCCTAGTACAAGGGGTATACATCCATTAGAAATTTAAAAAATAATATCCATGATACCCATGGTGGGTCTCCCCACCATAAGAACCAAACATCTTAACCGACCGGTGTGGGCCGACATGAAAAGACCCCAAAATTAAAGAGTTAGGACAATCACGTGGTTAGTCTGCAAAGTTTGGGAAACTGTGCGATAACTGTGTGGATCCTTATATCTTAATGGTTTTTTGTTCTTGGTTATAACTAACCATGTGAAAACCGTGTTCTCAACTTGTCTAGCCAAATTTCCAACCATTCTCTAAAGACTCAATGAAATCCAAAGGGGGGAATAACATTGTGTGATGACATGGGTACAAGACCTTCCACCTATTTCCACCGAACGGGAACAACAGAAGATATATGATGACACCAAAGGTTTAGACTCTTCCTATAATTCATACTGAGGATAGAACTTTTTACAAGGGTTTAAACAACCATGGGATATCCCTTGACTATGAGCCATCTTTTCTCTGAGACTTATGGTTGGAGCTCAAGTGATTGAAGCATCTTCGGCCTCGCAGTTAGGCTTTGGAAACCCCCTGAATGATAATTCTTCTTTCAGTGTATCCAACAACTATACAAAAATCCCCAATAAGTTTTCCAAGACATAACACATTCCAAAATCACTTTACCCTAACCCAATATTTCACTGAAACAAGGGCTTAGAAGATGCACACACATCACACCTTGTTTCTTCAGGTGAGAAACAATAGAAGTAAAGAAAACTTATACTCACTATCCTCTAAAATGAAAGATTTTGATGTTTTCCCAAGGGAGACATTCTCCCAACATAACAGAGATTGTCATAGAATTGCATCAATTTGACCTTTATGGTCAATCGAGCACATGACATCACACGGTGTCACTAAATATGACCATTGCGACTGATATGAACAATGCATAGAGATGGAACTTATACAACATCCCCAAAAACACACAATTATAGAAAGTGGCCACAATATCCTCTCGTGACCACATTTCTCACATAGGTAGTTTAATGTGAACTCCTTCTTCGAAGAGACTACGAAGGACTGAGAGGACCTCTTAGACACCATCCAGTTACCCATCTTGGATAACAACCCAAGACCACTTCAACCTTTGGAAAATCAGGAAACTTAAGAAGCTAAGGTCTCTTTAAACGTTTCATGATCACTCTCCCACTAAAAGATGATACACAAAACCAATAAAGGAAAGGTTGTAGACTCAATCAAAAAATATCAGGAAAAAGATTCCTTATATTGATCAACTGGAGGGTCTTTAAATGGTGAAACAATCCAAGTTGAACTTCAGTTATGCAATAACCCTTAATGGGGAATAAATTATTCATCGATTGAACCAAAAGACCCAACCAAGATGGTACATTGGTAAATATATACCACAATACATATCCAAACACAAGAAGGGAACCACCGTAAAGGCATCCCAAAACATTTTTCAAAAGAGACCACTAATCGTCCCTACAACACAGCTTACCGACCAAACACAAACCCAAAACACAGTTCAAACAGGATGGGTTCTTAGAATAAAAACATCCCACAACATCAACATTATCAAAAACCCATAATACAAACCATACCAAACTATTCATCAAGACATCATGTTTTTCTTTAAAACCATTTCTTTGAAAACAAACGGTTTTGTAGTAATCATATCCACCAATGGTACCCCATGGGCCTCACACATGCATGTTTTTGTGCCACACCAGGCACCCTCCTCATATCCATCCCAAAACTCATCCAGTCATTACATCAACCATCCATCATCCCATATAACCCCATGCATGTGGTAACTCATGGAAACACCAAAGGTTAACCAAAACAGTCAACAAACACATCCTTTTTCTCAAAACTTCTAACCAAGAGATCCAAATCGCAATTCAAATATTACTAAAATTTTCAGAAAGACATGACCATTTATACAATAACTCAATATCATGTTTTTCACATCAATTTCATAACATCTCATCCCATCAAAACACCCTATGATAATTTAGAAAACTCTATTGGAAACACTTTTTCAAAACCAACTTCAGTATAGTTTCTACTTTGAAAAGAGGTGTAAGAACACCATTTTACATTTCAAAATAATTCTGAATATTCAGTTCCACTATTTCATAAATCAAAACATTCCATATTTATTTGAAAAGCATTTCACAAAAACTTTACACTTCTTAAAACCAAGTCACTTTAAAACCAATGTTCGATGATTTCAAAACTAAAGAACAAAAGACAATGTGAGTGGAAACTAGTTTTAGTGGGTGACTTGGAAATATCATTGGAAGCCATATTAAAATCACTTCACTACACTGAGAGTATTCTAGGGAATATCCCCAGCTCCAAATGGATTTCTAGGCCCTGCGAGCTTACTGATACCATTAACCCAACTCTCTTTTCATTTCCCCTAATCATCATTAAACTAAGAAAACCAAAGGACTCCGAAAGGTCCTGACTTCCCCTAAGTAATTGAATCCCATAATAAGGTGTGGTGATCATCCACACTACTCATAACTGAAATTCCAAGTCCTGAAAATTTTAACTCCAAACTATCCTGACTGTTCTTCAAATAACATGACCCAAAGAGAGGGAACCTCCTTTGATACCATTTTGTCATGAACCGAATCTGGTTTCCACTATTACCAGCACCAAACCTGACCTGTTTCAAGGTCTGAAGGGAGTTCCCTATCCCCATGGTCTGGCACAAGTGTCTGGGTATCATGAATTTAGTTTTTGGAATGATTTACCTGAGTATGAAAGCATAAAACACTAAAAGAAATCCATAATATAAATCTGAAATTTTTTAGCCAAACAAGTCTTAAGAAAAAAAACCATAACTGAATACATTGGATTAAAGATAATACAAGTTTCCAAAATACAAATTAATATAGTATAAAGATAGAACCATGGACTCCACACGACTAGGGTTCATCGACCACAAGTCGTCTCTACAACTCCGCCCCAAGGATGGGGACTAACACCCCGAACCGCCATCACCCTTATCCTTTCCTTTACCTGAGTCAACATAACCAAGTCTACTTACACCCGAGGGGTGTAAGTAGGGTGTGATCCTAAGCCCAATAGGATACCACCCAATGATTCCAAATAGGATGCAATATAATGTGAAAAAGCAAGCAGTTTTAGTACGCAAAGAAAGGTGGTGATAAAATCCAAGAAATACATCTTTCAATTGAAAACATTTTTCTAGCTAAAATTTTTAGAATGATCACACATTTAAAAAGACATGTTATATACTTTTAATTACTTCCAAAAACACAAAAATATGATGGGAAACACCACAAACACAATGAGAAACAAAATCGAGAACACCCCCTAGGCACTAGATAGTCCTGGGCCCCATGTACCTCATACCTCGGTGTAAAGTAACCATAGTAAAATATGTTCTCATACACGAGAAACTAGTAGGGAACATAACCGTAACCTATTGGTCCCCAATAATTATACACATATTTTAGTTAGTTATTTCTTTATCCAAATTCTATGTGAAACAGGGACAAAGCCCATTCGGTCCACTAGTCGTACTAGTACACATCAGCCCCACCTAGGTACCCGGGCTTCCCCCTTTGTGCTCAAACAAATTCAGCATGCCACATGCATCCATTTTCATATGAAAACACCAATACGGGTCAATTACAAAAAAATATAGTAGCTATACACACTTTATATCATATAAAACACACAAGAAAAAACTTTGATTTTCCATAAAACAATTTCTCAAAAACCCGCATTGGTTTGCACCCAACACTCCCTAAAACCGCACTTTGCACACTATATGCACACCTATAAGTTACCAAAACAGAACAGTAATCCTTATAAATTTCCATTAAAACAAAAAATCAATTTTATGGCAGCCCTATGTGAACCAAGAAATGTAATCTTTGTAAAACTTCCATTTTTAAACAAACATGACACTTAAAGTTCACAAGTTCCACAACACCATTAAAACCAACTTTCGCAGCAACAAACAAAAGGGATAAACATTAAAAATAGTATTTTTAGCCCTATTACATCCCGATAAAATGAAATAAGTGGTGATAGGGAATCCCCAAAAGAACCAACAACAGACTTCCTTGAAAAAACCCTAATTTCACCTAAATTTGGCATTAAAAATTCATTTGCATTACAAAAACCACTAAAACTATTTTTTGCAGCAACCATAAAATTAAATGTACATGAAAATGTCATAAAACAGAAAGTCAATCCATATATATTTCATACATATGGAATCACCTACCAAATTAGTTAAAACCTTGAATCCTTTGTGCGAAAATCAAATCGCACCACCGCCGCACCAAGTGGGACCTAGATCAAAACTAAAACAACAATAAAAGACCAAAAAAACCTAAGGTTAAACCCTAGGTTCAAAAACCTACCCCCTGGTTATTTTTCAATTCAAGAAAATGGAACAAAACCCTAAACAAATAGAATGAAATCCTAAGCGATTTGAAGGGGGAATGAAATGGACTAACTTACTTGAGAAATATTGAATGAATCTCCCTAAAACACCAATAGATAAAATTTAAAACGGCCAAAATTCATGCGTTGTCCGAACAAGAATTAGGAGGTTATTTATAAACTGTAACTAAGGGAAAAGAGTAAGAATTAAGTGTGTTTTGATGGAATGAACTTACCTCCTCAAATCTGGTAGAGTTTAGAAACCCTAAGCAGTTCATCCTTAAATCACGATGCCTAAGGGCTTAAAAGAAGGAGGAAAGAGGCTGGGGCACGACAGGGTGTAATGGTCTCGTGTGAGAGTTGTAATCACAGAAAAATACATAATATTGAATAAGTTATTAAATAAATAAAATTAATTTTTAAAACTGGATATGGGCTTCCAGGAAGGCCCAATCCCTTAAATAAAAAACAAACTAAACCTTGGTTATTTATTTATAAAGGCTCTAAATTTTAATTTTAGTGTTAATATATCAGGGGAGGATATTTAGGAGTTGGAATCAGTGAAAAATATTAAAAAATGAAAATGTTATAAAAAAACAGAATTTATTTTTAAATCTGGAATTGGGCTCATGGTTTGGCCCAATTCATGAAAACTCACATATTCTTCATAAAACCTTTGAAACCCCCAAAAAAAGCATTAATGTAAATTAAAATAAAAAAATACATTTAAAATAATCTTTGTATGTGAAAAAAAACCACATCCATTTTCTAGTATCTATATAGTAATTTATTTTTTTGAAAATTATACATAATTTTACTTTACAAAAAACATAAGATGATTTCCACGCATGAAAAAGGTAACTCTTGAATCAAAATAATATGAAATTTTTATGAAAATATAGAGTTATAAATACATTAAATTTCATGATTAAAATGCTAAAAACATTCCACGGTAATTCATGTGCCACATAAAACAAAATAGGTGGTGGTTATAACCTGAGTTATAAATAATGAAAATTGAGATGAAAACCCCCACTTATGGATTGGGTAGAAATTAAATCATAACCTATTGGAATATAGGGCTTAAAAATGATGTTAAAATACCGTTAATAAAGTAATTTTGTGATATTACATCATAAATAGGTTTTATATACACCACATAAATGAAATTAGCTTCCTAATAAAAATTATATCTCAGTTAGAGGAATTTGAGATGGAAAAACCTCACCACTTATAATGAATTATATTAACATAATTTAATTTCAAGTATCATCAACAAAGATATATGAATCACTTAATTCAAAACCCATCTCGTATTATTTTTTATTTAGATTCTTCATAAATGGTCATTCTCTACTTGAATTATTATGATTTCCCACATCGGTGTTTTTAGTTTGGATAGTTTGTAAAAGTTTCATAATAAATGTGTTTATATTCATTATTATCCCAAATATAATTATTAATATGTCATTAAATATATTTTTATATTTTATTTATAATAATCTGTGATTTTTTAAAATCCTTTCATGAGTGTTTTATACCTTAACCAGGAATATAAAGTTGATAATAAGCATGTTTTGGTGATTTTTGACGAATGGGGGAGTTTCCTTATTTGATGAGTTAGATATTGATATAATAGCTCTTGAATTGAAAACATAATATTTATTTTATCATCTATATAATATTATACCAATAGATAAGTTATAATTTTCATCCATGACATAAATTTATAGTATTGGTCTAGTAGGTAGTTAAACCAACCCAAACATGAAGCAACCATGATTAGTGGATGATTATGATATGGTTTAGTTATAATATCATTATATATTGACTAAGATTGTATTATTTAGTTTTTATTAGTATAATATATCACAAATTTATTGAATTATAATATTCCTTGTTGGATATGAAAACAATACAAAATTTGAAAAAATGATTATCCTCTTAGTACGCATATTTTAAATGAATAAACTAATGATGATTGTTTGTTGATCATATAATTAGTAGGATATAAAGTTTTACATTCCATACCCTTAATTATATCATGAAAATACTATTTAACTTTCAATATCATCCTTATATACAACCTTATAATATGGTTAAGGAAAACAAAATATTTTGCGTCGTGGAATCGATAGTTCGTATAACACATGAATAGAGGTTTTTTTCTTAATAGATGTGGTATATGAATAAATAATTATAATACCATTAATATAGTAACATTAAATTACAAAAATTATAATAATAATATTATATTATTTTTATATAATAAATTTTATATAATATAATTTAGTATAAAACTAAGTAGTTGATAATACTCATGTCAGGGACATGATTTTCCCCTAGAAGGCTCATTGAATTTAAAGGGCTTAGGCAAAATAAGATTGGAAATTTTATTATTTTATTCAGATAGGGTTATAGGGAGATAAAAATGGAAAAAATTAAATGATAAATTCAAATTTTATGTGTGTCGTGATGTGGTTAATATATTCCAATTTTATAAGTGAAGGGAATTATAGTTTTGCAAACACGTTTACATGTTTCAGTAATTCCATTGAACTATTCTAGGTTCAATGGATAAAAATGGAAAAATCATTATGTTAAATAAGTTTTGTTTGATCATAATATCAACCTTTCTATTATAGGAATATTTTTTTAATTTTTTAGGACTTTTACACAAGTTTAAACTCAATTTACCCCTTTTTACTTTTATCTTGGTAATTAATTTCCAAACTTAGTAAAAAAATTAGGAAAAAGATTAATATTGTTTATATAACTAATTTTATACTTATAATTTAAGTTTTTAGGATCATTTTATAGAAATAAAAATTTTAAATGTGTTCAAATTTATTTTTCAAATAAATACGCTTAATAACATAAAAGCCATTTTTTGTGAAAAAATGTTTTTAATATTTAAATTCATATACAAGGTAAAGTTATTTTTGTTACTTATTTTAAAAGAATATATTGATTTATTATAAAATAAAAAAATGTTCTGGTACTTTTAGAGAAATATAATGAAGAACCTTTCTTGAAAATACCTGATTCTATAGAAAGACCAAAAATGGTTTTTATATTAAAGAAACATTTTAATTAATTAATAAAATGTTTTTGATATGTTTTATAAGTTTAATTAATATTTAAAACTATATAATGGTATTTTTTTAACTCATATTTTATTTATTTTACGGTTTTATGAACTTCTATTTCATTCTTACATAATTGAACTGTTAAAAAAATTATAAGTTTCATGAGAACTTCAATTTTCAAATAAAAACAAAACATTTCATAAAAAGATCAGAAATTCATAATAAGATAATATTGTTATGATGAATTCAATAATATAATTATATTAGTCAATTTAAAATTTGAAAAAATTACTTTTCAATAAATTCTACAATAAAGGATATTTAATGGGTGCATTTGGGAAATATTTTATGATATAGTATTTACCTGCTACATTAGAGTCATAAGGTGTTACCGAGATTGTATAGTTTTCTTTAGTAATAACATCCATGTCTGGAAAGGAAAACTGGATTCATTGCCAATAATATATGTACCTAGGATAAATAAAACTGAAAAGGGCATGCTGGGTATTCATTCAATCATCACCTGGTGCATGACAAAGATCCCTACCTAACACATGGTTTGAAAAAAGTGGGGTTATGCTTTAATTAATCATATTCTAATTACAATAAATTATGATAGATTTATTATGTTAATGGATAAGGATAATAACTATGAGAGAACCCAACCTAAAAAACTATATTCAAAGGATGGTGATTTAGGTTTAACTGACAAAAAATTTGATGGAGTTCAAGAGTAAGTCATTTCACGATTTATTTTTCATATGATCATTTATGAAAATTCAATAATGATGTAAATAATTCAACACTGAATTTAATATCTTTTTTAATAATGGTCGGAACCCAGAAGTAATCAAGTAAAAACTGGGTTTTAGGGATAATGAGATGATTACCTCTACGAAAAACCCATTAGCATGGGAGAAAGAGTGATATACATTGGGATTATTCCAAACAAACTATCATGACATATGATTAAAAAACTCAAAATAATAAAATTCCCAAAAAAACCAAATAAGAGAATGATGTAGTCTTGTATAAGTTCATGTTAGGTCTTGGAGAGGTGATGGAAATGAACAAGTGGGGTTGGACGTTCTTTCTTTAAAAATTAATCTGAGTATAAACTTAATGAGAGGAAATTTAGTAGTTCAAATAATAAATAATTCATTTGTACCAATATAATAAAATTGAGAGATAAAATATAAACAATATTATATGAACATATGTTTGGACGTAAATAATACTATGTTGACTCCTCACACACCAACCCGGTGTTTGAAACCTGCTATGGTATATCACTTTAGAAGGAAAGTGAAAACTATTTACTTTTGACTTTTTCACAGATGGAGGATCAGCCCAATTCCTTTTACTTTTACAAGTTCATAAAAACTATCTTTTTAGAAGAGAATACCCAACCTAGAATTTTATATACTAAATCCTAACCTCTTACCTTTTTTGAGTTTAAAAATAGCCTAATATTTTATAGATGAAGACCAACCAAGACTTTAATAGGATTATTCTTAACCTATTCCATGTTATGGGTAAAGACGAACCAAGTCTTCTTAGGGGATAGACTAAACCTAGGCTCTTACAGGAGCAATCCTTTGCTATGTTATTTTAAAGATTAAGAAAACCTTCTCTTATAAGGGTATATACTATAACAAATCTTCTTAGGGGAAACCAAACCCATACATACATTTTGTTAAGTTAAAACAACCCCATGAAAGAATAGATAAGTTTATACAATACAACCTAGATAGTTATAGAACAATGAAAGAATAAAACAAGTTAACCTAGTGAATAATTGTTGATGAAGATGCTAGGGTCTAGATCAGGTAGTTCTTAGGCCCTTTAAGATTATGAAATAGTGAAGATATGGAATCTGATAGGGTACTTTAGCAAGTATATGAACAATAAATCTTTAGGACTTTATTACAAACTATATAGTAAGAATGATTAAAATTAGAGTCACATCTCTCAATCAATACCATATGCCTTAGTCTTTTTATACACCAATTACAATGAATATTTTCTTAACTTTAAACTCCATGATTCTAAATCATAAATTACATTAATAATATCTTCAAATTTAGGTAGCTTTTAATTATTCAATGATAATGAAAATCATGCTACACACAAATAATAATTATAATAATAAAAATTTAATACAATATTAAATATATCCATAAATTTATATAATAAATTCTTTCAAATACACCCATAAATAATTCTAGGATAACTCTTTATATTCCATATTCAAATTTAAACTTTTCTCATAGTTATTTTCGAGAAAAATGATCCAAATTAACTCTCTATTGATATCAATTTATAAAAAATTAAAAAAATTAGTTAATAATATGCATTAATATCCATGTAAATTTTGCTAATAATTATAAATGAAGTCTCTATATACCAATTTAAAACTTGAATATTACAAGTACCAAAAATTAATCATGAATATCTATACACGCTTAATCCCATGTGAATCATATTTAATTCCTCATAAAAAATTATAAATTTTTTGCATAGATTTAAAAATAATAATAAGTAATTATAGGACAAAAAACACTAACTATATCTATAATAAACATGCATCAAATTGAAAAGTCATGTATTATGTAAAAAATAGAAACCTTCCAGGTTTTATAATATCCTATGCTAAATCACATAACCATTTAGTAAAATATATATAGGGGGTTTACATAGTATATTATAAATGGGATTCATGTAGGTTAATATATGAAGTTGAATCTATGTAAGGAATTTAATATAGCAGATTTCACATTGGTGATTCTTGAAATTTGTGGCCTGCTATATTTTATAAATATCCAAACATAGAATTGACCATCAAAACGGTATAATCGACTATAGGTACAATTGAATTATATTTACTTATAATCAGTAATAACATTAATCAAACTTCTATATGTTATCTTATCATAATAATAAATTAAAATGATAATTATGTAAAAATATATAATTATAACTTAAAACATACCGCGAATTCTTTATAATTACTAAATTCATAAATATTGATTCGGATTTTTATTTATTCTAATAAAATATTGATATTATTTATCTTGAAAATGATAATAACTTAATTTGTATCTTTTATCCCAAGTTATAGTAAAAATACAGAAGGTAATTTCCGTCACGATAGGTCCCACAATAAGTTCCATGGTAGGTTGACACTGTCTGGTGAGACGGTCAAATGACATGGCAATTTGACTGCATTGGTAGTTTTCATGATCAATACATTTTGTTCATGATGTAGGTTGGAAAGGTTAGCTGACAATGTCATGTGACACAGTCATTTAACTCCCATGGTAGGTTCCATGGTTAGTATATTTTGTTCATGTGGTTGGTTGATGTGGTTAGTGGACTCCCACACTAGGATCCATGGTCAGTACATTTTTTCCATGTGGTTAGTTGACATGGGGAGTTAAAACGCACGGCCGATTGTCGCCTATCGACCGGTCAATGTTTTGGTGCTCTGCTAATGTGTATAGCAGCACTCGGGTCGAATCCTCGGTGATGATAATTTGTAATAGTCGTTTGTTTTTAGTTAATTGTATTCTGATGGGGGGGTTTGTTTGCAGAGCTTATGAAATGATTTATGGATGGTTTTTGATTTAACAAATTGATAAATATTGGGGTGAGTTTATCATTAGGTTAGTTAAGCTTGTGATATCCTTGAGCTTTGCTTTATATTGCATTTAAATTAACACCCATGTCACAAGATGATGTTGATTAGAATTCCTAAGTGTTAAGGCTTTAAACCAAGCCTTAACTTAACTTAAGGTTATAATCTCAATCAGATATTATTTATGGTGGGGTATTTATAGTTCCAATAATCCATGGAAACCACATGTTAAACAAAACAAGTCATTAATCCATGACATGTTAAGTCCAACATAAACAATGTTAATTCAAAGAATATTCATTGAGCAGAAGCTCCCAATCACTTAACATAACTAAATTATAACTCACCCCAATGAAAGATTTACTCAGACATTTGTGTTATTAATAATATGGTTATAATGATTATGATTATAAATTAATAAGAGAAGAAAAAGAAAGGGATAAGAAAAGAGTGGTACGTCGACACACACACACGAACAATGATGATAATTAAAAACATACTTTCGATTGAATGAGGAAGATAAAGAAGGGAAGGGGATTGAACTGAATTTAAACTATTTTAAGAACATTAATATTAAAATAGAGAAGGTGGATGAGAATAAGAGATATTTAATAAGTAACTTTCATTAAAACGGAATTACAAAGAAAGAGACTTACAAAATTACAAAAATGAAGAACACGAAATTAAGTGAAAAAAAAGAGAGGAGGAAAGGTCTCTCAAGTGAAAAAGTGAGTATGGAAGATCCTCCCAAGCCTTTTTAAAGGCCTTGGTCATGCCAATATGTTCTCCTCTCTTCTGAAATGCCAATCCCTCTCAAGGAGAGAAGGGGAGAGTATTTATAGCCCAAGGAGTGGATTGTTTGCATTCCCAATCTGTCCCTCCACTTTCATCGCCAATTTGGCTATTCAGACAGCATAATCATCAAATATCTCCTTCAAAGTTTTAGTCAGTAATCTTGTCCGACTACAATCAAATTTTGGAGTCATTTGGACTTAGGATCAAAAGTTATGGCTGGTTGATTAAACAAAGTTAAACTGTCTATTTCAATCCAGTCTTTTTGAATTCCATAATGTGAAAGGGTTTTTGAATATGAAGATTCTTTCAAATCCAAATGGTTTCTTCAAAAAAAGCCGGCCGCCTATATCTTCTCTTTCACACTGAAAAATCTCAGATCTATTTGATGCTTACATCATGAGATATGTCCTGAATACTATACTGATTTTAATTCTCGGCCAGAATGGTGGGCTGGACTTCAAAGCATATGTCGGGCCCCTTTTTTTGGAGTTGGGCCTTGAAATATTTATCAAAGATGACATGTAGTGTCCCCCAAATTATGGTGGAGATTTAATGTTTTTGGACTTCTGGATTGAGCCCAGTAAATCAATCTTCAAGGCTGGTCCAGTTTGTTCACAGATTCATTGATCTTGTTTGTGAGGACCATATGGCCCTTAAAATGGTAGCATTGGATCATTGTACCTTCTAATGAAATGTTTTATATTGAATGGAGAATCCTACAAAATAGGAACCACACAATTTGAATCAGTATAGTGAAAGTTATTATTAAAACATTAACCTGACTCAATTGGACTACTTCTAAAAATTCTCAAAAATTATATTTAATATTAAAACATTAATATTTCACACAAATTATGCACATTTCATATAAAATAAGTAAAGGGGGAATATAATAAGTCATGAAAATATTAATAACATCAACTCCCCCAAACATAGTTTTGTGCATGTCCTCATGTGCAACAAATATAAAAACATGACAATCATTTTTACTCACCAATAGATATTAAAATTTTGTTTTCTCTAATCAGGGGAAGTTTAGACTATTTCACTCATCCATTTTGAGTTCCACCACATGTTTTTACAGAAACAATGTTCCAAAACTAATTCATTTTTTCATGATCAAATTTAGAAATGGAAAATGTGGACACTCAAAACTCACACCTCTCAAGATGATAAAATTCATTTGTGGAGGTTCACTCTTTCACCAACCAAAAGTGAAAATCTTAGAGTTTGAAAAGAGCTCTCAGCTTAAAATCCCTATCCAAAGTGAACAAGAATCAAGAGGTATTTTTAATGGGGTTTTTCTGTGGCTATGGGATGGTAGGAATATAATGTCCATGAGAGAGAATAAGAGGGTTAAAATACCAACATAGAAAAACAATGCACATTTTTTTTGAAATAAAACATAAAAGGAAATGAAAACACATATTTACAAGGGAATGATTGTGTGAAGAAAGACACAATAGAGGAAGAAAATATTAAGGTGATGAGAAGATGAAATATTTACAAACCACCAAACTTCTCCCAATGATATAAGAATATAATGCAAGTGTTCTTTTTTCCTTTTTTTCTTTGATTTTTCGAAAGTTGACCTTGAGACAGATATCACACTCATATCCCAACCCATGTTTGATCTCCTCACGACACTAATTGTAATAGTTATAACAAGATAAAAGGTTGAGGAAGAGTGATTTTTGACCTACCTAAGACACAACCCATTTGTTTCATTTTTTTTATTTTTTATTTTTTTTTAATTTTTTTTAACACTTTTCAATATCATTTGTACAATACATTCAATGAATGAAAACCTCCCCCCCCCCCACACTAAAATGGATTCTTGACCTCAATCATATGATAACACACCAGAAAGTAAGGAAATGATACCCAAAAATTAAATCCATTCCCCCCCACACACTTAAAGTACAAAAACTTATGCAATGAAAATCCATGTTGATATTAGGTGGGATAAGGTATTGGTCTTGTAATGTGGCTATCAAAGAAAAGGTTTTCATAGGCTTGAAGGGGCTTTCAAAAGGAGGATTAATGTAAGGGTAATGAGAGGCTATTGGTAATTGTGATTCTCATGTGGTTCAGAAAATTCCTCTATCATATTAATGCACACTAAGGCAGGAAATTCAGCTCAAAGGTCCACAAACTCAAGACTCACAAATGGGGGTGAAAACACACATTTTGAAAAGATAGCCTTAGGTGGCCTTGGCATGAAAGCAATTGTTTGTTCTCACGGTTTGGGAAAAGCATTTTCCAAATCAAAAATTGAGCATTCAAAATTTGTTAATTTTGACACAAAATTCTTTATCCAAAGTCATGATGAAAATACAAAATTTTTGATATGAAAACATGTCTGTTAACTCCCCAAAATGGTTGGACAAATTTTCAAAACTCGACGGTGAGTAAGTATGACTCTTTTTTTGTAATTTTTTTTATGTAATTGTGTGTTTTTGTTTTTTTTAGTTTTTAAGGTTTTTTTAAAATACACACCCACACAAGAAAGAGAAAAAGAAAGTGTTTGATGAATAAAGTGGTAAAAAAAATTAAAGAGAGAGGAAGAAGAATAAATAGGTATAGAGAGGAAGAGATAGAGAGAGAGTTAAAGGGAAAGAGGTGCCCCCCAGTTTGGATTTTATGGGTTTCCATCTCCATCCAGTGGTGGGTCTACTGTGGATCCAATGGAAGTAGATGATGATTTAGGATTGTGTGTCCTCTCATAGTGATGCTTCAACCGATGTCCATTTACTGTAAATTTCCTTTTGGAGGAGAGGTCTTGGACTTGCACTGCACCAAATGGGTAAACGTTAGTAATAACAAAAGGACCTTCCCAACGAGAATTAAGCTTACTTGGGTGAAGCCGAAATCGAGAATTGAAGAGCATTACCTTTTCACCTTTATGAAATACCTTTCTCAGGATGTGTCTGTCATGGAGTACCTTAGCCTTCTCTTTGTACATATTGGAACTCTCATAGGATTCAAGTCGATGCTCCTCCAGTTCATCCAATTGCAAAAATATTTCTTCACCAGATTTTTCAAGATCAAAATTACATGTTTTCACTGCCCAAAATGACTTATGTTGTATTTCAACTGGTAAGTGACATGATTTACCAAAAACAAGCCGAAAAGGAGACATCCCAATGGGTGTTTTATAGGCAGTTCGATAAGCCCAAAGTGCTTCACCAAGTCTTTTAGGCCAGTCTTTTCTGGTGGGTTTTACAATTCTCTCAAGCACCCTTTTCACTTCTCTATTAGAAATTTCATCCATTCCATTTGTTTGGGGGTGATATGCAGTTGAAGTTGTATGTACAACCCCATTCTTTTTCAGAATAGATTCCATGGTTCTATTACAAAAATGGGTTCCAAAGTCACTGATCAAGGAACATGGTGTGCCAAATCTTTGGAATATGTCGGTCTTTAGGAACTCACTAACAGTATGAGCATCATCCTTCCTAGTGGGTTTGGCCTCAACCCACCTTAAAACATAATGTACCGCAAGAAGAATGTATGATAATCCATTGGAAGGGGGAAATGGTCCCATGAAATCAATACCCCAAACATCGAAGATTTCACAAAAGATTAAGGGATTTTGGGGCATTTCATTTCTTTTAGAGATTATGCCAAACTTTTGGCATGTGGGACATGATTGACAGAACTCATGTGAGTCCTTGAAGAGGGAAGGCCGGAAGAATCCAGAGTCTAAGACCTTTCAGAAGGTCCTTTGTGGTCCAAAGTGGCCACCACCAGGCATTTAGTGATTGAATTCTAAGATGGAAGAATATTCATCTTCATCAACACATCTCCTAATTACCATGTCTACCCCATTTTTCCAAAGTTTATTTTCTTCCCAAAAATAGTATTGTGAATCACTTTTCAACTTCATTTTGTGTTCTTTTGAAAAAATTTCAGGAAAAACACGAGAAACCAAGTTATTTACAATTGGGGCATACCATGGTTGTTTTGGAGTGAGAGATGAAAGGTTCTCAATTGGAAATTCAGGATCAATGATTTCAGAATGAGGAGAATTAGGAATTCTACTCAAGTGACCAGTCACGGGGTTTTCTTTTCCAGGTCTATCTTTGATTTCAAGGTCAAAATCTTGGAGAATTAGAATCCATATTATTAGCATTGGTTTGGAATCACTTTTCTTGAGTAAGAACTTAATAGCAGAATGGTCTGTGGAGATGATGATTTTGGCACCTAAGAGATAGGGCCGAAATTTATCTAAGGCATAAACCACAGCTAAAAGTTCCTTTTCAGTCACAGTGTAGTGAGATTGAGTTTCATCCAATGTTTTTGAGGCATAATAGATGACATGGGGAATTTTTTCTCTTCTTTGACCAAGAACAGCCCCAACAGCTCTATCAGAAGCATCACACATTAACTCAAAGGGTAAGGACCAATCTGGGGGTTGGATTATCGGGGTAGATGTAAGAGCAGTTTTGAGTTCAATGAAGGCTCTCTTGCAAACCGCATCAAAATGGAAGGTGACATCATTTTGGAGCAATCGAGTGAGTGGGAGGGAAATCCTACTGAATTTTTGGATGAATCTCCGATAGAAACCGGCATGAACGAGGAATGATCGTATGTCTCGAATATAAGTGGGTTGAGGAAGTGATTGGATCACTTCAATTTTGGCAGGATCAACTTCAATACCATCTTTTGGAACTATGTGCCCTAGAACAATCCCATTAGCTACCATGAAGTGAAATTTTTCAAAATTTAACACAAGGTTTCACTTGACACACTTTTGAAGGACTAGAGAGAGTGAATGCAAGCATGACTCAAATGACTTGACATAAATGGTAAAGTCATCCATGAAGACTTCCATGTAGTGTTCTATGAATTCTGAAAAGATACTCATCATACACCTCTGGAATTTTTCAGGAGAATTACAAAGGCCAAAAGGCATTCTTCTATATGCATATGTTCCAAACGGGGCATGTGAAAGTAGTCTTTTCTTGGTCCTGAGGTGCGATTGGGATTTGGAAGTAGTCAGTGTATCCATCAAGAAAGCAATAGTGTGACTTTCCGGCCAATATTTCTAGCATTTGATCAAGGAATGGAATATGGTAGTGATCTTTTTGGGTTTCAACATTCAATTTTCGATAATCGATGCATACACGCCATTTGTTCTTCACTCGAGTTGTGACTACCTCTCCATGTTCATTTTTGACAACAGTTATCCCACCCATCTTAGGTATAACTTGAATTGGACTAACCCATTCACTATCATAAATTGGGTAGATAATACCAGCTTGAAGAAGCTTGGTGATCTCTTCCCTAACTGCCTCAAGGATGAGTGGATTGAGTCTTCTTTGTGGTTGTTTAATTGGTTTGGATGATTCCTCAAGATGGACGTGATGCATGAAAAGGGCAGGGTTGATTCCTGGTATGTCATCTAGGGTCCAACCTAAGGCCTTTTTGTTTTCCTCTAACACTTGAACAAGTTTGGACTCCTTTTTTTCAGTATGTGTCGCAGAGATAATGACAGGATATGAGTGATCATGGAAGAGGAATGCATATTTCAGGTGTGCAGGAAGAGGTTTCAGATCAATCTCATCTTTCACTTTTGGGCTAGACAACTCAGAAATGGAGTAAGGGACTTCAGTTTCTTCAAATTCATTTTTCTCATTGTTGTCCAAGGTGGAGCAGTAGAGATCAAAGTTGATGTGGGATTCAAGATAGTTTTCAAGTTCCTCTAGATTGATGGAGTCTATGAATGAGAGGTCCACATCAACTTCACCATTTATGACTTTGTTAATCATGGTGCATATTTTCACAAGATCCTTTATCATTAGAACATGAAGAACATGGTTGATTGGGGTTCGATTGACTCTTAGAAGTTTCCTCAGAAGCATGGATTGAGAATGCATAGTGATCCTCAGATGGGTATCGCATGGCTTGGAAAATGTTGAACTCGACCAGTTGGTCACCGAATTCCATGGATAAGATACCTGAATGGACATCAATCTTGGTTCTCGCAGTCATGAGGAATGGTCTTCCTAGAATTAGGGTAGATCGAGAAGAGTTCGTCTCACCTTCCATGTCAAGGACATAGAAATCCGCAGGGAAGATAAGATCATTGACTCGGACAAGGACATCCTCAATCATTCCCTCAGGACTGGTTGTGCTTCGATTGGCTAACTGAATGACAACACTTGTTGGGTGCAAGGGACCTAGACCAGGGTTGGAGATTATGGATTTGGTCATGACATTAATTGAGGCTCCTATGTCTATGAGTGAATCATCAAAGTTGGAACTTCCAATTTTTCATGGAACTGTAAAGGTCCCTGGATCTTTGCACATTATGGGAATAGACTGCTGGGTGGAAACATTTTCGAAGGTCCTAATTTGCCTCTTATTGGTACACAACTCCTTGAAAAACTTGGAATACTTAGGAATTTGTTTTATGGCATCTAAGAGGGGAATGTTGACTTCAACACGTCTAAACATGTCGATCATTTCAGGATCAGGTTCAAAGGACTTCCTTGGTTTAGAAACAGCTTGTGGAAAAGGAATTGGGTTCCGAAGTGGAATGGAAGGAGGTGAGGGAATGGATTCAGATTCCTTTTCAATTTTCTTTTTCTTTTCATTTTCTAGGTCAACATTCAAAGAAGGTTTTGAAGATTTATCTTGAGGCATAGCAAGTTGCTTTCCTGATCTAAGTGAAATTGCACTTACATTACCCATGTGGTTGGGTAATGGTTGAGCTGGGAGTTGGGAAGAATTTTATTGTTGTTGCTGGCTCAGGTGGGATACAAGTTGACCTATTTGAGTTTCAATGTTTTTAAGGTTAGAACGGGTGAAGGAGGCAAGATCTTCCACTGCACTTTCCCATGGTTTCTTGGAAGAAGATGCTTGTCCTGGATTGGGATTACCTTGATTTTGGTTCTTGGGAAAAGCGATTGTATTGGGTTGGGAATTGGAAAGGCTCATTCGGATAGTGGAATCCAGAAGGAGGATTGTTCCTTTAAGGTTGAGGAACAAAATGATAAGGTTGATGGAAGTTACCACCACCTTGACCATATTGGAATTGGTTTGGGTTTTGAGGAGGGAATTGAGGGGGTGAGATATGGGATTACCATACCTAAGGCCTTGGTTATAGGAAGAAGATAAGGGCTCAGAGTGAGGTTGGTTGAAGTTTCTAACAAACTGACCTGATTGTTGAGGGTTGGGGTTCCGCTGAGCATATGTTGCATTGAGCTCCATTGGTCTGGATGAATCAGATTGATCCTCTTGAAGTTGTGGACATGTGTTAGTTGGATGAGATGAAGAGTTGCAGATTCCACAGTTTTTGACAGGTCCAGGAAACATTGATTGCGGAGAAGATGAGGTTGGGGATTTGGTAGCCACCGCTAGTTGACACACAAGACCTGTAAGTTCACTCATCCACTCAGTCATCTTGTTAGGCTCTATGGATTGATTATCTTGGGATTGTTTGACTTGAGCATGTTCTCGAGTATGGAATTGTTGTGTGTTTTCATCCATGTTACTTATGAGATCTGTTGCAGCTGCAGGAGTTTTATCAACAAGAGCATCGCCACTTGCGGCATCAATAAGGGTTCTCTCCATAGCCAATAACCCCTCATAGAAGTATTGGATCAAGAGTTGGTCAGGGATTTGATGACGTGGGAAGGTTGAAACAATCTTTTTGAACCTCTCCTAGTACTCATGGAGTGATTCATTTGGGAATTGACGGATACCACTTATTTCATTTCGGATGGAAGCGGTACGAGAAGCAGGAACGAATTTTTCTTGAAAGAGATGCTTCATGTCATTCCATGTAGTTATGGAACCAGGAGGGAGGTAGTAGATCCATGACTTGGCAGAGTCATCTAGGGAGAAAGGTAATGCTCGGAGTTTTATTTGTTCTTCAGAAACCCCTTGAGCCTTCATGGTAGAGCACACTACTTGGAACTCTTTAAGGTGAAGATGTGGATCCTCACCGAATAGCCCATGGAAATGAGGTAGAAGATGAATCAAACTCGATTTGAGTTCGAAGTCAGCCTCTATGTTTGGATATTGAATACCAAGGGGTTGGTAATTCATATCAGGGGCAGCAAGTTCTTTCAATGTTTGTTCCCTAGGACTGGCCATATCAAATTCAATTGGTTGGATGTGGACTGGTTCTTGAATGAGTTGATTATCTCTTATGTTCCACCTAAGTCGACGAAGAGTTCTATCAATTTCAGGGTCAAACAAATCCGAGGGATTGTTTGGAAGGCTACGGGGCATTCAGAGAGATTTTGGAAGAAAGAGGAAGACGGGTTTTTCTTTGTATTTTTTTTCAGTTTTTTTAAAATTTTGTTTTTTTGGTTTTTATGACAATAACCAGAAACTAATGACTACTTAAAGCACCATCCCCGGCAACGGCGCCATTTGAAACGCATGGCCGATTTTCGCCTATCGACTGGTCAAAGTTCCGGTGCTCTGCTAATGTGTATAGCAGCACTCGGGTCGAATCCTCGGCGATAATACTTTGTAATAGTCGTTTGTTTTTAGTTAATTGTATTCTGATTGGGGGGTTTGTTTACAGCGCTTATGAAATGATTTATGGATGATGTTTGATTTAACAAATTGATAAAGATTTGGGTGAGTTCATCATTAGGTTAGTTAATCTTGTGATATCCTTGAGCTTTTCTTTATATTGCATTTAAATTAACACCCCTGTCACAAGATGATGTTCATTAGAATTCCTAAGTGTTAAGGCTTTAAACCAAGCCTTAACTTAACTTAAGGTTATAATCTCAATCAGATCTTATTTATGGTGGGGTATTTATGGTTCCAATAATCCATGGAAACCATATGTTAAACAAAACAAGTCATTAATCCATGACATGTTAAGTCCAACATACACAATGTTAATTCAATGAATATTCATTGAGCAGAAGCTCTCAATCACTTAACATACCTAAATTATAAATCACCCCAATGAGAGATTTACTCATACATTTTGTTGATTAATAATCTGGTTAAAATGACTATGATTATAAATTAATAAGAGAAGAAAAAGAAAGGTATAAGAAAAGAGTGGTACGTCGACACACACACATGAACAATGATGATAATTAAAAATGAACTTTCGACTGATTGAGGAAGATAAATAAGGGAAGGGGATTTAACTGAATTTAAACTATTTTAAGAACATTAATATTAAAATATAGAAGGTGGATGAGAATAAGAGATATTGAAGAAGTAACTTTCATTAAAACAGAATTACAAATAAAGAGACTTACAAAATTACAAAAATGAAGAACACGAAATTAAGTGAAAACAAAGAGAGGAGGAAAGGTCTCTCAAGTAAAACATGAGTATGGAAGCTCCTCCAAAGCCTTTTTAAAGGCCTTGGTCGTGCCAATATGTTCTCCTCTCTTCTGAAATGCCAACCCCTCTCAAGGAGAGAAGGGGAGAGTATTTATAGCCCAAGGAGTGGACAGTTTGCATTCCCAATCTGTCCCTCCACTTGCATCGCCAATTTGGCTATTCCGACAGCGGAGTCGTTAAATATCTCTTTCTTCAAAGTTGTAGATACTATTCCTGTCTGACTACTCTCAAAATTTGGAGTCATTTGGACATAAGTATCAAAAGTTATGTCTGGTTTATTAAACAAAGTTAAACTGTCCATTTCAATACAGTCTTTTTGAAGTCCATAATGTGAAAGGGTTTTTGAATATGAATATGCCTTCAAATCTGAATGGTTTCTTCAACAAAGCCGGAAGCCTATATCTTCTCTTTCACACTTCAAAATCTCAGATCGATTTTATGCTTAAATCATGAGATATGTCATGCATACTATACTCATTTTAATTATCGGCCAGAATGGTGGGCTGAACTTCAAATCATATGTTGGGCCCCTTGTTTTTAGAGTTGGGCCTTCAAATTTTTATCAAAGATGACATGTAGTGTCCCCCAAATTATGGTGGTGATTTAATTTTTTTGGACTTCTGGATTGAGCCCAGTAAATCAATCTTCAAGGCTGGTCCAGTTTGTTCATAGATTCTTTGGTCTTGTTTGTGAGGACCATATGACCCTTCAAATGGAAGCATTGGCTCAGGGTACCTTCTAATGAAATGTTTTATATTGAAAGTAGAATCCTAAAATACAGTAACCACAAAATTTGGATCAGTATAGTGACATTTATTATTAAAACATTAAACTGACTCAATTGGACTACTTCTAAAAATGCTCAAAAATTATATTTAATATTAAAACATTAATATTTCATAGAAATTATGCACCTTTCATATAAAATCAGTAAAGGGGGAATATAATAAGTCATGAAAATATTAATAACATCAGGATTTGACACAATGAGGTGACATTTTTTTTGGAATTGGTGCCCTAAAATAAACTCTGTTTGTACTTTATGATTACTTATATACTTAGTAGTTAATATTTATAAATTCCTTACCACATAATGATTTGTTTTTGCATGGAATTATATGTGATAATGTCCTAAGAGTAACTATCTTACTAAAAGGTCATAGAATATCCCTACAATGATGAGAACCTATAAGTTCTATGACACTATTAGTGAATTTATATGTTATGTAGCTAGATTATATCATTTAAGGGACACAAATGATATAGGATATCAAGGATAGAGACTCGTAGGACTATAAGGAACCTTCTTATGTTGTACGCCTATAGTAATGTCTAGGATAAAATTATAAGAATGATACCTTCCAATAGTAAATCCACATTTTTTAGTGTCATTGTATGTTATTATCCAAGGATGTGTGTATTGATTATTATACTATAAGATTATTATTAATGAGTATTATGACTCACACAATTATATGTATTCATGAAAACCGTGAGGATATATGTTTGTGGTGAGGTTGGATATGTTAGGTGTGTCATGAATAAAACTACATTAATAAATAATGAGAGGAAGGATTTTTCTATTTTTCTCTTTAAGGTAAGTTGATGTCTCAGTCCTTTTTATGGAAATGATATAGCCTAAATAAATCCATGGCCATGTTGTTCTATATGAAAGTTCAATTTTTGGGAAATCAAAGAAAGTGAAATTGAGCACATGGGTTAATGGTGCTAGCATGTAACCCACTTGATTAGAGATATTAAGACAAAGGGATTATATTACATATTATGAATTAGTATGAGGTATAAAGTCATTATAGCATTAAATTCTTTCTTTATGGGTGCCTTGGCATGTTTACAGACGCTAACCTTGGACTTTAGGTTGCTTCGCCTAATGCCACAGAAAAAGAGACCTAGAGTGTCACACACTAAGTGTATTCAAAATCATATTATATAATATATATATATTGATTATTATTTAAAAGCTGAATAAAGATTATTCTCGATTTTAGATTAATAATTATTCATGGATGTCTGATCTCATTTATTCCAACACTAGTTATTTGAGAGAAATTATTGTGGGAGGAATATTTAGAAAATATTTATTTTCTATTTAGTAAATATAATATTTTAATATTTATTGATGAATAATGCAGTGATACTTATTAAATAAATAAATAGACATTTTCAAGGTCAAATAAGTATGGAATAGCATTGGCAGACCGAGTTCAAGGGTCTAGTGAGAAATAATAATGTTGAATATTATTTTGTTAAATAATATTTACTTATAATTTGAATGTTAATCATGTGTCAAGAAACAATAATAATAAAACTATTATTATTTTACATGGGGTTTCACTAGGGTTTATAAAATAAATAAAGGCACCTATGCAATTACTTTATTTTAACCCCAGCGATATAAATACCCAATTATGTTTATTTTCTCATAACCCTATCCAAGAAAATTTTTGCGCACAATAGATTAGAGAAAAGTTCTCAAGCCTAGAGAGTTCATCCCTCTCTAAGAACACTTTCAAAAATAGGACAGATCCTCCTCCACTAGATCATGGAGAAAGCTTTGGAAGAAATTATCAAGGAGATTTAAGGTAGACATTGTAAGCGTAAGTATCTTCCATGCTAACACCTAGATACTCCTTCGGAGATAACCAAAGATTCATGGAGCATTTGTGGATCACTGGTAGAGGAATCATACGCATTGATTCTACAATGCAATGGTGTCACACTAAAGATCTATGGCTGAATGCATCAATGAAGAAAGAATAAACTTATAGGAAATTATTATTTTATTAAATTAATTATAATGAACATGTTTTGATCTCCTCTCTCTTGGTTATAGGTTTGTAACCCTTTCTTCTTCTTTGATTCAAATCTACTGACCATAGCATTCATTTTTTCTTGATCTTGGATTTGTCATTGATAATTCAAAAAAGAAAAGTTGGGAACCATCCCATGTGCGCTTCCACTATGCCTAGAACCTAAAAGTGGTATCAGAGGGGGCACATTGTTGATTATAGTTATATAGTTTCATTAATGATTTCCACATTCATAATTTAGCTATTCAATTTGAGTTTATTTATTCTTTCAATTTGAAATACAATGTCTTTTTTTACTCCATTTTTTCTCACAGATCTAATATAAAATAATTAATTTTATGATTAAAATAAAATCAAGGAACTCATCCAGAGGTTACAAGGATCCTGATCGTACAACACCATACTACATGCTATGTAATCATCATTACACAACATGTAGTCATGTTCAAAGAATCAAGATTGATTCATAAATCAATTCAATATTTTTCCTTGATTAGGGTATTAATTACACTATTAATGCACCACTTGTTGACCAGGATTATCTAGTTCATCTTTAGTTAGAATACATGCCATGTGGCCCATTGGAAACAACATGTATTCCCTTTGGGTTAGCGCTAACCCATATATTCTATACACAGCCAACCCGACCAGTGACCATGTAACATAGAGTCAACACGACATGTGGCCCACTAAACACACTATGTACTCTTTGATTTCCAAAGTACGCTTCACACACTAAGTCCCTAGGAGTGTACTTCATATGGAGAGTGAAGAGTTTACATGTCGTGTAGATCAGATCTATATGATGTGTACTTCTACCATGTTACGAAGTTTTAAAATTTATTTATTTTACTATGTAAACATTGAGACGTGTGTTTGTATGTGGTCATAAAGATAAGACATACCATGTGATAGGTTTTAATATACATAACTATTTAAATGATTAATTAATAACTATGTAATGTTCAAGATCTTCATGTCATGTATGATTTGTATTACAGTGATTATTCTTCATGCATTAAAGCATGACATGTTAATCATGAAAAATATATTATATTTAAAAACTCTTAAAATTATCTTTAAATTCCCATGATAAACACTAATGTACATACATAAAATTTCAGTATGTTAAAACTAAAATTCACCTTAGATTCCAACACTCTTAAATTAAAATACTTTTTGAGAAAAAAATAAAGAATTTGAATAAGGATTTCTCACCCTTAATTAATACACTATATATATTAAATAAAACAATGTGAATTTAAAATGAAAAAAATATACATTAATTTTAAATTAACTTACTATGAATAAATAGAATATATTATATAGAAATTAAATCCCAATTTAGATAAAATATTGAAGAATACTTTTAAAAAATATATACCTTAAAAAAATTCACCAATAAGTAAATTGAACATTTTAAATAGTTCATAAGTATAAAATAAACCTAAAGATAAAAAAATTATTTGTCCCCTTAAATTCTATTTCCTCTAATAAAACATGAATTAAAAATTATGAAAAATATTAACTCCTCCTAAACTTATTCTATCCTTTAAAAATAATAATATCAAAATAGTATAAGAAAAAAAAATATTTCCATTAGTGAACACTTTCCCAAACACACAATTTAATGTCCCCATGATCTAAGAAACAATTCATTAGATATTTAGATAATGTTGAAAGTAACCAAATGATAATATCATAAAATAAAACCATAAATTACAACTAAAATAACATATCTACATGAATATATTATCCAAATTAACATTAAATCTAAAATTAAAGATATTGTAGCAGCCCAAAGTTATATAGAGTATTCAATCATATCCATAATGAAATAATAAATCATATAATTATTATGCTAACATGTTAAGAATAAATATATAATTACATGAATTCAAAACATTAGAATCGTAAAATACACATTACATGGGTATAAATAATTCTTTAATTTCACATGAATTATGCATAAAGAATGGATTAATATCCAAAGAATTAGAATGCAGACCTTAAGGTGTCCAAGCAGTAGATGGTTTAGATTGTTTTTTAATGAAATCATATTAATATATAAAAGTTATTTTATAACCAAAATATTGAGTTAACATAAAATATTAATCACTAGCATAATGACTATATGATCCACATTTAAGGCAATTAACTGAAGAAATTATAGTAGATTTTCCTTTCATAAAATTACTTTTAAACATAATAGGACTAAAATAATCACAATTATGTATATTCATTTTATCATTACATTTCTTAAAATAATAATTATTTCCAATATTAAAATTTTAATAAAATGTATTATAAATTGTCCTTTTCCAAAAAACCTTTTCATTTTTAAATTTGCCTAATTTATTTTTCGTCCTTTCATTTTCTTTTTGAAAAAATTTCAAATCATGATAAACCATTTCATGTGAAGAAGAATATATATTTATAATATTTTAGTTTTCCTTTTCAATATTCTTACATTGATCATAAAAATTTAGACATATTATTTAACAATAAATTATTCCTTATTTATTAATATTTATTATTCTTGTAATGAAAATATTTAATCCTATTTTTTCAGATTCAAATTTCACCATTTTAGAATCACTATTATTTTTTTAGGAGATAAAACATTTTTCTTTTCATAAACCCTTCTATATTCTTATTTAAGTGAATCATGTATAGAAATAATTTATTTTATTTTTTCTTCATATGAATCACCCATTTCCTTTATATCTTCAATACATGGCTCATAATTTCCATAATTAATAGAAGAACGATATTCATAACTATAATCATTATATTTTTTATACTTGTCACACATATATTTCAAGATTTTATATCATATGAACCAATATAACTTGAACAATAATTTGGATGTTAAAATGATTCCATAGAATTTTTTTTATGAAATGAAACATTACCATTTTCTTTTGGAATTTTATCTTTATCGCATGAAAATTCATAACCACTTTATGAGTCCATAGATTTCATGTATTTATTATTAACTTTCCTTTGATTTTTGAGCTTTATAAAATTGGGTTTAATATGTCTACTTTTCCAATATTAATAACAAATAATATTAGAACAATCTAAATTCAAATGGGTTTTCACTTTAATGATATATCCTTCTGAAAAATAATTTTTTCCCTTTTCAAGGTTGCACACTACTTTTCCATGTGTCCAGGATTTCTATAATTCCTGAAAATAGATTTCTCCGAAACTCATTATTCAAAGGTAGTTTTCTAGAGAGGTTTCCAATTCTCATTAGTTGTGTTGAAACTACAAATTGTTTCAAAAATATTTCCAGAAAAATAAAAATAAATAATATTCGTTTTTTTATAATTAAGAATATATTTAACATAATCTTATCCTTTCTAATTATATAGATTAGATTTACGTAAATCATAATATTTAATCAAAATACCCCAAAATTTAATATCAATAATCTTTAGATAATATTAAATTTGGATATTTCCCTGATTATATTTACCACTATTGAAATTTGGTAGTAATGTCATATTCAAACCACTTTTATTCATCAATTTATCCATCACTAAAATGATCTTTACCTTAGTATTGTTAAGGACTTTGATAAAAAAAAAGATAGCACAATCAATATAAACAATAAAACTAAGCACATTATTTCCTCAATAGAACCAATATATGATACTAATTGTGATGTGTCAAACAAAATGGAAAACAAACTTATCCTAAAAAAATGTACTGGTATGATACCAATTTTTAGGTATCAGACAGATCAAATAACTATAGTCATACTTATAAACATTACACTCTAATACCAATTGTTACGTCCCAAAGAGGTGATGGAAGTGGATAAGGGGGGGGGGGGTTAATTTTCTTTCTTTAAAAATTACTCAAAGTATAAACTTAATGATGGAAAAGAAATTGGTTCAAAAAAACTAGTTCCACCACACCAATATAGGAAAAGATAGTGAAAAAAAGATGCTCATAGGAAATTTTTATAGTAGTTCATATATAAATGATTCTAAATATACTATTAATTCACTAAACTATTGCATGGAACCCAATATGGTATATCAATTTTGAAAGAAAGTGAAAACTATTTACATCCACTTTTTTCACACTTGGAGGATCAGCCCAGTTCCCATGACCTTTATGTGTTCAAATAAAAACACAACCTTCGATAAGAGAGAACCCAAGATAGAATTTTAAAATATCTATCCTAACCTATTTCTATTTTTTTGATTTTAGATAGAACCCAGTATTTTATGGGAGAAAAACTAATATAAAATTTTATTGGTGAAGACCTGACCTAAGATTTTAAAGGCTCAATCCAAACCTCTTCTATGTTACAGGTCAAGATGAACTGAGTATTCTAAAGGGATAGACTAAACCCAAACTCTTATAGGGATAATCATTTCCACTAATATTTTATGGGTAATGATAAAACTAATCTTCTAAGGTGATAAAATAAATATAGTCTTCTAAGGGTACAACCCAAATCCAGATGTATCTTTTGTTAGGGTGGTATAACCCCATGTAAGACACACTAAGTATAGACAATACAACCCATAAAATTACAGTACAATAAAATAATAAAACATATTAACCCAGTGAATAATTGTTTATGAAAATTTTGGTGTTTCAATTAGATAGATCCCAGTCCCTTTAAGATGATAAAATAGTGAATCTTGGTTATCTAGTATTATATTTTAGCAATAAGAGGACCAATGAAGCCCTAGGGCTCAGTTTAGAACTATATAACATAAATGAGTAAAATTAAATTCGCATCTCTTAGTATTTAATGAATGCCTTAGTATTTTTATACACTAAAATTCAATTATTATTTTCTTCACTTTAAACTCCATGATTCTTCTCCATAAATTCAAACAATAAAGTCTTTATATAGAGTCATTTTTAATCATGTTGTGAAAATGAAAATAATGCTATAGACAAATAATTATAAGAACAATAAAAAATTAATAAAGTAGTTATTATATCCATAAATTTTGATAATAATTTCACTGGAAGACTCCCATAAATAATGCAAGGATTACTATTCACATTCCAAATTCAAATTTGAACTTCGCTCAAGATTATTTTCTAGTTAAATGATCCTTGTAAACTATCTATCGATACCACATTTTTTAAAATTAAAATCATTATTTTGTAACATTAATTAATATCCTTGTAATTTTACCTAATAATAATTTATGTAGACTCTTAAAATATTAGTATATTTAAATTCTAATATTTCAAGTTCCTAACTGTTAATGTGAATATCTATAAAGGATTAATCCCATATGAATCATATTTAATCCATTATAAAAAAATTTAGAACATATCCACAAATATTTTAAATAAATAAAAGTAATTATAGAAAAAACAAAACACTAATTATATCTATAACATGAATAAAATTGAAATTTCATGTATTACAGAAAACTGAGCACATTTCCTGGTTTTATAATATCATATAGAAAATCATAGAACCATATAGGAAAATACACATAGGGTATTCACATAGTATATTTAAGAATTGGATTCATATATGTGAATCTATAAATCCAAATCTACATAAAGAAATTCACATACCTAATTTAACGTAGTCAATTAAGGAAATTTTTGGAAACTATACCTAATAAAGATTCAGACTTAAAACAGACTTTCAAAATAGTACAATCAACTTTATATCTTGTTTATTTATATTTATATAATTTAATTATATATATGTTTAATCAATAATCACCTTAATTTTAATTTTAAACCTCATGTTTTCATCAAAATATAGTACAAAGATTATTTTATAAAAAAGGATAATTCTAACAGAAAATATACAGTGAATTCAATCTAATTTATGTATTTATTGATATTGATTCAAAGTTTTATTTCTTAATATTAAATGTAGACAATTTTTTCACCTTTATAATTAAATAAGAATAACTTAATTTTTAATTATTTATCCCATAATTTAGTCAAAATTATATAAGATAATTTCCATCGTGGTCACTTTAACGGTAGGTTGACATAGTCATTTGACTCCAATGTTGGGTTCTATGGTTAGTACATTTTGGTTATGTGGTAGATTGACATGTTAAATTAAATCCAATGGTTGGTTACAATGTTGGTATATTTTTTCATGTGGTAGTTTGATACGATTAGGTGACATCATTAGTTGAATCCCATTGTAGGTTCCATGGTTAGTACATTTTGTCCATGCAGTAGGTTGACAATGATAGGTGACACAGTTAGCTGACTCCCAAGAAAGCATCCAGACTTTCCCAAATTTTTAATTTCTAGACTTTTCAAAATTTTAGATCCAAAATAATTAAAATGATAATTTATGGTCTCAAAATACCAATTTATCCTAGGAACACTTCATAAAAAAAATTTATGTGTTGATAACTATAAAAAATAAAAAAATTAAAAAATTAAAAAAAATATTATGAATAATCATGATTAATTATACTTTAATTAATAATAATTAAAAAAATTAAAAAAAACATTGTGATAATCAAAAGATAATTTTGTTCAAGGAGCCACTCAATATTTTATGTTATAAGGATAATTAAGTAATGAATATTTAATTCTCAATATGTCAAAATGTATAAAGAAGCATGGGAGAAATTACCTTAAAAGGATTGGTAGATTTTAAAATTAGGGATATAAAGGCCATTAAAATCAGTGTGTAAGGGAAATAGATAATATAAGAAAATAAATTGCTTTAATTTCACTGAAATTGGAAGTTATTAAAACCAATGCCTCGATCTAAGGGTTAATGAGGAAAATAAGCACTAATAACTATTTAAACCATAAGAATATGGAAAATCATATGAAATGACTTATATTTGAGTGTAAAGTGATTTTTCAATCAAGATTTGTGTATTTATTATGTATTTTATGTTTTAAGCCATATAATATTGAATTTTAAATAAATAACATTTGGTTTTATAATTATTATATCTATAGTGCAAGAATCATTGTCAAGGCTTGTGGAAAGATACTTTTTATAGATTTATCTTTTCTTTACTTTTTAGGATTCAATTAATAATGGATTATATCATTTTAAAAAGGGATTATAATAAATTAAGTATAGGGAAATACCACTTCATATCTTAAATCAACCCAAGCCCAACTACAAGAGTACGGTTAATGAGGATCTCCCTGTAGAAATTACTCTCATCATATGAGTTTTAAAGTTAAGATGAAATTTATTTAAGGTGGGAAGAATTTGACAACCTAATATTCCACTATATATTTTCCTTAAATAAATATTGTGTTCAATATCTATCTTTATATATAACACTAAACTAAACTAAAATCACAATATATTTTTTATAAATATTAAATATCATTGTTAAACTATCCATTTAATTAGTGACTATGAATAGGTGTAACTGAACTATAATATATATAAATATATATTTAATACATTATTCTATTTAAGAATATATGTTTTTTATGAATTTAATATATTATTAAAAAATATAAGAATATTATTGATTAATTTAATTTTTTGTAGTATTTTATAGAAATTAAGAATAAGAATAGCTCGTATTTTAAAAGTGTATATTCTAATAAAAATAGTTTTTCTTCATATTTAATTATTTTATTAAGGATAAATTTACAAATATAAAAACATTAATTTAACAAAATGGACATAATATTTTGATTCATCATGACAATATTATCTTAGCATGATGTTTTGGTATTTTTCTAGAAATATTTATTTTTAGGTGAACAGTGCAAAACACTGTTTTAGAAATACAACATATTTTATGAAATTTTAATAATATAAATGTATATTAAATATTTTTAAAATATTTTTCATAAATAATTATGTATTTAATATATAAAATAATATATTTTAGCATACTATTATGAATCTAGAAAGCCCATGTTTAGAATTTTGAAAATTAAGTAATCTTTTATTCTAATAAAAAATATTTTTAGTCTTTTCTTAACAATTATTCACTTGGTATAATTCAGTTTTTTGTCCTTTTAAAGTCATATAACAATTATTTTATTTAATAATACACAAATTAAGTCCATAAAAACAAAAAAAATGATAATTTTATCCTAAACTTGATTTTTATGCCTAATAATACAATTTTTCCAAAAAAATAGATTTTTATGTGTTTGTGCACTAAATTTAAAATTATATTTAATCACCATTATAATTTTTTGACAAAATTATACTATTTTTTAATCATTTTTTTTAAATAAATAGCAAATTTTGTAATTAAAATAAATTTCTGAGGGTAATTTAGAGTTACCGTGGAATGGTTAAATAAGTGTTAAAATTAATTAACTTAGTTAAAAAGAATAATATGTGTTAGAAACATGAGTGAAAATGGAGGATTGAAGGAGTATCAACCTTATCCCATAACTCACTAAATTATTTTTTATTTTTTTATCCTTTACCCTTGAATATTGTAAGGATGCTATTGTAAAGTAAATAGTATTTACAAAAAAATGTTATTCTCGACACTTATAAAAGTGGTCTTCCACTATCCCATCAAGTGACTCCAAATTATATATTTCCTATTCAAAACCTAACCTTTTTCATTATCTTGGAATCCAACTTCACATCTATCAGCTTATTTTCATAATTAATTAGCTTCAGCCCTTCATTTCCATACAATCCTATATAGAAAACTTAGTGTCCTAAACATGAGTGCTCATTTTTTCAAAAGTTTCTTATATTTTATTTTACTTTATTAATTAAAATTTTCACATTATTATATAATTATATAAGTATTATATTTATACTTAATTCTATTTTTATAAGGGAATGGTCTTTTCCCACCTTTCTACTCTTCCCTTAATTAAAATGGAATTGTAAATTGTGCATATGTGAGAACTACCACCATCACAATGTAATGTGTTTCATTTTACTTCACTAACTAACATGGGAGGTCAAAATGTGAATTAACAAAAATTATGATATTTTTATCATTTTTTAGACATTGTAATAAGAAACATTATTAATCCACTCTCTCCTTCTATAGAAAAAAAATCATTATCCATGCGTACATGCTGTCTCCTGCCTCCATGGAATGATTTATAATCTTTTTTATTGCATACTTTCATAACTAGATATAAAAATTATTATAATGTATTAAACTTATTTTATAAAATTATTATGTTTAATGTAAGACAAAGTGTATAAATTATTAATAATTTTAGCGATAAATATCCTCCACAAATCCAACCATCTAAAATGAGCATTCTAAGAGAAAAGAAATGTACTCATAATATGTAATGGTTTCATATCCAATAATTGTTTTTAAATTTTTTTTAAATTATAAAATATAATACCAATAAAAAATAATTAATATCATTATTCTTTTTTAATAGGGAATTTACAACTTAAATACTTTGTAACCATCTATTAAAAGGTGGTTTATTTTCATTTGGGTCAGTGTGGACACCAACTTAAACAATAATATAAAATAATATCATGTAAGATGATGAGAATGTTATTAATGATAAAATTTGACGTAAATAATTCAGTAAAATTATTATATTTACTTAAAGGTGACATTGATATTAATCTCATTAATTAAGATAGCATCATCCATTTGTTAAAAATCACTTAAACATACTCATCGGTGATTTCACCTTCAGAAATCGTAATGGTGACTCCTATATAATGAATTATAAATTTATAAATAATTATAAATAATAAATTCTAGTAACTTTAATTGTCATTTAAATATTAAATTCTTTATAATAACAAATAATGACAACGCAATTTTGAAACAAGTTCAAAATGATCAAGATTACTCATAGTTGATATTAAAAAATAGATAAAACTAACTAATATTCAGGTGGAGAATAAATATAAAGAATGAGTATAAATGTTTATATATATAATGTTTTTAAATAAGGTATTGATATTGTTATTTTTTATATAATAGATTCATTTGCTTTAATGGAATTGGATAATTATGTTATGGGTTTTTGGATTCTCAATTTTATTTCTTTGAGATATGAAACATATTCACAACTTGTTTCTTCATTGAGGTGTTTATATTATTCATGAATTTCTTTTTCCCATAAAATTAATCAAATCTAGGATATTTAAAAACCATTTCATGTTGTACCATCCATGTATTTTCAGTTCTTAAAATTACTATGTTGTAAGAGTTTTATTTAACTCAACCCCCTTTCTCTGATTTATTATGTTTCATCGTGAAATTACTACTTATACACTTGTTTTCTTCCAAGAAAATATTTTACATTTAAATTTCTCTTCTTATATGGGGAAAAATAATTTTTAAAATTTAAATACCATACATTAATGAATTTCTTCCACAAAAAGTATATTATTGTTGAGAATATTTCACATTCTCTTTAATAATGGTTTCTCTACATTGTCCATAATTTCTATTCCCTTTAATGTTATCATTTATAATTCAAAACCTAATTCTCTATCATCTCATGTGACCATAAAAATTAACTTATAATCTTTCCAAAACAATGTTTTATTCTTCTTTTTATGTTTAGAGGTTTCAACAAGGGTGTTTTAAAACATAAAATGGATCTTTCCAAACCACCCACATTACTTTTAGGTTATGAATTATATTTATTTTTCTCCCTTTTCTGTCTATTATTCTCATTTATTACTTAAAATTTTTATATATATATATTCCTTAAATATATACCTATTAAACTATACCTTTATTTTTCAGTGTTAATACATGTTTTATTTTTCCTTAAAAATCCCATATTTTCACTAAACTTGACTTAAGGGGACTTTATGATTTATTATTTCAGGAAATGGGTCACATTAATTAAATAAAATTTTAACATTAATATAATTCTAAAACTATAATTAATTTTATAAAACCATAGTACTTCAATTCTAGTTTAAATGGATATAATAATTCATTTTTTCATTAAAATATCCTATGGTCATTTCGAAATTAATCACTTATGTGGTATAGTTTTATTTTTAATTATCCATTATAATTCTAATGAATTTTACTATATTAGAACTCAATGTTAAAGACATATGTTTACATATTAAAATATAAGCATCCAAAATTATTTAATTCCTACTTCTCTTTGGAACCCTTATGATATATCCTTTGGTTATTCTTGGAGACAATATTATAAAACACACTTCTTATTCATGGATTTTATAATTCTTATGCTTTATGTATGGTTTTTTCATCATGTGTCTCATGTATTCCTCTGCATATTATGATATTCATTATTTGAGAGGTGGGAATGGAAATATATATCCCTCCGATGCATTTGGTAAATTTTTTAATCTCATGAGATACCATGTTTGTTGCATGGGTGGTTAGCATATGCACACTATGTCATGTGTTGAGTGGGATTATAAATATATGTCACTATAAGGAATTGGGTATATCTTTAAAACACATTAAATTATATGAAATATAATTTTTAGTGAACCCAATACATAGTGGTAATCTATCCACTATGTTTATGGTAATGTGGAGTGATCCTAATTCACCATGTGACTCTCTCAACTATGATAGTTTTGGTAGTGATCCTTAACTAATGCTTATGATGTGATGTTTTATGTTATTTACACATATTTTTGATTCCATTAAATTATGATATTTTTTCTTTATTTAATGTTTCTATTCATATATTACTCTATTATATCATAGTATATTTTTTCTCATTTGTGATTACATGTATTTCCTTAATAAATTCTAGACAACTCTTATTATTCCATGTTCTTTTAAATAAAAAAATTTCTATCTACACATATTTTCACATATTCTTATGAACTAAGACTTGATTTCATGTTGATAAGTTATTCGCTTACTGGGCATTTGAGTTCACCTCTTTATTATGTTTTTATTTCCCTAGGTAATGAAGAAAAGTAATATGGGTGGTATGTCTATAAGATTATCTTCTTTTCAAAATTTATGGTACATATTGAAAATTATTTATAATTTAACCATTTCTTATTATAGTGATAAAATATCAATTATATGAGAAAAGGATGAGTTTTTTAGTTAAAGGTTCATATTTTCTTTAATTCATCCAAATACACAAGACCTCTTGATCCTTAGTTTGTATTCGATAAGGAACTTTTTGTGTAAAATAATTTAATATCATGTGATTAAGTATTTGGTTGCTATAATTAGCATCAAATAATTTTCATGTATTTTTTTTATGATTAATATCATAAAATATTAGAGAAAATACGTAAAATAATTATAATTATGAGATAAAATATATAATTTTTAATAAATTATCGATTGGGTGGTTCTTGTGGAAATAAAAACCATATATGAATATTGTAAGTGGATGTGGCCTCTTAAAGAGATCTAACTAGAGGTAATAACCATGAAAAGGGATTGATTTATATTAACTCAATCATCACTCGATGCATAACAGAGAGGCATAACTACACTCCTTGTTTTACACTCTTGGGGATATTATTTGGTAAATATCATTAACATTAAAAAAAATTATGGGGGTTTATTATGTTAAATAATTAAACAAAGAATAATGAGAGAACCCTTATTAATGAAACCAAGATTAAAGTGACAATGGTTTAGGTTAAACTGAAAGCTAATATGATAGTTTTCAAGAGAAATACATTTTGAATTCATGTTCGATGGGATCATTTATAATAATTATATTATGATTTTAATTATTCATAGTTCATGTTAACAAATTTTTTGTTTTATTAATTTCTATAACCTAAAGTAATCAAGTATAAAATTGGTGAGAGGTATAAAATGATAATTACCTCAACCAACATCTTATTGGAATTAGAGTTGGAGTGAGAAAACAAATTATTATTCTAAAACAAGCTATCATGAAAAATGATTAACAACATAAACCTATTAAAATTCCAAAAAACACTAAACCTGATAAGTATGGTGTCTTATAGAATTTCATGTGATGAGAATAAGGAAATTATATTTAATTCCCTACATATTAGAAATGTGGAAGTAATCATGGGGGAAAGTTCCTTAAATGGATGGGTAAATGCTAAAATTCTGAAGATAAAGTCTATAAAACTCAAAATTGAAAATTAAATAGAGAATATATAAAATTAAATTACATAAATTATAAATATATTGGAAATTATGAAAATAAATTCCCCAATACATGGGCTAACAAAGAAAATAGGCACCAATGACTTCTTATACCATAGTAATAATGAAAATCCTATGAAATGACTTCTATTGAAGTTGAAAATGATTTTTCACTTAAGATTTTTATAACTCAAATTTTTATTATGTTTTAAAAAATATATTTTGACTTTAAATGGAAAAAATTTAGTGGTATAATTATTTTATCCATAGTATAAGAATATTCTTCAATTTTTTTGGAAAGTCAATTATTATGGATTAATGCCTTCTTAAATTATTAGGATTCTATTAGAAATTAATTATCTAATTTTTAAAAGGGATAATATCAATTTAAATATTGGGAAATATCACTTCATATCCAAAATCATCCCATGAACCACTACTAGTGTATGGTTAATTAGAATCTCCCTATAGAAATTACTCCCATCGTATGACTTTTGAAATTATGATGATCAAATTTATTTAATGCATGAGAATGTAACCACATATTATTTCACTATATATTTTCATTTACTAAATATTGTGTTTAATAGCTTTCTCCATACACAAAACTAAACTAAAATTAAATCATGATATAATTTTTAAAAATATTAAATATTATTATAAAACTAGTCTTTTAATTAGTGAGTATGAATAGAATTAACTGAATTATAATATATATATTTATATTTATATTTGATTCATAATTGTTTTTAAGAATATAAATCTTTAAATGTTTAAAACATTATTTCAAAAATATTATATTATTTATTAATTCTTGTTTTAGTAGTTTTTTATAGTAATAAAAAATAAGAATATCTATAATTTTAAAATATTGGTTTCCTATAAAATAGTTTTTCAATATATTTTAAAATATTATTTAAATGTTAAAATTTTAAATTTTAAAAATTGCATTAAAAAATGGAAATAATTTTTATATTCATCATTAAAATATTATCTTATGATAATCTATTAGGATTTTATTAGAAAGATTTATTTTTAGTTGAATAGTACAAAACACCATTTATGAATATCGCATTTTTATGAAATTTTTATAATATAAACGTATCTTAAATATTTATTAAACCATTTTAACGACTAAATATGTATGTAATTTTTTAAATTATACATTTTAAATTAATTTTATGAATCTATAAAATCTATGTTTATAATTTTGGAACTTAAGTAATATATTATTCTAATAAAAATAGTTTTTGGTTTTTTCTTATAATTATGAACTCAAAAGGTATAATTTGGTTTTTTTATTCTTATTATATAAATATTATTTTATCTATTAATAGACCAATTATTTATATATAAATCCAAAAAAAATTATTTTTATCCTAAACATAATTTTTATTCTTAAAATACACTTTCTTTAAAAATAGTTTTTTTTTCTTTCTATGCATTAATTTTAGAATTAAATTTACTCCTCAATATAATTTTTATTTAATAAAATTTTATTCAATTTTTATTTTATAAAATTTTATTTAATTTTTTATCCAATTCTTTGAATTATTTTATATGGACAATTTCAATTCTTGTTATTAAAATTAGATTCTGAGTATAAAAAATGGAGTTACCGCAATAAGGGAAAATAAACGTTAAAAGGGTTTAACATTGTGTGAAATGGTAAAATGTATTAAAACCTATGTGATAATATATTTTTGATAGAGGATCTAAATTACAACCTCCCTAAATCCATTATTGTACATATTTGGTGCATTTATCCTTGAATAATTTCATGATGTTATTGTAATATAAAGGGTATTTATAAAAATATCATTCTCACTCCTTATAGAAGGAAAAATTCAATACCCCTTCATGGAAATACAAAACATATATTTCCTATAAAAACACTTCCCTTTTTCTATGTCCTATAATCATCCTACACTTATATAATCTTATAGTATCAGTTAATTATCCTAAGACCTCTATTTTTGTGGAATCATCCAAGGAAAACTCAAAGTTCTCAACATGAGTACTCATTTTTCCTAGATATTCCTTTATATATTCCTTTTTTCTATTATAATTTTCCTATTCTTGTATAATGATATTCTTATTGTATTTATAATGAATTTTATAAATTCAAATATAATATTTATTAACTTCCTTTCTCCTTTTCCCATAAAGAAAAACGAAAATATCAATTGTGTATATGCACGAACTACTGCCTCTACAAAGCAATGTGTTTTATTTTCCATAACTTCTAAACATGTATGGTATAAAGGGGGAATTAATAAAGGTTTTTTATATTTTTTAAAAATATTTATTATTTAAAATTAAAAAAAATATTACTCATTTATCCCATTCTATGGAAAATGAAACCATCATCCCTATGTGCATGCAGACTCTTTCCTCCATGGAATGTTGTATTCCATTTTTATTAAGAATTTTAATGTTTGGTTATAGGAATTATTTTAATGGATAAAAATGGTTCTTATGAACTATGTTTATATTAAGAAGAATATAAAAACTTATTAATAATTTGGACAATAAACAGTCATTGTTAATAAATTTTTGGGCATAGTAGAAGCACCTAATGCGGTACACCGAACTCTTCTTTTTGTCATAATATATGATTAATATTAGATATAAATTGATAATAAATGTAATAAAAAAATAATTGAATAAAATATTAATTGACATGATAACTATGAATCCAAAAATTTTTATTGTCACATAATTATTTATAATTAATTTAAGAAATTAAATAATTACATTGTAATAAATTCTTTCCTCATTGATGAATCTGAAAAATTATCTATGTTGTACCATCACGGAGTTTTATGAAACAAGTATAGGTTCCCTCTAATAGTGATCAACATCTGCTCCATGAACCATTGAATGTCTCCATGGGAATATCAAGGTTCTTGCGTGATAGATCACAATACTTGTGTTTTCCACCTTTGATTTCTATAAGAATCACTTTAACAAGGATTATTTGTGATCTCTATAGAATACAGATTGGTGGTGGAGGATTATTGGTCTCTTTACTTGAGAGTGTTCTTGGTAAGGGAGCTCTCTAATGTTTTGATATAATTTTTTATGCTTTTTTTCACAACTAAATGAAAGGAAACTCCATTAGAAATAATATAATTCGGTTTAAAAAGTTCTAGGGTAAGAAAATAATAATCTCACATATACCCTTATTATTTTATTAATTCATGTAGAACCCCATTTATATAATAATAATATTAATAATAATAATTCTTCAAATACACAAAACTAGTGAAACAATTAAAGATTATTTACTAAAATTATTTTTACTATATATTATTTCCCACCAGACCATTAAACTCAGTCCTCCAATCCTCCACAATATTTATCAATCATTTAATAATATAGAGTTATTTAAAAAATAAATATCACTACATTATTAACTAATAAGTAAATAAATATTTTAATCACCAAATAGAAAATAAATATTTTTTAAATATTATACTCACAAAATGATATCTCGAATAGCTAGTAATAGAATATATGTAATCAATAAAACATGAATAATTATTAATCCATGTATGGTAATAATATTTATTCTATGTGTTAAATAATAGAAAATATTATTATTTAACTGAGGTTTTGGATACACTTAGTTTGTGACATTCTAGGCCTCTTTCCCAGTGTAATTAGTTGAAGTATTCCAAATTCCAATGTTTTCATCTAGTAACACACCATGACAGCCATAGATAAAGAAGTTAATTTCAAAACAAAATGAAACCTCATACTAATTTTTACTATGTAATATATATAATCTCTTTATCAGGATATCTCTAACCAAGTATGTCTCATGTTAGTTCTGTCGTCCTATATGTTTAATGTATCCTTCATTGAAATTTTATAGAATTAAATATTCCCACAGAACACCCTTTCTATGGATTTATTTTGTTGTATCATTTCCAAAAATGGCCCTAATATATCAAATTTTATTCAAGGAATACATTGTAAAAATACTTTCTCATATTATTTATTAATGATATATTTATCATGATACACCCAACATAACTTACTTATCTATGAACATATGTCATCATGGTTTCATCAATAAATAAAAGTACATGACACATAATATCTATTAATAATAATTTTTAATTCTAAGGATCAACCCACACATTTTTAGATATGAAAATTAAATGACACATATAAATGTTGATTTTCTATGGGTGGGTCCAGTTTTCATAATCTTTTATACTGGATATTACCAAGGGAGTACACCATTAAATGGTACCTCAATATCCTATGATTATTTTCTATTGATATCCTATATTAGTTTTGTCCCTAAAATTAGTTTATTTGGATATTGAACATATATATTTAAGAATATTATCATAGAACATTTTGTTTCTCATCATATCATGGAACTATTATTACCTTTCATTATGAAAGCTACTCCTAGTAAATTATCATATATTATGTCATGAAAAATAATAATCATGATGTAATAATTATTTTGATAATAGTCAAAAATATTAAAATACATAATCATAAATTACAAATAATTTTGTTCTAGGGAACCAACTCTAACAAAATCCTACTTGAACTAGAGACAATTTATAACACCCTTCAGCCTTATATCTCTCACATAGTACTAATTATCCTACTAGGATAATACATTATTCAAGTTTTCCATCATAATTTCTTCCATAGAAACACTTATTACTGCAATTTCACCCCTCTAAAAAAATAACTTAAGTTATGGTACTTCCAAAGTATGTGTTCTGTTTGTCGGTGTGACCTCGGGTCTTTTTAAATAGTCACCACTAGATTAGTTTCTTGATATAATGGCAAGGGATATTTACTGATAGGAATCACATGAAGCTCCTAGAAAAATATTTGTATCAAAATGGATTCTTTGGATTCATCATAATCCTCTATATACTCAGACTCTGTCATAAAATCAATGACAACAGGATTCTTTGAACTCTTCCAGCTCATAGCTCCTCTATTGAGATAGAATACATATCTTATCTACAACTTTAGATCATTGTTATTAGTTTTAAAACTATAATGAGTACAACCACTGGTGTCTATATTCTTATCTCATCCATACACTAGGAATATATTCTTAGTTATTCTCATATATGTAAGGATATCCCTAACAACATACCAATGTTGTTCACCTAGATCAGCCTAATATCTTCTAACCATGCTCAATGCATAGGCAACATCAAGTCTCGTTCATGTCATGGTATGCACGATTAATATAATCATTGAATGTTATGGTATCTTACTCATTTTCTCTTTCACTTATTATGCCTAAGGACACATTTTCTTGTAAATATTTATACCATGTGACACTTGAAATAATACCAACTTGTATTGTTCTATAATAAATATCTTTATTATCTAGCCAATGTATATACCTTGACTTAGTCTAATAAACCTCTTGGATCTATCATAAATTATCTAATATCCCAAGAATATAAGTTGTTTCACCCAATTCTATCATAGAGAATCTTTTTTTCAAAAAATCCTTCATAGACTATAAGACTAGTATGTAATTTACAATAAGTAATATGTCAAAACCATATAATACATGGATATTTTCTTTATTCCCACAAAACCATGTGTAAACACATGGATCACATTCACTCTTACTGAAATAAATTTCATTTATAGCTTAATGGAAATGAATTTCCCATGACTTAGATGATTGCTTATATCTATAAGTTAATCTCTATAACTTGAATAAATTTTTTTCATAAACTAGAGTCACAAAATATTATTTATGTGTCATATAGAAATATTCTTGAAGTTTATCATTGAGGAAAGTTTCTTGGATGTCCATCTTCAAAATTTCACAGTCATAGTAATTCGAAATAGTAAGTAAAATTCTGATGGATTTAAAAAAATGAAACTACATAAAAGGTTTAATTATAGTTAATTCCATGACACTATTTAAACCCTTTATCAAATATAATATCTTTATATGTACTTAATTTACCTTCTATTTTCACATTTATCTTGAATACCCATTTTTACCCAATAGAATTTACATCAACTAGAAGATCAACCAGAACCCAAACTTGGTTTTGATATGTGGAATTTATTTCAAAATTCATGGAGTCTTTCCAAATTGTTACTTCTAAGCTCTCTATTGCATCCTCATAGGATAATGGTTCGTTATTTTCAACCAATAATGATTCAAAAACATTAGCAATTATAAATCCATATATATCTAGTTCTCTTACCTCTCTAGTACTCCTACATAGAACTTGTGTTTTGGAAAAACCTCTTTCCATGGATACCTATAGAATCTGTTTCTATGACAAATCATGTATAACTTGAGCATCAATATCATCAAGGTCACTCTTCCTCTTACTATCCTTCTTGAGGATGTGATCCCTCTCCCAAAAGAAATCTTGTTTAGTGATAGTAACTTTTTTATAAGGGTTTATATAGGTATTATCTCTTTGTTTAATTATTATTCCCTATTAAGATACACTTTTTGACCTGAGGTGATATTATTTTCATGATATGGCCATAAAAAAACCCAAAAAACCCCATAAAATTGTATGTGACAAAAAAAATTATTTTTACTTAATAAATCAAAGGTAATTCTATTTTCCACTTGATTTAGTACTCGTTTTTGTGTGTATGATATGGTTCGTAATACATACCTCCAAAACGATAAAGGAAGATATTTAGGAATGATCATCTCCTTTAAAATTTAAGGAAATTTATAGTTCTTCATTTCACTAAAACTATTACACTATGGAATGTAAGGTGGACTTAGTTGAGAAAGAATCACAAACTCCCGTATAAATTTTATAAACTATTGGTGAAGATATTTACCACATAGACCTGATCAAAATATATTTATCTTCTTTCCAATGTGATTCACTACATAATTATTGAATTATTTGATTTATCAATGGACTCATACTTATATCTCATCAAGTATACATTACCACATCTACTCAAGATATCAATAAAAATTATGAAATAAGAATAAAAGCCCTTAGATTCTATTCTAAATAGGCTACACAAATCAATGTGTACATATCCAAGAAGATTTGTGGATCTTTCATCCTATACACTGATTTGTGGTTTGATCATTTTAACTTATAAACAAGAATGAAATATTTAATGTGGTTTATCTCAAAAGATTCTAAATAACCTTCTTGATAGAGATTTTTCAAAAACTTCTCATTTACATGACCAAGATAGTGGTTCCAAAGTTGGGTGTTATATGAGTTGTGATTACATGGTTAGTTTTCAGTTTCCAATACCTGGTTATTGTAATTTAATACATAAAGACCATTATTTAAATGTTTCATACCATAACATATGATATATTTATAAAATAAATAGATTTTATTTACAAATTTGAAAACAAAACCATATGTATCTAGTCAGGATATAAAAATTATATTTTTGATAACTTGTAGTAAATGACAATAATCTTTTAAATATTATATCATTTTTATTGGAAACATAAGGTGGTAGTATTAAATGGATAGAGTAGTCTTCCTCACACTATTTGTATCCCAAAAATCCACCTCTCCTTTGTAATTATTCTATAATCTACTTGGTTCCCATATTTGGATACATATATGAGAACTACAAGTTTTATATGACAACCAATGTGTATATATTGAAATATTTCACTTGATAATGAGTACACCGTTATCTTCCCCTTGATTCTAGGTCCAGTTCCTCTTAAAGTGGCCTTGATTTCCACATAAAAACATACTTTTTCCATTTTCTTTGATTTCCTTTGGATCATACTCTTTTTTGAATTATGGTTCTTGAAAGATTTAGACTTGTTATGAATCATGGGGCCCTAATCATTATTCTTCCATTTCTTTTTACCATAAGAACCATGGATTTTTCATTACCCATGTTCATGTAAAATTGTGAAATGATAGTAAGAATTTAAAAAAGACTCTACTCATTATTAATGATGTTATAATTAACAATAAGACTAGAAACGTTCATGGATTTTTATGAATGTATAAGAGTTCTGTACAACTCATCTAGGAATTTAATGCCCAATATGTCTAATATTTCTATGTAGATAATAAGATTTACTAAATGAGGCCCATCTGGTTCTAACTCTCCAATTTTTCATGTAAATAATACATTGGAGATCATGTATCTCTCTTGTCTAACCTTCTCTTGATATAGATTGCAAAGGTGACACATAATTATATATGCATCCATGTCCTCATGCATATTTAGAATATCATTGCTCAAGGATGAAATAATGAAACATTAGACATTTTTGGCATCATCCAAATTTTTTACATAAATCGAAAACTCTTCCTCACTAACCTTTTGGCTAGGTTCTTCAAGAATAGGGTTTTCTAGTACATATAATTTCTAGTCATGTAATTTGATAAGGTGAAAGTGCCTTTTCCATTCATTAAAATTAGTTCCAACGAGAAGGCTATCCTTCTCAAATATAGATCATTTTGAAATTATTGAATTCATATTTATTGTCATTTCTAAAATTATGTATAGAAGAATATTAATACCTTATCTGATAAAATTAGATAATAAATATTTAATTTATTTATATCACACAATTTTATCAAAACCCAATTTCCCTCACCATTGGTTGTAAAACATCTTATTTCTTGGATATTCTAGTATTGAGGATCTATATACACATCCTCATAACCTATAATTGAGCCTAAAATCTAATTTAAAGGGTTTTAGGTATGCATTAAAATTACTAACTACATTAATTAAAAGTTCATAAATCTATTTGGTGGACTTCCTGAACCTAAAATCTTAAAATTAGATTTCCTCAACATTTTCTTTTTAGTTACATCACGTCCTACTATGTAATTAATGCTTGATATGAACTAATTTAAGTAAAACCAAAACTCTAAGTTGGAATTCCTCGAAAATTGAAAGCACCGTGAAATGGGTTGGTCAAGTACCTTAATCTATGGTTTGATTTTAACTTAAGTAGTCTAAGGATATACTAACCAAATATATTTTTATATATGTTGAAACTCATTTTTTTTCATGAAATAGTATGAATTCTAGAAGGGAAGTACTTCAAGGAAAAGGGAAGTGAGGGATATCATGGGTCACACACTTCACCCCAGTAATACTCCACAACGTCCAAAACCAATGTCTCCATAAAGGTATATCCTACAAACTAGTGTCACTGAAGTGGATCATCCTATACAACAATACCCTCATGTAAGCCCCATATAGGCATGCCCAAGAGAACTTCTCATGTCACACCTGCACAATGACTAGCATGAGACACCTATCTGATGACTTGTGTGAGATACCCAAGTGATAAATAGCTTGACCCACCTACACGAGCTACCTCCTTTTCCCAGGGTCCTGTTTTTCCTATAAATAGGTCCTTAAGGATCCTTATTTGAAACAACTATAATATCAGAGTAATCTCAGATGCTCTTATTTTCCCATTACTTCACTGAAGCTCTCTATGAGAATCCTATAAAGAAAAGAGTGAAGGTAAGGTCATACACCACCCACCTCTTGAAGAGGTTTATCTCCTTAAACATGAGGAAATATTTTCTCATAAAGAATAAGAGATGAAGGATATGAGAAGACTCAACACTGAACTAACATGAGGAAAAATCCATACCCGATATGGTTTACATGTAGATCCTCACCCAACACTCTTAGTTGATGTACCTCAGCAAAGAGGGTTTTCCCTAGTAGCTGAAATAGATCCATAACACCCACTCAAAATGGGGCACCAAAAACTGATAAAATGGGACCCCATGGCACTAATATATTAGTAGTCTCCCCTTGGGTACATAACTAGGGATGGGTCAAATGAATCCTTAGGTACCATCCCCTACAAACTACCCCTCATGGGTTCAAATAGAGTTGTTTTATATAGCTCAACCAGTTTCTCCTCCGAGTAAAGATCCTATTCAAGCTGATATACCTCAAGGTATTACCAATACAATTGATTCATTAGAAGCTTTATTGGAGGATTTTGAATAATATTGTGCACCGGTACATCCGAAAAGGAATCCTTACCCTGAATGGGTGGATTTTACTCCTCCCCCTCCAAACATTATGAAACGTACATTTACAATTTTTAATGTCTTGAGGAATATTGAGAAACAGTTGATACATTTAATGTCTCAATGTGACCCCATGATGGGGTCCCCTGCATTGTAAGAAGCAGTGAAACTTAGGTGCTTTAGGAAAACACTACAGGGGCCACCCTTTGTAGGGTATTATAATTTTCCATCTCAATCAATTGCATGAGAAGAAGATCTTTATCACCAGTTTCTATTTCAATTCAGATCAATGCTATAGAAGAATAAAATCTGTGACCTCTAAAACTAAAAAGAGTGGGTGAATGAGAGTGTCTTGGATTTCATTTCTTTGTGGGAGGGGTTAACCTACACACTAAACTTATATCTTCCCATTGAAGATTTTTTTTTCATCTGTATAGATAATCATCATGACAAGTTTTAAACACCAAACATCTCTATAAAATATAAATGAGAGTTTCAATATCTTGCCAAAACTTCTCAATGATTGGAATATTCTATCTTTCAAAGAAATTTCAAATCCCAAGTAATTCCATTTACTCAAGGGAAGAAAATATGGAAAGAAGATGATGCCACTATCATGACACAAGATCCAGCTCTAATCCCTTCTCTGTATTATGTGGAACACCCTCCAGAGCATCAACAACAATTCCTAAATCATTAATATGAGAGAAAGTGGAAAATTTGAAACCATTATATATAACTAAAGTATAATTTCTATTCATTATTATATGATAAAGATCTTGGATACTTCATAATGGATTTGGATAATAACGGTCTCGTGTTTCTAAATCTCAAGATACACAATCAATCTATTCTCGAAGATGTCCCTAAATATTTACCCTTTCACCAAACATTGGGGAACACTATCAAGATATATTTTATTTTTAAAGAAATCCTAAAAAAACATGTGGACTTTGGGAAAGTGAATCTTGGAAAACCACCTATGAAGGTGGTGCGTGTTTCTACCGCCAATCCACCACAAGAGGGTGAATTATATGAAGTTACACACAATAATTAATCGAAATTCAGTGATTTAATTATAATAAATTCAATAAAAAGGACTCATAATATCCTCTTATAACATTTGGAGCAACAAAATATTCCCCCCAGCTTCATCAATTGTGTCCCAATTGACTCATTCGACACAATAGTCCTCCAAAATCCAGTCCTCTAAAAAACAACATGGATGAAATAGTGGAATACAAACATAGGAAGATGAACTTGTACCATAGGAAAAGTTAGATTTGACTCTCTTGGACTTAATGTATTCAGTTTAGTTATCATGGACACTATCCTATCAAATGTTCCAAGTGTTTCCACCCCACCAAATAGTACAATAGGTATCACCCCACCAAACAGTGCCATAAGAATTGACTCGTTAGATAGAATCCTCATCAGATGATGAATTTGTATTTCGTTCCATTAATATCATTCACTTAATGGATCCCTTATCTGATGATTAATATGATTATGAACCTGAGTTCCCTATATTTTTTTTGGGGAATTAGGGGTTGAGGATACAAGGGAAGACCTGGTTATGACAAAAATCAATACTCTATCCATATCCCCACTCGAACCATCGATGCTACCGATAGTCATGGGAGATCCCTCTAGTGAATCCAGAGAAGTCAAAAATTGCACCCTCATATTCCAGGAGCCACCAAGACCTGATCATCATAGATGAATGACTAGAGGGGTCACCATAATCAAATAAACCTCAACGTACAAGAATACCTAGTCGACCTAACCCACAACGGACATGAGTGCCTTTAACTCTTGTTCCAAGGGACGATCTACCAACATCAAGTGATTCGGTTCCTAAATCACCGAAAATTGAGCATTATAATAATGATAATTGCATACCTTTATCCAAGAAGTACAACATTTAAAATAAATTGGAACTAGTTCCAACTAAGTTTTTGATCCTTGATGCTCTAATTCTATTAAACGACCTCACAGAAGCACTCATAGAGGCTTTGTTGAGCCATCGGGAGTTTGAAGATGAGGTTGTTGATGCTGAAATATATCATGTAGAGGTAGATCCTATATAATTTCACACAGTCATCTCTTTCATGGAGCAGGACAAAGATGATGCCATATAAGGACACATCATACCCCTATATGTGTTTGTAAGGATAAACGACGTTGATATCCAAAGTTATTTCATAAAAAAATGTATCAGTATTCAACCTCATTCTAGTCTAAACACTTCATATATTGGGAAATAGAGAGGTCCTCTTGTCCCATTCTGATCTAATGTTATGGGTTTATGACAAGAGTAACAAAAAACTCTTGGTAGAATCAATATTGGGGATCATTTTGGGGACTTCATATCTCACTCATATTTTATAGTTATCTGTAAATACATGGAATTAAACATTAAACTAGGATGTAATTGGTTGCATAAGCATACGAAAGTCCCTTCATCATAGAAATAATGCCTCAAATATTTAATTAATTCTTAAATTGGAATATTTTATGGTGATAAATCCCCATTTTTATCTCAAGCAACACCATCCGTCATGGGTTGTTTCCCTTCACTATAAATGACCTTGGCCAATCCCTTCAAATAGAACAGATATTAATATGTTTTTACATCAATCATATTGAATGCATAGTCCCAAATTAAAGAATTTATTCTATAAAATTCATGATATAATTCATGGAAAATAATGAAGGTGGCACTAAAAATTTCATAGACTGTCTTGGTAATGATAGAAGCTTAGGTAAAAATACCCTCAATCCATCCCATGATCTTTGACTGATTATAGCCTCATAAACTAATTCAAAAAAGGTTTTAATTACACCAAGAGAGAATGAATATACTATTTATATGACCCACTTCTCTCCTATGGAATCTCGAGGATACCCCACATCATCATTTGGTTCAGAGGAAGTCCAGTTATCTTTTGGATGTCAAAATGTTGAATCCTCTCTTAACTTTGAGAAAATTCATTCATCTCCTACTTTTCTTAAGATTAAGAAATAATAGGAAATGGAAAAGGGTCATTAAGAGGAAGATAGGGGGATAAGGACCTTAGGGTTACCCCTCCATCCAATTAGTAAGGTTTCTCTACCATCGTTAATGTACTCAGACAAATAAGTCTGGTCATAGAAGAGGACCCACGACCCACCTAGATTAGTGTGGCCATGTATTCCGAGTAACAATAGGTATATACCTAATTTCTAAAGAAATTGGGACTTACTTTCCTAGATTTACATATAAATGTTATGCCTCAATCCCAAGGTGGTGACTCACCACCTAGGATTTGTAGAAAACCATTGAGGATAGAAATAGGTAGCTAGGACACACCCAACTCACACCACCAAAATTGAGGCTAGAGTTGAAAAGATAATCAAGTCCAATTTCATTTAGGAATTATACTATCAGATATTTCTTTACAACATAGTCCTCGTAAATATAATGAATAAGAAAATCATGGTCTGCATTGACTTCAGAGACATCAATCCACACTATTCAAAAGGTGATTTCCTTATTCTGATCACATAGCTAATGATTGATTCTACAGCTAGATATTAGGACCTTTCCTTTATGGGTGTCTATTCAAGGAATAATTAAATCTAAATGGCCCCAAAATATGAAGAATCCACTACCTTCATCCCCCCCATGGAATATTCTACTATTAGGTAATTTCCTTTTCCTTAAATAATTCTAGTGCTACGTATAAACAGGCCATGCATCGCATCTTCAAACCCTTTTGGGAAGTTTTTGAAATGTTAAATTGGATATCTAGTGGTTAATTATCAATAGATTTTTGACCACCTAAATGATATTGAGACCATATTCAATGAACTAAGATAGCCTATCATGAAGATAAAGCCCTTAAAATGAACATTTTGAGTTTCATTGGGATAGTTTCTCAACTTCGGGGTACATCATTGTGTCATTGTAGTCAACCATGAGAAGTCAAAGGCTATCCTTAACATGTATCCTCCTTGGAACCTAAAATAGTTGAGTGGTTTATAGGGACACTTTTCTTACATTTTATTCATTATATAAAACCTCATAGAAAAGTGTTTTCCCTTGACCAAAGGGGGTCACATATCAGTGAACTGATTATTGTCATGGATAGTTTGAGAGTATCAATAAATATCTCTTGATACGACTAGTGTTAATGCCACATGTTGAAGGGAATCCCCCAATTTTGTATGTGACATATCCATAACTATCACTAGGTTCTTTCTTTTCACAAAATAATGACATCAAGAATAAATATATCCAATATTATCTCAATCAAACCATGATCAACATCGAGACTCGTTATTCAGATATTAATAAGAGATTTGTAGAATTAATCTTTATGGTTCATATTCTGCCCTGCTACCTAAAACACCATGATATTCATGTCGTATCTCATAACAACCCACTCAAATAAAACCCTTATCATCTTATTTGTATGGGACATTTGGCATGGTGTGCTGCGATATTTTAGTAGTTTCACATTCATTTTATTCATTATAAAGAGTTAAAAAGTTAGGATTTGGAAAACATCCATGAATAACACCCATATAAATAAGGAATTTCATTGAATATAGAATTCCTTGATGAAGAGATCTTCTCTATTCATGATGTCCCCCAGATATGGGAGATTTATTTTGATGGTGCATCTAGAAGCCCAACAAATAAGAGAATGGAATACCTCTAGATCAAAAATGTTGAGTTGCGAGTCATTATCATCTCTCCTATAAAGGCAGTATTTTCATACTCCTTCCTATTTTCAAAAGGATATAGAAACAATGAGGTGGAATATCTAGCCCTCATCATAGGGAAAGAACTAGAAGATAAAATTATAGTGGACCAATTCAAGTTCAAAGGTGATCCAGAGTTGATAATCAAGCAAATCAATGGGGATTATGCTATTAGAAAGGGGAGATGATCCCCCTACTTGATAGTGTCTATGGACTAGTTAAATAATTCCCCTTCGATTAAACATTAACTGACATACCATGATCCTAGAATCCCCAAGTAGATGCATTGGAGAATACAGCCACTTATTTAGAATATCCAGATCATTATGAAATAGTATTCAGTATTTATCAGCATCAAAAGTTCTCATTGTTGAGTAAATAAGGTTCCTTTATGACTTCTCCATTACTTATGGTTTTATTTTTTGAAAATCACAAACACTTTTTCTAAAATTCCATTTTACTTACAACTTTGTTATTTTCTTTTACTTAAGTATTTTTCATTCCGTTTTACATACAAAAATGTTATTTTGTTTTACTTAAAACTTTATCATACCACTTTACTAAATATTTTGACGTACCATTTTACTTAAGGCTATGTTATACCAAAAATAGTGATACCATTTTTTCTCAATCTGATTTTCATTTTATAAATAATTTGTTTCTTAGATAATGTTAGATTTATTTAATGTATCATTCCAATATTATCGGATTCTAAATTTTCTTATACTTAAAATTTATCTTAAACATAACATTATTTCTCGTGGTTCCTTATATGAAACAATATCATATAATATGTTATAAAATAATCATTTTCTATTTGACACATGTCTAGGTCCCTCTGAAATTTAAGGAAAATATGACTGTTGGAGTGGATTCAGTCATTCAGAAGTTTTGCCTATAGATAAGAGTTCATTTTAATGAGATAAGTATTTATATGGTATGAAAAATTGTGAAGTAATCTAATGTTGGGATTTAATTTCTAGAGAGATTCTCTTATAACTCTTATCGCTTCAAAAAGATATCATTAAAAACTTGTTCATCCATGAACAACTTGTTCAAACTTGATTTGTGTAGACTCTGGTCATACTGATCATGGGATTCCAAGTTTGGAAGATAGATGTTCTGATTTCCTTCTAAATCATGGTCTTGCAAGGATATCAAGATAAATATTGATCTTCAGATTGAGGGCTTACCTGGGATTGGGTAATACATAATTTATTGAAAGTATAAATCAAGAAACCTTTATCCATGGTTGTTTTATATCCTTCTCTTTGGGTTATAAGAAACTTGTTGTTACTTGTTCTTTATTACAAGTTGTTTTTTTATTATGATGTAATTTTAAATTTGTTAAGGTAGATAGTATAACTTTCTTATACTTTCTAATTCTGTTACTCTGATTATATTAAATATTTTATACACTTTAAGGTAGAATTTTTCTTTTAAGAAAATATTCCTTAAGTTTTTATCTTATGGTTATATAGTTTAATAAAAGATTTCTCTAAGAGGGTTTTTGTATTTTGGTTTAACTTTGTTAAAATAAGTTTTCTAAAAAGTAAAAAATCTAACATTAAGAAATAGATTCCCTTAAGGTTAAAAAATTTTCCTTAAGAAATTTCTACACCAACATTAATGGTTGCAAAGGAATTTTTAAAGTATACAATTCACCCCCACCCCCTCTTGTATTTGAGCATCTCATTATACATATTTGATCCTGCAATTAGTGTTAGAGCTAGTATCTCAACTTTACTGATACTTTAAATTTGGTATCAGAGGGTTTTTTCTAATATAATCATACTCACATATAATTATTCTAGTTTTTTTACTTTATACGAATTTATATCACTAATCTTTTGTAAAGGAAAATGTTCTTTTATAAATGGCAGGAATTCATGTTTGATATCTATACAATATCAATCCTACTAGACCACCGATCGTCGATGGAAATGACTATGAATACCGAAGAGATAAAATTAAGACCTTTGTGGTAAATATAGGTGTAGACCACCACATTGTGTTAAATAGAGATTATAAAATTACTAATATGGAACTTAGAATCTTTACTAATCTAGAAAAGGTGGAATACCAGCTGAAATTTAAGGTATGAAATATTTTTCTTTGTTCCATGACTATGAATATATATATCCTAATTTCATCTTGTGAATCTAAAAATAGAATTTGGAAGAAACTCAAAGTAACTCACTTTGTAACTTCTAAATTAATTGAAACTAGAAGATCCATGCTTACAGCTAAGTATCATGGTTTTTATTTTCCTTATGGATAACCCATATATATGGTACAAAAAAGAATTATGACTATCATCAATAACTTACAATAAATGGGTGAAAAAGTTCTAGATGGTGAGCTTCTTGTAGAGAAGATTATAGACCTCATGCCTAACGAATGGGAATCCAAAATGAAAACTATAGATTATAATAGGAAATTTACTCAGATTTCTCTTAATGATCTATTTGGACCTCTTATCCAACATAAATCCATGATGAAGAGAGATTCTAATAATATTAAGAAGAGGAATAAAAATGGATCTGTTTCTTTTATAACTACTTCAAATAATATGAAATATAAGACTCCTAAGAGAGTAACAATATCTCAATCTAAGAAGGTTGTTATTCAATCTAAATCTAGTGAAAGTGAATCTTCAGAAAATGAGCTAGCCAATATTTCTTGGATTATGAACAATATTGTTGGGAAAAAGAAATTTAAATATAGATACAAGAAGAAAGATAGGAAATAAAGGAAATATGGAGAAGTAACATGTTATGAATGAAGAAGAAATAGTCATGTTAGACCTGATTGTCCCTTGCTTAAAAAAAGACAATAAGGATAGGAATTCTGAGAGGAAAAAAAATAAGTCCTACAGATCAAAGCATAAGCATGTCTTGAATGCCAATGACACTTGGAGTGATAGGGGTAGAGACTATTATGATGACTCTTTAGAATATGAATCTTCTGAGCAAAATAATATTGGTCTAATAGCTAAAGCTCTATTTCAAAATCATTTTCTTATGACTAAGGTATGAACTACTGAATCCTTAACCAATATGTCTTTAAATAGAAATTTACTAGATGAATGTTTTTCATTAGATGAATAAACCTCTTCATCAGACAATAATAATGATTTATTTTTGTATGAGGAAATTTCTAGATTTTCTAAGCTACATGAAATGAAAAATTTTAATGTTTCTAAGAAACATGAAAAAGGAAATTCTAGAGAATTTATTTTATCAAAATAAATTTCGGATCTTACCAAAGATCTTGACAAGAAAAATGATGATTTAGAAAATATTTCTAGGAAAATTGAGGAAGATAATTCTGAGAAGGTTAAACTTTTTAAGAATCATAAAAATCTGAATTTAGAAAAAGATGATTTAGAGGATAAACTTAACTCTAAATCTATTATTCTAGAGGATAAGAATTTAGTATTGAGGCTAAAGTCTAAAATATTTTCTTTGAAAAATCTTATTGAAAATTTTACTTTCGTAAGGAAAATTTTGACAAGATGTATTCTCATATTTGACCTCATGGTAACAATCAAGGAGTTGGTTATTCTCATGAAAACCCAGTTTTTTGAAAATATTATTTAGTTATATAAATAGATCCCTTTTTCACTAAATTTCAAAGTGGTGGGCATTGGAATAAGAACAGTTCTTCAAATAAAGTTCAATCCCTTGGGTTTTATAAATCTTAATTTTCTAAACAAATGTGGATACCCAAGATTTAATTATTTAAAAATTTCGATTCCAAACAAGCTTGTATTCCAAAAACCTAACTCATTATTTCTCAGGATAATGAAGGAATTACCAAAAACATATGGTACATGGATACAAGATGTTCCTGAAACATGACTGATAACAATGACTATTTAAAAAATATTTTAAAGACCTAAGGTAGAAAAGTAGTCTTAGGAGATAACTCTCAAGGAGAAATTTTCGGTATAGGTAACAGTATTCTTCTTGGTAAAGACATTATTTCAAATGTTCTTTTTGTAAAAGGTATTAAGAAAAAACTCATTAGCATAATCCAATTATGTGATGAAGGTCACCTTGTGGATTTTAGAAATGATAAATTTTTAGTTCACAATTCCTAGGATGAGTTTATTCTCTCTACCCTTCGGCATGCGAGTGTGTACATCTTAAACCTATAAGACCATAGAAGTCAAGATCTACCTTGCCTTAATGAAATTGAAGATCAATCTCGACTTTAGAATAGAATACTAGGACCCTGTAACTTAAGGAATCTTAGTAAACTTTCCAAGAAAGTACTTGATAAGGACCTATCAGATCTTAGGTTTGATTCTTCCAAAGTCTGGGATCCTTATCAATATTCCAAGAAACATAAATATATATTTAAATCTATAAGTTATTTTTCAAATTATAATGCCTTGCAGTTGATTCACATGGACTTATTTAGTCCATCACAAACTGGAAGTATTGGAGGCAAATACTATGTGTTTGTCTTAGTTGATGACTACACTATATTTACTTGGGTTAATTTTCTTACAAATAAATCTGAAGCCTTATATTCTTTAAAAAACATTAGATCTCAAGTTAAAAATTATAAAACTCTACCTTTAATAAAAATTCATAGAGATATTGGTGGAGAATTTGAAAATTCAGACTTTGAAACTGCTTGTAGTAACAAAGGTCTCACTCACAACTTTTCAGCTCAAAGAACTCCTAAAAAAATGGTGTTTTCAAAATAAGAAATTGTATTCTTCAAGATAGGACTAGAACCATGTTGAGTGAATATTCTATAGCTTAATTTTTTTGGAAGAAGCTTTATGTACTGCCTATTATACAACAAATAAATTTTTAATAAGACCTTTTCTTAATAAAACACCTTATGAGTTGTAGACTGGTTGAAAATAAACAGTTTCATTCTTCAATGTTTTTGGTTGAAAAGTATTTGTCTTGAATAATAAAGATAACTTACATAAATTTTCACCCAAATCCAATGAAGTAGTTTTCTTAGGTTATTTTACTGACTCTAAAGCATATAGATTTTTTAATAAAAACACTTGTAATGTGGAAGAAAAAATACATGTAAAATTAGATGAAAATAATCCTTTTATATTCAAAAAACTTGAACTTATTTATAATATATTTTCTAAAACTGATCATAAATCTTTGATAGAAGATCCTTCAGAAAATGAAAATGTTCAAGAAAATATGTTTGATACATTTACCCTTGATTATTTTTTACCCTATGTTGATGAAAAAGTTTTACAAAACCCATGTTTTTTGTTACTTAGAAATCATCCGAGTGATAATATCATTGGTAATGATAATCAACCAGTAAGAAGTTCCTTAAAGAATGAAGTTGAACATGTTGCTTTCCTTTCCCAATTTGAACCAAAGACTCCTAATGAAGCCATATATGATGAATATTGGATAAGGGCCATGCAAGATGAACTCAAATAATTCGTAAGGAATCAAGTTTGTACCTTGGTTGAAAACCTAAGGAAACTTCTGTTATTGGAGTAAAATGGGGTTTTAGAAATAAATGCTATGAAAATGGAATTATTGTTAGAAATAAGGAAAAATTATCTGCTAAAGGATATAACCAACAATAAGGCATAGACTATGAATAAACCTATGCTCATGTAGCAAGACTTGAATCTATATGTATTCTTCTATCCTTTGTATCATTATTTAATTTCAAACTTTATCAAATGGATGTGAATTTTTCTCACCTTAGCAGTTATGTATAAGAGGAGGTCTATGTAGACCAACCCCCTTGTTTGGAAGATTCAATATATCATAATCATGTTTAAAAACATAACAAAACTTTATATAGACCTAAACAAGATCCCAGAGCTTTGTATGATAGAATTAAAATATTTTTGCTTCAAAATAACTATGTTAAGGGAACCACTGATCCAAACCTCTTCATTAAGAAATAAAATATTGATGTTCTAATTGTTCAAATTTATGTTGATGACATCATCTTTAGATCAACTTATCAATCCTTAACCAATTTCTTTTTGAATCTTATGAAATTTGAGTGCGAGATGAGTATGATGGGTGAGTTAACTTTTTTCCTTTATTTCAAAATTTCTCAAAAACCAGAAGGAACATACATATCTCAATATATGTATATCAAATAACTTCTTAATAATTCTGGGTATGAAAACACTAAGAGTATAAGTACTTCTATCGAAATCTCTAACAGTCTTGATATTGATGAAACAGGGAAATCTGTGGATCAAACATTTTATAGAGAAATGAGAGTAAGTTTACTTTACTTAATAGCTAGTTGATCTGACATAGTTTTTTCGGTATGCTTATGTGAAAGATACCAAGGAAATCCAAAATAATCCCATTTAAATGCTATGAAAATAATTTTTCAGTATTTAAGGGGGACTTTAGATTTGGGACTATTTTATTCTTATAGAAATGATTTTGAACTTAAAAGTATTTCATATGCTGACTTTGGTGGTTGAAAAATGGATAGGAAAAGTAAATCCAAAACATGTCATTTCTTATGAGATTTCTTTAGTTTCATGGTCTTGCATGAAACAAAATTTTGTATCACTTTCCACTGGTGAAGATGAATATGTAGCAGCTGGAAGTTTTTGTGCTCAAGTGTTGTGGATGCAACACACACTCACAGACTATGACATGAGTTTTACTAAAACTCAAATAATTTGTGATAACACAAGTTCCATTTCCATTAGTGAAAACCCTTCACATCACTCCCGTACAAAGCACGTAGATATTAGACATCACATTCCTAGGGATCACACACTTAAAGTAGATATTATTCTTTAATTCATCGGAAAGCAAGAAAAACTTGCTAACATTTTTATGAAACCTTTAACTTCTGATAGATTTGAATACATTAAACAAAATCTAGGAGTGATCACTTTAAGGTAACCATTCATAGAAATTTCTTGTTTAAATCATCTCCTATCATTAAGATACTCATTAATTCAAGGGGAGTAAATTTTCATGTTCTTTTTCTTGCTTTCTTTTTCTTTATATTATAAAATTTTCCTTTCTTTAAGAAAATATATCTTTCTCTAATAAAATATACTTTTCCTACCATAAGAAATTCATGGAATGGAAATTCATAGAATATAAATCTCCCAAGATAATTCTTATAATACCAATCAATTATTCATATTATCCCATAAGGTACACTTTCATACTCTTCAATTTCTATTTTTAAGCTTTAATTGTTGGTATTTCAATTTTTTTATGTTTTTTTAATTCATTGTTTACCTTACCTTAAAATATTGGAATTCATATTTTCTATAATCATCCTCAAATGTTAGATCAAATTAGCTTAATTCCATTTGTTTTAATATATTGTGGAAGTTGAATGGTCACTTCTATGTCTATATAAAAAGTGCCTCGTTTATGAGTGTCACACAATCTTCTATGATCTCCATGTTGAGGTTTTGTTTCTTTCAAAGTATTTGTTCTGATTCCTCAGTTTCTTACACTACAAAGGACTCTTGAATCCTTATCATATCAGATACTAATTAGTAAAGAAATAATGGATTTCTCGATCTTTAGGGTAATACTAGTATGCCATAATTTCTTTGCAAAGTATGAAACTCCCATTTCTAAGGTCTTAAGAACTAACAGATGGGAAGGTGTATGTGTGACTAAGGAGAAAAGTCAGGATCCAGTTTATCCTCACCTAGTCGTACAATTCTATAAATATGTTATTTTCTATGAAAATGATGGCAAGGACAAGTTTAAGTTCCAATGTTATGATAAGACTTTACAGTTCCTTAAAATAAAGTGGAAAATGTTCTCAAGATACCATTTTAAGGAGAGGATATTATATGCTCTCATAGACTTCCCACGAAGGAAGATTATTTTGAGAAAGGAAAGGATCTGGATTACCTTGGTCTAAATAATATTAAGCATCAGAAGATTTCTAATCTTACAACAAATAAAAAACTGGTAGACCTCTGAATGCAAGGATTTATTATTATAAAGAAAGGGGATAAATTATCCTTAATGATATGTTATATATTTTTATTATATTTTCTTTTCAATATAAGAAAGATCAACATGATCAAATACATCTTCCTCATTATCCATGTAGTAAAATATGGAACAATTGGATCCCAGATACTTATGTATCCGATAACTATCTCTAGGATAATCATGATGTTACTTCAAGAGTTGAATGACCCTTGTCAATCAATCCCTAAATAATTCAAAAATAATTTACTCAGTGATGATACTCTAAAAATAATGAAGGTAGAGTTTTTACCATAATATAAATTTTTTGAAGAAATAGTTTTTCAGAACATGGTTTATGTTCCAGAATCTTCAAAATTAATACCTTAGAAATAGAAACCTAAAGAACCAAGCTTACCAGCATCGGTTCCTAGTGATCCAGTATCAGCACCCCCTCGTGTAAAGGAGAAAAAATCCCATTCTGATGCAACAATTTTAAAATGGAGAGTGATGGAAGATACTAGAAAAGAAGTTGATCCTTCCTTCACCTTAAATCATGTAGAATCTAAGGCCTTAAAAATTAAGCAAGGTGAAATTATAGATAAATAAAAGAAGGATAAGAAGTTAAAGAAGGAATCTATAGAAGATCAAGTGTGTCAGCCTATACTAAAAGTGGTAGAGAAGAAATCTCAATATATACCCGAATCTCGAGTTATTCCTGAAAAACTAGTTGTCACTACAAAAATCTAGAAAGCTAAGAAAGTATTAAAAATATCAGAACCTTTTCAATAAATGAAAGATCAAATAATTCAAGAAGAAAACGATGTTTTTCTAATGGAGGTGGAAGAGTATTATGGAACTCCTCAGACTTCAATTTCTAAATGCATTTCTAAAGAACAATATATTGAAGAAGAAGTTGAAGTTGAAGTGGAAGAATAAGTTGAAGTTGAAGTAGAATAAGAAGAGGAAGAAGGGGTTGAACAAAAATATGATGAAGATGAAGATATCCAAGAAGAATAAAGAAAAGAATGAACACAAGAAAAAGAGGTTCAAGGTGAAGAATATGAATAGGGATATCTTAATGTTATTTATGTATCTGATGAAAAAACCCCAGTTCAAAATCCAGACAAAGGAAAGATTGTTATGGTTTCCTCATCTGATAAGGAATCGCCTCAAAATTATTCTAAAAGGATACAGAATCTGTATTCTTTGACTCCAAGAGGAATTGATAAATGAAAATATGATTTAGACTCTGAGTCCTCATCCACTGTTGAGCATGACATTGTCAAGATGTAGTTAAGAAAGTTGTTCAGCACTATTATGGTTCTTGCAAATATAGATGCTCAAAGTCAAATGATGCAAGAGACCCTAAACCAAAAGACAGAATCTACTAATATGCTGATGGACATGGTGGTCAAGTAATAAGCATACTTCAATAATATTTTGATTTATTATAAAGATTAGAATGTATCTTGCAAGAAAGTATTTAACCACACCAAAATCATTAATGATGAGCTTAGATAGTTCAGTAACCTCATGGATTTAACATACAGAGCTTTCAATCCTTTTGAGTGGGAGTTCAACAAAGTCAGAGCATCCATATCTGAGAAAGTAATCCAACTAAATTTTAGTGCTCGATCTGTAAGTATTTAAAAGGAAGTCAGATAATAATTAGTGAAAAAGGTGGTTGTTCAATAGGAGTTCATTAAAAATCAAGATGAAAAAATCAAATCTCAAGAATAAAGGATCTTGTCTTTAGAAAAGAAGAACCAGAATCAAGAGATTTTGTTGATGAAACTTCAATAATATCATAAGGATGTGAATAAAGTTAAATCTTTGATGAAGAAAATATTCTCAAAGCAGAAGAAGGATGGTTGAATCTATTCATACGTTCTGATGTTTTATTATAACCCAAACATCTGTTTCAAAATTTCCTAAATAAAAATTTTCCTTTCATATATTTCTTTTGTTTTTTCTTGTATGTATCCTTAACCTTACATGTACATCCTATACTTCTCTATTCATTTTTTAAAATCCCAAAGGGGGATAATTTATTTAAAGGAAGAATTTAATGAAGAATTTAAAGAGCAATAATTTATTAATGGGAAGTATAGTAATAAAGAGTAATTTCTAAGTAAGTGGGAGTTTCTTTTAAGAAGAAATGTTTATATAAGGGTGAGATATTTATTTAAGAAAAAAAATCAGATACTAAAGTTCAATAATACAATCCTTATGAAATATAACCTAAGGAGGAGTTAGTCATATTCATCCTAAATCTCATTCAAAGGGGGAGATAAGTTTTCCTTACTTGTTTATCAAATTCAATATATTCTTCCATAGAAATTTTGTTTGTGATTTCCAAAAATGGGGAGATTATTGATTCAATAAGGTTCCCTTATGACATCTCTATTCCTTATGGTTTTATATTTTGAAAATCCCAAACAATTTTTCTAAAATTCCATTTTACTTACAACATTTTCATTTTGTTTCAAATAGGACTTTGTCATTCCTTTTTACTTACAAAATTGTCATTCGGTTTTACATACAAATTTGTCATACTGTTTTACTTAAGATTCTGATGTATCATTTTACTTACGCATATGTCATACCAAAAATAGTGATACTGTTTTTTTTTTCTCAATATGATTTTGATTTTCTTATGAATCTATTTCCTTGATAAATTTAGAGTTATTTAATGCATCATTCCAATATTATCAGATTCTAAATTTCCTTATACTTAAAATTTATCTTAAAACTAAAATCATTTCTCATGGTTCTTTATATGAAACACATTTTGTACAATCTGTTCTAAACTAACCATTGTCTATTTGACATGTGTCCAGGTCCCTCCGAAATTTAAGAAAAATATGACAATTGGAGTGGAGCCAAACGTTGATAATTTTTTCCTATAAATAAGAGTTCATTTGAATGATCTAAATAGTGATATGGTATAAAAAATTGTGATGTCATCTGACGCTGTGAAGTGATTTATAGAGAGAGGCTCTTAAAAATCTCAGTGCTTCATGAGGATGTTGTGACCAACTTGTTTAGGTATAAAGAACTTTTTTAGACTATCTTTGTGCAAACTCTGATCGTACTGATCATTGGATTCTGAGTTTGGAAGATAGAGGCACTACTGGAATTTGGTCTTTTCCCAATGGTAGTATACCAACGGTTTACTTAAACCGTTGGTAAAGAGAGCCTTTGCCAACGGTTTAATCAAACCGTTGGAAAAGGGAATTTCGGTGGACCCTTTCCCAACGGTTCACTGGAACCGTTGGGAAATGGGTGCTAAACTCACGCATTTCCCAACGGTTCACTGGAACCATTGGGAAATGTGTGCCTTTGCCAACGGTTTTTATAAACCGTCGGCAAAGGTTTTCCACAAATTCTAGATTGCGATATCCTCTCCCCATTCAGACAGAGCCCTAATCTATTCGCTCTGCTGCTCTCGCGAACCCCATCCTACTCCACTGCTCTCGCGAATCCGAACACCAGCACCCCCCATCCCAACAGGTACACCCCCATACAAATAGGTAAAATTTGATCTCAACCATATTGTTGTAGTTGTTTTAATGAATAGATTTTTTCCAGGTGTTGGTGGTTTACTTGATTATTGAAATTAATATCTAAATAGGATATTTTTTGTGTTTGTGAATACTTCATTAATGTTTTTATATACTATGTTTGGAAGGAGAGTGTTTAAAACATGTAAATCAGAGTTGGGGGAGGCTATCGTGAACGTTTACATGTTTTGGATAATGGATTGTGGGAATTATGGATTGTGTTCAAACCAATTTGATATGTTTTGGATAATGGATTGTGGGGATAGGGGGTGTCCACGGGGGTGGGTGGGTTGTCCACGGGGGTGGGCGGGGCTGTCCACGGGGGTGGGAAAGGCTATCCACGGGGGTGGGCGGGGCTGTCCAGGGGGTGTGGGCTGTCCTGGGGTCTGGGTGGGGTGTCCTGGTGGGGGAGGGGTGTGTGGGGTGTCAAGGGGGGTGGTATGTCTAGGTGGTGGTGGTGGGGTTGCAGGGGAGGGGGTGTGGGCTATTTGCGAGGGTGGGCGGGGCTATCCAGGGGGGGTACGGGGTGTCTAGGGGGGTACGGGGGTGGGCGGGTTGTCCACAAGGGTGGACGGGCTGTCCACGGGGGTGGTCGGGCTGTCAAGGAGGGGTGGGCGGGCTGTCCAGGGGGGGTGGGTGGGCTGGCCACGGGGGGTAGGGGTGTCGAGGGGGGTGGGTGGGTTGTCCACAGGGGTGGTTGGGCTGTCTAGGGGGTAGGGGCATCCACGGGGGTGGGTGGGTTGTCCACGGGGGTGGGCGGGGCTGTCCAGGGGGTGTGGGCTGTCCTGGGGGTCTGGGTGGGGTGTCCTGGTGGGGGAGGGGTGTGTGGAGTGTCCAGGGGGGTTGGTATGTCTAGGTGGTGGTGGTGGGGTTGCAGGGGATGGGGGTGCGGGCTATTTGGGAGGGTGGGCTGGGCTATCCAGGGGGGTACGGGGTGTCCAGGGGGGTACGGGGGTGGGAGGGCTGTCCACAAGGGTGGACGGGCTGTCCACGGTGGTGGCCGAGCTGTCAAGGAGGGGTGGGCAGGCTGTCCAGGGAGGGTGGGTGGGCTGGCCACAGGGGGTAGGGGTGTCCAGGGGGGTGGGCGGGCTATCCAGAGGGTGGGCGGGCTATCCAAGGGGGTGGGGGCTGTCCATAGGGAGAAGGGGTGTCGAGGGGGGTGGGTGGGCTGTCCACGGGGGTGGTTGGGCTGTCAAGGGGGTAGGGGGCATCCACGGGGGTGGGTGGGTTGTCCACGGGGGTGGGTGGGGCTATCCACGGGGGTGGGAAAGGCTGTCCATGGGGGTGGGCGGGGCTTTCTAGGGGGTGTGGGCTGTCCTGGGGGTCTGGGTGGGGTGTCCTGGTGGGGGAGGGGTGTGTGGGGTGTCCAGGGGGGTTGGTATGTCTAGGTGGTGGTGTTGGGGTTGCAGGGGAGGGGGTGTGGGCTGTTTGGGAGGGTGGGCGGGGCTATCCAGGGGGGTACGGGGTGTCCAGGGGGGTACGGGGGTGGGCGGGCTGTCCACAAGGGTGGACGGGCTGTCCACGGGGGTGGTCGGGCTGTCAAGGAGGGGTGGGCGGGCTGTCCAGGGGGTGGGTGGGCTGTCCACAGGGGTTAGGGGTGTCCAGGGGGTGGGCGGGCTATCCAGGGGGTGGGCGGGCTATCCAAGGGGTTGGGGGCTGTCCATAGGGAGAAGGGGTGTCGAGGGGGGTGGGCGGGCTATCCAAGGGGGTGGTGCTATAGTGGTTTTGGATTGTTTGAGGTACTCTTAGTGTATTATAAACCCTCATTTGTTCCATATTCATTTAAATTGATTTAATATCATTTTTTTCACACACACCATTATATCCTCTCAAACTATATTTAGATTGTATTTTCTATCATATGGTGTTAAATATTTTAGTAAATGTTCATACTAGCTTCTTTTATGTGTTCTAGGGGTTTAGACTAATGACAGGGTTGCATGATTATTGTGGGGGTATTCTTTTCATATAAATATACCTATACACCCCGACCCCCTTGGACAACCTGACCACCCCCACAGATAGCCCGCCCACCTGGACACCCCGACCCCCCTAGACATCCCCCCACCCCCTGGACACCTCCGACCCCCCGGACGGCCCCACCACCCCCTAGACACCCCGCACCTCCCCTGGACACGCCACACCCCCCTTGGACAGTCCCGCCACTCCCATGATCCTCATCCTACTCCTTATCCGGATCTACTTGGAGAAGTTAAAGTATAAAACTCATATACTCCCAACAAGACCCTTAAGGATTATGTATTCCTTGATCCACTTCCAATATCTTACTGGTCAATCCATGAATATAGGCATTAGAAATTTTGTATCTTATTTTCTTATATACACTGTATTTTGTTGTATTTCTTAATATGATTCTCATATAGAGTAATGTGTTAGTTATGCTTTTATATAGAGTAAACAATTTTCATTTACGTAAATATTTTTTTGATTATACTTTAATATTATTGAATTACTTTGAAATGACTTATTGCAATTTTTTTACAGAATGGATAGAAGTTGGATGTACAAAACTGATTGGATTTCAACTGATTTTCAAAATAATTTGAACAGCTTTCTAGATTTTGCATTTGACAAGGCTTCAGATAGTGGTCGCATACACTGCCCATGTTTTAATTGTGTTGGAAGACCTTGGTTGAGCCGTGAAGCAGTTAGCTATCATATAACCAAATATGGTTTCCAAACAAACTATTATGTGTGGTATCACAATGGAGAGAAAATGGAATCTCAAAATGTTGATGATTCAAATGATAGGAATGAATTGGAGAGTTTGATATATGATCGGTTTCCATTTATTCGACATCATGAGAAGGAAAGGATGTCCATCCAACAAGATTTCAATACAAGCACACATGATGCGTCCAATGAAAATGATGATGTTGATAGGGTGAAAAAATTGAATGATGTTGCGACGACTCCAGTATATCGGCAATGTGATAAAATGAAAAAGTTGGAATTTTTAATCCTATTGTTTCATGGGAAAACTATGTATGGGATTTCAAATACTGCAATTGATTATATTCTTACCTTCTTGAAGGACTTACTTCCAGATGATGCAGATATTCCCTCAAACCACTATATGGCATGGAAGTTGGTTGATGAACTTGGATTCTCAAAAAAAATTCATGCTTGCCCGAATTATTGCAGCTTATTTTGGGAGGAAACTGCTGAAAGAAATGATTGTATAAAATGCGGAACCTCCCGATGGAAGCCAAAAGATGATGGAACACCATCTCGTGTGCCACAAAAAGTAATGTGGCACTTTCCATTGATCCCCAAATTACAGAACCTTTTCATGTCTGATGAAATATCCATAAAAATGCGATGGCATGACACCGAGAGAAAAAAGAATAATGAAGAGTTGGTTCACCCTGCAGATGGATTTGCATGGCAGAGATTTGATCCTTGATATCCTGAATTTGCAGCCGACGTGCTTAATGTGAGACTGGGTGTTTCATGTGACGGTTTTAATCCATTTGGGCAGATGCTTACTTCGCATAGCACATGGCCGGTTTTCATACACATTTATATCCTTCCCCCTTGGTTGTGTATGAAAAATCCTTACACTTTCTTGAGTATACTGATATCTGGCCCTTCTGATCCCGGAAATGATATAGATGTATACATGCAACATTTAATAAAAGAGTTGATACTTCTTTGGGATGTGGGTGTGCCCACATACGATGCATGTTCGAAAGACATATTTCAGATGCGTGTTGCACTTGTGTAGACTATCAATGATTTTCATGCTTATGCAATGATTTCTGGATAGAGCACAAAAGGAAAATTGTCATGTCCTGTTTGTATGAAGAATAATCAATCGAGAAGACTGAAATATCGTCATAGTTTTAGTTTTATGGGACATCAACGATTCTTGCCAATGAACCATCCATATAGAAACAATCGTCGAAGATTTGACAATACCATGGAGAATGACGATACACCTCAGCGTATGTCTGGAACTGATGTGCTTAATGAATTGAAAGATTTCAGTTATTCATTTGGGAAGAGTGTAATGAAATCTAGAAAGAGGAAAAATGTTTCCAATGATACCTGTTACAATTGGAAGAAGAAGAGTATATTCTTTGAGTTGTCATATTGGTCAACCAACTTGTTATGTCATTTCTTAGACGTAATGCACATTGAAAAAAATATATGTGAAATGTTGCTTTCGATTCTTCTAAATGTCAAGGGGAAGACAAAAGATGATTTACGATCTCGGCGCGACTTGGTAGATTGGGGGATCAGACCAGAATTGCATCATGTCTGTATCAGTGAAAATAAATGGCAAGTTCCATGTGCTTCTTATGTGATGACTCCTGCTGAAAAAAATCAATTTCTGGAAGTGCTAGAGACTATTAAAGTTCATGATGGCTATTCAAGCAATATATCAAAACGGGTCAATAGAAAAGAGTTGAAGTTGAAATCTTTGAAGACTCATGATTATCACATCCTTTTGCATGAGTTGATTCCAATAGCAATCCGTCATCTCTTGTCCAATAATGTTAGAGTCTCAGTTATTCGGTTGTTCTATTTTTTTAGAGATCTTTGTGCTAAGAGGTTTTCCAAATCCCTCGTGCAAAAACTGTTGGCAGAGACACCATTAATTTTGTGTGAGTTAGAGAAAATATTCCCTCCATCATTTTTTACATGCATGTTGCATCTGACTGTCCATATTCCAACCGAAATACTTCTTGGAGGACCCGTTGCTTTCCATTGGATGTATCCAACTGAAAGAAACATGTGAACATTGAAATCATATGTTCGGAACAGGAATTATCCTGAAGGTTCTATTGTGAACGGTTACTTGGCTCAAGAATGTATGGATTTCTTCTCAATGTATTTGTCTGATCATACTACGAGAATAAACAGACCAATGAGAAATGAAGAAGAACAGTATGGGCAAATTGAACCCAGTTTTCCATCACTTCCTCAGATAGGAGGAATTCCGGGATCATATACATTGACAACATTAAGCCTTGAAGAGCGAGAGATGGCACATCTCACAGTGTTGTTCAATTTTTATTTGTTCGATGAGTATATAAAGTAAGTTAATTGTACATGTAACTCTTTTCTTATCTCGTGTAATTTTAAATATTTGTTAAACTATTATTATTTTTATCTACAGGGAACATAAATAATTGATATATAGAAAGCATCGTTCTTTATCTTTGAGAAAGAAGGAGACTTTGCATAGCAAAGGGTTTTCTGCTTGGTTGAAATTGAAGGTAAAAATATTTCTGTAATAACTAAATAAAAATAATATTTAATTAAGTTTACTATTTGTTTATATTTAAGGTATCGAGTTTGCATACAGACTCTGTTTCTGAGGAAATAAGAGCTTTGGATTTTGGTCCTAATACCATGGTTCGTGCTTGTAAATCACTTGTGATCAATGGATACAAATTTGTTATCACTGAATGAGCAAGAAACATGAGAACACAGCATAATGGTGTTATGCTAACTGCCACAACAGACTGTTATGCCAGTTCATCAGACACTAGACCTCGTTCTGAAAATGTTTCTTATTATGGTGTCGTGGAGAAAATAATAATTTTGGATTATTACTCGCATGGTCGAGTCACGATGATGAAATGTCAATGGTTTGATTCAATGACGAGGCAAGGCACCTTTATTGATGATTGTGGATTTCGAGTTATTGACATGACTCGCACTCTTGCCACCAGTGACCCATATGTATTGGCATCAATGGTGAAACAAGTTTTTTATGTCAAAGATAATCGTCATCCTAAATTCGGTGTAATTATTGAAGTAAATCCCAGACATGTTTTTGATGATGGTGATGATGAAGTTGAAACTATCCCTACTGCAATTGGAAGCAACCATTTTATTACTTATGATGACCCAAACAACTCAATTGTCAGAGTTGATTGTGAACCTGAAGTTGTGGTGGGAAATATATAGAATCATACAGTCGTGTTCTCACCTACATGTTTCACCTACATCAGTCAGAGTGTGTATCCTAGTACTTACCTTCATCACACCATAAATCTTCTGTTTCATTATGTTCTTTTTATCACAATGGTTTTTCTATATTTAGTTTATTGGGTTACACATTAGTTATCTGTTTCTAATTACTTCCATATTTGTTTTCATTGCAGTAAATGACACCTATTGAAGAGAGGCGGCGGAAAAAGATGACAGATAATAATCGTCGCATGGTACAGATGGGTGTTCCCCCACTCATCCCTATTGTGAGTATTTTATTTCAAATATAAATATTTCAATAACTTATAATATCATGTGTTTACTTTTTTTTCAAACCTTTTTTCAGGATCCATGCCCTAGATAACAGATATCTGATGAGGAGCCTGATATTGCTCCCAATAGAGAGGTTGGTGGTACGAGGGCTCGTGGAGCGAGAGTTAGACGATCCACTACCACATACGTATCTTCTACGCCCTATTTTGATCCTGGCATGTCATCAAGGACATATGAGATATTTAGACCTCCGATGTTTACACTACCAGCTGGCCAGACGTCTATTCCATCATCTTTTTCTTCTGGTTCATTATCTTCAGGTTATTATATTCCACCTTCTTCGACTCCTGCTGCGACACAGTATGTGGCTGAGGAGCATACACTGAGGGACACTCCACCTGTACAGGATATTCCTTCAGCTTCTGCACCCATTGATCCGACTACCACAGGTATATTTATATAACTCTATCAAATTTTTATACCAAAATTTATTTTTATTATAACTTGTATTGATATTATTTTTCTTTAATAACAGATTCATCTACAGATAGGAGGTGGGGGAGGGGGCGTACTCGCTTGCGTGCGGTATGGATCCGCCAAACACAGTTGATGGTAGAATACAATGTTAATGGAAAAATGATTGAGAAATCTGGGCAGCAATGTCGGGGTTTTTTGGCGACGCTAGCCAAATACTCTGATATCATTCCGGTCATCCCTCTCTCTTGGAGACATCTGCCACCCAAAGTCAAGGATAACGCGTGGGCACAAATATGGGTAAAAAATCTATTGGATTTAATTTAGTATATTTTTGTATTTAAATGAACTAATCAATTTGGTTTTAGCTTCGGTTTAACTTCCCTGATAGTGAAGCTGCACGATCAGTGCGTTTAAAGAGCTAGGAGAGCTTTGGAGAGCTTATAAGCATGAGCTGTATGTTGGCTGGTGTGATAGAGTGGGAACGGAGTTAGAGACATTACCTATCGTGGATGACTGCCCGATAGAGCAATATCGCCAAATGATTACCCATTGGGCGACTGCCAAATTTAAGGTATTAATCTCATTTGAGTTATTTAAATGAGAGTTTTCATATTTTGCATTAATATAATCTTATTAATTATTAATCATTATTTAGGAATATTCTGAAAAAAACAAAAAACAACATTGATTCAAAGAAATGCCTCCACACTTTGGGGCGCACAACAATGTCAGATCATGAGAGGCAGCAGGTACGATATAGTTGTTTATAATTTTTCTTTAGGACTTTCCATTTTTATTGGATCCTACTTAAATAATGTGATTTATTGAATAATGAATATATGATTATACTTTCACTTTATATTGTTTCAATGTCATTACAGAAGCACAAAATGAATATTAAAGGGCGTATCCCTCGAGCAAAATTGTTTTGCTCGAGTAGAAGAAAAAAAGATGGAACTACGGTAAATGAACCGACCCAAGAGAAGATTGTAAGTTTTAATTTGTTTATTTCAAAGTTTAATATCTAATTTGAAATTTAATAATCTATTAATGTTTTTTACAGGCTGCTTTAGAGGCTCTTTATGACCAGGATCATGACAATTTTGGGCCACACGATCATTTATATCAGGTTTTGGGAGATGAGCACTCTGGTTGAGTATGCTGCCGACCTGGTAAGAATATAGTCCCAACGAGGTATTGGTCGTCTCCAGGTATCCATTCTAGTACCAACGAGTTGGAACAAGTCAAGGATCATGAAAGACAGTCTGATAAAATGGTCACAGAGTTTGAAGTACAAGTTCAAACAAGAGACAGAGAATTTATGAAACTGATGAAATCTTTATCTTCATCACTTCCACCAGAGGCTAGTGCGGCTTGTCAGACATTTATGTTGTTGATGGGTGCATCATCCAATGAACCAGGAGTCAGCTCTAGTGTCAATCGAGATGATGATGTTCCTGGTGATGAAGAGGATGCTGAAGAGGAAGAGGGCGAGGATGAGGATGTGGACAAGGGCGAGGATGGGACCGAGGGTGAGGATGGGGCCGAGGGCGAGGATGATGTCGAGGATGAGGATGACGACGAGGACAGAGATGGCGGTGAGGATGAGGCTGATGATGATAGTAGTGATGGTGATGGTGATCAGAGGTAGATTGATCAATTACATTTTTGAATTCTGTATAACTCTTTATTTTTGAACATGGTTTTCCACTTTGGGGTTTTCCTCTGCTTCATAGGGACGTTGCATTCAGATTCTCTTTTTTTGCACTTGATTCTTATTGTATGATTAGTCTACTACATAGACCTTTAGTATTCCTTGGTACTGTGATGCTCATTTTTCTATTTTTTTACTTAGCTTTCTTAGTTAGCCATGTATTTCATGTTTATGCATGTGGAAGATGATATGGAAAATGTGCTTTGAAGTAGTGGCTGGCACCACTAACATTTATTTGAAATGGACAGGATTTTAAGTGAAAACAACAACTGACATATCGAATACAGACCAAATGCATTCAGATTCTGTTTAAAATATAGGAAAACTATCCATGGGTCATATGTGACATGTACAAGTCAACCCTGCCTCAATCCGAGGTCCGGTGTGGCCAGGACCACTCAAAGTTTGTCACTTTTCTTTGAAATGGACAACGGTTTAAGTTAAAACAACAACTAACATACGGAAAACCAACCAAACGCATTCGGATTCTGTTGAAACTTTAGGACAACGATCCATGGGTCATATGTGACTTGTACGAGTCAACCCCGCCTCAATCTGAGGGCCGGTGTAGTCGGGACCACTCAAAGTGTGTCACTTTTCTTTGAAATGGACAACAGTTTAAGTTAAAACAACAACTGACATACGAAAAACGGACCAAAGGAATTTAGATACTGTTTATACTTTAGAAAATGTATCCATAGGTCATATGTGACATGTACGAGTCAACCCATCCTCAATCTGAGGGCCGGTGTGGCCGGGACCACTCAAAGTGTGTCACTTTTCTTTGAAATGGACAATTGTTTAAGTTAAAACAACAACTGACATACGGTAAATGGACCAAAGGCATTCGGATATTGTTGATACTTTAGAAAATGTATCCATGGGTCATTTGTGACATGTAGGAGTCAACCCCTCCTCAATCCGAGGGCCGGTGTGGCCGGTACCACTCAATGTTTCTTTCTTTTGTTTAAAATGGATGCGCTTTTAAGTAAAAAAACCACATATGGATAACCGACCAAACGCATTCGGATTCTGTTGAAACGTTAGGAAAACGATCCATGGGTCATTTTTGATGTGTACGAGTCAACCCCGCCTCAATCCAAGGCGCGGTGTGGCCGGAACCACTCAAAGTGTCTAACTATTCTTTGAAATGGACAACAATTTAAGTTAAAAGAACAACTGACATACGGAAAACCGACCAAACGCATTCGGATTCTATTGAAACTTTAGAAAAACGATCCATGGGTCATATGTGACGTGTACGAGTCAACCCCGCCTCAATCCGAGGGCTGGTGTGGCCAGAACCTCTCAAAGTTTGTCACTTTTCTTTGAAATGGACAATGGTTTAACTTAAAACAACAACTGGCATACGGAAAACCAACCAAACGCATTAGGATTCTGTTGAAACTTTAGGAAAACGATCCATGGGTCATATGTGACATGTACGAGTCAACCCCGCCTCAATCTGAGGGCTATTGAGGCCAGGACCACTCAAAGTTTGTCACTTTTCATTGAAATGGATAACGGTTTAAGTTAAAACAACAACTGACATACGGAAAACAAACCAAACGCATTCGTATTCTGTTGAAACTTTAGGAAAACGATCCATGGGTCATATGTGACATGTACGAGTCAACCTTGCCTCAATCCGAGGGCCGGTGTGGCCAGGACCACTCAAAGTTTGTCACTTTTCTTTGAAATGGACAACGGTTTAAGTTAAAACAACAACTGACATACGGAAAACAAACCAAACACATTCGGATTCTGTTGAAACTTTAGGAAAATGATCCATGGGTCATTTGTGATGTGTATGAGTCAACCCTGCCTCAATCCGAGGCACGGTGTGGCCGGCACCACTCAAAGTGTCTAACTTTTCTTTGAAATGGACAACAATTTAAGTTAAAAGAACAACTGACATACGGAAAACTGACCAAACGCATTCGGATTCTGTTGAAACTTTAGGAAAACGATCCATGGGTCATATGTGACTTGTATGAGTCAACCCCGCCTCAATCCGAGGTGAATTGTGACCGGTACCGCTCAAAATGTCTAACTTTTCTTTGAAATGAACACCAGTTTAAGTTAAAACAACAACTGACATACCGAAAACCAACCAAACGCATTCAGATTCTGTTGAAACTGTAGGAAAACGATTCATGGGTCATATGTGATGTGTACGAGTCAACCTCGCCTCAATCCGAGGGCCGGTGTGGCCAGTACCACTCAAAGTGTCTTTCTTTTGTTTAAAATAGATGCGCTTTTAAGTAAAACAAACGACATATGGAAAACCAACCAAATAATTTCAGATTCTATTGAAACTCTAAGAAAATGATTTATGGATCATTTTTGACGTGTACGAGTCAACCCCACCTCAATCCGAGGTGCGGTGTGGCCGACACCATTAAAGTGTCTAACTTTTATTTGAAATGGACAGGATTTTAAGTGAAAACAACAACTTCCATACGGAAAACCGACCAAATGCATTCGGATTATGTTGAAACTTTAGGAAAAAGATCCATGGGTCATATGTGACGTGTACAAGTCAACCCCGCCTCAATCCGAGGGCCGGTGTGGCCAGGACCACTCAAAGTTTGTCACTTTTCTTTGAAATGGACAACGATTTAAGTTAAAACAACAACTGACATACGGAAAATGGACCAAAGGCATTCGGATACTATTTATACTTTAGGACATGTATCCATGGGTCATATGTGACGTGTAAGAGTCAACCCCTCCTCAATCCGAGGGCCGGTGTGGCCGGGACCACTCAAAGTGTCTTTCTTTTGTTTAAAATGGATGCGCTTTTAAGTAAAAAAAACCACACACGGAAAACTGACCAAACACATTCGGATACTGTTGATACTTTAGGACATGTAACCATTGGTCATTTGTGACGTGTACGAGTCAACCCCGCCTCAATCCGAGGCGCGGTGTAGCCGACACCACTCAAAGTGTCTTTCTTTTGTTTAAAATGGATGCGCTATTAAGTAAAAAAAACAACATAAGGAAAACCGACCAAACGCTTTCGGATTCTATTGAAACTTTAGGACAATGATCCATGGGTCATTTGTGACGTGTACGAGTCAACCCCGCCTCAATCTGAGACGCAGTGTGGCCGACACCGCTCAAAGTGTTTCACTTTTCTTTGAAATGGAAAACCGTTTAAGTTAAAACAACAACTGACATACGGAAAATAGACCAAAGGCATTTGGATACTGTTGATACTTTAGGACATGTATCCATGGGTCATTTGTGATGTGTACGAGTCAACTCTGCCTCAATCCGAGGCGCGGTGTGGATGACACCACTCAATGTCTCTCTTTTATTTCAAAAGGAAATCATTTTAAGTGAATACAACTGAAATTTACACTCATCAACGACTCTTTTTCATGAGTTTGGTAGTTTCACTCAAGGGGTCATAAGTGACGAGACTCCTAAGAAAATATATTTTCACCATATTTTATAAACAATACAATTTCAATGCAAAATTCATCACAAATCATTACATACCCAAACCTAGTATCAAAAAAAATGGGATTTGAGTCAATTTGAATGTCTTATTCAACTCTAATAGATATTTATCAAACTATTCTGCCTATTAGAATTTGATGGGTGAGGTGAATTACCACCGGATGAGTATTTTCATGTGTTTTTTGGGCTATTTTAGGTGTTTTTTATGCTGTTCGAAGTTTGTATGTGGCTTTTGTGATATTTTTTATGCAGGTGTATAGTGGAGGGTATACGGAGGGCAGTTGTGCACTGTTTTTTTATACAGGTGTAGCTTCTGGGGGGGGGCTTCTGGGTGCTGCTGTGCAGCAGTTCGGGGAAACAATTTACCAACGGTTCTGAACCGTTGGTAAATTGTTTCCAGATATCTGGAAGAACTTATACCAACTGTTCAGAACCGTTGGTAAATTGTTTTCCAGATTTCTCAGAACCTATACCAACAGTTTAAATGAAACCGTTGGTAAAGGGCTTTCCCCACGCCTTACTGGACAACGGTTTGGAAAACCGTTGGTATAACCTATACCAACGGTTTGGAAAACCGTTGGTATACCCTATACCAACGGTTTTCCAGCCTATAGAAATGGTTATAAATCGTTGGTATATCCTACTTTTCCAGTAGTGAGGTTCTGATTTCCTTATAAATCAAGGGCTTTCAGGGATAGAAAGTCAAATACCAATCTTTTAATTGAGGTCTTACTCGGGTTTGGTTAAGACATAATTTTTTGAAAGTATACATCAAGAAACCTTTATTCTAGGTTGTTGGATATCCTTCTCTTTAGGTTAAAATAATTTTATTGTTACTTGTTCTCTATTACAAGTTGTTTTTTTATTCCACTGTAATTTTAAATTTGTTATGATTGAGAGTATATCTTTCTTATTCTTTATAATTGTGTTTCTCTGATTATATTTAATATTCTATACTCTTTAAGGTATAATATTTCTTTTAATAAAATCTTATATAAGATTTTATTATAAAGTTATATAGTTTAAGAAAAGATTTCTCTAAGAGGGTTTGTTTATTTTTGATTATCTTTGTTAAAATAAGTTTTCTTAAATTTAAAATCTAACATTAAGAAAGATATTCCCTTAAGGTTAATACAATTTCCTTATGAAAGTTTGATACCAACATTAAATGTTCCAAAGGAATTTTTAAAGCATACAATCCACCCCCACCCTTCTTGTATTTTAGAATATCAGTATACATGTTTGATCCTAAAATTGGTATCATAGATTGTATCTCTGGTTTACTGATACTTTACACTCATTTGTTCATATCAACATGGAATACATCAATGAGTTTAATTCCATCCCTGAACCAGATGGTACTATAACTAGTTGGATAATAACCAATGTGAAATTCCTTCAAAATGGATTGATATCATTGTATAGATCTATAAAAGAGGAAATCTGGTGACGAGTGACCAACTTTACTATTTTTTATGGACTAAGTAACTATAAAGTCTTCTATATTTGAGGCTTTGATGGAGTCCTTATCAGGTGAATTCATAGAGAAGAGACACATATTTTCATGAAATAATTATATAAGGGGATACTATGATTCCCAACAATCAGGGTTCAAAATTTCCAATAAAATATAGTTGATTGGATACTTTTATCCTTAAATGATGTATTATTTCAAAAAATTCACTACTGAGTGTCATTCATTTCAATTTCATTCCAAATTCATCCAGCAATCCCCAAATTTTCTATACATAGCGAAAAAATCCTGACACTTTTTCATATAGGGAATGGTTTTTATAAGGATGCATCCTCAAGATATAGCCAAGAAATTCCAATATATCCTCACTTATTCTGAGTTATTCACCAAATGGGATGAATAAATACACCTCAAAGAAGTTAGGACCAAAATCATTTTTTTAATAATAAAAGAAAAAAATATATTAGGAGATTTGGTGTCCCTCATATAATACTAGTGAATAATGGCACCAATTTCTATTTTGTTGAGCTGGAGAATCTATATCAAGAGTATAATATGATGTACAACCATTCATGATTCTATCATACTTTAGAAAATGGATATATAGAGGCCTTCAATAAGACCCTATCTAAAATAATATGGAAGATGGTGGATAATGACAATAAATATTAGCCTAACAAGATATTTAATGCCTTATGGGCTTATCAAAACACATCCCACACCACCAAGAAGGTGACCCTGTATTCACTTGTATACAAGATAGAATAAGTCCCACCCATTGAGGTATAATTTGTCTTTCTTCTCATTCACATATGTGGTCAACTATCTACAGACAAGAAATCACAAAATAGATAGTATGAGTTGGATAAAATTGATGATAAGAGACTTAATATCTTGAATCCATTATAGGTTTATTAAAATTGGATATCATGGTATTTTAAAAATAAATTATACATCAAATCGTTACTCTAAAGAGATAAGGTACTAGTCCTCAAAAGTATGATGATATAACTGAAGAATCCTCCAAATCTTGAGATGGAGTGGGAGATACCTTATAATATTCATTAGGTCCACTCCAAAAAAGATTATTTCTTAATCTAAATTGATATATAGATTGTTAAATCCCATACCAATGAAATATTTCTCAACAAATACTTTCTATGATAAAGATACCTCCATCTACATTTCAAGATGATAAAATGCATGACATATTCAATCATGATGCACAACATTAAACTGCATGGAATCATGGTCTTATATACCCGGCCATAAAAGGAACATATCATCCTTGTCACATGATGATAAACTTCATGACATTTGGTCCTAGATGAAAGGCCATAAAAGTCACAGTATAGGGTCCTAGTTGTATGAACTAAAATTAAAGGAAACTATAGTCTGATCTATAAGAATCTAAACTAGATATCCTTTCATTCAAGTCACAAGAAATTAAACTATATGTTCAACATGATGTGAAACTAAATAGATATTTTCCTTTTTTATGACGTAAAGATGAATAATATTTTGGTCCATGATTAACTAGATCAAAACCATTGATCTGGTCACCCACCACACATCCATTCTAGAACTATGTGTGGATCAATTCTCATCTCAAGGGGATAAATACTGACACCTAAACCTCATGTATTGGTCATGTCCGTTAATCCAAAAAAAATATCCCATTTCCTACATACCAAAAAATATCTATGTAGGGGATTTCACACTCCCTGTCCAATGTCGGTCCAAATGCTCCCTTTCTAATCTGACACATTCCTTCTACACATCATACTACTTGTCCTGGTAAATTTCAAATATCCATAAGCTTTCCTTTTCTAATTAAAATATAATTTCATATTTCTAAGTGTACTTTTTTTCTATTCAATGATATGCCCTAGTTTGGATTTTCTTGAGTCTCCTGCAAAAGGGAATGTCAACCAAACACACATTATTCCTTGGGAGTTAACTAATCTATATCTATAATCCCTAACAAAATCATAGTGTAAACCATTTTTTAAACATAGACCACGATCATTCCTTTAATTTTTTACCATATCACTTCTCTTAATCTAATAACCCCCAAGATCTTGGTTTACAATTCCCTTCCTTGCGTATGAAGTATGTTGGAACATCCTTGGACCATTATGCATTATATTTATCATTATCTTCATAATGTATACTCCTAGATGTATGACCTAAAACTATAAGAAACCTTATTTCTTACCACATTATGGTAAACTTCATGGTTAATTTCCCTCTTCTTCAACATTAAAATCCTGTAACTAAATATTACATAATTTTCATCTCTAGAAGATTCATAAAAATACGTGGATATTACATCCAATTCTAGACACTACAAGATCAAAATTCCCCTATCTTTCCTTTTAATTTTCTGTCTATGATGAAATAATCCTTTTTTCACTCCATGTATCTCATGCAAAGCATGGATCACATAGTCTTAGAAGTTTTGGTATAATATTTCCTACATGATGTAGGCATATCACTTCATTTTGTGGTTAACATAGTCTATGATGCAAGACCATAAAAGGCATACTAAAATTCTATACCACATGATATTAAACTGCATGGTTGACGTCTCTCACATTAAATAAAATTATGCATTTCTATATCCCTCTACTGAGAGGACCATGATTTTGGGTGTTGGTTTCCCACCAACCTTTTTCCCAGAAATATTTGTGGCTTGATTCTCACCTGTATGAGATATGAAGTGATGGATAGATCCTACATCCTGATATAGCTACAATATTAAAATTTCCCAAGTCTTATTTAGTATCCAAATATACATAAGAGGGTAACAAATAGATTCTAACCCAATTCATGAGCTCATACTCAAAAAAAATACCCATTCTCTATATAATAATATGATCGGTGTTGGGAATATTTTTTAGAACTATGTGTCAATTGATTATTTGTTTGATGATATACAAAGTGAGTCATGTATCCTATGTCTTGGGACATTCTAAAATGGAAAAAACAACTTCCCTTCATATGGGTCATACCTACATCGGAAAATTTTCTCCCAATTATTAGGTGATTTTCATATGAAATTCTCCATCTATACTCAAGCATTTTTATTAATAAAATCCAGAATCTATGATTTGTAAAATCTGAATCTCTATAATCTTTCTCCAGCAATCAGTTTTAGAATTTTAGACTCTTGAGGATACCCTTTTTTTTCTATGCATTGATATGTCCCATTTTTTCTTCTCATAATTCTCCCACAAAAGATCATTTCAATTAGAGGATGTTATTGTTTGACTATACACTAATACATCCTAGTTTGTCTTTTCATAAGTCGCCCACAAAAAGGGCCTATCAACCAGAGGAAAATTTATCCTCAGGAGAGACATATTCTATATCCATTATCCCTAAACAACATTATGTTAGAAGACAGTTTTTGAATATGGTCCATAGTGACTTTTTAAATGATCTTACCATATGAATTTTTAGATCTAGAAACCCCCAAATTATGGTTTATAACCTTCCCCCTTCACGCATGAAGATGATGTAATAATATAATATAAGACATTGTAAAAGTAAAATCCCAAATTTATTGGTCAAATATAAACAATCATAAATTATATACCTCAATTTCCATATTGTAAGCTGTTAAAATGTATAGTCTATGTCCTTGTTTCATGACATTAAACAATAAGATGCTTCAACCGTTTTTAAGGAGGATCCTTTCCTCTTTATGTTGGTTATCCACAGCATCACCCCAAAAAACTTTGTACAACTGTATGCACATTACATCAAGAAACATAGTAATGCCTAGATTGTATATTCTATAACTATCAACCATGGTAGAAACAAACTTGTGTGTTCCCCCATTCATGGACAAAACCCTGATCTAGGTGGGGGGTTTTGTATTTCTCCTAGGATGCCTCCTTTGTAATATTATGACCAAAATAGAATTCCCCCAGCTTTAAAAAATAATAATAATAGTTTCCTATTCATGGACAGTCCCAACAAAGATCCTCCATTCATTATTTGAAAAAATACTCTTAAAACCCCACCCTCCATGGTCTTGGGAAATCCATATCTTCATAAAATCCCCAGAAATCAATAATAGATTTTAGGATTTTTGAGGACATATTTGTTGGACTATGCATTGAAATACCCTAGTTTTCCTTTACATAATTCATCCAAAAAAGGGAATTTCAATTACAGGATGTCGTTGTTTTACTATTCATTGATAAACCCCAATCTGGATTTGCATATGTCCCCAACAAAAAGGGCCTATCAACCAAAGAAATATTCATCATTAAAAGATATATCTTCTATATTCATAATCCATGACAACATCATGCTAGAAACCAATTTTCAGATTTGGTATGTGATCATCACTGGTATACTTGTCTCACATCATATTGTAGATCATAAAATAATATAATCATTACTCAAAATTCCCCTATTGCTGCATCTAAAGAATGTCAGAACATTCTTGGCCAGTAATCCCTACTTGTTTCATCATCCCATAAATTATGGTAAAATATATTCATCCTAAAACACCAATTATACTATCCCAACTTGAAAGACACTTAAATTCCCATAGAAAATAAATATTACTCACTTTATTGAAAACCCACAAAATGGATCCCTAGGAAAAAGTTGAGTCTCATCTCGAAAGACCACCACTTCATATGGTTTAGGAAAAAAATCGAGTAATTAAAAAAATGGCATGAAACTTGTTAGGATGGGAACCCACAAATGGAGACCTAAGAAAAATTCAAGTCTAACCCACTAATAATTCTTCGTATATAAAATAGGAAAAAAATATAGTAATGATACAAAAAGAAACAAATTTCATAGGGTTTGTCTTGGGACTCTAGAAATAGTTGAACTATGATCACTATGTCTTAATATATATGATAAAACATGAGAACCCTCCCATTTCTATAATTATAATTACAAAAAAATTAATAAAAGTATGTTTAGTTAAATAGAATAACTTTAGTGTTATGTAATAATTATAGAGAAAATAGGTATGAAGACATAGATGATTGGAAAAAAATAATTGTCACTTATGGATCAAAAAATCATAACAGTGTTCAAAAATTGGATTCTCTCTATTAAATTATACAAAAGGATATCAACATAACTCTTTAGTTGTTAGAGGGTATATTTATCCCCATATATGTCTTTTCAAAACTATTTTATTTGAATTAACTCATCATCCTTGACTAGGTGGATCTCCTCCACCATGGTCACAATAATAATTACTCCCCCAATAATAAAATTAGGATGGACTTCATTGTACTAGTCATGGATTTACTTGGAGACATTTTCTACATAAAGAGTTTCACCAATCAAGATCATTAATTTAATACATTTTACATAAGTATCACTACTGTAAATATGACTTATACCAATGGTTTTGGCCAAACTATTCATATAGTTCATTAATTTTGACATATACCAATGGTTTTGGACAAACTGTTGGTATAGGGGGGCCTATACCAACAGTTTTGCCAAACCATTGGTATAGTACCAATATAGAGACCTTATACCAATGGTTTGGCCAAACCGTTGGTATAGGTCCCAAAATCAAAGGACCTATACCAACGATTCTCAAAACTATTGGTATAGGTCTATACCAACGGTTTTGAGAACCGTTGGTATAGATCCTTTTGATTTTTTATCGAATATTCTTATCGATTACATTATATAAATCAAAATATAAAATAATTATGATAATACATATATAAATTTATGAAATTATGTTCACAAAAGTCATGTTAGGTTAGTGGTTATGTCTTTCAATTATAAACTAGAGGTCTTAGGATCAAATCCCACCGAATGTTTTTTTTGAAATACATCTACCAACAGTTTTATGGAAATGTTGGTATTGATTTTTATATTACTTATAACAAAACCATTGGTATAGGTCTATAACAACGGTTTTCGCAAAACTGTTGGTATAGACCTATTCTCACGGCTTACTTGGCCACAGTCCTCAAAACTGTTGGTATAGGCTATACAATTGGTTTGGAGGCCTATACCAATGGTTCCAAACCATTAGTATAGAGTATTTTTACAGTAGTGTATGTTAATGGTAGAAAAAACTGAAAAATAAAAAATTATATCCTTATAAATCCCTATTAAAGTCCCAAAACTCATCCACATAGCTAAAAATATCAATAACTTGATTAATTGCATCCATTATTTCCGTATATATTTCATCAAATATCATAGAATCCCTATCAATAAGGGTGTCCAAGACACTGGGCTTATGACTCAAATTGGAACCTCCATCAATAGAATCTACTTTCCTTTCAGTGGTAATATCCCTTTCTACCCCTGCCAAATTAATATCATCACAAACACAGTCATTAGATGGTCTAATGTCCTTGTCATCCCCTTCCGGAGTGATGAAAGTACTGGGGAAAGTGTTTATAAGGTTCTCTAGTGTATTTTAAGGAAATGATTACCATAATAAATGGATGGAATTTAATTTTACATTACACCATATGGTGTTCATTAAATATTACCAAGATTCACCTCCTTCTCTATAGTGACAATAATTGTTTTTGCCTCATCCCTTGATGCTTCTCCTATTAAAGGGGTAGTCTCGATGATAAAAATCTTCATATCATTTGTAATTCCCTACTCAATTATCACAAGGTAATCTATAATCCCCATGATAGAGGATAATGGAGTGGATTATATAACAAATAGGAATGATTAAGAATTTATTTTGGAAAAATCAAGAATAAATGATGTTTTGAAAACTCACCCTGACTAATGATTCACTTATCCAGGTTCTTCATTATTTTTCATTCCTTAATTATTGATGGATTAAGTCTAGAACTTTATTCATCAAATATATGTATTGGAGGTGGAAATTGAGAATACTCTCATTCCATATTCTCTTCCATCATCCTCTAGATTAAGGATAGCTCTGCGGATTCAAGATTTGATTCTTCATCCCCCATATGGGTGCCTATTAAGGAATATTTTGGTGATGGGATCCCAGTAATTTCTCCCTATATCTACTTCAAATCAGATCCACCCTTTCCTTAGCAATTACATTCTTCTCAAAATAAATAATAATAGGAAAAACAAGCAAAATTTGAGAAGGGGAATATTATATCCTGAGGATCAATGGAGTCATCTTATTCATAATTAGAAGTCATGTCAACCCCTTCAGTGTCACCCCAATTCATCATATCCTCCACTCACCTCATTATGGGGATTCAATTATCAGTGTAATAAATGAAAGTCTATAACTCCTAGATGAATATTCCACCCTCCATATGGCTGGAATAAAAGATAAGGTTGTGTGGGGCTCTAACATCCCTAATCTATGGATTGTACAACCTGGTGTGGAGGAGTGACATAGGGCCTTGGAATTATAAGGATTTTCCTACCAAAATTAGTCCACCTATGGTTGCATGTAGTCAATTTTTTTCATTCCTGTTGTGAAGGAGACCCAATGATACTCAATTTCATTGGATTCCTAGCTCTCTTCATCGCAGTAGAAGGGCAAGAAACCAGATCCTAGATTTCCTATTTGAAATGGCTGATGGGATATCTAGGATCAACTTCATCCAGTGTATCCCTTTTGACTGTAACTAGAAAAATAAAATGTACATTGGGTCACATGAGAGAGATTGAGGATTCATCATGATCACTCTCTAGAATGGGTTTATCCTTTCTACCATGATTTCATTTCCCATCTGTCATTACATCTCCTACTTAGTGATTTATCATTGTCAATTCCCCTTTTGTATATGATGAAAACCAAGATTCGGCATACCAAAAAGTCAATCCATTGTGCTCACTCATTATAGGTAGTTTAATTACCACTTTTGTCACCTACACACCAATGAGAATCTATATTCTTTGGGCCACCATTGGGTGCCTCTCAGATTGAATGTTTATTTGAGGGGATATAGTTTTTTTGTAGACACATGAGTTTGTGTGAAAATATATATGGCTCATAGGCTTCATAAATAACCTCACCATCAATTCAGACTGCTAACATTCCATCCTAGAGGGAAATCATATATGATATCAATTGATTACTAGCTTTTCCATCATTGGTTAATGTCCTAGTGGGTGTATCTCTTTATGGAAAGAAATTAAAATATTTAAATAGATTATGATTTTTAAAGGGTTCACCATAATTCATAGATCGGGGATGGATGCTAGAAACAGCCTGAAAAAATGGTCAAAACCATCCCTATTGAACTTTTATTCCACTCAACACAGCATAACAGGATAAATGTTCTGTAATCCATCCCCACAATTCTTGGAATAGCCCAAAAATTATTAATGGGGACTTCCCTATGTGAACATGAATAAAGAATTGATAGATCCTCATCAAGATGGGAGTTGAAAAACCTATATTCCTCCACCATGTAAGCTTAGACGCCATGAAAAATGTTCTAAGCCTCAAACTACTATTGGATTCATGAAGTAGTAGAATAGAAATGTTTATACACATTGCTAATAATCCTTCTAGACATGTCTAATAAGGAATGTTGTACATGATTGTTTTCCCCCATCAACTATAATTTTCATATTCAAATATGGACTAGAATTTACCAAGGATTCCCTACTTCTCCATTATGGGACGTCCCGTGGGACGTTTTCATGTGGGGACCTCCCCTTGGTCTCTATAAAATCATTCATCAATGATTCATAATGGACATCCCCCCTTAATTCATGGTCTTCATTCCTGATGACTTCAAATATCATCAATAGCGCATGATCTAGAATAAATGTCCTTTTAGTATCATAACATGTGGCTTTTGGCTGGATTAACTCATCATACATATCTATGAGGATAGAATCTTTGGAGATCTTTTAATCCTCCCAAGAAATGATGCCAACTTCTTCATGAATCAGATGGAAGATGTTGATCTGTGGGATCCATTGACTTAACAGATTAGAAATAATGTATGGGTTATTTTATAAATATATCCAGGCCACCTAGATAGACTCATAAATTCAAACCACATTCATTTCAATTATAAAATCAATATAGTCATGGAGAATCCATTACACCCACATCCACATGGGTATGAAAATCCCTCCTGGGTGGGGGTCTTAGTCTTCCCTCCATCCTTTTGATTGATTATTATTGGAATCCCAGAAGATATAAGAGTAATAGTGCAGCTTTAACTCAAGGATATGAGACTTTAATTCCGGAGCAAAATTGTTGTGATGAATGAAATAGGTTGTGGGTAGTATTCCCTCATCGGATTATATTCCCTTGGATAAGATTTTAGAAGTGGTAAAATTCTGGTATTCTTAGAACTAGGACACCAGGAGAGAATTATTGAGCTTTGGTATTAGGAAATACATTAGAAATCTATATTTATAAAGTAGTAGATAATTACTCTTAGTATACTCATGATGATACTTATTAATATGATTCTCAAAGACCAAGAGATTGGTTTCCCATACATGTTAACAATCTAGCCTAATGAAATCAACTATCTTATTAGTATGATTACCAACATGTTCATTGTGAAATCTAACCTTCTATTTTTCCACTAGTAATCTGTAAATAAGTACTAAGATTTTTATTTGATAAAAATTTTTGTTTTGGAAAAATTCAGAAATTACAAAATTTGGAAAAATGAGTGTCCTAATGTGGGTCACTAACCCAGGTGACCTCCCACATGTCACTCATCTAAGTGACCTCACTTAGGTCACTCACCAAGGTGACCTTGTAAAGATCATTCACACTGGGTTCTCTGTCATACTGAAAAAGTCAGACCAAGTTTCATTTCAAGAGGATTCTATGAAAGGACAGTGTTGGAAACTAGCATGATGAGATTGAATGTAGTGTGAGTGACTAGCATGATGATATTGAAGGAATGGTGGTAACCTATAATGGAGAGAGAATCATAATTGTATAGGCTAGATAAAGAACCACTAGAGAAGTTTACGCTACTTCTAGATGCATGGAAACCTGCATGACTGACATGTGCAGCCGATTTTTTTGATCCACCGACACAACTTACTTGTCATTCTCAGTCTTCCACTTCTCCATTGCATAGTAATCAAGTCATAATATTCATAAAACTTATTCATAATGGTACATGAACATGCGTAGTCCATTGAATTAAGGGTTCATCAATGTGATTTGTATTTTCTCTACCTTGTGATAATACCCTCTTCTTCCGATCAAATCCAATCCTAAGGGGGGATATTTTAAACTCCTTTTTTCATGATAAAACAAGATTTTTGAAAGGTAAATACATTAAGGAAAAGAGAATTGGAGGATATAATGGTTTTCACAATTTTTCCAGGTAATACCATGAATGTTCAAAACTTATGCCACCATGAAAATCTAGCTTACGACCAATGTCACCATGCTCGTCCAGCCTATGTGCTAGTACCCCCACATAGTCCCCAGATAGGCATGCTAAGGAGAACAGCTCAGGCCACACCAACACAATGACTAGTGAAAGACATATGTGTTATTAACAGTAGGAGAAACTTGTGTGATAACCAGTGTTATCCACCTACAAGAGCCACCTTCTTTTCCCAGGGTCTATATTTTACCTATAAATAGGACCATGAGGCTCCTCATTTGAAATAACCAGAAGATCTGAAGAATACTGAAACTTTTCTCACCCTAGTCCATCACACATCCCCTTGAAACCATCCAAGTAGCTCTTAAAAACCAAATATAATAAGGAATTAAGTATAATAGTTGGATTAGAGTTCTTATAGTATTTAAAACACAAAACACATAAACGAGGAGCCACATCTTTTTATCCAACAAGTTCTAGCCTAAAGGATTCCTCTCAAACTTGGGATGTGTACGAGACACTTTTAGTGGAACCTAAGTAACCACTTAGATCCTAGAGAAGGGTCTCACTCAAGTGTTTTTTCCTAGGTTTTACATCATCAAAAAGTCACATCAAGCACGTATAGGTCCACCATATGTGAAGAAATTCTAGTATTCATGGGATGACCTTACATGAGACCCCTTCAGCTCACCCATCACTGACCTATGTGATCCCCCCTTCTTATCTCCAAGGTGTCACCTATATAATCATTCCTTCGGGCCCCTTTTTCATGAAAACAATGAAAGGGAAGCTCCTTATATGGGAATCTCATCGGAGGGAGACCAAATAAAAACCTCCACTGAGGCCTCTATATTTTCATAATTATGGAGAAAGGCACACCAGTATGTCTCCCATTAATTTTTGAATTACCTAGGTAAGATTTGCCCCACACTTTTCCTACCTAATGTGTAGGGTCCTTTGGGTGTTTCCAATTGTGAATCCCCTCGATAACGAGGACCCCAACCATGGTGGTGGTGTTAGGGAACTCTCATTTCATATGATGAGTTCTAGTTCCTTTTCCTTCCCTCGCCATCTATAAAATAGGGACCTTCCCATTTTAGATAGTGAGGGGGGCCATTGTCATTTCTATCAGACTAGGGTTAGTGTTGAATCCCTCTCTTATATTATCTGGAACCAAAATAAAGTGAATCCATACTTGTGTAATCCCCTATCCCTTCTTGAAGTCCATACCAAAATGGGTGCATAACCTCCAGCCATGGTTATGAAAACAAGACATGTTATTGACACCTCAAGGCCCTTTCTCTCTCCCATTCACCAGCCTCTTCCACTAGTGGATAAAAGATATTGTGTGGTTTTTTAGGTCTTTTTCCTCATCTTTCTCACACCGAGCATGAATCATGTGGGCTTAAATGTAATTAACCATCATAAAATTCTCATGATAAAATGAATTTCTTGGAAGAGAATCCTATTTTGGATCTTCTTATCCCCTTCCTTAAGAGGGCCTCTACAGAGGTAGGTCTTTAAATCCATGTATCCATCTCAAAGATCCATATCCCCAATGAGACAAACCGTCAGTCATACTCCAAAGGTGTGGGTCCTAAAAAACATGTATTCATCCCAAATGGTCATATCCCCTGTGAGACAAACCTTAAAATGACCTCCTCCCTAGGTGTAATCCCCAACCCAACTGTACTATATGGGATTTGATTCCCAATAAAATGGGATATGTAGGAAGCCTCCCAGAGGTTCAAGCCCATCACCTAAACTCACCCTAATATTCTCTAGGCCACATTATCAGTAGGTTCATATCAAATTTGGGGGGTCACATCTTGTTAATGTTAACCTAGGTGGCTTTTTCTTAAGTCTCATATTGACTAGGAACCTTTCTCCTAGATATCCTTACTGCATAACATTAAACGAAATTGTTTGGTCCTTGTCACGTGACCTTAAAAGGTATGATGTTTCTAGTTAAGTGGATACGAAATAAATGTTTTATATTTTCTTTAAAAAAGATATAAAAACCCCCATCTCATGGACCTGATCCCAACATCATAACAACCCATATCTTCCTGTTTGATGATAAATTCTAGATAACTCCATTGTGTGACTTGAAACCTACATCAGAATAATAAGTTAAATAAAATCTCTAATATATTTATAAAATGATACCAGCGATGTAGAACCTAGGGTACATATAGATATCTCTATCAATGGATAACCTCATATACATATAGATTATTATAAATCCAATCTATACTAATAATTGATTTCTAACCTATGGGAAACTTGTTTCATGTTTGAGATTTAATAAAGAATTAATGAATATATCTAAAATATATAAGAGAGTCTCAAAGTATGAAATAATTCCCCCTAAAAAGGGTGTGATGATCCTGACCTCTCATCCAATCAAACAATGTAAGTCCCCAAGTATTGTCAGACCCTTCACCAATAACAATCTTCCTTTGGAAATAAAGTTCATGAAACATCTCAAATAAGGAAACCATTGGCTATTTTGGGTCCAAAAAGAAAACCCGTTTGAATCTATTAAAAAATTATAAACCCAACCTAAATTATTGTGAAGCATTAAAACCCCCACAATCAAATGTCGATATGAGATTCATTTTCATCAAAAATAATATATATTTGAGGTATTTTTTTAATATTTTTATAAAAAAATCCCATTTATCTTTATTAATTTATTGTTAATATTAAGTGGGTTTAATTTATTGATTAACCATGTATTAGATAATGTTTATACATAATGAAATTTATTTTATTTATATATTGTATGCTTGTTAATTCATTAATTCAAGTGATCATAACAAAACATCCATACTAAATTTAACTATGACACTTGACAGAAATAAAATTATATGTTGGAATGATCATGAGATTTTACTAAATTATAATTTATCTAGAATATGATAAATTAACCATCGACCTTGGGAAAAACCTTGAACCATGACTTGGTTAATGTTTTAAATTTCTACCTTTACACCAATGTACCTCTTGGATTGGTTTCTATTTGGATCTAAAATTGAACTGACTCAAATTTCTTAAGATATCAATCCATTACATAATGTTTTACTCACATTTAGTTCATGGTAACTAAAGTATTAGTTATAGGGTTTAAATAAAAGGAAACCATGGGCATGTAGTATCTTACATAATGACAGGATAAATGACGTGTAGGATATTAAATTAATATAATAATAAATTAAAAGAAAACGAATCACATGAAAATTTCTAGTTTATGCTCATGATTATCCACATACATGCTACAAATTATACATTTAATAAAATTGTCATTCAATTATAATTGTTCTTATTTAAGATAAATCATGTTAAAATCCTTTAATTATATTATTTAATTAATAAATTATGTTATCTTAATTCTCATCAAAACATTATTTAAATTTTCTTCCATCATAATTTTAAACAAATTATTTATATTTATTTAAAACTTACTAGGTATAAAAAAGGTACCATAGAGGGAACACGATGACTACCCATCCAAACTAACTATCATGTGTTATATTTTTATATTTTTTACTCATGTGGTATGTAGTATAAATGACTTATCATGTTATTTCATGGCATGTACAAGTAAACTAAATGACACATGAAATAAATGTTATTTATGTACTATGTCGTGTTTTAATAATTGTGGATTAATTATTATATTATAAATTACTAATTATATGAAATTACGAACATTACATAGAAATTAATTAGACATTAAATATATCTCAAAACCATCATTTTATGTGTAAATAGTAAAATAATTGACACATGGAACACATGTTGATAATATTTAAGTCGTATAATAAATTAATTTTGAATTTTATGTAATTTGATAATATACACGATTTTTACAATCATGATATACATCATGTATAGTTCTCACCATCCATTCATATCACTTGATAAGGTAATCAGGGTATAATCATACCATGGAAATTAATAGAGTACACATCATGTGCATGGGATGCACATCATCTAGTCTCTGAGTTACATGGTCTCCAGCCACCTAGGTCGTGTAAAAACATACACATCTTTTTTTGACTAATGGAATACACATTGCGTATGAAGGTTACACATTGTGTATTCTGACTAAACAGGTTTCATACTGTCTCGATCAATTTGTGGTGTATTTAAATACACAACATGTGTAATAAATACACACTAAATGAATTAATTCCAAATTAATTTTTGGATGGTTTTGGTACTTTAAACATGGGTACATGATCTGTAACAATGGGATACATAGTGTGTAATACTTTTCTATCTATCTAGAATATTAACCACCTATAGATGAGTTATTCAAATGTTATTCATAATTAAAATTAATTCTTTTGATTATATGTATTTGAATGAAGTTGAATAAAAGAAGGTCTCGTGATTCAGATTAAAGAACAATTAAACAAGAATTTAAATCTAATGATAAATGTGTATATCATTAAATGATATTTAAATAATTTTAAATAGTTCTATGATTGTTCTGATTCCACTCGAAGGTTTTTGGAATAGTGGAAGAATCAAATTGTATATCCCAACATAGCTTTTTTCAAAATTGGTGATTAATATGAGATGTTCATCAATGATAAATTTCAATACCAATGTAATTGAATCAAATATTAATTGATGTGTGAATATTAGAACAAAAACATAGGATCATCAAATTATAATTTATAGTTATTTTAAGTAATTAAATAATTACCATGGAATGAATTATTTATTCAATGATGAATCTGAAAATGTATCTATATCGTACCATAGTTATGTTATAGGAATCAACTATATATTTCCTTCAATAGTGATCCATGTGTGCTCTTCAAACCTTTGTACATCATCATAGCAATATTCGAGTTCAAGTATGGTAGATCCTAATTTTTTCATCATTTAACTTTGATCACCCTAAGAATCGCTTCCTAAAATATTCTCTTTAAACTCTTTGTAATCAAGAGTTGTGATGGAGGAGGATCTATTTCCATCCTAGAGAGTGGTCCTAGAGAGGGAGCTCTCAAGGGGATTGAGAGAATAATTCATATCTCATTTTGTAAAACTAAATAGAAGGAAAAACTTGTTATGAAAAATATAATTGGGTTTAAATATTTATATGGTATGAAAATAATAATATAACATGATAAATTATTTTTTTGTAATCCTTATGGAACCCCATGTCTATAATAATAATAATATTATTATTATTATTATTATTATTATTATTATTTATTGACATGAACAAAAGTAATGAATTAATTAAATATTATTTATTCAAAAAATATTTAATATATATTATTTCTCTCTAAACCATTAAACATGGTTATTAATTCCTACACAACATTTAGTAGGCCATGAATAATAACAATTTATTTACTAAATAAATTTCAATTCATTATTCTATAATAAATATATAAATGTTATATTCACTAAATACAAAATAAATATTTATTAAATATTATACTCACAAAATATTCACTTGAATAAAAAGTGATGAAATATATGTGATCATGAAAACATGAATAATAATTAAACAAAATTAGGGAATAATATTTATCCAACATGTTAAGTAATAAATAATATTATAATTTATCTAAGGTTTTGGATGAACTTATTGTGTGACACTCTAGACTTCTTTCTCAGTGGAAATAGGCGAAGAAGACCAAATTCCATGTTTTCATCAAGAAACATACCATGGAAGACATGTAGAAATAAGTTAATGTTACAACTACATAAAACCACATATGGATTCTTAAGGTGTAATATAATGTCTTTATCATGATATATCTATTCAAGCAAGTCACATGTTGGTATCATCAACCTATATGCTTGATGTATCTTTATTTGATTTTTTTAGAATTGAAATTTCTCAGATAACACTATGGGAATGGATTTGTTTATTTTGTATCACTTCCTTAAATGGGAATTAGATATCAACTTTCGTTTAAGGAATATAAGAGACAGTTCCTTTCTTGCATTATTTATTAATTAAATAATACTCGTAATGAACCCCACATATCCTACATCACTACAAACATAAGTCATAAAATTTTAAATAAATAAATAAAATTATATGACCCATAATATCCATTAATATTAATATTAAATCTTAAGTATCACTACACACATACATAGATAGGAACATACAATGAAATGTATAAAGGCATATTTCCTACTTGCAGGTGTTTTTCTCATAATAACCTACACTTGATATTATTAGGGGTGTACAATATGATAAGGTGCATCAAATTACTATGATCATCCAACCCTAATATCCAATATCATTTGTTTCCATAAAATTATTTCATCCATCTATAATACATATATAATTAAAAATATTCTCACGGAACATCTGGTTACTCATCATAGTAGGGAACTGTTATGACCTTTTAGTGAAACTAACCTTAAGATATTATCACATACTATGTCATGAATATGAATAATAATTAAATTATAATTAGTTTATTAATATTAAAAAAATATGATTATAGGCAATTATAAAGTATATAGAAGTTGGTTGTAGGGCACCAACTCAATCAGTAAATCCAACTATCTAAAATTATTATTCTAAGAGAAAAATAATTTATTCATAATATATAATGGTTTTATGTCAAATAAATTTCATTATAATTCTTTTTAATTATAATATATCACACCAATAAACACTTATTAAAATCATAATACATATTATATGGTGATATTAAAACTTAACCACTTCGTAACTATCAAATAAATTATGGTATGTTTTTGTTTGGTTCAGTTTGACCACCCACTTAAAAAATACTATAAAATAATTCCACAGATGACTATGATAAATTTAATTCTGATAATATATTATATAAATAAGTAAACAATGAAATTATTTTTTTTAATGGAAAAATTTATATTAAATTCATTAATTAAGATACCTCCATTTGTATGTTAAAAATCACTGAAACATGGTCATTTTAGATTTCACCTCCAAGGATCATAACTGAAAATCCCAAAGAATGAAATTTTAAATTTATAAATTATTATAAATAATAAATTCCAAAACACTTAGTGGTATAGTATTAATGAACTTTTTTAGAATAACAAATAATGATAGTGGTATTATGAATGTAATTAAAAATGATCTAGATTACTCACATCCAATATTGAAAATAGGTAACAACATACTTGTTGAGATTAAATATAAATTAAGTTATAAATGGATATAGTTATGGATAATATTCTAAAATAAGTGATTAATAGGGTCATTTTTTATATAGGATATCTTATCACATTAGTTGATGTTATAATTAAGGTAAGAGTTTTTTTATTTATAATTTTGTTTTATTGATATATGATTTGTATTGACCAACTGTTTCTTCTTTATGGTGTATGTATCAGAAATTTATTTATTTTTGTTATAAATTTAATGAAATATTGGGAATTTAAAATCTATATCATGTTAAACCTTCCGGGTATTTTTATTTATAAATATTATGCTGTTATAAGGGTTTTGTTTAACTTAAATCCCTTTTCATTGAGTTATTTTGTTACATCATGAACTTCCTTGATATTTTCATGAATTATTCCACCCTAAGATTTTATATTGAAAATTAGTTTCATATCTAGGGATAATGAATTTTTTAAATTAATATATCTTAAACTCATTAATTTCTTTCTCATAAAGTATATCACTATTGAGAATATTTATCATCCTTTTTAAATATAGTTTACCCTCTTTGTCCATAATTTCCCTTCCCCTGATGTTCTCATTTTCAATTAGAAACTAATTATGTGTTATCTCATATTATATTTAAATTTATATGATAATTTTCTAAAAAGAAAGTTTTATTATTATTTTTATTATGAGTTATTTCAGGAAATTTTTTTAAAATATGAAAAGGGGATCTTTTGAATCCACCCTCATTACTTTGGGGTTACGTATTCTCTATATTTTTATATATTTTTCTTTATCTTATTATCGTGTATTTATTCCATATATTTTATATATGTTACTTACATATAAACCAATTAAAATATACCTTTTTTGGGTTCAATACATTTTTTATTTTCCCATAGAAATTCTCACTTTTAATTAAACCCGATTTAAGGGAAATTTATTATTTCATGACAAGTTTCACCTTTATAATATGTTTTCACCATACATATATTTTAAAATACCTTATTATTTTATATAAAACCATATTTTTTCAATATTACTCTAAAGGTAAATAAAAAAGATAATTCCTTCCTTAAAATATCATATCCTCATTTTGAAAAGCATCAATTATGTGGTTAATTTTTATTCTTACTTATATATGATCCTTCTTAGTAATTTTATTACATTAAAAATCCATGTTCAAGACCTATGTTTATTTATTAAAATATAAAAATTCATATTGATTTGATTTATTCTTCTCTTTAGAATCCTTATGATATAACCTTCAATTATTCTTTGAGACAAGATTATGAAACACACTTTTTTCTCATGGATTTTATCATGATTTTTCTTTATGTATGGTTTATTTTCTTCATGTGGCACAAATAGGAATGTATATATTATGATATTTATTTTGTGGGTGGGACTGAAATTATATTACCGTACAATGCATTGTGTATTTTTCTCATATTATGAGATACTATATATAGTGAATGGGTGGTTAGCCTAAGAACACTATGTTTTGTGATAGGTGGGAATGGAATTATATATCACTATAATGCATTAGGTAAATATTTACATCTGATGAGATAATATTAATGATAATGGGGAGTGAAATTGCTCCAACATATGAATTTTTTCACTATGCTTATGGGAATGGGGCATGAACTTGATCCGCTATGGGACTATGTACACAATGATAGTCTTGGAAGTGAGTCTTGAAATATTCTTATAATTTAATGTTTTATATTATTTTCACATATCTATGATTATTTGGAATTATGATATCATCTTCTTATGTTAGGTTTTCATTATTATATCACAATATTATGTTATAGTACATGTTTTTTCTTTTTAGATTACATGTATGTCCATCATGAATTATGGATAACTCTTATTGTTCAATTCACTTTTTAATAAGAAATTTCACTCTAGTCATGTTTTATCATATTCTTATAATATTACCCTTAATGACATGTTGATCAGTTATTTCATTACTTAGTGTTTGAGCTCACCCCTTTAATTTGTTCTCATTTCCCAATGTAATGAATGCAAGTAATATATGTGACATTTATAGATGATTATCAAGTATAGAAAATTTATGAGAGATGTTGAAGACTGATTTAGGTTTAACCAATTATTAGTATAGTGATAAAATATCTATTGGATGATAAATAAATGGTATTTTTTTAGTTATAGGTTCATTTTCTCTTAAGTCATCCAAAGACACTAGACCACTCAATCATTGTATTATTTTCATTAAGGAATTGTATATGTAAAATAATGTAATATCATGTGATTAAGGCTTTGTTGGGTATAATAAATTTCATCTAATAAATTTAAATTACTAATAAACTATTATTACATAGGCAATCTAACCTCTATATGACCATTATATGACCAATAAAATTCTAGGGTTACCTTTACATATCTAGTTCAAATCACAGTTAACCTTTATGCAGGGAGGGTTTTTCCTTTAAATAATGCCAGATTTATCCAAATACCTTTATATTGATAGTGGAAACATGGATTTATCTTTATATAGGTAGTGTAATCCTCCTATTACCTTTACATGTCCTTCATAAACTTAGACTTACCTTTACACAGTTAACAAATTTAACCCAAAATCATCTCAAGGATTTCTTAATCAATTCCAAGGGATTCGAACTTACATAAACTATTTTAGGTAACGTTCCATCTTCCATAAACTTTTTTATTTTGATTAAATATCAGTGAAACAATCATCAAAATTAATTCACCAAACTCATATTTACTTATTGAAAAAAATTGAATTCTTATTTATAAACTTCTATTTTAATTCTTCAAAGAATTTATAACACTTCTCATCCTAACTGAGTCTTTAAATATCATCATTATATTGGTTCCATGTGCTATAAATGTGGAGAAATTAGGTTTTCTCTAGGTAAAATAGCACTGTAAAGTGCTTTTCTCTTTTAATAAGTAATCCTAAGAAATACATGAAAATTTATTTGGATACATTTCAACCATAACTTGTAGCTTGGGGAAGCTTTCGTTCTCAATGGTTTTAAGAACTAAACCCACTAACTGAAAAGATATACATCCAACATTTAAAATAATCATTTGGTTTCTTCTAACTTCATTATTATACTCCCTATATAATAAATAAACAACACCATCAAAGTAAACAAGAAACACTCTTCAACTGTATTAGTCTATTTGATATTTGTATTCTTTATGATGATATGTTCAAATGATAAGGACATATATTATAAACTCAATGACTAAAAAATATCATAATACTTCTACATCACCTTCCATATTAGTATAAGAAACTCACTTGAACCCTCACTGATTCATTTCACCTAGGGTATCAAGTTGTCCCGACTTGACCCACTAGGGCTTGCCTGGCCAGTGGATGCAACTTCCCTAATCCCCCCTTTATGGGACATGGGATGGTGAAAATTAACAAAATGGAAGAACTAATATGGGAGTCATTTTCCTAATGTACTTGTATGCATACACATAAACATCATTGTGAAGAAGTACAGACGAACAATAATAAAAGTACAGTAACATCTAGTGTAAAAATCATGTATGTGACAATCTCTAAGGAATTCAAAAGAGTGTGAAATAGTAAACCAAAATGAAAGGGAAAAATACATTCCCAATAATAAAAGATTTATGTACCTAAAAATAACTATAAAATTAAATGTTTAGAGATCCCATCCTCATATCTCTAATCCCCAACCACTATACAAAGTTATATGAACCTGAGTATCCCTATGCTCCACTGAAATCACCACCAACTATTCTTTAGTCTTTATAAGAGATGACATGTGAGGGAAAATACCATGTTTGGGTGAGTATATACATACCTAGTAGTAAGACCCAAAATATGAAGGGGATAAATAGGAGACATGACATAAGTAGTAAGATATACCCCCAAAGAAAGTGGGAAAATGAATCACATCAATAATAGATATGTATGCTCATAAAATAAACCCGAATGAGAGAAAAAGGGGATATCCATATCACATCTTATCCCAGGAAAAGTATCTACCAATATTTCCAAAGTTCCATCAATGATGACCAACATCTCATGTTTCTATCCAAAGAGTAACTCTGTGTATCCACACCTTGCAACTATTTCATACAATCAAGGTTAAATAATATCTAGATAGAGGACTCAAGCCCTAGTATGATAGGAGGATTCCACTATATAGATGGAGGACCCATGCCCTAATACAGCTGGAGGGTTACCATCAGTAGAACTATAGACGACCCACACCCTAGTCTATTTGGGGGGTTCCTCTCTGTTATTAGAGGATTTATGTTGTGACAGAATAGGATGGTGCGACTCTATAGATTGATAGAGGACACATTCCCTAGTCCATCATGGGGTTCCAATCTATAAGTAGAGTACCCATTTCCGAAAATAACATGATATTTACACTCTATATAATAATATAGGACCCATTCCCTAGTCCATGAGTGGGGTTCCACTCTGTAGGTAAAGGAACCACACCGTTACACAATAAGAGGGTTCCACTCAGTAGATAGAAAAAGGACCCATTCCCTAGTTCATCAAGAGATTCCAGTCTATAATTAGAGGAATAATTCCCTAACATGATATGAGGGTTACAATCTATAGATGGATATAGGACCCATTACCTAGTCCATCAATGGGGTACCACTCACTAAATGATCATGTCGGATCACTTCCATTGTTGAGCACCTCCTAAAGAAGCTTCATTCCCATAACATCTTGCCTTGTATATCATAAGGAAATAAATATTCCACAATCGTTTTCTATGTTAAAAAGAAACTCAGGATTGGTTACTCTTAGACACAAATCCTACTCCAAACAAAGAAAATATGAGAGGTATAAGTTTTATAAAAAATGAATTAAATATCATGTAGGGGCCCACACGACAAGTGGCCCCACTCATCTTCCTAGTCGTGTCCTTTCCAGTACATGGATCACTGTACATGTTGTACTACATGAAATTTAAAGGTGCTACATGGCATGTCTGGACCACATAGGGCCTACCTATATGAATATGGATGTCCCCATATACACTAGCCATGTGCTAGTATATAGTGTTTTCTTGGTTGTGTCCATGTATGTGTACTCTCGAGGTACACATTGGGTTTTTGTAATTTATTCACATGGTGTGTGGGGTCCCACACTATATGTGTTATTTAACTTCCCCAAAAACCATATCTACCACTACCAGGGGACTACACGATGTATGTTCATCCTAGTACATAACATGTTTTCTGGATTTTAAAATAATGTTCGGTTTCTTTCATGCATCAATGCCATGCCTCTGCCTCCACAATTTCTTCCATGAGTGATGTTATAAGTATCAGATCTAGAGTCTCCCATTATAGATCCATTATCATCCATCTATTTTTGTGATATGGTGGCTACAAATTGGTAATCCAAACATATGTATGAGGCCTTATCATCTCTTGCACACCACATATCAACATTCCTATCAATCATGATTCCCAAATCTATGGTAATCATCACTCGTATCCCATAAGTCATCTTGATCTATCCTTAAATTGTCAAAACATTTTTCCCATGTGAATTTTACATGAATCTGGGGTTTTGATTGCCCTCGAACTCGCCTGGAAAAGTCGAACCATGGCCCCATAGAACAATGAAAAATAAAGAAAACAATGATGAAGAAAAAGAACAAAAACTTAGGTGAAATAATTTATGTTCAAGTGTTCTTGGGAAAAAATATTGATTGGGGAACTATCGGGGTGAGAAACATGGAATAATGAGAATAATAAATCTAAAGAATAATTTATTTCAATACTAGTTCCAATGAAAATGGTTGGAAAATGCCAGAAAAAAAACAGATAAATTAATCCATGTTGTATTAATTCAAAAGCACATAGATCCAAAAAAAAGTTATAACCTACCTCGATTTAGATCAATATGTGATGAGTAAAATTTTCTTCAATGATGTAGAGGACCCATTGTGTTCCTTGCACCTTGATTCACCTTGATTTGTTCATTGGTTATTCTTTGGCCTCAATCTTCCAATAAAAATCAGTAGAACATCCTCTCCACAGTCCCAGGGTTATATGAATAACCCTAGAGATTTTCCATAATCAAATATGTATATGGGTTTAATAATTTTAGGACCTTTAATTTAAAATAAATAATATAATCATTTATTTAACTAAATTCACCCACCAACAGCTACCTCTTCTAGATGTCTTGCGCCGATGAATATTACATCCTTTCCAGGGTAAGACCTACACTTCAAATTTAACCATGGTCTCATATTTCCAATCTAAGACTCCATTTATGATATATCCTATTATTTATAAAAAACTTTTCATGAGTGATATAAAATAGTTTTAATATTTTTACTAAATTCATTCCAATATCACCAGAGCTCATATTCATGCAGCATATCAGCACCTGGATCCAAAAATATTCCTTGATATATTTTAAAGTCTTAAAAGGAAAAAACATGGTATATATATTATTCCCCCTTAAATATTTTCATCCTATAAAAAGGAAATACTATGAAAGAAGGTGGGGATCCTAGAAAGTGAATTCATCCTTGATGTCTAGATCATCCCATTCCATAACATGAATATGATCTTGCATGTGTCACCTTAGTTATGACACATGTAAGTTGTCCTGATCCCACTCCAACTATGGTGTTAAGAAATCTCATCAACCATCTACAAGATCTTGATTGGTCTAATGAATCTCAAGGATAGATTACCTCCCTAGATGAATCAAGAAACCCTAAATATGGGGATAATCTTATGGAAACATAGTCTCTATACTCAACCTCCAAGGTCCTACATTAATGATCTGCATAATATTTCTACCTACTCTAAGTTGTACTAATCCTCTCATGGATAACCTAGACCTTCTCTGTTGTCACCTTCACTATCTCCAGCCCCACAAGATATGCCTCATAGATCTTAGTCCAACATATGGGTGGACTTTAGGGTATCCCATATAGGGCCCCGAAAGGATCTCTTCCGATAGTAGAGTGATAGATATTTTTATAAGAAAACTCTATCCTCCAATGGCCCGGAGGCCTTCATTTTTTTATTGATTTTGATAGTCCACCTTTCAAGGGATAAGGTGGAACCCTTACAAGTCTTGTAGGCATAAGCATTACATGTCATGTAGGCCTTATAAGAATTCATTTCTCATAGGCTTTAAACATAACAAACAACCCAAAAAAACTACTTGGAACCTCTCCACCCCAGCATCTTCATTGTGAAATCAGCTATCCACCTTCGCATGGCTATTCAGATAGGCTTTCCTATGCATGAACCGGCTTGTCCTAACGGTAGGTGTCATACCCTATCATTATTGAAATCTGTTTAGCTTCTACTATGGTTAAAGCTCCTTTCTCATCCTCCTTCTGGAGCTTGTTTCTTGTATGTTATCTGGTTTTCATCTACACTTAAGGTATCCCAAAGGCCTTAAGGTGGCCTGATGGCCTTACTGACCTGAAGGCCTGGTTGGCCCGAAGGCCTTAAAAGACTCAAGGACCGAATTGGTGGCACAAAGGCCCAAACGGGGGACTAGTCCCAGCTGCTACAGTGCCAAATAGTACATGCTACAGTACTTCTCCAGTTCCCGCTGTAGTACCTGCTATAGTACTAGAAATTATGCCTCCGCTTGGATTTTATCCCGAGTATAATGGATGCACTTAATGATTCCTAACCAACTGAGCTAAGGCTCATGTGCTTATAAGAAAACTCTATGAAAGGTAAGTGATCCTCCCAACTCTGGCCAAATTCTTACATGAAATCCTTCAGTATATTCTCCAACACCAAGATAGTATGCTTGTTCTGCACATCCATTTAGTGGTGAAAGTCAATTCTCATCCTCATCTGAGTCTTGAATTCCACATGAGGGCCTCTCCACAACCATGACTTGAACTATGCATCACATTCAAATACAAACTTCGAGGTAACCCCTTGATTTTTTATGATCTATCGCATGTACAACTACCGTAAAATCTACACCAAACTCTACTTCCTAATACAAAGGAACTGTGATGACTTTTTAAGTCAATCAAGTATCACTCAGATTTTTTCATGCTCTCATGTTGTCCATGAAATCCCTGTCACAAAGTCCATGGATATTCTATCCCATTTCCAATTTAATATCTCAAGAGGTTGTAACAGACCTACTAGAACATGGTGCTCAGCCTTCACCTACATACATGTGACACACCAAGAGACAAACTCGGAAACACTCCACCACATTTTAGTACACCGAAATTTCCACTGAAGATCCTTGTACATATTCCTACATAAAAATGTAAATCCAAATGGGAGGTTTGAAACTCCAACATCACCTCTTCTTATATCATGACCAAGAAAACTATTTATCTTTGTAAAATGATGAGGGATTACCTATTTCATAGAATCCATCTAGTGAATGTCCTAAGGATATATGGTCATGTAGGACCTCACATTCGATGTCTCTCAACTGATCCTCCCTAGAACACTGGAGAAGTGAAGGATTCAACACCATTAACTGAAGAAAAGATGCACCCTCCTCGTCAACCAAGTTTGGTTTTAAGGAAGCCATCTGTATAGACGCCTCCTCTACTAAAAGATCCTGGTACTTCTTAGTAAGGGATTATACCACCACATTGTCCTTCCTAAGAGTATATACTATCTTAAAGTCAAATTACTATAGAAACTACAACTAGAAACTTTGTCTCAAGTTTAGATCTCTCTTCATGAAGACATACTTGAGACTATGATTATAAGGCCCCGGCCTTAAACCTTACTTAAAATTGAATTAAATGAATAATTCACATTGAGGATCTTTTCAGGTTTAGAGTTTTAGAGAATTAGAACATAACTATTACATCTTAAAAGATTACAAAGTAGACTCTTCTACTAAGTCTTCATAAAATAAAAACCCTTAAAAAGAAAGATTTCTAGATTCCATGTTTTAGATAGCATGAAATTCCCTTGATCCCATCCTTGACCTTATTCCACTTTAAGTCCTGTGAAAAACATTTCGAAAAACTTGGGGTGAGCATAAAAAGCTCAGTAAGGGATACACAAAGAATGAAAACTGTTAGTTTTTCAAAATCAAGTAAACCATGTATTATCTATCAAAGTAATACCTTCACTTTCATGAAGTAGTAAAAACTCTTCACTAAATAAAGTATCATTACTTACCTTTTTGTAACCAAAGTATTACCATAAAACCCATATAAAGAACACATAACATATATAAAGGTAACTTGGGACATAAACATACTTAAGTGGAATAACCATACGGTCGACTTCCACACATATCACTTAATGGAATAGCCATACGGCCAATTTCCATACATACTTAATGGAATAGCCATACGGCCGACTTCCATACCCAATGCATTGGAGGTTATAACGTAACCACCCGTCCTGGTATTCACGGCACCACCCGTCATATGGTTTATAACGTAACCACCCGTTAAAATGTCCAAGTACCATAATAAAATCATAAAACATAAAACCAATATAAAGGAATGATAACATTTCCACATTTCAATCACAATATATCATAAATATATTGACATAATAGAATCCTTTATCAAAACCATTTTCAAAACCAAAATACATAAAAGAGTATATGGTATTTATTTTATTCTAAAAACAATACGGCTTGTTGAGGAAGCCAAAGACCAAAGAATACTCGCGGCGGCGGAAAAAGTCGTTGTCACTGCGTACGTTAAAAAAACATTCATTTTTATCGTTTAGTAAAATGCTTCGTAGAAAAAGATTCCTTTTGTATAAAAGTAAAATTCAAAGGGTTTATACACTGTATAAAATAAAGTTGTGTATAAAACGAAATATGCCTCAATGAAAGGAGATTGAGACGAAGTCCCTTACCTCGTATCCGACTTGACCCGACCGTTCTTTAATCTCCTGAATAATAAACTTGAGTTAATATCTATTGCTTATGAACCTTTCTCAAGTTCATTATTACTTTTATACCATGTTATGAACATCATGTAATCATTTAAGTTAATAATGTTCATTTTGTCGGTATTTGGTTCTTAAGTCAAAAGTGGACTTCTTACAATTACATGTTGTTCGTGTGGTCAAAGGTTCTTTATATCCAGAATGAAATTCCAGATTTGGATATAATATGTATCATATATATCCAGCATATACATGTATTTATAATATTATATAATCATTTAGAGTTAAGAAATGAAATGCACCGTTCATGGAGACGGTAAGTCGTACGTACGCATGAACGCTACTTTCATTTCTTTGTCATATTAATGGAATTAAAACTAAATGAGAGGTATGTATATTTTAATTCCAGAATTATATTCATCATTTAGATATGTCATTAATTATATATATCCATTATATACATGTACTTATAATATTACATAATCATTTAGGGGTAAGAAATGAAATGCACCGTTCATGGAGACGGTAAGCCGTACGTACGCTTGAACGCTGCTTTCATTTCTATCTCATACTTTAATGGAAAGAAATAATAATGATATAGAGATATATTATAATTCCAGTATAACATCATATATAATAACATTAAATCCATCCTTTACACGTCCCACATATGGCATTAACGCATCACATCACTTTTAGGGGGCGGTAGTCCGCACTTCCTTAAATGAAGATATCGTGTTTACCCATAATGGAAACCATAAAGGTATGCCAAAAATGAAAAATACAGAAGATTAAAGAAAACATATACATATTATAATAAAAATAGTGACATCATAATGGCCACCCTTGAAGGTGTTAAATGAGTATTGAACAGTCATCGTTTCGGGAGGCAGAATTTCACCATCCACGGAAACCGTATGTTCTTTAACCATTTGATGTAGTTGTGTGAGAGTGTAGATCGAATAAATCTTATAACAACATCCTAGTATATTGAAGATACTGGTGTTGTTACAAAAGAAGTAAATAAAAAGAGTTTAGAGGGTTGGAGAAGCAAAATAAAACAAATGAACAAGAGAGAATGAATTACCGTTAAAAGTGTAACTCCTTTTGATTTGAGCCTAAAGGCTTCCTTTGAAAGGATTCTGCCCAAAGCGAATCCTATAGGATGAGGAGAGGGATGTGGAGAGAGTAAATGGGCAGGGGTTGGCCGAGCCAAAGGCTTGTGAAGTGTGTGAAATGGGGTAGAGGTGGGGGCCTTTTATAAGAGGAGAGGAGGGGCACTTTTGGAAAGTAAAGAAATATTACTTTATTTGAAAATGTGTTTCGGTTTTAAAAGGTCCCACATTGATATAATTAGTGTATAAGGTGATAAGGGTTCGAAATCCACTCATCCAATTGGTTTTGGCCATGTGTAGGTTTTATATTTTTCATTATCTTTCCATTTTATTTAAATCGCCAAATAATGATGTCATCACTGCATCATTATTATGTCATAAATAATTTAATTTATTTAATGTCTAAAAATCATAAAAAAAATACTATGATGTAGGAAATATTTTTAGCTTTACAATGACTATTTATAATCAAAATTCGTACTTGTATAACCCCACTTAAAAATTATTTTAGTAAACCAATTTATGTTAGTGTTATTTTCACTTTAACATTAAATAAAAATATATTAATGTCATTTTCCAACTAAAGTGGCTCCATGGGGTCCCCAAGTTGGCCCATGGCTTGTCTTGGTCGGCCATGTCTCACCCAATAGGTGTAGGACAAGTTTCATGGTGTTTTCACATTCTTATAATACCATTTTTACCTTAAACTGCACTAATTACCTCTAATCGCGATTAATGAAAAAAAGTTACTATTCACCAAAAAATTATTTTAATCTCATTGAACCACATTTTACTTCTTAATGACAACCATGTATGTCGGATTTTCAAAATTCAATACACATTAGTGGTAAACTTTCATTTAACTGAAAAATCAGTTTGCTTGATTACCACTTAGTGGTTTCACTATTCATCAAAAATTGAAGTTTTTCAGAAAATTACCAAAAATTCACCCTAAGATATATTTGATATTCAGAATTCAAAAATGAAGTCCATTTTACAAAATTAAAAACATATAAGTCACATTAATTAATTTAATAATTAATTCCCGCTGTCATGACAAATAGCGTGTTTTTGTGAAGCAATAAGTATCAAAAGATTGACACCAGTTTAAGTTCAATTTCAAAGTGAAATTGATTCCAATGACCACCATTGGATTAAATGGTAAAAATATTTTCTAATTTCACTTTAAAACCAATTAAAATAATAATCTAATCATATAAATAATTTAGATTAAAAAGAGGTTTTGAATTAAAATACAACATTTTACACTATTCATAAAAAAAATGAACTTTATCAGAAAGGTACCAAAAATTTACACAAAGTAAATTTTGATGTCCCGATTCTAAAGAAGAGTTATATTTGGTCCAAAATAAATTATAAGAGTGATAAAAACTATATTTAATGACGGTTCACCATTAAAAGGTGATAAGTGAAACTTTAGTGAAAATTAGAGTATATATGCCCTAAAATTGAACTCTTTCCGTATTTTAAGCCTTTATCTTTTATTGGGTAAATGTATAAACATTTAAAAACATATCTAATCATATTTTAGTTATTTCTATCCATTCCTGCCAGTACAACGGCTACTTGTTAACTAACATTTAAAATAATATTATTTTATTACTAGTGTGCTACGTAAGTTTCAAAGAAACTCATCATTGCGTATCGGGTACGCTATCGAACATAGCAACCCCTTTAAAATAAAATTAATATTTAATTCGTAAATATTAATAAATATGAAAATTCTTTATTCTTTATTTACCTGAAATGTTACATCCTTCCCCCCTTTTGGTAATTACATCCTCGCAATTTTATTCACTTATCAAAATAAGTGGGGGTATTTATCCCTCATAGCATTTTCATATTCTCATGTTGCCTCTTCAATCACATGGTTTTTCCACAAAACCTTTACCTGATGAATCACCTTATTCCGTAACACTTTCTCCCTGTGGTCAAGAATATGGACTGGTTGTTCCTCATAAGATAGGTTCTCTTCCAGCTAAACTACCTCTGGACTCAAAACATGAAATGGATCTGGCATATACTTCCTCAACATCGAAACGTGAAAAACATTGTGTACCTGAGATAAACTCGGAGGTAAAGCCACCCGGTATGCAACTGATCCAACTCTCTCCAGAATTTCGTATGGTCCAACCAACCATGGACTCAACTTTCCTTTCTTTCCAAATCTCATCACACTTTTCCAAGGATAAACCTTGAGAAAAACATGATCACCTACCTCGAAAGATAAATCCTTCCTCCCGTTATCCGCATAACTCTTCTGCCTGCTCTGAGCTGTTCTCATGTGCTTCTGAATCAGCTGAACTTTTTCTGCCATCTCTTCTACCAATTCTGGTCCCATCAGCTTCCTTTTACCCACTTCATCCCAAAATGCTGGAGTTCGACACCGCTTCCCAGATAATGCCTCAAATGGTGCCATCTGTATACTGGAATGAAAACTGTTATTTTAAGAAAACTCAACCAAAGAAAGATGTTGGTCCCAACTTCCCTGATAATCCATCGAATAAGATCGTAGCATATCCTCCAAGGTCTGAATTGTTCGTTCTTACTGTCCATCTGATTGAGGATGAAAAGTTGTACTAAAATTTAATTCAGTACCCAACGACTTCTGAAGGCCTTTCCAAAAGTCAGAAGTAAACCTGGGATCACGATCAGATAAAATGGAGAGAGGAACTCCATGTAACCTGACTATTTCTTTAAGATACAAACGGGAAAGTTGATCTAGAGAGAAAGTATCTCGTATAGAAAGGAAATGAGAAGATTTTGTCAAGCGATCAACAATAACCCAGATTGCATTATTACCTCGAGATGTCCTCGGTAATCCCACAACAAATTCCATGGATATATTCTCCCATTTCCACTCTGGCACTGGTAAAGGCTGAAGCATCCCTTTTGGTAACTGCCGCTCTGCTTTAACCTGTTGACATGTCAAACACTTCACAGTAAAATAATAAATATCTCTTTTCATTCCATCCCACCAGTAAAAACTTCCGCAGATCTCTATACATCTTAGTACTGCCAGGATGAACTGAAAACGGAGAACTATGAGCCTCACATAACAACTCATTCTTCAACTGTGAATCACAAGGCACACATAACCTCTTCCCAAGCCTCAAAAAAACAAACACAAACTTATCCAAGAACTCATGGAAAATTTTATTCATAAGGTCCATGAATACAGCAGGTGCATTGGTTAACCCAAAAGGCATAACTACAAATTCATAATGGCCATATCTAGTACGGAACGAAGTCTTCGGAACGTCTTCTTCTTTTACTTTCAACTAATGGTACCCCGACCTCAAGTCAATCTTCGAAAAATACTGATCTCCCTGGAGCTGATACCACTTCATTTGATGGCCCAACATCTGCTGAAGTTGTTGCAAAGGATTTCACCACCCCTTTCTGCTTGTAGTCTGGCTGCATTCCCCTAGTTGAGTTCTTTGTTGGACACTCGTTTGCATAATGACCCATTTCATTACACTTAAAACATCTTACCGTTGGCTTTTCATTTCCTTCTTGATCATCTTCCTTACAGTTATGAGCAATATGACCAGACTTACCACACCGAAAGCACTTACCAGACTTGGATAAACATTCTCCAGGATGCATTTTACCACACTTCTCACAAGATGGATATTTAGTTTTCTTACCTCCTTGCTTCTTTGATGAATTCTTCCCCTTTTCCTGCCAAATAGATCTCTTATTCTGTTGTTTGTCATAGAACACCTGATCATCGGCAAACTCCATTTCCACCTTCTCCGCACATCGAACAAGTTTTTCATAACTTTTGAACTCACGAGAAGCTAAAGCCCTTCGATACTTTGGCTTTAACCCTGAGTAAAAACGGTTTATTTTACTATCAAGATCTCGTATGAAGTTTGGAGCTTACCTTGCCAATCGAGTGAACCTTTCTTCATAGGCAGCCACTGAGTCTTCCTCTTGCCTCAATTCCAAGAATTGCTTTTCCATCCTAAGTCGAACACCCTTAGGAAAATACTTCTCAAGAAACATACCTTTGAATTCATCCCAGTCAAGAGCATCAATCTCATCACTATCCCTTATATTTTTCACCATCGACCACCACTGATCAGCTTCACCTTCAAAATGGTAAACAGCAAGACTAACCTTTTGATGTTCTGAACACCCCATGACATCAAAAATCTTCTCCAGTGCTTTAATCCACCCTTCAGCTTGCACAGGGTCAGATGATCCTCTGAATGATGGGGGATGTTGCCTCATGAAATGTTCCACCACTGACATGTTCCTCTGCGGTTGATCTGGCTGATCTCGTGCATGGATACCACCACCATTTATAGCCTGAGTCAACTGTTCCATCACTGCAACAAACTATTCAGTTCCGATTCCGACCATCTCAGGTTGCTGATTTGGAAGGTTATCTTCCTCCTGATGTCGTCCCAACATAGCTTCTTTGTTTCCTCTACGGAAAACCATTCTGAACACATAAATATCTTAGGCGAAGCAACATGGTAATCCGTAAATTCTATATCATTTCAATCATATTATAATTTAACACTTTTCTAACTCCTAAAGTTGTCTAAACCGACCTTTGATACCAACTATAAGGCCCCGGCCTTAAACCTTACTTAAAATTGAATTAAATGAATAATTCACATTGAGGATCTTTTCAGGTTTAGAGTTTTAGAGAGTTAGAACATAACTATTACATCTTAAAAGATTACAAAGTAGACACTTCTACTAAGTCTTCATAAAATAAAAACTCTTAAAAAGAAAGATGTCTAGATTCCATGTTTTAGATAGCATGAAATTCTCTCGATCCCATCCTTGACCCTATTCCACTTTAAGTCCTGTGAAAAACATTTCGAAAAACTTGGGGTGAGCATAAAAAGCTCAGTAAGGTATACACAAAGAATGAAAACTGTTAGTTTTTCAAAATAAAGTAAACCATGTATACTCTATCAAAGTAATACCTTCACTTTCATGAAGTAGTAAAAACTCTTCACTAAATAAAGTATCATTACTTACCTTTTTGTAACCAAAGTATTAACATAAAACCCATATAATGAACACATAACATATATAAAGGTAACTTGGGACATAAACATACTTAAGTGGAATAACCATACGGTCGACTTCCACACATATCACTTAATGGAATAGCCATACGGCCAATTTCCATACATACTTAATGGAATAGCCATACGGCCGACTTCCATACCCAATGAATTGGAGGTTATAACGTAACCACCCGTCCTGGTATTCACGGAACCACCCGTCATATGGTTTATAACGTAACCACCCGTTAAAATGTCCAAGTACCATAATAAAATCATAAAACATAAAACCAATATAAAGGAATGATAACATTTCCACATTTCAATCACAATATATCATAAATATATTGACATAATAGAATCCTTTATCAAAACCATTTTCAAAACCAAAATACATAAAAGAGTATATGGTATTTATTTTATTCTAAAAACAATACGGCTTGTTGATGAAGCCAAAGACCAAATAATACTCGCGGCGGCGGAAAAAGTTGTTGTCACCGCGTACGTTAAAAAAACATTCCTTTTTGTCGTTTAGTAAAACGCTTCGTAGAAAAAGATTCCTTTTGTATAAAAGTAAAAGTCAAAGGGTTTATACACCGTATAAAAGAAAGTTGTGTATAAAACGAAATATGCCTCAATGAAAGGAGATTGAGACGAAGTCCCTTACCTCGTATCCGACTTGACCCGACCGTTCTTTAATCTCCTGAATAATAAACTTGAGTTAATATCTATTTCTTATGAACCTTTATCAAGTTCATTATTCCTTTTATACCATGTTATTAACATCATGTAATCATTTAAGTTAATAATGTTCATTTTGTCGGTATTTGGTTCTTAAGTCAAAAGTGGACTTCTTACAATTACATGTTGTTCGTGTGGTCAAAGGTTCATTATATCCAGAATGAAATTCCAGATTTGGATATAATATGTATAATATATATCCAGAATATACATGTATTTATAATATTACATAATCATTTAGAGGTAATAAATGAAATGCATCGTTCATGGAGACGGTAAGTCGTACGTACGCATGAACGCTACTTTCATTTCTTTGTCATATTAATGGAATTAAAACTAAATGAGATGTATGTATATTTTAATTCCAGAATTATATTCATCATTTAGATATATCATTAATTATATATATCCATTATATACATGTACTTATAATATTACATAATCATTTAGGGGTAAGAAATGAAATTCACCGTTCATGGAGACGGTAAGCCGTACGTACGCATGAACGCTGCTTTCATTTCTATCTCATACTTTAATGGAAAGAAATAATAATGATATAGAGGTATATTATAATTCCAGTATAACATCATATATAATAACATTAAATCCATCCTTTACACGTCCCACATATGGCATTAACGAATCACATCACTTTTAGGGGGCGGTAGTCCGCACTTCCTTAAATGAAGATATCGTGTTTACCCATAATGGAAACCATAAAGGTATGCCAAAAATGAAAAATACATAAGATTAAAGAAAACATAAACATATTATATATCATATATAAAAATAGTGACATCATAATGGCCACCCTTGAAGGTGTTAAATGAGTATTGAACAATCATCGTTTCGGGAGGCAGAATTTCGCCATCCATGGAAACCGTATGTTCTTTAACCATTTGATGTAGTTGTGTGAGAGTGTAGATCGAATAAATCTAATAACAACATCCTAGTATATTGAAGATACTGTTGTTGTTACAAAATAAGTAAATAAAAAGAGTTTATAGGGTTGGAGAAGCAAAATAAAACAAATGAACAAGAGAGAATGAATTACCTTTAAAAGTGTAACTCCTTTTGATTTGAGCCTAAAGGCTTCATTTGAAAGGATTATGCCCAAAGGGAATCCTATAGGATGAGAAGAGGGATGTGGAGAGAGTAAATGGGCAGGGGTTGGCCGAGCCAAAGGCTTGTGAAGTGTGTGAAATGGGGTAGAGGTGGGGGCCTTTTATAAGAGGAGAGGAGGGGCACTTTTGGAAAGTAAAGAAATATTACTATATTTGAAAATGTGTTTCGGTTTTAAAAGGTCCCACATTGATATAATTCGTGGATAAGGTGATAAGGGTTCGATATCCACTCATCCAATTGGTTTTGGCCATTTGTAGGTTTTATATTTTTCATTATCTTTCCATTTTATTTAAATCGCCAAATAATGATGTCATCACTGCATCATTATTATGTCATATATAATTTAATTTATTTAATGTCTAAAAATCATAAAAAAAATACTATGATGTAGGAAATATTTTTAGATTTCCAATGACTATTTATAATCAAAATTTGGACTTGTATAACCCCACTTAAAAATTATTTTAGTAAACCAATTTATGTTACTCTTATTTTCACTTTAACATTAAATAAAAATATATTAATGTCATTTTCCAACTAATGTGGCTCCATGGGGTCCCCAAGTTGGACCATGGCTTGTCTTGGTCTGCCATGTCTCACCCAATAGTTGTAGGACAATTTTCATGATGTTTTCACATTCTTATAATACCATTTTTACCTTAAACTACACTAATTACCTCTAATCGCGATTAATGAAAAAAAGTTACTATTCACCAAAAAATTATTTTAATCTCATTGAACCACATTTTACTTCTTAATGACAACCATGTTTGTCGGATTTTCAAAATTCAATACACATTAGTGGTAAACTTTCATTTAACTGAAAAATCAGTTTGCTTGATTACCACTTAGTGGTTTCACTATTCATCAAAAATTGAAGTTTTTCAGAAAATTACCAAAAATTCACCCTAAGATATATTTGATATTCAGAATTAAAAAATGAAGTCCATTTTACAAAATTCAAAACATATAAGTCAAATTAATTAATTTAAAAATTAATTCCTGCTGTCATGACAAATAGCGTGTTTTTGTGAAACAATAAGTATCAAAAGATTGACACCAGTTTAAGTCCAATTTCAAAGTGAAATTGATTCCAATGACCACCATTGGATTAACTGGTAAAAATATTTTCTAATTTCACTTTAAAACCAATTAAAATAATCATATAATCATATAAATAATTTAGATTAAAAAGAGGTTTTGAATTAAAATACAACATTTTACACTATTCATAAAAAAAATGAACTTTATCAGAAAGGTACCAAAAATTTACACAAAGTAAATTTTGATGTCCCGATTCTAAAGAAGAGTTATATTTCGTCCAAAATAAATTATTAGAGTGATCAAAACTATATTTAATGACGGTTCACCATTAAAAGGTGATAAGTGAACCTTTAGTGAAAATTAGAGTATATATGCCCTAAAATTGAACTCTTTCCGTATTTTAAGCCTTTATCTTTTATTGGGTAAATGTATAAACATTTAAAAACATATCTAATCATATTTTAGTTATTTCTATCCATTCCCGCCAGTACAACGGCTACTTGTTAACTAACATTTAAAATAATATTATTTTATTACTAGTGTGCTACGTAAGTTTCAAAGAAACTCAGCGTTGTGTATCGGGTACGCTATCGAACATAGCAACCCCTTTAAAATAAAATTAATATTTAATTCGTAAATATTAATAAATATGAAAATTCTTTATTCTTTATTCACCTGGGATGTTACAATGATAGTATTAGTAAACAAAAAAGTGCTCTCCCATAAGATATTGCATATGCATCCTCTGAGAGAAGACTATTTCTACAAACTATAATTGATGATTCAAATAATTTTGGTCATAGGTTATCAACTACCTCGACTCATATGTGATAATTGCATACCTCAACACACAACTGAACCCATCTCTAGAGACATTTCAATATAATATTTACTCCATGACCTCCTCTAGAAGACTCAAAATAGTATCACTCATTATCCTTAGTCTCAATTCCTCAAATAAACTCTAGAACCTGTCATTCCTGGTAAATTGATTACCTTTTCATGTTAGGGTGGTTACCAATGAAATTTCCTAGAAATTGAACCTCATGGATCTAAAACTGGAAATTTAGAGAGATTACCAAAAAGATGGTTCTCTGGAATCATGTCTAGAAATATCCTCAACTACTCTACATTCTCCTCATATAGTAAAAAGTATATTATTATGTCATCAATAAATAAAAATATAAATTGATCCAAGTATGGATGGAATATATGATTCATAAAATCCATGAACACATTAGGGGCATTCATCGCACTAAAAGGAATCACAAAGAACTCATAGTTTCCATAGTGACATCAGAATATCAGCTTCAAAATATCATCCTCAGGAACCCTCAAATAGTGGTATCTGGACCTCATATCAATCTTTGAGAACTGTCTTTCTCCTAAAAAATAGTCAAATAGGTCTTAAATCGTCATATTGGGGTACTTATTCTTTATCAAGGTCTGATTTATGCAATGATAATCAACACAAAGTCGCAAGATCTTATCCACCTTTTTAAAAATCCACATTTGATATGCCTGGGGGACACACCATGTCTACTAAAACCCTTCTCTACAGGATTATCTAACAGCACCTCAGTTCCTAGAGCTTGGTAGGTTCTATTTGATATTCCATAGAAGATATAAAAGTTGTATTGGGGGTAAGTCAATGAAAAACTCCATCTCCCACCTCATAAGTAGTCTCAGAACGCCCTTGGAGAATACGTCCATATAATCCTTTATGACTGAAGGAATATATATGCTTGAAGATCCTACTACATCAAGGGATAAACTCTCTAACTAATGGGTTTTGTGATCATATTTCTAGAAAAGGTAGCATTTCTTTACTCCTTCCTATTGTTAGATAGTTGTACAAATAGTTAGGTAAAATATCAGGCCCTTGTAATAGGACTAGAACTGGAACTTCAAAAGCCTATAGACTGTGTGAAAGTAAAGGGTGATCTAGATTTTATAATCAAGAAAATAAATGGGGGTTATGATATCATAAATGAGGAGCTAATCCCCTTGATTGACTATGTCCAAGGACCTGTTATGGAATTCCACTAAGAGATGACATTAATTCACACCCCATGATCCCATAACTCCTAGGTAGAAGTATTATAGAATGCATCTATAGATTTATCTTATCTAGATCAGTATGAAGCAGTCATCAGTATTTTTTACCACTGAATGGTATCTTTTTTTATACCGACATTGAATAATTCATTAAGGTTAATCCCATCCATGAACCAGATAGTCTTACATCTGATTAGATGATACCCATTATAGACTACCTTTAAAATAGATTTCTCTAATCAAATAGATCTAGAAAATATAAAATCTAGTGATGAGTGGCCAAATTTACTCTTTATAATGAACCAAATAACCAGAAAGTCATTTATAACGGTGGCTTTGATGGAGTCCTTCTCAGGTTCATTGATAGAGAACATACTCATACTATCATGAAAGAATTATATAGGGGAGCTTGCGGTGCCCACTAATCAGGGTTCATAACTTCCAATAAAATCTAGTGGATTGGATTCTTCTAACCTTCAATGATACAAGATTTCATTAAATTTACCAAGAAGTTTCATGCATTTCAATTTCATTCCAACATCATCCATCAACCCCCATAGTTACTACACACAACCAGATACTCCAGACCATTTTTATTATGGGGAATGGTTTTTGTAGAGATTTATCCTCTATCTATGTACAACCAATTAAAATAAATCCTCACTGTGACAAAATTATTATCCAAATGGGATAAAGCAATACGCCTAAAAAAATCGGACCAAAAGCATTCTTTGCTTCATGAAGGCTAGCATCATTACAAGATTTGGTGTCCCTCATACAATACTGATGAAAATGGACCCAATTTATGTTCTATTGAGTTAGAGAATCTATATCATGATAATAATATCAATTAAAACCATTCATGTCACTATCATGCAGTATATAATTGATATATATAGGCCATCAATAATACACTATCAAAGATACTCTATAAGATGGTGATAAAGACAAAAAATCATGGCCTGAAAAGCTCTTTCAATCCTTGTGGGCCTACCAGACCAAAACCCACACCACCACATAGTTGACCCCATATTCACTTTTATATGGGATTGAATTAGTGCTACCCATTGAGGTCCAATTTAACTTTCTTTTCATTCCCATCTACGATCAACTATCTGCATATTAGTAATAAAAAAAGAGATTGGATGAGTTAGAGAAACTTAATGGTAAGAGACTGAAAATATTTCATCACTTGTAAGCCCATAAAAATAATATATATTTGTCCTTTAACAAGAAATTATACCTTAGATCATTTCTATAATACGGGATAGTATTGGTTATTAGGACTCTGATGGTACTAGGTAAAAAACTCCAAATCTTAAGATGAAGTGGGAGAGACCATATACCGTGCATATGGTCCACTACAACAGAGCATATTCCTTGCTCTCAATGGTTGTAGATATTTTTATAGTCCCTAAAATTGTAATATTTCTCATGAAATATGTCATGTAATAAATACACCTTCATCTACATTTCAAGTTGATAAATGCATGATGCATACATTCTTTCTACATGGTGTTAAACTGCATGGAATCATGGTCCAATATGAATGAACTTAAAATAAAAATATCATCCTTGTGAAATTATGATAAATTGAAAGAAATTTTTTACTATATAAAAGACTATTAAATGTACAACATAAGGTCCTAGTCGTATGACTTAAAATTACAAGACACCATTGTATAAAGTATCAAATGGGAGGCCAATAAATCCCACAAGGGGTAAAGAGATGAAGTAATGACTTGAACCAGTATCTAATATTATATAATATATATTATAATAAATACATATTGTACCTTTAATCATCTCATGACCTACCATGTCATATGCCTATAATTCTTGTAGCTTCCCATGGCCCCGACTGCCAGCTCCCTGATCCTAACATGGGCCACCTAATGGTGGTGGTTGTGGAAGCATCTTATAATGTCATCCACTACCATCAGTTCCTCTTAGGGGATCCCCACCTACTCCTCCTACAACTTCAATTCCTTGGGGGATGCTCTGGCCACATTTATGAGATCTATGATCACAAAAATTCCTATATCATGGGAGTCCATCTATTATCTATCTAACATCCTTAGCATGTCAAGTCATGAAATCACATGCCATGTGACCTCACCCATCACATTTATAACATCACCCCTCTTTGGGATTCCCTGATCCTCTACGCGATAAATATTCCACATGACCATGTGTCTGATTAATTTCATGATAAGATCTCTTATGTTAAGATGCTACCAAATGAACTCTGCTACCGACTGGAGATGACTCTACCATATGATGCCCACTGCAAGATCCAACTGCATGGTGTCGATCATATAGAAATATCTCCATCACCAACACCCTCTCTAACACTCTAACATATGTTGTAATGCACAGGGGTATCACACTAGCATATATTTCTCTTTATATTCCATAGTCGAACATCCATTCTTGGAAGTAACCATCTTGAATCATATCATGGGATTACCATGTAAGATCAGTGAACCTAGTTGAATACTTAGAAACTTTCATCCCTCCCTTATACCACATCAATAGCACTTGAATAAGAATAGATAGTGAGCATGATGAGTAGTACTCTTCATGAACCAACTATTGGAAATAGGATCATGAGAGTTTTAAATCATCATTGTTCTATGTGAATAAAATACACCAGCACCTAGATACTTCATGGAAAGGGTTTGTTTTAAATGAAACCACTTGATCAGTCAAGGTCCACTAAATTCAAAATACTTAAATCATTGAATCATATTAATCCTCCACTACCTGAGGATTTATCTCACAGTGGAACCTTAGTGGCCTTTGGTGCTAGAACTCGTGGACTACGCTAAGAATGCATGCATCCTCATCTTTCTATTTTGGTACAATTTTATACCCAATGGGAATAAGATACTACCTACCCAACTAAAGGAATGATCTCACATGATGGCCCTAGAAATGAGGCCTCATAACTTATTTGATCATCATCACGATCATAAATCGGTAACCAGGCTGAATCTCTTTGTGGAGTAATCCAAAAAAAATTAAATAAATACATACCATAGCTATATGATCATATATGTAGGTGGAGTTTATTCAAGAAGTAAATCTAAAGGAATAAATCTTATATGATACATGTACAAAATTTCCCTCCCACCAATTTCTTGATATTTTGTGTCATTAAGCAGGTATTCAATGTCATGTTGAGTGGATAAATCGACCATATCACCAAAACTCAACTTTTTTTATTGAAATCTGCACTTGAGACTCTTAGATATTGTTTCCATAAGTCCCAAAAAATACTAAAAGTGTTAAAAACCACAAAACACCATCTTGAGGTCGAACCACCCGTGATACCAACTGGTCACGACCCGACCCATTGAGGCATGCCTGGTTAGTGCCAGGTCATGTTGCAACTACCCCAAGCCTGCCTCAATATTCCAAGGGAAAGTGATAAGTTCTAAAATGAATAACTAATATGGGAGGAATTTTCCTAATGTACCTATATGTTTTCACCCAACCATCTCCATGAAGAACCGAAGATGAATAATTATAAAATTATTGTAACATATAGAGTAAAAACCATGCATTTGACAATATCTAACGAGTAAAAAAGTGTAACATATTAAACAAAAATGAAATGGAAAAATACACACCCAACCAAAAAAGTTGTTCCAATGTGATAATAACATGAAAAGTAAATACAGAGAGGTCCCAGCTCTAAATCTATAATCCCCAACCATCGTACATGGAAAAATGCCCCCAAGTATCCCAATACTCCTCTAAAACCACATCCAATATTTTTTAATCTTCATAAGACATGAAACATGCAGTAAAATACAATGATGGGGTGACTATATACATACCCAATATAATGCCCTAAAATCTGAAAAGAGAGTAATGGGAGACACAACATAAGCATTATGCTCAACCCCAAAACGAAATAGAAAAGGAATCTCATATAAAAATGAAATATATTCTCATAAAAGAAACACATATAAGATAGAAAGGGTATATCCATCCCACAGCCCAACCCAAACTAGGAAAAGCATCTCTCAACAGCTCTAAAGTTCCCTCATTGATGCACATCATCTTGTGTGTCTATATGAAGAGTGCATGTGTGGAGCCACACATCACCACTATGTCGCATAGTTGATATGGAAAAATATCTATATAGACGACCCATGCCCTGGTATGATAGGAGGGTTCCACTTAGTAGATGGAGGAATCATTCTGTAATACGATAGGAGAGTCCTACTAAGTATATAGATAGAGGACACATGCCCTAGTCCATTAGGGGGGGGGTCCATGATGTACATTGAGTACCCTTTACCTAAAATAGTCGGATTGTTCCAATCTGTAGATGGATAGAGGACCCATTCCCTAGTCCTCTAGGGACATCAACTGTGTAATTAGATGACACATTCCCTAACAGAGCTAGAGGGTTCCACTCTATAGATGAATAGAGGACCAACTACCTAGTTGGTCCGGATGGTTCCACTCAGTAGGTAAAAGAACCATTCCCCGATATAGGTGGATGGTTCCGCTCAACAGAAGGATAGAGGACCCACACCCTAGTTCTTCAAGGGGTTACACTTTGTAATTAGAGGACCCTTTCTTTGACAAAATAGAGGGGTTACACTCTATAGATGGATAGAAGACCCATGCCCTAGTCCATTAGTGGGGTACCACTCTCTAATGATCTTGCCTGATCACTATCATTAATGAGCACCATCTAAAGAAGAGTCACAATCATAAATTCTTCAATCATATCTCAAAATAAAATACAAAGGAGATCACTGAATTATATGGGGGAAACAATTAGGATAGGATACTCATGGTCCAAATTATGAGTCCAAATGAAGAAGATGTAAGAAGTATGATTTTCCTCAAGAAGGAAGTATACAGAATTTAAGCTGGTCTACACATCGTATGGCCTTGCACCTATGTGGGGTCTTGTCCCCTTTAGTACATATCTCTCTCTCCATGTAGTATTTCATGGTGTGTAAGGGTAATACATAGAATTTATCAAACACTCAGGGCCTGCTCGTGTGAATCTAGACATAACTATGTACATTGGTCATGTGCTACTACACAATGTGTGTTTGGTCGTTCCTAATTCTATATACTCATAGATTAAACATCGGGCCTCTAGAACTGAGTCACATGACATGTGGCAGTCCCACATGGAAAGTGATATTTAACTTCAATTAAATCCCTAGACATTGTAGACATGTGAATTCCTGGCATGTGTTCATCACAGTACATTCTATCTGGTCAGGATATTCACAAAAATGTCTATTTTCATTCATTCATAGACATTATGCCACTTCATTCTCAATTTCCACCATGAATCACACCATAAGTATTGAATATATAGTATTTCATGCTTGATCTATAACTGACTATCGATTTATAAGATAAGGTGGCTAGAAATTAGTAATTCAAATTCATGTATGAGTTTGTATCATTTACCATACTCCACCTATCGTATTCCAATCAGTCTCAGATCCTAAATCCACCAGAATCATAATTTGAATCCCACAAAGCATCATGATTTATACCCAAATCATCAAACCATTCATCACACATGAATTTTCTAAAAATCTGGGTGTTCGATCATTCTCATACATACCCATAAAATTCAAATTATGTCCTTCTAGTCCAATGATGAAGAACGCAAAGAACGATGAGGTAAAAGCACAAAAATAGAGGTTCAACAATCACTAGTCTAGAATTATTGGCAAATGAATATATATTTTTCAGTAACTAGGGAGATAAATATGTCATAAATAGAATATTAAATAAAATAATAATTTATTTCAATACTCATGCTTATTAAAAGAATTAGAAAATACCATAAATCAAAGAAGGTAAATTAATCCATCCTTAATTAAATAAAATGTGTAGAAATCTAAGAAAATACATGACCTATCTCAATTAGGATCGATATTTAGAGAAGAATTAAGTCACAAATTATGGAGATGACTTTTTGCATTTTATGTACCTTGATTCACCTTAATATAGTTGTCGGCTGTCAACGGGTCTCAAAATATCAATGATGGTTGATGCAACTTCCTCTAAAATATACTAACGTTATGCGACTAAACCTGGAGATTTTACATAACAGTATATTTATAGAGGTTTAATTTTTTTAGTTCATTTATTCAAAATAAATAATTTAATTATTTATTTAATTAAATAGCCCACCCAACAACTGTGTATCTTGGATGTCCCACGCCAAAAAACTTTTTATTAAACCTAAGGTAAACTCTATACTCTAGATTTAACCATGGTCTTATAATACTAATTAGTGATTCCATTGTTGATATATACCACTATTTTTGAAAAAAAATCATGTGTGATATAAAATATTTTTAATATTTTTAAAAAATTAATCCTGGACTCATCAGGCCTAGGAATCGCACGTCGTCTCAATGCCAAGATCCAAAATTAGTTCTTCATATATTTCAGAGTATTAGAATGAAAAAATAGGTATTTACCAAAGTAATTTATTATAGGGAATCATTTAGACATGAAGTACCAATAGGTATACTACTTTCATAGATACAAAATAATAACATTCTCCATTATCAAATAAAGTAAAAATGAGGATATAAGTGATCAAGATGGTTCCTAGAATAGTAAATGGCCCTACCTTAATATTAGATTCCTAATCCACTTACTTAGTCATAAATACTCATCCTTGATATTTTTGAGGTTTTTTATCTTCACTTAAGTTTTGAAACCATATTACTTCACCTTATCTACTAACATATGTGATCGTTTCACTAGATTCGATGGTCCCCGACTTTATGGTTAAGAAACTAATTTGTAAAACATATTCAAGTGGTCCATCTTTCTATAGTGATGGAATGTTTGATTCATAACTATTAAATTGTTTTTACATGGTACTTCTCCCCCCCCTCGTATTGGAAACATACTAACACCTATAACATTGAAGATAATGTAAGGGAATCTTGAAAGTATTACCTTAAAATCATTTTTCTTTCTCTAATGGATACTAAAAGAGTTATTCCATTTAAAATTATATAGAAGAAAATTTATATTACTTTTTACTCCATCCATGTAAATTTCAACCATATAAATATTAATTACCACCTATGCATAAGTAGTTAACTTTATAAAGATGATACATGATTGAATATTTACTATGTTCCACATTTCAAATATTTTTTCCTTGATATTTTCATTCATAATCAACTCCAGTGAAAAACAGATAAGCACCATGAACATAGATAAATGTTACATCACCATAAAATTTCATTTCTCAAAGAATATAATTTCACTATCCCTATCAAGCTTCAATTACTCTAAATAGTGTTTTCTATTGAAGAGTTTCTAGAAACCCTTCCAGTCTGGGTCCTACTAAAGATTTAGCATTGATAAATACATGTTTTATCAGTCATCTCTTTGCACTAATAAACATATATCATTATTTTCACTAAAAAAGTGATGAAAAAGATATAATTAATAGTGATTATTATTTTAGTAGTGATGAATTTCCACTTTTTCAATACTTTTTTGGAAGCAATGATAAAACCCCTACTGGTATTTTAAATAAAACCCTAACTCAGCATATCTCCCTTAGGCCATTAAATCTCTCACAAAAGTTAATATCTGACATAAATCCCCTTCAACCTTCTCTTGGATGAATCAAATCCTAATTCTAAGGTGTGTTATTATTTTCAATCATCTATCATTTATGTGTTTCTTCGATCACCTCTCTCACATATACCTTGTCCAAACACATTTATATCTTATTTTTTTTGCCTCACCTCCTCTCCATTGCTATCATCAGCCCGATACAACCACCCACCATCATGAATCATCCCTTTGGTGACCATTCTCTCCCCATATTCAAATCCCTTAACCAACCAACATAGAAATACTCCCCCTCTCCCTTCCCGAACTCCTTGCCTCCATTGTTGTCTCGTTTTTCTATTGAATTTCTTGTTTTAAAGCTAGGAAATTAGGTATGGATTAATATATATTTCTTTATTCATATAAATTCTAATTTTTAATTTTTTCATTTTTGGTTTATATTGTTCTTTTTATATATTATGTGAACACTAATTTTGATAAATATAATTATTTTTTATGTTATGCTACTAAGTTAATTAAAATATATTCATATTTTACTTCAATTATGTGATTTACTAGGAGAAATTAAATTTTTTAATGGAATTGGAATGAAAATTTAGCATATATTAAGAGCATTGATTTTATTCAATTAAGAATTATTTGTGTTTTTTTCATTATTTTTTTATACTATGAATAATATATTTATTTATTTTCAATTTCATTAAATAAATAATTACATGTTGGATCTAAGATGAGTATTTGTACCTAAATTACTCTTAAGAATTTTTAATAAATTATGATTCTAAAATGGATTTCTAGAATTTGGAACTTTAAATTATAATGAGGAAAAATAAAAATGATTTTATAATCCCCATTTATCCTGCCACTTATTTTATAATTGTTGAATATAAGTTTTTACATTATGATTTAATGTGTATATAGAAAATGATTTAAGTATTCTAATAAGATAACAATTAAAATAAACAAAGAAATTAAAGTTTGATAATTCATGTTGTGTAATTTGGGTTGATTAATTCATATTGGGAAATTATGGACTATGTTGTCTTAATAATATTATGTGGTAGTATGTAACATATGGTTTTTTCATAGCTTTAAGTGGAAGATTTTAATTAATGATAATATACTAAAATAAAAAATGAGCTAAATAATTAATTTTTGAGTTATGTACTAGCATGAACTAATAGTAAAAATTATTTGTGATCACTTATATGATTTTGTTATGTTTATTAGATCATTAATTTATAAGAATGATTTATCAATTTTTTATTTATTTTTATATTGGATATCTCACTATGATCATTCAAATTCTTTGAATTTGTGTGGTTGTTTTTTTATTAATTAATTGTGTGATTCTTTACTTGCTTGATGGACCTATCACTTATTAGGGAGTTTTTAAGGTGCCTAAGGGTGAACTATTTATTTTAAAACATGAATAAGACTTCTAGGAGTGAAGGTGTTGGGAGTTTTCCTTATTTAATATAGATGTTGAGAATAATATTTTCAAATTCATTTTCTTATCTAGTTATCTTAAATTTAAGGGGTAGACAAGGAAAATTATATTCATGGTTTGAGTTTTTTGGGTATGTATATGTTTCATCTTCTTATTTATAACATTATTTAAATTTATAAGCCATTTTCATAATATTGTTATTATTTTGATCTATTTTCTATCATTAGGAATGGTTTTAGTGTCACACAAAGAAAGATATAATTTAAAACACATTTATCTAACACACCTACAATATTAAATGATAGTTGGATAATTTTATAAAGCTTATTATAACATCTACTAACCATAGATGTGATGTGTATTTTAATAAGAATGAGTATTATATTTTGGATATTACTATAAAGGTTTTTATTACTAGATGTGGGAGATATCTTATAGTGATATGTGTCATTGGAAGAGGAGGAATCAGAATGTTTTGGATCTCAATGATGTGAAATCCATGCTACATAAATATTTGGGAATGTTTATTAATGGAAATTATTTGGGGTATTTTTAATGAAATTGAATTGGGGTTTTGGATATTGTATGATATGTGAAATATATATAAGATTGATAACTCTATTATTTTTGAAATCGGGGTTTGTTAGTGGGTTATAGTACAAATAAATTTATTGGTATTACTATAATAAATTGTTTATAATGATCTATGGAAAAAAGAGAGTAACATTGAATCCAACTTCATGTCTATCGTCAATAACAATCTCATCCATTATTTTCATGAAATTCCAAACTCCTTGAACCAGTTTCAAAATCTAATGATTAAATGACCTTATATGTTCTGAGGAAATATACTTTTACCCAAATTTTAAAATCCATCTCACAATTAAATAACAAGAAAGAAAAAAAATTAAAGGTAATTCTTCCATCTAATAATAAATAAAAAAATTTCCCAATATATATATTACCACTTTATTACCACATAACATCAAATCGAGAACTTGGACCAACATCCACATTTATACCCTAGGATTTTTCTTTCAACTCCACACTTGTGTAAAATGATAAATATTTTCGAATCATAACCAATAATATTTGAATGTTGGGTTCCCCTTATTTTAATTATAAAAAACTTCTTCATTTTTTTAAAATTTTTTGGTCGAAGCCTAATTTTGTTATTAAAGCAAAGAAAATACATCTTTTGAGTGGGTAGAGGGAGACCCATTTTATAACCCGAAAGTCTAGTGGGCATGTATCCCATTACATGGCTCGTAGGTCTGAATTTTTTATCCCAAGGCCCATTCTATGAATAGTACTACTACAGTACCCACCTGCTACAGTACCATACAAATAAAGTTAAATACTTCATCAAGTTTTCAATAAATCATGCATACAACCCTTCTAAAATCCTTTTTTCATGTTTATGTTATTTTTATTCAAGAAAAAATGGTTTGGAAGAATTGGAAGAAAATTTGACTTTTTATAATATAAATTAAAGGTAAAATGTTTGCCTAAACATGTGGAAAAGCTAAAAATGTGCATCGATTGGGAAGATACTATAGTTTATGGATCATTTGATGTGAATACTAGTGTAAATGATAATGGAGATCATATAAAATAAATGATAATGGAAAGTGAATATGAAATTCCCGATTGTCCAAATTTGATTGAGAAGTTAAATTTCTATGATAATAGAACATTTTATAATGATTGTACTAACTACACAACATTGTTAGTAATATTTAAGTTATATAATTTTAAATATGGAAGCGGTTGGAGTGAAACCATCTTCACAAAACTACTTTGTCTCCTAAATGATATGATAACAAAAGAAAATGAACCCCATTATTGAACATATAAAATTAAATAAAATTATATGTTCAATGGGAATAATCTCTAAAAAAATACATTCTTTTACAAATTATTTCATATTGTTTCTCAAGGACCGTGAATCACTCATAAAACTTCCTAATTGTGGTGATAATCGATACAAGAAAGATGAATCAAGTACTTAAAAAGTTGTATGGTGCATTCTTATAAATACATTCTTTAGAGATTATATGGATGTTAGAAAAATGTGATAAAATTGACATGAAACATAGATATAAGAATTCAATATGGTATGCTACATCATCCACTGGATACTCCTTAGTATAATAAAATTGATTAGTATCCTAAATTTGGAAACAAGTCAAGGAACTTTCATCTTGTGTTATCTATGGAAGGTATAAATCCTTTTGGTTAATAGAGTATTACCCATACTACATGCCCAATTATGTTAGTAAATTATAAATTTCTATCAAGGTTATGGACGACGTGAAAATACATTATGTTTCCTATGCTTGTATTAGAGCCAAAACAACATAATAATGATACTGATTTATATTAGTATCCATTAATCAAAGATTTGAAATTGATGTGAGATATAGATGTCACAATATATGATTATTATAGGATTGTATAATTCACGTTGATGTCTATGTTTTATGGGATGATAAATGAATTTAATGCTTATGGAAATTTTTCAAACAATAAAATTAAATGAATGTTGGTGTGTCCCATTTTTGAAGAATGAACACACTCAGTTTAGCTAAAACATTCATTGAAGAATTTTTTTTTGGGACATCATAAATTTTTACCTCAATGGAATAAATATGGATCCTATATTACAAAATTTAATAGGAAAACTAAATAGGATAAAATACCATCTCCACTAATAGGTGATCAAATATTCAATAAATTAAAAGATATTGACACTATTTTCAAAAAACTATTTTCAAAAAACCTAACAAAATCAAGTTGTAAAAAGAGATGAATTTTATTTTAATTATAGAACTAGAATTTTTTGTATGTCATAAAATTATTAGATATTATACCTGTAGAAAATAATATTTGATAGTGTTATTGATGGATTACTAATTGTTCCTAAAAATTATTGCATCAAGGCTAGGTTAAACCTGATTGACATGGGGATAAGGAAATAGTTGGCACTAGGGAACGGTAAAAGGAAGAGTTTTCTTCCTCAAGTAGCCTACACTCTATCCAGAAAAAGAAAAATTAAAAAATTTCATTTTCATTATTGGTGTAAAAGTTCCAAAGGGGTCTTCAGGAAATGTCAGGAATATCATTTTAATAACTAATTTCAAATAACATGGACAAATATTTCATGAATCTAATTTTTTGATAAAATATTTGATGAACATCTCTTTAAATTAAATTCTACCTAAAAAAGTGTGGCATATATTAACCAGAATCTACTTCCTTTTCAAATCAATATGCCATAAAGTTATATACTTAGAGAAGTTACAAATAATGAATAAGATGTTTTAGTTATATTATGTGAGTTAGAAATGTTCTTCCCACCATAACTCCTTAAGAAAATGGTTCACCTAATGGTTCACTTAGTTAGATAGGTTCAACCATATGGACATGTCCATAACAAAGGGATGTACCCCATTTTAAGGTATATAATGTTTTTGAAAGGGTACATCAAGAATCAAAGTCAACTATAAGGTTTTATTGAATAATTATATATTGTTTAAGAAGTTTTTGAATTATGTACTGATTAGATATCATATTTTTAAAGAATTGGTCTCCCAAAATATCATCACAAAATACTCCTTATGGGAAAAGGGATTTTCAGAAGATATGTTGTTACAATTACAATCATAGAGTGGGATCAATCTCACCTTTACATTTTACATAATAGTGAATATGTTGATCCATATTTTGAATCCCAAAAAGAAATTCTTATGTATTTGAATACATTAAGTTTTTATAGATGGATATCAGGTTCACATAATCAAACATTTATAGGATGGTTCTGAGAACATATTTATAAGGAGTTATCTAAAAATCTGAATTCTTTTTTGAACAAATTTGATAGCTAGCCTAAGGACCAAATGAAAATATTATATCTTACACTAGTTTTGTAATTATTGGTTATATGTTCTATAAAAATAACACAATAACCGTTGTATGATGAAATGTATTAGAGTTACGCTTATGTTAGAAGTAATGCCCATATCTGGTTCTAAGGGTAGAAATCTAATTTATTTGACTATGACATATTTTAGCATTATTAAACAGATATTCAAGTTGGATTATATAACATTTTATATTTCAATTTATATTAAAAATGGGTTGATAATAGGAGTGAAGTGAAATTTGATGAAATGGTCTTCATGAAGGTGAATTTCAGTGTGGAAGGGTATAAGTATGAGCCATTCGTAATAGAATCATAGGATGTTCAGGTATTTTATTTCTCTTGATCCAGCAAACAATAATTTTTTAAGTATCTTATTAATGAATTAAATAACTTTAGGGTCAGATGAAAACTCAATCAAGGATAACACTTTTATTAATAGATCACAATCATTTCATATAGGTCCCAATGTATAGAATTTATTATACGTTAGAGGTAACCACAATGATTTCATTTGGATGATCAATAGAGGATCCAAATCCCTTAAAACTTTAAAGAAAATAAATAGATTTCAATGATAAGGTTAAAGTGTTTTTTAGTATACTATTATTTTCCTCGTAATATTATGTGTTCTCTAAAATACTAATATATTATAAATTAAATTCTTTACTACTCATGTAGGCAATGACTTTTTCCCATAATGATGTTACTAATCTCAAGGAAGAATAGATGGTTGATGTTGAAACTATAGAATTATTAGGTGATCAACAACTTGTTGATGAAAAAAACAATAATGATAAAGCATCACTATTTTGAATAAAATTTCAATTAAAGAAGCAAGGCTATAAAATTTGACATTGGATGAAATCAAGGCAACCAACCTATTGACCCCAAAAATGAAATGTTAATTAGTTATGTTGGTGTCAAAATGAGAATGAATATGGAACTTGATATAGATTTTTTTTATATATGTATATCCTGTAATGAATGAAATCCTTTGGGAAGATATTAAGGTAATATTACAATATACTTTCTCTATTTTATAAAAAATAAATAATGAAACATTTATTTACTTTTCATTATCCCTTATAGAGTTCATTTATTTTAGAAGATTTCTATATGAAATATGTATTAATTTCCACTATAAAATCCCATAGAGTCTTCTAATAACTTATTACTAAGATTCATCTTAGGGATGTTAAAGGGAAAGTAAATCCCCACCCACCTGTTACTTAAGAACACATTATAAATTAGGAAACATGGAATTATTTCATCATTTATCATGATAAGAAATCATTTTAGGTGTATTATAGTGGATAATATATTATTTTAAATTAATTATTTCATCAAATGAGATTCAAAATTATAGATTTATGAAACAAAAATGGAGTGATGAAAATAAACAATGTGCATCAAAACTAATGTACCCCTATCATAAAACAAGGATGGGGTACGCTTCCCTATATAATAAAATTGTCTGTTTTAATACAAAGTAAAAGTTTAATGTGATAAGAAATAACCTATGTTCCTTATTTATATATATATTGATGAATCAAAATTGGAATCCACTTCATTTACATGTCATGTGCTATGGAAGGAGGCTTGTGCAAATAAAGAGGGTGAAATAGTTAATGAAAACACAAAATAATTATGGGAAACAAGTATGAGTATGAAATAATATTAATTTTTTATCCTTTATAAAGGTATTATATAAAAATATATGTTTATTTCCTCTTGTTTTTTATATTGTTTAGACATAGTAATTGGTAGTAATTGTTCCTAGAAAAAAACTACTTTCAATGGATATTAAGTGGTTAGAAGAATACGGTAATGTTAGAGGTCTAGGTTTTGGAGTGTAACATCAAACATAGTTTGAGAAGAAGAAACAATAAGAAAAAAGATACCATATTATTAAAGGATTATAGTCAAAAATAGATTCTTGTAAAGATATTATTTTATGGTATGGTTGGGGAGACTAATGTATATAAAAGTATTAAAGAAAGTATAAAGTTAAAAAAAGATCAACACATGAAAAGACAAATGTACCCACTTGCATTGAGGCTAGTAATTCCCCTCAACCACAAACCTTACCCGAGGTTGTAATTTTTTTTTGATTATATTTATTTTAATTGTGATATAATAACATATAATGGCCTGATATTTCTATAATTCTATTTGGAGATGTTGTATGTGATCTCTATGTATCAACACTCACACACCACATTGTTATAAGGGTAGAGATATATAATATACTGGAATACATGATACAAAAAAAATGAATCCAAAATGATCACATGAGAGTGTGGATTGAATTATATCAAGATAAGAGTGTAGAGTTTCCTATTCCACTTGATGATAGGGATATCACAATAGTCAACGATGCTATTGGAAATTTTGTAGCATGGTAATCTAATGTTATAAAGATTTATGAGGTATTTCCTTAGAAATATTTAAATGTAAAACCTATAAATGTTGATGAAAATAGGTCTGAAGTAAGGTATGTTATTATAGATAGTTAAAATAATGGTGGAATTAATGGTAAGATCAAGACAATATAGTGAATTGACCAAGAAAACAAAAGGACCTTCGAGGAGTACCATCTCCCCACCAGTTCTACTGTAGCATGTATTATCATTAAAATTTATTAAAACACCACATTAAATGATGTAGATATGTACTATAATCAATATGATGATGAAATATTTATAAATTTCATTACAAATGTTGTTGTTCAAAGGAGTATAAATTAGATTCAAAAGTTTTAACGGTTAGGAGTCTTAGTAGTGAATACATAAATAATGTACATTTTCATAGTCTTCCTATCCAAAAAAATGATATACTATTTTCATTAAAGTTAATAACTATTCATATTTTCTATATGAATTTATATTAATACTGTTTAAAGGGAAAATTATGTGAAGCATGATTTGGATTCATTAATCCCTATGTAATTTCTATATAATAAATTTCATTGGAAGTGTAATAAATTGATATGAAAAAATATAAACTAAGAAAGGTGTTTGAGAACAAAATAATAGATGATAGACTTTTCTTGATTCCAAAAATTTATGGGTAAAACTCTATAACTAATCATATAAAATATATTTTTTTCATTACTTATTTGATTTTTTTTTAGGATGTACTAGATAATGATCACAAAAAATTTGGATACTCCAAATATTTATTTTTTGGATCCAATGTACATATTTCCATCAAAATGACCACACATGATGTGTTTTGGTAATTTTTAATGAAATATAATCAATATTTTATTGATAAAATTAAAATTATGTTTTTTAGTTTGTTTTTTAATGAGAATTGTTTTATGATAGTGATATAAATAAATATACTCCAAATCATGGTATGAGGTTAGTCACTAAATCTAAGAAGCCTATTGATTTCATAAAATGAAAAACATATTATGGTATATATATAAATATTTAACTATCAAAACATATTTCAAAAAAAATTACTTATTTGGGTCAATGATTATACTGTTTCTCAAGCAAGATAATGGCCATGATAGTAGATATTACATTTGAAAAATTATGAAATATATCATATTCCATAAAATGACAAGAATCCCCAAATAGTTAATTTCCAAAGGTGATTACAATTAAATTAAAAATATTTATTAATTATTTTTTTGTCTATATTTTCTTATTATAATCAATATTTCCAATAATCTGTGTACTCAAAAGAAGAAGTAAATTTCTTTATAGATGAGTGGGAAGAGTACATGGTGTCAGAATGTTCGAAAACATAAAATTTTGTTGATTACCTATTTTTTGTGATCTAGTATGGGCTATTACCTTAAAGAAACATTTTGTATGTAAAGCATTAATATCATATTGCTTATATGTTATTTTTTATTTGTTTCTCAAGGACATGTATAATGGAGTATATTTATTTATTTAGAAACTAATGAGAAGAATACATGGTGTCAAAATATATACAAACATCATGAAGAGGTGACTACCTACTACTTATTTAGTAAATTTTCTCATCATTTTACATACTTTTTTAGTTACTTTCTGTATCATTTTTATCTGATACTTATTTTGATAAATTTACACATTAGTTCAAAACACATGTCACATGATCAAACCCAATCAAACAAATTAATATTGTTTTGATACTTGAGGACAATTATCCATAAGAAAATTTTGACATGTAGGAATTAAATAAACATCAATATGATACATGATATGGTCATTATGACTCAAACTTCATTTCATCAATACAAAAGTTTTATTTTAGTTGTAAATAGGTATCATATATCCAAAACTATGCAAAAAAGATTTTATTGTTTTCAAACCTTAACAAAACTATACATAATTCATTTGTGACCTGTAGGAATTGACCTTGTTGGACGGAGAAAAACGGGAAGGATGGAAAGAGGGGGGGGTGAATTGCCTTTTAAAAATTGATTAACAAATTAAAATCAAAGTTGAAGAATGCAGTGGAAATAAAGAGGCAAGACACAAGAATTGATAACGGAGTTCGGCCTAACACCCAGCCTACGTCTCTGCTCCCAACTCAACTGTTGAGAGATTCCTACCGCTTGCTTTTCAATGGTTTTAGCAAGAAACCCACTAGGCTTTGAGGTAGCACTAGGACCTATTACAGCTTGCTTTTGATGGTTGAGCAAGAACCCACTTGCTTTTAATGGTTGAGCAAGAACCCACTAGCCTTCTTACAGGTGAAGGCTAGCTCACCTATGACACAAGCCTTTTAAAAGGAAAGGCTTGAAGAAACCTCTTCACACCTTAATGGTGATGTGAAACCCAAAAGAAAGAGGGATGAGAAAAGGTGTTGGGGTTTGTAGGCACAAACCCAAATTTAAAGCTCAAAATAAATATACAATAAAAACCGTATTGGGAGAAGCCTTGGGCGCCTTTGATTGATTGGAGATGTTGAAGGCCGCTTCCAAGCTTCTTTGAAGGAGCTCCTTGGATGTGGAAGTTGTTGGAGCAAGGTGGGTTCCTTGAAGGAAGTCCGCCGGAGGTACGCCAAATGATGGAAACTGTCTCTGTTGGCTTGGTATATGATCCAGTTAGCGTTCGGGGCTTCCTTGGCCTTTATTTATAGGCATGGAACCCTTGGGGAGTCTTCGGAGCCGTTGGAAAAAGCCTCGGATCCGTTGGAGGCCAAAAGAGGGTTGACTGGTCAAAGCCAACGGCTAGTTTGACTGGGCTACCGGCTGGCCGGTGCAGGGCCACCGGCTGGCCGGTGCATTGGCAGAGGAGAAGAAATTTGGTCCAGGCTCCACCAGCTGACCGGTGGAGGATCCACCGGCTGGCCGGTGGGGAGACAGTAGCTCACACTATTCATCTGGGTGCCACCGGCTGACCGGTGGAACCTGGCAGTGGGCAATGCCTCTGCCAGGTCCACCGGCTGGCCGGTGCTATCACACCGGTTGGCCGGTGGACTGAATTTCAGTCCACTTGATGTGCTTCATGGCCCATTTCCATGGAAATCTTTTGCCTATAAAACAAAAACACTTAAAACAATGTTAAACACATATGAAAGTGATTGTGATCATGAAAATCAAAGAGTGTGGGGTACAACAATCTCCCCCTATTTTGATGATCACAATCACTAATCTAAGCAATGTAAAAACTTAAATGAAAGGCATACTTTAAATGATAAATTGAAAATAAATACTAAGCATGAGAGAAAAGATTCTCCCCCAATAAATCAAGAAATTTCTCCCCCTTTGTGATTATCAAAATAGAATGGGGCATAAAACTTGATTGAGGGAAAATGAAAATCAAGATCAATTGGAATTTTTGAAAATTGAATTGAAAAATTTGAATAACAGTTTGAATTGAAAGTTTTGAATAAAATTTTGAAATGAGAATTTGAAATTGAAAGATTGAATAATAGTTTGAATTGAAAGTTTTGAATCAAAATTGAATTGAAAGTTTGAAAACAAATAAAGAAACTTTCTCCCCCTAAATAAATCAAAAAATCATCGGGAAAAGGGTTTTGGAACCGAAACTAATTTTGGCCTGGAGAGACTCGCCAAAAGGGATTTTTCAATCCAAATTTGTTTCATGGCGGGTCTTCTCCTATAAAACTCATCGGAATAGAAAATAGTCTTTGGCCTACCGTACCGGGCATTTTTGCAATCACACTCATAAATGAGGTGCCCAGGTTTCTTACAATAATTACAAAATTTATAACAAGAGCTCCCCCTTACAAAAACAGTGGGTGCATGGGAGGAGGAAGCTATATTGGTGTAGCCAAGTCCATTGGTGGTTCTAGATACTCGTTGAGAACCTAAGAGTTTGGACAAATTTTGTTCACCTTGGGTGAACTTGGCTAGAGATTCCCTAAGGTCCTTAATGGTTGATTCCAAAGAATCAACATTGGGGAAATTTTGGATTTTTAGGGAGAGTTCCTCCTTCTCTTTGAGAAGTTGGCCTTTTTCAGAGGAAAGCTTTTTGAAATTATTTTTCAAAGAAATGAATTTTGACGAGAGTTCGTGAAAACCATTTTTTAATTGGTCTCGCACATGTTGGAGTTCTTCGTATGACAAATGATTGAAAGAATTAGAAGAACTAGAGGATGAAGAGGAAGAGGATGATGATACCTCATGTTTTTCCATTAGGCATTTTGTACCTTGGTCGCTTGAGGAGGAGGAGGAGGAGGAAGAGGAGGTGTCACTCCATGTCGCCTTGAGGACCTTTTTCTTTCCTTTTTCCTTTTGCGTGGCCCGTTTCTTGTTGAGTGGGCAATCGGGCTTGTAATGGCCCTTTTCGCCGCACCCGTAGCATTTCACCTTGGGCCCGGATTTTTCGGTGGGTTCTTGTTTTCGGTGCTTGCGGGATTTCTTCTTCTTGTGTTTCTTCATAAACTTGTGCATTTGGCGGGCGAGATTCTCCATTTCTGAGTCGCCGCTTGAAGATGAAGAAGATAAGTAAGATGAGGATAATGAGGAGGAGCTTACTTCTTTTTGTACCTTGAGGGCAATGTTCTTTGGTGTCTTGATTGGTGTGCCCTCCTTTTGAGCTTGCCTCCTCATTGTGATCTCGTACGTCATTAGGGATCCGATGAGCTCTTCGAACGACATGTTCTTTACATCCTTAGCTTCTTGGATAGCCATCAATTTAGGTGCCCATGAGCTCGGAAGGACCCATAGAATCTTCTTGACCATGGTTTCAGCTGCAACAACATCACCAAGAGATTTTCTACCATTGCAAACGTCAGTGAAGCGTGTAAACATTTCAGAAATAGACTCATTTGGATGCATTGAAAAAGATTCAAAGTCTTGTCTATACATATCTAATCTAGTATCTTTGACTTTATTAGTGCCTTCATGGGTCACTTCTAAAAGCTTCCAAATTTCATGTGAAGTGGTGCAAGTGGATACACGATTAAATTCATTTCTATCTAACCCGCAATGAAGAGCATTCATGGCTTTGCCATCAAGCTCAAAATTCTTAATATCGGCGGGGGTCCATTTGGATTCGTCGGGGGAAGACAAAGAATAACCTTGCATGACAATTTTGTAAATAGGATACCCTATGCTTCTTAAAAAAGTGGTCATGTGGGTTTTCCAATAATTATAGTCAGTCCCATCAAAAAATGGAGCCCGACCCAATGAGTAGCCCTCGGGGGCGAAAGAGGTAGATGCCATCACAAAGGATCTTTTATTTGAAACCGGTTTAGGGAATTATTCAAACCTCCCTTTGATACCAATTGTTGGACGGAGAAAAACGGGAAGGATGGAAAGAGGGGGGTGAATTGCCTTTTAAAAATTGATTAACAAATTAAAATCAAAGTTGAAGAATGCAGCGGAAATAAAGAGGCAAGACACAAGAATTGATAACGGAGTTCGGCCTAACACCCAGCCTACGTCTCCGCTCCCAACTCAACCGTTGAGAGATTCCTACTGCTTTCTTTTCAATGGTTTTAGCAAGAAACCCACTAGGCTTTGAGGTAGCACTAGGACCTATTACAGCTTGCTTTTGATGGTTGAGTAAGAACCCACTTGCTTTTAATGGTTGAGCAAGAACCCACTAGCCTTCTTACAGGTGAAGGCTAGCTCACCTATGACACAAGCCTTTTAAAAGGAAAGGCTTGAAGAAACCTCTTCACACCTTAATGGTGATGTGAAACCCAAAAGAAAGAGGGATGAGAAAAGGTGTTGGGGTTTGTAGGCACAAACCCAAATTTAAAGCTCAAAATAAATATACAATAAAAACCGTATTGGGAGAAGCCTTGGGCGCCTTTGATTGATTGGAGATGTTGAAGGCCACTTCCAAGCTTCTTTGAAGGAGCTCCTTGGATGTGGAAGTTGTTGGAGCAAGGTGGGTTCCTTGAAGGAAGTCCGCCGGAGGTACGCCAAATGATGGAAAATGTATCCGTTGGCTTGGTATATGATCCAGTTAGAGTCCGGGGCTTCCTTGGCCTTTATTTATAGGCATGGAACCCTTGGGGAGTCTTCGGAGCCGTTGGAAAAAGCCTCGGAGCCGTTGGAGGCCAAAAGAGGGTTGACTGGTCAAAGCCAACGGCTAGTTTGACTGGGCTACCGGCTGGCCGGTGCAGGGCCACCGGCTGGCCGGTGCATTGGCAGAGGAGAAGAAATTTGGTCCAGGCTCCACCGGCTGACCGGTGGAGGAGCCACCGGCTGGCCGGTGGGAGACAGTAGCTCACACTATTCATCTGGGTGCCACCGACTGGCCGGTGACAGAGCCACCGGCTGACCGGTGGAACCTGGCAGTGGGCAATGCCTCTGCCAGGTCCACCGGCTGGCCGGTGCTATCACACCGGTTGGCCGGTGGACTGAATTTCAGTCCACTTGATGTGCTTCATGGCCCATTTCCTTGGCAATCTTTTTCCTATAAAAAAACACTTAAAACAATGTTAAACACATATGAAAGTGATTGTGATCATGAAAATCAAAGTGTGTGGGGTACAACAGACCTCACATCAATCTAACACCCAATGTGGTCGGAATGACTCTAAGTATGTGTTTTCAATATAAAAGTGTCATTTTTTATTAAAGCATGAATTAAATATCCAAAACTGAAGAAATGAGATCATATTGTTTTCAAAATTTATGTAAACAACCCATAATTCATTTTTCATGTGTATAAATTGATCTCACTCTAATCTAACATATGATATGGTCGATATGACCCAATGTACATGTTTTCTATATAAAGGTGTCATTTTAGTTTAAAACACATCACACAGTCAAAATAAATAATATGATCTCTGATTTTTTTCAAAAATGAGGAAAACAATCCATAATTTATTTTTGATATGTAGGAATTAACGACACGTAAATCTGACACCCGATGTGGTCGGTATGACTCAATGTGTGTGTTCTCAATACAAATTTGTCATTTTAGTTTAAAGGATGCATCAAATATCCAAAAAAATGAAGACATGATCTTATTATTTTAAAAATTTAGTAAAAATATTTATAATTCATTTGTGACATGTAGGAATCAAATAAATATCAATCGGACACCCGATATGGTTGTTATGACTTGAAGTGTGTGTTTTCAATTTAAAAGTGGAATTTCAGTTTATAATTATTATCACATCACCACAACTAAGAATATTAGCATGTATTGTTTTCAAATTTTATGAAAAATATCCAAAATTCATTTTTTATGTGTGGAAATTTAGTATATTAAAATATAAAACACGATAGGGTTGGTGTGACAAAAGTGTGTGATCTCAAAATAAAATTTTCATTTTATTTTTTAACGTATCACATACCCAAAACCAAGAAAATGAACTCAAATTATTTTCAAACATTCAAATAATGATCCATAATTAATTTGTGACATGTAGGAATCAATAAAACATCAATACAACAACTATTGTGGTTGGTGTGACTCAAAGTGTTTTTTTTCAATATAAAAGTGTAATTTTAGTTTAACACACACATAAAATATCCAAAATTGAGAAAACAATCTCATATTATTTTCAAACGTCAGGAAAATGAATGATAATTTATTTTTCATGTGTTGGAATCGACCACACATAAATCTGACACATGATTTAGTATTTATGACTCGTAGTACATGGTATCAATACAAATGTGCAATTTTAGTTTAAAAATATTTTCACATCACTAAAACTGAGAAAAATTTATCTTTATATTTTATAACTTTAGAAAAATGGTTCATAATTTGTTTTTCATGTGTAAGAATTGACCACATTCTAATCTAACATGGGATGTAGTTGTTATGACTCGAAGTATGTGTTTTCAATATAAAAGTTTCATTTTAGTCTAAAACACATCACATTGAAAAATCCAATCAAACAAGTGAAAATTGTTTTAAAACTTTATAAAACTGGGAAATAATTAATTTTTAACCTGTAACAATTGATCATACATCAATTCAACACACGATGTGACTAATATGACTCAAAGTATGTGTTTTCAGAAGAAAAATGTTATTTTTGTTTAAAACACACATCAAATATCCCTAAATAAGAAAATAATTTTAGATTATTTCCAAAATTTAGGAAATTGACTGATTATTCATTTGATAGGTGTGGTAATCAACCACACATTAATCTGTCACACAATGTGATCAGTATGACTTGAATATATAATTTTCATTAGAAAAGTTCCATTTTTATGTGAAACATGTGTCACATTTCCAAAACTAAGATAAAAAGTTCAATTTGTTTTAAAACATTATAAAAGTAGATCATATTTCATTTTTAATGTGTTAGAATTGACCGCGTTATAATCTGACACATGATGTTGTTAGTATGACTTGAAGTTCATGTTTTTAATGAAAAAGTTTAAATTTACTTTAAAACACACATCAAATATTCAAAACTAAGAAAATGAGATCAGATTGTTTTCAAAATATATTAAATTAAAAAATAATTCATTTTTTACATTTAAAAATTGAACTCACATCAATATGACACATGATGTCATCAATTTGACTCAAAGTGTGTGATTTTAATAAAAAAACCATTTTAGTATAAAATTCATGTCACTGTCCAAAATAGAGAAAATGACGTAGATTTTTTACTTTAGGAAAATTAACCACAATTTATTTTTGACATATATAAATTCACCCCATGTCAATCTGAAACACGATGTGGTTGGTATGAATCAAATTGTGTGTTTTCAATATATAATTGTAATTTTAGTTTAAAACGCCTATCAAATAATAAAAACCAATAAAATGAGTTCATATTATTTTCAAACTTTAGAAAAATGATCTATAAATCATTTTTTATTTATAGGAATTGACTATACACTAATCTGAATTATGATGTGGTCATTACGACTCGAAGTGTGTGTCTTCAATACAAAATTGTCATTTTAGTTTAAAACACACATCAAAAATCCAAAAAGAAGAAAATGAGATTGGATTATTATTAATCTTTAAGAAAATAGTTCATAGTTCATTTTTTTATGTATAAAAAACTACCACACTTAAATGTGACACATGATGTGACTGATATGAATCAGATTGTCTGACTTCAATATAAAGGTGTCATTTTAGTTTAAAAAGCATGTCATAGAAAAAACTGAGAAAATGATCTCATATTATTTTAAAACTTTATCATAAAATTCCATAATTCATTTCTGATATGTAAAAATTGAATGTGCATCAATATTACACATGATGTGGTTGGTATGACTTTAAGTTTTATTGGGTCAATAACTTTCCTTATGAATTTTCCATTCCTTTATGTTTTTAAAATCACAAACGCATCTTCTTAAAGATAGTTTTTTCATTCTCTATGGATGATTATATTCTAGAACATGTTATAACTTATCCATGATCTTTAAAGTATTATCTTGCAAGTCAAATCCTAAGCCTTTTAGAATCATGTTGTTGAGTGATGACACCCTCAGGAGAATGATTTTTGGATTTTCTGAAGAGACATCAACGTTTTTTGATCTACCTAACAAGGAAGAAAAAGTTTGGAATGTTCGAGGCCGAAGAATAAGAAAAGAAAATTTCAAGAATCACATTCTATTTTAGTAGATTCCTAGAAACCATATCAACCTTATGAACCTAAATTTGAACTTCCTAAGTCTAATAAATAGAAAACCTTCTCATATGAAGTTGTTGCTAAGTGGAGAAAATATGGTTGAAAAAGTAAAGAAGGAGATACTATTTTTGGAATATATCCCACCGAGACTAAGGCCTTAAAAATATAAGATGTTGAAAATATTAACAAAAAATTAAAAGAGAAGAAGTAGAATAAGAATATGTGAGAATAAGAAATTATCTAAGCATTACTAAAAGACATTGAAAAACCTTCTGGACAAATTCAAGTTCCAGAATCTATCTTGCAAGAACCTGAGGTTCCTCTGGCACCAGTAATAATTGAGAATCCAATACTAGATAAAGGGAATAAATTTTCTTCATTTACAATTCTGACATTGTGATAAGAAAATAAACAAGAAGAATCCATCAAATAATAAGAAGAGGAAAGTAAAGATGTAATCAAATTAGTTGAAGAACCTGAGAAGGAGAGTCTATCTAACAAGATTTCAATAAGAACTTCCAAATTTTCCTCCACCATGATTATTTCAAAAGGAAAATATATTCAAAAGGATGATGTTTTTATGGAGGAAGTCAATAAAATTTCTTCAGATAATGAAAGTAAAGATAATGATAATATTTCTCAACATGTTGAAAGAAAATATGTCAATTTTGTTCAGAAATTTGATGATAAAGAAGTTGTTAATGATGATGATATAATAGAACAAGGTTCGGATGGTGAGAATGAAACATATAAAATTGAGAAGGAAATCTCTAAGGTAGATAAAGGTAAGAAATTATTTGATGATATGCCTCATAAATTTTTTTTTTCAGAAACAAAGAAGGATGTTGTTGGTATATCCAAGAATAAACCTGATTGGAATGTTGAAGTTACCACACCAAGAAATATTTTTGTTTCGGAATATTCCTCTTTAATAGGTGAAACTTTTGTGGTTCGGTCCTTGAAGATGCTTGTAAACTCCATTATAATATTTCTATGTATAAAATATAGATATCAATTGATTCAAGAAATAGTTAATTAGAAGGAGGAGTCTACAAATCTTCTTAAGGAAAAATTCATCGAACATGAAGCTGAGTTCAAGGTCTTCCCCAAAAAATATGATGCTCAAAGAATAGCTTGTAAATAGATAACTAGGTGGTCAAAAAATATTTCATATGATTTTAAGGTTTATGATGACTTCAATAACTTAGTCAAGGATTCCTTTGATAATTCTGATGAAAATTTAAAAAAACTCTAATTTAGTTTATTACAGAAAAATAAGGAAGAGAATGTTTTCCACCAAAAAGAATATAGATATATGAATGGAAAATTGAAATCCAATTATCTAAATATAAAAAGGTAGAAGGAAATCATGGAAGAGTTTTTTGAGAATCATAAACATTAAGAGTAATTGGTTATGTCTCAAGAAGAGAGGATCAAAAATCATGAAAATAAAAAATAGGTATCAGGATTTGTTGCTCACCAAGTTCTAAGAAGATGACAAGGAGTTGAAGAATTTGAAATCTATGATGAAATTGCTGATGCTGGAAAAGAAGAAGGATTAATAATTTTTCAAGAGAACTTTTTTTGTAATAAAAAATTTGTTACACTTAGATATATTAATGAAATTTTTTATTATACGATTGTTTCATGCATTATGTTTCCTAAAAATTCAGGTAAAATATATATCTTCCCATTCCTTTTTGAAAATCATAAAGGTGGAGAAAATAATGTTCAAAAATAATATTAATCTAATGGGGAGGATTTTCATGAAAGGGGGAGTTTACTTAAAAAATTCCATATATAAAGGAGGAATCTTTTCAAAAGAAATACAAACTAAAAAATCAAAATTCAATCCTTAGGGGATTTCATAACCAATTGGTGAGTTATTCATATTCATTATGATTCATAAACAAAAATGAATATAATTATTTATTTTATGTTAAAATATGAAAAACTTAGGCTTAAATACTATTTTACAAGAATTTGACAATGATTTCCAAAAAGGGGGATATTTTTTAGTCAATAAGTTTCCTTATGACTTTTCCATTCCTTTATGTTTTGAAAATCACAAACACATCTTCTTAAAGATAATTTTTTCTTTCTATAATGATGGTTATATTCTATAAAATGGTATAACGTATCCCTAAACTTAAAAGTCTTATCTAATGTTTTCTTAAAGAGTTCTATACTTTATTCCTTAATATAGAATTTATTTAAGTTAATTAGTCTCTTATTTCATTAGAAATTAGACTCTAATTTCCCCAGAAATCATAATGCTATTTATTTTAAAATCAAACTTTGATTTTTTCTGAAATCAAACACCAATTTCCTAGGAAATGAGACTCAGATTTCTTCTGAAATCAGACTTTGATTTCCTCTGAAATATGACTCTGATTTCTTCTAAAATTAGACTCTGATTTTCTCAGAAATTAGACTTCTATTTCCTCAGAAATATGACTCTGATTTCTTTTGAAATGAGACTCTAATTTTCTCAAAAATCAGAATCCAACTTTCAATATTTTTCATAATTTGATTATTTTTTTCTTATAGTTACCGAATTTTCTTTATATAATATTCCATTTTATCAGATCCAAAATATGATAATTTTTCTCATGTTGTGTTATATAAAATGATGTCTCCAATGCTTCCTATAGTTTTTTATATAAAACTGTGTCATAAAATCTGTTACAAATTAACCATTTCATGAATGCTGCATATACAGGTCCCTTCAAAATTTTAGGGAAATATGACTATTAGTGGAGGAATTAGACCATTAAAGCATTTTCCTATAAATACCCAACCATATTAAATCATTTCAAGAGAGCGACACAACGTTCATGCGAAGCTATGTGTTAAATTGATAAGCTATGAATTCTCTTTTCAAAATTCCTTCTGCGAATGTTGTGAACATATAATTCAAGTTATAAACAACTTGTTCAACCTTCTTAATGATAATCCTATTAGTGCTATTTAAAATCGAGGTCTTCCGGGTATAGGAAGCTATAGGTTTCAATTACTCTCTTAATTGAGGGCTTGTAGGGATAGCAAGACAGATATCGGTCTTCATATCGAGGGATTACTATGGAGTTGGTAAGATATACATTCTTGGAAGCATAAATCAAGGGACCTTTATCAAAGGTTGTTGGATACCCTTATCATTGGATTAAAATATTTCTTTATTACTTGTTACTTGTGACGTGTTTGTTTAAATTTGGTTTTAATTAGTTACAGATAGAAAGTGTAACTTTATTATTCTTTTAAAAACTCTAATTTAGATTCTATATGATTTAAGGTGGAATATTTCCTTAAGTAAATATAAGGCCCCAGCCTTAAACCTTACTTAATCGTGATTTATTACAAGATTACACATTGAGGATCTTTTCGGGTTTAGAGTTTTAGAGAATTAGATCATAAAACTTGCATTACATTCCACATATAAACAAAGTGGTTACATAAAGATAGTATTCTTCATTCCAATCAATGGAAACATATTTAAAATAAAACATGGATTATTTCTTGACACTTCCTTGACACTATCATCATATCATGTACCTTTCCCTTGACCTGTGAAAAACATTTCAAAAAAAACTTGGGATGATCATAAAAAGCTCAGTAAGGGATATAAAAATATGGAAAGGAAACATGGGTACATATATACATAATAATGAGATCATACTTTACCCATAAAACATAATCATTTTAACATACCCCATCAAATAATGAATAAATCATAGAAATCATAAGACATAAAGGTAACTTGAGGCATTCATAACATCCTTACGTAGGGAGTAACCCTCTTGGTTACGTTTGGAATACCCATCACAGTATATTCCCTAAATCTCTTCGGAGAAACCTTAACGTTTCACTCCTTCGCATTACCCAATGCATTGGAGAGCTATATCGGGCTCACCCGCCCTTAGTCTATCACGGAACCACCCGTCTTCATAATAATGCCCAAGAACCTCAACATAATCGTATCACATAAAACATGCATAAAAGAAACATAACATTTACACATTTCAATCACAAGATATCAATACAACACATTGATATAAAAACATTAAGAAAACCATTTTCAATACCAAAACAAAATAAAAGTAAAACATGGCATTTATTTTTCTTTTAAAAAAAAGGTATGGCTTGTAGAGGAAGCCGAAACTCAAATAATGGTCACGGCGGCGGAGAAGACGTTGTCGCCGCATACGTATGACAAAACATTCTCTTTTGTCATTTAGTAAAACACTTCATATAAAAAATATTCCTTTTGTATAAACGTAAAAGTCAAAGGGGTTTATACACCGTATAAAAGAAGGTTGTGTATAAAACAAAATATGCCTCAATGAAAGGAGATTGAGACGAAGTCCCATACCTCGGGTCCGACTTGACTCGATCGTTCTTTAATGTCCTGAAGAATAAACTTGGGTTAATTTCTACTTCTTTAATAACCTTTTTCAAGTTCATTATTCCATTTATATCACTTATTTCCATGTTATTAACACTATGTAATTATTTAAGTTAATAACGGTCGTTTTAACGATCATTGGTACTTGAGTCAAAAATAAACCCTTTATAATTACATGTTGTTCATGTATCCATCATATCCAGAATTATAATCATTATGTATATATCATATATATCCAGTATATACATGAATTTATAATATTACATAATCATTTAGAGGTAAGAAATGAAATGCACCGTTCATGGAGACGGTAAGCCGTACGTACGCATGAACGCTACTTTCATTTCTATTTCATATTTTATAGAATGTAATCATAATGATATAAAGGTATATTATAATTCCAGTATAATATCATATATAATATCATAGTCCCATCCTTTATACATCCCACATATGGTAGTTAATGAATCAACTCACTTTAAGGGGGCGGTAGTCCGCACTTCCTTAAATGAAGATATCGTGTTTACCCATAATGGAAACCATAAAGGTATACCCAAAATGAAAAAAACAGAATCTTATGGAAAAAATAAACTTATTATATATCATATATAAATATAGTGACATCTTAATGGCCACCTTTGAAGGTGTTAAAAGAATGTTGAACAATCATCGTTTCGGGAGGCATAAATTCACCATCCACGGAAACAGTATGTTCGTTAACCATTAGATGTAGGTGTATGTAATTTTAGCTCTAATCCATATTATAACAACATCCTATTATATTTAGAATACTGGATTTGTTACAAAAGAAAATAATAAAAAGAGTTTAGGGGGTTGGAGAAGCAAAATAAAACAAAAGGACTCAAAAGAAGACATTACCTTAAAATCGGGTAACTCCCTTTGGTTTGAGCTCAAAGGCTTCCTTGAGAAGACTTCTGCCCAAAGTGAGGCTTCAAGGAGTAAGAGAGGGAAGTGGAGAGACAAAATGGGCAGGGTTTGGCCGAGCCAAAGGCTTTGGGAGTGTGGGTAAGGAGGTAGAGGTGGGGGCCTTTTATAAGAGGAGAGGAGGGGCACTCTTGGAAAGTAAAGATAAGTTACTTTATTTTAAAATGAGTTTCGGATTCAAAAGGTCCCACATTGATATAATTAGATTATAAGGTGATAAGGGTTCTAAATCCACTCATACAATTGGTTTTGTCCATGTGTAGGTTTTAGATTTTACATTAACTTTCCATTTTATTTAAATCGTTAAATAATGAGGTCATCGCTGCATCATCATGATGTCATAAATAATTTAATTTATTTAATGTCTAAAAATTATAAAAAAACTACTATGATGTAGTAAATATTTTGATCTTTCTAATGAATATTTATAGTAAAAAATATGACTTTTATAACCCCATATAAAAATTGTTTTAGTAACATAACTCATGTTTGTGTCATTTTTACTTTAACATTAAATAAAAAGTTATTTATGTCATTTCCCAACCAAAGTGGCTTTATGGGGTCCCCAAGTTGTCCCATGGATTGTCTTGGTCGGCCATGACACATACAATGATGGTAGGAGATGTGTGAAGCTCAACTCATATTATTAAAACATTATTTTTACCTTAAACTACACTAATTACCACTAATCGCGATTAAGAACTTAAAAGTTACTGTTCACCAAAAAATTATTTTAATCTTATTGAACCACATTTTACTTATTAATGAAAACCATGTATGTCAGATTTTAGAAAATGAAATCACAGAAGTGGAAAAGTTTCATTTAAACGAAAAATCAGTTTCTTTAACTACCACTTAGTGGTTTCACTATTCATCAAAAATTGAAGTTTTTCATAAAGATACCAAAACTTCACCCTAAGCTATATTTGATATTCCGAATTCAAAAATGATTTCTATTTTATGAAATTCAAAACATGTAAGTTGAATTAATTAATTTAATAACTAATTCCCGCTGTCATGAAAAATAGCGTGTTTTTATGAAACAATACGTATCAAAATATTGACACTAGTTTAAGTCCAATTTCAAAGTGAAATTGATTCCAATGACCACCATTGGATAAAATGGTAAAAATATATTCTAATTTCACTTCAAAACCAATTCAAAAGGTAATCTAATCATATAAATAAATTAGACTAAAAAGAGGTTTTGAATTAAAATACAACATTTTTCACTATTCATTAAAAAAATGAACTTTATCGGAAAAATACCAAAAAATCACACAACGTATATTTTGATGTCCCAATCATAAATAATAAGTTTATTTTGACAAACATAGCTTATAAAATTGTCAAAATATAGATTTAAAAAGGGTTTTCCATCAAAAGGCAGTAAAACAATCTTTTAAGAATATTAGTGTATTCCATGCATAAGATTGTATTTATTTTCATTTTAAGCCTCTAAAACACTATCTTAATCATTAATAGACATAGATAAAAATATCTATTATTCATTAATTACTTGGGATGTTACATCCTTCCCCCCTTTAGAAAATTGTGTCCCCGCAATTTATTTATTTATCAAATAAATGGGGGTACTTATCCCTCATTGCATTTTCAGATTCTCATGTTGCCTCTTCCATCGTGTGGTTTTTCCACAAAACATTTACCTGATTAATCACCTTATTCTGTAACACTTGCTCCCTGTGGTCTAGAATCTGGACTGGTTGTTCCTCATAAGATAGGTTCTCTTCCATCTGAACTACCTCTGGACTCAAAACATGAGATGGATCTGGCATGTACTTTCTCAACATTGAAACGTGAAAAACATTGTGTACCTGAGATAAACTCGGAGGTAAAGCCACTCGGTAAGAAACAGATCCCACTCTCTCTAGAATTTCATATGGTCCAATGAACCTTGGACTCAGCTTTCCTTTCTTACCAAATCGTATCACACTTTTCCATGGTGATACTTTGAGAAAAACATGATAACCTACCTCAAAAGAGAGATCCTTCCTCCTGTTGTCCGCATAACTCTTCTGCCTACTCTGAGCTGTTCTCATGTGTTTCTGTATTAGCTGAACTTTTTCTTCCAACTCTTCCACCAATTCTGGTCCCATCAACTTCCTTTCACCCACTTCATCCCAGAAAGCTGGAGTTCGACACCGCTTCCCATATAATGCCTGAAATGGTGTCATTTGTATACTAAAATGAATAATGTTATTATATGAATATTCAGCCAAAGAAAGATGTTGGTCCCAACTTCCCTGATAATCCATCGAACAAGCTCGTAGCATATCCTCCAAGGTCTGAATTTTTTGTTCTGACTGCCCATATGATTGAGGATGAAAAGATGTACTAAAATTTAATTCAGTACCCAACGACTTTTGAAGTCCTTTCCAAAAGTTAGAAGTGAACCTGGGATCACGGTCAGATACAATGGAGAGAGGAACTCCATGTAACCTGACTATCTCTTTAAGATACAAACGGGAAAGTTGATCTAGGGAAAAAGTATCTTGTATAGTAAGGAAATGAGCAGATTTAGTCAAGCGATCAACAATAACCCAGATTGCATTATTACCTCGAGATGTCTTTGGTAATACCACAACAAAGTCCATGGATATATTCTCCCACTTCCACTCTGGCACTGGTAAAGGCTGAAGCATCCCTTTCGGTAACTACAGCTCTACTTTAACCTGCTGACAAGTTAAACACTTCACAGTAAAATCAGCAATATCTCTTTTCATTCCATCCCACCAGTAATACTCCCGCAGATCTCTGTACATCATAGTACTTCCAGGATGAATTGAAAACGGAGAACTATGAGCTTCACATAACAACTCTCTCTTCAAATGTGAATCACAAGGCACACACAATCTCTTCCCAAATCTCAAAACACAATCATTATTAATGTTGAATTCACGCAACTTACCTTTCTGAACCAGCTCCACCTTTTTCTGCAACTCACTGTCTTGCTTCTGTGCTTGCTTGATTCTATCTGATAGAGATGATTTCACTGATACCTGAAACAAAATAGAAGAACTTCCTGCACCAAAAACGTCTATGCCAAAGTTCATCAAATACTTAACCAAAGGATCACGTTCCAAACGCAACATTGCTAATGAAGCATTACTTTTTCGAGTCAAAGCATCAGCCACTTTATTTGCTTTTCCCGGATGGTAATGAATTGTACAATCATAATCCTTGATTAATTCCAGCCATATCCTCTGTCTCATGTTTAACTATTTCTGAGTGAATATATACTTTAATCTTTTGTGATCAGTATATATTTCACACTTTACTCTATACAAATGATGTCTCCAAATTTTTAAAGTGAAAACAATAGCAGCTAATTCCAAATCATGTTTAGGGTAATTTACCTCATGAGTTTTCAACTGTCGTGAAGCATAAGCAATTGCCTAATCATTCTGCATTAGGACGCAACCAAGTCCTTTCAATGAAGCATCACTGTAGATAACAAACTCACCATTCCTGGAAGATAGTGCCAAATCTGGAGCATTCACCAATCTTCTTTTCAACTCCTGAAAACAATCATCACATTCTTTTGTCCAGATAAACTTAACACCCTTCCGAGTTAGCTTAGTCATTAGACTAGATAACCATGAAAAATTTCTAACAAACCTTCCATAATAACCTACCAAACCAAGGAAGCTACGAATCTCAGTTACATTTGTGGGTCTTGGCTAGTCTTCCACAACTTTTGTTTTTGCAGGATCAACAGTTATCCCATCTTTAGAAACAATGTGACCAAGGAAAGAAATTTGTTGAAACCAAAACTCACACTTGCTTAATTTTCCATACTGTTTCTTTTCTTTTAAGGTTTTCAAGATAACCCTTAAATTTATTTCATTCTCCTCTTTACTTTTAGAAAAAACCAAAATATCATCAATGAAAACCACCACAAACTTATCCAAGAACTCATGGAAAATTCTATTCATTAAGTCGATGAATACAGTAGGTTCATTGGTTAGCCCAAAAGGCATTACTACAAATTCATAATGGCCATATCTTGTACGGAACACGGTCTTAGGAACATCTGCTTCCTTTACCTTCAGCTGATGGTACCCCGATCTCAAGTCAATCTTTGAAAAATACTGATCTCCCTGGAGCTGATACAACTTCATTTGATGGGCCGACATCTTTTTATGTAGTTGCAAAGGATTTAACCACCCCTTTCTGCGTGTAGTCTAACTGCTTCCCATCACTCAAGCTCTTTGTCATACACTCGTTTGCATAGTGACCCATCTCATTGCACTTATAACATTTCACTAATGGTAAATCAAATTTGGTCTTACCTTCACCTTGATCATTTTAAGTGAAATAACAAGACTTATGTACCATCTTACCACATCGGTAGCAATTTCTAGAATTTAGAAGACATTCCCCAGCATGCCTTTTGCCACATTTATCACAAACTAGAAACTTAGTTTTCTTACCATCAGACTTTTTTGAAGAATTCTTACCTTTCTCCTACCACCTCCGTCTCTTCTTCTGTTGGTTGTTATAGAACACTTGATCATCGGAAAACTCCATTCCCACATTCTCAGCACATCGAACAAGCTTTTCATAACTTTTAAACTCACGAGAAGCTAATGCCCTTCGATATTTTGGCTTTAATCATGAATGAAAATGATTGATTTTACTATCAAGGTCTCGGATAAAATTTGGAGCATACCATGCCAATCGAGTGAACCTTTATTCATAGGTAGCCACTGAGTCTTCCTCTTGCCTCAATTCCAAGAATTTCTTTTCCATCCTAAGTCTAACAGCCTTAGGAAAATACTTCTCAAGAAACATACCTTTGAATTCATCCCATTCAAGAGCATCAATCTCATCGGCGTCCCTGATATTTTTAACCATAAACCACCACTGATCTGCCTCACCCTCCAAACGGTAAATAGAAAGACTAACCTTTTGATTGTCTGAACACCCCATGACATGAAAAATATTCTCCAGTTCTTTAATCCACCATTCAGCTAGCATAGGGTCAGATGATCCTCTGAATGATGGGGGATGTTGCCTCATGAAATGTTCCACCACTGACATGCTCCTCTGCGGTTGATCTGGATGATCTCGTGTATGGATACCACCACCATTTATCGCTTGAGTCAACTGCGCCATTACTGCAACAAACTGTTTAGTTCCAATTCTGACCATCTCAGGATGTTGATTCGGATGGTTATTTCCCTCTGCATGCCTTCCTAGCACTTCTTCCCTGTTTCCTCTGCGAAAAACCATTCCGAACAAACATGTCTTAGATGAAGCAACATGGTAATCTTCAAATGCTATATCACTTCAATTTGACCATAAAAAAATATTTTTGGATAATCATTTAATAGAATTCTAACTCCTAAAGTTATCTAAACCGACCTCTGATACGAACTATAATGCCCCAGCCTTAAACCTTACTTAATATTGAGTTATTACAAGATTACACATTGAGGATCTTTTCGGGTTTAGAGTTTTAGAGAATTAGATCATAAAACTTGCATTACATTCCACATATAAACAAAGTGGTTACATAAAGATAGTATTCTTCATCCCATCAATGGAAACATATTTAAAATAAAACATGGATTATTTCTTGACATTTCCTTGACACTATCACCATATTATGTACCTTTCCCTTGGCCTATGAAAAACATTTCAAAAAAACTTGGGATGAGCATAAAAAGCTCATTAAGGGATATAAAAATATGGAAAGGAAACATGGGTAAATATATACATAAGAATGAGATCATACTTTACCCATAAAACATAAGCATTTTAAAATACCTCATCAAATCATGAATAAATCATAGAAATCATAAGACATAAAGGTAACTTGAGGCATTCATAACATCCTTACGTAGGGAGTAACCCTCTTGGTTATGTTTGGAATACCCATCATAGTATATTCCCTAAATCTCTTCGGAGAAACCTTAACGTTTCACTCTTTCGCGTTACCCAATGCATTGGAGAGCTATATCGGGCTCACCTGCCCTTAGTCTATCACGGAACCACCCGTCTTCATAATAATGCCCAAGAACCTCAACATAATCGTATCACATAAAACATGCATAAAGGAAACATGACATTTCCACCTTTGAATCACAAGATATCAATACAAAACATTTATATAAAAACATTATGAAAACCATTTTCAATAACAAAACAAAAGAAAAGTAAAATATGGTATTTATTTCTCTTTTAACAAAATGTATGGCTTGTAGAGGAAGCTGAAACTCAAATAATTGTCACGGCGGCGGAGAAGTCGTTGTCGCCGCATACGTACGACAAAACATTCCCTTTTGTCGTTTAGTAAAACGCTTAATATAAATAAGATTCCTTTTTGATAAACGTAAAAGTCAAAGGGGTTTATACACCGTATAAAAGAAGGTTGTGTATAAAACAAAATATGCCTCAAGGAAAGGAGATTGAGATGAAGTCCCATACCTCGGGTCTGACTTGACTCGATCGTTCTTTAATGTCCTGAATAATAAACATGAGTTAATTTCTACTTCCTTAAGAACCTTTTTCAAGTTCATTATTCCTTTTATATCACTTATTTCCATGTCATGAACACTATGTAATTATTTAAGTTAATAACGGTCGTTTTAACGATCATTGGTACTTTTGTCAAAAGTAAACCATTTATAATTACATGTTGTTCATGTATCCATTATATCCAGAATTATAATCATTATGTATATACCATATATATCCATTATATACATGAATTAATAATATTACATAATCATTTAGAGTTAAGAAATGAAATGCACCGTTCATGGAGATGGTAAGTCGTACGTACGCATGAACGCTACTTTCATTTATATTTCGTATTTTATAGAATGGAATCATAATGATATAAAGGTATATTATAATTCTAGTATAATATCATATATAATATCATAGTTCCATCCTTTATACATCCCACATATGGTATTTAACGAATCAACTCACTTTAAGGGGGCGGTAGTCGGCACTTCCTTAAATGAAGATATCGTGTTTACCCATAATGGAAACCATAAAGGTATACCCAAAATGAAAAAAAAAGCTTAATGAAAACATAAACATATTATATATCATATATAAATATAGTTACATCTTAATGGCCATCTTTTAAGGTGTTAAAATAATGTTGAACAATCATCGTTTCGGGAGGCATAAATTCACCATCCACGGAAACAGTATGTTCTTTAACTATTAGATGTAGGTGTGTGTAAGTGTAGCTCGAATACATATTATAACAACATCCTAGTATATTTAGTATACTGGAGTTGTTATAAAAGAAAAGAATAAAAAGAGTTTAGGGGGTTGGAGAAGCAAAATAAAACAAACGGACTCAAAAGAAGACATTACCTTAAAATCGGGTAACTCCCTTTGGTTTGAGCTCAAAGGATTACTTGGGAAGAGTTATGCCCAAAGTGAGGCTTCAAGGAGTAATAGAGGTAAGTGGAAAGACAAAATGGGCAGGGGTTGGACGAGCCAAAGGCTTTGGGAGTGTGGGTAAGGAGGTAGAGGTGGGGGGCTTTTATAAGAGGAGAGGAGGGGCACTCTTGGAAAGTAAAGATAAGTTACTTTATTTTATAATGCGTTTCGGATTCAAAAGGTCCCAAATTGATATAATTCAATGATAAGGTAATAAGGGTTCGAAATACACTCATCCAATTGGTTTTGGCCATGTGTAGTTTTTAGATTTTACATTAACTATCCATTTTATTTAAATCTTTAAATAATGAGGTCATCACTGCATCATCATGATGTAATAAATAAATTAATTTATTTAATGTCTAAAAATTATAAAACAAAATACTATGATGTAGTAAATATTTTGAGCTTTCTAATTAATATTTATAGTTAAAAATCTTACTTGTATAACCCCATATAAAAATTGTTTTAGTAACATAACTCATGTTTGTGTCATTTTTACTTTAACATTAAATAAAATGTTATTTATGTCATTTCCCAACCAAAGTGGATCCATGGGGTCCCCGAGTTGGCCCATGGATTTTCTTGGTCGTCCATGACACATCCAATGAGGGTAGGACATGTGTGAAGCTCATCTCATATTATTAAAACTTTATTTTTACCTTAAACTACACTAATTACCACTAATCACGATTAAGAACTTAAAAGTTACTGTTCACCACAAATTTATTTTAATCTCATTAAACCAAATTTTACTTCTTAATGACAACCATGTATGTCGGATTTTTGAAAATGAAATCACAGAAGTGGAAAAGTTTCATTTAAACAAAAAATCAGTTTCTTTAACTACCACTTAGTGGTTTCACTATTCATCAAAAATTGATGTTTCTCATAAAGATACCAAAACTTCACCCTAAGCTATATTTGATATTCCGAATTCAAAAATGATGTCTATTTTACAAAATTCAAAACATGTAAGTTGAATTAATTAATTTAATAACTAATTCCCGCTGTCATGACAAATAGTGTGTTTTTATGAAACAGTACGTATCAAAAGATTGACACTAGTTTAAGTCCAATTTCAAAGTTAAATTGATTCCAATGACCACCATTGGATAAAATGGTAAAAATATATTCTAATTTCACTTCAAATTTCAATTCAAAGGATAATATAATCATATAAATAAATTTGATTAAAAAGAGGTTTTGGATTAAAATACAACATTTTTCACTATTCATTAAAAAAAATGAACTTTATCGGAAAAATACCAAAAAATCACACAAAGTATATTTTGATGTCCCAATCATAAATAGTAAGTTTATTTTGACAAACATAGCTTATAAAATTGTCAAAAGATAGATTTAAAAAGGGTGTGCCATCAAAAGGCAGTAAAACAATCTTTTAAGAATATTAATGTATTTTATGCATAAGATTGTATTTATTTTCATTTTAAGCCTCTAAAACACTATATTAATCATTAATAGACATAGATAAAAATATCTATTATTCATTACTTACTTGGTATGTTACAGTAAAATTGTTTAATTTTCTTTATTAGATCCACATTATCATATCTGAATCAAGTTAGTTTCTTTATTAAGAACTAAATAGGGTTTGTGAATTCATCTTGTTTAACTTTGTTAAACATATGTTTTATTAAAGATGAAAAAGTCATTAAACCTACTATTCACCCCCCCCCATCATGTAATTGAGCAATCTACAAATACATTTCGATCTTACAAGTGTGAATTTTCAATATAAAAGTTTCATTTTAGTTTAAAATGTATATCACATAGGAAAAACTGAGCAAACAATCTTGAATTTTTTTTACATCATTTTCTATTAAATTACTTACTTAATTTCATTATAATTTTTATTTGATACTTATTTAGATAATTTTTATAGACATAATGAATGAATATGAACAAGAAATGGTGTGAAAATTGAAAAATAATTCTCAAAAAAACAAGTTCTCTTGAATTGGATCACATCTATAGTGGGTTTTTATCACCATAGATGTGTTCCAATTCATGCGAATATACTTTTAAGAATAACAAAATTGGTTTTATGTGTAAAAAAATCACAAATCAATCTCATACACGGTGTGCCTTTAATGACTCAAAGTATATATTTTTAGTTTAAAATTGAAAATATGTGTTTCATTTATTTATTTAGATTATTATTAACATAATATTTTTTTTCTTATATACAGGAATTCTTTTTCTTGATCCGGGGTAGTTTGTTCACCAAATAATATAATGATTGGGTTCAGGGGCCAAAGATAATGTAAAATTTATGTTTTTTATTGTTTCTAATAAATTTTACATATGTAATTGTACAAAAAAGTTGTTTGAAATATATGTAATATAATTTTTTTCTTGTATTTATGTTGAATATATTCTTTCAATTAAATTCAATATTTGTTCCTCTTTTTTATCCTTTTTATTATTGTTGTAGTGTGTTGTAATATTAATAGAATTATATAGACGTATTTCCCGTTATAAGACATAATAATAGGGCTGATAAAGGAACCCTTCATCGGTGCTAGAAAAAGTGATAATAATTGGGCCCTTTATCAATGTTAGAATAAGCACTAATAAAGTGATCCTTTATCAATGTTAGAAAAAGCACTAATAAAAGGACTATTTATCAGTGATTGGAAAAATGCTAATAAAGGGATCCTTTATCGTTTCTAAATAAAATCATTGATAAAAGTGGTCTTTATCATCGCTTTTTTAGCATCGATAAAGGGTCCCTTTATGAGTTATTTTCTAGTCCTGATAAAGGCCTATGCATTTTATGGGTGCTATAATTTTCTTCGCATTTTTCACTAACAAATATCAATTATATCATAGTTAAAGTTATTATGTGTAATAGTAATCACAATGTTCCTTGAATGACTCAAAGTATATATTTTTAGTTTAAAATTGAAAATATGTGTTTCATTTATTTATTTAGATTATTATTAACATAATATTTTTTTTCGTATATACGGGAATTCTTTTTCTTGATCCGGGGTAGTTTGTTCACCAAATAATATAATGATTGGGGTCAGGGGCCAAAGATAATGTAATATTTATGTTTTTTATTGTTTGTAATAAATTTTACATATGTAATTGTACAAAAAAGTTGTTTGAAATATATGTAATATAATTTTTTTCTTGTATTTTTGTTGAATATATTCTTTCAATTAAATTCAATATTTTTTCCTCTTTTTTATCCTTTTTATTATTGTTGTAGTGTGTTGTAATATTAATAGAATTATATAGAAGTATTTCCCATTATAGGACCTAATAATAGGGATGATAAAGGAACCCTTCATCGGTGCTAGAAAAAGTGATAATAAATGGGTCCTTTATCAATGTTAGAATAAGCACTAATAAAGTGATCCTTTATCAATGTTAGAAAAAGCACTAATAAAAAGATTATTTATCAGTGATTGGAAAAATGCTAATAAAGGGATCCTTTATCGTTTCTAAATAAAAGCATTGATAAAAGTGGTCTTTATCATCGCTTTTTTAGCATCGATAAAGGGTCCCTTTATGAGTTATTTTCTAGTCCTGATAAAGGCCTATGCATTTTATGGGTGCTATAATTTTCTTCGCATTTTTCACTAACAAATATCAATTATATCATAGTTAATGTTATTATGTGTAATAGTAATCATGGTGAGGACTTGATTTTTCCTCTGGAGTCCCCTTAAAGTTAAAGGGCTTAGGATTACTATGTGTGAAAAGAGGTTTATTGTGACAACCGGGTCCCTGTGACAGCATAGCCACCCCGCCTTAACATGGTCGTCGGGTCTTAGCCCACCAGGTACCACCAGTTGCCCCGCAAACACATGGGGCCCACCCCAGGGTCCACCCACATGCTTGAACGGGTCATCTGACTAATATGATAGTCCCCACAGGCCAACACATGTCCTTTTCAGTGTGTTTTGTCCTCACTCACACACACCTTGAAGAACTTCCCAGGAGATCACCCATCCTGATCACTACTCCATGCCAAGCACACTTAACTATGGAGTTCTAACCAGACAGGCTCCAGAAAAGGAAGGTGCACCTTGTTGACATGAGTCATATCATTTAGTCATTTAACCCTTTATCATTTGGAGATATTACAATCACCCCCCCTTTAGAGCACAACGCCCTCGTTGTAGGCCCTACATCTCAACACAGGCAGTGCACCACACTTAAGGTTGGGTACCACCTCTGATACCAAATGTGACAACCGGGTCCCTAGGTCCCGGTGACAGCACAACCACCCCTCTTTAACATGGTCGTCGGGTCTTGGCCCACCAGGTACCACCAGTTGCCCCGCAGACACGTGGGGCCCACCCCAGGGTCCACCTACATGCCAGAACAGTTCATCTGACTAATATGATAGTCATCTGATACCAAATGTGACAACCGGGTCCCGGTGACAGCACAGCCACCCCGCCTTAACATGGTCGTCGGGTCTTGGCCCACCAGGTACCACCAGTTGCCCCACAGACACGTGGGGCCCACCCTAGGGTCCACCTACATGCCAGAACGGTTCATCTGACTAATATGATAGTCATCTGATACCGAATGTGACAACCGGGTCCCGGTGACAGCATATCCACCCCGCCTTAACATGGTCGTCGGGTCTTGGCCCACCAGGTACCACCAGTTGCCCCACAGACACGTGGGTCCCACCCCATGGTCCACCTACATGCCAGAACGGGTCATCTGACTAATATGATAGTCCCCACAGACCAACACATATCCTTTCCAGTGTGCTTTTTCCTCACTCACACACACCCTGAGGAACTTCCCAGGAGGTCACCCATCCTGATCACTACTCAATGCCAAGCACACTTAACTGTGGAGTTCTAACCAGACAGGCTCCCGAAAAGGAAGGTGCACCTTGTTGACATGAGTCATATCATTTAGTCATTTAACCCTTTATCATTTGGAAATGTTACAATCACCCCCCCCCCCCCTAGAGCACAACGCCCTCGCTGTGGGCCCTACATCTCAACCCAGGCAGTGCACCACACTTAAGGCTGGGTACCACCTCTGATACCAAATGTGACAACCGGGTCCCGGTGACAGCACAACCACCCCGCCTTAACATGGTCGTCGGGTCTTGGCCCACCAGGTACCACCAGTTTCCCCGCAGACACGTGTGTGAAAAGAGGTTTATTGTGACAACCGGGTCCCGATGACAGCACATCCACCCCACCTTAACATGGTCGTCGGGTCTCGGCCCACCAGGTACCACCAGTTGCCCCGCAGACACGTGAGGCCCACCCCAGGGTCCACCCACATGCAAGAACGGGTCATCTGACTAACATGATATTCCCCACAGACCAACACATATCCTTTCCAGTGTGCTTTTTCCTCACTCACACACACCCTGAGGAACTTCCTAGGAGGTCACCCATCCGGATCACTACTCTATGCCAAGCACACTTAACTGTGGAGTTCTAACCAGACAGGCTCCCGAAAAGAAAGGTGCACCTTGTTGACATGAGTCATATCATTTAGTCATTTAACCCTTTATCATTTGGGGATGTTACAATCACCCCCCCCCCCCCTTTAGAGCACAACGCCCTCGTTGTGGGCCCTACACCTCAACCCAGACAGTGCACCGCACTTATGGTTGGGTACCACCCCGCCTTAACATGGTCATCGGGTCTTGGCCCACCAGGTAAAACCAGTTGCCCCGCAGACACGTGGGGCCCACCCTCGGGTCCACCCACATGCCTGAACGGGTCATCTAACTAATATGATAGTCCCCATAGGCCAACACATGTCCTTTCTATTGTGTTTTTTCATCACTCACACACACCCTGATAAACTTCCCAGGAGGTCACCCATCCTGATCACTACTCCACGCCAAGCACACTTAACTGTGGAGTTCTAACTAGACAGGCTCCCGAAAAGGAAGGTGCACCTTGTTTACATGAGTCATATCATTTAGTCATTTAACCCTTTATCATTTGAGGATGTTACAATAACCCCCTCTTTAGAGCACAACTCCCCCGTTGTGTGCCCTACATCTCAACCCAGGCAGTGCACCACACTTAAGGCTGGGTACCACCTCTGATATCAAATGTGACAACCGGGTCCCGGTGACAACACAGCCACCCCGCCTTAACATGGGCGTCGGGTCTTGGACCACCAGGTACCACCAGTTTCCCCGCAGACACGTGGGGACCACCCCAGGGTGCACCCACATGCCTGAATGGGTCATCTGACTAATATGATAGTCCCCACAGGCCAACACATGTCCTTTCCAGTGTGTTTTTTCCTCACTCATAAACACCCTGAGGAACTTCCCAGGAGGTCACCCATCCTGATCACTACTCTATGCCAAGAACACTTAACTGTGGAGTTCTAACTAGATAGGCTCCTGAAAAGGAAGGTGCACCTTGTTGACATGAGTCATATCATTTAGTCATTTAACCCTTTATCATTTGGGGATGTTACATTTATGTTCTTAAGATAGGGTTATATGGACATCACAATGTAATATTTTCAAGGATAAATTAAAATGGTATGTGTGTCTTGAAGTGGTGAATATATTACCCTTTTATAAGTGATGAGAAATGTCATCTTGGGAACACCTTTACATTTCTCAATAATTTCTATGAACTATTCAAGGTTAAATGGATCAAAAATCAATAAATATTTAGGGTAAACATGTATTACTAAATAAAAAATCTCAATAATTTAATTTTAGGAACATATTTTAAATTATTAAGTACTTTTACACTAGGTTAAACTCAATTAACCCCTTTTAATTTTACCTTGGTAAATAATTTATAATCTTAGTAATTAATTTCAATAAAAAACATTAAGATTGACCATTTTAAATAATTTTATACTTATAAATTTAAATCTAAAAATAATTTTATAAAATAATATTTCCAAATTTTTGTAATGTTAATTTTATAATAATTATACTTAATCACATAAAACCCTTTTTGGAGAAATAAAATATTTAATATTTAAATATATATAACATAAAATTATTATCGTTACTAATTTTAATGGAAAAAAATATTATAAAATAAATAAATTTTATGAAACTTTAAAGGAAATACAAAACAAAATATCTTTTGAAAATAGATGATTCAACGAAAATACTAAAAAATGAATTTTATATTAAAGTAACATTTATATTATTTTAAAAAAAAATCCATAGGTTTTCTATGTTTAAATAATATTTTAAAATATGTAATTTCATTCCTTAAATTCAAATTTTATTACTTAAAATATTTTTCTAAATTTATTGGACATTCTTATATAAGGTTAAAGTCATATAAATTATAAGTTTTGTGAAAAAAATATTTTTTTCCTGAAAACCAACCTTTTCAAAAAAAAGATCAAAATTTCATAATAAGATAATTTTGATATTATGAATTAAAAATGGAAATTCTTTTGGTAATTTTGAAATTCTAAAAATTAAAATTTCTGTAAATTCTTGAATAAAGTCTCTTTAAAGTGCACATCTGTGTAATAATTTATAATAAGGTATTTATCTACTACAGTAAAGTCTCAAGTGTTATATTCTCCCCCACTTAAATAATTTCATCCTCAAAATTGGGTTATATATAAATTGTTGACCTGATGTGGATACTAATTTCTTATTGATTCTTCAGGATTTCAGGTTTTCTCTTTTAATTTTTTATCTCTCCAAATTACTTTCACTAAACATGTTTTTTGATTCCACAATACTTCCTCTATCATGTTAAAAATATGGATAGACTCTTAACTATAATAAAATTAAGGCTCCAAATCTATTCTTCATATGTATTCCGATGAATTTAATATAGAATTTATTTCCTTGTTAATGAAACTTAGAAAACATCATGTAATTTAAATATCTTGGGTGGAATAGGCAATTAGTAAGCTCCAGACCCAATACTTTCTAATATTTCAAATGGAATAATGTACATAGGGATTAAATTTCCATTTATAAGAAATCTTAAAACTCCCTTAAATTTTGAAACCTTCAATAATACATGATCCCCAACTTGAAATCCAAATTCTTTCCTTCAATTATCAGCATAGCTCTTCTATCTTCTTTATACTTCTTTAATGTGGTTCTGAATTGTTTTTGCTTTAACAGTAATATATTTGATAATATCTAGGCCAACTAAAATTTTTTCTCTAATCTCATTCAAATATATTTTAGTTTGGAACCTCTTACCATAAAATAATTCATATAGTTCCTTATGGATGGTCAAATGGAAGCCATTATTTTATGTAAATTCCACCAAAGGTAGATACTAATCCTATGTACCTTAGAAGTCAAGAAAACATTATATCATCATGTATTACAAATTCTATATGGTTCATTCAGGCTTCTCATCATTTTATAGATAATATTTAGTTCTTAAATGTATTTCAATGTTGATATTCCTTTGAACACTCTTTGAAAATCTCAATGCAAACTAAGGGACTTGGCTAAATAAAATGGATAGAGGTGACCCATGAAGCATTACAATTTCATTGTTATAGAGTCTGGATTAACGGATAGAACTTATTTTATCATTAATATGTGATTTATACTTAGTAATTAGAAAAATGATGACTCATATATCATCGTTCTTCCTATTACTCTTTGGGAGTCCATTAAAAAAGTCCATTTTAAGATTATCCCACTTCTATTTTGGTATAGGTAGAGGTTGCATGACTCCCTTAATATGTTGTATTATTTTTTTACCTATTGGAATACTAGGAATCTAGACACAAAATCAAAAATTTCTCACATTAATCCATACCACCATAAATGTTCTGTTAAATCCAAATACATCTTTATTATACCCTAGTGCATAGAGAAATTTCACCAATTTGCTTCATCTAGTTGTTTCGTTCTCAACTTTCGTATAGATGGAACACATAGCCTCATTGAAAAAGTCAACACTTTATCTATATATAGGAAGTATTTCAATTTTCTCTCACTCGTTAATTTAATATTTCTTTGTATGTTCTCATCATCCTTCTAGGATGTCTCAATCATTTCTAGTAAGTATGCTTTAATAATTTCATAGAAAAGTAATGATGGCTCCCCTTAATGAGAAATAATCATATCCATCTTTAATATATCACTATATATAGGATCTATATTAATCATAATCTTGGTCATTAGTCTATATTCTCTCCTACTCAATGCATCAACAACCTTGTTTTCCTTCCTAATTTGGTAGTGTGTCAGTAAGTCATAGTCCTTGAGTATTTTCAACTATCTTCTTTTCCTCATGTTGAGTTCCTTTTGAGATAATATAAACTCAAAACTATTATGGTCTATATATATCTCACAAATATCACCCTAGAGGTAGTTTATCTATATTTTCAAATAAAACATTGTAGTTTCCAACTCAAGGTCATGAGTTGTATAGTTTGGTTTAAGGATTTTTGATTACCTTAATGAATAAGAAATCACCCTATCATTCTGAACAAGGACACAACCAAGTAATTTCTTTAGTAGATAACTATAAATTAAAAATCAATACTTACCTGATATTATATTCAAAACCAGTTAATTAATTATTCTCTTCTTTGTCCCTTCAAAACATTCCTTACTGTCCCTTGACTATGTAAATTTAATCCTTTTATGTATTAACTTGGTTAACAGGTTTCCCAGTAAGGAAAAACTTGAACAAACCACTGATAGTAACATATTATTCCCATGAAAATTTGAATCTAAGTTATGTTAATCATTTTATACAATTCTTTGACTACCTTTGTCTTTAAGGGTTCAAAAAACAACCCAGGCTTGGAGACAATATATCCAAGAAAATAAAATCCATTGATAAAAAATTCACTCATACTACACTTCCCATATAATTTCTTTTCTATTAGGGTAACCATAATTATTTTTAGATGACTCTAATTTTCTTCATATCTCTTAGATTATATCAATATATCTTCAATTAATACCACCAAAAATTTATCAATATACTCATTGAACACTCTATCCATCAGATCTATAAAGGTTAAAGGTGCATTACTCAATCCAAAAGGCATTACCATAAACTCATAATGTTGATACCTTGTTACAAAAATCATATTCGGTATGTCCTGATTCTTCTCCCTTAGATGATGATAAACAATATATAGATCGATCTTTGAAATGTGTTTTCCTCATTAAATTTGATCAAATAAGCCATTAATTAATGTAAAATGATACTTATTCTTTCTATTTATGGAATTGATCTCCCTATAATCAATACCCAATCAAATGGAACTATCCTTATTTTTTATGAGATCCCCATGCTGAAAATATATGGAATATAAATCCCTTGTTGATCAAATCCTATAACTATTTATTTAACTCTACAAACTCCACTAGTGCCATTTTAGGAGGAGTTTTAGATATGGGTCATTCATCATGAATGATTTCAATGGGGATCTTAGCTACATGCTCTAGTTGAAGGCCATGTAATTATTCTGAAAAAAAATCAATAAAATTTTATACCATGGTTACATACTCTATTCTTAGGATACCTTCATCATCTATAGTTACCTCTTGATTTTCCACTTTAGCAAGAATTTCATTAATAAGAGCTACTACAGAAGGATCCATACATGATTTAAATGATTAATTTTCTCCTATAAATAGAAGAGATTCTACTACACCCTCACAAATCATAATCTCCTTCACTTGGAAAATAAATTCTTAATTATACATTGAAATTCAATCCATACAAAGAATTGTATCAAAGTTAATTATATGTATAATAACTAGTTTTTCAAATAAGATATTCCCATGCAGTATAATTGGATCTTCCTAACATGTCATTATTTTCATAAGATTCCCACATGGGGTACAAATTGATATATTTATTACTAAGGTGGTAGGTAAGTATATAATGTTTTTGGAAAACATGAAATTTATAAAAGAGTGTGATAATAATAAATCCAAAAAAAATATTAGATAATTTTGATTAAATTATCAAAGTACATGCCACCACAAAATTAGGAACTTTAACTTCATATGTGGTAACTTCATAATCTTGTACTTTTAGAATTCCCTTGATGTTTTGGACACTAGTTCACATAATGTCCCTTTTCCCTTGAGTTAAATAATTTAACATATATAGGATTCATATTTCCCTTTAATTGGTGTTGTTGATGTACGTTTTCTCTACACTTATAAAAAACAAAGGTTCCCTTCCTGAAAGACCTAGGGTGTTTCTTTCTAATGTTATCACGAATGGGGAATACCATCTTTTTTGTCTTCCCCTTGGCAGCCTTTTTCTTCCCATGATGCTCAGTTGGATGCTTCTTCTCCTGATTTTCCTTGAATACATACAACCTAGAGACTTCCTTTTATACCTTAATTCCACTTGATACTATATCCTCATATGATGAGATGTAATGAGAGAACAAAACCCTTCTAACGCTCTTCTTTAACCCAAAAAATAAAAGATAAATATTTTTTACCATTATACATACATAGTTTATAGAATTGTAAGAAAACATTGTAACGTTAACCTCATATTCAATAATATTCTCCTCCTACTTTTTTCTTAGATTGAGGAACAACTGTTATATTTATTCTCCTTTCTCATGAGGAAATAATTTTTCCTTGAATACCTCCTTAAAAGTTCCTCATTCCATGAATTTGATGTCATTTTCTTTTTTATTTTATTTTATTGATTTTGGGACCACCATTGGTATATATCTTCCTTTAAATGATAGATGACCATGATATTTATTCTTTTCACGACTTCTCAAATGGAAAAAGATATTCTCTAGGGACTTGGTTTATTATTCATCAACCAATGGATCAATATTTCCACTAAATATGGGATATTTTTCTCACATGAAGTGATCCAGAATAGTTACACCATGTTGTGGATTAGTAGGATTCTCTATACATGATATATTATTTGTTATATCCTAGTTCAACTTCCCCAATATGGTTATGAACTGATTATACATAACTCTATCTTTATTAACTTCTTTAAGGGTTATATCCCTACATTGATTGTGGGTGTTAATAATTTCTCATTCCTCACATTCGTAACCATATATTAAAAATGGAATACACATGACTAGCTTGTGATATTATAAAATAAAATTCTTACTATGTTTTCTAGAGTTTTCCAAATAAATCTTGAGGTATTTTCATTTTACTTGTGTTATGTTACATGGTTATTCTAAATCTAATCCCAAGGTTGCTACTAAACATCCCTTAATACCAAATTTAATATCCCAGACTCCAGAAACCCAAATTCAGTAGTTATATTAAATTATTGGTACAAAGTATAAGATTCCCCTAATGATCAAATAGTTTAGAAGACTTGGAAGACCTGATACATACATACATTAAACTTGAAAAACATAAGATACAACATGACCATATTTAAGAACATGATTATTCCTTCCATAATATACCTAAATTTTAAACATATTCCACCTATATGTTTCTTGGGAAAGAAAAAAATTGAGGGTGAGCTGAGATTCTTGGTAACCAGTAATATATAATGGAATATTACATAACATACATATAGAATAATTGGTATATAAATAATAAATGAAAATTAGGATGACATAAAAATATATAGTAAGTTCATACTATATCCATGATAATGTCGAAAATATGTATAATAGTAGTAATTGATATCATAATAATGGAATGCATAATGTTATACATCAAAAAAATGTTTTTAAGGCCGCGTGTAAAGTAACTTTCCTATCCTTAAAAGTGAAATACACGAAAACCCAACCTATTTTTTCTCATGATACTTGTTAATATATCTAGGGGATATATAATTTTGAGACCCACCGACTACCAAATTAATTCCAATACATTATCTATAAGAATCATCAAGACCTTTCGTACCATTCCCTATAGAACCTATTTATAAAAATGGTTATCCATATAATGATAAATATATAATTAAAATACTTCCACATTTGATAGAATAATGTGGATGTCTAGGAGAACATCCCATAGTCAACTTAGAAATTGTGAGGTGTCATCAATGTAACATGAAGTTACCTTATCATATAAATATAGTGGAGAGGGTACAAAAATTGTTCTAGGTTATCCATGGAAGATAATAAATGGATTAAATAAATTGAATTGGTAGGTTACCAAGCCAATGGTAGGAAAAATCTTTCAACATGGTTCATTAAGAGTATGTTAATATTACAATGAATATCCCTTGGGAGTGTCTCTCATGTGTGTATTATTAGACCCACTCCTTGGGTATAGGGGTATTGATTGATAAAATGCTCATTTAACATATTTATATGTGATAACCCCAAGTTTTATCTACTCCATATCCATATCTATTTGTTATTATCCATATCAAAATATATTTTCTAGGAAATTATACACACTTTTACTTTAAACAAAACAGTGGATAATTTTTCCACCATGGAAAAGGTAACTCTTAAATAAAAATAATATGAGATAGGGATAAAATTACAGAATTATAAATCCCATAAATTTTATTATTAACATGTAAAAATGTATTCCATGGTAATTCATACACTGTAAAAAATAAAATATTTGGTGGTTATAACCTCAGTTATAAATAATGAAAGTTGAGGTGGAAACCCCCAAATTAGATTGAGTATATATTCAATCATAATCTCTTAGGAGAGACAGATTAAAATTCAACTCAAAAATACCATGAATAATTTAATTTAAAGTTACAACATCCAAAATATGTATTATATACATCACATAAATTAAATTAAGTGCCTAATACAAATTATATCAGAAGTAGAGGAATTTAAGATGCAAAATCCCTCACCTCTTATCCTGAATTCTACGAAAATACTTTAAGCACATGTATCATAAGCATATATAAATTTTTCACATAATTGATAAACTTAATCATATAATTTTTCATTCATAATCTTCATATATAGTCATTATCCTCTTTTATTCTTCTAATTTTCCACATTTGTATTTATATTTTTGATTATTTATACAAGTTTCATAATAACAGAGGTCATATTCATTATTCTCCCAAATATAATTAATATTGGGTCATTAAATATACTTTTAGGGATGATTTATAATACTATATGTTTTTTAAATTCCTTTCATGAGTGTTTTAGACATTATATCTGAAGATAAAGTCGATAATAAGCATGTTTTGGTGATTTTTGAAGAATAGAGGGTGTTTCATTAATTGATGAATTAGATATTGATATAATATCACCAAAATTGAAAAATAAAATCATAGATATATCATATTATAAAAGTAAATAATTTATCATATTTATCCATGAAATAAATGTATATTATTATTTTAGTATGTGGTTAAACTGGCCCAAACATGAACCTACCAAGATTAGTAGATGATTATGAGATGGTTTAGTTATAATGTCATTATAACAGGAGTATGATGATTTTATTTATTCTTTATTATATTAATATATCATAATTATAATTAATTTGAAGAATAATTATTGGTTATGAAAACATTACCCAATTTGAAAAAAAATGATTATCATCTTAATAGGATTTTTTAAATGGTTAACCTAATTGTGATTTTTTTGGTCATGTCATTAATAGGTTTTTAAATTTTTCATTCCAAAAACTCATTGATGTCATTAATATCATATTTACCCTTTAATATCACCCTAATATCCAATATTATAATGCGATGAAGGAAAAGAAAACATGTTATGTCCTGGAGGTGATAGTCCACACAAAGCCTGAACAGCTGTTTTTTTTTCTTAATTGGTGTGGTATATGAATAAATATTGAAACTATAATTAATATAATAACATTAAATAATATAAATTATATTAGTATCCTTATATTATTTTGTATATAGTAAATATTAAAGAATATAATTAAGAATAAAACTAAGTCGTTGATAATACTCATATTGGGGGGTTTGATTTTTCGTTGGTAGTCTCCTTGAATTTGAATGGATTAGACTAAATTTGATTTAAAAGTGGATTATTCTATGGGTATATGTCTATAAAGGGATTAAAGAAATATTATAAATGATAAATTCGAATGTGATGTGTGTTATGAACTGGTAAAGAAGTTTCCTATTTATAAGTGGAGGGAAGGGTAGTTTTGGGAACGCCTTTACATTTTTCAGTAATGTTATGGAAATATTCAAGATTTAATGGATAAAAATGGGAAATTTGTATGGTTAAAAAATTGGATCCAAATTTCTACCATTCAATTATGAGCATGTTTTTTGAATGTTTTATAACTTTTACACTTGGTTAAACTCAATTTACTCATTTTACATTAACCTTGGTAATTAATATCTTATCATAGTAATTAATTTATTTAAAAAAGATTTATATTGATAATTTTAATTAATTTGATTATTATAATTTCAAATTTTAAAATAATTTTATCAAATATTATTTTTAAAGGTGTGAAATGTTAATTTTAAAATAAATACGCAGAATCACGTAAAAACCATTTTTATAAAAATAAAGTTTTTAATATTGAAATTTATCTATAAGTTAAAATTATTTTGGTTATTTATTTTAATGAACTAAATTTATTTATTATAAAATAAAAAAAATATATATGATTCTCTCAAGGTAATCTAAAATAAAATCTCCCTTGAAAATATTTGATCTAACTAAAGGAACAAAAAAAAATTTATAAAAGAAATATTTTAATTTATTCAGAAAATGGTTTCCATAGGTTTTATAAGTTCGAATAATTTGTTTAAATCTATGATGGAATAATTTAATTTCATATTTTATTACTTAAATGGTTTTTTACACTTATAGGCCATTATTATATAATGTTAACTTAAAGAAAATTACAGGTTTCATGAAAACTATTATTTTCAAGTAAAAACCTCCCTTTCCAAAAAACTCAAAAAAATTATAATAAGATAATTTTCATATGATGAATTCAAAAATAGAATTATATTGTTCAATTTATAATTATAAAATCTAACTTTTTAATAAATTATACAATAAAGGATCTTTAAAGGGTGCATTTTTGAAATTGTTCATGATACAGTATTTACATGATACACTAGAGTCTCGGGTGTTACAAATATTGTATGTTTCTCATGAAAATAGAATCCATTTATAGATATTAAAAGTGGATTAATTATCTATAATATATGTACCTGGTGGTAATAAAACTGAAAATGTCCTGATGGGTATTAACTCAATCATCGCCTGGTGTGTGACAAAGAGTTATGACTACACAACGAGTTTGACACTCTATGGAGTTTTTTTTCTAGTTAATCACATTATATTTACTATAAATTATGAATGATTTATTATTTATAATGAATTATGACAATAATTATGAGAGAATACAACCTAAAAACTTATATTGAACCAGGAGTGATTTAGGTCAAACAAAAAGATAATTTGATCATTTTCAAGAGTAAAAAGAATCAGTGTTGAGTTTTTATGAGACTCTTTATGATAATTTAATTATTATGTAAATTATTCATCACTCACATTAACCTGTTTTGTTTTTAGTAATTTCAAGAACCCAAATTTTACAAGTTAATAATGGGTGTGAGGGATCATGTGATGATTACCTCATCGAACAACCCATTAGAATAAGATCTAGAGTGGAAAAACTTATGATTATGACAAGCCAGCTATCATGAAATATGATTAAAAATATGAAAATAGTAAAATTATCAAACATACCAAATAATATAAAGATAGATTCTTGTATAAGTTCATGTGACAAGGATATTGAAGTAAAGAATATTTAATTCTCTATATGTGAGAAATGTAGAATGAAGCATGGTTAAAATTACCTTAAAGGGATGTGTAGATGAAAAAATTAGGGAGATGAAGGCCATCAAACAAAAAATTGTAATGGAAATAGGTAATATAAAAAAAATCATTTTTTCAATTTCAAGTAAATTGTATATTATTTAAATCAACACCTCAATCTAAGGGATAATAATGAAAATAGGCATTAACAACCTCTTAAACCATGGGAATAAGGAAAATCATATGCAATGACTTTTATTTAAGTAGAAAGTGATTTTTCACTCATGAATTGTGTATCTCTTTTGTTGTGTAATTTTTAATATATAGGAAATTTTATTTCAAATATAAAATTTTTGGGTAATAATTATTATATCTATAGTATAAAAATCTTCATCAAGGTTTATGGAAAGTTATTTTTTATAAAATTTTCTTTTCTTTAATTATTAAGATTATATTAATAATGGATTATCTATTTTTACAAAGGTATTATACCAAATTATGTATTTGTAAATATCACTTTATATCCTAAATAAACCCATGACTAACTACTAGTGTATGGTTAATTAGGATCTTCATATGGAAATTACTCTCTTTATGTGAGTTTTAAAATTTTGAGGACACAATTTATTTATGGTGGGGATAATGTAACTACCTAATATATAACAATATATTTTACTTAAACAAATATTATGTTTAATAGATTCATATATATGAAACATTTAACTAAACCAAAACCTTGATATATTTTTTTATAAATATTAATTATGAATATTAAACTAGTCATTGAATTAGTGAGTATGAATGGGAGTAACCAAATTGTGAAATACTTATATAATTTATTTTTTTGGGTTTAATAATATATATATTTATGAATTTTATATTTTATTAAAAAAATAATTATATTATTGATTAATGAATGTTTTATTAATGTTTCTTAGTAATTAATAATAAGAATAGATAGTATTTTATAAAGGTGTTTTCTAATAAAAATATTGTTTCTTTATATTTTATGATTCTATTAAGGTTAAATTTATGAATTTTAGAATCTTAATTTAAAAAAATTGACGTGATTTTTTTATTAAACCTGAAAATATTATCTTAGTATAATTTTGTTATATTTTCTAGGAAATATTTATTTTTAGGTGAATATTAGAAAACATTATTTTATAAAAACCACACATTTTTTGAAATTTTATTAATATAAATGTATCATAAATATTTTTGAAAAAAATCATGAAAAATTATGTATGTAATATAAAAAATTATATATATTAAAATACTATTATGAATCTAGAAAACCCATGTTTAGCATTTTTGAACTTAAGTGATGTTTTATTCTAAAAAAATTATTTTTTGTATTTTCTTATTAATTATTCACAAGGTATAATATAGTTTTCTTATTTATTTTAAATTAATACAACTCTTATTTTATTAAATAAAAAACTAATTAAGTATATAAAAATAAAAAAATATAATTTTATCCAAAACAAATTTGTAGTGATTAAAAATAAATTTTATTCAAAAATAAGTTTCTGTGTGTTTGTGTGCTAACTTTAAAAAAATTACTCATCCTTATTTAATAAAATTATATTAATTTTTAAATCAAACTTGTTTATTTTTTTAATTTAAATTTAAATATTGGTCATTAAAATTAGTTTCTAATGGTATGAATAGAGTTACCAATGAATGGGTAAATAAGCGTTGAAAGGGTTTAACCTAGTGGAAAAGGACAAAACATGTTAAAAACTTATGTTCTATTAGATGGATGATGTCAGATCAAACATATCCCCTCACTCACTCAATGATTTTTCATTTTTGGATCCCTTTACTTAGAATAATGAAAGGATTTAATTGTAAAGTAAAGGGTGTTTAAAAAAAAGGCATTCTCACCACCTATAAAAGGGCACCTAAACCTCCCCTTCAAGTCACTCCAAGATTTAGATTTCCTCTTAAAACTTTACACTTTTCTATTCTATTATAATCATACACTACTTCCATAATATTTTGTACATAAGTAATTATCCTAATCCCTATATTTATATTTAATCCTATAAGGAAAACTCAAAGTTCATGTAAGATGAATTGTGTAACTTATTAATAATTTGATCAATAAACAACCTCCATAAATCTTTTTTTATAAAAAAAATATTGTAAGAGTGAAAAAAAATTCATAATATGTAATGGTTTCATATCCAATAAATTTTCTAATAATTATTTTAAATATTTATATACATTACTAACAAACACTAATTAATATCGTCGTTATTATTTAATAGTGATATTACAACTTAACTACTTCATAACCATCTATAAAAATATGGTTTTTTTAGGTTAGTGTGACCACCCACATAAACAATACTATAAAAAATATTATACATTATTATTAGAAAATTAATACTAATAATATATGATATAAATAATTAAATAATTACTTGATTATTTTTATGGAATGGTAACATTGATATTAAGATCATTATTTAAGATAGCATCATAAGTTTGTTAAAAATCACCTAAACACAATTGTGTTTAATTTAAACTTCAAGAATTATGAATGAAACTCCTATATAATAAAATAATTTGTTTATAAATAATCATAAAGAATCAATTATAGTACCTTTAATGGCCAATTAATTATTCAATTTTTTAGAACAATGAATGACACCATTATTTTGAAACCTATACAAAATGATCAGGACTACGTATACCAGATTTTAAAAATAGATAAAAACTAAATAATATACATGTATATAATAAATATAAAGTAGGATTATAAATGGTTATATTTACAAATAAGGTTTTCAAATAAGTGATTAACATAGTTATTTTTTTCAATTGATCGGTACGCTTTAGTGGAAGTCAAGAAACAATTTAAGGGTTTTTGGATTCTCAATTTTGTTTCATTGAGATATGATTTATATTAACCACTTATTTCTTCATTGAGGTGTTTATATTATAAATGTATTTATTTTTTCTATAAAAATCATTAAATTTATGGTATTTAAAAAACCATCTCACGTTTTTCCATCCATGTATTTTCTATTCAAAATATTAGGATGTTGTAAGATTTTGTTTAACTCAACCCCCCTTTATTTAATTTATTATGTTTAATTTTGAACTTTATACTTATATTATTGGATTCTTTCACCCTTAGATTTTATATTTATCTATATCTTCTTATGTAGTGATAATTAATTTTTTAAATTAAAATATCTTACTTTAAATAATTTACTCCTCAAAAGGTATATGATTTTTAGAATATTTCACATCCTCTTTAACAATAGTTTCCCCACTTTTTCCATAATTTCTAATACCTCAAATTTTATCCTTTTAATTGTAAACATAATTATGTTTTATCTCACGTGGCCTTAAAAATTAACTTCTCCCCTACTCAGAATAACTTTTTTTTAACCTTTTTGTATTGATGGATTTAAACAAGGGTTTTTTAAACATAAAGGGGATATTTCTAAACCACCCTTATTACTTTTAGGTTACACACTCTCTATTTTTCTATATTTTATATACCTTATTCTCATATATTACTAATATATATTGTATATATGTTTCTTATATATATATACCTATTAAACTATTTTTTCCTTGTTGGGTATGATATATTTTATATGTTCCCTTAAAAATTCCAAATTTTCAGTAAACTCGACTTAAGGGAACTATCTTATTTCTTATTTCATGAAAAGTGTCCCCTAAATTAATTCTTTCCACCATTAATGGCTTTTTAAAACCCTTTTTGATTTATGGAAAACCATACTAGTTCAATTATATTCAAAAGGCATATAATAATCTATTTCTTTCATTAAAATATCATATGCTCATTTTTAAAGGAATCACTTATGTGGTTCGTTTTTATTCTTACCTATCCACGATCTTTCTCATGAATTTTCCTATATTAGAACATGATGTTCAAGGACTGTGTTTATTTATTAAAATATTATCATCAAAAATGACTTAATTACTTCGTATCTTTGGAATCCTTATGATATATTCTTTTGTTATTCGTGGAGACAATATTATGAAACTCACTTCCTTCTCATGGATTTTATTATGCTTATACTTTTTTATGGTTTATTTTCCTCTTGTGGCACACACATATGTGTACATATTATTATATTCATTATTTTCGATGTGGCACAAGAATTAAATATCCACCAAATTCATTTGGTAAATTTTTTATCTCATGAGATACCATGTTTGTAACATGGGTGGTTAGCCTATACACACTATGTCATGTATCAGGTGGACCTATAAATATATATTCATAAAATTAACTGGGTAAATCCTTAAAAATCATGAAATAATATAAAATGGAATGTTTGGTGAACTCAATCCACCATGGGAATATATACACTATGTTTATGAGAATATGGAGTCAACCCAATCCACTGTGTGACTCTATCCACTATGATAGTTTTGGAAGTGAACGTTAAATTGTGCTTATGATGTCATATTTTATGTTATTAACAAATATTTATGATTCTTTAAAATTATGATATTATTTCATTACTCCATGTTTCCATGAATATATCACACTATTATATCCTAAAATATTTTTGTTTATTTTATTTTACATGTCTTTCCTTCATAAATTTTGGACAAATATTATTAATACTTGTTAATTTTAGTAATAAATTTATCCATGGTTGTATTTTAACGTATTCTTATAAACAAACCCTTGATGACATATTGATAAGTTGTTCACTTACTGGGATTTTGAGCTCACCCATTTATTATGTTTCCATTTTCTCATTTAATGAAGGAATGTAACATGTGTGTTATGTCTAGAATATTATCTTATGTAGAAAATTTATGGTAGATGTCAAAGACTGGTTATGGTTTAACCAGTTCTTATTATAGTGATAAAATCTCTATTAGATGATAAATACATGGATTTTTTTGTTAAAGGTTCTTATTTTATATAATTCTTCCAATAACATTATACCTATCAATCCTTGGTGTGTATTCATTACGAAATTTTATGTGTAAAATAATGTAATATCATGTGATTATGTCTTGGGTTTCAATTACTAGTATTATATTATCATATATTTATTTTTTGGATATTAATATGAGAAAATATAATAGAAAATCCTAAAAATTAGTATAATTATAAGATAAAATATTGATGTTTTCATAAATTATATATTGTGTTTTTATTCTAGAAATAGCATCCCTATATGGATACTAAAGGTTGATTAAGGCTCTTACATAGATGAACCTAGATGTAGTAACCCTTAAAAGGGTGTATTATATATTAACTCACTCATCAACCAATTCATGAGAAGAGACCTAATTATGAACCTAGTTTGAAAATATTGGGGGATATAATTTGGTTAAGAACATTCACTTTACAAGCCATTATAAAGGATTTATTAAGTAATGGAATTAAAAAAATAATGATTGAACCTAGCCTAAAGAAATTAAGATTGAAGTGGGAGTAATTTAGGTTAAACTAAAATCTAATATGATGGTTTTCATGAGAAATGCATTTTGAGGTTGATTTTTCATGATATCATTTATGATAATTATAATATTATTTTAATTATTTATCACCCATGTTAATCTATTTTTGGTTTTAGTAATGGACGGAACTAGAAGGAATTGAGTAAACAATGGGTGTGAGAGATAATATGATGATTAACTCAATGAACAACTCATTGGAATTAGAGCTAGAGTGAGAAAACTTGTGATTCCAAACTGGATATCATGAAATATGATTAAAAACTTAAACACATTAAAAGTCCCAAACAAACTGAATAATATATTGATGAATTATTTTGGACATTCCTGTGATAAGTTTAATAATGTAAAGAATATTTAATTCCCTACATGTTAGAAATGTGGAAAAATCATGGGGGAATTTTCTTAAAGGGATGGATAAATGATAAAATTATGGATATAAATTCCATTAAACTCAAAAAGTGTAAGGGAAAGATATAAGATACAAAAATACATTTATTAAATTGTAATGAAATTGTACATTATGAATAAAAATTCCCCAATCCAGTAGAAAATGAGGAAAATAGGCAATAACAACTACTTAGACCATAACAATAAGTAATATCTTATGCAACCACTTCTGTTGAAGTATAAAATGACTTTTCACTCTATATTTTTATATATATTATGATTTTTTAAGTTTTAAAAAATTATATATTTAATTTTAAAGGAAAAAATTTGGTTGTATAATTCTTATATCCAAAGCATAAGAATCTTCTTCAAGGTTTGTGGAAGGATACTTCTTATGGATTTATCTCTTCTTCACTTATTATGATTCTATTAAGAATAGATTAAATATTTTTAAAAAGTGATTATATAAAATAATATATAGGGAAATATCACTAAATATGTTAAATCAAACTATGACCAACTATCAGTGTATGGTTAATTATAATCTCTTTATTTAAATTACTTCTATATTAGGAGTTTTAAATTTTTTAGGATGAAATTTAATTAATGGGAAATAATGTAACGACTAGAGATTTCACTATATATTTTCATTTACATGATATCTTTATCCCCATGAAACACTAAAATAAAATAAAATCATGATATATTTTTTATAAATAATAAATATGACTATAAAACTAGTCATTGAATTAGCGAGTATGAATAAGAGTAACCGAAATATGAAATATATATTTATTTATTTAATTAACTTATTATTATGTTTAAGAATATATATTTTCAAAAATATTACATTTCATAAAATATAATTATGTTATCTATTAATTACACTTTTAGTAGTGTTTTATAATAATTTAGAATATGAACCACTCAAATTTAAAATAATTATTTTACAATAATAAAAATTTCATTGTATTTTATGATTTTATTTAAACGTTAAATTTTTAAATTTTAGAAAATGAATTTAAAAAAGTGGAAATAATTTTTAGACAAATCATGTTGATATTATCTTAGGATAATTCATTATAATTTTTATGAAAAGATTGATTTTTAGGTGAATAGTACAAAACACCATTTTACAAATATCACATCTTTTATGAAATTTTTGTAAAATAAATGTATCTTAATTATACATAAAACATTTTTACATACTAAATATTTATGTAACATGTATAATTGTACATTTTAAAATACTATTATGAATCTATAAAATCTATGTTTATCATTAGAGAACTTAAGTAATATTTTATTCTAATAAGTATAGTTTTTGGTATTTTATTATAATTAAGTATTTACAAGGTATGATTCGGTTTTTTATTCCATTTAAAGTAAGATAAATATTTTTTTATTTATTAATAAACCAATTAAGTTCATATAAATCATAAAAATTGATTATTTTATCCAAAACATAATTTTTAGGTATAAAAATACACTTTCTCCAAAAACAAGTTTGTTTCTGTTTGTAAGCTAATTTTATAATTAAATTGACCCCCACCCCCCTTATAATTTTATTTGATAAAATTATATTTTTTTTTAAAACACTTTGGAAAAAAATTATATCCAATTAAAATTTTGGTCATTAAAATTAGTTTATGAGGAAAAAATGGAGTTATTGTTGTAAGGGTAAATAAAGGTTAAAAGGGATTAACATAGTGAAAAACTCTAAAACATGTTAAAAATGTGTGATAATAGATAGTTGAGTAATTATATGAATTATAGACTCCCGAAATCAATTATTTTCCATTTTTTGATCCTTTACAATTGAATAATGTAATTCCATTATTTTAAATAAAGGGTATTTACAAAATTGTCATTCTCGCCACTTATAAAAGGGGACCTCCACCACCCCTTCAAGGAACTCCAAAATTTAAATTTAATATTAAAACCCTATCTTATTCCATTATACTATAATTATATTCCACTTTTATAAGATTATAGTCACATTTAATTATCATAAGACCTCTATTTCGGTGGAATCCTCCAAGTAAAACTCAAAGTTCTCAACATGAGTACTCATTTTTTCTAAATCTTCTTCTTTTATATCTTACTTTTTTCAATTATAATTTTTCTATTCTTATATAATGAGTTTACTATTGGATTTATAATTAATTTTATTATGCTAATACAATTTTCACTAACCACCTATCTCCTTTTCTAATAAAAAATGAAAATGTCAATCGTGAGTATGCTCGAACTACCGCCTCCACAAAGAAGTGTGTTTTATTTTACTTCACTGTCAAACATGGATTTTCAAAAAGGGGGATATAATGAAGAATATTTATATATATAATTGTTTTAAATTATTTTATAATAAACATTATTACTCATTTATCCCTTTCTTTGGAAAATGAAATCATCATATATGTATACTTGTAGACTTCTGCCTCCATGGAATGATGTATTAATTTCTTTATTACCACCTTTAATGGTTGGTTATAAGAATGAGTTTAATGGATAAAAACTATGTTTATGAAATTATTAAGGTTTTATTAAGATAAATTGGACAACTTATTAATTATTTTATCAATAAAAAACCATTGTAAATGATGGTTTTGGGAACAGTTGAAGCATCGGATGGGGCATGACCAACTCAGATTTTTATCGTAATAGATGATTAAATCAAGATGTACATTAAAAATAAATTCCATGAAAATTATAATTGAATAAAATTTTAATTGATGTAATAACTCTAAAACCAAAATTTAGGATTCTCAAATAATAATTTATAATTCATTTAATCAATTAAATAATTACCCTATAACAAATTCTTTCTTTAGTGATAAATTTGAAAATATATATATATTGTAAAATCAATTTGTTATAGGAAACAAGTATAGTTTCCATCCTGTAGTGATCCACATGTGATCCATGAACCTTATAACATCACCATAGTAATATCTATGTATTATCATGGTATTTCCTAATGCTAATTTCATTTTTCATTGACTTCCCTGAGAATCTATTTAAGAAGAATTCTCTTTTTTCTATTTAAAATAAAGAGTGGTGGTGGAGGAGGATTTCTCTCTATCCTTGAGAGTGTTCTTAGAGATGGGGATCTATAGGGATTTGATATAATTATTTAGATGTTTTTGTGCACAATCAATCAAAAGGAAACCCCTATTAGAAAAAACATAATTTCTGTTTAAATTGTTCTATGGTTAGAAAATAATAATATCACAAGTTCCCTTATTATCTCCTTAATTGATGCAGAACCACATGTCTATAATAATGGTGTTATTATTATTTATTGAAATCGGAAAACTAGTGAATCAACTAAACATTTTTTATTCAAATTATATTTAATATAGATATTATTTCTCACTAGACCATTAAACTTGGTTTACCATTCCTCTATAATATTTAAAAATCCTTGAATAATAAAAATTTATTTAAAAAAATATATCACTACATTATTCACCAATAAATAAATAAATATTATATTCTCTAAATAGAAAATTACTATTCACTAAATATTCTACCCACAAAATAATCTCTCAAATAACTATCAATGGAAGATATGAGATCAAGAAAAAATGAATAATTATTAAAACATGTGTGGGAATATTATTTATTCAACATATTAAATAGTAAATATTATTATTATTTAACTGAGGTTCTAGATACACTTAGTGTGTAACCCTCTAGGCCTATTTTCTAATTACATTAGGTGAAGCATCCTAAAGTCCAAGGTTAGCATCTTTTATAACACCAAGGTATCCATAGAAAAATAATTTAATTTTTAAATTACATAAAAACTCATGTAGAAATTTACTATATAATATAATCTATTTATCATGATATCTCTAACTAAGCAGGTCACATGTTGGCACCATCAACTGATATGTTTTATATAACAACCTTACTCATTGTTACATATTTAAATATGACTTATTACATAAACATGCACCTAATAAAATCAGAAGATCAAGAGTTCTAGTGTCTTTTGGTATTAGGAACATTACATAACAACTTAAAACATTAAATACACATCTTTATTGAAAACTTATTCTACATGACCACAACATTCCATTGTACTTATAATTGTATGGGATTTCCTGAGGACATACATAAGAAAAGGGTCAGCTATAAATCCCAGTAGGGGAGTAAACAGGGAATAACATGAATAATAAAACACATGTTAGGAAATAGACATATCAATGGATCATGAGAGAAACATTAACATAAAGACATGATATATCATGATTATAATAACATGGAAATGTGGAAACAACTTAAAACACTACATCATTAATATAAAGGATTAGGTAAATCCATTTCCCAACATGATTTAAAAAAATACAATAAAGTAATTAGGTAAACCCTTTTAATTACATAACATATCATGATACTAAAAATTACCCAATGCATTGGAGTGTTATCAGGGCACACCCTTCATAAACATCTCAATCTTATGCTTAAGTGTTCCATGTCAGTCATATATCATGGATTCATTAAAAATAATCATTTATTATAAGATTGAATAATGTGGAATACATACATATAAGTCCCCAATCAATAATTTTATGTTCATAAAGTTTAATACCCTTGATATAGGAATGGGTATATTATTCACTACATGATGATTTTGGCATGGAAAATCGTGGTGCAATTTCAGCATCATAACGGCCCCATATAGAAATTCCTAAAATTGGTAGATGAGAGAGAAAAGGATATCTCATCATTTATACACAAAATATTAAGTGAGGGGATCATGGAACATAATATCACCACATATGAAATAAAATTTAAGATGCATAATACAAATGAAGTTCTTGAAATTTAAATGATAAGAGAGAAATCCCTTATGAAATTTTGGCCTAGTAACAGCATTGGTAAGGGTCTAAATGAGGGAGGATAAATGATCCCTAATTTATATAACATAAAATTTAGAGTGGGGAATTGATTATAAATGGATGAAAATAAAACCAATTTAAATTAAAATGACTAATTTAATATAAGGATCTTGGATTCAAAGGAAGAGTGAAAGGTAAGAATCCTTTACTAGGATGTGCAATCCCAAAGGATCAGGAGAGGCTTCTTGGGAGCTTAGGGTCACCTTGGAAGGACTCTAGGGTGAAGGGGAATAGGGTGTTCAAGCTTCGAAGATCTTGATTGAAGAGGAATGGGTTCTTGGGTGGGTTTATATAAGAAAGGTGGGGGAATTCTTTATTATTTTTGGTTTTTGACCCTACATACTAAAATATTGAAAACCACAAACCATCCCATGGTTTTTTTCCCTTAGTTTCTAGAAAAATGGGGTGATATAAATTATTTTAAAAGTATAAGGTCAGAAGATATTAAAATATTTCCCTTTCTTATATGGAGGTGAGTCACACTTTCAAGAAAATGATTTTAAAATCTTAAAATATTTTATATAACTTGGATGATTCACTAAGGCTTTATAAAATAAATAAAATTAACCTAGAATTATATTATTTTAAATGAAAACATATATTTGGCCAAATCTACCCTTTATAGTATTTTATTACATCACTACTGGTTCATTTATGATGTCATAAAACACGTTATATATTTATACAGTATTTAATTTTTACCCAAAAATTTGGGTGTCCCAGAAAATTATAAAAAAATCATTGTTGGATAATTTAGACATCTTGATTCCAAAAATAATATTAATTTTACCCTATTAATTTTCTAAATATGTAAATTTTCACATTTAAAATTAAAAGTGACATTTTTTTAAAATTGATGGGTTTTCATAAAAAAATGTTTTTAAACCTTAAAAAATTATTATTAAATTCATAAAAATTATTCAATCATTTATATATAATAAAATTAATTTATTAATAATATTTTAAAAAAATATTATTTAATTCAAAAATCCATTAATTCATCAAAATATATTTCTTAGTTAAATTTGAATATTAAAGAAAAATATTATTTATGATTTAAAATTCATTTACAAAGTAACAATAATAGAATAAAAGTATATTCATTATTCTATACAAAAATAACGCACATAAATATAATGTTATGGTCTTGTTACATATCCCTTTATTACACCATCATATACCCAAAGAGTAAGGTGTGCGATGATGGGGCTTTCATGGGGTCGTTTGGTGAACATAGTTTGGGTCGTGATCTTGATAATCTTGAACTTCTCTCATAAATGGGTTTTTTCATGATTAAGTTATTGGATCTCAGATTGGTCTTGGTCTAGGGCAAAGACTAGAAATTCTATATCCCTCAGATGCTCTGATAAAAGAAATTCAGAGGGTATGATCCTACTAGTTGACACCATCACTTCCTTTTTCTGTGCCAAAATGATTTGTTAAAATCCTATATTTATACCAGTCAAGTGATCACTATTCAACAACTATATTATCAATGGTAGGGATACTTAATGGTAATTTAAATCCAATTGTTTATAATAAAACAAAAGTAGTGCATGTGTTTTCTATATCCTTAAGGCATTTAATTAAAAGAAAGATAATTTTATTCATAAATGTCCGGGTCATTACAACCTTACCCAAATAAGAAATTTCACCCTTGAAACTTTATTTTCCCACACTAAAATAGATGACAGTAACTCTACCTCATCACTTCCTCTGGTTCCCATGTTTCCTCTTCAAACATGTGGTTTCCCCACAACACTTTGACAAGGGGAATTTTCTTATTTCATAAAACTTTTTCTCTATAATCTAAGATCTTCACTGGATTGTCCTCATATGAGATGTCATTGTACAATGGCACCACATCTAGATTGATTACATGTGATGGGTCTGGTATGTACTTCTTCAAGAGTGATACATAGAATACATCATGTACTTGAGACAGGTTCGGCGGGAGTGTTAGTCGATAGGCCACTTCCCTGATGTGAACAAGGATCTCAAAAGGGCCAATGTACCTTGGAATAATATTTCCCTTATTTACAAATATCAAAACTATCCTCCATGGAGATATTAATAGGAATACCTTATCCTGAAAATCAAATTCTAGGTATCTTTGAGGATTTTCAGCATATCTCTTTTGCCTACTCTAAGCAGATTTGATGTGTAACTTTATAGTCTTAACCATCCCCACCATTTCTCTGTCCATTTCCAAACCTATAAGTTTTTTTTCCACAACATCATCCCAACATGCTGGTGTTCTTCAGCTCTTCCCATAAAGGGCTTCATAAGGATCTACTTGGATGCTTGAGTGGAAACTGTTGTTTTAAGAGAACTACACCAAAAGAAGATGTTGGTCCCATCCGCCTTTAAAGTCTATTGAGAAAGATCTAAAAATATCCTCAAGCTCCTGGATAGTCTGATCAGATTGGCCATCAGTTTGAGGGTGATAAGTCATGATAAAGTTCAACTCAATGTTCATATTGTATTGGATACTCTTCCAGAACCTAAACGTGAATCTTGAATCTCAATCGGACACAATAGATAGTGATACTCTATACAACCATACCACTTCTATAATGAATATATATTCCAGTTGATCTAATGATAAATTATCTTGAATTGAAATGAAGTGTGTAGTCTTTATAAGATGATCCACAACAACCTAGATAACATTGTTTTTTTGTATGCCTTCAGAAGTCCTATGAAAAACTCCATGGTGTTGTTTTCCCATTTCCATTTCGGTATGGGTAATGGTTACATCATCTCCTTAGACATCTTCCACTTAACATTTACTTTCTGACATACCAGGAACTATGATGCATAGTTAGTGATCTTCTTATTCATGTTATCCTACCAATAGTGCTCCTAGAAATATTGGTACATATTAGTGTTTCTTAGGTGAATGGACAAATTCGAACTATGTGTAGAATCCAAAATATCGTTCTTTAACTCTGTATTTGATGGAACACATAGTCTTGACCCAAATCTCACAATTACTTCTTCATTAACATTAAACCTTGAGGATTTCCCTTATCTGATAGTTTCCACTTTCTTATGAATTCCAACATCATCTTTTTTAGCATGTTTAAACCTTTCTAAAAGAGATAGTTGAGAAATAATTTATGAAAGTATTTATGATGTTCCCTTATTTATGATTCACATGTTCATCTTCCTAAAATCTAATAATATTGGATCCTTTTCAATTCTCATCAATGATATAATTTTGGTTTCTTTATACTTAGAGCATCTGCCACCTTATTTTCTTTTTGAGGGTGGTAATGGATTGAACCGTTATAATCCTTGATGTTTTCTAACCATATTTGTTGGAACATATTCATCTATTTATGTGTGAATATATATTTGATAATTTTGTGATCTGTATATATTTGACACTTCTCCCCAAAGAGATAGTTCTATTATATTTTCAATGAGAAGATCAAAGATTCTAACTGCAGATCTTGTGTGGCATAATTTTTATCATGAATTTCTAACTACCTTGATTCATAGGCAATGATTTTGTCATTCTGCGTCAACACAAAACCCAATACCTTCTTCGAAACATCACTGAATATTATGAAAATCTCCCCACTTGTGGGTAGTGTGAGCACATGGGAAGTGATTAGAATCTTCTTCAACTCTATGAAGATTTATTCACAATCATCATTTCAAGAAAACTTGACTCCTTTCTAAATTATCTTAGTAAGAGGGTTTGACAATCGTGAGAAATTTCTCAAAAATCAGTGATAATATCCAGCTAACCCGAAGAAGCTATGGATATCCGTCATAGATGGCATCTATGGACATCCCTTAATTTCTTTTGTTTTGGAAGGATCCACATATATCCCATTACTTGTGATGATATTCCCCATGAATGAGACTTCCTTCAACCAAAACTCGCACTTTTTATACTTTGCATAGAGCTTCTTCTCTTTCAATCTCTCTAGTATAGTTCTTATATTCTTATCATTCTCCTCCTTGGTTTTGGAGTATATTATAATATCATCTATAAAGAATACCAAAAAAATAAGATGTAATATCTAAAGACACTATTCATCAAGTCCATGAAGATTGAAGGATCATTAGTGAGTCTAAAAGGAATTACTATGAATTCATAGTGCCCATACCTTGTACAAAAATCATTCTTAGGTATATCCTCCTTCTTTAGCCTTAATTAGTAACATCCCGACCGTAGATCCTCCTTGAAGAAGTATTGTTCTCCACGTATCTGATCGAATAAGTCATCAATTCATGGAAAAGGATACTTGTACTTTATCATGATTTTGATGATCTCATGATAATCAATGCAAAGGAACATTGGCCCATCCTTTTTCTAGATGAAGATGATTGGTTCACCCCATGGTGAAGCACTTGGGAATATAAACCCTTTATCCATATTCTCTTTTAGTTTTTTCTTTAACACCTCGAGCTCTACAACAGCCATTCTATATAGAGTCTAGGATTTTGGAAACACCCTAGGTATAAGATCAATCGATAATTCAACATATCTTCTAGGAGGAAGACTGGAAATTTTTTTGGGAAATACGTCAGTTAATTCCCTAATAATAGGTATGTCTTTGAGGATGGTTCTTTCCTTAGACTCAATCATCTGAGAAATATATGTGTGCTCAAAGGGTATTAATATCCATTCTTGAGATGATGGTTCTAAATAAAAATCATCCTCTTCCTTTCACTTGTATATAATTGGGGGGTCGATTCACCCCATAAAGAGTGATTTCCCTCTCATGGAAATTTATGTTTGCTCTATATAGGAAAATCCAATCCATTCAAGGAATTTTATCAAATCCCACTAAAGGTAGTATGATAAGGTTCTCTAGGAAGTTCAATCCAAAAAATTGTGATAAGTTAGGAGTTATATACATAGGATGCAATAATTGACCCATTTTTCATTTTCAACGACATCTAAACTTCCATGCTTTGTGGTCGTGTTGGGATTATTCTACTAAACTTTATAGATATAAAAGAATGCATAGAACCTTAGATGATAACCCTGCCTTTCACTTTTTGATTCTGGTTCTACTTTATCTAATATAGAATTAGGTATGAGTATCTTAAATAGTTATACATATAAAGGGAATCCAATGAAATTAAAGGGTTAACTTATAAATTACATTTATTGCTTTAACTTATGAATTTATAGGCTTCAATCTAAGTTATCCAGGATCTACTTCCTAATATATATTCATATAGGATTTTTTCCTTAATAAGGGTTTGTATTAAGCTTATTAATTTACCAAAGCATATCCCCTAGGAGTGTCAAACCAAGAGTGCAGCCAAGCCTATTGGCGTTCCCCAGTTCCCATTCAAGTCTATCCCAATGTGGTGTTTTCAGGTTTTACCCCTTGATACATATATTCCATAGCCACCTCTACTTATTCATATCTTGACAGGGATATACTTTCTTGATAAACCACTTACTCTATACTCACTGAAATTTAGGGATTCTTTTCTTATACTTAGTCTTATCTTTAAGGAGTTTACTAGAGTTTTCTAACCCTAATACCAAAAATAACTAAACCTATCCTCTGATACCAACCATAACAACTATGCTCTTTATTTTATATTTAGACATGATTTATTATATAAACATGATATTAATACATCTTAGAAGATCCATAGGTCTTGTTTCATTGGGGCTTAAGAAAATTACATAACAACTTAAAACATGAAAGACACATCTTTATTGAAAACTTATTTTACATGACCACAACATTACTTTGTACTTAACGTTGCATGGGATAACCTGAGGACATACATAAGAAAAGGGTAAAATGTAAAGTTCAGTAAGGGAGTAAAAAAGTCATAACAGGAAGAATAAAATACATGTTAGGAAATAGACATATCAATTGAGCATAAGATAAACATGAACATAAAGGTAAGATATATCATGATTATCATAACATGGAAATGTGAAAACATCTAAAAACAATACATCATTAATATAATGGAATACGGTAAACCCCTATCCCAACATGATAGTAAAAATTCATATAAAGGAATCAAGTAAACCTCTGTACCAACATGAAATATCATGATACTAAGCATTACTCAATGCATTGGAGTTCTATCAGGGTGCACCCTTCATAAACATTTCAATTTTTTACTTAAGTGTGCCACATAGATCATATAACATGGATTCATTAAACATCATCATTTATTAAACGATTTAAGAATGTGGAATAAATAAATGTAAGCCCCCGATCAATAATTATAAATGAATAAAGTTAAATACCCTTTATAGAGGAATAGGTATGGTATTCCCTACACGGTGATTTTGGCATGGAAAATTGTGGTGCAATTTGGGCTGCGTAACGACGTCATATGGAAATTCATAAAATGGGTAGATGAGAGAGAAACGGTTATCTCATCATTTATACATGAAATTTATAGTGATTTTATAATTTAACATAATATCCCAATATATTAAATGTAATTTAAGATGCATAATACAAATGAAGTGCTTGAAATGGAAATGAGAATAGAGAAATCCCTTATAGAATTTCATCATAGTAACAGCGTAGGTAAGGGTCTAAATGGGGGAGGATAAATGATCCCATGTTAAAATATAATAAAATAGATAGTATTAAATTTATTATAAAATTATGACAATATAACCAATTGAAATTAAAATTACTAATTTCAAACAAGGTTTTTGTATTGAAAGGAAGAGAGAAAGGTGGGGATACCTTACATGGATGTGTGATCCCAATGGTTTGGGAGTGGCTTATTGGGAGATAAGGGTAACCTTGGGAGGACTCTAGGGAGTAGGGTTAAAGGCTGATCGAGCTTAAAAGAGCTTTATTGAAGAGTAATGGGTGCTTGGGTGGGTTTATATAGGAAAGGTGGGGGAATATTTTATTATTATTTTTTTGGACCCTACATAATAAAATATTCAAAACCAAAAACCATCCCATGGTTTTTGAAAAATGGGAGTTTTATAAATTATTTTATAAGGATAAGGTTTGAATATATTAAAATATTTCTTTTTCTTAACTGGAGGTGAGTCTCACTTTTAAGGAAATGATTTTAAAATCTTAAAATATTTTATATGTCTTGGAGGATTCACTAAGGCTTTATAAAATAAATCAGATAAACATAGAATTATATTATTTTAAATTAAAAGATATATTTGGAAAAATATACCCACTATAGTATCTTATTACATCACTATTGGGTAATTTATGATTTCATAAAACACATTATATATTTATATGGTATTTAATTTTTACCAAAAAATTTGACTATCTCAGAAAATTATAAAAAAATAACTGTAGGATAATTTTGAAATCCTAATTCTAAAAATAATATTCATTTTATCTAAATAATGTTCTAAATATGTGAATTTTCAATTTTAAAGTAAAAAACTGACATTTATAGAAAATTTATGGGTTTTGATAAAAACTGTTTTCAAACCATAATAAAAATTTCAATTAACTTCATAAAAATTATAAGATCATTTATATATAATAAAAGTAATTTAATAATAATATTTTATTAAAATATTATTTAATTCAAAAATCCATTAATTTATCAAAATAGATTTCTTAATTAAATTTTAATATTAACAAAAAAAATACTATTTGTGATTTACAAGTTATTTACAAAGTAACAATAATAGAATGAAAGTATATTTGTTATTCTATAAAAAATTGAACATAAAAATAATACTACGACCTTATTATATATCTCTTTATTACACCATCATACTCCCTAAGAGTAAGGTGTGCGATGGTGGGGCTTTCATGGGGTTGTTCAGTGAACATGGTTTGGGTTGTGAACTCAATGAGCTTGAACTTTTCTTGTAAACAGTTTTTCTCATGATTAAGTTATTAGATCTCAGCTTGGGATTGATCTAGGAAAAATCCCATAAATGATATCACCCTCAGAATATTTGATAAATGGGATTTATAAGTTATGATCCTACTAGTTAAGGTCATCACTTCCTTGGTCTGTTCCAAAAGGATATGTTAAAATACTATATTTATACTAGTCATGTGATCACTGTTCAATGGCTATATTATCAAAAGTAAGGATACTTAGCAGTCGTTTAAATCCAATTGGATATAATAAAACAAAATTATTTCATGTGTTTTCTATATCCATAAGACATTTAATTAAAATAAAAGGTAATTTTATTCATAAATTCTTGGGTTGTTACATTTGATGTCTCTTTCTTTGAACTTTTTCAAAATCAAACTTTCCCATAGAACACCATGTCCAGGGATTTTCTTAGGTTTTATCATTTTCATCAAAGTTCATGATATATCAAATTACATTTAAGTAAAAAAAGGGACAAATCCTTTATCATGTTATTCATTAATGAAATATTACTCATGATGCACCCAATGTAACATACTTCCCCGATAACATATATCATCACGATTTTCATCAATAAATCAAATTATGTGACTCATAATATCCATGAACAATAATAAACTCTAAGGATAAATATAATAATTGATACATAGAAACATCCAATGATAGATATGAATGTGGATTTCCTATCGGTAGGTTATGTTCTCATAATCTTTTACATGGGATATTACCAAAGGCATACACCATGATAAGGTGACTCAAATTACTATGAGTCTATACCCCAAATAGCCTATATTATTTTCATCCCTCAAATGATTTCATCCAGCTATATAACATATATATTTAAGAATATTATTATGGCACTTTTGGGTTCTCATCATTGTACGGAATAGTTATGACCTTTCATTATGACATATACTCTTAGGTCATTATCATGTACTATATCATGCATAAGAACAATCATGATGTGATAAATAGTTTATGAATATTAAAATATATAAATATAGGTAATCATAAAATATATAGAAGGTGGTTCTAGGGAATAAACTATAACAGAATCCCACTTCCACTAGATCCAACTGATAAAAACCTTCAATCAAATAACTCTCACGTGATACATAGGATTCTATTGAGATAATTATGTATTCTGGTATTCCACCATTTTTTCTTCTATTTAAACTCTTACTATTGTAACTTCACCACTCTAGAAATAAATACCTCAAAAGTGATGCTTCTGAAGTATGTTCTTTTTTATTAGTGTGACCTTGGATCTTTTTCAAGAGATGTCACTAGAGTATTGTCACAAAAATAACATCATATCATATTTACTACTAGGTAAAAAATCAAACTTCTATAAAAAAAATTATATCCAAAAGGATTATTTAGATTTATTAAAAGCCTTTATATACTTGGATTCTAACATATAATCGATGATAGTTTTTTTTTTGAACTCTTCCAACTCACAGCTCCTCTGTTGAAACTGAAGACATATCCTAAATGCAACTCTAGATAATTATTATAATTTTGAAACCTAGAATCATTAAAACCCCTAATGACTAGCTCATAATCTCCTCCATACACTAGGAACATATTATTATTTATTATCATATACATAAGGATAACCTTAAAATCAGACCAATATTGTTCACCAGGATCATATTAATATCAAAATACCATGCTCAATACATAGTAAACATAAATTATAGTACATATCATGGTATATATGATTAATCCTATCACTTAAGGTTATGGGATATTACTCATTGTCTCTTTCTCCTTTTGTTTATGAGGATAAATTTTCTTGGAAATATGTATACCATGTGATACTAGAACCAATCACCTCATGGATTATTCCATACTAAATCTATTTAGTATATAGAAAATGTTTTCACCTTGAATTATCCCAAGAAACCACTTGGATATATCATAAATAATTTTAATCCCTATAACTCATGCCACATCACCAAATTATTTCATGGAGAATAATTTTTTAATCGGCCTTTAATAGAATGTAATATCAGTATGTCATTTCCAATAAGTAATATGTCATCAACATATAATATTGGTATAATATATATATATTCACTAAACCACCAGTAGACACATGTCTCACATTCATTCTTAATGAAATAAAATTCTTTTATAGCTCATAAAAATTAATTTTCCATGACATGGATGGTTACTTCAATCAATAAATGGATATCTATAACTTTGATATCCTTTTTTCATGACCTAGAGTCCCAAACCATTCTTGTTGTGTCATATAGAAAACTTCATAAAGGTTCACAGTAAGTAATGTTTTTTTGACGTCCATCTTTAAAATTTCATTGTCATGGTAATCATCTATTTCAAGTAAAATTCCAATGGATTTAAAAATTATAATTGGATAAAATGATTCATTATAGTTAATTCATTGATGTTGTTTAAACACTTTATAAATTAGATTTTCCTTATAGATACTTACTTTACATTTCATTTCCAATTTTATTTTAAATACCCATTTTCAACCAAAAGTATTTACATCAACTGGTAGATCAAACAAAACCCAATCTTGGTTTTGATGCATAGAATTCATTTTATAAATCATGTATTCTTTCCATCTCACAACTTTTGAAATATATACTACCTCTTTGTAGGATAGGGGTTCATTATTTTCAACCAATAATGATTCACCATCTTCGGTGATTAGAAAATCATGTCTTTTGTTATCTTACCTCTCTGGTGCTCCTATATAAAACATGTGTTTTGGGAACAACTTCTTCCATGGAGACCTATAGAATTTATTCATATACCAAGTCTTATGTACCTTGATAATCAACTTCATTAAAGTCAATATTTCTTCCACTATTCTTATTGAGTATGTTCTACCTCTCCGAAAATATATCTTTTCTAGAGATAGATGATTTTTGGTCTAATGGATTTTATAGGTAGCATCCCATTGAATCCTTAGTATTCCCTATAAAGATAAAATTTGTGCTCAGGGGTGCTAGTGTTTTTCCTAATATGACCTTAAAAACACCCTAAAACCCCGTACACTTGTATGTGAAAATAATATTTCTACCCACTTAATAACATCAAGGTAATTCCATTTTCCTCTTTATTTGGAACTTTGTTTATTTTGTATTCCATGATTTTTAATACATATCCCCAAAAGATAAGGGAAGATTGGTATGGTTTATTATCAACATTACAATTTATAGCATGTTGTGGTTCCTTATTTCAATTACTCTATTCCATTATGGTGTGTAAGTTGGAGTGAGTTTAAAAATAATCACAAACTCTCATTTAAATTCTAAAAAATCTTGATTAAGATATTCACCACTTCAATGAGATCAAAGCCTTTTTATATTATTTTTATGTTGATTCACTAATTCATTATTGAATTATTTTAATTCTCAATGAACTCAAACTTATAACTCATCAAGTAGACATTTCCATATCTATACAAGTCATCAGTAAAAGTTATGAGTTACGAATACCTACCATGTTATTCTATTTTAAATAGTTCACAAAAATCATTGTGTACCAATCCTATATGTTTTTTGGATCTTTCACGTTGTCCACCTAATGGTGGTTTAATCATTTTTCCTTTTAGACAATCATGAAATCTTTCAAGTGGTTTATCTCAAATGGATCTAAATAATGATATAGATTTTTCAGGTTCTTCTCATTTACATGACCAAGATGGTGATGTCATAGTTGCTTATTATATGAGTCGTGAGAACAAGATTCGTTATCAATTGCAATTCTTGGTTTTTTTAATTTAATATATAAATACCATGATTTAAATATATCTTACCATAAAATATTCTATCTTTATAAATGAAATAAAATTTATTTCCAAACATGAAAAAAAACATATGTATCTAGGAAGGATACATAAATTTTGTTTCTCGTAACATTTAGTACATAACAATAATATTTTAAAAACTAGTTTTTTATTATAAAGGTAAGGTGGTAGTCTCTAATGGCTATAGAAGCCAATATCATGCCATTGGTAGCCCAAAAAATCCACATCTCCTATATAAATATTTTATAATCTAATTTGTTCCTATACTTGGATACATATGTGAGAAACACAATTTTTATCAAATAACCAAAGTGTACATATATATATATATATTTCACTTGATTACAATCTTACCTTTATCTTCCCCAAGCTTCTAGGTGAAATCCCTCTTATAGTTTCCTTACTTTCCATATGCAAAACATACTTCTTTCTTTTTATTTTACTTCCTTTGTATACTTCTCTTCTTATAATGATGTTGATTAGTATCTTTAGAATTTTTATAAGCCTTAGGGACCTATGCCTTGTTCTTCAATTTATTTTTTTCCATAAGTACTATGGGTTTTTTATTCCCTATTTCCTTGTCAAATTGGTCAAATATACTAAAAATTTCAGAAAGACTATACTCATTATTTCTAATGTTATAATTAATAACAAAACTAGAGAAGGAATTGGGTAGTGATGAAAGGATGATATCTATTCGAAACTAATCTAGGAATTTAATTCCCAATATGTATAAGAGTTATATATATCCAGTAATATTTACTACATGAGTCCTTATTAGTGTTAAATCTCTAAGATTTCATGTAAATAGTATATTGGAGATTATGTGTCTCTCTTGTCTCTCATTTCCTTAATAAAGATCATGAAGTTGAGACATCGTGTTATATGAATCCTTGTCCTCGTGTTACTTATGAAGATAATTGGTCATGGATGAGAAAATTAAACATTGGAAATTCTTGGTATCATCCAAATGTTTCTCATAAAGAGATAAATCTTCCTCACTAACCTTTTGATCAGACTCTTTGGGAATAAGGTTTTAAAAAACATATAATTTGTTTTCATGGAATAGGATAATGTGAAATAAAATTTTACATTCTTAGAAATTACTTCCTTTGACAAGGATATCCTTCTTAAGTATAGATTAGAGTGAAAGGTTTGAATTCATATTTATTTTCATTTCTATAACTAAGTAAAATGTAATTTTAGTACTTTATCTGATAAATGTAGATAATAAATATTATAATTATTAATCTCTTACTATTTTATAAAAACTCAATATACCTCACCATTAGTTTAAAAATATCATGTCTCTTTGATATTATAGTGTAAATCACCCATATACCCATATTCATAACCTATAATTGGGCCTGAAAAGTTATTTAAAGGGTTTTTTGTTGGAATTAAAACTATTAACTACATTAACTAATAGTTCCTTGATCTGTTGAGTGGACTTCCCAATCCTAAAATTCTTAAATTGGATTTCCTCAACCTTATCCTCTTATTTACACCAATACCTACATAGTCAATCAATAATGGATGTGAACTAAGTTAAGACTACCCAAAACCTCACTATATAATTCCTTGATAATTGAAATCACCCCGATTTGGGATGGCCAAGAACTTTAAATTATGGTTCAATTTTAACTTAAGTATTGGAAGGTTATACTGACTTAATATATGTATATATATAATTGAATGATTTTTTATCTTTATATGAAAATTTCACATTTTATCTTTATTGAATGAATATTAATATTAAGTGGAATTACTTAAGTGATTAACCATGTCTTATATAAAGTTTATGCATAATAAAATATATTTTAGCCCTATCTTTTATGCTAGTTAATTAACTAATTCAAGTGATCACAATAAAACAGCCATAATAAAATTAACCACGAAACATTATAGAAATAAAATAATAGAGTGTTATGATTTTGAGAATTTACTAATGTTTAGTTTATCTAGCTGATGATAAAATAACCATCAACCTAGGGGAAAACACCTTGAGGCCTGACTTGAAAGAATCATGGTGGGTACCTGTCTGAACTACCCAGTGTGTATTATATTCATATACTATTTACTAATGTTGTATGGATATAAACAACTTATCATGTAATTTCATGGAATTTATGATTCAATAAGAATTTTATGTTTCAATTCATGTAGATTAATGATTGTATTGTGACTTATACATGATATGAGTGTCCAAACATTACACATAAATTAATTAGGAAATAAATATATATAAAACATATCATATATTGTGTACAAAGTCAAATAAATGACATAATTAATGCATGTTGATAACATGTAAGTTGTATAATATAGTAATTTTGAATTCTGTATAATTTGATAATATACAAAACATGTACAATCCAAATATACATCATGTATAGTTCTCATCATCTATCCAGGGTGCGTGCCAAGGGACATGGAATGTAATTGTAACTAATCTATTAATTTAAAATAACACTTTAAAAGGTTATGTGTGAAACTTAACAAAGTTCTAACCCGATAAAACCTTTAAGATATTATAACCACCACAATTTTTCTACTTCAAAATCCAAAAAACCATGCACATTTAACACAAAAAGAACTCACAAAATCTTTGAAGACAAGCCTAATATTATTAGAACCTATCACCCTATATAATCCCAATTATAAATAAGTACCCTTATATTTTGGGTTTACCTTGATGATTTCTTAGAAATGGTGGGCCAACTTATCCCACGTTTGAATGTATTCTTCCATATAGATCTTCTATCTATTTTATCCTTGTGACAAGATGTGGTATTGTCTATTGATCCACACCCTTTGATTCTCATTAATATTTAATTGGATTATTATTCTATATAATCTAATTATAAATGTTTAAATCGACCAAGGATATTTAAATAATTATATGACCACTCTAATTCCACTTGAAGATTTCGAGGGTAGAAAAATCATCTGATGGGATATTCCCAACTCATATTGTTTCATAATAGATTATTAATATAATTTGTACATCAATGATAAATATCATGACCAATATAATTTTATAAAATATTAATTAACATGAGAATTCTAGAAGCAAAACATAGGATCATTAAATAATAATTTTTAATTAATTTAAGTAATTTTCTAATTTTCTTGCGATGAATTATTTCGTTGTTGATGATTCTAACAATGTGTATACATCATACCATCTTTCCATTCAAGGAATAAATTATAGATTTTCTCTAGTAGCAATCCAGTTTCTCCCCATGAACCTTTGAATTTCATCATAGGAATCTATGGGTTCAATCAGAGTATATCTTAACGTTTGTGTTTTTTTTCTTTGATCGCCTCAAGAATCACTTCTAGAAGGATTATCTTTGAACTCTATAGAATAAATAGTGGTGGTGGAGGAGGATCTATCTCCACCCTTGAAAATATAATTAAAAAGGGATCTCTATAAGGCCTTGATAGAATTCTCTAGATGTTGTTGTGCACAACCAAACAAAAGGAAACCCCTATTTGAAATAATATAATTGTGTTTAAATATTTCTAAGGTTAGAAAATAATAATTTCAAATGATCCCTTATTATTTCTATAATCCTTTTGGAACACTGATTCTATTATATTATTATTATTATTATTATTATTATTATTTATTGACATTCACAAAACATGTGAATTAATTAAATATTTTTTATTCAAATAATATTTAATATGTATTATTTCTCACAAAACCATTAAACTTGATTCTTTATTCCTCCACAATATTTATCAATAATTGAATAATAAATATTTATTTAATAAATAAATATCACTTCATTATTCACTAATAAATAAATAAAAATTATCTTCACTTAATAAAAAATAAATATTTATTTAATATTATAGTTACAAAATGTTCCCTAGAATAACTAGTGACAAAATATATGTGATCAATAAAACATGAATAATTATTAAATCACATGGAAGAATAAAATTTATTCAACATGTTAATAAATAACTAATATTATTATTTAACTATGGTTTTCGATACACATAGTGTGTGACCCTCTAGGCCTCTTTCTCCATACCATTAGGTGAAGCAGTTCACAGTCCAAGGTTAGCATCTCGCAACACACCAAGGCACCCATAGAGAAATAATTTAATGTCAAACTGACATAAAACCTATTAAAAATGCTTACTGTGTAATATAATCTCTTTATTGTGAAAAATATACAGAAGAAAGTTTCATTTTGGTGCCATTAACCTATATACTTGATGGGTAAATAAGATCCACATATGTGGTCTCTAAGTTACATGGTCACCAGTAATCTAGGTCTTGTAAGAAAATACACATCATGTCATTGAATAATGGACTAAATTTCATGTATGAATGTTACACAACATGTTTTCTAGCTAACCATGTGTCAGGATAGCTCAATTAATACATGGTGTATTTAAATACACCCCACATGTAATAAATACACATCAATGGAATAAATTGAAAATTAATTTTTGGATTGTCTTCGTGTATTAAACACGATTACACGGTGTTTGAAAATGTTCTATATGGAATTTACTCATGTGTTATCCATCCAAAATATTTGGCACCTCCAGATGAGTTCATTGAATATTTTTAATTCATAAAATTAACTATATTGATTATATTTTTCATAACTAAGATGAATAAGAGAAGATCTCAAGATTTATATTAAAGAACAATTAAACTAGAATTGAAATATAAAGATAAATGTTTAAATCAATTAATGATTTTAATTAATTATAAATAATTATATAACCACTTTGATGCCACTTGAATCTTACGGGAGTAGTGGAAGCTTCTGATAGGATATGGGCAACTCATCTTTTTTCATAATTGATGATTAATCTATGATATAAATCAATGATAAATATCATGACCAATAGAATTGAATTAAAGATTAATTAACATGAGAATGTGGGAACCAAAACATAGAATCATTAAATACAAATTTATAATTAATTTAAGAAATTAAAGTATTACCTTGCAAAAAATTATTTATTCATTTATGTATCTAACAATGTATCAACATCATACCATCATTGTGTTCTAGCAATCAAGTATAGATTCCCTCTAGTGGTAATACATGTGATCTCCATGAACCTTTTAATTTTTTCCATAGGGATATATGGGATCAATCATGATATATCTGAACATTTGTGTCATTTTTCTTTGATCGCCTCAATAATTGATTCAAGAAGGATGCTCTTTGAACACTTAAAAATTAGGAGTGGCAGTAGAGGAGGATTTATCTTTATCCTCGCGAGTGTTCTAAAAAAGGGAGCTCTCTATGACCTTGAGATAATTCTACAAATGTTGTTGTGCATAACCAAACAAAAGGAAACCCTATTAGAAATAATATAATTGGGTTTAAATATTTCTTAGGTTAGAAAATAATAATTTTACATGATCCATATTTTATTTCTATAATCCTTGTGGAACCCCGTGTCTATAATAATAATATTATTATTATTATTATTATTTCTTTACATGCACAAAACTAGTGAATTAATTAAATATTTTTTATTTAAATAATATTTTGTATATATTATTTATCACCAAACCATTAAACACAATTCTTAATTACTCCATACTATTTATCAAGACTTGAATAACAACTATTTATCTAATAAATAAATACCACCTCATTATTCACTAATTTGTAAATAAATGTTATATTCAATAAATATAAAATAAATATTTTTTTAATATTCTCGCCATAAATTATTCTCTTGAATAAATTGTGAAAATAAAATATTTGATCAATAAAACATGAATAATTATTAAAACATGTGAAAGAATAATATTTATTCAACATGTTTGTAAATAAAAAATATTATTATTTAATTGAGGCTTTGGATACACTGTGTGTTTTACCCTCTAGGCCTCTTTCTCAGTGGTATTAGGCGAAAAAACTCAAATTCTAAATTTAGCATCTTACAACACACCAAGGCACCCATAGAGAGAGAATTTAATTTCAAAATAACATAAAACCTATTACAAATTATTAATGTGTAATATAATCTCTTTTTTGTGATATATATAATCAAGTAGGTTTCATGTTGGTGACATTAACCTATATGCTCAATGTCTCGTTATTTGAATTTTTTTTAATTAAACTTTCCCATAGAATACCATGGTTAGGGATTTATTTAGTATATATCATTTCTATAAATGGACCTTTGATATTAACTTATTTTTAATGAATAGAAGAGACAAATACTTTCTCTCATTATACTTTAATGAAATATTACTCGTGATCCACCCAATGTATCCTACTTCCTTGCGAACATATATCTTCATAGTTTTCATCAATATATCAATGATCATGACCCATAATATCCATTATATTGTAATATTAAATTCTATGTATTAATAGACACATCTTCATATAGGAACATCCAATTACATATATAAATTTGGATTTCCAACTAGCATGTATTGTTCTCATATTTACTTATACTGAATATTACAAAGGGCGTACAACATGAGAAAGTGTCTAAAATTCCTATTAGCTTCCAACACTGAAATCTTATTTCATTTGTGTCCCTCAAATAGTTTTATACATCTATAAAACATGTATATTAAAAAATAAAGTTGTGTAACTTCTATTTTTTCATCATAACATGAAACTTCTATGACCTTTTAGTAAACAACTACTCTTAGGAAATTCTCAAATTCTATATAACATATAATAAATATCATGATATTATAATTATCCTATTAACATTAAAAAAATATTAATATATATAATCATAAATTATATAGATTTTGGTTTAGGCTACCAGATCCAATATTAAATCCAACCGTCTAAAATGACTGTTCTAAGAGAAAAACAATTTCTTCACTATATTTTATGGTTTTATATCCACTAAATTTAATTAAAATTATTAAAAATTATCATATATCACACTAACAAACGCTTATTATGATAATAATTCTTCTTCTATAGTGATATTACTACTTAACCACTTCATAACCACCCATTAAATTATGGTATGTTCCCATTTGGGTTAGTTTGACCACCCAATTAAAAAAATATAAAATAATATCATGGATTACTATGAGAAATTTAATAATAATAATATATTATATAAATAATTAAATAATAAATTTATTTTGGTTATTGAATAGAAATACTTATATTAAATGTATTAATTAAGATACCACTATTTGTATGTTAAGAATCACTTATCTGCCCTTCACATATTTGACCACCAAGGATCATAAATGAAACTCTCATAGAATTAAATTATAACATTATAAACAATTATAAATAACAAATAACAACACCCATAATGCTCTATAGCGATGAACTTATTAAGAATAAAAAATAATGACACTGTGATTATGAAAGTAGTTCAAAACGATCAAGATTACTCACACCCGATGTTGAAAATAGGTAAAAACATATATATTGATAATAAATATAAATGAGGATTATAAATAGTTATAGTTAGGAATAATTTTATTAAATAAGTGATTAGTATAGTTATTTTGTTTTACATGATATTTGATCACTTTAGTAGAAGTTTGGAATTAAGGTAATGTTATTTGGATTCTCAATTTTGTTTCATTGAGATATGATTTTTATTCACCGCTTGTTTCTTATTTATTGTATATGTATTCGACATGTATTTATTTTTGTTATAAAGTTAATGAAATATAGGGTATTTAAAATCCATCTCATGTTGTACCTTCCATGGATTTTCAATTCTAAATATTACAATGTTGTATAGTTTTTGTTTAACTTAAACCCCTTTTCTTTGAGTTATTATGTTTCATCTGGAAATTCCTTCTTTTGTGCTTGATTTTTTCTACCCTAAGATTTTATAAAGAATATTTTATTTATATCTTAAGATAAGTAATTTTTTAAATTTTTATATCTTTCAATAATAATTATCTTTCTAATAAATTATGTCATTGTTGAGAATATTTCTCATCCTCGCTAATGATAGTTTATACTATATCTCAAATTTCCCTTCCCCTAATGTTTTAATTTTTAATTGGAAACTAATTATGTGTTATCTAATTTTATATTTATATTTACATTATAATTTTTTGAAAATATAGTTTTACTATCCTTTTTATGATGTGGTATTTCAATAAATTCATTTCAAAATATAATAAAGGGATCTTCTGAAACCACCCTGATTTGTGTTATACATTATCTATATTTATCTCCCTTTTTATCTATATTGTTCTCATTTATTTATTCCATAGGTTTCATAGATTATATATATATATATATATCTAGTAAACTATAAATTTCATTTTTAGGGTTAATACATGTTTTAAGTTCCTTTTAAAATTCCCACTTTTATGTAAACCCAACTTAAGGGAAATTATTGATTTCATATTTCAGGATAAGTGTCACATTAATTATATGTTTTTTACCAAGTGTGTATTTTTAAAACCCTCATTATATTATATAATTATATCCTAGTACAATTTTGGTATAAAGGTAAATAAAAAAACTAATTCCTTCCTTAAAATATCCTATGATCATTTTGAAAATAATCACTTAGGTGGTTCATTTTTATTATTACTTCTCATGCATCCTTATTAATAATTTTATTAAATTAGAACTCAATTTTTAAGACCTATGTTTATTTTTTAAAATATGACCATAAAAAAATTAATTTAAATCCTTCTTATCTTTGGAAGCCTTATGATATAGACTTCAGTTATTCTTTGAGAAAAGACTTTGAAAATCACTTTTTTCTCATGGATTTTATCATGATTATGATTTATGTGTGGTTTATTTTACTTTTTTGTCACAAATATTCATGTAAATATTATGATAGTCATTATTTTATGGGTGGTACTAAGATTATATTACCTTCCAATTAATTATTTATTTGTTTTATCTCATGAGATACTTTGTATAGTGCAAGGGTGGTTATCCTAAGAATACAATGTTATGTGATAGGTGTGAATGAAATTTTATAGACCTATAATTCCTTGGGTAAATATTTACATCTGATGATATAATATAAAAGGGGATGTGGAGTGAAATTTATCCAACATGTGACTTTTTCTATTATGTTTTTGGGAATTGGGCATGAAGCCAATCCACCATGGGACACTGTCCACTCTGATAGTCTTGGCAGTGAGACAGGACTTATTCTTATGATGTAATTTTTTATGTTATTACCACATATTTATGATTGTTATTAATTATTATATCATCTTCTTATGTTAGGTTTCCATTATTATCTCATTATATTATTTTATAGTAATGTTTTTTCTTTTTATATTACACGTACTTCCATCATGAATTATAGAAAACTCTTATTTTTCTATATACTTTTTAATAATAAATTCCTCCCTGCTAATATTTTCTCATATGATTATAATATAACCCTTAATCGTGTGTTAATAAGTTATTCTATTACACAATGTTTGAGCACACCCCTTTCTTGTGTTTCCATTTCCCCAGGTAATGAATTAATGTAATATATTTGGTATGTGTAAAATATTATCTTGGGTGGAAAATTTCTGGGAGATGTTAAAGAATGATTAAGGTTTAACTAGTTCTTAGTATAGTGAGAAAATTTCCGTTGGATGGGAAATACAGGGGGGTTTTAGTTAAAGGATATTTTTCCCTAATTCTTCCAAAGAAACTTGACCACTCAAACATTGGTTTGTCTTTATTAAGGAATTTTATGTGTAAAAGTAATATCATGTGATTAAGTCTTTGTTAGCTATAATTAATTTCTCAAAATACATTTACATAGTTACTAGACTACCATTACACAGGTAATCCAACCTATAGATGATCTTTACATATCCAATACAAGTCCAGGGTTACCTTTACATATCTAGTTCAACTCACAAATAACCTTTATATAGTGAATTTTTTGACTTTATGCAATTATATATTTTTCCAAAAAACTTTACATAGAAAGTGGAAACATGGAGGTATCTTAATATATGTTGTGTAATTCACTATGTACCTTTACACATCCTTCATAAACTTAGAGTTACATTTACACAAGTAACACATTTAACTCAAAATCATCTCATGGATTTCTTGATCAATGTTGGGGCCTTCCAAATTCCATCAACTATTGTAGATAATGTTCCATAACCCAGAAAAACATGTCTTTTTCGTGAATATTAGAGAAAAATTCATTACAATTTCTTCCTAAAGCACCTATTTAGTTATCATCAAAAAAATAAAATTCTTACTTTGGAACTTAAATTTTAATTCTTTAAAGGATTTATATCACTTCTCATCCCATCTGAGTTTTTAAATCTCATAATTATATTTGTTCCATGAGGTATAAAGGTAGATAAATCATTTTTGTTCAAGGTGAAAGAAAAATTGAAAAATCATTTTCTCTTTTTGGAGGTAATCATGATAAATACATGAAAAAATATCTAGATACCTTTTAACCACAATATCTAGTTTGGGTAAGCTAGAATTATAAATGGTTTCAAGAACTAAACTTGCTAATGGAATATATATATATATATATATATTTAAATAATAAAATGGTTTGTTCTATATTTATTATCTTACTCCCTATAGAATTAATGCACAAATCCCTCAGAGGAAATAATAATGAATCTTCAACTATAGATATCGATTTGAGACTTGTATTTTATATATTGATTCATCCCAATGATAAGGTCATATATTTTCAACTCAATGACTTGATAATCCCATGATACTTCCACCTCACCTATCATAAAAGTATAATAGATTCAATCGAACCCTCACTCCTTATTTTCACCTAACAGGGTATAATGTTTCATAGTATAAGGTATCATTTTAGTATGAAATCCTGATAGGTATACAATTTTCATAGAAAAATAATAATGAGATTATTCAGTTTGAAATAAAGTAGTAATGAGAATATAAGTGATCAACATGGTTCCTTGAATAGTAAATGGTCCTACCTTAATATCATATTCCTAAACAACTTACTTAGTCATAATGATTTAGTCTTTCTCCTTCTGAGGTTTTTTTTCTTCCCTTGTGTTTTGGACCCATATTATTTCATCTTATCTATTAACATATAATATCCTTTCACAAGATTCAATTATTCTTCACATTACACTTAATGAAATAATTTGTAAAACATATTTAAGTCGTCTATATTTCCACACTGATGGAAAGGTCAAATCATATATGTTCAATTAGTTTTTATAGGGTCCTTACTCCCATATTGGAAACATACTAACATAGTGTAACATTGAGAATAATTTGTGGGAATCTCAGAAGTCTTACGTTAAAAATAATTTTACTTCCTCTTATAGATACTATAAGAGTTATTCCCTTTAATAGTCTATATAAATAAATTTCAATCACTTGTCACTTCTTCCATTTTAGTTTCTACTATAGAAATCTTACTTGCCACCTATTAATTAGTAGTTAACTTCATAAAGATTATTTTTGATTGAAAATTTAGTGAGCACCTCATTTCAAAGATTTCTTGCCTTGATATTTTCATTTTTAATTAACTCTAGTTAAAAATGTACAAGACTCGTGTAGTTAAATTCATGTTACATCACCATCAAAATTTCTTTCTCAAACAATAGAAATTATTTATCCCTCACAACCTTCAATTACTCTAGATAGTACAGTTTATTTAAGAATTTTTGGAAACCCTTATAATCAAGTTCCTTGTGAATCTTGGATTATTATTTTATTTTTCATCACCAACATGATGGTCCGTATAAAAATATGCTACAAAATCTTCCATTGAATACTTTGGAGTCCTCAAGAATAAAAGTGACCAATTAATTTTCTCAAACCATTTTTTCACCAGTTCTAGTTCAATATCACCTCTAAATGATGGTGGATTTTATATTCAAAACTCTAATACCCAATTATTTTTCCTATACCTATCATAATTTGATTCTATATACATTACTCTAATAGTATTCATAATCATTCTTATGATATGATGATTTACATGAGTTGTTTCTACTACCCCTCATCATTTCTATGCAAGAATTATCCTCAGAAACATTATTCTAAAATCCCAAAAGAATATTATAAATATATATTTTATCCACATATCTATTCTAAGATTCATCTATGTGGATTTATATTTTTCTTAGATACCAAACAACAACAATAATAATCCAATAAGTTCAATTTTCTATAATATTTTCAAACAATATTTTAATAGAAAAAATCATTTAGCCCTTGGAAACCCATTTTCAAAATAATTTTTAGAAACCATTTTATATTATAGAATGATACATGAAAAACCTCCCATGTCAACTCATTGTGGTAATATTCTTGGCACAATTATAAATAAGGTTTTTACTAACCTGTATTTTACTTGAACTTCTGAGTAACTTGAATTTTAACATTAAAAGTCTATTTATTTATTTTAATGGGTACATTTTAGGTCTCAACCATCCTATTTCTCATCCTATTTCTCTAATATGATTTATATTATTATGGGTACTTTTATATTTAATTTTCTTTAGTACCTGATTCCTAGGACCCAAAATGAACCACTGTAAGGCCTGGAGTATGCTCTACGATCTTCAGATGCTAGAAACTATTATTGAGGGATAAAAAATTATTGGGGAATGATTTAACATAGAATAAAAATAAACTATAAATACAAGTTATTAAAATAATTATAAAAACCAAAGTTTATATAAATTTTAGAAGAAAAAAATTTAGTTTTATAAACCAACATCAATAGAAGACTACATATAGACACAAATATAACACTGTGGATCAGTCTACAAGCCACAAAAATATCATATCATATCTCCATCATGGATATATGATTGTCCATTGATTAATAATGAAGTATTTTTTTTCCTACAATAAATACAAATAAATTTACAAGTCCACTGAAATACACAAGTAGGGTATGAGTATAAAACCATTATGATTTCCAAAAGAATCCAAAATAAACCCAATCATGAGTAACAAAAACATGCATGGTCAATTAAAGTTAAAAGATATATAAATAATTTATCAAAAACCCTACATTAAATAACTCCTTAATACAATAATAATTATGTAAATTAATCTAAAAAGTAAAATCTTTCAAATTTAATCATAATAATTTTATAATCAAGTTATCACCCTTATGTTAGAAATGTAGGATATACATATAAAATATCATAATATTGGTCAAATTATAATTATATATCAATAATATAAAACTTAAATCATAAAATATAAATTTATATAATCCAACCCTTGAGCACGAGGTTACATAGGTTTGTACCCCATTTGATTCTACATAACTCAATCATAAGGTTTACATGTTTTAACCTAGTTTTTAAACATATAATCTCATAAGTGATTCAACCCCGACTTGAGGTTTTACACATCATAGTAATTATTTATAAGGGATATAATCACATAATTACCAAGAACAATCATAAACACTTTTTCCCCATTTATTCCCAAACCTATGAATTTTCATACAAAACATCAATGGTAAAAATATTTTCTAAAACATTAATCTGAAATGAAAAATAAGAATATATTATCACATAGTAATTCATATTTAAAATCCATCTTTAAAAATATTTTCTACGCATTTCCTAAAAACCACTAAATTTTATAAATTGACAAGATGGAAATCAAATCACATTTTCTTAAATGCCACAATTCCTTAAAAAACAAACTATAGTCAAATAATGATTCAAACCCATAATTTAATAGTTTATCAGGAATAATTTGTCAAAGATCATTATTTTAATATATTTTAATAGATCATATAAAGATTATTCCATGATAGGAATAGTTTTGATCCACCTATCAAGATGTTATTTTCTTAGAATTCCCAAAAACCTTCAATTTAATGATTCTTATGGGGATAAGTGACAATCCATATCACCAAGAGGCCCTTTAATCATTATTTATAAACCAAATTAAATAACGCTCTTCTAAAGGGGATTCAATATAGTGTATTCACATTTGGAACGACCTCCATGCCATTTTGGAATGGAAAATATTTTTTCAAACAGTGCCCATTTGACTTTTATTTGAATGTTCATGGAATAAGAGAGTGGAACATGCACTATGAAAAATAGAACATCCATATATAACTCTCTAGTTTATATGTGTTACATGAGAAGAGTTCATAAGAAATTTTTCCAATGAGTGGCATGGTTCCCAAGCCATTTTTTCATGTCCCATGTCAAACATTATAAATCCTTTTATAACACCTTAAATATGATAATTTTATATTTATAGTTTTAATGAAATACTTATATTACTATGAAATTTAAATAATCTTATGAAATAAGTCATGTAACATACCACAATTATTTGACTAATTGTTTAATCCTATGATTCACAATTCCTTCATCGAACCTTCATTTCAAAGGTGTTCTAGGGTTGAAAGATCTTGGGGTGAAAGAATATCATTGAAGTTCAAAAATAAAATAGAATAACCCTCCCTTATTATAATCACACGTAATTTTACTTCCTCCATCCTCAAATAATTCCATAAAACCTCCATAAATATTTCCCATTTCACAAACCACACATTTATCTTAATTGATTCCCCTAACTTCCCCATAATTAACCAAAATTAAATAATCAATTATTTTGATCTCATGACTACCTATTAATTCCATGAATCAATTATCTAAACCCACTTTTTTGTATCATTATATCTATATTCAAATTTAAACTCCCAAATATCCTCTTTATTAAATAAATAAATTCTTTATCAATGATATGAAAAGAATTTACATTCAATGTTCATCATTTCATGTTAAACCCTATATTAATTCCCACAAGATAAATATTTAGTCGACATAATTAGATATTTTCAAAAATAATGGGAAAAATGATCCACATTCTACTATTAAATAATAATATTTTAATTGAACTCATACTCACTGAAACTTCAATTAATGAACTAAAGTCACAATCCTCTTTATTAAATAATCATAAAATATGAATGTTATAACGGCATTAAAACACCACTATATATAGATAACTATAAATTCTAGATCCAAATAAAAATCAAGATCCCAATTAAGCGTATTCATACTATATCCTAATAAATATAATGATTTGGGAATATGAAGTACCCAAAAATAATATGTACCAATGAGAAGGGGGTTGAATCAGTGGCATTACATTACAATTTACTTTAAACTAAAATTATCCTCTCTGACTTATTAGATTTTAAATACTCTCAAAATTTATATCTCACTCATACACATATACAATATAAATATAAACAAACACAAGTAATACATGGTTTTTAAAAGTTTCTCCCATGTGTTGGAGATTATATCCTTATTATGTTCAGGTCCATTCTGAGAGATAGATTTTCCACTAATATAAACAAAGATTACAAGTGGTGTAGTGAGTCATCATCCTTTACTCAAAAAAATTTCTAAATGATTATGTCTTGTGACACGATAAGATTTTAAAATAATAACATTATGTTTGAGAGTGTATATGACATGCAACACTAAGGTGAAATGAACTGTGATATACTATTTAAATACGACTATTATAGCCTAACCATTAAAACTATCAGAATGAATAGGATTAAAAACTTTTTGAAAATTATGTATAAATATTTTAGATGAATAAGATATATTTGTAAATAAGGTCTAAATTTTCATTAAATTCTTTATATGCTATAAAAATAAAATTTTCATCAAAATTAATTTTATTGCTTTTTGTTAGAATATAATAAAATCACTTTCTAATAATTTTAGAAATTTTATTTTAAAAAAATAAATTCATTTCTTAAAATCATAATATCATAATTAAATTCGGATAAAATTTAGGGATTTTTACAAAATAGTGATTTTTTTAATGAATAGTTAAAAATACCACATTTTGTAAAACATCCATTTCTTTTCAATAAATTAAGTAATTTAAAAATACCTTTTTTATTTTAATATTATTTAGAAGTAAAAAAATTATTATTTATTTATATTTAATCTAATTAATTCCATTTTAATCTTTTTTATACTGTATTTTGGTATAAGTTTATTTTTTTGGTTTAAAATGCATTTTTGTAAAAACTATTTTTCAGTTCATAATGTTTATCCATTTTAATTAATTAAAAAACCCAAATGGGGAATGATTGAAGGGAAAATTATAGATTAAATATCTATATATATGATTTTAAATTCATATAGTGAGTGTTACTAGTCATAGAGTTAATGTAAAATCATCTTTTCCTTGAAGAATTCATTTTCTAGAAAACTATTTTTCGTTACACATTACGAGGTTATTTAAAATGAATTTCAGCCACTTATAAAGATTGAATTTTTAAAAATGGATTTTATATTATGAACTATAATAATTTATATTATTTAATATTTTTAAATTAATTATTAGTCATACTGAATAGTAAAAACATTAAAAAATCATCACCACGGTAAAAGGGTAAATTAATTTAACTTTGGTCAAAACAAAATTGATAAGGCCACCATTTTTCCTTTAAATTATCATCACATGAATTTATTCATACCCTTATAAAATTAATCTATTGATTCATTTATTTATGGGACAATGTTCCATGAAAATGACCTATATGATAATTTAAGTGAAGAAAAAGAGAAATTATCACTCTATTTTCATTCAATATATCTTATATGTTCACATAGTGATAAATATAAGTGGTGAAGAAATATTATTTATTATTTTCAGTAAAATTAATTTTTTTCATGTTGGTAAATTATTTTAAATTTTTAGTGATTATATAGTTACCTTAAACGCTTATACAATGATGGCATAGCACTTGTGCAAAGAGTGAAAAATTAAAGGTATATAATTTTAAAAACATTTAAAGTAATGTATTGGGGATGAGTTATAGATTCCAAAATAATTTTATAGTAAAATTTATTTTTTATTGATGTTTGAGTTGATTATACTAGAATTTAATTTTTATCTTCATATCTTTAAATTCAAATTAAAATAACAGTTTCAAAATTACATTAATGATATTTCATGTTAAATAATATTTTATTAAATGATTTAAAAATCCTAAAAATAATGAAATATAAATATTAATATGAAAATTTCTCTAATATTTAAAAAAAATCATTTATTATCCAATTATAATATTATATGTAAATTTATAACTCTTTAAATTTGAAAAAGTTGTTACCATAGTTGAGGATAAAAAGAGTTTATTGAGGGTTAAACCAAGATAAAAGAATTAGTTGTTAATTAAACATGTATAAATCCTATTATATGGATATATTAAAACCTTATACTATCCTATTTTTGAATCCCTCTCCATTTGGAATTATTTTAATTAAGTATGACCTTATTATAATTTAATATTTTATAAAATTCCAAAACTGCCTCTCCCCTCACTTATAAAAGGGAACCTCCTATCCAATTTTCCTCACACTTCAAGAAACATTTTTTTCAGGAAATAATTATCTAAATACATTCCTTAAATACCTACCCAAATCAAAGAGTAATTTTTTTATTATAAATTCAATCAAGGAAGGCTTTAGGCATAATCATAAAGATGTTGTTTGAAGAAGAAGAATTGTTTTTAAACAAGAAATTATGGTTTTATTTATCCTTCCACCTCCATCAAATATTATTAAAACATTACAATATAAAAACATAATTATATAAAATTTAATAAGATTTTATTATTTTAATTGAATAACCTCTATCATATTCTCTTCCATAAAATGGGAAATTAAAACATCGTTTATGTGTACGGTAGACTAACATCTCACGAACCAGTGAAATTCAATTTCCATCACCTCCTCTTAAGGATGGTTATAATGATGCATTTAATATATATATATATATTAAAGAAATATTTATCATTTTTAAAATATAATACATCATTTACTTTCTTACCATCCCATCACTAAAAAATGATAATGTCGTTCGTGTGTACATGTGGACTACTACCTCCACAAAGCGATATAGTTTTTTTCTTATCACCACATAACTTTTATAATATATATATATATATTTAAATAATTAATATGGTATTTATGATATTATTATCATTATTTAAATATAAAATAATGACTATATTCTTTCAATAATGATGGTAGAATGGAAATGTTACTCATACATATGTAAGACCTACCATCTTCATGATTGTAATGTAGTTTATTTTTCAAAACTGTATTTCAAGCTTGGTTTTAGAAAAGTATAATTTATGAATAAAAATGATAATTATTTAATTATTATTGTTATTTATATGATTTAACAATGACCTTATTGATCGTAATGAATCTATCGATGTCATTATGGACATATGAATAAAATATCGTCAAAACGTATGTTATGAACTTAACTAATTAAGTAATTAAATATAAAATTGAAATAAATAAAATAAAATGATTATTAAACATAGAAAATATTATTAATAAAGTAAATAATTATCATAAGTTAATTATTTATGAAGATAAGGAACGTACATGATGATTCAGACATTGGGTATGAGATTCCATCACAATTTCCTTTCATTGAAGCATATTTAAATGTTATACACCAATTTATTTTATATAGTGTGTATACTACTATTTGACATGTTATATCATGAATCCTTAATAATTATTGGTATTTTGAGATTCAATTAAAATTATTTCACCTAATGGGATTTGGATTTAAAATTACCAAGTAGTAAGTAGTTCTATAACTCAATTTCTTTTCATTGGGTAATAATACTTATTAAATGTATTTGATATTATAATATTATGTGTGAAATTAATTTTTATTATTTATAATTTACTTTTAATATATATATATATATATATTTATATTTAATACACATAGTCAATTATTTGATTAATTATCACTTCAATGATATAATCTTTGTAAGAGATTTCATCTCAATTTTTACTTTATTGAAACATATTTTGTATTATAAACCTATTTATTTTTATGATTTGTATCTACTTAAATTTCAATATTTTATATCATGAATCTATTTATATTCATGTTATTTAATTTTTCATTTGATTTTATTTCTTCTATGGGGTCTATGATTCAAATTTTACCAAAGCATTAGTGGTTTATGATTTAATATAATTTTAAAAAATAATTTTTATATAGAATTTTACATTGAAGGAAATTATTTTATAATAGTTTAATAGAAAAATTTAATTTTTTTATCCTCTTTTTATTCATTAAATTTTCAAGTAATATTACCATTTTCATCTATATTATACTTATAATGATTGAGAAAATGTTTTTAATAAATTCCAACTTTATTTTTACTTTCAGTCGAAAATTATTTTTCTTCCATATCCAAATTTTCCATAAAAAGTTTTAAAGAATATTATAATATTATCCAGTGATTTATTAGAGACATTTTTACAAATTTTTTACTTTTTAAAAAATGGTTTAAATTGAATCTTATTGTAAATTTCCTAAAAAGGTACTTTTTAACTTGTTACAGAAAATGTAAAAGGAATATTTATTTTAATTTACTCAACAAGAACTAGAATTTCATGCCATCATGTCCACCCATTTATTTTAAGATTCATTTAAAAGTATCAAAATTATTTTTCAATAAAAAATTAACCTATATTTCTAGAAATTTTTAGTTTTTAAAATTTATTTTTTAATTGAAAAGGGGGTTTTCCTCTAGAATGTTTTTATGATATTTTTATGGTATTACTATTCAAAATGACAATAACCATTTATTCCACTAGGTATATGTTGCAATGACACCATAATTATTCTTTATATAAATGGTTTATGATCAGTTTTACCAAGTAAAGTATTGACATTCACTTTCTTGGTTAATTTTGTAGTCATTAACTTTTCCATGAAATGTTTACTTTATTGTGGTCATTGGACATTATATTTATATTAAATATATATATTCTTTGTATAATATATTTTATTATTGGATAAAACATATACCATTTTTACATATAGTGTTTTATTATGAAATTTATTTGGTTAAATAAGAAAAATTTTGATAAATATATATTCCATACTCAATATGGATATTTGTTAATAAGACATATTATTTATAAATTGAATTGATAATTCAATATATGAAGAATGAATTTGACATTTAGTGATGTGTGTCACCTAATTATAGATTTTCCCTCAATACAACAATAGAACTCATGAGAAAAATTAATAAGCTATAGTTAAATGGGTTTTTGGTGCATACCTACCCATTGATTAAATTTTCTTATAATAAGTTCTTAAAGGTAAGTATATTATATTGTCGGAGATCATAAATCCTAATATCAATCATTTCCTTCATTGAGAATTTTATTGTTGTCATCCATGAGATTACAACATTGATTTTATCCATGGATGTGTTTTTTGATCAAGTTATTAATTAAATGGAATGTTTTTTAGTTATTTACCTTTCCATATTATTCATTCCCTATTAATTCATGTTATATTCCACTATATGTAACCCTTACTAAGCATCTTACATTACCCTTTATTTTTTCCCTTCCTCATGATATAAAAGAGGAATCTTTAAATGAAATCAAGGATTCCTAATACTTACTTTCACTATGTTATAATTTATTTTTTCAAATTTAGTGAAATAAGAAATTATGTATCTAGTTTAATAAGACTATTAACTATTCAGTACTTTGGGATATGATAACTTGTATCTTTTGACATTTTAATAAATTGACCACTTCTTCGGGGCTACTAGATTCAGGGTATTTATAGTTTATATCAATGAAAGTTTAGTTGAAACATTGCGAACTAGTTTTAGGAAAATATTTATTAGTTATAATAACCTTATAAATGACTTTGAGAATAAGTCTATGTATATTTTTTTGGATAATACAAGTGGATGTTGTTTTCGAATAGATGCATATAGGGGTAATTATCCTAAAAAGAGTTGATTGATTATATATTTCCCATCATTATGGTGCTCGATGAGTGTTCCCTTACTGAACACCTATTTTCACAATCCTAGGTTATATGCTTGGGTTAATTTACATTTTTCTCTACAAAAAATTATGATGAATTAAAGAATATAGCCTATGGAAACCTATTATATGGGATAAACCTAAAGTTTATTGGGATGATATTTCTAGGTTAAATTGTGAGTTTAAAGGAATGGATACCTATTATGAGGTTTTATGTGATGGAAGTTTAAAATGATTATAGATATTTTAGGGGAAAATTATGGTAAAACAACCCTTGGGTATAGTATGTTTTTTAGTGAAAATTTTATTTGAAGAATGTGGATTTAATATTTTATTTAAATATATTTAAAGGTATTGATAACCTTTATGTTCAATATTATCATTGATCTTAAGGTAATAATATTCATTTAATATATTTTTTTAAATAAATCTATATAGAAAACCTTAGTGGTTAAAAATTTATTTGAGGATAAATTTTATTTTCGAGGATGTTCATCATATTTTTTAGAATGTTATAATAATTATATTAGAATTTTTTTATAAAAAGGAAAAAAGCTAAATTTTTAAAATCAACCCATCACATTAAGATAGGTTGTGGGGCCTAAACCGACAACCGAAGGGTGACAAGGGTGCATCACCTACCACAGACCTATGTGATGTCCTAGTTAGTATCGAATTTTTTACTTAAATTTTTCGATAGATAAATATTATATTTATTTTGTGAAACCTATTATGGTATAAAAGGATTTTTATTTTAATGTGATTAATTATATTTTGAGATAGGTTTTATAGGGTGTAGTTATATATAAAACCATTATGTTTAAAGTAAATGATTATTTGATAATAATGCAATTAGAATTTTAGGTATATAAGTTACATGGTATGATATCTCCTTTGAGGTGAAAACATTATTTAATGTTGATAATATTAAGGTTAAATAAGATATAGGGTTATTTATTTTTAAAATAATATATGTTGATTCTTTGGTGGAAATTTGGAAGTAAAATGTATTATTTCTCCATATGAAGGTTTATAAATTTTTGTTATTATATTACCTTATGGTTACCATTTCTACTTTGGTTAATGTTTAAAGTTAAGATGAATATATTATTATTATTTTATGGATCTTATAATCTATTAAATATTAATTTTAGTGCTTAATTAATAAAAAATTATTTTGGATGTTCATTTCATGGGTAAGTGATGAAGTAGAAATTGATTGAAGCACAACCAAGGGATAAAATCATGCTAATGAAATAGAAAGATATCAAGTAAGTATATTTCCTTATGTTATTAGTATATATGTTATATTAATTCCTAAAATTTATGAAAAGGACCTTGAAACAAAAAAAATTATCCTATTACAATCAGTTTTGATGAATTGATGGTGTTTTCACCCATAACAAATTTATGGTTTTGGGGTTGTTAACGTTCTCTTCCTCATGTCCTCTATCACTCTCTATTGGTCCTTGGGTTTATTTTTTACATCTATTTTAATATTTTCACTTCCAATTAATGTAATACTATTTTGAAACATAGTTTTGTGTTATTCTATAAGACATTCACATTTTTTCCCTATTTTTTAAGAGGATGTTTGATTGACCCTTTTATTATGTGGGTTTTCCACAAAGGAATTTTAAAATGTCGAAACTGTTATTTTTTTGAAAAAATTAAAATTGAACATATCAAATTTATTTAATTTGGTTATAATTTAAAACCTGAATATTTTAAATTAACAATATCAGGTTTTATAGTGTGTACAACATGCAACATCGAGCCTAAACAAATTGTGATATACTATTTAAATGTGACCGTTATAGATTAGAATTAGTGGTATGACTTGAATAAAACAATTATTAAATAAATTCATAAATATTTTAAATGAAGAAAACATTTGCTAAATATGGACTAAATTTTTAGAAAATTCTTTACATGCTCCAAAGATATAGTATTCATCAAAAATGATTTTACAAATTTTTGTGAGAAAATATAATGTAATTTCTTTTGCTAATTTTTTCAATTGTATTTTATAAAAAATAAATTCATTTTTTGAATTATCAAGTAAAAAGTAAATTATTTTAAATTTTAGAGTTTTTCTCTAAAGAGTGATTTTTCATTGAATAGTGAAAAATACTACTTTTTTTAGGACTATCATTTATTTTCAATAAATTAGGTAATTTAAAATTCCTATTATGTTTTGAATTTGTTTTCAAATTAATATAATTAATATTTAGTTATATTTAATAAAATTAATTTCATTTTTATCATATTTATACAATATTTTTGTGTAAGTTAATTTTTAGAATTAAAAATGCCTTTTTTTAAAACCTATTTTAAAGTCCATAATGTTTCTCCATTTTAATTAAACAAAATATACCCAAATGAGGAATAATTTAAATGAAATTTATATATTATATTATATATATATATATACTAAATTAAATTCAAAAAATGAAGGTTACTAGGCATAGAGTTACCGTAAGATAGTATTTTCCCTAAAAAATTCATTTTCCAAAAAACTGTTTTTCATCGCAATTTGTGGGATTATTATAAAAGAATTTTTTTCAAACATATAGATATTAAATTTGTTAAAATGGATTAAATATACAGAATAATAATAACTTATATTATCTAATAAGTTCAAATTTATTTTTTTCATAATGAATAGAAAAAAACTGTAGGAATTTTTCACCATGGTAAAATAGTAAATTGGGTTAACCTAGAAAAAAAAATATGGTAAGGCAACCATTTTTCATATAAATTTTTATTATATGATTATATTTATAAATTTATCATCTTATTCTTGAGAATAAATTATTTATGGGATAATTTTCCACGAAAATGACCTATATAATAATTTAAGAAAAAAAAGACAAAATGTTACTCTCTTTCCTTTAAATATATATTATATGTTCACATGGGGATAAAAATAAGTGGTGAAGGAATATTATTGGATATTTTTATTATAATGAATCTAATTTTATGATTGTAATTTTTTTTAATTTTTAGTGATTAAATATTTACCTCAAACACATGTACAACGCTGACATAGCGCTCGTGAAAATAGTGGAAAACTAAAGGTAAATAATTTTAAAAGTATTAAAAGAATTTTATTTGGGATGAGTAATATATTAAAAAAGAATATTATAGTTAATAATTATTTATTATTGATTTTTAAATGTATTATATTTTAAATTAAATATTATATTCATGTCTTTGAAGTCAAATTAAATAATTTATGTTAAAAATGACTTTAAGGATATTTTTTTGTTAAATGATATTTTATTAAATGATCTAAAAATGACAGAAATCATTAAAGGGGGAAATTAGTATTATATATAGTCTAAAATTTCATATATTTCCATTAATTATCCAATTTTTATCTTATATGTAAAATTATAACCTTTTTATTTTGAAAAAGTTGTTATAGCATTTAAGGATAAAAGCGAGTTTACCAGGGGTTAAACTAAGAGATAAGGGGTAGTTACTAATTAAAGTTTTATAAATCCTATTGGATGGAAATATTTAATCATTATATTATCCAAAATTCTAATACTTTTCCACTAGTAAGTATTTTAATTGAATATGTCCTTATTATAATTTAATATTTTAAGAAATTCCAAAAGTGACCCTCTCCTAACATATAAAAGGTACCTCTTATTATATTTTATTCATGATTAAATAATGATTTGGTATAAACATTACCTAAAAAATTCCCTTAAATGAAATCCCAATATCCTAGAGGCCTTGTTTGAATCATAAATATATTTATGTAATTTTTTAGTTGTAATACTAAAGTGGTTTTCCGAAGAAGAGGTATCATTATTAAATGAGGGTTCTTGTTCTATTTATTCTTCCACCTAATTCATATATTATTATGAAATTACAATATAATAACATAAATAAATAAAATATATAGATATTGTATTATTTTAATGGAATAACCTATAATAATATCCTCTTCCATCAAATGGGAAATGAAACAATCATTAGTGTGTACAACAGAATACCGACTCATGAACCTACATAATTCATTTTCTATAAAAACCTATTACAATTTTTTTTAATGATCGATTTAAGGTTTATATATTTTATTCATGAAATATTTATAATTCTTAAAATATACTGCAATATTTACGTTTTTACCCTTCCATTCACTAAAAATTGATATTGTTGTTTGTGTGTATGTGTTGACTACCACCTCCATGAAGCGATCTGGTAATTTTTTTGTCACCACATCACATGGATTATATATATAAGTTTATTTAAAGAAATAATATTTTACTTAGGATATTATTATAATTCTATAAATAAAAAATAATACTTACCTTTTTTCATAATGATCATTGAAAAATGGAAATGTTACTCATGTGTATGTACGGCCTACCTTCTCTATGATTGTAACATAGTTCATTTTTCATAACCATATTTCATGGTTGTTTTTTAAAATATATTTCATATATAAAAATGAAATTTATGTAATGATTATTTTTCTGGATATTATAAAATAGTGACATCATTGACCATAGTCAACCTACCGACGTCATTTTGGACATATGAACTGAATATCATCAAAACATCTAATATGAACTTAATTAATTGAGTAATGAAATATAAAATGGTAATAAATATAATAAAAATAATAATAAACATGAAAAAAAATTAATAAAGTAAATAATTAACAGAATTTTATTATTTTGGATGATAAAGAATATGTGTGATGAGTCGGACATGAGTTAATGGATTCTGTCTGAATTTCCTTTTATTGATTCATATTTTAATGTTATGCACCAATTTATTTTTTATTGTGTGAATATGACCTTTTTAAATTTTATATCATGAATCCTTAATACTTATTTATATTTTATGTTTTAATTAAAAATATTTCACTCAATGGGATTTGGCATCAAAGTTACTAAGTGGTAAGTGGTTTCATAACTCAATTTCTTTTCATTGGGTTATATTCCATCTTCATTGTATTTTACATTATTAGATTATGTGCATCAAGAATTTTGATTATTTTTTATTTTGTTTAAAATTGTTTTATATGTATTTATATTTGATACACATAATCAATTTATTGATTATTTTTCACTTCAACGATATGATATTTGTAATAGATTTCGACTCAATTTCCACTCCATTAAGACATATTTTGTATTATAAACCTATTTATTTTTATGCAGTATATCTAATTATCATTTCATGTTTTATATAATTAATCTATTTATATTCATGGAATTTAATGTTTAATTTCACGTTATTTTTTTCATGGGGCTATGATTCAAAATTTACCAAATCCGTAAGGGTTTAGGTTTCAATCTCATTTTAATCATGATTTTTTATGCTTGAATTTACATTCAAGGGAATTGTGTAATAATTGTTTAATAAAACCATTTAATTTTCTTATCCTCAATTTATTCATGAAATTTTCAATTAATATCACCATTTTCCTCTCTTTGGTACCTAAAATGATTAATAATATTTTCAGAGAAAATGCAACTTTATTTCTATTTTTGGTCTAAAATGATTTTTCTTCCATAACCATATTTTTCATAAATTATTTTAAAGAATATTTATAATATTATAAAATGATTTAGTAAAAATATTTTTACCCATATTTTACTTTTTATAAAATGGATTAAAAGGAATTTTTTTTTCATTTTCTAAATAAGGTATGTTTTGAATTTTTCCGAAAAATGTGAAAGGAGTATTTTTTTTAACGCACTCAATATGAATGGAATTTTCATACCACCATGACCATTCATTTATTTAATAATTATTTTATAAGTATACTGTATTTTTAAAAATAAAATACTTTTCCTAATATTATAGATATTTTTAGGTTTTAAAAATGATTTTTAAAATGAAAGAGGTGTTTTCCTCAAGAATGTTTTACTAATCTTTTTATGGTATTAATATTCATTAACAATGAAAACCCTTTATTCTATAGGGGTTATATTATAATAATACAATGATTATTCTTTATATGGATGGTTTATGATCAGTTTGACCAATGAAATTATTGATATTCACTTTCTTGATTAATTGTTTAGTTATTAACTTTTCTTGATACATTTACATTTTTATGGTAATTAGACATTCTATTTCTATTTAATATCCATATTTTTACATCATGTATTTGTTATTTCCTAATACATATACCATTTTTACATAAAATATTTTACTATGAAAGTTATTTGACTAATTGGGGAAAATCATGATAAATCTATAATCTTTTCTCAATACGGATATTTATTGACAAGACATGTTATTTATAAGTTGAATAGATCATTAAATATATAAGTAATGAATTAGATAAGTAGTGAAGTATGGGGTCTGGTTATAGATATACGCTTGATGCACTAACAAGTATCATGAGACAAATTAGTAAGCTACCATTAAATGGGCTTCTGGTATATACATACCCATCGATTAAACTTCCTTGGTATAAGGTTTTGACAATATAGATATCATGATTTCTAAGATCGTGATGTACAATATTAAGAATTTCCTCCATTTAGAATTTTTTTTCATCATCCATTATATTATTACATTTATATTACCCATGAATGCACTTCATCCTCGTGTTATTGATTAAATGGAACATGTTTTCAGTTATTTTCCATTCTATATTGTTTATGCCTTATTGATTCATGATAGATTATATTGTACGTAACCCTTAATTTTCATCTAAGATCACAATTTATATATTCCATTTTCACCATGATATGAAGGAGGAATCTTTAAATGAATTTAAGGATACATAATATTTACTTTTACAATGTTGTAATTTATATTTTCAAATGTATTGTGAGACTCAAGTATATATCTAGTTTTCCAATATTAATTAACTCTTTATTCATTTAGGATGAGATCGTTAGTATCTTATGCCAATGTAATAAATTAAATAAATATTTTGGGCTACTATATTAAGGATCTATACATGTATCTATGTAATTTATTTTACTAGTTACCATAAATTTATAAAGTCATTACTAAAGAGATTTTGAAATATCACTTTAACTCTAATCTCTTTCTACAACAAAAATTGTTCTGCATCTAAACCTTTTGAGTAATTGGAATCAGTATGTTCTCAACAACACAATTTCAAATACTTAAATATCCAAAACATCATTTTCTTGTATCTCAACTTGATAATATTCAAGAATATATGCTCTTCCTTATCTATTATGTAATTATCCATAATCACGGATTTTCTTCTTTGACCAAATAGATCTTATGGAATGTTTAGGTTAGGATATATGTGTCTTTTTATTTTAAATAATCAAAACAAAGCTTATAATAATATCCCCCATTAGTATAATAATACACATTATGATAAATATAAGGAACATGAGCTCCAAATTTTAGGCCTTCCACCTTTCTCAATTCTTAATCAACTACCTTCAATGCCTTTAAAAATATCAGAGTCTGACTTCATCAGATCCTCTAAAAACCTTGGTATCAACTCTATTCAACACTTTTAAAAATATTATCATGAATCATGACTTAAACATCATTAATTTTAGTTAATTAATCCCATCTCGGGATCATCACATTGACTATGAATTCATAAAAATTTTATATGGAATATCTTGGAATCTTCTAATTATTTAACTTCCATCGGCTTGAGAAAATTATAATATGGACATAATTATGCTTATGCTTTTGGTTCTACAACCACCTCTACATTACTCAACCTTCTAGAACATTCATATTCCTCTTCATTTTTTACATAAAAAAATCCATAGTTTTCCCTAAAAATTTAGCAATATTTGAATCATTCATCATCCTTTGGATATTCAAAATTTAATTTGATATTCCTCATAAGATTATTGTTTCCTCCTTTCATATCCCTAACACCACATTCAAACTCTAGTTTATAGTATCTTTCCTTCATGATATATATTTTTATCTCTTTAACTTCTAATCATCTTCAACTTCCAATCACCTCAGCTCCCACACATCTAAACTTTATTGCCTTTTGATTTCCTTAATTTATGATCTTTAAGAATTATTATATTTTTTATCTTGAAATACCTTCCAAAAATAACTTGAAAAAAATAAAATTCAATTTTATATTACTATTTACCATTCATACTAAAAAATATTAGACTTTTAAAAAAAAATTATTTAACTCATCTTGAATCAAAGTTTATTTTGAATTTACCATGATATTTTTTAATTTTAAAAATCAACAAATCATTATCTAACATAGCATCTGGGTTTATCTTCTAAAATATCTTCAACTTATCAAATGTTTCTAACTAATAGAACCTTATTGTAACATGGTAGATTTTGGGACCTATTATCTTTCCTTAAATTTATTTCTATGATTCTAAATAAAATTTTTCTATTCCTTTAAAAGAATTAAAAAATATTAGTAAATGATTCATTATGATATAAACTAAACTATAAAACACTTTATTCTATCATAATGAAATATTATAATATAAGTACATGAAACCATGTATTAAATATAATGGATAATTACATATCATGGATTATTGCATCCATTAAAAGTATATAAATTAAAAGGGTCAATAAATAGAAACAAATAGTATCGTTAAAATTAGGAGATCCCTTGGATCATCTCCACTATTAGTACAAATAAACCTATAATGATAAATACATTCATTAATGTTGAAATTTTTATGAAAAATAATTAATAAGGAATGAGAAGTGTGACATAAGATATGAGGATGAAGAGAATGATTTTAGTAAATCAATATATAGAAATGAAATCTCACCATCATAAATATAGTTATTGGAAATTTGGTTGTTGGGAATATGATAATTGGAAATATGGTCATGGGATATACATAAATATGATAGGTATACTTATGTTTTTAAATTTTAAAATAATATATGTTAATCAATAAATAACAAAACAAAAATATAATATTTAGACAAAATATTTTTTATACATATTTATACATAAAAGTTAAATATTAATATTAGATAATGATACTGTAAAATTCAAATATATTTTTTAATTTCAATGGAATGATAAAATTAAATGGTTTGAAATATAAATTATTAATAATTATGGTATGTTTTTAAGATAATTTAATATTAAATATTTTTTTAAACTGTTTTTAAAGTGTTCTGTATTTTTTGTCTTAATAAAATAAATAACTACTAAAGGTTGAATTTATGTAATGTATTGATAATATATAAAATTTAATAAATTATCATTATTTTAATAGTTATTATTTTTCATGTAATAATAATAAATCTACTTTATGTATAAAATATGTCACAACCCGTCCTCGGGGCCCGTGTCGTGACTACCCCAAGCCCGCCTTCCATAGGCCAGGGGCTGATGACTAGCACCAAGGCGTAAATCCCGATAAACAGGGAAGGAACTGCCTTTGTAAAGTAAACAAGCACCTCAGAGTAAGCAAGTGGAAAAAGGTAATCACTAAGTAAAAACAGAGTACAACTGCAAGTATGGAAAGTAAGTGGGCCAGAATACAAACCCAAACTGAAAGTAAAGTACAACTCAAAAGGGAAAACAACAACTGAAAGGTAAAAGGCCGCTATGCCGAGTTGTCCACTGGAAATACCACCTGAAGGGTGGGTACATATAGCTCCACTGCTCCTCGGGTCCCGCCGTCTGCTCCGAGTACGTCCCGCCCAGTGGTCCTCCTCCAGGTACCGTCCTTCTCTGCAAGCCTCAACCACGGTCAACGCTGTCCGTTGTCTGCAACCAACACAACGTAGTGTGGGCATAACCCATGCAGGGGTGAGTATAAGCTACTCAGTAGGGACCCCGAGACCCCCGAGGGTCTCCCAAAATCCACAAAGGATAAACCACAAAGGAAAGATACAATCACGAAGTAATAACCAACACTGCTTAGGTATATGCCCATACATATACCTAAGTCAACAATTCCAATACGCTCCAACCTCCGAGCCCAAGTACAACTCAGTCCACACAGGAAAGTATACGTATTCCACATAGGAAAGCAAAACGTAATCCACACAGGATAGCACAACACAATCCACACAGGAAAGCAAATAGGATTCAGCTCACAAAGGTTCGATCATGAAGTTAAACCCAAAGCTATTGGGAAACGCCTTCTCCATCAAGTGCAGTGGTTATGCCGCTACAACCAAGCGCTACCCTCTTACCTTGGACTGCTGTAGTTCTCCACCTATCGGGTACTGTGGGCCTACTGTAACCACCAAGCGCTCCCCCGTGCCATTACAACCAAGCGCACCTCTATCGTGGGTCTTCCGCTACAACCAAGCTCTCCCCTGTGCCGCTAAAACCAAGCGCACCTCTTTCGTGGGTCTGCCGCTACAACCAAGCGCTCCCCTGTGCCGCTACAACCAAACGCACCTCTGTCGTGGGCCTGCCGCTACAACCAAGCGCTCCCCTGTGCCGCTACAACCAAGCGCACCTCTTTCATGGGTCTGCCGCTACAACCAAGCACTCCCCTGTGCCGTTACAACCAAGCGCACCTCTGTCGTGGGTCTGCTGCTACAACCAAGCGCTGCCATGTGCCGCTACAACCAAGCACACCTCTATCGTGGGTCTGCCGCTACAACCAAGCGTTCCCCTGTGCTGCTACAACCAAGCGCTCCCCCGCCGGGCTATCCGAAACACACCGAGTCGTTCGATCAGCAGTCGTCAAGTCTCAACCAGCTCTAGGGTTTCCGCACACAGCATGCTCGTTTCGGGAGGGTCCACTCCACGAGTTAAGAGGCTGATACATCAACTGACTTAAAGTCCAGAGTTGATTTATCCAAAAGATGTACCATAGTGGTAATTTTCGAAAACACGGAGGATTCCCGTACGGTTTTCATCATCGTCGCAGTCGAATCCACGGAGGATCTCTGTAAGTCATCGCCATCACAGCTGCAGTAGCAGCCAGCTCTAAGGTTCTCGCACATAGCAAGCTCGTTCGGGAGGGTCCACTCCACGAGCCGAGAGGCTGATACATCAACTAACTTAAAGTCCATATTTGATGTGTCCAAAAGTTCTGTATCGTCAACAGGAACTCAACGTCGCAGACGGCGCGTCAATCGGACGCCCGGTCTGAGAGTTATTGGCTTTTTCGTCCCAGGGGACCGGTTGGTTTTTAAGGAAAACCAACCCGAACATACTCCACCTACGTCCAAACCTCGGGCGGAGTATTCCAAAAGATCTATCTCACTTAGAGGAATCCACCAAAGTCGACGGCACGTCAATCGGACGTCCGAAGCTCAAGATATGAGTGTTTCCGCTCCGAGGGCCCGGTTGGTTTCGTGTACGAACCAACCCGGCCGAACCCAAAGTATTCCAAAACCTTGAGTATGTTAAACATAAATGACTGTCTCGATTCAAGGATCCCATCTCCGCTGACGGCGCGTCGTTCGGAGGCCCGTAGCTCATGTTATGGGCAAAAGACCGAAAACGGTCCGAAAACGGGGGGTCTGGGCCCGGGCCGACCCAGCCCGACCCCCCTGAGTCGGCCGAACCGGGTCGACCCGACCCGATCCAACCCAGCTAGACCCGGTCCGGCCAGGCCAGGGCGCGGCCTGGCTCAGACGGCCGGTCCGGATCGGCTCGGCCGAGCGGCCGAGTAGCGCGGGGGGGTGGGGGTGGTCGCTGCCCCCGCGTGACAGCACCGCGGCCCCCGTGGGGGGCCGCCCTGGTCAACGGAAGCGGAAAAGTCCGCGTACAGCGTGTGCTCTTGAACCGTGCGGTCGCGGGTCCGCTGGCGCTGCCACCGCCGGCTGCCGGCGCCGGCGACCCGTGCCGCCGGTGGCTTCTGCGGGCCACCGGAGTTGCTCTGGTGGTCCGTTTTCCTTCTCGTCTGCGCCGATGTTCCTCCCGGGTTCCGTTCTTCACTGCGGGATCATCAAATTGCCCTTGCGTCACTTTTTTTCATCACCCGCCAAATCCGCACAACAACGAAGAACTGCGGAGGGTTGTCGGGCCGTGTTCGTTTGGCCCGCACCTTCCGCGTTAGGCGATAAAAATTGGGAGAATTAAACAACACATCAAACGACAATTTTAATGAATTAAAATTGTTTTAATGAACCAGTTCTTTAATTTAAAAGAAACGTTCACGGAAATATAGATTATTTCACAACAACCCCTACCTCGTCAAGTCGTCGCATGCGCGTTCCTCGTGGAATTTATTGTCGCGGAAGGTGGGGATCGTCGCGTTGCGGAAGGGCGTCGCGTCGTCGCGGTATCTGATGTTGCGTCGACGAACTCCGAGGTCCAAGAAACAACAGATTTAATTTTCATAATTAAATCCATCTTGAGTTAAAATCCAAAAAGGAATTTAAAGAATCGCAAACACTCACCTCAACGGATGATCGAAAGTTTTTGTCGCGGAGGAAGAAACGTCACAGAAGAACGTCGCGGGAGAGGAAACGTCGGCGTCGCGGCACACGGCGTCGCGTCATCGATTTCCGTGGGTTCGGCGTTCTTCGTCGGAGGCCGACATTCTTCGCGTTCTTCGCGTTCTTCACGAAGGAGGATGAAGAAATCTTGGTTTCTGTCAAATCCTCTCAACGAACATTTTTTCAGAAGTCGTGCGTTGGTCTTATTTTATTATTACGCCAGCGGATTTCAAACAGGTTAAGAAACGAATGAAATTAAATCATAGAATTAATTCAACGAAGAAAACCACCCAATTAATTTAACGAATAAAACCGCCCAATTAATTGGTGCGTTATGAAATTAAGAAAACGCGTCAGTTGACTTTCATAATGATGGGTTTTCGCGGGTGCGTTACTTAGCGGAAAAGAAACGGTGGGGCTCGTGTGGGCCCCACCCCACAAATATCCTACCAAGAGGGTAGGATATTCCTGGATAGCACCCTATCCGCATCAACTCAGCTTAAGCTGCATTAAGTGGCTTCATGTGGCTTCCAAGCAGCTTAAGTGAAATAAAATAAAGTTTGTCGTACAATTTATTTTATTTCTTAACTTAAAACCCAAAAATTAAAAACCACAACCGGGCAAACGCAACTCCGGAAGAGGCGTTTATAAGCAATTATCGGCGCTGCGATTCCATCGGTGCCCTCAGAATTCGATTCCAAGCACCGGTTCAAAAGTTAGAAAAACCCGCTCGTTCGTTCACTGAACGTACCTGATCCAAACTTAAGAAATTAATTCTGGGCACACCGGGCCTCGGAATCAGGCACCGTCAAAAACTGCGTTCTTGTAAAATTCCAAAGAAAATTAAAAAAAAATTCCTTGAAATTTCTGGTTCTTTACATTACTCCCACCAGAGGGCTTTACGTCCCCGTAAAGCTTCAACACAAACTAGGGATACAAAGGCGGTAGAGCTATGCGGTAAGCCACCTCGCCAATCTTGCTGAGGACCTGAAAGGGTCCGATGAAGCATGGAGATAACTTTCCACCTCTGCCAAATCTTCGTAATCCACGTCGAGGTGAGACCCGCATGAAGACGTGGTCGCCATCCTCAAACTCTAGTGGCCTCCGCCTCCTGTCAGCACAAGATTTTTTCCGGTTCTGAGCAATACTCATCCGCTCCTGGATGACCAGGACCTTCTCTGTCATGGGCTGGACCATCTCCGGACCCACAAGTGCTACTAAGATTTCTTCTTTTCCGATAAGAGAAATCTGGTCTCATCCCCTGGATGAACCACTTCCTTTGCCTAATACAGTCAATCCCGACATGGATGATACTAATACATACCAAGGATGACGTCGTAAGGCCTCGACGCTACTACCAAGAGGTCCAACCGTTACTCTCGCCTCCAAGGGTTGAGTCACACTGTCGGCATCAGTGTGTGGTATCTGGGTCTCCTCCAGTAGATGTCTCACAAGTGAGGGTCAAGTCAACAGTCTAAACTGGAACCTCTTAGTAACAACACAAAAGAGGACAGGAATGAAAACATCACAAAGGAATGCGTCTTTTATTATTGCAGCTCAAAATACAAGGACACTACACAACAGAAACAAGGAACTAGAAGTACAAAAGACGTATCCACTAGTTCCGCTCGTGTCCATCTGCTCCCATAGCTCCATGATCGAAGGCCTTAGCTGCCTGAAGGTGAGCTCTCCCATGTCCACCAACTCCCTACGGTCGGGGTGGACCTCCTGGTGGTGGTGGTGGAAACACACCAAAGCATCATCCACCTCCAGCTGCACAGCCAGCTCCCCTGCCATGGCCGCCTTCTCCTTGCGGTCCGCCCTGATCAAACCTCTGCCTCTGCCTGGGGGGCCCTTCGTCCATCTGATGGTCTTCCGTATGGCGGGTCGGGCAGTCACGAGCCATGTGACCAATCCCGCCACAGGAGTAACACTGCCCTCTCATGGCAAGTCGTTGTCCACCCTGAGTGCCTCGCACAAACGATCCATAGTCATGCTGTCGACCACCTGTATGTCTAGTCCTCTTGGAACCCTGCGTCATCTGTCTACTGCCCGCTGCAGAAGACTCTGCCGCATGCCGGCAAGTGGTGGGTCCTGCTTCTAGAGACTGCTCAGCAAAGAAACTCTCCACTAAGAGGGCTCGCTCCAACACCCCTTCCTGAGTCGGAATGTTGAGGGAGATCATTGAAGCCCTGATCTCGTGCCTCTGTCCCTACTCGAAGGTCCGGGCCCGGAAGAACGGGTCCCGTACCATATCTGTGGAGTAGCGCAAGAGATCAGTAAATCTCACCGAGTACTGGGCCACTGTCATGCTGCCCTTCTGCATCTGTAGTAGCTCCTGGATGCGCACCGCTCGGAGGGTGGCTGGGACGAACTCGGAGCGGAAGATGCTCTCAAAGTCCGTCCAAAGGAGAGATGTCTCGTCGTGCACCTGGAGCATCAATATCCACCATCTGCCTATTGCCGCGTGCAGGAGGCTCGCTGTGAGGATCACCATGAGGTCTGCTGGTGTCCTCACTAATCTGAAAACCCGTACAACTGCCTCTAGCCAGTCCTCGGCGGCCTGAGGGTCCGTCTCCCCGCGGAACCAAGGTGGTCGCTGGCGCTGGAACTCATGCAGTGCACTAAGGCGACGTTCATCGTCAGCGGATGGGGCTGGTAGCATCGGTGGCTCGGCGGGTATAGGTATCGTCGGTGCCTCAGCTGTCAAAGGTCCCTGTACCGAGTCCTCGACGCTCGGTGGACTCTCGCCACGCACATCGCTCGGAACCCTAGCTGGCTGCCATCGTGGGGCCATCCTGAAAAGGAAACAGGTGTGCCACGGTCAGAACAGTATACGTGGTGAGCTGACATAAACTAATAACAATGAAAACTTGAAACACACATGCAATCAATTTTTTCGTGCATTAAGTCGGAAATCAGAAGTCAGGGTCCTGGTGTACGGATACATCGGCCGCCGCACCAACACTGGACTCCCTGGACTGATAACCACACCCAATACGCTAAACATTATTGCTTAACATAGAAGAAAGATCAGAGTCTGTGGTAGAACCGACCACCTCTGATACCAATTTGTCACGACCCGTCCTCAGGGCCCGTGTCGTGACTACCCCAAGCCCGCCTTCCATAGGCTAGGGGCTGGCGACTAGCACCAAGGCGTAAATCCCGATAAACAGGGAAGGTATTGCCTTTATAAAGTAAAAAAGCACCTCAGAGTAAGCAAGCGGAAAAAGGTAATCACTAAGTAAAAACAGAGTACAACTGCAAGTGCGGAAAGTAAGTGGGCCCGAATACAAACCCAAACTGAAAGTAAAGTACAACTCAAAAGGGAAAATAGCAACTGAAAGGTAAAAGGCCGCTACGCCGAGCTGTCCACTGGAAATCCCACCTGAAGGGTGGGTACATATAGCTCCACTGCTCCTCGGGTCCCGCCGTCTGCTCCGAGTACGTCCCGCCCAGTGGTCCTCCTCCCGGTACCGTCCTGCTCTGCAAGCCTCAACCACGGTCAATGCTGTCCGTCGTCTGCAACCAACACAACGTAGTGCGGGCTTAGCCCGTGCAGGGGTGAGTATAAGCTACTCAGTAGGGACTCTGAGACCCTCGAGGGTCTCCCAAAATCCACAAAGGATAAACCACAACGGAAAGATACAATCACGAAGTAACAACCGACACTGCTTAGGTATATTCCCATACATATACCTAAGTCAACAATTTCAATACGCTCCAACCTCCGAGCCCAAGTACAACTCAGTCCACAGAGGAAAGTATACGTATTCCACACAGGAAAGAAAAACGTAATACAAACAGGATAGCACAACACAATCCACACAGGAAAGCAAATAGGATTCAGCTCACACAGGTTCTATCATGAAGTTGAACCCAAAGCTATTGGGAAACTCCTTCTCCATCAAGTGCAGTAGTTATGCCGCTACAACCAAGCGCTTCCCTCTTACCTTGGACTGTTGTAGTTCTCCACCTATCGGGTACTGTGGTCTTGCTGCTACCACCAAGCGCTCCCCCGTGCCATTACAACCAAGCGCACCTCTGTCGTGGGTCTTCCGCTACAACCAAGCTCTCCCTTGTGCCGCTACAACCAAGCATACCTCTGTCGTTGGTCTGCCGCTACAACCAAGCGCTCCCCTGTGCCGCTACAACCAAGCGCACCTCTGTCGTGGGCCTACCGCTACAACCAAGCGCTCCCTTGTGCTGCTACAACCAAGCGCACCTCGGTCGTGGGTCTGCCGCTACAACCAAGCGCTCCCATGTGCCGCTACAACCAAGCGCACCTCTGTTTTGGGTCTGCCGCTACAACCAAGCGCTCCCTTGTGCCGCTACAACCAAGCCCACCTCTGTCGTGGGTCTACCGCTACAACCAAGTGTTCCCCTATGCCGCTACAACCAAGAACTCCCCCGCCGGGCTATCTGAAACACACCGAGTCGTTCGATCAGCAGTCGTCAAGTCTCAACCGGATCTAGGGTTTCCGCACACAGCATGCTCGTTTCGGGAGGGTCCACTCCACAAGTTAAGAGGCTGATACATCAACTGACTTAAAGTCCAGAGTTGATTTATCCAAAAGATGTACCGTAGTGGTAACTGCCGAAAACACGGGGGATTCCCGTACGGTTTTCATCATCATCGCAGTCGAATCCACTGAGGATCTCTGTACAGTCATCGCCGTCACAGCAGCAGTAGCAGCCAGCTCTAAGGTTCCCGCACACATCAAGCTCATTCGGGAGGGTCCACTCCATGAGCCGAGAGGCTGATACATCAACTGACTTAAAGTCCAGAGTTGATGTATCCAAAAGTTCCGTATCGTCAACAGGAACTCAACGTCGCATACGGCAAGTCAATCGGACACCCGGTCTGAGAGTTATTGGCTTTTTCGTCCCAGGGGCCCGGATGGTTTTTAAGGCAAACCAACCCGACCGTACTACACCTATGTCCAAACCTCGGTCGGATTATGCCAAAAGATCCGTCTCACTTAGAGGAATCCACCAAAGTCGACGGCACGTCAATCGGACGTCCGAAGCTCAAGATATGAGCGTTTCCGCTCCGAGGGCCTGGTTGGTTTCGTGTACGAACCAACCCAGTCGAACCCAAAGTATTATGAAACCTTGAGTGCGATATACTAAAATGACCTTCTCGATCCAAGGATCGCATCTCCGCTGACGGCGCGTCGTTCGGAGGCCCGTAGCTCAAGTTACGGGCAAAATACCGAAAACGGTCTGAAAACGGGGGGTCTGGGCCCGGGCCGACCCGGCCCGACCCCCCTGGGTCGGCCGAACCGGGTCGACCCGGTCCGACCCGGCTGGACCCGGTCAGGCTCGGCTCGGCCGAGCAGCCGAGCAGCGCGGGGGGGGGGTCGCTGCCCCCGCGTGACAGCACCGCGGCCCCCGCGGGTGGCCGCCCTGGTCAACGGAAGCGGCAAAGGCTGCGTCCCACGTGTGCGCTGGACCCGCGCGGCCGCGGGTTTGCCGGCGCCGCCGCGCCGGCGACCCGCTCTACTGGTGGCTTCTGCGGGCCACCAGAGTTGCTTCGGTGGTCCGTTTTCCTTCCCGTCTGCGCCGCTGTTCCTCCTGGGTTCCGTTCTACACTGCGGGATGATCAAATCGCCCTTGCGTCACGTTTTGTCGTCACACGCCAAATCCGCACAACAACGAAGAACTACGAAGGGTTGTCGGGCCGTGTTCGTTTGGCCCGCACCTTCCGCGTTAGGCGATAACAATTGGGAGGATTACACAACACATCAAACAACAATTTTAATAAATTAAAATTGTTTTAATGAACCGGTTCTTTAATTTAAAAGAAACGTTCACGGGAATATAGATTATTTCACAACAACCCCTACCTCGTCAAGTCGTCGCACGCGCGTTCTTCGCGGAATTTATCGTCGCGGAAGGTGGGGATCGTCGCGTCGTGGAAGGGCGTCGCATCGTCGCGGTATCCAGCGTTGTGTCGACGAACTCTGAGGTCCAAGAAACAACAGATTTAATTTTCATAATTAAATCCATCTTGAGTTAAAATCCACAAAGGAATTTAAAGAATCGCAAACACTCACCTCAACGGATGATCGAAAGTTTTTGTCGCGGAGGAAGAAACGTCGCAGAAGAATGTCGCGGGAGAGGAAACGTCGGCGTCGCGGCACACAGCACCGCGTCGTCGATTTCTGCGGGTTCAGCGTTCTTCGTCGGAGGTCGGCGTTCTTCGCGTTCTTCGCGAAGGAGGATGAAGAAATCTTGGTTTCTGTCAAATCCTCTCAACGAACATTTTTCCAGAAGTCGTGCGTTGGTCTTATTTTATTATTACACCAACGGATTTCAAACAGGTTAAGAAACGAATGAAATTAATTCATAGAATTAATTCAACAAAGAAAACCGCCCAATTAATTTAACGAATAAAGCCGCCTAATTAATTGGTGCGTTAAGAAATTAAGAAAACGCGTCAGTTGACTTTCATAAGGACGGGTTTTCACGGGTGCGTTACTTAGCGGAAAAGAAACGGTGGGGCTTGTGCGGGCCCCACCCCACAAATATCCTACCAAGAGGGTAGAATATTCCTGGATATCACCCTATCTGCATCAACTCAGCTTAAGCTGCTTTAAGTGGCTTCATGTGGCTTCCAAGCGGGTTAAGTGAAATAAAATAAAGTTTGTCGTACAATTTATTTTATTTCTTAACTTAAAACCCAAAAATTAAAAACCACAATCGAGCAAACACAACTCTGGAAGAGGCGTTTCTAAGAAAATACTGGCGCTGTGATTCCATCGGTGCCCTCAGAATTCGATTCCAAGCACCGATTCAAAAGTTAGAAAAACCCGCTCGTTCATTCACTGAACGTACCTGAGCCAAACGTTAGAAATTAATTCCAGGCACACCGGGCCTCAGAATCAGGCACCGTCAGAAATTGCGTTCTTGTAAAATTCCAAAGAAAATTAAGAAAAAAAAATTTCCTTGAAATTTCTGGGTCTTTACAAAATATATATTTTTCCTAAAAAACATTTATGTATTATGTGTGTTTGTATTGAAATTAATATTTAAAAACTATAGAAATAAAGTATAATAAAATGTTATTCATAGTATTAATCCGCATGTCCAAATTTTTTAATAATTTTAATTTCATTTTTAATATAAAAATAAGTTACCAAAGTATATATTAGTAACCACAATAAACAAATATTTTTCAAATTTTTGTTTGCAAAAACTTTGTGTGGTTTTTATCTCAGTAAATTAAATTGATATATTTTAAATCATGAATATAATATTATTTTAAAACATAAAAAATATATATTAAAACTCATTTTATTATTAATTTATAAGAAATATGTATAAAAACACTTAGTGAATAAAAAGACAATTTTCGACAAAAACTGTTTTTTCTATATCTTATATTTTAATTTAAAAGTAAATTTTATAATATTTAGAAATTAAATTAGATTAATTAGAGTCAAAATTGTGAATCATAATTTCTAAATTTGTTAATAAGTTCTTTCTTATATTTGTAGTAAAAAATAATTACCATGGTAATTTTTTAATTAAGGTTAATAAAAGAAATAAATAGTACTTTAAAGTGGATCAAATATTTTAGTTGTTCATGATACATAGACCTTATATAAGACTTTTTCTTGGTTTTAAATTCATAACTACATGTATCAATAAAATTTTATTTCCTAACTCTTCTAACTCTCATGAGATTCTATTTTTACCCCAAACCTAAAATTTCATTCCAAGGAAAAGTCCCTCATTTTCACCTATAAAAGGAGCTCACCTCCACCCTCGTCAAACCAATCAATCCTATAAATTCATATTGAAAACCATAACATTTTTAATCCCCTATAATAACCTTACATGTTTTCCATCCTTGAGTTACAATAAATTTTCCCAAGTCCTCTATTTCAAAGAGTTTTATCAAGAGAATTCTCAAACTCTCAATGTGGGTATTATCTAACCCCAAGTATCTTATTATTTATCTTTCTCATCCATAATCCTTAAAACCTATACTATAAATTTTAATATAATGAGATAAATATAATTTTTATAAAAAAAACTATACTCATGATACTTTCATTTTCTATTCCCCTATTATCCATTCAAAAAATAAAAATATCACTTCCGTTACAAGCGAACTACTACCTCTATATATGATGTGTTTTGTTTTTCATCGCCACCTTTCATGGATGGTCCTAATAATATTTTTAATAAATAAAAAATATTTTTATAACATTACTAATATTTTTTAAATATAAATTAGGTGTCATATTGATAAAAATAATAATAAATGATCACTGTAAATTTAGCTTCTGAAAATGAGCATACCAAGAGGGAAAATGATTTATTCTTTCTAAGTAATAACTTTATATAAATTATATTACTCTCCAAACCCATCCAAATTATGAGTTATAAAATTAATACAACTTAAATAAAGTCATTATACTTATATAATAGTGATATTAAATCTAAACCACTTCATAATCTTACGTATGCATTAATTGTAGCATGTTCTTATTTCGGTTGGATTAACGACAAACATAAACAATGTTATAAATTTACCCCATGGATGACTATGGAAACAAAATTAATGGTAGGATTAGATATTAATTACTAATTAATTTTATGTTTTTTCTATAAAATAGTAATATTGATTTTTAAACTTGATATTAATATACCACTATTTCTTCATTAAAATTATCGAAACATGGTTATTGCCGATTTCATCTTCCCAAATTGTGAGTAAAATTATCAGGGAATGAAATTAAAAATTTATAAATAATTATAAATAATATATTCTAGAACATTGGATAATCTAGTAATTAAAAACTCGGTATTTAATAATGGTTTTTCACATCATCATTTTAAAGTATGTGTAAAACAATCAAAATGGTTAACATGAAAATAAACAATAACTAACTAATAAATATATAAAAAATGGATAATATTGAATGGTATATAGGGAAATATATGTGAACAAGGTAATTAAATAATTTATTAATATATTTATTTTTCTTATACAAGAAGTTAAATCACCTTCATGGAATTTTAGATTTAAAGGGTTTCAATCTCAATTTACTTTCATTGGGCATGTTTCCAAGTTATGAAGCAATTATTATTTTATATGGTTTATATACAACCCCATTGGATTATATTCCTATTATTAATGTTTATTTCATGGTATTTACATGTATTATCATGAATTCATCCTTATAATCATTTTTATTTAGCTATACCAAAATTGTAAGGGTTCTTCTTTCCTAACTCAATTTTAATTCAAGATTGATATGACTAAATTTCCATCTGGGGAAATTGTTTGATCTTTATCAGTAAACCCATAATTATTTTTCTTATAATCTATTTTTTCATAATATTTACATGTTCTCTTACCATGTCACTTCCCCTTTGGTTCATAATTTTGTTAAAGTAATTATTTTAATAGAAACCAACTTTACCTCTTCATTTTGATCAAGAACTATATCCTTCTTTTCCATATTATTTATTTTTTTATATGTTATTATATATAATTACATTACTATTTAATTTATTTTTCTATAAAACCCCAAAAATTCACTCCTATATCTAGTGTTAAAATCATAAACTTTACATTTATGGATTGTATATCGATGATAGTGACCTGATTCTCAACATCCAAAACATATAACATCAAAACAAAAAAAAAATAGATCACTTACATAACTAAGGACATTTTAGGTTTAGATTTTTGGATAATTAGTAAAAACAATTACATAAAAAATCACCCTGAATTCAAGATTATATCATTCCCACTATACCCATGTTTTATTATTTCATAGTAAGCCATTATCATCATCCATAAGGAACCCTTCTTGAAAAAATTAATTTAACACCATTGTTGATAACTTGTGGAAGAGGAAATAAAGGAAATGTGAGCTTAAATTATCATTAAGGATAACCATAATCATTAAAAATTTAATTTCTTTAGTGATAGTAAGAATGGAATAAGGTTATGATGATATAATCAAAGTGCATGAGTATAAAAAAATAATATTCATACCCATCAATACCTAGATAATTAATCATATAATAAGGAATAAATATTTATCAAAGGAAATAGTTATAGGAATAAATAATCAAGAGACATTTGATTTAACTATAGATCAATGAAATCATTAATAACCCATAGCAAGCATAAATAAAACATATTGGTATCTTGGGACATTTTCTTTATATCTCGTGTTAAACCCGTGTTAGAAATAACTATATCCCAGCTAAATCTATATAGGAAACCCTCTATTAACTCATTTATTATCTAATCTAGATACAAGGATCATTACCCAATGAATTGAAGTATTATCTGGTCATATCTATCATATAAACTATATCAAAATCACCTATTTTTATCTGGTTGTACCTAATATATAAGCAATATCAGGCTCACCTGGCATTATCTACCCATCATATAATTTTTATTAGGCTAACTCAAGAAGTATAACGAGGATCAAAACTTCATATAAGATTTATCTGGTTTAACCCTTCATCATCAACAATTTCCAAGTACCATTAATGAATAAAAAAATTATAATTATTCACTTTTTAATCATAATATAATCAATGTTCTTTAATATATTGATTGACCTATGGAAAAGAAATGGGTTCCATAGAAATCTCATAATCCATCCATATAATTATTAAGGATGGTATTAATATGACATATCCCCATTGGAGTGTAAGTAACATAAAGGGTTTTTTATGTTTATGAATGGAAATATAATTAAAACTTCATTAAAATCATTTTTGAGGTAAATAACATTTTCACTTGAAAATCACTTTTAAAAACTACAAATTTATAAAATTTTGTAAAAAACCTTTTCTTTGAAAAAACCTTGAAAATATATAAATAAAAAATAAAGTAAAATAATTTAAATGATAGGGGGAGAATAATTTCATGTTGTAAATATTATAATAAACATTTTTTAAACATTTTTTAAAGGTATTAAAAAGTGTCCCATTTGTAAAACGTTAATAAATCTCATTTTTTTAAACCTTTTAAAATAATGTCAAAAATCCTTCAAAATATCTTTATAGAATATTTTATATTTATAAAAGAAACATTCTAAATAAATTTTAGAAAATATGGATATATAATACAAAAAATCCCAATCTAAAAAATGGTATAATATCGATATCACTTAAAAAAATCCCGATAATTGTACAATCAATAAGGGAAGAAATGGAAATTAAACATGTGAACCACCTTACTAACCACAGGAGAATAAAATATATTTTTTTCAATAAAATAATAGAATATTATTTCCTCCAAAGTAAGATTTAACATAAACAATCATAAGATAATGGATATTGTAACATAAAGCCTTTTTTTACTTGGGTACACTTAAATTGAAGCCCTTTTAAAGAAGAAATTTAAATTATTATTTAAATATCATGAACATAAGGAGTATCATGCCATAACATGTCAAATAGGTACTAAATATGCCTTATAAAATAATATAAGTACATATAATTAATTGTATTTCCTAATGAAAGGAAATTTGAGATTAATAACCCTTAAAGATATCATATCATTGAATTGAGAGTTAATTAATGAATCGATTATGTGTATCAAATGTAAATCTACATAAAAAGTAGAGACACAACATTAGATAATAAAAATTAATTAAAAACATAATATTAGAATATAAAATAAAATGAAGAATTAATATAACCCAATGAAAATAAACTTAGTTATGAAATTCATTACCACTTGGTACCTTTCCTGTCAAATCCCCTTGGATAAAATAATTCAAATGGAAACTTAAAATACCATGATGCATGAATTATTCATGATATTACATGTAAAAGGGGAATTATATACACCATATAAAATAAATTAGGTTCATAACATTAAAATATGACTCGATAGGGTAGTATATACACCATATAAAATAAATTTGGTGCATAACATTGAAATATTCCCCAATGAAGAAAAATTAAGATGATTTCCCTTAACTCATGTCCAGACATTCTATGTACGTCCTTTAACTCATTTATAATAAACTTATATTAATTATTTTATTATTTAAAAATTGTTTCCAGATTTAATACCATATAATTAAATTTTTTTATTTTTATTTATTTTTTATGACATATTTAAATACTTAATCAATTAAGTCCACGACATTTGTTTTGAGTAAATTTCGTTCATTCTTTAAAAATGGCTTCAATGTGTTGACCATAGTCAGAGTGGTAATTGTTTTAAAATAAAAATAATAATAATAGAATAATAATCATTTTTATAAATAAATTAAAATTATAAAATCATCCATTAATAATGGTTATTAAAAATTAACTACATTACTATCATATAGACGGTAGGTTGTACGTGCGCATTAGTAACGTTTCTATTTTTAGACAATCGTTATATAAAGAAGGTAAGTATTATTTTAAATTTACCTAATGATCCGAATATAATAAATATCATATTATTTATTCATATTAACTTCTTTATATCATCCATGTGATGTGGTGGTGGAAAAGGAATTGCATCTCTTCATAGAGGTGGTAGTCCGCACGGACGCATGAACAACATTATCATATTTCAATGAGTGGAAAGGTAGGAAAGAAAATGATATATTATATTTTAAGAATGAAAAATATGTCATTAATATCATACTTATGTCTTATATATCACATATATTCCTTAACTTTATCCTTATTAACTTCTATTTAAAGTGTTAGTGAAAAACAAATCACATCGCTTCACGAGTCGATAGTCTGTCATACACATGAGCAATTTTATCGTATCCCCCATGTAATATAAATTAAGAATTAATATGTGATATCAAAGTTTTGGGAGTATTATTATCTTTAAAATAGTATATATATATATATATAATTTAAATAATTCATGATAACAATCCTTGAGAGGTGATGATAAAAAATGAATCACGTGGGTTCACAAGGCAGTAGTCCACCATACGAATGAATGATGATTTCATTTTCCATTTTATGGAAGGGGTGAAGAATTTAGGTTATTAAATTAACATAATAACACATTATTATCTGGTATATACAATTTATATTACATTATCATAATTTAATTATATTTTAAGGACGAGGAAGAAGAAATAAAATGGAAACTCTCAGTTAAGAAAGATACCTCTTCTCCAGATAACCTCCTTAGGCTAGCCCCAAAATCCTAAATATTATGGATTTATAATTAAAAAAAGTATTATATTATGTGGTAGGTAATTAATTATGTTATTTGGGTAGCTATTTCTTGAATCAAAAGGATTTTGTGGTGTGAAAAGGAGAAGAAAGGGGTGTTCTTTTATAAGTGAGGTGAGTGGCACACTTGTAATTTTTTAAAATAAAAAGTGATACCCACATTTTTCACATGAAAAAAGATTAAAAAATGGAAAATTAAAAATAATTATACAATATAATTCCTAAATATGACTATATAATATATTTTATACAAGTTTTTAGATCATTTTTACCCTTATCATTTTAGTTCAACCCCCAGTAAATCAGTTTTTACCTAAACCGTGGTAATTAATTTTTACTATTTTTATTATTCATTATGTTCAAAAATTATAATGAACATATTAAATAATACAAATTAAAAATATTAAAAATATTGAATAAATTTTAAAAAATTAAATTCATAGAATTAGAAAATTTTAATATAAAATTAAACCAAAGGATACAATGAAAAATCGCTTTTTTAAGAGGTGTATTTTTTAACCATATGATGGTTTTATGCTAACTCTATGAATAGTAATTATAATTTTGTAAACTTAAATTAATATTTAAATATATCTAATCTATACATTTCATTTAAATAATTCCTCATTAGGGTTTGTTTTAGTTAATTAAATTGGTGAAACATTATACAGTTTAAAAAAGTTTTCAAAAAATTATGTTTTTAAACCAATAAATAAACTAATACTAAAATATAATATAAAATTCATAAAAAAGTAATTAAATTAATTAAATGTAACTAAATAATAATTATGTTACTTTAAATAACATTTAAAACGTAATATTAATTCTAAATTACTTAATTTATTGAAAAGAAATTACATTTTTACCAAAATATATATTTTTCATAATTCACTGAAGAATCCATATTTTCAGAAAAATCCAAAAACATTACTCTGACATAATATTGATATTATGAATTATAAAATTAATTCCATTTTTTAAAATAAATTTTATATAATTTATAGAAACTAATTTCAATTTTTGTGCCTAAAGAGTGATGAAACCACCTTTTAGAAATATAAAGTTTTTTTAGAAAACATTTCTTTTTCTTTCAAATGATTATTATTTTATTTTATAATAAATATATAACCATTTAATTTATTTTATAAATTTTTAAAATATATAATTTTAATAATTTATTGAGTCATATTCATACCTTCTAATTTAACGGCTATTTTATAATGATCATATTTAAAATAAAATTATTTTATGGTTTGTTTAAGCTCTGTGTTGTGTGTTGTGTATGGTATTAAGAATATATTCATTTTTTAAAAATATAGGGGTGTTACATTTTCAATGAACTTGAATTTATTTACAAAATTAATCTTATTTTTATATTTTCAAAATAGTCTTTTACTACTAACATTAAGAAACTTCCCCTCTAATTTTTCTTATTTTTTCAATTAAAATTATATTCCCTTTATTTTATAAAATGTTTTCACAAATGATATCAAAATTATAATGAGTATTTATTATTATTTCTATAAATAAATTTTTATTATATAATAAAATGTTGTCTATCTATTTTACCATCCTTTAATTTTTATTATGCTTTAGTGGGGAATATACTCTAATGACACCATCCACATTCTTTCACAGGATGGCTTATAATTATGAATAATGGATGATTTTTAGGAAACATGATTATTTTCAGTGGTTAAGTAATATATGATGAATTGTGAATGTTTCTAAGTTCTTTTGGAACACATTTATGTGTTTTATCATTACGTGATAGGTGGGACCTATATAGCCCTTTTATACATTGGGTAAAGTTTAATATCTCATGAGAATATTATGGGATATAGGGATGTGAATTAATGAACCAATATATTATAGAAGTCTAGGATATGAATTCCTAACCCACTATATTATGAGATACATGGATGTGAATTCTTGACCAACTATGTTATGGGAAATGGGGAAATTAATTTCTAACCCACTATATTATAGTGAATAGGGAAATGAATTTTTAACACACTATGTTATTGGAGATAAGAATATAAATTAATGACCCATAATTTTTTGGGAGATAGGGGTGTGAATTATTGACCCAATATATTATGATTTTTATGATTATGTTTGTTTCACACTCTAATGTCACATTCTCATTCTTATTCCATGTTCCTATATTTTATAATTTTGTGCAGATTTATGTCTCGTTATTATTTTCTCATGATTATGCACTCTTATTCCATGGAATATGTTTGCTAATTTTTAGGTTATATATTATTTTATCATGACTTGTGTATAACTCTTATCCTTCCATATTATTTTAATTAAATATTTCTCTCAGACTCATGTTTTATAATATTCTTATTCTCTAACCCTTTATGACTCATTGATACATTTTTCCCTTAGTGGTCCTTTGATATCACATATTTCTTATGTTTTAATTCCCTAGGTTATGAATATGAGTATAACCTAGGAAAGATCTAGAAGGGGATATAATATGGTGTGATTATGGAGAAATATTGAGAATAATATTTTTTATATAGCTAATATCAAAGAACACTAAACCTTTGGGTTTTGTGATTGTGAGATTATTTTTAGATATAATGTTTAAACTCTTAAAATAATTTATAATATATGAAAATTTAGCTCGGGACATCTCAGTTGGTATCGAAGACAGTTTGTAAAGTATATTTTGTTTGCACCGAATCACAGAGCACAGGTCTGGGGTGACTCACTTACATATTATACTAACCTTTATGTGGGAATTTTTTATTCTTATGTATTATATAAGGTTTTCTCCCTTTACTATATTTTCACTAGAAAATGACCATTACATAATTATTTTTTATTAACTAATTTCTTTAAAATTAATCTTTCATCAATAACTCAACATCCAAATCTTCATAAAACTCCATGGATGAAATTTTTGGTTTTGGGACATGGGTAACTTCCATATATAGAATTAGGTTACCACAAGAAATATCCTCCAGGACTAGACTTCTATAATAGATTGATTTATCTTTAATTGTTTCCCAAAACAGTCTCACACACAAGGGTGAACAAAAATACAATACCTTCAATAATTTCATAGGTTCTTTAATCTTCCTCTTTTAAGTTCTCAAAAACACCCAAAAAATATCAATATAAAATCTTTAAACATTAAATAAAACTGTAGAATTTCTCAAAAATTAGTTTCTTTACAATTAACTATTGGATAAAGAAATTTTTTTTAGATAATTTCATCATTTAATTATAATAAATGTATGGTCGGTGATTTTTATGTTTTACCCCTTAATAAACTTACTTAATTTTTATTCCCATTATTATTATAACAACGTATTCACATTAAAAAAAGATAAACTAAGATTAATTATCTTTATTTTACTAGTGTTGTATAATTATCTCCCCCTTTTACAAAAAAAATCCAAAGGATATTGGGATGACCCATAATTTTATTTATTAATAAGTAAATGCTAAACATGAAGTTTCATCCTTAACTATTCAATCTCTACCTTAAAATATCTTTAGTGGACAGATTAGAAATATTATCTTTTTTAGAAATGTACTCTAACCTGTCATATCTATTAGAAACTTTCTTCTTTATTAAGTGATATATGATATTAATGTATTTGGATCTAGATTATTTCAATAGGTTAATAGAAATACCCATTAAACATTTATTTTCACAATTAATTTTCAATGGTTTCACAATGTTCACCTTTAAATATTTTAGCTATGATCAAATCCAAAATATTTGATAATAAGCATGTATAGCAGAAACATAACTAGATTTAACTATACTCAAACATACATAACTTCATTTCTCAATATTCTATCTCACATATAATTCTATCAAAAATAAGTTTCCTTGTGATCTTTATTTTATATCATTAAAATATTTATCCCAGTCAACATTAGTGAAGCCAAGCATGTTCAATTCTTTACATCTTTTATACATTATATCATAACTCAAAGTTCCTTTGATATAATTTATAATTATCATGGAAACCAACATATGTAAGTCATTAAGATCACCTTGATATACAAAACACAAAGTTATTATATAAAAAAATATTTAATCTTGATAAAGTAAGATAAATCATACTTCTAATAATCTTCTTGAATTTATTGTTATTTAGAACAATTCTTCATATTTTCTCAACTTCACACCAACTATCATTGGTGTGGATATTTCCTTTGAATATTTCATGCTAAAATTATTGAATAGTTACTTTCCATATTTATACTAATATAAGAGGATGTATTTTTATTTCTATATAACTTGGAATAAAATAAATAAATTTATCTTTTTAATCATTTACATATCAAAATAAATATTTATTTTATTTTAAAATTCCTTATAAACGTGTTCCCTATAACTTATAAAAAATATCATCAACATAGAAAATCATAATTAGATTACTTGTTTATATCTCTTTTTCATATAAATAATTGTCAAATTTTCCTTTAGAAAATATCAACTGTTTCTCAAAACTATCAAGTTTGGAGTAGCAGGCTTTAAGGGAATGTTTTAAACCATACAAGTCTTTCTTCAAACTGATCACCTTGGTTCCATAACTATAAAGTATAAAACATTCAATTTTCTCAATAAAAACATGTTTTCAAGATCACCATTAAAGAGAAAAGAGTCAACACCCATCTGAAAAACAATGTAGTGTTTATGAGGTACAATAGCTAGAAATATTCAAATTGGTTCAAGTTATGAAACATGTTCAAAATTTTCTTCAATTTATATACCATAAACTTATTAATAACCTTTTCAAACTAATATTTCCTTATTCCTTGAGATATCAACTTTTTAGTGAGTATATTTCAGAACACCAACTTTGTTCCTAAAACAAGCTTTCCTTCTGGTCTAGGAATAAGATCCCAAGTGTAATTTTTGTCAATATGATCCAATAATCGATTAATATCATTTATTCAATACTTTTGATGAATAGCCTATGTAATTGATTATGATGAAACTTTCTAAGAAAGAGTTTTTTGAATTTCAAGGCTCAATTTTACTCTGGTATTTTGTGGATTTTAATAACATCCAATAATGTTTTCTGGTTTACCATGCTTTTGTAACTTATGAAATTTCAGTCATTTTCATTCAACAACACTTTCAATATTATTGGAATGATCGAATTAAGTGTTAACTTTATTAGGTTCATGATCATATTCCATTCCACTATTATTTAGAATTTTTCATGATATCTTCCCTTAATTATTCAAAATATCCTTCATTTATATCCTTTGAGTAGGAATATTTTTCATTAAATTTCACATCATAAGAATAAATTAACTTTTGAATCCTTTTTCTAGCACATATATATTTTATAATTTGTTAAATAAACCATGAATACTCATTCTTAGAATATTTACTAAAACTTTCTTAAATTCTATATTTATAATATTCATTGAACAAGGACACTAAAAACCCCACAAGTAATTAATTGTAGGTTTCTTCTTATAACACATATCATAAGGAGTATTATTTGATTCTGACCTCATAAAGAATCTAATTTGAATATGAATATTTGTACTTACTACTTCCCTCTAAAATAATTTTGATAGTTTGTATTCAGTAAGAATGGTTCTTCCATTTACAACCAATATTTTACTATTCCTCTATATAACTCTACTCTAATGGGGAATATAAAGATAATTATATAGTCTCTCAGTTATTTAGCAACATCCATTCTGAATATCTTGAACATCACCAAAAATTCATATTTGTGTTTCATGAACAATACATTAGTCATAATGGTGAAATCATCAATGAAAGTGATAAAGTAAAAGGTTACCTTCATTGAATTATTGTCTCGTTGGCCTATATAAATCAGAGTATATAAGATCATGTTGTCTGGTGAAGTAAATCTCAACATTTTTTGAATTTTATGAGCCAACCTTCCCTTTTGAATTGTTTGAAAATGACATCTATTTCTCTTTATAATTGGATTTGGTCTCTCACTGCATCTTCATTTGATATTTTAAAAATTTTATTTGACTAATATGTTAAATTATTCTATGCCAAAACTTATTTTCATCTTCACCCCTCATGTAGATTGAGTTATTGGATCTCCAATTTGGAATAAGTTACTGATATTTCTTTAACTACTATTGATAGTTCTTCCATATTTCAATTATTTGATGATATAAGTGTTTTTCTTAAATATTAATTCATTATTATCATCAAAATTTTGTCTTATAATCAATAGTTTTTATATATTATCATCAATAAACTAAAAAAATTTGGATTTTAGTTTCTAATATTTATTCTGAGTTATACAAATTCCTCTAATTTTTAAAGAGCTATAATTCCCAAAAATAACTTCCCCATTATAATACTCTTCAATGTTATTCATGGTTTTTATATCACCATCCATATGAGATTAACTGACACTATCAAGTATACAAGGCAAAATTGTCTTTCTAGATTTTAGAGAAACCTCAATAATAAGTTACTTTTATTCCTTCTTTATTTACAATAATTTCTTCTATTTTTAAATATAAGGAAACTATCCTAGAAGAGTAGTCAAAATTTATTCAACATTATAACCCTATTGGTCAAACCATCCACAAATTTCCCCCAAAAAATTGAATCTATAATGAGTAGATAGACTTTATGGAATTTTATTCATAGTTTTTCCCTTAAATTATTATTCATCATCCCAGTGTTTCATCTTTTATTTTCAAAGTCCCCCCCCCCCTCAATTCATGAATATTTCAAGGAAGTAACATGTTATACTAGAAAGTATTGGATTTTTTTCAAAATATTCTATAGAACCAACAATAATCTTCTAATTTTTATCTCTTATATTAATATGATTCTATTTTTTTGAGAAATTGCATGCTTCGTTTTATATTAGGGAGATATTTATTATTAATTTAATATCATATTACTTGGATGTGGAAGAATATTTATCATGATATTTCTTATCCTAAACTAACCCAGTTTTAGTTTTAGAGCCTCCACTATTAGTAAAAATAGTTTTATTTTTTTATTTTAGCAGTATTAAATTTAACTTAGATTTTTAGGTGAACATTATATGTAGCTTGATATGATTCATCTTCAACTTAGATATAATTTTTTAAATCATCATTCATCATTTTCATAGTATTATCAACTTCAAGAAACCTATATTATCTCAGACTTGGCTCTTTTTCCTTTACAATAGGATTTTCATAAAAATCTTTCACTATTTTTTCTTATTCCACAACTCTCAACTTGATTTTTTAAATTTTTTAAATGGAACCATATTCACTTTTGAGAATCTCTTTTTTTGACATTATTATTTTCACCCTCTTTCTTCACTAGCCTAACTTAATTCTTATGTTTAGTATTTTTTTCTCAAGACAATCTTCATGTTTAGATTTAAACATATGTTCAATATAAATATTAGTTTATATTTAAACATATATTCAATATAAATATGTTGACCTTATTATTTACTTCCTGAATATTTTTCATGTTTTTTAACATGATCTATGATGTTTTGAAACTTTTCAGGAACCGCTTCTTCAAAATTAAAAAGTATTTTTTTCTCTTATTTTCTCAATATATTACTATTTTTACTTTTGGAAAACCTTTTATTTAACTAATTATATTTTTTATTTCCTTTAAACTATTACCTCATTCCATTATTTAAATCCCTTTATTCTTTCTCATCATCCTAGTTCTCTCCACCTTCTTTCCTCAGAAAAAATATTGTGGTGTTCCCAATTCCACCACACTTCAAAAATTTCAATGGGATTTTACCTATGTAATTAAATTTTCTTTTCCAGTTTTATTTGAGATAAGATCCATAATCTAATTATACTCTTCATCTTTTTATTCCTTATCTTCCTATTCACTATAGTTATCATCGTCTTCTTCCCTGATTTTACAATTTCTCATAGCTTCTAATTCCATTTCCTAAATGTTCTTATTATAAAATAATAGTTCTTTAATCATCTCATAAGAAAATTTTATGTTATTTAATTCATCAAGAGATAAATTATCTCAAATTTATAATGTAGAAACTTTAGAATCAAACATGTTAGGGATATTTCTCATCAATTACTTGAAAATATTATAATCGTATAAAGTATTTCGAAAACCTATAATGTTTTTAATAGTCTCATTCAATCTTATAAAGTATTTATCAACAGTTTCTTCATCATTAATACTCAAATATTTATACATGTTTATCCATTTCTATTTCTTTTCATACATAAATTGTATATTCCCTTTAATGATTCTTTCAAGTTTTTCCCTAATATCCTAATCATTTTAGAGTCTTATCATATTTTTATATAATTTTACTGATATGGATGTATGAATTGTAATCATTTTTTCCATCAACCTATATGTTCTCCTTATCAGTAATAGTCATGGGAAAAATAAATCCCAATCTATGGAAATCCTAGAGTAGCAACATCAATAACTTCTATGATATGTTAAAGAAGATATGTATTCATCATATTCTCTTATCCATGATACTTTTTCCCATTAGATTTAGGAATACCTCTATTATTATCTAAATTCATATTATTCATCTTCAATAAAGTAAGGATTTTTTAAAGTAAACTTGAGTTATTTTGATACCACTTTAAGTTCCCAGGAATATGATGTACCACTAATAAGGGGGGTTGAATCAGTGGTAATATTTTACAATTTAATCAAAATTATACTATCCTTTTTGACTTTTTAAACATTTGATCAAATTAATCTTTATATTTATACCTTAACCATATAAAAAAAGAAAATATAAATAAAAACAAGGAATGTGTTATTTTATAAGGTTCACCCCTAGTGCGGGTGACTACAACATTTCTATGTCTTCGTCTAATCCATGAAACATATTTTTAAATAATATCCATAATTATTATAAAATTTGAGGGAAGGTATCGTACATTATCAAAAATTAGTATGAAAAGGTATCATCTTTTACCCAAAAGTGTGCCCCAATACTTATGTCTCCCAAAATATTATTATACTGGTTCACACTAGTATAAAATGTTACCACTAAAAAGAATTATAAAAATCACTTTAACTCCATGACGCTTCAATATTAAAAATATATCATCCTCTAAGTCTTCAAAATAATTATAATCATCACCTAATCACAAACTCAATATCCAAAACTTCATTATCTGGAACTTCAAAATCTGGAACATTATCATCTTATCTCTAAATCCAGTGATCACCTAGAATTTAAGAACTACCTCCACTACTTTTTAATGCTATAAAATAAAATCTCTTCTTCTAACTGAATCTTCTAGAACGTGAAAGTCATACTCTCTTAGTATATTTTTATCAAATTAATAGTATAGATAATAAAATAAATCCTACATTTAAATAATCATACATACATTGATAAATATATGTAATGTGGGCTCCCAAATATTATTATTCCACCTTTATCAATTCTCTATCAACTACCTTAAATACCTATAGATATATCATATTCTAAATTAATAAAAGCCTATGAAAATCTCACTATCATATATATTTAATGATTCCATAAATCTCATCTATAATAACAACTTAAACTTCATTATTTTGCATCCTGATGTCCATATCAGTATTTTCACATTGAAATTGACTTCAGATAAATGTTATATGAAATATATTTCTATCTTCTAGTTCTTTAACTCATATAGACCCAAGAAAATCCTAGTATGGACTTTATTATGATTTTATTCCCTATTTTTACACTACACATACATTAATAAATCATTAAAAAAATATTTATCTTCTATTATGTTTATAATTTAATGTATACATATTTTTGTATAACTCTTCTATGAAATTTTTAAATCAGTTATCATACTTTGAATCTTCAAACTAAATCAGACATTCCTCCTTATATTCTAGTGTTATCCTTTAATTTCTCAAACACCTCATTAAAACTCTAGCTTATAGCATCTCACCTTTGTGGTTAAGATTTGGTTACCCTTAATTAAAAAATCATATTCAAATTCCAATCACCTTGTATTTTGTACATCTAAAAATATTTTGATTAATCTTTACTTATCTTCTTATCTTCTTGAATTAGGTAATTTTTTTATATTGAAACGACTTCTAGTCTTAACTCAAACAACTTAAACTCCGTATTCATCATTTTTCTTACCATATGAACTTATTTAAGATCAGTATTTCATTACTTTTCCTTTTTTTAATTTCAATCATCTAGAATCATATATGATTTTCAAACCACTATGATATTTGTAACATTGAAAGATCAGAAAAGAATCATCTGACATAACTTCTATATCTATCTTATGGAATATCTTTAAATTTTAAAAATTTTCTAATTAGTACACCCTTATATATCTATATAACCTTTATAAAAGAATTTTTTATTATTATGTATTATAATATTTTCCCTTTGTATAATGTTTACTAACCGGTGACCCTTACGTAAGGAGTTTTCCTTTTAAAATTTATTTAAGATTATTTGGAAAATATATTTTGTATCCATTTATGTAAATTCATAGTTTTTTCTAATGCCATTGTGTTTTTTTATTAGAGGTTTCTGGGGAAAGAAAGGATGATTGAGGGTGGTATAGTTGAAAAATTTTGAGCTGGAGGAGGGGTGCTGCAGTGTGGTTATTATTTTTGTGTCATGGATAATTTTTGGGGAGTTTTTTTAATGTTTTTTATATCCTCATTCTAGTGTATTAATGGAATTTTCCCTATTCATCCCTTAGTGAATGGTTTGGTAGTTCTTTTGATTTAGAGGTCACTATGATGTAGTTCTTCATTTGTGTCATGTAGTCTCGAGGGTCAATCCATTTTCTATACTAATTTACGGACCATTATGGTGTGTTGTATCAATTTCCCTTTATTTACTTGCAAATATTATAGGATCTCAGGTTTAAATAGGTTTTTGATAAGGAGGGTATGGGGAATTTTTACCATAGTTACCAAAGGATGGTTTGACTCATACCAATTATGATATAACCACTTTTGGTCTACCATGGTTTTAATGAAAATTGATATACAAGATTTTTCATAAATCCCACTTAAATATATTTTTATTACATAATAATATATCATAGTGAAATCCAAAATTTGATCTCAAGGAGGTTTCTCACACACACAATTCTTCTATTATCACTATTTATAACTAAAATATACTACTAAGTGTAACACTAATATAGTAGGTGTGGGTTTAAAATGAATATGTTTTTAATATATATAATAATTTAAAAAATATAAATATGAAAACAGAACAAAAAGAATAAAAAGGAAAAACTATTATTCTTGGGGGTTCACAATTAAACAATCAATTATATTTAATTAAATGTCTCATCATCATACTCATGTAGTAATCAAAATCTATCGCAATACACTCTACCATTAGAAATGTTACTACCCCACACTGAGATCTATTCATGCATTGTAATACTCTCTTGAACTATTTTTAGGATATCCCTTCACAACACATCACCATCACAATGTTACAACATCATATGAAACATTGTAATGATGGTGGAGATGAATATAGATAAACAGGAAGAGGAATTTAGTGGTAGGGAAAAGGGTAAAATCAAATACCATAATTATCTTAACCACCATTTAAATCCTATAATAAAATAATGATAACACATTTAATAACAAGAAACTCAAATATCACTAATTCCCCATCGAATAATGTCAATAGTTTATTCTCAATTTTTATGGCGTTGAGAAGAAGTGTAGAGGGAGAAATATAAAATAGGAAAAAAAATAATATAGGTATAATAACTTATATATATTAAATTTTTATAATAATTCTACATCAAAATAAAACCCTAAAAATCTAATTAAAATGGCCAAAAAATATTTCCAACCACTTTGACATATAGAATGGGTACAAATTTATAGCAATAGAGGTAATTAATTTCACTCCAAATATATATTAAAAAAAATTCATGAGGTATACATATTTATGATATAATTTGTAAAAAATTTCTTCTGGTGAGTTGTTCCCCTATTTCTTTCTCATGTTCCCACTAAATTATATCTTTTTTAACAATATTATCTAAATTTATGTTAGATTTACTTCAAAAAAAATTGTATCCCAATTGAATATTCATATTAACCATATTCAAAATCCTATGAATTTATTTCTTGATATCAACAGAATCAATAGTGGTTATAGTTATGAAACCATTTTCCATTATATGTTCTCTTTATCCATGTGAAATTTCAAATCAATTAGTTCTACCACTTATGGGATATGGGACCATCTTCAAAATTCATCCAATCTAGGAATAGATTACATGGCCTGAATTATGAGCTTAATTTGGCCCATAAATTTTTTATTATGATCTTTTTATAGTTTGATTAAATGTATCCCAAAGGACATAAAATTGTAAAAAATGAATTTTTCAATTTGGATTTGTATATAAATTTTTTTGGAGGAAATAAAAAACTAACCTAAAATAATTAAAACTACAAAAATGTTTAATTTTTATAATTACGTTCAAAATACTTCTAAGAAATTAAAATTTGATAATTTCCAAGAAAATAAAACATTGGTGGGATTAAATCATTGAAATTTAAATTTAAATTATTGAAAATATTGTATTTTTTAAGTCCCCCACACTTATCAATTATAATCCTAGAAAACCATCAAATATTCAAATAAAATCCATACAATAATTGAAAGTGATAAAATATCCAAGGTCTTTTCCTAAACATAATTCCATCATGTCTCATCTATGAAAAAAAGTTTCCTTTCATTTTCACCCCTCACATTTAAATTCATTTACCCTAAAAAATCTATCCATGGACCATCACAACTTACCTCACATTGAATTTTATGTCACTCTTCACTCAATAGATATTTAATCTAGATTTATGATCATACTTGAAAATTTCAGGTATCACCATAGTATTATGACAATTCTTGTATATCCATACCGTGATACATACAAATATTTTCAATCATGAGTACTTTTCTAGGTGAATTTAGAGGAGAGGGGTTGGTGGGTATAGAATTTGAAATCTAAAAAGCTAAAAAGAGTAGTTTAAAATATTAAGTATCATTTCACGAATATTCAAGTAAAAACATAGGAAATACTCACTCAATTACCCTTAAAAATTTACACCACACACACTTTGACATGTTACATGAGTCAAAAAGTGAATACAATTAATGTTTTTATTCAAATTATCCCATTCTTTTTTCTTTTTTCTTTTTGATATTTTTTTGTTCTTTTTCATTTTTTTACATGGAGAATGAGATGAAAATTGAATAAAATGTGTAGATGATAATTAGTGAACTTTATTTTTGAGAGATACACGATTCAGAAAAATAATCATAATAAAAAATTCAATCTCATCTCCATTTGTTTTCCTTTTTTTCTTTTTTTAGAGAAAAAGGAAGATACCAATTAATAAAAATAAATGAAATTTACTCATTCACATTAAAAATAAAAAATGTGACATAAACCTCATGACACCTTGAATTAAATTAAATCTCAAAGAAAACACTTGAATGTTTATACCCCCACACTCAAAATTGAAATGTCCATGAAAAAATAATAAGAGTAAAGGTAGTTAAAGAAAATATGCTTGTACTGTGGCTTAAACCTATAAGGAAATTCAGGGATTCTAAGGTATAACATGGGTAGATGTAAAGGTGGGTATTATAATAAAATATATCTTTCAAAAAAAATCCTCAATAATTTCAAAAACACCTTACGAAGTCAAAACCTTTGAAATAAAAAAATTGAAATATTGGGTTCACACAAAAAATCCAATTTTCTCTCAATAAAGTGTGGGTACTAGTAAGAATATGGAAAAATGTCTAAAAATACCTCCCTATACAAGGAAAACTATTTTTATTCAATATTACATGGGAATGGATTTTAAAAATTTTACAAACTCATAAAAATTATTTAAAATAATATTCCAAGAAAATATTACCACACCAACAATAATTTTAAATCTATTTATTAAAAAATCAAAAAAAATAAATCTCAAAGTAAATTCAAGTGTAAAAAAATGATATTAATATTCATTGAAGATAAAAGTTCCTAAAAATGATAAATGAAAAATAAAAATAAAAATAAAACTTCTAAGAAGTTTTTCACTCCCCCAACACTTAAATTTAAATACCTTTCATTTTATCTTGGAAAAATATAAATATAAGGATAAAAAAACAAAGAGAAGTAAATACACAACCTACGTTTATTCATTAGTGGAAGCCTTGTGTTAATCCCTTATCTTCTACCACTATAAAACTACAATAAACAAAAAAATGGAACATAACAAAAATAAATAAAAAGAAAGAGGAAGAGAAAAGAATAGGGATAAATCTTGGTTTAAACCTCTAAGTATGTGCAAGTTTTTTACTACCATTGGTCAATTATTTCCAAAATTTTATCCTCAATCATAATTTTGATGTGATTTATTGATTAAAAACCACCACATGTGACTTTTAATGGTGTCCAAGAGTAGGAACTGGAATGGAGAACCCCACATAAGGGAAGAAAAGTCCCAACACTCAAGAAATAAGAATGAGATAACTTAAGGTCCATAATGGGAGGGAAAAAAGATATGGGTGCTACCTGTTGACTATAATGTTTTCCTCCTATATATGGTATGATTTTTGTTGTAGAGGAGGTGGTCACAACACTATAGTCTTCTCCAATTATTCTTCTTATGAAACTATTTATATATATTCTTCATTAACATGATTGTTTTAGGATTTCTCCACTTGTTTTGTGCCGTAAATTTTATAAAATCACTTGTCAGAAAATAATTAAACTTGAATAATATTAAAACATGAAGAATCAATACAAAAAACATCTCATTCAAGTAATTCATCTTGTAAATTTATCTCTTCTGGAAAGTCACTATTAACTTTATCTCAAAAATTGAATCTTCATTATCTTCTTCCAAAGTAAGAGAGATTCATATAGGAGTTTGTTTTTTATTATAATAGAAGGTAGAATCACTTACCATTTTAACTTATATAAAACTCGACCAATAATCATTAAAATAATATTAATCTCCCACATGTATATCAACTGGCATGTTTATTTCAAAGACATCCTTGAGAAATGTATGAGAAAGGCAAAATGGATCTAAATTTAATTTGTTCTAGGTTTTAGTAGTTTTTTCAACTTTAAAAATAACCGGATAACTCTCTTCTACTACTATATCTAGTTCATGCTTTAACTGATTCTCCTGGGATGAACATACATACTCAAATATCTATTCTATTTGGCTCTCAAATTTTGTATTTTCTCTTTAAGTACTTACAGATTGGATTTTTCATAATTTTGAAATTATTATTATTCCATCACATTATATTATTTAGTCAATTCGTAATAATTTCAATTTTAATACATCATTCATAAAAGATATTTTTTGGTTTTTTAAATTTGTTCTTTTTTTGTATTTTCTTATAAAAAACAGTTTGTGCAGGTATTATTCCTCTCTAAAAACAGTTCCACGTTATTAGATATTGTTTTTCATGAATTCCACTTCAATATATTTTTATCACCTAAGAATATATCATAGTGAAATTTAATGTTCCATCTCAAGGAGTCTTTTCACACACACAATTCCCATATTGTCACTATTTCTAACTAAAATATACAACTATGTGTAATACTAATATAGTGGGTGGGGGATAAGAATTAATATGTTATTAATATATATATATATATATATATATAAATGAAAAATATCTAAATATGAACACAACACATAGATAATTCATAGGAAAACCTGTTGTTCTTATGTGTTCATAGAGTAACAATCATTGCCCATTAAATAAATTTCTCATCATCATACTCAATATAGTGATCAAAATTTATCATACTACATACTATCATTTGAAATATTTCTACCCCAATATGAGATTTCTACAGGTAGTGTAATACTCTCTCAAAATATTTCTAAGATATATCCTTACCATACATAACCATCACAGTGCTACTCCATCATATGCAACATTGTAATGATAAAGGAGGGGAATATAGATGAATAATAAGTGGAAGCCAGTGTCAAGGAAAATAGGAAAATATCACGCCCTAATAAGTTTAACCACCACTAAAGTCCTATAATAAAATTATTATAACACATTTAAGCATAAGAAACTCAAATATCAATGCTTCCCACCACGAACAAAAGTAAGGGTTAGTTCTCCATTTTTATATAGTTGAGAAGAAGCGCGTGGGAGAAACCCAAAATATAAACAAATGTAATAGAGGAATAACAAATTATATATATATATATTAATTATTCATAATACTATTATAAAAAAATAAAACCCTATAAAGGTAATTAAAATGGAAAAATAATATTTTTAACCCCTTTTAAATGGAAAGTGGGTATAAATTTATAACAATTGAAGTGAACAATGTTTGTCAAAATGTATCCTCCATAACTTTTCACATGGTAGAAACATTAAATTTTACAATTTTGGAATTTTTTTCTTCTATAAAGTCATTCCCCTATTTATATCATGTTTCAATAATAAATTTCATGTTATTTTTATAAGTGGAACCAGAGTTATGATAGGGTTACTATGAAATAAATTTTTTTCCTAGATGAATATTCATATTTTCCAACTCTATTTTTCAGTACATTTATGACATTAATATTAGTAAGATAACATGGGTACATAATTATTAAAAAATTTCGTTCAAATGTTCCATTTATCCATGTGAAATTTCAGATCAACTGAGCCTACCAATTGTGATATGTGGGCACATCATCAAAATTCATCCAATCTGGGCTTAGATTCCAAGGCATGCATTGTGGCTTGATTTGGGCCTAGAATTTTGGGATTAATATATTTATATAATTTAGTTAAATGTAACCCAAATAACATATAATCCTAAAAAATGAATTTTTTAATTTGGATTAGTGTAGAAAAAGGTGTGTCCGAAATTTAAAACTAACTTAAAATAATTAAAATTCCAAAAATATTTTATTTTCATAATTAAACTAAAAATAATTATAAAACCATAAAATGTAACAATTAGCCATAAAATAACACTTTCTTGGAATTAAATTGTTGAAATTAAAAGTAAAATTATTTAAAATATTGTATCTATCAAATATTCTTACCATTCTAATGTAGTGAAAGGTATTGTGGTGTGGTGTCTTTATATTTCCAGCCTATATAAATTTGGAATCCCATATGATTTCCTCTTATTTTCCTTTATTATTTCTTAACACTAAGTATTTAGAGAAACCTTTTTAGTTTCATTTAATCCCTATTGGTAGATCTTGTTCCTTTTCCTTGTGAGTTTAAGATCCTTTCTTCCAAGGTGATCTTCTTCCCCTATTTTATAATCTATACCTACTCTTCTTCAGGGGAGTGAATAGTTGCAGTGTTTGTGCATAGTTTTTTTAGGATTATGGTTAATGGAATGATTATTAATATTATGATATAGGTTCAAGGAATATTTTTTCATATTCTTTAATTCCTATATTTAGTCATATAGATGCTGAATTTCTTAACTTTATTGAGGTAGGGGATCTATGTGATTTCTTCTAACTTTTCTTCTCATTCCTTCTTCTTCTAGACTTGGGCTCTCTCTTGTTTACCTCTACCAGGATTTTCTTCTCTTTTGGTGATGGTTCCCCTTCATGTTGCTTGGCCTCTATTGCGGTCTTATGGCTATAGTTTTTTATTACCTTCTTTTCTGCACTTTGTGCCTTTCCCATTATTCTAGACCCAATATTGGTCGTGTAAAATGGTTCCCTAGATGTCTTTGGATGGTGATGGTGGAGTGACGGTATACAGATTTTGTTTCCCAGGTGTTGGTTTTACGCTTTATATTTTCCTAGGATCTATATTTTGAAGGTGTATGGTCTTTCATCCTCATTTACAATTATTATTTTTTAGCAAGTTCTAATTCTTGGGTTTTGATGCTTCATTGGATCATCTTCTTTCTATCTTGTTTTTTCATTTTCCTTACATGTTTATTCCTAGTTCTCAAGGTGTTGGTGATTTTTGGTGATTTTTGTTTTAGATCCTCCCTGGAATCCATGTATGTTCTTTTCTTTTCTTTTTTGGATTTCGGTTTCCATCAGTTTTTGTTTTTTGGTTCGTAATCATGGGGCTTGGTCGGCTTTATCCTTCAAGAAGTGTTGGGATTCATTAAAAAAATTTCTAGTTTCTTGTACCAAAGTTCCTCCCCATGGTGGTCTAGTGTGGTGGATCTCTTAGAGGATAAAAGAAGTGAAGTTCTTAAATTCACCCATGGTCTAGGAGGTGAATCCAAAGGTGGCTTCTTTCCTTCTTCTAGATATCAGTTTTGGTTCTTCCTATTGATGGTGTCTTCTACATTTTGATGTCTTCGCGAGGTAGTTCATGCTTTAGTTCAGGTAACCTCTTTCATTTTATTTTGAATTTTGAAATTGAAAATGTAAAGTGACGTGGTCTAGGTTTGGTATGTTTTCCAAAGGTGATTTTGAATTTTAAATTTTTAATGGTGATTGCGAGTATTTTTTGAACTCTATCTAGATGGTTTGTGTTATACTATTTCTTTATTTGTAAGTGATTCCTACTCAAACTCAAATTGGTTTTATATTAAAATAAAAAAAATGGATTTGGTGAATTATCATCATTCTTTTTTTGATTTCTATCCCTTCACACAAATTCTTGTAGATTCCATCATTCTATTTATTAAAACCCATGTTTTGAATAACATGAACCATGTTTTTTCACTACTTAAACCATTGATGAGAAAACTATACCATAAATTTCCTTCAAACATAGTAAGCCTTTTCATTCTCATCAGGCTTAGTGGAGATGATTTGTTCTAGGGGAGGGTTGTAATTTAATTATGAAATAATTATCTGACTCTTCTCTCGAAACTTTGTTTGTTCTGAGTGAAAGTGGTTGTATTTAAATTACACATTTTTTATCATACTCTTCTCTTGGGTATTTTTCATCTCTAAGGTAGGGGTTAATTTTTATTTTACTTTATCCCATTTAATAATCCCTTATATCATGCTTGGTGTTGTTGTTTTGGTTCATAGGAAGGGGATGTTATGTGTTTGAGATTTATCACTAGTGCAGAAAAGGTTTTTTATGTCACCATTTTTTACGTCGGTTATATAAAACCGACGTCATAATATGTAAAACGAGGTTTTTTACGTCGGTTATTTAATAACCAACGTAAAAACCTGTGTTTAGTACACCTTTAACGTCGGTTATTTTGATAACCGACCTTATTAATCGTGCGGCTTCATTTTTTACGTTGGTTATACATTAACCGCCGTAAAAAACAGAAGCGGGGGGCGTTTTTTACGTCGGTTATTCAATAACCGACGTAAAAAACGCGGTTTTTGAAGGCCTTTTTACGTCGGTTATAAAATAACCGACGTAAAAAAAGAATCCGCAGATGTTTTTGACGTCGGTTATGGAATAACCGACGTAATAAAACGCGGATTTTGAGCCCTTTATAACGTCGCTTATAAAATAACCGATGTAAAAAAAGAATCGGAGGAAGGTTTTTACGTCGGTTATTGAATAACCGACGTTATAAATGTTTTTAAAAAAAATATAACGTCGGTTATTGAATAACCGACGTGATAACTCATTTAAAAATTTACCCAGACCCGTGGATTGTCATTCGCGAGTTTACCTTCGACAGTCGCGACTCGTCTCTCTCACGCGTAAACCCGAATCAGCTCGTCCATTTCGTGGGTTTAGATTCGTTTTGCGATCATCGTTTCTCATATTTAATCTCCTCGGATCAATCATCTAAACTCGCAGCACTCAGGTAATCCTCCCACTCATTCGTTTTTTTTTCGCGGATAGTATATATATGTGTGTTGTGATTTTTTTGTTGAAACTAGCTAAGATTCTTCGATTGAGAACCCTTTTAACTCGTTTTGGCACCATAATCTTATTTATCATCCCTAGATCTATTAGTTCGACTTGCAATATTGACTAATTTTATGATTTCACTAATTTTTCATCGTTTTCTATAAATCCCCGAGAGGGTTGGGGCGTGTCCAGGGGGGTTTACAAGCGGGTGGGTGGGTGTGGGGGGCTGTCCAAGGGTGTGGGTGGGTGTTGGGGGGTGTCCAGGGGGGTGTCCAAGGGGGGTAGGGGGTGGGGGTGGTGTTTAGGAGGGGTGGGGGGGCTGTCCAGAGGGTTGGGGGTGTCCAGGGGGGTGTCCAAGCAGGTCGGGGGTGGGGGGTTGTGTCCAGGAGGGGTGGGGGTGCTTTTTAGAGGGGTCGGGGGCTGTCCAGAGGGGTCGGGGGGTGTCCAGGGTGGTGTCCAAGGGGATGGGTGGGTGTGGGGGCTGTCCAAGGGGGTGGCGGCCTATCCAGAGGGGTCGGTGGGGTGTCCAGGGGGGTGTCCAATGGGTTGGATGGGTGTGGGGGGCTGTCCAAGTGGGTGGCGGCCTCTCCAGAGGGTATTTGGGGTTGTCCGGGTGGGTGGGGGGGCTGTCCAGAGGGTTGGGAGATGTCCAGGGGGTGTCCAAGGGGGTAGGGGGTGGGGGGTGGTGTCCAGGAGGGGCGGGGGGCTGTCCAGAGGGGTCGGGGGGTGTCCAGGGGGGTTTACAAGGGGGTGAGTGGGTGTGGGGGGCTGTCCAAGGGTGTGGGTGGGTGTTGGGGGGTGTCCAGGGGGGTGTCCAAGGGGGTAGGGGGTGGGGTGGTGTTTAGGAGCGGTGGGGGGGCTGTCCAGAGGGTTGGGGGTGTCCAGGGGGGTGTCCAAGCAGGTCGGGGGTGGGGGGTTGTGTCCAGGAGGGGTGGGGGTGCTTTCTAGAGGGGTCGGGGGCTATCCAGAGGGGTCGGGGGGTGTCCAGGGTGGTGTCCAAGGGGATGGGTGGGTGTGGGGGGCTGTCCAAGGGGTTAGCGGCCTGTCCAGAGGGGTCGGTGGGGTGTCCAGGGGGGTGTCCAAGGGATTGGATGGGTGTGGGGGGCTGTCCAAGTGGGTGGCGGCCTCTCCAGAGGGTATTTGGGGTTGTCCGGGTGGGTGGGGGGGTTGTCCAGAGGGTTGGGGGATGTCCAGGGGGTGTCCAAGGGGGTAGGGGGTGGGGGGTGGTGTTCAGGAGGGGCGGGGGGCTGTCCAGAGGGGTCGGGGGGTGTCCAGGGGGGTTTACAAGGGGGTGGGTGGGTGTGGGGGGTTGTCCAAGGGTGTGGGTGGGTGTTGGGGGGTGTCCAGGGGGGTGTCCAAGGGGGGTAGGGGGTGGGGGTGGTGTTTAGGAGGGGTGGGGGGCTGTCCAGAGGGTTGGGGGGTGTCCAGGGGGGTGTCCAAGCATGTCGGGGGTGGGGGGTTGTGTCCAGGAGGGGTGGGGGTGCTTTCTAGAGGGGTCGGGGGCTGTCCAGAGGGGTCGGGGGGTGTCCAGGGTGGTGTCCAAGGGGATGGGTGGGTGTGGGGGGCTGTCCAAGGGGGTGGCAGCCTGTCCAGAGGGGTCGGTGGGGTGTCCAGGGGGGTTTCCAAGGGGTTGGATGGGTGTGGGGGGCTGTCCAAGTGGGTGGCGGCCTCTCCAGAGGGTATTTGGGGTTGTCCGGGTGGGTGGGGGGCTGTCCAGAGGGTTGGGGGATGTCCAGGGTGGTGTCCAAGGGGGTATGGGGTGAGGGTGGTGTCCAGGAGGGGCGGGGGGCTGTCCAGATGGGTCGGGGGGTGTCTAGGGGGGTTTACAAGGGGGTGGGTGGGTGTGGGGGGCTGTCCAAGGGTGTGGGTGGGTGTTGGGGGGTGTCCAGGGGGGTGTCCAAGGGGGTAGGGGGTGGGGGTGGTGTCCAGGGGGGGTGTTATATCTTACTATATTTTGTTTAAAAAATAATATTCAAGCATATTTTTTTAAATACACATCGATTTGTTTTATATTTCAAAATTGTTTACATTCAAATTATGATTTTTTTCATATAAATATATATTTGTCTTATCTAAAAAAATATATATATTTTTTCTATTTGTTATAGGTAATAATGAGTCGAAGTTGGATTACGGCACATCGAATGAGCAATGAATATAAGGAAGGTGTTGATGCCTTTTTGGAATTTGCTAAACGAAATGTTCCAAGTAGTGACATTTTTTTCTGTCCATGCCTGAAATGTCTGAATATGAAGAAGTTGATAAGTAGAGAGATAAAAGATCATCTGATTTGTCATGGTTTCAATCCGAGTTACAACCCTTGGATTTGGCATGGCGAAACTGGACAGAATGTCGCTGATGATAATGAATCGCAAGATGGTAACTCCGATGGAATTGAAGAAATGATTCACGATATTGTAGCAGAACAAATTGAGATAGAACCGACAGTTGCACGTCTATATGTTGATGCCGAAAAACCATTATATCCTGGTTGTACAGATTTTACGGTTTTGTCGGCGGTGTTAATATTGATTAACCTGAAGGCGAAACATGGATGGAGTGACAGAAGTTTTACAGAGCTGCTACAATTGATGAAAGACATTCTTCCAAAAGATAACGATCTTCCAGATTCACATTATAAGGCCAAAAAAATATTATGCCTGATGGGATTGGGATACAGGAAAATACATGCCTGTCTGAATGACTGCATTATATATAGGAAGGAATATGAATTTCTGAAAGAGTGTCCTAAATGTGGGACATCACGGTATAAGGTGAAAGAAAAATCACAAGCTGATGTAGAGATTACAAAGCTCCCTTCAAAAGTATTTTGGTATCTTTCTATAATTCCTCGTTTCAAACGTTTATTTGCTAATTCACATGATGCAAAAAGGTTAAGATGGCATGCTGATGAGCGGGTATGTGATGGAAAAATACGTCATCCAGCTGATTGTCCACAATGGAAGAAAATTGATGCCCAGTACCCTACATTTGGAAATGAAATTAGAAATATGAGACTAGGCTTGTGCACAGATGGAATGAATCCATACCGAACCCTCAGTAGCACACATAGTTCATGGCCTGTTTTATTGGTAATTTACAACCTCTCTCCTGATGTTTGTATGAAGCGAAAATATGTCATGTTGAGTATCATGATCTCTGGTCCAAAGCAACCCGGCAATGATATTGATGTATACTTGTCACCGCTGATTGATGATTTGAAACTGTTATGGGCTGATGGTATTAGGGTGTATGATTCTTATAAAATGGAATATTTTCAACTGCATGCAGTGATTCTATTCACTATAAATGACTTCCCAGCATATGGAAATTTGTCTGGATACAGTGTTAAAGGGCATAAAGCATGTCCAATTTGCGAACAACAGACGTCATATTGTCAATTGCATCATGGGAGGAAAACAGTGTACATGGGTCATCGAAAGTTTTTGCCTATGGATCACCCTTATAGAAGACTAAAAAAGGCATTCAATGGCTCACAAGAATTTGATACTGCTCCAAAACCTTTATCCCCAGATTTGTATTTTGAGAGGGTGAAAAACCTTGATGTGACATTGGGAAAGACACAGAAATCTGGTAATGATAGACATATTTGGAAGAAAAGGTCAATATTTTTTGAGCTACCATATTGGAGGTATCATGAAGTCAAACATAATATTGATTTCATGAACGTGGAGAAGAATATCTGTGATTCTTTGATCGGAAAATTGCTAGATATTAAAGGAAAGACAAAAGATGGGTTGAATGCAAGGTTAAACCTACTATCAATGGGAATACGTTTGGAGTTAGCTCCCACTCCTAAAGGAAGACGAACATTTCTTCCCCCGGCTTGTCATACATTATCGGAGAGGGAGAAAAGTAGCTTCTGTCAGTGTCTTCATGATATCAAAGTGCCTCAAGGTTATTCTTCAAATGTAAAAAATTTTGTCTCATTGAAATACTTGAAGTTGATAGGTATGAAATCACATGATTGTCACGTCATGATGCAACAAATTCTACCAGTTGCACTGCGTGGAATATTGTTCATCTGTGTCAGAAAGACTATAATGAGGTTTTGTTATTTTTTCAATTCAATTTGTAACAAGGCGATTGATGTGAATGCTTTGAACATTTTGGAAAAGGATGAAATTTTTATACTTTGTCATTTGGAAATGTATTTTCCTCCAACTTTTTTTGATATGATGGTGCATTTAATGATTCATCTGGTTCGAGAAATAAAGCTTTGTGGACCTGTATATCTTCATTGGATGTATCCTTTTGAAAGGTATATGAAAATATTAAAGGGATATGTTAAAAATCCATATCGACCTGAAGCCTCCATTATTGAAAAGTATATTTCTGAGGAGGTAGCAGAGTTTTGTACGATCTACTTGGCTACGGCGCAACACATAGGTTTGCCTCCATCTCGCCATGAACGGGTTAATAATGAGGGAAAGGGGATTCGTGGCTTGAAAGTCAAATCACTGTCAGCTGAACATATGAAGAAGTTAGAATCATACATCTTGAATAACATAGCTGATGTTCAACTGTATATCACATTGCATATTAATGAGTTGAAACAATGTCATCCAAAGAAGAAAGAAATGTGGATTTTGAATGAGCACAACAAAACTTTTTTGCCATGGTTTAAAAAGACCTTGCTTGGTAGATCAGATGTATCAGAGACATTAAAATGGATAGTGGGTGGTCCATCTTTAAATGTGATAACATGGTCCACTTATGACATTAATGGCTATACATTTCATACGAAAGATCAGGAAAACAGAAGTGCAGTTCAGAATAGTGGTGTATTGGTGTTTGCAGAAGCAATGCATTTTTCGAGTGCTAAGGACAGAAACCCAATTTCGGCATCAAGTGCATATTATGGAGTGATTGAAGACATATGGGAGGCTGATTACTTTAAAATTAAAGTTCCTGTTTTTAACTGTAAATGGTTTATCGGTAACAACAGTGTTAGACACGATTAATTTGGAATGACACTTGTTAATCTGAATAGATTGGAAGACACAGCTGATTCTTTTATAATGGCAACACATGCCAAACAAATTTTCTATGTAGTAGATCAATCAGATATGCAGTGGGCTGTTGTTTTACAAGGGAAAAAACAATATGTTGGTGAGGATGAATTTGATGAAGATTCTGATTTATGTGAGATCCCTACTTCCATGGAAAGATTAACAGAACATAATGATGAGTATGTTGAAGACATGGTTTGTGCCATAAGGAACGATCACGACGAAGGAATTTGGGAAAACAATCCAACTGTACATTCCTAAAATTACAGGTAACACATGTTTATTTCTTGTTTACATTTAGTTTTTTCATATAATGTTAAATATTGTAAATTTTTTACTTATTAAAACATGTATCAAACCAAAACGATAAAACAATAAAAACCGTAAAGAGGAGAAGTCCTGGGCGCACCGGCTGGCCGGTGGTGGATCACCGGTTGGCCGGTGGTGATCCAGCGGCCGGCCGGTGGTCCAGACAGAGCAAGGCTGTCTGGTCCACCGGCCGGCCGGTGGTGATCCAGCGGCCGGCCGGTGGCACCAGGCAGTGGGCAAGTCTACTGCCTGGGTCCTCCGGCTGGCCGGTGAGCTCACACCGGCTGACCGGTGGACTCAGTGAGTCCACTTTTCAGCTTTCTTGGGCCAACTCCTTGGCAACCTTTTGCCTGTGTTTACCATGTTTATCATTGTTTAACATTCTTACCATATTACCAATGTTTACTATTATGTAATTTAGTACACTTTTCTATTTTCTGATTAAGTAGTATTACAATATTTGAATTTGTATATTTGTGAACTAATGTTTGTTTTTTTGATTTGAAGGAAAATGACAGATCAATCAGTTGATCAGCCACATGATTCTGGAGATGAGCATATTGGTCATACATCTGGGGAGGAACATTCACATGCTCCTATTACGAAAAAGAGTTCAAAGGTTGGTAAGTGTGGGTGCACACGTTTACCAAAATTATCACTTGCCCGTACGAAGGAGGAGAGGATAGTCGTGGAGTTTGATGATGATGATCTTCCTAGAGGTCCAAATGCTAAAGATTTTAAGGGTTTTGTAGCAACTCAGGCTAAGAGCAAAGTAAGCATTCTCTATGATGATTGGAGAAGTGTGGATAAGGCGATAATTTCTCAGCTGTGGGAGACCATTTTGGTAAGATCTTTTGCTATTGTTTGACTGTTCTTTAAATGTTTCTAGTATATATAATATTTTTAACCTCTTTTTTATCAGATGACATTTGATATTACTGACATTGGAGGAGTCAGGAAGAAATGCTTATCGTTGGCTGCTAGGAGATGGAGGGATTTCAAATCAACCCTCTCATCTGATTTCATTTATGGTCATAGGAGTCGTGAGAATCCATGTCGTATATATCCTTTTATAGATGAAGACACATGGAGACAATTTTTTGAAAGTAGAAGAAAAGAATCATTTTTGGTAAGGGCAATGTAAACTTTTATAAGATTTCTTATATAAATGATCTTATTATTGTTTTGTTAATGATTACTTATTCTTAATTTACAGCAAACAAGGAAATCTCATCAAGAGATACAATCTAAAAATGTATACCCTCATAGTTTATCTCGGGGAGGGTATTCATTATTGGAAGAACAAATGATGGCAAAAAAATTTCAACAACTAAGAGCTGAGTCTTCAAGCTCTGGAGAGGTGGCCCCTCCATCCCCTCCATCTAGACATGAGAAATGGAAAAGAGCTTGGAAGGGCAAAAAAGGACAATATCTTTCGGAAGAATCGAGACTAGTAGTTGAGAGGATTGTAAGATATCTATTTTATTTATTTAAGTTTCCTATTTTCGTCATATATTTCCAATCATTATAGAAATGTTCAATTAATTATTACAGGACTCTCTTGAGGAGCAGAGTTCACAGGGGATATTTACACCATCTGGTAGGGAAGATATTTTATCTGTGGCATTGGGAAAGCCCGAACATCCTGGCCATGTAAGGGGATATCCGGCAGGTGTATCAGTAAGAAAAGTGTTGCCACGTTCCTCAACTTCTAACGTTGAGGGAGTTTATAAAAAAAATAGAATACTTGGAGGCTGAAGTCCATAATATTAATGCGACAATGGAGGACAAGATTAGAGCATCAGTGCAGTTTATGTTTGCAGACATGCAAAGACAATTTCAGGGTGCAGCTCCCACTCCACCTCTCCCAGTAGCTCCCACTCCCCCACCTCAGCCTGCGGACCCCATTTTTGATCCTCCTCCTCCGCCGCAGCTACCTACTTATTGTGAGTTGTATGTTGATGATCCTCAACATCATATAGTTGCATATGGGATGGTATATTGTATAGGAGATACAGTTCATCATCAACAGTTAGAGGTAGAGATTCAGAGGGTCACTGTACAGGATATTATAGATAGATCAGCTCGGATACCATTACCTACAGATGAGGTGACGACAGTTGGACATAGTATCGGCCATTTTTTACTTTGGCCATCCAGACTTCTTCGACTCATTACCATAGAGGTATGGATGTTATATCTTTTATTTTATATTTTTATTAATGTTTTATCATTTGAAAACTAATATATTTTTCAATTTATTTTTACAGGAATACTTCAAAGGTAAAGAAATACTATATAGACAACAACAAAGACATATAGCTATGACATCAGATGCAGATACTAGCAGTCTTGACAAATTGTCAAGATATTCAAATTTGTTGGCGGATCATTATGACTTTACAATGGAAGCTCATGTCTGTGGACGTGAACTAAGTGTGGGGATTATGAAAACTGATATCATGGAGTTTGTCACTGGAGATAACTTGGGCATCAACGTGGTGCAAATTTTTATCATGTAAGTCTTAACACCTTTTCCTTGCATTATATTTATTAAAAATGTATACTTATGTCTGCTTTGTATTAGGTATCTGTATAAAATTTGTGAGAGGAATGAGCTGAAAGATGTATATGGATTCGTGGACCCACAATTGATTTCCCCTGAAGCATGTGCATTGGATGAGGAACAAAGAATGCTTTATATTGCTGATAGATTTGAAAAGAATGTAATCACACAGTGTTGGATGATGCCTTTTTGTGAGAGGTATGAAACACATCACTCTCAAAGAGTTAATTATCTTTTAACATAAAAAACCACTAACGTTAAATTTCCTTTTATCATGGATCATTGGATGTTAGGGGTTTTTTTCCCTAGGGAGAAAACACTTTATTGGATATGCTCTCTCCATGATGATGTGCGAGAAAGTTTTAAGAATATATTGGAAACGTAAGTTTCAATTTCACAATAGTTTTATATATTTTAAATTTACCCCATTCATATTATTTTCTAACAGGGCATGGGTCCACTTTCGAAAAAGCGCAAAGAAAAGTAATTTCAAGATCAAATATGTACATGCGAAGGTAAATATCCATTTATAATTTGTACATTTTTATTTATTACATAAAAATAATATATTTAATTTACACTCATTCAAACAGAAATGTCATGAGCAACAAGGAATCATCGAATGCGGATATTACATGTTAAGATTTATGTATGAAATAATAACAACTGGGACAGTTCTGAGTTTTGACCTGGTAAGATTTCCTATTTCTCATAATATTTCAATTTGATTTATTCATTATACACATTGACTACTATCCTTTTCCTTTGTAGCTTTTTGATGACCCTCAACCCTTTACTGCTGAAGATATCAAACACTTACAAGTGGAGTGGTAAAATTATTTTACAGGTTTGATTGACTTTTAGTTGTTTGTAATGTAAAATGTAATTTTGAATATTGTCAATGTAATTGTGTATTTTGTAGTCGTTTAGGTTGGATTTAGTTTTTTTTGAAGTTGACAGTGTAAGTTTTGAATGTTATATAAGTGAATGTTTAATTTTTCTCTACTTCTTGTTTTGGTCTACTGTTGATGGTTTTTCTGGTCTGGATTTTGGTATGGGGGGAGAGGTTCCAAGGGGGTGGGTGGGTGTTTGGGGGGTGTCCAAGGGATATGGGAGGGGTGTCCAAGGTGTGTTTGGGGCTGTCCAAGGAGTCGGTTGGGTGTAAATGAGGGGGGGGGGGCTGTCCAAGGGGTGGGGGTGTCCAAGTGGTGGGGGTGTCCAAGGGATATAGGAGGAGTGTCCAAGGGGTGTTTGGGGCTGTCCAAGGGGATGGGGGGTTTCCAAGGGGTAGGGGGTTTTCCAAGGGTTCGGGGGGGTGTCCAGGGGGTGGGGGGCTGTCCAAGGGGTGGGGGGGTGTCCAAGGGGTGGGGGTGTCCAAGGGATATGGGAGGGGTGTCCAAGGGGTGTTTGGGGCTGTCCTAGTGTTCGGGGGGTGTAAATGAGGGTGGGGGCTGTCGAAGGGGTGGGGGGTGTCCAAGGGGTGGGGGGTGTCCAAGGGATATGGGAGGGGTGTCCAAGGGGTGTTTGGGGCTGTCCTAGTGTTCGGGGGGTGTAAATGAGGGTGGGGGGGCTGTCGAAGGGGTGGGGGGTGTCCAAGGGGTGGGGGTGTCCAAGGGATATGGGAGTGGTGTCCAAGGTGTCTGGGAGTTCTGTCCAAGGGGCTAGTTGGGTGTAAATGAGGGTGGGGGGGTGTCCAAGGGGTGGGGGTGTCCAAGGGATATGGGAGGGGTGTCCAAGGGGTGTTTGGGGCTGTCCAAGGGCTCGGGGGGGTGTCTAGGGGTCGGGGGGGTGTCCAAGGGGTCTGGGAGGGCTGTCAAGGTTTGGGGGGTGTCCAATGGGTGTTTGAGGCTGTACTAGGGGTCTTGGGGGTGTAAATGAGGGTGGGGGGGCTGTCCAAGGGGTGGGGGGTGTCCAAGGGGTGGGGGGTGTCCAAGGGATATGGGAGGGGTGTCCAATGGGTGTTTGAGGCTGTACTAGGGGTCGTGGGGGTGTAAATGAGGGTGGGGGGCTGTCCAAGGGGTGGGGGTGTCCAAGGGTTGTGGTGGGGCTCCAATGTGGTGGGGGAGGGCTGGCCAGGTTGTTAGGTGGGTATAGATGAGGTTGGGGTTCAGTTCGGGCTTGGGGGAGGGCTGGCATGGTTATTTTTGTTTGGTTTCTGGTTGCTTTTTGGTGAGTGCAGTGTAATTATTTAAAAAAAAATATCGCTTTCACGTCGGTTATTTTATAACCGACGTGGTAAATAAATCGGTAGGGGTTTATCACGTCGGTTTTTTCGAGAACCGACGTGATAAACCATTCCTGGGACTTTTATCACGTCAGTTCTTAATATAACCGACGTGCTAAAAGGCCTGGGAATCGATTTACCACGTCGGTTATTGGATAACTGACGTGCTAAAACATTTCCCATGCCTTTTTATCACGTCGGTTATTTAAGAAACCGACGTTATAATAGGCCCGAGGAAGGGTTAATCACGTCGGTTATGTCATAACCGACGTGATAAACGATATCCCAGGCGTTTTATCACGTCGGTTTAGAAAATAACCGACGTGATAAACCCCCCCCCCCCCTGCATATTTATCACGTCTGTTATTAATGAACCGACGTGATAAACACCGTGATGATTGGGATGTTACGTCGGGTTTTAAATAACCGACGTAAAAAACGTTATTTATAACGTCGTCCGTATTAACGTCGGCTAAAAACCGACGTAAATAATGAAAAATTACCGACGTAAAAAATGTTTTCTGCACTAGTGTATTTTCTTCTTTCTTATTATAATCCCTTGTTTTATTTCTTTAATTTATATACTAGTACTACACTATTATGATGATATATATATACAATTTTTATGAAAGATAATTGATATAATACAAGAACTAGTTTATGAATTTAAAGAGGAAAGGGTTATCAGGTTAGTTATCCCCCCATTGTTACATGAATATTATAATTGTTTAATTGTTGTTTAATTTCAACTGCATTGATGTTGATAGCTTGGGAAGAAATATAAGAAAATTATGAAAAAAATTAGGATGTAAATATAGGATTAAAATTGTTATGAAAATAAGAATTTATTTAACTAGATATAAATAGGGATTTAACCTAGTAAAAATATTTAATAATGTTTTAGTAATAATATCTTGCACTTATAGTGATGGGACATTACTAAAATTGATCAGGTACTTGTCTCCTTATAAGCTTTTTTCTAGTGGAAGGGTCTTGGGATGGTTATATCCTATCCCCCTTCCTTTCTTTTCAGTGATGGAGTATTATTGGTTATCTCTATATGAAAGTTTTTTCCTTTTGTATCTTTTCCTCCCTTATGATTATTCTTTGAACCCTGGGTAGTTAGTGAGAACATATTTTTCATTTACATATGAATATCTATTGTTTCTTTTAGAGTGTTGTTGTTAGTATGGTTGAAAGGAATGTTTTATGATCCAGTATCATAGGCAAGGGATGTTTTAATGTAGTGTTGTGTGAGATAGATGCTGGGAGTTGATAGGTATAGGGTTAGGATCTAAGTGGGGAAAAATATTACTATACTGTAGAATATAAGGGCTTGTAGGTTCCCATTAGAGTCAGTTTGATTTGGGTTTAGATTATTATTGGAGGTATGAGGTTGAGGTGTGAGTATCATTCATCTGAAGGTGTGGTTCTGTTCTTATATTAATATAATGAAAATAAATAATCAAGAAAATATTAAAATGTATTAATCACATGACTTAATTGTTAAATTTTCTACCTAAGTATTGAATTAAATGCAGTATCAGGAAGTGGTTAATATTTTATTGGTGTTATATTGGGATGGTTATGTGTGGGTTAAGTTTGGATCATGTATTATGTAATCATATTAAAGAGGTTATGTTTAATTATCTAAAGGATTACTTGGAATATGGTGACTGAATAATTTATGGATGGGTTAGGAGATAATAATTTGTAATTAATTTTAGAATTATGTTATTAGTTTATTTGTTGATATATTTTTAACAGAGTGCTTATTGAATTATGTTTGTCTTTTTTATTTATATGAATTTATTTTGTTATGTTTTTTTATTTTATTATAATATATATATATATATGAGACCTATAATTAAGGGTTCTATGGATGCACCTATCATGTATTGTAATGGATTAATATTATATAATAAACACATTTACCTCTTACTATGGTGTCCTAGGGTCATGTCATGTTTTTGGTTTTGATGTCTCATAGTTATAACATGGGTTGATGAGATGGTGATGGGGTAATGTGGTGGTTGTGATGTGGTTGTGACTTATGGGCTATACATGGTGAAAAATGTGGTGATGATTTTGTGGTGAGTTGTACAGGGTGTAGGATGTCATGATGTTGCGGTTTTATTTTGTGTGTGGTTATTATGGGATGATCACAACAATAGAACACGGTCCCTATGGGATATTTGAGTAGGTAGGGTTGAGGGTTGACCCACATCAAAGGTGTCTTGGAAAATTTATGGATTGGAATAGTTATTTATTTGATATGGCCTATCTCCCTTTACTATAATTATTTGTAAAAAGTATTATTTTTTCTAGATTATCTTACATATTTTCTTCAACGCATATTTATCCTAAAGCATTGGTTTCACGTGGAAGTTTTCATGATTTGAGAAATGATCATACTAATTACTCTAAGGTGATCACCCCTATACAGTGTTTTCTGAGTTGTTTTTATGGATAGTTCCTGGGATAATGGGGATGAATCTTTTCAAGTAGCTGGAGTGGAGTGTAAGAGTTGGTCTTACATTTCTCTAGTTTTATTTTTATGTTTCATATAGTTATATTCGAGTATGGGTAATGTTTTCTTCTGATTTTGTGTATATATTTGGATTTTATTAGTGGATTAATTACTTTTTCGTAGGAATTTAGAGGGTAATTCCTTCTATCCTTAGGATAAAAACCCTCAGTGCTAGTCATCAACATGTGGCCTATTGTAGGCGGGCATCATGGGTCACTCTCCCTTATTATATTGACCCGAGATGGGTTTCAATGGGGGGAAGTTCATGATATAGTTGTATTAGATCTTTTAGTTGAGATATGAGATGGAGTTTGGAGTTAGGATCAAGTGATGTTCTCATGGGCTTGGTAGGGTAATAGTTCCATTTAACCTTAACATATGATAAAGGTGGGTAATTATCTAGGACCTATATATTTAGGGCCCCTTGTGAACAAAGCTACAATACTAGTGACACAGAGATCGGCTATGAGAAAAGTATTATGGCTCTCTGTGATCCAATACAAGGACTATTATATCCAACCCATCATGTTTTGGTGATAATTTACTGATTATAGGATATAAAATTTAGTATGGGTGTATGCATCATTCTCATAGGTTTCATTTCAATTTATAATGATTTTTAGTGTGACTATTTATGGATATATACATTATAATTATTTTTCATCCCTTAAGATAAATTGATACATTCTGGATTATAAATGCTTTCATAACATGATGTTTAATTATTCTTTTCATAAAATTGCATATTTAGTTTTATAATTAATATTTTAATGGATGTTAATTAAAAAACTTCCAGGATCATGTTTGGTTTTGGAAGTTTCATTTTAAATTACTATCGTAGTATGCTTTTGTGAGTTTGTTAATGATGAAGGGGGTATAATTTTTTTTAATTTCCATGTATACATTTCTATAAACATATTGATTAAAAATGCCTAAGATAACTAAATAATGGTTGAGTTAAGATATTTTGTATGAAATTTTTTGAAATCATCCTTTAGATTTTGATCTTCTTAATGTGAAATATTATTCTATGTGTTGTGATGGACTACAAATTCAATAATTTTATAAAATTAAATTAAATTTATGATTATAACACTATTTTGTTAAAAATAATGATATAGTTATAAATTCTTATTTCCTAACATGTAACCCTATTTTGTTACAAATAATGATATAGTTCTAAATTCTTATTTCCTAACATGTGATATTAATGAAAATATTATGACGCATGTCTATACCATGTTGTATTTAATAAGGGAGAATTTTTATGCATGATTTAAAGTGATAAGTAAGTTAATATACTTAAACTAGTAGTTTTAGACAACATTTTTAAGAATGTTAAATGTTATATTCATTTTTTATGAAAACATGATAAAGTATTATAATAGTTATCTATTCCATGTTGAGAAAGATGAACTCTAGCTATTACTCGTGATCTATATTTATTATTGGATTGGTTGAGTTATGTTTTAACTAAGTATGAATCATGAAATAAAGAAAATTTTAAAATGTGTGATGAATTAAAATCATGATAATACATTAATGAATAAATTCTTGTTGTGTGGGTATTGAAATCCAATATAAATTCTATAAGAATTTGTAAATTTTGAAAGTATAAGTATGAAAAATCTATGTGCATATCCCATGAAATGTTTCCTAAAAAGATCCAGAATTTATTTTTTTGGTTATAGATTTATAATTATTTATGAAATAAATTATTATATAGTTATTTTTGATACCCCTATAAGGATTCGGAATGAAATCAAATGGAGGTTATGGTTTATGTAGAAATGAGTTGAGGTTGAGTTTATGGTTGGATTGAGATAGAGTTAGTGGTTAGCTAGTGACTCATGTGCAACCCACTAATTATTTATTTATTGGTTACTACTTTATATTGTTAGTTATGTACTACTTGAATACTAGTCATGTTTTTTTAAATTACTCTATGTGATAAATCAATACCTTATTCATATTTATTGGGTGCATAATTTCTATTTTAATTGAGATTTTTTTACCTTATAATCTAGGATATACATAATTTTTTGTGATTTAAGATTGGGACCCAATTATGGATTGGATAAAAGGTTGTGATTCCTTCCATATATTTGAAATGATGTATGAGATATATAGTAACTCAATTTTTTTATGTGGGGTTGAAGATATGCTACAAAAATTTTATCAATATGTTGGGTAAAGGATAAAGAAAGTTACAACATGGGATAAAGATTTTTTGAAGTTCCAGTAGTAGAAAGTACCAAAGTTCAATGGTGGAACATATAGATAGGAGGGTTAAGAATGTTTAGAATAGGTTGAGGCTTCCTTTAAGCTAGCAAGGAATCTGGAAAGATTATGAGTCACAATGGTAGTTGGCTTTCTTTAGAAGGTTGCTCTAAGATGGTGGAAGATGAAGTGTGGGTTCTTGGATGGGATACTTTGGATGGAATTTATTGAGATGTTCAAGAATAGTTTTATCTCTCTCATATATTGATCACTCCTGTGGCATCATTATTTCCCTATGGTGCTAACAAGAAATTATTTATTTACATAAACTAAAACAACTGTAATTAATTCATTAAAATGAATATAGAATCGAGTTAGATTTATCAATATAGAGAGAGAGTTCAATTATTTTATTAGGTTTTCAAAAGAAAAAAAATTAATGATTGATTTAAATAAATTTTAAAATAAAGAATATTTTATTTCAAAATAAATTTTAGAGAAAGTGAAAAATAGAAGTAGATTTGTTTTTAGAAAATCCGATTTTAGAGGCATGCGGGGGTTTTTTGGTTTTTAGGGTTCAATTGTAATTTTATTAACAAATTAAATTTATTTTTTAGTATCAGTGTCAAAGTCAGGAAGAGTTAGATTCAATAGTCATGAAATCCCCTACTTGATGTGGAAATCCCCCTTTCCCATGGTCAGATAATTTACGAAATTACTAAATCGATGTTGTCCCAATACAATATTTAAACCTAATTACCCTAAATTTGAAAATTATCATACCGAATTAGGGTAACTAGTTTCACATTTAAAAGGTTATTTTAGGTTCATCTATCAATGATCACGACTAAATAAAGAGAAAGATATTGTGATTTATTAATTAAAATTATGGAAACCCTAATACATGAACATAAAGAAAATAATATAAAAAACATTTCCCCTTAGATTACATTACCTACCATAATTCATTAATTACCCCCTCATCCTAGTGATGAGGGAGTAAGGGGAAGGGGAAATTTTATAAAAATCATGAATAAAATAAAGATGAAGTGTGGTGGAGGACCCTACACAACATAGCCTATCATCCTAAACATTAGTCTTTGGACCCATTCTAAGGTTCATAAAAGAAATAATAAATTTATAGAACTCTTGGGTCTTGGGTTTTATTTAATTATCCATAATACTTCACATTATTATTCTTGGCTCCATCTATGAATTTAATGGTTGTTCAGGTCATTAATTCCTTACTTCCATCAAAATTAACATCAGCAAAATTATGAATTGGGTCTGTCCATCCATTGTCACAACACTAAACATGAATTCACACAATGAAATATCATGCCTTCCACAAAAATGGTTCACATCCTATATTATCTTCATTAAATGTATGGATTTCATGTCTTGAACATGATTCACTCTGTGAATTTCTATTTTGTAGATCTAAAAATTCTGATTCACCTCGGTTCATCAATTTAAATGCCTATAAGTATCATATAAGAATATAATGTTTTGGGAGGACATATTTAAGTGGAATTATTGACTTATTTTCACTCATTTTTCTCATAATCCTTAAATCATGGTATCCTACTAAATATTAAAAAAATTAAACATACAGATAGGAATTAAAAAATAAATTACCAAAATCAATGTATTTATATATCTAAAATTTGTGCATGAAGTGTACATATCATGCATATATATTTTTTGAGTGGTGAGCCTCAAGTTCCATATAATTGGATATTTACATAATCTTTTAGAGATCAAGAACATATTCAAGCCTTGGTTTTGAGTATCTCATGGTTTCTTGTATTGTGTGAGTTAATATTTTTCATTATAATTATATCATGAATCAATTTTATGAATTCCTTATGGTTTATGGTGTTCTTTGGATTAATAAAATATTGTTTTGTTTATTATGATGGTTGGGTATTATTGGGTAGTTTTTTGGTATGGATTTATTTCTTTATGAGGGTCCAAGGGTGAATATTTCCTGATTTATAACCATATTCCTTTCATAATAAATTCCATATTTTAAATATATGAAAAAAAATTCTCTAAAGTATTTTTCCTAGTATGTTTTGACTATATTTATCCTAAAATTGTATTAAAATTCAAAACTGGTTGACTTATAGGATGTGTGTTTTAAAAAATTAATAATAGTATTGGTCACTTAACTCTTTTTTCAAAATCCTACTTTCAAAATAAAAGAATATGACTGTTTTTGTTTAAATGAGTGTTCCTACCTCTTGATATAATTGGTGAAAATTATTCTAAAAAATTAAAAAATGGAAAAAAATCTCAAGAAACTTAAAGGGGTTTATGTTATACATGGATCGGTTTAAGAAATGTTAATAGTGTTGTGTCCTTTATTTATTATGATTTAGTGGATATCTTATTATAGTAAGATCCATGTTTGAGAGGTGTCATGTAGGGAGTTTATTTTGGTATATCCCTTCATATTTTCCATTCCTGAATTATTTTTAATTCTTAAGGATGATAATTTTTTAGAGGTATTTAATGTAAGGGATTTATTTTTACCAAGGCCTTACTTTGTGTTTCCAGGTGATTAGAGGTGTTCAGGGGATGGATTCCTGAGTGATGATGTTGTAATAGCTATAATTTAAATTGTATAAGGAGAATTGTAGTGTGATTTATAGGTTTTTAGTTTAGAGAATTTTTAGATAGTTTATTTAATTTTTATAATGTCCTCCTTACACCATAACCATGGCCTCTATTCCATTGATCCTAGGGTGGTAGTTTGGTGGATTATTCAATTTAGGGTTTGTTGAGGCATGGTGATTCAGTTGTGTAGTGGAGTCTTAGGGCTTTAGCCCTTGTCTCTACAGATTTCAATACCAATATAGTATGGTGTCTCGGTTTTTATATGGTGTCTTCCTAGGATTATAGGACCAGGGGTTTGAATGAGTTTTTGAAAGGGGGAGATATGGTGGATTTGATCCATGGTTTCTAGATTAGCATTTAAGTTAAAACCATTGTTGTGTGGAGACCCATGTTGCATTGTGGTTTTGGTGAAAAAAATAACCATTGTGGTGTGGCCATAGGTAATGTGTTGTGGTGTCATTGAATTTATTGTCGTATAAATTCAAAATATCATGTAAATTACTATTAGGTTCCTTTTTTTTACAAAAACTATGCAATTTTAGATATGTTATTAGAGATATTTAATACCTCTTAGTATATCTTAGTCTTTATCCCTATGAGTTTAATATCATCTCATACAATGTGATCTTCTTATCCTATTTTGTCATCTATTCCTGATCTTCTTCTTGGGAGTTTATGGAATCTATGTTTTTTTAGTGGATTATGGTTGATGTAATGATGATGAATATTATTATATAGGTTCAAGGAAGCCTATTTTGGATTCATTGGTGTCCAGATTCATTCCACCTGATATGGAATTTCTTAACTTTATTGAGGTAGGGTATTTTCAATCATTCTTATATATTTTGAAATTATATGTTGCTTGATATATTGCAGAACCTCTGATTTACCATTTTCAAATCTAAAATCCTTATATTATTATCCTCTTGAATCAAATGTCTAGAATTATCATTATTTCTTTTTCAATTGGTTTCCCTTTATATAAATGCTTGGATCTTATATCATTGTCTTTATTGAAACTCATGTGTTTAACTCTATGGTCCATGATTTTTTGTACCACTTTAACCATTTATGATCATACCATACCAAAATTACCATCATACACTATAAGTATTTACTCCCTCCTAAATATTGGTTTATATTATTTGGTCTGAAGGGATGGGTGGAAATTTACTTGTAAAATGATTATCCTACTCTTTTATTAGGACCCTTTTTAGTTAGATAGAAAGGGTTTATATTTAAATTATAAATTTTCTATCATATTATTATATTGGGACTTTTCTAGTCTATGGAAATGTGTTTCTTTATTTTTTCCTTTATCCCATTTAATAATCCATACTCTTGATCTTGGTGTTGTTATTTTGAACTATGGGAATGAGATAGTATATGTTTTGTATTTATTAATTCCATTCTAGTTATAATCCATTTTTTTCTTGATTTAATTTCCACGCTATTATTACAATATTAGTATATTATATATATTGTGGTTATATAAGATAATAAACAAGAGACATGAACTAGTTTTTGAATTAAAAGTGGAAAGGGTTATCGAGTTGGTTATCCCCTAATTATTACATGGATATTGAGATTTTTGAATTGATGTTTAAGTATTTCTCTATTGATTATGATAGCTTGGGTATAAGAATATTATGAATAAGATGGTTAGTGTGGAAATTTAGGGTTTAAATTGTTATGAATGTGGGGATCTATGGAAGTATATTATAAATCAAAAGGTAACCTTGAACTGATATTAAATAATGTGTAAGTAATAATATCTAGTACTTATAGTATTGAGATATTACTAAAATTGATTAGGTACTTGTATATTTGTAATATGTTGTCTAGTGGTAGGGTCTTGGGATAGTTATATCCTATCCCCCTTCCTTTATATCTTTGTATATTAGTGGGGGATTGATTTTATCATGGGTTAGTGTGATAGTATTTTTGTTCATATATTTAGGTGGTTTTCTTCCTTGTGTTTCTTTATTTCCCTTAGGATGATTCGTTGAACCTTTGGTAGCTCAGTAAGAACCTATAGGTCCTTTAGAGAAGTAAGTTCAGTATTCCTTTTAGGGTGGTTCTATTAGTATTTTTTAAAGAATATTTGTATGATCATGTAGCATAGGAAAGGAATGTGTTGGGTTTTTGTGTGTGATATGGTTATTAGGAGTTGGTTGGTTTAGAGATTGGATCTGAATGGGGATTCCTCTTATTATATGTCAGGATATCTAGGCTTGGAAAGTCCTATAGCTATTAGTTTTCTTTGGTTTTCCCTTAGTGGTGGAGGGTTAAGGTTAAAGTGTGATTCTTAGTTGTATAAAGGTATTGGTTGATTCTTAAGTTAATCTGAGTAACATAAATAACCAAATAAATAATAAATAGGATTAATCACAGGACTTAACTACTAAATTGTATGCCTGGGTAAATAAATGAATAAAGTGTTGAGTATTGGTTATTAATTTATTTTTGTTGTCTTGGGATGCTTATGTGTGGGTTAAGTTTGTATCTTGTCTTAGATAATCATATTTAAGTAGTTTTGTCAAAATAACTAAAGGATAAATTAGAATATAGTGATATAATAATTGTTGTGTGAGTTAAGAACTAATAATGTCTAATTAATTATAGAATGGTGTGATTAGTTTAACTACTGCTATATTTTTAGATCCTTTATTATTACCTTGTTCTTGATTGATTTATTTTTATGAATTTATGTTGGTGTGTTGTTTTTCTTGGACTATTTGACACTATATATATGCAAGATATAATGGATCAAGGGTTAAACACATTAACCTATCATGGGTTTTAATGGATTAAGGTTATAGTATGTAAACATTACCCTCATGTTATGGTGACATAAGTTCATGGAATGTTTTAGGTTTTAATGGCTCACAATTATATCATGGGTCTATGATATAATGATGATAAAGTGATGTGGTGGTTGTGAGGTACCTATGGAATATGGGTTTCATGGGGTATATGATGTGATGATGATGTCATGATGATCTATATGGGGTGAGGGATGTGACAATGTTGTGATTTTATTTCAGTGTGGTTATTACAAACTGATGCCAACAAGAGAATGTCGGACCCTTTGAGTGGCTAAGGTAGGTAGGGATAATTTCTGATCCACATCATAAGAATCTTGGTAAATTGGTGGGATTGAATTTTTATTGTTGGTATATGATACATGTTCATTGATTATGATTATATAAATTAACTTATTCTTATTTCCATCTTATCTTAATTAGTTGCTTCCACACATATTTTTCCTGATATATTAGTTTCACATGGATGTTTTCATGATTTGACATATGATCCTGCATATTACTCCAAGGTTCTCAACCCTCTACAGTAGTTTCTGTGTTTTTTTGTAGGATAGTGTATGGTAGAATGAGGATTCAGCTATTCAGGTAGTTATAGTGGATATTAGGATTAAGAATCTCATTTCACTAGTTTCATTGTCTATTTTACATATTGTTTTATCCAGTTTTTTTCAATTTTATCTTCCATTTTTTTTATATATATTTGGATTTTATTGGTGGATTAATTACTTTTTATTTGAAATTTAGAGGTTAATACCTCCCATCCTTATGATAAAAACCCTTGGTATTAATTGCAAACCAATTTACTTTTAGAGGATGGATTAGGGGTCACTCTCATCTCCTCTATAGACCCAAGAGGGTTTTCATCGTGGTTAGGATGTGACAAGGTTGTATCATATATTTTGGTTGAGATATAGGATAGGTTTTAGAGTTGGTAACAAGTGAGGTTTTCATGGACTTGGTAGGTCAATGGAGCCTTTTATCCTTAACTTGTGGTGAAGTTAGTGAACTGGATTGGCCATGGATATTTAAGACCCATTGTGAATGATGTTAGAACCTTAGTTCAATGGATACGAGCTAGGACACAAGTATCATGAACCCTTGTGATCAAATTCAAGGACTGTGGAAACCAATAAATCATGTTTAGGTGAGAATGTGCTTATTTTGGGGAAAATTCAATAAAGGCCCATGAATCATTTTCATAAGTTTTATTTTTATTGGTGGTGATTTTTAGTGTAATTATTTATATATATAGTCATTAAAATTATGTTTTATACCTTATTATAAATTTATTTATACTAGATGAAACATGTTTTACTAACATGATGTTTATTTTTTATTTTTAAAAAATTCCATGTTTAGTTTTATAATTTAAAATTTAAGGAATGTTAATTAACAAATGTATAAAATCATGTTAAGGATTGGAAGTTATTTTAAATTAATACCATAGTATGATTATGTGATTTTTTTAATGATGAATCATGTTTAATAATTCATAATTTCTATCTAAAACTTTCAATAAGTGTATTTATTAAGCATGCTTATGATAATTAAATATTGTATTGAAGAGATTTGGAAGTAATTTTTTGAAAGAATTTTTTAGTTATAAACTTCTTAATATGAAATATTATTCCATATGTCAATCTGTACTAGTAAATATGGAATTTTCTTGAATTAAATTCAAGTTATGAGTCTAAAATCATATTATAATTATAAATCCATGTTTCTTAACTTGTGGGACTTAATGAAAATTGTGTGATTCATGCATATTCCATGTTGTATTTAACAATGTAAAACTTTTTTTCATGATTTAAATTGAGAAGTAAGTTAATATTCTTAATATTATTATTGTAGACAACATGTTTAAGGTATTTAAATGCTATATGAAATGTGTTATTCAATCATTCTAAAGTATGATAATATTTCTCTATACCATTTTGATAAAGTTGAGTTCCATGAGTTACTCATGGTCTATATTGGCATCTAGATTTGTTGTGTTTTGTTTTAATTAAGTATAAAACATAAAAAAAGACAAGTGGAAAATGATTTATGAACTAAAATAATTATAATACATTAAATAATGAATTATTATGGTGTGATTAATGAATTCTTATGGTAATTCTATAATAATTTTTAAATTTTTCAAACATGAGTACAGAAAATACATCATCATCTCCCATAAAATATTTTTTTGATGTTATATATAAGTTATTTCTCATTATCTTTATTAGTTAAATCTTTTCCTTCCATGTTGATAAAATATTTCTTAAAATATCCATGCTGGATTCTATGGTTCTTGATTTATTATTATTTTTGAAATAAATCATTATATTGTTGATGTTGATATCTTTGGAAGGATTTAAAATGAAATCATGTGAAGGATTTTTTTTATGTGGAAATGGGTTGAAGATAAAGTGACGGTGTATTGAGATAGATGTGGTGGTTAGCTTCTAGTGTCTTGTGTGCTAGTTGATGTTTATTTATTTATTTATTGTATATTTATATTACTAGTTGTAGCCTACTTGACTACTATTCGTGTTTTTCTAAACCTATTTATGTGATATAACACTACCTTATTCATATTCATTAGATGTTTAATTAATATTGTGATTAAGATTTTGGTGACTTATAATCTAAGATATGGATCCCTTGATGTAAATTATGGTTGAACCCAATTATAGGTTGGATATAATGTTGTGATGCCCTATATGTTTTTGATATAATATATAAATTTTTTAATAAATTGTATTTTTGATGTTGAATTAAATATATGATACTAAAAAACTATTAGGATATTGGGTGAGGTAAGAAGAAATTTAAACATTAGTATGAATCTTTTTTGAATTTCTAATAGCAAAAAAGTACTAAATTTCCATGGTGGAGCATCTAGCTAGGAGACTAGGGAGTGGTTATAAGATGTTTATGTTTCCTTAAATCTAGTAAGGACTTCAAAACCATTTTGATTTGCATTGGAAATTATTTTTCATTGGAAGGTATCTTGAATATGGTTTAAGGTAAACTGAGGTTACCAAGATGGGATTCCATGGATATAATTTCTTGAGAAATTCAAGAATAGTTTTATCTCCCTCATGTAGATAAATGTTCTAAGTGGTGATCCTTGAGGTCCATGGAATCATATAGTGGGATAATCTTCTAATGATTAATAAAGCATTAAATCCTTGGGTTTGAGTAGTTTTAGGTGTCCTATTCCAGGTGAGTCAATCTTTTTCATTGTAATGTTGTGGGGTATTAATAGTGTAACTACCCCTTGGCTTGTAGTGTTCCTTATATTAGGAAATATGTTGTCTTGTTCGGTAGGATAGTCGAATTGTATTGGGAATTTATTTTTTATGGAGTGAGTTATTTATAATAGTCTGGGTGTGAGTATGTCATGATCTAGTATCCTAATTTCATTCATTATATATCCCTTATTTAAAATCCATATAAAATTACAATTTGAAGTGTTTTACTTAGCATGTTTTGACTCTTTTTCTCCTAAAATGGTTTCAGAATTAAAATCTGATTGAATTATTAGATTTATTTTTTAAATTTAATGATATTATTGGTTAATTTACACTTTTAAAAAAAATATTACTTTCAAAAGAAGAGTGTATGTTTATTTTTGTTTAAATGGGTATATATCCATCTTTTTAGAATTGGTGAACAACATTATAAAAATTTTAAGAAGGAAAGTTTTTTTTAAGAAACTTAAAGTGGTTTAAAATGTATATGTATTATTTTAAGAAATTTATATAGTGTTTTTTTCTTTCTTTATGTTGATTTACTGGATCTCTTATTATATAAATATCCCTTTTTGAGAGGTATCACATAGGTTGTTCGTTTTGGTAATATCCCTTCCAATTTTGTATGCCCAAGTTGTTTTTAATTATCAAGGATGATAATTGTTTGAGATGTATCTTATGTAAGGGTGTGGTATTTTCTAAGATATTTCTTTATGTTTTTTGGTGATTAGAGGTGTCTGTAATAAGGATATATGAATGTGGTTATTGTAAGAGTTGTAATTTCATCTGGAGGAGGGGTGTTACAAAATGGTTTCGAGGTTTGTTTCATAGCTATGTTTTTGGGAGTTTTTTTAATATTCATGATGGCCTATTTATATAATATATATGGCATCTTCACCATGGAGATCTAGGTGGATGGTTTAGTGGGTCTATCAATTTAGGGTTTTCTATGGAATAACACTTCGGTTTCACTATGGAGTCTTAGGGGTTGATCCCTTGGCTCTACCAATATGGAGACTACTACGATTTAGTGTCTGTATTACACCATGGTGTAACCTTGGGTTTATAAGATCTGGGTTTTGACTGAGTTTTTGAAATGGGGACATATAGGGGATTTGTGTAATGGTGTCTAGAAAAGGGTTTAACGCATACCCATTATGGTGTGGCCACACGTACTATGTCATGGTTTCTTTGAATAGACTAACTATATTTGTAATAACCTCTAGGTCACTAGTATGTCATATTTGAGTTTTTTTATCTAATTAAAATTCTTGGATTTCCCTAGAGGCGGGGGTGAGAAAATTATGGTTTTGAGGAAAATATACCCTAGTGCAGGGTTTTTCTAACCATTAGGCTAATTATATAAGAGGTATATTTGAGGGATATATCCATTTTTGAGGGATATATAATAGTTTTTCTAACCATTTAGGTTTCATTATAAATTTTAAAGCTTTGGTTTTATGGATACAGTATCTCCTAAAGGGTTATCACAAGTTTTTTTGAATTGTGAAGCTAAACCATATGGGTTTTCTAGGTCATTAAATTTTTGAGAAATGAATAAAGTGTACCTGGTGGATTTAATCTCCCTTGGCCTAATTTATTATTCACATCATGTTTAGATTCTCCTCCAAACATTGTACCTTTATCCCCATCCATCTTTGTGTATTCTTCTTGATTCCTTGGTGTTTTGGACTGACGTAAGCCTATTTCTTCATGATTTCTTCATCTATTCCCCATATTCTCCTCTGTTCATACTTTTTCATAGAAATGTGGAACCCTATTATTCCCCTTGGAAGAATCTAGTGTTTCTAATGGATGATTTTGTTTTATTATTTTTGTCTTGCCTCTATAAGTATCCTTTATACTCTAATCTAGTTGTTTTCATTAAAAGTGACAAGGTTATGAGTGATTTTGGGTTTGGTGTCTCTATTTAAGGGAGTTTTACATGGATAACCTTTGATACATAGTTTAATTTGGTTTTTATTTATAAAATTACATTTAAATCAACTTATGAGTGATGGTTTATCCATGTTTAATGTGATTCGTGGTTTGTGTTGGAAATTTGATGTTTAAAAGTAGTTTTTCAAAGGGAGTTGGTTTCAATTCACTCCAAGTGTTTGTAAAAATAGATTAAAGAGGTTTTTTTATTTAAAATAATTTTTTGAAAGGGTTTTGAAAGATGTATTTTATGGTGTTGATTCTTGACATGAAATGGGAATTTTGGTTTATTAAATTTTCTTTTGAAATGGATTTATGATTAATACTTGTTGATTATTTGTGTGTTTGGTATTGAGTGGAACATGGGGAATAATAGTTGTGTGTGAGCATATGTATTAGAAAAAGATTATATTTTCCATGAAACCGAGTGATCCCTTATTAGGAAAGATGAGTGATATTATAAAGTTTTTTTCAAGTAAATGAGTAATCCTTTGTGAATAAGATCGAGTGATCTTCCAAAATTTTAACCAAGGGACCAAGTATGATCTTATAAGATTATACATAGGGAATAATGAGTGAGATTCTAAACTTGTATATCATACATATCCAACTAAAAACATTGTTTTAATTTAATTTGAATTGTACCCTTATTGTTAGATCACATGTTATGTATTTTTTATACATAATTTATTTATATGCTTCCCTGAATTATATTACTACCTTATTTTATTTGGATATATTATGTTATGTCCATTTCAAAAAAAATCATATATGATATAGAATATGATTGTACCCTTTTTTATGACTTATTTGGGAGTACAGAGCACGATTATGCCAGCTAGATTTATCCTGTTATTTTATCCTTACTTACACATGTTTTGAAAAGTATATTTTTTTGAGGAAAAAATCAAAGGGATTACAAAAGAGAGAAAAATTTGGTGAAATTGTTTTCAAAATAAGTTTTTTTATAAAATTAGTTTCATATTAGAGTTATTGGTTTGCATGGTTAAAATTATTATATATATTCATGGTGGTATCCTACTGGGATTTTTCCCTCACACCCTATATATACCTTTAGTCATATGCAGACTTTGTTTTGTAGGACACAAGTAAGGGAAAGGTAACCATTTATTTTGATGGACCTTCTTGATTACCACCTTCCATGTTTGATGTGATGGATGAGAAATGTTCTCACAAATTTTATCTTCTATGGATCTATTTTGGGTTTTTTTAGTTAGGATGTTATTTATTTTCCATTTGGGTCTTGATCCCACTTTTGTGTTTTGAGGTTTTGACTATAGATTTTAGGAGTATTTATTGTATATGAAATGTTATATATGGTTATGTGAGGGTTTTTATAATATCTTCCTTTAGTCATTGTTGCATTAACTTTGTAATTTATATATATCTATTGATTCTATTTATTTAGATATTGTGTTCATCCAATTCATAGATGTGTTGTAACATCCAACCTTTACCATAGGTATGAGTACTTTTTTATCCTCTTTCTCATGTTTTAGATATTATTATGAGACTTAAAGATAAGTTATTAAATTTTTATATGAGGGGGATTTGAACTAGGTTAATAGGTGGCTGTAAAAGGCCCCCAGCCAGTTGGTAGCTGAAGTTACCAGGGCACGTGAAAAAATATGGTGGGCTAGGAATTTAAATTTTTTTCCAAAGATTGATGTATCAAGGTCATCATCAGTGAAGCGCTTCCCCAGTTTAAGCCTGAGGACCATGCATGAAAATATTTAAGCACAAAAATAAACCATAAATACCTGGTTTGATTTGAAGTTGTGTGTTCTTCATTCACTTATTATTGGCATCATTTCTAGAAGAATCCAAAATTTAATTCCAATAGATCATCAACATGCACTTCAAAAATACACAGCAGCATCAATAATTGAATTCTTAGTGCTTGTGTGGAGATTTTATGATTCATTATATGTCATGAAGATCATTGCATCAACATTCCTTCAATTAAAGAAGAATAACTCCATATAGTCACCTTGATTGAGATATTTTATCTCTATAAATAGGGAGATGAGGGAGTTCCTCTAAAGAACTCATAGTGAATGGTACACATGCGAGAGCCTTTCCCCTCTTATATATAGTGTGTTATAAAATTACCTAGAAAAGGCTCCCTAGCCCATGAATATTTTACAGACTACATAAATGATATATTATGACTATTTTACTCAGTAATAATTATCATTTATATTTTTATCACTTTCTTGTAATATAATAAATATATTATATAATAAAAACTGAGTCATTTACTCGACTCTTCATTCCTAAAAATATTAAACAAACCTTGAAAATTAAAATAGTATTCATTTGTATGATATTTTTCATATATTTACTTTAACACTTATAAATAAATTTAATAAATAAATTCAATACTGATTATTCTAAACTCAAATAATATGAATTTATTTATTCCTTGGTGATCTTGTATCCTAAGACATATCTCAGACCATAGTTGTGGGGTCCATTATGTCCTCTATATCTATTCACCAGAATTTAGAAGATTCTTGAATACACTTTTCTGTGTAACCCTCTAGGCCCTTATCATGATAACAGTGAATACTATTCATATACCAAAAGAAAATTCTAGCAACCCATCAAGGCCCCTAAAGAGATAAGTAATAGTCATAGCAATGATAACCAACCTAAAAACACACACCGTGTAATATAATCTCTTTGTATTTATATATCTCATAAATCAGGACACACACTTGTGTCATTATACTTTATTGATTTATTATTTATTGATCTAACTAGATGGATTTACCTTTGACTACTATGGACATGGATTTAAAAAAGTACTACCATCCTTATCAACTAGACCTGAGATGTTACTTCCTCAACTAAGAAGTGAAAATTTTTATCTTGATCATTCAACTAATACCATACCACCAATGACTCACCCAACACAAGATACCTCATAGTGATTTTATTATCATGTTTTTCTCCTTACATCAAAGTATGTGATCAAATTAAATACATATATATTGATGTAAATTTAGGAGACCAATACAAATGTTTGTATATAGGAACATCCAATGACACCCAAAACATGTGGTGTTCATATTGTAGGGTCTTTCCTCATGATCTCAACTACTAGAGATCACTAAGTGTGAGATTTATGAGAGAAAGTCTTAATGATTATGATCCCCCAACACTTGATATTCAAACATAAACTATGTCCAGTTAATATGATGTATCCAGACCATAGAACTTATATTTAAGATTAATTTAATAGTATCTTAAGGTTCTCATTATATCCTGGGATCTTCTATAAACTTTTATATGATAATTAATATATAGAAATTCCCATTGAAATAGTGGATGTAGAAATTTATAAACTATAGTGTCAATTCTACATCCTTTATAACTCACTATATACATGATATGGTAATCAAAAGTACTGATAAAGTTGGGTCTGGGGAACCCACTTTTAAAATACTCCCACTTGCACTAGAGACAACTTGGTAACCATCCTTGTTAACTATCACATGATTAAAATCATGTTTCTTATAAGTCATGGATTTTGTTGTTGGGTCAGTCATGTCTCCCCTATATAGTTATTCTACTTTGTGTGGCCTTATATCATTGATTAAAACTTCTCAAGAGATGTAAACCCCAATTATATTCCTATTTTTCCATTATCAAAAATTGACATCTTGGAAATTACGAGTAAAAGAATTTTCATCACGATAAAACCTTAATTACTAAGTGTGGATCCAAGATATAGAAAAAATAATATTATATTATGCACTTCTTATTTAGCTATATCAAAAGTCACAACATTATCGGTATTTATAGAAATGGCTACCACTAGCTTGAAAAAGATTTTTTTTGTTCATTACCCTAGCCTAAATATGATATTAGAACACACTGATCTAAGGAAGAATATTTTGAGTCCCCTCAAAACTACCATATTATCCTCTCTAAATACAAGGTACATATATTTTTTACTTTATCAAGTTCAATTATAAAGTTTTCAATTCTTTCTGTGCAGTTCTTCTAGATATAAATGATATTTTCCTACTAAAAAGTATATGCTGACAATATCATATTGTACGTATCATGACATATGTTATTTTTCCATCATATAAGTGTATGGAACTCTAATCACTAAATTAATATCCTACTATGACCATGAATTTTTTCTTGGAGAGATTTTTCCATGGGACTCTGGAAACAATTATCTATTGAATTATTCCAACTTGTATTTTTCAATACCTTGTCAGTATATGTATTGTTGAATACGACTATGAAGCTATTAGATCCACCATAGTAGATCCTACTCCCTAGAACTTAGGTTGATACTTAAATTCAATCTCTGGATAATAACTTTTATCCTAGTATTAACTAACTTTAATACCAAAAGTTTTTTCCATATGTTACCAAACATATTTCACTTGGAAAACACTAGCGCTCTAACTAACCTTTGATAGAAACATAGAAAAAAATAATTCCAAATGAATGTTATAAGATCTTATTGATTTAATAAAAAACTAGATTTCAGTAACTTTTACCCCTTATTTTCATTTTATGATGTCACCATCCCTTTTTGGAAGTGTCATATAAACACCATCCATTATTGGTGGTCATGACATCTAGTGGTCGATAAAATGACCATAAAAATTTGTTATGATAAGTAAAATTCTAATGAATTTAGACATAATGACTTGGTATTACCAATCAATACTTACTATTACCATGATTATACCACCCATGTATCTTCACCCATGAATACCCACTATAGTATTCAAAATAATAATACCCCTATTCTATGATACATGGAATTAATTATTGAATTTTAATTGATCTTTTCAATTTTATCTAATTTCCATATACAACTTGTAGGAATTATTCTCAATGAATAATGTATCACCATCTATAGTGAATATAAAACCATCACTATGGTTTTATCCCTTATATGAAGTATGTGTCATTGGATCGTTTCTTTTCTACTAGGTCTCGTGGAACTTGTTCCAATGCCAACTACTTGTGCTTCTCTAGCGTTGACTAAACCTAATTCAAACTTCACTCCAACTATATCAAATATAGATTTTCACCCTTTTATATAAATAAAGTCTATAACTTGACTATCACTTTTCTATGTTAGGGTTTTCTATAATATCATTAGAAACATTAGGATAATTACTTTAGATTATTATAGTTTTTTTTACTTGATTCAAGTTTTTTTATATCCTCAAAAAAATCTTTTCATATAAACCCATGTTCTCAAGAAAATGGATTTATTTCATAGTAAAAATCATATGATATCCAATTTTCATTATAGTTGGAATATTGTTATGGGATAATCCCATTATATGAAATGAATTACTTGAAAAATAATAGAATTATCTGAAATGAATATTAGTTGAAACATTGATACTCCTTTAATTTACACCATAACTATGATGTATATAAATAAATGTTCATTTAGGAAATACACCATGATAAATTTTGTTGATTAAAATTAATATGTAAGACTCAAATCAATTCTCCTTAGTAGAATTATAGCTCTGATGTGGATAAGGTAATGTGTGTTTAAGAATTAATCTATGCTACATTATTTGATTGATGATTGCTTGGTTAATATATTCTTCATCACACTAACTTGAAGCATATCATATCTTCTGAACATTCATATACAATACTTCACTTTAACATTCCTTAAACACTAAAAGGAATTTTATGAAGCATACCTACCACTAGCTTTACCTTGTAATATTTCATTATCTATGGATAAACTAGCACCAAAAGAATTGTGGCTTACCTTTATTTCTAAATGCTTCTTTGTCCAAAACAAAATATAATTCTTACATTTTTTGTATTACTCACATATTGTCAATGATTCATTTATCACTGGACTATTGGTTGAGTTTTAATCATCATAAAAAAACATTCATTCCAAAATTGTAATATTGCCTCCTTGTGTCCAAAGGATATGTGAGATAAATGTTTTCATAATACTCAATAAAATTTCCACTAGAATCATTAAACTTGGTAATTAGAAGTTGTGTTCTTCTCAGAAATAACTTAGGAACCACCCTTTCTCATCTTATTAAATAACACACCTTACTTCTAGTAAAGTTTCTATACTTACTTGGTTACTATATTTAAATACACATATTTAATAGGATGTTGTATTTAATACCCAAGAAGTAAGATTTAAACATTACCTTTTATATTGTTGAATATACCTGAATAAGAAGCGAATTCTTGCTTCTACGATTTAGTTTATTGCATTTATACTATCAAAAATTTATTTTTTGACATAATAAGCACATAACTTCATGTTTAATACCTCTTTCTTTGAGAGATGTTATGAAGGTGACTTTGCGATGGTTTATTTGGCATGACACTTTCCATTGGCCTTTTCTCCTTTTCTTTAAACTTATTCTCTATAAGAACTATAGATGAATCTTTATTTATTATTTTTATTATTTGGAGAACCATACCTAGAAGGTAATGAATCATTTACTCCATACTTTTCATTTTATAATCTTAAACAAAACTGAACTACATGGGTGAAAATGATATTAGAAAGGGATCCATTGAAAGATCATGATCCATCTTTCAATTTACACAAATCTAGTGTAATTTTCATATTATTAACATATTGCTTCACTTTCTCCTTTCAAGTTTCTAGGAGATGAGAAAACATGTAAAATAATCCATGTCCAAATATTGTATCCATAACTCACATCGGTATTTGATGATGGTATTATGAAAAGGTCATTATATGTGTCAAAAATGAGTCTCTTGTAATAATTTTTAATGGGATTTCTCCCTGAGGTGGTTTAACAAGAAGTGGGGAATCCAACTCCTTGAATTTATGATATCGTAGTAATTTACAGAATAAAATGAACTACTTGTTTCAAAATTGTTCAAGTTTTGAAAATTTCCTTATCCAATATATATCATAGTATATCTTGTGGTGTTACTTTCAATTTTCTAAAAAGAATATAGGATATTAGTACTTTTATCTTAATTAATGATTTAGAAATTATTGATGTATTAATTAAATCATTAAATGTATCCCACTATTTTATCAAACTTTAGAAACCCTTTATACTAGAATTGGAATACTCTATCACTCAAGTATTCTAGTGGAAAGTATCCTTGAACCTCTCATCATAGTCTACAAGTTATGGATACACCACTACTCAAAGAGTTCAAGGTATAACTTTTACTAGACAGCCTCATTAACTCAGGTCTCCTTGATCTATTGATTTAATTCCTAGCATTTAAAATCATAAATATGTTTTAATCAACACTTTACTCTATTATTGAAGCAAGCTCATATTTTATGCTCCTTTTCTTCCAAATTTTGTTAATTCAACTCATCATTCTCATAGGAACTCCCCATTAGTAGGAGACACCTTCATCTATGGCTGATTGAGCACCATGAACACCTTGTTTTGTTTAAATTCAAACAATAGAAGGAATTTGTGTCTTAATATTTCTTTGAGGGTTTTTATAATTTCATGATGACATTAAATCCTTTTCTATATCATAATCATGTACTATGTGATCTCACTCATATGATCATGAAATAAATAGAAAATATCTATCGGGTCACATGATCATTTTATCTATGCATGCTTGATTATTATTTTATTTGATCATGTGTAAAACTAAACATACATAAAATAATAAACCGTGCATAAATAATATAATATAGAATGATCATGATCTGATACTAATAGTTGATATGTTGAGTGGATAATGGATCAACCTAGACCCTATGAGGTAACTCCTTGAGTCGCATCGCTTACAACTCAAGTTGCAGCACCCACTCATCCAATGCATGAAACTCATGTATGGTGAATCATCAAATCTCAGCATGAAGTACATCACTTCTCGTCATCATCATTATACAACAATACTCACAGACAAGCGAGGGGAACTTGGGAATGTAGAATACATATAAAATCTTTTATCTAGGCGTGCATTCCCTTATAAATATAATGACACAAATACGACACATAGATGGACATTTATTAAAATAATTATTACAAACATGCATTGAAATAATCAAATAAACAAATAAACATACATCTGACATGAATTAGTCAGTCTATGTTTCATGATCATTCGATACACATAAAACTCTTGTATAAAAATAATTGTGTGAACAAAAATTAAATCTACAACAAATTAGTTTCAATGGAAAATTTTTTAAATTAAAATTCACTTTTATTTTTAATTCAAAAATTTATATTTTTAGGTCTCAATATTAATTTAATTTTAATTCCAAGAATTAATTTAATGTAATATATAAATTAAATTAATTTATCTTGGATTATTACAATTAAATTATTTAACCAAAAAATAAAATAAATTTAATTTAATTTAATACCAAAATTGAATTAATTAATTCAATTAATTTTGATTATATAAAACATAATCGGACTCCAAAACTTCACTCAAGACCAGTACAGGTTTGTCTAACCCCTTTCAGGGTCATATAAAGTACCATAAGAAAGAGGCTCGGACGAAGAGTAGTGGTTGTGGGCAGTGGTTCACCTCGGTGGAAGAGGTACGACGCTCAGCTGGTAGGGTGCACTAACGCGAGAGTTGAGTAGATTTGGATGGATTTAGATGAGATCACTGAAGTTTCTGACATGGCGGAGAGTTGTGCGGTTTATTCCTCCATGGAAATCGATGGTGGGAAGTGAGGTCTTAGTGGTGGGTGATGGCCGAATCTCCCTATCTAGGAAAGGGCACTGTGGCAACGATGGTGTTATGCTGAGAAGGTGGCACGAGGTTTGGGTTTTCCGTAAAACTCCATGTCAACTGCTTTCATTATTTCAACATATAAATAAAGATATATGTTATTCAATTTAATACTCATAAAATTGTGATTTCAATCTGATTTAAAACATTGGATAGTGGAAGCTTCGTCATGTGATGTCCGATGGAAATGTTGTTTGTGGCGTTTTTATAAGAATAATTCCTTCTTTAAAATTTAATACAAATTTAATTTTTCAATTGGATTCAAATTTTCACACATTTATTTAATACTAATTTAATTTATTGGGGAATAAAGTAGAAGTTGGGTTCAGAATTTAAAATTTTCATCAGTAATCAACATAACAACATCATCTTTCGTGAATCGGTATCATGGTTTAAGCCTAGGGACCATGTGTGAAGAAATTTAAGAAAAAAAATAAACCATAAATACCTGATTTGATTTGAATTCGTGTGTTCATCATCCACTCACCACCAGTGATCGCTGATCAAATAATACAAATTCAAATTCCTCTATATCGTCTACACGTGCTTAAAAAATATGAAAAAGTATTGATCATTGAATTCTAGGTGCTCTCTCAATGATTTGATGATGTTTTTAGCATCCCAACAATCACTGCATTGACATTCCTTTAATGAAAGGAGAAGAAATAAATCTGGTAACTTGGATTGAGATCATATCTCTCTAGAAAGTGGGAGAGGAGAAATAGTCTATAAATAACTCATAGTAAATAGTATATATGTGAGAGCCTCTCTCCCCCTATATATAGTGTGTTATGAGATTACCTAGAAAAGGCTCCCCAGACCCTGAATATTTTACAAACTATATAAATGATATATTATGACTATTATATCGACTCATAAATATCATTTATATTTTTATCAATTTCTTGTAATATAATAAATATATTACATGATAAAAACCGAGTCATTGACTCGAATCGCCATTCCCGCAAATATTAAACAAACCATTAATATTAACATTATATTCATGCATATAATATTTTCCATTTAATTAATTTAACAATTATAAATAAATTTAATAAATAAAATCAATACTGATTATTCTAACACGAATATTATGAATTTATTTATTCCTTGTCAATCGTGAATCCTCTGACAAATCTCAGGACCTAGTGGTGGGGCCTACCATCTACTATATACCCATTAACCATAATAGGGAATAATTGTGAATATGATATGATGTGTGGCCCTCTAGGGCCTTATCTCAATAGTAGTGAATATTATTCATAGAACAAGAGTAGAGTCTTGTGACACATCAAGGTACCTAAAGAGATAAGTAGTCATAGAAACGAAAACCAAACTATGAACATGAACTATAGCATCCCATCTTTTTATAACATAAACTTTCATTACATTACACAAAACTGAGGATCTTTAAGGTTTAGTGTCTTGGAAACCAAGAATATAATACATGAAAACAACATAAAGCATTCTTCTTAAACACTTGAAAGGCTTCTCCTTAAGTTCATCCTAGGTTCATTACTGCATCTCATAACCTGGGGACATACATCAAAAGAAAGGGTGAGCAGAAGGCCCAGTAAGGGAAACAAGAGAAACATTTTATATCTGAACTTGAGATACTTCAATAAAGTCATGAAAAGAACTTTAAGGCATGATAAAGAAATCATGAGATATATCATAATAAAAATAAAATTTTTCATAACTTGGAGATGTGGCTAAAAAATTTAATATTGACAATCATTTCGTTTCACCAAGGTCCATCCCCAAGGTGTCATTAAAAATTACCAAGGTTATTCACCAAGGTATCAGTCTAAAAAGTCATCTCTAGAGATTAAGTCTTTACCCAATGCATTGGAGCGCTATCTGGGTGCACCCTTGACATGTCTTTATTATCATGTGAGCCACATATATCATCATCAATCATTTCATAAAAAACTCATATAGCATAAAAGAAATGGGCCTCATTTCATAATCATAACGTTTTAAAAACTGCTTTAAAGACATGATCTTTATGTCACTTTAAACCCACGGATAGGGAAAGCGGGTTTTATGTATGTAAAACCCAGAATTTAAAATAGAAAATTTTGGTATATATGTGAATACCCATATAAAAGATAGAGCTTTGAGTATTCACTTAATAAAATCAAAGAACTTTAGAAAAAGAGAGAGAGATTTTGAGACGAAAATTCTGCAGCATAACGACTATGTTACAGGGTTTTAGAAAACATTGAAAAGAGAGGGGACATGGGTCAAGAATTCATAAATAACCCATAAAACAGTAGAGGGACAGAATATAAAAGATTTAAGAACATGGTAATGAAATTTGAAATACATACCATATGAAATGAAGAACATGAAAGGAAGACAAAAATAAGATTTCTCTTATGAAAATTCGGCAGCCTAACGACGTCACTTAAACTTCAATAAAAATGAATTGACGAGATAAAATAGGGTCTCTCATCATATGATCATAAAATATCAGTATGATAGGTATAGAGGTCATACCCCAACATAATAAAAAGGAACTTTAAAGATTAGACATGAAAATAGAACTTGAAAATGAGAAGGGTGAAAGAATCCCTTAAAAATTCGGCAGCCTAACGGCGTCACTTAAACATTCATAAAATTAAATGATGAGAGTAAGAGGGGATCTCTCATCATATAAAAATGAAAAGTGCAGTAAGATTAATATAAAATAATATCCTCCCACATAATAACATGGATCATAAAAGGAATGACATAAAAGAGATTACTTGAAAAGAAAGAGAGAGGTCGGATCCCTTACCTTAAACGTAACTCTTAAAACTCAAAGGTTGGAACCTTGAGAGGCTTGAGGGCACCTTGGGTGGACTCCTTGGGAGGTAAGGAGACCAGAACATCGTTGATAATTATTTTTGAGTCCAAAGGATGAGAGAATGGCTTGGTATTTATAGGGAAAGTGAGGGGACAAGGCATTAATGGCCAAGGGACACCTCACAAGTGGTTTTCTCAAAACCATGTGCTCTCCCATGATATTTACCATGAAGTTAGGCCACATGGGGCCCCCAATACAATAATTCATCACCTTTGGTCGGCCAACCCTTAAAATATCTCATGACATCACCATGACACAACTATGATGTCATTAAACAAACCGAAACCCTAAAACTACTTTTTTTACTATTCAGTGAAAATTCATCTTTCTCAGAAAAATCCAAAAAATTCACCTTAACCAAATATCGATGCTCTTATTAAAAATATGAACTCCATTTTATAAAAATAATTTTCTAAATATTTTTAATTTAAATTTTAAATAAAAACACTATTCACCAAAAATTCATTTTTTTCAGAAAAAACCCCAAAAATTACCATAACATAATATCGGTTCTCTGAGTTCAAAAATAAAGTCCATTTTTAAAAATATTTTTCTAAATATGTTTAAATTAATTTTTAATTAAAAAACACTATTCACCCAAAAAAAACTAATACTTGACTAATAATTTATGAAACTATTATTTACCCATTTTATTGATTCTCATTACTTAATCTAGGTGTCTAAATTATATTAAAACTTTCTTTGAGTGAAATTACTAATCCATTTGGTAACATTACTAATCCTAAGCGTAAAATAACTATTCATGATTTACTATTCATCAAAAATTAAGTTGATCTTATTAGACTCCAAATTCCTTACTGAAAAATTTTGCAGAAGACCATTTTTCGAAAATCATTACACATCATTAATTATTTAGGGTTTACATAAATATTTTAAAATGTACTTTTTTCAAAATTCATCAATAAAATAAATCCTAAAATTATCCGAACATTTGAAATTTTACAAACATCACTAAAGGAAGAAATCTCAATTCATTCATCCAAAGGATTACACAAAGAAGCTAGGGTCTCATCACATAGTCCCTTATAACACTGGCATATGACCCAAGTGTAAGGTGTGCTATGGTGAGAGAATCTGAGGGAGGCTCAGATAACATTGCCCTAGTAGTAATCTATACTAACTTGAACTTCTCTCGTAGGAATTTCCATTCAAGCTTGACACGCTGTAGTTCGGCTTGGGCTAGGTCCAAAGCGAAGCCCAAAGATGCCACCTCCTTCCCAAGCTCTGATAAGTGGGATTCATAATGTTCGAGTCTACTGGATGAAGCCATCGACTCCTCTTACTGCATTAACTATTAACATCTCTATTAAATCATTAAGAGTAACTTAATATACTACTCAAAAAGTTTGGGTAGTTACATTATTCCCCCCTTAATAAATTTCGTCCCCGAAATTTATAATTGAGGCCTAGTCGAAAAGGTGAGGGTACTTTTGCTTCATCGTTTCCTCAGGCTCCCAAGTCGCTTCTTCATATTTATGATTCCTCCACAACACTTTCACAAGGTGGGTAGTCTTGTTTCGTAGAACCTTTTCTCTACGGTCTAAGATCTCCATTGGCTGCTCCTCATAAGAGAGTTCATGTTCTAGTTGTACCACCTCTAGGTTCAGTACATCCGAAGGGTCGGGTATGTACTTACTCAAGAGAGATACATGGAAGAAATTGTGAATTTGAGCTACGTTCAGTGGAAGTGCTAGAGGATAGGCCACTGCTCCTATGTGATCAAGGATTTCATAGGGGCCAATGTATCTAGGGATAAAGTTCCCTTTCTTCCCAAACCACATGACTCTCTTCCATGGAGAAATTTGAAGGAAGACTTTATCTCCAACACCAAACTCCAAGTCCCTTCGACGATTTTCAGCATAGCTCTTCTGCCAACTCTGAGCAGCCTTTATGTGTTGTTGGATGGCATGAACCTGTTCTGTCATCTCTTGCATGAGATCAGGCCCAAGAAGCTTTCTCTCACTAGTTTCATCCCAACAAGTAGGAGTTCTACATCGCTTTCCATACAGAGCTTCATAGGGTGCCATCTGAATACTCGAATGGAAATTGTTGTTATAGGAGAACTCAACTAATGGGAGGTGTTGATCCCATCCCCCTTTAAATTCCATTGAGCATAATCTCATCATGTCTTCGAGTGTCTGAATAGTCCCTTCAGATTGGCCTTCAATTTGAGGATGATAGGCCGTACTAAAATTCAATTCAGTATTCAGAGCATGTTGAAGACTTCTCCATAATTTTGATGTGAATCTTGGATCACGAACAGACACGATGGATAGTGGTACCCCATGCAGCCTCACCACTTCCTTTACGTATATCTTGGAAAGTTGATCTAGAGAAAAATCTTCCCAAATAGAGATAAAATGGGCGGTCTTGGTGAGACGGTCCACAACAACCCATATCGCATTGTTCCCTTTGGATGTTTTCAGGAGACCAGTTACAAAGTCCATAGTGTTATTATCCCACTTCCATACTGGTATGGGTAGCGGTTGTAATACCCCCTTAGGAAGTTTTCGTTCTACCTTTACTTGTTGACACACCAGGCACCTTGTAGTGTAATCAGCAATCTCCCTCTTCATGTTATCCCACCAATAAAGATCACGAAGGTCTCTATACATTTTAGTGCTTCCTGGATGTATAGAGAAAGTAGAGCTGTGAGCTTCATCCATCAGTTCTTTATTTATCTCCGGAATAGATGGAACACATAGTCTTGTATGAAATTTCAATAAACCATCTTGATCAATATTGAAATCAGGGAACATCCCATCTTTTACAGCCTCCAACTTCTCCTACAGCAAAAGATCTTCTTTTTGAGCCTTCTTGATCTTCTCTATAAATGAAGGTTGAGAAATCATTTGGGATAGGGTTGATGATGTCCCTTTCCTTATAATTCCCATGTTCAGTTTTACTAGATCTTTAATCAAGGGATCTCCTAGGATCCTCATTATTGCCAGAACAACTAGGTCTTTCCTGCTTAACACATCCTCGACTTTGTTTGCTCTTCCAGGGTGATAATGAATTGAACAATCATAGTCTTTAATAAGCTCCAACCATCTCCTTTGTCTCATGTTCAATTCTTTTTGTGTGAAAATATAATTTAGACTTTGGTGTTCAGTATATATATCACATTTATCCCCATAAAGATAGTGCCTCCATATCTTTAGAGCAAAAACAACTTCCACTAGATCTAGATCATTCGTAGGATAATTATTCTCATGAATCTTCAACTGTCGAGATGCATAAGAAATTACCTTGTCATTTTTCATGAGGACGCACCTAAGCCCTTTCAGAGATGCATCGCTAAAAATAACGAATCCTTCTCCGATAGAGGGTAGTGTTAACACAGGTGTAGTAACCAATCTCTTCTTCAGCTCTTGGAAACATTACTTGCACTCATTTGTCCAGATGAACTTAACCACTTTTCGAGTCAACTTGGTTAGTGGATTAGAAAGTCGTGAAAAGTTTTTCACAACCCTCCTATAATATCCCGCTAAACCAAGGAAACTACGAATCTCAGTTACTGTTGTGGGTTGAGGCCACTCCTCCACAACCATTGTCTTTGCAGGGTCAACCGAGATTCCTTCATTGGTTACTATGTGCCCCAAGAAAGCCACTTTTTGTAACCAAAACTCACACTTTCTGAACTTTCCAAAGACACTCTCCTTCCGTAGAGTTTTCAAAATAACCCTCAGATGATCTTCATGCTCCTCACAACTTTTTGAATATATCAAAATATCATCAATAGAAACTACCACAAAGTTATCAAGGTAGTCCTTAAAGACTCTATTCATCAAATCCATGAAAATAGCAGGATCATTAGTCAAGCCGAAGGGCATAACAGTAAAATCACAATGCCCATATCTTGATCGGAAGGTAGTCTTTGAAATATCTTCCTTCTTCACCCTCAGTTTATGATAACCAGATTGAAGGTCAATCTTAGAGAAGAATTGAGCCACACGAAGTTGGTCAAATAAATCATAAATTCTTGGAAGAGGGTATATGTTTTTCACTGTGATCTCGTTCAGTTCACTATAATCAATGCATAGCCGCATTGATCCATCCTTCTTCTTCACAAAGAGAACTGGCGCCCCCCAAGGAGACACACTCGGTCGGATAAACCCCTTCTACAACAAGTCTTGGAGTTGTTTCTTTAACTCTTCTAGATCCACATTTTCCATTCTATACGGGGTCTTTGATATCGGTTGTGATCCAGGTACGAGTTAAATGGAGAACTTTACCTCTCTTTCTGGGGGAGGTCCAGGTAACTCCTTAGGAAATACATCCAGGTATTCCTGAACAATTGGAACATCTTCTATCTGTATGCTCCCTTTTCCTTCTTCATCATTACCTATTAACTCCATAAATAAAGATATAGGAGGTGCTTCTAGATAGGGATCAATTCGGTATATCCCTCCTTGGAAGATAACTATAGGTTGTTTATTCAAGACTACTGAGATTTCCTTACTTCTGCATTTGATCTTAGAATTATACTTTGAGAGCCAGTCAATCCCTAGTATAATGTCGAATTCCAACATGGGAATGACTACTAGATTTTTGATAAGATTGTTCTCACTAAAGTAAACACTAGAGTCTCTAAACACTGTTGATGCATGGATAATCCCACTTGGAGTCTTAACTGACAACTCTACCTCAAGAAATTCGGGGATTGATTCTATATTCTTTGCAAACTTGGAGGAAATAAAGGAATGCGTAGAACCAGAATCAAACAAAGTAGTTGCTAGTATTGAGAGGAAAACAAGAGTACCTGCTACCACGTCATTCGGAGCTTCAACTTTAGTTGTTGTGATAGAAAAAGCACGAACTTGCTCCCCTGGACTTTGTTGAGGTTGATGGTGATTCCCCTCCACTGCCCTTGGATTTGGAAAGAGATTAGCATAGTGCCCAAGCTGTCCACACTTGAAACAATGGACTTTGGGTAAGTCCAGAACCATCTTCCCTCTGTCGTTAGTGTTGGGGAGTTGAGGCTTCACCTCACTACGACAATTCCGAGCAATATGGCCTCCTATTACACACTTGTAGAACTTGCCACTTCCGATCAAGCAGTTCCCCAGATGCTTCTTCCCACATTTATTGCATGTGGTAAGTTGCATTTGCTTTCCACCTCTTCCCTGATCAAAATTCTTCCCTAAACTGGGCTCCAACGATCTCTTCTTTTCATTTGATTTATGAGACCACTATGTGTCACCAAACTCTAGCTTGACTTTCATTGCACTCCACACGATCTCCCCGTAGCTATCGTAGTCCCGGTTGGCTAAATTCTTCCGCAGATGAGGTCTCAGTCCACCGAAAAATCTATCAACCTTCCCACTTGGATCCATGACAAAGCTAGAGGTATATCATGATAGTCGGGTGAAGTTCATCTCATAGCTTACGACATATTCTTTCTCCTTCTGCTTCAGCTCGAGAAACTCTTTCTCCATTCTCGTTCTCATGGAATGAGGGAAATACTTATTAAAGAATATACCCCAGAACTCTTCCCACTCCATAGCTTCCATCTCTCCTCTAGTCTTCGTGTTTTTTGACCAGTGACCACCACTGATCAGCTTGTCCCTCTAGGTGATAAACAGCAAGGGTGACTTTTTCTTGTTCCGAACAAAGGAGTACAGAAAATATCTTTTCAATGGATCTTATCCATTGTTCCACAACCAAAGGGTCAGTAGATCCACGGAATGATGGTGGTCGTTGACACATGAAGGACTCAACAGAATGTTTTTCCCTTCGTGGTGAGATCGGCCTCTCAGCTTGATTCAAGTTATTACTCATAACTTGAGTCAGTTGGTTCATCATTCGCATGAATGTTTCCATTCCGGCTTCCATCGGAGGGCCGTCAGCACATGGTACATTGTGGTCACCATCTACACGGTTCCTCCTATTTCCCGCCATTTTCTAAAATAATAAAACTTTAGTGTGAAACTTATTTCATTTATGAATCTTTTAACTAAGAATTAATTCTTAGAAAATTACATTTCTCTATAATTCCTTCATAATGATTCATAAAAAGATTGTGATTAACCAAACATATCCCCCAGGAGTGTCGTAACCAAGAGTGCAGAAATGCCCGTTATCGTGAACCAGTTCCCATTTGAGTCTAGCTCAAAGTGGTGTTTTCGGGTTTTACCCCTATGTACATCTGTGCTAGAGCCGCCTCTACCTGCTCATATCCAGACAGGGATGTATTTGTTTGATAAACCACTTACTCAATACTTACCAAAATACCAGGAAGTATTCCTATATTTAAACTTTTCTATATGGTTCTTCCTAAAGTTTTTATATCCTAATTTCCAAAAATAACTAAACCATCCTTTGATACCAACTATAGCATCCCGTCTTTTTATAACATAAACTTTCATTACATTACACAAAACTGAGGATCTTTAAGGTTTGGTGTCTTGGAAACCAGGAACATAATACATGAAAACAACATAAAGAATTATTCTTAAACACTTGAAAGGATTATACTTAAGTTCATCCTAGGTTCATTACAGCATCTCATAACCTGGGGAAATACATCAAAAGAAAGGGTGAGCAGAAGGCCCAGTAAGTGAAACAAGAGAAACATTTTATATGTGAACTTGAGATACTTCAATAAGGTCATGAAAAGAACTTTAAGGCATGATAAAGAAATCATGAGATATATCATAATAAAAACAAAATTTTTCATAACTTGAATATGTGGCTACAATATTTAATATTGACAATCATTTCGTTTCACTAAGGTCCATCCCCAAGGTGTCATTAAAAATTACCAAGGTTATTCACTAAGGTATCAGTCTAAAAATTCATCTCTAGAGATTAAGTCTTTACCCAATGCATTGGAGCGCTATCTAGGATCACCCTTGACATGTATTTATTATCATGTGAGCCACATATATCATCATCAATGATTTCATAAACAACCCATATAGCATAAAATAAATGGGTTTCATTTCATAATCATAACGTTTTAAAAATTGCTTTAAAGACATGATCTTTATGTCACTTTAAACCCACAGAAAGGGAAAGCGGGTTTCATGTATGTAAAACCGAGAATTTAAAATAGAAAATTTTGGTATATATGTGAATACCCATATAGAAGATAGATCTTTGAGTATTCACTTAATAAAATCAAAGAACTTTAGAAAAAGAGAGAGCCATTTTGAGACGGAAATTCTACAGCATAAGGGCTATGTTACAGGGTTTTAGAAAACATTGAAAAGAGAGGGGACATGGGTCAAACATTCATAAATGACCCATAAAACAGTATAGGGACAAAATATATAAGATTTAAGAACATGGTAATGAAATTTGAAAGACATACCATATGAAATGAAGAACATGAAAGGAAGACAAAAATAAGATTTCTCTTATGAAAATTCGGCAGCCTAATGGCGTCACTTAAACTTCAATAAAAATGAATTGATGAGATAAAATAGGGTCTATCATAATATGATCATAAAATATCAGTATGATAGGTATAGATATGAAACCCCAACATAATAAAAAGGAACTTTAAAGATTTGACATGAAAATAGAACTTGAAAATGAGAAGGGTGAAAGAATCCCTTAAAAATTCGGCAGCCTAACGGCGTCACTTAAACTTACATAAAACAAAATGATGAGAGTAAGAGGGGATCTATCATCATATAAACATGGAAAGGTCAGTAAGATGAATATAAAAGAACATACTCCCACATAAGAACATGGATCATAAAAGGAATGACATAAAAGAGATTACTTGAAAAGAAAGAGAGAGGTCGGATCCCTTATCTTAAACGTAACTCTTAAAACTCAAAGGTTGGGACCTTGAGAGGCTTGAGGGAACCTTGAGAGGCTTGAGGGAACCTTGAGAGGACTCCTTGGGAGGTAAGGAGACCAGAACTTCGTTCATAATGATTTTTGAGTCCAAAGGATGAGAGAATGGCTTGGTATTTATAGGGAAAGTGAGGGGACAAGGCATTAATGGCCAAGGGACACCTTACAAGTGGTTTTCTCAAAACCATGCGCTCTCCCATGATATTTCCCATGAAGTTAGGCCACATGGGGCCCCCAATACAATAATTCATCACCTTTGGTCGTCCAACCCTTAAAATATCTCATGACATCACCATGACACAGCTATGATGTCATTAAACATACCGAAACCCTAAAACTGCTTTTTTTACTATTCACTGAAAATTCATCTTTCTCAGAAAAATCCCAAAATTTCACCTTAACCAAATATTGATGCTCTTATTAAAAATATGAACTCAATTTTGAAAAAATAATTTTCTAAATATTTTTAATTTAAATTTTAAATAAAAACACTATTCACCGAAAATTCATTTTTTTCCGAAAAAACCCCAAAAATTACCATAACATAATATCAGTGCTCTGGGTTCAAAAATAAAGTCCATTTTATAAAAATATTTTTCTGAATATTTTTAATTTAATTTTTAATTAAAAAAACTATTCACCCTAAAAAAACTAATACTTGACTAATAATTTATGAAACTGTTATTTACCCATTTTATTAAATATCATTACTTAATCTAGGTGTCTAAATTATATTAAAACTTTCTTTGAGTGAAATTACTAATCCATTTGGTCACATTACTAATCCTAAGGGTAAAATCACTATTCATAATTTACTATTCATCAAAAATTAAGTTGCTCTTATTAGACTCCAAATTGCTTACTGAACACTTTTGCAGAAGACCATTTTTTGAAAATCATTACACATCATTAATTATTTAGGGTTTATATAAATATTTTAAAATATCCTTTTTTCAAAATTCATCAATAAAATACATCATAAATTATCCGGACATTTGAAATTTCACAAAAATCACTAAAAGAAGAAATATCAATTCATTCATCCAAAGGATTACACAAAGAAGCTGGGGTCTCATCACATAGCCCCTTATAACATCGGCATATGACCTAAGTGTAAGGTGTGCTATGGTGAGAGAATCTGAGGGAGGCTCAGATAACATTTCCCTAGTAGTAATCTCTACTAACTTGAACTTCTCCCGTAGGCGTTTCCGTTCAAGCTTGACACGCTGGAGTTCGGCTTGGGCTTGGTCCAAAGAGAAGCCCAACGATGCCACCTCCTTCCCAAGCTCTGATAAGTCGGATTCATAAGGTTCGAGTCTACTGGATGAAGCCATCGACTCCTCTTACTACATTAACCATTAACATCTCTATTAAATCATTAAGAGTTAGTTAATATACTACTAAAAAAGTTTGGGTCATTACATGAACTATGTAATATAATCTCATTTTCATTAGATATATCATAAAGTAGGATGCACACTTGTATCATTATGTAATATAATATCTTTTCCTTGAGATATTAATGAAGTAGGACAGAAACATGTGTCATGGTCCTTTCTTACTCTATTAATTGTTTATCTAGCTAGATGGATTTACATTCAACCATCATGGCCATGGATTTATAAAGGTAGTACCTTCCTGATCAACCAGTACAAAAAAATTACTTCCTAAACTTGAAAGAGAAAAATTATATCTTGATCATTCAACCAATTTCATACAACCAATAACGAAATGAACACAAGCTACCACGCCACAATTTCATTATCAAGGTTTTTTCCATTCATCAAAGTACATTGTCAATTGGAACACATTGATAATAATATCAAGTCAGGTGATAAATAAAATTATCCATAGATTGGAACATACAATGACACCCAAAACATGTGGTGTTCCTATTGGTGGGTCTTTTCTCGTGATCTCAACTACTGTAGATCACCAAGTGTGAACTTCATGAGAAGAAGTATCAATGCTTATAAACCCAAAATAGAGAATAGTAAAATATAAATTTTATCTAGTCAATATGATGTATCCAAACCATATGACATATATTTATGATTAATTTCATAGTATCTCCTAGTTATCATTATAACTTGGGATCAGGTATAACCTTTTGACATGACAATTAATCTATCGTAATTTCCATTGAAATAGTGGATGCAGAAATGTCTACACTGTAATGGTAAATCTAAACCATGAATAACTCACTATATACATGATATGGTAATGAAAGGTACTGATAAAAATAGGTCTAGGTCACCCACTTTTACAATAATAGAAACCTTCAAAATTATAATTCCTATAGAAACTCCACTAATAAGGTGGTGGGACTTCAAGTTGAGAAGGTTCACTACTGAGTACCACCAGCTAGTGAGTGGTGTCGGTCTAGGATGGAATAACAAGGGGAATATTAGTCTTTTTTTAATGAAACCCATATTTAACTTCTCGAATCACCCCTCTCAACCCTAGTTCACCTTTTACAAATCCAAGGTCTCTTTAGGGTTGGTTTGGGCTCTCCCTATTATCTTGGATTAGTAAATTGATATCTGGTTGATTGGTTGTTCCTCCTTTGGTATGTTTTATTGAATCCCTCTAATTTCCTATGTTTATCTTGAAATACAAAGAGAATATATGTTGTTTTGATCAAGTATATCAATTTTGGATGCTTTCTTCTCTATTTGTCATAGATCTTTCAAGTGTTTGTCTCTTAAAGGCTATATCACTTTTTAGTTTTGGTGTGGTGCATGTGATATTTGATGTGTGTGTTGATCCATATTCTATATAGACCTTTTTATTATGTAAACTCAATTATAAGATATAGTGATAAATTTTTAGATCCTCCTTTCAGTTTTTATAGTGTTACCTTTACTTGAAGTGTGTGGATTTTTTTGTGGATGGCTTGCGACCCAAGTTTGAGGTACTTGATTCCATATTTATCCTATGTTCAATGAATTTTTAATACCCTTGGTTTTAAAAATGTTTCTCTAAATGATAATTTTCTTGATCCTTTATTTTATATTTTGGTTTGGAATAATGGGTTTTTCATAAAACTTAGTTTTTTCCCTTATTTTGGTAAAATAAATAGGTTTTCAAAGAATTATGAATTTTTTTTGAAATAATGATTTTCAAAGAATGATGTTGGGTTGGAAATGGATTTTGGAAGTTTTCTTATGAAATTTGATAAGAAATTCTTAAATAATTTGAAATATGTAGCACATGGTATCCTTTCATGCCTAGGTCTGGGTCTAGTGTTGGGAATGTTTCCATAAGGGGGTTCAATTTCTGGGGTTTCCCTCAATTCTTAGACCATAGATTCATTGGTATTAAAAACTTGATTTTGATAATGTAAGGGGATTCAATTTACAGTGTGTTTCTCCATCCCTATATCATAGATTCTTTGGATTTAGGGACTTGATGTGCACACTAGTTTGATTGATTATTGGGGTATGAGTGACCTAGCTAGCCTATACCTATGTTATCCTAGGGGTTATCACCATTTTCATTTAATTTATATTTTTTGGAATTGATATGAAATATGATTAATGCTTTATTAAATTTTAAAAAAATTATTTGAAATTTGTTTTGAAATAGTATTATCTTAATTTTGTGTAATAATTATAAATGGGGAGTTTTTTTACCATGCTTTTGGATGTAAAAATGAAAATTGTGTATTATGACATGTTTCTCTTATTTTGAGAATATCATGATTATTTTATAGAATCTTCTTATGGAAAACTTTGGTGGCATTATACTAAGCTTGTTTATCCTACACCATACACACTCCCTCAGGGGTGTGTGGACCTTGTTTTTTCTTATGTGGGAAAGGGAAAGGTACCAAAATAAGGTAGTGATATTTATATCAACTAGGTATGGTATTTTATTGGTGAGACAGTGGGGTATTTCACATGTATTACATTAGTAGCTATCAGTTGTTGTGTTGGATTTATTTTATTCCTATACTGATACCCAAGTTTTCAGCCTATTTGTTAGTTGTATTTTTACCGTTATTGGTTTTAAATATGGAATATTTCCTTTTTTGTTATATTTTTTATATATATTCCATGTTTCTTTTTTTCTGGTTGAAAAAATCATTCTCTATGATTATTTTCTGATTCCTGAGTGCTATTATCCATCCCATGGGGATTTTGAATACCCTTAAGGTCTTTTCACAATCCGGTTCAGAGCTTAGTTGGTTGGGTTATCTGGGATGGTTCGTGAAAATTTGGTATCAAAGGAGGTCGATCCTCAAGAATTCTTATCTAAGGATATTGGGTTGATAAGAGATATGATTTTTATGACTTATGGGGTATGTTGTGAGAAATATCTTGGATATATCTCATCATGACAATCCTTTAGTCACCATGGGATGATGGGTTATGTTCCTCTTATATTGGGTTTGATTTAGATCTCAGTTTATAGTTATTTTATTTTGGTATAAAATGATATTGTTTCACTATATGATCATTTTCTTTTGTTTTTTTATATAGAATAATTCCTTTGAGACCTATTATAGGTATTAATAAAAAGGGTATAGTAGTTAATTCTCCTCAAGTGAATCGGGTTCTTGATCAGAATGTCCCAGAGGATATCATTTAAGAAATTCATATCATGGAAAAAAATAAAATGCATATTCAAAACCAAACTATTGAGGCACAACCAAGAGATTGATGATACAATTATTGAGTGTGAGAATTATTATTTTAAAATCCCCTATATTTTAAGAATACTAATGATCCTCATGTGGAAAAGGATTGGATAGAAAAAATTTCTGGTCTTTGATTTCCTAGGGACACCAGAATATATCAAGGTGAAGTGTGTGACCTTTTAGATCAAGGGTACTAAAAATAGGTGTTGGGACTCTATGGTTTAGAAAAATCAGCATGTTGAATTAGTGTGGAAATACTTCAAGTCCCTTTTATTTTATAATTTTTACCCATAATTATTAATGATGTGAAAGTATATGGAGTTCCTATATTTTCATTCAGGAGAGAATTTGGTGATAGAGTACACCAACCTTTTTTTTGAGTTGGTTTGTTTTTCTCCAAAGGTGGTTATGAATGACCAGCTGAAGTCTCATAAATACCTAAAAGTCTTATGACTTGATATTTAATCATAGGTATATATGCTAAAGTTCACAATATATACTAAATTTTTAAATAGGTTTATAATGGCAAAGAATAATGTGGTGGGTAATACTGGCATGTTTGTGTCTTCCCTTCTACCTAGTGGCAGTTCTCATGGCATATATTGGAAGAAGAGGATGTGCAATGGTAGTCGTAAGGGTGGTAGTGTAACATCCTAGGTATTTATAGAATAATAAATTTTCATATCTATTAATAGTTTTGAATTTAATATTAATTTTAGTTTAAATGGGACACAATATACAATAGAGTACCCAACATGTAACAAGGGGTTTCTCTGAAATCTTATGTTGCCCATAACACTGAGATATACTGAAAAATAATACAAAAATAATATTATTATTTTAATTGGTAGTTAACGTCTAACTTCTGTATTGGAGATAATGAATATAATTAACTATATTATGATTTTACATATTTTTTAAATGTTTTTACATTTATCCAACAAATTTTAGAGGCATAAAATGAGAATGAATCCAATTTTAATTATAAAATACTCTAATATTTTTAAAAGGTTGGTTTACCACCTTTTGATGGAGAAACCTTTTTAAATATAGTTTTTTTCACTTTTATATGTTCTATTTGATAAAATAAACTTATTCTCTAGAATCAGAATGTCAAATTTTACTTTGGTTTAAATTTTGGTATTTTTCTGATAAAATCTATATTTTACAAATAGTGAAAAATATTACAATTTAATTCAAAACTGCCTTTTCATCTAATTTATTTATATAGTTAGATTTTTATTTTAATTTGTTTTAAAGTGAAATTGAATTAATTTTTTATCATTTAATTCAATTATGGTCATTGGAGGTAATTTCTCATTTAAATTGGACATAAACACATGTCAATCTTTTGATAGTTTTTACTTCTTAAAAACCTACTTTCGGGTTTTAACAACAGGAATTAATTTTAAATTAATTTATGCCAATTATGTGTTTTGAATTTGGAAAAATGGATTCCATATTTGAAATAAGAAGTTCCAAATTTTGTAAATAGGTACCTTTTATTTTCTATACAATGAATAATAACTTCAGTAATTATTTTTATTTACCATGGTTAAAGGCTAAATCAGGTAAATAAGGGTAAAAAAAATATTATAATGACATAAAAATACCCTAACATGTGTCCTAATACTATATGATGATATGTGGCCAACCATGGGCATCCTTGGGTCGATTTTAGGACCCCATGGTGCTACTTGAGTTTGATAATGACCTTTTATAATATTTATTTTAAAGAAAAGGGAAATATAACATAAACATGTATCACTTAACTAAAAAAAATTTAATTTGGTTCATACAAATTATCTCTTCAACTATAAATATTCATTAGAAAGATAAAAATATTTCTTACATCATGGTATTTTATTTATAATTTTTAAACATTAAAAAATAAATTTATTTATGGTACAATGATGATGCAGTTATTACCTTATTAATGAAATATTCAAATAAATGATATTATAAATATTAAAATAAATGTAATTTTAACATTTTTATTCCATAAAAAAAATTGTATGACATTGAAAAGTGAGGTATTATTTAATTATTTTTTTAGAAGTAATAATGTTTTTATGACTTTTAAAAAATCAATTACTAAATAGTGTCAAAATTGACATAAATGAGTTTAAAAAAACTTTTTTATTAAATGATATAATAGTAATAAAAATATAATATTCATCTAAATGACTTGTATACTGTTAAAAATTTCATTAATGATCCACTTTTGATTCGATTGGAATTTTATAGTAACTATAGTAACCATATATTATGAAAATACAAGAAGACATGGTAAGAGTAAATGTTCATAACTAAGGGTTAATGCTAAAAGATAAGGTTAATTTTGTGACCTAAACTTGTCTGAAAGTTATTGGTTGAGAAGATTTAGACCCATACTCATATTATCCTCTAAATTTATCACTTTTAAACTATTAGTATATGAAAATCACTTTATAATAAAATAATATTCCAAGACTTTCCTAAAGTGCCCCTCCTCCCTCTTATAAAAGGCCACCACCTATACCCATTTACTCACACATCTCAATCCTTTTGGTTCATCCAAATTCTACAAAAATAAGATTTGAACATCCCTCCCTTCCTCCTAGAATCCTTACCTTGGTAATAATGAAATTCAATAAATCATTTTGGCTCAAATCAAAAGAAGTTAGTTGATTTAGAGGAAACATCTTATCTCAAGTTCCTTTCCTATATTTTCCTTTTACACTCCCTATTATCTTCTTATTCTATGATAACATAACAAAACCAGTATCCTAAACATACTAAGATATTTTTATGAGAATGTTTTGAATCACACATACACACACCTCCATCTAATGGATATGAACATATTGTTTCTGTGTACGGTGAACTACTGCCTCACGAAACGATGATTGTTCAATTTTCTCCTACCCCCTCTATGTTGTCCATTATGATGGAACTATATTTATATATGAAATATGTTATATTTATTTTGTCTCTTTGCCTCTATAATTTTTATTTACAACATACCTTTATGCTTTCAATAATGTGTAAATACGATAATTTCATTTGAGGAAGTGTTGAATACCGCCCCCTCAAAGTGATATGAATCATTGATGATATACATGGAATGTATAAAGGATGGTTTTATTAAACCTATGACACATACATGACATAAATATATGTAGAGTCTTGAAAACTTGTAAAAGGGAAGAAAATACTCCCATAACCACTTTACAGAAGGAAGAAAGAATGCCTAGAGGTCTAATAAAGATAATGGATGAAAATTTAATTACAAACTTGGGAATAAAATTGAAGAAATTGACTTTCTCATTGTGTTTTAAGTGTCCCACATATCATCACTGAGAAGGGTTCGCAAAATTCATGAACTGAGAACCATTAGTTCGCAGAAGGACCTGCAAGGCGTTGGCCAGTGGAGCGATGGCCCTTAAACCCAGGAACCTGCAAACCACATTGCTGGATGAATCAAGTGCATGAAGGTCATCTGCATACCATCTCACGAACTTAGTAGTTCGCTGATAAAGAAAATCAGCAAGGTTCTGTGAACCATAACTCGGGAACCATAGCCTCTGCCAAACCCTATTGACCAAGTCTTTTGTGGATCGAGGTATATCTTCATTGGATTCCATAAATGGTGTCGCATTCCCATAGATATGGTTGTCCCAATTCTCTATAAATAGTATATAAGGAATTGAGAAACAACAGATGAAGAAAGCAAGGAGGAGAACCCATAGGTTAGAAGTAAGACTTCAGAGAGGATTCCAGCTTTGGTTTCAAATCATTGACAAAGTTCAAATCATGAACCAAGTTTCAACAAGTATAGAAAGCCACAAATCACAAAAATAAATAAGATAATAATAATGGGAAATCATGAACCTAATTGGGGAAATCTCAAACCACACATTCCATATAGATGAAATCCCAACAAACAATAGTTTCCATGAACCTCCTTCAATATGGTGTTCTGCATAGTGTATCGTTATGCAGATTGAACCCCACACCACGTATTGCAGTAGTGCACATATGGAACCCAAAGCGTCATATAGGACCACAACCAGGACTACGTACCGTTGTAATTCACGGTGGCCCATTTTCAAGCCCGTGTACTACCTCAATATGCTGATGACCCCTCTACCTGTATACCACTATGGTATGTGGATCTCCCCCATCTCATGTGAGAAAACAATATACTGAATGGGACATATTCGGGTGTCCTTACCTCCGGCTCCAATATCTCCCCTCCATTACCTTCTAGTCCTCCATATCCCCTCTACAAACCATCCCCATGGCATCAGGCCAAAGCCTCCTCTAAATTCATCAGACCTGTATGATAAGATCATCAGGTTCATCAGTGTGCCCTTTGATTCTACATACCCATGGTACGATGAGTCACAAAGGATCTCCCCACAACAGTTCAGACACCAGGTATGTTTGTAAGTCTATATTCCCATGGTAACCCATATTTAATCCATGGGATGCTGACGTGAACCTCCTCGTTCTAGGGATTAAGAGTGATCACTTTATCTTCCATTCAATGAGTAACAGTTATCAGTCTAAGGAATCATATATGTTCCTCATTTTGATGAGAGTTGATGTTCCTCCCCTTTCCCAAAATGCATTCTAGGTAACTCCCACTGAGGTAGGTCCCTAACCTTCTGAGGGATGAGCCGCATTCCCCCTAATAACATCCCACATTAAAGGGTTTATTGTTATGTGCCCTCGCCCACCATCACCTCAGCCTCTTCCACTGTAGGCCTGCCCTCTCACATCAGTAGGAGAGGAGGTGTGTGGTTGGTTGGATCTATCACATCCTCTTGTTTCTCACATCGAGTATGACTCACGTGGTCATAGAGATTTTTTATGATTATAACATCCACACAACCAAACCATATTGAACTATGAGAACTCTGATTCCTGGTCAAACCAGGATATATAGGATGCATTCTTGATGGTCTGAGATCGAAAGGGTTCCCTTACACAAGGGTTCACCCAATCATGTCCCCCCAAATAGGCTTCTCACATACATAAGCCCCAGGTTTCCCGAACTATGTGGGCTCTAATTCCTCTCTTAAGGATGCATAGAAAGCCCATATTATAGGTCTGATCCCAACATCAAGCCATATTCCATCCCCCCTGGATTATGATAAACTCTAGAGTGCCTTATTGCATGGATTAAGTCGGTATTTCCTCCGTAGAATAAAATTCATGTATTCCTATGAAGATCCTACAAACCAAGGGTAGACCATGGATACACTCTTTGGGAATGAACCAAGGATTCATGAATATATGAACATGACTTAAATCTTTAAGTGAGTCCTGGAATAGGAAATAATTCCCCCCAAAATGGTGCAATGATCCTGAACTCTCATCTTCTCGACCAATGGAGTCCTTAAGTTTCGTTAGCCAAATCGTTATCCAACAAGGGCCTTCCTTTGGAAAGAAGGACCATGAATCATGGATACAATGGTTGTTGGGTGTTTTTGGCACCACGAATAAACTCGTTGGAGACTATCTGAGGAATTCATAACCTGAGAGAACCGATTTCACAAATATTTAACCCCAAGAAATCACCCCAAGATCCATTTGACTGTGGAACCTTCTTTATAATGCATAAGGGATAAAATGACCAGTCCCCATGGGGCCAATCCAATCCCTCCTTAAAGGATAATGATGAGGATCGGGTCAAAAAAAACATATCAATGGGAATGTCTCTATAATGACATATTAATGATCGCCACATGTCAGACTATTCTTTGCATTTTTTCCAAACTCGAGAACGTGCCACCTCAGAGGCTGAAACAAAAATGGTAAACCTGATGTGAATCCTTAACCAAGGTGGTGGTTTTACCAAACTCAAGACCCTTTGCCTCATAAGAAAATGGGGAAGGGGGCCAAGATGAATCGTAAAATATGAATATGTTCAAGAGATGAAACTTTGACTGAGTTTTTTTGTCTGTATATGTCATATATATATATATATATATTGTAGGTTTTTGCAGATAAACCTTCGATCCAAATGACATCCCTACAACTAGTATAGACATGCGCCTCAGCGATCCTACAAGCATTCAGGGATCCGATGAAGAACATGACCCCCTCGCCTACCCAACATATTGAACATTGGGTATCCAACATGCTAATCAAATAGTACCACCTAAATGGTACTCTCCCCATATTAGAGGAAAAAAGGAAAGCCCTCCAGTCTGAAAAATATTTCCAGCTGCCTCCTCATCTACAGATGGCACCCCAATACAAGGCAGCCCCGGTGGTTGTCTCGAACCATTTCAAGAGCCTATCCTGGGAATGTTCCAATGAGTACCTTGTCACGACCCATCCCACGGGGCCCATATCATGACTACCCCAAGCCTACCTTCCATAGGCTAGGGGCTGGTGACTAGCACTGAAGGCGTATTCCCTAAATCTGGGAAGGCATTGCCTTTATAACCTATAAACACACCCAACCAAGCACACAGTAAGATACCAACTCAAGCAAACTGTATAGTAAATAGTGAAAGTACAGTACGAAAAAGGGGTCAGAATACAACCCCAACTGGAAAGTACAAGAAACTGAAACTATAAGTAAACTGGAGCAAAAAGGAAGACAGATGATGGGTCGTACACTGAGGTTCCTACCTGAAGGGTAGGTACATATCGCCTCCTCAGCACTCCATGTCTATCTGCCACCTCTGTGTACCGACTCTTTGTACTGTCCACCTCTGGGAACCGTCTAGTTATGGTACCCTCAGTCTTTATCAACACTATTCGTCATCTGCACCAAGCACAACAAGGTGCGGGCATAGCCCATGCAAGGGTGAGTATAATGATACTCAGTAGGGACCCCAAGACCCTCAAGGTCTCACAAAATTCACAAATGATAAACCTCAAATCATAAAGTCAACTGTAAACCCTACTTAGTTATATGCCCATACATATACTTAAGTTATCAAGTATACCCATCTCAATCATGAGGAAACACAGGGTCCAACCCAAAAGACCAAAGTTCAACTATTCCACAAAGGAAGGAAAACCACAAAGTCAAGTACCACACAGGTACGCCACACAGAAAAATACCACCAAGGTATTACCACAAAGGAAAGTAGCACACAGGTACGAACTCAACTCACACCAGGTATAACTTAGGTACGGTAGTAGATATGGTTAGTTATAACTAATAAATCATCTTTCTTCGTTAAGAGGATCTGTTTATGATGTATAAAAAATATCTAGGAGCTAACCCACACAGGATCACTAAGAGCTGACCCACATAGGATCACTAGGAGTTGACCCACACAACATCGCTAGGAGATGACCCACATCGGATTGCTAGGAGCTGATCCACACAGGATCACTAGGAGCTGACCCACAGAGGATTACTATGAGAAAACCCTCACAGGATTGCTAAGAGCTGACCCACAGAGGATCTCTAGGAGATGACCCACATAGGATCGCTAGGAGATGACCCACACAGGATCGCTAGGAGTTGACCCACATAGGATCGCTAGGAGATGACACACACTGGATCGCTAGTCAGTCTTATCGTCACAGCCAGCTACTGGGTTCCCACACAAGGCTTGCTCATATATGTGAGATTCATCTCCCCAAGCCACTATTCTATACTCCAACTACCATGAATTTCCACAAAGAAGTATCTAAAATTACTGCCACATCATAGGGGTCTCAAAGCAACAGAAGGTGCATCAATCGGACGCCCAGTCTGTGAGTTATTAGCCTTTTAGTCTCGATGTCCTAGTTGGATTTGTTCTCGATCCAACCCAACTATACCCCATCCTTATCCGAAACTCTATTGGGGTATACCAAAAGGACTGTCTCGATCCAAGGTTTCTGGTGCTGTAGATGGTTCATCATTTTGACACCATATGAGGGAGATATGTAGAATATAAGATCTTGCAATAATAATACTATTATTATTATTGGATGTTTATTAGACCCGAGCCATGAACCAAAATTTAATATTCAACATTATAAATAAATCGATTGTCTTAATGTCAGGATCACATCCCCACTTACGGTAAGTCATTCCGACGTCGCACGCAGGAGTTATGAATGGTTGAAGATTTAATAATAATATAATATTATTATTATTTGAGAATTTCGAGTTCCTGATCCAAAAACCCGAAAAAGACATCCAATATTGGACTAATAATTTACTTCTGGAAGTCAGGGTCTTACTGCAGCTAATGGCTCGTGAAATCGAGGTTGCACAAAGAAGTTACAGTCAAAACACAGTTTTCCCAACAAAAATTAAAACAATAACATTTTAATATTATTATTAATATTTTGTTTTAAACCTTCCATGTATTACATTGCATCTCCATTTTGTCAAGTTGAGCATGCATCCCTCTTAATTGGCACCTTATATTCATTTTTAATATATCTATCAAAATATTTAAGTTTCTCTCTCCAATCTAATTCCATCTTAATTCATGATTTTTCCTTCTTCTGCATGACCAGACTGTCATCACCACCTCCGGCTACCCGAGCCATGGTGCCTCCAGACTGTCACACCACCTGGACGTTGCCTCCCTGCTATCCTCCACCACTGCATGTCGTAACATCTACCTCGCCCAGAGCTGCGCCCTGAAAACACACTAGAAATCACACCGCCACATCGCACCTTCCATGGGCCGCCGCATCTTCATTCTAAACCCAAAAAATATAATGATCGCATATTCGCGATCCTCGGGTCGAGGGATCCGCATCCATATGTCGCGCTCAACAGAATTTTGTGTTTCCAGCGCCAATAAATATTTGGCCGCCTCCTTCCGTGAGCCATTGCGGATTTGTTCCAAGCCTGAAAAATTAAACGATCACATATTTATGATCCTCGCATCAAGGGATTCACGTCCATATATCACACTCAGAAAAACTCTGTGTTTCCAATGCCAATAAATATTAGGCATTGAATAACGCATGAAGAACACACAAAGAATAAAAAAAACATGGGCATGGTTTATGTATGGGATGATGACCATGTTCGTTTGGCCATTGTCATCATGAAATTAGGATATGAAGAATCAATAAATCAAATTCAAACATATATAAAAACCCATACCTTGATTGTTTGTTGGAGATGGCGTGAGGAAGAAGACGAAGTCAATGAGATGGTGACATCGGCGTTCATTGCTCCCGCAAGATGTTTCCAATCTGGGCTCAAGCGTTATCATTGTTCTCTAATTCCGAAGGATGCTATTCATTGTATTGGATGTTCTTCATTGAAGAATCTCCTTCCAAGTTCTCCAGAGCTCTCCCTTTTTCCAACAATCCTCCAACCAAATGGTGAAGTGCCAAATAAGTTTATTAAATAAACTAATTGAGTGGCCACATCAATGGGAGGAAAACTAAGAGTTATCTATCATTAAAGGGGGAGTTCATGGTTATTTTAGTCCCCACCTTTTAATTTTAATTAGGTTTATTTATTTTGGGTGGTCTCCACCACTAAACATAAAAAGGGAGGTTTTAAAAATAAAATAAAAGTTGTTCTTTATTTTTTTTATTCTTTTAACTCTACCACGAAATTCATTAAAACCAACTTTCACCCTCAACCTACTGCAGTCAAGGTGAAGGTATCCTTAAGTGAATATCGGTGCTGCAAGTTCAGCGGTTCCCTTGGATTTCAATTTTGAGCACCGGTTCAAAATTTATATAATTCCGCTCACACGTTTACTGAACGTACCCGAAAAAAAGTTTGGAAAAATTATAACAGTCCCCCTTGACCCAAGTCAGTCAAGGTTAGGCTCTAAATAAGTGAAAAATGCCCCCCAACGAACCCAAAAGTACTCTCAGATTTCAAATCTGAGATACCATTTAAAAGTTATGGATTTTGCAATAAAATAATTGTCACTTATTTATTTTATTTACAGCCAAAAACAAACTTTCACTGGTGTCCCACGCTAGCCAAATTTAGTATATTTTTAAATATAGAATGCCCTCATGAGTATAGTGGTGGTCTCGGATTTTAAACCCAAGCTACCATTTGTGAGTCATAAGCATTTGAAAAATAAAATAATTTATTTAATTATTTTATTTACGGTTATGCCATTTTTGGGTTTTCTCACAGGAGGCTTGTGCCGACTAAACTTAAGTAGAGCCTAGGGTAAACCTTCCATCTTGAATGCAACGGTGCCCCCAGATTTCTCATCTGAGTTACTATTTAAGATTTATTCCACTTTTTCAGGAAAACTAATTACCCGCGCTAATTAAAACACTACCTAACTTCAACAGATCATTCTGGGCACTCCGGGCCTCAGAATCATACGCTGTCAGATTTAACAGTCTCAAAATAATCCATATAATTTAAAAAAAATTATACAGAATTTCTGGGACATTACATTCTCCCCGCCTTAGGGATTTACGTCCTTGAAAGGAAAAACAATGGAAAAACAACCGAAAGAGATATTGAGCATGAATCTGAGCCTCTCTCTCTCATGTTCTCTCCGAGAGGTTCATGTTATTCCAACATACGTGCACCCGAGGTATCAACAACTCATGAAGGACCTGATCCTGTCGATCCTCAATCTCCACTGGAACCTCTGTAAATGTCTCCCCATCGTTGAAGTCCATCTCGACATGGTCGATGATGTGAGATGGTTCATGCACGTATCTCCTTAGCTAGGATACATGGAAGATGTCGTGCACCCTCTCTTACTGTGGTGGAAGAGCCAAGTGGTATGCTACCTCACCTATCCTCTGAAGTATTAGAAAAGGACCGATAAACCTTGGTGATAACTTGTCGCCTCGGCCAAATATTCATAGTCCCTATCGAGGAGAGACTCGCAAGAATACATGGTTCCCCTCCTAGAACTCCAAGGGTTTCCATATCTTGTCAGCATAAGACTTATGCCAACTCTATGCAGTCTTCACTGGCTAACAAGTGAGGCATCGTGAAACCAAATCTGCCATTATTTTCTTCATCCTTGGAAACTATTACTAACGTTGATGGTCCTGGTACATCTTCACCACACCAGGATGTACCTCCATAGGGGACGTATAGAACTCCCTCAACACCTCCTTCTGAACCGCCACGGGTACCATGGTACGTCCTACTAAGAGGATGACGTGCTCCCTGCCTTCAGAAAATCCATCAGGTGCTTGCCCTGAGGATATTTGAGCACATCGAGCCTCAAAGTTAGCATCCCCATGTTGCACCTCCCTGACTCACTGAAAAAGTGGGGGTGACTATAATAGACTGAAAAAAAAAAGATGCTTCATCTCGATCCATAAAGGATATCTGCAATGCGGCTAGCTGCTCTATCACCTCACTCAGCAGCTACAGGACAGACCTCCTGCTGAGTGCATATTCTACCATGTTCCCCTTACCAAGAGTATAGACTATCTCAAAGTAATATTCCTAGAGGAACTCTAGCCACTCTTATTGGGAACTGAAAACTCAAAACTTCTACTGCCATGAGGGTGAGGCTGGACGACTCACGGGTGATCATCTGCACCCTCATATGCAAGAGTTTATCTTTTGTTGTCTGGGTTTCCTTTTTCACCGACCAAGGAAACCCTCATTCCAACATTGTAGATAAACCACAACCTTTTGTCCTAATACAGTCAATCTAAGAATGAACTATGGATGTCCATTCCATACCTAAACTAACATTGTAAGGCCTCGACACTTCCACCAAGAGGTTCCAACCGAAACTCTTGCCTCAAGGGTCAGATCACACTATCAACGCATGTGTGACTATCGAGTATTTCCCCAAGGTTATCTCCAGACATGAGGGTCAATTCAATGGTTTAACCAGAAACTCTATTCCTTGGACAAGATTCTTGGAAGGAATGAATGATTGGTTCCTATGTATATTGATACGACAACTAGTAGTAGACACATACCATACCTCAAATAATTCCTAGAGCCCTTGGGTCGCACTCCTTGACCGCATTCAACTACTCCCTACCCATATCCTCCAACTCCCTGAGCTTGGTGGGGTCCACAAAAAGGGGGTGGTTGTAGCATGTCGAAATGTACACCACCTCATGATGCTCTCCTAGCTCTACTTTCATGTCGTCTGCCCTGCAGATTCATCTATCCCTAACACTTCTTCTTCCCAAAACATTTTACATACCCAAGTCTCTGAGACTGGTGCTAGTTTCCTGCCTTCCCACTGCTAACATTCACTGGCTATATCCGCTCATCCAAAGAACATTCAACCACAAATGTTCTCTCTAGCACCCTAACATAAGTAGAAATGCATAGAGGAATAGTGATGGCTCAGATGTTTTTAAATACACCTCTCTCGAAAATCCAATCCCTGAAGCACTGATAGTATCATATTCATCGTGTACCAGTAATGGTTGGTACGCCACAACGAATACTGATCTATCGACATATCATCCTACCGAAGCTATATAAGCTCTAGATAACTCTCAGCCACCTCCTTAAGCCAGTACTCAGCCGCCTATGAGTCGGGATCACCTCGAAACCTGAGGGGTATCTGATGCTGAAACTCATGTAAGGAACTAAGCCTAAATTTCTCCTCTACCGGTACCACTAGTTTAAACTACTGACCAACAGGCAGTGATATAGCTGACACACTACCCAAAAGTACTATCTCGAAAAATGGTCCAGGTACCAAAGCCTCATCACTATGTGGACCATCCTCATGATCACTCACTGGAAAATACTAGTAGCTAAGATCACCATCTTCTCTACTAGTGTCTCAAATAGGCGGAAAACTCTAGAAATCACCTCCAGCAAGCCCTCAGCTACGTAGGAATTTGTCTCTCCTCAAAACCTCAGAAGCCTCTATAGCTAGAACTTATGAAACATGCTCAGTAGGCATGCACCATATGCCAGTGAGGCTTGAGGTATCTTCTGCCCAATGGGTTGTGGTGCTGCTAGTACACCACCCGAAGGTGCCAACATAGTAAGAGGGCATTGTACCAGAGCCTCGTCACTCAGTGGGTCATCATCGTGTACTCTCTCGGAAATCTTATCTGGCTTTCTACGTAGCAGCATCCGGATAAAGAACAGGTGTGCCATAGTCATTAAGTTGTATCTGGTGAGCTGAATCAAATAAAACACAAGAAAACTTTTCAAAACTCACATGCACTCATTGTTTTCATGCAATGAGTCAGAAATCAAAAGTCAGGGTCCTAGTGTATGGATATGTCGGTTTCGGCACCAACACTGGATTCCCTAAACTGATAACCACACTCACTATACTTAACAATATTGTCGTTAAAAAGATCATAGTCCTATGTTCTATGATATAACTGACTCCTCTGATACCAATTGGTCACAACCCGTCCCTCGGGGCCCATGTTGTGACTACCCCAAGCCGGCCATCCATAGCCTAGGGGCTGGCGACTAGCATCGAAGGTGCATTCTCTAAAACTAGGAAGGCATTGCCTTTATAACCTGTAAACACATGAAAACAAGAACACAAAAATATACAAACTCAAGAAAATTTTATATTAAATAGTGAGAGTACAGTAAGAAAAAAGGGCCAGAATACAAGCCCAACTGGAAAGTACAAGAAACTGAAAGTATAAGTAAACTTGAACAAAAAAGGAAGACAGTTGTTGGGTCGTCCTCCAAGGTTCCTACCTGAAGGGTAGGTACAGATCTCCTCCTCATCACTCCATGTCTGTCCGCCTCCTCCGTGTACCGAATTTTCGTATGGTCCACCTCTGGGCATCGTCCAGTCCTGGTACCCTCAGTCTTGATCAACACTGTATGTCGTCTACACAAAACACAATAAGGTGCGGGCATAGCCCGTGCAAGGGTGAGTATAACGATACTCAGTAGGGACCCTGAGACCCTCAAGGTCTCACAAAATTCACAAAGGATAATCCTAAAAGCATGAATTCAACTATCAACCCTACTTAGGTATATGCCCATACATATACCTAAGTTATCAAGTATACCCATCTCAATCATGAGGAAACACAGGGTCCAACCCAAAATCCCAAAGCTCAACTATTCCACGAAGGAATTAAAACCACAAAGGAAAGTACCACATATGTATGACACACAGAATATTACCACCAAGGTATTACCACGAAGGAAAGTACCATATAGGTACGAACTCAGCTCACACTAGGTTTAACTTAGGTATGATAGTATAGATGATTAGTTATAGCTAATAAATCATCTTAATTCATTAAGATGCTATGTTGCAGACCTAAATAGAATCTATAAGAGATAACCCACATAGGATCACTAGGAGCTGACCCACATAGGATTTCTAGGAGCCGACCCATATAGGATCACTGGGAGCTGACCCGCATGGATCGCTGGGAGCTAACCACCACAGGATTGCTCAGAGCTGACCCACACAGGATCACTTGGTGCTGACCCACAAAGTATCACTCGGAGCTGACCCACACAGGATCTCTAAGAGATGACCCACATAGGATCGCTAGGAGCTGATCCACATAGGATCTCTAGGATCTGACACACATAGAATCGCTAGTCAGTCTTCTCATCACAGCCAGCTATTGGGTTCCTGCACTAGGCTTGCTCATCTCCAGAAGAGTCTTCTCCCCAAGCCACTGGTCGATACTCCAAATGACACGAAGCCCTACAAAGATGTATCTCAAAGGACTGCCATGTCATAGAGGTCTCAACAAAATAGATTATGTGTCAATCTAATGCTCGATCTGTGAGTTATTAGCCTTTAGTTCCACGGACCAAGTTGGATTGGTGATCGACCCAACCCTACCGTACCCCATCATTATCCAAAACACCATTGGGGTATACCAAAGGCCCATATCAATCCAAGGTTTTGGGTTCCATAGATGGTTCGCCATTTCGACACCATATGAGGAAGATATGTCGAATACCAGATCTCGCAATATTATTATTATTATTATTATTATTGGGTGTTTCATGGACCCGAGCAATGAACCAGAATTTAATATTCAACATTATACTTAAATCTACCGTCCTAATTTCAGGATCATGTCACCACTTACGCTAAGTCATTCGGACGTCACATGCAGGAGTTATGGATGGTTGAAGATTTAATAATAATAATATATTACTATTATTTGAGTGTTTCAGGTACCCGATCCAAAAAACCAAAAAATACATCCAATATTGGACTCATAATTTATGTCTCGAAGTCAGGTTCGTACTGCCGCTGACGGCTCATGAAACTGAGGTCGCACGAAGAAGTTACGGTCAAAACACGGTTTTCCCAACAAAAATTAAAATAATAATATTTTAATATTATTATTAATATTTTTTTTAAACCTTCCATGTATTACGTTTCATCTCCCTTTTTTTATGTTGATCATGCATCCCTCTTAATTGGCACCTTATATTCATTTTTAATATATGTATCAAAATATTTAAGTTTCTCTGTCCAATCTAATTCCATCTTCATTCAAGATATTTCCTTCTTCCACATAGCCAGACTGCCACCACCACCTCTAGACTACCACACCACCTGGATGTTGCATCCCGACTGTCCTCTACCACTACACGTCACACCATCTACCTCGCCCGGAGTCACGCCTTGAACACACACTAGAAATCACACAAACATGACACACCTTCTGTGGGCCCCCGCATCTTCGTTATAAACCTAAAAAATATAATGATAGAATATTTGAGATCCCCAGGTTGAGGGATCCATGTCCATATGTCACGCTCAACAAAATATTGTGTTTCATCACCAATAAATATTTGGCCGCCTCCTTCTGCGAGCCATTGCGGCTTCGTTCCAAGCCTGAAAAATTAAACGATCACATAATTTAGATTCTTGCATCGAGGGATTTGCGTCCATATATCATGCTAAGGAAAACTCCGTGTTTCTATTGCCAATAAATATTAGGCATTGAAGAACGCACAAATAACGCATGATCAATAAAAAGAAATAGGAGCATGTTTTTTGTGCGGGACGATGGCCATGTTCGTTTGGCCATCATCATCATGAATTTAGGATATGAAGACTCAATAAGACAAATTAAAACATATATAAAAACCCCTACCTAGATTTTCTATTGAAGGTGGCGTGAGGAAGAAGGCGAAGTCGATGAGATGGTGACGTCGGCGTTCATTGCTCCCGCAAGATGTTTCCGATCCGAGCTCAAGTGTCTTCCTCGTTCTCTGATTCTGGAGGATGCTCTTCGTTGTAGTGGATGTTCTTCATAGAATAATCTCCTTCCAAGTTCTTCAGAGCTCTCCCATTTTCCAACAATCCTCCAACAAACTGGGTAAGTGCTAAATAAGTTTATTAAATAAACTAATTGAGTTGGCACATCAATGGGACAAAAAAAGAGTTATCTCCCATTAAAGGGGAATTTCAAGGGTTGGGTGGTCCCCACCTTTGAATTTAAATTGGGGGGTTTTTAGTTTAGGTGGTCCCCACCACTAAACATCAAATGGGAGGTTTTAAAAATAATATAAGATTTTTTCTTTATTTTATTTTTATTCTTTAAACTCTCCCACGAAATTCATGAAAACCAATTTTCACCCTCGACCTACTGTAGTCAAGGTGAGGGTATCCTTAAGTGAATATCAGAGCTACGAGTTCAATGATGCCCTTGGATTCCAATTTCGAGCACTGGTTCAAAAGTTATATAACATCGCTCGCGTGTTTACTGAACGTACTCAAAAAAAGTTCAGAAAAATTATAGCAGTCACCCTTGAACCGCGTCGGTCGAGGTTAGGCTCTTCCTAAGTGAAAAATTCCCCAAAGAACCCAACAGTAATCTTATATTTCAAATTTGAGTTATCGTTTAAAAGTTATAGATTTTATAATAAAATAATTTTCACTTAATTATTTTATTTACAGCCAAAAACTAACTTTCACTGGTGGCCCACACCGCCCAAATTTAGTATCTGATTAAATAAAGAATTCCTTCACGAGTAAAGCAGTGGTCTTAGATTTTCAATTTGAGAAACCGTTTATGAGTTATAAGCATCTAAAAAATAAAATAATTTACTTAATTATTTTATTGACGGTTATACCATTTTTTGGGTTTTCTCATATGAGGCCCGTGCCGACTAAACTTAAGTTGTGCCTAGGGTAAACCCACCATCCTGAACGCAGCGATGCCCTCATATTTCTAATCTGAGTTACTGTTTAAGAGTTATTCCACTTTTTCAAGAAAATTGATTATGCGCGCTAATTAAAACTCAACCAAACTTCGACGAATCATTCCGGGCACTCAGGGCCTCGGAATCATGCGCCGTCAGATTTTGCGGTCTCGAAATAATTCCATATAATTTAAAAAATATATATGGAATTTTTAGGACATTACATAAATCCCTTATATTAGGGAGGCAGATAAAGTCGATGCTAACAACTTCATCTCAACTACATAGGGGTCCTACTCATGGGCCTCTCCTAGAGAACATCTCCACCAACACCGGGAAACCATGTCTCCTCACGCTAAAGGGGACCTTATACTAAGGGAACCTACTAATGTTCAGAAGACCTGGGGCCCTTAGGCTACCTATTGAGGGTTGAAAAAATATAATTAGGAGAATTATTTCACCCTAGTTCTTGAGAAGAAACTCCACCGTACAAACGCAACGGTATTCAATGGCCATATATACAACTCTTTCCCCTCCACTCAATCCCACCATAGAAATAGGGTGGCACAATACGATCACATGCACATTCCTACTAAAGCTCATCGGTCCCACCATGAAGATAGAATGGAAAATTATAGGCAGATGTATATATATGTCAATGTAAAAGAAGCCTATCATCCAAATAGGATGGAAACCAGCTATAGGAAAGCACAAATAAGTATTGTTGTGTATCAATCCCACCATCCAAATAGGGTGGAAAAAAATATGAGAAGATTCAAATTCATGTGGATGCATACAAATCCCAAGAGGCAAATACAGTGGAAAGTGAGTAGTTGAAAATTCCCACTCATGAATATGAATCCAACCATTCAAATACGGTGACAACTGGAGAGGGAAACTGGTAGCAAACTTGTTCTTATGTCCCAGTGCAGGAGAACTGCCAATATCTTCTGGAAAACTATAGAGGACCAAAGAAGGAAAAAAATCCTAATTCGATGTTGGAATGGGCCTTCATACCTATTCTATCAAAATATTTATCTCATAAAATCATAGAAATTATTGAAGATCAGACGTGAATTCTAGACCATATACTCTAAACTTTCCAAGATATCATTAAATTTGTAGAAAAGTTGAGAAAACATGCCCACAAATTGGTTTCCTCTAGCATAATAACTTACTCACAAAATGTTCTAGTCACTCTAAAGCATTTATGCATCCCTACTCCAGTCTAGGAGGGTGAACAGTAATATACCATGATACACGGACAACTGGATCATGAACAAATACCCATTCCAACTAGGGGCTGACAGTCCAACATTTTGGCCACTCCAGGGAAAGCATATATTCCTTCCAAAACTGAATATGTCTGTCAGTATATCCTAGCGACATCATGGGACACAACAAGATAGGTACCCATATATAAAGTTTGATACCAACAACAGACTTCCCCAGTTACCCGCAAGAGAGAGCCCAAAAATGAAATGTGCTAAAGGCAACCAGAAAATGAAGAGAACATGCATGATCCTGCTCTGTTGGAAGCTGGAGTTCTTGATGACCTCAAATATATATCAATAAAGTCTCAAGACTCTTTCAGTCTTTTACAAAATTATTGAATTGGCAGTAGTAGTTTCGAAGGCCTTCCCCGCAATGTTTCTACCAATATCTCTGAACATCCTCCCCAGAGAACCAACCGAGGCTTACTCCATGGTTCAGGAATGATCGATCATAAGAGCCTATCTCCTGATGCGTGTTAGGGTATCCCTCTCATTGACTTGAAGATCAGACTGTAATAAGTGCCTCCCCTTGTTATCATCCACCCTGATGGTCCTCCCCAGGGTATACGTTTCATATATGCTTCTCCCTGTAGTAATACATTGAGTCATGATGGTAGTCCTCACCATGATGACAGTCATTGTGAAGGCCCTCCCCACAATGGTAGTTATTGTGAAGGACCTCCCCATATTAACATCAAGTAATGATAAGGTCCTCCTCTCATTATACTATATCCTGAAGTCCCTCCCTAGGATTTACACTGTAGAAATTCTCCCTACATCCAGATATCAAGTTGTGATAGTAGTCCTCACCATTATAGCAGTCATCGATAAGGTCATCCCCTTAGTGAAATAAACTAGTAACAAGGTTATCCCCTCACTGTATCCAACCCTAAAGGTCCTACCCATGGTATACGCTATAATGAAATTCCCCACGGTTGGGAATCAAGTTTCAATGGTAGCCCTCACCATTGCATCACTGATTGGGATGGTCCTCCCCGCAATCAAAAATCATAATGGGAAGAAATCCCTTACCTTTTCAGGAAAAATCTGAGAAATTCCTAATATGATGAGGCACTAAAAAATATGGAGTCAGCCATATCATACTCTCTTTCTATGACTAGTGATATCCTTTCTCAACCAGAGGATGTTTTGGGGCCACTCTTGTCTTCTGATCTAACCCACACCATTTTCATATCAATGAGGCTCCTACCAGATCAGTTTCTTGGAAGAAAATTATTAAGAAGCACTCAAGATGGGAATATCAAGTAGAGGAGTCCCTGGAAGAAAAACAGAAGGATATGTTTCTTGTGATAATACAACTAGCTAAGGATAATATATTAGTTATGTATTTTCCAATTGCCACTTCTCACTTCGACGTGCCAAGGGAGTTGTCTGAGGAATGTATGCATGACATTCGGCTCAATATCGGGAAAACAATTTTACAGCTAAAAGAAACTGTCTTTCCCTATGAAGCGTATACATAACATGTCAACATTTTAGGATAGATTTTCTATCTAATCAACTTGGAATCCCTCCCATATACACAACAACCATGATCAAAATGGTGAAAGAGAAAAGTTGAACTTGCTGCCTACAAGAACTTAAAAAGATGTGTTGCCTCATCAGTAACGCCCCATCTAGACTTCATATTTAGGGATGGAGAGAACATGGAGATCTACACATTACCTCAAGTCCAGTCCAGAAAACCTCATTGGAAATGATATCTTGTAATTTCACTACCCAAAGGTAGAAATCAAATTAAACCCCTTCTCATGAAATATGGAATACTCAACAAAAACCGGCCCAAAGTAAGTCTCAAAAGTGTCAGATCGGACGGGATCAAGCCATTTAAAATCTTTTGATCCAAGAAATAAAGAAAATATAGTTGGATTATCTCTTAAGGGAAACCAACAAAAAAATAGTGCTCATGTCTTTGAAAGACCATAAATCCCATACGATTCCACTTTCATATTCGTCTCACACCCGTGTGGGAGTGCATGAAATAAAAAAGGTGGAAATAGCAGCAACTACCACTGTAATGCGGGAACATCCCAATATTATAGGGATGGGGTAATTTGTAACTCAAAATTCCCCTGTAAGAACAAAAAATCCAAGCCGTAATGCATCAATTGAAGAATAGGAGCAACCCCATCCTGTAGGGCTGGGATAATTTTTACCTCAAGTTCTGGCACAACAGACGTATGACTTATCCCATATGGGAATAACAATGATTAGAGAGGTCACTCATTCCACCCTGTCTCATGGTTTATACCCTCCAAGATTAATGTGCATTACGAGGTAAAATCAGGGGGGCCTTTGGGTCAATTTTTTCCAAGAAACCCGAAGAATACCACATAATGGAAGGAGAAAGTCTAACAAAGGACAGAAAAATCTTTCCTACAATTTGGCACCAGGTACACCACCCCCAATGTAGTATGTATCAGTGAATGTGGTAAACATTAACCCCATGGATATAACAAGAAATTAAACAAAGGTAGAGAATGAAAGAGAAGATGGTTCCCTGCATCCCACACTGAGCCTGATGGTGTGCATACCCAGAACCAGAAATCCGTCCAAAATTTGGGAACCCCCTTAGTAAATCTGTCATTACCACCCTCATAAAACCCCAAAAGGAAAAGAATAAATCCAAAGTCATCTATGAACCACCTCCTCCTCCCCTTGAGAATGTGTCCCTCAGTCTCAAGGAAATATTCGTTAAGTAGGAGGAAGAATTGAAAGATATTAGTAGAATTATCATCAAGTTGCATCGAGGGAGATATCTTATTAGATGTGTTCCCCCTACCAAACGTCAAAAAGTGTTCCCAGAAGATGTACCCCTGCCACAGGCACTCATCCTGGTAAATGAAGTCAAGATTGGATGCATGTCCAACCCATCACTGGGACCATCAAACTACTTAAATCCAACCCTGAAAGGACATCAAGACTTCCCTCCACTGGGAAATAATCTAGAGTATATTCAGGTGAACCCACAAAGGGTACCCCTGCTGGGTATCCACCCCAAATTTCAGCAGCACCAGCACGTCCAACTTTGACCCCTTTTTCACCCGCCCAAGATCAAGTCTAGAAGGATATGCATCAAGCGATATTGAATACTGTCGAGAAACTAACAACTTGACTAGAAGACATGGAATAGTTGTGTGCTCTGATACAACCAGAGTGCAAACCCTACCCTGATTGGGTGAGCAACGTTCTTCCACTACCAAATTTTGGGAACCCTATATTCCCATTGTTAAGTGGTTCAGGAGACCTAGAACAACATCAAATGCACTATGCCTCTTACTGTGATCCCATGATGGGAACTCTAGAGCAGTAAGAAGTAGTAAAACTTTTGTGCTTCATGAAAAACTTGTAGGGTTTAGACTTCGTATGGTATACTAGCTTGTTAGATAATGAAATCATGGGCTGGGAGGACCTCTAGTGATAGTTTCTCTTCCATTTCAGCTCAATGTTGTCTAAGAAAATGATTACTGATCTCATGAACTACAAGTAGCGTGAGAATGAAAGAGTTTCAAACTTCATTTCTAGATGGAAAGTCCTGAATTACTCCCTGAACCAGCCTCTCCCCCAGGATGAAATGATTTCTATGTGCATTTATAACCTCCATGATGAATTTTGAACACTACTCATCCTAGTGAAGTACACAAGTGGGTTTCGAGATTTCTCATCCATTGCCCAAAGGATAAAAGACTCCTTACATCAGACCAATCTCAGGTCTCAGGTGGCCCCATTAGCCCAAGGAAAAATAACACGAAAAGATAAAGTGGCTTTTATCACACTTAAGACACCCCAGGAACCATCTCCAGTAGCGAGGCCCCAACAAACCAAGCGGGACCGCCTAAACGCCAAAAACCACACCTGCCAAGGCAAGATGAGTGAAGGGGTTTTAAAAGAAATCAGTTTGAGGAATGGAGAAATAATGTATATTTGTTCTGAGGTGACTAAGTCTGAGGATACTTCATTGTCTCCATCAACTACAACTTTCTCTGTCTACCAAATCCAAAGTGAGTCGATGAAGTGGGTCTTGACGGCCATCCAAATTATTGTCCATATCACTTGATACTAGGGAACCCCATTTAGGAGTGCTTCTTATTCAAGGATATCCTACAATGGATGGTGGATTCTAGACAAGTCATGTTGGGTCTACCGCCTGCAGAAGTGGTGTATGTCTCTACATTAGAACCAAGAGAGGAAGAGAAGTGGAAAGAAATTATCCAAAAACGGGGGAAAATTCAATAGTTGGATAACTCAGAAGGTAATCAGTCAATCTCATGGAATCCACCAAGTGCAATTGAAATAACCAATCCTACCCCTAATATCTCTTAATGAAACACACCCATAATCCTCATCCCTAAAACCCTCTGAGAGTCAAAAGGGTATAAATAATGATCAAGAATACGATCTGGCACCAAAGCCGAAGCCATTCTTGACACTCTCAGACTTCATACCAGTAGAATTAGTACAATAGTCACCACCTTTCCAAATGGTACAATAGGTTCTGCCTTGAAAAATGGTACAACAAGAATTTTCCCACCAAATGGTACAACAGACATCCCCCCATAAAACGGTACAATAGCCACCACCCTGCCAAATGGTACAATGGGCGATGCCCTTCCAAATAGTACCATCAGAAGAAGACAGTCAGACAAAAGCATTGTCGGTTCAAGAACTGATATTCTTCTCTATTAATGTAATTCACTTGATGGACCCCTTCTCTTATGGAGGCTATGGCCACAAACCCGAATTACTTAAATCCAACCAGAGGGCTGGAGGAAGAGGCCAAATAGGCTGAGGGTTTCCTAGAAGGAATGATCGTGGCAGGAGTCAAATTCTTGGCCATGCCTTAACTCAAACTGTTAATGTTTCAGGAACCCACAGAATTACCCTCCGGCAGACACAATGGGAAACGAAATGTTTCTTCGCCCCCATTGGAAGAAATCTGAGCCTAGCCATCTCGGAGTATCCGTCAGAATAAGAATAGATATCCAATCATCCAAGGAATACAGGAGGACTAGTTCAACTGAACTTGGAAAGTGTAACAGCACCACCATCTCCTTTCACAAAGGCCGAACCATCTATGTACAATGCTCAGGCCCCTAAATTTTCCATGAAAGAGCGTCCCCAAGCCGAGAAGCACCAACCTTTAGAGTAGAGATATGATATTATAAAGAATTTATCCTCGGTACCAGTGAAGCTATCGATCTTGGATGCCTCTAGTATGTCCACAGACCTTAAGAAGGCACTCATCGAATCCTTACTAAGTCCCCAAGAATTTGAGGCTGAAGTAGCAGAAATCGAAGTCTATCAGATGGAGACCGATCCCGAAGAATGACACAACGTCATCTCCTTCACAGAAAAGGATGAATACTCCATCATGAAAGGATACATTAAACCCTTATATATTTCCAGCAAAATAAATGTAATTGATGTTTGAAAAATTTTCATCGACAACATCTCTAGAGTCAACCTCCTCCCACTGTGAACACTTCATCGACTAAGCTATGATGAGGGAAGTTTAACACCCTACAACACGTCTCTACTAGGATATGAGAAAAGTGAGTAGAATATATTGGGATGAATCAAGCTTAAAACTTGTCTTGGAGACCTCGTGTTTGATTCCAAGTTTCTGGTAGTGTGGAAAAGTAAATCCTTCAACATCTTGTTAGGGAGGACCTAACTGCCTTAGCATGCTACAATTCTGTCATCATACCATCAGTGCATCCAATATTGCGCTAATGGGAAAAACAAGAAATGTTATGCTAATAAATCCTTATTTGAATCATGTGAGTCACATTACATCAATACAGGGTTCTATGAACCCAATGATAAGTAGTCTTTGGCTGACGACGCTGACTAGATCATTGCCCCTAATGGATTGGAAATGGATCTCACTAATCCCCTCCAATGGCTTGGGGAAGAGTATGTATTACCCATCAACCAAGTTGAATGCATAAGTTCAAGCTCGAATATAGACTCAGTCGTCTGCATGATTTCTGTTATGGCCTCCATGTCCAAAGACACTAGAGAGTGCTTTGACTCCTATGATATCAAGGAAAGACCTAATAAATATGCTCTTGTCCCATCCTTGAGACCCCAAATTGTTCCTTCCCTACTCGCTAAGGTAGAAGACGATATCTCCCCCAACATCAAAGAGTTAATCTCAATAATTATCTCTCCATAAGAAGAGGAAGAAGAGGATGAAGGGGATTATGAATAAGAATAAGAATAATAATAAAACCTCATAGATGTCCCTCCAACATTCGAAGAAGGTGTCTCCACCACACTCGATGAACTTAGGGAGATAAACCTGGGAACCAAAGATGACCTGCAGCCCACTCTGTTTAGTATGGTTATGCCTTTCATTGAGAAAGAGGCATATAACTCCTTCCTAAAAAATAATTGAGATTTGCTTGCCTGGAACTACATATAAATGCTATTCCTCGATCATGAGGTTTCAACTCATCATCTGGGTCTGCCGAAAGACCATCACGGCTATAAGAAGGCATCCTAAAGGACCCACCCAATGTATTGTGCCAAAATAGAGGCTGAAGTTGACAAGATAATCCAATATAACTTCATTCGTGAAGTCCAATATATGGTCTAGCTGGAAAACATATCCCCTTTCAAAAATAAGAACGGATAGATTAGTGGCTAAATCAACTTTAGGACCTCAATTGGCACTGCCCGAAAAATTATTTTCTGGTCCCGATCACAGAATTTTTGATCGATGTGAATTATGGATATGAAGCCCTCTCTTTCATAGATGGCTATTCTGGATACAACCAAATCCAAATGGCCAGAGGAGATGAAGAAGATACTACTTTCATGGCCCCTTAGGGAGTGTTCTATTATAAGGTGATTCCCTTTGGTCTAAAAATGCCAGTACTACATATCAATGCTCCATGTACTTCATTGTCAATCCCTTTCTAGGAAAATTTATCAGGTGCTACGTCGATGATCTAGTGGTTAAATCATGACAATGCTGAAACCACCTGATGGATCTTGAAACTGTCTTCAAAAAACTATGACAACATAGTATAAAGATGAATCCCCTAAAGTGTTCAATTGATTTAACCTCTAAGAATTTCCTTACCTTCATCATATGTCATCGCAACATCTAAGTCGACCCTGAGAAGAAAAAAATCCATCATTGGCTTGTCTCCACCTCACAACCTCACTGAGTTGAGGGGTCTCCAGGGTAATTTGTACTAAATTCAGTGCTTTATAGCCAACCTTGAGGGTAAATGTTTACTTTTAACTAGGTTAATAAAGAAAGGGGTTATTTATGAGTGTGATAATGATTTTCAATAAGAGTTTAACAATATCAAAAGATATATCCTAAGACCACTGGTGTTGATGCTTCCTATTGAGGGGAGACCCCTCATTTTGTACGTAACAACCTTGGAAAGGTCATTAGGTGCCTTCCTCCTGTAGAAGAATGATTTTGGTAGTGAGAACAATATCTATTACCTCATCTGAACAATGATTGATGTTGATACTTGATATTAAATAATAAAAAAGAACTGCCTAGAACTAATCTTCATGGTTCAGAAATTTAGGCTTTACCTGTAGCACCATGAGGTCCACCTAGTCTCCTGCTGTAACCCACTCAAGTATATCCTTGGTCTTACCATACTAAATGGATGCCTATCATGGTGGGAAGTCATCCTACAATAGTTTGACATACATTATGTGCCCCAAAAGTCCATCAAAGGCTAGGCATTAGCAGAAATATTGGAGGAGAACTCCTTCAAAGAAACAACTCTGTTCAATGTTAAAATTTAGGATGAAGTAGTGTTCTCCATCCAAGAAGGCCCCTAGGCATGGGAAATGTACTTCGATAGTGCTTCTAAAATCCCAAAAGGGAAAATGATAGAGGATACTATGCTCAACAAAGTGGGGTTGGGAGTTATATGCATATCCCCTGAGAATTCCATCTTACCTTACTTCTTCCTACTTTCAGAAGGATGCACAAATAATGATTGAGAATACCAGGCCCTCATTATCGGCCTAGAGCTAGCACTTCATGCATGAGTTGAACACTTAGAGATAAATGGTGATTCAGGTCTGGTCATCAAGCAGGTCAATGGTGACTATGCCATTAAGAAATAAGTATTTTCCCCCTTGATGAACCATGTTTGAGAGCTAATGGTAGAATTCCCATCAGAACCAACGCTGCCCTATGTCCTCCAATTGCAGAATTTTCAAGACAATGCATTGGAAAATGTAGCTACAACCCTAGATAATCCAGATCAAGATGAAATGGTTGTTATAATTACCCACTGTAATATGGTCTTGACATTTATTCAGAACAATAGGGAGGAAATCAATGTGATTAGCTCTATTTCTGATCCGTATGGTCACACAACCAAATGGATGACTCCCATCAAAAATTACCTCCATAGGGAGAAATTCCACCATATATGGTTGAAAGAGATAAAATATTGAGGTGGGAAGTCAACTTTTTCTTGTACAATGGTGTAAACCAATAAAAGGTTCTCTATAAACAAGGTCTTAAAAGAGTTCTTAAAAATGCATCGATGGAGAATAGAATACTGCCGTTATGAAATAAGTACATGCCAGATCTTATGAAGCATGCTAATCAGCAACCAATATATCCCATCAAATTTGAAGGCTTAGATACTATTGGCCCACTATGTTATAGGATTGTTTAATATTCACCAAGAAGTTCCATTCCTGCCAAGTTCATTCCAATTTTATTCACCGGCCCCTGGAGCTACTTCACATAGCTAAGTACACCTAGACATTTGCCTCTAGGGGGATGGATGTTGTGGGACCATATCCCCCCACCACATCTAAAAAATTCAAGTTCATTCTCACAAAAACCAACTACTTTTCCAAATTGTCCAAAGTTATACCCCTTAAAGAGGTTGGGGTGAAAAGAATAGTTAGCTTTGTGAAGCCCAACATCATTACCAGATTTGGTGTCCCTCATATAATACTTATGGGAAATGGCACAAACTTTTACTCTGTTGAGTTGGAAAATTTATACCAAGAGTATGTAATAATATCTAACCATTCATCCCACTACCATGCATTAGCCAATGGGTAAATAGAGGCTTTCAACAAGACAATGTCCAACATACTACAAAAGATGACAGATAAGGATAAGAAATTGTGTCCAAAAATCTCCTTCTTGATTTATGGTATTATCAGACCATGACCTGCATTGTTACCCAAGAAACCCCGTACTCACTAGTATAAGGGGCAGAGGCATTTTTGTCTATTGAAATTTAAGTACCATCACTATGTATGGCCATTTGTGATCAACTGTATATGGATAATAAATCCCAAAGACGGTTTGATGAGTTATATTAGCTGGATGAAAAAAGGTTGCACACTTTTCACCATTTGGAAGTCTACCAAAATTAGATCACATGATCCTTCAACAAAAATGTTCGAATCCAGTCTTTACTCGAAGGAGAGATGGTGTTGGTCCTTATAACCCTAATGATACTTGGGAAGAATCACCGAAATCTTGAGTCAAAGTGGTAGGGACCATATGCCATACATAGGGTCTATTCCAATGGAGCATACGCCTTCATATCAATTTATAGACAGCTCATCATGGCTCCCACCAATGCAAGTTTTATGAAGACGTACTTCGCGTAACTGTGATGCCTATAGTCCAAACTCTATGACCCTAAACTATGAGTCATCATCTTAACCACATGACGTTGTACTATATGGTGTTAGTCCCTACAACGCAACATTAAACTGGGATGCTAATGTCCTCACTGCATGACTCTAAACTGCACAACATAAATTCCTCGTTGTAAGATGTTAAACCACATGGCATAAATCTTTCTCATCATACAACGATAAACTACACAATCCCTTAAAGAACTACATACTGCTTGATTCCAATTCATCAAGTAGGATACTAAGAAACTCCTCGCCCCTTGATCTTGGACCATCCTCCACATAAAAAATGCATCTATCATATCCTCTATCTCTCTATATTTACTAAGGAAATACTTGTCACTCCTTGTTTCTCACATAGAGTATAAATCATGTGATCTTAGGATCAGTGGTAAGAAGTCCCTTAAGTAAACAAAATATAGAGGAATATGGTCGACCCGACACCCTAGAGGATGAAATCAAAATGACCCTACCCCTACATCTAATTCAGATCAGTATAGGGAGCATTCATAACTACATATGACTTGATTTCATCCCTTGTAGGATACATAGTGATGCCTGGATTTGGAATCTTGGTCCATCCACCAACTAGAAAAATTCCCTCTCATTTTCCTATATGTTGATAAAACCTTTATAGGGAACATTCATAACTACATATGGCTTGATTCCTACCCTCACAGGATATGTAGTGATACCCGGATTTGGAATCTTGGCCCAGCCACCAATTAAAAAAAATGCCCCTTCCTTCATGAGTAGGTCATACTTGTACCGGGGAATTTATGAAAGGTCATAAGCACATGAAATTAAACTATTAGATTCCTCAAGAGTTAGGTGTTTCCTGATTCTCAATGTTACTAGATCCCAAACATGCTCCCAATTTCCAACACAAAAATTTTTACGGGATGACATAAATTCTTAGTTTGAATTCTGACACTCATGAGGAGCCAAAATATCATGATTCCCACTTCATATGAGTCAGATCTATGTAGAATCTCTAGTAGTTCATGAATGATCATGGTTTGGATATTTCTTATGTTCCCCAAACACATCTTTCCGGTTTTTTAAACTCTATAATCTGGGCGATCTTGGGTCCCCATCAGCATTCATGGCCATCTGAGACAGAAGGATAGTGTCCTATAGACACCTTTATTTGACTATGCATGGCGTGCCTCAGGGGATCTTCATATGATGCCTACAAGATGGTCATAAATCAAAGTCAAATTCATCCTCAAGAGAGTCATCTCCTACCTCGGTACGCCGAATGGATTTTAATCCCCATGTCAATTATCATGATCCAAGTTTCCCCTCAGGACTATGGTTTACACCTTCTATCATCACTCATGTCTATGGAATGCTAGAATATCTTGACCACAATTTACTTAGAGCTATTAATAGTCTTTGTGATAGTATAAATGCCCTCACTGCGTAACCCTAAACTACACAATATAACGTCTTCATTACACGACACTAAACTGAAAGACCATATTCATCCTTGTTATATGAATTTATACTCTATATAATTGGTTTAATCCTAATATGCTCCATGATGTTGATTTTTCTATTCTTAAGTGGTGATCTGGAATCCCCATAACCCTTTTTTCTCACCCCAAGCATAACTCATGTGAGCTTTGGGACCTCAGCATGGGATCCACTATGAAATCATGGAAAATTATTCTAGGAGTTTTTTACCTAACAACATGACCCTAAAATTCAAGTTAAGGTTCCCTTCCCTATAAGTAACCTCATGTTCTGGCTATACAACATTAATCTACAAGGTAACCCAAAGATGGGGTGAATGCCTCACCCTGTGTATGAGTCAGATCTATATTGGGGATACCTGATCCCATGAGTAAATAGTAGCCTGAATGTTTCTAATATATTTGGATACACTTCTTCCATATACCAAACTCCATTCTTAGAGTAATCTTGAATCTCCATAATCTTCCATGGACATCGTAGATGGGAGGATAGTGTCCTGTAAACACCTTTGTTTGACTATGAAAATCATTCCCCAGTGGCTCTATATATTATTCCTACAAAATGGATGTTAACCAAAGGAAAACTTGTCCTCATGATAGTCATCTCTTATCTCAATAATTCTGACGGCTCCCAAGCTGCATGACATCCCTCTTGATTCAAAAGCCCTCAGATTCATGTTTTACAATCTCTTTCATACCCAAGTCCTAGATATATCATAACAATCTGGACCAATTCACCTCTAGTCCCTCTCTTGAGAATCATGTAAAATAAATCTACCCCATCCATATGCATGAATTTGATCCGCGTATGAAAACCAAATTCCCCCACTCATTTCCAAGTCTCTCAGAAAAGTTCAGCCAAAGAATTTTCCCCTTTCATTATTAGGCACACCTCATTTTCTATAGAGGCCATATTTCGTGTTCAGAATGGTCTCAATATCTATAATACTTCATGTCCATCAGAGATGGAAGGCCAGTGTCCTACAGACACCTTTGTTTGACTATACACATCATAACTTGGTGGTTCTTCATATGATGCCTAAAAAGACAATCAACCAAAGGAAAAATTTTCCTCAAGAGATTACTCTCCTATATCAATACACCTGATGGCTCCCAAGACTCATGGCATCTCTCCTAATTCAAGATCCCTCATAGTCATGTTTTACATTCTCTTTCCTACCCATACCTAGGATATATCAGAACATTCTAGACTGATTCACCTCTGGTCTCTCTATTGAGGATTCTGTAAAATAAATATACCCCATTCATATGCGTGAAGTTGATCCGCATATGAAAAGAAAATTCCCCCACTCATTTCTATGTTTCCCAGAAAAGTTCGACCAAATAAATGTCCCATTTCATGCTTAAGTGCACCCCATTTTCTATAGAGGCCATATTCCATGTTCAGAAAGGTCCCAATCTCTATAATCCTTCATGTCCATCAGATATGGAAGGCCAATGTTCTGCATACACCTTTGTTTGACTATGCACATCATGCCCTGGTGGTTCTATATATGAATCCTACAAGATAGACATCAATAAAAGTCATATTCGTCCTCAGGAGAGTCCTTTCCAGTTTCTATACACTCATATGACATTTACGTCCCATTTCACTCCTTGTATTTGAAAAACCCCTCTAGGTAATGGCTTACATATCTTTCCCTTTTCAAATTCCCAAACATTAAAAATATTTATAATTGAACTAACCATTCATCAGTTCTCCCTTATGAAAGTAAGAATCATGTGGGAGTGGTTTCCCATCCAAATCTGATGAAAATGTCCCAATTACTTTCAGACATCATCCCTCAGACAGGACACCCACTATAGCCCCCAACCCCAAAAACAAATTCAAAGTGTTTTAGACCCTCCGAGGCCATAGGATATGAAAGGACAGTGTCTTGAAAAAACATTTGTTTGACTATGCACATCATACCCCGATGGCTCTATATATGATGCCTATATGATAGTCATTACTCAAAGGAAAATTCATCCCCGGGAGAGTTCTCTCTTACCTCTGTATACCTAAAATGGATCTAAATCCTCATACATATCCAAAACTCACAAATCTAGGGTTAAGAAAAATCCCTCATTAATTTCTAAAAGTTATCAGGATATTTTCATCTAATTAATACCAAATTGGGGCCCCCTACCCTATCAATTTTGGTCAAAACTATTTGACCAAAAACATCATTAATAAGTATGATTGGTAATACGATAAACCTATAGTGAAAAGGACGCAATACTCACTAGAGTGAAAACCTGCAAAGGGAACCCCTGGATAAAATTTGATTATCATCTCATTAAACCTATACTATGTATGGTTTAAAAAAATGTTGAGCTATCAAAAGAGACGTAAATATTATTAGGTTGAAACCCTATAAAGGGTGGCCTAGTAAAAAGTCAAGTTATACCTTCTAAACTCATATCAAATGAGCTTAAGAAATGGTTAGGGTGATAATGAAAATACACAAAATTTTGTGAGATTTTCCATGAAACCTCAGCAATAGCTGAACTACACTCAATGAGTCTCACGGATCAAGAAAATATTATATCCTGATTCAATTATTTCATTTCACAGGTTTTGAATCACATTTTAAAATGAATAACTAGTTAAAATTATGTTTATATGATTGATTGTGATCAGTGTACATGACAAGAAAAGGAAAATAATAAGTTTTGGGAGAAAAATTAATTCCATTAAGTTCAAAAAAATAGAGGAACAACCCTAGTTCAGATTCTCTCCATAGTATCAAAGGAAAATTAGTACACATCTAATTTTGGGTAAAGTTACAATAAGTCTTGGATCACCCTTTCTAGATAAATGGTAAGATACTACTATGGGTTATCAAGAGTTTTCTCTAAAGAATCTCTCCCATCTGATTTAGTCATGACTATCGAGCGCACGTTCTCTATATTGTCTTTGAGGTCCCACTATTTCTTTTGGATAGCTTTGTAATTGGAACCTAAAGAGGATAGTTGAGACTTAAATCTTTCTACATTATCCTCACATTCTCATAGATATTTATTTTGGGTGATCACAAAATCATGAGCCTTCGCCTCTTCATATGTTAGGTGATCGAGTTCCTTTGAAACATCTCGGAAGGTCGTTACCTAATGATGGGAAGAATTGAACATGGAAAGTTTATCCTCGAAAGAAGTGATTTCTTCCTGGGATATGAAAATCTGGTAGATAAAAAGATGAATATGTCGGTAATCAAATCCACCAAAACCCAACTAGGTAAATAACCGCTGTATGTTTTCAGTCTTGTCAGTAAATCTAGCTAGAGGTGTTTCCATGGCAAGGGGACATATCTGATGCCATGCCTATTTTCACACTGCCTGATGCCTCCCTATAGCCCCAGGACCTTGGTCCTCACCCACCGTAATAGTTCTATAGGCTTCATGTTTCATTATGGGTGCGGATGGTACCTAATATAGGTTACCCAAGATAGGGTCTCTTCTTACCCTCAGATGGTACGACCACTAGAGATAGATGTGGAGGACTAGTCGTAGATTTTGGGGTGTCCGGTGACACTCTGTTGGGGCCAACATCATTATATTCATGGGAAGTATCCACAAGAGTGGAGTATTCTGAATCACTCCCCATTGAGATATGCTACACTAATGAATCTCCTTCCTTCCGCATCTAATGGAAGATCGAGCATCTTCTCACCATAGAAGAAAAAGCAGATGGTATAGTCATCGTGGCCTCTGCAGGGATAGTAATAGAAGACGTAGACATCACACTCACCACAGGATAAGGAATATATGGCATGGTCGTCGGGGTCAAGGTGGGGCCAAGGTTGGTTAGAGGCTTCTGGACCTACCAAATTGGTCTTCTCAGCACCCCATCAGGGTAACATCCCACCCACAATAGGGCATATTCCAGTAACAGAAAAGTGGATCTCATCTTATTGATGATGATAACCTCAATAGAGTCACCTTTCCACATAATCATAATCCATAACTGGTGAATAATTATGGGATGATATTCTCCTTTAAACTAAATGGCAGGAAGAAGCACAATTTATTGAAGGCACCCAAATTGCCTGGAGAAACGGTAAGGGAGGTATGGATCAAAAATGGTTACTCTATCTATGTGAGAAGCGAGCATCCCATATTGAAGTGTGATAATGTAAGATCACTCTTTAAAAGAACCACCCCTGTCACCCCTTAAAGACCCATGATGGGTAGGGTGTGGTGAAAATGAGAAGCGATAAGTGTCATTCAATAACCCGGTTGCATCACTAATGCTTAAATTCATGGGACAAACAGCAGAAATGTTGAGAAGGGTAGGTTGAAAGTCGAAGTGAGGAACCCTCATAGTGTGTTGATATTCATATAAAGGGAAGTGTTATGCCATCCACCCATATAATAATTGAAACAATTCATTTAGATGATGCAGAGGTTTACCTTCTCATATCTTTTCCAATAACTCATAAAGTCGATATAGAGTAGGAGTGTCCAGATTAATTGGTCGACCCTATGCTAGCATAACTTCCATAATTAGAGTTAAATCCATAACCCTGGTATATAAGTCATGTTATTGGAAGATTCATCCACTCAAAAACATGGCCAAGAAACCTTTTAATCTAAGCACAGGTGGAACGTCCAATTTAAGCTCATATCCCCATGTAGTATATCATCCCGCTTTTAGGGGAGTGAAAATATATTGAGACTGATGGGATGGATGAGTTTGATTGTAGTGAGATCTCATCTTAGCCCCATTTACCTATAGAAATAACCTTATACCATTCTTAAATGGGATAAGAGAGTGAGCCTATATGGGGTGATCAAGTAATCCCCCTTCCATAACTAGTAGGCTCCTTGTCAATGGGGACACATGGTCAATATCATCCCAAGTAGTAGCTGCTAGAAGAAAATTATCATACATATCTCCAAGGATGGGGAGCCCTCCAAGCTGGTGGATGTCCCATAAATGGATTCCCACCTCCCCATATGACAAATGAAAGGTCTTGGTTCTTGAATACCAATGTCTCAACAGCTCAGGAAGGATTCCTCTTGAAGAGAAATATGTGAACTGAGAGACCCAGGCTGTTTGATATAAGTTTACTGCCTCCAACTAGTCGGGAGACTCTAAATAGGTTTTGTGTACCCAGAATTCCCAAGACCATTCATCGGAGAAGAATCCTCTGGATCATAGGTCAAATTTGGTGCTCCACCCACCATTAGGGTTTTCTCAGGAAAGATTGATAATAGATGGGTACTCTTGGGAGACTAGTCTCAAGATAGTGTTGTGACACCTATGATCGCCCTGATTCCACGATGATCCTTCAAATATAAACACATTCTTCTGAATCATGGTACCTATGACTTCTCTTGTTGGGGAAATATTAGCCCGATCATGAACTTACGGTGCATCTAGGAGAATGAAAGGAGAATTGGGGTCATCCAATGGCAAAGAAACGTCATCAGGAAGTCCAAATCCATAAAGTGGTAACTTTATAGATAACAGGTAATCTAGGAGCTCTAGCATAAGGATAATTTTTAAGAAGATATCATGAGGAACAATATAGGATCGAAGATGGTCCTTAGTGTCCTCAACCATGGTTGTCCTAATCTTGGTCAACTTTGTCAAAGCCTGTGAAAGAGTCGTTGCAGCCTGCATAGAAAGATCCAAAAGCCTGCAAAATGTCATTCCAATTAAAATTTCTAGATAAAGGCCATGAAAAATGGCCAAGGGGATTAAAAGACGGTCTACATGGAGTCTCACATACTGCTCCCAGAAATGGTATGCGGTATCCATTTCCCTCATATTGAATTATATCTAAAATCAATCCTCATATACTACAGTGGTACATGGAAACTCTATACTTCATATAGCCATGATACGTGAAAGTCCTATGAGGCATTGGCCCATGGAGCATTGTACAGCCAACAAAAGGGTTTGTGGAAAGAATAAACCACATGTCAAGGCCTCACTAGGATGATATTCAAAGTTGATTTTTAAAAGTTTATGTTTGGATTAGTAAGAGTTAAAGTTTAGTTTGTCGGTTTAAGTTTGGTGTGTGGGACACACAAACAGTGAGCATTATCCTACATCGAGGTCCTGATTTTAGTTTTAACTTTCACAATGCAGTTTGCAAAACCCAAAATCTAGTTTGCAAATAGAATCAATTGGGAAGATTTTGGTGCATGGCACGTACAAATCGGTTCATGAATATGGATTTCACAAAAGAGGTGATAAGTGGATACAGAGAAAGCTGAGGGAGATTTGACAACACTTTTCACCAAAAGAAACTATAAAAGAAAAATGACCTAGGCCCATATATATTGGTGTGGTCCCCTCTTACCAGACTTATTTGTTCAACCACAAACCATTTCAGTTCAGGACCATTTCTACATTGAAATAGTCTAATCTTCGTTCTGAACAGACCCATTCCAATGGGGGTAATTTGTAGCATCCTAAAAACTTGGAAAAGGAAAGATAATATTCCCATAATAACTTTTTAGAAGGAATAAATCATTCCTAGAGGTCCAGTAAAGTGAAAGGATGAAAATCGAATTGAAACTTGGGAAGAAACTTGAAGAAATTTAATTTCTCAAAGAGTTTTAAGGGACCTATATAACATCACCAGGAAGGGTTCACAGAATGCATGAATTGAAAACCATCAGTACATGGAAGGACCCACAAGGTGCTGGCCCACGGAGCAAAGTCCCGTGAACCTAGGAACCCACAAACCACATTTCTAGAAGAATCAATCACGTTAAGGCCATCCGTATACCATATCATGAAATCAATAGATCATGAAAAAATAAAATCGACAGGGTTCTGTGAACCATGACTCGCGAACCGTATCCTCCACAAACCCCAGTTCACTGAATCTTCTGCGGATCGAGGTTTCTCTTAATGTAATTCTACAAATTTTTATGCATACCCATAGATATGTTTATCCCAATGCTCTATAAAAGAATAACATAAGGAATTGAGAAAGGACGGATGAAGAAAGCACAGAGGAGATCCTAGATGTTGGAAGTTATAATTTAGAGAGGATTCCAGATTTGGTTTCGAATCATCGATAAAGTTCAAATCATGAACCACGTTTCTGAAGGTATATCCAGTCACGAAACATAAAAAGAAGGAACCTAATAATAATAGGAAAACTATGAAGCTAATTGGTGAAATCGTGTACCACACATTCCTCACAGATGAACTCCCCGAGAATGATGGTTTTCAAGACCCTCCTTCAATATGGTGTTTTTTGTAGTGTATCACTATGTGGATTAAACCACGTGTCGCATACTACATCAATATGCAGATGGAACCTGAAGTTACGTGGCAGACCATACCCAAGACCGCGTACCACTGTGGTGCACGGTACCCCATTCCCAATTCGGTGTACTGCTTCAGTACATGGATGACCCCTCTACCTGAAAACCACTATTGTATGCGGATCTCTTCCATCCTGTGTGAGAAAATAGTACGTGGAATGGGGAATTTTCGGGTGTCCTTCCCTCCAGCTCCAATCTCTCCCCTCTGTTTCCATCTAGTCCTCCATATCCCTTCCATGAACCAGTCCCATGGCATCAGTCCAAAGCAAACTCCAAATCCACAAGACCAGTATGATCAAATCATCAGGTGCATCAGTGTTCTCCTTTGAGTCTACATAACCATGGTAAGAAGAGTCACGAAGGCTCTCCCCACAACATTTCAAACTCCAGGGATGTTTGTAAGTCCACATTCCCATGGTAACCTGTATTCCAACCTTGGGATACTGATGTGAACCTCCATGTTCTAGGGATTATGGGTGATCACTTTCTTTTCCATTCAATGGGGAATGGTGATCGGTCAAATTAATCATATTTATTCCTCCTTTTATGAGAGGTAACATTCCTCCCCTTTCCCATAATTCGTTCTGGGGCACTCCCACTGAGGTAGGTATTTAACCTTCTTAGGTTGGAGCCTCCCCCTAATGACACCCCACATTAAAGGGTTAATTGCTATATACCCTCTCCCATCATCACCTTGGCCTCTTCTGACATAGGCCCGCCCTCTCCCATCATCTAGAGTGGAGGTGTGTGGTTAGTGGGATCTCCCACATCCTCTTGCTTCTCACACTGAGTATGTATCAAATAGTCTTAGAGATTTTTTATGATTACAACATCTACACAACAAACCCATCTTGAACTAAGATAACTCTTATTCATGGCCAAACTAGGATATGTAGGATGCCTTATTGAAGGCCCAAGCTCAAAAGGGTACCCTTCCACAAGGGTTCACCCAATCATGTCCCCCAAAATGTGTAGCTCATTTTTGTAAGCCCCAAGTTTCCAAAACAATGTAGGATCTAATTCCTCTCTTGAGGATACGTAAGAAGCCCATATTATGGGTTTCATCCCAACATCAAGCCATCTTCTGTCTCCCTAGATGATGATAAACCTCAGAGTACCTTATTGCATGGCTTAAGTCAGCATTACCTCCATAGCATAAAATTCACGTATTCCAATGACGATCTTAAAAACTAGGGGTATCATGTGGATACACTCTTAAATAATGAACCATGGATTCACAAACATAGGAACACAACTTAAATCTATAATAGAGTCCCAAAAAAGGAAATAATTCTCCCCAAAAGGGTGCAATGAGCCCGACCTCCTATCCTCTCAACCAATAGAGTCCTTAAGTGTCATTGGCCAAATCGTCATCTAACGACTACCTTTCTTTGGAATGAAGCTCCATGAATCATGGATACTAGGGTTGTTGGGTGTTTCTGGATCCACAAATAAACCCACTGGAGACCATCCGAGGAATTCATATCGTAAGAGGACCGATTGGACAAATACTTAACCCCATGAAATCGCCCGTAGGGACCATTTGACTGTGGAACCACCTTCGTAATGAAGAAGGGATAAAATTCCTAGTCCCCATGGGGTCAATCGAATCCCCCCATAAAAGATAATGATGGGGATCAGGTTGAAACAAATATGGAAATAGGAAAGTCTCTATAATGATGGACAAATTCCCATCACCCATCAGACTATTCTTTGAATTTTTTCTAAACCAAAGAACTCGTCTCCATAGAGGATGAAATAGTATAATACTAGTATTATAATATAAATTTATATCATTTTATTATTATTTTTTAATATGACATAGAAATAAAAGTAGTATTCATGCATATGTATGTCCTACCGTCTCCATGAATGGTGCATTTAATTTCTTATCTCCAAATATTATAGATATTAGAAATACATATATATTGTATATATATGATATTTAAATCATGAATAATAATATTCAGGAGATAATGGACTTTTGACTACATGGACAAGTTACATCAAAACAAGGTCATTTTCGACTCAAGTACCAAATATTGAAAAAATGTCCAATATGAACTTAAATAAGTATGTAACTTTTATAACATGGTAATTAGTGATATAAAAGGAATAATAAACATAAAAAAGGTTCTCATGTAAGTATAAATTAAACTAAGTTTATTATTCAAGAACATAACAATTGTACATGATGATTCATACTCAAGGTAAGGGACTTCATTTCAATCTCCTTTCATTGAGGAATTTCTTGATAATATACATCATTATTCTTTTATAATGTGTATATACAGACACTATGACATTAAATATTCATATTTTATCTCTACTAATGTTGTTTATTAAATCATGGAGATTAATATTTAAATGTTCAAAGTGGTATGGGACACCTTGAACATTTAATGATTTAATTATCAAATATTTTTATTCACTATATTAAATTACATATTTATTTATATGGGTATAAAAGGAATATACAAGAAATTTTATGTAAATAATTAATTTCATTCAATGTTTTCAAAATTATTCATTTTATACGAAGCGTTTTACTTTCTTTACAAAATAACAAAATAAAGGTTCTTTAACGTATATGACGACAATGAATTATCCACCGCCATAACTATTATTTTATATTTGGATTCCTCTATAATCCTTAATGTTTTTAAAAGTAAAAGAAATCCCTTATTCCCTTTTTGGGTGTTTTGGTATTTAAAATGGTTTTAAAAGTGGATTTACTATTTCAATATCTTGAAATGATTTCTTATGATTGGAAATGAAATTTTATGAGTGAAATGTTGATAATTGAAATCCTTTACGTGTTATGATTACATAATGGTACTTGGAAATTTGATGGGTGGTTATGTGATAAACCAATAATAGGTGTATACATGATAAACCAAATATGGTTGGTTCCATGATAAACCAAGGATGGTTGGTTATGTTATAACCTCCAATGCATTGGGTATGGAAGTCAATCATATAGTTATTCTATTTAGTGAAATGTGTGGAAGTCGACTGTATGGTTATTCAATTTAAGTATGTTTATATCCCAAGATACATTTATATGTTATTTTCTTCTTTCTATGGTTTTATGGTAATATTTTTGTTACAAAAAGGGTATGAAATGAGCTTATATTCACTGAAGTATATTTACTACTTGTTAAAGGTGAAAAGTATTACTTTATGATAAAGTATTTGTGGTTTTCATGTTATCCCAAGACTAACAGTTTTCCTTAATTATGTATAACTTACTGAGCATTTTATGCTCATCCCATGTTTTGAAATGTTTTTCACATGACAAAACAAGAATAAAGTCAAGGATGGGATCAAGGAAAAGTCATTTTGTTTAAACATGAAACGATTCCATGTTTCTTTTTAAAGAGTTTTTATTTTATGAAAAAAAGGATAGTGCATAGAAGTGTCTACTTATAATATTTAAGTTGATATGAATGAGTTATATCCTAATTATCTAAAAATATAAACCTGAAAAGACCCTTCAAGTGAATTAAAGTCAATTGTTGACTTATCTCCAGATTAAGTAATGTTTAAGGCTGGGGCATTATAGTTGGTATTAGAGGATGGTTTAAACAACTTTGGAGATTATGATGTTTTTTTAAAGGTTAGGGATATCATCACGGGTTTATATTTTTAATTTATATCATAATTTCAATGTCTTATAAACCCATTATGAGGATTTATGATCTTGAATATTAAGGTGACTAATGGTATTTTTGAAGACATTCACCTTTGAAAAAAATATTAGTTATTAATTTTTGGGATTCCAAATGCATGGTATGAGATAACCTTTGAGGTTAAAATATGTTATGGTTATTTTTTAGGATTTTATCTCATTTTTTGTAATGCTATAAAATTATATAGTTTTTGATAAAGGACAACATGCAAACTGTTTGACAAGCCATCGTGTCCGCCAAGGCCATGAGAATCAAACTCACAACTGAAGGGCGAAAAGGGTGCATCACCTACCAATGGCCTACATTAAGTCCCTGGTTAGTATGAATTATTATTTTTAGTTAAATTATTTTATAGATTAATAATAAGTTGATTTTTGGAAATTATGTTTTATCAAATTGATATCCTTATTATAGGAAAATGATTTGTTGATTAAGTGATAAATTTTATTTTAGAAGATGTTTTCTCTTTTTGAAACACTGTATACCTAAGGAAAATATAATACTATGGGATTACATTTGATGAGTAATGGTTGAATTTTATTTTGGAAGAATCTATGCATTTATTGTGGACATATGGCGATTTGGGTTATTTATGGAAATGATTAACTTATCATGGAGAATATATGATTAAGTGAATTACTTTTAAGTATGAGACTTTAATATTAGTCAGTGTTATTTGAAGATAAATGTTAAGATTTATCATGGAATACTATGTGATAAAATCCTTCTGAATTTTGGGTTTCAATCTTAGCATAGATTATTTTAAATAATTTTAAGGATAGTAATTTATTGAATGGTATTTTTTTAACTTTGGTTATTGTTTGTTGAATTTTGTAGATTAAGAGTAGTATTTATTTTTATAAAGGATTTTTATTTCTTGGGATTATCTGATCTTGTACTAACCATTTTGGTTTTGGTCAATGTCAAAATATAGAGGAAATATATAGTTCATATTTTGTGAATTATGTGATTCTCTAAGTTGATTCTAGAATTTTTGGTGTGACTAAGTCATCTTTAATACTCATCGTTTGGAGAAAAGATGAGTTTTTGGTAGATATTTATTAGAGGATGAAACTCTACTTGATGGGTATGTATGTTTCATTATGTTATTAGTCAAGCTCATAAATAAATTCATCAACTTTATGAAAAATATATTAAAAAAATATGTTTTCCAATTAATTTTCCTACTGGGAAATCAAAGACTATTTAACCTATCATAAGTTTATAGTTTTTTGGTTATTAACTTTATCCTGATCATGTTTTCTATCACTCTCCATCAGAATAAGATGGTTAGTTTTTCTTATATATCCATGCTTTCCTACATGGAATCCTAATACGTGTTATCTCAGGTGACATTTTTACTTCTCTTTCTTTATTTAAAAGTGATAGTTTTATTGACTCTTTTTCTAATTTGGGATTTTCATTAAAGTTTCCAAGCCCAATTCTAAAATTGCGAGGACACAATTTTTAAAAGTGGGGAATGATGTAACATCCCAAGTATTTATAGAATAATATATTATCATATCTACTAATATTTTTGAATTTAATGTTAATTTTATTTTAAATGGGAAATTATGTATGATAGCATACCTGACACACAACAATGGGTTTCTCTGAAATCTTATGTTTCACATAACACTAAGTTATACCAAAAAATAATACAATATTATTATTATTATTTTAAATGGTAGTTAATGCCTAGCTATTGTATTGGGAGGAATGAACATATTTTTTAAATGTTTTTATATTTATCCAATAAATTTTAGAATCTGAAAATAAGAATGAATCCAATTTTAAGAATAAAATATTATAATATTTTTAAAAGGTCTTTTTACTGCCTTTTGATGGAGAACTCATTTTAAATATAGTTTTTGTCACTTTTATATGTTATATTTTATAAAATAAAATTATTATTTAGAAGTGAGACATAAAAATTTACTTCAGTTTAAATTTTTAAATTTTTCTAATAAAATCCATATTTTTATGAATAGTGAAAAATACAGCATTTTAATTCAAAACTATCATTTCATCTAATTTATTTATATATTTAGATTTTCCTTTTAATTGGGTTTAAATTTTAATTGGATTATGTTTTTATAAATTAATCCAATTATTTTCATTATAAGTAATTTTACATTTAAATTGGACATAAACACATGTCAATCTTTTGATAGTTTTTACTTATTAAAAACCTTCTTTCTGGTTTTGACAGTAGGAATTAATTTTAAATTAATTTCATCCAATTATATGTTTTGAATTTGGAAAAATGGATTCCATATTTTTAATCAAAATTTATAAATTGTGTAAATAGGTACCTTTTATTTTTTGACATTATGAATAGTAACTTCAGTAATTATTTTTATTTTCCATGGTTAAAAGGTAAATCAGGTAAATAAGGGTAAAAAATAATATTATAATAATATATAACTACCCTAACATGTGTCCTAATACTATTTTATGAGATATGGACAACTATGAGCATCCTTAGTTCGATTTTAGGACCCCATGGAGCCACTTAGGTGTGATAATGACCTTTTATATTATTTATTTTAAAGAAAAGAGAAATATAACATAAACATGTATCTTCTAACTAATTTTTTTTTAATTTGGTTTATATAAATTATATATTAGACTATAAATATTAAATATAAAACTAAAAAAATTTCTACATCATGGTATTTTATTTATAATTTTTAGACATTAAATAAATAAATTTATTTGTGACACAATGATGATGCAGTTATTACCTTATTAATGAATGATTCAAATAAATGATATTATAAATATTAAAATAAATGTAATTTGAACATTTTTATGTCATACATGAATTTTTTAGATGAAATTTACATGTGAGGGAAGAGTTAATGGCTTTGTTTAATGAATAAAGTTGTTATGATTTTAACAAAAATCAATTACTAAATAGTGTCAAAATTGACATAATTGAGTTTTAAAAAAAATACTATTTTATTTTATGATATAAGAGTCCTAAAAATATAATATTCATCCAAATGACTTATATAATTTTAAAATTTTCATTAGTGATCCACTTGTGGTTTTATTGGCTTTTATAGTAACTATAGTAACCATATATTATGAATATACAAGAAGACATGGTAAGATTTGATGTTTTTAACTAAGGATTATTGCTAAAAGATAAGGTTAATTTTTTAACCTAAACTTGTATAAAATATATTTTTTGAGATTATTTATGCCCATAATCATCTTATCCTATAAATTTATCACTTTGGAACTATTATAATTTGAAGATTAATTTATAATAAAATAATATTCCAAGACTTTCACAAAGTGTCCCTCCTCTCTATTATAAAATTACACCACCTCTTCTCACTTACTAACACCAATAAATCCCCTTGTATCATCCAAATTATGATCAAATAATCTCCCAACATCCCTCTCATCCTCATGTAATCCTTAGCTTGTCCAGAATTCAATTCAAGAAAGCCTTTTCTCTCAAATCAATAGAAGTTACCCGATTTAGAGGTAACATCTTCTCTCAAGTTCCTTTCCTTTATTTTCCTTCTCTACTACCTATGATATTATTATTAAATGATTAAATCAAAACAATAGTATCCTCAATATACTAGGATGTTTTTATGATAATTATTTTAACTACACTTACACACACCTCCATCTAATGGATATGAACATAAAATTTCTATGTACGGTGAACTACAACCTCACGAAATGATAATTGTTCAATTTTCTCCTACCACCTCTCATGGTGGACATTATGATGGAACTATATTTATATATGAAATATATTTTATTTATTTTTTCTCTATTCATTTATAATATTTATTTACAATATATCTTTATACTTTCCATAATGTGTAAATACGATAATTTCATTTTTAAGTAAGTGTGGACTACCGCCCCCTCAAAGTGATATGAATCATTCATGCTATACATGGAACGTATAAAGGATGGTTTTATAAAAACTATGATAAATATATTACATAAATATAATACTGGTATTATAATATACATTTATATCATTTTATTGTTATTTTTTTAATATGAAAAAGAAATGAAAGTAGTGTTCATGCGTACGTACGGGCTACCGTCTCCAAGAACAGTGCATTTCATTTATTATCTACAAATATTATGGACATTATAAATACATATATATGGGAAATATATGATATTTAAATAATTAATAATAATATTTTGGAGATAATTTAATTTTGACTACCTGGACAAGTTACATCAAAACAAGTTCATTTTCGACTCAAGTACTGAATATCAACAAAACGTCTGATATGAACTTAAATAATTATGTAATTTTTATAACATGGTAATAAGTGATATAAAAGTAATAATAAACTTGAAAAATTTTATCAAGAGAGTATAAATCAACCTAATTTTATTATTCAGGAACATAACGATTGTACGTGATGAGTCGGACTCAAGGTAAGGGACTTCGTTTCAATCTCCTTTCATTAAGGAATTTCTTGATAATATGCACCATTATTCTTTTATAAGGTGTATATATGGCCAATATGACATTTAATATCTATATTTTATCTATAATAATGTTATTTATTAAATCATGGAGATTAATATTTAAATGTTCATAGTGGTATAGGACACCTTGAACATTTAGGGATTTAATTATCAAATATTTTTATTCATGATATTAAATTACATATTTATTTATATGGGTATAAAAGGAATATATAAGAAATTTTATGTCAATATTAAATTTTATTCAAATTTTTCAAAAGGAATATTTTTATATAAAGTGTTTTACTTTATTTACAAAATAACAAAAGGAATGTTTTTTAATGTATATGATGACAACGACTTCTATATCACCATAAATGTTATTTGATATTTGACTTCCTCTATAATCCTTAATGTTTTTAAAAGGAAAAGAAAAACATTATTCCCTTTTTTTGTGTTTTGGTATTGAAAATGGTTTTGAAAGTGGATTTACTATTTCAATATCTTTAAATGATTTCTTGTCATTTGAAAATGAAATTTTATGAGTGAAATGTTGATAATTGCAATCTTTTATGTGTTATGATTATATAATGGTACTTTAAAATTTAATGGGTGGTTACATGATAAACTAATGACGGGTTTTTACATGATAAACTAAATATGGGTGGTTCCGTGATAAACCAAGTATGGTTTGTTACGTTATAAACTCCAATGCATTGGGTATGGAAGTCGGTCGTATGGCTATTCTATTTAGTGATATGTGTGGAAGTCGACCGTATGGTTATTCAATTTAAGTATTTTTATGTTTCAAGTTACCTTTATGTGTTATATGTTGCTTTCTATGGGATTATGGAAATATTTTTTTTATAAAATGGTAAGAAATGATCTTATATTCAATGAAGTATATTTACTACTTATTAAAAGTTAAAAGTATTACTTTATGATAAAGTAATCATGGTTTTCAGGTTATCCCAATACTGACATTTTTCCTTCCCTGTGTATCCCTTACTAAGCTTTTTATGCTCATCCCAAGTTTTGAAATGTTTTTATAGGACTTATGGAATAATAGATTCAAGGATGAGATTAAGGAAAATTCATGTTTTTGAAACATGAAATGATTCTATGTTTCTTTTTAAATATTTTTTTATGAAAAAAATTGATAGTGATTAGAAGTGTCTACTTGTAATATTTAAGTTTCTATGTATGAGTTATGGACTAATTATCTAATACTATAAACCGGGAAATATCTTCTAAGTGAATTAAAGTCAATTGTTGACTTATCTCAAGATTAAGTAATGTTTAGGGATGGGGCCTTATAGGTTGAGGTGGTTTTTAGTTGTGGGATTTATTTTCTGCATCAGTATTGGCCAATATCGTGCCCTTAAATTACTACCAGTGTGGAAAGGTATGTCACACTTGATGATTTTTTCCTACACCTTTAAAGAACTATAGTGCATGTGGTCGTCAAGGTCATTAGTTGAGATTTTTCTAGACTTTTCCTACACATCTATATGGTTAGGGATCGTCATATTTAAAGACTACTGAGTACAGTTAGAAGCGTAAATGTTAATAGGGCTCCATCTAGAAGCATATATAGTGATGTAAATTCACATAGTGGTGAATTTTTCAGTGGATGTTGACGTAGGCTCAGTTATAGTGATAGGCGCCATTTTTGTTGAAACTATTATAAAAACTACTTTTTTGAAACTGGTTCCTTGTAATATTTTATATATACACATTTTTTTATGTATTAAAAATTCTATTAGAGTTTCTAACACTCCAAGCTTCCACGATACGCTTCTCTTTGAATAATACAGTAGCGTGTGTTGTACGCAACTTCAAGTTCTAACACACCACAACCAATCAAACTAGCCGTTATGAATAGTAATACCCACTTTTTAAAATTTTCTAAATTTTATATTTCAAAATGGACTTCATTTTTAGATTTGTAATATCGAAATTATCCTAGGGTGAATTTTTGGTATTTTTATGAAAACTTTCAATTTTTGATGAATAGTGAAAAACACTGAGTTATTGGTTAAAACCAACTTTTATTTAAATAATTATTTATTTTATTTAAATTTATTTTAGGTCAAAATGGATACATAATACCTATATAAGTTCAATATAATTCATTGGAGTTAGTTTAGAATAATTTTAGATATATAAAAAATTTATGGAACTTTTCACTGTCTTTTACCCACCTCCTAGGAGAATTTTCAAATTCACATAAAACTTAATTTTACCGCTTCTTTGAGTTGAATTTCTAAAATTCGAGAGACACGATTAATATGAAGGAGTAAAATTTGGTTCAATAAGATAAAAATAATTTTTGGTGAATGGTAACTTTTTACTTTTATTTACCACAGTAAAAAGTAAATAAGGTAATTAAGGGTACAAATGAAGTTATTATTACCCTAAGGCATGTACTAATTCTATTTTATAAGTATAATTCGACCAAAAACAACCTTAGGAATAAAATATTATCATTTAGGTCCACTTGGATCAGATTAGGACATTTATTATTATTTAATTCAAAGAAGAGTTAAAAGAGTTAAAATCAAAGTTTAATAACTAAAAAATTTTTAATATAGGGTTATAAATAAGATAAATTCGATTATAAATATTAATTAGAAAGATAAAAATATTTACTATATAATGGTATTTTATTTATAATTTTTAGACATTAAATAATTTAATTTATTTATGACACAATGGTGATATAGTAATAATCTAATTAATGAAATATTAAAATAATTGATATTATAAATATCAAAATAAATTTAATTTGAGACTTTTTATGAATTACACTAATTTTATAGTTTAATATGAAATATTAGTATTGGTTATATAAATTTTTTTCTAAGTAATAATGCTGTTATGAAATTATCAAAAACAAAATACCCAATAGTGTCAAAATTGACATAAAAGAGTTTTTAAAAAAAATATTATATTATTAATTAATATTCTATTACTAAAAATCCAAGGTTCGGCCAAAGAAGTTATATGATGATAGGTGTATCATTAATGGGCCACTTGGGGTCTCTTGGAATTATATAGTATGTTTATTAACCATATAATATAAAAATAAAAAGTGACATGGTAAATGCAAAACTATTTAACTAAGAGTTAAATATAAATGATAAGATTAATATAGTGACCCAAACCTGTCTAAAATATATTTGATGAAATTATTTATACCCATCCCCGCCTTAGAATTTTAATAATACACTTTGGAGCTATTAGGAACCGAATATTAATTTATTATAAATTAATACTTTATGTTTTTTCTAAAGAGCCCCTCCTCCCACTTATAAAAGGACACCACTTATATCCAAATATTCTTACCATCAAAGCCTTTTGGTTCGGCAAAAATCTGCCCAAATACCCTATCAACTATCCTCCCTTAATCCTAGAGTCCTTACTTTAGTCAGAAAGCCAACCTATGTATCCCTTTTGATCAAATCAAAAGGAAGAAACCGAAGAAGAGGTAATGTTTTTACCACCCTCTTTCATGTTCCTTTCTTCTCCCACTTCTTCTTTCTTTTTTATTTACATTATAAAATAACAAATCCAGTATCTTCTATATACTATGATGTTATTATAAATATGGTACAACCATATTCAGTATTCTATCCATTCTTTGAATGACATGTCACCATATATGCGTACGTACGACTTACCGTCTCCACGTCGGGGTGTAATTGTTATTCAAAACATTATTATTTAGATGGGTATGATATTGATGTGTAATTGAAGTAAATAATAAATATAACATTATAATTATTTTTTATAGATGATATTCCATCCAATTATATACGATTTTAAGGTCGAAAAAATGATATTGTCGCTCGTACGTACGTACGGACTACCGTCTCCACGAACGCGATGAGATTCATTCCACATCGTATCCATTCAAGAATAATTTTTATTTTATGGTTAAATATAATTTTTAAAGACTTAACATCATTATTTATATGAATAAGATACAACCTATCCATAATAAACATGACTTACGTAACAAATCATATAAAAGAAAACAAGTAAGTTAACACCTGAAACGACGATAATACTAAGATATTATTAACAAAGAAATGTTAAAAGATAATATATGATATCATATTAATGTATATGATTATTTTATAATTTAATAACAATTATTTCACCATTATACAGGAGGTTAACCTACCCTCAACCAATAAAAGTACAAGGTAAGGGTTTATTTCACAATCTCTTTATTATTCGAGGTTTTTTATACGTAATTATCTACTGGGACCTCTTTATCATCCACATCCATGTTTCTCAGAAATGCATTTCAAATCATTCTTACTATTTTACAGAATATGGGTTAAAGTCATTTATACCCTTGTTTGAATTTTTATAAGAAGTTTATAAAGGAATCTTTACGTCATTTTCCAAACAAGGTCCTTTTAATCTTTTCGACAAAATTAAGGTAAAAATGTATTTTTTTAACTTATACGGAGGGTGAGGCTATTTTTTACCATTGTAAAATCTTCTAAGATACTCTTAAAAGATTATAAGGATATTTTCAAAGTAAATGTTTTATAATTATGTGACTTTTAAATGATTTCATAAAAAAGATATATTTCTCTCAAATAGTTTTGATTTCATCTATGTCAACATCCTTTGATAGATTTTAAGCTTATTGAAGTTGATTTATTATGATACAAAACTTCCATATTGTATTTAAGGTTTTGTGAAATGTTTGACTGTGGATGTGTTATTTTTATACCATTCATGGTTTATGGGGAAAGTATTGACATTTCGTATGCTATTTTTAATACGAATGTTTATGTTATGTTTAAACCTGTTCATATAAGGAATGCATTGGACTTAATAAGTTATGGGTAGAGCCCTCTATACCTCCTCTATGCGTTGGTAGGTCTCATGAGACAAACTAGTGTCTTGGAACGAGGCCTTGACAAAATCTTATTTGTAGTCTTGGCACGAGGCCTTGGATACGTGGTTATGATGGTCTGGAATTATGCATGACATCATTATGAAAGTGGTTATTGATATTGGATGTGATTATTCGACTAGTAAAATATACATGTGAATAAATAAATTGCATTATTTCAATTTATTTATGCCATATTATGCTGAAGTTCAAGTAAAAAAGGCGTTTGTTTTAGTTATACATTGCCTTAAATTTTTTATTCTTATTTATGAAAGTTTCCGCTATATTGTTATCCTTACTGGGCATTTGAGCCAACCCCTTTCTATGTTTTATTTTTCCCAGGATATGAATAAGTATTTTATGAATGACCTTCAGGGATAGTATAAGGGGATATGAGTGTGGAGACAAGATGTTGTTGTAGTTTTCACTTTATGATGCAATGTAAACTTTATGAATGTATCTAGTTATTCCAAGGCTACTAAACTAATCGGTCTTTTGAGACTTGATCTTTTGTGATCATGCCAATGTTATGTAATAATGCACTAACTCTGGGTAACTGGGTTCGGGGCATTATAGTTGGTATCATAGGAAGTTTAGTACAAACCTTGGAAGCTAGATTTAGATAAACTCTGATTAGAGCACATGGACCTAAGATGGACTTTGAGGATTAGTATAGAAGAACTTCCTAGAATTTTGGTATTGTAGAGATTTTGTGATTTTTCTGAGAAATAAATCTCTGTCTAGATACGAGAAGGTAGAGGTGGCTTTGGCATAGATATACCTAGGGGTAAAACCTGAAAACACCGCTTTGAGCTAGACTCGAATGGGAACTGGTGCACGACAATGGGCTTTGATGCACTCTTGGTTATGACACTCCTAGGGGATATGCTTAGGATAATTATCATTTTCTTTACAAACCATTATGAAGGGTTTATGAGTATATACTTCCTCAAAGAAAACATTTTTATGATTATGGATTATATCTATAAACTGTTCAATTTATGTTAAATGTTTTAAAAGCATGGAATTATGTATTTTGATTCATAAACTGATCTAGTTTATGCCATTGTTTAAAAATGGATCCTAGTGGAAGGATTGGAAACTGTATCAATTCACACACTCTATGTAGTGATTTCCCTCCTGCTCAAGATAATTATAGTGGAGCTGGTGATAAAACTGGGGCTGATTAGCTTATCACCATACTCGGACAACTCACTCAGGTTATGAATAATAAACTTACCCGTATGGACCACCCTGATTCACAGTGTGGAGGATCAATGTTATATCGCTTCATGAGGCAACAACCACCAACATTCAATGGGAGTACAAATCCATTATTAGCTGAGCAATGGTTAAATTCCTTAGAGAAAATATTCCATGCCTTGGGGAGTAGTGAAAGGGAAAAAGTTATCATGGTAGTTTACCGCCTCACTGGAGATACTGATCAATGGTGGTAATTGATTCAAAACATGAATGAAGATGATGAAGTATCAAATATGGAATGAAGGGAGTTCAAAGAGATTTTCTTAGAAAAATACTTTCCTCGTGACCATCGAGCAGATATGGAAAGGGAATTTCTGAGTCTAAGGAAAAAAGAAGGATGAGAATGTCACAATGTATGAGGCTAACTTTACATGGTTAGAGAGGTATGCTGCAGATTATATACGTAACCCAAGAAGTAAGATTGATCATTTATTTTATGGGTTAAAACCGTTTCTCCGTCGAGCATTAGTCTCACAATATTTCTCATCATACGAAGATATTGTCTCATGTGCTATCAAGATAGAAAAGGAATTCTCTAAGTCTTATGACTTTAAGGCAAAGCAAGAGAAGAAGAGATCTTCTGACCACTCTAGAAATGGAAATAAAAGGAAGAAGGGAAAAGTTGATTATCCATCCTACAGTAAATGTTGGAATAAACACCCTGGTACTTGCTTGAAGGGAATGGGAGTCTATTACAAGTGTGGTGAAAAAGGCCACCAAGATCATGATTGCAAGGGAAAGAGATTTGTTGTCAACGTGGAATGCTATAATTATAGACAAATGGGGCATTATGCAAATTAATTTCCTAAGATTCAGGGGAACTTACCTCATAAAAGGCAAAGGGATCAAGGCCAAGCGTATGCTATCACTACTGCAAAGGTAGAAGCTCCGAAAGATGTGGTGGTAAGTAATTTAATGGTTTCCTCATGTTTAGCCAATGCTTTATTTGACTCTGGATCATCGCATTGTTTCACATCTTCGAAGTTTTCTAAGAAAATTAGATGTTTCCAATTTGATTTAACATGGGATTTGTCAGTCAAAACGCCCAAGGGAAGTATCATTGCAACATAGTTTTGTGAATCATTCCCCATTAGAGCATATAAATGTTCTTTATCTGCTGATCACATCATTATACCCATGATTTAATTTTATATAATCCTCAGTATGGATTGTATTTCATACCACAATGCGAGGATTTATTGTAAGAAGAAGGAGGTTACAATTTTTGATGATGATGATAAGGAACACCTTATCTTTAAAGCAGAATCGTCACCACCTAATTCTTATCTAGATCCACCCCCAGTAGCTCAACTAAATTAAATTATTGGGGAGGAAGAGAATGAAATGATTGTGGGTGAGGAAATGAATGTTCAACTAGAGGATGTACCTATTGTGAAAGAATATGTAGATGTGTTTCTGGATGATTTACATGGACATCCTCCAGAACGAGAATTTGAGTTTTCCATTGATTTAATTCCTAGTTCAAGACCTATATCGAAGACCCCTTATAGAATGGACACTATGGAATTAGTTGAACTAAAGAAACAACTAGAAGAATTGAGTAATAAGGGATTTATTCTCCCTAGTTTTTCTCCATGGGGAGCCCCTGTCCTTTTTGTTAAGAAGAAAGATGGATCGATGAGGTTATGTATTGACTACAGGGAAATCAATGCTATAACAATAAAGAACAAGTATACCCTACCTCGCATTGATGATGTATTCTAAAAACTGCATGGAGATCAACACTTTTCACAGATTGACCTTCGATCTGGATACCATCAGTTGTGTGTGAAGAAGGAATACATTCCGAAGACAGCATTTCGAACTAGGTACGGGCATTACGAGTTTACAGTAATGCCTTTTGGATTGACTAATGAACCCTCTGTATTCATGGATCTAATGAATAGAGTTTTCAAGGAATATCTTGATGATTTTGTGGTGGTATTTATTGATGATATCTTGGTATACTCAAAAAGCTACGAAGATCATGAAAATCACTTGTGCATTATCCTGATGAATCTTAGAAGACAAGAATTATATGGGAAGTTAAGAAAGTGTGAATTCTGGCTTTAGGAGATCTCTTTTCTTGGCCACATTGTCTCTAAGGATGGAATCTCTATTGATCCTTATAATAAAAGAGCAATCCAATAATGGTCAGCACCAATTAGTATAACCGAGGTATGCAGTTTTATTGGTTTAGCAGGATATTATCGACATTTTTTCCTGAATTTCGCCCGATTGGCTAACCTATTAACAAAGCTCACATGTAAAGGGGTTAAATTTGTTTGTAAAAAAGAGTGTGAAGAATGTTTTGAAGAACTGAAGAAAATATTAGTCAATTATCCTTTATTGACTCTACCATCGGGGAATGATGGGTTTGTTATTTATAGTGATGCTTCAAAGAAAGGACTTGGCTGTGTCCTTATGCAGAATGATAGGGTTATTGTCTATGCATCACGACAACTAAAAATTCATGAGAAAAACTATCCTACTCATGATCTTGAGTTAGCTGCTGTAATTTTTTCTTTGAAGATATGGATAAATTATCTTTATGGTAAAAAAATGTGAGATTTATACTGATCACAAGAGTTTGAAGTACATTTTCTCACAGAAAGAACTCAACATGAGGGAAAGGTGATGGCTTGAACAACTCAAGGATTATTATTTCACGATAACTACCACCCAGGGAAGGAAAATAAGGTGGCATATGCTTTGAGCAGAAAAGATCATGGAGTTTTAAACATGATGAGAATTGAAAGGGATCCTATTTACATGGATCTAGTGAAAATGGATATGGGAATCACCATGAAAGGTGAAACATCAATACTTTTTCAAATGGTAGCCAAACCATAATTACTAGAAAGTATTAAGAGTTATAAGACTGATGATGAAGAATTTCAAAAGAAGATTAAAGCTGTAAATGATGGGATATTGAGAGACTTTGTGTATGAAGAATGAATTTTGAAATTTGGGAAGAGACTTTGTGTTCCTGATATACCTGATATAAAAGGGAATTGTTGGATGATGCTCATAGTTCCAATTTCTCCATACACCCTGGGATCACCAAAATGTATAGAGATTTTAAGGAATAATTTTGGTGGGATAACATGAAGAGGGATATTGGTGATTTTGTGTCAAGATGTATGGTTTTTCAACAAGTGAAAGCTGGAAGGCAACAGCCTAGAGGAGTCATGAAACCTCTTCCCATACCTGAGTGGAAATGGGATAATATCACGATGGACTTTTTCATGGGACTACCAAAGACTCCTAGAAGCAACGATGCAATATGGTCCATTGTTGATCGTCTTACCAAGTCAGCACATTTTCTTGCTATAAGGGAGGATCTACTATGACAACCCTTCTTTTTATTACAACTTAAACATGATTCATTACATAAAACTTCACTTGATACAACAAAGAAGATCGAGAGGTTTAGTGTCTTTGGGGATTAGGATCATTACATAAAAACTTAAAACATGAAATACAACATCTTTATTGAAAACTTCCTTTACATGACCACTACATTCCCTCGTACTTAGCATTGCATGGGATAACGTGAGGACATGCATAAGAAAAGGGTGATCTATAAAGCCCAGTAAGGGAGTACACATGGAATAATATGAGGATTACAATACATGTTAGACAATAGGCATATCAATAGAGAATAAAAGAAACATGAACGTAAAGGCATGATAAAGCATGATAATCATAACATGGAAATGTGGCAACAACACTTAACATTGAATTAGCATGAGCCAAGGCTCATTCCACATGGAGCATGAGTAAACCCTCATTACACATGAAGCATGAGTAAACCCTCGTTGCACTTGAATTATCATGATTCAACACTCATTGAACATGACATATCATGATACTATACTTTACCCAATTCATTGGAGCGCTATAAGGGCGCACCCTTCTTAAACATTTCATTTCATGCATAAGTGTGCCACATGGATCATAAAACATGGATTCATAAAACATAATCATTTATTCCACGATAAAGGAATATGGAATTCATACATGAAACTTTACAATCAATATGTAAATGTGCATAAAGTTGAATACCCTTTATGGAGAAATGGGCTTGGTATTCACTACACAATGACATTGGCTTAGAAAATCGGTGCGATTTCGGCAGCATAACAGTGTGACATAAAAATTCATAAAAAAGGTTGATGAGAGAGAAAGGGGTTCCTCATCATATTTACATGTAATGGATAGTAAGGAGGTAATATAGATACATGTCCCAACAATTGAAATGGAATTTATATTCATGATAAAAAAGTATTGCTTGAATGTAAAAGAAGAGAGAGAAGTTCCTTTCGGAATTTCGGCATAGTAACGGGTGTACATGGGAGGCATTTAATGAGAGAGAAAGGGGTATCCCATCATTCAAACATAAATAGGGCAGTATGAGGGAGGTCCGAAACCATACCCCAACATTTATAATTTAAATTAAAAGGGAAAAACAACTTAAAGAAAATTGACAAAAATGATAAAGGAAGAAAAACCCTTACTTGGAAGTGTGCTTCCAAAGGCTAGAGAGAGGCTTGTGAGAGGCTTCTTGGGAGCTTGGGGAACCTTAGGAGGATTCTAGAGAGAGTAGGTCAGAGGTTGGACGAACTACAAGGGATTTTAGTGAGGAGGAAGTGGGATCTTGGGTGGGTTTATATAGGAAAGGTGAGAGAATTCTTTATTATTTTGGTTTGGGACCCCTTATATTAAAATAATCCAAACCACAAACCATACCACGGTATTTTCCCATGGTTTCTGGAAAAGGAAAGAGGAAAACAATATTTTACAAGGCCAAGGTCAGAACTTATTAAAAAATTAGGGTTTCTTATGTGGAGGTGAGTCACACTCCCATGGAAATTAATTTAAAAAGGCAAAGTGTTGAATAAGTCTTGAGGGGTTCATTAATGCTTTGAAAAGTAAGTCAAACAAACCCAAAATTACATTATTTTAATGATAAAACATATATTGTCTGAACATAAGGATTATGGTATTTTATTACATCACCATTGGGTCATTATGATGTCATAAAACACATTATATAATTAAATGGTATTTAATTTTTACCCAAAAATTTGACTGTCTCAGAAAATTATGAAAAATTCACCGTTGGATAATTTCGACGTCCTGATTCCAGAAATGACATTTATTTTATCTAAATTTTTTTTCTAAATATGTTACTTTTCACTTTTAAAATAAAATCCAACATTTATCGAAAATTCACGGGTTTTGGTAGAAATGGCTTTCAAACCTTAATAAAAATTTTAATTGCATTCATAAAATTATAAGATCATTTATATTTAATAAAAATTAATTTAATATTAATAATAATATTTTATTAAAATATTATTTAATTCAAAAATCTCTTAATTTAATAAAATTGAATTCTTAATTAAATAATAACTAAAAACATCATTTGTATTTTAAAAACTATTTACAATGTATCAAAAATGACTAGAAATTATATTCATTATTATATACAAAAATAATGTACATGAACATAGTACTACTTATTTTTTACATAACCCCTTAAAACAGCCGCATAAGACCTAAGGGTAAGGTGTGCGATGGTGACAGACTCTTGGGGTGGCTCGGATAACATCGCTCGAGTGGTAATTTCAATCAACTTCCACTTTTCCCATAGACGGTCACGTTCGAGCTTGACATAATGAAGCTCAGCTTGGGCTTGGTCAAGGGAGAAGCCCAAGGAAGCCACCTCTTTTCCGATCTCCAACAAATGGGCTTCGTATGGGGCATTTCTACTGGATGAGGTCATCTCTTCCTTTGTCTGAGTAAAAATTGGGTCAGTTAAAGCCTTACATTTATACTAATCATGTGATCACTGTTCAACGACTATATTAACAACGGTCAAAATTCTTAACATGAAACCAAAGAAGTTGACATCTTATAAAAACATTTTTCATAAAGATACATTTAACTGGATCAAGAGGGATTTTCCATTAATGAAACTTTGGGTCGTTACAATATTCCCCCCTTAAGAAATTTTTCCCTCGAAATTTTCCTTTTCCCACACTAAAACAAATGTGGGTAACTCAGCTTCATCATATCCTCCAATTCCCAAGTTGCTTCTTTAAACTTGTGGTTTCTCCATAACACCTTGATGAGGGGAATTGTCTTATTTCGTAGAACTTTTTCTCTACGATCTAAGATCTTCACTGGTTTCTCCTCATAAGAAAGATCATCTTCCAATTGTACCACCTCAGAAGAGAGTACATGTGAAGGGTCTGGTATGTACTTCCTTAAGAGGGATACATGAAATACATCATGCACCTTGGCCATAGTAGGTGGAAGTGCTAGTCGATAGGCCACAACCCCAACACGATCAAGAATCTCGAAGGGTCCGATGTACCTTGGACTTAACTTCCCTTTCTTTCCAAACCTCATGACCTTCTTCCTTGGAGATATGCGTAAAAACACCATGTCTCCAACTTTAAACTCAAGTTCTCGTCGACGATTATCTTCATAACTCTTCTGTCAACTCTGGGCTACCTTGATATGCTGCTGAATGGTTTTCACCTTATCCACCATTTCATCAACCATTTCTGGTCCAAGCATCTTACGTTCACCGACCTCATCCCAACATGTCGGTGTTCTACACCTTTTCCCATACAGGGCTTCATATGGTGCCATTTGGATGCTCGAGTGGAAACTGTTATTATAAGAGAACTCAACTAGAGGAAGATATTGATCACATCCTCCTTTAAAGTCCATTGAGAACACTCTCAACATATCCTCAAGTGTTTGGATAGTCCGCTCGGATTGGCCATCAGTTTGAGGATGATAGGCCGTACTGAAGTTTAGTTCAATATTCAAAGCATGTTGAAGACTCTTCCAAAACTTAGAGGTGAATCTTGGATCTCGGTCAGACACAATAGATAGTGGTACTCCATGCAACCTTACCACTTCCCTGATATATATATGTGCCAGTTGATCCAATGATAAATCCTCCCGAATATCAATGAAGTGTGCAGTCTTTGTAAGACGATCCATAACAACCCAGATTGCATTGTTGCCTTTATATGTCCTTGGAATTCCGGTGACAAATTCCATAGTGATGTTCTCCCATTTCCATCCTGGTATGGGCAATGGTTGCATCATCCCCTTAGACTTCGGCCTCTCTGCCTTCACTTGCTGACACACCAGGCACTTTGATGTATATTCGGCGATCTCCTTCTTCATATTATCCCACCAAAAGTTTTCTCAGAGATCTCGATACATCTTTGTGGTCCCTGGGTGAATAGAGAAATTTGAACAATGTTCATCATCCAAAAGTTCCTTCTTCAGCTCCAGACTTGATGGAACACATAGTCTTTTCCCAAACTGCACAATTCCTTCTTCATTAACATTAAACTCCGAGGATTTCCCCTTTTTGATAGCTTCCACTTTTTCTTGAATTCCCACATCATCTTTTTGAGCATCCTTTAACCTTTCCAAAAGAGATGGTTGAGCAATCATTTGTGAAAGGATTGATGATGTTCTCTTCTTTATGATTCCCACATCCATCTTCATCGAGTCTAAGAAGATTGGATCCTTCTCAATTCTCATCATTGATAGAATCGCTGGATCCTTTCTACTTAGGGAATCCACCACCTTGTTCGCTTTCCCAGGGTGGTAATGTATTGAATAGTCATAATCCTTGATGAGCTCTATCCATCTTCTCTGGCACATATTAAGCTCTTTCTGTGTGAATATATATTTAAGACTCTTGTGGTCAGTATATATCTCACATTTCTCTCCATAGAGATAATGCCGCCAGATTTTCAAGGCAAAGATCACCGCCGCCAACTCCAGATCATGCGTTGGATAGTTTTGATCATGGATTTTCAACTGCCTTGAGGCATAGGATATCACTTTATCATTCTGCATCAGCACAAATCCTAATCCCTTCTTTGAGGCATCACTGAATACCACAAAAAGTTCCCCACTTGTGGGTAAAGTGATCACGGGCGCAGTGATAAGACTCCTTTTCAACTCCTTGAAGCTTTCTTCACATTCATCACTCCAAGAAAACATTACTCCCTTTCGAGTTAACTTGGTAAGAGGTTTGGACAATCGTGAGAAATTTCTCACAAATCGTCGATAATATCCAGCTAACCCCAAGAAGCTACAGATATCCGTTACCAATGTTGGCCTCGGCCATCCCTCAATTGCATCTGTTTTGGAGGGGTCCATAGATATCCCATTGCTTGTGATGATATGGACCAAGAATGATACTTCCTTCAACCAGAACTCACACTTGCTATAATTTTCATAGAGCTTCTCCTTGTGCAAAGTCTCTAGTACAATTCTTAAATGATCCTCATGATCCTCCTTGGTTTTGGAGTATATTAGAATATCATCTATGAAGACTACCAAAAATTTGTCAAGGTAATCTATAAAGACTCTATTCATCAATTCCATGAATATTGCTGGAGCATTGGTGAGTCCGAAAGGCATTACTATGAATTCATAGTGCCCGTATCTTGTACGAAAAGCAGTCTTCGGGACATCTTCCTTCTTCACCCTTACTTGATAATATCCCGACTGCAAGTCCACCTTGGAGAAGTATTGTACTCCACGTAGCTGATAAAACAAGTCATTGATTCTTGGGAGAGGATACTTGTTCTTTATCGTGATTTTGTTAAGTTTGCGATAATCGATGCAAAGCTGCATTGACCCATCCTTCTTCTTGACGAAGAGGACTGGTGCACCCCATGGTGAAGCACTTGGGTGTATAAACCCTTTATCCAGATTCTCCTGTAGTTGTTTCTTCAGCTCTTCAATCTCAACAACAGCCATTCTATATGGAGTCTTGGATATTGGTAATGCCCCAGGTATAAGTTCAATTGAGAACTCAACATCTCTTCTAGGAGGAAGACCAGGCAGTTCCTCGGGAAACACTTCAGCGAATTCCCTCACAATAAGCATTTCTTCAAGGATGGTTTCTTCTTTGGACTCAATCATCTGAGCCAGATACGCATGATCATAGGGCAGTAATATCCATTCTTGAGATGATATAGCTAAAAGAGATTCATCTTCCTCCTGACACTTGTAAAGAATCGGGGGTCGATTCTCCATATGGAGTGTGATTTCCCTCTCCCGACAATTTATGTTGGCTCTGTATAAGGAAAGTCAATCCATTCCAAGAATTGCATCAAATTCCACCAAAGGGAGTGTGATGAGGTTCGCCGGGAAATTCAATCCACAGATTATAATAGGGGAGGACTTATATTCATTGGATGCAATGATTGCCCCATTTTCCGTACTCACTGACATATTTACTTCCATGATTTGTGGTGGTGCTGGGATTGTTCTACTAAACTTTCGAGATGTAAAAGAATGCGTAGAACCTGAATCAAAAAGTTTGTTTTCTATTCTTGAATGAATAACTAGCGTACCTGTCACCACTTCATTGTCGGGGTTCACTTCGGCAGAAGTGATGGAAAAAGCTCTTCCTTGTTGTCTTGGAGGTTGTTGGTTGCCTCCGATAACCCTTGGATTAGGGCACTAATTTGAAAAATGACCCGGTTATTTGCATTTATAGCATTGAACAACGTGTTGAGGTTCGAATAGAGCATTCCTCTCCTCAGTCGCAGTCGCGGGTCCTTCTTACCGATAGTTAATAGCTAGGTGCCCTTCTCTTCCACACCTAAAGCATTTTCTCGTCCCCTTAAGGCAATTTCCAGGGTGCTTCTTTCCGCACTTTTGGAAAGTGGGGTGCTGGAAGTTTTTAGCGTCATTGGATTTATCCATCGGACCACCAGCATTGAAGTCCACCTTATGCTTCTTGTCCCCATGATACCCATGTGATTCTCCGATCTCCATTTCGACCTTGAGGGCACATCGGAAAATTTCCTCATAGCTGTCGAAGTCACGGATCACTAATTCTTTTCGCAAGCTAGGCTTCAGCCCACCAAAGAAGCGGTCAACCTTGCATTCGGGGGTAACGACAAAGCCAGAAACGTATCGTGCAAGTATTGTGAAGTTTTCCTCATATGCTCCCACAGATTCTTCATCTTATTTATTGAGGGAAAGGAAGTCCCTTTCCATCTTAAGATGGAGGGTGCGTGGAAAATATTTATTGAAAAACATCTTCCGAAATTCCTTCCATTCCAAAGCATCGATCACCTCCTCAGGATTCATATTTTTTATCAACGTCCACCATTGATCAGCTTCACCCTCCATATGATAAGCCTCCAGGAGTACCTTCTCTTGTTCAGAACATTGAAGGATGGAGAAGATCTTTTAAATGGAGTTGATCCATTGTTCAGCGATCATAGGATCAGATGATCCACTAAAATTAGGAGGCCTTTGTCTCATGAAGCTCTCGATAGAAACTTTTTCTTTCTTAGGGGGGTTGAATGTTCCTCTTGACCCGTGTTTCTATTCAAAACTTGAGTTAGCTGAGAGAGAAGCTTGACAAAGTTTGCGATTCCTGCTCCCATTGGATTGGGCATCTCATTAGTACAATCATCACACTGATCTTCAGAACGGTTGTTAGCCCGATTCCTCCTATTACCGGCCATTGGCTGGAATAAAAGGAAAGTTAGGGGTAACACATAAAGGGTAATCCAAAGAAAAAATTTTATGACTTATAAATAAACTTTTATTTCCTTAACTCATGAGTCTATAGGATTCAATCTAGGATTTTCATGATCTACTTTATAACATATATTCTTAGGAGCATTTTCCCCTTAATAAGGGTTCATACCATGATTGTAAATTTATCAAAACATATCCCCCGGGAGTGTCGTAACAAAGAGTGTAGCAAGGCCCGTTTTCGTGCACCAGTTCTCGTTCGAGTCTAGCTCAAAGCGGTGTGTTCGGGTTTTACCCCTAGGATACATCTATGCCAAAGCCGCCTCTACCTGCTCGTATCCAGACAAGGATGTATTTGTTTTATAAACCGCTTAAATAGTATTTACCATAACTTAGGGATGTTTTTATTATACTTAGTCTTGTATCCAAGGCTTTACTAGGGTTTCCTAATCCCAAAAATAACTAAACCTATCCTCTGATACCAACTATGACAACCCTGCTTTTTATTACAACTTAAACATGATTCATTACATAAAACTTCACTTGATACAACAAAGAAGATTGAGAGGTTTAGTGTCTTTGGGGCTTAGGATAATTACATAAAAACTTAAAACATTAAATACAACATCTTTATTGAAAACTTCCTTTACATGACCACTACATTCCCTCGTACTTATCATTTCATGGGATAACCTGAGGACATGCATAAGAAAAGGGTGAGCTATAAAGCCCAGTAAGGGAGTACACATGGAATAACATGAGGAGTAAAATACATGTTAGACAATAGGAATATCAATAGATCATAAAAGAAACATGAACGTAAAGGCATGATAAAGCATGATAATCATAACATGGAAATGTGGCAACAACACTTAACATTGAATTAGCATGAGCCAAGGCTCATTTCACATGGAGAATGAGTAAACCCTCATTGCACATGAAGCACGAGTAAACCCTCATTACACTTGAATTATAATGATTCAACACTCATTTCACGTGACGTATCATGATACTATACTTTACCCAATGCATTGGAGCGCTATAAGGGTGCACCCTTCTTAAACATTTCATTTCATGCATAAGTGTGCCACATGGATCATAAAACATGGATTCATAAAACATAATCATTTATTCCATGATAAAGGAATATGGAATTCATACATGAAACTTTACAATCAATATGTAAATGTGAATAAAGGTGAATACCCTTGATGGAGAAATGGGCACGGTATTCATTACACAATGAAATTGGCTTAGAAAATCAGTGTGATTTCGGCAGCGTAACGACGTGACATAAGAATTCATAAAAAAGGTTGATGAGAGATAAATGGGTTCCTCATCATATTAAAATGTAATGGACATTAAGTAGGTAATATAGATACATGTCTCAATAATTAAAAATGGAATTTATTTTCATGATAAAAAAGTATTGCTTGAATGTAAAAGAAGAGAGAGAAGTTCCTTTCGGAATTTCGGCATAGTAACGGGTGTACATGGGAGGCATTTAATGAGAGATAAAGGGGTATCCAATCATTAAAACATAAATAGGGCAGTATGAGGGAAGTGATAAACCATACCCCAACATTTATAATTTAAATTAAAAGGGAAAAACAACTTAAAGAAAATTGACAAAAAATGAGAAAGGAAGAAAAACCCTTACTTGTAAGTGTGCTTCCAAAGGCTAGAGACAGGCTTGTGAGAGGATTCTTGAGAGCTTGGGGCACCTTGGGAGGATTATAGAGAGAGTAGGGAAGAGGTTGGACGAACTCCAAGGGATTTTAGTGAGGATGAAGTGGGATCTTGGGTGGGTTTATATAGGAAAGGTGAGAGAATTCTTTATTATTTAGGTTTGGGACCCCTTATATTAAAATAATCCAAACCACAAACCATCCCATGGTATTTGCCCATGGTTTCTGGAAAAGGAAAGAGGAAAACAATATTTTACAAGTCCAAGGTCCGAAATTATTAAAAAATTAGGGTTGCTTATGTGGAGGTGAGTCACACTCCCATGGAAATTAATTTAAAAAGGCAAAGTGTTGAATAAGTCTTGAGGGGTTCATTAATGATTTTAAAAGTAAGTCAAACAAACCCAAAATCACATTATTTTAATGATAAAACATATATTGGCCGAACATAAGGATTATGGTATTTTATTACATCACCATTGGGTCATTATGATGTCATAAAACACATTATATAATTAAATGGTATTTAATTTTTACCCAAAAATTTGACTGTCTCAGAAAATTGTGAAAAATTCACCGTTGGATAATTTTGACATCCTGATTCCATAAATGACCTTTATTTTATCTAAAAAAATTTCTAAATATGTTAATTTTCACTTTTAAATTAAAATCCAACATTTATCGAAAATTCACGGGTTTTGACAGAAATGTCTTTCAAACCTTAATAAAAATTTTAATTGAATTCATAAAATTATAAGATCATTTATATTTAATAAAAATTAATTTAATATTAATAATAATATTTTATTAAAATACTATTTAATTCAAAAATCCCTTAATTTAATAAAATTGAATTCTTAATTAAATAATAACTAAAAACACCATTTGTATTTTAAAAACTATTTACAATGTATCAAAAATGACTAGAAATTATATTCATTATTATATACAAAAATAATGTACATGAACATAGTACTACTTATTTGTTAAATAACCCCTTAAAACAGCCGCATAATACCTAATCTAAGGTGTGCGATGGTGACAGACTCATGGGGTGGCTCGGATAACATCGCTCGAGTGGTAATTTCAATCAACTTCTACTTTTCCCATAGATGGTCACGTTTGATCTTGAAATAATGAAGCTCATCTTGGGATTGGTCAAGGGTGAAGCCCATGGATGCCACCTATTTTCCGAGCTCCGACAAATGGGCTTTGTATGGGGAAATTCTACTGGATGATGCCATCGCTTCCTTTGTCTGAGTAAAAATTGGGTTCGTTAAAGCCTTACATTTATACTAATCATGTGATCACTGTTCAAAGACTATATTAACAACGGTCAAAATTCTTAACATGAAACCAAAGAAGTTGACATCTTATAAAAACATTTTTCATAAAGAGACATTTAACTGGATCAAGAGGGATTTTCCATTAATGAAACTTTGGGTCGTTACATCTACCACTTGAACATCTAGCAAGACTATATATTAATGAAGTTGTGAGACTTCATGGAGTACCCCTATCGATTTTTTCTGATCGTGATCCCCGTTTTACTTCAAGATTTTGGAAGAGTCTTCAGAAGGCCTTGGATACTGAACTTCGTTTGAGCACTGCCTACCACCCTCAAACAGATGGACAATCAGAACGGACTATTCAAACCTTAGAAGACATGCTGAGATCTTGCTCACTTGAATTTTAGGGAATGTGGGATCAATATTTACCTCTGGTGAAATTTTCCTATAACAATAGCTTCCATTCAAGTATTCGAATGGCACCATATGAAATGTTATACGGAAAGAGATGTCGCACACCAACCTACTGGGATGACATTGGTGAAAGAAAACTTGTAGGCCCAGAACAGGTGGAGGAAATGATGGAAAAGGTAAAGGTAATCCAAAACCACATCAAAGCATCTCAAAGTAGGAAGAAGAGCTATGCCGATAACTGAAGGAAGGATTTGGAATTTCAGGTAGGAGATCATATTTTCTTGAAGGTATCTCCTTGGAAGGGAGTTATACGTTTCGGTAAGAAGGGTAAATTGAGTCCTAGGTACATTGGATCTTTCAAAATTCCAGAACTAATAGGGGTTATAGCTTACCGTTTGGCAATGCCGCCAAGTCTCTCCAAAGTTCACGATGTGTTCCACGTATCACTGTTGAGAAAATAAATGCCTAACCCAATGCATGTACTCACTTACAAGGAATTAGAACTGGAACCAGATCTATCTTATTGTGAAGAGCTCGTCAGGATTCTTGATATAAGAGAACAAGTGCTGAGAAACCGGATGACTCGTCTGGTAAAAGTTCTATGGAGAAACCATAAGATGGAAGAGGCAACATGGGAACCCAAGGAACTTATGATGAATAACCACCCAAGTATTTTCATGCGGTAGTATTCTAGAAATTTTGAAGACGAAATTATTTGAAGGAGGGGACAATTTAACACCCTAAGATTCCACGATATGATTCTCTTTGAAAAATACAGTAGTGTGTGTTGTACACAACTTCGAGTTCTAACACACCACAACCAATCAAACTAGCCGTTATGAATAGTAATACCCACTTTTTGAAATTTTATAAATTTTATCTTTCAAAATGGACGTCATTTTTGGATTCGGAATATCAAAATTATCCTAGGGTGACTTTTTGGTTTTTTTTGAAAACTTTCAATTTTTGATGAATAGTGAAAAACACTAAGTTATTGGTTAAAACCAAATTTTATTTAAATAATTATTTATTTTATTTAAATTTATTTTAGGTCAAAATTTATACATAATACCTATATAAGTTCAATATAATTCATTGGATTTAGTTTAGAATAATTTTAGATATATAAAAATTTTATGGAACTTTTCACCTTCTTTTACCCACCTCCTAAGAGAATTTGCAAATTCACATAAAACATAATTTTACCGCTTCTGTGAGTAGAATTTCAAAAAACAGAGAGACGCGGTTAATATCAAGGAGTAAAAATGTGGTTCAATAAGATAAAAATAATTTTTTGTGAATAGTAACTTTTTACTTTTATTTACCACGGTAAAAAATTAAATAAGGAAATTAAGGGTAAAATGAAATTATTATTACCCTAACACATGTCCTAATTCTATTGTATAAGAATAATTTGACCAAAAACAACCTTAGTAATAAAATATTATCATTTAGGTTCACTTGGATTAGATTAGGACATTTATTATTATTTAATTCAAAGAAGGGTTAAAAGAGTTAAAATCATATTATATTCCTAAAAATCTAAATTTAGGCCAAATAACTTATATGATGATAGGTTTATCATTAATGGACCACTTGGGGGTCTCTTGGAAGTATATAGTAAGTTTATTAATCATATAATATAAAAATACAAAGTGACATGGTAAATGTCAAACTATTTAACTAAGAGTTAAATATAAATGATAAGATTAATATAGTAACCCAAACCTCTCTAAAATATATTGGATAAAATTATTTTGAGCCATAACACCTTATACTTTGAATCATACACTTTGGATCTATTAGAAACCGAATATTAATTTATTATAAATTAATACTTTAAGTTTTTCCAAAAGATCCCCTCCTCCCCCTTATAAAAAGACACCACTTATAACCAGTTATTCATACCTTAAAAGCCATTTGGTTCGGCCAAAATCTTCCCAAATACCCTCTAAACTATCCTCCCTTCATCCTAGAGGCCTTCCATTAGTCAGAAATCCATCCCAAGTAGCCCTTTTGATCAAATCAAAAGGAAGAACCCGAAGAAGAGGTAATGTTTTCACCACCATCTTTTAGGTTCCTTTCTTCTTCCACTTATTCTTTATTTTTTATTTACATTATAAAATAATAACTCCAATATCTTCTATATACTTTGATGTTTTTATAAATATGATACAACCATATTCATTATTCTATCCATCCTTTGAATGACATGTCACCATACGTGCGTACGTACAACTTACCGTCTCCACGTCGTGGTGTAATTGTTATTCAAAACATTATTATTTAGATGGGTATGATATTGATGTGTAATTTAAGTAAATAATAAATATAACATTATAATTATTCTGTATAGATGATATACCATCAAATTACATATGATTTTAAGGTCAAAAGAATGATATTGTCGCTCATGCATACGTACGGACTACCGTCTCCACGAACGCGATGAGATCCATTCCTCATCGTATCCATTCAAGAATAATTTTCATTTGATGGTTGAATTTAATGTTTAAAGACTTAATATAATTCTGTATATGAATAATATACAACCTATCCATAAAAAACATGACTTATGTAACAAAGCATATAAAAGAAAACGAGTAAGTTAACACCCGAAACGACGATAATACTGAGATATTATTAACAAAGCAATGTTAAAAGATCATATATGATATCATATTAAGGTATATGATTATTTTATAATTTAATAACAATTATTTCACCATTATACATGATTTTAACCTACCCTCAACCAATGAAAAGTACAAGGTAAGGTTTTATTTCACAATCTCTTCATTATCTGTGGTTGTTTATACGTAATTATCTACTGGGACATCTTTATCATCCACATCCATGTTTCTCAAAAATGTATTTCAAATAATTCTTACTATTTTACAGAATATGGGTTAAACTCATTTATACCCTTGTTTGACTTTTTATAAGAAGTTTATAAAGGAATCTTTACGTCATTTTCCAAACAAGGTCCTTTTAACCTTTTTGACAAAATTAATGTAAGAATTTCTTTTTTTAACTTATACGGTGGGTGCGGCTTTTTTCCACCATTGTAAAATCTTTGAAGATTCTCTTACATTCTTATAAGGATATTTTCAAAGTAAATGTTTTATAATTATGTGACTTTTAAATGATTTCAAAAAAAGAGATATTTCTCTCAAATATTTTTGATTTCATATATGTCAACATCCTTTGACGGATTTTAAGCTTATTGAAGTTGATTTATTATGATAAAAAACATCCATATTGTATTGAAGGTTTTGTGATATGTTTGATTGTGGATGTGTTATTTTTATACCATTCATGGTTTATGGGGAAAGTATTGACATTTCATATGATAGTTTTAATATGAATGTTTATGTTATGTTTAAACCTATTAACATGAGGAATGAATTATACTTAATAAGTTACGAGTGGAGCCCGATATAGCTTCTAGATGCATCGTTAGGTCTCATGAGACAAACTAGTGTCTTGGAATGAGGCCTTGGAAAAATCTTATTTGTATTCTTGGCACGAGGCCTTGGCTACGTGGTGATGATAGTCTGGAATCATGCATTCCATCATTATGAAAGTGGTTATTGATATTGCATGTGATTATTCGACTAGTAGAGTATCCATGTGAATAAGTAAATAGCATTATTTCAATTTATTTCTGACATATTATGCTAAATTTAAAGTTAAAAATTATTTTGTTTTAGTTATAAATTGCCTTAAATTTTTATGCTTATTTATGAAAGTTTCCGCTATATTGTTATCCTTACTGGGCATTTAAGCTCACCCCTTTCTATGTTTTATTTTTTCCAGGATGTGAAGAAGTATTTTATAAATGACCTACAGGGATAGTATAAGGGGATATGAGTGTGGATACAAGATGTTGATGTATTTTTCACTTTATGATTTAATTTAAACTTTATGAATGTATCTAGTTATTCTAAGGATACTAAACTAATCGGTCTTTCGAGACTTGATCTTTTGTGATCATGCCAATGTTATGTAATAATGCACCGACTCTGGGTAACTGGGTCGGGGCATTACAGATTTCATGTCATAAGTTATGGAATTTGAAACACCACATGGAAAGTGGAAAGAGAAATGGATTTTTTTCCTTTGTGTTTTGTTTTAGTAGCTAATTCTAAGTTATTTTGGGACTTCTTGTTTCTCGGTCTGGATCTTTTCAACATAATCATCATGATATATTGGATTATTTCTCATATATATAGTATTTATTATTATCATCATCATGTTTTGTTATCTATTGTCGATAGGAGATCTAGGGTGCTTCAGGGAGAGTAGGATCTAAGGTTTAGTCATGCAGAACCTTCTCTCCCAAAGCTCAATAGTCTTTTTTCTACCGTTGTGGTTGATATTTATGGATTATCTTCCCATGTTAATCTCCTCGTGTATTTTTTGGAGTTTTATAATGTTTTCCTAGATAACTTATCTACTGTTACTCCAAAGAGATAGGTAGAGTTATCCATCAATCTGGTGTCTAGTAATCATATGATTCATATACTCTCTTACCATATGGAACCTTGTAAGCTGAAAGAACTCAATACCAATTTGTACAACCTATTAGAGAATGTATTTGATGTACCTTGTGTTTTACCATGGGTGTCCCCTATACTCTTTTCCAAGAAGGATGATGGTTCTTTTCATCTCTGTATAAACTAGAAAAAGATGAAGTGGGTAACTGTTAAGAATAAGTATAATTTGACCCATGTGGATGAACTATTTGATATATTGAATTTGGAAATGTGATTTTTGAAAAATGATCTTTGGTCGAGTTATCATTAGCTCAAGGTTAAGTAATCATATATCCTGAATACCACTTATAGGATTAGGTATGGCCACTATGAATATCTTTTTATATCATTTGGAATAATGAATGACCCTATAATATTAATGGAATTGATGAATCATATATTGAACCAATATCTTTATTCCTTTCTTGTGGTATTTTTGGCTGATATCCTGTATTATTCAAGATATGATCAGGATCATGAGCACTGTATGAATAATATTTTGGAAATCTTAAGGATTCGTTGTATTTATGTGAATTTATCAAAATGTAATTTTTGGATCCAAAAGATGAAGTAATTAAGGAATGTGTTTCAAAACAAGTCCACTCATATAATCTTAAAAGGGTGAAAGTTTTATTTTCATAGGAAGAACCACATATTGTTTTTGAGATACAGATATTCTTAGGTTGAGATAAGTGTTATCGACAGTTCACAATGGATTTTTTTAACTAGGAATCACTATTGACTAATATTAACAATAAGAGGGTAATATTCTCATGGGGCACTAGGTGTCAGGTCTCTTTTCATTAGTTGAAATAGCATCTGACATCTACTTCTATTATTATCCTTCCAAAACCTAGTAAAATCTATATCATTTATTTTGATACTTCTAATTCTAGTATGAGGTGCATTATTATACCGGATGATCATGTTTTGGCATATAATTCTCATTGGATTTAGTCTCATGATAATAATTATCCCACTAACGACTTGGACCTTACCACAATTATGCATTCTCTTAAGTATTGGTGACACTATCTATTTGGGTAGAGGTTTACAATCTATTCTGGTCAAAAAATCTTGAGTTATATCTTCTATTAGAAGGACCCAAACCACTAACTGAGGTGGTGTATAGAGTACCTTTAGATGTTTGACTTTGACATCACCTACACCCATGGGAATGGGAACATATTCACTAGAACTCCCATTAATAAATTTCCCCCTCATGCTATTTTGGAAGTAAAATAGGAGTGTAACCTTATTGTAATTTTTACTCAGTTGCATCTGAATGTGCAGGAGGATGATTCAGGTATGGTTCTAACATGTGTGAAATTATTTTCATCTCTCCTTGAGTTGATTATAATATATTTTAAGTATGATGATGAGTTAAAAGGAATCAATGAATCTTTATATATTTGGGAGACCACTTTAGGATGGTCTCTCCCCTCATATGGTATTCTTCACTTCAAGACCTGGTCTGTCATCTCTTTATCTATCAAGAAGTCAGTGATTAATGTTTTTCATAGTTCTTCATGATCCATATATATTTTAAATATGAAGATATATTATAAAATGAGATGTAATTTTGGGTGGATAAATATAAATCACAAAATTTTAGATTATGTGTCTCAATGTTACACATGCTAGTAGATTAAGGCAGAGCACCTAAATCCTTCTGGTCTACTCCGACCTCTTTTGGTGTTAGTTTGTAAATGGGACTTGGTTTTCATAGAATTCATAGTTAGATAACCATATATTCCACAAGGAAATAATTATATCAAGGTGGTGATCAATAAGTTGATGAAATCAACTCATTTCATTCAGATTAGAGACATTACCAAGGTTGAATATCTAGGTAAGCTACATTGATATAAATTTTGAGGTTTCATGAGGTTCCCTATACCATTTTCTCTAACAAGGATCTCAATTTTATCTATTGATTCCAAAAAAATCTCCAATAGGTGATGGAGACTCAATTATTTTTGAGTATACCCATTTGGGATTAATAGAGTTTTCTTATAATAATGGTTACTAGTTGTCGATTAGATTGTATCCTATCGAGGATTTGTATGGTCGCTCACGAAGGTCATTTATTTATTGGTTAGATGTGGGTGAGTCATCTCTCATGGGACTGAGTATTTTTCAAGAGATTATGATAAGTATTCAAGATATACATTTATTCATGGTTATAGGTTAGATTCAACGGAAATATTATGTAGGGCATTGACATTATCTTTTATATTTTTTCATTGGGGACCAGTACTTCTTGAAATTTTTTCCGTAGTTAGGTCACCGTCATCATGGTAAATATGAAAAGTTGGATTTAGGTTATGTGGGACTATTTGATATCACTAAGTATGTTGGATAGGTTTCTTATCAGTTGTAATTACTACCTTAGTTGGTAGTTATTCATAATTTTTGGCACATATTTCATCTCAAGAATTATCATCTTGATCTTTCCCATGCTCTAAGTTGGGAATAAATTGATTTGGAGCTATACATATTAATTGTGGAAGTTTAATTGGATATCACTGACTCTCATATGAAAGTTTTTCATGGTAAGTATATCCTGTTGGTCAAAGTGTTATGGTGGCATGGATCATATTTTCATGATAATTCAGAGTATGAATCGTCGATGACGGAGTGGTGGCCTCACCTTTTTCTGAATCTTCTTTATTCTACAAGACTTAATGGGGATAGAAATTTATTATGGTGAGTAAAATTGTAACATCTCACCTTAACCTTAGGTACGATACCTTTTTTCTTCTATTTACCATGTTTTGGATATTTTTGGAGACTTTAGGAAGATTCATTAGGTGTTTAGAGGAGGGGGTAATTGAAACTAGAAAAATTAGTGGTTACAATAGGACATTATCCAACCAGTGGGATTTTTAATGGTGCAGGACCACTGCCTAGAACTACTATATATTTGGTGACATCAGGATATGATGAATTAAAATGGGTAATATTAGTATTTTTTACATGAAATATTTATTTAAATTCTCAAATCACCCTCTTCAACCCTAGTTTTACTTGTAGTAATTCAAGGGCTCTATAGGGTTTCCTTGGGCTCTCTCCATCATCATGGATCATAAAATTGATCTCTAGTCAATAAATTTTTCCTCATTTGGTAAGTATGATTAAATTTATCTCATTTCCTACATTTTCCTTGGAATTAGAATAAGATCTATGATTATTTGATCAATTATATTGGTTGTTTGATGTTCCCTTATCCATTTATCATAGAACCATCATGAATTTATCTCCCAAAGGCTATATCTCTTATTGGTTGTGGTGTTCCGTGTGTGACCTTTGATGTGTGTGTTAATCTATCTTCTCTACTAAACATTTTCTTATAAAAAATTGATTATAATATGTAAGAATCAATTTTTAGGTCCCCTTTAATTTTATATAATGTTCCCTTTCCTTATATTGTGTGGATCATATTGTGCTTAGTGTGTGACCAAATTTTGAGGTGGGTGGTTCCTTCTATATCTAATGTTTGATAAACTATGAATTCTATTAGTTTTATAAATGGTTTTATAAATAATAATTGGCACGATCCTTGATTTTTTTCATTCGTGCATAAGTGTTTTTTTAATAAAAAATTATTTTATGCCTATTTCGGTAAAAGAAATAGTATTTCAAAGAATTATGAAATGGTTTGTCAAAAAATGGTTTTTAAAGCATCATTTTCTATTAGAAAAGTGTTGTTTAGGAATTTTATTGTGAAATTTGATAAGACCTTTTGAAATGATTTGATTTATGCAGCACAAGGGATCCTTGGGTTCCTAGGTGTGGGTATAGTTTTAATACTTGTCTTTATTTATGTATGTGGGTTCACTTTCTAGGATGTTCCTTCATTCCTATATAATAGATTCATTTTCTGTGGGAACATGATCTTGGAACTATAAGTTGGTTCACTTTATGGGGTGTTTCTCTATCTCAAGATCATAGATTATTGGTATCTAAGGACTTGATGTGCACCCTAGTATGATTAATTATTAGGGTAAAAATAACATAGCTAGTGTGGACCTATGTTATCCTAGGGTTGATCTTCATTATGCTTTGGATCTGTATTGATTGGATTTGATATGATATATGATGCATGATTTGATAAATGTAAAATGTTTATTTGAAATGTGCTTTGATACTATGTTATCTATATTTTGTGTAAGAATATTAAAATGGGGAATTATTTTACCATGATTTTGGATATAAACTTGAAAACTTTTTATCATTCCAAGTTTTTATTATTTTGATAATGTCAATATTGTTTGATAGTGACTTATTATAGAAAACTTGGGTGGGATCCTACTAATCATGTTTAGCTCACACCCTACCCACTCCCTCAGGGGTGTAAACCTTGTTTTATCTAATGCGAGAAAAGGAAAGGTGTTGTAGTGATGTGGTGATTTTTTCCCATATGGGCATGGGTAGTTGGTGGTGAGGTGGTGGGATGTTTCCCACCTATCACATAGAGTATCTGTTGGTAATCGAATTGACTTTATTTTATTCCTGGACTTATACCATGGTTTTTGGTTTTTTGTTTTAGTTGTATCACTTAAATTATTTGTTTTTAGATATATAATATTACATTTATAGTTATATTTCTATATATATTCTCTGTATATTATTTCTATTTGGGAAAATAATTCCCTCTGGTTATTATTGGATGCTCAAGTACTAGTCTCTAGATCATGGGGATCAGGAATTCCCTTCAGGTCTTGTCGTGGATCGATTTAGATCCTAATAAGATATATTATCCAAGTAGGTTCATGGAATGGTTTATGACAATTTTTTAAGATAAATCCCTTCCCAAATGGTTAATTATGATTACTTAGGTCTTGTTTCCAGCCTATAGCGATCAGGAACATGCTTCAGGACTTATGGCATGCCGACTCAGATGATGGGTCGAGTCAACTGAGACTAGTTCTCTAAAAAATGGTATTGTAGATGGTTTATATTTTAATTTTTGGGTTAATTTTAGACCATATATATGACTATATATGCTTTAGTGGTAGGAAAAAGGGAGTGTATGGCCAGCTCTTTTTACCATGGGTGGTCTGGGATTGTGTTTAAGTTTTGATTCCAGTAATGGGGTGTTTTATTGATATTTGATTATGAGTTATATGGTGAAATCATGGGTTACATTTTAATGAAACTACCTAGATATACTACTTAAATGGTACCTCAAATAGTTCTGACATGGCTCGAAGGGTGTTCCCAATATCCATGGGCTGGTGACTATCACTGAAGTATCAAAATAAATAAGAAGGAATGATTTCACCATAAGAATAAATCATCAAATTAAAGTAGTATACTTGAAACAAGGAATGTTAAATATGCCAAACACTATAAAGTATAAAAATTAGCACAAGTGGATAGATAAAATACTCAATAAGGTGTGCTAAAAAAATTCAACATCACAAGTCATCGAAGAAAAAACACATAATCTCTATGTAATGAGTGGATCACATACTCCACCGATCACCATCAAGGTCCTTACAACCAAGTAAATCCACCACCTACAAGAATTTCATTTACTTTCCCTATAAATAGCATAATAAAATATATAAATTCATGAAGGAAAATTTAGGGTGTGAGAAACAAGTCCTGGTAGGATTTCACCAAATCATTTTATAAGTAGTTCTATATAAAATAAGTAAATTATTATCAAATTTAAAAAAATGGAATGGTAAATATTTTCACAAGTTATAGTGAAACATGGTTTACAAAATATTCAATGGATAATATAAAATAGCTTTCAAAATTTCATTTCTGTCATATCATGAATTTCTAGGCATATTTTTGAAACAGACATGAATAATAATTCAAATAAAAAAATCAACATGAGTAAATCACTTCAATCAACATTGGAATGTAAAAAAAATTTATAATCATATAACCATGGTTATGAGTCTCAGGGTTAGGTTAGTTTAGGGATTTTAACACATCTTAGTGAATTATGTCTCCATGTGTGCTCACATCCCTAGATTATAGACCTAGGTGGAATAGAAGAAAAACATCCCTATGGTTGAATTCACTGATATCAAGTTGTTTAGTTAGCATCATCTCAAACTATCTATTTCCAAGTAGAGATAATACAATCCTAGAATTTATTCTTCCCACCTAACTATCTAGTCTCCCATGTGGTTTAAGAAATAAAAAATAAAAAATGTGTTATCAATCATTCAAAAATTCTCAAAATTATTTCAATCATCATTTCATCTGTCCCCAATTTCATGTCTTAAAAACATGTCATTCATTTAAATAACCAAAATCAAATGGTTTTTTACCAAAATTTCAAGATTTTAAAATCAATTCACTTAATTATAAATCATCACACATTTTATTACTTTCCTTTTTAAATTCCATCATCAAATTCATTCTTCAAATCATTCTTTTCAATCCATATTTTTTTCTAAACATCACACTAACAGAAAATATATTTTCAAATGAATTTCATCATACACACACCCATACATTTTAAAGTTATTTAATAAATACTCAAATTCAACCTTGAAAATAAATTTGAAATCAATTTCAAATTAAGCAAGTGAAAACTATTTAAAGAGATAGGAATTTCCTTATTAAATCACATACCTTAATTATAAAATCACAAAACACCTAATAAGTGATCTGTAAATAGAAATAGGAGAAGGTCCACACCCCATGATTAAAAAAACAAAAACAAAAATCAATTTATCAATCTCCCAATATCTAGATTTATTAAACTATTATCCATATGATAACAAAAAAATATAATAGGTTTGGGTGTTTTTATAATTATTGTTGGCATTATGGTTCAAAAAAATAAAACCCCAAATTAAAACACTATTTATTTTTTTCAATGGAATATTGAAGGTGGAAGGTTTAAAATCATTTAAAATTTAATTTACATCATTTAATGAGTCAAAATAACTCAATTATATGGATTTTAATCTTTTGAAATCGCCAAAATAGCATTACAGTTCATTTTGGAAGAAGAAGAATGAAAACCATATTTTAAAAACTTCATAAAAAGGATGTTTTGTAAGGGTAACATGATTTACCCTTATGCATATCATTACTTCCGCATAAGGGTAATGAGTTTTACCCTTATGTAGGTCTCACACCCAGACTCATCCATACATAGTGGTTGAGTACCCTTGAACATCCCTTAGAATTTAGTATCCACCCTTACATAACTCTAGGTTAACCTTACATGATGTATAGAAATAAGCATATACCCTTATGAAACTCATATAAAAAACACTCTACCCAAACATAGGGTATATAATTTTCACCCTAACATTATCTAGTGGGTGATTTTTCTTTATGTAACCCTTAAAATTTCAGTGTTAGCTTTACACAACACCTCTTATGTATGGGTAAAAGGTCCATATCCTTATGAAAACCCCGTTTTATACATAAGTATAAAAAATAACTTAAATATTAATAAATTTTATATTAAAATAAATTTTCAATTAAATCCAAAAGGGTTCTAAATAGAATTAAGAACCAAGAGAGTCATAAAACACCTCCAACGCTCTTGAAACTGAAAGAAAAAAATCCTAAACTAAATAACGCAACTAAATGAAAAGATAGGGGTATTGAAATCCCCCCCCCAACCATAAATTCTTTCTACCCCCATAAATCCTATCATGAAGACTCCATATCAAAGATCTAAGAAAACTAATCTCTCATCAGTTCCTTGTTCTCATACATTCCATGTAAATCATAACCATGTCATTGGAACACCTAAACCAAGGGTATGGACTTCCCATAAAAAATCTTTATCTGAGAATCAAAATTTCAAACTGGCTTCTCGGTCATGGATAAATCAAGTTCAACATCAAGTTCCTCCGAGATAAATACATGATATGGATCATAGATATAATTTCTAATTTGTGACACCTAAAACACATTATGGATCGATTTTACATAGGGTAGAAAATATAAATGGTAAGACACCTTTCTAATCTAGTCAGCAACCTCAAATTGTTCCATGTATATTAGGGCTAACTTTCCCTAATTTTTAATCTACCAATGGACCAAACAAGGTAAAACACTCAAAAATACAAGTTCACCATCTCCAAACTCTAAAGGGTGTCAACAATGATCATCAAAGGATTTAAAACACCTTTGTAACGTTACCATTCTATGAAAAATCAACTGAATATTCATTGACATATCATGGACTAAGCAAGGACTAACCAAGAACAATTTACCAATCTCTAACCAATAGATTTGAGATATAAAATTCCTTAAAGGTTTCCATCTTAATGGATTTCTGGTAACTATTATTATAAGTGAACACAAACATCCCCCAAGCGGAAATACCAAGATCCTCTAAATTTGAGGACAAAATCTCAAAGAATATCTTCATGAATCTATATAACCTATTGTGTATGACCATATTTCTATATATGGTATATCATTATTAACTTTACATGATATCCTATTACCTCCTAGAGGCCTCTCCAAAAAATTATAAGTGAACCAGGGATTCCTATTGAAAACTATGGTAGATGGAACTCCATAAAATCTAATAAACTCCTACACATATAGATTCACCAAGTCCTCTACTTTGGTCATATCATGACTGAGTATAAAGTGAGATGATTTGGTCAGTGGTTCTATCACCACACAAATCACATTATTCCCTTGCGTTGTATGTGGAAACCCAACCAAAAAGGCCATTGATATCTCATCCCACTTTGAAGTTGTCATAGAAAGGGGATGAAGTAAACCCCAAAGGTTTCTGATGCTCAAACTTGACCTACTTATAGGTATAATAATGAGAAACAAAATTTTTGATGTTCCATTTCATACCTAGAATCCAAAATCACCACCTCGCATCATAAAGCATATTCATAGTGTCTGGCTTTATGGGCCAAAGGTAATTATAGTAATACCACATCACAACATTCTTCATAGAAAAAGGAATGACATATCAACTATAGAAGAAAAGGATTCCCTCCAAGGATAGAGACCATTCAACAGTGGTATCACCACCATATAAAGAATCCTTAATGCCTCAGAACTTATCATCAAGCTACTATTCTATAAGAATCATCTAAATAAGTGATGAATTCTACTAAAAACTCAACAAAACAACATCGGTATCATCTTCCTGGAATCCAAAGTGTATATGAGAAAATAGGTGTATAAAATAACATTCCTTAGAAGATTATTTCATGTCTTAGGATGGATGTTTCCTTCTAAAGGAATAAACAATGACATTCCACTTACCAGGAGAGTAGGAAATATCGGAATCAAAGAATTATAAGCACTCCACCCACCTCCTACTGAAGATTCAAATATTTTTTCAAGAAGATATAACTCAATATTTTATGATCAAAGTAGACATTCATAGAAAATAAAATACTACCAAAACTTTAAATAATAATTCATAGTTGTGAGTTCAAGATCATGTGTAGGATATTTCTTCTCATGAGGACTGGATTAATGAGAACTATAAGTCACAAAATGATCTACCTATATAATAATGAATCCCAAACATAAACAAGATGCATCGTAAAATACCACATAGACTTTACCATCATTTGGAAGATTCAACATAGGTGTTGAATACAAATTAACCTTAAACTCATTAAAATAATCCTAAAATTTTAAATCCCATAATAACTTCACTCTCTTCCGAGTGAGAGTGGTCAGTGTAGAAGAAAACTTTGAGAATTCCCTTAAAAATGGCAGTAATACCCTAACAATCCTAAGAAGATCCAAACCTAAAATACATTTTTTGGTTCATCCCAGGTCATAACAGCTTTCACCTTCTCAGGATCAACTAAAATACCATGTTTAGAAACCATATTTACCAATAAATTTACCTCATAAATATAGAAAGTATATTTGGAAATCTTATCATAAAGTTAATGATTTCTTAAAATTTCCAAAACTTATATCAAATGAAACTTATTATTCTTCTTATCTAGGGAGTAAAAAAAGATGTCATCTATAAATACCACTAAAAAGGAATCAAGGTATTAATAGAAAATAATGTTCATAAATTTCATAAACATAGTTGGATCATTAGTCAGACCAAAGGGAATAAAAGGCTTCTTAGAGTGTACATACCTTCTCCTAAATGTGGTATTAGGGATATTAGACTCCTTGATCTAAATCTAGTGATGATAAGATTTAATTTCAATCCATAATAAAAACTTTTTCCCTTTTATCTAATCAAACAAATCATCAATTCATGGTAAAAGATGCTTGCTTTTTATCATAACTCAATTGAGCTTCTGGTTATCAAAATAAAGACAAAGGGTCTCATTATCCTTATTGTCAAAAAATGTGGGTGCTACCCATGGTGACACACTAGTTTAGATGAATACCTTGGATATAAAATCATCCAAATAATTCTTCAAATCCGTTGTTTTTGTTGTTGTAATTTGGTTAAAGGGAATAAAAATAGGATGGGTACCTAGTACCAAGTTTATAAAATACTCCAGTTACCTTACCAGTGGAAAACCAAAAAAACTAATGAAAAGACATTGGTAAACTTGAGTTTTACTAAATTGATATCATCACATAAAGATCCCTACTCAATATCATAGGGAAACACTAATATCATCCTTCCCAGTTCCAGAAGTGGAAGTTCAACTCATGTATCACCCTCAATTTCTAGTACAATACACTTTATTAATGGATTTTGAATCTATATAATGGTAGAGATAAGTTTCAAGAGGTTAATATGGGTTTTAACATGTTTTTTAGGCTTTTATGGTGGTGCATAATTTTTTCATGAATATTAGAAACCATATACTTCCTCTAGGAAACTGATCAATAGAAAACAGTGGGCATTGGGCAGGTTCACAGTTGGTGAAAGGTTTGACCAAACCATAGAGTTCCTAGTAGAAACCATTAATCTTGAAACATTGGTAAAAATAAAATTAGACCACAATTTTTTGAACTTTTTTATCCAACCATGTGAGGGGTTTGCTTGAAAAAGTATCATTGTATGGTTGTCATGTGATTTTCTAAATCAGGCGGCCTAACTATGCAACATAAAGTTAGAACCACTAATTTTTTTATCTAATATTAATCAATACCTTAGACCCCCTATAATCTTCCAATCCTTCAATAACCTAAATTAATTTTTATATCTATGATTTAGATATGATCCCCTTTGATATAGAAGCAATTACTAGGAAAATAAAATTGTGTTGGAGGTTTAGATTCATCAGTAAGTACTTATTCTTCCTTATTTTCCTTAGACACATTATTCTTATCCATATTGGAACCATATATATAGTTAATTAAAGATAGATATATGTTGTGTGATATTTTTCTAGATGAAGTCTTATTAAATCTAGTTAAGTGAATGTGGTTAGTGATCGGATCTAGAGCTTTGTAGCATTGTTATTTGTTTTCTCCAACCATGGAGAGGTAGGTGTCTTATCTCTTATCTCCACTTGACTTAAAACTTGAATGAATAGTTCTTATTAAATTAGTTTCTTGATATGGTTATGATATCCTTATGTGATTCTTGAGGGAAAACCTATTTTGGTTATGGCTTTGTAATTTGGGAAAAATTGATGTTTTTTTTGGGAAAACTCTCTTTGGTTAAATTTTTAAATAATAGTTTTAAAATTGTGGATTTGATTTGATACTCAAAAGTTATTGGTGATTGGTTTTAAAGATAAATTTGGTTTTATGTGAAATGGTTTTGGAATGGGTTTTGGCATGCATGGATGGTGTGAGTGAATTCATTAACATGGGCCTATGGAAGGGGCATATTCTAATGACGCACCTAGTATTGGTCACCTTTTGATGAATTTAGGGATCAACAAGATACTAATCATGATTATGGAATAATCGCCTGGGAATGCATGGTGTGTGTGTGTGTGTGTGTGTTTTATAGAAACATGGTTATGGGTATACCAAATAACATGAAATGGTTTTATTACTTGATAATTATTTTCCCTTGTAAATTATTGATTGTTTTGATATAAATTGTTTAAAATACATTTAAATTGTTTTATATAAATTATGCTAACAATTTTTTCCTAGTTTCATGAGTTTGGAAGTCATTGGGGAAATCCTACAGAGTTTATATTCACCCCCTACTTGGTCACCTTGATGTGTTTTAAAATTTCATCTACTAGGATACAGGGAAAGTAAAGGTATCATATTTATATAGTTATGTGTCTTTATTGTATGGGTATAGTGGGTAGATTTAGATCATGGATCTTGGTCATGTGTTTCTTGGGATTATGTATTCTAGTTGTCTTTGTGTCTTGTAGTATCACTATTTTTTTGGATATTTTCTTGTGTTTCCATTGTAACTATGATATTATTTTTTGATATGGTTTCCTATTTTGGTTATGTTTATGTTGTACATTGTTTTTCATGCAACATATAGAGGATTGGATTTTTATTGTTATATATATTTGGTTGTTTTATATTTAAATAGAAAAACATCCCCCAAATGTTCTTGATACCCTAGGAATTTATTTTGACCCTTCGGTGTCTTGTGGATGTCACATAAGGTCTAGTAGAACCACCACCTCTTCACAATCCAATGATGAGGGGTTGGATATTACAAATGGTATTAGTTTGTTCAGTCCTAGAGTTGGAAATTGTATTACTATGTTCAGTACTTAAGTTTGAAATGGTGTTAGTATTAGTCGGTCTATCTTTCATTATGGGAAAAATGGTATCTTTATTGTTCATTACTTTAGTTGGGTTGGTAGTAAAGAGATTAGATTTTCGAAACATGGAATGTAGAGAATAAAAATAAGTAGATAAAATTTTTATACTGACCATCATGTTACCTGATCAGTTGGGTAAAAAAGTGTTTGGAGACACTTCTAAATGAGTTTCCACCTCATCGTTATGGTTTTAAATGAAAAGAGTTGTATTCCATAAATTGATAGAAATATTCCCCAATATGAATAAAATTTTCATCCTGAGTTTAATGCTTTATAAAGTGGAAATAAGTGATGATTTTTTTAAAATAGTGAAAATGGTTACTTTGAAAATCATCGTTTTAGTATTTTCAAAATTGATTAAAATGTTGAAAATGGTTGAATTATGGAAATCTATGTTGTCATATGTGTTTATGTTGTAAAATATAATTGATAAGACTTTATTTTATAATTAGTGAGACTAAATGGAGTTTTTTTATAGAGAATGGTATTGGGTAGGAATCAAAGGAACCAACTAGAAGACATTGTTGAGAATGTTGTTTCACCTGAGCCACAAGTGAACCAAAAGATGGTTATGTAAAGACCCAGAATTTCCATGTAATTTTTTTTAATTAAATGGTAATTTTAAGAGTCTGAAAAAATTGATGGCGCGTGATTCCGAGGCCCGAAGTTCCTGGAATGAATTTCCGAACTTTTTTTTCGGGTACGATCAGTAAACATGTGAGTGGGTTTTTCTAACTTTTGAACTGGTGCTCGGAATTGAAATTTGTGGGCACCATTGAACTTGCAATGCCTGTATTTTCCTAAGAATACTTTCACCTCAATGACAGCTGGTCGTGGGTGAAAGTTATTTTTTGGGTTTTCTATGTAAGAATAAAATAAAAATAAAAGTGTATGACATTTTTTATTTTTATTTGCAACACCCATGTGGGTGTTGGGAGGTGGGGTCCACTGGAACTAAACCTCCATGTGGAAGTTGAGGTATGGGGACCACCAGAACTTAACCTCTCATGAGAGGTTATGGTGGTGGGGACCACCCAAACCATAACCTCCCATGAGAGTTTATAGTGGTGGGGACCACCCGGGACTAAACCCCCCTTTAATTGAGAGAAACTCTCAACCACCCCCCCCCCCCTCATTAATGTGGAGGATCCTTTTGACTTCCTCCACATAAATTGTGCCAATGCACATACCTTTAATTGTGCTAACCCTCATGCTTTTATTATGCCACCCACCATAATTAATGAAACTTTTTGAATTCTTCCAACAAAATAATAGATTACATAATCTATTATTTTGGTAAAATTTTCATTTTGGTGGAGCCTTGGGAGAAAGGATCTCCAATGAAGAACTACTTCTCCGAATGAAGAGCGTGTTCTTCCAACGAAGAACGCCAACGAAGAACACCGACCTCGACTTTGACCTTCATCCTCGAGACTTCTTCTGACGTAGGAAATCCTCATCTACGGTGAATTGACGTCCATAATTATTCACTCACCAGCATCAAGAGAACAAGGTATGGGTTTAATACTATTTGTTTATCAATTTCCATGTACTTCCTTATTCTCTTGTGTGGGATGGGGAATAATTAAATTGTGGAAGATCATGGTTGACATTCATTACTTCGTTCTTTGTGAACCGCTTTCTACCACTCTAAACACGGAGGGTGTGGGCCAAACTAACATGGCCTGACCCCTCTATCATTCTTATTTGGTGTGTTCTTAGAGATGGAGGAAGGCGACAAAGGCAACGACGCTCTGCCACCCACGGACTCCGCGCTCCGCGGTGCTCTGCCGCCCGTGTCGCTGCCTAAATACTGTCATGTCGAGCCGCCGAGCCATGCCGCCGCTCCCAGCCGAACCAGCCAGAGCCCCTCGCGGCGCCCCGGCCAAACCGTCTCGCGACCCTCACGACGCCCCGGCCGAACCGCCCTGTGCCCCTCATGGCGCCCTGGCCAAACCCCCCCCCCCCCATGGTGCCCCAGCAGAACCGACCTTGCGCCCTCATGGCACCTCGGCTGAACCAGCCCCACACCCACGCGGCACCCCCGCAGTCGAGCCGCACCGTGGAATCCACGGGCTTTGTGACCCCTCGCAACCTACTGGACCTCCCAACGGACCGGCACGCATCACGGGTCAGGCCGGGTTGACCTAAACCGGGTCAACCCGTGCCAGGTCGGGCTGGGTCGGACAGGACCTGGGCCCATTATACCCCTTTAATTTATTTTGGCCATATCTTTGACATCGGACGTCCATTTGACGAACCTTTAGTGGCTCTATAAATCATGGAGTGAGATGGTCCCATTGAGTACACTCCACTAGAATTGTGGATTCAGATAGGAAATGGTCAGGTTGGATTGAGCACGAATCCAACCGGGGCCCCGAGACTAAAAGGCTAATAACTCACAGACCAGGTGTCTGTTTGACGCGCTGTCTGTTGCATTAAGACCCCTAGAACGTGGAGGACCTTTGAGATACATATTCAGAAAACTTCTTGAACTTTTTAGTATCGAACAGTAGCTTGTGGAGCGAATCCTCATTGAGATGAGCAAGCGTAGTGCGGAGACCTAGTAGTTTGATGAGACCTGACAACTGATGACTATTTCAACTCGGAGTGACTCGACTAGCCTAGTGGGGAGCGCCTTGGTGTCACGGAAAACCCACAGTGGGGAGTGCCTTAGAGTCACGGCAGACCCACGGTACTCGACAAGAGGATTACCTCAACAGGCTACGAAGGGGAGCGCACTTGGTGACGCGGCAGACCCACGGTGGGGATCATGCATGGTGACATGGAAGATCCATGGTACTCGACAAGAGTGGTACCTCAGTAGTCCAAGGTTAGTGCGAAGTGTTCTTGGTGTCGCGGCAGGCCCATTATACTCGATAGAGGAGGATATCTCCAGCAGCCGAGGTTTTGACAATGTGACTAGGGATGTTACTTGATACTACCCCCAAGAATAAAATCTTGGTTTTATCTGAATCAATTTTTCTATGTTTTCCTCGTGATTGAGACGAATCAGTTGATAACTTTGGTATATGTATGGGCATATACCTAAGTAGGGTTATCTGTTGATTTCATTCCTTGTGGTTTATCCTTGGTAGATTTTGTGTTACATTGAGGGTCTCGGGGTCCCTACTGAGTATCGTTATACTCAACCCTGCACGGGCTATGCCTGCACCTTGTTGTGTTGGATACAGACAGTGGACAACGTTGACTGAGGCTGAGAGTACCAGGACTGGATGGTACCTAGAGGTGGACCATATGGTGAGTTGGTACACGGAGGAGAGGGTCATACGTGGAGTGCTGAGGAGGCGATTTATACCTAACCTTTGGGTAAGAACCCAGGAGGATAATCTAGTAGTTGTCTTCCCTTATCTTTCAGTTGTATTGTATCATTGTTTTACTTGTAATTTCCAGTTGGGATTGTATTCTGGACCCTTTTACTTTCAACGCTCTTTTGTTATACAGTTTACTTGGTGTTTCGTCCAGCTGTGTGCTTGCTTGAGTGTGTGTTTAAATGTTATAAATACAATACCTTCCCAGTTTTAGGGAGTTACGCCTTTGGTTCTAGTCACCAGACCCTAGCCTATGGAAGGTGGTCTTGGGGCATTCATGGCACGAGCCCTGGGGGATGGGTCATGACAAACACTACTACAACTTTCCCCTTTATCAGCGCTAAAAACCAGCATTAACAGCGCTAGAAAAGCGCTGTTAATTCCAGCTTAGATAAAGGGGGGGGTCCCCTATATCAGCGCTTCTCGGAGCGCTGATAAAGGGGTCCTTTATCAGCGCGTGGTGGAGCGCTGATAAAGGTCAACTATATCAGCGCTTCTCGGAGTGCTGATACAGGGTCCCTTTATCAGCGCTCCTCTAGCTCTGTTAAAGGTGTCCTTTATCAGTGCTAAAAAAGCGTTGATAAAGGCCCCAACGCCTGCACCTAAAAAATAGTACTTGCACACCTGCACACTAGAATACCTGCACAAAGTAGCACATGCACACCTGCACACCATAGCACCCGCACCCAATATTTTGACTGACAATGGAATATACATTTACTTAACATCATGAATACAGAAAAAATGCATTGCTATATAGATTTCAAACATTGTTTTACATGGTTACATTTACAATTATTCAAAAATAGTTATAAACATTCATGTTTCATCCTTTGATATCTGTGATCTGCTCTCGATGGTATTTGTTGCCGAACAAAGCATCCGAACTCAAGGAAAAAAATTCACCTATATAAGAAAACAAATAATATGTTAGTAATGCAATAATGATAGAAATTAAAACAGTAATATGAAAGAATACATTAATATGGAAATGTGAAACTAAAATATTAAATTTTAAACTCAAAAGTTTTCATTTTCATAACAATGAAAGGGAATAATGTAAAATCAATATGTTTTTGATTGATTTATCTCATTTAATAAATACTGATTCTTTATCTAATGAAAAGCCATACTGGTCACACCGTGCATCGGATTGAGGTGCGGTCGATTCGTACACATCAAAAATGACTCGTGGATCATTTTCCTAAAGTATCAAAACAATCCGAAGGCGTTTTCTCGGTTTGGCGGATGTCATTGGTGTTTTTTTCCAAAGTTTATGTCATTTTCAACCTGATATCAGACAATTTTAGCCATACTGGTCACACCGTGCGTCGGATTGAGGTGCGGTCAATTCGTACACGTCAAAAATGACTTGTGGATCATTTTCCTAAAGTATCAAAACAATCCGAAGGCGTTTGCTCGGTTTGGCGTATGTCATTGGTGTTGTTTTCCAAAGTTTATGTCATTTTCAAACTGATATCAGACAATTTTAGCCATACCGGTCACACCGTGCGTTGGATTGAGGTGCGGTCAATTTTTACACGTCACAAATGACTCGTGGATCGTTTTCCTAAAGTATCAAAACAATCCGAAGGCGTTTTCTCGGTTTTGCGTATGTCATTGGTGTTGTTTTCCAAAGTTTATGTCATTTTCAAACTGATATCAGACAATTTTAGCCATACCGGTCACACCGTGCGTCGGATTAAGGTTCGGTCGATTCGTACACGTCACAAATGACTCGTGGATCATTGTCCTAAAGTATAAAAACAATACGAAGGCGTTTTCTTGGTTTGTCGTATGTCATTGGTGTTGTTTTACAAAGTTTATGTCATTTTCAAACTGATATCAGACAATTTTAGCCATACCGGTCACACCGTGCGTCGGATTGAGGTGCGGTCGATTCGTACACTTCAAAAATGACTCGTGGATCATTGTCCTAAAGTATCAAAACAATCCAAAGGCATTTTCTCGGTTTGGCGTATGTCATTGGTGTTGTTTTCCAAAGTTTATCTCAATTTGAAACTGATATCAGACACTTTTAGCCATACCGGTCACACCGTGCGTCGGATTGAGGTTCGGTCGATTCGTACACATCACAAATGACTCGTGAATCGTTGTCCTAAAGTATCAAAACAATCCGAAGGTGTTTTCTCGATTTGGCGTATGTCATTGGTGTTGTTTTCCAAATTTTATGTCATTTTCAAACTGATATCATACAATTTTAGCCATACCGGTCACACCATGCGTCGGATTGAGGTATGGTAGATTCATACACGTCACAAATGACTCGTGGATCGTTTTCCTAAAGTATCAAAATAATCCGAAGGCGTTTTCTCGGTTTGGCGTATGTCATTGGTGTTGTTTTCCAAAGTTTATGTCATTTTCAAACTGATATCAGACAATTTTAGCCATACCGGTCACACTGTGCGTCGGATTGAGGTTCGGTCGATTTTTACACATCACAAATGACTCGTGGATCGTTTTCCTAAAGTATCAAAACAATCCGAAGGCATTTTCTCAGTTTGGCGTATGTCATTGGTGTTGTTTTCCAAAGTTTATGTCATTTTCAAACTGATATCAGACAATTTTAGCCATACTGGTCACACCGTGAGTCGGATTGTGGTGTGGTCGATTCGTACACGTCACAAATGACTCGTGGATAGTTGTCCTAAAGTATAAAAACAATCCAAAGGCGTTTTCTCGGTTTGGCGTATGTCATTGTTGTTGTTTTCCAAAGTTTATCTCAATTTGAAACTGATATCAGACACTTTTAGCCATACCGGTCACATCGTGCGTCGGATTGAGGTGTGGTCGATTCGTACATGTAACAAATGACTCGTGGATCGTTTTCCTAAAGTATCAAAACAATCCTAAGGCGTTTGCTCAGTTTGGCGTATGTTATTGGTGTTGTTTTCCAAAGTTTATGGCATTTTCAAACTGATATCAGACAATTTTAGGCATACCGGTCACACCGTGCGTCGGATTGAGGTGCGGTTGATTCCCACACATCACAAGTGACTCGTAGATCATTATCCTAAAGTATCAAAACAATCCGAAGGTGTTTTCTCGGTTTGGCGTATGTCATTGGTTTTTTTTTCCAAAGTTTATGTCATTTTCAAACTGATATCAGACAATTTTAGCCATACCGGTCACACTGTGTGTCGGATTGAGGTGCGGGCGATTCTTACACGTCACAAATGACTCGTGGATCATTTTCCTAAAGTATCAAAACAATACGAAGGCGTTTTCTCTATTTAGAGTATTTCATTGGTGATGTTTTCAAAAGTTTATGTCATTTTCAAACTGATATCAGACAATTTTAGCCATACCGGTCACACCGTGCGTCGGATTGAGGTGCGGTCGATTCATACACATCAAAAATGACTCGTGGACCGTTGTCCTAAAGTATCAAAACAATCCGAACGCGTTTTCTCAGTTTGGAGTATGTCATTGGTGTTGTTTTCCAAAGTTTATGTCATTATCAAACTGATATCAGACAATTTTAGCCATACCGGTCACACCGTGCATCGGATTGAGGTGAGGTCGATTCGTACACGTCACAAATGACTCGTGGATAATTTTCCTAAGGTATAAAAACAATCCAAAGGAGTTTGCTCGGTTTGGCGTATGTCATTGGTGTTGTTTTCCAATGTTTATGTCATTTTCAAACTGATATCATACAATTTTAGCCATACCGGTCACACCGTGCGTCGGATTGAGGTGCGGTCAATTCGTACACGTCACAAATGACTCGTGGTTCATTTTACTAAAGTATCAAAACAATCCGAAGGCGTTTTCTCAGTTTGGCGTATGTCATTGGTGTTGTTTTCCAAAGTTTATCTCAATTTGACACTGATATCAGACACTTTTAGCCATACCGGTCACACCTTGCATCGGATTGAGGTTCAGTCGATTCGTACATGTCCCCAATGACTCGTGGATCATTTTCCTAAAGTATCAAAACAATCCGAAGGCTTTTTCTTGGTTTTTCATATGTCATTGGTGTTGTTTTCCAATGTTTATGTCATTTTCAAACTGATATCAGACAATTTTAGCCCTACAGGTCACACCGTGCGTCGGATTGAGGTGCGGTCGATTTGTACACATCACAAATGACTCGTGGATTATTTTCCTAAAGTATCAAAACAATTAGATGGCGTTTTCTCAGTTTGGCGTATGTCATTGGTGTTGTTTTCCAAAGTTTATGTCATTTTCAAACTGATATCAGAAAATTTTAGCCATACCGATCACACTGTGCGTCGGATTGAGGTGCGGTCGATTCGTACACGTCACAAATGACTCGTGGGTCGTTGTCCTAAAGTATCAAAACAATACGAACGTGTTTGCTCGGTTTGGCGTATGTCATTGGTGTTGTTTTCCAAAGTTTATATCAATTTGAAACTGATATCAGATACTTTTATCCATACCGGTCACACCGTGCGTCGGATTGAGGTGCAGTCAATTTGTACGCATCAAAAATGACTCGTGGATCGTTTTCCTAAAGTATCAAAACAATCCGAAGGTGTTTTCTCGGTTTGGTGTATGTCATTGGTGTTGTTTTCCAAAGTTTATGTCATTTTCAAACTGATATCAGACAATTTTAGCCATACCGGTCACCCCATGCATCAAATTGAGGTGCGGTCAATTCGTACACATCACAAATGACTCTTGGATCGTTGTCCTAAAGTATCAAAACAATCCGAAGGCGTTTTCTTGGTTTGGCGTATGTCATTGGTGTTGTTTTCCAAAGTTTATGTCATTTTCAAACTGATATCAGACAATTTTAGCCATACCGGTCACACCGTGCGTCGGATTGAGGTGCGGTCGATTCTTACACGTCAAAAATGACTCGTGGATCGTTTTCCTAAAGTATCAAAACAATCCGAATGTGTTTGCTCGGTTTGGCGTATGTCATTGGTGTTGTTTTCCAAAGTTTATGTCATTTTCAAACTGATATCAGACAATTTTAGCCATACCGGTCACACCGTGCGTCGGATTGAGGTGCGGTTGATTCTTTCACATCAAAAATGACTCGTGGATCATTTTCCTATAGTATCAAAACAATTCGAAGGCGTTTTCTCGGTTTGGCGTATGTCATTGGTGTTGTTTTCCAAATTTATGTCATTTTCAAACAGATATCAGACAATTTTAGCCATACCGGTCACACCGTGTGTCAGATTGAGGTGCGATCAATTCGTACACGTCACAAATGACTCGTGGATCGTTTTCCTAAAGTATCAAAATAATCCGAAGGCGTTTTCTCGGTTTGGCGTATGTCATTGGTGTTGTTTTCCAAAGTTTATCTCAATTTGAAACTGATATCAGACACTTTTAGAAATACCGGTCACACCGTGCATCGGACTGAGGTGCGGTCGATTCGTACAGGTCACAAATGACTCGTGGATCATTGTCCTAAAGTATCAAAACAATCCGAAGGTTTTTGCTCCATTTGGCGTATGTCATTGGTGTTGTTTTCCAAAGTTTATCTCATTTTCAAACTGATATCAGACAATTTTAGCCATACCGGTCACACCGTGCGTTGGATTGAAGTACGGTCAATTCATACATGTCACAAATGACTCATAGATCGTTGTACTAAAGTATCAAAACAAGCCAAAGGCGTTTGCTCAGTTTGGAGTATGTAATTGATTTTGTTTTCCAAAGTTTATGTCATTTTCAAACTGATATCAAACAATTTTAGCCATACCGGTCACACCGTGCGTCGGATTGAGGTGTGGTCAATTCTTAAACGTTAAAAATGACTCTTGGATCGTTGTCCTAAAGTATCAAAACAATCCGAAGGCATTTTCTCAGTTTGGCGTATGTCATTGGTGTTGTTTTCCAAAGTTTATCTCAATTTGAAACTGATATCAGACACTTTTATCCATACCGGTCACACCGTGCGTCGGATTGAGGTGCGGTCGATTCTTACACATCACAAATGAATCGTGGATCATTTTCCTAAAGTATCAAAACAATCCTAAGGCGTTTTCTCAGTTTGGCGTATGTCATTGGTGTTGTTTTCCAAAGTTTATGTCATTTTCAAACTGATATCAGACAATTTTAGCCATACCGGTCACACCGTGCGTCGGATTGAGGTGAGGTCGATTTGTACCCATCACAAATGACTCTTTTATAGTTTTACTAAAGTATAAAAACAATCCGAAGGCGTTTTCTCGGTTTGGCATATGTCATTGGTGTTTTTTTCCAAAGTTTATGTCATTTTCAAACTGATATCAGACAATTTTAGCCATACCGGTCACACCGTGCGTTAGATTGAGGTGCGGTTGATTCGTACACGTCACAAATGACTCGTGGATCGTTGTCCTAAAGTATCAAAATAATCCGAACACGTTTTCTCGGATTTCCGTATGTCATTGGTGTTGTTTTCCAAAGTTTATGTCATTTTCAAACTGATATCAGACAATTTTAGCCATATCGGTCACACCGTGCATCAGATTGAGGTGTGGTTGATTCGTACACGTCACAAATGACTCATGGATCGTTTTCCTAAAGTATCAAAACAATCCGAAGGTGTTTTCTCAGTTTGGCGTATGTCATTGGTGTTGTTTTCCAAAGTTTATGTCATTTTCAAACTGATATCAGACAATTTTAGCCATACTGGTCACACCGTGCATCGGATTGAGGTTCGGTCAATTCGTACCCGTCACAAATGACTCTTGGATCATTTTCCTAAAGTATCAAAACAATCCGAAAGTGTTTTCTTGGTTTGGAGTATGTCATTGGTGTTGTTTTCCAAAGTTTATCTCAATTTGAAACTGATATCAGACACTTTTAGCCATACCAGTCACATCGTGCGTCGGATTGAGGTACGGTCGATTCGTACACGTCAAAAATGACTTGTGGATCCTTTTTCTAAAGTATTAAAAAAATCCGAAGGCGTTTGCTCGGTTTAGCGTATGTCATTGGTGTTGTTTTCAAAAGTTTATGTCATTTTCAAACTGATATTAGACAATTTTAGCCATACCGGTCACACTGAGTGTCGGATTGAGGTACGGTTGATTCGTACACATCAAGAATGACTCGTGGATCGTTTTCCTAAAGTATCAAAACAATCCGAAGGCGTTTGCTCGGTTTGGCGTATGTCATTGGTGTTGTTTTCCAAAGTTTATGTCATTTTCAAACTGATATCAGACAATTTTAGCCATACCGGTCACACCGTGCGTCAGATTGAGGTGCGGTCGATTCATACACGTCACAAATGACTCTTGGATCGTTTTCCTAAAGTATCAAAACAATCCAAAGGAGTTTTCTCGGTTTGGCGTATGTCATTGGTGTTGTTTTCCAAAGTTTATCTCAATTTGAAACTGATATCAGACACTTTTATCCATACCGGTCAGACCGTGCGTCGGATTGAGGTGCGGTCGATTCTTACATGTCACAAATGACTCGTGGATCGTTGTACTAAAGTATCAAAACAATCTGAAGGCGTTTGCTCAGTTTGGCGTATGTCATTGTTGTTGTTTTCCAAAGTTTATGTCATTTTCAAACTAAGTAGTAGGAATTCACTAATCTAAGGATATGAAACATAAGAAAGGGAGATCATAGATGCTATTTAAGTGTAAAGGGAGATATCAATGACCATATAAAGATAACATAAGTATTAGTAATTCACCTTCATTGTCCTATTTGTTTACATTCTTCGATCAGGTACGCTGCCCATTCGTTTCTAAAGACATTTATATCATCTTCTGAATAGGAGTTTTTGTGACAGTCATAGTAGTACTGAAAAAATATAAATATACAAAGGATTAATAATTATTTTAAATAAAGTAGTAATTATTTTCAAAAATACCTCTTCAGGGATGCTAGTTTTTCCATTAAATACGATCTCTTTCGTAAATTTACAAACATAATAACTGCAGTCCTTGTCATTTGTTTGTTTCGGACACTGCAGAAACATCGAGAAAAATAAGTAATTTGTTTTGATATTTATTTGGATAGTGAAATATAATTATATATACCCAAATACTTCTCCATTTTTAGATCTTGTGGGAATTGTCGTCCTTACGCCCTGGATTCATTCCAGCCTTTAGACGATATTCATACACCGCCCTATCATAACAAAATCCTCATTAAAAGATAATATAAATTATATAACTACATATTTAGTTTGAAAACTTTGGATCTAGTGTATTACAAATTGACAATCGCCATCATGTGTGGTCGGTTAGTTGGATATCCATGCAGTGAATCCAGAAAATAAATCTTTGGAGTATCCAAATTGACTACAATGAGCATCCAATGTTCCCTAAAAACACAAAAAGAAAGAGGACCCGCGGGTTTTTAAAAAATCAGCGGGACCCTTTATCAGCGCTAGTAAAAAGCGCTAATAAGGGTGTATTTATCAGTGCTAAAATGAAAAGCGCTTATAAATACAACCTTTATCAGCGCTAACAAAAGAGCTGATAAAGGTCCGGCCCTTTATCAGCGTTTTTCCATTAGCGCTGATAAAGGCAGGCGCATGCCTTGCCCAGTTTTGTGGTAGTGAAATTGGTATCATAGGATTCGGTTCTACCGCAGAACTTAAGACTCTGATCTTTTCTGTGAAGCAATAGTGTTAAGTGTAGTGAGTGTGGTTTTTAGTTCAGGGAGTCCAGTGTTGATGTGGCGGCCGACGTATCTATACACCAAGGCCCTGACTTCTGATATCTGACTCAGTGCACAAGACACTGATTACGTATGTTCTTTCAAAAGTTTTCTTTGTAAACCCTTAAGCCAACACACCAGGTCAGCTCACCAGGTATAAGTTTTGACCATAGTGCACCTATTGCTTTTCAGGATTCCTCCATTCAGACATCCAGATATAGTTCTGAGAGTTGTACGTACAGATATCCCACCAAGCGATGAGGCCTTAGTGCAGGTCCCTCTTCCAGTGGAGGCACCAGCGGCACTATACCTCATTGGGCCACTGATGCCACCATCCCCAGCAGCAGACGGTACACGCTGCTTGAGAGCATTGCATGAGTTCCATCACCAGAGGCCACCTAGGTTCAGGGGAGATACGTACCCACAGGCGACTGAGGATTGGATGGAGGCTGTGGTGATAGTTTTTTGACTGCTAGGGACACTAGCCGATCTCATGGTGATTCTTGCTGCCATTCTTCTACAGGCAGTAGTGGGCAGATGGTGTAGCTTGATGCTTCAGGTCCATGACGAGGTGATGCTTCTCTGGGAAGACTTTGAGAGCCTGTTTTGGGTGGAGTTTGTTCCAGTGACTCTTCATGCAGTGCACATACAGGAGCTACTTCATCTATAGCAGGGCAGTATGACTGTAGCTCAGTACTCAGTGAGATTTACTGACCTTTCATTCTACTCCACATATATGGTACGGGGCCCATTATTTAGGGCTTGGACCTTTGAGCAGGGACTCAGGAAGGAGATCAAGGCTTCAGTGATCTCACTTAGCATCTTGACACAAGCAGGGGTGTTAGAGAGAGCCCTCTTGGTGGAGAGTTTCATTACAAAGCAGTCACCAGCAGTGAGACCCACTATCAGTCATCATGTAGCAGAGTCTTCTGTAGCTAGTAGTATAAAGACATCACAGAGGTCCAAGAGGACCAGACCTACAAGTGGACAACCGCATGACTCAAGATCAATTGTGTAGGGAACCCGAATCGGAGACAGACATGCCAGGAGCGGGCAGTGTTTCACATGCGGTGGGCAGGGTCACATGGCTCGTGACTGTCCGACCCGCTGTTCGGATGATCAGTAGATGGTTGAAGGACTACCCAGGCAAAGATATAGATTCGATCGAGGAGGTCCACATGGAAAATGTAGATTTGGCAGAGGATCTGCTCATGCAGCTGGCGGTGGGAGACGATTCGAGATATTACCACCACCACTACCAGGAGGTCCACCCCGACCGTAGGAAGCAGGAGGACTGGGGAGATCTCAGTTCCAGGAAGCTGAGGTTTACGATCATGATTCTCTAAAGATGACTCGAGGTACGATCTGTATCTACTCCACCATAGCTGCAGTACTTATAGACATAGGTTCCAGTTATTCTTTTATTTCCATTGCCCTTGTTCAGATCTCGGAGATTCTGAAGGATTTGTTAGCTCGATCCTTATGGATAGAGACTCCTACATGAGTGGATTCAACGATTACGCACTGTTTCTGGTAGTGCGAGCTTACTCTAGGAGGCAATAGCTTCGGCTGGGATCTCCTAGTAGTAGCGTCAAGGCCTTATGACATCATCTTGGGTATGGACTGGTTATCTAAAGTCCATGATAAGATTGAATGTATTAGGTGCAATGTGTAGTGTGTCCACATGGATGGGACCATGTTTACCTTCACTGGAGAGAAGGGATCCTTTGCAGCACAGGATGGACTTGCTCGGAGGAGAGTGCATCCAATCACTCATCAGTTGGCTAGACTTAGCCTCAGAGCTGTTGATGTGGAGAGTCTGAGTTATCCTATATTGGTGGACTAGTACACGGATGTTTTCCCTAATGATGTCATAGGTCTACCTCCTCGCAGAGAGGTGGACTTTTACATTGACTTGTACCCTAGGATGGCACCGATATCTACACCAGAATATTGTATGGCTCCCATGGAACTTCATGAGCTGCGGGTATAGCTGGAGGACTTGCAGGGGAAGGGATTCATTCAGCCCAGTTTTTCTCCTAGGGTAGCCCTGATTCTGTTTTCCAAGAGGGTATATGGGAGCTTGAGGCTTTGTGTTGACTATCAGCGCCTGAACCAGGTGACTGTGAAGAACAAGTACCCACTCTCTAGGATTAACGACCTATTTGATCAGCTAAATGGAGCATGGTGGTTCTCAAAGATAGGCCTCAGATCATGCTATCACCAGCTCAGAGTACAAGATGAGGATGTGAAGAAGACAACCTTCAAGTCTCGGTACGGCCTTTATGAGTTCTTGGTTATGTCATTCGGTGTAACCAATGATCCAGCAGTGTTCATGGGGCTCATGAACATGATATTTTATCCATACCTATATCACTTTATTGTAGTATTCATTAACGACATTCTGATCTACTCAACTACTAAGGAGGATCATGCCTATCATTTGAATGTAGTACTAGACACACTCTGAGAGCACCAGCTTTATAGTAAGCTCTCGAAGTGCCAGTTTTGGATCTGAGAGGTTCACTTTCTAGGACATGTCATATAAGAGGCTAGAGTTGCAATGGATCCATCAAATATTGAGGTGGTACTTTCTTGGGATCCACCCAGGAGTGTGACAGAGGTACAAAGTTTCCTGGGTTTGGCTGGATACTACTAGAGGTTTGTTCCAGACTTCTCCAGAGTTACATCACCACTATCAGCATTGAAGAAGATGGGTAAATCCTTTGTGTGGTTGGAGAGATGCCATCAGAGTTTTCAGGAGCTGAGGCAGAGGCTGACTATTTCCCCCATATTGAGGCTTCAAGAGGAAGTTGTAGGGTACATAGTCTATTGTGACGCGTCAAGGACCAGACTCGTATGTGTCCTGATGTAGGACCGAGCAGTGATTGCATATAGTTCTCGGCAACTGAGATAGCATGAGCAGAACTACGCTACCAATGACCTGGATTTAGCAGTAGTTCTCTTCTCCTTGAAGATGTGGCGACACTATCTGATGGGTGAGCACTTTACAATTTACTATAATCACAAGAGTCTCAGGTATATCTTCTACCAGAAGGACCTGAACCTGAGACAGCGACATTGGCTTGAGTTCCTCCAGGACTATGACTTTGAGATAGTATATACTCCTGGGAAGGGGAACGTTTTTGTAGATGCACTTAGTAGGAGATCTGGTATATAGCTGCTAGGTGAGGCGACGGAGCAGCTGGCCGCTTTGTAGATATCCTTTGTGGATAGAGATAGAGAAACTTTTCTATAGTCTCTTACAGTCACTCCCCCACTTCTTTAGTGATTCATGGAGGCACAACATGGGGACGCTGACTGCGATACACGACATGCTCAGATATCCATAGGACAGGAACCCGATGGATTTTCTGAAGGTGGGGACCACATCATTCTCTTTAGAGGACGTACCATGGTACCGGTGTCACTTCAGGAGGAAGTATTTAGGGAGTTCCACACACCCCCTCTATCGGTACATCTAGGAGTGGTAAAGATGTATCAAGACCTCTGACGACAGCACTGGTGGCCGAGAATGAAGAAAATAGTTGCAGAGTTTGTCTCTCTATGCCTCACTTTTCAGCAAGTGAAGGTAGAACATCAGGTACTAGAAGGATTGGTTCAGCCTTTAGAGGTCCCAGAGTGGAAGTGGGATGGGATATCCATGGACTTTGTGATGGTTTTTCCATGTAAATCTAGGGGACATGACTCGATTTGGGTGATCGTCGACCGAATCACCAAGTCGACCAACTTCCTACTGATCAAAGAGCAAGGTTCGGTAGAGATCTTGGGACGCCTCTATGTGCATGAGATTGTACAACTACATGAAGTAACCATGACAATTGTCTCCGATCGTGATACACGTTTTACTTCCTGGCTATGGAATGGGTTGTAGGAGGCTTTCAGGACACAGCTTCATTTAAGCACCGTCTACCATCCTCAGACGGATGGTCAGACTGAGCGGACCATTCAGACCCTTGACGACATGCTGCGTACTTGTGTCTTCTACTTCGGTCACAGCTAGGAGGATCACTTTCCTTTGGTTGAGTTTGCGTACAACAACAACTATCACTGCACCATAGGGATGGCACCTTTTGAGGCATTGTACGGGCGACCTTGTAGATCACCTTTGTGCTGGAATGACCCAGGAAAGTCAACACTAGTGGGACCAGAGATGGTACGGACTACCACATAGAAGGTTCATATCATCCAGGAGTAGATGAAGACTGCACAGAGAAGTCAAAAGTCATATTCCAATAGGATACGAAGACCTATAGAGTTCGAGGATGGTGACCACGTCTTTTTACGGGTTTCACCTTGATGAGGTTTGCGGAGATTTGGCTGAGGTGAAAAGTTATCTCTAAGGTTCAACAGACCTTTTTAGTTCCTCATTAGAGTTGGTGAGGTGGCATACCGCTTAGCTCTTCCACCTCAGTTTCACCAGGTGCACAATGTCTTCCACATATCCCAACTGAGAAGATACGTGCACGTCCCTTCTCACATCATCGACCATGGCGAGCTGGATGTCGACGATGGGGTGATTTTTACGGAGGTTCCAGTAGATATTGAGGATCGAAAGCAGCGGGTCCTTTGTGGACAGTCGATACCTCTAGTGCGCTTTCGCTGGCAGCACAGGAACCTCTTGGAGAGTACATGAGAGCGGGAGGCTCAGATGCGTGCTCAGTACACCCACTTGTTTCCTTAGTTCAAGTTGTAGATTATGGGGATGTAAATCCCTAAGGTGGGGGGACTGTAAAGACATGGAATTTAAATGTAATTTTTTTTAATTTAATGGGAATTTTACGAGTCTGAAAAAATTGACGGCGTGTGATTTTGAGGCCCGAAGTGCCCAGAATTAATTTATGAACTTTCTTTGAGTAAGTTTAGTAAACATTTGAGAGAGTTTTTCTAAATTTTGAACCAGTGCTCAGAATTGAAATCTAAGGGCACCGTTGAACTCGCAATGCTGGTATTCTCTTAAGAATACTTTCACCTCGATGGCAGTTGGTCGAGGGTGAAAGTTAGTTTTTGGGTTTTTTGTGTAAGAATAAAATAAAAATAAAAGTGTATGACATTTTTTATTTTTATTTGCAACACCCATGTGGGTGTCGGGAGGTGGGGTCCATCAGAACTAAACCTCCATGTGGAAGTTGAGGTGTGAGGACCACCAGACCTTAACCTCTCATGAGAGGTTATGGTGTTGTGGACCACCCGAACCATAACCTCCCATGAGAGGTTATGGTGGTGGGGACCACCAAGGACTAAACCCCCATTTAATTGAGAGAAACTCTCAACCCCCCCTCATTAATGTGGAAGAGCCTCTTGATTTCCTCAACATTAATTGTGCCAACGCACATTCCTTTAATTGTGCCAACCCTCATGGTTTAATTATGCCACCCACCATAATTAATGAAAATTTTTGAGTTCTAACAACAAAATAATAGATTGCATAATCTATTATTTTGGCACACTTTTTATTTTGGTGGATCCGTGGGAGAAAAACTCTCCAACGAAGAACTACTTCTCCGAACTAACAATGCGTTCTTCCAACGAAGAACACCAACGAAGAACACCGACCCCGACTTTGACCTTCTTCCTCGAGACTTCTTCCAACGTGGGACGTCCTCATCTACAGTGAATCAACATCCTTACTTATTCTTGCTCCAATGTCAAGCGAATGAGGAAGGGTTTTAATGCTATTTGTTTATCACTTTCCATGTACTCCCTTATTCTCTTGTGCAGGATTGGGAATAATTAAATTGTGGAAGATCATGGTTGATGTTCATTGCTTCGTTCTTTGGGAACTGCTTACTACCACTCTAAACGCAGAGGGTGTGGGCCACACTAACATGACCCAACCCCTCTATCGTTCTTCTTTGGTGTGTTCTTAAAAATGGAGGAAGGCGACAAAGGCAATGATGCTCCAACACCCACGGCCACCGCCGCCCGCATCCTCCACACCCCACGGTGCTCCACCGCCCGTGGCCTCCGCCGCTCCATGCCGCCACCGAACCACCGTCATGCCGAGATGCAGAGTCAAGCCACCGCTCCCGGCTGAACCAGGCCATGCCCCTCATGGTGCCCTGGCTGAACCAGCCTTCACCCCTCATGGTGCTCCGGCGGAACCAGATCGTGCCCCTCATGGCGCCTCGATCGAACCAGCTCGTGCCCCTTACAGCACCCCGGCCGAACCAGCCTGCTTCCCTCATGGCGCCCCGGCCGAACCGACTGGCGCCCCAGCCGAACAGGCTCACGCCCCTCGCGGCACCCCAGCCAAACTGGCTTGTGCCCCTTGCAGTTCCCCAGCTGAACCCCCCCCCCCCTGGTGCCCTGGCCAAACCGGCCCCGCACCCCTGCGACGCCTAGGCCGAATCGGCCCCACACCCTCGCGGAACCCCCGTGGCATCTGCAGCCTGTTGGACCTCCAAGCAGACAGGGCCACATCACAGGCCAGTCCTGACCCAACGGGTCGGGTTAGGTTGACCTGAACCAGGTCAACCCATTCCAGTTCAGGCCGGGTCAGTCTGACCGGGTTGGACTAGACCCAGGCCCACTATGCCCCTTTAATTTTTTTTCCCATACCTTTGACATAGGATGTTCGTTTGACAAATCTTCAGCGGCACTGTAAATCTTGGAGTGAGATGGTCCCTTTTAGTATACTCCACTGGAGTTTTGGATTGAGATAGGAAACTGTCAAGATGGATCAAGCACGAATCCAACCAGGCCCTCGAGACTAAAAGACTAATAACTCACAGACCGGGCATCCATTTGACGCATCGTCTATTGTGTTGAGACCCCTATGACGTGGCAGACCTTTGAGATACTTCTTCATGGGACTTCGTGACAGTTGGAGTATCGACCAGTAGATCATGGAGCAGATCCTCCCAGAGATAAGCGAGCATAGTGAAGAGACCTAGTAGTTGGCTGAGTCCTGACAACTGTTGACCGTTTCGACTCAAAGTGACTTGACTAGTCCAGTGGGGAGCGCCTTGGTGTCATTGGAGACCCATAGTGGGGAGTTCCTTAGTGTCACGGAAGACCCATGGTACTCGATAGGAAGAGTTCCTCAGTATTCTATGAGGGTATCGTGCTTGGTGATGTGGTAGACTCACGTTGGGGAGCGTGCTTGGTGACATAGCAGATCAACGGTACTCGATAGGGGGAGTACCTCAGTAGTCCAAGGTTAGTGGGAAGTGTGAATGGTATTGTGGAATGCCCACTGTACTCGATAGAGGAGGAGTTCTCCAGCAACTGAGGTTTCAACAATGTGACTAAGGATGTTACTTGATACTACCCCCTAGAATAAAATCCTAGTTTGAGCTGAGTCATTTTTTCTATGTTTTCCTCATGATTGAGATGGATCACTTGATAACTTATTTATATGTATGGTAATATACCTAAGTAGGGTTATCTGTTGATTTAATTCATTATGGTTTATCCTTGGTGAATTTTGTGAGACCTTGAGGGTCTCGGGGTCCCTACTGAGTATCGTTATACTCACCCATGCATGGGCTATGCCCGCACCTTGTTGTGTTGGATGCAGACAACAGACAGCGCTGACTGAGGATGAGAGTACCAAGACTGGATGGTACCTGAAGGTGGAACATACGGTGAGTCAGTACCCGGAGGAGATGGTTGGATGTGGAGTGTTGAGGAGGTGATCTATACCTACCCTTCAGGTAGGAACCCCGGAGGATGATCCGTAGTTTTCTTCCCTTATCTTTCAGTTGTATTGTATCACTGTTGTACTTGTATTTTCAAGTTGGGCTTGTATTCTGGCCCCTTTTACTTTCATCACTATTTTTTTATACAGTTTACTTGGTGTTTCGTCCAGCTGTGTGTTTTCTTGAGTGTGTGTTTACAGGTTATAAAGGCAATGTCTTCCCATTTTTAGGGAATTACACCTTTGGTGCTAGTCGTCAGCCCATGGCCTATGGAAGGGGTAGTCGCGGCACGGGCCATGAGGGACGGGTCGTGATAGGTTAAAAGTATTTTACAAACATTTTAGTTCATGGATATGGGTAATATAAATGATGAGTCTTAAAAAGTATAACCTTCGGTTCAGTTCCAAAAGTTGAATCCCCCACCTTTTGGGGGGATTATGAACTGGAAAAAGCAAAATTATGGTTGAATATGATGAATCGAATTTTCAATTTCCTTGGGACACCAGTAGAACTGAAATTAAAGTTATCAATGTATATTCTAGAGGATTTAGCATTCCAATTATTGGAGTTATAAGTTCAGGATAAGTACGACCAAATAATTACATGGGATCATTTTGAGGAATTTTGCAATGATAATTTATATCCTCGCAAATTTTAAATTTCTAGAAAAGAATAATTATTTATTTTGAAGCAAGAGAACCTCTCAATGATAGTGTAAATGGCTAAATTTATGAATCTATTATTCTTTACACTGGAGGTTACTATAAGTTCATCCTTGAAGGAAATAATTTTTGACTCGAGGTTATAATTGGATATTCACCCAAATATTTTTATTCTTTTTATAATATACTATACAGAAATGGTCAATGGAGTGATGCCAGAAGAAAGGGATATATCGGTAAATATATTTGGAGGAGGTATGTTTATTCTTACAACAATAGGTGTAAATTCTAATGCTGGGAATAAGAGAAAGAGTGACACCTACTTCCAGAGTGGAGAGACACTGTAGAATTATACTATGGGATGACTAAAAATCTCTCCTCGGCCAAAAATTAAGATAGAATGTTTTCAATGTGGTTATTTAAAGAATATGAAGCAAGATTGTACGGAACCACCTAGATCTTTTCATAATTACAATCAAATAGGACCTATTCATCACTATTGCGGTGGTTATCTAAGTTCAGGTGCTAGAGAAACATCTCATGTCTCTCAAACATCATATACTTAAATAGGACGAGGGGAGAAGAATAATTATCATCATAAAAATCAAGCAAGCTAAAGTTATTGGGTTGTAAAGGTTATTAGAGTATGATTTTTTTCACTGGTAGTTAGAACTATCTCTTATTAGTTAGTAGAATTTACATTTCCATCTGTAGATGAGATTGATAATAGAGATTTTCCAAATATCATTGACCAATTTCCAGATGTTTTTCCTAAAAATTTCTTGAGGTTTCCACCCAAAAGAGAAGTGGAGTTTATGACTGATCTCTTATAAGGGACCGGTCCTATTTCACTTCCATCTTATCAGATGGAACCAACAGAATTAAGGGAATTGAATGTTGATTTGGAAGAGTTGGAAATAAAAGGGTTCATTCAACCAACCATGTCTCCATGGTCTACACTAGTTCTTTTTGTGTATAAGGTGGATGGAACTCTTAGAATTTTCTTTTATTATCATAAGCTTAACCAAGTTATGATAAAGTATCGGTATCCTATTACATGAATTGATTATAAATATGATCAATTGAGGGGATCCCAGTGGTTCTCTAATATTTAATTATGTTTGGGATATCACTAATTGTGAGTTTATAAAGAGGATATTCCAAATATATCTTTTAGAAATAGATATGGCCATTATGAATTTTTTATTATGCCTTTTGGTCTTATGAATGAACTAGTTTTATTTATGGAATTGATGAATTGAATATTTTATAGATATATAGATTCCCTTTTGGTGGTTTTTATTGATAATATACTAGTGTATTATAGGGCAAAATCAGATTATGATCTACACTTGGCTATAGTGTTGTGTATCTTGCGAGAGTGTTACCTTTAAGTTAAGTTATCAAAGTGTAATTTCTACATATAATTGGTTCATTTCATAGGCCATTTAATTTAAGAAAAATGAGTTTCTATAGATCTTGAGAATATAGAATCTACTATCTCTGGTAAACCACTGAATAATGTCTTTGAGATACATAGTTTCCTTGACTTTGTGGGATACTACAGACATTTTGCATGTGATTTTTAACATTTTTCCACACCAATGATAGCTTTAATGAGGATGGGTGTTCCTTTCCAATGGAATTATGAGTGATATAAATCATTCCAATAACTTAGGTTTATACTTGTATCAACACCCATCCTAATGTTTCCGATTATAGATAGGTATATGCAGTCTATTTTGATGCATCGAGATCTAGGTTGGGATGTATTCTCATGCAGGTGGAGCATGTTTTTCCTTATATATCATGGTAGTTATGGTTTCATGAGAAGAAATACCCAACACACAATTTTGAATTGGATTATATGGTCTGTTATTTGAATACTTTGAATAACTATATTTTTTGTGAGAAACTTATGGTCTTTATGAAACATAATAGTTTGAAACAAATTTTCTCACAAAGATATTTGAACTTAAAGTAGTGAATGTGGATGAAGTATATGTAGATGTTTTACTCTGACTTGATGTATACACCAAGTAAATGTAACTCTATGGTAGATTCATTGAGAAGTAATTAATATGATCATTTGGATAAAGAGGCATAGTCATAGTAGGTATGCATCTTTATTATGCATAATAAGGTGATGATATAGTTTTATTTCCATTTTTGTTGTTCCTAATTTGGTTGAGTATGTTAGATTTACTCATACATTTGATTCTAATTTTTTTACTATGAGGTAAAAACTCAATGGTGGGAGACTATGGATGGATGTAACAAGGATGAGAGTTCAGTGTTGTTGTTTAGAGATTAGATGATCATATATTTGACATATTAGGAAGAACTATTGCATACTACCATTAGATATGGGTTTATCATCTGGGAATATAGAAAATGAATAAATCATTAAAAACATAGTTTTGTTGGGTTGGCATAAAAAAAGTTTTATCATAGTATCTATTGAGATTCCTCACCTATCAGTAGGTCAAAGAAGATCATCAATGAAATTCTAGTATGCTACTGTCTTTACTAATTCTTATATGAAAATCGGATCAGATAGAAATAGATTTTGTAACAAGTCTACAAGGATAGTTAGGAAACATGATTCCATATGGGTGATAGTGGATCAACTCACAAATTCGACTCACTTCTTCCCTATTCATGAAACTAATATTGTAGAAGACTTATAAAAACTCTAAATTTAATAAATAATATAGATACAAAGCATTCCAATATCAATTTTATTTGACCAAGACCCCAAGTTTACATATTTTTTTGGAAATCCTTAAAAAAAGTACTTGGAATCCAATTGACTATGAGTGTGTATTATCATCCTCAAACAGATGGACAGTCTGAATGAGCAATCCAAATGTTGGAGGACATGCTTGGGGATTAGGTAATGGATTTTGGTGGAACATTACAATATTATTTACCATTAGTGGAGTTCTCTTATAATAACAGTTATCAATACTTGATACATATAGATCCTTTTGAATCAATGTATATGCTTCTTTATCATCGTCCCCTTTATTAGGTGGAAACGGGTGAGAATTTTCTAATTAGACTCATCCTTGTGAAAGAGTGAACATAGAAGATTAAATTGTCTATAGAGAGGATGGATATGGCTTAGAGTCGTCAACAATTGTATGGGTATCATCATCAGTGACCATTTTTATTTGAGTTGAGTGATCATGTATTCTTCGTAATCTCTTCCTGGATTAGGTATTATCATTTTGGTAAGCATGGAAATTTGTATCCTCATTACATATTCCCTTTTGAGATACTTGAATGATTTGGTGAGGTGGAATACAATTTATATTTGTACCAAGATTATGTTATGTGAACAATGTGTTTTATGTATCTCAGTTGAAGTCATACTAACTTGATCATGATCATGAAATTATATGGGATCACATTAACCTAGAGTCAGATTCTATGTTGATTCGTGTTTTGGTATAGATTTTGGATAGGAAAGAGAAAATATTTCATGTGAGAAGCATTATTTTGGTGTGGGTTTTATGGAAACGTGGTCATATTCAAGAATAAACATGAGAGTAGGAAAAGGAAATGCTATAATAGTGGCTAAAACTTTTCAAGAGCATCTTTGGGTTTCTACTTTCAGGGGATATAAAGACCAATGTTTGGGAGAATGTCTCACCAATTTTTATGTTCAAAATCCTTTATTCATTTTCTTTGAGTCTATATAATTCTTAGTTTAATTTTATGGAGGTTATGAGAGGTTTTGACATGTTTTTGGAGTTTTTTAGAGGAGTGTGGTCTATGCATGGTTAGCAGAAATTGTTCACCACCTCTAAGAAATTGTGCAAGAGAAAACATTGGGAACTAGGAAAGTATATGGTTGGTTAATGGGTTGGCCAAACTATTTGAGTGCTTGGGGGAAACCATGAATCTTTAAATAGTGGTAAAAACATGGTTGGATCATGGTTTTTCTAACTATGTGATACAACCATGCAAGGGTTGGATTGAGATAGTATCACCACACGGTTGGCACATGGTTTTCCAAACTGTGCAGCCAAACCATACAATATATAGTTGGAACCCCAAAAATTGTGGATCTAATTTGAATTAATCCTCAGGATCCCCTCTAATGACCAAATCCATTAATAATCCAAATTTCTTATTCATCCTAGGCTTGAGAGACAAACCCCTTCAATGTATAAGTTATTCTTAGTCGAATCAAAGTGCGTTGGAGGTCCAGATTCATCACTAAGTACCTATTCTTCCTTTTTTTCCTTAGATAAATTCTTCTTATCCATCTTGGAACCATATATCTAGTATTTTAGGGATATATATATGTTGTGCGATATTATTATTGATAAGATATTGTTATATCTAGTGAAGGTAACATGGTTTGTGATCATATATAGAGTTTTGTGGTGTTATTCTTTATTTTTACCAGTTTTTGAGAGGTAAGTGGAATTTTGTAAAAATGGATGTTTTTTGGGAAAAATCTCTTTGTTTAAATTTTAAATTATTAGTTTTAAAATTATGTATTTCTTTTATGCTCATAAGTTTTTGGTGATTGGTTTTATAGATAAAGTTAGTTTTATTTAAAATGGTTTTGGTAAGGGTTTTGGAATATATGGTTAGTGTAAGTGCATTAATTAATGTGATCCTATGGAAGGGGCGTGTGCCATTGGGATACTTGGTATTAGTCACCTTGTGAAGACTTGATGGATCAATTAGAGAACACTCATGAGTATGGAATTATTACATGGGAATTTATGGTGTGTGTGTGTGTGTGGAAACATGGTTATGGGTATTCCAAATAACATGAAATGGTTTTACAAGTTGATAATTTTTCCATTGGAAATTATAGATTATTTTGATATAAATTGTTTAATATTATTTTAAAATGTTTTATATAAATTGTACTAAGAATTCTTTTCCTAGTGACATGATTTGGGAAGTCATTGGGGAAATCCAACTGATTTTATCCTCACCCCCTTCTTGGTAACTTCAGTCCATTTTAATATGTCATGTATCGGGATATATTGAAAGGAAAGGTATTATATTTCTCTAGTGATGCATCTTGATTTTGTGGGGATAACTAGGGTATTTAGATCTTGGAGCCTGGTCATGTGTTTTTTAGGATTATTCATTTTGGTTGTCTTTTTTTCTTATAGGTTCTTGGTGTTTTCTGATATTTTCTTTTGTTTCCATTGTATCTATGATATTTTTCTCTCATATGGTTTACTTTTTTGGTTAATTATGAGTTGTACTTTGTTTTTCATGCATCATATATAGTATTTTATGTTTATTGTTATTTTAGTTTGGTTGCTTTATCTTTAAAGGTAAAATCATCCCCCAAATGTTCTTGAGGACCTTGGAATTTATTAACAGCCTTTAGTGTCTTGGAGATTTCACCTAAGGCCTTTTAGCACCATAATCACTTCTAAAGTCAATGAGAAATGGCGAGAATCTCTTCTCAAGTCAATGAGGAGGGGTGAGATGTTATATCTTGACTCGATCATGTGTCACATTCCCCTAAAATACACATCACTCCCCATCAAAAGAAATAAAGGAGACCCATTAATGATAAAAGTCGATGCAATATTTGTGAGTGATCAACCAATCCATCTCTAGAATTGTGTCCCAAGGTTTCATATCCAAATCCAAAATGTCTTAAAAAATATCAATCTCTAATAAAGATAATTCATAAGAGGGGAATCAAAGACCCTGATTTCCATTTATCCCAAGATGTGTAGAAATATCCCTTAAATAAGGCATGATATTTGTGGGAAGATTCAAAAATTATATAATATGGGTAGATATTAATGAATGGGAGGAACCAGTATAAAATAAAATAGTCTATAAAGATGAATTAATGGTAATGGTACCTCTCACCATCATAGGACTCATTCTATATTCTACTTGATACTCGTCTACTGTATGAAGAATATTTATCCTTGATTCATATGGCTAGGACCCCTTTATTATTTAGATAACTAACTACACCATATATCCTCTTGGTTCTGTTGAGACCATACCACTATATAGAGATATAAATTCATGTGAAAACCACTATAGGTGTCCCAACCATCCGTAAGAGTTATATATCTTTAGTACCTCTATGGAAGTAAAATTCATGTTGGAAACCCTACCACACTGAAAGTAGGTAAATATACATTTTCCAAATATTACATAAGAATAAGACTTCTTCCAAGACCCACCACTATAGTTTCCACTATGAGACACATCTTTATTTATCAACCCTTTAAAGGGACCACTCAAGCTACCAGTAGTATTATAAGGAACTCTCGCCAAACCTGACTTACCAACAAAGTCAAGTTCCTCCATCAAAGATATATCTAGAACATACACATATGAGGTAATATTTAACAAGAAAACATGAGATTGGATATATGTTCAAAGTAACATCTTAAACCTATCAAAGTACTATATCAAACCTTTTAGATTTCAGCTTCTCATTTGACACAACCTCGAGTGATAAATGAACAAGATTGAGAAAATGGTTATCATACTAGGTCATTGTTGTATAATCTTGCTGAATTTTAAAAAATTCTATCAACTTATCCAATTAAATTGATTCCAGATAGAATTGGTCTGTAAATAGATCCCTAAAATATTTTCACTCCAAACCCACATTCTTCCCATTCTAAACAATCAAATCCCAAAAATATTTATTCAGTCCTTCAAGTTTGAAGGTGGCACATTTTAACTTGATAGAATCTATCATCTCTAAAAACATGAAGAATTTCTCAAAAAATATCAATCAATAAGTTTATTCCTACGGATAATTGGTTCAAGAAAATATGGTGTTTTGAGATGAAGAAACTCTTGGGAATGATCTATGTTATCGTCCCTTCTACAAAAAACTTGTGCATCTTGAACAGGATAAGGTTTGGCTGCTCATCCTAGAGCTTGGATCATACACACAACAACTATTATAATATTTTGATCCATTGGAGTGTTTTTTTTCATGTTTCATCGATATCTCCCTCATAAGGTATGTTCAAATGTATTTTGGTGGGAATGGTACAACACAACATCTATAGATAATAGGGATACATTAGTCAAAAGACTCAATATTGGTAAATATATTAATCAAAAATCAACAAGGATGCACAAAAATAGGATAAAATCTTAGGAAAAGTCTAGATTCAAATTAAAAAAATCCAAAAATATTTTTCCCCAATAACCCATGGTAACTTAAGGATCGTTACCATGATATATGGTTAGGAAATATCTTGTAACCTAGCCCTTGAATCTTAAAAATTTGGTCTCCTATCTACCAAGACATCCCAAACTACATACCAAATTACTAGATGAGATTGAACCCCCATTTGATACTAATTTTTCATGACCTAGCTAGAATAAGCAGCCCAAATAGTACCCAAAAAAATTTCTAACATGAACCTAGGGAATTCCCAATCACCACAAGCTAGAGACTAGAATCTAAGTATCAAAATAAACAAGATGGAATAGTTTCTCCATAATAATTATTCAATAAAGTATAGAATCATAAATGAAACAATGAACAATCGATATTCCAAACACTCTAAAGATGAAAAATTACCACAATTTGATAGATACAAGACTTAATAATGTGTTTCAAACCAAATTCAACATAGCAATCCATATAATACAATAACTTAGAATCTCCATGAAACAAGAGGATCATGTACTCCACTAGTCACTATCAAGGTCCCTCCAATCAAGTATATCCACCACCTCCAAGAAGTATCTTTCCTTTCTCGGGACTTGGTATAATAAAATATATAAACACCCAAAGACAATTGTAGGGTTTGAGAAACAAATCCAAATGGGATTTCACCAAATAATTTCATAAGAAATTCCATATCAAATAAATCAATTATGCTTAAATTTTAAATAAAAATGAAATGGTAAATATTATAATAATTCAGAGTGAATTTTTTAAAAAAAATATTAAATGGATAATATAAAACAGTTTTCAAAAGTTAATTTCTAACAAATCAAGAATTTCTAAGCATATTTCTTAAAGAGGAATGAATAGTTATTTTAATAAAAATTCAGCATGAGAAAATCACTTCAATCAACATTGGCATGAATAAATCATTTACAATCATAGAACCATTATTAAGGGTCCTAGAATTAGTTCAATTCATGTATTCTCACACATCTCAGTGAATTATGGATCTATGTGTGTATGTGTCCCTAGATCATAAGCTTAGGGGAATAATTGAACAACACCCCTAAGGATTAATTCCCTACCCTCAAGTAGTTTTGTTGTCAATGTCATCGTCAATATATTTCCAGGTATAGCTAATACATGTATAGCATGTGTTATTCCAACCTATTTATCTAGGATACAATGTTCTTTAAGGAAATCAAAAATATATGAGGTTCTATCAATCATTAAAAAATTCTCATATCATTTTAATAATCATTTTATTTGACTCCAAGTTCAAGTTTAAAAAACAGTTCGTTCATTTCAAAAGAAAAAATAAAATATTTTTTATAAAAAAAATTCATACTTTTCAAATCAAATCACTTCATTTTAAATCATCAAATATTTCATATCTTTCCATCTTAAAATTTATCATTATATTCGTTCTTCAAAACATTCTTTTCATTTGAATTTTTTTCAAGAAATCACACTAACTCAAAAGATATTTTCAAAGTGATTTCATCACACATACATGATGGAATTTTAAAGTTATTTATAAAACTCTTAAATATATCCTTTAAAATAATTTATAAATCCATTTCAAATTAATAAATTATAAATCTCTTAAATATATAGAAATATCCTTAGGAAATCACTCACCTTAATTTTAAAATCGCAAAACACCTAATGAGGGATCTGAAAATAGAAACAGGAGAAGTTATATGCCCCGTGATCAAAGAAAAACACCAAAAATTTACCTTTTTTCAAAAAACCAGTAGTTGGACACCCTAAAATCCACTCAATAGGATAACAAAAAATGATGTAGTATAGGTTGGAGTATTTTTAAAATTACCCCAGGAATTTTAGTTTACAAAAATAATACCCCAAATTAAAACCCTTTAATTTTTCATTTTCTATTGAAAATTGAATTTTGAAGGTTTGAAATCATTTAAAATGGGATTTATAACCTTTAATGGGTCAAAATAACTCAATTTCCATGATTTTCAACTTTTAAAATCACTAAAATGAAATTATATATTGTTCTGGAAGAAGAAGAACAAATATCATATTTTAAAAATATTTTTTTCATAGAAGGGGTGATGCATAATGGTATAATGGTTTAACCTTAAATGGATAATATATTCTATTTAAAATAAATTGGTTTTACCCTTATTCAAGTTTCATGCCTAGACTTATCCATATGCAGTAGCTGAGTACCCTTACGCATCCCTTATAATTTAGGAGTTACACTTATGAAACTCCAAGTTACCCTTATGCAGTGTATAAAAATAGGGATATACCCTTACAGAACACGTATAAAATGTTTTATACCATTACACATCAAATAGAATCTTCACCCTGCCCTCACATAGTGGATGATTTACCCTTATATAACCCTTATAATTTTAGGATTACCTTTACGCAACAACTCTGGGGTATGGGTAGATGGTCCTTACCCTTATGAAGACTTTATGCTCTATATATGGGTAAAAATTGACTTAAAATTTATTTAATTTTATATAAAAATAATTTTTAAATTAAAGAAAAATTTTTTTTATAGATAATTATAAACTAAGGGAGTCATAAAACACCTCCAGTACTCTCAAAACTAAAATAAACATAACAAACCAAAGAATGTGCCTGAAATAAAAGATTGGTATGCTAAATATATTGAGTTTTCGAGTGATATGGGGAGGATAAAAGGAGGCACATGGTTATTAGAAACTATACATAAAATTAGTTCCATTTTATATTATCATATAGTGGAACTTGAACAGCTATAATATGGTTTTCCTAATTGGTTTACTAAACTGTGCATGGTGGAAAAATGTTTAAAATCTTAATGTTTTCACCCTATTATCATTTTAAGTTTTTTTTATTATAGTTATAATTGTTTAAAGTGTATTATGATAATTATATGTGTTTTATTTGATGTTTTATTATTAAATTGTGTATTGAATGAGTTTGTGTCTTGTATTTTGTAGATAATTCCTCTAAGAAAGTCCTCATATAGAAATAGAGATGGATTTGTGGATCATGTCCCATATTAGAATTCTCTATTTGATCTGAATTTAATGTAATAAATTATGTTTATGATCCATTCCTTAATCCATGAATATAGTCAAGATCATGCATGAATGGTGGACTATTCTCAAGAGTTCACTAAGAATAATCCACTAGTATTTCATGGTGATAATGGAACCCAGAAGCCTAAGGAGTGGTCGAAATATATCAAGTGAATATTTTTTGTTTATGAAGACCCATTAGACCTTGAAGGTTGGGTTATCCACTTATATGTTATTAGGATCAGGTAGGAAATGTTGTTAATCCATGATTCTAGATAAATGGTATGAGGATCTCACATGGATTACCTTTAAAGTATATTTTAATTAGAAATTCTATCTAGAGGCATTAATGGAAATGAAGGAGTGTGAGTTCATGGTAATGGAAAAAGGATACCAATCAGTTATGGAGTATTCTTCTCAGATTTCCAAGTTGGGTAATGTGTTTCCTAAGCTCCTCAAAAATGAGTATCTTATGGATTGGAATTTTTAAATGGGATTGAAGTCTGAGATCAGGTCAATGTTTATCCTTCTTTTTTTCCAACCTATGTTGAGGTGGTTGATAAGGTTGCTATAGAATAAGTGGATATGGTCAAGAAGACATGTCTCAGTGGTGTTATTTTAGTGAGTGGTATCCAAAGTTATTCATTTATCTAGAAGTGGAAATAAGATGAACATCATCAGTATAGTGGAAGGGTTGATCATCAGTCATTAGTATTAATGCTTGTGGTTTCTATTAGATGTAATTTAGTGGAATATTACCAAATGTGAGACTTTTTTCCATACCTAGCCTGATTTATCTAAGGTTCCAAGGACATTCCACTGGTGTGGGAGTCCAGGTGATATCCATTGATTTTGTAAGGATCCCCCACAAGGAATTTGAGTTTTCCTTTCACTCTATAAGGGTAAAAAATGAGTGATCGTATGTTTATAAGGGTTAAAGATATATCCCTCTAGTTAAATTGGATTCTCACTAGGTGAAAATGGCTCAAGGTGGGACTGATTTTGGATGTCTCTATTTAGAAGATATGGCATATGAGGATATTGAGTCTGGACCGGACACCAAGAGAGGTATAGTTTTTATTTATTCTTCCATGGAATTTTTTTATTTGATATGGGTTCTTACCATTAAATCATCTCATTAATGTTTTGTGATTCTTTGGGAATGTGATCTGATCGGATGCCCTTTATTATGGATTTTCTTAACCCAGTGGGTAGGAATAGGGATAAAGGTTTTAAGTTTCTAGAGTTTCATGTCTTAATCATTGATGTAAACTTTATATGATATTTTCTAATATTAGAAATTTATGTTTCTAGTCTCATCATATGTATGGATTGGTTAATTTGATTTAAATATTAGATTGATTTTTATCACTGTAGGGTCTAGTTTCCATTAACTGATGGGAGCACTCATATCTTTCTTGGTGAGTGGGAACCATGATTATTGAGGGAAGAGACCACTATTTTATATATGGTATTGATATTATTCTAGATATCTAGATTTTCTTTGATTTCATAGGGTAGAGTTCATTTGGATGTATTTCATTGGTCATAGACTGGTGCCCTAAAGTTTTCCTAGAGGATTTTTCAGGGTTTCCTCCTTAGAGAGAGGTCGAGTTCACTATCTATATACTCCCTGGGAAAAACTACATATCTTTAATATATTATCAGATATCTCTTAACAAGTTGATAGAGTTTAAATCTCAGCTGGAGGACCTAGAGAGTAAGGGATTTATTCTCCTTGGCATTTCATCATGGGAATTTCTAGTTCTATTTACAAAGAAGGTAGATAGGAGTCTCTAGATTTGAATACATTATTGAAATATTAATCAGGTGACCATAAATAATAAATACTTGTTTCCTATAATTTATGATCATTATGATTATCTTAGAATATGTCATTGGTTTTCTAATATCTAATTGAGATAGGGGTACCATCAGTTGAGGGTTTGGGAGGAGGATTCTCTAAGACAATATTTTGATGTTGGTATAGACACTTTGAGTTTTTTTATGTTGTTTGTTCTTATTATTTCCCATATGGTATTTATATCCTTTATGAACCAAATATTTCATATATTTTTGGACTCCTTAGTGTTCATGTTCATTGATGACATCTTGGTGTCTTTCAAGATGGGGGAGAACTATGTACACTATCTGGAGGTTATTTTGTGGATATTAAGAGAACACACTCTATATTAAAAACTCTAAAAATGTTATTTTTGGATTTAATATGTGAAGTTCTTGGCCCACATTATTTTTTAGAAATGGATTTTGGTGTATCTAGAGAATATCCTACCAGTTATGCCTTGGGAGTAACCCAAGAATGCATTTGAGATTAAGAGATTTATGGGATTGTTCAGTTATTATAGAAATTTTTGTGGGGATTATCTCAGATAGACTCACCCTTAATGGAATTGATGAGTAAAGGGGTGAATTTCGAGTTGAGTGTGAAGTTATAGAGTTTTTTTAGGAGTTTTAGGTCCCTTTGAAATATTCATTGGTTTTGATTCTTCTTGAGCATTGGAAAACATATACCATGTTTTTTTGACACCTTAGGTGTGGTTTGGGCTATGTACTGAGGTAATATGTCCTTGTGATGGATTATTCCTCATGGAATCTCTTCCCAAATGAAGGTAATTACCCCACCCATGACTTAGAGTTAGAATTTGTGATGTATGAATTGAATTGAAGGTGTTATTACCTCTTCTAGGAACATTTTATAGTCTATTTGAAACATAAGAGACAAAAGTATATATTCACCCATAGGGACTTGAACCTCATATAGATATGGTGGGTATATAATATTCATAATTTTATATTTTTTTATAGCATATACCACTGGGAAGGGGAATGTTTTCATCGATGATTTGACCAGAAAGTTTCTAATCTAGGCAGTTTGAGAATCAGTGGATGAGTGGGAACTAATGACTTTTTTTATTGATCTGAGGTTAAAGTTTTTGGAGGATAGAGAGTATGTGGTTTTTACTAGTTTGAATGTCACACCATCTCTTTTAAATCAGGTTCAAGGTGAATAGTAATATTTTCCCAAGTTATAATAGATTATCAGTGTTTTAAATAGCAAGGAGGCCTTAGGTGATTGGTCTCAATCTCCAGATGGTTATTTACTTTTCAGGAAGTGATTAGTGGTTCATTTGACCTTGAGGTGGGAGGTGATTCATGAGGGTAATTACTCTATATGGGTAGTTCACCCTATGAATACCAAGATGTTTCATACATTGAAGAGTATGTATTAGTGTCCCAAGATGAGGAAATCAGATGATGACTTTATTTATCGATTTTTTACTTTGCAAGGGATCAAAGTTGAGCATCGAGATCAAATGGGGTCTTATAGGCTCTTCCCATTTTAGTGTGAAATGATATAGTGACCCTAGTATTTTACATATATCATTACATGATTTTAAGCATAGTAAAGCGTCATATTACAAGTCAAGGATCACAAAGTCTAGTGTCTTGGAAGACTAGGTACATAAGACTTAAAACATGTGAATGAATATAATATTTCTTTATTTAGTCTTCATAAAGGGATCATGACTTCCATTTTTCTCATACATATTCATAGGATAACTTGGGTATAACATGAACAAAGTGGTGAGCTAAAAATACTAATAAGGTAATAAATATAATAATAAAGCTTTAGCACATGGGTTGGAAGGCATGACATAATGATATAAAAAGGCATGGAACATATACAATCATAACATATAAACAGGGATCATATAAAAATGGATTCATAATAATGTTGAAAAAATATAAAACATGAATTTAGCATGAGTCAAGGCTCGTTTTACATAGAGTATCATAATTCTAGGTTAACCACCAAGATCATTGAACAAGGTAACACAAGTCAAGGATAACCACCAAGACCATTGTACATGACGTCTCATGAGACTCAAATTTACCCAATTAGTTGGATAACTATCTAGAAGCACCCATCATAACATGTTCATTAATATTCTTTCCACATATAGAATCATACATAATCAATCATACATAAACATAAGGGTTACCCATTGTAAGAATTGGGTATCATAGTCATATCATAAATAATAACAAATGGGAGTATCATAAAATTGTCCATTAAGGGAAGTAATTGATAATTCATGGAAACTAATAGGGTAGAATAGGAATATATCATTAAAAGTGATTTCACTTGAAGTAATAATGTGAAAAAAAGTACTTAAGAAACTTTAGAATTAAAACATTTTAGGGCGGATAAAGGAAAATATCAAACGTCATTTAAAACATAGAATGGAATAATATTTTATATAAAACTATAAGTGAACTAATATGTTTTTACTAATAAAAATATTGGTTTTTTAAAAATAATTTTGTCTTAAAAATAGATTATACTACGCACTTGAAATTGGATAAGAATTCAAAAAGTTTCCTTCAAAAAGACTTCCTTATCAAGAATAATTGAGGAGGGAATCATTTTAAAACATGTATATCCCCAAAAGATAATGATATATTGATACAAGATTTTGGATAATTTAAACAGAATTTATAATATTTACATAAAATAATTGATAAATTCATTTGGATAAAAATAAAGGTAGAGAAATCTGATGGAATAATGGAGGTTTGGGTAGAATCCCTTACTATAAGTCCGATGGTGTCCTTAAATTGATCTTAATGTCTTGGATAACCAAATTAAATTAATTAATTAATATTTATAGAACCTATTATTTATTTAATTGATTTATTATAACCTTATTAAGTTTATTCATGACCTTTTTAATGGGTTAAGAGGTTCAATTTCATTGTTGGTTTCATTGGTTTTCATGATTGGTTTACTTATATACATGTAAGGATAAATATGTAAGATGAAAATTATTGTACCTAATTGAAGTTGTATGTTATTAGTGAACATACAGAATATTACATGGTTATAAAATTCATTTGTTTATTTGTATTGGAGATGAATCATTATATAAAACTTCAATGATAATAGTTTTTTTTAATTGACAGTTTTTTGATCACATCGAACACATTTTTCTTTATAAATTAATATCATGTGTAAAAAAGATTCCAGAACCTTAAATTAGACATAATACATATATTAGAGTCTTTTTAAACCATATAAATTGTTTCATGACCATAATTTAATATGGTAATATAAATTGAAAACCTGTCTTTCTTGAATTTGATAAATTAACACATCTAAGATGGTGTTTTCATTTCAAGTATAAAAGGAGGGGAAAGGAGAGATGATGATGAATTATTCTATTATTAGAAAAAAAAATTCTGTACATGTAAGTTATTGGAGTTATCATAACTTTTGGATGAATTTTGGTGAGGAAATAAAAATAAAATAATGGAACTTGAAAGAAAATAAAATAAATGAAAAGAGGAATTCACATCTTGAATATATCTTTCTTTATAACCTCTTTAAGGGAGAGAATTTGGTATTTTTAAGAAAAAAAGGGCTTATGGACGTGGTGGAGGGGATTAGGGAGGGATTTTTGTAGAATTTGGACTAGGAACAAGGCTTTATAGAAGTAAAGATAATATGAGGTGAGGGTGATTTTTATATTGGAGGAGAGGAGGGTTTTCTCAATATTTTATAAATTATTTTATTACTTTTCTCATGGAAAAAATAGTATTGATTCTTGTGAAAAAATAGTTATAAGAGCATGTGAGTTAGAACCCAAGGTTCTTACATAATCCATTACTCAATAAATAGTGTATTTAACATATAATGTATATATATAACAAATTACTGTATCTTACTATTCACAAAAAATCAAGTATTTTGGAAAAATCCCAAAAATTCACCCTAGTTATTTTTCGATGTGTAGAATTAAAAAATGAACTCTGTTTTATTAAAAATATTTTCTAAATATTTGAAATTAAATTTTTTATTAAAATCATAATTTACTTGAAAAATACAAATTTTAAAATTAAAACTGATTTTCTAACACTTTGAAAAATTAATTAAGGTCTCTTAAAATTATAATAAGTCCTCAAAATACTTATTTATGATTCTATTTTAAGAAAATAAATTTTCTTTTAAATTATTAAATTTTTCATAAAATTGCAATTAAATATACGTGACTCACAAAAATACCAACACTATGATATAATTATATCATAATGTCACTTAGGGATAAATTTTATTTACAGTTTCATTGGTAAGTTTACTTATTCACTTAGATGATTTACTATTCATAAGGGTTTTATTAATATTCATAAGGGTAACATAACTATTCATAAGGGTTAGTTACTATTCACCAAAAATTAAGTTTTTCTTATCAGACTCCAAACATCTTACTGATTGCAAATGGGTATGTCAAATTTTTGAAATTCAAATCACAGAAGTGACAATATTATGTTTAAAGGTCACATAGTACTTAGTAGTTAATTGTGTTGTGATTTCATGTGATTATACTTTATGAAATAATTATAAGAATGTAATTTTTATTGATTAAACTTTGGTTCTTTACAAATTCGGATAAAATATCGATCGATTTTGTGATCATCATACCTCATACTCTAAGTGTAAAATATTCTATAAGGATGATTGTTTATTTTTTGATGAAATTAACATGTTTCCTTCCCATAAAAGAGTCGATGAAGGTATATAAGCTCAAGAACCTATATGAACAACTGGTTGTTAGGATTTATGAAGTTCCCTTGGTGATAGTTTCTTATTGATACACCCATATCACTTTTTATTTCTTAAAAGGGGCTCTATTAATCTTAAGGAACCAAGCTATGGTTGATCATAGTGTATCACCCACAGATGGATAATCAGTATGAGTGGAAGATCCATACTCTTGAGAATATTCTCCAAGTGTTTGTGCTTGATTTTAGTGATTTTTTGGAGAGATATCTATCATTGGGTGAGTTTTCTTATAGCAACAGTAAATAGTTCTTGATTATGATAGCCCTTTTTTAGGTGTTATACAAGTGGTTGTTCCAGTCCCTATTATGTTAGGATGATATGGGTGAGCATTCTTTATTAATACCAATACTCATCCAAGATGTGATGGAAAAAATGTGGTTGATTTAAAAAAAGGTTAAAGACAACTCATAGTCACTAGAAGTTATATGTTGATCGACATCATCACCCATTAGAGTTTGAGATTAGTGATTATGTGTTTTTTTTGTATCTATTTGACTGGGACATCGTATCTTGGGAAATCATGGGAAGTAGGCACCATTTTATGTTGTTCCATTCTAGATTATGGAACATCTTTGGAATGTATCCTATTAGTTGGAGTTTCCACCATGTATTTCCTTTATTTATGAATTCTTTCATGTATCATAGTTAAAAAAATATCATCCAAACCCATATCATGTGAGATCATGGGAATACTTAGATGTGGAGCCTGATTTCACTATCATGGAGTAGCCTATTCATATATTATATTATCAGAACAAGGTACTCGGTGGAAAATAAATCTCATTGGTCCATGTGTGTTGGAAAAATAGTAATGATAGTCATGATACATGGGAGTGTAAATCCTTGGTTATGAAGTAGTAGTATCACCTTTTTTATTTTTAGGACTTTATAGGGGTATAAAGAGGCATGTTGGGGAGGTTTTTAACACCTATCAGGTCACTAGTATGTGTTATCTAAGTTTTTATTTATCTATTTATTTATTCATGGATTTCCCAAAAGTCAAGAGTTAGAAAATATTGGTTTTGGGAAAAGTTGACCCTGGTGTATTATTGTCACATGGTTTTTCCAATCTTGTGGCTAACCATGTGAAAGTTATGTTTGGGGGACAGATTCATTTTTCACCACTTGAGCATGGTTTTTCTAACCATGTAAATTTTAGTATAAATTGTGTAGATTTTTTGGGATACAATGGCTCATATATAGTTTGTGCATAGTTTTCCTAACCGTGTGGCCAAACTATACATGTTTTTAAGATCATTAAAATTTTGAGAAATGATACAATTTCCCCATGTGGATTTAAGTTCCATTTGTATCATTTATTATCCCCATCATGTGTATCTTATCCCATTAATCTTGAATCTTTATCCCCCACTATTTTGGTTGAATCCTCTTGATTCCTTGGTGTTTTGGATTAAGGTAAACTCATTTCTTCATGGTTTCTTCATCCTTTCCCCCATTCTCCCTTGTTCTTACTTTTTTATGAAAGTTTGTAACCCTAGTATAACCCTTGTTGAATCTAGTGTTGTTAATGGAGGATTTGGTTTTATTATTTTTGGATTAGTTATTTGATGACCATTTTTACTTTAATCTAATGGCTTTCATCAAAGGTTACAATGTTAGAAGTGAGTTTGAGTTAGTAATATCTATTTAAGGGAATTTTCCATGTATAAAATTTAATCCCTAGTTTCCATTGGTTTTTATTTATCAAATTACATTTAAATTGAATTATAATTTATAATTTATCCATGATTTATATGATGCCTAGTTTTTTTTTTACAATTTTATGTTTAAAAGTGGGTTTTTAAAGGGAGTGGGATTCAATGCACTCCAAGTGTTTTTTAAAATGGATCAAAGATGTTTTATGATTTAAAATGGGGTTTTGAAAGTTTTTTCAAAGATTTACTATATAGTGTTTTTTCTTGACTTAAAATTGGAATATTGGTTTATTAAATTGTATTTTGAAATGGATTTATGATTAGAACTTGTTGATGATTTGTTTGTTTGGATTTGAGTAGCACATGGGGAACATTGGGTGTGTGCGAGTACATAAATTAGACAATGTGTATATTTTCCGAGGAACCAAGTGATTCTTTGAAAGAAATACTAAGTGAGTTTTTAAACTGTTTTATAAGGGACCAAGTAATCCTTTGGGAGGAATAATGGGTGAGCATCCAAACATTGACCAAGGAACCGACTAAGCTCTTGGGAGTTTAGGCTTGGGGATGACTGAGTGATCTTTCAAACTTTTATATCTTTCTTATCAATTTAGAAAAACTTTTTTTAGTCTAAGATTCACTATACAATTATGGTTATATATAATTTTTAATATTTATTATTCTTGTTTGATTTATATTCTTCCATGAATTATGTCATTGCATTTTTTTTGATTGATATGTCTTTTGTTATACCTATTTCCACTTATTTGGATACATAAAAGAGCTTATGATTATACCATTTTTATGAATTATTTTGTATTACAAATAATTATTATGTTGGGTTTATTTTCCTATAATTTGATCCTTTGTTACTCATGTTTTTAAACATGTATTATTTTTAGGAAAAATCAAAGGGATTACAAAAGGGAAAATATTTTTAGGTGAACTTATTTTAAAACTAAACTTTGTTTTAAAAATGAGTTTAAAATCTAATTTTTTTCATGGTTAAAATATTTATATTGATTCATGGTGGTATCCTACTAGGCTATGTTCCTCACACCCTTTATATGCCTTTAGTTATATGCAAACTTTGTTTTATAGGACACTCATAAGAAAAAGGGGACTATGTATTTCAATTATTCTTCTTAATTACCACAATTTAGGTTTATTTTGATGGAATATAAATGGTATCATATAGTTTAGCTCATGTGGAGGAATTTTGGTTTTTTTATTCAGGATGTTATGTATTTCCCATTTGGGTCTTGATCATAGTTTTGGGTTGACTAAATATATTATGTATATGTCTTGTATATAATTTTTTATATATGGGGATGGGATTTCTTATTATATCTACCTTTATTCATTTATTAATTTACTTTTCTAATTATCTATATATATTGATCGTTTTTATTCAGTTGGTGTGGCCATCCAATTCATGGATGGGGAATACTGGTTTTCTAAGGGTGAAACCATTATCAAATGGTTAATTGTAATGTATTGGTGATTTTTTCCAACCCATTCCAATTGTTAAGTCACTTTGGGCCTTGTAACCTACCGGATAGGGTGAAGGGTTAGGTCAACTCAAACTGGTTCACAAAAATTGAAGTGTGTTCAGTGGTATTGTATCATGGTTTCATTAAATTTCTAGTCTTTATAAATTCAAAGTCCCATTTAAATTCATCTTATTTTCCTTTTTTTCTTCCCAAACCTTGGGTGGTAATATATGCCTTCATGGGGACCTTTAATCCATATTGATAGATATTTTTCCTTATCCATGTGATTTTATGATCATTTCATCCAAGGTGAGCTTATTATCCCCCTTTTTAATCCCTTTATTCTCTTCTTCTTAGGAGTTTATAGTGGTAGTGTTTGTGCTTATTTTAGGTGGATTATGGTTGATGGAATTATGATTAATTTTATGATCTAGTTTAAAGGAAGCATATTTTGGGTTCATTGGTGCCTGATTTTATCCCTCTTTATGTGAATTGTGTAGATTTTTTAAGGTATGGTATTTATAATCTTTTTTCTATATTATAAAATTTCATGTTTCTTGATATATTTTTGAAACTAGAAGATACCCTTTTCAAACATATAACACCTCATTTTTTATCCCCCTTTAATTGAATGACTATAATTATAATCATTCAATTTTTTGGATTTTTATCCATTCTTAAGAATTCTTGGAGCTTCCATCATTCTCTTGATTTAAACTCACATCTCAAATCCCATGAGAAATTATTTTTGTACCACTTTAACCATTAATGATCAACCCATACAAAAATTTCATTCGCATGTGGTAAGTCTCTACTCACTCTATGGGCTCAGTGGAGATGATGTATTCCTATGGTAGGGGTTTTAATTTACTTTTGAAATTATTATCCTACTCTTCACTCAATCCTTGTTGGTTCTGGGGGAATGGGTTATATTTAACTTATGAAGTTTCTTTAATACTATTCTATATGTCCTTGTTCTTTTGTAGGGTAAGGGGTTACTTTATTTTTTCCTTACCCTTGTTTAATAATACCTTCTCTCAAGCTTGGTGTTATTAGTTTGGTCTGGGGGAAGGGGATGATATGTGTTTGAGATTTATGTGTTTCTTGTTTGTTATAATCCCTTATTTTCTTGCTTTAGTTTTTACATTGGTATTACACTATTATTATGTTATATATACTACTAATATTGAATATTATTAATAGGATACATGAAATATTTTATGAATTTAAAGTGAAAATGGTGATTATGTTGGTTATCCCCTCGTTGTTAAATAAATATTATGATTATTGAATTATTTATACATTGATTTTAATATATTGTTTATAAATATAAAATAATTTTAAATAAGATAATAATCATTAAAATATATGATTAAATTTTTTATGAAAATTGGGTTTCATATAACTAGAACATAAATGGGGGGTAACATGGGACTAATATTAAATAATGTTTAAGTAATAATATCCAGCACTTATAGTATTGGGGTGTTTCTAATTCTGATCGAGTACTTGTCTCCTTGTAATATGATGTCTAATGGAAGGGTCTTAGGATGGTTATATCTTATCTACTTCATTTCTATATTGGTATGTCAATAAGGGTTATATTATATCCTTATTTAGTGATGGAGTATTGTTTTTCATCTCTTTAGGTAGGTTCTATCCTTGTGCATCTTTCCTTCCCTTAGGATGATGCCTTGAACCTTGTGTAGTTCAGTAAGAACCTATAGTTACTTTGGATAATGAGGTTTAGTTTTACTTTTAGGGTGGTACTATTAGTACGAGTGAAAGGAGAGTTATATGAGCTAATAGAATGGGAAAGCAATGTGTTAGTGTGTTGTTGTATGTGAATAGGTTCTAGGAGTTGGTTAATTTAGAGGTATTAATTGAGTGGTTCTACCTCTTATTATATGACATGATTTTTGATCATAGAGAGTCTCATATTTGTGGGTTTAGTTTAGGTTAGCCTTATTAGTGGAGGGTTGAGGTTTGAGTGTTAGTATTACTTGTTTGAAGGTATGTTTCAATGATAAAGTTAATCTAACAAACATAAATCACTGAATGAATGCAGAAATGAATTAATAACATGAATTAACTATTGAAGGTTATACATAAGTAAAAAAAATTAAGTTTCAGGTAGTGTTTAGTACTTGATTGGTGTTATATTTCAATCACTATAGGAAAATGGACCAATAATATTGGTTTTTTAATAACGGTTTTATAAACTAAAAATAAATAGATTCACCTTTATTTCATGGTAGTTTTTTTAAAACCACCTTTTAATTTTTTTTATAAAAATATATACACACATTCCCTTGAGCTTACCCTCTCATTGGTTCATCGCTTTCACCTGATCTATCCCTCTCTTATTTTTTCTTGAGCCTTCCCTTTCCACTAGCATCATATGAGATCTCTTGTAAAGTGTGGAAGTAGTGAGTGAACCTTACCTTTCCCCTTTCCCCCTTCCCTTGAGCCCTCCCTCCCCCTCCCCCCTTCTCTAAGCCCTTCCCTTCCCTCAATTACGTTCAATATATCCAATGAGGTGCGGGTTTCCCAATGATGTGTGGTCCCTCCAACAATGTGTGATCATCCCAATGACCATAGAGGTTCATGAAGATGTTTTATCCTCGTATAGGTTGAATTTATAATCCATTTTAAGATAAATATACCCAATTTTATTATTTTTTCTTCAATAATTCAAAAAGTAGAATCTATGTACTTAGATATTACTTAGTAAATGTTATTCATACTTGGAATGCTTGTATACTTTATTTTTTGTGTTATAGAATACCTAAGTGGTATATTTATAATAACTATTATCATTTTTTTACTTATATTTCTTTTTGTAGTGATTATAATAGTTTTTCTTCATTTGAGAATTTTATTTAGTGCTTCTTAGGTCTAATTTATTATTATTTTTTCATCAATTGATTTCTAGAATAATAATAGGGATCTTCAGCATAATTTTTTATCTAGGTTTGATTTAGGTTTTCTATTTGGTGATTTTACTTTCATGGGTAATTTTTTACAGATAATTTTTTATATGGTTTTAGGGGATATAAATAAGAAAAATGTTGGTGGTTCCAACCCATAAAGATTTCATAAAACTTACTTGGATTTACCTATCCCAAGTTTTCATTAAAAGAATAAGTTAACTTTTTTCCCTTTCTAAAAGTATGAAAAAATGGTTTTCTAGTGATTAACTTGGTTAGTTTTCTAGTAACTTTTCTATAAAAAATCTTCTTATATACCTATAAAAAAAATACAAATTATCTACTTGGGATATTAAATTCTTGTTTAAGTGATTTACAAATGATTGGATGATCTTAAATTGTGAACCAAGTCAAGTTTGACACCTGTTAATGTTGATATAAACTTTAATATATTTAACTTTATCATACATTTTTCAGGTTAATAATCTATTCCCTTTACTTCCTTATATAAAAATAATAAAATCTATGATAGAAAACAAGTTTCACAGTCTAATTAATTAATTGATCCTAAATGGTACTAGTAATGTGATTCAATAGTGCCTTGATTTTAAAATTCTTATAGGTTGTAGTAACCTTTATTAATTTCATGTGATATAAAAGGAATATACCCTTCAATCTTAGTTTTGATAAGTAACTTAGTGTGAGTTAGGTGAATTATTAAACACTTTAGTGTTTATTATGTGATTTTATTAAAATTTTATACAATACATGTGATTTATAAATTACAAAGAGTTAGATATTTCATTTTAGTCCTATGTTATTAGTGTAAAACTAAGGTTCAACCCAAGGTATTTAAAAATAAAAATAGTTTTTAATAATGATGTATAAAAAGGTTTTTGACTTCTCAAATTGTTCTTATTCTTATAATTTTATGATTTTTACTATAAATTAGAATTAAAAAAATGAAATTTTATTTTAAAAAATTATTTCAAACATAGATTTAAATCTAATGGTTTATAATAGTTAAAATTTAATTAAAATTTGTTTCTGATAGTATATGAAGTTGGTGATATATGGATAAAATTTGGATTACATTACCTAGGAACACACCTTAGTATGATAAGAGTTTGGAGGAGTTTTTTGATTTTTTAATTTCCAATCGATATGTTGATGGGAGAATAAAATTTTGATGTCTACAGTGTAAATTTAGAATATATTTGAAGAGACATGATTTCTATAAACACTTGAAATTAAAGCAATTCCTTATTCAATATTTTCATTGTATTTATCATGGATAATCAAACATTATAGAAAGTTTGATCACTAATGTCAATAAATATAATGAGGATGCAACTTCATCAATAATGTAGAATGAGATTCAAAACCTGATAAATGATTCTTTCAGTATTGTGGGGGAAAATCATCAAAATTAAAACATATCAATACAAACAGTCAAGTTTTCTATAGATATTAACTTAAAAAGTGATGTTTTTGGAACCTTGAAACAACTAGATCAAGATTATAACATATCAGTGGATCCTCTTACAAATTTTGTTGAGACTAATTCTGGAGAAAATTTTACTAAGAATAAAAATTAATTTCATTATTTAGTTAAATATGGAAATTAAGAGTTATATAGAGGATGTATCAAGTATTAAAAACTTTCTTTTCTATTGAATTTATACTTATAAAGTTTCTATGCATAATTAAAAATAAAGAAATGCACATTACATTCGAATATTTTTATTACATATTTCTTGAATCTAAGATTATTGAGTCTTTTTATGAAATGAATAAAGTCTTCAAAAAACATTATCATAGTTATAAAAAACTAAATGCTTGTCCAAATGATTATATTATATATTAGGGAGATATTTTAAGTATAAATAAGTGCAAAAAAATGTTTTTTTTCTTGATGGAATCCAATGAGTAACATTGAAAATATGAATTATATACTACAGTGAATAAGTAGAAAAGGATTATTCTTATAAAGTTTTTTCATTATTTCCCATTAAAACCTTGATTGAAAAGATAATTCATGTCATCAAAAATAATTGAGCACATGAAGTGGAATGTTATGTAAAATAATAATGATGGGTTTGTTTCCCTCGGAATTTGGGGATGACCTTCTTGATTGAAGGTTCAAACATTCCAATCAGTTTCTAACAGGTTTGTTCATAGAACTGAAAAAATACAATGATTCCACATCCATTTGGACCTACTTTCCAAAGGTAGGTGTTCATTAGTTTGTGGACTGATGAGTCATAGGAATTTTCATTGGTCGAGAGGATGGGAGGTCGGACTCATCACACCTTTTTGGGGGGAATTATTGTCTACTCCGGGACTCTCTTTATAGATTTAAGTTATGTTCGTGAATCCTTATTACATTACCAAGTATAAAATGAGCTTTCCTTTAGATCTGACAATCAATTATTAAATATGTAGAGAATCTTATTGTATGTATTCGAGGTTCTTCATCGATAGAGAATCGTCTGTATTTATTAGAGATTCTTGGTCAATGGTATCCTTTGGCACATTTATATAGAAGTCTCTTGGTCATTATGATGACTATGCTGGTTTTAAATCCACTCAGTGGGGCACTTGAAGTTTATTGTCATTCAGAAGGACATGGATTATTTCAAAGTTGGGATTGAACCCGCAGATGGGCTACCTACGTATCCTTTGTTTAGAAAAAAGGAATCAGAACCCATGTAGTTCGAGTAAGGGAGTATGATTTTTAGGATTGACGGCTCAAAGAAGGATGTTATAATTACTTTTACACTCTAAGCTCACGTGAGTCATACTCAGTGTGAGAAACAAGAGGTATTGGTAAAAAAATCTGAAAATTGTGCCATGAAAGATGCAATCCTAAGAAATAATGTGGGACTTATGTATGTATGACTGCCCAGATAAATGAATATTAGGATTTATTTGAGGGAAGAAATCCAAGAACAGGGTCCAAAAAGGTATATGTGCTTCGTGGATATTTGAATACTCTAACTTGGGGCTTACTTCTGAAAAGGAGGCCCAAATTAGGAGAGGACTTATGATTGGGTTTTACTACTGATAAGGAATCCCAAATAAAAGGTAAATTAGGACTGGTTAATAGAAATTAAGACTGGGGCTTACTCCTGAAAAGGAGGCCCGGGTTAAGAGACTTGAAAAAATAAGGGACTTGGGGCTTACTCCTGAGGAGGATGCCCAAATTAGGGGACTAGGGCTTATTCTTGAAACGGAAGCCCAGGTAAATGATTATGATTGGGGCTTACTCCTGAAAAGGAGGCCCAGGTTAATGAGTTCCCTCATCTTCAAAGGATGAGTTTGAATGAATGAAATCTCAATCTTTAGTGACATAAAGATGTGTAAATCACTTGGTTTTGAGAGATATTCCATAGAATTCCTTTCAGATAAGGAAATTAAATCAAGAAATCATGCCATAAATGTCTTTGAAGAGTGTATTGAAGACTAAATCTTGAATAGGAGAGGTGGAATGGCTTAATAGGGGTAAAATGGGCAAGAAGGGAACCCAAAAAGGTAGGGGCATGCAAGTACTAGCAGGCACGCAGGTACTGCGTGAAAAAGTAGGGCGGCGCGCAAGTTCGGTCAACACGCAAGTCTTGGTTGCGCAGGTATATCTACGAGACACATGGGTACTTGCACGACGGCTAACCAGCGGGGTAAGACTTGAGCGACTCTTGATCAAATCCTTTAGAATCATCTTGAGGTTCTTCCAGAAGAGTGGCGTGCAAGTTCTATTGAAGGAGTTAGGTGGCGAGCAAGTGTGTCCATTTCCCTTAAGAGTTGGCCACTCAGGCGTGCAAGTGTTGATGAATTTCAACACTTAGGACTTCCTCCCCCTCTTTAGATCTTACGTTCTAGGTAAGAAATTTCCTTAGAAGTGTTTCAGAAGCATTGAGAAGAGACTAGGGTGCCAGGAGCTCAAATCTGAAATCTAGAAAAAAATTCTTCCCGAAATGGGGGGCCCACAGGGTCTATTTATAGGCTGAAGAAGACCCCAGGCGGTTATCCTTTAGGGAGCGCAAGTCACTTGTGTGACCATATGTGGAGCGCAAGTATACTTGCGCGACAGTAATGGAACTTGCATGACCCTTGTGCATTTGAAGCCTTGTTCATGCCTTTGTCAAATTTTGATGTTTTCTTCAAAGGATGAATCTATTTGGACTAAGGTATTTCCCTTTTCCAATATTTAGATTCTGTGACGAAAAGGAGCATCAACAAAAGTCCCCCCTCAGAGTTGGATCCAAAAGAAATGAGGATTTGACTCTGAGGAAAAGAAGAAAACCAAAGGAAAGGCGGCGCGCAAGTATTTTAGTACGCAACACTTGGTGCGCAAGTGGGAGTCGCGCAGGGCTGGAGCACGCTGGATGTAGGTGCGCAGGTGGGCTGTCTGGCTTATAAATACGCGGTCATTTTCCATGCATAGCATCTGATTCAATAATCTTGAGCTCTCACCGTGCAGGTCTCCTTCGCCACGCAAGTTGCTCATTTTTCGCTGTTTCTTTGTTTTCGCGTTCTTGTCAAGGTAATAGGACTTGCACGGTGATACTTGCGTGCCAAAAACTTGCGCGACACATTAACACTTGCGCGACATATCCATACTTGCATGCCTTAATGCCTTAGCTATTTTTCTAAAATTCCTTCATAAATTTTATGAAAATCAACTTTACTTAAAAGTTAATTTATTTAACTTTCATGCAGAATCAATGGATCTTAGACCCGGAATAGTTGATGAACTGGCTAGTAAGCGGATTGATGATATGATGAACATCATTGGCCATGATTATAATACCGTCAAAGATAGAAATCTTCTGGATTTGGATAAGTATCTGAAGAAATATCATCGCGACTTCCCCCAAAGCACTTATCTGCCTTTGTATGGTTATGGTCATCTGCGGGAAGTCACTATTCCAGAAGCAAAGAACTATCTTCCATTTTCGTGGTTTCAAAGTTACACCGACTTTGATTCAGCAAATATATCATGTGGAGGAGGATTTATAAATGCTGGAACAACGGAGAAGGCCTACATGATGCATCATAGCCATTGTACACAAGATTTAAAACCTCATACACCTGAGCTGCAACCACATTTCCATCCTTCAATATTTTGAAACGCTCATATGGATCAATACAAAGGCTGGAAGAAAATTTGGGAATTCCGTTCTAGGGGAGGTGTGAATCCAACTTGGATTTGGGCCTACTGGGTGCGACAAACCTGTTCAGAGTTTGTCAAGAATCTAAAAGGACTGGCGATATATGAAGCTGTTTGGGTTGGGCAAACATATGTTTACAGACATGATAACTTCGTGCCAGAGATACTCAGCCACTGGAGCCCAGAAACTAATTCTTTCCATCTGACTCAAGGAGAAGTAGGTATCAGTCTGTGGGATTTCCACAAGATCTCAGGGGCTCCAATTTTAGGCGATATGTATGACGAATTTATTCCTCCCAGGTGTCTTGGAATGATCCATAGAAGACTCCTTCTTTAGCTCGGGAATTATTTAAGATCTTCCACAGGATCAAGAGTTCAGAGACTTCGTTAACTCATTCTATAAAGAATATTCATCCGGAGGAGTGGATGACTATATTTCTTATTGAGAAGAAGGAAAAGGAGCCAAAGGAGAAGGATCCGAAGGAGAAAGGATCCAAGAAAAAGAAATCCAAGGATAAGAGTCCCAAACGTCCTACCACCTGCCCAAAACCTGAGAAGATGGGTGCTCCTGGCACATTCTGGCCAACTCTAGAAGTAGGAGAGTTTGATAAATGGGGATATGAGGTGAATCAAAATATCCTGAAGAAGACTTTTCTGGAGGGCTTCTTGGCTTTGTGGCTCAGCGTTTATCTCTTTCCAGTCAGGGATTCGAAGGGAGGTGTCAGGCCAGGGACCTTCGTCATTGCGGAAAAGTTAGCTTAGGGAAAATGGTTGGGTTGTCTACCCCCATTTTAGCAAAGATTCATAGGAGTTTACTTCATGTCTTCATGGGTAAATCCCATTTAAGAATAGTGGGACCATTCCAAGTTTTATGGGGATGGATTTCCACTCACTTTAGGACTTACAATGTACAGAATGGATTACAAATTACTAGAAGTTCTTTCAGGCCGTCAGTTAAAGCATTCTATGGAGTTGCTCCATTAGATGTTAATTCCTATGACATGAAAGTAAGGATGAGCATGTTTAAGGAATTAAACTTCTTTCCCTATGTAAATCCACCAACTGGGCAGTTTTTTGATGATGGAACAGCCCATTGGGATTTGAGGGCATACATGCTAGCTTGCAGGGATGGTGTGCTAGTTGCCAGAATTGACGGAGAAATTATATGTGAGACCTATGCTCCATATAGATTTGCACATCAATTCAAATTTCTGCAACAAACTGTTGTATCTCTTCCAGTACATGTTAGGTTAGAGAAACATCCGATGGTTGCTCGGAAACATTGGTTGCTGACGTCAAGGGAGAAGACTACGGCGGTATTTGATTTACTAGTTGAAAAATCAGCACATAACTTGACTACATATTATGCCGAGCACTGGATAGCATCATACCCAAAAGGAGTATTGAATCACCCAGTTTATCAGGTGGGGAAAAGGAAGAGGACTGTAGAGAAATAAACCCTTCCTCATGAAGGTGATGCTTCCCCACCTGAAGCTGATTCGCCAGACTCTTCCTCTATGACTGATTCACCGGATTCCCGTGATGGGGATGATGAGTCACAACAAGTGGAAAAGAGGCCTCGTGCCCGATATAATCCTCCAGTCAGAATCAAGATACCTACTCCATCAACTCTTGGTTAGTTACTTCATTGTGGTAATTTAATCACTGCTACTTTATAAAGCAATAAGTCTTATTTTCTTATTCTCTATCTACAGTTGTAGGAGCTGGGAAGAAATTGAAGTCAAAGATTGTAGGACCTTCCTCGCAGCCTTCATATCTAAGACCAGAGGCTGTCCAGTTATGGCAGAGTTTGTACTGTGGTACTGAGACCACCTGGCTGGATTTATGTGAGGGCCTACAACTTCCTAGAATAGGGAATCTTCTGGCTTCTACAGATATTCAATATGAGGATAATCCCAATGAAGTTAGGGCTTACATTAGAGACTTGTAAATGCTCATATATTCCACTGATGAGCCCGTTCCTATCACCAGGAGGGTGAAGGAAATGATTGATCGTGGCACCACTGAGGGGGCTGGTGGTTCTGAAGATGAGGAGTGGAATGATTATGTGGCTCCTGAAGATGTAAGTTTTATTTCTTTATTTGCTTTGAAAATTGATTCCAGTTGAAGCTTTATTACTTAAGGAAGTTATTTTTCTTCATCTTGCAGCTTGCAAAGAAAGTAACTGAGGTTCCTTCTCTACAGTATAGCCCTGGTGGTACTACCATCGGGGCTACTGCTGATTCTCCTTGCGAACCAGGCAAGATATCTCCAGGCCAGCAGGACATGAATGAAATTTTGGACATATCTTTCCATTCTACAATCTAAGTGCCAATAAGGGAGACTTCTGACACTCCCAAAAAACCAAAAGGACAAAGGTGATGAAGGAGGAACTACATCGCTAAACGCTTCATTAGCATTGGTAAGTCCTTCGAGTAATCACGAGTCTATACCCATAATCACATGGTTACTCATATTTCTGGGGATTGCAGGGGCTTCTTCAATTTCCCCCCTGAGGGAAAGGATTTATCCTCCTTCAAAGACCACGGAGGGTGCTGTGGAACAATCACAGATCCAAGCTGACTTGGCTGCTCCTGGAGAAGAGCTAGCATCTATTCCCAGTATCCCTCCTGCTACTATTGCAAGAAGAGAAGAACCTGTTTCTGGTAAGTCAACAATGCTTCATAAAAATGTTAAAGGAAACACTGACTGACTTCCATTTTGTGATACTTCAGGTTCAACTCCTGCATTAGATCTTTTGGCGGCTGTTGCAACTGACACCGTGATTTTATCCGAAGATGTTGTCCAGTGTCATGGGCTGCAAGACGTAAGTCGTCAAGAAGACATATCAAATGCTCCCATTGGTGAGACTAACTAGGATTATGAAATATCATTGGATTAAATGATGAATCATGGCATGCCTTTCGAAGAATTTTATGATCATGCTAAGTTTTCATGTGATTTAGAAGACCTTGGGCGTGAGTGTTATCCTTCGCCCATTAAATTTTCTTATAATTTACAATTCTAATCATGACTGAAAATAATATGCAGTTCCATCCATAGAAACTGTTGAAATGCCAATGCCTGAAGAGGGTGTGGACGTTGATGTCAACCCTACCATTGCAGAAACATTATCTCAAGTAGAGATAAACCCAGTAAACCTTCATGATACCCATCTTGAAGATCCTGTTGAGACTGGGAAAGATGGGGAGGAGTCTTCTCAGGTTGCTGATCCATCGTCGGGTAAGGGATAACAACATTTGTGATTGTACTTAATTTGCAGGAAAATCGATTCTTTTGTTATCCTTTGAATCTAACCAAAGCTTTTGATTAATCATGCAGGGCTATCAAATGCAGTGACTAGATCTGGAGGTGAGGCCTTAGCCTCTTCCCCAACGGGAATTAAAAGTGAAGAAGCACAGGTCAGGGGGGAAAGAGAAGAACAGGGAACTTCCTTAAGTGCATTAATCCCAGATTACATGCCCCCTTGTGATGATGATGTTGAATCAGACCCAGATATGCTTAAAGCGTTCAGATTTTCACGACGCAAGGCATGGAACAACATATGGAAAATCATATCTGAGGTGCCTTTAGAAGAGCTATCATCAAAAATCCCTCGATTGTCATCCCAGTTTGTCATACTAGGACTTCGCGGTTTTGGATATGAAAAGATCCATGCCGTGGTGAAACAGATCATCTTTAGAAGGGAGCCGGAGAAAAAGTGTCATGAAGATTTGACCAGGGTGAAACTATCAGTTAATATCGGAAAATTTGAGGTTGTGGTATTCTGAGCTGAGGCTGATTATGTTGTCAAGATGAAGGAACTGAATCATAAAATCAAAGAAAAAGTCGTCCAGCAGGTGCAGCTCCAGCAACAGTTAGATGTTGTTACTGGGGAACTTGATGAGCTTAATAATTCACTGGAGGTAGCTCAAACGAATGGTATGAAAGCCATTGAAGATGCTAAGAAGGCACTTCATCAATCTGAGAAGAGTGAAGCTGGTCGAGTGCATGAGCTTCAAGTAACTGCTGATGAAGCTCGGGATGCTATACATCAAGTGAAGACTTATGTTGACAGTCTTTTGTAATCTTTTGAAAAATAGAAGAGGATCCAATCTGTGGATGTCCCTCTAATTCTTGTGCATCAATGAAGAGTACTTTTATCTTCAATCATTTATGCTTGTATTCTTTCTCTACCTACTTTAAATTTTTACCTTAGCCAATGGGCCTAGTAAGCATAGTTTGATTTTTACTAGGATTATTATAAATAACCCTACAAACTATGAATCTTTTAATTGCTCAATATTACCTAAATAATAAAAAATGTATATTTAGTGAGACCGAACTTGACTTTTATTCAAAGTTACTTTGTTTTTTGTGGGTAGTTTAAATTCATGCACATCGGACATACAAAGGCTAATGTTTAAGGTTGAAAATATCTTTGACCGAATGAATTAGAATTGACTCAATTCTTTGACAATTTATCTGAAAAAATATATTACCAAACTCAAGTATGAGGGAAAATATGTAAACTATGGCATAAGAATATTTGAATCTAATGAATGATATGAAAAAGAGCTAAAAGGAATCAGAAGAAGTAGTTTCCAAGAATGAAGTTACTATTATTTAACAAACCCATTAGGGGGTTGAATTATGCAGGGCCACCTAAGGGCATTGGCTGCATAGTCAAATAAATAGCATCTTTTGGATAACAAGTCTGTTATGTGGACTGTTTATGCAAGGCTGCCTAACGGCATGTGCTGCATAGTCAGGAAAAAGAAATCTCATAAATTTACCTTTCTACTGCTAAAAGCCAGTGAAAGTTTATGGAGATTCAAATTTTCCAAAGTATAGAGTTTTCTATATGGAAAGAGGTACTTGAATATGGAGAAGATATTTCAAAAAATATTATCAAAGAACTGGATGGATATCACTCCTATGAAATTCTGACCCAAACGCAGGGAAGGAGAATATAAACCATAGACTTGAATACTTTCAGATCATGAAAAAGGATATGGGACAAATATGTTAAAGATGGTTATTTTTTCGAACCCCTACATACTGTCATTTAAGACCAATAAGGACAAAAGAGTCTTTCTTCCCAAGAATGAAGTTACCATTATTTAAAAAACTCGTTAGGGGGTTGAATTATGCAGGGCCACCTAAGGGAATTGGCTGCATAGTCAAATAAATAGCATCTTTCGGCTGACAAGTCTGTTATGTAGACTGTTTATGAAAGGCCACCTAAGGGCACGTGCTGCATAGTCAGGTAAAAGAACTCTCATAAATTTGACATTTTTGTGACTAAAAGTCAAGAAAAGGGTTATGAAGATCTGAAAATATTTAAGGTTAAAATTATGACGCATAAATATGGGTATTTTTCAATGTATACAGAGATCAATGCTAACCATAATCATGTTGTGGATGGGTCCTGAATTGAAATGTTGGACTTCACTACATATCTCATAAGGATGGGAATAAATCCATACGTAGTTCTTAAACTAAAGTTTAACATCATGTGGGACAAAAGGATTAGAGATATTAGTTTAGGGTCATAGAGCTTGGACCGTTATAATAAATACACAGTGTGTGTTTTCATGGGGACTTTTCAGCTAAGGGACTGAAAGTGGAATTTGGGGTTCGGCCCAAAGACTTGGGTCAGGATTCAAGGGACACTCGAACGTTCCTACGTATCCCATAAGGATGGTAATCAAGACCACATAGTTCTAGAAATACCCTTTGTACAAATTTGGTTCATACATGTGAAGGGTGAAAGGGGACTTTAGCACAATGATGGTTTAACCCAAGATAAAAGGTTTTGGGCATTGCCATGTATGCACGTAGTCTTTGAAATGAAACATGATTGAAAATCAATGTAAATAATGGTTCCCTCTCAGGTGAGGGTATCAAAGAATAATTTAGTTTATTGTCATACCGGATGAAAGTGTTTTATAGTTTAATGTCGTATAACAAGGATGAAAGTTAACCAATGTAAAGATATTGATTCTAGGGGCGGTTTCACGAATCAACATCGTATGAGATGGAGGTGAACCGATGTGAGGAGATTGGTTTTGGGATTGAACCTTGGGAGGTTTCCTACGTACCCATCCTAGAAGGAAAGGATCAAAGTCCGTGTAGTTCAATTAAAGAATGAATAAATGATCAAGTTGTTCTTGGGAACAACGACCTAAAAAATGATGTTGTTGGGACTTACACATGGTTAGTAGCCTAGAGAGAGAGTTATGGTTGAGGTTTGCTCTAAGCTCACGTGAGTCATACTCAGTGTGAGAAACAAGAAGTAACAACAACCTTAACAATGCACAGTTTAATGTTATGTAGGACATATAAAGGGACTATGCAGTTTAAAGTCTTGCAGTTAGGACTATTGGTGTTGCACAGTTTAGTGTCATGTAGCAGGGACAAAGTACAGTTTAATGTCATGTAGGATGTATCAAGGACTTTCTGTACAGTTTAGTGTCATGTAGTTAGGACTATGGGGACAATATAGTTTAACTTCATGTTGAATGAAAAAGGGACGATACAGTTTAGCGTCATGTTGGACGAAAATACGAATAGTTTAGGGTCATATTCATGGACCGTGGATGGTAAAATTTAATGTCTTTCTGGACGTTGATGTAGTTTAAGGTCATACCGGACCACTGATGACACAGTTTAACGTCATTCTGGACGTAAGGGATGTTTTCACAGTTTAATGTCATGTTGGACAAAAGCATGAATAGTTTAAAGTCATATGCATGGACCGATGATGATGTAGTTTAACGTCTTGCTGGATGGTGGTGCAGTTTAAGGTCATACCAGACCACTAATGACACAGTTTAACGTCATGCTGGACGTAAGGGACATTTTCATAGTTTAATGTCATGTTGGACAGCGCGAATAGTTTAAATTCATATGCATGGACCGCTGATGATGCAGTTTAACGTTTTGTTGGACGGTGGTGCAGTTTAAGGTCATATCGGACCACTGAGGAACTTTTTCACAATTTAACGTCATGTGGGATGAAAGTATAAATATTTTAAGGTCGTATGTATAGACCATTTATGATGAAGTTTAATGTATATACAAATTACTTCTTCAAAAATCTAGAATTGGTTGGAGTAGTGATGAGTTCTCCATCCATCGAGATTAATGAATAAGTTCCATTGGAGTAGACCCTATGTATTGAGAAAGGTCCTTCCCATTTTGGATCAATATTGGGAGGTTTCTTTCCTGGTATCATTAGAGTTCTGAGAACTAATACCAATTCTCCCTGAGTGAATGAACGAAGATGAACTTTTTTGATAAAATCTCGTGCTATTTGATTCTGATAGACTTCCAAGTGGTGCAAAGTGCACAATCTTTTCTCATCTAATTGTTCCAATTCATTCAATCACTTTTGATATTTTTCATCTGTAGATGATTGATCATAAATGGAATCTCTGAGCGAGGGTAGTTGAACTTCAATTGGAAATACTGCTTCCGTTCCATATACCAGTGAATATGGATTTGACCGAGTTGTAGTGCGGGTGGTAGTCCGATAAGCCCATAAAGCATGAAAGAGTTTATCAGGCCATGACTTCTTATCTTTATCCACCATATTTTGTAGTATATTTGACAAAGTATTGTTGAAGGCTTCTATCTGGCCATTGGCCACTGCATGATACTGTGATGAATGGTTGGATTTGATGTTGTATTCTTGATACAACTATTTCACCTCGGATGAACAGAAGTTGGTACCATTGTCCGTCAATATGGTATGAGGGACACCAAATATGGTAATGATGTTAGACTTGATGAAGCTAACAACGAATTTAGAACTGACTTCCTTGAGAGGTATTGCCTCTGCCCATTTGGAAAAGAAGTCAGTAGCAGTAAGAATGTACTTAAACTGCTTGGTCGTAGCCAAAGGGTAAGGTCCCACCACATCCATTCCCCATGTGGAAAATGGCCATGAGTATTTAGATGCATTAAGCAACTCTGGAGGTTGATGAATGAAGTTGGCATGTACTTGGCACGAATGACACTTCTTTGTGAAATCAACACAATCTTGTATCATTGAAGGCCAAAAGTATCCAAGCCTTTGAATCTGATCAGACAGTCTATGTCCAGACTGGTGGGAACCACAGACTCCTGCATGCACTTCTTTCATTGCAGCCATTGTCTCTTCACCATCAATGCATCTGAAGAGAATTCCATCAAAACCACGTTTGTAGAGAATTTTCTCTAGGTGATATGGGCTATCATAAAGAGTAAAATTGACCACACGTCTTCGGATTTGTTCTTTCTCGGCTCTATCAGGTGGAAGTGTTCCATTTTGAAGGTATTCCCTGATAGGTGACATCCAACCTGTAGTATGACCATACGGTTCAGGAATGGGACTAATTTCATTAATTTCCTCTATTCTGATTCGAAAATAAGGTGAAATTGCACGACGGTGGGCAATACTAATGGTTGTCTCGTCCCGATTTGGATCTGCCAGAGCTGTGGCTATATTAGCCAGTGCATCAGCTTGAGCATTTTTTGATCTTGGGACATAAGAAAATGTCAGTTCTGAAGGGAATTCTTCCATTAACTCTATGACATAATCATACAAAGGGATTAATTCTTATTTTCTGATGGCATAATCCCCATTGACTTGTTTGATTACCAGGTCTAAATCACTTTTCACCTTTAAGTGATTCACTTGTGCTTGAAGCGCTAATTCCAAGCCTGCGATGAGAGCTTGGTATTCTGCTTCATTATTGGTACCACCTTCTCACAATAAGAAGGAATAATGTAACACTTCCTTTTCTGGAGAAATGATCACAATTCCTAAGCCAACTTTGTTGAATTTAGGATTTTCCATTTTCCTCCCTGTTGGACTTCTGGAAGCACCATCAAAATACATTTCCCATGCCTGAGGACTTTCTTGAATAGAGAAGACTTCCTCATCAGGGAGTTCAATATCTAAAGAGATGTCTTCCACTGAAGGGTGTTCATCTAGGAAATCAGCCAGAGCTTGGCCCTTTATCTCCTTTTGAGACACATACTAAATGTCGAATTGCTGCAAAATAACTGCCCACCTTTCCAGACGTCCTTTAAGCATTGGACGACTAAGGATGAATTTGAGCGGGTTATTGCGAGATACAATTGGACCTCGTGATGTTGCAGGTAGTGTCTCAATTTCTAAACTGCAAAGATTAATGCCAGGAAGAACTTCTCAATACTTGAATACCGGGTTTCTACTTCAAAAATAGTTCGACTGAGATAGTAGAGGCTGTTTTCATTCCCAGCATCATTCTTTTGAGCAAGAAAGGCACCCAATGATCACTCTAAAGCTGTCACGTAGAGGATAAGTGGTCTTCCTTCAACAGGTGGCATGAGTACTGGTGGACTCAAGAGGTATTTCTTGAGAATATTGAATGCTTTTTGACATTCTTCAGTCCACTGGTAAGTGATTCCCTTCTTCATCAATTAGGTGAATGGTAAACTTTTTCCTACCAAATTGGCAATGAAACACCGAATATAGGCTAAGTGTCCTTGAAGTCCTCTTAATTCTTTCAAATTTCGAGGTGGTGACATACCAAGGATTGACTTGGTCTTCTCAGGATCGACTTCAATACCACGATGGCGTATAACAAAGCCGAGAAATTTTCCTAAGGTTACCCTAAAAGCACATTTTAAGGGGTTCATCTTCAAATTATGTTGTCAAATCTTGTGGAATATGACTTCCAAATCAGCCAAGTGATTAGAACGATGTTTGGATTTAACCACCAAATAGTCTACATAGCATTCAACAAACTTCCCTAAGAAGGGTTTGAAGATACGATGCATGGCACACTGATATGTTGCACCTGCATTCTTTAAGCCAAAGAGCATTACCCGGTAGCAAAACACACCCTGAGGGGCTCTGAAGGATGTGTATTCCTCATCTTCTGGGGCTATTCGGATTTGATTATATCCGGAATATCTATCCATAAATGAAAGTGCTTCATAGCCAGCTGTTGCATCAATTAAAAGTTCTGTAATCGGAACTGGGAAATCATCCTTAGGACAATGCCGATTAAGATCTCTGAAATCGATGCAAACTCTAATTTTTCCATTCTTTTTCTTTACAGGGACAATATTATCCAACCAATTGGGATATTTAACTTCTCTGGTGAAGTTATCTTTGATAAGCTTATCCACTTCAGCTTCGATTTTGGAAGCATAAGTTGGGTGTGTTCTTCTCGCAGCTTGCTTAAATCCTCGATGTTCTTCTGGTAAACCCAAATAATGAGTTGCAACATCAGGATCAAGCCCGAGCATTTCTGTATAGTTCCAAGAAAATATGCCTTAGTTTTGCTTTAAAAAGAAAATATACATCTCTTGTTCTTCAAGATTCATGGCTGCACTAATTAAAGTGGGACGTGGATCTTCTTTTGTACCTAGATTTATTTCTCTGAGTTCATCCACAGTGCTAGAGATACCCTCTTCAAATTCTAGAGGAGCATCTCTGAGATCTTCCTCTTCTTCTTCATCATGTGTTATTTCTTCTATTTCTACTTCCATAGTAGATGCTAAAGAAGAATTTTCATTATTAGAAGAGATGTTAAAATTTGCACATCTTGAATAAGAAGCTTCCATTTCCGACTCGATTGGTGATGAAGGGTCTTCTTTGGGTAATAAAGAGGAGATGATGGATTGAAAATCGACATCATTGTTCACCTCCGATGTTGCTATAACTTCTTCTGTCCTAATTAGAGAAGTATAGACTTGTTGGATTTCAGCAGATGAAATGAAGACGTCACCATTTGTGCTTTCATCACTGCTTGGTGGGTTACCAATTTCTCCCATGTTGTCTGGCTCAATTTCCGTAATTGACATTATGGATATTTCCATAAGAGTATTTTGATTTGGGTCTATCCTGTCAATTTGAATGATAGGCAACACATAATCTGTACTCACATGTGTAAATGGATTTACTAGAATCTTCTCCAAACCATATCGAGCATTAACTTTGGTAATCTCCTTTGTTGTGGATTTCTCCCTTCCCTTCATGTGATAGAATTCCGGCTCAATGTATTGAGACTCAAATATCTTGAATGGGGCCTTATCACCATAAAATTCGCTAACTTGACCATAAAAACAATATTTAATACATTGATGGTATGATGAAGGGATAGTCGCATGCTGATGTAGCCAGGGTCTTCCAAGCAAGATGTTGAAAGATGAGTCTTGATCAACAACCATGAAATCTGAATTGGATACAAGATCTCCAAACTGAGTTCTGAGTGTAACTTCACCCAGTGGTTCTTGTTCATTTTTATCATATCCTTGTAACATCATGGTAGAAAGAGATAAATCAGATTCCGTGAGGCCCAATCGACGAACTGTACGAATGGGCATGAGGTTGACTCATGAACCATTGTCAATGAAAGATCTTCGGATGTCTACGCCATTGACCTTACCAGATAAGTACAAAGTTCTAATATGCCCATGTACAATATCATCTTCATCTTCATCAGTAAAAGATATTATTTCATGGCATTCTACAGGATTATTCTCTATGTGATATACTTCAGCTGCAGTAATTTCAGTTTCAAACTCCTGAGGACTTGACAAAGCCTCGATGAGTGCTTCTTGAAGATCTTTTGACAGATTCAAAGCATCTAGAATTGATAACTTGGATGGTATTTGGACCAAGTGTTTCAATACATCATAATTTTGATCCAGAGGTCTGCTTTTCCCAATAGGAATATGTGGTTTAGCAGGTACCTTGGAAGAAGATGCTTTGGAAGTTGATGCATCTTGTATTGGGATAGGAGTTGGAAATATTCTTGGTTTTGGAAGATTAGACCGATTAGATCCATTTACTTGATGAGAGGAAGAAGATGGAACCTTCAACCGGTCTTCCAAAATAACTGTGCTAGGACTGAATTTTCTATTGGTATAAGAAGTTTCTTGTTCTTGCTGAGCTCGCTGAAGGTCTTTACCACGAGTTTCTGCTGCGTACACAGTTCTAGCAGGGGTAGAATTGGAATAGTGGCTTTTGAAAGATATACGTATTCCCCTATATCCTGAGCCTCTGGAACTTCCTATGATTCCCCTGCTTGATATAGGGAATTCAGGCTCATCGTAATCGAAACTGCGACCTGTATATGGATCTATTAATTGAATCATATTAACAGAACCAAAGATTAACTCTCCGTCAGATGAAGACTCTGCCTAGTTATCTTGTTTAGGTTGTGCCGTTTGGTGGGGCGGTGCCCGTGGATTTAAAGTAGATGGCATGAAGTCTTCCAGAGTCAAAGACAACTTAGGCTTTGACACATACTCATCTTCTTTTGATTCTTTTTCTTTCTTTGAATCATGTCGTTTCTTTGAGGACTTTCCCTCTGATGAAGAGGGTTTTTCCATACCATTCATGGTAGAAGACACAATCGGTTTCTTTAATTGTTTTCACAAAATAGCATGAGTTCAGTTGATTGTCTTTCTGACCATCCAATCATCATAATTCTGTGCATTTTTTCTTTTGACTTCTTGCCATTCGCCTTCCTCCTCTGGAACTGTAGCAGTAACAAATGCTACCTGAGTTGAAGAACCTTTCAGTTTGACTTGTCCCGAGTCAACCATCTTTTGCAGGAGGTCTTTGAAGACAAAACACTCCTGGATGGGATGCCCCAACATTTTATGAAAGGGGCAATAATTGGGATGGTCTTCATCTCCTTCCTTGTTTGGCCTCTTAGGCCTTGGCAATTGAACCAGATTATTTTCCAGAGCCGAAATGAAGTAACCAGGAACTTTTTCATTTTGGAAGGAGTATGTTTTTCTATTCAAATCCTCAAATTGTTTTCGTCTTTGATCTCTTTGATAATCTGGACAAAACGGCCTTTGTTGTTGGCGCTCAGAAGGTGGAGCCCTTTGAGAAGATGAAGGTTTTGAAGTAGAAACAGGTACAGGTGCTTGTTTAAGCATAACTGTTGCAGTTTTTGCTTTACCCATTCTCCTTCCTGGAGATGATGGAATTACACGAGATTTAGCCTTAGCCTGTATAAGGGAATATTCAATCTACTGAGTGATTGAAGAAAGATCTTGAAACCCTCCTGTGTATTTCACAGGGATCAACGGCGTGCGTAATTTGTCATGCAGATTTGCCACACAGATTGGAAACAGTTCCTATTGAGGGAGTGCTAAGATCAGGGAATATGTTAATCCCTTCCAGCGAGCAATGAAATCAGAGACTCTTTCATTCTACCTTTTCTTACAGTTTGTAAGATCGAAAACTGTCGTCTTTGGCAAAGTTGAGCTGAACTGAAGAAGGAATTTTTTGTGAAGATCCTCCCATACGGTAATTGACTGGGATTGCAAGTTTGTATACTAGACAAAGGATGGTTCTTGCAAGGTTCGTATGAAGCATATGAGTTTTACTACTTCTTGTTGCTCCAGATTTCACATCATAGGATCACAAAAAGACACTTAATGCGTCAAATGTTGTTCAGGGTCGCCTGATCCATTGAAAATAGGGAATACAGGGTTTCCAAAACTGGATGGAGGAGAGATTGAATTTACCCATTCAGGGTAATCTTTCTTTTCTGGTTGAACCTGCGCACGTTTCCCTTCCATAGTTTCTAACCAGGCTGTTAATGACTCAATGGTAGTTATTAACTTTTTAGAAACATCCGGTGGAACTTGGTCTTAGTTAGGTTCAATGACTGGAGCTTGGACAGATGTGGTGGTTGGTGCCGCAACTGATGGTAGCACTGCCAACGGTTGTTGCACTTAACCCATAGGATTAGACCTGTGAGGGTGTACTAATAGAGGAGGATATTCTTGATCCATTTCAGTAGCTGCAACAAATTCCCTTTGCTGACTAACTCCAGCACATTCATGAAGAAGACTACCCTGAAGTAGTTCTGCATTCAAACTCATTAATTCCTTCATTTCTTCCTCCTGTTGTGAAAACCTTTTCTCTAGTGAGAGTGATTTTCCTTCCCAGAGGAAGAATATGTAACCTTATTCTTTCCCCCTCCATTTATTGGATCCTTTTCAGAGAGGGGGAAGTGGGTTACTCGAAGGATTAACTAGGTTCTGAGTAACCCTTTGATTTCGTGTACGCACACCTTCTTCATTTGTGTCGGTGCATACATCTTCTTGAGAAGGAACCTCTTCATCTGAGTCCCCTGAGTGAGCCTCATTTGGTGGATCAGCAACAACGACATTGATGACATTGATTGATGCATAATGCATTTCATCCCTTCTATCAGCATTTCTGTGATATTGTCTTCTTCCATGTCTTTGATGAGACATTGCCTTTTGTTGATTTTATCCCTCAGGAACTTCTTGAGGAACCGTAATTTGGAGGGAATCTCCTAATGATTTGGCTCTTCGTTCCTCTTGAGGATTCTTCCCCAATCGAGAAAAGACCGACTTTCTCTAAGGAGGGGATTGATGATTTGAAAAATTCCCCAGTCTGGTGGATTGGGGTTGTTCCTGCTGTTCCCGCTCAACTCCTTGAATCCTATTTGTTGATTCCAAGGGTTGGTTTAAAAGAGTCCCCAGTCTGGAAAGTTGGGGTGGTTCTTGACATGCTATGTCTGAGAATTTCTTAAAATCTCTCCTGATCTTGCAAACCTTAGTCCGGAAATTAGCTAGATGCATTAAACTATATCCACTTTTATCACCTGGTTCAAAAGACCGTTGGATGATTTCTGACACTTCTGTCACTTGATGATGTGCTTGCTCCATATGAGAGGCATGTTCAATATTCTCATTTTCTTTATGTAGGATTAATTCAAAAACTTGTTCTCTTTATTCTTGATTTTGAGAGGAACTAGTTGAGGACTGTTCTTGGGAAATCTTTTGATTACAAACAAAGCCCATTGACTGTGGCCAGCCATGGGAAATAACATTGCATGAGACCATTTTTAGTAGGCTTTGCTGATTGGAGAGCACCGTGAAATGTAGTGCTCCATGAACACCCCATCCTCTAACATGAATACCAGATGGGGCATTGGAAATTAACTGACACAATCTTCTTCGTGCACCAAGGCATGAACGTTGAAGGGTTCTCTGCTGCTTTTCAGCCTTCGGATATCAAGAGACTGATAGAGATGCCAAATCAATCTGACGTTGTAACCCTTCTATTATCTTAAGATGATTTGAATATTCATCATAAGATAATACTTTCTTTTTCAAATGACAAAGATTTTTCCATATGTTGAGACGAATATCATGAATTCCATCTTCCGTCAACATCTCTGGGATGTCATACTGAGAGTCAGCCAGAGGCCAAAACATGACTGTTACTTCACCTTTTGCCAGTTGTTTTCTCATGTTCAACATTTCCTATTTATCATTAAATGAAGATTATTCTACCTGATTTGACCAAAGATGGTTCTTCCTTGTTACTCCATCGGATTCAACAAGATTGGTAGAGAAATCACTGATCAAACTAGATGATGGATGACTTAGGGGTGGTTTAGAGAATGACCTACACCCTGGGCTATCTTCTGATTGAGAAAGTATTTCACCTGCTAACGATGAAGCATCAAACATGACTGGTTTTGCATTTGCAAGTGCCTCAAGATAAGAGGGATTTCTTGGCACTACATTGTCCACTGGATCATTTTCCAGGCAATATTCATCACTACTGTAGAGAGGACTTTCACAGCAAAATTCATCATCATGGGGAGGACCACCATGGTGGGTTACATCAAAGGATGAGATCTCTTGCTCCTTGGTCTTCTGACCACACAGAGGGTTCCTGTGGCTCTCATCTGAAGATAAAACTTCAATATCGACCGAATTTTCATGAAGTAAGTCATCATGAGGAAGTGTATGTTGAGGACCTTCAGAATTAACGTTCCCACTATTGGGAAATGAGAGAGTAGAATCTTGAATTCCAACAAATAACTGTCAGAGGGCTTCAAGAACTCCAGAATCGAGCAAGGCCTTATTATAGATTGGATCTTGATCTTCTGACTGTGTTGGGCGGGTATTTTTCTTATACGCCTTCTTACTCGCCTTGGAAACCAATTGTTGATGAAAGTGGCTACTCTGAGCAGGTGTATGTGCCTGATCAGGAGAGATGGCCAGGTTAGGCTGACGATCTCCACTCAAATCAAGTATATGTTCCTGACTTGGTTGTCCGTATGATATGGGGGAGTATTCCCCACAACCCTCTTGGACTGGAATAGATGTGTGTATCTGTTTCGGAGTGAATTGTTGATGTGTCACTCCATTGGTAGGGATAGATTTATGTGTCTTTCCCTGAGATGCCGCTGAAGCTATTATAATATCCTGGCAAGCATCCAGAATATGAGTAGTGATTTTCTTCTACTCTTTCACCATTGATAGAATATTCTTGGTGACTTTAGCTGCCGGAACGGGGATATACATCCATTTCGTTCTTGGAGTAGGTGTATGTTCCTGCTCCTATCCTCCTTTTCCTGTCAGTGAATCCTGACAGTACTCATGTGTGGGGGCAGAGAGTTGAGTTTTCCTCCTGTTTGTCGCCGGAGCTTTCCGACTGACTTCTCCATGTTCTACCATGTGAGACTGTTGGTAGGCTTGATTAATACTAGTAGGTGTATGTGCCTGCTGATTGCACTTTGCCGAACATGGTTGGCGAGCTCCATCATATGTAGTCAGATGAGCCTAATGACTAGATGATGATGTATAAATAGGTGTATGTTCCTTCCTATAGTACTCTACTGGAATTTCCTGGAGGGATTGGTGTGATGCTGCCAGACGAGTCTGATGGACAGCGGAATTAAAATGGGAAGGTGTATGTGTTCGCTCGTTGCTTTCCACCAAGTTAGGTTGGTGGAATTCTCCAGAGATGGAAGAGATGAGAACCTGCTCACTGTTGACCGGATTCCTCCTCTGGAGGTTCTTCTTGCCTGCTCGGGTTCGAGGAACCTGATCCAAATTCCTGGAGTCGGTACCCTCATCATGTTGAGGGCGTACTGCCGCACGAGTCTGGCGGCGATTGTTGATAGGAGCCCTCAGGAAGGACTCCTTCTTCATTAAATTAAGGCCTTGAGGGACCTGGTCATTCACTTCCCTAGAATATGGGAGTGAATGGTGATTACGTTCCGGGGATAACGACCCGAAACAGTTGGAGATGGTGGTTAGCACCGCCTACTTCTTGATCACTGGTCGTCGTTGTTCGGACGACCGATGTGAGTTTTTCACTTGGAGGGCTTTTTGGGCAGCCTCCAGAGTTGGGATGGTACCGTGTTGACGGTACTCCTTAACCAGCACATTTGATACCCAGCGTTGAAGACGCTGAGTAGGTGATTTCATCCTCAGAGAGGATGACGATCCAGCAGAAGTAGCAACATTAGCATTCGCAGCAGCACTATTCACAGCAATGAACTTGAGAGCAGTCATTTTGGAAATGAAGAAGATCTTGGAAAAGAGTGCATGTTTGATATAACAGACGTAATCAAGATAAATTCAGCTACTACATATTTTGGATGAGCACATATGTCAATGATTTTTTTTGTCCCTCTCATTGAATTTTAAATAGTGGCCTAACAAATAGGCAAAACATTATTTTAACTTGGTTAAGAATTAACATTGGGTTCACCATTTTTTGTTTCCCTCAGAATTTGGGGATGACCTTCTTGATTGAAGGTTCAACCATTCCAATTGGTTTCTAACAGGTTTGTTCGTAGAACCGGAAACATCCAATGATTCCACATCCATTTGGACCTACTTTCCAAAGGTAGGTGTTCATTAGTTTGTGGATTGATGAGGCTTAGGAATTTGCATTGGTCAAGAGGATGGGAGGTCGGACTCATCACACCTTTTTGGGGGGAATTATTGTCTACTTCGGGACTCTCTTTATAGATTTAAGTTATGTTCGTGAATCCTTATTACATTACCAAGTATAAAATGAGCTTTCCTTTAGATCTGACAATCAATGATTAAATATGTAGAGAATCTTATTGTATGTATTCGACGTTCTTCATCGATAGAGAATCATCTGTATTTATTGGATATTCTTGGTCAATGGTATCCTTCGGCACATTTATATAGAAGTATCTTGGTCATTATGATGATCATGCTTGTTTTAAATCCACTCAGTGGGGCACTTGAATTTTATTGTCATTCAGAAGGACATGGATTATTTTAGAGTTGGGATAGAACCCGCAGATGGGCTACCTACGTATCCTTTGTTTAGAAAAAAGGAATCAGAATCCATGTAGTTCGAGTAAGGGAGTATGATGTTTATGATTGATGGCTCAAAGAAGGATGTCATAATTACTTTTACACTCGAAGCTCATGTGAGTCGTACTCAGTGTGAGAAACAGGAGGTATTGGTAAAAAAATCAGACAATTGTTCCATAAAAGATGCAATCATAAGAAATAATGTGGGACTTATGTATGTATGAATGCCCAGATGAATGAATATTAGGATTTATTTCAGGGAAGAAATCCAAGAACAGGGTCTAAAAAGGTATATGTGCTTCATGGAGATTTGAATACTCTAACTTTGGTCTTACACCTAAAAAGGAGGCCCAAATTAAGAGAGGACTTATGATTGGGTTTTACTCCTGAGAAGGAATCCCAAATCAAAGGTAAGTTAGGATTGGTTAAGAGAAATTAATACTGGGGATTACTCTTGAAAAGGAGGCCCGGGTTAATAGACTTAAAAAAATAAGGGACTTGGGGCTTACTGCTGAGGAGGATGCCCAAATTAGGGGACTAGGGATTATTCTTGAAATGGAAGCCCAGGTTAATGATTATGATTGGGGCTTACTCCTGAAAAGGAGGCCCAGGTTAATGAGTTCTCTCATCTTCAAAGGATGAGGTTGAATGAATGAAATATCAATCTTTAGTGACATAAAGATGTGTAAATAACTAGGTTTTGAGAGATATTTCACAGAATTCCTTTCAGATAAGGAAATCAAATCAAGAAATCATGCCATAAATGGATTTGAAGAGTGTCTTGAAGACTAAATCTTGAATAGGAGATGTGGAATGTCTTAAGAGGGGTGAAATAGGCAAGAAGGTCACCTAAAAAGTCAGGGGCGCACAAGTACTGGCAGGCGCGCAGGTACTGCGTGAAAAAGTAGGTCGGCGTGAAAGTTCGGTCGGCGCAAAAGTCTTGGTCGCGTAGGTATATCTGCGCGACACATGGGTACTTGCGTGATGGTTAACCAGTAGGGTAATACTTGAGCTACTCTTGATCAAAGCCTTTATAATCATCTTGAGGTTCTTCCAGAAGAGTGGCGCGCAGGTTCTATTGAAGGAGTTAGGTGGCGAGCAAGTGTGGCCATTTCCCTTAAGGGCTAGCCACTCAGGCACGCAAGTGTTGATGAATTTCAACACTTATCCCTTCCTCCACCTCTTTAGATCTTCCGTTCTAGGTAATAAATTACCTTAGAAGTGTTTTCGAAGCTTTGTGAAGATACTAGGGCGTCGGGAGCTCAAATCTGAATTCTGGAAAAAAATCCTCTTGAAATGGGGGGCCCACAGGGTCTATTTATAGGCTGAAGAAGACCCCAGGAGGTTATCCTTTAGGGCGCGCAAGTCACTTGCGTGACCATATGTGGCGCGCAAGTATACTTTCATGACAATAATGGAACTTGCGTGACCCTTGTGCATTTGAAGCCTTGTTCATTCCTTTTTCAAATTTTGATGTTTTCTTCAAAGGATGAATAAATTTGGACTAAGGTATTTCCCTTTTCCAATCTTTATATTCTGTGACGAAAAGGAGCATCAACAGGGTTAATTTGATATCTAAATAGATTCAAAATCCTATAAAAAATATGATTCATTACATCCATATTTCACATTTAATCCTGGGAATGTGAAATTTAGATTTTATACTAGTGGATTAAACCCATTCAGAAATTTGAGTACCAGTTATAAAATTTGTTTAGTTGTTCAAATCCCTTAATATATAACTCTATATATGTGTATTCAACAAAATTTCTTCATTTTTATGGTGATTATACCTAGAAAACAATTCCTAGAAATGAAATTGATGTATTCCAACCTCTAATTTAATAATTATCAGAGTAAAGGAATAACAGTGTTGATACATATGATTTATATACCATGAAAATGCTCAAAATGCATATTGATTTAATTTAGACCATTAGGGACTTCCCTGTACTGGGTAGCTTATATGGTTGGAACACTCAAGAAAGTTTGGATTTTCCAGTTTGTAATTTTGATTTTGATACTGAAATTATACCTTATAGTAAAAAATATATCTTCATGTTTCATCAAATATTTCTCGATACATCTCATATATTTCTATTGAATAAGTTAAAATTCAATGGAATCGATGATCATACACCACCTCCAAAGTTACATACATGTTCAGAAATATTGGAACAACTAGTAAATATTGAAGAAGTTTTTTCGAAGTTCCGTGATTTGAATGAAAGTGGGAAATGATTTTGAAGTGTATCATCATTTGAAATTGGAAGACAAAAAATGAAGGAAAGAAATCATATATTTCAAACTTCTATATTGATAATCCAATTTATTGTATCATAATATTGATGTTATACACATTCATAAGAATTTTTGTGAAAATTTGATCTTCACATTACTTAATGAGCATAGAAAATAAAAGGACTATATTAATGGTTTGAATGACTTTAAAATAATTAATATAAATCCTCATCTATGGATATATGAGAATAAAATATATGTTGCAATAGTTTTTACAATAAAAAATAAGAAGAAATCACTAGTAAAAAATTGATTTATACCAACGTGTTTTTCACATTGGTTATCTATAATCAGTGTGAAAAAATGGGTTTCCACATCAGTTATTAAATAAACGACATTGAAAATAAAACACTACAAAATTTCATGTCTGTTATTCAATAATTGATGTATAATTTGTTTTCCCATGTTTGTTATCGAGTAAACAGGGTGGAAAATAAAATAAAAAAAATCACATTGGTTATTCAATAATCAATGTGAAAAAAGGTTTTCCATTTCAATTATTAAATAACCACATTAAAAATATAATTTTCTACTTTGTTTATTAAATAACTAATTTGTAAATATTTATTATTTTAATCAGGGATAAGGAGGTATAATTTTTGTTTCATTCATTCATGTGAAAAATCTCATTTTTCTCTCACCCAGAGAACCATAACCCTTCTATCTTTGATATGTGGACTCGAAAATATTCATTCTTATATATGTGGCCTCAAATATCTTCATTATTTTATCCTTTTATTTTAATATATTTCATTTGGTATCCACATCCACCATCCACCATCACCATTCGTCAACTGCCACTCACTCTTCTTCTTATTTGTGTCTCACTTCTTGGTTCTAATTTCAATTTACGGTTAGTGTTTACTATTTCCATTTTCCATGTATTCAATCTATTTTTATTTTTGGTTCCATTTTTTCTCATTATCTTTGAGTTATTTTCCACCACCGTCATCTTCGGTCAACCATCGCTTGTGAATTCTTCCCATTCGTGTCGACTTCTCAATAATTCTTGTTCTAATATCAATTTATGGTTTGTGTTTATTATTTTTATATTTCATGCATCCAATTTATTTTAATTTTTTTTGTTCCAATTTTCAATTGATGTCACCTTATCTTTTAGTTTTCATTCAACACCATCGTCCACCATTACCCATCATCAACCACTGGTTACAACAGCTTTCCATTGGGGTCTCCTTCTTAATCATCTCGAGTTCAATATCAATTTATGCTTTATGTTTATTATTCTTCCAAGGTATTTGTATTTGTATTTTCAGTTCCAATTTTCCATTGATATTTCTTTTTATTCACTATTTATATTTCCAGCTATGATTATTTGCACATCTTATATTTTTTTAATTGATGAATGATTATTTTTAGATTAAAGATGGCGAAATTTTTTTATAAAATAATAATAATTTAATATTTTCAAGATTATATTTTTTGTTTATCAAATATGTTGTGTTTCTTTTTTTTTGAAATATTTTATGGTATTTTTTTATTATTTATAAAAGTAAATTTAAAATTAAATTTTAAGTATAATAACTTATTTTCAATTTTTGATATTTGTTATAGATAATAATGAGATAAATTTAGATTAATACACTTTGAATAAGTGGTGAATATGAGGAAGGTGTTGGTAATTTTTTTGAATAATCTAAATGAAATGTTCCAAATAATGAAATTTTTTATCCATGCTTGAAATTTTTAAATATAAAGAAGTTAAAAAGTATAGAGATCAAAGATCATTTAATTTGTCATGGTTTTAATCTGATTTACGACCCTTGGATTTTCCATGGTAAAACTGGGAAGAATTTTGGATCTATTGATGATGATTTGCAAGATAATAATTCTGATAAAATTAAATAAATTGTTCATGATATTGAAGTAGAGGCAATTGAAAAAGAACCAATAATTGAGTGTTTATATGGTAATTATAAAAAACCATTGTATCCAAGTTGTATAGAATTTAAGGCTTTATCAATGGTGTTAAGATTGATAAACTTAAAGGAAAAAATTTATGGATTGACAAGAGTTTTACATAGTTTCTACAATTGTTGAAAGATGTACTTACTAAAGACAATGATCTTCCAGATTAACATTATAATGAGAATAAAATATTATGCCTAATGGGTTTGGGGTACAAGAAAATACATACCTACCTGAATGACTATATGATAATAGGAAGGAATATGAATTTTTTTAGAGTTTCCTTTATGTGGGATATCATGGTATAAGTTGAAATAAAAATCATAGGTTGATTTAGAAGTTACACAGACTCCTATCAAGGAATTTTAGTATGTTCCTATAATTTCTCATTTTAAATGTCAATTTTCAAATTAAAATGATGCAAAATGGTTAAGATGGAATCCAGATGAGTGAATATGTGAGGTAAAATTATTTCATCTAGATGATTGTCCACAATAGAAGAAAATTGATCAATATTTTCCTATATTCATAAATGAAGTTAGAAATATCAAACTTGGACTGTGCATAAATATAATAAATTTATATTGAATACTTAGTAGAACACATAGTTCATGTCATATTTTATTGGTAATTTAAAACTTATATCTTGAATTTTGTATGAATTGAAAATATTTCATATTGATTTTAATGATCTCTAGACCAAGATAGCCTAGAAATGAAATTGATTTTTTCTTATCACCATTAATTGATGATTTGAAAAAAAATGGAGGAAGGTATTATGGTGTATGATTCTTATAAAATAGAATATTTTCAACTACATGTAATGATTATGTTCACTATAAATGAATTTCCATCATATGGAAAAAAATTGGATATAGTGTTAAGTGGCACAAAGATTGTCCAATTAGTGAACAATAGACTTCATATTATCAACTGTGACATGGGATAATGGGTCATAAAAGTTTTTTTTTCTATGGAACACTCTTATTAAAGATTAAAAAATGAATTCAATGGCTCATAAGAAGATGATATTTCTTTAAATACGTATTCCACTAATCAATATTTTTATATGGAAAAAACATTGATGTGATATTCAAAAAGACACAATAATCTGGTATTGATATAAATATTTGAAATAAAAGTTAAATATTGTTTAAGCTACCGTAGAAGAGATATCATGAGGTCAAACATGACATTGATTTCATACATTCATAGAAGAATATTTGTGATAGCTTGATTGGAACATTGTTATATATTTACAGAAAGAATAAATATGGGTTGAATACAATATTGGACTTACTCTCAAAGATAATGCGTTTGGAGTTATCTCCCAATCCTGATGGAAGGTGGACATACATGCCTCAAACTTTTCATACATTATCCAAGAGGTAGAAAATTAGGTTTTTTTAGTATCTTTATGATATCAAAGTGTAGTAGGGTTATTATTTAAATGTAAAAAAAATCTCACAAAAGGATCTGAAGTTGAGAAGTATGAAATCTCAAGATTTTCACATCATGATACAACAGCTCTTACCAATTTCATTGCATGGAATATTTTTCATCCATGTAAGAATGGAAATCATAATGGTGTTTTATTTTTTTAGTTCAATTTTTAATAATTTTATTAATCTAAATAATTTTAAGAATTTGGATAATGAAGTGGTTTCTATACTTTTTCAATTGAAAATGTATTTTCCTCCATATTTTTTTATATCATGGTGAATTTAATGGTTCATTTTGTGCAAGAAATAAATATTTTAGGATCTGTATATCTATATTGGATGTATCCTTTTGAAAGTCATATGAAGATATTGATGGGGTATGTTAATAATCCATATCAACCTGAATCCTCCATTTTTTAGAAGAATATTTCTAAGGAGGTTTCAAAGTTTTGTACAAGCTACTTATCTATAGTGGGGCACATTGGTTTGCGTATATCTTGGCATGAATGTGTCAGTTTTGGGGGAAAGGGGGTTCATGGATTGAAAGTAAAATCATTAATAGGTGAACAGATAAAGAAGGTACATTTATACATATTGAATAATATATATAATGCTCATCTATATATAATATTTCATATTAAAGTGTTAAAATCAATGTTATAAAAAGAAGAAAGATATGTGGATTTTGAATTAGCATAAAAAACTTGTTTTAATTTTTTAAATATAATTTTCTTGGAAGATCAGATGAATCGAAAACATTGATATGGTTCATGGATGTCCCAGTTTTAAATTTTATCACATCAACTGGGTATGAAATTAATGGATATATATTTCATATGAAATATTTGGCAACATAAGTGCTATTTGTAATAGTAGTGTGTCAGTGTTTGTAGAGGTAGTAAATTTTTTGAGTACCAAAGACAAAAACCCAATCTCCACATCAAGTGAATATTATAAAGTAATTTAAGAAATATGGGAGGTTGATTATATTAAATTTTAAGTTCCAGTTTTTAACTGAAAAAGGGTTATTAGTAAAAATTGTTTTAGACATGATGAATTTAGAATGACAATAATTAATCTAAATATATTGGAAGACACAGTTGATCCTTTTGTCATGGAAACACATGAAAAACAAATTTTCGATGTTCTTGAATAATCTGATATGCAGTGGTCCATCATTTTATAAGGAAAAAATAGTATTTGGTGATGAAAATTTGATGAATATGCTGATTTTTGTGAGAATCCTACTTTAAAGGAAAGATTAATAGATAATATTGATGAGAACATCATATACATAGTTTGTAAAATATGTAACCATCATGAAGAAGGAATTTGGAAAAACGATAATTTAGTAAATTTCTAATATTACAGGTGAATTATATTTATTTCTGGTTTAATCTTTTAAATTTCATAAAATTTTAGATATATTGGTTTTATTTTATTCATTAAAACACATATTATAACTAAAAAGTTAAATTTTTTATTTATATTAGTTAAGCTTTATTTATTTTTCCATATTTAACTTTAGTTAACTTATCTATTTTTTGATTTTATGGAAAAACAATTAATTTTAATCTAATATATTAAGTAAAAATAAAAAAAATTATAAAATAGTATATTAAAATAATATTCTTTTTTGTGTAAAAAATGATGTAATAAATTTGATCATTTTTACTAATCACTTTCTTTTTGGGGATTTTTTTCATTATTTTATTGTATTTTATCTCTCATTAATGTTGTCAAAAATTTTGTTAAATACTCTAACAAATATGAATAAAAATGTGTTTAGTTTAGTTTACTTTTTTTCTTGGATCATTTTTAATATATTCAAATAATATTCTTTTGGAGTAAAAAATTGTGTAATGCCTTGGATCATTTTTACTATTCACACACCACTTTTGTATTTTTTTTATTCATTTATTTAATTTCATCTCTAATTAATGTTGTTAAAATTTTAGTTAACAACTTTAATATATACTAATAAAAAAAATTAGTTTAGTTAAATTTTTGTTGGATCATTTTTATTTTTCGTTTAATTTTATATATACTAGTTAGATTTGTATATTTGTGTACTAATTGTTTGTTATTCAAACAAAATTTTTGGATTTTTTTTATTTGTTTATGTCATTTCAACTCTCATTAATTTTGTTATAATTTTAGTTAACTGTAACAAATATAAACAAAAATGTGTTTAGTTGAGATTATCTTTTGTTTGATCATTTTTATTTTTTTATTTATATTTGTATGTAATAGTTGGATTTTTATATTGGTGTATTAATTTTTTTATATTTGATTTGTAGAAAAATGGGAGATAAAACATCTAATCCACCAAATACTTCTAGGGAGGATCATACACATATATTTGGGGAGGACCATACACATACTCTTGTTTATGAGCCTCCTCATCCTTCTCCACAAGAGGCATATACTTCCACAGGTGAAAAAAGAGTTCAAGGGTTGGTAAAAGTGGAAGCACATGTTTACCAAAATTATTAGTTTCCCATAGCTGGGACCAAAGGATGCCAATTTTATTTAATTATAATGATATTCCAAGGGGTCGAAATTCAAAACAATTTAAGACTTTTATTATAGTGCAGGCTAAAAGAAAAGTTAGTATTTTGATTGCTGATTGAATAAGTCTTGACAATGTAAAAATATCTCAATTATGGGACATAGTTTTGGTAGAAATTTTTTTATTATTTTACTTATCATGAAATTTTTATACTAATATTGGTTTTCTCCATTCTTATCATGTGAAATAGAATATTCCTGATACTAGAGGAGTTAGGAGAAAATATTTTTCATTGGTTGTTAGGAAATTGAGGGATTTAAAATCAACCCTCACATTGCATTTTATTTTTTGGAATAGAGATCATCAAAATCCATGTGATATATATCCATTTCTAGATGAAGCTATATGGAATAAATGTTTTGAAAATATAAGACAAGACACGTTTTTGGTAACTGAAATGTTATATTTTAGAATTTTTTTTATATTAATGATGATATTAATGATTTCTTTATTATTAATTTATAGAAAATGAGGAGATCTCATCAGGAGATCTAATCTAGAAACATATACCCTCATACATTATCTCTTGGAGGGTATATGTTATTGGAAGAAGGGTATACATTATTGGAAGAAAAAATGATAGCTAAAAATTTTTAAAAATTGAGAGATAAGTCTCTAGGTTCCACAAAGTTTGACCCTCCCCCCCAGCTAGACATGAAAAATGGAAGAGGGATCAGATGAGAAATAAGGGAAAATATCTTATAGAAGAGTTGAGGGTTGTGTTTGAGAGAATTGTAAGATATATACTTTATTTTTTTATTTAATTTAAATAAATTCATTATAAATTGTGATTCACTGGGGATTTTTTAAAATATTTTATAAAGTAATATCTTTAGTAGTAGAACAGATTGGGTACCTTCATAGCTGAGAGTATGAAGGATATTTTAGTTACTTCAATGGGAAACACTAAACACCAGGGTCATGTATGATGATACCCAGCAGGTGTATCAGTAAAAAAAGTGTTTCCTCATTCTGAATCTTCTTCAATAGTGTATGTTTATAAAATAAAAATAGAGTTTTTTGAATCTAAAGTTTAGTACATTCATGAAAAGAGGGAGGATAGGATCAGAGCTTCGATACAGTCAATGTTTTCAGACATAAAAATTCAATTGTAGGTTGTTGATCCCACTCCTCCACCTCCACCTACAGATCTCACTCCTCCACCTCCTCATACTTATCCAACTCATACATGTCCTCCTATATAGCTTCCTATTTATTGTTATTTATATATTGGTAATATCTAGCATCATATTGTTTCATAAGGGGTGATATAATATATTGGCAATACCATTCATCATATATATATAGAGATAGATAATCATAGGGTCACTGTATAGGACATTATAGATATATCATCAAGAATACCATTTCAAATAGATGGTGTTAGTAAAGTTGTACAAATTATCAACCATTATTTATTTTTTCTATCTATAATTGTTTAAAAAATACCATAGAGGTATGTGTATATTATATCCTTTATTAAAAATTGTTGTTAAATTTATTTTAACATTTTAATGTTTATATATATTTATATTTTTTTACAAGAATAATTTAATGTTAAAGAAATAATATATAGAAAAAAAATATAGGTCATTATGACTTTAGATACAAATTTTTCTAGTCTAGATAGATAATCAACATATTAAAAAAAATCATTTTTATGAAATTCCAATGGAAGATAAATTTTTTGGGTGTGATATTACTATGGTGCTTTTTAAAAAATATATCATGGAGTCTATAACTAGAGATGAGTTGGGAATCAATATGATGTAAGTCATTTCCATTTAATTTGATTAAAATATATGTTTCTATTATTTTAATTTATTTAACCTTTATAATTATGTTTTTTATTTGTATTAGTTATATTTTTAAAAATTTTATATAGCATGAAATTACAAAATTATATGGATTTTTGGACCCAAAATTTATTTCACCTATAGCGAATAAAATGACCGGTGCAGAAAAAATGGTTTATATTGTTGAAAGAATTCAAAGGAATGTAATTATTAAGTATTGAAAATTTACTTATCTTCCAGAGTTTAAAACATATATCTCATAAATTATTTTATATATATTAATATAATAATCACTCACATTATATTTTTTTATATATTAGTGGCTACTATATGTTCGGTGTTTTTTCCAAGGGAGAAGGTACTTTACTAGGTATGTTCTATCCATAGTGGAGTAAGAGATAATTTTATGAATATATTGAACATGTAAGTTCGAATATTTGAATAATTTTATATATTATAATTAAATTTAAATTTTTTTCACGCATATTATTTCAAATAGGGCATGGAATTAATCTATATAGATAATAATAAAGTAGAGTTCAAAGATCAAATATGTAAAAGAAAAAGTGAATTTTCATTTATAATTACTAAATTTTGGTTGTAAGTACTAAAAATGTGATCTTGAGTTGAAAAATTATTTTAAAAATAAGTTTCATAAATAATGAGTAAAGAAACATGGATGTCACATTCTAGGATTTATTTTTTAAATAATTTCAATCGGGACAGTTAAAAAATTCTAGAAGTTTAGATTTTGTTATAAACTATTCCTTTAATTTTTCATTAGTTTTATTTAGAATATATGTTAAATGATTTATTTTTAATTTGTATCTTTTTATGACCCTTGGCCTTATACTGGAAAATATCTAAGACACATAAAAAATAATTGGTGAATTATTTCATAGGTCTGATTGGGTTTTACTTTTTTTAATATACATTATAAAGTTGAAAGTTTAAATTGTAAATGTTTGTGCTGCTACTATTTTTCTGTTTCTAATTTTTTGGTATACTCTAATTTTTCAATTTTTGTTTTTATATTATTCTGATTTACTATTGGTAGGGGATTAATTAATTGAATTTTATTTAAAAATATTTATATATTTTTCATCTTGGTTATTTTGTAACTAATTTGAAAATTTTAAAATAGAATTTACCACATCCTTATTTTAGAAAAAAATGACATGAAAAAATATTTTTCTCATCGGTTATATTAAAATTGATGTGAAAAAACTTGAATAATAAGCTTTTTCAAATCAGTTATATAAAAACCAAAATGAAATAGCAATTATGATAAACCTTTAACATCGGTTATGAAATAACGGATGTGATTAAATTTCACCAAAATTCATTCATAACATCCATTTTTATTAACCGGTGATAAAATATTATTTAAAACATCACCTATAATAACATCGTGTAGTAACTAAAGTTAAAATCCAAAAAATGATGTCCAAAAAAACTTTCTTCACCAGTGATATTATATTCCTTCAAATATTAAAACATGTGAAAGTACCTAATGGGTATTAAAGTAATATTTCAAGATTTTTTGACTTAAATCATCATCAGATACATGGATTAAAAATTAAAAAAATTTAGAGCAGTTAAAACCTTTGTAATTACATATATTATTACATAAAAAGGTAAATGTAGTTATACTGGAGTTTGTCATATTCTTTAGACAAATATGTAAGAAAATTTTATAAGTAATTGATCATGACAAGATTTATGAATGAATCATACTAAAACTTTTTGAAAATTTGATGATATTTCCCCCATCATATTCTACTATCATGGAGCATTTATCTCTGAATTTGGTCAAATAAACTAAATTTGGAGGTCATATACATTATAGATGGATGTATACAATTGATAGGTACTTTATTTATAAATTTTTATTCTTAATTAAACCATTATTTCCAATTCATTACATACATAGTGAATTATGTATCACTCATTGTGTTTTATAGAAACCTTAGTCATTTAAAATCATATATGAAAAATAAATCCCAAGAAGAAGACTCTATTTTTAAGGTTACCTGTTAGAGGAGTGTCTTACCTTTTATTATATATACTTGTATGATATTGATAAAAAAAATTAATTGAGCTAGATGTGTTGACAACATATCAACTCAATCTCACCCATACAAGAAAACAATAATCTATCCTATTATAGGCCAATGAGTTAAGAGGTCCTAAAATATTACATTTATATAAGTGGAATTATTATAAGCATGTAGATATGTTCTACTAAATATCTAAATCAAATATTTATTCATTTGAGAGCTAAGGATACAAACAAATAGACACGTAAGACGTTGAACATAGAATAAGATAGATATAGAAAAATTTATTAATAAAGAGACGATAGAATGGTTTTCACATCATTTAAGTTTATAAATACTTAAATTGATAAATATATATATATATATATATATTATGTTGAAATAAATTTTCTATAAAAGTAATATTTTTTATTAATTTTTATAGATCATGAATATTGATATTCGAGATGAATTGTTATAATATTATATGTTTTTTAGATCAGGTTCCTCTAAAGTATGCTAGTAAATTCAACACTTATAATGTGAATGGATTCAAATTTCATACAATCAATCAGGAATAAGGTTTAAAAAACAAAAAATAGTTTTATATTTATATTTTTCATACTGGAATACTATGGAAAGTTGATCGATATTATCAAATTAAATTACCATGGTCATTTTTTAGTTGTTTTATTCAAATTCATATTGTTAAATATTACTAGGGGTGTTAAAATATATTTCTTATAATTTACTATGGTGAAACAAATTGATTTGTATGATATGGGTGATGAAATGGAAGAATTAACTTGTGAAGTTGAGTCCCATCAGCAGTAAGAAATTTACTTATTCATCCATAATGATATGTAGAATATTGATATTTTAAGGGTGGATAAAGTAGAATAATTAATTATAGAGCATGATAATGATATTATTGAAGGATAAAATGATTTTATGTGAAGTCATTTATTAACCTATCAACTATATAAGTATTGTATTATTTATTTTAAATATTGTGAAACTATTATCGTATTTAAATTTTATTTTTTCATAAAGTGTTTAATTTTGAAAAACAAAATGTTATATTTTTTAAAAAAATATATGTTAAAAAACTATTTTTAATTTTTAAAATGATATAAATTCTGAGGAAAAAATGATTCAGTGATTGGAGTTGATTCACACTAGATGGTCCACCCATTATATATACATCATTGAATTTTCTTGATCATACCTCACTTGTTATATCTGACATTCCCGCAGGATCCTTCCTGATGGTATCCATCATTCCCTCTTGATCCCTTCTAATGGCATCATACATTTTCTTTATCTCCCTCTAGGTAGAAATTGGTACACTTTTTATAGATTTATTAGGTTTTCTAGGCATTGTTCATGCATCATGGGAGCAGGTAATCACTCTAGTTTCCTCATTGGGATATTGTAAGGGCGTGCTTATAGGTACAAATTTTAATGTGAAAAAATTATTTTATATTTTTATACTAATAGATTATTTTTTATCATAAAATATAAAAATAATAATATTATAGAGATAAACATTGATAGTTCATAAGTGTGAAATCTGAATGGAATGAGGATAGTTATACCATTTTATAGTTTTGGGGTCTTGATAGAGGATGTTGTGAGGTAAATTGAACAATTTCATAATCATTTAAAACACAAATTTTTATTATTTTTAAGTTGAAATATAAATATAAGTCATATTTTAATTTTAAAATAAATTAAATATAGGTTCTGGAAGAAGGGAGTGGATATGAAGATGGTGACGGAAGTGATTTTTCCGTCATCAAGAGGTAGTCATGAGGATTGATTTTAAACTCTATTTTAGTGATATTTTTTAATAACTAAACTCGGTACTTGTAACATATTATGTTTGATTAAACATATATAAACTTCAAACTTATTTTTTATTAATAAAAAGGAACACATCACTCACGGGTATCATATTGGATAAACTATTTTATGATGCAAGTATGTTTTATGTGAGGTGTATGGCATTGTTTGGGTGAATTTTCATTTCCAAAAGGGTGGTTTTCATGGGTTGGTAATTTTGAAATTTCATTATTCTGAACTATTATACTCATTTTTAAATTCTTAAGTGTTATGAATAATTTTTTTTGGTGATTTAAATCTTTTTAAATTTAAATGAATTGTGATGATGTGTTATGTTTTTATAATATGTAATTGCAGTTTAAAAGTATTTGGATTAAAGGAGTGATACATGAAATTTTTTTCATTCCATTTGTGAGGATAGTTCACTTTGAGTTTTATATATATTTAAAACTTGTAATTCAATATAAAAACAAATATAATATGAATAAATAATCATATTGGGATGTGTTTTAATGGTTTTTGATAATGAATTGTGATTTTGGATTGTTGTATTTATCAATATCCATGTTATTGTTACAATTAATTGTTTAATTTATTTATTAGGCTCCTAATATTTATAAAAAAAATCTTATCATACTTAATATAATCATTATATCATAAATAAATTAATAATGTTTGTTTTTTGTTGGTTTAATTTATATATATTTATGTTTTGTTTACAACAACATTTTTTTTATTTGTGATGGGTATTGTAATCTGATTTTTTTATACTATAATAACTAGAATCTTTTTAAATTAATTCTAAATGTTATTTCTATATAGTGGTAGTTTAAACTATGGTTATTCTATAATCAAAAATTAAAATGAAAAAACAATGCTAAAAAAGTAAAAACTATCGTGAAAATAACATGTTGTGACATTTTAATAAATTAACTATAGAATTGAAAAAATGCCATGAAATATTTCCTAACACTATATCTCACAATGGTTTCTTAAAACTATCATGAAATGATTTGGTAGAGATTTAAACCAATATTAAACACAAAAATAACCCCCCTATTAGAGGACCATTTTCCTATAGAGGATGGTGATGTGTGTGTTAAGTCTAGATCATATCTTAGGTAATCATATTTATGTGGTTATGTCTAATTAACTAAAGGTTTAATTGGAATATGGGGACTAAATAATTTATGGTTGAGTTAGGAATTGATAATGTCTAATTAATTATGTAATTATGTGATTAGTTTATGTGTTTCTACATATTTAGCAATTCTCTTATTATCTTGCACTTCTCTTCTTGATTTGTATGAATTTATATTAGTGAGCTATTTGTCTATGATTCTGTGACACTATATATATGTGGGATATAATGGCTCAAGGGTTTGGCACATGCTCCTATCATGGGTTTTGATGGAATAAAGTTATATCATGTACACATTTCCCTCATGTTGTGGTGTCCTAGGTTCATTTCATGTTTTGGGATGTGATGGATCATAGTTATATAATGGTTTAATGAGATTATGATGATAAGGTGATGTGGTGGTAGAAATGTGGTTATGACTTATAGGATGCATGGGTTTCATGAGGTGATTCTGATATTGTGGTGAGATGAAAAGGGTGAATAATGTGATGATGATGTTGTTGTGGTATTTATAGGGTGTAGTATGTGATGATATTGTAGTTTTATTTCTATGTGGCTGTTATAAAATGATTCTAATGAAATAATTTTGGTCCCTATGGGATTCTTGGGTGGGTAAGGATAATGATAAACCCACATCAAATATGGACTGGTAAATTGGTGGGATAGAATGGTTGTTGTTGGAATATGATACATCTTCCTTGATTATGATTGTTTAACTAAAATTGTTATTTATTCTATCTTGTCATACTTAGTTTCTTTCACACATTATTTTATAAGAACATTAGTTTCACATGGTTTTTTTAATTCTTTGAGATATGACCCTACTAAGTACTCAAAATTGCTCACCCCTCTAAAGTGTTTCAAAATCTATTTTGTAGGATAGTTTATGGGACAATGGGAACATTATTATTCAGGTACCTAGAGTAGAGATTAGGACTCGATCTAGTATTTTTATTGTTGTATTGTATATGTTTCATAAATTTGTATTCATTTTTGGAAACTTATATCTTATTCATTTTTATATATATTTGGATTATATTGGGGGATTAATTACTTTTTCTTGGGGACTTATAGGGTAATGTCTCCCATCCTTATGATAAAAACTCTTGATTCTAGTCATCAACTCATGGCCTATTGAAGGCAGGATTCAGGGGTCAATATTGTCTCCTCTATAAACCCAAGATGGGTTCCAATAGTGGAGAGTAATGAAAATTCAAAATATATTATTATCAAAGTAAGTTATTTTCCTTTTTCCAATTCCACAGTACACTCTAAAAAATATATTCAGCACTTATAACTTATAGAAAATTCACCTTATTCAATCCATTTAACTTCCAGGTCCATGAAAAATCTAAAAGTATATGTGGATTCATCATAAAATCAATAACCAAAGATTCACCAAAACTCAATGGATTCAATTTTTAGTTCTAAAACATGGGTAACTTCTATATACAGAATCAGGTAACCTAAAAACAAATCCTTCAGACCCATAATCTCATGATTCATAGATTTATCTTTAATTTCTTCTAAAAAATATTATCACAAATAAGGTTGAAAAAAATACAATACCTTCACCAATTCCATGGGTTCTTAAGAATATATTATAGATAATAGTTTTCTTCAAAAGTTAAATTTAGAATCTTACATATTAGATCAATGATACTAACACAAACTAAAAAAACTAATAACATTGATTGATTTTTTGATGTTCTTAAGGTTAGGTCATCCTGAATAAAATTTCCCCATAGGATAAATTTTTTACCTTGTATAAGAAGATTAATATTATTTAATGATGAACTCAATTTCTTAAAATCTCTTATATTTTAAAGGCTAGCTGAAAATTTCTTCAAAAATATAATATTAGAAGGGACTAAAAAAGTATAATATTTTTTATTAACATGAACAAGATCAATATATTAATTAGACATTTAATAATTGATTATTATAATTTTCGTAACTATAATTGGGATTGGTTTTGGAACATTGGAGGATATTTATTTAAGAAGATAAAATTATTTGATCATCATCATCCAAAATTTAAAGTTGAAAGAAAATCACTAATCAAGAATAAAAGGCTAAGAAAACCCCTAAAAGAACCCCCCAACTTTTCATAAACTCCTAAAATTATTTTCTTACATGATGAATGATTCATGAAATTAGTTTTACCAATTCAAAATAGGAAACCATGATTTTTCATCATCATGGATAAAAAAATCATATCATTGTAATTCCCTCCAGCCATGAAAAACCTCTATTTAACTTTTCTTTTCCCTAACTTTATGTATAAAATATTTATTTGTGATTACACAAGATTGACCTTAGTAACTCAATTATTTATTAATAAATTTACTCAATATTAAATGTGTCAACAATGAAAGTAACAATAAATCATTAATCTCATAAAACGCATCAATTCTATAGTGAGGTAAAATTTTAATAATTTATACTTGATCATTAATGGTACCTATTTAGTTTTCAACTAATTTATTCCCCATTAGGGATTTAAAGGAGCTGTTGTGGGTTCTTTCAAATGATATTTGGTTTTGGATTATTTAGGCGCAGTAGAGTGGTTGACCAAGGTTGTCTCTAAAATGAGGAAGTAATTTAAAACAACATATTTAAGGTATTTTGAAAATAAAATTAAATAACTTAAACGCACTACATGAAATTATGGGGGGTTGTTTATCATTTATAAAACTAGAATATTTTCCTAGAAGAATTTTTCTTCTTTTTTGTTTATATTTTTTAAATGAATTTCGATTAAAAAGACACAACAATAAAATTTATTTTTAGAAAATATTTTAAAAGGTGAAATTGATATAACCATACCTATTAACATACTTATTAAACATTATAATTTAAATTAATATTCAATTAATGATAATCCCCTAATTTTCTAACCCTTGAACCCTACAGGAGCTAACTTAACTAGAAAGATGAAAAGAGTTAAAACCTGGGCTAAATTTGGAACATGCAATCGCAGCACCCTACTTTGATAGTCATTATAAGGATAGATTATGGTCAGTGGTTAATTAGGTAAAATACCCACTTTGAAAATGAGGATTAATTGAGCTTATGTATTGTATTTTTACTCTACAAATTTATCCCATGTGGTCTTGTTTTACCGATTAATTTTGTGCTCTCACAATTTTCACAAATTCTCAACCTCGTGTGTTTTTTGTGTTAATTGTTCAATTGATTTCTTAGTTTATTTTAATTTAAAAACTCAATTAATATATCATATTAATTTAATTACAGTATCTAATTGATTCAAAATAAATTAATTAATAAGTTAAGAGGTAAATCGATCACTAATAAAACTACTCTTTCATGGGTGGTGTGCTCATCGTAGAAACTAATTGCATTTGCAAAGGTTTAGAGAGGGTATAACATAATATCATTTATACTATTTATTTCCAGACCCAAATAGGAATATTGAATAATAATATAATTGAACAAAATATAATAAGACATAAGAAATTTAAGTGTAACTAAGAATTATATTACGCAAGCACAGACATTACAATGCGAAGAAGAAGAAGAAGGCTTTGATGAAGGGATCATTTCTTCAAGAGATACCCTTATTGAATTGCTTAGATAATTGTATTTAAACCACTTATCCTATTACTTAAATTTTCTAATGCACGTCCCAATTCATACAAATGATAAAAACACCAATTTATAGAGTGTAGGGGAGTCTAGGTTTAAATAAGTTTCAAGTGTGAATGGAGAAGTTCGTCCAAATAAATTAATCCAAATTGCACTCCCTGTTTGACCACCAAAATGCGTAAATTATCTGTCCTTACAGTATAATTATTTGTTCTAAAATGATTCCTCGATATCCTCTCAAAATTTTGGCCTAATACAATTATTTATAAAGAAGTTATGTTTCAAATACATAATTGATTTCCAATCTGTCTAGTCCTATCATTCTTTGACTTCAGGGCCCATTAAGTCCTATCAAGTGCACAATTTAGCTCATATGTCCTGAATTAAAGTTTTATAAATATAATTCAGGAACACACTTACAAAATATTAAATTCAAATAATTCAAATAAAATTATTTATGTTCAAAATACTGTAGTGAATTTTTAAAGGGTAAAACTAGAATTTTCAACAAATTTTAAAATGAATGATCTAATACCAAATATTTTATAAATAAACATATTTAACACAATGTGAGGAAATTTTTTAATTTATTGTCCATAAAATATTCAACAAAATTATTTTTCATCAACTCTCCCACAATTACCCTTTTTCACTCCTGGACAAAACCTCATATCATGTATTTTAAAAAATTATGACAAGTAAACATCAATATAAAATCAAAAAAAATTATAACACATATCCTTGAGATCCAACAATTCCACACCAAGAAACAAAATATATAATTCCTTATAATAAATAATTATTTCATGTTCTCCATTTATATCATTCAATATATTTCTAGTTCATTTATCCTCCCTTGCACAAAACACTTACCTCACTTGAATTTTCTCTTATCACACAAATGTAAATTTTTCAGTAATATATTTCTCATCCAAACTAATACAAGGGTCACCATAGGATTGATAGATTCCTACATTGCCACCCAATGTGATTCAAGGACATATTTTTATCATGGGGACTTTTCAGGGTTGTTCTATGTCTTTTGGTTGGTAGGATTTAGATGTGAAAAATTATGAGGTTGAATGAGGAGGGATTGACTCTTTTTGAAGAAAAATCGCATTATTATAATTTTCACTTAAATATGGTCTCATTATCACTCCCTTTCGTATCAGTTAATCTCCATAATCATGAAAAGTCATGCAAAGTTTACACCATTCATCATTTCAGCAACAAAAAATGTCAATCTTCTCAAACATAGTTTTTTTTGTGAAAGCTCCAAATAGGCCCAACTTTCTTTCTTCATTGGAAGCTCCAGAAAGGCACATTTTATTTTATCATGAAAGATCTAGAAAGGAACAACTTTCAACAGAATTATTTTTTCATTAGTAAACAAATCTCTTCAGAATTTAATTTTCACCTGAAATATCACAAAATGTGGTATCAGAACACAAAATAACTTCCCCATCCTTAAGTTCAACTAGATTATGCAATTTCACTTCAAGAGTTGGTTAGATATGGAAAATTAGCCTGTAATGTGTCTAACCTAATAGGATATTCATAGATTCTAAGGTCTAAAAGGATTAAATGTTCAAGGTATTCCATTATAAAAATGATTCTTTGAAATATGGTCTTTAATACCAAACAAATTCCCCAAAAATGTAAAACACAATTACCTCAAACCCTCATGTTTTGACAGAAATAAATCAGATTCTGGTTAAATCAAGCATGGTTTAGTTCTCTCAAGAAGTAAGGTAAATGTAATTAATATGAAAATAATGGTTCAAAGGCCTCATAGAAAAGTTATTTCAAATATAAAGATAGTGAGATGTGGCATGGTATTCAAAATTCAGAGTATTTTTCATGAAATTACTAAAGATTTGAACTTGATACAAAGTCATTTTCAGCATTCATTTAAGTTCAGTTTCATGGGATAAATTATTTCACTTATTGATATGGATTTCAAAATGGTTATGAGAATTATTATAGCTCAAAAGTTTCAAAAACACACAAAAAATTGAAAAATAAACACACAAATTTTAAAAAACACACAATTTTTTTATAAACATTAAAAAATAGGAAAATAATTGAAATTAATAAACTAAAAGGTTCCCTCCCCCACACTTAAAATATTAAATTTTCCTTAATTTGAACTCACGAGATTATATGTTCACATGAAATTCATAATTTCAAATAGGAAAAATAATATAAAAGTGAAATTGTTAGGAATATCCTGATATTATTAAGTGATGATGGGGTCATCCAATGTGATGAAATCCACTACATCAGTAGAAATTCCCTCAATGTATTGCTTCAAATATTCCCCCATTGACATTAAAGCTTATTCAAGTGTCCTCTTGTGTGATCTCCGCAATGGGTTTCTTGTATGTTGTCCTCTAATCCCATAGTGTATCATTCAAGTTCTTGCTCTAATCCTTCCTATTCGGCTAAACAGTTTTCACCAAAATTTGTTTCAACTCATGATTTGAAACCTCAGCCTAACCATTTGTTTGGGGGTGGTATGATGTTGATGTTTTATGTGTCACCCCATACTTAAAAAGGAGGGAAGTAAAATTCTGATTGCATAATTGTGTCCCTTGGTCACTGATGATGGCCTTTGGTACACCAACCCTACAAAAAACCTGTGTCTTGACAATTTATACTACAACATGAGAATCATCAGTCCTGGTGTCCTTAGCCTCCACTAATTTACTCACATAATCAAAAGAAACCAAAATATATATAAAACAAAATGAACTTGGAAAAGGGCCCATAAAATCGATTCCCCAAACATCAAAATTCTCACAAAATAATATAGGTTGTTGGGGTATCTCGTGTCTCCTAGAAATGTTTCTAGTGTGCTGAAAATGAGTGCATGACTAACAAAAAATATGAGCATCATGGAATAAGCTAGTCCAATAGAGTCTAGAATATAAGACTTTACTAGATGTCTATTGGGATCCAAATTGTCCTCTATATGAAAGTGTATGGTAGAAGTTTAGAACATACTCAAACTCAGGATCAGGAACGCACCTCCTAATAACATTATCACTACACATGCACCATAGGTAGGGGTCATCCCACACATAAAACCTAGGCTCACTCTTTAATTTTTGGACTTGATGTTTCTTTAAATTTGTAGGAATTTCAAAGGCCACAAGGTAGTTAACTAAATCAGCATGCCATGTATGCATACCTGAGAGTGCATAAAGATTCTCATCGGGAAAAGTTTCCCGAAGTGGTACTTGGTCTAAGGTGTCATCCTCAAGTGTGTGAGTTATCCTACTCATGCGGTCTGCCACCAAGTTTTCTGAACCCTTATTTTCATTTATCTCAATATAAAATTCTTGAATAAGGATCACCCATAAGATTAGCCTGTCCTTTTCATCTGGATTCTTCAAGGGGTTCCTTAGAGCTGCATGGTCAAAAAAACTACTTTAGATCCCAATAATTATGAACATAATTTATCTAAAGAAAATATAACAGTAAGAAACTCATTTTCTGTGGTTGTGTAGTTTTATTGGGCTGAATCCAGTTTCCTCAATGCATAGGAAATCACATGTGAACATCCCTCCACCCTCTGAGATAAGACATCTCCATCCGTAAAGTTGGAGACACCACACATAAGCACAAAATAAATCTCCCACCATGGGTGTTGTATGATCGGTGGAGTGGTCAGACACTTCTTTATATCATCAAAGGAAGCCCTAAAAAATCATCAAAAACAAAATCAGAATCCTTTTGAAGTAATCGTTGAATAGGAAGAGAATCTTACTAAAATCTTTGATAAAGCACCAATAAAATTATGCATACCCTAGAAAATATCTAACATCGTGCACGCATGAAGGATAGGGTAAGGATGAAATAATATCTACCTTATATCTATCAACCTCTATCCCATGTCTTGACACTACATTCCCTAAGACAATTCCATGCTCTGCTGTGAAATGACACTTTTCAAAGTTCAAGACCAGATTCTTCTCAATACAAAGATTCAACAGCTCTCTCACATTAGTGGTACATTCATCAAATGAGGATCCATATACTGTAAATTAATCCATAAATACCTCCATTAAGGTCTCAATAAAATCATAAAAAATACTCACGACGCATCTTTGGAAGGTACCTGGGGCATTACAAATCCCACATGGCATCTGCCAGTAGAAAAATGTGCTGAAGGGACAGGTGAATATAGTATTCTCTGGATCCTATGGAGCTATAAAAACCTAAAAATATCCATAAAATCCATCCAAGAAACAATAATTTTTCTTTCTATCTAGTCTCTCGACTATTTGATCAATAAATGGGAGGGGGAATGGTCCTTGCGAGTGGTTTTATTTAGTTTCCTATAATCAGTACACACAAGCCAACTATTTTGCACCCTCATTGGAACTAACTCATCTTTCTCATTTTTAATGGCAGCAACACCACTTTTCTTAGGAACAACATGAATAGGACTCACCCACTGGGAATCATAAATGCGATAGATTATACCTGCCTCGATCAATTTTTCAACCACTTTTTTCATAACTTCCAGAAGAGTTGGGTTCAATATCCTTTGTGGATGCCTAACTGTCTTAGCCCTATCCTACAAAAAAATCATATGCATAAAAATAGAGGGGCTAATACATGATATGTTACCAAAGGTCCACCAAATCACCCAAATGTTATTCCTCAAAATATTCAAAAAAATATATTCATGTTCAAAAGGGATCTTGTTAGCAATGATAATAGGTAATCTCTCACCAATCAACAAGTATGAGTATTTTAGATTTGGTGGAAATGGATTGAGTTCCAATGAAGGGGGATATGTATGGATGGATACAATTAAGGAACTAAAATATGTGCATAAATAACATTAGTATCACAATATTCATCATCAAAATCAGAGAATAGTTCATCAAATCCATCAGCATACTCAACATCCATGTCATAATCAAAGTGAACATGATCAAAATAAGAATAGGAATCCATTTCAAAATCAAATCTAAGAGAGTTTTGTGCATTTGAAATAGGTGTTTAAGTGATCATATACATCAAACTGGAACCAATACTCATAATATCCCTAAGAATAGAACAATAAAATTCTATGGGGTTTATATTTGGTGGTTTAAAATAGGAGATAACAAAAGAATAATGGTCCTCTGAGGGGTACTTCATGGATTGCATAACATTAAATATAAAAACTTCATCTCCAAACTCAATGGAAAGTGTAACATCATAGACATTTATTACTATTTTAGCATTTTTTAGGAAATTACTACCTAAGATAATGAGATCATGAGAACTTACCTAGTCATCCTTCATGTTAAGCACGCAGAAATCTATGGGAAAGATTGTAATGACCCAGGTATTTATAGAATAATAATTTTTTTCATTTCTATTAATATTTATGAATTAGATATTATTTTTACATTAAAGTGGATGATTTTGATAATATCGTACTCAACATGCAATAACGGGTTTCATTGAAATCTTATGTTTCACACAACTTTGAGTTATACCGAAAAATAATATAATAATAATATTATTTTAAATGGTATTTAACGCCTAGTCGTTGTATTTTTGGGAATGAACAGAAATAACTAAAATATTATTATAAATGTTTTTTAAATGTATTTACATTTATCTAATAAATTTTATATGCTTAAAAGAATAATGAATTCGATTTTATGCAAGAAATACTCTAATATTTTTAAAAGGTCGTTTTAGCACCTTTTGATGGAGAACCCTTTTAAAATCTATTTTTTGACACATTTATATGTTATATTTGAAGAAATAAACTTATTATTTAGAATAGAAATATCAAAATTTACTCTGGAGAAATTTCTGGTAATTTTCTGATAAAGTTTATTTTTTTAATGAATAGTGAAAAATATTGCATTTTAATTTAAAACTACATTTTCATATAATTTATTTATATAGTTATATTTTTATTTTAGTTGGTTTTAAAGTGTAATTTGATTATATTTCTATCATTAAATAAAATTCTGGTCATTGGAATTAATTTTACTTTGAAATTGGACATAAACACGTGTCAATCTTTTGGTAGTTTTTACTTCTTAAAACCACTCTTTTTGGTTTTGACAACGGGAATTAATTTTAAATTAATTACTAGAAATTTTGTGTTTTGAATTTGGAAAAATGTATTCCATATTTTTAATCACTAGGTTTAAATTGTGTAAATATGTACCTTTTATTTTTAGGAATTATGAATAGTAACTTTAGTAATTATTTTATTTACCATGATTAAATGGTAAATATGGTAAATAAGGGTAAAAAATTACATTATAATAATATAAAACTACCCTAACATGTGTCTTAATCCTATTGGATGAGATATTTAAGACCATGGGAATACTTGGGTAGATTTTGGGACCCCATGGAGCCACATGGATGTGAAAATGACATTTTAAAAGAATTAATTTAAAGTAAAGAAAAATGTAACATAAACATGTATATTTTATTAAAACAATTTTTATATAGGGTTATATAAGTGATATATTCTACTATAAATATTCATTATAAATATAAAGATATTTAAAACATCATGGTATTTTATTTATAATATTTATACATCAAATAAATAAATATATTTATGACATAATGATGATTTAGTGATTACCTTATTAATGAATGATTTAAATAAATGAGATTATAAATATTAAAATAAATTTATTTTAAACCTTTTTACACCATAAAAAATTTTATGGATGGTTATTACATGTTATATTTTAATTAATGAAGTTTTTTCGAATTAATCAAGTTTTTATGGATTTTTAAAAAGTCATGATATGAATAGTATAAAAATTGACATAAACGAGTTTTTAAAACAAATAATATTTTATTAAATGATATAATAGTCCAAAATATCTAATATTATACCAAATTACTTATATAATATTTAAAATTTCATTAATTAATCACTTGATGTTCTATTGGTATTTTATAGTAACTATATTAACTATATAGTATGAAAATACAAGAAGACATGGTAAGAGTTAAATTAGTTAACTAAGGGTTAAATCTAAAGGATAAGGTTAAATTTGTGACCTAGAATTATATAAAACCTATTTTTTGAGATTTTTTCATCTGAAAAACATCTTATATTCTAAATAAATTACTTTGGAACCATTTGTAATCGAAAATAATTTTATAATAAAATAATACTTCAAAACTTTCATAAAGTGTCCCTCCTCCCTATTATAAAAGGGAATCACCTATACCCATTTAATCACACCTCTCAAGCCCATTGGATCATCCAAACTTTGCACAAATAATCTTCCAACAAACCTTTATTACTCATTGAATCCTTACCTTGGGAATAAGACAATTCAAGAAAGCCTTTTGGCTCAAATCAAAGGGAGTTATACGTTTTAAGAGGTAATGTCTTCTCTAAAGTTCCTTTACATTATTTTACTTATTCAATCTCTATTATATTATTATTATTTGATTACATAATAAAAAATTATATTAAATATACTAGTATTTTTTTATGAGAATGATTAGAACTACACTTACACACACTTTCATCTAATGGATATGAACATACTGTTTTTGTGGACAGTGAACTACTACCTCACGAAACGATGATTGTTCAATTTTCCCCCACCACCTCTCATGGTGGTCATTATGATGGTAATATATTTATATATGATATATATTATATTTATATTTTCTATATGCTTATGTATTTTTATTTGAATCATACTTTTTTTCTTTCCATAATGTGTAAATACTATAATTTCATTTGAGGATGTGCGGACTACCGCCCCTTCAAAGTGATATGAATCGTTCATGCCATAAATGGAACATATAAAGAATGGAATTAATTAAATTATGTAATGTATATAAAATATTATATTATAATTGAATTATAATATACCTATTTATCATTTACTTTTCATTCCTTTAAATATTAAAAATAAATGAAAGTAGTGTTTATGTGTATGTACGGCTTACCATCTCCATGAATGGTGAATTTCATTTCTTATCTCTAAATGTTATGTGCTATTATAAATACATATATATACTGGATATATATGATATTTAAATCATGAATATCATTCTAGAGAAAATTTAATTTTGACCACATGGACAATTTTTAATTATAACAAGTTTATTTTTGACTCAAGTACTGAATATCAACAAAACAACCAATATTAACTTAAATAATTATGTAATGTTTATAACATGGTAATAAGTTATATAAAAGGAATAATAAACATAAAAAAGGTTATTAAATAAGTATAAATTAACTTAAGTTTATTATTTAGGAATACTAAGGAACATACATGATGATTCGGACTCAAGGTAAGGGACTACATCTCAATCTCCTTTCATTGAGTCATATCTTGATATTGTGCAAATTTATTATCCTATAAGGTGTATGTACTACCATTTGACATATTATATCATGAATATCTTTATTCTCATGATATTAATGGTTTAATTTAATGTTATTATTTAATTATTTTTATTCAAGTATTTTCTCAAGTGGTAAGGGAGTCTTTAACTAAAACATTGTTTTAAATGTTTTAAATATTTAATCTTCTAAATATTTCTAATTAATGTCCATGTTTTAATAATGGCTTTAAGGACTTATTTATATAGACATTAATTATTTATTTTAATTCCATTAAAATTTTCAAAGTGGTATGGCACACTTGATTAAAAAATATCTTTATTAAATGTTTTAAATGGTTTTGGAAATGGATTGTATATTTAAATATATTGAATTCATTTATTATGATTGATGAGTTAAATGTTGATAATTTCAATCTTTTATGTGTTATGATTGCGTAATGGTACTTCAACATTTTACGGGTGGTTGCATGATAAACTAAATATGGGTGGTTCTATGGTAAACCTAGGGTGGGTGAGCCCGAGATAACTCTCCAATGCATTAGGTAACATGACAGAGGTAAACATTAATGTTTCTCCTAAGAGATTTAGAGAATATACTGTGATGGGTATTCCAAATGTAACTCCCTACATAGCTGTGAAATCTACAGTGTAAGTATGTTATGAATTCCAAAAATTACCTTTATGATTTATGATTACTATGTGTTATTCATAAATATTATGATTTCATGAGTTATATTAAAGAGATTATGTTTTATGAGTGAAAAGTATGATTTCATTGATTTGTATGTATTGATGGACTAATGTTTTCTTTCCTTATTTTATAACCCTTACTAATATTTTTTTCCCATCCCATGTTTTTGAAATATTTTTCATAGGGTATAAGGATGGGTAAGATAAAGGAATAATTCAAGAAGTTTTTATCAAGAAAATAATTCTTTTTTTATTTAAAGAGTTTTTTTATCATGAAAAAAATGGATAGAGTAGAAGTGTCTAATTTCTAATATTTGAAATGTAATGTAATATTTATGTCCTAATTCTCTAAATCTCTAAACTTGAAAATATCCTCAATGTGAATTATTGACTTAACTCTAGATTATGTAATGTCTAAGGCTCGGACCTTATAAAGAACATGTCTCTTACCCGAACAAGTACATCCTCAAGGAATACTGCTAGATATATTATAGATCTATTCTCCAACAGCACCACTACTCTCATCAACTTCAACTCACCAACCTATAAAGAATATGTTTCACATTTATGGAAGAACATAAATCATATAAATCATCAAAAAAATGAAACTCCCCTATAGTGCATGGGATAGTGAATGTCTTAGGATCCTTGCACTATGTTAGCATTGCATTAGTTAGAGTAATGAGTGATGACACCTTTTTTTCAAGATTTATCCTCTCATTTCCCTTGATCTCTCTTCTATTTGTACAAAGTTATTTTAATAATTTGACATACCTTGGTATTTTCTTAATTTCCTCGATAAGGGGGATGTTTATCTCTATACGCTTGAATGTGTCTAAAACCTCCTTTTTCATCACCTCTGCATCCATATTCTTGGTTTGTACTACTCTATTTGGAAATGGAAGTGGTTTAGAAGGAATATCATAAATATTTTTCTTACCTTTATCTTTCTCCTTGGGTTTCTCATCAGTTGGTGTGGAATGGAGCTTCTCCAAGGCTGAGGTGAATCCCGGTGGAACAATTAGTATAGATTTATCAGTTTTTTGATTCCCTCTTCTCAATGTGATGGAATGGACATTCCCCTTGGGATTTGGAGTAGGTTAGGAAGGTTGATTTCCTAAATTCTTACTTACCAGTTCATGGAGGGTAGTGGAAATCTGACTCATTTGAGTCGTCAACTCTCTCAACTCTGAACCTTAACTCTTTAGTTTATTCTATTGATTAAGAACAATTTGTTTCAAAATATCATTAGTATTAGAATCTACCTTTGGTTGAGAATTACCTTGTTTTTGAATTTTTTATTCTTGGGATTCAAATATCATTTGGGGTTATTGGAAACCATGTTGGTAAGGTGGAGGTTGCTGGAAGTTTTTTTGAAAAATGGGCCTTTTTGTTGTCCAGATCCATACCTCATGTTCGATTGATCATACCACCATTGGTTGTATGTTTTTGAAAAGGAATTGTACTTCTTATGAGGATGTAGTTATTGCTGCTACTAATATGGTCTCCCAGGAAATACAGCAGCGCAATTCTCTATCTCTTGTAATTGAGGTAAACAGTCAGTTGGGTGGTCTGTTTCAGTTCAAATGCCACAAGTCCTCGAAGGAGTGGGTCGGTATGTCATTTGACCCAAAGAAATATTCCTTAACATAATGATTAATTCTTCCAACTTGGTATCAATTAAATTACTCTCAATATAAGAAGGAATTACCTAATGTACTCCCTAGACATGTGGTGTACCTAGATCGCCAAATTGTTGGGAGTTTTCGGCCATTTTATCAATAAATGCATGTGGAGCTACTGGTGTCTTATCCACCAATTCTCCTCCAGCCCCGACATCCAACATTATCCTCTCCATAGGTGTTCTTATTTCATATAAGTACTGGATGAGTAGTTTCTCACTGGTTTGGTGATGTGGTCAGCTTACACGCAAATTCTTAAATCACTCCCATTACTCATACATTTACTCCCATTGGGCATGCTTGATCCCCAAGATCTCTTTACAAATGGAAGTGGTCCTTGATTCAAGAAAAAAATATCTACAAGATAATATGCTTCAAATAATTCCAACATGTTGCATATTTAAGTTGTAAATAATACATCCAGTCTTTTACAGCTCCATCAGGTGAAAATGGGAATGCCCTTAGTTTTATTTGATCTTCAGATAAATTTCCTATTTTAAGGGTTTAGAAAACCACATTAAATTATTTTAAATGTTTTTTTATCATCACTATATAATCCATGAAACTTTATAATAAGATTAATTAACTCAGATTACAATTCAAAGTCTGATTTGAGATTTGGGTATGCAATACAATTTGGTTGATAGTTAATGTCTAGTGCATCCAACTCTCGAATAGTTCAATTAAGTTCATTGTTATTTTTTTCATCCATTGGTTCTTGTTTTATGTTTGAATTTAAATTTCTTCCAATTTCAATGTTACTAGAATGGTGGAATTCTTCAACTAGTTGAATGTTGAAACTTCTCATAGACTGAGAATATCTGATTTGAGCCATAAGGTTACGTTCAATCTCAGGGTCAAGATCTAAGAGATCCTAGGGATTATTTCATGTCATAAATCAATAAAAGATAAAAAATAAAGAAAATTGGACCATTATAAAATGATATAATGTTTTATTTTATGGTCTTATAAAAAGAAAAGAAGATAAAAAAATAAAAACTTGAGAAAGGGGAAAGACAAAAGAAATAGGAGAAGAAAATAATAAAAATGAAAAATAAAACAAATACCTCTAATTGGTTGAATAAATTACTTGAATATTTGGAAATTGTGACAATTTTAAAGGCCCTATCATGGGCTCTTTAAAATGATATTTGGTTTTGGGTTATTTAGGTGTAGTAGAGTGGCTGACCAAGGTCATCTCTCAATGGAGGAAGTAATTTAAAACAACATATTGAAGTTATTTTGAAAATAAAATTAAATAACTTAAACACACTACTTGAAATGATGGGGTTTTTTTTATTGTTTATAAAACTATAATAATTTTTCTGGAATAATATTGTATTTTTTGTTTCTTTTTTTGAAATGAAGTTCGATTAAAAAACACAACAAGAATTTTTTTTTAGAAAATATTTTAAGGAGTAATCAATATAACTATACCTCTTAACTAACTTATTAATCATTAAAATTTAAATCAATATTCAATTAATTATATTCCTATAATTTTCTAACCCTATAACCCTATGGGACTTAACTTAACTACAAGGATAAAAAGAGTTAATCCCTAGTCTAGCTTTGGAAGATGCAACCGTTGCACCCTGCTTTGATTATTGTTCTAAGGATAGCTTATAGTCAGTGGTTAATTAGGGAACATACCCACTCTATAAATTAGGATTAATTTATCTTAGGGATTTTATTTTAACTCTACAAATTTATCCTGTGTGGTATTGTTTTACCAATTAATTTTGTGCTCTCATAATTTACACAAATTCTCGACCTCGCATGTTTTTGTGTTAATTGTTAAATTGGTTACTTAGTTTAATCTAATTTAAAAACTAAATTCATGTATCATATTAATTAAATTAAATTATATCATTGATTTAAAATAAATTAATTAATAAGGTAAGAGTTAGATCGATTACTAAGAAAACTACTCTTCCATGGGTAGTGTAGTCATTGTAGAAACGAATTGAATTTACAAAGGTTTAGAAAGGGTATAACCCAATATTGTATCTAATATTTATTTCCAGCCCAAATAATAAGATTAAATAAGAATATAATTGAACAAAATAGAATAAAATATAATAAATTTAAGTGGAACTAAGAATTATATTATGAAAACACAAACATTACAACACGAAGAAGAAGAAGAAGAAGGCTTCGACAAATGGATCCTTGATTCAAGAGCTACCCTTATTTAATTTATTTGATAATTAGAGTAAAACCACTTATTATATGACCTCAACTTCCTAATTCACGTCCCAAACCCTCCAAATAATAAAAACACTAATTTATAGAGTGGAGGGGAGGCTAGGTTTAAAGAGGTTTCAAGTGTGAATGGGGAAATTCAGCCAAATAAAGTTGTCCAACTTGAACCACATGTTTTACCACCAAAAACAGTGAACTATCTATCCTTACATAAGGATGATTTGTGCTAAAATTAGTCCTATATATCCTCTCAAAATGTGGGCCTAATCCAAGCACCTATGAAGAAGTTATGTCCCAAATACAGAACTGATGTCCAATATCGAGAGTCCAGTCTATCTTTGACTTCATGGCCCAGTCGAATCAAATGCACAATTTAGCTCATATGTCTTGAATTAAAGTTTTATAAAATTAATTCAGGAACAAACTAACAAAATATTAAGTTCAAATAATTCAAATGAAATTATTTATGTTTGAAATACTACAATGAATATTTAAAGGGTAAAACTAGAATTTTCAATAAATTTTCAAATAAATGATCTAATCCCAAATATTTTATAAATAAATATATTTAACACAATGTGAGGAAATTTTTTCATTTATTATCAAGAAAATATTCAAAAAAAAATTTTTATCATTGATCATCAAAAAAACTCTATTGGTTGTTAATGCATCATTATATCCACGTTATTCAATGTTATTAATCATTAGTTGTCAATTATTTACATTTTATTTTGTTTGTTTTATTTTTTTTTCATTTTTTTCATACCCCCAAACACATATTTCTCTAAATAATCACACATAACACACCATAAATCTGATATAGTTTAGTAAACATATTTCATTTTTTATACTTTTGATCATTTTATCCAAGAATCCATAGTCAACTCATGTGTATAGGAATGTGTGTCAATACTCAGGTTTATATATTAGTTTTTTTGAAATATTAATCTATAGTGGATTCATAATATACATAAAACTCTAAAAAAATATAAAAAAATAACATATATGTTGTATTCCTTAAATAAATAAAAAAATTATCAATTTTTTCATTAGAGATATTTCTTATAAGATATTTTTTATTTAAAATTTTGTGGATCATATATGTAAAAAAACTTCATTAACTAAACCAAATTAGGACTAAAAAAATCAAAGTCATTCATCTTTAAAACTCTAAGACACTCTAAAATTATTTTAAATAAATAATAAAATAAGGGTGTTGTAGGGAAAATAAGAGTAAAATGAGTGATCACAAAGATAATTTCACACACAATGACATAATATCTCACCTCATTATATCATATAAAGAATAATAACACCTCACTTTTTTATAATAAATAATAGATGGGTTTCATTGGTGATTTAATTGTAAATAAGTTTTATATGAAATTTATGCTTGATTTTGATGTGTTTTATATTGAGTTTCCTTTTATTGTATTCCTATTAGGTTATTTAGAATAATTTTATATTAAAGAAAAATTATGAGTTTTTAGATCTAAATTAGGTGTTTTGAAGGAAATAATGGTATTAATAAAAAATATGATCATGTAATAATCATCTAATTTATTGGGTACATTTTTTCCATAAAATTATAAGACAACTTATTGGATCTATGTGTCATAATGAGGAAACATATGTCATGTTGTGGAAATTTTTTATTCAATAGTTTAAAGTTCAAGTTAGTTAAACATAGATTCATAAAAGTAAATGATTTTTTTTCATGGAGGGTATCTTAAGGACATGTTTCATAGTTACACAAAAATTTAGGAAATTATCTTATACCACTAATGGTATCACTTTGGTTAATTTTATATCATGTCATGATTATATAATTATCATATAATTTTGAAGTATATTGAAAACATATAATGAAGTATAAAATTATCTTGTTGAGGAAAAAAATATTATAGAAATGTGTAAGATTCAGTGACAAATGATTACAGAAATGATAGTAAATGATATAAAAAAGAAGAATAATAAGGAGAACAGACAATGATTTAAAGGTTTGGAATAAATATCTACATTTATGGAGAGGGAAAATAATATTTACTATGTAAATGAACAAATTATAGGTCTAAGAATTATACAGTCAGGAAACCATAGCTCAAAATGAGCATATAAAGAAACATGGTTCTACAGTAACCCATGGTTTTACAGTTCATAGATCATTACAGTAGTATATGGTTCTATAGTACCCACTATCAAATCTATCAGTCATCTTTTATATAGTGATCAAACTTGCTAATATCCCTCTAAAATTTTAGTTAGGTGCCTTCGAGCCTTAAACCCTTGACCAAGGGGGTTCTGTGAAGATTCTGGGTCAAATATGATACCACTGAGAGGGGGTGAATCGATGGTGTTATTATTTTTACAAATTATTCTTAAATATTTTAACCCATGTGATAGGTTAATGTCTTTATTCAATTTCTTTAGTCACTTACTCACATATATTCATAAATAATAAATAAAAGCAATATGAAAGAACCATTTTCAAGGTCTGGACTCAATTTGAGAGCTTACTCCTTATTATAATAAACCTTTGGTTGGGCAGTATAATTTATTATCACTATCATTTTTAGTGATTAAAAATTACAACAATCAACACATGAGGTTAAAGCAAGTTTTATCCACCTCTCTCTATCAGAAATCATCATCCACTTCTCACTTTAATCTACATGGAATTATTTAAACTGGAACCACCAGTGAATCGTAATTTCTACTTCACTCTTGTGTTTGAGTTAGATCTTTATATTATCATGGTATTTTTTAGTACCAAAGGATGAATATTCATCAATAAATATTTCAACTTATATATGGATAATTTTCTGGTAGAATTAGATCAATCTTCCTCTCATTAATATTTTGAATAATTTTCACATGAATAAGAGATTACATACATGAGATGACCTTATTACTTATTAGTAATAAGTGCATAAAACTATATAAACAATAATAGCTTTCCTTGGAATTTTCAGAAACTATAATTTAGAACATGTTGATCTTCTTCATCTTATTTATCATTGATACATCAAAGTATCATGGTATCTCTCATAATACACAATTCTTGAACAGATTCTCCTTTCTCATTTCTCTAGTTTAAATATTCACAAACTGTGTGAATAATAGCCACATATTTCTCACAATAATAAAACTCCTTCTGTATAATCCTTCGTATCTTGAATTATATTGACTCTTTGGACTTTAATCTCATTCAAACTCAAAATTTATCTTCATTGAAATATCCTAAAGTCTTGGTCTAATTTTTTTACATGGTATTTGAATACATTCGGCCTCATTATTTCCACTAATTTCATGGATTTAATTTTTTTTAAAACATGTATGTATAAATTTTATTTCACACAACATATCCTATGGCATGGGTACAGTCACCATTTATCATAGGTATCCATATTTCCGAAAACAATCATAGTTAAAACATAGTAACTAATAGAAATTCATTTTTTCTTGAACTTTAAAGATTTCATATTTCAACATACTCTGAAGACTTACTATGGTTACCACTATAGTGTAGCCTTAAATCATTTCTTATTTTAAAACTACTTGAAATATGGTCTCTATTTCTGTAGCATATAAAAACTTAAAAATTCATCAAATTATGGAATGACACTTATTCATACTACAAATGACACATATTTATCTTCAAATGAAACTTATACATCTCACAAATAATCATTTTTACCTTTACATGAGTGGTAGAATCTTGGAATCACCTTTACATATCTCTAGAAAGAGCCTTTATGAAAGATTTATATTACCATTACATGGTTCCAGGACACTTATGATGATCCTAGGTGTCTTTATTGGATTTTATAATGACACATACGGTCATTGATTTTACATATATGTTGATCCAATTGACATATATAATAGGCTTGATGACACCTTTTTCTAGTATAAAGATACATTTTCTGACTACCTTTGACACATGTGAAGTGTCCAATGACACTTATACTAGTCCTCATTTACATATATGTTGGAGAAAAAATACACATAAATTATCATCCCTTTGTATAAAAACTAAACTTCAGCCTATGTATTCCAGATTTCACTCAAGTGACTTTAGAATCATCCAACAACACCTTAAATCACCTCCAAACTCTTCAAAAACACCTCTCAAAGTTCTAAAAAATAATCTCATATGGGTTTGATAATATAGAAAACCTATCTTACAATTCCAACGGAACTTCAATCTCCCCCTTTTGATTTTTTATCATCCCATGAAACTCTTTCTCATCACTATCTTAAAACTCAATTTCTTATTCAAGATACACAAAATCAAATCTACTATCAAAATAATCTCAACATCACACCATATGGTAGAGAAGTGTTTTGAGAAAACTGCATCTCTCAATGACAAGAAACATTTTGTCCAGGTGAAAAAGTTCTCTCCCCTTCAATATATGCACTCATATCTTCAAAAAAATTACCCTTTTATAATAAACACAACCAAGTAATTATAATATATAATGAAATAATTGTACTTTTCAAGTAAATAGGTGTGAAATTTATCTCCCCTTTGATAAAATAATTCATTGATTTTTATGGGTTCACCAAAATATTGTTAATGTTGTGAGGGGGTGATGAACATCAATGTTAAGCATTAGTGAAACAAATATTTCCTTAGGGGTAGCCCTAGAAATGATATCTACCAATTGATCTTGAGTTGGAATAAATTCCAAATTTATATAACTATTTTCCACATTCTCCTTGATTAAGTAAAATATGATATCAATATGTTTAGACCTTCAGTATTGTATGAGATTTTTAGAAAGGTTTATAAAGAATTAATTGTAATAATTATTTTTTATAGGTTTCTCAACTTTCACCCTCAAATAATCTTATTTATCTTTCATCCAAATCATTTGAGTGTAACAACTTATTAAAGTAACATATTTAGCCTATATAGTACTTAGTGTGACTGAGTTCTCTTTATTGTGGTGCTAACTCAAATAGTTATCTCCTAAGATAAAAAATCCACTAGAAGTGGATCTTTTATCATCAAAATTTACTTTATAGTCTACATCTATAAATCTGGATAAATTTAAATTGTTGCATCTTTTATAATGAAATAAAAAATTCATAGTCATTTAACATATCTAAGTACCCTTTTAGAATCCCCAAGATGTGACATGTTTAGGTTACTCTAATATCTATCAAAAATAATCACAACATATATAATATTTGGTCTAGATGTAATGAGATAAACCAGGCTTCTAATTATCCTTACAAATTTTATTTGATTTACACATTTAACATCAAAAATTTAAAAAAAATTAAACCCCGCTTGAATGGGTGTAGATATCATGACCCCCTCCCACCCATGATGTTGCAATGAATGGAGAGTAATAATGACCCTTGAGTCTTAGCTCCACTAGGCCCCGAGTAGGTGACTAGCACTGAGGGTATAAAAATGACATAGTATGGGAGTCATTTCATTCTATAAATAAAACAAGATTGGTAGATAGGATAAAAAATCACTAAATAGCTCCAAAAGACAATATGAAGTTAAGATGAAAACCATCCCAAAATATAGGAATAAATAAATCTAATACATTTAAAAATATCCAAAGTAAATACCAAAAAGAAAATCATATGGTTGTATCTCAATAGAAACTCCAACCCAGCTAGTAATATCCAGCTGAGTCCCCAAAGTCCTCCTAGAAACCTAAAAATATTTTATATACGTAGTGTGATAATAATAGGTATACTCACTAGATACATAACCAAGGCCTTAAGTGTACATGTGAAAAGAGAATGGTAATGCATTAGTGAACAAATAGAAAAACCAACAAGCACCTATATAGTTCATCTAGCCAAACCCATCATCGCCATGGATTACTCACCAAATCACATGTTTAATATAATGATATAATTCCAAGATCAAAACAAAGCATGGAACACTACTACCTCTTCCTCGCTAATTTTAATTTCTCATGCACCAACTTTGAACGTCCTATGCTCCTATATCTTCCACACATGCCACATCACATCCCTCCTACAGACACTTGGTCCACACATCACGTCACATCACATCCCACCCATAAACACCTAGGTCGTATATAAAAACCATAATAAGAGTATAAAGGTATCATGAACATGAATTAAATCAGCCTCATTCCCTCATCCTACCACATATGACCCCTGCCATATATCAAATCACACCACATCACGTATCGCCCATAGATATCTGGGACAATGCATCGCATCTCTCTCGTATACACCTGGTCCACACAACACATCTCATCACATCACTACTTAAGGAAGAGAGGGGAGAGGGGGTAGCCAGCCATCTGTATCACTACTATCCGGATGTTGGGGAAAACACATGGAACTCAACATCTATGAGCATTGGTATGGTTATCTAACTTGGGTAGGGAGTGTATAAAATAACATAAACAAACATGATATATATAGATAACACACAATACCCAACATATGGGTTCACACCAACAACACTAGTGCATACCACATCACCACCACCATACCAAAAATCAAAAATAATAATTTTTTCCACCACTATATGCAACTCCATGAAACTACCACACAAGCCACACAAAATTTTACACTTTAAACTTACAAGTTTCACCACATTTATTTATTAGTCTATTTAGCACACATCAACTTTCATCTCATTATATTCAACTACCAACCCATTTATTTGTTCATTTCATTCGGTATTATAATTTATTCTACAACTAAAAGGAAAACTAACATGGCCACATCACACAACCATACCAACATACATAACCACTGGCATGAAACCAAACATCCACCATCGTCATCATGTTACATCTCCCAAGCCATCTCACTATAACAAGACACTGAGTCACACCCATGGTGTCACAACCATAGTTCCATAACCACTAAACAACAACTACTACACCACAACCACTACTCCAAAACATCTGCACCATAACCACTGTTCCACAAACATTACGCCAAAAACACTGCACCATAACCTCTGTTCCCAACCACTATGCCACAACCAATATGCAACAACCTATTCTCTACAACACACAACTTCCCGCTTTGTATTAATTCCAACTAACCACCACATTATTTCCTTGCACACCACACCACCCATCTGATCAGACCCATCTGATCAGATCCATCATCTCACAACATCCCAAGCCACGTAGGAAAAAACAATAAGCACAATCACACATCACAACACACATTCCAACTTTCATAATTATTCATGAAAATTATTGGATATCTTCTTAATTTATCATGGGTATGATCACACAAACCAGAATGTTCAGGGGAAACCAATTATTATCCAATTATGCATTATTTAACCTTTTATTCATGGTTTGATCACAAAAAAAACATAGAAAGGTTCCTCAAAACATAAATACTACAGCATAAAAAAGGCTCCCAATAGCTGTTATTTTCAGAATTGGAAAAAAGCTTTCATAACAATCTCAACAAAATATAATAAAGTAATAAAGAATGTGATACCTCCCCAAACACATAAATTTTAGACATGATAATTAATTATATGATTATGTTGACCCTTAATATATACCCAAAGGTAAGAAAAAACATGTAGATCCCACACATAGCATGTAAATGGATGATAATGAGGATACCCTACCTCAAATAATATTTTTGGTCACATTATGCACTGTAGGGTGAAGAAGGAAATGCCTAGAAACCACTGCCACACAAGGAAATCATGGATAAAACTACACTACACCCAAGGTTTGTCAAAACGCATTCCAAAAATCCTCCCAAACCAAAGAAACGTTTCCTCAGTGAATCACCGAGATAATAATGAGTGAAAACCATGGTGAAGGGAGATGAACTTACCATGGATTGATAATGAGCATCCACTAAAACCAACGGATTGAATATGGGAATACAATGATCGATCCCTGAAGGAGTAATTCCAAGATTCCAGGAGATACATCCATGGCCACTCGGAGATCTGGGATAAAAATGTAGGGTTTGAAAAAAAACAAGAACTACAACCTTTAAAGACATGTTTCAAAAGGTAATTACATGGTGTGTAACATTCACACATCATGTAAATGTTGGGTTTTTTATCCCACAAAAAACATTTTCATCAAAGGATTTGACACATGAATTTGTTACATGTCATAAACTATCCTCACATAATCCATGAACCTTCCTTTCATTTTGTGTAAAATTCACATGACATGTATTCCTCCTGCCTCTAGTTTTTTAATAGAAAACACCTCTGGTATCACTCTAGGCCTCCTCTGAGCACCAAGAACCATCATCAAGCCTCACCTAAAACAACTAAAACACCCAAAATGGTAAAGGAACAAACTAGGAGGACATTAACCATTACATTAGATACCTCTCAAACAATTTTTTCCCTCAATAATCCAAAACCAAACCCAGAAGGAAAAGGGTTCTAAAAAACCACCCCATGAGATACCTCTCAAGGGTCTCATTACACCTTGACACTACCACCAGCCAAACACGCCAAAACAAACAGACACAAATAATCACACACAACCTCATCACTACACAACCACACAACCACCTACACAACCATACAACCCCAACACAACCTAAACCAACAACCATCATAACCAACAAACCTCACTACCCTAAACATTCAAATTAGGAAATTCTATCATCCATGTAAAGATATTATACACTCTCGGAAGCACTGACCTGCCTGTAAAAGTTTAATAGAATCACAATTAATGAATCTCAGTTAGGAATTAGGTCCTATCCTTTACATGTTTTAGGGGTTTTATCACACATTATGCATCAAGTATCTCATAACATAGAAAGATCTAAACATTACATAATTATAAAAATAAAGTAATACAAAACCCAAAACATCTCTAAGTATTGAGAACACATATACATCTCTCACTGCCAAGTAATCACCTCCAGGACACCATGCCTTCATAACACCTAGACTAAGGGAATGGTATGACCACATAGCACCTTATCTTGATGATCCTAGAGTTCTACTAGTCGTTCCATGAAATCTTTTTCATCCTCAATAAAAAACGTTCCCCATTAAATAACATGGGATTAATCATGAAGATATTGATAAATATGAGATATGTGGATGACGTCATGTATCCTCTCTAATTACGGTGGTAATACCAATCAATAATCCACCTTTCCAACTCATCCAAACACCTTAAAGGTCCCAAAAACATGGGATAAAGCTTACCCCCTATCAAATATTTTCTTCCCATGCCAAGGGGAGACTCTCAAGAACACATAGTCTCCAACATTTAACTCCAAGGGCATCCACCTATAATTAGAATAGGCCTTCTGATGGCCCTATACTGTCCTCATCCACTCACGAACCAACTAGATATTCTTGATTATTCTTTACACCGCATTAGGAACAAGAAATTATGAATCTCCAAAAGTCCATCCAACACGATGGAGAATGACACAGTCACCCATAAAATGCCTAAAATAGAGTCATACCAATGGAAAATTGATATCTATTGTTGTATATAAACTCAAACAAAGGAAAGTATCATATCCAAGATCCCCCAAAGTCTAAGATGCATGCCTGCAACATATCCTCCAGTGTTTTTATGGTCTTCTCTATCTACCCATCTATCAAAGGGTGGAAAGTAGTGATAAGGCACAACTAGGATCCAAAATCATGTTGTAATCCCATCTAGAATCATGAGGTAAAACTAGGATCCCAATCATAGATGATGTTCCCCAGTACCTTGTGAATCATAACCACACCATCCACATACTTCCTTTCCAAAACATCCATAGTATGTGACTCACAGATCGCTAGAAAGTGAGTTGATTTCATCAGTCAGTCAACTATCACCCAAACTACATCACAATATCCCTGATCTTGGGTAACCCTATGATAAAATCCTTCAATATTTCTTCCCATTTTCACTCAGGAATATAAAATTATTGTAAAAAAACTCTCAAAACTTGGTGCTCCACTTTCACATGTTTACAATGTAACATCCCAGATAAATAAAGAATATGAAATTTTCATATTTATTAATACTTGTGAATTAAATATTAATTTTACTTTAAATTTTATGATATGTTCTATGGATTAATCGATATTCAACAATGAGTTACTTTGAAATCTCATGTTGCACAAAAGGCTGAGTCATACTGAAAAATAATAATATAATATTATTTTAAATGGTAGTTAACTCCTAGTTGTTGTATTGGCGGAAATGAACATAACTAAATACAATATGATTATACATATTTGATAAATTTTTTTACATTTATCTAATAAAATTTAGATGCTTAAAATTGTCGGTCGGAAGAAGCAAGGGAAAAGATGGCAAGAGGGGGGGGTGAATTGCCTTTTAAAAAATGATTAACAAATTAAAAATCAAAGTAAAGTGCAGCGGAAATAAATAAGGAAATCACACAAGAAATTGATAACGGAGTTCGGCCAAAACCCGGCCTACGTCTCCGCTCCCAACTCAACCGTTGAGAGATTCCTACCGCTTGCTTTTCAATGGTTTTAGCAAGAAACCCACTAGGCTTTGAGGTAGCACTAGGACCTATTACAGCTTGCTTTTTGTGGTTTAGCAAGAACCCACTTACTTTTAATGGTTAAGTAAGAACCCACTAGCCTTTTTAACGGGTGAAGGCTAGCTCACCGAAAACTCAAGTCTTTTAAAAGGAAAGGCTTGACTAACCTCTTCACACCTTAGTGGTGGTGTGAGAACCCAAAGAAAGGGAGATGAGAAAAGAGTTTGGGGTTTGTAGGCACAAACCCAAATTTAAAGCTCAAAATAAATATACAAAGAAAAACCGTAATTGAGGAAGTCTTGGGCGCCTTTGATTGATTGGAGATGTTTGAAGGCCGCTTCCAAGCTTCTTGGGTGGAGCTCCTTGGATGTGGAAGTTGTTGGAGCACTTGAGGTTCCTTTGAAGGAAGTCGCCGGAGGTCGGCCAATTGATCCAAAATAAGTCCGTTGGCTTCGTATATGTTCCGGTTAGTGTCCGGGGCTTCCTTGGCCTTTATTTATAGGCATGGAACCCATTGGGGGCCTTCGGAGCCGTTGGAGAAGTCCTCGGAGCCGTTGGAGGCCAAAAGATGGTTGACTGGTCAAACCCAACGGCTAGTTTGACTGGGCTACCGACTGGCCGGTACAGCTCCACCGGTTGGCCGGTGCCTTGGTAGAGAAGAAGAGTCTTGATCCAGGCTCTACCGGTCGACCGGTGGAGGAGCCACCGGCTGGCCGGTGGCAAGACAGTAGCAAATACTATTTGGGCTGGGTGCCACAGGTCGACCGGTGACAGAGCCACCGGTCGACCGGTGGAACCTGGCAGTGGGCAATCCCTCTGCCAGTTCCACCGGATGGCCGGTGCTATCACACCGGTTGGCCGGTGGACTGAATTTCAGTCCATTTCTTGTCCATTCTTGGGCCAATCCTTTGGCAACCTTGTGCCTATCATCCACAACACTTAAAACACAAAGTTAGATAAAAAGAAAGGTGATTGTGATCATGAAAATCAAACAACGAGGGGAACGAGATGTACAACAATATCCCCCTATTTTGATGATCACAATCACCAAAACAATTAAAGTAAAAACATAAATGAGAGACATGCTTAAAGAAAGTAAATGCTAAGAACGATCAAAAGGATTCTCCCCCAATCAATCAAGAAATTCTCCCCCTTTGTGATTATCAAAATAGAATGGGGCATAAAACTTGATTGAGGGAAGAGGTTTGAAAAACTAGATATGAGAATTGAAAAATCAATTGAGATTTTTGAAATTGAAATGAAAATTTTGAATCAAAAATTGAATAACAGTTTGAATTGAAAGTTTTGAATCAAAAATTGAATTTTGAAATGAAAATTTTGATACCAAGTGTTGAAATTGAAAGTTGGAATCGAAAATTTTGAAATCACAAAAAAAAAACTTAAAAGATCCTAACTCCCCCTAAATAAAAACAAAAAGTCACCGGGGAGAGGGATTTTGAAAAGAGACAATTTTGGGCCCGGAGAGACTCGCTAAGAGGGATTTTTCAATCCACACTTGCCTTGTAGCGGGTCTTCTCCTATAGAATTCATCAGAATAAAAAATCGATTTGGGCCTACCGTACCGGGCGTTTTTGCAATTACATTCATATATCATGTGCCCGGGTTTCTTGCAATAGTTACAAAATTTATAACAAGAGCTCCCCCTTACAAAAACAGTTGGAGCATGGGAGGAGGAAGCTATATTGGTGTAGCCTAGCCCTTGGGTGGTTCGGGAAACGCGTTGGGAACCAAGTAAATTGTTCAAATTTTGTTCCCCTTGGGTGAACTTCGCTAGAGTTTCTCTAAGGTCCTTGATGGTTGATTCCAAAGAATCAACATTGGGAAAAATTTGGATTTTTAGGGCGAGTTCCTCCTTCTCTTTAAGAATTTGTTCTTTTTCGGAGGAGAGTTTTTTGAAATTCTTTTTCAAAGCGACAAATTTTGATGAAAGCTCATGAAAACCATTTTCTAATTGATCTCTAACGTGTTGGAGTTCTTCATATGACAAATGATTGAAAGAATTTGAAGAACTAGAAGACGAGGAAGAAGAGTCGGAAGATGATACCTCATGATTTGCCATTAGGCATTTTTTACCTTGGTCGCTCGAGGAGAAGGAGGAGAATGAAGAGGTGGAGCTATCACTCCATGTTGCCTTTGAAGCCTTCTTCTTTTTCTTCTTGGCCCTTTTCTTGTGAGGTGGGCAAACGGGCTTGATCTTTTCGTCGGGTTCTTGCTTTTGATCGGATTTTTGCTTTGGAGCCTCGCTAGTACCTTCATAGGTTAGTTCTAAAAATTTCCAAAGATCGTAAGAAGTAGAGCAAGTAGAAATGCAATTAAAAACATTACGGTCAAGACCACAATGAAGAGCGTTCATGGCTTTGCCATCAAGATCAAAATAAGCAATGTCATTGGGGGTCCATTTAGACTCATCGGGGGAAGTGAGGGTAAAACCATGCATAACAATTCTAAAAATAGGATAGCCAATACTTTTAAGAAATTTGGTCATGCGGGTTTTCCAAAAACTATAATCGGTTCCATCAAAGAATGGAGCACGATCCAAAGAAAAGCCTTCGGGGGATTGAGAGGAAGAAGCGGTAGAAGCCATCAAAAAAAAAATTAGGATCTTTAATTTGAAACCGGTTAGGGAATTATTCAAATACGCCCTCTGATACCAATTGTTGGTCGGAAGAAGCAAGGGAAAAGATGGCAAGAGGGGGGGGGTGAATTGCCTTTTAAAAAATGATTAACAAATTAAAAATCAAAGTAAAGTGCAGCGGAAATAAATAAGGAAATCACACAAGAAATTGATAACGGAGTTCGGCCAAAACCCGGCCTACGTCTCCGCTCCCAACTCAACCGTTGAGAGATTCCTACCGCTTGCTTTTCAATGGTTTTAGCAAGAAACCCACTAGGCTTTGAGGTAGCACTAGGACCTATTACAGCTTGCTTTTTGTGGTTTAGCAAGAACCCACTTACTTTTAATGGTTAAGTAAGAACCCACTAGCCTTTTTAACGGGTGAAGGCTAGCTCACCGAAAACTCAAGCCTTTTAAAAGGAAAGGCTTGACTAACCTCTTCACACCTTAGTGGTGGTGTGAGAACCCAAAGAAAGGGAGATGAGAAAAGAGTTTGGGGTTTGTAGGCACAAACCCAAATTTAAAGCTCAAAATAAATATACAAAGAAAAACCGTAATTGAGGAAGTCTTGGGCGCCTTTGATTGATTGGAGATGTTTGAAGGCCGCTTCCAAGCTTCTTGGGTGGAGCTCCTTGGATGTGGAAGTTGTTGGAGCACTTGAGGTTCCTTTTAAGGAAGTCGCCGGAGGTCGGCCAATTGATCCAAAATAAGTCTGTTGGCTTCGTATATGTTCCGGTTAGTGTCCGGGGCTTCCTTGGCCTTTATTTATAGGCATGGAACCCATTGGGGGCCTTCGGAGCCGTTGGAGAAGTCCTCGGAGCCGTTGGAGGCCAAAAGATGGTTGACTGGTCAAACCCAACGGCTAGTTTGACTGGGCTACCGGCTGGCCGGTACAGCTCCACCGGCTGGCCGGTGCCTTGGTAGAGAAGAAGAGTCTTGATCCAGGCTCTACCGGTCGACCGGTGGAGGAGCCACCGGCTGGCCGGTGGCAAGACAGTAGCAAATACTATTTGGGCTGGGTGCCACAGGTCGACCGGTGACAGAGCCACCGGTCGACCGGTGGAACCTGGCAGTGGGAAATCCCTCTGCCAGTTCCACCGGCTGGCCGGTGCTATCACACCGGTTGGCCGGTGGACTGAATTTCAGTCCATTTCTTGTCCATTCTTGGGCCAATCCTTTGGCAACCTTGTGCCTATCATCCACAACACTTAAAACACAAAGTTAGATAAAAAGAAAGGTGATTGTGATCATGAAAATCAAACAACGAGGGGAACGAGATGTACAACAAAAATGACAATGAATCCAATTTTAAGCATAAATACACTAATATTTTTAAAAGGTAGTTTTACAATCTTTTGATGGAAAAACACTTTTAAATATATTTTTTTGTCACTTTTATATGTTTCTTTTGAAAAAATAAACTTCTTCTTTAGAATCGGGATATAAAAATTTAATTTGGGTAAAAAAAATTATTTTTCTGATAAAGTACATTTTTTTAATGAATAGTGAAAAATACTGCATTTTAAGTCAAAACTGTCTTTTCATATGATTTTTTATATGGTTAGATTATATTTATAAATGGTTTTAAAGTTTAATTGGATTATATTTTTACCATTTAATCCATTTTTGGTCATTGTAAATAATTTCACTTTGAAATTGTACATAAACACATGTCAATCTTTTTGTAGTTTTGACTCCTTAAAAACATGCTTTCTAGTTTTGGCAATGGAAATTAATTTGAAATTAATTAATGAAAATTATATGTTTTTAATTTGGTAAAATATACATCATTTTTGAATTCATAATATCAAAATTATCTTTGGGTGAAGTTTTGGTATTTTTCTGAAAATGTTTAATTTTTGATGAATAGTGAAAACATTGCATAGTAGTTAACAACCGACAATTTCATTTAAATGAAATTTTACCGCTTCTGTTATTTGAATTTCAAAAATCCAACATACATGGTTGAAATTAGTAAGTAAAATGTGGTTCAATAGGATAAAAATATTTTTTGGTGAATAGTAACTTTTGATTTTTATTTACCATGGTTAAAGGTAAATACGGTAATTCAAGGTAAAAATAATATTATAATAATATAAAATTGCATTAACACTTGTCCTAGACTTATTGTATAAGTCATGGTCGACAAAGAAAATCCTTGGGTGAGACTTTTGGCCTTTGAAAGACAATTGGGAAAGATAATGACATTAATAACTTTTTATTTAAAGTAAAAAAATATCATAAACATGTATTGTTTTGCTAAAACAATTTTAATGTAGGGTTATATAATTGATATATTTGACTATAAATAATAATTATAAATATAAAAATATTCCAACATCATGGTATTTTATTTATAATTTTTATACATTAAATAAATAAATTTATTTATGATACAATGATGATGTAATGATTACCTCATTAATGGATGTTTTAAATAAATGAGATTATAAATATTAAAATAAATTTATTTTGAAACTTATAATGCCATACACTAATTTTATTAATTATTGTGACTTTTTATCTTTGAATTAATTACTTTTTTTCTAATTTATCATGTTTGTGTGGATTTTTAAAAAGTCATGAAATGAATAGTATACAATTGATATAAATGAGTTTTTAAATCAATTAATATTTTATTAAATGATAAAATAGTCTTAAAAATATAATATTAGGTCAAATGACATATATGATGTTAAAAATTTTATTAATGATTCATTTTGGGTCTCTTGGAATTTTATAGTAAATATATTAACCATATAGAATGAATATACAAAAAGACATGGTAAAAGTTAAATAAGTTAACAAAGAGTTAAATAAAAATGATAAGGATTAAAAAAGATCCAAAACCTGTAAAATTATTATTGGATGGATTTATTTAGACTTATATTCATATTATATTCAAATTTAATGATATGTGGACATTTGGAAACCGAAAATCATTTTATAATAAAATAATACTTTTAAACTTTCCTAAAGAGCCCCTCCTCCCTCTTATAAAAGGACATCACCTCTAACCCATTACTACACCTCTCAAGCCCATTGTATCATCCAAACTCTACCCAAATAATCTCTCAACATCCCTCTCTTCCTCCTAGAAGCCTTACCTTGGTCATAAGGCACTTCAAGAAAGCCTTTTGGTTCAAACCAAAGGGAGTTACCTGATTTAAAGGTAACGTCTTCCCTCAAGTTCTCTTATTTTATTTTACTTATTGACTCTCTATTATCTTATTATTATTTATTTACATAAAAAACCAGTATCCTAAATATACTAGGTTTTTTTATGAGAGGTATCTGAAATAAAATTACACACACCTCTGTCTAATGGGTGAAGAACATATTGTTTCTTTGTTCGACGAACTGTTGCTTCACGAAATGATGATTGTTATATGTTCCCCTACCACCTATCATGGTGTCCATTATGATGAAACTATAATTATATATTATATATATGATATTTATTTTATATCTTTTTTTTAATTCTCATTTATAACATACCTTTATGCTTTTCATGTTGTATAAATACGATAATTTCATTTGAGGAAGTGCGGACTACCGCCCCCTCAAAGTGATATGACTCGTTCATACCATACATGGAACATATAAAGGATGGTGTTAATGAACTTATGTAATGTATATAAAATATTATATTATACTGGAATAATAATATACCTATGTATCATTTGGTTTTCATTCTTTTAAAAATGAAAACAATGAAATGAAAGTAGCGTTCATGCGTACGTATGGCTTACCATCTCCATGAACGGTACATTTCACTTTATTATATCCAAATGATATGAAATTTTATAAATAAATATATACTATATATATATAATATATATGATATCTAAATAATGGATATAATTCTGTAGATAATAGACTTTTGACCCCATGGACAATTTGTAATTATAACATGTTCGTTTTTTACGTAAGTTCCGAACATCGACAAAATGTCCGATATAAACTAAAATAATTAAATAATTATTATATAAAGGTAATAAGTGATATAAAAGGAATAATAAAATTTAAAAATGTTCTTAATAAATTATAAATTAACTTAAGTTTGTTATTCATAAAGAATAAGGAACATACAAGACAAGTCAGACTTGAGGTAAGGGGTTTTCATCTATCTTTTTATTCCTATGATATTCATGTTATACTTTCCACTATTTAATTTTTTGTGGTGTATTTACTTCCCATTATTGTATTCATTTTGTAATATACTTTAATTTATGGGTATTTATATCTTTATTGTATGATTCTTCTTTCATGTGGTGTATGTTTCATAAGTTACCAAATCGGTAAGGGAACCTTTCACCCTCCTCTTCTAGTCAAAGACCTATTTTATGTTATGTATTTAAATTTAAATTATAAAATGATGTTATATGTTCTTATATATCCTTATTTATGTAAATTTTATGTCCAAGTGATGAGAGACCCTTTTCTATCCCATCAATTCATTTTCTGAATTTTAAAGTGACGTTGTTAGGCTGTCGAATTTTTGTAAGGGACTTCGTCTTAATCTCCTTTCATTGAAGCATATTTTGATTTATAAACAAATTTATTTTATACAATGTATAAAACCCTTTTAATTTTAATTTCATTTGAATGGAATCTTTTTCTATGTTTTGTTTTACTAAATGACAAAGGGAATGTTTCTTTTTAACGTACGCGGTGACAACATCCTTTCCACCACCACGAGTGTTATTTGATAATTGGCTTCCTTAACAAGTCATAATGTTTTTAAAAGGAAAAATAAATACCATATAATCTTTTATGTATTTTGGTATTGAAAATGGTTTTGATAATGTATTTATTATGTCAATATATTTAAATGATATGTTGTGATTGCAATGTATAAATGTTATCTTACCTTTATATTTGTTTTATGTGATGTGAAAATGTTATGGTTCTTGGGAATTGTTTATGTATATGAGTGGTTCCATGATAAACCTAGGGCAGGTGAGCCCGATATATCTCTCCAATGCATTGGGTAATATGAAGTAGGTAAATGTTAATGTCTCTCCTAAGAGATTTAGGAAATATACTTTGATGGGTATTCCAAGTGTAACTCTCTATGTAACTGTGAAATCTACAATATAAGTATTTTATGGGTGCTACAAGTTACCTTTATGATTTATGATTTCTATGTTTTATTCATAAATATAATAATTTTTTTAGATATGTTAAATATATTATGTTTTAAGATTGAAAATTATAATTTCTTTGATTTTTATGTATTCATGGACTAATGTTTTATTTCGTTATTTTATATCCCTTACTGATCTTTTTATGCTCATCTCAAGTTTTTAAATTTTTTTCCACATGACTTAAAGATGAATAGGGTCAAGGATGGGATCAAGGAAAATTCATGTTGTCTAAAACATGGAACTATACATTTTTTTAAGAGTTTTTATTTTATGAAAAAAATAGATATTGAGTAGAAGTGTCTACATGTAATATTCAAGTTGTTATGTATAAGTTATGACCTAATTCTTTAAAGATCTAAACTTGAAAAGATCCTCAATGTTAATTATTAACTTAATTCAAGATTATTTAATGTATAAGGCCAGGTCCTTACATACAAACCGTACATCTTACCACAAACTCCACTACTAACCATTTTATCCCTGACCACCAAATTTTTATCCTCAACCCATGATACATATTTTTCACACCAATATGTACTGCTATAGTTGAGCTATGAAACTCATAGAGAACTACCTCATGCATCGCATGTAGGAAAACATCCTCTCCCGGATCATCACTTTTTTTTTAATATCCTTTTACCATCCCTCAGAAGTGTCACCATGACCAACAGGACCATGCATCACCTCTTCCTATAAGTCTTCCCACTAAGTATCCTCCACCTACTACATAAAATTTGACTCCATAGTTATCTGATAAATAAAACCTCTACAATTGCTCTACAATATCAAGATGCATCACTTTAAGCTCCTCCATTCCTTTCCAAACATCCATAGACACCCAAGACACATTCTATCAAGTCTTATAACTCAACACATCAGTAAATACATTACCCTTCCCTAGGGTGTAATATATATCAAAATTTTAATCTTGAAAAAACTTCATTCACCTCTGTTAGTGAATATTCAAATCACATTAAGATAAAAAAAATATCAAGCTCTTGTTGTCTATAAAAACCACAAAAAACTCACTGATGAGGTAATGTCACCACAAATTTAGTACGAACACAACTACAACCACATCCAAATAATGGGTGAAATAGTTACACTTGTGGGGAAGTAACTTCCTAGAACCATAAGAGATATTCACTCTCTATTATATCAACACACATCCCAAGCCCATATGGGATGCATCACATAAAACCTCAAACAATACACCCTCCTCTAGAAACTAAAGCACTGGATCAATAATCAAATTCTCCTTTTGGTAATCAAATATTGATTAGCACTGATCTGTCCACACAAAATCCCCTTCCTTTATATTCAACACTATCAATAGGGCTACAAATTAGGAGAAAACTGGTACAAACCACAGATAATATCCTATGAAGCTAAGTAAACTATAAACCTCTACCACATTCTTGAGTGTTTCCTAAAAAATAACTGCTTCAAACTTTGATTATTCCACTATCACACCCTTTTGAGATACAACATGTCCAGGTAAATGAACCTCTCACATACAGAACTCACACTTTGACAAATTCCCATAAATCTAGTGGTGTTGAAGGACCTGCAAAGAAACTCTGAGGTGATAGGTATTCACCACCTATGTCTTCAAGGAGACCAAGATATCATCGATGAATAAAATGATGAACTGGTCTAGGAACTCACAGAATTTTTAGTTCATAAGCCCCATAAACACGGATGGTTTATTTGTAACACCAAATGGAATGACCACAATCTAAAAGCTCCAATACCTGATTATAAATGTAGTATTGGTAATATCCTTGTCTTTAAACATTAACTAGTGATATCCAAACTATAGATCAATCTATGAGAACCAACTAGTTCCTATCAACTAGTCAAACATATCATTGATCCTTGGAAAAGGGTAACAATTATTGAATACTACCTAGTTTAACCTCTGATAGTCTATACACAACCTCGGACTACCATAATCTTTTTTAGAGAACAACACTATAGCATCCCACAGTGACACACTAAGTCGTATGAAACCCCTATACATCATGTCATCCACCTTCATCCTCAAATCATGCAACTCTATGAGTGTCATTTGATAGGGATCCATTGAAATCATAGATTCACCTAGATGCAACTCTATCCCAAACTCGGCATTATGTCGAGGAGGTAGTGTCATAACATCCTCTAGTAAAACATCAAATAACTCATTCAAAACCCTAGGATCACCCTCAACCTGATCATCTATTGATATCTCCACCAACTACAACAAAAGAGGTTCTAATTTCCAACCACCTAATCAAAAAACTCCCTCACCAATGATCACCTCTTACTAGACCTCCACATCGAAAAACAAGACTCTTATTAGAAATTAATAAATTTATATATTCATGGAATACATCCAATCCATACCTAGGATAACATTGTATGTATGTATCTACAATAAGAATAGGTCCCCCACTAACTGGTGTTGCCCCATCACTAGTCTATATTCCCAACACACATCAAACAAGGAATCCTAGCCTTCAACAAACATAGATAACACTAGGAGAACTGGAATCCTCTCCACATATATTCCCATCATAGAGACCAAAGAAGAATAAACAAAGGAGTATAAATCTCTTGAATCAAACAAAGTACACACAAGGGTAAATGATAAGCTGATTGTACCTCAAACAGCTCCAGGATCTATTGGCACTTCTACCTTTAATGTGTGAATTTGACCAGAGACAAATCCCCTACCTATATACTATTTATGTTCATGGACATGATCTACCCTAGGTCCCTATGTATGGTAACCATCACAAGGCTTCCCTCTACCAACTCTTCCTGCTATCATCTTCTAAACAAAAACCTACGGTCCCAGCTGCTAAAATTATCTCAGAGAAAACTTATACTGCTGAAAAGGGGAATGAAAACCCATCTAAAACTATCCTACCTAAGTGTTCAGACACTAATCTTGTAATTTTCCATACCTCCCACAGATATGGAACACAAATGTAAAACCCCCAAAAGGTGATTTAAAACCCCTATCACTAACCATCAGGAAAGAAAATGTCGCCCAACTAAATAGAACCCTAACTGCTTGAACATTTTCATCACACTACCCAAAGTTCTACTCCTTGAAACACCATGTTGTCCAACCTGCTGAGGCTCAACTCCCAAGGAAATAATAAGCTCAATAATCTTATACTTTTTATGAACCTGTAGATACATTGATATCATAAATGGAGTGACTTCATACCTAATCATTGGATGCAAAGACTCCTCTATATGTCACGCTTTGGACTCCTCATCTTGGAAAACATCTAGAGAAAATTGTAGGAGGTCCTTGAACCTAATCCCAAGCTTCTTCATGCTTAGACTCTCCTTATAAATAGGGGTAAAATTATACCTCTTGGATTCCCTCATCATCTATGATAGAAAATTTACTTGAAACTCTATATGAAAGTCAGTTCACAACACATCTTCCTTCTTTAGGGCACCAAAAAACATCTCCTACCAGTAATGTGCATATCCCCACATCATACTAACTACTAGTGGCACCCAAAACTCAAATAGTTATTTTATCTAACTAAAAACAATCTCAAGATCCTCTATCCAGTGTTTCATCTCTAGATCTAAGAAACTCCCTTCATAATTACCCAAACTCTTCCACTGAAAGGAACAAAAATATATTTTTCATGCCTTATCCACCTCTATCAGTTTAACCCTTAAATGATCAACTAGATCATCTTTTTGAACCTCAACTACCTGATCAATTATTATTTGGCAAACATTATTCATTCCTAAAAAAATAGAACATCCTAATCCTGGTAGCATGTAATTTTATCAAATATTATTTAATTTATTACTTTTATTTTCCCAAAACACTCAATTCAAACATGAAAACAATTCATCATGATTCACTTACCTCTCCTAGGTATCTACACTACAAAAAAATCCACCTCACCTGGCCATTCAATAAGCTCATATTCCATGTAATTGATTATGGAGGGCCCTAAAATCTCATGTACTAGCCTGTCTCCCTAGCCTATGTCATGCACCAAGATCAACTGGCACTATTTCTATGACGTCTCGAACCTGGATTCCACTTAATGGGTTCCCCAAGACCAGTGGCCACATGGCCTCAAGCGCATCTCCTCAAACACTAGAGTCTTCCAACTAGCATCAAGGACCTAAAGTGTGTCTGTGGGGAGAATATTCCCACATTACCAAAGTGTTGGGGTAAATAGTGGAAGAAATATAAGTAAACAGAAGGCACAGTGGAAAATAAAGACAAGAGTAACAATAATGAAACAACAAGAATAGTATTCAACAACTGATGATATGTCATGCCACTAGAAAACTAGAAAACATGGATACAAGATAGTAGGCATAACATGTTTCACAAAATTATAAAGAAAATAAAATATTATCCTAAGAATCCTGAGCTTTGGCTCAGTCATATGCTATAAAGATCCATCCTAAACAGCAAGCAATCAAATGTTTTAAGTCATATGTTTGCCTTGTCAACACCTAAAACCATGTAATATACTCTGGGTACCAAACGAAACCTGGTGGGGGTGAGAGATAAATATCATTGGGCCACCACCAACGGTGTCTATAAAATATGTCATGTGTAATGGAACTATAATAGTGTGTAAGCATGCATATTTAAAGTAAAGTAGTATAATGTAACTAAATACCCAAGTACCTACTTCATCCCTCGACTGGTGTTTGAATATGTAACCAATTCATTATTTGATTGTTACTAATTTATAATATATCACAAGTTAAGAGTAGTGAAGGTTCCAAGATGTAACAACACAGCCTGTAATGATATTTAATAGTGAGTTCCCAAGGTAATAACCAAGGTGACGTAGACCTCGAGGGTTTCCAACATAGTAATAATTGTAGCCTATAATGGTGTAAGAGTGTAATCCAAGGAGTATAGTTTATGTAATTCCATAATGATATGCTTACTGAATCCAAGGAGTTCATCCAAGGTAAAATGGGTCTAAGCAATGATTGGGCCCGATGGGCTTTGACCATGGAACCTACTTGTCAATGTTGGATCCAAAGAGTGTATCCAAGGAATCCTATAATGATATGTAAGGGATCTCATAGTTTCAAATCGGGTATCCAAATAATAGAAAAGAATCAGGATTGGTGTGGGTCTTAACCTATGCAAGATGTATCCTTGAATCGGAATGGGGTTCCTGAGTGCCCGTGGCATTCCCCGATTACAATCCAAGGAAAGATCAAGTTAGGATAATTCTATTTAATTATTAATTCATGTAATATTTCATTTGGTTCAATTCTTTCCTTTAATTAGTGTTATAATGTCAAGTAGCGTGGAACCTTTTTTAATCAAGTCATTTGGTTCAAGCCTTGCCTTTCACTAGTGTGATAAGGCCAAGTAGCATGAAACCATTCATTTAATCCATTCAAATCATATTCCATATTCTAATTTCATTCCACTACCTTCCATTAATGTGTTTATGGGTGCTATAGAAATGAAACCTACCATTCATTTACATATAATGCCAAGTCATATACTTAGTATACCTTCCAATTCACATTTCACATTTTTTTGTCAAATTGAATCACTTACCTTAGGTGGGTCAAGTGGTGAGAATACATGGTACTTTCCATTATGTTATTCTCATTATAAACAATCCATTTAATATAGAAATGCTTAACCTTAGAAAGGTCATGCCAAGGTACACCTGAACAATGGTTCAAATGTGTCAAAACAATAAAAACCCAATTGTGGCATAACATCCTACATGGGATGAATGGAGTTGTGGATGTAACCACTAAAAATTAATCACATATTTGGAAATATCATATCCATATAGTTATAATGATTATAATCATGGTATATAAATTCTATAAATGGAACCCGATCAAATTAGTGGGCCCCACATGATAATTCCAAAATTAGAGAACTTTAGGAGTGAGTTATAGACCACCCACCTTAGGCTTGTATGAATCTCATCCTCTAGTATTGGCCCTAGATTTGGGTTGGATTGGATTAGATATAAGAAAAGGAAAAAATGCTCATACCCCGAAAACTCAATCGGGAGAAAAAGATAAGGAGAAAGGCTAAAACATACTCAAGTACTTATCGTTGAGCATCCAATTTAATGAAAGAAAGCTCGATCAGATCCTAGAAGAAGGAGATATTTGAATCCCTAGATTTGGCCTTCAAAAATCTCCAAAATGAGTTCCATGGAGGTAAATACTGCATAAACTTGGATTAGGGAAGAAGGAGGTATCTAATTAGATCATTAAGGAAAAAATTGTAAAATTACCAAGAAAAATGACATGTGCATGGTTTGTCCACATGGTTACTTGGGAAGAAGGGGAACTTTCACAGTTAGGCTGCATGGTCATGTGATAACTATTTTAGGTGGATCTATCCAGAAAAACACCATTTGTATTGTTAGGGAAATCGTGCACCAATCATGCGAATTGGACAATTTCCCTAAAAATAAGTGTTCCAGGCTATGAACAAGCCTCAGACACCCTTGGGACCTTTACCAACTCTTTTGGAATCTATTTTAGATCCAAGATAAGGAATTAGACCGAAATTTAAAGGATACATACCTAGGTGAAAAACTTAGTTCTTACAATCTTCCCCCCTTAAAAGAACTCATCCCTGAGTTCACCTTCCAAGGGTGGTGAAACACTATCTGAGAACAAATATGGACACTAATAATGTATGTAGTCTTCCCTCTCCTAAGTCTCATTATGTACCTGGTCGTTCTTCCATAACACTCATACTAGAGGGACATACCATCCTCGGAGATCCTTTGTACTATGATCAACGATGTGTACTGGATACTCCTCAAAGGAAGCATCAGCAACTTACTCAAATTCATTGGGATCAAAGGTATGTGATGGATCAGCATGATATTGGAAAAGTTGTGAGACATGGAAGATGTCATGCATGGAATGGTACCTCTGAGGTAAAATAAATTGATAAGATACCAGCCCGACTCTCTCCATAATTTTAAAAGGCTCTACATAATGACATGACATCTTTCCTTACTTAGGTAACCATTTATTCCCTATCATGGGTGATACCTAAATGAAAACATGATCCCTAACCTAGAACTCTAGAGGTTTTTGATAGCTATCAGCATAATATTTATGTCTAAATTGAGTAGTAGTCTTACGCTTTCTGATCAGCTAAACTTGCTCTAAAGTCTCTTGAACGAGATGAGGACCTAGTAGGACTACCCCACCTGCCTCTAGCCAACACAGCGGTGAATATAATGACCTACCATATAAGGAATCAAATAGATCCATTTGAATTTTAACCTAGAAGCTAATATTATAGGATAAATCGATGAGAGGGATATGCTTCTCCCAAGAACAGTTGAAATCAAGGACACATGCTCGGAGCATATCCTCTAGATACTTTATTGTCCATTGTAATTTTCCATCAGTCTGAGGGTGAAAGGATGTTCTTAGAATCACATGTTTTCCCATATCCTTTTTCAAACCCTGCTAGAACTATGAATTGAAACAATAATCCCGATCTGAAACAATAGTACAAGGAACCCCATGTAGTCGTATGATCTCACAGGCATGCAGTATTCCCATCTCATCAACTGAGAAAGTCTCCTAAAAAGGATTTAAGTGAGATGATTTCATTAGTTGTTCAATGACTACTCAAATAGCATCTCTAACCCTCAGCGACCTTGGTAATCCAACTACAAAATCCATAGAAACATCTTCAAATTTCCATTATGGGAATAGATGCGGTTTTAGCAAGACCAAAGGTATCTGGTTCTCTACCTTCCCTTGCTGATAGGTGGAACACTTAGTGATAAATACTATTATCTAATGTTTCATCCCAGGCCACCAATATTGGCATTGAATTTATCGATACATCTTCAAGATGCCTAGATGAACTATCCACTAAGAAGTGTGGGAATCTTTCATAAACTCCTCTATCATATCTTTAGGAACCCATATAAATCCACGTAGACACAGGACTTAATATTTTTCTATATACTAATCCATATGTGGGTTGTCTCTTGATATACTCTCACTAAGAACCAAGCCTTCAGGATCTGAGAATCGTTTTCCCTTCACCTTTTTAGGGAGGGAAGAGGTAACTGTGAAGGGTTAGAGATAAAGATACTCGTTACTATCTTGAAACTCTATATGAAACTCAGAAAATAGATCCATTACCTTCCATTCATCAATGGCTTCCCATACAACCTGTATTTGAGTTCTCCGACTCAGTGCATCTACAACTACATTTCCCTTCCTAGGTGTATAAGAAATCTAAAAATTAAAGTATTGTAGATATTAAACCCATATACATTGTATGAGGTTCAATTCACACTGAGAAAATATATATTTGAGTATCATGTGGTTTGTGTACACCATAAAGCACTCACCCAAAAGATAATTTATCCAGCAATGTAGGGCATGGAAAATTGATGCTAGCTCAAGGTTGTGCTCCAGGTAATTTCTTTCATGAGGAATCAATTACCAAGATATGTATGCAACGAATCTATATTACTAAATTAGAACTGCTCCTAGGCCTATGAATGATGAATCATAGAATATAGTATAACCTATTTCTAGCTCTAGAAGAGTCAGAATAGGTGTCGATATAATCCTCCCTTTCAGCTCCTGAAAGGATTTCTCACATGCTTATGACCAAAGGAACTTGACACCCTTCTTTTTAAGACTAGTAAGAGGTGAATAAATACATGATAAGTCTTTTATGAAATGCTTGTAATATCCATATATCCCCAAGAAACTATTTATGTCAAAAAAAATTGGTATGCTCCCATGAAATTATATCACTAACCTTTTCTAAGTAAACAGATACTCCTAATTTTGATATTATATGACCCAAGAAGTGGAATTTTTCAATCCATAAGTTGAACTTATCAAGCTTGGAGAAAATATTATGATCTCTTATTGTACTCAGAATGATCTCAAGATGTGTATCATGGTCTCTACGAGTGTGATAATACTCCAAGATGTCGTCTACAAAGACTATGACAAAATATTACAAATAGGGGTGGAAAACCCTATTCATAAAATCCATAAAAAATTTGGGTGCGTTCATAAGACTGAATTTCATAACAAGGTACTCATGTAGACCATACCTGCTTTGAAAATCTATATGATTTATGTCTGATGGTCTGACTCATACCTAATGATAACTCGATCTCAAGTTGATTTTGGAGAAGACCTTTTCTCCTCAGAGTTGGTTGAAGAGATCGTTGATTCAAGGAAGTGGGTATCAGTTCTTGACCACAATCTAGTTCAACCTTATGTAATCCACACATAGATGTAAGGTTCCATCTATCTTCTTAGAAATAAGTATGGGAGAACCCCGAGGGGATGTATTGGTCCATATAAAACCTTTAGCCTCTAAATCTCCTAACTGTCGTTTAAGCTCCTAAAGCTCTGTAGGTGTCATCCTATAAGGAGGAATGGACACTGGATCTTCTCTAGGAACAAGATCTATTGTAAATTATACCTCTCTATTAGGATTTTACCTAGAAAATCATCAAGAAAATTATCCCTGAAATGATCCACTGCTGGAGGGAAGTAAACTTGTTGTAAACCATGAAAATATTTTCAATAAGGGTAGTCACTCCACCTATCCCATGATGCTCTAGTTCCTCTATACTAGCATGTATATCCCACTCACCCTTATGTAAATAACTCCTTCTCTCTGGTGATGTAAATGATACCCTACGTTGATAGTATTCTATAAAAGCATTATAGTGAACCAACCAGTTCACCCCAAGTATGACATAGAGGCCCATAATATTGAGAACAAAAAGGTTCTATAAGAAAGGGTAACTTACTACCTCAAGGGGAAAATCCCTAAACTCACGTATTCCCTCTTTTCCTACCCCTAACAGCGTATCTGGGGTTATTACACCATAGTAATAATGTATCTCCAGTCAAAGACTCTCCACGATAGATGTAGAGATAAAAGATTTTGAAGCCCCTATATCAAATAAAGAAGATATTTCGATAGATTCTACAAGAATAGTACCTCATACTGTAGATGGTCCTACATCTTGATCATCAGGTATCAGATGTAGTGCATTCAACTGGCCTAATCCATGACCCTGTGCAAAAGATGGACTACCATGATCATAACTACTCTGTTGGCACTTTTGGTGATCAAGGTTCTGGCTACCATGTCTATGACCTCCTACTCATCCAAACCTACCAGTATTATTCCAACTCCCCACCTGATGTGTCATAAAAGAACTTGCTCCTAAAGATAGAGCCAGTGCGGATCCTTTTCCACTCAAATCTGGTGGAAAGGTCATACAAAAACACTAGAGATTACCCATATGGCCACAAGCCTGACACTCTAGTGGGTATCAATTGCACTAAGGCTTCAAATTCACCTGTCATCCACACTGATGACACACTTTAGAGACATCTAAACAGATACTCTAGTTGTCACTACCCTGATGAAAAACCTCGAGGGAATGTTTTTTTCCACCGAAAGAACTACTGGCCTTCCATAGCACTGATCCTCTATACTCAGTACTATTTTTATTCATTAGGTTGTTCTCAGTGATAATATCCCGATTGAATATCTCAAAAAAATTAGGAAGGAAAAAGAAATCCACCTACATATGGATGGCATACTAGAGCCCGTCCTCAAAGCATCTAGCACGCAAAATATCATTACCAGCTAGAAGTGGTGTAAAGTGTTGAAACTCCATGAAACATGCTAAATATTCCATAACTGACATAGAACCCTACTCGAGATATATGAACTCTCTGGCTCTATCAGCTCTCAGAATCTGAGTAAAGAATTGATCATAGAAGGTAGTCTATAAATAAACCCATAACATGCTCAGATGACGACCAAGTTGGGAAATCACATCCCACCAATGCTTGGATGAATCATAAATCATGTATGTAGAAATATTAACTTTACACTCTATAGGTGTCTCCAGATTCTCAAATATAGATAGAATGGCCTATATCTAAGACTCAATAGCTTGTGGACCATTCCCCTAAGAAATTTGGATTATCTTGCTACTGTAAATCATGAGTCATATCATCCATCATTGGTTCAAGTCATGGAGAACCATGCATAGACTACATCAGATGTGGGAAACTATCATGAACTTGGGTTTCATTTCCTAAATTAGGTACAACACACGGTGCCTCTATTAGAACTCCTATAGTTATGACTAGAAGCTCAAGACCCACCACGTCTGGAGCATGGTCTTCACCACCCTCCTGGCGTACGATACAAGGATGTCATGGCGGTATTAGTCTAAAAATCCCAATAATGTGCCTCAGAACAAGCTCAAGCAGAGATATATAATCACTAGCATAAGATGAATGTAATAAAACTCACTACCCAAGGTATGCTACCCACACTACCCACTTATACGGCCAGGTATCAGCAAGTGCTAAAGTATAAGTTTCATTTCATTTTACATTTAATTATCGGGATCACTCATTTACCTTTCATAAATATGACAAGGAAGAATAAGGATGTACAACCAATTCATTTTAGATGTCATGATTCACTTTATAATGGATATATATTTCCAATGAATTAGTTCCCATACACTTATCACTAAAAAACGACACCCATTTATTTTTATCATAATGGACAGACTTAGTAAATTACTCATCCCAACCCATGGGGTCCCATACACCTCATGAATTGAGATAGTAAATCACTTAATCTCAATCAAGAGTAATACAAGAATAAGTTAACTATCACGGCATCACTCAACAATCACAGGAATATCAAGAAATGAAAAGTAGTGAAATGCATCTATATGGCATGGTAATATACATGACATTAAAATTATAGGTGCCTATAATGATGCATGTAACAATGATCCTTACCCTCATCTCATCGGGCCAAGGATGAAAGAAAATCCTCAAATAGAGTACTAATCAACAACTCCACACAACATGTGCATCACTCAATGGTGAAATAATACCAACTATAATAAGAAAAGGCATAACAACAATTATAATTTTGGAAACTTTGTTTTTACCCTAAACACGAGTTCATGATGCCTAATCATGGCTTATAACCAAGTATCAAGTGTTCCTAATATCCAATATATTGTCTCCAAATAGTAAATCAAGAAATAAACCTCCTATGATACCACTTTGTGATGTCCTGGACCCAGATTCCACTTAATGGGTTCCCCAAGCCCAGTGGACCACATGGCCTTAGGCACATCTCCCTGAACTCCAGAGGATGCTGAGTTAAAGAGAGGGATTAGGGTGTGTCTGTGGGGAGACTATTCCCTCATTACCTAAGTGTAGTGTAGAGGATGAATTTAAATAGGGGTAAATATCAGAAGCAATATAAGTAAACAGAAGAAAAATCATAAAATAGAGACAATAGTAATAATAACTGGAAAAAACTGGAATAAAATCCAACAAATAATGATATTTCATGTCACTAGAAAAATGAAAAACATGGATACAAGATAATAGGAATAACATATTCCACAAAATTATAAATTAAATAAAAGACTATCCCAAGCATCTCGAGCTCTGGCTCGATCATCTGTTATAAAACACCATCCTAAATAGCAAGCAATCAAGTGTTTGAAGTCGTATGATTATCTTTGTCAACACATGAAACCATGTAATCTAATCCAAGTACCAAATGGATCCTAAGGAGTGTGTGAGATAAATATCAATGGTCCACCACCAATGGTGTCTATAACATCTAGCCTGTATAATGGAAATGTAATAGTGTGCTAGTATGCATATATAAAGTAAAGCAGTACAATGTAACTAAATACCCAACTACCTAATTCAGCCTCAGATGGTGTCTGAACATGTAACCAATTAATTATTTTATTGTTAATATTTTATAACATAACACAAGTTAATAATAGTGAAGGTTCCAAGATATAACAAGGAAACCTGTAATGATATTTAATAGTGAAGTCCCAAGGTAATAACTAAGGCGACATAGACCTCAAGTGTCACAAACTCAATAATAATAATAGAATGGAATGTGTTAAGAGTGTAATATAAGGATCATAGTCCAATTCATTCAACAATGATACACCTACCGAGTCCAAGGAGTTCATCCAAGGTAAAATGGGTCTAAGAAATGATCGGGCCCGATGGGATTTAACCATGGAACCACCTTGTCAATCTTGGATCCAAGGAGTGTATCCAAGGAATCTTGTAATGATATTTAAGGGATCTTATGGTGTAATACTGAGCATCCAAATAATAGATAATGATTTGTATTTAGGTGGGTCTCAAACTATGCAATTTGTATACTTGAATTGGAATGGGATTCCCAAGTGCTCATGGAATTCTCCAATTAGAATTCAATAAAAGCTTGAGTCAGGCCATTCCTACTTAATTATGAATTCATGAAATATTTCATTTGGTTCAAGAAATTCCTTTAATTAATGTGATAAGTTCAAATAGTATACAAACTTTTTTAATCAAGTCATTTGGTTCAAGCCTTTCTTTTCGTTAGTGTGATAAGACCAAGTAGCATGAAACTATTCATTTAATCTATTTAAAGCATGTTTCATATTCAAGGTTCATTACGCTACCTTACATTAATGTGGTAAGTGGTGGTACAGATATGAAACATACCGTTCATTTACATATAAGTCCAATTCATTTACTTAGTATACTTGTCAATTCACATTTCACATTTTTTTGTCAAATTGAAGAAATTGACTTAGGTGGGTCAAGTGGTGAGAATATATGGAACTTTCCATTATTCTATTATTATTATAAACAATTCATTTAATATGGAAACTTTTACCCTTAGAAAGTTCAGTCCAAGGCAAACCCTAACAGTGGCTCAAATGTGTCAAAGCACTAAAAACCCAATTATAACATAACATCCTACATGGGATTAATGGAGTTGTGGGTGTAACCACTAATAATTAATCACATATTTGGAAATAGAATATTAATATGGTTCTAATGATTATAATAATGGTATATAAATTATATAAACAACACTTGATGAAGTTAGTGGGCCCCACATGACAATTCCAAAATCAAAAAACTTTAGGGATGAGTTATAGATCACACACCTTAGGCTTGTATGACTCCCATACTATGGTTTTGTCCCTTGATTTGGCGTATATTAGAGTGGATCTAAGAAAATTAGAAAAATTTGCATACCTCAATAACTCAATCAAGAGAAAAAGTTAAGAAGAAAGGCCTAAACAGACTCGATTACTTATCATTGCATATCCAACATGAAGAAAGGAAGCTCGATCGGATCTCAGAAAAAGGAGATATTTGAATACATGGATTTGGCCTTAAAAAAACTCAAAAATGAGATTCATGGAGTCAAATCCCGCATAAACTTGGATTAGGGAAAAAGGAGGGATCTAATTAGATCATTAAGGGAAAATTTGTAAAATTGCTAAGAAAAATGGCATGTGCATATTTTTTCCACATAGTTAACTAGGAAAAGGGGAACTTGCATGGTTAGGCTACACGGTCATGCACCAATCGTATGAGGTGAATCTTTCTGGAAAAACATCATCCACATGGTTAGGTAGATCATACGCCAATCGTACGACAATCGTGGAACTTGGGAATTTTCCCTAAAAATAAGTGTTCTGGGATCCGAACAATCCTAAGACACTCTTGGTACCTTTTTCAAATATTTTTAAATCCATATTAGGTCCAAGATAATGAATTATACTGAAATTTAAAGGATCCATACCTAAGTGAAAAACTGAGTTCTTAAAGTTTCCATACCAACCCATGAAATCCTCACTATTCTTAACTCTAAATTCCATCATATCACTCAACAACCTCCCTTAGATATCACTTTTTCATGAACCCCTCCCACCAAATATTCAAAAACGAAGGAAGAGAGATAATGACCCCCCAAGTTCTACCTCCAGTAGGCCCCGAGTTGGTTAATAGTACCTAGGGTATAAAAATACCATAGTATGGGAGTAATTACCCTTTATAAATAAAATAGTATTAAGAGATGGGATAAATAATCACTAAAAAATTATAACATACAATATAAAGGTAAACCAAAAACCATCCCACAATGCATGAATAAATAAAACTTATACATATAAAAGTCTCCAAAGTGAATACCAAAAATATAAGCCTACAACATTAACTCAACAAAAACCCCAAACCAACTAGTAATGTCCATCTCAGTCCCCAAAGTCCTCCTGGAAACCTAAAAATAGTTTATATATGTAGGGTGAGTGTAAAAGGTATACTTAGAAGGTATATAACCAAGGAATCAAGTGAACATATGAAAATACCATGGTAATGTGTGATGTTATTCATTTATTCATAACATTTTGTCTACTCCCTTTAGTAAATTTCATGTAAAAGTGCATAATTGGTGTGAGATGCACATGTTTTAATACTAAATATAATTTTTGAGCATTATTTGAATTATTCGAATCAATTTAGTTTACTATTTTAATTATAAATATCAACCTACTTAACTAAATTGAATGATTATTGTTTTTAGGGTTTTGTATTAAATTTCCAACATATCATTAGCATCAATATTTGGCCAATTTGGTCGTTTTAATGGTCATATGTTCCACACAAGAAGCCCCAAATAATCTGTAAAGAAATTGGACCATAAATGAATATTCAATTCTTGGTCTCAATCCAAAAGTCCAAAATCATTGATTCTCCAAAAAAAGTTTGGGGAAAATACAATTAATCTTAAATAAAAATTTAAAATCCAAAATCCACCAAAAAGGGTCCCAAATGATTCTATGAAGTCCATCCTGCCATTATTTTTGGGAATTAAAATCAAAACACAATACTTAACCTTTCTCCTGATATAGAAATCCATTAAAGCTGATATTTTGTTGTGTGAAATAAAAGTTATAGTCGGATTACTTTTTAGAATAAATTATTTGGAATTGATGGCATATTCCTATTAAAAAATCTATTCACATTCCAGCCTTTGAAAAAATGTTTATAAAAATGGATAGTTGCATATTGTATAGTAAAACAACCATAAATTTGGATAAAAAAGTCCAATGACCAAAAAAATTTCATAGTATATATAAAAAATAAATATATACAACTTTTAAGAATATAATATCTTGATATTCAGCTGTCCAGATGGCCAAATTGGCAAGCCAAGTGGATGGGTAGATTTAGAATGCAAACAGTCTACCACCTTGGGCTATAAATATATCCCCCTCTTATCCTTGCATAGAATTGTAATTTCAGAGAAAATAAAGATATTTTGGCATGAACAAGTCTCTTCCAAAGTATTGGGAGGATATTCCTCAATTTTCTAATTTATATACCATTCCTCTATGCTTCTTTATATTTACTTTTTCATTTTTCTTCATTTGTAATCTCATAAGTGTTTGTATTTATAATTCTATTTTAATTCATGTTTATTTATCATTATCTATTATTATCATCCACCTTATATTTTTTAATATTAATGTTATTAAAATGGTTCAAATAAAGTTGAAAATCACTTCCTTATTTTACTTTCTCATTCAATCTAAAGTGTGATTTTACCTCTCTTCACATTTCGTGTGTACGTTCGGTGCACTGCTCTTTTCTTGTCCTGTTCTTTTTATTTTATTTTAAAATCACCACCATAATAATTCCAACCATATTAATAATCATATCAATGGATGAGTAAATCTAACTTTGGGGTGAATCAAAATTTTTGGATATTAAGCTATTGAGGTATTTTTCTCATTGAGTATTCTTTAGGTTAACATTGTGTATGTTGAACTTAAAATGTCATGGATTAATGACATGTTTTGTTTAAAATATGAATTCCATGGATTATTGGAACCAAAAATACACTACCATAAACAAGTACTGATTATTATTATACCCATATTTAAGTTGTGGCCTGGATTAAAACCTTGACACTTGGTAATTATGATCAAAGTCATCTTGTGAAGTGGGTGTTAATTTAATGCAATATAAAGCAAATCTCAATGATATCATAAGCTTAAATACCCAATAATGAACTCAACCCAATATTTATAAAATTTTAAAATCGATCAAACATCATCTATTAATCAATTTAATTAATCTCTACAAACAACACCCCCCCCCCCATTAAAAAGAAAAATTAAAAAAACAATCGACTATAAAAAAAGTACCTTCACTAATATTGGACTCCTCAAGTACTAATCAGGTTTTTAATGATCACAAATCCTATTAAACCTGGTGAAATCTTGTAAATTATATAAAATCATGAGTATTATTGTTTAAGTATTCTCATGATTTAAGAAGATCCATTCAAGATATAAATTTCTCTACATTCAGTTTAACTACTTTATATTATCCTTGATTTACTTTTTAAATACCTTCTTTGAAAAATTTCTAAGTCTAATCCATTCTATGATCATAATTGCTTAAGTTTGAATACTATTATTTTGAAAAATCTGAGACACCATGAAGCAGACACCGTGAAGCAGACACCGTGAAGCAGACACTGTGAAGCAGACACCGTGAAGCAAACACCATGAAGCAGACACCGTGAAGCAGACACCCTGAAACGAGACAATGTAACCTTGAGACAATGTAACCTTGAGACATTGTAACCTTGAGAAACCATAAACTTGAGACACTGTAACCTTGAGACACCATAACCTTGAGACGTTGTTACCTTGAGACAACATGAACAAGTAGACACTGTGAACAATCAGACACTGTGAACAAACAGACATCGTGAACAAGCAGACACCGTGAAAAAGTAGACACCGTGAACAAGAAGACACCATGAACAAGAAGACACTATAAACATCCAGACACTACAACCACGAGACACTGTGACCAATTCAAACACCATGTGAAAGATACACCATTTCCATGACATATTGTGACACTGCTTCCTAATATGTTTTGTCATTTTTCAATTTAATCTCTAATGGTCATATTTGAATACTTTAATGCACTGACATAATTAATGTTTCTTTGTAGACACATAATCTAACAGTACAAGGTATGAGGTGCAAAATACATGAAACTTGTCGGCCTCAAAACATGCTTTCCAAGATAAAAGAAAATTGATGCCCAGAAATAAGATATGCACGAGAAATAAAACCAATCAGGCGTGAGCACCATAACGAAGAACACACTTAGAGAAATTTTTTAAATAAAGGACTATTTCATGAAACTTGACACTGCTCAAGAACACACAAAGTATATTTGAAACTCAGAACTGGGAACATATTCGCACTATCAAACCTCACGAAGAACAAAATATAAATCATGGCACTTTGTTTTACAGACGAGGACTCGAGATCTACATCTTCTTCATCTCAAGAAGTCCAGAGCTGCAATGACTAACACTCAGAGCACTACTAAACCTATCTCAATAATTTTGCTCTATTGTGTATCATATTATTTCCTTTCAAGAAGTGTGTGTTTTTATATATAACACACTCTTTCTCCTATATTAAACTGAAGGATACAATATGTCCTTACTCAAACATCTATTTAATCTTGTGTATACCCACGGATAAGTGTGTAAGAGGTCCCTGTGTGGCCTGGTTATTTTTACCCGTGAAAACTGTGGAAGATGTCCATGTGTAGCCTAAACAGTACTGTATACTGTTTTTTAACCCTGATCCATGGTGTGGATCAAGTTTATTGTATATAAACTGCTTGGTGGAAGGTGACCACCAAGTGGAGTGGATTAGGTCTCATCTTGAGACTAAACCACTTGTTTCATATATGTTGTGCTGCTTACTTTAGTTTTCTCTATTTTAATTCTTTACTGTATAACATATAAATCACTAAATCCACTTTGATAGTTAATCTTGGAAAGAAGTTATAACTATTTTTCCTTAGTAGAATAACTTCAAAAGTAATATTAATAACTAATATTCTTATTACTGAGAATTAATCAATCTTCTAAGAATCTATTTAAACGGTCAAACCTTTATAACTGTATTACTTTGATTAAATGGGTTGTATTTAACTTATAGAGGAAACCTTTTTAAGAATACCTTTTTAAACAAAAAAATTATAGATACTCAATTCACCCCCCTCTTGTGAAATCTACTCCGACCAACATTTGGTATCAGAGGAGATTTATTAAGACTTTGTTTAATCTCTTGCAACTGTGATTGTAGTTGTACTTTAAAGATCTGTAAATTTTTATTAATTCTAAATTTATAGATCTTTTAAAGTAATACTTTATTATGGATAATAGATTGGAAGGTGTTGTAACCAACATACCACCATTATTCAATAGAACCAACAATGCTCAATGGGAAATTAAAATGAAAATTCACGTAGAGAGTATGGGATTTGAGATTTGGTCATCCATTATAGATGAATATAAGATTCCTTCTACTGATAGAATCACATGGGATGAACCTATGAAAACTTCCCAAAATAACAATTGAAAATCTAATAATGCTTTATACTTCTCCTTAGGGGATGAAGAATTCAATAGAATTTCTGCTTGTAAAACTACCCATGAAATTTGGGATACCCTGTCTATTTCACATGAAGAAACATCTAGTGTAAAAGAAATGAGACTTAATACTTATAATATTAAATATAATAATTTTAAAATGAAACCTGATGAGCCTATTTCTGGCATGTATCTTAGGTTTAATGAGATTGTCAACATAATGATTTCTCTTGGAATAGAAGTCACTTCCAAGGAACAGATCATGAGACTTTTCTGATGTCTGCCTGACAGATGGAGGGGAACCTCTATCTCTATTAGAGAATCATGTGACATCATCAAGCTACCTGTAAAATAACTCATTAGGAAACTGATGATGTATGAGGAAGAGATAAAAGTCAACAAGGAATAGGAGGATGAACCAAAAAAGGAAATCTATTACATTCAAGACCACCACCACTAAGCAAAAATACAAAGGGAAACTAGAAGCCTCTGTAGAAAGCTCCACCAGTGAACAATCATCACCCAACAGTGATGAGGAGATAACTCAATTAGTCAAAATATTCAAGAGATTTTACAAGAAGAATAACTTTTTCAGAAATCCTAACTTCAAGGTAAAATATAACCAAAAAGGAAGTTCGAAGAAGAACTGGAAAAGAAGTGACAAGACTAATGAAATTGTCTACTATGAGTTTAAGAACAAAGGACATATCAAGGATGACTTTCCAAAGCTCAAGTAAAAAAAGAAATATGAGGAAAAGGATAGGAAGTATAAAAAGGAAATGAAAGCAACCTGGAGTTCTTCTGAGGATAGTTCAAGCGACTCAGAAACATCAAATGATTAAAAGGTAAATAAATCCAATATGTATTTTATGACAAACACATCTTAGGTAACACTAGACTCCTCTATAAATAATTCATACTATTCTAGAGATTAAAGTGACTCTAAAAATATTACTAATGAAGAAATGTTTGAATATTGTAACATGATTTAAGAAACATGCAATGAACTAAAATACAAATATAAATCATTGAAGAAACAACATGCTCTTACTGTGACTATTAAATCTGAACTCACAGCTGAAAAGGAGAAAAATGCTTAACTACTCAAAAAGAACAATGAATTAAAAATTTATAATGAGCAACTAAAGAATGACCTAGAAAATTTTACCAATGGTAAAAATACCCTTAACCAAATGATAATAAAACAAATTTCCCCTAAATACAACACTGGCATTGGTTATCAACCTGGTAAAATAAACCTTGCTAGAAAAACTTTTGTCTCTAAATCTAGGACATACAGTTTTACTTCCAGTTCTGGACACAAATCAACTAATTAAATTCATGATACATATTCTATTGTTTCAAGTTTTTTAGTACTGAATAGAGTTTATTTTTCAAATACTTTACTTAATTATTATAGGAAAACTATGAGGCAGATATGTTTTCCTAAAGCACTTATTACAAATATTACTAGACCCAAAAAAGTATGGGTACCAAAATCTATTTTTGCTTAATCATTTTTGTAGGAAAGCTACTTAAAGAGCTCCTATAAAATTCTATGGTACTTGGACAGTAGATTTTCAAGACACATGATAGGAAACTACCCATTCTTCAAGAACCTAATCAAAATATATGGAGGACATGTCACATTTGGTGCAATTCCAAATGAAATATTATTGGCCTCGGCCAAATAGGTAACTCTAATTCAGTATTGATTTCTAATGTACTATTTGTCGATGGATTAAAATACAATATGCTTAGTATCTCACAATTATGTGATGATGGATTTCATGTTAGATTTGGAAATGATTCTTGAAATGTCTTTAATTCTAAAGATGAATTAGTATTTTCTGCATTAAGAAATGGGAATGTTTACTCTGTTAACTTAGATTCTTTATCTTCTCAAAATGCTTCATGCCTAATTGTATTTCATAAGGAGTCTTGGATCTGGAATAAGAGACTAGTACACTGTAATGTTTACTCTCTTATAAATATAACTAGAAAAAATATTAGTTAAAGACTTACCCAAACTTGAGTTTCCAAATGACAAAGTATGTAATCCCTGTCAAAAAGGAAAACAACCCAAAGTTTCCTTCAAACCAAATAAAGAAGTGTAAACTTCTCTACCTATCTAACTGGTTCACATGGATTTGTTTGGACCATCTAGAGTTTATAGTTTAAATGGGAGGCACTATTTTTATGTTCTTATAGATTACTTTTCTAGATATAATTGGACCTTCTTTATGGCTCACAAAAGTGAAGACTTCTCTTATTTTACTAAATATTCCAAGTCTGTAGAAAATCTTAGTGGACTTAGAATTAAATCCTTAAGAAGTGATCATGGCCGTGAGTTTGAAAATCAAGAGTTTGAATCCTTTTGCTCACAAAATGGTTATAGTCACAATTTCTCTTCCCCTAGAACACCTCTACAAAATGGAGTTGTAGATAGAAGAAATAGAACCCTGAAATAGATTTCTAGAACAATTCTTAGTTAATATTATAACGACCCATACTTTACATACATTGTTAATACTTCAAAATTGAAGCACACTTATTACAACATATGACAAAACCACAAAGGACCGTATAGGTATAGTGTCTTTAGAAACTGGGAAACATAAACAACTGGTTCATAAATCTTCTACAGTGTCTCCCATTTATTTCATCATATCTAGGGTCCCTTTTAGCATATTCTACTTAATATCCATCTTCCTGACCTGGGGAAAGAAAACATAAAAGGGTGAGCTCAAATGCTCAGCAAGGGCAAATAAAGGAAATAAAAATCATATCATATCTTTTTGAAAATCATAACCTGCAAAAGAGATCATGGAATAAATCATAGAAGTGAAAATGAGATCCCCATAATCATAACATGAAACTTGAAACTTTGTGGCATGCACACATAATCATGGAAAATCATTTCTTGTTAGTCATGACTCATTGCCAAGACTATCTTAGTGGACAAAGTCCCTTTCTGAACCGAGTTCACTCCTCGTTTCAGTCCTGTATCACTGAACCGAAATAACCTTCCGTTCCAGCCATGTCTATCTCATGAGATATAAAATCTTTACCCAATGCATTGGAGGGAGATATAGGTCCCACCCATCTTATAATTAATCCTTTCTTATGTGTGCCACATAATCATAAATCATACATCATAGCATAACCCATGTAATAAAAATGGGATTCTTAAACAACATGACATCATAAAACAATTCATATAAGATAAAAGAATTCATAAAAATGTTTCCATCAAAACATAATCAAATCCATGTAATAATAGGGGTAAAAACAGAACCCTTTTATTATCTTAGATTGAAAATAATTTTGATAAAATACTTGAACTTCATTCTTGAGGAAAATATCCTTTCTACTTCAAAAACACTTTTCCTTTCTTAACATTTCATACAATTTTAAAATAAAAGAAGTTGATTAAAAATAAACTTGAATACTTGTAAAGGAAGCTTCTTGGAAATAATTTTTTAGAAATCCATTCATGCCGTATAAGTTAAAAAAAACATTCTTCGTACTTTTGTTGGAAAAGTCAAAAAGTACCTCGTACGAAAAACGACAAAAGATTCCTTTCATACATATTACTAAAAACTCACCGAAGGGTAAAAATGGATTTAAACAATTGTAGGTGGATGGAAATAATATTACATATTGATGAAACATGGATGTGGATGATAAAATGCACCCCAGTAAGTACTTACGAATAAACAATCTCGGATAAAAATGAGATTGTGATATTTCCCTTACCTTAGGTCCGATTTTCTTTGTACGTGTCCGAAGCTCCTGTATAATGGTTTAAATAATGTTATTGACTTATTCCAGAATCATACATATTGATATGATATCATATATGGTCATATTCTTAGCTTCTTGTTAGTAATATTTCATTGTTACTTGTTACTCTGGTCTTTATTGCCTTTTGTTCTTATGCGTGTTTTGCAGAATACATTCTTATTCTTATTTTAAGGTTATAGATACCTTATATCCAGAATGGTATTAGTGTAACATATATCATATTTATTCATTCAATTCATTTATATAATTACTATGTAATGATGATCATGTAGAACGAGTTGCATCACATCGTGGAGACGGTATTCCGTACGTACGCACGAGTGATGATATCGTTCCTATGATCGTGGAACTGTATTGGAGTATATATATATTATTTAAGTATCAATATTACTTTATAATAATCATAAATAGTTACTCATTACACCATTATACCCATCCTTGTAAAGTGATGGTGGAAAATAGATTACACCACGGCGTGGAGACGGTATTCCGTACGTACGCACGCGCGGTGATTTCATTTTTCCGTAGGATGGATAAAAGGTGAATTAGGGTTGTTTAATATTTATAATAACATATCAGTATGTAATTAATACTGATGTTATTACTTTATCATGAAACAACTAAAGAAGAATAAGTTTAAGAAGAAAGAAATTGAAAAGATCGGTAATGGATATTACCTCTTCTTTGGAACGCTTCTTTGAATCCTCCACTTAGGGAACTAATATTTGTCTTTGAAGAAGACCAGGACCTCTAGGATTATTCTAGGGAAGTGGAGAGGAGAAAATGTCATGGGTTGGCCGAGCTTGAGTGCTCAAATTGGTGTGAGGAGGAGGGGGAGGAGGTGCCCTTTTATAAGGGAGGAGAGGGGCACCTTAGGAATATCTCAAAATATTATTTTATATTAAAATCAAAATCGGTTTATAATGGTTCCAAAGGGTCTTATTTCGAAGCTAAAGTGGGTAAGGGTCGAAATCCTATCAACCAATAGGATTTAGACAAGTTTAGGGTATTATTTTAACCTTATCAATTAGATTTAACTCTAAGTTAATTAATTTAACTTTTACCGTGTCTTTTTGTTTTCTTTCACTATATGGTTAATACACTTACTATAACATGCCAAAAGAACCCCAAATTGTTTATTATTAATATATATATCCTTATCTAAGTTATTTGGCCGAACCTTATATTTTTAGGAATAAAATAACAATTAATAATATAATATTTTATTTAAAAACTATTTTGTGTCAATTTTGACACTATTTGATATATGATTTTTGTGAAAGTCATAACAGAATTATATGTTCGAACCAAGTTGATTAAATCAACATTCATATATCATAGTAACCTAGAAAATTATTGTAATTCATAAAAAGTCTCAAATTACATTTATTTTGGTGTTTTAACATCAATTATGTCAATATTTCATTAATAAGATAATTACTGCATCATCACTGTGTCATAAATAAATTAAATTATTTAATGTCTAAAAATTACAAATAAAATACCATTATGTAGGAAATCTTTTTAGCTTTCTAATGAATATTTATAGTCGAATTTATCTTATGTATAACCCCATATTAAAAATGATTTACTTATTAAACTTTGATTTTAACTATTTTAACCCTTCTTTAAATAAATTAATAATAAATGTCCTAATCTAATCCAAGTGGGCCTAAATGGTCATATTTTATTCCTAAGTTTGTTTTTGGTCGAAATACACTTGTCCAATAGAATTAGGACATGTGTTAGGGTAATATTAATATCATATTTACCCTTAGTTACCCTATTTACTATTAACCGCGGTAAAAAAAAGTAAAAAGTTACTATTCACCAAAAAATTATTTTTATCTCATTGAACCACATTTTACTTACTGATATCAACCGTGTCTGTCGTATTTTCGAAATTCCATTCACAGAAGCGGTAAAATTAAGTTTTATGCAAAATTCAGTTTTTAACCTACCACTTAGTGGTTTCACTATTCATCAAAAATTGAAAGTTTTCAGAAAAATACCAAAATTTTACCCTAGGCTAATTTCGATATTCTGAGTCCAAAAATGAAGTCCATTTTGAAAAATAAAATTTATAAAATTTAAAAAAGTGGTTATTACTATTCATAACGGCTAGTTTTAATAGCATATTGTTGTTTAGTGAAACTCGGTATTGCGTACGACGCAAGCTATCGAGGAAGGTCGTGATTGCGTGTAAAGTAAGCCAAGCAAGTGTGTAGTGAAAGATTCCTTTGATGATATATAAAAAGAAAATATTATTCATAAAAATCTCGGGTGTTACATTCTACCCCCCTTAAAAAGAATTTCTCCCTCGAAATTCGTCACTTTTTAACAAACAGATGAGGATACTTCTCCCTCATCATATCCTCAAGCTCCCATGTAGCTTCTTCAAGTTGGTGGTTCCTCCATAAAACTTTCACCAATCGAGTGGTCTTGTTTCGTAGGACTTTTTCGCTATGATCCAGAATCTCTATCGGTTGTTCTTCGTAAGAAAGATCTTGCTCCAGCGGTACAACTTCTGAGCTGAGTACATGTGAAGGATCTGGTATGTACTTTCTCAGGAGAGATACATGGAACACATCGTGAACTTGAGAGAGATTCGGTGGAAGCACCAATCGGTAAGCTACCTTCCCAACACGATCCAGTATTTCGAAAGGACCGATATATCTAGGGCTCAACTTCCCCTTATTTCCAAATCTCATAACCCTCTTCCAGGGAGATATTCGTAAGAACACTTTATCACCCACTTCAAACTCTAGGTCTTTTATTCGGTTGTCGGCATAGCTTTTCTGTCGACTCTGAGCTGCTCTTATGTGTTGTTGAATAGATCTGACCTTTTCTGCCATTTCATCAACGAGATCAGGTCCTAATAGCTTTCTTTCCCCAACTTCATCCCAGTAAGTTGGAGTCCTGCATTTCTTTCCATAGAGAGCTTCATAAGGAGCCATCTGAATACTGGAGTGAAAGCTATTATTATAAGAAAATTCCACCAAAGGTAGGTGTTGATCTCAACCTCCTTTGAAATCCATAGAGCAAGCTCTCAACATATCTTCTAGGGTTTGAATTGTTCTCTCAGACTGACAGTGCTGAAACTCAACTCTGTATCCATAGTATGCTGAAGACTTCGCCAGAACTTCGAGGTAAATCTCGGATCCCGGTCAGATATAATAGAAAGTGGTACTCCATGCAATCTTACCACTACCTTTACATATATCCTGGCAAGCTGATCTAGAGAGAAATCCTCTCTAATTGCAATGAAGTGTGCAGACTTTGTAAGATGATCAACTATGACCCAAATAGCATTATTGCCTTTGGATGTTTTAGGAAGTCCTGTGACAAAGTCCATAGTGATGTTTTCCCATTTCCATTCGGGTATGGGTAATAGTTGTAACATACCCTTAGACTTCTGTCTCTCAGCTTTAACTTGTTGACAAACCAAGCATCGAGAGACATATTCAGCAACATCTCTTTTCATGCCATCCCACCAGAAGTACTCTTTCAGTTCCCTATACATCTTCGTGCTTCCAGGATGAATAGAGAATGAAGAACTATGAGCCTCATCCAGCAGCTCCTTCTTTAATTCAGGGATGGGAGGAACACAAACCTGATTCCTGAACTTTATTATCCCATCACAATCAAGGTTGAATTCAGGAACATTTCTCACCTTCTTTTGTAACTCGACATCTTCTTTCTGTGCCTCCTTAATCTTCGCATGTGTAGATGGTTGAACATTCATTTGAGAAAGATAAGATTTTTCCCCTTCCATTATAATTCCAAGATCCATCCTTTGTAAATCCATAAATATTGGATCTTTTGTGATCCTCATCATGGATAAACTAGCATGGTCTTATTGACTTAATGCATCTGCCACCTTGTTTGCTTTCCCAGGGTGGTAATGGATTGAGCAGTCATAATCCTTAATCAGCTCCAACCATCTTCTTTGACGCATATTTAGCTCCTTTTGTGTGAAAATATACTTTAAACTTTTATGATCAGTATAAATATCACACCTTTCACCATAAAGGTAATGCCTCCAAATCTTTAATGCAAAGATTACCACAGCCAACTCCAAATCATGTGTTGGGTAATTTTGCTCATGGATTTTCAACTGTCGTGAGGCATAAGCTATCACCATATCATTTTGCATAAGAACACACCCCAATCCCTTCTTGGATGCATCACTATAGATCACAAACTTTTCTCCACTACAAGGCAGTGTGAGCACAGGTGCACTGGATAACCTTCTTTTCAACTCCTTGAAATTCTCTTCACATTCTTCCGTCCAGACAAACTTAACTCCTTTCCGAGTCAACTTGGTGAGTGGATTAGATAATCGTGAAAAATCTTTTACAAAACGTCGATAATATCCAGCCAAACCAAGAAAACTTCGAATCTCAGTTACTGTTGTTGGTCTCGACCATCTTTCGATAACCTCTATTTTTGCTGGATCCACAGATATCCCCTCTTTTGAGATTATGTGACCCAAAAATGCAACTTTTTGAAGCCAAAATTCACACTTGGTAAATTTGTCATAAAGCTTCTCCTTTCTCAGGGTCTTCAATATAATTCTCAAGTGATCTTCATGCTCTTCCTTGCTCTTTGAATAGACAAGAATATCGTCTATAAAGACTACCACAAATTGATCAAGATAGTCTCTAAAGACTCTATTCATTAGATCCATGAAGATAGCATGGGCATTAGTAAGACCAAACAGCATCACTATAAATTCATAGTGTCCATACCTTGTATGGAAAGCTGTCTTTGGTATATCCTCCCTTTTGACCCTTAATTGATGATACCCTGAACGAAGATCAATCTTGGAAAAGTATTGAGCTCCGCGTAGTTGGTCAAATAAGTCATCAATGCGTGGGAGAGGATATTTGTTCTTGATAGTGATCTTGTTAAGTTCTCGATAATCAATGCAGAGTCTCATTGATCCATCTTTCTTCTTAACAAATAGAACAGGTGCTCCTCAAGGTGACGCACTAGGGCGTATGAATCCCTTATCAAGATTCTCTTGGAGTTGCTTCTTCAATTCCTGCAACTCAATTGGGGCCATTCTATAAGGTGTCTTTGAAATAGGTAAAGCACCCAGTACGAGTTCTATTGAAAACTCAACTTCACGATTTGGTGGAAGACCCGGTAATTCCTCCGGAAAGACATCATCAAACTCCCGTACGATGGGCATATTCTTAATCGAAAGTTTCTCACCAAACATTTGAGATAAATAACCTTCATTTAGTGGAATCAACACCCATAAGATGGAAGGAATTTCCACTGGAAGGTTATATTCATCCTTGCATCGATAGACGATCGTAGATTGATCTGGAATATGAAATGTTACTTCCCTTCTTTGGCAATCGATATGAGCTCCATGTAGAGAAAGCCAATCCATGCCAAGAATCACATCAAATTCCACTAAAGGAAGGATCACAAGATTTGCAGGAAGCACTTTCCCACAAACTTCGATCGTATAAGAATTATAAACTTTTGATGCGACTGTTGTTCCATTAGGTGTTGTCACAGCTAACTCAACATCTAATTGTTGAGGTGGTACGGTGATACCCTTAGAAAATTTTTCAGAAATAAAAGAGTGGGTGGATCCATAATCAAATAAAACATTTGCTACTTTAGATTGGATGGTAAGTGTACCTTTCACCACTTCGTTATCGTACTCCACATCGCTGATAGAAATATCATGTGACTTTCCTTTGTCTTTAGCCTTAAGATTTTGTTGACGTCGACCATCATCATCAACCCTTGGATTTGGGCATTGATTGGAATAATGCCCCATCTCCTTGCACTTGAAACATTGAAGTGTAGTAGGTTCATTCTGTGTATCCCTTCCTTTGTTTGCGTCATTAGACATCTTCTTCCCATTATCACGGCATTCAAATGCCCGATGACCTTCCTTTCCACATTTAAAACATTTACTTGTCCCTTTAAGACAACTCCCTCCATGTTTCTTTCCACACTTTGAGCATAAGGGAAAGCTCATCTTCTTTTCAGTGTGCTCTTTAGATTTTCCTTTGAATTCCATCTTCCTCTTCTTATCAAACCCATGTGACTGATGGGTTATTCCAATCTCCATCTCGACTTTGAGAGAACCTCGAATGATTTCCTCGTAGCTATTGAAGTCCCTTATGGCTAATTCCCTTCGAAGACTTGGTTTTAAGCCACTAAATAATCGATCGATCTTACTCTCAGGTTGGATAATAATACCAGAAGCGTACCTTGCAAGTCTTGTAAAATTTGCTTCATAGGTACCAACAGATTCATCATCCCTTTGCTTCAGTTCAAGGAACTCTTTCTCCATCTTTGTTCAGAGAATACGAGGGAAGTACTTATTGAAAAATAAGTTCTTGAACTCTTCCCATTCCATAGACTCAATTTCATCCCTTTGCCTCGTATTCTTAATAAGATTCCACCATTGATCAGCATCTCCTTCCAAACGATACACTGCTAGGATGACTTTATCATGCTCAGAACATTGAAGAACTGAAAATATCTTTTCAGTAGTACTAATCCATTGTTCAGCAACTAATGGATCAGTAGACCCGCTGAAAGAAGGTGGACGCTGCCTCATGAAGGATTCAATAGAATGTTGCTCCTTCCTTTGCTCGTTTGGAAGTCCTGCATGATTCATAGCTTGAGAAAGTTGTGTGAGCATGGCTACAAGATTTTGCATTCCAGCTCCCATATCGTTTGGTTGCTCAGGGGGAAAATCATTGCATTTCCCATCGCATTCCGCATTAACACGGTTCCTTCGGGTTCCAGCCATTGACTAAAACCAAGAAGAATAGTGTGACCAACACTAATTATAATAGGAAAACCACATAATTCAAGAATAAAATTTTCATGCTTAAGGTCTTATCCTAGGTTATTCAAGGCCATTTCTAAAACACTAAGATTGTGTTCTATGCTTATACTTACCCTTAGGGTTCTTACTAAGGCTTTCACATCCTAGTTTCCAAAGGTTGACTATACCTTTCCTCTGATACCAACTATAACGACCCATACTTTACATACATTGTTAATACTTCAAAATTGAAGCACACTTATTACAACATATGACAAAACCACAAAGGACCGTATAGGTATAGTGTCTTTAGAAACTGGGAAACATAAACAAATGATTCATAAATCTTCTACAGTGTCTCCCATTTATTTCATCATATCTAGGGTCCCTTTTAGCATATTCTACTTAATATCCATCTTCTTGACCTGGGGAAAGAAAACATAAAAGGGTGAGCTCAAATTCTCAGCAAGGGCAAATAAAGGAAATAAAAATCATATCATATCTTTTTGAAAATCATAACCTGAAAAAGAGATCATGGAATAAATCATAGAAGTGAAAATGAGATCCCCATAATCATAACATGAAACTTGAAACTTTGTGTCATGCACACATAATCATGGAAAATCATTTCTTGTTAGTCATGACTCATTGCCAAGACTATCTTAGTGGACAAAGTCCCTTTCTGAACCGATTTCACTCCTCGTTTCAGTCATGTATCACTGAACCGAAATAACCTTCCGTTCCAGCCATGTCTATCTCATGAGATATAAAATCTTTACCCAATGCATTGGAGGGAGATATAGGTCCCACCCATCTTATAATGAATCCTTTCTTATGTGTGCCACATAATCATAAATCATACATCATCGCATAACCCATGTAATAAATATGGGATTCTTAAACAACATGACATCATAAAACAATTCATATAAGATAAAGGAATTCATAAAAATGTTTCCATCACAACATAATCAAATCCATGTAATAATAGGGGTAAAAACAGAACCCTTTTATTATCTTAGATGGAAAATAATTTTGATAAAATACTTGAACTTCATTCTTGAGGAAAATATCCTTTCTACTTCAAAAACACTTTTCCTTTCTTAACATGTCATACAATTTTAAAATAAAAGAAGTTGATTAAAAATAAACTTGAATACTTGTAAAGGAAGCTTCTTGGAAATAATTTTTTAGAAATCCATTCACGCCGTATAAGTTAAAAAAACATTCTTCGTACTTTTGTCGGAAAATTCAAAAAGTACCTCGTACGAAAAACGACAAAAGATTCCTTTCATACATATTACTAAAAACTCACTGAAGGGTAAAAATGGATTTAAACAATTGTAGGTGGATGGAAATAATATTACATATTGATGAAACATGGATGTGGATGATAAAATACACCCCAGTAAGTACTTACGAATAAACAATCTCGGATAAAAATGAGATTGTGATATTTCCCTTACCTTAGGTCCGATTTGCTTTTTATGTGTCCAAAGCTCCTGTATAATGGTTTAAATAATGTTATTGACTTATTCCAGAATCATACATATTGATATGATATCATATATGGTCATATTCTTAGCTTCTTGTTAGTAATATTTCATTGTTACTTGTTACTCTGGTCTTTATTGCCTTTTGTTCTTATGCGTGTTTTGCAGAATACATTCTTATTCTTCTTTTAAGGTTATAGATACCTTATATCCATAATGGTATTAGTGTAACATATATCATATTTATTCATTCAATTCATTTATATAATTACTATGTAATGATGATCATGTAGAATGAGTCGCATCACATCGTGGAGACGGTATTCCGTACGTACGCACGAGTGATGATATCGTTCCTATGATCGTGGAACTGTATTGGAGTATATATATATTATTTCAGTATCAATATTAATTTATAATAATCATAAATAGTTACTCATTACACCATTATAACCATCCTTGTAAAGTGATGGTGGAAAATAGATTACACCACGGCGTGGAGACGGTATTCCGTACGTACGCACACGCGGTGATTTCATTTTTCCGTAGGATGGATAGAAGGTGAATTAGGGTTGTTTCATATTTATAATAACATATCAGTATGTAAGTAATACTGATGTTATTACTTTATCATGAAAAAACTAAAGAAGAATAAGTTTAAGAAGAAATAAATTGAAAAGATCGGTAATGGATATTACCTCTTCTTTGGAACGCTTCTTTGAATCCTCCACTTAGGGAACTAATATTGGTCTTTGAAGAAGACCAGGACCTCTAGGATTATTCTAGGGAAGTGTAGAGGATAAAATGGCAGGGGTTGGCCGAGCTTTAGTGCTCAAATTGGTGTGAGGAGGAGGGGGAGGAGGTGCCCTTTTATAAGGGAGGAGAGGGGCACCTTAGGAATATCTCAAAATATTATTTTATATTAAAGTCAAAATCGGTTTATAATGGTTCCAAAGGGTCTTATTTCGAAGCTAAAGTGGGGAAGGGTCAAAATACTATCAACCAATAGGATTTAGACAAGTTTAGGGTATTATTTTAACCTTATCAATTAGATTTAACTCTAAGTTAATTAATTTAACTTTTACCGTGTCTTTTTGTTTTCCTTCACTATATGGTTAATACACTTACTATAACATGCCAAACGAACCCCAAATTGTTTATTATTAATATATATATCCTTATATAGGTTATTTGGCCGAACCTTAGATTTTTAGGAATAAAATAACAATTAATAATATAATATTTTATTTAAAAACTATTTTGTGTCAATTTTGACACTATTTGATATATGATTTTTGTGAAAGTCATAACAGAATTATATGTTCGAAACAAGTTGATTAAATCAACATTAATATATCATAGTAACCTAGAAAATTATTGTAATTCATAAAAAGTCTCAAATTACATTTATTTTGGTGTTTTAACATCAATTATGTCAATATTTCATTAATAAGATAATTACCGCATCATCATTGTGTCATAAATAAATTAAATTATTTAATGTCTAAAAATTACAAATAAAATACCATTATGTAGGAAATATTTTTAGATTTCTAATGAATATTTATAGTCGAATTTATTATATGTATAACCCCATATTAAAAATTATTTACTTATTAAACTTTGATTTTAACTATTTTAACCCTTCTTTAAATAAATTAATAATAAATGTCCTAATCTAATCCAAGTGGGCCTAAATGGTCATATTTTATTCCTAAGATTGTTTTTGGTTGAAATACACTTGTCCAATAGAATTAGTACATGTGTTAGGGTAATAGTAATATCATATTTACCCTTAGTTACCCTATTTACTATTAACCGCGGTAAAAAAAAGTAAAAAGTTACTATTCACCAAAAAATTATTTTTATCTCATTGAACCACATTTTACTTACTGATATCAACCGTGTCTATCGGATTTTCGAAATTCCATTCACAGAAGCGGTAAAATTAAGTTTTATGCAAAATTCAGTTTTTAACCTACCACTTAGTGGTTTCACTATTCATTAAAAATTGAAAGTTTTCAGAAAAATACCAAAATTTTACCCTAGGCTAATTTCAATATTCTGAGTCCAAAAATGAAGTCCATTTTGAAAAATAAAATTTATAAAATTTCAAAAAGTGGTTATTACTATTCATAACGGCTAGTTTTAATAGCATATTGTTGTTTAGTGAAACTCGGTATTGCGTACGACGCAAGCTATCGAGGAAGGTCGTGATTGCGTGTAAAGTAAGCCAAGAAAGTGTGTAGTGAAAGATTCCTTTGATGATATATAAAAACAAAATATTATTCATAAAAATCTCGGGTGTTACAAATATGACCTACCTATTTATTTTTGGGTTGATGTTGTCAATACAGCATGCTACATAATCAATAGAGTATTGATCTGACCTATTCTTAAAATGACTTCTTATGAGTTATGGAACAATATAAAACCCAATGTTAACTACTTCAAAGTTTTTGGATGTAAAGTCTATATTCTTAATACTAAGGACAATCTTTACAAATTTGCATCCAAAAGTGATAAAGGTATCTTTTTAGGATATTCCATGTCTATAAAGTCTATAGAGTTTTTAATATAATAACTAAATGTGTGGAAGAATCTGTTCATGTCAAATTTGATGAAACAGATCCACATGAGCCTAAAATCATTCTAGAGAACATAGATGATGATGTATCAAATATGAACATTAATCCAAAATCCTCAAACCATTCTATGAAAGAATCTGTGAAAACTTTTAGTTTTGTAAATTCTTTAGAATCAAGTCACAATGAACCTAAACCTGTTAATGAACCTGAAATCACTATTCCCTCATTTTCTAGTGCTATTAGAACTCTTAAGAACCATCCCTTAGATGTTGTTGAAGGAGACCTAGACAAAGGAACTCAAACTATAGATTCACTTAGAAATCAGGTTGAACATCATGTCTTGTTATCGCAACTTGAACCTAAAAACATTAATGATACTGTCAATGATGAATTTTGGGTGATGGATATGCAAGAAGAACTTAATCAGTTTGAAAGAAACAAAGTTTGAAAACTTGTTGAAATACCAAAGGACAAATTCACCATAGGCACTAAATGGGTGTTCAGAAATAAGGTAGATGAAGTTGTTAACATAGTTAGAAACAAGGACATATTAGTTTCACAAGGCTATAGTCAAGAAGAAGTAATTGATTATGAAGATACTTTTTCACCAGTAGCTAGACTTGAAGCTATCAGAATCTTCCTTGCTTATACTGCACATCTAAATTTCAAACTATATCAAATGGATGTTAAGAGTGAATTCTTAAATGTGTATATAGCTGAGGATTTTTTTTTAACAACCCCCTGGTTTTACAAACCCACATTTTACAAATCATATCTTCAAATTATCAAAATATTTATATGGTTTAAAACAATCTCTAAGAGCTTGGTATGATAGGTTGAGTACTTTTCTTATTTCCAAAGGTTTTACAAAAGGAATAGTTAATCCTAACCTTTTTATAAAATGAATTTCTAATGATATTTTAGTTGTTCAAATCTATGTAGATGACATAATATTTGGATCTTCAAGAAATTCTTTATGTGTTTATTCTTCTTAAATGATGAAAAATGAGTTTGAAATGAGTTTGATGGGTGAACTGAAATTCTTTCTTAGATTTCAAATCTTTCAAAATAATGATGGAATTATTTTAACTCAAATAAAATATACTAGAGATCTTCTAAAACATGTTGGATTGGATAGAACTAAAAGTAGTGACCCTCCCATGAGTACCACTTGTAAGTTGGATCTTGATAAAGATTGAAAATCTATTGATCAAACCACTTATAAAGGAATTATTGGAATTTTACTCTACTTAACTGCTAGTCATCCTAACATTATGTTTAGTGTGTGTATGTGTGCTCATTTTCAAGAAAATCCTAAACAATCTCATTTAAATTCTATGAAGAGAATTTTCAAATACCTCAAGCATACACCCAATTTAGGGTTGTTCTATCCTATAGGACAATCATTTGAATTAGTGAGTTATTATGATGATGACTTCGATGGCTGTAAGTTAGATAGAAAAAGCACATCTGGAACATTTCACTTTTTAGGAAAGTCACTAGTATCATGGTGTAGTAAGAAAGAAAATTTGGTTGCATTATATACTGCAGAAGATGAATACATAGCTTCTAGCAGTTGTTGTGCAAAAATTTTGTGGATAAAACACATATTACTAGATTGTGGATATCAATTCAGGCATGTACCTATAAAATATGACAACAAAAGTGATATTAAAATCTCTAAAAATCTTGTTTCACATTCTAGGACAAATAATATTGATGTAAGACATCACTTTTTGAGAGATCATTATCAAAAGAGTGATATCACTTTGGAATTCATTGGTACTGAGTATCATCTTGCTGATATATTCACCAAACCACTAAATTCTGAGATAATTGACTACATCATACATAAACTAGGAATGATAAACCTCAAATAGATGTCTTATTGTTCAATATCTTACTGTTTCATGTTTTTCTGTTTTATATCTTACTGTTTCATGTTTACGGTCTCACAGTTAGTGTTTCGTGATTACTGTCTGACAGTCACTATCTCACCATAAAATGCATAGTCACTGTCTCACCGTAAAGTTCATAGTCACTGTCTCACTATAAAGTTCATAATCACTATCTCACCATAACACTCAGAAACGGTCTCAGCGTAAAAATTATTTATGATTTTTTTTTCAAAGTAAAAACCCGTATCGCAGTAATTATTCTTTTCCCCTCTTTAATTTCATGCGCTTTTACTTTTTCGGCATTTGGTATTCCTAAATGATAAAATAAAGTATCACTCGATTCTTCACTTGGGGTTTCTTCTATTTACTCGTTTCAAATCCTTCTTCAACCCTGCAACTATTCTCTCTCTATCGAACCTTCAGTAGATGCCCAGGATGAAGTTCCCTTCATCGTCGACTCCTAAGAAACATAGATCAAAGAAGAATAAGATTTCACCTAAGCTTGCACCCAAAGGAACTTTAAATCCAAATCTGGTAAACCAAGTTGTAGTACCTGAGAAAGAGGTTTTCCCTAAGTGGCTTCTGTCTAGTAAGTCTCTGGTGTTGAATATTTTATAGTATCAAGGCTAGTTAGAGTGGTTTTCATAGGAAGATAGACCTATCTACCCTAAGTTAGTAGCTCAGTTTTATCAGTATGTACAATTATCTTTTGATTTTGGTGATATTTATGTCATGAGAAGCTGGATCAATGGGTAGAAATGCTCATTATCTTCGAGGTTATAGGATTCATTCCTTAGGATACCTCATGAAGGCATCTATGAGGATTATTCGATAGGAACCCCACCTTAAACTGAATTCTTTGATCTGGAGGGTGCTTTGAAAGCCTTAACTAGAAATGGCACCAAGAGGAGAGCCATTGCTACTGAACTAGATGGAGAATCAAGGATTTTGTTCAAGTTTATACAGAATATGGTTAGCTCCAAAAAAGTTGATTTTTCTGTTTTGAAATATCAGGATGTGTTTCTGATCAACCTTATGAAAAATGGGCATAAGATCAATCTGTGAAAGTATATCATACACCATATGTGTGAGCTGATCAAAGACACATCCAAGTCAAATTCCCTGTTTTACTCTCGGCTTATCTCAGCCATGATTCATGTCAAAGGTATGGTTGGACCTAATGAGGAAGTAATTAAGGACTGTGAATTATGCCTTTCAAAATCCACTATCAAGAGAATGAAGATTAATTGGAATCCTTGGAAAAAGGAATGGGTGGAAGACAATGATAGAATATATGAGAAATTCAATCCAGTGGAACATCCCTCAAGACCAAGAGATATTTATGATCCTGGTTTGGAACCAGATGAGATTGTTGAACATTTTGCTGAAAAGGAAGAAGAGGATGTTGTGCCCCCCAGGGAAACTTCTTTTGTTGAGGAATACAGTACTTCTATCCCTCTTGTGTTAAGTGAAAAAGAAGTCCCTACACCTATAAAAGTTGTTACTCTGGAAGCTCAAACCAAAGATGAAACTGAATCTATTTCCATAGAAACTAAAAATAATGCCATGGGAGAACCAACAGAGGAAGAATTACCTATTATACAAGAAGCTGATCTTGAATAACTCCCAGTGGAAGAATCTATTCATGAGGTCATTCCCTCAGCTGAGTAAAGGATGGAGCTGGCTTTTCAGCTGTCTAGGCAGGAAATGAGAGAAGAACTACGAGATGATTTTGTGGAATTAGATCAAGATCCTAAGATTCACAGTCCTGAGAATTATGAAACTATTGAGGGAGATAAACCCCCAAATCTGGAATCCATTAAGGTACCAAATCCGGTTGTTTCAAGTCATGTATCCACTAGGTATAATTTCCCCAGTTTCTGTGATGTGGATGACTCTCAGCAAGTCTCAGTAAAAGTCCTTGACCTTTCCTCTTTTTTCCGTTGAAATCAGTCTCTAATATTTCCCCTACAAAGGAACCTAAAACCGTATCAATCCCTGTTTCTGAACCTTCATCAGAACAACCATCCTTTGTGAGTAAAGATGATATAAAGGAATTTGGTGCTACCCTTTTTTCTAGTGTTGAAAAAGTCCTAAATTCTCAACCTACTCATGTGACACATCTAAGTGAGAGAGATCCCTAATTATTGTTGGAGAAATTTATTTGGAAAATACAACCCAAAATTCTTCATGAGATTTAGGAATTCATAGTTGAAAATAGGATGCTTAGTGATGAAGTGAAGGCTCTGAGAGGTATGATTGAAGAAATTCAAAAATATATGCATAAGAGCTTAGAGCTTATTTCTCCTCCTATAGCACCTGTTGTTCCTTAAACCCCATAGGTTGTTGAATCTCATATTCAACCTTATTTAGATTCCTTTGATGAAAAAGTCACTGAAAGGAACAAACATATTGTGAAGGATATGAGAGAGCTTTTTGTTAATCTTAACATGATCACTGATGAATATACGGGGTGTCTTCAGAAAGTGCTGAATCAACTAAAATCTATCACCGTTGTTGTCAATCCTTCTAAAGCCTCTAGTCAATCCTCTAAACCATATTTATACAGTGATATGCTCATAACAGTGGTCAAATAATAGCTTCAACATGTACTCAGTGGTTTCAATGCAGCTTCTCTCTCTAAAGTTATCAAGAACAGTGACCGAGTTCTTGATCTAGTCCAAATCCACTCAAAAATTTCTAATGATGCTCAGAAAGAGATTTCCAAGAAAGTGGATTTCTACTTCAACCGAATCTTCTCAAAGACTGATATGACAAATCATTTCAAGTATCTTGTAGAAAATATGAGAATTCCTCTGGTTACTCAAGCTTTCAAGACCCAAGTCCAAAAGTTCACAGAGTTTACTCGATTGTTGGATAAGTTTATGGAAAATAAGGATGATTTTGAGAAAACCATGAAGTATGGTGGAGGGATCATTAGGGATTTCATTAAGATTCTGAGGCCTTTCCTTCATGTTCAGAGTACATCCACTGTTGCTCCTGTAGCTACACCTCTAAGACTTGGGTTGCCTACCTTCACCTCTGCCCTATCCTCCACTACTATGTTTGTCAGCCAAGCACTGAGTCGGATCATTCCTACAATCCTTGATCAATAACTGCCTCGATCTTCTATTACTCCTACTCTGGCTCTATTGGTTTTTTAAGGCCTCACTTTACCCTCTCTATCAACCACCTCACTCCCTTCTTCTATCTCAACCTCTACTCCTATGGCTTCCTCTTCTACTACTACTATTAAATGCTAAGAGAAGGCCAGCCCAGTAATAATAATAGTGATTACTTCTTTTTGATAGGAATGATATTGCTTTTGTTTTTCTCCTTTTTTTTTGTACTGGACCTTCTTTGCTTTAATCAAATGTGCACCTTTCATGACTTCTCTTATTCCATATTTTTTATAATCCCAAAAGGGGGATAAATATCTATATGTTAGACATTTATCTCTATATCTATAGTTGAATCAAATATACACTTTAAATTTACATGATTTTTGATCATCAAAAAGGGGGAGATTGTTGGACTCCTCATGTACTAATCATGTTTTTAATGATCACAAATCCTATTCAACCTAGTTAAATATTGTAAATTATATCAAATCGTGTGTATTATTGTTTAATTATTTTCATTCTTTAAGAAGATCCATTCAAGATCTAAATTGATCTACATTCAGTTTAATTACTTTATACTATCCTTGATTTATTTTTTAAATACATTCTTTGAAAAATGTCTAAGTCTAATCCATTATATGATCATCATTGCTTAAGTTTGAATACGGCTATTTTGAAAAGTCTAAGACACCATGAAGCAGACACCGTGAAGAAGACACCATGAAGCAGACACCGTGAATCAGACACCGTGATGCAGACACCGTGAAGCAGACACCGTGAAATGAGACACTGTATCCTTGAGACACTGTAACCTTGAGACATCGTAACCTTGAGACATCGTAACCTTGAGACATCGTTACCTTGAGACACTGTGAACAAGCAGACACCATGAACAATAAGATACCGTGAACAAGCAGACATCGTGAACAATCAGACACTGTGAACAAGCAGACATCGTGAATAAGCATTCACCGTAAACATCCAGACACTGCAACCATGAGACACTGTGACCAATTCAGACACCGTGTGAAGGACACACCATTTACATGACATATTTTGATACCGTTTCCTAATATGTATTGTCGTTTTTCAATTTAATATCTAATGATCATATTTGAAGACTTTAATGCACTAACATAATTAATGTTTCTTTGTAGAAGCATCATCTGATAGTACGAGGTATGAGGTGCAGAATACATGAAACCTATCAGCCTCAACACATTCTTTACAAGATAAAAGAAAAGTGATGCCCATAAATAATATATGCATGATAAAGAAAACCAAGCGGGTGTGAGAACCATAATTAAGAACACACTTAGATAAAAAATTTAAAGAAAGGCCTATTGAATGCAACTAGACACTTCTAAAGAACACACGAAGCATATTTGAAACCCAAAACTGAGAATATCTTCTCATAATCAAACCACATGAAGAACACAAGCTAAATTGTGACACTTTATTTTACAGATGAGGACTCGAGATCTGCATCTGCTTCATCTTAAGAAGTACAGAGCTTCAATGACTAACACTCAAAGCACTACTAAACCTATCTCAATACTTTTTCTCTTTTGTGTATCATATTATTACCTTTCGAGCAGTGTGTGTTTTTTGTATATAACACACTCTTCCTCCTACATTAAATTGAAGGATACAAGATATCCTTACTCAAACATCTATTTAATCTTGTGTATACCCACAGATAAGTGTGGAAGAGGTCCCTGTGTGTCCTGGTTATTTGTACCCATGAAAACTATGGAAGAGGTCCCTATGTGGCCTGGATTGTACTGTATACTATTTTTTAACCCCGATACATGGTGTATATCAAGTTTATTGTATATAAAATTCTTGGTGGAATGTGATCACCAAGTAGAGTGGATTAGGTCTTGGCTTGAGACTGAACCACTTGTTTCATATCCTATGTTCTAATTACTTTAGTTTTCTCTGTTTTACTGCTTTACTATATAACTCAGAAATCACTAAAGCCACTTTCATAGTTAATCATGGAAATAAGTTATAACTATTTTTTCTTAGTAGAATAACTTCAAAAGTAATATTAATAACTAATATTCTTATTACTGAGAATTAATCAATCTTCTAAGAAGCTATTTAAATATTTAAACCATTATAACCATATTACTTTGATTAACTGGGTTGTATTTAACTTGTAGGGGAAACCTTTTTAAGAATACCTTTTTAAACAAAATTTTTTTATAGATACTCGATTCACCCCCTCTTGAGTAATATACTCTGACCAACAACTGAGGATTCGACCCGAGTGCCGCTATACACATTAACAGAGAACTGGGCCCTTGAATAGTCAATAGGAAACAACTGGCCACACTTTAATGTGATAGTGAACAAACAGAAAAACTAACAAGAAACCATACGTGTCATCTAACCAAATAAAACCTCACCATGGCTCGCTCACTAAATCATGCATCCAATATAATAACATAACATCGAGATCATAATAAAGTAAGGTTCCCTACTTGTTATTCACTACTGATTTTCCACTATCACACCCAAATGTCGAACGTCCTATGCTCTCATCCCTTATATACATACCACATCACATCACATCACATCCCACCCAAAGACATATGGTCCAAACATCACATCAAATCCTTCCTGTAGATACTTAGGCTACAAATCACTACTAGAACCAGAGCAGTAGGGTATTGTGAATGTGAAGGTCATCAACCTTGTTCCCTCCTCCTACCACGCATGACCCCCACCATATATCATATCACATTGCATCTCATCTCTCTCATAGACACATGTTCCAACACATCACATTTCACCCATATACACCTAGGACACACATAACATCTCCTCAAATTTCTACAAAAGGAAGAGCAGGGAAGAGGGGGTAGCCATCCATATGTATCACCACCATCCTATATTTTGGGAAAAACACTCATAACTAAACACCTCTAAGAATTTGTATGGTTATCCAACTTGGGTTGGATTCATATAAAATAACATAAAAATACATGATATATATAGATAGTGCACAATACCCAACCTATTTCTTAACACTAACAACACTAGTGCATACCACATCACCACTATCGTACCTCACATCAACCATCAAAACTATTTCCACCACTATATGAAATACCATGAAACTAACACTCTTTTAGATTATAAGTTTCACCACATTTATTCATTAGTCCATTTACCACACATAAACTTTGTAAGATAGTATCTTTTTATATTTATGTCTCTCTCTAAGTTTTTTGTTTGATCCTTGGTGTATAAGTCTCGTTCAGAGATGGAGATCATTTGATGGATAAAATGACCTAAATTTTGGGGATGTATTATTGTTTGAGTTAATGTATTTCAGTTATAAATGGGACTAAGTGTTAATATGGTTTCTTGTTAAGTTGAGAAGTTTTAAAAGGGGTTTGGGTTGTTTAAAAAGAAAATGGGATGAAAACTCAACTGCATAACATTTACATGTCATGTAAAGGGATTACACATCATGTAATTGTTATTGGATTTTAATAAAATAAACTTGAGGTGATGTATTTTTTAGATAATTCCATTAAAACATTTACACAACATGTAACCAAATTACATGTCATGTAAATTTTCGGCCTTCAGTTTTAAAAATGATATGTAGCTTAAATTCATTCAATTCCACTAAAACTCTTCTCCTCTTGATCCTATGGAATTCCCCAAGTGATTTTGGAGTTCTAACCTCCCTTTAGGACAATATGTTTTCATCTTCAATCCCTGGTAAGTTATTTTTGTTAGGTTTCTTCTTACTTCCCTTTGGTTCTCTAATCATTGCGTCGAAATCCTTTGGTTGTTTGCATTGATATTTTTTATCTTGATAATTTTTTATCTATGAACATTTTTTCAATCATTCATACCTTCTTAATCATGGGAAATGTCCATTAGAAGATTTTTTGGATCTTTGGTTAAAGGTAGGGAGTCTAAATATTAACCCTATGGTTTGATAATTGCTAAGTTTATGCAATGTAGTGATTGTTAAATTGTTACATGCACCAAAATTAATTAACTAATTATACAAGATTATTCCTTGATTTCCTTTGTTTTCAAATGGATTTGTAATTGGATAATGGCTTAAAGTATGTTTATCATGACATGTGACCTAGGGTGATTTCTTGTCATGGAATCCATAAATTGTGGCGTATTGATTATTGATATAATTTTTAATCAATTGTGAATTGAATTGAAAGTAAATTATGAAATAATAATGGTAATTATGATAATTAACCATTGAGATATATGATGTGATATAGTGATATCCATGTTGTATGATAGGAATTTTGTTACATGTTGTAATGTGTATATATCGGTCTTCGCCCTACACTTGCACACTTATATATTGTAATGCTGATATTTAGCAGTCTTGATACATTCCATGTTGTAATGATTATTGAGAGTGGGTTATTCCTAGTCCCATGATGTAATTCTTATAGGTATTTGACCCAGAAATTTTGTAATTCTTATAGGTATTTGACCTAGAAATGATGTAATGCTTATTGGGATTTGACTAGGGTTGATTGTTGTGATTATAACATGGTTATATGGTGGTGGTTGGCATGGTCGTAATACATTCTTAGAGATATTCTGGCATGGATCCAAATAAGGTTATCTTACCTTGGTTATATGTTGGTGGTTGTAAAGGTTGTAAAACATTCTCAGATATATTACAGTATGGAGCCGAAAAATGTTATCTTACCTTGGTTATATGATTATGGTTGTCGTGGTTGTAAGACATTCTCAGATATATTCTAGCTTAGATACAAAGTAGGTTTTTTGTATTTTATTAATTGTTGAATTAATTAATACACCTTTTTATCGCTTTATTGTATACACTTCCTATCAAACTAGTTTTGTTTAGATATAGTGGTTGTTACCTACTGAGTTATAATCACACCCTATTCAATCCATTTTTTATCACCCAAGAAGATTATGTGGATACAGGTTTGGAAAAGGGAAAAAGATATTATAGTTGATTGCTTATTTTCTATTGGGATGGAATTTGGAGATGGGATCGACATAGGGTTTTAAGACTCGATACTTTGAGTATTTTATTTATGTCTACTAGTCTTTTCTTATATTGTTCTAGCATTTCATTTAGTTACATTCCAGAACATCATTACATTGTTCCTTATTTATTTATTGGATTATTCAGTTCATTTTTATTGTTGTCTTTCTCAATGAATTTACATTGATTATTTCTGTTTATTTATGAATTTTTTTTACTTCTATGACACTTCATACCATGGGGTATAGTCTCCCCACTATACTATTCATACCCCCGCTTCCATTCAGAAACCTCTGGCATATGGGGAGTCACACTTGAGTTCTTGTAACCAACCCTTTATAACCATGTGAAAGAGTTCCAGATTTGGGTACATTACAAGGTGGTATCATAGGAGGTTATGGTTTTCTTTTTCTTTTAATTTACTATTTGGGATAAGGTATAAAGGATACTAGTATGTGTATAGACTTGGTAATGAAATTGTGCATGGGAGTAGTTAATCCATGTATGGGGGGAAATCTGAGTACCCAGGTATGGGATTGTTGTTTCTGATGTGTGATTGTTACATTTGATGTTATTTTACCATGGGTGGTTCACATGTTGTGTAAAGATATTATTTTATGTTTTTATTATTCCTTGGTATTGTAATCATGTCCTGGTATGGCACAATATTAGAATACATGCATCATAATAGGTATATAGGGATATTTTGACATGAATTTTTCATAATAGGGGCATATCTATTTTTTCATGTGATATATAATTTTCTATTGAACTATAATATGAGATATTTGTTTCACTAGATAAATGAAATGAATTGTCGTATCATGCTAAAATACTTGTAAGCCATGTCTATAGAGACCAAGAGTTAGTGGTTATCTATTTCAATCACCTATGGGGTTGACCTTGTTGTTGGCTAGTTCTCTAAGGTGTGTGTTTTCCTTGTAGATATAATACCTCATCATTTTCTTTGAATAAAGCATTAGGAGATTAGAAATTAGCATGATCCTAACATAGATGAACTAGAAATTACTTTAGTTCCTAAGGATAATATTGATATTCATCTTTTTGATAGCTTCCTGAGGGTCATGAAATCCATGGAAAGGGATATTTTTCATACAATTCCATCAATGTCTGAGCTGACAAGAGAGTTTTAGATTCATCATCTGCCTGTGTTTACTGGGGAAGGGGACCCCAGGAAGCTGATTACTAGATTGATTTAGTTCATAAAATCTTCAACCATATTGATACACCCACAGATATGAGGGTGACGCTTGTTTTGTATAAGTTTTGTGGACCTGCCAAGCATTGGTGGGAAATTCTGGAGGAAGCTGGGAAGCAGGATGAGCTATCTTGGAAGGACTTAAAGATGAATTTCTTGATCCATTTCTATCCTAAAAACTTGGGGGATGAAAATATCATGAGTTCATGCATTTGATGTAGGATGGTTTTTCAGTTCTAGACTATACTGGACTTTTTACTAACCTACAGTGCTTTGCACCATCCTTGGCAGGTGATGAGATCTTCAGAGTGAGACGTTTCCAGGATAGTCTTCAATATGAGATCAAGTTATAGGTAATGATTTTACATTTAAGTGTCTTTGACCACATAATGAATCAGACACTCATTTCATAAGGGAATATTAAATAGGACCTGAGTAGTGATCATTCTATTTCAATAGGGCAATCTAGAAGTTATTCTTCGAGTGTTAAGAAGTGTCATTATGAAAATTTCCACCAAAATAATACTGGGAAGAACAGTCAAGGAATTGGACTACCATCTCAAGATTTTTTTTTTGTTCTAGTGATATTATTGTTGATTGTTTGGTCATAAGAACCCAAAGTGTCCTTACCCCATAGTCGATTATTGTATCTATAGTGGACTAAACCATCTTTATAGGTTCTATTAAAACTTTCTATAGAATACCAGTGGAATAGGATTAGGACAAGTGCCTAAGTCTTGAAGGGGCTCAGCTACCCCCTCAGCAGGATGGTAGTTGGAGTACCACAGGTTGTTCAGGCCAAGTCAGGGGATGTGGTACCCCAATAGATGAGAAATAGTTCCAAGAAAGGGATGTAGCTCTGGGTAGTTATATTGGATCCTAGGGTATAGGGACAAGTCAGTTACATGTTATGCAGACTGCTCCGACTAATGTGGATGCGGGACTGTCTACCATCAGAAGTATGATTCTTGTATCATTTACCTTATGTTGTGTTTTATTTGATACAAGAGCATCATATTATTTTCTATATACAATTTTTGAAAATTTTTTGGTCTTGTATGTGGAAATATTATATGCTTTTTTAACCATTAACACACCATTGGGAGTGTGGTCAGAGAATTTTAAATGTTGTAAGTTGTGTTCTCTATAGATTGGTTGCTACTGCTTCTTTTGGGAAATGTTCATGATAAAAATGATAGGATTAAACTTGATTCTTGGTATGGGTTGGTTAGATCTATATCGGAATTATATCAATTGTTATAGGAGGAGAGTTACCTTCCAATCTCCAGAAGTAAGTTTGCTATTCTCACCAGTTTGAGTGGGATATTCAGGATGGTTGTGGAAGACCAATCTATTGCAGGTTAGATTTTATCATTTCCCAAATAACAGATCTTGATCTTGATAATGGTGTAATTTAGTAATATTCTTTTCCTCTAGTGGTAGACTATTTTTTGGATGTTTTCCCCAATGAGTTCTATGGATTACCTCCTAAGCGATAGTTTGATTTTACGATTGATTTGGTGCTAGGATAAGAGCTAGTTTTTATCCCTATTTACTGAATGGTACCAGTATAGATTCATGAGTTGAAGGTTTAGTTGGAAGATCAAGAATATAAACTATTCATATGAACTAGTACATCTCATTGGGGTTCTCTGGTTATCTTCACCAAAAAGACTCATGGATCTTTGTGCTTATGTGGGGATTATCATAGGTTGATCCAGATGATGGTAAAGAACTGATATCTTCTTATGTGCATTTATGATATTTTCAATCATTTAAGAGGTGAAAAGATCTTCTCCAACATTTATTTGAGATCAGGATATCATCAATTAAGGGTGAGACTATTGTACATGCCTCATACTTCTTTTAAGATAATGTGTGGTTTGTAAGAATTCGTAGTGATGTCATTTTGGTTGACTATTATTCCTGTGGAATTCATGGACTTAATGAATAATACCTTTCATCCTTTCCTAGATTAGTTAGTGGTGGTTTTCATTAATGGTATATTAGTGTAATCCTAGTCAGCAGATGATCAGGCCAAACATCTTGAAATCATTCTGAGTACATTGGGAGAGTATCGTATTTATGCCAAGATAACTAAATGTTGTTTTTGGATAAATAAAGTGAACTTTTTGGGCCATGTCATATTAGAGGAAAGAGTGTCAGTGGACCCATAAAAATTCGCAATAGAGATATCTTGGGAGTGGCCTAAGAATATCTTTGAAATTCTGAGCTTTTTGGGTTTAGTAGGTTATTACTGGAATTTAATCCAAGATTTATCCCATTTAGAAACACCAATGTATGGGATAACCAAGAAAGGTATATGTTTGTTTGGTCTAATGATTATGAGATATCTTTTCAAAAGCTGATAGACAGAATAAACTTAGCACTTATACTCACTTTACCTGTTTTGGGTATATCATATTCCATGTATTATGACATATCAAGAGTTGGAATCAGAGCAGTTCTATTGTAGGAGGATCATGTGGTTTCTTATGGCTCCAGGTAGATGAGACCGCATGAGAGGAATTACCCTAATCATGATTTGGAAATAGTAGAAGTGGTACATTCCCTAAGATTTTGGATACACTATCTCATGGGTGAGAGGTTTATGGTATACACAGATCATAAGATCCTTAGGTACATCTTTTATCAGTGCGACCTTAACCTTCAGTGGAGGAGTTGGAATGAGTATCTATAGTTGTTCAAATTTTAATTGGATTATACACTAGGTAAGGTAAAAAAATAATTGTTCAAGATTTGAGCTAGAAGACACAAATAGAGGCACTGTATGAGTCTTTTTATGAGTGGAAGATAATGGTCCTTTTTCAGACATGCATCTAGATGTTCTAGAATCTCATGGGTGAGTAGATATGACTTTGACATTAGTTATACCCATGATTTTTGACTGAATTAAGACTGAGTAGTTGTCTGATTCGGAGTGATAAGTTCTAAGAGACCAATTATATGGTGGGTAGATTCCATCAGGATGGTCTCTCAATAGTGGAAATTCTATTCTTTTATATGGATTATTATGGGTTTCTATGGGCTTTCACGATAAGCTGATGAGGTATTTTCATTCTTCTAGATTGGCAGTACATCCTAGTTTAGAAAATATATATCATGATCTCTATAGACATTATTTTTGTTCAAGAATGAAGAAGGAGGTGGTAAGGTTTATGGATAGATTCTTCACTTGTCAGCAGGTGAAAGTCGAGCATCAAATTACATATGGTCTTTTGCAGCCTTTACCCATCCCATAGTAGAAATGGGATGATGTCATGATGTATTTTGTGAAAGGACTACCCATAATAATGTTTTTATATGGGTTGTTGTGGATGGATTGACTAAGGTATCCCATTTATCACCTGTTAGGGAAACCTTTATAGTTGAAGATCTGGGAGACCTTTATATGTGTGAGGTGATTTGGTTTCATGGTGTTCCATGGAGTATCGTTTTAGATAGAGATCCTCATTTCATGTTTCATTTATGGTAGGGTCTTTAGAAAGACCTAGAATCATGAGTTTTTTTAATAACATCCTATCATCCAAAGATTTATGGTCAATCTAAGAAGACTATTCAGGTTATTGAGGATATTCTACGAGCATGTGTTTTGGATTTTGTTCGTTCATGGGAGAAACGTATGGCACTCATTGAGTTTTCATATAATAATAGGTTCCATGCATCGATCTAAATGGAACCTTTTGAGTATTTTTATGTAAGTTTGTGTCATTCACCTCTTTTTTGGATAGAGATAGGTGAGTCAGCACTTTTTTGGCCTAGTATCATATGAGAGACATTTGAATAGGTTCATTTAATCATACATCAGTTGGTGACCATGAAGATCATGCATAAATCATATGTTTATCATTAGAGATGACATCTAAAATTCGAGGTTGGTAAACATTTTTTCCTTTATGTGTTTCCTAGATTGGGTAAATGTTGTGTCATGAAATAAGGAAAGTTATTTCCCATGTTTTTTGGGCCATTTGAAATAGTGGAAAGGGTTAGTCCAGTGGTGTACCGTTTATCCCTTCCACAGTGTTATAGTTCTATACATGATGTATTCTGCATGTCTCAACTATGAAGATATCATCTAGACCCTTACCATGTGATAGACATAGAATACATAGAGATTTTTTTTGATGAATCCTTTAAGGAGAATCTGATATAGGTTTCGGATCATAGTGAGAAATATCTTCAGCTATTATAAGGTGGGGAGGTTGTAAGATCCTGTATTTTTTCAATTATTTCTCTCTCTGATATTTTTTTTTGATCCTTGGTGGTTGAGTCTTGTTCAGAGATAGAGATACATTTTTGGAGAAAATAAACCAATTTTTGGGGATGTATTTTCATTTGAGTTAATGGATTCTGGGTATAAATGGGACTAAGTGTTAATATGGGTTCTCGGTAAGTTGTGAAGTTTTAAAGGGGGTTCAGGTTGTTTAAAAGGAAAATGGAATGAAAAATAAATAGCAGAATAGTTATACATCATATAAAGGTATTACACATCATGTAATTGTTCATAAGTTTTAATAAAATAAATCCAAGGTGATAGGTTTTTTGGATAATTCCATTAAAAAAAATTACATGACATGTAACCACATTACACGTCATGTAAATACCCAACCTGTAGTTTTAAATATGTTATGCTGCTGAAATTCATTCTATTTTAATGTAGATCCTCTCTTATTAAACCTAGAAAATTCCCCAAGAAATTTTGGAGTTCCAACCTCCCTTCTAGACATTCTGTTTGTGTCTTAAATACCTACTCAGTTTCTTTGGTTATGTTTATTCTTATTCCCTTTGGTTCTCCAACCATTGTGATGAAATCCTTTGGCCATTTACATTGTTGGTTTTCATCTTGATCAGTTTAGATCTAGAAACCTCTTTTAAATCATCCTCACCTTCTTCCTCATGGGATTTTTCCATTGGAAGCATTGTTGGATCTTTGGTTAATGGTAGGGGGTTTAAATCTTAACCCTATGGTTTGATAATTTCCAATTTTATACAATATCATGATTGTTCCATCATTGTGTGTTCCCAAATTAATTAAATAATTGAATGAGATTGTTCCTTGATTTCATTTGGTTTCAAATGTATTTATAATTGTCTAATGTATTAAAGTATGTTTAGCATGACATGTGACCTAGGGTGATTTCTTGTTATAGAATCCCTAAATTGTGGCTTATTGCTTATTGATATAATTTTTAATCAATTTTGAATTGAATTTCAAGTGGAATATGAATGAATAATGGTAATTATCATAATTAAACATTGAGATATATGATGTGATAGTGTGATATCCATGTTGTATGATATTAATTGTGTTCCATGTTTTAATGCTTATATATCAAGTTTGGACCTTGAACTTGCACACTTATATGATGTAATGTTGGTATTGAGTGGGCTTGGACCAGTATATTCTATAATTATTATAGAGAGTGGGATATAACTAGTCCCATGTTGTAATAATTATAGGTATTTGACCCAAAAAATGTTGTAATTCTTATAGGGATTGACCCAGAAATGTTGCAATGCTTATAGGTCTTTGACCTGAATTGATTTTTGTGATTATACCACGGTTATATAGTGGTGGTTGTTATGGTTGTAAGAAATGCTCAGAGATATTCCAACATTGAAATGAAGTGGGTTATCTTACCTTGGTTATATGATGGTGTTTTTCATTGTCATAATTTGTGATCATATATATTGTGGCATTGAACTAAATCAGATTATCTTACCTTGGTTATATGATTTTGGTTGGAATAGTTATAAGACATGCTCAGAGATATTCTGGAACATATCCAAAATAGGTTGTTGTATTTTATTAATTATTGAATTAATTAATACAATGTTTATTTCTTTATTTCAAACACTTATTATCAGACTTGTTTTGTTTGGTCACATTGGGGTTGACTTACTGAGTTATACTCACACCCTTTTTGGTTTGCTATTTGGAACTCAAGAAAATTATGTGGATGCAGGTTTGGACAAGGGAAAAAGAGCATGTTGTTGATTTCTTAATTTCTGTTGGGATGGAGTTTGGATAGGGAACTGGTGTGGGTTTTGGGACTCGAGACATTGAGTCTTTTATTTGATTATGCTAGTCTTTTCTTATATTGTTGTAGCAAGTCATTTAGTTTCATTCTATCACATCATTACATTGTTCGTTATCTATTTATTGGATTATTAAATTGGTTTTTATTGTTTTATTTGGAATTGTATTTACTCTAATTATTATTTTTTTATTTATGAATTCTTTCTATAGCTATGACACTTCATAATAGGGGGTATAGTCTCCACACTATACTATTCACACCCCTGCTTCTATTCGGCAGCCTCTAGCATATGGGGAGTCATGCTTAAGGTCTCATAACCAACCCTTTTTGACCACATGATAGATTTACATATTGGGGGATTTTATAAACATCCATATCATTATATTCAACTACCAAACCATTCATTTATTTATTTCATTCAATATCATAATTTATTCTACCACTACTTGGGAAACTAATACAACCACACCACCCAACGAACCCAACACACTTAACAACTAGCATAGAACCACACATCCACCATTATCATCACGTCACATAAACCAACCCATCTCACCAAAAAAATCCACTGTGACACAACCATGGGGCCACAACCACTATATCATAACCACTATTCCATAACCACTCCACCACAACCACTATTCCACAACCATTGTGCCATACCCACTATTCCACAACCACTATGCTAGAAACACTGCACTACAACCACTATTCCATAACCTCTTCACCACAATATACAACTTTCCACATCACATCCATTCCAATCAACTATAGCATCACTTCCCCGGACACCGCACAACCCATCTGGTCACATCCAACATCACATAACATCCCAAGACACACAGGGAAACACAACAAGCACAAGTGCACATCAAAATAAACATTCCATATTCTATAATTATTTAGGTTCATTATCATATATAGTCTTAATTTATAATTGGTATTATCACACAAACTATAATGTCCACGGAAAACCAATAATTATCCAAATATATGTTCTTTAACCTTTTATTCAGGGTGCGATCACACAACAACACAGAAAGGTTCATCACAGCATAACTACTATTGCACAAACAAGGCTCCCAATAGCCATTATTTTTATAATTTTCAATAGTAATGCATAACAATCTCAAAAACATATAAAAATTTAGTAAATAATGTGATAACTTCTCATTCCCATCAATTCTAGACATGAAAATTAATTATATGATTATGCCAACCCTTACTATCCATGTATAGGTAAGAAAAAGCATGAATATCCCACACATATCATGTAAAAGGGTGATAAAGAGGATCCCCTACCTCAAAGAATCTTTCCAATATTGTTGTACACTACAAGGTGAAAAAGAAACTATCCAAAAATCACCACCACACAAGGAACTCTTGGATCAAACTACACCACACCAAAGGGTTGTAAAAACACATCCCATAACTCCTAACAAGCCAAATAAACATCTTCATAGTGAATCCACAAGATAGGAATGAATGAAATCCATAAGGAAGGGAGAATAACTCACCATAGACCGCTAATGGTAATCCATTAGAACCAATAGATCGAAGACGGGAATCCAAGGATAGATCCTTGATAGAGGAATTCCAAGATACCTAGAGTGATATCGATATCCACCTAGAGATTTGGGAGAAAAACATTGGTTTTGAAAAAAAACAAGAACTAAAAAATTTAAATATGTGTTGCATATGGTAATTACATGTTGTGTACCATTTATATATCATTTAAATGTCAGGTTTCAAATATAGATGAAAAACATATCACCTAGAAGGATTTAACACTCAAATTTTTTACAAATCGTGAACCAACCTCAAAAAACCCATGAGTCTTCCTTTCACATCATGGAAAATTTTCATGATGCGTATTCCTCATGCCTCCAATTTTTTAATAGCTAACACCTCCGATATCACTCTTGGCCTCCTTCGAGCAACACAAAATCTTTTCAATCCTCCTATAAAACATCTCCAACACCCAAAAAATAGAAAATTAATATGTTGAGAGGATATAGAACCTTACATTATATACTGTCTTTGACTCCTCCATTTCAAAAAATTTCAACAACTCTCTAGAATTCTTCTCTTGGGATAAGAAAAAATTTATTTTTTCATCACTTGTAATCCCAATAAGTATATTAGATCACAAATCATAAAATTTTCACTTCATTTGATTGGAAAATTATTTAAATAAATTTTTATGATCATATGTAAAAATGATATCATCAATATATATAATTATAATAACTGTACATGTCTTAGTTTATTTGATATATAGGTTTCTTTCTTCTTTTCTTTTAATGAATTTTAATTCCTTTAAATATCTATCCATCCTTGAATACTAATCCCTTGGGGCCTGTTTTAAGCTATATAGATACTTATTAAATTTACAAACTCTTAGCCCATCATTATTTAGAACAAAACCATTAGTTTAATCAGTGTAAATATCTTCTTCAAGATCAATATTTAAGAAGAAGGATTTGAAATCCATTTGAAAAAATTTATACATCATATGAGCTACCGTAACAAAAAACATCTTGATTGCTTCTAATCGTGCAACTAGTGAAAAGGTTTATTCAAAATAAACCCTTATATTTTTGAGTATCCCTTTCATAAAAATCTATATTTATTCTTGAAAACTTTTAGCAATCCATTCAGCTTGTTCCTAAAAATCCACTTAGTCTCAATGACGTTTTTATCATCAGGTATTAGAATAAGATCCCAAATATTCTTCTTGTCAATATGATTCATCTCTTCATTCATAGATTCAATCCACTCCTCATGTTAAAATTATTATTTTTCTATATTTGATTAAACTTGATACATGAGTTAAGTATAATTTTCAAACCTCGGTCTTCTTCTAGTTGTTTTTTTATAGACTCATTACATCTTAAATTTATTATGGTCTTCAGAGGTGTAGACTATTCTCCAATGATATTTTATGCCTCAAAATGTTTTTTTAGACTATAAAGATTTTATTCATTCTATTAATATTTTTCCTCATAGCTATTTTTATCTTATTAATTATCTACTACTCTTGGTTTAGCCTTAATATGTTTCTCACTACTCTAACTAAAAATATTCTCACTGGATCCATCACTTACTTCAAAAACTAATTCAATTTTAAACATTTTTTATGGTTTCATTTTCTATAATATTTTAATCATAACAATCAACCATCTTGTGAATAATTTTTTTCCAATATTTATCCTTTACCATTAGATAGGTTCCCATGAAATATACATTTATCAACTTTCTTATCGAATTTACCTAGACTTGAGTATTTAATTTTTATAATGAATGTGTTTCTAAAAAATAAAAAGTAACTCACTATTAGATTATTTTTATACCACATATTATATTAATTTTTATTTGCTTTTGGTCTCAAAAATAATTGATTTTGAATGTGCACAGTAGTGCGATCAACTTCTCTCCAAAATAATTTTTAAGTCTTAAACTTAGCAAAAATAGTTCACCTCATATCCACAATGGATATATTAATTCTATCAACAACCTAATTATATTAGGGTATGTAAGGGGTTTTATATTTATTTTTAATCCCATACTAACCAAGGTAGGATTCAAAATCACTACCAGTGTACTCCTTTCCATTATCAGTTCTCAACTTCTTGATTTTATTGCCAAGTTCTCTTTCAACTTTCCTTCTATAAATCTTGAATGTATCCACTCTCTGTGACTTGATATTCTTAAATAAACCCTTTTAAATTATTTTATATTTATTAATTAATGTGATAAAGTATAATTCATCTTTCATATATTTTTGTTTCATGGGTCCACAAAAATCTGATTGAATTGGTTCTGAAGGCCTTGTTGATTGCGTCTCCACTCTTTTGTGTCTCCCTTTAACCATTTTCCATTTTTAAAATATTGTGAAAAATGGATATATATATATATATATATATATATATATTGAATCAGTTGAGTAAAATATCTCATGAATTTTATTTATATATTTTACTCAAATTATTTTAACCAATGTGGCTAAGTCTTTTGTGTCAAATATGATTTTTTCCTTTCACTGAGATAGAAGTAATTTCTAAGATCTTCAATCTAAAACAGATTTCCACTAATATTTTATTTTATTGTGATGTTTCTCCTATATTAAATTATTATAATGAGACAAAATTTATTATTGATGATAAAATCATTATCCTCATTACATAATTGACTCACACTCAAAAGGTTATACTTGAGCCTATCAATAAATAATACCTCTTGTGAATTTATTCAGTTAAGTTCAATCACTGCTAAACCAACTCCCTTGATTTTTAAAGAAAATTAATTTTTAAAATTTATTGAACCACTATAATGTTATTATATGTATTTAAATATATTATTATATTCTATCATGTGTGATAATAATCTATTTTCAAGGATCCAAGGCATGCCCCTCTTTCTAACGTCTAGAGCTACCACAATAATCAAATATTTTTTATCTTACTTCTATTTTATTCCTTTATTTTCAAATTTTTTGTTATTTCTCTTGAATAATAGTCATAAACTCTTATATATAGTGACCTTTTTGGTTAAAAATTCCAAATATTTATTTAATAAACTCAAATATATTTTAAGTAGGTGCAATTGTTGGTCTTCCATATTTTGATTTCTTTAAGACAAACTAGTTTCTCCTATTTTCACAGTGGCTCCCCCTAAACTCTGACCTTATTTTATTACAAGGGAGAGAAATATTATACCAAAAAACATATAATTTATGTAAATATTATCCAAAATACCAAAAATAAACCCTAAATATTGATCTTAAAAAAAATTGAGTATATCTTGAAAAAATTAACTTGTTGTTTTGTTACAAAATCAGCTTTTTTTATATAGGTTTTAATGAACATTGATTATTCTTATCAATCTAAATCACCTTAACTATAGTAGATATACTATAAGGGTTTCTATAAACCTATTTTTTCTAAAAAAAAATATTGGAACTGCATTATTAGACTATACATGTTTAAAATTTTCAGATTTAACAAGTGAATATTTTATCTAAGCCGATGTACAAGGCTTCTCAATATTTTATGATGAATCATCCCAAACATCAATACATTTTTCAAAGTCAACCATAATTTTTCAAGGTTATTTTTAGCTTTAAGACACTATGATTCAGTTTGACTAAGTTTTTCTTCTTAAATAAACATCTTCTTCTCTGATCCTTTTATAATTACCTCCTCCTTGACAATTTTAACTTTGAGAAGTTTTAACTCCTTAATGTACTCGTTCTTCTTATTATGAAACTCACCTTTAACTTTATTTATCCTATCAACTTATTTCTTGAAATTTTTAATCTTATAATTAAATATTATATTCCTTTAAAGGTATAATTAAAGTTATTTCCCCAATATACGAATCATGCATACTTTATCTCCTTCTTCTTATCTACTACTAGAGTTTTCTTCTTTGATTTAAACAAGTGAAAAAAATTGTGAATTTAATTGCACATTATTCCTATAATTTACCACTTTATGAATAGTTATCTTATTCATATTTTCTTAACATTCTTCTCTTTTTCCTTCTAAAAAAAATTTCATTTTCATCAAATTTATTATACCATTTAGCATGTTATATTTTTGAATTTCATTTTGGTTTTTATTCATCTTATTATTCATCAAATTAAACATATTTCTTCTTATTTTTATTTTATATAGAAAATTTTATAATTTATCCACATATAAAACATTTAATTGGAAACTTTACTTTATAAATTTTCCCATTTTTAGATTTTTAGATATGAGATCCATGATTTTATTATGATTCTCGTCACTCTTATCATATTCATATAAATCACTTAGGGATAAAATAGTTATTTATCCTTGATCTTAATCTTGTTAAAATATTTGATATTCATTTATTATTTTTCAATTTTATTAAAAAATATTTCTTTTATCATTTCAAATTTCATGATATTATTGTGTATCTTATCAAGAGATACATCTTGAAATTATTTCAAATCTGAGATCTTTAGGTCAAATCTATCTAAAAAGTTCCTCATTAATTTTTTAACCATATTTGAATAATATAGATTGTCCCCAAAGCCTATATAATGACTAACTATCTCATTTACCCTTGATAAATAGTCATCATCATTCTCATCTTCATACATTCTTATATATTCAAAAAAATTCAACTAAATTTGAGATTTTGTTTATTTAAACTTGATGTATCCTTAATATATGTTCTCCAGTTTATCCCAAACTTCCTTGGATATTTATAGCCCCATCACCTTGTTGTACACTCTTTCAAAAAAATATGATAGTATATGTTTTTTTACTTTCTTGTCTATATCAAGATCCCTCTTGTATGTAAAATTCATAGCACCATATCTTGTAATTAGTGTATATCCCATAGTGACACCATCACTTACTTATAGTCCTTGTGATAGTAGATATGGTAGCATTTGGTTCTTCCACCCAAGAAAAATATTTATATCAAAAAATAAAATAAAAAATCTATTCACAAAATTATTATTCTATATAATAGATTTTAAATGAGTATAATCTTAGGGGAACCTGGTTTACATTGATAACACTTGAAAAACCCATGTTAAATAGGATACCATTAAGAGGGTGGGTGAATCAGTGGTATCATCATTTTTATAAATACTTATTAAGTATTTTAATACATGTTCTAGGTTAATGTCATGATTAACTATCTTAAGTCAATTCCTCACCCATATCCACAAATAAAAAATAGAAGTAGCACATAGAAACTTTTTACAAGGTTTGACCTTGGTGTTAGAGCCTACTCGTTTCCATAATCAAACATTGTTTATTCCACCAATTCTATTATAACTATAATTTGTAGTGATTAAAAATTTATACAATCGGTCCACTTATCTCTGTGGGAAAGTATCATCCACTTCACACTATATTTTTCATGGGGTTATTTAGACTATATCCACTAGTAGATCTGAGATTATTCTTCACTCTTGTATTTGAGTAAAATATTCAGGTTTTCACCAAATGATTTAGTACCAAATGATGGATCTTCTTCAATAAAGTCTTCATGTTATAAAATTATGTGCCTAATACCCAACTTGAATAAAAATATTATTACCATATCATGTATATAATGAATATTGCATGATGTATTCTTACCATAATAGTATTGATATTTCTATATACAATATTTACATGGTAATTTCTATAGATTATTTATGATATCAACATGTTATAGAAGTTTCAATATATAATGATAACCTCAAGATAATATGATAGTAATCTTAAACATATGTCATATTTTCTAGATACATCATACTAACCAGACACAAATGATGTTTGACTATCAGGTTTTGGGGGCTCATAAGCATCGAGACTTATTCTCTTGAAGTTTACACTTGGTGATCTCAAGTAGATAAGATCATGAGGAATGTCCCACCAATAGGAAAACCACATGTTTTTGGGTATCATTTGTTATTTCTATCTATGATCATGTGTATTGGTATCAAGACTTGAGATCATTATTAATGAGAACAATTTTACTAAATACTTTGATTCAAGATGAAAATCATGACATTTATAGTTTGGTGGGGTAACTTTTGTTGGGTGTGTCATCGATGGCATGGCATTTGTTGTTTTTTCAAGAAATTTGTTTTCTCTTCTGAAAGGATGAGATGTCTCAAGCCCAATTGATTAGGATATTAGTAAATTTTACTAAATCCATAACCATGTTAAAAGAACATAAGTCTATCCAGTGAGTTTAATGAATAATAAATCAAGAGACAATGATAACATAAATTATGTGTCTTAATTTTTGAGATATCGAAAGACAAAGAGATTATATTACATGGTGTGTGTTCATAGAAGGTTTGCATTACTATAACTATACATTATCTACTTAGGGGTATTTATTGGTTACTAGACTCCACCATTGTTCTATGGTTATTACTCACTAATATTGAGATAAGGACCTAGAAGTTTACATACAAAGTATATTCAGAAGCATGGTCAATTCTTTTGAATTGTAATTTTAGAGCATTATAGTCCCCACATCATGGGTCGAGTAATGTTCATGTTTAAACGATCGCATTAAAATAAATAAATTTTATCTTATTAAATCTTGTAATAATATCTATTGAATTTATTTATATATTATATTCATTATTTATTATTTATTTAGTGAATATCAAGAAAAACATTTTTCAAATGAATATTTAATATTTAATATTTGAGGTTCATTAAATGTTTATGTGGGAGAAAAAATTTGATTAATGACTCATATTTTATCACGTAACATTATTTTAGTGTTTCAAGTGATAAATTTATTATAATATTAATGACACATATTTTAGGTTATAAGTGTATTTTGGGCATTAAATGAAGAATTAACATATTAAATGGAATACTTAAAATTTTAATAAGTTTAAACATAACTATAAATTCCAAAATAAGACCAAATTTATGGGATTATTCATTACCATGATTTTGAGAGGTTATCTCACCTCACTCTCAATTTATTGAGATATGTGAGGAGGTTTGGGGAATCTCAATCCAATTTATCTCTCCCATATCGAGGCAACTATAGTCCCACAATCGTATCAACATTGAAAGAACTTCATCTCTCTATGATATCACTTAAATATTGAATTTTGATGGTCGAACAATCTTCTGATATGTGTGTGGATGATATAGATAGATCCATATTTGGTTCCTTTAAGGGACGATCACTAACAGTGAGTGAGACACATGTTTGATCTAAATAAAATTAGGTGATGGTTATATTTATTTTTTTCCTTAATTCACTCCATGTGAAATCCTTTGGTTATAACCGGGTATTGTGAATCACCATCGATTATGTTACATTGTTCATGGTAAAAAAAATAAAATCCCACTCTATCATGCTTTTGTTGCATGCTCAATACCAACAAGTGGTATCAGAGGAACCATGTGTTGAATTAAGAAAAATTAAAATTATTTTTCATTTAATTCAAAATTAGGGTGTCACAATAGTCCCAACACTTTTAAAGGTGTAACACCCCGAGCTTCCACGATACGCATCTCATTCAATAATGCAATAGCTTGCATTGTACGCAACTTTGAGTTCTAACACATCGCAACTAATCAAAGTAGCCATTATGAATAGTAATAACCACTTTTTAAATTTACAGAAATTTTATATTTCAAAATGGACTTCATTTTTGTATTCCTAATATTGAAATTAGCCTATGTTGAATTTTTTGTAATTTTCTGAGAACTTCCAAATTTTTATGAATAGTGAAAAATACTTAAAACAACTTTTTTAATCAAAATAATTTATAGTGATAAGTTATACTATTGAGTGGTTTTAAAGTATAATTAGAATATATTTTTACCATTTTATCCAATGGTGGTCATTATAATTAATTTAACATTGAAATTGGACATAAACAATTGCCAATCTTTTGATATAAATTATTTCTTAAAAACACGCTATTTGTCGTAACAGCGGGAATTAATTATAAAATTAATTAATGAAACTTATATGTTTGGAATTTTTTAAAATAGACATCATTTTTGAATTCAGAATATCAATTATATCTTAGGGTGAAATTTTGGCATTGTTCTGAAAAACTTCAATTTTTGATGAATAGTGAAACCACTAAGTGGTAGTTAAATAACTGATTTTTCGTTTAAATGAAATATTACCACTTCTGTGATTTGATTTTCAAAAATCCGACATACATGGTTGTCATTAAGAAGTAAAATGTGGTTCAATGAGATTAAAATAATTTTTTGGTGAATAGTAACTTTTAAGTTCTTAATCGCGATTAGAGGTAATTAGTGTAGTTTAAGGTAAAAACAATGTTTTAATAATATGATATGAGCTTGACACTTGTCCTACTCCTATTTGATGATTCATGGCCGACCAAGACAACCCATGGGTCAACTTGGGGACCCCATGGAGCCACTTTAGTTGGAAAATGACATAAATATATATTTATTTAATGTTAAAATTAAATTGACACAAACATGAGTTATTTTACTAAAACAGTTTTTAAGTGGGGTTACACAAGTCCAAATTTTGACTATAAATATTAATTAGAAAGCTAAAAAGATTTCCTACATCATAGTATTTTTTTTATAATTTTTAGTCATTAAATAAATTAAATTATTTATGACATCATTATGATGCGGCGATGACCTCATTATTTAACGATTTAAATAAAATGAGAAGATAATGCAAACTCCAAGGCTTACACTTGTCCAAAGCCTATTGGATGAGGAGATTTCGAAACCTTATCACCTTAGCCTCGAATTATATAATTTTGGGACCTTTATAATCCGAAAAGCATTGTGAAATAATGTAACATTTCAATCTTTCCAAAAGTGCCCCTCCTCTCCACTTATAAAAGGCCCCCACCTCTCCCACCTTATTCACACCTTCAAGCCATTTGGATCAGCCAAAATCTGCCCAAATACTCTCCCAACATCCCTCTCTTACTCCTAGAAGCCTCACTTTGGGAAGAACTCTTCTCAAGGAAGCCTTTGGCTCAAATCAAAAAGAGTTACCCGATTTTGAGGTAATGTCTTCTCTAATGTTGTTTTGTTTTATTTTTCTTCTCCAACCCCCTAAACTCTTTTTATTAATTTATTTTGTAACAAAACCAGTATCCTAAATATACTAGGATGTTTTTATAAGAAGGATTTGATCCACACTTACACACACCTACATCTAATGGTTAAAGAACATACGGTTTCTGTGGATGGCGAATTTCTGCCTCACGAAACGATGATTGTTCAACACTCATATAACACCTTCAAAGGTGGCCATTAAGATGTCACTATATTTATATATGATATATAATGTGTTTATGTTTTACTTATGCTTCTGTGTTTCTCATTTATGGAATACTTTATGATTTCCATTATGGGTAAAACGCGATAATTTCATTTTAGGAAGTGCGGACTACCGCCCCCTCAAAGTGATTTGAATCGTTAATGCCATATGTGGGATGTATAAAGGATGGAGTAAATAGTATTATACACTATACTGGAATTATATTATACATTTATATCATTATGATTTCTTTCCATTAAATATGAAATTGAAATGAAAGTAGCGTTCATGCGTACGTATGGCTTACCGTCTCCATGAACGGTGCATTTCATTTCTTACCTCTAAATGTTACATAATATTATAAATGAATGTATATACTGGATATATAAGATATATATGACATCTAAATCATGAATATAATTCTGGAGACAATGGATATTCTACCACATAAACAACTTGTAATTATAAGAAGTTTATTATTGACTCAAGTACCAAAGATCGACAAAACGACCGTTATTAACTTAAATAATTACATAATGTTCATAACATTGTAATAAGTGATATAAAAAGGATAATGAAATTAAAAATGGCTCTTAATAAGGTATATATTAACTCTAGTTTATTATTCAGGAGGTTAAAGAACGGTTGAGTCAAGTCGGACACGAGGTAAGGGAACTTCTTAACCCAACTTCCATTCTTTGGGTTAATCTCCTACTTTCAAATTATGTCATGATATTATTATTTCATATCTTGTATTTGTACTTTATTTATGTGTACTTATAGTGAATACACATAATATATCTATTTTATTTTAAAAATGATCTTTGTAAGGGAACTTCTTAACCCAACTTCCATTCTTTGGGTTAATCTCCTACTTTCAAATTATGTCATGATATTATTATTTCATATCTTGTATTTGTACTTTATTTATGTGTACTTATAGTGAATACACATAATATATCTATTTTATTTTAAAAATGATCTTTGTAAGGGAACTTCTTAACCCAACTTCCATTCTTTGGGTTAATCTCCTACTTTCAAATTATGTCATGATATTATTATTTCATATCTTGTATTTGTACTTTATTTATGTGTACTTATAGTGAATACACATAATATATCTATTTTATTTTAAAAATGATCTTTGTAAGGGAACTTCTTAACCCAACTTCCATTCTTTGGGTTAATCTCCTACTTTCAAATTATGTCATGATATTATTATTTCATATCTTGTATTTGTACTTTATTTATGTGTACTTATAGTGAATACACATAATATATCTATTTTATTTTAAAAATGATCTTTGTAAGGGAATTTTTAACCCAACTTCCATTCTTTGGGTTAATCTCCTACTTTCAAATTATGTCATGATATTATTATGTCTTATTTTGTATTCTTTATGTGTACCTATAGTGAATACACATAATATATCTATTTTATTTTAAAAATGATCTTTTTAAGGACTCTGTCTCAATCCCCTTTCATTGAGGCATATTTGGTTTTATACACAACTTTATTTTATATGGTGTATAAACCCCTTTGACATTTACATTTATTCAAAAGGAATCTTTTTATACGAAGCGTTTTACTAAACGACAAAAAGAGAATGTTTTTCTTTCCGTACATATGCGGCGACAACGACTTCTCCGCCGTCGTGACCATTATTTGAGTTTCGGCTTCCTCTACAAGCCATCTTTTTTTAATGAAAAATAAATACAAAGTTTTAACTTTCTTTTATTTTGGTATTGAAATTGGTTTTGAAAGCATTTTTATTATATCAATGTGTTGTATTTATATCTTGTGATTGAAATGTGGAAATGTTATGTTTCCTTTATGCATGTTTTATGTGATACGATTATGTTATGGTTTATGAAATGTTTAAACCTATTCATATGAGGAATGCATTGGACTTAATAAGTGACGGGTGGAGCCCGCTATAGCTCCTCGATGCATCGGCAGTTCTCATGAGACAAACTAGTGTCTTGGCACGAGGCCTTGAAAAAATCTTATTTGTGGTCTTGGCACGAGGCCTTGACTACGTGGTTATGATAGTCTGGCATTATGCATTCCATCATTATGAAAGTGTTTATTGATATTGCATGTGATTATTCGACCAGTAGAATATCCATGTGAATAAGTAAATGGAATTATCTCATTTTACTTTTGCCATATTATGTTGAAGTTCATGTTTAAAAGGCTTTTGTTTTAGTTATACATTGCCTTAAATGTTTATGTTTATTTATGAAAGCTTCTGCAATATTGTTATCCTTACTGAGCATCTGAGCTCACCCCTTTCAATGTTTTAATATTTTCCAGGATGTGAAGAAGTATTTTATGAATGACCTGCAAGGATAGTCAGAAGAGGATATGAGTGTGGACTAAGAAGACTTTGTTATTAGTTTTTCACTTTATGATGTAATGTAATACTTATGAATGTATCTAGTGTTTCCAAGGCTACTAAAATAATCGGTCTTTCGAGACTTGATCTTTTGTGATCATGCCAATGTTACGAAGTAACGCACCGGCTCTGGGTAGCTAGGGTCGGGGCGTTACATTTGGTATCAGAGGCAGTTTAGTACTAACCTTGGAAGCTAGATTTAGATAAAATCTGATTAGAGCACATAGCCCAAAGATAGACTTTGAGGATTAGTATAGAAGAACTTCCTAGAATTTTGGTATTATAGAGATGTTATGAGTTTTCCGAGAAATACATCCCTGTCTGGATACGAGCAGGTAGAGGCGGCTCTGGCACAGATGTACCTAGGGGTAAAACCCGAAAACACCGCTTTGAGCTAGACTCGAACTGGAACTGGTGCACGACAACGGGCCTTGCTGCACTCTTGGTTACGACACTCCTGGGGGATATGCTTAGGCTAATTCTCATTTTATTTACAAACCACTATGAAGGGTTATGAGTACATACTTCCTCAAAGAAAACATTCTTATGATTATGGATTATATCCATAAACCGTTCAATTTACTTTAAGTATTTTAAAAAGTTTGGAATTATTCATTGTAATTCATAAACTAACCTAGTTTATGCCATTGTATAGAAATGGTGCCCAGTAGAAGGAATGTGAACTCCAGCAGTACGTATGATCCAAAGAGTAAGAAGGATCGTATCTTTCACGGTATTAATCCAACATTTCGAAGGGAAATAGTCTCCCATGTGTTCTCAACATATGAAGAAATAGTATCATGTGTTAGTAAGATAAGTAAAGAATTCTCTGAGTCCTATGGCTTTGAAGCGAAGCAAGAGACGAAAGGGATGGAAGAGAGAATGATGGATAAAGGGATGAGGGGAAAGAAGAATTTTCCAATATGTGGTAATTGTGGGAAGAATCACCCTGGTACTTGCCTAAAAGTAATGGGAGTTTGTTATAAATGTGGAGAAAAGGGTCACCAGGCTCGTGATTGCAAGGGAAAGAAAGAAGATATCGAAGTTGAATGCTACAATTGTAGAGAAATGGGTTATTATGAAAATGAATGTCCTAAGCTTCAGGGAAACTTACCTCAGAAAAGGCCAAGGGATCAAGGAAAATCTTATGCTGTGACTACAGTTGAAGCGGAATAATTAATGTATTGATGCTTTTGGACTCATGGACTATATTCTGGTTATTAGAATAATGTGATATATATATAAGGATTGTACTGCATTACATGTTGTTTTCAGTAAGGTTTTAATATGATGAAGGTAATTATATTTTTAGTATGTGACAATAAGAGAAACTTTACTTTGTTTGGGGAATCTGATAAATTGATTTTGGAATTAAGAGACCTTTTAGAGAAAGTCTGGACAGAGGTATTTTGGATAACTATAATGGTTGGAGTGGATTAAGTTGATCTTTGGATAGTATTGTTTAAGGTTAAAGCATTTATGAAGATTATTTTTGGAATATTATGATACTATAGTTTTAGGAAAAGGACAACCTACAGGGTGGGGCATAACCCGTCGCGTCGGACAAAGCTGCAGGAATCGAACCCACAACCATGGTGCGACAAGCCTTTATTTCCTACCACTAGCCTACAGGAAGTCCCTGGTTATTACAAAATAATTTTACTAATCTAAATGGTATGTGTTAACATTTGTAACCTTATACAATTAGGATAAATAGAATATTTTTGAGTTCCATTACCATTTGGAGTAAAAGTTGGGTTTGTGGTAAAAATTTATTAACGAATGAAAGTATACATAACAAGTATGTATATTCCCTTACGTTCTTAGTAAATCTCCTAAATAAATTCCTCAACATTATAAAAGGTAACTTAAAACAAAAATGTTGTCGGTTAACTTTTCCAACTGGGGATTCAATGACCGTTTAACCAATCACAAGTTTGTGATTTTCTTGTACTTAAACTTTCTCCTAATCCTGTTTTCTATAACTCTCCATCAGACTTTGATGGTTTGTTTCTCCTCTATATCCATATTTTCATAGAATCCTAGAATGGGCTATATCGGGTGACCTTTGTACTTATCTTGCTTTCTTTTAATGTTATATATTTATTAACCTTATTTCCGATGTGGGTTTTCCACAAAGGTATTTTCTATTTTCAACCTTTTATTTACAAAGAAAAATTTCAAATTGTGAGGACGCAATTTATTGAAGGAGGGGAGAATGTAACACCCCGAGCTTCCACGATACGCATCTCATTCAATAATGCAATAGCTTGCATTGTACGCAACTTTGAGTTCTAACACATCGCAACTAATCAAAGTAGCCGTTATGAATAGTAATAACCACTTTTTAAATTTACAGAAATTTTATATTTCAAAATGGACTTCATTTTTGTATTCCTAATATTGAAATTAGCCTATGTTGAATTTTTTGTAATTTTCTGAGAACTTCCAAATTTTTATGAATAGTAAAAAATACTTAAAACAACTTTTTTAATCAAAATAATTTATAGTGATAAGTTATACTATTGAGTGGTTTTAAAGTATAATTAGAATATATTTTTACCATTTTATCCAATGGTGGTCATTAGAATTAATTTAACATTGAAATTGGACATAAACAATTGCCAATCTTTTGATATAAATTGTTTCTTAAAAACACGCTATTTGTCGTAACAGCGGGAATTAATTATAAAATTAATTAATGAAACTTATATGTTTGGAATTTTATAAAATAGACATCATTTTTGAATTCGGAATATCAATTATAGCTTAGGGTGAAATTTTGGCATTGTTCTGAAAAACTTCAATTTTTGATGAATAGTGAAACCACTAAGTGGTAGTTAAATAACTGATTTTTCGTTTAAATGAAATATTACCACTTCTGTGATTTGATTTTCAAAAATCCTACATACATGGTTGTCATTAAGAAGTAAAATGTGGTTCAATGAGATTAAAATAATTTTTTGGTGAATAGTAACTTTTAAGTTCTTAATCGCGATTAGAGGTAATTAGTGTAGTTTAAGGTAAAAACAATGTTTTAATAATATGATATGAGCTTGAAACTTGTCCTACTCCTATTGTATGATTCATGGCCGACCAAGACAACCCATGGGTCAACTTGGGGACCCCATGGAGCCACTTTAGTTGGAAAATGACATAAATATATATTTATTTAATGTTAAAATTAAATTGACACAAACATGAGTTATTTTACTAAAACAGTTTTTAAGTGGGGTTAAACAAGTCCAAATTTTGACTATAAATATTCATTAGAAAGCTAAAAAGATTTCCTACATCATAGTATTTTTTTTATAATTTTTAGTCATTAAATAAATTAAATTATTTATGACATCATTATGATGCGGTGATGACCTCATTATTTAACGATTTAAATAAAATGAGAAGATAATGCAAACTCCAAGGCTTACACTTGTCCAAAGCCTATTGTATGAGGATATTTCGAAACCTTATCACCTTATCCTCGAATTATATAATTTTGGGACCTTTATAATCCGAAAAGCATTGTGAAATAATGTAACATTTCAATCTTTCCAAAAGTGCCCCTCCTCTCCACTTATAAAAGGCCCCCACCTATCCCACCTTATTCACACCTTCAAGCCATTTGGCTCGGCCAAACTCTGCCCAAATACTCTCACAACATCCCTCTCTTACTCCTAGAAGCCGCACTTTGGGAAGAACTCTTCTCAAGGAAGCCTTTGGCTCAAATCAAAAAGAGTTACCCGATTTTGAGGTAATGTCTTCTCTAATGTTGTTTTGTTTTATTTTTCTTCTCCAACCCCCTAAACTCTTTTTATTCATTTCTTTTGTAACAAAACCAGTATCCTCAATATACTAGGATGTTTTTATAATAATGATTAGAGCCACACTTACACACACCAACATCTAATGGTTAAAGAACATACGGTTTCTGTGGATGGCGAATTTCTGCCTCACGAAACGATGATTGTTCAACACTCATATAACACCTTCAAAGGTGGCCATTAAGATGTCACTATATTTATATATTATATATAATGTGTTTATTTTTTACTTATGCTTCTGTATTTCTCATTTATGGAATACTTTATGATTTCCATTATGGGTAAAACGCGATAATTTCATTTTAGGAAGTGCGGACTACCGCCCCCTCAAAGTGATTTGAATCGTTAATGCCATATGTGGGATGTATAAAGGATGGAGTAAATAGTATTATACACTATACTGGAATTATATTATACATTTATATCATTATTATTTCTTTCCATTAAATATGAAATTGAAATGAAAGTAGCGTTCATGCGTACGTACGGCTTACCGTCTCCATGAACGGTGCATTTCATTTCTTACCTCTAAATGTTACGTAATATTATAAATGAATGTATATACTGGATATATAAGATATATATGACATCTAAATCATGAATATAATTCTGGAGACAATGGATATTCTACCACATAAACAACTTGTAATTATAAGAAGTTTATTATTGACTCAAGTACCAAAGATCGACAAAACGACCATTATTAACTTAAATAATTACATAATGTTCATAACATTGTAATAAGTGATATAAAAAGGATAATGAAATTAAAAATGGCTCTTAATAAGGTATATATTAACTCTAGTTTATTATTCAGGAGGTTAAAGAACGGTTTATTCAAGTCGGACACGAGGTAAGGGAACTTCTTAACCCAACTTCCATTCTTTGGGTTAATCTCCTACTTTCAAATTATTTCATGATATTATTATTTCATATCTTGTATTTGTACTTTATTTATGTGTACTTATAGTGAATACACATAATATATCTATTTTATTTTAAAAATGATCTTTGTAAGGGAACTTCTTAACCCAACTTCCATTCTTTGGGTTAATCTCCTACTTTCAAATTATGTCATGATATTATTATTTCATATCTTGTATTTGTACTTTATTTATGTGTACTTATAGTGAATACACATAATATATCTATTTTATTTTAAAAATGATCTTTTTAAGGGAACTTCTTAACCCAACTTCCATTCTTTGGGTTAATCTCCTACTTTCAAATTATGTCATGATATTATTATTTCATATCTTGTATTTGTACTTTATTTATGTGTACTTATAGTGAATACACATAATATATCTATTTTATTTTAAAAATGATCTTTGTAAGGGAACTTCTTAACCCAACTTCCATTCTTTGGGTTAATCTCCTACTTTCAAATTATGTCATGATATTATTATTTCATATCTTGTATTTGTACTTTATTTATGTGTACTTATAGTGAATACACATAATATATCTATTTTATTTTAAAAATGATCTTTGTAAGGGAATTTTTAACCCAACTTCCATTCTTTGGGTTAATCTCCTACTTTCAAATTATGTCATGATATTATTATGTCTTATTTTGTATTCTTTATGTGTACCTATAGTGAATACGCATAATATATCTATTTTATTTTAAAAATGATCTTTTTAAGGACTCCGTCTCAATCCCCTTTCATTGAGGCATATTTGGTTTTATACACAATTTTATTTTATATGGTGTATAAACCCCTTTGACATTTACGTTTATTCAAAAGGAATCTTTTTATACAAAGCGTTTTACTAAACGACAAAAAGAGAATGTTTTTCTTTCCGTACATATGCGGCGACAATGACTTCTCCGCCGTCGTGACCATTATTTGAGTTTCGGCTTCCTCTACAAGCCATCTTTTTTTAATGAAAAATAAATACAAAGTTTTAACTTTATTTTATTTTGGTATTGAAAATGGTTTTGAAAGCGTTTTTATTATATCAATGTGTTGTATTTATATCTTGTGATTGAAATGTGTAAATGTTATGTTTCCTTTATGCATGTTTTATGTGATACGATTATGTTATGGTTTATGAAATGTTTAAACCTATTCATATGAGGAATGCATTGGACTTAATAAGTGATGGGTGGAGCCCGCTATAGCTCCTCGATGCATCGGCAGGTCTCATGAGACAAACTAGTGTCTTGGCACGAGGCCTTGACAAAATCTTATTTGTGGTCTTGGCACGAGGCCTTGACTACGTGGTTATGATAGTCTGGCATTATGCATTCCATCATTATGAAAGTGGTTATTGATATTGCATGTGATTATTCGACCAGTAGAATATCCATGTGAATAAGTAAATGGCATTATCTCATTTTACTTTTGCCATATTATGTTGAAGTTCATGTTTAAAAGGCTTTTGTTTTAGTTATACATTGCCTTAAATGTTTATGTTTATTTATGAAAGCTTCCGCAATATTGTTATCCTTACTGAGCATCTGAGCTCACCCCTTTCAATGTTTTAATATTTTCCAGGATGTGAAGAAGTATTTTATGAATGACCTGCAGGGATAGTCAGAAGAGGATATGAGTGTGGACTACGAAGACTTTGTTATTAGTTTTTCACTTTATGATGTAATGTAAGACTTATGAATGTATCTAGTGTTTCCAAGGCTACTAAACTAATCGGTCTTTCGAGACTTGATCTTTTATGATCATGCCAATGTTACGAAGTAACGCACCGGCTCTGGGTAGCTGGGGTCGGGGCGTTACAAAAGGTGCGCTGATCTAAGATTGGATAACCAATTTATGGTTATTATAAGATTAAAAAACAAATTGAAATAGGTTTTACGAGATTCAAGTTTTATAACATGTATATTGTTGTATATATTTTAATTTTGGGATAGTGGTTGGTGGTACATCACAGTGATTTGGAAACTAAATCTTGGATAGAATAGAAATTTTTTATTGGATTATATTTCCACACATTTTTGTATTTTTTTCTAAAATAAAATTAGAAAACAAATTATAATAAAATAGACTTTATATTTTTGTGGAAAAAGAAAATACGGGGATAGAAACAGTGGGTCAAAGAATTTAAAAAAAATAAATTCAATGATGTTGGATTTGAGAAAAAAATAAAAAAAACATTCCATGTAGGATTTAGGGAATATACGAGACCCACTACATGTTAAACTTGGTACCCTATAACCAACTTTTTAGTACTTGATTACATGTTTTTCTTAATTAAAGAAGTTTTCTTATCACATTTTGATTATTCATCTACATGTTATTTGTATGTGATAATGTCCTTAGAATATATGTCGTGCTAAAAGGTAATAGTATTTCCCTAATATGATGAGAACCAAGAGGTTAAACAAAATTATTCTTGAACCTTTTTATATGGAAGGATGATATTTTCTAATGGGACATGGAAAATATAGGCTATCAGGGGTAGAAGGCTCATAAGAAATTGATATCCCTTCTCATTGTGTTCATGCTTGGTAATCTACAAGATATGAGGTTATGAGAACAATATAATCAACAGGAAATCCACATTTCCTTGTATCATTGGATGTTACTATATGAGGACGTGTTTATTGATCCTTCAACTTTAATATTATCATTAACGGATATCATGACTCACATACTTTGATGTATTGATAAAAACCATGATGACATATGTTCTAGGTGAAGAAGAATATTTTGGGTGAATCATGGATGATATAGTTGATGTTATTAATATTTTCATGACTTATTATATACTTCATTTACTTATTTTATATGAAATGTGCATAATTTGTGTGAAATATTAATGTTTTAATACTAAGTAAAATTTTTGAGCATTTTTAAAAGTAGTCCAATTGAGTCAATTTACTATTTTATTTATAAATCTTACCCTACTGATTAAAATTGTGTGGTTATTGTTTTTTAAGATTTATTATTCAATTTATCACATATCATTAGAAGGAATAATTGGCCAATTCTGTCATTTGAAGGACCATATGGACCACACAAGAAGACCCAAATAATTTGTGATGAAACTGGACCATCCATGATGATTGAGTTACTGGTATAAACCCAGAAGCCAAAATTTTATGAAACTCTTCCATATATTCTAGGTTATCCAAAGGAATCATGGATAAAAATTTTAAGTTCCAAATACAAGAAAAATGGGCCCAAATAATGTCATGAAGTCCAACCCACCATTCTGGATGGAAATTAAAATCTGGACACTATTCATGACATTTCTCCTGATCTTTTCATCAAATTGAGCTGATATTTTTCAGTGTGAAAGAGACTATATAGGTGGAAAACTTTGTTGAATAAATAATTCGGATTTGGTGGCATATTCCTATTCCAAAATCCATTCACATTTTGGCCATCGAAAAAGAATGCATTTAAATGGATAGTTTAACCTTGTTTAATCAAACTGCCATAACTTTGTATTCATAGGTCAAAATGACTCAAAAAATTTAGATAGTTCGTCCAACATTATTATATACAGCTTTGAATAAGGAGATATCTCGATATTTGGCTCTCTGGATATCCAAATCATCGAGACAAGTGGAGGGGCATATTGGGAATTCCAACAGTCCACTTCCTTGGGCTATAAATACATTCCCCTTCTTTCCTTCAAAGGGTTTGGAATTTCAGAGAAAAATAGGATAGGTTGGAATGACCAAGGATCTTAAAAAGGCTTTGGAGGATCTTTCATACTCAAGTTTTTACTTGAGAAACCATTCCTCCTTACTTCCTTTCATTTACTTTTGTGTTGTTCTTCGTTTGTAATCGTGTAAGTGTTTGTGTTTTGTAATTCTATTTTAATGAAAGTTTCTTCTACAATATCTATTATTCTCATCAACCGTCTATAGTTTCATATTAATTTTCTTAAAATATTTTAAATATAGTTGAATCTATTTCCCTTATTTTTCTTCCTCATTCAATCGAAAGTCCGTTTTTTATTATCATCATTGTCCGTGTGTGTGTGTTCGACGCACCACTCTTTATATATCTATTTATTTTTCTTCTCTTCTTAATTTATCATTATAATAATTATAACCAGATTATTAAACACCCAAATGGATGAGTAAATCTATTATTTGGGTGAGTCAAAATTTAGGGATGTTAAGTGATTGAGATTATTTCCTCGATGAATATTCTTTAATTTAACATTGTGTATGTTGGACTTAAAATGACATAGAATAATGACTTATTTTGTTTAACGTGTGGTTTACATATATTATTAGAACCATAAATACACTACCATCAACAAGATATAATTTATATTAGAACCCTAAGTTAATTTAAGGCTTGGATTAAATCCTTAACACTTAGGAATTCCAATCAACATTATCTTGTGAAGTGGGTGTTAATTTAAATGCAATATAAAGCAAAGCTCAAGGATATCACAAGCTTAAATCCCTAAAAATGAACTCATCCCAATATTTATCAATTTTTTAAATCATTCATAATCAATCAATCATTTCAATTAAGATCTGCAAACAAACCCCCTAATAAAAATACAATCAACTAAAAATAATTGACTATTTAAAAAGTATCATTGCCGAGGATTCAACCCGAGTGCTGCTATACACATTAGCAGAGCATCGGAACTTTGACCGGTCTATAGGTGACAATAGGCCATGCATTTCAAATAGCACTGTTTCCAGGGATGGTTATTTAAGTAGTCATTAGTTTCTAGTTATTGTAAAAAAGGAAAAAAAATTAAAAAAAATTGATTAAAAAACACAAAGAAAAACCTGTCTTCTCATAAAAATCATAAACAAAAAAAATACAAAGAAAAACCCATATTTCTTTTCCCTCCAACATCTCTCTGAATTCCCTATAGCTTCCCAAACAATACCTAAGATTTGTTTGACCCTAAAATTGAGCGAACACTTCGCCAAATTAGGAGGAACATAAGAGATAATCAACTCATTCAAGAACCAGTCCTTGGCCAACCAATTAAATTAGATATGGCCAATCCTAAGGAACAAACACTAAAAGAACTTACTTCCCCTGATATGAATTACCAACCTCTTGGTATTAACTATACAAACATATAATCTGACTTCAAACTCAAATCGGGTTTGATTCATCTTCTCCCTCATTTCCATGGGCTAGCCAGTGAGGATCCGCATCTCCACCTTAAAGAGTTCCAAGTGGTGTGCTCTACCATGAAGCCTCAAGGGGTTTCTTAGGAACAAATAAAACTCTGAGAATTCACTTTTTCCCTAGCTGACACTTCTAAGTCATGGATTTACTACCTACCTCCTGGTTCCATAACCACATGGAATGACATGAAACAACTCTTTTTAGAGAAATTTTTTCCTGCTTCTAATACTGCTTCTATCCGAAAGGAAATAAGTGGTATTCATAAATTCCCAAGTGAATCACTCCATGAGTACTGGAAGAGGTTCAAAACTCTTGTTGAAACCTATCCACGCCACCAAATCCCTGATCAAATCTGGATCCAATACTTTTATGAGGGGTTATTGGCTATGGAGAGAACTCTCATTGATGCCGCAAGTGGTGATGCTCTTGTTGATAAAACTCCTGCATCTGCAAGAGATCTTATAAGAAACATGGTTGCAAACACACAAAAATTCCATACTCGAGCACATGATCAAGTCAAACAAGACCAAGATAGTCAATCTATAGATCCAAACAAGATGACTGAGTGGATGAGTGAACTTACAGGTCTTGTACGGAAACTAGTTGTGGAATCTAAGTACCCAACCTCGTCTTCTCCACAATCAATGTTTTCTGGACCTATTAAAAACTATGGAATCTGCAACTCTCTATATCATCCAACTGACACATGTCCACAACTTCAAGAGGATCAATCTAATTCATCTGGACAAATGGAGCTCAATGCAGCATATGCTCAGAAGAACACCAACCCTTAACTATCATGTCAGTTTGTTAGAAACTTCAACCAACCCCATTCCGAGCCTTTATCTTCTATATATAACCCTAACTTGAGATATGGGAATCTTCTATCTCATCTCCCTCAATTACCTCCTCAAAACCCAAACCAATTCCAATATGGTCAAGGTGTTGGTAACTTCCAACAACCTTATCCTTTTGTTCCTCAACCTCAAAGGAACAATCCTCCTCCTGGATTCTATTATACTAGGGAGCCTTCCCAATTCCAAAACCAATACAATCGCTTTCCCAAGAACCAAAATCAAGGTAATCCCAATACAAGACAAGCCTCTTCTTCCAAGAAACCATGGGAAAGTGATGTTGAAGATCTTGCCTCCTTCACCCGTTCTAGTCTCAAGAACATTGAAACCCAAATTGCTCAAATTGCATCCCACCTTAGTCAACAGCAATCATCCAATTCTTCCCAACTCCCATCTCAACCATTACCCAACCCCAAGGGTAATGTAAGTGCAATTGAACTTAGATCGGGAAAGAAAATTTCTATGCCTCAAGATAAGTCCTCCAACCCTCCTTTGAATGTTGACCTAGAAAATGAAAAGAAAAAGAAACTTTAAAAGGAATCTGAATAAATTCCCTCACCTCCTTCCATTCCACTTAAGAATCCAATTCCTTTTCCACAAGTTGTATCTGGGGCAAAGAAGTCATTTGAACCTGATCCTAAAATGCTCTACATGTTTAGACGTGTTGAAGTCAAAATTCCTCTCTTAGATTCCATCAAAAAAATTCCTAAGTATGCCAAGTTTCTTAAGTAATTGTGAACCCATAAGAGGAAAATTAGGGCCTTTGAAAATGTTTCCACCCAGCAGTATATTTCCATAAAGTACAAATATCTAAAGAACTTTACGGTTTCATTCAAAATTGGAAGTTATAACTTCGATGATGCACTCATAGACTTAGGAGCATCAATTAATTTCATGCCTAAATCCATCTTCACTAACCTTGGTCTAGGTCCCTTACATCTAATGGGTGTTTTCATTCAGTTATCCAATCGAAGCACTACTAGTCCTGAGCGTATAATTGAGGATGTCCTTGTTCGTGTTAATTATCTTATCTTCTCAGCTGATTTCTATGTCCTTGACATGGAAGGTGAGACGAACTCTTCTCGATCTCCCCTAATTCTAGGAAGACCATTCCTCATAACTTCTGAAACCAAAATTTATGTCCATTCAGGCATATTATCCATGGAATTTGGTGACCAACTGGTCAAATTCAACATTTTCTAAGCCATGTGATACCCATCTGAGGATTACTCTGCATTCTCAATCCATGCTTCTGAGGACACTTCTAAGAGTCAATTAAACCCCATTCCATCAAGTTCATCATATTCTGATGATAAAGGATCTTGTGAAATCTACAACATGATTAACCAAGTCATAAATGGTGAAGTTGATGTGGACCTCTCATTCATAGACTCCATCAATCTAGACGAACTTGAAAACTCTCTTGAATCCCACATCAACTCTAATCTCTAATACTCCACCTTGGACAGAATTAAGGAAAATCAATATGAAGCAACCGAAGTCCCTTCATCCATTCCTGATATTTCTAACCCACAAATGAGATATGATACTAATCTAAAACCTCTTCCTGAACACTTGAAATATGCATTCCTTTTTCATGATCACTCTTATCCTATCATTATCTCTTCTTCACTTACCAAAACTGAGGAGTCCAAAATTGTTCAAGTGTTAGAGGAAAACAAAAAGGCCTTAGGTTGGACCCTATACGACATACCAGAAATCAAACCTGCTCTTTGCATGCATCACATCCATCTTGAGGAATCATCCAAACCAATTAGATAACCACAAAGAAGACTTAATCCACTCATACTTGAGGTAGTTAGGGAAGAGGTCACCAAGATTCTTCAATCTGGTATTATCTATCCAATTTTTAATAGTAGTCCAATTCAAGTTGTACCTAAGAAGGGTGGGATAACTATTGTCACAAATGAACATGGGTAGGTAGTCACAAATTGAGTGAAGAACAAATGGCATGTGTGCATCAACTATAGGAAATATAATGTTGAAACAAGAAAAGATCACTACCCTCTTCCATTCCTTGATCAAATGCTAGAACGATTAGTTGGAAAGTCACACTATTGCTTTCTTGATGGATACACCGACTACTTCCAAATCCCAATCGCATCTCAGGACCAATAAAATACTACTTTCACTTTCCCCTTTGGAACATATGAATATAGGAGAATTTATTTTGTCCTTTTCAATGCTCATGAAACATTCTAGAGGTGTATAATGAGTATCTTTTCTGAATTCATTTAGCACTACATGGAAGTCTTCATGGATGAATTTACCATTTATGGTGAGTCATTTGAATATTGCTTGAATTCACTCTCTCTATTCCTTAAAAAGTGTTTCAAGTGTAACCTTATGTTAAATTTTGAAAAATTTCACTTCATGGTAGAAAATGGGATTATTCTAGGGAACATAGTTTCAAAATATGGTATTGAAGTTGATCCTGCCAAAATTAAAGTGATCCAATCACTTCCTGAACCCACTTCTGTTCGAGACATTTTTTCATTCCTCGGTCATGCCGGTTTCTATCATTGATTTATCCTTAACTTCAATAAAATTTCCCTCAAACTCACTCAGTTTCTCCAAAATGATGTCACTTTCCATTTTGATGAGGTTTGCAAGAGAGCCTTCATTGAGCTCAAAACTGCTCTTACATCTTCCCCCAGATTGGTCCTTAGCCTTTGAGTTGATGTGTGATGCTTCTGATAGATCTGTTGGGGATGTTCTTGGTCAAATAAGATAAAGAACATTCTCATGTCATCTATTATTCCTCAAAAAAAATTGGATAAAATTCAATATCACTACACTGTCACTGAAAAAGAACTTTTAGCAGTTGTTTTTCCCATAGATAAATTCTGACCCTATCTCTTAGGTGCCAAAATCATTATCTTCACAGACCATTCAGCTATAAATTTCTTACTCAAGAAAGGTGACTCCAAACCAAGTCTAATAATATGGATCCTTATTCTCCAAGAGTTTGACCTTGAAATAAAATATAGACTAGGAAAATAAAACTTTGTGGTTGATCACTTGAATATAATTTATAATTCTTCTCACTCTAAAATATTTGATCCAGAATTTCCAACTAAGCACCTTTCATCTCTCACTCTAAAAATATCATGGTATTCCCCAATTGTAAATTACTTTGTTTATGGTGTTTTTCCTAAAAAAAATTCAAAAGAACAAAAAATGAAGTTGAAAAGTGATTCAAAATACTATTTTTGGGAATAAAATAAACTTTGGAAAATTGGGGCTGACATGGTAATAAGGATATATGTTGATGAAAATGAAAATTCTTCCATCTTAGAATTTTGTCACTCAATGCCTGGTGGTGGCCACTTTGGACCACAAAGGACATCCTAAAAGGTTCTAGACTCTGGATTATTTTGGCCTTCACTCTTCAAGGACTCACATGAGTTCTGTCAATCATGTCCCACTTGCCAAAATTTTGGCATAATTTCAAAGATAAATTAAATTCCCCAAAAGCCTTTAATTTTTTGTGAGATATTTGATGTTTGGGGAATAGATTTCATGGGACCATTCCTCCATTCCAATGTATTTTCATACATTCTTCTTGCGGTTGATTATGTTTCTAGGTGGGTCGAGGCCAAACCCACTAGAAAGGATGATTCACATAATATTAGTGAGTTCCTAAAGACACACATCTTCCACAAATTTGGCACACCTCGTGCCCTGATAAGTGACTTAGGAACCCATTTTTGTAATAAAACCATGGAATCTCTTATGAAAAATAATGGGGTTGTACATAAAACTTCAACTGAATATCACCCCCAAACAAATGGCATGGCTGAACTTTGTAATAAAGAAGTGAAAAGAGTGCTTGAGATAATTGTAAAACCCACCAGAAAAGATTGGCCTAAAAGACTTGGTGAAGCACTTTGGGCTTATCGAACTGCCTATAAACACCAATTGGGATGTCTCCTTTTAGGCTAGTTTTTTGTAAAGCATTTTATCTACCAATTGAAATAAAACATAAATCTTTTTGGGCTATGAAAACCTGTAATTTTGATTGTGAAAAATATATTGAAGAAAGATTGTTGAAATTGACTGAACTGGAGGAGATTATACTTGATTCTTATGAGAATTCTAATCTCTACAAAGAAAAATCCAAGGCACTCCATGAAAAACACATCCTGAGAAAGGTATTCTATTAAGGTGATAAGGTAATTCTCTTTAATTCTCGATTTTGGCTTCACCTAGGTAAGATTAATTCTTGTTGGGAAGGTCCTTTTGTTATTACTAATGTTTACTCGTTTGGTGCAGTGCAATTCCAAGACCCCTCTTCCAAAAGGACATTCACAATTAATGGACATTGGTTAAAGCATCACCATGAGAGGATGCACAATCTTGGATCAACATTGACTTCCATTGGATACCCAACTTCTATAGTTGACCCACCACTAGATTGAGATGGAAACCCACCAAATCCAAACCAGGGGGCACCTCTTTCCCTTTAACTCTCTCTCTCCCTCTCTTCCTCCCTCTACCCCTTTCTTCTTCTTCCTCTGTCTTTCATTTTTTTTATCAATTTATTTTTAAAACCCTTTATTTATCTCTTTCTATTTTTTATGAGTGTGTCTTTATTAAAAACTAAAAAAACCTCTAAAAAACAAAAAAAAGAATCATAACAAAAAAAAATATACAAAAAAAATAAAGAGTCATGCTTTCTCACCATAGAGTTTTGAAATTTTGTTCAACCTTTTTGGGGAGTCAACGGGCATGTTTTCATCTCAAAAATTTTGTATTTTCATCATGACTTTGGATAAATAATTTTGTGTCAAAACCAACAAATTTTGAATGCTCAATTTTGGATTTGGAAGATTATTTTCCCCAACTTTGAGGACCAACATTAGCTTTCATTCCAAGGCTACCTATGGCCATATTTTCAAAATGAGTGTTTTTTTCACCTCTATTTTTGAATCTTTAGTTTGTGGACCTTCGAGCTTAATTTACTACTTTATTGTGCATTAATATGATAGAGTCATTTTATGAACCACATGATAATCACAATATCCAAATAGCCTCCCATTATCCATAAATTAATCCTCCTTTTAAAAGCCCCTTAGAGCCTATAAAAACCTTTTCTTTGTTATCCACATTAAAATCCTAATACCTTATCCCACCCAATATCAACATGGATTTTTCATTGCATATTTTTTTGAAATTTAAGTGTGGGGGGAATGGATTTCATTTTGGGTACCCTTTGTTGATTTCACCATGTTATAATATGCTTGAGGGAAAGAATCCATTTTAGTGTGGGGGAGAGGCTTTCATTCAATGAGTTTTGGGATATGAGTGTGAGATCTATTTAAAGATCAACTTTCAAAAAAACAAAGAAAAGAAAAGAAAAAAAATAACACTTGCATTATATTCTTATTGGGAGAAGTTTTGTGTTTTGTAAATATTCCATCTTATCATTCCCTTCATATTTCCTTCCAATTTTGTGTATTATTTCACATTTTCATTCCCTCTTAAATATGTGTTTCCATTTCCTTTCATGTTTTATTTCAAAAATATTGTGCATCGTGTTTTCCATGTTGGTGTTTTACCCCTTTTTTCTCTCTTGAACATTATATTCCTACCGTCCCATAGCCACAAGAAAACCCATTCAAAAGACCTATTGATTCTTGTGTACTTTGGATAGGGATTGGAAGCTGAGAGCTCTTTCAAACTCTAAGATTTTCACTTTTGGTTGGTTAAAGAGTGAACCTCCAAAAATGAATTTTATCATCTTGAGAGGTGTGAGTTTTGAGTGTTCACATTTTACATTTCTAAATTTGAGCATGAAAAAAATGAATTTTTCTTTGAACATTGTTTCTATTACAAATTGTGGTGTAATTCAATATGGATGAGTGAAATAGTCTAAACCTCCCCTGATTGAAGAAAATAAAATTTTAATATTTGTTAGTGAGTGAAAATGATTTTGTCATGTTTTTATATTTGTTTCACATGAGTACATGCACAAGACTAAGTGTGGGGGAGTTGATGTTATTAATATTTTCATGACTTATTATATACTCTATTTACTTATTTTATATGAAATGTTCATAATTTGTGTGAAATATTAATGTTTTAATACTAAGTATAATTTTTGAGCATTTTTAGAAGTAGTCCAATTGAGTCAGTTTACTATTTTATTTATAACTCTTAACATAATGATTAAAATTCTTTGGTTATTGTTTTTTAGGATTCCTTATTCAATTTCTCACATATCATTATAAGGAATTATTGGTCAATTATGCCATTTGAAGGACCATATGGACCACACAAGAAGACCCAAATAATTTGTGATGAAATTGGACCATCCATGATGATTGAGTTACTGGTCTAAACTCCAAATACCAAATTTTATGAAACTATTAAATATGTTATATATTATCAAAAGGAATCATGGATAAAAATTTTAAGGTCCAACTACAATAAAAATGGGGCCAAATAATTCCATGAAGTCCAGAACACTATTCTGGATAGATATTAAAATTCGGACATTATTCATGACATGTCTCCTGATATAGTCATAAAATCAAGATGATATTTTTCAGTGTGAAATGGGATATATAGGTGGCCAACTTTTTTGAAAAAAGAATTCGGATTTGAAGGCATCTTCATATTCCAAAATCCATTCACATTTTGTCCATCGAAAAAGAATGGATTGAAATGGACAGTTTATCTTTGTTTAATCAAACCATCATAACTTTATACCCATAGGTAAAAATGGCTATAAATTTTGAGATAGGTTGACCAAAATTATTATATAAAACTTTGAAGAATGAGATATCTTGATATTCGGCTGTCTGGATGTCCAAATAGTCGATCCAAGTGGAGGGACAGATTGGGAATGCGAATAGTCCACTTCCTTGGGCTATAAATACATTCCCCTCCTCTCCTTCAAAGGGGTTGGAATTTCAGAGCAAAAGAGGATAGTTTGGCACGACCAAGGCTCTGAAAAAGTCTTGGGAGGATCTTCCATACTCAATTTTTTACTTGAGACACCATTCCTCCTTGCTTCCTTTCATTTACTTTTGTGTTGTTCTTTGTTTGTAATCGTGTAAGTGTTTATGTTTTGTAGTTCTATTTTAATGAAAGTTTCTTCTTCAATATCTATTATTCTCATCCACCTTCTATAGTTTCATATTAATTTTATTAAAATAGTTTAAATACATTTGAATCTCTTTCCCTTATTTTGCTTCCTCATTCAATCGAAAGACCATTTTTAATTATCATCATTGTTCATGTGTGTGTGTTTGACGCACCACTCTTTTCATATCTCTTTATTTTTCTTCTCTTATTAATTTATCATCAAAATCATTATAACCAGATTATTAAACACCCAAATGTATGAGTAAATATATTATTGGTGTGAGTCAAAATTTAGGGATGTTAAGTGATTGAGAGTATTTTCTCGATGAATATTATTTAATTTAACATTGTGTATGTTGGACTTAACATGTCATGGATTAATGACTTGTTTTGTTTAATGTGTGGTTTCCATTGAATATTGGAACCATAAATACACTAACATCAGCAAGATCTAATTTATATTATAACCCTAAGTTAATTTAAGGCTTAGATTAAAGCCTTAACACTTATGAATTTCAATCAATGTTATCTTGTGAAGTGGGTGTTAATTTAAATGCAATATAAAGCAAAGCTCAAGGATATCACAAGATTAACTCCCTAAAAATTAACTCACCCCAATCTTTATCAATTTGTTAAATCAATCATAATCAATAAATCATTTAAATTAAGCTCTGAAAAAAAACCCTCTAATCAAAATACAATCAACTAAAAACAATTGACTATTTAAAAAGTATCATCACCGAGGATTCGACCCGTGTGCTGCTATACACATTAGTAGAGCATCAGAACTTTGACCAGTCGATAGGTGATAGTCAGCCATGTGTTTCAATAGTATTAATGGATAATATGAGAAATGATTCATCCCTTCTCTCTCTTGATTAAAGTTAATATCTTATTCCCTTTGATAAGAATAATACTACCTTAATAAATCCATGGTTATGGTGTTTTATGGGTGTGTTCATTACCAAAAAGTCAAATAAGGATCCATAAAGAATATAGGTTGATGGTACCAACATGAAACCTAATTTATTTGAGATATTTTGATAAAAGGATTATATTACATGGTGATAATTCATAGTTGGTTGGTTATCATTGTGACTTTAAATTATTTATCTATGGGTTTCTTTCCATGTTTTTATATTCTAACCTTGGAATTTAGGCGGTTATGCCTAATTACACTGATAAAAAATCCTATAGGGTCATACACTAAGTGTATCTATAATCTCATTTAAATTCAAGTATTGAATTTAAAAAGTTATAATAGAAATTTTTTATTAGAGTTTGGTCGATCTATAAAAGTTAATCATAGTTTATTTGAAAGAATAAAGTGAGTTAAATAAAAATAATAAATATTAGTTTTTGATTTTGGTGAATATAATTTTTATTATATTTATCATATAATAATACAGTGAAATTTATTTGATTAAATAGTCATTATTTGAGGATTGGTAAATGCTAAAAAAGGAAAATAGACTGAGTTTAATAGTTCAATTAGTTATAATTTATATTTATTTATATTCTTAAGGTGTTGATCATGTAAAACGATTAATAATAATATTTTTTTTATTATTAATGGGAATAGGTTCAATTAATAATATTAAATATGGTTAGTGGTTTTTGTGTAATTTGAAAACCCTAAACTAGATATAATAAATATATAATTATATCACTTTCTTAATTCAATTTTGGTGTGATCAATGGATAAGGAGAGATTGGATAAAGCCCAATAGTGCTCTCTATTTTCCTCATCTTTCAAGTCACTGAGAGAACACCAAGGTTTATTTATCCTTTGTGAAGAATAATGCTTCTATCAACCATGAACAATTCAAGTGATCAAGATCAGTCGTGATAGCACCTTATGTTTCTACAGTGTTGATCTGAGATTGCGGTGCATGTGTGGATCATCATTAGAGGGGTTATTTAATTAAATACTATAGGGAAATGATGTTGCACTTAATTATATTCCATTATATCATCAACAAAAGTGGAATTAAAAGTTTTGTAAATTCTATATATTCTTATAAATTAATTATAAATTACATGTGAATATCATCTCCTTATGGTTCTGGTGTGTTAATGTAGTTTATTAATCTATTTTGTTTTTGTTGGACATGATCTCATGATCATGTAAATAAATGATTAAATGTGATTTAAGACTAAAATATGAGTTAGGAATACCTTCAAAGGACACTTTCACTATTCCTAGAACCTAAAAGTGGTATCAGAGTGGTCACGTGTTTATCTTATAATTATTCATTATTAGTTGATTGATTTCATGTGTTTTCATTTTCTTTTACTTAAAATGATTCATTTTAATATCAGAATATCTTCATCTCTTATTTTTTTTGTTATAGATAACATTAAAAATAATAGTTTAATGATTAAAAACAAATAATCATATGGTGAATACCATCTAGAGATTCTATAGTTTCTTCCTCGAGTAAAACAAGTTACACACCATGTACTTCATGTGTACATGTTGTGTATTTTTTCATCACATTGGCTAGATCTCATGATAAAGTTAGATAAATTCAATCTAATTAGATCTAATATTAGATAAAAAATGGATTTCTATATGGATCTAGATAGGCTAGAACACATCTTGAATAAATATACATTGTGTAACCATTATAAATGATGTGTAGTACCTCATGTCTTATAGTCGAGAAAATAGGGTGTCCCAAGCGAGATGTGTATTGGATACACAGCATAGGGACTTCCAATCCATGAAATATGAGGTTACATTCCATGTATTCCTAGTAAAAGTTGTTTAACTTAAACACATCCACACTAGGAAACATGGTCATACCCAAGGCATGTGTTGTAGACATGGGCGGAAGACAAGTACATGTTGTGTACTTTTTTAAACGTCATGTAGTCTACTGCTGGAAGTGTTTTAAAATTTTTGTGGAAAGAATAATTAAATATCTAATTAAACCTATTGATTATGTGCTCTATGTTTTGTTCATTATACAGTACATGTCATGTCATAGGATTAACAATTATATAATAAATTAATTTTCATGTTAAAATTTTGAAGAACATATGAGGTTTCCTCCAAGTATGCTTCTGTGCTACATTAATTTTAAATGAAATTAATTTTGTTTAAAATTATAAATTATGGTGAGTTAAGGATGGTTGGATGGAATTAAGATAAATTTAATTAATTGGTTTAATTCAGGTTTCATTATATTATGTAAAGAATAAATTAAAGTAATTGATAATGAGACTACAAATGTATGCTTGTTTCTTGATGTGTGGATGATCATGAGATTAGGCCAGTCTTTGTATATGATTGGTTTATTTTAATTTATTATAGTTAAATTATTATTGATGGCCTATGTTTCATACCCCCTTCTTATTATATAAGGGTGTGTGTTCCCACAGTTTATTTTATGTAAACCCCCTTTATCCAATCTATTGGACCCCCTAACCTATGTGTGAGTAAAAATTTATATAAGGATGGAGCTCCCAAGTGAGTGGAGGTGGTCTGAGTAAAGGAGATAAGGTGAAAGCAATTGAGGTGATGTATTAGATTTAAGGTGGAATACTAAAACACCAACCAAACTATGATTAAAGGGTTTTTATCCTAAGTTGGGGGTTAGGTTATCATCTTCTAGATAAATTAGCTGCTAGAAAAATATCATGATCATGCCACTTATATTTTTTTGTCAGTTTCATGGTAAATTATTTATGTTTTTGAATGTTATGTGACCACATTATAAGTGAATTAACAAGAATTCAAGATATAATAAAATATAATCAGATTATGTGTAAATGTTTTATCATACATGGTTAATCACTTGAGTAAAATTTACTTAATATTAGAAATAAAATGGGATTTATTACGAAGGATTTAAATAACTTAATTAAAATTATAAGTCATCTTATCCTTCCACTAATTAAGTTAGAATTGACCTCATAGTTTAAATTACTTAACCAACCCAAGTTGGGGTGCTTTCAATTATCATGGAAATTTTAGCTTGAATTTTTAGGCTGACTTAACTTAGTTTACATCAAGGGTTGAATTCCCAAGAAGGAATCAATGTGACTAAGAGATAAAGGTTAAATAAATCTTAAAATGGGATTTCAGTATTGGGGATTCTATTCAACAGATCAAGGAACTACGAGTTAATGTATTTGGAAAGTTAGGCCTACCTAAAACACTTCAAATATCTTTCTAGGGCCAAGTTTGGGATATTAGAGGTTAATATGGATCATTTACACTAGAATATATAAGATATAATATATTCCAAAAATTATTGTGAGTGATATTAGGTTTTGAAAAATAGTGGGAGATTAATGGATTTTAATTAACTTTAAATTTATTAATATAATTTTTTAATAAAACAAGTACTAATTATTTTATCTTAATTTGTAGAAATGGAAAATCAAAAGAAATTAGCAATATCACTGTGATCCATACTAGATAAGTATAACCTTATCATCAGTATTAATTTCAAGGAATTGTATAGGCACTTTCACATTATACTATTCCATGAAATGAAATTGTATATACTGGAAACCCCACTTCCTGAGTTTATTTTCAAAGAGGCTAATTAGGAAGAAGTTTCTATATATATGATTCATATGGATGATGCTATGGATTTAAAATGTTTCATGTTATCCTCCATGTCCAATGAGATTTTAAATCAATATGAGGATATGCATGAGCATATCATTGTTTCTCACCATAATAATCTCTATCAAGAGAAGGTGATGTCATAAATATATGAGATATCTAATTCACTATTCATGTGAAAGATTTGAGAGTTGGCACAAAGTGTGGCACATGTGGTCAAGATGATTGGATACATTGAGCACCTGCATATCTTGGGTTTTAAGATCCATGATGATCTATTCATAGATATCATTATGTCCTCACCGCCCAAGACCTTCTCTAATTTTATTGTGAATTATAATATGATAAATAGTGAGAAGACACTTTTATAACTTCTTACACTTATTTTTGAAGTTGATAAAGACATTTTGAATGAAAACCCCATTTTCCTTGTGATAAATAAAAATAAGAGGAACAAGGAAATGGGGTTGAAGACCCATTCCAAGTCTAAGGCTCTAGAGCACCATCCCTCTAAGAATAAGAAGATCCAGAGGAAAGAAAAGTAATAGGATGTGGTATGTTTTTCATGTGGAAATTAGGTCAATTGGAATATGAATTTAACTTAGATAAATAAGTAAGGGGAAGCTTTAGCTGCATTCGTTATCAAGTGAAATCTTTCTATATCTACAAGTTGGGTATTAGATATTGCATGTGTTGCTCACATTTTTATCCAAATATAAGAACAAAGTATATTTAAGAAGGTTCAAAGAGGTGAGTTGGATATAAAAACTTCAAATGGAGTGATTTTTTCTACTATATCTATTAGATACTACCATATTACGTTGCTGATAGTATTGATTTTGGTTTCAAAGAACTTTTATTATGTTTCTAGTTTTACCAAGAACATTATTTACATTCCATTATTAGATATGGATGGATTTATTTTCATATTTGGAAATAAAGGTTCATACTTTTATAAAGATAACATATTTTATGGTATAGAATAGGTAAATAATGGTCTTTATGTATTAAATTACAAAAACCAAATAATGGAAATTGATAAAGAAACTAATACACATGACTCATATAACACCCAATTGTTTCATCACCATCTTGATCACATAAATGAGAAGTGTTTGAAAAAGCTATATCAAGATGGTTATTTAGAATATTATGAGATAAATCCACTTGAAAGATTTCAGGCTTTTTTATAAGTAAAAATAACCAAACTATCATTCGATGGTCAAGGTGAAAGGGTCACAGGTCTTCTAGAATTGGTACACACCAATGTGTGTGGACCTTTTCAAGTAAATAATCGAGGTGGATACTCATACTTTATTACTTTTACCAATGAGTTGAGTAGTTATGGTTATATTTACTTGGTGAGGTATAAGTCTAAATCCTTTGAGAAGTTCAAATAGTTCAAGAATACAATTGAGAATCATCTTGGTAAGAAGATATAGAAACTTAAATCGGATCAAGGTGGTGAATATCTTAACCAATACTTTATAAAATTTATATGGGAGTATGGTATTTTATATCAAATCACTCCACCTTATACACCATATTGTAATGGTATTAATTAAAGGAGGAAACGTACCTTATTAGACATGGTAAGTTTGGTGATGAGTCACATAAGCCGTTCATTATCCTTTTGGGGATATGCATTAAAGACAGCATTAGACATACTAAACTAAGTACCAACTAAAGTGGAAAATGATATTCTATTTGAGTTATGGAGTGGAAATAAACCCATTATGTCACATGTTCATGCATGGGGTTTCAAGTAATTTTTTAAGGCTATCTTAAGAAATAAACTATAACCCTAAAAAATTGTATCTTTATATTTTATCTCAAGGAAAAAAGAGGATATTATCTATACAACCCTTCAAAGGAAGAAATTAAATTTTGCAATATATACCATATTTCTTGATAAGGAGTATATCCTCAAAGAGTATAGTGGGAGAAATATTTATTTCAATGAATTTGATGCTCAATATCCATAATAGTTGTTACAGGAACTGATTCTATAGGTCCCCATGGAATAAGGTGTTCTTGAAACACAAGTGTTGTGTAGGAGTACAATAAAGTTAATAGAACTAGAGAGAGGTGATTCTCTAGTCACTAATAATCATGAATCATTATTGGTTGAAAATGATGATCCACTCTCCTACAAGGAGGTAGTATATTGCTCATAGGCTATAAAATGGAAATAAACCATGAATTCTAAGATAAATTCCATATATCAAAACCATTTTTGGGTTTGGATTAATGCTCTAGTTATTGTAAATCTTGTTGGGTGTAAAAAAAATTCAAGAAAAAATTGGTAGTAAATTAAATACCTATAAATCATGGATAGTGGAAAAAGGGTTTATAAAATTTCAATTAATTGAATATGATGAAACCTTTTATCTAATTTCCCTATTTAAATCGATCAAAATACATCTTGACATGGAATCTTTCCATGACTATGAAATTTTGAAAATGGATGTAAAAACTACTTTCCTTAATGAGAACCTTTAAGGGGATGTGTATATGACACAACTAACATGGTTTTTTACTTCATGGAATGAAAAAAAGGTATAAAAGTTACATAGATTCATTTATGGATTAAAGAAAGAATCCAAGTCATGGAATATTTGATTCGATAAAGCCATGAAGGAATTTGGTTTCATTAAGAATGAATGTGGTCTATGAATTTACAAGTAGTTTAGTAGTAGTATAGTTGTTTTAATAGTAGTGTATGTTGATGACATATTACTAATTGGAAATAATATACCATACTTATAAGAGGATAATTCATGGTCGTGAAAGTGCTTCTCCATAAAGGACTTAGGTGAAGAGGCCTATATTCTAAGGATTATTATCATGTTTGATATATCTAAGACCAAACTTTAACTAATTCAAGGTATATAAATTGACTAAATACAAAATATATTTGGTATAAAACAATCCATGATAAGATTGGTTCCATTGTCAAATGGTATACATCTTTCCAAGAAAATGTTTCATCATACACTAGGGGAAAGAGAGATAATGAGTAAGATCCCACATGATTATATGATAGGATATAAAATATATTTCATTTTATGTATTATTATTGATTTTTCTTATGATTTGATCATGGTAGTCAGATATCAAGCAGATCTACGTGAACAGCATTAGACTGTTATTAATAATATTCTTAAGTATCTGAGGTAAACTAAGGATTGTTCCTAATGTATAGATGAGTTGAAGACCTAGTCATTAAAATTTATACATATTATAAATTTAATATATATTATAATGATCTAAATTCATAGTCTGGATATGTATTTTATCTTAATGGTGGAACTGTGAGATAGAAGAGATCAGAGCAGCCAGTTGTTGCTGATTCTACAGAAGAGTCTGGGTATATTACAGCTTCTGATGCAGCCATGGAAGTAGTTTGGATTTATAAATTTTTATAATATCTTGATGTGGTGATTATAAATAAAGATCTTATCATAGTTTACTATGATAACACTGTAGTGGTAGCTCTTTCCAAAGATCCAAGGTTACACCAAAGGAAAAAAACACATACTTTGGAAGTTTCATCTCTTGAGAGATTTTTATCAATGAGGTGAAGTTGTGGTGATCAAGGTATCCATGGATGAAAATGTGGTATACCCCTTAAAAAGGATTTATCTTGGCATAAGAATTAGTATCATGTGAGAGTTAGTGGACTGAATTTTTTTTATTTGGATCTAGTGAAATTGGGAGTCTGTTAGAGTTGGTTCCCTAGAACCAACTTGTTTAACACTTGATTACATATTTTTCATAATTAAAGAAGTTTTCTTATCACATATTAATTATTCTTCGATATGATATTTTTATGTGATAATTTTCTTATAATATATGTCGTGTTGAAAGGTCATAACAATTCCCACTATGATGAGAACCTATAGGTACCAAAACATTATTATTGAACCTTGTTATATGGACAAATGATATTGTCTGATAGGACATAGACAATATAGGATAAGAGGGATAGAAGGAATAGGAGTCTCATAATACATTGAGACACATTATCATGGTGTTCTCCCTTGGTAATATCTAATATAGGGGGTTATGATAATAATCCTGTTAATAGGAAATCTATATTTCCATGAGTTATTGGATGTTCTTATCTGTGGATGTGTGTATTGATCATTAGACATTAATATTATCATTATTGGATATCATGAATCACATACTTTGATGTATTGATGAAAACTATGATGAAATATTTTTGTGGATAAGTATGATATGTTTGGTGTGTTGTGAATGATGTATAATTAATGGATAATGTGAGAAAAGGATTTATCCCTTTTGTATCTTGATAAAAGTTAATATCTCATACCCTTTTATGGGAATAGAACTACCTGAATAAATCCATGACCATGATGTTTGATGGGAATGTTTTTTTCCAAAAATTCAAAGAAAAATACATAGATCATATAGGTTTATGGAACTAGTATTCAACTTGCTTGATTTGAGATATTGTAATAAAATGATTATATTACTCGGTAAATGTTCTTAAGTGGTTGGTTTTCATTGTGACATTAAATTCTTTCTATATGGGTTTTTAGGAATGTTTCAAGATTTTAACCTTTTACTTTAGGTATTTATACCTAATGACACTGAGAAAGAGTCATAGATGGTCACACACTAAGTGTATCCACAATCTTAGTTAAATTAAAGTGTTTAATTTAAAATTTTAGAATAAAAAAAATTATTTGAGTTTGGTTGATTGCTATAATTTAATCATAAGATATTTAAAATAATAAAGTGAGTTAAATAATAATAATAAATATTATTTTTTAAGTTTTTATAATATAATATTTATTCTATTTATCATAGAATAATTCAATGATATTTATTTAACTAAATAGTCATCATTTTATGATTAGTAAATAATGAAAAAGGAAAAAGAACAGAGTTTAATGGTCCAATTAGTTATAATTGATATTTATTTATATTCTCAATGTGATTCACATATCAAGAGATTAATAATATTATTATTATTATTAATGAAAATGGGGTCAATTAAGAATATTAAAGATGTTTGAGGGCTTGTGTATGATTTTCCAACCCAAAACCAAATATAATAAATATTTAATAGTATCACCTTCCTAATTCATTTTTTGTGTGTAAAAAGGATAAGTAGAGATTGTATCAAGATCGAGAGTGTGATCTCTCTTCCTCCTATCTAGAGCCTTTGAGATAACACCAAGGTTTCTTTATCCTTCATAAATAATACAGTTGTGATCAACCACAAACAATACAAATGATTAGGATTGTTCATTCCAGCACCTAATGTTTCTACAGCATTGATCATAGATTGCGGTGCGCATGTGGATCACTACTAGAGGAATTTTTCACTTGAATCTTACAGAAAAACGACAGTGTAATTAATTCTATTCCATCATATCATCAATAAAAGTAAAACTATATGTTGAGATAATTCTATATCTACTTATAAATTAATTATAAATTACATGTGAAAATCCACTCCCTACAATTATAACATATTAATATAGTCTAATAATATATTATTTTTGTTTGTAATGATCTCATGATAATTTAAATAAATGATTAAACATGATTTAAGACTAAAGGGTGAGTTTTCCCTACCTTAAAAGGATGATTTCACTGACCTAGATTCTACACTACACGAGTCTTTAATTTAAAAAAAATACATTATAGCATGCCTTTCTCACTGCTTACCCTTCTACCCCATGCATAGTGTGTGGGGTTACCCTGATCACCTAACCCGATAGCTAGCCAAGTCATACCAACCGATGGTGGGCTAGCTCGGGATTTTTCTAACCCGCTCACCCCATATGGATCACACCATGACTCAGTAACCACTCTTGAGGTTTTTTTGTAGCCCAAGAGGCCCAAATTTTTTAAAAAAAAAAAAATAAGTAAAATAATATGGAATTTTTAAAAAACATTGGGTATCATGAAACTTATATTTATGGAATTAAAATTAGTTTTATTTATTTTAATTCATAAATAATTCCCTAGAGTTAAAATAATTTTAGATTTACTATGTGTCGACAGATCTTGAGAAACACTAGACCAAATATGTCTGGTATTTTAATTAAATTAATTAATTATTGCAATTATATGTGATAATTTTAATAATTAGTTTAATTAAGATGGTATGTGAACCATCTCTTCCATGTTATATTTATAAGGTTCTATGTGTCCATAATTAAAGTTATTTATGTGTATTTATAATCCTTGGGTTTCCCTCGCCTGTGTATGAGTTTTTATGTATGATGATTAAGATGAAAAATGATGCAAACCATGTCGATATTAGGAAAAGTTTCAGGCTAGATTTATATACATTGGATAGGAGTAAATGTTATAGAATGAGTCAGATATGACTCAATTATAAACCCCAAGGGTCATGATCAATTCATTTACACTCAATGGATCAAATAGTGTAAATGATCATGATCTTTCACGCTATATTTATTTATTTATACATGGTTTATTATTATTATCTATGTACATAATCACATAAAATAATATACAAGAATGTGTAGATAAAATCAATTTATACATGATGAATTTTTTTTATTTAATTCATGGTAAATTTATGAGCAAATTAACATAGTAAGATCATGTCAAATAGAAAATTATTTCATTTATCATGAAATTATAAAATCCCTCAATAATATTTTTAAGTTGTAATGCCTTATGTCACTCAAATATGAACAAAACCGGGTGTACAAGGTTATCGTTAGCCATGGTTTAGGGTGTCTCCTACTATCAAGGGGTCTTATAAGAGTGATTAGTCAACTTAAATAAATTTGAAAATAAATATATATCCATAGAAAAAAAATCAACTATAGAGGAAATAATTTATCAATACAAGGTAATCCTTTGTAGTAAATGAGACTCCACTCAATAGATCAAAGAGCTATGAGTTAATATGGTTATCTAGCTAAAACCCTACCTTGATAATCTTTGAGTAGTGGAATAGGCATATCTTGGACTATGAAGAGAGGTTTTAAGGATTTGTCCACTACAATACTTAAGTGATTATTTATTCCAAATATAGTAGTTTAGGGTCTTCTAGGATTCGATAAAATAGTGGAATACATTTAATATAACAAAATATATAATTTATAATAAATGGTAATTAAGATAAAATTAATAATATACTTGAGTATTATTTTATTGAAAAGTGATAGTAATACCACAAGTTTTCTATGATCAATTTTGGAAAAAGAACATGTCCTAACTGAAATGAATTTCCAAGTTAAGTATAGGCACTTAAGAAAAGTACTATGATGTGAAAGGAAATACTATTTATTGGAGTCCCCACTACCTATTTTTCCACCTCAAAAAGTGAGGGTGAAAATAAACTTTAAAGGATACAATTGAATGATAAATTTTATGTTTACATCATAATGATATCATCAATTTTCAATGAGTTTTGAAAAAAACATCAAGAAATGGATTGTTATAAATTTTGTCTCAACTTTGAGAAATTTGTGAGGAGAAAGTGAAGCAGAAAATGAATGATATGATGTAAGATCCTGACCTTTTCTAGAGATGTATCGGTCTTGGATATAGGTAATATTTTTTCTTTTTTATTAATTTTACATTGGGTTTTACTTGGGTTATTTTGAGTAAAATTTTGAGAAAAAATGGAAGGGTAAGGGGTTGTGCACAGTTGGTGCATAGCTAGAGAAAACTGTGCACCCCATTCAAGAAAACTGTGTGAACCCAAACAGAGAGGAATCACATGGTTGGCACACGTTTTTTTAAACCATGCACCCTCTAAGAAGTAACCATACACCTCCTATAAAATAGGTTCATGGTTTAGGTTCATGGTTAGGGAAAACTGTGTGCCTTTTCCCAGCAAACCATGAATGGGAATTAAAGTCACTCTAAAATTATATTTTTAATCACCTCAACCCCCTAATTAATTCCAAATTAACCCCCATTGTAAAGACCCAGAATTTCAATGTAATTTTTTTTAAATATATGGGAATTTTAGTAGTCTGTGAAATCATACGGCACGCGATTCTGAGGCCCGGAGTGCCCGGAATGATCCATTGAAGTTTTGTTAAGCTTAAGTTAACGCACGTAAGAATTTTTCATGAAAAAGTGGAATAGCTCTTAAATAGTTACTCGGATTAGAAATCTGAGGGCACCATTGCGCTCAGTATGGCGGGTTTACCCTAGGAACAACTTAAGATTAGTTGGTGCGGGTCTCCTATGAGAAGACCCAATAAATGGCATAATCATAAATAAAATAATTAAATAAATTGTTTTATTTTTCAAATTCTTATAACTCACAAACGATAACTTGGATTAAAAATCCAAGACCACTGCTAAAGTCATGAGGGTATTCTTTCTTTAATCAGATTCTAACTTTGGCCAGCACGTTCCACCAGAGAAAGTTAGTTTTTTGCCACAAATAAAATAATTAAGTGACAATTATTTTATTGTAAAATTCATAACTTATAAACTGTAACTGGAATTGAAAATACAAGAGTACTGTTGGGTTTTTTTGGGCGTGTTTCACCTAGGTAGAGCCTAACCTCAACCGGAACGGGTCGAGGGTGGTTGATAATAATTTTCCGAAATTTTTTTTTGGGTACGTTCAGTAAATGTGCGAGCGGCATTTTGTAACTTTTGAACTGGTGCTCAGAATTGAAATCTGAGGGCACCGTTGAACTTGCAGCGCCAGTATTCACTTAAGGAGACTTTCACCTTGATGGTAGATGTTTGAGGGTGAAATTTAGTTATTGGGTTTTTCGTGAAAGAATAAAAATAAAAATAAAAGTGTGTGACACTTTATTTTTTATTTGCAACACCCATGTGGGTGTTGGGAGGTGGGGTCCACAGGAACTAAACCTCCTTGTGGAAGTTGGGAAGTGGGGACCACCAGACCTTAACCTACCATGAGAGGTTATGGTGGTGGGGACCACCAGACCCCAACCTCCCATGAGAGGTTATGGTGGTGGGGACCACTCGAGGCCTAAACCTCCCAACTCCCCTCTTAATGAGGTAGAAACCTCTCAACTCCCTCATTAATGTGGAGGAGCCTCTTGAGATTCATCCGCATTAATTATGCCAATGCACCACCATTATTTGCGCCAACGTAAATTAATTTTCTTGACCCCTTTTTAAATTAAGTAACAACGTCGTTGGAATTTAGGAAGTTCCTAATAAATGAACTGTCATAAATTCCACGATTGTTACATACCTTCCCCCCTCTCTTATATATATGGAGCTTGGGAGGAGGTTTTGGGATGGCTTCACCGAGCGATGAAGTGATGGTAAAGTGACGTGATGCCCAACACTTGGAGGATTATGCTCTCTAATGAAGAACGATCCACCGACGAAGAATGCCGACGAGGAATGCCTTCGACTACGAAAAACGACCTCGACTTCGACTTTCTTCCTCGGAACTTCCTATGATGTAGGATGTGTTCGTCTACAACGAATCGACGTCTACCTTCTCATTCTAACGTCAACCAAAAATGAACAAGGTAGGGATTTTATTTGAATATTATATTATTCCCTTGATTCTTCCCTTCTAAAACAAAGAATCATTGTGAATGTTTTCCTTGCAGTTTGGGGGTAATTGTTGTAGGAAGTTGGAGGGGGATTATATTTGCGTGAAATAATTTCCTTCTTTTCTTTTGTAGGTTGGGAAGAATATTTGTGGGAGGGATTGATGTGTTATGTTCTTGGTGAACCTCTAGTTACCGCTCTAATGCGGAGAGTGCGGGCCAAACTAACATGGAATGTCCTCTCTGTAACCCTTGTGTTGTTTTGCGGTGTTCTTTGAAATGGAGGAAGGTGACAACGGCATCGAAGGCGACAAAGGCGACGAAGGCAACGTCTGTGCTACCCGTGGCCTCCGCGACCCGTGCCACCCTCGCGACGTTCCAGCGCTCCGGTCGAACCGGCTCCGCCTCCCCAGGCCAAATTGTGTTGCCCGCCAGATTCCGAGTCGCGCCGCCAGCTGGCCGAACCAGCCCGAGCCGCGCCATGCCCCGGGCCTAACCACGCAGCCTGCCGGCCTCGCACCACCTCCAGCTAAACTGGCCCAATCCTCACCGCACATCACTCCAGCCCGCAGGCCTTTCACGCCACCCGCTGGCCGAACTGGCCCTGACTGCGCCACCCCGGCCCCGGGCCGAGCCGCCCCGGCCGTGCCAACCCACCGACTCTCGATCCCCTGGCTGAACCCACACCCTCACGGTGCCCTCTAGGCCGAGCCGCCCTCACGGTGCCCTCGGGGCCAAGCTGCCCTCTCAGCGCCCTCCAGGCTGAGCCTCCCTCGCGCTGACCCGCGGCCGGTCCACACCCTCGCGGTCGGTCTGCACCCTCACTGCCTACTGGGCTGGGCCCAGCGGGCCGGACCAAACCCAACAGGCTGGCCTGCCCAATGGGTCAGGCCAAGTCGTCCCATACTAGGTCGGGCTGGGTCGGACCGAACTCGGGCCCACTACAACTCTTTACTTTCTTTTGTCCATATCATTGGAACCAGATGTCTGTTTGATGAACCGTCAGTGGCCCTGGTAATCTTGGAGCATGATGGTCCCTTTGAGTATACCTCACTGGAGTTTGGGGTATAGTTGAGATACGGTCAGGTTGTATCGTGCACGAATTTAACCGGTCCCCTGAGACTAAAAGTCTAATAACTCACAGACCGGGCGTCTAATTGACACGTCATCTGTTGCATTGAGACCCCTATGACATGGCGGACCTTTGAGATACTTCATCGTGGGAATTTGTGACAGTTGGAGTATCGACCAATAGCTCGTGGAGTGGATCCTTCTAGTGATGAGAAAGAAGAGTACGGAGACCTATTAGCTGGCTGAGACCTGACGACTACTGACCATTTGACTCGGAGTGATTCTACTAGCACAGTGGGGAGCGCTTGGTTGTGGCGGAAGACCCATGGTGGAGGAGCGCGCTTGGTGACGCGGTAGACCCACAGTACTCGATAGGAGGAGTACCTCTGCAGGCTACAAGGGGGAGCACCTAGGTGTGGTGGCAGACCCATGGTGGGGAGCACCTCTATGTGACGCAGTAAACCCACGGTACTCGACAGGAGGAGTACCTCAGTAGTCCAAGGTTAGTGGGAAGAACACTTGGTGTCGCGGTAGGCCCATTGTACTTGATATAGGAGGAGTTCTCCAGAAACCGAGGTTTCGATAATGTGAATAAAATCCTGGTTGAGATGAGTCATTTTTTCTGTGTTTTCCTCATGATTGAGATGGATCACTTGATAACTTAGGTATATGTATGGTCATATACCTAAGTAAGGTTATCTATTGATTTCATACTTTGTGGTTTATCTTTACTGGATTTTGTGAGACCTTGAGGGTCTCGGGGTCCCTACTGAGTATCGTTATACTCACCCCTACGCGGGCTATGCCCGCACCTTGTTGTGTTGGATGCAGACGATGGACAGCGCTGATCGAGGCTGAGAGTACCAGGATTGGAAGATACCCGGATGTGGACCATATGGTGTGAAGGTACACAGAGGAGATGGACGGACCTAGAGTGCTAAGGAGGCGATCTGTACCTACCCTTCAGGTAGGAACCTCGGAGGATGACCCAGCAGCTGTTTTTATTTTCTTTAGTTGTACTTTTAGTTTATTATACTTTACAGTTGGGCTTGTATTTCCATCCCTTTTTACTTCCAGTACTCTTTTTTTATACAGTTTTACCTAGTTTTTTGTATCCAAATTTGTACTCTGTTGTGTGTTTATACAGTTTATAAAGGCAATGCCTTCCCATTTTTAGGGAATTACACCTTTGGTGCTAGTCGCCAGCCCCTGGCCTATAGAAGGTGGTCTTGGGGCAGTCACAGCACGGGCCCCAGGGGACGAGTCATGACACCCATTCAACCCTAGGCCCTATTTAATGATTTTGGAGCACTATGGACAAATTATAATCCTTCCCAGCCTCTTTTATTCATGATTTGTAGCCCATATCAAATATTTTCACCCCTCCCTGTAATAGGATTTCATCACGCTTGATTTCTCGTCACTTCTTCCCTCTTATCATATTATTTTGGTGGTTTTTATTCCTATTTTGGGATAGATATAGATATAGTATTGTGTATATATATCTAGTATTAAAGATCTGTATCTAGATTAGAGAGATCTTGATTTATTGAAACTTGATTAAAGTTATAGATCCAGAAATCATTAAATGACATTACTCTATTGAATTTTTGGGGATTTTTATTGGGTGATCATTCCTAAAATAATTGAGGTGGGTGGTCTATAATTCAAATCCCAAAGTATTTATTTAAATTATTTCTATGTAATTGTATAATTTATATTTGATTTTTAGCAATTAATTTATTGATTAAATTAATTAATTTTGTGAATTAATTAATTGATAAGATATAAATTAGAGATTTGGGGAATTTTTATTTAGATATAATTAATTGTATAATTAATTATGAGATATAGAGATTGTTTATTTGATAATAATTAATTGTATAATTAATTATGAGATATAGAGATTATTGATTTGAGATAATTAGTTGATGAATTAATTATGAATTATTGAGATTGAGAATTAAGATAATTAATTGTGGAAATAATTATGATATTTTGAGTTGTGGTTATTGATTAATTAATTGATGAATTAATTAATGAGTTTAAAATACTTAATTAATTGGGTAATTGATTATGGTGGTTTTGTGGTTAGTTAATTTTTGAGTCAACTATTGGAATTCTTGTATTTTACTAATTGGTGAATTAGTAATGGAATTGATGGGGATAATTAATTATTGAATTAATTATGTGATGAATACTAACATGGTCATTTAGTTTTGAATTAAAGAATGGTAACATGGTCATTCTAATGTATGTGGTATAAATTTTAACATGGTCATTTAGTTTTGAATAAACGAATGATAACATGTTCATTCTAATGTGTATGGTATGAATGGTAACATGGTCATTTAGTTTTGAATTAAGGAATTGGAACATGGTCATTCTATTTTTTAATATATGAATAGTAACATGGGAATTAAAGTATGAATTAAATAATATTAACTATGGATTTTTGAGATATAATATCACTTGGGAATACTTCAGGCTCCAGCATGAGTTGGAGTAGGGATTGTGTCACGGGTATCTATAGGAACCTAGGAGTTATGTGGTTCGATAAAGATTAATTGATAATGTGATAACTATTTATTTATTAATTTTAATTTTTTTTCTTTATATAGCTGCATAAACTTTATTTTGACTATATATTTTTTTTGAAACTGTTGGTGGTGGCCTACTAAGTTGTACTCACACCCTACTTGGACTTTATAATCGGTGCCTTAATAGAAGTTGTGTTTTCTGGATAGGTTAAGGGAAAATACACTAAGTTAGATGTATGAGTTGGTATGGATCTTGAATGAGGGAACTGAACGTGATTTAGGACCCACTTGGGGAGTCATCAGTGTCTTTATTTTGGGTTTAATTTTAGCACTTGACATTTACATCGACATGGAAAAATTTTCTTCTTTAGTTTTGACATTTTATTTCTAGTTTTGGTTATCATGAGATATTAGTATTGTTTATGGTTATATGTTATTCTATTGTTTATTTATTTTCATAAGTGTATTAATTCGATAAAGTAGGGTATATTCTCTCCATAATCGATATCTCATACCCTCACTATTAGTTGGAATCCTTTGGTGTACAGAGAGGCATGCTTGAGGTCATGTGGCGGTCAAGCTTGGGGAACCGGTGTGTGAAAACTGGGTTCGGATATTACAAAGTGGTATCAGAGGAGGTTTTATTTTCTTTTTATTTTATATTACTATTTAGGAAAGGTAGATAGGAGACTAGGAAGACTTAGACCTTGGTTATTATCTCAGGAATGGGAGTAGCTAACCCATGTACGAAGGATAACCCAAGTACCCAGGGTGGGAATTGTTATGGCATCCTACCGTTTTATAACATAACTTTTCGTTACATTTTACAAAACCGAGGATCTTTAAGGTTTAGTGTCTTGGAAACTAGGAACTTAAAATATGAAAACATAAAACATTATTCTTAAACACTTGAAAGGATTCTCCTTATGTTCATCCTAGGTTCATTACTGCATCTCATAACCTAGGGACATACATCAAAAGAAAGGGTGAGTAGAAGGCCTAGTAAGTGAAACAAGGGGAAACATTTAACATGTGAACTTGAGATACATCAATAAAGTTATGAAAAAAGAACTTTAAGGAATGAGAAATAAATCATGAGGCATATCATAATAAAAATAACATATTTCATAACTTGAATATATGGCTACAACATTTAACATAGACAATCATTTCTGTTTCACCAAGGTCCATCCCCAAGGTTTCATTAAAAATTTACCAAGGTTATTCACCAAGATATCGTTAAAATGATCATCTCTAGAGATTAAGTATTTAACCAATGCATTGGAGTGCTATCAGGGTGAACCCTTAAATTTTCCTTTATTATCATGTTATCCACATATATCATCATCAAACATTTCATAAATAACCTATATACCATAAAAGAAATTGGTTTCATTTCATAATCATAACGTTTTAAAACTGCTTTAAGGACATGATCTTTATGTCACTTTAAACCCACGGAAAAGGAAAGTGGGTTTCATCTATGTAAGACCCAGAATTAAAATATAAAATTTTGATATATATGTGAATACCCCTATAGAAGAAATATCTTTGAGTATTCACTTAATAAAATAAAATAATTTGAGAAAAATAGAGAGACATTTTGAGACGAAAATTTTGTAGCATAACGGCTATGTTATAGGGTTTTAGAAAATATTGAAAAGAGAGGGGACATGGGTCACCCACTCATAAATGATCCATAAAACAGTATAGGGACAGAATATAAAGGATATAAGAACATTTTAATTAAATTTTAAATACATACCATATGAAATGAAAAACATGGAAGGAAGACAAAAATAAGATTTCTCTTATAAAAATTCGGCAGCCTAACGGCGTCACTTAAAACTTCAAAAAGAGAATTGATGAGATCAAATATGGTATATAATCACATGAAAATAAAATATCAGTATGATAGATATATATATCATACCCCAACATAATAAAAAATAACTTGAAAGACTTTACATGAAAATAGAACTTGAAAATGAGAAGGGTTAAAGAATCCCTTAAAAATTCGGCATCCTAACAGCGCCACTTAAACATTATTAAAATGAATTGATGAGAGAAAGATGGGGTATCTCATCATATAAACATTAAAATTAAATTAGGATTAATATAAAAGAACATCACCAACATAATAACTTGGGGCTTAAAAGAAATGACATAAACGAGAGTACTTGAAAAGAAAGAGAGAGGTAGGATCCCTTACTTTAAAATGTAACTCTTAAAACTTAAAGGTTGGTACCTTGAGGGACTCGAGGGAACCTTGGGAGGACTCCTTGGGAGGTAAGGAGACCATAACTTCGTTTAGGAGGATTTTTTAATGGAAAGGATGAGATAATGTCTTGGTATTTATAGGGAAAGTGAGGGGACAAGGCATTAATGGTCAAAGGACACCTCATTGGTGGTATTGGAAAAACCATGGGTTTGCCCATGGTATTTGCCCATGGTATTGGCCACTTGGGACACCTCATACCTTATCTTACTATTCATAAGTTGACCATATTGATTACATACTTAATACATCATTTAATGATATCATTAAACACCCGTAACTTAAAAACTATATTTTCACTATTCACCGAAAATTCAACTTTCTCAGAAAAATCCCAAAATTTCACCTTAACCAAATATCGATGCTCTGATTTGAAAAATGAACTCCATTTTATAAAAATAATTTTCTAAATATTTTTAATTTAATTTTTAAATAAATACACTATTCACTGAAAATTCATTTTTTTCAGAAAAATCCCCAAAAATTACCTTAATATAATATCGATGATCTGAGTTCAAAAATGAACTCCATTTTATAAAAATAATTTTCTAAATATTTTTAATTAAAAAACACTATTCACCTGAAAAAAACTAAGACTTGACTAATAATTTTTGAAATCGTTATTTACCTATTTTATTGAATCACATTACTTAATCAAGGTGCCTAGATTATATTAATACTTTATTTAAGTGAGATTACTAATTCATTTGGTCACATTACTAATCCTAAGCATAGAATCACTATTCATAATTTACTATTCATCAAAAATTAAGTTGATCTTATTAGACTCTAAATTTCTTACTGAACATAATTGTAGAAGCCCATTTTTTGAAAATCATTACACATAATTAATTATTTAAGGTTTACATAAATATTTTCAAATCTCCTTTTCTAGAATTCATCAAAAATATTCATATTATATTTATCTGGACATTTGAAAATTCACAATCTTTATCATAAGAATAAATCACAATTTTTATTTAAATAAAAGGATTACACAAGGCAGTTACGGTCTCCTTACATAGACCCTTATAACCCCAGCATAGGACCTAAGTGTAAGGTGTGCTAAGGTGAGAGAATCTGAGGGCGGCTCGACCAACATCGCACGAGTAGTAATTTCTATCAGTTTGAACTTCTCACGAAGTTGATTCTGTTCTAGCTTCACATGATGAAGTTCGGCTTGGGTTTGGTCCAGAGCAAAGCCCAGTGGTGCTACCTCCTTCCCAAGTTCCGTTAGATGGGATTCGATTGGACCAAGACTATTGGATGAGGCCATCGAATATTATTTCTATATTAATTAACCAAGATCACTTGTATTTAGAGACAATAATTTCAACATTTTGTTTCCAATGGTCATACTGACTAACAATCATATAATAGTCAAAACCCAACAGTCTCATTTTAATTATACTCATTTTATTAAATGAAAAAGTTTTGTTGAGTATGAAATAACACACAAAATTAGGAAACAAGATTTATTCAAAATTTCGGGTTGTTACAATCTTCCCCCCTTAAGAAATTGCGTCCTCGCAATTTTTAAAATTGGGCTTGGAAATTTCATTGAAATTCCCACATCGGAAAAAGAGTCATTAACACTATTACTTTAAAAGAAAGAAAAGTAAGTACAAAGGTCACCTGAGTTAACCCATACTAGGATTCCATGTAGGAAAACATGGATATAAAAGAGAAAACAAAGGGTCAAGTTCTGAGGGAGAGTGATAGAAAACATGTCTAAGAGGAAGTTAACCACCGAAAAATCACAAACTTTTGATGGGTTAAACGGTCTTTGATTACCCAATAGGAAACTTAAACCAACAACGTTTTTGTTTTACGGTCCTTTTAATAATTTTTAGAAATTTATTTACTACATAGAATAATAACACAAGGAAATAGACTTACCTTCAAGTAGAGTTTCATCCTTTAATAAGTTTCTACCAAGACTAATCTTTTCTCCAAACGATGAGAATTCAAAACTACTTGGTCTCATCACAGCACAAGAATCATATTCTATAGAATCACATAATCCAAAAAAGAATAACTATCTATCTTTAAACTTTTATCCCAAAAACAGAAAGGGTAAGATAAAACAACTCTTCAAAAAGAAAAAAACCCATAGGGAGGGAAACTACTTTAAATCTTCAAAGTTCCACTGTACTACCCAAAGTTCATCGTAGACCATTCCATAAATAACTGTCCTTAAAATTCCTCAAAATAAAACAAACTAAGATTGAAACCAAAATATAATAAGTATTTGATAACATAGTCTTCCAAGATAAACTTTATCATTCATCTCCAAACAACATCAACCACTCCTAACATCTTATAACAAAAGTAACTAACCTAAACATATTTTCCCCAAGATAGGTTAATCATTTCCATAAGTAACTTAAATTACTATAAGTTCACCTTAAATTCGTTGATTCTTCAAAATATAAGTCAACCTTTACTCCTCAAAGAAAATATTGTAGTAATCTATTTACCTCGATCATATTGGGTTCCCAAAATAGTGAATGTCTTCCAAAATAATAATCATCTTTTAATCCCCTAATCATATTTTTTCAATAAGAACAGCTTAACAACATCAACATGTGGTACATAACAATAGAGGTTTTCCTTAATGATATAAAACCATCTTAGGTAGTGACTCGACGTTCTTAGAAAACATTAAAGATATGCTCATAGGGCATGAACTGGAATACAACATGACATAGACAATTATTTTGAAGAATTTGCATGTACATTAGTCATCATGATCCATCTCAGCATAGGAATTGCATTGTTCCCTTGTCCTTGAAGATTTTTGATGCTCATCATGCTTCTCATCCCTTCCAAGAGATCATTTCCTTGGATAATGTCCAACTTCTCCACATTTATGACATTGAAAAGTATAAGGTACATTAGATCAAACCTTATCTCAATTCATCACATTATCCATTTTTTTAAGCAATTGGATACTTTATACCCTATCACCCCACACTTAAAACATCTCCTGGTTCCTTTGTGACATTCTCCTTGGTGCCCCTTTCCACACTTTTTGCACAAAGGAAATTGGGTCTTCTTTCCCTTACTAACTTTATCAGATGAACATCCTTGAGATTTCGTCTTCTTCTTCCTTGATGAATTTGGGCATTCAACTAGGTACCAATTATTAATTGTGTTTTTTGATAGCTAGTTTGGCATAATCACAATATGTTCAACTTGATCTCTCGTCATATCTGTCATATTAATAGGGAAATCATCATATTTCCTATCACAATGGTTGTTGGGACATGTTCTTCTATTTCCCACCATTAACTAAGAAAAGAAAGTATAATTAGGGGCTTAAATACTTAGCCAATAATCATGAAAAGGAAACTTTAATCATAGAATGATAAACTTGTAGAAGAAAATTATATCCTAACTTGTGATCCCCTAGGTTCCAATCTAGGTTATCCATGATCATATATTCTTATGTGAATCTTTATTTTATTTTATCTTTGTTCCTTTAATAATGGTTCATACTAAGCTTATGAATTTACCAAAGCATATCCCCCGGAAGTGTCATAACCAAGAGTGCAGCAAGGCCCGTTGTCGTGTACTAGTTCCCATTCGAGTCTAGCTCAAGCGGTTTATTCAGGTTTTACCCCTATGTACATCTGTGACAGAGCCACCTCTACCATCTCGTATCCAGACAGGGATGTATTTGCTTGATAAACCACTTACTCAATACTCACTAAAATACGAGGAAGATTTCCTATATTTAAACTTTTCTATAGGGTTCTTCCTAAATTTTTCATATCCTAATTTCCAAAATTAAATAAACCATCCTTTGATACCAACTATGGTATCCCGCCTTTTTATAACATAAATTTTCATTACATTTTACAAAACCAAGGATCTTTAAGGTATAGTGTCTTGGAAACCAGGAACTTAAAACATGAAAACATAAAACGTTCTTCTTAAAAACTTGAAAGGTTTCTCCTTATGTTATTCCTAGTTTAATTACTACATATCATAACTTGGGTACATACATCAAAAAACGGGTGAGCAGAAGGCCCAGTAAGGGAAACAAGGGGAAACATTTAACATGTGAACTTGAGATACATCAATAAAGTCATGAAAAAGAACTTTAAGGCATGAGAAATAAATCATGAGGCATATCATAATAAAAATAACGTATTTCATAAATTGAATATGTGGCTACAACATTTAACATAGAAAATCATTTCTGTTTCACCAAGGTCCATCCCCAAGGTGTCATTAAAAAATTACCATGGTTATTCACCAAGATATCGTTAAAATGGTCATCTCTAGAGATTAAGTATTTACCCAATGCATTGGAGTGCTATCAGGGAACACCCTTAAATTTGCCTTTATTATCATGTGACCCACATATATCATCATAAAAAATTTCATAAATATCCCATATAGCATAAAATAAATGGGTTTCATTTCATAATCATAATGTTTTAAAACTGCTTTAAAGACATGATCTTTATGTCACTTCAAACCCACGGAAAAGGAAAGTGGGTTTCATGTATGTAAGACCCAGAATTAAAATATAACATTTTGATATATATTTGAATACCCATATAGAAGAAATATATTTTAGTATTCACTTAATAAAATAAATGAATTTGAGAAAAATAGAGAGACATTTTGAGATGAAAATTCTGCAGCATAACGGATATGTTATAGAGTTTTAGAAAATATTGAAAAGAGAGGGGAAATGGGTAACCCACTCATAAATGATCCATAAAATAGTAGAGGGATATAATATAAAGGATATAAGAATATGATAATGAAATTTTAAAGACATACCATCTGAAATTAAAAACATGGAAGGAAGACAAATATAAGATTTCTCTTATGAAAATTCAGCAGCCTAACGGCGTCACTTAAAACTTAAAAAAGAGAATTGACAAGATAAAATAGGGTCTCTCATCATATGAAAATAAAATATTAGTATGATAGATATATAGATAATACCCCAACATAATAAAAAGGAACTTTAAAGTCTTGACATGAAAATAGAACTTTTAAATGAGAAGGGTGAAAGAATCCCTTAAAAATTAGGCAGCCTAACGGTGCCACTTAAACATTCTTAAAATGAATTGATGAGAGAAAGAGGGGTTCTATCATCATATGAACATAAAAAGGAAAGTATGATTAATATAAAATAACATCCCCAACATAAGAACTTGGGGATTAAAAGAAATGACATTAACAAGAGTACTTGAAAAGAAAGAGAGAGGTAGGATCTCTTGCCTTAAAACGTAACTCTTAAAACTCAAAGGTTGGGACCTTGAGGGGCTTGAGGGCACCTTGGTAGGAATCCTTAGGAGTTAAAGAGACCATAACTTCGTTGAGGAGGATTTTGTAATGGAAAGGATGAGAGAATGGCTAGGTATTTATAGGGAAGGTGAGGGGACAAGGCATTAATGGCCAAGGGACACCTCATTGATGGTATTGGCAAAACAATGGGCTTGCCCCTGGTATTTGCCCATGGTATTGGACACTTGGGACACCTCATACCTTATATTACTATTCATAAGTCTACCATATATATTACATACTTAATACATCATTTAATGATGTCATTAAACACCCGTAACTTAAAAACTGTATTTTCCCTATTCACCGAAAATTCAACTTTCTCAAAAAAATCCCAAAATTTCAACTTAACCAAATATCGATCCTATGATTTCAAAAATGAACTCCATTTTATAAAAATAATTTTCTAAATATTTTTAATTTAATTTTTAAATAAATACACTATTCACCGAAAATTCATTTTTTCATAAAAAACCCCAAAAATTACCTTAACATAATATCGATGCTCTGAGTTCAAAAATAAACTCCATTTTATAAAAATAATTTTCTAAATATTTTTAATTAAATTTTTAATTAAAAAACACTATTCACCCAAAAAAACTAAGACTTGACTAATAATTTCTGAAACAGTTATTTACCTATTTTATTTAATCACATTACTTAATCAAGGTGCCTAGATTATATTAATACTTTCTTTAAGTGAGATTACTAATCCATTTGGTCACATTACTAATCCTAAGTGTAAAATCACTATTCATAATTTACTATTCATCAAAAATTAAGTTGATCTTATTAGACTCTAAATTTCTTACTAACATAATTGTAGAAGACCATTTTTTGAAAATCATTACACATAATTAATTATTTAAGGTTTACATAAATATTTTCAAATATCCTTTTTCTGTAATTCATCAAAAATATGCATAGTATATTTATCTGGACATTTGAAAATTCACAATATTCATCATAAGAAGAAATCACAATTTTTATTTAAATCGAAGGATTACACAAGGCAGTTACGGTCTCCTTACATAGCCCCTTATAACCCCAACATAGGACCTAAGTGTAAGGTGTGCTAAGGTGAGAGAATCTGAGGGTGGCTCATCCAACATCCCACGAGTAGTAATTTCTATCATTTTGAACTTCTCGCAAAGGCGATTCCGTTCTAGCTTCACACAATGAAGTTCAGCTTGGGTTTGGTTTAGAGCAAAGCCCAGTGGTGCTACCTCCTTCCCAAGTTCCGTTAGATGGGATTTGATTGGCCTGAGACTACTGGATGAGGCCATCGAATCTTCTTTCTATATTAATTAACCAATATCACTTTTATTTAGAGACAATAATCGCAACATTTAGTTTCCAACGGTCATACTGACTAACGGTTATATAACAATCAAAACCCAACAGTCTCATTTTAATTATGCTCATTTTATTAAATGAAACAGTTTTGTTGAGTATGAAATAACACGCAAAATTAAGAAACAATATTTATTCAAAATTTAGGGTCATTACAATTGTTGTTATTATTGTTTTTTGTTACAGTTGAATATTATTTCACCTTGGGTGATGAAATTTATGTGTGATTTGATTAAAGTTTCTGACATTTTTTGAGAATTAACTTGTGGATCGATATGGCATGAGAGTTGAGTTTTCATGCATCATCCTAGGTACTAAAGATTATTTTGTGACATGCATAATTTTATACATGTAATGAAAAATGGGTTATGGGTAGGTTATTTAACTTGAACTATTTTCCTTGCTTGTGAAAATTGAACTGGAAATGGTGCCTAGCATGAAATTAAAAAATATTATAAAATGATAAAATATTAGAATAAATGGGTGTCTAAATGAGAAAATTGAATAATGAGAATCTTTTTACCCTTATTAACCAGGACCTAGGTGTAGGATAGTTGAGGTTAGTGTTAGCACCTTAGTTTTGACCACATGGAAAGGGTTTGGGGAAAACTTGTTGTGACTTGTTGTGTTTATCTCTTATGTAAACATGTTGATTTTATGAACTGTGTCATAAGGTTCATGTTTGGAATTTTAGAGAGTATGCCTCTATGATGACTCTTGTTGAGAGGATGATAGGAGGTCATGGCTAGGAATGATCCTCTAGTGTTAGAACATGATGCACTAATCATGCAAAATGAGAAGTATGGAGAGAAGTTATGAGACAAATTTTTTTGTTTCATGAAATTCATGGGAAGACACCCATGTAAGGTTGTGAAGAGTATGTCTAATTTGATGAGGGAGTTCCAGTTGCAACACCCTATGAATTTTACTGGAGAGGGTGAACCTAAGGGATATGAGTTATGGGTTTATTCCATCAATACTATAATTTACCACTTGGATAATCCTTCATAGAGGATGGTCAAGTTGGCTGCTTACATGCTATGAGGATTAGCGAAGCACTGGTGGTACATTCAGGCATGGGATGGATAAGCTGATGGTGTATTATGGAAGGAATTATTGGAGAAGTTCTTGGAGAATTTCTATCCAGGGATACTGAGGCAGGAGAGAGTAGTTGATTTCATGAGGTTGAATCGGGTTATTATGTCCATGATGGACTATGTTGGATGCTTTATAGATTTGTGATGCTATTCTCTAGTAATGGTAGAGGATGAGACAACTACACTGAGTCATTTTCAAGATGGAATTAAATGTGAGATTAAGTCCCAGGTTATTGTTTTTTGGTTAAATAAGTTTCCTAAGGTGGTGGATCAAGATCTCTTAGATAAGGGGAACCTGAAGGAGGCTTATAGTGTAGGAAAAATAGTTTTAACTGGATGAACAGGAGTTATGGATTTTGAGAGTAGGAAGTATCTCTTCAACAACGTCATTCAGGGAAGTGGGAAGTTGAATACCTAGACTGAGGGATTGGTTGCACGGTACATTACTCAAGTGATATGTCATCATTGTGGTAGGTCGGGACACTTCCAGAGACAATTTCCCCAACCACCAATAGAGTACTGGTCTTATATTAAGACGGTACATGTATAGAGGTTCTACAGGACCCATCAACAAACAGGAAATAAGGGTATAGCTAGGAAATATCTGAGTGTGGTAAGGGGTTATTTCACACCATATAAGTATGGAAACCTAAGTTCTATTGGACAAGGAGGTAGAGGTAGTGGATGTGGTGCTTCAGTGTAATAGCGCTTGTACCAATAGAGTATTGTAGCATAAGGGAGTTAGACTGCGTCATAGGGAAAAGGGGCGGGATAGTTGCATGCAGTATAGCCTATACTTATAGATAGAGAGGCTACATCATAAATAGTGAGAGGTAATATTCTTATATAATATACTTTATCTAGTGAATTATTTTATACCAGTGCCTCTCATTCCTTTATTTCTGAAAAACTTGTGAATTTTTTGAGCCTAGCAGTGGAGTTTGTGAGTGGGGTTATGAATATAGATACACTGTTGGGAGTATAGTCTAGGGACATCTATTTATGAAAGGGTTGTTCTCTAAAATTCAGTAAGTATTATTTTATGTGATACCTCTATATCCTAGATATATCAGGCTTTGACCTAATTCTGGGTATGGAATAGCTAGTCACATACCAATCCCACGTTGATTGTTACCAAATGAGAGTAACCTTTATGTCTCCTAAGGGTGACAATTATATTCATCAAGGAGAGTGGGATATCTAGGCAGGCTGTTCAGGGCCAATTACTAGATAATTGGGAGAGATCATAGCCCAGGTTTCTACTCTATTACTAGATGAAGAATTTGTAGAGTAGGATGACCTTTCATCTATAGTAGACTGGTTTCATGATTTCTTTTCTAAAGACTTATTAGGGATTTCACTGAGAGAGATGTGGAATTCACCATTGAGATCATGATAGGGGAAGATCTAGTCTCTATTCCACTATAAATAATGGAATCAATAGAGTTTGAATATCTCAATACTCATTTGGAGGAGTTGTAGGATAATGGATTCATCCATCCAAGTACATCACCTTGGAGTTCTCATGTGTTGTTTAAAAATAAGTTCGACGGAAGTTTGCACTTACGTGTTGATTACCGGAAGTTAAACTGGATAAATATGAATAAATAGTATCCTATTCTATATATCAATGATCTGTTTGACTAGTTGAGAGGAGATTGTGTATTTTCCAAGATATACTTGAGATCAGGTTATCATTAGCTAAGATTTTGGACTTTTGATATACCAAGGACTACTTTCAAAAGTAGGTATGTCTTATATGAGTTCTCCATGATGCCTTTTGGGTTGATGAATACACCATTATTATCAATGGACTTAATGAACAGAATATTTCATCCATACCTGGATCAGTTTGTAGTAGTGTTTGTGGATGAAATCTTGGTGTACTCCAAGACTCATGAAAATCATGCCCAATATCTTGACATCATCCTAAGTACACTGAGAGAGAATCGTCTATACACCAAGATATCTAAGTTCTAGTTTTGTATTGATTAGGTAAACTTATTAGGGCACATCATCTCAGAGAAAGGTGTGTCAATAGATCCGAAGAAGGATCAGGTAATGGTTTATTGGGAGAAACCTAAGAACGTGTTTGATATCCATATCTTTTTGGGATTAGATAGATATTATAGGAGTTTTATCTAGAAGATGAATAATAATTTGATATCAGAACTAATATTGACCCTACCTGATCTCGGTGAGGAGTAAATGGTATATTATGACACTTATGGGATTGGCCTTGGATCTGTGTTGATGCAAGAAGATCAAGTTGTGGGATATGGGTCTCCAGAGTTGAGGCCTCATGAACCAAACTACCCTACACATGACCTTGAGTTGGCTTCAGTGGTTTGTTCTTTAAATTGTTGGAATCACTATATTTTGGGTGAAAATTTTATTGTGTATAATGGTCACAAGAGATTAAAGTGCATCTTTTCATAGAGAGACTTGAATCTCTAGTAGGGAATATGGGTAGAGTATATGCAATATTTAGATTTTGATCTAGAATATACACTCAGAAAGGGAAAAGTTTTGTTGATGGTTTTATAAGAAAAACTTAGACGCAGGTAGTTTAGGAGTCTAGTTATGAGTGGAAGATGATGAATTTGTTGGATGAGATACATGTTGTGGTTTAGGAGAGTCAGAAGTGGATGACTCTAGTATCAGTTTTAGTAGATTCTACACTTTTGAGATGGATCAGGGACAGATAGTATGAGGATATGGAATGTTTTACCTTGATGGAAATCCTTGAAGGTGGGGATCTACCTTCATATTATAGCATAGATAAGGATGAGATCATTTATGTTAGGAATTGGGTTTTGTGGCTATGAGCATGTTGGAAGAGTTAATGTGTGAGTTTCATGCCTTGAAGTGGTCGGCGCGTCTAGGTGTGACCAAAATATATTGTGGCCTATGATGATAGTTTTTGTGGTCAATCATGAAAAAGTAGATATCAGGTTTTGTGACATGATATTACACATTTTAGTAGGTAAAGGTTGGGAATCAATGACCTAGAGGTTTGTTATAGTCATTTCCCATTTCGGAATGGAAGCGGGATGATGTGACAATGGATTTTTTGGTGGTTATCCTAGAGATACCAAGGAAGAATGATGCTATCTATGTTATTTTGGACATAATGATGAAGGTTACACATTTCTTTTCAATACATGAGACTTTCTTAGTGGATCAGTAGGAAGATTTGTATGTTCTAGAGATAGTCTTTCTATATGGGGTACCACATACTATAGTTTAAGGCCATGAATAATATTTTACTTTCCACTTATAGAAGTTATTGAAAAATGTACTTGGTACATAGGTTTTATTGAGTATAGATTTCCACCCACATACATATGTGAAGTCGGAGCATATGATACTGGTAATTGATTATATATTGAGATCAAGTGTTCTTGACTTCGGTGGGTCTTGGGAGAAGCACTTGGATTTAGTGGAGTTTTCCTATAACAAATTTTTTTAATAAATGATACATATAGAGCCATATGAGGCATGTTATAGTAGGTCATGCAGATCACCTCTATGTTGGATGGAGGTAGGTGAGTCAAAGTTGTTGGTTTTGAGTCTCGTTCAAGAGACATCAGAGCAGGTACAGCTAATTTAGAAACATATGGATATGGATCAGAGTGGATAAATTCATATGATGATAGACTTCTACGGAACCTAGATTTTACAAAGGGTGATCATGTATTCCTTTGGATTTCACCTAGGTTGGGTCACCGTAGAATATGGAGATAGAGCAAGTTAGTAGCCAGGTTCATTGGACCATTTGAGGTTATGGAGAGAATTAGGATGATGGCATAGTGATTGGATCTTTCACAAAAATATAGTGTTATTCATGACTTTTTTTCATGAATTGCAACTTTGATGGTATCTCCCCGACCCTTCTCATGTGGTAGATGTAGATGATGTTGATCTTGAGTTAGATGCATCCTTTGAGGAACATCTTATATGTGTGTTGAATCGTAGTGAGAAAGTGTTATGGGAAAAGATCATGTCAATAGTTTGTGTATTGTGGAAACATGGATGTGTGTAGAAGGAAACATGGGAAAGTGAAGTAGATATGATTGCTCAATGACCCAATCTTTTTTACTCAGAATCTTAGAGATTATTGGAAGTACAGTTCGAAGATGAGTTGTTATAAGGTAGAGAGATTGTAAGATCTTGACCTTTTCTGGAGATGTATTAAGATTGGATATAGGTACTCTTTTTCCTTGTGTTTATTAATTTTTATTTTGGTTTTACTGGGGTGATTTTGGGTAAAATTTTGAGAAAAATGGAAGGATAAGGGGTTGTGCATGGTTGGTGAATGGTTAGACCAAACCGTGCACCCCATCCTAGCTAACCATGTGAACCCAAATAGAGGGGAATTGCATGGCTAGTGCATGGTTTTTTAAATTGTGCCCCCTCTTAGGAGTAACTAGCACCCTATAAAAGATGCACATGGTTTAGGTTCATGATTAGGGAAAAATGTTCACCTCTTCCTAGCAAATCGTGCATGTGAATTAAAGTCACCCGAAAATTAGATTTTTAATTATCCAAACCCCCTAATTAATCCCAAATCGACCCCCATTTGACCATAAGCCCTCTTTCATGATTTTAGAGCTCTAAAAACATATTTTAAGCCTTCCCAACCTCTGTTCTTCATGATTCAAAGCTTAGATAAAATATTTTCACCCCTCTTGGTAAGATGATTTCATCCCACCTGATTTCCTATTCCTTCATCCCTCTTCTCCTATTCTTTTGGTGGTTTTTCTTCCTATTTTGAGATAGATATAGATCTAGTATTGTGGATCTATATCTAGGATTAAAAATATAGACCTAGATTAGAGAGATATTGATTTAATGAATCTTGATTTAAGCTATAGATCTGGATCTTGTTCTACACCATTACTCCACTGAATTTTTGAGGATTTTCCATTGGGCGGTCGTTCATCAACGAATTAAGGTAAGTGGTCTATAATTCAAATCTCATATTATTTATTTAAATTATGTGTATATAATTTTAGAATTTCTATTTTATTTTTATCAATTGAGTTCTTGATTAAATTAACTAATTGGGTGGATTAATTAATTGAGGAGGTGTAAATTGGGGATTTGGGGAATTTTGGATTTGGAGATAATTAATTATAGAATTAGTTATGAGATATAGGTATTTTTGGTTTGGAGATAATTAATTGTAGAATTAAATATGATATATATAGATTATTGATTTTAGATAATTAATTAATGAATTAATTATGAAGTATTGATATTGATAATTGAGATAATTAATTGTGGAATTAATTATGGGATTTTGAGTTGTGGTAATTGATTAATTAAGTAATGAATTAATTAATGGGTTTGAAGTACTTAATTAATTAGGTAATTAATTAAGGGGGTTTTTGTTTAGTTAAATATTGTGTTAAATATTGGAATTATTTTATTTAACTAATTTTTGAATTAGTAATGGAATTGATGTGGATAATTAATTTTTGAATTAATTATGTGATAAATTGTAACATGGACATTTAGTTGTGAATTAGATAATGGTAAAATGGTCATTCTAATTTATGTGGTATGAATGGTAACATATTAATTTATTTGTGAATTAATGAATGGTAACATGGTCATTCTAATGTGTGTGGTATGAATGGTAACATGGTCATTTAGTTGGGAATTAAGGAATGAGAACGTGGACATTTTACTTTTTAATGTGTGAATGATAGCATGGTAATTAAAGTGTGAATTAAATAATGATAAAAATAGAATCTTGATATATAATATCACTTGGGAATACTTCAGACTTTGGTATGATCTAAAGTAGGGATTGAGGCACAGGTGTCTATGGGAACCTAGGAGTTATGTGGTTAGATAAAGATTAATTAATAATATGATAACTATTTATTTCTGCATTGTAATTATTTTATTTATACAACTACATACACTTTATTTTTACTAGATATTGTTTTATACATTATTAGTGGTGGGATACTAAGTTGTACTCACATCCTAATTGGGATTTCTGATCAGTACCTAGATATACTTTGTGTTTTATGGAAAGGTTAAGGGAAAATGCCCTGAGTTAGATGGATGAGTTGGGATAGAGCTTAGATGAGGGAACTAGAAACAATTCGGGACCCACTTGGGGAGTTTTCAATGTCTTTATTTTGGGTTTCATTTTTGAAACTTGACACTTACATCGACATGGAATATTTTTATGCTTTGGTTTTTGACATTGTATTTTTAGTTTTGGTTATCATGATATATTGGTATTGTTTATGGTTATATTTTATTCTGTTATTGTTTATTTATTTCCACTGGTGTATTACTCTGATAAAAGTGGGTATAGTCTCCCCGTGATCGATATATCATACCCTGACTACTAGTCGGTGGCCTTTGTCATACGGGGAGGATTACTTGAGGTCATGTGGTGGTCTGTCCCAGGGCACTAGTGTGTGGCACCTAGTTCGAGATGTTACAGATTATGATTACACTGAACATGTATAAATTTAAAGATATATAATGATATTTTAATACATCCCATTTCTAATATACCTATCACTGAATTACTCTAGTTTCATTTAGGATTATATAAAATGACCAATGTGGAGAAAAATTCTTTGTTACCTTTTGTGTAAAGTTCAGCAATAAAGATTAACCTCTAGTAATGGAATTGATGTGGATAATTATTATATGTGATGGTTCCATTTTAATTTTTGGGTATTAGATATTGAATGTGTGTTGAACATTTTCATCCAAATATAATAACCAAGTAAGTATAGAAACATTATAATAAGCAAGGTTAATTCTCCAAGATGGTGAGGAAGGGCGATTCCTAAGTCGACAATGAGAAGTACACAACTTCTAATTTCTAAGTTTATTGATTCTTGTTAAAATTTTATAGATTAATACTAAAACATTTATCTCATGTTTCCATTGTACATGAGGATACATTATTCCATTTTGGAATAAATGTTATTTTTGGTACTTCATACTCAACTATTAGTTCAGTAATACTTGAATCATTAAAAATAACTGATGAATATAAAATTTAATACCAATATACATAGTTGTGGAAATATTTTTTATGTAATGATCCTTGATGGTCCATATGACACATCACAATTGGCTACATAAACTGACTGAGTAGTGGCCAAATTCCTCTAAACTTTCCATATGGAATGCATTATCCCCTACCATTTGGGGTTTTATTCCACCTTCCCTATAACTTAAACTCGAGACCTCTGGAATAATAGCCCACTAATAAACATTACAATTACCACTGAGCTATTGTATAAGTGGTTCTTGTAATGATCCTTGGTTGGCTATTATTCTTGATGTCATGAGTTTGAGTTACGGGGGAGGTGGAATAAAACCTCAGATTGAAGGGGACAGTACCTGCCACAAGGAAAGTGGATAGGTGTTTGGTTTCCAATTGTTTGGTTGTCATGGCCGATTATAGTGTGGCATGTGGCCTACCAAGGATCATTACATAAAAGTAATTTTCAATCATATACCTAGTATGGTATTTAGACTCTTTGGTTTCTATAAAACCTTAGGTATTGTCAACACAATTACTTATCTAGTTTTAGAAAAATAAACCTTTCAAAATAAAGGTAAGCCATAAAGCTGTTGAAATTAGTTCAGCTAGAGATCATAAACTATTCTAAGGAGAAGCTATAGGTAAAAACATATACTTTATGATATTCATTTAAGAGTTTTAAGGGATTTAAAAGTGAATTTAGGAACTTTTATGGTTATAAGATATGAGTTTCTTTAGGTTGGTGAGACCAATAATATCTCAACCATGCATTCATCGATCCTTAAAAATGTTTAGTGGAGTAATTATTAAACTCACATTTCTTTATTAAAATCAAATCCATGATATTATTAAAAGTAGGATTAATGATTATTATTATATGAATACATTGATCATTGAAAATTTAGAGTGGATTAATTACTAAACTCACATTTACTTATTTGCATCAAAAAAATTAGAACCTTCTTATTTTAATGCTCACAAATCATGTTTATTATGTTTCTAATGAATTTAATATTATAAGATATCATTTTATAATATAAGTAAATTTGATGAAAATTAGACAAGTGTCAGACTTGAATCACTATAAGTTTAAATGACTCACCTCTAGACTTGACTCACTATTAGTTCAAATGAATCACCTCCAGATGAGTCACCACCAAAATTGACTCATTGTTAGTTTAAATGACCCATCACCAGATATGTATCATTGCTAGAGATGTCTTGTCTCTATAGATGTCTCGCCACTAGGGATATCTTTCTTCCATATATTTCTTACTGTGAGATATGTCTCACTACTAGAGATGTATTACCACCAAATATGTCTTTCCACCAAAGATTTCCCACCGCCAAATATGTCTTAAATCCAGAAGACCAACCATCGTTGTTCTGTATGTTTTTAATTAAATGATTGAACAACTATATTAATACAATTAATGTGAAGTATTATTTAATGATTATTATCTTAACCATTGAAGGAATGCATTAAAGACTATTCCAAATCTCAATAAAAGGATCCAGAGGATTTGGATGATTATTCTTCAATAGATGCATGAATTTACATATATTTTATAAGAAGAATCCCTCATGCATGGTGTGGAAAAATATAAAACATGTGATCAAAAATTGTACAACTTGCTGAATCCAAAAAGGATCATTACACAAGATATTACATGAAATATTCTTACTTAATTTCATCTGTGAAAGAGTGAAACTAAAATTTAATATTAATATACTTTCCTATAGGAAGATAAGATAACCTTTGTGATGCTCTATTTTATATAAAATTATATAAAAGCATTTCAATCTCCTAACCAAGCCACATTTGAGGTTACTCGATCAACTGAAGCACTACATACCAAGAAGCATTACATTTTCTATATCTTATTTCTTGATTATTTTGTTGTTTGATTTTATATTCAATAAGTGTGTTGATTGATAGGTTTAACAACACATAGGGACTCTTGTTCTATAAATTTAGAATACTAGATATTCTCTTATATCTCTTTTTATCTTCTTACACATAGTGTTTGTGGAATAGGTATTTGTATAGAATGAGTTGTTTTCTACCCATGTATAACTATATAAGAGGACTTTAAGCTTGGATAGTTTTTCTTATGTTGTTTTTATACCTGATCCAGGTTGTGGATTAGATTATAGTTATATAATTTTCTTGTTAGTAGGTTATTTCCAAGTGGACAGGATTAGGTCTCAACCTGAGACTGAACCTCTTGTTTATTCCACTCTATGATTTAGATTTATTTTCTTCATTTCAAAGATTTAAACTATATTTTCATTTAATCTATAAAAAAACTAGTACATTGATAGTTATTATTAACTACTGTTTATATAAATATTTGTTTGAGTAAATTTATTTCAAAAGATAAAGTAATATTTCCTATTGTTTTAACTGAGTAATAATCAATATTTAATAAATTTTTTAAAAGATCAAAGTTATATCAAACTACTCTTTGGATTGAATAGTAATTTTTATCTTAATTGGGTGATTTTATTTAATCTTTTTTTAATAGAAATTTTATTGGGTACTCAATTCCTCACTTTGACCAACATTTATTATAAAATGGGTCTTAAAAAACATTTCATCTTTGATTTTAGTTGTGTTTTAAAGATCCTAAATTTTTTTTAGTTCTAAATTTAGATATTTATAGACAATAGACAATAAGGTTATGTTACCAATAGACCTCCCTTCTTTAATGGCACCAATTATTCTCAATGGAAAATCAAAATTAAAATGCATATTGAGAGCATGGGTTTTGAAGTGTTGACTTCTATTGTAGATAAATATGAAATACCTAAGATTGTTAGAAATAAATGGAATGATTCTACTAAAACTGATTATGACAATAACTATAAATCCATGAGTGTTGTGTATTATGTTTTGGGTGATAAATAATTCAATAGAATATCTTCATGCATATATTCTTTTGAAATTTGGGACACTTTAGTTCTTTCTCATGAGGGAACATCTAATATTGAAGAAATGGGTTTAAATACCTATACTATTAAATATGATACTTTTAAGATAAAACATGGTGATATTATTTCTAACATGTATCTTAGGTTCAATGAGGTCATGAATACAATTCACTCATTATAGAATCTTTTCTCTAAAAAAGACCAAGTCATGAACCTGTTGAGATGCCTTCTAGAATTATGGAAAGGAACCTCAATGTCAATTAGAGAATCATGTGATATTAGTAAGCTTCCTATTAAGGAGATGATTATAAAGTTCATGATGTATGATTAAGAATTTAAGTTCAACAGTGAAGATGAAGATAAACCAAAAAGGAAATTCATATCCTTCAATACTACTACCTCAAAATATAAATAGAAAGTTCAAGATGAATGTTCAAGTGATGAAGAATCACCAGCTAATATTGATGAGGATTTTTCCTATCGGACCAGACGATTTAATATTTTTTATAAGAATAAAAATTTCTTTTAAAAAAAATAAAATGGTAAATATTCCTATAGAGATAATTGGAAGAAATATTGGAAGAGAGATGACACTTCAAATGAAATAGTTTGTTATGAATGTAAAAGAAAAGGGAATTTCAAATATGACTATCCTATGATAAAATAAAAAAGTAAATATGATGAAAATAATAGGAAATAAAAGAAATAAATGATATAAACTTTGAGTTCTTATAAATATAGATCAGTTGATTCATACACTACCCTAAAAGATGAATATGATAGAGAAAATATGTGTTCCGTGAAAAATGCATCTAAGGTATCTAATGTCTTTCATACTTCTCTTGCACATATGTCAAATCATTCTAGAGATGAATATATTGATGAGAAAATGACTTTTGAATAAATTTTTGAGTACTATAACATGATAGAAGATAAATTTAATGGACTTAAGGATATTTATAATACTCTAAAGTAACAACATTATTTAACTGCTAATTTTAAATCTGACCTTACAATAGAAAAAGAGAAAAATGATCAACTGTTATAAATAAAAAAATGAATTAAAATTTTTTGATGAAAAATTAATTAAATACCTAGATAAACTTACTAATATTAGAAATAATCCCACTCAGATGATTGTAAAATATATAAAACCTAAGTACATTACTAATTTGGGTTATCAACCTAGGAAGAGGAAAATTATCAAGAAAGATTTTATTCCTAAATACACTTTTGTAAAATCTATTTATAGTTTTTATTCAACTATACCTAACAAAAACTTTAATTAAAAAAGTTTACAAACTTCTTATAGGATACCTATTAATCAATTATGAGTTTTTAAAGCCTTAATTACTAACATTTTTGGACCCAAGATTATTTGGGTACCAAAATCTTTTTTTGTGTAAAATTTTTTAGGGAACCTGATTGAAGCACTCCAATAAGAATCTATGGTACCCAGATAGTGGCTATTCCAGACATATGACTGGAGATTGCTCAATCTTTAAAATTTTGATAAAGGTGGATGGTGGACATGTCACTTTTGGTGATAATGCCAAAGGAATAAATAAATATACTTGGCCAATTTTATAATTATAACACAATTTTAATTTCTAGATTAATATTTGTAAATGGTTTAAAGTAAAATATAATTAAAATATCACATTTATGTTATGATGGATTTCATGTGAAATTTTAAAATAATTCTTGCAATGTTTTTGACTCTAAAAATTATTTAATTTTTACTGCTTTGAGAAATTACAATGTTTCTATAGTTAATTTAGATTCTTTATTTTCTCAAAATATTTCTTGTCTAAGTGAATTTCATAAATAATCTTTGATTTGGAATATGATACTAGACCATTGCAATATTCACTCAGTTATAAATATCACTAGAAAAGGGTTATTCAAAGATCTACTTAAACTTGAATTCCAAATGATAAATTGTTTAACCCCAGTCAAAATGGGAAACAGTAAAAGATATATTTCAAATAAAAGAAATAAATTTAACTTCTCAAACCCTAGAGTTGGTTCACATGGACTTTTTTGGGCCATCTAGATTTTCAAGTTCAAATGGGAATCACAATTTTTATATCCTTGTCGATGAATTTTATAGGTATACTTGGGTATTATTTCTAGCTCACAAAAGTGGAGTCTTCTCTTACTTTACCAAGTACACTAAATATATAGAAAATATTAGTGGACTTAGGATTAATACTTTAAGAATCGATCATGTCCATGAGTTTTAAAACCAATACTTTGAATATTTTTTCCCAAAAAATGGCTATAATCATAAATTTCATGTTCCAAGGACCATACAGTAGAATGATATAGTAGAAAAAATAAATAAAACACTTTAAGAAATTTCCTATACTATACTTAATGAATATGATCTTCCCGGTTATTTTTTAGTAGAGGCTATGAATATAACTTGTTATATAATTAATAGAATTTTAATTAGACCTATCTTAAAGAAAAATCCTTATGAATTATGGAATAATATAAATCCAAATATTAATTACTTTAGATTTTTTGGTCAAAAAGTCTTTATTCTTAACACTAAGGATAATCTTGAAAAATTTTCTTCTAAGTGTGATGAAGTAATTTTCCTTGGTTACTCAACTTCTAGTAAATCATATAGAGTGTTTAACAAAGGAACCAATACTATAAAAGATTCTATTAATTTCAAGTTTTATGATACATATCTACATGAGCCTAGAAACCCTTTATAAAACCTTGAGGATGATTTTAAACTCTAAACATTAATTAAAAATCTTATGACACTTCTATGAAACAAGAAGAAAAATAATTTGGTTCTGAGAAAAATTCAAAACTAAAACATAAATATATAGAAGACCATGAGATGATCAACCCTTATTTTCAATGATCTATTGGGACTCTTAAATATAATCCTATGTATATTGTAGTTGGATACCTAGATATAGGTAAATAAACTAGATCTTATCTTATAAATCATGTTGAACATAAAGAATTTTTTTCAAAGATTTAACCTAAGAACATCAATGATGTGATTAATGATAAATTTTGGGTGATGTAAATGTAAGTGGAACTTAATAATTTTGAAAGAAATAAAGTTTGGGAACTTGTAGTTATACCTAAAGACACTCTCAATATTGGCACTAAATGGATTTTTAGAAACAAGGTTGATGAATCTATAACAATAGTAAGAGATAAATCTAGGTTGGTTGCACAAGGATATGGTCAAGAAGAGGGTATTGACTATGAGGAAACATTTTCACCAGTGGATAGACTTTAATCTATTAGAATACTGCTTGCTTATAGATCACATTTATATTTTAAACTATATCAAATGGATTTCAAAATTGAATTCTTAAATGTTTATATAGTTGAGGATGTTTTTGTTGAACCCCCCCCCCCCCTAAATTTCAAAATAATAATTTTAAAAATCATGTTTTCAAATTGAAAAAATAACTATATGGTTTAAAATAGTGTCTTAGATATTGGTATGATAGGCTCGTCTCTTTTATAATTTCTAAAGGTTTTTCAAAATCTATAGCTGATCCTACTCTTTTTATAAAAAAATAAAAAGTTTTTTTAGTAGTTCAAATTTATGTTAATGATATTATTTTTTGGATATTATAAAAATTCTTTGTGTGTTAATTTTTCAAAGATGATGAAAAATGAATTTGAAATGAGTTTAATGGGTGAACTTATATTCTTTCTTATTTTTCAGATTTTTCAAATAAATATGGAATTATTTTAAATCAAAGTAAGTACACCAAATACCTTCTAAAACATTTTGGTTTGGATAGAAATAAAAGTAGTGACACTCCAATGAGTAACACTTGTAATATGGATCTTTATGAAGCTATAAAATCAGTGGATCAAACCAGTTATAGATGTATTATTTAAAGTTTGATTAACTTAACTACTAGCTGACATGATATTATGTTTAGTGTGTTTATGTGTGCTCAATTTTAATAAAACCCTAAACAATCTCATTTACTTTTTGTTAAAATGATTTTCAAATACCTCATATATACAACCAATTTAGGACTATTATATCTTAGAGAACAATCATTTGACTTAGTGAGTTATTTAGATGCTAATTTTGGTGGTTGCAAGTTAGATAGAAAAAGTACCTCTAAAACATGTATTTTTTTGGAAAGTCTCTAGTATCTTGGTGTGGTAAGAAAAAAAATTATGTTTCATTGTCTTCTAATGAATTTTAATACATATTAGTAGCTAGTTTTGTATAAAAATTTTGTGGATGAAACACACTCTTCAAGACTGTGGATATCAATTCACACATGTCCTTATAAATTATGACAACACAAGTATGATAAAAATTTCTAAGAACATTGTGTCTCATTATAGGAAAAATAATATTGATTTAAGACATTGCCTTTTTAGGTAACATTTTAAAAAGGGGGATATAACTCTTGAATCCATAAGAAAAAACATCAACTTGCTGATATTTTCACAAAACCATTGAATTTTGAGAGTTTAAGCTATATCAAACATGAATTAGGTATGAAAAATTTTAGTTAGTATTTAATATTGGAAAATTCACCATTGAAAATTTGTTTTTGGTGAGTCAATATTAGACAAGTCACCATTTTCAAGTCACTATTAGTGAGTCACCATTGGCGAGCCACCATTGGAGTGTCACCATTGGACGAGTCATCGTTCTCTGTTTCAACTGTCGTTGTTGTTACTAAATTTTAGTATTAAATTATTATTCAATTTTATTTGTTTCTTTCTATTATATTTTATGTTTTCAAATACTTAAATGAAATATCAGGCTTTAAGGATTGAATCTGGGTCACTCACACTCATGCATGCTTCCTTCGATTCATTTCACTTTCCCTCTTTCTCTCCCGACCTTAAACCTTCTTACACCCTTGATTCTCATTCGTTCCACTGAAATGGTGTGAGTCAATTGCATTGTAATGTCATCTATTAAGGAATCATGGACTTCTAAGAGATCAAAAGGTGAATCGATCAGAGGTTCTATCGATCTGAGGAACCCACAACTGGAGAATCATATAGTAGTTTCCAAAAAAGATGTGGATGAGAAGTGGTTACTTTCCAGTAAATCATTGGTGCTAAAGGTGATCTAAGACCAAGGATGGGTATATTAGATCTCTCTAAATGACTAAACTTTATATCCAAGGTTGGATCATTAATTCTATAATTATTTCAAGTTTAGTTTTGGAAAGAATAAAGATCTAATTTGAAGTATGATTAATGGTAAAGAGTTTGACTTTTCTTAAAAAGAATGGGAAAGATGTTTGAATGTTCTATATCTGGGAGTTTTTTAATACTATTAGGGTATGATACCTAGTGATAGTAAATCATTCAGTTATGAGGATTATTTACTTGAACTGACTAGTGATAGGACTTTAAGGATTCCTACTTATACTAAGTTAGATAATTAATGTAATCTTATGTTTAAGTTTTTTTAGAACTTATTATATCCCAAGAAAGGGGAATTTAATTACATGATATACCAAGAGGTGTAACTCCCATTCCTTATGAAAATAGGGGATAGGATCAATATGTGTAAATACCTTATGGTACGCATGATGGAGATGTGTAATTCATCCTCCAGATCCAACTCTCTAATTTATCCTAAGTTTATTTTTTCTATTTTTTAAATAAAGTTTTTTATAGATGAAAAGGAAGAATATAAAGTTAAATATGGATGTTTTTGCTTGACTAAGGTTATTTATAGACATATGAGGGTGAGATTAAACCCTTGAATTAATAAATAGTTTATAGATAATGATAATATCTATTAGGATTTTAACCCTATAGATCATTCTAATAGACCCAAGAGTTTAGTTAATCCTATATTGGTTCCAAATGAGATAGTGGAGTACTCTGATGAGGAAGAAGAATAGGGAGTTTTTTTTTATAAGAAGGTGGCTACCTCAGTGGATAATGGTAGTGATCTAGACATCCCTAAAAGTCTTATTATTATTTTTATCTCTACTATTCCACTAGTTTCTCTACCATCCAAAGAAATTATTTTAAGTGAAAGGGATAGTGATGATGATGATATGGAGGTTTCTATAGATGATAGGATCAAAATCACTTCTTATAAATCTCTTAAAGAGTTTGTGGAGGTTTCTAATGAGGAAAATTGATATGATGGTAATGGTTATGAAGATGGTGATAAGTGTAGTGATAATGGAGGACCTGATCATGATCATGATGATTAACTCACCTAATCTATCCCCTAAAGGTTCTACCACCTCAGTTAGGTTTATGGAGAGACCTAGCTCAACTAGACCTACAGATGTTGAAATACCTAGTTCATCCATATATAATCCCTTAGAGAGACCAGTTTCAGGGAACCCAGGTGGTGATGATACTTCTTCTAGAGGAGAAACTGGAGTGTCTACTGAGGAGAATCAATCCCCTAGTTCTGTCAGAGTGTCTTCTGCTCATACTGAATGGGAGAAATTCCCAGGATATATCCATCTTGGTTTGGACTATTCAAAGTCTAAATATGTCAATGATAAATTTTTTGATGAGCATGAATATGGTCAGGAAGAGGGATAGGTATCCTCTAATTGGTATCTTTCCCCAGGTTCAATATTACTTAGATTAGTATATGATGATTCTAATGATAATTGGAGAATTCCACCAAAGGATGGTGGGTCTGATATCTCTGATGGAGATGGGATAGATCCTAAGGAATATGTGGTTGATAAAGATAATCATAATTATGGGATTCAATATTTTGGTTCAGATGAACCTACTTCTAGACCAGAGCCTATATAGGTTGTTGTTTCTAGTATTGAGAGGCATGATTCTCCTTCACTACATATTGCACCAGTGCTTTAAAATTTTATTTCTAGGGAATACTTTGATTATTTCAAACAAATACTCCTTGTTGATTTTGGTATACTTTTGATGTCTTATTCACCTCTAATCACTCAATTTATTGAGGTTGATGTGAGACACTTGTTTGATCTTGTTGTATTTCATATCTATAAAAAGATGAATTTTCACATTCTGGAAGTGGAAATTGAGAACCGTAGGTTGGGAAGTGAAATAGAGACTATGAGGTCAGTTGTGGAGGAGATGAGGACCTCCTTTACTGCTATTCAGGTTGATATGATGGAGAGGTTGGAGAGTTTTACTTTAATGGCTTCTACATCTTCTGCTCCACCACCCTCAATTTTAGTGGATTCTGGGTTAATCTGGTCTATTATTTGAGTGGAGATTCAAGTTTCTATAGGTGATATTCATGATACTCATCAGTAGGATTAGATACAGATTCATTATCATGGTGAGGATGTATATAAACTAGTAAGAGAAAGTTTAAATGAAGCCCTAAGTGATTAAGAAACCATCATAAATTCCATTAAATATTAATTTTCTAGTGTGTATACCAAACATGAGTTAAATTATCATTTCAAGATTTTTTCTGAGAATATCATGATGCCACCTCTCACCATATAATTTAAGTAGAAAGTAGGCCATTTGAAGGTTTTTTCACCTCATATTAAGTTTTTTTATAGAGTAAAAAAAGACTTTTTTAGTGATATAGAGAGAGGAAGCAATGTTATCATGGATTTGGTCAATATTATGAAGTCATTTACATATGTATTTAGCATTGTAGTGGTTTCTACAGAGGCCATAACCATTACAGCCTTCACCATTTCTCCATATTAATAATATCTACCACTTCAATACCAATACTTTAGCATGTCTCCCATGGAAGTTGTCAGAAATCTTAGGCCTATCATCATTAAAGATCTACCTTAGCCTCCTTTAGTATGTCCATCCATTACCATAGAACCCTCAACCTTTATATCTATACCTCCTACCTCTAATAAGGGAAAGGTCCTTTCTTATCCTACCTCTAGATTTTTGAGTCAATCTGATTGAAATTAGTCATTAATAAGAATTTTTTGTTGTATTTTCCTTGTTTCTTTTTGGGTTGTAATATCTTGACTCTCTGTTCGTAATGTCATCTCTCTCATATTATTTATCTCTTTGATAAGTTCTCATTTGATACTATATTTATATTTGATGCTTATTATTCATATCTTTGGTTTACTGTTTCTTGTTTTTACATTTTTGATAATACCAAAAGGGGGGGAACCAGTTGGATGTAATTTACCTTTACTTAAACTTAATGGCATTTATTCTTTGATACAGGCTTTCTTTGATACCAAGTTTAACTTTGATACTGAATTTTCCTTTAATTTTTTTCTTGGAAGACTTAATTCTTATATTATTCCTTGATACCATCTCACCTTTTACATTTTAAATTTTAATCCATCTATTATCATTTAAATTCATCTTTTAATATCTAAGTTTATCTTATACATGATTAATAAAAATTCTATGATGTGTGACCATTAAAAAGTGGTATATTTTTGGAACGTCCTTATTTTAATGCTCAAAAATGATGTTATTATGTTTCTAATGATTTTACTATTTTATGATTGAATTTTATAATATAAATAAATTTGATGAAAATTGGATAAGTGTCATACTTGACTCACTATTAGCTCAAATGAGTCACTTCCGAATGATTCACCTCCAAATGAGTCACCGCCAGACTTGACTCACCATTAGTTAAAATGAATTTTCATCAGATGATTCACCACCATACTTGACTCTCTATTATTTAAAATGACTCACCACCAGATGATTCACTTCCAAACTAATTCACCACCAAATATGTATCACCACCATAGATGTATTACTGCCAGAGATGTCTCACTACCCGAGATGTCTCACCGCCAGAGATGTCTCACAGTCATAGATTTCTTCCTTCTAGAGATTTATCACCTCTATAGATGTTTTTTCTCTAGATATGTCTTTCCATGAAATATGTATCACTTCCAGAGATGTATCACTGCCATAGATATCTTTCCACCATAGATGGCTTTCCACCAAAAGATCCATTGTTGATTTTATTCATGTTTTGAATTAAATGATTCAAAGGAATATATTAATGTAATTAATGATAATTATTATTTAATTATCATTATCTTAACCATTATATGGATTCATTAAAGACTATGTTAGAACTTAGTATGAGGATCCAAAATATCTGGATGATTATTCTTGAACAGATGCATGTAGTGCCATATATTTTCTCAAAAGACTCCCTCATGTGTGGTGTTGAAAAATAGTGAACATATGATCAAGAAGTATGTGACTTGATGAATCCAAAAAATATCATTACACAAGATTTGAGACACTTCATTAATACTTACTTTCATCTGAGAAAGAGTGTAACTAAAATTTAAGATCAATGTCATTTCTTACATATAAATAAGATAACCTTTGCGATGATTTGTTTTATTGAAACTTTCATATAAAAAATTTGAGCTCCTCTCTAATCCAAATTTGGGGATACTCAAGAATCTGCATCACTATAGACCGAGAAACATTACCTTTTCAATATATTATTTCTTTCTCCTTCTATTTTTTATTTTAAATTTGAGTAGTGTGTTTTTTCCTCTATTCATCAACACAAACTAACTCCTACACTAAAACTATAGAATACTATATATTCTCTTCTATCTCTTTTCATCTACTTACCCTTGGTGTTTTTGGAAGAGTTCCTTATGTGGATTGAGTTTTTTTCTACCCACATATAACTATGGAAGAGGAATTTGATCTTATACATCTTGTTAGCTATTATTTGTATACCCAATCTAGGTTTTGGATCAGATTATAGTTATATAATCTTCTTAATAGTAGGTGATTTCCAATTGGAGGGGACTAGGTCTCAGCTTGAGACTTAACCTCTTATTTATTCTAATGTGTGATTTAGTTTTGTTTTCTTCATTTCAATGCTTTAAATTTTATTTGGATATAATTTTTAAACAAAATAATCACTTTGATAGTTAGTCTTAACTGGTTTGTTTGATTAAATTGATTTCAAAAGTTAAAGTAATCTTTCATATTGTGTTAACTGGGTAGTAATAAAGCTTTAATAAATCTTTTAAAATATAAAAATTATATCAAACTATTATTTTGAATGATTGGGAATTTTTATTTTAATTAGGGGGTTTTATTTAAGCTTATTTTTAACAAAAAATTTATTGTGTACTCAATTCACCCCCCCCCCCTCTTGAGTTACTCACTCCAACCAATAAAAGTCATGACATTAGTAAAATGAGGATTGATGATGATTCTTACATGCATACATTAATCATTAAAATATAGAGTATATTTATTCCTAAACTCACATTTCCTTAGACACGTCATATTTAAGATGATTGTAAAAGTAGCATCAATGATGAGAATCATATGCATTGTAAAATATTCCAATTCTTTTGAGGCATGATTCAAAAATAGTAGTGTTGTCCCATAATCATATGCCTAATATACTGAAAAATGGATATAATATGAGTTATAGTATGAAATAAATCCATTATTTCGTAGTAACATGTGTATAGATGAAAAGAGTTTGTTAAGGATAAGTCAAAAAAACTTACATCAAGAAAAACACAAAGTGCATTACCTTTATTATCCTAAAGTTTGTATAGGATATTATATAAATCCCTAAGATAGAAAACTAATAGTCGAGAGATGGATTATATTTCTATAAAATGGAGCACGTATCTATTTGAGATATTGGTAGAAATATTGACTTGGGTTTAGTCAATTATGGAGATACTCGAGTGGTTGGCATAGGAACAAATTCCACTCAATCTTGTGGAAAATAAATGTTCTAGATACACATACCTTATAGAAAGTTTAAAACCATAGTGGTGGTGTTATATTCATCAAAATGGGTGATAAATTATTCATTGGGAATAATGAATCCTATAAGGGATTAGTAAATAGAAATTATCTATACTTAACAAGTTTATAAGAATTCAGATAATGGATTCCATGTACCTAAATCAAGTTTATATTTTGGTAGTTTCTTCAATTAATGTAAATTTTTTAGTAGTTATTCAAGAGAGATTGTACTTGGGTGGTATAAGTGTGGTAACAATAAGGATTGACTGGTTATACCAAGTCATTATACTTAAATCCATTACAATTCTACTTATCATAGAAACATTTTATTAACAAAATATTGTGCATTAGATTCCATGACCACTTTTATTAAAAGGTGTCTACATGACACAACCAAAAAGGGTTGATGACACCAAGTATTTCTAATATTAAATGCACGTTTCATAGTTTCATTTATGGATAAATTCAAGCATTGTGGTCATATAATATTCTTCTGTAAATAATATATTCCAAGTGACTACAAGTGATTAGTGGTAACACCACTATTTTCCAAGTAAATTTTTTTAATTACATATGAAAAATAGTTTTTTAGTATTATGGTTGGTTAATAATGTAATGAAATTATCTATCCAAAGATTGAATTCAAAATAAACCCAATTTATAGGGAACAAGATCTATTAAGTTAGATTTAAGGGTTTCTTATACCAAGTTAAAATACATATACTGACAAGGTATTGAAAAATACACATTAGAACAATTAAAGAAAAACACATTTCCAATTTCACATGGAATAAATCTCTCCAATAAGACATTTATAAGACATAGGAGGAGATTAAAAATGATGATTAGAATTTCATATGCATCTCTGATAGATCTATCACATATTTCATGTTATATACCATATATGATATTTCCAATATATACTTTATGGTAGGAAAATATCAGATAAATATAGGATAACTACATGGTAAGAACTCAAAACTATCCAATTATACTTGAGAATGTAAAAAGGATATATACCTAGTACTTGGGGAGGAAGAGAAACTAGTTATATAGGGACACAAACTAGTCTTATTTTGGATCAATATAATCTAATATCATAGTTAATATAATTTAATGAGCAAGAGAATATCATTTGATCTAGTGGTATCCATGTCTACAAATATAGAGTATGTTATGGATTCTGATGTAGTTGAAGAAGCAGTGTAAATTTTTTAATGATTTAATCAAATTATTGGAATAACACCTAGTAAGTGAAATATTATCATAATATAAATTAAGATAAATTTTTTATAATGTTACTATCCAAGATTAAAATTTTATAAATATGGAAAAAGGATATACTCACGATATCATCTCTTGGGGATTCTTGGTCAACAAGGTGAAGTCATAGATAGAAGAATATCCACACATAAGAAATGTGAAGGGACCAATAATTAAATCCATAACTCAGTAGAAACATGATATTATCATATGAGAGTTAATAGGTTGATTGAATAGAAATATTATCTCTAGTGTAAGAGGTAGTGTTGTAAAAGTGGGTTCCCTGGACTCAACTTGAATAGTGATTTTTTATTATTACCATATCACATATGTAGTGAATAGTGAATGATGTATTCTTACCATAATAGGGTTGATATTTCTATATCCACCATTTACATTTTAATGTACATGTATTATTTATTATATCAATGGGTTATAGTATTTCATAACTATAATGATAACCTTGAGATATTATTACAATAATCCTAAACAAATGTTTTATAGTCTAGATACATCATACCGATAGGACACAAATGATGTTTGACTATAAGGTGATGGGGTGCATAAGCATTGATACTTCTTCTCATGAATTTTTAACTTGGTTATCTTGAGTAGATAAGATCATGAGTACTAACCCACTAATAGGAACACCACGTGTTTTGGGTGTTATTGGTTTTTCCTATCAATGAGTATGTGTATTGGTGTCAATATTTAAGATCATTATCAATGTGTATAATCTAAACACGTACATTGATTCAATATGAAAACCATGATATTTATGTTTTTTAAGGTAGATTTCATTAGGTGAATCATTAATGTCATGGCATTGGTAGAATGTTCAAGAAAGTTTTTGTCACTTCTAAAAGGATGAGAAGTGGAAGTCTTGATTGATCTAGTGCCTTTTACTAAATCCATCGCCATGGTAGAATAAGTTAAGTCCATCCAATAAGGTAAATGAATAATAAATCAAGAAATTATGGTGACATAAATTATATTTCATCCTTTATGAGTATCGATAGATAAAGGTATTATATTACATGACATGTGTTCGTAGGAGGTTGTCATTGTTATGACTATATCTTATATCCTTAGGGTCCTTGATGGGTTACTAGACTCCACTCTTAAATTATGATTAGTACTCACTGTTATCAATACAAGGACCTTCAGAGACACACACAAAACATATTCATAAGTTTGGCCAATTCTATTGAATTAGAGTTTTAAGACATTGTGGGCCCCAAATTAGGGGCCAAGTAATGTCCAGGTTTGAACAATTACAAGGAAATAAATTAATTAAATATTATTCAAGTTTGGAATAATGTATATTTAATTTATTTACTTATTATATTCATGATTTATTTAGTTAATATTAAGAAAAAAAATCGAATGATTATTAAATGTTTAATATTTTAGGTTCATTAAATATTTATGTGTGAGAAAAGAGTTAAGTTAATAACTTGTATTTTATTATATAACATTATTTTAGTGTTATAAGTAAGTAATAAATTAATTATGATCTTTTCAACACATCTATGAGGCTATACATGTTATTTTTGTCATTAGATGAAGAGTTAGATTATTAAAGGGATTAAGTTCAATTTTAATATGATTAAACCAAACTATAAATTCCAAAATATGCCAAAATTCATGACAATGTTCATTCCCAAGAATTTTATAGGTTCTATCACCTGTCTATAAATTTATATAGTGAGTGACAGAGGTTCAAGACATCTCGATCAAAGTTCTCCCACCCTGATCGAAGAAATAATGATCCTGCAATGGTATCGATGTTGAAAGTGCTTCATCTCTCCATGATAGAACCTAGAGATGGAAGGTCAAAAGTTGATAAATATTTTTATATGAATATGGATTATTTAGAGGGATCCATATTTCATTCCTTTGAGCAATGATCTCGAGCAGAAAGTGAGACACATGTTTGATCTAAATCAAATGAGTTAACAGTTTGATTTATTTTTTTTTCATGCTTAATTAGCTCCACATGAGATCCTAGGGTTGTAACGAGGAATTGAGAACCATTGGTGATGAAATTTAAATTTCTGTAATGGGGAAAAAATTAAAATATAATTGTATATTGCATCTTTTTTTCACCTGGTACCAACACTTTGACTACCAGATAGATAATAGTGCCGCAACAGCAAATCGAACTTCATCTCACTGATCTTTAGAATAATCATCTCTAAAATGGCCTAGAGTTTTTAAAATATTTTACACCTTACTTTCTACCTTATTTAATTGTTTTGAGTTATTATTTTCTTGGGTTGAATTTTGGGTATTTTTTGGTTGCTTTTGGAAGATTTTAGAGTCCTCAAAGAGGATTTTTGGTTGGTGTATGGTTAGGGGAAACTATATGGATATCCCCAGGAAAATGTATTGTTTTTTTGGAATTATACTATGGAAAAATAATAATATAAAAATGGTTAGAAATAACTATGTGAATTCTCCTAGAAACCCATGTTTTATGGGAAAAAGGTGAATTTACGGTTGGATCATGGTTTGGAAAACCATGCACAAGATTTTAATTAATTTAAAAAATGGATTTTAATCCCAAAACCTCTCTGAAACCTCTAATTATTTATCTTATACCTAGGTATATAGAACTTATGGACTCCAGTGGTGATTGTAGGTGATTCATCTCCCTCCATACTCTAAATACGATGAATACACTACTGTAATTTCGGCTATTTTTGATGATCTATTTGCGACGGGATCCCGTCGCAAAAACCCTTTTGCGACGGGGGCCCGTCGCAAATAGATCATTGTAGAAAATAGCATCACAGCTAGTATTTTTTGCGACGGGCCCATCGTAAAAAATATTAATTATGACGGGAAGTTTTCCCGTCACAAATAGATCTCATATTAAATACATTATATATACAAAAACATGTTGTGATGGACCCGTTGCAAAAATGTTTTTGCGACGGTAAAGTCACCTGTCGCAAAAACTTTTAAAAAATATATATATAATCTATTTGCGATGGGGTTCCGTTGCAAAAGGATCCATTGCAAATACTTAATAAAATAAAAAATAATATAAAACATAATATAATTACTATTTTATTACTATTTTATTACTATTTTATTACTGTTTTATTAGTATTTTATTACTATTTATTACTATTTTATTTCTATTTTATTTCTATTTTATTACTATTTTATTACTATTTTATTACTAATTATTACTATTTTATTAATAATTATTAGTATTTATTAGTATTTATTAGTATTTATTACTGATTATTACTGATTATTACAGATTATTAGTGATTATTACTGATTATTACTGATTATTACTCATTATTACTCATTATTACTCATTATTACTCATTATTACTCATTATTACTCATTATTACTATTTATTACTATTTGTTACTATTTATTACTAATTATTACTATTTATTACTAATAATTACTAATTATTACTAATTATTACTAATTATTGCTATTTATTACAATTTATTAGTATTTATTACTATTTATTACTATTTATTACTAATTATTACTAATTATTACCAATTATTACTAATTATTACCAATTATTACTATTTATTAGTATTTATTAGTATTTATTAGTATTTATTAGTATTTATTAGTATTTATTAGTATTTATTACTATTTATTACTATTTATTAGTTTTTATTACTATTTATTACTATTTATTAGTAGTTATTAGTATTTATTACTATTTATTACTATTTATTACTATTTCTTACTATTTGTTACTATTTATTACTATTTATTACTATTTATTACTATTTATTACTATTTATTACTATTTATTAGTATTTATTACTATTTATTAGTATTTATTAGTATTTATTACTAATTATTACTATTTATTAGTATTTATTACTAATTATTACTATTTATTAGTATTTATTACTAATTATTACGATTTATTAGTATTTATTACTATTTATTAGTATTTATTAGTATTTATTAGTATTTATTAGTATTTATTACTAATTATTAGCATTTATTAATAATTATTACTAATTAATACTATTTATTACTAATTGTAAATATTTATTACTATTTTTTTCTAATTATTACTATTTACTTCTAATTATTACTAATTAGTGTTAATTACTATTAATTGCTGCAAAATACAGCTACTAATTATTAATTACTGCTAATTATTTATATACATTACTAATTATCATTAATAATTATTAATTATTACTAATTACTAAGAATTAGTACAGATAATTTAATTTTATTATTATAAATAAATACTGATGACGAAACAATTTAAATCTAACTTAATTACAACTAATCAACAATAATTAAAATTAATATAAAGAAATGAAATAGATACTAAAATAAATAAAACATAAATACCTTTAAACTTGATATATTATAATTGTAGATGGCTTTGCAAATTCTTCATAAAAAAACTAACACTCAAAAAATTTCACTCTAAAATTAGAGTTTAGAGAAACAGAAGAAGAAGTAATTCAGGATGAGAGAAGAAAAATGGATAGGGGTATATATAGGTTAGATTAGTTGTGACAGGACTATTTGCGATGGGATTCCCATCGCTAATAGTACTTATTGTGACGGGTCCCATCGTAAATACCTTTGGCCGCATTAATTACTGTCGACGGTTAAAAGGTTATTTGCGACAGGTCTTATTGCAAAAAGTAACTTGCCAATACACTATTTGCGACGGGACAACATCCCGTCACAAATAGGTTTTTACCACCTCCAGTTATTTGTGATGGGTCCCATCGCAAATACCCTCCGGGGGTTAAACTAGCTGCGACGGGGGATCCCCCGTCGCAACTAGGTCTTACCACCTCCCGGCATTTGTGACGAGTGGTGCCTACCCATCACAAATACCCTTTCACGTGGATTGGTGCGTTTTTTACGTCAAACCGTGTGAAAGTTTTTGTGATGAGGTGCCTATTCCCGTCCCAAATAAGTGGTTATTTGTGATGGGTCAATCAACTTTTTGCAAATAACCTCTTAGATGGATTATTTGCAATGGGATTTATTCCTGTCGCAAATAACCCGTCGTAACAAACGGTTTTTCCCGTAGTGATATAGAGTGTTGAATCTTTTGGATTCAAGTTAAAAAGTTGTTTCTTCATCTATTCTTCACATCTAACCTAGATATCCTATTTTTATATTAATATGAGTCATATATCCAAGTTATATTGGATAGATCTATGTATTCTATCATTATCTAATGGAATATTCTTGATTCATTGAAGGTTTAAATATGGATCTATTATGAATCATTTTCTCTCTCTTGAGAGGATCTATATTCACCATTGATGGATAATCCCTTTTGGTAAATTAATGTGTATTTCACCCCTTATCATGAATATTTACTTGAATCCTAATTCTAAAGACTCTGTGATGATGGATTGGGTATTTTTATGATGAATTTTGGTGAGCGGATGAGATCCAGGTATCGTTCCTCAATGGAACTTGGAGTTTGAAATCAACATGCTAAAGGTAGGAAGATCCTTACTATATATAGCCCTTGTATATGATTGTTGGAATGATATTATGGTATGTTCTTGTTTTCTTTGATACCCATTCTTGAGTTTTATCACATGGGTGTTCGTGTGTAGACTATGAGACCCATGTTTGATGTTGATCGCATGTGTGTGTGTGTAGCCTGTGAGACCCATGTTTGATATTGATCACATGTGTCTATGTGTGTGTGTTTGTGTGGCTAAAAATAATCATTATTGATATAATATGTTGTTCCTATATGTTTTATACCATATTATGTGTGATGTATGGCCTTTTTAGGATTTTATTCTAGTAGAAGATGACAGGTGGACTAGCTTAGTTATCCCTTATAGGGGGGGAATGTGTGACATGAAATGATGATGATGATGATGATGGAACAAGACATAGAGTTAGGATACAATGGACATGTGACCTATCCTGAGGCATATCTAGGATATGATAACCATGTGACCTGAACTTAGGTAGATATTGGGGTACGGTGTCCATGTTTCTTAAATTGAGGCAGAGGCAGGGGTATGACAGCCTTGTTTCTAGATTCGTGATATAGACGAGGATTGATAGCCTTGTGGCATGATCCAAGACTCATTATACTTTAGGATTACTTGAGATACATGATGTGGACTTATGGTTGACCCATGATCATGAATTTTGTTATTATCGTTCTTTCGGTATGGATTCAAAGTAGGTACAGTCAGGGTTTGTGGTGGCTTGGATAGTGCACAATCGCTCGACACATGATTGATTATTGCTTGATTTTTAATTTCCTTATTATCATGGAATACACATCTTATACATGTGAACTTATGTTAAGGACACATTGGTGATGGTCTAATGGGTTATACTCACACCCTTTATGGGCATCTCGGTACAGATGAAGACTTCATGATTAGGGATACAGGGAGGGGTAAGGGCCTAGTGATAGGGAGATGAGAAGATGGAGAATGGGGTTTGGAGGTGGTATCAGGATAGAATTTGTAGTGTTTTAATGGTTTCTTCATTTACTTTCATATTTTCTCTTATACTCTGGTTTGACCAACCATATTGGGGGTCCTTGGTTTATTATTTGTATGACCTAACATGACATATGTTATAGCATCATGTTTATTTTTTCTTCCACTATGATATTGAGTTGGTTATGTATATTTGTTTACATTCTAGTGTATGTTTGTGATTAACGAGGGTATAGTCTCCCCACATCACCTTTATACCCTCATGGTTAGTAGATATCCTCTTATGTACGAGGAGTTGTGCATTATGTAATGTGGAACTTCATCTCGAACCCAGTGATTTGAGTCATGGTATTACAAAATGGTATAAAAGGTGTGTCCTTTATTTTATTTTTATTATCTTGGGAAATAGTATAAATGAGATAGGTTATATGTAATATAGTTAGGGTATTTTCCATGTGCATGTCCATCTCATTTGTAATGGACCTCTAATTTACTAGTGATGAGATTATTTTTATAGTTTTATAGGATTTGGGTGTGTTCATGCATCATAAATAGAAATGTGGGATCAAATTTCATATATATATATATGTGTGGGGGGTGTGTATTGTTTGCTTCATGGTAGTTATTTAATTCAATGTCTTAATTTGTGTCAATCTATTCGGTAATATATATTTGTTCTCTGTTTTTTTCATATATTTGTCCTGGATTTAGTTAGTTGAACTTGGTCATTCGTTTATGATATATATATATGTGATTGTGACTCACATACAAGTTCAAATGAATAGCCTTTAGCCTTGGTTAAAACTAGGAGGGTTTTACTTAGTATATGGGTATCTCCTAGGATAGGTCTTATAAAATAAATCTCATGTGTTTTCTTTGTAACTACTTAAGTAGTTCTCATAAACAAGTTTTTATAATCATTATAAATATTCATTAGTTATTTCATAAAAATACTACCTCAAAGACACCAGAATGATCCTGCCAGATAGGATGTTCTAGTTCCACCACATGCTATATATAATGATACCCCTGAGCCTGCTCTCGCACCTTCTATGGTGGTTTATGTGGTAATCCCTTAGAGACTTAAATATTGTTCCTACTCAGGGCATAGTAAAAGATAGGATGATGGTGTACTATGATTGAGGTTTTAGCTCCAACATCCACCTACATTTTTAGGCACTGGTGGTCCTCAAGATGTTGAGGACTATATTTTCATCATTGAGGGAATATTCAATATATTGGACACTTATAAGGATATAAGGGTCAAACCGGTTGCCTTTATGCTTCAAGAACCCATTGAGAGGTGGTGGGGTGTTATGGGACAGGCAGCCAAGCATGATGGTCTTACTTGGGAGGCCTTTAAAGAGTTTTTCTTCAAGGAGTTATTTCCAAACATGGTGAATATGGACCAATAAATGGAGTTTATAAAGCTTCATCAAGGAACGATGTTAGTTTCCACATACTTAGCTTGTTTTAAAAAGTTGCTACATTTTGATCCTATTTTGGTTGGGAATGGGGTGTAGAAGGATAGTAAGTTTGATATTATCCTTCATCTAAATTTTTGACATTGGGTTAGGGGATTTGTCCCGAAGACATATGTTGAGGTGCTTTGAAAGGCCCTAACCTTTGAGAAAGGAATGTAAGAGGATAGAGTTGTAGGTATCCATCTATCTCTTAATAGATCAGCTGGATAAATTTACAATTCTATAGTGGGTGCCTATTTTGGTAGAAAAAAGAGGAAGGTTGAGGAGTCGTAGTATAGTTGAGAAAATTAAGCATATCATAGTATAGTTTCTTTAGTCACCTCTATAGGAGGTGCAGGTCCCTAGTGTTTCAATTGTGGATAGAGGGGGAATTATAGAAAAAATTTACCAATACCTCAGATCAAGTGTCTTGGATGTGGAAATATGGGATAACTTTAGTAGTTATATTTAAGGTAATTGTGGATAGGATCTCATATGGGTGTAAGGTATACATAGGATACAACCTAGGGATCTAGTCGGGGCCCTTAGTTTCAAGCCCAGGAACCATGGAATTTAGTGAATCAATCGAGTCATGAACCACGAAGGCAAGGTCATACTTTGGAGGTAGGGAGGATGTATGTAATGGACTAGGTTCTATAAACTAGTGTATAGGTACCTTATATAGTTAAAAGTGCGGTTTTGATTACCTCTATGTTATCTATTTCTTTTTTTAGTACAATATATTCCCTTTTTTTATATTCATTGGAGGGAACAGGTCTTGGGTGATTGGGACGCCCTTTCGCTTTCACCCTCCAACCCTCGTCGATGGTGTAAGCAGTGGCATGGTCTCCCTTCCTCCTCCCCTACCCTCATAGGTTGGGGGAAAGGATCTTTGTTGGATTCTCCCTCTTCCTGGCACTACCCATTTTCCCCTTTTACCTACCCTCATCTTCTTCCCAAATTCCCTACTTGCGATGTGTTCCCTAAAGTTTAATCGTGTAATGATGGTCTCCTCTCACTCTCGATTTCTTTCCTAGAGTTCTCACAAGCCTCTCCACTATTGGATTTCTCACCGGTGGTTCAATTCGGCAAGTATTTTCCCTCGGTGGACATCTTCAATAGGTACATTACTAATTTTTGGGGTTTTCTCGATCATGTAGTCATTGGACTTCTGGATCCATTACATTTTTTTATTCATTTTTTCATCTAAATTCTATCTCATATCTTCCTAGGAGAACTCTCCTTATTCGTTTTTCAGTGTACGGTTCTCTATGTTTCATTAGTCATTCGACTTTCACTTGAAGAAGGACCCCCCATCCACTGTGATCTGGATTTCTCTACCCAGGCTTCCTCTTCCATTCCAGAATCCATAAATTCTAAAGCTGATTGATAACATGGTTAGTCAATTCCTTTGTTCAGATATTTACACTAAATATATATATCACCCCATCTCTCCTCGGATTTGTGTTGAAGTGTATGTCTCAAAGGCTCCATTGGAGGTCATATGTATCGAGGTTGAGGGTGAACTCCATTGGATACAAAAGGTATTCTATGAATCTTGGGTGGCCTTATGTTTGTTGTGTAGGCAGTTGGGGCATGATTACTCCACTTGTAGGCATGGGAGTGTGACCAATCACCAACAGATGGATATGGGTCAAGATTGCAGTGGAAATCACTTGGTGCCTACTTCGGATGCTAATCTGATGCAACAGACCCAAAATCACTATTGTAGTGATATAGAGGTAGTGTTATTTGGTCCACATGAGGACAGGGAGTCTTTGAGGGTTGATCTCCCTACTGGGCATGTAGCTGATCAGTTGGATCCTGTCAAAACAGTCAAGGATAACAATACCATGAAGGGTGAATGTTCTGAAATGGCCACCTCCTATGCTCAAATGGTGAAAGGAATTGGAAGGAAAGATAAAGATATGTCTGATCACATCCCAATGGGAGTGGAGGCTCATGAATCCTCCATGCAGACTCCACTGTGGAGTGATAGTGTGCCGGTAGAAAGCATGGTACAAGAGAGAAATATTGGTTCCATGCAAAAGGTGAGCTCAGGAGTTGATGTTCATAACATGTTCTAAATGTTAGGAGATCAAATATTGGTAATAATTGATACAGAAGGATGGGAATTAGTTAAGTAAAAAATGAACAAGAAGGCCACTCCTTTTAAGGGGGGAAAGTGGCTCCCAAGATTTTGGTACATGATGTTCAATACCCTTTGAGCGACAATGATTCATACTCCAAATCTACTTCAGAGAGGGATCATGATCATCACATAATGATGTCTATTGGGATCAGCTCAAGGAACAAAAATCAAAGAAATTTTCCCAAAAACTTTTTGACCAATAAAACTAAAAAAACAAAGGAACGCAAAGATTACCCCAACCTTCCAAATTCTATGGTCACTAGATCTTCTAGAAAATTAAAGATAACAGAGGATAAGGCTAGATCATACCTAGTTTAGATTTATAAATCTTTAGGAGGGTTTGAAAAACCTCCAATTTATGAGAATGTAGGTCTAGTGATTCTCCTCAACTCAAAGGAAGATATGTTATATGAAGATTTCAATATCAGTGTATCAAAGGTGGATGTTGATAGAATATATGAGACATTGATCTGAGTTTCTCTCAATGATGAAAAATCTGAGTGGATCAATAAACAAGATCGGATATTGGCACGTAGAATCAATGAGGTGAAAATTAACATAGATGAATATATCCATACTTGGGACACAATGGTCAACCATTTTGAAGATCTTATCAAGAGAAATCTGGAGATTCTGGTAACCTCACCGTAATGGGTCTTATATAGAGTGAGTAATTCCAATAATTTTAGTTTTTTTTGTGATGATTTTTTTAGTTCCTTCTATGTCTATCGCACTTAGTTCTAACCTATTTGGTTTCCCACTTTTTCCTTAAAATTGATATAGTAATTAAAAAATTAACTTTGTATGGAGATTACTACTTTTGATGTGATATTCATAATGGAATAGTTGACTAGTTATCGATCTCATATCAATTGTTACTAAAGACGTGTATCTTTCACTATGCCTAGAAGAGAGAGGTCCATGTTGACTAATGATTTGGATATTAGAGCAGGTAAAATGGGTCCAAACTTGGTACATATTATAGCTATCAAAGTGAAAGTAGTTGTCTTGCATCTTGCAGTGGAATCATTAGTAATTCCATTTATCTTCTCTATAGTGGTGGATAGTTATCAGGATATCTTCTCAAATGACTTCTTATGTCTTCCTACCAATAGAGTAATTTCATTTTAGATTGATATTATATCTAGTTTGAAGCCGATATTGATTCCTCTTAATCATATGGAACCATCTGAGTTGTGATATTTAAAGGAGTAGTTAGAGGATTTGGAGATGAAGGAATTTATCAGACCAAGTATATATCCTTATGGTTCTTCAATGTTGTCTACTAAGAAAAGGGATAGTATTCTGTATCTCTGTATAGACTATAGGAAAATAAATAAAGTATTAGCAAATAATAGGTATTCTTTTTTCAAGATTGATGATATGCTTGATCGTTTATGGGGATCATGTTGGTTTCCCAAGATTGATCTTCATTTAGGATACCATTAGCTATGGTTTAGAGAGGAGGATATTCCCAAGACAATGTTTAGGAGTAGATATGGACTATATGAGTATCTGGTCATGAATGTTAGGATGAAAAATGATCCAACAGTTTTTATGGATATCATGAATAGGATTTTCCATCCATATCTTGAATTATTCATCATTGTATTCATATATGATATCCTGATATATTTTAGGAATTTAGATATTCAAGTTAGGCACCTCGAGATTGTATTGAGTACACTTTGAGTGCATCGACTTTATACCAAACTGATGAAGTGTAACTTCTGTATTCTTTAGGTGTGGTTCCTTGGGCATGTAATTTATGAGGTAGCGATTTTAGTGAACTTAGATAAGGTAGAGATTGTGATATCTTGGGTGCATCATAAGAATGTGTTTGATATCAGTATTTTCCTTGGGATTATGGGGTAATATTGAGCTTTAACCCAAGACTTATCCTATTTAAAATCACTGATGATGAAGTTAACCAAAAGGGGTTGAAGCTTGAGTGGTTTGGTTAGTGTGAAAGGGCCTTCACAGAGTGAAATTGGATATTGACAGTTGCTCCAGTTTTGATTATTCCAGAACCTAGGATTGGATACACAGTGTAATGTGATGCCTCAATTTTTGGGTTGATAATTTTTTTGATGCAGAGGGATCATGTGGTTTCTTACTGGTTATGTTAGTTGTGACCCCATGAATGGAACTACCCAACCCCTAAATTAGAGTTGGAAATAGTGGTCCATGATTTGAATTGTTAGAGACATTATCACTTCGATAAGAAGTTTATTATCTACATGGTCCATAAGAGCATGTGATTCATCTTCTCTTAGTGGGATCTCAATATGAGGTAAAAGTTTTGGTTAGGGTATCTGAATAAATTTGAATATGATATACCCTATTCTCTTGGTAAATTTAATTTAATTTTATATTCTCTCAGAAAGAAAACTCAAAAGATGTGGAAGCTTGTAGATCAACATTCATAGGAGGAATGGTGTCGAGTGAGTTTGGTTGTCGAGTGGATAGTGGATGCATATAATGATCATGGATTTATGACATGTGTGCCTTTAGTTATCACATGTTCTTTAGTGTACCAAGTAAAGGTAATCCATAATGTTTATCTTGAGTGTGTAGTGATGAGGGAGTGATTAGAGAGGGATGATTAAGTCCCAAGGTGGTCCTCAAATGATGAAGATGTAAAATACGTTCATGGGAGGTTAGCACTGCTAGTTTATTTAAGGGAAGATCTTATGAGAGACTCTTATACTTTTAAATAGGTAGTGCATACAAAGTCGGTGATGATGTACCATGAAATCCGATGTCAGTTTTGGTGTACAGGAATAAAGAGAGACATTGTTGGTTTTATTTCACAATGTCTTACCTACCAAAGGATAAAGGTCAAGCATTGGTATCCTAGAGGGTTGTTTCAGCCACTTACAGTTTCTATATGGAAGTGGTATGACATGAAGATGGACTTCATGATAGGGTTACCCATGACCCCAAGGATCCATGATGTTGTTTGGGTGATAGTTGATTGGATAAAGAAAGTGTCTTGTTTCTTACTGATTCGGGAGACCCTTTCAGTGAATGAGTTGGGAAAACTATATATACCGAATATTATACACCTAAATGGAGCTCCCTTGAGCATCATATCAAAAAGATACTGTGCTTCACATCATGGTTTTTTCAAGTATTTCAAAAGTATTTGGGTACCCAGTTGAAATTGAGTATAGCGTATTATCCACAGATTGATAGAAATATAGAGAGGATGATTCTGATTTTAGAGGATGTGTTGCAATAATGTATTCTGGGTTTCAATGGATCTTGGGATGATCGCCTAGACTTGGTGGAGTTTTTATACAACAAAATATTTTAGTATTCAATTCATATGGAACCTTTTGAGTCCCTTTTTGGTCATTTGTGTCGTTCACTGCTATGTTAGCATGAGGCAGGTGAGGCAACAGTAGTGGGGCTGAGTTTGGTATAGGATACCTCCAAGAGAGTGCAGTTGATCCAAAATCGGTTGGTCACTACTTAGAGAAAACAACGATCATATGAAAATAGGAGGAGGAATCCCTTGGAGTTCACTGTGGGCAACTTATTTTTCTTATAGGTGACTCCTCAATTATGGTATCAACAGTTGCAGAGGTAAAGGAAGCTATCACTGAGATTTTTTGGACCATTCAAGATTACTGAGCATATACAGAAATTGGTATACTATTTGGATCTTCCTCCACAATATCGAGGTATGCATGATGTGTTCCATGTCTCACAACATCGGTAGTACATTACCAATCCTACACATTTGGTCGACTATAAGGGTGTCGGTATGGAGCCTAACACGTCATTTGTGGAGTGCCCAATGTGAATCATAGAATAAAGTGAGAAATGGTTTTGTGGGATGATGATGCCACTTTTTAGAGTCCTATAAAATCATAGACGTATCCAAGAGGATACTTGGGAGTGGGAAACAGATGTATAAGATCAATGTCCTAAGTTGTTTGAGTAAGAACTCTAGATACAATTCTTGAGGATAAAAGTCCTTATAGGGGGAGATTATAATAGCCTAGAGTTTTTCAGGTACTTTACACATTACTTTCAGACCTTCTTTAAGTGTTTTGAGTTATAATCTACTTGGGTGAAGTTTCAGATAGCTTCTTGTTGATTTTGGAGGTTTTTAGAGGCCTTAAAGGGGATACATGGTTGGTGCATGGTTAGGGAAAACTATTTGGCTCTCCCCAAGAAACCGTATGGATTTTTTGGAATTGGATAGTGGGAAAAGAACAATCATCACATGGTTAGAGATAACTGTGTAAATTTTCCTAGAAAATTGTGTTTCACAAGACAAAGGTGAAATCACGGTTGGATAATAGTTTGGAAAACTATGTGACCAAACCATGTATAGGATTTTAGTTAATCCAAAAATTGGATTTCAATCTTGAAACCTCTCTAAATCCTCCCATTCTTCCTCTTAAACATAGGTCTCTCAAACCTAGGGACTCTAATAGTGATTCATGGTGATTCCTCTCACTCTATACTCTAAATTTGATGGATCTAGATCATTGACTTGTGTGTATTCAAGATAAAAAGTTGTTTCTTCCTCCTTTATTCACATCTATCCTAGATCTCCACTTTTTCTCTTCCGATAATTAATATATCTAAGATATATTTGCTAGATATATGGATTTTATCATGGTCTAATAGAGTAATATTGACTCATTGAAGGATCATATATGGGTATATTGTGAATCACTTTCACTCTCTTAAGAGGATCAAGATCTACTATTTATGGATAATCCCTTTTGGTATGTTGATGTGGTTTTCATCCTTTAGAATGAATCTTTCCTTGAATCCTAATTATAAATACTTTATGATGATGGGATGGATCTTTTTCTAGTAAAATTTGGTGTGAGAAAAAGATATGAGTATCATTCCTCAAAAGTACTTAGTGTTTGGTATCAATGTGCTAAAGGTGGGAATCTCTTTACTATATAGATCCCATGTATATGATCATTGGAATGATATGATGGTATGTGTTTGTGTGATTTGATACCCATGCTTGAGTTTGATCATTGTGTTAGCATGTGTAGCCCATGAGACCCATGTTTGATTTTGATCACATGTGTGGTCCGTGAGACCCATGTTTGATGTTGATCACATGTGTGTGTGTTATGGCTTCCTGCCTTTTTATTACATAATCTTTTCATTGCATGGAATAAAATGTAGGATATTTAAAGTTTAGTTTCATGGAAATTTTGTATATAATACATGAAAACATAAAATATTATTATAATCCACTTGAAAGACATCTTCATGGGTTCACTATATGTTACTTTTATGGTATCTCATATCCTAGGGACATACATCAAAGGAAAGGGGGTGAGCATGAATCCCAGTTAGGGAATAAGCAAGAGATACATATAGCATGTGATCATGAGACAAATAAATAAGAACATGAGGCGTAACAATAATAATGACCAAGAGGGATATCATAATAATAAAAACATGAATTAAAACATGGAAATGTGGATAAAATATAAAAAAGAGGCATTCATAAGCATATCACCATGGTTTATCACCAAGGTTTCATAAATCAAAATTACCAAGGCTATTCACTAAGGTATAGTATGACATATCATCTCTAGAGATTAAATTCTTTACCCAATGAATTGGAGTGATATTAGGGTGTTCACCCTACATATTTCTTAATTTCATATAATTAATATTGATCATAATAAATCATTTTTTCAATAACCCAAGGAGATTAAAGTATGGGTTTCATATAAAAGTATTGAGTACGTAAGTGCTTAAACGCTTGGCCATAAAATAATTTTTAACACATGGAAATGGAATGTTGGTTTTATTTATGTATAATCATAGAATCAATAAATAATTTTTATATCTAGGTGAATACCCATGGAAATGGAAGTGGTTAGGGTATTCACAAAATAAAATAAATGAGAATTTCTTAAGTAAAAGAGAGATATTTGAGAAGTAAATTTAGCATCATAACAGGTATAAAATGTGGTATTATAAAAGGGTAAAATGAGAGAGGAAGAAGGTATCGCATTGATAAAAAATTATTTTATCAGTAATTTTATGATCAAAATAATTAGAAAACAAAGTAACATGAACTTTAGAATACATACACAAAAAGAATTTCTTGAATGGAAAAGAAGAGAACGACAATTCCCTTACCTTGAAGAGTTACTCCTAAATCTTGAGGAATGGAAACTTGGGGGCTTGAGGAAACCTTGGGAGACTCCTTGGGAGGATAAAATAACCATAAATTAGTAGAGGATGTATTGGGATTGAAGATGAATGGTGAAATAGATAGGTATTTATAGAAAAAGTAAAGGAATTGTTTAATAATTTCTAGATATAGGTCTTGGAAATCTAGGTTGTGGAAAATGAAAAACCATTGGCTTAACCATGATTTTTCCTCATGATTTTGGAAATTTGATTCAAATTTTATGAAATTTAAATCCATAATAACCAAACATAAATTTTTATTACTTCTTTGGACATGGAATAGTAAATTTTTCACATAATAATTTATTTAAAATCAAATTTTCCATTTTAGACTTTGGAAAGTCACTTATAGGTTTTTAAATTGATTAAAATATATTAAAATACTTAATATTAATAAAATAATATATTTTAGTTCATGTATTGTGGTTAATTAATTATTACATCATTATGAAATAAATATTAAGTCACAAAACATACCAAAAACCCAAAATTGCATTTTTACAATTCATGGAAAAATAAAGTATTTTAGAAAATTCTCATAAATTCACCCTAACCTGATTTCGATGTGCTGATTTAAAATATAACATTTATTTTATCAAAATAATTTTATAAATATAATAATTTTAACTTTTAAATATAAATACCCTTATTTATTGTAAAATAACAGTTTTTAAGACATAATCAAATTTCTGACATTTATAAAAATTTCATGGGACATTATAAAATTATTTTATCATTTATATTTAAATAAGAGTGTTTTAAAATACTATTTAATTTAAACAAACATTATTCAGAATACCTGAGTTTATTATAAAAGTGTATATATTTTCTAGAAAAATACAATTATGTTTTATTTATGCCTAAAAATAAATTTATCAAATTCATCTTAATTAGACATATATTTTATTAAGAATAACTATTATTAAAATTGAATTTATGGAATAAAATTTTTATTTATACAAAGTAAATTACGCTTTAAGAAACTAATACCTAGAAACATAACCCCTTATTACAGCCACGTTCTTCCTAAGGGTAAGGTGTGTGATGGTGGTAGTTTCATGGGGTGGCTTGGCTAACATTGATTGAATGGTAATATCTGATAACTTAAACTTATCCCATATATGATTTCATTAAAGTTTCACTTGTTGAAACTCGGACTGGACTTGGTCAAGGTTGAACCCCAATGATTCTACCTTCCTCCCAAGTTCTGAAAAATTGGCTTTAAACGACATGACTTTACTCATTGAGGCCATTGTTTCTCCTTTCCTCATCAATTATCCTTTATCGTTACTACTTATAAACACTAATTGTAATGGTAAAATTATCACCCATGGGTATAGTTTCTAATGGTTAAATTGAACAACGATTATATTGACCAATGGTCATATTTGACCAATAGTCATATAACGATCAAATCTCAATGCTCACATTTCCCTTTATACCCTATAAATACCAATTCATTATTTCACTAAATGGTCACTACAATTCCTCCTAAGGTTATATTTTAATTTCTTAAAATGTTTATTAGTTTACTAATATTTTGTTTCATTTCTATACTATTGTTCATGGGGGAGATGATTCTAGTATTTTGGTGTGATCTATATTTTCCCATTTTAGTTATTCTATTTTATATTTTTTTCTCATTGTAATGTTTGGTATTTTCATTGGTTTCATAGCTAACTAATATAATTATCTATATTAATGATATAAGTATTTTTTTAGTTTATCTATATTTTTACATGTATAAAATTATATAATATATAACACACATTTATTCAGGAAACAAATATCATTTAAAAATTATGGGTCATAGCATTCTTCCCCCCTCCCTTAGAAATTTCATCCCTGAAATTTCGACTCATATTCTCCATTGAGAATATGTGAGGTTACTTATATTTCATTGATTCATATGGTTCCCATGTCACCTCTTCATACTTATGGTTCCCCCATAATGTTTTAACAAGGTAGGTAGCCTTGTTGCATAGAACTTTATCTATATGGTCCAAGATCTCCATTGGTTGCTCCTCATAAGAGACACTACAAAAAAAAACATCATATTAGAGGTGGTTATTTAGAGGGGGCTATGAACAACCCCCTCTAAATTCATTTTTTGTATAATTGGAGGAGGTTATGTATAACCCCCTTTAATCATTGAATTTATATGGGGTTATGAACCCCTACTAAATTCATTTTCTGTATAAATTAGAGTGGGTATGTGAAACCCTCACTAATCATAAAATTTAGAGGGGGTTGAGAACCCCCTCTAAATTTTTTAAAATTGTTTTTTTAATATCCAGTTGGATTTTAGAGGGAGTTTGATCCCCCTCTAATTTAAGAAAATATAGGGGGGTCATAACTGCCATTAATCAATGAGATTAGTGGTGGTTCACAGCCCCCTATAATATCTTTAATTAGTGGGGGTTCGAAATCCCCTGTAATGTCTTAAATTAGAGGGGGTTAAAACCACCTATAATGTATTAAATTAAAGGGGTTTTAAAACCCCCTCCAATGTCTTAAATTGAAGGGGGTTGTGAACCCCCAGTATTTAAAATATATATATATATATATATATATATATATAATTAAAACACGATATATAAATGTATTTAAATACATTATATGAACATTTATATAAAATATTTATATGATTGTATATAATTGTATTTATATGTATACATAAATATAATTTTATAATTTTATGTACATTAATATATATTTATTTGTATAAATTGTATTTCATATAATATTAATTATATATAATATAAAAGCATAAAAATATTATATAAATATATACATAAATATAATTTCTTTAAAAAAAATAATGCATATAAAAACTCAATCTTGTAGTTTTTATAATTTATATTATAATAATAATAGATATATTTTTAAATAATATGTTTATGTTTTTATATTACATATAATTAATATTATATGATATATAATTGATAGAAATAAATATATATTAATGTACAAAATATTATACAATTATATTTATTGAAATACATATATATTAATGTGCATAATAATAAATATATGTATTGAAATTCATTATATGAATATTTATATAAATTGTATTTCATATAACATTATATAAATATTTTTATAAATTTAATTTCATATAAATATTTGTATAAATTATATTTCATGTATATGTATTTCATATAATATTAATTTTATATTAATTATATATAATATTTTACAATTTATACAAATAAATATATATTAATGTATATCATAATAAATATATGTATTGAAATATAGTATATAAATATATTTTTAAAGATGTTATATAAATATATTTTTAAAGACATTATATAAATATATTAAATAAATACAAATATATATATTATATAAATAAACATGTACATAATATATAAACATGTATTTAAGTATATAAATAATTTAAATAAATATATGTGTATATACATAACATAAATATAATTATAAAATATATTTACTCAAATCTATGTAAATACACATATAAAATATATAGTTTATATAAATGTATGAATTGAAAATAATATAAATACATAAATACATATATAAAAATCTAGATATTAATTTATATAAATATATATGTGGGTTATATATTTATATCTATTTAAATATTTATTCAAATAATATTTATTTGAATCAGCTTCCTAGTATATATAAATATAATAATGTATAAGTATTATATTAAAATCAATTTGTCATGGTGGTAAAGGGGTGGGCAGTATATACGGTTGATCAAGGGTTCAAAACCCAATGGGCCTTAAATTCTACAAAGGGGGTGTGGCGATGCTTTGTTGATAGGGAGTGTAAGGCAGCCACATGGAATTATAGGGGGTGTGGCTCACACGGGAATGGGAATAGGAGAAAGCTGCCACGATAACGTAGAGCAGCAAACTGGAGGGGTGGGGTGCTCACATAGGAATGGGAGAGGGTGGGTCACAGAGTGGCGGGCTCACAAGGGTGGAGGATATATATATATAATTATAGGTAGTTATGATAATTGCCTCTAATATTTCCCTCTATTAGAGGAGGTTAAAACCCCCTCTAATTCAGACTTAAATATAGGTGGTTCCCAAAAACACCCCTAATATGTAACATATAAATCAAATAGTAGATGTTTTTAATTGCCACTAATTTGATAAATAAATTAGAGGGGGTTTTAACCCCCTCTAAACTGAGATTTTGTGGTGAAATTAGAGGGGGGTTTAATCCCCTCTAATACAACCACCGCTAATTTTTTCATTACTTTTCCAGCGGTTCCTCAAAACCATCTCTAACAATAGTAGGTGGGAACATTAGTAGTGGTTCCCCATAACTGCCGCTAATGTGTTTAGAGGGGGTTATATCCCCTTCTAAACTAAAAAATAACCCCCTCTAATCAAGCTATTTTTTATAGTGGGATGTCATGTTCCAGTTGTACCACCTCTAGATTCAGTACATGTGAGGGATCAGGTATGTACTTCCTCAAGAGTGATATGTGGAATACATCATGAACTTAAGCCAGATTTGGTGGAAGTGATAGCTGGTAGACCACTGCTCCTATGTGATCAAGGATTTCAAAGGGGCCAATACACCTAGGGCTAATCTTACATCTCTTTCCAAATCTCATGACTCTCTTCCATGGTGATATCTGAAGGAAAAATTTGTCTCCAACATAAAACTCCAAGTCCCTTTAACGATTATCAGTATAGATCTTCTACCAACTCTGAGTAGATTTTATATTTTGTTCAATGGCATGAACCTTTTCTATCATCTCTTTCACAATATTGGGCCCAAGGAACTTTCTCTCACCAACTTCATCCCAATAAGTAGAAGTTCTACATCTCTTTACATATAAATATTTATATGGTTTCATTTGAATACTCAAGTGGAAGTTTTTTTTGTATAATAACTCAACTAATGGTAGGTATTGATTCCATCCACCTTTAAATTTCATTGAGTATGTTCTCAGTGTGTCCTCTAGTGTCAGAATAGTCCTTTAATATTGTCCATCAGTTTGGGTGTGATAGGTCATAATGAAATTCAATTTATTATTCAAATCATGTTGAATACAACTCCAAAATTTATATGTGAACCTTATATCATGATCAGAAATGATAGAAAGTGTCTCCCCATGTATCCTCACCACTTCCTTTATGTATATCTTGGCAATTTGGTCAAGAGAGAAATCTTCCCAAATAGAGATGAAATGGGCACTCTTGGTTAGTCGATCCACTATAACCCATATCGCATTGTTTCCTTTGGATGTTCTTGGGAGGCCAATGATGAAGTCTATAGTGATATTGTCCCACTTTCATGTTGGTATGAGTAGTGGTTTCAATACCCCTTTAGGAAATTTTCATTTTGTCGTCCCGTGTTGACTCGCCAAGCACCTTGCAGTGTAGAGCTATGAGCTTCATCCATCAGATCCTTCTTTATCTCCAGAATAGATGGGACACATAGCCTTGTATAAAATTTTTGTACACCTTATTGATCAATATTGAACTCAGGAAACTTCTCATTCTTCACAGCCTCTATCTTCTTTTGTATCAAATTATATTCTCTTTGATCTCTCTTAATCTTATCTAGTAGTGATGGTTGAGAAATTATTTGCAATGGGATTAATTATGTCCCTTACCTTATGTTTCCCATGTCTAACCGTACTAGGTCCTTGATCATTGTATCTCCTTGAATCCTCATCATTGCTAATATAATAGGGTCTTTTCTACTTAAGGCATCAGTGAATTTTTTTCTCTTTCAGGGTGATAGTGAATTAAATAATCATATTCTTTAAGAAGCTCTAACCATATCCTTTGTCTTGTGCTCAATTACTTTTGCATGAATATATACTTAAAACTTTGTTGTTCTATGTATATATCAAATTTCTCCCCATAAAGATAGTGCATCCATATCTTTATAGAAAAAATGATGACATCTAACTTTAGGCCATTCATAGGATAATTTTACTCATGAGGCTTTAACTTTTGAGATGCATAAGTGATCACCTTGTAATTTTTCATGAGTACGCACCCAAGACCTTTTAGAGATGCATCACTATAAATAATGAAATCTTCTCCAATATAGGGTAGAGTTAACATATGTGTAGTAACCAATCTCTTATTCGATTCTTGGAAACTTTATTCACACTCCTTTTTTCCAATGAACTTATCTCCTTTTCAAGTTAACTTGGATGTTGTATTATAAAGTTGTGAAAAAATTCAAAAAACACCTATAATATCCTAATAAACCAAGGAAACTACATATCTTAATTACTATTGTAGGATGAAGACACTCATCTACAGCCTTTTTCTTGGTAGGGTCAACTGAGATTCCTTTATTAGTTACAATGTTCCCCAAGAATGCAACTTTTTGTAACTAGAATTCACATTTTCTAAATTTTCCAAAAAGGTTTTCCTTCCTCATAGTTTTCAATATAACCCATAGATGATCCTCATGATCCTCATGAATTTTATAATATATCAGAATATTATCAATAAAAACTACCACAAATTTATCAAGGTATTCCTTAAAGACCCTATTCATAAAATCCATAAATATAGAGGGAGTATTATTCAAGCATAAGGTAATAACAACAAACTCATAATGCCTATATCTTGTTTGGAAGAAAACCATTAGAATATCTTATTTATTTACCCTCAATTGATGATACCCATATTAGAGGTCAATCTTGGAGAAGAATTGAGACCCATGAAGTTGGTCAAATAAATCATCAATCCTTGGAAAATGGTACTTTTTCTTCACTGTGATCCCATTGAGTTATTTATAATCAATGCATAGCCACATTGATTCATCCTTCTTCATTACAAATAGAACAGGTTCTCCCCAAGGAGACACACTTGGTTGGATAAATACCTTCTCCAAAATATCTTAAATTTGTTTATTTAATTCCTCTAACTCCACATTTTCTATTCTATACGGGGTATTCAATATCATCTTGGAGCTATATATGAGTTCAATGGAGAAATATATCTCTATTTCTGGGAGAGATCCATGTAACTCTTTAGGAAATACATCAATATATTCCTGAATGATGGGTACATTCTCTATCTTTATACTTTCATTTCCTTCTCCCTCTTCACTGGTTATCTCCATAAAGAAGGCTATGGGAGGTGCTTCTAGACAATGCTCGGGATGGGATATCTCTCCTTTGAAAATAATTGTAGGTTTTCCATTCAAGACTACTAAAATTTTCTTTCTTATGTTGTTGATATAGTATTATACTTCAACAGTCAGTACAGCCGTAGTATAGTATAGAATTCCTCCATAGGGATGAATACTATATTATCAATGATATTTTACTCTCTAAAGTTAATACTAGAGTTTCTATAAATTGTTGATTTTAGGATAATCCCTCCAGGAGTCTTGACTAATAACCCTAATTCTAGAATCTTAGGAGTATATTCTATATTCTTTGAAAACTTGGATGAAATAAAGGAATGTGTAGAACCATAATCAAGTAAATCACTTTCAAGATTTGAGAACACAACAAGTGTACATGCCACCACATCATTTGGAGCCTTTACTTCAGCCATCATGGTAGAAAATTCCCAAAATTGCTCCCTTGTCCTATGATGTGGTTGACGGTGGTTTCCCTCCATTATATTCTGATTTGAAAAGTTCCCAAGCTATCCACACTTGAATCATTGAACTTCAGTCTAGGCCTACACCATTTTCCTTTATCATTAGTGTTAAGAAGTTGAGGCTTCACCTCACCATGATAGTTCCAAGATATATTCCCATCTCTTCCTCACTTATATCACTTTACACTCCCAAGTAATAAGTTCCACAAATGATTCTTCCCATATTTGTTGCATCTGTGAAGTTTCACCTTATTTCCTCTTCTTCAGTGGTCAAAATTATTCCTTGAGTTTGGATTCATTTCTATCTTCTTTCCATTTGACCTTTATGACCACTGTGTCCCTTCAAACACCAATTCAACCTTCATATCACTTTGCACTATATCCTATATTGGAACCCTTTTTTTAATGATCATAGAATCATGTTTCTTATATTATTAATGAGTTTTATGTTTTATGATAGTGTTTTATACTATAAGGCATTTTGGTGAAAATTTGTCTAAGTACATAAATGAGTCATCATTGAAGCAGAGTCACCACTAGGAAAGACCCGCCATTGAAATGGAATTTGGAAAAGTGTTGGAAAGACCCTCCATTATAGATGATTCACCTTCAAGATGAAAATTTGGCTAAGTATGGAAAAGACCTACCACCAGAAAGGAGTCACTATTGAGGTTGACTCACCACCAGAAGATCTATTGTCAGACTTTACCTACCGTTAGGAGATTTGGAAAAGTATTGAAATGACCTACCACTAAGATGAGTCACCACTGAGATGAGTCACCATTGAGCATGACCTACCATCATCCTGACTCACTGTTGGCCTGACTCATTGCCAGAGCTGACTCGCCGCCTGAGTTGTCTCACCACCAAAAGAGTCACTGTCATAGTTTCTGGGATATTTAAATTAATTTATTATAATGGATATATTATCAAATTTAATTTTGACGACTATTTTAATGGTTAATCTTAAACTATTTTAGGGGACAGTAAAGAAGATTTCAAATTTTAGTATGAGGAGCATAAGATCTGGATGGTTGTTCTTCAAATGGATACTCTAGTATGTTGTTGTTAGATTAAGAATCAAACTCCCCCATGTATGTAGATGTGAAGTGAGATAGAACTGTATTTCAAGAATAGATAGAGTGATGTGAAGTGTGAAACTTTTTGGAGATATTACACATTTCATCCTTACCTATAACTAACTATGAGAAAGTGGAGCATAACAAACATTCAGATCCTTTCCTACAAGCAGAACAAGAGAGCTTACAATGCTGTATTTTACTTTGTTTTTCTAAGAAACAACTTGAGCTTCTATCCAAGATACATATGAGGATTCTAAAGCTTCATAGAACATTAGATTGAGCAACACCATCTTTTCTCTATCTTTTTACTTTCTCTTTCTACTTGTTATCTTTACATTTCAATCAGTGTGTGTTTTACCCTATTTATCATACACACATTTTCTCTTGTACTATAACTGTAAGATACAAGATATCTCTCTCTTTATATTTTTTTACCCATGGTATTTTGGAAGTGGTCCTTGTGTGACCTGTGATTATTTTATTTCTCACGATTATTGTGAAAGAGGTACCTGCATGGGTTGGATAGCTGGTTAGTTGTTGTGTATAATCAATCCAGGTTTTGGATGAAGATTATTTTATATAATCTATTTGGTAGCAGGTGATTTTCAAGTGGATAGGATTAGGTCTCAGCTTGAGACTGAACCTATTGTATTTATTTTGTTGTGTGTTTTTTTTTGTTTCATTTCAAAGCATTAAACTTAATTTATTTTAAACTATAAACAAAACCACTACTTTGATAGTTAATCATAATTAGTGTTTATATAAGGTTTTTATTAAGTAAATTGATTTCAAAACTTAAAATAGTTTTCATATTTTTTTAACTGATACTTAACCACTCTTTGAGAAATATTTTTAAAAATAGTTTTTATATCGATCTGTTTTTTTTTATTAACTGGTTTGTTTTAATTATTTGGGGGATTTTATTTAAACTTGTTTTAGCAGAAATTTTTATTAGGTAATCAATTCAGCCCCCCCCCCCAAGATATTCACTCTGATCAACATTTGGTATTAAAATATTTTCAAAAATCTTTTTAAATGTGATTTTAGGTATAGTTTAAAGATCTTAAATTTCTATCAATTCTAAATTTAGTTCTTTAAATGGATAATATACAAGAAGGTTCTGCTACCAACAGACCTCCTTTATTTAATATAAATAACTATGTTCAATGAAAATGCACATTGAAAGAATGGGTTTTTACATATGGTCTACTATATAAGATAAATATAAATTACCTAAGACAGCTAGGAATACATGGGATGATGCTACTAAAAATTCTTACAACAACAAATACAAAGCCATGAATGCTCTTTACTATTCTTTAGGTGATGAAGAGTTTAACAGGATATCTACTAGTAAAGATTCTTATGAAATATGGGATACATTATCCATTTCTCATGAAGGAAGAACTAATGTAAAATAAATGAGATTGGACAATTATACAATTAAATATGATACATTCAAGATGAAATCTGATGAGATGATTTCTGATATGTATCTTAGGTTTAATGAGATATTGAACACAATGATCTCCCTGGGAAATCTAGTTTTGAAAAAATATCAAATAATATAAGTACTAAGATGTATTCTAAATAGATGGAGAGGAACATCAATTTCAATAAGATAATCTTGTAACATAGTAAGCTACCTGTCAAAGAATTGATTAGGAAGTTGATGGTGTATGAGGAAGAGATTATGGTTAATCGAGAATAGGATGATAAACCAAAGAGGAATTTCATATCCTTTAAGACTAATGCATCAAAATAGAAAGAAAATGAAAAAAACAAAAGCTAGAAGCTCTAGTAATGAGGAATCACCAGCTGACAGTGATGATGAAATGGCTCATTTGGCTAAAAGATTTAAGAAATTCTACAAGAAGATATTCTTTAGAAAACTGATCTATAAAGGAAAGTATGATAATAGAGGGAATTAGAAGTACTGGAAAAGTGATGATAATTTGAATGATATTACCTGTTATGAGTGTAATAGAAAAGGACATGTTAAGGATGATTATCCCAAGTTAAAGTACAAGAAGAAGTACAATGATAAGGATAGAAAGTATAACAAAGAAATGAAATCCACTTGGAGTGCCTCTAACGACAACTCCAGTGACTCAGACTCAATGCGTGAAGAAAATCCTAATATATCAAATATTTGATTCATGAAAAACATATCCAAGTTACCTACTGTATCTCTTGTGCATAATTATGATCATTCTAGAGATTAAAAATATGATAATGATATGTCAAAAGAGGTAATGTTTGAATATTTCAATATGCTTTAAGATACTTTTAATGAGCTTAAATACAACTACAAAATTTAAAAGAAATAGCATGCTTTATCTGCTAATATCAAATCTGATTTTGTTGTAGAGAAAGAGAAGAATGCTCAGTTGTTGAAAGAAAATACCGAACTAAAATTATCAAATGAGAAGTTGAAGAAAGACTTAGAGAGATTCTCTAATGGAATAGAAACTCTCACTCAAATAATATGAAAAAATCTCCTAAATATATTATTGGTTTAGGTTACCAACCTAGACATAGAAGAATTGTTAAGATCACTTTTGTTCCAAAATCCAATTCTGGAAATTCTACTACTAATTTTTATTCAAGAGGACCGAATAAAGTTTTTATTTCAAAGAGTTTACAATCTACTTATAGGAAACCCATTAAGAAAATATGGGTTCCTAAGGCTCTCATTACTAACATATTTGGACCCAAGAAAATCTGGGTACCAAAATCATTCTCGGTATAAATCTTATTTTGTGGGGAAACTACTTGAAAATATCCTGTAGAAATATGTGGTACTTGGGCAGTGACTATTCCAGACATATGATATGATATTACTCAATCTTCAAGAACTTGATAAAGGTTTAGAGTGGACATGTCACATTTGCTGACAACACTAAAGGAAAAAATAATTGTCCTTGGCCAAATCGATAACTCAATTTTAATTTCTAAAGTAATTTTTGTTGATGGTTAAAAATATAATCTGTTTAGCATCTCAAAGCTATGTGATGATGGTTTTCGTTTAAAATTTTAAAACAATGCTTGTAATGTTTTCAATTCTAAAAATCTGTTAGTATTTACTGCTTTAAGAAATGAGAATGTGTATGTTGTTAATCTTGATTCTTTAATTTAAAAAATAAATCTTACTTGAGTTTCTTTGATAGATAATATTAGCATTGGTATAGGATACTGGGACACTATAATATTCACTCACTTAAAAATATTACTAGGAAAGTTTTAGTTAGGGATATATCCAAACTTCAATTCCCAAAAGATAAAGTATGTAACCCCTATCAAAAAGGGAAAAACACAAAATATATTTTAAATTAAAGAAATAAGTTTCAACTTATCAACCTCTTAAGTTGGTTCACATTGACTTGTTTGGAAAATCTAGAGTTTCTAGTTTAAATGGGAAGCACTGCGTCTATGTACTTGTAGATGAATTTTCTAGGTATACTTGGATATTCTTTTAGTTCACAAGAGTAAATATTTATCTTACTTTAAAAAGTATTATAAATATGTATAAAACATAAGTGGACTTAGAATTAAGTCCTTAAGAAGTGACCATAGCCATGAGTTTGAAAATCAAGACTTTGAATCCTTTTAATCACAAAATGGCTATAATCATAACTTCTCTACTCCTAGGATCCCTCAAAAAAATAGAGTTTTAGAAAGAAGAAATAGGACCCTTCAATAGATAGCTTGTACAGTGCTTAATTAATATGACTTACCTATCTAATTTTGGGAAGAAGATGTAAATGCATCCTTCTATATAATTAATAGAGTTTTAATTAGACATATCATGAAGAAAAACCCTTATAAACTATGGAATAATAGGAAATTTAAGGTTAGTTACTTTAAAGTTTTTAGTTGCAAATTATTTATTATTAACACTAAGGATGATCTTGAAAATTTGTAAGTCCTATAGAGTTTTTAACAAAAGAACCAAGATTGTGGAAGCATTTGTCCATATCAATTTTTATAAGGCAGATCCACATGAGCCTAAAACCTCATTAGAAAACCTTGAGGATTATTTATCCATTTTGAACATAAATTCCAAACCTTCTGATACTGCTGTAAAACATACATAAAAATCATCTAGTTTTGAGGAACTTCCAAAACCAGAGCCAAAACCTGTAGAAGACCATGAGGTGACCAGCCCTTCTTTTTCTAGAGTTATTAAGACTCTTAAATACCATCCTTTAGAAGATGTAGTTGGAGACTTAGATAGAGGTACACAGACTATAGATTCTCTAAGAAACCAGGTTAAATATCAAGTTTTCTTATTATAGCTTAAACCTAAGAGCATCAATGTTACAATCAATGATGAATTCTGGGTAATGGATATGCAAAAAGAACTTAATAAATTTAAAAGAAATAAATTTTGGGAACTTGTTGATAGAACTAATGCAATGTTGACTATAGGCACTAAATGGGTTTTTAGAAACAAGGTTGATGAATCTGGCACAATAGTAAGAAATAAAGCTAGACTAGTTGACAAGGGTATAGTCAAGAAGAAGGTATAGACTATGAAGAAACATTTACAATTGTAGCCAGACTTGAAACCATTAAAAAACTTCTTGCCTATAAAGCACATCTAGATTTCAAACTATATCAAATGGATGTCAAAAGTGTATTCTTAAATGGGTATATAGTTGAGGATGTTTTTATTGAACCCCCAGGATTTCAAAACCCTAATTTTCCAAATCATGTATTTAAATTAAAAAAAAAGATTTGTATGGTTTAAAATAGGATCCTGGATCTTGGTATGATAGGCTTGTCTCTTTTCTTATTTTAAAAGGATTTTAAAATTTTATAGTTAGTCCAGCCCTTTTTATAAAAATAATTTCAAAAGATGCTTTTTTTTTGTTCAAATATATATAGATGATATTATCTTTGGATCATCTAAAAATTCTTTATGTACTGACTTTTCAAAAATGATGTAAAATGTATTTGAAATGAGTTTAATGGGTGAATTGAAATTATTTGTTTGTTTTTAGATTTTTCAAAATAAATAATGAATTCTTTTAAATCGAAGTAAATATACTAAATACATTTTAAAAAATTTTGGTTTGGATAACACTAAGAGTAGTGATACTCCTGTGAGTATCACATGTTAGTTGGATCTTAATGAAGTTGGGAAATTAGTGGATCAAACCAGTTACAGAAGGATGATTGGAAGTCTACTTAACTCCTAGCCAACCTAGCGTTATTTTTAGTGTGTGTATTTGTTCTCATTTTCAATAAAAACCCCAAAAGAGTCACACTTAGTTATTGTAAAAATAATTTTTAAATACCTCAAGTATACAACCAATTTAGTATTGTTATACCCAATAGGATAAGCATTTGACCTAGTTAGTTATTCAGATGATGATTTTGGTGGTTGCAAGTTAGATAGAAAAAAAAACCTCTGGAACATGTCATATTTTAGGCAAGTCACTAGTTTCTTGGTGTAGTAAGAAACAAAATTCTATTGTACTCTCTACTACTGAAGATGAATACATAGTTGTAGGTAGTTGTTGTCCTCAAATTTTGTGGATGAAACACACTTTACTAGACTATAGATACCGATTCCGTCATGTCTCTATAAATTGTGACAACACGGGTGTTATAAATATTTCTAAGAACCCTTTATATTACTCTAGAACAAAACATATTGATGTGAGAAATCACTTCTTGAGAGACCATTTTCAAAATAGTGATATAAATCTTGAATACATTAGTACTGAACATCATATTGATTATATTTTTACTAAGACATTGAATCCTGAGAGAATAAACAACATCAAACATGAATTAGGCATGATTAATTTTAGTTAAACTTAATTTTCTGAGACCCACCATAGGAGTTTTACCCACCGTTGGAATTTTACCCACCGTTGGAGTTTTACCCACCATTGGAGTTTTACCTACCATTGGATTTTTACCCAACATTGGATTTTTACCCATCATTGGTGTTTACCCACCGTTGGAGTTTACCCACTGTTGGTGTTTACCCACCATTGGAGTTTACCCACCATTGGAACAACCCATCATTGGAATAACCCGCCATTAGTTTTTGAGCCTCCATTTCTAATTCTTATTTATGAGTTGTTTAGTCTATTTGAATATGGTGTTTCTTTTTTCAATTTACAAATCACTAAATCCCTAAATGATATAAATTGGACACTTGTCTAATTTTGATGCTCACTCCCTCGCACCTTACCTTGGAGCCTCTCTGTGACCCTTTCTCTCCCAACCTTTCACCTTTCCTCGACCTCGTCTAAACTTTACGAGCTGATCGCAATGGTCAGAGTGAATCAAGAAGTGTTATCTTCTCTAGATTAATCACGTCCTTAAAAGAAGCAGAAAAGATATTGGAGTTGTCCAGCTGTCGATCTAGTGAATCCATGTCTCACAAATTAGATAGTAGTACCTAAAAAGGATGTTCATGTTGATGGTTGATATCAAGAAAGTATTTGATACTGAAATTTATGCAATACTAAGTATGGGTAGAGTGGTTTTCTAATAATGAGATGACCACCTATCCTAGGTTAGTGCACCAATTCTATCAGTATATTAAGTTTATCTTTGATGAAGATAAAGACTGGGTTAGAAGCAGAATAAATGGACATGAAGTTGTTTTCTCTTTAAGAAAATAGGCCAGATGTCTGAAAGTACCTCAAGAAGGTGCTTCAAATGACTATCAAGGATCTATTCTAAGTGACAGTGATACCTTCATGTATAAATATGCTTTGGTAGAGCTGAATAGAGATGGAATTGTAAGAAGACCAGCTGCAACTGAGCTTGATGGTCAATTTCATTTGCTTTTCAAGTTTATTCAGCATATGTTGTGTCCAAGGAAAGGTGATTTCACCATAATTAGGTATAAATATGTATATCTCTTATGACTTATGAAGATATGATAAAAGATTAATTTGTGCAGATACCTAATGACTCATATGATAGAGATGTGCAAGACATCTTCTAGATCAAACTCCCTTATCTACCCTATGCTCATTTCGGGCATGCTGGAGTCTAAGGTATCAGTTGATGGGGAAGAAGAAACCATGGTAAAATGTGGAGGATTTTTCCTTAAAAGATTCATTTGAAAGAGAATGAAGATAAGTTGGAACCCCTGTAAGAGGTAGTGGGTTGATGATGCTGACATACTTTATGAGTATTTCAATCTTGTTGATCACCCTTCCAGACCGAAGCATCTTGTGGATCCTAGTTCAGAGCTAGATGAAGTAGTAGAGTATTCTGATGAGGAAAAGGAAGAAGAAAATAAGGCTTCTGCATCAGGAGATGAGGAGGAAGTGTTTTTAGTTGATGAGGGTAGTGACCCGGACTTGCCTAAGAGTCCTCCTGCTATTTATTTTGGAGCACCCAGTCCCCCTGGATCTCTGCCTATCCGAGAGACTCTTTTAAAAGAAGGAAGTGAAGAGGAAGAAACTGAGGATTCTGGAGAAGAACAGTATAAGAGAACTTTTAAATCTTCTGAAGGAAATAATAATGAAATTGGAAGTGATGATAATAATAATGAGAATGGTGAAGAAGAAGAAGGAGAAGGAGAAGATGAAGAAGAAAATAGGGATAGAAAATATGAGGAAGATAGAAATAATAATGGAGATAACAGTGATGATGGTTCAGATCATGATAGGCCTAATGATCATGGGATGCCTCAGGCATTCGTTTCTTCTCCAGGTTTTGTGGTCGCTTCTAGATCTAAGGATAGACCAAGACTAGTTAAAGATATTGATAGAGATAGTAGACATGAGATGGAAGCATCTATTGAGGGGGAGGAATCTCCAAGTCTTTCTAGTCACCCTATTGACCCTACCGATAGTGACTCCGGTGATCTTGCATTTATTGAACAGATAGTTTTTGTGCAAGAATTTGATGAGCAAATGTTTGTTAAGCCTATAGTAGCTGAGCCTGTAGTTGTTGATATGTTTGTTGTGTATTCAGTCAGGTTGGGTGTCGCATCCTTTTAGGAATGGGAGAAGTATTATGGCTATGTTCGACTTGGTCTGGAATACACTAATTTGAATGATGATATTAGTCCACCAAAGCATGGTAGACCTATTATTCCAATAAAGATGTATCTTAAGGGATCCATAGTAAAATAGATAGATACTACAGGGGAGCTATATAGATTTTTTTTCTGATATGCCCACCATATCTGATCCTGCAGAGGCTGCTTCCATTGAGAGTTTCTTCACCCTTTCTTGCACCTATCGTTGCATTTGTGCCTATTAATGTTGTATCCAACACTAACTTGGAGTCCTTTAGGGAAGGTATTCTTCTGATTTTGGTAGGATTTTGAAGATTCAAACTCCATTTTCACTTCAAGGTGAATCTGGTCTCTCAACATGATTCAAGTTATTATTCATAACTCGATTTAGTTGATTCATCATCCTTATAACGTTTTCCATTCCATCTTCCATCAGATAGTCATCAGTACATCATCTGTTGCACTCATCATTTACATGGTTCCTCCTATTTCCTACCATTTTTCTAACATAATAAAACCTTAGTGAGAAAGTGTTACTTTTAGGAATCTTATATTTTTTAAAGGGAGTTTAAGTCTTAAAACACCATGCTTAAATGTGTTATTCATTAATATCCTTTAATAAAAATTACATTTATTATATATCCTTCATAAAGGTTCATAAAAAGCATGTGATTAACCAAACATATCCCTTGGGAGTGTCAAACCAGGTGTGCAACAAAACTCATTGTCATGCACCAGTTTCTGATTGAGTCTAGCTCAATGCGGTGTTTTTTAGTGTTAACCCTAAGTATATATGTGTCAGATCCACATCCACTTGTAGTATCCATACAGGTATGTATTTTCTTGGAAAAAACTTACTTAATACTTACCAAAATACCAAGATATTTTCCTATATTTAGACTTGTCCTTAGGCTTCAAACTAAAGTTTTCAAGTCCTAATTTCCACAAATAACTAAATCATTCTATGATACCAACTATGAAATCCAACCTTTTTATTACATAAACTTTTCATTACATGGAAAAAAATGCAGGATCCTTTAAAGTTTAGTTTCTTGGAAATCAGGTACAAAATACATGAAAATATAAAAAATTCTTCTAATCCACTTGAAAGTCATCTTCATGGGTTTACCCTAGGTTACTTTTACTACATCTCATATCCTATATCAAAGGAAAGTGGGTGAGCATGAAGCCTGGTAAGAGAATAAGCAAATGATACATATAGCATGTAATCATGAGACATATTAATAAGAACATGAGGAATAACAATAATCAATAAACAAAAGGCATATCATAATAATAACAACATGAATCATAACATGGAGATTTGGTTACAACATAAAAAAGAGGCATTCATAAGTATATCGCCATGGTTTATAACCAAAGTGTCATAAATCAAAATTACTGAGCATAAAGCCTGGTAAGAGAATAAGCAAAGGATACATATAGCATGTAATCATGAGACATATTAATAAGAACATGAGGAATAACAATAATCCATAAACAAAAGGCATATCATAATAATAACAACATGAATCATAACATGGAGATTTGGTTACAACATAAAAAAGAGGCATTCATAAGTATATCGTCATGGTTTATAACCAAAGTGTCATAAATCAAAATTACTAAGGTTATTCACCAAGGTATTGTATAGCATGTCATCTCTAGAGATTAAATTCTTTACCCAATGCATTGGAGTACTATCAGGGGGCACACTTCATATGTATTAATTTCATGCAAGCCACATTGATCATAATAAATCATTTTGTAAATAATCCGAGGAGAATAAAGTACATGTTTCATATAAAGCATTGAGTACATAAGTACTTAAAGGTTTGGCCATAAAATCATTATTAACCCATGGAAAGGGAATGTGAGTTTTGTATATATAAATCTTAAAATCAATAATCATTTTTATATCGAGTTGGATAGCCAAGGAAATGGAAGAGGTTTGGGGATTCACAAAATAAAATAAATGAAAATTTCTCAAGTAAAAGAGAGAGATTTGAGAAGTAAATTCGGTAGCATGACATGTATAAAATGTGGTTTTAGAAAATGGTAAAATGAGAGAGAGCAAATGTCTCCCATTGATAAAAAAAATTATTTTTAACGGTAAGGGCATGATCAAAATCATAAGAAAAGAAATTAATATACCCTTTAGAAGATGTACACAAAAAAATCTTAAATGGAAAAAAGAGGACGACAATTCCCTTACCTTGAAGAGTTACTCCTCAATCTTGAGGATTGGACCTTGGGGAACACCGACAGGCACTGTAGCGGTGCGGACTTCGGAGTCAGCTTCACTGTAACACTTTTGACTTCCAGCCGGCAGTCACTGTAGCGTTTTTGACAAAGCTGGTCGTCGTTCACTGTAACAATGCGGACTCACCTTTCCAAACAATAATCGTCTTCTCCATTGTTTTATAGCCCATTTTCGAGCTAGGGTTACTAATGAAAAAATCCTCTGTAATTTTGTGCTCCCAAATAGTAAAATTCTACATCTCTCGTGGACGTAGGGATTATTCCCGAACCACGTAAATTATTGTGTTCTTGTTGCTTTCTTTCTTTCGTTTTCTCATTTCTGTCGTTGCGTCTCCCAACAATTCTGTAACAAGCACATGAACATTCCCCAAAAACCATGGAAAAATATATTTGAGAATATGAATCATCAATGATTTTAATTGTTTTTAACCACTTTTTGAATGTGATATAAGACTAGAGAACAATGGTTGATTATAATAAGATGGACTTTAGTGCAAAAAAATATTAGTAATGATGCAATAAAATTCTTTAATGATAAAAAATATCGATAATTCAAATATTGAAGGAGAATTAAGTGAGAGCAGTTGATTAGGCAATGAGACACATTTTTTACACATAACTAGTGAAAAAAATTCAAGATCGTTCCTCTTAACCTAGATCTTCCAAACTCAACACATAAACTCTTTTGGGGTTTCATCCTAAAACCAATCGAAGATAGAAATAACTCATCCAAGCATATATGTTAGCCATCACTCATTATAAAAACTGGTGTGGAATGTGGGTTTGTATCCATCAATCCTCCCCTCAAACCACATACCACACATATAGGCCTCCCCTTCAATAATAACCCACCTGATCCAAAATTCTTACACGGTCGTTTTTCATATCATCTGGACACGCTGTCTGACCACCGATATCATGAAGACTTTCGACACAAGTACCATCATGAATCCACATGCATAAATTGAGTCACCATCATCGTTGTCAAACCAGCGTGGGGAGATGTCACCCACATCACACTTGGGCTACACCATGGTTTTGATACCACTTGTCGAGACCATTCCTCCTAACCCAGATCTTCAAGGCCCAACACAAAATCTCTTATAAGGTTTCATCCTAAAACCAATTAGTGATGGGAGTTATCCAAACTTATATGTTAATCAACACTTCTTACGAAAACCAATGTGTGATTTGGGTTTACATCCAATAAAAAAGCGAGAATTGCACATAAAAACTTCGTTCTTATTAATGAATTTCGAAATTAAAATGTCGCTGATTAATTCAATTATGAGAACATTGATTAATACAAATCATGGCTTTATTAAAACTATTAGCTTTGATATTAAATTTATTGGTGTTAAATATAAAAATTGGGCTACCTCTTATAAAGTTAGTACAAACCTTAATATATGTCTTAAAAATTCAATTGGATTTGCACATGTTCTTAGAAGGATGATGTTGATTTTCAAGTTTTAGAAAATGAAGAACAAGCATCTGATGAGAAGTCTTACGTTTTATACCCATAATCCATGAGTTTCGTATGGGTTTAGCCATATTCAAAACAAGTAGTGGTGTACATGAGGGATATTATTGCAACATCTGTTCACTTTATATGCATTTTAGTCATGGATGAAGGTTGTTAGAGATCTCCCCTTTCTCCTCTTAAAAAAACAAAACTTGCAAAAAGAGGATTAGAAAATCACATTTGTGGTGGTTCATTAAAAGGAAGTCACCCACCATTGAATTGTGGTACGTGTAATTTTATCATCAATCCAAAGATTAAATAATGACGCTTCATAGAAAGTAATATGAAAAATTATAACTTTTCCCTTTATTTTTTATACAAGGCATCATTATATGTCTTTTATGTCAATCGTTATGTTATAGATATTTTTCTCAATTATTTAATCAATTTAAAATAATTAAAAGAGTTTAAATGGATAAAATTTGAAAATAAGAGAATTATTAATTGATTTTAGATTTCTTGAATCACACATGCTAGTCATGACTTGGGGCATGATGTGACGGTAAATCAAAATGATGCAGAATCTTCTACTTATACATAGACAATTGTGTGGACCAATGGATTTACTAGCCTAGATTGTTACAAAGGACGATGCTACCACATCAAGCCGGAGAAAAAAATCAATTTATTACTTATGTCGCTAATCCCTTAAACCTTTTTGAAGAAGGTTCTATTACTAACATGTTTACTTCCATTGTGGGTAATGTATTGGGCTTCAAACCCCTGCGTGCTCTACGACTGGAGGATCTGCGAATACCTCCAGCTTATTCTAAAACTTTTCAAAGCCCACCTCATAGCATTCAAGTGGAGAGAGGCGTAGCAAAATATTGTAATGTCACAGAAGAATCTATCAGTCGGCTACCACAATAGTGTATTTTAACCCTCTACTTTCCTGGAAAGTAGTAACTACCTGAGCCACAGATGCTTTTTGACCAATAACTACATAAACACATTACATTTTGACCTTTTTTATTAAGAATAGCATTTGTGGCTAAAGTTTTGGATCAAAATTTAAACTCAACTAGAACCTATCACTGTGACAATCACATGGTTACCTTTTTCTAACGACACCAAACTCAAAATGTTTGGAGAAATTTTCATTTTCAATTGGAATTAATTCTTATATTTTGAGTGTTTAAGTAATTCCCATTATAAGAAGTTAACCGCTTAACCGTTAATTTTTCTTCCCTTTCTGGAATTTTAATTATTTCTTTTGAAATTTTGGAAAGAAAACATTAATTTTCATACTATATTTTGAGTTCATCAAACATAATTACTATGTAATCATATTTGTCATTGATGTGTGATTTTTAATAAATTACATGGATCATATAAGTTTGAACATTATGATTATTGTTTCCTAAAATTTTTCCCTAGTTACCCCTCTATGATCCATAAAAAAAATATTGGGTTGTTAATGTCATTATAAATCATGAATATCTTGTTGCCTTGGATGTATCACTACCACCACTAGTGACCATTCAAAAATGTTTATGCAATTATTCGGTACAGTCCTGCAATAAACGTTCCATCTTTATTGTGAAATATTTGAAAGCCCCAAAAAAAATCCATTCATCATGTGATCTCAATGTTTTTTATTTCATCAAACTTTAAAAAGGTTTACCTAAACTATTTTAAGTTCGTTTGAATCGAAACAATCAATACTTCAATTAAAATCATTCAGGTAAACAAAATAGAATCTCTTTGACCTTCAATAAAAATATTTTCAGCAAAAAAATGATCTAATCCATCAAAGTTTTTTTAGCATGTTTTAAATCATACAAAGGTTTTAAAATTTTGAGGATAAGATTGGGAAACTTGTGGTTTTAAAAACTAAAACATTGTTCAACATAAACCTCTAAACTATATTCATTTAGGAAATCACTTTTAAAATTCATTTATAAAGTTTAAAACTCAAATGGATTGCATATGTTGACAGAACCCTAACCGTTAAAAGTGGTCAGTCCATTTACCGTGATAATGTTTCAAGTCTGCAATCTCTAGACATATATCTTAAGCACACACTATCAACAATACATTTGGCTAGATTTGGTGCTTCTCAAGCATACCACCTATGATGGGCTAAGATAATAGACTTTTTGGTAACTAAAATTTATTGGGTCCAGCTAAATTGGATAATAAAGCTTTTGAGGCTCAGATTTTCTTAATTTGCTCTTGTTGGACATTCTTAAATTCGTTGGAGAAATGGTTCTTCTTAAAGCCAAATGGTTATTTGTTTTTCAAAGAATGATTATTAGATGTATGTACTACAATGCCAAAATTAAAGCCTTTAATTCTGGACATATCTGAACATTCAAAACTCTCAGTTTTTGAAGAACTTGAGATTATGTGCAGATTTATATCCCAGGTCATTTATAGTTTTAGGCGATCTCTGAACTGAAACATTTATTTAAATTATGCCCTTGAGTAAATTTAGCTAAGGTAAGTCGTGCATTTTCAGATTTTAATTCTTCCAGGCTTAAAATTTCTGCTGTAGTAGATTTTAATTTGCGCCTCCCTTTTTAGAAACAACGAATCCAAACATGGATCTCTGGGATGAGAGACATCCTCCATAATCTGCATCTTAAAAAAGCCTCAATATCCATGATAGAAAGGGGGACGTGTACAGGGTGTTGTGGGTAATAGCCGCGGGTAATAGCTCGCTCAGAGAGTCTTCCCTTACCTCCCTTATTCTATTTCCTCTCCTCCATAATCTTCAGTTGTAAAACCTTTGCTGTTAACAGTAATCTGAAGCAATTCTCCATTCAAGGACACGACAGGACAGTCTTAACAATTGGTGCTTTCGTTTACAGAATCCTGGCTCAAAGGCGGTATGGACTGTGAATCGCTGGTGGATGGTCGGAATGGAGAATGGAGTTGTGGTGGAGTCAAATCTAAAACTGTTAAATTAAACATACCGTGTCCTTTATAGTTTGCAATTCAGATATTCTTATATTGGTTATGCGGGTTTGCATGGCTGCATGGTACTGTTTACGTCACAATTGTTTTTTCAGATTGTTTTATTTCTGTTTGCGGTATATTTGGCTCTGTTTGCTTTCCTTATTAAGCGGCATTAACCTGGACCATCGATATCTTTGATCTAACGACCGTGACGGTACACGGGTGTGTTTCTTTCCATCAAGGTCGATCCACAGCTTTGGCTCTCCTCCAATGTGGTGCTCCCGTGTGTCATCGCCAGCTGCCGCCTGCAGTTACCCGAACCGCCATGTTCATCTGGGTTGTCCACGCAGTCTTCACCCAATGCTTCTTGACCCGCCATCGTTACGTCTGTTGGCCTTTCGCTTCAAGACCTCTATGGCACTTTCACTTGTTGGATTGGTGTTGCCCAATCCGATTGGGCCGAATGCTTGTGGCCCACAACTGCCGCGGAGCTGGCCGACCGACACCGACAGACACTGCAGCGGAGCTGACCGACCGACACCGACAGGCACTGTAGCGGTGCGGACTTCGGGGTCAACTTTACTGTAGCGCTTTTGACAAAGCCAATCGTCGTTCACTGTAGCGACGCGGACCACTTTTTCGAACAGTGATCGTGTTCTCCATTGTTTTATAGCCCATTTTCGGGCTAGGGTTTCCACTGAAAAACCTCTGTAATTTGTTGCTCCCAATATAGTGAATTTTGTCTCTCCCGTGGACGTAGGGATTTTTTCCCGAACCACGTAAATCGCTGTGTCCTTATTTTGCTTTCTTTCTTTCGTTTTCTCATTTCTGTCGTTGTGTCTCCCGACGATTCCGCAACAACTGGTATCAGAGGGTGAGTTCAGAATTTTCCAACGATGGCTCTGGATGAAGGCAAAGTGAAGATCGATCGCTTCGATGGAACTGATTTCAGTTTCTGGAGGATGCAGATCGAGGATTATCTTTATCAGAAAAAGATGCACTTGCCACTTCTGGGTGTGAAGCCGGCGGACATGGAGAAGTCAGAGTGGGAGCTATTGGATCGACAGGTTCTGGGTGTTGTGCGCATGACGTTGGCCAAAAACGTGGCGTTCAACATCAGAGAGGAGAAGACGACGGTGGACCTGATGAAAGCCCTCACAAACATGTACGAGAAGCCTTCTGCGACAAACAAGGTGCATTTGATACGACGATTGTTCAACCTGAAAATGGTTGAAAGGTGACCTGTTGCAGATCATATCAACGAATTCAATACCATCATAAGTCAGTTGTCATCGGTGGACATTGATCTTGGTGATGAGGTATGTGCTCTGGTTTTACTATCTTCGTTACCAGAGAGTTGGGAAGCAACTGTAACAGCTGTAAGCAGCACTTCGGGGAATACGAAGATGGCTCTCAAAGATATACGGGACCTAATCCTTAGTGAGGATGTTCGAAGAAGAGAATCAGGCAGATTCTCTGGTTCTGCTTTGAACGTTGAAGGAAGAGGAAGATACCCACAGCGGGACAATCGCAGAGGACGATCGAAGTCAAGAGGAAAGAGCAGAGACAAGGCAAAGGGGTCTGGTCCTACCTGTTCGACATGCGGGAAGAAAGGGGAGTGCAGAGATAACCGGAAGGGACCTGAAACCAGTGGAGCAAACACTGCAGCTGAAGGAACTGATGACGTGTTACTGCTGAGCGTGGACAGCCCGATGGAGTCTTGGATTTTAGACTCCGGGGCGTCTTTCCATTCTACATCGGAGAAGGGTTTCCTGAACAATTTTGTTTCTGGAAATTTTGGCAAGGTGCATCTTGCTGATGACGAGCCCTTGCAGATTGCGGGTAAAGGAGATGCACGGATCAAGACCAACAGTGGGAGTTTGCTGGTTCTGGAAAACGTGAGGTATATCCCTGGCTTGAGAAGAAACCTTATTTTTGTTGGACAACTTGATGATGCAGGGTTGAGTACTACATTCACTGGTGGTGCATGGAAGATCATCCGAGGAGCTATGGTCATAGCTCGGGGAGCAAAGAATGGCACTCTGTACAACATGACAGAAACTTGCATGGACATGGCTGCATCACTGGAAGCTGTCGGAGGTTCTCAACTGTGGCACTACAGACTCGGCCACATGAGTGAAAAGAGGATGAAGGTGTTGGCAACAAAAGAGTTGCTACCAGAGCTGAAGTCGGCGGAAGTAGGCTTATGTGAAGATTTGGAAAGCAGCAGAAGGTGTCCTTTGCAAAAGGAGGCAGAACACCGAAGGCTGGAAAGCTGGACCTGGTGCATACAGATGTTTGGGGGCCTGCACCAGTACCATCCCTCGGAGGGTCACAATATTATGTGACATTCATCGATGACTCAACAAGGAATGAGTTTACTTTCTGAAGAATAAATCTGATGTGTTTGAGATGTTTCAAAAGTGGAAAGTCATGGTGGAAAACGAGTCAGGAGCAAAGCTGAAATGTTTGAGGTCTGACAACGATAGAGAGTATGGCAGTCAGGAGTTCAGGGAATTTTGTTCTGAAAATGGAATTCGGTGGGAGAAGACAATCTCAGGCACACCACAACAGAATGGTGTGGCAGAGAGGATGAATAGGACACTGAATGAACATGCCAGAAGCATGAGGTTGCACTCAGGGTTTCCCAAAACCTTCTGGGCTGATGCAGTGAACATGGCAGCGTATCTAATCAATATGAGTCCATCTGTGCCAATGGGAGAACGTCTACCCGAGGAGCTCTGGTCTGGTAAGGAGGTAAAACTCTCACATTTAAGAGTCTTTGGCAGTTTAGCTTATGTACACATTGATGCTAACTCAAGGGACAAGCTTGATGCTAAGTCCAAGCTATGTTTCTTTATTGGCTATGGTGCTGATGAGTTTGGTTACCGGTTTTGGGATGATCACAAGAAGATGGTCATCAGGAGCCAGAACGTGGTATTCAATGAAGGTGTCATGTACAAAGGTCGTCATGAAGCTGAAGATGAAAATGGGAACATTGAATCAGAGTGCAAAGAGCAAGTGAAGCTTGAAGGTGTCTGAGCTTGAGAGATCCGAACCGGTAGAACCTACTACTCCAGTGGAGTTGAGGAGATCATCAAGGGTGAGAAGGCCTGTGCAGAGGTATTCACCATCATTGCATTATCTATTATTGACTGATGGTGGAGAACCAGAATGCTTTGAAGAAGCAATGCAGCTGAAGGAGTCGAGCAAGTGGGAGCTGGCTATGAAGGAGGAGAATTCCTCATTGCATGAGAACAACACTTGGGAGCTGACACCTCTGCCAAGAGGAAAGAAAGCATTGCAGAATAAGTGGGTCTACCGGGTCAAGGAAGAACATGATGGCAAGAGGAGGTTCAAGGCAAGGCTGGTGGTGAAAGGCTTTCAACAGGAGGGAGTAGATTTCACTGAAATCTTCTCACCTGTAGTGAAGCTTACCACCATCCGGGTGGTTCTCAGCATTGTGGCGTCAGAAGACTTGCATCTTGAGCAGCTTGATGTCAAGACTGCTGGAGATCTGGAGGAGGACATCTACATGCAGCAGCCAGAGGGATATGTAGTGTCTGGAAAGGAAGACCTGGTGTGCAAACTCCAGAAGAGCCTATATGGACAAAAGCAGAAACCGAAGCAGTGGAACAAGAAGTTTGATTCATTTATGTCTAAAAATGAATATAAACGATGTGGCATGGATCAGTGTTGTTACATCAAGTCCTTTAGTGATGAATACATTATATTGCTTCTGTATGTGGATGACATGCTTATTGCAGGATCATGTATGCAGAGGATTAATGAGCTGAAAGGACAGTTGGCTGAGGAGTTTGAAATGAAAGATCTTGGAGAAGCTGGCAAGATTCTGGGAATGAAGATCAAGAGAGACCGCACAGCTGGAACATTGATGTTGTCACAGGCTGATTACATTGGGAAGGTCCTGAGAAGATTCAGCATGCTGGAAGCAAAGGCAGTCTCTATTCCCCTGGCGAGCCACTTCAAACTATCAAAGGAGGAATCACCGAAGACGGCAAAAGAGGTGGAGTACATGGCAAAAGTTTCATACGCATCAGCTGTTGGAAGCCTGATGTACGTCATGGTCTGTACTCGACCTGACATCGCTCATGCAGTGGGAGTTGTGAGCAGGTATATGACTAACCCTGGAAAGCAACATTGGGAAGCTGTGAAGTGGATACTGAGGTATTTGAAGGGCAGCAAGGAGATATCTCTGTGCATTGGGAAAGGAAATTCATTGCAGGGGTATGTGGATGTTGACCTTGGAGGCGATGTCGACAGCAGGAGGAGTACCACGGGTTATGTTTTTACCTGTGGAGGAAATGCGGTAAGTTGGATATCACAATTGCAGAAGGTGGTGGCTTTATCCACCACAGAGGCAGGATACATTGTTGTAACAGAAGCTGGGAAAGAGATGATATGGCTGAAGAACTTCTTGGATGAATTGAGAAGAAAGCGAGAGGAGAATGTATTGCACTGTGACAGTCAGAGTGCTATACATCTTGCAAAGAACCCGGTATTTCATGCCCGGATGAAGCACATTTAGTTGAAGTACCATTTCATCAGAGGGTTGATACAGGATGGGTTGCTGACTTTGCAGAAGATTTGTGGAACCAACAATCCGGCAGACATGTTGACAAAGCCGATGGTGATACAGAAGTTGAGGCACTGTTGTGCCTCTGTTGGTCTCCACTGATGAACAGAGGATGAGAGGCAGAATGATGGAGGACCAGATGGAAGCACAAGAGGAAAACAGTTTGTATTTCATGAATCTGTGAATGGGAAGCACGCCACTGGTGAGTGAAGAAGAGGAAGAACTCAGATTAAGTAAGTTGTCTTCATCAGTTGCATCGAAGCATAGCAGTGCAGTGGATCAGGCTCCAAGTGGGAGATTGTTGGATTGGTGTTGCCCGATCCGGTTGGGCCGAATGCCTGTAGCAATGCTGACCACTGTAGCGGAGCTGACCGACCGACACCGACAGGCACTGTAGCGGTGCGGACTTCGGGGTCAACTTTACTATAGCGCTTTTGACAAAACCAGTCGTCGTTCACTGTAGCGACGCGAACCACTTTTTCGAACAGTGATCGTCTTCTCCATTGTTTTATAGCCCATTTTCAGGCTAGGATTTCTACTGAAAAACCTCTGTAATTTGTTGCTCCTGATATAGTGAATTCTGCCTCTCCCGTGGACGTAGGGATTTTTTCCCGAACCACGTAAATCGTTGTGTCCTTATTTTGCTTTCTTTCTTTCGTTTTCTCATTTCTGTCGTTGTGTCTCCCGACGATTCCGCAACATCACTCTGGTTCTTCCATTGCCTTCATTTTGGTACCCGGAGAGCAAGAGTGAAACCACTTTGTTTCTTCTCAATAGGAAGTACAGAGAGCTGAGGTTCCGACCTTGCTTACGGTTCCCTGGGGTTCGGAGGACCGTTCTTCAGTAACTGGACATCTCGCCAGGTGGAGATTCGTTGGTGACTCCGACTGGGAACCAAATCCGGATGACTCTTGCACAAGGTGTAGTTGTTAGACCAGATCTTCGTCGCGAAAAGATTCCGATAAAGGGATCTGGTATTGTAAGTGACTTGTTTTTCTGTTTAATCCGTTGTTGTATCCTATGTCGGGTGTGTGAGTGAGTCCGTTCAAGAGGTGACGGTGATGACCCCGTATAACGAGTTTCACCACCGCCATCTGGTTCGGCAAGACTGGCCTCCCCGAATAGCTTCTTCGGTCCTTTTATTTCCTTGCTTCGAGTCTGCAATTTTCTTGTTTTTGTTTTGCTAATAAGATCGTCTCGCCTGGTGGTGTTCTCACCGTGCGCGTAGGATCCCAAAGATTTGAAACACGTTACATCTGTGTGTTCTTTCTTGTTTTATTTTCTGTTCTTTCTGTTCTAAACTCAAGCATTCACCTTAATCTGTTAATTCACTTCTTCTAAAAGAAAATTAATTCTCTAATTCACTTCGTAACCATATAAAACACCTTAGTGGATCTAAGTCGTTGCGTAGGGACAAACACATCAACGTTGCCCCTAACAATTAGTATCAAAGTCTTTCGGAAGCGTTTACAATGGGTTCAGCAAAGTTTGAAATAGAGAAGTTCGACAGTAAAAATGATATTAATCTATGGAGAATTAAGAAGAATGCTCTTTTAGATCACAACGAGTCAATTGATGCTCTCGGTGGTCCCAAGAAAAATGTGACCACTCTATCCCTCGATGGACAGATCGCTATTACTTTTGTTGATGTTTCTGACGATCTTCTTAGAAAAGCCCGTAGCCTCATTTTGTTGTCTTTAGGGGATAAGGTTCTTAGGGAAGCGGCAGGAGGGCAGCAGCCATCCGCCAGGAGAGAAGCCGTCATGGAGGGAGCCGCGGAGTCGGGCCGCCGGGGAAAGCCACAGGGGGCGGACGGGAAAAGAAAAAAAAACTAAGGCTCGTAGGCCATGGAAGCCGCCGCCCCCTGTGGGGGAGAAAAAAAAATATTAAACCCTAGAGCGGAATAGAAAAAAAAATAGATGGGAGGGGGGATCGGGATTAAGTTCCCTTTGATACCATGTAAATAAAAATCCCCCCCACACTCTCAAGGGGAGGAGAGGGCCCTCATTTATAGAAAAGAAAGGAAAGTTACAAAGAGAAGTTACAAAGGAAGTGGGGCAGGAAGTTACAAAGGAAGTGGGGCAGGATGTTACACATACTCCAAAAATTTTAATAGGATTTTGTTAGACATGTCCAACATAGATGTTGAAATAGAGGATGAGGACCAAACAATAATTATTTTAACTTCATTGGATGAATCATATACTTCGGTAAAAGATTCGATAATGTATGGTAGACTTTTTAACTCTTGAAGAAGTTAAGTCTGCTTTATTAGCCAAAGAAATCCAAAAGAATTAAGAATGAAGTTGAGGGTTTAAATATCAGAGGCAGAGGTGAGCAGAGAGAGAAGCGGCGAGAGAGGAGTCAATCAAAAAAACATAGGTCTAAATCTAGGAATAAAGAGTCTAAGGCTAAAGTGTTCAAATGCTTTCATGGTAAACAACCTGGGCACATGAAACGTAATTACCCTAATAAAAGGAATGTCTATAATGAAAATAATAGTGATCATTCTTTGTTAATTGAACAAGACTTCGACACGACAGATGTGTTAAATGTTAGTGATCATCCTACCTCTAAGGAATGGATCCTGGACTCTGGATGTTCATTCCATATGCGTCCGAATACAGAGTCTTTCACTGAGATAAGAAAGGTTGAATCGGGTAGCGTCTACTTAGGGAATAATAAGAGTTGTCACATTATGGGTGTTGGGCAAAAATCCCTCAAGATGTTTTGGGTGTTATTGTGTTTGTTGACAAAGTCAGATGATCGCGAATGAAAATGATTGGTGATTGTCGAAGACAGGTTTTTAAGGTGGTGCAGTTTCCTAGTGTTTGCCAAATTTTTGGTCCTCAAAATCGGGAGTTTAATGTTGGAAAAAAGGATTTCTTCATAGGAGTAAATGTATGAAGAATTTTGAAGAAAATCGGCAAAGGATGAGAACCGCGTACCATAATTCATGGGCCGCATACCATGTTCGGGGAACAGTACGCGGAGCTGCGGAGACGGTACGCCATAGCGGTTTGCGAAACCGAAAACAGTTTGCGGCGGAAGGCAGTGCGGTACGCGGATGGGTTGATGTCGGCAAAGGAGATCGGTCGGATAGGAACAAAGAGAGTACACGAACTGGTTGGGAGAAACGGTTTGCGGGTGATTTGCGGTTCGCGGCGGCAGAAGGATCAGTACGCGATAAAGGCTAGATTGAAGATTTGGTAAATCTTGGATTAGCGGTTTTTGCAGATATCTTTGCCTATATAATAATTGTTAATCTCACCAATTACTGTGGAGATTGAACATCATTACAGAACATATATTGTTCCGAGAATTCGGCAAAATCCGAAAGCAGTTTGCGAGGAAGAATTCCGCGAAAGCCGAAGGTGGTTCGTGCGGAAGAAAATCTGCCGAAGGTGTTTGCGAGGATTCTTAACCCGCAAAGGAAGTCATTTACGCAGAAGGAATTGACTCGGTACGCGGAAGAGGAATCTCCGGTACGAGAGAGGGAGAGTTCCGCAATTGGTACACGGAGGGGGAGTTCCGTTACGCGGAAGCGAAGGCAGTCTGCGAACAGAGAACAGTTCGCGGACAGAGGGCGGTTCGCAGAGGCAGAACGAAGGCAGCTGTACGCGGAGGCAAAAGCGGTTCCCGGAAGAGGCAGTTATACACGAAGCGGGTGGTCCGCGTACCTTTCCCGGTACACAGTACGCAAATGAGGCAGGTGGTTCACGAAACACACAAGGGGGCTTGAAAAAGCTTACAATCAATTTGCGAAAGTATTTTTTCGGTATCTAATAATATCCGAGAAGTTGAAATTCATCTGCGGGTGAAAAAAAAACTTCAACAGAGCATCTACCTATAGTTGAGGATACAGAAATTAATGCAAATGAAGGGACCTACATGTCCATAAACTGTGTTTGACCTACAAGTATATAAACTGTGAGTGGATTCCACTCCAAGAGCAGTGAGTGAAGGAATAGGAAGATGGTGACCCTTTCCACCGGCAGTGAGCCAGAGAAAGAGGCATAGAGAATGACCTTTGGGAATGCAGTGAACGAAGCCTAAACCTTGTAAAGGCAGTGAGCCTAGGCATAGAAGATCTAGCCCGAACATTGTACTCATTATTGGCAATGAGCCTTAGAGAATTTGGTACATCGGTACATTGTCGTTGTATGCTCCTTAGACGTAACCCAGTGAAGGTGAACCAAATAAAAATCGTTGTGTCATGTGCATGATTTCATATATGTTCATATATTGTTAGGGGAGGAAGAGAGAATTAAATTTTGTTCAACAACGAAACAAGATCCAAAAGGAAAAAGTTTCAATCTGTCCTACCCTGATTCACCCCCCCCCCTCAGGGTATTCAACCAAGTGGACCTAACAATGGGCATAGGTATTGTTTCTTTAAAACTTCATGATGGGCTGGTTAAAACTCTTAGGTTAGGTGGGTACCCGAACTTAAAAGAAACCTTATCTCCCTAGGAGTTCAAGACCAGAAGGGTTACACCTTCAAGTCTGGTTCTGGTTGTCTAAGAATCACCTGTGGCTCTCTGGCTATCATGAAAGGAAAACTTAGTAATGGGTTATATGTGTTAGAAGGTAGGACTCACATAAAGCCGTAAAATGTTTCAGGTATTCAAGCCTTAGATAATACCACCATATGGCATAGAAGGCTAGGGCACGTTAGTGCCGAAGGATTAGATGAACTTAGAAAACAAGGTCAGTTAACTAATGTCAATCCTAGTAGTCTTCCTTTATGTGAGGATCGTGTGTATGGTAAATCTAAACGGGTTAGTTTCAGTAAGTCGGTAAGTCATTCTACAAAGCTAGAAACCCTCTAGAGTGTGTACGCTCTGACCTTTGGGGCCCTTCTAGGACTGCCTCTCATGGTGGAGGCTATTATTTTGTAACCTGTATAGATGACTACTCCCGGAAAGTTTGGATATACATACTAAAACATAAAGCTGATACGTTTCAAACTGTTAAGAACTGGAAGGCTAGTGAGGAAAATGAATCTGATAAGTTAAAAGCTCTAAGAACTGATAATGGTTTGGAATATCTATCCACTGAATTCGTTGAATTCTGTAGTTCTGAGGGTGTTCAAAGGTACAAGACTGTTGTGGAAACCCCACAACAGAATGGGTTAGCTGAAAGAATGAACAGGACCATCCAAGAAAGGGTTGAGTGTATGTTGTCATATTCCTCCCTTCTTAATTCCTTTTGGGCTAAGGCTGTTACTACAGTCGTGTACCTAATTAATAGATGTCCATCCTCACCTGATGCTTTCAAAACACCGAAAGAACTCTAGACATGAAAACCTCATAGTCTTGATCACCTTATGGTTTTTGGATCCACAGCTTATGCACATTCTAAGAATGATAAGTTGGAACCTAGGGTTGTCAAGTGTGTCTTTGTTGGTTATCCAGTGGGTGTTAAAGGGTATAGGTTGTGGGTAGACAAATCAGAATATCAAAAGTGTAGGATATCAGTCGTGATGTTGTGTTTATAGAGTCAAATCTTGCCAAGGGAAAGACTGTTGAGCCTAAAGAGACCAGTGCACCCCAACCCTTGGGTGTTGAAGTTGGTCCTGACTCTCAGGCCACTTCAGAACCTGAAGAAAAAGTGGGTGACCTTAGAGGATACCAGTTGACCCAAGACCGAGAGAGAAGGGTTATCAGACCACCAACTCGGTTCATCCATGCTGACATGGCTGCGTATGACTTTAGTGAAGCTCAAAACATATGTAATGATGAACCCCAAACCTTTAAGCAAAGCTTTAAAATCAAAAGAATGTCAGTAATGGATGGCTGCTATGAACGATGAGATGAATTCCCTTCAGAAGAATAAAACTTGGATTGTTTTAGCTAAAGCTCAAAATGAAAAGGTTATAGGCTGCAGATGGATCTTCAAGAAGAAAGATGATAACACTGAGAAATTAAAAATCAAATTTAAATCTCGATTAGTCGCTAAGGGATACCTCCAGCATGAGGGAGTTGACTACGGTGAGATTTTTTCCCCAGTTGTTAAACATTCATCTATTCGTGTTTTACTTGCTTTTGATGCTAAGTATGATTTCCATATAGAAAAAACTGCCTTTTTGCATGGTAAATCGGATGAAACCTTTTATATGCGACCTCATAAAGGTTTTTAAAAGAATTTTAAATTGAATCAAGTTTGCCTATTACAAGTCTTTGTATAGTTTGAAGCGATCCTAAGCAATGGTACAAACATTTTGATTCTTTTATGATTGAAAATGATTTCAACGTAAGCAAATTTGATGCATGTGTTTATTACAAACATGTTAAGCATGACATGATCTACCTGCTTTTATATGTTGACGACATGCTAGTTATTTGTAAAAACATGAAACTAATTTGCCATATGAAAGCCCAATTGAATTCTGTTTTCATAATAGACTTACGAAATGCAAAAGAGATTCTTGGAATGGAAATCATTAGGTATAGAAAAGAAAAGAGTTTTGTTTCTATCTCATCATTCTTATGTAAAAAAGGTTTTAAACGCTATCTATTTGAGCGCATTAAACAGTAAGCATACCCTTGGGGGTCAACACTTTAAGTTTTCCCTGAACCAATCCCCTGTTATTGAATCTGAGATTGATTTCATGAGCAAGATCTCTTATGCTAATGTTGTTGGGAGTCTTATGTATGTAATGTGTGTACTCTTCGCAGGTTCAGGGGAAAACCTAGGAAAGCACACTGACACGCTCTAAAATGGCTTCTCATGTATGTTTTGATATCTTCTGGTTTATGCATTCGTTTAGGCAAGAATACTAGTAATGATGATGACATTGTAGGATTTGTAGATTTTGACTATGCTGCTAATGTAGACACTCGTAAATCAATTACTGGTTTTGTTTTCCTTGTTTATGGTGGTCCGATTTCCAGGAAATTTAACATGCAATCGGTAGTTGCTCTGTAAACCGCAGAGGCTGAATACATAGCCTTGACCGAATGCATTAAGGAAGCAATTTGGTTGAAAGGTATTATTCACGAGTTGTCTTTTTCTGCTTCTACTATTGCAGTACATTGTAATAGCCAATATGCTTTACATTTGTTTAAAAACTATGTTTGTCATGATATATCGAAGCATATAGACATTAGACTACATTTTATATTGTAGAGACCCGGTTTTCGACTCGTAAGACTTTGGAATATTTCTACATATATTTCCAGAGCTAAGCGCTGAGACGGCATGAAATTCCGAGACCCGGTATAACCGGAATAAATTATACAAAAAAATATTAAGAGTTTGTGTACTATGCACGTGACGGAAACAAAATATCTCTTAAACGGTAGCTCGGATCAGAAATCTGAGGTCACTGTTGAGTCCAGAACGTGGCGTTTACCCTAGGCAGGGCATAACTTTTATCGGCGCGGGACTTCTGTGAGAAAAGTCAACCAGTGGCAAAACCGTAAATAATATAATTAAAATTAATTATTATATCACGAACGCTGAATCAAATAACTTCCGAACGGTGACTCTGATTGAAAATCTGAGATCGTCATTGAATTCGGAATGAGGTGTTTTGCCAAAGCACGGTATAAAAAGAGGAGGCGAGGGAAATTTGGATTCCACGTAGGATACCTATAAATAGAGGTTTAAGGCAATGGATTGGGGTTAGCTCCTAATTCCTCTCTCTCTCTACAAACCTCTCCCCCTCTCTCTCTAAGTTGTTCTTCGTCGTTCTTCATTGAATCAAGCAACGATCTCTACCGGAACCTTGACAGATCGAAGCGGGTTTGCAGCGAACGTGTCGTCAACGTCGAACGGTCGAATCGAGGTATGATTCTTCCTTTGTTTACCTCCAATTGGAGTTCTAATTTGATCAATTGTCCTTCGCCGTTTTAATTCATCGTTGGCTTATCGATCACCGATGGTCGCACTAACACGGTCGTCGATCCATACTTTGAACCCATATTTGTATTCGAAATCCGCTCGTTCCTCGCAGATAATCGACGCTCACTTTCGGGCGCACCAATCCACCGTTGGATCATCGATCAGAGGCCGATGTTTTGAAGGTTTCATCGCAGGGATCGTAGATCCGTTCTCTAATCTGAAATTGGGCTTCCGGTGAAATCGTGGTAGTCCGCGGAAGGGACCACCGGAGCTAGGCCGCCCAACGGCGGCGCGACGGTTGTCTGAGGCGGTGCGTCTGGGCGAGTCGGCGGCTGGCCAGGTGACGGTGGAGCAGAGGAGGCCGACGCATGGCGACTGGGGCTGGACGGTGAGGCGGAAGCCGGAGGCGGCTCGACAGGCGGTGAGGTCGGCAAGCTAGGAGAAGCTGGAGGCGGAGCCGACGCACTGCGGCGTCGGCACTGATGGTCGTCGCGGCCAGGCTGGGGCGGAGCGGGGTCGCGGCTCCCAACCCCAAGCAAGTGACAGCGACCCGCGCAACGCAAGTTGCCGCGATGACCAAGAGACGGAGGGGAGACCGGGGGTGTCGGGCGGTCGATAGGAGGCAGGCCAAACCGCAGGAGGTGAGCCGGGCCGCGGCAGGTGGGCCGGGCCGGAAAACAGAACAGGGTCAGGCGGAGTAGGCCGACCCAGGTGGACAAGTCCGGCCAGAATGGGTCAGACCAGCCCAAAACGAGCCCAAACAGCTTTAAATGCCCGAATCTTCTAATTCGGGCGTCCGTTTGACGCGACGTCTGCGGCCATGCGTCCCTCTCTTCAAGGCGGATCTTTTTAGACCAGTTCGGGACTTTGAAGTCCTAATCTCGAGGTTCGGGTGAACGAAACGCCTAAGTTTAATAACAATAATTTAATTATTATTATTCGAAAAACATGTTTCAGACCTACCGTCCAAACAGGAGGTCCGTTTGACGCGTCGTCGCGGCGCAACCCCTGTCTCTGTGCGAACTTTCCAAGACTTCTGTAGGGCGTTTAAATTAAAGTCGAGGTACGGGCCCCACAGGATCCATTTCGCACGTGCAGTGTGGAAATGCAGCTTTTTCACCGGGTATCCATTTTAGACGAATGAGGAGTCCATCTCGTGCGTTTTTGCGTGAGGATCGCAATGGCGCGATCCATATAACTTGTTTCGGGAATGAGGCATGGGCTCCACAGGACATCTTTCGAGCGCAATGTAGCAACTTGCTACTTTTCCATCAGATGTCCGATTGGGGCGAATGAATAGCCGATCTTGTGTGTTTTTCAGTAATGATCGCAACGATATGATCCGTTTGAACTTACGAAGCCTTGTTCGTGATCTCATTAAATGTGAAAACATGAAAGGAATATCGGTAGAAGATCTTTTTGACGTGTTTGAAGAGAACCCACTGCTTGGGTCAACCTCGACACTTGTGAGAGTGGGGAAGATGTATGAAGAGGTGCAGTCAAATGTTCTTAAACCATTTAAGGAGGGGTGCCAGGTGACGGTGGAGTAGAGGAGGCCGACGCACGGCGACTGGGGCTGGACGGTTAGGCGGAAGCCGGCTGGAGGTGGCTCGACAGGCGGTGAGGTCGGCAGGCTGGGAGCAGCTGGAGGCGGAGCCGACGCACTGCGGCGTCGGCACTGATGGTCGTCGCGGCCAGGCTGGGGCGGAGCGGGGTCGCGGCACCCAACCCCAAGCAAGGGGCAGCGACCCGCGCAACGCAAGTCATCGCGATGACCAAGAGACGGAGGGGAGACCGGGGGTGTCGGGCAGTCGACAGGAGGCAGGCCAAATCGCGGGGGGTGAGCCGGGCCGCGGCAGGTGGGCCAGGCCGTAAAACAGAACTGGGTCAGGCGGAGCAGGCCGACCCAGGTGGACAAGTCCGGCCAGAATGGGTCAGACCAGCCCAAAACGAGCCCAAACGGCTTTAAATGCCCGAATCTTCTAATTCGGGCGTCCGTTTGACGCGCCGTCTGCGGCCATGCGTCCCTCTCTTCAAGGCGGATCTTTTTAGACCGGTTCATGACTTTGAAGTCCTAATCACGAGGTTCAGGTGAACGAAACGCCTAACTTTAATAACAATAATTTAATTATTATTATTCGAAAAACATGTTTCGGACCTACCTTCCAAACGGGAGGTCTGTTTGACGCGTCGTCGCGGCGCAACCCATATCTCTGTGCGAACTTTCCATGACTTCTTTAGGACGTTTAAATTAAAGTCAAGGTACGAGCCCCACAGGGGCCATTTCGCACGTGTTGTGTGGAAATGCAGCTTTTTCACCGGGTATCCATTTTAGACGAATGAGGAGTCCATCTCGTGCATTTTTGCGTGAGGATCGCAATGGCGCGATCCATATAACTTGTTTCGGGAATGAGGCATGGGCTCCACAGGACGTCTTTCGAGCACAATGTAGCAACTTGCTATTTTTCCATCAGATGTCCGATTGGGGTGAATAAATAGCCAATCTTGTGTTCCTCGGTGCTTTCCGAGAGGTATCATTCAGCAGAGATGGACAGGGTTCCTCGGTGCTTTCCGAGAGGTATCATCCAGCAGGGATGGCCAGTGTTCATCGGTGCTTTCCGAGGGGTACCATCCAGCAGGGATGGCCAGTGTTCCTCGATGTTCTTCCCGAGAGGTACCATCCAGCAGGGATGGCCAGAGTTCCTCGATGTTCTTCCTGAGAGGTACCATCCAGTAGGGATGGTCACAGCAATTCCAGGTTTACCTCTAGCTGGGTTTGGAAGTGGTCCTTGATGGTAGTTCCAAGTTTACCTCCAGCTGGGCTGGGAAGTGGTCCCTGATGGTAGTTCCGGGTTTACCTCCAACTGGGTTGGGCAGTGGGTCCCTGACGCATTAGGGCGTGGGTAGCCTCTGCGACTACTATGAGAGTGGAATCCCCCTAACGTACTAGGGCATGGGTATCCTCTACTTTGTGACACGATCTCTCGACTGTGCGACACAGTGACGAGATGTGCTCTGACGTGACTTTGAACTCTCGAGAAAGGAGCGCTTTTTGCCACCAAGATGCGTCCTCATGACGTGACCTAAAACCGTGCGGGCGAGACAGACCCGCTCAAAGCGAATAGTATCAAAGTGCGGTGATTGAGCCCCTTTGACTTGCAGTTCAGAACAAACATGTGGGATGCTAGGCATCGATGGTTATTTCTGGAACTTTTGGCTACTCACTTTTCCTAGGCTGAGCTAGTGAGATGGAGATCCCCTTTCACGTTTAGGTTTCTTGACTGAGCATATACATATATCCTGTTTTCAGTACCCACTCCTTGGGTTTTGGTTACTCCCCTTCTAGGAAAGGCGAAGACGCGCGGGGTATGTCACTTGTTTTCCGTGTCTAGCTTTTCATGCTTGGACGATTCTACTCTCCTACTATAGATCGTGCAGACTCGAAGAGAAGTTCATCTTCTCACCGTTTCTAGCTCCTTGTGTTTGGAGGAGTTTACTTCACATCTTTGTTGGATTGAACTGCACTCCTTTACTGTATTCTTTTACCGTACCTTGTTCTTCTCTACTGCTCCACTTTTCAGTACTTCTCTTGCTGCTCCCTTGAATTTTCGGGGCTTCCTACTGAATATTTTTATATTCACCCCTGCTTAGTGTGCTCTTGCAGACGATGGACAGGTTGATCGCGACTTCAGAAGAACTTAGGGATACGGGGTGCTTGGACCGTGTGCGGTGGTCGTAGATTGAGATCCAGGAGCAGGGCTCTCTCAGCTGTTTTACTTTTCCACCTGTTGCGATGTTGTGGCACTCTTCTGGTAGGGCGTGTATTTTTCCCCTTTCCCTTTCAGTATACTTTTTTGTACTTGTACTGTTTAGAGGTCAATGCATGGTTGTGGTTTATTTATAGCTGTTGTATCTTGTTTTCTTTTCCCTCAGCACTATTGCATTGAGTTGGTTGCGTGTGTGTATAGGTTCTTAGGCAAAGGTCTCCCCGAGTTTGTTGTGCTTTCACCGCTAGTCACCAGCCCCTGGCCTATGGAGGCGGGTTTGTGATAGTTACGGCTCGAGCCCCGATATTGGTCGGTGACATTGTTAGGGATATAATTGAATTTGGGACCGTGTGTCACTAAGATACACACTGGGGAGAACTCAGCCGAAAGTTTGACTAAGGTTGTCCCCCTCTCCAAATTTAACCATTGTTTAAATATTATGAACCTTGTCCCAGTTCAGTAGTAGTAATTGCGAGAACACCATCTTTAAACATTGATGGAGTCGGCATCCCACATCGGACTTGTGCTCCGAGGAGGTTTTCTAAACTCAAGCCCTCCCTCCCATTTTTTTTCCTGCACTAGGTTTTATAGATTTCCCCCTTGGGGGCGGTCGCCCCCCATCGCCAATAAAGTTGGTTTTTTCTGTCGCCGCCCATCCGAGCTCATTTACCAACCAGGTGACGGCACCCTCCCGACGGACCACACCACTCGTCGTTGTCCCGTGTGACAGCGCCTCCCTACGCGATGCCTCTCCTGCGTGGCGTCCTCCTCCTCCCGACGCTCTCCTATGCAACCGCCCGTCTGCGCTGCCCCGGTGCGCTCGACGGCGGGTCCCTCCCATGCAGTCTTCCTCTGCGCGCGATGGACTCCCGGCTCTCCCCGACTCCACCCTCCCGTCGGCCTCCCTGATTCACCCAGCCCCACCTTACTCGTCGCGCTTCCTGGTTTCGTCGCGCCTCCAGGCGAACTCCCGATCCCCCCTTCCCGTTGCGCCTTCCGATTCGACGCAACATTGCTCCCTTGTGCACGCTGGCTCCCGCAGCACCGGTAGATCCCACAACAACTCCCTCTTCCCGACGGGGCGCTCCACCTTCCTGCTGCGCGCATAGCCCTCAGCGGCCCTTTTTGCTCTCGGAATCCCAGAGCCCCCTCTCTGTGCACCAGGTCAGAAGGCGCACGACGACCTCCCTCTCCTACGAGGAAAATCCCCTCGCCCCTTTGTTGCCCCCACCCAGCAGTCCTGCGCCGATCCAGCGCGGCTCCTCCGGCACTCCCAACCCGATGCTTCTGCGTCAACTCCCTCATTGCGCATCGATCCACTTCCGCCTCCAGATTTGAGCCCCTATGTGACCGCCTCCACTGTTGCTCCCCCCATGTCGGCCTCCTCCTGTGGTTGACCGACACCCCTCGTTGTCGACCTCCTCCTACAACAGCCCCCGCCTCCATGTCGGCCGGCTAGTGTGGATTTCCCGGCGTCCCAACGACCGACCTACCAGTACGAATTTCCTAACGCTCCGACGTCCGGCCCGCTCGTGCAGATTTCCCAGCGCTCCGACGACCGGCCCGCCCGTGCGGCTTTCCCGGCGCTCCGTCGTCCAGCCCCACCAGCCCGGCTTTCCCGACGATACATCAACCGGCCCCGCCTATGCGGTTCCTTTGTTGTGCCTCGACAACTTGTTGCGCCGCTGAGGGAGCTGCAATCTTCAATCGTTCATCATTTTCATCTTGAGGGGGAGCAGCAACTGCGTATGATTTATCTTCTTTTTGTTTCATCTTGTTTTGTAATCAAACTGGGTATGTCCAGCTTGATGGGGAGTGTTTGCAGCGTTTCTTGTTTGCTTTGTATTGTCTTTGCTTTGGTCTCTTTTCTTTATGTGTCCAAGCTAGGTACACCTAGCTTGAGGGTGAGTGGTAGAGTCTGCATTCCACATCGAACTTGTAGTCTGATGTGCTCTTTATTATTCATTATAAAATAACCTCAAGGCCTCGTTTAGAGAGAACCTTGGGTTTTGGGTATCCACTCTTTTACTGTAACAAACATGAACCATTTAAACTGCAAGGTGGAGATTTGTTAAATTAAACATGCCATGTCCTTTATAGTTTGCAATTCAAATGTTCATAAATTGGTTATGCGGTTTTGCATAGTTGCATGGTACTGTTTACGTGACAATTGTTTTTTCATATTGTTTTACTTTTGTTTACGGTATATTTGGTTTTTCTTGTTTTCCTTATTAAGCGACATTAACCTGGACCGTCGATCATCTTTGATTGAACGGACATGGCAGCACACGGGTGTGTTTCTTTCCATTGGGGTCGATCCACGGCTTTGGCTCTCCTCCAATGTTGTGCTCCTGTGTTTCATCACCAGCTGTCGTCCGTGGTTATCCGAACCGCCTTGTTCATCTGGGCCGTCCACGCAACCTTTATCCGACGCTTTTACGCTTGCCGCCTGACGCTTCTAGACCCGCCATCATTACGCCTGCGGGCCTTTCGCTTTGAGACCTCTTCGGCGCTTTCACTCTGGTTCTTCCGTTGCCTTCAATCTTGTTTTGGTCCCCAGAGAGCAAGGGTGAAACCACTTCGTTTCTCCGACAAGATCTCGAGAGGAAGTACAAAGAGTTGAGGTCCCGGCCTTGCTTACGGTTCCCTGGTGTTCGGAGGATCGTTCTTCGGTAACTGAACATCTCGTCTGGTGGAGATTCGTTGGCGACTCCGACTGGGAACCAAATCTAACAACTCTGTTGGATTAGTGTTGCCCGATCCGGTTGGGCCGAATGCTTGTGGCCCGTGTAACCACTCGAAGAAGATATGAAGTGCGATGATGTTTCGAAAATTTACACAACTCGCATTGAAAGGAAACATGCAGACTAATATCAGGAAAAAGTTGATGAATAACGGACTTCGAGGTCAACTTCACTGTAGCGCTTTTGACTTCCAGCCGGCAGACACTGTAGCACTTTTGACAAAGTGAGCCGCCGATCACTGTTGCAACGCGAACTACTATTCGGAACAGTGGACCGTCTTCTTCATAGGTAGCCCATTTCGGGCTAGGGTTTTACTACTGAAATCCTCTGTAATTTTGTGGTTCTGACTCATAGTGAAATTCTGCCTCTCTCGTGGACGTAGGGATTTTTCCCGAACCACGTAAATCGTTGTGTCCTTTGCTTTCTTTCTTTCGTTTTTTCTCGTTTCTGTCGTTGTGTCTCCCGACGATTCCGCAACAAACTCTTGTACACGGCAAAGTTGCTTCATCGCGACAAGATTCTGGTAAAGGGATCTGGTATTGTAAGTGATTTGTTTTTCTGTTTAATCAGCTATTATATCCTATGTTGGTGTGTGCGTGAATCCGTCCAGGAATGGACGGTGTTGACTCCACATGACGGGTTTCACCACCGACATCTTCTTCAGCAAGACCGGACTCAGATAGCTTCTCTGATCCTTTTATTTCCTTGCCTCGAGTCCGTAATTTTCTTGTTTTTTGTTCTGGCAATAAGATCGTCTCGCTTGGTTGTGTTCTCGCCGTGCATGTAGGATCCCAAGGATCCGAAGCAAGTTACATTTGTGTGTTCTTTCTTGTTTTCTTTCATGTTCTTTCTATTCTAAACTCGGGCATTCACCATGATCTGTTAAGTCACTTTTTCTAAAAGAAAACAATTTCTTTAATTCACTTTGTAACCATATAAATCACCCCAGTGGATCTAGGTCGTTGCGTAGGGACAACCACATCAACGCTGCCCCTAACAGAAACGATCATTGCAAATTCTAGCAGCCGAGGGGGGATATGATAAGGTAAGTGCGGAGTTCCAAACGCAGCATCACACTCTAATGAAACCGTTGCAAAACCAACTAGGCGAACACAGTGGAGAGGTGGTGGAAAAAAAAATTGTCGCAGCTTGGCATGAAAAATACGAGCCCATGCCATAAGAGACGTTGCAATCAATGTAGGTACGAACGCATGCATTAGCTGATTTTTCCGATCGCCATCCTTCTTCTGGTACCTCACATCCACTGTTGTCGAACAACCAGATGTGGTCTACGAATTCCAGAAGCAGTGGAGTTCGGTTCAATCACGCTTCGGCCAGCAGAGAATGAGCGAAGGCCACGTGGGTTGCAAACTTTGGTGGAGCTCATGCAACAATTCGAGCAGGCACGGTCACAAGCTCAAGAAGATCTTTCTATACAACATTGGACATCTGATTCTTTGAAACCTCGTTGCAGAAGAAACGTGACCGAGAGCCATCTGTGCTTGGATTTTCTATTCGACACTCTACTCCTGGATTTCTAAAACTTATACATAAGGCAGTTCCGGAACAGACAATGCATGCGGCAGTTGAGGCTGAAGCCTTGAAAAGCGACAAGACCGATTAGGTAATATTTGTCCTAGAGAAGCATCTTCTTTCCGATCCGGATAGGCGTAGTCCAGCCACGCTCGTTTTTTCTTCTGCTCTCTGCGATAAGCAATGGGAGCAGTGGATGCTCCATATTACGAAGCTTCTACTCACTGTTGTCACAAAGAACAGCATGATTTCCGTCCGCAACGACCTGACGAGAATTGGCGAGAGAGACCTGCCTTACCAACTCTGAAATATATAAACATCCTCTCTAGGGAATTGGCAGAGCATGAGAAGCAGAAACTTCCCCAGGTTTTTCCAATACCGATGAAGCAAACGGCAGATGACACTGTAAGTGGGACAGTAAATGTAGTTAGCGTGAATGATTTCTGGTCTGGTAGGAACAGAAACGATGAGGTGGAAGCAGGAAGTTTGAAACCTCATGTTGTGGTGGAAACGAGTGTGGGAGTTCCTCCAGCTGTACGGAAACTTGCTGAGTATTCTGCTCGATGTCCAACTTGAAGGTTTTGGGCGCAGTGGAAGCGCGGTTGGGCCGGCACCGAACTTTAATTTTTTCCATGATCAATGATTATTCCGGGATCAATACGACGATGAACGTCAGTCTCCACGGAATAGAATCAAAGATTTAGATAAAGAGGTCCGAAACCTTTAAACAGGATCTTGCACATCATGTTTATAATTAATTTAATCTCATAAAGAAAATAATACCTGGATTTTCGGTATTTTCTTCGTTGATGATGCTGATCGTTCGGAATGACCTTTCTGGATTATCTCGTTGCGCTTGCGAGAATCCAAACTAGAATCTCTTTAGCGGTGATCCACACGTGCTCTGATGACCTTCGATCGACACCACTCGTTCTCTGGGTGCTAGCATGGCGAAACGAATGTCTTGTGTCGGTCGTTCTTGATCGCTTGTTCTTCGGCTTTGAAGAACGTATCTCATTCTTGAGAGGGGCAAGAAGAGAATTCGAGAGATAAATTGTTTAGCTCAACAATTCTCAATTCACCTAGTGTGCGGTGTGTTTACTATGACACAATAGAGGTACTTGTCTATTTATATGCATGGAACTTCAGTTACAATATTTAATTGCTGGCATAACAGCAATTAAATACATTCATGAACTTAAAGAAAACTCATGCTCATAATAATAATATCGCCTCATTATTTAAGGTGCGCCAACTTGCGCAAAACGGAATTATGAATAAAATTCCGCATCACAAAATAATAGCAGCGTCATTATTATTTTAACATGTGTCAACTAATAATTATTTACCGTCTTGCAAAAAAATATTTTACTACTGGACCGGGCTTTGTCCGCTCGAACTCCACTTCCATTTATTGAACATCCAAATAAATAAATAAATAATTTATTCTCTTCAATAAATATTTTATTTACAAACTTGTAAATAAATATTTATTAAATGTTCAATAAAATAAATAAATATATTTTATTTAATTTATGCGATTATTTTAACTTGAATAAAATTATTCAACAATCTTGAGAATAATATTTATTTCATTAATTAAATTCAAATAGAATTTAACAGAGACCACTAAAAACACTCAGTGTGTGACCTTCTAGAATTCTTTCTCGTTGGCATTAGGCGGGCTTGCTTAAAGTCCAAGAGTACTGTCTAACAACGGGTCAAGGCACCCAAGAGAAAGAACATAAAGTCGCAACAACGACATCCACATACGAACGCTCACTGTATAATATAATCTCTTTGCCGCAATATCTCATCAAGCAAGTTTCATAATAGTTTAATCAACTTTTATGTTTGATACGTCATTCTTTGACTAGCTGAAATAAACTCATCGTTACACCATGGCCATTAAATTTCGCACGATGGTTTTATTTCAATCAAAGGGCCGAGATATCAACTTCCATAAATGGAAAGAACAAATCCTTCCTTAACTTATTCATTAATAACATGTCACTCGTGACCCACCCAACATACCCTACTTCCCGCCAACTGTCTGCGTGACGGTTTTCGTCAGTAAATCAAAGTGTACGAGTCATGACATGTATTGATGATAATCTTAAAGTCGAAGGATCATTACACACGCTCGCAGATAGAAATATCTGATGACACCAAAACATGTTGAATTCATATGGCGGGTTTGTTCTCATAATCTCCAATCTTGAAGATTATCAGGTAAAAACTTCATAAGAGAAGTCTCATCTGCTTACGAGTACTCACACCTGACGGTCTGCATGCTATGTGTCTCTTCATAGTATGTCATCCAACCATATAACTATATTTAAAAATATTGTTATAACATTTAAAGGTTCTCATCATAGAGGGGAACTTTCATGACTTTATCAATGTAATAAATACTCTATGACATTATTACATCATAGTCATGCAGAACAATGAATAATATGTAATAAGATGTTTAATATTTAAATACATTAAATATTCATGTAATCAAAGTACAATCAGTTGGTTCTAGGACACCAACTCTTACAAGCTCTCACTTGGACTAGAGCCAACTGCCTATGACTTTCAGTCCACTAGACCTCACATGGTGATCATGTTTCTGCTGAGTCAAGGCTTTAGTCAAGGGGTCTGCCACATTGTCTTCCATGGAAATACTACTCACTGCAGCTTCACCTCTCTAAGAAAAATTCCTCAAGAGAAGATACTTCTGAAGTATGTGCTTCGTCCACTGATGTGCCCTAGGCTCTTTTGCGAGAGTCGCCGCTGCAGTATTATCACAGTACAGTGTGATGAGATCTTTACTGCTAGGTATCACATCCAGCTCCTGGACGAAGCTTCGTATCCAAACTGCTTCTTTAGCTGTCTCAGAAGGTGCGATATAATCGGACTCTGCTGTAGAATCTACGACCACACTCTGCTTTGAGCTCTTTCAACTCACTACACCTCCATTCAAAGTGAAGATGTATCCCGTTTGCGACTTCATGTCATCTTGATCAGTCTGGAAACTAGCATCTGCATATCCTCTGATAACTAGTTCATCATCTCCTCCATAAACCAGAAACATATCCTTAGTACACCTCAGATACTTTAGGATAGTCTTGACTGTCATCCAATGGCGGTCACTTGGGTCAGCTTGATATCTGCCTACCGCACTTAATGCATAAGCGACATCCAGCCTAGTACATAGCATGACATACACAACTGACCCAATCGATGATGCGTATGGAGTCCTTGCCATTATCATTCTTTCCTCATTTGTCTGAGGACACATTCTCTTGGAAAGATGAATGTCATGTGACGCTGGCAACAATCTCCTCTTGGATTGTTCCGTACTGAATCTCTTCAGTATCTTATCCATGTATGTACTTTGACTTAGGCCCAACAATCTCTTTGATCTATCACGATGAATCTTGATCCCAAGAATATATGTTGTCTCGTCTAAGTCCTTCATGGAGAAGCATTGATTCAACCATGCCTTAACAGACTGTAAGACTGGTATCTCGTTTCCAATAAGTAATATTTCATCAACATATACTATTAGAAAAACGACCGCACTCCCACTAAACCTTTTGTAGACACAAGACTCACATTCATTCTGATAAAACCAAATTCTATTATGGTTTCATCAAAATGAATGTTCCATGACCTGGATGTTTGCTTTAATCCATAAATGGATTTCTGCAACTTACATATCTTATTGGCATCCTTTTAAGTCAAAAACCTTTCAGGTCCTGAAGGTTCCCGTTAAGGAAGGTTGTTTTGACATTCATTTACCAAATCTCATAGTCATGATAATCCGTAATGGCAAGTAGAATTCGGATGGATTTCAGCATTGCAAATGGTGAAAATGTTTCATCGTAGTCAATTCCTTGGCACTGTTTAAACCCTTTTGCAACCAATCGTGTCTTATAGGTACTGACTTGTCCTTCCATATCCAGTTTCTTCTTAAATACCCATTTGCAACCAACAGGCCTTACATCAACTGAAGGATCTACCAAAATTCAGACTTGGTTTTGATACATGGAATCCATTTCAGAATTCATGGTTTCTTGCCACTTGGCAACGTCTATGCCACTTACTGCTTCCTTGTAGGTTAGAGCATCATTATTATCAACTAATAATGAGTCACCATCCTCGGTAACTAGAAAACCATGTCATTCTGGTTCTCTAACCTCTCTTGTACTTCTACGCAGTACTTGTATCTCTAGAACAGATTCTTCTTCCACAAGGCTTTGTGGAATCTGTTCCTGTACCAACTCTTGTGTACCTTGAGCCTCGACTTCATCGAAGTCTATCTCGCTCTCACTATCTCTTTTGGAGATGTGCTCCCTCTCAAGGAATATGGCATGTCTTGCCACTATAAGCTTTTTGTCTGAGGGGTTGTATAGGTAATATCCCATGTTTCCTTGGGGTATCCTATAAAGGTACACTTTGTGCCTCGGGGTGCGAGTTTGTTACTTGAAGAGGCCTTAACAAACGCTCCGCAACCCCACACATGTAAATTCAATAACATGGCTTTTCTTCCACTCCAGAACTCGTATGGAATACGATTTATCGATTTAGTTGATACTTGGTTTAGTATGTGTGCCACTGTTTGTAACGCACATCCCCAAAAGGATAATGAAAGACTCGCATGACTCATCATTGATCTCACCATGTCCAACAGGGTGTGGTTCCTCCTTTCACTCACACCATTCCACTAGAAGTGTTTTGGAGGAGTGAGTTGGGAGAGGATCCCAAACTCCCGTAAGTAATCAATGAAGTCTTGATTAAGATATTCTCCACCTCAGTCTGAGCGGAGTTTCTTATTCTTACCAAGCTGGTTCTCAACTTCATTCTTGTATTCTTTGAACTTATCAAAAGAATCCAATTTATACCTCATTAAATAGATATATCCATATCTACTAAAATCATCAGTAAAAGTTATGAAGTATGAGTACCCTCCCCTTGCTTCAACTGGAAATGGTCCACACACATAGGTATGAACCAATTCAAGAAGTTCTTTAGCCCCTTCATATTTCCCACTAAATGGGGCTTTGGTCATTTTGCCTTGTAAACATGCATGACATATGCCAAGTGGTTTTAGTTCGAAAGAATCTAAATATCCATCTTGATGTAACTTTTTCAAGCGTTTCTCGTTTAGATGACCTAGCCGGTGATGTCAAAGTTGGGTGTGGTATGAGTCATGTGAGGTATCTTTGTTATCGATTGTTATTACTTGGTTTGTGTAATCCAACACGTAAAGACCGTTGTATAAATGTGCTCTACCAAAACAAATGTTATCTTTGTAGAACTGCATGGAACTTGTACAATTATTCCATCGCCTACCTGGAAATCATCTTGCCTTCTTACAGTGAAGGGCCCTTAGTCATCCTGTAAATTCTACAAACAGGTTCCTAAAAGTTGGAACTGTCCATTGTTGAAGGCTGCAATGGAAAAGATCTTGTCTGAAGCCGAAGTCGAACTTGGTGATCAGTCGGTTGCACAAACGAATCACTTCCAAAGAGTTTTGGTGTCCGGTGAATTCAGCAAGTTGTTTGAGCCTTGGGTGGATGAAGCCCTCAACAAGAACCCTATCTCTCAACCCCAGGTGGCTGCCAACTGATGTAACCACTCACCAAATGACAAAATGGCATGTCCGGACAAGATGATTGTTCCACAGAAATCCTACCAGATATGTTCCTAGCTATATGGACTACAACTCCTAGGACTATTCCAGAAAATGCAGTCATTGCAAGGAATGCAAGCCTCCAATATGTTGTGGTTGAAGTACATTCATTAAACGATACTAGTTTATCCTCTGGAAATGGAAAGCAGAGGCTTAGGAATGTTATGAAGGGGTCAAACAAGCCTTTCCTAATAGTAACATCAGATCATTCGATAAAATAGGGGAAAAAATGGAGCTTCAAGCTTATCAACAAGGAAAACATCCAGGGTGTAGATCTTGAAAGCTGCAGGAATAGCCAACTCGCGGCTGGAAGGGAATGTCCATCTGTGATTGGTGGAGACCATATGACCGTTGAGACTGGAGTTGGGCTAGCCCATACTGCTCCTGATCATGGCCAGAAAGATTATGGGACTGGCTTGAAATATGGGATGTCCATTTTATCTCCGGTGGATGATGAAGGAAAATTCACTGTTGAGGCCGGGGAGTTTTGTGGATTGGATGTGCTTGGAGATGGTAACTGTTCAGAACGTGAGGCTGTCCCTGAGTGGGCTGTTTATATGGGGGGTTGTCCGTGTGAAGGATTGTAGTAGGCAGGGGTGTGTGTTGTAGCAAGGGCAGTATTGTATTTTGGTATTGGTTAGTTGTTTGGGCTGGCAGCAGCTGGCAGAGGGTAGTTAGTCAGTAGAGAATGCGGTACTCTAATTTTTTCCCAAGAGGATCTGCCGCTTGCACCTGCTCCAACAACTCTTACCCGAGCGTCCGCACCTGGCCATCGTCTCTCTCCACACAAACAGCGTTTGTACCACACAGCGCGCAGTCCCACAGCGATGATCGTGTTCCCCAGCCATCATCTCTTCGCACCAGCAGTAGCAGTGGATGTCAAAAACCTCCTACCTAAGTCGCACCTCCAGCAAACAAGAACCTCTTTCTTGAATTTGTTGGTCATGAACCTCTCAATCGTTTTTATATCTCCTTGAGTTCGACTCCATGATCGCCCTCTTAGCAATGATCGCAAGCTCTCAATGAGAGCACCGATTGTCAGGTCTCCAACCTAACTAAGATCACACGGAAGAGATGAGTAGAAGGAACCACAATCGACAATGTGTTTTCTTCAGGCAGACGGGAATTATAGGAAGGGGGCGTGTACAGGGTGCTGTGGGTAATAGCTTCAGGAGCAGTATTGTACTTAGTAGGTTGGGGCTGTTGTAGTGGTTGGGCGTTATAAATAAGGGCAGGGGTAGATGGGGGAGGGGGACTTTATTTTGATCGGTTATCTGCTCCAGCAGATTGTGGAGGCTTCAGCCTTGGATCCAAGGGGCTCTCGCGGAGAGTCTTCTCTTCCCTCTCTTTTATTTCTTCTTCATCTCCGTAATACCTTTATTGGTAATAGTAATATGAAGCAATTCTCCATTCAAGGATAGTCTAAACGATCCATGTGCCCATGATCAGAATATAGTAAGCCTAACCCGGGTTCCTTATTCACATATTTGACAATGTGAAGGACAGCCTCCCACTGCAGCTTTTTCAGGGATTCCATGAGCTGACTCATCTTACTCACTGCACACACAATGTCAGGGCGAGTTACCGTCAAATAATTTAGCTTGCCAACAAGTTGTCAATACCTGTCTGGTGAGGAGAAAATATCAGTGTGAAGAGACTTTCCCCAGCCTCAAGTGATGAGTCCACAGAATCTACATGTGACATGTTGGTTTCCTATAACAGGTCAATGACATATTGGTTTCCTATAGCAGATCAATGACATATTTTCTCTTAAGAAAGAAATATACCCCTCTGCAGACCTCAATCCCTATGAAATATCTCAATAGACCCAAATCCTTCGTTTAAAAATTTTGACGGACGGACGAACTTAAGTCAGGTAATCCTAGTATCATCACTGTCGTAATGACAATATCATCAACATACACAACTAGTAGAATGCTATTTGTAGTGGACCGATGATATAGCTTTGGGACATCCCAAAACTGGTAACAACTGCACAGTGAAGAGACCCGGTATTTGCCTTGTAAGACTTTGAAATATTTCTACATATATTTTCAAAATCAGACACTGAAACGACATGCAATTCCGAAACACGGTATGCCCGAAATTAATTTTATAAAATTATTAAATATATTTTATATTACACACACGCAATTTATTAAAGAAAATGGGATAACTCTTAAACATAAACTCGGATCAGAAATCTGAGACCACGATTAAGTCTGGAATGCAACGTTTACCCTAAGCGCAATCTAAAACAGGTCGGCACGGAGCGTTCGGATATCGTGACCATTGACGGTGCGTTCAGTTGTTTAATTAAGTAAATAATTTAATTAATGTACTAATTAACCTAATTTGGTTTTGCATTTAAATGCACTGCTAAGGCAATTCTCTACGGTTAGCCGCATAAACCCTGGGAGAATTGATAGCATCTTCTTCCTCTTTCGTTGGCGAATCGACGTCTGTCGATGGTGAGACTCCAGATCGAAGCAGATCGAAGCATAGCAAACGCAACGACCCCTCTCAATTGTTGGCAAACATGTTCTTCGACAACAAACGATCCAATCTCCACATAGAACACGTCATTTGCGGATTTCACCTCATTTGATTAAATTGATTTAACAGGATCATCCATTTCTTGGATCTGCATCAATTACTGAACTTTGCATACGCCCATGTATTGAAACTAAATTGATTATTCAATTTTTTTTGTAACCCCGAATCCCCCAATTGTATTCCTCTTCCAAGAACGTTTTCCAACAATTGTTAAACTCGTGTTCTTGTGTCTTTCTCTTACAAATTCTTCGCGTTCTTCGCATATTGGGTTATGGGGCCTCTGCTCAACATTGTCAGGTGGTAGCAAACCCGAACAGACCCCAGATTGCAACAGACTCACGTGCGAGGAATGGATCGGCAAATCAGGGATGGATTCGGTTAGATTGCGGGTTGCGGGTGATCGTTTTAACGATCGGAATCCAAACCAACAAAGGCGGGCAACCGGATACGCGCGAGGTGCGCGTGATACGGGCGAGGTGCTCGTGATACGCGCGAGGTGCGCGTGATACGCGCGAGGTGCGCGTGATATGCGCAGGTAGAACCAGATACCAACTTCCGGCCACCGAATGACTGGAAATCACCGACCGCGTCAAGATCCTTCGTTTTCAGGAGGATACGAGGCCGAATCCGAAGGTGGAGATATCAAATCTGGAGCACGGAAACCAGAATTGACTTTCTGGAAAAACGGCCACTACACGTCGTGTAGTCCGAAGAACACACGGCGTGTCGGGCTCTGTCTGCAGCGACTAGGTTTTCGGGCGAGATAAGTATCACACGCCGTGTGGGACACCCACACGTCGTGTGACACATGTGTCAGCGACTCCGAGTGTACTCTGGGAGTACACAGGCACGGACACGGTCAGGCACACACCGTCTTCCAATGTACACGGACACGGGCAAAGTACACGAACACAGCCAGAGAGCACGGGCATAACCCTGGGTGGCTCAGATACGCCATGTAGACCCTCCACACACCATGTATGGTTACATGGGCAGCGAGTCGTGTACCTGCACCGCAGGGACACGAACAGCAATTGAGCAGGACCGCACGTTGTGTGGGTCCCCTCATATGTCGTGTACCCCTTGATTCCTTTGGAAAAAACTTTCAGCTTTTGTATCTCCTTCGTTTGTACTCGAATTTTGACATGTGGTTAGCTTATTCTGAGTGTTTTTCGGCGTAGACTGCGATGGTGGCTTTCGTAGTGGCATTGGAGATACAATGCGAGATGTTTCGGGCATGAAGCTTATTTTGGCGACGCTCGACGATGGCAATGATCGCACAGGATCACCAGAGGCTTCTAGAGTGGCACCCTCCTACTGGGATAAGGCATGGGTCTTCTACCTATCTATAGAGTGGAACCCTCCAACTGGGTTGGGCATGGGTCATCTATTTACTCTCCGTGTGACACCCTCTTGTTGTATCAAGGCATGGGTCCTCGACTACTAGAGTGGCACCCTTCAGCTAGGTTGGGCATGAGTCATCTACCGACTAATAGAGTGACACCCTCCTGCTGGGCAGGGCAAGGGTCCTCTACCTGCTATCCGAGTGGCACCCTCCTGTTATATCAGGCATGAGTCCTCAGCTACTAGAGTGACACCCTCCAGCTGGGCTGGGTATAGGTCATCCACCAACTACAAGAGTGGCACCCTCCTACTGGGCTGGGCATGGGTCATTTACCAACTATTGAGTGGCACCCTCCTGCGAAGTCAGAGCATAAGTCTTCGACCATCAGAGTGGCACTCTCCTGCTGGGCAGGGCCTCTAGCTATCTACTGAGTGACACCCTCCTATTGTACCAGGGTATGGGCCGTCTATCTAGAGATTGTGGCCCCACGACTGTGCGGCACAGTGATGAGGTGTGGTTTAACTTGGATGTTTTCTGCTGGGCAAACACGCGAGATGCTAGACATCGTTGATGGACTTCCGGAACTGATGGCACTCTTTGTCTAGGCTGGGCAGTGAGATGGAGATCCTTTTCTCTCTCGTTTGGGTTTCTTCGGTTTGAGCATATATATATTGTTAAACCTCGTTATATTCTAAAGGGTATTTTCGAGTCCCACATCGTAATACTCCACCATGTAATCTATTTTACCCATCTATAAAAGAATATCTCCACCTCACCTTGAGGTAAGGAGAATTCGCCCTCTACATGGTATCAGAGGAAAAATCCCGTTAAATTTTTTTTCCGCTGCCATCATTCCTCCCAAAGAATAGCTCCATGTGGACTCTCGGCTTTGCCCTTCCCTGCCCTTCCCTTCAGCTTCACGGCTTAGCCAGGCCCCGCCCTCCCTGCGGCCTCCCTCACGCCTACATGCCCCACCCTCCCAGCAAATTCTCGGCTCCGTCCGGCCCCGCCCTCCCTGCGGCTTCCCGACGTCGTCCGGCCCCGCCTTCCCTTCGGCCTCCCATCGATACGGCCTTCCAATCGACACAGCCTCCCGGCCCTCTGCATCCCACGGCACGTCCCGACCCGCCTTCGACGAGGACGATCAAAATGCCCTCTGGCGACGATCTCCAGGCACCGCTCTCAAGGCAGAACCCCACCCGCTCGCGGCCTCTCGACTTCGCGACCGACCCCCACCTCCCGCAGTGATTTTCCAGCCCCTCTCACCAACGGCTTTCCGCCTTCACCCAGCCCCGCCTTCGACGCGGCCTCCCAAAACCTAACTCCCTTGCGACGTCCCGGTCCCGCCTCTCTCGACGCCTCCCGGTCCCGCCCCCCTCGACGCCTCCTGGTCCCGCCCCCCTCGACGCCTCCCGCTCCCGCTCCCCTCGGCAAGTCCCGGCCCCACCTCTAACGCCGCCTCCCGCACCCGCCCTCTTCGACGCACTTTTGATCATTCCCTCATCTGCAGCTTTCCGCCTTTCCAATGGTCGAGTCTTCTAGCATACCTCCGTTGATCACCACCTCCACCCGCCTGGTTGATGAGCAGCTTAACTCCGCCAATTTTTCAATCTGGCGGAAGACGGTACCGATGTCACTCACTGGCATGGACCTCGACTCACACCTCGAGAATCCTCCGCCAGCATCTTCAGATCCCAAATACAGACCATGGAAGCTTGCTGACAGCAAGATCTTTGTCTTGCTTGTCAATTCCATCAACTGCTCCGTCAAGGACGTCACTCGGACCACTGATACGGTTAAGAAACTTTAGGATTCCTTAAACCTTATGTATTCCGAGACAAATAACTTGGCCCGGGTGTCGGACGTTCTTCAGCGTCTGTCGCTCATCCGCCAGCAGGCCCGTCCATTTCCGAGGTAGTTCATGGAATGGAAAGCTTTCTGGGATGAATTGCTTGAGATGTAACCCATTCCCCACACACCGGAGGCAGCCTTGGCCCAGAGGGACCAATTGTGTCTCTTTAGCCTTCTCCATGGCCTCAAACCTGAATATGCGACGACGGCCATGAAAATTCTTGTCAGCCCCTCTTTGCTAGAGATTCCACAGGTGTATCCTTGGAAAGACTTGTCGGGCACTTCCCCCACCCACCCCCAGCATCGATCACATTGCCCTCTTGGGTCGTGGTAGTGGACGCTCTTCAGGCACTCATGGACGTGGCCATGGGGAGGGTCGTTCTCATCCCCTCTGTCAGCATTGTGGCAAGTCCGGCAACCTAATCGATTGTTGTTGGATTCTTCATGGTTGCTCATCTCAGCAACCTCGGCAAGGTCAGACTACTGTCCAGAATGCTTCCCCACCAGCCGCAGCCCTTCCTCCCTCTTTGGACCATTCCATGGTTGAGCTCCAGCTAATTCACGATCATCGGACCACCTCTCTATCGGGTTCTTCGGCATCTCTTGCCCACACTGGTGGTTCTACTGCTTTTGTCAGTCGTCACTCCCTGGCCTGGATGCTTGACTCAGGTATCAGACCATCTCAGGGATGATACAGGTATGTTATCCACCTACGATCCATATGTTGGTTCCTCAGCCATCACTGTCGTTGATGGATCCATTATCCCGATTGCGGGTTTTGATGCATGCTCCTTGAATTCATCTATTCACCGGTCGTTTATGGCACATGTGCTCGAAGTTCTTTTAACCTTCTCTTCATAAGTAAGCTTACAAAGAACTTCAATTGTAGTGTCATCTTTACTTCTTTTGTTGTTGGGTTTCAGGAGTGGACGATGAACCGAGAACTTGGTAGAGGCCAGCTTCAGGAGGGGGTATACATGTTCAATGAACTGACATCAGTCGCCAACACCTCTCTCTCTACTCGTGCATTGGACCTTCATTCTTGGTGGGGACATACACCCATCTCCGCCATTCATCAATTTTTTCCTGATATTAGTCTGCATGTTTCCTTTCAATAAGAGTTGTGTAAATTTTCGAAACATCATCGCACTTCATATCTTCTTCGAGTGGTTACACGGGCCTCCAAACACTTTGATTTGGTTCATTCAGATGTATGGGTCTCTGTGTCGTCTCGAGTCACTTGGGGTGTAAATATTATATATCTGTCATTGATGATTTTTCGCGAATGACTTGGTTGTACCTTCTTCGTTATCGGTCGAAGGTGTTATCTACTTTTCAGACATTTTACCATGAGATTCATACCTGGTTCTCCATCTCTATTAAATATCTCTGCTTGGACAATGGGCGAGAATATTTTTCCACTCCCTTTCAGCAGTTTCTCAAGGCGAACGACATCATTCATCAGACATCTTTTCCGAATACACCTTAGCAGAATGGAGTGGCAAAGCGGAAACACCACCATATTCTGGATACTGCTTGTGCCCTCCTCATCCACCGGTAGGTGCTTCTTCTCTTTTGGGGGGATGTCATCCTTACTGCTACATACCTTCTCAATCACCTTACTTCTTCTATCCTTCAGGGGGAAACTTTGTTTCGGACTCTGTTCTCCTCTCTCCCTCCTCACTCTCTTTCACTCCATGTGTTTGGATGTCTATGTTTATGTTCGTGACACTCGTCTCAACCTCTTGAAGCTCTCTCCCAAATCCCTTCGTTGCATCTTCATCGAATATTCACGCACTCAGCGCGAATACTGATGCTTCTCTCCAGACTTACGGTGATATATCATCTCTGCTGACGTATCATTTGTTGAGAGCTCTCATTTCTCTCTTCCTCCCCATCCAGATACCACCATCAATGATTGTCTTCCTCTCATCATCTACCCCCTCTGGTGTCTCCCCCTGCTAATCACCGGTTTGGTACTGTCTACTCACGCCGCTCATCGACTGTGTCCCCCGTCCAGGCTGAGGATACCACCGACCCAGATTCGTCCGATGCTCCTGCCCCGGCACCAGACGACTTGCCCATTGCACTCCGGAAAGGTACTCGTTCTTGCCAGGATACTCCTCTCTATACATCTTCCTACAAAGTTCTTTCCGCTCTGGAGACGATATCTATTCCCCGCACAATTGGTGATGCGAAATCTCACTCGAGGTGGCTACAAGCGATGCGGGATGAATTACAGGCTCTAGAAGACAGCCATATTAGGGATCTAGTCCCCCTTCCGGCAGACAAACAGGCGGTCGAGATCAAATGGATTTATACAATCCGTCTCAATGCCGATGGCACACTCCATCGCCTCAAAGCTTGACTTGTGACGAAGGTCTTTGCACAGACATATGGTATCGACTATTTTGATATCTTCTCTCTAGTTGCAAAGATAACATCGTTCCGATTATCCATCTTTTTGATTGCTCATCATCATTGGCTCCTTCATCAACTAGATGTCAAGAATGTCTTTCTCCATGGCTTTCTTGAAAAAGAGGTGTATCTGCAGCAACCCCCAGGATTTCGTGCCTTCAGAGCCGACTCCCATTTTTGTCGACTTTGTCGCTCTCTTTATGGCCTCAAGCAGACTCCTCGTGCTTGGTTTGGCCGATTCAGCACCGTCGTCACCGCATTTTGGCTCTCTCAAAGTATGAAGAAACACACCGTCTTCTACCATATGACGTCCTCCGGTTGCATCCTGCTGGTGGTGTATGTTGATGATATCATCATCACTGGGAGCGGCTCAACTAGAATCGTCCAACTAAAGGGACATCTTCGCCACCACCTTCACAACAAAGATCTTGGTCCACTAACATACTTCCTTGGCATTGAGGTCTCCCGTTCTACGAACACCATCTTTCTCTGCCAACAGAAATATGCCTTGGACATCTTGTAGTATGTGGATTTGACTCAGACAACTGTCGTTGACACTCCTCTTGAGTCTAGGGAACAATCCCTCTATGACAACACAAAACTCTTTTCTCACCCAGAAAGTTATCATTGTCTTGTGGGAAAACTCAATTATCTCACCATGACACGTCCAGACATTATCTACGTTGTTAGCAAAGTGAGTCAGTTCATGGAGCATCCGACCAAATCACAGTGGGATGTTGTCCTCCGCATTGCCAAGTACATCAAGAAAGACTCTGTCTGTGGTCTTCGGTACTCACATCACGATCATTTGAATGTTGAAGCCTCTTGTGATGCTGACTATGCTGGTTGTCTTGCTACCCGGAAGTCTACTTTTGGGTTTGTTGTTTTCTTGGCAGGTAACCTCATCTCTTGGCGCAGCAATCATCTCCAGATCTGGTGCAGAGTTTGAATATCGTGTCATTGTCACGGTCACTACTGAGATCATTTGGCTTCGTCATCTCCTCCATGAGTTTGGCTTCCCACCGCAGACGTTTGCTGATATCTTGTGTGACAATTAGGCAACCACGAAGATTGCTTCTAATCTCATCTTCCATGAACGAACGGAACATATCAAGGTGGACTGCCACTTTCTTCATCATCATCCCTCCCTCCCTCCCTCCCTCCCTCCCTCCCTCCCTCCCTCCCATGTTAGATATGTCTTTCGACGCTGGACGTCAGCCCCTGACCTATGGAGGCGGGCTTGGGGTAGTTGCGGCTCGAGCCCCGTTGGGTCGGTTCTTGAAACGCAAAAGCAGCCAATCCAAAATCATAGCGACTGCTTAAGGCCATACAACGATCAGTGAAGACGGCAGACCTTGAAGGACACTCTCAATCAACAAACCCCGGATGTTGCTCCATATATATCTTGTCAAGAAAGTCATAGAGAAAGCCATTCTTGACATTCACCTGATGGAAAGTCATAGAGAAAGGTGTTCTTAGGCACAGGCGAAAAAGTGACAAAGTAGTCAATGTCATAAGGTTGAGTGTATCCATTCACAACCAAGTGAACCTTTAGATGATTAAAAGTGTCATAGCGACTGCTTAAGGCCATACAATGATCGGTGAAGACGGCAAACCTTGAAGGACCCCCTCAATCAACAAACCCCAGATGTTGCCCCATATATATCTTGTCAAGAAAGTCATAGAGAAAGACATTCTTGACATTCACCTGATAGAAAGTCATAGAGAAAGGCATTCTTAGGCACAGGCAAAAAAGTGACAAAGTAGTCAATGTCATAAGGCTGAGTGTATCCATTCACAACCAAGTGAACCTTTAGATGATTCAAAGTGTCATCAGCATTGACACACACAGTATAGATCCATTTGCATCCACCAAGCCGCTTAGTGGAGGGGAGATAGACAATATTCCATGTAGCCTCTAAAGCAAACAATTCATCCTGCATTGTAGAGACCTGATATTTGCCATGTAATACTTTGAAATATTTCTATATATATTTTCAGAGCTAGACATTAAGATGGCGTGCGATTCCGAGACCTGGTGTGCCCGAAATTAATTTTATAAAAATATTAAGTATATTTTATACTATGCGTGCGAAGAAAACGAAATAAATCTTAAACGGAAGCTCGAATCAGAAATCCGAGATCACGGTTGAGTCCGGAACGTAACATTTACCTTAAGTGGGACATAATTTTTGTCAGTGCGGATCTTCTGTAGAAAAAGCAACGGGAGACGTAACCGTACATAAAATAATTAAATTATTTTATTTTATTTCGAACGTTGTTTAGAATAACTCTTGAACGGGGACTTTGATTGAAAATTTGAGACCACCATTGAGTTCGTAATTGAGTGTTTTACTGAAGCGCGACCTAAAGTGAGAAGGCGTGGCATGTTCAGATCCCACGATCGTTGGAGGTGCGGTTAACCCTTGACCTAATTTCTAATATAAATAGGTCATTATGATTTTTGGATTAGGGTTGCCTCATAACCCTCCCACCGCCGACGGAGATCTCTCCCTTCCTCCCTTTGGCAAATCATCAACTAACCTTCGACGAATCGTAGAGGAAGCATGGCGAGCGTGTTCATCAACCACGAACGAATCGATTGGGAATACGAGAACCAAGGCGCGGGTCTTCGACTATCAGAGTGGAACCCCCCATCAGCATGGTTGCAGGTCCTCTACGACTACTACTAGAGTGGAACCCCCCTTACGCCCTAGGGTGTGGGACCTCTACTTCAAGTTGCACCAACCGGCTATACGAATCAGTGACGACACATGGTTTGACGTACCTTTGGATTTGCGAGAAAGAGGGGCGCTTTCCCGACCAAGACGCGTCCTTGTGACGCGACTTAAAACCGTACGGGCGAGTCAGTTCCACCCAAAGCGGATAGTATCAAGGTGTGGTGATTAAGCCTCTTTGACTTGCGTGTTCAGGGCAGACATGTGGGATGCTGGGCATCATTGATAGACTTTACCTTGGAACTGTTGGCGACTCTTCTTCTTAGGTTGAGTTGTGAGAGAGATCCTCTTACTCTCTCATTTGGGTTTCTTTTGACTGAGTATATATCCTATTTCAGAACCCACTCCTTGGGTTTGGATTGCTCTCCTACCAAGAGAGGCGAAAACACGCGGGGTGTGTCACGTGTTTTTCGTGTCTAACTTCTCATGGTTGGACGAGTCTACTCTCCTACTATAGGGTAGCGAAGACTCAATGAGAAGTTCATCTTCTCACCATTTCAAGCTCCCTGTGTTTGGATAAGTTTACTTCACTCTATTGTTGGGCTGAGCTGCACTCTTTCATTGTCCCTTGTTCTTTCTATTATATTCTTTTTCTATTGTATCTCTTACTGCTCCCTCTTCAGCTTTTGGGGCGTCCAACTGGGTATGTTTATACTCACCTCCGGATGGGATTTGTCTGCACGTATTGTACCATATGCAGACGACGGACAGGTTTGATCGTGACTTCAGAGGAGCTTAGGGATACGGGTGCTTGGACCGCGTATGGTGGTCGTGGCTTGGGATCCAGGAGAGCATGGCTCCCTCAGCTATTTTACTTTTCCAGTTTCTGTCAGGTTGGGACACTTTTTTGGTTTGGCGTGTATTTTGCCCCTTTACTTTTCAGTTTACTTTACCGTACTTGTACTGTTTAGCGGTCCATGCATCTTTGGCTTATTTATACCAATGTTGTATCTTTTATTTCCTTTCCGTCTGCACTTATTAATCGAGTTGGCTGTGTGTGTACTAGTACTTAGGCAAAGGCCTCCCCGAGTTTATTGTGTCTTGGTACTTGTCGCCACCCCCTGTACTAAGCTCTCTTTTCCTTCAACGGACAGAGCCTCCACATTTTGAAGCTCCCCTTGACGCTTAAAGTAGGATTTGAGATATCTTCTTCGTTCGATCTCCGATTCAAGCGTCACTCGTCTCATTGGATCCATATCAGTGAGTACTCGATTTCTTTTTAGTCGTTCTTCATTTCCTTTGGTATCAACTACGCTATTTAGGTGCAAACTAATATGCCATAATTTCAGGTTCTTCGTTTGTTCATCATTTTTCTCCTGATCTGAGCCGAATCAGAAGTTGATACTGGACGAGCACTTTACTACCGAGCTACGGTAGGTGGTCTATACTTTTTTCGTTGGTTTTGGTGCTTTATAAACATAGTTGTCGTTGTGCCGCCCACCGGACTTTCCGGTGCGGCCCCGAAATTGAAATGATAAATAGAATTAAATAGAATTTGACCTATTAGGGATGCCTTATGTTCCTTTGAAATGAGTTAGGGGTTGTTGTCCGAACCAAAGGCCACCCATGGGGTGAGCCATATGAATTCACCTTGTTTATGCCTTGTTAAATCATACATGGGATGTGTTCTCATGTTTGGCTAGTTAGAGGAAGCTTAATTACAATTAAATTGAATTGAACTGGTTGAATAGGGCATGGGTTGCCTCCTTTACATGTTAATGCTTTCGATTAAGTGTTTTATATGGAACCTATTTTGCCCAAGTGACTTTGTTAGCAATTTGATAAATGAGTGGGTATACTCATTGGTTGCCTTTGAATGCGAATTGTGGTTAATTAGTGGGTATACTCATTGGTTGCCTTTGAATGCAAATTGTGGTTAATTAGTGGGTATACTCAAGGATTGTGAATTCACCTTGTTTCTCCTATGGGTCTTGAACGCGGTAGTGGACGCCTTGGATAGAGTATGCTCCTTGCGTCTTGATTCTATGGGATGTTCTGGGCATTGCCACCTCTTGGATCTGACTTGCTTGGTCTCGCGTAGGACATGTTCGGTATGACATGCTCCTAGGATTCCAACCAGTGCCTAAACGAGTTTCTATCGAGATGCTCCTGGGACTCGACGAGGATGTCTTGGTCTTCAACACCTTGGATTCGGCCCTTCGTGGTCTAACACTTGATTGTACAGCATGGCCGTGGGAAATGTGACATGTGTGATGATACAGCTCTGTTTTGGATGTTCTCACTCTTCTGATTATACGGCAAGGTCATGGATGACTTAATATATGTGGGTGTACGGCAAGGCCGTGTTGGTTATTTCTGTTTGATATAGATGTCTTGTTAGGAGCTTGATACTTGTTTTGCAGGGGACCTTGAGAGGTTATTCGGTATCACTTGCTTAGTAGTAGATCTGTCATGGGCACTTTACATTTATTTATTGTTTTACTGTTTTACTTGCACACTGCTAGCTTGTTATACTGCACAGATCTTTCGGTGGTTACCAACTGGGATTGTATCTCACGCCCTGTTCGGGCCGTCATTGAGTACCCGAACAGACTATTTGGATGCAGGTAGAGACCGGGGCAAGCGCCCTCAATTCAATGCTTGATTTTGTTCCATGCTTAGAAGCAGGGGGGCAAGGGACCAAGCTGAGGCTCGTGGTTTTTTGGAGATAGCACTTTTGGTCTTTTTGGTATTTTGGAAATTGTATTGTATTGTATTGTTGTGTATCTGTTTTGGTTGCTTTCTTAAACACGACATGTCCCATCATTATGTATATGAAATGACTACTGGGTTTATTGTTATATCAGTCTTTCGGTGTTTATTTCTTGTTTGGTTATTATACTACTTCTGTTACTTGTTGGTTATTCATATTCGGTTGTGTTACACTCTAAAAATGGGGGCATAGTCTTCCACGGACACACCCTAAGCTCTTGCTGTTAATTGGCAGCCTTTAACGTTTAGGGAGATGCGTTTGAGGCCATGTGGTAAATCGAGCTCGGGGCACTGTTGAGTGACATCTGAGTCCGGGAAGTTACAGTGCATGTTTGGACGTCTAGTGTAAATCCACCCAAATCGAGACCTACTTCCCGGTGAAGAGGGAAGTGTGGGTGGTGGAGGTGTGAGAGAATATGGAAGGGAAACCTCAAGATTGAGAAGCGAGGGAGATGGGGAGAGATGCTGGCAAGGAAAAAATGGAGGACTCATTTTGGTCCGAGAGTAACCAAAAAATATGCACTTGAGCAAAAGCATCTAATTTGGTAATATCGGGGTGAGTATCACGGACATAACACACATATCCAAATATACAAAGAGGTAAGGGATATAGAGACAGCTGAAGGAATTAAGCATGAAAAGGTGTCTCCACCTGAAGAATGAAAGAGGAAAGGCGATTAATGAGATAGGTGGCAATCAGAATGGTGTCGCTCCAGAATATGGTAAGAACTTTCAACTGAAAGCGAAGGGTTCGAATAGTGTCCAACAGATGACAGTTCTTGCGTTTGGAAACGCCATTTTGTTGGGGTGTGTCGGAGAAAGAACTCTGATGTATGATACCTTGGCCATCAAGAAAAGACTAGAAAGAGCCAGAGAAGTATTCACGACCTTCATCAGAACAGAACGTTTTAAGGGTGGCCAAAAAGAAGGTTTGGATTTCATGATAAAATGAGAGAAAAATGAAAAAGATTTTGGATCATTGTTTTTACAAATAATCCCAAGTCAAATAAGAAAAATCATCGATGAAAGTAACAAAATAATGATGACCTTGTTTACTTGGAACAGGGTTAAGCCCCCATACATCAAAATGAACTAAATCAAAAGGGCCTGAAACATTCGAGAGCACCCAGGGAACACAGTTGACCCGGTAATGCTTGGCGTAATGATAGGACTCACAATCAAAAGGAGAAACAAGACGCAGGATGGTCGAGTCGGTAGTGAAGTTGGAGGGCCGGAGTAGAAAGCATGGAGCAATCAAGAGAGATCAGTCAAGCATGTACACACCACCACGGAATTAGCCATTACCAAGCACATGAATCGTCAAAAGCTCTTGAAACAAAATCATGGTGAGATGATGGTTCGGCTCTGTAAATCAGCATCAAGTTTGTTAATTGACAGTAAGCTTGCTAATTGACAATAAATTAAATGGACTACGTAAAATAAGGGTCACTGAGAAGAGTGTCGAAGTGGATAAAACCGGACAACTCTCATAAACATCAATCTGAATTAAGGATCCATTTGCAACAATGATAATCCCGTCAATCGAAATAGGCCGGTAAGACTAAAGAACACCATCATTCCCAATAAGATGCTCAGATACACTAGAATCAAGAACCCAATTAGTGGATTGTTGGGAAAGACTAGTAGTAAGGCTATCACCATGAGCCACAACTACGTTAGAGGATGTTGAAGTGCGCTAAGACTGGATGAGCCAACACCCATCAAAAATATCAATTGTGTGTTGAATGTAATGAGTTTGGAAGAGCACCTAAGCAGAACAAAAACGATCGGGGATCAGAGAATCATCGAGGCAACCATGAAGCAGTCAACAAGTATCAATGGTGTGATAATCTTTACCACAATGAATTCAATGCTTGTTGGGAAGGGACCGACCACGTCTGTCAGAACATCTACCACCACGAGTGTTCCCACGGGAAACCATCGCAACACGATCAGAAGGATCGTCAATGACCAGTGGTGAAGGATGACCGACACGAATGAGACGGTTACAAACCAGCGAAGGATGTAAAGCAGTAGAGCTGGCTAACATCTTTGTGACAGTAGTCGAGAACTCCTAAATGAGAACCTAGAGTAAAGAGAATAAAAATAAGTGGCCACACTACGTCCTGGACTCCTCAGGATTCTGTGTAATCGGCCATAAATCGTTGATTTCATCAACAACAGATTTCCACTCATTATAACATGGTGAAATTAAACTAAAACCTTGCTAGAGTGTGAAGAGCAGATGAAACAAATTCGAGATATGCAAAAGATTATCAGTCTTAGAAAACATCAATAATAAGGAATATCACAATTCCTTGCTGGTATTGGCAATCTTGGCATTGAGCAATTCATAGAATTAAGCAGTATGGAAAAAATAGTTGTTCTGTTGTTCCCTTTGCCCGAAAGGCCCATCCCTTTAAGCATGATAATGTCTTCTTCTGTATAATGAAATTGGTGGAGTCAAGACGCTCATCCACCAGACGGGTCGAAGCAGTTATAGTGTCCAGAAGGGAGGAAGAGGAAGGGGAAGCCATGTTGCAGAACTTGAACACTTAGTCATAGCGGGGGTGGCGGATCATAAAGTACTAGGATGAATGCAGACGGACAATTGCAACGGAAGAGACATGGCTGGACAACACAGTAACGGTGTAAATCTAGCGGGTTTGGAGGGCTGGATGGCGCATAGTGAGGCGTTACGATGATGGAAGCGCACGTAGTGGCGCGACGAGCAGGGCACGCGGCGAGCAAGGGGGCGCAGCGGTGCGAGGCGCGCGGTTCGCACACAAGGGGGGATGATGGCGGCGCAAGTCGTGTAGGAAGGGGGGGTGCGATGGAAACCCTAGCTCTTGTGCGACAAAACTTTAGCCAAAAAAAAATTTAGAAGAAAAATAGGACCTGCTTTGATACCATGTAGAAATGAGGCATCAGAAGGCCAGCCATTTTATTCATAGCAAAACAAATACAAGAGATGAGCGGTAAATAGATAATTCCAAATGACCGGGAATAGGATAAGTCTATTCGAACATAAGTATCTCCAATAGAATGAAATAAATACGAGAAGATTGTCTGATCCCCATAAAATAATTTTCTCCATCACAACAAGTGGTGAGGACTTTGTGATTTAATTGCAAGTTACATTCGTCATAAATATACCTGCTACTTTGATATAAGATCAGCTAAAATACAGTTTCTAATCGCATGTTGTGGATCTGAAAGCAGGTGTAATTAACACTCACCAACTTCCTCAGACAATCATTTAATGTGATCTAAACAATCATCCTTAGACCGTTAATTCCTTAACTGTTAATTGTTCCTCTGAAGATATTCTTTAACAGTTTCGTCATTTGTTAACTATTCATGAAGCTAAAAGTTTATATATGCATTATTCACTTCAATTGATGTTGACTTGGCTTTTACTTGCTACTTGACTGAAATATGTTTAAGTTATGTTTTAATTATGGGTTTGATGAAGTCCTTTCTTTAACATGGTAGCCATGTGAATTAGGTTAAGATCATTTAAATAATTTAGCTTATGCATGGCTAAAAGACTTTGGTTATTTCACTGACCAGTTTTTTATGCTTAATTAGAATTTCAAATAAAACAACTTTGTTGTGGTTCACCACCAGGCCAAGACATAAATTACACTCGATTGAGGAGTTGCTACAAGATTAGTTACATCATTAATTTTTGTACCAATCAAGTCACTTAAATCTTTCAAAATATAAATTTTAATGATTGCATTAACCTAACGCCAAAGTTCACCCTAGCAAATAATTCTTTTTTAGTGAAATCTCTATTCCAACTATAGTTAGCCTATATCAGGGATTTAATTATATCCCTTATTGAATTTACTATATAATTGGTCGACGTTAAATATCTAGAAAATACTCTTGTTCTCTGTGAGATCAACTCTTTTACTAGCTACATATTCAGTTAAAAAAAGAAAAAATATAAATTCTATCGTTGTCAATCACCAACAGTCGCCAGCAAAATGTGTTCATATAATGTTTTTGATTAGTGATGATTATATATGGTGTTGCATATTATGAGGGAAGCAACAGAATAAAGGGAGGGAAAAAACTACAGAAAAAGAATCAAAGCCCAGATGCATAAAAACAGGCAAAGCCGCAGATTTATGAGAAAGAATAATCAATTAACAGACATCAAAACTTAAACCCACAACCCTAAATTTTGTTTACATTAATAATTACAATCGTCCCCCTTCTTCTCGCTTCACCACTAATCCTAACCCTATACAACATTTCATGATTGAAGCTCATCAGCGAGGAAAGATGAAGCTAAAATCTATGCTACAACATAAAAAAGAATTGAATTCAACTATAAGGGTTGGAGCTTTGTACATGAAATGGAGCAGTTCGGGCTTCAGCTTCGAGATCCCAACAGCATCAGTGGAGAATGAATGGTAGAATTAGAACAATTTGCTCATGTTCAATGTCTGATAAAAAATCCAGCAAATCCCAGCACTGGAAGAACTGAAGCCAGGTTCGTCATAAATTCTGTACAGAACCGTAAGTGAGATCATGATCACCTGCCGTGCCATTTATGATGAATAATATAAGTGCATCATAATCGACCCATCCATCACATGCATCAACTGTAAGATCCGAAAGCCTTGTCAAAAAGCCACTGCATTTAATCTTTCTCAAATCACCTGTCATGATCCCATGAGTGATGGAGGGCTTATCTCATGTGTTGTATGTGATCCATTTGCCTTTGATCAAGAAGAAAGAAACAACTGCAAGTGGCCCCCTTCGCAGTATAATGGGAAATCAGCTTCCCATGCCAGAAGTGTACAGAAACCAACTGCCAACTATTTTACATTCTTCTTTGTTAGGTTAATTCCCTTGGCTTTTTCCACATCAGCCTCCTTCACTGCTTTTTTTCTCTCCGACTCTGCCTGTTTGCAGTTCTCACCATGTGCCTTTTGGAAAAGCCTCACAAAATTGAGTAGGGTGGCAGTAACTGCACACCAATAACAGCATTATATTCAACACAAAACAGCACATGATTGCAAGTGGGATGAATTATGTTGAATATACAACTCCAAATGGTAGGCTCAGCAGAATGAAATATCGAACAATAAGACGGGGTTTGGTTTTAGAAAATGTTTTGTGTTTTTGTCTTCTAAAAATGAATTAGATTATATAAATGAAAACCCATTTTTGGAAAATGAAATTAGAGATTTTTGGAAGACAGAAAAAAAATTGTTTTCATGTTTCCCAGTAAATGAAAATGCAAGAGGTAAACCACATAATTTTCCTTCACATTTGTAGAAAATAAAAACAAGAAACACTTTCCAAAACCAGACACAGCCTAAACATAAATAATTTCAGTAACTCCAAATGATGGCCATAAGGTATCCTCTTCTCATCAGCTCTGTGCACACCATGAAAAAATGATTAACAATTAAGCATAGGATAATCATCTCTTTACATATCCAATATCTTTTTGAGGTATTATGACACCTTGAGATTCAAAAATAAATGGTAAATCAAATGCCATTTTTCAATTCTTGTCGCCAGATTTTTGTAAAAGTTGAACAGTAAGAGATCAGGTGAGGCGTGAGGACCAGCTACATACAAGCAAAAATTGTGCAGTGAAACAAATTATTTCAGAACGCCTTATCTAAGAATAAATAAAAGATCTGGAGAAAGGGATACAACAAAAAATTCAAGTGTTAGCACCTTCACTTATCTTAATTGTATGGTATTGGCATCAGAAACAATAGGTTAGCACCTTCACTTATCTTAATTGTATGGTATTGGCATCAGAAACACTAGGTTATCACCTTCACTTATTTTAATTAAATGGTATTGGCATCAGAAACACTAGGTTATCTTTAAGTTGTCACAATCTCTATCACTCCACGCACTAGCGAAAGATATTTGAGGTGCTGATTACCAATAAAATCCTTGCATATTTGTGCAAAGATAAAAAAAGAGATGAAATTGGGAGTGGGTATATTTTAAGTAAAAGTACAGGGTAGTTCCCATTCAGGAAAAGTTAACTGAATCTCACCTAAAATGGATTGAGCATGTAAAGAGAACCCATTGGAATCTCCAACAAGAAAAATAAAGAAATTATATGAGGTTTCGATAATAAAAATTAATGAAGACCTAACAAAATTCAATGAGAAGTAATTAGAAGATAATGGGATCATCTAAAAAAAACATCGCTCAAATGGACAGCATGCAGGGTCCTCGCCAATTACTAGAAAAGGTTCAATGGCATCATCTAAACAAAAAATTGCAGTATAATGAACGAACATACCATTAAAAACTCCTAAGAGGATACCAAGATAATGAGATTCACCAATTACCTTGCTCAAATGGGCAGCGTGCGGGGTCCTCACCAAAATAATAAGCAAGTGCATCTGCATTTCTACCCTGTCCCCAAGCCCCATGGCACCACCAAAACAACTAAAATTAGAAATAAATCATCTTGCAAAGCTATTTAGGTTACGTTTGGTACGAATGAAATCTTTCTGATGGAAACTAAAAAGGCATGGGAGATGGAATGAAAAGAGATTAGTAAGTAAATAGTTTTGTTAGGTATGCATGGAAAATGTGTGATGAAATATGTTAAATAATATAAATATATAATAACAAAATAATAATAATAATAATAATAATAATATAATCTTTCTTCGTTGTTTAAGTTGAAGAATGAATGGACATTCAACCCAAATTGAAAAAATCTTGATTTCCATAAATGATAAACCTAACAGTCCCTCCGTCTCTCACTTTCTCTCACATCAAACATGATTTCTGGTTGTTCTATCACCCATTCCTTTCCCAAACCATTGTTTCATCATACCAAACGTATTCCTGGTATCCCAAAGGTGCAAGGAAATCAGCAGATTACCGCCACTGCATACAAATTTGTGACTGACGCCACTTCTGCCTCAGTAGCACCAAGAAATTCTTTCAGCGTCTGAAATCAAAAACAACACACAAATCCAGACATACACAAAGAAAACTTTATCAGGGAAAATATAAGTAGAACCAACACAACAATTATTCTACAAAAGAAAACATGAAAAGGAGAAAAATAAGTTAAAATAAGGGTTTTTAAATTAATGGGCATTTGAATTTCGTCGTTAGGTGATGCAATTCAGAGAACCCAAAAGCCATCATACAAATAAATAAATTAAATAGGTAACAAAACCACATACATTATGGAAAACTTTAGATACAGGGCCATCGTTCCCAGAAGCAATTAGCTCCTGCTTAACCTTTTCCAATCCTTTGATAATAGCTTGCATCTCTTCAGCTAAAGTCTTCAGCTGTATCTGCAATGATGCCAAATACGAATTTGTAATAAAAAAAATCAAGGCAATAATTGCCACATTTAAATATATATATAAGGTGGAAACCTTTGATGCAGCCTCTAAACTGACTAGGTCCACGTGGAAATCCAGGAGTACTGGGGACTTTGTGGCCAGTACCTGAGGTAAAAGAAAACAGGGAAAAATGGAATTTTGAAGCCCGAGTAAAAAATAAAAATTGAGACATTATCAAATAGAATCTCCACAAGCATATAAATGTTCAAAAATAAATCCAACGAATACAGAACTTGGTGATAGAGCACACATAAATCCGTTCAAGGAGCGTGCATTATGGTAACCTAACATCAGGCACATGCTTGAGAAAAATTTAAGGTTCTGTAATTTAAGGTGCAGCCTAGTGGTTTTGTAAGCGCAATAGCTTCTTTGTTTCTTTGCAATCCCCCTCCCCAAGCTATTGTAATATTAATAGTGTATGGGACAACAAGTACCCAGGGAGACTCGACCCTCAGACCTCCCGCGAGACCTGCAGAGACAAAACCACTAGGCTGCACCTTAAATTACAGAACCTTAAATTTTTCTCGAGCATGTGCCTGATGTTAGGTTACCATAATGCACGCTCCTTGAATGGATTTATGTGTGCTCTATAGGGGTGAATTAGTGTATCTAATTTTTTTCTTTTATAAACATTGTGAGGTTAAAGGGTTTAACTTTATTAAACCAGAATTAACCCTAACTGGATCCTTATACATCAATCAACTGATTTAATTGATTCTTTACAAATGGAATCAAAATTAACACCCAGAATCAAAAATAAATATATCATTACAATGTTTTAACATAAACAGACTCAATACAAAGTGTACATAAGAATTCAACAATCCGAAGATATAACACAAATGTCAATAGAATCAAATCAATCAGAACATTTCAGAAGCACATAACCGAGCAAAACAAATGTAATAAAGAACCCAATACAGAGGTATGTGAGAGATTTTCAAGTGGTTTGGTCTAGAAGACCTACATCCACAGTGGGTATTGATAGGAATGTGGGTTTGCGGTTGTTGTGTAGGGGGGCGGGTTGGGATATTGGTTAATGTCAGGGGTAGTCTTGTAATCTGTTATTAGTAGTTGGGGTTGTAGGAAGTAGTTGGAGTTGTTAGCAGTGGTTAGGGTATTAATTAGAGGGGAGAGGCTGTAGGGAGGGGGCTACGAATTGTATTTGTAGTTTTGGCTTCCGCTGGAAGATTCGGAGGGTTAGGCCTCGGCCTGGGTTGCGGCGTCTCCTGGGAGTTCTTCTCCTTCTCCATTCCTTCCTATCCTCCATCTCTACTTCTTCTTCTTCTCTAATCTCTTGTAATTCCAGTTCGTTACAGTTGTATAAACAATAAAATTTCATTGAGTCTCTCTCTCAGACCTATCAATTGATTGTTGCATTGGTGTAGCCCGATTTGTTTCGGATGATGATTGGGTTGAATGCTTCCGACCCATACTGTGCACCGACAAGGCACTATAGCAATGCGGACTTTGGAGTCAACAATTTTGTAGGCTCCTTAACTTTCACCCGTCGTCCACTATAACACTTTTGACTTGTGTGGCCACCTTTCACTGTAGCGATGGACTTCCTGTGCGGTTGGTGGAACAATGAAATATTTTCCTCCTTTTTAACCCATTTTGGGCTAGGGTTTAGTTAATGATAGAGAACCCCGAAACTCCTTGTAAAATTATGCTCCCGAATCATAGTGAAATTTTGTCGCTTCGTGGACGTAGGGATTATTCTCAAACCACATAAATCTTTGTGTTCTCGTTTTATTTTTTTCCCTTTCACCTTTATGTGATCCGTTTTTCGCTTCGTTGCTCCAGATGTTTTCCACAACATTGATGTTTTCATTGAGTTTGGAGAGAGAGATTCTTGAAGACAGAGGAACTTGAATTCAAGATCTGGTTTGGACGCACCGAAAGCAAACGACAGGAGACGAATCGCAGCAATAAATAACGCCTCACACTTTTGCAATCACCTAACAGTGGTAGAGAGAGAGAGAGAGAGAGAGAGACTCTCGCAGAAGTCTTAGTTGTTGGATGACTACGCAGATGGAGAATAGAGTCACGACTCTAGAAACGAGAGTTTTGGCACTATCGACGAATGTACCAGAGTTGACGAAGAAAGTATCGAAGCTGGAGACGATGGTGACAAAGTTGTATAAGGCTCGGACTAAGCAGAACAAGCTCTAACTAGACCAACACAGTAATATGAGACACTGGCGGTACAGAAGCTATTTGATTATGATCCGAAACAGCCAGTTGAGTCCATGCACGTGAAGACTGTGCTTTCCGATCATGAACTTTATTTGTTACATCGCCTTCTGTAGTAGTCGAAGTACCACGTCCGGAAGGAGTGGAGGCACGGGCACGAGCTCTTGAAGAATTTTATGTCCGACGCGGTATGTCACATTCTTTGAATTCTCATACCGCAGAAGTAACAAGATTGTCTACGGACTTGCATAAGAAAGAAGTGACCAAACCTGGCATTCACATCTGACTGCATACTCTTGGTTTTTCAAGACTCATGCATGACATTTCCAAATTGAAACAGCAACGTGTGGTGTAGGTTCTGTTGCAGCCGTCCATACAGGTTCACAGCAAGGAGCATCGAGATTTAAATCTGGAAGCTTGACAAGGTTAGTTCTGGTTTTACATTTCCTCTGGCAGTGGAAGTGCTAAAACTACCAGTTTCGGCCATTGCACAACCTTGGCGATGAGAGGTAGAGAATGTTTCACTTCCTCCTAGCTCTAGACGTGTTGTCTGTTCTGAGCCACTTGAGGTTCTTCTTTCTGTTTTTCAACTTGCAGCGATACAAAATACATGCATGGAGGACTTACGGTCTAAGGCTAGGTGATTTGAGTTGCCAATTTTCTCAAACCTATTCCTCAAAATGGTGTCATTCCTAATGCTATGTTTGAACCACAACTTCCTTGAGCAGAGCATGTGCAGGATGAGGATTGGTTGAGGCCAATAGAACTGGGTCAATTGGGTAACTGTTGGTTTTTTACTATTAAACCAGTTTTGACAAAGGGTGAATGGGTCCCTGTTGTTATTGATAACTGGATTCCATGCAAATCTCTTGGTGGACGAGCATTTTCCGTCAGTCGGAAGAGACAAGCGCAATAAATCTCTCAATTGGAAAAAGCTTATGCTCAATTGCAGGAAGTACACTTACTCGAAGTCGAATCAATGATTTTTGTTAAAAAAAATCATCAGGAATCATACTGGAAACGATACCCACCAACATTTCCCGTAGAGGATCATGCTGTTGTGGGAGGTGAAGAAATATCATGGACTGTGAGGGGCAGCACCATGGGAGCCACCATCGTGGGCTTGCTCTTTTATCTGTCTTCAGGAGTGTAAAAGCCCAGATCCTTCTAGCTCATTCCTTTGCATGTTTCTGAGTTCCATGGTGCTTGGAAGAAGCCTAGAGCAAGATCGGTGGAGTTTGGGAGCTGAAATCTTGTTGCAGGAGAAGTTCACGGCGTGAACTGTAGTTCACGACATGAGAGTTCGGTTCGCATCCCGAATAAGAATTCATGGCCCGAGAAGGGAAATACACGGGGTGTGATTCGGGACATGAACCGTCACTTCATGACGTGAAAGGGTGGAGGATCGGCTTCGATGAATCTGTATCTGAAAACTCACAACATGAATTGATCCAAGTTTATTGGATCGAGGTGACGCGTTTTTCGACGAGTTTTAAAACTCGAGCCATTCACGACATGAATTACCCATTCACGCCGGGAATTACCCATTCACGCTGTGAATCTGCGTTTGGCAATGTGCCTATAAATCTAATCGCATCCTCAGTTTTATGAGAAACCCTCTTATTCTCTCCCAACTTTAGGCAGCCAGAGGTGCTTCTTCAGGGTGTTTTGAAGCTCTTTCGGTAAGGATTGATTTTCAGCCTCCTGTGTTCGATTTGTGGTGATTTGATGTGAGTTTTTCATCTTTTTCTTGTGGTTTCTTCTTCAATTGGTCTTGTTTCCTTCCGTATTATCTTCTCATGCTATTGGTTGATCTCCTTTGTTCCTAGAGAGTTCCTTGGTTGTTTTGTGACGCGACGTCCTTTGAGTGCTGCAGTTTCCTTACGGGAGAGGTGATCGAAGATCCGCGTTGTTTGGTTCTCGTTTGAGGGACGTTGAAAGCCTTGAGGTAGGGGATTTGCTGCTTCTCCTAATATTTTATGTGCAATCGTAACGTTATCATGTTTTAGCACTTTGGGTGACGGTTGAATCAACCATAATAAAGATTAAATCGAATTAATGAAAGAAATGGTTTATGGCTTTTAGCGATCGCATGTTTTCCGCCGTAATAACAGTTTGTCTCTTGTTTTGCTAAATAGTGTGCTATTTAGGTTTATGCTTTGTTAACATGTTTGTTATGCTTGGGTTTAGCATGTTAATTTGATGAAAATGGTAAAGAGCGTAAAGCCAGTGATATTAATAGAATTGTTCTTCCTTAAAGTTTGTTGAAACTGAAAGTTATGCTTGAAAGCATATTTAAATAATTTATAGCTTTTAATAGCTTGTCTTAAGTTACCCGTGGTTGTAACCAGTGATAAATGAATCAGTTAATTCAAGATGATAAAGAATCAGTTGTTTGATAAAGATAAATGTTTGGGGCTAAGCATGCTCGTTTGTTTTTAAAGGCTGGATGTCTTGGTTTTTAGGGCCTAGATGCCCTGTTGACTTTGATAATTTCTTGTTGCCTTGTGTGTTGCTCTGATGTATGTGACGTGATGTTAGCCTAAAATGACTGATCGTTTAATGAGATATGGGCAGGGAGGCTCGAGTTTGTGGCAGCAGTTGACGTCGGTGATGGCGGGACGGATGCATGGAAATATATGCATGCTGGTGTCGGGGATAGCAGTGGGATTGATGGATGGGTTGAAGCTAGGATTGTCCATTGTTGTGTTGAAATTTAGACTTGCTTGATAATGTAACTGCTTTAAAGGCTGAATGGTCAAGTTGTTTGTTTACCTGCATACCTTCCCCCACTCCTTGAGGCATCTGATTGTGCTTGGTTATGCATCTATTTTATTGTAGCTTAGGATGTTTCCTAGAGTACCTTGAATTATGGAATGATAATGATTAACAAATGTTTTAACCCATGGGTCGGTGCTTGAGTGGAATGCAATTAATGATTATCTTGTGGAATCGTGGAATCGGTTGGATTATGACTGGAGGGCATTAACTTCACTTGGTGGTTAATGAAATGTGAATGAAATAATGTTAATTAATGGCTAATGAATTAATTGACGTAATGAGAAATGTTAAAAAGAAAGAATTAATTAAATGAAACACCTTAAAATGTTTGTGTGCCGGTAGAATATCTAGTTCTTAACGATGGTAGCTGGTGTCCGAGAGACGATAGGTGCAGTTGAGTCTAAGACTAAATTAATGCCCATTATGTGATTTCATACGCTACTCCACACATGTCGGTAGGGCGACTGACACCCAGTTGAGCCTACATAGTGTGGTTGTGAGTTATATTATATCTTATATGTTATGTGATTTCATACCCTACCTCACCCATGTCGGTAGAGCGACAGACACCCAGTGGAGTCTGGGGGAGTGTTTTCTCCAACATCCAAGTTGGCGAGGAACAGATGGTTGACTACCATATTTGACTCTGCTCTCTTCTCCTAGTGGTATTATGTGTCAGTGTGCATGGTGGTTACCTTTCTCGTATATGTGTGTAGAGAGTTGTAATGGTTTGTGGTTATTTCACATACATGTATCTCCAAATATAGTATCTTATGGATTATTATAGGCATGGCGTGTATGGGTTGGGAAGACTTGAAGTATAATACACGACAAATGGGTTGTGGTGGCCCCCGGAAACTACTCGGTTACTATCTGGAGATGTGGCGTGGGATGATGAGATAATGTGATGCATGGGGTGCATGGTATGTGATGAGATGATGTGATGCACGGGGTGCGTGGTATGATACTGTAAATTACCATGTAAATTCAGAGATCCCTCTTACCCTCAAGGTGAGGAGAGGGCCTATATTTATAAAAAACTGTAAGAGGAAGTTACAAGGGAGGTTACAAAAGAAGTGGGGCAGGAAGTTACAAAGGAAGTGGGGCAGGAAGTTACCCATACTCCAACAGATACATTAGCCCAAGTGTCTTTGAGTTGGCTTACTTTTGGAGAGTGATGACTCGGGACATGTGACGTTGGAACAAAGTGGCAAACCAGTTGGCAAGAAGTGGCGGATACCTTCTTTTGATATTATATTATATGTTCACTTGAATACAATACTTGGTAAGAGATAGTCATGGTGAGGCTTAGAAGTTGGCATACCTGTTTAGATGACAAGTTAACTTCACTTGTTATTCAGTGGGTTTTAGCATGTTTTTTTATCTTCGGCACGAGAGGCTCTACGGAGGATCCTACTAAGTATGCATGTTATGCTCACCCTGCGTATATATGAACTGTTTTTCAGGTCCGCGAGAGCTGGTTGATGATCGGGCTAGACCTTACTAGCCCGTGAGTTGTTCAGAAGTTGTTTGGGCTTTAGTTGTCGCTGTCTAGGATTATCTTTTGGTACTTGTATTTCCTTTTTTACAGTTGTTTCAATTGTATGACATTACATGCATGTATCTGGGATCTCTTACTTTTATCTTGAGCAGGTGTTGTTGGGTGTTTTAATCTTATCTCTCCTTCCTCGCATTCTTTTAGATGGTGATGCCTCCCATTTGTTTGTATGATATACTCTCGGTGTTTGTCGCTAACTCGTGGCCTATTGGAGGCGGGTTTCGGAAGTAATTATCTCTCTTCTCTCATTGTCGGCTCATGAGGGGTACCAATATGTGTATTTAATGCATATATTTTAGGGTGTTTTAATGCACTGATTTTTGTAATATAATTGATATTCTTGATGATATTTGGATTGTTTAACTTTTGTGATTTGTGGCATGATACAACTAATATTGGGAAAAGGAATAGAAAAGAGGTAAGTATGAGAAGAAAAAGACACTTCGTGTCATAGCACAACACTAGGAAAAAGAAGGCATTACACGGCGTGAAAGAATTACAAGTCGTGACACTCCTCGAGATTTACAGAACTTGAAAAAGCCGTGAATACTTCAAGGCCCCGAACATTACACGTGAATCACTTACACGACGTGAAATTGTCAGGACGACCCAAAAACGACGAGGTTTCCACGCAACAGGTGGCGGAGACTGATTTTATGACCCTGATACCTCCCGGGATCACTTTTTGACCCATTATGATGCCATTTAATGTTGCACGAGCCCTTTGGGAGTATAAATATGGAACGAAGTTGTTGTTGCTAGAGAGAATCCGACCAAAGCTTGGACCAAGAAGCTACGGTGTGCAAGGTCCTCACCGGTTCGACGTCTCTGCTCTTTTCTTTATGTTTTCTTTTGCTTTCTTCCTTCTCTCTTACTATCTCATCACTAGGATGAGGGGGTAAATCTCGCCTTGTGCTAGGGTTATGTAACAAAAGGGAGATGATATCTGTTGGAGTCTGCATCCCACATCGGACTTGAGGTCCGGTGTGGTCTTTATGATTTATTATAAATACACCCCAAGGGCTCCTTAGGAGACACACCTTGGGGGTTCAGATCTCTCTCTTTTATTCCTCTACATGGTATCAGAGGAGGTTTTTTGAACCCCCAATCCCACCCTCCCTATTTTTTTTCCCCTTTCTTTAGGGTTTCCCCGTCGGGGGGGCGGCGGGCTCAAAGCCCCGTAGGGTTACCGCCGCCGCCCCTCCGCCTCTTCCCTGCCGGCTCCTGGTCGCGCAGCCCTCCAGCGCACGGCGGCCTGCTCTCCCGGTGCGCTTCCCATCCCAGCCGCCCCCTGTGGCCTTCCCCGACGGCGCGCCTCCCTTCCCGGCGGCCTCCTGCGCGTCGCTCCTCCTGTTGTGGCTTCCCGGCTCCAGCGGCGCCCTCCTCCTGTTGGTTTCCCGCTGCCTCCTCTGAGCGAGCCGGCCCCGACATCCCGCAGCGGCGCATCCCGTCGCGCCTCCCGTCGCGACGCCTCCCGACCCTTGCGCGCCTCCCTTCCGCGATGGCTCCCTGCTGTGGCTTCCCGACCTCCGCCGTCCTCCCGCGGTGCGCCCTCGTCCCAGCAGGCCTTCGCCCGGCGCCCGCGCCCTCTCCCTGGCAGCTCTCCCCACTGACGGCCCTACTCCCTGCGCACGCCGGCCCGGTTGTCGCCGCCCCTTCCCGCAGCGCCTCCTGCCGTCTGCCGTCGGCGCCTCTCCCTGGCTCTCCAGCCGTCGGCCCCTCCTCCAGCCGGCGCCTCCCGCTGCTCCAGCGTCTCCCGGCCCTCCCGTCCCGCGGCGCTCCTCCTGTCCAGCGGCCCTCCGCGCGCCTCCCGACTGGCCCTCCGCGCGCCCTCCCGGCCCTTCCCGGATTTTCCGGCCAGATCCGGCGATTTCCGGCCTGATTTCCGGCCAGATCCGGCGAGACCCGGACTGTTCCGGGCAGATCCGGGCAGATCCGGACTGTTCCTGGCAGATCCGGGCAGATCCAGACTGTTCCGGCCAGCAACCGGCCTCCACCAGTGCTGGCCGCTCCACGCAGGTGGCCTCCTCCAACTTCCAGCGCCGTCTCCCGGCCTCATGCACCCTCGCCGGCCTCCTCCTGCGGCATCCCCGCCTCGCCGGCATCTCCCGGCACCTCCCGGCACCCGCATCTCTCTCCGCCGGCACGTCCTTTCGCTGGCGCAGCAGCTCGACCACCTCGGATTTGGGCCTGTTGGCGCCGCCAGTCCCGCAACAATTCTGCGGAATCCCCGCCTCCCGTCGCCGGCCCCGCAAGTGCGGTTTTCCCGGTGCTAGTTTGGAAATCCCGGCGTTTCATCGTCCGGCCCCACTAGTGCGGCATTCCTGGCGCTCCGTCACCCCGCCGATCTGAGTGGTCATCTGCTGCGCCCGCACCATCATCCATCATCCTGAGGGGGAGCTTCGATCGTGAGGGGGAGCAGCAGCCTGACAACTTTTTCTATAATTCTGCTTTCTGTCGTCTTGTTTTATCATCAAGCTGGGCATGTCCACCTTGAGGGGGAGTGTTAGCGTCCGTTTTTATTGTTTTCTTTTCATCATGTGTCCAAGCTAGGTACACCTAGCTTGAGGGGGAGTGTTGGAGTCTGCATCCCACATCGGACTTGAGGTCCGGTGTGGTCTTTATGATTTATTATAAATACACCCCAAGGGCTCCTTAGGAGACACACCTTGGGGGTTCAGATCTCTCTCTTTTATTCCTCTACAATATCATTGGATCTATTTCTTATTCTTATTCATGTATTTGGTTAGCTACAATTTATTTATCCAATTTCAATACTTTTCTTTTTGTTTAATCATGATCTTTGGTTAATTAATTTGGAACCTTTTAATTGTGCAATTTGGTACCCTGAATTGAGTACTGTCGCAATCAGGGTAACCCGGTTTAAATATGGTATCGAGAGAAACTCAATTCGGCAAAACTCTAAATTACCGAACCAAAGGAAACAAGGGATTGTCGCGTTGAGGGGATATCATGATCATTTGATCCACCTCATCTCGCCTCCGACGCCAAACATGGATTAATAAATTTGATTGCTAAAAATCCAGTTGCACCTAAACCCTAAAACTACAAAACCCCAACACACCTTCAAATCTGATTTCCAAACAACCAATCTGCTTCGCTTTTGATTATTGTTTTCCCCAAATTGTTTTCAAAGCCCCAATTTGATTCTTCTCCCTTTCATTAAATCAATTCTTTTAAAAAAACTAATTAAATTAATTCATCGTTTTTGCGGGTTCAGCCTCGAATTTGCCTAAATACTATATTTTAATTAATTAAGTAGAATGATTTAAGTTTTTATAAATTTTGTATTTTGATTAGACATATAGGGAAATAACGACGCCTTTTGAGCCCATCAAAACTAACGTCGTTGCCGGGGACGGTTGCTTTTTAATTTTTAGGATTTTAAATCTTAATGCATGACCACAACACGCAAGTAAAAGGCAAAGAGGTTTTCGACTTCGATTTCGAACCTGAGAAAAACCTGAGAAAGAATAGAACTGCAACCATGGCGGGCGGGGGCTCTTCAAAGAGATCCAGGGCTATGTACGCTCGGAGAATACGGATGACCATCAAACATAGGATTGCAACCAAGCATCCTAGTGTCGCCCGTCACAACAAATCACTTTGAGATTAAACCGACGATCATTCTGATGATCTCAAACACGATACATTTCTCTGGCGAACCACACGAAGACTCGAACACGTGTCTGGAGAACTTCCTCCAACTCTGCGACACATTTTAGTACTAGAATGTTTCAAGCGATGCGGTAAAGCTTCGCCTGTACAGATTTTCTTTACGAAAGTGAGCTTCGGAGTGGATTCAAAGCTTGTCAACTCATTCCATCACTTCATGGGATGAGCTGGCAAAACACTTTCTCACCCGTTTCTTCCCATCATCTAAATCAATGGATATCTGGGTAAACATTTTAAATTTTAATCAGTTCGAAGATGAATCTCTCTACTCTATCTGGCAACGATACAAAGATATGACTTGAAAATGTCCTCATCACGGTACAGATTCCTGACTTATAATACAAACCTTCTATAAGGGACTTGCGTAGGGAAACAGGTCGATTCTGGATGCTGCAGCTGGAGGATCGCAGATGAAAAAATCACTGGAGGAAAGCTACAGCCTACTAGATGAGATGGCAAGCAACAGCTTCCAATGGCAGACTGAGGGAACACGACGAAGACACGTCCACATGGACGAAAACAATAGGTGGATAGCACGGATGGAATCCCAAACTAAAAAAATGGATACAATGATGTGTCAGTGACAACAACCCCAATATACGTTTATGGAGGACGCAAATTATGCTAATTATAATCGTGGTAATAATTTTCAGAGGTATAGAAAACAAAAACCACAAGCGTAAATGTATCGGGATTCCAAGCACCCCAAGGATCTTCACTCGCAAGTCAGGTCCACAAGATAGAGGAGACCGTGGCTACTTTCATAACGCCCACCAGGGCTGTTATCAAAGAAATTACGGCTTATTCAAAAGATCATAGTGCGTCAATAAAGAAGCTGAAGGATGACTCAAGAGATAGAGGGCAGCACTTCGAAACCTCGAATGCCAAGTAAGACAACTCGCTAAGCAGCTCAGAGATAGACCACGAGGAACACTGCCCTGATGCCCTGAAGTGCGCTCACGTGAAGATTTGAAAGTCATAGCTCTGAGCAGCAGTAAAATCACTCAAGATCGTCCCGAACCAATCAAAGTGCAAGAAGAAAAGCAAGAAGAGCTTGAAAAGAGTAATGAACAAGTAGCTGAAAAAGAACCACCATGGTGCAAGCCAAGACTATCGTTTCCAGAGCGACTAGCGCAAGTGAAGATCAATGTGCAGAAAGGTGAATTTTTTAACATTTTAAAAAATTACATATTAATATTCCTTTTGCAGAAGTCCTCACAAACATGCCGACCTATGCAAAATTCATGAAAGAGTTGGTAACCAACAAGAAAAAAGTTAGAGGAAATTGACATCATTGCACTCACACATGAGTGTTTCGACAGTGGTATCAAGGAACCTGCCTAAGAAGCAACGTGATCCAGGTAGTTTTTCGATTCTCATATTTATCGGAGCTAATAAATTTGGAAAAGTTTTGTGTGACCTAGGTGTGAGTGTCAATATCATGTCATACACCACTTAAGTTTGGGACTGGAAGAATTAAAGTCCACCAAAGTTGGACTCCTGATGGCAAACTCAACAGTAAAATATCCCCGAAGGATCATCGAAGATATTCTGATCAAAGTCAACAAATTCCACTTCCCCATCGACTTCTTAGTGCTGCATATAAAAAAGGAGCAGACTCCACTAATTATGGGGAGACCATTTTTAGCCATTGGGAAAGCACTGATCGACATACAAAGTGGAGAGCTATGTATGAGAGTTGAATGTGAACAAGTGAACTTTAATATCCACTAGCCAATGAAGAACTATGAGGTGAGAGAAGACAATGAGTTTGGAGAAGCTAAAAAACCAAACGTTGAGGGTATCGCTGAAGTTGATGAAGTGCATGAGGTAGTTGTTGTTGTGCAAGAGGATACTAAAAATAAAAGTACTGAGAAGAAGAAAAGCTAAAAGGTCATACCACCGACACCAGAGGAGCGACCGACTCCACCGAGTTTGAAAAAGGCCAACAGGTATAAATGGTACATGACCTCCCATTTAGTTTTACAGAATTATGAAAGAAATGGCGGATCGGCCCGATGGAAATCAAGCAAGTACTGGCACCAGGAAGAATTAAGCTATTTAGAGGACAAAGGATGATCTATGTGGACAAGACACAACAAAGACCATTTATGGATCCTAATGAGGTAAAAAAAATTCAATCATCTGTAACCTGAGTTGAAGCTAAAAGAGGTAAGGTCAAGCCAACGACATTAAACAAAAGCGCTTCCGGAAGTCAACCCGGGTTTTTTAAATTTTTCTTTATTTTCTGTTTTTAGAGGCGCACATGCAATCGCCCCAAAATCTTTCAAATTTCATTGACAACAGTCTGAGCTTTCATCTGTTTATTTTTAATTTAGAGGACCATCAAAACCCTACTAGGCAGCAAGCAGAAGGAAGCACAAGAAAGATGTTGCAGACCAATAAACGTTGTGGACCCCGTTCACGTCGTGAAAACCATAGAATACACGTCGTGAAACCGATTCACGTCGTGAATCAAGTGCAGACACAAACCAACTCATAACATCCTCACTTTCGCTGTCACCTCTAAATGCACAACAACACACAAGCTGCAAGCCACATCTCACAAAACCAATCAATTTCATTATACAGCCCATTTGTTTCATTATTAAGCATCAACCACGTTTAACCACACTTCTCGTTATTAATTCGTTCATTAACCATTTTCATCGCATTAACCAAACCACCCCAAGCCATTTAAAACGTTATTAACCAGTTATTTCATCACTACCTGGACATCTAGCACAACGCAACCATACATCAAAATCAACTCATCATCCTCATCGAACCATCGACTCGCCGCCCCACAAACACGGCCAAACAAACTATCACCTCACCACCCAAAAGCACAGTCAAACAAACAACACTTCACCTCGCACTTCAAACACACATCGCCGCCCCACGACACGACCACACATCACAACGTATCACAACACATCACGAATCATTTTTTACAGATTTAAAAAGGGGCTTTTTATCACATTCTACTTCCTTATTTAGAGCATTCACGCACAAAACATAATCCAGGGGCAATCATTTTATTAGCCGAATATAAGTGGTTAGTCAATTTCCATTTTTAAGATGATATCACAACACGCAACAAGGTTTTCATATCAAAACTACAGCGCAAGCAAAGACTCCCAACAACCATGATTCTCAGTGGGGCATATCAAGCCCGTCAATCTACAATATCACAAATAATATCAAGACTGTAAAAGCGTGTGAATCATTCCCCTTCTCATCGAATCAACTTAACCGATTAATTTATCTTCATTAAGCCGAATGCAACCATCTTCCCAAAAGATAACAAAAGTAAATCTCTCCCAAACGATACACAAAATTAAGAAACGAGGGATTTCCTACTTGGAAAAAAGAAGTTTCACGCAATTCCCTGCACCAAAACAGGGGTCGCGCATAAGATAGTATTGCCGCTGGAAGAAACTCGAACCAACGACACCAATGACAGCAAGATTCCACAACTCCAGGGGAAGGGATTCGGGACCATCACCCCCGAGAGAAAGCAAGCAGGAATGAATGAAGAGATGTTTCCTTGTTTTTAGAGTCAACAATACGAAACGATAGGTATTTCATATCCAAAAGATTTAATTAACAAATTATTGCGGATCTCATTAAACTCCACGCGGGACTCTTTTACAGGCTCGGTCATCACAAAAATTTAAGGATATAATTATCCTCAACGAAACAGCCTTTGAATACCCCTAATTCACGCCGTCGAAAGACCTGCATGATCGTTTTTACGTAACTGATAAAAAACTCCACGTGGTCGATTCCATGTAACCGAAAACCCCACCCACGTAGCCAAAAGTTCCACGTAACTGTTTTCACATAGCATACTCAGCTACGTAGTTGATTCGTTCACGTAACTGATTCATGTAGTAGATTCACATAGTTGATCGCTCACGTAACCGATTCACGTAGTCGATCTATCCACGTGGTCGATTCACGTAGCTGATCCAGCCATACAGTCGATTCACGTGGTCGATACATCCATGTAGTTGATCCATCAACGTAGTCAATTCACGTAGCTGATCCGGCCACGTAGCCGATTCACGTAGTCGATCCATCCACGTAGCTAATCCATCCACGTAGTCGATCCATCCACGTAGTCGATCCATCCACGTAGTCGATCCATCCACGTAGCTGATCCATCCACGTAGTCGATTCACGTAGTCGATCCAGCCACATCGCTGATTCACGTACCCAATCCATCCACGTAGCTGATTCAACTGACCATGAGAACAAACAATTGATCGTGTCAACCGACCACAAGACCAACCTACCTACCTCACGAACAAACTGACCGTGTCAACCGACTGTACGACCAACCTACAAACTGCACGAGCAAACAATTGACTGTGCCAACCAACCTCACAACCAAACAAGTGACCGCAAGAAGGGAACTTAAACAAACCTGAAGAAAAGACTCTTAACACCCTCTAGACTCTACCAAGCCTCGAAAAACACAAAGGAAGAGGTTTTAGGAATCGGTGACCTTACAGTTACCCTCTCGTATCGAGAGTTTTGAGTTGACTCTTCTTTTTCTTTCCTTCGTGCTTTTGGGACCTCCTTGATACGAACAGAGGACCTTGGAGAGTATATTAATGGAGGAAAATAGGAATTAAAATGAGAATTAAGGAAAAAACAAAGAGGACACCAGACTCCAGTCACACAGACCTAGCTCGCTCCAGGGAACTTCCCGCCCAAGCACACAGCCACTCACTTCTCACTTAACCGAAAAGGTACCCATTAATACACCCCAACGTTCCCCTTTATAATTGTTGAGCATCCTCCACTTCTCCCAGCCCATGTGGCCTAACAAACTGAGCATCCTCCACTTCTCCCAGCCCATGAGGCCCAACAAACTGAGCATCCTCCACTTCTCCCAGCCCATGAGGCCCAACAAACTGAGCATCCTCCACTTCTCCCAGCCCATGAGGCCCAACAAACTGAACTGCCTATATTCTGTTCCCCTGCCCACATGGCCTAACGACCTGCTCCATCTGAATTGATGGGCCACGTGAGCTGGGAGAAGTGGAGGATCCTATTAATCCTATCCTACTGAGCATATTTATACTCACTTGTGCACGAGCCTTATACCCACACGTGATGTGTCTGTGCAGACGATGCACGGTTCAGAGGTGGTCTTGGCAGACGTGGAGTTGGTGTGGCTTGTTGAAGCAAACGCCTAGTGATGCGCAGCGACGCATGATCGAGTATAGTTGGTCTGTGATGATGGTGGTGACAGTTGCGGCCGGAGATCGATCTAGGAATATAGTTTGGCAATCGACTTCAAACTTTGTGGGTTTTTCGGTACTCCGAGCATCCCTAGTTGCTTGTGAGATTCAGACCTTCATGGGTTGGAGCTGAGGTGATTGGGACTTCTCTGTGTTCCTGACAATTCTAGTTATAGAACATATTTGGATCATTTCTTCCCTTCTTCCTGGTTGCCCTCTTGTATCGGGAGTTCTGAGTTGACTCTTGGCATTGTCTTTCTTTTGTGCTTTCAGGGCGTTCTACTGAGTATGTTTATACTCACCTTTGCACGGGCCTTATGCCCACACGTATTGTGTCTGCGCAGGCGATGCACAGTTCGCAGGTGGTCTTGGTGGATGTGGAGTTGGTGTGGCTTGTTCGGAGCTAACACCTAGTGATGCCTAGGGATGCATGATGGCGATGACAGTTGTACTTGTCAGATTTGAAGGCTTGTTAGATTTACGGTTCCTTTGGTATTTACCTATATGGTGTTGTATATGTATTTGATGTCTCATGCATGTGTTGTATTCAGTCCAGTTGTTTATATGTGTGTGTGTGTTGCTGGTGTTATTGGTTATTTTATGCAATGGATGTGTGTCTGTTGCAAGTTGATATAGGCTAAGACCTCTCATATTGTGTGATATGTTCACTCAATGCTAGTCACCAACTCTTGACCTATTGAAGGCGGGCTTGGGATGGCACCCTCAGAATACCACTGGCCCAGGCGGGGCCTCGATGGGTTGGATTGAGTCAGTTGTTCTGATACCGTTGATGGGATTCGCAAGACATCTCTAAGCCCATATGGAGCGAAAGAAAACACGAATTGCATACCCAAGACCCCACCTGGATAAAACGATATAATAAAACGATAAAACGGTAATTCATGCGAACCTCAAAGTCCAAGCTTTCAATCTTCATTGCTAGTGAGTTTGATAAAATGTCTTGGGCACCAACAAATGGATTCTTTCCTCCGACAGTATCCAATAGCTAGTGGAATCACCGGACACTTTAGTAGGACCTCTTCTCCACAACGGTGTGTTAGTACCTCTTCCTCGAAAGCAACTGAAGAGGAGAGATTGAGAGAGTTTTGGCTGCGTGAGAATGATCTACAACTTCTCATTCGAATGAGGTCCATGAATCCCCTTTTCTAGACCTCCTTCATTAAAAGAAGTTGCCATTGGAGTTCAAACATTTTGAAACGGCCAAATGATATCATATATCATTCCTCCATATACACCACAGTGTGGTACTGTACACCACGTGATAACACTGACCACGGTGTTGTGACTTTCACCACGTCATGGTGCATGCTTTAGTACACAAAGTCCCACAATAGCCCCATCCAAGCCGAACATGGTAATCAGTAGTACTTGGTACGGTACAGTGGGCTAGAGGCCACCAATAAACCTCGAGAATCGTTGACCCTCTGTTTCCTAAAGGTTATTTTGAGCCGATAGTCTCTGGTAATCTTGAGTGTACTGTTGGACGGTTCAGGTGCCTTGCCAACAATCCTAATACCACAGATATAACACCTGATCAGTCATTCAGAAAACCAAAGGTTCAAGGTATCCTTCATTCTTCACCAGGAACGGATGGGATTCTTGTCGGGTAGTCAAGTGTAACGTCCCCGACCCGGAAGCCACTAATCTGGTGCCCCAAGCCGGATCGCTACATGACCTCAAGCGCACCTCCCCGCACGCCAGATGTTGCCGACTAGCAGTGAGGGTCCAACAGGTCACGTGGGGAGACTATACCCTCAAAACCAGAGCAAGCCACAAACAGATAATAATTGAAAGAGTGGAAACAAAAGAGAACAATTCATAACATGCATAAATAACCAAATCCCAACACTGGGTACAATCATAAACATCAATAAATATGTCATGCCATGCTACAGTGTCAAGTGAAAAAACCCCAAAAGAAAGAAAATAGTAGAATCCCCAAAATGGCCCGGAAAGTCTGGAAGATCTTTGGAGCTTGGCTCGTCACTAGGGTTCAAGGGAGGAATGAAAAAAAATCCCAAGTTGGGTATAAAACCTCGTAATGGAATTTATGTAATTTTTTTAAAAGTTTCTGAGCAGCACGGTTTACCCGCACGGTTTGCCAAATCGTGCACAAACCGTGCACACAGTTTCCTAGGAATCCCGCACAATTTGCATTAACCGTGTGCAAACCGTGCAACATGCCCAAAACCCCTTTTTTCTTCCTCTTTGGAGTCCCGAACCCCCGGAACACCCCCGAGCCTTCTTAAGGACTTGGGAAAACACTTAATTGACCAAAATAAAGGGCTTAAGCTGAACGTAAGTAAAACATACCTTACGGAGAAATCTGGGATCTTACAACCTCCCCACTTATAACGGCTCGTCCCAGAGCCGCTCTTCCCGAGCATCATTGAGTTTCCAAGGAAAAGAGATCGGGTCACTGGGCCCGCATATCTGATTCTCTCTCCCAAGTTTCTTCCTGAACGTTTTCATGTTGCCATAGAACGAGCACAACCTTTCCCTGCAAAACTTTCTCACTATGATCCACAATATGAATCGGATTCTTCTCAAAGGACGCATCAGCCTCAAACTCGACATCCTCAACATTTATCACATGAGATGGATCTGGGTGATACTGTCGGAGTTGTGAAACATGGAAAACTTCATGCTTCCCACTATACTGTTGTAGAAAAGCCAATCGGTAAGCCACTGGTCCGATCCTCTCCACAATCTCAAATGAACCACATACCTAGGTGCCAACTTTCCCTGCTTCCGAATTCGACGATGACCCAACCTTAGCGACACCCGAATAAACACACTATCACCCACCATGAACTCAAGAGGTCTACGACGCCGATCTGCCTACGACTTCTGCCTACTCTGAGCCATTGCCATACGCTTTTGAATCAAACGAACCTTCTCTGACGTCTCCTGCACAAAACTCGATTCCAACAGGTCAGACTCTCTAACCTCTAACCAACACAACGAACATCTACACAGTCTCCCATAAAGTGCCTCAAAAGGTTTCCTTTGAATTGTAGCCTAAAAACTATTGTTGTAAGCAAACTCAACAAGCGACAATTGTTTCTCCCACGAACCACCGAAATCTAGAACGCATGCTCTCAACATGTCTTCTAATACATGAATTGTACGCTCTGACTGCCCATCAGTCTGTGGGTGGTAAGTCGTGCTCAAGAACACCTGGATACCAAATGCCTTCTATAGTCCCTTCCAGAAGGGCGAAGTGAAGCGTGGATCACGATCCGAAACTATGGTTCTCGGCACACCATGCAACCGTACTATTTCTCGAACATATAATTCTCCCAACTGGTCAACTGTATAGGTCTCCTGGATTGGTAAGAAATGGGCCACTTTGGTCAGCCGATCTACCACCACCCAAATTGCATCATTCTTCTGAGGCGTCCTCGGAAGACCCACTACGAAGTCCATCGTGACGTCATTCCACTTCCACTCTGGAATAGGCAATGACTGCAACAACCCACCTGGATGTCGATATTCAGTCTTCACCTGCTGACAGATAAGGCATCGTGCCACAAAACTCGCAACTTCTTTCGTCATTTTCGGCCACCAAAACTGCCTACGAAGATCACAGTACATCTTAGTCAAGCCCGGATGCACTGCTCACTTTGACGCATGGAACTCACGCATCAACTCCTCCCGTACAGCTGACGGCACCACAACACGACCATGAACGTAAGCAACTCCACCAGCACCGAAAGTCCAACTAGAAGGTGACTCCCCACCTTTAAGGCTTTCCTTCATAGCCAAACACTCAGGATCCAACAACTGACTCTTTAACTCGGCTCAGAAGTGCAGATTCAATCGCTATAGATGCAAGGGTTTTCCCATGCCCATCCTGTACCTCCAAATGCATCTCAGCAAACAAGGGCATCATCACCCACTCTGAACTGGATTCTTGAACTACCTGATTCTGAGTCTTTCGGCTCAGAGCATCAGCCACACTATTCTCTTTCCTTGGTGTGTACACCAACTCAAAATCAAAAGACTGTAGGTACTCAACCCACCGTCGGTGTCGAAGATTCAAATCTCGCCGGGAGAAGATGTATTTGAGACTTTTATGGTATGTAAACACCGTAAAGGGTTCTCCCAACAAGTAATGCCACCAACATTTTAAGGCATGAACCACAGCTGCTAGCTCCAGGTCATGAGTAGGATAATTCCTTTCATGTGGCCTTAATTGTCTCGACCCATAAGCTACAACCCGATCATTCTGCATCAACACTGCCCCAAGTCCCTCACCGAATGCATCACAGAACAAGGTGTACCACTTACCTGGTTCAGGTAAGATCAAAATCAGTGCGGTAATCAACCACTTCTTCAACTCTTGAAAAGCGTCCTCACAAGCCTCTGACCAATCGAACTTAGGCCGATGAGCGACGCTGTCAAACGAGAGAAATCTCTAATAAAACTTCGGTAATAACCAGCCAAACCAAGAAAACTCCGAATATCGGTGACGTTTTTGGGCTGCTCCCAAGACACCACAGCCAACACCTTTCCGGGATCCACCGACACACCTGACTCAGAAATGATGTGTCCTAGAAAGTAAACCTCATCAATCCAAAACTGACATTTTGAAAGTTTGGCGTAAAGACTATGCTCTCTTAGTGTACTCAAGACGATGTCAAGATGTTTGGCATGATCGTCATGAGTTCTGGAGTACACCAAGATGTCATCAACGAAAACAACTACAAACTGATCTAGATACGTGTGGAATATCCAGTTCATCAAGGTCATGAACACTACTGGTGCGTTGGTCAATCCAAACGACATCACAAGAAATTCATACAACCTGTACCTGCTTCGGAAGGTCGTCTGGGGTATGTCAGAAGGTCTCACCCTCAACTGATGGTATCCCGATCTCAAATCGATCTTGGAAAACACTGAGGCGCCTCTGAGCTGATCAAACAGGTCGTCGGTTCTAGGAAGAGGGTACCGGTTCTAAACTGTCATTCGGTTCAGCTTCCTATAATCGACACATAGCCTCAGTGATCCATCAGCCTTCTTAGCAAACAGCACAGGAGATCCCCAAGGTGATGTACTAAGACGTATAAACCTCTTACGCTCCAATTCCTCTAACGGAATCTTCAGTTCTTGGAGCTCTGCTGGCGCCATTCGATAAGGTGGAATAGAAACTGGCTCCGCTCCTGGCAACAATTCAATCATAAACTCAACATCTCTCTTTGGTGGCAACCCCGAGAAGTCCTCAGGAAACACGTCCTGAAACCGATCCACAACAAAAGAGAAGACTGGTTGTCCCTTCTCCCCATCATCTAACATAAGGCATGCCACCTGGGCTGTGAGTTCTCCCAACTTTTAGCGTAGCGGCCCTGCGCGGCCCGCTTGAGTATCCCACTCACTACGAAAGACATGAGTGCTCCCATCGAGAGATGAGAACAATACCCGACGTCGGTAATAGCCGATACGGGCTTGATATAACACCAACCAATCCATTCAGGTCAAAACCTGACATCTCTAGAACAAACAGATCCCATAGAAAATGATACCCTCCAACCTCCAGAGCACAACCATTACACTGCCTGATGTCCTCGACTCGCACCCCTAGCGCAGTATCAAGCGACATTACCCCACATGCAGTTTCTACGGTTAAGCCCAGCACAACTACCAACTGAGCAGAAATAAAGGAATGTGTAGCACCTATACCAAATAAAGCACTAGCTAGCGTGGAAGCTACAAGAATCATACCTCGAACAGTAAATGATCCCGCCTCACCACCTTCAGGTGTAGCCTGCACTGCATGGAGATGACATGCCCCTTTACCCTAGGCTCCAGCCTGAGTACCCTGCACTGCACTGCTCTGTTGGTAAGGGTGATATTGCTCCGGAGTTCCACGTCCACCGCCCCTACCAGTACGGCCCGTGGAGCCCCAACTACCTGTCTGATACGAGGTAACTCACCCCCTGCCTACACACGGCATCTGCCTCTAACTAGTAGATGGTCCCGCCTCTAACAGTAGATGGTCCCGCCTCGCCACCTTTAGGTGTAGCCTGCACTGCATCGAGATGACCTGCCCCTTTACCCTGGGCTCCAGCCTGAGTACCCTGCACTGCACTGCTCTGTTGGTAAGGGTGATATCGCCCCGGAGTTCCATATCCACCGCCCCTACCAATACGGCCCGTGGAGCTCCAACTACCTGCCTGATACGGGGTAACTGACCCCCTACCTACACTCGGCATCTGCCTCTGACCTCCGTCATTCCCTAACTGTCGTGGGTTCCTGCAGAATCTCTGCACGTGGCCTAACCTGCCGCATGCTCAGAACTCGACCGGTGGGCGGGGACACTAGTCACGCTTGTACCCCGGCTTGTCGCACTGATAGCAGAAGACCTGGTCGCCACCCTGAGAAGTCGGCTCCCTCTTCTGACTGCTTTGTGCGCTTCCACCCTGCTGAAAGGTTCCAAAGTGGCGCTTCCTACTATCAGAAGTGGCACCACTTGCTCGTCCTGCCGGCGCCACAAGTTCACTACCTGAAGCTCCCTTTAGGTTCCCCTCTAAGATAAGGGCTTGATCCACCACTTCATCAAACCTTTTCAGACGATGGATATTCACCTGAGATCTGATCACGTGTCTCAGCCTGTCCTGGAAGCGTTTCGCCACAGCTGCCTCATCTCTCGTCAACGTCGAAACGAAGCGTCTCAAATCAGTGAAACGACTAGCATAGTCCATCACCGACATTGTCCCCAAGTCAACCTCATAAAATCTGCAACTTTCTCCTGCCTCAGGGTTTCTGGGTAGAAGTGCTCAAAAAACTTCTCCTAAGAATCATTCCACATCATTCCTTCAGCCTGCTCAGTTTGAACCATAATGTCCCACCAACGCTTTGCTTGACCTCTCAGCATATAGGCTGTCAACTTGACTCACTTCTAGAGTCTCTAGATGGTCAAGAATAGTTTGGATGGACTCTATCCAGAACTCTGCTGCTTCTGACCCACCCTCTCTGGTAAAAGTCGGAGGGTGCTGCAGCTGAAACTCTCTGGTCAGCTCGAACATACTCGACGCAACCCGACCTGAGTTTCACTCCATCATCTGCATAAAACAAGCAAAGTTCTCGCGGAACTGCTCTTCCCTATCTCCTTGGATCACCACGTTCTCTTGCTCCACCACTGGAGGAGCGTTCTCAACAACGTCCCCATGTTGCCCAACTGGCGCACGTCTGCGAGGTGTCATTTCTCTACAATGCGAAACACGAGCTTTAGAACGCAACTATAACACTTTTACGAAAGGAAAAGGACACATAGGTAGACTCATCACTTGCCATAACCAAACCAGTTCGCAGACACTACCCAAACGAGGCCACACACAACCGGATCACTACCTTTGGCCATCTCTCCTAAGGCCATGGCTAACATGGTATCTAATTCACATGGTTACGAGCCTTATCTTTTACACCCATCCAAAACTATTTCCATATCCCAATTTACTCTTAACAACACGTTAACCCGCTTCCACTTCCTTAGTGAACACCATTTTTAAATTACTGCTTGACATTCTCGCTTCCCTTTTTACCCATTCATACCATCTCATTAGGCACAATTCATTACTTTTTAAGAAAACATATGCATCCTAACCTACATAGGTGCCTAGAATGATGCATGAATGCACAACCACGTACCTTTCCGACCACGAGAGAAATATCACAAAACCGTCAAACCACACAACAAGTGCATCACCCAATGGTGAAATATCATCAAATGTAACAACACACAACAAGAACAACAATCCCCTCCCAGGGTGACTTGGGTTTTCCCCCGTACATGGGTCAGCTACTCCCAAGCACGAGCTCATTACCAAGGCCCAACACATTCCTAACCTCCTGTCTACCATCCCCAAATAGTAAAAAAAGAGAAAAGAACTCATTTGATACCACTTTGTAACGTCCCCGACCCGGGAGCCACTAATCCGGTGCCCCGAGCCGGTTCGTTACATGACCTCAAGCGCGCCTCCCCATACGCCAGAGATTATAGACTAGCAGCGAGGGTCCTATAGGTCACGTGGGGAGACTATACCCTCAATACCAGAGTAAGCCACGGCAAATAATAATTGAGAGCGGAAACAAAAGAGAACAATCCATAACATGCATAAATAACCAAATCCCAAAACCGGGTACAATCATAAACATCAATAAATATGTCATGTCATGCTACAGTCTCAAGTGAACAAAACCCAAAAAGAAAGAAAACAGTAGAATCCCCAAAATGGCTCGGAATCAAAGTCTGAAACCTCACTCAACCACGTTACATGCCCAACTCAACTCCCTAGCATAGGGCCATTGTCCTTGTCCTGACTTACAAGCATGAATTCTGCTCGGGTACCCAACGGCGGCCCGAGCAGGGTTTGAGTATAACTCAGTAGCCACCACCGACGGTGTCTACAAAATATCCAGCAAGGTAGATAGTGCATGCAAATGATAAATAAAGGCAAGTTAAGGTAAACAGTTCAATATGCTTTCTTTATTTATGTTCCCTTAAGTTAACCTACCAAATAACCCATGTTTATTAACAAGACATTTCATTTATCATATCACCATTTTCATGTGTTCAATGCATTAGGCATGATCAACGTTTTCAACACGTGGGAATTAAACAAGTCCTATCTCACTAGGCATCATATCACAACAATTCCCAATATCCTCACCTCGAAGCCTCAGTTCAGGTGGAATGCAACCTTTATAGGAATATAACTTCGTCCCCTTCCCTAACCCGTGCATTTAGGGGAGGAGCTAGAACCTCGGTCCAACTCAACCCGTGGGCGTAGAACCTCAAGTCAATACCTCACTCTACCAAGCCATGTGCACATGCTTATTTATCATTCACTACAAAACGCCATATCACAACAACATAGCCAATATCATTTACAACATCACAACAATCTCAATAAATGGGAAATTACATTTTGCCTCAATCCATTAACACGTTTATTATTCATATTACTTAACCCCTTTAGCCCCATTCCCATTTTCCATGCCTATCTCACTGCATATTCAAGTATAAAGCTAATCCCTAGCATTTTTCTCATTTATCCATTGAACAATTTTTCATGTCAACCAAACAACCTCTTAGGTAATTACCCAACCTAAGTGTATTACTAAACACCAATTACACATCCTTCAAGCGTATTGACAATTCATCATAGGCTCTATGTTCTCGCACAACGGCCTTACACTTAGCTAAACTCTAGGTCTGGGAAATATCGGCACACCCCATGGGTGGGGTGGCCCTAATTTGGTTGAGTCACTCCCTTGCATCCCATGGGGATCAAGAGGGGTTCAAGTAACCATTTAGACACCCACTACATCACATCATGTCAAAGGCACTAAGAACTCTTCAAAAGAGGGCAATAATAAAAACCCTACATGCACAAATCTACACAAAACCCAAGGGATATAACTTGTAAACCACCTACCTTGAATCCGTTGGCGAACGCACTCTCAACCGAGGTCTTAGATCCCGATTCAATCAAACCTTGAAGCTCCAACCTAAACCTCACCAAAAAAGAAGGGTTTGAGTGCTTCGAAAGAAGATAAGAGTAAGATACCAACCCAAATCAAGAGAAAGAAGCAAGGCGAGGATTAGCCTTACCCGGATCTTCAATCCGCAACTGACGGCACTCCAAACACCCTAGAATCGTAGGAGAATCGCCTCTTGGAAGATCTTGGGAGCTTGGCTCATCGCTACGGTTCAAGGGAGGAGGAATGAAGAAAATCCTGAGTTGGGTATAAAACCCCGTAATGACATTTTTGTAATTTTTTTAAAAGTTTTTGGGCCGCACGGTTTGCCAAACCGCGCGCAAACCGTGCAGAGGCTACTGTCTGGAAAAACCCCATTTCGCACGGTTTCCTGGGAATCCCGCACGATTTGCACTAACCGTGTGCAAACCATCCAACATGCCCAGAACCCCCTTTTTCTTCCTCCTTCGAGTTCTGAACCCCCGGAACACCCCCGAGCCTTCTTAAGGAGTTGGGAAAACACTTAGTTGACCAAAATAAAAGGCTTAAGCTGAACGTAAGTAAAACATACCTTACGAAGAAATCTGGGATCTTACATCAAGGATTATTTGGCATTTGTTCCCACCATGCAAAATCTCCACCACAAAGCTTATCCATCAAGTCTAAGTATTTTCCGACCTCTACAATCCAATCCAAAAATTCTTTCACATCGAGGTTGTCATGGAAAGACAGTAAATCTGCTTTAATTCGAGCAGTCTGTCGAGGCCCTGGTGATTCGACGTAGTCGTCCCCAAAATTCAAATCGTCCTCCCGTTGAGCTGGTGGAACTAAAACTGCCACGCCAATTTCATCATAACCTACAGCCGCCAATGGAGGTCAATCATGAGTTTCGCCTTCCCGGTGGCGAGCATCCGACACCCAAGGCTATGGAAAAGGCGCCACGTGAAGGTCTCGTAGCGCCCCCAAAAGTGCCTCATGCAGGTCTCGAGATTGATTCTACTGCTGGCAAAGTTGTTTCTGAAATTATTGTTGTTCCATACAAGATTACTTGCATGGTTTGATTCAGCGAAGAGAGGGTTTCATTAATTTCACTGTTGTTAGTCATGACAACTAAAAGGTGACACTGGTGGAAGCAAATGATGTGGCTTGGTGCTACAAGTTGGAGTGCAGCAAAGATTCGTGAACAGGATCAAGGATCTTAGCGTGCAGAGAAGGCAAAGACGTGAGTAAGAGATGCGTGTGGCTGGGCTCTGGTGTGCGCATGAGGGGGTTTTCCTTGGGTCTCGCGCACGTAGGATGCGAGTTGCCCTAGGTTTGGCGCGCATAGGAGGGGGTTCGCCTTGGATTAGGCACGAGCAAGAAACGAGTCATGTGGGTGTCTATTTGCGCACAGGTTCGTCGCACACAAGGAGCTCTCACGGCAAGGGTCGGGCATGGGGAGCTCACGTGGCGCTGGAGTCGGGCGACCGGAATTCTGCGCGCACGAGGGTCACGTGGGAGGGAACCTAGGTGGCAAGGGTCCTTCACGAGCGATCATCGGCGTCGTGCAAGGCACAGATCATAGAGTGTAGGCAGATGTATTTTGCGGCTTGACTTTATGAAGATGGGGAACGGATTTGATCCAACATGCATGGTAGACCACCGGATTTGAGAAGTGCAATCGAACGGCGGAGAACAAGGAACGACCTCACTCTGATACCAAACTGATGTGGCGCAACGGGATAAACATACCCTTGCGCAAGGAACTCGGGTAGAACATGCACAAAAGGAGAGAATACTCACTGAAGAACTTTACTAATCCGGAAAAAGTTGCTTACAATGGACAGCTAACACCCTATTTAAAGGCCTAAAACTGTAAAACAAATAAGGAATAATTTTCCCTTAAAATATCCCAAGCTGGAAGACAAAAAAAAATTAAACTATGGAGAAAAAACAAAAAAGAGCCCACATGGGCTGGCTGCTACGGCGCCACGGCATCAAAAAGTCCCAGATACTCTGACAAACATCAGCAGCCAATTGAATTAGTGCTCATTATCATGGCACACAAAGGTATAGAAAAAATGTAGATATATTAAATATGAATGGATATTGAGATCATTGCAATGGAAAAACAGACTAGAATCCCTCATCATCAAAACAATCAATATTTCATTTTATTTATTTAGGGGAGAGTGGGCAACTCACTGATCATACCTTACAAAGATAGTGCATGAGGGTCATCTTACTGTTAGAGGCACGCGTATCAGTGAGTTTTAAGAGACTATCCAACTTGAATCCAACTGCAGCACCTGCGCAGTTTTAAAATATTGAAACGTTAATAACTGCACATAAATATACCCATGCTCTGGTACCATCAAAGAAACCTTAATTTTTACATCTTCCATTCAATGGTGAAAGAAAGAAATTGGGGAGAAAATAAACGAGAATCAAACATGAACTAATTAGCTTAACATAAATGAAAATAATGATAAATAAATAAATAATAAAAATAGATCTCATCAACAAAATCAAAGCATCCATGCAATAAATGTTGATTATACTTGTAATCTGAGGCTGTTGCATAAGTTAGTTTTTAATTCAATCAATAAAATAATCTACAAGCAAAATTTAAATATTTCAAGATTGTATATAACATCATAAGAGCAACTAATCAACTACAAGGATAACATTGATAATGTGAACTCAAAAAAGCGCAATAAGAAAAAAATGTAGTGAGACATGCTAAACAAATGACTAACTGGGTTTTTCTTCATTATTAACGAAGGTCGGGTCTTTACCCCTAGCAGTTCCTTGGTTCAGTGTATTGCCCAGATAAAGAATTTTCTTCATTATTTCTTTCAACTTCAAAGAATTGCGAGCCTAATTCAACCAGCAAAAAGAAAAAACTGTTATAAGATCCCAGATGCAACTTCATAGGACTCATTAATTATCCTGGTCTACCTCTTCACATGCTGAATTTACAGTGTTCAGATTCCTCTTAAAATCCGAAATCTGCAGAGACAACCAAAATAAGCCTGGAAAAGTTCATAAGTAAAATACACGAAAAATCTTCAAATCATATACAAAGTAACTAACACCAAACCTGTGTCTTAAATTGAAGTTTGAAAGAAAATACTCTCAATTTAGATTCCACGCGTGGAACTTTCATCAACTCTAAAAAGAACTGAAACAGTGATAGTATAAATAAATCAAAGATCGGTAAAATGTGTACAAAAATAAATAAAGCTTAATTTGAAACACATAAGAAAACATGCCAAATTTTTTAAAATGACTTACTGCATAATAATAATATTACTGTTATTATTATTAAGAATAAAATTAATACTGTTGATAGTAATAGTAAAAACATAGATAGTGCCGCTACCGCCGTCAGGCATTCTGCTTTCCTTTAAACAAAATTCAGGATTGTTTTTCCCAAATGATCCCGGGTATTTTTAATGATTTTTATTCCTCTTTTGCCCTTCAGAATTCTTCAATTGTTTACTCCAAATTTCCTTCTCTGCAGAATTCCTTCCTATCCCTATGATTTCCTCATTTTATGTCAAACAGATCAATTGATTTCTGTACTTATTTTTAATTAAACACTAAACAGCTTAACATGCTAACAATTTAGCACATCAATATGAAATGATCATTAATTTCAGACACAAACCACTTTTGAAGAGAGAGAAAAGGCAAGTTAAATGCTCTCTCAAAACACCATCATAAATCTTTCAGCCAGCTCATAGAAATAAAACGTTTTGGTGGACACAGAACATTAACAGACCTGCTCGCACCTCCCCAGATTCTCCTTATCCCCGGTATAGCCCTACAAAGTAAAACCAAGTACTTAAAATTAAAAAGGATGAACGATAAATAGGAAAAGGTACAATGAAGACCATATTAATAAATTGAATGTGCAACAATGCACCCGAAAGTCTATTTATTTCATGTGAAAAGGATGGAAAAGTAACTGATAAAGCAAACAAGACACATATGGCGTCCAACTGATTAACCTTGAGAAGTTCCATATCTTCTTTAGTGGGACAAAATTTTATGAGGTTTTCAACTTGATCAGCTTCCAATATTGATTCATCCATTGCTAGTACTGCTGCCTGAAAAGTTGTAAGATCAGAAAATATCAGCTGAAGGCCCAAGATGTTTCTATATTCCGCAACCAACATGATTTTTAAAATAAATACCAGATACGCTATAATTTGAAGTTCTCTCAAAACATCTCAAACTGCAATGCCACCAAGACTAGGATACTAATTAAAAACATCAATTTTATCAACCAAGACTCAATGAAGGGTTTTATTGAATGATAATCACAAACTGTAAGTGAGGTCGGTACCATCTATTTATGGAAGATAAAAAATAGATACAAACTACTGAGCCACAACTAAAGAGCATGTGCTGAGCCCAAACTCCTCCAACAATATCCCTCAAATTGGGTCATATATATTCATCATACCCAGCTTGTTACATGAAAAACGCACACGTGGTCCTTGAACCCTTTAGTAAAAACATCAATGAGTTTTCTCCTGTTTTAATGTAGCCAAAATTGAGGTTTTTCTTACCAAGGTTCTCACAAACAAAATGACAAGCAATCTCTATATGTTTAATACACTCATGGAAGACAAGATTTAATATCCATTTTGATAGTGGCATGATTATCACACCAGATGAGTGCACACTTCCCAATCAGGTAACCAATCTCATGTAAAACTTATCGAGCTCATTAAAAGCTCTACTATCACACAAGTCATAGCACGATACACAATCTATGTACCTGAGAAGGATACAACAATTTGTTTTTTGCTATGAAAAGAAATAAAATTACCACCAATAAAAAAACAACATATCCATATGTAAATTTTCAAGAGGATAGGCACCCGCATAATTGGCATCGCAAAATGTCTTCATCTCTATATGCCCATGATCAAAATATGGCAAGCTCGGACCTGGTTCCTTTTTTATATATCTAATAATATGAAAAATCGCATCCTAATGTAATTTAGTAGAGGTGCTACATAAATTGACTGACCTTTCTAAATGCACAAACAATATCTAATCTGATCATAGTCGAGTAGTTTAATTTCCCGACGAAACAATGATATTTGTCTAGATAGGAGAATACCTCACTTTCAGTGTGTAGACTTTTCACCGAATTCAAGAAGAATATCAATGATGTCAGAACAACACATATTTCTGTCTTGTGTCAATCCAGAGCATATTTTCGATGAGAGAATAAATACAATTTGAACATCAAGTGAGACATTAATCCCCAAGAAACACTCCAGCGAGCTAAGTCTTTCGAAGGAAAATTATGATTAAGAAGTAACTTAGAGCAGTCAATTCCCACATAATCTTTGTCTTTGATCACAATGACATCAACACACACAACCAAACCAACACGATAAAATTCATAAATGACTGTTGATAAAAAATCAAAGGGTCCTTCACACTCAGGATAAGGCCAAAATCAATCAAATAGAAGCGACCAAACCACGTGCGTGGAAACTGTTTAAGACCATAAAGAGAGTGAAGAAGACAACATACCTGCGAACTCTCCTCCTGAACAACAAACCCAAGAGGTTGTTCCATACAAACCTCCTCGTCAAGAAAGTCAATAAGAAAGGCATTCACCCAACTAATGGATGAAAAGCAGCTGATAAAATAAGCAGGTGAACAAAAACTAATTTTTCAACACCCAAAAAAGATATTGAATTAGCCAATCCCATAGGTCGAAGCACAACTAATAGGAGCTCAATCTCCTACCTGTGATTTCGCATTGAGGGGTCAAGAATCGGTTACAATGGACACTTCTGGGGAGAACTACTCTCCTCGAGCCAAGGTGCATAACAACTTTCTAACTGCTTACCCAATGAACCCGCGCCCCTTCCTCCTTTATACATCCCCACTGGCTTATTAATACTCGAATTACAGGTTTACCCCTCCCTGCTAAACAAGGCTTATTTCCCCCGACTACCAGCCCCACCCCTTCGGTGGTAAGTATACAATGCTAGTGGCCTTTACTGAATTGTCCTCGTCCTATCAGTCCCACCTCCTTTAAGTAACACCTTGTCCCTATGGTGGCATTCTGGAAATTGATTTGTCAGCAATGTGGTGTCCTCCCATGTGGCTTCTTGTGTCGACCTGCCATGCCATTTCACCGGTCAAAGTCGGGTAGTCCCCCACCATTCCACTGCCAGCATGTCTTCTGAATATTCCTCGTTAGCTAAAAACACAGTCAGTAACGCCACCTCAGCATGGGGATTTCCAATAGCAGCCTTCAACTATATTGTGTTTAAATCATTGAAGGATCTTTAGGCGAGTCTTCCCTAGTGTTTGGGGTGTCATTTAAGGGTTTTTGAACAATTTTTCAGGTCACACGGTTTGAGCACGATTTTCCCAAACCGTGCAACCTATTACTACAAAGTAGCAGAATTTTTCTAGTAGCTCTCGCACGGTTTGCGCACGGTTTACAAAACTGTGCAGCCACTTACGGGCTTAATAACTTTTAATCTAAAATTCTTTTTTAGGTGATTCCACCTCCCAAATGAAGCTTTATCTGTTGGTTATCAACCAGAGCCCCCCCCCCCTTCTTCCGGCTTCGTTTTGGACCACTTTTGTGGCGATTTATCAGGAAAGGTTGGTGATTTTTCATGCCTTCTTCATCAAATCTTCATCATTTCTCTTCTCCTCTTCCCCCTCTCATTTCTTTGCTCTCTCTTGGCATGGTTCTTGTTTGGGTGAACCCTAGGATTAGGGTTGGCTGATTTTGGTTTGTTTTCTTGTGGCTAGGGTGTGCGGATCATCCGTAAGGCTCAATTCTTCCTCTCCTTGGAGTTTTATCCCATCCGAACATGGTTGAGGTAGGCATTTCCAACTTTTTTCATTCCGAAACACTCCATGAGCACTTGTGTGTTTTAATTTAATTTTTAAATCTCTTTTCCGCCTCTAATATATCTATGGCTTGATGCGAATGGTGATTTTGTGTTGTAGAATTTACTAAAAATAGATTTTCAAAGGGATTTGTGTGAAATGCCTAGGTTTATAGCACCTAGGGTTATTCTTTAAAATGTCATTGTTCTTTTAAAGTTAAATTAAGGGTTTTTATGAAATGTTTAGCCTTGATTATGGTGTGATGGTTATTTCTTGTTTGTGAACTTGATTTAGTGTGTATGATTTGGTAATGTTTTAGCTTGTTAAATGTGTTAAAATGTTTTAAAAAGGGTTTCATGCTTATAAGGGGATTGTTTTATGTTCCCTAAATAATGTGGATGGTTGGATGTGGTTTTAAAGCAAATGGTGGGGGGGGTTTGAAAAAAGTTTTTGGGTGTCCTCTTGGATGTTTGTTGTACCATTGGATGTTGGCACATCCATGGGTGCACTAGGTGCACATATGGTTGTGCCCTCAAATGAAGATGGTGCTTTAAACCGGGTTCCTTGAAATATTGGTTTCCTAAATGGTTCTTGTTTTCTAAATAATGTTGGATCCTTCATGTAGTCTCTAAATGTGGGGGGGGGTATGCCCGTTTGGCTTTTGGTGTGTGTGTTTTGGCAAAGGTTTGGGTTAAGGGGCCTTTTGGCATTTCACACTTGAAGATGGTTTTAGAAATGATTTGAAAATGTTTTGGTAAATGTATTTGGGTGTGTAAACATAAAGACCCGTTTGGCATGTTTTTAGAGTTGCATGTTTTTCCTAAAATGTAGAAAGTCTTGTTTAGCAAATTCTTGGGAAAGTGGTGTTCCTCATGGTTTTAGAAGTGATTTGTAAATGTTTCGGTGTGCATAAGTTTTCAAGAATGGGTTTGTGATGTGCAAGTGGTGGTTTATGAAATGTGATGTTTGGTTTGGTTGCTAAATTCTGTAAGTGGTATCATGTGATGTGTGAATCTTAATTAAGCAAAAAAAGGGAAGCCCGGGTATCTAGGTGGGTGGGCGTGTACTAGTATGCTAGTGATCCAGAGTGGTTTCATCTCTGTTTCACGTAGCAAGTTTGACGATGACAACACTAACTAAACTATTATGATCATGTTGAGGACCACTCGGTTATGGATATGTTCCCTACTAGTGGCTCGTGCACGGGAACAGATATTTATTATGGTTACTTTTCACCGAGATACGAGGTACCTGGGACCCACAACTAACTAGTGTCTAGGGGTGTTCCCGTGACTAGTGCTCAATGATTATATTGCACCGCCCGTCGGCATACGGTAGGTTGGGTTGGTAATTTTAAAAGTGCTTTGTCTTTAAAGTGGCATTCCTTTAAACTGCTTTCCATTTAAAGTTGTTCCATTGAAAATTGTTACTAGTATTGTTTGGTTTGGGTTTTTGTTATAAAATGGTAGTTTCTTGAAAAATGGATGGTGGCGTGTGTTGGCCTTTAAAACGGTAAAGTTGCAGTTGTTTAATAAAATGTGAAAAATCTATTTTTATAATTGTATTTCAAACTAGTGTTAATGGACTATTTTGGGAAAGGAAACACTTGGACTCTATGGTGATTTCGTACTGAGCTGTTAGCTCACACCCTACCTATACCACTCGGTGTCGGTAGACCCGAGCTGTTTTGCAGGTTCAGCATTTGTTCAGGTTTCCTGGCTTAGATGCTCGCGGTTTGGAGCAGGTTTGGTCTTGTGGTTGGAGATGACCAAAATGTCACATGAAGATAGTGGTAGCTTGGTCCAGTTTTAGTTTGTCCTCAGTTTCATTTTGCTTGTTTTAGTCTTCAGTCTGTTTAGTTGCATATTGTATCTGGATCAGTTGTTTATTTATTTATGTTCAGTATTTATTTATTTATGTTCAAATGTGGGTTGTTGATGCGTGCTTATTTTTATTAGTTTATTTATTCGATCCTGGTTATTGGGTTGAAATCGTCCCCACTCGATTTATATCTGATGTCCAGCACTAGTTGTCAGCCCGTGGGGATCGGGAATGCCCTTCGGGCCACGCCGCGGATCGGCTTGGGTGGCCGATTTAGCATCGACCCGGGTTGGTTCGTGACAAAAAGGTTTCAGAGGCCCTTGTTATTTGGGGTGTCTGGTAGTTGGAGATTAGGGTTGTCGGGACTCGGGAGGTAGGTACGGGAAGGGCGTTATGAACCCATTCGTTCTAAACCTTGACTTACCAGGGGCAGTTTGGGATTTGAGTCTATTGTCTTTGTTTTGGATTGGGGGATGACAAAGGAGGCGAACCAGTGTCACGTTGTGAGCTCACATGGAGTAGTGACCCATGTGGAGTCCAAGTACACAGTTCAAGGTCCTCTTAGTGTTATGGCTTACCTGGGGCATGGCCCGCTACCATGTCTCCAAGTTAAGCATAGACACTAGTTCCTCGTTCTGGTGGTTTGGCTTGAGTCATGTTTCATTTTGGTCTTGGTTGATGTGAGTAATCTTTTAAAATGAAACCGGTTTTTGAAAATGAAAAATGATTTCTTTCAAGTGGTTTTTAAATTGGTATAATGTGTTTCAAAGAAAAGTGTTTTCGATTGAAATTTGGTAAATGCTTGGGTTTTGATGAGGTAAAGAAATGTGTGACCCTTGGTACTCCTTATGAAAGTTCACATATGGGAGAGTTTGTATGGAAAGTGTAGGTTGGAACTTGTGTGTTGATGATGTAAGTAGATGTGGATGGACACATATGTGACGGTTCATAGGATACTATGGGTGGGTGATTGAAATCAAAGGCATGGCCTTGTTTTCCAAAATGAATTTGAAAGTGAAAAAAAATGATTCTCGAAATTGGTTTTTGTTTTAGAATGTGGATTTTGTTTTGTGAAATGCGGGTTTTGGTATTTGGAAAGTGGCCTTAGGAGAAGGCAGTTTTGAATTTTAAATGAAATGGTGGTTTTTGGAAAGGTGATTTTTGGTTGTGTTTGTATATGTTTGGTTTGTGAGCCTTTTGTTCGGGCTTGAGATGTTCCTTCTGAATGTGCTTCAGATTGACGTTGGATTTTAATTGGTGTTCTTTGTATTGTTTGGAATATGCCGCCCAAAAAGGTCCCCAAAATTTTCAACGAGTCCTGCCCAGTTTTTTATTATTCTTGGTTTTCGCATGTCCTTCGAAGTGATAGAGGACCATCAGAGGCAGTGAAGTGGTTTGAAGGAAGCAGAGCATGTCTTTGGGTTGTTGGGAACTCCTGAGGTTGTTAAAGTCCATGTTGTCTTGGGTTTGTTTGAAGGTCCACTTTTGGACCAATGGATGTTGGTTTTCGACTTGTCGCATCCCTCCAAAAGGAGTTGTGATTGGGGGATGCTCATGTCTGACTGTGAGGCAGGAGATGCTTCAGTCATCAGAGCCCCAGCCACAGGTCTCGAGGTGAAGCTCACGCACAGTCAGGGGTTTCTAAGGGTGAGTGAAACCTTGTTCCAGTTTTTGCCTTAAGCGTTGGAAAGAAGATATTTAAAGTTTCCTTGTTCTTGCTTTCTTGTTGTTGTATGTTCATCGTTTTGATGTAAAGTTATGATGGACTTGTTCTTTTGTAACCCAAGCGGTTGAGTCTATCTGAATGTGGCTTTTTGAATTTTATATTCCACTTTTGAGTGTCTTGCCTTTGTGTAGGCCGGTCTCAATTTTAACATTCAGCAGTGCTCGTTTGGAGATGCTTGAGTTTTGTAAAACATATGTATTGTGGGTTTGGTTCGTGTGGGAGGTTCCATGTTTCGGTTGCAGTCATGTCCAGCATGTACAAGGAAGTTCGGGTGGAGTCCCGGTTAAAATTTTCAAATTTTGGAAGTTTCGAGTGAATTTTTATCCTGTGCAAGGTTTGCGCACGGTTAGAGGAAATTGTGCGTCTTTCCCAGGTAACCGTGCGACTTGGTGTCATTTTCAGACAGAGGCGTTGGCACAGTTGGCGCACGGTTTTGAAACCATGTGGCCAAGTCGTGCGGGGTGCCCCTTCTTTCTAGTAGCTCGCACACGGTTGGCGCACGGTTTCGTAAACCGTGCAAGCTAGCCAAAAACATTAAAATATTAAAATCCCTAGTTCCTGGTTGTGGTGAGGGTGTTGTTTGGGGATTTAATGTTGTTCGTATTAGTCGAGTCTTTGTGGTGGGGAGAACCCCCTCGTGTTCTCCCCTCATTCTTGTGTTGTGGTTTCATCTTGATCGATCGGGTGTGACTTGTGGAGTGAATAGTCACCCCGAGTTCATGGTTTCCCTTGGTTTTGATCAGGCATGGATTCATGTTTTGGTTAACCTTCGGTTGGATGACTTTCTGAGGACAGAAAGTGTTTGTTGTGGGGAGAATTGTCACACCCCGACCACGGTTTTCATTTGTTTTTATTTATTTCCTGATGTTGGATTTTTTTGGTTGAGGTCCGGCTTGAGTGCCTAACAAAAGTCTTTTGTGTTTTCTTGGTTTTTGTTTTCCTCTAGACCTATTCATTGTTCAAGTGAATGGTATTGGGAGAAAGCTTCATGGTGGAGAGTTTGTGCCAACCACGGTGTCACTATATTGTGTTTAAATCATTGAAGGATCTTTGGGTGGGTCTTCCCTAGTGTTTGGGGTGCCATTTAAGGGTTTTTGACCAATTTTTCAGGTCACACGGTTTGAGCACGGTTTGCCCAAACCGTGCAACCTATTGCTGCAAAGTAGCAGAATTTTTCCAGTAGCACTCGCACGGTTTACAAAACCGTGCACCAAAACCGTGCAGCCACTTTTGGGCTTAAAACCGTGCACCAAAATCGTGCACCCACTTACGGGCTTAATAACTTTTAACCTAAAATTCTTTTTTGGGTGATTCCACCTCCCAAATGAAGCTCTATCTATTGACTAACGACCAGAGCCCCCCCCCCCGTTCCTGCTTCGTTTTGAACCACTTTTGTGGCGATTTGTCAGAAAAGGTTGGTGATTCTTCATGCCTTCATCAAATCTTCCTCATTTCTCTTCTCCTCTTCCCCCTCTCTCATTTCTTTGCTCTCTCTTGGCGTGGTTCTTGTTTGGCCGAACCCTACCGTTAAGGTTGGCTGATTTTGGTTCGTTTACTTGTGGCTAGGGTGTGTGGATCGTCCATAAGGATCGATTCTTCCTCTCCTTGGAGTTTCATCTCATCCGCACATGGTTAAGGTAGGTGTTTCCAACTTTTTCCATTCTGAAACACTCCATGAGCACTTGTGTGTTTCAATTTAATTTTTAAATATCTTCCGCGCCTCTAATATATCTATGGCTTGATGCGAATGGTGATTTTGTGTAGGTAGAATTTACTAAAAATAGGTTTTCAAAGGGATTTGTGTGAAATGCCTAGGTTTATAGCACCTAGGGTTATTGTTTAAAATGTAATTATTCTTTAACAGTTAAATTAGGGTTTTTTATGAAATGTTTAGCCTTGATTATAGTGTGATGGTTATTTCTTGTTTGTGAACTTGATTTAGTGTGTATGGTTTGGTGATGTTTTAGATTGTTAAATCTGTTATAATGTTTTATAAAGGGTTTCGTGGTTATAAGGGGATTGTTTTATGTTCCCTAAATAATGTGGATGGTTGGACGTGGTTTTAAAGCAAATTGTGGGGTATTTTAGGAAAAAGTTTTGGGGTGTCCTCTTGGATGTTTGGTGTGCCATTGAATGTTGGCACATTCATGGGTGCAATAGGTGCACACATGGTTGTTCCCTCAAATGAAGATGGTGCTTTAAACCGGGTTCCTTAAATATTGGTGTCGGGTTAAATAACAGAGATCCCGGCGTTGCCCGAAGCAGGTGACACTCCATGGTGGTTCTGTTTACTGTTTTCCTTATAAATGCATGACTGCTTAAACACTTATATTAGATATGCACTGTTGGGTGGTATCCTACTGAGATTCGTCTCACACCATGCACGGGCCCTTCGGGACGTGTGCAGACTTTATGGATTTACGTGCAGGAAAGAGGTCAGCTTTAGGAGCTGGGCTGCATTAGTTGATGCATGGAGATGGTATGGACCTTGAGGTCTTGCCTAACTGGAGTTACTTTGTTTTGCTTACTTTCATGTATCAGCATGCTTACTTGTTTTGTAGCTACAGTTGGTTAGTCATTGGCGCCTTTACATAAGGATATGTATGACATGCTTTGGATGCATGTTTGTTGTTTAGTGGTAGTTACAAGTGATCAGCATGTTGTTGTGTTTACTTTCCGCTGTTGTTTATATTTATTGTTTCTGCTGTTTTTTTCGATATTGAATGTGATTCCGCTCTGCGGGTCTGGTTCGAGTCTGCTGAGTCGTTTATTCCGCTGCATCTTTATTATTATACTCGGACCAGTACCTTTGTCATCCTCCGAGAGGGTATAACCTCCCCACTATACCTATAAGACCCTCGCTATTAGTCGGCAGCCTTTGGCGTTCGGGGAGGTGCGCCTAAGGTAGTAACACCCGACCCGTTTAGCACTGTTCGAGTGGCTACTCGGGTCCGGGTCGTTACAATTATGGTTACTTTTTACCGAGATATGAGGTACCTAGGGCAGCTAGTGCCTAGAGGTGTTCCCGTGACTAGTGCTCAATGATTATATTGCACCTCTTGTCAGCATACGGTAAGTTGGGTTGGTAATTTTAAAAGTGCGTTGTCTTTAAAGTGGTATTCTTTGAAACTGTTTTTCATTTAAAGTTGTTCCATTGAAAATTGTTCCTAGTATTGTTTGGTTTGGGTTTTTGTTATAAAATGGTAGTTTTCTTGAAAAATAGATGGTGGCTTGTGTTGGCCTTTAAAACGGTAAAGTTGTGGTTGTTTAATAAAATGTGAAAAATCTATTTTTATAATTGTATTTCAAACTAGTGTTAATGGACTGTTTTGGGAAAGGAAACACTTGGACTCTATGGTGATTGCCTACTGAGCTGTTAACTCACACCCTACCTATACCACTCAATGTCGGTAGACCTGAGTTGTTTTGCAGGTTCAGCATTTGTTCAAGTTTCTTGGCTCAGGTGCTCGTGGTTTGGAGCGGGTTTGGTCTTGTGGTTGGAGGTGACCAAGATGTCACATGGAGATAGTGGTAGCTTGGTCCAGTTTTAGTTTGTTCTCAGCTTCATTTTGCTTGTTTTAGTTTTCAATCTGTTTAGTTGCATAATGTATCTGGATCAGCTGTTTATTTATTTAGGGTTGTTGCAACGTGCACATTTTTATTAGTTTATTTATTTGATCCTGGTTATTGGGCTGAAATCGTTCCCACTCGATTTATATCTGATGTTTGGCACTAGCTATCAGCCCGTGAGGATCGGGAACACCCTTCGGGCCATGCCGCGGACCGGCTCGGGTGACCGGTTCAGGGTCGACTCGGGTTGGTTCGTGACATTTTATGTCTTTAATGAACAGGATTTTTCATGAGTACCTAGACTCGTTCGTGGTGGTATTTGTGGACGATATCCTAGTTTACTCTCAGACCGAGGAGGACCATGTACGTTATTTGAAAGCAATTCTGAAAATCTTGAGAAATCATCACCTTTACGCGAAGCTTTCGAAATGTAAGTTCTGGATTCGAGAAGTGAAGTTCTTGGGACGCATGGTATTGGAATATGGTATTTCAATTGATCCTAAAAAGGTAAAAGTTGTTATGGCATGGGCAAGGAACCGCATAATGTTTTCGAGATTCGGAACTTCTTGTACTTGGCAAGATATTACCGCAAATTCGTCAGGGATTTCTCAAAGTTGGCTTCTCCAAGGACCGCTCTCACTCGGAAAGGAGTGAAGTTTGTTTGGGATGAGAAATGTCAGAGTTCTTCTGATGTGATGAAACGCCTTTTGACTTCTGCCTCGATGCTGACACTTCCTGAGGTCGGGCAGGGCTATGTGGTCTTCTGGGACACATCAGGTTCGGGCTTGGGTTGTGTCCTTATGCAGGGTGATCACATGGTAGTCTATGGTTCCAAATAGCTTATGCCACACGATAAGAATTATTCAACCCATAATCTCGAGCTCGCAGCTGTGATATCTTTGGTGAAAGGTTTACCGCTTTTTCCTACCACAAAAACTTGAGTTGTATCTTCTCTCAAAAAGATTTGAATCTCCGACATAGGCGTTGAGTGGAGTACCTGCAGTCCTTTGATTTCTACATTGCCTACACCCCTGGCAAGGGGAATGTCGTTGTTGATGCTTTGAGCGGGGAACTTCTGACCCAGACCGTGAAAAAACCATCAGAAGAGTGGAATCTGATGGCTCTCTTTGCTCAGTTGCATTTGGGAGTCCTGGAGAATGAGACTGAGGTTGTTTGGGCGAGCGTGTAGTTGACCTCCCCTCTTCTCGATATGATTCTTCAGGAACAACAGTTTGATGATGAATTATGTGGCATTAGGAACTCTCTTTATGGTGGGGAGACCATCGGTGAATGGTCGTTCTCTTCAGAGGATATCCTATGTTTTCGGAACCGATTTGTTGTACTTATGTATGTAAGAAAGACTGTGATGGGGGGTTGTCATGATTCTCAGTGGGTGGTGCACCCTAGAACCACGAAGATGTTCTATGATATGCAGCGACGATTCTGGTGGTCATATATGAGATGGGACATCGCTTTGTTTCTCGTTGTTATACCTACCAACAAGAAGTTGAGCACCAAAGACCTTCGGGTGCTTCAGCAACTTCCAGTGCCGACTTGGAAGTGGGATGAGATTTCTATGGATTTCGTGGTTGGGTTGTCGCGTGCCCCTCGGGAGAAGAATGTGATATGGGTTGTGATTGACAGGCTGACCAAATCGGCTCACTTTATACTCATTCGAGATATAATCAAAGTTGAAGACTTGGAACGTGTTTACGTGCAGAAGATTGTCAGATTGCATGGAATTTCATTTGCTATAGTCTCTAATAAGGATCTTCGTTTCACTTGCTTTTGAAGAGGCCTCCAGGAGGCATTGGGATCCCAGGTATGTTTGAGCACAGCATATCATCCGCAGACAAACACCCAAACAAAGCGAGCTATACAGATTCTTGAGGACATGCTACGTGTCTGCGTTCTCGACTTTGGTGGAGTTTGGGATGACCATTTGAAACTGGTTAAGTTTGCCTACAACAACAGTTACCAATCCGTTATCAAAATGGCGCCTTTCTAGGCCTTGTATGGTCAGCCTTGCAAATCTTCATTGTGTTAGTCGGAGATTGGTAAAAGTTCCTTGGTTGGACCAAGTTTAGTCCATGAGACGACGACGAAGAATCAGTTGATTCGTCAGAGAATGTTGACGGCACAGAACCAGTATAAATCTAATGTTGATCGTCTTGGAATTTTTTGTTGGTGACCAGGTGTTTTTTAGAGTTTCACCTCGGTTGGGACACCAATGTCTTGGAAAATGGAGAAAGCTTGCGTCGAGGTTTGTGGGTTCTTTTGAGATCGTTGAGCAAGTGGGGAAAGTGGCTCACCGTTTGGCACTTCCACCGCAATTGACTTCAATCCACAACGTGTTTCATGTATCACAACTTCCAAAGTGTCTTTCTGACCCTTCCTGTGTCCTAAGCCGGGAAGATCTTGATGTTGCACCTGGTTTATCCGTGACTGAACATCCAGTCAGGATTGTTGATTCTGAGACAAAGGTTCTTCATGGGAAGACGATACCATTGGAACGTGTGCTATGACAACATGGTTCTGATTCACATGAGACTTCGAAACGTGAGACACTGATGAGAGAACAGTAACCACATCTCTTCGATATGAAATGTTCTTGACAGACTTTCTAGGGACAGAAAGTGTTTATGGTGGGAAGGTTGTAACATCCCGTTACCTTCTTTCAGGTATTTCTTGACCCTAGTTTTGATCTAAAGTTCAGGGATGTATGTTTAATATAATGGAGTCCGAGTATAACTGTGTCAAAGGCTTTAGAGGGTGCTCTTTGGGTTCGGGTTGAGTTGGAGACCTATGAATTGGCTGAAACTATCTGCAGGACAGATTCACGACATGAATGTAATTCACGACGTTAATGTAATTCACGACGTTAATGTAATTCACGACGTTAATGTAATTCACGACGTGAATGTAATTCACGAAATGAATTTGTCGCTCAGCAGAAGCCATGAAACAGTTTCATGACGTGAATGATATTTACACCATAAATTGATTTCAAGACATGAAATGGTCGGGATCGGGATTTTTAACCCGGGGCAACACCTTTTTCGGCGTATACGCCAATTGGGATATTAACGTCGTGAATCAAGGATTCACGTCGTGAAATCCTCTTGCCCAACGAGTTTTCATGCGTTGCACCCTGAAACTGTTTCACTCTCTGTACAGCCTCTTCTCTCAAACCCTTAGAGCTAAACCGGGTGATTTTTGGGCGATTTCTTCCTTTTCGGACGTCTCGGTTTAGCATTTGATCTCCGGTGAGTTTCCCCGTTATGGTTTTCTCCTCTTTGCTACCCTTCTTTGGCAACAGTGTGATCTCATGATGGCTGATTGAATCAAAGTTTGATCTTGATGATTTGTGATCTAGAATTTCCTTATTGATCTCCTTTGCTTTCGTTCATCATTGGGGTTTCCCGTTGCAGTTGTTGATTTGATCGCTGATTAAAAGTAGGTGGTTCCATATGACTTTACCCTACAATTGACACCTTAAGTTTCTTAATTGATTTGAAATGAGGTTTTAAATGATTTAAAAACCCGGATTTGAGATGATTGATTCTTGATTTTGAAAAAGGCATGGAAATTATGAAAAACAACCAATTTCAATAGAATTGAAATTGTTGAGTGGATTTGAGAAAATTGATGACTTGATTTGGAAATTGATTTGATGAAATGATTTAATATTGAACCTTAAGATAAATGAATTAAATTGAAAGATGATTTGAAAAGGGCGTGAATTGATAACGGCCTGAGCTGAGGGACGTGTGCACACGTTGAGCCGAGATCACTGATTGAGTAGTGAGGATCGTATTGCCATAAACTAACATACCACAAGGCTTATCACATGGTGTTATGATATGTTTGATTTGATGATTACATGTCTTGATCACTAAACTGTTTTATTCATGTCAACTGCTTTATATAAATGTTTGATATAAAACGCTCATTTAAGTCTGTTTTGATATATCTCTCATATATTGATTATGAAATCATGTTTTGTTGAAAACATGTAAATGTCATGGTGTCTTGTTTTAATTAAATTGAAAGCATAATTTGTTTAATTGTTATGCAATTGATTATGGAACACTTGATGAGACTCTACTGGACTGTTTAGCTCACACCCTACCTTTGTCTTCGGGCATTTGTAGATTATCTTATATGTCAAGTCCAAGCAAAGGGAAAGCACTACTTGGAGGTGGTGGATGTTATTGATCCTGGGGATCCGGAGTGATGGAGGTGACCGATGGAGATGTGATCCACTTGTTACATGGGATATGTCTGAGCTTTTATCTTGGCAGATGTTGTGTTGTGTCTTTTGATGATGTACTGTTTGGGTATTATTTTACCTGTCTGAGTCTAGTACTTTCTCCCTTTGGAGTGTTGAACATGTTGACTTGTATCTTTTGTTTTCCGCTGTTTTGTGGCAAAATCGTTCCCCTGTGATTCTTGTATGATGTCAGGTGCTAATTTTAACCCATGGGGATCGAGAACGCCCTTCGAACCATGTTAGATTCGGCTCGAGTATCAGCGGGTCAGGGTATCCGGGCTGATTCGTGACAGAAACGGTAGAAGTGGGAGCAAACACACAATGGGGTTTTGGCTCAAAAAAGAGCATTTAATAAAATAATAATAAAAATATTCCACGCCATACTCCAAAAAAAATAGACAACATAGGGGCTCCTTGGCGACAGAAAGTGGGATTGGGCTCCTTAGTCAAAAAAACATTTAATAAAATAATAAAAAAAATATTATATGCTGAACTCAAAAGAAAAAGGCACCACAGTCTAGGAAATCACGGACTGGGCAAACTCCTTAGTCAAAAGATCATTTAATGAAAGGGTGTGGCAGGAATTGTTGATGACATGAATGATGTTCAAGAGGAAGATTCAAATGAAGGGTGTGGCAGTGATAATGAAGGTTTCATTAATGATGAAACTTACATTGATGATGATTTTGATGTTTGGGTTATCAAGGATCGATTATTTGTTTATGGTTTCATTAAAAACTATCAGTGTGCAATTTAATTTGTATTATTTTGATTGAATTTTGATTTTTTTTAAATTAAAATATTGTTGAAAACTGTGTATATCTAATTATGTCGTCGGATGCGCCTTAGTTTTGAGAGGCGTGCGTCTTGCGCCGCGTCCCCAAGCGGAATTTGCGCCTTATTGCGGTGCACGCCATTGACAACTATGCCCATATATGTCTGTTGTAGATTAGGTCATGCATCATGATTATCATTTTGAGATGTATGACCTATAAAATATTACTAGATCGGTATCTAAGGTTGAGAAGTGTTCTCAAATAGAGACATTTTGAGCAAGTTTTTTTTTATGTTGACATTGAGTTGTTTGGATATGTGTGTTGACACTACCCATGCATTTATTAATTTGAGTTGGTGAGGTTGGTTTATTGTTTCATGGTGGTGTAGTGTTATTTAAACTAAGGGTGATGCCTCCCATATTTGTGATTTATACCCTTGGTGTGAATCGCCACCCCTTGAGGCGGGTTCAAGAGTCACTCTCGATCACATTGCAGGCTCGGGAGATGTTTTGGCGGGGTCGGAACATGACGAGGATTGAGTGTCTCTTGGATGGCAGTGTGCAAGCCCTGAACATTGTAAATATAGTGAGTCTTGGCTTGGAGCATCCTTGTGAACCATAGTAAAAACAACTGCATAAAATGGAGCATGATAAGCAAGGGTGAGGCTGTAATCGCCGGAAATGCTATGCAAAAAATGTTAGGGCAGCTCTCACACGAGGGGGGTCGTTAAAAGGAAGTAGAGTAATTGATCTTTAGACATCAACTCACTACAAGTGATGGAAACAAGAAGTCCCAACTTTCTAAGCCTATTTAAAGACCTTAATCCTCAACCAAACAGACCAATTTTTTATTTCAACTTAACATACAAGTATATCAAACTTTGCATATTTCTTTGCACGAAGTTAATATAAAAATAACAATACAGATAGACATGTAAATTTGAACTAATGAACTCTTGAGTCAGTGGAGTTGATGTTAGGATAAATTACACCAACCACCTTGAGCTTTGTTCATATTATGATAAGAAATTTCACCAAGCTTCCATAATGTTCACTTTTATTTAACAATAATCTTTCACTTCAAAATTTACCATGGAAGTCTGCTAAAAGAGTTTGCTGATGTCACCTTTATGTATCATGTATTTCTAGACCCGTCATTTACTAAATTTATTACAAAAAAAAAATAAACATTATTGGAATAATATTTTAAACTGTTGCAGCAGTTGTATAACTGAACACGTGTAGATTCAGGTTCATTGGGTTTGACTGGGCCAATCTTTTTTCCATCATCCCATGTATTTTAAATTTTGAATCTCTCACTATCTCAGGTCTTGTATACATTATCTTAATCAATAAATAGGGTAACCTGACCTCACTTATGGGATACAGTTTCTGGGTTTATTTTTTCTACACAAATTAATTAGTAGTTTCAAGAAACGAGATGGATGGATTATCTTCTTCATTCATTTATTTATCTTTATCATTTTACAATTAAAGGCTAGAAAACTAATAAATTTTAGTTTATCAGCATTAGTCACAACTTATTTTTCCCAGTCTTCTAAGTAATTTTTAATTCATTGACCATTCATAAGTATATATCAATTTAAATAGTTATATATCAAATTTTCTGAGCAAATGCTTGCACGGAAGCATAGAAAACATGCATATAAGCACAATGATATAGTCAGCAACAATAAAAAAACCGAATTCAACAAAGTTTGTGTCAAAGAAAAAATGCTCTGTGCGCCTGCATCTACAGATTTTGCTTACCATCATATCTGGAAGGGGCATCTTAACTTTGGTGAGCATAATTTCAGTGTTATTGGCCCTCCTCAGGTCTATCTACAACCACAGGAAAAACATTATTCAGTATAAAGGAAAATAAATTTAAATTTTTAAAGGAACAACGGAAGAGACAACATACAGGCCCTCTTTGATTTTCTGGAATTAGGACTCCCGGATTGGAGAATAGAATATAATGGAATCATGTAATCCAATATTACAATTGGTATTTAATAAAAGAAAAATGAAGAAAATGTGTTAAGATTTCTGGTAGAGTAACAAAAATTTAAGTAGAGATATTTTGGCGGTCTGCTTATTTCTTTGGCAGGCGGTCAGGTGGGTTTTGCTTCTTTTGTTAGTCCAGTGGATGTTTGGAGTCCTGAGCTGGCTTTCAGGGCTCCATTTTTTATTTGTCGAGGGTCATTGTTGTTTTTTCTGCACATTTGGAATAAATGTTTAATTTGTTCAAGTAGAGATGTTTTATTAATTATAGTTTGGAAATGTGACTACTTTAAACAATTTGAATGTGGCCCCCCGGGGTGTTCCGGTTGTTTGGTCTCTCTTTCGGCTCCTCGGGGTTGGGGGTTCCATTCCCAGCGGTTGTCCGTATGGATTGTAATTCCGATCCAGAAGATTTAATCCGGCACATTGTACAGGGGCGCGTGGTCGCTGACAGTTTTACCCAATTCTCACCGGCAAGACGAAGAGTGAGACCGGGCAACTTTGCGAAGGGGGGTCTACGCAATTGAAAGCCAGCTGTCAATGGGGGGAGGGGGTTCTGTACAAAAAAAAACAATTTGAATGTGACCTCATGTAACAACCTTCTATGTTCTTTTATGTTGTTTGAAGCTTTGTAGTGGTTTTGTTTGGGTTCGGGAAGGGTTGGAAGGGGTGCTCCGTGGCTTAAGTGGAGTTTCGGCGATAGAGATGCTGGTGAGGTGCTCGGTCAGGATGGTCTGTTTGTTGGTTGTTCCAGACCTCCTGTTAGTTTTACTTACCAAAGGAGGGGTAGTGTTGATAAATAGGATATGGGAGTCTAAATGACTTCAGAGGTAATATTGAAATTGGATCATTTTAAATTGGTTAGTGGAGAGAATAAGGGTGGGTCGTGTTTCAGCTAGAGGGGTCGAACATACGATTGTAAGAAGACTTGCGAGACGGGCCTGGGGAAGATTGGAGTCTCCCAAGTAAGAATCAGTTCATCTTGTAAGTACCTGAAAACCTAGTTCATTGTGTCTTGAATTTCAGGAACGCAATAAGAAACTCTGTCATCTTCTTGAATTCCTATCATTGGGCGTTTTAAGGGGCACCACGGGCAGTGAAACGCCCATAGTGGTCGGCATTTTGTGCTGGAAGTTCCCCTGTGGGAAACGGGGAGGGCCAACACGCCATAGTGTTGGGCATGGTGGCCCTATGGTAGGGCGAGTCACAGGTGGCGGTGGCTCTGTAGAAAACAACCTGGGAGAGGCCTCACCGCGCCATGGTCCAGGGCGTGGTGGATCAAAACGGCAAAGGATTTCTTCCTTCGCCATGGTGGGTCAGCGAGGTGCGATCACAGCCGTGGTGGTCATCACCACATCGTAGTGCCGGTCATTGGGGTTTTTGAAATTGCTCATTTAGCCGCCGGTCTTCGGAGAAAATCGTGCGCCTTGATGGGGAATCACGTGCGATTATTTTGGGGGATTTGATTACGCGTTTTTGACTCGATTACACTCGAGATAAACCCCCATTCCTTCTCTCTCAATTTGGCTCTCGATCTGGGCATTCAGTTAAACGATTCTGGACGATTTTCCCTTACAAGCAAAGCTATTTCTTTAGGCCTTTGTTGTGCAATCGGACTCAAGGTAAGTAGCCTCTCTCTCTCTCCACTTTCTCCTAAAACTTGAAGGCTTGGATTTCTAAATTAAATGCTTGTTCTTTTTTATGGAAAGCCTTGTTGAATTCTTGTTGGAGAACCTTATTGAATTCTTGTTGGAAAACCTTCTATGTTTTATGGCTTTGAAACTATGAAATCATGGGTGTCACCCACCACATGTTTGATTAAATGCTAAAAAAGGAAGTTGTTTTCTTTATGAAATGTTAGGTGTGAGACTTTGAAATACACATGGTTGGCGTGAGTTCATGTTGCATATAAACGGGGCCTTGTTGGTTCGGACTTGGCTGTCGGTGCCGAGGGGGTACATTGTTGCACACCCAAGTGAAGACTTGAATCTGGAAGGACGGGTTTTCCGCTCGCAAGTTAGGACTGCTCAAAGGAAGGATGCATGCATGGGTGTGTGAGTTCTAGATTGGGTATGCCTTGTGAAAATTATTGTTTACACTGTTCATTTTACTGGAATTTTGGTAAAATTGCTTTGTCATTTCTTTCCCCTGTTTTATATAAAATTGTGAGTCAGCTTGTTCTTGTCCTAGTGGCATACGTGGAAAGTCGTGTCTACTGAGTCGATATACTCACCCCCTGTGTATACACCCTGGTGCGTATGCAGATGTTGTTTATCAAGATACAAGGGGAAGGTTTCGTGCTTTACTAGTGGAGCATCGTGATGCTGCTTTTATGGATGAACGGAGTTGGAGCTTGGGAGTCAGTCGTGTTTTGGAGTCTGCAGTGGTGCCACTTTGGTGCCTTGAGTTTAAATTGTCTTGGTTTTGTAGTTACCTTACTTTGTCTTCTGCTGCTACTTTGATATTGTTCAGTTATTTTGAATATTGAGTTTTATTGGTTTACTTTCATGCATCACATAGTGTATTGTCATTACTGCACTGTTGTCTTTTACAGGTTGTGTATGTGTGTACGAGCAAATTGTCCTCCAACGTTTTATTATGCCCTTGGCATTTATTGTGAGTCATTAGTGTCCGGGGGAATGTCACCTAAAGCCAGTGGCATTCCGGTCCTGCCCAAGCCAAAGGGTCGGGTCGGGATATTACACCTCAATCCTGATATCATCATTCCTTACCATGAGAGTGTCCAGATTCCTTAATTCAAGATATCTACATTCCTAAGGGAAACGGGACTCTAAAAATTTAGACCTACCAAGTCCAGAAAAAGAATCATGATTCTCATTCCCAAAACCCTAATTCCAGAAAACAAACAGGCTCATAAGAATATACCTGCAAGCTTACTTAAAACCCATTGAAAATACCCAATACAAAATGCACATTCAGTTAAATCCAATACTAAGCCTCAAATTTCCTGCCAGGATCCCTGGAAATGCACAATTCATATGTGAAAAATTTTCAACAATTTCTAACTAGAAGGTAAGAAATTGAATTCCTATTTTTTAGCATTAAAGGGCAAGAGCAGATTGAGCAAAGTGTTGAGAGTGTGTGTGAAGGGTGAAAAACATGTGAGAAACATAGCGTGAGGAGGGTCCCTTTGAGTGGTGAGATCAGTGCCGCGCTTATATCATCAGCTACTCATGCCTTCCTTCTGTAAACATAGCACTATAGCCCTCGTTCCAGGAACACAAAGCAACAGGACCAAAATGCATAACATATTGTGCTCTTATGTGTTATTGAACATGTGTAAATGTGTTGGAAGTTTGTGTCGGTTAAATGCTATTAGGGTGCATTGTTGTACTTAACAATAATAAGAGGCAGCATGATCATCATATAATTGAACTCTGGATGCAGCAGCAGGAAGAGCTGCAAATATTACATAAAAGCTAGATAAATTTAGAAGAGCAAAGTTTTGATTGCTGCTGTTTATTTAACCATATTCAATTAAAGCATAATCACCGGAGACATAGCCAGAAGGGTATGAACACTTAAAACCATTCACAGGAAGTTCAAAAAAAAAAGACATGACAGGAAATATTTCTTGAGAAGATATCATTATATTACCAGGTGCACTTTATCAGTTTTAGATCCCACTGATTTGCGCCGCCCTCCAGATTTACCTCCTGGGCCATCACTTGACTTTGGGACTGTGGCAGAAAAAAGGCTCTCTAATTCTGAGACATCAAATTCTGGCGCACTGGCAGTAGTGGTCATAATATCAGTAACTTGACAAAGAGAGAACAGTAAATAAACAGAACAAAAGTATTGATGTGACATTGCAATAACATGGAAAAGAAATATTAATAAAAAGCATGATATCAACCACATTAGACCTACTGCAAATATGACACAATTTATAGACAATATCAATGAAGCAATGCCAGCATTTAACTTGTCAAGGGATGTACATAATTCTCAGTAATTCATAAAAGGAAAACGTCACAAATTCATGGTTCAATTAAGAAATAAAATGGTAAAAGTACAGTACATTTGGGGTTCTCCATGCCTTTGCAATTCTTCCCATAAGCTTCCTTGCAATGCCCTTGTTACCTTGCTCCAATGAAGTGGTTTTAAGGAGGATCTTCGTTGCGCAGAAGCAGATCCTGGAAATCCCAAGGGGCGTGAAACCCCACGGCCTCTTCCAGCAGACATGCCTCTAGCATCCACAGTCGAGTTTGGTCCTTTGGCACCGAATGGTGGGGGTGGTGGAGGAGCACCAATAGGAGGTCTAAGCGGGGGAGCAGCACCAGGTGGCCGAGGTGGCGCAGGGGGAGCAGGTGCACAACCCCCTGGCGGGGGTGGTGGCAGAGGCGCTCTAGAAAGAGGAGGAGCTGGAGGTCGAGAAGCAACATTAGCTGGAGTTGGGGGAGGAGCTGGAGCTCCACGCATGGGAGGAGGTGGTGGAGGAGGTGCACTTGCTGGACTTCGTGGAATAGGTGGAGATGCATGCATGGGAAGAGGTGGAGGACATGTAGCTCCATGCAAAGGTGGTGGTGGTGGTGGTGGAGGTGGTGGAGGTGGAACCCCGTGCAATGTAGGAGGCGGTGGTGAAGGTGGCACCCCTTTTGCTAAAACCGGCAATGGAGGAGCAGGTGGAGGTGGTGCAGGTGGTGGTGGTGGCTGTGTTTGAGGTGTAAAAGGCTGAAGAGAAGCAGGTGGTAGCGGCGGCGGCGGCGGCGGCTGTGGTGCTAGTGACGGCGGCGGCTGTGGTGGTGAAGGTGGACGTGTCAATGATGGGAGTGGAGATGATGGTGGAGGTGGTGGTGGAGGTGGTGGTGGAGGTGGCCTTGACGGTGGCAGTGGCGGTCGTGTCAATGATGGGGGCATAGGTGGTGGAGGTGGCGGAGGCGGAGGTGGAGGTGGAAGTGGAAGTGGAGGGGCAGCGACAGAAACAGCTGAATCAAGGGGTGAAAGGGATGGAGATCCATCTGGAACATGCAAGGACTGAACAATTGGTGTGCATGAATGCAATGAAGACATGGATGATTGGGGTGGAGGGGGTGGGGGAGGTTGGCAAGGTGCTGCCGGTACCAGTGGCAATGACTCTGGGGGCTGAATATCCTTGACATGTGATGGAGCCACGGAATTAGATTGTGAAGAAGTTGCACATGTGGGCACATAAGAAGATGCGGCCACAACATGGGCTTGCACAGATTGTTCTAAAGATTGCGAGCTGGACAAAGCAGTCTCATGTTCTGAGGAAGAAGCCGTCTTGGCATCCACCTCATGAGGAACCGAAGCAGTTTCATCATCAGCTGGCAGCTGAGAAGCTGGCACAGCACTAATAGAAGAAGCCATACCACTGTTTATAGAATCCTTTTTGGCAGCAGGGGAAGCTGTCACACTACTAAATCTTGTCGGCGGATATGATACATGCATTGAATTGGTATAAGAACCTTTATTAGGTGGAATCCACTGAGAATTTGTTGGTTTTGACTTTGTGAGCTTGGCCATGACACCCTGAGGTTCCTGCTGCTTAATTTTCTGTTTTGCAGTAATGGAATCAGCTGCCGGTTTTGCATTTGAAACTGAAAGCTTCCTTGACAGGGGTGGCATCAACTTCTCGGAGTTCTGTCTGCTGCTATCAGCACTTAAATTTTCTTGTGGAACCATGGATTCAATCAGTGTACTGGTATATTCCTTTTCAAGTTTATCCCCCCTCTGATCTAACTTGCCATGCAACACATTGTTTTCTGCATTTTGGGGGACTTCATCACCCAAAACAGTGGAATCAGGCCTTTTTATCTCCTTGTGCATGGTAACGTTGCTTATTATTGGAAGGCGAGAGTTTGGTTTGCCATCCTGTTTGAGATTTTCATCATCCGATGGGCAATCCCTGAATTTATGGGGTTCCAAATCATCATTCCCCACTTTATAATTTCTATCATCTAACTTAGGGTCTTGATCGGCGTGAATATTATGGTCAGCTTTCCCATCCTGCCCCTCCACAGCATTGCTGAAGATCTCTTCAACCTCAAAAAATTCATCAGGTGAAGCACCTTCTGCATCAATCACATCCTCCCTTGCCACTTCTGTAGTAACATTTGACAAAACAGTATTTGTGTCCGAGAAAAGTACCTGATAAATTTTTGAGTATTCAACTACTACAGATTTCCAAAAAGGCACTGAAAAAATAAAAATAGAAACCTACCTCTGCCTTAAAGTCCTTAGAGAACTGATCCTTTGCATCCCATGAGATATCAATGTCATCATGACCGAGCATCATCACATTTGACCGCACAAAAGCTGTATGGAACATAACTCTGAACATCACCTCCTCGTGTGCCATATCTTCACTCAGATGTATGCACTCGAGAACGACGTCTCCTAGAAGACGGCAACCAACGTCAATTTTCACCAGTTTGCATTCCTCCTGCAATAGGAAGCATTAGATGCAGCTTATAATCTGGGTAATTCAGCTTCTAATTCCAAACTCGTGACTGAACTTTACCTGCAAGTAAAGGCGGACGAGTTTTTTGTTTTTTGCAGAAGAAAACAGAAGCTTGGAACTTCTGTTGGCCAGTGTGAAAGGGTCTTGGCCATATACCCGAACTGCTGGCCTGCAACCACTTCCCCCATCGAAAAAGGGCAGAACTCTTAGTATAATACAGTCTAAGACTAAAGGTTTGCCTGATGGGGGCCAATCCGGTGAACCCATGTTTCTTCTGGAAATGTACTGGAGATATCTTAACTGCGAAGGCTGTGGATTTAAAGGAGACATGAGATGAAGGAGCTCCCTTGGAGCTTGTTTTTGGACCATCTCCAGGGTCTTCTGCTCCCCATTGTACTGCTTTCTATAAAGAAGGAGACCGGAAAGCATAAATGCAAGTACAGGCCATCCTCCTCTTTCGCAGTGCATCAACAACACGTTTTGCTGCCCCTCCACTGACAGCCAGCTCTCACTAGATCGAAGGAAGTGGTGAATCATCTCCAGAGGTAATAAAGGGCACCCTTCATATTGCCGAGGGTACTCCATGACTGTCATGTCATACTGAGACAATATGTCAAATAATTGGCTCCTCTTCTCCCCTTCTCTAAAATTGAACACCATGAAGGAAGCATCGGGATAATGGTCCTGCAGCTGCGCCACAATTCCACCCATGTAGACCTTATACTCATCTTCATCCAACACATCAGTGGAGAAGCAACAATCGAATACTGTCAAACAGAACATGACTAACAGAGAATCAGTGCATTTGGCAGACAATCCAAAAAAAGAAAAAAAAAACAATGCACAGGTCAAAGGCATGTGTAAATTTGGAGAAGACCTAACAAAACTCCAAGCATGAACAATAATTAAAACAAGCATATTGCGGCCAAAACAGGGTATGATAAGAGCCACCGCATTGATGCCCAGCAATGACAACTGAGAAAAATAAAAAGGAAGAAAGGAAAGAGAAATAACAAAACAAAAAAAAACTTCCAATACCCTGATTCACCCTAGGATCCCAGGGAGGTGGGAGTAAAAGAGGAGACCTCGATAACCCATAATGCACCAGACATGTGGTCAATTTCATCGGAGAGGATTATTGCGAAGCAAAACAGGTTGTCGCGTTTACAATTGCATGTATTGTCATTCTCTCCAGAACACATGCGGTTCAAAAAAGGGGGGTGAGGTAAGTGCATAGGGGTAACATACCGTAAACCCTCTCGGAAATCTCTAGAAGCCGATCAGGTGGCTTCCGATAAAATAACCTTCTGAACAGCGCCATCTGATGGCGCTGTTTTCCCCCCGATCGGATCCAAAACGATGATTAAACAAACAACTAGCAATATTGAAGTTCAAATTAACAAACGGATCGGCAAACCCCTGATGCAACCCAAGCTCACCCGGATCAATCAACCTAATTTCTCCAAGAACATGCAATAAAAACGCCAATTCAGATAGAGGAGGCCTAGAAAACCAAAATCAGTCAGTGGCTGGAGAATGACTGAACGGCGCCCCAAAAAAACCCCAGATTGACAGAACGGGAGCTAGTGTGGGGGAACGTGCAATGGTCGATGACACGGTTGGCTGGTGGATAAAAAAGGACGATGATGTTGAATATAGAAAGAGCGAAAGGGAGGGCAGTGGACTGAAATGGAGGAAGTCTCGTCTAATTAGACATGGAAGCTTGGGGGGTGGGCAAGGACGTCGTCCACGTGGCGATCTCCACAGAGGCGGATGTCGGCCACGATCGATGTCGCCCGGGAGGCGAAGCTGAAAAACAAGAGGAGCGCAGCACCCACGGCGGATAATTCAGACAGAACAAGGCTGGTGGGGAAAGAGAGACGGCGAGCGTCGAATGCGGCGAAGAGAACGTGGGCGCACGGCGATCGAGATGAACTATAAAGGAGGAATAACAACTCAAAAGGGGTAGAGGCATGATTCGATGGGGATTCAGGGTTTTGTATTTTTAATTTTTTAATTATCTATTAAAAGGTCAAATCCGGAATGCCTGTTCGGTGATTTTGAGGATCAGGTATCAAGTACTGCTTAGTAGTATGGGTCTAGTCTACTACATTCAAACACTTTTTAAACCCGACCCGAGTGAAGTTCCGCCTGTCATTTGTATCAAAGTAAACAAATTTATATAAAAAAATGAATAAAGAATAAGGATTTATGTGCAATGGGCACATAGAAGGCGTGATGAATTCTATATAAAGACTGTCTCTCATTTTTCTCATTCTATCCTCTTGTTTTGCATTGAAACTCTTACGGTTTGATTTATCTTTACCAATTTATTATTTGCGGACTTGAATGTATTATTTTAAGTTATATGTTCTTTGTATGATGTAAATTATGTTGAATAATTTAGCGAATTTAAATATGATGTTTGAATAATTTAAATTGTGTTAAATTATTATTAATTATGTACGAAATAATATTATTTATATTTAGAGAAATGTAATTGAGTACAGATATATATGTGTGTGTGAGTGTGTGTAATTATATTTTAAAATATTAATAACTACATTTGAATATATATATATATATATATATATATATATATAATCACTACTACAAATATGGTCTTTATCAGCGCTAGAAAAGTGCATGTGTGAGTGTGTGTAATTATATTTTAAAATATTAATAACTACATTTGAATATATATATATATATATATAATCACTACTACAAATATGGTCTTTATCAGCGCTAGAAAAGTGCATTAACGGCGCTAAAAAAAGCTTTGTTAATCGAAGTGAAGATAGAGGGGGTCCCTTTTATCAGCGCTAAAAAAACACTGATAAAAGTTAAAAAAAAAAATTAAAAAGATTACAAATATATATATATATATATAATGTGTGTGGAGGAGCTTTTAACACCGCTTGACCCCCTATTTATCAACGCTAAGGCAGACCCCTCCCACTCTCCCGCACGCTGCCCTTGCCCGCGCATCGCCCAACATGCCCGCGTGCACCTACTTGCTTCCACCCGAACTCGAACACGCGATCTCCCCCTTGCAGACTTGCACCTTTACCACTAAGTCATTTCGTTTTTTTTCTCTATTTAATGATATATATATATGTGTAGTTATATTTATTCGTATATTAATATAGATTCATATTAATATAAATATATTTAGTTATATTAATACATATATATTTATTCATTTATTAATATATATATTTATTTGTATATTAATATATATTTATATTTATTTATATATATATATATATAGTTATATTTATTTGTATATTAATATAGATTCATATTAATATAAATAAATTTAGTTATATTAATACGTATATATTTATTCATATATTAGTATATATATATTTATTCGTATATTAATTTATATTTATATTTATTTATATATATATTTTTAGTTATAATTTTTTATCCATACATTTATTTGTATATTAATATATATTTATAAGATTAGTTTTAAATACATTTATAAAATATGTTTTTTTATGTGTGTTTATAAATAAATAAATAAATACATATATACAACGCGCGCGCACACACAAATATATGTGTATTTGAAAAGCCATAGAATGTTAAAACGACCATAACTTCTAATCCAGAAGTCCGTTTCAACTCTACAATCAGTCAAATTGAAGAAAATGAAATAATCTTTGATATGATATGTCGTACAGACCTAGAGGACATCCGGATCAGAAGTTATACATGTTTGAATGTTAAAAAATCGGGGTATCCCGATTAAAAACTCAGTTTTGGAGGCCTTTTGGACATTTTCGGTCCTTGAAAAATGTGACCCAATGAAACTTTTAGTCACTAGCGCGTAGATCTCGTCGCAAGCTTCGATTTGATATGTTGTAGAGCTCAAACGGACACTCAGATCAAAAGTTATGGTCGTTTGAAGTTTGAGTTGCATTTTCAACTTATTTTATATCTTTTATTCATTTTTTTGATTTTTTGTGTTTTCAGATTGTTATTAAATGATTATTAATCGATGATAAATAGGAAATTTGTAATTAATAATATTTTTTAAAATATTTTAAAGCAATTTTCACTAAATTTCTTATATATTAAATGTAATAGTCTATTTATACTTATCTAAAACATATTTAAAAAATATGTATTATATTTATATCAATATAAATATACTTATATAATAATATATTATTTTTCAAGATTTTTTTTTAAATATAAATTTTATCAGCGCTAGGAAAAAACGCTAATAAAGCCCCCTTTATCAGCGCTACTAAAAAAATGTTGATAAAGGGTGACGCTTCCCTTACCTGTTTTTATAGCAGTGAATATTATACAGTATATTCAAATTAAAATAAATTTACAATATATTATTGGGTATATGGATAAATAAAATTATGCTAGCTAAACATTTTTTAAAAATTGTATTATTAATAATATTTTGTAAATAATATTATAAACTTTATTTTAATATAATTATATAGATATTGTATTATGTATCATATTTAAATTTAATTAAATTTACAAAATATTATTCGATATATATTTAAATAATATTATTTTCGTTAATGACATTTTAAAAAATACTATTAATAATATTTTTTAAAAAATTACAAATAATTAATATTATGAGTAATTATGTGTAGAATAAAACTATTTCTATTTTGAAAAATATAACTACTTACAAAGATGTATATATATAATTATATTTAAAAATATTAATATGTGCTTTTGAGTATAACTATATATATGTATATATATAATTTTATTTATTATATTTTAATTAAAACAAATGAGCAATATAATATTGCTTGTATAAACATAACTAATATTAATTTCATTAACGAGCAATATTTAAAAAAAAAATATTAATTGTATGCATATAATATCATGAGTGATAATATATAAACTAAAATTATTTATATTTTGGAAAATATAATTTCTTAAAAAAAGTACACAATTGTATTTAAAAATATTAATAACTATTTTGAAAATATTATTATTCATAATTAAAAATATCACTGAATAAACGAATGTTCGTCATTAATTAATAATTATTTTTGGAAAATATCATTAATTAAATGGTATGTATATTTTATTATTTGAATATAGTATTTTAAATAAAATATTATCCATAACTGTGTAGTAATATATTTAATTATAATTATAAATATTATCACTATATATTGATCTTGATATGACCGACCAATATTTGATTACAATTGTATGTTGTAATTATTTTGTATTGGGTTATATAATTTGTAATAATTGTCTTTACTTTATTCGTTGATGATTTGCGTATCATTCATCTCTCTAATAATGTAAAGACCCGTGTGTCCACGGTAAATTGTTATGTATCTCAAACCCCTAGAGCGTCTCACTTGTATATGAGTGATATTGTAATAAAAGGAGGTTTTGTGGGAGGTGTTGATGTTCGGTGCTGGATTTTTACACCATTAACGAAAGTAGAATGACAGTTGGTAAAATACGAGACAATGAAGGCTCGAGAAGCTTCCCCCTATGTTTTGATTTGTTTATCAAATACAATGCAGTATTGGTTTCATAGAATTATATGTGGATATTTTTGTGATCAATGAGGTGCGACCCACTACTACATAACCCGATTATGGGAGATTCGTTGAAGTCAGTCCTTCACAACATTATTATTCAATGACTTCTCATATGACTCCAACAACATAAACTAATGATGAAGAAGATGATCAAAATACAAATAGAACTGCAGGAGACAACACCATTGATACTCCTGATTTAATGAATGAGACTTCCCCCGATGAGGAAGTGTAGGACGATGCGACATGAGATGATGTAGGTGAGAAAGATGTGGTCAATGAACCTTCTGAGGTTCCTTTGACAGATATGCAAGTGCCAATGAGTGGCAATTATCCTTCATTATTAACTAACTTAGCGAAGGAAATGTAGAAATGTCACATGCACAAGAGTCTGATTGGGGTGTCATTACACCAAGTATTGAATTCCTAGGAATTACAAGTAACATATTTGCCTCAACCGATAACATTTTATATGTTGGACAAGAGTTTGAAACTAATAGTGCATTGAAAATTATGGTCAAGCAATGCCACATATAGTGACATTTTTCATCCGCGATTAATGAGTCCAAAAAGGGAAAACACCTCATTCGGTGTGACAAATATGAGTTAGAATGTAAATTTCATATACGGGCAATATATGATAATTTTTTCACATGTTAGAAACACTACTGGAATCTTTACCCATACCCACGGTTCAAAACCGCGGGTGCTTAAGCCATCGGGATAGATCTATACTCACGTTTCTTAAATTGTTGGTATAGGCAATTTCAATGGAAATATTTATACTCGTAGTTTGACCAAACTATGGGACCTATACACACGGTTTGTCCTCTGTTGGAGGTGTGTATCTCTTGGACGTGGTTTCTTCTATTGCATTTTTCCTTCAAATGCTTCTAAAAGTCGTGCGTGGAGCACTGGATCTCTTTCCTTGAAGCCTGGATGACTTCACCTTCATGAATGGTCCCTGGACTTCAATGCTTCGCGTGCAAGGAATAATTTTTCCCAGGTATGGGTCTGTCTTCATGGTCTTAATTGGGTCCTTTGGCACCCAAAGATTCTGCGTGATATTGACATGGCAATTGAGACTCCTATACGACTTGATAAGGAGACTGAGAATGTTCGGTTTGGACACTTCGCAAGGATGTTAGTTGAGATTGATCTTAGCTCCATCCAGATTGACAAGGTAACTCTTTCCTCTTCGACAGATGACATTCAAATTGATGTTGAGTATGAAAGAAAGCCACTTTTTTGCAATGAATGTATGTCTGTTGGGCATTCATTGGAACCATGTCGGAGACAGATTTCCTGTGAGAACTGTGAGATGAAGGGTCATCCATCCAACCTCTGTAGAAGGAAATCAAAGAGGAATGATGTGGATTTGACACAACCCCTTGATCATAACATCAAGCCATCTTCCAATAAGGACGATGTGTTGGTTTATGAGGAAGAACATCAACTACCTTCGAAAGGGAAGAGACTGATGGTGGATTCATCACCGTTGAGAGCCAACAATGATCCTTCTAATATTCAGGAAAACTCTGCATCCCCGATGAGTGGTCCCTCCACTGCTCGGGTTGATTTTTCCAAGGAGATTACACCCAAGGATGGTCGTGCAGTTACTCCCACTGGATTAGTTGGGACGGGAAAAAATGCTACTCTCTCTGTTGCAGGATCTCCTGCTTGCAATGACCCCTCATATATATGCATGACTGATAGTCCTGGTGCAGGTTTACTATGGGATGAGACTGCTGAGATGACTTTTAACACTGGGGCTCCTCCATAGGTTGATTGTCATCAGGAGATCCAAAATCTCTTGAACTCTTCTAGGATATTTGGGAAGTGGGGTGACATCTCGGAGGCCGAAGGGATTGCAACGGGTAGTGGTGGTCCTACTTCTTTCAAAGATGCACTCATTTCTGGAAAAGGGGAAGTTGACTACGCTCCTACTCCCTCGAAGCGAAGGTCGAGGAAGGACTACTCTAACACACCTTGCACCGTGTGTGCTCGATCTTCTAAGCTATCGGGCAGGTTTAATTCTAATATTCTTAAGATCCTCAATTAGGGTAAGTCCCACTCTGAATGGGAAACTACCGATGACTCTGATTATGGGAATGATATGTCTTATTATGATCTTTAACTTTGTGTTTTGATGGATGAGGGCAAACCCCTTTGTTTGACCCCGCCCGTCTCCTCTGTACTTTTTTCCTTTATTTAATAAATAGTTAAAAGCATCGCTTCTGGCTGGACTTGCTCGTATAACACATTTTGTATTCTTATATTCATATATATACATATATATATATATTAAATTATTTATTATTATTGTTATTATTATTAAAAAATAATGGGTCAACCTATACTCACGGTTTAACCAAACTGTGGGTATAAATCCTTTATTAAAAGAAAATTCTTCACTGGGAATTCATCTCAGCACCTTCTGCTTATACTCCAACGACTTTACCACTATCCTATAACACATTTTGTGTTCTTATAGTCAAATATATATATATATATATAATTTATTTATATAAATTATTTATTATTGTTGTTGTTATTATGGAAAAAATGGGTCAACCTATACCCACGGTTTGGTCAAACTGTGGGTATAGGTTCTTCCCATGATTTTTTTCCCTCACAAAAGTTATTTCCATGGTTGAAAAAAATTGTGGGTATAGGTGTGACCTATACCCATGGTTTTTGGAGAACCATGGGTAGAACCATGGGTAGAACCATGGGTATAGGTCCTTCCCACAAATCCCCCCCTGTAAAACCTATACCTACGATCCTAAAAAAATCATGGGTATAGGGGTGACCTGTACCCACAGTTTTTGGAGAACCGTGGATATAGGTCCTTCCCGTGAATTTTTTTCCCATCGCTATAGGGGTGACCTATAGCCACGGTTTTGGAAAACAACGTGGGTATAACCTTTTTTTTCAGTAGTGAAGATAACCATGTTAGAAGGCTCACATACCCGCATGCACCAAAGCCTGTCATAGGATCATTCTACACTAGATGCAGAGTTTATATGGATTGTTATTGTTGATATGATAAGAATGCGTCATGACATTCTCATGTTCCTTGTCCAAGAATGAATACAAAAGTTGTTAAAATACAAGATATCCTATGTCAAAGCTTGGAATGGAAGACAAAAGATAGTTGTAAAAGTGTATGGTGTCCGAGATAAATCATATAAAGTTTTGCCACAACTAATGAGATTACTATCTCTCAACAATCAGGTCATTTATCATCTTGACACTATTGAGTATTTCTCCAAGGATGATCGATTTAATCAAACAAAGGTGAAGTTCCAAAGGCTATTCTGGGCATTCAGGCCATGTATCACAACATTTCCTTATTGTAAGCAATTCATTCGAGTTGATGAAAATATTCTTTACGACAAGTATATAGGTGTACTACTCATTACTCTATCACAAGATGATAATTGTACTTTAATCCCACCTGTATTCACCATTATTGAGAAGGAGAATTTTGAATCATGGAGTTGATTTTTTGGCCTGTATACACATCCATGTTACCAAATCCAGGGAGTGTGCTTGATATCTTATCATCATCAAGTGATTATTGAGGTTGTCACCTCTGATGAACTTTTATAAAGAGAACTGAATGATTATTATCGATATCACATCAGACATATTACCAGTAATGTTCATAAGAAGATTAAATATGAAGTAATAAAGAAGGCGATCATCAAATTGGGTATGTTTCCTTATGCTCATATTTATTTGAGCAATTTCTACCATCCTTTTAAAAACATTGATGTATTCTTGTTTCAACACACAAGGACAAGGAAAGTTCAATGAGTGGATTAAAGGAATTCGAAGGGCTAATCTGGTCGTCTATGATTACATGATGCAGATTTCAAAGGAGCACTGGTCATTGTCATATGATGGCTACAAGAGATATATCCATATGACGACTAATATTGTAGAGTGAATAAATGAGGACTTTAAGGGTGATCATAAACTACCAATCACAGGATTAGTAAAAAAGTCATTTTATAGACGTGTGAAGTATTTTATCGAACTCTCCTAATAGGCTTATCAGGGGATGCAACATGGAATGTTCTTTGGTTTAGAAAAATGTAGGGTAGTGTCCTCCAATACCAAGCACAAACATGGCGATAAACCAACTTCTTATACATTATCACTCACCTTACACTTGCAGGTTCCTTTAGTTCAAACTCATCAGATGAGGCCGAAGTAGGTAGATTGGATGTGCGTCCAAGTGGAACCCAGTCTAATGATTTTATTTATTTATTTCTGTATTGCATTTAATTACTGTGGCACACTGCTCATTTTACAATGCACATTATGGAAAGGCCTTGAAATTATGGGTGTCGGCCTATTGAGATTGTATCTCACACCCTGTTTGGGCCTCCACTGCATTGAGGTACTAGAACAAACCTCCTTAGTTGTAGGATTAGGATCCTTGGTTATTTTCCTATACTGTCATGCTTGTATCGGGAGTAGGAGCACAAGACCAAGCTGGTACTCGGGATGCTCAAGGAGCTAGACTTTGGGTTTCCATTCTCTTATTGTATTGTACCTGCCTATTGTATTTCCTTTTGCTTGTACTTGTGTCATAAACTTACATACATGCATTGTTGTATAGTGGTGTTGGCCACTTTTACATTTAGTTATTATATTTTTCTTCCACTGCCTTTTCATTTCTTTATTACTGATTCTGCTATTGTTGTCTATTGATTTACAGCTATTATATTTCCATGAAACTCTAACCATGAGAGAATAGTATCCCCACTGCACCATCTTTAGACCCTCACTACTAGTCGGTAGCCTATGACATACATGGAGGTGCGCTTGAGGCCATGTGATGACCAATCCGACTATCGGTTTAGTGGTCATTCAGGCCAAGATGTTACAAAGTGGTATCAAGGATTTTCTTTTCCATTTGTCTTACTATTTTGGGATGGTATACTGGAGATTAAGAATGTGTTGGTGCTTAGTAAATAGTCATGCCTGGGAGTGATCAACCCACATATGGGGAAAAGTCCAAGTGTCCAAGGATGGAACTACTGTTCATGTAGTTCGTTATTATAATTGATTTTAATTTCACCTTGAGTGATTGAAGTACCTTCTACTGCTTACTATTTTATAATATTTATAGCATTTACCATTGACCTGGTATGGAAAGGAATTAGCATTACACACATCATTATAGGCATGTAGGAATTCACATGCCATGTAGATTGCATTGCTAGGGTGTTTGAAATTTGTTAATGTGCCTTGCATGTTTTATTAGCAGTCCTTTATATGCCATGTTATATAATTGTTAGTGACATGATTAGAGTTATTCCTAATTAGGTATTTGATTAGCATGCTTCTGTAATTTAAATTATCTTGCTTTTCCTTTATGCCATGTTTGAGTGTTTTATGCTTGCATGGTACCTTGAAAGACTTATTTTACATGCTTGTGCTTATTTAGAATGCCCAGTGGTTCTTTTAGCATGATTGATTTATTTCCATGTTTAGGTGACTAATTAATGGGTCTTGTTTCCAATTTCCATGCTTTTATGTTTTTCTAGCATGGGCTGGAACATTTTGGTTGTGATTAAATGGGAGTCAACGTACAATTTGTAAGGTGTATGGGTGCCTTAAAAATTGGAAAGTGACGACCCATATAACCAAACCATTGTTAATGCAGTTATATACTTAAGAACTATTGTATAAATGTTTGAGTTGTTAAATTTTTCTATTATCATAAATAAATTGGCTATGGTTAAATGGGAGCCAATTTCCAATTTGTTAAGTGTATGGGCACTTTATGAATTGGAACAGGGTGACCCATATAATCAAACCATTAAAGATGCACCTTATATATATAAAGTCTATTGCATGAATGTTAAGGCCATTTAATTTATTCAAATTCTAGATGAAATGGTTGTAGTTAGATGGGAGCTTTCTATAACTTGTAAAGTGTATGAGTGATTTATAAATTGAGGTTGGTAACCCATATAACCGAACCATCGGTTATGAGCCTTATGTGTTTAAAAACTGTTGTAAATATAAATATTGCTAATATTTGATCTTATATGAACTGGTTTCCTTATTAAGGCATGTACGTCTGTGACTTGGGCATAATGGCTCATATGGGTAAATTTTTTAAATGCACGACTAACCCAAGTAGGTTTGTTGGGGAATGTTGCTTATGAAATGAACCCGCTAAGGGAATTTTTAAATCTAATGCTTAAAATATTCGGGTTTCTTTTACTAAAACCTAAAATGGATAAACATGACCCTCATAGGTTTCCCCTTCTTTTTTTTCCTTAGAGCTTAAACTTGTAGGGGTGTGATTATGTCATGTGTTGAGGAAATTCTTTTTCTTTAAGTGTCGTAGCCGCCTACATGGTTTTTCATGTAAATGTAATATGGCGTTCCTTCTAACCAAACCTCTTTAATTAATAATAAGACCTTTTGATCTCCCTTGGGACTAATTTGTGTGAGACCTTATAAATAAATAAATGGTGTTTAAAATGCGTTTATGTGATAGAATGGCCTAATTATAATGGGGTGTCACTGAATAATAATTCTTAAAAGGGTATTTTAAAACGACTTTCTTGTTTTTCCTTATGGTTAGAGTTTTTTTTTTCTGTAAAACCAAGATTTTAAATGTTAGAAGAGTTAAAAAAGAGTTTTGGTTTAATGCCTTAAAATGAAATCATAGGAGATGTTCCTAGCCTTAACCCTTGCATAAGGGTAGTTTAAATATTTTTGTGTGTTTCTTGGAGTTATACCTTGAAATAGGGGTGTAAAAATTTCCCCTAGGCCTCTTCTCCTATAGTTCAGACCTAAGAGATAGGTTACAGATCCTAGTGAGCTTTCATAGGCGTGACATCATTTTGGGTCAACACTTTTAGCTTTGATAAGGGGCTGGACCATTATAGGTAGCACCCTTAGATCTTTAAGCCCTTGCTGGTTGATTACGAGCAGTTTCTATTACTCGGTGTTGTTTGAGTGTTTTTGACCCTCACAAGGCTCTTAATCTTTAAAAATGACACCCTTATCAAGATGGGAGATCACTCAGTGTTTTGAACCTCATTATGGGTGTGAGCTTCAGGTAATTCTCGATTCCAATAGGTTAAATATTCCTAGGGAATGGTTGACCACTTAGTAGGTCATGTGACCCTTCATATTATTTCTTTTCAGTGTTGGACGACTCAGAAGGTCGTCGTTCTGTTCAACAGTCGTACGAGTACTGTGACTCTTGGGTTAATCCTTAGTATGGACCATTAGATACTTGAATGCATATGGATGATAATCCTATGGATGGTATTAAGGATGTGTCTTTTTATCATGTAATATCAGGGTAGTATGTGTTGATATACGCAATACCCATCATCTTGTTAAATGGTACATCAAACTATTTGAGTTTAGCATTAAACGTTTAATCTGGAGTTGTTATACTTTGAATTCCAATCAACTTTGGAATAGAGTGACCTGAGCATCTAGCAGAATCAAACTCATCTCAATGATCAGGATGACGTTTCAAGGAGAATCAGGTGTTAGACACATCGATTAGTTGTTTTGGATTTTACACCTAATGCCTTGACGTGTGGGAACATGACTCAGAGAAGCATCATGTGTCCATCTTGGTGTGAATCTAATTTAGAACTCTTGATAATATGGTTGTCTCTATCTCTTTGGTTTAACATTCGCTGAAAGTGTGTTAGCCACGTCCATGTATCACAGTTGAAAGTCAATGGAGTGTGTGTCGTGGAATGGGTCCCCTCTTCGGTGGGTCTGAGTACTAAAGATGCTCCAAAGGTGGTAAGTGTCATGTCTGTTTTGGTTAAATGTCTCTTATAATTAGAATACACATAACCAAGAGGGACCTTCTTGAATGGACACTCTTCTCTTGGTCTCCCTTGAGGTTAGTAAGTTGGGATCATGTTGATGCTTGGGAGGCGTCATGATAATGAATGGTTAGCTGTGGATATGACCTTTGTGAACACCATTGGTTAGGGATGAACTTCAGTGACTATTATTAATCATTATGGAATGCCTTGTGTGGTAAAGGCATAGTGGTCAGTTGACAGTGATGCGTCAACAGAAGTATTCGATCTCTCCTAAGAAATTTGACCTGTGGTGTTTTGACCGAATTTCTCTTTGCATTGTTGGTTATAAAAGGTTCAGATCCTTACCAAGAATTTATCTTTAATGTGGTGAAAGTTTCTTGAATCCTTTTTGGAGATCATTAAAACCTACTAGTGCACTCTTGGATTTAAGGAACCATGTCCCCTATCTTGGTATCATCCGAGTACACAGAGAGAGTGTTGGTCTTACGCCATGCTAATGTTTTAAAAGTTGTTGGGCTTGTTTGGGGGATTTTGATCAGATTTTCACTCAAGAATCATGGTTGTTATTAAAGTAATGGTTAGTCCTGAGTGATACCTGGGTTCTAAAGTTGGAATGCCTTGTAAAAACTCATCTATGCCAATTATTTTTCCTTTGAATGTATTTACAGGTGGTTTTCCACTTTGGACCTAGTCAATGTTCTTCTTGTGTGGATGTTTGTCTAGGTACCCACACCCATTTTTTAAACACTGTTCAAGGTTTTTCCTTGGATAAGATCCCTGGACTCCTGTTTATGATTACAAGGCCACCTCAAACTTCAATCAGGCTCAGATGAGATGTTTAAATAGGGTAATGGTCCTTGTGAGATGGTTCTGGATTACACCCATGTTTGTTCTGGGGAATGGCAATTTAAATGAGAGTTTTGGCTATAAACATCATAAAAAACAAGTAACAAGCTTCAGTGGCCATGCTTGAAGAAATATTGATGTGTCCTTTTCTACAAGTACTAGGCCAGTTTTTGAAATGCACCATCTATTTAAGCCAAGTTCTTCAAGGGCAGTCGATCAAAGATGGTTCGATTGGTCATCCCACTTTCTTAACATATGTGGTTAGTTAGGAACTACTAAATGTCATGTTATAGTAAAGTCAAGGGTGGTGAATTTTGGCTTGACCATGCCTCTAAGGTTGATTGGGAGTTGATTGACCGTTTAAGATTTTAATCATGCCAAGAACGTCATTGGAACACTAAGAGCATTCCTAAATCAATTTTCTATTGGTGATTTCCTATAGCTTGGTTTTGTATTTGAAAATACTAGAACTTGGTGGTTGAAGAGATGATGACATGATCGTATCTCAGGTTGGATGGCCTTGGTTAAGCTTCATCTTAAGGTTTTAGCTCAGAAACAAGTGTTGTTTGTGTTTCTACGATTTATGTGTCATGTGTTAAGGTGACGCTTGGAGGTGCGTTGGGCATTTGGAAATGAAACACAACCTTTTGAATGAGACTTTATAACCCGATTAGGTTGAGTGATGTTCTCTTCATTTTCCCAAGGATTCTTGGGGATGAGAAGTTCTAATGTGGGGAGATTGTAGTGTCCCGTGTTTTTGAACTGGATGAAATTAAAAAGGAATTTGAATTTTTTCATTTGGTGGATGGTCCATTTTATAAACCAAGCTTTAGAATGCAATTATGAGAGTTGGAACACTTTGAAGTTTTGTTTTTAGACTTAGTTAAAGGCTTGAGAGTTTCCTTGGATACTCCATTGAGTTTTGGGAGTGTCAGGCCCCAAAAATCACAAGTTTGGGTGGTCTGAATAGGGAACATGGTTTGTCTGAAACTGTACGACCCCCAACAACAAACCATGCAGCTTAAACCAAAGGAGAAGTAGGTGTCACATGGGCTACACACAGTTTTCCCAAACTATGTGCCTATCCCACATAGTTTTCCCAAAACGCGTGCCTAGCCCACACGGTTAGTGCCACTTAGGCAGTAACCTAACACTATTCATTGCATGGTTGGCACATGGTTTGGGAAAACCATGCAGCACAACCATACGAGGGGGGTTTCTTAGGTAGTGGGAGCCACATTATTGGTGCATAGTTTAGAAAAACCATGCGGTCAAACTGTGCGACCCAATTTTGAGGGTGAAATCACCCTTTTCTCCTTAATGAAATATTTAAACATTTCCTTTATTTTCCTCCTCTCTAGAGAGTTTCTTCTCCCCATTCTTTATATAGAGCTCCTCTTTCCTCTCAATTATGGATCAAGCCTCTTTCATTTCTCATTTTTTTTTCTCGTCGTCAAAAGCATCAGATCTGTAACGGTAATCTATTTGATCCTTTCTAATCTATTTCAAGTTTCCTCCTCCCTCTGTTGCACTATTTTGATGTGACCTGATTCACCTTATTTTTAGGGTGTTGGACAGTTTCTTTGATTTCTATTGAAACTAATCAACTCAAAGCTTCATATCGAATGTGTGGGTCTTTTTTGGTATAAGGTAGGCGGTCTGGGCTCTTTCCCGACATTTCATCGCATTTTAAATGACATATTACTATTTTGAATTTCGTACTTTCTAATGACGCTTTGTTCTTAATAAATTAATTAAAATGGTTTTCCATAACCTATGTAACCTTTCCTTATAGAGAAACCCATCTGTGGGGTGTTTGATTGGTCGTTGGACACCCTATTGGGTGTGCGCACCATTAATGACTATTTTCACATGCCTTAAATGGTTAAATCACCATGTACTAGTTTCTCCTTTGTTAAATGACTTAATCGTTTAAATTGAATTAAGATAAATGAATGTACATGAGATTAGACCTTGAGCATTATGCCTCACACTTTATAATTTAATTTCTTATGCTTGATTCTCCACCTTATCCATGCTTACTTATTTATGAACATTGGTTGGATGCCTATGGTTATTACCTTAAAGCATTCCTTTCCATTTATGCCTTGTGCCTTATGACTTAATGTTTTTTTTCCAATGAAATTCCTTGTCCTTTACACTTAATACCAAACAAATGCTTGAATTAAAATGTAATGGTCATTAAATTGAGATTATTATGTAAGTGAATTTCTTGTCCATCTGTTAAACTTAGTTTTGGAGTGATATAAGGGGTTCTGACTTAAGTATCTCTTGGATGAACTCTTGTACCTTAATTAGTTTTTGTTAATGGTTGTAAACATGTTGGGGGCGACATTGGTTATGCCTATGATGGGCTTGCCAAACATCATCTATTTTTACCTCTAGATGAGTGATACCAGTTCCCTATGGGAGACCCCTTAAATGGGATCAATGGAATGATTGGTTGTATTATACCATGAGTGAGATTTGGGACCCTATGTTTGATATTAGGTATAGACTCATAGGTCTGTTAAACTTTGATTATTTTCATACCATGCTAGTGTGAAACTTGGGACTTCATACTTGGGTCACCTCAAACGAACTCCTAGGAATTGGTTTTATTCCAAGCACCTTAAGAGATACTTGGCATGTCTCTCAATATTTCCAAGGATAGGCTAAGGGTGACTCTCCATAACCTATTAAGAGTTTTCAAATTGAATCAAAGAAGGAAATAATTTTTTTTCAAAAGGGAATGGGTTCTTTGGATTAGGAAAATGTAGGGGAATTTCCTCCATCCCAAGCACAATATTAGGGACAAATCAACTTCTTATACATTATCATTTACCTTACACTTTTAGGTTTCTTTGGTTCAGACTCACTGGATGAGGCTGAAGTAGGTAGATTGGATGAGTATCCAAGTGGATCCCCATCCAACACTTTTATTTATTTATTTTTATCTTACATTTAATTACTATTTCACACTGATCATTTTAAAATGCACGTTATGGAAAGGCTTAGACACCATGGGTGCCTGGTCTTGCCTAAATTTACCCAAGTTTTTAGGGTCAAGCGGTCAAATGTAGAGTAGCTTGGGTTGTCGATTCCTCAGAGACCTAAGAAGAAACTTATAGACACGCACATTCTATGGAATGATTTTGGATATTAAGTTGCCAACTTTGGGTTGTTTTTTGATAGTTTTAAGAAAAAACTATGTGACTTAAGTGAAATAAAATTATCAGAAGGGTTGATCCTAGGTTATTACAAGGGGTGGATTGGATGAAATTATTTTTTAACGATTTCGATTTCTTATATTCGAGATGGGTTTATTCAAGAAGATCAAACAACTTCATCACTTACTGGTTTTATACCAACACACCATAATACTAATCACCTATACACTTGGAGGATAAAATTTATGATCACTCCAAGGTAAAGGTTCGTATTAGCACTTTAAGTATGTGGCTTTAAAATTTAACAAGGACGAAGAAGTTTTAAAATCATCAAATAAAAATCTCAACTAAAAGAAGTGATTAAAAATTAATGGGGTGATAAATAACATCAAATCCAACCCCTTTATACTCTCTTGGATCAACCATAAAAGGATTAGCCCTCCATTGATGCTATGGTTTCAATGGAAGCGGGAAGTAGACTCATGAAGGAGGAAATGGAGAAGTAAAAAGAAAATGATGAAATAACGATCACTCCACCGTTGTGTGATAATTTCACAAGGTTTGGTGTGAATAAATTCACACATTGAGCCAAATATATCAAAGTGATATGAATAAGAACATAATAAGAGGATAATAAGAACTTTTATTAAGAAACTAAGATGAATTAGAACGACTTACATGTGAAAGAAAAAACTTGAGACAACAAAACTGCAACATAACATTACAATGAAAGAAAACACCAAAGATGATAAAATACTACACAAAACTACATTAAATAGAAATTTTAGGAGACTTGGGTCGATAATACAATAGTTAAATTCATCCCACTTGATTATGGTAGGCCTAGGGTGGTGGAAAGTTAGGGAGAAGATACTTTTCCACTCTTGACCCGAAGTTACATCCAGTTTGCATCCACCGAACAGAGGCGCATATATAACCTTATAGATGTACAAATTGGAGTGGGACATAGAAGATAAAAATGAATATACGAATGTATAATAACTATCTATAAAATTACAGCCCAAAATAATTTTTGGTTTACGAGATATGATTAAATTATTGGGATGTTTTTCTGGGCCACAAAATCTGGACCAGAATTTCATCTTCCACTTGGGCCGCCTAGAACTCCATTAAAATATCATAATTAGCTCTTGTCACTGTTTGATAAAATGTTAAAAATGATGTCCTCTATCTTCAGTTAAATTTTTAGAATTATTGGGCTTGTATATTGGCCAATATAGTCTTTTTATTGGGCTGTTGTCCAGTTTACTTTTCCCAGAATGTGTTGGCATGAAAGCCCATTTTGGTGGTCTTCCAATGTGAATCTTCAAGTGCTCCAAAATAATTAATTGTTACTTATAGAATGGGATACATGAAAATAAAATATGAAAATAAAATCAAGACCATTTTGTATTTTAGGAGGTGTTCAAAAATAAACCATGTAATAATGCATTTTAAGAGGGAATTACAATCATAATGTGAATTAATGTTCAAAGTGTAAAATGAAATAAAATGGTATATATGAATAATAAAGCACATGAATATTATATATATATATATATTAAAAATTAATATTATCCTCATTCAGCGGCTAATCACACCCCCAAATTGAGTTTTTCTAGTCCCGAGCAAAATATATCTCAAAAATATGAAATTCGAATTCCCTTTTCCAAAAACATTTTAATACACAATGATCATCAAGAACCCTTATACCAATCAATCATGAAAACCATCAAAATATTTTAATACAAGATAGTTTCATAAGCATATCCCAAGCCCAATGTCACGACCCATCCCCCGGGGCCCATGCCGTGACTACCCCAAACTCGTCTTCTATAGGCCAGGGGCTGACGACTAGCACCGAAAGGCATACTCCCTAAAACAGAAAGGTATTGCCTTTAATCCTGTACAAACAAATGGTCCAAGAACACAACAAGAAGCAACTGTGAAGTAAATTGATGTAGTAAAAGAGTGTTTAAAGTAAAAGGGGCTGAAATACAAGCCCAACTGTAAAGGTAGAAGTACAAATGGAAATACAATACAACTGAAAGAAAAAGGAAAACAACTATTGGGTCATCCTCCGAGGTTCTTACCTGAAGGGTAGGTACAGATCGCCTCCTCAACACTCCACGTCCATCCGTCTCCTCCACGTCACATCACGCCGAATGGTCTACCTCCGTGCACCGTCCAGTCCTAGCTCCCTCATCCTCGATCAATGTTGTACGTCATCTGCACAAGACACAACAAGGTGCGGATGAAGCCCGTGTAGGGGTGAGTATAACGATACTCAGTAGGGACCCCGAGACCCTGTAGGTCTTCTAAAGTTCCACAAAGGAAAACCACAAAGCAAGACATCAAATCTACTTAAATATATGCCCATAAATACACCTAAGTTATTAAGATATACACATCTCATACACGAGGGAAGAATACCACAAGGTAACACCACGAAGGTAGATTATCACACAAGTAAATTACCACATAACATAACCTCAATCACAAGCACAAGTTAAAGACAACTCACACCAGGATTTATTCTAGGGGTAGTAACAAGTAAAATCCCCAGTCACAACGTCGAATGCCTCGGCTTCTGAAGAACTCCTCCTCTATCGAGTACAGTGGGTCTGCCACGTCACATAGAGGCGCTTCCCACTAACCTTGGACTGCTGAGGTACTCCTCCTGTCTAGTACCGTGGGTCTGCCGTGTCACATAGAGGCGCTCCCCACCATGGGCCTGCCGCGTCACACAGAGGCGCTCCCCCTCACGGCCTACTGAGGTACTCCTCCTGTTGAGTACCGTGGGTCTGCCGCGTCACACAGAGGCGCTCCCCACTGGGCCTGTCGAGTCACTCCGAGTCGTAATGGTCAGTAGTCGTCAAGTCTCAGCCAGTCGTAGGGTTTCATACGTAGTGCGCTTGGGAGAACCACTCCCCAAGCCATCAGTCATACCTCAACCATCCCAAAGTCCCATGAAGAAGTATCCCAAAGGTCTGTTATGTCAAAAGGGACCCAACACAACAGACAACGCGTCAATCGGACGCCCGGTCTGTAAGTTATTAGCATTTCTGCTCTGAGGACCCAGTTGGATTCGGGGTCCGATCCATTCCGGCTATACTCTAACCTTATCCAAAACTCAAGTGGAGTATACCAAAAGGGTCGTCTCAATCCAAGGGTTCCGGCACCGCTAATGGTTCGTCAGACAGACGCTCGATCCAAGGGTTTTGGCACCACTAACGGTTCGTCAGACGGACGCTCGAATGACCCGGGCCTTGGCGGACCCGACCTAGCCCGCTGGCGCGGCCTGCTACGGTGCGGCCTGCTGCGGTACGGCTCGCTGGGCGCATGGTCCACCTGATCTGGCGTCGAAGGGGGAGCGCCCCCCCTTCCGGTTTTCCCGAATGGTCCATCAGACCGTTCGGTTGGGTGGTTTGCAGGACCTTCCAGAGGGGTCCCGCCTGGTCTGGCGCGACCGTCTGGAAGGCCAGCCGCCCTTCGGCCTCCACCGCGGCCAAGCAGTCGCAACCCCCTGCTCAACCGGCAGCACGAACACATGCTTCCGCTCCGCCATGCGGCCGATCGGTTGCCGCTCGCCACACTGCCCTGCCGCGGCCAACGGGCCGCAACCTCCTCATCAACCGACGACACAGACGCATTCCCCCCTTCCTTCCTCGCGGCCGGCCGGGTGCCGGCCGTCACCTTCTTTTGCGAGCCACTGTGACTTTGTTCCAAGCCCAAAAAATTAAACGATCGTATATTCGTGATCCTTGCGTTGAGGGCTCCGTGTCCATATATCGCGCTCAACAAAACACCATGTTTTCAGCGTCAATAAATATTAGGCGTTGAAGAACGTACGAAGAACGCGCGAAGAGTAAAAAGAAAGAGGAGCAATGTTTATGTGCGGGATGATGACCATGTTCGTTTGGTCATTTTCATCGTGAATTTTGGATATGAAAAATCAATAAAGTAAATTCAAACATAAATAAAACCCCTACCTCAAGTTCGTTGGAGAGCGTCCGCATTTGAGGAAGTGTCAACGTTCGTTATCCCCACAAAAATCCTCTAACGACGCTGCTTGATCATCGTACTTGGGTTCGTGGTTCGGGGTTACTCATCATTTCCCGCTAGAACCGGCTCCATCCTCAAAGTGTTGGGCGTCGTGACACTTTACCAGAGCTTCGTCACTTGGTGAAGCCGTGCCAATTCCTCCCCTAAGCTCTATATAAATAGGAGAGGGGAGGGTAAGTAAGAATCGTGGAATTTATAAAAGTTTATTTATTAGGAACCTTCCGAAATTTCAACGACGCTGTTACTTAGTACTTGAAGGGTCAAACCATTTAATGGCTTGACTCGCCACTGGTCCTACACTACCGCTTGTTCGTTGGTGGAAAAGAAACAAAATAGTGAGATTATTTTATTTCATTTCCTTTTAAAAGTCACAAAAAATAACTTTTTCTCCAAACCTACTGTGGTCAAAGTAAAGCCTCCCTTAAGCGAATCCTGGCGTTGCAGATTCAACGATGCCTTCAGATTTTTAATCTGAGCACCAGTTCAAAATTTAGAAAATACTGCTCGCGCGTTTACTGAACGTACCTGAAAAAAAGTTTAGAAAATTAATAACAGTCACCCTCGACCCGCGTTGGTCGAGGTTAGGCTCTGCCTAAGTGAAACACACCCCAAATAATCCAATGGTACTCTTGGATTTCCAATCTGAGTTACCATTTAAAAGTTATGGATTTTACAATAAAATAATTGTCACTTAATTATTTTATTTACGGCCAAAAACTAACTTTCACTGGTGGCTCGCGCCGGCCAATGTTAGTATCTTCATAAAGAAAGCATACCCTAATGAGTTTAGCAGTGGTATTAGATTTTTAATCCGAGTTACCGTTTGTGAGTTATAAGAATTTGAAAAATAAAATAAATTTATTTAATTATTTTATTTATGATTATGCCACTTTCAGGCTTTTCTCATAGGAGACCCACACCGACTAAAATTAAGTCGCACCTAGGGTAAAACCGCCATCCTGAGTGCAACGGTGCCCTCAGATTTCTGATCTGAGTAACTGTTTAAGATTTATTTCACTTTTTTAGGAAAACTGTTTATGCGTGCTAATTAAAACTTAACAAAACTTCGACGGATCATTCTGGGCACTTCAGGCCTCAGAATTGCATGCCTTCAGATTTTTCGGTCTTAAAATAATTCCATATAATTAAAAAAAATTGTACAGAATTTCTGGGACATTACACCCAATCCCATTCCTTTGTTCAAATTCATTGTCATATTTCATCCAATATCAATTAAGCATGAAGATGTATTGTGTATCACAATAGACATGGAGGTTCATTTTTATTCAAGGGGGAAATGATGGAAGCACTAGGTGGAATCACATTTCAATATTAAGATGAGTATTCATTTTTTTATTATATATATATATATATTCAATTTTTCTATGGTAATTGAAATTGAACTCAATCGAGTCAACCCATGTAGCATGACTTTGTTGATGAATCCTAGGTTCAAAGACCTTAGGGCACCAAGTGAAGTCCACATAATCAGGCATCATCTCAAGTTAACTTAGTAAAAAATGAATTCAAATTACCACAAATAGAGATAAAATTACTAACACTAGACCAGAAAACTATGAAGTCACAATCCCCAAGTTCCGAAAGCCATGCATTAGGTCATTTCATTGCTCTATGCACACATTTATTGTTTTTTTTTGAATTTTTATTTTTTTTATTTTTTTGAATACTCATATTAAAACTAAAATGATCACCAAACCTATGATATTTATTTGGGGGACCCCATTAACTCAAACTAATACCCCACTATCCAAAGTAAGTGCATTGTGATTCTTTTTTTTTTCATTTGGATGAAAATATAAATAATGAAATATCACATTAGACAACTGCACTTTCCAAAATCCATGCTCATGAAATATACATGGATTTAAATTAGAATCAGGGAATGCTAAATTATTTGATATTCAATTTCAATGTGCGCAATGTTTATTATCATGTTCAAGGTTAAAGGAACTTTTCCTTCCATTAAGGAACACTTTTTTTTTCGAATCATATTTTTTGCACACAAAAGCATTTTTTTTATTTCATCTCCCCTAACTTAAAATAAAACTATAACCACTGTTTGAAGAAAAGAAAATTAGAAGGGGGTAGAGGTAGAAGAGAGTAGTTCTAAAAGGAATTTGAATAAATAAACATGGAACAAAGTCACCTGGTTTTTGAAGTTAAAGTTCATGACGCTCCTGATTATTCCTTTGATCTCCATGCTACTCATGGAATCCCAATGGAAGATGGTAGAAAATTCTAGAAGTTATGGATATAGTTGATTTCCCTATAAAACTATTTGACCTCAATAGACTCTGCTTATCACTCAAAAACTAAATTAGAAACCATGGAAACCCCGAGAGGTTTCCTTAGACAAAGACAAAAAAACATACCTATTTATTTTAGCATATTAAAGACCGATAAAAGTATCATATAAAAAAAGAAAATAACAATAATATATATATATATATATAAGTCAAATATAAGTATATATAAAAAAATTATAGAATAAGGAAGCACTATAAGCCGTAGGTTAGTGGTAAGCGTGTGCCCCTGTCTCCCGTCGGTCCCAGGTTTGAGTCCCCACGGCTTCACCGGTTTTGACGGGGTTTTCCCCACGACCTACGACGTGTCCTTTTAATTTTTTTAATTATTATTTTTTTGTATTTTTATTTTAACCTACAAACACATAAAAATAAAAATAAACTGATGATATATTGTCTTCTTTTTAAAAATTCTGGGTAAGGTATTACTCAAGGATCACACCACGTGGCATGAATGAATATGGTGCTGCCCTTTCATACCCATCCATACTCATAATAGAAGAACATGTCAATAGTCTACGGTACTATCATATTCATAGTTAATTATTTTTTAATATAAAATTGATTTATTGATCCTATTTGAAAAAAAAGATGATTCAAAATGATTGGAACCATGAAAACCACAGGTTGCCTCCCATGCAACGCTTTTGTTTAACGTCGTTAGCTCGACATGAACACCCTAACTTATCCAACACCAACTTTTAAAATTTTAACGATTAAATTTTTCTTCACTTAAATTATATTGTGATTGATTCTCCAATGGTATTTACAGTAAAGTTTTGAAATTGATTCAAGAAAAACTATATAGGTCCCAATGAATGGGATAATCCCATGAATATCGATAAGGGTCCATCCAATTGTCTTCCTAATATTTCTTAAGACATAAAGTATAATTTTATCATTATTAACATCAAAAGAGGATTAAATTATGATAGATTTTTTTTGATTATCCTCTATAAAGTAAGACTTGAGAGAGGATGTAAAGACCTTGAATTTAAGCTCGGGTTCACTAACACTTTCAGACACTGGTCGGGACTTTGAATCAAACTCAATTTCATTTTCAATATTTCTCTACAAAATTGGTTCCTTTTGAATAGAAGATTCAACCACAAAATTGAAAAGATCAGTGTTAAAAATGGGTATGGAATCAAAGTTTTGATTTATCCCAATGTTTTATTGATTGGTGTTTCTGAAAAATCATCAATGGAGCTATAATAGGGACACTCAATCCATGACGTCAAATCTCCCTCTTGTGAATACATAAAATCAATTTCCTCATGATTTATAGACCCTTCAACAATTTCTTAATTCAATTTTTCTACCCCAAATACAAAGGTTGGTTCTTAAATAAATTCATTAGAGGTTTTTGGGAAACTAGACACTCCACATAAGGTTATAAAAGGGATAGTCGGTGTAGGGATGAGTTCCTAACAAGTATTAATGCATTATAGTTCTAATCTCAAAGATGAAACCTCAGAATTCATTATCTCCATTTGATCACACAATTGTTCAAGAAGTTGTTGGGGATTGGTTTGGATAGGAGTTTGTACGTCATGGAAATCTCTAAGATTGATCTCTTCTACTATCCTTGAGATGGATGGAAATTTATCCTTTAAGTGTTCATCATCGAAAATATTATACATGTTACCAGGTGAGGGGTATTCATTAAAGGGTTGGTCAAATAAATTTCCTAACTTAGGTGCTTCCCAATATTGATTTTCAATTTGATTCTATCTTGGGTTTATGTTGGGGTATTGTTGATTATATTCCATTTGAGTAGATTTGAAAATGAGGATTTTAACTTCTTTGGACACACAAAACAAAAAGGGGAAAAGATAAGAGAAATGGTGGTGAGAAAAGAAAATTTGGGTGAGGATAGAAGATGAGTTTCTAAGATAACTTACTTGGGTCCCCGATAACGGTGAAAAAATTTGGTCTCGTCCAAATTTACCCAAGTTTTTAGGGTTAAGCAGTCAAATGTAGAGTAACTTGGGTTGTCGATTCCTCAAAGACCTAAGAAGAAACCTATAGACACACACATTCTATGGATTGATTTTGGCTATTAAGTTGCCAACTTTGGGTTGATTTTTGATAGGTTTAAGAAAACACTATGTGACTTAAGTGAAATAAAATTATGAGAAGGTTTGATCCTAGGTTATTACAAGGGGTGGATTGGATAAAATTATTTTTTAATTATTTCAATTTCTTATATTCGAGATGGGTTTATTCAAGAAGATCAAAAAACTTCATCACTTACTAGTTTTATACCAACACACCATAATACTGATCACCTATACACTTAGAGGATCAAATTTGTGAGCACTCCAAGGTAAAGGTTCGTATTAGTACTTGAATTATGTGGCCTTAAAATTCAACAAGGATGGAGAAGTTTTAAAATCATCAAATAAAAATCTTAACTAAAAGAAGCGATTAGTCATTAATGGGGTGATAAATAACATCCAATCCAGACCCTTGATACTACCTTGGATCAACCCATAAAAGGGTTATCACTTCATTGATGCTATGATTTCAATCGATGCAGGAAGTAGAATCATGAGGGAGGAAATGGAGAAGTAAAAAAGAAAATAATGAAATAACGATCACTGCACCGTTATGTGATAATTTCATAAGGTTTGGTGTGAATAAATTCACACCATGATCCAACAGTATCAATGTGATATGAATAAGAACATAATAAGAGGATAATAATAACTTTTATTAAAAAACTAAGATGAATTAGAACAACTTACATGTGAAATACAAACTTGAGACAACAATATTGCAGCATAACATTACAATGAAAGAAAGCATAAAAGATGATAAACTCCTCCACACCACTACCTTAAATAGGAATTTTAAGAGCCTTGGGCTGAGCCTAAAATAATTAAATTCATCCCACTTGATTATGGCAGGCCTAGGGTGGTGGAAAGTATGGGAGATGAGACTTTTCCACCCTTGACCCGAAGTCGAAGCCATTTTGCATCCAACGAACAAAGGTGTATATATAACCTTCTAGATGACCTAATTATAGTGATCCATAGAAGAGAAAAATTAATCTCTAGATTTCTAATAACTCTCTATAAAATTTCAGCCCAAAATCATTAGTGGTTTCTGAGATATGATTAAATTGGTGGGATGTTTTTTTGGGCCACAGAATCTGGACCAGAATTTCATATTCCACTTGGGCCGCCTAGAACTCCATTAAAACATCCGAATTAACTCTTGTCACTATTTGATGAAATGTTAAAAATGATGTTCTATATCTTCAGTTAAATTTTGATAATCATTGGGCTTGTATCTTGGACGATAAAATCTCTTTATTGGGTTGTTATCCAGTTTACTTTGCCCAGAATGTGTTGGCATGAAAGCCCATTTTGGTGGTATTATAATGTGAATCTTAAAGTGCTCCAAAATCATTAATTGTTGCTTATATAACGGGATACCTGAAAATAAAATATTAAAATAAAATCAAGACCATTTTTTATTTTAGTAGGTGTTAAAAAATGTACCATATAATAATGAATTTTAAGAGGGAATTACAATCATAATGTGAATTAATGTTCGAAGTGTAAAATGCACTAAAACGGTGTATATGAATAATAAAGCACATGAATATTATATATATTAACAATTAATATTATCCTCATTCAGCGGCTAATCAGTGCCAACCTACTAAGATTGTATCTCACACCCTATTCAGGCTACCATTACACCGGGGTACCCGAACTGACCTCCTTGGTTGTAGGATCAAAATACTTGGTTATTTTACCATTTTGTCATGCTTGTACCTGGAGTAGGAGAATAAGACCAAGATACTACTTGGGATGCTCGAGGAGCTAGCCTTTGGGTTTCTGTTCTCTTATTGCATTGTATATGGTTGTTGTATTTCCTTTTGCTTGTACTTGTGGCATCAAATGACATACATGTATTGTCGTATAGTGGTGTTGGCTACTTTTACATCCAGTTATTATATTAATCTTCCACTGCTTTGTCATTTTTTATTACTACTTCTGCTATTGTTGTCTATTGATTTACACCTATTATACCACTGTGCGACTCTGACCATGAGGGAATAGTCTCCCCACCACACCATCTTTAGACCCTCACTGCTAGTTGGTAGCCTTTGACATATGAGAAGGTGCGCTTGAAGCCATGTGATGACCTATCTAACTACCAATTTAGTGGTCAGTCAGGCCAAGATGTTACTGTTGGAGTTGGTGCCCTAGAACCAACTTTTATGTACTTTATAATGACCTTTATTCATAGTTTTGAAAATTAATAAACAACTTATCACATCATTATTATTCTTATGCATAACATAGTATGTCATAATGTTCTAAGAGTAACTGTCATGCTAAAAGGTCATAACAGTTCCTCGCTATGATGAGAAACCAGAAGTGCTATGAAACCATTTTTAAATATATGTTCTATTGCTGAATGATATCATTTTAGAGACAGAAGTGATAAAAGATGTCAGGGGTGGAGACTAATAGGACTTTGAGGCACCTTCTCATGGTGCATGCCCTTAGAATATCCAATGTAGGATTTTATGAGAACAAGACCCACCAGTAGGAAGTCCACATTTATATGTGTCATTAGATGTTCCTATCTAAGGACATGTGTATTGAACCTTAAACTTTAATATTATTATTAATGAGTATTATGAGTTGCATATTTTTACGCATTGATAAAAATCACAATGACATATGTTCATGGCGAGGTAGGATACGTTGAGTGCGTCACAAGTAATATTGCATTAATGAATAACGCAAGAAAGGATTTTTCTCTTATGTTCTTTAACGAAATTTGATATCTTATGAACTTTAATGGAAATTATATAGCTTAAATAAATCCATGGTCATAATTTTCTATAGGAAAGTTTGTTTTCTATGAATTCAAAGAAAGAGACATCAAGCACATAGGTTGATGGCACCGATATGCAACCTACTTGATTAGAGATATTATGATAAAAGGATTATATTACACAATAAGAATATGTATGAGGCCTTATGTTATTGATACATTAACTTATTTATCTATGAGTGTCTTGGCATGTTTATAGATGCTAACCTTATACTTTAGGCTGCTTCGCTTAATGCCACTAAGAAATAGGCATATAGGGTCACACACTAAGTGTATCCAGAATCTCAGTTAAATGATAATAATATTATTTATTACTTAAAAAGTTGAATAAATATTATTCCATCATGAGGTTTAATAACTATTCATGTTTAATTTATCACATATATTCCGTCATTAGTTATTTGAGAGAATATAATGTGTGCAGAATATTTAATAAATATTTATTTATTTATTGGTGAATAATGTAGTGATATTTATTTAATAAATAAATAATCATTATTCAAGGACCGAAAAATATTGTGGATGAATGATGAACCAAATTTAATGTTCTGACAAGAAATATTAAATATTAAATATTATTTAATTTAATTTACAAGTTAAGCGCATGTTGAGAAATAATAATAATATTATTATTATTTGACATGGGGTTATGCAGGGATTGAATAAATAATAAAGGGCACTTTTGTAATTATTTTATTTTAAACCTATTAGTATATAAACCCAATTATATTATTTTCTAAGAGAGTCAATTCATTTGTTCAGTTGTGCACAACAGATTTGGAGAATCCTCTCAAGTCTGAGAGAGCTCCCTTCTACAAGAATTCCCCCAAGAACGGAAAGAGATCTTCCTCCACCTCCCACTCTCAAGTCAAGCAATATCTTGGAGAACTCTTTGAAAGCAATTCTCGAGGAGATCAAAAGTGGATGACACAAATGATAGGATCTGTCATACTAGGACTCAGAGATTCCTACGATGACGTTCAGAGATTTGTGGAACATGTGTGGATCACCACTAGAGAGAATCTGCTCTTGATTCCTATAATACAATGATGGTACAATACAGATCTGCTGTCATATCCATCAATGAAGAATGAATTCCAACAAGGTAATTATTTAATTAATTAAATTGATTATAAGTAATATGTGATGATACTCTCTCTGGTTCCGACATTATATCCCTTGTCTATATTCTTTGATTCAATTCTATAGATCATGATGTTTATCATTGTGTAAATCTTGGATTTATCATTGATCATGATAAAAATCAAAGTTGGGCATGACCCATCACATGCTTTCGATGCACCAGGAACCTATAGTTACAACTCAAGACTCAACCCAAAATATACGGGCACGATCAAAGACCCACAAATAAATAAAATAAAAAGAAAACTAGGGTTGGGGTGTGACATTTCTCCCCATTATAAAAAATTTCTACCCCCAAAAAGTCACCCAGCTTAAAACTGGAACTCAAGATAAAATGGTCAAACTCAAAAGAAAAGAACACCCAGAACAAAACCTCCAAACCAAACCTAAATCTGAATAACACTAGACAAAACCACTAACACTGGTGTGACCCCTTAACTCCACAGGTGAAACCTGAATAACTTAATAGGAGAAAATAAGAAGATCCATGGGGGGGGTAGAGAGGTCTCCCCACCATTTAAGAAATCAAATAACATAACAACCCACCTCTAGCTTAAGAAGAACCCAACCAAGGAAAGCCAAATCCGAGCACTGAACCGAATCATGATTCATAATTTCTATAAGACACGTGCATCTCCAAACATACACAATCCAAAAAACTACTCTAAAGAAATACAAAAAGATTCTAAGAGAACGAGACCATAAAAAACTCCAAAATAAAAGGATTCCAAACTAAAAACTAAAGAAAGAGAAAACTTAAATGATTTCCACTCTGGCGTTGGAAACAACAAGCTAGGTCAACCTCCACCACACCCAACAACTCCTACTCTATATGAAAACATTCACTATGAGGTATATAGACGGAACCCTGATTTCTGAAAGAATATGCTACCATGTAGTTAGGATTTGATAATCTTTAACTAAAAATTCCTCTTTGGAAAACACAGCTTAAAGAACTTCTTCAGGTGCCCCAAGCAGTGACACCGATAAAGATCCATTGGGGAACTATATCAAGATGGCTTAGAATGCCCAAACTGACCACATTAGAAGAAAAAAAGTGAGTGGTATGATGAATGGGAAGCATGAACTGATGAATAATACCTTTCTATAATAGGTGCCTCTGGTTTTCCTCCTTCATCATATGGGGAACCTTTATAAGCACCAAAAAAACCGGGCTACCAGTTTCCCTCTAGAAACCAATTCATCTAGAAATGTATTATCTACCAACTTCCTAAAAAAAAATTTCCCATATGAGAGAAATCAATCCTTAACCTATGGGTGGAGACCCACATGAAGAGATGATCTTCCAATAGATTTCTCGACGCTAACTCTGGTTAAAAGAAACTAACCCATTCAAGATGGTAAACACAACCCTTCACCGTTTGTTGACCTTGCAGAACACCCATGAGATATTCCATCCTACAACCTTTAATGGTCCTCAACCACCATGGAAAATAGGTAACACATGAAAATAACTTAACCCCTCCACTCCACTAAGAGTCTGGAAAAAACTAACAAATGGATGGCCCCCCTCAAAACCTTATGAACCTTTTTGGGAGGGATACTCTAAATAAAATAAAAACACAAGACAAAATCATCATCAAACCAAATATAAAAAAAACTAAATTCAAGCAACATTACAAACTCAAGACACCGATCTCATAAAATAAAACATTACAAAACACAACAAAAAATCATCTTTCAAAAACCAAAATTTCCATTCCAAATTAAAAACCATTTCACACTTGCAAAACCATTTCAAATACCCCAACCCTTTCAAAACCAATTTCCAAATCCAATTTCAATTTCATGTCCTCTTAGACTAAAATAATTTCGGCTCATCCAATTTATAAACCAAAGCACCACTTTCACTCTCCCTTTGAACCATATATCCTATTAGAAAAATAATCCCTTTTTAAATGAAAACCATTTATTGAAATAATTTTCTTTTTAAAAACCATTTTATCACTGCAAAAATCATTTTTCCTTTCAAAACCAATTCACACTGACCAAAATAAATCCAAAGTATCACCCACACCAAAACACCTAAAATAGGGAACTCATGGTCATGCATAACCTGACCACATAGTTTAATAGACCATGTGCTAAGCATGCACTAACCATTGAAAGCATATTGAACCATGCACTAAGGATTCAAATGGTTTTCTACGCTATATAAGCTCATTATGTAGCACCACCTCACTTCCACTAATATCCCCTAACATGTACAAGCTCATCAAACTAAATAAACACCAACAACATAAACCCAAAACCAAATTAAAAGGCTCAAATCTTGACTACCCTTGGTAACTCAGGTCTCATCACAGGAGGTGGTGATCAAGAACTGATCCATAACCTACCTAATGAGTCAAGATGGTCCTATCTATAGTCTATCTAACACCATAAATAAAAAAGGGATGATCTGATAACATTTTTCCATGAACCAGCCTGGGTCGACCCTAAATTGGACACCCAAACTGGTCCGCAACAAGGCCCAAAGGGCATCCCCGATCCCTATGAGCTAACGAAAAGAATCTGGGCATCACAGACAAATCATCGGGGACAATTTAGCCCATAAAACAATAGATAAATAAATATAACAACAAGAATAAGATAAACACTGAAATTAGAAATAAATAAAACTAGACATACCTCCACATGACCCCTTGGTCACCACTATCCAAAAAACTAGTATGATTCATGGGAAAACTAGAACATGAACCTAAACATGAAAAATAGCCTAGGTCTACCAACATTTAGCTATATAAGTAGGGTATGAGCATAAAATAACTTAGTAGTTAAGTACCAAAAAATATATACATATCCTTTCCTAAAATAGTCCATAAACATTAGTTTGAAAATATAAATAGAAAATAGGGTTTTTATCATTTAAAGAACCAAACACAACTTTCCAAAATTCCCTTAAAAAACACGACTTTCCTTTTTAAAATAGTTCCCCATTTTAAAAACCCAAATAGAAAACCATAATATAGAAGAAAACACAGCTCAAATAAATGCATAAGTAGGAGGGATAAAATCTTGACACAAGTAACAGGGTACAACCAAATAGCAATACCAAAAGAAAAGGAAGCAACACAAGTATAAATAGAAAGATATAAATAAAGTAGGTAATCAAAGAGATGCTATAAATACTAGAACATACTAATATTTAATCATGGGAATGTCCTAAAAATCTCGATAGGAGACCCTAGATATACTCGATTCCATGCCCTTCTATCAGCGTATGATGCGATTCATATATCAATAACCAACCAGGCTACTCTATCTAGCCTCACCAATGGCACAACCCACTTGACCCATCCTCTATCCAGGGGGTTTTAATCCATCTAATTAAGACTAGAAAGAAACCATCACTTTACACTCTAGATGAAATCTAGGAATCCCATGATAATAGTATAAGGGGAAGTAAGGAGGCCATCACATGATTGGTGTGAACAATAACCCACATATTCCAATGTGCATGCCTTTCCCACCACCCGACACCGTCTATGCGGAGACCCTATACAAAGAAGGTCAACCATAGGGGTTCCCATTAAACATATAACATTTAAAAAGTTCCAAACAAGCCTAAACATCACAATAGTTAAAACAATTTTCCCAAAAACACCATAAAGTACCAAAAAAGACTTAGCATTTGAAAACCAAAATCATTTCCAAGGAAATCATCATTCTTTCCAAAACCATTTCCAAAGCTGGGGAAAAATATTAATCATTCTTAGGAGGTTCCAACTAGGAAAATATTTATAAATTAAATTAGAAACCATATTTGAAGTCATTTGGAAACCAAAATCCATTTGGAAAACATTTGGAGTTTTAGAAGTACATTTGAAAGGAAGAGGTAAAAATAAAGAAGATGGGAGGAGAGTGTTTTGAAAACCAGGTTTATCAAGATGGACATATTTATGAAATTAAAATTTATATACATATTCCTATCTATATGTACACACTGTAAACATATGGATATGCCCATATTCACCTAAATATATATAAAAAACCATAAAAAGTCCAAAGGTCCAATCAATGAAGCCAAAAAATGTCATACCAAAGCACAAGGGTTCACACATAATCACCAAATCATAAAAGGCACCAAAACCCATACAAACCACACTTCTACATGTAACCTAATTTTTTAAAACTTCAACAAGACTAAAAACTATTTAAAAATACCCAAATATGGTTTTAAGTCCATATGGAATTTTATCAAACACCTTACATACATATACATATAGCCATAACCATGGAAATCCTATGAAAAACCATTTAAAAAAAATACCAAAATAAAAAAGATATAAAAACCCATACTAAGACACCAAAATCTTAAATAAAACATTTATAAATCATTTAGGAAATATTATGAATTCAATGGAAAGCCTCATAAAGGAAATTGATAGAAGAACCTACCTCAATGACATGTGAAAGTGATGAAACTTAAAAAAAGGAAGAAGGGCCAAGAAGTAAACAACATAACCTAACATAAAAATAATAAACACACATGTTCCAAACATCACTATAGGGCTTTTATAATAAGTAATTAAGCTAAGAAAGATGAATAAACAAGAATAAGAAGGAAAATAGGGAGAAGAAGACTTACCCAAGGAGGAATCCACCCAAAAATTGAAGAAGAAGCACCAAGGATCCAATGAGGGGGAAAGGAGGAAGCCTCCCAAGGCTCCAAAGGGGCCACATGAATAAGTGAGGGAGGTGAGGAGAGAATTTGGGTTAAAAAACCATGATAGAAAATGGTAAATTACCATTTTTAAAATCCTTGGCCAGGATGTATGGTTTGACCGCATAGTTTATCAGACCATATGCCTAACTGTACGGACCCCTGGGCACTTCTTCCCTAGGCCGCATGACCTCCCGAAGAGGATTTATTCCCATGTTCCTATCCATATGGTTTTTACATACCCACTGTTTAGGTCGCATGGTTTGTAGGGGGTAGCGCATGACTGTTCACCTAACCGTGCACCTGACCGTGCAGCCTAGATAGAGCCACTACTGGGCTATATTGGTTTCCCTAGGCTAGTGAATGGTTTTTCCTAACCACATTTCAACCATGTTCCATACTACTACCCCCAAAACCCCTAATTCTAGAATAAAAACACTTGGGATTCAACATGAAATCCAAGTTAAAGATCAAAGACCCACAAAAAAATAAAATAAAAAGAAAACTCGGGTCGGGGTGGGACAATCATAATCGTAAAAAATGTCCCAACATGGTAGGAAAGATATCCAATTCACAAAAACATTGATTGTGTTTATGTGTTTTATCATGATTGTGTATAAATTTTACCGTATCCTGAATTGTTTCATATGATATTCCCAAAAAAAACTTTATTCTATAGCATTTCAAAACCAACATGTATTTCAGTATTTCATGACATTTTAATATTTTATATGGGATTATTTTTACCTTTAGAAAGTGTCTTTCACTTTTACATATCAAAGATCAAGAATACAAAACTCAGTTTGAACCATAAATAATTTTATGATATTTCAACATTAAAGACTAGATCAATTATCAACATGTTCATGTCTGCGCTATTCTTGAAAATCCAACAAATTCCTTTTCTTCATAAAAAAACACTCCTTGTTCCCCATATTTAATCTCATGCACTTTGAGTGACATTAAAGAACAACACACACACACACATTATAAATTAATAAAATAGTTTAAACATATCATATAAACTTATAGTAAATCAAAGTATTGAAATGTTCTTAAAACAAAACATCAAAATTCATTTAAAAAAAAGGAATATTATGTAAAGGCATAACTTAGTTTTGTGTAAAGGTAAAAATCAAATTATATAATCTATGTAAAGGTAAATTAAACTTAAATAAAGATAATATTTTTCTATGTAAAGGTGAAATATGTCTATATAAAGGTAAATTTTACCAAAAATATTAAAAATTTAAGATTCACATAATTAAAACCCAAACATTATAAACAATAAAAATTTAAAATTCAGTGATTAAATATAGAATGAATATGATGGAAAGTAATTAAAAAAACATAAACAAAAAATTAATGAATTAATAATCTCTCCAAGTTATAACATTAACATTTATCGCATCAATATATCACTCATTCCCATTTATCACTAACTGTCATTATATCATATGTAGATATGGCATATGTTCCTTTGATCACTTTTTAGGACAAACATGTTTCTCATATTATCTTAGAGGGATGTTATGTTTCTACTCTGAGCATATAAAGGCCATATAACACCCCAAAGACATGACCACCAAATTACATGACTTAAATAAAATATTGAATTATAATACATACCCAATATCTTTTAGGTCTATAGTTTTAGATACAAAACATTAAATTACAAAACCCATGCCTTTTTCAACCAACATACATTTTTCCCACTATATAAGCACCCGCTTGATCCATAACAAGTCTTCAAAATCTCCCACAAATTTTATACACAAGATAATATTTTAGAAATTACACACTTATTAATTTCTTTATTTACTTAGGGAAAAGGAAACAAAGAAGGGGTGAGCTCAAACACTCAGTAAAGGTAAGCATGAGTGATAATAATCAAAGATCATAAGTGAGCATAAGATAAACATATGGGTATGAGAATGTAAGAAAGGAATAAAAACATAAAATATAGAATTCATACCCAATAGAAAATAGATCATGACCCAAGAATCATAGCATGATTATTTAGTATAAATAAACCTATAACACCTTGATATTTTGAAATAACACTATGTTCGATAGCGTATACGACACACAACACCGACCCTAAATAAACCACAAAATATAATTATTTAAATATGACCATTATAACCTAACCGTTGAATTAAAGGGAATGAATAGTATTAAACAAATTATTAAATATATATAAATTAACTTATGAATACAAATTCATTGATTAATACTTAATAAATAAGTACTCAATTTTTAGTAAAGTTATTTCATGCATCAGAAATACATTTTCTTCAAAAAAATATATTTCTTTTCATGAGAGAATATTATAATAAATTTTTGGAACTTATATAAATTTTATTTTATAAAAATAATGTAATTTTTGAAATCAGAACATCAAAATTATCTTAGGGGGAAATTTTCAGAATTTTTTGAAAAGATTGATTTTCCAGTGAATAGTGAAAAATACTGATTTTTATTGAAAACTGTATTTTTGTTTCCATAATTTACAAAGTGTTATTTCGTTTTAAAATAATTTAAAAGTAAAATTATTTCTCTTATATTTTGAATAATCCAATCAAGTTCATTTTAATCAATATTATGATTGAATTTGGTATAAAAACTTTTTATACATAAAACACTACTACAAATACGGCTTTTATCAGTGCTAAAAATGGCCTTTATCAGCGCTAGAAAAGTGATGATAAAGCCAGAGAAGATAAGGGGGGGGGGGGGTTCCCCTTTATCAGCGCTTTGAAAAGCGCTGATAAAGACCCCTTTTATCAGTACTAAAAAAGCGCTGATAAAAGGGGTCTTTTATGAGCACTAAAACAAAGCGCTGATAAAAGGGTCCTTTATCAGCGCTTTGTTTTAGCGCTAATAAAAGACCCCTATATGAGCGCTTCCTTTATCAGCGCTTTCGTTTTAGTGCTGATAAAGGATCCCTTTTATGAGTTCTTTTTTAAAAGTGCTGATAAAAGGTAAAAGAAATTAAAGAAATTAAAAAAAATTAAAAAAATTTTAAAAAAAATTTAAAAAAAATTAAAAATATTGCCAATCAGGGGGGGGGGGCTTTTATAGCGCTTGAGCTCCCCCTTTTATAGCACTTTTCTGCCCCTGTACAACGCCCCACGCACCCCACTTCACCCTTTAACAGTGCTTGTTCCCATATTGCCCCATGCGCGCGCGCCCTTACCTCCACCAGGATTTGAACTCGAGACCCCCCCTGCGCGCCTAAGCCTTTACCACTACTCTATTTTGATTTATCTTCCAATTCATGATATCTCTCTCTCTATATATATTTAGTTATATTTTTTCGTATAGTAATATATTTATATTAATATATATATATATATAGTTATATTATAATATATATATATATAGTTATATTAATATATATATATAATTATATTAATATATATCTCTCTCTATATATATATTTAGTCATATTTATTCATATAGTAATATATATTTATATTAATATATATATAGTTATATTATAATATATATATATATATATGTAGTTATATTAATATATATATAGTTATATTAATATATATATATATAGTTATATTAATATATATCTCTCTCTCTATATATTTAGTTATATTTATTCGTATAGTAATATATATTTATATTAATATATATATATAGTTATATTAACATATATATAGTTATATTAATATATATATATAGTTATATTAACATATATATTTATAGTAATACTAATATATATATATGTAGTTATATTAATATATATATATATAGTTATTAGATTAATATATATATAGCTAGATTAATATATATATATATAGTTAGATTAATATATAGGTATATAAATATTCATATATTTGTATTTTAAATAAAATGGATGTTAGTTATTATTTAGATAAAGCTAATATATTTTATATGTAAATATATTTTATTATTTATATTTATAATTAAATTTTTAGGTGTGAATATATAAAAAATATGTATATATTGTTATATATTTGATTATAAATAGCAGTGCATTATAAAAAAGAATGAAATTTTAAAGACATAATATCAATATGAATATAATACCTTGGAATAAATTTAGTCCCCACCAAAAAAAGCCAATAATACCCCCTTAAACGAGGCTGAAAATCCACAAAATGTTAAAAAATCGGGGTACCCCGACAAAAAAACTCAGTTTTAGAGGCCTTCTGGTCCTCTTTTGGCCTCTAAAATCCCTTTATCTGGGTCTTCCCAAGTCACAGTGACGTAGAGATCGTCGCATGCTTCGATTTGATATGTGGTAGAGCTCAAACGAACACCCGGATCAAAAGTTATGGTCGTTTGAAGTTTGAGTTGCGTTTTCAACATATTTTGGATCTTTTTTTAATTTTTTTTAATTTTTTTAGTCTTCAAATTATTATTAAATGACTATTACTCCATAATAATTATCAAATTATTAATTAAAAATATTTTTATAATTTTTTTATAAGCCATTTTCACTAAATATCTTATATATTAAGTATATTATAAGTGTAAATGTACATTTATACTTATCTAAAATATATTTAAAAATTATATATTATATTTATATCAATATAACTATATTTATATATTAATATATTAATATATTTTTTAATTTTTTTTGAAGTCGACCCTTTATAAGCGCTTTAAAAAAAATACTGATAAAGGCCCCCCTTTATCAGCGCTACTAAACAAGCGCTGATAAAGGGGGTCCCTTTATCAGCGCTAAAAAAAGCGCTGATAATGGGGTGCATTTATCAGCGCTTTTTTGAGGGGTGATAAAGGTACCCCCCTTTATGAGCGCTTTTTCCTTAGCGCTGATAAAGGGGGGGGGGGGGGGGGGCGCTGCGAAAAACTATTTTTGTGGTAGTGAAAGGCATTTTTCTAAAAAATTTCTTTTTGTTGCATTTTTTATTTTAAATTAATTACAAAAAATTATAGAAATAGAATATTGAAAAATGAATTCTATATTTGGAATCATTATGTTCAAATATTTTAGATAGTCCCATTTTATTTTTGGTCCATATGAATAGTAATCATGGTAAAATTTATCACCACGGTAAAGGGTAAATCAGGTTAATCTAGGTTAAAACAAAGTGATAAGGTCATAATTTTATATCCTAATTATTATTTGATGAATTTAATTTGACTATTATAACATTAGGCTCTAAAAATTTATTTTTTTGTTGGACATTTGTCCATGAATATGACCTATATAATATTTAAAGCAAATAAAGTTACGAAGTGTCACTCTCTTAGTTTTAAATATCTATTATGCATCCATAGAAGGGAAAAAAGAAATATAAAAATAAAAATAAATGTATATTTTTATATTAATGATATTATTTTCATGAAGGAAATTTATTTATAATTTTTATCAATTATATAATTACCTTAACTGCTTATGCAACACTGACACTATATTTATTCAATTAATAAAAAATAGAATAAATGATATTAAAAATATTAAAAGTGATATAATTTGAATGATTTATAGTGTTAAATGAATTTTACAGATGATTATGACATATTAATGTCATCTTAAAGTATTATATTTGAATTATAATTTTGTCTTTATGTATTTTTAGTCAAATTACATGAATATTATCAAAATTGACATTAATAATATTTTATAGAAATATTTTTTTTTAAATTATTTAAAGTTTATAAAAATATTAAAAGAATAAAATTAGGATAATATATGATTAGAAATTATATCCATGATCTATTTATGAAAAAATTTCACCTTAAAATTAAAATTATAACCCCTTAAGAGTGAAAAAGACATTACCGTGGTTATGATTAAAATAAGTTAACTAAGGGGTTAAAACAAAAAATAAGGTTTAAAATACCACTTAAACCTATCAAAATTTAATTATTTAATGATTTTAAAACCATATAATACCTTATATTCGAATCTATATACATTTGAAATCATTTGGATTGAGAATAACTTAGTTATATTTTAATCTTTTTAATAATTCCAAGCATGTCTTTTCCCCCCTTATAAAAGGATACCCCTTCCTTCACTTCATTACACAACATTGACCAACCTATATTGATAAAACCCTAAACATTACGGTTCTAAAAACCCTTATACAAGTTTGGGAGGTGGTGTTATCCTCAAAATACCAACCCTAGGTTTCATAAGAAAAGATCTAAAGGAGGTCTCCCCAAGAAGAGATAATCATATTACTTGACCTCTTTCAATTTACTTATTATTTTATCTCCTATAAATCTATGATATCTATCATAAAATAATAAATTTATCATAATAAATATTCTTAAATTTTATTATTATTATGAAACTATAACGACCCAAGATTTTCATACATGTATATTACATATTTTTAGATGAATATTCATTACATTACACAAACACATGCCTAAGGACCATAATCGTTTAGTGCCTTTGGAAACTTGGAACACAAACTTCTAGTCTGGTGAATTATATTCAATGTTTCCCAAAAATATATTCCCCATTATTAATCCTACTTAAAACATTTCCTCATAACTTGAGGATAGGAAACATAAGAAAGGGTGGGATTAGATGCTCAGTAAGGGTAAACAAGGGAGATACATAATAATAACATAAACATAAGGGCATGAGAACATAAACATAACATTTTAAGATCATACTCTTCATGTCAAGGATCATATACACTAATCATATCATAAATATTGACAGTTCATAAGACATGAATCATAAGGGAGTCAAGAGCATAATCCATGAAAGCATAAAATAAGAATAAGACATTGAATTTTGGGAGACACATAAACATATAAAATGATTTCCATAGCAGTTAAGTATTATGACCAAGTCCATATTAGTGGAATGGGTTCACTCCCCAAACCATATTAGTAGTAAAAGTTCACTCCCAAGACTATATTAGAAGAAAAATTCCTTCACCGAACTGGGTTCACTCCCCATTTTATCCATGTTTATCTTATGAGATATAAATCTTTACCTAATGCATTGGAGGGATATATAGGTCTCACACATCACATAATTAAATAACACATATGTGTTCCACAAGATCATAAACATTCATCATATCATAACCCATAAAATGAAATGGGTGTCATAAATATTTTATCAAATATTAACATATGGAAAAGATATAGGTTTCATAATCATATCATAACTTGTGAAAATAAGAAGGTTTCATAAGCATCTAACTTGTGGAAGAGAAACGAGTTTCATAAACATCATGTCATCAAAACATAAACCATTCATATAAAAGAATATGAATGGAACCCTTAGATCATATACCCAGTAAGGCATGAGTAACACCAATGAATTTCATCTTATATGGAAAATAATTTTGAAAGATATTTTAAAAACATTTCTTGAGGAACATATCCTTTCCTCCTTGAAAACAAAACACTTTTTAAATCATAAAACACTTAGCAAACCTTTTTCTTTGAAAATAACCATGAAAACTTATAAAGGAAGATTTTAAAACCATTTTAAACATTTTTTAAAACATAAAAACATATTTGAAATCATTTTCCTTGAAAATTAGATTAAAATATAATTTTAAAAAATATTATTTATTTTTTTATAAAACATGGTTTTTGAATAAAACAAATTTCTGATCGAAGAGAAATAAGGTTAGATTTTCTTAAAAACACTTTCTTAATTATCTTAAGTACCAAAGAGTGAAAAAATGGTACCATTACTTGAATATATTATGAATAACCATATGAGAATAAATTTCATGAGAATTATTGAGATATGGATCATAATATTTCATCAATGGAAGTATAAACATAAACAATCCCGATAAATGATGAGATTGTTGCAATAAACTCTTACAACTTCGGTAATATTGAATCATAAACCCCATGAAAGATAAATAATAAAATAGAAATGTATATACCCATAAATTTGATTATAAGTATCATATAATATATTAATGGTTAGTAAATACACCACATAAAAGAAACGAGTGGTGAATATGGCATAAGTCTCACAAAAATAAAAGTGAGACTAGAAATCTCCTTACCTTAAGTCTTGACTTCCTTCATACACGTTAAAAATTCATGTATAATAAATATAATTTTATTATGAATATACCATATAACCATATTAATATATATAATACCATATATTATTTACTTATGACTTTATATTACTTTCTTATTAACAATTCTATGTTAAATTTATGTTTCGAGTAATAACCGCTTTGTTTTTTGCACATGTTTTGACTTGTTATTCTTGGTCCTCTTACTTAGATCACAATTTAATCATCTAAATAATGATAAAAATGATATTAATATCATATATATTCATTATATATATATATATATATATATATTTATGGTGATTTATAAAATTTAGAGGTAAAAACTAAAACACACTGTTCATGGTGGCGGTAGGCCGTATGTACGCATGAATGCTGTTTTCATTTTCTTATCGGATTAAAGAAAGAAAAGTATATTATATATTATAATTAAATAATAATTTTTATTTCATATATATAACATAATTTTTTTAAAATCATCCTTAACACATTCCATGTAAAGTGTGAATGAATCACATCGCTTTGCAAGGCGGTAGTTCACCGTACACACGAACGGCGTTATCGTATTCCCACAAAATAAAAATCATGAAGGTATGTGTGATATAAAAATTATATAATCATAATAAAATACTAAAAATAATATATATCATATATAAACTATAAATCCATAATTATTTCCAACCTTTAAAGGTGGCAATGGAAGAAAAAATGACATCAGTTTGTGAGGCAGTAGTCCGCCAAACACACAAATGATGATTGCATATCCCATTTGATGGAAGTGTGTGAAGTTATAGGTAGTAACCTTAAATAAAAAAATATTAGTATATTGAAGATACTTATTTTATTATATAAAATTACAATAAAAATAATTTAATTCTTTTGAGGAAGAAATAAAATAAAAACATTTGTTGATGAACGTTACCTCCTCTTTGGGTATCTCCTTTTAGTTTGCACTAAAGGACTTCCTTGGTTGATTTTTTTCCCAAAGTAAGGATTATAATATGAAGGGAGAAAATTTGGGAGGGGATTTTGATAGGGTTTTGAAAAACCAAATATGTTTTTAAGTGTGAATAAAAGAGAAGAAAATGTGCCCTTTTATAAGAGAGGAGAGAGGCACTCTTGGAATATCTCAAAATATTAAATTAATATAAATTAAATTTATATTAAAAAAGGCTCCAAACTGATTTATTTAGAATATAGGATTATTATGGGTAAAAATACATTCATAAAATGAAAACTATACATATTTTTACTCTCTTAATCCTTATCTTCTGGTTTTAACCCCTATTTAACCCCTTTTATTCTTACCGTGACAATATGGATTTTTACTCTTTGTGGGTTAATATTGTTACTATATAATTACAAAAGAATAATAAATGGATCATTTATGACATTTTAAAAATTATAAAAATTATTTTTATGAATTTAATATTTTTATGAATTTTATATCATTGAATAAAATATTATTTATTTTAAAATATCATCAATGTCAATTTTGACACTATTCATTTCTTTGACTTTTAAAAAATATCAATGAAACAAGATATATTCAAAAAAATTATTTTAATATATTCCTAAAATTTCAAGTTAATATATAAATTTTTTTTATGACATTAATTATCAAAAATTTTATTTATTTTAATATTTTCTATATCATTTATTTGATATTTCTATTAGTAAAGTAATTACTACATCACTATTGTGAAAGAATTTAAGGTAATTATTTATGAACTAAAAATTACAAATAAATTTCAATGATGAAGATAAATATTTTATATTTCAAAATACTATTTATAGTATAAGATATCTTATGAACGACCACATATTAAAAATTTTATACTTATTAAAAACATTAGAGTGACAAGTTTGACTTTTCTTAAAATAAAATACTATAAGGGTATTAAATTCATACAAAGGGATCAAAGAGGTCATAAATTATTTCCAAGGATTATTTTAGTCAATTATAACACATCCAATAAAATTAGTATAAGTTTTAGGTTAATTTGATAAGATTTATAATATTATTTTTACCCTTAATTACTCGATTTACCCTTAATTGTGGAAATAAAATTAATAAGTTTACTATTCATATTATCCAAAAATAAGAGACCCATTTAATAAAATTTGAACTTATGATTAAAAATATGGAATCCTTTTTAAAAAATTTAAAACACATAAGTAGATAAAATTAATTTAAAATCAATCCCATAGATAGGGCGAGATGACAAGTTTTTAAAGTACAAATGTTCAAAAGTTTAATAACTTTTTATATCTTAATTCAACATAAAAATAATTAAAATGACCTAAATTTGATTAATGAATTTATAATTGAAATATTTTTAATTTAAAACTAATTAAAAATATAATTTAACATTATATATTATTTAGATGAAAATATAGTTTTCAATTAAAATTTAGTACGTTTCACTATTCATCAAAAAAATATTCATAGAAAAATAAAAAAATTCACTCTAAAGTAATTTTGATATTAATATTTCAAAAAATAAGTTTATTTTGTCAAATAAAATTTATAAATTTGTCAAATTTTAGTTTTAAAACAAGTTTTCCATTAAAATACGGCAAAACCGCCTTTTAAAAAAATACAGGTTTTTATGCTTAAAAATGGATTTGTTCTTATTTTATGCCTATAATATTTATTGGATGAATTTTAAAAGATTTAATTGAATATATATCATATAAATTTCATTAATATCATTCACTAGTAGTGATTAATTTACTAAGATAAAACACATTTGTGGGAATGCAAATAATTTTTCATAAAAAACACATCCTTTATTTTCAATTGGTTTTTATCTTCATTTATAATTAATTTTTCAGAAAATAATTCATTTTATAAACATGTGTAAACCATATTTTCATAATTCAGTTAATAATTTTCATACGCATCTTTGTAATGACTAGTTTATAACAATAACATTTAAATAATAATACTTAGTTTTTCGTTTAATCTCGATGTGGCGTATCGTGTACGCTATCGAACATAGCGTCATCTTCTTAAAATATAAGGATGTTAGATTATACCCCCTTAAAATTAATTTCACCCTCAAAATTTATATGGTTCATTAAAGTTTTAATATATATAAAGACAAATCATAAAACTGAATATCAAATCTTCCTTTAAAAAGGTAAAGTTGGAAAATTAATGATTACCCAATGTAACTCATAACTAGGTTTCCACATAGGAGAAAATAGGTGAAAATTGAAAACATGGACATATAATAGAAAAATAACTATCTAGTTCTGATGGAGAGTGATAGAGAACATGTTCATTATAAAGTTAACCATCACAAAACTATAAACTATGATGATTTAAGGAACCATTTTATTCATCGAAAATGAAGGTACTAGGATATTTTTTTTATTTCAAGATACTTTTCCTAAAGTTGAAGAATTTTTACAAGAATATATACCTGATATCATTCCATTTTATAAGCACAATATCAACCATTGATTATTCCTTAATCAATTTTCTGCTTCATTTATTACTCTAAAGAAATGAAGATGAAATTGTAATGCCTGAAGAACCAGTGAATCATAAGATCTATAATGGGATGAAAAGTCATTCATTATATATCTAGTTATAATCATAACAAAATGGTTAGTTTCGGTTATCCAATACGCATAAATCTTCATATGTTTAAGTAATACATTAATCTCTAAAACCTCATCTAAAGTTAAATATAATAATTTCATAAATGGTTAACCTTTTAACCCTTACAAAAGATGAAAATCCAAAATTTTATAAACAAGGTCACTAGATTTATCAAAATTAGCTTAACATTAACCCCCCATATATATCATAAGTTACCTCTTGATTTCCACATACCAAACATGCGAATACCTTTATCATATAATCTATTGAAACATAGTAATAACCTTAATTACCATAAATCCTTATTAAAAACATGCATGTATCTTTATTATTAATACATATTATTGGATACATTCCTTAAATAAAAAATGTTGTAAACTCCATCCATGATAACATAAACAACTTTTTCAACAAGTCATTAATCAGTACTATCCAATTTACTGTATCCAAATCAATCATCTCTTTATCCCAAAACTATCATCTCAACATTAGGAACATATTAAGAGTTACCTTCCCTTAATCATGTTTTTTACATAAAATATACCCTTTATATCTAATCAGTTTTCTAGGTCATAAGTACCATTCAACATATTCTTTCAAACCCTTAATGAAAAACTAATACCAAACAATTCTTATATATTTCACAATTCTTAATTATTGAATCCAAATAAATAAATACTTCAATCCTTCCGCTTTAATGATTGTCATGGAATATGTCCTTCCTTGGTTTAGAAGTATTTTTTGGGGTTAGGGCATTGAGTTTGGAAATTCCCATGTTCTCCACAAATAAGACATTGAATTCCTTGGAAATTTTTCACTCTATGACCTTTTTCCACACATATAACATCTTCCCATCCATTTAAAATAGTCTTTCAGGTTTTTATTTGTATGGACTCTAACCCCAGTAGCTCAGAGCTGGTGACTTAATTTATTACATTGGTATGATTACAAATAATTACATCCCGAAGGTCCAATCAGTTTACTAGTTTTGGAAACCAGATTACATACATGAACTTTACATTTCAAATTAAAATGAGAAATACCATAGAGAGTCCATTGGAAACATAAATAACTCCTAGATTATCCCTGAAAGTCATTCATAATATTTATATTTTCATCTTGGTGAAAAATAAAACATAAGAAAGGGTGATCTAAGATTCTCATTAAGGGTAAGTAATACAACATAAGCATAAATAATAAGGCATGTTGAATAACTAAAAGTACACATGCCGTTAAAACATAACATTGAACATAATATGACATGAATAGAAGTTGATTAAATAAACCCATAATAAAACATAACCATGGGTATTCTAATAGTCGAATATCCAAATATACTATCAATTAATAGTTTCATAATGAGGGAATTCATAATGTGGGACATCATAACCATACCATCAAGGCCTCATGCTAAGACAATACATAAATGTGTAAAAAACCAAAACTAGTTTGTCTCATGAGACCTACCGATGCACTGAGGAGATATAGAAGGCCCCAACTGACACTTACTAATTCCAACACATTACTAATATTAAAGGGGAAAAAATAATCAAAATATACATTCATATTGAAACTAACATATGAAATGTAAATAACTTTCCCCAATCAATAAACATAATCACTAACCATTTAGAGTAATATGGTGAATGGTACCAAGATAGCACATCCAAAATCAAACTAATCATAAACCATTCAATAAAATATGGCAGTTGATATCATAAAATATTGATCCCAATTAAGCATAATAGTCAACAAGGGTGTTGAAAATAGATAAAAATACTCTTATAAAACCGTCGAGGAATTCTTGAGAGAAATACACTTTTTACTTTTCAAAGAAGAGTTCTTTTGGAAAAATATTTTTATAAAACTATAAATTAACTAAGATATTTTTTCATAAAAAATTTAGTGATTTTATAAAAATAAAGGTTTCTTAAAACATATTATATAAGGTACTTGAAAATAGGTAAGAAATCAAGACGTTCCCTTTAATCGGGTTTGCGTATCAGGAAGAAATGAGAAGGGAACCTTGTAAAACATTTATTATCCAATCAAAGAATAATGAAATGATTTGGATATATGATTTTGGAACACACACACACAAATATATAATTTATAATAATTACATGAAACTAATGAAGAATTACAACTATATAGAGGAAGAAAGTATAATCCGAATGAAAATGGAGGTTTGGGAAGAAAACCCTTACCTTATGTCCGAATGTGTTATGCACTTGACTTTAAGGTCCTAGAATATAAAATTTGACTCATTAATAATTTAATTCAGAACCTATTAGACATTTATATAGTTTATTATAATTTTATCAATTTCATTTATGGACTTTTTTATAAGTTATAAGATTGAATTCCATCATTTCATAGTGTTCATTTCCTTGATATTCATGATTAGTTCGCTTGATTATTAGTAACAGAGTTCATGTAAAATGGGTATAATTCTCAAGAATTTTAATTTCATGATATTAATGAACAAAAAAATTGTAATTGGTATTATTTATTATTTTTTCCATATATTAGGATGAATCATTATATAACATGTTAATGATAATCGTTTAGCTTAATTTTAGCGTTTTTTCGATCACAATGATCTAGTATTGTTTTATTAATTAACATCATGTGTATATAATGGTTTCAAAAAATTAAATAAGATATAATAAATATTTTATAATCGGTTTCAACCATAAAAAAGGTCTCATGGATAGCCTTAAAGGTGAAATTGATGAACAAAAATTTGTCGTCCATGAAGGTTGCAAATCGACACCTCTCGGATGATGATTTCATTTTAAAAATAAAATAGAGAAAGAGTAAGGATATTGATAATGGATATTAAATTAACATGATATAATTATACTATATAGATGATACTAGAGTTATCACGATCATTCAAAAATAGGAGGCGAGGAGAGGACAAGAAAAGAAAATAAATTGAAATGAAATTAAAAGAAAAAGGAAGATGATTTACCTCTTGAATTCTCCTATTTGAGAACCTCTTTAAGGAACCTTGTTTTGGTATTTTGTTGTGATGATAACCTCATGGAAGTAGGGGTGATACTTGGGAATAGGACTTGAGCAGAATTTGGAAAATCTTCAAGGCTTAGAGATGTGAGGAGAAGTGGTGGTGAGGGGTGATATTCATAGTGGAGAAGATGAGTGATTTTTGATTATTTAATTCATTTGTTTATTATTTTGGCTCAGGACTATGAATAATTTGAGAATGATCATTAAATATATTAAAATAATGAAGATAATTTCAATATTATGGTTCTTAAATCATTCACAATTAAAGAAAAAGTCTATTTAACTTGTAATGTATTTATATTGTAAATTACCGTATTTTACTATTCACTAAAAATTCAAGTATTTCAGAAAAATCACAAAAATTCACCCTAACCATTTTTTAATGTGTATAATTAAAAAATAAACTCCATTTTTTGAAAATAATTTTCTAAATATGAGAAATTTAATTTTTTAATTAAAACCATCATTTACTAAAAAAACAGAATTTAAAATTATAACTCAATTTATAACACTTTGAAAAATTAACTAAGGTATCAAAAAATTATGCTAAAATCATAATAAAAAAATATTAATTTATAAATTCATTTTATAAAATTAAAATTTATTTTAAATAATTTTATTAATTATAAACTTGTAATTAAATATTTACGATTTTAAAAAATACTAACACTTAATTTTTAATTTTTTAAATATTCACTTATACTATGATTATATCATACCTTCATTTATAAGTTGTCTAAATTTTATTTATACATTCATGGGTGAGTTTACTATTCATTTGGCTGATTTACTATTCATAATGGTCAATTACTATTCATAAAGGTAACATTACCATTCCAAAGGGTCAAGTTACTATTCACAAAAAAATTTAGGTGATCCTATTAGACTCTAAATATCTTACTGATCACAATTGTGTATATCTGTCTTTTTAAATTCAATTCATAGAAGTGGAAAAATTAGGTTTAATTCTAATCCCATAAGTGTGGTGAGAAGGCGGGTAAAAAGAACATTCAAAAGTTCAATAAGTCTTTATATCTAATTTAAATATAAAAATGATTCCAATGATATAAATTTGATTAATATATGTATAATTTAGCTATTTTGACTTTAAAAATAAAAATAAATTATAATAATTATTTAAATTAATAACACAGTTTTTAACTAAAATACTGTATTTTTCAGTATTCATCAAAAATGAATCTTCTCAGAAAAATACTAAAAATTCGCCATAAGTTAATTTTCAAAAAATGATTTTTATTTTATAAAAAATAATATATTTTATTATGAATATGTTCTATTTATGTGAAACCATTATAAATAACATTTAATAGTAGTTATTACTATTAATATTATTACGTTTAATGGCTAGGTTATAACTATTATAATAACAAAGTGTTGTTTCGTAGAGACTTAGTGTTGCGTTCCTTACATTCTATATTAAATTTATTTGTAAAACCTTAGGGTGTTACATTCTTTCCTCCCTTAATAAATTGTGTCCTTGCAATTTGATATTTCACTTTAAAAAATAGAGGTTGATTTTTGAAAATTTTGTTATGGAAAACCCATATCGGAAATAGAGTTAATAAAACATCCTCTTAATAAGAGGGAAAGGGAAATGTATAGGTTATCCCAAAACTACATATTTTGAATAGGATAACATTTGTGCAAAGTGAAAATATAGACATGGAAGAATAATATAACCATCATGTTCTGATGGAAGGTGATAGAGAATGTGGTCATTAGAATGTTAACCATCACAAATATGTAAATTTATGATCGGTTAAAAGACCATTGATTTCTCAAAAAGAAAGTTACATCGATAATGTTTTTGTTCCAAAATATTTTTCCTATAGTTGAGGGATTATTTTACTATAAATATATGCTCTTGAGAAAATAAACATACTTGATTCCTTTCCATGTCATAATATCATCCCTTGATTGTGCTTCAATCTATATCCACTTCATTTCTTAAATATAGAGATGGATATTTGAGGCAAATTTTTATACCAGAAGCACTTTTATGAATCATAAGATCCACAAGTAATTTATTCAGCATTTAAATGTTTACTAGAACCAAGATGGTTATCACAGGTTATCCAATATTATAAATCATACTTTGATCTTAATCAGTAATATTCTTTAATCTATTCAATATGTAGTTAAACTCAAGACTCATCCAAAATATGTATTTCCAAAATCAAATACAAAAAATTTAGAAGGAATGTCACTAAATTTCCAAAATCAAATTAACATAAGATTCCACAAATAAGGTAGATATTATTGTCACATACTGAATATATTAATACCTTAATATCCTTTAAACTTTTATGAAAACATGCATGATCCCAAGAGTAAAATCTCAGGTTGTCCTTAAATCTGAACATCTAATAATTCCAACATAACATAAACCATCAGATCACTAACCAGCTTCATGGTCACCAATACTTTCCCATAAACATCTATTTATTATTATCTCAAACATCAAACACATATATAGGGTTATCTTTCCAAATTCATGTGTTTTCAAAAAGATATTCCCACAATAGAATCACTTATTTTGATTATTGGTGCTATTCATCTCATGCTTCCAATATCTTAAATAAGAAGTACTATAGTATAATACTTATATATCTCACAATTCTTATAATAAGAATATCATAACATTGTTCCTGAATAAAAAAAAACAAATATATTAATTATTCTAATTCTACTGTAGTAACATCATAAGATTGAACTTGATCCCTTTACTTTTTTTGAGCTATATTTCCTTGATTCTTGGGACATTTATTTGTGTAGTGCCCCATATCCTTATAGTTAAAACATCGAATATTGGAAAATTCTTTCCTTATATTGTAATTGTGAGCATGGTGGCATTTTTCTCTACGCTTCAAGAAAACTCTTTTTCCACTTAATTATATGCCAAAGTGTTTTCTTTCACAATTATCTCAAGTGGGAAAATAATTATTTCCCTTATTTCCTTTATCTATATTTTGTTTCCATCTTCCCTCTTCTTCTCTTACTTCCCTTTAAAGCAATAAGACTTGGATAATTCTTTCTCTATCTTGTTAGAACACAATATTATTTCCTCGTATGATGAAAATATTTGCGAGACTATTTTCCTTCAAAATATTAGCTTAAACCCATCAAAAAAACGATTATTCTTACTCTTTGGATTATGTGTATTGATGAGGTTCCCATTTATTTAACTGGTATCCATTTATAAATAATTACATAGACTAGATTGGTTCATAACATTATGAAACATAATGTATAATCCCAAAACTAGTGAAATACTTAACATAAAATGAAAGATTTATGTGTATCTAACCTTATAGCCATAAACATGGTTTTTTGGGGACATATTTACTTTTAAATCGTTCATAATAGTTTGTAAATAAAATGTGAATTATCCTAAGAATATCTCATGAGAGTGTCAAATTAGGTGCATAGTAAGGCCCGTTGTCATGTACCAGGTTACCCTGAGTCAAGCCCAGAATACTTTGTTAGAGTTGTTACTCCTAGGTACATCTATGCCAGAACCACGACCACTTATAGTATGCAAACATGGATTTATTGATAGGAAGACCCACATAATCACCACCAAAATTATTGTATGTTCTTCCATACTTATTCTCAAATTCTATCTTAGAGTTATGTTCTCTAATCTATATTTTATAAATCTAGTTTCTAAGGTTGCTGCTAAAAATTCTCTAATACCAACTGTAAGGACACCAAACCTAGTATCCAGGAGCTGGTTCCTTACTTTATTATATTGGTATGATTATAAGTAATCACATCCTGAAGTACCAATTGGTTTATAAATTTTGGAAACTAGATTACATACATGAACTTTACATTACAAATTTAAATGAAAAACAATATAGATATTCCATTGGAAACACTCTTAACTCCTAGATTATCCCTACAATTCATTCATAATATTTATCTTCGCATCCTGGGGAAAAATAAAACATAAGAAAGGGGTGAGATCAAATTCATTAAGGGAAAGTAATACAAAATAATCATAAATAATAAGGCATGGAGAATAACTAAAAGCACACATTCCATTAAAACATAATCTTAAATGTAATATGACAGGAATAAAAGCTGATTAAATAATTCCATAATAAAACATAACCATGGGTATTATACTAGTCTAATAGCCACATGGAATATCAATTACTAGGTTAATAATGAGGGAATGCATAATACAGGATATCATAACCATACCATAAAGTCTTTGTGCCAAGATCATACATAAACGGGTAAAAACCCAAACTAGTTTGTCTCATAAGACCAATCGATGCACCGAGGGGCTATAGTGGCCCCCACCCAACACTAACTAAGTAAAATTAATTCTTCACATGAAAGGGGTGAAACATAATAAACATATATATATTCATATTGAAACTAATATATGAAGTTTAAATAACTTTCCCCAATCACTAAGCATAATCACTAACCATTTAGAGTAATATGGTGAATGGTACCAAGGTAACACATCCACAGTCAAACTAATCATAAACCATTCAATAAAATATGGTAGTTTATATCATAAAATATTAATCCCAATTAAACATAATAATCAATAAGGGTTTTGAAAATATGTCAAAATACTCTTATAAAACCATCGAGGAATTCTTAAGAGAAATACTCTTTTTACTTTGCAAAGAAGAGTTCTTTTGTAAAAATATTTGTATAAAACCATAAATTAATTAAGACATTTTTTCATGAAAAAATTATCAATTTTATAAAAATAAAGGTGTCTTAAAATAGAATATATATGGTACTTGAAAATGGGTAAGAAATTGAGACGTTCCCTTTAATCGGACTTGTACATCGAGAAGAAATGAGAAGGGAACCTTGTGAAACATTTATTATCCAATAAAAGAATAATGAAATGATATAGATGTAAAGACCCGAAAATTTCAAGATTTTTTTTTTCTTAATTTCTTTGGGATTTTACAAGAATGCAGTTTCTGACGGTACCTGATTCTGAGGCCCGGTGTGCCCGGAATCAATTTCCGAAGTTTAGCTCGGGTACGTTCAGTGAATGAACGAGCGGGTTTTTTCTAACTTTTGAACCAGTGCTCGGAATCGAAATCCGAGGGCACCGATGAAACCGCATCGCTGGTAATTGCTTAAGAGGACCTTTATCAAAGATGCGTCTGCTTGGGAGGAGTTTTTAAAAAAAATGTGGATTAAATGAAAAGTAAAATAAAATTGTGTTACAATTTTATTATTTTATTTGTGGTTTTAATCTACATGGGGGAATTTGAGGTGAGAACCACAAGTTTCTAACTACTCATGTTAGGATATTTGTGAGGTGGGTCCCACACGATCCCCAACCATTCACATTCCCTAACCCCCTTAACTCTTCCCCTTTAATCTTGTTAAACCCCTTGTATTTAATTGGGTAACTCCCCACCTTCCAACTTTAAAGCATGACAACACACACTAAATTAATTGATTAAACCTCTTCAATTAATTTAGCTAAGTGTTTTAAATTTTAAAGTTTTAAATGCATGGAAAAATAATAAAATAAGGTGGGGCCTTATTTTATTTGGGGAGTTTTGTTGTGTGAGGAATTTTGGGGAGAGAGTTCTATTCTCTTTTGAAGAACTTCATCTTCAACGAAGAACGCCAACCCTCTGACGAAGAACGTCGACCCGGCGGCCGAAATTCTTCTTCCTTTTCCTCCTCCGCGGCAAGGAAAGAAACAACGACGTGGGAATTCACCAACGACATCATTCTTTGTTCTCACCGTGATAAAAATAGGAGACACCGCTTCCTCCTCGAATGCTTTCCGTCGACGTCTATGAAACCTCACCCCGCAACGCCATCTTTTGCGTTGCCGGAAAATGACACCGTTTATCGAGGTAGGGGTTTTTATATATGTTTGAATTCGTTTTATTGATTCTTCATATCCAAAATTCACGATGATGATGACCAAATGAACATGATCATCATCCTGCACATAAACCATGCTCCTTTTTCTTTTTATTCTTCACGTGTTCTTCATGCGTTCTTCAATGCCAAATATTTATTGACGCAGGAAACACTGAGTTTTGTTGAGCGCAATATATGGATGCGAAACCCTCGACGCAAGGATCACAAATATGCGATCTTTTAATTTTTTCGGGCTTGGAACGAAGCTGCAATAGCTTGAGAAAGAAGGCGTCCAAATATTTATTGATGCTGGAAACACGGAGTTTTGTTGAGCGCAATATATGGATGCGAATCCCTCGACGCAAGGATCACAGATATGCGATCGTTTAATTTTTTGGGCTTGGAACGAAGCCTCAATGGCTCGTGAAAGAAGGAGTCCAAATATTTATTAATGCTGGAAACACGGAGTTTTGTTGAGCGCAAAATATGGATGCGAAGCCCTCGACGCAAGGATCACAGATATGCGATCGTTTAATTTTTCGGGCTTGGAACGAAGCCGCAATGGCTCACGGAAGGAGGCGGCCAAATATTTATCGACGCCGGAGAAGGCCGCCGCGGCAGAGCCGCGGCGGTAGGGGTTAAACCAGAACGACTTTTCTATTCCAGAATAAGGGGGTGCGGCTTAAATACCGCGCCGGTTCACCGACAACCGGGGGGGGGGGGGGCAGCGCCCCCTCCGATCCGCGCGTCACGACCAAGCTGGCCGAGCCAGATCCCCCGGCCGGACCGGGGCGGGCCGCGCCGGCCGAGCCGGGCCGTGCCCTATTGGGCCAGACCCGGACCCGGGTTGGGTCGACCCAGATCGGGCCGACCCAGGGGGTCTCGAGCCGGGCCGGACCGGGCCCAAACCCCCTATTCTCGGGCAGTTTTTTGTTCAAACACCCATAAATTGGACTACAGACCCCCGATCAACGCACCGTCAGTTGCGATGCGATACTTGGATCGAGACGTTCGTTTTGGTATATTACACTCAAGGTTTCAGAAAACTTTGGGTATGGCCGGGTTGGTTCGAGCACGAAACCAACCGGGCCCTCGGAGCGGAAACACTTATAACTTGAGCTCCGGACGTCCGATTGACGTGCCATCGACTTTGTTGGAGTCCTTTTGATGAGACAGAACTTTTGGAATACTTCTCCTGAGGTTTGGATGCAGTTGGATAGTGGCCGGGTTGGATTGTACCTGAAATCCAACCGGGCCCCTGGAACAGATAAGCTGATAACTTTCAGACCGGACGTCCGTTTGACGAACCGTCAGCGGCGTTGGTGATCACGTTGAGAAACAGTCCCTATGAGTATACCCTATGAGAGTTCGGGGTACAGTTGAGATACGGCCGGGTTGGTTCGCACACAAAAACAACCGGGCCCCTGGGACGAAAAGACTAATAACTCACAGACCGGGAACCCGATTGACGCACCGTCTGTTCTGTTGAGACCCCTATGATGAGGCGGTCCTTTGAGATACTTTTTCGTGGGACTTTGTGATACTTGGATTATAGACCAGTAGCTCGTGGAGCGGACCCTCCTGGAGACGAGCGTACGGAGTACGGAGACCGTGTAGCCGGCTGAGACCTGACGACTGCTTGACCGACTCGACTTGGAGTGAGTCGACTAGCCCAGTGGATGGAGCACTACTTTGTTTGGGTGCAGACCCATGGAGGACGAAGCACTACTGAGTTTGGGTGCAGACCCACGGTACTCATCCGGAGAGTACCTCTGCAGGCTATTAGGGGGGATGCACTACTGTGTTTGGGTGGCAGACCCCGGTGGGAAGCACTACTGTGTTTGGGTGGCTGACCCGCGGTATTCGACAGGAGGAGTACCTCAGCAGTCTTAGGTTAGTGACCAGTACCTCGGAGTCATGATAAGATCACTGTACTCGACAGAGACGGGGCTCTTCAGTAGTTACGGTTTCAATAAATGAAAATCCCGGTTTGAGCTGAGTCTATGACCTTTGTATTTACCTCATGATTGAGATGAGTTACTTGATAACTTAGGTATATGTATGGGCATATACTTAAGTAGAGTTTATCTGTTGATATCTTTCTTTTTGGACATCCTTGTTGGATTTAGTGAGACCTTGAGGGTCTCGGGGTCCCTACTGAGTATCGTCATACTCACCCCTGCACGGGCTATGCCCGCACCTTGTTGTGTTGGTTGCAGACGACGGGCAGCGCTGATAGAGGCCGAGTGTTCGAGGACTGGACGGTACCCGGAGGTGGATCTCATGACAAGTCAGTATCCAGAGGTGGACTTCACGATGTGACGATACTCGGAGGAGGTTGATGGGCGAGAGCGTTGTGGAGGCTATCAGTACCTACCCTTCAGGTAGGATCCGTGGTGGACGATCCAGGAGCTACGCTATCTGTACCTACCCTTCAGGTAGGAACCATGGTGGACGATCCAGGAGCTGCGCTATCTGTACCTACCCTTAAGGTAGGATCCGAGGTGGACGAACCAGGAGCTGCTTCTATTCTTCCAGCTGTTTGTCTTTTCTGTTGTACTTCCTTTCAGTTGTAGCTGTACTTTTCTGTTGGGTTTGTATTCTGGACCTTTTTAATTTTCAGCACTTTCTTTTGTACTTAGTGTTTTACTTCCACTTGTACTATGTGGTGTTTTGTTTACTTTTATAAAGTCAATTCCTTCCCAGTTATTGGGATTTACGCCTTTGATGCCAGTCGCCAGCCCCTGACCTATGGAAGGCGGGCTTGGGGTAGTCACGGCACGGGCCCCGAGGACGAGTCGTGATAATGGATATATGATTTTGGAACATATATTTATAATTTATAATAATTATATAAAAATAATTAATAATTTCAGGTGTATAGTGGAATAAATCATAACTGAATGTAAATAGAGGTTCGAGAAGAAAACCCTTACCTTATGTCTGAATGTGTTCTGCACTTTACCTTAAGGTCCTAGAATATGAAATTAGATTCATTAATAATTTAATTAAGAACATATTAGACAATTATATAGTTTATTATAATTTTATTAAGTTAATTTATGGCCTTTTGATAAGTTATAAGATTGAATTCCATTGTTTTGGAGTGTTCATTTCTTTGATTTTCATGATCGATTTGCTTGATTATTAGTAATGGAGTTCAGGTAAAATAGGTATAATTCTCCATAATTATAATTTAATGTAATTAATGAACAACCAAAAGTTTAATTGTTATTATGTATTATTTTTTCAATATATTATGATGAATCATTAGATTACATGTTAATGATAATCATTTAGCTTAATTTTAGTGTTTTTTTGATCACAATGAACTAGTTTTGTTTTTTTAAATAACATCATGTGTATATAATGGTTACAGAACATTAAATAAGATATAATACATATTTTATAATTTTTTTCAACCATAAAAATGGTTTCATGACCAACCTTTAAGGAGAAATTAAAGAACTAAAGTTCTTCGTCTACGAAGGTTGTAAGTCGGTATCTCCCGGACGATGATTTCGTTTTGAAAATAAAATAGAGAGAAAGTAAGGAGATTAATAATGAATATCCCATTAACATGATATAATTATAGTATATGGATGATACTGGAGTTATCATGATCATTTTTACATAATAGGTTAGGATAATATAAGAAAATGAAATAAATTGAAATGAAATTAAAAGAAAAAGGAAGAGGATTTACCTCTTGAATTCTCCTCTTTGAGAATATCCTTAAGGTACCTTGGTTTGGTCTTTTGTTGTGACTATAACGTACTGAGAGTGGGGGAGAGACTTTGGAATATGAATTGGTAAGAATTTGGACAATATTCAAGGCTTAGAGGTGTGAGGAGAATTGGTGGCGAGGGGTGGTATTTATAGTGGAGGACATGGGTGATTTTTGAATATTTAATTCATTTTTTTATTATTTCGGCTCAAGACTATGAAAAGTTTGTTAATTTTCACCAAATATATAAAAAATATTTAATGTAAGTTAGATATTATGGTTCTTACATCATTCATGACTCAAGGAAAAGTTTATTTAATTTTCAATGCATTTATACCGTAAATTATCATATTTTACTATTCACCAAAAATTCAAGTATTTCAGAAAAATCCCAAAAATTCACCCTAAACATTTTTCAATGTGTATAATTCAAAAATGAACTCAATTTTATGAAAATAATTTTCTAAATATGATAAATTTAATTTCTTAATTAAAATCATCATTTACCCCAAAAAATAGATTTTAAAATTATGACTAATTTTATAACACTTTGAAAAATTAACTAAGGTCTCATAAAATTATCCTAAAATAATAAGAAAAAAATATATTAATTTATGAATACATTTTATAAAAATAAATTTTATTTTAAATCATTTTATTAATTATAAACTTGTAATTAAATATTTACGACTTTCAAAAATACCAACACTTAATTATTAATTTTTAAAATATTTAATTAATTATACTATGATTATATCATTACTTAATTTATAATATTCCTAATTTTTTTATACATTCATGGGTGAGTTTACAATTCATTTGGATGATTTAGTATTCACAATGCTTAATTACTATTCATAAAGGTAACATTACTATTTCAAAGGGTCAAGTTACTATTCACCAAAAAATTAATTTGATCCTATCAGACTCTAAATATCTTACTGATTGCAATCGTGTAGGAATATTTTTCAAAATTCAATTCACAAAAGTAGAAAAATTATGTTTAATGCTAATTCCACAAGTGTGGCGAGAAGGCGGGTAAAATGAACATTCAAAAGTTCAATAAATATTTATATCTAATTTCAATATAAAAATGATTCTAATGATCTAAATTATATTAATATATGTATAATTGATCTATTATGAATTTAAACATCAATTTAATTTATAATGATTATTTAAATGAAAAACACAATTTTTAACTAAAATGCAGTATTTTTCACTATTCATCAAAAATGAATATTCTCAGAAAAATATTAAAAATTCACCATAAGTTAATTTTGAAAAAATATTTTTTATTTTACAAAAAAATATATATTTCATTATGAATATGTTTTATTTATGTGAAACCATAATAAATAAAATTTAATAGTAGTTATTACTATTAATATTACTATGTTTAACGGCTAGGTTATAACTATTATAATAACAAAGTGTTGTTTCATAGAGAATAAATGTTTCATTCATTACATTCTATATTAAATTTATTTTTAAAACCTTAGGGTATTAAATTCTCTCATCCTTTAATAAATTACATCCTCACAATTTGATATTGCACTTTTAAAAAGAGAGGTTGATTTTTGAAAATTAATTTGTAGAAAAACCACATCATAAACAGGGTTAATAAAATATCATCTTAATAAGAGGGAAAAGGAAATTTATAGGTTATCACAAAACTATATATTTTGAATAGGATAAAATTAGTATAAAGTAAAAATATGGACATGGAAGAATAATCTAACCATCAAGTTATGATGGAGAGTAATAGAGAACATGGTCATTAGAATGTTAACCATCACAAATACATAAATTTGTGATCAATTAAAAGACCATTGATTTCTCAAAAATAAAGTTACATAGATAATGTTTTTGTTCCAAAATATTTTTTCTACAGGTTAGGGATTATTTTACTATACATATATACTCTTGAGAAAATAAACACACTTCATTTCTTCCCATGTCATAATCTCATCCTTTGGTTGTGCTTCAATCTTTCTCCACTTCATTTATTAAATCTAAAGATGGATATTCGAGACAATTTTTTATACCTGAAGCACTTTTATGAATCATAAGATCCACAAGTCATTACTTAAGCCTTTAAATGTTTACTGGAACCAAGATGGTTAGCACAAGTTATCTAACATTATAAATTATACTTTGATCTTAATCAATAATATTCCTTAATCAATTCCATATGTAGTTAAAATCAAGACTCATCCAAACTATGTCTTTCCAAAATCAAAGACAAAAAATTTAGAAGGAAGGTCACTAAATTTCCAAAATCAAATTAACATAAGATTCCATAAATAACATAGTTCTTATTCTCACATACTAAATATATGAATACCTTAATCTACTTTAAAAATTTATGAAAAAATTCTTGCTCCCAAGAGTAAAATCTCAGGTTGTCCTTAAATCCAAACATTTAATAATTCCATCATAACATAAACCATATGATCACTAACCAGATTCATGGTCACCAACACTTTACCATAAACATCTATTTATTATTATCTCAAACATCAAACACATATTTATGTGTTTTCAAAAAGATCTACCTACAATAGAATCACTCTTCTTGATTATTGGTGCTATTCAGCTCATGCTTCCAATATCTTAAAGAATAAGTACAATAATAAAATCCTTATATATATCATAATTATTATAAAAATAATATCATAACATGGTTCATGAATCCAAAAACACAAATACATTAATTATTCTACTTTGAATATAGTAACATCATAAGCTTGACCTTGATACCTTTACTTTTTTTGAGCTATATTTCCCTGAACATTCATTTGCGCAGTTCCCCATATCCTTATATTTGAAGCATTAAATATTGGAAAATTATTTCCTTCTCTTGAAATTATGAGCATGGTGTCCTTTTTCTCCACACTTGAAGGAAAATCCTTTTCCTCTTAAGCATATACCAAGGTGTTTCCTTTCACAATTATCACATGTGGGAAAATAAATCTTTCCCTTCTTCCCTTAATCTATCTTTTTTCTAGATTCCCTCTTCTTCTCTTGATTCCCTTTTAAGAATTGGATAATTATTTATCTATCTTGTTAGATTATTATATTATTTCCTCGTATGATGAAAATATTTGTGAGACTACTTCCCTTTGAAAGATTAGATTAAACCCATCGAAGGAATGGCCATTATTACTCTTTAGATTATGTGAATTGATGTGCTTCCCATTACTTCTGCTGGGATCCATTTTTAAATAATGACATAAACTATATTAGATCATAACATTATGAAATATAATGTATAATCCCAAGACTAGTAAAATAATTAACATAAATTGAAATATTTATATGTAGCTAACCTCATAATCATAAACATGGTATCTTTGGGTACATATTTACTTTTAAATCCTTCATAATGGTTTATAAAAAAATGTGAATTATCATAAGTATATCCCATAGGAGTGTCAAACCAAGTGCGCAGTAAGACTTATTGTCGTATACTAGGTTACCTCAAGTCAGGCCTGAAACACCTTATCAGAGTTGTTACCCCTAGGTACATCTAGGCCAAAACCATAACCACTTATAGTATCCAGAAATGGATTTATTGCTAGGAAGACCCATATAATGTCCACCAAAATTCTTGGATGTTCTTATATACTTATAATTAAATTATATCTTTGGGTTACATTATCTAATCTATGTTTTCTAAATCTTGTTTACAAGGTTTTTTCTAAACTTTCTCTGATACCAACTATAAAAACCCTGAACCCAATAGTCTAGAGCTGGTGCCTTACTTTATTACATTAGTATGATTATAAGGAATATCATCCCAAAGGACCAATCTGTTTAGCAGTTTTGGAAACCATATTACATACATGAACTTTACATTACAAATTTAAAGAGAAAACAATATAGAGATTCCATTGGAATCATTAAGAACTCCTAGATTATCCCTACAAGTCATTCATAATATTCATCTTTGCATATTAGGGAAAAATAAAACATAAGAAAGAGGTGAGCTCAGATGATCAGTAAGGGTAAGTAATATAACGGAAGCATAAATAATAAGACATGGTGAATAATTAAAAGTACACATGCCATTAAAACATAATCTTGAACATAATATAATAGGAATTAAAATTGATTAAATAATACTATAATAAAACATAATTGTGGGTATTCTACTATTCAAATAGTCACATGCACTATCAATTACTAGTTTTATAATGAGGGAATACATAATGTGGGACATCATAACCATATTATCAAGGCCTTGTACCAAGCCTATACATAAATGGGTAAAAACCAAAATTAGTTTGTCTCATGAGACCTACCAATGCATCGAGGGGCTATAGTGGGCCCCAAATGACACTTAATAAGTCCAATGCATTCCTTATATGAAAGGGGTGAAACATAATCAAAATATAAATTCATATTGAAACTAACATATGAAATTTAAATTACTTTCTCAAATTAGTAAACATAATCACTAACCATTCAGAGTAATATGGTGAATAGTACTAAGATAGCACATCTATAGTAAAAACAATCATAAACCATTCAATAAAATATGGTAGTTGATATCATAAAATATTAATCCCAATTAAACACAAGAATCAACAAGGGTGTTTAAAATAGATGAAAATACTCTTATAAAATTATCGAGGAATCTGGAGAAAAATACTCATTTTTACTTTGCAAAGAAGATTTATTTTGGAAAAATATTTATATAAAACCAGAAATGAAATAATATTGTTTTTCATGACTAAAGTTTTTGTTTTATAAAAGTAAATGTGTCTTAAAACAGATTATAGATGGTACTTGAAAATGGGTAAAAAATCAAGATGTTCCCTTTAATCGGGCTTGCGTATCGGGAAGAAATGAGAAAGGAACCTTATAAAAAAATTATTATCCAATAAAATAACAATGAACTGATCTGGATATATGATTTTGGAACATATATATATAATTTATAATAATTATATAAAAATAATGAAGAATTATATGTGTATAGAGAAAGAAAGCATAACCTGAATGAAAATAGAGGTTTGAGAATAAAACCCTTACTTTATGTCTGAATGTGTTATGAAATTGACCTTAAGGTCCTAAAATATGAAATTAGAATCATTAATAATTTAATTCAGAACCTATTAGACATTTATATAGTTTATTATAATTTTATTAAGTTCATTTATGGCCTTTTGATAAGTTATAATATTGAATTCCGTCATTTTAGAGTGTACGTTTTCTTGATTTTCATGATCGGTTCGCTTGATTTTTTTTAAAAGGTTGGGGCCAAAGCCTCATTTTATAATTAAAGCAAAGAAAAGACCTCTTTTAACTGGGTAGAGGGAGACCCATTACATAGCCCGAAGGCCCAGTGGGCATGTAGCCCATTACAAAGCCCATGAAACCAAATTTTTGGCCTAAAGCCCATTATGTGAATAGTAACCCAGCTGCTACAGTACCTGCTGCTGCTACAGTGCCCTGCCGCCGCTACAGTTCTACCACCGCTATAGTACCCGCAGATCGACAGTACCACCGCTGCTACAATACCGCTACAGTACTGCTACAGTACCCTGCGCCCCATGGGTTTTGAACCCCCATTTTTTTTCATTAGTAATGGAGTTCATATAAAATGGGTATAATTCTATATAATTGTAATGTTATTAATGAAAAAAAATTATAATTGGTATTATTTTTTTTTTCCATATATGAGGATTAATCATTAGATAACATGATAATTATAATCGTTTAGCTTAATTTTAGCGTTTTTTCGATCACAATAAACTAGTTTTGTTTTATTAATTAACATCATGTGTATATAATGGTTCTAGAAAATTAAATAAGATATAATAAATATTTTATAATCTAATACAACCATAAAAACGGTTTCATGACCATCCTTGAAGGAGAAATTGAAGAATGAAAGTTCAGCGTCCACAAAGGTTGTGAATTGGCTCCTCCCGGATGATGATTTCGTTTTTAAAATAAAATAGAGAGAGTATAAGGAGATTGATAATGGATATTAAATTAACATGATATAATTCCATTATATAGATTACACTGGATTTATCATGATCATTTGGATAGAGAAGGTGAGAAGAGGATAAGAAAAGAAAATAAATTAAAATGAAATTAAAAGAAAAAGGAAGAGGATTTACCTCTTGAATTCTCCTCTTTGAGAACCTCCTTAAAGAACATTGGTTTGATCTTTTATTGTGACCAGAAACTCCTGTAATTAGGGGATATAATTAAGAGGAGGAATTGGGAAGAAGTTGGATAATATTCAAGGCTTAGAGGTGTGAGGAGAAGTGGTGGTATTTATAGTGGAGGGGAGGGGTGATTTTTGAGCATTTAATTCATTTGTTTATTATTTTGGCTCAAGACTATGAATGGTTTGATAATTATCAAAAAATATATTAAAATAATGAAGGTAAGTTCTATATTATTGTTCTTACATAATTCATGACTCAAGTAAAAGTGTATTTAACTTGTAATGTTTTTATACCATAAATTACCGTATTTTACTATTCACAAAAAATTCAAATATTTATGAAAAATCCCAAAAATTCACCCAAACCATTTTTCAATGTGTATAATTAAAAAATGAATCCCATTTTATGAAAATAATTTTCTAAATATGATAACTTTAATTTTTTAATTAAAATTATTATTTACCAAAAAAGCATATTTTAAAATTATAACTGATTTTATAACACTTTGAAAAATTAAACAAGGCCTCATAAAATTATCCTAAAATCATAAGATAAAAAAAATATTAATTTATGAATACATTTTATGAAAATTAATTTTATTTTAAATCATTTTACTAATTATAAAATTGTAATTAAATATTTATGACTTTCAAAAATACTAACACTTAATTATTAAATTTTAAAATATTCACTTACTTATATTATGATTATATCATTCCTTCATTTATAAGATGCCTAAATTCTATTTGTATGTTCATGGTTGAGGTTACTATTCATTTGGTTTATTTACTATTTATAAAGGGTCAATTACTATTCATAAAGGTAACATTGCTATTTCAAAGGGTCAAGTTACTATTCACCAAAAAATTAAGCTGATCCTATCAGAATCTAAATATCTTACTTATTGAAACCATGTATGTCCTTTTTTCAAAATTCAGTTCACAGAAGCAACAAAATTACATTTGATTCTAATCCCATAAGTTTGGCGAGAAGGCGGGTAAAAAGAACGTTCAAAAGTTTAATAAGTCTTTATATATAATTTCAATATAAAAATGATTACAATGATCTACATTGGATTAATATATGTATAATTGATCTATTATGACTTTGAAAATAAATTTAAATTATAATAATTATTAAAATGAAAAACAAATTTTTGAAATAAAATGCAGTAATTTTCACTATTCATAAAAAATGATTCTTCTTAGAAAAATACTAAAAATTCACCGTAAGTTAGTTTTGAAAAAAATGATTTTTATTTTACAAAAAATTCCATATTTCATTATAAATATGTTTTATTTATGTGAAACTATTATAAATAACATTTAATAGTAGTTATTACTATTAATATTACTATTTTTAATGGCTATGTTTTAACTATTATAATAGCAAAGTGTTCTTTCATAGAGACTCAGTGTTGCATTCGTTACATTCTATATTAATTTTATTTGTAAAACCTTGGGGTGTTACATTATTTCCACCTACTTGACATGTAGGAAGTTGAGTCTTCTTTCCTCTATTACCATGTGAACTTTCATAAAAGTTTATCTTCCTCTTATTCGATGTGTCAAGAGTCTCATTGAAGTTCACATTGTTAATCATATACCCCAATAACTGATTAGGAATAATCAAAACATCCTTCACTCTAGTCATCATACCATTTGACCAATCATGAACAAATTTTCTATCACACTCAGTATTAACATGTTTTCTTTGGGTTCTAGTCATTGATTAAAACTAAAATCATAGTGTGAGTATCACTAATCATAGTGGGGAACCACATAATCATAAAAAATAACTTATATGAAGTCTAAATCATGACAACTTCTTCTTTACTCTATGACACCTAGGTAATTCATATCCATCTTCTATTTAAGTCCTTCCTGATGGTTTGTAAAGAGTTTGTGAATTTAAAAAGAATATCCACTGGGAGTGTAAAACCCGGTGTGCCCATTGTCATGCACTAGTTCCCAACTGAGTCTAGCTCAATATGGTGTTTTCAAGATTGTTGCTTCTAGTTACATTTGTGATAGGGCCACATCCACTTGTAGTATTCATATAGGGACATATTTCTAGGAAACCACTCACTCTATCCTTTACTACCAAAATTACATTACATTTTTCTATACTTTAACTCATCTTTATACTTATCCTTAGATTCATCCCTAGACATATCCTTAGAAATATATATAGGTATCTCACTAATGTTTTCTCATCCTAGTTTCCAAAGGTTGACTAAACCTTTCCTTTGATACCAACTATAACGACCCAAAATTTTCATACATGAATATTACATTTTTTAAATAAATATTCATTATATTACACAAACACATGCTCAAAAACTATAATAGTTGAGTGCCTTTAGAAACTGAGAATGCAAACTTTTGGTTTAGTGAATTATCTTCAGTATTTACCATAAAGATCTTACTTTTTGGTACTCCTACCCAAAAACTTTCTTTATAACTAGGGGATAGGAAACATAAGAAAGGGTGAGCTCAAATTCCCTATGAGGGTAAATAAGGGATATACATAAGCATAACATAAACATAAGGGTATGAGAAAATATGTATAATATTTTAAGATCATACCCTGCATGTCAAGGATCATATACATGAATCATGACATAAGGATTGATAGTTTATAAGACACGAATCATGAGGGAGTTAAGAGCATAATCCTTTAAATCATAACATATGAATAATGCTTTGAATTTTGGAAGAAACATAAACATATAAAACGATTTCCATAGTAGTTAAGGTGTAACACCCCAGGTAAATAAAGAATATGACATTTCATATTTATCCATATTTGTGAATAAAATATTTAAATGACTTTAAAGGGGACGCTATGCTCGATGGCATACCCAACACGCAACAACGAGTTTCTTGGGAATCTTACGTTGCACTCTAATAATAAAATAATATTATTTTAAATGGTAGTTAACATGTAGCCGTTGTAATGGCGGGAATGGATATAAATAACTAAAATATGATTATATATGTTTTTAAATGTTTTTACATTTATCCAATAAAGGATAGAGGCTTAAAATACGGAAAGAATTCAATTTTAGGCATATATGCCCTAGTTTTCACTAAAGGTTCACTTATCGCCTTTTGATGGCGAACCGTCATTAAATATATTTTTGTTCACTCTTATAGATTCTATTGGACCAAATAAAACTCTTCTTAAGAATCGAGACATCAAAATTTACTTTGTGTAAATTTTTGGTATCTTTCCGATAATGTTCATTTTTTTATGAATAGTGTAAAATGTTGTATTTTAATTCAAAACCTCTTTTTAATCTAATTTATTTATATGATTAGATTATATTTTGAATTGGTTTTAAAGTGAAACTAGAAAATATTTTTACCATTAAATCCAATAGTGGTCATTGGAATTAATTTTACTTTGAAATCAGACTTAAACTAGTGTCAATCTTTTGAAACTTATTGTTTTATAAAAACACGCTATTTGCTCTGACAGCGGGAATTAATTATTAAATTAATTAATGTGACTAATATGTTTTGAATTTTGTAAAACGGAATTCATTTTTTAATTCGGAATATCAAATATAGCTTAGGGTGAAGTTTTGGTATTTTTCTGAAAAACTCCAATTTTTGATGAATAGTGAAACCACTAAGTGGTAATCAAGCAAGCAAACTGATTTTTCAGTTAAATGAAAGTTTACCACTAATGTGTATTAAATTTTGAAAATCTGACATATATGGTTGTCATTAGTATGTAAAATGTGGTTCAATGGGATGAAAATAATTTTTTGGTGAATAGTAACTTATTAAGTTTTTAATCGCGATTAGTGGTAATTAGTGTAATTTAAGGTAAAAATGATATTATAAGAATGTGAAAACACCATGACACTTGTCATACACCTATTGGGTGAGTCATGGCTGACCAAGACAAGTCATGGGCCAACTTGGGGACCCCATGGATCCACTTTGGTTGGGAAATGACATAAATAACTTTTTATTTAATGTAAAAGTAAAAATGACACAAACATGATATGTTTTACTAAAATAATTTTTAAGTGGGGTTATACAAGTCATCTTTTTGATTATAAATAGTCATTGGAAAGCTAAAAATATTTCCTACATCATAGTATTTTTTTTTATAATTATTAGACATTAAATAAATTAAATTATTTATGACATAATAATGATGCAGCGATGACATCATTATTTGACGATTTAAATAAAATGGAAAGATAATGTAAAATCTATGAACTACACATGTCCAAAAATTATTTTATGAGTGTATTTCAAAGCCTTATAACCTTATCCACGAATTATATCAATGTGGGACCTTTAAAAACCGAAACACATTTTCAAATAAAGTAATATTTCTTACTTTCCAAAAGTGCCCCTCCTCTCCTCTTATAAAAGGCCCCCACCTCTACCTCATTTCACACACTCCTCAAGACTTTTTCTCGGCCAAAACCTTCCCATTTACTCTCTCCACATCTCTATCCTCATCCTAGAGGATTCCCTTTGGGCAGAATCCTTTCAAAGGAAGCCTTTAGGCTCAAATCAAAAGGAGCTACACTTTTAAAGGTAATTCATTCTCTCATGTTCATTTGTTTTATTTTACTTCTCCAACCCCCTAAACTCTTTTTATTTATTTATTTTGTAACAAAACCAGTATCTTCAATATACTAGGATGTTGTTATAATATTTATTTGAGCTACACTCTCACACAACTACATCAAATGGTTAAAGAACATACGGTTTCCGTGGATGGCGAAATTGTGCCTCCCGAAACGATGATTGTTCAATACTCATTTAACACCTTCAAAGGTGGACATTATGATGTCACTATTTTTATATATGATATATAATATGTTTATGTTTTACTTATGCTTCTTTATTTTTCATTTTTGTCTTACCTTTATGGCTTCCATTATGGGTATACGCGATATCTTCATTTTAGGAAGTGCGGACTACCGCCCCCTCAAAGTGATTTGATTCGTTAAATACCATATGTGGGATGTATAAAGGATGGAACTATGATATTATATATGATATTATACTGGAATTATAATATACCTTTATATCATTATGATTCCATTCTATAAAATACTAAATAGAAATGAAAGTAGCGTTCATGCGTACGTACGGATTACCGTCTCCATGAACGGTGCATTTCATTTCTTACCTCTAAATGATTATGTAATGTTATAAATGCATGAATGTACTGGATATATATGACATATATTATATCTAAATGATGAATACAATTCTGGATATAATAAACATTTGGCCACACGAACAACATGTAATTGTAAGAAGTCCACTTTCGACTTAAGAACCAAATATCGGCAAAACAAATATTATTAACTTAAATTATTACATAATGTTTATGACATGGTAATAAGTGATATAAAAGGAATAATGAACTTGAAAAATGTTCTTAAGTAAGTATAAATTAACTCAAGTTTATTATTCAGGAGATTAAAGAACGATCGAGTCAAGTCGGACCCGAGGTAAGGGATCCTACTCCTCTCTTTCTTTTTAAGTACACACTTTTATGTCATTCCTTTTAAAGCTCATCTTTCTTGTTATTGGGATGATATTTTATATTACAATTACTGTAATTTTTATGTTAATGTTATGAGAGACCCTATTCTCTCTCATCAATCCATTTTGGAAGTTTTGAGTGGCGCCGTTAGGCTGTCGAATTTTCGTAAGAGATCTAACCTCTCTCTTTCTTTTAAAGTACTATCCTTTATGTCACTTCTTTTAAGCTCATATTTGTTATGTTGGGGGATGTTATTTTATATTCCTCTTTCAGTAAACATTATGTTGATGTAATTAGAGACCCTATTTCCTCTCATCAATCCATTTTGGAAGTTTTAAGTGGCGCCGTTAGGCTGCCGAGTTTTCGTAAGAGATTTTTCATCTCACTTTTACTCCCGTGAGATTTATGCTACATTTGACACAATTTCCATTGAGTGGTTTATGTACTGCCCACTATTACAATCCTATTGTAATATAATTCCATTTATGGGTATTTACATATTCATTGTATGACACTTCTTCAATGGGGTGTACTTTTCAAAAGTTACCCAAGTCGGTAAGGGAACCTTTCACCCTCTTTTTTTTAAAAGACTTATTTTGTTGGGTCTTTTAATTTACATATTGTTATGTTGGGATATGTTCTCATATATCCTTATTGATGTAAATTTTATGTCCAAGTGATGAGATACCCTTTTTTTATCTCTCATCAACTCTTTTTGATGTGACGCCGTTAGGCTGTCAAGGGAACTTCTTAACCCAATTTCGATTTCTTTGGGTTCAACATGTTGTTATTGAATATGTAATCCTTTGAATATGTGTGAATGACATTTGATTATTTTACACTTAATATCCACTTATATTTTCTGTATTCATTTGTCACACATAATTATGTAATTGATTTATCCTTAAACCAAGGATACCGTCTTTGTAAGGGACTTCGTCTCAATCTCCTTTCATTGAGGCATATTTCGTTTTATACAAAACTTTCTTTTATACGGTGTATAAACTCCTTTGAATTTTACTTTTATACAAAAGGAATCTTTTTCTATGAAGCGTTTTACTAAACGACAAAAAGGAATGTTTTTTTTAACGTACGCGGTGACAATGACTTTTTCCGCCGCCACGAGTATTATTTGGTCTTTGGCTTCCTCAACAAGCTGTAATGTTTTTAAAATAACATAAATACCATATACTCTTTTATGTATTTTGGTATTGAAAATGGTTTTGATAAAGGATTCAATTATGTCAATATATTTATGATATATTATGATTGAAATGTGGAAATGTTATCTTTCCTTTATATTGGTTTTATGTTTTATGATTTTATATTGGTACTTGGACATTTTAATGGGTGGTTACGTTATAAACCATATGACGGGTGGTGCCGTGAATACCAGGACGGGTGGTTACGTTATAACCTCCAATGCATTGGGTATGGAAGTCGGCCTTATGTCTATTCCATTAAGTATGTATGGAAATTGGCCTTATGGCTATTCCATTAAGTGATATGTGTGGAAGTCGACCGTATGGTTATTCCACTTAAGTATGTTTATGTCCCAAGTTACCTTTATATATGTTATGTGTTCTTTATATGGGTTTTATGGTAATCCTTTGGTTACAAAAAGGTAAGTAATGATACTTTTTTTTCAGTGAAAAGTTTTTACTACTTCATGAAGGTGAAAAGTATTACATTGATAAAGTATTCATGGTTTACTTGTTGTTTTGAAAAACTAACAGTTTTCATTCTTTGTGTATCCCTTACTGAGCTTCTTATGCTCATCCCAAGTTTTTGAAATATTTTTCACAGGACATAGCGTGGGATAGGGTCAAGGATGGGATCAAGGGAAAGTCATGCTACCTAAAACATGGAACTATACATGTTTCTTTTAAAGAGTTTTTATTTTATGGAAATTTAGTAGAAGCGACTACTTTGTAATCTTTTGAGATGTAATAGTTATGTCCTAATTCTCTAAAACTCTAAACCTGAAAAGATCCTCAATGTGAATTACTCATTTAATTCAATATTAAGTAAGGTTTAAGGCTGGGGCCTTATATAAGGCTTACTAACGAGGCCATCTTAGTGAAATAGGTTCACTCCCCAAACCATCTTAGTAATCAAGGTTCAATCCCAAGACCAACTTAACAGATAAAGTCCTTCACTAAACTATGTTCACTCCCCATTCCATCCATGTATATCTTATGATATATAAATATTTACCTAATGTATTGGAGGGATATATAGGTCCCACCCATCACATAATTAAATCATACATACACGTTCCAAAATATCATAAACATTAATCAGATCATAACCCATGAAATTAAATGGGTTTCATTAAATCATGGAAAAGAGAAAAGTTTCATAATCATAGCATAACATGTGAAAAGAAGTGAGTTTCACAAGAATTTAACCCCTCGAAGATAAACAGGTTTCATAAACATCATGACATCAAAACACAAACCATCCAGAGAAAGAATATGAATGGTAACCCTAGATCATATCCCCAGTAAGGCATGATTAACACCAATGTATTTTATCTTAGATGGAAAATAAATTTTAAAGGTCTTTTAAAACTATTTATTAAGTAAAATACCATTTCTACTTTTAAAACAAAACAATTTTTAATTCATAAAACATTTAACAAACCTTTTTCTTTGAAATTAACCTGAAACACTTATAAAGTAAGATTTTAAAACCATTTTAAATAATTTTTAAAATAAAAAGAATCTTTAAAATATTTTTCCTTAAAAACGAGATTAAAATATCATTTAAAAAAATATTGTTGAAAACATTTTTAGGAAACATTTGTTTGAATAAAACAAACTTTTAACCGAAGAGAAATAAGGTGTGATTTTCTTAAAAACCCTTTCTTAATTATATTAAATACCAAAGAGTAAAAAATGGTACCATTAATTGAATATATCATTAATAAACATACTATAGTAAAATTTATAGGAATTCTTGAGAGATTTATCATAAGATTTCAACAATGGAAGTATAAATATAAACAATCTCGATAAACGATGAGATTGTAGCAATAAAATCTTATAACTTTGGTAAATTTGAATCATAAACCCCATTAAATAGAGATCACAAAATGGATATGTATATACCCATAAATTTAAGGATAAATATCATAGAATACATTAATGGGCAGTATATACACCACACAATAGAAATGAGTGGTGAATATGACATAAGTTTTGCAGAAATAAAAGTGAGACTAGAAACCCCCTTACCTTAATTCTTGGATTCCTTCATACATGTTCAAAACTATTTAATAATAAGTATAAGTTTATTATACATCTTCCATAAATCCATATTCATATATATAATACCATATATTATTTACTTATGACTTTATATTACTCTCTTATGAACAATTCCATGTTAAAGTTATGTTTTGGGTAATTACCAATTTGTTTTTTCATACATGTTTTGACTTTTTATTATTGGTACTATTAATTTTATTTAATTATATATGTATTTATTTTTATTCATAAAATTTATATGTAGAAAATAAAATACATTGTTCATGGAGACGGTATGCCATACGTACCAATGAACACTATTTTCATTTTCTTATCGGATTAAAGAAAGAAAAGTATATGATATATTATAATTAAAAAATAATATTTATATCATGTATATATAATAAGTTTATTAAAATCACCCTCAACACATTACATATAAAATTTTAATGAATCATATCGCTTCACGATGTGGTAATCTATCATACACACTAATGAGGTTATTGTATTCCCATAAAATGGAAAACATGAAGGTATGTGTGATATAAAAATTATAGAATCATAATAACATGATAAAAATAATATATATCATATATAAACTATAAATCCATAATTATTATTAACCTTTACATGTGGTAATGGAAGAATGAACGACATCGGTTCGTGAGGCGGTAGTCCACCGCACACATGAACGATGGTTGCATATCCTATTCGATGGAAGTGTGTGAAGTTGTAGGTTCTAAAATTAACATAAAAACATATTAGTATATTAAATATACTGAGGTTATTATTTAAATATGTAATTATAATAATTTAATGGGTTTAAGTAAGAAATAAAACAAAAATGTTTATTGATGAATGTTACCTCATTTTTGGGTATCTCCTTTTGGTTTGCCCCAAAGGTCTTCCTTGGTTGGATGTATGCCAAAATGAAGTATTATAAGATTAAGGGAGGGAAGTTTAGAGGGTATTTGGATAGGTTTTTAACAAACCAAATAGGTTTTTAAGTGTGAATAAAAGAGAATAAGAGGTGCCCTTTTATAAGAGAGGGGAGGGACACTCTTGAATTTTTTCAAAATATTAACTTAATATAAATTAATTTTATATTAAAAAGGATCAAAACTGATTTATTTATAATATATTATTATTATGGGTCTAAATAAATTAAAACAATTAAAATTATACATATTTTTGACTATTTTTAATCCTTATCTTTTGGTTTTAACCCTAATTTGATCTAAATATTTTAATATATCCATCACATTTCAAGGTCATCTATAATTTTTTTATGACATTAATTATCTCAAATTATATTTATTTTAGTATTTTCAATATCATTTATTTGAAATTTCTGTTAGTAAAATAATTATCGCATCACTATTGTGCAAGCATTTAAGGTAATTATTTCTTCACTAAAAATTAATAATAAATTTACACGATGAAGATAAATATTTTATATTTAAAAATAATATTTATGGTTAAAAATATATTCTGGATGATCACATATTAAAAATATTATACTTATTAAAAACATTAGTGTGACAAGTTAGTCTTTTCTTAAAATAAAATACTATAAGGGGATTAAAGTCATCCAAGTGGCTCCAATATGTCATAAATTCTATACAAGGATGATTTTTTTCGATACCCACATATAAAATACAATTAGAACAAGTGTTAGAGTAATTTTCTAATATTTATAATATTATTTTTACCTTTAATTACTCGATTTACCCTTAACCGTGGTAACAAAATTACTAAGTTTACTATTCATATTGTCCAAAAAATGGAATATTTACTAAATTTTGACCTTAATATTATAAATATATAATCTAATTTTTAAAATTCAAAACACATAATTAGATAAAATTAATTTAAAATTAATCTCGTAGACGGGGTGAGAAGGTGGGTTTTTAAAGTAAAATTTTTCAAAATTTTACTAAGTTTTTATATCTAAATTCTATATAAAAAAATTATAATGAACCAAATTGAATTAATGGGTGTATAATTGATTTTTTTTACTTTTAAACCAATTTGAAACATAATTTAACATTATATATATTTTAGATGAAAAGATAGTTTTTAATTAAAATGCACTATTTTTCACTATTCATAATTTTTTTTCTTCAAAAAAATACAAAAAATTCACTCTAAATTAATTTTTATATTAAAATATCAAAAAATGAGTTTATTTTTTCAAATAAAAAGTATAAAAGTGCCAAAATTTATATTTAAAACAATCCATTCATTAAAAGGTGGAAAAACTTCCTTTTAGAAAAATACAACATTTTATGCTTAAAAATGGATTTTTTCTTATTTTATGCTTATAAAACTTATTGGATGAATTTAAAAACATTTAATTGAATATATAACATATAAATTTCCTTAATATCATTCACTAATAGTGATTGATTTACTAAGATAAAATGCCTTTGTAGAAATAAAAATAATTTTACATAAAAAACACATTTTTTTTCTTCAGTTGGTTTTTATATTCATTTATAATTAACTGGTCACCAAATAATTCATTTTATAAACACATTTAAGCTATATTTTCATAATTTAGTTAATCTTTTTCATACCCACCATTCTAATATCTATGTTATTACGGTGACATTTAAATAATAATATTTAGTTATTCGTTTAAGATCGATGTGGCGTATCATGTATTCTATCAAACATAGTGTTTCATTCTTAAAATATTAGGATGTTATAGAAACCACTATCATATAACCCATTTCCCATCAAATGTGAAGTGAAATTATTACTCATACGTATGTACGACTTACCGTCTCCATGTAGTGATACAATTAATTTTTCAGTACCATCTGTTATGGATGGTTATTATGATGGGTTTAATGTTTATATATGATATTTATAACATAATTATACTTATATAATGATAATATCATATCTACCTTCTTACCTTCCAATCTGTTGGGAAATAATAACGTCACTCGTGCGTACGTGTGGACTACCACCTCCACGAACCGATGTGATTCGTTTTTCATTTCTATTTTACTTGGATGTTAATAAGGATATATTTATTGAATATATATGATTTATATGATATATAATGATTTTTAAAAGGTTAATTATTACTTAAATTTCTTTTGTTCCATCTTCCAAAAAGTGAAAACAACGTTCATGCGTACACACGATCTACCATCTCAATGAACAGTCTTACTCATTTTCTATCTATAAATTTTATGGATTGCTCTAAATACATATATATTGAATATATATAATATTTTTATCATTATTAAAATTTATTTAGGTGATTTAAACATGATAAAAATGTAAGGTTCGAAACTACCAAACCAAAACATACTTGAAAAACAAAAAAGTTATTACCTGAAACTATGATTTTAACAAATAAATGTTAATAAATGGGTGATAAAAGATTATAAGTAAGTAATATATTATATTATACATATTATTATAGTTTTTTAATAGATTTATAATAAATATATATTTATTAAAAATGAGGTTTTCACATGTATGAAGGAAGCTGGACCTCAGGTAAGGGTTTCTCATCTCACTTTTAATTCTGTGATACATATGCCATATTCACCACTTATTTATTTTTTATAGTGTATATAATTCCCCTTTGATATGTTATATCATGAATATAATTATATTAATATTATTTAAATATACATTTTATGTTATTTCATTCATGGGGGTGGTTGTGATTCAAAAGTTACCACAACGATAAGGGTTTATTTCACAATCTCAACATTAATCGGGATTGTTTATGTTTAAGTCTTTATTGGGGGAATTATTTGATATTTATATCTTAAAACCAATATATTTTATTATAATTTGGTTATTCATGAAATTTTAAAGCAATAATACAATTTTCCTCTCTCTAGTTCTTAAAACGATTGAGAAAATGTTTTTAATAAAAATTGACTTTATTTCTATCTTCGGTCAAAAATATTTTCTCTTCCATGTTTATGTTTTTTAAAAATGTTTTCAAACATCTATTTAATATTATAATTTATTTTTAAAAGTAATTTTTACCAATGTTTTACTTTTTAAAAATGATTTAAAAGAAATATTCCTATCATTTGTTGAACAAAATATTTTTTGACTTTTTACTAAAAATGTGAAAGGAATCTTTGTTTTAACGCACTCAACATGAATGAAATTTCTTGAAATCATTACCGTTCATTTATTTGAAGCCTACTTTACAAGTTTCCACAATTCTTTTTAAAGAAAACGTTTTTACTAATATTATGATTTTTTTTAGTTTTTAAAAGTGTTTTTCTATGTGAAAAGGTTATTTTCCTGAAGAATGTTTTTAATGACATTTTTTTGGTATTTTTATTCATCAATGAAAACAATATTTATTTTACTTATGATCCATTGGAGATATATTGTAATGATACCATCCTTATTATTTCTTTGAATGGTTTATGATCATTTTTAATAGGAAAAGTATTGATATTATGTATTCTAGTTCTTATAATATGGGAAGTTATTGATTTTTAAGGCATATTGATTAAGTTATGTTGTTTATTCATATGAGTAATGTAATAGATTTATTTAGTGCTAGGTGGAGCCCAAAATTACATATCCCCTCTATGAATTGGTAGGTCTCACGAGACAAACTAGATTGAGTATTTGGATGAGGACTTACCTATTTGTTTTATATGTCTTGGCACAAGTCATTGATATTATGTTTTAGATGTCTTGGTATAAGGATTCGATGATATGTTTCAAATGTTCATCATTATGTATTCCATTATGATTAAATCATTTATTTATTTCCATGTGATTATTTGAATAGTTATTACATCTATAGATAATTTTGAAGCTCATTTTATTCTTTATATGACATTATTTGATCATCATTTATTACATCCATATTATTATTTTTACTTGATTTATTGATTAAATGGAATGTGTTTTCAATTATTTACATTTCCATATTGATTATAAATTATTTATTTAAGAAATATTACACTATATGTAACCCTTACTAAGCATCTGAGCTCACCTTTTATTTATTTTACTTTCCCTAGGATACCAGGAAGTGTTTTGAGATTGATATGGAAGGATATTCTAGAGATAATAATGATGTTATCAAAGAAAATACTTTGTTGTTTTTTATGTCTCCAAATGTCATATGGGAATTAAGTATGTATCTATTTTACCACAAATACTATACTACTCAGTTATTTGGGATATAATTGCTTGTATTTAGTACTAATGTAATAAAGTAACCACTGGCTCTAGGCTACAGGAGTTGGGATCTTTATAAAATTGATATCGAAGGACCATGAAATCATTAACATGTGGCATAAACATAAATCATGACATCATAAACATAGGTCAAGGTTTACTTCTAAGACCATCATCACATAGTGTATAAAGTCACATGGTGGATGATGTCCCCTCTATAATCCCATACATAATATCTCATGAGATATAAATATTCAACCAATGCATTAAAGGGCTATATAATTTTGTGCCCACCCATCACATAACATAGTGTTCTTAGGCTAACCTCTTGAGCACCATACATAGTGGAAAAAGTCCAATAGTGGATTATTTTTACTCTATAATATGATACTTAACATCTAATGAGATATAAAACTTTACCTAATTCATCAGAGGGCTATATTATTTTTGGGCCCTCCTGTCACATAACATAGTGTTCTTAGGTTAATCGCCCATGCATCATGCATAGTGGAAAAAATACCATGGTGGATTGGGTTTACTCCTTAATCTCATACACAACATATCATGAGATATAAATATTTACTCAATGAAATAGAGGACTATATAATTCTTGAATCACCCATCCCATAATTAAAACCATACTTGTGTATGCCACATGAGGAAAAGAAACTATGCATAAATCATAAGCATGATCAAACCCATTAGAAGGAAGTGAATTTCATAATTTTGTTTTAAGGTGTAACATCCTAGCTTAATTCAAGGTATGAGATATTTTAAGTTTATAAAATTATCTATTTATATTTTGGTTCATCTCTATTATGGGTGTTTTAGAGGTTGGTATTTAGTAAAAAAGGGCCTGATAATTAAAGGTTTGAGAGAGTAATTGAGGCTAGGCTAGGTGGTGGTTATAGACTAATTTCGGTTAGCCAGTGGAATCCACCATCCATTCAGCGGGGTTACAATAGATCTATAGTAATCTATAGACACCCCTAGTGATTCAGTGGTGTTGGAAGAACCTAGGTGGTTCTTCCTTGCACATTGGCCCACTAGTGAGGTCCATTGGCTAGCCAGTGAAGCCTGGATCAGTAAGCATCAAATGCACCCTGTGACTTTTAATTACACTAATTTACCCCTTGATTAATACCAAAATCTGACTTTAAACCCTATTTCAGACCATATACCTTCTCCCTTGACTCTTAATCTCTCCCATTCATCTCCCATTGGCCTTTAAACATTATATCAATTCTATGATGCTAGACATAAAAGTTTTATTAAGATATAAAATAAATTACCCTTCTTCCTTGAGAGATGTTCATGGATTTATGATGAATATATGAATTCTATGTGGATATTATGATGAATTCTTACCTCCTTCATATATTGGTGACAGATCTAGTGAGTCGATGATATCCCTTTGACCAGAGTTATATCTCTCATGAATGGTGAACATTTCAATGCAATTTATCATAGATCGATCATCTCGAAACCTTCTTATTATTAAATCTCATCTTGGATCTCTATTACAATGATATATTGACGGTTATTACTATCCTTTAACTATACCTGAGGTTATATTCTAGATTTATTGAGGAATTCTCAATCCATTCTTTAATTGACAATGAATCTAGTTAATTGACATGCTCTTCTTTGGCATATCTCAAAACTAGTTTCATCGATGGACTCTATGAGGTATGTGATTCTAGAACTACCCTTTTTAACATGAAATATCCTTGGGTATATTTTATAAACCTATTATTTGATGAAACAGAACCCGATATAGGTATCCTTGAAGTTAGAACTAGTTTTCCATGAGTGCGCAACATGATTCGGGTTTTGATCCTTTGATGAATATTGGACTATTTAATCAACACACTTGAGGTAGGAAGTTCCTTATCATTTGGGACCCTTGTATACTCTTGTTTTCGTAATGTAATACTTTTTTTTGGAATAAATTTTTTGACCATGATTGATAGTGATCACATGTGTGTGTGTGGCCCATGGGATCTATATATGATGCTTGATTCCATGAGTATTTATATTTAGCTTGTTATGCCTCACACCTTATAATTTAATTTCTTATGCTTGATGCTCCACCTTATCCATGCTTAATTATTTATGAACATTGGTTGTATGCCTATAGTTATTTTCTTAAAGCATTTCTTTCCATTTATTCCTTTTTCCTTATGAATTAATGTTTTTTTTTCTGTTGACATGCCTTGGCCTTTATGCTTAAAACCATACAAATTATTGAATTAAATTGTAATGGTCGTTCAATTGAAATTTTTATGTAAGTGAATTTCTTGTCTATCTGTTCACCTTAGTTTCAGAGTGATACAAGGGGTTCCCACTTAAGGATCTCTTGGAAGAACTCTTGTTCCTTAGTTTTTGTTAATAGTTGTAAACATGCTGGGGAAACATCATCTATGCCTGTGATGGGCTTGCCGAGCATAATCTTTTTTTACCTCCAGATGATTAATACCAGTTCTCTATGGGATACCCCTTAGATGGGATCAATATAATGATTGGTTTTACCATACCACAAGCGAGACTTGGGCCCCTATGTGTGATACTAGGTATAAACTCATAGGTTTGTTAAACTTTGACTATTTTCATACCATGCTAGAGTGACACTTGGGACTTCATACTTGGGTCACCTCAAACAGACTCCTTGGAATTTATTTTATTATAAGCACCTTAATAGATACTTGGCATGTCTCTCAATATTTCCAAGGACAAGACACAGGTGACTCTCCATAACCTATGAAGATTTTTAAAATTGAATCAAAGAAGGAATTACATGTTTTCAAAAGGGAATTGGTTCTTTGGATTAGGAAAATGCAGGGGCCTGTCCTCCATCCCAAGCATAATATTGGGTACAACCAAAATTCTTATACATTATCACTTACCTTAAACTTGAAAGTTTCTTTGGTTCAGACTCTCTTGATGAGGCCAAAGAAGGTAGATTTTATGGGTATCCAAGTGGAGCCCAATCCAATAATTTTATTTAGTTATTTCTATCTTACATTTAATTACTATGACACAATGATAATTTTAAAATGAAAATTATAGAAAGGCCTAGACACCATGGGTGTCGGCCTACTGATATTATATCTCACACCCTGTTTGGGATACCATTACACTAGGGTACCCGAAGATACCTCCTTGGTTGTAGGATCAAAATCCTTGGTTATTTTCTTGTGTTGTAATGCTTGTATCGGGAGTAGGAGCACATGACCAAACTGGTACTTGGGATGATCGAGGAGCTACCCTTTGGGTTTTAGTTCTCTTGTTTCATTGTATTTCCTTATTCTTGTACTTGTGGAATCAACTGACATACATGTATTATTGTATAGTGGAGTTGGACACTTTTATATCCAATTATTATATTTGTCTTATGTTTATTTGTCATTTATTTATTACTACTTATGCTATTGTTGTCTATTGATTTACACCTATTATACCAATGTGTGACTTACCATGAGGGAATAGTCTCTCTACCGCACCATATTTAGACCCTCACTACCAATGGGAAACCTCTAGAATATGGGGAGGCACGCTTGAGGCCATGTGACGACCAGTATGACAACCAGTTTAGTGGTCAGTCGGGCCAGGACATTACTGTTGGAGTTGGTTCCCTAGAACCAACTTCTATATACTTTATGATGACCCATATTAATAGTTTTGAATATTAATAAACTACTTATAACATCATTATTGTTCTTCTGAGTAACATAGTATGTGATAATGTCCTAAGAGTAACTGTCATGCTAAAAGTTCATAGTAGTTCCCCTCTATGATGAGAACCCAAAAGTGCTAAAAAAATATTCTTAAATATATGTTCTATAGATGAATGATATAATTTGAGGGAAATAAGTGATACAAGCTATCAGGGGTGTATAATCATAGGAATTTGAGGCGCCTTCTCATGTTTCATTCCCTTGGAATATCTAGTGTAGGATTTTATGATAACAAGACCCGCCAGTAGGAAGTCAACATTTATACACGTCATTAGATGTTTCTATATGAGGATGTGTGTATTGATCCTTATACTTTAATATTATTATTAATGAATATTATTAGTTTCACACTTTGATGCATTGACAAAAACCATGATGAAATATGTTCACGGTGAGGTAGGATACATTGGGTGTGTCACAAGTAATATTGCATTAATGAATAATGAGAGAAAGGATTTTTACCTTATGTTATTTAACGAATGTTGATATCTTAGACCCTTTGATGGAAATGATATAGCCTAAATAAATCCATGGCCATGATATTCTATAGGAAAGTTTGTTTTCTATGAAGTCAAAGAAAGAGACATCAAGCACATAGGTTGATGGCACCCACATGCAACCTACTTGATTAGAGATATCATGATAAAGGGATTATATTACATAGTAAGCATCTGTATGAGGCCTTATGTTGTTGCGACATTAACTTATTTATCTATGAGTTCCTTTCCATGTTTTTAGATGCTAACCTTAAACTTTAGGCTACTTCACCTAATTACACTGAGAAAGAGGCATGGAGGGTCACACACTAAGTGTATCCAGAATATCAGTTAAATAATAATAATAATATTTATTATTTAATAAGTTGAATAAATATTATTCCAAGATGTGATTTAATAATTATTCATGTTTAATTGATTTCATATATTCCGTCACCAGTTATTTGAGAGAATATAATGTGTGAAGAATATTTAATAAATAAATATTTATTTATTAGTGAATAATGTAGTGATATTTATTTAATAAATAAATAGTCATTATACAAGACACGATAAATATTATGGATGAATGACTAACCAAGTATAATGGTATGGAAAGAAATAAAAAATATTGAATATTATTTGATTAAATAATATTTAATTTAATTTTCAAGTTAAGCGCATGTTGATAAATAATAATAATAATAATAATATTATTTAACATTGAGTTATGTAGGGATTAAATAAATAATAAAGGGAACTTGTGCAATTATTTTATTTTAAACCTATTAATATATAAACCCAATTATATTATTTTCTAAGAGATAAAATTCATTTGTTCTATAAGGCCCCAGCCTTAAACATTACTTAATCTTGAGTTACTTCAAGAATACACGTTGAGGATCTTTTTAGGTTTAGAGTTTTAGAGAATTAGATCATAAATCATGCATTACATTCCACATTTAAACAAAGTGGTTACATAAAAGATAGTACTAATTTTTACCATCAACGGAAACATATTTAAAATAAAACATGGATTCTTTCTTGACACTTCCTTAACACTATCATCACATCATGTACATTTCCCTTGACCTATGAAAAACATTTCAAAAATTGGGATTAGCATAAAAATCTCAGTAAGGGATATAAAAATACGTAAAGGAAACATTAGTACATGTATACATAAGAGTCAATGTAATAATACTTTACTCATAAAACATAAGCACGTTAACATACCTCATGAAATCATAATATTTATGAATAACTCATAGAAAACATAATACATAGAGGTAACTTGAGGCATTCATAACATTCTTACATAGGGAGTAACACTCATGGTTACGTTTGGAATAACCATCACAATATATTACCTAAATATCTTCGGATAAACCTTAAAGTTTAACCCCTTCGCGTTACCCAATGCATTGGAGAGCTATATCGGGCTCACCTGCCCTTAGTTTATCACGGAACCACCCATCTTCATAAACAATGCCCAAGAACAATAACATAACCGTATCACATAAAACATGCATAAAGGAAACATAACATTTCCACATTTCAATCACAAGATATCAATAACACATTGATATAATAAAAAAATTATCGAAACCATTTTCAATACAAAAACAAAAGAAAAGTAAAACATGGTATTTATTTTTCATTTAAAAAAAAGTTATGGCTTGTAGAGGAAGCCGAAACTCAAATAATGGTCACGACGGCGGAGAAGTCGTTGTCGCCGCATACGTATGACAAAAAAACATTCCCTTTTTTCGTTTAGTAAACAATTCATATAAAAAATATTCATTTTGAATAAACATAAAAGTCAAAGGGGTTTATACACCATATAAAAGAAAGTTGTGTATAAAACAAAATATGCCTCAATAAAAGAAGATTTAGACGAAGTCCCTTACCTCGGGTCTGACTTGACTCGATCATTCTTTAACCTCCTGAATAATAAACTTGAGTTAATTTCTACTTGCTTAAGAACCTTTTTCAAGTTCATTATTCCTTTTATATCACTTATTACCATGTTATGAACACTATGTAATTATTTAAGTTAATAATGGTCATTTTGTCGATCATTGGTACTTGAATAGAGGGATGTGGAGAGATAAAATTATCAGATCTTGGCCGAGCCAATGGCTTGAGAAGTGTGTGTAAAGAGGTAGAGGTGAGGGCCTTTTATAAGAGGAGAGGAGGGTCACTCTTGGAATGTTATAAAATGTTACTTTATATTGAAATGTGTTTCAAATTTAAAAGGTCCCACATTGATATATTTCTAGGATAAGGTGATAAGGTTTCGAAATATACTCATCCAATAGGTCTTTGAAAAGTGTAAGTCTTAGATTTTACATTATCTTTTCATTTTATTTAAATCGTTCATTAATGAGGTAATCGTTGTATCATCATGATGTCATAAATAATTTAATTTATTTAATGTCTAAAAATTATAAAAAAAATACTATGATGTAGGAAATATTTTTATATTTTCAATGAATATTTATAGTCCAATATATCATTTATGTAGACAAAATTAAAAATGTTTTACTCAGGTGATACATTCTTTGTTATATTTAACTTTCTTTAAAAATAAAAAGATAAAAAGTCATTATCACACAAAAGTGATTCCATGGGGTCCCCAAGTTTGGCACAAGGCATCACATGGTCGGCTATGACACAAAAAGTAGCATTATGACACATGTTGGGGTAATTTGTTATTATTATGATATTATTTTATTATCCTTAACTACCCGATTACTAATTAATCAAGATAATTAAAGATAATTACCGTCATTACTATTCATAATGTCAAAAAACAAAAGAGTATTGATTACATAATTTGGACCTTCTGATTCCAAATATGTAATCCATTTTACCAAATTCCAAACACAGAAATTGAAATAATTAATTTAAAAAATAATTCATGTTGTCAAAATAAATAGCGGGTTTTTTTAGAAACAATATCTATGAAAAGTTTGGAACTTGTTTATGCCCAATTTCAAAGTAAAATTAATCACAATGACCACCATTGTATTGAGTGGTAAAAATATATTATATTTACACTTTAAAACCAATTTAAAAAATAATCTAAACATATAATTAAGTTAGATGAAAATGCAGTTTTGATGTAAAATGCAATATTTTTCAATATTCATTAAAAAATGAACATTGTCAGAAAAATACCAAAAATTTATCCAAAGTAAATTTCAATGTACCAATCATAAATAATAAGTTTATTTTGACAAATAGATCTTATAAAATTGTCAAAAGTTTGATTTAAAAATGGTTTTCCATCAAAAGGCAGTAAAACAATCTTTTAAAAATATTAGTGTATTCCATGCTTAAGATTGGATTCATTCTCGTTTTAAGGCTCTAAAACACTATCTAATTCATAAATAGACATAGATAAGAATATATATTATTCATTACTTACTTTGGATGTTACATCCTTCCCCCCTTTATAAAATTGCATCCCCGTAATTTATTTACTTATCGAATAAGTGGGGGTATTTATCCCTCATTGCATTTTCATATTCCCATGTTGCCTCTTCACTCATGTGGTTTTTACACAAAACCTTTACTTGATGAATCACCTTATTCTACAACACTTGATCCCTGTGTTCAAGAATCTGGACCGGTTGTTCCTCATAAGATGGATTCTCTTCCAACTGAAATACCTCTGGACTCAAAACATGAGATGGATCTGGCATGTACTTCCTTAACACTGAAACATGAAAAAAATTGTGTACCTGAGATAAAATCGGAGGTAAATCCACTCGGTATGCAACTAATCCAACTCTCTCCAAAATTTCATATGGTCCAATGAACCTTGGACTCAGCTTTCCTTTCTTACAAAATCGCATCACACTTTTCCATGGTGAAACTTTGAGAAAAACATGATCACCTACCTCAAAAGAGAGATCCTTCCTCCTGTTGTCCGCATAACTCTTCTGCCTGCTCTGAGCTGTTCTCATGTGTTTCTATATCAGATAAACTTTTTCTGCCAACTCTTCTACCAATTTCGGTTCCATCAACTTCCTTTCACCCACTTCATCCCAGAAAGCTGGAGTTTGACACCGCTTCCCATATAATGCCTCAAATGGTGCCATCTATATACTGTAATGAAAACTGTTATTATAAGAAAACTCAACCAAAGAAAGACGTTGGTACCAACTTCCCTGATAATCTATCGAACAAGCACGTATAATATCCTCCAAAGTCTGAATTTTTCGTTCTGACTGCCCATCTGATTGAGGATGAATAGATGTACTAAAATTTAATTCAGTACCCAACAACTTCTGAAGGCCTTTCCAAAAGTTAGAAGTGAACCTGGGATCACGATCAGATACAATGGAGAGAGGAACTCCATGTAACCTGACTATCTCTTTAAGATACAAATGGGAAAGTTTATCTAGGGAAAAAGTATCTCGTATAGCAAGGAAATGAGCAGATTTAGTCAAGCGATCAACTATAACCCAGATTGCATTATTACCTCGAGGTGTCTTCAGCAATCCCACAACGAAGTCCATGGATATATCCTCCCATTTCCACTCTGGCACTGGTAAATGTTGAAGCATCCCTTTCGGTAACTGCCACTCTGCTTTTACCTGTAGACAAGTCAAACACTTCACAGTAAAATCAGCAATATCCCTTTTCATTCCGTCCCACCAGTAATACTTCCGAAGATCTCTATACATCTTAGTACTGCCTGGATGAACTGAAAACGGAGAACTATGAGCTTCAAATAACAACTCTCTCTTCAACTGTGAATTACAAGGCACACACAATCTCTTCCCAAATCTCAAAACACAATCATTATCAATGTTGAATTCAGGCAACTTACCCTTCTGAACCAGCTCTACCTTTTTCTGCAACTCATTGTCTTGCTTCTATGCTTGCTTAATTCTTTCTGATAGAGAATATTTAACTGATACCTGAAACAAAACAGAAGGAAATCCTGCACCCACAACTTCTATGCCAAAGTTCATCAAATCCTTAACCAAAGGATCACGTTCCAAAAAAAACATTGTTAATGAAGCATTACTTTTTTGACTCAAAGCATCATCCACTTTATTTTGTTTTCCCGGATGGTAATGAATTGTACAATCATAATCCTTGATTAATTCTAGTCATCTCCTATGTCTCATGTTCAATTCTTTCTGAGTGAATATATACTTTAAACTTTTTTGATAGGTATATATTTCACACTTTACTCCATAAAAATGATGCCTCCAAAATTTTAAATCGAAAACAACAACAGCTAATTCCAAATCACGTGTAGGGTAATTTACCTCATGAGTTTTCAACTGACGTGAAGCATAAGCAATTACCTGATCATTCTGCATTAGGACGCAACCAAGTCCTTTCAATGAATCATCACTATAGATAACAAAATCCCCATTCCTAGAAGGTAGTTCCAAAACTGGATCATTCACAAATCTTATTTTCAATTCCTGAAAACAATCATCACATTCTTTTGTCCAGATAAACTTAACACCCTTCCGAGTTAGCTTAGTCATTGGACTAGATAACCGTGAAAAATTTCTAACAAACCTTTGGTAATATCCTGAAAAACTAAGAAAAATACAAATCTCGGTTACATTTGTGGGTCTTGGCCATTATTCCACAACCTTTGTTTTTGTAGGATCAATAGTTATCCCATCTTTAGAAACAATGTGACCAAGGAAAGAAATTTGTTGCAACCAAAACTCACACTTTCTGAATTTCACATACAATTTATTTTCTTTTAAGGTTTTCAAAATAACCCTTATATGTCTTTCATGCGCGTCTTTACTTTTAGAAAACACCAAAATATCATCAATGAAAACACCCACAAACTTATCCAATAACTCATGGAAAATTCTATTCATAAGATCCATGAATACAACAGGTGCATTGATTAGCCCAAAAGGCATAACTAAAAATTCATAATGGTCATATATTGTACGAAACACGGTCTTTGGAATATCTGCTTCCTTTACCTTCAACTGATGGTATCCCGATCTCAGGTCAATCTTTGAAAAATACTGAGCTCCCTGGAGCTGATCAAGAAAATCATCGATATGAGGAAAAGGATATTTGTTCTTAACAATGATGTTATTCAAGGATCTATAATCAATGCAAAGTCTCATTGAACCATCTTTCTTTTTAACAAATAAAATAGGAGAACCCCATGGTGATGTGATAGGTTGAATGAAACCTTTCTCTAATAAATCTTGCAATTGCTCCTTCAACTCTAAAAGTTCAATTTGAGCCATTCCATAAGGGGGTTTTGAAATTGGCTTAGCATCAGGAACTAAGTCAACAGTAAACTCAACTTCTCGATCTGGTATTATTCCAGGAAACTCATCAGGAAAAACATCAGGATACTCATTTACCACTGGCACATCATTAATCTGAACAGTTCCCTTGTTTTCAACAATATGTGCAAGGTAACATTCATTTCCATCCTTTACAAGTTTCTCAGTCTCTTGATATGTTATCAACAGTAAGGGTTCATTATTGTACACAATATGAAAGTATTTCTGAAAAGAAACTTCTTTAGCTCTACATTCAATATTAGCATGGTAAATAGAGAGCCAATCCATACCCAGGATAACATCAAACTCTACTAGAGGTAAAACAATAAGGTTTGCAAGTAGGTTCTTTCCACAGATAAGGATAGGAAGATTATTACAAATTCTTTTTGCCTCAACATTTCCCCAGGTGTTTTTACCACAAGTTCAGGAGTCATTTCTTGAGATGGTATTCCCATTTTAATAGAAAAGTTTTCAGAGATGAAAGAATGTGTAGACCCTGAATCAAACAACACACGGGCATAATCTGAAAAAACAAACAAAGTACCTGATACCACTTCATTTGATGGCCCAACATCTGCTGAAGTAGTTTCAAAGGATTTCACCACCCCTTTTTTCTTGTAGTATAACTTCTTCCCATCACTCGAGCTCTTTGTCGGACACTCGTTTGCATAGTGACCCATCTCATTGCACTTAAAACATTTCACTAACTGTAAATCAAATTTGGTCTTACCATCACCCTGATCTTTTTCAGTGCAATCATGAGCCTTATGTCCCATCTTACCACATCAGTAGCACTTTCCAGAATTCAGAAGACATTCCCCATCATGCCTTTTACCACATTTATCACAAACTGGAAACTTAGTTTTCTTACCATCAGACCTTTTTGAAGAATTCTTCCCTTTCTCCTGCCACCTCAGTATCTTCTTCTGTTGGTTGTTATAGAACACTTGATCATCGGTAAACTCCATTTCCACCTTCTCAGCACATCAAACAAGATTTTCATAACTTTTGAACTCATGAGAATCCAATTACCTTCAATATTTTGGCTTTAATCCTGAGTAAAAATGATTGATTTTACTATCAAGGTCTCAGATAAAATTTGGAGCATACCTTGCCAATCGAGTGAACCTTTATTCATAAGCATCCACTGAGTCGTCCTCTTGCCTCAATTCCAAGAATTGTTTTTCCATCCTAAGTCGAAAAACCTTAGGAAAATACTTCTCAAGAAACATACCTTTGAATTAATCCCAGTCGAGAGAATCAATATCATCAATGTCCCTGATATTTTTAACCATCAACCACCACTAATCTGCTTCACCCTCCAAACGGTAAATAACAAGACTAACCTTTTGATTGTCTGAACATTCCATGACATCAAAAATCTTCTCCAGTGCTTTAATCCACACTTTAGCTAGCACAGGGTCAGATGATCCTCTAAATGATGGGGGATGTTGCCTCATGAAATGTTCCACCATTGACATGTTCCTCTGCAGTTGATCTGGCTGATCTCGTGCATGGATACCACCACCATTTATCGCTTGAGTCAACTGCGCCATTACTAAAACAAACTGTTCAGTTCCAATTCCAACTATATCAGGATGCTGATTCGGAAGGTCATTTCCTTCTGTATGCCTTCCTAGCACTGCTTCCCTATTTCCTCTGTGAAAAACCATTCTGAACAAACATGTATTAGATGAAGCAACATGGTAATCTTCAAATGCTATATCATTTCAATTTTACAATAAAAAAAATATTTTTGGATAATCATTTAATTAGAATTATAACTCCTAAAGTTATCTAAACCGACCTATGATACCAACTATAAGACCCCAGCCTTAAACATTACTTAATCTTGAGTTACTTCAAGAATAAACGTTGAGGATCTTTTCAGGTTTAGAGTTTTAGAGAATTAGATCATAAATCATGCATTACATTCCACATTTAAACAAAGTGATTACATAAAAGATAATACTCATTTTTACCATCAACAGAAACATATTTAAAATAAAACATGGATTCTTTCTTGACACTTCCTTGACACTATCATCACATCATGTACCTTTCCCTTGACCCGCAAAAAACATTTCAAAAACTTGGGATGAGCATAAAAAGCTCAGTAAGAGATATAAAAATACGTAAAGGAAACATTAGTACATGTATACATAAGAGTCAATGAAATCATACTTTACTCATAAAACATAAGTACGTTAACATACCTCATGAAATCATAATATTTATGAATAAATCATAGAAAACATAATATATAGAGGTAACTTGAGGCATTCATAACATTCTTACGTAGGGAGTAACCCTCATGGTTACGTTTAGAATACCCATCACAGTATATTACCTAAATCTCTTCAGAGAAACCTTAATGTTTAACCCCTTCGCATTACCCAATGCATTGGAGAGCTATATCGGGCTCACCCACCCTTAGTTTATCACGGAAACACCCGTCTTCATAAACAATTCCCAAGAACCATAACATAATCGTATCACATAAAACATGCATAAAGGAAACATAACATTTCCACATTTTAATCACAAGATATCAATAACACATTGATATAATAAAAAAATTATCAAAACCATTTTCAATACCAAAAAAAAAGAAAAGTAAAACATGGTATTTATATTTCATTTTAAAAAAAGTTATGACTTGTAGAGGAAGCCGAAACTCAAATAATGGTCATGGAGGCTGAGAAGTCATTATTGCAGCATACGTACAACAAAAAAACATTCCCTTTTGTCATTTAGGAAATGCTTTATATAAAAAAGATTCCTTTTGAATAAACATAAAAGTCAAAGGGGTTTATACACCATATAAAATAAAGTTGTGTATAAAACAAAATATGCCTTAATGAAAGGAGATTGAGACGAAGTCCCTTACCTCGGGTCCGAATTGACTCGATCGTTCTTTAAACTCATGAATAATAAACTTTAGTTAATTTCTACTTTCTTAATAATCCTTTTCAAGTTCATTATTCCTTTTATATCACTTATTACCATGTTATGAACACTATGTAATTATTTAAGTTAATAATGGCCATTTTGTCGATCATTGGTACTTGAGTCAAAAATAAACTCTTTATAATTACAAGTTGTTCATGTGGTAAAATATCCATTATATCCAAAATTATATTCATTATTTAGATATCATATATATCATATATATCCAGTATATACATGCATTTATAATATTACATAAAGTTTATAGGTAAGAAATGAAATGCACCGTTCATGGAGACGGTAAGCCGTACGTACGCATGAACACTACTTTCATTTCTATTTCTTATTTAATGGAATGGAATCAAAATGACATAAAGGTATATTATAATTCCAGTATCATATATAATATCATTTACCCCATCCTTTATATGTCCCACATATGACATTAACAAATCAAATCACTTTGAGGGGGCGGTAGTCCGCACTTCCTAAAATGAAGATATCGCATTTACCCATAATGGAAGCCATAAAGGTATGCCATAAAAGAAAAATACAGAATGTTAAGGAAAAAATAAACATATTATATATCATATATAAATATAGTGACATCTTAATGGCCACCTTTGAAGGTGTTATAAGAATATTGAACAATCATCGTTTCGTGAGGCAGAAATTCTCGATCCACGGAAACAGTATGTTCTTTAACCATTAGATGTAGGTGTGTCTAAGTCTAGCTCGAATAAATATTATTAAAACATCCTAGTATAATGAAAATACTGGTTTTGTTACAAAAGAAATTAATAAAAAGAGTTTAGGGGGTTGGAGAAGCAAAATAAAACAAAAGAACATTAGAGAAGTCTTTACCTTTAAATTGGGTAACTCCTCTTGGTTTGTACCAAAAGGGTTTCTTGAAGAGTTTTATGCCTAAGGTAAGGCTTCTAGGATGAATAGAGGGATGTGGAGAGATAAAATTATCAGATATTGGCCGAGCCAATGGCTTGAGAAGTGTGTGTAAAGAGGTAGAGGTGAGGGCCTTTTATAAGAGGAGAGGAGGGTCACTCTTGGAATGTTATAAAATGTTACTTTATATTGAAATGTGTTTCAAATTTAAAAGGTCCCACATTGATATATTTCTAGGATAAGGTGATAAGGTTTCGAAATATACTCATCCAATAGGTCTTTGACAAGTGTAAGTCTTAGATTTTACATTATCTTTTCATTTTATTTAAATCGTTCATTAATGAGGTAATCGCTGTATCATCATGATGTCATAAATAATTTAATTTATTTAATGTCTAAAAATTATTAAAAAAATACTATGATGTAGGAAATCTTTTTATATTTCCAATAAATATTTATAGTCCAATATATAATTTATGTAGACAAAATTAAAAATGTTTTACTCAGGTGATACATTCTTTGTTATATTTAACTTTCCTTAAAAATAAAAAGATAAAAAGTCATTATCACACAAAAGTGATTCCATGGGGTCCCCAAGTTTGGCAAAAAGAATCCCATGGTCTTCCATGACACAACCAGTAGAATTAGGACACATTTTGGGGTAATTTTTTATTATTATGATATTATTTTATTATCCTTAACTACCCGATTACTAATTAATCAAGATAATTAAAGATAATTACCGTCGTTACTATTCATAATGTCCAAAAACAAAAGAGTCTTGATTACATAGTTTGGAAATTCTGATTAAAAATATTTAATCCATTTTACCAAATTTAAAACACAAAAATTTCAATAATTAATTTAAAAAATAATTCCCGTTGTCAAAACAAATAGCAGGTTTTTTTAGAAACAATATCTATGAAAAGTTTGGCACTTGTTTATGCCCAATTCCAAAGTAAAATTAATCCCAATGACCACCATTGGATTGCATGGTAAAAATATATTCTATTTAAACTTTAAAACCAATTAAAAAGATAATATAAACATATAATTAAATTAGATGAAAATGCAACTTTGATGTAAAATGCAGTATTTTTCACTATTCATTAAAAAAATGAACATTGTCAAAAAAATACAAAAAAATTATCCAAAGTAAATTTAAATATCCCAATAATATAGAATAAGTTTATTTTTACAAATAGAGCTTATAAAATTGTCAAAAGTTTGATTTAAAAATGGTTTGCCATCAAAAGGTAGTAAAACAATCTTTTAAAAATATTAGTGTATTCCATGCTTAAGATTGGATTTATTCTCGTTTTAAGCCTCTAAAACACTATCTAATTCATAAATAGACATAGATAAGAATATATATTATTCATTACTTACTTGGTATGTTACATGTTCAGTTGTGCACAACAAATTTGGAGAATCCTCTCAAGCCTTAGAGAGCTCTTTTCTCCAAGAATTCTCCCAAGAATGGAAAGCGATATTTCTCCACCTCCCACTCTCAAGTAAAGAAATATCTTGGAGAATGATTTGGAAGTGATTCTTGAGGAGATAAAAGGTGGATGAAACAAATGATAGGATCTGTCATTCTAGCACCCAGAGATTCCTACAGTGATGTTTGGAGATTTGTGGAACATGTGTGGATCACCACTAGAGATAATCTTCTCTTTATTCCTACAATGTAATGATGGTAAAATATAGGTTTGTTATCATATCCATAAATGAATAAATAATTATAAAAAGTTAATTATTTAATTAATTAAATTTATTATAAATAATATGAAATGATCCTCTCTCTGGTTCCGGTATTATATCCCTTGTTTATATTCTTTGATCAAATTATATAGATCATGATGTTTATCATTGTGTAAATCTCAGATTGATCATTGATCATGACAAAAAGAAAAGTTGGTCATGACCTATCGTATTCTTCCACTGTGCTAGGAACCTATTGTTACAACCCAAGACTCAACCCAAAATCTAAGGGCATAATAAAGGACCCACAAATAAATAAAATAAAAAGAAAATAGGGGTTGTGTTGTGACATTTTTCCCCATTTTAAAAACTTTCTACCCCCAAAAAGTCACCCAACTTAAAACTGAAACACAAGATAAAATGCTCAAACTCAATAGAAAAGAACACCCAGAACAAAACCTCTAAACCAAACCAAAATCTGAATAACTCTAGAAAAAACCACTAACACTAGTGTGACCCCTTAACTCCATAGGTGAAACCTGAATGACTTAAGAGGAGACAATAAGAAGAACCATGGGGGGGGGGGTGGGTCGGTAGAGAGGTCTCTCCACCATTTAATAAATCAACTAGCATGCCAACCCACCTATAGATTAAGAAGAACCCAACCAAGGAAAGCCTATTATGAGAACTAAACCGAATCACTATTCATAATTTCCATAAGACACGTGCGTCTCCAAACATGCAAAATCCAACAAACTACTCTAAATCAATACACAAATATTCTAAGAGAATGAGACCATAAAAAAATAAAAAATAAAAAGGATTCCAAAATTGAAACCTAAAGCAAGATAAAACTTAAATGATTTCCACTCTCGAGTTGGAAACAAAAATCTAGGTCAACATCCCCCACACCTAACAACTCATACGCTATATGAAAAGATTCACTCTGAGGAATATAGATAGAGACCTATTTTATTAAATAATCTGATACCCCATAGTCAAGATCTGATAATCTTTAATTGAAAATTCATCTTCTGAAAACACAACTTAAAGAAATTCTTTAGGTGCCCCAAGCAATGAAACCGACAACGAGCCATTGGGGAAATATAACAAGATGGCTTAGAATGCCCAAACCAACCACATTGGAAGCAAACAAGTGAGTGGTCTGATGAAAAATAAGTTTAAACTGATTAATAATAACTTTCTAGAATAGGTGCCTCTCGTTTTCCTCCTTCATCAGATGGGGAACCTTAACAAGCGCTAAAACAAACCAGGCTACCAACTACCATGGGTTTTCCTCTAGAAACCAGTTTAGATAGAAATGTATTATCCACCAACTTCCTAAACAGAAATTTATTAGATGAGAGAAATCAATCCTTAACCTTCGGTAGGAGACTCACATGAAGAGAGGAGCTTCCAATATATTTCTCGATGCTAACTTTGGGTAAAATAAACTAACCAATTCAAGATTGTTAACACAACCCTTCAATGTCTACTGACCTTGCTGAACTCCCATGATATTTTCCATCCTACAACCTCTAATGTTCCTTGACCACTATGTAAAATAGGTAAAAAATGAATAGAACTTAACCCCAACACTCCACTGAGAGTCTGGAAAAAACTAACAACCGGATGAGACCCCTCAAATACCTTAAGGACCCTTTTTGGGAGGCATACTCTAAATAACATAAAAACACAAGAAAAAATTAACATCAAACCAATTATAAACCAAAACTAAATCCAAGGGACATTCCAAACCCAAGACACCAAGATCATAAAATAAAACTTTACAAAACACAACAAAAAATCCTATTTCAAAATCCACAATTTCCATTCCAAATTCAAAACCATTTCACACTTGAGAAACCATTTCAAATAACCCAACCATTTAAAACCCAATTTCCAAATCCAATTTCAATTTCATGTCCTCTTGGAATAAAATAATTCTATATCATCCAATTTATAAACCAAAGAACCACTTTCACTCTCCTTTTGAACCATACATCTTGTTAGAAAAATAAGCCCTTTTTAAATGAAAACCATTTATTGAAATAATTTTCTTTTCAAAAACCATTTTATCACTCCAAAAAACATTTTTACATTCAAAATCCCCTGACACCAACCAAAATAAAGCCAAAGTATCACCCACACAAAAAAAAACTAAAATAGGTAACTCGTGGTCATGCATAACCTGACCACATAGCTTAGTAAACCATGTGCTAAGAATGCACTAACCGTTCGAAACATATTGAACCACACACTCAGGATCCAAATAGTTCTCTACACTATATATGCTCACTAAGTAGCACTATATCACTTCCAATGCCATCCCCCAACATGTAAAATCCCATCAAACTAAATAAACACCAACAACATGAACCCAAAATCAAATTGAAAGACTCAAATCTCGACTACCCCTGGTAACTGAGGTCTCATCACAAGAGGTGGTGATCAGGAACCGATACATGACCTACCTACTGAGTCCTAATATTACCATCTCTAGTCTTACTAACACCCTAAATAACAAAGGGATGATCTGATACCATTTTTTCATGAACTAGACCTGGTTTACCCTAAATTAGACACCTGAACCAGTCCGTGACAAGGCCTGAAGGGAGTCCCTGATCCCTATGAGCTAATAATAAGAATCTGGGCATGATAAAGAAATAATTGGGGAAAATTTATCCCATGAAACAATAGATAAATAAACCTAAATAACAAGAATAATATAAACACTAAAAGTAGAAAGAAATAAAACTATACATACCTCCCTGTGACCCCTTGGTCACCACTATCCACAATATTAGTATTCTCCATGGGAAAACTAGAACATGAACCTGAACATGAAAAATAGCTTGGGTCTACCGACATTGAGCGGAATAAGTAGGGTATGAGCATAAAATAACTTAGTAGGTAAGGACTATATAATACATACATATCTTTTCCTAAAATAGTGCATAAACACTGGTTTTAAAATATAAATAAAAAATAGGGGTTTTATCATTTAAATAACCAAACACAAATTTCCAAAATTCCCTTTAAAAAAACATGAATTACCTTTTTAAAATAGTTACCCATTTCCAAAATCCAAATAGAAAACCATAATACAGAAGAAAAAACAGCTCAAATAAATGCATAAGTAGGAGGGATAAAATCTTGACATAAGTAACAGGGTACAACCAAATAGCAATACCAAAAGAAAAGGAAGCAACACAAGTATAAACTGACAGATATGAATAAAGTAGGTAATAAAAGAGATTATATCAATACTAGAACATACCAATATTTAATCATGGTAATGTACTAAAAATATTAAGAGTAGAACCTAGATATACTAAATTCCAAACCCATTTGTGGGTGTATGATGTGATTTATATATCAATAACCAACCTGGCTGCTCTATCTAGCCTCATCGGTGAAAAAACCCACTCAAACCATCCTCTATCCAGGGGGTTTTAATCCATATAATTGAGACTAGAAAAAAACTATCACTTGAACCTATAAATGAAATATAGTAATCCCATGATAATAGTATAAGGGGAAGTGAGGAGGTCATCACATGCTTGGTGTGAACAAAAACTCACAGATGCCAATGTGCATGCCTTTCCCACCACCCGACATCATCTATGCAGAGACCCTCTATAAAGGAGTTCAACCATAGGGGTTACCATTACAAATATAACATTTCAAAAGTTCTAAAGGAGGCTATACATCATAAGAGTTCAAACCATTTTCCAAAAAACACCATAAAGTACAAAACATGCCTTAGCATTTGAAAACCAAAATCATTTCCAAGGAAATCACCCTTCTTTAAAAAACCATTTCCAAAGTCAGGAAAAAACATTAATCATTCTCAGGAGGTTCCAAATGGTCCAAGATTTATAAATTCACTTGGAAAAAACATTTGAAGTCATTTGGAAACCAAAAATCCATTTCCAAAATAGTTGAAGTTTTAGAAGTCTATTTGAAAGAAAGAGGGAAAAAGAAAGAAGATGGGAGGAGAGTGTTTTGAAAACCAAGGTTATCAAGATGGACATATTTATAGAATTAACATTTATATGCACGTTTTTATCTATATGTACACACTATGCACATATGGATATGACCATATTAACTTGAATATATACGAAAAACCACAAAATGTCCAAAGGTCCAATCAATGAAGCACAAAAATGTCATACCATAGCACAAGGGTTCACACATAAGCACTAAAACATAAAAGGAACCAAAACCCATAAAAACCACACTTCCACATGTAATATAATTTTTTAAAACTTCAACAACACCAAACACCATTTCAAAATACCCAAATATGGTTTGAAGGCCATATGGTATTTTATCAAACACCTTACATACATATATATGTAGCCATAACCATGGAAATCCTATAAAAAACCAATTTAAAAAAAAATTCCAATATAGAAAAGACATAAAAACCCATGATAACACACTAAAATATTAAAGAACACATTTATAAATCATTTAGGAAATATTATGCATTCAATGGCATGCCTCAGAAAGGAAATGGATAGAAGCACCTACCTCAACAACATGTGAAAGTGATAAAACTTAAAAAGAAGAAAGAAGGACCAAGAAACAATCCATAGAACCTAACCTAAAAATAATCAACCAACATGTTCCAACCATCACCACGGGGTTTTTACAAGAAGTAACGAATCCATGAAAGATGAAGAAACAAGGAAAAGAAGGAAGAAGAGGGAGAATAAGACTTACCCAAAAAGGAATTCACCAAAAAATTGAAGAAGAAGCACCAAGGATCCAAGGAGGGGGAGAGGATAAAGCCTACCAAGGTTCCAAAGGGGCCACATGAATGAGTGAGGGAGAAAAGGAGAGGATTTGGGTTAAAACCACAAGATGGAAAATGGTAAATTACCATTTTTAAAAGCCTTGGGCAGGATGCATGGTTTGGTCGCCCAGTTTATCAGACTGTATGACTAGCTATATGGACCCATGGGCACTTCTTCCCTAGGATGAATTAGCTCTTGGAGAGGGTTTTATGCATGTGCACCTATATATATGGTTTGTAAATACCCACTATTTAGGTATCATGGTTTGAAGGGGGCTAGCGCATGACCGTGCACCTGACCACGCAGCCTGAACAGAGCCACTATCTGGGTTGTATTGGTTTCCCTTGGCTAGCATATGGTTTCCCCTAACCATGTATCAATCGTGTTCTATACCCATATCCCCCAAACTCCTAATTCTAGAATAAAAACACTCAGGATTCAATCTGAAATCCAAGTTAAAGATCAAGTACCCACAAAAAAATAAAATGAAAAGAAAACCAGGGTCGGGGTGGGATAGTCATAATCGTAAAAAATGTCCCAACATGGTAGGAAAGAGATCCAATTCACAACAACATTGATTGTGTTTATGTGTTTTATCATGATTTTGTATAAATTTAACCATATATTGGATTGTTTTATATAAGATACCCCAAAAAAATTTATTCTATAGCATTTTAAAACCAACATGTATTTCAGTTTTTCATGAAAATTTAATATTTTATATGGGATTATGTTTACCTTTAGAAAGTGTCTTTCACTTTTGAAGATCAAAGATCAAGCATACAAAACTTATTTTGAACCATAAATAATTTTATGATATTTCAACATTAAAGACTAGATCTATTATTAACATGTTCATGTTTTCTCTATTCTTGAAAATCCAACAAATTCCTTTTCTTCATTAAAAATCACTCCTTGTTCCCTAGCATGAATCTCATTCACTTTGAGTGACATTCAAGAAAAACACACACACACACATTACAAATCAATAAAATAGTTTAAACATATCATATAAACTTACAATAAATCGAAGTATTAAAATGTTATTAAAATAAAGCATCTAAATTAATTTTTAAAATACAAGGAATATTATGTAAAGGCATAGCTTAGTTTTGTGTAAAGGTAAACATCAAATTATATAATCTATGTAAAGATAAATTAAAATTGTATAAAGATAATATTTTTAAATGTAATGGTGAAATATGTCTACATAAAGGTAAATTTTACCAAAGATATTAAAAATTTAAGATTCACATAATTAAAACCCAAAAATTATAAATAATAAACATTTAAAATTCGGTGATTATATATAAAATGAATGTTATGGAAATTAATTTAAAAAAATAAAAAACAATTAATGAATTAACAATCTCTCAAATTTCTAACACTAACATTTATCACATCAATATATCACTCTTTCCCATTTATCAATCATTACCATTATATCATATGTAGATATGGCAGATGTTCCTTTGCTCACATTTTAGGACAAACATGTTTCTCATATTATCTTAGAGGACTGTCTTGTTCCTATTCTGAGCATATAAAGGCCATATGACACCCCAGAGACCTGACCACCAAATTAAATGACTTAAATAAAATATTGAATTATAATACATACCCAATATCTTTTAGTTCTAGATTTTTATAGACAAAACATTAACTTACAAAACCCATACCTTTTTCAACCAACATACATTTTTTCCAGTATATAAGCGCCCACTTGATTCATAACAAGTCTTCAAGATCTCCCACAAATTTTCTACACAAGATAATATTTTAGAAATTTTACACTCATTACTTTCCTTATTTACCTGGGTAAAAGGAAACAAATAAGGGGTGAGTTCAAACACTCAGTAAGGGTAAGCATGAGTGATAACAATCAAAGACCATAAGTGAGCATAAGATAAACATATGGGTATGAGAATGTAAGAAAGGAATAAAAACATAAAATATTGAATTCATACCCAATAAAAAATGGATCATGATCCAAGAATCATAGTGCGAGGCTTTAATATAAATAAACCTATAACACCTTGATATTTTGAAACAACACTATGTTCAATAGTGTATACGATACACAACACTGAGCCTAAAAAAACCACAAAATATTAGTATTTAAATATGACCATTATAACCTAGCCATTGAATTAAAAAGTATGAATAGTAATAAAAAAATTATAAAATATATATAAAGTAACTTATGTACACAAATTCATTGATTAATACTTAAGAAATAAGTACTCAATTTTCAGTAAAGTTATTTCATGCATTAGAAATACATTTTCTTCAAAAAAAATTCTATTTATTTTCATGAGAGAATGTTATACTTATTTTTTGGAACTTATATAAATTTTATTTTATAAAAATAATTTCAATTTTTAAATAATAATATCAAAATTATCTTAGGGTGAAATTTTCAGAATTTTTTGAAAAGATTGATTTTCTAGTGAATAGTTAAAAATACTGATTTTTATTGAAAACTGTATTTCTGTTTCAATAATTTAAAAGGTGTTATTTTATTTTAAAATAATTTAAAAGTAAAATTAGTTATATTATTTTATGAATAATCCAATTATGTTTATTGTAATCAATATTATGATCGAATTTGGTATAAAAACTTTTTATACATAAAAGACATTTTTTCTGAAAAAATTGCATTTTGTTGCATTTTGATTTTAAATTAATTACAACCAATTATAGGAATATAATATTTAAAAATGGATTCTATATTTGGAATCATGTGGTTCAAATTTTCTAGATTGTCCCATTTTATTTTTGGTCTATAAGAATAGCCATCGTGGTAAAATTTATCACCTTAGTAAAGGGTAAATCAGGTTAATCTAGGTTAATTCCAAGTGTGTCTTTTCCACCTTATAAAAGGATACACCTTCCTTCAATTAATTACACCACATTGACCAAAATATCTTGATAAAACCCTGAACATTACTGTTCTAAAAATCCTTATACAAGTTTTGGAGGTGGTGGTATCCTAAAAATACCAACCCTGGGTTTCATAAGAAAGGATCTAAAGGAGGTCTCCCTATAAAGAGATAATCATATTACTTACCTCTTTCAATTTACTTATTCTTTTACCTCCTCTAAATCTATGATATCTATCATAAAATAATAAATTTAGTATAATAAATATTCTTAAATTTTATTATTATTATGAGACTATAACGACCCAGGATTTTCATACATGGATATTACATATTTTTAGATGAATATTCATTACATTACACAAACACATGCACTATGGATAAAATAGCTTTTTACAATAGACTATTTGTGATGGGAATTAATCCCATCGCAAATAGTCCGTCCCAGAGGTTATTTGCGACGGGATTTGGGGTCCCGTCGCAAAAAGTAAGGCGCAGTTTGATGCGGTCTACGCACCAAAGCGTGGGAATGTTATTTGAGACGGGGAGATTCCCCCGTCGCAAATAGTGCATCGGTCGGAGGGTATTTGCGACGAGACCTGTCGCAAATACCAGCGGTGGTAAATAGGTTTTTTGCGACGGGATGTTGTCTCGTCGCAAAAAGTGAGTCGGCGGTCAACTATGTTACGATGAGGGGATTCACCCGTCGCAAATAGTGTGTCGGTCGAAGGGTATTTGCGACGGGTCTCGTCGCAAATACCGACGACGGTAAATAGGTTTTTGCGACGGGATGTTGTCCCGTTGCAAAAAGTGTGTCGGCAGGAAACTATTTGCGAGGAGACCCGTCGCAAATACCCTTTTAACCACCGACAGTAATTAATGCTGGCTAAGGTATTTGCGACGAGATACCCGTCGCAAATAGTCCCGTCACAACTAAGCTAACCTATATATACCCCTTCCGTTTTTCTTTCTCTTCCTCTCAATTCTCACTTCCTCTCTCTCTCTAAACTCTATTTTTAGAGTGAATATTTCTGTGAGTTAGTTTTTTACGAAGAAGTTGTGAAGTCATCTACATCAATAAGAGATCAAGTTTAAAGGTATTTATATTTTATTTAATTTAGTATTTATTTTATTTTTTATGTTAATTTTAATTACTGTTGATTAGTTGTAATTAAATTAGATTTAAATTGTTTTGTTATAAGTATTTATTTGTAATAATAAATTGAAATTATTAGTACTAATTCTTAATAATTAGTAATAATTAATAATTATTAACGAAAATTAGTATTGCATATAAATAATTAGCGGTAATTAGTAATTAGTAGTTGTAAATTCTAGTTATTAATAGCAATTAAGGCTAATTAGTAATAATTACACGTAATTAGTAATAATTACTGGTAATTAGTAATAATTAGGGGTAATTAGTAATAATTAGGGGTAATTAGTAATAATTAGGGGTAATTAGTAATAATTAGGAGTAATTAGTAATAATTAGGGGTAAATAGGAATAAGTAGGGGTAAATAGGAATAAGTAGGAATAAATAGTAATAAGTAAGACTAAATAGGAATAAATAGTAATAAATAGTAATAAATAGGAATAAATAGGAATAAATAGGAATAAATAGGAATAAATAGGAATAAATAGTAATAATTAGTAATAATTAGGAATAATTAGTAATAATTAGTAATAATTAGTAATAAATACTAATAATTAGTAATAATTAGTAATAATTAGTAATAATTACTAATAATTACTAATAATTAGTAATAATTAGTAATAATTACTAATAATTAGTAATAATCACTAATAATTAGTAATAAATACTAATAAATACTAATAAATACTAATAATTAGTAATAAATACTAATAAATACTGATAATTAGTAATAATTACTAATAATTAGTAATAAATACTAAGAATTAGTAATGAATATTAATAATTAGAAATAAATAATAATAAATACTAATAAATACTAATAAATAGTAATAAATAATAATAAATAGTAATAAATAGTAATAATTAGTAATAAATAGTAATAAATAGTAATAAATAGTAATAAATAGTAATAAATAGTAATAAATAGTAATAATTTGTAATAATCGGTAATAATTAGTAATAAATACTAATAATACTAATAAATACTAATAAATACTAATAAATACAAATAAATACAAATAAATAGTAATAAATACTAATAAACACTAATAAATAGTAATAAATAGTAATAAATAGTAATAAATAGTAATAAATAGTAATAAATAATAATAATTAGTAAAAAATAGTAATAATTAGTAATAATTAGCAATAATTAGCAATAATTAGCAATAATTAGCAATAATTGGCAATAATTAGTAATAATTAGCAATAATTAGAAATAATTAGTAATAAAAAGCAATAAATAGGAATAATTTGAAATAAATAGGAATAATTAGCAATAATTAGCAATAAATAGCAATAATTAGCAATAAATAGCAATAAATAGAAATAAATAGCAATAATTAGCAATAAATAGCAGTAATTAGCAATAAATAGTAACAAATTGGGATAAATAGGAATAAATAGGAATAAATAGCAATAACTAGGAATAAATAGCAATAACTAGGAATAAATACCAATAAATAGCAATAACTAGGAATAAATAACAATAATTAGCAATAATTAGCAATAATTAGCAATAAATAGCAATAAATAGCAATAATTAACAATAATCAGCAATAATTAGCAATAAATAGCAATAATTAGGAATAAATTAGAATAAATAGAAATAAATAGGAATAAATACCAATAAATAGGAATAAATAGCGATAAATAGGAATAAATACCAATAAATAGAAATAAACAGCAATAAATAAGAATAAATAGAAATAAATAACAATAAATAGGAATAAATAGGAATAAATAGAAATACATAGGAATAATTAGCAATAAATAGGAATAAATAGGAATAAATAGGAATAAATAGGTATAAATAGGAATAAATAGCAATAATTAGTAATAAATAACAATAATTAGGAATAATTAGTAATAATTAGAAATAATTAGCAATAATTAGCAATAATTAGGAATAATTAGGAATAATTAGAAATAATTAGCAATAATTAGCAATAATTAGCAATAATTAGAAATAATTAGCAATAATTAGAAATAATTAGCAATAATTAGGAATAATTAGCAATAATTAGCAATAATTAAGAATAAATAGCAATAATTAGGAATAAATAGGAATAATTAGGAATAAATAGCAATAAATAGGAATAATTAGTAATAAATAGTAATAAATAGTAATAAATAGCAATAAATAGCAATAAATAGCAATAAATAGCAATAAATAACAATATAGCAATAAATTGTAATAAATAACAATAAATAGGAATAAATAGCAATAAATCGCAATAAATCACAATAAATAGGAATAAATAGCAATAAATAGAAATAAATACTAATAATTAGTAATAAACACTAATAATTAGTAATAAATACTAATAATTATTAAATAGGAATAAATATCAATTGCAATAAATAATAATAAATAACAGTCGCAATAAATAGGAATAAATAACAATGAAAATAAATATGAATAAACAACAATCACAATAAATAGGGATAAATAGAAATCGCAATAAATAAGAATAAATAGAAATCAAAATAAATAAGAATTATAATAAATAGGAATAAATAGAAATAAATAGGAATAAATAGAAATAAATAACAATTGAAATAAATAGAAATTGCAATAAATAGAAATTTCAATAAATAACAATTGCAATAAATAGCAATTGTAATCAATAGGAATAAAATAAATTGCAATAAATAGGAATAAATAGGAATGAAATCAATTGTAATAAATAGAAATAAATAGGAATAACTTGTAATAACTTGGCGCAATTTCCAGTGGATTGGTGGCACTCCTTTTGCTCGATGACTCTTCTCCTTTCAAATTTCACCAACTCAAAAAATTATGAAAAGTATGGTTCTACGTATGCATATCCAATCTCATATGAAAGAGTTTGAATATACATTCATAGGACCAAATTTTTCATAATGTTTTCAGGCTGTGGAAATTACAATAAGATAATTCATCGATGAAAAGAGGGCTCTTTTGTTCGACGACTCATTTACTTGCAACTTTCTCACAATGAAATCACAATAAAGAATCTGCTCTGAGGTATGCTTATACATTCTCGTATGAACAAGAATGAATATGCGTACCTCCAACCATATTCTTCATTGTGATTTCAGTGTGAGAAAGTTGGAAGTAAATGATCCATCAGACGAAAGAGTAGCTGTCAATCCACTAGAAATTGTGTCGCCCATAAATAATGATAATTATTAAGAAGTAGTTATAATTATTTATCTTCTTTTTTCAGATAGTGTTTTTATAATTTAAAATTATTCAAAAATAGTAGTGATTTTATATTTTGTAGAAAAATGTGGAACAAGGAAGTCGACAACAATTATTATTAGATGATCGCACTTGGATAAATCAATGCAAAAATCCAAACGATTCTAGTTTAAATCTTATATATATTGAGGGTGTTGAAGATTTCTTATCATTTGAATCATCAAAACCAAAATATGTCTTAAAAGGCACAATAAAGTGTCCTTATAAAAAATGTACTCTGAGAATGTTTGACACATTTGACAAGGTTAGAGGACATCTCTTACGGTTTGGTTTTCAACTAGATTATGCTTTTTGGTATCAACACAGTGAATGTAGTTCTAGAGAAGATACTAATAACTTGATTTCGGATCCATCACAGTTTCAAAATTTAGTACATGATGTTGCAGGTCCATCTGTTCACCAAACTGAAACTCAAGATGATATTGATTTAACTCCTGAGTTGGCCCTATATAAATTTTATGAGTTGTTGAGGTCTGCTGAGGATGCATTATATCCTAGTTGCAAGATAAGAAAATTAGAAGCAGTTGCAAAATTTATGGCTATTAAATCATATAATGCAATGTCAAACAACTATTTTGATCAGATATTTTCTTTGGTTAAAACACTGTTACCTGAAGTAAATGTGTTTCTTGCAAATTACTATGAGAGCAAGAGGCTGGTTCATAATCTGGGCCTTATTTATCATAAGATTCATGCATGTAAAAATGATTGCATCTTATATTCTAGTGAAACTGAGTCGTTGGATAGTTTTCCCACATGCGAACAATCGATATATAAAGAAGCTCAACCAGGGATGTCTGGATCGATTCTTATAAAACAATTGAGATATTTCCCCCTTACACCTAGGTTGTAGCGTTTATTTATGTCTCAGAACACAACGTCAATGATGTCATGACACAAAAATAAGATTTCAACTGATAAAATCTTGAATCATCCATCTGATGGTGATTCATGGAAACATTTTGACCGTCTACATCCGTATTTTGATTTAGAATCCCGAAATGTGCGATTGGGTCTTTCTACTGACGGTTTCTGTCCATTTGGTTCTTATGGTAGTCAGTATTAATGTTGGCCTGTCTTTATAACTCCGTAAAATTTACCTCCATTGATGTTGATGAAGGATCCTTATATATTTTTGACCTTATTAATCCTAAAACATCCAAAAAATAATACTGATGTTTATTTGAAACCATTGATTGATGAGTTAAATTCATTGTAGAGTAATGGTGTTAGTACATATGATGTTTTTATGAAACAAAATTTCATATTAAAAGTTGCATTGATGTGGACGATTAGTGACTTTCCGACATATAGAATGTTATTTAATTAGAGTAAACATAGTCTGAAATCATGTCCTTACTGTATAAAAGACAACAAAGATTTTATACTCATCAATGGAAAAAAACCTTGCTATTTTAACTATCATCACAAATTTCTTACAACCGATCATCCTTTTCAGAGGAACAAATCTCATTTCAGAAAAGGTACAATTGAAAGGGATGAACCTCCAAAAATTATCTCAGGTATAGAGTTAAAATCAATTGTATTTTCATTACCTCCCATCACATTTGGGCCAATAGTAAACCAATAGAAAATTCATGGCTTTGGGAAAGAACATAATTGGATAAAACGAAGAATTTTTTGGGATATACCATATTGGTATGATTTGTTGGTCCACCACATGTTGGATGTAATGCATATTGAGAAGAACTATTTTGATAATTTATTTCATACAGTTTTGGATACACCAGATAAGACCAAAGATACTGTAAAGGCATGATTAGATCTTGCCCAAATTTACAGGTGACCAGAACTTGAACTATTTAAAAACATCAGATCATAGAGGTTAATAAATACAAAAGTAGCTTATACACTATCTAAAGAGAGTCTCTTATTATTTTATCATTGGATTGCAGATTTGAGACTTCCATATGGATATGATTCCAATTTGGGCAGATGTGTTAAGAATGGTTATATTACCAGATTAAAATTCCATGATTGTCATGTTATAATGGAAAGACTTATGCCAATTATATTCAGAGGTTTTTTGAATTCTATGATTTGGGATTCGATAACAGACATATTATATTTTTTTCGAGACATTTGTGCAGCGACAACAGACTACGATGCACTAAGAAAACTAGGAGAAGTTGTTGTTGTAATTATATGTAAACTGGAAAAAATATTCCTGTCGGCTTTCTATGACTCAATAGAACATATGATATTAAATTTTCCACATGAATATAAATGTGGAGGTAAATTACAATTTCTATGGATGTACCCATTCGAGAGATGCATGCAGAAATTGAAGAAAAAAGTACGTAACAAATCATCAGTTGAAGTCTCAATTGATGAAGCTTATTTGCAAGAGGAAATTTCTTTTTTCTGCTCTCATTATTTTGAATCTGAATATCCCTCAAAACACAACCGCATGAGACGGAACAAGGGGAATGTTGATGACTAAATGGAAATCAATTATCAGTTTTTAATCAACCAAATCTTGGATTTGGTGGAGTTCATGAATGATGGATTTCAGATGATGAACATCACAGAGCTCATACATATGTTCTGCTCAACTATGAAGAAATGAAATCATTTTTACTGTGAGTGATTCTATTAATTATTCTATAATTTATGTTACAATATGTAAACTTATTTTATTTTTAGGTTATATGATAATCATATTAAGAAACAACTTCCACAAATTACAACAGCTGCTCTTGAGGAACGCAGAAAATTTGTTTTCTCAATGGTTTCAAAAACTGGTAACATAAATTATTGATGGTTTAATATCAATTCAGTTTATTATTTATTATATTGATAATTGTTTTAAAATTTTTTAGGTGTCACAACATGCTGATAAAATTGATAAGCTACTGTGTATATTGAGTAACCCACCATCCAAAATGGTTAAATCTTATAATGAATATGTTGTAAATGGTTTTCGATTTCATACACATGCATACAGGGAATAAAAAAAACAATGAACAATGGAGTTTTCTTGAGAGGATCACATCATAGAGAAATTGAAGTTGAATTTTACGACATTCTAGATGAAATTATTGAGCTGTGTTATCTAGGACATAATTACATAATGATGTTTAAATGTCGGTGGTTAGATACTGAGAGAGGATTTCATATTCATCTGACTCATGGAATCATCTATAGTAAATATAAAAGTCTTCTTGCGGTAAATGGACCATTTTTACTATCTCAACAGGTATATCAAATTTATTATGCAAAGTACTATGCTACTTCAAGAGACTTGAGTGATTGGTGGAGCATAATAAAAATGAAATCTCAGGAAAATCAGTTTACTCAAACTGAATGTGGTTCCCTTGAAGTGGAAGGAATTGAAATTTTTCAAGAGAATACTCAAAATCCATCTTTTTTCACAAAGAGACATGAATATCGAAGATGACACCCCACAATTAAGGATCGATGGTGACAAAGATGTTAATGATGTTACAAATGAATTTGAAATGACAAGAGATGATGAAAATGAAACTCATATGGATATTGATGATGCTAAAGAGGAATATGAAGACATTGACATTGTCATATATGAAGATGATGATGAAGGTGAACATTGACATAGTTAAATGATGGTTATAATCATAACTAATATATATCTATATATAATAGTTGTTTTCAAATATCTGCTAAAAACAATCATTTTGTGTTTTAGATGGACCCTGATCTATTCCGTGAGTTGTAGAAGGATGATATACCTTTGGATGAGGGGGATTTTGGATCATCTAACCCTCAGTCTACTGGCGGTTCAAGGGGTACGCAGATGGGGTGCGGTCTTATGCAACTGATGATTCTTGACCCTATCTCCAAGCAACGTCTATGTCTTCGCTTCGATCCACGCACATGAAGGTATGATAAACTATATATTTTAGTTAGCTTTAATTTATTTATTTATATATATAATAATTGTTTGATTATTTATTCTTTTTTCACAGTTTTGCGCATGTAGCTATTGGATAGGGGAGCGCTATCTTGTGCAATTATTTTTCTCAGCTATGGATCACATGGGAACATATTCCCATTGATGTGCGACTTAGAATGTTCAATCATTGGTTGGTACGTAAATAAATAATATTTATTTTGAAATTTATTTTATTAATAAATTGATATTATAAATTATTTGCAGGGTTTATGGTATCCCATCGATGATAGCAGGCATGATGTTATCCACACAGCATGACATGTGTCTATGTGTGACCGTTTCTATCAGTTTTTGAAAAATTTGAGAAGGACGACCATTAATAAAGTAAGAGTGATAGAATTTGATGAGTCGTATAGAGCCTACCAACCAGAGTACATTTCATCTCACATTTGGGATGGATTATGTTTACACTGGTTGGGTGGTGGATTTCAGAGGAGATCTTCAGTGGGTAGACCGAACCGGGGGAGACAGGAGGTGATGCATCGAGCTGGTAGCCGTACATTCATTATGCATAGAGAGCATCTGGTAAGTATCTTTTTTAAATATTTTATATAAATTTAAATAAAAACAGTTTATTTTATATTTTTCTAGGAAGTCGAGCATCCTGATATTATGGAGTACGACGTTTATCAGAGGATGTACAATGATCCAGCTATTGGAAAGATTAGAGGTGATCACCAGCGTCAGATTGTGGTTAGTATTATTTTTTTAGTTTGACAATTAACTGCATATAATATTTTCACAATTTTAATTTCAAATTGGAATTGAAGGAGTCATATGAGGCTGCAACCTCTTAGAAACAGGCTGAGAGTCAGGACGAGATGACTGATCAGACCAGTGCCCACCATTTCAATGAGGCAGCATGGATGTAGGCAACTCAGTATGGCTTTGAGAAGGGCTGAGTAGTTGGTATCGACTCTGATTTGACTCCTGATACTTATTATGGTACTACTGCGATGTCGGTGTCCAGCTCGAGAGGAGCTAATGGAGAGGCATCATCTTCTGCCTCACAGTATTAGGAGCAGTTGCGAACTTATACCGAGCTTATAGAGAGTTTTCAGAAGTAGCATGAAGAGATGCGTTAGCAGCAGTAGTACGAGGAGGATATGCATCGATGGTAGCAACAGCAGCAGCAATAACAGCATCACGAGAAGATGGAGTACATGCACCGTTTGACTCATAGTTTAGGGATGGAGTTTCATCCACCATCTCCGACAGCTCATCCACCATCTCCGACAGCTCCTTCACCTCCTCTAGAAGATGACCCCCAATGATATTTTTATGTTAAAAATATTTGAATTCAAGATTTGTTGTAATATGAACTATTTACAGTTTCTGTCTTTTATATTGGTGCGAATATTGCATAATTTTTATTTTTTTTATTTTTAATATTTTATTATTTATTATTAGTATTATATTTTTTAATATTTTTTTATTTTACTAATAATAATAATAATAATATTTTATGATATTTTATATTTTTTTATCAATATTAAAAATTTTAACATTTTATTATTTTTTTATTATTTTAATAATATTAATATTATTTTTTCATTAATCATAATTTTATTAAATATATTTTTTTTAGTATTATATTTTTTAATGTTTTATTATTTTAATAATAATAATAATAATAATTGATGATTTTTTATATTTTTTTGAGAATATTGAGAATATTTATATTTTTTTATTATTTTAATAATATTAATATTATTTTTTCATTAATCATAATTTTATAAAATATATATATTTTACTTTGTTTAGTATTTGCGACGGGACTTGTTGCGATGAGAGCCTGTCGCAAATAGTTTAAATATATATTAAAAAAAAGTATTTACGACGGGCCCGTCGCAAAAGGTTTTTTATATATAATGTATATAATCGGAGACTTATTTGCAATGATCCCATTGAAAAAGGTTTATATAAATAATGTATATAATCGGAGGCTTATTTGTGATGGGGCCCATCGTAAAAAATAGTATTTGCGATGGTATTTTCTGCAACGGGCTATTTGCGACGGGGCCCTGTCGCTAAAGCTTATTTGCAACGGGATCCCGTCGCAAATACCCCGATTCTAATACCTCTAATTCTAGTAGTTATTCCCTAGGACTGTAATCGTTTAGTGCCTTTAGAAACTTAGAACACAAACTTTTAGTCTGGTGAATTATATTCAATGTTTCCCAAAAATATATTCCCCTTTAGTAATCCTACTTAAAACCTTTCCTCATAACTTGAGGATAGGAAACATAAGAAAGGGTGAGATTAGATTCTAAATAAGAGTAAAAAAAGGAGATACATAAGAATAATATAAACATAAGGGTATGAGAAAATAAACATAACATTTTAAGATCATACTTTAAATGTCAAGGATCATATACATTAATCATGGCATAAATATTGACAGTTCATAAGACATGAATCATAAGGGAGTCAAGAGCGTAAGTCATGAAATCATAACATAAGAATAAGACATTGAATTGTGGGAGACACATAAACATATAAAATTATTTCCATAGTAGTCAAGGATTATGAAAAAGGCTATCTTAGTGGAATGGGTTCACTCCCCAAACCATATTAGTGTTCAAGGTTCACTCCCAAGACCATCTTAGCAAACACATTCCTTCAGTGAACTGGGTTCACTCCCCATTTCTTCCATGTCTATCTTATGAGATATAAATCTTTACCCAATTCATTCTAGAGATATATAGGTCTCACCCATCATTGAATGAAATCATACATATGTGTGCCACAAGATCATAATAATTAATCATATCACAACCCATGAAATGAAATGGGTGTCGTAAATATTTTATCAAATCTTAACATTTGGAAAAAAGATAGGTTTCATAATCATAGCACAACTTGTGAAAGGAAGCATTTTTTATAAGAATATAACCCATGGAAGAGAAATGAGTTTCATAAACATCATTCCAACAAAACTTAAACCATTTATATAAAGAATATGAATGGTACCCTTGGATAATATCCCCAGTAAGGAATGTGTAACACCAATAAATTTCATATTAGATGGGAAATAATTTTTTAAGATATTTTAAAAACATTTAATGTGGAAAATATCCTTTCCTCTTAGAAAAAAAAATGCTTTTTAAATCATAAAACACTTAGGAAACCTTTTTCTTTGAAAATAACCTTAAAAACCTATAAATCAAGATTTTAAAACATAAAAAAATATTTGAAATCCTTTTAGTTGAAAATTAGCTTAAAATTTAATTTTAAAAAAATATTATGGATTTTTTTAGAAAATATGATTTTTGAATAAAACAAATTTCCAACTGAAGATAAATATGGTCATATTTTCTTAAAAACACTTTCTTAATTATCTTAAGTACCAAATAGTAAAAAAATGGTTCCATTACTTGAATATATCATGAATAAGCATAGGAGAATAAATTTCAAAATAATTTATTGAGATATGGATCATAATATTTCATCAATGGAAGTATAAACATAAACAATCCTAATAAATGATGAGATTGTTGCAATAAACTCTTACAACTTTGGTAATATTGAATAATAAACCCCATGAAAGATAAATAATAAAATAGATATGTATATACCCATAAATTTAATTATAAGGATCATATAATATATTAATGGGTAGTAAATACACCGCATAAAATAAATGAGTGGTGAATATGGCATAAGTCTCACATAAATAAAAGCGAGACTAGAAATCCCCTTAACTTAAGTCTTGAATTCCTTCGTACACATTCAAACCTCATGTATAAAAAATATAATTTTATTATAAATATACCATATAAAAATATTCATATATATAATACCATATATTATTTACTTATGACTTTATATTACTTTCTTATTAACAATTTCATGTTAAATTTATGTTTCGAGTAATAACCGCTTTGTTTTTCGTACATGTTTTGACTTGTTATTCTTAGTCCTCTTACTTAGATCACAATTTAATCATCTAAGTAATGATAAAAATGATATTAATATCATATATATTCAGTATATATGTATTTATGGTGATTTATAAAATTTATAGGTAGAAAATGAAACACACCGTTCATGGAGACGGTAGGCCGTACGTACACATGAACGCTGTTTTCATTTTCTTGTCGGATCAAATAAAAAAAAGAATATTATATATTATCACTAAATAATAATTTTTATGTGATATATATCACATAATTTTATTAAAATCACCCTTTACACATTCCATGTAAAGAATTAATAAATCACATCGCTTCACGAGGCGGTAGTTCACCGTACACACAAACGACATTATCGTATTCCCACAAAATGAAAAGCATGAAGATATGTGTGATATAAAAATTATAAAATCATAATAAAATCCTAAAAATAATATATATCATATATAAACTATAAATAAATCATTATTTCTAACCTAAATGTGGTAATGGAAGAATGAACAACATCAGTTTGCGAGGCGGTAGTCCATCATACACATGAACGATGACTGCGTATCCCATTTGATTGAAGTGTGTGAAGTTGTAGATAATAACCTTAAATAAAAAAATATAAGTATATATAAGATATTGAGGTTATTATATAAACATACAATAAAAATAATTTAATGGGTTTAAGGAATAAATAAAACAAAAACATTTGTTGATGAACGTTACCTCCTCTTATGGTATCTCCTTTTGGTTTGCACTAAAGGACTTCCTTGGTTGAATTTTTTCCCAAAGTAAGGATTATAGTATGAAGAGAGAAAATTTGGGAGGGGATTTGAATAGGTTTTTGAAAAACCAAATATGTTTTTAAGTGTGAATAAAAGAGAAGAAGATGTTCCCTTTTATAAGAGAGGAGAGAGGCACTCTTGGAATTTCTCAAAATATTAAATTAATATAAATTAATTTTCTATTACAAAAGGAACCAAAATGATTTATTTAGAATATAGGATTATTATGGGTAGAAATAAATTTATACAATGAAAACTATACATATTTTTACTCTCTTAATCCTTATCTTTTGGTTTTAACCCTTATTTAACCCCTTTTATTCTTATTGTGACAATATAGATTTTTACTCTTTGTGGGTTAATATTGATAGTATATAATTAAAAAATAATCATAAATGGATCATGTATAAAATTTTAAACATTATAAGAATCATTTTTTTGAATTTAATATTTTTATGAATTTTATATAATTTTATAAAATATAATTTATTTTGACTTTTAAAACATATCAATGCAACAAGATATCTTAAAAAATACTATTTTAACATATTAATAAATTTTCAAGTTAATATATACATTTTTTATGAAATTAATTGTCTCAAATTATATTTATTTTAATATTTTTCATATCATTTATTTGATATTTCTATTAGCAAAGTAATTACTACATCACTATTATGAAAGGATTTAAGGTAATTATTTATGCACTAAAAATTACAAATAAATTTCAATGATTAAGATAAATATTTTATATTTTAAAATAATATTTATTGTCTAAGATATATTATGGATGAACACATATTAAAAATGTTATACTTATTAAAAACATTAGTATGACAAGTTTGACTTTTCTTAAAATAAAATACTATAAGAGGATTAAATTCATCCAAGTGGATCCAAGAGGTCATAAATTATTCCCAAGGATTATTTTAGTCAATTATAACTCATAAAATAAAGTTAGTAGAAGTTTTAGGTTAATTTTATAATATTTATAATATTATTTTTACTCTTAATTACTTGATTTACCCTTAACCGTGGTAATAAAATTACTAAGTTTACTATTCATATTATCCAAAAATAAGAGACATAATTAATAAATTTTTAACTTATGATTAAAAATATTGAATAATTTTTTAAAAATAAAAAACACATAAGTAGATAAAATTAACTTAAAATTAATCTCATAGATGGGGCGAGAAGGCAGGTTTTTAAAGTAAAAACATTAAAAAGTTTACTAAGTTTTTATATCTAAATTCAATATAAAAATAATTAAAATAACCTAAATTTGATTAATGAATTTATAATTTAAATATTTTTACTTTAAAACCAATTAAAAATATAATTTAACATTATATGTTATTTATATAAAAATACAATTTTCAATTAAAATCTAGTACGTTTCACTATTCATTAAAAAAAATATTCTCATAAAAATAAAAAAATCACACTAAACTAATTTTGATATTAATATTTCAAAAAATAAGTTTATTTTTTCAAATAAAATTTATAAAATTGTCAAAATTTTGTTTTAAAACAGGTTTTCCATTAAAAGACGACAAGATTGCCTTTCAGAAGAATACAACTTTTTATACTTAAAAATGGATTTGTTCTTATTTTATGACTATAATACTCATTGGATGAATTTTAAAACATTTAATTTAATATATATTATATAAATTTCATTAAGATCATTCACTAATAGTGATAAATTTACTAATACAAAACAAATTTGTGGGAATGAAAATAATTTTTCATAAAAAACACATCCTTTATTTTCAATTGTTTTTTATCTTCATTTATAATTAATTGGTCACCAAATAATTCATTTTATAAAAACGTGTAAACCATATTTTCATAATTCAGTTAATAATTTTCATACCAATCTTTCTAATTGCTGGTTTATAACAATAACATTTAAATAATAATATTTAGTTGTTCGTTTAAGCTCGATGTGGCGTATCATGTACGCCATCAAACATAGAGTCATCTTATTAAAATATAGGAATGTTACATTCTAACCCACTTAAAATGAATTTCACCCTCAAAATTCATCTGGTTCATTAAAGTTTTAATATATAGAAACACACATCGTAAAACTGAATATTAAATATTCCTTTAAAAAGGGAAAGTTAGAAAATTAAAGATTACCCAAAGTAATTCATTAATAGGTTTCCACATAGGATAACATAGTCGAAAAGTGGAAACATGGACATATAAGAGAAAAATAACTATCTAGTTCTGATGGAGAGTGATAGAGAACATAATTATTATAAATTTTACCATAAAAAAATTATAAATCTGTGATGATCTAAGGGACCATTTTATTCATTGGAAATAAAGGTACTAGGATAATTTTTTTTATTTCAAGATACTTTTCCTAAATTTGAAGAATTTTCACAATAATATATACCTGATCTCATTACATTTTATAAGCACAATATCAACCATTGATTATGACTTAATCAATTTTCCACTTCATCTCTTACTCTAAGAAATGAAGATAAAATTGTAATGCTTGGAGAACTAGTGAATCATAAGATCTATAATGGTATGACAAGTAATTTATTCAATATCTAGTTATCATTATAACAACATGGTTAGTTATGGTTATCCAATACACATAAATCTTTACATGGTTAAATAATACAATAATCTCTAAAACCTCATCCAAAGTTCAATGTAAACAATTTCATAAATGGTTAACCTTTTGACCCTTATAAAAGATGAAAATACAAAATTTTATAAACAAGGTCACTAAATTTCTCAAAATTATCTTAACATTAACCCCTATATATATCATAAGTTACCTCTTGATTGTCACTTACCAAACATGTGAATACCTTAATCATGTAATCTTTTAAAATATGGTAATAACCTTAATTACCATAAATCCTATTGAAAACATGCATGCATCCTTATTATTAATAAATATTATTAGATATATTCCTTAAATAAAAAAATGTTATAAAATCCATCCATGATAGCGTGAACCACTTTTTCAACAAGTCATTAATCAATACTATCCAATTTAATTTATCCAAATCAATCATATTTTTATCCCAACATTATCATCTCAACATTAGGAACATATTAAGGGTTACTTTCCCTTAATCTTGTTTTTACATAAAATATGCCCTTTCCATTAAATCAATTTTATAGGTCATAAGTAACATTCAACACATTCTTTCAAATATTTAATGAAAAACTAATACAAAACAATCCTTATATATTTTACAATTATTAATTATTGAATCCATATACATAAATACTTCAATCCTTCCACTTAAATGATTGTCATGGAATATTTCCTTCCATGGTCTAGAAGTAATTTTTTTGGGGTTAGGGCATTGAGTTTGGAAATTCACATGTTCTCCACAAATAATACATTGAACTACTTGGAAAATTTTCACTCTATGACCCTTTTTTCCACACATATAACATCTTCCCATTCATTTGAAATAGTCCTTCAAGTTTTTATTTATAAGGGCCCTGGCACCAATAGCTCAGATCTGGTGCCTTACTTTATAACATTGGTATGATTACAAGGAATCAAATCCTGAAGGACTAATCAGTTTAGAAGTTTTGGAAACCATATTACATACATTAACTTTACATTACAATTTTAAAGGAAAATCAGCATAGAGATTCCATTAGAAACATCCATAACTCCTAGATTATCCCTGCAAGTCATTCATAATATTCATCTTCACATACTGGGGAAAAATAAAACATAAGAAAGGGGTGAGCTCAGATTCTTAGTAAGGGTAAGTAATAAAATATAAGCATAAATAATAAGGCATGTTGAATAACTAAAAGTATATATACTATTAAAACATAATATTGAACATAATATAACATGAATAAAAGTTGATTAAATAACCCCATAACAAAACATAACCATGGGTATTCTACTAGTTGAATAGACACATGGACTATCAATTAATAGTTTTATAATGAGGTAATTCATAATGTGGGACATCATAACCATACCGTCAAGGCCTCATTCTAAGACAATATATAAACGGGTAAAAACTCAAACTAGTTTGTCTCATGAGAACTACTGATACATCGAGGGGCTATAGATAGCCCCACCCAAAACTTACTAATTCCAATGAATTCCTCATATGAAATGGGTGTAACATAATCAACATATACATTTATATTGAAGTTAACATATTAAATGTAAATATATTTCCCCAATCAGTAAACATAATCACTAAACATTCAGAGTAATACAGTGAATGGTACCAAGATAGAACATCCAAAATCAAAATAATCCTAAACCATTCAATAAAATATGATATTTTATATCATAAAATATTAATCCCAATTAAGAATAATAATCAACAAGTGTGTTGAAAATAGATGAAAATACTCTTATAAAACCGTCGAGGAATTCTTGAGAGAAATACACTTTTTTACTTTGAAAAGAAGAGTTATTTCGGGAAAATCTTTGTATAAAAATAGAAATAAAAGAAGATATTTTTTCATTAAAAAATTAGTGATTTTAGAAAAATAAAGGTTTATTAAAACATATTATATATGGTACTTGAAAATGGGTAAGAATTCAAGACGTTCCCTTTAATCGGGCTTGCATATCTGGAAGAAATGAGAAGGGAACCTTGTAAAACATTTTTTATCCAATAAAAGAATAATCAAATAATTTGGATATATGATTTTGGAACACAAATATATATAATTTATAATAATTACATAAAAATAATGAATAATTACATCTATATAGAGGAATAAATCATAACCCAAATGAAAATGTAGGTTTGGGAAGAAAACCCTTACCATATGTCCAAATGTGTTCTACACTTGACCATAAGGTCCTAGAATATGAAATTATACTCATTAATAATTTATTTCAGAACCTATTAGACATGTATATAGTTTATTATAATTTTATTAAGTTAATTTATGGACTTTTTGATAAGTTATAAGATTGAATTATGTTGTTTCAGAGTGTTTGTTTCCTTGATATTCACGATCAGTTCGCTTGATTATTAGTAATGAAGTTCATGTAAAATGGGTATAATTACCAAGAATTGTAATTTCCTGATATTAATGAAAAAAATTGTAATTGGTATTATTTATTATTTTGTTTCCATATATGAGGTTGAATCATTAGATAACATGTTAATGACAATCGTTTAGCTTAATTTTAGCGTTTTTCAATCACAATGATCTAGTATTATTTTATTAATTAACATCACATGTATATAATGCTTTCAGAAAATTAAATAATATATAATACATATTTTATAATATATTTTAACCATAAAAATGGTTTCATGATAATCCTTGAAGGATAAATTGGAGAATGAAAGTTCTCCATTTGTGAAGGTTGTAAATCTACCCTCCCGTACGATGATTTTGTTTTAAAAATAAAATAGAGAGAGAGTAAAGAGATAAATAATGGATATTACATTAACATGATATTATTATAGTATATAGATGATACTGGACTTATCATTATCATTTGTACAGAGGGGGGAGAAGAGGACAAGCAAATAAAATAAATTGAAATGAAATTAAACGAAAAAGGAAGAGGATTTACCTCTCGAATTCTCCTCTTTGAGAACCTCTTTAAGGCACCTTTGTTTGGCCTTTTGTTGTGAAGATAACCTCCTAGAAGTAAAGGAGAGACTTGGGAAGAGGAATTGGGCATAATTTGGAAAATCTTCAAGGCTTAGAGGTGTGAGGAGGAGTGGTGGTGAGGGGTGATATTCATAGTGGGGGAGATAAGTGGTTTTTGATTATTTAATTCATTTGTTTATTATTTTGGCACAAGACTATGAATAGCTTAAGAATTATCACCAAATATATTAAAATAATAAATATAAGTTCAAGATTATGGTTATTACATCATTCATGACTCAAGGAAAAGTGTATTTAACTTGTAATGTATTTATACCATAAATTACCATATTTTACTGTTCACCAAAAATTTTAGTATTTCAAAAAAATCCAAAAAATTCACCTTAACCATTTTTTGACCTTTAGAATTCAAAAATAAATTCAATTTTATGAAAATAATTTTCTAAATATGAGAAATTTAATTTTTTAATTAAAATCATCATTTACTAAAAAAAATAGATTTTAAAATTATAACTCAGTTTATAACACTTTGAAAAATTAACTATGGTCCCATAAAATTATCATAAAATAAAAATAAAATAAAAAATTAATTTATTAATTCATTTTATGAAATTAAATTTTATTTTAAATTATTTTATTAATTATAAACTTGTAATTAAAAATTTATGACTTTTAAAAATACTAACACTTAATTATTAATTTTTAAAATATTCAATTATACTATTATTATATCATACATTAATTTATAAGATGCTTAAATTTTATTTATACATTCATGGGTGAGGTTACTATTCATTTGGCCAATTTACTATTCATAATGGTCAAGTTACTATTCACAAAAAAATTAAGTTGATCCTATTAGATGCTAAATATCTTACTGATCACAACAGTTTATATACATTTTTCTAAATTCAATTCACAGAAGCGAAAAAATTACGTTTAATGCTAATCTCATAAGTTTTGCGAGAAGGCGGGTAAAAAGAACATTCAAAAGTTCAATAAGTCTTTATATTTAATTTCAATATAAAAATGATTCCAATGATCTACATTGGATTAATATATGTATAATCTATTTATTGTGACTTTAAAAATAAATTTAAATAATAATAATTTTTTAAATTAAAAACACAATTTTTAACTAAAATGCAGTATTTTTCAGTATTCATCAAAAATGAATATTCTCAGAAAAATACTAAAAATTCACCATAATTTAATTTTGACAAAATAATTTTTATTTTTAAAAAAATTATATATTTCATTATGAATATGTTTTATTTATGTGAAGCCATTATAAATAACATTTAATAGTAGTTATTACTATTAATATTACTATATTTAATGGCTAGGTTATAACTATTATAGTAACAAAGTGTTGTTTTGTTGAGACTTAGTGTTGCGTTCATTACATTCTATATTAAATTTATTTGTAAATCTTTGGGGTGTTATATTCTTACCTCCTTCAATAAATTATGTCCTCACAATTTGATATTTCACTTTAAAAAATAGAGGTTTATTTTTGAAAATTCTTTTATGGAAAACCCACATCAGAAATAAGGTTAATAAAATATATTCTTAATAAGATGGAAATGAAAATGTATAGTTTATCACAAAACTACGTATTTAAATAGGATAACACTTGTTCAAAGTGAAAATATAGAAATGGAAGAATAATCTAACCATCAAGTTTTGATGAAAAGTGATAGAGAACATGGTCATTAGAATGTTAACCATCACAAATATGTAAATTCATGATCAATTAAAAGACCTTTGATTTCTAAAAAATAAAGTTACACAGATAATGTTTTTATTACAAAATATTTTTCCTACAGTTGAGAGATTATTTTACTATACATATATGCTCTTGAAAAAAAAAATAATTTATTTCTTTCCATGTCATAATACCATTCTTTGGTTGTGATTTGATCTATCTCCACTTCATTTCTTAAATCTATAGATGGATATTTGAGACAATTTTTTGTACCAGAAGCACTTTTATAAATCATAAGATTCACAATTCATTCCTTTAGTGTTTAAATGTTTACTAGAACCAAGATGGTCAGCACATGTTATCCAATATTATAAATCATAATTTGATCTTAATCAATAATATTCCTTAATCTATTTCATATATAGTAAAACTCAAGACTCATCCAAAACATGTATTTCCAAAATCAAAGACCAAAAATTTAGAAGGAAGGTCACTAAATTTCCAAAATCAACTTAAATTAAGATTCCAAAAATAATTTATCTCTTATTGTCACATAATAAATATATGAATACCTTAAACTCCTTTAAACATTTATGAAAACATGCATGCTCCCAAGAGTAAAATCTCATTTTGTCCTTAAATCTGAATATCTAATAATTCCAACATAAAATAAACCATCATATCACTATCTAGGTTCACGGTCACCAATACTTTCTCAAAAATATATATTTATTATTATCTCAAACATCAAACACATATATAGGGTTATCTTTCCAAAGTCATGTGTTTTCAAAAATATATGCCTACAATAGAATCACTTCTCTTGATTACTAGTGCTATTCAGCTCATGATTCCAATATCTTAAAGAAGAAGTACTGTATTATAATCCTTATATATCTCATAATTCTTATAATAAGAATATCATAACATAGTTCCTGAATAACAAAAACAAATACATTAATTATTCTACTTTGACTGTAGTAACATCATAATCTTGAACTTGATCCCTTTACTTTTTATGATCTATATTTCCTTGATGCTTGGGACATTCATTTATATAGTTTCCCATATCCTCACAGTTGAAGCATTGAATATTGGAAAATTCTTTCCTTCTCTTGAAATTATGATCATGGTGTCATTTTTTTCTACAATTTAAGAAAACTCATTTTCCTCTAAATTATATACCATGATGTTTCCTTTCACAATTATTACATGTGGGAAAATAATTCTTTCCCTTCTCCCCTTTATATATTTTTTTTCTAGCTTCCGTATTCTTTCCTTGCTTCCCTTTAAAACAATAAGACCTGGATAATTATTTCTCTACCTTTTTAGAACACAATATTATTTCCTCATATGATGAAAATATTTTTGTGACTACTTGCCTTAAAAATATTGGCTTAAAACTATCGAAGAAATGATCATTCTTACTCTTTAGACTATATACATTGATGCGGTTCCCATTGCTTCCGCTATAAGAAATTTCTAAACAATGGCATACACTAGATTGGTTCATAACATTATGAAACTTAATATATAATCCCACAACTAGTGAAATAATTAACATAAATTGAAAGATTTATGTGTAGTTAACCTCATAATTATAAACATGGTTTCTTTGGGGACATATTTACTTTTACATACTTCATAATGGTTTATAAATAAAATGTGAATTATCCTAAGCATATCCCCTAGGAGTGTCAAACCAGGTGCACAGTAAGACCCGTTGTCATGTACCAGGTTATCCCAAGCCAAGCCCATAACACCTTTTCAGAGTTGTTACTCCTAGGTACATCTGTTTCAGAACTATGTCCACTTGTAGTATCCAAACATGGATTTATTTCTAGGAAGACCCACATAATCACCACCAAATTTTTTGGATGATCTTCTATAATTATCCTCAAATTATATCTTAGGGTTACATTCTATAATCTATGTTTTCTAAATATATTTTCCAAGGTTTATACTAAACTTCCTTAGATACCAACTGTAAGAACCATGAACCCAATAGTCTGGAACCAATGCCCTACTTTATTACATTAGTATGATTACAAAGAATCACATCCCGAAGGACCAATCAGTTTGGCAGTTTTGGAAACCATATTATATACATGAACTTTACATTACAAATTTAAATAAAAAAATATATAGAGATTCTATTGGAAATATCTATAACTCCTATATTATCCCTACAAGTCATTAATAATATTCATCATTGCATCTTGGGGAAAAATAAAACATAATAAATGGGTGATCTTATATGATCAGTAAGAGTAAGTAATAAAATGTAATCATAAATAATAAGGCATGGTGAATAACTAAAAGTATACATGCCATTAAAACTTAATCTTGAACATAATATGACAGGAATAAAAATTGATTAAATAATACCATAATAAAACATACACATGGCTATTATACTATTCAAATAGCCACATGGACTATCAATTACTAGTTTCATAATGAGTGAATTCATAATGTGGTACATCATAACCATACCGTCAATGCCTCATGCCAAAACCATACATAAACAGGTAAAACCCCCAACTAGTTTGCTTCATGAGACCTATCGATGCACTGAGGGGATATAGTGGCCCCCACCCAACACTAACCAATTACAATTCATTCCTCACATTAAATGGGTGAAACATAATCAAAATATACATTCATATTGAAACTAACATATAAAATTTAAATAACTTTCCCCAATTAGTAAACATAATCACTAACCATTCAAAGTAATATGGTGAATCATACAAAGATATCATATTCGTAGTCAAACTAATCATAAAACATTAAATAAAATATGGTAGTTTATATCATAAAATATTACTCCCAAATAAAAATAATAATCAATAAGGGTGTTGGAAATACATCAAAATACTCTTATAAAATCGTCAAGGAATTCCTGAGAGAAATACTCTTTTTACTTTTCAAAGAAGAGTTATTTTAGAAAAATATTTTCATAAAACCATAAATTAATTAAGATATTTTTTATGAAAAAAGTAATACTTTTAGAAAAATAAATGTGTCTTAAAATATAATATATATGGTACTTGAAAATGGGTAAGAAATTGAGACATTCCCTTTAATCAGGCTTGCATATCAGAAAGAAATGAGAAGAGAACCTTGTGAAACATTTATTATCCAATGAAAGAATAATGAAATGATATGTATATATGATTTTAGAACATATATTTATAATTTAGAATAATTATATAAAAATAATTAATAATTTCAGGTGTATATAGAAAGAAATCATAACCTAAATGAAAATGGAGGTTCAGGAAGAAAACCCTTACCTTATGTCCGAATGTGTTCTACACTTAACCTTAAGGTCCAAGAATATGAAATTATACTCATTAATAATTTAATTCATAACCTATTAGACATGTATATAGTTTATTATAATTTTATTAAGTTCATTTATGGCCTTTCGATACGTTATAATATTGAATTCTGTCATTTTAGAGTGTTCGTTTCCTTGATTTTCATGATTGGTTCGCTTGATTATTAGTAATGGAGTTTAGGTAAAATGGGTATAATTCTCCATAATTTTAATTTAATGTTATTAAAGAACAAATAAAAGTGTAATTGGTATTATTTATATTTTTCTATATATGAAGATGAATCATTAGATAACATGTTAATGATAACCGTTTAGCTTAATTTTAGCGTTTTTTCGATCACAACGAACTAGTTTTGTTTTATTAATTAACATCATGCATATATAATGGTTCAAGAATATTAAATAATATATTATACATATTTTATAATCTGTTTCAACCATAAAAATGGTTTCATAACTAGCTTTTAATGAGTAATTTAAAAACTAAAGTTCGTCGTCCACAAAGGTTGTAAATCGACATCTCCCAGATGATAATTTCATTTTTAAAATAAAATAGAGAGAGTAAGGAGATTTATCATGGATATAAAATTAACATGATATAATTATAGTATATATATAAGATACTGGAGTTATCATGATCATTTTGATAGATGAGGTGAGGAGAGGATAAGAAAAGAAAATAAATTGAAATAAATTAAAAGAAAAAGAAAGAGGATTTACCTCTTGAATTCTCCTCTTTGAGAACCTCCTTAAGGCACCTTGGTTTGGTCTTTTTTTTGTGACTAGAACCTATTGGAAGTGGGGGATAGACTTGTGAAGAGGACTTGGGTAGAAGTTGGACAAGCTTAAAGGCTTATAGGTTTGAGGAGAAGTGGTGTTATTTATAGTGGAGGAGAGGGGTGATTTTTGAATATTTAATTCAGTTGTTTATTATTTTGGCTCAATACTATGAATAGTTTGATAATTATCACCAAATATATTAAAATAATTAAGGTAAGTTTGATATTATAGTGCTTACATCATTCATGACTCAAGGAAAATTGTATTTAACTTATAATGTATTTATACCATAAATTACTGTATTTTACTATTCACCAAAATTCAAATATTTCAAAAAAATAAAAAAAATTAAACCTAACCATTTTTCGATGTGTATAATTAAAAAATTAACTCCATTTTATGAAAATAATTTTATAAATATGATAAATTTAATTTCTTAATTAAAATCATCATTTACCCAAAAAATAGATTTTAAAATTATCACTGATTTTATAACACTTTGAAAAATCAACTAAGGTCTCATAAAATTATCCTAAAATCATAAGAAAAAATATATTAATTTATGAATAAATTTTATTATTTTTTAAAGTAATTTTATTAATTATAAACTTGTAATTAAATATATACGACATTAAAAAATACCAACACTTAATTATTAATTTTCAAAATATTCAATTACTTATACTATGATTATATCATACCTTCATTTATAAGATTCCAAAATTTTATTTATACATTCATGGGTGAGATTACTATTCATTTGGCTAATTTACTATTCATAAGGGTTAATTACTATTCATAAAGGTAACAATACTATTTCAAAGGGTTAAGTTACTATTCACCAAAAAATTAATTTGATCCTGTCAGACTCTAAATATATTACTAATTGCAACCATGTATGGCCGTTTTTTGAAATTAAATTCACAAAATTGTCAAAATTATATTTAATGCTAATCCCATAAGTGTGGAGAGAAGGTGGGTAAAAAGAACATTCAAATTTCAATAAATATTTATATATAATTTCAATATAAAAATGATTCCAATGATTTACATTGAATTAATATATATAATTGATCTATTGTAAATTTAAAAATAAATTTAAAATATAATAATTATTTAAATTAAAAACACAATTTTTAACTAAAATGCGTTATTTTTCACTATTCGTCAAAAATGAATCTTCTCAGAAAAATACTAAAAATTCACCAAAAGTTAATTTTGAAAAAAATATTTTTATTTTACAAAAAATTATATATTTTAAGATTGTGTTTTATTTATGTGAAACCATAATAAATAAAATTTAATAGTAGTTATTACTATTAATATTACTATGTTTAACGACTAGGTTATAATTATTATAATAACAAAGTGTTGTTTCACAGAGAATCAATGTTGCATTCATTATATTCTATATTAAATTTATTTGTAAAACCTTGGGGTGTTACATTCTCTCCTCCTTCAATAAATAACCTTCGCACAATTTGATATTGCACTTTGAAAAAGAGAGGTTGATTTTTTAAAATTCATTTGTAGAAAACCCACATTAGAAATAGGGTTAATAAAATATCATCTTGATAATAGAAAAAGATAAATTTATAGGTTATCACAAAACTATATATTTTGAATAGGATTACATTAGTGAAAAGTGAAAATATGAATATGGAATATTAATCTAACCATAAAGTTATTATAGAGAGTGATAAAGAACATAGTCATTAGAATGTTAAACATCTCAAATACAAAAATTTTTGATCGGTTAAAAGACCATTGATTTCTTAGAAATAAAGTTACATAGATAATGTTTTTATTACAATTTTTTTTGCTACAGGTTAGGGATTATTTTACTATACATATATTCTCTTGAGAAAAAAAACATACTCGATTCCTTTCCATGTCATAATCTCATCCTTTGGTTGTGATTCAATCTATCTCCACTTCATTTCCTAAATCTAGAGATGGAAATTCAAGACAATTTTTTATACCTGAAACACATTTATGAATCATAAGATCCACAATTCCTTCCTTCAGACTTTAAATGTTTACTGGAACAAAGATGGTTAGCACATGTTATCCAATATTATAAATCATACTTTGATCTTAATAAATAATATTCCTAATCCATTTTATATGTAGTTAAAATCAAGACTCAACAAAAATTTGTCTTTCCAAAATCAAAGACCAAAATTTTTGAAGGAAGGTCACTAAATTTCAAAAATCAACTTAACATAAGATTCCAAAAATAACGTAGCTCTTATTTTCACATACTGAATATATTAATACCTTAATATCCTTTAAAAATTTATGAAATCATGCTTGCTACCAAGAGTAAAATATCAGGTTGTTCTTAAATCTGAACATCTAATAATTCCAGCATAACATAAACCATCAGATCACTAACCAACTTCATGGTCACCAATACTTTCCCATAAATATATGTTAATTATTATCTAAAAAATAAAACACATATATAGGGTTATATTTCCAAATTCACATGTTTTAAAAAATATCTTCCTATAATATAATCACTTCTCTTGATTACTAGTGCTATTTCGCTCATGCTTCCAATATCTTAAAGAATAAGTACTATAGTTCAATCCTTATATATTTCATAATTCTTATAATAAGAATATCATGAAATAGTTATTGAATCCAAAAACACCAATACATTAATTATTCTACTTCGACCATAGTAACATCATAAGATTGACCTTGATCCCTTTACTTTTTTGAGATATATTTCCTTGAAACTTGGGACATTAATTCGTGCAGTTCACCATATCATTATAGTTGAAGCATTGAATATTAGAAAATTATTTCCTTCTATTGAAATTATGAGTATGATTAATTTTTTCTCCACACTTGAAGTAAACTCCTTTTCCTCTTAAGTATATACCAAGGTGTTTCCTTTGACAATTATCACACTTGGGAAAATATATCTTTCCCTTCTTCCCGTTATCTATCTTTTTTTTCTAGATTATATCTTCTTCTATTGCTTCCATTTTAAGCAATAAGACTTGGATAATTATTTCTCTATATTGTTATAACATGATATTATTTCCTCATATGATGAAAATATTTGTGAGAATACTTCCCTTCGAAAGATTGGCTTAAGCCCAATGAAGAAATGGCCATTCTTACTCTTTGGATTATGTGCATTGATGCAGTTCCCATTCCTTCTATTGGGATCCATTTCTTAATAATGACATGCACTAGATTAGATCATAACATTATGAAACATAATGTATAATCCCAAAACTAGTGAAATAATTAACATAAATTGAAAGATATATGTGTAGCTAACCTCATAATCATAAACACGGTATCATTGGGGACATATTTACTTTTAAATCCTTTATAACGGTTTGTAAAAAAATGTGAATTATCCTAAGAATATCTCTAGATAGTTTCAAACCAGGTGCGCAGTAAGGTCTGTTTTTGTGTAGCAGGTTACCTTGAGTCAGGCTCGGAATACCTTATCAGAGTCGTTACCTCTAGGTACATCTATATCAAAACCATGCGCACTTGTTGTATCCAGACATGGATTTATTTCTAGGAATACCCACATAATGTCCACCAAAATTCTTGGATGTTATTCTATACTTATCCTCAAATTCTATCTTAGGGTTACATTCTCCAATCTATATTTTCTAAATCTAGTTTCCATGTTTTTTTCTAAACTTACAATGATACCAACTATAAGGACCATAAAACCAATAGCCCAAAGCTAGTTCCTTACTTTATTACATTAGTATGATTACAAGGCATCACATCCCGAAGGACCAATCAGTTTAGCTGTTTTGGAAACCAGATTATAAACATGAACTTTACCTTACAAATTTAAAGGAAAAACAATATATTGATTCCATTGGAAATATCCATAACTCATTGATTATCCCTATAATTCATTCATAATATTCATCTTCTCATCTTGGGTAAAAATAAAACATAAGAAAGGGGTGACCTCAGATGATTATTAAGGGTAAGTAATACAACAAAATCATAAATAATAAGTCATCATGAATAACTAAAAGTACACATTCCATTAAAACATAATCTTGAACATAATATGGAAGAAATAAAAACTGATTAAAATAATACCATAATAAAACATTACCATGGGTATTATACTACTAAAATATCCACATGTACTATGAATTACTAGTTTCATAATGATTTAATTCATAATGCATGATATCATAACCATACTGTCAATGCCTCGTGCCAGGACCATACATAAACGGGTAAAAAATCAACCTAGTTTGTCTCAGCAGATCTATCGATTCATCGAGGGGCTATAGAGGGCCCCAAATGACACTTAATAAGTCTAATGAATTCCTCATATGAAAGGGGTGACACATAATCCAAATATAAATTCATATTGAAACTAAGATATGAAATTTAAATAACTTTCCCCAATTAGTAAATATAATCACTTACCTTTTAGAGTAATATGATGAATGGTACCAAGATAACACATCAACAGTCAAAATAATCACAAAACATTAAATAAAATATATTAGTTGATATCATAAAATATTAATCCAATTTAAACATAATAATCAACAAGGGTGTTTAAAATAGATGAAAACACTCTTATAAAATCGTCGAGGAATTGTGGAGAGAAAGACTCGTTTTTTACTTCGCAAAGAAGAGTTATTTTGAAAAAATATTTGTATAAAACCTTAAATGAACTAAGATAGTTTTTAATGATTTTTTATGTTATAAAAATAAAGGTGTCTTAAAAAATATTATATATGATACTTGAAAATGGGTAAGAAATCCAAACATTCCCTTTAATCGCGCTTGCGTATCGGGAATAAATGAGAAAGAAACCTTATAAAAAATTTATTATCAGATAAAATAATAATAAAATGATCTAGATATATTATTTTGGAACATATATATATATATAATTTAGAATAGTTATATATAAATAATGAATAATTACAGGTGTAAAGAGGAAGAAATCATAACTCGAATGAAAATGGAGGTTCAGGAAGAACACCCTTACCTTATGTTTGAATGTGTTCTAGAATTGACCTTAGGTTCATGGAATATGAAATTATAATAATAAATAATTTAATTCATAATATATTAGACATTTAAATAGTTTATTATAATTTTTTTAAGTTCATTTATGGATTTTAGATAAGTTATAAGATTGAATTATTTCATTTCAAAGTTTTCGTTTCCTTGATTTTCATAATCGGTTCACTTGATTATTAGTAATGGAGTTCTTGTAAAATGGATATAATTATATATAATTAGAATTTAATATTATTAATTAACAAAAAAAAAATAATTGGTATTATATATTTTTTTTCCATATATGAGGATGAATCATTAGATAACATGTTAATGATAACCGTTTTGCTTAATTTTTGCGTTTTTTCGATCACAAAAACTAGTTTTGTTTTATTAATTAACATCATGTGTATATAATGGTTACAAAAAATTAAATAAGATATAATACATATTTTATAATCTGGTTCAATAATAAAAATTGTTTCATGACCAACCTTGAAGGATAAATTGAGAATGAAAGTTCAGTGTCCACGAAGGTTGTGTATCAGCTCCTCCCAGATGATGATTACATTTTCAAAATAAAATAGAGAGAGTAAGAAGATTAATAATGGATATTAAATTAACATGATATAATTAATGTATATATATTATTCCATAGTTATCATGATTATTTGGACATAGTAGGTGAGGAGAGGATAAGAAAAGACAATAAATTAAAATGAAATTAAAAGAAAAAGGAAGAGGATTTACCTATTGAATTCTCCTCTTTGAGAACCTCTTTAAGGCACCTTCGTTTGATATTTTTTTTGTGAATAGAACCTCCTAGAAGTAGGGAATAGACTTTGGAGGAGGACTTGGGAAGAAGTTGTACAATCTTCAAGGCTTAGAGCTGTGCGAAGAAGTGGTGGTGAGGGGTGATATTTATATTTGAAGAGAGGGGTGATTTTCGAGTATTTAATTCATTTGTTTATTATTTTGGCTCAAGACTTTGAATGGTTTGATAATTATCACCAAATATATTAAAATAATATAAGTTAAGTTCTATATTATGGTTCTTACATCATTCATGACTCAAGTAAATGTGTATTTAACTTGTAATGTATTTATACTATAAATTGCCATATTTTACCATTCACCAAAAATTCTGGTATTTTTGAAAAATACTGAAAAACCACCCTAACCATTTTTTATGTGAATAATTCAAAAAATAACTCCCTTTTATGAAAATAATTTTATAAATATGATAAATTTAATTTTTTAATTAAAATTATCATTTACCAAAAAAATAGATTTTAAAATTATAACTGATTTTACAACACTTTGAAAAATTAAAGAAGGCCTCATAAAATTATCCTAAAATCACAAGACAAAAAAATATTAATTTATGAATACATTTTATGAAAATTAATTTTATTTTTAATCAATTTATTAATTATAAACTTGTTCACTTACTTATACTACGATTATATCATACCTTCATTTATAAGATTCTTAAATTTTATTTATACATTCATGGGTGAGGTTACTATTCATTTGGATGATTTACTATTCATAAGGGTCAATTACTATTCATAAAGGTAACATTACTATTTCAAAGGTTCAAGTTACTATTCACCAAAAAAATTTAGCTGATCTTATAAGAATATAAATATTTTACAGATTGAAACCGTGTATATCCTTTTTTCAAAATTCAGTTCACATAAGCAAAAAAATTACGTTTGATGCTAATCATGTAAGTGTGGCGAGAAGGCTGGTAAAAAGAACATTCAAAAGTTTAATAAGTATTTATATATAATTTCAATATAAAAATGATTCTAATTATCTAAATTGAATTAATATATGTATAATTGATCTATTATGACTTTGAAAATCAATTTAAATTATAATAATTATTTAAATGAAAAAAAGTTTTTAACTAAAATGCAATATTTTTCACTATTCATAAAAAAAATGATTCTTCTCAAAAATATACTAAAAATTCACCACAAGTTAATTTTGAAAAAATGATTTTTATTTGAAAAAAAATTATATATTTCATTATGAATATGTTTTATTTATGTGAAACTGTTATAAATAACATTTAAGAGTAGTTATTACTATTAATATTACAATTTTTAATGGCAAGGTTATAACTATTATAATAACAAAGTGTTCTTTCGTAGAGACTCAGTGTTACGTTCGTTACATTCTATATTAATTTTTATTTGTAAAACCTTGGGGTGTTACATTATTACCACCTTCTTCACATGTAGGAAGCTGAGTCTTCTTTCCTCTATTAACGCGTGAAATTTCATAAAAGTCTATTTGCCTCTTATTCGATGTGTCAAGAGTCTCATTGAAGTTCACATTGTTAATCATATATCCCAATAAATTATTAGGTATAATAAAAACATCCTTAACTCTAATAATCATAACATTTTACTGATCATCAAAAAATTCTCTATCACACTTAGCATTAACATGTTCACTTTGGGTTGCGGTCATTAACTAAAACCAAAATCACAGTGTGAGCATCACTAATCATAGTGGGAAACTACATAATCATAAAAAGTAATTTATATGAATTCTAAATCATGACACCTTCTTCTTTAATCTATGACACCTTAGGTTTATCCTAGGTAATTCATATCCCTATTCTATTTAAGTCCTTCCTAATGGTTTGTAAATAGTTTGTGAATTTACAAATCATATCTACTGGGAGTGTCAAACCAGATGTGCAGCAGGACCTATTGTCGTGCACTAGTTCCCAACCAAGTCTAGATCAATATGGTGTTTTCAGGGTTGTTACTCCTAGTTACATTTGTGCTAGGTCCACATCCAATTTTTGTATTTAGATAGAGATGTATTTCTAGGAAACCACTCACTCTATCCTTTACTACCAAAATTACAAGACATTTTCTTATACTTTAACTCATCATTAGACTTATCCATAGAGTCATTCCTAGAAATATCCTTATAAATATATCTAGTAATCTCACTAAAGTTTTCTCGTCCAAGTTTCCAAAGGTTGACTAAACCTTTCCTTTTATACCAACTATAATGACCCGACATTTTTATACATGAATATTTCATATTTTTTAAATTAATATTCATTACATTACACAAACACATGCTCGAGGGCTGTAATAGTTGAGTGCCTTCAGAAACTTAGAATGCAAAATTATAGTCTAGTGAATTAGCTTCAATGTTTCCCATAAAGATCTTCCCTTTTAGTTATCCTACCCAAAACCTTTCTTCATAACTTGGGGATAGGAAACATAAGAAAGGGTGAGCTCAAATGATCAATGAGGGTAAATAAGGGATATATGTAAGCATAACATAAATATAAGGGTATGATAAAATATGCATAACATTTGAAGATTATACCTTGCATGTAAAGGATCATATACATGAATCATGACAGAAGGATTCATAGTTTATAAGATTTGAATCATAAGTGATTCAAGATCACAATCCTTGAAATCATAACATAGGAATAATACATTGAATTGTGGAAAACACATAAACATATAAAATTATTTCCATAGTAGTTAAGGCTTACTACCAAGTCCATATTAGTGAAATAGGTTCACACCCCAAACCATATTAGTAATAAAGGTTCAATCCCAAGACCATATTAGCAGACAAAGACCTTCATTGAACTGGGTTCACTTTCCATTTCATCTATGTCTATCTTCTGAGATATAAATCTTTACCTAATGTATTGGAAGGATATATAGGTACCACCCATCACATAGTTAAATCACACATACATGTTCCACAATATAATAAACATTCATAAGATAATAACCCATGAAATGAAATGTGTTTAATTAAATCATGGAAAATATAAAAGTTTCATAATCATAGCATAACTCGTGAAAAGAAGCGAGTTTCATAATCATTTAACCCCTGGAAGAGAAATAGGTTTCATAAACATCATGACATAAAAACATAAACCATACAAAGAAAGAATATGAATGGTGCCCTTGGATCTTATCCACAGTAATGTATGAGTAACACCAACTGATTTCATCTTATATGAAAAATAATTTTGAAATATCTTTTAAAAACATTTCTTGAGGAAAATAACCTTTCTACTTTGAAAAAATTTTAAATCATAAAACATTTAACAACCATTTTTATTTGAAAATAACCTTTAACACTTATAAATTTTGATTTTAAAACCATTTTAAATAATTTTTAAAATATAAAACATCTTTAAAATATTTTTAATTAAAAATTATATTAAAATATCTTTTAAAAAAAATTGTTGAAAACATTTTTAGAAATCATTTTTTTGAATAAAACAAATTTATGACCAAAGAGAAATGAGGTCAGATTTTCTTAAAAACCCTTTCTTAATTATATTAAATACCAAAGAGTGAAAAATGTCACCATTAATTGGATATATCATTAATAACCACAATATAGGAAAATTTATGGGAATTCTTGAGAGATGGATCATAAGATTTCAACAATGGAAGTATAAACATAAACAATCTCGATAGATGATGAGATTGTAGAAATAAACTCTTATAACTTTGGTAAATTTGAATAATAAACCAAATTAAAGAGATATCATAAAATGGATATGTATATACCCATACATTTTAGTATAAAGATCATAGAATACATTAATGGGCAGTATATACACCACACAAAATAAACGAGTGGTGAATATGTCATAAGTCTCGTAGAAATAAAAGTGAGACTAGAAATACCCTTAACTCAAGCCTTGTATTCCTTAATACATGTTAAAACCTATTGTATGATAAGTATAAGTTTATTATACATCTACCATAAAACCATATTTGTAGAGACCCGTATCTTGACGTACATTGACATTACATTACATTTGCGGAATACTTAGTACATAACAAAAACGCACACACAAGGATCGTAATAGTTTAGTGTCTTTGGAAACTCGGACTATAATCTTCTAATCGTGGTGAAAGATCTTCAAAATCTCCCATAAAGATCTTCCTCCTTTTTTTTTTTACCTAAAACCTTTCTTTATATCCTGGGGAAAAGAAAACATAAAAGGGTGAGCTCAAATGCTCAGTAAGGGTAAACAAAATAAATAACAATCACATCATATTCATAAGAACATAGCATTTTGGAAATCATAACCTGCAAAAGAGAGCATAATTTCATAATCATGGGATAAATCATGGCAGTGAAAAAGTAATCCCAATAATCATAACTTAAAACATGAAACTTTGTGGCATACACACATAATCATAGAGAATCATTTCTTGTTAGTCAAGACTAATTGCCAAGACTATCTTAGTGGACAAAGTCCCTTTCTGAATCGAGTAACCCTCGTTTCAGTCCTGTTTCACTGAACCGGTATAACCTACCATTCCAGCCATGTCTATCTCATGAGATATAATATCTTTACCCAATGCATTGGAGGGAGATATAGGTCCCACCCATCTTATAATGAATCCTTTCTTATGTGTGCCACATAATCATAAACCATACATCATAGCGTAACCCATGTAATAAAAATGGGATTCTTAAACAACATGACATCATAAAACAATTCATATAAGATGAAGGAATTCATAAAAATATTTCCATCACAACATAATCAAACCAATGTAATAATAGGGATAAAAACAGAACCCTTTTATTATCTTAGATGGAAAATAATTTTGATAAAATACTTGAACTCTATTCTTGAGGAAAATAGCCTTTCTACTTCAAAAACATTTTTCCTTTCATAACATGTCATATGACTTTAAAATAAAAGAAGTTGATTAAAAATAAACTTGAAAACTTGTAAAGGAAGCTTCTTGGAAATAATTTTTTTAAAAATCCATTCATGCCATATAAGTTAAAAAAAACATTCTTCTCGTACTTTTGTCGGATAAGTCAAAAAAAGTACCTCGTACGAAAAATGATAAAAGATTCCTTTCATATCTTTTACTAAAAACTCACCGAAGGGTAAAATAGGTTTTAAACAATTTTAGGTGAATGGAAATAATATTAAATATTGAGGAAACATGGATGTGGATGATAAAATACACCCCAGTAAATTTCAAAGTATAAACAATCTCAGATAAAACTGAGATTGTAATATTTCCCTTACCTTATGTCCGACTTGCTTTGTAAGTGTCCGAACCTCCTGTATAATGATTTAAATCTTTTTATTTACTTATTCCAGAATCATATTCATTGTTATGATATCATATATGGTTCACTTATGACATTATATTACCCGTTCTTTTGTAAATTCCATGTTAAAGAAGCGTTTTGGGTAAAATCGTTTCATTTATCGTAGGTGTTTTGACTTGTTGTTCTTGACATCATTATTACTTATATCATGATTTACTTACTTCCAGAATATAAAATATGATTTATATATCATATATATTCAGTATATATATATATATAATAGATAGATAAATGAAATGAAAAACACCGTTCATGGAGACGGTAGTCCGTACGTACGCATGAACGCTGTTTTCCTTTCCCTATTGTCTTGAATGGAAGTAAGTAGATGACATACATATATATATATACATAAATCCAGTAGCTTTATAATGTCATATATTTCATTATTATTTCTTATATATACTTTATAATCATTCATGAATGGTTAATCATTGAGAATGAATCTCATCGCGTCGTGGAGACGGTAGTCCGTACGTACGCACGAGCGATGATATCGTTCCTATGGTGGTGGAATTGCGTTGAAGTGTATTTATAATATTTCAGTATCAATATCACTTTATAATAATCATATATAGTTACTAATTAAACCATTATACCCATCCTTGTAATGTGGTGGTGGAAAATAGATTACACCACGGCGTGGAGACGGTATTCCGTACGTACGCACGCGCGCTGATTTCATTTTTTTCCGTAGGATGGATAGAAGGTGAATTAGGGTTGTTTCATACTTATAATAACATATCAGTATATTAGTGATACTGATGTTATTACTTCATAATGAAACAACCTAAGAAGAATAAGTGGAAGAAGAAATAAAGATGAAAGAATTGGTAACGGTAATTACCTCTTCTTTGAAGCGCCTTTTGGAGACCTCCTCTTAGGGAACTAAAATTGGTCTTTGAGGAAGACCAGAACCTCTAGGATGTTTCTAGGGAAGTGGAGAAGAGATTTTGGCAGGGGTTGGCCGAGCTTGAGTGCTCAAATTGGTGTGAGGAGGAGGGGGAGGAGGTGTCCTTTTATAAGGGAGGAGAGGGGCACCTTAGGAATATCTCAAAATATTATTTTATATTAAAGTCAAAATCGGTTTATAATGGTTCCAAAGGGTCTTATTTCTAAGATAAAGTGGGGATGGGTCGAAATCCTATCAACAAATAGGATTTAGACAAGTTTAGGTTATTATTTTAACCTTATCAATTAGATTTAACTCTAAGTTAAATAATTTAACTTTTACCGTGTCTTTTTGTTTTCTTTCACTATATGGTTAATACACTTACTATAACATGCCAAACGAACCCCAAATTGTATATTATTAATAAATATATCCTTATCTAAGTCATTTGGCCGAACCTTAGATTTTTAGGAATAAAATAGCAATTAATAATATAATATTTGATTTAAAAACTATTTTGTGTCAATTTTGACACTATTTGATATATGATTTTTGTGAAAGTCATAACAGAATTATATGTTCAAACCAAGTTGATTAAATCAACACTAATATATCATAGTAACCTAGAAAATTAGTTTAAGTCATAAAAAGTCTCAAATTACATTCATTTGAGCATTTATAACATCAATTATGTTAATATTTCCTTAAAAGGGTAATTACTGCATCATCGTTGTGTCATAAATAAATTAATTTATTTAAAGTCTAAAAATTATAAATAAAATATCATTATGTAGGAAATCTTTTTAGCTTTCTAATGAATATTTATAGTCGAATTTATCTTATGTATAACCCCATATTAAAAATGTTTTAGTTATTAAACTTTGATTTTAACTATTTTAACTATTCATTAAATAATATAATATTAAATGTCATAATCTAATACAAGTGGACCTAAATGGTCATATTATATTCATAAGGTTGTTTTTGGTCTAATTACACTTATCCAATAGAATTAGGACATGTGTTAGGGTAATAGTAATATCATATTTACCCTTAGTTACCCTATTTACTATTAACCGTGGTAAAAAAAAGTAAAAAGTTACTATTCACCAAAAATTATTTTCATCTCATTGAACCAAATTTTACTTACTGACATCAACCGTGTCTCTCGGATTTTTGAAATTCCATTCACAGAAGCGGTAAAATTAAGTTTTATGAAAAATTCAGTTTTTTTAACTACCACTTAGTAGTTTCACTATTCATCAAAAATTGATGTTTTTCAGAACAATGCCAAAATTTCATCCTAAGCTATATTTTATATTCCGAATTCAAAAATAAAGTCTATTTTACCAAATTCATAACATAGAAGTTTCATTAATTATTTTTATAATTAAATCCCGCTGTTAAAACAAATAGCGTGTTTTTAAGAAACAATATCTATCAAAAGATTGACACTTGATTATGTCTGGTTTAAATGTGAAATTACAACCAATGACCAAAATTGTATTAAATTGTAAAAATATATTCTAAATATACTTTAAACCCACTCAAATTAATAATTTATCACTATTAATTATTTCGATTAAAAAAGTTGTTTTTAATTAAAATTTAGTAATTTTCACTATTCATCAGAATATGAAAGTTATCCGAAATGTACCAAAATTTCACCTTAGGCTAAATTCGATACTCCGAATCCAAAAATGAAATCCATTTTGAAAAATAAAATTTACAAAATTTCAAAAAGTGGTTATTACTATTCATAATGGCTAGTTTTAATAACATTTTAATAGCATATCGATGTTTAGTGAAACTCGTTATTGCGTACTACACACGCTATCGAGGAAGGTCGCGATTGCGTGTAATGCAAGGCAAGTCAAGGATGCGTGTTGTGCAAGCTCCTTTTGGTGTAGCGTACAACACAAGACATTAGTGAAATAAAAAGAATATTTTTCATAAAATCTCAGGCTGTTACATTCTACCCCCCTTAAAATGAATTTCGCCCTCGAAATTCATCGGGGTTATAAATGGTTTACTATTCAAAAGTTTCTTTAATAGAATCCCACATCGTAAAAAGGAATACCAAAACTTGGCTTTAAAAACTAAAGTATGAAATGTAACGATTACCCAAATAAACTAATCGCTGGGTTTCCACATAGGTAAAAATATGGATATGGAAGAGAAATCTAACCATCATGTTCTGATGGAGAGTGGTAGAGAACATGGCTATGGAAAAGCCAGTAATCACAAATCCATAGATTTGTGATGATATTAGGTACCATCTTGATTCATTAGGTATAAGATCACTAGAACAACATTTTTGGTTTTCAGGATCATTTCCCTAAAGTTGAAAATTTGAATTAGAATAAATACTTACTTTATTTTGGTACAATCTCACTGTTGTTCGTGCCTTGAACAATTTCCACTTCATCTCTTAAATAAATGAAGTTGAATTTGTTATTCGTGAAGTGTTAGCAGATTATGTGATAGAATGATGGGTCATTCCATCTGTCTCAAACAAAAGGATAGCAAAAATTATATACATAAGTCGGTCTATAGTGAAATTAATCATATATGGTTCCTAAAATGGACTTATACTTCATATATCATACTACTTAATATAATAAAACTAGTTTCTACTAAACAGGGACTTCCTGTAGGCCATTGGTAGGCGATAAAGGCCAGTCGCACTTCGGTTGTGGGTTCGATTCCCACAGCCTTGTCCGAAGCGATGGGCTGTCGCCCGTCCTGCAGGTTGTCCTTTTTCTAAAACTACATTACTATGACATCCCATCAATAATATCGAAAAAAAACTTCTATCCTTAAACAATACTCACTTATGTCCAACATAATCCATTTCAATCTTTTAGGCTTATCCATAATACTGCAGTCCATTCTCATAACATAGTGAAAACGATTACCAGAGATTTAATACCATCGTTGATCCCCATATATCATAAGATATGTTCTGTTGGTCACATTCCAAACATTCAAAGTCCTTAATCATGTATTCTTTTGAATACGCATTGAACCATAGTGAAAACATGAATGCAGTTAAAAGTTAACACTTTCCACATACCAAAATCCTCAAAATTCTATATTCTCAAACCATGATATCACTTAGTCCTTATATCAATCATGAGCTCATTAATACTGTTTAACATTTCATTTTCTCGTTTTCCCTTCATTATGCGCATAATATCTCAATCACTTTGAATACCACATTATACCAATACATAAATATTCCAATATTCCAAGATACAACATTATTTTGGAATCCCATTACATAAACACTTAATCATTCCACCACATCGTTGTCATATTCAACATTGTCAATAGTGATCGCATGTGACTTCCCTTTGTCCTTTGCCTTAAGAGGTTTCTCATGTCGATCATCACTAACCCTTGGATTAGGGCATTTATTGGCATAATGTCCCATCTCCTTGCACTTGAAGCATTGAAGTGTTGGTTGTGCGTTCTCTGCAGTGTTTGCTTTATTCACTTCATTAGAATCCCTTTTTCCATTACTTCGACACTCAGCTACTCGATGACCTTCTTTTCCACACTTAAAACATTTTCTAGTCCCTTTAAGACAATCTCCACCATGCTTCTTTCCACACTTTGTGCATAAGGAAACATTCATCTTCTTTTCACCATTATTCTGAGATTTCTCCTTGAACTCCATCTTTCGTTTCTTGTCAAAACCATGAGATGGATATGTAACACCAACTTCCATTTCTACCTTGATAGCACAGTGCACAATTTTTTCATAGCTACTGAAGTCTCTTATAGCTAATTCCCTTCGAAGACTTGGTTTTAAGCCACTGAAAAATCGATCAAATTTACTTTCAGGTTGGATGATAATGCCAGATGCATACCTTGAAAGTCTTGTAAAATTCGCTTCGTATATACCAACAGATTTATCATCCTTTTGCTTTAGTTCAAGAAACTCCTTCTCCATCTTCGTTCGAAGAATACGAGAGAAGTACTTACTGAAAAACAAGTTGTTGAACTCATCCCATTCCATGGAATCAATTTCATCTCTTTGCCTCGTATTCTTGATAAGATTCCACCATTGATCAGCTTCACCTTCCAAACGATATACTGCTAAGATGACTTTATCATGTTCAGAACATTGAAGAACTGAAAATATCTTTTCAGTAGTACTAATCCATTGTTCAGCAACTAATGGATCAGTAGACCCACTGAAAGAAGGCGGACACTGCCTCATGAAGGATTCAACAGAATGTTGCTCCTTCCTTTGCTCGTTTGGAAGTCCTGCATGATTCATAGCTTGAGAAAGTTGTGTGAGCATGGCTACAAGATTTTGCATTCCAGCTCCCATATCGTTTGGTTGCTCAGGGGGACAATCATTGCATTGTCCATTGCATTGATCAACACGGTTCCTTCGGGTTCCAGCCATCGTCTAAAACCCCAAAAGAATAGTGTGAGAGGAAAAAATCATGCTAGGGAAAACAACATAATAAAGGGGTAGCACCCTCAATATCTAACATCTTAGGTTAAATTCTAAGATCGTTAGAGCAATTCTAGGACTATAACCTATACGTATACTTAACCTTAGAGACATCCCTAGACATACCTTAGAAATATCTCTAGGGATCTCACTAACGTTTTCGCATTCTAGTTTTCAAAGGTTGACTAAACCTTTCCTCTGATACCAACTGTAGAGACCCGTATCTTGACGTACATTGACATTACATTACATTTGCGGAATACTTAGTACATAACAAAAATGCACACACAAGGATCGTAATAGTTTAGTGTCTTTGGAAACTCGGACTATAATCTTCTAATCGTGGTGAAAGATCTTCAAAATCTCCCATAAAGATCTTCCTCCTTTTTTTTTTACCTAAAACCTTTCTTTATATCCTGGGGAAAAGAAAACATAAAAGGGTGAGCTCAAATGCTCAGTAAGGGTAAACCAAATAAATATCAATCACATCATATTCATAAGAACATAGCATTTTGGAAATCATAACCTGCAAAAGAGAGCATAATTTCATAATCATGGGATAAATCATGGCAGTGAAAAAGTAATCCCAATAATCATAACTTAAAACATGAAACTTTGTGGCATACACACATAATCATAGAGAATCATTTCTTGTTAGTCAAGACTAATTGCCAAGACTATCTTAGTGGACAAAGTCCCTTTCTGAATCGAGTAACCCTCGTTTCAGTCCTGTTTCACTGAACCGGTATAACCTACCATTCCAGCCCTGTCTATCTCATGAGATATAATATCTTTACCCAATGCATTGGAGGGAGATATAGGTCCCACCCATCTTATAATGAATCCTTTCTTATGTGTGCCACATAATCATAAACCATACATCATAGCGTAACCCATGTAATAAAAATGGGATTCTTAAACAACATGACATCATAAAACAATTCATATAAGATGAAGGAATTCATAAAAATATTTCCATCACAAAATAATCAAACCAATGTAATAATAGGGATAAAAACATAACCGTTTTATTATCTTATATTGAAAATAATTTTGATAAAATACTTGAACTCTATTCTTGAGGAAAATATCCTTTCTACTTCAAAAACATTTTTCCTTTCATAACATGTCATACGACTTTAAAATAAAAGAAGTTGATTAAAAATAAACTTGAAAACTTGTAAAGGAAGCTTCTTGGAAATAATTTTTTTAAAAATCCATTCATGCCATATAAGTTAAAAAAACATTCTTCTCGTACTTTTTTCGGAAAAGTCAAAAAAAGTACCTCGTACGAAAAATGACAAAAGATTCCTTTCATATCTTTTAATAAAAACTCACCGAAGGGTAAAATAGGTTTTAAACAATTTTAGGTGAATGGAAATAATATTACATATTGAGGAAACATGGATGTGGATGATAAAATACACCCCAGTAAATTTCAAAGTATAAACAATCTCGGATAAAACTGAGATTGTAATATTTCCCTTACCTTATGTCCGACTTGCTTTGTAAGTGTCCGAACCTCCTGTATAATGATTTAAATCTTGTTATTGACTTATTCCAGAATCATATTCATTGTTATGATATCATATATGGTTCACTTATGACATTATATTACCCGTTCTTTTGTAAATTCCATGTTAAAGAAGCATTTTGGGTAAAATCGTTTCATTTATCGTAGGTGTTTTGACTTGTTGTTCTTGACATCATTATTACTTATATCATGATTTACTTACTTCCAGAATATAAAATATGATTTATATATCATATATATTCAGTATATATATATATATATAATAGATAGATAAATGAAATGAAAAACACCATTCATGGAGACGGTAGTCCGTACGTACGCATGAACGCTGTTTTCCTTTCCCTATTGTCTTGAATGGAAGTAAGTAGATGACATACATATATATATATACATAAATCCAGTAGCTTTATAATGTCATATATTTCATTATTATTTCTTATATATACTTTATAATCATTCATGAATGGTTAATCATTGAGAATGAATCTCATCGCGTCGTGGAGACGGTAGTCCGTACGTACGCACGAGCGATGATATCGTTCCTATGGTGGTGGAATTGCGTTGAAGTGTATTTATACTATTTCAGTATCAATATCACTTTATAATAATCATATATAGTTACTCATTAAACCATTATACCCATCCTTGTAATGTGGTGGTGGAAAATAGATTACACCACGGCGTGGAGACGGTATTCCGTACGTACGCACGCGCGCTGATTTCATTTTTTTCCGTAGGATGGATAGAAGGTGAATTAGGGTTGTTTCATACTTATAATAACATATCAGTATATGAGTGATACTGATGTTATTACTTCATAATGAAACAACCTAAGAAGAAGAAGTGTAAGAAGAAATAAAGATGAAAGAATTGGTAACGGTAATTACCTCTTCTTTGAAGCGCCTTTTGGAGACCTCCTCTTAGGGAACTAAAATTGGTCTTTGAGGAAGACCAGAACCTCTAGGATGTTTCTAGGGAAGTGGAGAAGAGATTTTGGCAGGGGTTGGCCGAGCTTGAGTGCTCAAATTGGTGTGAGGAGGAGGGGGAGGAGGTGTCCTTTTATAAGGGAGGAGAGGGGCACCTTAGGAATATCTCAAAATATTATTTTATATTAAAGTCAAAATAGGTTTATAATGGTTCCAAAGGGTCTTATTTCGAAGATAAAGTGGGGATGGGTCGAAATACTATCAACCAATAGGATTTAGACAAGTTTAGGTTATTATTTTAACCTTATCAATTAGATTTAACTCTAAGTTAAATAATTTAACTTTTACCGTGTCTTTTTGTTTTCTTTCACTATATGGTTAATAAACTTACTATAACATGCCAAACGAACCCCAAATTGTATATTATTAATAAATATATCCTTATCTAAGTCATGTGGTCGAACCTTAGATTTTTAGGAATAAAATAGCAATTAATAATATAATATTTTATTTAAAAACTATTTTGTGTCAATTTTGACACTATTTGATATATGATTTTTTTGAAAGTCATAACAGAATTATATGTTCCAACCAAGTTGATTAAATCAACACTAATATATCATAGTAACCTAGAAAATTAGTTTAAGTCATAAAAAGTCTCAAATTACATTCATTTGAGCATTTATAACATCAATTATGTTAATATTTCCTTAAAAGGGTAATTACTGCATCATCGTTGTGTCATAAATAAATTAATTTATTTAAAGTCTAAAAATTATAAATAAAATATCATTATGTAGGAAATCTTTTTAGCTTTCTAATGAATATTTATAGTCGAATTTATCTTATGTATAACCCCATATTAAAAATTTTTTAGTTATTAAACTTTGATTTTAACTATTTTAACTATTCATTAAATAATATAATATTAAATGTCATAATCTAATCCAAGTGGACCTAAATGGTCATATTATATTCATAAGGTTGTTTTTGGTCGAATTACACTTATCCAATAGAATTAGGACATGTGTTAGAGTAATAGTAATATCATATTTACCCTTAGTTACCCTATTTACTATTAACCGTGGTAAAAAAAAGTAAAAAGTTACTATTCACCAAAAATTATTTTCATCTCATTGAACCACATTTTACTTACTGACATCAACTGTGTCTCTCGGATTTTTGAAATTCCATTCACAGAAGCGGTAAAATTAAGTTTTATGAAAAATTCAGTTTTTTTAACTACCACTTAGTAGTTTCACTATTCATCAAAAATTGATGTTTTTCAGAACAATGCCAAAATTTCATCCTAAGCTATATTTTATATTCCGAATTCAAAAATAAAGTCTATTTTACCAAATTCATAACATAGAAGTTTCATTAATTATTTTTATAATTAAATCCCGTTGTTAAAACAAATAGCGTGTTTTTAAGAAACAATATCTATCAAAAGATTGACACTTGATTATGTCTGGTTTAAATGTGAAATTACAACCAATGACCAACATTGTATTAAATTGTAAAAATATATTCTAAATATACTTTAAACCCACTCAAATTAATAATTTATCACTATTAATTATTTCGATTAAAAAAGTTGTTTTTAATTAAAATTTAGTAATTTTCACTATTCATCAGAATATGAAAGTTATCCGAAATGTACCAAAATTTCACCTTAGGCTAAATTCGATACTCCGAATCCAAAAATGAAATCCATTTTGAAAAATAAAATTTACAAAATTTCAAAAAGTGGTTATTACTATTCATAACGGCTAGTTTTAATAACATTTTAATAGCATATCGATGTTTAGTGAAACTCGTTATTGCGTACTACACACGCTATCGAGGAAGGTCGCGATTGCGTGTAATGCAAGGAAAGTCAAGGATGCGTGTTGTGCAAGCTCCTTTTGGTGTAGCGTACAACACAAGACATTAGTGAAATAAAAAGAATATTTTTCATAAAATCTCGGGCTGTTACAATATTCATATATATAATATTATATATTATTCACTCCCAAGACCATCTTAGCAAACACATTCCTTCAGTGAACTGGGTTCACTCCCCATTTCTTCCATGTCTATCTTATGAGATATAAATCTTTACCCAATTCATTCTAGAGATATATAGGTCTCACCCATCATTGAATGAAATCATACATATGTGTGCCACAAGATCATAATAATTAATCATATCACAACCCATGAAATGAAATGGGTGTCGTAAATATTTTATCAAATCTTAACATTTGGAAAAAAGATAGGTTTCATAATCATAGCACAACTTGTGAAAGGAAGCATTTTTTATAAGAATATAACCCATGGAAGAGAAATGAGTTTCATAAACATCATTCCAACAAAACTTAAACCATTTATATAAAGAATATGAATGGTACCCTTGGATAATATCCCCAGTAAGGAATGTGTAACACCAATAAATTTCATATTAGATGGGAAATAATTTTTTAAGATATTTTAAAAACATTTAATGTGGAAAATATCCTTTCCTCTTAGAAAACAAAATGCTTTTTAAATCATAAAACACTTAGGAAACCTTTTTCTTTGAAAATAACCTTAAAAACCTATAAATCAAGATTTTAAAACCATTTAAAACATTTTTTAAAACATAAAAAAATATTTGAAATCCTTTTAGTTGAAAATTAGCTTAAAATTTAATTTTAAAAAAATATTATGGATTTTTTTAGAAAATATGATTTTTGAATAAAACAAATTTCCAACTGAAGATAAATATGGTCATATTTTCTTAAAAACACTTTCTTAATTATCTTAAGTACCAAATAGTAAAAAAATGGTTCCATTACTTGAATATATCATGAATAAGCATAGGAGAATAAATTTCAAAATAATTTATTGAGATATGGATCATAATATTTCATCAATGGAAGTATAAACATAAACAATCCTAATAAATGATGAGATTGTTGCAATAAACTCTTACAACTTTGGTAATATTGAATAATAAACCCCATGAAAGATAAATAATAAAATAGATATGTATATACCCATAAATTTAATTATAAGGATCATATAATATATTAATGGGTAGTAAATACACCGCATAAAATAAATGAGTGGTGAATATGGCATAAGTCTCACATAAATAAAAGCGAGACTAGAAATCCCCTTAACTTAAGTCTTGAATTCCTTCGTACACATTCAAACCTCATGTATAAAAAATATAATTTTATTATAAATATACCATATAAAAATATTCATATATATAATACCATATATTATTTACTTATGACTTTATATTACTTTCTTATTAACAATTTCATGTTAAATTTATGTTTCGAGTAATAACCGCTTTGTTTTTCGTACATGTTTTGACTTGTTATTCTTAGTCCTCTTACTTAGATCACAATTTAATCATCTAAGTAATGATAAAAATGATATTAATATCATATATATTCAGTATATATGTATTTATGGTGATTTATAAAATTTATAGGTAGAAAATGAAACACACCGTTCATGGAGACGGTAGGCCGTACGTACACATGAACGCTGTTTTCATTTTCTTGTCGGATCAAATAAAAAAAAGAATATTATATATTATCACTAAATAATAATTTTTATGTGATATATATCACATAATTTTATTAAAATCACCCTTTACACATTCCATGTAAAGAATTAATAAATCACATCGCTTCACGAGGCGGTAGTTCACCGTACACACAAACGACATTATCGTATTCCCACAAAATGAAAAGCATGAAGATATGTGTGATATAAAAATTATAAAATCATAATAAAATCCTAAAAATAATATATATCATATATAAACTATAAATAAATCATTATTTCTAACCTAAATGTGGTAATGGAAGAATGAACAACATCAGTTTGCGAGGCGGTAGTCCATCATACACATGAACGATGACTGCGTATCCCATTTGATTGAAGTGTGTGAAGTTGTAGATAATAACCTTAAATAAAAAAATATAAGTATATATAAGATATTGAGGTTATTATATAAACATACAATAAAAATAATTTAATGGGTTTAAGGAATAAATAAAACAAAAACATTTGTTGATGAACGTTACCTCCTCTTATGGTATCTCCTTTTGGTTTGCACTAAAGGACTTCCTTGGTTGAATTTTTTCCCAAAGTAAGGATTATAGTATGAAGAGAGAAAATTTGGGAGGGGATTTGAATAGGTTTTTGAAAAACCAAATATGTTTTTAAGTGTGAATAAAAGAGAAGAAGATGTTCCCTTTTATAAGAGAGGAGAGAGGCACTCTTGGAATTTCTCAAAATATTAAATTAATATAAATTAATTTTCTATTACAAAAGGAACCAAAATGATTTATTTAGAATATAGGATTATTATGGGTAGAAATAAATTTATACAATGAAAGCTATACATATTTTTACTCTCTTAATCCTTATCTTTTGGTTTTAACCCTTATTTAACCCCTTTTATTCTTATTGTGACAATATAGATTTTTACTCTTTGTGGGTTAATATTGATAGTATATAATTAAAAAATAATCATAAATGGATCATGTATAAAATTTTAAACATTATAAGAATCATTTTTTTGAATTTAATATTTTTATGAATTTTATATAATTTTATAAAATATAATTTATTTTGACTTTTAAAACATATCAATGCAACAAGATATCTTAAAAAAATACTATTTTAACATATTAATAAATTTTCAAGTTAATATATACATTTTTTATGAAATTAATTGTCTCAAATTATATTTATTTTAATATTTTTCATATCATTTATTTGATATTTCTATTAGCAAAGTAATTACTACATCACTATTATGAAAGGATTTAAGGTAATTATTTATGCACTAAAAATTACAAATAAATTTCAATGATTAAGATAAATATTTTATATTTTAAAATAATATTTATTGTCTAAGATATATTATGGATGAACACATATTAAAAATGTTATACTTATTAAAAACATTAGTATGACAAGTTTGACTTTTCTTAAAATAAAATACTATAAGAGGATTAAATTCATCCAAGTGGATCCAAGAGGTCATAAATTATTCCCAAGGATTATTTTAGTCAATTATAACTCATAAAATAAAGTTAGTAGAAGTTTTAGGTTAATTTTATAATATTTATAATATTATTTTTACTCTTAATTACTTGATTTACCCTTAACCGTGGTAATAAAATTACTAAGTTTACTATTCATATTATCCAAAAATAAGAGACATAATTAATAAATTTTTAACTTATGATTAAAAATATTGAATAATTTTTTAAAAATAAAAAACACATAAGTAGATAAAATTAACTTAAAATTAATCTCATAGATGGGGCGAGAAGGCAGGTTTTTAAAGTAAAAACATTAAAAAGTTTACTAAGTTTTTATATCTAAATTCAATATAAAAATAATTAAAATAACCTAAATTTGATTAATGAATTTATAATTTAAATATTTTTACTTTAAAACCAATTAAAAATATAATTTAACATTATATGTTATTTATATAAAAATACAATTTTCAATTAAAATCTAGTACGTTTCACTATTCATTAAAAAAAATATTCTTATAAAAATAAAAAAATCACACTAAACTAATTTTGATATTAATATTTCAAAAAATAAGTTTATTTTTTCAAATAAAATTTATAAAATTGTCAAAATTTTGTTTTAAAACAGGTTTTCCATTAAAAGACGACAAGATTGCCTTTCAGAAGAATACAACTTTTTATACTTAAAAATGGATTTGTTCTTATTTTATGACTATAATACTCATTGGATGAATTTTAAAACATTTAATTTAATATATATTATATAAATTTCATTAAGATCATTCACTAATAGTGATAAATTTACTAATACAAAACAAATTTGTGGGAATGAAAATAATTTTTCATAAAAAACACATCCTTTATTTTCAATTGTTTTTTATCTTCATTTATAATTAATTGGTCACCAAATAATTCATTTTATAAAAACGTGTAAACCATATTTTCATAATTCAGTTAATAATTTTCATACCAATCTTTCTAATTGCTGGTTTATAACAATAACATTTAAATAATAATATTTAGTTGTTCGTTTAAGCTCGATGTGGCGTATCATGTACGCCATCAAACATAGAGTCATCTTATTAAAATATAGGAATGTTACATTCTAACCCACTTAAAATGAATTTCACCCTCAAAATTCATCTGGTTCATTAAAGTTTTAATATATAGAAACACACATCGTAAAACTGAATATTAAATATTCCTTTAAAAAGGGAAAGTTAGAAAATTAAAGATTACCCAAAGTAATTCATTAATAGGTTTCCACATAGGATAACATAGTCGAAAAGTGGAAACATGGACATATAAGAGAAAAATAACTATCTAGTTCTGATGGAGAGTGATAGAGAACATAATTATTATAAATTTTACCATAAAAAAATTATAAATCTGTGATGATCTAAGGGACCATTTTATTCATTGGAAATAAAGGTACTAGGATAATTTTTTTTATTTCAAGATACTTTTCCTAAATTTGAAGAATTTTCACAATAATATATACCTGATCTCATTACATTTTATAAGCACAATATCAACCATTGATTATGACTTAATCAATTTTCCACTTCATCTCTTACTCTAAGAAATGAAGATAAAATTGTAATGCTTGGAGAACTAGTGAATCATAAGATCTATAATGGTATGACAAGTAATTTATTCAATATCTAGTTATCATTATAACAACATGGTTAGTTATGGTTATCCAATACACATAAATCTTTACATGGTTAAATAATACAATAATCTCTAAAACCTCATCCAAAGTTCAATGTAAACAATTTCATAAATGGTTAACCTTTTGACCCTTATAAAAGATGAAAATACAAAATTTTATAAACAAGGTCACTAAATTTCTCAAAATTATCTTAACATTAACCCCTATATATATCATAAGTTACCTCTTGATTGTCACTTACCAAACATGTGAATACCTTAATCATGTAATCTTTTAAAATATGGTAATAACCTTAATTACCATAAATCCTATTGAAAACATGCATGCATCCTTATTATTAATAAATATTATTAGATATATTCCTTAAATAAAAAAATGTTATAAAATCCATCCATGATAGCGTGAACCACTTTTTCAACAAGTCATTAATCAATACTATCCAATTTAATTTATCCAAATCAATCATATTTTTATCCCAACATTATCATCTCAACATTAGGAACATATTAAGGGTTACTTTCCCTTAATCTTGTTTTTACATAAAATATGCCCTTTCCATTAAATCAATTTTATAGGTCATAAGTAACATTCAACACATTCTTTCAAATATTTAATGAAAAACTAATACAAAACAATCCTTATATATTTTACAATTATTAATTATTGAATCCATATACATAAATACTTCAATCCTTCCACTTAAATGATTGTCATGGAATATTTCCTTCCATGGTCTAGAAGTAATTTTTTAGGGGTTAGGGCATTGAGTTTGGAAATTCACATGTTCTCCACAAATAATACATTGAACTACTTGGAAAATTTTCACTCTATGACCCTTTTTTCCACACATATAACATCTTCCCATTCATTTGAAATAGTCCTTCAAGTTTTTATTTATAAGGGCCCTGACACCAATAGCTCAGATCTGGTGCCTTACTTTATAACATTGGTATGATTACAAGGAATCAAATCCTGAAGGACTAATCAGTTTAGAAGTTTTGGAAACCATATTACATACATTAACTTTACATTACAATTTTAAAGGAAAATCAGCATAGAGATTCCATTAGAAACATCCATAACTCCTAGATTATCCCTGCAAGTCATTCATAATATTCATCTTCACATACTGGGGAAAAATAAAACATAAGAAAGGGGTGAGCTCAGATTCTTAGTAAGGGTAAGTAATAAAATATAAGCATAAATAATAAGGCATGTTGAATAACTAAAAGTATATATACTATTAAAACATAATATTGAACATAATATAACATGAATAAAAGTTGATTAAATAACCCCATAACAAAACATAACCATGGGTATTCTACTAGTTGAATAGACACATGGACTATCAATTAATAGTTTTATAATGAGGTAATTCATAATGTGGGACATCATAACCATACCGTCAAGGCCTCATTCTAAGACAATATATAAACGGGTAAAAACTCAAACTAGTTTGTCTCATGAGAACTACTGATACATCGAGGGGCTATAGATAGCCCCACCCAAAACTTACTAATTCCAATGAATTCCTCATATGAAATGGGTGTAACATAATCAACATATACATTTATATTGAAGTTAACATATTAAATGTAAATATATTTCCCCAATCAGTAAACATAATCACTAAACATTCAGAGTAATACAGTGAATGGTACCAAGATAGAACATCCAAAATCAAAATAATCCTAAACCATTCAATAAAATATGATATTTTATATCATAAAATATTAATCCCAATTAATAATAATAATCAACAAGTGTGTTGAAAATAGATGAAAATACTCTTATAAAACCGTCGAGGAATTCTTGAGAGAAATACACTTTTTTACTTTGAAAAGAAGAGTTATTTCGGGAAAATCTTTGTATAAAAATAGAAATAAAAGAAGATATTTTTTCATTAAAAAATTAGTGATTTTAGAAAAATAAAGGTTTATTAAAACATATTATATATGGTACTTGAAAATGGGTAAGAATTCAAGACGTTCCCTTTAATCGGGCTTGCATATCTGGAAGAAATGAGAAGGGAACCTTGTAAAACATTTTTTATCCAATAAAAGAATAATCAAATAATTTGGATATATGATTTTGGAACACAAATATATATAATTTATAATAATTACATAAAAATAATGAATAATTACATCTATATAGAGGAATAAATCATAACCCAAATGAAAATGTAGGTTTGGGAAGAAAACCCTTACCATATGTCCAAATGTGTTCTACACTTGACCATAAGCTCCTAGAATATGAAATTATACTCATTAATAATTTATTTCAGAACCTATTAGACATGTATATAGTTTATTATAATTTTATTAAGTTAATTTATGGACTTTTTGATAAGTTATAAGATTGAATTATGTTGTTTCAGAGTGTTTGTTTCCTTGATATTCACGATCAGTTCGCTTGATTATTAGTAATGAAGTTCATGTAAAATGGGTATAATTACCAAGAATTGTAATTTCCTGATATTAATGAAAAAAATTGTAATTGGTATTATTTATTATTTTGTTTCCATATATGAGGTTGAATCATTAGATAACATGTTAATGACAATCGTTTAGCTTAATTTTAGCGTTTTTCAATCACAATGATCTAGTATTATTTTATTAATTAACATCACATGTATATAATGCTTTCAGAAAATTAAATAATATATAATACATATTTTATAATATATTTTAACCATAAAAATGGTTTCATGATAATCCTTGAAGGATAAATTGGAGAATGAAAGTTCTCCATTTGTGAAGGTTGTAAATCTACCCTCCCGTACGATGATTTTGTTTTAAAAATAAAATAGAGAGAGAGTAAAGAGATAAATAATGGATATTACATTAACATGATATTATTATAGTATATAGATGATACTGGACTTATCATTATCATTTGTACAGAGGGGGGAGAAGAGGACAAGCAAATAAAATAAATTGAAATGAAATTAAACGAAAAAGGAAGAGGATTTACCTCTCGAATTCTCCTCTTTGAGAACCTCTTTAAGGCACCTTTGTTTGGCCTTTTGTTGTGAAGATAACCTCCTAGAAGTAAAGGAGAGACTTGGGAAGAGGAATTGGGCATAATTTGGAAAATCTTCAAGGCTTAGAGGTGTGAGGAGGAGTGGTGGTGAGGGGTGATATTCATAGTGGGGGAGATAAGTGGTTTTTGATTATTTAATTCATTTGTTTATTATTTTGTCACAAGACTATGAATAGCTTAAGAATTATCACCAAATATATTAAAATAATAAATATAAGTTCAAGATTATGGTTATTACATCATTCATGACTCAAGGAAAAGTGTATTTAACTTGTAATGTATTTATACCATAAATTACCATATTTTACTGTTCACCAAAAATTTTAGTATTTCAAAAAAATCCAAAAAATTCACCTTAACCATTTTTTGACCTTTAGAATTCAAAAATAAACTCAATTTTATGAAAATAATTTTCTAAATATGAGAAATTTAATTTTTTAATTAAAATCATCATTTACTAAAAAAAATAGATTTTAAAATTATAACTCAGTTTATAACACTTTGAAAAATTAACTATGGTCCCATAAAATTATCATAAAATAAAAATAAAATAAAAAATTAATTTATTAATTCATTTTATGAAATTAAATTTTATTTTAAATTATTTTATTAATTATAAACTTGTAATTAAAAATTTATGACTTTTAAAAATACTAACACTTAATTATTAATTTTTAAAATATTCAATTATACTATTATTATATCATACATTAATTTATAAGATGCTTAAATTTTATTTATACATTCATGGGTGAGGTTACTATTCATTTGGCCAATTTACTATTCATAATGGTCAAGTTACTATTCACAAAAAAATTAAGTTGATCCTATTAGATGCTAAATATCTTACTGATCACAACAGTTTATATACATTTTTCTAAATTCAATTCACAGAAGCGAAAAAATTACGTTTAATGCTAATCTCATAAGTTTTGCGAGAAGGCGGGTAAAAAGAACATTCAAAAGTTCAATAAGTCTTTATATTTAATTTCAATATAAAAATGATTCCAATGATCTACATTGGATTAATATATGTATAATCTATTTATTGTGACTTTAAAAATAAATTTAAATAATAATAATTTTTTAAATTAAAAACACAATTTTTAACTAAAATGCAGTATTTTTCAGTATTCATAAAAAATGAATATTCTCAGAAAAATACTAAAAATTCACCATAATTTAATTTTGACAAAATAATTTTTATTTTTAAAAAAATTATATATTTCATTATGAATATGTTTTATTTATGTGAAGCCATTATAAATAACATTTAATAGTAGTTATTACTATTAATATTACTATATTTAATGGCTAGGTTATAACTATTATAGTAACAAAGTGTTGTTTTGTTGAGACTTAGTGTTGCGTTCATTAAATTCTATATTAAATTTATTTGTAAATCTTTGGGGTGTTATATTCTTACCTCCTTCAATAAATTATGTCCTCACAATTTGATATTTCACTTTAAAAAATAGAGGTTTATTTTTGAAAATTCTTTTATGGAAAACCCACATCAGAAATAGGGTTAATAAAATATATTCTTAATAAGATGGAAATGAAAATGTATAGTTTATCACAAAACTACGTATTTAAATAGGATAACACTTGTTCAAAGTGAAAATATAGAAATGGAAGAATAATCTAACCATCAAGTTTTGATGAAAAGTGATAGAGAACATGGTCATTAGAATGTTAACCATCACAAATATGTAAATTCATGATCAATTAAAAGACCTTTGATTTCTAAAAAATAAAGTTACACAGATAATGTTTTTATTACAAAATATTTTTCCTACAGTTGAGAGATTATTTTACTATACATATATGCTCTTGAAACAAAAAATAATTTATTTCTTTCCATGTCATAATACCATTCTTTGGTTGTGATTTGATCTATCTCCACTTCATTTCTTAAATCTATAGATGGATATTTGAGACAATTTTTTGTACCAGAAGCACTTTTATAAATCATAAGATTCACAATTCATTCCTTTAGTGTTTAAATGTTTACTAGAACCAAGATGGTCAGCACATGTTATCCAATATTATAAATCATAATTTGATCTTAATCAATAATATTCCTTAATCTATTTCATATATAGTAAAACTCAAGACTCATCCAAAACATGTATTTCCAAAATCAAAGACCAAAAATTTAGAAGGAAGTTCACTAAATTTCCAAAATCAACTTAAATTAAGATTCCAAAAATAATTTATCTCTTATTGTCACATAATAAATATATGAATACCTTAAACTCCTTTAAACATTTATGAAAACATGCATGCTCCCAAGAGTAAAATCTCATTTTGTCCTTAAATCTGAATATCTAATAATTCCAACATAAAATAAACCATCATATCACTATCTAGGTTCACGGTCACCAATACTTTCTCAAAAATATATATTTATTATTATCTCAAACATCAAACACATATATAGGGTTATCTTTCCAAAGTCATGTGTTTTCAAAAATATATGCCTACAATAGAATCACTTCTCTTGATTACTAGTGCTATTCAGCTCATGATTCCAATATCTTAAAGAAGAAGTACTGTATTATAATCCTTATATATCTCATAATTCTTATAATAAGAATATCATAACATAGTTCCTGAATAACAAAAACAAATACATTAATTATTCTACTTTGACTGTAGTAACATCATAATCTTGAACTTGATCCCTTTACTTTTTATGATCTATATTTCCTTGATGCTTGGGACATTCATTTATATAGTTTCCCATATCCTCACAGTTGAAGCATTGAATATTGGAAAATTCTTTCCTTCTCTTGAAATTATGATCATGGTGTCATTTTTTTCTACAATTTAAGAAAACTCATTTTCCTCTAAATTATATACCATGATGTTTCCTTTCACAATTATTACATGTGGGAAAATAATTCTTTCCCTTCTCCCCTTTATATATTTTTTTTCTAGCTTCCGTATTCTTTCCTTGCTTCCCTTTAAAACAATAAGACCTGGATAATTATTTCTCTACCTTTTTAGAACACAATATTATTTCCTCATATGATGAAAATATTTTTGTGACTACTTGCCTTAAAAATATTGGCTTAAAACTATCGAAGAAATGATCATTCTTACTCTTTAGACTATATACATTGATGCGGTTCCCATTGCTTCCGCTATAAGAAATTTCTAAACAATGGCATACACTAGATTGGTTCATAACATTATGAAACTTAATATATAATCCCACAACTAGTGAAATAATTAACATAAATTGAAAGATTTATGTGTAGTTAACCTCATAATTATAAACATGGTTTCTTTGGGGACATATTTACTTTTACATACTTCATAATGGTTTATAAATAAAATGTGAATTATCCTAAGCATATCCCCTAGGAGTGTCAAACCAGGTGCACAGTAAGACCCGTTGTCATGTACCAGGTTATCCCAAGCCAAGCCCATAACACCTTTTCAGAGTTGTTACTCCTAGGTACATCTGTTTCAGAACTATGTCCACTTGTAGTATCCAAACATGGATTTATTTCTAGGAAGACCCACATAATCACCACCAAATTTTTTGGATGATCTTCTATAATTATCCTCAAATTATATCTTAGGGTTACATTCTATAATCTATGTTTTCTAAATATATTTTCCAAGGTTTATACTAAACTTCCTTAGATACCAACTGTAAGAACCATGAACCCAATAGTCTGGAACCAATGCCCTACTTTATTACATTAGTATGATTACAAAGAATCACATCCCGAAGGACCAATCAGTTTGGCAGTTTTGGAAACCATATTATATACATGAACTTTACATTACAAATTTAAATAAAAAAATATATAGAGATTCTATTGGAAATATCTATAACTCCTATATTATCCCTACAAGTCATTCATAATATTCATCATTGCATCTTGGGGAAAAATAAAACATAATAAATGGGTGATCTTATATGATCAGTAAGAGTAAGTAATAAAATGTAATCATAAATAATAAGGCATGGTGAATAACTAAAAGTATACATGCCATTAAAACTTAATCTTGAACATAATATGACAGGAATAAAAATTGATTAAATAATACCATAATAAAACATACACATGGCTATTATACTATTCAAATAGCCACATGGACTATCAATTACTAGTTTCATAATGAGTGAATTCATAATGTGGTACATCATAACCATACCGTCAATGCCTCATGCCAAAACCATACATAAACAGGTAAAACCCCCAACTAGTTTGCTTCATGAGACCTATCGATGCACTGAGGGGATATAGTGGCCCCCACCCAACACTAACCAATTACAATTCATTCCTCACATTAAATGGGTGAAACATAATCAAAATATACATTCATATTGAAACTAACATATAAAATTTAAATAACTTTCCCCGATTAGTAAACATAATCACTAACCATTCAAAGTAATATGGTGAATCATACAAAGATATCATATTCGTAGTCAAACTAATCATAAAACATTAAATAAAATATGGTAGTTTATATCATAAAATATTACTCCCAAATAAAAATAATAATCAATAAGGGTGTTGGAAATACATCAAAATACTCTTATAAAATCGTCAAGGAATTCCTGAGAGAAATACTCTTTTTTACTTTTCAAAGAAGAGTTATTTTAGAAAAATATTTTCATAAAACCATAAATTAATTAAGATATTTTTTATGAAAAAAGTAATACTTTTAGAAAAATAAATGTGTCTTAAAATATAATATATATGGTACTTGAAAATGGGTAAGAAATTGAGACATTCCCTTTAATCAGGCTTGCATATCAGAAAGAAATGAGAAGAGAACCTTGTGAAACATTTATTATCCAATGAAAGAATAATGAAATGATATGTATATATGATTTTAGAACATATATTTATAATTTAGAATAATTATATAAAAATAATTAATAATTTCAGGTGTATATAGAAAGAAATCATAACCTAAATGAAAATGGAGGTTCAGGAAGAAAACCCTTACCTTATGTCCGAATGTGTTCTACACTTGACCTTAAGGTCCAAGAATATGAAATTAGACTCATTAATAATTTAATTCATAACCTATTAGACATGTATATAGTTTATTATAATTTTATTAAGTTCATTTATGGCCTTTCGATACGTTATAATATTGAATTCTGTCATTTTAGAGTGTTCGTTTCCTTGATTTTCATGATTGGTTCGCTTGATTATTAGTAATGGAGTTTAGGTAAAATGGGTATAATTCTCCATAATTTTAATTTAATGTTATTAAAGAACAAATAAAAGTGTAATTGGTATTATTTATATTTTTCTATATATGAAGATGAATCATTAGATAACATGTTAATGATAACCGTTTAGCTTAATTTTAGCGTTTTTTCGATCACAACGAACTAGTTTTGTTTTATTAATTAACATCATGCATATATAATGGTTCAAGAATATTAAATAATATATTATACATATTTTATAATCTGTTTCAACCATAAAAATGGTTTCATAACTAGCTTTTAATGAGTAATTTAAAAACTAAAGTTCGTCGTCCACAAAGGTTGTAAATCGACATCTCCCAGATGATAATTTCATTTTTAAAATAAAATAGAGAGAGTAAGGAGATTTATCATGGATATAAAATTAACATGATATAATTATAGTATATATATAAGATACTGGAGTTATCATGATCATTTTGATAGATGAGGTGAGGAGAGGATAAGAAAAGAAAATAAATTGAAATAAATTAAAAGAAAAAGAAAGAGGATTTACCTCTTGAATTCTCCTCTTTGAGAACCTCCTTAAGGCACCTTGGTTTGGTCTTTTTTTTGTGACTAGAACCTATTGGAAGTGGGGGATAGACTTGTGAAGAGGACTTGGGTAGAAGTTGGACAAGCTTAAAGGCTTATAGGTTTGAGGATAAGTGGTGTTATTTATAGTGGAGGAGAGGGGTGATTTTTGAATATTTAATTCAGTTGTTTATTATTTTGGCTCAATACTATGAATAGTTTGATAATTATCACCAAATATATTAAAATAATTAAGGTAAGTTTGATATTATAGTGCTTACATCATTCATGACTCAAGGAAAATTGTATTTAACTTATAATGTATTTATACCATAAATTACTGTATTTTACTATTCACCAAAATTCAAATATTTCAAAAAAATAAAAAAAATTAAACCTAACCATTTTTCGATGTGTATAATTAAAAAATTAACTCCATTTTATGAAAATAATTTTATAAATATGATAAATTTAATTTCTTAATTAAAATCATCATTTACCCAAAAAATAGATTTTAAAATTATCACTGATTTTATAACACTTTGAAAAATCAACTAAGGTCTCATAAAATTATCCTAAAATCATAAGAAAAAATATATTAATTTATGAATACATTTTATTATTTTTTAAAGTAATTTTATTAATTATAAACTTGTAATTAAATATATACGACATTAAAAAATACCAACACTTAATTATTAATTTTCAAAATATTCAATTACTTATACTATGATTATATCATACCTTCATTTATAAGATTCCAAAATTTTATTTATACATTCATGGGTGAGATTACTATTCATTTGGCTAATTTACTATTCATAAGGGTTAATTACTATTCATAAAGGTAACAATACTATTTCAAAGGGTTAAGTTACTATTCACCAAAAAATTAATTTGATCCTGTCAGACTCTAAATATATTACTAATTGCAACCATGTATGGCCGTTTTTTGAAATTAAATTCACAAAATTGTCAAAATTATATTTAATGCTAATCCCATAAGTGTGGAGAGAAGGTGGGTAAAAAGAACATTCAAATTTCAATAAATATTTATATATAATTTCAATATAAAAATGATTCCAATGATTTACATTGAATTAATATATATAATTGATCTATTGTAAATTTAAAAATAAATTTAAAATATAATAATTATTTAAATTAAAAACACAATTTTTAACTAAAATGCGTTATTTTTCACTATTCGTCAAAAATGAATCTTCTCAGAAAAATACTAAAAATTCACCAAAAGTTAATTTTGAAAAAAATATTTTTATTTTACAAAAAATTATATATTTTAAGATTGTGTTTTATTTATGTGAAACCATAATAAATAAAATTTAATAGTAGTTATTACTATTAATATTACTATGTTTAACGACTAGGTTATAATTATTATAATAACAAAGTGTTGTTTCACAGAGAATCAATGTTGCATTCATTATATTCTATATTAAATTTATTTGTAAAACCTTGGGGTGTTACATTCTCTCCTCCTTCAATAAATAACCTTCGCACAATTTGATATTGCACTTTGAAAAAGAGAGGTTGATTTTTTAAAATTCATTTGTAGAAAACCCACATTAGAAATAGGGTTAATAAAATATCATCTTGATAATAGAAAAAGATAAATTTATAGGTTATCACAAAACTATATATTTTGAATAGGATTACATTAGTGAAAAGTGAAAATATGAATATGGAATATTAATCTAACCATAAAGTTATTATAGAGAGTGATAAAGAACATAGTCATTAGAATGTTAAACATCTCAAATACAAAAATTTTTGATCGATTAAAAGACCATTGATTTCTTAGAAATAAAGTTACATAGATAATGTTTTTATTACAATTTTTTTTGCTACAGGTTAGGGATTATTTTACTATACATATATTCTCTTGAGAAAAAAAACATACTCGATTCCTTTCCATGTCATAATCTCATCCTTTGGTTGTGATTCAATCTATCTCCACTTCATTTCCTAAATCTAGAGATGGAAATTCAAGACAATTTTTTATACCTGAAACACATTTATGAATCATAAGATCCACAATTCCTTCCTTCAGACTTTAAATGTTTACTGGAACAAAGATGGTTAGCACATGTTATCCAATATTATAAATCATACTTTGATCTTAATAAATAATATTCCTAATCCATTTTATATGTAGTTAAAATCAAGACTCAACAAAAATTTGTCTTTCCAAAATCAAAGACCAAAATTTTTGAAGGAAGGTCACTAAATTTCAAAAATCAACTTAACATAAGATTCCAAAAATAACGTAGCTCTTATTTTCACATACTGAATATATTAATACCTTAATATCATTTAAAAATTTATGAAATCATGCTTGCTACCAAGAGTAAAATATCAGGTTGTTCTTAAATCTGAACATCTAATAATTCCAGCATAACATAAACCATCAGATCACTAACCAACTTCATGGTCACCAATACTTTCCCATAAATATATGTTAATTATTATCTAAAAAATAAAACACATATATAGGGTTATATTTCCAAATTCACATGTTTTAAAAAATATCTTCCTATAATATAATCACTTCTCTTGATTACTAGTGCTATTTCGCTCATGCTTCCAATATCTTAAAGAATAAGTACTATAGTTCAATCCTTATATATTTCATAATTCTTATAATAAGAATATCATGAAATAGTTATTGAATCCAAAAACACCAATACATTAATTATTCTACTTCGACCATAGTAACATCATAAGATTGACCTTGATCCCTTTACTTTTTTGAGATATATTTCCTTGAAACTTGGGACATTAATTCGTGCAGTTCACCATATCATTATAGTTGAAGCATTGATTATTAGAAAATTATTTCCTTCTATTGAAATTATGAGTATGATTAATTTTTTCTCCACACTTGAAGTAAACTCCTTTTCCTCTTAAGTATATACCAAGGTGTTTCCTTTGACAATTATCACACTTGGGAAAATATATCTTTCCCTTCTTCCCGTTATCTATCTTTTTTTTCTAGATTATATCTTCTTCTATTGCTTCCATTTTAAGCAATAAGACTTGGATAATTATTTCTCTATATTGTTATAACATGATATTATTTCCTCATATGATGAAAATATTTGTGAGAATACTTCCCTTCGAAAGATTGGCTTAAGCCCAATGAAGAAATGGCCATTCTTACTCTTTGGATTATGTGCATTGATGCAGTTCCCATTCCTTCTATTGGGATCCATTTCTTAATAATGACATGCACTAGATTAGATCATAACATTATGAAACATAATGTATAATCCCAAAACTAGTGAAATAATTAACATAAATTGAAAGATATATGTGTAGCTAACCTCATAATCATAAACACGGTATCATTGGGGACATATTTACTTTTAAATCCTTTATAATGGTTTGTAAAAAAATGTGAATTATCCTAAGAATATCTCTAGATAGTTTCAAACCAGGTGCGCAGTAAGGTCTGTTTTTGTGTAGCAGGTTACCTTGAGTCAGGCTCGGAATACCTTATCAGAGTCGTTACCTCTAGGTACATCTATATCAAAACCATGCGCACTTGTTGTATCCAGACATGGATTTATTTCTAGGAATACCCACATAATGTCCACCAAAATTCTTGGATGTTATTCTATACTTATCCTCAAATTCTATCTTAGGGTTACATTCTCCAATCTATATTTTCTAAATCTAGTTTCCATGTTTTTTTCTAAACTTACAATGATACCAACTATAAGGACCATAAAACCAATAGCCCAAAGCTAGTTCCTTACTTTATTACATTAGTATGATTACAAGGCATCACATCCCGAAGGACCAATCAGTTTAGCTGTTTTGGAAACCAGATTATAAACATGAACTTTACCTTACAAATTTAAAGGAAAAACAATATATTGATTCCATTGGAAATATCCATAACTCATTGATTATCCCTATAATTCATTCATAATATTCATCTTCTCATCTTGGGTAAAAATAAAACATAAGAAAGGGGTGACCTCAGATGATTATTAAGGGTAAGTAATACAACAAAATCATAAATAATAAGTCATCATGAATAACTAAAAGTACACATTCCATTAAAACATAATCTTGAACATAATATGGAAGAAATAAAAACTGATTAAAATAATACCATAATAAAACATTACCATGGGTATTATACTACTAAAATATCCACATGTACTATGAATTACTAGTTTCATAATGATTTAATTCATAATGCATGATATCATAACCATACTGTCAATGCCTCGTGCCAGGACCATACATAAACGGGTAAAAAATCAACCTAGTTTGTCTCAGCAGATCTATCGATTCATCGAGGGGCTATAGAGGGCCCCAAATGACACTTAATAAGTCTAATGAATTCCTCATATGAAAGGGGTGACACATAATCCAAATATAAATTCATATTGAAACTAAGATATGAAATTTAAATAACTTTCCCCAATTAGTAAATATAATCACTTACCTTTTAGAGTAATATGATGAATGGTACCAAGATAACACATCAACAGTCAAAATAATCACAAAACATTAAATAAAATATATTAGTTGATATCATAAAATATTAATCCAATTTAAACATAATAATCAACAAGGGTGTTTAAAATAGATGAAAACACTCTTATAAAATCGTCGAGGAATTGTGGAGAGAAAGACTCGTTTTTTACTTCGCAAAGAAGAGTTATTTTGAAAAAATATTTGTATAAAACCTGAAATGAACTAAGATAGTTTTTAATGATTTTTTTATGTTATAAAAATAAAGGTGTCTTAAAAAATATTATATATGATACTTGAAAATGGGTAAGAAATCCAAACATTCCCTTTAATCGCGCTTGCGTATCGGGAATAAATGAGAAAGAAACCTTATAAAAAATTTATTATCAGATAAAATAATAATAAAATGATCTAGATATATTATTTTGGAACATATATATATATATAATTTAGAATAGTTATATATAAATAATGAATAATTACAGGTGTAAAGAGGAAGAAATCATAACTCGAATGAAAATGGAGGTTCAGGAAGAACACCCTTACCTTATGTTTGAATGTGTTCTAGAATTGACCTTAGGTTCATGGAATATGAAATTATAATAATAAATAATTTAATTCATAATATATTAGACATTTAAATAGTTTATTATAATTTTTTTAAGTTCATTTATGGATTTTAGATAAGTTATAAGATTGAATTATTTCATTTCAAAGTTTTCGTTTCCTTGATTTTCATAATCGGTTCACTTGATTATTAGTAATGGAGTTCTTGTAAAATGGATATAATTATATATAATTAGAATTTAATATTATTAATTAACAAAAAAATAATAATTGGTATTATATATTTTTTTTCCATATATGAGGATGAATCATTAGATAACATGTTAATGATAACCGTTTTGCTTAATTTTTGCGTTTTTTCGATCACAAAAACTAGTTTTGTTTTATTAATTAACATCATGTGTATATAATGGTTACAAAAAATTAAATAAGATATAATACATATTTTATAATCTGGTTCAATAATAAAAATTGTTTCATGACCAACCTTGAAGGATAAATTGAGAATGAAAGTTCAGTGTCCACGAAGGTTGTGTATCAGCTCCTCCCAGATGATGATTACATTTTCAAAATAAAATAGAGAGAGTAAGAAGATTAATAATGGATATTAAATTAACATGATATAATTAATGTATATATATTATTCCATAGTTATCATGATTATTTGGACATAGTAGGTGAGGAGAGGATAAGAAAAGACAATAAATTAAAATGAAATTAAAAGAAAAAGGAAGAGGATTTACCTATTGAATTCTCCTCTTTGAGAACCTCTTTAAGGCACCTTCGTTTGATATTTTTTTTGTGAATAGAACCTCCTAGAAGTAGGGAATAGACTTTGGAGGAGGACTTGGGAAGAAGTTGTACAATCTTCAAGGCTTAGAGCTGTGCGAAGAAGTGGTGGTGAGGGGTGATATTTATATTTGAAGAGAGGGGTGATTTTCGAGTATTTAATTCATTTGTTTATTATTTTGGCTCAAGACTTTGAATGGTTTGATAATTATCACCAAATATATTAAAATAATATAAGTTAAGTTCTATATTATGGTTCTTACATCATTCATGACTCAAGTAAATGTGTATTTAACTTGTAATGTATTTATACTATAAATTGCCATATTTTACCATTCACCAAAAATTCTGGTATTTCTGAAAAATACTGAAAAACCACCCTAACCATTTTTTATGTGAATAATTCAAAAAATAACTCCCTTTTATGAAAATAATTTTATAAATATGATAAATTTAATTTTTTAATTAAAATTATCATTTACCAAAAAAATAGATTTTAAAATTATAACTGATTTTACAACACTTTGAAAAATTAAAGAAGGCCTCATAAAATTATCCTAAAATCACAAGACAAAAAATATTAATTTATGAATACATTTTATGAAAATTAATTTTATTTTTAATCAATTTATTAATTATAAACTTGTTCACTTACTTATACTACGATTATATCATACCTTCATTTATAAGATTCTTAAATTTTATTTATACATTCATGGGTGAGGTTACTATTCATTTGGATGATTTACTATTCATAAGGGTCAATTACTATTCATAAAGGTAACATTACTATTTCAAAGGTTCAAGTTACTATTCACCAAAAAAATTTAGCTGATCTTATAAGAATATAAATATTTTACAGATTGAAACCGTGTATATCCTTTTTTCAAAATTCAGTTCACATAAGCAAAAAAATTACGTTTGATGCTAATCATGTAAGTGTGGCGAGAAGGCTGGTAAAAAGAACATTCAAAAGTTTAATAAGTATTTATATATAATTTCAATATAAAAATGATTCTAATTATCTAAATTGAATTAATATATGTATAATTGATCTATTATGACTTTGAAAATCAATTTAAATTATAATAATTATTTAAATGAAAAAAAGTTTTTAACTAAAATGCAATATTTTTCACTATTCATAAAAAAAATGATTCTTCTCAAAAATATACTAAAAATTCACCACAAGTTAATTTTGAAAAAATGATTTTTATTTGAAAAAAAATTATATATTTCATTATGAATATGTTTTATTTATGTGAAACTGTTATAAATAACATTTAAGAGTAGTTATTACTATTAATATTACAATTTTTAATGGCAAGGTTATAACTATTATAATAACAAAGTGTTCTTTCGTAGAGACTCAGTGTTACGTTCGTTACATTCTATATTAATTTTTATTTGTAAAACCTTGGGGTGTTACATTATTACCACCTTCTTCACATGTAGGAAGCTGAGTCTTCTTTCCTCTATTAACGCGTGAAATTTCATAAAAGTCTATTTGCCTCTTATTCGATGTGTCAAGAGTCTCATTGAAGTTCACATTGTTAATCATATATCCCAATAAATTATTAGGTATAATAAAAACATCCTTAACTCTAATAATCATCACATTTTACTGATCATCAAAAAATTCTCTATCACACTTAGCATTAACATGTTCACTTTGGGTTGCGGTCATTAACTAAAACCAAAATCACAGTGTGAGCATCACTAATCATAGTGGGAAACTACATAATCATAAAAAGTAACTTATATGAATTCTAAATCATGACACCTTCTTCTTTAATCTATGACACCTTAGGTTTATCCTAGGTAATTCATATCCCTATTCTATTTAAGTCCTTCCTAATGGTTTGTAAATAGTTTGTGAATTTACAAATCATATCTACTGGGAGTGTCAAACCAGATGTGCAGCAGGACCTATTGTCGTGCACTAGTTCCCAACCAAGTCTAGATCAATATGGTGTTTTCAGGGTTGTTACTCCTAGTTACATTTGTGCTAGGTCCACATCCAATTTTTGTATTTAGATAGAGATGTATTTCTAGGAAACCACTCACTCTATCCTTTACTACCAAAATTACAAGACATTTTCTTATACTTTAACTCATCATTAGACTTATCCATAGAGTCATTCCTAGAAATATCCTTATAAATATATCTAGTAATCTCACTAAAGTTTTCTCGTCCAAGTTTCCAAAGGTTGACTAAACCTTTCCTTTTATACCAACTATAATGACCCGACATTTTTATACATGAATATTTCATATTTTTTAAATTAATATTCATTACATTACACAAACACATGCTCGAGGGCTGTAATAGTTGAGTGCCTTCAGAAACTTAGAATGCAAAATTATAGTCTAGTGAATTAGCTTCAATGTTTCCCATAAAGATCTTCCCTTTTAGTTATCCTACCCAAAACCTTTCTTCATAACTTGGGGATAGGAAACATAAGAAAGGGTGAGCTCAAATGATCAATGAGGGTAAATAAGGGATATATGTAAGCATAACATAAATATAAGGGTATGATAAAATATGCATAACATTTGAAGATTATACCTTGCATGTAAAGGATCATATACATGAATCATGACAGAAGGATTCATAGTTTATAAGATTTGAATCATGAGTGATTCAAGATCACAATCCTTGAAATCATAACATAGGAATAATACATTGAATTGTGGCAAACACATAAACATATAAAATTATTTCCATAGTAGTTAAGGCTTACTACCAAGTCCATATTAGTGAAATAGGTTCACACCCCAAACCATATTAGTAATAAAGGTTCAATCCCAAGACCATATTAGCAGACAAAGACCTTCATTGAACTGGGTTCACTTTCTATTTCATCTATGTCTATCTTCTGAGATATAAATCTTTACCTAATGTATTGGAAGGATATATAGGTACCACCCATCACATAGTTAAATCACACATACATGTTCCACAATATAATAAACATTCATAAGATAATAACCCATGAAATGAAATGTGTTTAATTAAATCATGGAAAATATAAAAGTTTCATAATTATAGCATAACTCGTGAAAAGAAGCGAGTTTCATAATCATTTAACCCCTGGAAGAGAAATAGGTTTCATAAACATCATGACATAAAAACATAAACCATACAAAGAAAGAATATGAATGGTGCCCTTGGATCTTATCCACAGTAATGTATGAGTAACACCAACTGATTTCATCTTATATGAAAAATAATTTTGAAATATCTTTTAAAAACATTTCTTGAGGAAAATAACCTTTCTACTTTGAAAAAATTTTAAATCATAAAACATTTAACAACCATTTTTATTTGAAAATAACCTTTAACACTTATAAATTTTGATTTTAAAACCATTTTAAATAATTTTTAAAATATAAAACATCTTTAAAATATTTTTAATTAAAAATTATATTAAAATATCTTTTAAAAAAAATTGTTGAAAACATTTTTAGAAATCATTTTTTTGAATAAAACAAATTTATGACCAAAGAGAAATGAGGTCAGATTTTCTTAAAAACCCTTTCTTAATTATATTAAATACCAAAGAGTGAAAAATGTCACCATTAATTGGATATATCATTAATAACCACAATATAGGAAAATTTATGGGAATTCTTGAGAGATGGATCATAAGATTTCAACAATGGAAGTATAAACATAAACAATCTCGATAGATGATGAGATTGTAGAAATAAACTCTTATAACTTTGGTAAATTTGAATAATAAACCAAATTAAAGAGATATCATAAAATGGATATGTATATACCCATACATTTTAGTATAAAGATCATAGAATACATTAATGGGCAGTATATACACCACACAAAATAAACGAGTGGTGAATATGTCATAAGTCTCGTAGAAATAAAAGTGAGACTAGAAATACCCTTAACTCAAGCCTTGTATTCCTTAATACATGTTAAAACCTATTGTATGATAAGTATAAGTTTATTATACATCTACCATAAAACCATATTTGTAGAGACCCGTATCTTGACGTACATTGACATTACATTACATTTGCGGAATACTTAGTACATAACAAAAACGCACACACAAGGATCGTAATAGTTTAGTGTCTTTGGAAACTCGGACTATAATCTTCTAATCGTGGTGAAAGATCTTCAAAATCTCCCATAAAGATCTTCCTCCTTTTTTTTTTACCTAAAACCTTTCTTTATATCCTGGGGAAAAGAAAACATAAAAGGGTGAGCTCAAATGCTCAGTAAGGGTAAACAAAATAAATAACAATCACATCATATTCATAAGAACATAGCATTTTGGAAATCATAACCTGCAAAAGAGAGCATAATTTCATAATCATGGGATAAATCATGGCAGTGAAAAAGTAATCCCAATAATCATAACTTAAAACATGAAACTTTGTGGCATACACACATAATCATAGAGAATCATTTCTTGTTAGTCAAGACTAATTGCCAAGACTATCTTAGTGGACAAAGTCCCTTTCTGAATCGAGTAACCCTCGTTTCAGTCCTGTTTCACTGAACCGGTATAACCTACCATTCCAGCCATGTCTATCTCATGAGATATAATATCTTTACCCAATGCATTGGAGGGAGATATAGGTCCCACCCATCTTATAATGAATCCTTTCTTATGTGTGCCACATAATCATAAACCATACATCATAGCGTAACCCATGTAATAAAAATGGGATTCTTAAACAACATGACATCATAAAACAATTCATATAAGATGAAGGAATTCATAAAAATATTTCCATCACAACATAATCAAACCAATGTAATAATAGGGATAAAAACAGAACCCTTTTATTATCTTAGATGGAAAATAATTTTGATAAAATACTTGAACTCTATTCTTGAGGAAAATATCCTTTCTACTTCAAAAACATTTTTCCTTTCATAACATGTCATATGACTTTAAAATAAAAGAAGTTGATTAAAAATAAACTTGAAAACTTGTAAAGGAAGCTTCTTGGAAATAATTTTTTTAAAAATCCATTCATGCCATATAAGTTAAAAAAAACATTCTTCTCGTACTTTTGTCGGATAAGTCAAAAAAAGTACCTCGTACGAAAAATGATAAAAGATTCCTTTCATATCTTTTACTAAAAACTCACCGAAGGGTAAAATAGGTTTTAAACAATTTTAGGTGAATGGAAATAATATTAAATATTTAGGAAACATGGATGTGGATGATAAAATACACCCCAGTAAATTTCAAAGTATAAACAATCTCAGATAAAACTGAGATTGTAATATTTCCCTTACCTTATGTCCGACTTGCTTTGTAAGTGTCCGAACCTCCTGTATAATGATTTAAATCTTTTTATTGACTTATTCCAGAATCATATTCATTGTTATGATATCATATATGGTTCATTTATGACATTATATTACCCGTTCTTTTGTAAATTCCATGTTAAAGAAGCGTTTTGGGTAAAATCGTTTCATTTATCGTAGGTGTTTTGACTTGTTGTTCTTGACATCATTATTACTTATATCATGATTTACTTACTTCCAGAATATAAAATATGATTTATATATCATATATATTCAGTATATATATATATATAATAGATAGATAAATGAAATGAAAAACACCGTTCATGGAGACGGTAGTCCGTACGTACGCATGAACGCTGTTTTCCTTTCCCTATTGTCTTGAATGGAAGTAAGTAGATGACATACATATATATATATACATAAATCCAGTAGCTTTATAATGTCATATATTTCATTATTATTTCTTATATATACTTTATAATCATTCATGGATGGTTAATCATTGAGAATGAATCTCATCGCGTCGTGGAGACGGTAGTCCGTACGTACGCACGAGCGATGATATCGTTCCTATGGTGGTGGAATTGCGTTGAAGTGTATTTATACTATTTCAGTATCAATATCACTTTATAATAATCATATATAGTTACTAATTAAACCATTATACCCATCCTTGTAATGTGGTGGTGGAAAATAGATTACACCACGGCGTGGAGACGGTATTCCGTACGTACGCACGCGCGCTGATTTCATTTTTTTCCGTAGGATGGATAGAAGGTGAATTAGGGTTGTTTCATACTTATAATAACATATCAGTATATTAGTGATACTGATGTTATTACTTCATAATTAAACAACCTAAGAAGAATAAGTGGAAGAAGAAATAAAGATGAAAGAATTGGTAACGGTAATTACCTCTTCTTTGAAGCGCCTTTTGGAGACCTCCTCTTAGGGAACTAAAATTGGTCTTTGAGGAAGACCAGAACCTCTAGGATGTTTCTAGGGAAGTGGAGAAGAGATTTTGGCAGGGGTTGGCCGAGCTTGAGTGCTCAAATTGGTGTGAGGAGGAGGGGGAGGAGGTGTCCTTTTATAAGGGAGGAGAGGGGCACCTTAGGAATATCTCAAAATATTATTTTATATTAAAGTCAAAATCGGTTTATAATGGTTCCAAAGGGTCTTATTTCTAAGATAAAGTGGGGATGGGTCGAAATCCTATCAACAAATAGGATTTAGACAAGTTTAGGTTATTATTTTAACCTTATCAATTAGATTTAACTCTAAGTTAAATAATTTAACTTTTACCGTGTCTTTTTGTTTTCTTTCACTATATGGTTAATACACTTACTATAACATGCCAAACGAACCCCAAATTGTATATTATTAATAAATATATCCTTATCTAAGTCATTTGGCCGAACCTTAGATTTTTAGGAATAAAATAGCAATTAATAATATAATATTTGATTTAAAAACTATTTTGTGTCAATTTTGACACTATTTGATATATGATTTTTGTGAAAGTCATAACAGAATTATATGTTCAAACCAAGTTGATTAAATCAACACTAATATATCATAGTAACCTAGAAAATTAGTTTAAGTCATAAAAAGTCTCAAATTACATTCATTTGAGCATTTATAACATCAATTATGTTAATATTTCCTTAAAAGGGTAATTACTGCATCATCGTTGTGTCATAAATAAATTAATTTATTTAAAGTCTAAAAATTATAAATAAAATATCATTATGTAGAAAATCTTTTTAGATTTCTAATGAATATTTATAGTCGAATTTATCTTATGTATAACCCCATATTAAAAATGTTTTAGTTATTAAACTTTGATTTTAACTATTTTAACTATTCATTAAATAATATAATATTAAATGTCATAATCTAATCCAAGTGGGCCTAAATGGTCATATTATATTCATAAGGTTGTTTTTGGTCTAATTACACTTATCCAATAGAATTAGGACATGTGTTAGGGTAATAGTAATATCATATTTACCCTTAGTTACCCTATTTACTATTAACCGTGGTAAAAAATAGTAAAAAGTTACTATTCACCAAAAATTATTTTCATCTCATTGAACCAAATTTTACTTACTGACATCAACCGTGTCTCTCGGATTTTTGAAATTCCATTCACAGAAGCGGTAAAATTAAGTTTTATGAAAAATTCAGTTTTTTAAACTACCACTTAGTAGTTTCACTATTCATCAAAAATTGATGTTTTTCAGAACAATGCCAAAATTTCATCCTAAGCTATATTTTATATTCCGAATTAAAAAATAAAGTCTATTTTACCAAATTCATAACATAGAAGTTTCATTAATTATTTTTATAATTAAATCCCACTGTTAAAACAAATAGCGTGTTTTTAAGAAACAATATCTATCAAAAGATTGACACTTGATTATGTCTGGTTTAAATGTGAAATTACAACCAATGACCAAAATTGTATTAAATTGTAAAAATATATTCTAAATATACTTTAAACCCACTCAAATTAATAATTTATCACTATTAATTATTTCGATTAAAAAAGTTGTTTTTAATTAAAATTTAGTAATTTTCACTATTCATCAGAATATGAAAGTTATCCGAAATGTACCAAAATTTCACCTTAGGCTAAATTCGATACTCCGAATCCAAAAATGAAATCCATTTTGAAAAATAAAATTTACAAAATTTCAAAAAGTGGTTATTACTATTCATAATGGCTAGTTTTAATAACATTTTAATAGCATATCGATGTTTAGTGAAACTCGTTATTGCGTACTACACACGCTATCGAGGAAGGTCGCGATTGCGTGTAATGCAAGGCAAGTCAAGGATGCGTGTTGTGCAAGCTCCTTTTGGTGTAGCGTACAACACAAGACATTAGTGAAATAAAAAGAATATTTTTCATAAAATCTCAGGCTGTTACATTCTACCCCCCTTAAAATGAATTTCGCCCTCGAAATTCGTCGGGGTTATAAATGGTTTACTATTCAAAAGTTTCTTTAATAGAATCCCACATCGTAAAAAGGAATACCAAAACTTGGATTTAAAAACTAAAGTATGAAATGTAACGATTACCCAAATAAACTAATCGCTGGGTTTCCACATAGGTAAAAATATGGATATGGAAGAGAAATCTAACCATCATGTTCTGATGGAGAGTGGTAGAGAACATGGCTATGGAAAAGCCAGTAATCACAAATCCATAGATTTGTGATGATATTAGGTACCATCTTGATTCATTAGGTATAAGATCACTAGAACAACATTTTTGGTTTTCAGGATCATTTCCCTAAAGTTGAAAATTTGAATTAGAATAAATACTTACTTTATTTTGGTACAATCTCACTGTTGTTCATGCCTTGAACAATTTCCACTTCATCTCTTAAATAAATGAAGTTGAATTTGTTATTCGTGAAGTGTTAGCAGATTATGTGATAGAATGATGGGTCATTCCATCTGTCTCAAACAAAAGGATAGCAAAAATTATATACATAAGTCGGTCTATAGTGAGATTAATCATATATGGTTCCTAAAATGGACTTATACTTCATATATCATACTGCTTAATATAATAAAACTAGTTTCTACTAAACAGGGACTTCCTGTAGGCCATTGGTAGGCGATAAAGGCCAGTCGCACTTCGGTTGTGGGTTCGATTCCCACAGCCTTGTCCGAAGCGATGGGCTGTCGCCCGTCCTGCAGGTTGTCCTTTTTCTAAAACTACATTACTATGACATCCCATCAATAATATCGAAAAAAAACTTCTATCCTTAAACAATACTCACTTATTTCCAACATAATCCATTTCAATCTTTTAGGCTTATCCATAATACTGCAGTCCATTCTCATAACATAGTGAAAACGATTACCAGAGATTTAATACCATCGTTGATCCCCATATATCATAAGATATGTTCTGTTGGTCACATTCCAAACATTCAAAGTCCTTAATCATGTATTCTTTTGAATACGCATTGAACCATAGTGAAAACATGAATGCAGTTAAAAGTTAACACTTTCCACATACCAAAATCCTCAAAATTCTATATTCTCAAACCATGATATCACTTAGTCCTTATATCAATCATGAGCTCATTAATACTGTTTAACATTTCATTTTCTCGTTTTCCCTTCATTATGCGCATAATATCTCAATCACTTTGAATACCACATTATACCAATACATAAATATTCCAATATTCCAAGATACAACATTATTTTGGAATCCCATTACATAAACACTTAATCATTCCACCACATCGTTGTCATATTCAACATTGTCAATAGTGATCGCATGTGACTTCCCTTTGTCCTTTGCCTTAAGCGGTTTCTCATGTCGATCATCACTAACCCTTGGATTAGGGCATTTATTGGCATAATGTCCCATCTCCTTGCACTTGAAGCATTGAAGTGTTGGTTGTGCGTTCTCTACAGTGTTTGCTTTATTCACTTCATTAGAATCCCTTTTTCCATTACTTCGACACTCAGCTACTCGATGACCTTCTTTTCCACACTTAAAACATTTTCTAGTCCCTTTAAGACAATCTCCACCATGCTTCTTTCCACACTTTGTGCATAAGGAAACATTCATCTTCTTTTCACCATTATTCTGAGATTTCTCCTTGAACTCCATCTTTCGTTTCTTGTCAAAACCATGAGATGGATATGTAACACCAACTTCCATTTCTACCTTGATAGCACAGTGCACAATTTTTTCATAGCTACTGAAGTCTCTTATAGCTAATTCCCTTCGAAGACTTGGTTTTAAGCCACTGAAAAATCGATCAAATTTACTTTCAGGTTGGATGATAATGCCAGATGCATACCTTGCAAGTCTTGTAAAATTCGCTTCGTATATACCAACAGATTTATCATCCTTTTGCTTTAGTTCAAGAAACTCCTTCTCCATCTTCGTTCGAAGAATACGAGAGAAGTACTTACTGAAAAACAAGTTGTTGAACTCATCCCATTCCATGGAATCAATTTCATCTCTTTGCCTCGTATTCTTGATAAGATTCCACCATTGATCAGCTTCACCTTCCAAACGATATACTGCTATGATGACTTTATCATGTTCAGAACATTGAAGAACTGAAAATATCTTTTCAGTAGTACTAATCCATTGTTCAGCAACTAATGGATCAGTAGACCCACTGAAAGAAGGCGGACACTGCCTCATGAAGGATTCAACAGAATGTTGCTCCTTCCTTTGCTCGTTTGGAAGTCCTGCATGATTCATAGCTTGAGAAAGTTGTGTGAGCATGGCTACAAGATTTTGCATTCCAGCTCCCATATCGTTTGGTTGCTCAGGGGGACAATCATTGCATTGTCCATTGCATTGATCAACACGGTTCCTTCGGGTTCCAGCCATCGTCTAAAACCCCAAAAGAATAGTGTGAGAGGAAAAAATCATGCTAGGGAAAACAACATAATAAAGGGGTAGCACCCTCAATATCTAACATCTTAGGTTAAATTCTAAGATCGTTAGAGCAATTCTAGGACTATAACCTATACGTATACTTAACCTTAGAGACATCCCTAGACATACCTTAGAAATATCTCTAGGGATCTCACTAACGTTTTCGCATTCTAGTTTCCAAAGGTTGACTAAACCTTTCCTCTGATACCAACTGTAGAGACCCGTATCTTGACGTACATTGACATTACATTACATTTGCGGAATACTTAGTACATAACAAAAATGCACACACAAGGATCGTAATAGTTTAGTGTCTTTGGAAACTCGGACTATAATCTTCTAATCGTGGTGAAAGATCTTCAAAATCTCCCATAAAGATCTTCCTCCTTTTTTTTTACCTAAAACCTTTCTTTATATCCTGGGGAAAAGAAAACATAAAAGGGTGAGCTCAAATGCTCAGTAAGGGTAAACAAAATAAATATCAATCACATCATATTCATAAGAACATAGCATTTTGGAAATCATAACCTGCAAAAGAGAGCATAATTTCATAATCATGGGATAAATCATGGCAGTGAAAAAGTAATCCCAATAATCATAACTTAAAACATGAAACTTTGTGGCATACACACATAATCATAGAGAATCATTTCTTGTTAGTCAAGACTAATTGCCAAGACTATCTTAGTGGACAAAGTCCCTTTCTGAATCGAGTAACCCTCGTTTCAGTCCTGTTTCACTGAACCGGTATAACCTACCATTCCAGCCCTGTCTATCTCATGAGATATAATATCTTTACCCAATGCATTGGAGGGAGATATAGGTCCCACCCATCTTATAATGAATCCTTTCTTATGTGTGCCACATAATCATAAACCATACATCATAGCGTAACCCATGTAATAAAAATGGGATTCTTAAACAACATGACATCATAAAACAATTCATATAAGATGAAGGAATTCATAAAAATATTTCCATCACAAAATAATCAAACCAATGTAATAATAGGGATAAAAACATAACCCTTTTATTATCTTATATGGAAAATAATTTTGATAAAATACTTGAACTCTATTCTTGAGGAAAATATCCTTTCTACTTCAAAAACATTTTTCCTTTCATAACATGTCATACGACTTTAAAATAAAAGAAGTTGATTAAAAATAAACTTGAAAACTTGTAAAGGAAGCTTCTTGGAAATAATTTTTTTAAAAATCCATTCATGCCATATAAGTTAAAAAAACATTCTTCTCGTACTTTTTTCGGAAAAGTCAAAAAAAGTACCTCGTACGAAAAATGACAAAAGATTCCTTTCATATCTTTTACTAAAAACTCACCGAAGGGTAAAATAGGTTTTAAACAATTTTAGGTGAATGGAAATAATATTACATATTGAGGAAACATGGATGTGGATGATAAAATACACCCCAGTAAATTTCAAAGTATAAACAATCTCGGATAAAACTGAGATTGTAATATTTCCCTTACCTTATGTCCGACTTGCTTTGTAAGTGTCCGAACCTCCTGTATAATGATTTAAATCTTGTTATTGACTTATTCCAGAATCATATTCATTGTTATGATATCATATATGGTTCACTTATGACATTATATTACCCGTTCTTTTGTAAATTCCATGTTAAAGAAGCGTTTTGGGTAAAATCGTTTCATTTATCGTAGGTGTTTTGACTTGTTGTTCTTGACATCATTATTACTTATATCATGATTTACTTACTTCCAGAATATAAAATATGATTTATATATCATATATATTCAGTATATATATATATATATATATAATAGATAGATAAATGAAATGAAAAACACCATTCATGGAGACGGTAGTCCGTACGTACGCATGAACGCTGTTTTCCTTTCCCTATTGTCTTGAATGGAAGTAAGTAGATGACATACATATATATATATACATAAATCCAGTAGCTTTATAATGTCATATATTTCATTATTATTTCTTATATATACTTTATAATCATTCATGAATGGTTAATCATTGAGAATGAATCTCATCGCGTCGTGGAGACGGTAGTCCGTACGTACGCACGAGCGATGATATCGTTCCTATGGTGGTGGAATTGCGTTGAAGTGTATTTATACTATTTCAGTATCAATATCACTTTATAATAATCATATATAGTTACTCATTAAACCATTATACCCATCCTTGTAATGTGGTGGTGGAAAATAGATTACACCACGGCGTGGAGACGGTATTCCGTACGTACGCATGCGCGCTGATTTCATTTTTTTCCGTAGGATGGATAGAAGGTGAATTAGGGTTGTTTCATACTTATAATAACATATCAGTATATGAGTGATACTGATGTTATTACTTCATAATGAAACAACCTAAGAAGAAGAAGTGTAAGAAGAAATAAAGATGAAAGAATTGGTAACGGTAATTACCTCTTCTTTGAAGCGCCTTTTGGAGACCTCCTCTTAGGGAACTAAAATTGGTCTTTGAGGAAGACCAGAACCTCTAGGATGTTTCTAGGGAAGTGGAGAAGAGATTTTGGCAGGGGTTGGCCGAGCTTGAGTGCTCAAATTGGTGTGAGGAGGAGGGGGAGGAGGTGTCCTTTTATAAGGGAGGAGAGGGGCACCTTAGGAATATCTCAAAATATTATTTTATATTAAAGTCAAAATAGGTTTATAATGGTTCCAAAGGGTCTTATTTCGAAGATAAAGTGGGGATGGGTCGAAATAATATCAACCAATAGGATTTAGACAAGTTTAGATTATTATTTTAACCTTATCAATTAGATTTAACTCTAAGTTAAATAATTTAACTTTTACCGTGTCTTTTTGTTTTCTTTCACTATATGGTTAATAAACTTACTATAACATGCCAAACGAACCCCAAATTGTATATTATTAATAAATATATCCTTATCTAAGTCATGTGGCCGAACCTTAGATTTTTAGGAATAAAATAGCAATTAATAATATAATATTTTATTTAAAAACTATTTTGTGTCAATTTTGACACTATTTGATATATGATTTTTTTGAAAGTCATAACAGAATTATATGTTCCAACAAAGTTGATTAAATCAACACTAATATATCATAGTAACCTAGAAAATTAGTTTAAGTCATAAAAAGTCTCAAATTACATTCATTTGAGCATTTATAACATCAATTATGTTAATATTTCCTTAAAAGGGTAATTACTGCATCATCGTTGTGTCATAAATAAATTAATTTATTTAAAGTCTAAAAATTATAAATAAAATATCATTATGTAGTAAATCTTTTTAGCTTTCTAATGAATATTTATAGTCGAATTTATCTTATGTATAACCCCATATTAAAAATGTTTTAGTTATTAAACTTTGATTTTAACTATTTTAACTATTCATTAAATAATATAATATTAAATGTCATAATCTAATCCAAGTGGACCTAAATGGTCATATTATATTCATAAGGTTGTTTTTGGTAGAATTACACTTATCCAATAGAATTAGGACATGTGTTAGAGTAATAGTAATATCATATTTACCCTTAGTTACCCTATTTACTATTAACCGTGGTAAAAAAAAGTAAAAAGTTACTATTCACCAAAAATTATTTTCATCTCATTGAACCACATTTTACTTACTGACATCAACTGTGTCTCTCGGATTTTTGAAATTCCATTCACAGAAGCGGTAAAATTAAGTTTTATGAAAAATTCAGTTTTTTTAACTACCACTTAGTAGTTTCACTATTCATCAAAAATTGATGTTTTTCAGAACAATGCCAAAATTTCATCCTAAGCTATATTTTATATTCCGAATTCAAAAATAAAGTCTATTTTACCAAATTCATAACATAGAAGTTTCATTAATTATTTTTATAATTAAATCCCGTTGTTAAAACAAATAGCGTGTTTTTAAGAAACAATATCTATCAAAAGATTGACACTTGATTATGTCTGGTTTAAATGTGAAATTACAACCAATGACCAACATTGTATTAAATTGTAAAAATATATTCTAAATATACTTTAAACCCACTCAAATTAATAATTTATCACTATTAATTATTTCGATTAAAAAAGTTGTTTTTAATTAAAATTTAGTAATTTTCACTATTCATCAGAATATGAAAGTTATCCGAAATGTACCAAAATTTCACCTTAGGCTAAATTCGATACTCCGAATCCAAAAATGAAATCCATTTTGAAAAATAAAATTTACAAAATTTCAAAAAGTGGTTATTACTATTCATAACGGCTAGTTTTAATAACATTTTAATAGCATATCGATGTTTAGTGAAACTCGTTATTGCGTACTACACACGCTATCGAGGAAGGTCGCGATTGCGTGTAATGCAAGGCAAGTCAAGGATGCGTGTTGTGCAAGCTCCTTTTGGTGTAGCGTACAACACAAGACATTAGTGAAATAAAAAGAATATTTTTCATAAAATCTCGGGCTGTTACAATATTCATATATATAATATTATATATTATTTACTTATGACTTTATATTACTCTCTTATGAACAATTCCATGTTAAAGTTATGTTTCGGGTAATAACCAATCTGTTTTTCATACATGTTTTGACTTTTTATTCTTGGTACTCTTAATTTTTTTAATTATATATATATTTATTTTTATTCATAAAAATTAGATTTAGAAAATAAAATACACCGTTCGTGGAGACGGTATGCCATACATACGCATGAACAATATTTTTATTTTCTTATCGGATTAAAGAAAGAAAAGTATATGATATATTACCATTCCAAAATAATTTTATGTCATATATATAAAATAATTTTACTAAAATCACCCTTAACACATTCCATGTAAAACATGAATGAGTCATATCACTTCAGAAGATAGTAGTTTTCCATACCCACGAATGACGTTATTGTATTCCCACAAAATGGAAATCATAAATGTATGTGTGATATAAAAATTATAGAATTATAATAACATGATAAAAATAATATATATAATATATAAACTCTAAATCCTTCATTATTATGAACCTTTACATGTGGTAATGGGAGAATGAACGACATCAGTTCATGAGGAGGTAGTCCGCTGTACACATGAACAATGATTGCATATCCCATTCGATGGAAGTGAGTGAAGTTGTAGGTTATAAAATTAACATAAAATCATATTAGTATATTTAATATACTGATGTTATTATTTAAATATGAAATTAAAATAATTTAATGGGTTTAAGGAAGCAATAAAACAAAAATGTTCGTTGATGAACATTACCTCATTTTTGGGTATCTCCTTTTGGTTTGCACCAATGGTCTTCCTTGGTTGGATGCATGCCCAAAGAAATTAATATATGATTAAGGGAGGAAAGTTGGGAGGGGATTTGGATAGGGTTTTGACAAACCAAATAGGTTTTTAAGTGTGAAGAAAAGAGAATAAGAGGTTCCCTTTTATAAGAGTGGGGAGTGACACTCTTGAAATTTATCAAAATATTAAATTAGTTTAAATTAATTTTATATTAAAAAGGATTAAAACTGATTTATTTATAATATATTATGATTATGGGTCTAAATAAATTCAAATAATTAAAATTATACATATTTTTAATATTTTTAATCCTTATCTTTTGGTTTTAATCCTTATTTAACCCCTTTTATTCTCACTCTCACAACATGAATTTTTACAGTTTGAGGGTTAATATTGTTACTATAAAATGAAAAATAACTATAAATGGATCATGGATAAAATTTTCAATCTTATCCTAATAATTTTTATAAATTTAAGTTCTATATAAATTTTATATCATTTAATAAAATGTTATTTATTTTAAAATATCATTAATCTCAATTTTGATACTTTTCATTACTTTAACTTTCAAAAAATATCAATACAACAATATACATTTGAACCAAATATTTTAATATATCCATAACATTTCAAGGTTATCTATAAATTTTTTTATAATATTAATTATCACAAATTATATTTATTTTAATATTTTCAATGTCATTTATTTGATATTTCTATTGGTAAAATAATTACTACATCACTACTGTGCAAACATTTAAGGTAATTATTTTCTTTAATAAAATTAATAATAAATTTACATGATTAAAATACATATTTTAGATTTAAAAATACTATTTATTATTAAATATATCTTCTAGATGATCACATATTAAAAATATTATACATATTAAAAACATTAGTGCGACAAGTTTGTCTTTTCTTAAAATAAAATACTATAAGGGGATTAAAGTCATTCAAGTGGCTCCAAGATGTCATAAATTCGATCCAAGGATGATTTTTTTAGATACTCACTTATAAAATAAAATTATGACAAGTGTTGGGTAAATTTATAATATTTATAATATTATTTTTACATTTAATTACCCGATTTACCATTAACCGTGGCAATAAAATTACTAAGATTACTATTCACATTGTCCAAAAAAATGGAATATTAAATAAATTTGGACCTTACTATTATAAATATGGAATCTAATTTTCAAAATTAAAAACACATAGTTGGATAAAATTAATTTAAAATTAATCCCATAGACGGGGCGAGAGGTGGGTTTTTAAAGTAAAATTGTTCAAAACTTTACTAAGTTTTTATATGTAAATTCAATATAAAAATAATTCCAATGAACCAAATTGAATTAATGGATGTATAATTTATTTTTTTAATTTTATACTAATTCAAAACATAATTTATCATTATATATTATTTAGATGAAAATGTATTTTTCAATTAAAATGTAGTATTTTTCACTATTCGTATTTTTGTTTCTTCAGAAAAATACCAAAAATTTACCCTAAACTAATTTTTATATTAAAATTTCAAAAAATAAGTTTATTTTGTCAAATAAAATGTATAAAAGTTTAAATATTTATATTTAAAACAAGCCTCTCATTAAAAGGCAATAAAAGTATATTTTAAAAAAATATAGTGTTTTATGCTTAAAAATGGATTTATTCTTATTTTATGCTTATAAAACATATTGGATAAATTTAAAAAAAAATTAATTGAATATATAACATATAAATTTCATTAATATCTTTCACTAATAGTGATTAATTTTCTAAGATAATACACATTTGTAGGAATGATTTTTTTCTTCATAAAAAATACATCCTTTATCTTCAATTGGTTTTTATATTCATTTATAATTAATTGGTCACCAAATAATTTATTTTATAAACAAATTTAATCCATGTTTTCATAATTTAGTAAATCTTTTTCATACCCTCCATTCTAACATCTAGTTTATCATGATAACATTTAAATAATAATACTTAGTTATTCGTTTAAGATCGATGTGGTGTATCTTGCATGATATCAGACACAGTGTTTCCTTATTAAAATATTAGGATGTTAAATAAACCGCTATCATATACCCTATTTCCCATCAAATGTGAAGTGAAGTTATTACTCATGTGTATGTACGGTTTACCGTCTCCATGTAGTGATACAATTAATTTTTCATTATCATCTGTTATGGATGGTTATTATGATAGTTTTAAGGTTTATATTTTATATTTATAACATAATTATACTTATATAATGATAATATTATATCTACCATCTTACCTTCTAATCTGTTGGGAAATAATAACAACACCCGGGTGTATGTGTGGACTACCACCTCCACGAAGCGATGTGATTCGTTTTTCATTTCTATTTTTCTTAGATGTTAATAAGGATATATTTTTTGAATATATATGATTTATATGATATATAATGATTCTTAAATTGTTAATTATTACTTACCATTTTTTGTTCCTTCTGCCAAAAAGTGAAAACAACGTTCATGCGTACACATGATCTACTGTTTCAATGAACAGTCTTACTCATTTTCTATCTATAGATTTTATGGATTGCTATATATATATATATATTGAATATATATAATATTTTTATAATTATTAAATTTTTTAGATGATCTAACCATGATAAAAATGTAAGGACAGAAACTACCAAACCAAAACATATATGAAAAACGAAATAGTTATTTCCCAAAACCATGATTTTAACAAATAATTTTTAATAAAAAGGTGATAAAATATTATAAGTAAGTAATATATGATATTATAAATTTTATTATAGTTTTTGAATGGATTTATAATAAATATATATTTATTAAAGAGGAGGTTTTCACATGTATTAAGGAATATGGACCTTAGGTAAGGGTTTCTCATCTCACTTTTACTTCTGTGAGACATATGCCATATTCACCACTTATTTATTTTTATAGGTTATATAATTCCCATTTGATATGTTATATCATGAATATCCTTATATTCATGGTATTTAAAGATACATTTGATGTTATTTCATTCATGGAAGAGGTTGTGATTCAAAAGTTACCACAACAATAAGGGTTTATTTCACAATATCAACATTAATCAGGATTGTTTATGTTTAAGTATTTGTTGGGGAAATTAATTGATATTTATATCTTAAACCCAATATATTTTCTTATAATTTGGTTATTCAATAAAATTTAAAGTAATAATACCATTTTCCTCTCTCAGGTTCTTAAAATGATTGAGATTTTTTTTAATAAAAATTGAATTTATTTCTCTCTTCAGTAAAAAATATTTTATCTTCCATGTTTATGTTTTTTAAATATGTTTTCAAATATATTTTTAATATTATAATTGATTGTTAAAAGTAATTTTTACCAACATTTTACTTTTTAAAAATGATTAAAAATAAATCTTCCTATCATTTTCTGAACAATATACATTTTGACTTTTTACTGAAAATGTGAAAGGAATATTTGTTTTAACACACTAGAAATGAATGAAATTTCCCACTATCATCACCACTAATTTTTTTGAATCTTACTATACAAGTTTCCATGATTCTTTTTAAAGAAAACATTTTTACTAATATCCTAGAAATTTTTAGTTTTTAAAAATGTTTTTCTATGGGAAAATGTTATTTTCCTAAAAAATGTTTTTAATGAAATTTTTCTAGTATTTCTATTTATCAACGACAACAATATTTATTTTACCTATGATCCATTAGAGATTTATTATAATGACACCATCCTTATTATTTCTTCATATGGTTTATAATCATTTTGAATAGGTAAAGTATTGATATTTCATATTCTAGTTCTTCTTGTATATGAAGTTATTGATTTTTAACTCATATTTATTAAGTTATATTGTTTATTCATACGAGGAATGTAATAGACTTATTAAGTGCTGGGTGGGGCCAGAAATTACATATCCCCTAAATACATTGAAAGGTATCATGAGACAAACTAGATTGAGTATTTGGATGAGGACTTACCCATTTGTTTTAGATGTCTTGGCACAAGGCATTGACATTATGTTTTAGATATCTTGGACTAAGGATTTGATGATATGTTTCAGATGTTCATCATTATGTATTATAGTACGATGAAATTTGTTATTTTTTTTCCATGTTATTATTTGAATAATTATGATATCTTTTTCAAGCTCATTTGATTCTTTATGTGAAATTATTTGATCATCATTTAGTCCATCCATATTATTCTTTTAACTTGAGTTATTGATTAAATGGAATTAATTTTCAATTATTTACATTTACATATTGATTATAAATTATTTATTTAAGATAGATTCCACTTTATGTAACCTTTACTAAGCATATGATCTCACCTTTTATTTATTTTGCTTTCTCTAGGATACCAGGAAGTGTATTTAGATTGATATGAAAGGATATTCTAGAGAGAATAATGATGTTCTAAAAGAAAATACTTTGTTGTTTTTTATGTCTCCAAATGTCATATGGGAATAAAGTATGTATCTATTTTACCACGAATACTATACTATTAAGTTATTTTGGATACAATTTCTTGTATTTAGTACTAATGTAATAAAGTAACCACCGACTCTGGGATACTGGAGTTGGGGTCTTTACAAAACTGATATTAAAGGATTATGAAATCATTAACATGTGTCATAAACATAAATCATGAAATCATAAACATAGGTTAAGTTTTACTTCCAATACCATCATCACATAGTGTATAAAGTCACATGGTGGATGTGGTTCACTCCATAATCCCATACATAATATCTCATGAGATATAAATATTCAACCAATTCATTAAAGGGCTAAATAATTTTGGGCCCACCCATCACATAACATAGTGTAGTTAGGGTAACCTCTTGAGTACCATACACAGTGTAAAAAGTCCCACGGTGAATTAGTTTTACTCTATAATATGATATATAACATCTAATTAGATAAAAAAACTTTACCTAATTCATTAGAGGGATATATTATTTTTGGTCCCACCCGTTACATAACATAGTGTTCTTAGGCTAAACGCTCATGCACCGTGCAAAGTGGAAAAAGAACCATGGTAGATTAGGTTAACTCCCTAATCCCATACACAACATATCATGAGATACAAAGATTTACCCAATGCATTATAGGACTATATAATTCTTGAATCACCCATCACATAATGAAAATCATACTTGTTCATGCCACATGAAGAAAAGAAACTATACATAAATCATAAGCATGATCAAACCCATCAGAAGGAAGTAAATTTCATAATTTTATTCTAAGGTGTAACATCCTTGCTTAATTCAAGGTATGAGATGTTTTAAGTTTATAAAATCATCTATTTATATGTTGGTTCATCTATTTTATTAGTGTTTTAGAGGTTTGTATTTAGTAAAATAGGTCCTGAGAATTAAAGATTGGAGAGAGGAATTGAGGCTAGGCTATGTGGTGGTTGCAAACTACTTTCGATTATCCAATGGAATCCACTAACAATTCAATGGGTTTACAATAGGTATATATTAATCTATAGACACCACTAGTTATTCGGTGGTGTTGGAAGAACCTAGGTGGTTCTACCTTACACATCGGTCCACTGGTAGGGCCCACTGGCTAGCCATTGAAGTCTGGATTAGTGAGCATTAAATGAACCCTGTGATTTTTAATTACACTCATTAACCCATTTTTAATACCCAAATCCAACCTTAACCCCTATTTTAAACTAGATACATTTTTCCTTGACTATTAGTCCCTCTCATTCATCTCACATTGGCCTTTCAACATTGGATCAATTCGATGATGATAGATAAGAAAGTTTTATTAAGATATAAAATAAATTCCCCTTCTTATTTGAGATATGTTCAAATATCTATGATGGATATATGTATTCTATGTGGATATGATGACAAATTATTCCCTCCATATATTGGTGAAAAATCTAGTGAATCGATGATATCCCTTTGACCAGAGTTATATCTCTCATGAATGGTGAACATTTCCATGCAATTTATCATAGATCGATCATCTTAAAACCATATTATTTTTAAATTTCATCTTGGATATCTATTCCAATGATAGATTGATGGTTATTAATGTATTTTGACTATACCTAAGGTTCTATTCTAGATTTATTGAGGAATTCTCAATCCATTATTTAATTGATAACGAATCCAGTGAATTGACACCCTCTTATTTGACATATCTTAGAACTAGTTTCGTTGACAGACTCTATGAGGTATGTGATTATAGAACTACCCTTATTAACATGGAATCTACTTGGGTATATTTTCTAAACCTATTATTTGATGAAATAGAACCTAATATAGCCATCCTTAAAGTTAGAACTAGTTTTTCGTGAGCACACAACATGATCTAGGTTTTGATACTTTGATGAATATTGGAGTATTTCATCAACACGCTTAAGGTAGGAGGTTCCTTATCATTTAGGGCCCTTGTATACTCTTGTTTACTTGATTTTATACTTGTGTTGTCATAAATTTTTTTTACCATGCTTTATAGTGATCACATGTGTGTGTGTGGCCTGTGAGATCCATATATGATGCTTGATTCCATGAGTATGCATATTTAGCTTTTTATACCATGGTTGATTTTGATCACATGTACTTTCATGTTTCTACTAATTCTCATGATGACATTCCCTATTCTACCTTTATATGATCTACCCTATTTTTTGTAATTTACCATTCCTTTAGAGGTATCGTTTAAGGTACTTAGAACAGGTGGACCATCGTGACAGGGTTATCCCTTAGAGGGGGAGTGCACATGACTTATAAGAATGATGATGATATACCTGAGCATAGGGTAGGGGTATGATGAAGTTGAAGCTAGACCCATGGTAGCGACATTGGGGGTACGATGACCTTATGACATGACCTAAGGCATATACAAGATACAAAATCCTTGAGACCTGACCTGTGAACAGTGATGAGGTTTGATGGTCTTGAGGCTTGACTCATGATGAAGGTTAGATGCGATGAATTTATAGCCCAATTTGACTCGATACCTTGATACTATTGAGAGATACATTCAAAATCCTTGTGTCTAGATCTTGTCTATATTTGAAATCCTTATGACTATCCTTTCATATTGAAGAAAAAGAAGGTACAACCAAGACACGTGGAAGCTTAGTTATCACATGAGTTCTCAACATATGATTTTTATGCTTGCATTAACATTTATTGTTATATATTATACACCCATTATACCTGTGAACACATGTTAATGATAAATTTGTGGTGTCCTACTAGTTTTTATTACTCACACTCTACATAATAATCTCGATGCATGTGTATAATTCATGATTAGGGATCTAGAAAAGGGAAAGGGACCCATGATAGATAGATAATAGTGAATCATGGAGTTGGTAGTGGTATCAAGAAGTCTTTGGAGGATTCAATAACATTTATTTATTTATCTACTTACACCTTTCATACTCTAGTTTGGATTTACACATTGGGAGCATGCTTTAATTATATATATTCCTTGGGTGTCATTTTTTATTACATTAAATTGCATAGTATTCCTCTTAATATATTTTAGTTTTTATATTTGATTATTTTTATGGAGTATCATTATGATTACTGAGGGTATAGTATCCCCACTGACAGTGTTAAGACCCTCCCTACTAGTTGATAGCCTCTTGTGTATGGGGAGGCACACATAAGGTTATTGCCTATCTGGATCAAACTTGGTAGTTCGAGTCAGGGTGTTACAAAATGGAATCAATTCCTAAGTTTCATTTATTTTATTTTTAGTTATTCTTAGACATGGTGTAAATGAGATAAACTGTATTTGAATTAGGTAGGATAGTTTCCATGTGCCTGGATAGTTCATGTGTAACAAACCTCTAAGTTATCATTGAAAATATTGATATTATAATTTAATGGGATTTTGGTGAAGTCATGAATCATGACTAGGCACATAGGATCACATTTCATATACATACATGTTGTTTATTATATAATAGTTCTTTAATTTAATGAATTGATTGTGTTATCTATTTGGGACAGACCTGTATTCTTTTTGAGTGATATATTTGTGTTCTTATTGCTATGATATATATATTTTGGCATTAATTAGGTGAACTTGAATATGATGTTATGTTTTGTATACATATAATTGAGACTAATGTGTAGGTACATAGATCCTTGTGTAGTACTAGGTGGTCTATTCCTTCTTCTTGTGGGTATCCTCTTAGTATAGGTTTCCAAAAAAATCCATTGAGTGTGCATTATAACTTTAAGTTTTTTTCATAAGTGAATTGTTGTGGGTGCTCTAAACATTCGTTTGATATTTCAGAAAGATGCCACCATGAAGGAAACTGATGGGAACACCAGTTGATGTGGTCCAATATTCTCCTGCTAGGGAGGTCACACCTATTCCACCATCCACTATGTAGGAGGGTGCAAAAGAGCATGCTCCCACACCCACTCTGGTGGTGCAAGAAGGGGGCCCAACTTAGTAGGGAGTCCTTCCACTTATGTCTGCCCATGGTGGAAGGGAAATGAGGTCCATGGTTGACTATTCTAGAGACTTCCATTTCTAGAATCCACCAATATTTTAGGGCACTAGAGGACAAAAAATGTAGAGGAATGAATCGATATAATCAATGGTACCTTTGACCTCACTGTGACACTTGAAGATAGAAAGGTGAAGCGGGAAAAGTTCATGATATAGGGACCCACTAGAAGATGGTGGGAAGTGATGAGATAGACTAACAGATGTGAGGGCCTCACCTAGGAGGCCTTTAAGGACCTGTTATTTAGGGAATTTTTTCTTGACACACTAAAGATAGACCAACAATAGGAGATCATGGCGCTATAGTAGGGATCCATGATGGTATTCACATACTCTTCTCATTTCACCCAACTAATTCATTCTTCTATCCTCTTGGTAAAAAACAAGGCACATAAGACCAGGAAGTTCAATATTGGTCTTCATCCCAATATCAGATGGAAGGTTAGGAATTTTTACCTAATGACATTCCCAAAGGTTCTGTGCAAGTCCTTGACTATTGAGAAGGGTTTGGAGGAGGATCAAGCAGTTGGTCATCTTCCATCCTTCAATGATCAGAAAGGTGGACCTCCTACTACAACGATGAGTGTCTCTTCTAGTAGTATGAATAGGAAGATTGAGGACATGAAATGGGGTAGCGATAAGTAGTTTGAGTATATTATGTATTTTTATCCCCATTAGGAGGAGTTTTATAGTGCTTTAATAGTTGTAAGGTCGTTCATTATCATAGGTTCTGCCCAACAACTTAGCGTATGCATCAGTAGTGTGGAAAGATGGGGAATCTGATCTAGATCTTTGAGATCAAGCTTCGACAAGGTTATAAGATAGATATTAACTATGACCTATAGATATAGCTATGGTCCTCAAGTATTAGGCTTAAATGATGATGAATCAGGAAATTCATGAACCTCAGGGTCAGGGCCATGGAGCTAAGGCAGGTTCAGTGTATATAGTGGATCATGTTATAGATGATGGTAGTGAGGGGATATCTACTATTTGAGGTTTGGTCTTGATTAAATATATAATATCTATTTATTTTTTTAATACCAGTGATTCACATTCCTTTATATATGCACAAGTTTTTTCTAGATTTGACTTACTAGTTTGGTTATCTTTTGAGTTTCTTTCCCTTAATATACCACTAAGAAAGAAACTAAACTATCTTTAGTGATTCCCAGAGTGTCCTATAGTTCTTTTTTGGTAATAGATATCTATGAGAATTTATGATTTTGGATATGATGAAGTTTGATGTTATTTTTTGATTGGGATTTATAATATTTTATAGAGTCTACATTGACTTCAATCAGAGATGGTTATCAGTTACATCACCCAATGGAGAGAAGTTTGTGATGATCGGTGAGTGAAAGTTTAGAGATGGTAGAATGGGACCAAATGTGAGCCATATTGGATCCATCATGACACATTTGGTTGGATTATATATTGTAGGATAACCCATTGAAAAATCTCTTTACTTTACTCAAATTTTGGATCTCTATCATGACATATTCCTAGATGAATTCACAGGTCTTCCCCCTAATAGAGGTGTTGAGTTTGAGACAGAACTCATGGTAGGTGTACCTATTTTTTATCCAAGAAGGTAGGTGATAGTATTTGACTCTATGTAGATTACTAGAATTTTAATTAGGTGACCATTAAGATTATGAAACCTTTGTCTAGAATCAACAATATCTTCGATTAGTTTTAGGGATACTGGTGGTTCTATAAGATTTATCTCTGATCGGTCATTTATCACTTTCAATTTAAAGAGGAGGACATTATAAAGATGGTGTTTAGGATTAGGTATGGGCTATATGAATACTTTGTGATGTTATTTGGACTAATTAATGCATTAGAATTATTCATGGATCTCATAAAAAGATCTTCCACCCATACCCTGACTCATTCGTCATGGTATTCATTGATGATATCGTCATTTACTCACCAAAACTATAGTAATATGACATACATCTTAAGATAGTCCTGAGTACACTTAGAGCACATCATATTTATGCCAAGTTTTCAAAGTGTCACTTTTGGATTCAAGAAGTGAAATTCTTAGGGAATGTGGTTTCTGAGACCAGTATATCATTAGACCCAGAGAAAGTGACGACAGTGATTTCCTAGAAATTTCCTCAGAATGTGTTTTAGATTATAATATTTTTGGTATTTGTGTGGTATTATTAGCATTTTATCCAGGACTTGTATCATTTAACAATACCCATGACTGTACTGATGAAGAAAGCGGTGAATTTTAAATGGTTATACCACTACGAGGAGTCATTTATTTAGCTAAATAAGTGGTTGAATACAACTATAGTGTTGATTTTTCCTAGGTTTGGGATTAGATATTCCATATATTACGATGAATCATGAGTTTGTTTCGGGGAAGTATTGATACATAGATATTGGGTAGTAACTTATGTGTCACATCAGATATGAACCAATGAGTAGAACTATCTTACCAATGAATTGAAACTAGAAGTTTTGGTCCACACTTTGAATTATTAGTGACACTCTCTCTTTGGTTATAGTTTTTTGTCTACATGTAACACAAGATCCTCCAATATATATTCTCACAACGGGATTTGAATTTGAAGTAGAGGCGCTGAGTAGAGTACCTGTAGATGTTTGATTATGAGATAGACTATTCACCATGTAAATTTAACATCATTGTATATTCTCTTAGCCATAATATGTAGGTAGATTTGGAGCATAGTGAATGACCTTTGGAGGAATAATGGAACCTAATGAGATTATTGGATGATTGGGGGATGGATACTTCTAAGGACCAGAGATTAATGGAATGTTCCCCATTAGTGATCACATATTATTTGTTAGACTGAGTAAAGTCTAGTTAGAAATTTGATACAAAGTGTGATATGATATAGAAATAACTAGAAGGTGGTGACATGATACCTGGGTGTTCATTGGACAACGATGATATGTTCCTAGTATATGAGAGAGTTGTAGCCCCTGCTTCCATTGGAAATATCCAAAACTCCTTGATTTCCCTATAAGTCATTCATAATATTCATCTTTTCATCTTGGGGAAAAATAAAACATAAGAAAGGGGTGACCTCAGATGATTAGTAAGGGTAAGTAATACAAAAAAATCATAAATAATATGGCATGATTAATAACTAAAAGTAGACATGCCATTAAAACATAATCTTGAACATAATATGGAAGAAATAAAAATAGATTAAAATAATACCATAATAAAACATTACCATGGGTATTATACTATTAAAATATCCACATGGACTATCAATTACTAGTTTCATAATGATGGAATTCATAATGCATGATATCATAACCATACCGTCAATGCCTCGTGCCAAGACCATACATAAATGGGTAGAAATCCAACCTAGTTTGTCTCAGGAGATCTACCGATTCATCGAGGGGCTATAGAGGGACCCAAATAACACTTAATAAGTCCAATTAATTCCTCATATTAAAGGGGTGAAACATAGTCCAAATATAAATTCATATTGAAACTAAGATATGAAATTTAAATAACTTTCCCTAATTAGTAAATATAATCACTTACCATTTAGAGTAATATGATGAATGGTACCAAGATAACACATCCACAGTCAAAATAACCCTAAACCATTAAATAAAATATATTAGTTGATATCATAAAATATTAATCCAATTTAAACATAAGAATCATCAAGGGTGTTTAAAATATATAAAAACACTCTTATAAAATCATCGAGGAATTGTGGAGAGAAAGACTCGTTTTTTACTTTGCAAAGAAGAGTTCTTTTGAAAAAATATTTGTATAAAACCAGAAATGAACTAAGATAGTTTTTAATGATTTTTTTTGATTTTATAAAAATAAAGGTGTCTTAAAAAAGATTATAGATGATACTTTAAAATGGTAAGAAATCCTAATGTTCCATTTAATCAGGCTTGCGTATCGGGAAGAAATGAGAAAGGAACCTTATAAAAAATTTATTATCAGATAAAATAATAATGAAATGATCTAGATATATTATTTTGGAACACACACATATATATATATATAATTTATAAGATTTATATAAAAATAATGAATAATTACAGGTGTATAGAGGAAGAAAGCATAATCCGAATGAAAATGGAGGTTCGGGAAGAAAACCCTTACCTTATGTTTGAATGTGTTCTACAATTGACCTTAGGATCATGAAATATGAAATTAGACTCATTAATAATTTAATTAATAATATATTAGACATGTATATAGTTTATTATAATTTTATTAAGTTCATTTATAGCCTTTTTATAAGTTATAAGATTGAATTCTTTCATTACAAAGTTTTCATTTCCTTGATTTTCATGATCGGTTCACTTGATTATTAGTAATGGAGTTATTGTAAAATGGGTATAATTATATATAATTATAACTTCATATTATTAATGAACAAAAAATAATTTAATTGGTATTATGTATTATTTTGTTTCTATATATGAGGATGAATCATTAGATAACATGTTAATGATAATCGTTTAGCTTAATTTTTGCATTTTTTTGATCACAACAAACTAGTTTTGTTTTATTAATTAACATAATGTGTATATAATGGTTCCAGAACATTAAATAAGATATAATACATATTTTATAATCTGTTTCAACAATAAAAATTGTTTCATAACCAACCTTGAAGGATAAATTGAGAATGAAAGTTCAGAGTCCATGAAGGCTGTGTATCGGATCCTCCCGGATGATGGTTACATTTTCAAAATAAAATTGAGAGAGAGTAAGAAGATTAATAATGGATATTAAATTAACAAGATATAATTCATGTATATATATTATTTTAGAGTTATCATGATCATTTGTACAGAGGAGGTGAGTAGAGGATAAAAAAAGACAATAAATTAAAATGAAATTAAAAGAAAAAGGAAGATGATTTACCTCTTGAATTATCCTCTTTGAGAACCTATTTAAGGCACCTTGGTTTGGTCTTTTGTTGCAAACAGAACCTCCTGGAAGTAGGGGATAGACTTTTGAGGAGGACTTGGGAAGAACTTGTACAATCTTCAAGGTTTAGAGGTGTGCGGAGAAGTGGTGGTGAGGGGTGATATTTATATTTGAAGAGAGGGGTGATTTTTTAGTATTTAATTCATTTGTTTATTATTTTGGCTCAAGACTGTGAATGGTTTGATAATTATCACAAAATATATTAAAATAATGTAAGTTAAGTTATATATTATAGTTCTTAAATCATTAATGACTCAAGTAAATGTGTATTTAACTTGTAATGTTTTTATACTGTAAATTACCGTATTTTACCATTCACCAAAAATTCAAGTATTTCCGAAAAATACCCAAAAACCACACAAACCATTTTTATGTGTATAATTCAAAAAATAACTCCATTTTATGAAAATAATTTTCTAAATATGATAAATTTAATTTTTTAATTAAAATTATCATTTACCAAAAAAACAGATTTTAAAATTATAACTGATTTTATAACACTTTGAAAAATTAAATAAGGCCTTATAAAATTATCCCAAAATCACAATACAACAAAATATTAATTTATGAATACATTTTATGAAAATTAATTTTATTTTGAATCATTTTATTAATTATAAACTTGTTCACTTACTTATACTATGATTATATCATACCTTCATTTATAAGATGCTTAAATTTTATTTGTACATTCATGGGTGAGGATACCATTCATTTGGCTGATTTACTATTTATAAAGGGTCAATTACTATTCATAAAGGTAACATTACTATTTCAAAGGGTCAAGTTACTATTCACCAAAAAAATTTGGCTGATCTTATCAGAATATAAATATTTTACTAATTGAAACTGTGTATCTTCTTTTTTCAAAATTCAGTTCACAAAATCAAAAAAATTACATTTGATGCTAATCATGTAAGTGTGGCGAGAAGGCAAGTAAAAAGAACATTCAAAAGTTTAATAAGTCTTTATATATAATTTCAATATAAAAATGATTCCAATGATCTAAATTGAATTAATATATGTATAATTGATCTATTATGACTTTGAAAATAAATTTAAATTATAATAATTATTTAAATGAAAAAAGTTTTTAACTAAAATGCAATATTTTTCAATATTCATAAAAAAATGATTCTTCTCAAAAAAATACTAAAAATTCACCATAAGTTAATTTTGAAAAAATGATTTTTATTTGAAAAAAAATTATATATTTCATTATGAATATGTTTTATTTATGTAAAACTATTATAAATAACATTTAAGAGTAGTTATTACTATTAATATTACAATTTTTAATGGCAAGGTTATAACTATTATAATAACAAAGCGTTCTTTCTTAGAGACTCAGTGTTGTGTTCATTACATTCTATATTAATTTTTTTTGTAAAACCTTGGGGTGTTACATTATTACCACCTTCTTGAAATGTAGAAAGCTGAGTCTTCTTTCCTCTATTACCACGTGAAATTTCATAAAAGTCTATTTTCATCTTATTCGATGTGTCAAGAGTCTCATTGAAGTTCACATTGTTAATCATATATCCTGATAACTAATTAGTTATAATCAAAACATCCTCCACTCCAATCATCATCCCATTTTACTGATCATCAGTAAATTTTCTATCACACTTATCATTAACAAGTTCACTTTGGGTTTCAATCATTAACTAAAGCCAAAATCACAGTGTGAGCATCACTAATCATAGTTGGGAACCACATAATCATAAAAAGTAACTTATATGAAGTCTAAGTCATGACACCTTATTCTTTATCTATGACACCTTAGGTTTATCCTAGGTAATTAATATCTATATTCTATTTAAGTCCTTCTTAATGGTTTGTAAATAGTTTGTGAATTTACAAAGAATATCCACTGGGAGCATCAAACCAGGTGTGCAGCAGGACCTGTTGTCGTGCACTAGCTCCCAACCGAGTCTAGATCAATACGGTGTTTTAAAGGTTGTTACTCCTAGTTACATCTATTCTAGGTCCAAATACAATTGTTGTATTTAGACAGGGATGTATTTCTAGGAAAACACACACTCTATCCTTTACTACCAAAATTCCAACACATTTTCTTATACTTTAACTCATCATTAGACTTATCCTTAGAGTCATCCCTAGACATATCCTTAGAAATATATCTAGACATCTCACTAAAGTTTTCTCATCCTAGTTTCCAAAGGTTGACTAAAACTTTCCTTTTATACCAACTATAATGACCCAACATTTTCATACATGAATATTTCATATTTTTAAATTAATATTCATTACATTACACAAACACATGATCGAGGATTGTAATAGTTGAGTGCCTTTAGAAACTTAGAATGCAAACTTATAGTCTAGTGAATTATCTTCAATGTTTCCCATAAATATCTTACCCTTTAGTTCTACTACCCAAAACCTGTACTCATAACCTGGGGATAGGAAACATAAGAAAGGGTGAGCTCAAATGATCAATGAGGGTAAATAAGGGATATACATAAGCATAACATAAAAATAAGTGTATAAGAAAATATTCATAACATTTGAAGATCATACCTTTCATGTAAAGGATCATAAACATGAATCATGACATAAGGATTAATAGTTTATAAGACTTGAATCATAAGGGATTCAAGAGAATAAGCCTTGAAATCATAACATAGGAATAATACATTGAATTGTGGAAAACACATAAACATATAAAATGATTTCTATAGTAGTTAAGGCTTACTAAAAAGGCCATCTTAGTGAAGTAGGTTCACTCCCAAAACCATTTTAGTAATCAAGGTTCAATAACAAGACCATATTTGTAGACAAAGACCTTCATTGAACCGGGTTCACTCCCCATTTCATCCATGTCTATCTTATGAGATATAAATCTTTACCTAATGTATTAGAGGGATATATAGGTCCAACCCATCTCATAGTTAAATCATACATACATGTTCCACAATATAATAAACATTCATAAGATAATAACCCATGAAATGAAATTGGTTTCATTAAACCATGGAAAATAGAAAAGTTTCATAATCATAGCATAACCTGTGAAAAGAAGTAAGTTTCATAAGAATTTAACCCCTGGAAGGGAAATAGGTTTCATAAACATCATGATAAAAAAACATAAACCATCCAGATAAATAATATGAATGGTGCCCTTGGATCTTATCCCCGATAATTCATGAGTAACACCAATAGATTTCATCTTATATGAAAAATAATTTTGAAATATCTTTTAAAAACATTTCTTGAGGAAAATAACCTTTCTACTTTGAAAAAAAAAAAATTAAATCATAAAACATTTAACAACCCTTTTTCTTTGAAAATAACCTTAAACACTTATAAATTATGATTTTAAAACAATTTTAAATAATTTTTAAAATATAAAACATATTTAAAATATTTTTAATTAAAAATGATATTAAAATATCATTTAAAAAAACATTGTTGAAAACATTTTTAGAAATCATTTTTTTGAATAAAACAAATTTATGACCGAAGAGAAATGAGGTCAGATTTTCTTAAAAAACCTTTCTTAATTATATTAAATAACAAAGAGTGAAAAATGGAACCATTACTTGGATATATCATTAATAACCACAAGATAGGAAAATTTATGGGAATTCTTGAGAGATGGATCATAAGATTTCAACAATGGAAGTATAAACATAAACAATCTCGATAGATGATGAGATTGTAGAAATAAACTCTTATAACTTTGGTAACTTTGAATAATAAACCAAATTAAATAGAGATCATAAAATGGATATGTATATACCCATAAATTTAAGGATAAATATCATATAATACATTAATTTTTATTATATACACCACACAAAAGAAACGAGTGGTGAATATGACATAAGTCTCGTAGAAATAAAAGTGAGACTAGAAATCCCCTTAACTTAAGTCTTATATTACTTCATACATGTTAAAAACTATTGTATGATAAGTATAATTTTATTATAAATCTAACATAGAACTATATTCATATATATAATAGCATATATTATTTACTTATGACTTTATATTACTCTCTTATAAACAATTACATGTTAAATTTATGTTTCGTGTAATAACCAATCTATTTTTCATACATGTTTTGACTTTTTATTTTTGGTACTCTTAATTTTTTTTAATTATATATGTATTTATTTTTATTTATAAAAATTAGATGTAGAAAATAAAATACACCGTTTGTGGAGACGGTATGCCATACATAAGAGAATAAGAGGTTACCTTTTATAAGAGAGGGAAGTTGGGAGGGGATTTTGATAGGGTTTTGAAAAACCAAATAGTTTTTTAAGTGTGAATATAAGAGAATAAGAGGTTACCTTTTATAAGAGAGGGGAGGGACACTCTTGAAATTTCTCAAAATATTAAATTAGTTTAAATTAATTTTATATTAAAAAGGATTAAAATTAATTAATTTATAATATATTATGATTATGGGTTGAAATAAATTCAAATAATTGAAATTATAAATATTTTTAATATTTTTAATCCTTATATTTTGGTTTTAACCCTTATTTAACCCCTCTTATTCTCACTCTCATAATATGAATTTTTACACTTTGAGGGTTAATATCGTTACTATAAAATGAAAAAATAACTATAAATGGATCATAGATAAAATTTTCAATCTTATCCTAATAGTTTTTATAAATTTAAGTTCTGTATGAATTTTATATCATTTAATAAAATGTTATTTATTTTAAAATACCATGAATCTCAATTTTGATACTATTCATTACTTTGACTTTCAAAAAATATCAATACAACAATATACATTTGAAACAAATATTTTAATATATCCATAACATTTCAAGGTCATATATAAATTTTTTATGACATTAATTATCAAAAATTATATTTATTTTAATATTTTAAATATCATTTATTTGATATTTCTATTGGTAAAATAAATACTGCATCATTATTGTACAAGCATTTAAGGTAATTATTTTCTTCACTAAAAATTAATAATAAATTTACATGGTGAAGAAAAATATTTTAGATTTAAAAAAACTATTTATTATTAAATATATCTTCTAGATGATCACATATTAAAAATATTATACTTATTAAAAACATTAGTGTGACAAGTTTGTCTTTTCTTAAAATAAAATACTATAAGGGGATTAAAGTCATTCAAGTGGCTCCAAGATGTCATAAATTTGATCCAAGGATGATTTTTTAGATACTCTATTATAAAATAAAATTAGAACAAGTGTTGGGTAAATTTCTAATTATTTTAATATTATTTTTACATTTAATTACCCGATTTAACATTAACTGTGGAAATAAAATTACTAAGTTTACTATTCACATTGTCCAAAAAATGGAATATTTACTAAATTTGGACTTTATTATTCTAAATATAGAATCCAATTTTCAAAATTCAAAACACATAGTTGGATAAAATTAATTTAAAATTAATCCCGTAGACGGGGCGGGAGGTGGGTTTTTAAAGTAAAGTTGTTCAAAATTTTACTAAGTTTTTATATCTAAATTGAATATAAAAATGATTCCAATGAACCAAATTGAATTAATGTATGTATAATTGATTTTTTTACTTTTAAACTAATTCAAAGCATAATTTATAATTATATATTATTTAGATGAAAATGTAGTTTTCAATTAAAATGCAGTATTTTTCACTATTCATAATTTTTTTTCTTCAGAAAAATACAAAAAATTCACCCGAAACTAATTTTTATATTAATATTTACAAAAATAAGTTTATTTTGTCAAATAAAATTTATAAAAGTGTAAATATTTATATTTAAAACAAGCCTCTCATTAAAAGGCGACAAAACTACATTTTAAAACAATATAGTTTTTTATACTTAAAAATGAATTTATTCTTATTTTATGCTTATAAAACATATTGGATAAATTTAAAAAAAATCATTGATTATATAACATATAAATTTCATTAATATCATTCACTAATAGTGATTAATTTTCTAAGATAATATGCATTTGTAGGAATGATTTTTTTCTTCATAAAAAATACATCCTTTATCTTAAATCGATTTTTATATTAATTTATATTTAATTGGTCACAAAATAATTCATTTTATAAAAAAATTTAATACATGTTTGCATAATTTAGTCAATCTTTTTCAGACCCTCCATTCTAACATCTAGGTTATCACAGTAACATTTAAATAATAATACTTAGTTATTCATTTATGCTCGATGTGGCATATCTTGCATGATATCAAACATAGTGTTTACTTCTTAAAATATTAGGATGTTATATAAACCACTATCATATACCCTATTTACCATCAAATTTGATGTGAAATTGTTACTCATGCGTATGTACAGTTTACCATCTCTATGTAGTGATAAAATTAATTTTTCACTATCATCTGTTATGGATTGATATTATGATGGTTTTAATGTTTATATTTGATATTTATAACATAATTATACTTATATAATGATAATATTATATCTACCATCTTACCTTCCAATCTGTTGGGAAATAATAACAACACCTGTGTGTATGTGTTGACTACCACCTCCACGAAGCGATGTGATTCATTTTTCATTTATATTTTACTTATATGTTAATAAGGATAGATTTATTGAATATATATGATTTATATGATATATAATGATTCTTAAAATGTTAATTATTACTTACCTTTTCTTGTTCCATCTGCCAAAAAGTAAAAACAACGTTCATGCGTACACATGATCTACTGTCTCAATGAACATTCTTACTCATTTTCTATCTATAGATTTAATGGATTACTATAAATACATATATATTGAATACATATAATATTTTTATCATTATTAATTTTTTTAGATGATTTAACCATGATAAAAATGTAAGGACAGAAACTACCAAACCACAACATATATGAAAAACGAAATAGTTATTTTTCGAAACCATGATTTTAACAAAGAATTGTTAATAAACAGGTGATGAAATATTATAAGTAATATATGATATTATAAATATTATTATAGTTTTGGAATGGATTTATAATAAATCTATATTTATTAAAGAGGAGGTTTTCACATGTATTAAGGAATATGGACCTCAGGTAAGGTTTTCTCATCTCACTTTTACTTCTGTGAGACATATGCCATATTCACCACTTATTTATTTTTTATAGTGTATATAATTAAAATTTTATATGTTATATCATGAATATCCTTATATTAATGGTATTTAAAGATAAATTTGATGTTATTTCATTCATGGGAGAGGTTGTGATTCAAAATTTACCACAACGATAAGGGTTTATTTCGCAATCTCAACATTAATCGGGATTGTTTATGTTTAAGTATTTGTTGGGGAAATTATTTTATATTTATATCTTAAACCCAATATATTTTCTTATAATTTGGTTATTCAAGAAATTTTAAAGTAATAATACCATTTTACTCTCTCTGGTTATTAAAATGATTGATAATTTTTTTAATAAAAATTTACTTTATTTCTCTCTTCGGTCAAAAATCCTTTCTCTTCCATGTTTATGTTTTTTAAAAATGTTTTCAAATATCTTTTTAATATTCTACTTGATTGTTAAAATTAATTTTTACCAACATTTTACTTTTTAAAAATGATTAAAAATAAATCTTCCTATCATTTTCTGAACAATATACTTTTTTGACTTTTTACTGAAAATGTGAAAGGAATATTTATTTTAACGGACTCGACATGAATAAAATTTCCCGCCATCATCACCACTAATTTCTTTGAATATTAATATAAAAGTTTCCATGATTCTTTTTAAATAAAATATTTTTACTAATATTCTAGAAATTTTTAATTTTTAAAACTGTTTTTCTATGGGAAAAGGTTATTTTCCTAAAAAATGTTTTTAATGACATTTTTCTAGTATTTCTATTCATAAAAAACAACAATATTTATTTTTCCTATAATATATTGGGGATTTATTGTAATGATAACATCCTTATTATTTCTTCAAATGGTTTATGATCATTTTGAATAGGGAAAGTATTGATATTACATATTCTAGTTCTTCTTGTATGGGAAGTTATTGATTTTTAAGTCATATTTATTAAGTTATATTGTTTATTCATACGAGGAATGTAATAGATTTATTAAGTGCTGGGTGGGGCCCGAAATTACACATCCCCTCAATGCATTGGAAGGTCTCATGAGACAAACTAGATTGAGTATTTGGATGAGGACTTACCCATTTGTTTTAGATATCTTGGAAAAAGGCATTGAAATTATGTTTTAGATGTCTTGGAATGAGGATTCGATGATATGTTTCAGATGTTCATCATTATGTATTATAGTATGATGAAATTAGTTATTTATTTACATGTTATTATTTGAATAGTTATGATATCTAAAAATAATTTTCAAGATCATTTGATTCATTATGTGACATTATTTGATCATCATTTAGTCCATCCATATTATTCTTTTAACTTGAGTTATTGATTAAATGGAATGAATTTTCAATTATTTACATTTACATATTGATTATAAATTATTTATTTAAGATATATTTCACTGTATGTAACCCTTACTAAGCATATGATCTCACCTTTTATTTATTTTCCTTTATCTAGGATACCGGTAAGTGTATTTATATTGATATGAAAGGATATTCTAGAGAGAATAATGATGTTCTAAAAGAAAATACTTTGTTGTTTTTAGGTCTCCAAATGTCATATGGGAATAAAGTATGTATCTATTTTACCAGGAATACTATACTATTAAGTTATTTGGGATACAATTTATTGTATTTAGTACTAATGTAATAAAGTAACCACCGACTCTGGGTTACTGGAGTTGGGGTCTTTACAAAACTGATATTGAAGGATCATGAAATCATTAACATGTGTCATAAACAAAAATCATGAAATTATAAACATAGGTTAAGGTTTACTTCCAATACCATTATCACATAGTGTATAAAGTCACATAGTGGATGTGGTTCACTCCATAATACCATACATAATATCTCATGAGCTATAAATATTCAACCAATGCATTAAAGGGTTATATAATTTTGGGCCCACCCATCACATAACATAGTGTAGTTAGGGTAACCTCTTGAGCACCATACACAGTGTAAAAAGTCCCATGGTGAATTATTTTTACTCTCTAATATGATATATAACATCTAATGGGATAAAAAACTTTACCCAATTCATTATAGGGCTATATTATTTTTAGTCCCACCCGTTTCATAACATAGTGTTCTTAGGCTAATTGCTTATGCACCGTGCATAGTGGAAAAAGTACCAGGGTGGATTAAGTTAACTCCCTAATCCCATACACAACATATCATGAGATATAAATATTTACCCAATGAATTATAGGACTATAAATTTCTTTAATCACCCATCACATAATGAAAATCATACTTGTGCATGCTATATGAGGAAAAGAAACTATACATAAATCATAAGCATGATCAAACCCATTAGAAGGAAGTGAATTTCATAATTTGTTTCTAAGGTGTAACATCCTTGATTAATTGAAGGTATGAGATGTTTTAAGTTTATAAAATTATCTATTTATATGTTGGTTCATCTTTGTTATCAGTGTTTTAGAGGTTTGTATTTAGTAAAATAGGTCCTAAGAATTAAAGGTTGGAGAGAGGAATTGAGGCTAGGCTATGTGGTGGTTGCAAACTATTTCTGATTAGCCAATGGAATCCATTAAAAATTCAATGGGTTTACAATAGGTCTATATTAATCTATAGACACCACTAGTTATTCGGTGGTGTTTCTACCTTACACATCGGCCCACTGGTGCAGCCCACTGGCTAGCCAGTGAAGCCTGGATCAGTGAGCATTAAATGCACCCTGTGACTTTTAATTACACTCATTTACCCATTTTTAATTCCCAAATAAAACCTTAACCCTATTTTAAACTACATACCTTCTTCCTTGACTCTTAATCTCTCCCATTCACCCCCTTGGCCTTTCAACATTGGATCAATTCGATGATGCTAGATAAGAAAGTTTTATTAAGATTTAAAATGAATTCACCTTCTTCCTTGAGATATGTTGATAGATCTATGATGGATCAATGAATTATATGTGGATAAGATGAAGAATTCTTCCCTCCTTCATATATTGGTGACAGATCTAGTGAATCGATGATATCCCTTTGACCAGAGTTATATCTCTCATTAATGTTGAACATTTCCATGCAATTTCTCATAGATCAATCATCTTGAAACCTTATTATTTTTAAATTTCATCTTGGATATATATTCTAATGATAGATTGATGGTGATTAATGTATTTTTACTATACCTAAGGTTCTATTATAGATTTATTAAGGAACTCTCAATCCATTATTTAATTGACAACAAATCCAGTGAATTGATATCCTCTTCTTTGACATATCTAAGAACTAGTTTCGTTGACAAAATCTATAAGGTATGTGATTATAGAAATACCATTATTAACATTGAATCTACTTGGGTATATTTTCTAAACCTATTATTTGATAAAACATAACCCAATATAGCAATCCTTGAAGTGAGAACTAGTTTTCCGTGAGCACGCAACATGATCCAGGTTTTGATACTTTGATGAATATTGGAGTATTTCATCAAAATGATTGAGGTAAGAGGTTCCTTATCATTTTTGGCCCTTTTATACTCTTGTTTCCTTGATGTTATACTTGTGTTTCCATAACTCTTTTTACCATGCTTGATAGTTATCACATGTGTGTGGCCTGTGAGATCCATATATGATGCTTGATTCCATGAGTATGCATATTTATCTTGTTATACCATGGTTTATTTTGATCACATGTACTTGTATATTGCTACTAATTCTCATGATGACATTCCCTATTCTACCTTTATATGATATACCCTATTTTTTGTAATTTACCATTTCTTTAGAGGTATTATTCATGGTACTCAGAACAGGTGGACCGTCGTGATATGGTTATCCCTTAGAGGGAGAGTGCACATGACTTATGAGGATGATGATGATAGACTTGAGCATAGGCTAGGGGCATGATGACCTTGAAGATATACCAATGGTAGTGACATTGGGGGTACAATAACCTTATGAACTGACCTAAGGCATATACAAGATACAAAAACCTTGAGACCTGACCTATGACTAGTGATGAGGTTTGATGGTATTAAGGCTTGACTCATGATGAAGGTTAGATGCGATGAATTTATAGCCCAATTTGACTCGATACCTTGAGAATATTGAGAGATATATTTAAAATACTTGTGTCTAGATCTTTTCTATATTTGATATCCTTATGACTATCCTTCCATATTAGAGCCAAAGAAGGTAGGACCAGGACTCGTGGCGGCTTAGTTATCACATGAGTTCTCAACATTTGATTTTTTATACTTGGATTAACATTTATTGTTATCTATTATACACCCGTTATACTTGTGAACACATGTTAATGATAAATTTGTGTTTTCCTACTAGGTTTTACTACTCAAACTCTACATAATAATCTCGATGCATGTGTAGAATTCATGATTAGGGATCTAGGAAAAGGAAAGGGACCCATGATAGATAGCTAATAGTGAAGAATGGAGTTAGTAGTGGTATCAAGAACTCATTGGAGGATTTCGTAACGTTTTTTTATTTATCTACTTACACCTTTCATACTCTTGTTTGGATTTCCACATTTGGAGCGTGCTTTAATTATATATATTCCTTGGGTGTCATTTTTTATTACATTACATTACACAGTATTCCTATTATTATCTTTTAGTTTTTATATTTGATTATTTTTATGGAGTATGGTAATGATTACTAAGGGTATAGTATCCCCACTGACAGTGTTCAGACCCTCACTACTATTTCATAGCCTCTTGTGTATGGGGAGGCGCACATGAGTTTATGTGCCTCTCTGGATCAAACTTGGTAGTTTGAATTAGGGTGTTACAAAATGGAATCAATGCCTGAGTTTCATTTATTTTATTTTTAGTTATTCTTGGACATGGTGTAAATGAGATAAACTGTATGGGACTTAGGTAGGGGATTTTTTATGTGCCTATATAGTTAATGTGTAACAAACCTCTAAGTTATCATTGAAAATATTGATATTATAATTTAATGGGATTTTGGTGAAGTTATGCATAATGACTAGGAACATAGGATCAAATGTCATATACATACATGTTGTTTAATATATAATAGTTCTTTAATTTAATGACTTGATTGTGTTATCTATTTGGGATAGACCTGTATTCTGTTTGAGTGATATATTTGTGTTCTTATTGATATGATATATCTATTTTGGCATTAATTAGTTGAACTTGAATATTATGTTATGTTTTGTATACATATAATTGAGACTAATGTGTAGGTACATAGATCCTTGTGTAGTACTAGGTGGTCTATGCATTCTTCTTGTGGGTATCCTCTTAGCATAGGTTTCTATAGAAATCCATTGAGTGTGCCTTATAACTTTAGTTTTTTTTCATAAGTGAGTTGTTGTGGGTTCTCTAAACATTCGTTTGATATTTCAAAAAGATGCCACCATGAAGGAAACTGATTGTACCAACAGTTGATGTGGCACAATATGCTCCTGTTAGGGAGGTCAACCCTATTACACCACCAGCTGTGCATGAGGGTGCAATAGAGCATGCTCTCACACCCACTCTGGTGGTGCAGGAAGGGGACCCAACTCAGTAGGGAGTCCTTCCACTTATGTCTGCCCATGGTGAAAGGGAACCGAGGTCCATGGTTGACTGTTCTAGAGACTTACATTTCTAGAATCCACCAATATTTTAGGGCACTAGAGGACCAAAAGTGTAGAGGAATGAATAGATATAATCAATGGTACCTTTGACCTCATTGTGACACTTGAATATAGAAAGGTGAAGTGGAAAAAGTTCATGCTAAAGGGACCCACTAGAAGAAGGTGGGGCCTGATGAGATAGACTAATAGATGCGAGGGCCTCACCTAGGAGGCCTTTAAGCACCTATAATTTAGGGAATTTTTTACTGACACACTGAAGCTAGACCAAGAACAGGAGATCATGGCGCTATATTAGGGATCCATGATGGTATTCACATACTCTTCTCATTTCACCCAACTACTTCGTTCTTCTCTCCTCTTGGTCAAAAACAAGACACATAAGACCAGGAAGTTCAATATTGGTCTTCATCCCAATATCAGATGGAAGGTTATGAATTTATAACTAATTACATACCCAGAGGTTCTGTGCAAGTCCTTGACTATTGAGAAGGGTTTGGAGGAGGATCAAGCAATTGGTCATCTTCCATCCTTCAATGCTCAGGCAGGTGGACCTCCTAATACAACGATGAGTGTCTCCTCTGGCAGTATGAATAGGAAGACCGAGGAGATGAAATGGGGTAGCGGTAAGTAGTTTGATTATAGTATGTATTATTGATCCCCATTAGGAGGAGTTTCATAATGCTTTAATAGTTGGAAGGTTGTCCATTATCATAGGTTCTTCCCAACAACTTAGAGTAAGTGTCGGTAGTGTGGAGATATGGGGCATCTACTCTAGATCTTTAAGATCAAGCTTCCACAAGTTTATAAGATAGATATGAACTATGACCTATAGATCTAGCTAGGTTATTCAAGTATTAGGCTCAAATGATGATGAATAAGGCAAGTCATGAACCTCAAGGTCAGGGCCATGGAGCTAAATAAGGTTGAGTGTATATAGTGGATCATGTTATAGAAGATGGTAGTGAGGGGATATCCACTATTTGAGGTTTGGTCTTGATTAAATATATACTATCTATTTATTTTTTTAATACTAGTGATTCACATTCCTTTATATATGCACAAGTTTTTTCTATATTTGACTTACTGGTTTGGTTATCTTCTGAGTTTCTTTCTCTTAATATACCACTAAGCAAGAAAGTGAACTATCTTTAGTGATTCCCAGAGTGTCCTATAGTTTTTTTGGTTATAGATATTTATGAGACTTAATTATTTTGGATATAATGAAGTTTTATGTGATTTTTAGATTGGGATTTCTAATATTTTATAGAGTCCACATTGACTTCTATCAGAGATGGTTATCAGTTACATCACCAAATGGAGAGAAGTTTATGATGATCAGTGACTGAAAGTTTAGAGATGGTAGAATGGGACCAAACGTGAGCCATATTGGATCCATCATGACACATTTGGTTGGATTATATCTTGTAGGAGAACCCATTGAAAAATATTCTTATTTTACTCCAATTGTGGACCTCTATCATGACATATTTCTAGATGAATTCACAGGTCTTCCCCCTAATAGAGGAGTTGAGTTTGAGACAAAACTCATGGTAGGTGGACAACCCATTTTGATACCACCTTATCGTATGGCATTGAATGAGTTTAAGGATCTCCATGTAAAACACGAGGACTTGTAATAAAAGAGTTTTATTAGGCTGAGTACATCATCATGGGGTGTACCTATTTTTTTTATCCAAGAAGGTTGGTGATAGTATTTGACTCTATGTAGATTACTAGAAGTTTAATTAGGTGACCATGAAGAATATGAACCCTTTGTCTAGAATCAACAATATCTTCGATTAGTTGTAGGGATACTGGTGGTTCTATAAGATTTATCTCTGATCGGTCATTCATCACTTTCAATTTAAAGAGGTGGACATTCTGAAGATGGTGTTTAGGATTAGGTATGTGCTATAAGAGTACTTGGTGATGTTATTTGGACTAATGAATACATTAGAATTATTCTTGGATCTCATAAAAAAATCTTCCACCCACACCCTGACTCATTCGTCATGGTGTTCATTGATGATATCCTCATTTACTCACCAACCCTAGAGTAATATGACATACATCTTAAGATAGTCCCGAGTACACTTCGAGCACATCATATTTATGCCAAGTTTTTAAAGTTTCACTTTTGGATTCAAGAAGTGAAATTATTAGGGAATGTGGTTTCTGAGACCAGTATATCATTAGACCCAGAGAAATTGGAGGCGGTGATTTCCTAGAAATTTCCTCAGAATTTGTTTTAGATTAGAATATTTTTGGTATTAGTTTGGTATTGTTATCATTTTATCCAGGACTTCTATCATTTAACAGTACCCATGATTACAATGATGAAGAAAGTGGTGAAGTTTCAATGGATATAACACTGTGAGGAGTCTTTTATTTAGCTAAAGAAGTGGTTGATTACAACTATAGTGTTTATTTTTCCTAGGTTTGGGATTAGATATTCCATATATTATGATTCATATGGAGTTTTTTTTGGGGAAGTATTGATACAGAGGTATTGGGTTGTAACTTATGTGTCACATTAGCTATGAACCAATGAGTATAACTATCCTACCAATGACTTGAAACTAGAAGTTTTGGTCCACACTTTGAAGTATTGGTGACACTCTCTCTTTGGTGATAGTTTTTTTTCTACATGTAACACAATATCCTCCAATATATCTTCTCACAACGTTATTTGAATTTGAAGTAGAGGCACTGAGTAGAGTACCTGTAGATGTTTGATTTTGAGATGAACTATTCACCATGTAAAGTTAACATAATTTTAGATTCTCTTAGCCATAATATGTAGGTAGCTCAGGAGTATAGTGAATGAACTTTGGAGGAATAGTGGAACCTAATGAGATTATTGGATGATTGGAGGATGGATACTTCTAAGGACCAGGAATTAATGGAATGTTCCCCATTAGTGATCATATATTATTTATTAAACTGAGTAAAGTCTAGTTAGAAATTTGATACAAAGTGTGCTCTGATATAGAAATAACTAGAAGGTGGTGTCATGATACCTGGGTGTTCATTGGAAAACAATGATTTATTCCTAGTACATGAGAGAGTTGTAGCCCCTACTTCCATTGAGGAAAATTTGATGAGATATTTTCATGGCACAAAGTGGTAGATGCATCCTAGAGTGAAAAAGATATACCATGACTTTAAGTAGCATTCCTGATTTCCATAAATGAAGAGTGATAATACTGGATTCATTTCCCAATGCATTACCCTATATAGTATAATGGTCAAGCACCAGCATCCTAGTGGTTTTCTCTAGCCACTTTTTATTCCCATGTGAAATTGGGAGGATGTCACAGTGGACTTTGTGACGAGGTTACCTAGGACCCTGAGAAGACATGACACTATTTGGGTGATTGTGGATCGTCTCTCTAAGGTGAACCATTTATTATCAATATTAGAGATATTTTATATGGATTGATTGGGAAGGTTATATATCTATGAGTCTTTTCACTTACATGAAGTTCCCTTGAGAATTGTATTAAAAGGAGATGTGTATTTTATGTCATTTTTTGGTAGGTATTTTAGAAGGACTTAGGGATAAAATTGAGATTGAGCACAACATACCACCCCTAGAAAGATGGAAAGTTAGAGAAGATGATTCAAATATTAGAGTATATACTCTATTATTGTATTTTGGGTTTTGGAGAAGCTCGGTATGATCACATATCCACAGATAAGTTCTCATACAAAAAAAATTTACGGGTTTTGATTCAGATGACCCCTTATGAGGTTCTTTATGGTAGTCCATGTCATTCATCGCTTTGTTGGCATGAGGCTGATAAGGTAATAGTTATTGGGACTAATATGGTATAAGAGATATTCAAGTGAGTGTAACTAATTTAGAAGAGGTTGATCATATATTAGATCATGTAGAGATATTATGCCTACCATAGGAGGATACCTTTTGAGTTTTTTATAGGCATATAAGTTTTTCTGAGAGTGAATACTTAGCTAGGACATCAATGTTTGAGAAATCAAGGGGAGATAGCACCATAATATGTTAGATCCTTTAAGACCACCAAGTGTATTGGAACTATGGCACACCATTTGGATATTTCTTCTCACTAATGAGGTATGCATGATGTGTTTCATGTGTCTCAACTCTGGAGGTACATGATTGATCCTACTCATGTGATTGACTATGAGGATGTTGAGTTATATCCTGACATATCATATGTAGAAAACCTAGTGGAGATTATAAACTAGCGCAAAGAAATTTATATGAGGAAAGATGATAATACTTTTTTAGATTCTATGGAATCATGGAAGATTCTAAGAGGAAACTTAGTTGTGGGAGGAATATGTTCGAGATCAATGGACTAAGTTGTTTGAGCAAGATCGTTGAAGGTACTTCTCAAGGATGAGAAGTCGTTATAGGGGGATAATTGTAACATCCTCACTTAATTCAAGGTATGATATATTTTAATTTTATTAAATTATTTCTTTCTTTGTTGATTCATCTTTATTATGGGTGTTTTAGAGGTTTGTTTTTAGTAAAAAAAGGGTATGAGAATTAAAGGTTGGAGAGAGGAGCTAAGGATAGGAAATGTGGTGGCTATAAACCACCACTAGCTATCTAGTGGAGGACACCAGCCAACCGGTGGGGGTACATCAGGTCTACAAAAATATATAGACACCACTAGCTAGCCATTGGGGTACCACCTAAAAGTTGGTGGTGAAACTGGCCTACCAATTAAGAATGAATGAGTGAGCAATAAATGCACCCTGTAACTTTTAATTACACCTGTTTCCCCTTGTTTAATAACCAAATCCAACCCTAACCACATATTTCAAACCAAATACATTATCCATTTAATCGAGAGATCTATAATTCATCACCCCATGACCTTTCAACATTGGATCAATACAATGATGCTAGATCAAAAAGTTTTCTCTAGATCTCAACTAAATTCATATTCTTCCTCGAGAGATGTGCATGGATCTATGACATATCTCTGAATTTTACATGGATTTTATGATGAATTCTTCCCTCCTTTATATATCAATGATAGATCTAGTGATTTGATGACATCCCTCTAACTAGATCTAGATATCTCATGAATGATGGATGTGTCTAGGTAATTTATCTTAGACCAACCATATTGAGACCATATTCTTCTTAAATCTCATATTGGATCTATATTCTGATGATATATTGATGTCGACCGATGTTTGTTAACTAGACCTAAGGTTCTTTTCTATATTTGATGAGAAATTCATGATCCATTTTTTAATCGATAATAGATCAGGTGAATTGACATCCACCTCTCTGATATATCTTGGAACTAGTTCCATTGATGGAATCCATGAGGTATGTGATTCTAGAAATACCATTCTTATCATGGAATCTTCTCATGTATTTTTTTAAATCTCTTATTTAATGAACTGAAACCCGATATATGTATAATTGATATGAAAACTAGTTTTTCATGGGCAAAAAATGCGATTTGGACTTCAATATTTTGATGAATATTGTATTAATTTATCAAAAATCTTGAGCTAGGAAGTTTCTTATCATTTTAGGCCCTTTTATACTATTGTTTCCTTTATGTGATACTTATTTTGGAAAAACTTGTTAGACCATTCTTGACAGTGACCAAAAGTGTGTTTGTGTGGCCCTTGAGACCCATATATGATGCTTGATTCCATGATTATGATTATATCCTAACTCAAGGAATATATAGGATATGATGGACTTGTGTCCTAACCTATGATTGGTGATGGTGTTTTATGGCCTTGAGGCCTAACCCATGATGGAGGAAGGATATGACGATTTTATAGCCCAATTCAACTAGATTCCTTGAGACTGCTGAGAGATATGTTCACTATACTCATGGTTATCTCTTAGTTACTTTAAACATCCTCAGAAATATCCTTCTATCTTGGAGCCGAATCAGGTACGACCTAGACTCACAAGGTCTTGGTTAGCACATGAGTTCTCAGTACATGATTGTTTATGTTTTCTTGTGCATATATTATTATCATGGAATACACATGATATACTTGTGAAAACATGCTAAGGAAAAATTTGTGGTGTACTACTGGGTTTTATTACTCACAACCTATATGGGAATATCAATGCACGTGCAAACTTCATGATTAGTGATCTTGGAATGGGAAAGAGACCCATGATAGATAGTTGATTATAGATCATGGAGTGGGTAACAATATCGAGAAATACTTCATAGGATTCCACAATGTTTCTTTATTTATCAACTTATAATTTTAATACCCTAGTTTTTATTTCCACATCAGGAGCTTGGTTTACTTATATGTATTATTGGGTGTCATTTTTTATTACATTATGCTACTTAGTCTTCTGTTTGATATCCTAAAGTTATTATATTTGATTATGTTTATGGTGTATGGCTATGATTACCAAGGATATAATCTCCCCACTAATGGAATTCAAAGCATCATCTCTAGTTAGAAACCTCTTTCATACATGGAGGCACACATGAGGTTATGAGGCTCTTCAACATAGACTCGATGGTTCGGGTTGGGGCGTTACACAAGGCATAACTGAATGCTAAATCAAAAGGATTCCAAAGATAAGAAGGAATTAAATTATTTTAGACTTTCATAATTGAAAAAGGGATATAGGTCTTGAAAATTAAATTTTAATGTAGAAAATTCATGAGAAGGATTTGGAGAAGGATGAATAAAAATGAGCTACTTGGGTGATACTTTATGAAATAAGTAAAGGATAGTTTTTTAAAAGGAAATAACATATTATTTCCAATAAAAAAATAATTTAAATAACAGGGTTATATATAAAATAATTAGGTTTCTTAGAATCCATTCATGGTTTACAAAAATTTTATGGGGGTGATGTTTGACATAAGACAAGAAATAGGAAAGTTCCCTCAAATATGGTTTACATAAAAGTGGGATTTTTGAAGGGAACAAATGAATATGATATTTGACTAGATATATATTTAAGGGAAATAAATACAAAAATATAATAATTTCATGAGGGCATGATTGTGTAAAAGAGAGATAAGAAAGAGAATGTGTAATTGAAAAGTAACGAGGGTGGTAGGAAATATCCTTTACATATTTTAAAATTTTTGAGTCAAAACCCCATAAGAAGAATAACATTAAATAAAACACTATATATCATAAAATATAAGATAATAATGACTCAAAAATATTAAATGTAATTAGATACAACATTACAAATAAAACATGGTATATAATAAGAAATATGTCTCGATGAGTAAAAATTGAAATAAGAAACCCTTATAAATAACATAATGTATGAGGTAAAATCATTTGATAATGAGGATATAAGGAAGAACTGTAAAACCCTAAAAAATAATGGGAAAATAAAACAAAAATTATTCATTATATATAATAAATTAAACTTGGAATAATAGAGTTTAATAATAAAGTTAATACCTTAATAGAAGAAAATTGAGTTAGCACAAACCCTTACCTTATTCCTAATTCATTTTTCACATGTGCCTAAATTCCTGAATAATCACATTAATTTTATTAGATACCTTATTAGAAACCTTATTATTCTATATTTAATTTAATATGGACCATTTATAATCATAATATATTTATTTATTATGTAGTTTTTTCTTTTGTGTGTGTGTTAAAATTGAATCGATGTCAGCTTATTTCGACAATTTTAGTGATCAACTATGATATTTTAATAATAAGTTAAATACTCAATATAACCAATACAGAAAAAAAAACTTTTATTTTATTATTAAATTATAATAATATGAGTATTTAAGTTTCTATATTCATCCATGATAGAGTTTTATATCATTATTCAAGTAGGTGGTTAAACCGACCCAAACATGAACACACTATATCTTGATGGGTGAGTATGGTTAAGGAAGTGTATGATATCATTATAATAGAATAATAATCATATATATATTTTTAATTTTTTAATTTTATAAATCATATTTTAAGTGTTTGGTATAAATAATGAAAACCAATATGAAAAATTAAAAACATTACTTCATGGAGGAAGTAATCTGCACAAAACACAATTAACATTCTTTTGTTTTTATAAGTGGATAAAAAAGAGTAAATAATGGGTTTTACATTAATATAATAACAATTAAATATACCAATTATGCTAAGGTAATTATATTACTATGTATATTCTAGGTTTAGAAGAAAATGATAAATAAGAAAAGTTAAGAAGTAAGTGATACTCACTTTGGTAGCTTGAAATTTCTCTTGAAAGTATCCTTAGAAATGAAGGGATCAAGATAAATAATTGAGACTAAAAAATTATGAAATTGATATATTATTATAATAGGATCAAAATGGAAGAGCTTCAATAAGTATTTTTAAGTAATGAGTGTGGCATGAAGTGGTGTAAGTGTACCCTTTTATAAGTGAAGAAAATGTCACTTTTGTGAATACCCCTTTACTTTTCATTGATATAATTACATTAATCAAGGTTTAAAGACTCAAAAAGTTAGAAAAAATGGTTTTTTTGGTGATCTTAGATTTATAAAGCCTCAAAAATAATTCTCACACATGTTTTAAACAAGTTTTTAGTTACTTACCATTATATTTTTATATTTTACAATTTTGGTTTTTACCTTGGTAACTAGTTTTTAACAAAATATTTTATATTTTATTAAAAATAAAAGGAAAACCATTATGAATCTAAATTTAATCTCCATTTAACCTAATTAAAATTTCAAATAATAAAAAATTAACTTTCAAATTAAAACATTTAATATATAGATTTTTTTTTTGTAAAAAAATGATTTTCCACAATTAAGGGTTCTTAATAATATTTAGTATTGATTACTAAATGAATTAGTGTTAACATATTTATATATAGGTTTAAAAATTATATTATAATAATTATTGATAAGTGATTAATTTATTTGATTAGATAAAAATTATGCAATGTTAATAAAATATTCTCTGAAAATAACAGTTTTACCATTGTACCGGTAATCATTATTTTTTATTTAAAAATAACTTTTATATAAAAGTGGGAAACTATAAACATTTAGGATACATAAGGATCAAAACTCATAAGAAATCATCATGCTATTCCAAAATAATCTAAAATGGTTAGTGTCACGACCCGCCCTCGGGGTCCGTGCCGTGACTACCGCAATCCCGCCTTCCATAGGCCAGGGGCTGGCGACTAGCACCAAGGCGTAAATCCCGGTAAAAAGGGAAGACATTGACTTTGTAAAGTAAACAAACACCTCAGAGTAAGCAAGCGGAAAGTAAACACTAAGAAAAAGCAGAGTACAACTGAAAGTGCGGAAAAGTAAATGGGCCAGTATACAAACCCAAACTGAAAGTAAAGTACAACTCAAAAGGGAAAACAACAACTGAAAAGTAAAAGCCGCTACACCGAGCTGTCCACTGGAAATCCCACCTAAAGGGTGGGTACAGATAGCTCTACTGCTCCACGGGTCCCACCGTCCACTCCGAGCACGTCCCGCCCAGTGGTCCACCTCCAGGTACCGTCCTGCTCTGCAAGCCTCAGCTAAGATCAACGCTGTCCGTCGTCTGCAACCAACACAACGTAGTGCGGGCAAAACCCGTGCAGGGGTGAGTATAAGCTACTCAGAAGGGACCCCAAGACCCCTGAAGGTCTCTCAAATCCACAAAGGATAAACCACGAAGAAAGGTACAATCACGAAGTAACAACCGACACTGCTTAGGTATTTGCCCATACATATACCCAAGTCATCAATTTAAAATACGCACCAACCTCCGAGCCCAAGTACAACTCAGTCCACACAGGAAAGTAAACGTATTCCACACAGGAAAGCAAAACGTAATCCACACAGGATTGCACAACACAATCCACACAGGAAAGAAATAGGATTCAGCTCACACAGGTATACTTCTTCAAAAGACGATAAAGATGATCTCTGATCCATCTAAGTCATCGGACCCACGAAGGATCGATAGGTAACTAACCCCCGCAAAATACCCACACAGGATCGGGCCCACATAGGACCTGTAGGCGCTGGTTCACACAGGACCGCTGAGCGCAAGGACCCACACATGATCTGTAGGCGCTGGTTCACACAGGACCGCTGAGCGCAAAGACCCACACAGTATCGGGCCCACACAGGACCTGCAGCACTGATCCACGTCGGATCGCTGAGTGCGGTAGTCTTCGTCGTCGAATCCACACAGGATCTCTGTACTTTCGTCGTCGCAGTCACAGTAGCAGTAGCAGTAGCAGTAGCAGTAGCAGTCACAGTAACAGTCGCAGCCAGCACTAGGGTTCCCGCACACAGCAAACTCGTTCAGAGGGTCCGCTCCACGAGCCGAGAGGCTGATACATCAACTGTCACAAAGTCCAGAGTTGATGTATCCAAAAGTTCCGTATCGTCAACAGGAACTCAACGCAACAGACGGCGCGTCGATCGGACGCCCGGTCTGAGAGTTATTGGCATTTTCGTCAACGGGGCCCGGTTGGTTTTTAAGGAAAAACCAACCCGACCATACTCCACCTGCGTCCAAACCTTGGGCGGAGTATGCCAAAAGTTCCGTCTCACTAAGAGGAACACAACAAAGCTGACGGCACGTCAATCGGACGTCCGTAGCTCAAGATATGAGCGTTTCCGCTCCGAAGGCCCGATTGGTTTCGTGAACGAACCAACCCGGCCAAACTCAAAGTATTCCGAAACTTTGAGTGCGATATACCGAAACGACCGTCTCGATCCAAGGATCGCGTTGCCGCAGACGGTTCGTCAATCGGAGGTCCGTGGCTCAAGTTATGGCCAAAAGATCGAAACTGATTCGAAACGGGGGGGGTCCGGGTCCGGGCCGACCCGGCCCGACCCCCCCTGGGTCGGCCCGAACCGGGTCGACCCGAACCGGGTCCGGGTCGACCCGGCCCGGCCCGGCAGGCGCGACCCGGCCCGGCCCGGCGGTCTGCCTGGCCGCGTGGCCGGAGGAAGCTCGGCCGTCCGGCCGAGCGTGTGAATCGGGGTGGGGCGGCGCGGCAATATGCCGCGCCCTTATTTTTTTAAACGTCCCCCACCGCACGTGGGGGGCTGACTCAAAGGGGGTACCGGGGGTTTGAATCCCCCGGATTTAATGGGTCACGGCCGGCTTTAAGCCGACCGTTTTCATTACACGCGGGACCTGCGGGTGCCGCTTCCTTTGCAAGCCGGCGGCCGGCACGGCCGGTCGCCTTCCATTTCTATACCGCGGCCTGATGGTCGCGGCTCTCCTGGACGCCGGCGGCCGGCGAAGCCGGCCGCCCCTGGTTTCTCCGCCGCGGCCGAAGTGCCGCGGCTCCTCCTTATCCACCGGCGGCCGGTTTTCCGGCCGCCCCTTCTTGCTCGGACCTTACGATTTGCGCAGCGTGACGGCGCCGCGCCCTCCGCCGTGGCCCGACTCCGGCCGCGGTCTCACCCGATTTCAGTGGCGCAGCATTATAGCGCCGCATTTATTCGTCGTGACCCAAACCATCCTTAATTATTTCTTTTCCGCGCGTTGCAATGGCACCGCGTTACCCCATTTCAATCCACAATAAAACTAAACCACGATGGGAGGAGGGTCGGCCGTGTTCGTGCGGTCCGACCTTCTCCCGTTAGTTTGTTATCAATTGGATTAGAAATGTTTGAGGAATGCTAAATAAAAAGTAAACAACGAACTCAAGAACCCCTACTTTGAAAAATTGACGTCGCACGTCGGTTATCGCGGAGAAAGGCGTCGCGGCGTCGGACGTAGATTCCGTGGACGTCGGGGTGCGTCCGAGGAGAAAACGACGTCTCTTCACTTGTCGCTATGACAAAGAAGGAAGGTACGTTGTCGTTGGAGATGATCACCACGGTCGGCGACTTCTCCCTTGTCGAGGAGGAAGATGAAGATGGAAGAATCCGGGACGCCGAGTCTCGAAGGTTGTGGGATCGATGTTCTTTGTCGGAGAAGAACTGTTCTTCACGTTCTTCGTCTAAGACGAAGAAGATCTTCAAGTCCCTCAACGATTCTCCCAATCCTCTCAAGTAACAAAGGAACTAACCCAAAAATAAATTAAGCTTACTCTTAATTTATTAACACAACCCAACCTTTGAAATTCAAGAGTTTGAATTTCAAAAACTCAAAATTAAACTCACTTATTTATTATACATGAGTTGTATAATTAAATAAATGTTAAGTTGACAAGCCTTTAAGAGGGAGAGAGGGGAGTTAGGGAATTTGAAAAGGTGGGGATTGTGTGGGCCCCTCCTCACCTTAATCCTCTCTTAGGTGGTTAAACCACCCAACTTCCAACAAAAGATTATAACCACCTTTAAGATATAAAAGAAATATTGTATAACAAATTTATTTTACTCTTCATTTCATCCAGAAAAATTAAACATCTCCTCCTAGGAAAACGCAACTTCGGGAAAGGTCTCCTTAAGCGAATATCGGCACTGTGAGTTCATCGGTGTCCTCGGATTTGAATTTCGAGTACCGGATCAAAAGTTAGAAATTCCCGCTCGTTCGTTCACTGAACGTACCCGAGCCAAACTTCAGAAATTGATTCCGGGCACACCGGGCCTCGGAATCAGGTGCCGTCAGAAACCGCGCTCTTGTAAAATTCCAAAGGAAATTAAGAAAAAAATTTCCCTTGAATTTTACGGGTCTTTACATTACTCCCACCTCAGGGCTTTACGTCCCCGTAAAGATACATCAAAAACTAGGGAAACAAAAGAGGGTACTGAGCACGCATCTGAGCCTCCCGCTCCCATGTGCTCTCTTGGAGATTCCCGTGCTGCCATCTGATGCGCACAAGAGGAATCGATCGCCCACGCAGGAACCACTCCTGTCGATCCTCTATCTCCACCGGGACCTCCGTAAAAGTCTCCCCATCGCCAACGTCAAGCTCCCCATGGTCAATGATGTGCGTCGGGTCGTGCACGTATCTCCTCAGCTGGGATACGTGGTAGACGTCGTGCACCCGGTGCAACTGAGGTGGTAGAGCCAGGCGATAAGCTACCTCGCCAATCCTGCTGAGGACCTGGAAGGGTCCGATGAAGCGCGGAGATAACTTGCCGCCTCGGCCAAATCTCTGTATACCATGTCGAGGTGAGACCCGCAAGAAGACGTGGTCGCCATCCTCGAACTCTAGTGGCCTCCGCCTCCTGTCAGCGTATGACTTCTGCCAGCTCTGAGCTGTCCTCATCCGCTCCTGGATGACCTGGACCTTCTCTGTCGTGGCCTGGACCATCTCCGGTCCCACAAGTGCTAACTCCCCAGGGTCTGTCCAGCACAAATGAGATCTACAAGGTCGGCCGTACAACGCCTCGTACGGTGCCATCCCGATGGCGGAGTGGTAGTTGTTGTTGTATGAAAACTCCACCAAGGGTAGGTGGTCCTCCTAGCTACGACCAAAGTCGAGGACACATGCGCGGAGCATGTCCTCGAGAGTCTGAATGGTCCTCTCCGTCTGACCATCCGTCTGAGGGTGAAAGGCTGTGCTCAGATGTAGCTGCATCCCGAACGCCTCCTGTAACCCCTTCCAAAGCCGGGAAGTAAAGCGAGCATCTCGATCGGAGACGATAGATGATGGCACACCATGGAGACGCATAATCTCCTGAATGTAGAGACGTCCCAAGCTCTCCACTGAGCCCTACTCTCTGATGGGTAAGAAGTGTGCCGACTTGGTGAGTCGGTCAACAATCACCCAGATGGAGTCGTGACCTCTGGAAGTGCGTGGAAGTCCAGTCACGAAGTCCATAGATATGTCGTCCCACTTCCACTCCGGGACCTCCAAGGGTTGTACCAAGCCTGCTGGTACCTGATGCTCTGCCTTCACCCGCTGGCAGGTGAGGCATCGAGAAACGAACTCTGCTACAGCCTTCTTCATGCCCGACCACCAGTGCTGTCATCTGAGATCCTGGTACATCTTCGCCACTCCAGGATGTACCGCCAAAGGAGAAGTGTGAAACTCTCTCAGCACTTCCTCTCGCAAAGTGACTGGTACCATGGTACGTCCTCTGAAAAGTATGTCGTGCTCTGCTCCAAGGGAGAAACCATCAGGTGCCTGTCCCGAGGATATCTGTGCACGCCGTGTCTCACAGTCAGCGTCCTCACGCTGTGCCTCTCTGACCTGTTGTAGTAGAGGAGGGGTGACTGTGAGAGACTGGAGGAAGGCTGCTCCATCACTATCCACGAAGGATATCTGCAAAGAGGCTAGCTGCAATGATTTCTCCTTTGCCGAAAAGTGAAATCCGGTCTCATCCCCTGGATGAACCGCGTTCCTTGCCTAATACAGTCAATCCCGTCATGATTAGATAATTCATGGCATGGATGACGTCGTAAGGCCTCGACGCTGCTACCAAAAGATCCAACCGTTACTCTCGCCTCCAATGGTTGAGTCACACTGTCGGCATCAGTGTGTGGTCACTGGGTTTCCTCCAGTACGAATCTCGCAAGTGAGGGTCAAGTCAACAGTTTTTAACCGGCACCTCTTAGTAAAAACAAACAAAAGACAAGATAACAAAAGTCACCAAGGCAAGTTTCTTTTATTACTTCAACTTAAAGTACAAGGACACAAAGCAACACAAACTACGAATCTAGAGGCATTATGGGCAAAGGCCTCTATGCCTGGAGCTAGTCCCGCACTAGTCCACCCGCTTCCGGAGCTCCATGATCATAAGCTTCAGCTGCCTGAAGCTGTGCTCTCCCCTGATGTCGGGGTGGACCTCCTGGTGGTGGTGGTGGTAGAGCCTCAAAGCGTCGCCCACCACCTGCTGCTCGGCCAGCTCCTCTGCCTCGTCCGCCTCCTCCCTGCGGACCGCCACGGTCGAACCTCTGCCTTTGCCTAGGTGGTTCCTCAACCGTCTGTTGCTCCTCTGCATGGCGGGTCGGGCAGTCACGAGCCATGTGGCCTTGCCCGCCACATGCATAGCACTGTCTTCCACTCGAAAGACTGGCTCCGCGCTGTGTGCCCCGCACTGCTGAGCCAGTGTCCTGAGGTCGTCTGCCCGAGGGTCTGGTCTGTCTGGACCCCTGAGTCATCCGTCGACTGCCTGCTACAGATGACTCTGCCACGTGCCGCCCTGTGGTGGGTCTCGGTGCTGGTGTAGACTCAGCAAGGAAGCTCTCGATCAGAAGGGCCCGCTCCAGTACTCCTGTCTGAGTCGTTATGCTGAGGGAGATCAGCGATGCCCTGATCTCGTGTCTCAAACCCTTCTCGAAGGTCCGAGCCCGGAAGAATGGGTCCCATACCATGTCGGTCGAGTAGCGCGAGAGATCGGTAAATCTCGCCGAGTACTAAGCGAACGTCATGCTGCCCTGTCGCAGCTGAAGAAGCTCCTGGATACGCACCGCACGAAGGGTGGCTGGGACGAACTCCGAGCGGAAGAGGCTCTCAAAGTCCGTCCATAGTAGAGATGCCTCATCGTGCACCTGGAGCATCAAGCTCCACCATCGTCCTGCTGCTGCGTGTAGTAGGCTAGCAGCGAGGATCACCATGAGGTCTGCTGGTGTCCTCAATAGCCTAAACACACGTACCACTGCCTCCAGCCAGTCCTCGGCTGCCTGGGGATCCGTCTCCCCGCGAAACCTGGGTGGTCGCTGGCGCTGAAACTCATGCAGTGCGCTAAGGCGACGTGCATCGTCAGCGGCTGGTGCTGGAAGCATCGGGGGCTCGGCGGGTAGAACTACCGCCGGTGCCACTGCTGACAAAGGGCCCTGCACCGAGGCCTCGTCACTCGGTGGACTGTCGTCACGCTCTACTCTCGGAACCCTAGCTGGATGCCATCGTGGGGCCATCCTGAATAGGAAACAGGTGCGCCACGGTCAAACTGTATACCTGGTGAGCTGACAAAAAGAAATCACAAAGAAAACTTTGAAACACACACGCAATCAATGTTTTCGTGCATTAAGTCAGAAATCAGAAGTCAGGGTCCTGGTGTACGGATACGTCGGCCGCCGCACCAACACTGGACTCCCTGGACTGATAACCACACTCAATACGCTAAACATTATTGCTTCACATAGAAAAGATCAGAGTTTGCGGTAGAACCGAACTCCTCTGATACCAATTTGTCACGACCCGCCCTCGGGGTCCATGCCGTGACTACCCCAAGCCCGCCTTCCATAGGCCAGGGGCTGGCGACTAGCACCAAGGCGTAAATCCCGGTAAAAAGGGAAGGCATTGCCTTTGTAAAGTAAACAAACACCTCAGAGTAAAAGCAGAAAGTAAACACTAAGCAAAAGCAGAGTACAACTGAAAGTGCGGAAAAGTAAATGGGCCAGTATACAAACCCAAACTGAAAGTAAAGTACAACTCAAAAGTGAAAACAACAACTGAAAAGTAAAAGCCGCTACACCGAGATGTCCACTGGAAATCCCACCTGAAGGGTGGGTACAGATAGCTCTACTGCTCCACGGGTCCCGCCGTCCACTCCGAGCAGGTCCCGCCCAGTGGTCCACCTCCAGGTACCGTCCTGCTCTGCAAGCCTCAGCTAAGATCAATGTTGTCCGTCGTCTGCAACCAACACAACGTAGTGCGGGCAAAGCCCATGCAGGGGTGAGTATAAGCTACTCAGAAGGGACCCCAAGACCCCTGAAGGTCTCTCAAATCCACAAAGGATAAACCACGAAGAAAGGTACAATCACGAAGTAACAACCGACACTGCTTAGGTATATGCCCATACATATACCTAAGTCATCAATTTCAAATACGCACCAACCTCCGAGCCCAAGTACAACTCAGTCCACACAGGAAAGTAAACGTATTCCACACAGGAAAGCAAAACGTAATCCACACAGGATTTCACAACACAATCCACACAGGAAAGCAATAGGATTCAGCTCACACATGTATACTTCTTCAAAAGACGATAAAGATGATCTCTGATCCATCTAAGTCGTCGGACCCACGAAGGATCGATAGGTAACTAACCCCCGCAAAAGACCCACACAGGATCGGGCCCACATAGGACCTGTAGGCGCTGGTTCACACAGTACCGCTGAGCACAAGGACCCACACAGGATCGGACCCACACAGGATCTTTAGGCGCTGGTTCACACAGGACCGCTGAGCGCAAAGACCCACACAGGATCGGGCCCACACAGGACCTGTAGCACTGATCCACGTAGGATCGCTGAGTGCGGTAGTCGTCGTCGTTGAATCCACACAGGATCTCTGTACTGTCGTCGTCGCAGTCACAGTAGCAGTAGCAGTAGCAGTAGCAGTAGCAGTAGCAGTCACAGTAACAGTCGCAGCCAGCACTAGGGTTCCCGCACACAGCAAGCTCGTTCGGAGGGTCCGCTCCACGAGCCGAGAGGCTGATACATCAACTGTCACAAAGTCCAGAGTTGATGTATTCAAAAGTTCCGTATCGTCAACAGGAACTCAACGCAACAGACGGCGCGTCGATCGGACGCCCGGTCTGAGAGTTATTGGCATTTTCGTCCCCAGGGCCCGGTTGATTTTTTAGGCAAAACCAACCCGACCGTACTCCACCTGCGTCCAAACCTTGGGTAGAGTATGCCAAAAGATCCGTCTCACTAAGAGGAACACAACAAAGCTGACGACACGTCAATTGGACGTCCGTAGCTCAAGATATGAGCGTTTCCGCTCCGAAGGCCCGGTTGGTTTCGTGAACGAACCAACCCGGCCGAACTCAAAGTATTCCGAAACTTTGAGTGCGATATACCAAAACGACCGTCTCGATCCAAGGATCGCGTTTACGCAGACGGTTCGTCAATCGGAGGTCCGTGGCTCAAGTTATGGCCAAAAGACCGAAACTGATTCGAAACGGGGGGGTCCGGGTCCGGGCCGACCCCCCCCCCCCCCCCGGGTCGGCCCAAACCTGGTCGACCCGAACCAGGTCCGGGTCGACCCGGCCCGACGCGACCCGGCACGGCAGGCGCGACCCGGCCCGGCCCGGCGGTCTGCCTGGCCGCGTGGCCGGAGGAAGCTCGGCCGTCCGGCCGAGCGTGTGAATCGGGGTGGGGCGGCGCGGCAATATGCCGCGCCCTTATTTTTTTAAACGGCCCCCACCGCACGTGGGGGGCTGACTCAAAGGGGGTACCGGGGGTTTCAATCCCCCGGATTTAATGGGTCACAGCCGGCTTTAAGCTGGCCGTTTTCATTACACGCGGGACCTGCGGGTCCCGCTTCCTTTGCAAGCCGGCGGCCGGCACGGCCGGCCGCCTTCCATTTCTATGCCGCGGCCTGATGGCCGCGACTCTCCTGGACGCCGGCGGCCGGTTTTCCGACCGCCCCTTCTTGCTCGGACCTTACGATTTGCGCAGCGTGACGGCGCCGCGCCCTCCGCCGTGGCCCGACTCCGGCCGCGGTCTCATCCGATTTCAGTGGCGCAGCATTATAGCGCCGCGTTTATTCGTCGTGACCCAAACCAGCCTTAATTATTTCTTTTCCGCGCGTTGCAATGGCACCGCGTTACCCCATTTCAATCCACAATAAAACTAAACCACGATGGGAGGAGGGTCGGCCGTGTTCGTGCGGTCCGGCCTTCTCCCGTTAGTTTGTTATCAATTGGCTTAGAAATGTTTTAGGAATGCTAAATAAAAAGTAAACAACGAACTCAAGAACCCCCACTTTGAAAAATTGACGTCGCACGTCGGTTATCGCGGAGAAAGGCGTCGCGGCGTCGGACGTAGATTCCGTGGACGTCGGGGTGCGTCCGAGGAGAAAACGACGTCTCTTCACTTGTCGCTATGACAAAGAAGGGAGGTACGTTGTCGTTGGCGATGATCACCACGGTCGTCGACTTCTCCCTTGTCGAGGAGGAAGATGAAGACGGAAGAATCTGGGACGCCGAGTCTCGAAGGTCGTGGGATCAATGTTCTTTGTCGGAGAAGAACCGTTCTTCACGTTCTTCGTCTAAGACGAAGAAGATCTTCAAGTCCCTCAACGATTCTCCCAATCCTCTCAAGTAACAAAGGAACTATCCCAAAAATAAATTAATCTTACTCTTAATTTATTAACACAACCCAACCTTTGAAATTCAAGAGTTTGAATTTCAAAAACTCAAAATTAAAATCACTTATTTATTATACATGAGTTGTATAATTAAATAAATGTTAAGTTGACAAGCCTTTAAGAGGGAGAGAGGGGAGTTAGGGAATTTGAAAAGGTGGGGATCGGGTGGGCCCCTCCTCACCTTAATCCTCTCTTAGGTGGTTAAACCACCCAACTTCCAACAAAAGATTATAACCACCTTTAAGATATAAAAGAAATATTGTATAACAAATTTATTTTACTCTTCATTTCATCCAGAAAAATTAAACATCTCCTCCTAGGCAAACGCAACTTCAGGAAAGGTCTCCTTAAGCGAATATCGGCGCTGCGAGTTCATCGGTGTCCTCGGATTTCAATTCCGAGTACCGGATCAAAAGTTAGAAATTCCCGCTCGTTCGTTCACTGAACGTACCCGAGCCAAACTTCGGAAATTGATTCCGGGCACACCGGGCCTCGGAATCAGGTGCCGTCAGAAACCGCGCTCTTGTAAAATTCCAAAGGAAATTAAGAAAAAAATTTCCCTTGAATTTTATGGGTCTTTACAATTAGAGTTTTTTACCTTGAATAATCACCATTCGATAGAGGTAACCTCCATATCTGGATTTTCCTTAATGTGATCCTCAAAGAAAAAAATCCATCCTATCCCAAGTTTTTACATGTTCCTCTAGACTAGTTTTCCCCTCGTTGAAGTCACGAATCAAAAATACTATTATTTTTATCAATATATGAACTTTGTTATTCATTCAAATAAACTTACAACAATCTTTCAGACATTATGTGGGAATAATCCTCTGATACATTGATCATGAAATAACCTTCTATAATTTCTTCATTATAATGCATGAGGATCTCCTGGATGTTCTCTAATTCCATTTCCTCCTTATTAGTATTCTACAGGTCAATGGAATTCAGTTCTCCTACCTAGGTTGCAATATCCTCCTCATGAGGGGAGGCTTCCATCTCCACATGCATTGAATATCCCTTGAATTTTATCTTTGGAGTGTCCATTATAGAAACCAACCCCTTTTGAGGCCCCCTACCTTTTCTTGATGACCTTGTAACTAGGGGGATAGGTAAATTGGTGAAATACTTTCATCTCCATGGATTTTACACATGTTGAATAAACCCATAAGCATCCATGATTGTGTTTTTAAATTTCTTGGAAGAGAACTGAAGATAATATTCCACAGGTTCTATCTCCTTGGACATCGAGGGACAAAATTCAGAAGTAGAGTCATCATCCAATCTTTTGAACTAGTTCCCATGTTCAATGGTGGAAATTCTTCATAAATAACCCAACTCGTTCACTGGATTCATTCCATCTCCTTGGTAAGGTTCTTACACTTATATCCTGTGAATACATGAATTTGGACCACCCTCATAAGGATTATGGGTTTGAGAATCCACACCAAATGAAAGCACAACCTATGAAAATGTGTGTGTGTGTGTGGGGCGGGGGGCTTCTACTGCCATTAGCCTCCATCATTACTGCTAACTTGTCCCTCAAATAATGTATCAAATGAAACACATAAGTAAATTTAAGTTTTGATTGAAAAACATTGACATATTTAGGGATGGGAGGGGGAAGCCTGACCTCACTACTTCCTGATACATTAACTTCTGGACCATTACAAGGGGTATCAACAACCAAGGGAATCTTTCCGCAATCCTTCATGACCTCACTAGATCTTGGGTCATCCTCCTCAAAGTGGTTACCTGATGATCCAAAAATCAAATTCAACTCTGTACAATCCCCCATGGCCTATAGATGTAGACCCTCTCCTAATGAAGAAGAATAAAGGGCCTCTTGAGAGACCCCCATCGATCAGTTCCTGTAACTAGAGTAATTATGGTCGAGATGATTTCAAGAATAATAGAGAGGACCCAAGATTCATAGAAAACATTTTGATACCACCAAAACTGAGCTTCAATATCTATACTGATGGTATCCATATGATTCTTAAAAACCTCAACTTCAACACAAATTCTAGGAAAAATCAGGTAGCTTATGAATTTTTTTCTTTGGTATGAACCTAGGAATTAACCCAAAATATTTCCAATCATGTTAAGAATAATTGGGTTCTAAAACAGTAGGGGAATGTCGGGGATCGAGATCCATATTGAAGTGATAGGAGGGTCTATTTTCTGGTGTAAATCAAATTAACATCGAAAAATAGAGAAGCAAAAACCTGAGATAACACGTAGAGTGTTTACCAAGCATAGATGAGATCTTCTTCTGATGAGAAATGAACGAGGAGGTGTCTCGAATCCATGAGCCCTAAAATCACCCGGTCCTATAGCTTCCACTAGATAAAGATAAATCTATTTAATACGTCAACATATGGCTGTATCTTACTAAAGCGATCTACCATATAAATATCCATCATCACAAAGGAATTCATGAACTCTAGTGAAGAGATCAAAACCATTGGTACTCCATCGATGTTTGAATAAACTTTAGGTCTAATGTAAATAGAGGGGAAAATAGGGGGTGGAAGGATCCGTGAAAGGATTGAAATATTATGGGTGAGGAGATGTGGTAGGAGGAGGAATAATCTACCCCCTATTTGGGAGTGGCCAAGGAGTAGAGGTTCCAGATCGTCTATCACCTAGGGTATCCTGAGAGGCGGGGAAATTTTACAAACACTGATCATCAATAGTTTTACCATTGTCATGGTCGATAACTTTAATCTTTTTAATCATACTTTTATGACCAAAAATGAAATTAAAATTATTAAATAATATTCTATTTTTTATCTAAAATATTAAATTCATTTTCTTGGAAACTATTTTTTAATATATGTAAATAAATCAGTTTTAGAGTAAAATATTACCTATGTCTACAAAAAGATATACATGGATTTTATAAATACAACATATTAAATTTAAATGATTTTTTTAATTATAAATTTATATATAGTTTATATAAAAAGGTCTAAAAAATATTTAATTCATTCTTGTATTATGATAATGTCATAAAAGTGACAGTTTTAGAAATATCGGAATTTTTTTCACTATCCACCTAAAAATCAATTATTTTAGAAAAATCTAAAAAATTCATCACAATCTAATATTTTTAGTCTAAATACAAAAATTAAGTCAATTTATTTAAATTTAAATTATTAAATTTTATAATTTAACTTTTAATTTAAAATATAAATATATAATGAAAACCATTTTCAAAGGAAAGTAATATTTTAAAATATTCACTATTCACTATTCTTATTTATTATCAATTACTAATAAAATAAGTGTTAATATATTATCCATATAAATAATATATTTTATACATAATATATTTAGTTTCTTAAAAGAAATCACATAAAAATATTTTTTTAGAAAGGTTATATTTTAAATCATAAACCAGTCTTATTAGTTATTTAGCTACACTAATTGAATTTTCATCAATGCCTTATTATTAATAATGAACTTTATTTTATTTCTAAATATATTTTATTATCCAATTATATATATTTTTATCTATCAATTCTATGACTATATTTTAACAATTATATAATGTGATGTGATTTGTTTTGGTTCAATGCTGTGTGTGGAGAAAGCTATTGAACACATTATATTTTAAAGGAAAATTTAAATTATCAGGGTGTTAAATTCTCTCCCCATAAATAAACCGATTCCTCCTAATTTTAATTTCTACTTTATAAGGATAATAATTAAGGATGTCCTTAAGGTAATCATGACTCAGAGTTTTATTTCTAAAAAGGTGTTAACCTTAGTAACTTGGGTATTCCTTGGAAACTCATCATTCCTTTATAATAGACACTAGTACCTCACCCATGCATACAAATGGTGATATAATTAAAATCTAATTTTCAAAAGTGTATTAATAGTTTGAGTAGTTAATAATGAAAATTAGTTAAAAATATGTTAAAATTACAACTTTAGTGATAGATAATAATGAAAATAAATGAAAAATAATAATATGTATCATAAATTATATATAAAAAGGAATGAAAAGGAAAAAGAATTTTGTATTAAGATACAAAAAAATATGATGTATCGTAAAGTATATATAAAAAATAATGAAACTTTATTTTCACCATGGATAAATTAAAAAGCATGATGTGTCAGACATTTGTAATAAGAAATAGTAAAAATTAACATTGATTCATGAAAATTGAAATTGTGATAGTAACATATTACAAATTACTTTAAAACCAAGGACACATAGGAACATGTATATAGAGAATTATTTCTTTGCAAACACATAGATGACAATAGTAATAATGGGTATTATTTTTAGAGTATGTGTGGTGCACTTTGTAGTCACACAGTGTGAGGAACATCCCTATTATTAATAGCTTGACAGAAGTTCCCATTGATAAAACACATTTTTATTGAATATTTTATTGATAATAAATGATATAATTTACTCATGTTATGGTAAATGTGTTCATTTATGAAATATTTGGGATTAAATCATTCATTTGAAAATTTGATGAAGATTCCAATTTTACCCTTTAAAATTCACTGTAGAAATTCAGACATTAATATTTTTATATAAATTATTTTAACTTAAAAATATTTAAATATGTTCCTGAATTAATGGGATACAACTTTTATTTAGGACATTAGAGCTAAATCATGCATTTGGTTGGTGAAAATGGGCCATGAAGTCAAAGTCGGGATGGACTCACCAGATTGGACATGGGTTCTGTATTTGGGCCATAACTTCTACATCCTTGCTTATATTGGGCTCAAATTTGGAGAGGAGATCAGTAAATATATTTATAACAAATAATCCTTCTATATGAAGATATTTTTTATGCGGTTTGAAGGTAAAATGGGTGCTTCAAGTTGGATTAAAATATTTGGCTGAATTTCCCCATTCACACTTGAAACCACTTATAACCTAGACTCCTTCTACTCTATAAATTGGTATTTTTATCATTTGGAGGGGGTTAGACGTACCTTAGAGTATTGGGAGAATAAGTGAAGTGGTTCTTTTCCATTTAAATTAACCATTGAAGGTGAGAATCTTTCAAGCTAGGATCTCCTCTAAAATGATATTTTCTTCCTCTTCTTTGTTGTAATGTTTTTGTTCTTTTAATAAACTTCGTATTTTATCTTCAATTTATTTTATTTTTCTCAATTTTATTCTTCTTTTATATTATTATTTGGTTGTAATTATTTAGTAGAATCATGATTGTTTTATACCCATTATAAACCATTGCAAATCCAATTCGCTTCTACGATGACCACACCGCCCATGGAAGAGTAGTTCTCTTAGTGATCGATCTATCTCTTACCCTTTTCATTTAATTATTTTTAATAATTGAGATAATGTAATTAAATTAATATGATCCATTAATTAAAATTTTAAATTATAATAAACTAAGCAAGCAATTGAACAATTAACACAAAAACACACGAAGTCGAGGTTTGTGTAAATTGTGAGAGTGCGATCTTAATCGATAATACAAGACCACACGGGATAAATTAGTAGAGTTAAAATATAATACCTAAGCTCAATTCATCCTTATTTTCCATAATGGACACATTACTTAATTTACCACTGACCATAAGCTAAATTTATAACATTAATCAAAGAAGGGTGTTGTGATTGCGTGTTTCAAAGCTAGCCTAGGGTTTAATTAATTTTATCTTGGTGGTTAAGTTAATTCTTGTAGGGTTCAGGGGTTAACAAATTAAGGGATCATAATTAAGTGGATATTTATTTATATGATAATTATAAACAATTAAGTGAATAGGTAGAGTTATATTGATCATGCCTTCTAAAATATTTTCAAAAAAACGTCTTCTTGTTGCGTCGAATTTCATTTTAAAATAAAAAATAAAAAAATGCAATCTTCTTCTAGAAAAATTCTTATAGTTTTATAAATGATAAAAAACCCCATCCTTTCCTATAGTGTTTTTATTTTATTTTATTTTATTTTTAGAATACCTTTAATAAGTTGTTTTAATTTACTCCCTCCTTTGAGAGACGACCTTGGTCAGCCACTCTGTTGCACCTAAGTAACACGAAACCAAACATCATTTGAAAGAAACCATGAAAGCACCTTTCACCCATGCATCATTGCTGCAATGCTCACATCCTCATTTATTAGTAGAAAGGATAAAATTATGCTGAAATCCTAATGACTATAATTTTTAAAAGATAATTACTGCAAAGTGGTTTCCTGTAATGATGACATCATTGCTGTAATGGTCACATCATTTCTGCAATGATCACATCCTAATGACTATAAAATAGTTTCCTGCAGTAGTTCAATTTAGCTTATAAATAATAAATATTAAAATCTAGTCACTGTATATTCATTTATCAGTAGAAAGTATAAAATTCTATCTTATATTTTCTGTTATAGGTTTTATGTATACTTTAATAATAGTAGAGTTAAAAAATTGGAAGTATAAATGTAAAAGATAATTTGAACATAATAGATTAAATAAGGGTTTTCCATTACCTTGAAATTGCAACATCAAATTTCAGTTAATTTTGTTAGTTTTTTTGTTTATATTTTCCTCAAAATGGGGATACACATAATTGAATTGACTTATTGTTGCTATAGTTTCTCTAGAGTCTTTAACATTTAGTTGGAACGCATCATCTGAATCCAACTCACTCAACAGTTTTTTCTACATCAAAAAATTACTTCAATAAATAAGTAACAAAAAATACTGACAAATGTAATAATTAAACCAGCAATATGATCTTTAACAATTTTAAATGAGAAGAACAAATTCAGTTTGTTTTAACGATAGAGTCAATTTAAATGAAACTGGAAAAAATTAGTAATGTCCACTCCAATGATGTAATGAAAATAAAATACAATGAAGATAAATATCTTAATACCCGAGTGGAGGAAAAAAATTTAGTTGTAAAAAATCATATGTCATTGTTGCAGCTGACTCCTAAACATACAATACTTTCATATTCCTATAAAGCATGTGGACTGCCAGTGACAAAAGGAAATGAAGTGAAGACTAATGGGGATAGAGATGAAACATGATGAAATTAGAGGTATAGAGATCAAATACAATGATGAAATGGGAGTCGAAGGTGGAGGCAAGAGGCAAGCTTGCAAGAAATGATGGAAGTCAACCTAGAGAGAGTTCCAAGGTGTCTAGATTTTGATGGGAGTGGATGATCTTGCGACGATGTTGGGGCGGGTATTATTAAGAAACATGATTTCATTCTATGTGGTGTCTTTGAAAGGTAATGTAGTTGGGAGTTCATATTTTTAACCTATCATCATCATAAATAATTTTCAATTTATAACACAAAATATTGTAACACACCCTTGATTTAATTTCATAGGAAATTTTAACATTATGTAGAATATATATGTAGTTATGGGAAGAATAATACCTAAATAGTCCAATTATAGGATTATTAATTAGTATTGGAATCTGGGTATCATTCATCAAAACAAATCTATACAGTAGAGTACATAAATAACATGGATAACTCGTGAGTTCTTCTCCTCGAATATTTATGCATTGGTGTATTTTGAAACTATGATAGTAGAAATCATCTAGAATATTTTGATCAATTGTATCTAACTTGAAGTTTCCTAATATGTATTCATAGTCATTTCATATATCTAGGAATTTTAAAATGGAAGAAGTTATTAGAAAAATAAAAAATAATTAAAAATATTCACAAATAAAACACCCATGTATGAGTCAATGAACCTATAGAAGGATATTTGGATTTGAATATGTGGATATAGTATCCTCTTAATAAAAAACTCAACTCTCGAGGTAACACATAAATAAGAGCACACATTACATGTGTTTCTAATAGATAAATTTATATAGAAGACCTGTATAAAAGTACCAATGCGTATTGAGGTTGTTTGAGCTATAAGAAACATGAAAGTGCTTGAATATATTTGATGATGGGGGGGGGGTAAATGATATATTTTGGCTTTTAATGAAGTGTGATAGTTTAAAAAATACATGTTTTACTTTGTATTATATATTTTTTCATGATGAAAAAACCAAATTCTTAGTGGGGGGGGGGTATTGGGGGATAAAAGTGGATTTGGAAACCAAATCCGATCTACGTAAACAAATATAAATTTATTGGATGGCTCATACATATGGAATATTTTTCTGGAAATTACTGGAAAACACCACTCACAAAATGTCTTTCATGATTTAATATTCCCTATAATTTGATAAGAACACGCACTACTGAACTAATACAATGAAAACATATTTTTTCTATCTCATATTTATCCTATCATGAAACATGTTTATATGAAACAAAAAATGATGAAAATGCATCATTTTTCTAAAGTTTAATAGACTAAAAAATTCATTATGAATGATCATATCCAAAGTCCTTAAGTATAAATTCTTTAAAAATGAGACTATCATGAGATAGTCACTTTTTTAGTACATAATGATTTTTTTTGTATTAATTCCCATCCATGACGACATGAACATTAATTTCCCATATAATTAAGGCATTTCTAGACCTTATAACACCAAACCCACAAGTTTACCCTAATCTTCAACCCCCAGTTCTTCCAAAAGAACAATACATTATGATTTATATCACCGGTGATATCATATGATGGTAAATATCCATCAATATTGCATCATATATTATTTTACCAATTTACTTGGAATGAGAGAAAATAAACAAATAGAAAATGATCTCAACGCAGTGCCTTCCAAAAGAAAGTGTAAAAGAATTGTCTAAAATAAGATCATGACAACCCACAAATATACTGTTGTTCTCTATGTGAATATCCTTAATATTCATCCCACCTACACCGGTGTTTTTATTTACACAAACAACTAGTATTACCTCATTGAATTCTTCCTTTTTCTTATAGATTCTTTTGATATTGATCTTGCATAATAAACACACCTAAATAAATAATGAAAAATCATAACCTCCAATAAAACAATGTGTGATCTTAAAAAATCAAGCAACCATCATGTTATACAATTAAATCTATCTCTATGAAAAAGATAAAATATCTAAAAAAAATTTCATATTACATCACACAAATGGATGAACTACCTCTCGTTTCCGCTCTTCCTTCCCCTTTTGACTTTCAAACTTTACACGATCACATTCAGATAGTATGGGAACATCCATAACCTTTTTTCTTTCTTCTTTGGGGATTCCTCGTCTATTCCATCAAACATTATTACTAGAGAATCAAGGCTTCATACAGTTTGTTTAGGTTTAACCATCCCATTCTTGAAGAATTTATCAGAGAGCGTGCTATAAACCAACCACCACAGTCCAAAAATCAATACAAAACTTGTGGAATTGTAATGAATATATGATAGATGTAACAAATTTTATTTGAGTTTCATTTAATTTCCACCAATTTATCGAAATAGAGAGGTAATTGTCTTGAGTTTTCATATTGGATTCATTCACATCCATTCCCACATGAACATCAATTTCCCATATAATTAAGGTATTTCCAGAACTTACAACATTGCCCCCAAAAGTTTACCCTAATATTGGACCCTCAGTGCTTCCAAAAGAATAATAATTTATGATTTATATCATCAGTGATATCATATGATGGGAAATCTACATCAATATTTCTTCATATATTATTGTACCAATTTACTTATAATGAGAGAAGATACACAATTTGAAAACAATCTCACCATAGTGCCTTCCAAAATAAAGTGTAACATAACTATCTAAAATAAGATCATAACCACCCAAAAATATGATGAAGTTCTCCATGTGAATATCCTTAATAGTTGGCCCATATGAAAACAACTTCATTAACAAAAAAATTAACTACTAGTCAATTGTTACAAATTAATTTTCAGTTTGAAACAACAAAATCAAAACAAAATAAATGTTCTAAACAAACTTCAATAGAAAACATGTTAGTTTATCTATAAATAACAACTTCATTAATACAAAAATATGTAACATTTATACTATTGATAAAAAAATACAAATATATTTTTAATTGAAAATACAAACAAAAAATAGAAATCATGTTCTATTATAGTTATGTTAACTTAAACAATAAAAACTCACACCTAATCAAAATAAAACCAACAATGTGTGGATAAAAAGAGAAGACACATCCATGGTGAAACAATCCCCGACACCAGCCTCTCTACACATCTTTAATTTTTTGGAACCCATATCTTCTCAACATAAATAGAAATACACACATACATGGATGTGGGAAAATGAAAAATGTAAGCTATAAATATTATTAATCAATGCTCATGAATTTGTTTATATTTTTAATATAGATTCAAAAATATATTTTATTTACAATATCCAATGATATATTAAAAAAATATTAGAATTCAGATATTCCATCCTTGATGGAAGAAAATACAAAAAATATAGTTACATGAATGTAATATATAGTTGTGAGAATTAAATATGTGGTGGCGTTTAATTTTTTTCTAATAGCCTATGGGTATTTCAAGAATGGACAAGTTTAAAGATCTACATTTGATAGAGAGTTTGTCTACTGCAAAAGATTATTCATCAAAATGAAAAAAAGTAAAAGAAATAAGATAAATTAGGGATGGATATACCATTTCAAGAATGAAAAGAGTTGAGGAAACACCTATCAAAATTACAAACACAACCCACATGGAAGATGTAACAATTTCCTTTGATTTTACGCAGATTGAAACCCAAAATAAAGAAAACATTAAAACATCTAAAGATGGTTTTTTTGTTGCAATTCTAAACCTAGAAAGGAAGGAGTTTTAGTTCATAATCTTCCATCCAAGTAATCTTTTCATGGTTCCACAGGAGACTGTCAGATAGTTTTGTTGAGTATCTCCCTTCTAAGGAACCTATTCATGAACAATAAGAAACATAAAGAGATTCCTGATGATATATAATTAATGAATTATAGAATTAATGAATCAGAGAAAGGAAATCTGCAAACCAAAAACATAATATTGAACATCTAAATCAGCCAGTCAACTCTGAATATACATATAAATTTCAGATCACATACCAATTAGTTCTGGAGAAAATTTATCCTTATTGAGATCTAAATAATCCTGAAGGAAACCTTGGCCACTATTTTTCTTCAACTCATTCTTATCTGAGAACCCATCTTTTTCAGTATCTTGTTCATCTGAAGAGTCAATTAGATTGGAATATTTAAGAGAACATTTTGGATAAAAGAAAAACTGAAATAATACATATATATTTCACTATCAATACACCATAAATAAAAATAAACAACCTAAAGAAAGGTATACCTGTATACCTTCTTCTATAAGGATATCATTTCAAGCTTGGAACATCCTTGTATACATTGAATTTCCATAAAAAACTCTACCAAGGAGAACCGATGAAGAATTAGGCTGTAATTGAAACTGTGAATGAGTGAAATAATTAAGAATGAAATACTTTTAATCAATCTACAATATGAAAACACTTATATATAATCAATCTTCAAAAATGTATGTATAATAAATCTTTAAACAATTTCAATTGATATCCAATTGAAAAAGATAAATTAATTGTATGTTTTAATTATATACAAAATATAAATGAGCACAAAAGATGCATATTTTTCAATTATAATATTTGAATAAAAATAACAATCAATAAAAAGCACATTTATATACCTGAGTGGATGATTATTTAACATAACCAATGTCAGTGAGTCCACTATGCATGTAATCGAATAAATTTATCAAAAAAATGAAAATGACATGAAATTTGTATGATTGAAACTGAAAAAAATGTGTACTGAGTCAAATCAGTTTGGTAAACCTAAAATGGAAAATGCATTGATGCAGTTGAGGAAATATATATCAACCATGGAAAAAAATTTAGATGAAGAAATATTGACCAATAAAAAGAATTACAAGCTGTAATTGGTGAATCAAAATAGGATATGTATTGTATTGATGTTTGAAAAATCCATATGTAGCTAGAAAAATTAAATCTTGGAGAGAACTGATTTTTTCCAGAAACCTATGTGAATCCACAATTTGTGAAGCACTATATTGTATTACATCCTGGAAAATTAGTATGAACATAGTGAAATGTGAAACTATAGAGCAGAGAAAAATTACACTGAGATGCTACAGATGAGAAAATACCATATGCATGATTCATTGGTAGTTAGATGAATATGCACTTATGGAACATTTCTACCCTGCCGTATATTTCTATGAAGGTATAGTAAGATATATTTTTGAAGAAAAAAATAAGGTTTTGGTGATGGTGAATGAAAATGTGAAGCAGGTACATGGTATGCTTCACCGTGGTAGATCTCATAGGAGATATATAATTATGGGAACCCTAGGTGATAGCTAGAGGGGTTACAATATTAAAAATTCAAATAGGAAATAAATTCACATCACCAACAATGAAATAAAACCCTACTATGAAAAATTTGAATAGTAATAATAGAAAGATATCTAGAGGGGTTACCATAGTAAAAAATTAGGGGTTACCATAGCTATAGAGAACCAAAATCATGAGATGAAGGTGGGTTTGTAGTGCGTCAAGGTTAGAATAGTGTAAATAAAAAGTTACCGTAGATACCGGTGATGAAAATCATGACTCGAAGGTGGAGGAAGAAACCTTAAGAGGTGTGGAGGATCCAGAGGTGGAGGCATAGTAGACAGAATTGATGGTGAGGACAGAGTTGAATCAGGTAGAGGCTGAGGTAGAGGTGGAGGCGAAGCAAGCACAGGTGGAGGCGAATTAGGCAGAGGTGGGTATCTCAGAGATGGAGCATCCATAGGTGGATGACCCTAATGAGGGATAGGGTTCTCGATGTGGGATTGAGATCAAATCATGGAGGCAGAAACCCTAGGAGGTGTGGATAGAAAATACGAGCAACCAAATGGGAGGGAGACGAAGGCTCCATGGGTTTGTGAGATGAGGATATCTTTTTTGGAGAGAGGAAATCAAATTTTTAGGTGATGTGGAATCATGTAATGGAGACATATAGGAAGATTACACCCAGATTTAGTATATATAATTTATATCACAATATGGGGTTTCTTACAAACCATTTGAGATAAACATCCCTCATGATTAAGTATCATAACTCTTATAGTATAATTAGTTTTCGAAAAAAATCAGAGTCACCTTTGTATTTATAGACTATAATAGGTTGATATGAAATGTGATTTTCTTATTCCAATAAATAATTTTTCCCTCAGAGTAGAGAGAAAAAATTCATTTCAAAAATCACATCAAATCTATCTAAAGGTTGAATAATAATACATGACTTAATTATAATCCAAAAAACCTTGAATAATAATTATATAACTTGGGCACAATAATGATACAACCATGAATTTTTATTTTGATATCTAATTTTTGGTGAAAACATACATGAAAAAAATATTGTTTCTTGATTTATTTCTTTACAATAGATAATATACAATCTAGTTTCTTTGAGACATTCCCCAAGGTGTCTTTTCCCATATTTTTTACATGAAGGAGATTTAATATTCTTTCCTTCATCATATTTATCACATGAACTTTCATGTGACTTCATCCTTATCATATTTGGTGTGTTTGGAAGATTAAATAAGTACATATTGTAAATAAAAATTCTTGATCATTTGTTTTGAACAATCACAAAGTTTCTCACTTAATATCATATCCCATTAGTTTTCTTATTGGGAAAATATCTTCATTTTCCATGATATCCATTAATATATTGATTCCTTCGAACTTTATCCATTAGTAAAACCAAAGGGGGTTAATGTGAGTGATAAAAGATTAATATCATAAGATAATTATCATAAATTATCTCATGAAAAAATCAACTTTGAAATATATTATTTTTGAAAGTCACATTATATTTTAGTTTAACCTAAATCACTTGTGTCTCAAGCTAGGTTTCTCTAGGTTGGGTTCTCTTATACTCCCAACCTAATTTCTTAACATAATAAATCCTTCATAATGTCTTGTAAAGGGAATGTTATTTAGAAAAGAATATCCCCTGGGAGTGTTAAATTAGGTGTACAGTTAGGCCTATTTATCATGAACCAAGTGAAGATCGAGTTAATACCCAATCCTACATTTTCAGGTTTTCCATGTCATGTCTCAGGTTTTTGGAGCAGGTTTAATTCTTCATATGTTTTGAATTTTCGACATTTGGTGGGTTGAAAAACTATTTTCTTGATTATCATAACCTAATTATGAGAGTTACCTTGACCCAATTCTTTTTTTTTGATGTGTTTTGGCACTCATCAAGTGCCTTGGGGTTTTGGTTAAGTTTCGCGTGTGTTAGAGGCCGAACACCCAACTTTACTGGGTACGCAGACCAGGACACATAGTTTAGAAAAACCATGAGGCCTCCTAGGTATAACCATGTTGTACTCCAAGTCTATTGTACATGGTTTTTCAAATCATTATGGAGGGGGTTCACAACCATGAAACACCTCTATAGTTTTTAGAAGAAGTGATTTTCATGGTTTCCACACGGTTTGGAAAACTGTACAAGACAATTGTGTGAGGTGCCCATTTGGACAGTGGGTGTCGCATGGTTGGTGCATAATTAGCCAAACTGTGTGATCTAACCATGTGACCCATTAAAGGTGTGAAAAGTACAAAATTAAATTTCCCCCTTTTATCAATTATCCTCCTCCTCACCCACATACAATATAGGAGGGTTCTTATTCTCCTCCTCTCTTAGGCGTTGATCTCAATGCTCCACCCAAACCCCGTTCTTCATGTCATCAAGTGTGTTGGAACCACAATAGTAAGATATCTAGTCCTCTTACTTTTCTTTTCCTTTACTCTATCCATACAGTGCGTTAAATCCATGCGATATGTTTTATCTTATTTTCAGTGCATTAATCTAAAATGATGATTTCTTCCAAATCAGCTTGAGTTAGAGGCTAAGTGTAACATCCCAGGTAAATAATGAATATGAAATGTTCATATATATTAATATTTTTAAATAAAATATTAATATTACTTTAAAGGGGATGCTATGTTTGATGGAGTACCCAATACGCAATAATGAGTTTCTTTGAAATCTTACGTTGCACACTAATAATATAATAATATTATTTTAAATAGTAGTTAACGCCTAGCCGTTTTAATGGAGAGAATGAACAAAAATAACTAAAAAATGATTATATATGTTTGTAAAATATATTTACATTTATCCAATAAATATTAGAGGCTTAAAATGAAAATGAATCCAATTTTAAGCTTAAATATTTTAACATTCTTTAAAAGGTCGATTCACCGCCTTTTGATAGAGAACCCTTTTTAAATATAATTTTTGTCACTTTTATATGGTATATTTGACAAAATAAAATCCTTCTTTAGAATCAAGACATCAATATCTAATTTGTGTAAATTTTTGGTATTTTTCTGATAAAGTTCATTTTTAATGAATAGTGAAAAAATGCTGTATTTTAGTTCAAAACTGCCTTTTAATATAATTTATTTTATGGTTATATTATCTTTTTAATTGATTTTAAAGTGTAATTAAAATATATTTTTACCATTTAATCCAATGGTGGTCATTGGAATTAATTTCACTCTGAAATTGGACATAAAAAAGTGTCAATCTTTCGATAGATATTGTTTCTTAAAAACAGATATTTGTTTTGACAACGAGAATTAATTATAAAATTAATTAATGCAACTTATATGTTTTGAATTTGGTAAAATGGACATCATATTTTTAATTTGGAACATCAAATATAGCTTAGGGTGTGTTTTTGATATTTTTCTAAAAAACATCAATTTTTGATGAATAGTGAAACCACTAAGTAGTAGTTAAAAAATGGATTTTTCGTTTAAATGAAAATTTACCACTTTTGTGAATTGAATTTAGAAAATCTGAAATACATGATTTTCATTAGTAAGTAAAATGTGGTTCAATGGGATGAAAATAATTTTTGGTGAATAGTAACGTTTGAGTTTTATTAACCGCAATTAAAGGCAATTAGGGAAATTTAAGGTAAAAATAATATTATAAAAATATAAAAATACCTTGACACATGTCCTAACCTTATTGGATGAGTCATGGCCGACAATGAAAATTCATGGTTCAATTTGGGGGCCCCATGGAGCCACTTGGGTTTGATAATGATATTAATAACATTTTGTTTAAAGTAAAAATAAAAATGTCACAAACATGTATTGTTTTACTAAAACAATTTTTACATGGGGTTATATAGGTTATATTTTTGAGTATAAATATTAATTATAAATCTAAAAATGTTTCCTACATCATGGTAATTTTTTTATAATTTTTAGACATCAGATAAATAAAATTATTTATGACACAATAATGATTAAGTGTTTACGTCATAATGAATGATTTAAATAAATAAGAAGATAATGTTTAAAATAACATCCAAAACTTGTCCAATTACTATTGGATGATTTTATTTCGAACACAGGACACCTTATATTTGACTTTAATGATTTTTTGACCTTTAGAAACCAAAAATAATTATATAATAAAATAATATTTTCAATCTTTCCAAAAGAGCCCCTCCTCTCCCTTATAAAAAGACTCCACTTCCTACCCCTTTATCACACTTCTCAAGCCCTTTGTCTCATCCAAACTCTACTCAAATAATCTCCAAATATCCCTATTTTCATCCTAGAATCCCTACCTTAGTCATAAATAACTTCAATAAACCCTTTTGGTTCAAACCAAGGGGAGTTCCTTGATTTAATGGTAATGTCTTCTCTTATGTTCTTTTGTTTTATTTTGATTCTCCAACCCCCTAAACTCTTTTTATTACTTTATTTTTTAAAAACACCAGTATCTTAAATATACTAGGATTTTTTTATGATAAATATTCGATCTACACTAGAACACACCTCCATCTAATGGGTGAGGAACATACTATTTCTGTGGACGGTTAACTACTGCCTCACGAAACGATGATTGTTCAATTATCTCCTACCACCTCTCACGGTGGCCATTAAGATGTCACTATATTTATAATGATATATATTATGTTTAATTTTTCATTATGATTATGTATTCTTCATTTATTTCATAACTTTATGGTTTCCATAATGGGTAAACGCGATAATTTCATTTTAGGAAGTGCGGACTACCGCCCCCTCAAAGTGATCTGACTCGTTCATGCCATACGTGGAACGTATAATGGATAGGATTTATGAACTTATGTAACATATATAACATATATATTATACTTTAATTATAATATACCTATGTATTATTATGTTTTCATTCCATTAAAGTATGAAATAAAAATGAAAGTAGCGTTCATGCGTACTTACGGCTTACCGTCTCCATGAATGGTGCATTTCATTTCTTATCTCCAAATGTTATGTACTATTATAAGTACATATATATAATGTATATATATGAAATATATTACATCTAAATTATTAATATCATTCTGTAGATAATGGACTCTTGACCACAAGGGCAATTTATAATTATAACATGTTCATTTTTGACTCAAGTTCCGAACATCGACAAAATGTCCATTATGAACTCAAATAATTAAATAATTGTTATAGAATGGTAATAAGTGATATAAAAGGAATAATAAAATTGAAAAATATTAATAAGTAATTAGAAATTAATTTAAGTTTATCATTCAGGAATAACAAGGAACATACAAGCGAGTCAAGTCAGACACGTGGTAAGGGATTTTTTATCTCACTTTTAATTCCGTGAGATTTCTATTGTTCGCCACTTATTTATTGAATGTGGTGTATTGTATACTTCCACTTGATATATATTATCATGATTCTATTTATATTCATGGTATTGTGTGATTCATTTTGTTCTTATTATCTTTTGGTCATACGACTTGATTGATTATAATGAGGTAAGGGGTTTTTATCTCACTTTTTATTCCCGTGAGATTCATGCTATATTTGCCACTATTTCCTTTTGTGTGGTGTGTGTACTGCCCATGATTGTATTATTTGTGTAATATAATTTAATTTATGGGTATTTACATCTTCATTTTATGATCCTTCTTTCATGGGGTGTACGTTTCAAAAGTTACCCAAATCGGTAAGGGAACCTTTCACCCTCCTCTTTTTAAAAGACTTATTTTTATTATGTATTTTAATTTACATCTTATTATGTTGGGATATGTTCTTATATATCCTTATTGATGTAAATTTTATGTCCAAGTGATGAGATACCATTTTTTCTCTCATCAACTCATTTTATCTGAGATCTTGCTACAAACCTACCACCAAAGTCCAAAAATCAATCCAAAACTTGTTGAATTGTAATGAATAGATGATAGATGTAACAAATTTTATTTGATTTTAATTTAATTTCCACCAATTTATTGAAATTGAAAGTTTATTGTATTGAGCTTTTATATTGGATTCATTCACATCCATTCCCACATGACCATCAATTTCCCATATAATTAAGGTATTTCTAGACCTTATAACAATGACACCAAAAGTTTACCCTAATCTTCGACCCCCAATGCTTCCAAAAGAACAATGAATTATGATTTATATCATCAGTGATATCATATAATGGGAAATATACATCAATATTGATTCATATATTATTATACCAATTTACTTGGAATGAGAGAAAATACACAAATGGAAAATGATATCACCGTAGTTCCTTACAATATAAAGTGTAACAAAACCATCTGAAATAAGATCACAACCACCCACAGATATGTTGAAGTTATATATGTGAATTTCCTTAACATTTGTCCCAGATGTAAACAACTTCATTAACAAAAAAATTAACTACTAATCAATAGTTACAAATGAATTTTCAATTTGAAACAACAAAATCAAAACAAAATACATGTTCTAAAGAAACTAAAATAGAACACATTTTTTGTTATCTATGAATAATAACTTCATTAATACAAAAATATGTAACATTGATACTATTGATAAAAAATACAAAGATATTTTAAATTTAAAAGACAAACAAAAAACATGAATCATGTTCTATTATAGTTATGTTAACTTCATTAATAAAAACTCACACCTAATCAAAAGAAAACTAAAAATGTGTGGATAAATAGAGAAGACACATCCATGGTGAAACAATCCCCAACACCAGCCTCTCTACACATCTATAATTTGTTGGAACCCATATCTTCTCAACATAAACAGAAATACACACATACATGGATGTGGAAAAATGAAAAATTTAAGCTATAAATAATAATAATCAATGATCATGAATTTTTGGATATTGTCAATATAGATTCAAAAATATATTTTATTTACAATATCCAATGATATATTAAAAAAATATTATAATTCAAGTATTCAATCCTTGATGGAAGACAATAAAAAAATACAGTTTTATAAATGTAATCTATAGTTGTGAGAATTACCTATGTGGTGGTGTTTAACTTTTTGGTAACGGACTATGGGTATTTCAAGACAAGTTTAAAGATCTCCAGGTAACAAAGAGTTCATATTCTACAAAAGAGTATTCATCAAAATGAAAATCAAGTAAAAGAAAGAAGATAAAGCAGGGATGGATTTATGATTTCAAGAATGAAAAGCATTGAGGAAACACCTATCAAAATTCCAAACACAACCCACATGGAATATGTAACCATTTCATTTGATTTTCTACAGATTGAAACCCAAAATAAAGAAAACATTAAAACATATAAAGATGATTTTTTTGTTACAATTCCAAACTTGGAAAGGAATGTGTTTTTGTTCATAATTTTCCATCTAAGTAATCTTTGCATGGTTCCATAGGAGACCGTCAGACAGTTTTTTTGAGAATATTCCTTCTAAGGAACCTGTTCATGAATGGTAAGAAATTAGAAAGAGAGTCCTAAATATATATCATTAAATAGTTAGAGAATTAAATAATTAGATAAAGGAAATCCACAAATGACAAAAATCATATGCAACATCTAAATTAGTCAGTCAAATCCTGATATTTATATAACTTTCAGATCACATACAATTAGTTCTAGAGTAAAGTTATACTTATTGAGGTCCAAATAATCCTGAAGGAAACCTTGGCCAATATTTTTATTCAACTCATTCTTATCTGAGAACCTATCTATGTCAGCATCTTGGTCATTTGAAGAGTCAAGTAGATTGGAATATTTAAGAGAACATTTTGGATAAAAGAAAAATTGAAATAATACATATATATTTCACTATCAATACACCATAAAGAAAAATAAACAAGATAAAGGAAGGGATACCTATAGAACTTCTTCTCTTAGTATATCATTTCAATCTTAGAATATCCATGTATTTATTGAATTTCCATAAAAACCTCCACCAAGTAGAACCCATGGAGAAGTAGGTTGTAATTGAAACTATGAATGAGTGAAATAATTACAAATGAAATCATTTTAAGCAAGATGAAATATGAAAAAACTTCTATATAATCAATCTGGAAGCATGTATGTATAAGAAATCTATAAACAATTTCAATTTATAGCTAATTAAAAAACATAAATGAATTGTATGTTTTAATTATAGACAAAATAGAAATAAGCACAAAAAATGCATATTTTTCAATTATAATATTTGAATAAAAATAATAGTCAATAAAAATTAAAATTATATACCTGAGTGGATAATTATTTAAAATAACCAACACCAGTGATTACACTATGCATATAATTGAATACATTTATAAACAAATAATGAAAATTACATGAAATCTGCATGATTGAAACTGCAAAAAATGTGTATTGAATCAAATCAGTTCGACAAACCTAAAATGAAGAATGCATTGATGCAGTGGAGGAAATCTATATCAAACATGGAAGAAATCTTATATGAAGAAATATTGACCAAGAAAAAGTAGTACAAGCAGTAATTGGTGAATCAAAATAGGAGATGTATTGTATTGATGTTTGAAAAATCCATATATAGCTAGAAAACCTAAATCTTGGAGAGAACTGAATTTATTTCTAGAAACTTATGAGAACCCACCATTTGTGAAGCACTATATTTTGTTACAACCTGAAAAATTAGTATTAACATAGTGAAATGTGAAACTATAGAGTAGAGAAAAATTATACTGAGATGCTACAGATGAGAAAATACCACATGCATGATTCATTGGGAGTTGGATGAATCTGTTCTTAGGGAACATTTCTACCCTCTCTTCTATTTCTACGAAGGAACAATAAGATATATTTTTGAAGAAAAAATAAGGTTTTGGTGATGGTGAATGGAAACGCGAAGCATGTACAGGTCATGCTTCACCGTGGTAGATCTCAAAGGAGGTAGATAATTCTGGGAACCCTAGGAGATAGCTAGAGGGGTTACCGTAGTAAACAAGAAATAAATTCACACCACTAACAATGAAATAAGACCCTTCTATAAAAAATTTGAATATTAAAAATAGAAATATAGCTAGAGGGGTTACCGTAGTAAAAAATTAGGGTTTACCATAGCTATAGGGAACCAAAATCATGAGACAGAGGTGGATTTGCAGTGCGTTAAGGTTAAAACAGTGTAAATAAAGAGTTACCGTAGATACCGGTGATGAAAATTGCGACCTGAAGGTGGATTCGGAAACCTTAAGAGGTGTGGATGAGCCAAATGAGGAGGCGTAGTAGACAAAACATACAGAGAGGACGGAGCTAAAGCAGGTGGAGGTTTAGATGGAGGTAGAGGAAAATCAGGCAGAGGCGGGGGTGTAGCAGTCATAGGTGGACATCTTAGAGATGGAGCAGCCATAAGTGGATGACCCTGAGGAGGGAGAGGGTTCTTAAGGTGGGATATGGAGTAGATCGTAGAGGAAGAAACCCTAGGAGGAGTAGATGGAAAATGTGAGCGGCCAAATGGGAGGGAGACAAAGGTGCTGCAGGTTTGTGAGATGGGGATCTCTTTTTTGGAGAGAGGAAATCAAATTTTTAGGGGACATGGAAGAATGTAAGGGAGACACATAGGAATATTACACCCAGATTTAGTATATATAATTGATATCACAATATGGGGTTTCTTACTAACCATTTTAGCTAAACATACCTCATTATTAAGTATCATAACTCTTATAGTATAATTAGTTTTCCAAACAAAATCATAGTCACCTTTGTATTTATAGAATATAATAGGTTGATATGAAATGTGATTTTCTTATTCCAAAATATTTCCCCCCTCAAAGTAGAGAGAAAAAATTAATTTCAAAAATCACATTAAATTTATCTAAAGGAAGGATAATAAGATATGCATTAATTATAATCCCACAAACATTGAAGAATACTTATATACCTTAGAAAAAATAATGATACCTCCAAGAATTTTTATTTAAATATCTAATTGTTGGTGAAAACATACATGAAAAAAATCTTGTTTCTTGATTTCCTCCTTTACAACAGATAATATACCTTTTAGTTTCTTTGAGACATTCCCCAAGGTGTCTCTTCCCATATTTTTTACATAAATGAGATTGAATATTATTTCCTTCATCATATTTATCACATGAACTTTCATGTGAATCCATCCTTCTCATATTTGGAGTGTTTTAAAGATTAAATAATTCCATATTGTTAATCATAATTCTTGATCATTTGTTTGGAATGATCACAAAGTTTCTCACTCCATCTCGTATCCCATTAGGTTACTTATTGGGAAAATATCTGCATTGTCCATGATATCCATTGTTATCTTCATTCCTTTTGAACTTTATCCATTAGTAAAACTAAAAGGGGTTAATGTGAGTGATAACAATTAACATCATAATAGAATTATCATAAATTATCTCCTGAAAAAATCAACCTTGAAATATATTATTTTTAAAATAGTCACATTAGATTTTAGTTCAACCTAAATCACTTGTGTCTCAAGCTAGGTTTCTCTGGGTTGGGTTCTCTTATACTCCCAACCTAATTCCTTAACATAATAAATCCTTCATAATGTCTTGTAAAGAGAATGTTATTTATAAAATCATATCCCCTGGGAGTGTTAAACTTGGTGTACAATTAGGCCTATTTATCGTGAACCAAGTGAAGATAGAGTTAATACCCAATCCTCCATTTTAGGGTTTCTGTGTCACATCCAAGGTTTTTGGAGCAGGTCGAATTCTTCACCCGTTTTGAATTTTCAACTTTTAGTGGGTTAAAAAACTATTTTCTTGATTATCATAACCTAATTCTGAGAGTTACCTTGACCCAAGGATTTTCTTTTTGATGGGTTTTGACACTCATCAAGTGCCTTGGGGTTTTGCTTATGTTTCAGGTGTGTCAAAGGCCGAACACCCAACTTTACAGGGTATACAGACTTGGCCTCACAACTTGGACATACCAAGAGGCCTCCTAGGTATAACCATGTGGTCCTCCAAGTCTACTAGACATGGCTTTTCAAATCATTCTAGAGGGGTTTCACAACCATGCGACACCTCTGCAGTTTTTAGAAGAAGTGATTTGCATGGTTTCCACACAGTTTGGAAAACTGTGCAAGACAATTGTGTGTGGTGCCCCTTTGGATAGTGGGTGTCACATGGTTGGTGCACGATTAGAAAAATTTTGTGAGCTAACCATGTGACCCATTAAAGGTGTGAAAATTACAAAATTACGTTGCCCCTTTTATTAATTATCCTCCTCCTATCTCCTCCTTCACCCACATATAACAGAGGAGGGTTCTTATTCTCCTCCTCTCCTAGGAGTTGATCTTAATCATCCATACAAACCTCATTCTTCAAGTCATCGAGTGTGTTGGAACCATAATGGTAAGATATCAAGTCCTCTTACTTTTCTTTTCCTTTACTCTCCCCATATGGTGCATTAAATCCATGCAATCTATTTTATCTTATTTTCAGTGCATTAATCTAAAATGATGATTTCTTACAAATCATCTTGAGTTAGAGGCTAATAACAGATGAGAATATGTCTACCAACAATAGATAAGTAGTGCTTATCTTTCTCTATGATTTAGTGGTTGTTTTGGGGGTGTGAATTTGAGTGTGTGATTGGGTAGACCGAACGAGACCCTATTAATTATATGGTTGTATTTCAATAAATTTAATTGAATTTGTGAGATGCCTATAGGAAGGTTTCCCCCAGTTTACAAATGGTTTATGCATGTGGAGAGGCTTTAGACCTTGGGAAGAGTAGGCCAATGTGTTGTTTTATTTATTTAATTTATTTATATTAAATGTGTTTCTTATGATGGTTCCATGGGAACATTGACAGTGTTGTCATGGAACGTCAAATTGATATTTATTAAAAGACTATTTTGTAGTATAGGGAAGACCCTAGGTCATCTCTCAAGAAGCGTTGATAGGTTTTGAGTGTGTATTTTTAATAAGAAGAACAAAAGAGGGGGGGTGATTTTGTAAACAATTTTAAGAAAGTAACTTAACGTAAAGAGTTGTAAAGTTGAAATAAAAAGTGGATTTTGAAAAATATGAGATAAATAAGTGATCATTGATAAGTTACTACAACACTTTAATAGTTCCTCATTCTTAATTGATTATTAGGTTTTAGTGTAATCCTTTGGTTAAGGGTTAACCAAGATCTTGGTTTCCCTCTTTCCTCTTAAAATGATGCACAAAGAACCACCCCTTGACACAATAATCATGTTGTCAAGTTTTTGACTTCAAGCATAGAGTGAGGTCTACTAAAGAATACTAAAATATAATGTATGTGTGAGAGAAAGAGGATGCTTATGTTGTCCAATCAGAACAACCAAAAATTCTCACTTGAATCTCAACCCAATCGGTATTGAAATGAGAAATGTTTCACTTAATTAAACCAAATCAATGCATTCAAAGAAGAAGCATATAAAGATTAAACATAAGTGAAATAATTCACACAAAAATTACACAAAATGAGTAGAATATAAGTTTCCAAAACTCACTCTTAAAGTGTGTATCTCCCTCACAATTATTACCCACCGTTTAGCTCGACATCGGGAGGAGGAGGAAGCTCGGGTGGAACTCCTTCTTTATTATTGATCCCCCTATGAGAATAGGGGCCTCCAAAACTTCAAGGATGAGGGGGAGACTCCTCCAAGACTCCAAAATGGCAGATATTCACTTCTGGTTCGAATTACCAAATGGGGTTCCCAAGGTGCCTTTTTATAGACAAAATGGGAAGTGATTCTGGGCACCCAGATTTTGATAAACCACTCGGAGGATGGTTTTCGGCTATTAGAAAGTCTAATATCCCTTTTCAAAAAACTGGAAAGTTGTAGACCCACATCTTGAATATCACCATTAATTTTTTGGATTCATTTGTACTATCAAATCTTGATATATTGACATATTACAAAAATACACTTTTGAATTTGTGCATATCCGGTGGCTTCGACAGATCAGCTCGTATGGGCCCCTTAGAAGCTGAATCAGGATTGGGTTCCTTGAGATTCAATTTATCCTATTAAATTTTGGAACAGACCCCAAAATTTCATCACATTTGGAATCATGTTCTAGTAAAAGTGTGTGGATTAATCCACTAGTGTGCTTGGATTCTACGCAGTTTGGCCCATATTTCTTGGACTTCATCATGGGTCTACCAAATCACCTCCACCTTCAATGATATTATCAAAACAAGTAACATTGACATTTTTAACAGTGATAAACATAAAATAATTGAATCAAAGATGAAGTTAATTTTGTTATTATATTTGGAATTTACAATACAAATTTAGTTTAATACAATGGCATAAGGGTGAAAATGACAGTGAATCGTGGTACGATCATACCCCCAAACCTAAATATTTTCACTCTTGGGAAAAGTTAATTTTTTAGAAATTATGCATGTATATATTACCAACATCATGAATATTTAACATCTGAGGAAATTTTAATTCATTAAAGTTTTGTGATCAATGCACAAACCACACCAAGGAGTTCTTCCTAGTGAAAATGGAAAAAGATGTCTCATAAATCATATCATAGTGAAATTCAAAGAGATTCATGATACCAAATTGATCAAGGAATTCAGAAGTCAACCATGCCACCAACTCTTTATGTGTGTGTGTGAAAACCATTCCTTGCTATTTTATCCACTTTATATTCAATAAATATAGGTTATTTTAACATTTTTCATCTTAAAAGATTTTGTCCACCGAACCTTCCCTACATCCTTTACAATCATATTTCAAGACCCACTCACTTAAGAATTTCCAGAATTCAAACCATAAGCTCTCGATATAGATATCCCTACATGTTGCACATTTCATCACTCCCATCATCTTTTTTTAGAAGTTGCATTTGGAACAAATATCACACTCATCTCTCAACCCTTGTTTGATCTCTTCACAACACTAATTGTAATAGTTATAACAAGATCAAAGGTTGAAGAGGAGTGGTTTTTGACCTTCCCAATATACAACCCAATTTTTCTTGATCTTTTTATTTTTATTTTTTTGAGGGCGTAAAATAGTCGGATATCAGGTACACATGCATAGGTCAATCTGTTACAGTAATGAAATAGATCTAATAAGGAAAAAACATATATAAATATCACTTTAAGATGAAAAATATTAACCTAACATATATTTACCTTATATTAAGTAAGAAATATTCACACTTTGTGGTTTGGTGAACAAATGTGTGGAGATACTAGTGACAGAGTTTTCCCAAAAACTACTAACACAAGGGACATCAATAATCTTAGAGGTTTCATAGAGATAAAATTATTTATATAATTGTCAAAAAACAATTCACTAAAAATTACTTCCTGATGTTAAATTCATACAAACATTCATTCCATAACAGTGTCAGGTTCTCCTCAAATGTTAACTCAACATGGAATACAAAAAATTTCAACATACATTTTCAATAAGTTCCATGATTTTGTGACCAGAAGGAGGGGGGGGGGGATTAAAAATAACATTAAGAATGAAAAAAAAGAGAAGAACAAAAAAAATACAATTAAAATCCTAATAAACTAACCCAGGAATGTACCCATCCCCCCAAACCTAAAGTGTGCAATATCCTCACTGTAATAGAAGAGAATGTGGGAAGGAAGGATAAAACCTTGTGAGTTTCATTCATATATTTCTTCTTGAACATGGATTTCATCCATTGGGGACTCCAAAATGGATTCATGGAAGTGATTTAGCCGCTTCCCATTGATAGTGAAATTTTTCTTGGTTTCTTCATTTTGAACCTAGGCAACACCAAATGGAGAGACATTAGTAACAGTGTATGGTCCAAACCAATGGGAAAGAAGCTTACCTGGGTACAAATTCATCCTTACATTGTAGAAGAGGACCTTTTTCCCAATGTGGAAATGGCGATGAAGGATGAGACAATCATTGGAATCCTTGGTTTTCTCCTTATAAATCTTAGAGTTCTCATATTCATATCTTCTCATTTACTCTAACTCATGAATCTGCAACTTCCTTTGGGCACCCACACCAGAAAGATTATAATTGAATTGTTTGATGGCCCAGTATCCCCAGTGCTCAATCTCATCAGGGAGGTGACAAATCTTTCCAAACACTAGACGATATGGTGACCTGCCAATGGGGGTTTTGAAAGCAGTACAGTAAGCCCATAATGAATCATAGAGTCCGAGAATCCAATCTTTTCTATTGGGTTGAACCATTTTTTCAAGAATCTATTTTAACTCCATATTTGACACCTTAGCTTGACCATTGGTCTATGGGTGATATGAAATAGACACTCTATGCCTGACCCCATACCAATGAAAAAGAGATTGCATTGTTCGGTTGCAGAAATGAGAACCCTGGTCACTGATCATGAACCGAGGTAAGCCAAACCTACAGGAGATTTAGGTTCTCAAAAATTCTACAACTACCTTAGAATCATCAGTCCTTGTAGCTCATGCCTCTACCAATTTTGAAACATAATACACTACTAATAGAATTTACAGGTTACCAAATTAATTGGGGAATGGTCTCATAAAGTCAATGCCCAAACATAAAAAATGTCATGGAAGATAAAGGGTTTTTGTGGAATCTCATTTATTTTAGATACATCCCCCGTTATTTGACAGTGAGAACAAGATTTACAGAAGTCATGGGAATCATGAAACAATGTGGGCCAAAAGATACCAGAATCGAGGACCTTATGAGCAGTCCATTGTGGAACTAAGTGCCCCCCACAAGCAAGAGTGTGGAAGAATCTAAGGATGGAATGAAACTCGCTATCGGGAACACAACACCTGAGGACTTGATCAATATAGGTGTGCCAAAGGTAGGGGTAATCACAAATGTACCAACGAGACTCATGTTTTAGATGGTCATCCTGGTTTTTATTGAAATCAGTAAGAATGCAAGATTCTACCAAATAATTTACAATTTCAGTATACAAAGGAATAACATCTTGCACTCGGTACAGTTGATCATTAGGAAACATGTCATTTATGGGAATACAGGTGGATGATTCAATGTATGAGGATGAGGGAATCATACTGATATGGTCATAAACCACATTCTCTACTCTTTTTTATCTCTAATTTCTAAATTGAATTCCTGAAGGAGGAGCATCCATCAAATGAGATGTGGTTTCACTTCCGGTTTCTTAAGGAGAGACTGAAGGCCTGCATGGTCTAAGAATACAATGAATTTAGACCCTAAAAGATATGACCTAAATTTTTCCAAGGAAAACACAACGGAAATGAATTATTTTTTTAGTTGTGGTGTAGTTTTCTTGGGCAGGGTCCAGTGTACGTGAGGCATAGGCAATGACATGTGGAGCTCGATCGCCCTTTTGTGATAAGACTGCCCCAACTGCATAGTTAGAGGCATCACACATGATCTCAAATGGTAAATCCCACCATGGTGGTTGGATTACCGGGGGTGATGTGAGACTCCATTTTAACTTATTAAAATCTTCCTCATATTAATTATTAAAAACAAATTATTTTTCTTTTTGGAGTAATTGGGAGAGTGGGAGTGCAATTTTACTAAAGTCATGATTGCAATGTCGATAAAATCCAGCCTGACCTTGGAAAGACCGCACACCCCATACATTTTTTGGGAATTTTAGGGAATAAATGACATCCAATTTTGATTTATCTACTTGTATTTCATCCACAAAAATGACATTTCCCAAAACTATACCTTATCACAACCATAAAATGACATTTATCATAATTTAATATGAGATTATTTTCAATACAGTTGCGTAGGACTGAAGCAAGACTACTCAAACATTCATCAAAAGAAGATCCATAAATAGTAAAATAATCCATGAATATTTCCTGAAATTCTCCAGGTAATCCGAAAAAATACTAACCATGCATCCTTGGAAAGTACCCAGAGCATTACACAGACCAAATGACATCCTCCTATATGCAAATGTGCCAAAGGGGAAAGTGAAGGTCGTCTATTCCTTTTCCTCGGGGGAAATATGGATATGAAATTATCCAGAATAACCATCAAGGAAACTATAGTAGGACTTACCCGCTAGCCTTTCTAGCATTTGGTCAATGAAAGACAAAGGGAAATGATCCTTCTAATTGTGTTGGTTTAGTTGGCGATAGTCTATACAGACACGCCCACTATTTTGCACATGAGTTGGAACCAATTCATTTTTTTCATTTTTGATTACTGTAAGGATGTTTTTTAAGAACTACTTGAACATGATTGACCTATTGGCTGTCATATATGGGGTAAATGATTCCATCAGCCAATAATTTTGTTACTTCCTTTTTCATAATTTCTAGGAGGTTTGGGTTCAGTCGACGTTGTGCCCGCATCACTGGTTTAGCCTAATCATTTAGTAAAATATGATGTGTGTAAATTGATGGGATAATATCAGGAATTTCAGTAAGTGTCCATACCAATTCTTGTTTATACTCCCTCAAAAGTTCAAGCAGTCACAATTCATGCTCATGAGGGAGTGAACTAGAAATAATGATGAGAAACTTGTTTCCATTATCCAGATATGAATATTTTAAATCTTGTGGTAGTTGTTTTAATTAAAATTCAGGTATATTTTGGATTTATGGGAGTGTGTGTGAAAGTGAGAGGTCACTGATCTCATCTAACTGCTCAATGGTATCATTCTCAATAGAAGAATGAGCTTTTACAAGCTTAACAGTATCATCGATGGTCATTGGATCCTCAATACTCAATAAATTATCAATTAATAAACATGCATGAAACTTTTATAGACCATTACAACAATCAATGCGTGATTCATTACCAAGAATTTCAATCAAGGATTAAAACTCAGAAAGGGGATCGCGGGAATGATAAGAAGTGTTTTTAGGGGCAGGGAGTACATATTTTGAATTAACAGAGAGAGAGGAATGTTCTTCTAAGGGGCGCTTCATGGAATCAAGGATATTGAAATGGACTATGTAACCACCAAATTCCATAGATAATGTAACATTATAGACATTAATTATAGTTTTTGCGGTTTTCAATAAGGGTCTCCCCAATATAATTGGGGCATGTCCATTCATCCTATCATCTTCCATTTTTACCACATAAAAATCAGCAGGAAAAATTAAATTTTTCACCCTCACAAGAACATCCTCTAACACACCAGAAGGCTGTGCAATACTCCAGTTGACCAGTTGAACAACAATTCTATTGGGCTTCAGTTCCTTGAACTATAATGCAGACTAAATGGAGTGTGGCATCACATTAATAGAAGCACCTAAATCAAGAATGGTATTGGAAAATGAATACTCCCCTATGGTGCATGGGATCGAGAATGTCCCAGGACCGTTATACTTGGGGGGAAGTGATGGATATATAAATGCTGGTACGTTCCTCCCCAAGCTCACCTTTTCATCTTCAGGAAGTTTCATTCAGTGTGTACACATCTTCTTCAGAAACTTTGTATAACTTGGAATTTGTTTCACAACATCAATCAAGGGGATGTTTACCTGCACTTTTTTGAAAGTTTCAAATATTTACTTATCTAGTTGAGTTTCCTTTTGCTTCCTAGGTTGGGTGTCCCTTTGGGAAAATGGAAGTGGAATGGGTTTTCTAGGAGACTCAATGACATACACACTCTTTCCTTTGGAAGGGATTCTCTCAAGACATGGTTTTTCAACATTTGGAACATTTTAAATGGCTGTGATGGAGGTTTCCTCAGTAGGGAATGACTCTAATGGAGGATTAATTTGGTTTTTAAGTTTTATTCCAATCTTAAGGGTGATGTAACTATCATTTCCCTTATCCATAGGGTTAACTACTGGTTGAGAAGGTAGTTTACCCGACCCATGACTTTGAATTTCCCCCACCGAGTTAGATAGTTGGCATAATTGGGTTTTGAGGTCTTGTATGGCTGCCTGGGTGGTTTTCTAGAATTGGAGATTGTTGGAAGCCATTTTTTTCATCATATCTTCTAGGATAGGCTCTGGTTTTGGAGGGGGTTGTTGGAAAGGCCTTTTTGGTGGTTGAGGATTTCTGGGTGGTAGTGGTGGATGACTACTCTAACCCTGTTGGTTCCATGGTTGTTGTGGTTGGTTTGAATACCCCCTTTCCTATAGGCTTGGTTTTCTTTACACATAATATTTGATGGATAATATAGTTCTTTTCTAAAGGTTTGGTTATAGGGGAGTCCTAGAAAGATTGCCTCATAACTCTCAGAAGTTTCTCTCAATTGAGGGCATTGTTCAGAGTAGTGAGTGTTAGAAGAAAATGTACCACAATGGATGTGAGGAGGAGATTAGGATTTCCCTTGGGAAAGAGAAAGCTGTCTTAGAAGGGTACTTACCTATTCAAACTTCGTGTCCACATTCTTCTCAAATTCGGTACTTTTCACTTCATGAACACCTTGAATGGGTACACTGGACCTTGTACCAAATTTTTGAGTGTTCTGTGCCATTTTCTCAATCAAGGTTCTTTTAGAAATTGGGGTCTTATCCACTAGTGCACCACCTGCAGCAACATCAATCATATTTCTATCAGTAGGGATTAAACCTTCATAAAAATATTTAATTAAAAGTTTTTCACTTATTTGGTGGTGTGGGAAACTTGAACAAATCCTTTTAAATCATTCTCAATATTCATGTCGTGTTTCCACTTTTGATTTTCTTATACCACATATTTATTTTCTTATAGTTGTAGTGTGAGAGGCTGGAAAATATTTTTCAAGAAAAAGGCGTTTCATGTCCACCCAGCCTCTAATTGGTGAATTAACATAGTAAAGATAGTCTTTCGCAGTATCTTTTAATGATAAATGAAATGGTCAAAGTTTTATTTGTTCTCCATCCAAATTTGAAGGTTTTAATGTATAACACATAGTATGAAATTATTTTAAGTGTTTATGTGGATCTTCTCTAGGAAGTCCATGTAATATTGGTAATAAATGAATTAGACCGGATTTTAGTTCAAAGTTGGGTTCCTCACCTTGAATTTTAATATAGGTGGGTTGGATATCAACATCAGTAGTGGTTAGTTATTTTAATGTCCGGTTATTTTCATCCATGTTATGAAAGTTTATTTCAGTTTTTATGTTGGTTCTGGAAGAAGAATAGGAAGGATCGAGCAGAGTGTCGATGTTTTGTGTGTCCTCCATCGAAGGGTTCTCTTTTGTGTCTCAGCATCGCTGACGTAGGATCCTCTACAGTTCAGGTTCAAAAGGGGGTAAATCTCCCGGATTATATTGCATCATGAAACAAACCTACACAAAAAATAGACCAGAATAAAAAATATATAGGTATAGGTATAATATAAAATAGATAAATATTCACAAAATTTATGGAAAAATTATCAAAAACACACACTAAAAATCAAAGCACTCCCCAACAACGATGCCAAAATTTTATAGCATTGTCATGACACGTCAAATTTACAGTTATTAAAAGAATATTGTTTAGTATAGGTAAGACCCTAGGTCATCTCTCAAGGAGAGTTGATAGGTTTTGAGTGTGTATTTTTAATAATAAGAACAAAAGAGGGGGGGGGGGGGGTTTGTAAAAAAATTTAAGAAAGTAACTTAACATAAAGATTTTTAAAGTTGAAAGACAAAGTGGAGTTTGAAAAATAAAAGATAAATAAGTGATCATTACTATGTTACTAGAGCACTTGTAGAGTTACTCATTCTTAATTTATTATTAGGTTTTAGTGTAATCCTTTGGTTAAGGGTTAACCAAGATCTTGGTTCCCCTCTTTCTCTTAAAATGATGCACAAAGAACCACCCCTTGACACAAAAATAATGTTGTCAAGGTTTGGACCTCAAGAATAGAGTGAGTTATACCAAATAATACTGAAATCTCATGTATGTGTGAGATAAAGAGGATTCTTGTATTGTCTAATGGGAACAACCCATGATTCCCACTTGAATCTCAACCCAATCGGGATTGAAATAAGAAATGTTTCACTTAATTAAACCAAATCAATGCATTTAGAGAAGAAGAATATAAATATTAAACATAAGTGAAATAATTCACACACAAATTACACAAAACTAGTAGAATGTAAGTTTCTGAAACTCCTTCTTCAACTGTTTAGCACCCTCGCAATGATCACCCACTGTTTAGCTCGACATCAAGAGGAGGGGGAAGATTGGGTGGAACTCTTTCTTCATTATTGACCCCCTATGAGGATAGGGGCCTCTAGAACTTCAAGGATGAGGGGGAGACTCATCCAGGAATCAAAAATGACAGAGCTTTACTTCTAGTTCTAACTACCAAATAGTGTACCCAAGGTGTATTTTTATAGCCAAAATGGGAAGTGGTTTTGGGCACCCAGATTTTGATAAAACACTTGGAGGACGGTTTTCGGCTATTAGACAGTCGAATATCCCTTTTGAAAAACTGAAAACTTGTATCCTCATGTATTTACTATCAACACCGAAAGTGTGGAATCATTTTTATAATCACATATTGATATATTGACATATTACAGAATGCCACTTTTGACTTTGAGCATTTTCGGTGGCTTGTACAGATAATTTCGGATGGCCCCCTTAGAAGCCGAATTGGGATTGGGTTCCTTGAGATGAAATTTATCCTATTAAATTTTGGACCATAATACAAAAGTTCAGCCCATTAGGAATTATTGTATAGAAGAAGTGTGTGGATTAATCCACTGGTGTGCTTAGATCCTACACAGTTTGGCCCATATTTCTTAGACTTCATCATGATTCCTCCAAATCACCTCCACCTTAAATGATATTATCTAAACAAGTAACATAGAAATTTTTAACAATGATAAAAATAAAATAACTAAATCAAACATGAAGTTCATTTTGTTATTATATTTGGAATTTATAATACAAATTTAGTTTAATACAATGGTGTAAGGGAGAAAATGACACAGTGAATCGTGGCGAGATCACACCCCCACACCTAAACAATTTCACTCCTGGGCAAAGTTAAATTTTAAAAAATTATACATGTATATATTACCAACATTATAAAGATTTAACATATGAGGAAATTAAAATTCATTAAAGTAATGTGATCAATGAACAAACCACACCAAGGAGTTCTTCCTAGTGAAAATGGAAAAAGATATCTCATAAATCATATCATAGTGAAATTCATAGAGATTCATGATACCAAATTGAGAAAGGAATTAAGAAGTCAACAATTTTACTAACTCTCCATGTGTGTGTGTGAAAACCATTTCATGATATTCTTTCCACTTTCTATCCAATAAATATAGTTTATTTTAGCATTTTTCAACTTTAAAGATTTTGTCCACCAAACCTACCCTACATCCTTTGAAATCATATTTCAAGACCAACTCACTTAAGCATTCCTAGAAGTAAAACCATAAGATCCCGACCCATATATCCCCATATGTTGCACATTTCATCACTCCCCTAATTTATTATTATTTTTTATTTCATAATTGTCATTTGGAACAAATCTCACATTCATCTCTCAACCCTTGTTTGATCTCCTCACGACACTAATTTTAATAGTTATAACAAGATCAAAGGTTGAGGAGGAGTGGTTTTTGACCTTCCCAATACAAAAACCAATTTTTTTTGATCTTTTTATTTTATTTTTTTGAGGGTGTACAATAGTCGGATATCAGGTACACATGCATAGGTCAATCTGGTACAATAACGAAACAAATCGGATAAGTAACAGACATATGGAAATATCAATTTAAGATGAAAAATATTAACCTAACATATATTTAACTTATATTAAGTAATAAATATTCAAACTTTGTGGTTTGGTGAAAAAATGTGCAAAGATACTAGTGACACAGTTTTCCCAAAAACAACTCACACAAGGGGCATCAATCATCTCAGAGGTTTCATAGAGACACAACTATTTATATCATTTATAGAAAACCAATTCACTAAAAATTACTTCCTAATGTTAAATTCATACAAACATTTATTCCATAATAGTATCAGGTTTTCATCAAATGTTAAATCAATATTGAAAAAAAAATTAAACATGAATTTTCAGTAAGTTCCATGATTTTGTAACCAGGGGGTAGTAAAAATACCATAAAGAAGACGAAAAAGAGAAGAAATAAAAAAATACGATGAAAATCCTAATAAAATAACCCAGGAATGTAACCATCCCCCACACCTAAAGTGTGCAGTGTCCTCACTGTAATAGAAGAGAATGTAGGAAGGAAGGATAAAACTTGGTGAGTGTCATTTATATATTACTTATTTAACATGGATTTCCTCCATTAAGGACTCTGAAATGGATTCATGAAAGTGCTTTAGCCACTGCCCATTGACAGTGAAGGTTTTCTTGGTTTCTTTATTTTGAACCTAGACGACACCAAATGGAGAGACATTACTAACAATGTATGGTCCAAAACAACAGGAACAAAGCTTACCTAGATGCAACTTCAGGTTTTCATTGTAGTGGATGACCTTTTTCCCAATGTGGAATTGATGATGAAGGATGAGACAGTCATGGTCATCCTTTGTTCGCTCCTTATAAATCCTAGAGTTCCCATATGCATCTCTTCTCATTTCCTCTAACTCCTGAATCTGAAACTTCCTTTGGGCACCCGCACCTGAAAGATTAAAACTGCATTGTTTGATGGCCCAGTAGGCCCGATACTCAATCTCAAAAAGGAGGTGACAACTCTTTCCAAACACTAGTCAATATGGTGAAATGACAATGGGGGTTTTGAAAGTAGTATAGGAAGACCATAATGAATCATCAAGTCTAAGACTCCAATCTTTTCTATTGGGTTGAACCATTTTTTCAAGAATATGTTCTACCTATCTATTTGACACCTCATCTTGACCATTGGTTTGTGGGTGATATACAGTAGACACTCTATGCCCAACCCCATAACAATGAAAAATAGATTGCATTGTTCGATTGCAGAAATGAGAACCCAGATGACTCATGATGAACCTAGGTAAGCCAAACCTACAGAAGATTTGGGTTCTCAAAAATTATACAACTGCTTTAGAAGATTCAATCCTTGTAGCTCGTGCCTCTACCCATTTTGAAACATAATCAACTACCAATAGAATGTATAGGTTACCAAATGTATTGGGGAATGGTCCCATAAAGTCAATGCCCCAAACATAAAAAATGTTTTGAAAGAGAAAGGGTTTTGTGGAATCTCATTTATTTTAGATACATACCCCATTCTTTGACAGAAAGGACAATATTTAAAGAAGTCATGGGAATCCCAAAACAATGTGGGCCAAAAGAGACCAGAATCGAGGACCTTTCGAGTAGTCTGTTGGGGACCAAAGTGGCCCCCACAAGCAAGAGTGTGGCAGAACCTAAGGACGGACTGAAAATCTCTATCAGGAACACAAATCCTGAGGAATTGATCACTACAAGTGCGCCAAAGGTAGGGGTCATACCAAATGTACCAAAGAGACTCATGTTTTAGATGGTCAGCCTAGTTTTTATTAAAATCAGTAGGAATGCAAGATACTACCAAATAATTTACAATTTCAACATACCAAGTAATAACATCTTGCACTCGGTACATTTTCTCATCAGTAAACATGTCATTTATGGTAATATAAGGGGATGTGTCATCATTTGAGGATGGGAGAATCCTACTGATATGGACATCCACCACATTATCTACTCCTTTTTTTATCTCTAATTTCTAAATTGAATTTCTGAAGGACGAGAATCCAACGAATGAGATGTGTTTTGGCTTACGGTTTCTAACGGAGATACTGGAGGGCTGCATGGTATGAGAATACAATGACTTTAGACCCCAAAAGATATGACCTAAATTTTTCCAAGGAAAACACAATATAAAGGAATTATTTTTCAGTTTTTGTGTATTTTTCTTGGGTAGGGTCCAGTGTAAGTTAGGTATAGGTAATGACATGTGGAGATCGATCGACCCTTTATGATAAGACTTCCCCAACTGTATAGTTAGAGGCATCACACATGAGCTCAAATGGTAAATCCTACCATGGCGGTTGGATTACCAGGGGTGATGTGAGAATCCATTTGTAAAGACCCGTAAATTTCAAGGAAATTTTTTTCTTAATTTTCTTTGGAATTTTACAAGAACTAATCTTCTGACAGCACCTGATTCCGAGGCCCGGTGTGCCCGGAATCATTTTCCGAAGTTTGGCTCAGGTACGTTCAGTGAACGAACGAGCGGGTTTTTCTAAATTTTGAACCGGTGCTTGGAATCGAATTCCGAGGGCACCGATGGAATCGCAGCGCCGATATTTTCTTAGAAACGCCTCTTCTGGAGTTGCGTTTGCTCGGTTGTGGTTTTTAATTTTTGGGGTTTTAAGTTAAGAAATAAAATAAAGTTGTGCGACAATTTTATTTTTATTTCACTTAAATCCTCTTAAAGACCACTTAAAGCTGTTTAAGCTGAGTTGATGCAGATAGGGTGCTATCCAAAAATATCCTACCCTCTTGGTAAGATATTTGTGAGGTGGGGACCGCACGATCCCCCACCGTTTCTTTTCTGCTAAGTAACGCACCCGTGAAAACCCGTCATTATGAAAGTCAAATGACGCGTTTTCTTAAATTCTTAATGCACCATTTAATTGGGCGGTTTTTTTTCGGTGAATTAATTCTAAGAATTAATGGGTTGTTACTTACCTATTTTTCGTTTGTTGGCATGTTAATAAAATAAGACCAACGCTCTTTCTCCTTAAGTCTTGTTTGTTGAGAGGATTGGTAGAAACCTCAAGTTCTTCATCGTCCTTCGCGAAGAACGCGAAGAACGCGAAGAACGTGAAGAACGCCGAGCCCTCTGAGATCGACGACGCGACGCAAAGTACCGCGACGCCGATGATTCTTCTTCCGCGACGTTCTTCTGTGACAATCCAACCCCGCGACAAACTTCGATCGACAACGACAAGGTAGGGGGTTGCGTTTCTTTTAAATCTCTTTGTGAGTTATAACAATCTTATGGATTTAATTATTTTTAATTAAATATGTTGTTTCTTGGTCCTTGGAGTTCGTCGACGCAATGCCGGATACCGCGACGACGCGACGATCCCCTCCTTCCGCGACGATCAATTCCGTGAAGAACACGCGTGCGACAACTTGACGAGGTAGGGGTTTGTTTGTGAAATAACATTATATTCTCGTGAACGTTTCTTTTAAAATAAAGAACCTGGTTTCATAAGAACAATTTTAATTTATAAAAATTGTTGTTTGATAAGTTGATTATTCTTCCCGGTTGTTATCTCCTAACGCGGAGGGTGCGGGCCGAATGAACACGGCCCGACAACCCTCCGCAGTTCTTCGTTGTTGTGCGGATTTGGCGGGTGATGGCAAAACGTGACGCAAGGGCGATTTGATGTTTCTGCAGTGAAGAACGGAACCCGGGAGGATCACCGGCGCATACGGGAAGGAAAACGGACCACCGGAGCAACTCCGGTGGCCCGCGGAAGCCTCCGACGGTGCGGGTCCGGCTCACACGCACGGGACGCGGCCTTTTCTGTGTCCGTTGACTCCAGCTTGGCCCCTCGAGGGCCGCGACATATTCATCCCGCGGGGGCAGCGCCCCGCGGCTCCCTCGGTCGGCCGCTCGGCCGAGCCGAGCCGGGCCGGCCGGCCGAGCCGGGCCGCGCCCTAGCCTGGCCTGACCGGGTCCAGCCAGGTCGGACCGGGTTGGGTCGACCCGGTTCGGTTCGACCCTGTTCGGCCGACCCAGGGGGGGGGGGCGGGTCGGCTCGGCCTGGGCCGAGACCCCCCGTTTCCGGACCTTTTTGGTCTTTTGCCCATAACTTGAGATACGGGCCTCCAAACGACTCACCGTCAACGGAAACACGATCCTTGGATCAAGACGGTCGTTTCGGTATATTACACTCAAGGTTTCGGAATACTTGGGGTTCAGCCGGGTTGGTTCGTACACGAAACCAACCAGGCCCTCGGAGCGGAAACGCTCATATCTTGAGCTTCAGATGTCCAATTGATGTGCCGTCGACTTTGTTGTTTTCCTCTAAGTGAGAAGGATATTTTGGAATACTCCGCCCGAGGTTTGGACGCAGGTGGAGTACGGTCGGGTTGGTTTTGCCTTAGAAACCAACCGGGCCCCTGGGACGGAAAAACCAATAACTCTCAGACCGGGCGTCCGAATGACGCGCCGTCTGCGACGTTAAGTTCTTGTTGACAATACAGAACTTTTGGATACATCAACTGTGGTCTTTGTGTCAGTTGATGTATCAGCCTCTCGGCTCGTGGAGCGGACCCTCCCGAATGAGCTTGCTGTGTGTGGGGACCCTAAAGCTGGCTGCGACTTCGACGACGACGACGACTATACAGAAATCCTTAGTGGATTCGACTGCGACGATGATGAAAATAGTACGGGAATCCTCCGTGTTTTCGGTAGTGACCACTACGGTACATCTTGGATTACATCAACTCCGAACTACATGTCAGTTGATGCATTGACCACTTAGCTCCTGGAGTGGACCCTCCCGGAATGAGCATGCTGTGTGCGGAAACCCTAGAGCCGGTTGAGACTTGACGACTGCCGATCGAACGACTCAGCGAGTTACGGATAGCCCAGTGGGGAGCGCTTGGTTGTAGCGGCAGACCCACGGTGGAGGAGCGCTTGGTTGTAGCGGTAGACCCGCGGTACTCAACAGAAGGAGTACCTCTGGAGGCTATGAGGGGGAGCGCTTGGTTGTAGCGGCACATGGGAGCACTTGGTTGTAGCGGCAGACCCACGACAGATGTGCGCTTGGTTGTAGCGGCACAGGGGAGCGCTTGGTTGTAGCGACAGACCCACGACAGAGGTCCGCTTGGTTGAAGCGGCACAGAGGAGCGCTTGGTTGTAGCGGCAGACCCACGACGGAGGAGTGCTTGGTTGTAGCGGCACGGGGGAGCGCTTGGTTGTAGCAGCAGGCCCACAGTACCCAATAGGTGGAGTACTACAGCAGTCCAAGGTAAGAGGGAAGCGCTTGGTCATAGCGGCATAACCACTGTACTTGATGGAGAAGGAGTTTCCCAATGGATTTGGTTTCAACTTCATGATCGTTCCTGTGTGGGTCATTGCGAGGGTTAGTACCTACAGATCCTTTGTGGGTCCGACGGCTTAGATGAATCAGTGGCTACATGTGATCATCTCTAACATCATACGAAGAAGTACCTGTGTGAGCTGAATCCTGTTTTTCTTTCCTTTGTGGATTGTGTTGTGCTATCCTGTGTGGATTTATGTTTTGATTTCCTTTGTGGATTGTGTTGTGCCATCCTGTGTGGATTTATGTTTTTCTTTACTTTGTGGATTGTGTTGTGCTATCCTGTGTGGATTTATGTTTTGCTTTCCTTTGTGGATTGTGTTGTGCTATCCTATATGGATTTACGTTTTGCTTTCCTGTGTGGATTGGGTTGTGCTTGGGCTCGAATGTTGGAGCCAGATGGAAATTGATGACTTAGGTATATGTATGGGCATATACCTAAGCAGTGTCGGATGTTACTTCGTGATTGTATCTTTCCTTTGTTGTTTATCCTTTGTGGATTCTAGGAGACCTTCGGGGGTCTCGGGGTCCCTACTGAGTAGCTTATAATTACCCCTGCACGGGCTATGCCCGCACTACGTTGTGTTGGTTGCAGACGACGGACATCGCTGATTGTGGTGGAGGCTTGCAGAGCAGGACGGTACCTGGAGGTGGACCACTGGGAGGGGTGTACTCGGAGCGGACGACTAGACCGAGGAGCTGTGGAGGCTATTTGTACTAACCCTTCAGGTGGGACTTCCAGAGGATGGATCGACGCGGTGGCTTTTCTTTTCAGTTGTTGTTTTCCCCTTTCAGTTGTACTTTACAGTTGGGCTTGTATTTCCGGCCCCTTTTACTTTCAGCACAACTTTTTACAGTTTTTACTTAGTGTTTACTCTTTCCGCTTGCTTACTCTGTTGTGGTTGTTTACTTTACAAAGGCAATGGCTTCCCTGTTTATCGGGATTTACACCTTGGTTCTAGTCGCCAGCCCCTGGCCTATGGAAGGTGGGATTGGGGTAGTCACAGCACGGGCCTCGAGGATGGGTTGTGACAAATTGGTATCAGAGGAGTTCGGTTCTACCATAGAATCTGATCTTTCTTTTATGTGAAGCAATAGTGTTAAGTGTATTGAGTGTGGTTATCAGTCCAGAGAGCCCAGTGTTGGTGCGGCGGCCGACGTATCCGTACACCAGGACCCTGACTTTTGATTTCCGACTTAATGCACGAAAACATTGATTGCATGTGTGTTTCAAGTTTTATGTGTGATTACTTTGTGTCAGCTCACCAGGTACACTGTTCTGACCGTGGCGCACCTGTTTCTTTTCAGGATGGCCACACGACGGCAGCCATCTAGGGTTCCGAGCGTTGTGCGTGGCGACAGCCCGTCGAGCGATGAGGCTTCGGTACAGGGCCCTTTGACAGCAGAGGCACCGACGGTACCTCTACTCGCCGAGCCACCGATGCTTCCAGCACCAGCCGCTGACGATGCACGTCGCCTCAGTGCACTGCATGAGTTCCAGTGCCAGCGACCGCCCAGGTTCCGCGGGGAGACGGACCCCCAGGCAGCTGAGGACTGGATGAAGGCAGTTGTACGAGTTTTCCGGTTAGTGAGGACACCCGCGGACCTTATGGTGGTCCTTTCAGTGAGCCTCCTGCATGCGGCAGTAGGCAGATGGTGGAGCTTGATGCTCTAGGTGCACGACGAGACATCTCTCCTCTGGACGGACTTTGAGAGCATCTTCCGCTCCGAGTTTGTCCCAGCCACCCTCCGTGCGGTGCGCATTCAGGAGATACTACAGCTGCGGCAGGGAAGCATGACAGTAGCCCAGTACGCGGCGAGGTTTACCGATCTCTCGCGCTATTCCACAGACATGGTATGGGACCCATTCTTCAGGGCCCAAACCTTTGAGCAGGGGATCAGGCGAGAGAGCAGAGCTTCAGTTGTTTCTCACAGCATTCCGACACAGATAGGGGTGTTGGAGAGAGCCCTCTTAGTGGAGAGTTTCCTTGGTGAGCAGTCTCCAGCAGCAGGACCCACCACTAGCCGGCATGCGGCAGATTCTTCTGCAGCGGGCAGTAGACAGATGACGCAGGGGTCCAAGAGGACTAGACCTACCGGTGGTCGACCGTGTGACGCAGGATCGTTTGTGAGAGGCACTCAGGGTGGACAACGACTTACTATGAGCGGAAAGTGTTACTCCTACGACGGGTTTGGTCACATGGCTTGTGACTGTCTGACCCGCCATACGGATGACCAGCAGATGAACGAAGGACCCCCCAGGCAGAGGCAGAGGTTCGATCAGGGCAGGCCGCAAGGAGCAGGCGGCCATGGCAGGGGAGATGGCCGTGCAGCTGGAGGTGGACGACGCTTTGGCGTGTTGCCACCACCACCACCAGGAGGTCCACCCCGACCGCAGGGAGTTGGTGGACATGCGAGAGCTCAGCTTTAGGCAGCTGAGGCCTTCGATCATGGAGCTCTGGGAGCAGATGGACAGGAGTGGAACTAGTGGATACGTCCTTTGTACTTCTAGTTCCTTGTTGCTATTGTGTAGTGTCTTTGTATTATGAGATGCAATAGTAAAAGACTCTTACCTTTGTGATGTTTTCATTCCTGTCCTTTTTTGTGTTGTTACTAAGAGGTTCCAGTTTATACTGTTGACTTGACCCTCACTTGTGAGACATCTACTGGAGGAGACCGAGTTACCACACACTGATGCCGACAGTGTGACTCAACCCTTGGAGGCGAGAGTAACGGTTGGATCTCTTGGTAGTAGCATCGAGGCCTTACGACGTCATCCTTGGTATGGATTAGTAACATCCATGTTGGGATTGACTGTATTAGGCAAAGGAAGTGGTTCATCCAGGGGATGAGACCAGATTTCTCTTATCGGCAAAGAAGAAATCTTAGTAGTTCTTATGGGATCGGAGATGGTCCAGGTCATCTAGGAGTGGATGAGTATAGCTCTGAGCTGACAGAAGTCCTATGCTGACAGGAGGCGGAGGCCACTTGAGTTCAAGGATGGCGACCACGTCTTCATGCGGGTCTCACCTCGACGTGGATTACAGAGGTTTGGCCGAAGCGGTGAGTTGTCTCCACGCTTCATCGGACCCTTACAGGTCCTCAGCAGGATTGGAAAGGTGTCTTATCGCCTGGCTCTACCACCACAGTTGCGCCGGGTGCACGACGTCTTCCACGTATCTCAGCAGAGGAGATACGTGCACGACCCGGCGCAAATATTTGACCATGGAGAGCTGGTCTTTGATGATGGGGTGACTTTTGCGGAGGTCCCAATGGAGATCGAGGATTGAAAGGAGCGGGTCCTACATGGACGATCGATTCCTCTAGTGCGCTTCAGATGGCAGCTTGGGAACCTCTAGGAGAGCACTTGGGAGTGGGAGGCTCAGATGCGTGCTCAGTACCACCTTTGTATCCCTAAGTTTGTGGTGAAGCTTTACGGGGACGTAAAGCCCTGTGGTGGGAGTAATGTAAAGACCTGTAAATTTCAAGGGAATTTTTTTCTTAATTTTCTTTGGAATTTTACAAGAACGCAGCTTCTGACGACACCTGATTCCGAGGCCCGGTGTGCTCGGAATCATTTTACGAAGTTTGGCTCGGGTACGTTCAGTGAACGAACGAGCGGGTTTTTATAACTTTTGAACCGGTGCTCGGAATCGAATTCCGAGGGCACCAATGGAATTGCAGCGCCGGTATTTGCTTAGAAACGCCTCTTCCGGAGTTGCGTTTTCTCGGTTGTGGTTTTTAATTTTTGGGGTTTTAAGTTAAGAAATAAAATAAAGTTGTGCGGCAATTTTTTTTTTATTTCACTTAAAGCCGCTTAAAGAACACTTCAAGCTGTTTAAGCTGAGTTGATGTGGATAGGGTGCTATCCAAAAATATCCTACCCTCTTGGTAGGATATTTGTGAGGTGGGGCCCGCACGAGCCCCCACCGTTTCTTTTTTTCTAAGTAACACACCCGCGAAAACCCGTCATTATGAAAGTCAACTGATGCGTTTTCTTAAATTCTAAACGCACCATTTAATTGGGCGGTTTTTTTTCCGGTGAATTAATTCTAAGAATTAATGGGTCATTACTTACCTCTTTTTCGTTTGTTGGCATGTTAATAAAATAAGACCAACGCTCTTTCTCCTTAAGTCTTGTTCATTGAGAGGATTGGCAGAAACCTCAAGTTCTTCATCGTCCTTCGCGAAGAACGCGAAGAACGTGAAGAACGCCGAGCCCTCGGAGATCGACGACGCGATGCCAAGTACCGCGACGCCAATGATTCTTCTTCTGCGACGTTCTTCTGCGACAATCCAACCCTGCGAAAACCTTCGATCGACAACGACAAGGTAGGGGGTTGTGTTTCTTTTAAATCTCTTTGTGAGTTATAAAAACCTTATGGATTTAATTATTATTAATTAAATCTGTTGTTTCTTGGTCCTCGGAGTTCGTCGACGCAACATCGGATACCGCGACGACGCGACGATCCCCTCCTTCCGCGACGATCAATTCCGCGAAGAACGCGCGTGCGACGACTTGACGAGGTAGGGGTTTGTTTGTGAAATAACTTTATTTTCCCGTGAACGTTTCTTTTAAAATAAAGAACCCGGTTTCAAAATAACAATTTTAATTTATTAAAATTGTTGTTTGATATGTTGATTATTCTTCCCGGTTGTTATCGCCTAACGCGGAGGGTGCGGGCCGAACGAACACGGCCCGACAACCCTCCGCAGTTCTTCGTTGTTGTGCGGATTTGGCGGGCAATGGCAAAAAATGACACAAGGGCGATTTTATGTATCCGCAGTGAAGAACGGAACCCGGGAGGAGCACCGGCGCAGACGAGAAGGAAAACGGACCACCTGAGCAACTCCGGTGGCCCACGGAATCCTCTGGCAGCGCCGGCGGCCGGAGGCGGCGGCCAGCGAACCCGCGGCCGCGCGGGTCCGGCTCACACGCACGAGACACGGCCTTTGCCACGTCCGTTGACTCCAGCGCGGCCCCTCGAGGACCGCGACGTCTTCATCCCGCGGGGGCAGCGCCCCGCGGCTCCCTCGGTCGGCCGCTCGGCCGAGCCGAGCCGGGCCGGCCTGCCGAGCCGGGCCGCGCCCTGGCCTGGCCGGACCGGGTCCAGACGGGCGGACCGGGTCGGGTCGACCCGGTTCGGCCAACCCAGGGGGGGTCGGGTCGGGTCGGCCCGGGCCCAGACCCCCCGTTTCCGGACCTTTTCGGTCTTTTGCCCGTAAGTTGAGCTACGGGCCTCCAAACGACTCGCCGTCAGCGGCAACACAATCCTCGGATCGAGATGGTTGTTTCGGTATATTACACTCAAGGTTTAGGAATACTTGGGGTTCGGCCGGGTTGGTTCGTACACGAAACCAACCGGGCCCTCGGAGCGGAAACGCTCATATCTTGAGCTTCGGACGTCCAATTGACGTGCCGTCGACTTTGTTGTTTTCCTCTAAGTGAGACGGATCTTTTAGAATACTCCGCCCGAGGTTTGGACGCAGGTGGAGTACGGTCGGGTTGGTTTTGCCTTAGAAACCAACCGGGCCCCTGGGATGGAAAAGCCAATAACTGTCAGACCGGGCGTCCGAATGACGCGCCGTCTGCGACGTTGAGTTCATGTTGACGATATGGAACTTTTGGATACATCAAATCTGGTCTTTGTGTCGGTTGATGTATCAGCCTCTCGACTCGTGGAGCGGACCCTCCCGAACGATCTTGCTGTGTGCGGGGACCCTAGTGTTGGCTGTGACTTCGATGACGACGACTATACAGAAATCCTCAGTGGATTCGACTGCGACGATGATGAAAACAGTACGGGAATCCTCCTTGTTTTCGGCAGTGACCACTACAGTACATCTTGGAATACATCAACTCCGGACTACATGTTAGTTGATGCATCGACCTCTTAGCTCGTGGAGTGGACCCTCCCGGAATGAGCATGCTGTGTGCGGAAACCCTAGAGCCGGTTGAGACTTGACGACTGCTGATCGAACGACTCAGTGAGTTACGGATAGCCCAGTGAGGAGCACTTGGTTGTAGCGGCAGACCCACGGCGGAGGAGCTCTTGGTTGTAGCGGCAGACCCGCGATACTCAACAGAAGGAGTACCTCTGGAGGCTATGAGGGGGAGCGCTTGGTTTTAGCGGCACAAGGGAGCGCTTGGTTGTAGCGGCAGACCCACGACAGAGGTGCGCTTGGTTGTAGCGGCACAGGGGAGCGCTTAGTTGTAGCGGAAGACCCACGACAGAGGTGCGATTGGTTGTAGCGGCACAGGGGAGCACTTGGTTGTAGCGGCAGACCCACGACAGAGGTACGCTTGGTTGTAGCGGCACATGGGAGCACTTGGTTGTAGCTGCAGACCCACGACGGAGGAGCGCTTGGTTGTAGCGGCACGGGGGAGTGCTTGGTTGTAGCAGTAGGCCCACAGTACCCGATAGGTGGAGTACTACAGCAGTCCAAGGTAATAGGGAAGCTCTTGGTCATAGCGGCATAACCACTGTACTTTATGGAGAAGGAGTTTCCCAATGGATTTGGGTTCAACTTCATGATCGTTCCTGTGTGGGTCATTGCGAGGGTTAGTACCTACAGATCCTTTGTGGGTCCGACGTCTTAGATGAATCAGTGGCTACATCTGATCATCTCTAACATCATACGAAGAAGTACCTGTGTGAGCTGAATCCTGTTTTGCTTTCCTTTGTGGATTGTGTTGTGCTATCCTGTGTGGATTTACGTTTTGCTTTCCTTTGTGGATTGTGTTGTGCTATCCTGTGTGGATTTACATTTTTCTTTCCTTTGTGGATTGTGTTGTGCTATCCTGTGTGGATTTAAGTTTTTCTTTCCTTTGTGGATTGTGTTGTGCTATCCTGTGTGGATTTACATTTTGCTTTCCTGTGTGGATTGGGTTGTGCTTGGGCTCGGATGTTAGAGCCAGATGGAAATTGATGACTTAGGTATATGTATGGGCATATACCTAAGCAGTGTCGGATGTTACTTCGTGATTGTATCTTTACTTTGTGGTTTATCCTTTGTGGATTCTGGGAGACCTTCGGGGGTCTCGGGGTCCCTACTGAGTAGCTTATGCTCACCCCTGCACGGGCTATGCCCGCACTACGTTGTGTTGGTTGTAGACGACGGACAGCGCTGATTGTGGTGGAGGCTTGCGGAGTAGGACGGTACCTAGAGGTGGACCACTGGGCGGGGTGTACTCGGAGCGGACGGCTGGACCGAGGAGCTGTGGAGGCTATTTGTACTCACCCTTCAGGTGGGACTTCCATAGGACGGCTCGGCGCGGCGACTTTTCTTTTCAGTTGCTGTTTTCCCCTTTCAGTTGTACTTTATAGTTGGGCTTGTATTTCCGGACCCTTTTACTTTCAACACAGCTTGTTACAGTTTTTAATTAGTGTTTACTCTTTCCGCTTGCTTACTCTGTGGTGGTTGTTTATTTTACAATGGTAATGCCTTCCCTGTTTATCAGGATTTACGCCTTGGTGCTAGTCGCCAGCCCTTGGCCTATTGAAGGCGGGCTTGGGGTAGTCACGGCACGGGCCTCGAGGATGGGTCGTGACACCATTTTAACTTATTAAAATATTCCCCACATTCATTATCGATAACAAATTATTTTTCTTTTTAGACTAATCAGGAGAGGGGGAGTGAAATTTTACTAAAGTCACGAATGAAACGACAGTAAAATCCATCCTGACCTAGGAAATACCACACATCCCATACATTATTTGGGAATGGTAGGGAAGAAATGAAATCCAATTTTGATTTACCTATTTGTATTACTTCCTCAAAAATGGTATGTCCCAAAAACTATATCTTATCGCACCATGAAATGGCATTTCTCATAATTTAATACGAGATTATTTTCAATATAGCGATGTGGGACTAAATCAATAATACTCAAACATTAATCAAAAGAAGATCCATTAACATTGAAATCATCCATGAATACTTCCATGAAATTCTCTATGTAATCCAAAAAAATACTAATCGTGCATTTTTGGAAAGTACCCAGAGCATTGTATAGACCAAATGGTATCCTCCTATATGCAAATTTTCCAAAGGGGCAAGTGGAGGTCGTCTTTTCCTGGTCCTCAAGGGAAATATGGATCTGAAAGTATCCAGAATACCGATCAAGGAAACAGTAGTGGGACTTACCCACTAGCCTCTCTCGCATTTGGTCAATGAATGACAAAGGGAAATGATCCTTCCTAGTGTGTTGGTTTAGTCGGTGATAGTCTATACAGACACACCAACTATTATGCACACTAGTTGGAACAAATTCATTTTTTTTCATTTTTGATTACTGTAAGGCCAGTTTTTTTATGAACTACTTGAATGGGACTAACGCATTGGCTATCAGATATGGGGTAAATGATTCCTATAGCCAATAATTTTGTTACTTCCTTTTTCATAACTTCTAGGAGGTTTGGGTTCAGTCGACGTTGTGTCTGCCTCACTTGTTTAGCCTCATCATTTAATAAAATATGATGTGTGAAAATTGATGGGCTAATACCAGGAATGTTATCAAGTGTCCATCCCAGTGCTTTTTTTATACTCCCTCAAAAGTTAAAGCAGTCGAAAATCATGCTTAGGAGGGAGTTAAATAGCAATGATGATAGGAAACTTATTTCCATTATCAAGATATAAATATTTTAAATCTTAATGAAGTTGTTTCAGTTCCAATTCTGGTGGATTTTACATTGATGGGAGTGTGTGTGCAAGTGAGAGGTCACTGATCTCATCTAACTACTCAATGGTATCATCCTCAATAGAGGAATTATCTTTTACAAGCTTAGTAGTATCATCGATAGTCATTGGATCCTTAGTGATCAAGAAATTATCAATTAATAAACATGCATGACACTTTTCTAGACCACTACAATAATCAATGCGTGATTCAATACCAATAATTTCAATCAAGGATGAAAACTACGAAAGGGGATCAGTGGAATGATATGAAATGTTTTCAGGGTAAGGGAGTACATATATTGAATTAACAGAGAGAGGAATGTTCTTCTGAGGGGTGCTTCCTGGCATCAAGGATATTGAAATAAACTATGTCACCACTAAATTCCATATATAATGTACCATTATGGACATTAATTATAGTTTTCTTGTTTTTCAAGAAGGGTCTCCCCAATATAATTGGGGCATGTCCATTCATCCTATCGTCTTCCATTTTTAGCACATAAAAATCAGTAGGAAAAATTAAAATTTTCACCCTCACAAGAACATCCTCTAACGCACCAGAAGGGTGTGCGGTACTCCGGTTGGCCAGTTGAACAAAAATTCTAGTGGGATTTAGTTCCCCGACCTGTAATGTAGAGTAAATGGAGTGAGGCATCACATTTATAGAAGCACCTAAATCAAGCATGGCATTGGAAAATGAATACTCCCCTATGGTGCATGGAATCGAGAATGTCCTAGGATATTTTCAATTGGTGGGAAGTGATGACTCTATAAATGTTGATATGTTCCTCCCCAAGCTCACCATTTCATCTCCACGAAGTCACCTTTGGTGTGTACAAATCTCCTTCCGAAACTTTTCATATCTTGGAATTTATTTCACAATATCAATCAAGGGGATATTTACCTACAATTTTTTGAAAGTTTCCAATATTTCATTATCTAGTTCAGTTTCCTTTTGTTTTCTAAGTTGGATGTCCCTTTGGGGAAATGAAAGTGGAATGGGTTGGCTAGGAGACTCATCAACATACACATTCTTTCCTTTGGAAGGGATTATCTCATGACATGATTTTATAACATTTAGAACATTATCAATGGTTGGGATGGAGGTTTCCTCAAGTGGGGATGACTCTAATGGAGGATTCATTTGGTTTTTAAGTTTTTTTTCCACTCCTAAGGGTGATGGAACTAACATTTCCCTTATCTGTCGGGATAACTACTGGTTTTGAAGGTAGTATACCCGAATCGTGACTTTGAATTTCCCCCACCGAGTTAGCTAGTTGGCCTAATTGGGTTTTGAGGTCTTGTATGGATGCCTAAGTGGTTTGCTGTAATTGGATATTGTTGGCAGCCATTTGTTTCATCATATATTCTAGGCTAGGCTCAGGTTTTGGAGGGGTTTGTTGGAAATGCCTTTGGGGTGGTTGATTATTTTTGGGTGGAGGTGGTGGATGAATACTCTGACCCTGTTGGTTCCATGGTTGTTGAGGTTGGTTTGAATACCCTCTTTCCTATAGGCTTGGTTGTCTTTCCACACAAGATTTTATGGATAATATGGTTCTTTCCTAAAGGGTTGGTTATAGGGGCGACCAGGAAAGATTGCCTCACAACTCTCAGAAGTTTCTTTCAATTGGGGGAATTAGTCAGAGTAGTGAGTGTCAGAAGAACATATACCACAATGGATGGGAGGATGAGATTGGGATTTCCCTTGGGAAAGAGCGAGTTGTCTTAGAAGGGTACTTACCTCTTAAAACTTTGTGTCCACCTTCTTCTCAAATTCGGTACTTTACACCTCATGGACACCTCGAATGGGTACACTGGACCTTGTACCAAATTGTTGAGTGTTCTGTGCCTTGTTCTCAATCAAGGTTCTTGCAACAATTGAGGTCTTATCCACTAGTTCACCACCTACATCATCATCAATCATATTTCTATCAATAGGGATTAAACCTTCATAAAAATACTGAATTAAAAGTTGTTCACTTATTTGGTGGTGTGGGAAACTTGAAAAAAGCATTTTAAAGTGTTCCCAATATTCATGTAGTGTTTTCCCTTGTGATTGTCTTATACCACATATTTCTTTTCTTATAGTTTCAGTGCGAGAGGCTGGGAAATATTTTTCAAGAAAAATGCATTTCATGACTGCCCAGCCTCTAATTGGTGAATTAACATTGTAAAGCCAGTCTTTTGCAGTATCTTCTAATGAGAAAGGAAATGATCTAAGCTTTACTTATTCTTCATCCACATTTGCAGGTTTTAATGTAGAACACATAGTATGAAATTATTTTAATTTTTTATGTGGATCTTCTCCAAGAAGTCCATGGAATCTTGGTAGTAAATGAATTAGACCGGATTTTAGTTCAAAGTTGGGTGCCTCTCCTTGAATTTGAATGTAGGTGGGTTGGATATCAACATCAGGAGAGGTTAGTTCTTTTAATTTCTGGTTATTTTCATCCATGTTATACAAGTTTATTTTAGTTTTGATCTTGGTTCTGGAAGAAGAAGAGGAAGGATTAAGAAGAGTGTCGATGTTTTATGTGTCCTCCTTCAAAGGGTTCTCTTCTGTGTGTCGGTGTAACTGATGTAGGATTCTCTCTGGTTCAGGTTCTAAAGGGGGTAAATATCCCTGATTATAATGCATCATACACCAAACCTACACAAAAAATAGATCAGAATACAAAAATATAGGTAGAGGTATAATATAAAATAGATAAATATTCACAAAATTTATGAAAAACTTATAAAAAACACGCACTAAAAACCAAAACTCTCCCCAAAAACAGCACCTAAATTTGACCGTGTTGTCATGAAACATCAAATTAATAGTTATTAAATGAATATTTTGTGGTATATTGAATACCCTAGGTCATCTCTAAAGGATCGTTGATAGGTTTTGAGTGTGTATTTTTAATAAGAAGAACAAAATAGGGGGGGGGTGATTTTTTAAACAATTTTTAGAATGTAACTTAACATAAAGAGTTTTAAAGTTGAAAGAAAAAGTGGATTTTAAAAAATATGAGATAAATAAGTGATTATTTCCAAGTTACTACAACACTTTAATAGTTCTCATTCTTAATTGATTATTAACTTTTAGTGTAATCCTTTGGTTAAGGTTTAACCAAGATCTTGGTTCCCCTCTTTCCTCTTAAAATGATGCACAAAGAACCACTGCTTGACAAAAAAATCATGTTGTCAAGATTTGGACCTCAATAATAGAGTGAGGTATACCAAATAATACTAAAATCTCATGTATGTGTGAGATAAATAGGAAGATTGTGTTGTCCAATCAGAACAACCCAAGATTCCCACTTGAATCTCCACCCAATTGGGATTGAAATGAGAAATGTTTCACTTAATTAAACCAAATAAATACATTTAGAGAAGAAGCATATAAATATTAAAAATAAGTGAAATAATTCACACACAAATTACACAAAACCAGTAGAATATAAGTTTCCATAACCCCCTCTTCAAGTGTGTAGCTCCCTTGAAATGATCACCCACCATTTAGCTCGACATCAGGAAAAGGAAACTCAGGTGGAACTCCTTCTTCATTATTGAACCCCCTATGAGGATAGGTTCCTCCAGAACTTCAAGGGTGAGGGGGAGACTCCTCCAAGACACCAAAATTCAAGATCTTCACTTCTGGTTCTAACTACCAATTGGGGTGCCCAAGGTTCCTTTTTATAGCCAAAATGGGAAGTGGTTTTGGGAACCCAAATTTTGATAAACCGCTTAATGGATAGTTTTTGACTATTAGACAGTCAAATATCCCTTTTAAAAAAACTGAAAAGTTATAGACCCACATCTTGAATAGTAACCCTGAAATTTTGGTATCATTTGGACAATCACAGCTTGATATATTGACATATTACAGAACGACACTTTTGACTTTGTTCATATTCGGTGGTTTGGATAGATCAGTTTGTATGGGACCCTTAGAAGCCGAATCAGGATTTGGTTCCTTGAGATAAAATTTATCCAATTAAATTTTAGACCATACCAAAAAATTTCAGCGCTTTTGGAATCATGGTCTAGTAGAAGTGTTCGGATTAATCCACTGGTGTTCTTGGATCCTCCTCAGTTTGGCCCATATTTCTTAGACTTCATCATGGGTCCTCCAAATCACCTCCACCTTCAATGATATTATCAAAACAAGTAACATTTCCCTTTTTAACAGTGATAAACATAAAATAACTGAATCAAACATGAAGTGAAATTTGTTATTATATTTGAAATTTACAATACAAATTCAGTTTAATACAATGGTGTAAGGGTGAAAATGACACAGTGAATCGTGGTATGATCAATCATGATGGGATTGTATTGAGGATTAAGATGGAATTATCCACCCAGTATGAGGCAATGTAATCGTCAGGTAGGTATTGTCCCAAATACTATGGGTGATTTTGATAACCGGTTGGGTGACTTGGTCATCGGTTTGAGGTGGTGAGACCATTAGGTTGTGGGCATGGCCTGAGTGACATTGAATGGTGATGGTCATCATATTGAGTGGCATAGTCATAGGGGAACAAGGTGCCATATGATGTGGCATAGGGACTTATCTGGTGATTTCCTCTCACCCGTGTTAGCTAATGCACCATTTGGAGTTGTGTGCACATAGAAAGGACTCAGATGATGAGGTGGTATTGACTGCTTGTGTGGGTAGAGGCCTTTATTAGATACAAATTAGGTAAATGGTTGGAGGTGATTTTTGTAGAAAGACATGAGTATGGTGTGGATCCATTGGTTGATGGCGTTGAGACCGTTGGTTGGGGAATTAGGCTCAACATATTGTTTCAGGCCGTTGGTCCCAGATTACTTGGGAGGACATATATCATTATGACCTGAACATTGTACTTCGAGCTAATGGGGATTTTTTTGAGATGAGGGCCATGGTCCCAAGTTCTTATTTGGGAGTGCGTTAAATACATCAGTTATTTTTTGGACATGAGGTGTCATTTGGAACAAGTTTCCAAGTGATTCTATTGGAGGTGGAACCTAAGGGTTCACCTAGATTGATATACATCAGGGGATTCCTTGATATTTATGCTAAGGATTCTCTCCTTTATAGTATTCCAACATTGGATAAAAAGGTGATTGATTCCTTTTGACTTTTGATCATAAGGGAATCATGTTATATTATATACTGTGGTTATTCTATTTTGTTTATATTTTAGTACACCTGCTTAATCAAATATACAAGATAGACACACATTAGTGGTGTCCTACTGAGATTATTTCTCATACCCTACACAGGCCCTTTGGGGAGTGTGTAGATTTTATAGATTTATGATCTGGTAAATGTTTGATCTTAGGAGATGGATCTTATTGATCGAGTTAGCATGGTATTGAAGGCAAGGGACCATGGGTTCTTGCCTATAATGAAGTTTCCTTTTTTGTTTTCTGTTGGTATTATCATGCTATTATATGTACGTACTGAGGTCAGGCATGGGAGACCCACTTTTATTTATTGTCTTGTATGACCTAACATGTATTCATGTTCCTATAAATGGTATCCTATGATATTTTAATTCTATAAATGGTTATTTTGAGTTTGGTTAGTATTATTTCTGCTACTTACTTCCACTACGGGTGGGTTACTGGTCTAGTGTCTATTTGGTATTTCCTTTCCACTACTATATATATATATTTTAAACCATTATTATATCATAACCAAAGGGTATAGTCTGTACACTATCCCCTATTTACACCCTTACTGCTAGTCAAAAAACTTTGACATATGGGGAAGCGTGTCTATGGTGTAGTTACACTCGGCCCGAAGAACTATTTAGGTGGATAAACGGATCAGGGTGCTACAAATGGAATCAGGGGAGTTTATTTTACCTCTTTTTGGTATTAATATTTGATCTATTTTAAACCGGAGATTAGGGTGTTTTCAGAAATGGTTTTAGAATTCATGTTTGGGTGCCTGATTCCCCATGTATGGGGGATAGACCAGGTTTCCAGGGGTGGGAATTGCTATTCTTCTTTTCTCATTCTACAGTTGATATGATTTCCACCTTGAGTGGTGTACTTGGGTGTTATTTTTATATGTTATGACATGATACCCTTGGAATGGTATGGTAAGGGAGGATTTTGGGATCCTTAGCCCGGTATGACAAGGGGCAATTATTATGATTTTTGGTTTGGCACATAGGATGTTATATATATGTTCTATGATAATTAATTGTGATTTTAATTGGGGAACTAGATTGAGATAAGAGGGTTTTGGTGGTTTTAAAGAATCAACAAAGGAATCTAAGTGGTGCTTTCCTAACTAGCCTCTTTTTGGTGGCATTTCACTCAACCAACCTAGGAAAGTTGACCTAATGAAATCAGTGTGTGATACTTGAGATATATGATATATATGTATGTGATTGTCTCTTATAAGAGTAAAAAGGTATTGTCAAGTGATGTTTGACACTGATTGGGGTAGGCGAGGGGTTGTGAGGCTGGATTTATATTTGATAAATGGATCTGATATGGGTGGGTAAGAGGCCAATTATGATGGGTAGGGGTAAGTGTAGTGAGATCATGCTGCCTGTTATAGCTTTACCTATCTATGATATATATATATATATATGTGTGTGTTGTTATAGATGTCTCATCATGTATTGGTATTCCATGGGATGCCACCTAGACAGGATTTGATGGAGCATCAGGTGGGTAGAGTTTTTGTGCTGTAGGGGTGTGCATAGGTTGAGACCCCTGATGGTTGGGATGAGGACCTAGAGGGTTAGTAAGAGTACGATCCATAAGTAAATGATAAGATACATGCTCCAATACAGGTAGTTCAGCCACCCAATTCGATAGATTTTGGGTTGTGGCTTGACGATTAGCTCAGGGCGAGTCTGGTATGAGTTATCTAAGGGATTGATAGGGGAGCTTAAGGATTTGATCATTCCATGAAATAACTGTCTTGAGAGTTACATTCATATAAACCACTACTATTTTAGGGAGAGGGTGGTCCATAGGCAGAACAAAACTAGATCGAGTTGATGCAAATGATCTTCGACCAGCTTGAGACACCCCAACTCGAAGGATGAAGCTAGCTATGTACATGCTCAGAGGACTGGATAAGTATTGGTGGGTTGTGTAGGTTTAAGAGGGAAGAAAAGAGGGAATGGTCTGGAAATATTTTGAGGCTAGTTTCTTTGATCACTTCTTTCTGGAGATGTTCAGGACAGAGAGAGCTCAAGAGTTCTTGAACCTATAGAAGGGAGTCATGTATGTCATGTACTATGCAACTAATTTCATCGAGTTTTCTAATTTCGCACCTAGTATGGTGGAATATAACACCTTGAGGGTGAGGAGTTTCAATTATGGCTTATTATATACCATTCGGTGCAGGTAAACATCTTCATGTTGGCCTTATTCTCAGAGGCTATGAATCCGACACTAATAGATGAGGGAAACTTGACGGTTTGGTCGTACTTGAGCTGGTTGAAGGCATTAGGTGATTTCGGTGGAGACAATTCAGATAGTAGGAAGAAAGGATGGGAGGAGCCTCAAAAGGTAATTCATGCTATATACTTGAGAATACCACCTCATAGTGGTTCATCAACGATGTGCTTCTAGTGTAGGTAGCCAGGTCATGTGCGGAAACAGTGTAATCGGGTGCCGAAGGAGTGATGAGTATCCAGGAATTTCAAGAATCTCAAAAGATTTTATAGGAATACATCTCAAATATATGACAATGAGGTACTAGGATAAAATCAGGTGTTTGAGGTCATATTATAAGTGATACCAGTGGTTGGTAGTTGAGATTCAACTGCATGTGGAGATCATGGAACTGACAATAGGACCCTTCAGTGGGGTTAGTGGTCGGTGGCTAGTGCAGTAATGTAGGGAGATCAAGATTCAAGTATTCGATAATCATGCTAGGTGTATGTTGTTGAGATTCCCGGCCTAGATCGGGTCTTGTGATCTGCTGACAGTTATAGGTACTCCATGGGCATGACCTGAGTTTTATATTATTTTGGCATGGTCCTTGTGTAGGAATGTCTATTTTTAGTGTACGAGGTGCAAGATATATATCTATGGACTAAAAAAATGCTGGTTAGTAGGTTGGAATCATCTTAGATTCATTATATTTATATATATATGAGGTGCATGGCACTAGGATTTATATGTGGGAATTGATGGATTCATGGGTTGGTGAGGTGCGTTGGAATCTGGGCATTGATGCGATGAAGGTTTCATGTGAGGTTCGAGGCACCATGAATTATTTGAGCATATATTGAGATGAATTTACTCATAGGTGTAATGTGTGACTTGGACATGAGGTGAGTATATGAGGAGATGTGGCACTCAAAGGGTGTCATATGAGGAACGAACATGATGTGAGCACCTGATGAGGTTCATGAGTGATTATGCATCATGGGAGGACTTTGAGTCTGGGGATAGTTAGTGGACCATCAGTTTATCTTGTGTTTTGGGCTGGAAAGAGACCATATTAGGTAAATTATAAGGTGGGGAGCCCCTTGAGGTAGTTGACTTATGACTTTGAGACTAGGGTGATGTGAGAGAGGTGGGTATGTTCAATACCATCTTGGATTTATGATTTATAGCTTGGGGATGATCTATGTTAAGGTGGGGATATTGTAACATCTTAGGTTTTTGGAGTGGGTATAATTACTCACCTGTTTTGAATTTTTAATGTTTGGTGGGATGACCAACTCCTTTCTTGATTACAAAACCTAATTCTGAGAGTTTTCTTAACCCAAGACATTATTTTATATGGGTTTTAACCCTAGAAAAGTGCCTCAAGGTTTCAGTTAAGTTTTTGGTGAATCCGAGGCTGAACACCCAAATTTTAGGGGTGCATAGACTAGGGTACATGATTTGGAAAAATCATGCCGCCTCCCATGTATAACTGTGTGTCCCTCCAGGTCTATTAGACATGGTTTTTCAATTTTTACTAGAGGGGTTTCCTGGATGTGAGACACCTCTGTAGTTTTTAGCTGATGTTATTTACACGGTTTTCACATGGTTTGGAAAACATTAAGGGACAACCATGAGAGGTGCCTATTTGGACAACGGGTTTTATAGGGTTGGCACAGAGTGAGAAAAAACATGTAAGCTAACCGTATGACCCATTAAAGGTGTGAAAAGTAAAAAATTCCCCTTTCCCTTCTATCAATTCTCCTCCTCCTTTCTCCCCCTTCACCAAGTACAATAGGGGAGGGTTCTCCTCCTCCTCCTCTCTTAGTTGTTGAGATCAATCCTTTATTCAGACTCCATTCTTCAAGATTTTGGGTGCATTGGAACTACAATGATATGATCTCAAGTGCTCTTGCTTCTCTTTTCCTTTGATCTCTCCATATAGTGTGCTAAATCCGTATGAGCCATTTTACTATATTTTCAAGGTGTTCATCTAAAATTAAAATTTCTTCCAAATAGGCTTGAGTTATAGGATAATATTGGATGAGCGTATGTATACTGACATGAGGTAGTTGGTGCTTATATTTCTCTATGATTTAGCGAATGTTTTGGGGGTGTGGCTTTGAATGCACCATTGGGTTGACCCAGTGAGACCCTATAAATCATATGGTTGTATTTTAATAATTTGAAAAGAATTTGTGAGATTCCTATGGGCATGTTTTCCCTAGTTTACAAATGGTTTATGCTTGGTGAGTGGCTTTGGACCTTGGGAAAATTAATCCAAGGTGTTGTTTTATTTAATTAATTTGTTTATATTAAATGTGCTGCTTATAATGGTTCTATGGGAACATGATGGGCTTGGTCCAAGTATTGAGTTGGAATTGGATATCTGGTATGAGGTGATGTAATAATCAATTTGGGATTATCTTGAATAATATGGGTGATTTTGATCACCGGTTAGGCAACTTAGTCGTCAGTTTGAGGTGGTGAGGCCATTAGGTTGTGGGAATGGACCATGTGATATTGGATGGTGATGACCATAATATTGAGAGACATAGTTATAGGGGAATGAGGTGCTAGATGATGTGTCTTAGGGACTTATTTGGTGATTTATGCTCACCTGTGTTGGCCAATGTTCCGTTTAGAGCCATGTGCACACAGAAAGGACTCATATGGTGAGGTGGTATTGACTGCTCATGTGGGTAGAGGCCTTTGTTAGATGTAAATTAGTGAAATGGTTGGAGGTAATTATCCTAGAAATCCATGAGGATGGTGATGAGCCATTATTTGATGGTGTTGAGACCGTCGGTTGGGGGATGAGGCTCTCTATATTGTTTGATGCTGATGGACCAGTATTACCTAGGAGGATAGATATCACTGTGCCTCAGACATCATGATTCGAACTAACAATAATTCTTCTGAGTTGAGGTCCATGGGTGTAGGTGCTTATTTGGGTGTTCCTTCAGGAATTTATTTATTGTTTTTATATGAGGCATCAGTTGGCATGAGTGCAAGGTGATTCTATTAGAAGTAGAACATAAGGGTTCACCTAGATTGACATAAATTAGGATATTTCTTGAGCTTTATGCTAAAGATCATATACTCTACAGTATTCCAGCATTGGTTGAAGAATATTATTGCTTCCTTATGTCTATTTAGAATAAGGGAAGTATGTTAAATTATATGTTTTTCTTGTTCCATTTTGTTTATATTTCCGTACACCTGCTTAATCATAGATGTAGGCTTGGAACACATGGGTGGTGGCCTATTTAGAATCTTTCTCACAGCCTACATGGGACCTTCAGGATTCATATAGATTTTATGAATTTCTTATTAGGTAAAGGTTTAGGATTAGAAGTTAGATCTTAGTAAATAAGTTAGCATGGGATGAAAGGCAAGGGAATATGGATTCTTTCCTCAGCTAGTGTTTCCTTTTTGTTTTATTTCTGTATCATCATGCTATTATATTTATGTAATGAGGTCATCCATGGGTGACCTAATTTTATTTATTGTCTTGTATGACTTTACTTTTATTCATGTTCCTACAAATGGTATCCCGTGATGTTTTAATTATGCAAATGGTTATTTTGAGTTTGGTCATTATTATTACTACTGCTTGCTTCCACCATGGGTGGGTTACTAGTGTAATGTATATTTGGTCTTTAATTTATGATTATATATATATATATTAAACCATTATTATATCATTACCAGAGGGTATATTCTCCCCAATATCACCTCTTTACACCCTCACTACTAGTTGGAAGCCTTTGACATATGGGGGGGGGCATGCCTAAGGCCCAGTGACACTCAACTCGAAGCACTGTTTGGGCAGATAAACGGGTTGAGGCACTATATTCTACCTCTAGGTACATATATTCTAGATACTGTATCCACTTATAGTATCCATACAAGGATATAATTTCTAGGAATACCACATACTCAAAACTTTCTAAAATTTCCAGATGTTATCCTATATTTAGAATTATCCCAAGGGTTTTCACTAATTTTATTACATTCTAATCCCTAAAATATTTAATATTACCTCAAATAACCTAAATTATAATCTATACCTTGAAAATTATAATCAATATTATCTTATCAATCCTTAAATTATACTCATCTAACATCTTAACATATAAATTTATCTAAACCCTACTCTGATACCAACTATGATGCCCAAAATACATGACCATAAAATTACACGACTTAAAGAAAATATTTCATTACAATACATGTATAATGTATTTTAGGTTTAGAGTTAGAGAATTATGGAAAACCATTAACCAAAAAACCTATATTTTTTTAACTAATGAACATTTTTTGCACTACATAAGGAATTGATTAATCCATAACAAGTCTTCATCATCTCCCAAAAATTTTATATGCAAGATAATATTATATACATACCAAATGTATTATTTTCCTCCTTTACCTAAAGAAAATAAATCATAAGAAGGAGTGAGCTTAAATTCTCAGTAAGGGTAAACATAAGTGATACCAATCAATGATCATAAGTGAACATAAGATAAATATATGGGTATTAGAATGCAAGCAAGGAATAATAATGTAAAATGTATAACTCATACCCAATAACACATGGATCATGACCCAAGAATCATATAATGAGGATTTATCAAAAATAAACTGATATCAAAGGATAATGAAATCAAAAATATTTATCATCAACATAAAGAATATAATCATAAGCACATGTCAAGGTTCACTCCCAAGACTATCATCACATAGTGGAAAAAGTCCCATGGTGGATTAGGTTCACTCCCTAATCCCATAAATAAAATTTCATGAGATATAAATATTTACCAATTCATTAGATGACTATATAATTTTGTGCCCACTTGTCACATAACATAGTGTTCTTAGGCTAATCGCTCGTGCACCATACATAGTGGAAAAAGTTCCATGGTGGATTAGTTTCACTCTCTAATCTCATAAATAACATCTCATGAGATATAAAACTTTACCCAATTAATTTTAGGGATATATAATTATAGGAACACCTATAATATAATATAAATTATACTTATGCATGAAATATTAGAAAAAAAACATACATAAACCATAATAATGATCAAACCCATGAGAAGGAATTGGGTTACATAATTATGGTCAAAGGAATAACTAAAGGATAAATCATAAGGATTCACAAGATAAGAAGTTTTTTTTTGTAATTTAATAATTTAAAAAGGTATATAGGGATTGAATATATTATTCCAATATAGAAAATTCATGAGAAGGACCTAGATAATAAATAATAAAAATTAATTACTTGGGTGATGCTTTATTAAATAAGTAAAAGATATTTTTAAATAAGGAAAGTGATTATTATTTTCCATAAAACCAAAATTGAAATAAGAGGGTTATCCCTAAAATAATGAGGTGTTTTATAATCTATTAATGGTTTAAATTTTTTTATGTGGGTTATGGTTGACATGAGACAAGAAATATGAAAGTTCCATTAAATAAGGTTTACTTAAAAGTTGGAATTTCCCAGGGAACTAAAAACATTTATAACCACAGAACTAAAAAGATATTTAAATAGGTATATATTTAAGGGATATATATATATATATATACATTTAATAATATAATGAGAATATGATTTCGTAAAATATAGAAAATAAATAGAATGTTTAACTGATAAGTAATGAGACTAGTACAAAGAATCCCTTACGACTTTTGAATTTTTTGAGTTAAAACCCCATGAGAGAAGGAAGTTTGAATATAACATTGAATATCATGAAATATAATAAAATAATGACTAAAAAATATTAAATGTAATTACTTTTAACATTACAAATAAAACATGGTATATAATAATAAATATGTCTCCAATGGCCCGAAGGCCATCATTTTTTATTGATTTTGATAATCCACCTTTCATGAGGTGAGGTAGAACCCTTATAAGGCCCGTAGGCATAAGTATTACATGGCCCATAGGCCTTATAAGAATTCATTTCCTGTAGGCTTTAAACATTATATACAACCCAGTCTAACTACTTGGAACTGCTCCTCCCCAGAATTTTCATCGTGAAATCATCTTTCCACCTTTGCATAGCTGTTCGGCTAGGATTTCTCATGCATTCATAGGCTTATCCCGATGGCAGGTGCCACACCCTCTCATTCTTGCAATCCATTTAGCTTCTATTATGGTGAAAGATCCTTGCTCATCCTCCTTTGGGAGCTTGTTCCTTGCAGGTCGTCTAGTTTGCATCTGCACTTAAGGTGGCCCGAAGGCCTTACTGACCCGAAGGCCAGGGTGGCCCGAAGGCCTTAGAGGACTCAAGGACCAAATCGGTGGCCCGAAGGCCCAAACGGAAGAATAGTCTCGTCTGCTACAGTGCTAAACAGTACCTACTACAGTACTACTATAGTACCTGCTTCAGTACTGCTACAGTACCAGAAAGATTTGTAAAACACCCAAAAATAATGAGTAAATAAAACAAAAATTATTCATTATATATAATAAAACAAACTTGTAATAATATAGTTCTATAATAAAGTTTTTAACTCAATGGAAGAAAATTGAGTTATCACAAACCCTTACTTTGTTCCTGATTCATTCTACGCATGTTACTAACTTCCTTAATAATAAAATTAATTTTATTAGATACATTATTAGAAAACTTATTATCATATATTTAATTTAATATATACCATTTAGTATTATAATATATTTATTTATTACATATTTTTTACTTTTGTTTTCATGAAAATTGAATCAGTGTTGGCTTATTTCAGTGATTTTAGTGAATGAAGATGATATTTTAATAATATTTTAAATACTTAATATTAGAATTATATAACTAAAAACCAACCATTATTTTCATATTAAATTATAATAACATTAGTATTCAATTTCTCATAGTCATCAATGATAGAGTTTTATATCATTATTCAATAGGTTGTCAAACCGACCCAAAGACGAACACACTATATATCGATGGGTGAGTATGGATAAGAAAGTATATAATATCATTATAACAGGAGAATAATTATAATAATTATATATTTTTTAAGTTTATGAATCATATTTTAAGTGGTTTGGATAAATAATTAAAATTATTATGAAAAAAGAAAAACATTACTTTGTGGAGACTATAGTCCGCACAACGCACGATTAACATTATTTTGTCAATTTAAGTGGATGGAAAGGAGTAAATAATTTTTTTAAATTAATATAATAAAAATTAAGTATGTTAATAATACTTAGGTCATTATATTACTATTTTTGGGTTAAATTTGGAAGATAAATATTAATAAGCAAAGGCATGGAGTAAGTAATACCCACTTTGGTACCTTGAATTTTCTCTTGAAAGTTTCCTTGTAAATGAAGGACATAAGATGAATAATTTATATAAAATTCTTATGAAATTGAGAGAGTATTATAGGATGATAAATATATAAGAGTTTTAGGAATTAATTTTAAGTAATGGGTGTGACATGAAGGTGTGGGAATGTCCCCTGTTATAAGTGAAGAAAATGGCACTTTTGTGAATAGACCTTTACTTTTCAATGACATCATTGCACTATTCTTGGGTAAAAGACACCAAAAGTTATAAATAATAGACAATACATTGATATTGGATCAATAAATCCTAAAAAAATAATCCTCACATGTGTTTTAATCACCTTTTTAGTTATTTACCATTAGATTTTCATATTTTACCATTTTTTACCTTGGTAACTAGTTTTTAGCTAAATAATTTATATTTTATTAAAAATATAAGGTCATAAATTTGATAAAATTTGCGGTTTTTGAACCAAAATTTAATCTTAATTTAATAAAATTCAATTTACAAATAAGATAAAATTAACTTTTAAAATAAAACATTTTATATATTGAAAAAATGTTTCTTTATAGAAAAAGGATATTTTCACAAATAATTGTTCCTATTAATATTTAGTATAGATTAATAAATTAATGAGTGTTAATATATTTATATTCAGGTTTAAAAATTATATTATAACCATTATTAAAAATTGATTAATTAATTTTATTAGTTAAAATTTTCACAATGTTCATAAAACAATTCTTTGAAAATAACAATTTTACCATTATTATGACCATTAACTTTAATATTAGTAATCATAATTTTATGAAAAAATGAAATTGAACATATTATATAATATGATCATGTTTATCTAAAATATAAATTATATTTTTTAGATTTAATTTCTATAAGTGAAGGAAACTAATTTTTTTAATATAAGCGAATAAATTAGTTTTTAGAGTAAAATACTACTTATGTTTCTAAAATGATATACATGGGTATTATAAATACAACATAGCAATTTTAAATGATTTATTTTAATTTTAAATATATATATTTTCTATAAAATGGTTTCAAAAACATTTAATTAATTATTTTATTATGATAATGTCATAAAAGTGATGGTTTTAACAATATCATTTTTTCACTACTCACCTAAAATTAAATTATTTATAAATATATAAAAAATTAACCCTAATATAATATTGTTATCATAAATAAAAAAATTAAGTTAATTTTTTCAAATTCAAAATTTAATATTTTGTAATTTAAATTTTAAATAAAAACATAAATATATAATGAAAACTGTTTTCAAAGGAAAATAACATTTTAAAACGTTGACTATTAATATTATTATTTATTATCAATTACTAATCAAATAGATAGTGATTCCATGTGTGTGCATGTGTATCCTATTATAAATTTATATGATGATTGATTCCATGATTATGTTTATTTAGATCTTTACAATGTTTGATGTTGATCACATGTTTTGTATCTTTCCACTGAATTATCATGATGAAATGATATGTTCTTCATTTATATGATATTCCTTATTGTGAATAATTATAATGAATTTGGAGGTATTTATTTTGGCACTTGGAACATATGGACCATTTTGATATGGTTATCCCTTAGAGGGGGAGTACGAAAAACATTCATTGATGATGACGATGGACCGGAACACAGGCTAGGGGCATGGAAACCTTGAGGCTAGACCTGTGGTAGTAACATTATGGGTATGATGGAATTGTGGCCTGACCCAAGGCATAAAAAAGATATAAATACCTTGAGACCTGAACTATTATTGAGACCAGGTTGACGGTCTTGAGGCCGAACCCATGATGGATGTATGATGCAATAACCTTATGGCATGATCTGACTCGATGCCTTAATACTACCAAGATACATATTTACTAGCCTTTAGAATAAATCTTGGTTATATTCAACATCCTTATGACTATTATTATAGCTTGTATTTCAATAATATATGGATGAGACCCGTGGTGGCTTGGTTAGCACACAATTGATCGATATATGATTTTTTATGCTTAGTTTCACATTTATTTTTTTCATGGAATACACCTATTGTACTTGTACACACATGTTAAGGATGAATTGGTGATATCCTATTGGGATTTATTACTCTCACCCTATACAATAATCTCAATGTGCATGTAGACTTCATGATTAGGGATCCAGGAAAGGGAAAGGGCCCACAATAGATAGTTGAGCTATAGAGCATGAAATTTGTAACAATAATGGGATGGATTCTAGAGTATTTCCATAACACTTTCTTATTTTTCCACTTATAACTTGCATACTTTGGTTTTAATTTCCACATTTGGAGCTTGGTTTATTTATATGTATGACATGGGTGACATTTGTTATTACATTATACTACTTTATATTCCACTTGATACACTGGGTTTTTATATTTATTTATGTTTATGGTGTATAACTATGATTATTAAGGCTATAGTCTCCCCACTACACTCTTAGATCCTCACTTATAGTCATAAATACAAAAATTAAGTCAATTTATTTAAATTTAAATTATAAAATTTTATAATTTAACTTTTAATTTAAAATATAAATATATAATGAAAACTATTTTCAAAGGAAAGTAACATTTTGAAATATTCACTATTCTTATTATTATTTCTTATCAATTACTAATAAAATTAGTGTTAATATATTATCCATATAAATAATATATTTTATCCATAATATATTTAGTTTCTTAAAATAAATAACATTAAATTATTTTTTTATAAAGGTTATATTTTAAATCATAAACCAGTATTAATAGTTATTTAGCTACACTAAATTAATTTTCATTAATGCCTTATTATTAATAATAACATTTATTTTTATTTATAAATATATTTCATTATCTAATTATATCTATTTTTATCTATCAATTCTATGACTATATTTTAACAATTATACAATGTTATTTGATTTGTTTTGGTTCAATTCTTTCTGTGGGGAAAGCTACTGAAAACATTATATTTTAAAGGAAAATTTAAATTATCAGGGTGTTAAATTCTCTCCCCATAAATAAACCGAGTCCTCATAATTTTAATTTCTACTTACTAAGGATAATAGTTAAGGATGTCCTTAAGGTAATCATGAATCAAGGTTTTATTTCTAAAAAGGTGTTAACCTTAGTAACTTGGGTATTCCTTGGAAACTCATCATTCCTTTATAATGGACACTAGTACCTCACCTGTGCATCCACATGGTGCTATAATTCAAATCTAATTTTCAAAAGTGTATTAATAGTTTGAATAGTTAATAATGAAAATTAGTTAAAAATATGTTAAAATTACAGCTTTAGTGATAGATAATAATGAAAATAAATGAAAAATAAGAACATGTATCAAAAATTATATATGAAAAGGAATGAAAAGGAAAAAACATGATGTAAAAAGATACAGTAAAATATGATGTATCATAAAGTATATATAAAAAAGAATTAAACTTTATTTTCACCATGGATAAATCAAAAAACATAATGTGTCAAACATTTTTAATAAGAAATAGTAAAAATTAACATTGATTCGTGAAAATTGAAATTGTGATAATAACATATTACAGATTTTTTTTGAAACCGAGGAAACATATGAACATATCTATAGAGAATGATTTCTTTTAAAAAACATGGACGACAATAGTAATAATGGGTACAGATTTTAGAGTATGTGTGGGGAACTTTGTAGTCACACAGTGTGAGGGATATCCCTATTATTAATATCTTGATAGAAGTGCCCATGAGTCGTTGCTACAATGCTCACATACTCATTTATCAATAAAAAGGATAAAATTATACTCACATCTAAATGACTGTAATTTGTAAAAGATATTGACTGCAAAGTGGTTTCCTGTAATGCTGACATTTTTTCTACATTGATCACATCATTACTGCAATTCTCACATCCTAATGACTGTAAAATGGTTTCCAACAATAGTTCAATATATCTCATAAAAAAGAAATATTAAAATCTGGTCACTATATATTCATTTATGAGAAGAAAGGATAAAATTATATCTTATATGTGTTGTTATAGGTTTTTTATATACTTTTATAATATTAGAGTTAAAATTGAAAGTATAAATGTAAAATATAATTTGAACATAACAGATTCAATAATGTTTTTCCATTACCTTGCAATTGCAACATCACATTTCCGTAAATTTTGTTAATTTTTTGTTTATCTTTTCCTTCAAACTTGGATACACATCATTGACTTGACTTGCTATTTACATAGTGTCTCTGGAGTCTTTAACATTTAGTTAGACCGTTTAATCAGCATCAAACTCACTCAAATTTTTTTTCTACATCAATAAATGACTTCAATCAATAAGTAACAAAAAATACTGACAAATGTAATCATTAAACCAGCAATATGATGTTTACAAATTTGAAATGAGAAGAAAAAATGTAGTTTGTTTTAATGATACAGTCAATTTAAATGAAACTGAAAAAAAAAATCAATAATATCCACTCCAATGATGTAATTAAAATAACATAAAATGAAGATAAATAACTTAATACCTAAGTGGAGGAAAAATGTTGGTTGTAAAAAATCATATGTAATTGTTGCAGTTGACTCCTAAACATCCGGTGATTTTATGTTCCTATAAAGCATGTGGACTGCTAGTGAAACAAAGAAATTAATTGAAGACTAATGGTGAAGGACATAGAACATGATGAACTTATAGGGGAAGAGATCAAAGACAAAGATGAAAAGGGAGGCGGAGGTGGAGGCAAGAGGCTAGCTTGTGAGAAACGATGGAAGTCAACCTAGAGAGTTCCAAGGTTTCTAGATTTTGATGGGAATGGATGAGCTTGCGACGATGCTGGGGTGAGGATTATTAAGAAAATTGATAGCATTCTATGTGGTGTCTTTTAAAGGTAATGTAGTTGGGTGTTCTTATTTTTAAACTGTCATCATTATAAATAAATTTCACTTTATGACACAAAATATTGTAACACACCCTTGATTTATTTTCATAGGAAATTTTAACATTAGGTAGAATATATATGTAGTTATGGGAATAATAATACCTAAAAATTCCAATTATAGGATTATTACTAGGTATTGGAATCATGTTATAATTTATCAAAACAAATATATACAATAGAATACATAAATAATATGGATAACTCATGAGTTCTTCTCCATGAATATTTATGCATCGGTGTATTTTGAACCTATGATAGTGGGAATCATCTAGAATATTTTGATCAATTGTATCTAACTTGAAGTTTTCGAATATGTATTCATATTCATTTTATATATCTATGAATGGTAAAATTGAAGAAGTTATTAGAAAAATAAAAAATAATTAAAAATATTCACAAATAAAACACCCATGTATGAGTCAATGAACCTATTAAAGGATATTTAGATTTGAATATGCAGATATTTTATCCTCTTAATAAAAAAATCAACTCTCGAGGTAACACATAGATAGGAGCACACATTACATGTGTTTCTAAGAGATAAATTCATATAGACGACCTCTAAAAAAGTACCATTGCGTATTGATGTTGTTTGAGCTATAAGATACATGAAAGTGTTTGACTATATTTGAAGGTGGGTGGGGGGGGGGGGGTAAATGAGATATTTTGGCTTGTAATGAAGTGTGATAGTTAAAAAAATGCATGTTTTATTTTGTATTATACCTTTTTATGATGAAAAACCAAATTCATATTGAGGGGGTGTATTGGGGGATAAAATTGGATTTGGAAACAAAATCCGATCTATGTAAAAAAATACAAATTTATTGGATGGTTCATACATATGGAATATTTTGATGGAAATTTATGGAAAATAACACTCACACAATGGATTTCATGACTTCATATTCCCTATAATTTGATAAGAACTATGCACCACTAAAATAATACATTTCAAACATATTTTTTCTATCTCATATTTCTCCTATCATGAAACATGTTTAGATGAAACAAAAAATGATGAAAATGCATCATTTTCCTCAAGATTAATAGACTAAAGAATTCATTATTAATGATCATATCCAAAGTACTTAAGTATAAATTCCTTGAAAATGAGACTATCATGAGATAGTCAATTTTTAATAAATAATGAATTTCTTGTATTCATTCACATCCATGCCCACATGACCATTAATTTCCCATATAATGAAGGTATTTCTAGACCTTATAACACCTTCCCTACAAGGTTACCCAAATCTTCAACCCCCCAGTTCTTCCAAAAGAACAATGAATTATGATTTATATCATCAGTGATATCATATGATGGTAAATATCCATCAATATTGCATCATATATTATTTTACCAATTTACTTGGAATGAGAGAAAATAAACAAATAGAAAATGATCTCACCATAGTGCCTTCCAAAAGAAAGTGTAAAAGAATTGTATAAAATAAGATCATGAAAACCCACAAATATACTATTGTTCTCCATGTGAATATCCTTAATAGTCAGACCACTTACACTAGTGATTTGATTCACACACACAACTAGTATTACCTCATTGAATGCTTACTTTTCTTCTAGATTCTTTTGATATTGACTTGCATAATAAACACACCTAAATAAATAATGAAAAATCATAACCTCTAATAAAACAATCCGTGAGCTTAAAAACTCAAGCAACCATCATGTTATCCAATTAAAGCTATCTCTATGAAAAAGATAAAATATCTATTTTTTTTTCATATTGCATCACACAAATGGATGCACTACCTCTCGTTGCTGCTCTTCCTTCCCCTTTGGCCTTTAAAACTTTGTACGATCACATTCAGATAGTATGGGGATATCCATAACCATTTCCTTCTTCTTTGGGGCTTCATCGTCTATTCCATCAAACATTATTACTAGATCATCAAGGCATCATACAGTTGGCTTGGGTTTAACCACCCCATGCTTGATGAATTTATCAGAGATCTTTCTACAAAACTACCACCACAGTCCAAAAATCAATACAAAAATTGATGAATTGTAATGAATATATGACAGATGTAATAAATTTTATTTGAGTATCATTTAATTTCCACCAATTTATCGAAATAGATAGGTGATTGTCTTGAGTTTTCATATTGGATTCATTCACATCCATGCCCACATGACCATCAATTTCCCATATAATTAAGGTATTTCCAGACCTTATAACATTTTCCCCAAAAGTTTACCCTAATCTTGGACCCTCAGTGCTTCCAAAAGAACAATAATTTATGATTTATATCATCACTGATATCATATGATGGGAAATCTACATCAATATTGCTTCATATATTATTGTACCAATTTAATTATAATTAGAGAAGATACACAATTGGAAAATGATCTCACCATAGTTCCTTCTAAAATAAAGTGTAACATAACTATCTCAAATAATATCACAACCACCAACAAATACGATGAAGTTCTCCATGTTAATATCCTTAATAGTTGGCCCAGACAAAAACAACTTCATTAACAAAAAATTTAACTACTAGTCAATTGTTACAAATTAATTTTCAGTTTGAAACAACAAAATCAAAACAAAATAAATGTTCCAAACAAACTGAAATAGAAAACATGTTCTTTTATCTATAAATAATAACTTCATTAATAAAAAAATATGTAACATTTATACTATTGATAAAAAATACAAATATATTTTCAATTGAAAATACAAAAAAATAGAAATCATGTTCTATTATAGTTATGTTAACTTAAACAATAAAAACTCACACCTAATCAAAATAAAACCAACAATGTGTGGATAAACAGAGAAGACACATCCCTAGTGAAACAATCCCTGACACCAGCCTCTCTACACATCTTTATTTTTTTTGTAACCCATATCTTCTCAAAATAAATAGAAATTCAAACATACATGGATGTGGGAAAATGAAAAATGTATGCTATAAATAATATTAATCAATGCTCAGGAATTTGTGTACATTTTTAATATAGATTCAAAAATATATTTTATTTACAATATCCAACGATATATTAAAAAATATTAGAATTCATATATTCAATCCTTGATGGAAGAAAATAAAAAAAATATAGTTACATGACTGTAATCTATAGTTTTGAGAATTAACTATGTGGTGGCGTTTATTTTTTTTCCTAATAGCCTATGGGTATTTCAAGAATGGACATGATTAAAGATCTACATGTGACAGAGAGTTCGTCTACTGCAAAATAGTATTCATAAAAATAAAAATAAAGTAAAATAAATAAGATAAATTAGGTATGGATATACCATTTCAAGAATGAAAAGCGTTGAGGAAACACCTATCAAAATTACAAACACAACCCACATGGAAGCTGTAACAATTTCCTTTGATTTTCCGCAGATTGAAACCCAAAATAAAGAAAACATTAAAACATCTAAAGATGGTTTTTTTTGTTACAATTCAAAACCTAGAAAGGAAGGAGTTTTAGTTCAGAATCTTCCATCCAAGTAATATTTTCATGGTTCCACAGGAGACTGTCAGACAGTTTTGTTGAGAATATCCCTTCTAAGGAACTTATTCATGAACAGTAAGGAAACAAAAAGAGATTCATGAAGATATATAATTAAAGAATTATAGAATTAATGAATTAGGTAAAGGAAAGATGCAAACCAAAAACATCATATTTGTCATCTAAATCAGCCAGTCAACTCCCAATATTCATATAAATTTCAGATCACATACCAATTAGTTATAGAGAAAATTTATCCTTATTGAGCTCCAAATAATCCTGAAGGAATCCTTGGCCACTATTTTTCTTCAACTAATTCTTATCTGAGAACCTATCTATTTCAGCATATTGGTCATCTGAAGATTCAAGTAGATTGGCATATTTAAGAGAACATTTTGGATAAAAGAAAACCTGAAATAATACATATATATTTCACTATCAATACACCATAAATAAAAATAAACAACCTAAATCAAGGTATACATTTAGAACTTATTCTATAAGGATATAATTTCAAGCATGGAACATCCTTGTATACATTGAATTTTCATAAAAAACTCTACCAAGGAGAACCCATGAAGAATTAGGCTGTAATTGAAACTATGAATGAGTGAAATAATTATGAATGAAATCCTTTTAAGAAATCTACAATATGAAAACACTTAGATATAATCAATCTTCAAAAATGTATGTATAATAAATCTTTAAACAATTTCAATTGATATCCAATTGAAAAATATAAATGAATTGTATGTTTTAATTATAGACAAAATAGAAATGAGCACAAAAAATTCATATTTTTCAGTTATAATATTTGAATAAAAATAAAAATCAATCAAAAGAACAATTATATACTAGAGTGGATGATTATTTAACATAACCAACATCAGTGAGTCCACTATGCATGTAATTGAATACATTTATAAAAAAAATGAAAATGTCATGAAATTTGTTTGATTGAAACTGCAAAAAATGTGTACTGAATCAAATCAGTTTGGTATACCTAAAATGGAGAATGCATTGATGCGGTTGAGGAAATATATATCTACCATGGAAAAAATTTTAGATGAATAAATATTGACCAATAAAAAGAAGTACAAGCTGTAATTGGTGAATCAAAATAGGATATGTATCGTATTGATGTTTGAAAAATCCATATGTAGCTAGAAAAACTAAATCTTGGAGAGAAATGATTTTTTTCCAGAAACTTATGTGAATCCACAATTTGTGAAGCACTATATTTTATTACATCCTAAAAAATTTGCATGAACCTAGTGAAATGTGAAACTATAGAGCATAGAAAAATTACACTGAGATGCTACAGATGAGAAAATACCATATGCATGATTCATCAGGAGTTAGATGAATATGCACTTATGGAGCATTTATACCCTGTCATCTATTTCTACGAAGGAATAGTAAGATATATTTTTGAAGAAAAAATAAGGTTTTGGTGATGGTGAATGAAAACACAAAGCGGGTACAGGGTATGATTCACTTTGGTAGATCTCATAGGAGGTAGATAATTCTGGGAACCCTAGGTGATAGCTAGAGGGGTTACAAAATTAAAAATTCAAACAGAAAATCAATTCACATCACCAACAATGAAATCAGATCCTACTATGAAAAATTTGAATAGGAATAATAGAAAGATATCTATAGGGGTTACCATAGTAAAAAATTATGGGTTACCGTAGCTATAGAGAACCAAAATCATGAGACGAAGGTGGATTTGTAGTGCGTTGAGGTTACAATAGTGTAAATAAAGAGTTACCGTAGATATCGGTGATGAAAATCGCAAATCGAAGGTGGAGGCAGAAACCTTAAGAGGTGTGGAGGATCCAGAGGTGGAGGTGTAGTAGACATAATTGATGGTGAGGACGGAGCTGAAGAAGGTGGAGGCTGAGACAGAGGTGGAGGCGAAGAAAGCAGAGGTGGAGGCGAATTAGGCAGAGGTGGATATCTCAGAGATGGAGCATCCATAGGTGGATGACTCTAAGGAGGGATAGGGTTCTCTATGTGGGATATAAAGAAAATCATTGAGGTACAAACCTTAGGAGGTGCTGATGGAAAATGCGAGCAACCAAATGGGAGGGAGACAGAGGCTCCATGGGTTTGTGAGATGAGAATATATTTTTCTGGAGAGAGGAAATCAAATTTTTAGGTGGCGTGGAATCATGTAATGGAGACACATAGGAAGATTACACCCAGCTTTAATATATATAATTGATATCACAATATGGGGTTTCTTACTAACCATTTGAGATAAACATACCTCATGATTAAGTTTCATAACTCTTATAGTATAATTAGTTTTCCAAAAAAATCACAGTCACCTTTGTATTTATAGACTATAATAGGTTGATATGAAATGTGATTTTCTTATTCCAATAAATAATTTTTCCCTCAAAGTAGAGTGAAAAAATTCATTTCAAAAATCACATTAAATCTATATAAAGGTAGGATAATAAGACATGACTTAATTATAATCCCACAAACCTTTAAGAATAATTATATAACTTGGGCACAATAATGATACAACCATGAATTTTTATTTCGGTATCTAATTTTTGGTAAAAACATACATGAAAAAAATATTGTTTCTTGATGTCTTTCTTTATAACAGATAATATACCTTAAAGTTTCTTTGAGAGATTCCCCAAGGTGTCTTTTCCCATATTTTTTACATGAAGGAGATTTAATATTCTTTTCTTCATCATATTTATCACATAAACTTTCATGTGACTTCATCCTTCTCATATTTGGTGTGTTTGGAAGATTAAATAAGTCCATATTGTAAATCAAAATTCTTGATCATTTTTTTTGTAACAATCACAAAGTTTCTCACTCCATATCATATCCCATTAGGTTTCTTATTTGGAAAATATCTACATTGTCCATGATATCCATTGTTATCTTGATTCCTTAGAAATTTATCCATTAGTAAAACCAAATGGGGTTAATGTGAGTGATAAAAAATTAAAATCATAATATAATTATCATAAATTATCTCATGAAAAAATAAACCTTGAAATATATTATTTTTAAAAGTCACATTTTATTTTAGTTCAACCTAAATCACTTGTGTCTCAAGCTAGGTTTCTCTAGGTTGGATTCTCTTATACTCCCAACCTAATTCCTTAACATAATAAATCCTTCATAATGTCTTGTAAAGGGAATGTTATTTAGAAAATAATATCCCCTGGGAGTGTTAAACTAGGTGTACAGTTAGGCCTATTTATCGTGAACCAAGTAAAGATCCAGTTAATACCCAATCCTATATTTTCAGGTTTTCTATGTCATGTCTCAGGTTTTTGGAGCAGGTCTAATTCTTCACCCGTTTTGAATTTTCGACATTTGGTGGGTTGAAAAACTATTTTATAGATTATAATAGCCTAATTATGAGAGTTACCTTGACTCAATTATTTTTTTTGATGGTTTTTGACACTCATCACATGCCTTGGGGTTTTGGTTAGGTTTCGAGTGTGTTAGAGGCTGAACACCCAACTTTATAGGGTACACATATTAGGCCACATAGTTTAGAAAAACCATGAGGCATCCTAGGTATAACCATGTTGTCCTCCAAGTTTACTATAAATGGTTTTTCAAATCATTATGGAGGGGGTGCACAACCATGCGACACCTCTGTAGTTTTTAGAAGAAGTTATTTGCATGGTTTCCACACGGTTTGGAAAACTGTACAGGATAATTGTGTGAGGTGCCCATTTGGACAGTGGGTGTCACATGGTTGGTTCATAATTAGTCAAACTGTGTGATATAACCATGTGACACATTAAAGGTGTGAAAAGTGCAAAATTACATTTCCCCTCTTTATCAATTCTCCTCCTCCTCACCCACATACAATAGAGGAGGGTTCTTATTCTCCTCCTCTCTTAGGCGTTGAGCTCAATACTCCACCCAAGACTTGTTCTTCAAGTCATAGTGTGTGTTGGAACCACAATGGTAAGATATCGAGTACTCTTACTTTTCTTTTCCTTTACTCTCTCCATACAGTGCGTTAAATCCATGCGATATGTTTTATCTTATTTTCAGCGCATTAATCTAAAATGATGTTTTCTTCCAAATCAGCTTGAGTTAGAGGATAAGTGTAACATCCTAGGTAAATAATGAATATGAAATGTTCATATATATATATATATATATATTAATGTTTGTAAATAAAATATTAATATTACTTTAAATGGGATGTTATGTTTGATGGCGTACCCAATACGCAACAACGAGTTTCTTTGAAATCTTATGTTGCACACTAATAATATAATAATATTATTTTAAATAGTAGTTAACGCCTAACTGTTGTAATGGAGGGAATGAAAAAAAATAACTAAAAAATGATTATATATGTTTGTAAAATATTTTTACATTTATCCAAGAAATGTTAGAGGCTTAAAATGAAAATGAATCCAATTTTAAGCTTAAATATTTTAATATTATTTAAAAGGCCGATTAACTGCCTTTTGACGGTGAACCCTTTTTAAATCTACTTTTTTTCACTTTTATATGGTATATTTGAAAAAATAAAATCCTTCTTTATAATAAAGACATCAAAATTTACTTTGTAAATTTTTGGCATTTTTCTGATAAAGTTCATTTTTAATGAATAGTAAAAATGCTGTATTTTAGTTCAAAAACACCTTTTAATATAATTTATTTATATAGTTAGATTATCTTTTTAATTGAGTTTAAAGTGTAATTAAAATATATTTTTACCATTTAATCCAATGGTGGTCATTGGAATTAATTTCACTTTGAAATTGGACATAAACAAGTGTCAATCTTTTAATAGATATTGTTTCTTAAAAACATGCTATTTGTTTTGACAGCGGGAATTAATTAATGAAACTTATATGTTATGAATTTGGTAAAATGGAAATAATTTTTTGAATTTGGAAAATCAAATATATATTAGGGTGAATGTTTCGTATTTTTCTGAAAAACATCAATTTTTGATGAATAGTGAAACCACTAAGTAGTAGTTAAAAACTGAATTTTTCATTTAAATGAAATTTTACCGCTTATGTGAATTGAATTTCAAAAATATGACATACATGGTTGTCATTATTAAGTAAAATTTGGTTCAATGGGATGAAAATAATTTTTTTGAATAGTAACTTTTGAGTTTTATTAACCGCGATTAAAGGTAATTAGGGTAATTTAAGGTAAAAATAATATTATAAAAATATAAAAATACCTTGAAACATATCCTAACTTTATTGGATGAGTCATGGCCGACCATGAAAATCCATGGGTCAATTTGGGGGCCCCATGAAGCCACTTGGGTATGATAATGACATTAATAACATTTTATTTAAAGTAAAAATAAAAATGTCACAAACATGTATTGTTTTACTAAAACAATTTTTACATGGGGTTATATAGGTTATATTTTTGAGTATAAATATTCATTAGAAATATTCAATTATTTCCTACATCATGGTAATTTTTTTATAATTTTTCGACATCAAATAAAAAAAATTATTTATGACACAATAATGATGCAGTGTTTACATCATTAGTGAATGATTTAAATAAATAAGAAGATAATGTTTAAAATAATATCCAAAACTTGTCCAATTACTATTGGATGATTTTATTTCGAACATGGGACAACTTATATTCGACTTTAATGATTTTTGGACCTTTAGAAACCGAAAATCATTATATAATAAAATAATATTTTCAAGCTTTCCCAAAGAGCCCCTCCCCTCCCTTATAAAAAGGCCCAACTTCCTACCCCTTTATCACACTTCTCAAGCCCTTTGTCACATAAAAAATCTACTCAAATAAGCTCCCAATATCCCTATATTCATTTTAGAAGCCTTACCTTAGTCAGAAAGAACTTCAAGAAACCCTTTTGGTTCAAAGAAAGAGGAATTACCTGATTTAAAGGTAATGTCTTCTCTTATGTTCTTTTGTTTTATTTTGTTTCTACAACCCCCTAAAATATTTTTATTCATTTATTTTGTAACAAAAACAGTATATTAAATATACTAGGATGTTGTTATAAGAAATATTTGAGATACACTTGCACACACCTCCATCTAATGGGTGAATAACATACTGTTTCTATGGATGGCGAACTACTGCCTCACGAAACTATGATTGTTCAATTATATCCTACCACCTACCATGGTGGACATTAAGATGTCACTATATTTATATATGATATATATTATGTTTAAGTTTTCCTTATGCTTATGTATTCTTCATTTATGTCATACCTTTATGGTTTCCATAATGGGTAAACGTGATAATTTCATTTTAGGAAGTGCGGACTACAGCCCCCTCAAAGGGATCTAACTCGTTCATGCCATACGTGGAACGTATAAAGGATAGAATTTATGAACTTATGTAACATATATAACATATATATTATAATTTAATTATAATATACCTATGTATCATTATGTTTTTATTCCATTAAAGTATGAAATAAAAATAAAAGTAGCGTTCATGCGTACGCACGACTTACCGTCTCCATGAATGGTGCATTTCATTTCTTATCTCCAAATGTTATGTACTATTATAAGTACATATCTATAATGGATATATATGAAACATATTACAGATAAATGATTAATATCATTCTGGATATAATGTAATCTTTACCACATGGACAATTTATAATTATAACAAGTTCATTTTTGACTCAAGTTCCGAACATCGACAAAATGTCCATTATGAACTCAAATAATTAAATAATTGTTATAGAAAGTTAGTAAGTGATATAAAAGGAATAATAAAATTGAAAAATATTATTAATCAAGTATAAATTAATTTATGTTTATCATTCAGGAATAACAAGGAGCATACGAGCGAGTTAATTCGGACACGTTGTAAGGGATTTCTTATCTCACTTTTAATTCTGTGAGATTTCTATTTCTTGCCACTTATTTATTGCATGTGGTGTATTGTGTATTAAAATTTGATATATATTATCATGATTCTATTTATATTCATGGTACTCTGTGATTCATTTTGTTCTTATTATCTTTTGGTCATACGACTTGATTGATTACAACGAAGTAAGGGGTTTTTATCTCACTTTTTATTCTTGTGAGATTCATGCTATATTTGACACTATTTCATTTTGTGTAGTGTGTGTACTGCCCATGATTGCATTATTTGTGTAATATAATTTAATTTATGGGTATTTACATCTTCATTGTATGATCCTTATTTCATGGGGTGTATGTTTTGAAAGTTACCCAAATCGGCAAGGGAACCTTTCACCCTCCTCTTTTTAAAAAACTTCTTTTTGTTATGTCTTTTAATTTACATATTATTATGTTGGGATATTTTATTATATATGATTATTGATATAAATTTTATGTCCAAGTGATGAGATACCATTTTTTCTCTCATAAACTCATTTTCTGAATTTTAAAGTGACACCGTTAGACTGTCGATTTTTTGCAAGGGAACTTCTTAACTCTATTTCAATTCTTTGGGTTAATCTTGTAATTATTGAATATTTCATCCTATGAATATGTGTGAATGACCTATGATTTTTTTTCACTTAATATCCATTTGTATTTGGTGTATTCTTATTTTCACACATAATTATGTAATTGATTTATCCTTAATCAAAGGATACCGTCTTTATAAGGGATTTTGTCTCAATTGACATTCCATTGAGACTTAATTGTTGTTATGTGACAATTAACTTTGATATGGTGTATATACTATCATTTAGAATATTATATCATGAATACCTTTATTATCATGATATTATAAAGTTTTGATTAAATGTTATTCCTTTAAAAGCTTCAAAGTGGTATGGGACATTTTGATTCAAAAATCTCTTTATTAAATGGTTTTGAAAATAGTTTGATAAATCATTGATTTTGTCAATATCTAGAAATGATATATTGTGATTTCAAATGAAATATTAATAGTGAAATGTTTATATTTTCAATATTTTATGTGATATGATTTTTTAATGGTACTTTGACATTTTACGGGTGGTTACATGATTAACCAAATGACGGATGGTGCCGTGAAAACCAGGACGGGTGGTTACGTTATAACCTCCAATGCATTGGGTATAGAAGTCAACCATATGGATATTCCATTTAGTGACATGTGTGGAAGTCGACCGTATGGTTATTCCATTTAAGTATGTTTATGTCCCAAGTTATCTTTATATGTTATGTGTTCTTTATATGGGTTTTATAGTGATCTTTTGGTTATAAAAGGGGTAAGGAATGATCTTTTATTAAGTGAAGAGTATTTAATATTTCATAAAGGTGAAAAGTATTACTTATGATTAATTATTCCTAGTTTACTTGTTGTTTTGAAAAACTAGAAGTTTCCTTCTTTGTATATCCCTTACTGAGCTTTTTATGCTCATCCCAAGTTCTTGAAATGTTTTCCACAGGACTTAAAGATAAATGGGGTCAAGGATGGGATCAAGGAAAGACATGCTATCTAAAACATGGAACTATACATGTTTATTTTTAAGAGTTTTTATTTTATGAAAAAATGGAAACTAAGTTGAAGTGTCTACTTTGTAATCTTTTGAGATGTAATAGTTATGTCCTAATTCTCTAAAACTCTAAACCTGGAAAGATCTTCAATGTGAATTATTCATTTAATTAAAGTTTATGTAATGTTTTAAGGCTGGGTCCATATAGTTGGTATCAAAGGTCGGTTTAGATAACTTTAGAGGTTAGGGTATTCTTTAAGCATAAGTGACACTACCACAATGGTTAGGATTTTAGAAAGAGTCATAGTTTTTTAGATAAATTGAATGAGTTTAAGATAACATGAATAATTATATCTTAGTATTATATGATTATTTTACTTATATACTCACACTGACCTTTTTGGTTTTAGTAAATGGATGGATCTAACAGGCACCAAAGTAACATTGGATGTGTAGAAAACTGTGATGGTTTTCTGAATGAGCAACTAAATGATATGGGAGCTGCAATGAGAACCCTTGTGGTTATTCACACCCAACTATCTGGAGTCATGATTGACCACCTGAAGATTAGTGATTTTTATAAGGCATAATATTTGCGAGAAATAAATCCATTCGGAAGTTCAGATAATAATCATAAAGGTAAGTGTATTAAAAAACCTTTGTGTCAAAGATGTGGAAAGAAACACCTAGGAAAATGTTTCAAAGGAACAGAAAGATGCTATAGATGTGAAAATGAAGGTCATAAAGCAAGAACCTGCCATGGAAAAAGGAAGTATCCAGTTGACTCTAGGAAAGGGAAAAAGTTATTTTTGAGGGATCAATTGAATGTTTTAAATGTGGTGTGCATGGTCATTATGCAAACACATGTCCTAAGAAGAAGTTTCGGGAATGGGATCACCGGGATCGTACAAATATCTTGTTACGAATACCTAATGCCATTTCGATTGAGGATGAAGAAATTGACAATGACCAATGAAAGGAAATAAGTATTTCAGAATAAGTTGGAAAGGAATGGTTAATGGATCATGAATAATGTTTAATGAGTAAGAAGTCAACATATAAGGGATTCAAGAGTTATGATAGATTTTTGGATGGAGAAATTCTTAAAAGTATCAAGGCTCTTTTGATTATGAGATTACATTAGAAGAATTTTTATAATATGTGTAACCCTGATGTATGATATAGGAAAATTTTATTCAAGGAATAATTATCTTTTCTTTTTTGGATATAGTTATAAATAACCATTTTGGTTTATACGATCCTTGAATTTGAGGCAATTACCAGTTAATACATTTTGGGATGCAAAACAAAAGTTATTAGATAACCTTCATGGTTAAATTATGTTATGATTATTTTTGACGAATTTATCTCTTTTTGGGAATGTTATAAAATTATATAGTTTTTGAAAAAGGACAACACGCAGACTGTGTGATAACCCGTCGCGTTAGACAAAGCTGTGGGAATCAAACCCACAACCAAAGTGCAACTGGTATTTATCACCTACCACTGGATTATGTGAATTCCCTGGGTAGTATGACTAATTATTTTTAGTTAGATGATTTTATCAATTATAAGTTGATTTTGGGTTATCTAGGGAAATGATTAACCTATCAGGGAGGATATGTGATTAGGTTAGTTACTTTTCAATATGAGACTTTAAGAGTAACTGATGTTATTTGGAGATAAATGTTAAGATTTATCTTGGAAGACTATGTGATTAAATCCTTCAGAGATTTGGGTTTCAATCGTAGTTTGGTTTATTTTGAAGAATTTTAAGGGAAATTTTGTATTTAATGGTCTTTGTTGAACTTTAGGTTTTTGATAAATTTAGGAGATTAAGAGTAGTTTTTCTTTTTGATTATCCTTTTTGGGGATTATCTGATCTTGTATTAACCATTTTGGTTTTGGTTAAGGTCTAAAGACATGGGAAATATATAGTTCTCTTTTTTGGATTATGTGATTCTCTAGAAGTTGATTATAGCACTCTTAATGTGAACAAGTCATCCAAAATACTCATATTTTGGAGAAAATATGAGTTTGTGTTAGAAATCTAGTAAGAGATGAAAGTCTACATGACAAGTAAGTATGTTTCCTTATGTTTTAGTTAAGCCCATAAATACATTCCTCAATGAAAAGTAACTTAAAACAAAAAAGTTATCTGTTAACTTTTCCTACCGAGGAATCATATACTGTTTAACCCATCACAAGTTTGTGATTTTCTGGTGGTTAACTTTCTTCTAAACATGTTTCATATCACTCTCCATCAGAAAATGATGGTTTGTTTTCTCCTCCATATCCATGTTTTCTTGTAATCCTAGTATCTGTTGTCTTGGGGGACCTTTTTACTTCGCTTTATTTCTTTTAAATTGATAGTTTTATTGACTACTTTTCTGATGCGGGGCTTTCAATAAAGTTTTCGAGACCAATTTTAAAATTGCGAGGATGCAATTCCCAAAGGGGGGAAGGATATAACATTCGAGGTAAATAATGAATATGAAATGTTCATATATATATTAATATTTGTAAATAAAATATTAATATTAATTTAAAGGGGATGCTATGTTTGATGGCGTACCCAATACGCAATAATGAGTTTCTTTGAAATCTTACATTGCACACTAATAATATAATAATATTATTTTAAATAGTAGTTAACACCTAGACATTTTAATGGTAGGAATGAACAAAAATAACTACAAAATGATTATAAATGTTTTTCAAATATTTTTACATTTATCCAATAAATTTTAGAGGCTTAAAATGCGAATGAATCCAATTTTAAGCTTAAATATTTTAATATTCTTTAAAAGGTCGATTAACCGCCTTTTGATGGAGAAACCTTTTTAAATATACTTTTTTTCACTTTTATATGGTATATTTGAAAAAATAAAATCCTTATTTAGAATCAAGACATTGAAATTTACTTTGTGTAAATTTTTGGTATTTTTCTGATAAAGTTCATTTTTAATGAATAGTGAAAAATGTTGTATTTTAGTTCAAAACTGCCTTTTAATCTAATTTATTTATATTGTTATATTATCTTTTAAATTTATTTTAAAGTTTAATTAAAATATATTTTTACCATTTAATCCAATGGTGGTCATTGGAATTAATTTCACTTTGAAATTGGACATAAAGAAGTGTCAATCTTTTGATAGATATTGTTACTTAAAAACACACTATTTGTTTTGACAATGAGAATTAATTATAAAATTAATTAATGAAACTTATATGTTTTTAATTTGGTAAAATGTACATCATTTTTGAATTTGTAATATCAAATATAACTTAGGGTGAATTTTTGCTATTTTTCTGAAAAACATCAATTTTTGATGATTAGTGAAACCACTAAGTAGTAGTTAAAAACTAATTTTTTCGTTTAAATGAAATCTTACAACTTATATGAATTGAATTTCAAAAATCTGACATAAATGGTTGTCATTAGTAAGAGAAATGTGGTTCAATGGGGTGAAAATAATTTTTGATAAATAGTAACTTTTGAGTTTTATTAACCGCGATTAAAGGTAATTAGGGTAATTTAAGGTAAAAATAATATTATAAAAATATAAAAATACCTTAAAACATGTCCTAACCTTATTGGATGAGTCATGTTCGACCATGAAAATCCATGGGTCAATTTGGGGTCCCCATGGAGCCACTTGGGTATGATAATGACATTAATAACATTTTATTTAAAGTAAAAATAAAAATGTCATAAACATGTATTGTTTTACTAAATTTTTTTTACATGGGGTTATATAAGTTATTTTTTTGACTATAAATATTCATTATAAATCTAAAATTATTTTATACATCATGGTATTTTTTTTATAATTTTTAGACATCAAATAAATAAAATTATTTATGACACAATGATGATGTAGTGTTTACGTCATTAATGAATGATTTAAATAAATAAGAAGATAATGTTTAAAATAATATCCAAAAATTTTCCAATTCCTATTGAATGATTTTATTTCTAACATGGGACACCTTATATTCTACTTTAATAATTTTTGGAACTTTAGAAACTGAAAATCATTATATAATAAAATAATATTTTCAAGATTTCTAAAAGAGCCCCTCCTCTCCCTTATAAAAAGACCCCACTTCCTACCCCTTTATCATACTTCTCAAGTACTTTTTATCATCTAAAATATACTCAAATAAGCTCCCAAGATCTTTCTATTCATCCTAGAATCCTTACCTTAGTCAAAAAGCACTTTAATAAACCATTTTGGTTCAAACCATGGGGAGTTACCCGATTTAAAGGTAATGTCTTCTCTTATGTTCTTTTGTTTTATTTTGATTTTCCAACCACCTAAACTCTTTATATTACTTTATTTTGTAACAAAAACAGTATCTTAAATATACTAGGATGTTGTTATGAAAATTATTCGAGATACACTTTCAAACACCTCCATATAATGGGTGAATAACATACTGTTTCTATGGACGATGAACTACTGCCTCACAAAATGATGATTGTTCAATTATCTCCTACCGCCTCTCATGGTGGAAATTAATATGTCACTATATTTATATATGATATATATTATGTTTAAGTTTTCCTTATTCTTATGTATTATTCATTTATGTCATACATTTATGGTTTCCATAATGGGTAAACACGATAATTTCATTTTAGGAAGTGCGGACTACCACCCCCTCAAAGTGATATGACTCGTTCATGCCATACGTGGAACGTATAAAGGATAGAATTTATGAACTTTTTTAACATATATAACATATATATTATACTTTAATTATAATATAACTATGTATAATTATGTTTTCATTCCATTAAAGTATGAAATAAAAATGAAAGTAGCGTTCATGCGTACGTACGACTTACCGTCTCCATGAACGGTGCATTTCATTTCTTATCTCCAAATGTTATGTACTATTATAATTACATATATATAATGGATATATATGAAATATATTACATCTAAATTATTAATATCATTCTGTATATAATGGAATCTTGACCACATGGACAATTTATAATTATAACAAGTTCATTTTTGACTCAAGTTCCAAACATCGACAAAATGTCCATTATGAACTCAAATAATTAAATAATTATTTTAGAAAGGTAATAAGTGATATAAAAGGAATAATAAAATTGAAAAATATTATTAATCAATTAGAAATTAATTTAATTTTATCATTCAGAAATAACAAGGAACATACGAGCGAGTTAAGTCGGACACGTGGTAAGGGATTTCTTATCTCACTTTTAATTCCATGATATTTCTATTGTTCGCCACTTATTTAATGAATGTTGTGTATTGTGTACTGGAATTTGGTATATATTATCATGATTATATTTATATTCATGTTATTATGTGATTCATTTGGTTTTTATTATCTTTTGGTCATACGACTTGATTGATTACAACGAGGTAAGAGGTTTTTATCTCAGTTTTTATTCCCGTGTGATTCATGCTATATTTTCAAATATTTACTTTTGTGTGGTGTGTATACTAACCATTATTGTATTCTTTGTGTAATATACTTTAATTTATGGGTATTTACATCTTCATTGTATGATCCTTCTTTCATGGGGTGTACGTTTCAAAAGTTACCCAAATCGGTAAGGGAACATTTCACCCTCCTCTTTTTAAAAGACTTATTTTTGTTATATCTTTTAATTTACATGTTATTATGTTGGGATATATTCTTCTATATCCTTATTGATGTAAATTTTATGTCCAAGTAATGAGATACCATTTTTTCTCTCATCAACTCATTTTCTAAATTTTAAAGTGACACCGTTAGGCTGTCGAATTTTTGCAAGGGAACTTCTTAACTCAATTTCAATTCTTTGGGTTAATCTTGTACTTCTTGAATATGTCGTCCTATGAATATGTGTGAAGAACCTCTGATCGTTTTTCACTTAATATACATTTATATTGGGTGTATTCTTATTTTTCACACATAATTATGTAATTGATTTATCCTTAATCAAAGGATACCATCTTTATTAGGGATTTCGTCTCAATTTACATTCCATTGAGACTTCATTATTGTTATGTACCAATTCACTTTGATATGGTGTATATACTGTCCTTTGGAATATTATATCATTTTTTTGATAAAATATAAGATATATTACTGATCAAGCAAACCAGTCCTTCAAAGCCAATCATGAAACGAGTCCACCCAACAATGATCACCCCAAGATTTCCCAAAACGAGCCAAACAATGATATTCTATATTGCCTCCTTGCTTGATAAAAGAAAATTTGCATGTAGAAAAGAATTCAGTTAATGACCAGATATTTCTCAAGATAAGTCCATACGGTTGAGACGCATCATCCTTTGAAGCTAGAGAATTCACCACTTCGAGGCAGTCAGATTCCACCAAAACCTTGGGCCAATTTTTTGAACGGGAAAAAATGATCCCATGTAGGATGGAAGAGGCCTCTTCCACCACAGAGCTCCATGAGAAAGGCACAACCCGACACTGAGCTTCCATAATCTGGCCAAAAGTATTTTGATCAATGAGTCCAATACCAACCCTAGAATTAACAGAGACAATAACATCTGTATTGATCTTGAGGAAACCCTCAGGGGGGGAGACCAACAAGGAGTTGGCTGTCGAGTATTGCCCAAAGGAGGCACTGAATCATTATTCTTCCAACTGTTCATCCATTACCTATCCCTATACACCCAAATATGATCATGAGTCACCTTCATTTGGAAAATGCGATCATTTCGTCGAGTCCACACTAACCAAAAAATTGTGCAGATCAACCCCACCACTCTCGGTTCAAGAAAAGACACCCATTTAACCAAATTTTGGACCATCCCAATTGAAAAATCAAAGAACAAACCAAAATCTGGTTTCCATGCCTTCCACACCCCTTCCACCCCATGACATGAAAGAATTACATGTAAAATGGATTCACCTCCTCAAGGAACAACAAGCAGGTGTCATCCTCCACAAAATGTCACCGCACCAAAAAGTCACGAGTTGGGAGAACCCCAGAGAAAACCTTCCACCAAAAAAATCTCACCTTATGGGGGGCAGTGAGCACCTAGAGAATCTTCCATCGATTATCAGGATAGTCCAGAGCCACTCCTTGGACCCGCATTTTGTAACCCGAGCGGACAGAAAATCTGCCATGAGACTCCCCGGTCTAGCAAAGCTAGTCCCTGCCCATACTTGGTGTGAGAGGAATACTTAGGATGAGATGACGGTCAACCTCATTAAACTAGCTGAAAAGATTCCTGCGATCCCAATCCTCAAACGAGTCATTGATCAGATCTCGTACCCTTGCATCTTCAAAACCAGGAACAATAGTCGAAGAGAACTTATGGTTAATGCCATTTTCTATCCAGGAGTCCTTCCAAAAATGAAAATTATTCCCGTCAGCAATTATATAGACACAACCCATGTCAAGGAGGGATTTTTCACCCCGAATGCTTCTCCACAAAAAACTCGGCCTTGGCCCCAACTGGGCATGCAAGAATTCAGAATGAGGGAAATATTTTTCTCACAGAACCTTTGAGAATAGGGCACATGGATGGGATAGGAGGATCCATCCTTGCTTTTCCAAAGGAGCCTCGTTAAACCATTTGAGATTCCTAAATCCAAGGCCCCCACAAATTTTTTAAATGAACAGATTCTCCCAAGACATCCAGTGTGAGTTATGTTTTCCCTCATAAGATCCCCACCAAAAATTGGCCAACCGGGAGTGGATCTGATCGACAAGAGTTTCCGGTAAATTAAACAGCGACATACCATAAGAATGGATTTCTTGGACCACTGACTTCATGAGAACATCCTTACCCGCCTTGGAAATATTCTTACTAGACCAAAGACAAATCAGATTATCCACCCTATCCATAATTGAGGTGAACACTTGTTTCTTTGACCTACCATCAATGGTCAGGAGGAAAAGGTACTTAGGATGCTTCTCAACCAGTGGAAAACCACACATTCTCTGAATCTCCTCTCTATTGACTTGTGGGACGCCTTTACTGAAAGATAACTCTGATTTTAAAGGATTAAGACATTGCCCATAAGCCATTTCATACAGATTGATGATATGCAAAACTGAACTGCATTCTTGTGGGGTAGCACAAGAAAAAATAAGGGTATCATCTGCAAAGAATAGATGGGAGATAGGGTGGGGAATTTCTACATACTTTAGAACCATGGATAATTCCTTGATCCTCCGCCTTCAAAAGGAGGTGAGAAAAAACATCACCCACCATAATGAAGAGATAAGGTGACAGGGGATCCCCTTGTCTCTAACCTATCGATGGTTTAAAGCTCACTGAAGGGGCCCCATTAATATTAATTCTGTAGGAAATAGACGTAACTCAATTCATGATATTAGAAACCCATCTCGTCCCAAATCCCAACTTGGAGAGAAAAAGTTCAAGAAAAGGCCATTCAACTCTGTCATAAGCTTTCATCATATCTAATTTCATTGCCATGATGACTCTCTTAGAAGAGGAATGAGTTTTCATAGAGTGGAAAACTTCAAAAGCAATGATAGAATTATCAGTAATAGATCTCTTTGGAACAAAAGCACTTTGTTTATCAGAAACAATCAACGGGAGGAAGTCCCTAAGTCTGGTAACCAAGATTTTGAAGAAAATTTTGTAAACCACATTGCACAGAATGATTGGCTGAAACTATGAGACTTTCTGAGGGCACTGAGTTTTTGGGATTAGAGTAATAAGAGTTTCATTAACGTTTTGATTAAATTTTATTTCTTTAAAAGATTCAAAGTGGTATGGGACACTTTGATTCAAAAATCTCTTTATTAAATGGTTTTGAAAATAGTTTGATAAATCATTTATTTTTTCAATATCTTGAAATGATATATTGTGATTTCAAATGAAATGTTAATAGTGAAATGTTTATATTTTCAATATTTTATATGCTATAATTTTTTAATGGTACTTGGACATTTGACGGGTGGTTACGTGATTAACCAAATGACGGGTGGTTCCGTGAAAACCATGACAAGTGGTTACATTATAACATCTAATGCATAGGGTATGGAAGGTAGCTGTATGGATATTCCATTTAGTGACATGTGTGGAAGTCGACCGTATGGTTATTCTATTTAAGTATGTTTATGTCCCAAGTTACCTTTATATGTTATGTGTTCTTTATATGGGTTTTATGGTGATCTTTTGGTTACAAAAGGGGTAAGAAATGATCTTTTATTCAGTGAATAGTATTTACTATTTCATAAAGGTGAAAAGTATTACTTATGATTAAGTATTTATGGTTTACTTGTTGTTTTGAAAAACTAACAGTTTCCTTCTTTGTGTATCCCTTACTAAGCTTTTTATGCTCATACCAAGTTTTTGAAATGTTTTCCACAAGACTTAAAGATGAATAGGGTCAAGGATGGGATCAAGGAAAGACATGCTATCTAAAACATGGAACTATACATGTTTCTTTTTATGAGTTTTTATTTTATGAAAAAATGGAAACTGAGTAGAAGTTTCTACTTTGTAATCTTTTGAGATGTAATAGTTATGGCCTAATTCTCTAAAACTCTAAACCTAAAAAGATCATCAATGTGAATTATTCATTTAATTCAAGATTATGTAATGTTTTAAGGTCGTGTCCTTCTACTAAGATCAAATAAGAATATGTATACCAACATGATATAAGTAGTGTTTATCTTTATCCCTAATTTAGTAGTTGTTTTGGGGGTGTGGATTTGAGTGTGTGATTGGGTAGATTGAGTGAGACCCTATAAATTATATAGTTGTATTTTAATAAATTGAATTGGCTTTTTGAGATGCCTATGGGAATGTTTCCCCCAGTTTACAAATGGTTTATGCTTGGTGAGAGGATTTAGACCTTGAGAAGAGTAGGCCAAGGTGTTATTTTATTTATTTTATTTATTTATATTTAATGTGATGCTTATGATGGTTCCATGGGAATATGATGGGATTGTCTTGAGGATTAAGATGGAGTTATCCATCTGTTATGAGGCAATGTAATTGTTAGGTTGGGCTTGGCCCAAATACTCTGGGTGATGTTGATCATTGGTTGGGTGACTTGGTCATCAGTTTTAGGTGGTGAGGCCATTAGGTTATGTTCATGGCTTGGGTGACATTGAATGGTGATGATAATCATATTGAATGACATGGTCGTAGGGGAATGAGGTTCCAGATGATGTGGCATATGGACTTATCTGGTGATTTCCACTCACCCATGTTATCTAATTCGCCGTTTGGAGTTGTGTGCAGAGGTGGTATTGACCGCTCATGTGGGTAGAGGCCTCTAATAGATACAAATTAGGTAAATGGTTAGAGGTGATTGTTGTAGAAATACACAAGGATGGTGCGGAGGCATTGGTTAATGGTGTTGAGACCGTTGGTTGGGGGATTAGGCTCGATATATTGTTTGAGGCCGTTGGTCCGAGATTACCTGGGAAGACAAATATCATTGTTCCTCGAACATTGTACTTCGAGCTAACAAGGATTCTTCTAAGATGAGGGCCATGGGATCATGTCGTTATTTGGGAGTGCCTTCAATAAATCAGTTATTTTTTGGACATGATGTGTCGTTTGGAACACGATTATAGGTTATTCTATTGGAAGTGGAACCTGAGGTTTCACCTAGATTGATATACATGAGGGGATACCTTGATATTTATACCAAGTATTATCTCCTCTATAGTATTCCAGCATTGGCCAAAGAAGGTGATTGATTCCTTGTGGCTTTTGATCACAAGGGAAGTGGGTTATATTATATACTATTCTTAGGCTATTTTTTATATTTTAGTACACCTTCTTAATCACATATAGAGGATAGACACACATTAGTGGTGACCTACTGAGATGCTTTCTCACACCCTACATGGTCCCTTTGGGAGGTGTGTAGATTTTATGGGTTTATGATCTGGTAAAGGTTTGAGCTCAGGAGATTGATATTGTTGATTGAGTTATCATGGGATTGAATGCAAGGGACCATGGGTTCTTACCTCCAATGGAGTTTCCTTTTTTGTTTTCTTTTGTTAATAGCATGCTATTATATGTACGTACTAAGGTCATCCATGGGAGACCCAGTTTTATTTATTGTCTTGTATGACCTGACATGTATGCATGTTCCTATAATTGGTATACTATGATGTTTTATTCTGTAAATTGTTATTTTGAGTTTGGTTAGTATTATTGCCGTTACTTGCTTCCACTATGGGTGGGTTACTGGTCCAATGTCTATTTGGTATTTACTTTCCACTACTTTATATATATATATATATATATATATATATTTGACCATTATTATATCATCACCAAAGGGTATAGTCTCTACACTATCACCTATTTACACCCTTTCTGCTAGTCAACAACCTTTAACATATGGGGAGGCGTTCCTATGACCCAGTTTCACTTGATCTGAAGCACTATTCAGGAGGCTAAACAAATCAGGGTGCTAAAAATGGTATCAGAGGAGTTTATTTCACCTCTTTGTGGGTATTAATATTTGATCTGTGTTAAAATGGAGATTAGGGTGTTTTTGGAAATGGGATTAGAATTCATGTTTGGGTGCCTTCTACCCCATGCATGGGTGATAGACCAGGTTTCCAAGGGTGGGAATTTCTATTCTTCTTTTCTCATTTTACAGTTGATATGATTTCCACCTTGAGTGGTGTACTTGGGTGTTATTTTTATATGTTATGACATGAGACCCTTGGACTGGTATGGTAAGGGAGGATTTTGGGATCCTTGTCCTAGTATGGCGAGGGGAAATTATTTTGATTTCTATTTAGGCACATAAGATGTTATATATCTGTTCTATGATAATTAATTGTGATTTTAATTGGGGAACTAGATTGAGATAAGACGGTTTTGGTAGTTTAAAGCATCAACAAAGGAATCTAAGCAGTTCTTTCCTGACTAGCCTCTTTTTGGTGGTATTTCACTCAACCAACCTAGGAAAGTTAACCTAATGAAATATGTTTGTGATGCTTGTGATATATGATAAATATGTATGGGATTGGCTCTTATAAGAGTAAGAAGGTATTGGCATGTGACACTTGACACTGATGTGGATAGGCTAGGGGCTTTGAGGCCAGATTTATATTTAATAACTGGATCTGATATGGGTGGGTAGGGGGCCAATTATGATGGGTAAGGGTAAGTGTAGTGACATCACACTAACTATTATTGCTTTACCTATCTATGATATATATATATATATATGTTGTTATGGATGTATGATCATGTATTGGTATTCAGTGGGATGCCGCCTCGACGGGCTCCGATGGAGCATCAGGTGGGTAGTGTTTTGGTGTTGTAGGAGTGTGCATAGGTTGATACCCCTGAGGGTTAGGATGAGGCCCTAGAGGGTCAGTAAGAGTATGGTCCATACGTAAATGCTCAGGTACAGGCTCTAGTACAAGAGGGTCAACCACATTATTTGATAGATTTTGGGTTGTGTCTTGAAGATCAGCTCAGAGCGAGTCTGATACGTGTTATCTAAGGGATTGAGATGGGAGCTCAGGGATTTGATAATTCCATGAAATATTTGACTTTAGATTTACATTCATATCACCCACTACTATTTTAGGGTGAGGGTGGTCTATAGGCAGCACAAAACTAGATTGAGTTGATGCAGATGATATTCGACCAGCTTAAGACACCCCAGATCGGAGGGTGAAGCTAGCTATGTACATGCTTAGAGGACTGAATAAGTACTGATGGGGTGTGCATGTTTAAGAGGAAAAACATGAAGGAATGGTGTGGAAATATTTTGAGTCCAGGTTCTTCGAGCACTTCTTTCTAGAGATTTTCAAGATAGAGAGAGCTTAAGATTTCTTGAGCCTACAGCAGGGATACTTGTATGTCATGGACTATGCAACTACTTTAATCGACTTTTATCATTTCACACCGAGTATGGTGGAATATGAAACCTTGAGGGTGAGGTATTTCAAGTATGGATTATGATACACCATTTGGGTGTAGGTAAACATCTTCAAGTTGTCCTCATTCTCAGAGGCTATGAGTTAGACACTAATAGCCGAGGGAAACTTGACGGTCTGGTCGTACTTGAGATGGTTGAAGGCATTTGGTAATTTTGGTGGCGACACTTCAGATAGTAGGAAGAGAAGCTGTGAGGATCCTCAGCAGGGCATTCAAGCTAGATACTTGAGAACACCACCTTAGAGTGGGTCATCAACTATTTTCTTCTAGTGTAGGTAGCCATGTCATGTGCATACACAATGTGATCGGGTGACAAAGGAGTGTCGAGCATCCATGAATGTCAAGAATCTCAAGATATTTTATAGGAATCCATCTCAAATAGATGACAACTAGGGATCAGGGTAGACTCAGGTGTCTGAGGTTGGATTTGGAGTGATACCAGGGGACGATAGCCGAGATTCTACTGCACATGGAGATCATGGAAGTGACAATAGGACCTAGAAGCTAGGTTAGTGGTCAGTGGCTAGTGTAGTACTATAGGGAGGTCAGGCTTCAAGGAGTTAAGAATCAGGCCAAGTTCATGTTGTTGAGATTCCAGGCTCAGATCAAGTATTGTGATCTGATTATCATTAGAGGTATGCCATGGGCATGACCCGAGTTTTGTATTATTTTGGCATGGTCCTTGTGTAATAATATCTGTTTTTAGTGAACGAGGTGCAAGATATGTATCTATAGACGAACCATATGCTGGTTAGTAGGTTGGAATCAGCTCAGATGCATTATATATATATATATATTTATATTTATGAGGTGCATGGAATAAGTATTTATATGTGGGAATTGATGGATGCATGGGTTGGTGATATATGTTGGAATTTGTGCATCAATGCGATGAAGGTTTCATGTGATGTGTGAGGTACCATGAATTCTTTGAGCATATATTGAGATGTAGTACCCCATAGGTGCAATGTGTGACTTGGACATGAGGTGAGCATCTGAGGAGATGTGGTACTCAAAGGCTGTTAGATAAAGAATGAGCATGATGTGAGCACCTGATGAGGTTCAGGAGTGACGATGCATCATGGTAGGACTTTGAGTCTGGGGATGGTTAGTGTACCATCGTTTTATCTTGTGTTTTGGGTTGGAAAGAGTCCATAGTATGTAACTTCTAAGGTGGGGATCCCCTTGAGTTAGTTGACCTATGACTTTGAGACTAGGGTGATTTGGGAGAGGTGTGTATGTTCAGTACCATATTGGTTTTATGATTTATAGCTCGGTGATGATCTATGTTAAGGTGGGGCTATTGTAACATCTTAGGTTTTTGGATCAGGTATAATTTCTCACCCTTTTTGAATTTTTAGAGTTTGGTGGGCTGACCAACTCCTTTAATGATTACAAAACCTAATTCCGAGAGTTTTTTTAACCCAAGGAATTATTTTATATGTTTTTTACCCATAGAAAAGTGCATCAGGGTTTTAACTAAGTTTTGGGTTCATTTGAGGCTGAACACCCAACTTTTAGGGGTGCACATACTGGGGCACACGATTTGGAAAAATCGTGCGACCTACCATGTATAACTGTGTGGCCCTCCAGGTCTCCTAGACATGGTTTTTCAAATCGTGATATAGGGGTTTCATGTATGTGTGACACCTCTATAGTTTTTAGCAGATGTGATTCACACAGTTTCCACACATTTTGGAAAACTATAGGGGACAACCATGCGAGGTACCCATTTCGACAGTAGGTGTTATAGGGTTGGCACACAGTTATCCAAACCCTGTGAGCTAACCGTGTGACCTATTAAAAGTTTGAAAAGTTAAAAAATTCTATTCTCCCATTCTATCAATTCTCTTCCACCTTTCTCCCCCTTCACCTGGTACAATAGGGGTAGTTTATCCTCATCTTCCACTCCTAGGTTTTGAGCTCAATCCTTTATCCAGAATCCATTCTTCAAGATGTTGGGTGCATTGGTACCGCAATGGTATGATCTCAAGTTGTCTTGCTTCTCTTTTCCTTTGATCTCTCCATATAGTGTGCTAAATCCGTGTGATCCATTTTACCCTATTTTTAAAGTGTTCATATAAAATGACAATTTCTTCCAAATATGATTGAGTTATTGGATAAGATCGGATGAGCGTATGTCTACCATCACGAGATAGGTGGTGCTTATATTTATCTACGATTTAGCAGTTGTTTTGGGAGTGTATCTTTGAGTGCACCATTGGGTTGACCAAACAGTACCCTATAAATCATATGGTTGTATTTTAATAATTTTAATTGAATTTGTGAGATTCATATGGGCATGTTTCTCCCAGTTTACAAATTTTTTATGCTTGGTGAGTGGCTTTGGACCTTGGGAAAATTAAACCAATGTGTTGTTTTATTTAATTAATTTTTTTATATTAAATGTGCTGCTTATGATGGTTATATGGGAATGTGATGGGCTTGGCCCAAGTATTGAGATGGAGTTGGATATCTAGTATGAGGTGATGTAATCATCAATTTGGGCTTATCCTGAATAATCTGGGTGATTTATATCACTGGTTAGGCAACTTAGTTGTCTGTTTGAGGTAGTGAGGCCGTTAGGTTGTGGGAATGGACCAGTTGAGATTGGATGGTGATGACCATAAGATCGAGAGCGATAGTTACAGGGGAATGAGGTTTCAGATGATGTGTCTTAGGGACTTATTTGATGATTTATGCTCACATGTGTTGGCCAATGTGCCATTTGGATCCATGTGCACACAAAAAGAACTCATATGATGAGGTGGTATTGACTGCTCGTGTGGGTAGAGGCCTCTGTTAGATGTAGATTAGGGAAATAGTTGGAGGTAATTGCCATAGAAATCCATGAGGATGGTGATGAGTGATTGGTTGATGGTGCTGAGACCATCAGTTGGGGGATGAGGCTCTCTGTATTGTTTGATACTGATGGGCTTGGATTACCTAGGAGGACAGATATCACTGTTCCTTATACATCATGCTTCGAACTGACAATAATTATCATGAGATGAGGGCCATGGGCGTAGGTTCTTGTTTGGGTGTGCCTTCAGGACTTCAGTTATTGTTTGGACATGAGGCATCAATTAACATGAGGTTCCAGGTGATTTTATTAGAGGTGGAACATCAGGGTTCACAAAGATTGATATACATCAGGGGATTTCTTGAGCTTTATGCTAGTGATTCTATAATCTATAGTATTCCAACATTGGTTGAATCAGGTGATTTTTTCCTTATGTCTATTGAGCATAAAGGAATTTGGTTATATTATATGTTGTGCCTGTTCCATTTTGTTTATATTTCCGTACACAAGCTTAATCATAGATGTAGGCTAGGAACACATGTGTGGAGGCCTACTCAGTATATTTCTACACCCTATATGGGCCCTTCAGGATTCATGTAGATTTTATGACTTTATGATTAGGTAAAGGTTCAGGATTAGAAGTTGGATCTTAGTGAATAAGTTAGCATGGGATGGAAGGAAAGGGACCATGGGTTCTTTCCTCATCTAGTGTTTCCTTTCTTGTTGTTTTTGCATCAGCATTCTATTATATGTATGTACTGAGGTCTGTCATGGGTGACCCACTTTTATTTATTGTCTTGTATAACCTAACTTGTATTCATGTTCCTACAAATGGTATCCCGTGATATTTTAATTATTCAAATGGTTCTTTTGATTTTGGTCATTATTATTACTGCTGCTTGCTTCCACCATGGGCGGGTTAATAGTGTAATGTATGTTTGGTCTTACTTTTCTGCTAATATATATATATATATATATTATACCATTATTATATCATTACCATAGGGTATATTCTCCCCACTATCACCTCTTTACACCCTCACTACCAGTCAGAAGCCTTTGGCATACGAGGAGGCATGCCTAAGGCTCAGTGACACTCGACCCAAAGCATTGTTTGGGTGGATAAATGGGTTGAGACACTAAATGATACCTCTAGGTACATATATTCTAGATCATGCATCCACTTATAGTATCCATACAAGGATTTAATTTTTAGGAAAACCACATACTCAAAACTTTCCAAAATTTCAGGATGTTATCCTATATTTATACTTATCCCAATGTTTTTCACTAATGTTATTGCATTATAATCCATAAAATATTGAATATTAACTCAAATAAAATAAATTATTATCTATACCTTGGAAATTATAATCAATCTTAGCTTATCAATCCTTAAATTATCCTCAACTAACATCTTAAAATATAAAGTTATCTAAAACCTAATCTGATACCAACTATGATGCCTAAAAGACATAACAATCAAATTACATAACTTAAAGAAAACATTTCATTACAAAACATGTATAAGGTCTTTTAGGTTTAGAGTTTTAGAGAAATATGAGAAAATATTAACCAACAAACCTATATGTTTTTTAACTAATGAACATTTTTTACACTACATAAGGGATTGATTAATCCCTAACAAGTCTTCAACATCTCCCAAAAATTTTATATGAAAGATACTAATATATACATACCAAATGTATTAATTTCCTATTTTACCTCAGGAAAAGAAATCATAAGAAGGATTGATCTCAAACGATCAGTAAGGGTAAACATAAGTGATAAAAATCAAAGATCACAAGTGATCATAAGATAAACATATGGGTATGAGAATCTAAGTAAGGAAAAATAACATAAAATGTATAATTCATACCCAATACCACATGGATCATGACTCAAGAATCATATCGGGATGATTTATCATAAAGAAACTGATATCAAAGGTTTATTAAATCAAAAATATTTAGCATCAACATAAAGCATATAATCATAAGCACATGTCAAGGTTCACTCCCAAGACCATCGTCACATAGTGGAAAAAGTCCCATGGTGCAATAGGTTCACTCCCTAATCCCATAAATAACATCTCATGAGATATAAATATTTACCAATTCATTGGATGACTATATAATTTTGTACCCACCCATCACATAACATAGTGTTCTTAGGCTAATCACTCATGCACCATACATAGTGGACAAAGTTCTATGCTGGATTAGTTTCACTCTCTAATCTCATACATAACATCTCATGAGATATAAAACTCTACCCAATTAATTTGTGGGATATATAATTATAGGAACACCCATAATATAATAAAAAACATACTTATTCATGATATATGAGAAAAAAAACATACATAAATCATAAGCATGATCAAACCCATGAGAAGGAAGTGGGATTCATAATTATGATCGAAGGAATAACTAAAGGATAAATCATAAGGATTAATAAGATAATAATTTTTTTTGTAATTTAATAATTTAAAAAGGTATATAGAGATTGAATATATAATTACAATATAGAAAATTCATGATAATGACCTAGATAATAAATAATAAAAATTAATTACTTGGGTGATTCTTTATAAAATAAGTAAAAGATCTTTTTAAAGAAGGAAAGTGATTATTATTTTCCATAAAACCAAAATTGAACTAAGTGGGTTATACCTAAAATAATGAGGCGTTTTATAATATATTAATGGTTTAAATTTTTTTATGTGTGTTATGGTTGACATGATACAAGAAATAGGAAAGTTCCCTTAAACAAGGTTTACTTAAAAGTTGGAATTTCCCAGGGAACTAAAAACATATATAACCATAGAACTAAAAAGATATTTAAATAGGTATATATTTAAGGGATATATATATAAATAGAATAAAATCATGGGAATATGATTTCATAAAATAGAGAAAATAAATAGAATGTGTAACTGACAAGTAATGAGGTTGGTATGAAATATCCCTTATAACTTTTTAAATTTTTGAGTTAAAACCCCATGAGATAAGGAAGTTTGAATATAACATTGAATATCATGTAAAAAAATAGAATAATGGATCAAAAATATTAAATGGAATTATATTTACCATTCTAAATAAAATATGATATATAATAATAAATATGTCTCAATGGGTGAAGATTTTGATAATGAACCCTTACAAGTAACATAATCTTTGAGGTGATAATCATTTACTAACGAGGTTATAAGAAAGAATTGTAAAAAAAACAAAAATAACGAGGAAATAAAACAAAAATTATTAATTAGATACAATAAAACAAACTTTTAATAGTACATTTCTATAAGAAATTTTGCAACTCAATAGAGGAAAATTGAGTTAGCACAAACCCTTACTTTGTTCTTGATTTATTATGCACATATGCCTAACTTCCTTAATAATAAAATTAAGTTTATTAGATAACTTCTTAGAAACCTTATTATCATATATTTAATTTATTATATACCATTTATTATCATAATATATTTATTATATATTTTTTACTTTTGTTTTCATGAAAATTGAATCAGTGTTGGATTATTTCAGCGATTTTAGTGATTGAAGATGATATTTTAATAATATTTTAAATAATTAATATAATAATTATATAGATAAAAAACAACCATTATTTTCATATTAACCTATAATAACATTAGTATTCAATTTATCTGTAATGGCCCGGACCTCTCCGGCCCATTCCTTTGTCAAAGAGAAGGCCACGAAGTGTTCTTGAGGGTAAAATGGACTTTTCCCACACTTTCCAGAATTTTGAAACTACACGCCATGTAGTTTGAGTACACGCAGTGTACCCCCTTGCCAGGTATACCCCGTGTTGAAGGCCGTGTCCTTTCCGTGTGAAATAAATGGGTACACGCCGTGTAACCTAAACTACATGTCGTGTAGTCCCTCCCCATATACGCATTACCTGTCAACGACCGTGTACTGTGTGGAAGGCTGTGTCTTTGTCATGTGAAGTAAATTTTTACACACCGTGTGTCCAAACTACACGCTGTGTAGTCCTTCCCTGCGTATGAATTACCCTCAAACCATGTGTTGACCAGTCAATGGCTGTAGAGCCGTGTTGGAAGCCGCGTGGAGACCGTGTGAAATAACCGAGTACACGCCGTGTACCATAAAGTACACGCCGTGTACTTTTGGTTTTCTCACCTATAAAAGGAGGGGTCCCCTCATCCTTTTCAACACACCAATCTCCTCCCCTCTCCTCTGAGCAGAGCTCTCCCAAGAGACTCGAAGGCTCCTTTTTCTTCCATAACATCTTCGTCCGAGCTCCGATTTACGATCTGTCATCGGCCACGAGATCGTAGCGACGAGGAGGAACTTCCGAGCTTGGATCCGTTGTCTTTCCTTCGACCTTTCCTTTCTAACTTCCACCCGAGGAGGTTTTTCCAGAACTCGATGGAAGTGACGGATGCCGACAGATGTCTTCTAAAGTTGATCTGGGGAGCGTTGTGACCAGAACCTGTTGATGTAGGGATCTTACCTTCGTCTCTCTAATTTGTGCATCATGCGGGGTGGGTATCCTTTTGTTTTCATGAGAAACGGTTGAACTATTAAATAAATATAATAAATGGCTTATATAACGGGGATGGGAAGTTTGTGAATGCTGTTACATTATCTTATCCTGTGATATTATGTTGTGAAATGAATAGGATTTTGCCTATTGAAAATAACGGCCATTGGGGGCCTTTGCTTGCGCAATTAAATACTGCCCTATCTTTCTAGACCATTTATGGATAGAAACTTCATGGAATGTGGAAATTGGTTAAACACGTAAATTTGTCTGATTAAATGAAAATTTGGTACCCCTGTTTGATCACCCCGGTTGAACTAAACTGAAATAATGAACATGTGGGTGTTGTTGGGGTTAATTTATATGATCGGGGTGTTTCATGGGTTGTTGTGGTTTGGGTGAGCAACAGGGCTGCGATCGGCTTGGTTGTGGGTTAGTATGGATACTATGTTGGTGGTTGGCAGCGGGGCTGCAGGGATGAGTTTAAATGTGAACGAACTATGGGTTGTAAATAATAAATAGAAGCAGAAGAGTTAATGAATGATGGGGCATGGTAATGAAACATGATTAATAATCAGTGGGGTTGGTTGGTTAATAAGAAGGGCTTGGTTGTGTTGCTTGTGTTTCCCTAACTTGATTTGTGGATGACAGGGATATGTTTTACGAACAATCGATGTGGTTGGTTGTGGATAGTTGCCCAGTAGTTAAGGAACTAATAAACTAATTCTGCTGAAACATGAAAACCTAAATGGGGTTGGGGTTGTTTGTTGTATGCATGCTTCGTGGTAGCAGTGCCGAGGCACATGCTCAGTTTCTCTATTTTGAATCCATAGTTTGGGCTGAGTGGTTGATATATATATATATATCTGTATCTTTTGTGTTTTATCTCACCCCACCCATGTTGAGCACTTAGTGTCAAACACTCCCATTTCATGGGAGAGGGTGTTTTCCTCTTAGTTACTAGCTCCTTCCTGCTCCTTCTTCCCTAGGATGTGATGGCTTGAGGCCACCTTACACCTAAGACTCTTCGTGTAGGTTTTGATTGGGGTGGATTGTCCCAAGACTCTTCGGGCATGTTTTAATATTTCCCAATAACCTTCAGGATGAGGCCCAGGTGTGTGCGGGCGGGATAGGTGGTGGTGAGGCCCAGGTGTGTGCGGGCGGGATACATGGTGGTGAGCCCCAGGTGTGTGGGGGCAGGATACGTGGTGGTGAGGCCCAGGTGTGTGTGGGAGGGATACGTGGTGGTGAGGCCCAGGTGTGTGCGGGCAGGATATGTGGTGGTGAGGCCCAGGTGTGTGCGCGCGGGATATGTGGTGGTGAGGCCCAGGTGTGTGCGGGTGGGATACATGGTGGTGAGGCCCAGGTGTGTGCGGGCGGAGAGAGTGTGACAGCGTCAGGACGTTCGCCGTTAGGATGGGCATCTAATTAAAGGGGAATGGTGTGGGGTACCCAATACTCTTGTTCTTATATACTACTACTACCTTTTGTGATTGTGTTTTGGTGAGTGTGGCTGGTGAGGGTGGGTTGATATAATTCCTTGCTAGGTTTCTTCTGTTGTTCTCACGGGACATTAAGATGTCTCCCCACTTGTGCAAGAGAGCTTTAGGTTTCCCTACAGAGTATACTTGTATGCTCACCCTATGTTTACTTTCAGGTTTCCAGGAGGACTACTAGGGCCGTACGAGACCCTACTAGTCGGACAGTTGGAGTTTTTGCAGTTGTTGTACTCTTGTTTTCTTTTGGTATTGTACTTTTGAGCTTTCTTGTACTTGTACCTTGTTATAAAATTGTTTAATCATGCATGTGGGATTGGTTTGGGTTTATATACACTTGTTCTTTTCCTTTTTGGTGGTTTACTTGTCCTATTTCCCGATCCTAAATAATAAAAAGGGTAATGCCTCCCATATTTGTGAAAAATCATACCCTTGGTGCTAGTCGCCACCCCGGGGCCTACTAGAGGCGGGACTCGGGGGTCATTATCTCCCTTTCACCATTGGCAGCTCAGGAGAGGCATCTTTGGTGGGAGGGGGTCATGACAGAATGGTATAAGAGCTGATGGTTGAGAGATAGGATGGAGTCTGGAGTTAGGCACAGTGAGGATTGCATGGGATGGTAGGGCAATGATGTTGGTTAATCTTGGTGCATGACATAGGCCAGGGAATACTGGCTAGGACACGAGATTTTAGGGTCCCCCGTGATCCGATGCAAGGACTCTAAGCCTACCGAATGACCAAGTGAGACCACATTGATTGCAGGGTAGAGACCCCAGGGAAGGTACATGCATCATCATGACTATGTTTTACTTGATTTGGGTATTCTGGGAAATAAATTTAAAATAATGTGATAAAATAAAACCTTGAGAATTTTCCTTACTACTTGGGCTTAAGCGATCATTGTTTACCGTACAACTATGGAACTTGGACGTCATCCCCAGGTGGATCAGATGGCCGAGGCCCAGCAGATCCAGGCGGTCGATCAGTTGAGGATGGACTGAGAGGAGGAAGATAGCCAGTGGCAGAAGAATCTCCGTTCTTTCCAGCGGCAGACCCTCAAGAAGTACAAGGGTGGTACTTAGGATACGGAGACGGAGGGGTTGCTTGAGGAGCTTGGGATTGATTTTACCTTGATCTGTGCTCTGAGGGAGTACTGGGTTCCCCTAGTAGTCAGTCAGCTGAGAGGCGCGGCGTGACAGTGGTGGACGCTCTACCTCGAAGAGAGGATAGAGGCAGAGGTTCTGTGGGCTGACTTTGAGAAGGAATTCTGAGAGGAATTCCTTTCTTCTATGATCAAGGTGGAGAAGCGGCTAGAGTTACTCTCCCTTTAGCAGGGGAGTATGTCAGTATGAGAGTTGGGATCAAGTTCAAGGATCTCCTGCGCTTTGCTCCGGATCTCTTTCCGGATAAGGAGTCTCAGGTGAGACGTTTGGAGGAGGAGCTTCGCCCTTCACTTCAGTATGCTGTTACCCCCTTCACCCTTCTGACGTACTTGGAGGTACAAAATAAGGAGGAGGTTGTAGAGAGGATGAACTCACTGGGAGGTGCACCACGTGAGGGGTTTTATCCAGGTTCGTCAAAGGGGAAGGTAGTCAGCAGCAGGTCTCCTGCGATGGGACCTTCCAGGTTCAGGCCAGTGGGGAGTAGGCCCCAACAGTTCCAGTTCAGATCTTCAGGTCCTCGTCCTTTTTTCACAAACCCTAGACCTAAGTGTTTTTCTTGTGGAGGTTTCGGGCACTTTCAGAGTTGGTGCCCGACCCGAGCTCAGTACGGTGGAGGTGGGCAGGTTCAGCGCCCACCTCAGCAGCACCAGTTTTCGGCGAGGCCCTTCCAATAGTAGCAGGACCATGCTCCTCCGAGGGTAGACTTTGCGGGAGGAGGCCGACATCATGGTGCTCCTCAAGGACCTCGACCAAGGCATGGTAAGGGAGGTGTACAACATCAGAGAGGCAGAGGAGCTGGGTGTGGACAGTTTCATGCAGCAGAGTTGACATCTCCAGTAGGACCAGAGGTGGTGCGAGGTACGATTTGTTTGTTCAACACTCTTGTTTCTTCTTTTTTCAATTCAGGAGCCTCACACTCCTTTGTTGCACCTAGTCTAGCCCATGCTTTGGGACTAGACGTAGAGGGACTTTCCGTACCATTGGTGCTGAGTACACCAGTTGGAGGCCAGGCCAACGTATCTTGTGTTTTCCAGGGATGTGGGCTGATGTTGGGACCACATCAGTCTAGTGGGGACCTTCTTCTGTTACAGATGCAACCATATGATGTCATCCTAGGAATCGACTGGTTGTTTTCTGTTAGTTCCATTATCGATTGCTTCCAGAGAAGAGTCGTGTTCTCTGACGTGGACGGAAAACGTGTAGATTTTTTTTGGTGAGAGGAGATATTAGGTGGGAAGCTGGCATGTGGAGCCTCTCCTTTCTCTGTTAGGCGGGTTATCAGTGGTTCCAGCTGACGTAGAGACGATGGATGTCCCGGAGGTTGTTGGGGAGTTCCTTGATGTTTTTCCTGAGGAGGTTGTGACTCTACCCCCCCGACGTGACGTTGAGTTCGGGATAGACTTACAACATGGTGCCCGTCCGATTTCGATGGCCACTTATCGAATGGAACCTTCGGAGTTGCGGGAGTTGCGGATTCAGATTGACGATCTGATGGAGAAGGGTTTTGTTTGACCCAGTGTGTCGCCATGGGGTGCTCCAGTTTTGTTCGTGAAGAAGGAAGATGGTAGTCTCAGGTTATGCATAGACTACCGAAGGTTGAACCAGGTAATGGTCAAGAACTGTTACCCCCTTCCAAGGATAGATGATCTCTTTGACTAGCTAAGGGGAGTAGGCTGGTTTTCTAAGATTGATTTACGATCGAGATATCATCAGATGAGGGTAAAGGAAAATGACATCTCGAAGACGGATTTCAGGTGCAGGTATGGGCACTTAGAGTTTGTAGTGATGTCATTTGGAGTTACGAATGCACCGGCTATGTTCATGGGACTTATGAACTTTGTCTTCCGAGAGTTTCTAGACTGGTATGTCGTTGTGTTTATCGATGATATCCTGATCTACTCAAGATCAGAAGAGGAGCACGTTGAGCATTTCAGGGCAGTCTTGGAAGTCCTTCGACACCACCAGATTTATGGGAAATTGTCTAAGTGTAAGTTCTTGACGCAAGAAGTACACTTCCTTGGGCACGTGGTGTCTCAGTATGGAGTGTCAGTGGACCCTTCGAAGGTGGAGGCAGTTGTTTCTTGGGCAGCACCCAAGAGCGTGGCAGAAGTTTGTAGTTTCTTGGGGTTATCAGGTTACTATCAGAGGTTCGTTTCGGACTTCTCTCGAGTTTCTGCTCCTTTGACAGCTTTGACTAGGAAGAACCAAGTCTTCCTATGGAGCGAGCTGTGCCAGGAGGCTTTCGACTACCTGAAGGAGAAGTTGGTTAGTGCTCACGTACTCAGGTTTCCAGAGGAAGGGTTGTTTTATGAGGTGTTTTGTGATGCTTTTGGCCTTGGTCTGGGGTGCGTGCTGATGCAGAAGAAGGGAGTGATTTGTTATGGATCTATGCAGTTGCGCCCTCACGAACATAACTATTCCACCCATGACCTGGAGCTTGCAACAGTAGTGTTCGCATTGAATTTTTGGCGACATTACCTCTTTGGGGAGTGCTTTGTGGTCTTCTCAGATCATAAGAGCCTGCGTCATATCTTCTCCCATCATGACCTGAACCTGCGACAACGGATCTCTTACACTAAAGGTAAGGGAAACGTTGTGGCTGATGCCCTGAGCAGTAAGTCGCATAAGGAAGTGGTTCAGGAATCCACTGATGCTTGGAAGGCGATGGGAGAGTTGGCTGCCTTGCACTTGGATGACAAGGTAGAAGGTGTTAGAGGATGCTTGTTTCAGATGAAGGTGCAGTCCTCCTTGTTGCAGAAGGTGGAAGAGTCTCAGTGGGGGGACTCTGAGGTGGAAGTAATGCGGGATCATGTTGATCAGGGGAACGCTCCAGATAGTTGGTCAGAGGATAGTCGACATCAGATGCTTTTCCATGGAAGGTTGTTTGTTCCGGAGGCGATGCATGAGGGAGTTCTCTGTGAGTTCCATAGATCAGCCTTGGAGGTACATCCAGGAGTTTCAAAAATGTACCGAGGCCTGAGGGAATAGTTTTGGTGGCCTGGGGTGAAACGAGCAGTTGCAGAGTTCGTGGCTAAGTGCCTAGTGTGTCAGCAAGTGAAGGCTGAATACCGTGTTCCCAATGGTTTGTTGCTTCCTTTAGATGTCCCCGAGTGGAAGTGGGATGACATCTCGATGGACTTCATCACAGGACTACCCAAATCTCAGGGAGGGTATGATGCTATCTGGGTAGTGGTGGATCATATGACGAAATTAGCTCACTTATTAGCAATTAAGGAGTCGGGCCCGGTAAGTACCTTAGCACAGAGGTACATAGACGAGGTGGTGCATTTTCATGGAGTCCCAAATACTATCGTCTCAGATCAGGACACTCGGTTTACCTCACGAGTCTGGAGGGGGTTACAACATTCTTTTGGCACCCAGCTACGCCTTATCACTACTTTCCACCCCCAGACCAATGGGAAGACGGAGCAGACTATCCAAACATTGGAGGACATGCTGCGAGCATGCGTTCTGGATTTCAGAGGATCATGGGTATGACACTTGCCTTTAGTAGAGTTTTCCTACAACAAAAGATTCCACTCTACTATTGGCATGAAACCATTTGAGGCTTTGTATGGAAGACCATGTCGTTCACCCATTTTCTAGGCAGAGGTTGGCGAGACAGGTGCTCTTGGGCCAGAATTAGTGTAGAGCACCACGGAGAAAGTTCAGCTTGTACATGAGAGGATGAAAGAGGATCAAGACCGACAAAAGTCTTATGCTGATCATCGAAGGAGGACTTTGGAGTTTGAGGTGGGAGACCATGTGTTCTTGAAGGTTTCCCCTCGACGGGGGCAGCAGAGGTTCGGGAAGGGGATTAAGCTCTCCCCTAGGTTCATCGGACCTTTCGAGGTGCTGAGGCGAGTCGGCGAGGTGACATATCAGCTAGCCCTGCCACCTCAGTTGGAGAAGGTTCATGACGTCTTCCACATCTCCCAGCTTTGTTGGTACTTACACGACGAATCTCACGTTATCGACTGGGGAGAGTTAGATATGGGAGACGACGCGACCTTCGAAGAATGACCAATCAGAATCGAGGATCATAAAGAGAAGGTGTTCCGTGAACGAACCATTCCCTTGGTTCGTGTGTTGTGGAGGCATGGAGGCCTCGAGGAGAGAACTTGGGAGAGGGAGACCCAGATGCGTGCTCAGTACCCGGAGTTGTTTTGACTTGTGTTTTGACTTGTTCTTCTAAGACTTGTTTTTGTACTCTGTACCTTTGTTATATGGAATGCTTGGCTTGTTGGTTATGATACCTTTTTTTTCCTTGTTCTCTGGAAGTGTGTAACATGTCCGGATGTGTGGGTTGTGTGGTGTTGGGGGGCAGTACAAGTTGAAAATCCTAATGTATGGAAGTGGGAAGACCTGATTCTTAATCAAGACGCATTAATGAGGATGCGATTGAACCCGTGCAGGCGAGTCAATGCTGCCTAAAGCAGATAATATCTTGACATAGGAGAAGGAATTCCTAACACCTATAATTAGGGTCGATGGTTGGGTTCCTGTTATAACAAGGGCCCTAAGAGGTATCTTGTTTGGTTCCTCCGGGTTGGTTTTTGAATTCTTGGGGACAAGAATGTTTTAAGAGGTATCTGATGTAATGGCCCGGACCTCTCCGGCCCATTACTTTGTCAAAGAGAAGGCCACAAAGTGGTCTGGAGGGTAAAATAGAATTTTCCCACGCTTTCTAGAATTTTGAAACTACACGCCGTGTAGTTTGAGTAGACACCATGTACCCCCTTGCTAGTTATACCCTGTGTTGCAGGTCGTGTCCTTGCCATGTGAAATAAATGGGTACATGCCGTGTAACCTAAACTACATGTCGTGTAGTCCCTCCCCGCATACGCGTTACCCGTCAACGGTCGTGTGCCATGTGGAAGGCTGTGTCTTTACCATGTGAAATAAATGCGTACACGTTGTGTGTCCAAACTATATGCCATGTAGTCTTTCCCTGCGTATGCGTTACCCTCAAACCATGTGTTGACCAGTCAACAGCCGCAGAGCCATGTTGGAAGCCGCGTGGAGAACGTGTGAAATAACCGAGTACACGTTGTGTACCATAAAGTACACGCCGTGTACTTTTGGTTTTCTCGCCTATCAAAGGAGGGGTCCCCTCCTCCTTTTCAACACACCCATATCCTCCCCTCTCCTCTAAATAGAGCTCTCCCAAGAGACTCTAAGGCTCCTTTTTCTTCCATAACTTCTTCGTCTGAGCTATGATTTACGATCCGTCAGTGGCCACGGGATCGTAGAGACGAGGAAAAACTTAAAAGCTTGGATCAGTTTTCTTTCCTTTAGACTTTACTTTCTGAATTCCACCCGAGGTGGTTTTTCCAGAACTCGACGGAAGTGACGGATGCCGACAGACGTCTTCTAAAGTTGATCCGGGGAGCGTTGTGACCAGAACCTGTTGAGGTAGGGATCTTACCTTCGTCTCTCTAATTTGTGCATCATGCGGGGTGAGTATCCTTTTTTTTCACGAGAAATGGCTGAACCATTAAATAAAGATAATAAATGGCTTATATAATGGGGATGGGAAGTTTTTGAATGCTGTTACATTATCTTATCCTGTGACATTATGTTGTGAAATGAATAGGCTTATGCCTACTGAAAATAAAGGCAGTTGGGGGCCTTTTCTTGGACAATTAAATGCTTCCCTATCTTTCTAGATCGTTTATGGATGGAAACTTCATGGAATGTGGAAATTGGTTAAACACATAAAGTTCGATGATTAAATGAAAATCTGGAACCCCTGTGTGATCACCCCAGTTGAACTAAACTGAAATAATGAACATGTGGGTGCTGTTGGGGTTAATTTTTATGATGGGGGTGTTTCATGGGTTGTTGTGGTTTGGGTGAGCAGTAGGGCTGCGGTTGGCTTGGTTGTGGGTTGGTATGGATACTATGTTTGTGGTTGGCGGCAGGGCTATAGGGATGAGTTTAAATGTGAACGAACTATGGGTTGTAAATAATAAATAAAAGTATAAGAGTTAATAAATTATGGGGCATGGTAATGAAACGGGATTAATAATCAATGGGGTTGGTTGGTTAATAATAAGGACTTGGTTGTGTTGCTTGTGTTTCCCTAACTTGATTTGTGGATGGAAGGGCTATGTTTTATGAACAATCGATGTGGTTGGTTGTGGATAGTTGCCCAGTAGTTAAGGAACTAATAAACTAATTCTGCTGAAACATGAAAACCTAAATGGGATTGGGGTTGTTTGTTGTATGCATGCTTTGTGGTAGAAGTGTCGAGGCACGTGCTCAATTTCTCTGTTTAGAAGCCATAGGTTGGGCTGAGTGGTTTCTATATATATATATATCTGTATCTTTTGTATTTTATCACACCCCACCCATGTTGAGCACTTAGTTCCGAACACTCCCATTTCATGGGAGAGGGTGTTTTACCCTTAGTTACTAGCTTCTTCCTGCGCCTTCTTCCCTAGGCTGTGATGGATTGTGGTGACCTTACACCTAAGACTCTTCGGGTAGGTTTCGATTGGGGTGGATTGGACCAAGACTCTTCGGGCAGGTTTTAATATTTCCCAAGAACCTTTGGGATGAGGACCAGGTGTGTGCGGGCGGGATAAGTGGTGGTGAGGCCCAGGTGTGTGCGGTCGGGATATGTGGTGGTGAGGCCCAGGTGTGTGCGGGCGGGATACGTGGTGGTGAGGCCCAGGTTTGTGCGTGTGAGATACGTGGTGGTGAGGCCCAGGTGTGTGCGGGCGGGATACGTGGTGGTGAGGCCCAGGTGTGTGCGGGTGGGATACGTGGTGGTGAGGCCCAGGTGTGTGCGGGAGGGGAGAGTGTGGCAGCGTCAGGACGTTCGCCGTTAGGAAGAGCAGCTAATTAAAGGGGAATGGTGCAGGGTACCCAATAATCTTGTTCTTATATACTACTACTACCTGTTGTGATTGTATTTTGGTGAGTATGGATGGTGAGGTTGGGTGGATAGAATTCCTTGCTAGGTTTCTTCTGTTGTTCTCACGGGACATTAGGATGTCTGCCCACTTGTTCATGAGAGCTTTAGGTTTCCCTACTGAGTATACTTGTATACTCACCCTACATTTACTTTCAGGTTTCCAGGAGGACTACCAGGGCCGTATGGGACCCTACTAGTCGGACAGTTGGAGTTGTTGCAGTTGTTGTGCTCTTGTTTTCTTTTGGTGTTGTACTTTTGAGCTTTCTTGTACTTGTACCTTGTTATAAAATTGTTTAATCATGCATGTGGGCTTGGTTTGGGTTTATATACACTTGTTCTTTTCCTTTTCGGTGGTTGAATTGTACTATTTCCCAATCCTAAATAATAAAAAGGGTAATGCTTCCCGTATTTGTGAAAACTCATACCCTTGGTTCTAGTCACTACCTCGGGGCCTACTGGAGGAGGGACTTGGGGGTCATTATCTCCCTTTCACCATTTCTAGCTCAGGAGGGGCATATTTGGTGGGAGGGGGTCGTGACATTATCATATTAATTCATGATAGAGTTTTATATCATTATTTAATAGGTTGTCAAACCGACCCAAACACGAACACACTATATCACGATGGGTGAGTATGGATAAGAAAGTATATAATATCATTATAACAGGAGAATAATTATATTATTTATATATTTTTTTATGTTTATGAATCATATTTTAAGTGGTTTGGATAAATAATGAATATTATTATGAAAATCGAAAAACATTACTTTGTGGAGACTATAGTCCGCACAACACACAATTAACATTATTTTGTTAATTTTAGTGGATGGAAAGGAGTAAATAATGTTTTTAAACTAATATAATAAAAATTACGTATATTAATGATACTGAGGTAATTATATTACTATGGTTAGGATAAATTTGGAAGATAAATATTAAGAAGCAAAGGTATGGAGTAAGTAATACCCACTTTGGTTTCTTGAACTTTCTCTTGAAAGTTTCCTTGGAAATGAAGGACTTAAGCTAAATAATTGAGACCAAAGTCTTATGAAATTGAGAGATTATTTTATGATGATAAATATATCAGAGTTTGAGGAATAAATTTTAATTAATGGGTGTGACATGAAGGTGTGGAAATTTCCTCTGCTAGAAGTGAAGAAAAGGGCACTTTTGTGAATACTCCTTTAGTTTTCAATGACATCATTGCACTATTCCAGGGTATAAGACACCAAAAGTTTTAAATTATGGATAATATATTGATATTGGATCAATAAATCCTCAAAAAATAATCCTCACATGTGTTTTAATCACATTTTTAGTTATCTACCATTTGATTTTTATATTTTACCATTTTGGTTTTTACCTTGGTAACTAGTTTTTAGCTAAATAATTTATATTTTATTAAAAATATAAGGTAAGAACATTGATAAAATATGGTGTTTTGAACCAAAATTTAATATTAATTTAACCAAATTTAATTTTCAAATAAGATAAAATTAACTTTTAAAACAAAACATTTTATATATTGAAAAAAATGTTTCTTTATAGAAAAAGGATATTTCCACAATTAAGTGTTACAAATAATATTTAGTATAGATTAATAAATTAATTAGTGTTAATATATTTATATGTAGGTTTAAAAATTATATTATAACAATTATTGATAATTTATTAATTAATTTTGTTAAATAAAATTTTCACAATGTTAATAAAACAATTCTGTGAAAATAACAATTTTACCATTATCATAACCATTAAATTTAATCTTAGTAGTCCTAATTTTATGAACAAAAATTAAATTGAAAATATTATATAATATGATAATGTTTATCTAAAATATAAAGTATATTTTTTGGATTTAATTTCTACAAGTGATGGAAACTATTTTTTTTAATATAAGCGAATAAATCAGTTTTTAGGATAAAATACTACTTATGTTTCTAAAACGATATACATGGGCTTTATAAATACAACCTAGTAATTTTAAATTATTTATTTTAATTTTAAATATATATATTTTCTAGAAAATGGTTTTAAAAACATTTAATTCATTCTTGTATTATGATAATTCCATAAAAGTGATGGTTTTAACAATATTAGTTTTTCTCACTACTCACCTAAAATTAAATTATTTTAGAAAAATATAAAAAATTAAAACTAATATAATATTGTTATCATAAATACTAATTCAATTTTTTAAAATTCAAAATTTAATATTTTGTAATATAAATTTTAAATAAAAACACACATATATATAAAATAAAAACCGTTTTCAAAGGAAAATTAAATTTTAGAATATTGATTATTATTATTATTATTATTTCTTATAAATTAATAATAAAATAGATGTTAATATATTATCCATATATATAAGATATTTTTTCCATACTATATTTAGTTTTTTAAAATAAAACACATAAAAATATTTTTTTATAATTTTTACATTTTAGAGCATAAATTAGTCTTATTAGTTATTTAGATACATTGATTGAATTTTTATCAATTTATTAATATTAATAATGAACTTTTTTATTTATAAATATATTTAATAATTAATTTACACTTATTTTTATCCATTAGTAATATATCTACATTTTAATAGTTATTTAATATTATGTAGTTCATTCTGGTTTGGTGTTGCGTGCGAATACAACTATTGAACACATTAGATTTTAAAGGAAAATTTACATTCTCAGGGTGTTATAGGTCAAACAATTTCCATCATATTTTACCCCTCCTTCCATTATCCCTCATCTTTAAGTAATATTATAAAATTAGTTTTCCATATCAGGATTTTAACTTTGGTTTTTTAAAAAATGATGTGAAAAAATATTTTAACATCAATTTTTAAAAAATAGATGTTAAAAGATACTTTAAACTTTAAAAAAAATGTTAAAATATTTTTTAACATTTATTTTTATAAAAATCAATGTTAAAAGTTTAAGATAATTTTTTTTAAAATGCACACATTACTGATTTTCAGTTTTTTAGATCACGTTCTTGAGAATTTTGTTTAACACTTATGAAATCCCTAGATGAGTGTGAAATTTTTCATTTCTATTATAAATAAGTAAATAAACATGTTCACTATTAATAATTTGGATCAAACCTTTTATTTATCTCACCTTTTAATTTCTTGATATACTACAATTTTACCTTTTTATCGATTTCAAGTGGTAGTCTATTCATATTGTAGTTATTTTTTTCAATTTTTTTTAATTATATAAATGTTTTGACATTTTCAATTATTTTGGATAAAAATGAAGATTTAAATGATGATTAAGCTTCCATATGAGATCTGTAGGCATGCGATAAAAAATTAATCATGAGTTTTTCATCATAAATCAAATTAATATCAAGAAATAATTTATAAAGTAAAAGTAAACAAGCACAAGTATGGAGAATAAGTCAAAATATTAACTCGTTTTTTTCATTTGGTTGATTCAATGTTCTAATTGTTATCTTATTTTTCAATCGATGTTTTTTTTTGTGTACTAATATTTTATTTTCAAAAGAAATTATATATTTTCACATTGGTTATCTATATAACTAACATGGAAAGTGTTATTACATGTCAGATAACTATTTTTATAGTACCTTTTCATGTTATTTTTCTATAACAGATTTTAAAAGGTATTTAATACATCTATGATAATAACATTGGTTAAAACCGATGTTAAAAATAATTTTTCTACTAGTGAATGTGCATGGTTATATGAAATAAATATATGTGATATCAAATTCATTGATCATCAACTAACTGTATCCCTTGTAAATATATAGAGGTAGAATAAACATACTCTTCATCTACTAAAGGGAAGTATGATGATCAATCTTGAGGATATGTCTTATATGTTAGGCCTTTTTATCATGGGTGCAACTGTGATATGATGAGTTGTTAGTGATTGGTTTGATTAAGTTTAGAGGATACTAGGCATTGAATTCTATGAAAATGGAATGTCTATCATAAAAAGTTGACTACAAAATCCATGCATAGATGATCAATTCAACCATTTAGTTGATGAAACTAATGAGATAAACATGATGAGATTTACATGTACACACATTTTGAGACTTATTGGTGGAAAAATATTTATCAATAATTTTACTAAATTTGTCTATATGATATATTTATCATTAGTTTAGGACCCATAACTTATCTGTAAGTACTACTAGGGGTCTACATTTCTTGCTTATACATATAGAGTGCTATACAACACAAGCCACATCGATAATATTCATATTATAGAATGCGTTATTATTATCTAAATGTGTGTATGGGGGTGCATCTTTCACTTCATTACACATGTTTCTGCACCATTTCCTACCAATATTTTATAGGATTCCCTATGTGGATGATGGTATGTTTTTTTCCTTATGTGAAAATAAAATTTTTAAATTTGTATTGTGAAACTGTAACTAAAAAATGGTATTTTTAGGTGGATCTAGGTCCATCAAAATTTTGATACCACTAGACATGATGTCTTCACTTATAGACTTATTATGGGTAGTATTTATCCATATGATGTATGTTATTATTAATTATATACTTAAATTATTATTGTTTGTTCTACCCAATTTATTTTATTAAATTTTTAATCATTTTTTTGATATTCTAGGTTTCATGGACACTATATATTGAGCCTAACCTACAGAGTCTCCCACATTACTGTATGGTGATTATTGTTATCAACACATGAATCATACCTCTTATTAATTTTCACATGGTTGAGTGGAACCATGTTGATTGAGTTATGATGTAGTTATGCTTCCATAATCCCATCCCCACACCACCCTGTTAGTTTCCTACACTTTATTCCCTAAAGATGTCAGGGAAGAAAGAATTCAACTGATGGCGATATCATATATGCTATATTCAGATGTGGGACACACATCATGAGTCCCAATTATGAGGGGCGTATATAGTATTCATGTAGCTATAAGATCATTTGGATTATGCACCCTAGTACTACATGACCACATTGTTATATCTTACATGACATATATGGGTCTACCATGAGTTGGTAATAATTCATTCTTGCACTTTTGAATTTTTTTTGTTAACTTTAGTTAATTGTATATTTTTTTATAGGATGATCATATCGCACACCTGATCCACATCTTTGATCACAAAGAGGGAGGTTCATTTAACTAGAACTATTTTCATGATATAGTGACAGATCTTCTTCTTCCCATGGATGAGATTTATCATGATATTTTTTTTTTGATGTGCTAGATGACGCTGAGGGTGATGAGCCTCATATGGATGTGTTAAAGGGTGAGGATCCTATTATGGATGTACCATTAGATGATGTTGAATAAGAGGATGATATCATACATGGTCATCCATATTATCCTTCATTTCTTATTTCAGATGGTCCACAATCACATGATATCTCTACCAAGGTCCACTGTTCATCCATTAGTGATTCTTCTGCACAACCTCTTACTTATTCAGATTATTATATAGTGATAAAGGGTGATCCGAGTTTTTTTAGTCTACATTTGTCTTTAGGGGGAAAATACCCATTATACAACAACCATATTCTTCACATGCGAGAGATATTTCTATCATTATATAGTGATAAAGGGTGATCGGAGTTTGTTTTAGTCCACATTTTTCTTTAGTGGGAAAATACCCATTATACAACAAACATCTTATTCACATGTGAGAGATATTTCTATCCATCAGTCACTTTCCTTCTTGTCTGGATAGGGAACATGTAAGAAGATTTTGGACCCATCACTTGTCACTCATGATGATGTAGAGGAAGGTAAAAATAATAATACATAGGATGTGAATACGCCAATGTATACACATCAACATAAATTAGGGGGATGAATTATCTATTTACTAGGTTGTGGTATGGAGTAGAATATGAGAGAGCGATGAAAACCAAAGTGATACATTTTCCTTTCATAAAATTTTAATTGAGATCAATGTTATATGTTTTTTTAAAATTATTATCTATATGTTATTTAAAAGACTACATTATATAATTAGTTAAAATAATTAATAATCACCAGTATTATTATTATTATGAAGTAAATATATTTTAATTAAACATTATTTTAAAAAGTATTAATTACAATTTATATTAATTATATTATTAGTCAAAAATTATATAAATTATATTAATCAATACCTCATAACCTAATTCTCTGTTTCACAGTTAGGGGTGTATCCGAGTGGTAAAGCCCCAAAATCCTATATCAAGAGATCTGGGTTCAAAACTAGGCAATGGGATATTTTCAAGTTATTATAGTAGTCACTGTAGTAGTCACTATAAGAGCAGGACTATTCATGTAAAATGAGATTTTAAGCCACATAATTAAGCCTATGAGCCATAGGGACTTTAGGAAATCAGTGAACATTAGGCCATATAGACTCTAGGACACCATAAGTGGGAAATAAATGACATGATGGGATCATATGAATAACTTTTCCCAACAAGCAGGCTGTTCTATTTGAAAACATATAGGAGATATTGAGTGAATAAATTCAAAAGAGGGATGGCTGTGTTGGTTCTTATAAACTAATCATCTATCGCCAAATATTTCTATTATGGGATATATGGGTTCTCTACCACATGACTATAAATTCAATGAGACTATTCTTATAGTGCATTGAAACATGAAAATGATGTAGCAAGGAACTATATAGGCATTGTTGGGTGGGAGGATCGAAATAAAGATAAGTGTATTGATACATATCATCCAACATTCTTCATATATAGATATATAATGTAGGATATAGGGGTTCCAAAAAATGGTGTGTTGATGGACATTATGATTCAATTATTCATAGTGGGGGTGACACAACTTTCATACTAGTAATGTAAATACCCACTTCATTATAGGTTAGAAACTCCCAAGGGAATTTGAATTTTCCCATTGGTGGATAGTTTGTTTTGAGAAACAATATTTGGGATAGAAATAAGAACATTTAAGAATGTAAAAATAAATATTTTGGATGAGGTTAAAGGCTTGTATGGTAGAAAAGTGCTCAAGAGATAAGAAGATGAGGGCCTGAGGGTGGCCAGGGCTACTGCAGTAGCACCGACTTGCCGATGGGGTGGGATGTATCCCAAAACCCTAGTTGGAATCACCGGTGGAACCCATAAGATATATGGTGGGGCTGTTTGAGGGGTGTTTTAATCAGGGATATCCCTATAATTTTCAGGTTGGGTATGATAACGTTTTTTTTAATTGGGAAGGGGGTTTAGGAGAGGCTATTCTTGTCAGAATCTCCCTCCCTTTTCTCTCCTTTGAACCCCCATCAAGAGGGGATTGTTACAAGGGTTTTGTGATAAATATTTGAAGTAAGTTAAACTAATTGCTTCTATTTTGGATTCCTAATTCACTAAACTTTTATTTTCTTAATATTTGATAGGTTTTGGGTGTTGATTCCACCAAATCATGGTAGAATCAACTGAGGATGATGGGGCTTTCACTCTTCTTGTGATGGGGCTTTCACTCTTCTTGTGAAGAGGGTATATTGAGATGTTGTCTATATGATTTCAAAGGAAATTTTAGTTAAGGTATATTTTTTGAATAATTTAATTTAATTAAATTTATGATGGAATTGGTGTCATGTTATAGGTATTTCACTCAGAATGGTGCTAGAGAGGTGTGATGGACCTTATATGGATGGTTGGTCACTATTCTGGTGCGGCGGGAGCACTCAGTGTGTATTTAGGAATTATGCATATTTTTTTAAAACAAATAAATAAATAATTATAAATTGTTATAGTTAATTATTTTTTATATTGATGTTATTGATGTATGATAAGGCTTTTGGAGTGGAGGTGGTTCTTGGAAAAACCTACGAATCAATGGTTAGGATACATAATTATGTAAACAAAATTTGTTTGAGGTAGGGTTCCTTGAGATTATTTTGAGTCTCTTGGTCTTTTGGTGATTTTATGTTTTTATTCCTCATTAGTATAAATTCATGCATGATGTATACTTTTTGTGTGTTTTGACTAATATCTTTCCCTTGTGGTATTAATGTGGCGAGTTAATATCAGTGGAAGTGATGGACCCCTAAAGAGTTAAGATTGGTATAAGGGACCGAGGTGGATGTTTACACGTGGGACTAGGTACTATGGGAATAGTTTCCTAATGATGATTTGGTGAGTTTAGAAACAAGGTGAAAGATCTAGTTACTGATTCTTTCTCACACTAGTAGTTTGACTAATGTGACCTCCATGAGTATGAGGGGATGGGTTAGGGTACTTGATGATGGTATCCCTAGAACATGTGGGGATAGGCTGATGTGATTGATTATGAAATCCCTAGAACCAATAGGTATGGAATGGTTTACATGAATATGGCCTCCTTAGAGCCTATGGGGATGTGCTAGTTTAATCTTTGGTGGCCTCCCAAAAATATATAGGGATGGGCTAGTGTGCATGGTTGACCTCCCCAGAGTCTGCGGGGATGGGTCAAGGTGACTTGGTAAACCTCCCTAATTATGCAAGGATGGGTAGAGGTACTTGATGAGGCCACGACCTGAGTGATAGGCATGAGACACAATATACATTTTCTACTAGTTTCTTGATAGAAATTCCTTATGGAATGGTTCCAAGGCATGTAGTGTATGGGTTATTCTATGGCACATACTGCAAAATAGTGCCAAACCAGGTGTTTCATGGGTTGTGGTGTGAGATGGATTCTAGCATGGGGTCAAAGTAGGTACGATTGTATGTGAATTGCATGTTATTTTTTCTATGTGGGTGTGATTCACGTTCATGAAAACACTCAATATATGTATTACATGCACATCCACTTGATCACAAAAAAAAATCAGTTTGGTAGAGGAACTGGGGATAACTACTAGGTTGTTGAGCTCACACCTTATCCAGGTACACAACATGGGTTTTGGTGCACATGGAAAGATCTTCGTGTTTTCTTTCAAGAAACATTATCATAAGAAGCTGGAATCGTGGTACATTTAAGTATGTCTTGGGGGGTCTTGATTACAATAGAACATACGTAACTTGGGCTAAAGTCCATTGTATTGTTTTTTAGTCACCATTTGGCATGTATTGGATAACATGCCTTTTTATTTTATATGACGACTGTTTTATTTTTATCTACTGTTGCTTCTTTTTTATGGTTAATGCATCATATAGATTTTAATGCTTTATATTATAGAATATGGGGGCCCATGTGGCTTCTAGTTTTGTGTATAGGTTAGCAGTATGTCCATTGTATGGATGGGTCATGCTAAATTTTTGATAGAATTAGGCATGACCCTCTGGACTATTTAGAGGGAATAGTCTCCCTAAAACTATTTTAGGCTATCATCACTTGTTGGTAGCCTCTAACACATGGGGAGGCATGCCTGAGGTCATGTGATTACCCCCACTCAGGCACTGTTCAGGCATCCCATTCCAAGAAATTAAAAAATGGTATTAGAACATGAAATGGGATGTGATGATCTAGTTAGAGGTAGAGTTAGGATATTGGGACTCAAGAATTTGATCAAGTGTATGACTAACCAATTGACATCGATTGAAAATCAAGTTTCTAGTGGGATGTCCAGTTTTGAGATTAGGAACTCTATGATGAGTGAGGTGTTCAGTTATATTAGGAATCCCAACATGGGGTGGATGAGTCTCGATATGAGTTATAAGGGCCCATTTGGGATCTAGTGAATTATATATACATCATTGTAGTGAAATGTTATGATTATGACACACATCCCTATGGGTGGTGCTGTTTGACTTGGTGGAATTATCAGAATCCATATTAATTGAGACAACTTATAATATAATCAATGTTTTATCACTTATATTATGTGGGATGATGAAATAAATATGGATTTTATGGGAATGTTTGATTGATGTAATGTGCTTGCTGGATGCCATGGGAAAATGAATTTTGGAACTTTTTTTTTGCGAAAACACAATATTTGAAATGGAAATCCTATGCAGTGGTGCGAGGCATGTGTGAATGGTTTTATGGGTTGATTTTACTTTAAATGGATCATATTTTTGAGTTTTATGAAAAATGTAAGGAAGAATATTTTGAAATTGAATTTCAAAGTGGTTTTTGGAAATTGTTTCAAATTTGATTTTTGGAAATGTGACTTGATTTTAAATATGGACTATCTAGGACACTGATTTTACTGATTTTGGTTTTTATGGAAAACCCTTAGATTCCATGTGGAATTTTAAAAACTCAAGGAGTTCTGTGTGTGTAAATTCTTTGAAATGGGATTTTGAAATTAGGCAAACAGTACCTATGAGAACTTGTTTTCTTGGATTTTGTGTGTTGGTCAGGGATGACCCGAATTCTTGATTTGTGTGCTTAGATCATGTGATGAGGTATTTTTTAAACCACTTATTGAGGTTTGAGGGCATGTGTTATTAGTTTGATGTGACATACAAAGAGAAACCAATGCTTGTGTAGGATATTTTTTGGATATTTATTGATTTATCAGGAGAGGCCGAATGGATGATTTATGAATTTTATAGGTATGTCAATTATGTTGATGAATCCACTGGTGGTGGGATTGGGGGATGGATTTTCGGTGGGAGATGCTTGTGGAGGGATCATAGATTTTTTATGTGATGCTTGAGTAGCTGAATGTTATTATGAAAGGTTCAAAGATTGGACCCATGGTTTTTGTTTTATGTTCTTGGGTGATTTTATGGGTTGGATCGCTTGATGTGTTTTGGTTTGGGTCCAAATTTGGGATCATTTGATATGTTCCCTTGGTAGGTAATTCCTATAGTGGGGAGTACCACTAGTTAGAATTGGCTGTCTCTAGTAGTCTTATGGTGGGGAGTACTATAATCCTCAGGATGTTTTAATTATTAAGGGTTTTTGGGTTTTGGAATTTTAAATATGTGGTTGAGCACTATATCGGTGTTAGAGAGTGGGATTCTCAAAATATGATCATTGGATTTGAGATCGATTGTGTTTGTTGAGAGTGTAAATGAATTATAGTGGAATTATTAAACGATACTCATGTATTGGGTGGTCATGTTTTGTGACTCAGCATGGGTAGATTCCCTAATTTTGAAGAGGAGTACTAAGGGTACTTCAGGTGGTTGAGACTGACATATGTTTGGAGCATAGTCAATAGGTTAGGTGTGTGACCCTAGGATAGATGGGATGATAATCATGTGAGTGTGAGTCAGGTAGCATGATTGGGTTGTAAGGGAGCATGAGAGTATTAGGGTTTGTCTAAGACTAGGTTTGATAGTGGGAAAGAACCTATGAGAGGGTTCTCAGTGGACCACTCTGCCTTGAGAAGATGATCTTGAGTGTTGGAGAGACCTTTAGAAAGGGTTTTAGTGTGAAAGGGTAGGCGTGAAAAGGTAACATACGATGCTGGTTGTCTTATAGATCGGTGAATGATCACATGTGGGTTTGTTAAAAATGGTTCGAGTTGTTGATGAACCCAAGTCATGATACAGTGGTATCACATTATTGGTTTTAGTTCAGGGTCACTCTCATGGTGAGGTGACCAATGTGGTTAGTAAGACATGCATAATCCTGGTGTCCTGAGGTTTATGGTGAGAATTATTACACATCCCTTGACTGTGAATGATTATTTTTCCATTGTATCGATGTACCATGGTATGTTTGATAGAATATTATCCCTTGATAAGAGTTTTCATGGATAGTAGATACTGGATTAGGTGCATCGATACGTGGGAGGTTTTGAGACCTGTTCAGGGTTAGCACTCATGGAATGGTGTAAGGGAATCCATATAGTGGGGAGTGAACCATTGGAAAGTTGGAGGGTATGACCCTGTTTTTGGATGATCTTTCTCTATGTCAAGAATAACATCCCTAGAAAATTAGTAATGGGTGAAAATTGGAATTTAGAGTTAGAGATTAGGTATGAGTGGGCCAACCATATCCATTCATTTCATGCGGTGATGGATGGGATGTAGTTTGTGGGGATTAGAGATGGTTCGGTGAATGATAATAATGATAATTCTATATCAGGGAGCATTATATCAATTGCGAGTGAATGAACCTTATGTCAGAAGGTTCATAGAGGTGAGACCGGTCGGGGATAGTTGAGAGGAAATAAAAATGTTGATACATGGGAAAAAAATAATTTTGGTTCCTTGGTAAATATTATATTTGGAGTTTGAGTGTAGTGTCAACTGGAGTTGGTGTATTAACATAGGGCTCAGGGTGGTTGTTGTGTGATCCAAGCATATGTCGGATTTGAGGTACGTAGGTGCTTAGGGTGAGATAATGATGGATGTAGTAGGTGTTTAGTGATATAACTATAGAATTACTATGAAATTTAGGTTTTTACTTTAGTGTCAATTCATAGAAAATGTTAAGATGCTTCAATGAGTACGACATAATGACTAGGCTCTAGGTTTGGTGATCCATCGACGTGAGAAACCAAGAATTTTGGTAAAAGTTGACTGGAGGTCTAATTGGGGTTTATTTGTGGTTTGGATGAAATAAATTTGGATCTATATTGTGAACATCGTATGTGATACGATGGGTGTGGTATAGAAATCAGAATAGAAACTGATGTGTCCTGGCTTGGTGTTGGAGTTGCGCAGTAGAAGCACGTTGGGTGTTAAAGGATGAAACATGACGAGTGATCAGTGTTTTGAAAACCAAGGTAGTTCAGGAGATGTGGTAAAAAATTATTCATAGTTTCTAAAGGAAAATAAGTGTTATAGTGTGGTGTTTTTAATGACACCCATCATTATGGGTTGGAAATTCTAGATATAATTTAAATTTTACAATTGGTGGATGGTTTTTTTAGAACCGGTGTTCATGATTAAAATTTAAAACTTCAGTCATATTAAAATAAGTATTTTTGATGATTTTAAAGGTTTATATGGTATTTGGATTCTTGAGAGATCAATAGAGGAGGGACCAAGGCTTGTCAGGGCTATTTCAGTACCACCAATGAGCTGATGGGGTGTTTTAGTATCCAAAAATCTCTACTAGGCTCACCGACTAGCTAGTGAGCTACTTGGTAGATGGTGAAACCCACTTTCCAACCAATGTATTTTCTAGAGGGGTTTTTTAAATTAGGGATAGTCTCATAATTTTAGGGTTAGGTCTACATAGGTTTTTGATGGGGAAGGGGGCTCAAGAGTGTCCATTCTTGGTTGAATCTCCCCCCATTTCTCTCCTTTTATCCCCCATTGAGGGGGATGATTACAAGGGTTTTGGGAGGGTTATTTGAGGTAAGTTCATCCTATTTATACTATTTTTAATTACCCCATCACTAGACTATTATTTTCTTTAGTTTGGGATTGGTTTTATGTGTTAATTCCACCGAAGAATTGTGAAATCGACTGGGGGAAATGGGGTTTCACTCTAATCGGAAAGAGGGCATCCTAATACATTGTTTTTATGCCATAAAAGGTGGTTTTAGTGAAGTTATATTGATCCAATAATATAATTTATTATTTAAATTAAATTAAATTAAATTAATTATGGAATTAGTATAAGGTGATAGTGATTTCACATAGAATGGTGTCAGGGAGGTGTGACGTACCTTTCATGGGTTGTTGGTCATAGTTTTGGTGTGGAAAGAGCACTCAATAAGTATTTAAAAATTATTCCTATTTTGGTGAACAAATAAATAAATAATTATAATTATTTATAATTAATTAGTTGTGATATTAATGGTTCTATATGTGAGATAGGACCTCAGGAGTGAAAATAGTTCTTGTATGGGCTAGCCAGTGATTGACGAGCTATAAAATTATGTGAATGAATTTTTTTGAGGTAGGGGCCAGAAATTATTTTGATTCTTCTAGTATTTGAGTGATTTTATGTTTTTATTCCTCATTAGTAAAAATAACTATTTGTTTTATGCTTGTTGTGTGTCTTAACTAACATTATTTTCTTATGGCATCAAAGTGGTGGATTGATCTTGGTGGAAGTGGAAAACCCCTAGAGGATTGAGATGGGTCCAAGGTACCTGGGTGGATGCTTATGTGTGGGACTTGGTCCTAAGGGACTAGTTCCTTGATGATGAGTTGGTAAATTGAGTGATTGGATGCAATCCTTGGTTATTGATTCTTACTTAAACTGGTTTTTTGACTGATGTGACCACCTTGAGTATAGAGGTATGGGTCAGGGTGCTTGATGATGGCCTCCCTAGAACCTATAGGGATGTGATGATGTAATTGATTGTGGCCACCATATAAACTACACAGATGGGTTGGTGTGCTTAATTGTGGCCTCCCCATAGCCTACAGAGATAGTCCAATGTGATTTATGGTGGCCTTTATAAAATATATAGGGATGGGATAATGTGCATGGTTGACCTCCCCAGAGTCCACAAATATGGGTCAGGATGACTTAGTGGACCTCCCTGAGTATGCAGGGATGGTTTGTAGTACTTGATGTGGCCATGACCTAAGTGACAGGTGAAGGTTGTAGGATGTGTGTGTTACTGGGTTCTTGAAAAAATTTCCTTTTTAAATGGTGTTGAGGTAGGTAGTGTATGGTTTATGTTATGAAACAGACTTTGACATGGCACCGAAGAAAGTACTATATGGGTTGTGGTGCGAGATGGATTCTGACATGGGGTCGAAGGAGGTATGATTGTTTGTGTATTGTGTTTTATGTTTTCCAGGAGGGTGTTTTGTATGGGTAAGACCATAGTATAAATATGTATTCATACACTTACACTTGATCACATCAACAATCTGGTTGAGGCACTAGGGATACCTACCAGGTCATTGGACTCACCCCCTTATCCACATACACGATGTGAGTTCTGATGTATGTGGGTAGATCTTTGTGTTTTATTTCCAGATAGAGGAAACAAATGATGCTATACTATTGGTACATGTTAACACGTCTTGGGGGATATGAATATTGTATGATTTATGTGAGTTGGGTTAGAGTCCATCGTATTATTTTTTCAGTCACCATTTGGAATGTACTAACAAGTTTTCCTTTTATAATATATGATGTATGATTTATTTTTATCTACTGTTTATACTTCCCTACACATGGTTTATACATTATATAGATTTTAATATTTTATATTCTAGACTGTGGGGGTCCATGGGGCACCCAATTTTGTTTACAAGTTGGTGGGACAATCTTTGTATGCATGGGTCATGATAAATTTTCAGTAGAATTGGGCATGAACCATGAGACTTATTTTAAGGGAATTGTCTCCCCATGACTATTTTAGGCCCTCATTGTTAGTTATTATCCTATGATATATAGGGAGGAACACCTGAGGTCATGTGGAGGCCCCTACTCGGGCACAGTTTGGGCGACCTGGGATGGGGTGTTACAGGTAACAAAGTGTGATGATTACTGATATGAGGTGATGAGAATTAAGATTGGTGACAAGACATGAATCAAGATTCTCATTCAGGGGAAACCATACTCTCAGCCTTTGGGTCACTGGGCCTTTAGGCCACCCATTTTTTAAGGTATCTTCACCACTAGGATTTTGATCCATGTATTATAATTAAATAGGTTCAGTGGGTGTTTATCATTCCTTGTGGGAGAAGGATGAGGCTTGAACCACTGAGGTGTCTGGGTGTGTATATTGTTTTGTTTTTTGTAATATTCTATACCTATAATAAATAAATAAATAATAGTAGGTAATTATATATTATTAATTAATAATAAATAATATAATTAATAATTAATACTTATATTATCTATTAATATATTATTAATAATTATATCAATAATTATTAATGTTTTAATTATATATTAATAACTATAAAAATATCAAGAAATATTTTTAATTAATAATTAACTGTAAATAGTTAATATTATATGTTATAATTAGAAAGTATTATATATTATATTATTAAATACATTATTATTTACTACTTATAGTTATTATATCATTAATGACTAATTATCTTAACTATATTAATTAATTAATTAATTATGTATTACTTATTATTTAATTATTTAATTAATTAAATCTTACTTATTATATTATTAATTACTAATTTTATTAATTAAATTATTAATTAATTATTATATATATATATATATAACCAAAAAATACAGCTTTAAATTTTTTAAAAAATAAAAAGGAGACTTGAACATCATTTATTACTCTTGTGAAACTAAAATTTAGGAAGTATGGAACCCATTCACACATTATATTTTTGTTAAGAAACGTAAATTAGGTTCATACTTCACTAGACTCATTTTTTGAAATACCAAAAACCCTATCCATTTTTCTATTTTTTTTCAAAAAAAACTCTTAAAAATCACTCCCTTTTTGTAACAACATTATATTTTTTAGGTGCGTCACAAGTTAATTTCAACCTTTATTCATGTGTTTTCGAACTATGAATTTTCTGGGATGAGTTTTGGGGGTTTTTGGTTGGTTTTAGAGAGTTTTATAGTCCTTTTTGAAGGTGCACATTTATAGCACAGTTTTCCCAAACTGTATTGATCCTCATGAAAACCATGTAGCTAGAGGTAGAGGCATTTATAGTAAAGCATGGTTAAGGTGCATGGTTTATCAAACCATTAAACCACACCTAATGACCCTTAAAACATGTTTCAGTGTCCAATAGTACTATTGGTACACACTTTGATAAAATGTGTGATCAAACCATGCAGGTGCCTACAAGAGGTAGGAAACCTTGCATGGTTGGCACAAAGTTTATTAAACTGTGTGACCAAACCATGTGTGCATGGTTTTTTGATATGAAAATACTATTTAATAAGAACTAATTGACCTTTTTAAACCATTATTATTCCTAAAGTTATCCCTCTCATACCTAGAGACTCTATATCCTTCCCTCAATGTTTTCCTCTCCTCTAAATCACGGTTCTGATGGATCAAAGTGTTTTGATGACTAAGAATTAAGGTATGTGATAAAAAACTCTATTCTTAGGGTTTATTCTTGATCCATCCTTCTTCCCTTGGGATGAATCATAGATCTTAAATTTCATTTCTATATTTATGGATTCTAGTGCCATATAATGATGAATTATTTGATCATTTTTAGAATGATGGAAGATCTAGAGTGTCAGTGACACCTCCTTTGATCAATTCTAATTCTAGAATAATTGGAAGACCCTAAGAGGTTTTGGTTTAAACCCTTCTCCATTGGCTTAGAATTTTCTTGAGTCTCATTCTAGAACATTGGTGTGTTTGAGTTGGGATATGTTCTAGGGATTTGTGGTGTGCAGTCTTGATTCAGTTATATCTCGGTGTGACTTGGGTATCGTATCTTGATGGGATTTAGTGTTTTTCATCCACACAATTGAGGTAGGAAGTTCCTTACCATTTGGGTCCCCTGTGTACTCTTTTTTCCTTAGTATGATTCTTCTGTTGGCATTTCTTGTTTGACCATGCTTGAAGCAATCCCATGTGTGTGCATGTGTAGCCTGTGATACCCTTATATGATGATTGATTCCATGAGTATGTTTATATAGATCTTTACAATGTTTGATGTTGATCACATGTTTTGTATCTTTCCACTAAATTCTCATGATGAAATGATATGTTCTTCCTTTATATGATATACCCTATTGTGAATAATTATAATTCATTTGGAGGTATTTATTTTTGTACTTGGAACATATGGAACATTTTTATATGGTTATCCCTTAGAGGGTGTGTGTGAAAAACATGTATTGATGATGACGATGGACCTGAACATAGGATAGTGGCATGACAACCTTGAGGCTAGAACTATGGTAGTAACATTAAGGGTGTGATGTAATTTTGTCCTGACCCAATTAATAAACAAGATATGAAGACCTTGAGACCGGAACTATTATTGAGATTGGGTTTGACAGTCTTGAGGCTGAAACCATGATGGAGGTAGGATGAAATAACCTTATGGTCTGATCTAACTCGATGCCTTAAGACTACCAAGAGACATATTTAACATCATTGTGAATAAATCTTGGTTACATTCAACATCCTTATGACTATTCTTATAGCTTGGATTTGAAGAAGATATATTCGAGACCCGTGGGGGCTTGGTAAATACACAATTTCTTGATATATGATTTTCTATGCTTAATTTCACATTTATTATTTTCCTGGAATACACCTGTTGTACTTGTCCACACATGTTATGGAAGAATTGGTGAGGTCCTACTGAGATTTATTACTCATACCCTATACAAGAATATCAATGTGCATGTAGACTTCATGATTAGGGATCCAGGAAAAGGAAATGGCCCACAATATATAGTTGAGCTATGAAGCATGGAATTGGTAACAATAATGGGATAGACTCTGGAGGATTTCCACAACACTTTCTTATTTTTTCACTTATACCTTGTATAATATGGTTTGACTTTCCACATAGGTAGCTTAGTTTATTTATATGTATGATATGGGTAAATTTTTTTGTTACATTATGCTACTTTATTTTCCACTTGATACACTAGGTTTTTATATTTATTTATGTTTATGGAGTATAACTATGATTACTAAGTCTATAGTCTCCCCACTGCACTCTTAGATCCTCACTGCTAGTCAAAAAACTCTTGTGTATAGAGAGAAGTGTATGAGGTCTTGTGGAATATACACTCAGGTGTTGTTTGAGAAAATACAGGGTAACACATTATAAAATGGTATCAAAGACTAAGTCTTATTTATTTATTATTGGTTGTTCTGGGAAATGATAAAAAGAAGAGAGGCTGTGTGGAACTTAGGTAGGGGAGTTTCCATGTGCCTAGTTATCTCACGTGAAAAGGACCTCCGAGTTACCTTTAACATTATTTATATTATAGTTTTATGGGATTTGGGAACATTCATGCATCATGAGTAGGTACGTAGGAACACATGTCATATATATATATATACCTGTTGTATGTTGCATAATATTTCATTAATTAAATGCCTTAAATTAGGCTATATGTTTGGGATGTGCTTATATTATTTGTTGAGTGATATATCTGTGTTCTCTACTATCGTGATACATCACTTTTTGAATAAATTAGTTAATATTGAGTATGATGTTATGTCTTGTATATATCTTCTTATGACTAATGTGTAGGTACAAAGGACTATGCTTGAGCCTTGGGTTGATCTAGGAGGGTTATACCTTTTCCATGGGTATCTCCTAAGTTTGGTCTTTTGATAGAAATACCTTAAGTGTAAATTATAATTTCTTAGGTTATTCTAGTAAGAAAGCTGTTATAGGTGTTCTAAATGTTCATTTTACATTTTATAAAAATTAAACCTTAAATAAAATTGAATGATCCTGCTAGAAAGGATGCATGATTTACACCACAATCTATGTAGGAGGATTTACTTGAGAATTATTCTGAACCTACTCCATTGGTTCATGTGTTGGAGCCACTCCATCCTTTAGTCTATCATATTGTACTTGCCTATGGAATAGGAGTAAAAAGGACTGTGTTTGAATACACCGACGACTTCCAGCTCTAGCATCTTCTAGCCTTCGAGGGCACTAGGGGAACATAGGATTCCAAACATTAGATATACATTATTTATGGAATATTTGACTTGTTTGAGACATTAGAGGACTGATAGGACATGATAGTAGCATTGATGCTCTAAAGACCCTCTGGGTGATGGTGGGGTGTCATGTAACAAGTCAAAAAACATAAGGATCTTTCTTGGGAGGCCTTCAAGAATGTGTTCTTCAGGGAATTATTTCTTGACATGGTAAATATTGATTATTACAAATAATTCATAGATCTTTATCAGTGATCCATGATGTTATCCACATATTCTACTTGTTTCACCAAACGTATTTGTTTTTATCCTCTCTTGGTTAGAAATGAGGCATAGAAGGAAAAAAAGTTTAAGACCAGTCTTCTTCATAATATCATATGACATGTTAGGTGTTTTTACCTATCAACATAATCAGAGGTTCTTTATAAGGCCATAACTATTGATAAGGTCTTGGAGGAGGATTGAGCAGTTGGACTTCTTCCATCCTTTAGTGCTCTAGTGGGTGGACCTCTAACTGCTTATGCGAGTGCCTCTTCTAGTAGTAATAAAAAGAAGACCTAGGATGTGCAGTGGGGGTAGTGGTAGGTAGGTTAAGGAGAGTATGGATTACTCAGCCCCATTAAGAGGATTTATATAGTTCTTTAACTATTTGAAGACCATATATTTACATAGGTTCTACCCAGTTCCTGAGAGAAAGTGTTGGCAGTGTGGAAAAATGGGGCATCAACAGAAGTTCTACTCTAGATCTTTGATTTTAAATTTCTGTAGGGGTTCATGATATTTGTGAACTATAACCCAAGGATCTAGCTGGGGTCCTTAGAATCTTGTTTAGACTCCTCAAATGATGTTGATTTTGGTAAGTGATGCACCTTAGGGTCAGTGATGTGGAGCCAAGGAAGGCTAGGTGTAGGAGATGGACTGGGTTTTGGATGAGTGTGGAGAGGGACCATTGACTATTAAAGGTACGGTCTTTATCACCTTTTCTCTTTATACTACTCTTTTCAAAAATGAAAGTACCCATTATTTTATATCAAGTTTTTTTTGGTCTCGACTTACCAATTAAGTTGTAATCTGAGTTTGTTTCTCTCAGCACACCCTTGGAGTAGAAAGTTGATCATATCCATAGATTTATAGAGTATCTTATAGTCATTGTAAACTATGGAAAACTTTGGGATTTTATGATCTTTTATATGAAGAGATTTTATTTGATCCTTCTAATAGTCTTCCTAACTAGCTTTCATTTTCACATCAACTATTATTGGAGGTGGGTATCCTTTATTTCACATAAGGGAGAAAGGACTACGATGATCGATGAGTGGGATACTGTATCCAATAGAGTGGTACTATATTTGAGCTATATTGGATCCATCATGGATTATGTAGTAGTATTAACTCTTATAGTCGAATCAAATATTGGGTTCTCTTATTTTCCTCCTATTATTGATCTCTACTAGGATGTATTTACATATGAATTTTCATGTATTCACCATAATTGAGAATTAGATTCCAAGATATAACTCTTGTCAGCAGGATACCCATTTCAATTACTACTTATCATATAAAAATGACTGAGTTGAGAGAACTCAAGGTTCAACTTGAGGACCTAGAGGTGAAGGGAACCATCTAATCGGGAACATCTCCATGGGGTTATTTTGTGTTGTTTTCAAAGAAGGTGTATGGTATTCTATGAATATGTGTGGACTAGATAAATATGAAATATGTGATAATAAATAATAGGTATCCTTTACCCAAGATTGATGATCTCTTTGATTAGTTATGGGGAGTCTAATGGACCTCTAAGACTGACCTTCATTCAAGATACCATCAATTGTGACCATTGTTGAGGATATGACTAAGATAGTGTTTAGGAGTAGGTATGGATTTTATGAGTTCCTAATCATGCCTTTTTATTTAATTATTTCCATAATAGGGTTCATGTCTCTCATGAATAATACCTTCCATCCATATATCAACTCTTTTATTGTGGTATTTACTAAAAATATTATTACATATTCATAAACTTGTGAGTTGCATTATAGACACTCAGAGACCATTTTGAGTATACTATGAGTGAATAAACTCTATTACAAGATTTGGAAGTGGAAATTCTGGATCCTAGAGGTATGTTTCCTTGGTCAGGCGATTATATGTTAAGAATTTTTATGGACCTGAAGAAGGTGGAAGAAATGATGTCTTGGGATCTCCCTCAGATTGTTTTTAAGATCAGGAGTTTCCTCAGGTTGGTTGGATACTCTTGATGATTCATCCATGACTTCTACCACTTAACAAAACTGATGAAAAGGATTACCAAGAAAGGATTGAAACTTTAGTGGACTATTTAATGTGAGGAGATTTTTTTTCTTGAATATGATATTGAAGATTACTCTTATTTTTATTCTTCTAGAGCCTTGGATTTGATATGTAGTGTACTATGATGCCTTATGGTTTAGGTTAGGAGTTTTGTTGATAAAGAGGGATTGGTTTGTTGCATATGGGTCACATTAGATATGACCCCATGAGAAGAACTATCCAATTCACAACTTTGATTTGGAAGTTTTCATCTATGCTATGATGTGTTGGCAAAATTATCTCTTCAGTGAGAAGTTTGTTGTTTACATAGACCAAAATCACCTATGATGCATATTCTCTCACTGGGATCTCAATTTCATGCATATAAATTGGGTAGAGTACCTGTATAAATTCAAATTTGAGATGAAATAGACTCTAGGAAAAGGTAATATCATTGTATATGCTCTTAGCAGAAAAACACTAGAGATACTTGGGCTTGGTGAATGGAAATCATTGGAGAAATTATGTCTTATGAATTTTTTGAAGGAATAGATTTTGGATGAATTTTTGGATTTATGATTCATCAAATGTGTGACATTAGTCACCATGTATTCATCAGTGGATTGAGTAAAGATTGTCCAAGAGTCATATCTTGAGTGTGTGGTGATGTGAGAATGAATGGTAGGCAGTGACCCAATTCCAAGATGTATAATAGATGATGACGACATATTCAACATACATGGAAGGATTTCCATGTCAGATTCCTTGAGAGATGAGTTAATGAGAGACTCTCTTGTTTTTAATGGTAAGTGAATTTAGGGTCGATGAAGATGTACCACAATATATGATGTCACTTTTGGTGGCCTAGTATAAAGAGAGACATTGCTAGTTTTGTTTCATGATGTCTTTCCTATTGAGGGTAAAAATTGAGAATTAATATCATGGATGTTTGTTTCATATACTTTTGGTGTCAGTGTGTAAGTAAGATGAAATTGTGATGGACTTCGTGATGGGGTTACCTAGAACCCCTTGGATCCATGATATAGTTTGGGTGATAAATGATCGACTGATGAAAGTTTCTCACTTCTTGCTATTTTGTGAGACTCACTCAATAGATGTGCTAGTAAATTTATATGTATGGTAGATTTTATTCTTCTATGAAGTTCCCTAAATTATTCTATCTAATAAATATAGGCATTTTAAATCATGATTTTGGTATATCTTACATAAGTATTTGGACAATCAATTGAAACATTGTATAATGTATCATCTACAGACCAATGGTCAGTTAGATTGGATGTTCTAAATTTTAGAGGATATGCTATGGGAATGCATCCTAAATTTTGGTGGTGTTTGGGATGATTATCTGTCCTTGGTTGGGTTTGTGTATGACAACAAATTTTAGGCTTTTATTCATATGGAACCCTTTGAGGATCTTTATAGTCAGTTGTTTCCTTCAAAACTATGTTGACATGAGGTAGGTGAGGCGGCTGTGGTGGGGCCAATATTGGTATAGGATACCTCTAAGAGAGTGCAGTAGATCAGGTAGTGGTTGACCACCACTCAAAGTAGGAAAGGTTCATATACTAGATATAGTAGACAACCCTAGGATTTCTCTATTGTCGACATAGTTTTCTTGAAGGTGACTCCTTTGTTAGGGCATCGATGTTTGTATAAGCAAGGAAAACCTTCTCTAAGATTTTTTGGACTCTTCAATATTTTTAGCGAATCAAGATTGTTGATTGCTATCTAGACCTTTCTCATTGTTATTGAGTTATGTGTAATGTGTTTCATGTGTCCCAGCTCTAGAGGTTCATCCACGATCCAACTCATGTGATCAACTGCAAGGATGTTGAGATATATCTTGACACATCATATGCGGAACACACAGTGTAGATTATAGACCAGAGTGAGAAGGTGTTGGTGGGGAAGATAGTTCCATTTTTTGGATCCTATAAAATCATGGAAAGATCTAGGAAGAGTATTAGAAGTGAGAGTATGATATTTGGGATTAGTGGCCTAAGATGTTTTAGCATTATTCCTAGAGATTTGTATCGAGGATGAGAAGTATTTATGGAGAAGATTTTAATAGCCTCAAATTTTTTAGGTGTATTATGAGTTGATTTCATCCATTATTCATGTGTTTTGAAATATGAATTAATTTGGATGAGTTTTGGGGGTTTATCTATAGGAATGTAAAAGGTGTATGGTTGCAGCATGGTTTTCTAAACCATGATGAATCTTTAAGAAATCATGTGTCTAGATGTAGGGGAACTTGGGTTGGATCATGGGTATGACACACAATTTGTCAAACTACATAGCCTCACCTAAAAAACTATGAAACATGCTCCAGTTTCCAAGAATATTGTTGGCACATGGTTTGATAAACCATGTGACCAAACCATATGGGTTCCCAAAAGTGGCATTAATCCTCACACAGTTGGTGAAATTTTTTTCAAACCATGTGACCAAACCATGAACATGTGATTTTAATGTATGAAAATCCTCTTTAATAACCATTAATTTCTCATTTTGGCTTGTTATTCTTCCTAAAGGTATCCCCATTAAACCTAGATACTACATATCCTACCCTAAATGTTTTCCTATCCTCCCAATATCAAGACTAGTGGATCTAAGTGTATTGATGTTAGTGAATTAATATATATGATCCACAAACCTCTATTCTTTATTTTTCTTCTAAATATACCCTTATTCCCTTGGGAAGAATCATAGATACAATATTTCATTTCTAGATCTATGGATTATAATTCTATCTAATGATGAATTCTTGGATCATTTCTAGAATTGTGTCCCATATAGAGTGTCTATGATGCCTCATTTGATCAACTTTAATTATAGCATTGTTGGTGGATCTTGAGAGGTATATTAGTGTCAATCCTTCTCCGTTGTCTTGGAATATTCTTGAATATCATTCTATAACCTTGATGTTCTTGAGTTGAGATTATTTATAAGGATACTTATCATGTGGTATTGATTCAATTAGAGCTCAGTGTGACTTTAATATTGTCTCTCAAATGGTTTTAGAGTTTTCAACCGACAATATTTTGGCAAGAAGTCCCATACTATTTAGTGCCCTTATGTACTCTTATTTCCTTGATATGGTTATTTTGTTAGTACAACTTGTTTGACCATACTTGATAGTGATCACATGTGTGTATGTATCCTATGAGACCCTTATACCCCTCCAATGGACAGAAGTCCTTAATTTTTTTTAATTTTGACAATCCACCTTTCAAGGGGTGAGGTGGAACCCTTACAAGGCCCGTAGGCATAAGTATTACATGGCCCGTAGGACATAGAGGAATTAATTTCCCGTAGGCTTCAATCATTACATACAACCCAGACTAACTACTTGGATCTACTCCTCCCTAGCATATTCATCGCGAAATCAGCTCTCCACCTTCGCATGGATGTTAGACTAGGCTTTCCCATGCCTGCACAGGCTTATCCTGATGGTAGGTTCCATACCCTATCATTCTTGCAATCCATTTAGCTTCTGCTATGGTGAAAGCTCCTTGCTCATCCTCCTTCTGGAGATTGTTCCTTGTAGGTTTTCTGGTTTGCATATGAACTTAAGGTAGCCCGGAGGCCTTAAGGTGTCCCGAAGGTCTTAAAGGACTCAGGTACCAAATCGGTGGCTCAAAGGCCCAAACAGGGGAACGGTCCCAGCTACTATAGTGTCAAATAGTACCTTCTACAGTTCTTGCTACATTACCTGCTACAATACTGATACAGTACTGCTAAAGTACCCTCAGAAAATATGCCTCCACATGGATTTGATCCCAGGTCGCCTGGATGCACTTAAGGAGTCCTCACCAACCGGGCTGAGGCTCATGTTCTATGAGACCCTTATATGATGCTTGATTTTATGAGTATGTTTATTTATATTGTTACTGTGTTTGATGTTGATCACATGTTTTGTTTTTGTCTACTAAATTCTCATGATGACTTGATATGTTCTTCCTTTATATGATATTCCATATTGTAAGTAATTACAATGACTTCAAAGTTATTTATTTTTACACTTACAATAGGTGGAACATTATGATATGGTTCTCCCTTAGAGGGGGAGTGCACACAACATGCGTTAACGATAGGTGGAATAATATGATATAGTTATCCCTTAGAGGAGGAGTGCACACAAATTGCATTAACAAAAATGATGGATCTGAACATATGGTAGGTGGATAATGAACTTAAGGAAAAACCCAAGGTAGGGACATTGGGGGTATAACTAACCTATGGCTTGAACCAAGGCATAGAAAATATATGATGGCCTTGAGGCCTGACCTATAAATGAGATGAGGTTTAGCAGTCCTAAGGCCCAACTCATGATTGAGGTAGGATGTGATTACCTTGTGGCCTGATCCAACTCTATGCCTTGAGACCGCTGGGATAAAGTTTTACCATCCATATGGATATCTCTTGGTTAGTTTCTAAATTCTTACCATTATCCTTCCTTCTTGGACCTAAAGAAGGTCTGCCTGTGGCCCATGGTAGCTTAGTTAGCACTTGAGTGCTCAACATATTATTGTTTATGATTTATTACACATTAATTTTTATCGTGGAATACACCTGTTCTACCCATGAACACATGATAAGAATACATTAGTAGTGTCATAATGAGTTTTATTACTCAAACCATTCATGGACATATCTATGAGCATGTTGACTTCATGATTAGGGATCTAGGAATGGAAAGGGGGACCATGATAGATAGAGGAGATATGGAGAATGGAGATGGTAGTGGTACCGGGACGGACCCTAGAGGATTTTCACAGGGATTTATTATCTATATTCTTATACCTTTCATACTATGGTTTGGATTTTCATATTGAGTGTTTGGTATATTTATATGTATAAAATGGGTGACATTTTTTATTACATTATGTTAATTTATCTTCCACTTGATACTTTGGGTTGTTATTTTTATTTATGTTTATGTTGTATGACTATGATTACTGAGGGTATAACCTCCCTAACCTACTCTCAAACCCTCATTTCTAGTCGGTGTCCTCTTTTTTATCTTGAGGCATGCATGAGGTCTTGTGGCATCTCCACTCAAGTACTACTTGGGAAAATCTTGGGTGGGGTGTTGCACTTTTATTTGATAAATTCATTTTATTTTAATTTCAATGCTTTATTTGATTCACAATTAAAACAAATTGCTCTATTATTTTATTATTATAATTTTTATTATTCACACATTTATAATATCTAACGTAGTTTCACTTTTGTTTCATTCTATTTATCATTCACATTCTTTTAATCTTATGTGAGTGTTATCCATTCTTACATGATTCTTTACTATGGTTATGTAATGAACCAAAATTTTATCATAAAAAATTAACTAATTATAATTATGTCATATAGTGTAAATCACATAAAATCACATAGATAACACAATAAAAACTTTATAAATGAAGAATAAATGAAATAATAGGTATTTTTAAAAGTTAAGGAATCTATATTAACAGAATAGTAACTTGACCGTTGGAATAGTAATGTGACCATTAGGAATAGTAATTCATCAAATAGAATAGTAAACTCACCTATGAAAGTATAAATAAAATTTATGTATCTTATAAATGAAAATATGATATATTTATATCATGGTATAAGTAAATATTTTTTTTCAAAATGACAAATTAAGTGATGATATTTTTGTAAGTCATAAATATTTAATTACAATTTAATAATTAATATAATATGCTAAAAGTTTTTTTTTCATAAAATAGATTAATAAATTAATATTTTGTTTTCTTATAATTATAATATAATTTTATGAGACCTTTATTAATTTTTCAAAGTGTCATACAATCAGTTACAATTTTAAAATCGGTATTTTTTCGAATAAATGATGATTTTAATTAAAAATTAAATTTCTCATATTTAGAAAATTATTTTCATAAAATTGAGTCCATTTTTTAATTTTACACATCAAAAAGTGTTTAGGGTTAATTTTTTGTATTTTTCTAAAATAGTAGATTTTTTTGGTGAATAGTGAAATACGGTAATTTATGGTATTTAACAAATACAAGAATTATTGAGTCATGGTTGCGTATGGCTGATTTAATCCCATAATCTCAAAATATCCTTAATTATTTAATATATTTAGTGATAAGGACAAAAATATTTATAGTATTGATCCAAAATAATAAAATAATGAATATAATAATAAAAAACACCCCTCTCCTCCCCAATAAATACCACCCCTCACCACCCCTTCTCCTCACACCTAAAAAGCCTTAAAGCACATAAAAATTCTGAAAAATACTCTTTTAAAGTATCTCCCCCACTTACACGATCTTCTATTATCAATAAAATACCAAAACCAAGTTCCTCATGGAGGTTCTCAAGGACAATAAATTCAAGAGATAAAATCCTCTTTCATTTTCTTATAATTTATTTTCAATTTATTTTATTTTCTTACACTCTTCTCACTTAACTATCCAAAATTTTCCTAATAACTCCATTATATTTTATATATGGGAGTTTAATTGTGTTAATGTAATAATTTATCATCAAATATCTACTCTCTTCCTTTTATTCTAAAAACGAAAACATCATCTATGATGTGTCGATTTAACACAATCATGGATGATGCATTTTAATTTTCCATTAATTCCTTCAAGGATGGGCATAAAACCATTATAATGGTTATTTTTTTAAAAAAAATATATTAAAACTTATTTAATTATCTATAACCAGTATATATAAATTATATTAATTAATAAAACAAAACTAGCACGTGATGATCGAAAAAACTCCAAAATAATCTAAACAATTATCATTAACATTTTATCTAATGAATCATCCTAATATCTAGAAAAAATGATATATAAGTTAATTTTATATTTTTTAAGTTAATTAATAACATATAATTTCAATCATGGATAGCTATTATCATTTTACATGATCTTTCATACATGTATACAAGTGAAGCAATCATGAAAACCAAGTAAACGAACACTCCGTGAATGAAAAAATTGAATCTTATAACTCATCAAAAAGGACAAAAATGAAATAAAATAATATTAAATAAAATAAATTTTTAATAGGTTATTAATTAAATTATTCATGAATGTAATTTCATTATCCTGGACATTAAGTGAAAGTGAAGAACACTTTCAAACATATGGCAAGGGATTCTCTTTGAACCTTTATCTTTTTCTTCAGGTTACACTTTCTCTCTCTCTACCCCAATGTAGTTATTAATTATTCTTATTTAGTACTCATAAGTTCTATTTGTATGTTCCAAACATATGTACCTCTCTTAATTCTTCTTTCTTTTATAGGGAAATACATGTTTTATAAGGTTACCTTCTCGATTCTTTCAAATAAGAAATTCCGATTAAAGGGAACTTCCCAGTTTATTATCCATTTTAAAGTACACTCCATTATATATTTTAAGCCAGAAATATTTTTATAAAAACACTATTTATATAATAAAAATATATCTTAGTTTATTTCAGGTTTATACAGTCAATTATTCTTTTTCCCTTTTAAAATACTATTAAATATTTTTCCTTAAACTACATTAAAGTGACTCAAATGTAAAGTTTCTTAAACACTATTTTTATGTTTTATCTTTAGTTGGACATCATTTACCATTATATATGACTATTTTATCTTATTAATGTCCATGTATTTTTTAAATCCATTCTTTCATGAACATCATTATGATACACCCATTGTTTATGCATTGTGATATGATAATGATACCCATCTCTTTCCATGGGTAACCCTTATGTTTATTCCTTATAATTGATTATTCATGTGGAAAAAATATGCATGAACATGTTAAGATGGGTGAAACCATATAGTACTCTAATGAATTGGGTAATGTTTTAGTCTCATGAGACGCCATGTTGGGATAGAGAGTAAACCTGATTCATTTTATGGGACTTTGTCTGCCATGTGTAATGGTCCTGGAAGTTATCCTTGACTCATGATTATGTCATGTTTTATGTTGTTTCCACATTCCTATGATTCCATGATTACATGATACCTTTTTATACGTGTTATTATTCCTTATGTTTATTCATGTTTCATTATATTTTATCATGTTATGCCTTATAAACCATGTGTTATGATTTATTCTTATGTTTATTCCTTTACTTGGATTTGTAGCTTATCCCTTTTGTTCATGTATTCCCTTGTTATCCTATGTAGATGTAAGTGATCAAATGAATTTAAAATCTCATTATGGAGATTAAATAAAAAATGTTTTTATTTTGGTTTCATTATTTCAAATTATGTACCTAATCCTCTAAAGACACTAGACTTTACAATATCTTGTTTGTATTTCATTGTTAATTATGCTTAAAATCATGTAATAATATGTGTAAATGGCTAGGGATATTATAGTTGATATCAGAGAATGGTATAGTTATTTTTAGATATTAGGACTAGAAAACTTTAGTAATAACCCTAGGGATAATTCTATCACCATAGATAACTTAGATTGAAATTTAGAGAATCACAAGTTAGGATATACTTTTCATTTACAAGTTTATCCTTAAATGTTTAAAGTTGTCTTTTTTATATCCTTATTAGCTAAGTATTCAATCCAGATAATTTTTTTTCTAGGTAATTGTGGAAAATAAGATAAGTATAATCACTTATTTTCACCTTTATATGTAAAATGAAATTTTGAGGTTGAAATTTCATAAGGCGGAAGAATGTAATGATTTAGAATCTAATCATTAGAAATTACCTCATTTTAATTATGTAATATAGTATAAATCATATAAAATCACATATAAAACACAATAAAAACTTTACAAATGAATAATAAATGAAAAAATAGGTATTTCTTGAAGTTAAGGAACCTATACCAATGGAATATTAACTTGATCATTGGAATAGTAATGTGACCATTAGGAATGGTAATTTAGCTAATAGAATAGTAACCTCACCTATGAAAGTATAAATAAAATTTATGTATCATATAAAGAAAAATATGATATGTTTATATCATGGTATAAGTAAATAAATCTTTTAAAAATGATAAATTAACTGATGGTATTTTTATAAGTCGTAAATATTAAATTATAATTTTATAATTAATATAAAGATTTAAAAGAAAATTTATTTTCATGAAATATATCCATAAAATAATATTTTGTTGTCTTATAATTATAACATAATTTTGTGAGACCTCAATTAAATTTTCAAAGTGTCATAAAATTTGTTATAATTTTAAAATCAGTATTTTTTTTGGAATAAATGATGATTTTAATTAAAAATTAAAAATTTCATATTTAGAAAATTATTTTCATAAAATAGAGTCTATTTTTTAATTCTACACATTGAAAAATGTTTAGGGTGACTTTTTTGATTTTTCTAAAATAATTGAAGTTTTGGTAAATAGTGAAATATGGTAATTTACGGTATTTAACAAATACATCAATTATTGAGTCAAGGATGATGTATGGATGATGTAAGCCCATAAATACCACCCCTAACCACCCCTGATCCCCACACCGCCAAAACCTTGAATATTGTTCAAATTCATCCAAATCCTCTTCCCAAGTTTCTCCCCAATGTCTAGGAGCTTTTGGTCTCAATAAAAGACCTAACCCAAGTACCATAAGGAGGTTCTTAAGGGGAATAAATTTAAGAGGTGAAATCCTGTTTTGTTTTCTTTTAATTTCTTTTAAATTTATTTTATTTTCTTATAATCTACTCACATTCCTTTCCAAAAGTGTCATAATAATTAAATTATATTTTATATAATATAATTTTATTTTATTATTGTAATAATCCATCATAAAATCTCTTCTCTCTTCCTTTTATTCTAAAAATGAAAACATCATCCGTATTGTGTCAATTTACCACCATTGTGGATGATGCATTTTCATTTTCCATTAATTCCTTTAAGGATGGTCATAAAAAAAATTATATTGGTTAAAAAATATTTTAAAATTTATATTATAACTTGTTTAGTTTTCTAGAACCAGTATATATACATAATATTTATTAATAAAATAAAACTTGTGCACAATGATTGAAAAAATGCCAAAATAATCTAACAGTTATCATTAACATTTTATCTAATGAATCACTACAGGAAAAATGGGTATTTGCGACGGGGATAAATCCCGTCGCAAATAGCCCCGTTAAAAACTTATTTGCGATGAGGGTATTTGCCCGTCGCAAATAAGTAGCCTTTTGCGACGGGATTGCTTTCCCTGTCGCAAAAGAACTGGCGCGTTTGAGCGCCAAATCGCAGGAAACATATTTGCGACGGGCGGTTATTGCCCGTCGCAAATAACCGGCGGCGGTAAAAGGTATTTGCGACGGGCATATTCCCCCGTCGCAAATAGTATGTCGGCAGGTGGTTATTTGCGACGGGTCCCGTCGCAAATAACTATTTAACCGTTGACCGTAATAAATGATGGCTAAGGTATTTGCGACGGGCACCGTCGCAAATAATATTATTTGTGACGGGTAGCCCGTCGCAAATGGACCCGTCGCAAATAATCTAACCTATAAATACCCCCATCTGTTTTTTTCAATTCATTCTCAAACTCCATCTTCTTCTTCTCTCAAAATTCTAGTTCTAGAGTTGAGCGTTTCTCAAGTTTAATTTTTTTCTTCGGAGTTGATTTTGAAGTTTTCAAGAACTATCAGAGATCAACCTCAGATCAATTTTCAAGGTATTTATATTCATTTTAATTTAATATTTATTTTAAATTTTCTATTAGTTTCAATTATTCTTAATTAGTTGTAATTTAATTATGTTTACATTGTTTTGTTACTTAATAAATTTAAATTATTAGTATTGTTCATAGTTAATGGTAATTAGGAATAATTAGTAATAATTTTTAATAATTAAGAATAAATATTAATAATTAGTAATAAATACAAATAATTAGGAATAATAACATTATTACATTATTAGTATATTTTATTATTAATATTAAAATAATATAATTTTTTATATTATATATACAATTCTCTTTTCATCTGTGTGTTTTCTGTCTCCATATGTATTATTTGTATGTGGAGACAGAAAACACACAGATGAAATGAGAATTGTATATAATATAGAAAATTATATTATTTTAATATTAATAATAAAATATACTAATAATGTTATTATTTCTAATTATTGGTAATTATTCATATAATTACTAATAATTAGAAATAATTACCAATAATTAGCAATATTTAGGAATAATTACCAATAATTAGGAATAATTATCATTAATTAGTAATAATTACCAATAATTACCAATAATTAGGAATAATTACCTATAATTACCGATAATTACCGATAATTAGTAATAATTAGTAATAATTAGGAATAATTTGTAATAATTACCAATAATTACCCATAATTACCGATAATTACCAATAATTAGAAATAACTACCAATAATTAGGAATAATTAACAATAATTAGGAATAATTACCAATAATTAGGAATAATTACCAATAATTACCAATAATTAGTAATAATTACCAATAATTAGTAATAATTAGAAATAATTACTAATAATTACCAATAATTATTAATAACTAGTAATAATTACCAATAATTAGTAATAATTAGTAATAATTAGTAATAATTACCAATAATTAGTAATACTTAACAATAATTAGTAATAATTACCAATAATTAGGAATAATTACCAATAATTATCAATAATTACCGGTAAATAGTAATAAATAGTAATAATTAGTAATAATTAGGAATAATTACCAATAATTAGTAATAATTAGTAATAATTACTAATAATTAGTAATAATTAGTAATAATTAGTAATAATTACCAATAATTAGTAATACTTAACAATAATTAGTAATAATTACCAATAATTAGGAATAATTACCAATAATTACCAATAATTACCGGTAAATAGTAATAAATAGTAATAATTAGGAATAATTACCAATAATTAGTAATAATTAGTAATAATTACGAATAATTAGTAATAATTAGTAATAATTAGTAATAATAACCAATAATTAGTAATAATTAGTAATAATTAGTAATAATTAGTAATAATTGCCAATAATTAGTAATAATTACCAATAATTAGTAATAATTAGTAATAATTAATAATAATTACCAATAATTAGTATTAATTACCAATAATTAGTAATAATTACCAATAATTAGTAATAATTAGTAATAATTAGTAATAATTACCAATAATTAGTAATAATTACCAATAATTAGTAATAATTAGTAATAATTAGTAATAATTAGTAATAATTGACATTAATTAGTAATAATTACCAATAATTAGTAATAATTACCAATAATTAGTAATAATTACCAATAATTACCAATAATTAGTAATAATTAATAATAATTAATAATAATTACCAATAATTAGCAATAATTACCGATAATTACCAATAATTAGTAATAATTAGTACTAATTACCAATAATTAGTAATAATTGGTAATAATTACCATTAATTAGTAATAATTAGTAATAATTAGTAATAATTACCAATAATTAGTAATAATTACCAATAATTAGTAATAATTAGTAATAATTAACAATAAATAGTAATAATTAGTAATAATTAATATTAATTAGTAACAATTAACAATAATTAGTAATAATTAACAATAATTCGTAATAATTAACAATAATTAGTAATAATTACCAATAATTAGTAATAATTACCAATAATTAGTAACAATTAGTATTAATTAGTAATAATTAATATTAATTAGTAATAATTAACAATAATTAGTAATAATTAACAATAATTAGTAATAATTACCAATAATTAGTAATAATTACCAATAATTAGTAATAATTAGTAATAATTAGTAATAATTACCAATAATTAGTAATAATTAGTAATAATTACCAATAATTAGTAATAATTAGTAATAATTAGTAATAATTACCAATAATTAGTAATAATTAGTAATAATTACCAATAATTAGTAATAATTACCAATAATTAGTAATAATTAGTAATAATTAGTAATAATTAGTAATAATTAGAAATAATTACCAATAATTAGTAATAATTACCAATAATTAGTAATAATTAACAATAATTAGTAATAATTACCAATAATTAAGAATAATTACCAATAATTACCAATAATTACCGGTAAATAGTAATAATTACCAATAATTAGTAATAATTAGGAATAATTAACAATAATTAGTAATAATTAACAATATTTAGTAATAATTGACAATAATTAGTAATAATTAACAATAATTAGTAATAATTACCAATAATTAATAATAATTACCAATAATTAGTAATAATTAGTAATAATTAGTAATAATTAATATTAATTAGTAATAATTAACAATAATTAGTAGTAATTAACAATAATTAGTAATAATTACCAATAATTAGTAATAATTACCAATAATTAGTAATAATTACCAATAATTAGTAATAATTACCAATAATTAGTAATAATTAGTAATAACTAGTAATAATTTCCAATAATTAGTAATAATTAGTAATAATTACCAATAATTAGTAATAATTAGTAATAATTTCCAATAATTAGTAATAATTAGTAATAATTACCAATAATTAGTAATAATTACCAATAATTAGTAATAATTAGTAATAATTAGTAATAATTAGTAATAATTAGTAATAATTACCAATAATTAGTAATAATTAACAATAATTAGTAATAATTACCAATAATTAGGAATAATTACCAATAATTACCAATAATTACCGGTAAATAGTAATAATTAGTAATAATTAGTAATAATTAGTAATAATTAGGAATAATTACCAATAATTAGTAATAATTACCAATAATTAGTAATAATTAGTAATAATTAGTAATAATTAATAATAATTATCAATAATTAGTATTAATTACCAATAATTAGTAATAATTACCAATAATTAGTAATAATTAGTAATAATTAGTAATAATTAGTAATAATTACCAATAATTAGTAATAATTACCAATAATATTAGTACTATGAAAATAATAAAAAATTTATATAATATTAAAATTATCAATATTTGTAACAGGTTTTGCTTTATTCTCAGCATATTTAATTCTTAAATGGTCAATTTTTAGGTCTATCTCAATAAAAAGTTTGCGTCAGTCGTGTATGATGTAAACTCTATAATTATCCTAGCTTGAGTGTTTTTTCTAACAAATTATTCAAAACCAGTAATGCTTTTATATTTTATAGAAAAATATGGAACAACGAGGTCGTCAACAATCATTATTAGGGGACCGCATATGGATAAATCAACGTAGAAATCCAAAAAGTTCTGGTTTAAATCCAGTATATGTAGAGGGTGTGGAGACTTTTTTATCATTTGCGGCATCAAATCCAGAATTTGTTTCAGAAGGCAAAATAAAATGCCCTTGCAGAAAATGTGCATTGAGAACGTTTGACACGTTTGAAAAAGTGGGGGAACATCTCTTGCGTTTTGGTTTTCAACCAGATTATGTTTTTTGGTATCAAAACGGTGAACGTAGTTCCAGAGAAGGTGATACCAACTTGATTCTGGATCCATCCTAGTTTCAAGATTTAGTACATGATGTTGCAGGTTCATCTGTTCAACATACATCAAATCCGGCTGATATAGCTTCAAATCCTCAGTTGGCACCGTCTGAATTTTATGAGTTGTTGAGGTCTGCTGAGGATGCATTATATCCTGGCTGTAAGATGAGAAAATTAGAAGCAGTTGCAAAATTTATGGCTATAAAATCAGATAACGGAATGTCAAACACCTGTTTTGACCAGATAGTTTCTTTGCTTAAAACACTGTTACCCGAAGGAAATGTTTTGCCTGCAAATTACTATGAGAGTAAGAGGCTGGTTCGAAATTTGGGACTTACTTGTCAGAAGATTCATGCATGTTCAAATGACTGCATTTTATATTCTGGGGAAAATGAGTCGTTGGATAGTTGTCCCACATGTGGGCAACTGAGATATAAAGAAGGAAAACACGGGAAGTCTGGTTTGATTCCTGTAAAACAGTTGAGATATTTTCCGCTTACACCCAGACTTCAGCGTTTATTCATGTCTAAGAATACAACGACAATGATGTCATGGAATAAAGAGAATATTTCAACCGATAAAAGCTTGAATCATCTAGACGATGGTGATTCATGGAAACATTTTGATAGAGTGCATCCATCCTTTTCTTTAGAATCTATAAATGTTCGACTGGGCCTTTCCACTGATGGTTTCTGTCCATTTAGATCTTATGGTAGTCCATATTCATGTTGCCCTGTTTTTTTAACTCCATACAATTTACCTCCATGGATGTTGATGAAAGAGCCATATATCTTTTTGACTTTACTAATTCCAGGACATCCGAAGAAAAATATTGATGTTTATTTGAAACCATTGATTTATGAATTAAATTTATTGTGGAGTACTGGTGTCAGTACATATGATGTTGAAACGAAACAGAATTTCATACTGAGAGCAGCATTGATGTGGACAATTAGTGACTTCCCGGCTTATGGGATGTTATCTGGCTGGAGTACACATGGTCAGAAATCATGTCCTTACTGTATGGGAGAGAACAAAGCATTTATGCTCATTCATGGAAAGAAACCTTGTTATTTTGACTGTCATCGAAGATTTCTTCCGGCTGATCATCCTTTTCGCAGAAACAGATCTCATTTCAGAAAAAGGAACAGTTGAGAGGGATGGATCTCCAAAAATGTTATCAGGTTCGGAGTTAAAATCAGTTGTATTTTCATTACCTCCCATCACTTTTGGTCCCACAATAAACCAATAGAAAATTTCTGGTTTTGGGAAAGAACACAATTGGATTAAACGAAGCATATTTTGGGATTTGCCATATTGGTATGATTTGTTGGTCCGACACATGTTAGATGTCATGCATATTGAGAAGAACTGTTTTGATAATTTGTTTCATACAGTTTTGGATATGCCAGGAAAGAGAAAAGACAATGTAAATGCACGTTTAGATCTTGCCCAAATTTGCAGGCATTCAAAATTGGAACTGTTTGAGAATGTCAGAATAGAAAGGTTACTGAAACCAAAAGAAACTTATACACTATCTAAAGAAAACCGTTTATTATTTTGTCAGTGGATTGCAGATTTGAGACTTCCAGATGGTTGTGCTTTCAATTTGGGTAGATGTGTAAAGAATGGTCATATTACTGGATTAAAAAGTCATGATTGTCATGTTATAATGGAAATACTTCTACCCATTGGATTAAGAGGTCTGTTGAATTTTGTGATTTGGGATTCCATAACAGACATGTCTCATTTTTTTCGGGAAATTTGTGCGGCTACAGCATATTATGATGCTCTAGGAAAACTTGAAAAAGATGTTGTTGTAATTATATGTAAACTGGAAAAAAAATTTCCGCCGTCTTTCTTGAACTCAATAGAACATTTGATGTTACATTTTACATATGAAGCCAAATGTGGAGGTCCAGTACAGTTTCGATGGATGTACCCATTTGAAAGATGCATGCAAAAATTGAAAAGAAAAGTACGTAACAAAGCATCTGTTGAAGGATATATTGCAGAAGCTTATTTGCAAGAGGAAATATCTTTTTTCTGCTCCCATTATTTTGAATATGAGTATCCTTCAAAACACAACCAAATGGGACAGAACAAGAGGAATATTGATGAAATCCACAATCAATTATCTGTTTTCAACCATCCAGAGCTTGGTTTTGGTGGAGTTTGTGAACGCTGGCTTTCAGATGATGAACATCATAGAGCTCATACATATGTTCTGCTCAACTGTGAAGAGATGACATCAGTTGTACTGTAAGTGTTTATATCACTTATTCTATCATTTATGTTATAGTAAATAACTTTGGTTTTTATAGGTTGTATGATAATCATATCAAGAAACAAATTCCACAAATTACAGCAGTTGCTCTTGAAGAACGTCGACTGAAAAATTTCTCTCCGTGGTTTCAAAAAATGGTAACATAAATTCTTTATCTTTTAGAAACTCATTCAATATATAGTTTACTATATTGATAATTATTTCACAAATTTTCAGGTGTCTCGACATGCTGCTAAAATTGACAAACGGCTGTGCGTATTGAGTAACCCACCTTCCAAACTTGTTAAAACTTATAATGCATATGTGGTGAATGGATTTTGATTTCACACACATGCATATGGGGAATCGAAAAAAACAATGAACAGTGGAGTTAGTTTGAGAGGATCTCATCATAGAGAAAATGAAGTTGACTTTTATGGAATACTTGATGAAATCATTGAACTCTGTTATCTTGGACAACATTACATAACCATGTTCAAATGTCGGTGGTTGGATACAGAGAGAGGCGTGCGTGTTCATCCGACTCATGGAATCATCTATATTAAATGTAAAAGTGTTCTCGCAGTAAATGAACCATTCTTATTGGCTCAACAGGCACATCAAGTTTATTATGCAAAGTACTGTGCTACATCAAGAGACTTGACTGATTGGTGGAGTGTAATAAAAATCAAAATTCGAGACAATCAGTTTAGTCAAAGTGAATGTGCTTTCACTGATGTGAAAAGAATTGAAGTTTTTCAAGAGAGTACTCAAAATCAATCTTTTTTACAAAGAGACATGAGTATCGATGACGACCCCCCACATTTAAGAGTCGGTGATGACGATGATGTTAATGATGTCACATATGAATTTGAAATGGTAAGAGATGAAGCAACTGTAACTCGAATGGATATCGATGATGTTGAGGAGGAATATGAAGATGACATTGACATATATGAAGATGATGATGAAGATGAACACTGATAGAATTCCATGGTATTTATATACAATCATAATATGTATATATGTATATATAATAGTAATTATCAATTATTTGCTAACAACATTAACATTTTCTGTTTCAGATGGACGACGCCACATTTCGTGAGTTGGCGGATGCTGACCTGTCTTTCGATGCGGATGAGTTGCTGGCAGATGACCCTCATCCTGCAGGTGCTCCAGGGAGTACGCGGAGGGGGCGCGGTCTTGCACGATTGATGATTCATGACCCCGTCCCAGAGCGACGTCCACGTCTTGGGTTTGATCCATGCACACAGAGGTGTGATAACCTGTGTGATAACCTGTGGATTTGACTAAGATTTCATTAATCTATTCACATAATAAATGTTTATTATTTTTACAGTTTTCCGCATATAGCAGTTGGACAGGGCAGCGCTATTTTGTGCAACTATTTCTCTCATCCGTGGACCACATGGGAGCAGATTCCCATTGATGTGCAGCTGGCCATGTTCGGCTATTGGTTGGTACATACGTAAATAAATAATTTTTATTTTGAAAATTATTTCATTTCTAACTTGATATTTTGATTTATTTGTAGGTTTTATGGTATCCGATCGAGGATACCATGTGTGACGCCATCCACGAGGCATGGGAGGTGTCCATGCGTGATCGCCTTCGTCAGTTTTTGCACAATTTAAGAAAATCTGCCATGAAGAAAGTAGGAGTGTCAGATTTTGATGAGTCATGTAGAGCACACCGACCAGAGTATATTTCATCCCATGTATGGGATGAATTATGTGCGCACTGGTTGAGTGGTGCCTTTTAGAGGAGATCATCGGTGGGGAGGAAGAATCGGGGGAGACAGGAGGTGACTCATCGAGCTGGGAGTCGTTCTTTTAGTACTCATAGACAGCATCTGGTATGTACATTATTTATAAATATTTTATATAACTATAAATATTAACAGTTTATTTTTTATTCTTATAGGCTGTAGAGCACCCCGATATTACGGAGTACGACGTATATCAGAGGATGTATAGTGATCCTGCTACTGGGGAGCTCAGAGGTGATCGTCAGCATCACATCGTGGTCAGTATTATTTGTTTTCAAGTTTAAAAATTAACTGCATATAATATATTCACAATTTTAATTTTAAATTGAAACTACAGGAGTCATATGAGGCCGCAGCGTCACAAGCCCGGCCTGAGAGTCAGGCCGAGTCATCGGATCAGACCACTGGCCGTCGGTTTGATGAGGCGGCATGGATGCAGGCCACCCAATATGCCTTCAAGAAGGGCCGAGTAGTTGGTATCAGCTCTCGACTGACTCCCGGAGATTATTATGGCAGTGCTGCGATGTCGGCGTCCAGCTCGAGAGGAGCTCGTGCGTCTTCTTCTACTACACAGTATGAGGATCAGTTGCGATCTCAGACTGCACTGATAGAGAGTCTCCGACAGGAGCAGGAGCAGATGCGTCAGTAGCATGATGAGGAGCGTCGACGCCAGCAGCAGCTGTACGAGGGGCAGACGAGTCGGTGGCAGCAGCAGCATCAGGAGCAGATGAAGTACATGCGCCGACTCACTCATGCTTTAGGGATGGAGTTCCCCCACCACCATCTGCAGATCCCCCCCTCCCCCTTCCCCCTACTTCAGATTAGAGTTTGTTTTTATGTTATAAAATTTGTGAAATCAAAATATGATATTTTTTCTATTCGTAGTTTCTGTCTCATTATAAAATATTAATAATATTATATTTTGAAATAACAATATTAATATGAATAATAATATTATTTATATTTTATTATATTAAATTATATATATATATTAAAATTTTATAATATTATAATTTAATTATATTTTTTTGTAATACTTGAATTATTTTAATATTTGAATGTAAAATAATTCTATTATTTTTATATTAATTAAAATAACTTATTAATATTTTTTTATTTATGAATTATAATTCTAATATTATTATAGTAATTAAATCATTTATTAATATTCTATTATTTTTTATTTTTGAATTATAATTCTATTATTATTATATTAATTAAAATAATTTATTAATAAATACTATTTTTATTTGCGAATTATAATTCTATTATTATATTAATTAAAATCATTTATTAATATTTTATTATTTTTTATTTTTGAATTATAATTGGATTATTATTATATTAATTAAAATAATTTATTAATAATTTATTTTTTTATTTTTTTTATAGTATTTGCGACGGGATACTATGCCCGTCGCAAATAGTATTATTATTATATGCATTAAAATAATTTATTAATAGTTTTTTATTTTTTTTAAAATAGTTTTTGCGACGGGCCCCATCACAAAAACTATTTGCGGCGGGCCCGTCGCATCAGGTATTTGCGACGGGGCTCGTCGCCATTACTATTTGAAAAGTTTTTTACAAATATACGGAGTACTATTTGCGACGGGAAGAATCCCCATCGCAAAAAAAGGCTTTAGCGACGGGCCTGTCGCAAATAATTGTTGTTGCGACACTGTTTTCAGCAACGATCCATTTGCGACGGGCCCCCGTCGCAAAAAGCCATTTGCGACGGGATCCTGTCGCAAATGACCCGTCGCAAGAACCTTTTTTTCTAGTAGTGAATCATCCTTATATTTGAAAGAAATTATATATAAGACCATTTAATCTTTTGTAATTTCATTAATAACATATAATTTCAATTATGGATAACTATTCCCATTTTACATGATCTTTCATACATGTATACAAGTGAACCAATCATGAAAACCAAGGAAACAAACTCTCTCAGAAAGACGAAATTAAATCTTATAACTCAACAAAAAGGCCATAAATTAACTTACTAAAATTATAATAAATAAAATACATATTTAAGAGGTTATGAATTAAATTATTAATTAATATTATTTCATTATCCAAGACATTAAGTGCAAGTACAGAACACTTTCAGACATAATATAAGAGATTCTCTCTGAACCTTCATTTTTTCCTTCAGATTATGCTTTCTATATCTCTACCCTAATATAATTCATAATTATTATTATGTATTCTACCTAAATACTGTATATATATTCAAAAAATATGTACCTAGATCGATTCTTATTTCTTTGATGGGTAAATACATGTTTTATAAGGTTTCCTTCTCAATTATTTCCAATAAGTAAGCCTGATTAAGAGAAACTTTCTAGTTTCTTACCCATTTTAAAATACACTCCATAATATATTTTAATCCACCAATATTTTCCTAAAAACACTATTTCTATCATAAAAAACTATCTTATTTCATTTCTAGTTTTATACAAAAATTATGACTTTTCCCTTTTCAAATAATCTTAAATTTTTTCCTTAAACCACACTAAAGTGGATCATTTATAAAGTTTCTTAAACACTCTTTTTATTTTTTCACTTTAGTTGGAAATCATTTTCCATGATCTCCCATGTATTTTTTAAATCCATTATTTCATGAACATCATTTTGATACACAAATTGTTTATGCCCTGTGATATGATAATGATACCTATATCTTTCCATGGGTAACCATTATGTTTATTCCTTATGCTTGATTATTCATGTGGAACACATATGAATGAAAATGTTATGATGGGTGCAACCAAATAGTGATCCAATGCACTGGGTAATGTTTTAGTCTCATGAGAAATATTTTTGGGACAGAGAGTAAATCTGATTCCTTTATGTGACTTTGTTTTCTATGTGTAATGGTCTTGGGAGTTATACTTGACTTATGCTTATATCATGTTGTATATTTTTTCCACATTTTTATGATTCCATGATTACATGAACCCATTTTCTATATGTTATGATTCCTTATGTTTATTCACGTTCCATTAATTTTTATCATGTTATGACTTTTAACCCATATGCTATGATTTATTCCTATGTTTATTCTCTTACTGGGCCTTGTAGATCACCCCTTTTGTTCATGTATTCCCCATGTTATCCTATACATATTTAATATCTCAAATGAAGTTAATATATAATTATAGAGTTTAAATAAAAGTTTTTTTTATTTTGGTTTCATGATTTTTAATTATGTACCTAATCATCTAAAGACACTAGAATTTATGATCCTTGGTTTGTATTTCATGGTTATTTATACTTAAAATCATGTAATAATATGTTTAAAAGGATAGGTCTATTATAAGTTAATCATATATGGGGATTTTAAAGTTTTATCTTAGCTTATGTGGAGCTTTTATTTGTTATTTTCACCTAACGTGAGAATCATTAATTCTAATGCGGGGGTATTTTAACCTGATGTGTTCCATGAATTGTGTGATTTAGTCTTATAAAAGCTGTGTTTCACCTATAATGAGTGTTTAGTTTCACTCTATGCGAGCTATTTTCCTAGAAATTTATTATCATGTACCACATATATTTTGTTGTTCATTCTCACACATAGGGTTTTTTAAATTTATGTGACACATGAGCTTCACCTTACATAGATATTGGATTGGGTTGTTTAATATAAAATATATTTTATATCTCACTGACCATTTAATTTTAGGTTTCCATGTGTCTCTTATGGATATCATTGGACGTGGATTTTTATATCTGATTTGATAATTAACTTCCACATATCCTAGGTTATTACATCACAACCTCATCACTTGAACCTTAATCATCAACCTCGTAGCCCTGTCATGAGGATATTCTTTTCCACATAATCTAGTTTAATACATAAAGTGATAGAGAGCTCAAAAAATATAATATCATCATTAAAGATGGAGTTTTTCATCCATTAAAGAATCATGCACTAGTGTCCTTGTTGATTGAGTGAATTTACAATCTTGAAGCTGGATTCTAGTGGAGATCCTTGGTTGCTATTTTTGAGGATATCTTTTCTCACGCGTTTTAAATGTTTTCATAATAATAGTGGAGAACTTATTTTAAGATTTAGATCAAGTTCTAGTTTATTTCTAAATCTAACTTGCATGTAAGTGTTTCCTGTTTATTTTAGGTCCATTTATACATTTTTTCTTATAGATTTCTTTTTTTTCTTATTTTTTCATTTCTTTTCTCTTTCATATTGTACTTTATTTGAGCATTAATAATATCTAGGATAGGGTTGTGGTCTCACCATGGATGTAGGACCAAACTGGTTCGAACCATTTTATATATTTGCATTATATTTTTTGATTTCTTTCTTATTATTCACTCAACAAATAATTTCTACTTTCACTTTTCTTCTTCTTAATTTTGACTCCATAACTTAAATAATCCAATATGAAATTCAGTGCTTCCTAGCCTATTTTATGATTGTGTATGACTAGATTTTTCATTAATATTAGCATCATATCCTCTTGAAATTTGTGTTAGAATCTTCTAAGTATGAAATTGATAATTTAAATGAAGAGAATGGATTGAACCTTTCAAGTATCAAGATGTGTGTGATCCTAGTCGAGGATAGAATTCATGATGTTCTTCATAGACCTAATAATCCTATAGTTAGTCCACTGATGGATAGGTCATTACCATCTATGTAGATGTATTTATTGAAATTCTAATGTAAGAACATAAATCCATTACACTATATATGGGTGATAAATTCTTGTGTTATGTTACTTATGAAACCCTTGTTGTTGGTATATGGTCTAAATTGTAAGATATGGTGCCCTAAAACGAAACAATTTTTTTACTTTATATTACCAAAATATTTGATTAAAAGAATTTTAGATTACTATAATATTAAATTAAAAGAGTATTCTATTACCAGGATATTAATAAATATCTTATGACATAATGATTATTCTTCTGTATATCATTAATGTGATAATGTCCTTTGAGTATTTATTTCATCAAAAGGTTATAATAATTCCCTACTATAATGATAACCTAAAGATATTATACAATATTCTTAAAACACATGTCTCATAGTGTAAATAATATCTTTTTTATGGGACATGGATGGTGTTTTACTATTAGGCACTAGAGGCTCATGATATATTGAGACATCTTCTTATGAAGTTTTAACTTGGTAAAATCTAACACAGGAGGTTATGAGGATAGACCCACTAATAATAATTCCACTTATTATATATATCATTGGATATTCCTATCTACATATGTGTGTATTGGTCCTTAGACTTGAGATTATTAAAAATGTATATCATAAATCACGTACTTTAATGTATGGACAGAAATAATGACGACATATACTCGCGGCGAGGCAACATATGTTGGGTGCATCATTAGTGATACAAAATTAATTAAATAAGTCAAGAAATGATTTTTCTATTTCAAATTAATAGAAGAATATATATTTGGACTATGGATTGAAATTGAACTGTTTGATTAAATCAATTCCCATGGTAGTTCATTGAAAAGTTCATTTCATAGAGTTAAAGAAATATAAATTAAGCATATAAGTTGATGACATAAGTATACAACCTTCTTAATGATATATTGATAAAAATAAATTTTATTTCACAATAGCTTTCATAGGAAGGTTATTATCATTGTGAAATTAACTTCTTTATCTATATATTCCTTGACATGTTGTTATATGGTGGTCTTGGAATTTTGATAAGTTCATCTAATGAAATTGAGAAAGAGGCATAGAGCCCCCCACTAAGTGTATGAAAAATATCATTAATTTATATTGAATTTAATATTAATAATAAAAATTAATATCATACTGTGGAATAATAATTATCATAATATCATTGATTACATGAATTCAATCACCAGATACTTGAGATCAAAAAAAGTGTGTTTAATATTAAAATAAATATTTATTCATGATATTTTGTGAATATAATATTTATTTACCTCTTATTTATTATTTACAGGGTAATAAATAAATATATATTTATTCACAAGTTTAGTGAATAGATTAATAAAAATATTTATTTAGTTACATGAATATTAAAATAAATATCTATTCAAAAGTTTTGGGAATTTAATATTTATTTATTTATTGAATGAATTTATTTTTTAAAATATTTTATTATTCAAGGTTTGATAATCAATAAGGAGGATTTATAGGTCATGTTTAAGATCTTAAAAAAGTTATATATTTTATTTAATGTGATTTAAATATATATTTATTGATTTATTTTACAAATGATATTTAAATATGCACATTTAAAGTTATAAAATAATAATATTATTAGACACGAGGAAGATGTTAGAGATAATATTTGATAAAGTGGCTTAATAGAATTAAATTTTTTTAACACTAACTATATATTATATTATATATCATTTTATAGATTTGAAGTTTTTTTCACAATGAAAAGACTCTAGAATTCTCTCAATCCATAGAGATAAATCCTTCTCCATCCCTTTCAAAAATAGTGAATAAGAGAAATTATTTGTTAATATCGATGATGATCAACACAAATCACTAGGTTCCTCCATGATAGCACCCCAAACACATAGATTATTATTTAGATTTTTGTGGATCATGTGTGGATACCACTAGGGGAATTATATTTTCGATTCTACACCACATCCCCAAAAGGCCCGAATGCCTTCATTTTTATTGATTTTTGATAACCCCCCTTTAAAGGGATGATGGGGAACCCTTAAAAGGCATGGAGGCTTAGATATTACATTTCTCATAGGCTTAAGAGACATTACATAACGTGAAGGTCTTTGGGAAATCAAACAGACTATAACTACAAGGAACTGCCCCTCCCCAACATCTGCATCGTGATGATAGATCTCCAATTTCACATAGCCGTCTAGCTAAGCTTCCCATTCAAGCACAATCTGGTCCCTATGGTGTATCCATACCCTCTTATTCTTCTAAATCCATTGATTTTTCTCTAGTGAGTGCACCTTCTCTGAATCCTCCTCTGGAGATGCTTCTTTTTTGTAGAGTCTATTTGGAAAAAATGCACTGACCATGTGGCCCTAAGGCCTTAAGGTATCCTAAAGGCCTTAAGGGTATCCTGAAGGCCATGAGGTGGCTCGAAGTCCTTAAGGGTGGCCCGAAATCTTTACTGACCTGAAGTCCTAGGTGGCTCGAAGGCCTTAAGGACTCCAATCCCAAACCGGTGGCCCAAGGTGAATAGTTCGGGCTGCTATAGTACCGAACAGTACCTGCTATAATTCCGGATATAGTACCCGCATAGTACTACTACACTACTTTCTATAGTGCTGCTACAGTACCCCTAGAAATATTCCTCCACCTGGTTTCGAACCTGGGTCTCGTGGATGCACTTAGAGAGACCTCATCAACTGAGCTGATCAATAATGAATAATTATTACGTTCAAAGAAATTCTAGTTTTAGATTAATTATAAATTAAATTTCAAATATCCTATCTTGAAGATTATAATGTTACTTAATCAAGTTATTTGGATTTTATCCATTGGAACTGATGAGAAATTATTATTGGAAAACTACTATTAGAAAAACCACCAACAACCATGGGGATATAGCCATGGGTAGGATGCCCATGGTTTTTGGCTAATGATAGAGCTAATATTTTCATTATTATTCATATTTTTTCAATTATTTTATCCCTTACCATTAATTAATGTGATCTTATTTTCATTATTTTATGATTTTTGGTTATTTTTTAGCTAAAATGTGAAAATTGGTTAATTTTGGAAATTTAGAAGTTTACTGTTGCTTTTGTTTTTTGTGCATAACTTCTAAAATTTTGATCAAATTAAAGTGATTATTTTTTTTAGTATTTCAGTGTTTGTGGGTTACAAATTTTTATTCTATACCAATATACCATTCAAACTCCGACAATCCCAAAAAAATATATCAATGTGAATACTTATTCTGGTCCGTAGAATGAATCCTACCTCATTCAATGAGCCATATATTGGGATAACAACCTAAAAGTGGGATGATTGCAGGTGGTTTAGAAATATGAATATAAGGGTAAAATTCAAACTAGATTTCAAGGAGAAAGTATTTTATTAAGTTCACTATTGAATCAGTAAAAGTGGGGTTGGTGGACTAGTATTCGGGGGCCGGAAAAAGTTAGTTATACTAAGCCCGACATAACTTATTTTACACGGCTCCAAATTATTTGAAATTTAAATGGTAGTTATCCAAATCCATTTTTATCATCTTATAATAAGGGACCTAGACATTTTTCAGGAATCTAGTGGGCAGAACAGAAGCAAACTTTTGGTGGACAGATTCTGGAGGAGAAAATTTTCTATTATTTGTTTTCTCTCTTTTGTTCTTCTTAGTTTTTTAATGAATCATTCTTCCCCATTATTCCCAGTTAACCTTACCATGGAGGGGTAAAAATTCTGTGTGATTGGGGAAGAATTTTTTTTCTTTTTTAATTCATGATTTCATGCACTTAATGTTTTAATATCCTTTTCTCTCTTCTGTGAAACCGGTTTCAATTTCTTATAATGATTTTTATTATCTTTCATGATTGTATTTGATTTTAGATTAGGTTGTTTTTATTTCTTATGTCAATGATAAATATCTCCCTCCACTAGGTTCTGGTCTATATATTATGGAATAGATTAGGTCTTAGTGGTTAAGTACTCGACAATCACCAATACGTGTGGGAGGGGTAGTGAAAATTTTGTTTGTTTGGAATAAAAAAGACCTGATTGGAAATTTCCTAAGTCAATTGGGGGTATTTTCTATAACTCTATTACACATTGGAAGAAGAGTAGACCAGTATGTGATTTTAGTAAGGTTTATTCTCACCATTACTATTTTACCAAGGGAGTGAGAAGAAGTGATTGTGAATTCTCACTTTTATTGACTTAACAAAAGAGAATTAGATAAATTAGAACCATGATAGAATTCTAATTGGAGAACCAAACCTAACCTGATCACCCTTATCATATAATAGTTTTAATCACTTTTTTTTCAAAATTTTCTCAAAATTTTTCTTAAATTGTTTTCCTTTTTTAGTTTATTTTCTTTTCAAAATGAAACAACTTCAAAAATCCCCCATTTTCCCTCTAATTAAAGGCGAAAGCTTATTTGTTGAGTGTTTCTATCTGGAGACAACCTAGGTTAACCAATTTAATAAATTTTAACATAGAAAGTAGTTTTTTTTCCACACCCCATTATAGTAATGTGTCAAAACTTATCGTCGTTTCTGAGGAGGCAATGGCAACAATCTAATTGAAAATAATTGACTATTTTCATATAAAAAAACCGTAATTTTTTTCCATGATGTTTTAAAATGATTATTTATTTAATTAATGTAAAAATTACTCACAAGTGGAAAAAGAATATGATATTGGTTATAATTTAGTTTAGATGCAATAACTTTTAAAATATATAGAACAAATGGAGAGAAAAGTAGAACTAGAATTTGAATATGTCCGCGTATTTATAGAGAAACCATAACCTAAGCATGAACTTGAGGAGGATAAGATGGAAGAATTTCCTACTCATCTACATGTGGGAGATCAAAAATATATAGATGGATTCTGGAATGAGTGTGAATAACTACTTGATCCCCCTATTCCTTAGAAATTAGAAGAACCATAACCATTGAAGGAAGACACCACCAAATAGGTGGAATTTGAAGAAAAGATGGAGGATCCTGAATAAATACCTTTATCTTGTGAAATAAAACTACAAGAGGCACCTCCCACTTAAGAATCAATTGAAGCCAAACAAACTTAGGGAGATAATCTTTTATAAAAATCTTTTCATTATAATTTTATTAAAATAGAATTGATTATTACCCCTCCTTGTTTTAAATTTTTAGATTCAGACAACAATTGTATTGCCTTAGTAGATGAATATGAAAAAGAATATTCACCTGATGAGGAACATATAGAGCTCCCTAAACTTGTTGAACACTTATTGGATAGATTTAAAGAGGAGACCAAATTGGACTTGACTGAGGAAAAAGAGACACAATCCTTTTTACATTGAAAGGGAAGAATTTAATATTGATTCATCCTATTTTAATTTTATTCAAATATAATTACACTCTGATTATCCCATTGAATATTATTTTTATGCAACATACTTTGATAATATATTGGATAATGAAGAATAAGTTGTGAAAGTTGAAACCAAGAAAGGGGAGGACTCATTATTTATCCTAACCACACCATACATGATGCATCTAATTTACTTGGGGGTGGATTTGGTACACTATATCCATGGTGTCATCAACAAAAAGGGATAAGTGGAAGATAGAAAGAAGAAGTGTTGGTGGTTCATCTCAAATAAACTCCACCCATCATAAGATTGGGCATAAACAACTGAAACTTCCCATATGAAGGCATTCAAAACCTAGGTCCAACTTTAGAGATTAAATAAAGATCTATCCTTATTTTATAACTATATTTATATTTTATTTTATTGTAATAAATTTATTATTTTATTTTCTCTACTTTAGGTTGTAGGTTTTTATTGTGAAATACTTAGGATATTAACTCAATGTTGCACTACCAATAAGTCAGGTTGTACATCTCCTTTACACTTTCTTGTTTCTTGTGATTCCATATAAAAAATTACTTACAAGTTAAATATATTTTAATGCATCACAGACACTGTATAATTTATGTGTGGGGGAGGGAACCTTTTTACTTTAAGAATTTCAAATTTTTATTTTTGTTTTTTCGGAAAATAAAGGTTTACTTTTTAAATGTTTGTGTGTTTCTTTTTTATTTTTTGCGTGTTTTTTAAAATTTTGAGCTGAAATGATTATAATTTCCATTTTAAAAACCCATTTCAATGAGTGAACCAATTTATTACATGAAACTGAGCTTAAATGAATGCTGAAATTGACTTTGTTTTAAGTTCAAATTTTTGGAAATTTTAAGAAAAGTACTCTATTTTTTGAATCCCATACTCCATCTCACTATCTTTATCATTGAAATAAATTTCCCGTGAGGATTTTAAACCTATTTTTCATATTATTTTCATTCAAATCACTTATTTATAGAACCAAACCATGCTTCTTTTAACCAGAATTTGATTTATTTTTATCAAAACTTGAGGGTTTTAGGTACTTGTGTTTTAAATTATTGAGGAATTTCGTTGGTTTTAAAACCCCATTTTCAATAAAATTCTTTTTTATTATGGCATACCTAGAAAATTTAATCCTTATATCCCTTAGAATCCATAAAAACCTATTAGGTTAACCACATTACAAGCTGAATTTCCCTATCCAACCTGCTCTTGATGTGAAATTCCATAATCTATTTGAACTTGAGTGTGGGGAAAGCTATCATGTGTTGTGATAATTTATTTGGTGATACTTTGGGTGGAAATTAAAATTTTTAAGAGATGATTTTTATTCTGCAAAAAATTATTCATGTATGAGAATCTGTGCCTTTCTAGATCTTCCAAAGGAAAAAATTTGTTCCTATTTGGAGCTTTCGAGAAAAAGTATTTTTGAGAAAATTGAATTTTTTTTTCTGATAAAATGATGAATGGTGTGAACTTTCCTTGAGTTTTCATGATTATGGAGATAATTTTCTGCTAAGGGGAGTTATGTGGATATCATAATTGAGTTAAAATTAGAATAATGTAATTTTTCTTCAAAAATAGAAAAATCCTCCTCATACAACCTCAAAATTTTTTACATCTAAATCCTTCCAAATGATAGCCATATAACAACCCTGAAAATTAATAATGATAAAAACATTTTATTAACTCACATTGGGTGTAGATTTAGTAATTTATGAAGCCTATGGTGACCCTTTCATTAGTTTGGATGAGAAAGACATTGTTGAAAATCGACATTTGTGTGATAAGAGAAAATGAATGTGAGGTAAGTGTTTTTTGTGAATGGGAGGATAAATGAAGTAGAAATATATTGAATTATATGAATGGAGAACTTGAAATATATTTTGTAATGATTAATGATATCTTTTGTTTCTTGGTTTTAAATTTGTGGATCTCATGGATATGTGTTTTAAATTTGCTTTGATTTGATTTTGATGCTTTCTTTTCCAAGATTCCAAGTAATAAGTGTGGGGAATTGATTGTGATAATATTTTCATTATTATTCATATGTTTTTAAATTATTTAACCCCTTATAATTAATCAATGAGAGCTGATTTGCATCATTTTATTATTTTTGGTGAGTTTTGAGCTAAAATGTGAAATTTGTTAATTCTGGAAATTTAAATGTTTTCTGTTGATTCTGTTTTTAGAGAATAAATTCAACAATTTTGATCTACTTTAATTGATTAATTTTTATACTTCCACTATTTTGGGTTAAAAATTATTCTTCTGAACCAAGAGCCCATTTGAACTCCCACATGCCCAAAAAATATATATCAATGTGAAAACTTATTCTGGTCGGCAGAATGCACCCTACCTCATTCAATGATCCATATCTAGAGATAAAAACCTCCAAATGGTATGATTTTAGATGGGTTATAAATACGACTCAAAGGAAAATATTCATAGTAAATTTCACGGATAAAGGATTTCACTAAGGTCTCTATTAAACAAGTCAAAGTGGGGTTGGTGGAATAGTGTTCAGTGGCTATAAAAAGATAGTTCTATTAAGGCAGCCACAAATTATTTTAAACTAATCCAAATGATTTTTAAATTTTAATGGTAGATATAAAACTACATTTTTAACATGTTATAAGGATCCTTGGAATGTTTCGGCCTTCTAGTGGGTAGAACAAAAGAAAACTTCTGGTGGATATATTCTGTAGGAGTAAATTTTTTATTATTTGTTTTCTCTATTTTGTTATTATTAGTTTTGTAATGAATTATTCTTACCCATTATTCATAGTTACCCTTAACATGGTGGTATAAAACTTCTATGTTATTGGGGAAGGATAGTCTTTCTATTTTTTAATCCATGAGTTCATGTACTTAATGTTTTAAGATCCTTTTCTCTCTTCTATGAAATCAGTTTCAATTTCTTATAATGGGTTTTATTATCATGTTAAATTGTATTTGATTTTAGATTATATTGTTTTTATTTCTTGGTTAAATGATAAATATCTCACTCCACTAGGTTCTGGTCTATATACGATGGAATAGATCCGGTCTTAGTGGTTAATTAATTGACAATCACCAGTATGATTGGGAGGGGTATTGAACATTCTTGATTGTTTGGGATAAACAGGACCTGATTGGAAATTTCCTAAGTCAATTGGGGGTATTTGATACAAATATATCACACATTGGAAAAATTGTATACCAATATGATATTTTAGTAAGTTTTATTCCCACCATTACTATTTGACCAAGGGAGTGAAGAGAAGTGATTGTGGATGATCACTTTTATCGACATAGAATAAGAGAATTGAATAAATTAGAACTATGATAGAATTACAATTGGAGAACCAAACCTAACCCGATCACCCTTATCATATAATAGTTTCAATCACTTTTTTTAAATTGTTATCAATATTTTTCATATTTTTTTCCTTTGTTTAGTTTCTTTTCTTTTCAAAATCAATCAATTTCAAAAAACCTTCATTTTACCTCTAATTAAAGGTGAAAGTTTTATTATTGAGAGCTCCTCTATGGATACAACCTTGGTGAACCACTTTAATATATTTTAACATAGAAAGTAATTTATTTGCAAACCCCACTACAAGAATGTGTTATCCAACCTATAAAACATAGTCAAAATAACCATGGATATAGAACCTTTATTACCACTAGAAATCCCACCCTTGGAAATAGACACCTGTAGACATGACCTATAGCCACAGGCACTGTCACCCTTAAAAATAAGGTGTTGTGAGAAAGTCATGCCTTGTGTGGGAAGAGTGTAGAGAATTCATGAGAATAAAATTTCTCCACGATCATGGTTGATCACGGTGGAAGCCTCATGGGGGACACAAGTACCACCAATGGTGTAATTGACCATGGAAGAATCTCCATAGGGGGCACAATTACCTTCATATGTGTGACTATCCATGGCAGAATACTTGAGAAGGGAATGACTACTTCCACAATCATAACTAACTATGGTAGAAGTTCTATAGGGTCCATGAAAACTACAACGAGCACAAATTACCATGGAGGCATCCCCATGGGGGTAATGACTACCACCACAAGTAGCCACACCGATGGATGAAGATCCACAAGGTCACTACTACCCCCACAGGTAGTTGTGCCCATGGAAGAAGCCTCGTGAGGGCCACACTTATCGCCACGGGTGTAACTGCCCATGGAAGAAGCCCCATGTGGATCCAAATTAAAAATATTATAATTAATATAATAATTATAATAATATATATTTATTTTTTTTAAATATATTTATATGTATATATTTATATATGTATATACATAAATGTTGACATGGGTTTGTGGTTGAGTATATTTAAGTTTAATCAGGGTGTATACCTAGGCATGATATAGGTTCACTGAGAGGGGGGAGGTGAATTAAATAAAAGTATTCCAATATTTTATTTTATGATTTATTATGAAATAAATCATGACCACTTGTTTGAATGAGAGATATCACTAATTAACTCACACACATCGAGGAAAATAATAAACATGGACACTCAATGTACAAGGCTCACTACTCAAAATGAGTAGTTAATCTTTGACATGATCTAGAATAACCTAAGACCATATGATCTACTAGAATCCCCATCATTGATAAAAACAATAAGGTTATATCCTTTACTCACAACAAAAGAAAATCAGCACCACTATCTCCTAATAAGTCTCCTGACCAATATGCACTATTGTCTTGTATTCCATTGAGGTTTATATTATCCTTCTCCTTTGATAATTTTCTCTTAAAAATATAAAGTGCTCCCATAATTATTATCTATATAGAATTGGTGTGTATTATTTTTTATTTATCACCACTTGTCATAATTTTGATAACCACACACACAAACCAATGGTGTCTACTCTTTCTCTTCTTCTTTTTATACTTTCACTGATATAAGTATTTTTCTTTCTTCTATGAACACCACATTGCACACACACTTTTACTCTCACTCTCTAGAATAATACTCTTGATTATTCTACACTTATCTACTAAAATTATTCTATTTGATATAACACACAACATATACTTTTATTCTTTACTCTATATTCATGATAGATCCCTATTTATCATATCTCACACATAGTAGGAATTCATTCACATTTGAATTTAAATTTAAAATTTAAATTCTAAATTTCAACAACCTTTAACCCCTTTTAACTTTTAATGATTCCTTTTGATCCATTGAATCAATCATTATATACTAGTCACCAATGATATGATTAGATACATTATAAATTGAGTTTTATTAGCTCATGAGTCATCAAACGTGACACATCATCCAATCCAAACAAAATATAGAAACTCTATTCTAACCATGACTCCATCTCCCTTAACCATGGCATGTTGTCTGCCATTTTAGAAACTTTTCACTAACCATGGATTTCACCATGAAATATTGTACACTGTTTCAATCTTATTGTTCTTAAATACTTTGAAACTTATCTCAAAATACCATGTACCATGACATATTATTCCCTCATAATTTTCGATAGGAATTATTTTCCTCCTCAATGATATATTACATGGTGTGGAGTTCCCTATTTCAAACCCCAGACAAATTCCAAGTCATTTCACTTCCATGGGAACAAATATACTCAATATTTCATTGAATTATAAAAATAACCACAAAAAAATATACCATAATGCAGTGTTTATAATTTTGATTCCTAGAAAACTTCTCTTACATAGGTCACCATGACTACCTCCATGGTGTGAACTGGTCTTTCGATTTCCAATAAGAGAACTTTTCAACTGAAACACCCATTTTTGAAATCAACTCCTCATTTCATTTCATTGACATGTTCTTTATTTCACCACAGTGCAATTGAAATTTTATACTTAGACCATGACCAAACAAAATTATCATGTATTGAGAAACTTTTCCATTTTCTTTTCCTAGACAATATACACACCCATTTTGCGTATGAGCATGGCATGGTGATGTAACCATCACTTCAAATGCCTTTATTCAACATCAAAACTTCTGTTGTGTTCTTAAAATCATTCTAAAACCATGAAAAAAAAGTTCACCTGAAATGAATCATCATGAAAAACTTGAGTTTGAACATGATTTTTGAGTTGAAAACAAAATATAACATAACAATTATATCTAATTCATCTCTTCTTAACTGTATACTATATTCTTCATGGGTTCAACAATGTACCAAAACAACTCTTGGGACAATAATATTCCATTTTGGATTTTGATGGAAATAAAGCCATATAAATCAATTTCAAACTCATTACACTTAAAAATGAATCATTATTTAATAATTCTAACCATACTTGAGTGAACTCAGTGTAGGAAATAATAACATTGAACAACAATATCATGATATTCATAAACAGTAATTTAGATCCACTTCTTCACAACCCTTGAAACTTATTAACACTAATAACTCTTGATAACACTTATAAATCCACTATATTACAATTATGCATCAAATCCAAATATTATTTCATTTCTTAAAACTATCCCTTGAACTTGTGCATTACAAGTTTCTGTATACATTCTCACGAAACATGTTACAACAATTCACATACTGACTTCATAACTTTCCCCTTTTGAAAAATTTCACTAAATACATGTTACACCTAAATAAATAAATCTATCCCCCATCAAGTAAAACACATATATCTAGATTTAAATCCCCCTATATATTTTTCTCCATATTTGTGAATACATAAGATATAAACAAAAAATACACTTATATTGTCTTTCTTCTCCTTTGAAAACAAAAATCCAAAGAATAAGTGAGGGAGGAAACATATTTTTCATAAATTAACCTTTGATGAATAAAGGATAAGAATTATTATTCAACCTCTATGGTTTTGTATTAAAATACCCCTTTGACTAACCACCACATTGACTAGTTAATTTATTCTTCAACTCCCATTTTAGATTAGGAATACAAATATTCTTCTTGACTTTGAAAAAATGACATGAAAAAGTATCTTTCCTCATGCTTCTCTAAAATTATTCAATTTTAGAACATTTAGATTATTTTAATGAAATATAAAAAACATTCTTTATTTTTATTTATACGATATCTTCTTCTTAAGATCACACTTTTATCCTTCATTTTGAGTAATAATTTTTTGCTCTTTTTTTGGAGTCAAAAATATCCAGAAGATTATAAATAAATTTTTTGTTTTTCTTGTGTGACATATTCTTCTTTATAGTTATATTTATATTATATTAAACATTAAATCATTTATGATCTTTTTTTTAAAGTGTTGACCTAGTAGTATCATGAGACATTATTCGGAAAAATGACTTTTTTGGTCACATATCCCACACACTTAATTAAAATATTTAAAATGGTTCTTAAAATTCACACTATGTTAGTGAATAAAATTTTAATTTTGTTTTAAAGAGTTTTATACCCATACATTTGTGCCTTATATCACTCTTCACAGACTGAAATTCACTTCATATAAACTAAAAACACTTCATCATATGCATGTAGCCTCAATATAACCAGCAATGAACATAAAAGGAAAATACTCTTATTGAACTACTAGACCATCCAAGAGTTGTAATATTCTAAAATTAATCTTTATAAAAGCCTTCATGATATATATTAGATGAAACAAAACTACAAGATAATATAAACATGTTACTATTCATTATAGATATTTTTTTTTCAAAATTTTATCTTCACACACAATAGTATATTTTATTTTAATGTTTGACTTTCCAATATAAATATATTCTAAATAGTCTATACTGGTGTGATTTTCATTACTTCACTCAACATATATTGAGCAACATCCCTTTCTCCGTTAATTACATAATCATTATGAATAATTGTTTGAGATTATTATTGATTATTTCAATCTTTAAGGCTCCCACCAACCTAAAAAGTCTTCTCCCACCTTGATATATATCCCATTTAATGCTTGGAATTATAAAAATCATACCTATTTTTTTTGACATAATCTTTTTTTTCTCTAGAAAATCTAAATTTAGGGATAAAATATTTTCTTTTGGTATGAGACACTTTTCTTTAACCAATTAATTTTTCTTATTATCCTTAGTGTTTAAGTGTTTTACTTATAACGAACCTTCTTGGGTTAACCTCAACCATTACTCGAGCCATATCACCATAAGGCCTGAGGTGAATTCTGGATCTCCCTTAGATGAAAAAAAAATTTAGGGTATTAGAACTGATCAAATGGGAATGGTTTCACCCTCTAAATCCAATAACCACATCATATAGATTCCATCAATAATATTTCATGACCCATTTATAAGTTGGAATACTATGATATCAAATAATATGTTCAAAAAATACAGTAACAAAAAAACAAATAATAACATAAAAATAAAAACTAATAACTCATAAAAATAAATCAATGAGCATGAAAAATACTATGACCAATATCCTCATTAAAAATAAACCCAAAAATTTATCAAGGATAGATAGGTTAATAAAAAACCACAAATATCACTAAGGATTCCAAAAATGCTCCACTAAAAACTCTCCATGTGACCCACAATCATCACTAGATACTATATTAGGAAGGACAATAAGAATAAAGGAGAATCAACATAAGTATTAATTCCATTACCTGCAATAATGAGATCTAGTTTGAAGATAAAATTATAAAACAAATTTTAATGAATTTTTTTTATGAATAATTAGGATTTTAGAAATCAAGTTAGGATCTATAATTAAACATTAACAAGGCATAATTAAGGTATAATTGTGGGTGATATGAAATAACCAACACTATAATACCCAAATGGGGAAAACATGGGTATAATGCATAAAATGGATAATAAGATTAGAATACACACATGGTGTTGTAACATTATGCCTAATGGTTACTAGGACAATCTCAAGGATCACTAGTTGACATACGTGAACTTAACAATTATGGGATCTATCACAATATTACCCAGTCTAAGGTATCCATTATTTTCTCCATTAGGCTAATCGATCCAAAATCACTAGAAAACACATAATCTATACTACTGTATCACCTATATATGTCACCTATATGCACATAAGGTCTCCCGTGTGCCACACTATAATCAAATCAAATTGAAATAATTTATTTAATCACATAAACAATGATATACTCCTTACCATTTATAATAAATTTCATAGAAACACACTTCTCTATTTTGAAACATCATTTAAAAGCTAATTTAAATTCAAAACCCTCTTTGAAACATTTATTCAAATATGTGGTAGATGAAAGACTATTTTTCCAAGAAAATTCAGTGAAAACACCATTTCACTCTTCACATGTTAACAACCACATTGAACAAACACAAAAAACCCTAAAAAATTCATTTCAAACATAATTTACTAAAAAATAAAAGGAAAACTCTAGAGACTTAGGTATTGCAAAGGAAATACATGTTATATAGAGACACCTACCTCAAATATGGGGAGAAATTATTTCATTCTCTTAAACCCATAAGGAATAAATAGGGGTACTAGAAAACCTAAATATCCACAACATTTTTATAAACATCCACCCCCAACCCTAGGTTTAACTCCCCAAGGGTTTCTAGGATCATTCCCTCAAAATAAGATAAAACAAGGTATAAATAGAAGTGGAATGAAGGAGAAATCCAAGATAAAACATGATTATCATATCTCATATTCCTTTTTATAGTCTTGATCCTCATAAAATTTACAAATACCTACTCTAAAATTGGGTATAGAATATAATTTCTTACATTCCCATCAAACTCTAAATTCTTCATAGCATGTCGAGCCAAATTTTATCCTTTTACAATAGGTTTAAAACCTTCAATAACAATATCTAAAATGTATATACCAAATTAAATAAAGTAGAACATCATTCTTTGATTCAAAATATTACAATTTTCTCCACTAAATGTAGGAAATACCTTATTGTCAACCAAATTAATACCATCCATAATAGATGTAAAAACTCAGATCACAACACTAACATGACTAAAACACCTTTGACAAAGAAACTCATATAATTATTCACTTTTAAAATAGAGAGAACAAATAAAGTACTAACTAATATGAAAAAAATTCAAATCAATGAACCTAAAACTTTTAATATTTGGAGGGAACTTGGTTTCTTGGCTTTGATACAAATTGATATACCCAGGCATGGTATAGGTTCACTAGGGGGGACTGAATCAATAAATAGTAGTTCTATATTTACTTTTATTATTTATTATGAAATAAAACTCTATCACTTATTAGAGTGAGAGATCTCACTACTTAACTCAGACACATTGAGGAAAGTAATAAATAACAACACTCAAAGTACAAGGATTCAATACTCAAAATGATTTGTTAATCCTTAGCATGATTTGGAATCACTCAAGACTTTACGATCCATTAGAATCCCAATTATGGTTAAAAAAATAGGGTATATTATTTACTCATGATATAATAAAATAAACATTTTTTTCTCTCAATAATTCTCCAAACCAATAAACACTATTATATTGTCTTCTATGAAGGTATAGTTCAACTTTCTTCTATAACAGTTGTCTCACAATAATATAGAGTGATCCCACACTTATTATCTATATATAACATGTGTAACTTATTTCTTTCTTACTCACCACCTTCCATAATTATTATGATCACATATACAAACCAATGTCATGTACTCTTTATCTTATTATTCTTATAAGTTCACTACAATAAACCTTATTATTTCTTTTGTGTACACAAAAATGCACACACTCTTACATTCTCTCCCTCTAGAATATTCCTCTTGATCAATATATACTTCACTACCATAAGTATTCTATTCAATATAAAACACATCACATACTTTTCTTCTCCACTATATATGAATTCTAGATCTCTGTTCAATATATCTCACACACATAAATACCATCTTCATGTTTGAATTTAAATTTAAATTTTATATTCCAAATTTCTACTACCTTTAACCGATATTAACTTATCCTACTTTTTTTAAGCCATTGTATCATCCATGATCAATTAGTAACAATTGATATTAAAATATACATTAGCAATTGATTTTGAGTTGTTTTTTGTAGAGACCCAAAGCTTTACGTACATGTAAATTACATTAATTTTGAGGAATACTTAATACATAACAAAAACAAACACCCAAGGACCGTAATAGTTTAGTGTCTTTAGAAACTCGGAACAAAATATTATAATCATGGTGAAAGATCTTCAACATCTCCCATAAAGTTCTCCCCTTTTTTTCTTACCTAAAACCTTTATTTATATCTTGGGGAAAAGAAAACATAAAAATGGTGAGCTTAAATTCTAAGTAAGGTTAATCAGGGAGAAAATAATACAAACCATATACATTTGAACTTAAAAACATGAATATAAAGTTTAAACATCAAAATATTGTGTTGTAAAATAAATCTTGGCAGTACATAAGGCATAGATCATAAAAGAACATAAATCATGATAAAATAGCATGGGAATAAAACATTTAATTGTGTAAAACCATTAATCACATGATATGATTTTCATAGTATCCAAGGTATTGTTTCCAAGACCATCATAGTGGACAAAGTCCATTACTAAACCGGGTTTACTTGTCATTCCAGCCCTGTATTACTCAACCAGATTTTACTTGCCTTTCCAGCCATGTCTATATCATGAGATATAAATCTATACCCAATGTATTGGAGGTAGATATAGGTCCCACCCATCTCATAATTAAATAATTCTTCCATGTGACACAAAAAAATCATAAATCATTCATCATTACCCAAAGAATTAAATGGGTTTCATGAACATCATCACATCATGAAATAATCCATATAAAACAAATGAATATAAATTCATCATAAGAAAAATCAAACCATGTAAATAATATAGAAATTATACTTTAAATGTAAACATACTAAATAATGTAATCTTATATGGAAAATAGTTTTGATAAAACACTTGAAATGAATTCTTGAGGAAAATATCATTTCTTTTTCAAAATCATTTTCTTTTCATAAAATGCCATGTAATTTTAAAAGAAAAGGATTTTGTTGAAAATAATCATGAAATCATGTATATTAAGCTTCATGAAAATAAGTCATTATGAAACCGTAAAAATCCTTTCATTCCGTATAAGTTAAAAAAACATTCTCCTCATACTTTTGCCGGAAAAGTCAAAAAGTAACTCATATGGTAAACAAAAGAAAGATTCCTTCCATACCTTGTGGTAAAAGTCATAAAAGGATAAAAATGAATTTAAACATACATGTAATAATAGTAAAAATTTTATGAATAAATTTTTAGAAAACATGGGCATGGATGATAAACATAACCCCAATAAATACTTACGAATAAACAATCTCAGATAAGAATGAGATTGGAATAATTATCTCTTACCTTAGGTCCGATTTCTTCTGTATGTGTTTGAAACTCCTATATAGTGGGTTTAAAAATATTATTAACTTATAAAAGAACCATAATAATATTTATGATATCATATATGATTCACCTTGGTCTTTATATTACCCGTTCATTTGTCAATTCCATGTTAAAGCAACGTTTTGGGTAATAATCGTTTAATTTATCATACGCATTTTGACTTATTGTTCTTGATATTATTACTTATATAATAATTTAATTACTTAAATAATGTAAAAAATTATTTATATATAATATATATTCAGCATGTAAATATATATGATAGATTGATAAATGGACTGAAATACTCCGTTCATGGAGACGGTAGGCCGTACGTACGTATGAACGTTGTTTTCGTTTTCTTGTTGAATTGAATGGAATTAAGAAAATGAAAAATATATGTACATAAATACAGTATTATTATTATGTCATATATTTCATTATTATTAATTATATATACTTTATAATCATTATTGAATGGTTAAATCGATAATGAATCTCATCACATCGTGGAGATGATAATCCGTACGTACGCACGAGCGACGATATCGTTCCCATAATTATTGAATGGTATTGGAGTGGATTATATAATATCTAAGAATTAGTATCATGTTATAATAACCATATATAGTTATTATTTAAAACATTATACCCATCCAATTAAGGTGGTGGTGGAAAATAGATTACACCACGATGTGGAGACGGTATTCTGTATGTACGCACGCGCTATGATTTTTTTTCCGTAGGATGGATAGAAGGTGAAATGAAGTTGTTTCGTATTTATAATAACATTTAGGTATATGAGTGATACTGATATTATTACTTTATAATGGAAACAAATAAATAAGGGGAATTAGAAGAAGAAATAAATTTGAAATAACCGGTAAAGGATATTACCTCTTCTTTGACGCGCCTCTTCTAAACATCCTCTTAGGGAACTAAAGTTGGTATTTGAAGAAGTAAAGAACCTATATTATGTTTCTAGGGAAGTTGAGAAGAGAAATGTATAGGGTTTTTCTAATATTTAAGGCTCAAAATGTTGTGAAGAGGAGAGGGAGGAGGAGCCTTTTTATAAGAGAGGAGAGGGGCACTTTTGGAAACCTCTAAAATATTAATTTATAATAAACTAAAACCCCACCTAAAAACCTCAAAAATGACTCAAATTATAATATTATATGATATAGGGTTTTAATATCATCAACAAATAAAATTTATACATGTTGGGAATTTATTTCAAACCTTATCAACTTGATTTATCCTTATTTAATATATTTAATTTTATTTGTGGTAATAATATTCTAAATTTTAAATTGTTATAAATAATTACTTATGTGTTGTGAATTATCCATAATTGGATAATTTATGACATTTTAGACCATATAAATTTCAATTTAAATTTTTTAAACATTTTTTTTTATTTTTAAACTATTTAATAATATGTTATTTTTATAAAATAACAATAGTGTCAATTTTTACACTATTCATTTATTTGAATTTAAATAAAATCCACACAGAGAATATATTCAAACAAAAATATTTAATAGATTCATAAAATGTCATATTTATCTATAAAATTTGTGTATCACATTAAATAGTTCATATAATATTTATTTTAATATTTTTAAAACCATTTATTTGATATTTCAATCAATAAAATAATTTCTACATCACTATTGTGTAACCATTAATGATAATTATTTAATCCCTAAAAATTCTAAATAAACTTAAATTATGTATATAATTTTATTATATTTCGGGTGACTATATATTTTTTATGTTTTATGAAGTTTATCACTAAATTAAAATTATTACACTTATAAGATATAAGAGAGTGACATGTTGTCACTTTCTTTGGTTTACATCATTTTCATGGTCAAAAGTAAATGAAATGAATCTATTCCTACCATTAGGTGATATGGGTCGACTTTTATTTATCCAATAGAATTTTGGTAGGTTTTAGGATAATTTTAACATCTTAATTTTACCCTTAATTACCCGATTTACCTTTAACTATAGTAAATAAAATTTATCGTAGTTACTATTCATAATGTCTAAAAATAAAAAGTAGCTTGTTAACATAATTTGGACCTACTGATTCTAAATATGGAATCCATTTTTTCAAATTCAAAACATTGAAGTTGTAGTATTTAATTTAAAATTAATCCCACTGTTGAGAAAACGAGTTTTAAAAGTTAAAACATTGTAAAAGATTGAAATGTTTTTATCTATGAATTTAATGTAAAATTAATGATAATGACTTACATTATATTAAATGTTAAAAATATATTCTATTTATAGTTTAATACCATTAAATATTATAATTTAACTATATAAATTATCTTTATGAAAAAAGTTGTTTTTAATTAAAATTTAGCATATTTTTACTATTCATCAAAATATAAAAGTTAACAGAAAAAATAGTAAAAAATTATCCAAAGTAAATTTTTATATACTTATTGAAATGAATAAGTTTATTTTGTCAAATTTAACTCATAAAAAAGTAAAAAAATAGATTTAAAGTGGATGCACCATCAAAAGGCGGCAAAACTGCATTTTTTGAAAAATACAAATTTTACCCGAAAAATTTATTTTGTTCTCTTACCATGTTCTTGATAACGTGTAAGATGAATTATAATGTTATAAAATTTAAAATTTGGTTAATACTATTCATAACGGCTAGTTCATAAGAACAATATATCATTGTTTAGTGAAACTCGATATTGCGTACAACACACGCTATTGAGGAAGATCGCTCTTGCATGCAACATAAGCTAAGAATAGTGTTTGCGTATACTAAAAGATAATATGGTGTTGCGTATAGCGCAAGATAATATTGGTGTAGTGTACAACACAAGACATCAAAGAAATTAAAAATAATATTTCTCATAAAATCTCGGGGTGTTACATTCTACCTCCCTTAAAATGAATTTCTCCCTCAAAATTCCTCGGGGTTATAAATGGTTTACTACTTGAAAGTTTCTTTCATAGAAACCCACATAGTAAAAAGGAATACCAAAACTTAATTTTAAAAACTAAAGTATGAAACGTAATGGTTACCCAAATTAACTCATCACTGGGTTTCCACATAGGAGAACATAGGTGAAAATATGGATATGGAAGAGAAATATAACCATCAAGTTCTGATGGAGAGTGGTAGAGAACAAGGATATGAAAAATCAAAAAATCACAAAGCCATAAATTTGTGACGATCTAAGGTACCATCTGATTCATCGGATATGAGGGTACTCGGACAACATTTTTTGTTTTCAAGATCCTTTCCATAAATTTGAAAATTTTTAATTAGAAGAAATACATACTTGATTTTGGTACAATCTCACTGTTTTTCATTCCTTGAAAAATTTCCACTTCATATCTTAAAGAAATGAAGTTTAATTTGTCATTCATGAAGTGTTAGCAGATCATGTGATAGAATGATGGGTCATTCCATCTGTCTCAAATAAAAGGTTAGAAAAAGTTATTAAATATACATAAGTCCATATATGGTGATATTAATCGTATATGGCTCCAAAAATGGACTTATACCACTTAATAAAATAAAACCAATTTTTACTAACCAGGAACTTATTGTAGGTCAGTGGTAGGCGATAAAGGCCTATCACACTTCGGTTGTGGGTTCGATTCCCGCATACTTGTCCAACGCGACGGGTTGTCGCCCATCCTATGGGTTGTCATTTTTCTAAAACTATACTATTATAACATTTCAGAAATAATATCAAAAAGTTCTATACTTAAACAATACTATCTAATGTCTAACTTAATCCATTCCAATCTTTAGGCTTAACCAAAATACTTCTGTCTAATCTCATAGAATAATGAAAAAGATTACTAGATAGTCTATATAGCTAGCATGTGAATACCATCATTTATCCCCCATATATCATAAGATATATCTTGTTGGTCACATTCAAAACATGTGAATACCTTAATCATGTATTCTTGAAACATGAATTACCATAGAACCTTAGTGAAAACATGAATGTTGTCAAAAGTTAACTCTTTCCACATACCAAAATCCCAAAATTTCTATATACTCAAACCATGATGTCACTTTGTCCTTATATCAGTCATGAGCTCATTAATACTATCAAACATATTATTTTCTCTGTATCCCTTCATTATGCACATATCATCTTCTTTACAAAAATATTTCAATCACTTTTCATAGTTACCAGTACCATAAATTTTTTGAAAACTCCAATAAACCAATACATGGATATTCCAATATTCCACGATACTATAAATGATACCCCACAACACTATTTTATAATCCCGTTACACAAAAACTTAATCATTACACCACTTAGCTGTCAAATTCAACATTTCCAATAGTGATCACATGTGACTTCCCTTTTTCCTTTTCCTTAAGAGGTTGTTGATTTCGATCATCATTAACCCTTGAATTAGGGAATTGGTTATCATAATGCCCCAATTACATGCACTTGTAGCATTGAAGTGTTGGTGGTGCGTTCTCTGTAGTCTTTTCTTTATTCACACCATTAGCTACCTTTTTCCCATTATTTCTACACTCATCTACTTGATGACCTTCTTTTCCACACTTAAACCATTTTTTAGTCCCTTTAAGACAATCTCCACCATGCTTCTTGCCACACTTTGAGCATAAAGAAACATTCGTCTTCTTTTCACCATTGTTTTGATATTTTTCCTTGAACTCCATCTTTCGTTTCTTGTCAAAACCATGAGATGGATATGTAACACCAACTTCTACTTCGACCTTGATAGCACAACACACAATTTCTTCATAGCTACTGAAGTCTCTTATAGCTAATGACCTTCGAATACATGGTTTTAAGCCACTGAATAATTGATCAACTTTACTTTCTAGTTGGATGATAAAGCTAGATGCATACCTTGCAAGCCTTGTAAAATTTTCCTTGTATATACCAATAGATTCATCATCCTTTTTCTTAATCTCAAGGAACTCCTTTTCCATCTTTCTTCGAAGAATACTAGGGAAGTATTTATTGAAAAACAAGTTCTTGAACTCACCCCATTCCATGGATTCAATTTCATCTTGGGGAATTGTATTATTAATTAGAGTCTACCATTTGTCTACTTCACCTTCTAAATAGTAAACAGCCAAAATGAATTTTTCATGTTCCAACCAAAAAAGTATGGAAAATATATTTTCAATGGTACTGATCCATTGTTCAGTAAACGTGGATCAGAAGACCCACTGAAAAGAGGTGGATGTTTCCTCATGAAGGACTCAATAGAATATTTTTCCCTTCTCTGCTCATTTAGAAGTCCATAATGATTCATAGCTTGTGTAAGTATAACAATAATATTTTTCACTCCATTTCCCATAACATTTGGTTGTTTAGGAGGACAATAATTGCATTTCCAAGTGTATCGATCATTAACACGGTTCCTTCGGGTTCCAGCCATTATCTAAAACCCAAAAAGAATAGTGTGGGAGGCAACAATCATACTAGTAAAACAACATAATCAAGGGGGAGTACATTCAATCTCTATAATCTTAGGTTTAATACTAGGTTATTCATGATTGTTATAATAGTTCTAGGACACTAACCTATAATTATACTTAACCTTAGGGAAATCCCCAGACATACCTTAGAAATATCTCTAGGGATCTGACTAAAGCTTTCTCATCCAATTTTCCAAAGGTTAACTAAACCTTTCCTCTGATACCAACTGTAGATACCCAAATCTTGAATTACATGGACATTACATTAATTTTTTGTAATACTTAATACATAACAAAAACAGACACCCAAGGACTGTAATAGTTCAATGTCTTTGGAAACTCGGAACAAAATCTTCTAATCATGGTAAAAGATCTTCAATATCTCCCATAAAGTTATTCCCCTTTTTTTCTTACCTAAAACCTTTATTTATATCCTGGGGAAAATAAAACATAAAAAGGGTGAGCTAAAATGATTAGTAAGGGTAATCATGGAGAAAATAAAATAAACCATATACATTTGAACATAAAAACATGAACATAAAGTTTAAACATCAAAATATTGTGTTGTGAAATAAATCTTGGTAGTACGTAAGGAATAGATCATAAAGGAACATCAATCATGATAAAATAGCATGGTAATAAAACATGTAATTGTGGAAACCAATTAATCACATGATATGATTTCCATAGTATCCAAGGTATTGCTGCCAAGACCATCATAGTGGACAAAGTCCATTACTGAACCGGGTTTTACTTGCCGTTCTAGCCATATCTATCTCATGAGATATAAATATTTACCTAATTAATTGGAGGGAGATATTGGTTCCACCCATCTCATAATGAAATCATTCTTACGTGTTCCACAAAACAATCATAAATCATTCATCATAACCTGAAGAATAAAATTGGTTTCATAAACATCATCCCATCATGACATAATCCATATAAACCAAATGGATATCATTTCATCATAAGAAAAATCAAACCATGTAAATAATAGAGACATTATACTTGAAACATAAACATACTAAATAATGTCATCTTATATGGAAAATAGTTTGGATAAAACACTTAAAATGAATTCTTGAGGAAAATATAATTTCTTCTTCAAAATCATTTTATTTTCACAAAATGCGATGTAATTTTAAAAGAAAAGTATTTTTTTGAAAATAATCATGAAATCATGTAGAGTAAGATTCATAGAAACAAGATTTTATGAAACCGTAAAAATCCGTTCATGCCATATAAGTGAAAAAATACATTCTCCTTGTACTTTTTCTGGAAAAGTCAAAAACTACCTCATATGGTAAACAAAAGAAAGATTCCTTACATACCTTGTGGTAAAAGTTATAAAAGGATAAAAATTAATTTAAACATACATGAAATAATAGTAAACATTTTATGAATATATTTTTAGAAAACATGGACATGGATGATAAACATAACCCCAGTAAATACTTACGAATAAACAATCTCGGATAAGAACGAGATTGGAATAATTATCCCTTACCTTAGGTATGATTTATTATGTATGTGTATGAAACTATTTTATAGTGGTTTTAAACGTATTATAAACTTATAACAGAACCATAATAATATTTATGATGTCATATATGATTCAATTAGGTCTTTATATTACCCATTCATTTGTCAATTCCATGTTAAAGCAACGTCTTGGGTAATAATCATTTCACTTATCGTACGTGTTTGGACTTGTTGTTCTTGATATTATTACTTATATTAGGATTTAATTACTTCTATAATGTAAAAAATTATTTATATATAATATATATTCAGAATATAAATATATATTATAGATCGATAAATGGAATGAAATACACCGTTCATGGAGATGGTAGGTCGTACGTACGCATGAACGCTGTTTTCATTTCCTTATTGAATTGAATGGAATTAAGAAAATGAAACATATATGTACATAAATCCAGTATAATTATTATGTCATATATTTCATTATTATTTATTACATATACTTTATAATCATTCTTGAATGGTTAACATGAAGAATGAATCTCATCGTGTCGTAGAGACGGTAATCTGTACGTATGCACGAGCGGCGATATCTTTCCCATAATTGTTGAATGGTATTGGAGTGGATTATATAATATCTCATAATTAGTATCATGTTATAATAACCATATATAGTTATTCTTTACATCATTATACCCATCCAAGTAAGGTGGTGGTGGAAAATAGATTACACCACGGCGTAGAGACGGTATTCCGTACGTACGCACGCGCGATGATTTTGTTTTCTGTAGGATGGATAGAAGGTGAAATGAGGTTGTTTAATATTTATAATAACATATCATTATATGATTTATACTTATTTTATTACTTTATAATGGAAACAAATAAATAATAAGAAGTAGATGAAGAAATAAATTTGAAAGAATCGGTAAAGGATATTACCTCTTCTTTGATGCACCTCTTCTAAACCTCCTCTTAGGGCACTGAAGTTGGTCTTTGAAGAAGACCCGGACCTCTATTATGTTTCTAAGAAAGTAGAGAAGATAAATGGATAGGTTTTGACCGACATTGAAGGCTCAAAATGTTGTGAAGAGGAGAGGGAGGAGGTTCCCTTTTATAAGAGGGGACAGGGGCACTTTTGGAAACCTCTAAAATATTAATTTATAATAAACTGAAACCCCACATAAAAACCTCCAAAATGACTAAAATTATAATATGATATAATATAGGGTTGCAATATCATCAAATCATAAAATTTAGACATGTTGGGAATTTATTTTAAACCTTATCAACTTGATTTATCCTTATTTAATCTATTTAATTTTTTTTGTGGTAAAAATATTCTAAATTTAAATTGTTATAAATAATTACTTATGTATTGTGAATTGTCCATAATTGGATACTTTATGAAAATTTTGACCATATATATTTCAATTTATAATTTTTAGATATTTTTGTGATTCTTTAACAATTTAATAATATGTTATTTTTATAAAATAACAATAGTGTCAATTTTTACACTATTCATTTATTTGAATTTAAATAAAATCCACACAGAGAATATATTCAAACAAAAATATTTAATAGATTCATAAAATTTCATATTTATCTATAAAATTTGTGTATCACATTAAATAGTTCATATAATATTTATTTTAATATTTTTAAAACCATTTATTTGATATTTCAATCAATAAAATAATTTCTACATCACTATTGTGTAACCATTAATGATAATTATTTAATCCCTAAAAATTCTAAATAAACTTAAATTATGTATATAATTTTATTATATTTCGGGTGACTATTTATTTTCGATGTTTTATGAAGTTTATCACTAAATTAAAATTATTACACTTATAAGATATAAGAGAGTGACATGTTGTCACTTTCTTTGGTTTACATCCTTTTCATGGTCAAAAGTCCATGAAATGAATCTATTATGACCCTTAGGTGATATGGGTCGACTTTTATTCATCCAATAGAATTTTTTCAGGTGTTAGGGTAATTTTATAATTATATTTCTACCCTTAATTACCTGATTTACCTTTAACTATAGTAAATAAAATTTACAGTAGTTACTATTTATAATGTCTAAAAATAAAAAGTAGTATATTAACTTAATTTGGACCTACTGATTCCAAATATGGAATCCATTTTTCCAAATTCAAAACACAGAAGTTGAAGTATTTAATTTAAAATTAATCCTGCTGTTGAGAAAATGAGTTTTAAAAGTTAAAACATTGCAAAAGATTGAATTGTTTTTACCTATGAATTCAATGTAAAATTAATGATAATGAATTGAATTATATTATATGGTAAAAATATATTCTATTTATACTTTAAAACCCTTGAAATTATAATTTAACTATATAAATTATCTTGATGAAATCAGTTGTTTTTAATTGAAATTTAGCATATTTTTACTATTCATAAAAATATGAAATTTAACAGAAAAAAATTTAAAAGCTATCCAAAGTAAATTTTTAAATAATTATTGAAATGAATAAGTTTGTTTTATTTAATTGAACTCATAAAAATGTCAAAAACTAGATTTAAAGTTGGTGTGCCATCAAAAGGTGGCAAAACTGCATTTCTTGAAAAATATTTATTTTACCTGAAAAATTTATTTTGTTATCATACCATGTTCTAGATAATGTGTAAGATGAATTATAATGTTATAAAATTAAAAATTTTGTTAATACTATTCATAATGGCTAGTTTATAAGAACAATATATCATTGTTTAGTGAAACTCGGTATTGCGTACAACACACATTATTGAGGAAAGTCGCTCTTTCATGCAACACAGGCCGAGAATAGTGTTTGCGTATAATACAAGCTATTATGGTATTGCATATAGCATAAGTTAATCTTGGTGTAGCATACAACACAAGACATAAAAGAAATTAAAAATAATATTTCTAATAAAATCTTGGGGTGTTACAGTTTTTGAGTCATCTACTGAGCAACATCATCAAATCCAATCAACATATAAAAAATCTCTTTTGACAATACCTTTTTCTTCCTTCACCAAAACATGTTGTCTACTGTTTCAGTAACTTTTCACTAACCAAAACTTTCCTAAAATAATGTTTTTCATTTCAATCCAACTATTCTGGACTAATCTTGAAAAACCCTATACCACAACATATTATCCACTCATCATTTTAAATAGTAATTATTTTCTTCCACCATGACATTAGCCTTGATGTGGTTCTCCTTGATTTAAACCTCAGACAACTTCCAAGAAGTTTTAATTCCTTGGGAAATAATCTCCTTGATAGTTCAAGGGATTATCCAAATGACCACAAAAAATGAACCATGATGAGGTGTTCACCATTTTTATTCCTCAATAACTTCTCTTACATTCTCACCACAAATCTCTACGTATAATGAACCAGTATCATCATTTTTAATAGGGAAAATTTTCAACTAAAACTCCCACTAAAACTCCCATATCAGAAATAAAATTCCTATTTCCTTGATATGGCATGTTCAAAATTGCACCACTACATAGTAAAACCTTCATAATCATACCAAAACCAACAAAACATTCGTTTTATGATTAACTTCCTAATGTTCTCTTCCCATACCATCTTCATGTCCGTTTCATTTATAACCATCATGTGGTGATGTCACCATAACTTCAAACACCTTTCTTTGACCTAAAAACTTATTCTATGTTCTTCCAATCATTACAAAACCATGAAATAAACTACACCTCAAATGAATAATATTGAAACACCTAATTTTAAATATTATTTATGTGTTAAAAATGAAATACAACATAGTAATCATATCAATTTCATATCTTTTAACATATCAATATATTCTTCATGGGATTAATAATATCTTAAAACAACTTTTGAGATCAACATGAATATTTTTAACTTGGCGAATCATAATTTTTTTTTTCATTATCTATGACCATGATCATAGTGCACGTAGTAATAGGGTCCACATGGACCAACCATCCCATCACCATGAGCACATACCTATGGAAATAGGGTCCACATGGATAGGATGACCTACAACCAAAAACACATTCCCATGGAAATGGGAGACTATTTTCATGGGTGTGACGCCCATGGAAATAGTTATAGTGGAAAAACATTGTGGATATATCCATGATCTATTTCCATGGATCAATTGGCCACATACATAATGCATATGGCTGTATCTATTTTTTTACTTCTGATCAACCCAATTCTATTTCTGTTTCCCAGAACCTTCAAGTGGTATCAAAATAGTCACATTATAATTTATAATTATTTATTATTTGTTTGATCAATTTACATGTTTGTTTGTTAATTTTAATTTATAGTTTTATCATTATTTAATCCAAAAGTCAGGATAACATGACTATTTAGTCTTATGTGACAAGAACATGCCAAAAATAGATAAAGAACACTCAAATATCTCATATAAAGGTGCCAAGGTTGTTGTATATATGACATGGATACATGGAATGTAACAGTAAATTTCCTGGACTATACCCATGGCCAACCACACCTAGAATGATCTATGAAAGTCATGATACACTGTGTTGGGGTTGGTACATGGTTTCATTACACACCACCCATATACCACCAATTAAAACATGGATGTACACATTGTGTAATCCCACATGGAATTGACTCTTTGTTAATCATGAAAATCTATGTGGTCAAAGTATGTTACATAATTACATGCCCTGTATTGACTACCAGTCGAGCGACACTGCAAAATATGAATTACATAATGTGTAGCTATCTATACAAACAATGTAACACGTGATATTCCATGTGAGATACACATCGAATATTTAGTCTCATCATGTGAGTGGATAGAAAAGGATTACATGTCATGTGGATAACTGTATATACCCTGTAATGTGTGACCACTTATGAATGGTACACATAGTGATGGGCATGTCATGTAAGTCAACACATGAATAATTAAAATCATGAGATAACTACATGGTGTGTAATTGGATATACATAATGTGTAATAGGGGTGATTCAACATCAGGTACACACTGATTAATTATTATTTTGTCATGTATAAATAAGTACTTAATAATTATTATCCATGTAATTATAAAACCACACAACATGTAGGGTCATCGTACATGTCAGGTAATTCACATGCAATGCCAACAATACACGCCACATATATTTATGGCATGCCCTGTTGTCATAAAAACCATGCAGAATATGCAATTTGACTCACATAATTACACTCCATGTATATCATGACACGTCGTGTCTACATACATGCTATGTAAGTATACAATACATGATAAGGACCATACATAGTGTAAGTACACACCTTATCACACACCGTGTAAGTATTAAACTCCAGAAATGGATTTAATTAAACATAGAAGGGTACATGCCATATTTACTCTTATACACATTGTGTGTGTGCATTAAATTATAGTACTTAATTTAAACCGACCATGAGGGTGAACATTGTGTGACCCCATCAGCACATGTCATGTACTTAATAATTTTAAATTTATTTTAGAATTATACTGGATGAGAATATTAAGGACTATTTTCATAGATAATGAGGATACAAAATAAATTAATTGATAAGTTGATTAATTTATTAATTCCAATAAATTTATATTAATTAAAATGAATTTAAATGAATGTTTGAAAGTCTAAATGAATAATCGTTGAATGTTGTGATTGATCATGAGCTTGATCAACCTATATATGTATTGGGTTTATTTAATTTAATTATTAATTCTATGAGTTTTGTGATAAATTTATTTTTAAATTAAATATGATGATCTATGTATCATCCCTACCTCCTTTATTATGTATAGTTCTAAGTATCCAAGGTTTATTTTTATAACTCTAAACTCTTCAGTACCCCTCACCTATGAGAAAGTAAGAATTTTTGAAGGATGGAGGTCGTAATAAGAGGATATGGTTTTGGATTTTATTCAAGGTGAAACCAACCAAGAAGATACATAGGTTAATGGAGGACTGTTTCAACTTGATCCAAGGCATGGGATCAAGGATTTATTCCCCTAGTATCAATGTTGGTTTATCTCTAATCGAATAAACTAACCAATATATAAAAATATCATGATCATATCACCTATTTATTTTATTTATTAATGCATGGTTATTTATTTATTTATGTGATACATTGTTTATTTGATTGATTAAACATGATCACATAAAGTAAATAAATTAACAATCATTCTAAGAAAGAATAGAATAAAAGTATTATGGGTAAATTATTTTGTTGATCATGGTTAATTAATTATGTAAAATCTATATAATATTAACAAGCATGTGAAACGTAAAATAAAGTATATCTATATATAAGTTAAAAAAATACCTCAAAGAAAAATATTTAGCCAGATATCACCTTCCACCTTACGCATTGAGATGCAGCTGTAGTTAATGTTTTGGTCTAACCCTAGTCGGGGGCACTTTTCAATTATTTGGGAATCCTAAAAAAATAGATTGGCTTAACCAAATTGGTATTAAGGGTAATAAAAAAAATCTACTTAATAAAATTTAAAAGAAATCGTTGAGGGAATATGAGTTTAGAATTTTAATATCGGGGAGTCCAATCAACAAATCAAGGAACTATGAGTTAATTCAATTGGAAAATAAAGCCTACTTAAATAACTTCAAATAATTTTTATGTTCATAGTATTAATTAGGAGAAGAGGACTATAGATCCTTATCACTAGAATATACAAGATATAATATATTCTGAATCCAATGGCGAGGGATGATAGGATTTGATAAAATAATGATAGACTAATAAAATAAATTTATTATGTCACATCTTGTAATCAAGATAAAGTACTAAAATTTTCTTTTATTTATTATATAATATAACAAGTAAAACCATGGGAACACTGTGATAATTCCTATTAAAATTGTATGTCCTCACCAACAATATTTTTTAGAAGTGGTATAGTTTCTTATATACTAAATTACTATAGGAAAATCTATATTATGTGCCGAAATCCCCTATTTCTGGTCAGTCACCTTAGTGAGAAAGTGAAGGTGAAAAGGGCATCTTCAAAAGATATATAGAGGATGATTCAAATGAGAATTTCATCATGTTATTAGCTAGTTACATAATGATAAAGATGAAATATGAATACAATTATTCATACACCATGAAAACTCATCTCTTGGAACTTGAAAAGGATAAAGAGAGGATAATGATAAATGAGATTGTCACTACACTATACAAGTGTAAACTAGAAGATGAGTACCTAGCTAGTGATATTGACTTAAATATGTTGAACCACATTAATTAGTTATAATTTTTTTTCATCATTATGGATAATAAATTATTCATTAATATCATGTTATCATCCATTACACTAATATTATCCATATTTACTAAGAATTACCAAAGGGACAGTATGGAGAATCCACTCAAGAATATTCTGATCATACTTTTCTAAGAGAATATAGATTGGTGGGAACATGGTTACCTATCAATTACAGTGAACTAAGTCAAGTAAAAGGATAAAAAAGCTATGATAATTTTAGATTCATTTCCATAATGTTCATTAAAGAAGAAAAATATTCATAGGGTGGGAAAAGAGTAGGAGGATATCTGCTTCACATTTGTCAAGAAAGGTGACAAGAAGAGGAAGTACATTTAATTGAAGAAGAAGAAATAATAATTTTCTAATTAAGGTATATTCATTATTTTATATAATATTTTTTATTTCTTAGTCATTAAATACTATATGTAAATCACATATTTTCATAAAGATACTAGAACCATGGAAGTTTATAATGATTACTAGAAGTAAGGTGAACTCTCTAAGTAGTTGAAGGAGGGTGATTACTAAGTAAACTTAGAGGAAGACACAACTTTATATTGATGATTGAATTTATTCTTGTGAAACCATTATTTTATTTTGACTATTACTAAAACATTTATCTTAGCGTCTAATTCTAGACATAATGAGACATTTTTTCATATTTGGAATTAATTTTTTTTACATTATTTAATACTTATTAGTTTAGTTATAATTTAATAACATATGTATAATATATTCAAATAATGATTAATACAAAATATAAGACTCATAAATAGATGTGTAAATATAATTATTTGTTAATTAAAACTAAAATAAATTGTCAAGGATATACCAAGAATGGTGTTCAGAATATATAGATATAATACTCTTAGTTATTTTAATATACATACTTATTAAGTTTAAGATAAATAAAACTTTAGAGATAATAATGTTGCCACAAAGTTTCTAGAGTTAGTTTAACAAGCCTTGTTTGAAATATTTTAAGGATAATCCAGAGGTAGGTTCATTTACTTCATAAGACCCCTTTAGATATTTTAGGAATACAAAGTGAAGTAATGAATACACTTGGTAAAAGTTATAAGATCCTATGGGTGGGTTAATAAAAAAATATATTAAAAAATTATTCATTAATAAATTAAATATATAGTGGATTTATTCCTAAAATCACATTACCTTATACACATCAAAGTGATGATATTTGAAAAAGTTTGGTCCATGATGTGTCTTATAAGTATTTCAAGTCTTCTATAAGTCCTTTTAAGAAATGTTTTGAAAATAGAAACATAATAGATAATAATATTGAAACTTTATTAACTAATGGATATCATATAAGTTATAATATGAAAAGAAATACATTATGTATTACCTTCATGTATTTTGTTGGGAATCTTTTTTGAGAGCTAATTTAAGCAATAAACTTACATCAAGAGAACACTAAGTGTGTCTTAGTTAATTTTCTTAAAAAAACTAATAAGTATATAAATATCCATAAGATATAAAGGTATTATTCAAGTGATTGTGTAACAATATGAGATATTAATATATGATTACCATTAATTAAGTCAATGTGTTTGATAATTTTCTCCACACATGACGCCAAATTTAAATGAAACCATGATATATTTAGCTAAAATATAAATGTTTAAGTGAAACCATTAAAACCTATCCATTTAATTAGTGGTAATGAATAAGAGTATCCTATTTATTAAATTTATGTATAAATAAAATAAATTCTACTTTTAATATGAGTAAAATTCGATTAACTTGCTTTAAATGACTAATAATATCATTTATTATTTAGGAAAGTATTTTTTTTTTGAAAATTACTTTTTCTAAGATATGAATTTCTATTTAAATAAAAACATGATTAATGATAATAAATTATGTCTGATATTAATAAATTTTTAGCACAAATTTATTTAGAAAATGATATGAACTAATAATAATAATAGTTAATATTTGAAAATTTCATTTTCCAATAAAAATAAGATTTCATTATATTTTATGAATTTATTCAAAAATTAAATTTATAATTTTTTAATTTTAAATTAATAAAAATAAAATAAATTTTGAATTCCTTATATACAAATTTACTTGGTATGATTTTTTGAGCATTTTATAAAAAGGAAAATTTTTGTCGAAATATACAGGATTTATGAAAATTATAATTTCTTAGATTTTATCACTATGAAAACACAACCTTTAAGGTTCTAAAAACATTAAAGTAATAAAACATGAAATTCAGAAATGAGATTTTTCATTTTGAAATATTATTTTTAATTATAAAACCTATTCCCAACCTTTTTATAACTAAAGTAAAACGTTACTTTGATATAAAATCTATTTTAGGTATTCTCTTAAAATTAATTATTTTCAAGGATAGGTCTGGTTTTTGATTGAATTTTATGCCTAATAAATTTTATTAAATTAACAATAAATAAATTTATTTATTTAAAATTAGTAAACAAGATAATTTTATCATATATATAAATTTCAAACCATAATAATTTTATTTTCCAAATTTTTTTTAACACATTTAAGTGTTTTTATTTTAAAATTCAATTTATACAGAATTATAAATTTTATTTGAAAAAATTATTTTCAAATTTGAAATTAGAATTATAAAATTAGGTAAATTTTTTAAAATTAATATTTTTCATTAAAATTAATTTCTAAGGTTTAAAAATTATTTATCAAGGTAAAAGCAAGTCTGGGTAAAAGGAAAAACGCTAAAAAAAATCCATAGAAAACTCAAAATTTTCTAAAAAAGTAGTGTTTTAGGTTATTTTATACCCAAAATCCTTTTACTATCATTTTCTCCCATTTTTTGGCCTTTTAAACTTGAATATAAACCTTACATTATTGAAAATTTAAAGGTTACTCCCAAAACTACCATTCCCTTCACTTATAAAAGGGAAAAATCTTCACCACTTAAATAACCACCTCTCATTCAAATTTTTTCCTTGAAAACTTTACATTTTTATCTTAATGGAACCATTTACCATGTTCAAATGCTTCTGGTAACCATTACTTATCATAAGGCTTTTAGTTATAAAGAGATTTCCAAGGAAAATTCAAGTCCCCTATGTGAGTATTATCATATACTTAGTTTTTCTTCATAAATATATTCTTTCAAATTTATTATAACCACACTAATATAATTTTATTATTATAATTTATATTCTTTAATGTTACTATACTAATTTTATTATTATTATTTATTCTTATACCCAATCCATGAAGAAAAACAAAATCGTTGTTCGTGCATTGTATGGACCACCGCCTCCACGATGCAATATGTTTCATTTTCCATAAACGCCTTAAAATTATGGATAAATGGATGGTATTAAAGAATAAATATTATTTTTATGATATAATTATAGTTCTTGTATTATAAAGTTTAGTACTTATTGATGATATGAAAAAGAAATGATCATCATTAATTTAATTGTTTAAAATAAGTGTGCTGAGAGGATAATATTTTATTCAAATTGTGTCATGTTTTCATATCCATTATTTATTATTCTAATTACTTAAAATTTTGATATATCACAACAATAAACACTAAATAAAATTATTATGATTATTTTATAATTATATTACTACAAAACCACCTCATAATCAATCATTAAATCCACGTATTTTTATGTTTGGGTTGGTTTAACCATCTAATTGGATGGTACTATAATTTTATATCATGAATGAATATGGAACATAATTAATGGTATAATATGATATATTTTTTCAAATAATGATATGTTTTTTTTGTGTTCTATAATATTTAATTCATTAATTTAGAAAACACCCTTTAATTGTCAAGAATCACCGAAACATGATTATTATCAATTTCATCTTCAAGGATAAAGACTAAAACACTCATGAATGGAATTTAAAAAATTATATATAATTATAAATAATACCTAATAGTAAATTTAATGATGTATTAATTATGAAATTTGAAATAAGAATAAACACTGTTTCCACTATTATGAAACGACCACAAACGATCAAAACTATTAATACCCAATATACAAAATCAGTATAATTAATGTCAAGAATAACTATTTATGAATATTATGAATAAAAATACACATGTATAAGGTTATGAATTAAGTAATTAATCTAGTTATGTTTGTGATATAGGAGTGTAAAGTATGTTTTTGGAATTTAGGATAAGTTTTAAGAGTTTTCATCTCAATTTCCCTTCATTGAGACAAGTATTGTATTTATGAACCTAATTTAATTTATTCTGTGTATATAATACCTATTTGAGACATAATATCATTAATTATATTTTAATAATAATATTTTATGATAAATTATAGTACCTCTCTTTCAAGTGTTTTATATTCAAATGTTTCTAAAGAAAAAAGTGTTTTCTTGGTCTCAATTCTAATTCTTTGTGACATAATAAATTTTGTGTGCCATTTTTCTTTATATGGTGTATTTAATACACATGGATATATATTTATCATAATATTTATATTTCTTGGGTTTTAATATCCAAATCATGTTACCTTATTCAAGTGTCTTTTGGTTCAATTGTCTCTCCAATAGTGATGATTTTTGGTAACTCAATACTCATTTATTGAGTTATGATCATTATTTGAACTTATTTAATAAAATTTGGGTACATTATACCTTTTGATTATATTATGTGTATTATATAATTTTTTTCTAGTGATATACATTCTTACCACATAATCCATTTAACAAATATTTCTCACTTCTTGAAATATGTTATTTTGAAACTATCTACTTTCTTTCTCTGAATGGATTTTGATCTTGTTATTCATGTATTGAATTATCTGTATACTCATTATTATATATTTTGTGAAAATATTATTTTACATAACTCATATTGGATGATGTTTTCCAAGAAATTATGATATTATATTTACATGAGGAAAAGTATTGGTATTCTGTATGTTGATATTCCAATGCAGATGATTATTGCCAAGCTGACCATATATTGTTTAACTATCCAACATCTTCCTCTAGATGAGTTATGATTAGGTTATCACTTTTATTAACATGGGAAAATTATTTTCATTCTATATGTTTTTATTTCAATATGGATGATTTTTGGAAAGGTTTATTATGTAATGTTTATTCATTTTCTCTTATGGTGAATGGATTGGACATAAACAAGTGTCGTGCGAAGACTAAAATTATATAGACCATCGATGCATCGATAGTCTCATGAGAGAAAATAAGTTTGGGTATTTGGTTTATTCCTACACAATTCATTAATATGTCTTGATTGAGGTCTCAAAGATATGTAAATGTCTTGGAACAAGGTTTTGACAGACGATTTTTGATATCAGACATTATGCATTCCATCGGTATGAGATTAGTATTATTAATATCCATCACTACTGGAATTTAGTCTTTTCCCAATGGTAGTATACCAACGGTTTACTTAAACCATTGGTATAGTGAGCCTTTTCCAACGGTTTAACAAAACTGTTGGCAAAGAGAATTTCGGTGGACCCTTTCCCAACGGTTCACTGGAACCGTTGGGAAAGGGTGCTAAACTCACACATTTCTCAACGGTTCATTGGAACCGTTGGGAAAAACTCACACCTTTCCCAACGGTTCCAGTGAACCGTTGGCAAAGGTTTCCCCCAAATTCCAGATCGCGATCTCCTCTCCCCATTCGGACAGAGCTCTAATCTATTCACCCCGGTGCTCTCACGAACCCCATCCGACTCCACTGCTCTCGCGAATCCGAACACCAGCACCCCCATCCCAACAAGTACACCCCCATACGAATAGGTAAAATTTGACCTCAACCATATTGTTGTAGTTGTTTTAATGAATATATTTTTTCCAAGTGTTGGTGGTTTAATTGATTATTGAAATTAATATCTAAATAGGATATTGTTTGTGTTTGTGAAGACTTCTTTAATGTTTTTGTATTCTATGTTTGGAAGGAGAGTGTTCAAAACATGTAAATCAGAGTTGGGGGAGGCTATCATGAACGTTTACATGTTTTGGATAATGGATTGTGGGAATTATGGATTGTGTTCAAACCAATTTGATATGTTTTGGATAATGGATTGTGGGGGTAGGGGGTGTCCACGAGGGTGGGTGGGTTGTCCACGGGGGTGGGCGGGGGTGTCCACGGGGGTGGGAAAGGCTGTCCACGGGGTGGGCGGGGCTGTCTAGGGGGTGTGGGCTGTCCTGGGGGTCTGGGTGGGGTGTCCTGGTGGGGGAGGGGTGTGTGGGGTGTCCAGGGGGGGTGGTATGTCTAGGTGGTGGTGGTGGGGTTGCAGGGGAGGGGGGTGTGGGCTGTTTGGGAGGGTGGGTGGGGCTATCCAGGGGGGTAAGGGGTGTCCAGGGGGGTACGGGGGTGGGCGGGTTGTCCACAAGGGTGGAAGGGCTATCCACGGGGGTGGTCGGGCTGTCAAGGAGGGGTGGGCGGGCTGTCCAGGGGGGGTGGGTGGGCTGGCCACGGGGGGTAGGGGTGTCTAGGGGGGTGGGAGGGCTATTCAAGGGGGTGGGGGGCTGTCCATAGGGAGAAGGGGTGTGGAGGGGGGTGGGTGGGCTGTCCACGGGGGTGGTTGGGCTGTCTAGGGGGTAGGGGGTGTCCACGGGGGTGGGTGGGGCTGTCCAGGGGGTGTGGGCTATCCTGGGGGTCTGGGTGGGGTGTCCTGGTGGGGGAGGGGTGTGTGGGGTGTCTAGGTGGGGTGGTATGTCTAGGTGGTGGTGGTGGGGTTGCAGGGAAGGGGGGTGTGGGCTATTTGGGAGGGTGGGCGGGGCTATCCAGGGGGGGTACAAGGGTGGGAGGGCTGTCCACAAGGGTGGACAGGCTGTCCACGGGGGTGTTCGGGCTGTCAAGGAGGCGTGGGCGGGCTGTCCAGCGGGGGGTGGGTGGGATGGCCACAGGGGGTAGGGGTGTCCAGGGGGGTGGGTGGGCTATCCAAGGGGGTGGGGGGCTGTCCATAGGGAGAAGGGGTGTCGAGGGGGGTGGGTGGGCTGTCCACGGGGGTGGTTGGACTGTCTAGGGGGTAGGGGGCGTCCACGGGGGTGGGTGGGTTGTCCACGGGGGTGGGTGGGGCTGTCCACGGGGGTGGGAATGGCTATCCACGGGGGTGGGCGGGGCTGTCCAGGGGGTGTGGGTTGTCCTGGGGGTCTGGGTGGGGTGTCCTGGTGGGGGAGGGGTGTGTGGGGTGTCCAGGGGGGTTGGTATGTCTAGGTGGTGGTGGTGGGGTTGCAGGGGAGGGTGGTGTGGGCTGTTTGGGAGGGTGGGCGGGGCTATCCCGGGGGGGGGGGGGTACGGGGTGTCCAGGGGGGTACGGGGGTGGGCGGGCTGTCCACAAGGGTGGACGGGCTGTCCACGGGAGTGGCCGGGCTGTCAAGGAGGGGTGGGCGGGCTGTCCAGGGGGGGTGGGTGGGCTGGCCATAGGGGGTAGGGGTGTCCAGGGGGTGGGCGGGCTATCCAAGGGGGTGGGGGCTGTCCATAGGGAGAAGGGGTGTCGAGGGGGGTGGGTGGGCTGTCCACGGGGGTGGATGGGCTGTCTAGGGGTAGGGGGTGTCCACGGGGGTGGGCTGTCCATGGGGGTGGGCGGGGCTGTCCACGAGGGTGGGAAAGTCTGTCCACGGGGGTGGGCGGGGCTATCCAGGGGGTGTGGGCTGTCCTGGGGGTCTGGGTGGGGTGTCCTGGTGGGGGAGGGGTGTGTGGGGTGTCCAGGGGGGTTGGTATGTCTAGGTGGTGATGGTGGGGTTGCATGGGAGGGGGGTGTGGGCTGTTTGGGAGGGTGGGCGGGGCTATCCCAGGGGGGTACGGGGTGTCCAGGGGGGTACGGGGGTGGGCGGGCTGTCCACAAGGGTGGACGGGCTGTCCACGGGGGTGGCTGGGCTGTCAAGGAGGGGTGGGTGGGCTGTCCAGGGGGGGTGGGTGGGCTGGCCACAGGGGGTGGCCGTGCTCTCACGAACCCCCCATCCGAACATCATCGAACCCCATGGACAACCCACATTTTATCCCAAATTCCATATATTTATACATTATTTTATTATATTATGTCTCAAATTATCTAAAATATGTGTTTGATGTTCTTCACGTGACCTATCATAATTCCTTCTCATAATCTATAGTGATCATGGGAAGATCCCATGCATGATTCATGATCACTTAAATTATTCTGCAGATCATACATAATGGAAGCCTTACAGGATGTGAGATGATTATATCTATGAAATCTACTCAGGTACCTGGTGAGGAAGTGCATATTAATTCAAAAAGGTAAATCGCATATGAGGATACCCTACTAATATGGTTATGGGATGAGGCATGCTCTGATGTGATAACACATTAAGTTCTTGTTGGTTTTACATTTTTTCAATAACACATTAGTATGTTTTTTTAACATGTGTAGTTGATACCATGATTATTTTCTTCCTTTATCGTTTACTTAAATGTATTTTCTATTAAAGTTCAATCCTATTGAATTGTTTATGACAAAATGACTTATATGAATTCTTTTTACAGAATGGACAGAAGTTGGATGTATGAAACCGATTGTATCTCAAGCGATTTTCAAAACAATTCGGAGAGCTTTATAGATTTTTCATTTCACAATGCTTCAGATAGTGGTCGCATACACTGCCCATGTTCCAATTGTGTTGGTAGACCTTGGTTGAGTCATGAAGAAGTCAGCTACCACATAACCAAAAATGGTTTTCAAGCAAACTACTTTGTGTGGTATCACAATGGGGAGAAAATGAAATCTCAAATTGGTGATGATCGAAATGAAAGGTATTGAGTTTGTCTGCTGACTCTATCTCTGAGGAAATAAGATCTTTGGCTTTTGGTCCTAATACCGTGGTTCGTGACTATAAATCAATTGTTATCAATGAGTACAAATTTATTGTCACTGAACGAGCCAAAAACATGAGAACACAACATGATGGTATTATGGTTACTGCCACAACAGATTGTTATTCCAGTGCATCAGATAGTAGACCGCGACTTGAAAATGTGGGTTATTATGGAGTCGTTGAGAAAATAATAATATTTTATTATTACTCTCATGGACGAGTCACAATGATGAAATGTCATTGGTTTGATTCGATGACGAGACATGGCACATTTATTGATGATTGTGGATTTCGAGTAATTAATATGACCCGCACTCTTGCTACCGAAGAACCATATGTGTTGGCATCAATGGCTAAACAAGTTTTTTATGTCAAAGATCAACTTCAACCTGAATTTGGTGTCATAGTTGAAGTAATTCCAAGACATATTTTTGATGATGCTGATGACGGAATTGACACTGTCCCTATTGCCATTGGAACCAATCCATTTATTTCTTTTGATGACTCTAATAGCTCAATTGTCAGAGTTGATTGTGAACCTGAAGTTGTGGTTGGAAATATATAGAATCATTCATCCATGTTCTCAATTATTTTGGTTTACCTAGAGTTGGGTTGTTAAGGTTGGTAATATTCATATTTATTTAGTATTGATCACAAATATGTTTTAGCTGACTTGACCGTTATGTGAATTTTCAATGTTTATTGGTTGCTGTTTTATTTGAATTGCATTTTCTAATTTGGAATTGAACTGTATTCAAACCAAATCAAACAATATTTCTAACTTGGTGAACATTACAACTTGTATGTTTTATTAAATTCATTCAAGCTCTTCTAAAACAATTGATACCTAAATTACCAATGAATCCCCTCATTCCCTCATATATTTAGTTTTTTGGTTTACACATTAATTTTCTTTTTCTAATTAATTACATATTTGTTTTCAAATGCAGGAAATGCAGCCAATTGAAGAGAGACGAAGAAAAAAAATGGCGGAGAACAATCGTCGGATGGAGGAGATGGGCATTCCACCATTTGTGTCTACAGTGAGTACTTTATTTCAAATATATATATATATATATATATATATACAGAATATATAATGTCATGTGATTAATTTTTTTTGTAAACTTTTTTGTAGGATCCACCATTACGTCGACAGTTATTCGACGAGGAGCCTAGTACTGGTCCTAGTACTCAGGCCGGTGGTACGAGGAGGGTTCGTACCAGAGGTGGACGTAGAGCTGTGCGTGCCCGAATAGACCCTGCCCCTCCCACTGACATTTCAGCCTTCCCACATTCTGATCCCGGTGTGTCGTTAGGGACACATGGGGTATTTAGGCCTCCCATGTTTTCGCTACCTTCTACATGTTCTGCCCCATCATTTTCACATCCCATGATGATCCCCACTCCCCAGTCAGCATCAGGTCATACAGCTGTTCCATATTCTTTTCCTTCTACTTCTGTCTCTCCGATCTTTTATATTCCATCGTCTTTGACTCCTGTTCCACCAGAGGGTGTTCCATCAGGTTCTGTGGATCCGGCGCCACTCATTGATCAGACTAGCACATGTATATTTATAAAACCCTAAAAAAATTTTATAGCAATATTTATTTTCATTATAACATGTTTTGATAAAATATTTGTTTTTCTTTCATGACAGATACATCTACTGACAGGAGGCGGGGGCGGGGCCGTACACGCATGCGTTCGGTGTGGAACCGTCGCACACAGGTTATGGTGGAATATAATGAAGACAATCAGATGGTTGAGAAAATAGGGCAGCAATGTTGGAGTTTTCTGGCGACGCTTGCCAAATACTCCGACATCATTCCCGTCAGCCCGCTGTCGTGGAGACATTTTCCACATGAGGTCAAAGATAGAGCTTGGGCAGAGATATGGGTAAAAAAATCTGTTGTATTTAATGCCATGAATTATTTTTGTATTTATATGAATTAATATTTTGATTTCAGCTTCGATTTAATTTTCCTGATGGTGAGGGTGCACGACTGGAACGTCTAAAGGATTTAGGCGAGCTTTGGAGAGCCTACAAGAATGAGCTGTATATTGGATGGCGTGATAGAGTTGGCACTGAGTTAGAGGCGGTACCAGTCGTGGATGATTGTCCTATAGAGCAGTATCGTCAGATGATTACTCATTGGACGAGTACCCAGTTTAAGGTATGAATTACATTTGAGGTATTTAAATAATAACTTTCAAGTTTTGCATTAATATTATCCTTTGCATTATCGAATTTTATTTAGGAATCATTTGGAAAAAATAAAAAAACATTGATGCAAAAAATACCTCCATACACTAGGACGCACGACGATGCCGGATCATGAGAGGCAGCAGGTATGACAATTGTTTATAAGTTTTCTTTACGACTTAAATTTTCTTTTGTTTCCTCAATTATTTAATAATTTTCTAAAGTTTTTATATAAATTTTGTTTTCAATGTCATTGTAGAGGCAAGTACAAAATATTGAAGGACGTGTGCCTCGAGAAAAACTGTTTTGCTCGAGTAGACGAAAAAAGGATGGAAGTGCTATCAATGAAGCGACTCAGCAGTAGATTGTAAGTTTTAATCTGTTGATTTTATATTTTAATATCTATTTTGTAACTTAATAATATATTTATATTTGTAACAGGATGCTTTAGAGGCCCTTGATGCCCAAGAAGTGGACAATTTTGGGCCATCTGATCACTTACATCAGGTGTTGGGAGAGGATCATTCTGGCAGAGTACGCTGCCGACCTAAGATAGCCCCGACGAGGTATTGGCCTGCCTCAGGTACGAGTTGTAGTGCCACCGAGCTGCAGCAAGTTAGGGCACAGGTAGAACAGGCTGAGAAAAGGGCCACAGAGACGATAGAACAGTCTTCTAGGGCAAACAATGCATTTATGAAATTTATTGAAGTTCTACGTCCAACACTTCCAACAGAGGCCAGCCCAGCGATTGATGAATACATGTCGTCGATACATTCTATATATGGTGCACCAGGTGGCAGTTCCAGTGGTGGTCATGCCGATGTCCAGCTTGAAGATGATGATGGCGAGGAGTCTGATGCGGAAGAGGAGGTAGATGAGGAGGGCGAGGAGGAGGGAGAAGGCGAGGAGGAAGGTGCTGTGGAGGTTGAGGACGATGAGGAGGACGATGACGAGGGTGATGATGATGATGATGATGGTGATGGTGATGCTGATGTGGGACATATTGATCCGTTACATTTTTGACTTATATTACTGAGATTTGATGTTTAATCTATTATAGTTGTTGGTTTTATCTAGACTCGTAGTATAGTATTGGAGTTGAGTTATTTTTATATATTGTCTGTTTTTATGGATGTTGTTTTCTTTTAGTGGTTGTGTGTTTGAGAACTCCCTGGACAACCCCCCTCATTCTTGGACCCTGGACAACCCCCCTCCCCCTTGGACCCCGAACACCCCCCAAACACCCCCCGGACAGCCCCGCGGACATCCCCCTGGACAGCCCCCCGTACAGCCCCAACCCTCCACCCTGGACCCCGGATAGCCCCCCGGACAGCCCCCCGGACAGCCCCCCCCACCCCCCCCCTTGGACCCCGGACAACCCCCCAAACACCCCCCGGACAGCCCCCTGAACAACCCCGAACAACCCCCTGAACAACCCCTGAACAACCCCTGAACAGCCCCTGAACAACCCCCTGAACAACCCCCGGACAGCCCCCTGAACAACCCCGGACAACCCCCTGAACAACCCCCAAACACCCCCCGGACAGACCCCACACAGCCCCCCCACCCTCCTCCTTAGTCCCCGGACAGCCCCCCGGACACCCACCGGATAGCCCCCCCGGACAGCCCCCCGGACCGCCCCTCCACCGTCCTTAATTTCATTAGCTCTGAAATGTTTCATATCACGATCAACTAAAATCTAATCCATACTAAATATGATATAAAAATATTCTATATGAATTTCCATAAGATTTTAAGTGAAAACAAAAAGTGACATACGAAAAACTGACCAAACACATTCGAAATGTGTTGATGCTTTAGGAAAACGATCCATGGGTCATATGTGATGTGTACGAATCAACCCCTCCTCAATCCGAGGTGCGGTGTGGTCGGAACAACTCAAAGTGTATGTCTTTTGTTTCAAAAGGACATCATTTTAAGTGAAAAACATCAACTGGCATACGGAAAACCGGCCAAACGCATTCGGATTGTGTTGATACTTTAAGACAACGATCCATGGGTCATTTGAGACGTGTAAGAGTCAACCCCGCCTAAATCCGAGATGCGGTGTGGTCGGGACCACTCTAAGTGACTTTCTTTTGTTTAAAATGGACAGTATTTTAAGTACATACGGAAAACCGACCAAACACATTCGGTTTTTGTTGAAACTTTAGGAGAACGATCCATGGGTCATATGTGACGTGTACGAGTCAACGCCACCTCAATCTGAGGCACAGTGTGGCTGACACCACTCAAAGTGTCTCTATTTTGTTTAAAATGGACTTCATTTTTAGTGAAAACAAAAAATGACATAAGGAAAACCGACCAAACGCATTCGGTTTCTGTTGAAACTTTAGGAGAACAATCCATGGGTCATATGTGACGTGTACGAGTCAATGCCACCTCAATCCGAGGCGCGGTGTGGCCGACACCACTCAAAATGTCTCTATTTTGTTTAAAATGGACAGTATTTTGGCCGTTTATGACACCAGAACTGCGTTGTCGGTCACCGAGGGCACATGGCACGTCCGATTGATGTGCTGTCTGTGCGTAAACGTTATGAATAATAATTAGAATGTTGCACGGTGGTTTCAGGTCAATCCGAGGTCGTCCGCTATGAATTTGACCGTTTGACGCCCGTTTTGGCCGTTTATGAAACCAGAACTGCGTTGTTGGTCACCGCGGGCACACGGAACGTCCGATTGACGTGCTGTCTGCTCGACCACTTCATAAATCACTCACCCGTATTTTTCGTCTGATTTCAGGTCATTCCGACTTCGTTCGGCCCGTTTGGACCCCCCTCACGCGCGTTTACGAAGCGCGTGCATCACTTAAAATACGAATATTGAGCCGTACCGCGCAAACCGCACGTCCGATTGACGTGCCGTCTGCGCGTACACGTCAAGAATAATAATTAGAATGTTGCACGGTGGTTTCAGCTCAATCTGAGGTCGTCCGCTATGAATTTGACCGTTGGACGCCCGTTTTGGCCGTTTATGACACCAGAACTGCGTTGTCAGTCACCGCGGGCACATGGCACGTCTAATTGAAGTGTCGTCTTCTTGACCACTTCAGAAATCACTCACCCGTATTTTTAGTCTGATTTCAGGTCATTCCGACTTCGTTCGGCCCGTTTGGACCCCCCTCACGCGCATTTACGAAGCGCGTGCATCACTTAAAATACGAATATTGAGCCGTACCGCGCAAACCGCACGTCCGATTGACGTTCCGTCTGCGCGTACACGTCGCGAATAATAATTAGAATGTTGCACGGTGCTTTCAGCTCAATCTGAGGTCGTCCTCTATGAATTTGATCGTTGGACGCCCGTTTTGGCCGTTTATGACACCAGAACTGCGTTGTCAGTCACCGCGGACACACGGCACGTCCGATTGACGTGTCGTCTGCTCGACCACTTTAGAAATCACTGTCCCGTATTTGTCGTCTGATTTCAGGCCATTCCGACTTCGTTTGGACCATTTGGACCCCCCTCACGCGCGTTTACGAAGCGCGCGCATCACTGAAAACACAAATATTGAGCCGTACCACGCAAACCGCACGTCCGATTGGCGTTCCGTCTGCGCGTACACGTCACAAATAATAATTATAATGTTTCACGGTGGTTTCAGGTCAATCCGAGGTCGTCCGCTATGAATTTGACCGTTTGACGCCCGTTTTGGCCGTTTATGACACCAGAACTGCGTTGTCGGTCACCGCGGGCACACGGCACATCCAATTGACGTGATGTCTGCTCGACCACTTCATAAATCACTCACCTGTATTTTTTGTCTGATTTCAGGCCATTCCGAAATCGTTCGGCCTGTTTGGACCACCCTCACGCGCGTTTACGAAGCGCGCACATCACTTAAAACACGAATATTGAGCCGTACCACACAAACCGCATGTCCGATTGACGTTCCGTCTACGCGTACACGTCACGAATAATAATTAGAATGTTTCACGGTGGTTTCAGGTCAATCCGAGGTCGTCTGCTATGAATTTGACCGTTTGACGCCCGTTTTGGCCGTTTATGACACCAGAACTGCGTTGTCGGTCACCGCGGGCACACGACACGTCCGATTGACGTGACGTCTGCTCGACCACTTCATAAATCACTCACCCTTATTTGTCGTCTGATTTCAGGCCATTCTGAAATTGTTCGGTCCGTTTGGACCACCCTCACACGCGTTTACGAAGCGCGCGCATCACTTAAAACAAGAATATTGAGCCGTACCGCGCAAACCGCACGTCCGATTAACGTTCCGTCTGCGCGTACACGTCACGAATAATAATTAGAATGTTGCACAGTGGTTTCAGGTCAATCCGAGGTCGTCCGCTATGAATTTGACCGTTTGACGCCCGTTTTGGCCGTTTATGACACCAGAACTGCGTTGTCGGTCACCGCGGGCACACGGCACGTCCGATTGACGTGCAGTCTGATCGACCACTTCATAAATCACTCACCCGTATTTGTCGTCTGATTTCAGGCCATTCCGAAATCGTTCGGCCCATTTGGACCACCCTCACGCGCGTTTACGAAGCGCGCGCATCACTTAAAACACGAATATTGAGCCGTACCGTGCAAACCGCACGTCCGATTGACGTGCCGTATGCACGTACATGTCACGAATAATAATTAGAATGTTTCACGGTGGTTTCAGGTCAATCCTAGGTCGTCCTCTATGAATTTGACCGTTGGACGCCCGTTTTGGCCGTTTATGACACTAGAACTGCGTTGTCGGTCACCGTGGGCACACGGCACGTCCGATTGATGTGCCGTCTTCTCGACCACTTCATAAATCACTCACCCGTATTTTTCGTCTGATTTCAGGCCATTCCGAAATCGTTCGGCCCGTTTGGACCACCCTCACGCGCGTTTACGAAGCGCGCGCATCACTTAAAACACGAATATTGAGCCGTACCGTGCAAACCGCACGTCTGATTGATGTTCCGTCTGCGCGTAAACATCACGAAAAATAATTAGAATGTTTCACGGTGGTTTCAGCTCAATCCGAGGTCGTCCGTTTTGAATTTGACCGTTTGACGCCCGTTTTGGCCGTTTATGACACCAGAACTGCGTTGTCGGTCACCGCGGGCACATGGCACGTCCAATTGACGTTCCGTCTGCTCGACCACTTCAGAAATCACTCACCCGTATTTTTCGTCTGATTTCAGGCCATTCTGACTTTGTTCGGCCCGTTTGGACCCCCCTCACGCGCGTTTACGAAGCGCGCGCATCACTTAAAATACGAATATTGAGCCGTAACACGCAAACCGCACGTATGATTGACGTGCCGTCTGCGCGTACACATCACGAATAATAATTAGAATGTTGCACGGTGGTTTCAGCTCAATATGAGGTCGTCCGCTATGAATTTGACCGTTGGACGCCCGTTTTGGCCGTTTATGACACCAGAACTGCGTTGTCGGTCACTGCGGGCACACGGCACGTCCGATTGACGTGCCGTCTGCTCGACCACTTCATAAAACACTCTCCCGTATTTTTCGTCTGATTTCAGGCCATTCCGACTTCGTTCGGCCCGTTTGTTCCCCCCTCACGCGCGTTTACGAAGCGCGCACATCACTTAAAACACGAATATTGAGTCATACCGCGCAAACCGCATGTCCGATTGACGTGCCGTCTGCGCGTACACGTCACGAATAATAATTAGAATGTTGCACGGTGGTTTCAGATCAATCCGGAGATGTGGTGTGGCTGGAACCACTCAAAGTGTCCGTCTTTTGTTTCAAAAGGACGTCATTTTAAGTGAAAAACATCAACTGACATACGGAAAACCGACCAAACGCATTTCGAATCTGTTGATAATTTATCCCAACAATCCATGGGTCATATGTGACGTGTAAGAGCCAACCCAAGATGAATCTGAGTCGCGGTGTGGCCAGGATAAGTCTAAGTGACTCTCTTTTGTTTAAAATGGACACCATTTTAAGTACATACGGAAAAACGACCAAACGGATTTGGTTTCCATTGAAACTTTAGGAGAACGATCCATGAGTCATATGTGACGTGTACGAATCATCCCCGCCTAAATCCGACATGCGGTGCGGCTGACACCACTCAAAGTGTCCGTCTTTTGTTTCAAAAGGACGTCATTTTAAGTGAAAGGCATCAACTAACATACGGAAGAACGACCAAACGCATTCGGATTCTATCGATACTTTAGCACAACGATCCATGAGTCATATGTGATGTGTAAAAGTCAACCCCGTCTTAATCCGAGACGCGGTGTGGCCGACACCGCTCTAACTCTATCTCTTTTGTTTAAAATGGACATGATTATAAATGAAAAGAACAACTGGCATACGCAAAACCGACCAAACGAATTCGTAATCTTTTGATAATTTATCACAACGATCCATGTGTCATATGTGACATGTACGAGCCAACCCGGGATGAATCTGAGTCGCGGTGTGGTCAGGATTAGTCTAAGTGTCACTCTTTTGTTTAAAATGGACAACATTTTAAGTACATACAGAAAACCGACCAAACGAATTCGGTTTCCATTTAAACTTTAAGAGAACGATCCATGGGTCATATGTGACGTGTACGAATCAACCCCGCCTCAATTGGAGACGCGGTGTGGTCGGCACCACTCAAAGTGTCTCTCTTTTATTTAAAAAACACTTCATTTTAAGTGAAAACAACAATTGACATACGGAAAACTGACCAAACGATTTCGGAATATGTTGATACTTTAGGACAACGATCAATGAGTCATTTGTGACGTGTATGAGTTAACCTCGCCTCAATCTGAGGCACGGTGTGACCGGTATCATTCCAGATGTATGTATTTTGTTTAAAATGGATATCATTTCTATTAAAAATATATGGTATATGAAAAACCAATCAAATTATGAATTGAATTCTGGATTCCACATATGATTGTCATCTAAATTTTAAAATGAATTCTAAATGAATTATGTATGTTTATAATTATGTTATGAATTCTACTTTAATTATGGATGTGTATATTTTCAGGATGCATTATATGTGTTGGTTGGTTGGTTTGCATTATTTGTATGTGTTGGTTTGTTCTCTATATGTATGCATTATATGTGTTACAGGTACAATAATTGGATTGAAAAATGAATTGAAAACGAGGGCATAATTGGATTGAAAATTGAATTGAAACCGAGGGTGAATGCCCAAAAACCAGACCTGCGGTGCAAATTGCAGGCTGCTGTGCAATTTGCACAGCAAAGCCTATGCCAACGGTTTGAAAACCATTGGCACAGGCTCTATGTAGCTGTTTTTACCAACGGTTCAAGGAACCGTTGGTAAAAACACCCTATCCCAACGGTTTCAAACCGTTGGGATATCCTGTTGAATGGTTGTTTTTACCAACGGTTTGTAAACCGTTGGGAAAGGCCTTTCCCAACGGTTTGGCAGAACCGTTGGGATAGGTTGATTTTTTCTATCCTACCCCAACGGTTCTCTGTAAACCGTTGGGAAAATCCTTTCCCAATGGCTTACTTCCCCACGGTTTTCAGAACCGTTGGTATAACATATACCAACGGTTCTGCAGCCTTTCCCAACGGTTCTAAACCGTTGGGAAATGCTGGATTTCCAGTAGTGCATGTTTTAATTTATTATCATGCATATAACATTCTATCAGTTTTATGTTGATTATGGATTCATTTTTTACCTATTCCTACCATAATATTTATGCCATGTTTTTTTCAGGATTAATTTAGTTGTATTTTTTCCCTTACTGATCATTTGAGATCAACCCTTCTTATGTTTCCATTTAACCAGGTGTTGTAGAAAAGTAGTAATCACAACATGTTTATAAGAATAAAATGTGTGAAATAATTCTGAGGATATGTTTAATTTTTATAATGAATTAATTATTTTCATATATAATGGTAAAATTGTCCATTTTATATAAAGAACACGGGATTTATCAATTTATGTTGTTTACAAATTCTCTAAAACTAAAAACCAAATAAGATATTTCAGATGTAAGAGATGAGGTAATATTTATTGATTTTGTAATTATGGATTGTTATATCTAGGATTTAAAAATTGGTATCAAATTAAGTATGTAAAGTATGTGTTTATAAGCACTAGATCTAATAATTTAAGTCTAGGGCATCACTATTTGTATCAAAGGAAATTTTTGTTGTGGATAATTTAAGGGATGACAAGTTAAGGTTAATCATAAGTTTAAAGGTATAGATAAACCTTTGGGATAATCATATGATTTATTGTTAAGGTAATAATGTATATTTTATTTAGGTATTAAGATAAGATAAATTTAGTAAAAATGTAAAGAACACGTCTTAGTATTGGATAACATGATTATATTTTTATAAAATGAAGATTAAGAGGTTTTTCTGAGAAATACATACCTATCTAGATATTGGAAAGTGGATGTGGATTTGGCACAGATGCACATAGGGGTAATCAACCTGAAGAGGGTTGGATGAGCATTGAATTAATCATCACTCTGATGCATGATGAGTGGGACCATGCCTATACACATGAAAAAACACTCTCGAGGGATATTATTGGGTAAATAAAATTATATTTATGAACCATTATGAAGGATTATTTCATAATTACTTTAAGGTATTTGGTTAAGAAGTAAAATAAAACATAACTTAAAGTAAATTAGATTTAACTGGAAGTGATAAAGGATGGAATGAAGGTGTCACTAGAGAAGAAATATTTGAATTTTTTCTCATATTCATATTTTGAATTTTATCATAATTGTTTTGGTTTGATTGATTGAATGAACTAAGATCTATAAAAAGAAGTTGATAAAGGTATATATCTAGAAAAATATATGTATCATAACTAAATAAATAAGTATATTTAAATGTTTGAATATTTATATAATATTGTTATGATAAAAATATTGTTGTCTAGTTATAAATAAGGCAGTGAGATTCATATCTTAGTAAAATTTAATCCACAATGATCATAGAAAATTCCATAGGAGCTGTAATATTTGTTGATGATATTTTTGTTGAAGTTAATTGCATTTTTGGGATTATGATATAAATTTACTAGTGTGTTACCTAATGAACTAATGGTTAATACCATTTTAGGGTTAAATATAGAGTTATTTTTTAGGAATGTATAATCTCATTAAGGTTTAATTTCTTTGAGATTAAAATAGGTTTTGGGAGAGGTATGTTATTGAGAGTATATGTTCAAGCTATATACATACTTGGGTATATGATTATAGGAATACTTAATGTTTTTTGAAGAAGGATAATCTAGATTTTGAGAGCACAAATTTCATTGTTTTTTTGGGTTTAGAATATTTTAAGAATGTTTATAGTAATTTGGGATCTCTATTTAATGGATTATGTTAGTAAGTATAAAATAAACCAAATCAAATTAACTGAGGTTTAACCAAGAGTGATATATGTTGAACTGAGTCTGATACAAGTTGATTTATATGAACTATAGGATAACATGATAGTGTTATAAATAGACATATCTTGATGTTAAATTTTCCAATAGTGTTATTTATGATAATTCACTTACAATGATCATTAATCTTGATAACTCTTTTGGTTTTAGTAATGGATGGAACTTGGAGTAACCATGGGTGAAAGGGATAATGTAGAGATTACCTCAATGAACAACCTAATAGAATAGGATCTAGAGTAAGAAATATTTTGATTATTCCAAACCAATTAACATGAAATATGATAAACAATTTGAACATAGTCAAAGTAAGAAACACACCATAGAAGAGAAATATAGATTCTCATGAAACATCAAGTGATGAAGATGATGAAGGTCATTAGACTTACAAGTTTAAGGGAAATTGAGAATCTACAAGAATATATAGCTTAAATTGCAAGAGAGTTGGGAATTATGAAACTTAGTGTCCCAAACCGAGGGAAAACAGGGGAAATTGTCACCAAAAACCATGTGAATAAGTAAAATATCATTTAATTACTAATAATAAATCTGATAGTGAGCTTTTAATTTATATTTTAAAGTGTATTATGTCATGTATGTTTTCATAAACCATTTAATATTGAGTTATATGATTATCATATAAATCATTTTCATGGTTTTTAGGAAGTTATAAATTATGGATAAAGATCTTATTCCCTTTGTATAATTATATTTAAAATTATTAATGGGTTAACTCTCTTTATAAAGTTCCTATAATAAATTTTCACATAGATAAATATCATTACATATATGAAATAAACCCATGATTGTCTAGCGTTGTATGGAATACAATGAGTTCTCTATAGAAATAACTATGATTCAAATTATGAGGATACAATTTATTTAAGTGGGAGAGAATGAAACACCCCATGATCTTAATATATGATTACCATTAAATAAGTCAATGTGTTTGATAACTTTCTCCACATGTGACACCAAACTTAAATAAAACTGTGATATATTTAGATAAAATATAAATGTTTAAGTATGACTGTTAAAACCTATATGTTTAATTAGTGGTAAACAACAAGAGAAACCACCATTAATATATATATATATATATAATAAATAATAATTTTAATATGATTGAAATTTAACCAGCTTTCCTAAAATGACTAATAAGATAATTTTTTGTTTGGGAAGGTATTTTTCTAAAAATTACATTATTATGTGATTTTCATTTCTATTTATAGGAATGTATTATTAATGATAATAAAATATGTTTGATATTAATTATTGGTTAATTTTAATCTAGTTTTTATATGGTATAAAATAATAATAATAATAATAATTAATATTTGAAAATTATATTTTCCAATAAAAAACATGTTTTCATTATATTTTATGATTTATTCAAAAATAAAATATATAAATTTTTTAATTTTAAATTAATAAAATTATCTTCATTTTTAAATTAATCATATCAAATTTTACTTTCTATTAATTTTTTAACATTTTCTACAAAGGTTGAGTTTTAGTTGAAAATATGGGATTTGTGGGAATTATAATTTCCATGATTTTATAACTATATAAGAATAACCTAGAAGATTTAATAACTATTAAAGTAATAAAATATGAAATTATGTAATAAAATTATGAATTTTGAAATATTATTTATATAAATAAAACCTATTCCAAACATTTTTATAACTAAAATAAAATATTACTTTGATATAAAAACTATTTTTGGTATTCTCTTTAAATCAATAGTTTTCAAGGTGAGGTTCAGTTTTATCTTGAATTAAAAGCATAAAAACTTTTATTCAATTCATAATAAATCGATTTATGGATTTAAAATAAATAACCATGATAATTTTATCACATATATAAATTTAAAATCTTAATAACGTTTTTTTTCAAAAACAAAATTGTTTTACTCATATGAGTGTTTTTATTTAAAAATTAGCTTTTCACACCATTATAAATTTTCTTTTATAATGTGATTTTAAAATTTAAAATTATAAGTATCAAATTTAGTAAAAATTTCAATCCTAATCTTTGTCCTTAAAATTAATTACTAAGGTTTAAATTTAAATTACCAAGGTAAAAGTAAGTTTGGGTAAAAGGACAAAACGTAAAAAATAAACAGCCATAATAACTCAAAGTTTTATAAAAAAGACTATATTGGGTGATTTTTTACCCAAAATCCTTGTACTATTTTTTTTTGATTTTTTGGCCTTTTACATTTGAATAGTAACCTTAAATTATTGAAAATATAAGGGTTACTTACAAAACAATTCTCCTCTTCACTTATCAAGGGTAACATCTTCACCACCTCAAAAATCACCTATAATTATAATTTATTATTTAAACTCTTCCATTTTATATTCCTATAACCTTAATATACTTTAAAAATATTCTGGTAACCATTATTTAACATAAGGCTTTCATTTCCATGGAGACTTCCAAGAAAAGTTCAAGTCCCTAAGGTGAGTATTATCAACTACTTAGTTTTTATTCATAATTATATTCTTTAAAATTTAATCTAAACACACTAATATAATTATATTATTATAATTTATATACTTTAATGTTACTATATTAAGGGTATTATCATTATTTATTTATATACCCCATCCATTAAGAAAAACAAAACTGTTGTTCATGAGTTTTGTGGACTACCGCCTCCACGACGTAGCATGGTTCATCTTCCTTCACCTCCTTATAAGGATGGATAAAAGGATGTTATTAAAAGATATATATATTATTTTTATGACATATTTAAGGTTCTATTATGACAAATTTGAGAACCTATTAATGATATGAACAACAAACAATCATTGTTAATTTAATCGTTTGAAATAAGCGTGTTTAGTGAATAATATTTCATTCAAATTGTGAAATTTTTTTATATCCATAATTTATTCTTATAATTACTTAAAACTATGATATATCACACTAATAAACACTAAATAAGATCATTATTTTTATATTATAATGATATTATAAAAAACCACCTCATAATCATTCATTATATTATGGTATGTTCATGTTTGGGTCGGTTTAACCACTTAATTAAAAGATACTATGATTTTATATCATGAATGAATATGGAACATAATTAATGGTATAATTTGATATAAATTTTTGAATAATTTTTTTTCTGAAGATGTTATATAAATATCTAATTCATTAATTAATGAAACACCCTTCGATTGTCAAGAATCAATGAAACATGTTTATTATCGATTTCATCTTCAAGGATAAAGAATAAAACAATCATGAATGGAATTTGAAAAATCATAAATAATTATAAATCATATATAAAAATTAATTTAATGATATATTAATGATGTAATTTTAAATTTGAATAAGCCGGAATGCCGTTATTTTGAAACTAGCACAAACAATCAAAACTATAAACACTCGATGTAGAAAATAGATAGAATTCATATAGATAATGACTTTTTATGAAGATTATGAATGAAAATATACATGTATAAGGTTATGAATTAAGTGATTAATATAGATATATTTTTTATATAGGAGGTTAAAGTATGCTCATGTAATTCAACATAAGAGGTAAGGGTTTTCATTAAAATTTCCCATCATTAAGATAATTATTTTATTTATAAACCTAATTTCATTTATGTGGTGTATATAATACCTATTTGAGATATAATATCCTGAATTATATTTTAATAATGGTATTTTAAATTCAATTTCAAGTCCTTTCTCCCGATTGTTTTATATTCATAAGTTTCTAAAGTTGTGACGGTTTTTATAGTATCGATTATGATTCCTTGATACATAATACATTTTGTATGCCATATTTTATTTGTATGGTGTATTCACTACCCATGTATATATTTTTATCATAATATTTGTATTACATGGGTTTTAATACCCAAATCATGTCCCCTTATTCAAGTGGTTATTGATTCAGTTGTTTCCCCAATAATGAGGATTTTTGTTAACTCAATTTTTGTTCATTGAGTTATACTCATTATTAAAACTTATTTCATATTAGTTGAGTAAATTATACCTTTTGATTATATTATGTGGTTTTATGACAATGATTTATAGGTATATACATTCTTACCACATAATCACTGAAAAATATTTATCACTTATTGGGATTTGTTCTTTTGAAACCATCCACTTTATTTCTCTAGATGAATTATAATCATTTTATTCTAGTATTAAATTAACTATATACTCATTATTATATATATTGTGAACATAAAATTTTACATAAATCAGATTGTATGATGCTCACATAGAAATTATGGTATTCTATTTACATAGGGAAAAGTATTGACATTATGTATGTTGTTATTCCAATACGGATTTTTATTAGAAAGTTGAATATGTATTCTTTAACCATCCACATTCTTCCTCCAGATGAGATATGATATTGTTATCCCTTTTATTGAAATGGGGAAAGTATTGAAATATCATGTGTTTTTATTTCAATTCATATTATTATTGGTAATGTTGATTAGGTATTATTTATTCATTTTTTATGGTGACTGTATTAGACTTAAACAAGTAATTTATAGGGAACAAAATCATATATACCCTCAATAAATAAATAGTTATAATGATAAAAAATAGTTTTTATTATTTGAAGAATTCCTTCCCAATTTAGTAATATATACTGACCACAGGCTTGGCAATAATTAAATGTCTTAAAATAAGGCCTTTATAACAGGGTTTTGGTGTCCAAAATTATGCTTTACATCAGTATGAGATCAATATTATTGATATCCATGTTTTCATTTATTTTCATGGATATAAAATTCACTCAGTTTCAAGTTGATTATAGCTTCATGTTGTTTACATATTCCTACCATAATATTTATGCATGTTTATGTCACGATTTCTTCAGTTGTATGTTTTCCCTTACTGAGTATTTGTGATCACCCCTTATTAAGTTTCCAAGAAAAGTTATACATGTGATATGTTAAGAAAGATAATACATGTGAAATAATTTGTGGTATACATTGAATACTTATAATGAATTATGTAGATTCATATATAATGATAAAATTGTTCATTTTATACGAAAAACTTAATATTTATCAGTTTATATTGTGTCCCAATTCTCTAACACCCTAAAAAATAAAATATCCTTCAGATGTAATAGATGTAATAATATATATTGAATTTGTAAGTTTGGATGGTTATATACATGATTTTATAGCCGATATCAAAGTAGGTATGTAAAGTATGTGTCTATGAGCACTAGATATGGGAATATGGGTCTGTGGCATCATAGATTGAATATATTCTATAAGAGGGAAGTTCTTACCTTTTGAGATATTGATAATAATGTATACTTCAATTAAATCTAGTCTCTAGGTGGACATGATTTATCATTATAACATTAAACTCTACAAGACTTAGCAGGAGGTATTTTTACAAAGAAATATATAGCATTGGGAAGTTAAAATCAAAGTGGTGGTTTTATATTCTCCAAGTTTGGTGATATAATATTCAATAAAAATAATTAATCCCATAAGGATGTGGTAAATGAAAAAAATTTAAGATTAAAAAATTCATATGAATTCAGAAGTGGATTCCATGTATCAAAATACAGTTCTATATTTTAGTGGTTTCTATAGTTGATGTAAATCCATTGGTGGGTATTCAAAAAAAACTAGAAATGGATGGTAAATTGTATACCTATATGGCATGATTGGTAACCGAAGGTTTTTAGCAATGTCCAGATAAAATCTGTGGTGAAGATTTTTCTCTAGTCATCTTGGTAAAATCCATTAGAATTCAACTTTCCATAAAAAATTTCTATGATCATGTAATCTAGAATATTCCTGACAAGACCACCTTTCTTAATGGAAACCATATATAATATCTATATAAGACACAACAAAAAAGGTTGTTGACTCTGTAAAATTCCAATAAGGTATGTGAGTCACAATGGTCCATTTGTAGATTGATGAAATCATTATGATCATAGAATATTTATTTTGATGAATCCATAAGATAGTTTTTTTTATTAAAAATGAAAGTGATACATGTGTCTAAAATAGTTTTGTGGGATAGATATCATTTTCCAAGTTAGATACGTTAAAAATATATGGAAAACAAATTTTATGACTTATGGTTAGTTAAGACTAAGATAAAGATATTTCTATAAGAATTAATTAAAGTATCAACCAAAGTTATAGGGAAAAAATATACTAATATATATTTATAGGTATACTTAGATGAATTCATAGTATATATATTTAAAAGGTATTAAAAATATACAAAATGAAAAAAATTCAAGAGAGAATTATTGTCTATGTCACATGATGTAAAACCCCCCCAAGATGATGTGTCTAGAAACATAAATTATTATTATGAATAGAATTCTAAATTATTAAGTGTTTGAATCCATTATATATATGATGAATTGTTCCAAGTTCTTATTTTACATATTTTTAAATAGTAGTGGGAAAATAGTATACAAAATTATGGGAAATTCTTAGGGTTATAGTCAGAAATGTCCAACAATACTTTTGAAAGCACAATGGATGAGTACTTGGTAATTATAGAGATGGAAATTATAGTATTAAAGGGGATATAATAATAGTATTATTTTAAATTAATTTGATCTAATATCATAGTGAGGTTATTTAAATGATCAATATAATCTTATTAAATCCAGTGAGAGACATATCTACATAGAATAAGTAAGTTATGACTTTTGATGTAGCTTAATAAGTATGTTAAGCAATTATTAGTTCCATATTTTTGAGTTCTAAAAATAAAATAAAGTATTATCATAATATATATTATGATAATATTATGATTTTGTTATTATCCAACATGGCAAGTTGATGGTGGTGGAAAAAAGGTAAATACTCAGTGATATCACTTATTGAGGGATTTTCTTAAAGGGGTGAATTCATTGCAATAAGAGTTGACATAAAAGAATATGACAAGCCCAATAGTTATAACCATACCTTAGTATAATAAATTTTATAATGTGAAAATTAATGAGTTTTCAGTTAGTATTATGATCTAGTTCAAGTGGGAGTTTTTTTGGAGTTGGAGCACTATAACCAATTGAATTTGTACTTTTAATTATCAAAATATTTGATTACTAGATTATTCAATTACTAGAATATTAATAAATATCTTATCACATTATGATTTTTCTTTTGCATAACATCAATGTGATAATTTATGTAACACCCCGCCCCTCCTCATTGGATTGAGTTGTAAAAACCCGGACCTTCTTTTTAGGTATGAGTTTTCTTTTCTAGTGTTTTTGAGAAAAAGAGGAGAATCTAGAAATTTTAGGAGTACACAATGTGTACCCAGTTGCTGTGGGTGATTGTGTACTGGCCGTGTAACAGCTGAGTACGTTGCCATGTGGGGTGACCTGGAGACCACCAAAAGTGGGGCCCGGTAAAGGCATATACACACAATGTACTTTTAAAAGACACACTATATACTTTTAGTTTTAATTGTTATATAAAACTGGGGTCATGTCTATAACGACCCACACTTTACATACATTGTTAATACTTAAAAATTGAAGCACACTTATTACAACATATGACAAAACCACAAAGGACCGTATAGGTATAGTGTCTTTAGAAACTGGGAAACATAAACAACTGGTTCATAAATCTTCTACAGTGTCTCCCATTTATTTCATCATATCTAGGGTCCCTTTTAGCATATTCTACTTAATATCCATCTTCCTGACCTGGGGAAAAGAAAACATAAAAGGGTGAGCTCAAATGCTCAGCAAGGGCAAATAAAGGAAATAAAAATCATATCATATCATTATGAAAATCAAAACCTGCAAAAGAGATCATAATATCTTAACATGGAATAAATCATAGAAGTGAAAATGAGATCCCCATAATCATAACATAAAACTTGAAACTTTGTGGCATGCACACATAATCATGGAAAATCATTTCTTGTTAGTCATGACTCATTGCCAAGACTATCTTAGTGGACAAAGTCCCTTTCTGAACCGAGTTCGCTCCTCGTTTCAGTCCTGTATCACTGAACCGAAATAACCTTCCGTTCCAGCCATGTCTATCTCATGAGATATAAAATCGTTACCCAATGCATTGGAGGGAGATATAGGTCCCACCCATCTTATAATTAATCCTTTCTTATGTGTGCCACATAATCATAAAACATACATCATCGCATAACACATGTAACAAAAATGGGATTCTTGAAATATCATGACATCATAAATCAATTCATATAAGATAAAGGAATTCATAAACATAATTCCATCACAACATAGTCAAATCAATGTAAAAATATGGATAGAAACAGAACCCTTTATTATCTTAGATGGAAAATAATTTTGATAAAACACTTGAATTGAATTCTTGAGGAAAATATCCTTTCTTCTTCAAAATCAATTTCTTTTCACAAAACATCATGCAATTTTAAAAGAAAGAGATTTTATTGAAAATAGTCATGAAATCTTTTAGAGGAAGCTTCATGAAAATAAGGCTTTATAAAACAGTAGAAATCCGTTCGTGCCGTATAAGTTAAAAAAATCATTCTTCATACTTTTGTCGGAAAAGTCAAAAAGTACCTCGTACGAAAAACGACAAAAGATTCCTTTCATACGTATTACTAAAAACTCACCGAAGGGTAAAAATGGATTTAAACAATTTTAGGTGGATGGAAATAATATTACATATTGAGTAAACATGGATGTGGATGATAAAATACACCCCAGTAAATACTTACGAATAAACAATCTCGGATAAAAATGAGATTGTGATATTTTCCCTTACCTTAGGTCCGATTTGCTTTGTTCGTGTCCGAAGCTCCTGTATAATGGTTTAAATAATGTTATTGACTTATTCCAGAATCATACATATTGATATGAGATCATATATGGTCATATTATTAGCTTCTTGTTAGTAATATTTCATTGTTACTTGTTACTCGGGTCTTTATAACTTTTTGTTCTTATGCGTGTTTTGTCGAATAAATTCTTATTCTTATCTTTAGGTTATAGATAATTAATTTCCAGAATGGTTTAGTGTAGTATATACCATATTCATTCATTCAATTCATTTATATAATCATTATGAAATGAAGATCATGTAGAACGAGTTGCATTACATCGTGGAGACGGTATTCCGTACGTACGCACGAGTGATGATATCGTTCCTATGATCGTGGAATTGTATTGGAGTATATATATATATATTATTTCAGTATCAATATTACTTAATAATAATCATATATAGTTACTCATTACACCATTATACCCATCCTTGTAAGGTGATGGTGGAAAATAGATTACACCACGGCGTGGAGACGGTATTCCGTACGTACGCACGCGCGGTGATTTCATTTTTCCGTAGGATGGATAGAAGGTGAATTAGGGTTGTTTCATATTTATAATAACATATCAGTATGTAAGTAATACTGATGTTATTACTTTATCATGAAACAACTAAATAAGAAGAAGTTGAAGAAGAAAGAAATTGAAAAGATCGGTAATGGATATTACCTCTTCTTTGGAACGCCTCTTTGAATCCTCCACTTAAGGAACTAAGATTGGTCTTTGGAGAAGACCAGGACCTCTAGGATTATTCTAGGGAAGTGGAGAGGAGAAAATGGCAGGGGTTGGCCGAGCTTGAGTGCTCAAATTGGTGTGAGGAGGAGGGGGAGGAGGTGCCCTTTTATAAGGGAGGAGAGGGGCACCTTAGGAATATCTCAAAATATTATTTTATATTAAAGTCAAAATCGGTTTATAATGGTTCCAAAGGGTCTTATTTAGAAGCTAAAGTGGGGATGGGTCGAAATCCTATCAACCAATAGGATTTAGACAAGTTTAGGGTATTATTTTAACCTTATCAATTAGATTTAACTCTAAGTTAATTAATTTAACTTTTACCGTGTCTTTTTGTTTTCTTTCACTATATGGTTAATACACTTACTATAACATGACAAACGAACCCCAAATTGTTTATTATTAATATATATATCCTTATCTAAGTCATTTGGCCGAACCTTAGATTTTTAGGAATAAAATAACAATTAATAATATAATATTTTATTTAAAAACTATTTTGTGTCAATTTTGACACTATTTGATATATGATTTTTGTGAAAGTCATAACAGAATTATATGTTCGAACAAAGTTGATTAAATCAACAATAATATATCATAGTAACCTAGAAAATTAGTGGAATTCATAAAAAGTCTCAAATTACATTTATTTTGGTATTTATATTATCAATTTTGTCAATATTTCATTAATAAGATAATTACTGCATCATCTTTGTGTCATAAATAAATTAAATTATTTGATGTCTAAAAATTACAAATAAAATACCATCATGTAGTAAATCTTTTTAGATTTCTAATGAATATTTAAAATCGAATTTATCTTATGTATAACCCCATATTAAAAATGATTTACTTATTAAACTTTGATTTTAACTATTTTAACCCTTCTTTAAATAAATTAATAATAAATGTCCTAATCTAATCCAAGTGGGCCTAAATGGTCATATTTTATTCCTAAGTTTGTTTTTGGTCGAATTACACTTGTCCAATAGAATTAGGACATGTGTTAGGGTAATATTAATATCATATTTACCCTTAGTTACCCTATTTACTATTAACCGCGGTAAAAATAGTAAAAAGTTACTATTCACCAAAAAATTATTTTTATCTCATTGAACCACATTTTACTTACTGACATCAACCGTGTCAGTCGGATTTTTGAAATTCCATTCACAGAAGCGGTAAAATTAAGTTTTATGCAAAATTCAGTTTTTAACCTACCACTTAGTGGTTTCACTATTCATCAAAAATTGAAAGTTTTCAGAAAAATACCAAAATTTCACCCTAGGCTAATTTCGATATTCTGAGTCCAAAAATGAAGTCCATTTTGAAAAATAAAATTTATAAATTTTCAAAAAGTGGTTATTACTATTCATAACGGCTAGTTTTAATAGCATATTGTTGTTTAGTGAAACTCGGTATTGCGTACGACGCAAGCTATCGAGGAAGGTCGCGATTGCGTGTAAAGCAAGCCAAGCAAGTGTTGTGTAGAAAAAGATTCCTTTGATGATTTATATAACATAAAAGTCTCGGGTGTTACATTCTACCCCCCTTAAAAAGAATTTCGCCCTCGAAATTCGTCACTTTGTAACAAACAAATGAGGATAATTCTCCCTCATCATATCCTCAAGCTCCCATGTAGCTTCTTCAAGTTGGTGGTTCCTCCATAAAACTTTCACCAAGCGAGTGGTCTTGTTTCATAGGACTTTTTCGCTACGATCCAGAATCTCTATCGGCTGTTCTTCATAAGAAAGATCTTGCTCCAGCGGTACAACTTCTGAGCTGAGTACATGTGAAGGATCTGGTATGTACTTTCTCAGGAGAGATACGTGGAACACATCGTGAACTTGAGAGAGATTCGGTGGAAGCGCCAATCGGTAAGCTACCTTCCCAACACGATCCAGTATTTCAAAAGGACCGATATATCTAGGGATCAACTTCCCCTTCTTTCCAAATCTCATAACCCTCTTCCAGGGAGATATTCGTAAGAACACTTTATCGCCCTCTTCAAACTCTAGGTCTTTTCTTCGGTTGTCGGCATAACTTTTCTGTCGACTCTGAGCTGCTCTTATGTGTTGTTGAATAGATCTAACCTTTTCTGCCATTTCATCAACGAGATCAGGTCCTAATAGCTTTCTTTCCCCAACTTCATCCCAGCAAGTTGGAGTCCTGCATTTCTTTCCATAGAGAGCTTCATAAGGAGCCATATGAATACTGGAGTGAAAGATATTATTATAAGAAAATTCCACCAAAGGTAGGTGTTGATCCCAACCTCCTTTGAAATCCATAGAGCAAGCTCTCAACATATCTTATAGGGTTTGAATTGTTCTCTTGGTCTGACCGTCTGTCTGGGGATGATAAGCAGTGCTGAAACTCAACTCTGTATCCAGAGTATGCTGAAGACTTCGCCAGAACTTCGAGGTAAATCTCGGATCTCGATCAGATATAATAGAAAGTGGTACTCCATGCAATCTTACCACTTCCTTTATATATATCCTGGCAAGCTGATCTAGAGAGAAATCCTCTCTAATAGCAATGAAGTGTGCAGACTTTGTAAGACGATCAACTATGACCCAGATAACATTATTGCCTTTTGATGTTTTAGGAAGTCCTGTGACAAAGTCCATAGTGATGTTTTCCCATTTCCATTCGGGTATGGGTAATGGTTGTAACATCCCCTTAGACTTCTGTCTCTCAGCTTTAACTTGTTGACAAACCAAGCATCGAGAGACATATTCAGCAACATCTCTTTTCATGCCATCCCACCAGAAGTACTCTTTCAGGTCCCTATACATCTTCGTGCTTCCAGGATGAATAGAGAATGAAGAACTATGAGCCTCATCCAGCAGCTCTTTCTTTAATTCGGGGATGGGAGGAACGCAAACCCGATTCCTGAACTTTATTATCCCATCATAATCAAGGTTGAATTCAGGAACATTTCTCACCTTCTTTTGTAACTCGACATCTTCTTTCTGTGCCTCTTTAATCTTCACATGTATAGATGGTTGAACATTCATTTGAGAAAGATAAGATTTTTCCCCTTCCATTATAATTCCAAGATCCATCCTTTGTAAATCCATAAATATTGGATCTTTTGTGATCCTCATCATGGATAAACTAGCATGGTCTTGTCGACTTAATGCATCTGCCACCTTGTTTGCTTTCCCAGGGTGGTAATGGATTGAGCAGTCATAATCCTTAATCAGCTCCAACCATCTTCTTTGGCGCATATTCAGCTCCTTTTGTGTGAAAATATACTTTAAACTTTTATGATCAGTATAAATATCACATCTTTCACCATAAAGGTAATGCCTCCAAATCTTTAATGCAAAGATTACCGCAGCCAACTCCAAATCATGTGTTGGGTAATTTTGCTCATGGATTTTCAACTGTCGTGAGGCATAAGCTATCACCATATCATTTTGCATAAGAACGCACCCCAATCCCTTCTTGGATGCATCACTGTAGATCACAAACCTTTCTCCACTACAAGGCAGTGTGAGCACAGGTGCACTGGATAACCTTCTTTTCAACTCCTTGAAATTATCTTCACATTCCTCTGTCCAGACAAACTTAACTCCTTTCCGAGTCAACTTGGTGAGTGGATTAGATAATCGTGAAAAATCTTTTACAAAACGTCGATAATATCCAGCCAAACCAAGAAAACTTTGGATCTCAGTTACTGTTGTTGGTCTTGACCATCTTTCGATAACCTCTGTTTTTGCTGGATCCACAGATATCCCCTCTTTTGAGATTATGTGACCCAAAAATGCAACTTTTTGAAGCCAAAATTTACACTTGGTAAATTTGGCATAAAGATTCTCCTTTCTCAGGGTCTTCAATATAATTCTCAAGTGATCTTCATGCTCTTCCTTGCTCTTTGAATAGACAAGAATATCGTCTATGAAGACTACCACAAATTGATCAAGATAGTCTCTAAAGACTCTATTCACTAGATCCATGAAGATAGCAGGGGCATTAGTAAGACCAAATGGCATCACTATAAATTCATAGTGTCCATACCTTGTATGGAAAGCCGTCTTTGGTATATCCTCCCTTTTGAACCTTAATTGATGATACCCTGAATGAAGATCAATCTTGGAAAAGTATTGAGCTCCGCGTAGTTGGTCAAATAAGTCATCAATGCGTGGGATAGGATATTTGTTCTTGATAGTGATCTTGTTAAGTTCTCGATAATCAATGCAGAGTCTCATTGATCCATCTTTCTTCTTAACAAATAGAACAGGTGCTCCCCAAGGTGACGCACTAGGGCGTATGAATCCCTTATCAAGATTCTCTTGGAGTTGCTTCTTCAATTCCTGAAACTCAATTGGGGCCATTCTATAAGGTGTCTTTGAAATAGGCAAAGCACCCGGTACGAGTTCTATTGAAAACTCAACTTCACGATTTGGTGGAGGACCCGGCAATTCCTCCAGAAAGACATCATCAAAATCCCGTACAATGGGCATATTCTTAATCGTGAGTTTCTCACCAACCATTTGAGATAAATAACCTTCATTTAGTGGAATCAATACCCATAAGATGGAAGAAATTTCCACTGGAAGGTTATGTTCATCCTTGCATTGGTATACGATCGTAGATTGATCTGGAATATGAAATGTGACTTCCCTTCTTTGGCAATTGATATGAGCTCCATGTATAGAAAGCCAATCCATGCCAAGAATCACATCAAATTCCACTAAAGGAAGGATCACAAGATTTGCAGGAAGCACTTTCCCACAAACTTCGATCGGAGAAGAATTATAAACTTTTGATGCGATTGATGTGCCATTAGGTGTTGTCACAGCTAACTCAACATCTAATTGTTGAGGTAATACGGTGATACCCTTAGAAAATTTTTCAGAAATAAAAGAGTGGGTGGATCCAGAATCAAATAAAACATTTGCTACTTTAGAGTGGATGGTAAGTGTACCTTTCACCACATCGTTATCGTACTCCACATCGCTGATAGAAATTGCATGTGACTTTCCTTTGTCTTTAGCCTTAAGAGTTTGTTGACGTCGACCATCATCATCAACCCTTGGATTTGGGCATTGATTAGCATAATTCCCCATCTCCTTGCACTTGAAACATTGAAGTGTAGTAGGTTCATTCTGTGTATCCCTTCCTTTGTTTGCGTCATTAGACATCTTCTTCCCATTATCACGGCATTCAAATGCCCGATGACCTTCTTTTCCACATTTAAAACATTTACTTGTCCCTTTAAGACAACTCCCTCTATGTTTCTTTCCACACTTTGAGCATAAGGAAAAGCTCATCTTCTTTTCCGTGTGCTCTTTAGATTTTTCTTTGAATTCCATCTTCCTCTTCTTATCAAACCCATGTGACTGATGGGTTACTCCAATCTCCATCTCGACTTTGAGAGCACATCGAACGATTTCCTCGTAGCTATTGAAGTCCCTTATGGCTAACGCCTGTAGAGACCCGTATCTTGACGTACATGGACATTACATTACATTTGCGGAATACTTAGTACATAACAAAAACACACACTAAAGGATCGTAATAGTTTAGTGTCTTTGGAAACTCGGAACGTAATCTTCTAATCGTGGTGAAAGCTCTTCAATATCTCCCATAAAGGTCATCCCTTTTTTTTACCTAAAACCTTTCTTTATATCCTGGGGAAAAGAAAACATAAAAGGGTGAGCTCAAATGCTCAGCAAGGGCAAATAAAGGAAATAAAAATCATATCATATCTTTTTGAAAATCAAAACCTGCAAAAGAGATCATAATATCTTATCATGGAATAAATCATAGAAGTGAAAATGAGATCCCCATAATCATAACATAAGACTTGAAACTTTGTGGCATGCACACATAATCATGGAAAATCATTTCTTGTTAGTCATGACTCATTGCCAAGACTATCTTAGTGGACAAAGTCCCTTTCTGAACCGAGTTCACTCCTCGTTTCAATCCTGTATCACTGAACCGAAATAACCTTCCGTTCCAGCCATGTCTATCTCATGAGATATAAAATCTTTACCCAATGCATTGGAGGGAGATATAGGTCCCACCCATCTCATAATGATACCATTCTTATGTGTGCCACAAAATCATAAACCATACATCATTGCATAACCCATGTAATAAAAATGGGATTCTTAAACAACATGACATCATAAAACCATTCATATAAGATAAAGGAATTCATAAACATAATTCCATCACAACATAGTCAAATCAATGTAAAAATATGGATAGAAACAGAACCCTTTATTATCTTAGATGGAAAATAATTTTGATAAAACACATGAATTGAATTCTTGAGGAAAATATCCTTTCTTCTTCAAAATCAAATTCTTTTCACAAAACATCATGCAATTTTAAAAGAAAGATATTTTATTGAAAATAGTCATGAAATATTTTGGAGGAATGTTCATGAAAATAAGGCTTTATAAAACCGTAAAAATCCGTTCGTGCCGTATAAGTTAAAAAAAACATTCTTCTCGTACTTTTGTCGGAAAAGTCAAAAAGTACCTCGTACGAAAAACGGAAAAAGATTCCTTTCATATCTTTTACTAAAAACTCGCCGAAGGGTAAAATTGGATTTAAACTATTGTAAGTGGATGGAAACAATATTACATATTGAGGGAACATGGATGTGGATGATAAAATACACCCCAGTAAATACCAAAGTATAAACAATCTCGGATAAAAATGAGAATGTGATATTTTCCCTTACCTTAGGTCCAATTTGCTTTGTACGTGTCCGAAGCTCCTGTATAATGGTTTAAATAATGTTATTGACTTATTCCAGAATCATACATATTTATATGATATCATATATGGTCATATTATTAGCTTCTTGTTAGTAATATTTCATTGTTACTTGTTACTCGGGTCTTTATAACTTTTTGTTCTTATGCGTGTTTTGTCGAATAAATTCTTATTCTTATCTTTAGGTTATAGATAATTCATTTCCAGAATGGTATTAGTGTAGTATATACCATATTCATTCATTCAATTCATTTATATAATCATTATGAAATGAAGATCATGTAGAACGAGTCGCATCACATCGTGGAGACGGTATTCCGTACGTACGCACGAGTGATGATATCATTCCTATGATCGTGGAATTGTATTGGAGTATATATATATATTATTTCAGTATCAATATTACTTAATAATAATCATATATAGTTACTCATTACACCATTATACCCATCCTTGTAAGGTGATGGTGGAAAATAGATTACACCACGGCGTGGAGACGGTATTCCGTACGTACGCACGCGCGGTGATTTCATTTTTCCGTAGGATGGATAGAAGGTTAATTAGGGTTGTTTCATATTTATAATAACATATCAGTATGTAAGTAATACTGATGTTATTACTTTATCATGAAACAACTAAAGAAGAAGAAGTTGAAGAAGAAAGAAATTGAAAAGATCGGTAATGGATATTACCTCTTCTTTGGAACGCCTCTTTGAATCCTCCACTTAAGGAACTAAGATTGGTCTTTGGAGAAGACCAGGACCTCTAGGATTATTCTAGGGAAGTGGAGAGGAGAAAATGGCAGGGGTTGGCCGAGCTTGAGTGCTCAAATTGGTGTGAGGAGGAGGGGGAGGAGGTGTCCTTTTATAGGGGAGGAGAGGGGCACCTTAGGAATACCTCAAAATATTAGTTTATATTAAAGTCAAAATCGGTTTATAATGGTTCCAAAGGGTCTTATTTCGAAGCTAAAGTGGGGATGGGTCGAAATCCTATCAACCAATAGGATTTAGACAAGTTTAGGGTATTATTTTAACCTTATCAATTAGATTTAACTCTAAGTTAAATAATTTAACTTTTACCGTGTCTTTTTGTTTTCTTTCACTATATGGTTAATAAACTTACTATAACATGCCAAACGAACCCCAAATTGTATATTATTAATACATATATCCCTATCTAAGTCATTTGGCCGAACCTTATATTTTTAGGAATAAAATAACAATTAATAATATAATATTTTATTTAAAAACTATTTTGTGTCAATTTTGACTCTATTTGATATATGATTTTTGTGAAAGTCATAACAGAATTATATGTTCGAACCAAGTTGATTAAATCAACACTCATATATCATAGTAACCTAGAAAATTAGTGGAATTCATAAAAAGTCTTAAATTACATTTATTTTGGTATTTATATTATCAATTATGTCAATATTTCATTAATAAGATAATTACTACATCATTTTTGTGTCATAAATAAATTATATTATTTGATGTCTAAAAATTACAAATAAAATACCATCATGTAGGAAATCTTTTTATCTTTCTAAAGAATATTTATAGTCGAATTTATCTTATGTATAACCCCATATTAAAAATGATTTACTTATTAAACTTTGATTTTAACTATTTTAACCCTTCTTTAAATAAATTAATAATAAATGTCCTAATCTAATCCAAGTGGGCCTAAATGGTCATATTTTATTCCTAAGTTTGTTTTTGGTCGAATTACACTTGTCCAATAGAATTAGGACATGTGTTAGGGTAATATTAATATCATATTTACCCTTAGTTACCCTATTTACTATTAACCGCGGTAAAAAAAGTAAAAAGTTACTATTCACCAAAAATTATTTTCATCTCATTGAACCACATTTTAGTCCTTGATATTAACCGTGTCTCTCGGATTTTCGAAATTCCATTCACAGAAGCGGTAAAATTAAGTTTTATGCAAAATTCAGTTTTTAACCTACCACTTAGTGGTTTCACTATTCATCAAAAATTGATGTTTTTCAGATCAATGCCAAAATTTCATCCTAAGCTATATTTCATATTCCGAATTCAAAAATGAAGTCTATTTTACCAAATTCATAACATAGAAGTTGCATTAATTAATTTTATAATTAAATCCCGCTGTTAAAACAAATAGCGTGTTTTTAAGAGATAATAAATATCAAAAGATTGAAACTTGTTTATAAGTGGTTTAAATGTGAAATTACATCCAATGACCATTATTGTATTAAATTGTAAAAATATATTCTAAATATACTTTAAAATCACTCAAATTAATAATTTATCATTATTAATTATTTTGATTAAAAAAGTTGTTTTTAATTAAAATTTAGTCATTTTCACTATTCATCAAAATATGAAAGTTATCCGAAAAGTACCAAAATTTCACCTTAGGCTAAATTCGATACTCCGAATCCAAAAATAAAGTTCATTTTGAAAAATAAGATTTACTGGATTTCAAAAAGTGGTTATTACTATTCATAACGGCTAGTTTTAATAATATTTTTATAGCATATCGTTGTTTAGTGAAACTCGGTATTGCGTACTACACACGCTATCGAGGAAGGTCGCGATTGCGTGTAATGCAAGACAAGTCAAGGATGTGTGTTGTGCAAGCTCCTTTTGGTGTAGCGTACAACACAAGACATTAATAAAATTAAAAAGAATATTTTTTTATAAAATCTTGGGCTGTTACATTCTACCCCCCTTAAAATGAATTTCGCCCTCGAAATTCGTCGGGGTTATAAATGGTTTACTATTTGAAAGTTTCTTTAATAGAAACCCACATCGTAAAAGGGAATACCAAAACATGGCTTTAAAAACTAAAGTATGAAATGTAACGATTACCCAAATAAACTAATCACTGGGTTTCCACATAGGTGAAAATATGGATATGGAAGAGAAATCTAACCATCATGTTCTGATGGAGAGTGGTAGAGAACATGGCTATGGAAAATCCAGTAATCACAAATCCATAAATTTGTGACGATCTAAGGTACCATCTGATTCATCAGGTATAAGATCACTAGGACAACATTTTTGGTTTTCAAGATCATTTCCCTAAAGTTGAAAATTTGAATTAGAATAAATACTTACTTTATTTTGATACAATATCACTGTTGTTCGTGCCTTGAACAATTTCCACTTCATCTCTTAAATAAATGAAGTTGAATTTGTTATTCGTGAAGTGTTAGCAGATCATGTGATAGAATGACGGGTCATTCCATCTCTCTCAAACAAAAGTAAGCAAAAGTTATTAAATATACATAAGTCATTCTATAGTGAGATTAATCATATATAGTTCCTAAAATGGACTTATACTTCATATATCATACTGCTTAGTATAATAAAACTAGTTTTTACTAAACAGGGACTTCCTGTAGGCCAGTGGTAGGCGATAAAGGCCATTCACACTTCGGTTGTGGGTTCGATTCCCACAGCCTTGTCCGAAGCGATGGGCTGTCGCCCGTCCTGCAGGTTGTCCTTTTTCTAAAACTATATTACTATAACATCCCATAAATAATATCGAAAAAACTTCTATCCTTAAACAATACTAACTTATGTCCAACATAATCTAGTCTAATCTTTAGGCTTATACATAATACTGCAGTCCACTCTCATAATATAGTGACATCGATTACCAGAGATTTAATACTGTCGTTGATCCCCACATAAGATATGTCTTGTTGGTCACATTCCAAACATTCAAAGTCCTTAATCGTATATTCTCTTGAATACCTTAGTGAAAACATGAGTGCATTTAAAAGTTAACACTTTCCACATACCAAAATCCTCAAAATTCTATATACTCAAACCATGATATCACTTAGTCCTTATATCAATCATGAGCTCATGAATACTATTAAACATTTCATTTTCTCGTCTTCATTATGCGCATATCATCTTATTTCCAAAAAATATCTCAATCACTTTGAATACCACATCAATAAATATTCCAATACTCAATGATACATTATTTTGGAATCCCATTACATAAACACTTAATCATTCCACCACATCGTTGTCATATTCAACATTGCCAATAGTGATCGCATGTGATTTCCCTTTGTCCTTTGCCTTCAGTGGTTGCTCATGTTGATCATCACTAACCCTTGGATTAGGGCAATTATTAGCATAATGCCCCATTTCCTTGCACTTGAAGCATTGAAGTGTTGGCGGTGCGTTCTCTGCAGTGTTTGCTTTATTCACATCATTAGAAACCCTTTTTCCATTACTTCGACACTCAGCTGCTCGATGACCTTCTTTTCCACACTTAAAACATTTTCTAGTCCCTTTTAGACAATCTCCACCATGCTTCTTTCCACACTTTGTGCATAAGGAAACATTCATCTTCTTTTCACCATTATTCTGAGATTTCTCCTTGAACTCCATCTTTCGTTTCTTGTCAAAACCATGAGATGGATATGTAACACCAACTTCCATTTCTACCTTGATAGCACAACGCACAATTTCTTCATAACTATTGAAGTCCCTTATGGCTAATGCCCTTCGAAGACTTGGTTTTAAGCCACTGAAAAATCGATCAACTTTACTTTCAGGTTGAATGATAATTCCAGAAGCATACCTTGCAAGTCTTGTAAAATTTGCTTCATAGGTACCAACAGATTCATCGTCCCTTTGCTTCAGTTCAAGAAACTCTTTCTCCATCTTTGTTCGAAGAATACGAGGGAAGTACTTACTGAAAAACAGGTTCTTGAACTCGTCCCATTCCATGGACTCAATTTCATCTCTTGGCCTCGTATTCTTGATAAGATTCCACCATTGATCAGCTTCACATTCCAAACGATATACTGCTAAGATGACTTTATCATGTTCAGAACATTGAAGAACCGAAAATATCTTTTCAGTAGTACTAATCCATTGTTCAGCAACTAATGGATCAGTAGACCCACTGAAAGAAGGTGGACGTTGCCTCATGAAGGACTCAATAGAATATTGTTCCCTTCTCTGCTCATTTGGAAGTCCAGAATGATTCATAGCTTGTGTAAGCATAGCAATAAGATTTTGCACTCCATCTCCCATAACATTTGTTTGTTCAGGAGGGCAATCATTGCATTGTCCATTGCATTGATCAACACGGTTCCTTCGGGTTCCAGCCATCGTCTAAAACCCATAAAGAATAGTGTGAGAGGCAAAAATCATGCTAGGGAAAACAACATAATAAAGGGGGAGTACCTTCAATATCCAACATCTTAGGTTTAATTCTATGATCATTAGCGTAATTCTATTACTATAACCTATACTTATACTTATCCCTAGGGACATCCCTAGACATACCTTAGAAATATCTCTAGGGATCTCACTAAAGTTTTCGCATCCTAGTTTCCAAAGATGACTAAACCTTTCCTCTGATACCAACTGTAGAGACCCGTATCTTGACGTACATGGAAATTACATTACATTTGCGGAATACTTAGTACATAACAAAAACACACACTAAAGGATCGTAATAGTTTAGTGTCTTTGGAAACTCGGAACGTAATCTTCTAATCGTGGTGAAAGCTCTTCAATATCTCCCATAAAGGTCATCCCTTTTTTTTACCTAAAACCTTTCTTTATATCCTGGGGAAAAGAAAACATAAAAGGGTGAGCTCAAATGCTCAGCAAGGGCAAATAAAGGAAATAAAAATCATATCATATCTTTTTGAAAATCAAAACCTGCAAAAGAGATCATAATATCTTATCATGGAATAAATCATAGAAGTGAAAATGAGATCCCCATAATCATAACATAAGACTTGAAACTTTGTGGCATGCACACATAATCATGGAAAATCATTTCTTGTTAGTCATGACTCATTGCCAAGACTATCTTAGTGGACAAAGTCCCTTTCTGAACCGAGTTCACTCCTCGTTTCAATCCTGTATCACTGAACCGAAATAACCTTCCGTTCCAGCCATGTCTATCTCATGAGATATAAAATCTTTACCCAATGCATTGGAGGGAGATATAGGTCCCACCCATCTCATAATGATACCATTATTATGTGTGCCACAAAATCATAAACCATACATCATTGCATAACCCATGTAATAAAAATGGGATTCTTAAACAACATGACATCATAAAACCATTCATATAAGATAAAGGAATTCATAAACATAATTCCATCACAACATAGTCAAATCAATGTAAAAATATGGATAGAAACAGAACCCTTTATTATCTTAGATGGAAAATAATTTTGATAAAACACATGAATTGAATTCTTGAGGAAAATATCCTTTCTTCTTCAAAATCAATTTCTTTTCACAAAACATCATGCAATTTTAAAAGAAAGATATTTTATTGAAAATAGTCATGAAATATTTTGGAGGAAGGTTCATGAAAATAAGGCTTTATAAAACCGTAAAAATCCGTTCGTGCCGTATAAGTTAAAAAAAAACATTCTTCTCGTACTTTTGTTGGAAAAGTCAAAAAGTACCTCGTACGAAAAACGGAAAAAGATTCCTTTCATATCTTTTACTAAAAACTCGCCGAAGGGTAAAATTGGATTTAAACTATTGTAAGTGGATGGAAACAATATTACATATTGAGGGAACATGGATGTGGATGATAAAATACACCCCAGTAAATACCAAAGTATAAACAATCTCGGATAAAAATGAGAATGTGATATTTTCCCTTACCTTAGGTACAATTTGCTTTGTACGTGTCCGAAGCTCCTGTATAATGGTTTAAATAATGTTATTGACTTATTCCAGAATCATACATATTTATATGATATCATATATGGTCATATTATTAGCTTCTTGTTAGTAATATTTCATTGTTACTTGTTACTCGGGTCTTTATAACTTTTTGTTCTTATGCGTGTTTTGTCGAATAAATTCTTATTCTTATCTTTAGGTTATAGATAATTAATTTCCAGAATGGTATTAGTGTAGTATATACCATATTCATTCATTCAATTCATTTATATAATCATTATGAAATGAAGATCATGTAGAACGAGTCGCATCACATCGTGGAGACGGTATTCCGTACGTACGCACGAGTGATGATATCGTTCCTATGATCGTGGAATTGTATTGGAGTATATATATATATTATTTCAGTATCAATATTACTTAATAATAATCATATATAGTTACTCATTACACCATTATACCCATCCTTGTAAGGTGATGGTGGAAAATAGATTACACCACGGCGTGGAGACGGTATTCCGTACGTACGCACGCGCGGTGATTTCATTTTTCCGTAGGATGGATAGAAGGTGAATTAGGGTTGTTTCATATTTATAATAACATATCAGTATGTAAGTAATACTGATGTTATTACTTTATCATGAAACAACTAAAGAATAAGAAGTTGAAGAAGAAAGAAATTGAAAAGATCGGTAATGGATATTACCTCTTCTTTGGAACGCCTCTTTGAATCCTCCACTTAAGGAACTAAGATTGGTCTTTGGAGAAGACCAGGACCTCTAGGATTATTCTAGGGAAGTGGAGAGGAGAAAATGGCAGGGTTTGGCCGAGCTTGAGTGCTCAAATTGGTGTGAGGAGGAGGGGGAGGAGGTGTCCTTTTATAGGGGAGGAGAGGGGCACCATAGGAATACCTCAAAATATTAGTTTATATTAAAGTCAAAATCGGTTTATAATGGTTCCAAAGGGTCTTATTTCGAAGCTAAAGTGGGGATGGGTCGAAATCCTATCAACCAATAGGATTTAGACAAGTTTAGGGTATTATTTTAACCTTATCAATTAGATTTAACTCTAAGTTAAATAATTTAACTTTTACCGTGTCTTTTTGTTTTCTTTCACTATATGGTTAATAAACTTACTATAACATGCCTAACGAACCCCAAATTGTATATTATTAATACATATATCCTTATCTAAGTCATTTGGCCGAACCTTAGATTTTTAGGAATAAAATAACAATTAATAATATAATATTTTATTTAAAAACTATTTTGTGTCAATTTTGACACTATTTGATATATGATTTTTGTGAAAGTCATAACAGAATTATATGTTCGAACCAAGTTGATTAAATCAACACTCATATATCATAGTAATCTAGAAAATTAGTGGAATTCATAAAAAGTCTTAAATTACATTTATTTTGGTATTTATATTATCATTTATGTCAATATTTCATTAATAAAATAATTACTGCATCATTTTTGTGTCATAAATAAATTATATTATTTGATGTCTAAAAATTACAAATAAAATACCATCATGTAGGAAATCTTTTTAGCTTTCTAATGAATATTTATAGTCGAATTTATCTTATGTATAACCCCATATTAAAAATGATTTACTTATTAAACTTTGATTTTAACTATTTTAACCCTTCTTTAAATAAATTAATAATAAATGTCCTAATCTAATCCAAGTGGGCCTAAATGGTCATATTTTATTCCTAAGTTTGTTTTTGGTCGAATTACACTTGTCCAATAGAATTAGGACATGTGTTAGGGTAATATTAATATCATATTTACCCTTAGTTACCCTATTTACTATTAACCGCGGTAAAAAAAGTAAAAAGTTACTATTCACAAAAAATTATTTTCATCTCATTGAACCACATTTTAGTCCTTGATATTAACCGTGTCTCTCGGATTTTCGAAATTCCATTCACAGAAGCGGTAAAATTAAGTTTTATGCAAAATTCAGTTTTTAACCTACCACTTAGTGGTTTCACTATTCATCAAAAATTGATGTTTTTCAGATCAATGCCAAAATTTCATCCTAAGCTATATTTCATATTCCGAATTCAAAAATGAAGTCTATTTTACCAAATTCATAACATAGAAGTTGCATTAATTAATTTTATAATTAAATCCCGCTGTTAAAACAAATAGCGTGTTTTTAAGAGATAATAAATATCAAAAGATTGAAACTTGTTTATAAGTGGTTTAAATGTGAAATTACATCCAATGACCATTATTGTATTAAATTGTAAAAATATATTCTAAATATACTTTAAAATCACTCAAATTAATAATTTATCATTATTAATTATTTTGATTAAAAAAGTTGTTTTTAATTAAAATTTAGTCATTTTCACTATTCATCAAAATATGAAAGTTATCCGAAAAGTACCAAAATTTCACCTTAGGCTAAATTCGATACTCCGAATCCAAAAATAAATTTCATTTTGAAAAATAAGATTTACTGGATTTCAAAAAGTGGTTATTACTATTCATAACGGCTAGTTTTAATAATATTTTTATAGCATATCGTTGTTTAGTGAAACTCGGTATTGCGTACTACACATGCTATCGAGGAAGGTCGCGATTGCGTGTAATGCAAGACAAGTCAAGGATGTGTGTTGTGCAAGCTCCTTTTGGTGTAGCGTACAACACAAGACATTAATAAAATTAAAAAGAATATTTTTTTATAAAATCTTGGGCAGTTACAACGCCCTTCGAAGACTTGGTTTTAAGCCACTAAAGAATCGATTGATCTTACTCTCAGGTTGGATAATAATACCAGAAGCGTACCTTGCAAGTCTGGTAAAATTTGCTTCATAGGTACCAACAGATTCATCATCCCTTTGCTTCAGTTCAAGGAACTCTTTCTCCATCTTTGTTCGGAGAATACGAGGGAAGTACTTATTGAAAAATAAGTTCTTGAACTCGTCCCATTCCATAGACTCAATTTCATCCCTTTGCCTCGTATTCTTAACAAGATTCCACCATTGATCCGCATCTCCTTCCAAACGATACACTGCTAGGATGACTTTATCATGCTCAGAACATTGAAGAACTGAAAATATCTTTTCAGTAGTACTAATCCATTGTTCAGCAACTAATGGATCAGTAGACCCGCTGAAAGATGGTGGACGCTGCCTCATGAAGGATTCAACAGAATGTTGCTCCCTCCTTTGTTCGTTTGGAAATCCTGCATGATTCATAGCTTGATAAAGTTGTGTGAGCATGGCTACAAGATTTTGCATTCCAGCTCCCATATCGTTTGGTTGCTCAGGGGGACAATCATTGCATTGCCCATCGCATTCCGCATTAACACGGTTCCTTCGGGTTCCAGCCATTGACTAAAACCAAGAAGAATAGTGTGAGCAACACTAATTATAATAGGAAACCACATAATTCAAGAAAAAAAATTTTTTTCATGCTTATGGTCTTATCCTAGGTTATTCATGGCCATTTCTAAGATTGTGTTCTATGCTTAGACTTATCCTTAGGGTTCTTACTAAGGCTTTCACATCCTAGTTTCCAAAGGTTGACTATACCTTTCCTCTGATACCAACTATAACGACCCACACTTTACATACATTATTAATACTTAAAAATTGAAGCACACTTATTACAACATATGACAAAACCACAAAGGACCGTATAGGTATAGTGTCTTTAGAAACTGGGAAACATAAACAACTGGTTCATAAATCTTCTACAGTGTCTCCCATTTATTTCATCATATCTAGGGTCCCTTTTATCATATTCTACTTAATATCCATCTTCCTGACCTGGGGAAAAGAAAACATAAAAGGGTGAGCTCAAATGCTCAGCAAGGGAAAATAAAGGAAATAAAAATCATATCATATCTTTATGAAAATCAAAACCTGCAAAAGAGATCATAATATCTTAACATGGAATAAATCATAGAAGTGAAAATGAGATCCCCATAATCATAACATAAAACTTGAAACTTTGTGGCATGCACACATAATCATGGAAAATCATTTCTTGTTAGTCATGACTCATTGCCAAGACTATCTTAGTGGACAAAGTCCCTTTCTGAACCGAGTTCGCTCCTCGTTTCAGTCCTGTATCACTGAACCAAAATAACCTTCCGTTCCAGCCATGTCTATCTCATGAGATATAAAATCATTACCCAATGCATTGGAGGGAGATATAGGTCCCACCCATCTTATAATGAATCCTTTCTTATGTGTGCCACATAATCATAAAACATACATCATCGCATAACACATGTAACAAAAATGGGATTCTTGAAACATCATGACATCATAAATCAATTCATATAAGATAAAGGAATTCATAAACATAATTCCATCACAACATAGTCAAATCAATGTAAAAATATGTATAGAAACAGAACCCTTTATTATCTTAGATGGAAAATAATTTTGATAAAACACTTGAATTGAATTCTTGAGGAAAATATCCTTTCTTCTTCAAAATCAATTTCTTTTCACAAAACATCATGCAATTTTAAAAGAAATATATTTTATTGAAAATAGTCATGAAATCTTTTAGAGGAAGCTTCATGAAAATAAGGTTTTATAAAACAGTAGAAATCCGTTCGTGCCGTATAAGTTAAAAAAAACATTCTTCATACTTTTGTCGGAAAAGTCAAAAAGTACCTCGTACGAAAAATGACAAAAGATTCCTTTCATACGTATTACTAAAAACTCACCGAAGGGTAAAAATGGATTTAAACAATTTTAGGTGGATGGAAATAATATTACATATTGAGTAAACATGGATGTGGATGATAAAATACACCCCAGTAAATACTTACGAATAAACAATCTCGGATAAAAATGAGATTGTGATATTTTCCCTTACCTTAGGTCCGATTTGCTTTGTTCGTGTCCGAAGCTCCTGTATAATGGTTTAAATAATGTTATTGACTTATTACAGAATCATACATATTGATATGAGATCATATATGGTCATATTATTAGCTTCTTGTAAGTAATATTTCATTGTTACTTGTTACTCAGGTCTTTATAACTTTTTGTTCTTATGCGTGTTTTGTCGAATAAATTCTTATTCTTATCTTTAGGTTATAGATAATTCATTTCCAGAATGGTATTAGTGTAGTATATACCATATTCATTCATTCAATTCATTTATATAATCATTATGAAATGAAGATCATGTAGAACGAGTTGCATTACATCGTGGAGACGGTATTCCGTACGTACGCACGAGTGATGATATCGTTCCTATGATCGTGGAATTGTATTGGATTATATATATATATTATTTCAGTATCAATATTACTTAATAATAATCATATATAGTTACTCATTACACCATTATACCCATCCTTGTAAGGTGATGGTGGAAAATATATTACACCACGGCGTGGAGACGGTATTCCGTACGTACGCACGCGCGGTGATTTCATTTTTCCGTAGGATGGATAGAAGGTGAATTAGGGTTGTTTCATATTTATAATAACATATCAGTATGTAAGTAATAATGATGTTATTACTTTATCATGAAACAACTAAAGAAGAAGAAGTTGAAGAAGAAAGAAATTGAAAAGATCGGTAATGGATATTACCTCTTCTTTGGAACGCCTCTTTGAATCCTCCACTTAAGGAACTAAGATTGGTCTTTGGAGAAGACCAGGACCTCTAGGATTATTCTAGGGAAGTGGAGAGGATAAAATGGTAGGGGTTGGCCGAGCTTGAGTGCTCAAATTTGTGTGAGGAGGAGGGGGAGGAGGTGCCCTTTTATAAGGGAGGAGAGGGGCACCTTAGGAATATCTCAAAATATTATTTTATATTAAAGTCAAAATCGGTTTATAATGGTTCCAAAGGGTCTTATTTCGAAGCTAAAGTGGGGATGGGTCTAAATCCTATCAACCAATAGGATTTAGACAAGTTTAGGGTATTATTTTAACCTTATCAATTAGATTTAACTCTAAGTTAATTAATTTAACTTTTACCGTGTCTTTTTGTTTTCTTTCACTATATGGTTAATACACTTACTATAACATGCCAAAAGAACCCCAAATTGTTTATTATTAATATATATATCCTTATCTAAGTCATTTGGCCGAACCTTAGTTTTTTAGGAATAAAATAACAATTAATAATATAATATTTGATTTAAAAACTATTTTGTGTCAATTTTGACACTATTTGATATATGATTTTTGTGAAAGTCATAACAGAATTATATGTTCGAACCAAGTTGATTAAATCAACAATAATATATCATAGTAACCTAGAAAATTAGTGTAATTCATAAAAAGTCTCAAATTACATTTATTTTGGTATTTATATTATCAATTTTGTCAATATTTCATTAATAAGATAATTACTGCATCATCTTTGTGTCATAAATAAATTAAATTATTTGATGTCTAAAAATTACAAATAAAATACCATCATGTAGGAAATATTTTTAGCTTTCTAATGAATATTTACAATCGAATTTATCTTATGTATAACCCCATATTAAAAATGATTTACTTATTAAACTTTGATTTTAACTATTTTAACCCTTCTTTAAATAAATTAATAATAAATGTCCTAATCTAATCCAAGTGGGCCTAAATGGTCATATTTTATTCCTAAGTTTGTTTTTGGTAGAATTACACTTGTCCAATAGAATTAGGACGTGTGTTAGGGTAATATTAATATCATATTTACCCTTAGTTACCCTATTTACTATTAACCGCGGTAAAAATAGTAAAAAGTTACTATTCACCAAAAAATTATTTTTATCTCATTGAACCACATTTTACTTACTGACATCAACCGTGTCTGTCGGATTTTTGAAATTCCATTCACAGAAGCGGTAAAATTAAGTTTTATGCAAAATTCAGTTTTTAACCTACCACTTAGTGGTTTCACTATTCATCAAAAATTGAAAGTTTTCAGAAAAATACCAAAATTTCACCCTAGGCTAATTTCGATATTCTGAGTCCAAAAATGAAGTCCATTTTGAAAAATAAAATTTATAAATTTTCAAAAAGTGGTTATTACTATTCATAACGGCTAGTTTTAATAGCATATTGTTGTTTAGTGAAACTCGGTATTGCGTACGACGCAAGCTATCGAGGAAGGTCGCGATTGCGTGTAAAGAAAGCCAAGCAAGTGTTGTGTAGAAAAAGATTCCTTTGATGATTTATATAACATAAAAGTATCGGGTGTTACAATGTCTAATTGGTAGAACACTCTTATTCTCAGCCTGTCTCATCAATGAGTGACGGAAGATGAAAAATCTTCTCTCAGCCCCCAACCCACCATCCGTTCTCTGAATCAACCGCCGTCAATTGCGTTGGAATCACCACGACGAGTTCTTACTTCTTCTAGATCCTCATCTCTTGATTTCTCATATCTCGTGATATATTATTGAATGATAATTTTTGATTTTTCTGTAGATCTACTGCATTCTAGATCGATTCAAGGGCCAACGCCAGCGTATATCGACCGTAAAACGCCGAGGTAGGTGGTTTTTTCCTTTCCATAGTTATTTTTTGAATATTATGTGCATAAGTTCCCAATACCCTAGAATGGGATATTGTGTGTTTAGGGATTTTAGCCCTGTTAATGCCTGATATGCCTTGTGTTTCTGAGTAGAGGTTGTTAATTGCGAATAGGGTTATTTTCCATGCTATGGATGTGTTTCCCAAGTTGTTTTGATATTAACCATTTGGTCTAGATTTTCCTATTAGGATGCTTTCTTTCCATGTCTAGTGTTGTTAAGATGGAGTGATTTATCTGATTTTGTTATATGCTTGTAGTTGTTTAGCTAAGTAGTTCTTAAATGCTATTATCCAAGTAGTTCTTAAGGTTTGCATTGGATGCTAAACATAGTTGGGCTCAATTGAAAAACACAGGGCTGTGGGAACCTGGTGTAGTAGTCCATAGGAAGAATAGATGTTGAGGACTTCTCTAGAGTGTCTGTTTACTTTTCACGTTGTGAGACCATAGGGGGATGAACGTGAGTGCTCCATCAGAGTGTCTATAGATCCACATTGCGAGGCCATAAGGGGAATTGGACATTGAGTGCTTCCCCAGAGTATCTATAGTTTATCGATAAAATACCACAGTGGGAATTGATGGTGAGTGCTTCCTCAGAGTGTCTTTTCTAAAGCTGAACCAGAGGGGTTAGAATGTGAGTACTTACGAGAGGGTTGCTTATGTTTTCTATGGTTGAACCAGCAAGGATAGGCTGTGAGTACTTTCCAAAGGGTTACTTGTTTTTGATTAGCTGCTTACTTGATATATGAAAATGAATGCAATTGAAATTATAGGATTGTTTACTTTTGACTACTTCCTTATTTACTACTTCATTTTTCTTATTGCCTGCCATATATATATTCACTGACTGTTAAGCACATATATTGTGGTAGTTTACTACTGGGATTCATCTCACACCCTATTTGGGTCATTATCTTGAGACCAAAAAGATTATATTGCTACAGGTATAGATAAGGACAAGTGCCCTTCTACTTTAGGTACTTGATTGTTGTGGAGCTGGAGAGCATGGGACCAAGATGAGGCTTGCGATGCTGCTAAAGTTTATTTTTTTCCTTGTACTTTGGTTTAGTACTATGTTCCATCATTGTGACTTGTTTGGATACTTTCCTAGATATATTTATCATGCATAATTTATATATGTCTTCTCCAGTTGTTTATTACTTCCACTCTTCCGTTGTTTACTTATTTCATGTTATTACTGCTTCTGCTATTGTTATCTATTTATTTACATTGTGTTAATCTTCCAATAAGGGAATTGTTTCCCCACTATCACACCCAAGGCCCTCACATCTAGTCATCAGCCTCTGGGGTTTGGGGAAATTATCTTGAGGCCATGTGACCAATCGGGTTGGGGCACCTCTGGGCGGCTCCCGAAACCGGGACATTATATGAGTCAAGGAAGAATTACTACTTGGCCTTAAGAGACATCCCTAAGTCTCTAAATGTTAGAAACAAATTACATGGAATTCATTAAAGTTGGGGGATTATTTTCCCTTTGAGAAATAAAATAAACCAACGAAACCCATTATAAATAATAACCAATAAATGATGCATGATAACTCTATAAGAAAACTCAAAGTAATACCGTTGATATGAGAACCAAACTATAAAAGAGTACACAAAATGGAATAAAACTAACACCAAAGTACATAATAGAAGAAAAAACCAAAAAAACTCAAGGACTCAAAATACATAAATCAAAGTTAAAACTTCAACTCCAAGCTCCATTATCACGAAGCACCAATAAAGAAATGAGATACTTTCCCTTTACCTATATCTCTATAGAATTTCTGCAAAATTACCAATGTTACAAAGTAGGGGTGAGTAATAAAACTCAATAGGATTTCCCTGAATGACTTCCCTACTCATTCCACTGGGATAGAAAAATTTATCAAAGTTATATAAAACAATTTATATAAAATAATTGAAAATAATTTATATGATAATATAAAACAATTTCCATTTCAAAATAGTTTTCACAAACAAATCAATTACCAAGGAAACAAATAGTGTCACTAAACCTTTCCTTGAACTTTTTTGGATTAAAAAATTTCATTTCACATAACCCCCCCACACACTAAACCACAATAATTTTTTGTTACCATTGATGGTGGAACATCCATAACTCGTCCCTTTGATGGTTGTACTTCACGACCATTATCCATCCCATTCCACTCACGCTTAACCATTTAATACAACCACATGAAAATCCATATTATCCAATAAAATTTCAATAAAACTATCCTTTTATTGAAAACCCTTTTCCATGCATCAAAACCAAACAATCATTTTAAAATCATGTTACTGTTTTCACTTTCCACCAGAACACCCAATTTTTTGAATTCCATAAACCATCACCAAAGATAGTTTCTATCAATAATTTCACATAAATTTTAAAATTAATTTCAATCAAAAAATTTAACTCAAAACTAATCCTTAAATTTATAATAATAGTATCTGAGAGTGAAGCCACCTACCATGGGAACTATGGTGAAAATGAAGAGTGGTACAAAAACGCCAACAAAACCGAGTTGAATCTCCAAAAACCCACCTTATATATCTTTCCTAGAATCAAAATAGACATATATCATCATGATTGGAATAAAAAATCATAGATATATCCCAAAAATACTAGATCTAGGTTTTTTATATAGGTAAAGAAAGTATATCTAAGAAAAAATATGAAAAACAACCAAAAAATGAAGACTTACCTAGGGTACCAGGCTTCAACGTACCAAGAAAAGTCTATAGACTACTTATGGTTCAATAGGGAGAGGTTAAAAAAGCTTTGAGAGGATGAAAAAATGTATTAGGGTCAAAACTAGTGTAAACTGAGAGTTTTAGAGATAATCCCAAGCCATATCCATTTTTTTAGGATTTAATTTTAAAACATGCATAGTTGGGCCGCATGGTTATCCAAACCATGAACAAAACGTGCACCATACTCCACCTCAAGAAGAACCTCTCATGGTTAGTCTACAAGGTTCGAAAAACCATGCACAAAATATGAAAAATGACCATATCCCACTTTACATAGTTTCTCCTAGGTGGACACATTGTTTGGGAAAACTGTGTGCCTAACCCCGCACCTACCCAGAAGCCTCTGTTTCACCTTTCATAGTTTCTTGTAATATTTTCATAGTTTACACGAACCATGAACATTTAGAAAAGTCCCCAAAACATTCCAAAATTATTCCAAAACTCTCCCAGACTTCACAAAACTCTTTACATAGTTAAAATTCATAAATAAAGGGTTACTTACTTGAAATTAGGGGTGCTACATTCTCCCCACCATTCTTGTTTCCATCCCCCAAAAGTAGAAAACCATCATTTTGTAGAAATATTTATGGCCATTACTAGATCATTTCCTTCTCTCATTCTTGAGTCTCTTCCTAAATCCAAACAAGTTTCCACAAAACCCATACTAGATCAATGTTTTTCCAATGAAATAAATTCTATTTCCTATCCACAATCCATACTAGCATGTGTACCAAAAAAGTATCTAGATATAGGTCAACATGATCCCATAAAATCACATCGTTAGGATTAGGCTGATACTTTTTCAATTGAGATACATGAAACACATTATGTACCACATCAAACTGTGTTACCAAAGCCAACTAATATTCCACCTCAATAACCCATTCAAGTATCTCGAAAAGGCATATGTATTAGAGAGATAACCTGGCCTGCTTCCAAAAACAATGATGTAAAATCTTTGGAGAGATCCTAAGAACACATGATAACTCACCTTGAACAACAACGATGGTCAACAATGATCCATATATGATCTATGATGACTCTAACCTATCTCTATACATTTCCTGATCAACCAAATCTTCTCCATTATTTCTTTAAAATGTCTCAGACCAACCAGAAAGGTCTTGCCTATTTCCACAAAAAAATGTATAACAACAAGGATTCTCATATAATGTTTCAAAAGGATCCATATGTATTGAGTCCTAATAAATTTTTTAATATGAGAACTACACTAATGGTATATGCTTCTCCCATGAGCCTCCAAAATCCATTACATGAGACCACAACATGTCTTACAATGTTTGTATCATCTGTTTGGATTTTACGTCCATATGAGGATGATAATCTATACTTATAGTCAACTGAGTTCCAAGGGATTTCAGTTAGGATTTCAAAAAATGAGACATAAACATTAGATCTCATCCTGACACTATCAATACTGGTACACCATTCCTCTTTACCACTTCTCAGATATAGATTTTAGATAAGTCCTCCACTATATGAGATTCATGAATAGGTATGAGATGGGATGACTTTTTGAGCTGGTCCACTATTACCCATATGGAATCATGATTCTAAACCATTTTTGGGAGACCTTCCACCAAATCCATGGCTGTCTTCTCCCATTTCCAAACAAGAATATGTAAATACTGTAACAAACCATCTGGTCATTGATGCTCTACTATAACCCTCTAACAAGTTAAGAATCTTAAAACAAACTTAGCCACCTTTTTTTCATACTGGCCCACCAAAATTCTGCTTTCAACACCTTATACATCTTATGTATTCCCATATGAACAACCCATATTGAATAGAGATAAGCTTGAATGAATTGTTCCTAAAAATCCATAGGTATGACCATCCAGTTTATAAACCACAACACTGAACTCCCATCCATCTTTATCCCTCAATGGTCTCCCCACCATGGAGTTTTGACCTTATCACAATTAATTCTGAATTAGATGCCTATGGCTCTTTAATTGTCTCAACCAAATCAAGAATGAATGAAAATGGAAAGAAAACCGCAACCTCCCCTCGGTCTTCACATTCCATGTTCATGAACTACTACAAAACAAGGTTTTATCAGTGCTAAAAAAATAATTTATCAGTGCTAAAAAAGAACTGATAATCATGGTGCTATTAAAATGGAGGGGGGTCCCTTTTACCAATTCTTTTTTTAGCGCTGATAAAAGTTATAATTTTATTTGTTTTTTGGAAAATCAAAGGGTGGACCACCCCTCTTTTATCAGCACTCGATCCAATTTTAACAACACTCTTCCATACTATCCTTTCCCTTTTAATAGTTCTAAGTATCCCCTCTCCCCTTTTACAACACTATGCACCTGCTTCACTTACCCGCACGTGCACCTGCCATTGCTGGGTTTCGAACTTGAGACCTCCGCCTCATACTCCAGCACCTTTTCCACTCCACCATATTGTTTTGTTCTGTATTTTATGATATATCTATATATTTATATATATTTTGTTACATATTTTTATCCATATATATATATTTAAATACATATATAAAATTAGTTTGGTGTGTGTGTGTGTGATTACACACACACACATGTATGCATGCACGTGTGTGTGTGCATATATAAATATAATTATACATATTTATATTTATTTACATATATTATATATCAATATTTATATACATATATTAGAATATATATATATATATATATATATATATATTTGTTAATACTTATGCATAAATATATTTATATATATATAACCATTATATATACATTAATTGTATATGTATATAAATATTCATAATTTTTTATTTTAAATAAAATGGGAATTATTTTTTATTTATATAAGGTTTATATATTGGGAAATATATTTTATATGTAAATATGATTAATTATTTACTTACAAAATTAATTTTTTATGTGTGAATATATAAAAAATATGTATATATTGTTATATATTTGTTTATATGTAATAGTACATTGTAAAAATGATAAAATTTTAAATCCATAATATCCATATGAATGTAATCCTTGAAAATAAATTTAGTCCTCATTGAAAAAGGGGAACCCCCCCTAAACAAGGCTAAAAATCCATCGAATGTTAAAAAATTGAGATACCCCAACTAAAAACTCAGTTTTAGAGGCCTTACGGGCCCTTTTGGCCTCAAAAATTGTGAGAAAGGGTTTCCCTCCAACATTAAGGCATATAGTTTATCAAAGTATTAGATTTGATATGTAGTAGAGCCCAAACGGATACCCGGATCAAAAGTTATGGCCGTTTGATGTTCAAGATATGTTTTCAACTTATTTTCAATATTTTATTAATTTTTTATTTTTTTATATTCAAATTGATATTAAATGACTATTACTTGATAATAATTAGAAAATAATTTATTAAAAATATATTTTTAAATATTTTATAATCCATTTTCACTAAATATCTCATATATTAAGTGTAAATGTCTATTTATCCTTATCTATAACATATTTAAAAAATATATTATATATATATATTAACATATTAATAAATTTTTTTAATGTTTTTTTTGAAACATAGCCTTTATCAGTGCTAGTAAAAAAAACACTCATAAAGGGGGTCTTTACCAGTTCTTATAAAAAATCACTAATAAAGGGGTCCCTTTAACAACATTAAAAAAGTGCTGATAAAGGAGTTACCTTTATCAGTGGTAAAAAAGTGCTGATAAAGGGGTACTTTTAACAACACTTTATTAGCACTGTTAAAAGTACCCTTTATCAGAGCTTTTTTAGCGCTTATAAAGGTACTACCTTTATCAGTTATTTTTTAGCACTGTTAACGGGTGACGCTATAAAGAAATCATTTTTTTGGTAGTGATGTTGGCTATCACTGACATCATCTACCATTGGTCTGAAGCCTCTTTTTTCCAACTCAGTATATGAATTTATGCATAATGCATCTTCCAATGAATTACCCTTATTCAGTGTATACATCTTGTCAAAGTCAAACATTTGGAGATACTATATACATCTTCTTTGTCATAGGTTTAGATCACTTTGTGATAAAATATATTTCAATATATTATGATCTTTAAACACTATAAATTTCTTAATAAAGAGATAATGATTCCATGTCTTCAAATCATGGAAAATCATGCTATTTTTAAAATCCTCCATATTTCTAAAATCAAACTATTTTCAAAATATCACAATCATGCTCTTTTCAAAATCTCACATTTGAAAAAACCATTTTCATCATTTTTGAAAAATCATCAATTTTGCACACAATCATAAATCATTACTCGAAATGAAATATGTACTCATAATGGAAAATCATTTCTAAAATGTGTTTCATGATCTTCTCATTGGATAAACCCATGACAATGAGATACAAAATCTTATAAGTGTCTCCAAAACACTTACATACCCAAATCTCGGGTAACTTGAAGTTTAGCATAAAAAGGTTAGCTATGTCTTTTTATAAACTACATTTTAAGTCCCAAAATTATAATAATTTATACCATCCTAACTCAAGGATCAATCAAAATTATTTTCAACCTGAAGACAAAAAAACTAATACGATTTTCCCAAAATATATTAGGACTAACCAAGTCTAATTCCACTTGTAGGTCAAGGATCGAACATTGTGATAATAATTTTAACACCCTACCCCTCCCCATTGGTTTGAGTCAAGGTGGAATTTAAACTTAGCCTTAATCCACATACCCAAGGTTCTGAAGGACAAAAATAAATTCCACGGGCTTCAATACAATTGGAGGATGGTTTTCCATTTGAGAAATAAAACAACCCAACCAAACCCATTATAACAGAATAACCACTAAATGATGCATGATATCATTACAAGACAACTCAAAGTAATACCATTGATATCAAAAACAAACTTCAAAAGAGTAGCACAATATAATAAAACTAACATGAAATTACATAATGAAAGACAAAACAAACAAAAATAAAGGACTCTAAAGACATAAATCCATGCTCCAACTACAAATCCATGCTCTAGTATCACTAAACAGAACTAAATAAATGTGATACCTTCCCTTTACCTATATCCTAATAGAAAATATCTACAAAAGAACCAACATTACAAAGTAGGGGTGAGTAATGAAACTCAATAGGATTTCCCCAAATAAATTCTCTACCCACACCACTAGTATAGAATAAGTTAGCACATTTATTTAAAAAAAATATTTAAAATAATTGAAAATAGTTTATATTATAATATTTCTCAACAAATGTGGTAAAAATTCTTGCATCAAACTTATGATTTGTGATTGTTGGGAACTTTTCTAAATGCTAACCGTATTTGAGATTCTTAAGAAATTCTCTTGAAGCGACATGTTTTTTGGGTTTTCATATCGGTTTATTGCACTCTTCCAATGTAGTTTTTCACCTTTCTTTTGAGGATTATTATTATAGGCTTTTGGTGAGATGTTCATGGTACTTTGGGGGTTGTTTTATGAGAGTGATTAAATGAACCCCAAAATTCAACCCCTACATTGAATCTCCCATAGTTCCAATTTGGATAGGCTTCCTTGGGATACCACTATATCATTTTAAGAAATATTCTCTATTCTTAATTCCCATGATAATAGGAAACCCATTAAAACTGGATTCAGTTATGAGCAATCTCTCAAGACCACAAGTTTCTAGAATTTTCATTGAAATTTAGGTTTCTAAAATTCTTCATTCCCAAATCTGGATTCATAATGGAGATTATAGATCCTTTCAAGATGTTGTATATGAAAAACTACCTGATTATTGTCAGTTTTGTCTTATACTTGGACATGTTTTGAAGGAATGTGACTATAAGAATACACGTCCTAAAACCAATAAAGTTACTTTGGTTGTAAAAGGCCAGCAGAATCTTGGTCTATAAGGGAGTAGAGTTAGTCACAAAGATGATTATGGTCTCTCTTTTGTAAGGGAACCTTATGAAGGGAAAAAATATGATGAGAATAAAAAGTTTTTAGTTGATAATATTGATCCATTACAACATTCCCAACATTATATTGAAAATAATGGACTACCGGGTTTTTTTGATGCTTTTCTTAATGAAAAAATTGTTGTCATTGACTCTCCTACCTTAGTGGAGGATTAGGATATGCATATTGAAACTCATGTTTCATGAGAGAAGGACCAGAGTGATCTCTATGAATCTACTAAATCCTCACAATAGGATGTTTATCTACATATTCAAATTTAGGAATCATGCTTAAAATCAAGTTCTATAAAGGGAAAAAACCAATGGTGGATGCTAATGGATTCATCACCCCAAATCCTAAAAAATTAGGAGGCATAAAGACAAAAATCATCTGGAAAGAACAATTGTTACTAGATTGTTGGATACTTATAGGAAGGAAAACATTGAACCCCCAACAATACCAATGGTGGATGATAAACTGATTGCAACCTCTGGATCAGAGGATGAGGATTATGAATGAAAACATTATCCTATGTATAAGGATTTTTATATGAATGATGATTTAGTGGTGAAGATGCCGATGCATGGATAGATGAACAAGATACAATCACATTCCATAAGTACTGCAATGGAAAAATCACTAATTATAAGTACCTTGAAATCATAAAATGTATGTTGATCATAATGTTAGATGAATATAAAAAATACTAACTTTAACTTTAAAGACAATCCTTGGGAATTATTGTTTTTCTATATAAAGGATTTTCTTGCCTGAGTATTAGTGTTGGTTTTTTATGATTAGTAAGTTGTTTGATCTTATGAGTTTTTGTGTTTTTTTGGTTTCTACTATTGATGCAGATCTGATGTGTTTTTTGCTGGACTTCACATATGTTTGTTTCTTTAACTTCCTTCACTTGGTTTATGTCCTCCCTAGAGGATCTTGGCAGGTGTCTGAAACCTTTCTATGCTTTATATTTCTTGCATTTCTGTTGATTTAGAGTCATATTTTTCTCATGTAATGGTCTGTTGGTTCTTTAATATGCATTGTAGCCTACTGGTTGGTTTTAATGAGTGTCTTTAATGTATTGGTTCATGATGGCTAGTATTGGGGTGAGATTTTATAGTTTCTATGTGCTGGTGAGTTACTATTTTCCATCAGTTTTTGGTATTTTTTAACATCCAGGTGTATGCAAGTTTTGGTGGAAAAAGTGTTGATGAAGACATTAGGTAGCTAGAATTTAGTGTTCATGTTGTATCTGGTTTACTAGGCCGAGTTTGTAGTATGATCTTGATGTGGAACTTGTGAACAGGAGATGTTTTTTAGGCATTGATGATTATGATGAGATGTTCAGTAGAGGGTTTAAGGATCAAATATAGGATGTCTTCAAATTTCTTCCAATGGAGTTGTAGTTCTAGTTCAAGCTTTGATCTTTCGACTATAAGGGAGCTTATATCTCAATCAGATAAAGTCATTTTGATGGTTTTGTGATGCATTTACCCTTCTTGGATGTTTTATCTGATAGATTGATGATAGGATATCTTGGAAACATCTTATGCAATCTGATATTTTGTTTATTTTTATTGAAATCTCAGATTCTAAAACCGTCAACCCCATACCGGTTTAATCCATTTACACCTTGTATTTTTACTATATATCTTGATATTAATAAATTCCTTTGGGGTATGAATTGGGAGACCAACTCATGTTACCTATTTTCTAAAAAAAGTTTATATTAGAATATAAAAAAAATTTCATAGCGAAACTATTTTCTCACACATATCAAATACCAAGGAAAACAACTAAAAAAGTCATTAAACCATTTCTAAATATTATTTTGGATTAACCCATTCTATTTCATATAACCCACCCCCACACACAACCACAAAAGCTTGGTTTTTTCATTTATAGAGGAACTGTGCATCTATTACCTATCCCTTTGATGGTGGTATTTCACAACCATTATCAATCCCATTCAACTCACACATAACCATTTAATCCATCCACATTCCAATCCATATTTTGCAATACAATTTCAATAAAACTATAAGTTTATTGAAAAATATCTTCCATGTATCAAAACAAAATAACATTTTAAAATCTTCATTTTAAAATCATGTTACTATTTTTACTTTCCAAAAAAATACCAAATTTGTACAATTTTATAAACCATCACCAAAGAAGGTTTCCATAAAGAATTTCACAAACAAAATCACAATTAATTTCAAGAAAAACAATCAATTTGAAACTAATCCTTAATGTTTTAATAATAGGAGTTTATAGTGAATTCACCTACCGCAGGAATTATGGAAAAACAAAGAACAACATGAAAACTCCAACAAAATTGGGTTGAATATCCAAAAACCTACCTTAGATATCTTTACCTAGAATCCAAACCTCCATATAACATCATTATTTGCATAAAAAATCATATATCTAAACCCAAAAGACTATATATAGGATTTAAAGAGGGGTAAGGAAAGTATATCCAAGAAACAAATGACAAAAATACAAAAAATAGGACTTACCAAGGGGATTGGGCTTCAACACACCAATGAAATCCTCTGGATCACTTCTAGTTTTAAGGGGAGAGGCTCCAAAGCATTTTGGAGAATAAAAAACATCATAGGGTTGAAAATAGTGAAAAAAAGGTTTAGTGATAATCCCGATCCAGATCCACTTTTTTAGGATCTAATTTTAAACCATGCATGATTGGGTCACACAGTTAGAAAAACCATGTGATATCCTCATCCATAGGAAGAAACTCACACGGTTGGTCCACACAGTTTGACAAACCATGTACCAACTATGAAAAATCCCTTTGTCCCACCTTGATTTCTCCTAGGTAGTCGTAGGGTTTGGACAAGCTGTGTGCCTAACCGTGTGCTTCCCCTAAATCCTTTTTTCACCATGCACGGTTTCCTGTAAGAGTTTCACATTTTCCACTAAACATTCACTAACTGTGAACCATTATAAAAGTACCAAAAATAGTGAAAAAGTACTCTGAACTCTCCCAAACTACTCAAAAACTCTTTACATTCTTAAAAATAATAAAGAAATGGTTACTTACTTGAAATCGAGGATGCTACAATTTCCTTGGAGTATTTGTTGTATTGAAAGGTTATTCTAGTTCTCTACTATAATGAGAACCTAGAGAAGATACAAAAATATTCTTAAATTATATTTCCTATGGGTTAGATAACATCAGTCTGATGGTATATAAATGATATTTGATTATCAAGTGTTGGATAATCATAATACAGTGCGATTTCTTCTCATGAAGTTCTCACTGGGTAATATCCAAGAGAAAAGGTTGTGAGGGTAGACCTTCCATTAGGATTTAAAAACTATATATATTTCATTGGATATTCCTATCTATATACATGTGTATTTTTCCTTATTCTTGAGATTATTCTTAATTTATATCATGAATAATTTACTTTGTTGTATGGTTGAAAACTACGATGATATATGCTTTCAGAGAGGTAACATACACTGTGTATGTCATAAGTGATATGAAATTAATTGAATAAGTCCTGAATTTTTTCCCTTCCTAATTAATGGAATAAGATATATTTAAAACTTTGATTAAAATAGACCTGTATGATTAAATCCATGGTCATGGTAGTTTATTGATGAGTTCATTTAAAATAGTCAAAGAAAGATAAATCAAGAATATAGGTTAATGACCCAAGTTTGCAACCTGATTGACGAGATATCGAGAAAAATGAATTATATTATGTAGAAGTTTTTATAGGATGAAAATTTTCATCGATACATCAATTATTTTATCTATGGGTGCCTTGACATGTTAGTATATGCTATTCTTGGTATTTAGGTAAGTTCACCTAATGACACTGAGAAAGAGGCCTAGAGGGTCACCCACTAAGTGTATCTTTAATCTCATTAAATTCTATTGAATTTAATATTAATAATAAATATTATTCTCATCTAGTGTAATAATAATTATTTGACTATCATTAATCATGTTAATTCAATCACCAGATATTTGTGTTCTTAATATGTGATTTGAATATTAAAATAAATATTTATCTGTGAGTTTACTATATATCATATTTTTTATCTCTTTTTAATTATTCATTAGTTAATAAATAAATATATATTTATTCACTAGTTTAGTGAATATATTAATATAAATATTTATTTAGTTATGTGAATATTAAAATAAATATTTATTTAAAATTTAATTGAATTTATTGTTTAAATTTTATTGAATGAATAATATATATTTATTTAAATATTTTGTTATCCAAGGTTCAATAAACATTGAGGAGGATTGACATACTGAGTTTAAGTGATTGAGAAAATGATATATTTTATTTAATATCATTTAAATAAATATTTATTTATTTAATATCATTTAAATAAATTTTATAATTTCAAGATGATTCCTTTGATCCCAATCTAGGTATATCTTGATGAATTTCGTATGATTATACTTAACCTGACTAATATTAATGTTTTAGTAAATGATAAAGACCAAGATTTAATATTGTTGACCTCCCTTGATATCTCGTATGATAATGTTGTTGATGATATGATGTATGGAAGAGATTCCTTATCTTTAGAGGAAGTTCAACCAGCCTTACTTTTAATAGAATTACATGGAAAACCTAAAGTTAAGCCTAAATAATAGAGTATCACTATTAGGGGTTGATCTTAATTCTAAGTTAAAAACAAAGTTAAAGGTAAAAATAATGGAAAGAACCATAATTGATCTAGGTATAATAATTCTAGTTGTAATTACAGTGATGTTACCTACTACCATTGTGGGAAACCAGGACATGTCAGACCCAAGTAACCTAAACTGAAATCTAGTGGGAATTAAAAATAATATGGTGATCATTCATTATATTTTTATTCTGGCTATAAAAGTGCTAAGATATTTAATGTTTATGATCATTACATGAGTAATGAATTTCTCCTTTACTGAGGTTGATGTTTCCATATATTCCTTGATAGACGTTCCTTTATTTAATTGACTAAGGGAGTTGAAGGTGAGGTTGTTCTTAGTAGCAATAAGATATGTAGGGTCATAGTTAGAGTCTATGTGTTATTATATGTAGATGGTAACTCTATTTCTAGATTACATGATATAAGTAGGATCCCTGACCTTTATAGAATCCTCATCTCCTTAAGAGTTTTAGATCAAAATGATTTCATCTCTAACTCTAAATATAGTTTTCTTAAGATCTATAAATTTTCTCTAATAGTCATTATGGTATCCTTATACAATGAGATTTATGTTTTTAGTGGAAATAATCATGCTAGATATTTGGGTTAAACATAAACCACTAATAGTGATAACACTGTGCTTTGGCATAAGAAGTCAAGGCTTATAAGTGCCAAGGAACTAAGGAGTCCTGAAAGAAGGGGTTGTTATCTTAGGTTACCTTATGTGGGGAATGTGTTCTAGGTAATTCTAAGAGATTTAGCATCAATAAGTTTATTATTAAAGCTAGTCAACCACTAGAGTATGTTGAATCATATTTGCGGGGTACCTCTAGGACTGCTTCCCATGGTAGTGGAGCATACTTTGTAACCTTTATAGAATAATTTTATAAGAAGTTTTGGATCTATATATCAAGGAATATGTTTTATGTATTCGAGGTGTTTAAAACTTAGAAAACCACTCTTGAAAATCAAACTTTGAGGAAGCCTAAATCCATGATAAAAAATATCACAACCCATCTTAGTGGGGCCCATTCCATGACTCCCCAATCCCACCTCCAATAGGCCAAGGGATGGGCACTAGTTCCAAGTTGGCATATCACTAAGATGTGAGGCCTTAGCCTAAATTACCTATACCCACACACAAATCTCCAAGACTATACATTGTTGAAATGTAAAACAATTGATAAAACATGCATGCATACATCTAAATCCCACAACTAGAGTTTGAAAAAAATCATTGAAAAGTAAAAAGAGTCAAATAAAAGACCACAGAAAAGAGTATAAGAACAAGTCCAACCTGAAAGTAAATATGAGGGATGTTATCAAGATAACCTCAGGAACATGCCTTAGTCTATCTGGCTCACTAAGCACTACTTGGTCCTGGTTTCTCTAGGACTCTGTCAATGGGTATGTTATCTGCACAATACATGTCATGTTTGGGAAAATACCATGTTGATGTGAGTATAAAAATACCTAACATAACACCTCTAAAACACTAAGAATATAAAAAAAAGAATAAAAGTTAGCTATACACATGTATATATCTATAACACATATAATAATAACATCTAGATATACTCAATAAAGACACACAATATCAATGTAAAGTAATAACCATAATGATAGCCTATGATTCATTCTTGAAGGTTAAAAATATCTCTCATCTAGTAGAACAAACTCCAAGAGTTAAATAGTATGGATAACGTCTGTTTGAGATGTATAGATCATCAGGTATTTCCATAAGAATTAATGCTGGATGTCTGAAGAGAATGATATGTATATGAGGATCACTCTTAATTCCATGGGGTATACCAAAAAAACAATATGTTATAAACTTCTAAGTAGATGATAGAAAACTTCATAGTGTTGGTTACGATGATACCAAGAACTCCACCTACGAAAAGACGATGATAAAGGATATCACTCTCAACCTCACAGAAGGATTACAACAACTCTATCCAAGAATTATTTCTGAAGGGAACACTATCTTATGTGTAGGATGTGATACCATACTAACCCTTAGGGAATGGTTATAGGGAATTCATCCAAGTGAAACTTGTCAAATATTAAAAGGACAAGTTCTCCAATCCAAATTTGAATGAGTACATGGTAGGTACTAGTAGTACACAACCTATCCCTTTGGAATCAGGTCCTACTCATGTATCATGACCCATTCCCATGTACTTATGACTATGTCCAAGTACATGTCTATGCCTGTGTACAACTAGCCTGGCCGTGTCCATGCTGAAGTACATGGCATTTCCATTCTCATGTACTCCTATCCATGTCTATGTACACCTCAAGTCACACGCCAAGCTACTAGGTTAAGGCACATGTCGTGTGAAGGATCACATGCCATGTGATATTTAACCTCACTATAGAAACTCGATCCACTATACCAGGGGTCCCATATGGAATGTGTTCTCAAAATAAACGCTGTGTAGATTGATATTTTCTAAAATCTGTTGTCCTTATTCTTGTGGTTTCATATTCTCCTCTAGTTCCAAATATGACCATAATCATGATGGAAATGATGGATCTATCCTAGATTAACCTTTTCATCACCATTCACTGAAATTAGGCCTTCAAAACCACCTAGAAAATTCCCACCATTGGTCTCAGTTACTATCGCACACTCTTCTTAAACTAGAGGTCCCAAATCCTTCAATGATCTGCTTTTTCCATCATCATAGCTTGATCATGTCATCGATCCAAGCTTGGATCTATGAGATCAAATCATTGCACCATGAAAAGATTGTGTAATGTTCAATTTCTCATGAATCAATCGAACCACTAGTAAACTAAAACCCCAGTAATGAATTCATATAGAACAATGGAAGAAAACCAAGAAATATGCAAAGTAAAATGATCCTTGGTTATATTCAGTTTTCCTCGATTTGTTTCCATTAGAACGATGAATGAAGAACCAACAATAAATAAATAAGTCTCTCAATAAATCCCCATTGGTAAAACCATCCCGCAATATGACCAATCTGTGAATGAATCCATTAGTCGATTGATTCAGGTTTATTTTGAAAATAAATAATAAGGAACACAGTCGAAAAAAACATTATCCTACCTCAAATTGGATCAATTTATGATTAAGAAATAATCCACATTATTGTTGTTGGTGAGATCCTTGAATTCTATTGCATGTCGATCAAAGATCCTCAATCCAGCTATCATCTTCCAATAGAAGTTCCTCCACATTCTACAATAGTTATCCTTTATTTCAAAGGTTATATAGATAAAACTATAAATCTTTAATAATCATATTTATAGAGAGATTATTATTTTGAGTAAAAAATTAAACAAATAAATTTTATAAAACTAATTTATTTAAGCATTCACCCATGACCGCACCACAACCTGAATTCTTGACGTGTTCCAAGGTTATATCACACCTTGAGTAAAACCCATGCTCTAAACTCAATGAAGGTATCATATTTTTTATCCAAGCCTCCATTTTTAATTTATTCCATTTTTTAGGAAAATTGCATACGCTTGATATTTAATATATTTCGAACATTTATTTTGGGCACACCAGGCCTCAGAATAACACACCATCGCAATGCATGGTCTTGAAAAAAATCCATAAAATATCAAAAAAATAATATATGGAAAATATGATTCATTATATTCTCACCACCTTCGGGATTTACATCTCAAAAATCCAAAACAAAATGATATACAAAGAGATATGGGTATTGAGAATGCATCTGAGCCTCCCATACGCTATCGATCTCCTGAAGATTCCCATGCTACCACCAAACACACACTAAATAAATCGGTCACCCATGAAGTATCCTCTCTTACTGATCCTCAATATCTAATGGGAACTTAACAAATGTTTATCCATCCTTGATTTCTATCTCACCACAGTCAATAATGTGAAACGAATCATGAATGTACCTCCTCAGCTGCGACACGTGGAAGACATCATGTACCTGTTCTAAATATAGAGGTAGAGATAAGTGGTATTACACCTTAAAAATCTACATAGTATCTAAAAAAGGATAATGAATCTTGGAGATATCTCACAACCCAACCAAATTTCCACAAACCTTATTGAGGTGAAACCCATAGGAACACATGATCTCCCACCTCAAACTCCAAATGCCTCTTTAGTTGGTCATCATAGGACTCATTATGGCTCTATTAAGTCTTAATATTCCCCTTGATGATTTTCACCTTCTCAGGGGTGGCTCACACTAACTCTGGGACCATGAGTGCTGACTCCCCTAGGTCAGTCCAACAAAATAGTGACCTGCTGGGTTACCTATATAAGGCCTCGAATGGTGACATAAAAATGGTGGAATGATAGATATTTTTGTATGAAAACTCCACCAAGGGTAGATGATCCTCCAAAATATGGACAAAGTCCAACATGTAATCCTGTAACATGTCCTCCAAGACCTAAATGGTCCACTCAGTCTAGCCGTCAGTTTTGGGGTGAAAAGTCATGCTCAGATGTAGTTGAATCCCAAAATCCACCTAAAATCCATTCCAAAAATTAGATATAGATAAATAATCGTTGTCAAAAATGATCATTGATGGAACTCCATGAATTCGTACTATCTCCTACATGTAGAGGTGTTCTAATCTCTCTATTAAACTATGCTTCTGAAAAGTTAGTAAGCAGACCAACTTGGCGATCTATGATCACCCAGATGGAATCATGTCCCCTAGATGTATGTGGTAAGACCATTATGATATACATGGATATACCATCCCTCTTCCACTTTGTTAGGTCAAGGGGTTGAGATAAAACTTCTAAAACTTGGTGCTCAACCTTCAATTGCTGACAAGTAAGGCATTGAGAGACAAAATCTGAAACTCTCATCTTCATCCCTAACCACCAAAACCAATGTCGGATATCCTGGTACATATTTTCCACACCTAGATGTACCACAATATGAAATTTATGAAACTCTCTTAGAACCTCCTACCACAACTTCACTGGTACCATTGTGCATGCTATGAAAAGAAAAACATGTTCCCAACCTACAAAAAATCCATCAGGGGCATGTCTAGTGGATATATGAGTACATAAGTTATTAAAATCGACATCTCTAAGCTATGACTACCTGAATCAATATAAAAGTGGAGGGGTAACAAGAATTGATGTGAGGTAAGATTCTCCATCCCTATCCAAAAAGGATAAATACATTGAGGAGAACTACTCCGACAACTTGTTCAATAACTATGAAAAATATGTCATACTGAGAGAATATTATACCACATTCCCCTTCCTTGGAGTATATAAAATCTTGATGTCATAATCCTGGAGGAACTCTAGTCATCACCTCTATATCAAGTTAAGGTCCTTATGAGAGAATATATACTTGATACTCTTATGGTCATAATAGAAGATAAACTACTCTCCCATCTAGTAGTGTCACTACATATTTCGCATGAAAACTACCATTAATAACTAAATATTGTGTATTGCGTAGTTATGGTAATGTGGTCTCAATTGACATGAACTATAATAAATCACTACCTTAATCTACATCAGAACAAAACCAAGACCGATTCCTAATGAATTGTGAAACACTATGTACTCAATACCCTCCTCTGGATATCTCAATATGGGATCCATCATCAATCTATCTATCAGCACCTAAAAAAAGCTATAATCTATTAATCCACATAAAAGGATTCCCTTTTGGGTAAAATCTATCATGGGAGGTGATATATGAGGGAATTCATGTATGCATCTCTAGTAATAGCCTTCCATCCCAAGTAAGCACCTCACATTCGTCATGCTCTTAGGTGGCTCCCAAGATAACACTTCCTAGACCTTTTCTAGGTCCACTACCACACCATCAACTAAGATAGAATGTCCTATAAAGTGGACCTCATGATTCTAAAACTTTAACTTTAAGAGATTATTGTAATGCTAGTGCTATCAGTGTACATCAAGAACCATCCTCAAGTGTATTGCGTGATCCTCCTCAAACGCTGAGTACACAATGATATCATCGATGAGGACTACCAAAAACCTGTTTAAGAATGGTTGAAAGATATAGTTCATGAGTCACATGAATACTAATGGTGTGTTTTTCATGACAAAGGTAATCACCAAGTACTCATAGTGAACATAGAGACATCCGAATTCCATCTTTGGTATATCCTCATCTCGTACTCGTAACTTTTGATAACATGATCCGAGGTCAATCTTGAAGAACCATCATGACCCTATCATCTGATCAAAGAGGTCATCAATCCCCAGTAGTGAATAATTATTCTTTATAGTCACCTATTTTAGGTGATGATAAACCACACACAACCTCAATATCCCATCCACCTTCCTGGTGAACAACACTGGGGCTACCCCAGATGAAACACATGGCATAACCAATCCCTTCCTCTTCAAGTACTCCAAATAGACCATTAGATCATGAATATCTTCAATATCCATATGATATGATGGTGCAAATATTAAGTTCATCCTAGGGTTTAAATCAATGCATAAGTCGATCTCTCGACAGGGCGATAATTCTGGAACATCCTCAAGAAAGACGTCCTCATACTCCTACACCACTATAGGGAATTATAGACTCATAACATTCAATACACCAAGGGTCATACTAGCCAAATAATGAGTAATCATATGCAACTTCTTATCCATGAGTCTATCCTGCACTGTTTGGGATTCCTTTTTACCAACAAAGGAAAACCTAGTCCGATCACTATGGACACACTATATCCTCCACTTAAAATAATATATTTGGTAATGAACTATAGACAAATAGTCTATACCTAATATCACTTCATAAGTCCGCATCACCACTATAAAAATATCCCAGTAGAAACTATCACCTCAAAGAATTAGGTCACACTATCAACACAAGTGTGTGATCACTGAGTCATCTTCAGAGGAGTCTCCAAATACAAGGGTTGAGAAATGAGATCAACCTAAATCTCTAAGTTTAGAACAATATATGTTGAAATAAAGGAATTAATAGAAATTTTGTCTATTAATACTGCAACTAATGTAAAAAAACATAGATTGTACCTCATATCATCCCTGGAGCCTTTGGGTTATAAGCCTTGAACCTCTACAGCTGCACTTGCCCCTATCATCCAACTCCCTGAGCCTGGCGTAGATATACTGGGGTTGGTGGTGCTAACAAGTTGAAGCATCTACCACCTATAGTTTCTCTCCTAGATCCTATGCCACATCTTTTTCTCTATGGACCTATCTACTTCTGCCGCTGCCTCTACCTTGCTGGTACATCCACCATCTCCCTATCAAACGTATGGTGGGTCAGAAAATATCATAAAAGATGTCCCCTACCATCACATAATTATAATTTCCTCTCCTTGGGATAACTAGACCATATTTTGAGCCCTGAATAATAGAAACTTTATCCTGGGACCTCCTCTTATAACACATCACGCTTCCAGGTCCTTGTGACTGACGTCAACTCTCTACTATAGAATTATCTCCTCCTGTGTGCCCACTACTGGCAACCACTGTCTGCATCTGCTCAGCCAGGAAACTCTTGACCACCAAAGAATTCTCTACCAACCCATCATAGGTAAGAATGTACAGAGGTATAACATCAGATTATATATCTCTATGCATTCCTCTCTTGAAGTTTCGAGCATGAAAGAACTGATCCCAAACTATATCCATCGAGTACCTAGAGAGGTTAGTGAACCTCGATGTATAATTAGTTGCTATCATGATACCCTAATAAATTTGTAGAATCTCATGGATTCATACAACCCTAAGTGTATCTAAAGAAAAATAATATCTAAAAAGGAACTCAAAGTCTGACCATGCTAGAGTCAACTCATCATGTGATTGGGTCACCAAACCCCACAATTGTCCTTCCGATCCATAGAGAAGGATCACTTCCAGAACCAAAATCTGATCTACTGTTGTGATGAAAAGATAGAAAAATAATGTCACTCCCTCAATCCAATCCTTAATCACCTATTAGTTTGGATTTCCTTAGAACATGAGGGGTTTCCATTTCTAAAACTCATGAAGTGCGCTCAGCCTGCGCACCTCCTAAGCTGGTACTGTAGCTACCATCTACTACTCTACAGGTGGTGGCATAATTGGCGAACCACCTAGAGGTAACACCTCTAGAACATTCTCTTATATCAATGCATCATAACTAAGGACATACTCCTCATGATCTTGATGATTAATCCAAGATAACACACATCATAGAATCATATTGAAATAGAAAATATGTACCATGGTAAATGAGTATATCTGGAGAGCCAACCCAAGAAGGACATGGAAACCAAAACCCATTCCTATATGATTTTGGTTCCATTTTTTTACCTACAATAGGTTTCCTCATGTATTAAGTCAAAAGGTAGGTGATCAGAGTCTTGGTGTATGGATACAATAGCTACCACACCAACATTAGTGTCCCTGACTTGAAACCTAAACTCGAAACACTTAACACTATTTACCCAAACTAATCACATATAATCTGATCCTAAGGTAGAAATGCTTACTATAATATCACTATATCATGAACCATCCTAGTGGGGCCCATTCCATGACTCCCTAATCCCACCTCCAATAGTCCTGGGGTTGGTGACTAGCACTGGGTAGGCATATCACTAACATAGAAGGCCTTGGCCTAAATTACCTATATAAAAACACACATCTACTAGGTCATACAACAATGAAATGTAAAGAAACTGATAAACCATGCATAAATACATATAAATCCCACAACCAAAGTAATAAAACAACCAAAGGAAAGTAAATAGATCCAAATACAGTCCCATCACAAAGAGTTTGAAAAAAATCCCAACCTGAAAGTAAAGACGAGGAATACTATCAAGATAACCATAGGAACACACCTTGGTCTTTCTAGCTCACTAAGAACCACATGGTCCTGGTTACTTTAGGACTCTATCAAAGGGTTGATCATTTACACAAGATACAACCTATGTTGGCACAAACGATGCATGGGTGAGTATAACAATACCCAACAAGACACCCCAAAAACCCTAAGCATATAACAACAATAATAACAATCATATCAAAATAGGTATATGTATAAAAAAACAAGAATATACAGAGATAATCAACTAAGACAGAAAGTATTAAGTTAAAGTCACAACCATAATGCCAACCTAGGATTCCTGCTCGAAGGATCCACATAACCCTCGTCTGGGAGAACACACTCCATGAGTAAGATAGAACAAATGTCATCCATCTGAGATGTACATATCATCAAGCCCTACTAAAAGAAGTAATGATGGAAGTTTAAAGAGAAATATACACAGATGAATATCACACCCAAGTCCATGGGGGTATACTAACAACTCAATCAATAATAACCTACTAAGTAGAGGATTGGCTCCCATTTAGTGTTGGTAATGATGATACTAAAAACTCCACCTAGAAAAAGATTATGATAGAGGATCTCACTTTTGGCCTCATGAAAGGATTCCAATAAATCTATATAATAAGTTCTACTAAAGGGATCACTATACTATGTATAGGACTTGATATTATACTAACCCTTAGGGAATGGATATAGGGAATGCACCCAAATGAAACTTATCTAGGATGAAAAGGAAAATGAATCCAAGATAACTTTGAAGAAGTAAATTATGTGTACTAGTAGAACATGACATATTCCTTAGGCACCATGTCCTGCCCGTGTATCATGGATCATTCCCATTTCCATGTCAATATATAAAATGTGTTCATTCCCATGTACTTCTGACTACTTCCACATACATGGCCATGCCTATGTACACCTGGACTGGTTATGTTCATTCCCGTGTACTCCTGGCTGTTTCCATGTACCCCAAGGTACATTCCGAGATTCCAGGTCAAGGAACATGCCATGTGATAGAGTTACACACTATGTGATATTTATATTCACTATGGAAACCCTAGACACTACACTAGGGGTCCCACATTTCATATGTACTAGAAATACACACCATGTAGATTGATATTTTATAAATACCACAATTTTTCCTCCCATTATATCATCCAGTCCTCTAGTTACAAATATATCCATGAATTGCTCTGGAAATGGTGGATATTCCCTAACCGACCCTTTTCATTGTTTTTCACTGGAATCCAGCCTTCAATACCACTTGGAAAACTCCCACCGTTGGTCTCTATTTTCATTTCATACCCTGCTCGAACCAGGGGTCTGAAATCTATCAATGATCTACCATTTCCACCATCTTAGCTCGATCCCATCATTGATACAATCCCATATCTAAGGTATCGAATCACTACGCAAAGAAACAGGTGAAAAATGTTCAATTTATCCTGAATCCATTGAACCATCAGTCAAATGAAACCCCACTAATGAATGCATGTATAAAAAATAGAGAAACCCAAGAAATGCACAAAGTGGAATGAACCTCATCCATGTTTGGTTGGATTATATTCATTGATGTTATAATGAAGAATGAATAACCAATAATAAATGAATAAATCTTCCAATAAATCCCCATAGGTAAACCTATCTAAAAATATAACCATTCCGAAAATCAATCCATTGGTAAAATTAGATTAATCAATGATGAAGAATGAATCCATTTCATTTTCATTAGTGAGATCCTTGAATTCCGTTGCATGTCGATCGATGATTCTTGATCCGGCTATCGTCCGCCAATGAAATTTACTCCATTCTCTCCGACAACTCTCACTGATTTGTAGGGTTATAAGACTAATCCAAAAAATGTATCATAATAATGTTTATAAATAGATTATTAGGTCAGGTAAAAAATTAAACAAATTAATTTTATGAAATTAATTTATTTAAGTGTTCGTCCATGATCGTCCCTCAACACGAATATCTGAAACGTTCTGAGGTTATATCACTCCTATGGTGAAACCCACATTTTTAACTGAATGGATGTTTCATATTTTTGATAGGAACCTCAATTTAGAAGTTATTCCTCTTTTTCAAAAAAAAAACTACATGTATTTTCTATTTAATATATTTAATACATTTCAAACATTTATTTTGGGGACACTAGGCCTCAAAATCACATATCCTCTTAGCAACTGGTCTCAAAAATAATTCATAAAATATCCAAAAAATAATACATGGAAAATACGATTTATTAAAAATGATATGGTTTAGAATACCTATCAACCAAGTTCACTCAGTTTTATGATTCTGTGGGAATCATTAGGAACCATACTATTAAACACACTCTATAACATAATTGTTTGGAAGATACTATAGATGACACTATTTTGGAATGGGTTCATAATATACTTTCATGCCATAGACTACCCAAATCCTTTTAGGTTGAGTCTTACACCATGGAAATTTATCTTATTAACTAGTGTCCATCCCATACTCATCTATTTAAGACTCTAAAAGAAATTTTGAGTGATCGACCAAAATCCTATTGACATCTAAGGGTTCTTGTATGCACTACCTATTCTTATATCAAGACTGATAAGCTCAAACCTAAAGCTATCAAGTGACTTTTCATTGGTTATCATGAGGGGGTGAAAATTGATAATCTTTGGGTTGAAAAACCTATTTTTCAAAAATTTGTTATAATATGGGATGTTATGTTCCATTATTAAATTTCTCCTAAGGAGAAACCCACCATTGAGATAATAGTTATACACCCCAAACTAAATATGATAAAGTTGAGACTCCAATTGAAATTGAGAAACCTATTGAGACTCAACCCAATCCTAAACCAATCCACATTCTTAATTTGATTTAGATAATTATTTAGATAGTATACCTTTTAATGAAATTAAGGATAGATTACTATAGATCATGTTAGAAGGGTGATCAGATCTCCATCTAGGTATAACCATGCTGATATGGATAATTTTTATTTTAATATTTCTAAGGATCTTAGAAACCCCCACACATTTTGAATAATATATAATTATAGATTTATATATTACTTGAATATAGTTTACCCATCCAAAACTATGTCTGATGGTAAGTACATTGATTCTCTTAGGTTCATTTTTGGTTTCACTAATGTTTTCTTAGTGGGAAGAAGAGGGTGGGTTAGAGGGCTTTGTATTTTTTGGAAATATTATATGTATATTATAGTAAAGAAATATTTAAAAAATTAATATTATAGTTCAGGTTTATGAGAATAATTTATAGGAATGAATTTTTATTCAAATTCATGGTTGGTCTGGGAATAGGAAAAAATAGAGATCTTGGTAGTTTATTAAAGGTATATGAGAGAAATTATAGGGACCAATACTTGTATGTGTTTGTGTATGGGGAAGGGAGGGGGTCTGAATGAAAAACTTTATAATTATGGAAAGAAAGGGTGATGTCTTAGAAATTTTCATTCAATGAATTATTTTCAAGATGTGGTCAGGGTTACTGGTTTGTTATATCTTGGATTTTATGAAAAACCATTTACATGGTTTCATGGCAGGAATGTTGAGACATGAATTTTGGAGAGATTAGTCATTTTAAAGGTTTTGATGATTGGAAAATATTGTAAACTTTTTTCAAAGATTTTTATCTTCCTAAAATCTCTTCAAATAATTGTCCCATTTTTCTATCAACAAATTATAAAACCTTTTTATTAAAAGTAAAAAAAATTAGGTTTGAAAGTGTAGTGTACTAGGTATTTCTATGAGAAATAATCTACTTATTATTGTTCATTTTCAAAGTTAACAACCACTTATAGAGTAAAAATAGTAAATTTACCCTTGAAAACCACCTCATAAATATTTTTTGATGGTTCTATTGATTTAAAGTCATGGTGTTTACCACTGAACATACTTTTTTGTGAGAATATGGGCTGATTTATTTTTAAATAAAAAATTGAATATTCATTAATTTAATAGATGTTATCATAAGTGACAATGTTATTATATATTAAATAAGTCCTTGATATAAATTTTTATATTATATTTATGTAAAGAATGAGGAATTTTTTATATGGGTGGTATTTTTGTTGCATAGGTTTTGGGCCTTGAACCTGGTTATTTTGTGGATGGTTTATTTACTTGTTTTATTCTATTTGGGAGTAATTATCAGAAACCTTATTTAAGAGAGGGAGACCTCATTTATACCATAAAATACCATGGGAAAAGGTAGATTTTTGATTTTTGGAGAGATATTGATGCCACAAATTATAGGAAAATGGATACAAATTTCAGATCATTGGTGAGCAAACTTTGAAGCTTTAATAATTCACTACGAGGTAAGAATTAATTATTTTTTATTTACATGTTATTTTTTATATTCCATTTTAAATTACATTTTATTTATTTTAAACGACTTCCCATTGAGTTTTAATTATATATGACATAATTTTTGACAAAACAAGTGGATTGAGCTAGTTCGTAGGACTCCTGCATCTAGAATTTCCAATCACACGACGTGTGATCCCCAAAACATGCACTTTGTAGTTCATAATTATGGATAAGGTTTATATAAATTATATCAGAATTACATGGTGTATAGGTCACATACACACATCATATGTGGTCTTCAGATACATGACTCATGATGTGGTGGGCTATACACCCAACCACCTTGATTGATATACATGGCACATAGTCTAGAACACATTCCTTGTTCAATTATATGAGTCATGATGTGGTGGGATATACACCAAACCAACTTGATTGATATACATGGAAAATAGTCTAGAACACATTCCATGTTCAATTACATTACATGAAATGGGATGTAGGTACCTGCACAAGGAATCTATAGGGTTTTAAATGACATGTAACTAGAATAATATGTCATGTAGTTTATAATCACACAACTCAGGGTCTCAGTAGTACACATCGACCAACCCTCATGCTTCATATGGCATGTATGTATAAATAAAACGTCATGTAGAGATAAGTTATATGAATTAGGGTGTACTTATGGAATATTTCCAAATGGACCAGTGAGTACCACACACCATGTATTCTTGGAGGGAATCTTATTTAGGTTTAATTCACAATAAATAATGTCCAAAGTTTACACCTAAGGACTATAGGCTATGTAAAATATATTAAAAATTGCATACTATGGGTTTCTTAAAGTTTTCAATAAATTCTCGCTCAGGTGTCTGAATAGGGTAAACAAATAGTACATTCTGAGCATTTTTCTATGAAGAATATGACGATGACATTTTATTTGTAATCAAAGAACTTTTTTGAGATTTTTAGGGTAGTTTTAGGATATTAGATCTATAGATATGTCAGGTTTTGGTTGGTTCTTTATAGTGGACATAGAGTTTCTAACCCCCATGAATACTTTCTAATATCATGGTGTTGGTCCTCATTATATGTGATAGATTTGGTACCCCCTTTTGTTTATGAGGTATGATTCTTCTATTATGGTATAATAGGAATTTTGGGAATGGTTATATAACCCCCTCAATCCCAATTAGATGGAGGTACCCAGTATTATAGACAAGGTTGGTATACCCCTACATGATGGGGCATGTGTCCTCCAACTATAAAGGTTAGTGTTCTTACCCAAAGTTATGGTGTGAGTAATTTATCCTTAGGTGTTGGTACTTCATTGAATGGGGTTTATACACTAAATGAAGTGTAAGTACTCCTCTATGATTTTAGAAAGGTGAATAGGATTGGGTGAATAGAGTTATGTAACTCTATAATGTATTGAGGAGAGTTCCCCCATCCATTGAGTTTCATAACTCCCTCGGTTGACACACCCCCTTTTAAAAGAAACATTTCCCCACTTATATTAGAGGTAGATGTGGTATATAGGGAGCTATGAAATTTAGGTGATACGTGGATCACGGTGTATCAAGTATGATTTAATACCTTTAAGGTATGATAAATATATGGAATATCTGTTTTGGGACCATATGGGTCTTCTTATAAAGGATGGATATGATCACACGAGTCATGAGACTTTGTGGAGCTGAGTTGAGAGGACAAGGAAATATCGATGTCCTTAGGTTTTTAATTTGAAAATCATATCTAGGTATTTATATTGGAATTCCCTATTATTCCCCTAATCATAAGTTTTTATCTGACTCATTGGATTTTTTTCCTATACTTTATGTTTTTGGGGTGTCCTAGTGGGTATTTTCATACTCACCCCTAAAAGGGACTCTTGCCCACACATGTTGTGTTTATGTAGAGTCACATAGTATGGGAATGATCTTAGTGGTTGTGAAACTGGTATAACCTATGTGTAGATAATGATTAGTGAATCCTAGTAGTGCTAGATCATGGTGGTCATCATTAGTGACTTATTCCTAGTAGATTTGGTGGCATATTAGGGATGATTTCTATCAGTGATAGTACCTGGTGTCATAGTGGGAGATATGTGTTTTTTCTTTTCCATGGATTTATTATATTTCGAGGTAATGAGATCTTGTATTAAACCATTTATTGAATTTTTATTTATGGTTTTATCCTAGATATCTAGCGATTCATACATGTTTGTTATCCTACAGTAAAATCATTTATACCATTAGTGATTATTATATATGTTATGTTGTATTGATGACATGCAGTTTTTTATATATGTTCATGAGGCTAAGGCTTCCCATGTTTGTTTTATGCCTTCTTGGTGCTTGTCACCATCTCCTATCCTATTTGAGCTGGGTTAGGGGTGGAGTCCTCATCCTAACTACTTGTATAGGTGGGCCCCCAGTTGGTTGGGTTATGTTAGAGTGGATCATAACAATTAAGTCTTAGAGATAAATTTTGGAGTTAGTGGTCTTATGAGGCCTGGTTTAGAATTTAGGGAAACAATGTCTAAGAATTTAGAGTTCTATTTTTATAATAGTAATACTATAATTATTTCAGTGATCTACATATCCATACACTAATAATATGATAATTTTTTGATCAACTTAATACTTTGGGGCCCTATTTGCAGGGGACAAAAAAGTTGGTACATGAATCTTGTTTCATATTAGCTATTCTTTCTCTATGTATTATTGATTCATCCACCCAAATATTCTTTGGTAAGAATTGGTATATATTGTAAACTATAGGATTATGCCCCATATAAATCTAATTTTGATTAAAAGTTAGGGTCATTATGATCCCATACTAGTGATAAATCCTTGGGTCACTGATTTATTGAGTGATGGGGTATTGATTTGGTGAACCAATATGGTGGTATCTTCATTTTGTGACTTGGGGTAGATCTGTGGAGTAGAGGGTAGTTAAGATTGACTAGAGAGACATTACCTATATATTGATCTCATTGTATTTGATTCATTTTCCACAACATCATAGGTTTTGAGGAAATCTTTATTCACAAGTGGTAAGATAAGTTAGATTTGGTGACTCAAGTATTCTATCTTATTTGAAAACCCACCAACCAGATGGTGATTTGTATTATCAGTTTTTTTATAGATAAAAAAAATATTAGTAGAATTTTTATCCACTTAAACTTATTATTTGGTCACTACCTATATTGTATTTTGAGTGATTGTTTTTTAAGAATCAATATATAATGATTTTATGGATGGTAAAATGAGTAATGAGAACGTTAGTAAGGTAGAATGTCCATATCCAAGTATGAATTGAGATTCTTAGATATAAAAAGGTACTCCTTGATGCGACGACTAATGGATTATTTTCAAGATCTATGGTTCAAGTAGACACTCTAGAAATAGGTTTGATTTTTGATTTTATCTCTATATATTATAACATATATCATAGTTTTGGAAGAGGTGTTAGTGGAGAAATGGGATGATTTTGGAGTAGATGAAGTATTGATTCATTTCATTAACCACCTCTAGGTGATCCTCACCTAGATCAAGAAGTCAATGTATAGGACTATAGAAAAAGGAATTATATAGAGTCTTTTGATTGATTAGTTCTAGAAATGGTTTAGGTTATGACTCATGACTTTTTACACTAACACCTATACTTATCAGCACCAGTGTAGGGCAATTTTTTATTTCATTTCTAGACCAAGTTTCAAAGTTCTTAATAGAGTCTAGTATGGACCTTATTGTCTATAGAATCTTATTAAAGGAAAATATATACTCACCTAAATTTTCCATTTATGTGAGAGGATGCATGTTAGGGAGTTTATTTTGGGAACTCTCTATAGCAGCGATGAGACCCTGTGTAATTGAGTTGATCATATCCATTCTGATCTATATGGATTCATATATTTATATAATGATATATTTTCAATCATATGGGTTTGGGTTTACCTTCACTGGTGAGGTACCTAATAAGGAAGAGTAGGGATTAACCTCAGGAAGTTGAAATCAGATATTTCACTAGTTTCTGCACTTTACCTTAAGCACTATGGCTGCTTCATATGATTATATTTTCAGTTGTTGAGGTGATATTTACATTAATAACTATTGTTTATTCTGAGGATCATATTTTCAGTTGTTTAAAAGTGCATGAGTGTTTCATGGAAAAATTTTATAGGGTTTCCCCTCCATCTATAGTTTAACCCCAGCCCTGATTAGTACTCTAGGAACAAATCAATATCTCTTATTACTATTGGATAAACCAACAGAGCTTAAGGAGTTTATAGTGAATTTAGGGGATCCTTTTAGAGATATAGTTTATCTATCCATTATTTTTTCTCTTGGTTACATTATTTTAGTTCATCATAGGTGTATGGGTGATAAATATTAAATATTTTACTTAGGTTTGTATATTATTATCTATTGGTTTACAAGGATAACAACTCAAGGATGGTTTTTGGGTGTCACTATAGACTTTGAAATTGGTTGGAGTGATGTATATCTACTTGTGTTTATTGGAAACATGAACTAATTCTTCCAGTTATTCATGTTCTGGGTAATGGTAGAATTTTTAGATCACATACACTTCTATGTTGGAGGATGAGTACACTGAGTATATGAGGATATACCTTCTTTGAGAGAACCATTTGTACTATAAACTCTTAAAGTGTAGATTTCAAATGTGTAAAGATCACTTAATATGGTAAATCACCTTGAAGGGTGGATTAATAATTGTTTTTATAGAAATTTAGGGCGTTGATGGATTGAAATAAACCTATGAGTGATTGAGGTACACAAAATTATTGGGTTAGTATGATGAATTTTATGATTTAGAGAGTATTTACTTAGGATTATGATATTATTCCTACATATGATTATAAGGGAGGTAATTTTTCATAAGGATTGACTAGTGTTATAAGTTTTCCAATAAGATGAGTTAGTGGTTGTAAATTTCTATTATCACGTTTTTGTTAATGTAAGGACCTAAGTACATAATGATATATACTATTTTTAGTACTAAACATAATTGTGTTCTAAGATAGAGTCATGAAATGATTGATTCTATTTCCAAATAATTTAGTTTATGGAGTATAATTATGTGATTTTCAAGTTGGGACTCACAATGATGATGTTTAACTTGAACTTGAGGAAACTATCACTTCAAAAAGTGTTTATTGTTCTCCATGGGTACCTAATTTCATATATTTTCATCTAGAAGGATACAAACCAGAGACTGAGGTGATGAATAGAGTTCATGTGTGAATAATACTCTTGGATAGTCCATTATTTGGGATTGGGGCTATAAGGTGATTGTTTACGTTAGTAGAAGATTCCATTCTCAATAAGAGTGGTAGTGAAATTTCAGTTTTTACAGGCATCAGACTGACCAATTAGTCATTCATCTCCACTTTATAGTAACTCTGACAACATAGTGAGTGTTTTGGTGAGATTATATTTTTAATATTGGGAGTTGAGACATGTTATATCATTATAAAGATTAGGGTAGGGGTCTCTTGAGTATTGTAAGGTGTTACCCTAGGGTATATAGTTGATAGATTGGGAACATCAAAATATCGAGACCATTAACATTGGGTTTTGAAAAAATGGGTCATCAACATATTTATATCTATTTACATGATGTTATAAATATATTGGGATGTTTTTTGTGTGTTTTTATATTTATAAAGGGGAGAAAACTCTATCTAGTTATTTTTGGTGGATGGAAACTTGTTTCATATTTGCGGTGCAAGAATTTACCTTGTAGAGGTTGGTGAATGAGAGGATTGATGTTATCCTTGTTCCTTATGTTGGATTTATTGATACATGATCTTGGTTGGATGATTATTAGAATTCATTTAATACCTCTAGAGGATATATTAAAGGTAAATACTAATAGGTGATATGGTGTAGTTGGTGAGGTTTTAGATGACAGTGTGTGATGCGAGTAGACTATCTCTATACGATAGTCTTTTGGGACTCTCATTAAAAAGGTGGGGAACATGATATCACCTTCAGAATTTATTTTTTATAATGATGGTTAGTGGTATCACTTTATTCTATGCAGATTAATGAGATTGTGGATGGAAATGATTTAATAGAGAATCCTCTAGAATTATATGAAAGATACAAGCTGGTGTGTGTTTCTAGGTATTCCCTTATGATGTGATAGAGATGGTCCTTTGTTATTAAGTATGGAAATCATCATGAATGATTTTTTGGGAGGATGATATGTTCTCATATTGTTTTATATATGGATATTGGACCTTTTGAGGTGGGTAATCATGTTCATAATTACATATTCTTCTCGTATGAGGTTGTTCTGAACTTCTGGGTTCAAAAACCATGATTAATTTTAAAGGTCGAAAAAATTAAATGTGGGGAAAATGTAGTGACCTAGGTTTTTTTGTGAGAAATACTTATCCTATTTTTATTTTTTCCATGTACCATGCCCCTAATAAGTGTAAAATAGTATGTTTATCCTATAAAAAAACCTCAAAATTATTTTTAGATTTTTTCTTTAATCATGGGCCATGCTATTTACCCCTAGACCAAATTTATATGAGATTTTGGGTTGGTTAATTTTTAAGTGAAAAACTTATTATTCATTAATTAAAAAAATGTTCTCATAAATTGTACCATTAATATATATCAAATTGAGTACGAGATGACAATTATGACATCAATTGTTTTTTTTTCTGAAATGGGGGGGGGGGGATTCCAAGGATGTATTTTGTCGAGTGGGTTTCGAACCTCAAAATAGTTCATTGTGGAGATGGTTTATTATTATTATTTTTATTTGGGTGACACTATACCACAAATAATTCATATGGGTAAGGTATCATTTCTACTATGGAATCCCAAAAATAGAAGGGGAAAATTTCATTCTGGGAGGAAGATTAGATCATTATATTAGAGGAAAATGGCTACGAATCATAGATCAATAGAGAGTAAACCTAAAAGCTTAAATGGTTTTCCATGTGGTAAGTCTTCATTATTTTTAATTTATCCATTCTCTAGTCTATTTTGTTTTTTATTAACTTTTCTTATTTTTCAATGGTTACATGGAGATTTTTGAATTTTAGTGGCATGATTTATAAAGGATTAGAAAAATCAAGCTAGTTCATATGGATTATGTGTCTAGAATTCCTAATCACAAGGAATGTGATATTTGAAACACACATTATGTAGTTCATCAGTGAGAGTAAGGTTTCTATAAACACTATAAGAATCACACAATGCATAGTTCACCTTGACACACCCTGTGTGGTTTTAGGGTATATGAATTAGGTGTGGTGGGGTACATGCCCAACCACCCCATTTGATATACATAGCATGTAATATGTAACACACACCATTTTAGATTAAATGACATGAAATGGGATGAAATAAATTTTTAGGAAATACCCTAGTATTTACATGTCATGTAATTAGGATAACATGACATTTAGTTTGTAATTACATAAATCTGGGTCTTAATAGTATATATTTCCTGACCCTCATTCTTTACACACCATATATGTATGAATAACACATTATGTAATGGAAGTTTATGTGACATGTGGTGTAATTTTAGTTCATTCCTAGATGTACTAAAGAGTACATCATGTAGTTTACTCCTCTAAGATATTCCATGTAAGTCAAATTCACATGAAAGATTGACTGAAGTTTATTCCCTAGGGTTAAATATCATGTACTTTATAATAAATTCCATATACTGTGGGTTCCCTAGAGTTTTTCATAATTTCTCACTTGAATGTTGGAATAGGGAACTTGAATAGTCCATTAAGAGTGTTTTTTTATATATAACATAATGGCAAGATCATATTTAAAGTTAGAGACTAATTGAAATATTTTATTCAATTTTGAGTATCTTAGTCCCATAAATATCTAGTGTTTTTTGGCACTTTGAAGATGACACATAGTTGGTAACCCCTTTATGTATTTTTGATATCAGGGTGTAGGTCATATGAATATGTGATAGAGTTTGTTCCCCGTTATAGTTTTAAGTTATGTGTCATCTATTTTGGTATCACTAGAATTTTGGGAATGGGTTTAGTAACCCCTTTATCTTAGTGAGGTGTGGGTCCCCCATACTATAGACAAGGTCAGTATCCCCTCATGTTATGAGGCTTAGGTCCTATAATGATAGAGGTAAATTTTCTTCCCATAAGATAGGGTGTAGGTACTTAATCTATGGGGGATCTTACAACCTTAACTCTTGTTTGTGTTCTTAATGAGGTTTGATTCCCACACTATAATTATAGAGATTTGAATAATACTATGTGGATGGGGTTATAGTACTCCCCCATGTATCGGGGTAGGGTCCTCCACCTATTGACTTTTAGAACTTCATTCATTAGTACCCTTTCCTTTAATGAGGTGCATTTCCCTATTTAAATTAGAGATAAGGTGGATCAGTGGGAGATATTTAGTTAGTGTTTTAGGTGTCCTATATTGCATCTGTAATGATTGCTTTCCATCTTGGTATAACAAACAATTATATTTTTGGTTTTTGAAGCATATGGGTCTTTTTTTAAAGAGGTACTGATTACACGAGTTGGAAAACTTTATGAAGTTGAGTTGATATGAAAGTTATTTCCCTATATACTTAGGTTTATAATATAAAAATCATATATAGGTCTTTATTATTGTGATTCTCTATTATTCCCTGGATATTTGATTTTTATCAAACTCTTTGACTCTATTTTTTCGACACTATGTGTTTTATTGGGAATCCTACTGGGTATTTTTATACTCTCCCCTACATAGGCCTCATGCCCACATATTTTGTGTCTATATAAGTGATTAATAGTATAAAAATGATATTGGTTTACATGTATTTAGAATAATTCATGTTATGTTGATGATTAGAGTCATATAGTGCTACTAGATGGTGATGATCACTATTGGTGACTTATTCCCAATAGAGTTGGTTTCCTGTCGGAAATAATTGTTATCAATGATTATACTCGATATCATGGCTATAGAGAGGTGTTTTTTTGTCATGTATTCATTGTACTACGGGGTTATGGGCTCTTATATCTGACCATTTATTATATTTTTCCAAATGGTTTTATCCAAGATATATGGTGTTTTATGCATGTTTTTTATCCTTTAGTATGGATATTTATGACATTACTGATTATTTTATATTTTATGTTGAATTAGAGACATGTGATTTATTATAGATATTAATAAAGATAACAACTACCATGTGTGTTATGCCTTTTTGGTTCTTATCACTAGCTTCTGATTTATTAGAGGTAGGATTGGGGTGGCACCCTTAGCCTAACTACTAGTACAGGTGGCCCCTCAGTTGGTCAGTTCATATCATAAAGCACGTGACATAAGTACCCAAGGTATAATAAAATTATTAATTCATTATCAGATTAGTTTTATGTGAATTTGAAGAAAAAATTTCAGACGGTTACCACTAATGTAGTTAGCATAATTATCCTAATTTAGATTCCAAAATCAATCACCTTGTGGATAAATTAAATAAATTCTCATGGGAATATTTTGATTGATTCTTATTTGGATAAAATTTACTGCATGGAGAAGGAGTTAGATGATCAAATATATAGTAAGTATTGGTTTTAGTTTATGAGATCTAAAGAGAACAATATCGATGATGTTAATTAGAATTCATCACATATTCATCAAAAGAAAACTACTAAGAGAAGGAAGAATTTTATTTATAGGATAAAGGTTAATGATGGGGGTTGGGTAGAGGATTTGATTGAAACTAAAGTGGTTACTATTAAGTTTTATGTTAAAATATTTGTTGTTGATCACTATATTATCTAAAAAAATGTTCAAAATATTTTCCTTCTTTGGTTACTTCTATATCAAATGATGTTTTGTTGGGTGATATTCTAGAAAAAGAAGTCTTAATGGATTTAAAAAAATGTAGTCAACTAAATTTCTTGTATTGGATGGACTGTATGAATTATTATTCAAAAATTTTCACATATTGTGGGGGGTTGATATTATCCAGTTAATTAAGGACTTTTGGGTGGGAATGAATACTTTGGATACTTTTAATGATATACCTATTAATTTATTTTTTAATGTTTAAAATCCATATTTGGTTACTAATTTAAAACCTATTTTCTTATGTAAAGTGATTTAATTTTTTTCTATGATCATTGAATATAGATTAAGATAAGTATTTCCATTTATTATTTTAGAGGAGAAACTAAATTATGTTACTAAAAGGATAATTACTAATAATGTTATCTTTTCTCATGAAATTTTCTATTAAATGAGGACTCATTATATACTTTGAAAATAGGTATTATGGAATTAAAACTAGATATAATAAAGGCTTATGATCTGGTGGAATGAGATTAATTTGAGTATTTTTTTATTAAAACAAGGTTTTCATTAATATTTGGTTAATTTCATTTTGGGATGTTTTTATTCAGTCTCTTATAAAATCAATATTAATAGTGTTTTTTGGAAAAAATTTAACCATTAAGGGGTAGTTCCAATGAGATAAAATTTGAATTTATCTTTTTATGATCATAATTTATGTTTTTTCAAGATTTATTTCTTCTTCCAGGGTACAAGGGAAAATTTATGGAGTGTGTGTGAGTAAAAGAGGTCTATAAGTTACTATTTTTTTTGTAGATGATAGTTTATTTTTTTCTAGAGCATCACTTAGTAATTTGAATAAATTATTTTCCATATTGACTATTATGAAACGACATCCAGAAAAAAATGTCTGTTTTATAAAATATGAAGTTTTTTTAGTGAGGTAATGGTGATGATTAAAAGGATTGATATCTGTGGTATAATAATATCAAGATTATAGAAAAACATTAAAAATATATTTTCCTCCCTACTGTCATTGTAAGATCTAAGAAGGATGTTTTTGCTTTGATTTTTGATAGAATCAAACTAATTAGTAAATGGAATGGAAAGAACATTTCAAGATTTGGAAAGAATATTCATTTGAATTATATTTCTCAATATATCAATATACACATGATTTAAATATATAAGATTCCTGAATTATATAATAATCATCCCATTATAAGTACTCTAATTTCTAGTGGATTAATTCTAAGGGTTGAAACAAAATTCATTGGTTTTCCTATGATAAATTATGATTGAAAAAATATGTAGGAGGAATTGGTTTCTAACATATTGGTAACTTTAATATGGAAATTCTATAAAAACAAGGCAATAGATTTATTTTTAATCCCAAATATATTTTTAGTACGGTTATTACTAATAAATATTTTCCATGGTCTTATTTTATTTTATCATGTTTGTGGAATCAACTAATTATATTTTTAATAAGAATTTATAGTGAAATATATCTTCTTAATGATGGAATTTTTTGGATAAATTTTAATAGTAATAATGTGAGGATATGATATGATTCTTAGTTGTGAGATTATTATAGGAATAAAGTCACTTCTCATATTATTCATGGAATGAATGATATAGTTTCTAGAGATATCATGAATGATGATATTATCAGATTGTGTTTGGGTAACGTGAATTCATGTTATTATGATAGGGATTGATAAATCATTTTAAGTATTACTAGTTTTTAGGTAGTATTGGGGATAGATTTTCATGGTCATTCACTAAAATTTTGATTTACAGTGTTTATTTTTGGTTATAGTGTGGCATAAAAGTTTAATCTTATTTTGATTGATTGGATTTAAAAAATATCTGTCATTTTGATATTCCTTTTAAGGTTAAACATTTTTTGTGTAAATTTTTTAAATGTATTCTCTTTTTAAAATATTTTATTTTTAGATGGTATGTTTTATTGGATGAAGTTTTCCTCAATTTAAATATACTACAAAATCAATTTTGAATAATGTTTTTGTGTGTTCTAGATATTGAAAAGTTCCTAGAATAAATAGATAAAAATTATATTCCTAGATTATAATTAATAAATTAAGAAAAAAATATATCTTATAATGAATATCAAATACTGATGACAAGGTAGCTCAAGAGGCTTGTGTTCATTCTTGTTTTATTTGGATGAAGCGTAATAATTATTGTTTCAATGGAAAGAATATACCAAATAGAGTGTAGATTTATTGGATAATGAGTTTTATTAAATGGTGGATAATGAGAAGATTAGATTTCATCCATGATGGAAGTGTTCAATCGAGTGTATATAAGAGACCACTAGTTATAGGCTTGGTGAAAATAAACATTGATGATGCAATTTTTATTTCATGGAAAGTGGGTTTAAGTTTAGTGCTTAGGGATGAAAATGGGATTAGTTTGGCTTCGATGCATAAAACTATTAAGCTAGTTGGATCCCTTTAGTTATATAGGATAAAACACTTGTTATTAGTATGGGTTTTGAATTATCATATGGGTATAAGGATATTTTTATCGAGTGATATGTTCATATCCTGATTAATTTTATTTTTCAATACAAGGAGGATTTATCTTAGTTTGGCCCAACTAGGGAGGAGATTTTCAGACCTGTTTATTTTTATGTTTGTTAATTTTATTTTATTTAGAGGTTAGGAAATGAATTTATGAATAATATTACTCATTTTAGTTTTGAGGGGGGTGATATATGTTGGTTTGGTTGTGTTCCCTTTTTTTGAAATCTTCCATTTTAAGGTATTTCAATTCTATATATATTTATAATTTTTAAATATAAAAAATTCAATCTAGTTATGAGAATATTAAATAAAATCATGTTTGATAATTTCATTGGTTAACTCCTATTTTAATTTTTTTTATTAAATAAATATTTATTTTAATTAATAAATAAATGTTTTTTTAAACATAAATCTCATTTTGTTAAATTAAACCTCATTCGATTGAATTTAGTAAACGAAATGAGGTTAAATATTTCATACTTTAATTTAACAATCTTCATCATATAAGTATTAATATACTTTCCTGAAGTACTATTAATTGAAAAAAAATATTATAAGGAATCAACAGAACAATTTGTAATGATGTTAAATGGATCCCAAGAGTGGGGAAAGATTTACCCTTGTAGGTTTGAGTTAGTGTGGTTTTGACTACAAAATCCCACATATAATGAAAACAAAAATAATCAAGTTTTCCCTACCTCATACAATCTCACTAATATCATATTGGTTTAATTATATTTAAAAACTCATTTAAATATTATATTTAATTTTTTTGATACTTAATATTGTATATAAATGTTTATATTTTTTTATTATTAACAAACAAGTAAAATAAATATTTTATATGTTAATTAATATGTTATAAAATAAACATATAGTTAATTATTATTTTTAAATATTATGTCTTTGGGCCACCTCACACTCACAAGTTCTTATACACTATACTAAGAACTGGTGTGGTTTTCTTGCATAATCCAACATTCTAAATAAGTAAATTTTTCATACCCACCCCTCCTTTTATCCAAATAATATTTTCTTAGCCCACACATCTTAGGTTTTTTTACATCACTTCTAATTTTGTTTTTTGTTCATATTTTTTATCCTCATCTTTAAAAATGTATTGGAAAATTTTTTAAATTGAAATTTAAAAAAAAATAATAATTAAAGACTTATATTTTAAAAAACATTTTTAAACTTGGATATTTTGTTATTATATTTATTTCAATTTTTATATAAAGGAAACATTGTTCAATTTAAACTTTATTTAAGATTATAATCTTGAAATTCATGAAATGGAGAGTTTAAATGAAAAAATAAATTCAAAAAATAAATTGGATTTAAGAGATAAATATTGATTAAAATTTTTAGTGTTACATGAATCATTTCAGAGAGGATAACATTTATCCATTGGTAGAATAAATAACCACCAAAACCATTTCCAAAAAATCCAATTGTGATAATATTTACTTGAATGCACGAAATATAAAGTACACAACACTTTTATTTGTGTAAAAATTATTACTTCACAAGTGGTTAGAGGATATATTTAAGTGGGAACCAATATGTTCCCTCTTTTAAGCATATTCCACAGGTTTTGAGAATTTTTTAATATTTAAGTTAGACTTATATCTTATCCATGATATGATAGAACCTTTGGAATAAATATAATAGATAAAATATATCTAGATTTAGCAAGGAGTTTTTTTAATTACTTAATTAACCATTCTCATGGTTTAAGTCGTCTTATATAGTCTTTGAGGATGATCGTTAAATGATCTATCGTTACTTCAAACATTTCATAAATTTCTAAATAATGGTTTACATTATAACTCATGTAATATAAAACTTTTAACAAGAAAAAATCATTAAAATTATTTCAAATAACTGTTTTATCCTTGAAAACATCATCAAATGATGTTTAACTGATTCATTATAGATTTTATGGGAGTTTTATTGATAGTAAATATTATATTTCATATCATAAATTATGATCAATAAAATATTCCATATTATTATTATAGTATGATATCATATTACATACAATCATATCACATAAAATGATATAGTTCATATCTCTAGTTTCAATATATTCTTTACTTTATATTACCATTCAATCTCCCACTTATAGTAAGATGAATCTGGAAAAGTGTCACCACTACTCAAGCTATAAATTTCTTCGAAATGATATCCATCAAATTCATGTATTACCATTAATGTTCCCATTATATATATATATATCATACATCATACATAATTAGATAATTCTTTATGTCTAATACATTGAGTCTTACCATGAGATAAGAAGTAAGTAAATCTTGTATAAGCTAATTCATACATTCTCGATTATCTGAGTAAAAACTAAATATGATAGATTAATATATCTCATGTCATTTAACCATGTATATGATTAAATCATATTTCACTTACCTATATATATAGTTACATCTCATGTTACTTATCTGTGTATTACTATATAGTTCCCCAGTCTTACCCAAAATGGTCCTAGATGTCATGCCTATCATACTAGAGAAAAAATATCATTTTGGTTAAGAATAACTTACAACATGATCAATAATGTATTAAAAAAACCTATAATTAGATCAACCTCAAGGATAACATAATAAAGGTATCAAAGTATAAAATTTTACATGTAATGTACCTTGTTAACCTCAAGTTATATGTATTACCATGAAAAATACACCCTAAGTATAACAATGACACTATGTATGACACTTCATGTAGTATAGTCTGGTGATTCAATCCAAAACTATTGAGAACACAACATCCTAATGTGTACCAAAACCTTATGATTGGGGTCAATTAGGTTAACCACTAATTTGAACTTCTTTTTTAATAAATTCCTTATGGAAAATATTATTCTCATGCTAGAGGAAACTCTAATTAAATATTATGAACATGAAATGAATGTATGAGTGTAAATCAAATAAAGTGCATGGGGACACATATATTTTTACTTAATTCATTTTCAATGGGCTATATCCCAAGAGAATACAACCATAAAATTACCTATATACCAAAATATACTAACACACTACTATATGAATGAAATATTTAGGTTTTGGTTAGTTTATTCCAATGATTACTTAATATTACTCACTTTTAAATAATAAATCTAAGTGAAGGATGAAAAATTTATTAGAATAATGGATTTTATAGAATCAACATGATATATAGATTCCACTATAAATCCATATTCAATGCTTCATTGATGTATACCTTGTTTCCTTCATCTTGAATTGATGGATGAGATCAACATCACGTTAATAATGTTGATTCAATATATTCCACATAATCTTTATTAAAATATAACCTTCCTTAATTAAGGATCCATATTATATCAAATCTATGCTAAGGTAATTGTTTATATTAATCTCTATTTTCTCACTTCAATGTTCCATTTGTATCAACAACACTCCATGTGTGATGCGCCTCTCCTCTCTTAACCTAGATATGTTAAAGTATGTTCTCCTCTAATAAACACTCCATTTTCCTCTAGTTTTATTTATACTTAACCACATAAATTTCCTCTTCAATATATATTAATATTTCATATCTTCTTATTTTCCTTAAATAGTGATATTTATGAAGGGTTTTAAAGGATTCAAATAACATTTATCATAAGCAGTGGAAATGATTTAAAACCCTAGTTTGAGGATATCCATACAAGATAATAGGAAACCACATAAAAAATGAAATGAAGAACAATATAAAATTGAGTTTAAAATTCACCAAAGTTCCACACCAACCTTTTATCATCTTCTTCATATGTGTTTGATAAACCTCACATTAGTGGAAAACATAAATATCCCACCTCTACAGTGTAAACATGGGCTAATATGAATATCTCATTACATGATAGGGATACATACTGATTCCAAGACGTTATAGTATCTCAAAATGATAACGAAGAATAAGAACAAGGGAGATATGGGTACAAGGAGGTTTATCCAAGCCAGAGGACTAGTATATGCTCATATATCCATCGTATGGTTGTGTAATCTATAATATTGAAGGATTCTCCTTTGGATGTCTCATTTATTCACATGTTAAATGAATGAATACATATCATGGAAAGTTAGTTCAATATATATGAACACATTTAACTCCTTTATATTTCATATAAATATGAAATGACTTCACTTAATGATAGATTACATGGTTGAAACATAAAATGATAACTATTTATAATTTTTGTTGAGAAACCATATCGCCTAATAATATAACCTATGAATGAAAATCATAATTCACAAGAAATATATATATATATATATATCACTTATATATATATATATATCACTTATATATATATATATCACTTATATATATATATATCACTTATATATATATATATCACTTATAAATATATGGATTTAGGGCATATTCCCATAAATCTCCCACATTCACTAAATCCTAAAATACTCGGTGCCTTTTTAACTTATATTGTATCATATATAGTAACTTGTGAAATCCTAACCAAAATCTTTTTGGATATATTGAAAAAATTATTTAGGAAAACTATCATTAACTTCACATTTTATCACATCATATGTAATACCTTGTGAACTCCAATCCAAAAGTCTTTTGGATTAACTCTAAAACAATTTTAATCTAGCTCTTTGAGTCAAAATAAATACCCATTCATTCAACCACAAAGTTTGGAACCACATAACTTTATAGAATTGACAAAAAATATGAATATATTGATCCATAAATTTAAGAAAAATTTCCCTATAACTAATCATCAATGCTAATCAAGATATAAATGGATCTGATGTGATCTTAATCAAACACATGTATCTCTATACATGTTTCCACCAGTCTAAATCATATGAAAATGTGCATGATCAAATTTTCCCTTCATCCAAGACATAAAGTGAACTAGGACATAGAGCATGTCAATCACATATATCCAACTCATATGTTCTGAATTTTATGATTTTAGAATGATCTTATCAATGTGTACATCACATGTCATTTATCCTTATGGATAAGCACATCACATGTCACTTATCTAGATAGATATAATATATAGGTGTGGCTACACACTCCCACATTCTATCTCAATCAAGGTATTGGATGTCATACTCATCATACAAGAAGAAAAATATCATCTTCGATTATATCCAACCAATGACATGATCAGAAACATACCCAACCCCTTATTGATTAACTATGTTCATATACTGACTTATGTAAGTAGGGTATCAAAGTATGTAGGTTATTATTCTAGGTATCCCACCAAATTTAGGTAGTGAAGATAAAAATATGATCCATGCACCCCTAGTATAGAAAATACATCAGTGTATGACACTTCATGTAGTATACTTAGTAAACCATCCAGCGCACACAAAGAATATCATATTCTTTGTTTTGTGCCTCATGATCATATTATGTATCTCTATATAAGAATACTACTCATGATAAACTTAACTTTTTATCATAAACTATAATATTTCATGTTCAAAATCAGTTAATGATAACTCAAAGCCATAATTTGAGAGGCCAATTATCATTATACATCATGAAATGTATATCTATATAAACATTTATATAGCCAACATGAAATAATGATAAAAGAGATGTTTCCTTTAATATGGTACATTTTAATATTCCTAAACTCTTTAAGAATATTAATATGATGCATTTTAATATTATTAATCTTTTTTAATAATAATTGATAAAACCAACATAATCACTATCTTTTATATCATATATGATAACTACCACATCAACCCTATGTTTGCTATACTTTCTGGGTTTTTTTAGCACATTACGACATATATAATCCATATCACATCTATATGTGATCATGTCACATCTCTATGTGACCTTGATAAAACTATACCAATAAAATCTTTAGTGAGAAACATATATGAAGTAATCCAATTTGAATAATAGAGAGACTTAGGAATCATAATTCTAATTGTTCAACTCTTTAAACATATTCAAACTTCTTATCTTCACAATATCAAATGTTATGATGTCATCTTCGATTATCTACATATTATTCTTTATAAGTTCATTATCATCATCCTTGGAACTATATTCCATCAAAAAATTTCCTCTAATCAATTTAACTACATACGTTATTATTTACATGTCTTCCAGAACTATTTTAGGAAAAATTGAAAATCACTTTGATATAGTAACTAAATTTGAGTCTTATAATTATATTTACTGCTACATCCTAAATTATTTAGAATAAAGTGATAAAACATTGTTATGATAAATAATGTAACTCTTTACATTTCAATTTACAATTATACCCCAAATTTTTTCAGGATATCAAGTGTAACACACTTTTCATTTTTACCGGTATAATACTTCAAAAAAAAGTGTCTTTTATTTTCCATGATAACTAAATGTAACTCTTTAAATTTTTCTTTATCATCACATATCAAAAACTATTTTAGTATTTTGACTAAAAAACTATTATAATTTTATACATTTATAATAGTGATATCCATTTTATAAATGGTAACTAAATGTAACACTTTACATTTTTCTTAACCATTAGATATCCTAAACTCTTTTAGGATATTAAGTGGAAAACACTTAAACATATGATTGATGTTATCCATTATTTGTTAATTTTTAACTTATTTAAGTATAAAAAACTCTCACTAACCTCTTGGAATCTATATTCTTTTCAGAATATATTTCTTAAGAAACAAACATACCTTTTGTGATAGGAACTATCATATGACTATATATTTTATAAGCCTAACGGAAGCTCCTTTGATTGTATCATTTATTCATGCGTTAAATTCATGAATAAATACCATGTCTGATTCATGAATTATACATTAATTATTTTAAATACTATAAATTTCATATAAATATGAAATTATTTCATTTAATTATAGCTTATATAGGTGAAGCATAAAATGATAACTATTTATCATTTTTGATGTAATCACATATTGCATAATAATATACCCTATTCATGAAAATTAAAATTTATATGAAATATATATATATGTCTATATATATATATTTATGCATCACTTATATATATATATATATAAGTCTTTAGGGAATATTCCTATCACTTGATTCTTGGATAGTCTCCTCTTAATCCATGTGTAAATCCTTTTAATTGTGAAGTCAAAGGTATTTTTATATGATACCAAAATATATATCATAATAAAAGAAATTATTTTTATATTTGAATGATACCATAACCTAAAAATAATATAGATATAACCAAAACCATGACATTTTGGTCATTACTATGATTTTTTGGTGTTTAATAAATGAATTCCTTGAAAACCATGGGTTGTCACATGGACATATCTAAAAAAATTCATTGTTTTCTTATTTTAAGAATTCATTAGATTTATTCATCATGGATTATTAATATTCACCATGGCATGGTCATTTATTTCTCCCAAAATAACAGCATGGATCCTTGATGTTTTTATCATATCATTTTGGCTAGTTTAAACCTCATCACCACTAAATCCACTTGTCTTTCATAGAAATTCATGACCTGGTGTGCTGATTTTTTATATTTCCCCAAATATTCCTCTTATTTACAAAAAATTTATAACAACAAATGTTATCAAAACCATGTTTTTCTAGAAAATTCCATGTTGAACCATGCCCTCCAAAACATGATTTATTGTGTGGTATTTTTTGAGATGTATCTATACCCATAACCAATGGTAGTAAACAAAAAAATATAGGTAAAAAAATACCAACTAGGAAAGGAATCAATATGGTGTAATGAAAAATAATAAAACAAGTGTACCTAATTGTACAAGATTTATCTTAACCAACTATGAGTCTGATCTAGTTCTCTTAGTATCAATCAATAGGTCTCTACATACAAATTCATCCACTGAACACTATGATCACTAAAAAAAAATTTAGGTGGTTTTATCCCTTAAATATAATCTATAACCTCCTCTTCAATGGAAAATAAATAGAAATAAATTGGGTGTCCTTTGGATTTATGAATAATTAATAGTCCCATCAAATTAGGTCTATGAAATTTAATTTATAGAACTATTTCATTGAATGAAGGAGCCTACTGGAATAATGACGTTTGAAATATTTTGAAATGGATAACCCTAGGTTTTCCACCATTGTAACTATTTACAATAATAATCATGAATGATGAATTATTAAAATCCTTTTAGATTCAATAATTTGTATATAAAACACCACATTATGTGTTTTTTTAAAAGGTTGGGGCCGAAGCCTCAATTTATTATTTAAAGAAAATACCTCTTTAGACTGGGTAAAGGGAGACTCATTACAAATCCCGAAGGCCCAAGGCCAAGTGGCATGAATACAAGGATTAAAAGCCCATTTTTTTGGCCCAAAGGACCCATCGGTGAGCAGTACTGTTACAGTACCTGCACTGCTACAATACCTACTACAGTATCACCACCGCTATAGTTTCTACTACAGTCCCTCCACCGCTACAGTGATGCCACTGCAACAGTGCATCCACTGCTACAGTACCAGATATTCTCCCCTGTCTGGGTTTGATCCTATGTCTTTTGGATTCCAAGAAGGATCTTGTACCACTAGGGTACATGCTCTTTGGCACCACATTATGTGTTAATAAGATGAATAATCAGGATAATCATCATATGATTTTTTTTGAATGATATCCTAATCATTCCAACATAAGAAGAAAGATGTAGTTTTAATAACCACAATCAAACAAAAACTACAACACGGATAATTTCACCACACTATGGTTTATACTTTAATATAAAAATCCAACAATAGCCTACTTTCACTAAATCCTCAGTGATTTTATGAAAAAATTTATAGCTCTTTGTGAACACATCCAAACTCATTTGGACATTATTATAATATAAAGTCTATAAAATATTAGATAAGCAAAATGTAAAAAAATAATCCTTATTTTAGGACCCACCTGTGACTATCCATGCCTTTATAGCATTTAAAACAATTATAAATTCCTCAATCCATAATTTTGAGGAAAAACTGGTCTTTATAAAAATATAATTTATATTCAAGCTACAATGGAGGATAAAATGATCTCAATAAAACACACTCATATCATCATATGAACATATCTACCACAAGATATATAACTATACATTATATAAATTCTTATATAATCCCTTTATCTAAGACATCAATTGAAAACCATACATTAAACTTTTCAATCTAATATAGGATATATCAAATGTTCACGATTCTTTGAAATAGATTTACTTGATTGAATGAATACATCAAATTCCATTCATCCATTTAATTGAGAACATCACATTCCATTAAAATAATCATGGACACAAATTTTATTAGCCCAATTCAATTAAAGGAAAAAATTTCATATTTTTTTATACATGAGGACAAACCCTATCTTAGTTAAACTCAAATAATGGTATATTAAACAACATAACAAGCCACTCCTTGATTAGACAGGACTTAAGGTTGGTGTAAGAAATGTATCAAATTATGAAGGTTCACATGATAGGTATCTTACAAACCTCTAGTAATGGGGATTCGTATGAATTTATACCCTAAAGTATATTAATTAATGTATAAGTTCAATGTGATATAGATTCATAAATCTAGTTAATAAGTCTCCACTTGATATCATATAAAATATTCCACTCATACTAATCTTCACATGTCATATCAACACATAATAATCTATGATGATCATTGATTAGAGACAACTCAAAATCATTTTTTCCCTCTAAAAACATGAATTATGACTCTACCCAAGGACAATGACTAAAATAAACACTTATCATACCCTTTGCAAGATCCAACCTCCAACCCAGAACTCAGTTATGCAAGGTGAAAAACTCCACCTATATAATGCATAATTCCCATGTATTTGGTTTGGATCAAGGTGGAACATCCTCATTTCTGTCTCTATAGGTAACCCACATTGAAAAAATACCGTAATAATGTCCTATAATTCTAGGAAGAATCAAAATGTGTACCCATGTGACTCACATGCAAGGGGAGTTCATGTACATCCCTAAAAACCTAGAAGAATTTTAAAGACCACTTACCTTGATCTAATAGAATTAAGTTCATCAAGGGAATCCATCTAATTAAATATCAATTAACTAAATTAACAAAACCAAATATAATCCTTCGCAATTAGAAATTTGATGTGGAAATTAAGGAAGCAACATGATAAACCAAGAATAGAAGCTAGCATGGAGTTATCCATACCTTGATGTAAAAACCAGATCCAATTAAATTTGAATTGAGAACTAATTAATAGATTGATATACAACATTATGGGAGATCTTCAACATATAAGGTGGGATATGCAATTAACCTAAAAGGGGAAAATGATTAATTAAAATTTTTTATGGTGACTAAGATTACTAAAACACCCTAATTAAAATTGAGGGTCATGTATCCCACTAAGCTTCTGGTATTTCATTAGGTGTCCATTGGTCCCTCACTGAGAGGCTGGCAGGTGTTTTGGTAAAACTACCCCTACCTCTCTTATTATAATTTTGGTGGTAGTTTATTATTTCCATTGAATTTTAGTGGTCCTCCTCTTCCTTGATTTTTTAATCCTGATTCCCTGTAATACTCATTTTCATTAAATCCCACATAGTTAAATAATAAATTTTATGAATTGGTGGAATGGGTTAAGATGAGTTATAATGCATGAGTTAGCTTATAGTATTAAATTATCATGATAGAGTAATGGTTATGTCTTGGATTTTTCCAAATGGGGTGATCAAACCTTATAAAAACTAGTGTTATTGGCACTAGAGAAACCAATAATTCTCATGAGGTATCATAATTTCAGGTTGGAAATTTTGTTTGAACTAAAAAATTTATTCCATTCACTTTTCCATAGAATCTATGATATGGTACTCACTCATAAAACAGAAATAGAGTTTTATATAAAAGTATCTCTATTCTTGAGGAAGGATCAAATTATATATCCATGTGCTAAATGATTAATCACACACTGAGGGATGGATATTCATAAATTTTTTTCCCAATCTGGTGATGTGTGGGTGAGAACCTCTCATTGGGTGTAGGCTATGGATTTCACACTTATTAATGAAAAGGGTGTCGAATCCCTAAATCCAATTTTTAAGGTATTTTGGAAACTTTTTGACCTAAAAAATACTTTTTATGGGGAAAAATATACTTAGGGATGTATATCATTTCACATGATCTTATTTTAATGGTATTGGAGATAAAATGGACTTACAGATCAAAAGTTATATCTCTTTTAATTTGGGATTACATTTTACATGAAATAAAATCAACTAGGTATGTTTTTTAGCATATAAAGTACAAAAAACCACATAGTTAGTATGAAAAATATGTAGTTAGTATGTTAAACACATGATATAAATGTGGTCTGTGTGATTTTTATATGATATTATAGTTCACAAAGAATACTATCATTCTTGAAGAACAAATTCATGAAATACTCAACCCTATGAGATCCTTTATTGTTTGTGACTTCAGAAGATTTATTTAAGGCCCAATACTCACTCCATTTATGAAACATTCATCCTTTGAGAACACTCTATAAGACTTCATACTCCCTATATATTTGACAATTTCAGGGTATCAGTCATCCAACACCACCTATAACTACCACATGCCCACCTTTGAAGAATAATTATTGGTAGGGAGAGGAAAAGAGAGAGAAGAAAGAGTCTTAATCTCTCATAGTAGAAATTATCTCTCTCATATAAGTCCTATCACAAATAATCCCCACTAAGTCCCTTCATAGGGAACTATAATGGATTCCCTTTGTGAACTATGTTCACGAAATAATATACAGATTCCATTTAACAAAGTGTTATGAAAATTACATTTTATGAAGGGCTACATGAATTCCCCTTCATAAAAGATTATGAAAATTTTCTATATAGATATTCCTATCCATCTAGGTCTATGGGTAGATCCCTTCATATTTTTCATCAACCTCCATGAAAAAGTAAGAGTCACACCATGAAATTTTTGAGCCTAGTCAGACTAGATTTGGGTTAGGAAACTTACAAACCCATTTTTCACACTAGAAATACTTTGAGTCAAGACACTCATCCTTTTTTCTCTCATATAACTTGATTCAAAACAATCCTCTTGGTTATATAATATTATTTTAGTTAAGATACTATTATTGGATTCCTCATTGACGTTTTCACTCCTAAACCTTCATCATTGAGTCATACATACCATATCTGGGCATCCTCCTAGGTGTAAGCCCCCAAAACTTCCTTCCCCAAAGTCACCTACTAGGTTAGCTATCTTAGGGAATCCCTAATGTCTAAGTTCTTCTCAGAACCCTATTGTCTCCCATTTTACAAAATAGTCACCCCCTATGGAATCCTACAAGGTGTATTCCCCAAATCTACCCCAAAGGGAATCCCATTCATATGTTGGAAATTAGATGCCTAAAAAGCTGATAAAATCACCCGATGATTGAATATTTATTTTTCTAGATATTTGTATCCTTTGGTAGTTCAACACTATAAATTTTCAACATCTATATCTTCCATTCATGCCTTAGAGCACTAAAATTAGGTTTTAAAACTACACCCTAACCACTGTTTAAAATATGAATCACAAAGACACACACACACTCAAGCATACACACATGAATTCAAAGAGTGGGAAAATAATTAACACTAGTTTATGCGGTTCATACTCTTATCCTACATCGATGGGGGAACAATGAAAACTCTTTTGTATTACCAGAAGTAAAATATTTAAAATCATTGTAGCTTAGTAATCTAGTATTACAATTTTCATAAAATAGTACAATATAGTGCATACTCATCAGTAGATGGTCCCCGATCCCTTTATAGAGATATATTACTGGTCAAACAAGAAACACTGAACTTTTAAATTTGTGTTCAACCATCCACTGACTTCAATGTTCAATTGAGGTCTCCACTAATCCAACTACCTTATCTGATACACTGTTCTCCATGCCCAAAGAGTAGTCTCCACATCATTAATCAGAAGTTTGTAAACTTTTTGTAGTCTAACTTATATTCTAAAGGTTTCTAATAAAACTATTCTTATATAAACAAAGAGAACTACAAGAGTCTGAACTTCCAATGAGTAAACTTATAATGACTTAAACAAAATTTATGATCAAAAAAATATCCCACATTAAGATTTATTCGTGTAACCTCTTTGGCATCCTTGAACACTTTGGGAAACCCAAATCCTTGTCCTATGTTCATGAAATTTTCTCTATCTTATTTTTATTCATTTGAGTCCCACTAAGGAACAATGCTACCTCATATTTTCTTATACTAAATATTTTATAAACATGTCAAATAGATTTTTCTTTCCTATGATCTTTCCATAGCTCTAATACCTTTTCCTCTAGTATATTTTGGATGACATGAAATTTTAGGTTATTGTGTTTTGTTCTTGAATGAAATTATAGATCCTTGTCATGGTAGATATCACTCATAATATCATAAAATAATGTTTCTACTTACGATTATTTACCCAACTCATTCAACAAGAACTATAACCATACAAAATACTTTCCAGACTTTTCAATTGAAACATTCTCCGCTCCAGTTATAGACAAACTCATCATTGGATATAGCTATGACATATAGCTAATTATTTTTCCAACAATTGTAAATAAAAAAACAAATTGTTATTTTCTAAGTATTTTAATCCCCATAAAAACATGAATCACTAAAACTTTATAAAGGATTATCTTCCCTTAATCACAATGTCATATCTACCAATCCCTTCAAGTATTATATGATCCAGTTCAAAACTTCCTAATGATCCTTACTTGGGTTGGAAATGAACTGACTCACTACTACCACTATAAATACAATATCTATCCATGTATATATCATCGCATAAACCAAGATACCGAAAAATGAAGCATATGATACTTTCACCATGTATTAGAACACATATTCCATTGAAGGCACCTATGCCTTAGATAACTTGAATTTCACATTGAGGGGATTTATGATAGGTATAAATATGGCCATCCCCAATTTCTCAATGATATTTCAAATGTACTACTTTTGGGATAACATTATAGTTCTAGATTTTTAATTCCTCTCTATCTTCATTCACAATATCTTCTTGTCTCGAACAAGATCCTTCATTTCAAATATTCCAAAAAACTTACTCTTAATATCCTTAATCCAATAATTTTTTGTCTTACCAGTAACATTTAATCAATGTAGAGATTTTGAATTATGTAAGTTACAAAATTATAAGACTTTTGATAGAAACATTGATCAGTTTCACTCCTTGTGAAACCTTCCTCATTCATGAAAGAATCAATCTTCTGATTCCACTATCGATGTGTCTATTTTAATCCATAGTTACTTCAATTCAATTTTCAAACACGAACCTCCTTTTTATGATCCTTGAACCCATTATGTTACTTCATGTAGATCTCCTCCTCAAGATCACCATGAGGAAAATAAGTCTTCACATCCATATTATCCAACAATAGACTATCAGATGAAAAAAATATTAGCACTATTTGGATTATAGTATGCTTTACTACTAGTGAAAATACTTTAGAGAAATTGATTCCTTCCTTTTGATAGAATCCTTTCACCACAAATATTTCCCTTTACATTTTTTCCCATAAACTTCTTCTTTGAAATGGTAGACCCATTTATTCTTTAGTGCTCATTTCCCTTTCGAAACTTCATTCATCTTTAATGTTTTTTCTAAACTTAAACGAATTCATTTCTTCCTCCATGACTGACTCCTACAAATTTGAGTCACTGTGTGTTATTGACTCTTATATAAATTTTGGTTTTAAATCATCTATTGGAAGTAAAATGTTCATTTTTATCTCTTAACTCTGGTCTAGTCATCTGACTGTAGGTGATATCCTTAGATAATTTTTTACAATTTCCAGAACTACAGTTTCCAGTGTTTGAACTTTTGGTGATCATACCATTAATTACTATAACACCACATATTTTTCATCCTAATTCTATAATTTTTGATTATTTTGGAATGTCTACCATTTTTTAAATTTTCAGTGTATTAGTTATGACTTTTGGCATCATTATCTTTTGTAAATTTATGGTGTTTTCATCCAGACCAACTTATAATTATATAGTTGACCTATTTTTATCAACTTTTTATTAAACTAAGTTTTGATACTTCTATATAATAGTCCCATTAAATATTATATATCAATTTATAATTATATTCCATTGATCATCAATCTATAGTTGATATCCAAATTCTTTATTTCCATATCCTATAAGAAAACAAGATTTGGACTTTTCTCCTAACTTATCTTTTTTCCTTTACATCCATACAAGAATATGCAATTCAATTGAATATTTTGAGGTGTGAAGATTTTGGTAGCTTATCAAACCAAAATTATTTATGTAAACTTGGTCCCACCATAGAGGTTATGCTTTTATTATCTAAGTATGTTTCCATGTTGACTGCTTCATCCTAGATGGCCATAGGTATACCATAGTGCACATACATGGATATATAATTATTTTTCAAAGTCTAGTTCATCCTCTGTACTATTAAATTTTATTGTGAAAGTCTAGGTACTATTATCTCAAACCTAATAACCTTCTCTTGATAGAAGATACATAAGTTTTTATCATTGTATTCAATACCATTATCATATCTTAAAAAATTCAATTTCTGACAACTTTCTAACTCCACTATTGGTTTATAGAGTACAAGGGAATTAAAAACATCATATTAATTTTTAAGAAAATAAACCCATAAAATTTTCATGGTTTTATCAATGAATTTGATGAATTATTATGATCCTTTATGATATTGAACTAAATTAGGTCCCCAGACATCTGTGTGAACAAGATATATCTTCCAAGCTCTAGGATTTTAGCCATTTATATTGAATGTATCCCTATTTTTATTTCCAAGTACACATCTCTTAGAATATTCAATAGTAGTATGATTGAGCATAAAAATTCCTTTTCCTACTAGAACCTTCACTTTCTTATCACTAATGTGACAAAGTTTATAATTCCAGAACATTGGATTTTTAGTTTCTAAAATTCTATTCATTACACTCCCATTTGAACTTCCAATCAAATAAAGGGTTGCATCCTTTAATCCTTGAACCCAAACCATGGATATTTGAGTCACTTTCTATACTCCATTTCTGAAAGTATTACCAAATCCTTCATCATCTAACCACCCTACTAGAATGAGATTACTTTGGAGACTTTGTACATGTGTCACTCATTTCAACCAAACAATACTCCCATTATGCATCTAAAATTATAAATATCCTTTTAAAACCACTTAAAAAGCATAATCATCTACCATATTAACTTTAAAAAATATTCTAGATACATATATTATCATGAATACATAATCTTTTAATGAATGGAAGGATGAAATAGAGTCAACCACCCAAAAATTTATTAGGTTATGAATTTTGATCAATAGATAACTACTATATTCCATTACATTAATGGATTTTGAACTTTAAGAACCTATCATTCTAGTGTCTCAATTTTAACTTCTATAATTTATTTGAATATGTCCTCTATTACCAAAATTCCAACAGGTAAGGTCTGTACCATTTGACTTTCCATGAATCCTTTCCCTATTAATTTTTTGTTTCTTGATGTTATGATGAGCTGAGCATCCCCTTCCTTTATTATTCAATACACTGTCAGAAGGTACTTGGACATATCTTCTCCTGAGGTTCCCCTTTAAGATCAAATTACATATTTCTAAAAGAGAAAGATCATACTTTATATCGTAATTTATTACCATTTAAACCATTCCATCCTAAGATTATGGTAAATATGAATACAATAGTATATCCCACACATCATTTGTGAAATCCACTTTCACTAATTTGAGACATCTTCTGATCATGTTGAAATCATTCAAATGATCTACCACTGACCTTACTTTTTATATCCTCAATTTTAGAAAAACTCCTCATTAAAAACACTTTATTTAAGGTTTTTAGTTTTTCATACATCTCCTTTAGGTCCTCCATAAGTGTAGTTGTGGTCTTCTCTCATGATATTGGAGGTCACGATCAATGCCAACATAATTATTACCAAGAGAGGAACTTTTATATAAAACTTTTACCATTCTAATTTCACCATATTATTAGGTTTTTTACCCAAAATAATTTTCAGATCCTTCTAGATTACATGTTACTCTATCCATATATTCTAGAATCCAAATTCAGTTCTATTGATTAAACTGATCTTAGCCTTTCCTTCATTCATTTAAATATCTCTTGATGGTAGTAAGACCAATTTAAATTCAATATAACTCTAGGAAAAGTGATAAATTTACCTAAGTTTCATAGTGTGTCCAAACCATGTATCCTCTAATACCAATTGTTTGAAATAAGGCACCTGAAAATCCAACACAATCAATGGATGACTAGACCTTGAGTTCACTAGAAAGTTTTATCCTCTCGCAGTTTAACACTATAGAATTTCAATTATCTTATCTTACCTTCATATCTTAGTGAAACAGAATTAAGAAGTGAAATTGAAACTTAATCACCACTCAAAATAACCCCCCCACACACAAGAGCATACATAGAAGAATTTAAATAATGTAAAAACAAATAAGTAAAAGTGGTTTTACATGGTTCAGAATTTTTTACTACGTCCATAGGAGAACACAAAAAACTATTTTTTATTAATATAATAACAATATTTACAAAAAATGTATCTTAGTAATCTAGTGTTACACTTTTTCTAAAATAGTACAATACATTGAACACTCATCAACTATTGGTCTCACATATTTTTATAGTGATACATTTACAATAAAACAAGTAACACTGAACTCTAACATTTATAGTTAGCCATACATTGAATTCACCATTCAACTGAGGTCTCTACCAACCCAAAAATCCTGGTTAGTACACTATTAACCACACCTTAAGATCAGTCTTCACATAATCCATTATAATTTTACAATATTTTGGTAGTCTAAACCATATACTAAAGGTTTCTACTACTTTTATTCTTATAGGACTGAAGAGAACTACCAGAGTATGAACTTACAATGACTTGAGGAAAACTCATGATTATAATTGTGTAATGCTCTATAAATCCTCTATTTTGTACTTTTATATAATAAAATTGGTATTTTATTATCTCTTTCTTCTCACACTGAGCATGAATCATGTGGGCATGTAGGTTTTTGTTGATCATTTCATTATCATGATTAAAATGCATATTGTTAAATATAGGGAGAAAATATTAGTCCTAGCTGTATGAATTTAAACTAAATAACACACATCTTTACCACAAAATGTTAAACTACATGGAATAGTCCTATCATATGAACTTAAATTGTATAACTCAAACTATGCATGATTTTATTCTTGTAAACCATGATACATGGGACACCTCTATAAGGTTCAATCCCAACATCCTAAAATATACCTTTTCTATTATGTGATGATAATAATATAAACCCTAAATTCCTTGAGTTGAAATAATCCTCTTAGTATCCTCGTATGTACCTCGAATCTAGATACTCCTCTTGGTTTCCTCAAATATGGGCCTCTCATAAGGTGTAATCCCCAACCTCAGCTGGGTTCCTCTTATATAATAAGTTAAAGTTACCCATGTGATGAGTGTGGGATTATCTAAACCCTTCTCAAGTGATGAACGTGGGGTGATCGTGATCAACCTAACCTAGGTGACAATCATAGGACCCCTATATGACGAGAACAAGATATCATTATGCTAATAAACATAAGGTGGATCATCAGTCTCTGGTGACAAGACAAAGATTCCTATGGTGATAATCTAGGGATGACCTATCATTACTCATGTAATGATAATGAGAACCCTTATGTCTTGGAATAAGGAAGATAATATGGGCCTCTTACTAGGTGTAATACCTAACCATAAATTATCTTATTTAGTTACCAATAAACGTGATTAATAAGAAAGGGCCGCTCATGTATAAGTCTCACACCATCCATTAGTGGGAAACTTTTTACTATTCATGTATTCTACATGATTCTAAACTTCTTGTAAGTGGTTATGGTTTTATGAATTTAAAAGGCACTATTTTGGTCCTTGTCACATGACCCTTTTAAGAAGAATCCAACTGTATGGGTTTTGATTCCCTTCATAGGTGTATGTAGGAAGCCCTTCTCAGGGGCCCGATCCCAACATCACAACACCTACTACCTACCTAGATAAATATAAATTATAGAGAGTATAATTGTGTATATAAACCCTATCATCACTAATAAATAATAGAAAGATGAAAAAACTATGATATATTCATATGTTCTAATAAACACATGATTTCAATTAGATCATTGGCATAGGAGTAACCAGTCCCATATTGGGATTTGAGAAGGATTCATGAATATCAATTAAATATATAAGAGAGTTAAAGATTAGGAAATAACCCTATAGAAAAGGTGAGATGAACCTAACCTCCCACCCTCTTTGCCAATATGCATTCATAAGTGTCACTAGAAAATTACTAGAGACCACCTACCATTGGAAAACAGGTTTGACTAACTCAAAATGTCACAATGTGATATTGAATCATAATTTTACATCATAAACAAATTGTTTTGGTTTTTAGTTTCTTTTCATATGATATATTTTTTAGTGCACATGTTTGTATGTTCTTGAGAGTTGATAAATTATTAGGACCATGTCACGATTTAAATGAAATTATCAACTATGTTTGGATGTATGGGGATTTAAAATAAGTCTTGGTACCCTGTTCATGGTTTTTTCTAGAGAGTTTGAATATGATTAGACCTTACACATTATTTAGATTCACTTTTTTATTATGTTCAGATATTGGGGGATTGAAAGTGTGATGAGATACCACATTTTTGGTTTTATCTTGATATGTTGGTCATGATTAGGCCTTCCTCATTATTTAGATCAATTTACTAACTATATTTGGACATGAGGGGTGGGGGGGGGGGGGAGGATAATAATACATGGTACCTCATTTTTTCTTATTTTCTAAGAGGTCATACATGATTAGGACTTCCTTATTATTTAAATTCACTTGTTAACTATGTTCAGATGAAGGGGGATCAACAGTGAGCATGGTACATCATTTTTTATTCTTTATGAGAGCATATACATGATTATTATTTTATATTTATTTATATTCTCACTTTAAATTATGATAAAACATTACTTGATATATTCTTATTGTGGTGTTCTGGCATTCCCTAAATATGTGACACCTCCTTTAACCAACATTGGTTGATGTAGGTCTGTTTAGTGATTGTAGTAGCTTGGTTAGTACATAGGAACCTAGATTGGGTGAATGTTTGTGATTTTTTATTTAATATTCAATACATCTATGGACATAAATTTTTAGATATATGTTAAGGGATTGTTACTGATTTCCTAATAGGTTTTATACTCACACCTTGTATGTACAACTTCATGGATGTGTAGATTTCACTCTCAGAGATATAGCGATGGAGAAAGACTATATGTCAAATGGACGAGTAAGAAGAGCTTGTCAATGGAGAGATAGATAGATAAGAAGTATCAAGACTTATTCTTTTACCTTTTATAGTATATCCTATTTTCTTTTTTGGATCTTTTTTTATCCCATGTATATGATCTACTGCTTGTAGAGATCACCATTTGTCTGACAATGTATATTTATCATGGGTTTATTTTATTATTACAGATGTTTTTATCTCTATAGTTATCTTTTATATGTGATTCCATATTATTTCTTTATTATTTTATTATCACTATCACTTATTATAATTGTTTGGAATGATACCGATGATATAGTCTCCCTAATAAATGTTCTTGGACCTCACCACTAGTTATTAACCTCTTGCATTTGGGGATATAAACTTGACGCCATGTAATACTCCAAATAAACCTAAAAAACCCAAGTAAAGGATTTATAAAATGGAACCAGATCCCCTTTTTTAATTTAATGTTGATTTTGGGGCCTGGTAGAATGGTGACAGGTTGGCCAGAACTTTGGGTGAATGTTATCCTTGTGCTTATCCAACACCAGAATAGTGGACATCCAAGTTTATAGGGTCATGGGATTGAGGTTATTGGTTTTGATGATTATTTTTTATTATATTTTTTAAGTGATATTTTTTTATATTTTATTGATATGGAAAGAGGGTATGAGTATATGCATAATTTTTGACATGTAGGATTACATGACATGTTCTTAATTGGGTGTAATTGAAAAATAATTTTTTAAAATTGGGTTTTATAAGTTAAATGAAAAAATAGGTTATTTTATGTATTATGTATTAAATTATTAGTGTTACTATATTTTATTACAAGCCATGCTGATGTTTTTTCTATGATTAATACTTTAATAGAATTTTAATATATGTATAAGTGCATGTTATTTGACTTGAGATTTAGGTGTAAAGTATGTTGTCTATAGTTTCTCATGGGATTTAGTTTCCTATTATAGGATATGAGTTAGGTGATGGGTATGACTGTTACATAATTTTATACTTACCATTTCTTAAATATTGTTTTTAAGATGCTTTTAAATGCTTCTAAGTCAATGTTTTTCCACTTAAAAAACACCACCATAACGCATCCCCATTGATAAAAAGAGGTACATGGTTGAGGACCCTCCTAAAAAAATTTCAAATAATTACCTAGGAGGATTAGAGCATGCTTCTGGTTCTTTTTTCATAGTTGAGGTGGCTAAATCCCTTTTAGAAGAGGCATTCCTTCTAGTACCAGTTTGAGGGTATACATCGGGGAGAAGACACTATGGTGAAATTCACCTAAAACATTTAGATACAGTATCCTCAAACCATACAGGGCACTTGAGACCCTTAGGACATAGAGGGTTGGATTGATATGATCCCTAGAATATTTGAGTTGGTTAAGACACTTGAAGATAAATAGGTGAAGTTAGACAATTTTATGCTTTAGGTACCTCCCAAGAGATAGTGGTGTCTGATGGTTCTGGCAAGGAATCATGGGGGACTAACATAGGAGTCCTTGAAGGACCTATTATTTGATTTATTCTTCCTTTAGATACTAAATCTATACTAGAATAAGATTTTATAGATCTCTATGAAGGAGTGATTTTAGTGAAATATTACCCTCATAATTTTTAGATTTTCTTCATCTTACTCTATTTCTAGTTGGTAATGAGGATCATAAGGCCTATATATTTGATGTTGGCCTTCATCTAGATCTTAGGAAACAAGTGGGGATGTTAAATTTAACAACCTTAAAGGCACACACATAGAAGAATGGACTTATGGAGAGTGGTGTAATAAGAACATTTTACAGTATCCATATTTTTATTGGTCTTCTACTTTGTGGTTTTGAGGATTTAGAGGCATTGGGAGTTTATTTAGAAGTTAACAGTGGTAGAAGAGATGGGTTTTAGTTTAGATCCTAACTAATGGTCATATTACATCATGATGCTTATATTTTATGCCATGATTTATTATCGACAGAGGATAGAAAAGAATAATTATCCCTATCCATTATAGACTGTCTATTTCACCATTGTTTATGAAATTATAGTATGATTGATTATATGACACTTTAATCTCTTATCCAAGATTTTTTGGCATTTTTAATGGAGTTTGTGTATTGTGTTGTGATGTTAAGTTGCACCATTATTTTTTATAGAGGTTATTAGGACTAAGTAAGGAAAGTGAGGCTTGTTCCATGAAATCCAAGAGAACATATATTATGGAGTAATAAAAATCATAATGCCATAACATTCCTTATTCATATTAAATTTTAATGATCTTTGACCTGATATTCATGTGGATATTATTCCATGGTTTTGGGGGATCTAGATAATCACACATAATTTCACTATAATGTGTCCTATTAAACCATGATTTGTGTGATCTACTATTTAATTATAAATTCAGGTGTTTAGTTGAATTTTATCCATTTTTTCATTCAAACAAACTTTGGTGAGTCTAGGGGTTCCTTTGATTCCCTAGAACATTAAACTTTGTGTTTTTTAGTTTCTTCTCTTCTTTGAGGTGGGATTATTATGTATTTACTTATTTATTACTTATTTCTTCTTTCCTTCACTTGTTTCTCTCTTCTTAAGGAAGTTATGGTAGAGTTTGTAATTTATTTTTCATGTTTTTGGTCAAATATTTGATGAAGGATTAATTTTTATTGAGGAATTTTATGATTTTAGTGTCACTTGAGAAATAATTACTTTTCATATTAGTGATTTAATTGTTGAAGAATTATTTGATGTAGGGAATTCATAATATCTCTATTTATTTATTGTGTTTATTTATAATTGTCATTATTATTTTTCCTTGGCTAAAGTTTTTGAATTTAGATTAACAAATTTAATGAACAATACCTAAATAAAGGACTGGAAGTGTTTTGATTATATTTTACATTTTTTCTTCATTATTGTTGAAATTATTGTTTGTTTGATGTGCTAGTATAATTATATGATTTATATTATTACTGTTAAAATGTTTAATGATGATTAAAATTGTTTAAATGACCTAATGATGGTAAATATAAGAAAAAGTGAAGATATGAAATTATTATTTTGATATTTTTTAGCATGAATTGATGAATCATGAAAATATGAAGTCAGTTGATGGTTATTGTGTTTTAATTTTATTATTATCTTCATACTGTTAAGATGATAATTCTAGGATGGTTTCTCACTACAATAATAGAGGGAGATGTTGATTTGGTTTTTTGTGGTTTGTTGATTTGGGGAAAGGAGATGTGATTTTGTGGGAATTTGTAATGGTTGTCGACATGGTGGTGTGTATAGTAGTTGCTCAAGATACTAAGGTATTGAATTAATAATTGGAAATATATTGGAATAAAATTAATTAATTGAATAAAAAGTGGAATGGGAAAGGGATACAATAGTAAAATAGATATTAAAATTGATAAATTAATGTGATATAATCAAAGTATGTGGTAATTAAAATATATATGTTAATAGAAAGTGGTTAATGTGATATAGAGGTAAATGAAAATAATTATGTGTTTAATAAATTAATGTTAACTATAAGTGGTAAATAAGGTTGAATAAATGATGAATTATAGAATGGGATAAATATTATTTTTTATGAGGTAGTGGTATTTTGGGGTTGGTTTGATTTAGATTTAAGTTCATAGTGGTTATTATGTGGTGGTAGTGATGTGTATTTGAGAAGTGAATCTAGAGGTCTTGTGTTAGGAAGATAACATTTAGGTTAGGATTATGTGATTATAATATATGCATTGTATTTTCTTTTATTTCTTACACACCACCACCTGATGAATCCCCCTTCTCTACTATTTTTTTAGATATAGTATATTCTGTTATGACATGAGGTTGTGGTATATGGTATGTGGTATGTGGAGGTGAGGTGATGATGTGGTAGTATTGTGTTCATGGGGTAGTTGATATGGTTATGTGGTGGTATGTGATTGTGGTAGTGATATTTAGTATGTGGCTATGATTATTCCACTATAGATGTGGTTTGGTTATATTGTATTTGGTTCTATTTATGTGCATGTGGTAATGATGTGGTTATGTGGTTATGTGGTTATGTGGATATGAAATGGGTGGTAGTACCAGGACATATGCCATTAGGGTGTGAGGGTGACTAGTTTAGTGGAGAAACTGGTATGAGTACCTTTCTCTATATATTCTTTTGCTTATAATTCTAATATACTTATATACATATTTAGATAGTGAGCCTTGGTGACGTTGGGTTATATTTGACGTCAAGTTAGGTGACTTTTTGGTTTACTATTTATTCATGGAGTTTTTAGTATGCTCTACATTTATATAAAAGAGTATGGGTAGAAACCTACTGAGTATACTTATATACTCACCCCTAACTTCTTTATCCTATTTTTATATATTTTAAAGATAAATTTAGTGATCAAGTTGGACATTTATTGCTTATGGTGATCAATCTTGATGTCTGATTTATTTCCACATGAGCTGTTCTTTTTTTATTCATTTAATAGGATTTAATTTTATGCATGCCATTACCCACATTCCAAATTATGGAATGGATTTTGTTTTATATTTTTATGGAGTTTATTGGTGGTTTATTTATTTATTCATGGGTTTATGATGGAAATTAATCCAATTATGTATGTATTACACCCTTGATACTAGATTCCAAACCATAGACTATTAGAGTCAAGGTTCATGGGTCTCACTAAGCTTTACTACTTTCCCATAATGGATTGTTGTAGGGAAGAGTCATGATAGAATGGTATAAGATCATTTATTGAGAGTTAAGAAGGATCTTGGAGTTAGAAACTAGTGATTATTTAATGAATTCATTAGGGGAAAACATTATTTGAACTTAATTTGTGATATAGGAAAGAGAGAATAACTAATATGAAGATGATTCTAATTTTTGGGTATTATAAGGTGAGGTACATGAATTATGATTTTTTCACTTTTGATTGAATTATGGAAATTCTAGGAAGGTTAAAATGAACTTAATTAAAATATATTAAATAAATTCCATATCATGTTCTTCAGATTTATTGTTTTTTATTTATAGATATGATTAATGAAAGGTTTTTTATGTGATTTGGATGGGTTAAGTGTTTTAGTATGCTCGAAGAGATCATAGGAGATTCAATAAGGAGGAGGAGGATTCATAGAAGAATGCACTATGTTAGTTTTAGTGTTATTGTATTCAAAAGATTAAGGAAATTATCTTTGATCATGATATAAATATTTGGAAAAATAATCTTGAGTTTTCTTTTCATTTTATTCATGCGAGGAAAGAGCATTAGATTTTGTTTTAATTATCTTATTGAGGGAAGTTTCTAGTTAGTGGTGTATTTTATTTCTTAGAAATCATAAGGAGTGATAGATATTGTGGGATAAGTTTCTCAGCCAGTTTTTATATGAGTTCCATTATTCAACACATAAGGAGGTAAAATTATAAAAATTCCTCTCTTTCTAGTAGGGTAGATTGAGTGTTCTAGATCTTGAAGCTAGTTTTATGTATCTTATTCACTATTCCCCTAATATTATCCCATAAAATGAGGCCAAGGAATTAAATTTTGAGAATACATTTCATTTAGAGATATAATTTCAGGTCACTCATTTTTTTGATGATATATCATGAGGTATTGGAAAAGGAAGATGTAATAAAGAATATTTTTCACAAATGAGTTTATACCGAGAGTGAATATATCATAACTTTCCTATGAGTAGAGTTATGAATAAGGGATTTTATTTATTTGGGCAGTTAAGTTTTTGACCAATGCGGAGTTAGTTTTAAATTTCATATTCTCATTTCTCCATAGCTAGTAGTTATTGGAACACCATTGGGATCTCTTGTGTAGTTTTATTTATTTTTGGATGTCGAGGCCATCGGCAGCCTCAATGTCCAATACTTATTATTTTTCATCATTGGGAAAGTGACTAGTTATAGATATAACCCGAACAAAAATTTCCTTTTAGGGATTACCTATATCATCCAGGTCAGTACGTTTTTAGAAAATGAATTGTGTATAGGAAAGGTAGAGGTCATCCATGTGATGTTTTCTATGCCCAGGGTACATGGATTGAGTGTAGTCATGTGGTAGATGTTATTAGGGGTAGTAATACATAAGAGTGTGGCATGGTCTTTTATATTCGAGGGAGTTTCTAGAACAACATGGTTAAGATATTGTTTGAGATTATATTTTTATTTATTCTACATTGGTTTATTCCTTATTTGATTCAAGAGTTTCATACTCCTTCATTACACCTATATTATACTGATATTTATGATTTAAGATGGAGGGACATCCTATGCCCTTAGTGGTGACTATTCCAGTTAAAGGTCATTTTAGCTTGTTTTATATGTGGTGTGGTTGTGTCCTGATGATGGGGTAGAACCATTTAGTGGGAGATTTAATTTTATTTTAGATATAACTATATGATGTCATCATTTTCATGTATTAGTTTTATATTGTGTGAGATGTTATATATTTCTTTTAGAGGAAAGTTGTTTTCATTGATCTAAAAGGTGAGTGATGTGGCCTTTATTCATTACATTTTACCACATCATTTTGGGGTGGTTTATATGTATTTAATTCTTAACTGAATTTAATATAGTTAATAATAAATTTATGATTAATTTATAGTGGAACAACTAAAAAAATATTTTTTATAATAATAATTTTAGTTTTATTCCTTAATTCATTTTTTTCATTCTTTATATTATTTAACAACGATTGTTTGAATTATTAATTGTTTAAATATTGTTCTTAATTAATTATTTGAGTTTTATTTAATTTTTTATGTTATGAATACATATTTTTTCTTCTTTTTGTGTTTTCAGCTTTATTAAATATAATTAATTAATTGGTTGTTTAACATTTAATTAATTTTCTATAAATAATAATTTAATAATTTTTAATATTTATTTTTAATTCAACTCTTTAATAATATTTATCATTTCTTAATTTAGTTAATCAATTTATTAATTCAATTGTTTAAATATTTTTTTAATATTTTTTCATGTTGTGTTTTAACATTTTAAATAGTTATTATTAATTTATTATTTTGTACCATTTTTTAGGTTAATTTATATTTTGAAAGGGTCCATGCGTAAGATATTTTTTAGAAGGTTTTTTGGTGTAATATATTTTTAACTTTTTACATAAAAAAATTATTTATGTGTGAGAAGATTTTTTTGAAGGTGCAATGTCGTAAGATTTATTATTTTTCTCATGTAATAGAATTTTTCATATACGATCTCAACCAGATGAAGGGAAGACCAAGATATCCAGATCTCAATGTCAAACCAAGAAACCAAACTAGTACTTGAATAAACCTTAATAAGGTTAGCTAATAATAAGGGAAAACAGATTAAACTCAGTACAATGAGGTTGGAAGTGTTGAAGCTGAGGCCATGGTCTAAGCCCTTTGAGAACTATTTTTGAAGAAGTTAAAATATGAAGAATCAAAAACTGAGGTGGTCACCGATGTGTTAAATATGCTGAACCAGTGTTGATATATGAACACACAAAGGTTTAACTGATATTAGTCGAGAATTTTTATTAAAGATGAAAACCCCAAAGCCGAGTCTGAAGAAATCTGATTATGGTTGAGAATTTAGGTTGAATCCAAAGAACATAAGGTTGAAGATGACCCGAATCAAGTAATACTGATGCTAATGACTGTCGAATCACTACTGCCCGAGTAAAGTTGAAATTTTGAATCATTAGGGTGAAAGACAGTTATAGGGTTCACAACAGAGATGAAGGATCTGCTAGAGGTTTTTACATCGATTCTTGTTGAAAACAATTGGGTATCCACTGTGCTGATTGATCAAAGCTGAACGAGATCAAAGTAGCGTCACTCTCTTGGATTTCCAATAACATTAAACTAGAGTATTTTCATTTGAAGTCTACTAATCTGAGAATAATCAAACTTATAGAACCTAAGGGGGTAGCCACTGTTGATATTGAAGTCGCTGAAGAAAAGTATTAATTGGAAGTGATTACTATATTAAATTTGTATGATATCAGTTTAGGGTTTTTATCATGTATTATTTTTTTCTTATTTTCTATTTGATACTCTTGGTTAATTCTTGTAGATTGATGAATACCTGAGATAATGGAATCAGAATCGAGTCAGCTGATTAGGGTGTAGCTATTTCCAATCAGAACTTTCTATTGAAGATTTATGGTGAAGATGATAATAAGTTGGAATTTTTGGATAAGAACCAAATATTATCAACTGAGAATTCCTGTGATGATGGTTTTTTACTGGTGATTTTTCTTTGAGTATGTATCAAATTAAATTGAATAATTTGAGTGTGGGTTCCATGATCGAAGACTTTTGTGTTTGGAGAAAGTTGTAGTCCTAATTTTTTGATGTCTTTCAAATGAAATCTTGTTAGTGAATGTTTTTAATTCCTATGGTAGTTGTTGTTTTGAGAGTTTTATTAAAGTCATAGTGTAGTGAATTAAGTACTATAAGTTTTCACTTTATATTATACTTTCCCTAATTTAAGTTGCTGAAATGGGGTGACCGTTTTTAAGGGAAATAAAAACAAATTGCTGGACAAAATGATGTGAAGATATAAATTTTCTAAGGAAACAAACATTACTCTAGATCTAGAGAATGGAGGTAGAAGTGCAAAGAGAGATGATGATAAACTAGAAAAGATTATAAAGGAGAGGGAATCAACTTTGACAGAGAATATTTCTCTCAAATTTCTTGTCTTATCAGTTTTTCTATCTTGTAATTCATTTTTTGAATGTAGCTATTTTTTATACGATCAAATTACAAACAACTAAATATTTTTAGGGTTTTCAGATGAAATACTTTGAATTTCTTCATCTGCTCAACTATTTTTATCTATTTATTATTAGTGAATGTTTCATTAAACATTTTCATTTTAATTATTAATGAGAACCAATTTTACACTATTATAAGTACCAATGGGTAATGATAGTGGATTATTTACCTTTTTTATCAACCAAAGTATCAAAAATTAAAAATATTTGATGATACTCTTCTGTATTAAATAACTTATAATATCCTTAGTTTTGATTGAAAAATATTATTAATGAGAATTTTTTGATCTATGCTAAACATTTAACAATATTTATGTGTAGATCACACTTTCTTAACATCATTATAATAAAGATGATATTTTGATGTTAGAGAAGAAAATTACTTTTATCAGTACAGTGTAGTCTGATTTACCCAGTCTCATCAGTTTTTTTCCTTTTATCTCTCTGATTGCACAATCGACATCAGAATCACACTTCCACATTTTCATTTTTGTTTTTTTTGATTTTTTTGTTTAGTCACACAATTTATTCTTACCATCCCTATGAAATTAGATACTCATACTTACTACTTTTCTAGTTGTTAATATTTTTTAAAAAATAATCAATTTTCCTAAAGTTCAATGACATTCATGAGAAATTTTGGCAGCATTTACAGGGAGGGAAAATCCAACCAACAAAAAAAGAAATTAAAAAAAATTAAATATTTTCATATAAAAAGAATATATTTCTCAAAAAATCAAAAACAATGTAATTTTTTTCTAAAACAATTATTCTAAAACCCCACTTTTTATCCACTACTTTATACATGTTTTCAATATTTGAACTTGAAATTTCATGCACCAAAGAGTAAAATTATAATTTTTAACTTCAAAAATTAATACCAGAAATAAATAAACATTTTTATGCCCTTATTAAAAAGAAGAACAAAGATAAAATAGAAAATCCAAATTTTAAAATTCAATGAGCTGCTGAAAATATTAACCAAAATATTTCTATACCTCAACCTAGAAATTTAAATACTAAGAGGTCTTGGATTAGGGATTTCCATATTTAGAAGATTTCAAGTCATCCCTCATTTATATAGTTATCCCATAGGTTTAGGAATTATGAAATGAAACAATCCCACCTTTATATGTCACCCTCCTTTAATGGACAACCCGATGGTTATTATTTAGAATTAATTAGGAAATTTTATGGGATGATTTAACATTTTACTTTTCATGGGTTGAATAAGGAGGAGATTAGGTTGAGAATATTTCCCTTCTTTTAAGAATAAGTATTGAATATAGTTCTAAAATTTAGATAATGAAATTTGAGACACATGGGACCAAATTTTCAATTCTTTTGTTACCAAGTTTTATCCTTGAAACATTAATAATGATGTGGGTCATAAAATCAATGGTTTCATTCAATATGATGATTAGTTTTTCTAAAAAACTAGAGATAGGTTTAGGGGTATCCTTAGACAATGTCCAAATCACTAACTTTCCCCTCATCTACAGATGTATACTCTATACAATGGTCTTAATCCTTATAATCAAAATCTTGTTGATCAATGTTTTAGTGGTTATACCTTGGATATGACTGATGATGAACTCAAACAAATTTTTAATAAAAATTTGACAAAAATATAAACATAAAATAAAAAGGAATATATTTATATGTAGATATGAACGTAATTTCTAGGATATTATAGATAATGAAAATTATCTTAGGGAGTTGTGTACTCATTGTGGGATTTATGGTCATTCTCAAAATTTTTGTCCCAATTTTGAACTCTTTGTTCAGCCTGAGTGGAGTGACCAATTTATTGACTATAGGTCTATAAACCAATATTTAAATGAAAAATTTTAAAATTAGTTTAATTCCGGATATAAAAATCATCCAAACTTATCTTGGAGAGAACAAGGTGTGTTGAAACAATCGACTGGCCTTGTTTACCCACAATAATCTAGACCTTCATTTTAAGACTATTTTAATGTTGAATCCTAAAATTATAAAGTGGATGTTAGGGGTATGTTTAAATAGCTAATATGAAGATTTTATTCTCAAGAAGTTGGTTAGATTCCTAAAATTATATACTTGATTCTGATAGGGCTGAATCAAATTCTAGCATTCATAATATTGAGTTATCAATTTGTCAACTTGCTAGTAGTTTTAGAGGAAGAGACCTGGAAAAATTACCTAGCACAATAATGATTAATCATAAGAAAAATTTGATAGCCATAACTACTAGATCAGGTCTGAAAACTCAATAAAAATTTATTAAATATATGGGTAATATTGAATATGAAATTTTTTATAAATCTAAAAACGAAAATATGAAAAACTCTAAAACTAGATTTCTGGATAGCGATGTCCAGAATCATCAAAATTATAAAACTATAACAGAAAAATACATAGAACACAATAAAATTTAATGGAAACTTGATATGTAGGAAAAGAAAAATGTTAGGTTTGAGGATGAGGAGAGTGAATTACCAATCTTGAATAATTAGGTTCCTCCCATCCCTTTTCCATAGATACTTAACAAGAACACTAAAGCATAGTACTTGGAATTCCTTCAATTTTTCAGGATATTTAATGTTAATATCCAATTTTTTGAGACTTTAAATAAGGTTTATTATTGGTTTAAATTTCTTAAAATATTCTTAGAGAATAACAGTGATTGGGATGAGTTTTCAACAATTAATTTGAATAAAAATTATAGTGCCTTTGTTCAAAAGAACATTCCTCCAAAATTAAAATTACATGGTTCCTTTTTCATCTCTTGTAAAATTAGTGATATTGAGGATATATGTACCTGTGTGATTTATGTTCTAGCATCAACCTTATTCCCTACTCCTTATTAATGAATTTAGGTCTTCAGAAGCTAAAACCAAACTCAGTTTCACTACAGTTGGATGATAGGTCACATGTTTTTACTTCTGGGTGGGTAGATGACTTAATAGTATGTACATACTATTATAATATGCATAAAAGAATATTTTTATATTAAAGAGATAAAATAATTCTTAGGGAATCTTGAGGAGGTTTCCCCTACACCACAAAAGGGAGTTCAATCTAAAAATATTGTTAGTAAGGGGCATTCTGTTGAAATTATTGAGCCTTTTTTCCACCATCACTTCATTCAAAAATCTAGATGATGAGATTTTTGTCCATAAAGTTTGAGAAGTTTATAGATTATCTTGAAGAATATTTCTCTACTTCACCAAGGGAAGTTTTTTGGGTGTCATTATGAGGATAATAATGAGATAGTTGCAATAAATATTGTGCCTAATTCTGAATCATTTAATCCCTCGAGTGTGGGGTAATTCTTGGGAATCAAATGTGACCATTTAGCTAAAAATACTAGGTTGGTTATTTCTTTGTTACATTCACTATTTTAATATCTTTACCATAAAGAAAGTGAAGGAATCAGTTTAAATGATAGAACTCTATAGTATTTGGGCAGTGTATTGAATAAAGTTGGAGTGTTTGAAGCCTTAAGAGAACAAACAAAATTTTTCAAAATAATCAATGACATAAAAACCAATAATGAATAATATATTTTGAATGACCAAAGATAGAAAATTTTAGGTTTGAAAGTTTGGCTGAAGACTTTAAATTTATCACTTCATAGGAGGAAACCCATGATTTTCTTTCTTGCTTCTTATTTTTTTGTTTTCTTGAATAAAATTTTTCAAGGACTATTATGTGCTGCTCTCCATTTTCAATAAACTCTAAATTTTTTACTTGATCTCATCTTAATTATTTTGAAAGAATGGATTTATTTTTAACCCTTAATTTTTTTATACCACCATGGAAGAGGCCATATGTGAATAAATGTTAAATGTGCTACATTTTTTGAGAAAATTAGATAACACTTTCTTAACTCTTATCTATGGTTTTATTCTATTTTGAAACTTTAAATTTTGGAAATTTATGTTTACATTCGACATTTATTAGGTGGTAAAATTTTGTTATACCAAAGGATTTATTAAAATATATAAAATTGGAAGAGTCTTTTCATGAGAATTAATTTTTAAAGATTCAAGCTAAGGGAGATAAAATTAAAATTCTAATACTTTAGTTTTGTTTTTATTTCAAATTTATGCTGCCTTTTACACAGGATGTTACTATTGATTATAGATTTTTTTAAATGTTTTTACATGATGAATTTAATTATATAAACGTACTGGTCATTGATACCATTTTAATTTTTTTTCAATACTGAATCTTCTTGGTTATCATGCTCATCTTGGTGCTTTAATGATTATCTTTTTGAATTCAAAGTGTTAGCATGATACCTTTTTAATGTATATTTTAGCATGATAGAATAGAATTAGTAACGGGTAGGCATTATTTTGAAATTTTTTAATAATTTTATGATGTTGAATATGTTTTGAATATTTATGTGACCCTTAAATATAAAAATTTACTACTAAATTGAAAATATTTTTTAACTTTAAAAATCATAATTGTTCTTCCACATCGAGTTCAATAATGGGGAAATTGTTGGATTTTAAACATGGGAGAGGGGCATTTAATGTGTTAATTTTTAATTCATTTAGAGCCCATCATAAACCCTTAAAAATTTTAAAAATTTTATTTTTCTAAGCACCACTTAGGAATTTTCACTAAATGGAATTTTTTCTTTAAAATTGATGTTTTTGATACCACATTGAAGAGATTAATCTTTAATACATTTTATATTTAATTGGGTAGATTTTTTCTCTTTCTATCTAAAAAAATTCTTTAAGTAAAATTTTGGGAAAATGTTATAAGAATATTATTTAATTTCAACTTTTTAATTTAAATTTAACTTATAAGATATGCATCCAGCTGGATTATGAAATAAAAATCCTAATCCAGGTTGAGCCATAATTTCTTCATTCTTCCAACATTTTTTTCTTTAAGCTTATTCATAGTATATTTATTATGCTTGTAATTATTAAACTAGCCCATCCAAGAAGAGTGACTATTTATTATGCCTTTTAATTATTTATGTCATCTCAACTGGAGGTAAAGAGAAGTTTGGACTTTCAATGAGATATAAATTGAAGTTTGTGAAATGCTTCTTAAAATTTTAAATTTAAATTATTTCTTTAAATAGTAACCAATTTTAAACTGAAGAAATTTATTTTGATGGGACATTAATCTTTTATACTTGAAATAACCATGAGGGAAAAATCAATTTGAAAATCGATTCTTAGTAGAATTATAATTTTTCCATTTTGAGATTTATTTTCTATTATTTAAATGTTCTAGGTGGTTGTTTGATGACAAACGAAATCTTAAGTGTTTAGGAATTTGATGTGTCCTTTATTAATTACATTCTACCACATCATTTATTGGGCTTTTTATATGAATTTAATGATTAAATGACTTTAATTTAGTTAATAATAACTTTATGATTAATTTATAATGAAATTAATAAAATGATGGTTTTTATAATTATAATGTTTGTTTTATTTCTTAATTAATTTTTTTATTATTTGTATTATTTTACAATGATTGTTTTAATTAATTAATTATTTGAGTTTATTTAACTTTTTTAATGTTTTGTGTCCTTAGTTTTTATTCCTTCTGTGTTTTTAGTCTTAACAAATATTATTAATTAATTGGTTATTTAAATTTTAATTAATTTTATTTTAATAATCATTTAATAATTTTTCAGATTTATTTTTAATTCAAATCTTTCGTAATCTTTATCATTACTTTATTTAGTTAATCAATTTATTAGTTCAATTATTTAAATGTTTTTTTTAATATTTATTCATGTTTTGTTTTAACATTTTAGATAGTTATTTTGAATTTTTTATTTTATACCATTTTTTATTTTAATTCATTTTTTGCAAGGGTCCTCGCATAAGATATTTTGAAGCAGGTTGGTTGGCGTAAGATTTTTATCAATTTTCTCTAAAAGAATATTTCTTTTATGGTGTAATGTTGTAAGATTACTTATTTTACTTGTGTAAGATAATTTTTTTACATGAGCTCGACCGAATTAAGGGAAGACCAAGACATTCATGTCTCAGTGTAAAACCAGTCAACTGAAATAGTACTTAAATAAACCATAATCGGGATAGCTTCTAAAAATGGAAAATATATTAATTTTGGTAAAATGAGGTTAGAAGTGTTGAATCCAAGGTCTTGGTCTAATCCCTTTTAGCACCACTGTTGAAGAAGTTCAGATATGAAGAATTGCAACATGAGGTGGCCGTCGATGTATTGAAGATGTTGAACCAGTGTTGATCTACGATTGTGAGAACGTTTAACTCAGATTGTTCAAGTGTTTCTATTAAAGATGGAAACCTCAAATCTAAGTATGAAGAATTCCAATTTAAGGCCGAGAATTAAGGTTGAAATTGAAGAACAGAAGGTTGAAGATGACCCATATCGAGGAATCCTGATGCTACTGACCATTGAATCACTACTGCCTAAGTGAGTCCAAACATGCAGATTGTTAGGTTGACCAATGGTTTTAGGGTTTTCTATAGTGATGAAGGATCTACTGGAGTTTTTCATGATGATTCTTGTTGAAGATGATTGGGTAGCCACTATTCTGATTAATCAAAGCCGACTGAGATCAACACAGTGTCAATATCTTGGACATCTAATGTCAGTCCACCAACATATTTCTGATTTTAGTCTATGAATCTGAGAACAATGACACTGATGGAACATTAGGGGGTTTCCACTATCATTGTTGAAGTAACTAAAGAATATTACTGATTGAAACTGATTTCTGTATAAAATATTATAATCCTGGTTTGGGGTTTTGATTATGTATTCTTTTTTCTTATTTTCTATTTGATAATCTTGGTTTATTCTTGTTGATTGATGAATACCTAAGCTATTGGTACCAAAACTGTGCTGGATGATTAGGGTGTAGCAGTTTTGAATTATATCTTTTTGTTGAATATTTATGGTGAAGATGAAAACGAGTTGGCATTTTGAGACATGAGAAAAAGATTATTTATTGAGTATCTTTTTTATAATGTTTTTTTTCTGGTGGATATTCTTTGAGGATGTATCGACTAAAATTGAAGAAGTGGAGTTTGTGTTTCATGATCGAAGACCTTTGTGTCTGCTGAAAGTTATAGTTCTAATTTTTTGATGTCAAGCAGATGAAATATTTTTAGTGGGTGTTTTTAAATCCTATGGAAGTAGTTGGTTGGAGTGTTTTATTAAAGTCACAGTGTATTGACTTAAGGAATAGAAGTTTTCACTCTCCATTGGTCTATCACCAATTTAAGTCGGTGAAATGGGGTGAAAATTTTTGAGGGAAATAAAAATAAATTGCTGGATAAAAATATTTAAACACAATCATTATATGAGGAAATAGGCATTATTCTAGAGCTGTATAGTGGAGTAAAATGTGTAATAGAGAGACAACAATGACTGGAGGTGCTCATAATAGAGAGGGAATCAACTTTGAAGAGAATATTTATCTCCCAAATTTCTTGTTTTGTCATTTATTCTATCTCGTGATGTATTTCAAGAATTTAGTTATTATTGTTGATGCTCAAATCATGAGTGACTAAACATTTTTAGGGTTTTAGACTGTAATGAATTTAATTTCTTCATCTACTGAACTATTTTTATCATCCTCATGTTAGTGAATTTTTCATTAATCATTTTCATTTTCATTCTTAATGATAACCAAATTTACACTATTCTAAGTATTGATGGGTTATGATGGTGAATTATTTTCATTTTTTAATCAATCTAAGTATCAAAAAATTGGATAATTTTGATGATACTATTCTTCATTAAATAATTAATCATATCCTTAGTTTTTATTGAAAAACATTATTAAGGATAATTCAATAAACTATGATAAACAATTAATGACATTTAGGTGCATATCACACTTTCTTAACATAATCGGCATAGTGATGATAGTTTGATGTTATAGAAGAAAATTACTTTTATCATTGTAGTGAAGTCTGATTTCACTAGTCTCATCAGTTGTTTTCCTTTTCTCATTTTTTTTCATAATCTCTATCACAACCACACTTTCAAAGTTTCATTTTTTTATTATTTTTGTTTGTTTTGATTTTTTTGTTTGGTCAAACAATTTATTTTTACCTTCCCTATGGAATTAGATGCTCGTACTTACCACTTTTATAACTGTTATTAGGTTTACAAAACAATTAATTTTCTTGAAGTTCAATGACATTAATTTCAGTGAATGTTTAGTGTTTGTTAGAAAGTGGGATAATCGAATAGATCATATATTCTTGGAGCATATTTCAACTTATCTATTATAATTAATTCTGATTTTGGGGGAAATTTAGTCAACAGTGATTCTAATAGTTATAGAGGAGTTTCCTAAGGCTTTTCCCAAAGAGATTGTGATACTGCACCCCCAATGTAATTTTAGGTTTGTGATAGAGTTATAATTATTCATCTATCTAATTTATATGTATCTTTATAGGATAACACCTTCAATGATATGAGAGTTATAAATTCATTTCAACTATTAATTATAAAAGGGTTTCCTCTATTCCGATGTTTGACCTTGGGGAGATTTAGTTTTGTTCGTGAAGAAAGAGAAATGTAGTTTATAATTGTGAATCGATAACAATCAATTGAATTAGGTGTAAACAAATACCTATTATCTTTTCTATAGGATTCATAATTGTTTTGATCTATTTAATAGAGATTGATGGTTTTCAGAGATTTATTTACGATCTGGGTATCTTCAGATGAGGGAAAAATATGATGATGTTCTAAAAATAACTTTATGGTGTTGTTATAGACATATACATTATGTTGTTATGCCTTTAATTATCATGAAAACCATATTTATTTTCATGGAACTAATGAAATCATTGTTTCATGTGTTCTTGGATATGTTTGTAGTTGTGTTCATTGAAAATATCCTGGTGTATTTGAGATCAACAAAGGATCATGCTGAGTATTTGAGGGATGTTTTAGAGGTTCTTAAATGACATTAAATATATGGAAAGTTATCCAAGTGTAATTTATGGACCTATGAGGTTAAGTTACTTGGGTATATCATGTCTTATTAGGGTGTAATTTTTTATCCTTTGAAGATTGAGGCTGACATGTATTGATTGGATATCAATAATGTTGTATAGGTTTACAATTTCCTTGGTCTTGTAAGCCATTATAGGAGGTTTATGTATGATTTCCATTAAAGTGTAGATCCTTTAATTAATATAACTAGAAAGTATGAAGACTTCATATAGACATATCTATGTTAAGAAGTATTTAGATACTCTAAGGAGGAGTTGATGAGTGATCTTTTTATTTTATTCCAAAAGAGGAAGTTATGTTTGATATTTTCTATGATGCTTCTCATCTTAGTATAAGTTATGTTTTATTGTAGATGAGAGTGAAAATATCTTCTAGGTATTTGAATTTTGATCTTTATTATTATAATTATTCCACCCATGATCTTGAGTTTTTAGTGATAGTGTTTCCCTTAAAGCTGCAATTATGTTTTCTTATTAGTGGATGATTTTTTTTCTTTATAGATAAAAATATCCTATGATATATCTTCTCTCTGCATGATTTTAATTTGTGTCAATAGAGGTGTATGGAGTTCTTGTGATACTATTCATTTGAGATATATTATACTTTTGGGAAAGTTAGTGTGGTAGCTATGTGTGGAGTAGGAAGTCTCATGGAGATATTATTGTAGAAGTAGGAGATGATTGGAGTATGATGGAGGAGTTGATAGCCTTGCATTTGGATATGAAGGAAGTTAGTGGTAATGTTTTTTTACTAGATAAAATTGCATTGTTTCCTTGTTAATCTAGGCGGGGGAGTCTCAATTGGGAGATCCTAAGGTGTAGGTATAGAGATGTCATATCATCTATAGAGATTCTCTTGAGGGGTGGATATAGGACGACCGACATTGGGTGTTGTTCCATGGGAAGCTCTTTATTCTGTTGGTGAAGTGAGAGGCAGTTCTCCATGATTTTCATAGCTCAACTAAAATAGTGAATCATAATATTTACATTATGTGTCATTATTTGAGGAGTAAATTATAGTGTTAGGGGATGGAGAGGTCAATGATAGAGTTTATGTCTTAATGATTAGTTTATTGGTACGTGAAGATCGATCATAGAGCTCCAATGGTTGTACTGTATCCATTGTATGTTTTTCAATGGAAATGTGAGGATACATCGATGGATTGTTTTTACTAGTTTACCTTAATGTTTGGGTGGATGTGATTCTATCTGGGAAATCGTGGTCTAGTATATGAAGTTGGATCATTTCTTGGTGATCAAGGGTTCAAGTGTGGTGGATATTTTTGTGAGGCTATATGTGGATGAGGTGGAGAGACTTCAAAAATTTATAAGGATAATCATCTATAACCAACTTAATTATTTACCGTGAGATAATGGAAGGGATTGTAACATTATTTCAGATATCATCTATTCCATAACATTTCTTTCCATCCTATAATGGATGGTCATATGAAGATGATCCTGGTATGATATAAATGGTTGCGTACATATGTGATTGATTTTAGAGGTTTATGGCTGATTCATTTTCCTTTGTTTGAGCTTTCCTATAATAATAAATATTCATCATATATTGCTATGGTCCTATTTAAGGAACTGTATGAGTCATCCTATACATCTATGTTGTATTGGACCAAGGTTAAAGAGTTAGTAATTCTTGGACCAGACTTGGTTCAAAGCATGATAGAGAAGGTACTTGTGATACATGAATATATGAAAGGTGATCAGTACCATTATAAGTCTTATTCTAATCAAAGGATGGAAACTATAGAGTTTTAATTTAGTGATATAGTGTTTTCTTAATGTTTCTCCTCATTGTGGGTAGCGAAGGTTCGATAGAGGAAATACGATTTCTACTTGGTTTATGAGAACTTTTAACATGCTATAGTGTGTGAATAAGAAGGAGTATCGATTATTTATTCCTACATAGATGGATCAAATTAATTCATTTTCTATATATTTAATATTTGATAGTATCTTTTTTATGAATCTCAAGTCATTGGTTAGAGTGATTTGGATGTTGAGGATGATGTGGAATTTATAGAGTAGTCTATTTAGATTTAGGATTTCTAGGAGAGGGTATTTTAGGGATACACCATTCCTTTGGAACATGCCTTTTATAGGTATGATGGCTTGGAAGAATGTACATCAGATTTTGAGTAAAACATTCAATCTTTATATCTAGAGTTATTTTTGAGTATTTTTTTTGATGTGATATTGATTTTATATTGATATGATTAAGTATTTATTCTCTCTCATGTGTTATATTTGTGCTTAGTAGTGGTGAGATTCTTATTTTAGGGTCCTCTACTTTTTGGTTTTGAGTAGTTGGAGGTATTGGGTGTGTGTTTGGATATTAATAGTGGTAGAATATATGGGTTTTAATATAGAATAGAGTGGTTGTTCAAATTTCACCTTGTTGGTTATCTGTTATACTGAGATTTTTAATTCAGAGGAGATGGGTATGAAAGTCTATCTTTGGCCATTACAACCTAACTATTTAATTGTGATTCGTAAAATTACTATGAGATGAAAAATATTACATCGTAATCTGTTGGACATGATTTCTTTGTGTTGTTTCTGGTTATTGTGTTTTGTTTCATGATGTTAATAATTTCACCATGGTTCTTTCTAGTGGTTATCAAGGTTGAGAAAGGGAAGTTATGTTTACTCCATGAAATTCATGAAACCAATCATTATGGCATATTGAAAACCATTACACCATAATGTGCTCAATAATATCAAATTTTTATGGTCGTTGACCTAATATTCAAGATTATATTAATCATAGTTGTAAAGACCTGGAAATTCCATATATTTTATTATTATATAGAATTTTTAAGAGACTGTGAAATCTGACGACATGTGATTCTGAGGCCTGGAGTGCCTGGAATGATCTGTCAAAAAAGTGTTAAACTTAAAATAGTGCGCGTGAGTAGTTTTCCTAAAATAGTGAAATAAATCTTTAATGGGTCCCCCAATCAGAAATCCAAGGGCACCATTACGCTTAGGATGGTGGGTTTACCCTAGGTGCTACTTATGTTTAGTCATCGTAGACCTCTAGTGAGAAAACCCAAAAATGGCATAACTGTAAATAAAATAATTAAATAAAATTATTTTATTTTTCAAAAGCTTATAACTCATGAACTGTGGCTCAGATTAAAAATCAGATACCACCTCTGAACTTATAGGGGTATTCTTTCCTTAGAAAGATCCTAACTTTGGCCGGCGCGGGCCAATAGTGGAAGTTTGTTTTTGGCCACAAATAAAATAATTAAGTAAAAATTATTTTATTGTTAAATTCTATAACTCCTAAATGGTAACTCGGATTGAAAATCTGAGAGTATCATTGAGATCTTGAGGGTGTGTTTCCCTTATAAAGAGCCTAATCTCAACAGGAAAGGGTCAAGGGTGACTGTCAATAATTTTTGAACTTTTTGTAACGTACATTTAGTAAACGTGTGGGTGGAAATTTCTATCTTTTGAACCGGTGCTCGAAATTAAAATTCAAGGATATCATTGAAATTGCAGCATCTGGATTCTCTTAAGGGAGTCTACACTTCAACAATAGTAATTTTGGTGAAAAAGTTCATTTTTGAAACTTTTAAGAATTAATAAAATAATATAATTGTTATTTTATTTTATCCTACCACATATTGAGCGGCGGTGGTGGGGAACACAGAGGTATTCAAACATTTAATTTGGGATATTAAATGCTCGGTTACACTTTCGTTGTGTAACCACCCCTCGTTCAATTAATCTGGTGCATTATTTACATTAATTAATGAACCTCATAAATTTCTTGGTACCTTACTCACATTTTTTCACTCTATTTAAGTGAGGCTTGAGGTGGAGTTTTGACATAGCTTCACCCAGAAAGAAACCTCTGGCGAAGTGATGTGACACCTTCCACTGATGGAGATAGAATCTTGGGCGGCATCAAACCGAGAGCGACGAATGTATGCGGCTTCATCAAAGCATGGATTCTCTCACCACCACTGTGACGACTCCATCAATTCTCGAGGTAGGGGCTGTCTTTTAATTAAAAATTTCTCACGATTCTTCTTCTCGTTCTTGATTTTTTGGGTGGTCGTTGTGGGGGATTTTAAAAGAGGTTTATAATTATTTTAATATGATGTATAAATTAATCGCTTTTTGTAACACTAATGCAGAGGGAGCAGGCCCAACAGACAAGGCCCAGACCCTCTTACACTTGTTTTAATTGCATTCTTTAGAGACAAGTTATTTCAACTTGATGGAACCTTGAAACCGAGAGGTGAACAATGAAGGTGGCATTATGAGAGGACTGTAGGCATGTTTAGAACGAAGAATGGACCACCTGGGCTCACCTGGTGGCACGTGGAAGAAGTGTCGGCACAACACCAGTGCGGTGGCACCGAAGACTAGTGCTGGAAGACAAGGGAGATGGCTGGAAACCGGCAGCTACGGTGGAAGAGCGGCGCTACTTGGTGCTGCAGAAGTTGAATGGGTGGTCAGAAGTGGCCGACCGTAGAGGTGGAGGTGGCACACCATCACGCACTGTACTGAAGGAAGCCGCAACTTCATTGCCATGAAGAAGTTCACTAGGGACCCACCTCCTTCAGGTCCCATGGGTGATGAGGTAGCTCCATGTGGTGCCACCAATTAATGGAGCCGAACGACTCCTTTGAGCCATTCAGGAACAGCGGACCACGCGACCCCACATGGGTCACGCCAGCCGGCGGGCCAAGCCCACAGTGGCCCAGCCCATCCAGGGTGGGCCGATCCGGTCTATGGCCTAGATGAAACGGGTCAAGTCGGCCCAGGTAGGGGTGGGTTGGGTTGGCCTAGGCCGGGTCAGACCGACCCAGACCCCTCTCGGGCCCAGATATGCTTAAAATACCGTATCTTGTGAACCAGAAGTTTTTTTGATGAACCGTCTACGAAAATGGGATCCTTGGAGTGAGACGGTCCTTTTGAGATACTCCATTTGAATTTCTGAGAAAGTTGTAGTTTGGCCGGGTTGGATCGTACTCGAATCCAACTAGGATGTCAGCACTAAAATGCCTATAGCTTACAGTCCGGATGTCCGATTGATGCATCGTCTTTTGCGTTTCCACCCTTATAACATGAAGGATCATCGGGTTAACTCCTTGTGGAACTTTGTGGCAGTTGAGGTTTGGTCGATAACCAAAGGAGAAGAACTAGGGTGTTTCTTGTAGTGAGAGTTAGGATGGCTACTCCCTTGATGACTTAAGGCGTACGTATTCCTTACTCCTCTACTATAGTAGATATGGGACTCCACACGTCATGAGTGAGGGTTTGTTTCCCTCTGATTGGTTTTCCTATCTTTGGATTTGGTACTCCCATATTAGACTAGGGCATAGGTCTTCCATACCAAACTTATATATAGTTAGGTACTCCCCTAACGGGTAGGGTGCAGGTCCTCCTTATGCAGTGCTACAACAGAGTCGGTACTCCCATACCATGACAGGGTGTGGGTCCTCTTGCCTGGGGTCAGTACTCCCCTGACGTACTAGGGAACAGGTCCCCTATAGCAAAAAAAATACCAGAGTTGTACTCCACTACCAGGTAGGGTGCGGGTCCTCACATATAGAGTTGGTACTCCCCCACTGTGCCAGGGTGTGGGTCCTCTAGCCTGGGGTTGGTACTCCCTGGACATACTAGGGCACGAGTCCCCCATAGAAAATAAACTACCAGAGTTTTACTTCCCTACCAGGTAGGGTTAGGGTCCTCATATATAGAGTCGGTACTTCCCTGCCATGCCAGGGTGCAGGTCCTCTAGCATGGGGTCAGTACTCCCCTAACATACTAGGGGGCAGGTCCCCCACAACAAACAAAATACCAGAGTTGTACTCCCCTACCGGGTAGGGTGCAGGTCATCAAATATAGAGTAGTACTCCCTCGTCTCTGAGTAGCGATGAGGAGCGAGTACTTTAGGGGAGTTGGAGCTCCCTCAACTGCAGGAAACAGTGTCAAGGAGTGGGCCTCTTCACTTGGTTTCCCTTGGTCTTGCCTCCGGCGCAAGACTGTGACAGTGAAACCTCTAGTTCCAGGAACTAGAGGAAATTCTAGCAGAAAGTTTTTGATGATGCACGTCCTCTTGAACTTTCCATTAGAAATGTTTGAGTTGTACCTAATAGAGTAATCTCTCAGATGGGTTCCATCATGGATTTCTAGTTTAGGGAGCGTGTACTCTTGATCCTTGAGTTACCCTTTGAGCCTTCTTTGGAAATCCTAGAAGCAACTTGAGTTTAGGGCCTTATGTTTCTTTGTGGATGAGAGGAGTATATCTAGTTTGAGGTGAGTCTTTTGCTTTGTGCTTGTGATCGAGATAATATTTTTTGGTTTTCCATTGTGGAATTCTGAGATACCTTTAGGGGTCTTGGGGTCCCTACTGGTTATTGTTATGCTCACCCCTACACGGGCTTCGCCCACACCTTGTTGTGTTATGTGTAGATGATGGGAAACCCTGACTGAGACTTGTGAAGACAGGACATGATGTGGATGGAGGTGACCAGTGGACGAGGAGAGCCACGTGACTAGTTGTACCTACCCTTCAGGTAGGATCCTTAGGGGGTAATTGCAGGAGCTGTTTTCTATTTTTAGTTGTAGTTGTACCTTTTCAGTTGGGCTTGTATTCTGGCCCCTATACTTTTTGTACACACTTTTACAAATACAGTTTTACTTCGTTCTTGCATCTTGTTGTGTTCTTGGATGGTGTGATTGTATAGGTTTTAAGGTAACACCTTCATGTTTTAGGGATACACCTTTCCGATGCTAGTTTCCAACCCATACCTTTTGGATGGTGGGTTTGGGGTAGTCACAACACAGGCCCCAAGGGACGGGTTGCGACAAAGTGGTATCAAAGGGCAGTCAGTTCTACTAGAAGAACTAAGAGTCTATTTTTTCAATGGAGCAATAGTGTTAAGTGTCTTGAGTTCAGGTTTCAGTTTAGGGAGTACAATGTTGGTGCGAAGGCTGATGTATCCATACACCATGACCCTAAATTCTGATTTCTGACTCGGTACATGAAAAAACTGATTGTGTGTGTTTTGGAAATGTTTTTCTTTTGATCTCTTTTGAGTTATCTCCCCAGGTATAACTTATTGACCATGGTTCATCTTGATTCTCTTTCAAGAGTCCTCCATGCAGACATCCAGCCAAGAATTCCAATGTGTGACCATGAGGATGGTCCATAGTGTGATAAGTCATCAGTACAAGGACTGTTTCCTGAGATAGGTACCTTCGAGAGGTGTCCTAGAGATACCACTACCCATTTATCATAAGTTAATACCAGCGCTATTGGTAGAGGAGACTTATAGGCTCAATGCCTTATATGAGTTTCTGTGGTAGATACCCCTCAAATTTCTAAGAGATCCCAACTCATCAGCGGCTAAGGACTAGCTTGAGGTGGTGACTGAGTTTCCATCTTTCCAGGGAACTATTAGATCAGATGGTTGTCCTGGAAGTGAGCATTCAATGTGGATCAGTAGGGCGATGGTTGGGTTTAGATTACCCCTATCATACGATGAGGTGACTTTTTCCATGGACATAGCTTGAGAACCTTTCTCAGCGAAGGGGGTCACTTTCCATAAAAAGATAATGGGTATGTGTTCCCAAGAGCTTTTATAGCTTCACTAAGATGACATGTCGGTAGGTGAGTATTCATCGAGGTGTACCGACCATTTAGGGTACTTGATGAATACGATACAACCAGTGCTTCAGGGCTCTGACCATCGAGCAAGATGTATTTAGGGACATCTGAGCTAGCAATTTTCCTCTATGCATTCCTACTTATGTTAGGGTTATAAAGAGAACATTTTTGGTTGAAAATTCTTTATCTGAGCAGATACAACCAGTGAATCTCAGTAGTGGGAAAGGAGGAAACCGACATCAGTCTTTGAGGCTTGGATGTGTAAAAAAAATGTTTTGGGAAGAGGAAGTGATAGGGACAGATGAATCTATAGAGAACCAGATGTGGAAGAGGGGCTAGGAGAGCAGCAGGAGGTGGTATTCATTTTGAAATGTTACAACTGCCACCCCAATGTGGTCCCCACTTGGCTTAGGGGGTTGGAGGACATGGGAAGGGAGTAGCTTCATGCAGTCAAGGAGTGTGACCCAAGGGCTTCAGGAATGATTTGAGATATGATTTGTGTCTACTACTAGATACCGTATTAATAGACATAGGTACTAATCATTCCTTCTTGTCATGAATCTTGTTCAAGACCTAGAGTTTCTGGTTAAACTAATGAATTGGACCTTACGTATGGAGATACCTTTGGGAGGATAATTGATAATAACAATTATGTCGACAGTGTGATCTGACCTTCGAGGTGAGAGTTTCAGTTGGAACCACTTGGTGGAAGCGTCGAGGCCTTACGACGTTAATTTGGGTATGGACTGGACATCCACAGTTTATACTCAGATCGACTATTTTAGGCAAAAGGATGTGGTATATATACAACGTTGTAATGGGGTTTACATTGGTCGGCAAAAATGGCAACCCAGGCAGCATGGGATAAACTCATGCATAGGAGGGTGAAACCGATCACTCTTGAGTTAGCCATCCTTACCCTCGTGGCAGCAAAAGTTTTGAGTTTTTAGTTCCCAATAATAGTGAAAGAGTGCAGGAACATATTTTCCAAATATGTTTCCAGGATTACCTACCTGAATGGAGAGGTAATTTTTCATTATCTTGTAACCAATGTTGGCATCGATATCTACAACTACATATCAGATGGCTTCCACAGAGCTTTAGGAGCTGAGAGTTTAGAAGGGGGACATGGTGGCAGATGCACTCAATAGGAGGTCTGTTTTACAGCTGCGGAGTGAGGAGTCAGAGCATCTATCCGAGTTACAAAAACCCTTCATGGATAGTGATAGAGTAGCTTACCTTTAGTCTATAACTATCACCCCCACACCTTCAGCAAGTTTAGGAGGCACAGTTTGGGGATGTGGACTGTGAGGCCCGACGTGCTCAGATATCCTCCAGACAGGCTCCTGATGGATTTTATAAAGGTGGGGAGCATGCCATATTTCTCAAAAGATGCACTATGGTACCAGTGATGCTACCAAAGGAGGTGTTGAGGGAGTTACACACATCCCATTTGGAGGTACATCCTGGTGTGGTGAAGATGTACCAAAACCTTTGGCATCAGTACTAGTGGCCAGGGATGAAGACTGCATAGATCTGATAGAAGTCTTATGTCTATAGGAGACTAATACCCTTAGAGTTCAAGGAGGGAGACTGTGTCTTCATGCGTGTCTCACCCTGATGAGGATTATAGAGATTTGGCCAGGGAAACAAGCTATCTCTGAGGTTCATCGAACCTTTCTAGATTCTTAGCAGAGTTGGCGAGGTGGAGTACCACCTAGATCTTTCCTCATGGATGCACCGAGTGCATAACATTTTCCATGTCTTGCAGCTGAGGAGATATGTGCTTGATCCATCGCACGTGATCGACTAGGGTGAGATGGACATCGATGATGGTGTGACTTTTCTGGCGTTCCCAATGGAGATAGAAAATTTACATGTGTAGGTCCTTTGTGGGCACTCTATTTCTCTGGTACGAGTTTATTGGTAGCACATAAATCTCTAGGAGATCACATTGGAGCGGGATACTTAGATTCATGCTCAGTACCTTCATTTATTTGTTTTACCTTTTTTTGGATTTCGGGGACATAAATCCCTAAGGTGGGGAGAATTTAAAGGGCCGAAAATTCAGTATATATTTTTTAATTATATGTAATTTTTACGAGACTGCGAAATCTGACGGCACATGATTCTAAGTCCCGGAGTGCCTGGAATGGTCCGTCAAAAAAGTGTTAATATTAAAATAGAATGTGTGAGTATTTTGCCTGAAAAAGTGGAATAAATCTTAAATGGGGGCCTAGATAAAAAATCGGAGGGCACCGTTATGTTTAGGATGGCAGGTTTACCCCAGGAGCGACTTATGTTTTGTCGGTGCAGGCCACCAGTGAGAAAACCCGAAGATGGAATAACCGTAAATTAAATTAATTTGTTATTAAAATGATTATAACTCATGAATGGTGACTCATATTAAAAATTCAAGACCACCAATAAACTCGCGAGGGTATGATTTCCTTAGGCATATCCTAACTTTGGCCGACACGGACCAACAATGGAAGTTAGTTTTTGCCAGCAAATAAAATAATTAAATAAAAATTATTTTATTGTTAAATTCTATAACTCCAAAATGGTAACTCATATTAGAAATCTAAGAGTACCGTTGAGCTCATGAGGGCGTTTTTCTTTTAGGTAGATCCTGACCTCGACCAGTGCAGGTTGAGGGTGACTGTTAATAATTTTTGAAAATATTTAAGGTACGTTCAGTAAAGGTGCAGGTGGAAATTTATTTCTTTTGAATTGGTGCTCAAAATTTAAATCCGAGGGCACCATTGAACTCGCACCATCATGTTTCAATTAAGGGAGGATACACTTTTAAAGTACGAGGTCGGGTGAAAAAGTTAGTTTTTGCAACTTTTATGAATTAATAAAATAACAAAATTGTTATTTTATTTCATCCTACCACCTCTTGAGTGGCAGTGGCAGGGACCATGGACATAGTCTGACATTTAATTTGGGATATTAAATTCTCATTTACACTTTGGTTGATTAACCACACCCTATTCAATTAATGTGGTGCATTAATTATGTTAATTAATGAACCTAATTAATTCCTCGGTGCGTTACTCACATTTCCCCCCTCTATTTAAGTGAGGTTTGGGGTGGAGTTTTAACACAGATTCACCAAAGAAGAAACCTCTGGCGAAGTGATGCAACAGCTTCCAATGATGAAGATGGAAGCTCGAGTGGCATCGAATTGGGAGTGACGAATGCCAATGGCTTCATCAAAGTACGGATTCTCCCTCCACCACTATGAAAACTCAAACAATTCTCAAGGTAGGGGTTTTCTTTTTATTCAATAATTTCCCATGATTCTTCTTATCATTCTTGATTTTGTGGGTGGTCGTTGGGGGGGACTTTGAATGGGGTTTATCATTATTTTAATATGATTTATAAATTACTCCCTTGTATTAACGTTAACGTGGAGGGTGCAGTCCAAATGAACAAGGACCTAACCCTCCGCCGTTTGTTTTTCATTGAGTTCTTTGGAGGAGTGATGTTTCAACTTGATGGAACCTTGAAACTAAGAGGCACGCAATGACATCAACATTCTGAGAGGACCATAGGCATGTCTAGAAGGAAGAAAAGACCACCGGTGTTCACCCGGTGGCCCGCAGAAGAAGCGTCGGCACCGCCATACTGGTGGACGAGGGTAGAGGATGACAACCGTCGGCCGCGGTGGAAGAGCGACACCGCTCGGTGCCACGACGGTCGGACGGGCTGCTGGCAGCAGCCGACCGTGGAGGTGGAGGCGGCACGCCATTATGCACTACGCTGAAGGAAGCTGTGGCTTAAAAAAAATGACAAAGTTGTCCAGGGACCCGCCTCCTGCGAGACCCACATGCGACGAGGCGACGCCATGTGGCACCACCAACTAATAGATCCGAATGGCTCCTTTGAGCCATTCGAGAGTAGCGGATCGCGCGACCTCATGTGGGTCATTCCAGACGGTGGGCTGAGGCTACCGTGGACTACCCCAACTGGGATGGGCTGGGTCAGAACTAGATTGGGTTGGGTCGAAACGAACTGGGTCAGGTCGGGTCAGGCGGGGTCGACACAACCGGGTCAGACCAGACCAAGACCACTCTTGGCCCCAGATAAGCTTAAAAGGTCATATCTTGCAAACCAGATGTCCATTTTACAAACTATCTACGGATCCTGGATCCTTGGAGTGAGAAGGTCCTTTTGAGATACTTCATGTGACATTATGAGAATGTTTGAGTTTGTCTTGGTTGTATTGTACTCAAATCTAACATGTCCCTCAACACTAAAATGCCTATAGCTTAAATATAAGGTGTCTGATTGATGCACCGTCTATTTGTTTTGGAACCCTTATGACATGATGAATCATTGGGTTACTTCCTTGTGGAACTTCGTGTTAGTTGAGGTATGGCCGATAACTAGAGGAGAAGAACCATGGTGTTTCTTATTGTGAGAGTTAGGATGGATACTCCCTAAATGACTCAAGGTGCGGGTATTCCATACTCCTACGCTCCGGTATATATCGGACTCCCCATGTCATGAGTGTAATTTTTTTCCCACTGATTGGTTTTTCTATCTTTGGAGTCGGTACTCCCCTATTGGACTAGGGTACGGGTCCTCCATACATAACTCACATTGATTCAGGTACTCCCATACCGGGTAGGGTGCGATTCCTCTATGTTAAGAGTAGGTACTACCCAATCAACCCAGGGTGCAGGTCCTCCTTATACAGTGCTAAAACAGAGTCAGTACACCCCTGTTGTGCTAGGGTATAGGACCTCAAGCCTGGGGTCAGTACTCCCCTGACATACTAGGGTTCGGGTTTTCCACAGCCAACAAACTACCAGAGTTTTACTCTCCTACCAGGTAGTGTGCGGGTCCTCACATATAGAGTCGACACTCCCGTGCTGTGCTAGGGTGCAAGTCCTCTAGCCTAGGGTTGGTACTCCCCTGACATACTAGGGCCAGGTCCCTCACATAAAAAATAATAATAGAGTTGTATTCCCCTACTTGGTAGGGTGTGGGTCCTCACATATAGAGTCGGTACTCCCCTGCTGTGCCAGGGTGTGGGTCCTCTAGCCTGGGGTCAATACTCCCCTGACATACTAGGCCGCGAGTCCCCAAAAACAAACAAACTACCAGAGTTGTACTCCCCTTACGAGTAGAGTGCATGTCCTTACATATGGAGTAGTACTCCCCCATATTTTAGTAGCATTGTGGAGAAGGTCCTTCCAGGGAGTTTGAGCTCCCTTGACTATAGGGAATAGTGTCAAAGAGTGGGCCTCTTCACTTGGTTTCCCTAGGTCTTGCCTCGGGCGCAAGACTGCGACTGTGAGACCTCTAATGTCGGGCACTAGAGGCTGTTCTAGAAAAAAGTTTCTTAAAGATCACATCCTCTCGGACGTTCCATTAGGAATGGTTGAGTTGTACCTGATAGAGTATATCTCTCAGATAGGTTCCATCAGGGATGGCCAATTCATAGAGTGTGTACTCTTGATCCTTGATTTACACGTTGTTCCTTCTTTGGAAATCATGGAAATGTCTTGAGGTTAGGGCCTTATGTTTCTTTGTAGATGAGATGAGTATATTTGGTTTGAGTTGAGTCTTTTTCTTTGTGCTTGTGATCATGATCATGTTTTGTGGGTTTCCTTTGTGGAATTATGAGAGACATTCGGGGGTCTTGGGGTCCCAACTGGGTATTGTTATACTCACCCCTGCACGGGCATCGCCCATACCTTCTTGTGTCTTGTACAGACGACGAGCATACTTGACTGAGACTTGGGGAGCCAAGACATGATGTGGATGGAGGAAACCTATGGATGAAGAGAGCCATGTGAAGGGTTGTACCAACCCTTCAGGAAGGATCCTTGGTGGACGATCACAAGAACTATTTTCTGTTTTTAGTTGTAGTTGTACCTTTTTAGTTGGGCTTGTATTCCAGCCCCATTTAGTTTTTGTACACACTTTTACTAATGTAGTTTTACATCGTTCTAGCATCTTGTTGTGTTCTTGAACTGTGTTATTATACAGTTTTAAAGGAAACACCTTCCCATTTTAGGGATAAGTCTTTCCAGTGCTAGTCGCCAACCCCTGGCCTATGGAAGGCGGGTTTGAGGTAGTCACATCACGATCCCTAGGGGACGGGTCGTGACAACAGTTTTTAGGGATCTAGTTATCAGATCATCGTTATTCCTTAACAAGATCCAACCCACCATTATTGGTTTAATCAACATTTTTATTATAGATTTGAGTATTTTATCACAATATCATTGGTTATTTTTTATTTATCTAAACCTTTGGAGACTCGTGGTTTTTCTTTGACACCCTAGAATGTTTCTCTCAATGTTTAGTTTCTTCTCTCCCATGTTTTCATATTCTCAACGATTAAGGTAATTCCTAATTGTTTTTTCTTTCCTTCACTTATTTCTCAATTCTTGAGGAGGTTATATCATAGGTTTTGATCAATTTTTTGGAGTTTAGTCAAAATATTTATGGAATATTTATGTTTATAGGAAACTTTTGTGATTTTGGTGGTATTTGATCATCATTTCATCATCATTATGGTTCTATATTTATTGAAGCTTCATTTGAGGTATGGTATTCATATTATATCCTTTTATTTACATCATTGATATGGAATTATCATTCTATTGTTTTCATTAGGAAAATAGTTTGAAATTGGATTAAAAAGGACAATATACTTGACCTAAATAATGGAGGGGAATTGTGTTAATTATGTTTCATGTAGTTTATTCATTATTTTTGATATTTTTATTTGGTTAAAGTGTTAAAAAGATAATGTGATTTATTTTGTTACCATTGAGGTGTTGAATCATGCTTAAAATTGTCTAAATAAACTAAATATAGTAAATAGAAGTACAACTAGAAATATGGAATTATTATTTTGTTTTTTTGTTAGAATTAATTGAATGATAAATGATAAGGCATGAAAATATGATGCTGATTTTTTATTTTTGGGATTTAATTGTGTTGTTTTATTATCGTGGTTATGATGATAGTTATGGATTGGTTTCTTATTGTATTTGAAAGAGTAGGTGTTAAAATGGTTTTATGTGGTTTAGTGATGTGGAGAAAGTAAAGGTGTTGTTGTGGGATGATAACATGGTTGCTTATGAGGTGGTTTGTGTAGTCAAGATATGGAGGTGTTGAATTAATAATTGAAAGATTGCTGAAATAAATTTAAGGAATTGGACAAAAGGTGCAATGGGAAGGGTATGTGATGATAAAGGAGATATTAAAATTGATAAATTCATGTGATAAAATTAAATTATGTTGTAATTTAATTATATATGTAAATAGGAAGGGGATAATGTTATATTGGGGTGAATTTGATTCATTATGTAATTAAAAAATTAATGTGTTGGATAAATGGTAAATAAAGTGTAATAAAGGATTATGTGTGAAATGGGATAAAGATTATTTTTTGTGAGGTAATAAAAAATTTCCAATTTTTTTTGAAGGAATCAGTGAATCAAATAAAATTTTTAAGATGCCCCCTTGAGAGTTTCAAGGGAATATGAGTATAGATTCGTATCACAAAGATCCAATACAAACACTCACTAATCTTTATACTTACATATTTTCTTTTTTTTTCTTAAATTTGAAAGTAAATAAATGATATGGGGGATGTTTTTTTATTTTATTACATTAAAACATATGAAAACAACAAACACAAGAAGTTAACGTGTAGCATGGATGATCCTTAGGAAAATTCCAATTAGTCCCATCATAATTTTCAATTTTTCAAAATCACCCAATTCAATAAGAAGACTCAATACCGTTCATCTAGTTACCCATCACTATTTCTTATGTATGAGAATATGGGTATACTCAAGGATCATTAACTATTACCATAACTCATTTATCCTCCCAGGTGAGTGGGAAATAAAACTCCTCGTTTAAGCGAGTAAAACTACTCAAAACCTCAGCAATGATCACATGCCATTCAAGTACTCAATCAACTAAACTATAAAAATATGGTGAATTAATCAATTAGTGAGAGGAATTAAAATTCATATTTTGAAATGATGTGGTAATGTTTTTGGAATAAATAGTTATGATCACCTCCTCCACATCCAACCTTTGCTACCCCATTAGAATTTTATAAGAAGAATTGTAATTAAACAAAAAAATTTAGAAACATCACTATGAAACCCCCTTGGACCACCCTTGATGAGTTAGTAATTCATATTCATATATTAACATATCACAAGTACATCACGATGATTGAGAAAGAAAATATAAGAATAAATTTACAGAAGAAGCACACTATAAAAGAATAATAAAAAACACAAAATTAAAATTAAAATATAATAATTAAAAATCTAATTTAATCTAAGAAAGGATTGAATCCATTATGAATGTGAAGGGGAAAAATATTTATATCCATTGGGGGTTATCTCCTTCATACTCTTAAAAGTTAGTGCACATCTCGATCTCTCTAGACCACCTCCACCTGTACAGCTTATAAGTGATATTTACTTATTATATGTGCTCTATAGATTCTACCTTGCTTTGAATTCATTCCCAAAATCACCACTTACATCAATTTATGGATAGAGGATGTGTGTATTCCTTAAGGTAATTTTACCCTATTTGGATAAAACAAAGTATTATAGATTTTTTTTAAATCGATAATCCCCACAACATCTTATGTAGCTTGGTATTATTTATAGAGAAAAAGTGTAATTTATTATATAGGATTCATTTTCCATCTAAGAAACAATGGAATAAATCTTCCACATATAGCTAAAAATCACACACATTACAAAATATTATGTATCACAAGGGTGAATGAATATTCACCTTTAGTGAAAAAGGAAAAAATATTATTTTTCATAGGTCCCATAAAGTGTTTACTATGTATTGGAAAAAAATATTACGGATGGGATTATCTTTTCAGTAGTAGAGGGAAAACATTACATATGGGGCTTGAGAATATTATATATTAGTGTTGTCCATATATAATTTTTTCCCCATCTAAAAATTAGAATGTAAAGAATTTAATGGAGTAAAATATTATGAATCATGTGAGATTTCATATATATCAAAAAATATTATGTTTCCTCTATCCCATATGTAAGGTTTTTCAATTTGATTTTAATTCTACACAATGTACTTATTGACTGAAAATTATTTTTTTATTATAATGCAAACACTTTTGAGGAAAAAATAAGAAAACATACATGAATTCACCCTTTAACCACTTCAACATTTCTACACTTACCCACTTCCCCACTAAACACAATACAAGTCTTCACAATAAACAACATTCAAGAACAATGGATGGACAATCCAATCAAGCATTCAAACTGACACACCTTCATAGCTAGATCCAAAAATAGGGGGGATTGAAGATGATAATCAATAAAAAATTCACAAAATTATCATTTTATTACCCCTCACATTTAATTTAATTCACTCCTAAGAAATATCTTCACTTAATCTAATTCAACTAATTATATTAAATGAGGTAGCGAACTTTCATTTTATATATTATTCTCATTTTATTATTTAAAAATATAATTAAATTTTCATTATGATGAAGAAAATTCATTCAATCTCAATGATCCATCCATGAACATGTATACCTACCTAAAATATAAATATATCTCTCCGTTTAGAGAATTTATTTTTATAATATTTTCCTCTTCTTGATATCATGAACACTTTCTATAAGCTTAAGATGGGATTATATCTCCAATCAAAGAGAAAGGTTGGTCTCAATTAGAAGGGATTTTCATGGTTTGTGTTGGGACTTTATTTTGGTGGTTTGAAGTCTAAAAACAAAGGATTGAAAGAAAATTTTTATTTATTGAGGTTTAATTCATGAAATTACATGAAAAAAATGGTGAACATACTTCTTCTCTCCCAACCTAAAAATACCATCAAAAAATACTTCCATTCCCTTTTAATGTGAGCCACATATCAACAAAATCACAACAATGGATAACATCATCTTATATCTTATTTTAATTTAGTTTTTTTTCAAGGAAAATATAAATTGAAAATTAATACAATTTTAATATAAACTTTTAGGCCCTTTTGTTGTTACCAAGGCCATAAATTATTCAAGAAGGTACAATGAATGATTTAGATCTCATATTTCTTTTTTTAATATTTCTTTTAAATATAAACATTTTTATTTTATTTTTTTAGAGAAAAATATGATAGAAATGTATCTCATAAAAAATATGACTTATTTTACCCTAAAAATAATAACACCACCTAGAAATCCTATTAGGAACTGACCAGGAAACCCTGGAATGCTAATACTCAAGTCGACCTTGACATGGCCTAAAGGGTATTCTCAATACCCACAGGTTGGCGAATAGAACCAAAACTCAAACAAGAATCATGAGGGAATAATTTTTCTATAATATTTCGTAAGATAAAATATACAAGTTAGTATGATCAACAATCCAAAGTGAAAAGGTACCAAAATCAAATAGGTAAAATAGTACCCAAATAGTACACCATCAAAAGACACAACATCTTCTAAGATAAATTTAAATGATAAACCCAGGTAACATATGGATCACATCTCTACTGATCACATACATCACTTCAAGTCCCAAGGATCAATAATATCCACCACCTCCATGTGGTGCTTTTCCTTTTAATTGACCTAACATAATATAAGAAAACTTTCTTTCATAATAAAAAGATTCCATATATGTCAAAACAACCTTAAATGAACATTTTATATAAAAATTTTATATAAAACAGTTGGAATGAGTAAAATAGTTATATAATTAAATGACATGTAATCATAAAATCAATGGTAAAATAGAACCATGTATTAAGACATGTAGTATGTTATTTTATGGTATGAGGATCCTCACAATACTCAATCTGTGATCTTGGATCAATGTGTGCACACATCCAACAACTCGGGCCATCCGGACACAGCTTTCCATTAGGGAAAAAATCTTGCCACATTATTTTCATGTTAGTGTTTTCATTATAAATAAAATTATAGGGGGTCATATCCTTGAATTATTATCCTAATTACCCACTAACTACCCAATATCATTTGTGATTCAGTCAATCAATCAATCAATCAATCCTGGGAAAATCAATCATTTCAAATTATTCAAACAAAAGTTCCTAAGTTTTATTTTTCAACACATCTTTTTTATTTCAAAAACAATAAAAGGATTTTAATCAATTCATTCGTTCTCAAATCCACTTTAAATTTAATCCATTTATCTCAAAATCAATTTCCAAATCAAGACATCAATATTTCTCAAATGTGCTCAACAATTTTAATTCCATTGAATTTTTTCATATTCTCTATGAATTTTTCAAAATAATCCATCAATAATCTCAAATATAGGTTTTTAAATCATTTAAAAAATCATTTCAATTCAGTCAAGAAATTAAAGGTTTCACTTTTAGGGGAAAATCATATGAAACCTCCTACCTTTAATCAGAAATCAAATCAATACTTTTAATGGGGAAATGCCAATGAATAATCAAGGTGAAGGATACTAATGAGGAAATACTAGATCAGAAATAATCAAGAAAAAAATATATTTAATTGTCCATCTCAGGATCTTACTACCAAAAAATAAGGGTAGTGGAAGGAAGTAGAAAACCAAAGTAAGGAAACTCACTAGGGATCAAATGCTAAACTGAGACATCCATAAGGTTTGGAGTCACTCACTAATCACATGAGGACATAGGGTTCTTGGGAGGAGAACTTATATAATTACTAATGAAATATAGTGTGAAAACAAGATAAGACTATTGGGAATAGGGTATTTACAGCATAATATAATGATTTATGACACAAAACCCCTACTAAGAACATATGCCAAAAAAGGAATAATAATGAGTTAAAAACCATGATAAATGAATTTATAGTGTCATTTCATTATTTACAATGTAAATAATTTTGTGTCATAATCCATTTTCAAGGTTTATGGATTGTATGTAATTTATGTCACAAATTATGGATTTATAGCATAAATTATTGTTTACAGCTAATACTCAGAAATAGAAGCCTGCAAAAACACCTAACAACTTCTAATTCACCCTAGCCCCAAAAGGGAACCCTCTAAAACACTTGAAACATTTATAATCATACTTCATTAATTCAAAAAAATATACATCCTAAAATTTTAGGTCATTTTCCCTTAAAAATGATCTCCATCAACAATGGGATTGAAATGCCCACAAACAAAAAGGGAATAAAAAAAGAGTCAAGAATTACCTGAAAGAAGGTAACATGATGTTACAACCTCCTTACCATAAACAACTTTTATCCCATAAAAGTCATATCAAGAAGTTTCCATATCAAATAGATGATTTTACTACTCCTTCATCAATGCCTCACACTCCCATGTCTCATGTAAATCAAAACTATGTTTCCATATCCCATGGAAAAAGGTATCATCATTCCATAATGAACCTTCATCTTAGAATCAAAAATCCTGAATGGATTCTCAATCATGGATAAATCATTCTCAACATCAAGATCATCCCATATAATAACACGAGAAGTGTCAGTAAGATACTTTGAAATCTATAATGCATGAAACATATTTTGGATCAAATTCAACTATAGTTGAAGTTATAAATGGTAAGAAACTTTTCCCACTCACTCAACAATATTTAAAGGACCTAAAAATATTATAACAATCATTACTTGTTTTAAAATGAATTTTTGACCAACTCAAGGTGAAACCATAAAAAATTGGTCACCAATAAAAAAAATCCAATGGTAGAAAATGATGATAAGAATAGGATTTGTACTAGTTATGTATTATTAACATTCTTTGATGAACCAAATTAATATTAATCATCATCCCTTGGAATAAACTCAATTCAACCAAGAATATTTCACCAATATCTAACCAACATAATGGATATATGCAAGGATGGTCATAAAATTTATCAAAATTATCTATCCTAATACCATACTGGTATCTTTTGCTGTAGGAAAACTCAACCTACCCAAAATGGTCATCCCAAGATCCACCAAAGTCCAAAACATAATCATGTAGCATGTCCTCAAGAATCTATATATCTATATCTATCTAGACATATGTATACAGATGATATTTCATGATCAAATGTACTTGGGATCCCATGTCCACTTGAAGTCCTCTATAAAAGTGATAAGTGAAATAGGGATTCCTATGAGATACTATAACATATAGAACTCCATGCAATTTGATAATCTCATACACGTAGATACATATTAATTCCTCAACATTGGTTGTATCTTGAATGGGTATAAAGTGAGCTAATTTGGTTAGCCTATGAATAACAACCAAAATAACATTATTCCCTCAAGGGGTATGTGACAACCCAACCATAAATACATATAAATATTATACCACTTCCAAGTCGACACTGGAAGTTGATGAATAAAACCTGAAGGTATTTGGTTGTCATATTTTTTATGTTTTAAGGTATAACAAAAATAAAAAGAGTCAGTGATATTTTATATCATACCTATCCATAAGAATCCCCTCTGCATGTCATAGAACATATTCATGGTTCCAAGGTGAAACTCCCACTTGGAATTATAGAAGTCTCCCATCACAGTCTTTCTCATAAGAAAAGGTACAAAAAATTTATTCAAAAAATATAGGATACCCTATGAAGAAATGAACAATCACTAATGGTCTACGCACTATAAATAGGGTCCCTAATTTCATAGAATTCATAATTGAGATGCTTCTCCCGAAAAATCTTCCTAATAAGTGAGTAAGGTAACTGTATGCTTGTCAAAAAAAACTTCAGACTCATTCTCCTAGATCCCCAAATCAAACTAAGCAAAGATATGCATTAAATTTCAATCTTATAATGATCCTTTCATGGACTTGGTCAGAATTTTCCTACTCAAAGAATCAACAATGAAATTAACCTTACTAGGGGTGTTGGAAATATTGAAATCAAAAGTTTTTAGGTATTACATCCAATGCCTCTATCAAAGATTTAAATATTTTTTATAGAGGATATAAATTAAGATTTAGTGGTAATAAAAGTTGGTAAACATTTCCCTAAAAATACAATTTTCCTAACTCTTAATTAAATTAATCATAGATGCGAGTTCTATATCATGGGTTGGATAATTATTCTCATGTAGTCTAAGATTTATAGAACCATAGGCTTCCATGTGATCACCCTACATATAGAAACAACCCAAACCTAAAAAATATGCATCATAGAAGACCAAATATCTTTGATTAATCTATAGAAGAGTCAACAGTGTCACTTAATTAAAAATATGATTCATAATAATAAAATAATTCTTAAATTTATCATCCCAAATGAACTTCACTCCTTTCTGAGTGAGATCAACCATTGAAGAAGACAACTTTGAGAAATATTTGATGAATCTATAGTAAAATCCTACCAAACCCTAGAACATATTAATCTTGAAAACATTATGTGGTTTCTCAAATTTCATAATATCTTTCAACTTATCAGGATAAAATGAAATACCATGTTTTGATACCACATGTCCCAAGATCTTCACTTCTCAAATGTATAAATTACATTTCGAAATCTTTGAGTAACGTTGACGATTTATCAAGTCTTCCAGAACTTCTCTCAAATGGTACAAATGGTCCTCCTTATTCTAAGAGAAAACTAGGATGTCTTCCATAAATACCACAATGAACATGACTAGTTACTCATGAAATATCTTATTCATCAAATCCATAAAAACTGCAGGAGCATTGGTTAGAACAAATGGAATAACAATATACTCATATGGCCATACCTACTCTTGAAGTATTTTATCTAAATGTAATATTATTTTATTATTAACTAGTGATAACCAGATAGAAGATAAATATTTGAGATCCACTTCATCCCTTTTATCTAGTAAAAGAGATATTCAATCTATGGTAATGGATATTAGTTCTTAAATGTAACTTGATTGAGTTTCCAATAATAAACAGATAAGGGAATTCTACAATCAACTTTATTCATAAAGAGAATAGGTACCAACCAAGGTGACACACTTTGTCATTTAAAACCTTTGTCTAGTATATAATTCAACTATGATTTCAACTCTTTCAACTCAACTAGTTCTATATAGTAATAAGGAATAAACCTTGGTTGAGTACTAGTTACTAAATTAATAGAAAAATACACCTCCCTTATGGGTGCAAATGCAGAGAAATATGAAGGAAAAATATTGGGAAACTGGATGAAAACTGGAGGGAGATCATCACTCAATGACTCTAGATCCAAGTCTAAAGAAAACCCCGATATTACCTTTCTCAAATCTAGAAAAGAAGGCCGGAATCTACTCAGCCTCAATCCCCATTATTTCTAAAATACATGACGCATTCCATCTATCATATTATAATAGACCCATCAAAGATAACAATCAATCTAGGCCTTATTATCATTCAACCAATTAACCCCAAAAATTATTTCAAGAGGTTTCATGTTGAGAACCAAAAAACTCTAGGCAAGATCAATCTCTTTTAAAGATAAAACACAAGCAAAACACTAAATACACTTCTCTATATTCATTCTAAGCAGATTCATAATATCCATCACATAAGAAAAAATAACTTTAGGAAGTATCATAAAATTCACAACATGGGTCGATATAAACAAGTGAGATGCACCACTATCAAATAATGTAGACACTAATGAAGAATATATAGTGATGGTACCTCTCACTATCACTAGACCCACATCATCTTCCTCTGGATACTCTTCTACTGTATTAAGAATCTTAATTCCAGGTTCTTATGATTTTAACCCCTTAGTTATTGATGTATATAATTGCATCACTGTAATTTTTACTACTGATGAGATCATTCCACTATCTGGAGAAGAAAATAAATTGTAGAAATTATGTAGGTGGCCTGAGCCACTGCCTGAACTACATATCTCAGGTGCCTCAGTGAAAAACCATTTCAAATATCAAACCATGCCACATTTGAAGAAAGTCAAAGGGCCTCTGCTAGGAATTTTAGGTGGTTTAGAAGATTCCTTCTATCAAGAACCACCATAAGTATCATCATGCTACCTATTTCACTTAAAAGAATTCAAAAAACTACCATTGGGATAAAAAGGGACTCCCTTCAACCCTAAATTACCATCCACGTCAAGCTCAACCATCAATTATATATCTATAAAAAAAGTATATGAAGTGAGATTTAACAAGAAAAACTATGATAAAAAATTAGGTTGTATACCTATTTTAGACCTTTGAGCCCTCATATTCTCATTGGATATAGACTTAGGTCAAAACTAAAAAAGCTCAGAAAAATATTTAGCATATTTTATCAATGTCTTCACTATGATAGAGTTTGAGAAATTCTATGGATTTCACCAATACCATTGAATCTAGATAAAATTGATCATTGAAAACTACTCTAAATTCCTTCCACTACAGGACCTCATTCTTATTATCCATCACCATTAAATTAAACCATCTCTTGCTAAGCCTCATAAGGTTAAAAATAACACATTTCACATTTATAGATTTCATAATTTCCAAGAAGTAAAAAATTGGTTCAATATTTTGAACCAATCATAATCCTATTTAGGATCATTTAAACCTTGAAACCCTAGTTGTTTCTAATGAAGAAACTATTGAGCATGATCTCTAGATTCATCCCTTCAAGGTTCCGCTACCGGATAATGAATGGTAACTGGTATAGGTACCTTTCCCAATGCTTGGAAAACCTACAACACTATATCAACATGATTCTAGTTGAACGGAGGATTCAAATAATATGGTTCACCAAAAACACACTCTAGCAGCCAATTCAAATGTCTTCACGGAGGTGTGATGCTACACAACATCAAAAAACAACATTGAAAGAATCAGCATGGATACACAAATCAATAAATCTAATAAGAGATATAGGAATATCAATTCATCAATAAGAATTCAAATTTTTGGATTCAACATACTCATATCAGAAGAAGGGAAAAGTCTATAATAATATCAAAACATTTCTCATGAAAATTTTACTAAACACCCGTAGTGAATTAAGGCTCATTACAATGAGAGATGTCTGGAAACACACTCACAACTATCTCCTAGGTTCCATCAATCCTATCACCTCTATAACAGAAGAACCCAACAATATACTAATATCAAGGAAAGGTACACAACCTAAACTAGAAGCACTGATACCACTTTTTCATGAAATATTAATTGGAATCATACAAGAATCATGAGTGAATTATTTTGATACAATATTACAGAATATAAAAGATACAGTCAGTATGATCAACACTCAAAAGAGAAAATGTTACATAATAAAATAGGTAAAATAGGACCCAAATATTACATCATCGAAAGACACAAAATCTACCTAGATAAATCTCAAATATAAACCATATAACAAGTGAATCACATCTACACTAGTCACCTCCATCACTCTGGTCCCAAGGATCAAGACGATCCACCACATCTAAGTGGTGGTTTTCCATTTCTTGGACCAGACATAAGATAATATATAAATTCTTGAAGGTAAAGGTAGAGTGTGAGATATAAAGTGAAGTAGGGTCTCACCAAGTTTTCCATAATCAATTCCACAAAAATTAATCCAAATTAGGTTTCAATTTTTTTAAAATAAGTCAAGTCATAAAATTTAAATATTTTCAACAAATCATACCTTCATAAGAAAAATATGGAAGATATATCAAAATATGATTAAATAAATATTTTATATAAAACATTTATTTATATAAAGTAGTTAGCATGAATAAATAGTTATACAAATCAATGGAATTTAACAATAAAATAATGTTTATCATAACACCATGTATTAATCCCTACAAAACGTTAGTCTCTTGTATTTGGATACTCACACTACTCAATTTGTGATATTGGCTCAATGTCTATACACATCCCATGACTCAACCCATCTGGACTGGACTCACCATTGGGAAAAGAATCATGCCAAAGTATGTTTATGTCTATGTTTTCATTGTCAATATAGTTCTAGTGGTTGGATCCTAGAATTATTGTTCTAATTACCCACTAACTACCTAGTCTCACATGTTATTCAGTCAACCAATCAATCAATCATGGGAAAATTAATCATTTAAAATCAATCAAATAAAATTTCCAATGTTTTAGTATCTAAAAATCATTTATTATTTCAAAACCTAATCATATGTTTTTCATTAATTAATTCCCTTTCAATTCATCTTCAAATTTAATCAATTTATCTCAAAATAAATTTCTAAATCAATCCATCAATTTTCCCAAATCCACCAAACAGTTTCAATTCTATTGAAATTGGGGTTTTTTCACAATCCTCATGAGTTTTTCAAAATCATCCATCAATCATCTAAATTTTTAGTTTTAAAATAATTTAAAAACTAATTTAAAATCAATTAATAAATTAAAGGCTTTAATTATAAGGAAAAATGATATAGAACTGCCTACCTTTAATTAGTGATCAAATCAAAACTTGAAATGTGGAAACACCAATAAAGATTAAAGGTTAAGGAGACCAATGATGAAATACTATATTAGAAAACATTAAGATAAAAATATGATTCAATCATCCATCATGAGATCATAATTACTCCAAAGAAGAGTAGTAGAAGGAAGGAGAAAACAAAAGCGTGGAAACTCAATGAAGGTCAAATTCCAAACTAAGACATCCAAAAGTGTTTCAGTCACTCACTGGATATGGAAGGAAGTTTAAGGTTCTCAGGACGAGTTCCTGTAGAATTATCAATGAAACCAGGTATGAAACACAAATAAAATAGCTGAACATGGGGGATCTTTGGCGTAATATAAGGATTTATATCATAAAAAACCCCACCTAGAATACATATTTAAAAATTATTCAAATCAGGTTAAAAAACATGATTGATGAATTTGCAACATAATTTCATTATTTACAGCATAAATCATTTTGTTTCACAATCCATTTTCATGGTTTATGTTAAGTAGACAATTTACATCGTAAATTAAGGATTCCAAGTGTAAATTCTTTATGCTACCAGTGCTCAGAAGAAGAAGCCTATAATAACACCCAATAACTTCTAACTCACCCCATATCTAAAAGGGAACCCTCTAAAACTCTTGATACATTTATACATAGAATCTAGTAATTAAAACATACATCCCTAAAATATATATCATTTCGCCCAAAAAAACTCTTTATCCTTTAAAGGATGGAAACACCCCCCAAAAAAGGGGAATCAATGAAAGAGTCAAGATGTTCCTGAAATAAGGTAATGTGATGTTAAACATCCTACCAATCATACAAATCCTTAAAAAAATTATTCCCATGAATAAACTCCGCCACACTTCTCTTAAAATGTAAATCAGGAATTAAAACATCAAGATATAGGTTATAAGAGATTTTGATTTTAATTTAACTCTTATAAGGGCATTCATGTTTTCTAAAGTTCATTACAAGGATGGTTAGATGAAATATAGTCTTGAAAAGAGTAAAAAACAGGGATTTAGATTTAAAATGTTTTCCTTTATCATTTTAATCACACCAAAACTCAGAGAATATTTCATAAGTCAATAAAGAAATATCTCTATTGTGAAACATTTCCCAATATCTCAAGAAATGTAGTAATTTAAGAAAATTTCATAATGGTTTAGAAATCTATTATCTTAGGATATATTTTCATTGGACAATATTTTACATAAAAAAATTCTCAAATGGACACAAATTCATTAAATTCTCAAAATTAAATAAGTATTAAAACATATAATAAATCATGTGGGTTTTTGTATTTCTAATTAAAGAACCTTGGAATAGTGAACTCAATGGACAAAAATGCTAAAAGTGACCAATAAATATCAATTCTCTTGAAAAAATGAAGATAGATAAAAAAACAAAAACTAACACTAATGTAGTAGCATGCATGTTTCCCTTCACCGTAGTAAGATGATATTACCCTCATAGAAAGTCAATATTAAATTTAACAGTTTTCATAGAATATGAATAATGTAGTAGTAAACTAATGAGGTGGGTGAATATTACCTGGTTCTTGGGATGGGAAGCTTTAATTAATTTCTTTAAAATGGAATTCAATTCAATCCATACTTGTTTACCTAATTTAGAAACCTACATGAAAACAAGTAAATCAACAATTTAGTAAAAAAAATCAAGAAAAATAAATGTAATAAGGTAAGATAATCTTTGTTTGAACCCACAAGTGGGTACTATGCTTTAACTGTCCCTAGTAGGCGGTACGAGTAGTTACCCAAAATTAGAATAATGATGTGGCTTATATGATTTGAATCACCACATCCTATTCTCTCTAATGTTATTCTCTTTTTTACTTTATATAGATAAACCCTTTAAAAAAATGCATCATGGACACCCCCAAATTTGTGTAGTGTATATTAGAATGAGGGGGTCTAAGGATGAAATATACAGTCACCTCTTCTACATTTTTGACACTTGGAAAGAACACTAAGTATGTGTATATTTCTCCTCAGCGTTTCTTGTCATATAGTTTTCCTTGAATATGTTTTTTTCCTAAAAGTAAATCTATAATCTATATTATAATTCAATCTCAATAGGTAACCATGTTGGATTAGTGTAGCCAGATCCATTTTGGATGATGTTTGGTCCAAATGCTTGTACCCTATAATACGTATCAGTCTATTGTAGCAGAGCTAACTGACCGACACCGATAGGGAAATATAATAAGGAATACCTTTGACATTACTATTATAGCTCTATGAACTTCTAGCCACCAGCCATTGTAGCACTTTAGACTTGGGTGGCCATGACACTGTAGCTATGAAGTCTTCTAGCCTCCATTCACTAAAGAACAATGGAATTTTTGATAGTTGGTGGAATATGTCTTCATCTTTTTTATTTTCCCATTTGAGGCTAGGGTTTCTGTGTTTTTAGAAACTATAAATATCTCCCTATAAATTGTTCTCTTGAATTGTAGTAAAATTATAATCTCTATAAACATAGGGATGATTTCCCAAACCACATAAATCTCTGTGTCCAATATATTTATCTCCTTCTTTTGTTTTTTCCCTTTTACTCTTTTGTGGATCATTTTACTCTTCGTTGCTCCTGGTTTTTTCACAAAAAACCACAGTGAATCCTAATTCTCTTCTTTAAAATATACCAATTCTCCCATGGCTTCATCATCATCTTTAACCTAGAATTTCAAAAATTGATTTGAATTTATAATCACCTTATAAAGGATTTTAGTATTCATTTTATTTTTAATAAAATATGAATAAAATGAAATCATACAAGAATTATCACCTTCATATGTTTTGGCCTCTAATTATTTATCTATAAACAAAGCCTATAGAAATAGTCAGGCTTCTTGCATAGTGGATTTAATAGGATTTCCTCAAAATACATTGCCTATAGTGTAGTTTCCTATTATTAATCCTTATCAAGAATGTATTAGGATAAAACTATAAATATTAAAACATGTAATATTATTTAATAGTTCAGTTTGCACAATATTATAATAAAAAGAGTTTAAATTAGTGTTATATCCCTCTAAAGTATCAATGTCCAACTCCCTTTACAAATGTAATGTTTTTGGAAATATTTTTATAGAGGCAGGAGGTGTATCATAAATACATTACTTGAAACATACCAAATCTTGTGTGTCCTCATATTTATCCAAAGCATGCAAGAGATCAGATGGTCCTTGATAAATTTGGTGATGCTGGTTTGTGTCTCTTTCTGAACAAAATTTTCCTATTAGTCATCCTAGTATACTTATCCTCTCTTAAAAAGGCTTCATAAAATTCCATATTAGGTATGGGAATATCTTTTGTAAGATCAAAAGTAATTGGCCATGTAGGACTTGACACAAGTTCTCTAAGTTCCTGAATATCCACTTTATCAACAAGAGGGAATTGAATTAATTTCTACATATTTTTATTTATCATATACTATTGGAAGTATTTGTTGATTTAGTCTAACTTGTCCATCATCTATTCCATTTCACTTTTAGTGATCTATTTTTCCTACTCGTTAGATAATTCATCGGTTTCAACATCTTGTTCTTTCTAGTATGAGGGGCATGCATAATCATTAATGAAACCTTGGTTTCTTCTTTTTCTAGAGTGGTTTCAAACTAGTTTATATAAGCATCAATATTCCTTATATTATCATGTAGTCTCTCTTCCTTCACCCTACACTTGTAAAATTGAATCATGAATATAGTAAATTTCTGTTATATATTTAACCATTATTTAAAGATTTTCTCAAGGAGTTAATTATTTTAGAGAAGTATTTTTAAAAGTCTATTTTAATTGTGAGTATTATTCTCAAATAATAAAAGCATAAAATGAAAATAATAATAGTAGAAAACTATTTAAAAATAAATAAGATATGGATAATGAATCTAAAATCCCTGGAAACAATGATAAAATTTTCAGCACTTGAATATTATCAAAGGATTCAACAAACAAAATATGAATTTTAAAATAATTTATAAGAGTATCTATGGAAACTGACCATAAGTTTTCTTACAAAGATCCAAAAAAACACTCATTAATATTTATAATTATATATATTTTTGTATATTTTTATTTAAATTTGAAATAAAATAAAAGATATGGAGTATTTTTTTGATTTTAGTACATTAAAACATAAGAAAAAAATAAAAAAAAAGTTATCCTGGAGTATGGTTGATCCATAGGTGAATTAAAATGAGTTCCATCATCATTTACTATTTTTATAAATCACATAATTCAACGGGAAGTCTCAATACCATTAATATATTTACCTTGGTATTATTTCTTATATATGAGAATATGAGTATATTCAATGATCCTCAAGAATACAAGTTACTCATTTATACACCTTGGTGAGTGTAAAGAACACCACCCAATTGAAAGAGTGAACCTTTTCAAACCCTTAAAAATTATCACATTCCATTAAACCACTTAATCCATTAAAATACACTAGTATTATTTTTGAATTGATTAGTGGGAGTATTTGAAAGGTATACAATTAAAAAATTTGGAAATGGTGATAAATCCTAGAGTGGTGATTGCATCCTTGATATCTTATCTCCACCGCCCCATAAGAATCATATAAGATAATTTGGAATTAATCATTGAAATTTATGAACTTCATTTTGATTCCCCCTTGGACCTCCTATGATGGTTTAACTCTTCATAATCATAAAGAAAGAAGTCATAGATTAAAATTAATGATTGATAAACTCAATGGAGGTAGAAAATAGGATAAGAACACAACACAAATGAAGAATATAAAACACTAAATAAAAATTACAACAAATTTATTAAAAATACACTTCTAATCTAAGAAAGGATGAAGGTCCAAGTTTGGTACCCCTTAAAATTGTAAAGGGGAAAAATATTTATAAGAACTATGGTTCATATCTTTCATTCTATTGAAAGTTAACATGTTCAGCCCTCCCTCTTAATTGCCTCCATGTGTACAACTGAGGGGTGTGATTTTATTCTTGTATGCACACTCTAAATTTTCCATTAATTTGAAATCCATATTACAATTACTACTTACTTAAATTTATGGATGAAGGATATGTGGATTCCTTGAAGAAATTTTACCCAATTTGAGAGGACCAAATTAATAAGTATTTTTTTTGGATTTCCAAGCCCCTTAAAATATTATGTAACTTGATATTCTTCCTAATAGAAAAGTTTAATTTCTTATGAATTAGTGGGGAATCATATCCTTTTCCATCCAAGTAGTAAAAACTACTAATAAAACCAATTATGGACATGGGGATATAATTATGGGTGAAAAATTCATATGGATATATATCTTTGAGTTTAATGTGAAAGCCTACCCGTGGCTATAGATAACTATAACCCGGAAAAATATCCATGAGAACTAGTGCCCATAGTTATAGGGTGCTGTAAGAAAGATGTGTCCCATGCAGGAGTAGAGTGGGACATACTTGGGAAGAATCTACCTCTATGGGAATTACTACTTGTGGTGGAATACTCACAATGTCCATGACTATCACCATAGGTAGCATCACCCATGGTTGAAGCCCCATGGAGGGAAAGACTACCATCATAGGAAAAAATAATCATGGGGTATGTCATAAGGAGACCATTAACAACGGTATGAGTATAAAAAACTCATGGAATAAATTCCATAGGGACCACAACTATTTCTATGGGAAGACGCTCCCATGGTGGAATCCCCAACTACTGCTACGGGCATGGATTCCCATGGTGGAAGCCCAGAGTATTCAGTTTAAAAATATTATAATTAATATAATAATTATAACAATATATATTTAATAATTATTAAATATATTTATATATATACACATAAAGGTGTATGTGGGTCTGCGGAAGAGTACGTTCCAGTTTAAAGTAGGGCTTCTGGTTTCAAAACTCTATAGAGATAAATTATTTTATTTTTTCATCACCTACGACCATGGGCACAGAGCCCATGGAAATAGGGTCCATGTATACTGACTATCCTATGAACATAGGCACATGACCATGGAAATAGGATCCATATAGACCAGATGACCTATAACCACGGTCACATACCCATTACAATAGGCCCCATATGGACCGACCTATGGCCATTGGTATGATATCCATGTTCGTAGTCATAATGGAGAAATACCAGGGGATATTTCAATAGATTGATTGACCATAGACAACATGCCTATGGTAGTATCCCTTTTTCTTCTTGTGATGAGAATAAATATTCTACATCTATCTAAAAATATTACATATTAACAAAATATTACAAATCATAGGGGAATTCGACTCTTCACCCCATACAAAAATGGACAAAATCACACATAACAGAGGGGTTGTGGGGAGTTTGTTATGAATTGAGAAAAAATATTATGTATGGTCTTATATATTTAGTAATAAACGTAAGAACTTTTTATATAGGGTTTAATAAATTATATATCAGTGGAATCTATACTTAAGGTTTTCCCCTTTGTAAATTATCATGCAACAACTTCAGTGTAGTAAAATCATATACATCATATGAGATTTATTACATATGGGAAAAAATATTATTCATTACCTATCCAATATTTAATTTTTTTCTATGATTTTAATTACATGAAGAGTATTTCATGGTTGGTTCAATCTCATGTAACCACTATTTACACTTTAAAATCATTAAAATTTATTTTTAAGTGTAGGAATTATCTAAATAAATTCTAAATTGATTAAAACAATTAAAATTAGAAGTTTTATCCTATTAGTAATAAATTACAAATTTATTCCTAAACAACAATTTTTTTTATAATTTTCCAAAAATAATGAAAATATGGGGGGAATTGGAAATAAAAATTATTAAAAATTCAAAATTTTCTCATTTAACACCAATGATGCTTTGGTTCTGGTTTGATTTAAACTTAGAGGTGGTAAGGGTTATTGTGGATAAGTTTTAATAACAATATTGACACTTGTTAGATAGTGGAAGTAATAGTAAAACCTATAAAAATCATAAAAGTAAAATGAAAATGAAAATAATAAAATAATAAAAATACATTTTAAAAAAAGGTTTGGGTTATTTAGATCAATCCTAAATTTTCAAATCTAAGCCTACTTAAGTATTCAATGATAACACTAATCACCAACATCTTGGTGGGATGATATTTCAATCTAAGTGATGCTAGTCAGTCCTAAAAGATAAAGTATGGAAGAAGGAATGAGAAAGACACTTGAGGAACTATATGATGGGGGAAACTAGAGTGTTTTATCAGATGAAGAAAATTATAGAACTTTCTATGAGAAGGAATACTAGAGGACTCTCTCTTGAAATAGGGAAACAAAAGAAACATAAGCACTAATTTTTCTTTCTCTAAAATTTATAATGACTAAACCCATCCTTAATTCTATTTATACTCAGATGATTATTTAATGGAATTCCTGAATCTAATCCATAAGTAAACCTAAGAAGGCAAAATAAATATCCCTAAAAGGTCATTTGGAGTAATAAATAACCTCTCAAAGTGGATTAAGTCCCAAACCACGTTGGGAGGTGCATTTTTTAGCCACAAAATTAGTTAAAGTGAAAAATAAGGTGATTAAATAGACTATTTAGGTTTTCCATTGAATTTTCATTATATAATAGGCCTTGAAATCCCATTACTCAAAGCCTAAGCCCAAATTCCATTTGGAATTTTCCATTTCCTCACATTTATGTAATAATAATATAAATATCTTAATATTTATATTATAATGATATATTAATTATTTAACTAAATAACGATTATTTAATTACATATTTCAAATGTGTAAACAAAAATCCTATATGTGTTTATTATAAACATAAACATTTTTACATATGAAGTAATCACATTAATCCAAATATTCAAATTAGCATAATATTATGTGTGATAACAAAGGCCATTTGTAAAGTTAAAAATGACCATAAATCTCATTTATAATAATAATAATCTAATTGTGGTATATAGAAATAGATCATAGTTATCCAAATTATAAATGGGTTTTTTTAGATATAATCCACCACTTGTCCATTATCCATGTTCTTTTATTTTTGGCATTGAGATTAAGAAGAATGCATGGATAATATCAATACCTTATAACTAATCACCTTTTCTCAATTACAAATTTTAATAAATATTATTTAATTACATCACCTTTAATTATCTTAGAATGACCATACACTTACTATGTTAAAACTCAATTGAGGTCAATAATGTCATAAACCAACATATGGGTAGACTTATCCTGTCTTGGTTATTAAAATTAACCTCCTAGTCCAATGACGAGTCACTGGGGGGGGGGTGAATAAGTGATTATAATTATTTTATGTTTTATTGGTGAAATTAAACTCATCACAAGTTAAATTGAGTAGTGATATTTATTCAACACACACTCACACAAGAAAGGAATGACATATTTATGAGGCTTGCCTTTCAAAATGAAAAGGATAGTCCTTGGTATGAATTGGATTCTACTGAGATCACACAAACCACTAGTTTTAATATATAGGTATAATGTGTATGGTTTATACATGAAATAATATTACATTAATTATTATGACTATTATAGTTCCTACCATATGAAAACAATAAAAACATAATATTATATCAATAAGAAGAAATGCTTCCAAACATAGCCTTCAATTATTGATATAACACTTTTATTCTTTTTCTTAAACTTTTAGAAATATAGGAAGGATATTTTCACTTTTCCAATATCCACAACCACCAATTATTCTTCTAAAATTATTTCCCTATACTAATCTTCACTCTATATCCTCTCTATATTTCACAACAATATATATCTTTCTTTTTTTCATTTTTGAATTTGAAATTCAAATTCAAACCACCAAACTCTTTCATCTACCTTTTCAATATTATCCATTGGATATGAGCCTCAAAAGACCTTAATCATTCAATTCAAATTGGTAGTTATTTTATATATAAATCAAAAAAAATAATCAGATTATGGTAGGTTAGTATATATATTCAAAACTACTTATAATGTGATTCTATGTAATGGACTTGGGAATTATAGTGCTACCAATCAGTTTTTGACTATTTTTACATAACTACCAAACAAAACTATAGCATGGTCAAGGGGATATAGTGTGGAGGTCACCAAATCTTTAGAACCATCGAAATATAGCCAAATAAACTTTGTGTAATGGACTAGTATCTACGGTGAAGTCCTTTATGAATTCACAAAACTAAGTCATGGTCTAAGAGCTATAGAATGGAGGTCACCCTTTTTCTAAAATAGCTAAAATCTATAAAAATACACTCTCTGGAATGGTCTGGTCACTATGGAGTAGTACTCCAATAATTAACATGATAATAGAATAGTCAATTAGTTGCACTATATAGGTTATAATATTTCCAGAACCACTAAAATTTAGCCAACTCCTCTCTATGGCATGGACTTCTTACTATGGCATGGAGGTACTAAAGTTTCCAAAACTACTGAAATCTTACCCTACCTACTCTGTGGAAAAAACCTTTACTGTGACTTGGAGAAATAAGTATGAGTCTCCTCTATAGTGTGTACAATTGTGCTACAACACAATATTAGCTACTACAGTGTAGTAATAAGCTTTATTGTGTGGACACCGACTCATTCCTTATGAAACATCTCCAATTCACCTCTTTCTTCTCCAAATATTCTTGCATCATGAAATCCATTAAAGATATATAAACACTAAGGATATTTCACATGGAATCATCATATTTTCTTATAATATTATTTATTTATTGACAAAAAAATCCAAAATACTCAGTTGTATCATTTTTCACTAATTCATCAACCCCACAAAAACACAACTATCAAAGCACCTCTTAGGATAAAAAATTTCTCCATTTGGATTTTATTGGAAAATAAGGAACATAAATCACTATTAAACTCTAAAAACTTAATAATATATCATTATCCCATAATTCTAATCCAACATGAGTGAAATCGGTGTTGAAAAAAAAGAACATTGAATAAATAATACCATGTTGTCCAGAAGATATTGATCTATTTGAATATTACTTAACATGAAGTTCATAATTTTCAAACTAAACTTCATCATTACATCAAAAATTATTTCACACTTAAAACATATCTGCAACCACTTACAATAAAATGTTAAAATAGTTAATACATGATGAAATTACAACATACACCTTTTCATAACTCTATCTAAATATATGCTTCCCTAAAAGGTAATATATATCAATGGATACTCACCCTTTATTTTATACTCCCCCTTTTTCAAATAATAGGAAGAGAAATATAAATTAAAGATTTATATCGTAAATTATTCCCCCCTTTGAAAACGATATCCAAATACAAGATGAGATAGGGGACAAGAACACCTCACCTTATCCATGTAATGATTGAGGTTGAAAATCTAACTTCATCCTTAAATTATGGAAACTTTCCTTTGATAGTGGATTAGTGAACACATAAATTTTTTTCCCTTCATAGAAAAAATTTCTAAATTTAATTCATTCTTCTCCACAATATTTTTAATGAATTGTTATTTTATATCAATGTTCTTGGACCTTGAATTCTAAACTATATTTTTTGAAAGGTTAAATGCACTTTGATTGTGACATCCCAAAAGTAATGTCAAATTCACTTTAAATTTTAGGTCTTCTAGTTTAGTTTTCATCCATATATTCCATGTTGAGTTTGAATGGAAGCCACATATTTAGCCGTAATAGTTGTCAAGGTAATTAAGTTTTGATTTCTTAAATTCCAAAAAACATATCTTTTTTCTATAAATAAATCTCTACCTGATGCATACCTCCCATCATCAATACAACCTACATAATCTACATCTGAATAACCAAACAAATTAATCTTCCCATTACTATCATACATCAACCCAAAATCTGTTATGACTTTGATATATATAAGTATTATATTCCCATTAATTTTTTTTTGAATCTTTTGGTGTAATTTTATTCCTGTTACAAAGTGTAAAAACATATACTATATCCAGTCTTGAATCTTTCAAGTTAAATAAAGTTCTAATAATATTCTAGAAGTCCCTTGGATCAAAATCCTTTTCCAGTTTATCTTCTACCAATTTTTTTCCTACTAAAATTTGCATAGAACCGGGATTTTAATTCTTCATTCCAAACTTCTTCAACAATTCCTTAGAATTTTTTTATTGAGATAAAAAATATAATTCTTCTCCTAAGAAATTTGTAACCTAAGAAAGTATCACATATCACTATACAGGACATTTCAAAAAAATTCTTCATATAGTTTTATGTATTTTTATAAAATAAATTATCATTTCAAAAAAAATAATGTTATCTAAATAAATAATGAGAATGAGAAATACCTTGTTATCTTCCTTGATGTAGAGATTTCTGTCAACTCTCCTTTTCTTTAAATTAAACTTCTTGAATTAGGTCTCAAGATTAGAATACCATGTTTTTGGGGCTTGTTTTAGCTCATATAAATCCTTCTTTAACATATAGAAACAATTATCAACTTCAATTTCCATGAAACCACATAGTTGTTCAATATATACCCTCTATTACAGTTCACCATTAAGGAAAAATGACTTGAAATCCATTTGAATGATCTTATATTGCCTTTTTGAGGCAATAGAAATAAAAAATATTATGGTTTCATGTCTTTAAAATTGTTAATTTTTTTATCAAATTCAACCCTTTCAACCCATGAATATCCTTTACAAACTAATCTTGATTTATTACTCACCACCTCACCTTTTTCATTTGTCTTATTTTGTAACTCCAACTTTGTCCCAATATAATTATTTTCTTTGGGCTTGGGTACCAACTCAAATTTCCCTTTTTCTTCAATTTTATATTGATGTTCATTCAATTAATCAATCCACTCTCAATGTTTCATTTCTTCTTACACAAAGTTTGGTTCTACTTAGAGAATAATCATATATATGAGTTTTCTCCCAAAGTTCTTCTAGTTTGAATATGTTCATTTTGATATTAAAGAATATTTTGAACATGAACATTCTTTATCAACATTTAGTGATGTGAAATTTTTTGTTTTCCACCACTTAAATTTTTTAAATGAAAATTTTCAACTAAAAATTCATCAATATTCTCACTATTTTTTGAAGTTTCACCTTTCCATTTTACAAAAGTAGATTCATCATTTTCAATTATAGAACTTGATTTTTAATGTGAGTTCACTTTATTTATGTTTTACATCACTTTAACAGCAACCGAATAAATAATATTTTCTATCTATTGGTTGTAATAATGATATACTCTTATATTTTTTGGATAACAAAGGAAGATACCATAAGAATCTCTTCCTTCAAATTTTCCTAGATTTTCACCTTTAACCTTGATAATGAAGGGGATCATAAACAATCTTAGATACTTTATGGTTTGATATTTTTTGTAATACATCTCATAAGATGACATATTAGATTTTTTTTATATAAATACAATGAATTCGGGTATGAACTATTGCTCTAATGAATTGTCTCTATAAATAATGAGACATGTCATGCTCTAACAATATAGTTCGAGCCATCTTGAAAATACTTATATTATTTGATTAAGCCACAACATTTTGTTGTGGTGTGCATGATGCACTTATTTCTTGTCAAATACCATGTTTTTCATTATAGGCTTCAAATATTACACTAGTATACTCATCACCATTATCAATTCAAATCTTCTTCAAAGAGTAACCACACTCTTTCTCTGCACTTCTCCTGAAACTTTTAAACCTTTTAGAGACTCTAATTTATTTTTTATTAACATAATACATGTAATTAAACTAAATTCATCAACAAAAAAAATAAAATACTTATCTCCATTTTTTGATTACTTCCTCATAGTTCCACAAATATCAGAGCAAATAAACTCCAAAGTATTAGTAGTATTTATTTCAACCTTCTTGTGTAGAGTATTCACAATATTTCTCTTTTTACAAGTACAAGACATACAAATATTTTCTATTTTAGGATTATTAATATCATGAATTTTTTTTCCATAAATATAATTCCACATGTTACTTTGGACAAGATGACAAATTATTTGATTCTTTTTTTATTTTTTTCATTCACGCTTAAATAACATGAATTTCTAGCATCACCAATCTAAATCAAATTGCCTATTGTTAGTTGTACTATATTAAAAATACATCCATCATTCAAACTATTCACAAAAAACCTATCTTTATGAAGGATCACTTCATTTAATTCATCAATCAACTAAGACACATTAAGAATATTATGTTTTATTCATTTAACATACAATTTGCTTTTGGATTTAAATTTATATTTAAAAATAAATTCTTATCAAACATCTCTTATTTTAAGTGATCCATCATTTACAAAGGCCACAAAGCTTTACTTAAATTTTTTAACATTATTAAGTAGATTCAATGCTCCTTCCATATGAGAGAAACAACTGTTGTCCAAAATCAATGTACATTATCCTTTGAATGCTTTATAGGAACCCTCAAAAACTATATCTTTTTTTATTTCTCCTTATTATTCTAAGACTTCTCAGTAATTTATCCTGAACACATTTTAGATGGTATAAAAACTAGAAAAAAAATTTCATGATGAAAAAGTTTCTCATAATATTCACAAACAACCTCCAATGGATAGAATATATTTTAAGTTTTCAATTAAAATTTTATAGGACATCTATGAATTGTTATTATTTTTATAATGATAAATACCCCTTAATTTATATCTTAAAAACCATATAAACTCATCATTTTATTAGTAATTATAACAACACATTATTTCCATGTTACAATAACCTCCACAATGCCAAAAATAAGCATACAAAGAATATTTTCTTTTATAGACATCATGATGTTCAGAACCGTGATACTGCCTTTCAACATTCTTCCCACAATTAATTTGGGATCCTTTATGTAAACCAAAGTTTTAGTGGAATCTAAACGTTTTATTATTCATATTCAACTTCTTCTTTTATCTTTTTCTTTCACCATTTTTAGAAATGTTTTTATTCATGTATATGAACTCTAAACTTACAGATTCTGAATAATTGCTTGATTTTAGTAAGAACTTGTTCTTCTTGATTTTATTCTTCTTCCTAAACATAGAAAAAGTTATATTAGTGTTTTTCTCTTAATATGTGGCCAATATTTGGTAATTTCCATGAGATTTATCTTTAATTGATCTTTCTTCAACTTTATGGATATTGTTTCGAAAAATCAACTTAAAATTTTCAAGATCTTTTTAGATACTCACCAATTTTGGTCATAAAATCTCAAAATTATTTTCATTGAATCATTATTCTATATTAACTCTTTAATTTTTTAATTAATCAACAATTTTATTCAATTAATATAGTTTTTTCTGAAACTTGAATTTCTATTCAATAAAAACAGATTCATTTCTTTAAGGATACTTATTTTTCTTATATATATGTTTATCACTTTTTCCAACTTATATATTTTTAAGAGACACTCCATGAGTTCACTTTTAAATTATAATTCCATATTAGATTCTTTATTTTCTTTGAATTCACAACAAATTTCACTATTTAATTCTTCTTTATTCACATTTATAATAATATTTTTTCATAAAGATCAATGTATGTATCCATTTCCTCTTCATCATCACTGTTATCAATGATTTAAAATTTAAATAGGAAATTACTTTTTATATTTTTTAGAAAGTTTTACCCTTACATTTAGAATAAACCTCTAGTTCTTTCAAAAAAATTTTATCTATTCTTAAAGAATCCACTTAGAACTTCTTCTTCATCACAAAATCCATCTTCTTTTGGCTTAGGATATTTTGTATAAAATTTCCCAAATACTCCGTACCCAAATTATTTTAGTATAAGATTACCTTGAAACCCTCCCTTTCCTATTATCACATTTTTAGATATTGTCGACATCATGTTATCAAACTTATGACTAAAATCAAAATCAAAAATTAGAATAATCAACATCTTCTCCAGAAACCTTATTATTATAATAATATTTATTTAAGACCTAAAAATAGATTTTTTTTCACCCTTGAAATTATTATTGAGAAATAATTTCTTACTAATATAATAGGCATTGATAATGTTTTAAAAATAATATAGAGGAATTGATTCTAGATCCTTTTCTTTAAGAGAAGAGACATTTTCATCAAATCTATCATGTAAGATACAAATTTTCTTCTCAATCACTATAGTATATTCCAATTTATCACTATAACATATGATTTTACTCACAATCTCATTAGTTATTGTAAATAATTAATCAACGGTTTCATCTTCATTCATTTTCATATATTCACATTTAAATATCTAGATCTATATCTTAACCTACTTCACCTATTTATTTCATTCACAGATATTTACATGATTAACCCAAATTAATTTTTCTTTATTGATACCTCTCACTTTGAGAAATTAATTATGTGATAATGATGAAAGTAATGAATTTGTTGAATAACCATCATTCTCAATATTCCTTCTATATGTTTCTATCAAAATATAATTCTCAGCACAAGGTGAAAACCCATTAGTTGTAGCCTTAAGAACTTACAAACCTATTGAAAAAATATAAAAAAACAACATATCCTTCTAGATATGAAAAATATTTCCATCAAAAGAAGATATCTGTTTTCTATTAACAAAATTATGATTGTCCATGACATGCACTATAAATGCAGTGACAATCACTTTAGACACAGTTAAAAATTATTCTCAAACTTCAAATAGAAAAACACTAATGAGGGTAACCTATTCTTTAATACCACATCAAAAGTCACATCATGGATAAATAAGAAATTACTAGGGGGGGTGTGAATCAATGATTCTACTTCTTTTCCATTTTCTTCGTGAAATAAACCTCATCACTGGTTAAAGTGCATTGGAACCTCCTTATTTTAATGACTCAAAAATCATATATATTATTTTTTTAATGAATTTAATTTTTTATAATATTATTTTATAATATAATTAAATCTAATTAAAATTTGGCAAAGTGTTGGGATAAGTCATCGTTAGTTCAACTATTTCACTGCCAGACTTTTCTTGTTACCAGAAATGACTCACCGTTAGTTCAAATGTCTCACCGTGAGACTTTTCTTTCCAATAGAAATGACTCATAATTAGTTCAAATTATTCAATTTCAGAATTATATTGAATCTATACATGACTCACCATTAGTTCAAATGAGTCACCACAAGATGAGATGTCGCCAGAATTGAGTGACCACCGGACTAAGTCACCAGTAGAATGTCTGACCACAAAACTGAGTCACCATTAGTTGTTATGCCTCACTAATAGTTCATCCGAGTCACTGAAATATTAATTCACCACTAGAATGGGTCACTGCTATACTAACTCCCTTACAAGATGAGTCACTTCCAGAAATTTCTTTCCACCAGAAGATCCACCATTAATGTTCTTCCTGATTCAAATTAAATACTCCCAATAGATATATTATGGGAGTTAATATAACAGATATTTAATGATTATTTTATTATCTATTATAAGGATAAATTAAAGTCAATTTTATATCTCAGTACAAGGATCTAAAAGATCCAGATAATTATTCTTAAATGAGTACATATAATGCTTTATATTCTTAGAAGTCTCTCTCATGCATGTGTGTTAAAAGTGTGAAAATTTGATCAAGAATGATTCTTAATAAATACTAAAGGGATTAAAAATTAAAATATTACACATTTAATTCCTACTAATACTCATATATGAAAGATTGGAACTCATTGAAGATCAATATCCTTTCTTATAGAAAAAATATAACATTTGTGACACTCTATTTTACTTCTACTTTCATAGAAACAAATTCATAGCCTCACCAAGATTTGTCTAAGGAAACTCAAGTATTTGAATCACAATAGACCAAGAAACATTACCTTTTCTATATATTATTTCTTACTATTTCTATTATTTTATTTTATATTCAAGTAGTGTGTTATTTGATATTTTTATCAACACACACTGACTCCTACACTGAATTTGGATAATAGATTATATTCTCTTCTATATATTTTAATATGCTTACCCACGATGTTTTTGGAAGATATCCATGTGTGGGATGAGTTTTTTTACTTCCCAGAATTTTTTTGGAAGTGGTACCCATGTCTCTTGGACAACTTGTAAGTTATTGTGTGATACGTAATCTAGGTTATGGATCAGATTGTTATTATATAGTATTCTTGGATGTGGGTGATTTCCAAGTGGAGGGGATTAAATCTCAACTTGAGACCAAACCCATTTTTTTAATTCGTTGTGTGATTGTGTTTTATTTTCTATCAATCAATTATTTAAATAGAATTTGATTTTATTTATTAAAAAAATAGTTACTTTGATAGTTAATATTAGCTAGTGTTTATATAAGGATTTGATTTAGTAAATTGATTTCAAAAGTTAAAGTAATTTTCATATTTTTTAAATGATCACTAATCAATCTTTTAGGAATCTTTTAAAAGATTAAAATTATTTTAAACTAATATTTTGATTAACTGGGTGAATTTATTTTAATTGGGGGATTTTATTTAAACTTGTTTTTAACATAATTTTATATAAGTAACTCAATTCAAACCCCTCTTAAGTTACTCACTCTGAATAACATTTGGTATAAAGGGGTTTTAAAATTGTTTCAATGGTGATTTTAGTTAGGTTTTATAGATATAAAATTTATATTATTTCTAAATTTAGCTATTTATGGATAATATAAAACAATGGTTGACAACTAACATACCTTTTTATTTTAATGTCACTAACTATGCTCAATGGAAAATTAAAATTAAAATGAATCTTGAAATAATGGATTTTGATATATGGATTGTAATATAAGATCAATTTGAATTACCTTAAACTGATATAATTACATGGAGTGATGCTACTGATGTTGCTTATAATAATAAATGTAATGATATGAATGTATTTTATTGTGCTTTGGTTGATTAATAATTAAATAGAATATCCTCATGTAAAACTGCTTATGAGATTTGGTACACCAACTACTTATCATGAAGGAATAACATATTTTAAGAAAATAAGGTTAAATACATATAACATTAAACACTATACATTTAGGATGAAATATTATGAGATTATTTTTTACAAGTATCTTATGATTAATGAGATTGTGAATACAATTCTTTCATTAAGGAATCTAGTGTCTCACAAATACTAAGTCATGCGACTGTTGAGGGTTCTTCTAAAAAATAGAGAGGAACTTTAGATTCAATTATAGAATATTGTGATATTCATTAGATAACTATTAAGGATCATATTAGAAAGTTAATTAGGTATGAAGAAGGACTTAAAGTCAACAAATAATTGGATTATGAACCTAGAAGGTAGTTTGTAGCATTAAAATACAGTTTTTCAAAACACAAAGAGAAAGTTCAAGATAAAATTTCAAGTGATGAAGAATCACCAAATGATAGTGATGAGGAAATGGACCATATGGATATAACATTTAAAAATTATATAAGAAGAAAAATTATTTATGAAACCAAGCTAAAAATGTAAATATAAAAATAGGTGAAATTTGAATGAGGATTGGAATAAATATGTAACTATAAATGGGATCATATTCTATGAATGTAAAAGAAAAGGAAATGTTAAATCTGTCTATCCTAAGATGAAATATAGAAAGAAATGTAATAAAAAGGATATTAAATACAAGAAATCAACGAAAGAAACTTGGATTTCTTATGAATATAGCTTAAGTTATTCAGATACTACCCAAATGGAAAAACATGACATGGCTGACATGTGTTTCATGAAAAATGCATCTGAGGTATCAAATGTATTTCCTACTTCTCCTACGCACATTTCTAATCATTATAAAGGGTAAAATAATTATAAAAATATTCAATGTTAGGATATTTTTTAATATTGTAAATACTATAAGATACCTTCAATTAGCTTAAAGATAAGTATAAAATTCAAGAGAAACAACATGCTCTAACTAATCTTGAATTCAAAAATGATAAAGTTTGTGATCCCTATCCAAAAGGGAAACAATACAAGATATATTTCAAATCAATGAAAAATGTTTTAACTTCTTAACCCCTAGAGCTGGTTCACATGGACTTGTTTGGAAAATCTAGATTTTCTAGTCTAAATAGAAATAACTATGTTTATTTCCTTGTAGTTGAATTTTCAAGGTATACTTGGGTGTTATTTTTAGCTCACAAAATTGAATCCATTTCTTACTTTACCAAGTATACTAAATCTGTAGAAAATATCAGGAGGCTTAGGATTAAGATATTAAAAAGTGATTATGAATGTGAGTTTTAGAATCAATAATTTGAATTTTTTTATCTCAAAATGGATATAATCACACTTTTATTCTCCTAGGACCCTAAAACACAATGGTGTTGTAGAAAGATGAAATTGAACACTTCATGAAATTTCCCAGACAATGATTTATGAATATGACCTTCCAATTTACTTTTGGGAATAGGCTATGAGTATAACCGGTTATATAATTAATAGATTTTTAACTATACCTTTATTAAAGAAAACACCTTATGAAATATGGAATAGTAGAAAGAAAAAGGTTATCTACTTTAGAGTTTTTGGTTTAAAAGTATTTATTCTCAACACTAAGGACAATACTGAAAAATTATCTTTCAAAAGTGATGAAATAATTATCCTTGGTTATTAAACTTCTAGTAAATCATATAGAGTGTTTAATAAAAGGACCAAGAATGTGGAAGAATCTATACATGTCAATTTTTATTAAATAGATCCACATGAGCCTAAAACACCTATTGAAAACCTTGATGAGGATTTCTCAACTTTGAATATTAATACCAAATCTACTAACACTTATATGAAATATGATGAAAAATCATCTAGTTCTAAAGAACATTCACAAACCAAACCTGAATATGTAGAAGACCAGGAGATGACCAGATATTATTTTCAAATAGCTTTTAGGAATCTTAAATAGAATCCTCTAGATGCTGTATTTGTAGATATATATAGAGGTACAAAAACTAGAGATAATCTTAGAAATTAGGTCGGAAATAAAGCATTCTTGTCACAACTTAAACCTAAGAACATCAATAATTAAATTAATTATGAATTTTGGGTAATGGATATGAAATAATAACTTAATAATTTTAGAATAAATAATGTTCTTTAACTTATAGTTATAACTAAATACACTCTCAATATAGGGAAAAAATTGGTGTTTAGAAACTAGGTTGATGAATCTGAAACTATAGTAATAATTAAAGCTAGGTGGTTTCACAAGGGTATAGTCCAGAAGTGGGAATTGAATATGAACAAACCTTTTCTCTAGTGGCTAGAATTGAAGCCATTAGAATACTTCTTTACTATACAAAAAATTTGGATTTCAAACAATATCAAATGGATATCAAAAGTGAATTCTTGAATGGTTATATTGTTCATGATGTTTTTTTTGAACAACCCATTAGATTTTAAAATCATAATTTTCAAAATCATGTTTTCAAACATAAAAAATAATTATATGGTTTAAAAAAATCTCTTAGATCTTACTAAGATAGGTTCACCGCTTTTATTTTTTCTAATGGTTTTTAAAAAGGTATAGATGATCCTACACTTTTTATAAAAATAATTTCAAAAGATATTTTTGTTTTTAAAATTTATGTTGATGATGTTATTTTTTGTATCTTCTAAAAATTATTTGTGTACTACCTTTTCAAAGATGATGCAAAATGAATTTTAAATGAGTTTATTGGGTGAATGTAAATTCTTTATTTGTTTCTATATATTTTAAAATAAATATGTAATTATTTTAAATTAAAGTAAGAATACTAAATATCTTTTAAAATGTTTTGGTTTGGATAAAACTAAAAGTAAAGACACTCCCATGAGTACCACCAATAAGTTGGATCTTGACAAATTAAAAAAAGCAGTTAATCAAACTAGTTACAAAGGTAAAATTAGAAGTCTTTTATACTTAACCACTATTTGAGATGATATTATGTTTAGTGTGTTTATGTGTGCTAAATTTAATGAAAACCATAAAGAGTCACATTTAATTGTTGTAAAAGGATTTTCAAATACCTCAAATATAAAACCAATTTAGGATTATTCTATCCTAGTGGAAAAGAATTTGACTTAGTGAGTTTTTATTATGCTAGTATAGGTGGTTGTAATTAAATAGAAAAAACACCTATGGAACATGTATTTTCTTGGTCAAGTCACTAGTGTCTTGGGGTAGTAAGAAACATATTTTTTTTGCACTGTTTATTGATAAAGTTAAATACATATCTTCAGGAAGTTTCTGTGCTCAAATTTTGTGGACAAAACACACTATTCTATACTATGGATATCAATTTAGACATGTAACTATAAATTGTGACAACACAAGTGATATAAATATATCTAAAAAATCTATGTCTCAATAAAGAACAAAAAAGATTGATATAAGATATCACGTTTTGAGTGATCATTTTCAAAAGAGTGATATAACTCTTGAATTCATAGGAAATGAACATTATCTTGCTGATATATTCACAAAACCATTTAATTATTAGAGATTGAACTACAATAATAATTAATTAGGAATGATTAATTTTGGTTAAACTATAAGTGTTAATAAAATCACTATTAAATGAGCTACTATTTACAAGTCATAATTAGACAAGATTTCATTGATGAGTCACCATTGGTGAGTCACCATTAACAAGTCACCATTAGAAGAGCTACCGTTGAAAAGTCACTATTTCCAAGTCTCCGTTGGTGATTCACCATTAGCGAGTCACTGTTGGTGATTCTTCGTTAATGAGTCACCATTGGATGAGTCACCATTAGATGAGTCACTGGTCTCACACATGAGCCTCAGCCCAGTTGGTGAGGACTCTTTAAGTGCATCCAAGAGACCTGGGATCAAATCCAGGAAGAGGCTAATTTCTGGTACTGTAGGAGAACTGTAGCAGGTACGATAACAGGAATTGTGCAGAACTGTAACAGGTACTGTAGTAGGTACTGTAATGGGAACTGTAGCAGGAACTATTTAGCACTGTAGCAGCCGGGAATGTTCCCTCATTTGGACCTTCGGGCCACCAATTTGGTCCCCGAGTCCTTTAAGGCCATCGGGCCACCCAGGCCTTCAGTTCAGTAAGGCCTTCGTGCCACCTCAAGGCCTTCAGTCCACTTTAAGTGAAGATGAAAACCAGACAACCTACAAGGAAGAAGCTTCAGAAGAAGGAGGAGCAAGGAGCTTTCACCATAGCAGAAGCTAAAATGAGTGCAAGAGTGAGAGGGTATGACACCTGCCATCCTGACAAGCCTATGCATTCATGGGAAAGCCTAACCGAACAGTCATGCGAAGGTGGAGAGCTGATTTCACGATGAAGATGCTGGGGAGGAGCAGTTCCAAGTAGTTAGTCTGGGTTGTATGTAATGTTTAAAGCCTACAGGCAATGAATTCCTCTAAGTCCAACATGTCATGTAATAATTACTCCTACGGGCCTTGTAAGGGTTCCACCTCACCTGTTGAAATGTGGATTATCAAAAAAAAATGAAGGCCTTCGGGCCATTGGAGGAGGAGGAGTCACCGGTCTCCATTTCAAATACTACTTCTATTTCTAATTTTCAATGTTAGATTCTTATTCAATTTATTCATTTATTTTTATTATATTATTTTGAATCCCTAAATGATATATTGAGATTTATGTTTGAATCAGAGTCACTCTCTCTCGTCCGCATGCTTCCCAGCCACTTCATTTTCTTTCTCTCCTGACCTTTGGCCTTTATATACCCTTAATTGTCCTTCATTCTACTAAAATAGTGAAATTCAAGTGTGATATAGTGTCATATCAGAAGGAATAAATTTTTGATAATAGATTAAAAGGGGAAACAAGATGACCTTCTATCAAATCGAGGAACCCATAGTGGGAAAATTGTGTAGTGGTTTCTAAAAAGGAAGTACATGCTGAGTGGTTGTTCTCTAGTAAATGATTAGTGTTAAAGGTGATCCAATATCATGGATGGGTAGAATAGTTTTCTATAAATGACCGACCCTTCTATGCTAAGTCCATTCACCAGTTCTATTAGTATACCAAGTTCAGATTTGGGAAGAATAAATACCTGATTAGAAGTATGACTGATGGAAATAAGTTCATATTCTCTTCAAAGTAATAGTACAAGTGTTTAAAAGTACCTCATTATAGAGTTTTTGAAGAATATTATGGTATGATACCCAGTGATTGTGAATCATTCAGATATGATGATGATTTTCTATATCTAACTTGTGATAGGACACTGAAGAGACCTATTTATATTTAGTTGGTTGGGGAATGTAAGATTCTTTTTAAGTTTGGTCATTATCTTTTCTATCCCAGGAATGGGGACTTTAATACCTTCCGATATTAGGATGTGTACCTCCCATTACTTATTAAATGAGTGTAAAATATCAATTTGTGAATATTCCTTATGGTACACATGATGGAAATGTTTAATTATTCCTCTATATATAATTATTTTATTTATCCTCAGATGATTTCGACCCTGTTAGAGTCAAAGTTTGAGATTGATAAAGAAGAATAATCTCATATTAAATGTGGATATTTTTTCTTGACTAAGGTTATTTTTAGAATAATGAGGGTAAGATGGAACCCTTATATGAAGAAATGGGTTAGTGGAAATGATAGGATCTATGAAAATTTTAATCCCATAGATCATTATACTTGACCCAAGGATCTAGTAGTTACTGGCTTGGATCTAGATGTATTAGTTGAGTATTCAGATGATGATGAGGAAGAGAAAGTTTCTTTTGATGTAGAGGTGTCTACCTCAATAGAGGTGGGTAGTGACCCAGACATCCCAAATATCCCTACTGTGACTTTTGGTCCCTTGAGTCCACCTTCCTCTCTCCCTATTAGAGAGAGTTTGTTAAGTGAAATGGATAATGAGGATTATGAGACAATGGTATTTGTTAATGATAATATCAGAATATCATCTTATAAATATTCTAAATAGGTTGAATAAGTTTCTGATTATGATAATGAAGATGATGAAAATGGTGAATATGGAAAAGATGGTGAAGATGAGGATGAGGATAGTGATGGTGATGATCCTGATCCCGATGCTGATGTTATTACTAAATAGTCACATCTTCCTCCCCCTATTGGTTCAGTTTATTAATTTATGTCTATGGAGAGACCTGGATCACCTAGTACCGAACATGTTGGGAGATTAGTTTCTTTAGATAGATCAATTCCAAATCTCTTAGTTGATTATTTTGCTTTTGTGAAAAGATAAACCAATATACCTTTGTAGGGGGATAAGTCTCCTAGTTCTATCATAGTAGCTACTGATCATGCAGAATGGGAGATATTACCAGGTTATATTCAGTTCGTATTGAACTATTCCAAGTCCAAATATGTTGATGTGTATGTTTTTAAAGAGTATGAATATTCTCATGTAGAGGGTGAGGAATCCTCTAAAGAGGATCCTTCTCTAGGTTCAAAGTTATTTTCTCTATATTATGTTGAATTTGATGATAATGGGAATATTCCACTAAAGGACAGTGGACCCAATGTTTCTATTGGATATGGGATATATCCTAATGCATATTCAAGCAAACCTTAAGATTTTTGTTCAGATGCTCCTAATGACCCTGCTGATAGACCAAAGCCTACAGATGTTGCTGATTCTAGTGCTGAGAAGCCTACTGCTCTAGTGTCTATAGATTCTGTATCTAGATTAAACTTGGATACCTTTAGAGGGATTATTATTTCTAACTTTGGTAGACTTTTTAGGTCTTAGGTACCTCTGATTACTCAACTGAGTGAGGCTAATGTGAGACACCTATTTGAGATTGTTGTATATCATATTCAGATGAAGACGAATCATCACATTCAGGAAGTGGATATTGAGAACTGTAGGTTAGAAAGTGAGATAGATTCTATGAGGTCATTTAAGGAGGATATTAGGACCTCCTTTGTTTCCAGTTAGGCTACTTTGATGGAGATATTTAAGACTTTACCTTCATTGGAATCTATATCTTCTAATCCACCTCCCTAAGTTTCATTTGATGTAGAGTTGGTTCAATCCATATTTTGAGAAGAACTTTGGGATTCTTTTGGTGATATTCATGTTAATAACTTGGAGGATCTAAGATATATTCATCAACATGGTGATAATTTATAAAAACTAGTAATGAAATTTTTAAATGAATCCCAAAGTGATTGGAAAACTATCACAAATTCCATTGAATATTACCTTTCTAGGGTGTATACCAAACATGAGATAAATTCACATTTAAAATTTTGGCTGAGAATATTAGGATTCAACCTATCACCAAGTATTTAAAGGGGTAGTTCAACTAGTTAAAGGTTTTGGCACCCCTACTTTAGTTTTTTATGGAGGAAAATAAAGACTCTTTTTAGTGCTCTAGAGAGAGGAGGCAATATTATCATGGATTTTTTGATCTTATGAAGTCATTAATTAATGGGTATAGAACTTTTATTGTCACTCCAGAGGATATTAACATTAAAAACTTCATAGATTATCCTTCTTTAGAACATTTACCTCTACAGTACTAGAAATTTTGCATAAATCCCAAGGAAGCTATCCAGTATATCAGGACAGTAATTATCAAAGAGATGCCTAATCCTTCCGTACCTTCAGTATGCCCAACCATTGAAACAACACCCTCAGAATCAGCCTTTTTACCTCTTATATAGGTTAATGTAAAGGTCTATAATGATCCTACATCTAGAGCTGGGAGTGACTCTAATTTACTTTAGTCTATGATAGGTATTTTTGTTGTATTTTCCCTATATCTATTTTTGGGCTATAATATTCTAACTATTTGTACTGAATGACATATCTCACTTATTATTTATCTATTTACTAAGTTATCCTTTAATAAAATATGTCTTTATGGTACTTATTTTTTCTTTTTGATAATCATAAAAGGGGGAGAAAAAGTTTTATGGAATTTATCTTTGATACCATATTTATACATCCTATGATATGATACTTTTGATACCAAGTATATCTTTGATATTGAATTTTACTTCCAATATTTATATTGATACCTTTTATTATTTGGATTTCCTTATCTTATTTCTTAACACCACATTGATTTGTATGGTTATTCTTTGATACACATTATTTTTATGCCTTTTATCCTTGACATGATTTTTATTTGGACTCATCTTCTAACACCATAAATATTTTTCCTTTGATACATTCCTTATTTAGATTTGATTTATTTTACCTTTTACAGCCTTAATTGACTTTATATTTGATTTATATTTGATACCACATCTCTTTATCTTTGATACATATCTCACATTTGACATTTGAAATGTTAAGAAAACTGTTATCCTTTAAATTCAACTCTGTATATCTAAATTTATTTTATACATGGTTTATAAAAATTACATGATTTTTGATAATCCAAAAGTAGAAGATTGTTGGAACCTCCTTATTTTAATGACTCAAAAATCATATTTACTAAGTTTTTAATGAATTTACTATTTTATGATATAATTTTAAATTATAGGTAAATCTAATGAAAATTTGGCTCAATGTTATGATAAGTCACCATTAGTTCAAATATCTTACTTCTAGACTTGTCTTGCCGCCAAACATGAATCAATGTTAGTTCAAACGTATCACCACCAGAGTTATATTTCCAATAGGCACGACTCACCATTAGTTTAAATGATTCACCTCCAAATGTGTCTTTATGTTAGAAATGACTCACTATTAGTTCAAATGAGTCACCACCAGATGATTTGCTTCTAGACTTGAGTGACAGCTAGACTAAGTCACCGCCAGAATGTCTGACGGCCAGAATGAGTCACCGTTAGTTGAAATGTATCACCATTAGTTCATATAATTTACCACCATATTAATTCACTTCCATAACAATTCACCACTAGACTAACTCACCGCTAGTATGAGTCACTTCTAGAGATGTCTTATTGCTAGAGGAGCCATCGTCACTATTCTTCCTATTGTAAATTAAATACTCACAATGGATAAATTTTTGGAGTTAATGAAAAGTATTATTAAATTATTATTTTCTTAACTATTGTAGGTATGAATAAAAGTCAATTTCATAGATCAGTACAGGGATCCGAAAGATTTGAATGATTAATCATCAATATGTACATGTGGTAATTTATATTCATAGAAAATTCTCTCATGCGTGTGTGATAAAAGTGATAACATATGATCAGGTGTGATGATTTATAAATGTTTAATGGATCATAAATTAATATATCACATGTTTCATTCCTACTAACATTTTTATATGGAAGAGTGGAACTCATTGAAGATCAAGATCCTTTCCTAGAAAAAAAGAGAACCATTGTGACACTCTGTTTTACTGCTACTTTCAGAGAAACAACTTGAGCTCCTCATCAAGACACGTCTAAGGAAACTCAAGAATCTGAATCACTTCATACCAAGAAACATTACCTTTTTTATAACTTTTGTATTTCTCTATATGTAATTTTATTTAATATTCATACAGTGTTTTGTTTTCTCTGTTTATCAATGCACACTGAGTCTTGTTCTTGATCTAAAGTATAATTGATATTCTCTTCTATCTATTTGCATATTTTTACCCATATAGTTTTTAAAATAATACCTGGTGTGTTCTTATTTGTTTTAATACCCATGGTATTTGTGGAAGAGGTCCCTTCATGGATTGGAAAACTTTTAAGTTGTTCTTTGTATTCTCGATCCAGTCTATGGATCAGATTATTTTTATATAATCTGTTTGGAAGTGAGTGATTTCTAAGTGGATGGGATGAGGTCTCATCTTGATACTGAACCCTTTTTTATTCAATTTCATGAATTTTTTGTTTTATATCTTTCAAATCTTTAAAATTCATTTTATTTTCTCTATTAAACAAAACTGGTACTTTAATAGTTAATCATAACTAGTGTTTATATAAGTATTTTTTTGAATAAATTGATTTCAAAAGTTAATGTAATTTTCATATTATTTTAACTAAGAATTAATCAATATTTTAGGAATCTTTTAAAATATTAAAGGTATTTTAAACTAATATTTAGATTAATAGGGGGAATTTGTTTTAATTAGGGGATTTTATTTAAACATGTTTTTAATAAAAATTTATATCAAAAACTGAATTCACCATGCTCTTAAGTTACAGACACCAACCAAAAAATAGAATCTTTATCTATATTCAACACACACAAAAATAAGAAGTGTACAAAATATTTACACGGTTCACATATAAAAATGATAAGGCTAGTCCCTGACATGATCTGTATTCCAATGAGATCATATGACTCACTAGATTCAACAAGTATGTATAATGATTAGGTTTTATTTTTGAAATCATATTACATCAAGTATTCTGAATGTGATAGTAAATCCCACACTAAAACAATAAAAATATAATTGGATATCAGTAATAAGAAATCCTTACAATCATGGCCTTTAGTTATTGATTATAGGGATTCTCCTCTTATTGTTCAGCCTGTAGAAATGCAGGAAGGATCCCATCACTCCATGTAAATATACACAACCACCTATTCTTCTTATACACTTATTAATCTATATAAAGCTTCACTTTACATCCTCTATATATTTCACACAAGCATATATCTTTATTTTTTCTTATTTTAACTTGAAATTGAAATTGAAATTGAAACCACTAACTTATTTCAACTCCTTTTTCAATATTAGCCTTTGGATTTGAGTCTCAAAATATACCAATAATCCAATTCAAATTGGTAGTTATTTTAGACATAAATAACCAAAAAAGTCATCATATGAAGACAAGTCAATACATATCTTTAAAATTTCCCAGAAATCACTTCTAGGGCATGGTCTTGGGAATTACGGCACAACTAATCATTTTCATCAGTTTTTATATATTTTCCAATATTTTCTATGTCATGGTCAAGGGGATACAGTATGGAGGTAAAATAATCTCTATAACCCTTGAAATATATCCAAATCTACCCTATGGTGTGGATTGGTCACTACGGTATAGTCCTTCATGAATTCACCTAACCACAATGTGGTCTAAGAACTACAACATGGAGGTTACCATATTTCCAAAACTGATAAAATCCATCCAAATACACTTTGTGGTGTGGTCTGCTCACTATTTCATAGTCCTACAAGAATTCACTTGACTATGAAATATTTAAATATCTACAACGATTTTGAATCCCACTAAATGAGCATTAGAAAATTCACAATGTAAGAAATACTTGAATATGGGTATTATTTTCCATGAAAAAGAAAATAATGAGGAAGGTATCCATGCTAATGTAGATCTCGTGAACACATAGGAGACACATGATCACATGGAAAATAGAAGGTCAAATTGATGTCCAAACATAGTGCATATCCTATGAAAGATACCACATAACCCCTTGAACAAGTCCTTATGCTCTGGAGAAGGTGCCTGAGGTAATCAATGACTGTACAAAAAACTAAAAAATGAGCACCCCTAGGTCACAAGAATAGTCAACCGGTAGACTCTAAAAAATCCATCCAAAAATCCTTTAAAAATTAAAGTAAAATACCCAAAATGTGAGAGCCTCTTTTGGTTGTGATGCATTGCCGATATAAAGAGTTATTATCTTAGAAAATTCTCATGCAACATCAGAAGATCCCTAAAATTTGTTATAATAATCAATGGAAATAAAAAATCACTACTACAAAAACAGGCAAGGGAAGCACCCCCTTATATCAGCGCTAAGAAAAACTACTGATAAAGGTTACCCTGTATCAGTGCTAAACTTTTAGCGCTGATACAGGTGTTCTTTATCGGTGATTTTCTAGCACTGATACAGGGCATCTTTATCAGCACTAGAAAAGCGCTGATAAAGAAGCCCTGTATCAGTGCTACAGTTTTAGTGCTGATATAGGGTAACCTTTATCAGTGCTAAATAAGCGCTGATAAAACAACCCTTTATCAGTTCTAGAAAAACACTGATAAAGACTCTCTGTATCAGCGCTAAAATTTTAGAACTGATACAGGAGTGATTTATCAGCACTTTTTTAGCGCTGATAAAGTTAGTCTTTATCATCACTTTTTTAGCGCTGATAAAACCTTAGTACATTTTTTTTATAAAGTTGGTCGCACAGTGCCCTCATTTTATCGCGACCTAAATCTCTCGTGGTACTGGAACCCTGCGAGTCACCTCTGCCACCCGCTGAGTTCACGTTGCCGGACCTCCACCGCCCTCGCTTCTCTTTGCCGGTCCTCTGCCGCCCGCAACACCCCTTCGGTTTGTCGTTCCTCTGCCGCCCGCAAATTCCCTTTGATTTTCCGGATCTCTGCCACCCACAATGCCCGGCTTCTTGTTTCCGGACCTCCGCCGCCCTCGGTTCGCGTTGTCGGACCACTGCCGCCCGCAACTTCCTCTTCGGATTGCCAGACCTCCGCCGCCCACAACGCCCAAACCTCCCTTTAAGGCATGCTTTCCAAATATATTTTTTAATATTCTTCCTGTTGTTGGTTGAATCATTTATTTGGTTTAAATATTTATGGTTATGGTGTTTAATTGCATCCTTAGGGAATTTCCTTAGTTCAATAGGTGGTTTCATTCCTATTTTATGAAGATATCAAGAAGTAGGTAGGTTGTTCCATTATTTGACATTGTTTTAGGTGTTTAATATGATTTATTTGGTTCTAAAATGGTTTTATAAATTGGCTGGGTTGTGGGAAACATGTTTTCCAATTTTTTTGTTGTGCATAAGGGTTTGATAATTACTTGACTATTGTAAATGGTTGTTTTTCATGTGTGTTTCTATTATTGGAAGTGTGATTGTATAAAATAGATATAATTTTATATACGGGGAGGAATTGAGCACAATGGAATCCTAGTTATCTAGGTGGGTAGACTAGGTCTAGTATATTAGGTGAATTAGTCAGGCCGATGATTGGTCTTCTTAATAAGGATATACATAACAACACTAACTAAACATTCATGTGCTAGGGATTAGAGGCTCAAATAGGACCTTCATGTCTAAGAGATGTGATCACCAAGAGTACGAGGATCCTAGGACCCTAGTAACCCTAATACCTTAGAGATTTCTTATAGTGCTCATAATATTCTTACCATTATCTTATCACATTTACTATCTCTTCTATTTTAAAGAATGTTTTATTTAAATTTTATCTTCTTTTTTCTTAAAAAATAACATGTTAATGTTTATCATAATGTAATTACATGGAATCTATTTTTTTTTGTGTCCTACTAGGTATGTTGGCTCACACTTTATATACACCCTCAGTTTTATGTATACCTTCTTTTGTTTTACCTAGTTAAAGGCAAGGTTACCTTGGTGGTGATGGTGCATATATGTGCTAGTAGTTCCCCTTTTGGTGACTGCTATTGGTTGTGGAATGGGGATGTTGACCCTCATGTTTCATGGACGCTTGGTTGTATTATTGGTTCCCTTACCTTTTTTTGTTATTTTGGTTTTGGTTGAAATTGTTAAATGATTATCCCCTATTGTTGTGTTATCTTTTGTTCTATTATATTGTGAAATTTGGTTATGATATGGTGTTTGATTATTATGTAATATTTATGGTTTTTTACATGAAAAAACCATTCCCAAAGGTGTTACTCAATGACTAGGCACTAGTTACAACCCATGGGGATTGGTAATTTCCTTTGGACCTTCCCACGAGTTTGGTCAGGTGTCAAGTGGGATGGCAACCTGGCCTAGTTCATGACAAGAAGTCTACACCATAGTATGGTTGTATAAATCCTTTCTGTACCGTGTCCATGGGAGGTTGCAACGTGGTATCTTTTTTTATAGTCTTAAATTCCATGAGCCCCATTTTATATTCTTTTTTATCTTACACAAATCTCAGTTGAAATCTTGATTTTTAAGGATTAAAAGAGTCATTTTAACTCCTCCAAACTCCCTTCTTCTCATATAGAAGCTCCAGTGGATGCGTTTGGTTTCTCTCTGATAAGGGGATATGTCATCGATTAGAAATCCTCTATCTCCCCTTATATCCTCCTTATATAGTGATAGATCATCATCTTTTTAGTGAATATAATATTCTTTTTTATGAATCTTGATTATAGGTTAGACTACTTGATCTCCTTATAAGGAAGTGGTTCACTTCTACTGTATTTTGAAGTCTTTTTTTTTGTTTACTTGAACCATAAATACTAATATTTGATATTCAAATAGGATGAAGATGAATAAAGATTGGATGGATGCTAATCGTTTAACAATAGAGTATGATAACGGAGTGAAAGAGTTCATCAAGTTTGCAAAGGATTATGCAAAGGATCCATCTCAAATCCTTTGTCCGTGTTTACGTTGTTGTTATTCTAGACTACTTACTCCAGAGGAGTTGGAAGAACATTTGATATGTCATAGAATAGATCAGAGTTATAAATGTTGGAATACACACGGAGAAAAAGTGAATATAGCTACTAGCTGGGATAAAACTGCATTTTATGGATCGTCAGATACGAATACAAATATGGATAATGAAGAATACTGTATGGAGGATGTGATTACAGATATCAATGATGATGAAGATCATATTGAGGAAATGACAAAGAAAATTCAAGATGAACTCCGTGATTGTCCAAAATTGTTTGAGAAGTTAAAGAGTTGTGAAAAGATGCCATTGTATGCTACTTGCACTAAGTATAAAACATTGTCATCTGTACTAAAGTTGTATAAATTGAAAGTAGGCAATAGATGGAGTAATGTCAGTTTTACGGAACTACTTGCTCTCTTGAATGAAATGCTCCCGGAAGATAATGAGCTCCCAATCTGGACATATGATTCTAGACGAATGCTACGCTCAATGGGAATGATTTCTGAAAGAATACATGCCTACTTTAAAGACTGTATATTTTTTCGCAAGGAGAAAAAATCTCTTAAATAATGCCTAAAGTGTGGTGCTTCTTGATTCAAGAATGATAAATCCAATACTACGAAAGTTTTATGGTACTTTCCAATCATTCCATGGTTTATGCATCTATATGGAAGTGAAGAAACTACACGAAAAATTTTCGTGGCATGCAGATAAAAGAAATAAAGATGGGTTATTACGTCATTCGGCCGACTCTACTCAATAGAAGAAAATTGGTCAGGAGTATCCTGAATTTGGAAAATATCCGAGAAACCTTCATCTTGCATTATCTATAGGTGGAGTGAATCCTTTTGGTTTTCAAACCAACACTCATAGTACATGGCCTATTATGTTGGTAAATTATAACTTTCCACCCTAGTTATGCATGAAGAGTAAGTTCATCATGTTATCTATGCTTATATCAGGACCAAAACAACCAGGTAACGATATTGATGTTTATCTGGCTCCTTTGATCGAGGATTTGAAGTTCTTGTGGGGCTCATGTGTAATGTTGTATGATGCTTATAAAAGTGAATACTTCATGTTGAGAGTGATGTTGTATGGGAAAATAAATGACTTCCCTGCTTATGGAAATTTGTTAGGATATAGCATTAAAGGAACTCAAGGGTGTCCCATGTGCGAAGAAGATACAGAATCAATTAGGTTGAAACATTCTCGAAATCTGTGTTTCTAGGACATTGCAGATTTCTACCTCGTCGGCATAAGTACCGATCTTGGATGACATCATTCAATGGAAGTTCAGAAAAATGGGCAACACCATATCCACTAACAAGTGATCAGCTATTTGAGAATGTAAAAGATCTGAACACTGTTTTTGGTAAACCATTTTCGAAAAACCTTACAAAAATTGGTTGGAAAAAGAGATCAGTTTTTTTTGAATTACCATACTGGAATTGTTTGTACGTCGGACATTTTCTTGATGTGATGCATGTGGGAAAAAATGTGACAGTGTTATCGTAATGTTGCTAAATGCCCATGGAAAAACAAAAGATGGAATTAAGTCAAGGTTTGACATGGTTGACATCGTAATACGAGAAGAGTTGGCTCCCATGAAGGGTGAAAATCGAATGTTTCTTCCTCCAACTGCTTATACTCTTTCTAGGGTGGAGAGATATCAGTTTTTCAACTTCTTCAATGATTTAAGGGTTCCATAAGGGTACTCATAAAATATCATGAACACTGTGTCAATGAATGATTTGAAGTTAAAAGGTTTGAAATCACATGAATCCAATGTTTTGATACATGATCTAATTCCTATAGCTTTACGTTGCATTTTGTCCAAGAATGTTCGTCATACGTTAACCAAACTTTGTTTTTTTTCAAAGCTATATATAGCAATGTTTTAGACTTGGTGAAATTTCAAGCTATGGAAAAATAAATTGTCATCATATTATGTGAATTAGAAATGTTTTTTCCACCAACATTCTTTGATATGATGGTTCATTTGATGATTCACTTGGTGATAGAGATTCGACTTTGTGGTCCTGTGCACTATAGATGGATGTATCCTGTTGAATGGTATATGAAGATTTTAAAAGGGTATGTCAAAAATCGAAGTCGGCCAGAGGGTTGTACAGTGGAGCGTCATATTGTTGGGGAAGCCATTGAACTTTATACTAAATACCTATCTGATGTGGAAAGCATTGGTCTCCTGAAATATCATCACACTGGACACATTGAGGGTGAGGGAATTTCTAGAAGAGAAGTTGTGACAATCAGTATTACAGATCAGGAGCATGATCATATTTATGTTTTTCATAATAGTTGGGAGGTTGCTCCATATATTGAAAATCACAAAGAAATTCTTAGGCAGTTGAATCCATAGAGGGCTGAAAAATGGTTATCAGATACACATAATCACCAGTTTATAGGATGGTTTCAGGACTATATTTTAAGCAGTTGGATGAAAATCCAAATTCAATTTTAGAACGACTTCGATGGCTAGCCGCTGGACCAAGTGTGTATGTATTATCTTACAGTGGTTATGTAATTAATGGTTATAAATTCTATACATATGAACATGATGAAGATAGTACCATGAAAAATAGTGGAGTTACACTTGTGGATGAAGCGATGCATGTTTCTGGTAGTAAGGGAAGAAATCCAATTTATGCAAATATGTCATACTTTGGCATTATCAAACTAATGTGGGAGTTGGATTATACGATATTCCAATTGCTGAATTTTCAATGCAAATTGATTGATAACAATAGTGGTGTTAAAATAGATGAATGGGGATTTGTGAACGTTGATTTTAGTAAAGAAGTGTACAAAGACAAATAGTTTATAATGGCATCACAAGCGGTACAAGTTTTTTATGTTCCAGATCCTGCAAACCAAAAGTGGTCGATTGTTCTGTTATCATACAAAACTATTGAAGGTTCTGATGAAAATTTAGTTGAGTACGATCCTTTTAGTGGTACGTCACAATCATTTCGGAGCGGTCCCAATGCAGATGATGTTTTGTATGTTAGAGGAGACCACAATGAAAGGATTTGGATAGTCGATAGTGGTGTCAAATCCCTACAACCTTTGAAAAAAAGAAAGAAAGTTCAGTAAATAGGTTATATTTTGTTTGTAATATAGATCTTGTTATCTCATGTTATTATATTATCATTACTGAATTTATGTAATCTAAATTAACCATTCAACCACTTTTGTAGATAATGACTTCTGCACATTCTGGTGCTCCTAACCTTGAGGCTGAACAATATCTCAAGCAGCTGCTGCTGTGGTTGCTGCTGCTCCTACTGCTCCTGCAGCTCATGCTGCTGTTGCTGTTGCTCCTCCTGCTGCTCCTGCAGATGCTGCTGCTACTGTTTCTCCTGATGCGGCTCCTGTTGCTCCTGTTGCTCCTCCTGTTGCGGTTCCTACTGCTCCTGCTGCTGCGCTTGCTGCTGCGGATCCTACTGCTCTTAGTGTTGAGGTCCAACCACCATCAGCACATTCTGTTGATACCATTCTAGATGAACATATAGATGATGTTGATATCGATGAAATGGTCGGTAATAAAGGACCGACGTCGTAGAAAACACAGGTGCGTTGTAGTTTGATGGTGTTAGCCAAAATTCTAAAGGAGAAAAGAAAAGGCATCAAATTTGAAGTCGGATGGAATGCATGAGGCCAACATGTGAATCCCAACAAGGTTATTTTTAGCAGATACATTGGAGTTGTCACTCGACAACGCGTGCTGATTGCCATAAATTCATGGCACCATGTTGTGTCCGAGCTGAAGGCTGTGATCTGGGAAGAAATTACGGTAACATTATCAATTTATTTCTTTAATTTACTAGAAAATAAAATAATGAAACAGTGTCTTACTCTTATCAATCTCTTGAAGAGTAAATTTATAGTAGACGATTCACACAAGGATTATGTACTAAGGCTTATAGGAAAGATTCATCAAGGTTTTCACACTATTTTAACAAGATTCCACCTAAAAGATTCAAAAGGTAAAATAAACCCACACCCACCCATTGTCTATGCTCACCTGATATCCCAAGAAGCATGGGATGAATTTATTGGCCATCGTGGGGATGAGAAGTTTCATGTACATTGTGGGTGATAATATGTTGTTTGAGGATACCTGTATTCATCAATTTGATTTTCAATATTTCATTTATGAAATAGAAACTCTGTAATGAAAATAAGGAACGTGCATCAAAACCAACATACCCCTATCGTAAAGCAAGGATGGGGTACGCTTCATTAGAAAAGAAAATGGTACACATTTTAAATTTACAGTAATATTGTTAGGTGCCAATAAACAACATCATAATTACATTTCTATGTTTATATATAGATTGATGAGTCTAAAACCAAATTCACTTCCATCCCACATCATGTGCTATGGAAGGAGGCACGTGTGAACAAATAAGGGAAGTTAGTAGATGAAAGCACACAGAAAGTGTGGGAAATATGTGTAAGTATGACACGACGATAAAAAAATTTGTTTAAAATTGCTATTACATAAAAACAATTATTTATTTTCATATATCTGACAGTCACAGGAATTAGCTACTCCTGTAGCTGATACAGACCTATTATCGATGGCTTTGAAGCAACCAGAAAAATACGGTCATGTCAGAGGTGCGGGGTTTGGGGTAATACCCCGAGTATAATTTGTGAAGAAGAAAAAAATGGATGATAGAGATGAAAAATTGGAACAAATGAGTGAAAAAATAGAAACCCTTGAAGAATGATTGTAATGGAAGGGGGAGTTGCTAGCTAATTTTATGGGTGGGAAGCAAAGGGAAGACACAACTCAGAAACAACCACTGCATGAACATCCCGCCCCACCCCCACCAGCTTTGACGAGAGCCATTTGCCTCAAATAACTGTCTTAGCAGTGGTAATCAATATTTTAATAATTGTTCCCATGAAATATGAATCAAACAAACACTGATAATTTTTTTGTACTGATCTTCTACAGGGTGATAATGATTGTGATTTATATCTTTCAACACCCACCTATCACCTTGTAGCGAGGGCTACAGTGCTCAATATCCCAGATGCCACACTTCATAATAGACCACTTCCGAAAGATCATCTGAAAGTGACTATTACTGTAGCTCATGATCCCATTGAAAAGCTACCTATTCCACTTTATGGCGATGATATTAATATGGTAGAAAAGGCTATTGGGACATTCATTGCATGGCCATCACAACTTGTAAGATTACATGCGGACAAAGAGGTATTTCTTTCCTTTTCTTTTCAAGCTAAACCGTTAACAATTAATGAAAAAAGGGTCTGAACCAATGATTGTTGTTATATATGGAGAAAGGGAAGGGGGTGAAAAATGTCAGCTCAAAACCATCTAAAGGATCGACTAACAGATCCCAAGGATCTACTGAAAGCACAATAACACCACCTTTTCTCTATCAACATTTACTAGCATTGAAGACTCATGTAAATGAAATCCTTGAAAACGGTTGGCTAGGCATCACAGTTGTAAATGTATATATGAGGTATGTTTCCATGAATTGATTTTCTAAAAGCTGATCTAATGTGAAAATTATGACTAAATAGATTTTATATTGTTGACAGACACATTTATGAAAAATAGTTGAAGGATTTTTCCCATGAGACAATATTTGGACTAGTTAGTCCTCATATCACATCAACACACCTAAATAAAATAGAGCCATCAAAAAGGGATGCAATAGTGAATCGCTTGCTGAAAACATTTGAACGTAAGATTACAGATGACATACTTTTCCTAATACCAACCATGCAAGGGTAATACTCTATGATTAAAGCATATCAATTATATTTTCACTTCTTTTATTACTTATTCCTTTTTGTGTTTTTAGGCAACATTGGTAGCTAATTGTGGTGAACTTGGATACTCCGAAGATTTATTTTCTGGATTCAAAGCAAGGATATCCATCAAACCGACCACACATGATTGAGTTTGTGAATCTGTAAGACACTACATCTTACGTTTTAGGTCTAAACATCAAGTAATATAATTTATATTATCTTTTACTGAGGATTCTATTATGATAGGGCGGTGTATCATTATCGTCTAAAAAAGGAATGAGGATAAGGGCTAAGCATAGGGAGGTGAGAAATTACTACGTCTGGACAAATATCAGGGTATATATAATAAAATTTCACTATCCAAACACATCTCAACACAAGTTAGTTATTATCCTAATGATAAATTTTTTTCAGTGTCCAAAACAAACAAACAATAATGATTTCAGTTATTATGTTTGTAAATTTATGAAAGAGATCGTTTTTCATCAGCAAACTAGCACCCCTAAAGAGGTATTTTCAAAAACAACTACTAATTTGTTTAAGTTATTTATTAATTTTTTTTTATTTTGTAGTACTACTCTGACTGCTGAAAAGACTCATACTCACAAGATGATATAGATGTGTTTAGAAACGAGTGGGCCACATACCTGATGGCAGATTGTACACAAATACAATGAAGATCTGACTTGGGGACATGTACAATTGGTGGTCAATTTTTAGAGGGGTTAAGGGGATAAAAAGATGAACCATTGTTGTATGTAAATGTTCGTAGTAAAATTTTAATTGTTATTAAATAAAAAATCTTTTCTCCAATGATTCATTTTCCCATTTTAACAGATGATATTCACCAGCAACATGCAATAATGTTGAACCACTCAAAGGGTTTGTCTTTTGCTTAAAATGGATACAATTTTAAGTTAAAACAAAAACTGACCTACAGAAATCCGACCAAACGCATTCAGATTGCCTTGATCTTTTATTAGAATGATAAAAGGGTCCTTGGTGATGTGTACGAGTCAACCACACCTCAATACGAGGCACTGTGTGGCCGCTAACAGTCAAAGGGTCTATCTTTTTTTTTAAAATGGACATGATTTTAAGTGAAAACAACAACTAACCTACAGAAATCTAATCAAACACATTCTGATTGCCTTGATCTTTTATAATAATGATCCAAGGGTCCTTAGTGATGTGTATTAGTCAACCGCGCCTCAATCTGAGGCATGGTGTGCCCGGTAACACTCAAAGGGTCTCTCTTTTGTTTAAAATGGACACGATTTTAAGTGAAAACAACAACTGACCTAAGGAAATCAGACCAAACGCTTTTAGATTGCCTTAATATTTTATAAGAACGCTCCAAGGGTCCTTGGTGACGTGTACAAGTCATCCCCACATCAATCCGAGGCAGGGTGTGCCTGCTATCACTCAAAGTGTCTGTCTTTTGTTTAAAATGAACACGATTTTAAGTTAAAACAACAACCGACCTATGAAAATCTGACCAAACACATTCGGATTGCCTTGATCTTTTATAATAATTATCCAAGGGTCCCTGGTAACATTTACGAGTCATCTTATCCTTAATCAGAGGCATGGTGTGACCTCTACCACTCAAAGGGTCTCTCTTTTGTTTAAAATGGACACGATTTTAAGTGAATACAACAACTGACCTAGGGAAATCTGACCAAACACATTCGGATTGACTTGAGATATTATAAGAATGATACAAGGGTCCTTGGTGATGTGTAAAAGTCATCCTAGACTTAATCCGAGGCACTGTGTGGTCGGTAACACTCGAAGGGTCTCTCTTTTGTTTAAAATAGACACAATTTTACGTGAAAACAACAACTGGCCTACGGAAATCCGACCAAACACATTCATATTGCCTTGTTATTTTATAAGAACAATCCAAGTGTCTTTGGTGATGTGTAAAAGTCATCACTTCCTTAATCCGAGGCATGGTGTGACCGTTACCACTCAAAGGGTATCTCTTTTGCTTAAAATGGACATGATTTTAAGTTAAAACAACACCTGACCTATGAAAATCTGACCAAACACATCTGGATTGACTTTATATTTTATAAGAACGATCCAAGGGTCCTTGGGGATGTGTATAAGTGATCCTTGCCTCATTCCTAGGCACGGTGTGACCGCTATCACTCAAAGGGTCTCTCTTTTGTTAAAAATGGACACAATTTTAAGTGAAAACATGAACTGACCTATGGAAATCTGACCAAATGCATTCATATTGACTTTATCTTTTATAATAACGATCCAAGGGTCCTTGGTGACGTGTATGAGTGATCTCCATCTCAATACGAGGCACGGTGTGGCCGATAACACTCAAAGGGTCTCTCTTTTGTTTAAAATGGACACAATTTTAAGTGAAAACAACAACTGACCTACGAAAATATGGCCAAACGGATTCAGATTGCCTTGATCATTTATAATAATGATCCAAGGGTCCTTGGTGATGTGTAAAAGTAATACCCGCCTCAATCCGAGGCATGGTGTGACCGCTATCACTCAAAGGGTCTCTCTTTTGTTTAAAATGGACACGATTTTAAGTGAAAACAACAACTAACCTACGGAAATACGACCAAACGCATTTGTATTGCCTTAATCTTTTATAAGAACAATCCAAGGGTCCTTGGTGACGTGTAAGAGTCATCCACACCACAATACAAGGCACTGTGTGGCCAGTAACACTCAAAGGGTCTCTCTTTTGTTTAAAATGGACACGATTTTAAGTGAAAACTAAAACTGACCTACGGAAATATGACCAAACACATTCATATTGCCTTGATATTTTATAATAATGATCCAAGGGTACTTGGTGACATGTAAGATTCATCCTCATCTCAATCAGAGGCACAGTGTGGCCGGTAACACTCAAATGGTCTCTCTTTTGTTTAAAATGGACACGATATTAAGTGAAAACAACAACTGACCTACTGAAATATGAGCAAACGCATTTGGATTGACTTTATATTTTATAAGAACTATCCAAGGGTCATTAGTGACGTTTAAGCGTCAGCCGTTCCTCAATCTGCGGCACGGTGGGACCGCTACCACTCAAAGGGTCTCTCTTTTGTTTAAAATGGACACGATTTTAAGTTAAAACAACAAATGACCTACGGAAATCCAACCAAACGCATTCTTATTGCCTTGATATTTTATAAGAACGATCCAAGGGTCCTTGGTGACATTTAAGAGTAAACTTCACCTCAATACGAGGAATGGTGTGACCGCTATCACTCAAAGTCTCTCTCTTTTGTTTAAAATGGACACGATTTTAAGTGAAAACAACAACTAACCTACATATATTTGAACAAACACCTTCAGATTGCCTTGATATTTTATAAGAACGATCCAAGGGTCCTTGGAGGCGTGTAAGAGTCATCCTTGCCTCAATCTGAGGCATTGTGTGGCCGGTAACACTCAAATGGTCTCTCTTTTGTTTAAAATGGACACGATTTTAAGTGAAAACAACAACTAACTGACAGAAATCCAGCCAAACACATTCGTGTTTCCTTGATATTTTATAAGAACGATCCACGGGTCCTTGGTGATGTGTACGAGTCATCCATGATTCAATCCAAGGCACGGTGTGACCACTATCACTCAAAGGGTCTCACTTTTGTTTAAAATGGACACGATTTTAAGTTAAAACAACAACTAACCTACGGAAATCCGACCAAACACATTCAGATTGGCTTGATCTTTTATAAGAATGATCCAAGGTTCCTTGGTGATGTGTATGAGTAAACTTCACCTCAATCCGAGGCACAGTGTGATCGCTACCACTCAAAGGGTCTCTCTTTTGTTTAAAATGGACAGAATTTTAAGTGAAAACAACAACTGACCTATGGAAATCTGACCAAACACATTCATATTACCTTGATCTTTTATAAGAATGATCCAAGTGTCCTTGGTGACGTGTACGAGTCATCCCCGAATAAATACAAGGCACAATGTAGCCAGTAACACTCAAAGGGTCTCTCTTTTGTTTAAAATGGACACGATTTTAAGTGAAAACAACAACTGACCTATGGAAATCGGACCAAACGCATTCGGATTGCCTTGATCTTTTATAAGAATGATCCAAGGGTCCTTGGTGACGTGTACAAGTCATCCTCGCCTCAATCCAAGGCACAGTGTGGCCGATAACACTCAAAGGGTCTCTCTTTTGTTTAAAATGGACATGATTTTAAGTGAAAACAACAACTGACCTACAGAAATCGGACCAAACGCATTCGGATTGCCTTGATCTTATATAAGAACCATATATGTACTGTCGATACATTAATACATAGTCAGAACCCATTTTTTTCCATGTTCATGTAGTAGTACATGAATAGAACGTTATTGTACATATGTTATGTTAAAGTATATATATTGGCTGGATATTTTGGAGTATACACCGTTTACTCAAGGTACATGTCCTGTACTATTCCCTTATTACACATTTGAGTATTCAGGGTGATTTTTCACCCTAGATTCAGAATTGTTGAAAATTGGAGTCCATATTTAGTATTTATCTATGTAGATCATGATGGTGTAATCGTTAAAGTACTTTTTATTACTTTTAAGAGGTGATTCAAGGGAATCAACTTATGATAGAGCATTTTTCCTCTGTTAATTAAATATGATGGTATCCTAGGAGTGATACTTGGTAATAGAACTAGAAGAGGGCCATGAGAATGGTTGGAGGAAATGGAATGGGATTTCCAAGTTCCTCTAATGGAGTATCTTGTGACAGCCCCAAGAAAAAGGGACTAGGTTGTGACTTGAGGAGGTAGATAGGTTGGGTGTTCAATTCAACTTAGAGTAACTTATGAAAGAAAATGGACTTGAGGTCATATCCCTTATGATAATATCCATATTTGGCTTGTGAGGATAGGATATATTAGATATTGGGTTGTGGGATGTTTTACCACGAAGATATTGACGTTGGCCCAAGGGTTATTATTAAGATCAAGGACCCCAAATGGGGTGACTTGTTATATAATGACTTAGGGGACCCTAGTAGGTTCAATAATAACTATTTGTCCATAGTGAGAATGCATCCATGGGAATGGGTAAATTTAATTATGGGTATTTATTAGGTACTAGAGTCAATGTGTTGAGCTTGTTAGGGTTGTAACCACATGGGTCACACTCTTGAGAGACTGTCCATGTTGTCAGGGTGGATTTTTCATATAAACACTTATAATATATATATATATATATATAGTATTGTTATATAGTAATGGATATGAGTTTTTATGAATTAATGGAAATTCTCATGGAGTATTAGTGATTTTTGGATAGGTTTATATGTGTTTGAGTCATGTTTTTTAGAGTGATTCTTTATGTGATATCATATAAAGGGTATTTGAATGGGGGGTCATGGCATGTGATGTATCAGGGGCCTCATATATATCAATTCATGGTTGGCCTAGTATACTAGGGTGATCATGTGTTTGGGTCTATGATACTTATGGGCTTATATTTGGATGAAAATACTCCCATATGGGAGGGTGGATATGCTTATGGGTCTTATTCCTTAAATGATAATACTCTCATAGGGGAGGGATGAGATGTATATAGGTATTATTCCCCATATTAGAATACAACCATAGGAGTGGGATGAGATTCTTATCGGGAATATTCACTAAATGAAAATAATCCCATAGGGGAGGGCTGAGATGATTATATAGATTATGCCTCAAATGAGAATACACCCATATTGGAGGGTTGATATGCTTCTAGGGAATATTATTTGGATGATAATACTCCCATATGGTAAAGAATATATGCTTCTTAGTATTATTCCCTAAATAAGGGTACTCCCATAGTATAGGGATGAGATCCTTGTAGGTCTTATGCCTCAGAATTGTAAGAACACATATGGGTGGTCTGAGATACTGTTGAGGGTATTCCCTGGATGAGAAAAATCCCATAAGTATATTTCCATGATGGAGTATAACTAAAACTCACATATTGGGGGTCAATGATAATTATTTATATAGTGGGGATACCATGGTATATTATATGTTTTGTGTGGTTCCTATGATGTACTCAGAGAAACCCTAACATCGGATGAAGTAGGTATGGTTGATCAAGCTTTAATAATTGAGGATCAATGTGTCTTGATGTAGATGGGGTAGGACATGGTCAAACTATATTTTTATAATCTCGACACAATCCTTGTGACATGCTTGGTAAAAGTTCATCACTTGGAAAATTAATTTTGGTTTAATCATGGTCATGGATTTGAGGATCAATGATGATTTTTTATTAGTTTTATTCCAATTATTTCTCAACTAGGTTGTGCATATTGCCTGATCATGCACTTAGAATAGCCTATTGTAGGTTTAATATTGGGGGTTTATTAATGAGATTCATCCCCCCCAAGTATGTGAACCTCAGTGTGTGTACAAACCTTATAACTTCTTTGAGGTTGAGAACATGATGCATAGTAGATAGAGAAAAGTCAAAAGATTTATTTATTGATAAAACACACCCATGTGGAGCCTTAGGATTTAACTGGAGTAGGATTATAAGATTTTAGAGAATGGTTATATTGTAAAGATCATATTTTTTTAGTATTATTTTAATTTTATTTATTTTATTCATTCATGTATGTGTTTTTGACCTGGTGGATGACCAATTGATGTGTATAGAATGACCATTTGAGTTGTATCTGAAATTTCATTTAATTATAGTATGTTTAGTTTAATTATTCTATTTACTCTATTGTATACGATGAATGGTCATTTTATTTTTATTGTGAACTCTAATAGGGATGTATTGTATCCTTAGACACCAATCCACCCCCCAGGACACCAATCCACCCCTTGTAACCCCCCCCCCCCCCCCGACACCTTGGACACCAGCCCACCCCCTGGAAAGCCCCCCGGACACCCCCTACCCCCCTTGGATAGCCACCCCAAACCCTTGAACAGTCCCCAAACCCCCTTAATTATGAATTTAATTCTTTATGTACTTAATTAACTTATGAATTATGTGTTAATGGTGTACGAGTATACTTGTTGTACGGGTATAATTGGTCTAATTAGGTTATGATTTATGAGTTAATTTTGTATGGGTATACTTGCTTTAATTAGCTTATTGAGATGCTGATTTTTTTTGAAGGTGTTCGAGTGTGCTGCTACAGATTTATGGTATCAGCAGAGAGGACATTTATCAACTCTCTTTTAGCACTGATAAATCGTGCTTTTATCAGCGCTAAAAAAGCGCTGATAAACTACACCTTTATCAGCGCTAAAAAAGTGCTGATAAAAGATGAGTTTATCAACGCTAAAGGAGCACTGATAAAACACTCATTTATCAGCGCTCATTTAGCGCTGATATAGGGTGTTTTTATCAGTGCTATTTTAGCGCTAATAAAGGGTTGTTTTATCAGCAATTTTTTAGCGCTGATAAAGGGGTACCCCCTTTATCAGCACCGAGCTTTACAACAGCTTTTTAGTGCTGTTAATTCCTGTATTTGTAGTAGTGAATAGAAAATATAGGAGCCTCTTATGGTCATAAAAATCATGCGATGTGCCCCAAGTAGTTCACAAGACACTATAAACCAATGGTGATATGTCTGCCTCACTACATGAGATCCTGCTGGTGTATCACTCTCATTACACAAAATAACTCAGACATATCTAGGTGGTCTTGTGCTCCCCCTTTAGTTCCAAAATATAATAATAAGGTTTTTCTCAGGATAAATTATCATGCGTAACCATAATACCTTTTTTATCACATGATGCATCACCGATGGGAAGAATGATTGTTCTAAACCATACTCAAGAAAACTCACAAGACCCCTAAACCTTGTAAATTAAACAAGGAAAATAAATAATGGGAAAATAAGGAGCCTCTTAAATTCATAAAACTCATATGATGAACCAAAAAACTCTCATAAATTCCTTTAAAATTTCATCCTTGTGTCACAAAATGACCCAAACAAATCACCTAAGATCACGTGATGGCCTTTTGACATATGCCATGATCCCAAAAAGTCCCCTGTACATGTCGGTTTGACAATATGAAAACCCCTTGGAATACATGCTTGAAGAAATAAGACCCCATTAATTGGTTATAATCTAATAAATGGGGAATTTATGGGATAGCCTTGTAGTCGTTGAAAATCATGCAACACCCCTAGAATGAACTACAACAGGACCTCATGAAGACAGATGATTCCAAATCCCTCTAATGAATCCATCTTGGATTTGTGAGATATATGTCGTGAAAAGAGGTGAATAGTTAGGGTGGAAAGGCTTATAAATCCCCCACCCCATCATGAAAAATGAATCATTACATAGAAGGAAGAAGGCTTGGAACCTCACATTAGTGAACCCAGGCATTAGAGCGGATTTCTCGGAGTAGCTGACCTGATGACTATGAAGGATATCGATCAGGTAAGGTCCATTTAACAACTGAATCGATCATGAAGAATGCATAGAAACTTCAAGTGATCACTCATAGATCATGCAGAGGAATATTTTGGGTTACTCAAAGGAATTCCCACAGATTTTCTAAAACACACGAGACTTAAAATTAAAGAACACTGAAAAAAAGTCATTTTCAATAAAAGGCTATAATAAAGACCAAAAGATGGGATAATTATGTGAATAACATATACAATGATCTTAATGCACTTTTCATGTACCACCTGGGCCATGCAACAAAACCATGACATGTTTTATAGATGACTTGATTCTCCTTTGGTATACTATTTAGATCATATAAGGTCCCCTGAACATATTAGAGAAATTCACATGGTTCCCTCGATAATACCACCAGAGTCTTGAAAAACACTCCATGATCACCATCCAATATTTTCAATGTCTTATAGATATGTCACCTAGATTGTATGGTGACAGTATTTCATGTCAGTTGATTCTCATAGTATCACTAGGGAATGTCCGATGGCTATTGAGAAATCCCCCAGACAAGTCATCCAACTTTCATGATGACAACCAGACAAGTAATCTATGACATACAACACCCTCCATGACATGTTACAATGAATTTCATAATTCCATAAAATCGTGTAATCCATATTTTGTGATTCCATTAGGGAAAGTCAGTTGGATCAGGAAAATAACTCTAAGTAGTCAGCTAGGATCATGTGTTGGCTTCCAGGACAAGCCAACCAGGTCTTATAATGTCCTTAGAACAAGTTAAACATGATCATGTGACAACCTTCATACATTCCATCCAGGTTTTTAGACATCCCTTAGACATGTCAACTAGATCATATGATTTTATTTGTACATGTCAGTTAGATATCCTTTGACATGTCAAGTAGACAATTGAGGCATGTCAAGTGGAAATCAATGAATGATAGGAAGAATATTAGGCCAGTTCGAGTGGGAATCCCAAGACTTGATAACCTCATCCATCCTCAGTGTGTAAGCCCCGATAAGAAGGGAAGCACTAGTGTGTAATCCCCGACCAAGGAACTATGAGGACTCTAATTCATACCATAAACAAGATATATAGGATGCCTTACTAAGACCCAATCCCAAACTCAAATGGGAATCCACTTCAGTGTAAGTCCCTCAATGTATCAAAAATTTCAACCATCGGGTCCCAATCATTCACATGGTATGATCATTAAACCTCATCCGTCAATAGATTGAGAAGCCAACTGATCTTCGATAACTCTTATTCCAGTTATAACTAGGATACATAGGATACATTATTAAGGCCCAAGCTCCATAATAAACATCCCATGTGTTTTCCTAGTAAATAATTCCTACATCCATTTGAAATTAGGATAATTACATTCTATCCCTTATTTATCACACTGAGCATAGATCATGTGAGCTTAGAGAATTACAGTGGTGATATTATTCACATCATGAATCTACATTAGTCAAGGAAACCTCAGCATGTGATACCGAATGAGTGGCATGATATGATTACCTCCATATAAGATTATCAACATTAGGTATAGTCCCAAGGGAATGAGTGAACTATGATTACTATGATTCCTTCAATAACTGGGATATTTAGGATATCTCTCTAAGACTCTATCTTGAATACCAAGTGCATTAGTGCCAACATATATATAATTTCTGTATGACGTTAAACTGTATAGGTTTAATGAACTACGAAATTTTTTGTTCTTGCTATAAATAGGATACATAGGATGCCTCATAATGGATCAATCCCATCATCAAAGTATTAACTAATTCCATGCATGAAAGAAAATTGTGAATTTATTGGTTATATGACTTCAGCATATAAGAAACTACTCATTAATAGGAAATGGATGAAGAACCTCTGATAAATACATATAGATTCACTAATGAGATCCCCTTATTCTCTACATAAAAGGGGTTAACCTATGATCATTTTTTAGGTTAACCTGTCTTGTATCACTATTATATAGAGATTCACAGACATATTTTAAATCTATAAGAGAGAATCGGAGTAGGTAACAATTCCCCCCAAAAGGGTGTGGTGAGATTGACTTACCATCTTCTCTAATAATGTTAGTTCCTAAGCATAATTGGGGTTGGAACCCCAACCAACAACCTACCTTTGGAAAGTAGGTCCACACCCAATTATGGATGTGAGAACTATTAAGAGTATCTGAGTAAAGTTGGAAGATGGAGAGCTCAATGTGGATGACTATTTACAACATTGAACCCCCTACAATAAAACCCATGGAAAAAGTCTTTCAAAATATCTCCAACAGAAAAAGATGGTGAACTCATCATTAAATTAATGAATCATTACATCTACTTCAAAATATAAAAAAGTATAGACTAACTAGTTCTAGTCAAGCCATTTAGTTCACCCAAAGAGGGTGCCTGATGATCATCTTTTTTGAGGAAACAAAAATGTTGAACCTAATATGAATCTCTCAAATAAGAAAATGATCGGTTAATCATGCATCAGGAAACTTTTTACACATTCTATGTAATCAAGACAATTATCCTGATCTAAAACCATAAAATAGAAGTATGGTTGGTTTTCCATATACTAGGACACTTTGTTTCCATATAAAAATAGATGATAAGCTTGGAAAAAATCTTACAGCTGATACTCTATAACTAGGGGTCTTGTGAAATAAATCTATCCTCTATTTGACAAGTCCATGTGACCCGAATGTCCAAATCAGGAATAAAAGGACAATTGTTTTAACCATGCATATCTGATTGAGCATGCATCATGCCTACAATATTTTACTATTCAGTGGCCTTGTTCTTTATTGTCTGCATGAATCCAGATACTAATCTCATTAACAACATTCTGATCTAAGATAATGTCTTCATCCAGTGATTTTCCTGAAAAATCAACTATGGATGCAACCCCTATGGTTTGAAAAATGATCTCATCTTCTTGACAACTTCAATGTTAGGTGGCGAACTATAATGTCCCCTATCTGGGAGCCACTAAACTAGTGCCACAATCTGGGTTTCCACATGACCTCAAGCGTGCCTCCCCATAGGCCATAGGTTGCTGACTAGCAGCGAGGGTCTAATAAATAATGTGGGGAGACTATACCCTCATTACCAGAGTAAACCACAATAGAAAAGAAATGAAATAGTGGAAAAAATAACTAATCAGAATCATGCACAACCAAACACTTCCCAAACAGAGTACAAACCACAACCAAAGTGAAATATGTCATGTCATACTAAATGGTTCCAAGTGAACAAAACCCAAAATAAAACACAATAGGTAACTCCTAAATGGGTCTTGACTCCAAGTCTAGATCCTCATCCATGCATGTCCCATTCCCAACTCAACTCCTTAGAATAGGGCCCTATACTTTGTACTAACATGCAACTATATAATCTGATCGGGTACCCAACGATTCCCAAGAAAGGGTGTTATTATAACTCAGTAGGCCACCACCAACCGTGTCTAAAAATATACAATCTATACAGATAGTTCATGAAAGTTCTAAATAAAATACAAGTAAGTAAAAGAAGACTCAGGTCCCATTTGTTAACAATCATTATCTTAACCATTTCCAACATTAGTATCATTCTCATTATTTAATCCTTCTTCATTAATTAATCAATTTTCATCATGTTTTCCATGGGTTTATCATAGAAAACATCTAAACATGGTTTTCAGGTAATCAATAACTATATATAAGGGAATAAACCAATTCCCTATCTCAACAGGGATAAAAGTTTCAAAATTAAAAAATCTCACTTACCTTGGAGCCTCAATCTAGGCGGTTTCATCAAATGCAACCATTAGGGGTATAGAGCATCAGTCTGACTCCCTAACCCATGATTTTGAGGTGGGGTTTGAGAATTAGTCCAACCCTACCCATGGGAGGAGCCTAGACCTTTATCCCACCACCAATCCATGTGCACATTCTTATTTATCCATTCACCACACACATACCACATCACAACAAAACACAACCAATATGAATAGAAATCACATTCCAAAACCATCAACATGGGCAATAATACTATGCCATAACCCATTAATTTTATTCAAAAATTCCCATAAATTATCCAATATTAACTAATTTCCATATATTATCCCATTTATCATCTCATGAGAATTTTCCCACTTATTCATTTCAAGTACAATTCTTATATCACATAGTACAACCACTTTAATACATTCAACCCATTAGGTATACCCCATAATTCCCATGTATTAACCAATTCCACATTTTCACCAATTACCTTATACAAAACCATTTAAATGTTCTTCAATTCAAAATCTATTTCTAATTTAACATGTTCATCATTTCATATGTATACTAACCCTTTCAGGCATTTCAATACAATTCATGAGCCATTCGAAAAAGTCTAAATTCACACAATTAACCATTTTTCAAACCCTTCAAAACAACCCCTTATTCCATTATCAAAACCTAGGATCAACTATCAATATTAAATTTTCAACTCCACTTAACATATTCAACATGTTCAATATGGGATTTACATTATCTCAGGTCAACTCTACATTTATCTTTACTAATTTCTAGGCTCGGGAATTCTGGTGCACCCCATGGGTGGCCCTATATCATTATAATCATATTTAAAACATCCCACGAGGAACATGAGGGGTATAAATCATCAATTAGAAAACCATTTTACTAAATATTACCCAAGTTAACAAATGTACAATATGAGGGAAGTAAGATCTCAACAATCATGAAAAAATCTATAACGAAATTATGGAATATAACTGGTATACCAGCTACCTGGAATCTGATGATGAACACACTCTATATTTTATACATAGATTCGACTTCAAAAACCCTTTGAAGACACAAACTATATTACTTTAGAAAATGATGGGTTTAGGGACTTCAAAAAATATGGGATAAACTACAAATCCTGATCTGGAAAAGGGAAGCAAGAGGCACGTTAGACATACTTGAGGCTTCGATCCGCAACCAACAATGCTCCAAACAACCAAGAATCAAAGGAGAGTTACCTTTGGGAATCTTGGGTTGATTTATTTTATCCTTAGGGTAGAGAGGGGAAGAAATTAGTGAGAAATAGGGTGGGAATATAAATATAACATGATGGAAAAACTATAAATTTTCCAACTTTTATTGGGGTGCACAGTTTTTCTGCACGGTTTTCCAAACCGTGTGCAGACCGTGTGTAGGATACTATCTAAGTGGAAAAGGTCACATGGTTAATTAGCAAGATCTGCATAGTTTGAATAAATATTTTTTAACTGTACATAATCCAATTTTCCAAATTGGAATGGTTTTCCTAGGAAGTCTTCATGGTTTACTTAACTGTACACCGATCATGCATCTTTTTCAGGTTGGCTCGGTTTTCCTTTTTTCATGTCTAGAACCCCCCAAACACCCCTAAGGAACCCCTCACACATGAGAAACATCTTATTAATAGTAAAAAAGAGACAAAAATTTAACAAGGGCATGCCATTATGAAGATTGGGATCTTACAGCCTCCCAAACTTATAATGACTCATCCTTAAGCCGCATTCCCAAGCATCACTGAACCTTTATAACAAAGAGATTAGGCAACTAGGTCTACCTATCCATTCACATTTCCCAAGTTTTTCACTGAAATTTACAATAATACAATATAATTCAAACCAAAGGCATGATATTTCCCCACAAGATTTTCTCACCACAAACCCCAACACAAACCAGATACTCCTCAAAGGACACATCAACTTCAACCATACATCAACCACTGTAAATTCATAGGGAAAACTTATGAAACCATGCCTAATTCACAGCACAAAGAAAAATTTCAAACAAAATAATATCATCCTGGAGAAACCAATCATCACCACATCGGTCTAACCCTATTCGCAACTCATTACCTGATTCACTTGGCATCATTTTACTATATTTTCAAAACTCTAATGGTGGCCAAAAACTGATATCACCCAAAGGAAAACACAAAATCTTTCCGATGACATTTCCTGAATTACATTAACCCACCACTTGTTTTCTGATGATCTTATTCCATAACCATACATACAAATACAAACAAAAAAATTTGGGCTCTCAACTAATTAAATATGTGTCAATGCTCGCTATCAGGACTAACTCACCTAAATGGTGATCACTTGAGTCCCTCCAACCCAAAAATTTGATCACATAGTCAACTAACTACTTTAAAATTATGGTTCTCTCTATCATATTACATTACTTGGCACACCCACTATCAATGAAAGACCACCAGAATCTCAACTTGACTTTCACATCATACCTGATGTGTTCTTGACTCACTACGACCAAACATTCATATGGACTTCTCTCTGAACTATCCTCCAACCTTGCCATTAAAAACACCTAGAAAGACATTCTTCTCCATAAATTCAAGGACTAAGATCAAACTTACCTCACTAAATTACAAATTCATTTCTGAATGGCACTTTCCACTACAACATCAAACTGAAGGTGGTTCACTTTCACCACACCCATTCATTTTTACCATCTTAGGTCAGACTTCCCCTGATTGGCTTGTCCCAGAACACCCAAATTCTACAAATAGAATTATACCCCATTTTGCTTCACCTTTTCAAGGTGCTTACTGACTTGAACCCTATAATTATAATCCAACACACCCATTGGGGTCATTCCCTAACTTCTAGAAGGATTTCATCATTATAGAATCACTTCCATCTAAACCATGATCGGGATCCACCACCCCCAATCAACATTCCCAACACAAGCACCCCTACCATTCATACACTAAATAAAGAAGTCTAGGTTCACACTCAAACCCACTCCAATATTCAAAACGTACTTTTTATCCTAAAATATCCACCAAAGGTGATTTACCACTCTCTACATTTGTTTTTTGCGTTGTAATAGTGGGTGACCTCGACCCAACTTGAATAATACTTTTGATTACCATATCATGTGTACAATTAATTATACATAATGTATTCTCACCATTATATTATAGACATTTATACATACACTACTTAATGGTAATTTCCCTAGATTAATTATCATGTGAAAAGGTTATAGAAAATACTAGGAAATAATGAGAACCTAAAGATACTATGGAATTAATCTTAAAAAAAAGTTTCTATGGTCTAGATACATCATACTAACAGGATACAATTGATTATTTACTATCAGGTGCTAGTGGATCATAAGAATTGAGACTTATTCTCTTGAAGTTTTCAATTGGTGATCTATAGTAACAAGATCATGAGGATGGACATGCCCATAGGAACACCACATGTTTTGGGTGTCATTGGTTTTTACTATCTACATACATGTGTACTGGTCTCATGGATTGGGATCATTATCAATTTGTGTTATTTTATCACATAATTTGATGCAAGGTAAAAACCATGATATTAAAATTGTAGTGAGGTAGCTTGTGTTGGGTTCCTAATTGGTGCTATGACATTGGTTGAATGGTCAATAAATGATTTTTCGCTTCTAGGTTTTGGAAGTAATATATCTTGGGCCTTGTTGATTATGATGGTAGTATCTCTATAAATCCTTAGATAAGGTAATCACAAGGTAAATCCATCCAGTTAGATCAATAAATAATAAATCAAAAAAGGGTGATGACACAAGTGTGCCTCATACTTTATGATATATTTAAAGACAAATGGGTTATATTACATAGTGTGTGTTTGTTGGATGGTAGTTATTGTTATGATTATCCTTATCTCTTTAGTGGTCTTGATGGGTTACTAGACTCCATTCTTGGTCTATGTATTTTATTCACTACTATCAACATAAGGGTATATAGGGTCACACATAATAGAATATTCAAGAATCTGCCCTATTCAGTGTAATAGGTATATAAGATATGGTGTCCCCCGCCATAGGGTCCTAGAATTTTCCATGTTATTGATCACTGATAAATAAATAAATTCATTTTATTCAAGTAAAGAATAATTGGTATTAAATTTATTTATTAAATGTATTTACAAGTTATGTAAATATGAGAAAAATATTAATTGAAGGAATACTACTTTAATATTCAAGGTTCATTTAATATTAAGCCAAAATGATGGTTCAAGTTAAATGACTCATATTTTATCATGTCATATATAATATATATATTATAGATATGTGATAAAATAATATATAATATTGATGCCCTTTAGTTCATAAAAATTATTTTTTTAGTGGACGTTGAATAAATGGGGGTCAGGGAACCCTATCGGGTATTTAGTACCTCCACTATAAATAGAGAGAGATGTTCTCTCACCACTAACTACTGATTCATTATTGAATGAGATCCTTTTTCTCCTCCCTCTTTCAATATGGATAGTTTATCTCTTTGAGTGATGATCTAAGAAGATATTAAATTATTGAAGGTAGAGGATTGTGGTGATCGTTGGGATGTCGAAGGCATTGTTGGATCACCGTGATAGACCTAGGAACCTGAAGATCGATGATACCATGTATTTTTGAATCATTTGTGGAAAATATAGAGGGATCCCGTTATAGATCCTTCAATAAATGATCATCGGTGACAAGAAGGTTTCGAGCATAGCTTCAGATCTTGAAAGTTATTTTATTAGTTTTATTTTTAGTGCTCTGATTAAATACATGTGATCCTCAGACTCTATCGAGGCTCAGATCATTAGAGATGAAAAGTTTTTTCATCCCCCAAATAAAAAAATTTAAAATACCAAGACCACCCACTATTTCCAAAAACCTAGTATCTTCAATTGGTATCAAAGTGAGTCACATAAATTTTTTGAGTTGAGAGAAAATAAATTGATTAATTTTAAGTATAGGGCTTTAATTTGATCTTGATATGAAAAACCGCATGTCGATATGATATCATATGACCTATTTGTGGTCATATGAAAAATTTAATACAGATTAAATGCAATTTTCTATTTTACCCAAAGGTTAATCACAATCATATTCAGTCAAGGTGATTTTCTCTTTTTTTAGAAATAACCATTATTCTAGCCAAGGAGTCCAACCAAAATAGTGTTTTCTAAGCCAATATTTTTCCACCTATAAGAAAAATACAAATATTATTATATTTTTTTAATTTTGTTATTATAGGTTTTGTTTATTTTAATACAAACAATTTGAGTTTTGAAATTTTTTAATCCTCTTTAATAATTTCCACAGTAGGTGGGAAAAATGGGCTAGAATTTTTTTAAAAAGGGAGTCTAAACAATTAAATGGGCATCCGACCCCTGGGTTGAAATTAAAAAAAAACAAAATAATCTAGGTGAGGGGACACCCATTTTTCACCTCTACCTCTGACGTGTCCTCCTTGTTAGTGAGGCTGACTTATCCACTACTTTCATGGTCCCAATGAGATGTAGCTCTACCCCCTCAGTTCCCCTCATGAAACAGCAGCCTACCTCGGTCTGAATGGTGATATGAAACACCCTCAACTAACCCCAATGAGTTCCTAGAGTCAGAAAAATATACCACTGTAGAGCACCCTCAACCCCGGTGGACCGGAGATCTTCCACTCAACCCCTCTAGATACTGTTTCGAATGACACCCATGGACCCCCCCAATATCGCCACCAGAAGGCCGCGACTCTTATTGATTATGCCTCTTCTTAATCTAGAATGCCCAACCGTACACCATGTCTCTCCTAGTCGGCCACTCAGACACCCCACCATCCTCCTTTGGGGGGGCTTTCGCGGTCACCCCTTGGTCCTCCGGTCTCCATGAGTCTCATTAGAGGGACCTCCACCCCCTTCTCCTATATCAGGCTAGATCTGGCTAGATCCCTTCACCGTGGACAACTCAGACAGACCATCTCCTACATCCCATGTTAGTGCACCGCTCTCTAGCAGAAACCTCAGAGAAAAACCATTATCCGTGGCCAACTGTGGTTCACCCCTTTTATCTAGATTTGGTGGATCTAGCCTCAGACAATTGTGAGGTACCTAGTAACTTGTTCTGCCGAAACTGTTTTTCTATGAAATGGGTCCGGATGGATCTTCCTGACAAGGTACGGGTATGGGTGAACCTGACTTGCCAATATTTTGCATAAACGATCTTTTCCCAGTTTGTTACAGGTCTACACAAGTTTGGTGCATCCCACAATGGTCAAGAGCTATTTTTAGGGCCTGAGTTATTTTAAATTAATATAAATAATTAATTTTATTTCGAAATTAAATAAAATTAATTAATATATTAATTTTGGTTGAAATTAATTTTCATACCCAGATAAAATTAAATCAATTTCAGTATTAAATTTAATTAATTAATTAATTTAATTTATGAACTAAAATTAAATTAATTAAGGGACAAAAAATAATTAAATTATTTGAATTTAATTAATTCATTTAATTTAATTAAAAAATCCCTCGTACTTTAATTTAATGAAATTTAATTTTTATCACACTTTAATTATACCCACTTACTAGTCTTGAGTAATGACCTTTGTATGTCCGCATTTATTTATTTAATTATGAATTACACTCATGCAATGATTGTAATAAGTCGTTAATTAATTGGCAGTCTGCGCATCAACTTTATTTTCAATCAATTTGTATAGGGGCCTACATGTCCATTATATCTTATATATATTGAACCCCTAGTTCCCCTCACCTACACGTGAGTTTTGTTATATAGCTAACGAAGATGATGTACGGCATGCATCCTACTAAGAAGAGGTGGTTCACCTTGACGAAGATGATGCATGATGTTGACCCCAACTATATGAGGTGATACTCCAGACATGATGTGCACCCTGAAAAGATGAGGCAATACTCCAAATGAGAAGTAGACATACAAGACAAGGGTGGGCTACATCACGAGTCAAGTGACAACTCAGGTATGATTCCCCTATGTCATTTTAGATTCTCAAGACCAATCAGGTAGTAGATTTACTTTATAAATTTATTTGTTATTTTATGTATTTTTATAATAGCAGGAAAATACATAAAATAATAAATAATAAAATACATAAAGAATCAATGTTTGTTTTTCTATTAATGTTCAATTGTGAGTGTGAGAACATAGAATTATTTTTTTGATATAAATGGATTACATTCATTGAGATAAAAATAAAAAAACCCTCAAAGATGTATTAAGTCATAATCGCCTTCCATCATTCAAATTTGGAAAAAATCGGGTGTTTGGGGTGTTTTTCATGCTAAATCTGAGGCTTCCTCTTACTACTACGGAGTTCTTATGAGAGTGGTTGGTTGACTTAACTAAAGAGGCAGTGAGGATTATCTAAATATAACTTTTTATCATTTTATGGGTATGTTTTGAGTAAATCAAGTTATGATTTTAGAAACTGGGACTTCACTCAACATATCAAGGAACCATGAGTTAATGAGGTTGACCATCCAAACACCTATCATAAACCCTACAAGTAGTGGAGTAGACAAAGATTGTTGACTATAAGAGGAGGTTCATGGATACTTTCCACTAGAATACTCAAGCGATATAGTATTCCGATTCTAATATAGAGGATTCCTAGAATTCGATAAAATAGTGGGAGACATTTTATAAGATAATTAATCAATAATGTCTAAACTGATAGTGAAGATAAAATTATAGTATTATAAATTTCATTTTTTTTGAAAATGGAATGTAATAAAATAAGAAATAAACTGTGATAATCGTGGACAAAGTTAATGTCTAAACTATCAAGGATTTCTAGGTGTAGTACAGACATTTGCGCACAATACTACAATATTTAAAATTCAAGGTGCTGGTGTCCCAATACCTATTAATACACCTTAGGAAGCCAAGATGTTAAAATTATTATAGGAGACTCATGAATCATTCATATAATGGTTATTTCATAATTCAATCAACAATTTTTGATGATTTATGCGGTTAAAAAATCAGGACACAGATGATTCCACATGTAGTCTCATCTATGGAATGTTTATAAGAAGAAAGTGAAGAAAGACATGAATGTGATGATTAGACTGGTTATGTGTAAATTGGAAGGAATATCATGATCTTTCAAGGAATCCCATTTTCATTTACACTCGATTACTCTAGTTTCTTTTACGGTTACAAAATGATCAGGATGAAGTAAAATGATTTGATACTTTTTAGGTGAGGTTCTCCAACCAATAAGAATAATTAAATAAAGTATAATATTTAGTTCTTATAGAGAAAATTTTAATAGACAAAGTGATAAGGACAATGGAAAGACCGACACAAAAGGAACCTTTGAAAATTCCTTCAAAATAGAGGTTGGTTATTAAACAAGAGGTTATTTTCTTCGGATAATATGAAATTAATTTATGGAAGTTTAAGCACAACAAACTAAATTAAATAAGCAAGTACCCACTTCTTCTTTAGTGAATATTCATCAATTAATGTTTCTAACATGCTTCTTGGGTATAAAATACAATATGTCAATGTCATATTTGTATCTAAGTATAGAAACCAAGTATGTAATTGAAACATTACAAGAAGTTGAGTGTATTCTCCAAGCATTTGAGAAAGGGTGATTCCTATGTCAACGATGAGAAACACATAACGTCTAATTTCCATGTAATGATTTAAGTCAAACTATTATTGAGTATAACTAAAACATTTGTCTCATGTGTCTATTGGACAGTACGAGAAATTATTGTAGGTTATGAAATGAATGTTTTTGGAAGTCTCGTGCTAATTAATAGTTTAGTGATACTTGAATCATACGGAATATGTGATGAATTTAAAATGTAATACTTTTAAATAGTTATGGCAAGACAATTCTTTGTCAGGAAAAACTAAAAATAGACATCATGCATATACCTTGTTTGGTATTTAGGATCAGTAAAGCTAAAAACCTATGGTATTATTTATGTATTTTGTTTTGACAAAGAAACCATTTGTGATAAAGTTATGCCACAATGATTTCGAAAGTAGTTCAACAAGAGAGCATGAACTATTCCAAGGATAATCTAGTGGAAAATATACTTTATAAGATTCTTTTAAGTAATTAAGGAATTATAAAATTATGTATGATATATTCATGTTCAAAAGATATGAGTTTCTTCGATTCTTCATGATGAAGTATATCTTGAACAATCATTCATCAATCATGATAATGTAGCGTGGAGCAATTCCTAAATTCACATTACTTTATTTTCATCATGACATTGGTTTCAATAAGGAGAATAAATAACAAGTCTTACATGTTAACATTGATCAAAAAATTGTAGCATGGAGCAATTCCTAAATGCACATTTCATACATTAGAGTCATGATGTAAGGAGGATTGATGTTGCAATTTTTTGAAACATCCATTATATTTCAAGAAATGATTTTAAAATAATGGTGGTATCCTATAACCATATTCCAACTATCATGAAAATTGGATATCATATTAGTCATAGTATGATGGAAATCCATAATTTTATAAAAACATGTGTTTAGATGCATAGAGTTTGTTAGGATATAAACAAACTTGCATTAAGCTAAACATAGAGTGAATCTAAATAATTATCCTAATGGTTTCTTAGGATATTACATATATACCTAAGATATAAAAGAATTAATCATGTTATATACTGAATTTATATATAATGTTTTACATATCTATTTGAGATAGTGGGATACATATTGACTTGGGTTTATTTAATGATATAGATGCACAAGCAGTTGGAATATGAACAAGTTCTACAAGTGCATGTGAAACATGTATGTTCCAGAGACACATACTACATAGGAAGGTTAAAACCATTGTGATGGTTTTGTAGTCACAATATCTAGTGATACATTATCCAGTGAAAATAATAATTCCTACAATTAAGTAGTTTATAGAAATTATATAATATTGGCAAGATCAATTAAAATTTGATAATAGATTCCATGTATCAAAGTGCAAAGGGGTTTAGAAATTGAATACTGTGATGGGTATTCAAGTGAGGTGATGCATGGATGGTATACATGAAGTAACAATAAGGCTTGATTGGTAATACCAAGTTAGTATTCCTAAATCCATTAAAATTTTACTTGTCATAGATAACTTATAAGATCATTAAATTGTCCATTGGATGTCAAGATCAACTTTTATGGAAGGTGTCTATAAAACACAACCAGGAAAGGATGATGACACAATTGGATACTAATAAGGGTTTCAAGTTACTAAAATCAAATTTAGGATTAAATTAAGTAATAAGATCTTAGAACATTAATTTATAATGAATGTTTTTCTTGTGTCTATAATAGGTTAGTGGGGGCACCATTATTTTCCAAGTGAAATTTGTTCGACAACATATAAAAAATATTAGTTTAAGAGTTAGTTAAGACCAGGATGAAAGATTTATCCAGTGATTTAATTAATGTAACAACCTAAGTTCTTGGGAACAAGATCTATTTAGGTAGATTTAACAGTTTCTTAGACCTATTCAATCATACATATACTGAAATTGTATTAGAAAATATAAACAGAAACAATTCAAGAGTAAAATGGTTCTAGTGTCGCATGGAATATGTCTCTCCAAGTACACATGCATATTCATAGGAGGAGATTAAGTGGTGAGTTGAGTTCTATATTCTTTAGAGATGAAAAAATCACATATTCCATGATATGTAAAATAACTGATACTACCAACATATACTTTATGGTAGGAAAATATCAATCATATCCAGGAGAACTGCATGTAAATATGTCAATACTATCTAACTGTCCTTGAGAAAGTAAAAAATATATGCACATGGTATGTGTATAAGAAGAGATACTAAGTATGGTGGGACAAAAAATAGTCTTCCTTAGATCAATTTTTTCTAGTGTCATGGTTATTCTAAGGTGATGACCAAGACAAGATCATATAAGCCAGTGTAGCCATACCTAAAAAACCAAGTATGTTGTAGATTCTAAGGAAGATAAGAATAAATTATTAATTGAAATGATTTATTATAGTTCTTGGAATCATAGCTACCATGTAAAGTTTTATCATTATGATAATTTAGTTACTGGTACTAGCTAAGATGTCATGTTTTGACAGTGGAAAAAATAGATATACTTGGGGATTACATTTCATGAGAAGTTTTACTCAACGAGATGAGGATACATATAATAGTATATTAACATGGTGAAAATGTGGAAGACCAAGAAACTAAAGTCGTTACTCTATAGAAACAATATTTTTATCATGTGGGAGCTAACGAGGCTCGTTAGAAATCTGGCTTCAATGCAAGTTGGAGTGTTGCAATAGTGGGTTCCCTAGACCCAACTTTAATTGTACTTTTGATTATCATATCATGTGTATAGTCAGTTATACATGATGTATTATTACCATTATAGTGTAGATATTTCTACATCCACTGTTTAATGGTAATTTCTATAGACTAATTTTCATATAAAAAGGTTATAACAGATCCTAATCTATAATGAGAACATTGAGATACTATGACATTAATCATAAATAAAGGTCCTATGGTCTAGACACATAATTCTGACTGGATATAGTTGATTTTTGACTATCAGGTGCTGGGTCATCATAAGTATTTGGACTTCTTATCATAAATTTCACACTTTGTGAACTCTATAAGTGAGATCATCAGCACATACCCACCAATAGAAACACTACATGTTTTGGGTGTCATTGGTTGTTCCAATCTATGGAAATGTGTATTAGTTTTATGAATTGAGATCATTATCAATTTGTTCTATTTGATCACATAATTTTATGCAAGGAAAAAACCATGATATTGAATTTTTGGTGAGGTAGCTTGTTTTGGGTGCATCATTGGTGTTCTGAAATTGGTTGAATGATCAACAAATGATTTTTTGCTTCTAGGGTTTTGAAGTAATGTGTCTCGACCCTTGTTGATTAGGATGTAAATACCTTTATAAATCATTTTCCAAGGTTTTCAAAAGGTAAACCCATCTGGTTAGATAAAAAAATAATAAAGTAAGAAAAGTGAGATGACACAAGTGTACATCCTTCTTTATGATATATTTAAATACAAAATGAATATATTACACAGTGTGTGTTCGTAGGTTGGTATTCATTACTCTGACTATCCCTATCTCTTTAGGGTTCTTGATGGGGTTCTAGAATCCGCTCTTGGTTTGTGGATTTTATTCGCTACTATCAAGATAAAGTCCTAGAGGGTCACTATCCAATGGCTCGAGGGCCTTCAATTGTTTTAATATAATAAAGCTCCCTTTTAAGGGAAGAAGGGGAGAAATGAAAATAGACATCATGTACATAGAAACATAATTTCTCAAAGGATATAGAGAGTAAAACTAGACTTACAACATGATGATTCCCCTCCCTATAATTTGATCATAATGATGCTCTCCACCTTTACATGGTTGTTTGACAATCAAGTTTCCTGTGTCAAAGCATAGGCTCGTTCCAATGGCTGACACCATACCCTCTCAAACATCCAAATTAGTACAACTATGTAAAGATGAACCACCCACTCTAAATCCTCCTGTAGGGAATGTTACATGTTGTTGAGTCTAGATGCATCACCATTCTAAGTTAGTTAAAGATCAGGATATCACTAGTTACGAACAAACTACCCCCACGCCTGCCAGACACCTTGTCTTACCTACACTGGCACCCTCACACCTTCGAAACCAAAAACCAAAACCAAATTTATCAAGCCAAGAAAACAAAAAACATCACAAAATTTCGGCACCAAAACTGAATCTGGAATAACGCCTCTGCATCAACAAGACACCCTCCATAATTCATCCTCAGTAGACCAAAGAGGAAGATGAACTAGGGAGCATGAAGTCGGGTCGTCATCACCCAAGACCAGAAGAACCAACAACATCTTGATGAAAGGTCACTGTTGAGGGGATCCAACTGGATCAAAACCAGAAATGACACTCTAGGATGAATCCAGATTAATTAGGCCACGGAATAACCCTCACTATATTATGAATTGGATGACCCTCAGAAATAGGAAGGTACCAACAAGGAAAAATAGGTGCACACTGAAGATGAAAACTCTGCAAGAACACCAGCAGATCTTCTCAAGAAAAACCTTCTAAATGATCATGAATCCTGCAAAACCATCAAATAAACTCTCCCCCTCCATGTCGCTCTGGTGATGATGTCAAGCTGCACCAGTCACCCACAGCTACCGAGCTCGAATCCTCCATGGCATTTCCACCTAAGCTTTTGATCACTAGGACGTGACATGTCGATGATGACACCGCAATTCTTGAGGTGCCAAATCCAGAAGCCTCCACCAAGAAACACGCCGATGCTGAGAATAAGTTCGCTGATGCAGAGTTGACTGAGAAGCACCGAGATGGGGGATGTCGACGCCGAGCCGACCGAATTTACAGAGGAGGGAAGGGATAAAATATGAATGTGGAAACCCTAGCCCCTCAAGAGAGAAAAGATGATACCACTCAGATTCCCTCTACTAGGATACATTCCATGATTTTTTGAAATTTTGTGCCTAGAGGGTCACACAAAATAGAGTATTCAAGAATCCACCCCATCAATCTAAAAAGGTATATTAAACATGGTGGGCCCCACCACATGGTTTGAGTATTTTTCGAGTTATTGATCACCAATAAATAAATAAATTCATATTATTAATGTAAATAATACTTGTTATTGAATTTATTTATTAAATATATTTACAAGTTAAGTAAATACGAGAAAAATATTAATAGAAGGAATATTATTTCAATATTCCACGTTCATTTAATAGTAAGCGAGAATGATTGGTCGAGTTAAATGACTCAGGTTTTATCACATGATATATTTTATATATTTTATACGTATTTGATAAAATAATAAATAATATTGATTTAGTTTAGTTTTCCAATATTATTTGTTATTGGATGTTAATTAAACGGGGGTCAGGTAACCCTATCAGGTATTTAGTATCTCCACTGTAAATAGAGAAAGATGATCTATCTCACAAGTGACTATTTATTCATTATTGAATAAGAGTCTTTATCTCCTCCCAATTTCTAGATAGAGGGTCTCTCTCTTCGAGTGACAATAAAAGAATACCTTTAAGTATTGAAGGTAGAGGATCGCGATGATCATTGTGACGTCGAAGGAATCGTCGAATCATCGCATTGCACATGAAATCCAATGATCAAAGATCCCAAGGATTTTTGAAGAATGTGGGGAAGATCAATAGGGATCCATCTATGTATCCTTTAATAAACAATTTCTGGTGATGAACATATATCTGGATTGACTTCAGATCTAACAAAGGTATGTTATCAGTTTTATTTTTAGTGATCTGGTTAATTATGCGTGATCCTAGGATTTTACTAGGGATCAAATCATTGGAGACAACAAGTCTCATCATCCTGATGATAAAATTTTTTAAAATCCCCATCCCACTGACTTACCCTATGACCCTGGTACCTTCACTTTTCTCTAAGATGAGTCGAGCTATCCTCGGTTGACTCATCCTGGAATTATTAGCTTCACCATTGGCATGACACTAAATCACTTGGAAAAGGTTACTTCAACCTTCAATACATTCCAATATCACCCAAAGACACATAAATGAGTATAATTTTTATTTGTATTGAATTTATAGAACCCAACCTCTATTGCCACAAAAAGTTGTTATGTCTCACCACACCCTTTGACTACTAGACATAGGAATCTCAAATTTCATTCAAAACCACCATGATCCCAAAGCCAATTCTTGGCTCAATCAACCACCATAATCAAGGACCACCCGACCTCTATATGAGACCTGATGTGCACCTCACAATTTTCTCATTACCTTCCCAATGTCACTACATCAACTCAAAATTCTACTCTCCACATTTAGGATAGACTTATGACTCCCCACCTTAAAAGTGTCATTACTATTGCTCTCCATGATGGATTCCAACCACATAACTTACACTATATCACAAGACAAACCCCAAAACATAGACATTGATATCTAGATTTACCTAGAACAAGAAAATGAAAATCACCCAGTGCACGTTCCCGACTTTCATTAATAGAACCCATATCATTTTTTGACACTGGGTCCATCCCGAGGACCTCACCCAAAAACTATCGATGTTGTACATCCCACCATCCATCTCCACATATACCACCCCCATGAGGATAGACTCCATGAAATCCCTCATCTAACCAAAACACCTTCAAGTTGCAAGGAATAAAGTCAGAGCTTTTCAACATACCTGTGACGATGTCAATATGTTGTGCATGATTGTCACTAACTGAGGTATGATAAGAAGTTTTTGAACAACAACACCACCAACTTATCCATTACAGATGTTACCTCCCACTATGGGACATCATGAAATTCCCAGGATCTCATGATTTCCTACCATACACATCTCATCAATGCCTAACCACCACCACTCATGCATGATTTCCAACCAAGACTCACCTCCGCTCCATGACCACCCACCTAGAAGTCATGAACCAACGTTTCTTGTGGCACTACTTCTACCACACCCATAGAGATCTTTCGGTTTGACCCTAATAATAAACAACCAAAACACAATGGTACATCACTCCAATAAATTCAACGATATCTCACATAAAAATTATTCTTACCTTGGCTTTATGGATAATGATATATTCTTATCCGGATTGAAATCATACCTTACTAGCACGTTCCCACATTTGGACCTAATTTGGTCAATCAATGTTTTTCAGTTTCCTGTGACCACTCCTACACTGACTTTAGTTCCCAAAAAACCCACCATCACCATAGAATAACCCAATTGTTACTTACTAACCTAACCATTCCTCTTTTTATTTCATCCTTATTGGACATATGAAATTATAAAAATCTCACCCAACAACCAAACCATTCATACAAACAAGCTCAGCCACATGACCACCCTCACATTGGGTGTAACCATAAAAAAATCAATTAACCATGCTTCAGTCACCCTTGTCTATTCCTCTTGAAAAAACATCAATAACTCCATTAACTGTCATCTAAACAGACATTTTGGGTATCCATGTGATAAAATCATTCAAAACTAACCTTACAACTAAATAAAAGCACTTAGGTGCCATTATGAAATAACCAGGGAATGACTATACCATTTATTGAAATTTTATGTTACTCATTATTCATCAATTCCACCTTTGAAGCATCTCCCATGCTTTATATTCAGAAGAACCTACATCCCCGAGATATCCTCCCATGAGGCCACCCTTGATTTCTCCAAAACTATCGATGTGTAACCACAACACATGTCGCATCACCAAACCATCAACATTCCCACTTATCCCTCTTGTACAAATTCGAGGTAACACTCTTTGTGTCCCACTGAAAAATGCCAAAACATCCACCTATGTGACACACACCCAAAAACACTAGGAGTCACACCTGACCTCTCTTATAGGTCACCTTGAAGGTCAAATTATGCCAACCTCCTAAATTGGAGTCATGAAAATAAAAATACATTGGTCCTCTTTCCAAACAAGACACATCAATCCATGAACAAATAAATGTTCTTAAACAACACACTCACCCCCATTCTGATACCCCCTACACCTAACGCACCAAGTAACCATCTAATCTAGGTTTAAAACCAAAGGTAATCATACACATAAATTAACACTATGATCCAAACAACCTATTGGGGTCTAATACACAAATTGAAAGGTCCCTACTCATAAGGTCACAAAGATCAAGGTAACATTCTTAAGGTCCAGAATAGAGTCTTTATGGTCATGATCCACAAGGGTTTCCACACTCACATTTCCAAACAATGCCTCATGACCCAAAATCCACAACCCTACCGAGGGTTCCCTAAGAAAATCTCTTATACCATATCATAACAGAAAAGGACTCACAATTGAAATATAAGGTCTCAAACTACGACACTCTCACTACCCCAAACCACCTATACAAAGGGTCAAATTGACAACATATTGAATAACCAATACCAGGTTCATCCAAAGTTCCACCATTACATATCCTTTTACAATTAACTTCAACATTTTTGGGCTAAAAAATTCACATTTTAAACTCCCCATTTCATAACTTTTTACAATATTCATTTTAACTCATTTACACCTTTCATTAGGAAAAATTCATTAACCATTTTTTTGTCACTATGAAAATAATTTTATTTTAGATAGTATTAAACCTTTATAATTTATCACAACGCAAAATTTGAACCCAGTCAGAACATTTATTTTGACACGTTATTCCTTAACTATTAATTTTTTTAATTTTCATTTACCCACCTACATCACCATAATGTTTTTTTTCAAAAATCATAACAAAATAAAAGCATTCTACTCTCTATACCTCACACACTAATCCTGTGTGTGCCTATTATGATGCATGCCATCTATATCATTTAGTGCCTAAAATGATACATGAATGGGAAACCTATTGACATTCCCTCCATGAGAAAAATATCATAAAATGGTCACATCACACAAAATGTGAATCACCCAATGGTGAAATATCATTCAACTGTATCATCACATATTAAGAACAACAATTCCCCCTGGGTGTCTGGGGTTTTCCCTCATACTTGGTTTAACTACTCTCAAGAACGATCTCATTACAAAGGCCTAACATATAAAAACCTCATATATACCACCCAAAATAACCATACCATAGAAACAAACTACTCTGATACCACTTTGTAACATCCCCAACTTGGGATCCACTAAACCAGTGCCCTGATCTAGGTTTCCAAATGACCTCAAGCGCACCTCCCCGTATTCTAGAGGTTACCTACTAGTAGCAAGGGTCCTATAAATAATGTGGGGAGACTATACCCTCATTAATAGAGTAATCCATAGTAGAAAAAAAATAAAATAGAGCAAACAAAAAAACTAATCAGAATAATGCATAACCAACAACTTCCCAAAAAGGGCACAGACCATAACCATAGTGAAATATTTCATGTCATGCTAAAAAGTGCGAAGTGAACAAAAACCAAAATAAAAAACAACAACTGAATCCTAAATGGGTCCTGAATCCATGTATGGATCCTTATCCATGCATGTCCCATGACCAACTCAACTCCCTAGCATAGGTCCCTTTCCCTTTTCCTGACCTGCAACCATGAAATATGCTTGGGTACCCAACAACACCCAAGAAGTGTGTGAGTACAACTTAGTAGGACACCACCAATGATGTATACAAAATATCCAGTCTAAAAATATAGTACATGCAAGTAATAAAAAAATACAAGTAAAAGACAACTCAGGTTCAATTTGTTAACAATAATTATTTAAACCATTTCCAACATTAGTATCATTCTCATAATTTAAAAATTCTTCATTACTTAATACATTTTTATCATGTGTTCCATAGGTTAGGCATATACATAATCTACACATGGGTTTAAGGAAATCAATCACTATGCATAAGGGAATAAACCAAGTCCATATCTCATTAAGGATAAATGTTTCACAATTAATAAATCTCACTTACCACAGAACCTCAGTCTAGGAAGTTTTGTCTAATGAAACCATTAAGGGCATAGAGAACCAATCCAACTCCATAACCTATGCATTTGAGGGTGGGGTTAGAGAATCAGTCCAACCCAACCCATGGGAGGAGCCTCAGTCCTTTATCGCACCACAAATCCATGTACACATTCTTATTTATCCATTCACCCACACATACCATATCACAAACAAATAGCACCAATTTAAATAGAAATCACATTACATAACCATCAATATGAAAATTAATACTATTCCACAACCCATTAAATATATTCAACAATTCCCATATATTATCCAATATTCACTAATTAACATAAATTAGCCCAATTACCCCATTTATCATGTCACAATAATTTTTTTACTTATTCATTTCAAGAACAATTCTTATATCACGTAGTAAAACCACTTTATTACATTCGACCCTTTATTTATACCCCATAATTCCCATGTATTAACCCATTCCACATTTTCACCAATTACATCATGAAAACCCATTTACATGTTCTTTAATTAAAAATCCATATCCAATTTTACACATTCATCATTTAATATGTATACTAACCCTTTTAGGTATTTCAAAAAAAAATTTGATCCTTCTAAAAGAGTCTCAATTCACCCAACTAACCCTTTTAAAGACCATCCAAATATCCCCATATTCCATTATCAAAACCTAGGATCAACCAATAAATATTATATTTTCAACTCTACTAAACATATTCAACATGTTTAATATGGTATCTATGTTATCTTAAGTCAAATATACATTTAACATTACCAATTTCTTGGTTCAAGAATGTCGGCGCACCCCATGGGTGACCCCAAATCATTCTAATCATCCTCAATGCATCCCAAATGGATCATGAGGGGTATAAATAATTAATTTTACAACCATTTTACCAAATATTACTCAAGGTAACAAATTAACAATAATACAGAAGTAATATCTCTACAAATACGAACATATATATAAAAAAATATGGGATATAACTTGTAGACAACCTACCTAGAATTCGATGATGAATGTCCTCTTTATCACAACCTCAGATCTGAATCCAAATTCTATTTGAATCCCCAACCTAGATTAAAAAATAAAATGAGGGTTTTATGTCTTTAGAATAATAGAGTGGAAACTAAAAACCCTAATCTTGGAAAAAATAAGCAAGAGGAGTGTTAGAATTACCAGGGGCTTTGATCCACAACCAACAACGCTCCAAACGACCAAGAATAAAAAGATAACCACCCTTGGGAAGCTTGGGTTGATTTGGTTCATCATTAGGGTTGAGATGGGGAAATGAGGGAGAAATTGGGTGGGAATATAAATATACCATAATGGAAAACTGTATATTTTCCAACTTTTATTGGGGCACACTGTTTTTCTGTATAGTTTGTCAAACCATGCACAAACCATGCACATGATACTGTATAAGGGGAAAAGGGTGCACATTTACCTAGGAATATCTACAAGGATTGAATAACCATGCACAAACCATGTGAAATTCCACTATCCAAGGTTACATGGTTTTCTTGGGAAGTATTCACAGTTTACCTAACCATGTGTTGACCATGTACCTTGCATAAGTTGGTCCGATTTTCCTTCTTTTCATTCCTCGAACCCCCGGAACACCCCCTGAGACTCCCCTTACTCATGAGAAACTTCTCATTAAACAAAAAAATATATTAAAACAAAAATTTAAACAAGGGTATACCTTCATGAAGAATGAGATCTTACATGAACACAACAGTCCATTAATACCCTCAAGGTGGTACAATATTGACTCTTGAAGCTACCCACAAGGGTCTCCAAGTACTAAAAACAAAGATTTTATATCATATAAAGAAATATACATCAAATCCAATGGACCTCATTACCATATCAAATATCTTTGAGATCTTGTCCCAGGAGCATGCAAATATTAACCTTTAGTTTCAGATGAAGGTCAACCAGGGTGTCACATATAGCTCCCTTCTAGTTCAAGGGCCATCGAGATGGGATCCTATCAACTACAATTTCCATCACTATCCCATCAATACCCATCAATCACCTATTGTAGGTACCACCTGACACATTGACTCCTTTAATACCCATGAACAATAAAAAAGGAAGACACATTGGATGATGAAGGATCTGGATAACCATGGGTGGGATCATATCCCCACTCTGACAGATGATGTCTGTCGACATATTCTGGTGGTAACTAAAGAGTATCCTCATATCCCTGCTCACTCGGAGAAAGTATTCTAGGATATTACTTCAACATGCATAGGGGACTTGCATATCCCTAAACCTAAAAAATGAATCCCATTGGCATATTTTAGTGGAATAAAGAGGATAGAAGTAGGGTCAATTCACTTCATCAATTGAATATATATTCCAATATATAGCAGAGACAAAAAAAATTTCATGCATATATCCCTTCTGAAACTTTTCTAAAATGAAATTATATCTTCAAAATAGCTGAAGAACTCCACCAAAATATTCTGACACTGGTACATATACAGGTACATGAGCATATTCCTATCCCTATAACCAGGGTAGCTCAACAGTTTGATCATTATGAACAAATATTTTCTTTAGAGAAAGAACACATTCTTTCTCCCATCTAGGAGAATAATTGACATATTATGGTAAATAATGATTCGTTGAATTAGGCTCAAATTCTTGTTTCAAATAGGGTTCACCAGGTGAGAGAAGCACATGCCTTAGGACTGAGGTATAGGGGTACATTCCTATTGAAAAATTTTATAGGCATATTCAATAGGACCAGGATTGGGCTCATATCACTATTTTGGTCAGGGCTCAGCAAGTGAGTGAGACACATGCCTTTGGACATGATCATATTCCTATAAAATAATACTAGTGACATTGTCTAAAGGCCTATGATGGGGCTTATATCCCTATTTTTTACTAGAATAACCATGTGAGAATGGAACATGCCTTAGGATGGGATCATATTCCTATCCATGAAGCTACTTGGAATATTTTAGCAGATCACAAAATCCAGGCACATATTCCCACTTCCCCCGATGAACCACTGCATTAACATCATTCTAAGGAAATAAATGAGGAGGCTCATATCCCTTCTACCATTTCATAGGTACATTAGTATATTTTGTTAAGGAATGAATATTCAGACTGTGATCATATTTCTATATCAATCAGGGCTTACCAAGTGATAGAAACACATGCCTCAGGGTAGGCTCATATCTCAACCATAAAAGACCAATGACATATTCCAAAGGATTTAGGATCATACTCTCATTATAACTGGGGCTAATCATGTGGGAATGACACATGAGTTGGTAAATACTCATATTCCTATCAATAATGAGAAATATCATTGACATATTCCAGCAACTTCCCAGAAGTCGGCTCATAATCCACTACCACAAAACCGGGCAAGGTAGGCGCCTGCCTTTATCAGCACTAACAGAAAAGCACTGATAAAGGTTACATTTATCAGCGTTTTTCTTAGCGCTGATAATATTTATTGTATACATTACATAAAAAACACATGTTATAACTATATATATATATAATTAAATAATTATAAGATTAATAATAAATATATTTTTTAGATTTATAAGATTTATTAGATTTATTAATTCATTATATTTGTTATATTTATTGATTCATTATATTCCATATATATATATTTTTATATTTAATGTATTTGTTTTTATTTATAAATATATAATACATTTTAATATATATGTATAATTATAATTATTGAATATATATCTGTTTTCCAATGAATTGGGGTCAATGAATATATCATACATGTGTATGCATGAATAATGTTCATTTATACATTATAATTACATATCGCGTTGATGTGTTATTGATTTATAATTCATTATGTTACCCATATAATATATATGTTATAAAAAATGTACACATATAATTAAAATTAAATTATATTTAAAAAATAAATATATATTTTATTATATTTTCAATTATATATATATAAATATACCATTCAAATAATTTTATAAGTATAAATAGAGATATATTTATTTAGAGTTATAATTATTAATAAATATATATATTTATCATAAATATAATTTTAAATAAATATCTAATAATATAAATAAATTATTAAATTTATACATTAATCAGAGCTTTTATTAGCACTGATAAACTATGTCTTTATCAGCGCTACAAAAGCACTGATAAAGAGTGTCTTTATCAGTGCTAAAATGAAAATTGTAGATAAAGTCACTCTTTATCAGTGCTACAAAAGTGCTGATAAAGTCTAGCCTTTATCAGAGCTAAAAAAGCACTGATAAAGTGGGTCTTTATCAGTGATTTTCATTTTAGCGCTGATAAAGACCCCCTTTATAAGCACATTTTACTAGTGCCGATAAATGTCCACACGGGATTCATAAAATCCACTAGGTCCTCCTCCTACTCCCCGCACCCTGTCAAGCCTTTGCGGAATCCCTACCCTGTTCCACTGCCTCCTCTCTGCCACGGTCGCCGCCTCCTTCTCCTCCTCCTCCTTCGTGGCCGCCTCCTCCTCCTCCTCCTCCTTCAGCGCCTACTTCTCCTCCTCCTCCTCCTCCTCCTCCTGCGTCGCAGCCTCCTCACCACCGCTGCTCCTCCTCCTCCTCCTCGTCCTCAACCACGACCTCCTCCTCCTCCTCCACTAGAACCTCCTCCTCCTCCTCCTTGTCCTCATCCTCCTCCTCTTCCTCCTCCTCCTCCTCCTCGTCCTCTGCATACTTTGCTGCCTCCTCTCCACCGCGGCTCCTCCTGCTCCTCCTCATCCACTGTGGCCTTCTCCTCCTCCTCTTCCACTGGCGCTTCCTCCTCCTCCTCCTCCTCCTCCTACTCCACCTACTCCGCTGCCTCCACTTCCTCTGTTGCCTCCGCTGCCTCCACTGCACAGTTTAGGTACATTGTTAATAGGTGGTTGTGAATCCTCTTAAATATAAGTTATTTTTTCATTCATTTTGAACTTACAAAGTTTTAGTTTCATGGGTTGTACATATTTTTATTCAAACCATATGGCTCTAAAGTGGAATCATCGAAGTCTTTATGATTCAATGATTTATATCTTTTCTAACCATACATGGATATTAATTAGTGATGTTTGATTTTTAGGATAATTGTTTGATATGAAATGAGATGTTTTCCTTAATATTTTGATGTATATGGAATTGTTTTGTTAATATATGCACACCAAGTTTTTCCCTGGTTATATTGAATGTTATACGAGTCCCTTGAATGGGGATTCCTCATGAAATATTGGTTAAAAGGAAAGGGATGCTTCCTTTGGGGGATTTGGTGTGATTCTTGTGTGTGATGCTTGTGTGTGTGACACATGTATATGTAGTTGGTTACTTGTTTGGTCTTCATTAGCTCTCCACACTATAGCCTTGTGAAATAAACCGGAATAGAGAGAGTATTTTTTATGAAAGGTTGTTACACTATATTAGGATTTCACTCCGTCTAGTGGCCCTTAGTATGGATCTTTTTCTTATTTTGGATACTACCCCATAGTTAGGCCATGTAGGGTTTGAACCATCCGTGATGGTGAATTCATGTCATCAGGTGATGCATGCCAATGGGATGATACATATGTTTATTATGTTCTATATTGTACACTATATTGTACACTACACTACCTGGGTTTAAAAAAATGAACCTTAATAGGGTTTCTACCAATTCCTGCCCACTACCCACTCTCTCTGGGTTGGGACATATACCAATTTGAATATCACATCATTTCTTATAACATAATAGTGCCACCAACCTCTCACATTATTTTTTATTCACATATCCTCTAATTCCACAACATATTAGCTGCTCCACTCTCACTTACGGTGGGTCTCACCATCACATCACATAAAAAACAAGGAGGGGATCTCTATAGACAACCTCTCACAAAACTACTCCAAACCAATATGAAGTGAACCACATTTCTATGTCTCAAATCATATTATCATACAAAAAATGATCTAATGAGGGAATCACAATATCCCACCACTATCACAAGTCAAAATGCACCATCAATAGGTGGATCCCATGGAATTCACACACCAATCCCCTTTGACTAATGCCTTCTCACTCAAATTAGGGTCCCATCAACACCTTATCACTTGAATAAAGGCCATCCATCTCGTCTCATGCCACAAAACATATAAATAGTAATCTAAGGAGGGTATCTAGATAGCCAACCTCTCGTACTAGATAAACCACATCATCAATAGGTGGGACCCATGGATGATCATACTTCAACTAGGTGAAAATCATATGAAGTCCCAATCTCTTAGTCGGTCTAACCATAAATGATAAAAGTCACCATCCATTTATCCTTGCATAATAATCTCTTTAAAACAATCTTGGTTATACATGAAAATTATTCCCAACCTATCAACATTCTAATTCCGCCTATACGGGAATCTATTAGGTTCTACAAACCTAACCCATCTCTACTCATTGATACCAACACACACTCGTCTCTACATGGTAGTGTCACAACTCACGATCTAGTCCTCAATAGTCAAGTCTATATCATCTTCTAATTAACACATTAAAACTCATTAAAACTAAATAATGACCATCCTAAGGAACTCACACTAAGAGACTTAGATAACCTATGCAATGTCATCCAGACTATTACCATGACCCTCACTTAGGTACCATATCATATCTCCCCATGGAGATCTCTTAATAGAATTATAAAGAGGAAATCCTTTATGTCACACTTCAAAAATACCTATATGGAATATCCTCCTCATCACACACACCATGACTCTTATATATCCTTAAAAGGGTGTTCCTCATCATACGTGAGATATAAAACTATATGATCCATATTCTTTAGGCCTAAGACTCTAATACCTACTCAAATAACTTTAAAAAACCTAACTAGGCTATAAAAATCCCATACCAAACCCGATACTCTCATAAACACAACTAATCCATGGATACATAATCTATGGATGATCACAAAATCACAAACATTCAATAGAACCCTCACTCTATCTCTTGGTGGATCAAAAACACCCTATTTATTTACCTTAGTTGTTCTTGATTTCTATCCCTTTCACTGGAACACATATACTCATGCATGAATGCACAATCATGCATAAATTGGAACAAGGTTTTGTATTATAGGGTCCAAATACCTCAAAAAATGAAGTAACCCCCTCACCAAGATCAACTCATCCTCAACCAAGACTATACAAGCCTTATCAAATCTTGTACCAATGATTGAGACCCAATCTCAAGGCACAATTCCCAAATAATTAATTATAGAAACTTAAAATTAATTATTCACCTTAATATAATTAAAAATAATCTTTTAAAAACTCACTGGGAAACACAACACCACCTAAACCACACAAAACATGGTGCGTTCATCATATGAGGATAACCTCTAGAAAATACAAACAAAATCTGCATCATCTGAATTGATTTGAAGATGATCTAGTGAAATAATCACACAAATCCTAGTTAAAATCATCCCAAATCATAAGGAAATAAAGGATAATAGTAATGGAGGAAGTATGATGGTAGAACTCACTAACACACTATAAAAAACTCCCAATAACCACCCTTCATCAGGGGGGATCGAAGAGAGGAAGAGAATGAATGAATCCCAAGAGCCACTAAAAATTTGCTATTAATGAGCACTCCCCCACCATTTTTTAAGTATCTAGTTTTTTATCTAAATTATACACATACTCCTTCTCCCCTAACCTATATACCCTTCCTATGGATTTCAAATAGGATGAATATAAATAAAGAATGGATGAATGCCAATTGGTTGAAAAAAGAGTATGATGAAGGCGTGAAAGAGTTTATCAAGTTTGCAAAAGATCATGCATGTGACCCTTCTCAAATACTTTGTCTGTGTTTACACTATTGTTATTAAAAAAAAATTAGTCCAAAGGAGTTGTAAGAACACTTGATCTGTCACGGAATAGATCAGAGTTATATATGTTGGAATAAACATGGGGAAATAATGAATGTAGGTAGTGGCTGGGATAACACTGAATTTTATGGATCATTTGATATGATTAAAAACATGAACAATGAAGATGACCGTATGGAGGATGTGATTACATATGTGAATGATGATGAAGATCGTATTGATGAAATGACAAGTACTGTCGAAGATGAACTTCGTGATTGCCGAAAATTATTTGAGAAGTTAAAAAGTTGTGCAAAGACTCCATTGTATGTTGGTTGCACTAAATATACAACATTTTTAGCCATACTGAAGCTGTATAATTTGAAAGCAGACAACGAGTGAAGTGGCGCCAGTTTTACAAAACTACATGATCTCTTGAATGACATGCTCCCAGAAGATAATGATATCCTAAGCCGACTATATGACACCAAACAAATGCTACGCTCGATGGGTATGATCTCTGAAAGAATTAATGCCTTCCTGAATGACTGTATACTATTTTGAAAGGACTATTAATCACTTAATGAATTCCCAAAGGGTGTTGCTTCTCGATACAAGAAAGATTAATCCAATCCTACTAAAGTTGTATGGTAATTTCCAATCATTCCAAGGTTTAGGCGCCTATATTGAAGTGAGAAGACTGCATGAAAATTGACATGGAATGAAGATACAAGAATTAATGATGGGATACTACGTCACCCGGAAGACTCTCCTCAGTGGAAGAGAATTGATCATGAGTATCCTGAATTTGGAAATGAGTCAAGAAACCTTCGTCTTGAGTTATCTATAGATGGAGTGAATCCTTTTGGTTTTCAAAGCAACATTCACAGTACATGGCTGGTTATGTTGGTAAATTACAACTTACCACCTTGGTTATGCATGAAACGAAAATACATCATGTAATCTATGATAATATCAGGACCAAAAAAACCGAGTAATGATATTGATGTTTATTTAGCTTTATTGATCGAATATTTGAAATTATTGTGGGATTAAGGTGTTACATTGTATGATGCTTACAGAATGGAATATTTGACTTTGAGAGACATGTTCTATGGGATGATAAATGACTTCCCTACTTATGGAAATTTTTCAGGATATAGAATTAAAGGAATATTTTGTTAGTGCTGACATTGTAGCTCAAATCATCACATACGACTGGCTAGGTGCCTCAATTATAAATGTATACATGAGGTATGTTTTCATGATTTGATTTTACAAAAGTTGATATACTATATTAATTATGGATAAATACATTTCATATTTTTCACAGGCGTATATATGAAAAACAATTGAAATGATTTTCCCATGAATACAAATTTGGACTTGTTAGTCCTCACACCATTTCTACACAACGAGAAGAAATAGATTCTGATTTTCATGCTGAATTAATGTCAAACCTGCTCAGAACGTTTCAATGAAGAATTACGACTGACAGACTCTTTTTAATACGAAAATTTCAGGATTAAGACTCTACATTTTAATCATATCAATTATATTTTCATTTCTATCAGTACTTATTCCTTTTCGTGTTTTTAGGCAACATTGGATGCTCATTGCAGTCAATTTGGATACTCCAAAGATTTATTTTCTGGATTCAATGCATGGATATCCAACAAACCGATCACACATGATGGTGATTGACAATTCGTAATACACTAGATCCAACATTTTAGAACTAAATATCTAGTTATATAATTTATATTATCTTTTAATGAGGATTCTGTTATGATAGGGCGGTGTATTAATATCGTCTAAAGGCTGGAATGAATCCAGGGCCTAAGGACGACAAGACGCAAAAGATCTACAAATGGAGAAGTATCAGGGTATATATAATTATATTTCACTATCCAAATACTTATCAAAATATATTACTTATTTTTCTCGATGGTTTTGCAGTGTACAAAACAAACAAACGACAAGGACTGCAGTTATTATTTTTGTAAATTTAAGAAAGAGATCATATTTAATGAACAAACTAGAATCCCTGAAGAGGTATTTTTAAATATAATTAAAAATTCATTTAAAATAATTATTAATCCTTTGTGTATTTTTATTTTTTCAGTACTACTATGAATATCAGAAAAACTCCTATTTAGAAGATGATATAGATGTGTTTAGAAATGAATGGGCAGCGTACCTGATGGAAAAATGTAAACAAATAAAAAAATGAAGGTGAATTCCTACTACTTATGATATCTTTATATGATCATTGATATCTCTATTTTTTACACTTATTAAGAATCTATGATAATCCTATATTATGTTTCATATCCTTAGATTATGAAGAATGGTTTTAGAAATGATTTGAGTTTCTAGTAAAGAATAACTTAATGAGAGACTCTTATGAACTACTGACATACGGAATACCGAGAAAACGCATTCAGATTATTTTGATACTTTACGAAAACTATCCATGAGTCATTTTTGATGTGTAGAAATCGACCGCACCTTAATCCGATGCATGGTGTGACCGGTATGGCTAAAATTTTCAGATATCAGTTTCAAATTGACATTAACTTTAGAAAACCACACTACTAACATACGGTAAACCAAGAAAATTCATTCGGATTGTTTTGATACTTTAGGAAAAATATCCATGAGTCATTTGTGACGTGTATGAATCGACCGCACCTCAATCCGATGCACGGTGTGACTATTATGACTAAAAGTGTATGATATCAGTTTCAAATTGATATAAACTTTAGAAAACAACACTACTGACATACGGAAAACTGATAAAAAACGTTTGTATTGTTTTGATACTCTAGGGAAATGATCCATGAGTCATTTGTGATGTGTGAGAATCAACCTTACCTCAATCCAATGTACGGTGTGACCGGTATGGCTAAAAGTGTCTGATATCAGTTTGAAATTGACATTAACTTTAGAAAACAACAATACAGACATACGGAAAACTGAGAAAACGCATTTGGATTGTTTTGATAATTTAGGACAATGATCCATGAGTCATTTATGACATGTAAGAATCGACCGCACCTCAATACGATACATGGTGTGACCGGTATGGCTACAAGTGTCTGATATCAGTTTCAAATTGACATAAACTTTAGAAAACAACACAAGTGAAATACGGAAAACCAAGAAAATGAGTTTGTATTTTTATGATACTCTAGAAAAATGATCCATGAGTCATTTTTGACATGTAAAAATTGACCATACCTCAATCCGACATACGGTGTGACCGGTATGGCTAAAAGTGTCTAATATCATTTTGAAAATGGCATTAACTTTAGAAAACAACACTACTGACATACGGGAAACTGAGAAATCACATTCGGATTGTTTTGACACTATATGACTATGATCCATGATTCATTTGTGACGTTCAAAAATCGTCCTCACCTCCATCCGATGCACGGTGTGACCTTTATTGATAAAAGTGTATGATATCAGTTTCAAATTGACATAAACTTTATAAAACATCACAAGTGACATACGGAAAACTGAGAAAACACATTCATATTATTTTGATACTCTAGGAAAATGATCCATGAGCCATTTTTGATGTGTACGAGTCAACCTCACCTCAATCCAATGCACGGTGTAACCGTAATGGCTAAAAGTGTATGGTATCAGTTTGAAATTGACATAAACTTTAGAAAACAACACTACTGACATACGAAATACCGAGAAAATGCATTCATATTGTTTTGATAATTTAGTACAATGATCCATGATCCATTTTTGACGTGTACGAATCAATCATACCTAAATCTGATCCATGGTGTGACAGGTATGACTAAAAGTGTATGATATCAGTTTCAAATTGACATAAACTTTAGAAAACAACACTACTGACATACGGAAAACCGAGAAAACACATTCATATTGTTTTTATACTCTAGAAAAATGATCCATGATTCATTTTTGACATGTAAGAATCAATCGGACCTCAATTTGACGCATGGTGTGACTGGTATGTCTAAAAGTGTCTGATATAAGTTTGAAATTACCATTAACTTTAGAAAACAACACTACTGACATACGAAAAACTGAGAAAACGCATTCAGATTGTTTTTGTACTTCAGGAAAATGATCCATGAGTCATTTGTGACATGTAAAAATTGACCGCACCTCAATCCGACACACGGTGTGACCGGTATGTCTATAAGTGTCTGATATCAGTTTCAAATTGACATAAACTTTAGAAAACAACACAAGTGACATATGACAAACCAATAAAATGAATTAGGATTGTTTTGATACTCTAGTAAAATGATCCATGACTCATTTTGGACATGTAATAATTGACCACACCTCAATATGACACACGGTGTTACCGGTATGGCTAAAAGTGTCTGATATCAGTTTGAAATTGACATTAACTTTAGAAAACAACACTACTAACATACTGAAAACTGAGAAAACACATTCAGATTATTTTGATAATCTAGTAAAACGATCCATGATTCATTTGTGACGTGTAAAAATCAACCTCACCTTAATCCGAAGCACGGTGTGACTGAAATAGCTATGAGTGTATGATATCAGTTTCAAATAGACATAATCTTTAGAAAACAACACAAGTGACATACAGAAAACTGAGTAAATGAATTCAGATTGTTTTTATACTCTAGGAAAATGATCCATGAGTCATTTCTGACATGTACGAATTGACCGAACCTCAATTCGATGCATGGTGTGACCGGAATGGATAATAGTGTCTGATATCAGTTTGAAATTGACATAAACTTTAGAAAACAACACTACTGACAAACAGAATACCCATCAAACGCATTTGGATTATTTTGATACTTTAGGAAAACAATATATGAGTCATTTGTGATGTGTATGAATCTATCTCACCTCAATCTGACACACGGTGTGACCGGTATGGCTACATGTGTCTGATATCAGTTTCAAATTGACATAAAATTTAAAAAACAACACTATTGACATATGGAAAACTGAGCATACATTCTTGGAGTGTTTTGATACTCTAGGAAAACAATTCATGAGTCATTTATGACGTGTACGAATTGACCACACCTCAATCCGACGCACGGTGTGACCGGAATGGCTAAAAGTTTTTGATATCAGTTTGAAATTGACATTAACTTTAGAAAGCAACACTACTGACATACGGAATACTGAGTAAATGCGGTAGAATTGTTTTGATACTTTATTAAAACGATCCATGTGTCATTTTTGATGTGTACAGATTGACCTTTCCTCAATCTGATGCATGGTGTGACCGGTATGGCTATAATTGTCTGATATGAGTTTCAAATTGACATAAACTTTAGAAAACAAGAAAAGTGACATATGGAAAACTGAGCAAACGTGTTTGGATTGTTTTGATACTTTATTAAAATGATCTATTAGTCATTTTTGAGGTGTAATAATTGACCTCACCTCAATCCGATGCACGGTGTGACCAGTATGGATAAAAGTGTCTGATATCACGTTCAAATTGACATTAACTTAAGAAAACAACACTACTGACATATGAAAAACTGAGAAAACACATTCGGATTGTTTTGATACTTTAGTAAAATGATATAAGAGTCATTCGTGACGTGTAAGAATCAACCGAACCTCAATCTGACGCACGGTGTGACCGATATGGCTAAAAGTGTCTGATATCAGTTTTAAATTGACATAAACTTTAGAAAACAATAGTACTGACATACGGAAAACTGATAAAAGGCATTCAGGTTGTTTTGATACTTTAGGAAAATGATCCATGAGTTATTTTTGACATGTAAGAATCAAATGAACATCAATCCAATGCATGATGTGATCAGAATGGATTAAAGTGCAGGACATCAGTTTCAAATTGACATAAACTTTAGAAAATAACAAAAGTGACATATAGAAAACCAAGAAAACACGTTTTTATTGTTTTGATACTCTAGGAAAATTATCCATGAGTTGTTTGTGACATTTACGAATCGACCTCACCTCAATCCGACGCACGGTGTGACCAGTATGGCTTAAAGTGTCTGATATCAGTTTGAAATTGACATAAAATTTAGAAAACAACACTACTGACAAAAGGAAAACTGAGAAAACGCTTTTGGATTGTTTTGATACTTTAGGAAAATTATCCATGAGTCATTTTTGATGTTTACGAATCAACCACACCTCAATCCAACACACAGTGTGACTGGTATGGCTAAAAGTGTCTGATATAAGTTTTTAATTGACATAAACATTAGAAATTAACACTACTGACTTAGGGAAAACCAAGCAAACGCATTCGGATTGTTTTAATACTTTAGAACAATGATCCATGAGTCATTTATGACATGTAAGAATCAACCTCACCTCATTCCAATAAACGGTGTTACTGGTAAAGCTTTTCATTAGATAAAGAATTAGTATTTATTAAATGAGATAAATCATCCAAAAACATATTGATTTTACATTATTCTATTTCATTGTTATCGGAATGAAAACATTTAAGTTTATCATTTTCATATTTTAGTTTCAAATTTCCATATTAATGTATTCTTTCATATTAATGTTTTGATTTATTTCATTATTGTATTACTAACATAATATTTGTTTTATAATATAGGTGAATTTTTTCCCTTGAGTTGGGATGCTTTGTTCGGCAACAAATACCATGGATGAAATTTTTTTAGAGCAGATTACGAATATCAAAGGATGAAATATTAATTTTAATAACTGTTTTTGGATAATTTTAATTGTAACCATGTAAAAAATTGTTTGAAATGTATATAGAAGTGTGTTTTTTGTATTCCGGATGTTAAGAAAATGTATATATCATTGTTTGTCAAAATATTGTGTGCGGGTGCTATTTTGTGTAGGTGTGCAGGTGATATTTTGTGAAGGTATGCTGGTTTGTGCAGATGTGTAGGTGTGAAGGTGCTGGTTGTGCAGGTGTAGGGGAAGGTGCCTTTATCAGCGCTTTTCTGAGCACTGATAAATGACACCTTTAAAAGCGCTAAAAGAGTGCTGATAAAGGGCCCTATTATTAGTGCTCAAGGTAGCACTGATAAAGGAACCCCTTTATCAGCACTAGAAAAGCACTGATAAAGTAACCCCTTTATCAGTGCTAGAAAATCATTGTTAATGATGGAATAGATAAAGGGGGTCCCTTTATTAACGCTCCACAAAGCGTTGTTAAAGGGGGCCTTTATCAGCACTAAAGAAAGAGCTGATAAAGGGGGTCCTTTATCAGCACTTTTTTTAGCGCTGATAAAGGCCCCCTTTAAGAGCGCTTTTCAGAGTACTAATAAAGGGGACCCCCTATCTACGCCGCCATTAACAATGCTTTTCTCGCGCTGTTAATGTGGGTTTTTAGCACTGATAAATGGCCAAGTTGTAGTTGTGATCCCACAACACCAAATAATTATAAACAAGTTCCAAAAACCTTTATGCAAAATGACCATATCCCTACAAAATTTTGGAAGTTAGTTCAACATATTTCGAACATTAATCAGAATGAGGCTCATATACATAATCTTCTCAATTCTAATTTCCTTGAGGTTTCTCAAGAAAAATTATCAACAACTCAAGGGTCCATCAACTCTTCAACCAAAGCATAAGACGATCATTACCATGATAGTAATCCTGGTGGTAGTGTGTAGATAGATCACATAGACTCTATTCCTGCCATCCACTGTGGTCAACCTCTCCACAATGATATCTCCCAAAAACAAGAAAATAATCCCTTTTCTCAAACACCTTCATATAGTGAGGTTTTAGAAACTCAGATGCCTTCATATAGAAAGGTGATCAGAATATTAGGGTCAACGACATATAGTTCCCAATAAACTTCCATCATCACTCAACTCTAGATATTAGTTTACCCCAATAAACATCTTATATGGTATGATCATATATCATATATGTCTAATGAAGAGGAGTTTGGGATTGGCATATGAAGAGAGTTAGACAAATATAACCTCCACAAAATTTTCTAGACCCTCACAACTTCTGACTATGAGGTCCCAAATGAGATAAAAAATGAGTGTATGACTTATCTACACCAAAATATATGATATTTTCATCAGAGACTAAAGGATAGACATATACCTTATCCACGGTATGAGTATCACCTTGATCTCATCAATAAATTTTTTTGTTAGATGGATATAGATGCCTTTTTTATAGCCTAGAACCTAGGAATGGAGGAGCATGACAAACGCCTATGAAGTTCTTGTCCTTGCACTGTGACAATTCTCCACTGATTGATTTCCTAAGAATTTCCAGAATTATGTATCCAAGGATGGGATAAATATGGAGAATTTTACTTCACTATGTCCCTAGAACAATATAACCCTTTAGATATAGTGTCCTATAATTTCATAGGCTCTAATGATATAATAGGAATGGGAAACACGTGAGCCAGTTGGCCACTACAATAAAATTCTCCCACTTCAACAATGACCAGACATCATGAATGGAGGAAGAGGATATGAAACAAGTCTTTTCATTGGGCCCTTAAAAACAAGAAGAATGAATTTCAAACATATAATAGTAGGTTTCAATCAACTTGATGAACTCTTATAAAACCTGACTCTCATTATGGGATGCCATTGCACCTAGATCCTATATGATAACAACTACACCATATCAAATGATCCAAATTAGTATCTTCTATATAATATTTTCAAGAGATAACCCAACTCACTAGCTTGAGGGAATATATACCACCACCTCCACATCTTAGATTATTAATTCCTGAGAGTATTTAAGAAATATCATCAGTATTTTCAAACAAACCCCAACCCACTGGCCTAGGAGAATTTATATCTCAATCACTATCAATAGCTTCATCATCCCTTGAGTGGGTCTTGGGGAAATCTATAGTGATTCCAGATCAACCCCATCTTGTTGGGCTAGGGGTATTTATATCTCAATGTCAATCCTGAGAAACATTAAATCCTAGACTGGAATCATTAGATCCTCAACAATAGAATTAATAAATGCCCATTATAGCCCTGAATAACCCCCATCCCACAAGGTTGGGGGGATTTTCATTATCATCATTACCACATAGAAAATTATTCTTATCCAAGTTGGGAGGTAAATATAAATGGTTAGCATCCCATTTGTTCCTCCCGTATCAAGATAAACCACTGATGTTCAGGTCTTGTTCGACAATCATGATTGAAACTCTCTCAAGGTCATTACTCATAGGCCGAGATATGAGGAGTGTATGGTTATGGAAATTATAACCCACTAGGTTTGCAATATAAAATGTCCCAATAGGGTCAGGGTTTTGTGTAATGACCTTGATGAAGATAGTGTCGAATCATCCTACTATGTCGAATGTAATTAGACAACCACTCTTACCTGATACGCCTCTATGAATGTCTTCACTATCAATACAATAGATATGGTGGATCAAGACAAAAAATTAGAGGGACACAACCTGAAAAATATACTCTTAGATGAGGTTGAATTGGATGCACCAATTGAGGTTGTACGCACCTGGACCAAAGAAGGCTCCAAAACCTGGAACCTCTGAATATTGATTTGCCACCTCTCTAGAGGAACACTACTAAGGTTAGAGGGAATTGTGTGGCTACATTCCAATCACCACCCAGAAGATTTTATCTTCCTTACATGGAGGAACAATTGTCACAATATGACAGTGAGATACAAACTCTCAAACAAATCAACGAGGAGATGCTCATGGGATAAATTTCCCCTAGATATCATCTTCAAGAAGCGATGAATATTCTCCATCCTATAGAAGATACTCCAGCAAGAGCAATATCTAAGTATCAGACTAGCTCCATATCTAGGCAACCATTCTACATAAATGAGGATGTAAATAAATATCATGAATTCCCTCTGTTGTAGAGATAACCTCTCCCTCACCGGGGTGATCATTCAGTCTTAGGAAGAATAAAAAATAATTAGGAGAAACATGTATGGATACTTCATCAACCCCCTCCCACTCCATGTAGATGAGAGGTGACTCGTATAGTAATACCACCAGACCTGCATAACATCATCGAGTACCTAGATACTCAAGTAGAAGCCATAGAAACACAATGTGCACCTGTTTTTCTTGAGAGGAATCCATATCCTGAGTGGGTGGATGATACTCTACCACCACCCAATTTTAAAAATCCTACCTTCTCTTACTTTGAAAGTGTGGGTGACCTCAAATATAATCTCACACACTATGTATCCTAATGTGGTATGATGATGGGACCTCAAGATCAATAGGAGGCAATAAAGATGAGGTGTTTTGTATATACTCTAATTGGGCCATCCTTTGTTTGGTACAAAAATATACCAATAGGATCTGTTGCAGTATAAGAAGACCATCATCATTAATTCATTATTAGTTTGGATCCACCCTAAGAAAATAAATCATCAAATTGAAGAACTAAAAACAATAAAAAAATGAGATGGTGTCTAACTTTAAACCCACATGTAAAGGTTTAACCTATTCACTCAACATTACTCTCTAGTAGGAACAACTTATGGAACTATATGATAAAAATATATAGGATTAGTTGTAGACAACTCTAATCCTAATGAAGTATCCAGGTGGGTTTCATGAGTTTTCAAAAAAGGGAAAATGTCTGGAGGATGCCCTTTAGTGAACCTAATATAAATATTGACTTATTCCCTCATCATATGAATGACTAAGAAAAGAAGAATCTATATACATCACTCTTAATCTAGTAGAATTTTTCATCCAAGAACCTAGACAGGTCCCAAACCACCCAACACCTCCAATCAAGCAATGAAAAATAGAAAATCTCCCTCATCTAGAAGCATAGTGAAATCAGTGTCACCCTGGACTTGAGGAACGAATGAATAAAGAATAATCATTCCAAAATGAACAAGACCCTAGTTATTTCTTGGTATACATGGACAATAACTTTCTCCAGATATTACAGCACAAAAAGATTGCTGAGGTCAGCCACACTGACCATCCCGACTACTTCCCTTTCCATAGAAGGTTGGGTCATAATATCCAGGACATATTATTATTCAAAGGCATCCTTCATGGAATTGTTAATTATAAAAATGTGGTGTTAGATAACTCTTCAGAGAAGGTGGAATACATAATCATTTACCAGTCAATAGAAGTGGGTGATTGGAAGAACATTCAGCCAGGTGTGAATAGAAGTTCAAAAATTGGATGATTCATAAAATAGTTGATCGAGATGATGTCACTCTGAGAGCACAGTGGTGTAGACCTTCAATATCTCCACCACCAAAGAAGGTGACAACAGATATGTCTCCCAAAATTGGGAATTACCACTGGAAGCTAGAAGAAAAAAATTAAGAGGAGTTGTATTTTGGTCTAATGCAATCTTGGACTCTTTCATATTTATTCCTTACAACATCTGAAGCATGCAAACCACCCCACCAAATGAAACCCTCATTGGATGAAGAAATAATTTTTGGTTTTTTCAATGTGATACACTTGGAATACCCCTTTTATGAAGATTAATGTGACTCTGATCATGAGTTCCCCACACTAAACCAGGTAATATGAAGCCACATGCATAGGAACCGAGGATTTAAGGGACAACATGGGCATGGTTAGACCTAATATTTCAGTCACATCCCCATATAGAATATAAATTAAATTGAAACCCATGGGAAAACAATCCAATAATCCCAGAAAATACATGGAGGTTTCTCATAACCATCTAGTGTTCATCTACACCCATTTTTCTTACATGACTACCTAACGGGGGTTCAATTATCCGATCAAACAAGGTAACGGGGAAGGCTGGCAATACCTGCTCCATTTACAAAAGATTATCCCAAGAACTCTACACAATAACCAAGGATATCCACCTCAAATTCATAAATTTTAGAGTCACATGTCAATGAGAAATTCCACCATGGGAAATAATGACCTCTGACCCAAAATTATGTCATTATGAAACATCTAGAGGTTATCCTAGAAAAGATATAAGTCCTCATGCACTCCATATTTCAAAATAACATAGATAGATGGCCGTTAAATCCCTATAAATCCTAAAAGAATTCAATACAGAAGTATTTATATCCAGGGTCTATCGAATGGAGATAATTTCAATAGAATACCATGTCTTCATCTCGTTTATAGACCATGACTAGGAAGAAGTCATCCAATGACACATAAGACTTATATGATTCAAGAAGACTCGATAACTTTGAAATTTGAAGGGATTTGATTGAAAATGGATTTAGGAAAAACCTTATCCCAGTTAGAACCCTCGGATGTTTGGGATATATAAAAGGGTCCCTGTTTCTCAAAAAGATGACCATTCAAGGGTATAATAAGCATGAACAAATACCTCTTAGGAACATCAAACTCAAATCTTGGTTTGAGGATCTCACATCTGATTTTGAGTTTATGGTTATCCAATAAGACACCACATACAATGTTATACTTGGATGGCCCTAGATTAATATTCACATGGAAGTCCCTTCAACATTCCATCAATGTCTAAAATACCCCATTGATGGAAAGGTCGTCATACTACATGGTAACAGTGGACCCTTTGAGACTTTCGATTCCACATATGCTGAAATAGGTTTATGAAAAAGGAGAGACAAACAACCAATGGTGGATGATGATATATAGTTTGTTTCCCCCAAGGGCTTGGGGACCACCCCTAAAAATCCCTAGACTATGATTCACTGTTACTATGTACTCCAACATCTCTCTGAAATGAAAAACGAAGTAGGGGATTATAATGTATCTTCTCGCGACCTCTCTCACCTTGATAGTGATATAAATTCCACCATATTTCCACATCTATATGATAATGCCTCCATAGACTCAGATATAGAAGAAGAAGAGGATGATGTTAGGAATTCCCCCCCCCCCCAGATTTGAGGAAGGTGTATCCACCACCATCAATGAGCTCATGCGTGTAAATCTAGGAACAAAAGAAGAACTGTGACTTATACTGATTAGTGCCTCCATTCCCCTTAAAGAGAAATATATGTACATTTAATTTCTAAATAATCACCGATATGTTTTCTCTTATAACTATATAGAAATTCCAAGACTGAATCTAGATATGGCTACACACCATCTCAGATTACCCAATGAGCAACAAGGATTCAATAAGTTGACTAGGAGGATGTACACATATCATTCCACCAATGTAGAGGTATAATTTGACAAATTTAAGAAATCCAACATTTTTCAAGAAGTGAAATAAACTATATGGCTCACCAAAATAGTCCCTATCAAGAAAAAGAATGTGTATATTAGGGTATGAATAGATTTTAGATACCTTAATCATTATTAGACAAAATAAGATTTCCCATTTCTGATCAAAAAACTCTTGATCAATACAAAAATTTATTTCCAAGGCCATTACTTCATGGATGGGTACTTTGGATATAATCACATAATGATGGACCCTAAAGATGTGGATGCCATTTCCGTCATACTACCTTAGGGTATCTTTTTCTACCGAGTCATGACCTTAAGTTTAAATAATGTTAGCACAAATTATCAGAAATCCATACATCATATATTTAAGCCATCATTGGTTAGAATAGTCTGATGCTATGTCAACAACTTGATGGTAAAATTCCAATAGAGATGTGATCACTTAAAATATATTCAGATGATCTTTGAAAATATATGATAGCATAGTCTGAAGGTGAATCTATAGAAATGAACTTTTTAGGTAACATCAGGGAAGTTCCTTGGATTTTTGGTACACCATTGTGGCATTGAGGTCGACCTTGAGAAGACTAGTTCTATATTAGCAATGTCACCCCCAAAAATCTCAGAGATCTGAGAGGACTCCAAGGGAACCTTTCCTATATTTGGCATTTTATAGGCAACTAGGCTGGTAAATATCTCTCCTTAAACGATCTAATGAAGAAGGGAATCACCTATGAATGGGATGATGACTGCTAAGAAGCCTTTAAAAGTATCAAACAATATCTACTATACTCACTGGTACTGGTACTTTAGTTGAAGGGAGGCCACTCATTTTTATGTGGACACCATGGAATGCTCACTAAAAACCCTCCTCACATAGAAAAATGATCCAGGGATAAAGAACAGTCTCTATTACATCAGTTGAACAAAGCTAGGTACTGGGACCCAATACTCAGATGTTGAGAAGAACTGACTTGCAATCATCTTCATAGTGAAAAAGTTGAGGGATAACTTGAAACAAAAAGAATTCCATTTTATCTCTAATATTGATCATATCAAGTAAATATTTGACCTCCCTATACTAATTCGATGTCTATTCATATGGGAAGTTATTATAATTTTATTTACATATAGTTCATGTCACAAAAAGCATTGAAAGGGAAAGACCTTGATAATTTATTCACAGAACATCACACCCCAGATAATACAGTGGTGGACACCAAACTCCTAGATGGGGGGGGGGGGTACCTATATGCCCATGAAACTCCAAATACATGGGAGATGTATTTTTATAGAACCTCCTGATGTCTTATCGATGAAAGTATGGAAAACCCAAAGCTCAATCAGGTTGGCTTAAGGATTTTATTTTTATCTCGAAACCTGTGATGGATATTGGACTAGTACATCTAGAAAACCTGTTCCAGTAATAAGTCTTGGTTTCTAGGGTTTGGGATTGTTGTTTAGATTTTGTGATGTTAGTGTTGTATATGATTTTCACCTTGAGTGATGCACATGTTGTGTGGTGTTCTAATTTACTATGGATCTCTAGCTCTTGTCCATTGGTAAGATGCCCGGGATGGGTTTTGACTCTTAGTTTACAAAGGAAAGAGGCATCTCATTCATCATACTAGGCACGTAGGATTCACAGCATATAGGCCTGCTAGTGTATGTTTTTACTAACGACTGAGACCTTTGGGCCATCTTACACATACTTTTTACTCAGATGGTTGGTTATGTGGATCTACTTTGAGGCATTGGTGTGAGTATGATGACTCGGTACTTGTGCACAGGTGGTGAATTGAACCCAATTGGTCGATATGGAACATGATGTCTTTATTTTCAACCCTTTATTGGGTGTTGTTTCTCTAGTATGTGGTTAACTAGTAGGATTTCTGAGTACGATGCTGATAGATACGAAGGATTTTCTTGTGAAGTGTACCTCCTTGGGGTATTTCTATATACAGATTCTTGATGAGTTTCAGTTCATCTTTCTCTTTTTCTTTGGTTGTGACCTCAAGGAAGCAGTACCTTCTTAGGATTCTCGGAGAAAATTAGGGCCCTTGCAGGACATGTTTTTCAGATTTTACACTTGTGGGTCATTGTGATCTTACCTTCCTTATAAAGTCTTGGATATTTTGGGCTAGGTGGTTAGGCCTTATGACCTAGTCGTGAGTCTTTTTATGTAGGGCTAGGTGGAAGACCTAGAGACCCTTGGTTTTGACTCAAACCCTTGTAGGTCGATGTCTATTCAGTTCTAGAGAAACCTGTGTGAGAATGGTTAGCCCATGTTTTCTAATGCCTTTTGGTGGTGTTTGTATTTTTTGCGACTAGATTCGATGGGAAGGACTTTTCGGGTGCTTGGCCTGGTTGACTAGGGTTTCTGATGTTGCTGTTGCGGGAGGACTTGTTTGAATCTAAACCAGTGATTGGCCGGGAATGAGCCAATGAACATTGTTTTAAGACATTTCAGGGGTAGGGACCTATTAAGTTGTGTTGGAATGTCCCTATGTTATAGTGGTGACTTTGTTAAAGGTTGGGTTACCCTGAAATGGTTGACCCATTCTTAAATCCCGGTCGGGTTTTGGTAGGATGTTAGCATGGCTCGGAGGGAGCTGGAAACTCCTTTGGTGAAATCTTAGTGTACTCTTATTATAGAGGATCATGCGATATCTTGATTCATCTTGAGTATGCTGAGAGAGCTTCGACCCTAAATCAAGCTCCTTTTTCTTTCTTAATGTTCATCCATGTTGAGGATGGAACCTGTTCTGGTTGTACTCTCAGAGCGGTGTAAGGAAATCCATATGGTGGGGAGTGCACCATTGGCCGTTTGAGGGTGGTTTTCCCCGTTCTGGTTAAACTTCAGTGTTTTCTACGAGCTTCTAAGCTTGGAGTTTTCTATTAAGATGACGATAAGGGTATTCCTATGGTGGGGAGTACTAGATTGGTCATAGTTAATTGTATTTTGGAAAGAATAGAGTTGTTAACACTATATGACTGATCGTTTTATAGTCTAGTGATCTTTGTTGTGCAGATGCTCGAGTTGGAATCATGGATTCTGGTCCTATTACTAGGCTTTTTTGGGACAAGAAGGTTTATGGTGGGAATTTTGTGAGAACCTGTGTTTTTTTAGACTACTATTTTGAGAAGAAATTTGAATTTTTTCAATTGGATGCTTATGAGAGGTAAAATGGTAATACCCCCCCCCAAATGTTGATCTTAGATATTTATTCTGACCACTTTGTTGGACCCGGAATATGGTGTTTACCCTAGGATAGGAGTTTGGTGGAAATCTGAGCTGTTCGAATTTTAGCGGAATTATAATATTTAATATTATTAAATTAAATATTAAATTATTCACATAGGCTCATCTGGAAATAACTTTTAAACGGAGTGTCATATTGAGATTCCCTCTCTGTCATTGAGTCCGGAGTAGGGAGTTTAGCCTAGGAAAGGCATAAACTCATGTTGGGTGTGGGGGCTGGCCCGAGCCCCTTATTCTTTATTTTCTTTTCTTCTTTTCTTTACTTTATTTTCTCTTCCTTCCTCATCCTTATTTCCCATGATCCATGTTTTATTCTCATTGGTTGTGTACCATGGGAGAGTTTTGAGATCATGGAAAATGGAGATAAGGAAGGGAATAGGGGTACCGTTGTAGAGCTCTCATTGCACTGATTCACCGAAGGGAAACCGTGAGCCTTGAAATCAACCGAAGCTTCAGCGGTTTCCACCCAAAGGTATGGAACTTTATGTTTTTTCCATAGATCCCCATAAAAATTGTTTTTTATGTTTTTAAATTCTTATATTGATTTCTTGTGGCCTCTTAATGATGGATCTGTTGTTTCAGGGGTGAACACAAGCGTTTCGGGCGTTTTGAGGGATTTCATGTCGGAAAACCCAGAATACACGACGTGTGTTCTAGGGGAACACATAGTGTGTTCTTCCCATTCAGGAAGATGAATTTTTCCAAAGTACATTCCATGTACTTGGGGTACATGCCATGTAGGGGTGGTCGTGTGTCATACCATGTGCAAAAAGGACACAAAATAGTGGTTTTTAAGGAGTACATGCCATGTACTATAAGTACACGCTATGTAGTGGCACATGGGCATGTGTTCAGGTGAAAACACACACGGGATGAATTTTTGTGAATATTACACACTATCTACAGTAATGAAAATGCCGGGTACTATTACATAGGCAGAACCCATGTGTTCTGGCCATGTACTACTTCAACTGGATAGTTTTGGGATATCTTATTCCCTGGAAGTTAGAATTGGGTGTGTGAGTAGTCCATTATGAAAGTCATTCTGCGTAGATCACAATGGTGGAATTATTATTACAATTAGAGTTCATATAAATGGTGTTTTTGAGGTTTTTATCTAAATGGACAGGTTCTTCCTCTAGTTATCGAGTTTTGTTATCACCTGAAAGTGAAACTCGGCGTAGATGATAGGTTTGGTGTTTGGACCAACCTAGTTGTGACTTTTGAGATGAGATGAGATATGATGTATCTACTATGAACTATTATTTTGATCATGTTCCTCTTGCGAGATATGCCCTTCTGGCCTATGAGTCCGTGAGACCAGATACTTCCAATGATCCCCTAAGGGATGCCTTTACTTGTGTGCTATCCTAGGGAGTCCCTTGTAGGATCTCTCTCTATTATTTTTCTTTTGAGAGGACCCATGTTATGGAATGCCTATGTTGTCCTTAATTTTAAGATCATGTGTATCCATTACTCTTCACTAAGGAACCCGTATAGGATTCACTTCCCCGTGTTTACCTTGAGGACCCTGAGTATGATGCCTCTTTAGTGTTTGACTTGAGGGACCTAGCGGGTGCCTGTTGTTTGACAGATTATGAGTTGTTATGTTGGGTTTTGGTAGAGAAGGTGATCAGGTGTCACCTAGAACATGTACAAAATAGTTAATCCCATGGGGCTATGGATGTATTGTTGGGTTGGGTGTTCGGGCCACCCTCACTCGTTTGTTTATATCTGACTTGGTTTGCTAATGTAGTAGTGGTTACCAGAGGTTCTTCTTAGTTGGTGGCTATTGAGGCTGATGTGAGGCATCTTTCTTATTTGTTAGGATGTGTATTATTCCTTGTGTTCATGATTAGGTGGTTTGTGACTTTCTGTAGTTAGTCTTTGAGTTATATGTGCAAAATTTCCTAATACCCTTGTTTGGGGTATTGCATGTTTATGGTTATTAGCCCTGTTATTGTCTGCTATTCCTTGTGTGCATGAGTAGAGGATTTATGATTATAAATAGGGCTATTTACCTTTTTATGGATGTGTTTCCCATGTTAGTTCGATATCGACCATTTGGTCTAGCTTTTCCTATTTGGCTGCATTGTTTTACATGCCTAGTATTCTTAGGATAGAGTGAATTTATCTGATAGGCTGTGAGATATTATAGACTATTTATCGAAGTAGTTCTTGAGGTTTAATTTGGATACTATATATCATTCTTCATGATTGAATTACACAGGGCCGTGAGAACCTGGTGTAGTAGACCATAGAGATAATGGACATTGAGGGATTCTCCAGAGTATATGTTTACTTTTATGTTGCAATACCATAGGGGGGATGGACTTTGTGCTCCCTCAGATTGTTTGTAGTTTCCTCGATATGGGAAAAAAAGTGAATTGGACATTGTGTGCTTCCCCAGAGTTCCTATTAGTTATCGATACGAGACCACATTGGGAATTGACGATGAGTGCTTCCTTAGAGAGTATTTCCTAAAGATGAACCAGAGGGGTTAAAGTCTGAGTACTTTCTAGAGGGTAACTTGGGTTTTATTGGTTAAACCATAGGGGTTAGGCTGTGAGTAATTTCTAGTGGGTTAATTATTTTTGTTTATCTTGCTCAAAGATATAATTCTAGCATTGACCGAAGAAGGTAAATGTCGATGGGATTACAGACCAAGAGAATGACTTAACGATACTTGGCTTGAGTGGCATGATGTCCATCTCAATTCCCTTGCATAAATGTCCAGGAGATCAGGCTTATGGCCCCAAGGATTGACATCTGATGTGGTTTCTTATTATTTGATTCACCTAATCATGAATATTTATATTTATGTATATGTGTATAGGTATGGGACTATACATGTGTACGTAAATAGACATGAATATCCATGGTTGCACTTTCCCAGTTGATAGGGATTATATAACCTGAGTTTGACAGTGGTAGCATGTTTGGTTTACTTCCTTTTTTGTGTTCCAACTAGGCGGAGCACATAGCTTTTGCATACACTTTTAACAGCACAGTTATAGGTTGCTTGTTAGGGTGCCCTACTGAGACTATTTCTCACCCCTGAACATGCTCCTCGGTGTACGTGTAGATCTTATGTCTTCTTTATTAGGTTGATCATGAGTTTCATAGTGGATATGTTCGAGTCCCATTGTTGCATCATCGAGCAGAGCTGCTCGAGAGATTATACTGATCAGGATGGTGCAGTTCAACATTGTCTGGAGATCGGGAACGTGGGTTGGCTCAGAGTTATTATTTGAGCCGTATACTTTTAATTTCAGTTTTATTTTTACTTGTATATGTATGGTCTTCCGAGTGGGTGACCAGTTCTATTTTGCAATGCATAGTTGTTTAGGATTTTACAAAATTTTACTATTATAGCTTGTTTTATTTCATTTGTTTACTTCTTCCACACTCTGTTTACTTTCTGCTGTGTATGATACTTAGTTATTTCCACAATTTTATTACTCTAGTATGAGGTTATAGTCTCCGCACTATCACATCATAGGCCCTCACTTATATTAGATAGCCTCTAGCATACGAGGAGGCGCGCTTTAGGCCTTATGGAGAATCGGCTCGGAGCACCGGTTTAGTGGCTTCTGGGTCAAGACGTTACAAAGTGGTATATGAGGAGTTTTATTTTCCTAGTATTTACTATTAGGGATATGGTAGATAGAATTATTAGGAATGTGTCAGAACCTGTGATTGATTACAGACAGGTGCATCGAGAACACTTGTTCCTGTAAGAAGTCCCAGTTGCCAGGGTTTGGGATTGCTGTTCTGATTTTGCGATGGTATAGTTGTGTATGATTTTCACCTTGAGGGACACACATGTCGTGTCATGTTTTGAATTAATATGGATATATAGATCCTGGCCCTTGGTAAGATTCCATGGATGGGTTTTGACTCTCGGCCAACAAAGGCAAGAGGCGTCTCATGCATCATACTAGGCACATAGGATTCCCAGCATATAGGCCTATTATTGTGTGTTTTTACTGATGACTGAGACCTTTGGGCCAGATTACACATACTTTTTACTCTAATGGTAGGTTATGTGGATCTACATTGAGGTTTTGGTGTGATAATGATGACTTAGTCCTCATGAACATGTGGTGTAGTGACCCAAATTGGTCGATATGACACATGATGCCTTTCTGTTTAACCCCTTATTGGGTGTTGTTTTTATGTTCTATGGTTAACTAGTTGGATCACTGAGTACGATGCCGATAGATACCAAGTATTTTCTTGTGAACTGGACCTCCTTGGTGTATTTCCGTATACAGATTCCCGATGAGTGTCCATTCAGTTTTTCTCTTTTTTTTGGTTGTGACCTCGAGGGAGCAGTTCCTTCTGAGGATGATTGGAGAGGATCAGGGCCCTTATAGGCCATGTTTTTCAACTTTTACCCTCATTTTTCATTGTGATCTTACCTTCTTTACATAGTCTTGGATCTTTTGGTCTAGGTGGTTAGGCCATGTGACCCAGTCATGAGGCTTTTTCAGAAGGGCTAGGTGGAAGACCTAGAGACCCTTGGTTTCGACTCTAACCCTTGTAGGTAGATTTTTATTCCATTCTAGGGAAACCTATGTGAGAATGGCTAAACCATGTTTTCCAATGCCTTTTGGTGGCACTTGTTGTTTTTGTGACTGGCTTTGACGGGTAGGACTGTTCGGGTGCATGGCCTGGTAGACTAGTGTTTTTAATGTTGCTGTTGTGGGTGGCATTGTTTGAATCTAAACTAGTGAGTGGACGATAATGGTCCAATGACCGTTGTTTTAAGACTTTTCATGGGTTGGGACCTAGTAAGTTTTTTTGAATGTCCCTATGTTGTAGAGGTGACTTTGTGAAATGTTGGGTTACCATGAAATGGTTGACCCATGATTAAATTCTGGTTGGGTTTTGGTAGGATGTTAGTGTAATTCCCTGACCCTAGTTACCTATAGTCAGTGCATTATTACATAACATTTGCATGATACATGGAAACCGTGTCCTGAAAGACTGATCAGTTTAGTATCCACGGAATTACTAGATACATTCATAAATTTTACATTACATTATAAAATGAAAAACAACAACAACATTGTCTTAATTAACCGCATCAATATCCCATAGACTATCCCTGCAGGTTAGTCATAATATACTTCTTCTCATCTTGGAAAGAATAAAACATAGAACAGGGTGAGATCAGATGCTCAGTACGTATAACAATATAGTGGAAACTTTAATAAATAAGCATAAAAATTTAAGGCAATGTGTAAGACTAAAACAAAAGCCTTTTAAACATAAAATTTATCACAATATGAAAAATATAAATCAAAATAATGCCATTTACTTATTCACATGGATATTATACTAGTCTAATAATCACATGTAATATCAATATCCAATTTCATAATGATGGAATGCATAATTCCAGACTTCATAACCACATAGTCAAGGATTTGTTCCAATACTACAAATAATATTTTTTCTAGGCCTTGTTCCAAGACACTAGTTTGTCTCATGATACCTACCTATTCATCGAGGAGATATAGTGGGCTCCACCCGTCACTTACTAAGTCCAATACATTCCTCACATGAAAAGGTTTAAACATAACATAAACATTCATATTAAAACTATCATATGAAATTTCAATAACTTATCCATAAACCATGAATGGTATAAAAATAACAAATCCACATTGAAATATATCACAAAAACCAACAATACAATATGTAATATTTTATCATAATAAATCAATTTTAAACAAGTGTAAAATCCATCAAAGGATGTTGACATAGATGAAATCAAAACTATTTGAGAGAAATATTTATTTTTTTGAAATCATTTAAAAGTCAAATAATTATAAAAGAAAACATTTATTTTGAAAATATTCATATAAGCCTGTATGGGAATATTTGATAATGTTATAATAGTGGAAAATAATTGCACCAGCTGTATAAGTTAAAAAAACATTCTTTCATTAATTTTGTCGAAAAGGTCAAAAAGTACCTTGTTTGGAAAACGACGGAAAGATTACTTTATAATAATCTTATAAAAATTCAAAAAAGGGTATAAATGACTTAAACACATAGTTTAAGAAATAGTTAAAATTTTTTGAAATACATTTTAAGAAACTTGGATGTGGATGATAAAGAGGTCCCAGTAGATAAATATATATAAACAACCTCAGATAATGAAGAGATTTTGAAATTAACCCTTACCTTGTACTTCTCCTTAGTCGAGGGTATGTTAACGTTATGTATAATATTTAAACCATTATTATTAAATTATAAAATAACTATATATGTAAATATTATATCATATATGATCTTCTAATATTGCTTTGTTAATAATATTTTAGTATTATCATTGTTTCATGTGTTAACTGATTCGTTTTCCTTTATATGTTTTGGTACATAAGACATGTTTGTTATGGATAGGATGTATTTGATTCATATCCAGAATGATATTTAGTTCTTAAAAATTATTTTTAATCATCAAATGAAAATTATTCTTGAATGGTTATGATGGGGAAATGAATCTCATTGCGTTCCTAGAGACGGTAATACATACATACGCACGAGCGATAATATCATTATTTTGATATTAATATCGTATGTAAATAGATGGTATATCATATATATAAAATCATTAACATGTAATATTTATTATTTACATAAATTATACTTCATTATTATACCCATCCAAAATATAATGTATTGAATAAGAACTACACAACGACATGGAGACGGTAAGCCGTATGTACACACGTATGGTGACTTTGCCATTCATATGATGGATAGAAAAATTAATATGGTTGTACCATTTTTATAATAACATAAAAATATATATAAGATACTGGACTTGTTATTTTATGATGGAAACAACAAAGAAAGAGGAAGTGGAAGAAGAAAATAACTTGAAAGAGGTGATGACATATTTACCTGTTCTTCGGGTTCTTCCTTTTGATTTGATCAAAAGGGATCCTTAGGTTGGATTTATGGCCAAAGTAAGTCCTCTAGGATTAATTGAGTATAGTTGAGAGGATATTTAGTCAGGGTTTGGCTGATCAAAAAGGCTTTGGAGGAGTGAAGTTTAGAGAAGGGGAAGTTTCCTTTTATAAGAGAGGTGAGGGTCACCTTAGGAAATGATTGAAATATTATATTATAATAAAATAATTTTCGGTTTCTAATGGCTCAAAAATAAATTATTTAGAGGATAATGTGGTTATGGGTCTAAAACTTCTTAACAAATAGGTTTTAGATAGGTTTAGGGCACCATATTAACTTTATCCTTTAGATTTAACTCTTAGTTAAATAGTTTGACATTAACCATGTATCGTTGTATTTTTATATTATATGGTTAATAATCCTACTATAAACTTCCAAGAGAACCCAAGGTGGTTCGGTAATGATACACATATCATTATATATGTCTTTTTTCCGAACCTTAGATTTTTAGATATTTATATCAATTAATAATTTAATATTTTTTTAAAACTCTTTTTTGGTCAATTTTAACACTATTTGGTATTTTGTTTTTGATATAGTCATAACAACATGATTACTTCTAAAAAAATTCATTTAATCAACCCTAACATGTCGTATTAACCTATAAAATTTAATTATGTAATCAAAACATTCAAATTATATTTATTTTAATTTTTATAATATCATTTATTTGATTCTTTCATTAATAAAGAAAATACTGCATCATTATTATGTCATATATAAATATATTTATATTATGTATAAAAATTATAAATAAAATATCATGATGTAGTAAATCATTTAATATTTCTAATTAATATTTATAGTCAAATAGATCAGTTATATTACCTCATATAAAAATGGTTTTACAAAAATATATTTGCTTTTGTTATTTTTGTATTTACTTTAGATTATTTAATATAAAATGTCATTATCACTCCCAAGTGGCTCCATGGGGTCCCAAAATCGACCCAAAGATTCCAATGGTCGGATATGTATCATAAAAAAGGAATAGGACACATTTTAATGTAATTTTGTATTATTATAATATTATTTTGTTACCTTTATTTACCAGATTTACCCTTTGACCATTGTAAATAAAATATTTACCGAAGTAATTATTCCTAATGTTTAAAAATAAAGGTTACCAATTTACATAATTTTTACCCCATAATTAAAAATATTGAGTCCATTATTCCAAATTTAAAACACATAAGTGGCAGAAATTAATTAAAAATTAATTTCCACTGTCAAAATAAAAGGCGTGTTTTTAAGAAATAATAACTATCAAAAGATTAGCACTTGTTTATGACCAGTTTAAATGTGAAATTACATCCAATGACCTACATTATATTAAATGATAAAAATATAATATAATGACATATTAAAACCACTCAAATGTATAATTTAACACTATAAATTATTTCTATTAAAAAAATTTGTTTTTAATTAAAATTTAGTATTTTTCACTATACATCAAAATATGAAAGTTATCAGAAATTTTTTTTATCCTAAACTAATTTTGATATTATAAATCCAAAAATGTGGTCCATTTTAAAAAATAAAATTTATAGAACTTCAAAAAGTGGGTATTGAAATTCATAACGGCTAGTTTGATTGGTTGTTGTGTGTTAAAACTCCAAGTTGCGTACAACACAAGATACTATATTATTCAAAGGGAAACATACCAAAGAAGCTTGGGGTGTTACATTATTACCTCCTTCAAATAATTTCAGCCTCAAAATTTCTAGAATATCATTGCATAAAGAGACTCGGGTGGTTCTTCATCATAAGTTCCTTGGGTTCCCACATCGCCTCTTCCATATTATGGTTTCTCCATAGAACTTTTACCAGACAAGTCATCCGGTTTCTGAACACTTGTTCTCTAGTATAAAGAATCTTGAAAAGATATTCACAATAAGATAGATCATGTTCTAGTTCAATTTATTCATATGTGAGTACATGCATTGGGTCATACATGTATTTTCTTAATAGTGATATGTAGAACACATCATGAACTTTGGAGAGACTTAGTATCATTGCAAAACGGTAAGCTACAACCCTAATTCATTCTAGAATTTCGAAAGGTCCGATGTACCTGTGACTTAATTTACCCTTCTTACCAAAATGTATAACACCATTCCATGGAGATAACTTCATGAAAACATGATCTCCTACATGAAATTCCAAATCCTTCCTTCAGTTATCGGCATAACTCTTATGTCTACTTTGAGCTTTTTTGATGTGGGTTTGGATTACCTTCACATTTTCCATCGTTTCATCAAAAAGTTCTAGGCCTATGAGTTTTCTTTCACTAACATCATCCTAACAAGTTGGTGTGCAACATCTCTTTCCATATAACGCTTTATATGGTTCCATATGAATAGTTTAATGAAAACTATTATTATTGGAAAATTCTACCAGAGGTAAATATTGATCCCACATACCTTGAAGTCAAGTGAGAAAGTTCTCAACATGTCTTCTAAGGTTTGAGTAGTCCATTACAATTGTCCCTCAGTTTGAGGGTGGTAGGCAGTGCTCAAACAAAGTTCAGTATCTAGGGCCTTCTAAAGACTTTTATAGAATCTTGATGTAAAATGTGGATCAGGATTAGAAACAATCGATAAGGGTACTCCTTGAAGTCTTAAAACTTCATTAATATATAGTTTTTCTTGACGTTCAAGTGGTAAATCTTCTCTTATAGCAAGAAAATGAGCTGAATTGGTAAGACGATCAACAATGATCCATATTGCATCATTCCTTCTAGGAGTATTTGGTAGCTTTGTGAAAAATTACATAGTAATATTATCCCATTTCCACTCAGGTATGAGAAGAGGTTTCATGAATCCTCTAGGATGTTATCTTCCAGCTTTCACTTGTTGACAAACCATACATCTCGACACAAAATAAGCAATATCTCTCTTCATGTTGTCTCACCAAAAATGTTTATTCAAATCCCTATACATATTATTGATATAAAGGTTTATAGAAAAATTAGAGCTATGGGCATCATCCAATAAGTCCATTTTCAGATCAGGTATATTGGGAACACAAAGCATTCTCACAAATTTCAAAATCCCATCTTCATATACGAATTCACTCAATCTCCCATCGTTCACATCTTTAATTTTCTTTTGAAATTCCTCATCATCAGTCTGAGAACTTTTTATCCTTTCTAGTAAAGATGGTTTGGCAACCATTTGAATAAGCATTGATGTTTCACCTTCTATGGTTATTCCCATATCCATCTTTACTAGATCCATGTATATAGGATCCTTTTTAACTCTCATCTTGTTCAAAACTCCATGATTCTTTCTGCTCAAAGCATCCTCCACCTTATTTTCGTTCCCCAGGTGGTAGTGTATAGTGAAATCATAATATTTGAGTAGTTCAAGCCATCACCTTTGCCTCATGTTGAGTTCCTTCTATGAGAAAATATAATTCAAACTCTTGTGATCAGTATATATCTAACATTTTTCTCTATAGAGGTATGTCTCCAGATCTTCAAAGAAAAGATTATAGATGCTAACTCAAGATCATGAGTAGGATAGTTTTGTTCATGAATTTTTAGCTATCGTGATGCGTATGAAATAAATCTATCATTCTGCATAAGGGAACAACCAAGTAATTTCTTTGAAGCATCAATATAAATAACAAACCCATCATTCCCCAATGGTAAAGTCAAGATAGGAGAATTGGATAATCTTCTCCTCAGTTCTTCAAAACATTCTTCACACACTTTTGTCTAAAAAAATTTAACCCCTTTATGTGTGAGATTGGTCAATGGGTTATCCAATCAGGAAAAATTATGGTCAAAACGCCAATAATAACATGCTAAACCAATAAAACTGCGTACCTCAGTTATACTTGTCGGTGTTGGCAATTCTTGGATTGTATTGGTCTTTGAAGGATCAATAGTGATTCCATCCTTCGAGACAATATGGCCAAGAAAAGAAATCTCCTGAAGCATGAATTCACACTTTCTAAATTTCCCATATAATTCATTTCTTCTAAGAGTCTTTAGAATAATGCACAAGTGATTTTCATGATCTTCATAGATTTTGGAGTATACCAAGATATGATCAATAAATACCACTACAAAGTCATCAAGATATTACTTGAAAACTCTATTCATTAGATCCATGAAGACAGGGGGTTCATTAGTCAATCCAAAAGGCATTACTGTTAACTCGTAATGCCCGTACCTAGTTCGAAATGATTTTTTCGGAATGTCTTCTTTCTTCACACACAACTGATGATATCCAGATCGAAGGTCAATATTTGAAAAATATTGAGGTCCATGAAGTTCGTTGAATAAATCATTAATGCGAGGTAGGGGATACTTGTTCTTTATTTTTATAGCATTGATCTCCCTATAGTCAATGCACAACCTCATAGATCCATATTTCTTCTTAACACAAAAAACAAGGGCTTCCCAAGGAGAAACACTAGGGTGAATAAATACCTTATTACTCAATTCCTCTAGTTTTTTATTTTGTTCCAGTAATTCCACAGTGTCCATTCTATAAGGGGTCTTCGATATGGGCCTTGAACCAAGAATTCAATCAATGGAAAACTCAATTTCTCATTCTGTAGGATGTCCAGGTAAATCCTCTGGAAACACATTAACATACTCTTGCACAATAGTTACATATTCTATTTTAACATTCCTTTCCTCGCCCTTAGTTATTTCATTCTCTTCCTCCATGATAATTTAATTTAGTTGAGCTACTAGGGGTGGATCTAGATAAGAATCAGGTGGTGATGTTTCTGCTCTAAAGATAAGGTGTTCTTTATCATTGTCATCAAAAATTGTAACCTCCTTCTTCTTATAATAAATTTTTGCATCATGGTCCAAAATCCAATCCATACCAAGAATTATATCAAATTCAATCATGAGTATGATGATGAGATCAGCAGATAAATACCATTTATGTGATTTAATGGGAACTGATTCACAATTGTTTTTGCAAAGATACTTCCCTTAGGAGTTTTTATTGAAAACTCCATTGTTAAATCAAATTGTAAATATCTAATTTTCTTAGAAAACTTAGAAGATATGAAATAATGTGGTAATCTAGAATAAAATAAAGAATTGGCTAAACTTGAGTAAACCATTAAATTACCTGCCACCACATCTTTCAGAGCTTCAACCTTAGCAGTAGTGATCGCATAAGCTTGGCCTTGCATCCTTGGCCTTTTTTGAGGTAAGATTCCTTGGCACTTAGGAAAATCATTTTCATAATGACCCTTTCTCTAAAATTGTATCATTCTACATTAACAACCACTTTATTTACTTTGCAATCATGATCTTGGTGGCCTTTTTCACCGCACTTTTAATAGAATCCCATTCTCTTCAGGCAAGTACCAAGGTGTTTCTTCCCACATTTACGGTAAGATGAATATTAAACTTTTCCCTTATTACCTTTATTTCCATTTCCATAGTGTTCAACAGATCTCTTATTCTCCTGTTTTTCCTTAAAGTTGTATGATTTAGAGAATTCCTTTTCTGTTTTGATAACACATGAGAATATATCTTCGTATGATGGGAATGATTATGAGACTAATGCTCGATGGAGAAATGGTTTCAACCCATCAAAGAATCGATCAATCTTACTCTTGGGTTACGTATATAATCTGTAGCATGCCTTGCTGACCTTGTAAAGTTAGCCTCATATTTTGTGACATTCTCATCCTCTTTTTTCCTCAGACTCAAAATGTTCCTTTCCATATCCACTTGATGGTCATGAGGAAATTATTTTTTTAAGAAATATTTTTAAACTCCCTCTATTCCATATTTTATACTTCATCATCTTCCTTTGTGTTTTGAATCAATGACCACCATTGATATACATCTCCTGTGAGGCGATAAGCTTTCATGAAAACATTTTCCCTTTCGCAACTTCCCAAATCTTGAAATATTTTATCTAAGGAACTTATCCAATTCTAGACTAAAAATGGATTTTTAGTCCCATTGAATGTTGGTGGTTGTTGAATCATGAAGTGGTCTAACATTGATCCTCCACGTTGTGGATCAGGGTGCTCCATACGGGTAAGGTTATTATTCATAACCAGAGTGAGTTATCCTAGTATGGTGATAAGCTGATTAGCACCAGTTGCATCACCAGCTCCACTATAATTATCTTGAGTAGGGGGGAAACCTCTAAATGGATTACATGCGTTGATACAATTTCCATTCCTTCCACTAGGCTCCATTTCTAAACAATGGCATACACTAGATTAGTTTATGAATCACAATACATAATTCCAAACTTTTAAAACACCTAAAATAAATTGAACAATTTATAGATATAATACATAATCATAAAAATGTTTTCTTGGAGGATGTTTATACTCATAAACCCTTCATAATGGTTTGTAAAGAAAATGAGAATTATCCTAATCATATCCCCCGGGATTGTCGTAACCAAGAGTCCAGCAAGGCCCATTGTCGTGCACCAGTTCATGTTCGAGTCTAGCTCAAAGTGGTGTTTTTGGGTTCTACACCTAGGTACATATATTCCAGAACCACCTATACCTGATCGTATCTGGAAAGGGATGTATTTTTTGGAAAAATAATAAAATCTCTACATTACCAAAATTCTAGGATGTTTATGCATACTAATCCTCAAAGACTATCTTAGGGTAATGTGCTCTAATGAGAGTTTATCTAAATCTAGTTTCCATGGTTTGTAATAAACTTCCTATGATACCAACTGTAACACCCCAAATCTATTTACCTAGAGTTGGTTCATTATTAAATAACATAGGCATGATACAAGGAAATCATGTTCCGAAAGACTGATCAGTTTAGTAGCCCTGGAAGTACTAGATACATTCATAAATTTTACATTACACTATAAAATAAAAAAAAACAACAAAATTGTTTTCATTATCTAAATTCATATCCCATATACTATCCCTAAAGTTTAGTCATAATATACTTCTTCACATCTTGGTAAAAATAAAACATAGAAAGGGGTTATCTCAGATTCTCAGTAAGGATAACTATATAATGGAAACTTTCATAAATAAGCATAAACATTTAAGGCAATGTATAAGACTAAAACAATAGACTTTTAAACTTAAACTTCATCATAATATGGAAAATATACATCCAAATAATTCTATTTACTTATTCACATGGATATTCTACTTTTCGAATAACAACATGCAATATCAATAGCCAATTTCATAATGATGGAATGCATAATGCCAGACTTCATAACCAAATAGTCAATGCCTTGTGCCAAGACTACAAATAAGATTTTGTCAAGGCCTTTTTCCAAGACCGTAATTTGTCTCCTAAGACCTACTGATGCATCTAGGAGCAATAGTGGGAACCACCCATCACTTACTAAGTCCAATGCATTCCTCATATGAAAAGGTTTAAACATAACATAAAAATTCTTATTAAAACTAGCATACAAAATGTCAATACCTTATACATAAACAATGAATGGTATAAAAATAACACATCCATAGTAAAATATATCACAAAATCCTTCAATAAATTATGGAAGATTTTATCATAATAAATCAATTTCAAACAAGTGGAAAATCTATCAAAGGATGTTGACATAGATGAAATCAAAACTATTTGAGAGGAATCTTTCTTTTTTTGAAATCATTAAAAAGTCACATAATTATAAAAGGAAAAATTTATATTGAAAATATTTTTATAATCTTTTAAGGGAAGCTTCGACGATGTTATAATAGTGTAAAATAGCTGCACCTGCTGTATAAGTTAAAAAAACATTCTTTCCTTAATTTTTCCGAAAAGGTCGTAAAGTACCTTATTTGGAAAACAACAAAAAGATTACATTATAATAATATTATAAAAAATTAAACAAGTGTATAAATGACTTAAAACCATTGTCTGGGAAATAGTAAAAAAGTTTTGAAATACATTTTAAGAAACTTGGATGTGGATGGTAAAGAAGTCCCAGTAGATAATTATGTATAAACAACCTTAGATAATGAAGAGATTGTGAAATTAACACTTACCTTGTACTTCTGCTTAGTCGAGGGTATTTTAAGCTATTATATAATAGTTAAAACATTGTTATTAAATTATAAAATAACCATATACATAAATATTATATCATATATGATCTTATAATATTTCATTGTTAATAATATTTTAGTATTATCGTCGTTTCGGGTGTTAACTGATTCATTTTCCTTTATATGTTTTGTTATATAAGATGTGTTTTTTATGGAGATAATGTTTTTGATTCATATAAAAAATGATATTGACTTATTAAAAAATGTTTTTAATCATCAAATGAAAATTTTTCTTGAATGGTTACGATGGGGAAATGAATCTCATCACCTTCGTGGAGACGGTAATAGGTACATACCCATGAGCGACAATATCAATCTATTGATATTAAAATCCTATGTAAATAGATGGTATATACTATATAAAGAATCATTAACATGTTATATTTATTATTTAAATCAATTATACATCATTATTATACCCATCTAAATAAATAATGTATTAAATAACAACTACACCAGGGCGTGGAGACGGTAAGCCGTATGTACGCACGTATGGTGACATTATCATTAATATGATGAATAGAATAATGAATATGTTTGTAAAATTTTTATAATAACATGAAAAAATATAGAAGATACTATATTTATTATTTTATTATGGAAACAACAAAGAAAGATTAAGTGGAAGAAGAAAAGAACTTGAAAGAGGTGATGAAATATTTACCTCTTCTTCAGGTTCTTCATTTTGATTTGATCAAAAGGGATACTTAAGATGGCTTTATGACCAAAGGAAGTCCTCTATGATGAAGGTAGGATATTTCAGAGGATATTGGTGTAGGTGTTGGATGAACCAACAGGATTTGAAGGTGTCAATTTGAGTTAATGGGAACTTACCTTTTACAAGATAGGTGATGGTCACTTTAGAAAAAACATGAAATATTATTTTATATTAAAATCATTTTCAGTTTCTAATGGATCAAAAATGAATTATTTAGAGGCTAAGGTGGGGATGGGTATAAAACCATTCAACCAATAGGTTTTAGAGATGTTTAGGTCACCATATTAACTTTATCTTTTAGATTTGACTCTTAGTTAAATAGTTTGACATTTACCATGTCTCTTTGTATTTCTATATTATTTGGTTAATAAAAATACTATAAACTTCTAAGAGAACACCAAGTGGTTCATTAATGATACAAATATCATTATATAAGTGTTTTTTCTGAATCTAATATTATTAAGAATATTATATCAATTAATAATATAATATTTATTTTTAAAACTCTTTTTATGTCAATTTTGACACTATTTGGTATTTAGTTTTTGTTAAAGTCATAACATCATGATTAATTCAAAAAAAATTCATTTAATCAACCCTAACATGTCATATTAACCTATAAAATTCTTTTATAACATCAAAATTTTAAAATTATATATATTTTAATATTTATAATATCATTTATTTTATTCCATCATTAATAAGGAACATACTCCATCATTATTGTGTCATATATAAATATATTTATTTTATGTCTAAAAATTATAAAAAAAATATAATGATTTAGGAAATATTTTTATCTTTATAATAACTATTTATAGTCTAATAGATCAATTACATTAACTCATATAAAAATTGTTTTACTAAAATATATTTTCTTTTGTTATTTTTATCTTTACTTTAGATTATTTAATATAAAATGTCATTATCACTCCCAAGTGGCTACATGGGGTCCCCAAATCGACCCAAATATTCCCATGGTCAGAAATGTATTAGAAAAGAAGAATAAGACACATGCTAAGGTAATTTTGTATTATTATAGTATTATTTGTTACCCCTATTTACTGGATTTACCCTTTAACCATGATAAATAAAATATTTACCGAAGTAATTATTCATAATATCTAAAAATAAAAGTTAACAACTTAAAAAATTTGGAGCTCCTGATTAAAAATATGGAATCCATTTTCCCAAATTCAAAACACAGAAGTAGCATACATTAATTTAAAATTAATTCCCGCTATCAAAACAAAAAAACGTGTTTTTAAGAAATAATAACTATCAAAATATTGACACTTGTTTATGTCCAGATTAAATGTGAAATTACATCCAATGAACTTAATTATATTAAATGATAAAAATATAATCTAATTACATATTAAAACCACTCAAATGTATAATTCAACACTATAAATTATTTCTATTAAATAATTTTTTTTTTAATTAAAATTTAGTATTTTTCACTATTCATCAAAATATAAAAGTTATCAAAAGATACCAAAAAAATTATCCTAAGATAATTTTGATATTAAAAAAAATCCACAAATGAGGTCCATTTTAAAAAATAAAATTTATATAATTTCAAAAAGTGGGTATTACAATTCATAATGGTTAGTTTGATTGGTTGTTGTGTGTTAAAACTCCAAGTTGCATACAACGCAAGCTACTATATTATTCAAAGGGAAATGTATCGAAGAAGCTTGGGGTGTTACATTTAGCATGGCTCAGAGGTATTTGGACACGCCTTTGGTTAAATCTTTGTGTACTCATATTAGATATGACCATACACTATCTTGATTCGTCTTGAGTATGCTGAGAGAGATTCAACCCTACATCGAGCTCATTTTTCTTTCTTAATGTTCATCTCTATTGAGGATAGAATGTTTTCTGGTTGTTCTCTCAGAGCATTGTATGAAAATACATGTGGGGGGGGGGGGGGGGAGTGCACCATTGTCCATTTGAGGGTGGTTTTCCTCGTTATGGTTAAAATTTAGTGTTTTCTACAAGATTCTGAGCTCATGGTTGTCTTTTAAGATGATGATAAGGGTATTCCTATGGTGGGGAGTACCAGATCAGTCATAGTTGAATGTCTTCTGTGAAGAAGAGAGTTTTTAATGTTATATGACTGGTCATTGGACAATCTATAGAGCTTGGTTTTGCATATTCTCAGGTTGGAATCAGGGCTACTGGTCCTTTTACTAGGCTTCTCGGGGACGAGATGATTTATGGTGGGGGGTTTGTATGAACCCATGTTTTTTGAACTGCAGTTTTGAGCAGAAATTTTAATTTTTGCTGTTGGATCCTTGTTAGGGTTAAAATGGTCATTCACCCCTAATATTTGATCTCAGATAATTTTTTTGACCCCTCCGTTGGTCTCGGAATAGGGTGTTTACCCTAGGATTAGAGTTTGGTGGAAATCTAAGATGTTCAAATTTTAGTGGCATATTTAATATTTAATATTATTAAATTAATTGTTAAATTATTCTCATAGGTTGGTTTGGAAATAAATTTTAAACAGAGTTTCAGATTGACATTTCTTCTATTATTTTGAGTCCTAAATAGGGATTTTAGCTTATGGAAGGCATTAACTCATGTCGGGCGCCAGGGCAGGCCCAGACCCCGTTTTCTTTTTTTTCTTTTCTTCTTTTCTTTTCTTTTTTTTCTCTTCCTTCCTCCTCCTTCTTATGCATGCTACATGTGTGGTCCTCCTTGTCCATGTCCCATGGGAGAATTTTGATATTGAGAAAATTGGAGAGAAATAAGGGAAGAGTGGTACCGTTTTGGAGCTCTCGTCGCACGGATTCACCGAAGGGAAACTGAGATCCATGAAATCAATCGATGCTTTGGCGATTTCTGCCCGAAGGAAGGGAAGTTTATGTTTTTTCCATATATCACCATTAAAATTTTTGTTTTATTTTCTTAAAGCCTTATATTGTATGTTTGTGGCCTCTTAAGTCCAGATCTATTGTTTTGAGGGCGAAAATGGGTGTTTCAGGTGTTTTGAGGGATTTACCATTGGAAAACCCAGAATACACGGCATGTGTTCCCGGGGAACAATCCCTGTGTTCATACCATTTGAGGAAGATGAATTTTTCCAAAGTACACACCATGAAATTGGGGTACACTCTGTGTAGTGTTTGTCATGTGTCTGGTCATGTGAAAAAAGGACACCGAATAATGGTTTTTAAGGGGTAGACACCTTGTACTATAAGTACATGTTGTGTAGTGCAACATGGACATGTGTTCGGGTGAAAATGCACACAGGATGATTTTTTGTGAATAGTACATGCTATGTATAGTAAAGTACATGCCGTGTACTATTACACAGGCGGACCCCATGTGTCTGGCCATGTACTACTTCAACTAGTAGTTTTGGGATACCTTGGCCCTGGAAGTTAGAATTGGGCGGTTGAGTAGTCCATTTTGAGCATTTTTCTTTGTATATCTCAATGGTGGAATCATTTTTGAATTTATAGTTCATATTAATGGTGTTTTAGGGTTTCTATCTAAATGGATAGGTTCTTCCTCTAGTTATTGAGTTCAGTTGTCACCTGAGAGTGAGACTTGGCATGGATGATAGGTTGGGTGTTTGGACCAACATAGTTGAGAATTTTGAGATGAGCTGTGCTATGAGATATCTCTTATGAACTATGATTTTTATCATGTTCCTCTTGTGAGATATTTCCTTCTGGCCTATGAGGCCATGAGACTAGATACTTTCAAGAATCCCTTAAGGGATGCCTTTACTTGTTTGCTGACCTTGGGAGTCACTTGTAGGATATCTCTTTTGTTTTTCCTTTGAGAGGACCCATGTTATAGAATGCCTATGTTTTCCTTCATTTAAGGATCCTTTTTAGGATTCCTCCCTTACTCTTCTCTAAGTATCCCATGTATGATGCCTTCACTCGTGTTTACCTAGAGGATCCCGAGTATGATGCCTCCTCAGTGTTTGACTTGAGGGAACCATTGGGTTCCCATTGTTTGACTGAACCTGAGTTGTTACGTTGGGTTTTGGTATAGATGGTGATTGGGTGTCAACTAGATTTTGTGCCAAACTGGTAATCCCAGGGGGCTATGGATGTAGTGTTGGGTTGGGAATTCGGGCCACCCTCACTTGTTTGTTTATATATAACTTGGTTTGATGATGCAGTAGTGGTTACCAGAGGTACTTCTTAGTTGGTGTATGTTGATCCTAATGTGAGGCATCATTATTGTTTCTTTGGATGCCTATGACGCCTTGTGTTCCTGGTTAGGTTGTTTTTCCCTTTCCGTAGTTAGTCTTTGAGTTATATGTGAAAAAGTTCCCAATACCCTTGTTCATGGTATTACGTGTTTTTGGTAATTAGCCATGTTATCACCTGCTATTCAATGTGTGATTGAGTAGAGGATTTATGATTGTAAATAGTGTTATTTACCTTAATATGGATGTGTTGACCATGTTTGTTTGATATCGACTGTTTGTTATAGCTTTGCCTGTAAGACTGTTTTTTTTCATTCCTAGTATTCTTAGGATGGAGTGAATATATCTGATAGGCTGTGAGATAATGTAGACTATTTATCCATGTAGTACTAGAGGTTTAATTTGGATTCCATATATTGTTGTACACGATTGAATTACATAGGGTCGTGGGAACCTGGTGTAGTAGACCATAGGGAGAATGGACGTTGAGGGCTTCTCCAGAGTGTCTGTTTACTTTTACGTTGTGATACCACATGGGGGATTGGATTTGTTCTCCATTAGAGTGCATGTAGTTTCCTCGATTTGGTCCATAGGGGGAATTGGATTATTAGTTATTCACTAGATTTTCTATTAGCTAGTTACCGATACGAGACCACATGGGTAATTGATGGTGAGTGCATCCTCAAAGAGTCTTTGCTAAAGCTGAACCAGAGGTGTTAGACTGTGAGTACTTCCCAGAGGGTTTTTTTGTGTTTGATTGGTTGAACTAGAGGGGTTAAGTTGTGAGTACTTCCTAGAGGGTTACTTATTTTTGATTATCTTGCTCAAAGATATAATTCTCTCATTGGCCGAAGCAGGTACATGTCGATGGGATTACAGTCCCAAAGATCGACTTAATGATACATGGTTTGAGTGGCCTGACGTCCAGATCAATGCCCTTACACAGGATGTCCATGAGATCAGGATTATATTCCTAAGGATCAACTAATTATGTGGTTTCTTATTATTTGATTCACCTAATCACGAATATTCATATTTATGTATATGTGTATAGGTATGGGACTATACATGTGTACGCATATCGATATGAACATCTGTGGTGGAACTTTTACAGTTGACAGGGATTACATACCCTGAGTTCGATGGTGGTTGCACATTTGGTTTACTTAATTTTTTTGTGTTCCATATAGGCTGAGAACATTGCTTTTGCATGCACTTTTTGCAACACATTTATAGGTTTCTTGTAAGGGTGAACTACTGAGATTATTTCTCACCCCTACACATGCACCTCAGTGTAAGTGTAGACCTTAGGTCTGCTTTTTTAGGTTGAGCATGAGTTTCATGGTGGATAGGGCTGAGGCCTAGTGTTTCATGATCAAGTTGAGCTGCTCAAGAGGTTCTACTGATTGGGTTGGTGCAGTTCGACATTGTTTAGAGATCAGGTACGTGGGTTGGCTCGAAGTTAGTAGTTGAGCCCTGTACTTTTAATTTCAGTTTATTTCTACTTGTATCTATATAGTCACCCCACTGGGTGGCCATTGTTTTTTTCCTTCCATAGTTTTTTGGGCCTTTACATCATTTTACTGTTACAACTTTTTCTATTTCAGTTGTTTTCTACTTCCGCACTTTTTTTTACTTTCCACTATGTACGATACTTAGTTATTTCCACTATTTTCTCACTCTGGAATGAGGGAATAGTCTCCCCACTATCACACCTTAGGCCCTCGCTGCTAGTCGGCTGCCTCTAGCATATGGGGAGGCGTGATTGAGGCCTTGTGGCGAATCAGCTCGGAGCACCGATTTAGTGGCTTCCGGGTTTGGAAGATACATGGGACCAGGCTCTCCCACCAAATTTGAAGTTAGGGATATTACTGGAAAACCATGATATGTGAATATTTGGAATTCACTTGAAAATTTCATCCTTCCTAGATCCATGAAAACTTCATCCATTAATACTTAAAATTTCTATATATAGATAAATATTCTTGGATATTTGTCGTATAGGGAATGTATTTTTTGGGGCCATATACCCCAGCCATAGCTAATCAGTTCAAGTACATCCTTACCAATACCAAATTATTTGAAAAATGGACTGAGGAAATACCACTCAAAAAATTCAGGACAAATAATATCAACAACTTCATAAATTCCCTTATCATCACCTGGTTTGGAGTCCCTTTCCTGATATTGACAGAAAAAACACATACTTATGTTCTACAGAGTTGAAGAAATTGTACCAGGAGTACAATATCGAGTCCAATTACTTATCTCACTATCATGCAGTAGAAAATGGATCAAAAGATAACGTCAATAGGACTCTGTCAAATATACTCTAAAAGATGGTGAAAAATAATAATAAGTCTTGGACAAAAAATCTTCTCTATGATTTATGGTCCTACCATACTACCATGAATACTTTTACACTAGGAACACCATACTCATTGGCGTATAGTACCGAGGATGTGTTCCCCATAAAAGTCTAGTTTCCTTCACTTTTAATAGCCATTTTTAGACATCTCTCAAATGAATATCAATCACAAAAGAGGATAGATGAATTGTAGTGGCTCGATAAGAATAGGTTTTGTACATTTCACAACCTTAATTTCAATTAGAATCGAATTACATGAGCCTTTAATATGAAGGTTTTCCTCTGTTCATTCCTCCAAGGAGAACTATTGATGGATCTCAGGACTTCATGATACCAAGTAAGAAGCCTCTGAATATGGGATCCAAATGGGAATGACCTTAAATCAGACATAAGGATCATCACAACAAATCTTACTCATTGGAAATAATGGATAGAGGCAAGTCACCCCCACCAATGTGATATTTCTCAAGAAATACTTTTCATAGTTGTCATAAAATTCCCTTCATCCTGGTCTCATTGTGTTAAATTTTACAAGAACGTTCTCACCATATGATGTTAAAACTGCATGGATCCCCCAATGATTCATCTTCATTCATATAAGGTGACCTAAGCCATGATAGAAAGACATTAAACTTTATAGAACCACATACACTACCACAAAACTGGGCAAGGCAGGTGCCTGCCTTTATCAGCACTAACAGAAAAGTGATGATAAAGGGGTAGGCCTTTATCAGCGCTAAAAAAAGAGCTGATAAATGTACCCTTTATCAGCGCTAAAACAAGTACTAATAAAGGGTACATTTATCAACGTTTTTTTAGCACTGATAAAGGTTACATTTATCAGCGCTTTTCTTAGTGCTGATAATATTTATTGTATACATTAAATAAAAAACACATGTTATAACTAAATATATATATATATATATAATTAAATAATCATAAGATTAATAATAAATATATTTATTAGATTTGTTAATTCATTATATTTATTAGATTTATTAATTCATTATATTTAATATATATATTTATTATATTTGTTTATATTTAATCTATTTGTTTTATTTATAAATATATAATAATTTTTAATATATATGTATAATTTAAATTATTGAATATATATGTGCTTTCCAATGAATTGGGGTCAATTAATATATCATACATGCGTGTATATATGTGCATGAATAATGTTCATTTATATATTATAATTACATATCATGTTGATGTTTTATTGATTTATAATTCATTATGTTACCCACATAATATATATGTTCTAAAAAATGTACACTTATAATTAAAATTAAATTATATTTAAATAATAAATATATATTTTATTATATTTTCAATGATATATATGTAAATATACCTTTAAAATAATTTTATAAGTATAAATAAAGTTATATTTATTTAGATTTATAATTATTAATATATATATATATATATCATAAATATAATTTTAAATAAATATATAATAATATGAACAAATTATTAAATTTATACATTTATCAGCGCTATAAAAGTATTGATAAAGAGTGTATTTATCAGTGCTAAAATGAAAAGAACTGATAAAGTCACCCTTTATCAGTGCTAAAAAAGCGCTGAAAAAGGGGGTCTTTATCAACGCTTTTCATTTTAACACTGATAAAGACCCACTTTATCAGTGATTTTTACTAGCACTGATAAAGGTCCATGCGGGATTAATAAAATTCACCGGGTCCTCCTCCTCCTTCCCGCACCCTGTCATGATTTCGCAGAAGCCCTACCCTGCGCCGCTGCATCCTCTCCACCGCAGCCGCAGCCGCCGCCTCCTTCTCCTCCTCCTCCACCGAGGCCGCCGCCTCCTCCTCCTCCAGCGCCTACCTCTCTTACTCCTCCTCTGTCGTAGCTCCTCCTCCTCCACCGCAGCTCCTCCTCCTCCTCCTCCACCACCACCAGCACCTCCTCCTCCTCCTCCTCCTCCATCTACTCCGCTGCCTCCACTGCCTCCGAGCTACCTTTTCTTCCTCCGCTGTCTCCATGCTGCCTCCACTGCCTCCGCACTGCCTCCGAGCTGCCTCCACGCTACCTCCACACTGCCTCCGCGCTGCCTCTGCTGCCTCCACTTCCTTCGTTGCATCCGCTCTCGACACCTCCTCCTCCTCCGCCACCAAGTCTTCCTATTTAAGGTGATTAAAATTGAATTTTCATGAATTAATTTTGTTTGCCTTTATTTTCAATATTGGGATTAATTATGATTTGGTATGATTCTAGTGTGTGATGCTTGTGTGTGGGACAATTCATCAGGATGTGCAGGGTAAACCATATGTCTATTACCTTTATAGAATCCTGAATGAGCAGTGTAATTAGATTCCTTGGATAGAACAAATGTGAGGAAATATTTATGGAATCTAATAGAGGACATACTATGTGGTATAATGTTTTTAATGGATCATGTAATTACATGGTGTTACAGTTGGTATGTTTTTAACCATTGATAACCTTGGAGTAAGGAATGTATTTATATTTTATATATGGATTTTATTACTACAATCTAAAATAACATATCTAGGTGTTTGGTTGGTTAATGATAAAAGATAGTTCTGCCTCATGGGTTTTATTAATGGATGAGTAAAAGTATATGGTTCAAGAGATAGAGGATCCATTTAGAGGTACATCCTATGATCCAAAAGATATAGGACTTAAGTAAATGACTTATATAGGTTGGATAAGGATCTGTTGGGATATTTAAGTGCCCTTGATGGTTTGGGGTAATTAATGAGTTTTGTGGTTTGTATAAGCCCCTCAATAAGTGAATTGAAAAGGGTGATATGCAATTTGATCTTAGTAAAGTCATGATCATAATTGAATTTTTATTACACTAAGAGTAGGAGTATTCCCACCAACCATTCTACAATTTGGTATGGTGAGTAGATGGAGTAAAAATTGGGAACATATTATTACTAGATTCAAAAAGAAATTTAGTCATGGGTTTTAGATGTATTTTACCAATATATTTATTGAAAAAATTATCATATATGAGTTAGCGGATCATTAAAGGTGAAAAAATATGAATTGTTTTTGTTTTTTTGTGGATAACAAGTGTCCCAGAACAAGGAGGACGTGATTACTTTTTTATGGGAGTGTTCCAAATGATGATGTTCACTCTTGTGTAATATATCACACCATAGTAGGGTTGGTGTAACTATGAAGGTTTTGAGATGTAGGAGAGACATATTGTAATATGGAAAATTTAACTATAATGGATGTCTCTAAGGGAATATGAAGAGATGATTTCATTGGAATACCTAGCTCCTGAAAATAAATGTTGCAATGGTTTGGGGGTCCAATGGTATCAGTATGTAATGAAAAGGCTCACGCTATAATAGTGTTATTTCATACTATAGTATACTGTTCATTATTAATTGGTGTATCATTGTTTAAAGGGACGTTTTAGACCATGCCACAACTATAAGGGTCACACCATGAATGGTATTCTATAGTTAGTGGTAAATATGAGCAGATATGAATAGTATTTCATGATATGTTATGTTAGGCCATAAACGTGGTGAAGGATCTTTGGGATTTAGTTTCTAAGTCATTTGGAATTAGGATTAATTCCATATGGAAATAATTCATATAAAAGAACATTTAATCTCTATAAATATAGTGTTACATGACCTGAATCAATGATTTGGTTTCAATAAAGAATCCTTCAATAACCCAACCATTCAATCCATGGATTGTTCCAATGATGGTTTAGTTAACATTTGAGGAGAATAATAGGGGTGCACACATAATCCAAATTCCATAGGCACTTGTGGTCAACGAAGGGGAAATTGATGAAATTATAGATTTAGATCATTATATCGCATACATGGGACTATATGGTTATATCCTTACTTGGATCATTATTCTTATTAATAATAAACCAAGAACAAGATTCAGGACATCATGAACACTGAGGATAAGAAAATTTATAAGAAGAGTTTGTGAACCATGTAATTATCCCTTGATCCATGTGGGAAATTTGTGATGTGTATGAATCCATGAGTCATTTTTGACGTGTAAGAATCAACAACACCTCAATCCGACGCACAATGTGATCGGTATGGCTAAAAGTGTCTGATATCAGTTTGAAATTGACATAAACTTTAGAAAAAAACATAAGTGACATACCGAAAACTAAGAAAATGTGTTCGGATTGTTTTGATACTTTAGGAGAATGATCCATGAGTCATTTGTGACATGTACAAATCAACCACACCTCAATATGATGCACGTTGTGACCGGTATGGCTAAAAGTGTCTGATATCAGTTTGAAATTGACATAAACTTTAGAAAACAACACTACTGACATATGGAATATTGAGTAAACATGTTTTCATTGTTTAGATACTTCAGGAAAATGATAAATGAACATTTTTTATGTGTACGAATCAACCACACCTCAATCTGACGCACGGTGTGACTGGTATGGCTAGAAATGTCTGATATTAGTTTGAAATTGACATTAACTTTAGGAAACAAAAAAGTGACATACGGAATACTGAGCAAATGCATTCAGATTGTTTTGATACTTTAGGAAAACAATCCATGAGTCATTTTAAGGTGTAAAAATCAACCGCATCTCAATCCGAAATACAGTGTGACTGGTATGGATAAAAGTGTCTGATATCAGTTTGAAATTGACATTAACATTAGAAAAAAACACTAATGACATACCGAATACCAAGAAAACACGTTCGTATTTTTTTGATACTTTAGGAAAACAATCCATGAGTCATTTTTGACATGTAAAAATCGATCGAACCTCAATCCGACGCACGGTGTGACCGGTATGGCTAAAAGTGTCTGATATCAATTTGAAATTGACATAAAAATTAGAAAACAACACAAGTGACATACGAAAAACTGAGAAAACACATTAGGATTGTTTTTATACTTTACGACAACGATCCATGAGTCATTTGTGACATGTAAGAATCGACCGATCCTCAATCTGACACATGATGTGATCGGTATGGCTAAAAGAATCTGATATCTGTTTGAAATTGACATTAACATTAGAAAACAACACAAGTGACAAACGAAATACCAAGAAAACGTGTTCGGATTGTATTGATACTTTAGGAAAACGATCCATGAGTCATTTGTGAGGTGTAAGAATCAACCACACCTCAATCCGACGCACATTTTGACCAATATGGCTAAAAGTGTATGATATCAAATTGAAATTGACATTACCATTAGAAAACAACACTACTGACATACGAAATACCGAGAAAACACGTTCGGATTGTTTTGATACTTTAGGACAACTATCCATGAGTCATTTTTTATGTGTAAGAATCGACCACACCTCAATCTGATGCACGGTGTGACCAGTATGGCTAAAAGTGTCTGATATCAGTTTGAAATTGACATAAACTTTAGAAAACAACACAAGTGACATAAGGAAAACTGAGCAAACGTGTTCTGATAGTTTTGATACTTTAGGAAAACAATCCATGATTCATTTTTGACATGTAAAAATTTACTTCACCTCAATACGATGCACGATGTGACCGGTATGGATAAAAGTGTTTGATATCAGTTTGAAATTGACATTAACTTTAGAAAACAACACTACTGACATATTAAATACCAATAAAATGCATTCGGATTGTTTTTTTAGTATAGGAAAACGATCCATGAGTAATTTTTGATGTGTACGAATTGACCGTACCTCAATCCGACACATAGTGTGACCGGTATGGCTAAAAGTGTCTGATATCAGTTTCAAATTGACATAAACTTTAGAAAACAACACTGCTGACAAACATAATTCCAAGAAAACATGTTCGGATTATTTTGATACATTAGGAAAATGATCTATGAGTCATTTGTGATGTACACGAATTGACCACACCTTAATCCGACGCACGGTGTGACGGGTATGGCTAAACGTGTCTGATATCAGTTTCAAATTGACATAAAATTTAGAAAACAAAACTTCTGACATACAGAATACCGAGAAAACGCGTTCGGATTTTTTTGATACGATAGGAAAACAATAAATGAGTCATTTTTGATGTGTACGAATAAACTGCACCTCAATCCGATTAACAGTGTGACCGGTATGGATAAAAGTGTCTGATATCAGTTACAAATTGACATAAACTTTAGAAAACAACACTACTGACATATGTAATACTAAGTAAACACGTTCAGATTGTTTTTATACCTTAGGAAAATGATCCATGAGTCATTTGTGACATGTATGAATTGAATGAATCTTAATATGATGCATGGTGTGACCGGTATGGCTAAAAGTGTCTGATATCAGTTTTAAATTGACATAAACATTAGAAAACAACACTACCGACATACGGAATACCAAGAAAATGAATTCGGATTGTTTTGATACTTTAGGAAAATGATCCATTAGTCATTTGTGATGTGTACGAATCGACCACACCTCAATATGATGCATAGTGAGACCGGTTTGGCTAAAAGTGTCTGATATCAGTTTGAAATTGACATTAACATTAGAAAACAAAACCACTGACATACGGAATACCAAGAAAACATGTTCGGATTGTTTTGATACTTTAGGAAAATGATCCATGAGTCATTTTTGACGTGTATGAATTGAGCACACCTTAATCTAACACATGGTGTGACTGGTAAATATTTTCATTAGATAAAAAATCAGTATTTATTAAATGAGATAAATCATCAAAAAACATATTAATTTTACATTATTACCTTTCATTGTAATTAGAATGAAAACATTTGAGTTTATCATTTCAATATTTTAGTTTTACATTTCCATATTAATATATTCTTTCATATTAATGTTTTAATTTATTTCATTATTGTATTACTAACATAATATTTGTTTTATTATATAGGTGAATTTTTTCTTTGAGTTAGGATTCTTTGTTCGGCAACAAATACCGTGGACGACAATTTTTGAGAGTGGATCACGGATATCAAAGGAAGAAACATTAATTTTTATAACTGTTGTTGGATAATTATAATTGTAACCATGTAAAATATTTCTTGAAATGTATATAGGAGTGTGTTTTTTTATATTCATGATGTTATGTAAATGTATATAGCATTTTTGGTCAAAATATTGTGTGCGGGTGCTATTTTGTGCAGGTGTGCAGGTGCTGGTTCTGCAAGTGCAGGGGAAGGTTCCTTTATCAGTGATTTTTTGGGTACTGATAAAGGGCACCTTTAACAGCGCTAAAATAACACTGATAAAGGGACTTATTATCAGCGCTGATAAAGGCACCCCTTTATTAGCACTAGAAAAGCGCTTTTAATGCTGACGTAGATAAAGGGGGTCAAATTAATCAGTGCTTTTCAGAGCGCTGATAAAGGGGACCCCCCCCTTTATCTACACTGGCATTAACAACACTTTTCTAGCACTATTAATACCATTTTTTAGCACTGATAAAAGGCCAAGTTGTAGTAGTGATATTTTAACAACATGATATTAAACTATATGAAAAATTTCTTTACTTCATGAGGTTAAATTTCATGAGAATTATTACCTTGCTAATGAATCATTGCACATGAGACAGATCTATGAAAAATAAGGATGAAATACCACCGTCCTTATGTGAGATTTATCTTCACATAAAGTATATATTCATCTAAGAACTATGTGTGGATTGATTCCTTCCATCATAGGATACATGGTGATCATGAACCTCCAATCTTGGTCCTAATCTCAATACCCATTTTATTTCACATTGGGTGATCCTCATCCTTACCGCATGATGTTAAACCACATGGAATATATCCTTACTATATTATGTAAACCAATATGGATGCGCAATGTTACTAACCTTTCATATCAGGTGACCCACATCCTCACCAAAATGGGTTAAACTACACAACTGATATCTTTTCTACATAACATTAAAATGTACATGTTTTCTAGATCTATGTATGTCTTGATTATCATTTTCAATGAGATATATAAGGATTCCCAGATCCCATATCTTGGTCTAGCCACCACATGATACATAATTACCATGTTTTATCCTTAATTCCCACTTCATTGTTAGAGGAAAACTTTCCATTACTTGTTTCTCACACTGATCATAGCTCATGTGAGCTTATGAATTTTATTAATACTTCCCTACAAAAACAAGGCATAATTTCTCATGAGAGGATCATAGGGGTCTTGAATGCAATACCCTGTGATGCATTCCATGAGTCCTTGCCACATGATGTTAAATTTCATGATTTATGTCTTTTTCAAAACATATCATTGCACATTCTTATGGACCTTGCTTGAGTGGATCACTATTGTTGTTTATTGGTCTCCTACCACACCTCCAATAAAGAACTACATGTGACATGATTCCTAAAATCACATGATATGTAGTGATGACCCAATATCCAACACTCGGTCTAATAAAAACAAATAAACATAAAAATACCCCTCCATGTGTATATGTCAGAATTGTGTAAGAATATTTTTTATCAAGAAATATGTGTTGTTTGATTCCTATTACTGAGGGATACATAGGGATTCCCATATTTCCATCCTTAATTGGGTCCTTCTAAAATACCTTTTTTCAGGTTGGGAATCTATTTTCTTTTCCACATGATGTTAAATTGCACGGTTCCTCAAGAACTACGTGTGTCTTGATTCCCGTCATCATAGGATATAAAGTAACACCCAGATATCCAAACCACATCCCAACTACAATAATAATTGGAAACAATGTACACATCTATATATGGGTCCTACTTGCGTAGAGAGTTTCCCATTCAAGAACTACATAGGGCTTGATTCCTATCATCACAAGATATCTAGTTATTTCTGAATATCTAATCACGGGCCCAGATACAACAACTGATAAAAAGAATACACCCCAACTTCATAGGTATTTATCCATACAATACCATCTTTCCTATGTGCAAGTTAGATCTACATGCATCCTTCTTGTGCATGTAATATTTCTTTCACATTTTTTTCATGTTAGTTTCCACATCTTTACTGCATGAAAATGAAACTACAAAGAAAACGTATTGGTTGCATGAAATTAAAACTGTTTAACAAATAAATCCTTACCACATGATGTTAATCTATAATAAAAATTCCCATAAAACATGCTATTAAACTTCACAAAAGAAAGTAAATTCCTACTACATGATGCTAACTATGAATACCATCATTTATTATCATCTTTTATAAAAGGACCACAATTGCCCTAAACCAAATCTATGACAATAAAATGAGAATTCATGAACCTCTAGATAATAAAAAAGTAATGTATTGTAAATTGAAATAAAAAGGGGGAAAATACACACCCAACTAGAAATGTTTCCTAAACTAACAAAAAACTGGAAAAGTACACAGTTGAAGAGAACCCCAATCCTTAAACCAAATCTATGACAAAAAATATGTATCCCAAACACCCAATATTGTTAATATTATCTGTATTCATGGTGAACCTACCCATCATCTTCAAAATAGAAAACATGTTCTAGCAAATACCATGTAGGGGTGAGTATAAACATACATGTTAGGATGCCTTGAAAGCTAAGGGGGGAGAATTAAGAGATACAAGAGGAAGAGAGAGACATCAGGTAGCACAAGGTAGAGTGAAAGAGTATAGCTAAAACAATAGAGAGTGTATGTAAGCTCGTCCAACCAAAATAGGCTAAACACGGTGCGTAAAAAAACTACCCATTGAGCCTTTTCCACCTATAGGAGGATAGTAAACTCATCCAACTATAAGAATCTAGAAATAGAAAGCACATGGAATACCCTGTGCATCTTCATCTCTCCTAGAAGGAGAGTGTCCAAATCTAAGGAGTGGATATAGAAGAAGGATATATATATATCTATATATGTGTGTGTGTGTGTGTATATATATATATACATGCTCAGTCAAAATAATCCCAAATAAGAGTGTAAGGTGATATCCATCTCATAACTTAGCCTAAGAAGAAGAGTATACAATAGTTTCAAAAGTCCAACAATGATGCCCAACATCCCATGCATCTAACCTGAACACACAAGTATAAGGAAATCATTAAAAACACCTTTATACTATCCACTTTGGGTGACATTGACTTGACCACATGGTTTTGGTCACATCTCAAAAACATGTCTCAGTGGGAAAAGTGGTTCTCTTTCTCATGAGTCCAAAGCTACATCAACCCACATCTTGTTAGTATGCCACATAGTCAAGGGACACAATTTCTAGGTAGAGTACCCAAGCCCTAATTCAACAGTATGGTTCCACTATGATAGTTGATAGAGGACCCATGCCCATCCTAGTTGGAAGATTCCACTCTGATGGTCGAGGACCCTTGCTCAGCCCAGCAGGAGGGTTCCACTCTGAGTCAATGAGGACCCATGACCAACCTAGATGGAGGGTTACACTATAATATTTTTTGAGGACCTGGGCCCATCCCAATTAGAGGTTCCCACCTAGTAGTCTTTATAGGACCCATGCCAGCCTGGCGGGGGGGTTCCACTATATAAGACATCGATGACCGAAGCCCAGCCCAGCTAGAGGGTTCCACTTGGGAGTCTACATCTAGTCATCCTTCCTAATTAATATCTTCATTGGAGTTTCCTTAGAAGGTATTTTGTTTTTCAAATTTCATATAATATCTTTAAATTCAAAATTGAGGACACCATCACATTCTATGTGAAAAAACACTAAGGATAGGCTACTCATGGGCCAAAATATGACTTCAAACAAAAGAGATACAAAAGGTCAAAGTTTTTTAAAAAGGAAACTTGGGGTACACAATATGTGAGGGGACCCACACAGAGTGTGGCCTTAATCCACAGCCTAGCCATATTCCTAGCTAGAACACAAATTCATCTCACGTAGTAGTAAATTACATGTATTTTAGTTACATGGTGTGTCCTCACTAACCACGACCAAGGTCGTGTGCTGCATGTTGTGTTTGTGTACCAGAGTACACCTACGTGTACCAGAACCCGTGTATCTTCACATGGGTTTCCAACTGTGTGACTCTTCATGTGGGTTGTACAATAGGGAATGGGTCCACAAAATGTTAGGTGGACTACACACCATGTTCCCCTTATGATTTATTTAACCCTAACTGGCACCGCGGGAGGGGCTAAACACCATGTGTTCTTCACTGAACACGACGTGTAGTCAATTTTTCACCAAAAAACTCATATATGACTTTCATGATTTAATTTTTCAATGTTGATTCGATTCCAATGTCCAATATTCCAAAAAAGAGTGGATCTGACCATGAATTATGGATCTAGGTCGTCGTTCACTAGAAAACAGCCTTCAGTCACCGTCGAGGGTTCCACTGCTCATTCTGTATGTCACTGCACCTATGATCATCATGTTTTTGATGTCTAATCAATATATCAGTCTTACTCACCTCATAAAAATCCTGGATATATTTCTTTTTCATCGATCCATTCTTAATTTATCTATCTATCATGATTTTGGGTGTTTAATCAAGTTAGGTACAACCCAAAAACTATCAAATCGAGACCGAGGGGATCCAATCGGTGAATAACGTGAAGTAAAAGGGGATGAAAGCACCAAAAACCAAGGTTTAAACATCACTAGACAAGACTTGTTGGCCAGTAATCGAGAATAGGGATTCCAGAGTTAGAATACAATGAATAAACTAAGTAATTTCTATACATGGGAACATGTAGAGTCTACAACCAGCGCATATTCAAAAAAATGGGGGTGGATATACTCAATCATATAATATAAGGGAATAAAAACACAAAAATCTAAGTCCTAACATGATTACAGATTGATCTTCACTGAAGAATGCATTTTCCAACGATTTGGAAGTAGCTATCGCATTCACTGCATCCAGATATGATTCGATTCAGAGTTTCTTAATCATTCATCGTAATCTTCCAACGAAAGGGAAAGGAGAGAACTCCCTAGATATTTCAAAAATTATGAGGCTAACCCTAATTTGGTTACCATAAATATATATTTATAAAAATTAATTTAGGTTAAAATTAATTAATCGACTTAAACACACTACCTATGAGCGAGAGGTCTGAACGTCCTGCTTTGACTCATTTTATGTCGCGCCTAAGGTAAAAACCATGTTCTTGACTCATCCATGGTCTCAGATTTCTAATCAGATCAACTATTTATGATTTATCCCATTTTCTTTAAGAATCCGTGTGCACAAAATATAAAATATATTTAATATTTTTATAAAATTAATTTCGGGCACACTAGGCCCTTTAATCAAACGTATTCTTAGCTCATAGCTCTTGAAATATATATAAGAATATTTTAAAGTCTTACAAGGAAAAATTAGGTCTATACATCATTCACCCTTAAATATTTTTGTAACCTAAAAAAAACTTGGAATAAAATTAGGATACGGAGCCTGCACTTGGATCTCCTACTCCCAGGAACTCTCATACACATTTCTATATTACCATAACACACGTACAAAAGGAATGGTCCATTCACAAAGGGTCCATTACTATAGATCCTTGATCACCATCAGGTGCTATGAAAAGGTGGATCCATCCTTTATTTCTAGCTCTCCCCAGTAGATGACATGAATGAGGTCATGCACATATCTCCTCAGCTGCAAAACATGGAAGACATCATGAATCCACTCCATCTGTGGGGTTAGGGAGAGGATATAGGAAACCCCTATAACCCTTTGTATGATCTCAAATCGATCAATGAACCTCGAGGATAGCTTGCCTCCCTAGCCGAACCTCTGTAGTCCTCATCATGGGAAGATTCGTAAGATAACATGGTCTTCCTAATCTAACTCCAAGGGCCTATAATGATGATCTGCGTAATATTTTGGTCTTCTCTAGGCTTTCCTCATCCAATCACATATGACCTTCACCTTCTCTATTGTCTCCTACAACAACTCTAGGCCCACAAGAGATGACTTTCCAATCTCTATCCAGCATAAGGGTGGCCTGCAGGCTCTCCTGTAAAAGGCCATAAAAGGTACCATGCCAATGGTATAGTGATAACTATTTTTGTATGCAAACTCTACCGAGGGTAGGTGATACACCAAGCTATAACTGAAGTCCAAAACACAATCCAGTAGCATATCCTCCAGCACCTAGATAGTGTGCTCGGTCTGCCCAATGGTCTAGGGGTGAAAGGATGTACTCATCCATAATTGGGTCCTAAATTCCTCCTAAAGACCTCTACAAAATCATGATGTAAATTTTGCATCATGATTATATACAATCTTCGACAACACCCCGTGAAGGTGAACAATCTCCCATACGTACAACTTCCCCAAACTCTCCACCGAACTCTACTCCCTGATGACTAGGAAGTGAGCCAACTTCATGAGTCAGTCAACTAGCACCTAGTTGGCATCATGACCATTCAAAGTGTGCAGAAGTCCTATGAAAAAATCCATGGATATGTGATCCCATTTCCTCTTTGGGATCTCAAGGGGCTATGACAAACCATCCAAAACTTAGTGTTCATCTTTCAACTACAGATAGGTGAGGGAACGACAGATCAACTCAACTATGCTTCATCTCAAGCCGGTCCAAAAAAATGTTGTTAAAGGTATATGTACATATTCCACACACCAGGATGTAAAATTAATGAATAATTGTAGAACCCCCACATCACTTCCTCCCATAACATGACTGGAACCACTGTTCTCCCATGGAACAAGATGATGTGATTTGATCCTTCAAAATATCTATATGGTGAGTCTCCTGTGGATATATAATCACATAAGTCATCACAGTCAATGTCTCCCAGTTGAGACTCTCTCACAAGCTCAAGAAGTGAAGGATTAAATACCATTAACTAAAGAAAAGTTTTATCCTATTGCTATACCAGGGTCAGTTATAGGGAAGCTAAATACTCTGAAGCTTCTTACAAAAAGTGAGTGTTGGAATTCCTTCTAAGGGAATATGCTACAACATTTACCTTCCTTGGAGTTTAGACTATCTCAGAGTTACAGTCCTATATAAACTTCAAACATTGACACTGCCTTAGGTTCAGGTCCCTCTAGGTGAATACATACCAGAGACTCTGGTGGTTTGAGTAAACCACAATGTGCCCCCAGAAGTTAGTGCCTCCATATCCGCCAGGTGAAAACTACCACTGCCATGTCTAGGTTGTGATTATCTTAGTTATTCTCATGGGGTATCAACTACCTCAACCAATATGTGATAGCTTCCAGTTTCTTCATCAACATGAAAGTAAAAACAACTCATGAGGCATCACAATAAACTATGAAATCAACTCCTTTATCCAGTAGTCTCAAAATTTGAGCACTCAACAATCTCTACCTCAACACCTAAAAGTCCATCTGGAACTACTCATACCAGGTAAATGACTCCCCATTCCATGTCAGGGGTGGTCAAAGGGGCTGTGATTCTACAGAATTCTACCACAAACCTCCTATAGTAAACTGTCAAGAAAAAAAATCTACACACCTCTAACATGTTTTTGGGTGGCTAACAAGAAATTACTACTTTGATCTTAATTATATCCATGACTAAGACTTGTTCAAAAATGAAATTCCCCATAAATTTAACCGCATGAATCCAGAACTAGAACTTTGAGAGATTTCCATAAAACTAGTTCTCTCAAATAAGGTTAAGAACTATCCTCAATTTCCTGTATACTCATCCTATAGTGTAGAGTAAATGATTATGTCATTGTTAAAGAAAAAAAACTAGTTGAAGTATGGTTAGAAGACCTGGTTAACAGAATCCATAAAAATGGCAGGGGAATTCATCACACCAAAGGGTATCACTAGGAACTCACAGTGTTTTTAGTGACATTGGAATTCCAATATTGGAATATCATCCACACGAACCTGCAACTGGTGTTAGACAGACCTAAGATTGATCTTGGAGAACCATTTTGTGACTCACAATTGATGAAATAGGTCAGAAAGTTTAAACAAGGGGTACTTATTCTTTATTTTGGATTTGTTTATGTAATGATAATTCATATAATTCCATAAGATCACATCCACTTTTTTCACAAACATGATTAGAGCTACCCAGGGGGGCCCACTGGGTCTGACGAAAGCTTTCTTACTAAGGTCCTCAAAATATAACCATAGATACCATAGCTCAGTAAGTTCCATCTGATATGCTTCCCAAGATATCATAGAGGTGTTAGGATGCAAATTGATGAAAAACTCCATCTCCTTCCTCAAAGGGAGTCCCAAAATGTCATCAGAGAGGAATTCTATATAATCCTCCCCCACTGAAGGAACCCAGATGCCTGAATATCCAACTAAAAAAAGGCCATACTTTCTAGCTGATTGGTAATGGGATACAACCTTTTATTCATAGAACCCCCTTTCCCTTTCATAAGATCTCTTTCACAAGAAGAAGAGAATATCATCCCTTCCGCACAGAGGCATATCACTTGTCTGTGGTGATAGTCAATCTAGTCATGGACCATGGAAATCCAATCCATACCCAAGATTACTTCATAGGGTTTCATTGTGATGACCAAAAGGTCCCATGTGAAACTCTCTTGTCCAAGAGATAGCTCACACTGTTGACAGATGAAAGATACAGAAGAAATGATCCCTATGGGAACCTCAAGAATAAGTTTATGTGATAATGTCTCAATTGGGAGCTTCAAATCTCACACCAAGAGTCAAGAGATGATGGAATGATTGAAAAATATGTCTACCAATACTATGTAAAGAGTATAATAAACAAATAGCACATGTTAAATTATCTTGTGAATTGTAGGTTCATAAGCCTCCAAAGCCTGCAGCTGTCTGCAACCCTAACCGCCAACTCCCGAATCATGACGTGGGATGCCTGGTGGTGGTAAGGGAAGGGAATAATAATATATTCCACCATAAATCCTTCTCCTCTTTCATCTCTTCCTCCATAGGGACCACCCTGTTAATGCCTAAGAGATCCTTGATCACGACACTTCCCCTACCATGGTGGTTCTTTAGCCATCTACTTGGGATGCTCTCCATGCCTAGTAAGGGAGTCTTATGCCCTGTGACCTCCCCCATCATAAGTAAAATACCACCCCTATATGAGCTACCATGATGATACATGATAACTCTTAACATGCTCCTAAGTCTTATCATGTAAGGATATCTTATGCTGAGATCCTGGCACCTAACGTCTGCTAGCTATTGCAGATGATTTGGCTCTGTGGCGCCCACTACCAGCTCCAGCTATCTAGAGCCCCTATAAAAAGAAACTATCTATCATTAGTACCCACTCCAACACCCTAAAATAGGTGGGGATTCATAAAGTCACACCACTGGCTCATATCTACCTACAGAGTCCCTTCTCAAACTTCCATGCTTAAAAGTTGTTGTCTCAAATCTTGTCGAGAGAGTACCATGTAAGGTTTGTGAACATCGCCAATTAATCATCCACTATCTTCCCTCCTTTATTTAACTCTAAAAGATCATAGATACAGATTGAGCATAAGAAATAGGTGTAGTACTCCTCACATAAAAGATGCTGGAAGTTATCCCATGATAGTGTTAACTCATCGTGCATCTATGTAACTAGGATCCAACAATGCCCAAATGGTTATTGGGAAAAGATTGCTTCTGATTTCACCATCTAATCCATTGGGGTCTCAACAAGCCTAAAGATATAGACCACCGAATCTATCCAATCGTCTGATGCTTGTGAATATGGCTGACCACAGAACACCAGTGGTCTCTGATGCTAGAACTCATGAAGTGTGCTAAGCCTACGCAATACCTGAGCCTGCTATGTTGGGATGATACGCTACTTGATAAGTGGAGGTATTTTTATCTGCCCTACTGGGGTAAGGGGGTTATGGGATAGACCCTAAATAGAATCCTCATCTCCTATAGGATATTCATTCTGAACCAGAGATGGTATCCTGGCTAGCTATCATCACAGAGGCATCCTAAAAGTTATCAAGAATACAATGGGAAGTTGACTCAATAAGGATAGTGAAATAATCAATCCTATATGATGAATGTACCATTAATCCCTTCAACAAATGTCTAGGCATGCCAAGATTACAACCAAGCAGTCAAGGTCTCAATGAATGGCTATGTCGGCCGCCACACCATCACTAGATTTCCCATCCTGAGAGCCGCACTCAAGACACCTCAAAACTATTTCCCTAAACCAACCAATCGTAGTTAGGGGATACTTCAAAACAATGTACCATGGAATAACTTACTCTCATACCAATCTATCACGACCCAACCCATGATGGGGCTTGAGCTAAAAATACCCCAATCCCGCATCCACATGCCAAAAGGTAGCGACATGCATAGAAGGCACAAAAAAATCGGGGAGGCCTTTTCATAAGTATATGTATGCACACACACAACCATCTTGAAGAAAAATCACAGAGAAAAATTTTAAAAGATGAAAAACTACTACAAAATAGACCAATCATGCACGGACCTATAGAAAGTAAAAAATACGGTAGTGTAAAATGAAAGGAAAAGGGAAAAAATAAACTCCCAACTAGAAATGTGTTCCAACTTGACATAAAACTAGAAAAGTAAATAGATAAAGAGAGCCTTGATCCTAAATCCCAAGCTACGACCACCATACACGGTCCAAGAACCCAATATCCCTAAGCTCTTTTGTAGTCATATTCAACATATCTATTGTCTTCATAAGACATGACACGTGTAGGCAAAGCCCATATAGGGGTGAGTATAAACATACCCAATAGGACACCCCTAAAGTTCAGGGGGATTAAAAAGAGATACAAGAGGAAGATAAAGAGAGTAGATAACATGAATTATAGTGAAAGAGTACATATCAACCCAACAAAGACTGTAAGTAAGCTCATAAATCACAAGAGGATAAACATAGTGAGAAAACAAACTACCCGTCGATCCATTTACACTTATAACAGAAGATTAAACTCACTCAACCATTATAAGTAAGACACAGAAAGCATGTGGAATACCCATAATGTCTTCGCCTCTCTTGGAAATACAATGTCCAAATCCAAGGAGTGGATATATAAGAAAGATATATATATATATTCTCAATAAAAAAAGACCAAATGAGAGTGTAATGGGATCTCCATCTCAAAACTCATCCCAAGAATAAGAATATCCAACAGTTTAAAAAGTAAAAAAAATATGCCCAACACCCCACTTTTTTGACCTAAACACATAAGTCTAAGGAAATATTTCACCACACCTTGATACTATTTGATTTGGGAGAAACTGAATTGCCCACATTGTTTTGGTCACATCTCAAAAATGAGTCTCGGTGGGGAATGTGTTCCACCTTTTCATGAGTCCAAAGATACGTCAAACCACATATCATCACTATTCCGTAGAGTAAAGGGTCACAATTTCTAGTTATAGGACCCATGCCCTGGTATAATAGCAGGGTTATACTCTAATAGTCGATGGAGGACCCTTGCCCAACCCAGTTGAAGGGTTCCACTCTGATGGTAAAGGACCCATGCCTATCCTAGATAGATGGTTCCACTCAAATTCAAAGAGAACCCATGCCCTAATAACACAGGAGGGTTCCAATCAGGAAGTCAAGGACCCATGGCCATTCCAACTGGAGGGTTCTACTCTAATAGTCATCGAGGACCTATGCCCATCACAACTATAGGGTTCCACTAGAGAGTCTGTAGAGGACCCATTCCCAATTTGGATGGAGGGTTGCACTCTAGAATCCGTTGAGGACCCATGAACATCCTAGCTATAGGGTTATACTCAGGTGTCTTCATATGATTCTACCATATCACCGTCGTCATTGAGGTTTCCTTAGAGGGTTTTAGGCCTAAAACATTTCACATCCTATCTATAAAGCCACAACAGAGGTCATAATTGAATTATATGTGTAAAAACACTTAGAATAGTATACTCATAGGCCAAAATACAACTTTAAATGAAGGAGATATAGAGGTTTTAAGTTTCCTAAAAAGAAAACTATGGGTACATAGCATGATAGGGGACCCATGCAGCGTGTTACCCTACTTCACAGCCTGGTCGTGTCCTTGGAAAACACATGAATTCATACCATTTAGTAGTACATATTGTGTTTGTGGAATACATGGTGTGTCTTGGATAACTGGGATCAAGATCGTGTGTTGAATGTCATGTCCATGTACCGAAGTACCTAGGTGTGTACCATAACTCATGTATCTTCACACGAGTTCTCATCCATGTGAGTCTCCACACAAGTTTTCCAATAGATAAGGGGTACACGGTGTGTGAGGGTGACTATAGGTAGTGTTCTCATTATCATTTCTAAAACCCTAGAAGCCGTCGCGGGAGGGGCTACAAACCGTGTGTTCTTCGTTGAATACGACATATAGTTCGGTATTTACTATAAAACTCAGATATGACTTATATGATTTATCATGTCAATACTTCTTTGATTCAAACCTCTAATATACCTGAAAATAGTGGATCTAACTGTGAATCATAGATTGAGGCTATTGTTTTCCAGAAAACGGCCTCCAGTCATAGTTTAGGGTGTTTTCGCTCGTTTTGCATACCGCAACGCCACTAATCATTACGTTCTTGATTTTTAATCAAAAGATCTATAATCCTTGAATCAAAAAGATATTTGATCTATGCGTTTCTCATTAATATATTTATATTTCATCTTTCCATCATGATTTCAGGGGTTTGATTGAGCTCAGTATGACATGAAAAATTCAAACTGAGACCGTGAGGATCCAATTGGTGAAGAACATTGAGCAACATTGGAGAAAATCACCAAAAAACAAGGTTTAAACATAGTTAGATAATATTTCTTGGACAATGATTGAGAATAGGTATTTTAGAGTTAAAAGTTAGTGAAAAAACCAAGTAATTTTTGTATGTGGGTACAACCAAGTCTATAACTGAAGAAGATCCAAAAAAGGGGTGGATGTACTCAATGGTTTAATATAATGGAATAAAAACACTAAAGGACAAGTCCAACCCTAATTATTGATCAATCATCACTGAAGAACATGTTTTCCAATGATCTGAAAGGTGCCTCCATGTTAAATTTGTCATTATCTGATCAGATTCAGATATCTGTTATCGTTTTTCATAATCCACCAACAAAAGGGGAAGGAGAACTGCGACCAAAGATTATAGAAATTATGAGGCTAACCTTAGATATGTTTCTATAATGATATATTTATAATATTTCATTTATGATAAAATTAATTAATTAATTAATCAACTAATTAATTAACCCACTTAAATTCACCTCCAACTAATGAGGGGTTCGAACGTCTCGTGCCGACTCATTTTATGCCATTCCTAGGGTAAAAACCACATTTCATACTCAACTGTGGTATCAATTTTCTGATCCGTTCAACCTTTTAAGAGTTATACCATTTTATTTAAGAAGATACATGTGTATAATATAAAATATATTTAATATTTTTATAAAATAAATTCTAGGCACACCGAGCCCTAGAATCAAATTGAGATGAAGTGCCTAGCTCTGTAAATATATGTTGAAATATTTTAATGTCTTATTCGGAAAAAATAGGGTCTTTACATCATCCTTCTAACCCAATAACTTTGGAACATGATTTAAAATCTTCATAACAATCCATCCATGTAGATTGAAGATCCTCATCATTATGTCACTATGTTTTGTATCCTTTCACAAATAAGGAATGTGAAAATTCATTCCTGAAAAATTAATAGCTCACACTTTGTGATTAAAAACCACAGGGAGTATGGATCAAGCTTCACAATTAAGAGATGAACCACCCTAGGGTTCCAAAACCCTTCCCGGATAGCTTTACTCCATAACCAAAAATCATTATATGGATGTTTGAGTCTTCGCAATTCTCTCATGGATCTCAAAAATGAGTGAATATATTTTTTTATTAACCATGTTATCAACACATAAGGGATTTTAAATACCAACTAATGGAATATCCTCATTCAAGAAATGAGATTCAATCCTTGTGAGCCCTAAAAATACCATGGAAGAACCTAGTACATCAGGGTTTTACAGGCCATCCTTGACATGTATGCCCCATCCCATATTTAATGAATCAAAATCTTGGGTTATGACTTATATCAACCATACTTTAACTATCTAGGTGGACCTATCATCACTAGTATTTTTCCATCAACCAATATTCCCACATAAATATTCCATGAACCTTGGAATAGAGAGAAGAAAACTATATTTCACAAAGCTACCAATGCATAAGGGAATTGACCTACCAACCAGAGGAATAACCTCCTTGTAAGAAAGGAGCTATGATCGTCATGATCACCAACAACACTATGAAACAACTCAACACCCTAGGGTGTTTTGGGTCATTCTTGGCATGTATACACCATATTCTATGATCATAGATCAAATACTACTAGTAAGACTCTAAAAATTATGGATTACTAAGGTCTGAGATAAAATAACCTAAACTATATTGATAGAAGGTCCATGATAAAATACCCTAAACTACAACGATATAAGGTCCGTGCTAAAATACCCTAAACTACAGTGATAGAAGGTCCAAGCTAAAAGACCCTAAAACTATATCAAAGAAATGATTTAGTCTAAAATAATGGAAAATAATGTAGGTAACACCATATTCCCTTGGTAAACATCAATATACACTCTCCAATCCCATCATATTTGAAAAATGATACAGAGATCTCCCTATGATACATGTATTCTACCAAATTATACTTCTGTGTATCAGGTGATCTCAAGACAGTTGGATCAGATATATAAGTAAGGAATATCATGTTGGTGAGAATTCATGAGATTTTATCAGTAACAATCTTGTATGATTTAAATATTGAAATTAAGGCATTTAGATTTACTTGATACTATAAAAATGATGGGCATCACTAGCGATTCATATAACATCGGATCAAAAAAAATCATGAACATAATGAATGAAAGAAGAATGGAAAACAACATATAAAGATCAAAATATCTATTCATTTATATCATACTAAAGTGTTAATATACACATTTTGGTGTCTCTCTAAGAATCTCATAACAAATAGAGTGAATATCAATGGTCACACTACAAAAATATTTGACTGGATGAGCTAGAAAAGTCAGAAAGAGTATAGTGAGAAGCATTAATTGAATGATGAAGTGCTTCTTGTCCCACCTCTTCTACTTATAACCAAGGATAGAGAGTATCAACTAATGTAGTTATATATTCAAATCTCTTTTGAGTAGTTTCTAATGAGTATTATGAAGTTGAATGGTTAGACCATAGGTGTTCTATGATTTCCTCATATCTTCATGTTTTCATCGTCTAGGAATCCATATGGGATTTCAATTTAGATATAAACTTGTGACTCGGCTCCAGTTCCTCCAACAAATCCTTCATTTATTTAGAAAGGAGAGCCTTATATTCAAATGCATACACTCCCCTATCATTGGTGGCCAAATATTTCGGAGTTAGGATAATTTATTTCATGATTTTGTATAGTGGCTGTCGATCAAAACCATCCTCTCCCAAGTCATTAAATAACTAATGAGGGAATTACCCTTGGTCATGAAATGTTTCCAAAGGAGTCTCAGTAATCAAGGAATTAATCTACTACCAGATCATCATGCACTATATCTCAGATTTTGTGATTGATGGTATGTGAATTCCAAAAGGAAGAATATCCATATGATATGGTAAGTAAATGGAGAGGAGTATACATATATCCTCCCCTCATCAGAGGCATCACCCATTTCTTGTGAAAAAGGTATGATTTCCTCAATAGATTTAGTCTCTCTTTTAGGATGGTCATCACTAGGATGAGGGTGCTTCTTCGAAGTCTCATCCAAGTCCTGAAATAACTCCATTATTTCTATAGATAGTGGTGTTGGTGAGTGAAATTGATTTTTCACATGAAGAACTAGTCTTCTTAGCACACCACCTAGGTATGATACTACCCAATCCTTGGAATAATCCTGAGTAAGAAAGGTAGGGGTATTATAGGATGAAATAATGACCACCGCATTAGTGTCTTCACATGCTGACATCATCCAAAACTGACAGATGATCCTAAGGTATCTCTCTCCTTGAACACCGACCAAAGGGTGAGGGGTGGACTTTTGGGTGCAGTCCAACTGACAAGTAAATCGATAAGGTGTATATGGATTTCAGACAATCAACTCGTCCATCCTGGATATAAGAACTCCATCCTAAAGGGAGATATTGTATAACCTTTCAAAGCGAGAGTTGCTACCATTGTCAATGATCGACCCATTCAGTGTAGGATAGGGGTGAAATCAAATCTATCATATCGACTCAATACAACTATAACCACATCAAAGCTTAGTGACATATCCACAACCCTAGATATGTTCAGAAACCTGGTAAAAGATAAGTAATTGGGGATACTGGTGGAATTTTAATATTCATAGCAATGGAAATTATCACATATCCATTCAAATAGAAATTATAAAGTACCCCCGATCCTATAGTGGATGTTTCCTTATTTAATATGGCCCAAGAGTTGGTAAATTCATACTAGGGTTGACACCACCTGATTAAAGTGATGTCCCTTTGCTAGTCGCATTTCCATTACCAGCATACTAACCTAGATTCCTAAATACACATCCCCATCTGAGAAAAACCACCTATTCCGGAATATCCCATGAATCCTTCCAGCCTAAGGATCATAAATATCTCCATCTTTACTCAATATCACCATAAATTGTTATCCCCAACTTAAAAAATTGACTAATACGAGCCAACACTATCACAAATTTTCCAAGAAGGGAAAAAATGGGGGTGTATAGTAGTTTGGGTAACCCCACTACAAATAAAAAAGATATTGATCTAGTATTTGAAATAGATAAGTGAGAACATAGTCATATCTTTTATTATCTTTTACTTCCTAATGATGAGCATTTCCCCGAACAAGACTGGAGTCCGTAAAGGGTCATCCCAAACATCTGTGGAAGGAAGGAAATCATCATACATCTCTTTAAAAGGGGGGATCCCACCCATTTTGTGGATATACCATATGAATTTTTCCACCTCACTATGGTATAGATAAAATTATTTGGTTCCATGACACCAAAATCTAACCAGTTCTCGAAGAAGATTAAGTTGGTGATAGATAATAAATTTGGAAATATATACTTCTTCATAAATATGGATAGTATATAACTTATTAGTTCCTAAAAAAAATTACCACTAGCATGAAGATCCCATTTCATGCTCTATTTTTCACTAGGGTTGTTTAGAGAAGAGAAAAATATACTCGAGTAGCTCTGGGTGATGGGATGATGAGTGAAATCATAGTCATCTAGACCCAAAGGAGAGTTTTCCAACATATAAGATAACCCATATGATCAAGTTGTGACTAATAATACATCCTTGGAAACATTCATCTAAGTAAATTCAAGGGAATTTTACACCCATCAATATGGAAGATTGAATTCCAAAGGAGTAATGAAAACATCATCAAGCAAGCCGAATCTGTATAGAGGAATCTGGTGTGAAAAAGGTTATTTTTTCTGCTCAAATGGAATAAGTTGTTTTAGAATATTTTTATCATAATTATAGTAATATCTAGGGTCATCATTACAGTTTATAGAAATCATATCCCTTTGATTAGATGAATAATAGAAAATTTTATGAGATTCAAAATCCATCTGAACAAAATTATGTGGCATATGTCAGAAAGATAAAATAAAATCTTGTCAAAAGCTGTAAACTAGAAGCATCATGCGCATCGCCTGAATCATAAAATGGATTCATGAATCGGATAAAGGGATCATGAATTGACTGACTCCTAAAGATCTCCTTGATCATATAACCCAAAAGTTATCATGAAACCACATGACTCCTTAGAAGACCCATGATCATGTGACCTGGACATGGACAAGAAAGATTCATAATAATAAAATGATCATGTGATAAAACCATTAGATCATGTAAAACCATCCATACAATCTCATCCCCACAAAAAAGTTCAATTTTTATTAAAGATGATTTTGTGGACTAGTTTGAGTAGTCACATGGGAAAAGGAAGTATTGCGAAGTGGTTCTCACAAAATGGGCTTGCAATGAGGTATCACAATGGGTTCTTATGACAAGGTCGTATAAAGAGGTTACATGATGAAAGAAGTGTGCAATGGGTTTGGAGAGTTTATTATCTGGTGAATTAATCCCTCTCTTATCCCTTATTTAGAGGGAATTATTGGTAATACCAAACATCTCTTGACTGACCCAACATCACCCAAGACATAAATTGATGACAACACAAAAACCTCATGCAAGCATTTACCTTCCTCAGAACTGAGCCCCTGTCCCCATGGATGTCGCTCCTAAGGGGGGGGGGGGGTATATTGACACCTTCCAAATGAGCATCAATAAATTAAAAAAAAGAATAAATACCTAAATATGAGTATTATTTTCCCCCCAAAAGGATAGGAAGAGGAAGGTGACCATGATCACACAGATCATGTGAACCCCCAGAAGACATGTAGTCATATGACCAATAGAAGGTAATTTAGTTTGTCATGCACTTCACATAGACTATGGAATATCCCACAGAACCCCTTATAAAATTCCTTTTAATCTTTAGAATGCACCTCAGGAAGTCATTGACTGGTGATGACTACGATATGATCACCCCAATGTCATGAGAATTGTCAACCTATGGACACATAACAAGGAATTAAACAATCCAAGTAAAAGATGGGTAAAATACTCAAAAGGTGGGAGAATCTTGGGATCATGATGCATCATTTATAGGAAGAGTGATTATCTTCTACAATAATCACACAACCTCTTGAGATCCCCAGCCTTTGTAAAAATATGAAAAGGAAATTAAAAGTGAAAAAGTGAAAGCCTATTTTGGTTGTAAATATCATGAGGTGTTCCCCAAGCAGTTCGAAAGACACCAAAAAACCATGGCAATATGTTCTTACCACAACATGAGATTCCACTGGTGTATCACCCTCATCACTCAAAAGACCGTGGACATGTCCAAGAGTTCTTGTGCTCCCCCTTTGGTTCCAATGATAATAAAAAGGTTTTTACCATGATAAATGATCTGACATCACCATAAGACCCTTTTTTTGTCACACAACAGATCACCAATGGGGGAAATGATTGTTCTAAACAAATCTCAAACAAAACCGCAAGGCCCCATACCCTTATAAATTAAACAAGAAAAATAAATAAGGTGAAAGGATGAAGCCTCTTGTAGTCATAAAACTCATGCGATGAACTAGAATAGTCTCTCAAAGACCCTTGAAAATCTGTCATTATCTCTCAAAACGACCCAGAAAAGTCACCTTAGATCATATTGAGGACATTTGATGGGCATCCTGATCTCATGATGGACCTTGGACAAGTTGGTATAATAATATGAAAGTATCTTTGAAAGTATGCATGATTAAGAAAGACCCCATTAATTGGCTATAATACAATAATTGGGGAATTGAAGGGATGATATTGCGGTCAGTACAAATAATGTGACACCCCTAAAATAACCAACGATAGGGCATCATAAGGATAGTGACACCAATTACCTCCACCGACTCCATCTTGGATATGCACAATACACGCCGTGAAAAGTGGTGAATAAACAGGGTGGTGAGGCTTATAAATCCTCCACCCCAGCAAAAAACTTCATCCTTACACAGAGAGATGAAAGATCATATAATCACACCAGTGCACCCTATAATCAAAGAGTATTTCTTGGTTTGTCTGATTTCATGATAAGGAATTTTTTCCATTATGTAAAATCTAAGGAAAAACTGGAGCGATCATAAAACATACATAGACACTTCACATGATCACTCATAGATCACACAGAGGACTTCTAGAGGGTTACACGAAAGACATGCCACATATTTTCTAAAATGTGTGAGACATAAATCAGGTTAACACAGGAAAAAATATAATTAATTTTCAATAAAAGTCTTGAATAAAGAATAAAATAAGGGATACTTATGCGAAGAACATATATGATGATTCTCATACACTTCGTATAAACCACCCAGGTCATGAGACAACACCAATACATGTTTCTCGAATCACATAATTTTATTTTTGTAAACTATTTGGATCATTCAATGTCCTTTGAAAATGTTAGACCAAGTCATATGGTGCCCCCAGGCATGTCACCTGAGTCTTGAGAAACCCTCTGAGCTCCCCATCCAAGCATCAGAATTTCCGCTTGACATATTTTCCAGATCATATGGTGGCACCAATATATGTTAGTAGAGTCTCATGGTAACACTAGAGCATTTTATATTGCACTTTTGATGTCCCTTAGACATGTTTTTCGGCTTTTGTGATGGAACCTGGACAAGTCATCCAGAACATAAAACCCCCTCTAAGACATGTCACACTGACTCTTATGATTTCTTCCAAGTGTGTGAGCTAGTTTTCACGATGACATCAGGGAAAGTTTGATGGATCATGTGATTCCTTCTATATATGTCAGTTGAGATCATATGGTGTATTCCAGGACAACCCATCTAGTTCTTATGATTTCCTCTAGAAAAGTTATCCTTGATCACGCGACAACCTTCGTACATTCCATATCGGTTATATGACGTCGCTCAGAAATGTTAACTAGATCTTATGATTGTCTTTATAAATGTCAGGAATACATACTCCAATATCTCAAGCAAACAATAGAGGCATTTTGAGTGGAAAATCAATGCACGAAAGGTAGAAAATTAGGCTAGGTCAAGCGGGAATCCCATGACTTGATAACCTTGTCTATACTTAGTGTGTAATCCCTAATTAGAAGGGAAATGTCAATGTGTAATACCCAACCAAAGAAAATATGAGGGACCTGATTACTTCCATAACCAAGATATGTAAGATTCCTTCTTAAGGTCTATGCCCAAAATCAAATGGGAACCCACTTCAGCATAATTCCCGCCATGTGTTCAACATTTCAACCACTATGATCCAATAATCCCCATGGGATGATCATTCAACCTCATGCATTAGTGGAATGAGAAGCCAAAAAAAACTATGATAATGTTGATTCCTACTATAACCATGATATTTAGGATTCCTAATTAAGGACCGATCTCTATATTAAATATCCCAAGGTATATCTTAGTTCATAATTTTCGTATCCATATGTAATTAGTATCATTACTTTCTATACCTTGTATATCACACCGATAATAGCTCAAGTGATCTTAGGGAATTGTAACGGTCATATCATTTTCAACATAAATCTACACCTAATAGGGAAACCTCAGTGTGTGAGACTCAATGAGTGGCATGATATGATTATCTCTATATAAGAGAATCTACCTTGTGGACAATCCCTAAGACGTGAGTGAAATATGATAACTCTAATTCTTGCAATAACTAGTACATATAGGATGTATGCTCGGGGATCGATATTGAATACCAGGTGCCTAAGATCCCACACATATATCCTTTCTTCATGCTGAAAAACTACATGGGTTTAATGAAATACATTGGTTTTGATTCCTACTATAAATAGGATATGAATGACACCTCATAATGGATCAATATCCTCCTCAGAATATTAACCACCTCCCCATATGGAAAAATATAATAAAGTGCCTAGTTATGCGGCTTCATCATATAAGAAACTACTCTTTACTAGGAAATGTATGAATAACCTCAGATACATATAGATGGATTTACTAATGACATACCCTTCTTATTCATATAAAAGGGTTTGGCCTATGATTATTTGGTTAGGTTAATAGGACCCATATTAGGATTAGTAATAGATTCATGAACATATCAGAAAAATATAATAGAGTCCCGAGTAGGAAAAAATTCCCCCCAAAAGGATGAAGTGATCCCAAAATCCCATACTTTCAACTAATGTGACTTTCTAAGAATCATTGGTTCTGAAACCCCAACTGACCTCCTTCCTTGGGAAACTAGTTCTTTACCCAATTATGGATGTGGAAACCATCGTTTCATTCTGAGGAAGGTTGAAAGATAGGGATTCGGGTGTGGATGATTATGAATAACATTGAACCCCCCATAATCAATCCCCTTAACAAAATCCTTCCACATCTCTCCATAAGAATAAATATGGTGAACTTGATGTGAACTTATTGAATCACGAAATCTCTTTCAAAACATGAAAAAGGATAGATTTCCCAATTCTCATCAAACCATTTTGTTTTATTAATACGGGTTCTCAGTCATCATCTTTTCTGAGGAAACAGGTGTAGATGCCACAAAATTTATAGAAATATTAAAATTCATCCAAGTTCTCTCTTCATCAATGTTTTATTACTATTTTATAGAGGTTCCAATATTTCCAGAACCACTAAAAACAAAATCCTCCTCTTCAATGGAATGAGACTCTACTACAGTGCATAGAATACAGTTGAGTCTCATATACAGTGTGGAATCTTATGTCGTGGTGTATTCTTACCTACTATTGAGTAATAATAAGATTTATAGTGTGGAAACCTACCATTTCCTTATACAACATCTCCACTTCACCACTCGATTCTCTGAATCTTCTTCCATCATGAACTGTATTCATGATATATAAACACTAAAGACATTTTACAAGGCATTATCTGACTTTATTAGAATATTATTTATGCATTGATAACAAAATCCAACACACTCAATCAATTCATTTTCACCATTATCCAACCTCATAAAAAAATAACAACCATCAAAGAACCTCTTAGGCTCAACCGATTAATCAAGTCCCTTATATTGATCATTTTCATACATAATTACCTTCTATTAAGCCAAATTTTAAAACTAATTCAGATAAATATAAAATTATAAAACCTAGAAAGTAGGTAAACTTTTTGGAAACCTCAATTTTATAGATCCATAGATAATTCTCACTTAAGTAACACTAATGACACATATATAAAAATCTATGTTGTGTACATTAAGTGGGTAAATAATAATACAATTCCACAAAATTATATCCTATGAGTGATTAGTTATACCTCTATAAAACTGATTTTAGTAATAATGATCTTAACATATCGCCAAATCCCAACATGATGATCATCAATCAGGGATAACTAAGTTATAAAAGTATTATAGGGGTTTTTATCATATAATCTCTAATGATATATAAGAAAACATAAATGAATGATAATGTATTTTAATTAATACACATTACATGATAAGACATTTCCCTAAGACAAAAAACATGACATAATTTAGGGAATAAGAACTAATAATATTCTATTTTCATTTAATATAGTCACCCATGAATCTAATACCAATATAAATGGTGTATCATTTACAATTTCATTGAATAAGAGAATTTATTAGAGGGTCAAAAATATTATTCTCTATAAGAAATCAAAACATATTAATATCTCCCTTATTAATAATTTATCGAATGAGATAAAACCGATAAAGAATATGTTTGGATCGCTAGTGAGAATTGTGTTCCTTAGAATGTACAACTACTCTACTATTATCATAGTAGAGTTCAATTTGATGCATGATTATTGTGATAAACCCATGTTCATTAATGAATTTATTTATCTTAACAACTTCTTTAACCACATTAGATGTTGTGATATATTCAAATTCTATTATAGAATCAGTATCAGTTGGTTACTCAAAACTTTTCTAGCTTATAACTCTGCTATTAAGAAAAAAATGAAAATACTGATTGAGATATAAAGTTATCTTTTTTAGTTTGGAATCTATCATTAGTTTAACCCTTTATGATGAGCTAATTGTCACCACCAAAGACTAATAACACATCCTTAGTTCTTGTCAAGTACTTAAGGATATTATTTATGACTACCAAATAAAATTTACTAGGATTCTATTAGAATCAAATCATTATACATAATGAATAAGATACATTAGGATGAGTACACAATATATGACACATGATTGATATCACTTCCAAAGTATAAGGAATATTACTTATGAATTATTATTCTTCAACATATATTGTAACTGGAAGGTTTTGTGTTGGATTTTTTTGGTAACAATTGTTGGATTTGTTGATAATGAAAGAAGGTTGATACTAGAAGACTTGAATCTTAGAGATTATTGGACAATGATGGTTTCTATACATGGGAACGACACAGGGTGAAGTTGGAGTGACATTGATAAATAAGAAAGTGATGGTTGAGGATGATCATGAAATATTTGATGAAGAAATATTGGATCTGATATTATGGTTATATAGAGAAAGGATACACCATGATAGTTTTACACATCAAGGACATGGAAAGTGAATAATGGACATAGATTTCTTTGGATTTGGTAAAGGTAAACATATTTTATTATATTCTATTAAGGAATTAAAACAAGAAGCTTAAACATCATCATTTGGGGAAGAATGGAAGTGTTTTTGTGAAGTAAGCACCCCACTACATAATAGTGAATCTCATTTCATGAAAGATGGTATGGCAGATTAAACTAAGTGGTCCGAAGGCTACATAAGAATAAACCATTATCTCTCTTGATGGCTTTGCATTGGGATGTTATACCACACTACAAGAGGTCTCAAAAAATATTAACAAGTGAATTCCAAATGATCTATAGAATACAAAATCAAATAGTACGTAAGAGTATTCAAGAGTTTTGGAAGAGTTTTTACTATAAAGGATGATACCATGCCAAAAATGACCTCATACTGGAGTAACCCAAGTATATATAAGATAAAAAATCCCACTATAAAATTATTTACATAGGAATACAGTATGAAGCAGATTTATCTATATATAAATAAGTAATTGAAATGTAAATATGATGACTTCACTATAAAGGATGATTCATAAGATTAAAAATCTAGTAAAGTGAGGACTATTTAATATAGAGATGTTGTAGTGACAAGCCATAAAATATTAGAGCAATGCTACTTTTTGAGGTTCATTCCATAATCAACATATCACAATTCAACTTGTTAAGAGATGACATGCGATGACCCAAACCATTGGGTCCCACTTGGCCAATGGAAGGACATGCCAACACAACCCCAAGACTACCTCTATAGGCCAGGGGATAGAGACAAGCCTCGAGAAGGTATAACTAAAATGGGAGGGATTTTCATAATCTACCTATATGACACACCCAACCATATCCATGGAGAAGTGAAAATAAAAGATAGTAACATTAAGAATAAAAACCATACATGTAATAAAATCTGGGGAATACATCAAAGTACGACATAATAAAACCAAAGTGAAAAGTGAAAAAATACATGTCCAAATATAAATGAAGTCCTAACCTTATAACAACTAGAATAAAATTGGTTGAGAGAGCTCGGATCCAGATCTCTAAGCCCAACCACCATACATGGTCTATGCTACCAAGTATACATATGCTCCACCAAAATCACCACTGATTTTTCCTTTATCTGTATAATATATGACATCTACAGGAAAATACCATATAGTGGTGGGTATATATATATATATATATCCAGTAGGATGTAAAAAAACTAAAGGGGGGAAATGAAGTGATATAATAGAATTAGTCATCTCAACCAAAATAAAGTGGGAAACAAAACCCAACAACACATATACGATCATAAAATAAACCCAAATGAGAGAGAAAGAAGATCACCAGCTTGCAACCCAACCAAGTTGATGAGTCTTCCAATTTATCCAAAATCTCATCATCGATGTCCAGTATCTCATGTATCTGTCGAGGTAACCATGTGGAGAAACCAAACCTCACCATTTTTATGCATAGTTAAGGGGGAAAAATCTTCAAATAGAAGACTCACACCCTTGTACATTAGGGGGTGACAGTTAATATGTATAAGATCTATGCCCTAGTCTATAATGGGGTTCCACTCAGTAAGCAGAGGACCCAAACTCTAATTCATTGGGGGGGGGGGTCCACTCAGTAAGTAAAGGTCCCACACCTTAGTTCATAATGGGTGGTTTCAATTAGTGCGAAGAGGACCCAAACCCTAGTCTATCTGGGGGCTACACTCAATAAGTTTTGGATCCATGCCCTAGTCCATCAGGGTGTGCCACTAAATTGGTAGAGGAACCATGTCCTAGTCTATGGGGGGGGGGGGGGTCCACTAAGTAGGTAGAGGACCCTTTCCAAAGTTCATAAGGGGGTGTCACTCAGTACTTAGAGGACCCACTTCCTATTGAATAGGGGGCACTCAAACTATTAAAGGAGTAGGGTGGAACTCCTTGATGAAATAAGGGAGATTCCAACCCCAACCCCTTTATATGGAAACCCCTGTTGATCACTGCCATTATAAAACATCACCTAGAGAAGATTCATGCTTGGAACATTCCACATCGTATCTTGAAAGCCACTATAAAGTCAACCATCATGTTCTACACTAAAATATTCACAAGATAGGCTACTCACTAAACAAAATATGGGTCGAGATGAAGAATACATGCAAGGTGTAAGTTTATCGGGGGGGGGGGGGTACACAACTTGTGGTCCCACTCCGCTGCCTGGTTGTGATATCCTATGGACACACCTTAGAGGCCATATCACAATACATGGTGTGTAAGGGTCCCACACTAAATATATCAACCACCTAGATCTTTCCCATGTCGTTCTTCCCATGACGTTGTTCATCAGGTTATGCCTGTGTACCTGGATATGTACTTGTTGTGCATAGGTATCAGACTATTCCCATGTACTCATAGAGTAAATGAAGTGTCCTCCCGCATGGGGTTATAGTAATGTTTTTTTGGAACATGACCAAGATTATTGAGGAGGGTCACATGGCATGTGAGACCAGCCACACATAGTGTGTTATCCTTATCTTCCACAAAACCCTAGCCACTACATCTAAATGTGGATATATGGCACATGTTTCTAGATTACATGTTGTGTAGTCAACTCATTCACAAAAAGGAAAGGAAAGATTCATGTGTCTCATCTGCATCGCCACCGCTACCACTTCTACCATAAATCACGTCAAGGGTCTCAGATCTAGGGATTTCCATGCCCAATCTATCACTAGTGGAATGATTCTGAAAACTCGAACCCCACTCGACCATTTCATCACATCATGTTGTTCCCACATCCTTGATCCCATTTACACTCCAGATCCTAGATGCATAATGCATCACCCAAAACCCATGATCAATCTAGATCCATCCTCAATTAAATAATAAATTCATCGCTTGTGAACTTGCTATGAATCCTAGGGTCTAATCGTGCTCGAACCTTCCTCGAAAATATTGAACCATGACCCCATAGGCTAACAGTAGAGAGCGTGAAGAATACAGGGGGTTGATGAACATAAATGAAGTAAATCAGTCATTATCCAATAAATCTTTTCTATAGATCATAAATTAGTAATGTCCATGGGATATAAGATGCATTATAAGGATAATTTATTTAATTAAAAAATTATTTAATCTTTGGGGATCATGGGAAGGATTAATTAATCACAAGTCAAATAATAATAAAATAATAACATGCTCAAACTTTTAATCAAGGTTTTATTTTGAAAATGATGAGTCATGACTTGATTATGCATTGATCATTGGTGAAGTATATGTTCACCAGTGTTAGAAAAGGCCCACGACATTCGATGTATCTCAATCCACCTCTATCATGATCCTCCTTCCTCTAGATGAAGGGACATACTACAAACTGCCATGACCTTCCTTCTTCAAGATGAAGAAGAGATAATGAACCCCGAGTCCTACCTTCAATAGGACCTGGAGTGGAAACTAACACCAAGGGTATATAATCTCACACAATACAGAAGGAATTACCCTTTTTATAGAAATAAGATATGGATACAATATGGTAAACCACAAGAAACTACAAATACTAAATGTTAAGGTAAAGCCAAAATACATTCCCACGTGAATGTTCAACAGTAAAGCTTATACAAAGTACAAGAAAAGTACCAAAAAAAGTACAAAAAAAATTAGACTATGTAGCAACAATAACTAATCCCAACGCCCAAGCGAGTAAATTCCATCACCGTCCTGAAAGTCCTCCTAAAAACTATAAAATAGTTTATATACATTGGGTGAGCATATGAGTATACTCAGTAGGGAAACTAAATTTATCCCTACAAAAGTGGGGGAACATACTCATGTCCTTGTGAGAAAATAGTATAACATAAAATAACCTACCAAGGAGTATTAATTAGCCTTTCCTCACCAAGGAACACTCCCAAATAACGCTTGTCATGTAAGGTAATAGTATAAGAACATCAACATTTGGGTACCCCACACCACTTTCCCCCTAGTTAAATACTCATTCCAAATAGATAATGTCTTGATGCTACCACTCTTTCCATACACAATCCCACTACCACTCCATTCTCAAAGAACCAAATCCCCTGCCCACCCAGGCACCCATAACTATGCTCCCAATAATAACACCACATAACTCACACAAAACCCAACAGAACATAGTACTCAACCAAACCTATCAATAGAATATATATATATATATATATATATATTTAGATTTGGTGAAACCGTTTATTTAATCCACATTATATAAATGGGTGATCATACAAGACTTTTCATCATTGGGCATCCATTTCATTTAATCAGGTATACACGATTAGTCAGATTAGTATTCATACCAATTGTTTTTATGGAAAAAATAATAGTTATAAAACTTCAACCATTCACAGAAAAAGATCACCAATGACCATGATTTTTATAATGATTTATATCCAAAACAATTCACACCATCAACAAGGATAAAAAATAAAAAATGGAATCAATATCAAACCACTCTTAGACCATTATTTCATTAGTCCCATTATCTTTTGATCATACCCCCTTCCCTTTGTTTATTTATTTTTAATAAAAGATTAAAAATTTCTTCACAAGGAATCATTAGTACACCCACCATTCATGATGCACAATTAAACGGAGAAAGAATAAATACCTACTTGAAATAACAGATTACCAAAACTCCCTATACGCCAAGAACAGTGGATCATGTGAGTAGTAGGGAAGAACTCCAAGAAAGTTGAGCAAGAGAGGCCCTAGAACAGACGTAATAATTTCCTAGAGAGGAAGATTCTAGGTGCACAAAGAGGGAATGAAAAAATACTAGGAAGGGAAGATCATTCCTTTAAAGAGCAACATCCTATTTTAAAGGAAGAATGGTTTCAAAATCCCATAATTATGGTATCATGGTCAAGATTACATGGTTTGAGTATCTCAAATCAATAAGAATGATAAGATATTAAAGATATAATTAATATCCTTTGAAACACCCTTGAAAACACCGAAATAAGGATTTAAACTAAATTTACGTCAAATAATATTTAAGAGGGGTGAAACTCAAAAACCAGGAAAATCTAGGAAAACTGCAAATGAGTCACCGATGGGTGAGTCACCGACATAAAGCCACTGACAGGTGAGCTACTGATGCGACCTACCAAAGATGAGTCAGCAATGTAGAGCTACCAACGCAATAACCTACCGACACCTAGACCTACCTACACCCTGATCTATTGACGCTCTGAACTACTGATGCCCTAACTCACTAACACCAATGCCCTTGACTCATCGACACTGAAACTCTTGACACATCGATGAATTTACATGGTGATGCATAGAAATTACAATGCATTGACATGCGGACACACTGACATGCTTACACACTAACATGCCGACACACTGACATGCTGACACACTGACATACTGACACACTGACTTACAAACACAGTGAAATGGTGATGCACTGACATTCTAACACCAACACCATGACCCACTGATGAAAAAAATAGAAAAACTATAAATTTGTAAAACCCTTGAAATGAGCTACCATTGCCTCCCAGAACAACCTAAACACTATTTTTTCACAAAGTAAAGGCCCTAAGAAATTTGTGTCATTACATTAAATACCTATCAAACTATTCTCATCCTCAATAATTCAAAACTAAACTAGAAGAAAGAGGGTCCACACAACCACCCATTAAAATACCTCTTGGGAGAAAACCACCTTATGTTATTCTAAAGTTGGATTGAAAACCTCAACATCTATGGAAAAATCATTTACATCTATCTATTGAACAACTGTAGAAACACTAAGGCCCCACTACCCCAAAAAACCACACAAAACCCAAGGGTTACACTGTCTAGACACATGGATTTGGTAGATCCCTTATTTATATCAAGATACTATGTTCTTTGGGAAGCACTGACTCACCCACACAGGTTTAATTGCATGCACATTAATGTGTCTCGATTAGGGATCATGTACTCCTCTTCCGACAATCATGATCTTTAACACGCATTCAGAGAAAAGAGAAAAAACATATCTGATAACAAATAAGGTCAAGAATTACATCATAAAATGAATCAAAAAAGTAAAACACAGAAACAAAACTTAGAACATCTCTGGGTATTGGACACACATCTATGCTTCTCACTCCCATGTACTCTTCTCGAGCCCACTGTGCCTCTATAACACATGAACCAAAGGGATGGACCATCCATGAAACACCTTCTCCTTATGTTCCTCAATTCTAACCAGTCACTCCATGAATGTAGTGTCGCCCTCAATATCCAACTCTCCTTCGTCAATGTAGTGGGAGTCACCGTTTAAATACCAATGAACATGAGAGACTTTGAAGACATTGTGGATCTTCTCCAACTGCGGTGGAAATTATAGCTGATATGACACCTTTCCAACTCATCTCAACACTTAAAAAGGTTTTCTGAACCTGGGAGAAAGATGTCTTCCCTTACCGAACCTCCACTACCCATGTCAAGGGGAAACCTTCATGAAAACATGGTCCCCAACCTTAAACTCCAATGGCATCCTCCTATGATTGGAATATGACCTATGTGAGTCATATGATGCCTTCATACTCTCCTGAACATGTTGAACCTTCTCCTTCATGCTTTTTACTTCCTCTGGGCCGAGGACACCAACCTCCCCAACCACTATCTAGCATATGGGTGAACAACATGATCTTCCATACAAGGCCTCGAACGGTTCCATGGAAATGGTAGAGTGATATCTATTATTATAATAAAACTCTATCAGAGTCAAGTTTCATACCCATGATACTCCGAAGTCTAGAAAACATGCTCATATCATATCCTCCAATGTCTGGATTGTCCTTTCTCTTCGCCCATCCTTCTATGGGTGGAAAGAAGTGATAAGGAATAACTAGGTTCCAAAGGCATGCTGTAATCCCCTCCAAACTCACAATGTAAAACATGTATCTCGATCTGAGATAATGGATCTTGGAAATCCACGCAGTCACACCACCTGATCCATATACCTCTGTGCTAAGGCATCCACTGTGCTCAACTCTTTGATCACGAAGAAGTGAGATGATTTTTTCAACTGGTCCATTACTACACAAAGATCATCACATCCTCCATGATCCCTGGGTAATACTATAAAAAAATACATTAATGTGTCATCCCACTTTTATTTGGGAATGTCTAAGGGTTGCAATAGACCACCAGAGATATAGTGTTCAACCTTCACCTGCTGACACACTAGGCACCTTTCCAAAAACTCTGCAACTTCCCTCTTCACCTTGGGCCACCAAAACTATTCCCTTAAGCCTCAGTACATCAGAGATACTTTTTGATGCATTGTTAGGGGTGATATATGGAAATAAAGGACAAATCCCTCACATATTGTTATTGGTACAAACCACTTCCCATGAAACAACATCCGATTCTGACTATCCTCCAACCATCCTTTCGGAGCATCACGTTGGGTAGCGCGATCACACATCACTTCAGTCTCTAAGTCTCCCCACTTGGACTCCTCTACCTGTCACACCAAGGAAGAATGCACTATCATATAAAATAGATATCCTCTACCACTATCCTACCTAGAATCTAGGAGTAAGGAGACTAGCTCCTCCATTACATTCCAAGCATCTATTGATTCTTGAAATACCACATTCTATGACTTGCTGCTCAAAGAATCAGCCATAACATTCCCCATTCTTGGGGTGTAAGAGACATTGATGTTTTATTCCAAGAGAAACATCATCCACCTCTACTATCACAGGTTCATGTCTCACTAGGAGAAGATATACCTCAGGCTCTTGTGATCCGCGATGACCAAAAATCATTCTCTAATGAGGTAATTCTGGCACAACTTTAGCATGAACATGACTTCCATAAGCTCTAGTTCAGTGGTGGCATAATTAAATTTGTGAATAAGTAACTACCTAGAACCATAAGAGATCACTCCCCACTATTGCATCAACACACATCCCAAGACTAGACTAGAAGAATCACAGAACACCTCAAACAACACCCCTTACTCTAGAAACCTAAGCATTGGAGCACTGAACAACTTCCCCTTGAGATATCTAAAATCTACCTAACACTAATCACTCCATATGAAGGCTTGTCCATTCCTGGACAATACTATTAATAGATCTGCAACTCAAGAGAAGTTAGTTATGATCCTTTGGTAATGGCCTATAAAGACCAAGAAACTACAAAAATCCACCACATTCTTGGGATGCTTCCTAATAAAAAACTGCTTCATCCTTATAAGGGTCCACTAATATCCTTTTATAAGACTCCATGTGTCTAAGGAAGTGCATATATCGCATCCAGAACTTTCACTTGGAATAATTTTGATAGAGATGGTGGTGTTAGAGGACCTCCAAGACAGTCCTCATATGCTCGGTATTATCCTCCACTGACCTTGAGTAGATCAGGATGTCATCGATGAACATGATGAAGAACTAGTCTAGGAACTCATGGAAGACATAGTTCATGAGCTGCATGAATACAACTGGTGAATTCGTAACACCAAAGGGCATGAACACGAACTTGAAGTTCGCATACCTGCATCTGAAAGCAGTCCTCAAGATGTCACCCTCATTCACCATCAACTAGTGATATCCACATTTAAGATCAATCTTATAGAACAAAACTACTCCCATAAACTGGTCAAAAATATCTTTGATCCTCAGGAGAGGGTTACAGTTCTTGAACATCACCTAATTCAGTGTCCAGTAGTCTATGCACAATCTTAGTCCACTATCTGTCTTCTTCAAGAACAAGATAGGATCACCCGAATATGACACACTTGGTCAGATAAAACCATTCTTCATTAGGTCGTCAACATGAATCTATAACTCCCACAACTCAGAAGGAATCATTCGATAGGGATCCATCAAAATTGGATGAGCACTGGGTTTCAAGTATATCCTAAACTCAACGTCACATTGAGGGGGTAGAGTCACAACCACATTTTGGAAGGCATAAAAAAACTATCTGAAAACTTCTGGAACTTCCACCATCTCTATGCCTACTGATCCCACTGATATACCGACTAACAAATAAAGAAGAGCTTCTACACACTGGCTGCCCAACTGAAAACTCTACCTGCCAACAAAAGCTACATGATGGCCATCCATATCTAAGAAAACAACCCTTCTTTAGAAGTAGTCGATAACAACACACATAGATAATATCCATTCGATTCCCAATATGACATTGTATGGTTGCATATATTGTAGAAGAAGATTCCCAATTGACTGATGTGGTCCCAAGATTAGTCTAAATCCTCGACAAACATGAAACAAAATGGTTTGAACTCCAACTATCATACTCAAAACTAGGGGAATAGAAAGTATCTCTATTTCTAGAGCCAGGGAATGGGCTAGACTAGGTGAAACAAATTAGTATGAAGCTCTTGATTCAAACAAAGCACATGTAAGGTTACTAAACAGACTGATCATACCCTGAACAACCACTAGTCCTACTGGAACTGTTGCCTTTGCAATGTGACAATACCCATGCCCAGCTCCACTTCCCCTTAGTTGTTGACTACCTCCATGACCATTCCCTAGTTGAGGTCCTTGAGGAGCACCCTAAGCTCAGCCTCCTTCAGCACCATCTACCCTTAGTGGAGCGAGAGTTTGCTGGCTCTACTACTAGAAGGTCCTGACCAGAAACTGCAACTTCTGGGGTGGGTGTTGAACCTTCCCACCCCAACGTACTATGTTTGAACTAGGAACTTGTTTTGAAGATGTATACAGCCTCCAAAAAAATCACCTCAATTTGGGGACCATGGAGAAAGGGAAAGGACTACGAGATCAGAACTGGAACTGCTGAAACCTTGTCGAAGACCCGCTGCTGACTATCTTCCCCTTTGGCGAACTAGGCTGGCTCCTCCATCGGGGTACACCTTCTAGTGAGTGCATCCTTTACACTACCTCAATATTCTTATAAACCTCTAATTATGTCAGTATTGTAAAGGGAGTGAAGGTATACTGAAGAGAAGGTCATATTTCTTCCTCTAAGAGTCTCGCTCGATACTCCTCATCCGGAATGAGATCTGGTGTGAAGCATAAAAGATCCTTGAAATTGATCCCAAATTCCCTTACTAACATACTACCCTACTAGAGGGACAATATATTTTCCCCCTCTTAGCCTTCATCATTGAAGAAAGGAATTTTTCCCATATATCTTTCTCAAAGTTAACCGACCAAACATCGGTCTCCTTCTTTTCCTTGAGGTAAAGTGTCCACCACTGATGTAATGCTCCCCTAATCTGGCTCACCACAAGAGAAACCCAGTACTCTATCGGAGCCCATATCAAGATGAATACGATCACCAGCTCCTCAAGAAAACTCTATGTCTCCATGCCCGAGACACTACCCTCATACTTTCGTAGAGTCTGCCGCTAGAAGGCATGAAGCATCTTCTTCCACTTGTCATCTTCTTCCTCTCAGTCGGCCCTCCACTGATCAATCATGTCAATTTTTTAGGCATCAAATTCTCATAATACATGTGGAAGATGTCCAGGTGCCATATATTAAAAGGGAAACAAGGAACTCCTAAGCCTGAGTAGTAGGGGAACATTTTTTAAATCTATTTTAACTATTCATTTATTTTAAATTCCTAAAACACTCAAGACACAAAATAAAAAACATCATTACGATGAATGTACCTTTCCTAGGGTATTTACCCTGCAATCGATGTATCCTCACTTGGTTATTTAGTAGGTCCAATTTCCTTTCATCAGATCTTGGGGGGCCCTAAAATCCTGTGTCCTAGCTGGTCTTCCCTGGCCTATTTCACATACCAAGATTTCCTAACACTGTTTCCCTACCATACCATTAAATAATCACTATACCTACCTTAAAACTCCATCCTACCCATAAAACTATAAAAACATTGTCCTTTGATACCATTTTTTCATGACCTTCCTTCCTCACGATGATGGGAGGGGAAGAAAAGTTCCATGCCCTTCCTTCTTCAAGATGAAGGATAGATAATGATCCCTGAGTCCTGCTTTTAATAGGCACCAAAGTGGAAACTAGAACCATTGGTATAAAATCTCACACTATATGGAAGACATTTCCCTTTTTATAGAATAATATTTGGAGACAAGATGGTAAACCCCACACAACTCTAAATACTAAAATTTAATGTAAAGCCAAAATCTATTCCCACATGCATGTTCAACAGTAAAGCTAATACAAAGTACAAAAAAAGTACTAAAAAAATACCAAAATAAAAGGAGACTAAGAATCAACAACAAATAATCCTAATTTCGGAGCTATTAATGTCTATAATGATCATAAAAGTCCTCTTGGATACCTAAAAATAGTTTATATACGTAGGGTGAGCATATGAGTATAATTAGTAGGGAAACTAAATCTATCTGTTCCCATGTTGGGAAACATACTAATGTCTCTATGAGAAAATAGTATAACCTCAAAGAACATACCAAAAAGTACTAACCAACCCTGTATCACCAAGGTATTCTCACCAAATAACAAAAATCAAGTAAGGTAATAGTATAAGAACCTTGATATTTGGGTACCCCACACCACTTTCCCACTGGTTAACTGGTCATTCCGAACGGCTAATGTCTTGACGCTACCACTCTTCCCATACACAGTCCCACTGCCACAGAATGTCTGCACAAACCTATGCCTCAACCCACACACAATCCCACCTATAGATACCTCGGCCACAATAACCACCCCTCTTGCCTAAAGACCCCTAGGCCTTATCTCGAAGACTCTTGGGAAAAAAATCCTGGCTCGCAGACTCATAGGCCTCTCATCTACAAAAAACATTCCCAAAGGATATGGGACTATGGTAATCCTCAAGCCATTACATCATGCCCAGATATGATCGAGCGGTAAGAACTAGAATAGGGTGTGAGGAAGTAATCCAGTAACCAGCCATCCATCCTCCCACTAGGATGTTAGAAAATATACCCTCTCCCATGAAATGGGGGTGTTCAGCACATGGTGCTCAATAAGAGTGGAGTGAATATATAAATCACAATGAAATAATATATATATATATATAGGTAAGAAAACACTTATCCCAACCTATGGGTTCCCACAATAGACAACCAACTAATACCGAACCACATTTGCTGTTATCCCCATATGCACATCTAAACAACACCACTTCCAAAGCATAACCCAACCAATTTTAATTTAAACACTTTCCATTTATTTATTAATGGGGTCACATTAGTTTATTCTAGAACTACCAAGAAATTACCAACCACAACCATATCAAAACAAATACAAAACCCAGATTTCTAGTCCCACTGCACACCCTCACTCAACCACTTCCAACTATCATTATTCAAAGTTATACCGCACAATACTAATATTTACCGATGAAGTCCCACTGCATACAAGTTCAAAACCTCCCTATAGTCCCACTACCCAATTTCTCTCCACAACCGCATCACAAACAAAGGCAGTACCACTACTTACAATTCCATATATTCCATAATCAATCGGTCTCTCAAACTGGGATACGAACACACCTTCCGCACATCCCCACACCCAAATACAACATCAAATACCATTAAACCACAACACCAATGCACACATATACCACTCCCTTATCAGAGAACCAACTCTCCTTCCCAACCATGACCCATAATCATGCTTCCAACAGTAGCACCGCACAACTCACACAAAATCCAATAGAACACAGTACTCAGCCACACCGATCAATAATATATATATATATATATATATATATGGTAAAAAAAATTCTTTAATTAAGTTGATAAAAAGGGGTGATCATATAAGGTTTTTCATCACAATGCATCTATTTAATTTAATTGGGTATATGTGATTATTCAGATCAGTATTCACAATAATTGTTTATGAGGAAACAACAACAATTATAAATCATCACCCTTACAAAAAAAATATCACCAACGCCCATGATTTTTAGAAGGCTTTACAACCACAAAAAGTCACACCATCAATAAGGATAAAAAATAAAATAGGAAATAAACATCAAACCACTCTCAGTCCACTATTTCGTTGGTCCCATTATCTTTTGGTCATACTCCCTTCCCTTCGTTTATTTCTTGTTCATAAAAGGATTCATCCATTATTCACAAGTAATTATTAGTACACCCACCTCGCATGATTCACGATTAAATATAGATATAAGAAATCTCTACTTGAAACAATAGATGACCAAAAATCCTTATGCACCCTGAAAAAGGGATTGTATGAGCAGTAAGTAAGAACTTATAGAAAGATGAGAAGGAGGGGATATAGCACATGAGGATGACTCATATATGAAAAAGAATCTTGTATCACCATTTGGTAATGAAAAACATACTAGGAAGGGAAGATCATGACTTTGAAGAGCCATATCCTATTTAAAGGAATAATGTTTTCAAAATCCATTAATCATGGGATCGTGGTCAAGATTACACAGTTTGAGTATCTCAAATCCAAAGGAACATTAGGATATTAAATATATACTTAATATCATTTGAAACACCCTTAAAAACACCCAAATAAGGCTTTTAAATTAATTTATGTGAAATAAGACGTAAGAGGGTTGAAACTAGAAAACTTGGAAAACACCAATTGAGTCACTAATGCGTGAGTCACCGACGCTGAGCCATTAACGGATGAGATACAAACGTGACCTACATACGCTGAGCCACTGATGCTGAGCTACATATGAAATGACCTATAGATGCATTGACCTATCGACCCCTTACATACCGATGATCTGATATACTGATGCTCTGACTCACCGACACTGATGCCCTCGACTCACCGACACTGATTCTCTTTACTCACCGATGCACTGACATGTTGACGCACTAAAATTCTAGCACAGTGACATGCCTACGCACTGACATGCTGATGCCAATTCCCTGAGTCACTGATGAAAAAACTAGAATAATTTTAAATTTGGAAAACTCCGGAAACGAGCTACCATTACTTCTATGAACACCCTAAACAATTTTTTTTTCACATAGGAAAGGCTTAGGTAAATATGGGTCATTACAACCTTGATCCAGTTGTCATTCATTGTTCGATATTGATCCACCAATTAAGAATTCTCTCCTCCTCCTATCATATTTATAAAGGGTTATACAAATAACCCTTATAAAATATCTATAAGAATGAATTTATAAATTTAATTTAATTAAGACATTTAAAATAAAATAAATGAAATAATTTATTTATTTTAATTAAACATTCCTTCAAACAGATGCCTCAACCAGACATCCAATGTGGACCAACCATAGGTATCACTTAAGGTAAACCCCACATCCTTTATTAAACTATGGTATTGGATTTATGATCCAAATCCCCATTCATGAGTTATCCCATTAATTCTAAAAAACCATATGTTGATGATATTAATATATTTAATATTTTTAAAATATAAAATATAGTATCAGTTGGCCTCATAATCTCTTTCCATCTCAGTTCATGACTCTGAAAATATCCCTTAAAATATTTCTATGTCTTACCTGGAAAAGAGGTCTCTACATTATTGCCTCCTTCCAAGATTTATGTCCCCAAAAAGCATAAGAAAACAAAAATATAGGGATACTGAGCCCTCATTTAAGTCTTTCACTCCCAAGATATCTATTAGATGTTCATGTACTACCATATAATAGAAACCAATGGTATGGTCCATCCACATGGGATCCTATCCTATCAATCCTCAATCACCACTAGAAACTCTATGAAGGTTGATCTATACTTGATGTACAACTCTCCCCAGTAAATAACATGCATATGATCATGCACGTATCTCATCATCCACAATATATTGATGACATCAGGAACCTTGTCCTACTATGGTGGAAGGGATAAGAGGTAATAAACCATTACATCCCTATGTAGGATCTCATATTGACAAATGAACCTCGAAGATAACTTGACTCACCATCCAAATCTCATTAATCCTCATCGTGGAGAGAATATCAAGAAAATATTGTCTCTCTTCTCAAACTCTAAAGAAATATGATATTGGTCTTCATAATATTTCTATTGGATCTGTGATGTACTCATACAATCTCATATCAACTAAACCTTATATGTCATCACATTTACCATCTCTATTATGACAAGATAAGTCTCGCCAACCTTATAACAATACAAGGGAGACTAGAAGTGTCACTTGTATAGGGCATAATAAGGTTCAATGCAGATAGTATAGTAATAAATATTATTATAAAAAACTCAAGAAATAGAATTTGATCCTCCAAGATCTATATGAAGTATATCATGAAATCCCTTAGTATATCCTAAAATACCTAGATAGTGTACTTGGTTTTCCTATCCGTTTGGATTGGGAATTTTGTAGTCATCCTCAACTTGGTCCTTAATGCCTCATAAATAATTATTTACAAATATGACATAAATAACACATCTTGGTCAAATACAATAATTGATGATACCTCATAAATATGGATGATCCCACTCACATACAGCTGCCCAAAAACTCCATCGAACTCCTCTCCTTGATTAAAATAAAGTACAATGACATGGTAAGTTAGTAAAAAATCACCTAGATGGAATCGTGGACTATTTCTTTGCATGGAAGCCCCATCGATAATTTCATAGATATTCCATCACATTTTCACTTTGGGATCTCAAGAGGCTACAAAAAAACATGAGGAACCTGGTGCCCAACCTTCACCTACTGAAATTTGAGACACCAAGAGACAAACATAGTGACACTCTTCCTCATGAAATCCCACCAAAACTACTACTAAAGTTCCCTCTACATAATTTTTACACCATTATGTATATCCAAAGGAGAAGTGTGAAACTCCCTCATCAAATCCTCTCACAATATAAATAGAAACATCATCTATCCTTGGAAAATGATAATGTCATTACCTCCTTTATGAAATCCATATAGTAAATCTTGTAAGGATACCTAGTCATGTAGGACCTCATATTCAATGTCTACTATCTGAGCCTCTCTCACATGCTAAAGAAGTGGAGGAGTTAATGCCATTTAATAAAGAAAAACTACACCCCTATCCTCTACTGGGGTTATCTACAATGAAGACAATTGTTCAGATAACACCTTTACTAAGTGAGAACAAGACTTCCTAGTAAGGGAATCTACCACCACTTTTCCCTTACCAGAAGTATTGACTATATCCAAGTCATAGTCCTATAAGAAATCCAACTAGGACCTCTGTTTCAGGTTCATATCTCCCTATGTACATGTATACCAAAGACTCTGATAGTTTGAGGAAACAATAAAGTGCTCTATAAGAAGACAGTTCCTCCACATATTCAGAGTGAAGACCACCACATCCATATCTAGGTCAAGATTTCTATAGTAATTCTTGTTGAGTCTCAACTAGGTTGAAAAATATGTGATCACTACCTTCCTCTATATGAAAATGATGCTAGGACCCACTCTATATGAATCACAGTATACAAGGTACTCAATGCCCTCTTCTGGTAGTCTCAAAATATTAGAAATGGTCATCCTCATCCTTAAATCCTCATAGTCTCTCTAACACTACTTAGTCTAAGTAAATGGATACCCTTTCCATGTTATGGTTGTCAAATGTGTTTTTACTCTATAAAATTTAAGTACAAACCTCCTACAGTCTCCTTAAATTTAAGAAAACTGCAGACCTCCATCAGGATCTAGGGTGGTTCTCAGGAAAGAATGACATCAACCTTTTTTGGGTTCACTTATACCCCCATTACTAAGAATACATATCACAATAAGGGGAAATACTAAATCTATAAATAACTCTATGATATTTACACATGATATTAATACTCTTGAATAATGTATAGAATCCATCCTAAAGTGGCTTTAATTCTCCAAATAAGATGTTGAGTACATGAGGGCAATGAAGAATAATAATTATATAAAACAATCCATGAAGGGTTGAAGGAACCAATTCACATGCCTCTGAACAATGATGGGGTATCCAACATGTCAAATGATATCACTATCAACTCAATGTGACCATACCATCTTTAAAAATACACTTTTAGTAAACCATCCTCTTGAACTAGGAGCTGGTGATAACTCATCCTGTGGTCCAACGTTCATAACCACTTCACCACAATACACTAGTCGAAGAATTCATATATTCTTAGTGGTGGATACTCCTCCATAAAAGTCACCTGATTCGAGTGATGTCAATCCAAAACTCACCTCATGCTCTCACCCGCATCCCAAGAAAACAACACAAGGATTCCCAGGTGAACATAATGGGTCTTATAACGCCCTACCTATATATACCCTCCAACTGCACATTTAGATCATGCATTCCCATGGGGTAATTCAATGTTCTAGTAACAAAATCATGCCATCCCTAGTTAATTTATATGAAGAGGTATATCTCACAGTGGTAAGGTAGATCTATCTTGTCCTCAAGAAAGATGTCATCAAACCCCACCATTATTGAAGGATGTTGAGAGCTCATAACACCCACTACTCCAAGGGTAATACTAACCATCATATAAATCATATATAAACTCCTACGGATAATATCATCCTACTATTCCTATAGATCACTCCTTATCAAAGGAAGAAAACTCCATCCTAAAAACAATAACTACTACCACACTCAAAGGTAGCAATAATATGTGCATGGATGGGAGATGACTAGTGCATATCGAGGAAAACGTCATAGGGTTTAACTATCAAAATAGAAATATTTCATGCAAGTATCTCTCTCATTGCAGAGTAAGGTCACGCTATTAGAAGATATATGTGATCACCGATATTCTATATAGGATCCACCAACACAATAGATGCAAAGAAAAAAGGCTTCCACTAACATTTTTAGGTCTCAAACATGGGATACATCTAGGGAAATATGGCTTATAAATTTGTGATAAAACTGTAGTTTGAGTAGTGGGTACATATGTTATACCTAGAACCATAATCGAGAATGTAACAGCCCAAGATTTTATAAAAAAATATTCTTTTTAATTTTATTAATGTCTTGTGTTGTACGCTACACCAAAAGGAGCTTGCACAACACACATCCTTGACTTGTCTTGCATTACACGCAATCGCGTCCTTCCTCGATAGCGTGTGTAGTACGCAATACCGAGTTTCACTAAACAACGATATGCTATAAAAATATTATTAAAACTAGCCGTTATGAATAGTAATAACCACTTTTTGAAATCCAGTAAATCTTATTTTTCAAAATGAACTTTATTTTTGGATTCGGAGTATCGAATTTAGCCTAAGGTGAAATTTTGGTACTTTTCGGATAACTTTCATATTCTGATGAATAGTGAAAATTACTAAATTATAATTAAAAACAACTTTTTTAATCGAAATAATTAATAGTGATAAATCATTAATTTGAGTGGTTTTAAAGTATATTTAGAATATATTTTTACAATTTAATACAATGTTGGTCATTGGATGTAATTTCACATTTAAACTAGACATAAACAAGTGTCAATCTTTTGATAGATATTGTTTCTTAAAAACACGCTATTTGTTTTAACAACGGGATTTAATTATAAAATTAATTAATGAAACTTTTATGTTATAAATTTGGTAAAATAGACTTCATTTTTGAATTCGGAATATGAAATATAGCTTGGGATGAAATTTTGGCATTGTTCTGAAAAACATCAATTTTTGATGAATAGTGAAACCACTAAGTGGTAGGTTAAAAACTGAATTTTGCATAAAACTTAATTTTACCGCTTCTGTGAATGGAATTTCAAAAATCCGAGAGACACTGTTAATATCAAGGACTAAAATGTGGTTCAATGAGATGAAAATAATTTTTGGTGAATAGTAACTTTTTACTTTTTTTACCGCGGTTAATAGTAAATAGGGTAACTAAGGGTAAATATGATATTAATATTACCCTAACACATGTCCTAATTCTATTGGACAAGTGTAATTCGACCAAAAACAAACTTAGGAATAAAATATGACCATTTAGGCCCACTTGGATTAGATTAGGACATTTATTATTAATTTATTTAAAGAAGGGTTAAAATAGTTAAAATCAAAGTTTAATAAGTAAATCATTTTTAATATGGGGTTATACTTAAGATAAATTAGACTATAAATATTCATTAGAAAGATAAAAAGATTTCCTACATGATGGTATTTTATTTGTAATTTTTAGACATCAAATAATTTAATTTAATTATGACACAAAGATGATGCAGTAATTATCTTATTAATGACATATTGACAAAATTGATAATATAAATACCAAAATAAATGTAATTTGAGACTTTTTATGAATTCCACTAATTTTCTAGGTTACTATGATATATTAGTAATGATATAATTAACTTGGTTTGAACATATAATTCTGTTATGACTTTCACAAAAATCATATATCAAATAGTGTCAAAATTGACACAAAATAGTTTTTAAATCAAATATTATATTATTAATTGTTATTTTATTCCTAAAAATCTAAGGTTCGGCAAAATGACTTAGATAAGGATATATATATTAATAATAAACAATTTGGGGTTCGTATGGCATGTTATAGTAAGTGTATTAACCATATAGTGAAAGAAAACAAAAAGACACGGTAAAAGTTAAATTAATTAACTTAGAGTTAAATCTAATTGATAAGGTTAAAATAATACCCTAAACTTGTATAAATCCTATTGGTTGATAGGATTTCGACTCATCCCCACTTTAGCTTCGAAATAAGACCCTTTGGAACCATTATAAACCGATTTTGACTTTAATATAAAATAATATTTTGAGATATTCCTAAGGTGCCCCTCTCCTCCCTTATAAAAGGGCACCTCCTCCCCCTCCTCCTCACACCAATTTGAGCACTCAAGCTCGGCCAACCCCTGCCATTTTATCCTCTCCACTTCCCTAGAATAATCCTAGAGGTCCTGGTCTTCTCCAAAGACCAATCTTAGTTCCTTAAGTGGAGGATTCAAAGAGGCGTTCCAAAGAAGAGGTAATATCCATTACCGATCTTTTCAATTTCTTTCTTCTTCAACTTCTTCTTCTTTAGTTGTTTCATGATAAAGTAATAACATCAGTATTACTTACATACTGATATGTTATTATAAATATGAAACAACCCTCTTCTATCCATCCTACGGAAAAATGAAATCACCGCGCGTGCGTACGTACGGAATACCGTCTCCACGCCGTGGTGTAATCTATTTTCCACCATCACCTTACAAGGATGGGTATAATGGTGTAATGAGTAACTATATATGATTATTATTAAGTAATATTGATACTGAAATAATATATATATATACTCCAATACAATTCCACGATAATAGGAACGATATCATCACTCGTGCGTACGTACGGAATACCGTCTCCACGATGTGATGCGACTCGTTCTACATGATCTTCATTTCATAATGATTATATAAATGAATTGAATGAATGAATATGGTATATACTACACTAATACCATTCTGGAAATTAATTATCTATAACCTAAAGATAAGAATAAGAATTTATTCGACAAAACACGCATAAGAACAAAAAGTTATAAAGACCCGAGTAACAAGTAACAATGAAATATTACTAACAAGAAGCTAATAATATGACCATATATGATATCATATAAATATGTATGATTCTGGAATAAGTCAATAACATTATTTAAACCATTATACAGGAGCTTCGGACACGTACAAAGCAAATTGGACCTAAGGTAAGGGAAAATATCACAATCTCATTTTTATCCGAGATTGTTTATACTTTGGTATTTACTGGGGTGTATTTTATCATCCACATCCATGTTCCCTCAATATGTAATATTGTTTCCATCCACTTACAATAGTTTAAATCCAATTTTACCCTTCGGCGAGTTTTTAGTAAAAGATATGAAAGGAATCTTTTTCCGTTTTTCCTACGAGGTGCTTTTTGACTTTTCCGACAAAAGTACGAGAAGAATGTTTTTTTTAACTTATACGGCACGAACGGATTTTTACGGTTTTATAAAGCCTTATTTTCATGAACCTTCCTCCAAAATATTTCATGACTATTTTCAATAAAATATCTTTCTTTTAAAATTGCATGATGTTTTGTGAAAAGAAATTGATTTTGAAGAAGAAAGGATATTTTCCTCAAGAATTCAATTCATGTGTTTTATCAAAATTATTTTCCATCTAAGATAATAAAGGGTTCTGTTTCTATCCATATTTTTACATTTATTTGATTATGTTGTGATGGAATTATGTTTATGAATTCCTTTATCTTATATGAATGGTTTTATGATGTCATGTTGTTTAAGAATCCCATTTTTATTACATGGGTTATGCAATGATGTATGGTTTATGATTTTGTGGCACACATAAGAATGGTATCATTATGAGATGGGTGGGACCTATATCTCCCTCCAATGCATTGGGTAAAGATTTTATATCTCATGAGATAGACATGGCTGGAACGGAAGGTTATTTCGGTTCAGTGATACAGGATTGAAACGAGGAGTGAACTCGGTTCTGAAAGGGACTTTGTCCACTAAGATAGTCTTGGAAATGAGTCATGACTAACAAGAAATGATTTTCCATGATTATGTGTGCATGCCACAAAGTTTCAAGTCTTATGTTATGATTATGGGGATCTCATTTTCACTTCTATGATTTATTCCATGATAAGATATTATGATCTCTTTTGCAGGTTTTGATTTTCAAAAAGATATGATATGATTTTTATTTCCTTTATTTGCCCTTGCTGAGCATTTGAGCTCACCCTTTTATGTTTTCTTTTCCCCAGGATATAAAGAAAGGTTTTAGGTAAAAAAAAGGGATTACCTTTATGGGAGATATTGAAGAGCTTTCACCACGATTAGAAGATTACGTTCCGAGTTTCCAAAGACACTAAACTATTACGATCCTTTAGTGTGTGTTTTTGTTATGTACTAAGTATTCCGCAAATGTAATGTAATGTCCATGTACGTCAAGATACGGGTCTCTACAGTTGGTATCAGAGGAAAGGTTTAGTCAACCTTTGGAAACAAGGATGCGAAAACGTTAGTGAGATCCCTAGAGATATTTCTAAGGTATGTCTAGGGATGTCCCTAGGGATAAGTATACGTATAGGTTATAGTAATAGAATTACGCTAACGATCATAGAATTAAACCTAAGATGTTGGATATTGAAGGTACTCCCCCTTTATTATGTTGTTTTCCCTAGCATGATTTTTGCCTCTCACACTATTCTTTATGGGGTTTAGACGATGGCTGGAACCCGAAGGAACCGTGTTGATCAATGCAATGGACAATGCAATGATTGCCCTTCTGAACAAACAAATGTTATGGGAGATGGAGTGCAAAATCTTATTGCTATACTTACACAAGCTATGAATCATTCTGGACTTCCAAATGAGCAGAGAAGGGAACAATATTCTATTGAGTCCTTCATGAGGCAACGTCCACCTTCTTTCAGTGGGGCTACTGATCCATTAGTTGCTGAACAATGGATTAGTACTACTGAAAAGATATTTTCAGTTCTTCAATGTTCTGAACATGATAAAGTCATCTTAGCAGTATATCGTTTGGAAGGTGAAGCTGATCAATGGTGGAATCTTATCAAGAATACGAGGCCAAGAGATGAAATTGAGTCCATGGAATGGGACGAGTTCAAGAACTTGTTTTTCAGTAAGTACTTCCCTCGTATTCTTCGAACAAAGATGGAGAAAGAGTTTCTTGAACTGAAGCAAAGGGATGATGAATCTGTTGATACTTAAGAAGCAAATTTTACAAGACTTGCAAGGTATGCTTCTGGAATTATCATCCAACCTGAAAGTAAAGTTGATCTATTTTTCAGTGGCTTAAAACCAAGTCTTCGAAGGGCATTAGCTATAAGAGACTTCAGTAGCTATGAAGAAATTGTGCGTTGTGCTATCAAGGTAGAAATGGAAGTTGGTGTTACATATCCATCTCATGGTTTTGACAAGAAACGAAAGATGGAGTTCAAGGAGAAATCCCAGAATAATGGTGAAAAGAAGATGAATGTTTCCTTATGCACAAAGTGTGGAAAGAAGCATGGTGGAGATTGTCTTAAAGGGACTAGAAAATGTTTTAAGTGTGGAAAAGAAGGTCATCGAGCAGCTGAGTGTCGAAGTAATGGAAAAAGGTTTTCTAATGATGTGAATAAAGCAAACACTGCAGAGAACGCACTACCAACACTTCAATGCTTCAAGTGCAAAGAAATGGGGCATTATGCTAATAATTGCCCTAATCCAAGGGTTAGTGATGATCAACATGAGCAACCACTTAAGGCAAAGGACAAAGGGAAGTCACATGCGATCACTATTGGCGATGTTGAATATGACAATGATGTGGTGGAATGATTAAGTGTTTATGTAATGGGATTCCAAAATAATGTTTTATCATGGAGTATTGGAATATTTATGTATTGGTCTAATGTGGTATTCAAAGTGATTGAGATATTATGCGCATAATGAAGGGAAAATGAGAAAATTAATTGTTTAACAGTATTCATGAGCTCATGATTGATATAAGGACTAAGTGATATCATGGTTTGAGTATATAGAATTTTGAGGATTTTGGTATGTGGAAAGTGTTAACTTTTAACTGCACTCATGTTTTCACTAAGGTATTCAAGAGAATACACGATTAAGGACTTTGAATGTTTGGAATGTGACCAACAAGACATATCTTATGATATGTGGGGATCAACGACAGTATTAAATCTCTGGTAATCGATGTCACTATATTATGAGAGTGGACTGCAGTATTATGTATAAGCCTAAAGATTAGACTAGATTATGTTGGACATAAGTTAGTATTGTTTAAGGATAGAAGTTTTTTCAATATTATTTATGGGATGTTATAGTAATATAGTTTTAGAAAAAGGACAACCTGCAGGACGGGCGACAGCCCATCACTTCGGACAAGGCTGTGGGAATCGAACCCACAACCGAAGTGCGAATGGCCTTTATCGCCTACCACTGGCCTACAGGAAGTCCCTGTTTAGTAGAAACTAGTTTTATTATACTAAGCAGTATGATATATGAAGTATAAGTCCATTTTAGGAACTATATATGATTAATCTCACTATAGAATGACTTATGTATATTTAATAACTTTTGCTTACTTTTGTTTGAGACAGATGGAATGACCCGTCATTCTATCACATGATCTGCTAACACTTCACGAATAACAAATTCAACTTCATTTATTTAAGAGATGAAGTGGAAATTGTTCAAGGCACGAACAACAGTGATATTGTATCAAAATAAAGTAAGTATTTATTCTAATTCAAATTTTCAACTTTAGGGAAATGATCTTGAAAACCAAAAATGTTGTCCTAGTGATCTTATACCTGATGAATCAGATGGTACCTTAGATCGTCACAAATTTATGGATTTGTGATTACTGGATTTTCCATAGCCATGTTCTCTACCACTCTCCATCAGAACATGATGGTTAGATTTCTCTTCCATATCCATATTTTCACCTATGTGGAAACCCAGTGATTAGTTTATTTGGGTAATCGTTACATTTCATACTTTAGTTTTTAAAGCCAGGTTTTGGTATTCCCTTTTACGATGTGGGTTTCTATTAAAGAAACTTTCAAATAGTAAACCATTTATAACCCCGACGAATTTCGAGGGCGAAATTCATTTTAAGGGGGGTAGAATGTAACAGCCCAAGATTTTATAAAAAAATATTCTTTTTAATTTTATTAATGTCTTGTGTTGTACGCTACACCAAAAGGAGCTTGCACAACACACATCCTTGACTTGTCTTGCATTACACGCAATCGCGACCTTCCTCGATAGCGTGTGTAGTACGCAATACCGAGTTTCACTAAACAACGATATGCTATAAAAATATTATTAAAACTAGCCATTATGAATAGTAATAACCACTTTTTGAAATCCAGTAAATCTTATTTTTCAAAATTAACTTTATTTTTGGATTCGGAGTATCGAATTTAGCCTAAGGTGAAATTTTGGTACTTTTCGGATAACTTTCATATTCTGATGAATAGTGAAAATTACTAAATTATAATTAAAAACAACTTTTTTAATCGAAATAATTAATAGTGATAAATCATTAATTTGAGTGGTTTTAAAGTATATTTAGAATATATTTTTACAATTTAATACAATGTTGGTCATTGGATGTAATTTCACATTTAAACTAGACATAAACAAGTGTCAATCTTTTGATAGATATTGTTTCTTAAAAACACGCTATTTGTTTTAACAGCGGGATTTAATTATAAAATTAATTAATGCAACTTCTATGTTATGAATTTGGTAAAATAGACTTCATTTTTGAATTCGGAATATGAAATATAGCTTGGGATGAAATTTTGGCATTGTTCTGAAAAACATCAATTTTTGATGAATAGTGAAACCACTAATTGGTAGGTTAAAAACTGAATTTTGCATAAAACTTAATTTTACCGCTTCTGTGAATGGAATTTCGAAAATCCGAGAGACACGGTTAATATCAAGGACTAAAATGTGGTTCAATGAGATGAAAATAATTTTTGGTGAATAGTAACTTTTTACTTTTTTTACCGCGGTTAATAGTAAATAGGGTAACTAAGGGTAAATATGATATTAATATTACCCTAACACATGTCCTAATTCTATTGGACAAGTGTAATTCGACCAAAAACAAACTTAGGAATAAAATATGACCATTTAGGCCCACTTGGATTAGATTAGGACATTTATTATTAATTTATTTAAAGAAGGGTTAAAATAGTTAAAATCAAAGTTTAATAAGTAAATCATTTTTAATATGGGTTTATACATAAGATAAATTAGACTATAAATATTCATTAGAAAGCTAAAAAGATTTCCTACATGATGGTATTTTATTTGTAATTTGTAGACATCAAATAATTTAATTTAATTATGACACAAAGATGATGCAGTAATTATCTTATTAATGAAATATTGACAAAATTGATAATATAAATACCAAAATAAATGTAATTTGAGACTTTTTATGAATTACACTAATTTTATAGGTTACTATGATATATTAGTAATGATTTAATTAACTTGGTTCGAACATATAATTCTGTTATGACTTTCACAAAAATCATATATCAAATAGTATCAAAATTGACACAAAATAGTTTTTAAATCAAATATTATATTATTAATTGTTATTTTATTCCTAAAAATCTAAGGTTCGGCCAAATGACTTAGATAAGGATATATATATTAATAATAAACAATTTTGGGTTCGTTTGGCATGTTATAGTAAGTGTATTAACCATATAGTGAAAGAAAACAAAAAGACACGGTAAAAGTTAAATTAATTAACTTAGAGTTAAATCTAATTGATAAGGTTAAAATAATACCCTAAACTTGTCTAAATCCTATTGGTTGATAGGATTTCGACCCATCCCCACTTTAGCTTCGAAATAAGACCCTTTGGAACCATTATAAACCGATTTTGACTTTAATATAAAATAATATTTTGAGATATTCCTAAGGTGCCCCTCTCCTCCCTTATAAAAGGGCACCTCCTCCCCCTCCTCCTCACACCAATTTGAGCACTCAAGCTCGGCCAACCCCTGCCATTTTCTCCTCTCCACTTCCCTAGAATAATCCTAGAGGTCCTGGTCTTCTCCAAAGACCAATCTTAGTTCCTTAAGTGGAGGATTCAAAGAGGCGTTCCAAAGAAGAGGTAATATCCATTACCGATCTTTTCAATTTCTTTCTTCTTCAACTTCTTCTTCTTTAGTTGTTTCATGATAAAGTAATAACATCAGTATTACTTACATACTGATATGTTATTATAAATATGAAACAACCCTCTTCTATCCATCCTACGGAAAAATGAAATCACCGCGCGTGCGTACGTACGGAATACCGTCTCCACGCCGTGGTGTAATCTATTTTCCACCATCACTTTACAAGGATGGGTATAATGGTGTAATGAGTAACTATATATGATTATTATTAAGTAATATTGATACTGAAATAATATATATATATACTCCAATACAATTCCACGATCATAGGAACGATATCATCACTCGTGCGTACGTACGGAATACCGTCTCCACGATGTGATGCGACTCGTTCTACATGATCTTCATTTCATAATGATTATATAAATGAATTGAATGAATGAATATGGTATATACTACACTAATACCATTCTGGAAATGAATTATCTATAACCTAAAGAGAAGAATAAGAATTTATTCGACAAAACACGCATAAGAACAAAAAGTTATAAAGACCCGAGTAACAAGTAACAATGAAATATTACTAACAAGAAGCTAATAATATGACAATATATGATATCATATAAATATGTATGATTCTGGAATAAGTGAATAAAATTATTTAAACCATTATACAGGAGCTTCGGACACGTACAAAGCAAATTGGACCTAAGGTAAGGGAAAATATCACAATCTCATTTTTATCCGAGATTGTTTATACTTTGGTATTTACTGGGGTGTATTTTATCATCCACATCCATGTTCCCTCAATATGTAATATTGTTTCCATCCAATTACAATAGTTTAAATCCAATTTTACCCTTCGGTGAGTTTTTAGTAAAAGATATGAAAGGAATCTTTTTCCGTTTTTCGTACGAGGTACTTTTTGACTTTTCCGACAAAAGTACGAGAAGAATGTTTTTTTTAACTTATACGGCACGAACGGATTTTTACGGTTTTATAAAGCCTTATTTTCATGAACCTTCCTCCAAAATATTTCATGACTATTTTCAATAAAATATCTTTCTTTTAAAATTGCATGATGTTTTGTGAAAAGAAATTGATTTTGAAGAAGAAAGGATATTTTCCTCAAGAATTTAATTCATGTGTTTTATCAAAATTATTTTCCATCTAAGATAATAAAGGGTTCTGTTTCTATCCATATTTTTACATTGATTTGACTATGTTGTGATGGAATTATGTTTATGAATTCCTTTATCTTATATGAATGGTTTTATGATGTCATGTTGTTTAAGAATCCCATTTTTATTACATGGGTTATGCAATGATGTATGGTTTATGATTTTGTGGCACACATAAGAATGGTATCATTATGAGATGGGTGGGACCTATATCTCCCTCCAATGCATTGGGTAAAGATTTTATATCTCATGAGATAGACATGGCTGGAACGGAAGGTTATTTCGGTTCAGTGATACAGGATTGAAACGAGGAGTGAACTCGGTTCAGAAAGGGACTTTGTCCACTAAGATAGTCTTGGCAATGAGTCATGACTAACAAGAAATGATTTTCCATGATTATGTGTGCATTCCACAAAGTTTCAAGTCTTATGTTATGATTATGGGGATCTCATTTTCACTTCTATGATTTATTCCATGATAAGATATTATGATCTCTTTTGCAGGTTTTGATTTTCAAAAAGATATGATATGATTTTTATTTCCTTTATTTGCCCTTGCTGAGCATTTGAGCTCACCCTTTTATGTTTTCTTTTCCCCAGGATATAAAGAAAGGTTTTAGGTAAAAAAAAGGGATGACCTTTATGGGAGATATTGAAGAGCTTTCACCACGATTAGAAGATTACGTTCCGAGTTTCCAAAGACACTAAACTATTACGATCCTTTAGTGTGTGTTTTTGTTATGTACTAAGTATTCCGAAAATGTAATGTAATGTCCATGTACGTCAAGATACGGGTCTCTACAGTTGGTATCAGAGGAAAGGTTTAGTCAACCTTTGGAAACAAGGATGCGAAAATGTTAGTGAGATCCCTAGAGATATTTCTAAGGTATGTCTAGGGATGTCCCTAGGGATAAGTATACGTATAGGTTATAGTAATAGAATTACGCTAACGATCATAGAATTAAACCTAAGATGTTGGATATTGAAGGTACTCCCACTTTATTATGTTGTTTTCCCTAGCATGATTTTTGCCTCTCACACTATTCTTTATGGGTTTTAGACGATGGCTGGAACCCGAAGGAACCGTGTTGATCAATGCAATGGACAATGCAATGATTGCCCTCCTGAACAAACAAATGTTATGGGAGATGGAGTGAAAAATCTTATTGCTATACTTACACAAGCTATGAATCATTCTGGACTTCCAAATGAGCAGAGAAGGGAACAATATTCTATTGAGTCCTTCATGAGGCAACGTCCACCTTCTTTCAGTGGGTCTACTGATCCATTAGTTGCTGAACAATGGATTAGTACTACTGAAAAGATATTTTCAGTTCTTCAATGTTCTGAACATGATAAAGTCATCTTAGCAGTATATCGTTTGGAAGGTGAAGCTGATCAATGGTGGAATCTTATCAAGAATACGAGGCCAAGAGATGAAATTGAGTCCATGGAATGGGACGAGTTCAAGAACTTGTTTTTCAGTAAGTACTTCCCTCGTATTCTTCGAACAAAGATGGAGAAAGAGTTTCTTGAACTGAAGCAAAGGGATGATGAATCTGTTGATACCTATGAAGCAAATTTTACAAGACTTGCAAGGTATGCTTCTGGAATTATCATCCAACCTGAAAGTAAAGTTGATCGATTTTTCAGTGGCTTAAAACCAAGTCTTCGAAGGGCATTAGCTATAAGAGACTTCAGTAGCTATGAAGAAATTGTGCGTTGTGCTATCAAGGTAGAAATGGAAGTTGGTGTTACATATCCATCTCATGGTTTTGACAAGAAACGAAAGATGGAGTTCAAGGAGAAATCCCAGAATAATGGAGAAAAGAAGATGAATGTTTCCTTATGCACAAAGTGTGGAAAGAAGCATGGTGGAGATTGTCTTAAAGGGACTAGAAAATGTTTTAAGTGTGGAAAAGAAGGTCATCGAGCAGCTGAGTGTCGAAGTAATGGAAAAAGGTTTTCTAATGATGTGAATAAAGCAAACACTGCAGAGAACGCACTACCAACACTTCAATGCTTCAAGTGCAAAGAAATGGGGCATTATGCTAATAATTGCCCTAATCCAAGGGTTAGTGATGATCAACATGAGCAACCACTTAAGGCAAAGGACAAAGGGAAGTCACATGCGATCACTATTGGCGATGTTGAATATGACAATGATGTGGTGGAATGATTAAGTGTTTATGTAATGGGATTCCAAAATAATGTTTTATCATGGAGTATTGGAATATTTATGTATTGGTCTAATGTGGTATTCAAAGTGATTGAGATATTATGCGCATAATGAAGGGAAAATGAGAAAATTAATTGTTTAACAGTATTCATGAGCTCATGATTGATATAAGGACTAAGTGATATCATGGTTTGAGTATATAGAATTTTGAGGATTTTGGTATGTGGAAAGTGTTAACTTTTAACTGCACTCATGTTTTCACTAAGGTATTCAAGAGAATACACGATTAAGGACTTTGAATGTTTGGAATGTGACCAACAAGACATATCTTATGATATGTGGGGATCAACGACAGTATTGAATCTCTGGTAATCGATGTCACTATATTATGAGAGTGGACTGCAGTATTATGTATAAGCCTAAAGATTAGACTAGATTATGTTGGACATAAGTTAGTATTGTTTAAGGATAGAAGTTTTTTCGATATTATTTATGGGATGTTATAGTAATATAGTTTTAGAAAAAGGACAACCTGCAGGACGGGCGACAACCCATCGCTTCGGACAAGGCTGTGGGAATCGAACCCACAACCGAAGTGCGAATGGCCTTTATCGCCTACCACTGGCCTACAGGAAGTCCCTGTTTAGTAGAAACTAGTTTTATTATACTAAGCAGTATGATATATGAAGTATAAGTCCATTTTTGGAACTATATATGATTAATCTCACTATAGAATGAATTATGTATATTTAATAACTTTTGCTTACTTTTGTTTGAGACAGATGGAATGACCCGTCATTCTATCACATGATCTGCTAACACTTCACGAATAACAAATTCAACTTCATTTATTTAAGAGATGAAGTGGAAATTGTTCAAGGCACGAACAACAGTGATATTGTATCAAAATAAAGTAAGTATTTATTCTAATTCAAATTTTCAACTTTAGGGAAATGATCTTGAAAACCAAAAATGTTGTCCTAGTGATCTTATACCTGATGAATCAGATGGTACCTTAGATCGTCACAAATTTATGGATTTGTGATTACTGGATTTTCCATAGCCATGTTCTCTACCACTCTCCATCAGAACATGATGGTTAGATTTCTCTTCCATATCCATATTTTCACCTATGTGGAAACCCAGTGATTAGTTTATTTGGGTAATCGTTACATTTCATACTTTAGTTTTTAAAGCCAAGTTTTGGTATTCCCTTTTACGATGTGGGTTTCTATTAAAGAAACTTTCAAATAGTAAACCATTTATAACCCCGACGAATTTCGAGGGCGAAATTCATTTTAAGGGGGGTAGAATGTAACAACCCAAGATTTTATAAAAAAATATTCTTTTTAATTTTATTAATGTCTTGTGTTGTACGCTACACCAAAAGGAGCTTGCACAACACACATCCTTGACTTGTCTTGCATTACACGCAATCGCGACCTTCCTCGATAGCGTGTGTAGTACGCAATACCGAGTTTCACTAAACAACGATATGCTATAAAAATATTATTAAAACTAGCCGTTATGAATAGTAATAACCACTTTTTGAAATCCAGTAAATCTTATTTTTCAAAATGAACTTTATTTTTGGATTCGGAGTATCGAATTTAGCCTAAGGTGAAATTTTGGTACTTTTCGGATAACATTCATATTCTGATGAATAGTGAAAATTACTAAATTATAATAAAAAACAACTTTTTTAATCGAAATAATTAATAGTGATAAATCATTAATTTGAGTGGTTTTAAAGTATATTTAGAATATATTTTTACAATTTAATACAATGTTGGTCATTGGATGTAATTTCACATTTAAACTAGACATAAACAAGTGTCAATCTTTTGATAGATATTGTTTCTTAAAAACACGCTATTTGTTTTAACAGCGGGATTTAATTATAAAATTAATTAATGCAACTTTTATGTTATGAATTTGGTAAAATAGACTTGATTTTTGAATTTGGAATATGAAATATAGCTTGGGATGAAATTTTGGCATTGTTCTGAAAAACATCAATTTTTGATGAATAGTGAAACCACTAAGTGGTAGGTTAAAAACTGAATTTTGCATAAAACTTAATTTTACCGCTTCTGTGAATGGAATTTCGAAAATCCGAGAGACACGGTTAATATCAAGGACTAAAATGTGGTTCAATGAGATGAAAATAATTTTTGGTGAATAGTAACTTTTTACTTTTTTTACCGCGGTTAATAGTAAATAGGGTAACTAAGGGTAAATATGATATTAATATTACCCTAACACATGTCCTAATTCTATTGTACAAGTGTAATTCGACCAAAAACAAACTTAGGAATAAAATATGACCATTTAGGCCCACTTGGATTAGATTAGGACATTTATTATTAATTTATTTAAAGAAGGGTTAAAATAGTTAAAATCAAAGTTTAATAAGTAAATCATTTTTAATATGGGGTTATACATAAGATAAATTAGACTATAAATATTCATTAGAAAGCTAAAAAGATTTCCTACATGATGGTATTTTATTTGTAATTTTTAGACATCAAATAATTTAATTTAATTATGACACAAAGATGATGCAGTAATTATCTTATTAATGAAATATTGACAAAATTGATAATATAAATACCAAAATAAATGTAATTTGAGACTTTTTATGAATTCCACTAATTTTCTAGGTTAATATGATATATTATTAATGATTTAATTAACTTGGTTCGAACATATAATTCAGTTATGACTTTCACAAAAATCATATATCAAATAGTGTCAAAATTGACACAAAATAGTTTTTAAATCAAATATTATATTATTAATTGTTATTTTATTCCTAAAAATCTAAGGTTCGGCCAAATTACTTATATAAGGATATATATATTAATAATAAACAATTTGGGGTTCTTTTGGCATGTTATAGTAAGTGTATTAACCATATAGTGAAAGAAAACAAAAAGACACGGTAAAAGTTAAATTAATTAACTTAGAGTTAAATCTAATTGATATGGTTAAAATAATACCCTAAACTTGTCTAAATCCTATTTGTTGATAGGATTGCGACCCATCCCCACTTTAGCTTCGAAATAAGACCCTTTGGAACCATTATAAACCGATTTTGACTTTAATATAAAATAATATTTTGAGATATTCCTAAGGTGCCCCTCTCCTCCCTTATAAAAGGGCACCTCCTCCCCCTCCTCCTCACACCAATTTGAGCACTCAAGCTCGGCCAAACCCTGCCATTTTCTCCTCTCCACTTCCCTAGAATAATCCTAGAGGTCCTGGTCTTCTCCAAAGACCAATCTTAGTTCCTTAAGTGGAGGATTCAAAGAGGCGTTCCAAAGAAGAGGTAATATCCATTACCGATCTTTTCAATTTCTTTCTTCTTAAACTTCTTCTTCTTTAGTTGTTTCATGATAAAGTAATAACATCAGTATTACTTACATACTGATATGTTATTATAAATATGAAACAACCCTAATTCACCTTCTATCCATCCTACGGAAAAATGAAATCACCGCGCGTGCGTACGTACGGAATACCGTCTCCACGCCGTGGTGTAATCTATTTTCCACCATCACCTTACAAGGATGGGTATAATGGTGTAATGAGTAACTATATATGATTATTATTAAGTAATATTGATACTGAAATAATATATATATATATACTCCAATACAATTCCACGATCATAGGAATGATATCATCACTCGTGCGTACGTACGGAATACCGTCTCCACGATGTGATGCGACTCGTTCTACATGATCTTCATTTCATAATGATTATATAAATGAATTGAATGAATGAATATGGTATATACTACACTAATACCATTCTTGAAATGAATTATCTATAACCTAAAGATAAGAATAAGAATTTATTCGACAAAACACGCATAAGAACAAAAAGTTATAAAGACCCGAGTAACAAGTAACAATGAAATATTACTAACAAGAAGCTAATAATATGACCATATATGATATCATATAAATATGTATGATTCTGGAATAAGTCAATAACATTATTTAAACCATTATACAGGAGCTTCGGACACGTACAAAGCAAATTGGACCTAAGGTAAGGGAAAATATCACAATCTCATTTTTATCCGAGATTGTTTATACTTTGGTATTTACTGGGGTGTATTTTATCATCCACATCCATGTTCCCTCAATATGTAATATTGTTTCCATCCACTTACAATAGTTTAAATCCAATTTTACCCTTCTGTGAGTTTTTAGTAAAAGATATGAAAGGAATCTTTTTCCGTTTTTCGTACGAGGTACTTTTTGACTTTTCCGACAAAAGTACGAGAAGAATGTTTTTTTTAACTTATACGGCACGAACGGATTTTTACGGTTTTATAAAGCCTTATTTTCATGAACCTTCCTCCAAAATATTTCATGACTATTTTCAATAAAATATCTTTCTTTTAAAATTGCATGATGTTTTGTGAAAAGAAATTGATTTTGAAGAAGAAAGGATATTTTCCTCAAGAATTCAATTCATGTGTTTTATCAAAATTATTTTCCATCTAAGATAATAAAGGGTTCTGTTTCTATCCATATTTTTACATTGATTTGACTATGTTGTGATGGAATTATGTTTATGAATTCCTTTATCTTATATGAATGGTTTTATGATGTCATGTTGTTTAAGAATCCCATTTTTATTACATGGGTTATGCAATGATGTATGGTTTATGATTTTGTGGCACACATAAGAATGGTATCATTATGAGATGGGTGGGACCTATATATCCCTCCAATGCATTGGGTAAAGATTTTATATCTCATGAGATAGACATGGCTGGAACGGAAGGTTATTTCGGTTCAGTGATACAGGATTGAAACGAGGAGTGAACTCGGTTCAGAAAGGGACTTTGTCCACTAAGATAGTCTTGGTAATGAGTCATGACTAACAAGAAATGATTTTCCATGATTATGTGTGCATGCCACAAAGTTTCAAGTCTTATGTTATGATTATGGGGATCTCATTTTCACTTCTATGATTTATTCCATGATAAGATATTATGATCTCTTTTGCAGGTTTTGATTTTCAAAAAGATATGATATGATTTTTATTTCCTTTATTTGCCCTTGCTGAGCATTTGAGCTCACCCTTTTATGTTTTCTTTTCCCCAGGATATAGAGAAAGGTTTTAGGTAAAAAAAAAGGGATGACCTTTATGGGAGATATTGAAGAGCTTTCACCACGATTAGAAGATTACGTTCCGAGTTTCCAAAGACACTAAACTATTACGATCCTTTAGTGTGTGTTTTTGTTATGTACTAAGTATTCCGCAAATGTAATGTAATGTCCATGTACGTCAAGATACGGGTCTCTACAGAGAACCCCTGAAAGAAGGCCCTTCTGTTAGAAGCTCATAATTCACCATGACCATTATCTCTCCTCAACGAGGTGCTGATCTGACACCTCAACACAGGAACCTACTCCAAACACACAAGTAAATGGAAATCATCAATTTCACCTTGAGAAAACATACTTTTTGGAAAAAACTAATCTACCTCATGAATTTAAATCACATCACAAAAACATGTCTTGGTTGGTTATGTTTTCATATTCCTTGCATCTATGAATCAATGCTAACAATTCCATAACAGGGCTCTTCTGATGCCCAACTTCTACTAGGAGAGGTATCACCATGAGAAAAACCTTAGAAAGGGGTCCTATCTGAGAGGGATATAAAAAAACGTATGAATAGGCTTGAACTCAACCACATGTGAATGGATTATGGATCAACATGAAACCTAGAATATATTTTTCTCCTAAGCCCATGATGCACACTCAAAACAGGTGTGTCATCAGTTGGTACCACCAAAAACAATAATTGATGTATGAATAACACTACTTATGAGTGAAAATATCAAGTCGATCAGGATCCATATAAGCTAGTAAATCTATACAACTTCCTTGAGTGAAAATTGTACCACCTAAGGGTTTGTCTCACCATGAAACCTTAACATTCCATGATGTTGGAACTCATATAATGTGCTAATACTGCATCTAAAATTGTCTTATACTTATGGATCCATCGACTGCTCAACATAAGGAAGATCATCCACCAAATACATTAAAGGATACATTCACTTATTAACTAGTGTTAGCACTACTTGGTTCTCTCTTGGAGAAAATACCCCATGAAAGGGTCCCAAAATAGAGGCCTCATCTATCAACCAATAATTTTAATGACACTTTCTCAAAATCCTAGTTTACTTTCATTGTGGAGAAATATAAAAATCTATCATGATGTACCATAGTCAAAGATAATATATAAGGAGATATAACTCAAGAAGGATAGTCAAAGGACTCAATATTATATGATGCAATTACCATTGGTCCCTATAACAAATGTCTCTGTATACCGAGTCAATAAGAAGATAGTCAGAGTCATAGTTTATGGATACGTCAGAAGCCACCCCAACACTGGGTTTCATGCCTAAAATCCACACTTGAGACACTCTAAAACTATTTTACTAAGTTCTCAACCAAACCTTATAAAGGTAAAAAACTAAAAACACCATCCTGAGGTCAAACAACCTACGATACTACTCTATGATGAAACAAACCATCGGGGCACGCCTGGCCTTTGAAAGGTTAGGATGCCACAACCAAAACCATGAATCCACAAGAAATGGTCTAGAAAAATATACTGAGAAGTCATAATAAATATGGAAATAATTTTCCTAATGTACCTATATTTCTGCTACCAACTATCTCCATGGAGAAGTGAAGATAAATAATAATAAAAGATAGTAATATCTAGAGAAAAAACCATGCATGTAGTAACCTCAAGGGAATGGATAAAATTTCAACAGAATACAACCAAATTGAAAAGGGAAAAAATACATTCCCATCTAGAAATGAAGTCCTAACATGAAAAAAACTAGACAATAAAGTGGCTGAGAGATCCTGACTACCGATCTTCAAGCCCGACCATGGTACAAGGTCTATGACCACAAGTATCCCTATGCTCCACCAAAATAACCATTTATCTACCTTTCATATGTATAAGTAAAAAAATGTGGTAAATTCCTATGTAGGGGTGAGTATATACCTACCCAGTAGGACGCCTCAAAAAACAAAGGGGAGTAATAGTGAGATATGATAAGAGTAGTCAGATCAACCTAATGCATGAGGGAAATAAAACCCAATAACACATATATTATCATAAAATAAACCTATATGAGAGTGAAATGGGATATCCATCTCACATCCCATCTAGCCAAATTAGTTTTCCAACAAATCCAAAATTTCATCATTGATACCCAGAATCTCCCATATCCATCAAGGTAACCATGTGGAGGAACCAAACCTCACCACTATGTATCATAGTCGAAGGGAAAAAATATCCAAATAGATTACCCATTCCATAGTGTGTTAGGGGGTTCCACTCTGTAGGAAGAATACCCACGCCCTAGTGCATGGGGGGTGTTCCACTCAGTAGGTAGATGAACCCCATCCTAGTCTGTCGGGGGGGGGGGGGGGAGTGACACTCAGTATTTAGAGGAACCACACCCTAGTGCATGGGGGGGGGGGGGTCCACTCAACAGGAAGAGGACCCCCACCTTAGTCTGTCAGGGGTACCAATTAGTAGGTATCAAAATTTCACCATAGTCCTTATGGCGGTGCCTCTCAATTGGTAGAGGACCCACACCCTAGTCTGTAAGGGGGGGGGGGAGGTGGAGATATATAGGTGAAGGACCCATGCCCTAATTTCCCATAGGGTTCCACTCAGTAGGTAGGAGACCCACGTCCTAGTACATAAGAGGGTGCCATAAAAACCAGTGTAAGGAGTATGGGGGCACATTCATTGATGTAATAGGTGGTTTCCAACCCCGTCCTCTCATGGATAGTCCAGCCTGATAAAATCCACTATCAACTGTTTCCTAAAGAATAATAATTCTTGAAACATTCTATATTATATCCCAAAATCCATTACAATGGATACTGTCACGTTCTACAATGATAACTATTGAGGAAATGATACTCGTGATCCAAAATCCTAGTCCATATAAAGGAGATATGCAAGGTGAATGTTTCTTGGGAGGGGGGGGGGGGGTACACAACATGTATGAGGTCCACATGACGTATGTCCCTACTCTACTGCCTGGAAATTTTCTCATTTAGGCATGGATCATAGTCCATGTCATGATACATGCTTTGTAAGGGAACCAAAATGTGTGTCTCAACCACCTGGGGCCTGCATGTGTGCTCTTTGTTGTACCCATGTTTTTCAGGCCATGCCCATGTACCTGTCCATGTACCTGGAAATTCCTGGGTACTGTCCCATGCCTGTGTACTCCCAAATAAGAAGATGTATCCTTATGAATAGAGTATTGGGTGTGTTGTTCAATCAAATATCCTGTAAACCTGGGGATGGTCACACCTTGTGTGGGCCCAACCACACATAGTGTGTGATCCTTATCTTCCCCAAAACCCTATCCACCACAACTGGGTGGGGATACATGCAATGTTTTCATAGAATATATGCTCTGTAGTTGAATCATTTTCATAAGTTATGGAAATATTAATATATCTTCATAATGTAGCTACCACTAATTCTTCTGCCACAAATTTCTCAAGGGGTCTCAGATCTAGAGACATCCCTACTCGATAAATTGATGGTGGCCAGATTATGATCATCAAAAACCTGATCGGACCTTCCATCGCATCACTCCACTATATTGACCTTGATCCTATCATCGATCACTCCAGATCACAGACCCAAAAATCATCATCCAAAACCCACTATCTTTCCAGACACATCATTTAATTAGTAACCCGTTTGTTTCATGTGAACTTATAGTGAATCTGGGGGTTCGATTGGGCTTGAACCCACCACGAAAATGTTGAACCACAACCCTGTATGCCAACATTTAATAACATGAAGAAATTAGGGGGATAACACACATAAATTAATTGATTCTATCAATATCCATGTGTTTTTGGGAATCAATCATAAATTTGGGATTTCCTAGGGTGATAAAATGTGTAACTAGAATAATTTATGGAATTAGCAATTTATTTAATCTACAAGGATCATGTGATGGATCAGTTAATCACAGATCAAAGAATTGGAAATAAGAACATGCTCAGACATTTAATCAAGGGAGGAAACCACAAATTATGAGTACTACCTCGATCATGGACCAATCATTAATGAATAACACATTCACCAGTAATGGAGAAAACCCGCTATATTGGATGCCTATTGATCCACCTTGATTCAGTTTTCATTCATTATTTGATGTTGATATTCTAATGAAGAACACTCTCCTCCTATAATATTTAGAAAGGGTTATACAGCTAACCCTTGGAAAATCTTCATAAGAGTGTATTTATTGATAATTTTTAATTAGTTCATTTGAAATAAAATAAATAAAAATAAATTATTTATTTTAATTAAATTATCCTGCTAACGACTCCCTTAACTGGACTTCTAATGCCGACCAACCTTAGGTTCCGCCTCAGGTAAAACCTGTATCCAATATTAAACAGAGAGCTTAGATTTGTGATCTAAAGATCCATTCATGAGTTATTCCATTAATTTTGAAAAACTACATTCACATGATATTAATATGTTTAATATTTTTAAAATATCAATTTTTTGCTCCCTGGGCCTCAAAATCTCACGCTCTCTTAGTACTAGGATTTGAAAAATATTTTGTAAAATATTTATAAATCTTACAAGGAAAAAAAGTCTCTGTAAGAGAAGTGACAAATTATAATCAAGGCAGTCATACCATGAAAGATATATTTATTGTTGAATGGATTGAATATCTAAAATATTTAGAAATTTGAGACCCTGCCATGAAGTTATTAATCACACCATAATAAAGGTCAAGTATTTGGGAGATTGAAAGATCACACCATGATTTCTTGGGAGTTTTAAATTAGATATTATATTAATTTTATAGATATGGATAATGACTGAATATCACACCATAGTGGAGAAGATATGATCACAATATAACTAAAGTTGAGATAAATCACGCCATAATGAAGAGTATCATGACATGATTAGGTGTATTTGACCAAATTTAATCATGCTATACATATGGAATTATCATGGGGGACTATAAGAAGATAATCGATTAGAACCATTGGATAGCAGGTTGGACGTTTAGAAGTTATTATAAAAACTTCGTATAGAAGTTATAAAAAAGAATATTTCTTGTACATATTTTAATATTTAGTTTCAATAGTATAATAATATAAAAATCAATAGAAGAATTATATTTCAATATCTATAAGACAAGAAGAAAATTAAGGTGGAGTACTATTGGTATATTTAGTTGATTAAATAAATTTATTTTATTAAGATTAAATTTTTATAGAATAATATTCATCTAGAATAAGTTGTTTTCTTCATTTATTATTCTAAATATAAAGAGTTTATCCTCACTGTTGATGCCCTCCAAATGAACATTGGAAAATTGCCTCGAGGAAAAAATCCAACAAGTTTGATTTTGATGAAAAGGAAAAGAAGATAAATCTCACTTCATGATTCAATTTCACGACCACTTTAGGGCCATTCGATCAAATTATTTGATCACATAACCCTCAAAGGGGAATGAAGTTACAGAACCCCAACCAGTTTAAATGATTCTCCATAGAAAATAAAATGGGGCTCTCCATGATGGGGTTCTCATGTGGTTAGTGTTTTTTATTTGGTTCCCCAGATATTCAAGTTCCTGATCCACAAGGGATCATGTAACTGAGGCTGTTCATGATGGTATGGTCTTAGGGTTGTTGTTCTTTATGTGAAACCCTCTAGAGTCATGTGATCACCCCATGATGAATGGAGCACTCAATTAACTTCAGGGTGAGTCTATCTGTGATGATCCTATCTTGCAATCAAAATTATTCATGTGATGCACCGGGAGACATAATTTACGATATGTGACCTAGTCACATGTGGCACATGAGACATTTCCCAAATAAAAGGACATGTTCCATTTTCTTAATCTTGGGTGTAAGGCCCCAGCTATAATCATTACATAAACTTGAATTAAGTTAATAATTCACATTGAGGATCTTTTCAGGTTTATAGGTTTAAAGAATTAGGTCATAACTTATACATAACCACTTGAATATTACAAGTAGACATTTCTACTAACTATCCATTTTTTTTCATAAAACAAAAACTCTTAAAAAAAGAAACATGTCTAGTTCCATGTTTTAGACAACATGACTTTTCATTGATCCCATACTCAATGGTATTGATCTTTATGTCCTGTGAAAAACATTTAAAAACATGGGATGAGCATATAAAGCTCAATTAGGGATACATAAAGAAGGAAAACTGTTATTTTTTCAAAAAACATGTAAACTATGAATACTTGGTCATAAAGTAATAATTTTCAACTGAAAGAAGTAAAAAAACGCTTTATTGAATATAAACTCATTACTAATAATTTTGTAACCGAAATATTACCATAAATCCTATAGAAAGCAAAATATAACACATAAAAGTAACTTGGGATATAAACATACTTAAATAGAATAAATATACAATAAAATTCCACACATATCACTAAATGGAATAGCCATACGACCAACTTCCATACCCAATGCATTGGAGGTTATAAAGTAACCACCCATCCTTGATTTATCACAGAACCACCCATCATTTAGTTTATCAGGTAACCACCCATCATTGGTTTATCACGTAACCACCCTTTAAATGTCTAGGTACCATTATATAATCATAACACATAAAATATTGAAAATATCAACATTTCACTAATAACATTTCATTTGCAATCAAAAGAAATAATTTCAAGATATTGAAATACTCCATTGATTTGAAAAACCATTTTCAATACCAAAATACATAAAAAGGGTATATGGTACTTATTTTCCTTTTAAAAACATTACGTCTTGTTAAGGAAGACAGATGTCAAATAATGCTCGTAGTAGTAAAAACATCATTATCACCACATATGTTAAACACATTAATTTTTTTGATTAGTAAAACAATTCATAGAAAAAAATATTCCCTTTGATTAAAATCTAAACTAAAAGGGTTTTATTATACACCGTATAAAATAAGGAGGTGCATATTATCAAAAAATGCCTCAATGAAAGGGTATTGAGACAGAATCCCTTACAAAGATCATTTTTTAAATAAAATAGATCAGTTATGTGTATTGAATATAAGTACAAATAAACAAATTATAAATACAAGATCATATGTCAAAAGTCATATCTCACATAATCATATCACGACATAATCAAGAAGTAGAAGTTTAACCCAAAGAATGGAAATTGGGTGAAGAAGTTCCCTTAACTTTTTTCCGACTTGTCTCGTATGTTCCTTGTTCTGCCAGAATAAAAAAATTAAGTTAATTTATAATTTATTAAGAACCATTTTTACATTTATTATTAATTTTATATCACATATTAACTTTCTATAACAATTAGTTAATTATTTTAGTTCATATTGGGCATTTTGTCGATGTTCGGAACTGGAGTCGAAAATGAACTTGTTATATTTACAAATTGTCCATGTGGTAAAATGTACAATATCTTCAGAATGATATTAATGATTTAGATATAATATATATCATATATATACATTATATATGTATTTATAATATTCTATATCATTTGGATATAAAAAATTAAATGCACCATTCATGGAGACGGTAAGTTGTACGTATGCATGAATTCTACTTTCATTTATCTTTCATATTTAAAAGAATGAAAACTAAATGATACATAGGTGTATTATAACTCCAATATAATATCTTTGTTATATATTTTAAATAATTTCATTAATTACATCATTTATACATTTCATGTATAGGATGAACGAGTCATGTCACTTGGAGGGGGCGGTAGTCTACACATCCTCAAACGAAATTATTGTATTTATACAACATGAAAAGCATAAAAGTATGTTATAAATGAGAATTACCGAAGAATAGAGAAAAAATAAATATCATAAATATCATATATAATTATAGTTCCATCATAATGGACACAATTTGAGGTGGTAGGAGGAGATTGAACAATCATCATTTTGTGAGGTAATAGTTCGCCGTCCACCGTAACAGTATGTTCTATACCTATTAGACGAAGGTGTGTGTAATTTTAGTTGGAATAATTCTCATAAATACAACCTATCATATTTAGGATACTATTTTTTTATTTAAACCTAGAATAATAATATTATAGGGAGTGTAGAAAGAAAAATAATTGAAAGGAACTTGAGAGAAGTCATTACCTCAAATCGGGTAACTTCTTTTGATTTGAGCCAAAGGGATTTCTTGAATTGCCTTCTGACAAGAGGATGGATTATATGAGGAATATAGGGATGTTTTGAGATTATTTGATAAGATTTTGGATTAGTCAAATGGCTTGAGTTGGGTGAGTAATGGGTTATAGGTGGTTTCCTTTCATAAGAGGACGGAGGGTCAAATTAAGAATGTTTTGAAATATTATTTTATTATCAATTGATTTTAGAATTTTAAAAAAACCAAAAGTGATATATTTCAAATCTAATATGAGTATGGGTAGAACTAATCTCAGCCAATAGGTTTTATAAAATTTTTGGTTTCAAATTTAACCTTATCATTTAGTTTTAACCCTTTGTTAACTAATTTTACTATTAAAATGTCTTTTTGTATATTCATACTATATTGTTAATATAGTTACCATAAAATTACAATAGAACCTCAAGTGATTAATTAATTAAATTTAAAACATTATCTAAGTCATTTGGCCGAATATTATATTTTTAGGACTGTTATATCAATTAATAAAAAATTAATTTATTTAAAATCTCATTTATATCAATTTTTATACTATTCATATCATGATTTTTTTAAAAATCCCTAAAAACATTATTAATTCAAAAAAACATCATTAATTAAAATATTACAAGTCATAATAATCCATAAAATTCTTGTATGGTATAAAATTTTTCAAAATAAACGTATTTAATCTTTGTAATCTCATTTATTTAAATCTTTCATTAATAAGGCAATCACTATATCACTATTGTGTCATAAATAAATAAATTTATTTGATTTTTAAAAATTTGAAATAAAATACCAGGATGTGAGAAATATTTTTAGATTGATAATTAATATTTATAGTCAAAAATATCACTTATATAACCCCATATAAAAATTGTTTTTTGTAAAATATACAGGTTTAGGTTATATTATCCTCAACTTTAAATTAAAAGTAATTAAAAGTCATTTTCATAGAAAAGTGGATCCATGGGGTCCAATAATCAACCAAGGATTAAAATGGTCTAAAATATTTCATAAAATATGGTTAGGACACGTGTTAGAGTAATTTAATATTATTATAATATTATTTCTACCATTATTTATCGGATTTACCCTTTAACCATGATAAATAAAATATTTACTGAAGTTACTATTCATAATGTCTAAAATTAAAAGTTACCTATTTAAAAAATTTAGAATAACTAATTCAAAATATGGAATCCATTTTTCGAAAATCAAAACACAGAATTTGCAGAAATTAATTTAAAATTAATTCCCATTGCCAAAACGAAAAAACATTTTTTTAAGAAATAAAAACTTTCAAAAGATGGACTTGTGTTTATGTCCAATTTCTATGTGAAATTATTTACAATGACCAAAATTGGATTAAATAATATCAATATAATTCAACTACACTTTAAAATTAATTAAAAGTACAATCTAACTATAGAAATAAATAATATTAAAAGGAAGTTTTGAATTAAAATGCTATATTTTTCACTATTCATTAAAAAAATGAACTTTAGCAGAAAAATACCAAAATTTTATGCAAAATAAATTTTGATATTATGATTCTAAATAAGAATTTTATTTTTTTAAATATAACATATAAAGGTTTCAAAAACTAGATTTAAAAAGGGTTTCCATCAAAAGGCTGTAACACTGCATTTTTAGAAAAATACTTCTTTTATCCGAAAAAAGTGAATTTATTCTTATATCATATCTAGAAAACATAGAATAGGAATTTAAAACATTAAATTGAATATATATCATATATTTTTTATTAAATAAAAATCCATAACGAGTTATATGAAAACTTAATTATTCTATTTTAAATAGGTCTTCATAAAAACACATCCATTATATTCAATTAATTTTTATTTCCATTTCTAATAAATTTGGTAACCAAAGAATCATCATTTAAACATGTGTAAACCATATTTAAAAATTTAGTTGATACTATTCATTCCTTCCATTCCAATGTCTAGGCGTTAACTACTATTTAAAATAATAATAATATTATTGAATTATTTTTCAGTATAACTCAATGTAGTGTGCAATATAAGATTTCAGAGAAGCATTTTGTTGCATGTTGAGTACACTATCAAACATAGTGTCCTATTTAACATAAAATTAATATCTTATTGATAAATATTAATAGATATGAAAATTTATTATTCTATAATTACCTAGGTCATTATATCTTTCCCCCATTTTGGAAATTGCATCCACACAATTTTGAAAGTGGGTTTCGAAACATCATTAAAAGACCCACATCAGAAAAAGAGACAATAAAACTATCACATTAAAAGAAAGAAAGGTAAGTAAAAAAGGTCACCTGAGATAACCCATACTAGGAATCTATATAGGAAAACATAGATATATAAGAGAAAATAGCCATCAAGTTCTGATGGAGAGTGATAGAAAAAATGTTTAAGAGAAAGTTAACCATCAGAAAATCACAAACTTGGGATGGGATAAATGGTCTTTGATTACCCAGTATGAAAAGTAAACAGAAAACGTTTTAATTTTAAGTTACTTTTCCTAATTGTGAGGAATTTATTTGTGATATTGAATATTGACATAAGAAAACTAACTTACTTTTAATGTAAACTTTAATCCTTTACTAAATTTCTACCACAAACTTATCAATTCTATAAACGATGAGTATTTATGATGAAATGGTCACACACAAAGTGATAGAATCAACTTCTAGAGAATCACATAATCCACAAAAGATGAACTATATATTTCCCCTATTTTTAGACATTAACCAAAACCAAAAATGGTTAGTATGAGATCAGATAATCCCCAAAAAGGATAATCCTTTTTAAAAAGGAATACTACTCTTAATCTCAAAAATTCAACAAATAATATTCAAAGATCAAAAAAGACCATTCAATACACAATTTTCCTTATAATTATTCAATATAATCCAAAATATTATTGAAACCCAAAACTCAGAAGAATTTAATCACATAGTCTTCTGTAGTAAATCTTAACATTTATTTACAAATAACATCGACTACTCTTAAAGTCTCATACTAAATTGTAATTAACCAAATAATATATTCTATATGATAGTTTAATCATTTCAATCACCATATATCCAAAATAGAAATATAGATTCTTCCCAAAATAAAATTCCACCATTACTCCTCAAATTAAATCCCATAGTATTCTATTTTCATTAGGCATATAGTGCTGCCCAAAAGAGAGAACTTCTTTCAAAATAACCTTTATCACATTATCACCAAATAATTTTCCTATACTAGGGATATCCATTTAATAAAACATAAGTTCCCAAAATATACTTATTATTGATCCATAAATTCATTTAACTAAAAAGAATTATTCATATTAACCAGGGAATTCACATAGTCCAGTGGTAGGAGATAAATCCCTTTGGCACTTTGGTTGTGGGTTTGATTCCTACAGTTTTGTCCTACATTATGGGTTGTCACACAGTATGCATGTTGTCCCTTTTCAAAAATATATAATTTTAATAACATTAAAAAATTGAGATAAAATCATTAAAAAATATCCATAACATGTTTTAACCTAAATGGTTATTTCATACCTAAAATTTTACATCCCAAAAACTAATAAACCATAATTTCCTCAAAAAACAAAAGATCGCATGAACCCTTAAGGTTATCCATCATATTTACACAAGAAAAGATAATTCTTCCTTGAATAAAATTTTCAAATTTCATACTTCAAGGTTACACATACTAAAAAATTACCCCAATATAATCCTATCATTAATATATCTAAACATATCATCATCCATAGATCCAACATAACTCTTCAATTCCTATACATCATAATCATCAAACATTATTCATGATCCTTTATCCATGTTTTTTTACCTTATTATTTTATACTTAATTCCTAGAAACAAAATCATTCATAATGTCAAAATATTTTAGTAATGTCAAAACATGAGATAAGAAATAATCAATACCTTTAATAGGTCAGTTTTAGTTTCCCCATCTTCAATTGGAATGGAATTAGGAATTTGTAAACATATATTTTCATGATCCTGATCATCCCAGTCCTAATCCTTATTTATAGGAAATTTATTTGTATAATGATCATGCACACCACATTTAAAATATTCAATTGATCCCTCAGAAATAACTTATTTCCCTTTCGTAGAGTGAAATAAACGCTTCCTTTTTCCATGGAAGGTTCTTACTTTATGACCTTCATTACCACATCTGAAACATCTTCCTGTCCCTTTGAAGAATTTTCCTAAGTGTTTATTTCCACATCCTTGACACATAGATTTTTGAATATACTTACCTTTATGATTATTACCTGAACATCCATTGGAATTCATTTCTCGCATATACGATGCCTTAGAAAAATCACTAAGGTTCAATTGGTCAATCATGACTCCAGATAGTTGGTTAAAAATAAATATAATATTTCTCATTATAGCTCCCATTTCAATCGGTTTCTAATTCATAAAATCACCACAGTTTCCTTCACATCCATTGTTACTTTGGGTCCTTCTAGATCCATCCATCTACTAAAAACATAATGGTTAGTGTGAGTATATTAGTAAAATAATCATATACTATCTTATGAGGAGGGTAAACACTAATATATACATATTCATGTTATATTAAACTCACTATATTTATCTAAAATAACTATTAATCTTTCTAATATACTAACCATTATGGTTATGTCACTTATGCTTAAATAACACCCTAACCTCTAAAGGTATATAGACTAACCTCTAATACTAACTGTAAGGAACCAACCTTAAACATTACATAATCTTGAATTAAGTTAATAATTTACATTGAGGATCATTTAAGGTTTATATATTTATAGAATTAGTTCATAACTTATACATAACAACTGTAATATTAAAAGTAGACACTATCCATTTTTTTCATAAAAGAAAAAATCTTAAAAAAAGAACACGTGTCTAGTTTAATGTTTTAGAAGGCATGACTTTTCCTTTATCCCATCCTTGAACCCATTCGTCTTTAAGTCCTGTGAAAAACATTTCAAAACTTGGGATGAGCATAAAAAACTTAGTAAGGGACACATAAGGAAGTAAAACTATTAGTTTTTCAAAAACAACATGTAAACCATGAATACTTTATCATAAAGAAATACTTTTCACCTTTAAGAAGTAGCAAAAACACTTCACTAAATATAAGATAATTTATTATCCATTTTGTAACCAAAAGATTACCATCAAGCCTATATAAAGTAACATATAGCATTTAAAGGTAACTTGGGACATAAGAAATACTTAAATGGAGTAACCATATAGTCGACTTCCACACATATCCCTAAATGGAATAACCATATGACTGACTTCCATAACCAATGAATTTGAGGTTATAACATAACCCCAAATCATTATTTTATCACAGAACCACCCATCATTTGGTTTATCACATAACCACCCATTATTGGTTTATCACGTAACCACCCATCAAATATCAACGTTTCACTAATAACATTTCATTTCAATCACAAGGAATACTTTCAAGATATTGAAATACTCAATCCATTTCAAAAACCTTTTTCAATACCAAAATACGTAAAAAGTGCATATTGTATTTATTTTCCTTTTAAAAAAATTACGACATGTTAAGGAAGCTAGATATCTAATAATGCTCGCAGTGGCAGAAAAGTCGTTTTCACCACATACATTAAAAACATTAATTTTTTCATTTAGTAAAACAATTAATATAAAAAATATTCACTTTTAATGAAATTATAATTCAAAGGTTTTTATTATACATCGTATAAAATAAGGAGTTGTATATTATCAAAACATACCTCAATGAAAGGAGATTGAGACGAAGTCCCTTACAAAGACAATTTTGAAAATAAAATAGATCGATTATGTGTATTCACTATAAGTACACATAAACCATATATAAATAATAGATATTATATAAAAATTTATATCTAATATAATCATAGCATGACATAATCAAGAAGTAGACGTTTAACCCAAAGAATGAGAATTGGGTTAAGAAGTTCCCTTACCTCATGTCCGAATTGTCTTGAATGTTCCTTGTTCTTCATGAATAATAAACATAAGTTAATTTATTCTTTATTCAGAACCTTTTTAAATTTTATTATTCCTTTTATATCACATATTACCTTGCTATAACAATTGGTTAATTATTTGAGTTCATATCAGACATTTTGTCGATGTTCAGAACTTGAGTCGAAAATGAACTTATTATATTTACAAATTGTCCATGTGGTCAAAAGTAAATTATCTCTATAATGATTTTAATGATTTAGATATCATATATATCATATATATCCATTATATATTCATTTATAATAATCCATACCATTTGTATATAAGAAACGAAATGCACCATTCATGGAGACGGTAAGTCGTACGTGCGCATGAACGCTAATTTTATTTATTTTTCATATTTAAAGGAATGAAAAATAAATGATACATAGGTATATTATAAATACAGTATAATATATATGTTATATATTTTAAATAAGTTCATTAATTTCATCCTTTATATGTTCTATGTATAACACGAATGAGTCATATTACTTTTAAGGGGCGGTAGTCTGCACTTCCTCAAATAAAATTATCATATTTATACAACATGAAAAGAATAAAGGTATGTTATAAATGAGAATTACATAAGAATATAGATAAAATAAATATCATATATATCTTATATAATTACTTTACCATCATAATGTCAACCATTATCGGTGGTAGGAGAATATTATACAATCATCGTTTCGTGAGGCAGTAGTTCACCATCCATAGAAATAATATATTTTATACCCATAGACAGAGGTGTCTATAAGTGTAGTTAGAATAATTATAATAAAAAAACCTAGTGTATTTAGGATAATATTTTTTTATGTAAACAATGAATAATAAGATCATAGGGAGTAGAGAAGGAAAAATAATGGAAAGGAATTTGAGAGAAGACATTACCTCAAATCATGTAACTTCTTTTGATTTGAGCCAAATAACTTTCTTTAATTTTCTTATGCCTAAGGAAAGTCTTCTAGGAGTAATATAGGTATGTTGGGAACTTATTGGATCATATTTTGGATGATACAAGGGGATTTAGAGGTGTGAGTAATGGGTTAGAGGTGGTGTCCTTTTATAAGAGGGAGGAGAGACACTTTAGGAATGTTTTGAAATATTATTTTTTTATTCATTCATTTTTGAATTATAATTACAAAAACGTGATATATTTAAAATATAATATGAGTATGGGTCTAAATAAAATCATAAAATAGGTTTTATACAAGTTTTGGTTTTAAATTTAACCTTATCATTATCTTTAACCCTTAGTTAACTAATTTAAATATTACAATGTCTTCTTTTATATTCATACTATATGGTTAATATAGTTACCATAAAATTTAAATAGAACCTAAAGTGGTTAAATAATTACATTTCCAACATTATATAAGTAATTTTTCCAAATATTATATTTTTAGGGCTATTATATCATTTAATAAAATATTAATTGATTTAAAAACTCATTTATGTCAATTTTTATACTATTAAAATCATGAATTTTTAAAAAATCTATAAAGACTTGATAAATTCAGGAAAACATAATTAATAAAAATATAAAAATTCATAATCATCCATAAAATTATTTTATGGAAAAAGAGTTTCCAAATAAATTTATTATAATATTTATAATTTCATTTATTTAAATATTTCATTAATAAGATAACCACTACATCAACATTGTGTCACAAATAAAGTTTTTTATTTGATTTGCAAAAAATATAAATTAACTACCATGATGTAGGAAATTTTCTTATATTTATAATGAATATTTATTGCTGAAAATATCACTTATATAGCCCCATATAAAAATTGCTTTAGTAAAAGATACATGTTTAGGTTATATTTTCCTTAACTTTAAATTAAAAGTAATTAAATATCATTTTCACACACAAGTGGATCCATGAGATCCTAAAATCGACCCAAGAATGACCATGGTCGGAAATATTTTATCCAATAGGGTTAGGACATGTGTTAGGGTAATTTAACATTATTATAATATTATTTTTTTACCCTTATTTACCGAATTTACCAATTAACCATGGTTAATAAAATCTTTACTGAAGTTACTATTCATAATGTCTAAGAATAGAATTTACCTATTTACACAATTTATACCTCCTAATCCCAATTATGGAATCCTTTTTTCCAAATTCAAAACACAGAAGTTTCTGAAAATTAATTTAAAATTAATTCTCGCTGTCAAAACCAAAAAGTGTTTTTTTATGATGTAAAAACTACCAAAGGATTGACATGTGTTTATGTCCAATTTCAAAGTTAAATTACTTACAATGACCAAAATTGTATTAAATCATAAAAATATAATCCAATTAAACTTTAAAACCAATAAAAATTGAAATCTAACTGTATAAATAAAAAATATTAAAAGGAATTTTTGAATTACAATGCAGTATTTTTCGCTACTCATTAAAAATGAACATTAGTAGAAAATTACCAAAATTTTATCCAAATTAAATTCTGATGTTAAGATTCTAAATAAGAAGTTTATATTGTAAAATAAAACATATTAGGTGTAGAAAACTAGATTTAAAAAGGGTTCTCCATCAGAAGGTGGTAAAATAGCATTTTTAGAAAATCACTTTTTTTATCCAAAAAATGAATTTATTCTTATATCATATCTAAAAAAAATAAGATAAATTTAAAACTTTATATTGAATATATATCATATATTTTTCATTAAATAAAAATCCATAAAGAGTGATATAAAAACACAATTATTCTCTTTTAAATAGGTTTTCATAAAAACACATACATTATATTCAATGGGGTTTTATTTCCATTTCTAATAAATTTGGTATCCAAGGAATCATCATTTCAACATGTGTAAACCATATTACCAAATTCAGTTGACACTATTCATTCATTCCATTCCAACGGTTAGGCGTTAACTACTTTTTAAAATAATAATAATAATACTGTATTATTTTTTGTATAACTCAATGTTGTGTGCAATGTAAGATTTTAGAGAAGCCCGTTGTTGGGTGTTGAGTACACTATCAAACATAGAGTCCTCTTAAACAAAAAAATAATAACTTATTCATAAATATTAATACATATAAAAAGTATTATTCTATAAATACCTGGATCATTACATTGGGTACATGAATAACCTTATTTATGAAGAGGTGTAGATATGGGGGTCTGAAATCTATAAAACTACCAGACACATAGAGTAGGGAAGTTTTTTAGAGAAAAAAAAACAATTGTATATGTGGAGGGAGAGTAATTCTTGGAGCTATAGAGAATATAGTGATCATGAAGACATATATTTGGAAGTTTGGAAAGTTAATTTCAAATGATGGTTTAAAAATAACATAGAATTTTCACATAAGGACTGACCCTAATACCATCATTGTGATAGCCAATCACATAATAACCTTCAGTCACATGATCATGTAATGACCTACTAGTCGCGTGATCACATTTTGATCTCTTGGTCATGATATTACATGTTACACTTTTCTAACCCAAAACAAAACATAAAATCACATAACCCCCCATATATTTTCATGATGGACTACCCTTTATTCCATGTGAAACTTTAGACCTCATGTGTTTCATGCGATTGTGATACCTCAGCCTTAATGTGAATCAAGAGACCCCATGTTGTTCAAATAATCACCCAACTCCCAAAAGTGACACCAAAAACTCCTAAGACCCTGTTTTATTCAACTCCCATTATAACATACCCCTTAATATTCATTACCATATTACTTAAATCATGGTAAATATATATATTATTTCAACCAAACTTCCTTACCCACTAGCGGGTAAGGAAAATTTACGAACTGTAAGGACTCAGATTACTAATAAAATAATGATACGTAGAACAACTTTTTAAGGCTATATATCTATATTTAATATAATTAAATCAGTTCTTGATTATGGTTATATGCCTCATAAATACGAGGAAATTTTTATAAAAATATTGTAAAATAATCTTATATAGAATTCAATTTATAATATATCTTGTAAAAGTACATCTATTTTCTCGTAGAGCCATATCCTTCATGGGAATATAAGCCATGTTTCCCTAAGGGTAGCCTTAGTTTGTAAGCCCCAAATAAATTTAATCTTACACCCATATTATACTTTTTGGATCATATGTTATCTTTTATTCCTCATAATGAGCATGAATCACATGAGATTATAGGTTTTCATTTATCAATCCATTAGTATAAGACATTAGAATTATAAAAATATAAAATCCCTGCTCTTTATTACACATTTAAACATGATTTATTATAAAAAAAATTCACTTAATACAACTTATAATATTTATATTTATTGTTTCTTTGGGGATTAGGAACATTACATAAAATATTAAAACATTAAATACACATCTTTATTGAAAATGAATTTTACCTGACTACAACATTCCTTTGTACTTAGCATTGCATTGGACAACCTAAGCACATACATAAGAAACGGGTAAGATATAAAGCTCAACAAGAGAAAAAATGGAATAACATGATAAAGAAAATACAAGTTAGTAAATTTTCATATCAATGAAGCACAAAAGTGACCTGAAAATAAATTCATGATATAACAAGATATTCATAACATGGAAATGTGGAAACAACATACAACATGATATTAGTATGATCCAAGGCTCATTGCATATAGATTAGCATGAGTAAACCCTCATTTCACATGAATTAGCATGAGTAAACCCTAATTTCATAGTATTTTTAATGATTAAACCCTCATTGCATACGGAATATCATGATACTATACATTACCCAATGCATTACAGTGCTATTATAGTGCACCCTTCATAAAAATTTCATTTCATGTATATGTGTGCCACGTAAATCATATAAAATGGAATAATTCAACATCATAAGTTTTTCCAAAATAAATGAATGTGGAATAAATACATTTACGTCTCTAATAAATAAGTACATGAGCATAAAGGTGAATACCCTTGAAAGAGAAATGGGTATGATATTCACTACATGATGTTTTTTGGCATGGAAAATCATGGTGTAATTTCGACAGCATAATGACGTCAAATAAAAGTTCATAAAATGGGTTTATGAAATTTAAATGGGTATATAATCATTTATACATGAAATTGACTATAAGGGGATAATTAAACATAATATTCCAACAAATGAAATTGAATTTATATTCCTAATATAAAATAAATTCTTGAATGGAAATGAGAAGAGGGAAACCTCATATTAAATTTTGGCATAGTAACAGGTGGGATTAAGGGATCATAGGGGATTAATGGGGGTGAAAGGAAGATAAAATCATGTAAAACTAAAATTTATAGTAAGGATTTTTTTAATAACTTATCCCAAATCAATAAAATAGAAATTAAAAGCCATGACATTAAAGCGGTGATTGAAGAAAAAGGAGAGAGGGAGATCACTTACTTGGATGTGTGATCCCAAAGGCTTGGAGGAGGATTATTGGGAGATTGGGAGTTCCTAGGTATGAATTTAGGGAGTAGGGGTAATATGGTGGTCTATCTTAAAAGACCTTGACTGAAGATAAATGAGATCTTGGTTGAGTTTATATAGGAGGGGATGGGGATTTCTGTATTATTTTGGTTTTCGACACAATATAATAAAATATTCAAAACCACAAATCATGCCATGGTTTGTACCCATGGTTTTTAAGAAAGGGGAGTGGTATGAGTTATTTTATAAGGATAAGGGGCGGATATAGTAAAATTTTTCCCTTGATTATGTGGAGGTGATTCACACTTTCAAGGAAATGATTTTAAAATATTTATATATTTTATGTCTTGGAGGATTCCCTAAGTATTTATAAAATAAACCAAATAAATTTAAAATTAAATTATTTTAAAGAAAAATATTTATTTTTCTAAAGACACCTTCTATATTATTTTATCAAATCACTGTTGGGTTATTATAATGTCATAAAAGACATTATATTTTTATAAGGTATTTATTTTTTACCCAAAAATTCAACTCTCTCAGAAAATTATGAAAAATTTACCATTTGATAAATTTGTTTCCATGATTAAAAAAATAATATTCATTTCATCTAAATAATTTTCTAAATATGTGATGTTTCAATTTTAATATAAAAACCGACATTTATTGAAATCTGATGGGTTTTAACGAAAATAGTTTTCAAACCTTAATGAAAATTACATTTGACATCATAAAAATTATATGATCATTTATTTACAATAAAAGTAATTTAAAAATAATATTTTTTTAAAATATTAATTAATTAAAAAATAAATTAATTCATCAAAATAGATTTCTTAATTGAATTTGAATATTATCAAAAAAATATAATTTATGATTTAAAAACCATTTACAAAGTAAAAACTATAGAATTAAAATGTATTAATTATTCTAAACAAAAATAATGCACATAATCATAATTCCATGGTCTTGTTACATATCCCTTTATTATACTAGAATACACCCTAAGAGTAAGGTGTGTGATGGTGCGGCATTCTTGGGGTTGTTCAGTGAACATGGTTTGTGCCATGATCTCGATGAGGTTGAACTTATCCTCTAAATTATTTCTCTCTTTCTTAATTTGTTGGATCTTGGATTGAGGTTGGCCTAGGGAAAAACCCAAAAATTATATCTCCCTTGGAATCATTGATAAAAGGGATTTATAGTGTACGATCCTACTGGTTGAGGCCATCATTTCCCTTGTCTCTATCAAAAGAATTTGTTAAAAACCTATATTTATACTAGTCATGTGATCATTGTTCAATGGCTACATTATCAATGGTATTGATAGTTAATGGTCCTTTAAATCCAATTTGATATAATAAAACAAAATAATTTCATGTGTTTTCAATATCCATAATACATTAAAATAAAAGGAACTTTTATTCGTAAATGTTTGGGTCATTACAATCTTCCTCCCTTAAAAAATTTAACCCTTGAAATTTTATTTTTTACACACTAAAATAGATGAGGGTAACTCTGCTTCATCACTTCCTTGGGTTCCCACATCGGTTCTTAAAACTTGTGGTTTCTCCACAACACTTTCACGAGGAACATTGACATATTTTGCAGAATGTTTTCTCTATGATCTATGATCTTTACCAGATTCTACTCATATGAGAGGTCATTATCCAATGGAATAACCTATGGATTGAGTACATGTGATGGGTCTAGTATTTACTTACTTAAGAGTGATACATGGAATATAGCATGGACTTGAGACAGGTTCAGTGAGAGTGATAGTTGATAAGCCATTGCTCTGATGTGATCAAGGATCTCGAAAGGGATGATGTACCTTGGAATAATAATTCAATTCTTACCAAATCTTATAACTGTCTTCCATGGATATATGTGGTAAAATACCATTTCTCTAACATAAAACTCTTGGTATCATCAACATTTCTTAGTATGACTCTTTTGTCAACTCTGGGAAACTTTGATGTGTTGTTCCATGGTCTTAACCTACTACACCATTTCTTCAACCATTTATAGACCTAGAGGTTTTCATTCCCCAAAATCATCCCAACATGCCAATGTTCTGCACCCCTTCCCATAAAGGGCTTTATAAGGAGCCGTTTGGATGCTTGAGTGGAAACTGTTGTTGTAAGAGAACTCCAAAAAATGAAGATGTTGGTCCCATACATCTTTGAAGTTCAATGAGAAAGATCTCAACATGTCCTCAAGTTTCTAAATAGTCTACTCATATTGAACATCATTTTGAGGGTGATAGGCTATGTTGAAGTCCAACTTAGTGTTCAGAGAATATTTAAAACTCTTCCAGAACTTATAGGTGAATCTTTGATCTCAATCAGACACAATTGATAGTTGTACTCAATGCAACCTTACTACTTATCTAATGTATATCCATTCTAGTTGATCCAATGAAAATACTCTCAAATTTAAATGATATATCTAGTCTTTATAAGACAATCCACAAAAAACTAGATAACATTGTTTCATTTGGATGTCTTTAGAAGTCTAGTGAAAAATTTCATTGTGATGTTTTCCAATTTCCATGTTCCAATGGGTAATGGTTTTATCATCCCCTTAGACTTATACCTCTAATCATTCACTTTTTTACATACCAAGAAATTTGTTGTATATTTATCAATCTCCTTCTTCATGTTATCCCACCAATAGTGCTCTTGAAGATCTTAATAAATCTTCATGTTTCCTGGGTGAATAGAGAAATTCAACCTATGTGAATCTTCCAAAAGTTATTTATTTAACACCAAATTTGATAGAACACATAGTCTTGAACCAAATCTCACAATTACTTCTCATTAACAGTGAACTATGAGGATTTCCCTTTTCTGATAGTTTTCACTTTTGTATGAATTCCCTCATCATATTTTTGAGCATCATTTAAACTTTAAAAAAGAGATAGATGAGCCATCTTTTGTGAAATGATTAATGATGTTCCCTTCTGTATGATTCCCTTGTACATATTCATCAAATCAAAGAAGATTGGATCCTTTTAAATTTTCATCAATGATAGAATTGCTAGGTCCTTTTGACTTATAGAATCTGCCACCATGTTCGCTTCCCCAGAGTGGTAATGGATTGGGATGTCATAATACTTGATGAGATCTAACCAAATTAATTGGCATATATTCAGATCTTTCTATGTGAATATATATTTGAGACTTTTTTTATCTGTATATATTTCAAAATTCTCCCTAAAAAGATAATTCCACAAAATTTTCAATGCAAAGATCACAACTACCAACTCTAGATTATTCATGGTTAGTTTTTCTCATGAATTTTCAATTGCCTTAAGTCATAGGGAATGACATTTTTATTTTTTATCAACACACATCCCATAACCTTCTTTGAAGCATCAATAAAGATTAAAAAGACTCCTCATGTGTTGGTAGTGTGAGCACAGGGGTAGTGAAAAGTAACTTCTTCAACTCCATGAATCTTTCTTCACATTCATCATTCCCAGAAAACTTGACTCCCTTCCTTGTTATCTTGGTAATATGCTTTAATAATCGTGAGAAATTTCTCAAAAATTAGTTAAAATATCTATCTTACCCTAAGAAGATACATATATCAATCATAGATTTTAGCCTCGTCCATCCCTCAATTTCATTTGTTTTGGAAGGATCCACATATATCCCATTTCTTGTGATGATATGACCCAAGAATGGGACTTCCTTAAAACAGAACTCACACTTGTTGTACTTTTCATAGAGAATCTCCTTTTACAAGGTCTGTAGAATAGTGCTCAGATTCTCCTCATACTCCTCCTTGGTTTTGGAGTATGTTAGAATATCATCTATTAATACTACCAAAAATATGTTGAGGTAATATCTAAATACTCTCTTCATCAAGTCCATAGAGATTTCTAGAGCATTAGTGAGTCCGAATGGCATCATTATGACCTCATAATTCCCGTACCTCATATAAAAAGAAGTCTTTGGGATATCCTCATTCTTCACCTTAATATGGTACTATTACATCCACAGATACACCATGAATAAGTATTGTTATCCATGTATTTTATCGAAGGATACTTGTTCTTTGTTGTGATTTTTTTGATCTCACGATAATCAATGAAAAGTTGATTTTACACATCCTTATTCTTGATGAAGATAACTGGTGCACCCCACAGTGAAGCACTTGGGTGTATAAACCCCTTATCCTGATTCTCCTATAGTTTTTTCTTTATCACCTCAAGATATAAAATGGAAATTATATATAGAGTCTTGTATATTAGCAACAACCCATGTATAATATCAATTGGAAATTCAATATCTCTTTTTGGAGGAAGACCAAGAAATTCCTCACGAAACATATCAGTGAATTCCTTCACAATAGGCATGTCTTTGAGTATGGTTCTTTCCTTAGACTAAATCATATGATAAATATACATGCAATCATAGGGAATTAATATAAATTCTTGATATGATGATGCAAAATAATATGCATCCTCTTTATTTCACTTGTATATAATCGGGGGTCAATTCATCATATAGAGAGTGATTTACTTCATGCAGTAATTTATGTTGGCTCTATATAGGGAAATCCAATCCATGACAATTATTGAATTAAATTATACCAGAGGGAGTTTGATGAGGTTATCTAGGAAGTTCAATCAAAAAATTTTATAGGGTGGGAGTTATATACATAGGATGCAATAATTTCCTCATTTTTTATTTTCACTGACACCTATACATCCATTATTTGTTGTGGTGTTTGGATTATTCTACTAATCTTTTGGGAAATAAAAGAATTCATATAACTAGTGTAAAAAAAATTCACTATTATTGAATGAATTACTTGGGTACCTGTCACCACTTGGTTTTCAAGATTCAATTTGGTGATAGTGATGGAAAAAGCTCTCCCTTAATTCCTTGGAGGTTGTTGGTTACCTCCAATTACGCTTATCTTAGGGAACTAGTTCACAAAGTGCCCTAGTTCCTAGCTATTGTAGTAATGAAAAACACATTGAGGGTCGACCGGAGCATCCCATTACTCTGTCACATTGAAGGGTTTCTCTTGTTTGAAATTATTATCCAGGTTCCCTTTTATTCCACACCTATACCATTTCTTTGATCCCCTTAGACAATTTCTGGGGTGCTTCTTTCTGGACTTTTGAAAATCGGGGTGCAAAAAGTTCTTAACACTGTTGGATTTATCCATTAGACCACTATAATTAATGTCCACTTTACAATTATTATCCCCATGATAGCCCTGATATTCTCTGATCTCCATATCGAATTTGAGGGAACATCATACAATTTATTCATAGCTATCAAAATCATGGATTTCCAGGGCTTTTCACATACTAGGATTTTGCCCACCAAAGAATTGGTCAACTTTTAATTCATTGGTGACAACAAAACTGAAGGTGTACCATGAAAGTATTCTGATATTTTCCTTGTATGCTTTAATGGATTATTCATCCTTTTTTTCTTGAGGGAAATGAAGTCCCTTTACATCTTAATTTAGAGGGTGTGAAGAAATTATTTATTGAAAAACATTTTCCATAAATCCTTCCATTCCATCGCTTCGATCTCTTCCTCAGGTTTTTTTATTTTTTATCAATCTCCACAATTGATTAGATTCACCCTATATAAAACAATAATCCTAAAGAAATATCTATTTTTTAGTGAATTGAATTATAGATAAGATCTTATCAATGGAGTTGATCCATTGTTCGACAATTGAGGGATCATATGATCTATTGAATGTAGGAGGCCTTTGTCTCATGAATCTCACGATTGTGACTTGTTATTTTATGGGGGGGGATGATCCTCTTGACCTAGGTTTCTTTTAAATACTTTAGTTGAATGAGAGAGTATCATGAAAAAGTTTTCGATTCCCGCTCCCATAGGATTGGGCATCTCATTAGGACATTGATCACATTGATCTTCACATAGATTGTTAGCCTGATTCCACCTATTACAAACCATTTAATAGAATTAAAGGAAAATTAAGGATTATTATCTTAAATGTTTAAACAAATATAGAAGAATATAATGACATTAAATGGATAAATTATAAATTACATTTATCTTGTTAACTTATTAATTTCTATAATTTAATCTAAGTTATCCATACTTTGTTTCCTAATATATATTCTTATGGTTTTTTTCTTCCCTTAATAATGATTCATACTAAGATTATGAATTTACTTAAGAATATCCCTTGGGAGTGTCGAACCAAGAGTGAATTAAGGCCTATTGTTGTTCACCGGTTCTAGTTTGAGTCTAGCTCAAAGTGGTGTTTTCAAGTTTTACTCCTTGATACATTTTTTCCAAAGCGACATCTACTTGTTCATTTCTAGAGAGTGATGTATTTTATTTATAAACCTCATAATCTATAATCAAAAAAATTTAGGGATTATTTTATTATACTTAGTCTTATCTCTAAGTATTTTACTATATTTTTATAATCCTAATCCAAAAAATAACTAAACCTATCCTCTAATACCAACTATAAACCTGATCTTTATTTCATATTTAAACATGACTTATAACAAAAAAATTTACTTAATACAACTCAGAAGATTGATAAGACTAATTTGTTTGGGGATTAGGAACATTAAATAAAAAATTTAAACATGAAATGAACATATTTATTGAAAAAGTATATTACATGATGATAACATTCCTTCATACGTATCATTGCATGGGATAACCTGAGGACATACATAAGAAAAGGGTGAGATATAAAGCCCAGTAAAGGAATAAACATTAAATAACATGAGAGAGAAAATTCAAGTTAGTAAATAGTCATATAAATTGAGTACAAAAGAAATATTAACATAAATTCATGATATATCATGGTATTCATAACATATAAATGTGGCACCAACATACAACATGATATTAGAATGAGAAAAGCCTCATTGCCTATGGATTAGCATGAGTAAACCCTCATTTCACATGAATTAGCACGATTAAAACCAAATTGAAAATAAATTAACACGTTTAAAACCTCCTTGAACATGGCATATCATGATACTATAAATTACCTAATTCATTGGAGCGCTATCAGAGCACACCCTTCATAAACATTTCATTTAATGCATAAGTGTGCCACATAGATCATATAACATGGAATCATTCAAAATCATAAGTTATTACATGATCATGTAATTTAGAATAAATACATTTAATTCCCAAATAAATAAGTAGATTATCATAAAGGTGAATACCCTTGATATAAAAATGGGTATGGTATTCACTACATGATGATTTTGGAATGGAAAACTGTGGTGCAATTTTGGCAACAAATAACCTCAAATAGAAGTTTGTAAAATGGGTTGATGAAAGAGAAATGAGTATATCATCATTTATACATGAAATGGAATGTAAGGTGATCATGGAACATAATATCTCAATATATTAAATGGAATTTATATTCCTAATATAAAAGATATTCTTGAATGGAAATGACAAGAGATAAATTCCTTTACGAAATTCAGGCATAGTAATGGGAGGGATTAAGGGATCATAGGGGGATTAATGGGAGTGAAATAAATATCTCATCATGTATACATAACGTTTTAATAAATTAGTTGTGGAATAAGATATCCCAAATCAATAAAATGGAAATTAAAAGGCATTCCATAAAAGAGGTGCTTGAAGAAAAAGGAGAGAGGGAGATCCCTTACTTGGATGTGTAATCCAAAAGGCTTGGGGGAGGCTTCTTGGGAGCTTGGGGGTACCTTTTAAGGAATCTAGGGAGTATGGGAATAATTTGGTCCAACTTCAAAGAGATTGAGTGAAGATAAATGAGAGATTTGGTGGGTTCATGTAAGAGAGGATGCGGATTTCTTTATTATTTTGGTTTTGAACACTACACAATAAAATATTAAAAACCAAAAACCATCCCATTGTTTGTGCCCATTGTTTCAAGAAAATGGGAGTGGTATAAATAATTTTATAAGGATAAGGGTCAAGTATGTTAAAATATTTCCCTTTCTTATGTGTAGGTGAGTCACACTTTCAAGGAAATGATTTTAAAGTCTTCAAATATTTTATATGTCTTGGAGGATTCACTAGAATTTATAAATTAAAACAAATAAACATAAAAATTAAATTATTATAAAATAAAAACATATATTTGGCCAAATATACCTTTCATATTATTTTATTACATCACTATTGGGTCATTATGATGTCATAAAAAACATTATATATTTATACAGTATTAAATTTTTACCCAAAAACTCGACTAACACATAAAACATGAAAAATTCACCATTGAATAATATTGATACCATAATTCGAAAAATAATATTCATTTTATCTAAATAATTTTTTAAATATATAAATTTCCACTTTTAAAACAAAAACCAAAATTTATTGAAAATTGACATGTTTTGAAAAAAATTGTTTTCAAACCTTAATAAAATATATATTTGACTTCATAGAAATTATAAAATCATTTATATCTTATAAAAGTAAACAGTAATAATATTTTATTAAAATATTATTTAATTCAATAATCCATTAATTCATAAAAATATATTTCTTAATTGAATTTGAATATTAACCAAAAATACTATATGTTCTTTAAAAATAATTTTCAAAGTGATAAAAATAGAATGAAAGTATATACATTATTCTATAGAAAAATAATTCACATAGTTATAATTATATGGTCTTGTTACATATCACTTTATTAAACCACTATAGGAACTAAGATTAAGGTGTGAGATGATGGGGATTTCATGGTGTCGTTTGGTGAATATGGTTTGGGATGTGATATCAATGAACTTGAAATTATCCCATAAACGGTTTCACTCATGCTTAAATTGTAGATTATCATCTTGGGCTTGGTCTTGGGAAAATCCCAGAAATTCTATCTCCCTCAGAAGCTCTGATAAATGGGCTTCATAGGGTACAATCCAACTAGTTGGGGCCATAACATCCTTTGTCTGTGCCAAAAGGATTTCTTAAAACCCTATATTTATACGAGTCATGTGATCATTTTTCAATGGCTACATTATAAATGGTATTGATAGTTAATGGTCCTTTAAATACAATTAGATATAATAAAACAAAATGAGTTCATGTGTTTTCAATATCCATAAGCCATTAAAAGAAATGGAATTTTATTCATAAATGTTTGGGTCATTAAAACCTTCCTCCATTAATAAATTTTTCCGTCAAAATTTCCTTTTCACACACTAAAACAGATGAGGGTAACACAAATTCATCACTTCCTCTAGTTCCCGCATCGTTTCTTCAAACTTGTGGTTTCTCAAAAACACATTGACTAGGGGCATTATCATATTTCATAGAACTTTTTCTCTACAATATAAAATTTTCACCAGCTTATCCTCATTGGAGATGTTATTCACCAATGGTACCACCTATGGATTGTGTACATGTGATGGGTCTAGTATGTACTTTCTTAAGAGTGATACGTGGAATACATTATAAAATTAAGACAGGTTCGGTGGGAGTACTAGTCGATAGACCACTGCTCCGATGCGATCAAGGATCTCAAAAGGGATGATGTACCTTGGACTAAGCTTTAACTTCTTCCCAAATCTAATAAGTCCCTTCCATAGAGATATGTGGAGGAAAATCATGTATCTAACATCAAACTCTAGGTCTCATCTATGATTGTTTTCATAGATATTTTTTAGACTCTAGGAAACTTTGATGTGGTGCTGGATGGTCTTAACCTTCTCCAATATTTCTTCGACCATTTCCAAACCTAGAATTTTTCATTCCCAAACTTCATCCCAACATGTCGGTGTTCTTAACACCTTCCTATAAAGGTTTTATAAGGATCCATTTGGATTATTGAGTAGAAACTATTGTTGTAAGAGAACTACAACAAAGGAAGATGTTGGTCCCATCCACCTTTGATGTCAATTGATCAATCTCTCAACATGTCCTCAAGTGTTTGTATAGTCCGCTCATATTGGCCATCAGTTTGAGGGTGATATGCTATGTTGAAGTTCAAATAAGTGTTCAGAGCATACTAGTGAGTCTTCAGAACTTAGAGGTGAATCTTGGAGCTTGATCAGACACAATTGATAGTGGAACTCCATGTAGACTTACCAATTCTATGATATATATCCATTCTATTTGATCCAATAAGAAATACTTTCAAATTGAAATGAATTTTGAAATATTTGTAAGATGATCTACAACAACCCAGATAGAATAATTTTCTTTGGATGCATTCAGAAGTTTAGTGACAAATTCTATAGTGATGTTTTCACATTTCTATGTTGGTATGGGTAATGGTTGCATCATCCCCTTAGACATATACCTCCCAGACTTCACTTGTTGTCATTCCAGACACTTTGATATATATTTATCCATCTCATTATTCATGTTTTCCCACAATAGTACTCCCATATATCTCGATACATCTTCATGTTTCATAGGTGAATGGGGAAATTACTATGTGTATTATCCAAAATTTATTTATTTAACTCTGGATTTGATGGAACACATAGTCTTGACCCAAATCTCACAAGTAGATCTTCATTAATATTGAACTATGAGGATTTCCATTTTCTAATAGTTTCCACTTTATCTAAATTCCCACAACATCTTTTTATCATCCTTTAACCTTTCTAAAAGATACAGTTGAGCGATCATTTGTGAAAGGATTGATGATGTTCCCTTATTTATGATTCCCATGTCCATATTCATCAAATCAAATAAGATTGGATCCTTTTCAATTCTCATCGATGATAGAATTTTAGGTTCTTTTCTACTTAGAGAATCTTCCACCATGTTCACTTTATTAGGGTGGTAATAGATTGAGCATTTGTAATCCTTGATGAGATATAACCATATTTGTTGACTGATATTAAAATATTTATATGTGAATATATATTTGAGACTTTTGTGATCTATATATATTTCACACTTCTCCCTAAAGAGATAATGCCACCCAATTTTCAATTCAAAGATCATAGCTGCCAACTCCAGATCATACGTGGGATGTTTTTCACATGAATTTTGAACTGCCTTGAGGTATAGGCATTGACTTTGTCATTATACATCAACACACAACCCATGAACTTCTTTTAAGCATTGTTGAAGATTATAATAAAATCCCCACTTGTGGGTAGTGTGAGAAATGAGGCAATGAAAAGCCTCTACTTCAATTCCATGAATCTTTCTTCACATTCATTATTATAAAAAAACTTGAATCCCTTTCGAGTTATCTTGGAAATAGGGTTTGACAATCATGATAAATTTCTCACAAATCAGTGATAATATCTAGCTAACCATAAGAATCTATGAATATCCATCATATATTTTGGACTTCTATATACCTCAATTGATCTTTTTTGGAATGTTTCAGAGATATCTCATTGCTTGTGATAATATTCCCCAAGAATGAGAATTCCTTCAACCAGAACTCACACTTGTTTTATGTTTCATAAAGATTCTTCTTTCACAAGGTCTTTAGCACAATGCTCAAATTCTCTTCATACTCCTCCTTGGTTTTGCAGTATATTTGAATATCATCTATAAATAATACCACAAATTTGTTGAGTTAATATTTGAAAACTATCTTATATCAATTCCATAAAGATTTCTGGATCATTAGTGAGTCCGAATGAGATCGCTATGAACACATAATGATCATCCCTTATACGAAAGGTTGTTTTGGATATGTGCTCCTTATTCATCTTAACATGGAAATATCCTAACCACATATCCACCTTGGAGAAGTATTATGTTCCACGTAATTGATCAAACATGTCATCAATTCATGAAAAAGGATAATTTTTCTTTGTCATGATTTTTTGATCTCACGATAATCAATGAAAAGGCACATTGACCCATCCTTATTCTTGAGGAAGAGAATTGGTTCACCCCATGGTGAATCATTTGGTAATATAAACCCTTTATCTAGATTCTTTTATATTTGTTTCTTTATCTCATCATGCTCTACAAAAACCATTCTATATGGAGTCTCAAATATTGGAAATTCCCTAGGTATAAGATCGATCAAGAATTCATAATCTGTTTTAGGAGGAAGACAAGAAAATTCCTCAAGAAACACATCATTGAATTCCCTCACAATAGGCATGTCTTCAAGGATAGTTATTTCCTTAGACTCAATCATTTGATAAAGATACATGTGATCATAGTGTAGTAATATCCATTCTTGAGTTGACGGTGCTAAATAAGATTCATCATCCTCCTTGAACATGTATAGAATCAGGGGTCAATTCACCATATGGAGTGTGATTTCCCTTTTGTGGCAATTTATGTTGGCTCTATATAGGGAAAGCTAATCCATGACAATAATTTCATAAAATTATACCATATGTAATATTATAAGGTTTTAAAGGAAGTTCATTCCACAAATTGTGATAGGTTATGATTTATATACATAGGATGCGATAATTTATTAATTTTATATTTTCACTAACATCTCTACTTCCATGCTTTGTGGTGGTGTTTGGATTATTATATTAAACTTTTAGGATATAGAAGAATGTGTATTACCAAAATAAAAAAGTATGTTCTCTATTATTTAATGACTAACCAACATATTTATCTCCACTTTATTGTTGGGATTCACTTTAGTGGTAGTGATGGAAAAAGCTTGCCCTTACTACCTTGGAGGTTGTTGGTCACCTCCAATTACCCTTATCTTAGGGAATTGGTTCACAATGTGCCTTAGTTCCTTGAAGTTATAGGAATACATAATGAACTAAAGGTTGACCAAGGAATACCTTTCCTCTATCACATTTAGGGGTTTCTAAAATTAGAAATTATTATCTAGGTGCCCTTCTATTCCACACCAATATCATTTCCTTGATCCCCTTGGGAAATTTATGGGGTGCTTATTTCTGCACTTTTTATAAGTGGGGTGGTGTAATTTCTTATATCCGTTGAATTTATCCATCAAACTTCTAGAATTAAAGTCCACTTTACAATTCACATCACCAAGATACACTTGAGATTCTATGATCTTCATATAAACTTTTAGGGAACATCAGACAATTCCCTCATAGCTATCAAAGCCACATATTTCTAAGGCTTTTCATAGACTTGGATTTATCCCACCAAAGAAGTAGTCAAATTTTCATTCGGGGGAGATGAAAAAACCAGAGGCATACCATACAAGTCTTTTGAAGTTTTCCTTGTTTTCTCCGATATATTTATTATCTTTTTTATTGAGTGCAAGGAAGTACCTTTCCATCTTAAGTTTGAGGGTGCGGGGAAAATACTTATCTGAAAACATTTTCCAAAAATCCTTCCATTCCATCGCATCGATCTCTTCCTCAGGATTTGTATTTTTGATCAATGTATATCATTGATCAGATTTACCCTCCATATTATAACCATCCAAAATAACCTTCTCTTGTTCATATCATTTAATGATGGAGAAGATCATCTCAATGGAGTTGATCCTTTGTTCGACGATTGAGGGATCTGATGATCTATTGAAATTAAGAGGCCTTTGTCTCATGAATCTATCGAGTGTGACTTGTTCTTTATTTGGGTGGGAGGGGGGGGGGGGTTAAAAAATCCTCTTGACCCATGTTTCTACTCAATATTTCTGTTAACTAAGATAGTATTATGAAAAAAAATTCGATTCCTACTCTTATCGGATTGGGCATCTCATTAGGACAATCATCATAGTGATCTTCACATCTGTTGTAAACCCAATTCCCCCTATTACTGACCATTTGAGAGAATAAAAGTAAACCTAGAGATTATTATCTTAAATAGTTAAACAAATAAAGTGGAATCTAATGAAATTAAATGGATAACTTATAAATTACATTTATCTCGTTAACTTATAAATTTTTAGTCTTCAATCTACGTTATCCATAATCTACTTCCTAACATATATTCTTATGGACTTTTATTGTTCCCTTAATAATGGTTCATATTAATATTATGAATTTACTAAATCATATCCCCTGGGAGTGTTGAACCAAAATTCTAGTAAATCCAGTTTTCGTGCACCAGTTCCCGTTCGAGTCTAACTCAAAGCGGGTTTTCAGGTTTTACCCCTAGATACATATGTTTTAGAGCCCCCTCTACTTGTCTTTATCTAGAGAAGGATGTATTTTCTTGATAAACCACTTAATCTATACTCACCAAAATTTAGGTATTATTTTCTTATACTTAGACTTATCCCTAAGGATTTCACTATATTTTTCTAATCCTAATCCCCAAAATAACTAAACCTATCCTCTAATACCAATTAAAAAACCCTTCTCTTTATTTCAAATTTAAACATGATTTATTATAAAAAATTGAACTTAATAAAACTCAAAATATCAATAGGTCTAGTGAATTTGGGTATTAGGAACATTACATAACGAATTAAAACATGAAATACATATCTTTATTAAAAACATCTTTTACATGATGACAACATTCCTTCTTACATAGCGTTGCATGGGATAACCTGTGGACATACAAAAAAATGGTGAGCTACAAAGACTAGTAAGGGGATAAACATGGAATAACATGAGTAAGACAATAAAATTTAGTCAATAGGCATATAAATGGATAAAAAAATTAAACATGAACATAAAGGAATGATATATCATGATATTCAAAACATGGAAATGTAGCAACAACATATAACATGATATTAGCATGAGCCAAGGCTCATTGCACCTGGATTAGCATGATTAAAACCTTGTTGAACATGAATTAGAAATATTACAACCTTATTTATCATTAATTAGAATGAGTAAACCCTCATTTAACATGGCGTATCATAATACTATACATTAGCCAATGCAATGGAGCTCTATCCGGGTTCACCCTTCATAAAATTTCATTTCATGCATAAGTGTTCCATGTAGATCATATAACATGGAATCATTCAACATAATAAGTTATTACATGATCAATTAATGTTGAATAAATATATGTAATTCCACAATAAATATGTACATGATCATAAAGGTGAATACCCTTTATAAGGAAATGGGTATGGTATTCACTACAGGATGATTTTGGCATGGAAAATCATTGTGCAATTTCGTCAGTATAATGACGTCAAATAGAAGTTCATAAAATGGGTTGATGAAAGAGAAATGGGTATAACATAATTTATGCATGAAATTTAAAGTAATGGGATAATGGAACATAATATCCCAACATATGAAATTGAATTTATATGCCTTATATAAAATAAATTCTTGAATGGAAATGAAGAGAGAGAAATCCCTTACGGAATTTTGGCATAGTAAAGGGTGGGGCTAAGGGATCATATATGAATTAACGGGAGTGAATTTAAGACTCCATAATATATATATCAAATAGAAATAAAGTATTTATGGATTTAAATATCCCAAATTATGAAAATTGAAATTAAAAGGCATGACATAAAATAGTTTCTTGAAGAAGAATGAGAGAGGGAGACCCCTTACTTAGATATGTGATCCCAAAGGCTAGAGGGAGGCTTCTAGAGAGCTTGTGGGAACCTTTGGAGGACTCTACGGAGTTGGGGGAAGAGTTTTGTCTATCTTAAAAGATATTTAATGGAGATAAATGAGAGATTCTATGGGTTTATATAATAGAGGATGATTATTTCTTTATTATTTTGGTTTTTGGACACTACACAATAAAATACTCAAAACCACAAAACATCCCATGGGTTATATAAAAAAGTAGTGGTATACATTATTTTATAAATATAATGGTAGAATATAGTAAAATATCCCCCTTTTATATGTGGAGGTGAGTCACACTTTCAAGGAAATCATTTTAAAATCATAAAATATTTTATATGTCGTGGAGGATTCACTAAGGATTTATAAGATATACCAAATAAACAAAAAATTACATTATTTTTAAGGGAAAAATATAATTGGACGAATATACCTTTTATAGTATTTTTTTTACATTACTATTGGGTCATTATGATGTCCTAAAACACATTATATATTTATACGGTATTTAATTTTTATCCAAAAATCTGAGTGTCTCGGAAAATTAAAAAAACTGCACTATTGGATTATTTAGACAACTGGATTCCAAAAATAATATTAATTTTATCTAAATAATTTTCTAAATATATGATTTTTCATTTTTAAAATAAAAACCAAAATTTATTGAATAATGATGGGTTTTGACAAAAATAGTTTTCAAACCATAATAAAAATCACATTTGACTTCATAAAAATTATACGATCATTTATATATAATAAAAGTAATATAATAATAATATTTTATTAAAATATTATTTAATTAAAAAATCTATTAATTCCTCAAAATAAATTTCTTATTGAATTTAAATATTAACCAAAAATACTATTTGTGCTTTAAAAATTATTTACAATGTAAAAATATTTAAATGAATGTATATTCATTATTAAATACAAAAATAATGCACGTAATCATAATTATATGGTCTTGTTACATATCCCTTCATTACGCAAGCATATTCCCTAAGAGTAAGTTGTGTGATGGTGGGACTTTCATGGGGCCATTCGGTGAACATGGTTTGGGACATGATCTCGGTGAGCTTTAAATTCTCCCATAAACAGTTTCGTTCATGATTAAGTTGTTGGATCGAATCTTGGGATTGGTCAAGGGAAAATCTCTGAAATGCAATCTCTCTCAGAAGCTTTGATAAATGGGCTTCATAGGGTATAATACTACTGGTTGAGGCCATCACTTCCTTTGTCTTTGATAAATGGATTTGTTAAAACCCTACATTTATACTAGTCATGTGATCACTATTCAAGGACTACATTATCAATAGTAATGATACTTAATGGAAATTTAAATCCAATTGGATATAATAAAACAAAAGGAGTGCATGTGTTTTCTATATCCATAAGACATTAAAAAGAAAGGGAAATTTATTCATAAATGTTCAAGTCATTACAAACATCCCCCTTTAAGAAATTTCACCATCGAAATTTCCTTTTCACAAACTAGAAAAAATGAGGGTAAATATACTTTATCACTTCCTTTGGTTCCCACTTCACTTATTCAAACATGTGGTTTTTCCATAACACTTTGAAGAGGGGAATTTTTATATTTTATAGAAATTTTTCTTTATGATCTACAATCTTAACCATTTTATAGTTATAGGAGAGTTAATTATCCAATGGTAACATCTATCGATAGAGTATAATTGATGGGTCTGGTATATACTTCCTTAAGAGTGATACATGGAATACATCATGGACTTAAAATAGTTTTTGTGGAAGTTATAGTCGATAGGCCACAACTCTGATGCGATTAAGGATCTCAAAAGGGATGATATACCTTAAACTATGCTTTCAATTCTTCCAAAATATCATAACTATCTTTCCTGGAGATATGTAGAGGAATACCATGTCTCCAGCATCAAACTCTAGGTCTCATCAATGATTTTACGCATAGATATTTTGCTGACTCTAGGAAAATTTGATGTGCTGCTGGATGGTCTTAACCTTCTCCACCATTTCTTCGACCTTTTCTTGACCGAGAAATTTTAATTCCCCAAATTCATCCCAACATGTTGGTTCTCTACATCTCTTCCCATAAAGGGATTTATAAGGAGCCATTTGGACGTTTGAGTGGAAACTGTTGTGGTAAGATAAATCTACCAAAGGAAGATGTTGGTTTCATCCGCCTTTGAAGTCCATTGAGTAATCTCTAAACATGTCATCAAGTGTATGGATAGTATACTCATATTGGCTATTAGTTTCAGGGTTATATACTGTGTTAAAGTTCAACTCAATGTTCACATCATATTGGAGATTCTTCCAGAACATTGAGGAAGATCTTGGATATCGATTAGACATAATCGATAGTGGTACTCCATTCATCCTTACCACTTCTATGATGCATATCAATTCCAGTTAATCCAATGATAAATCCTATCTAATATAAATGAAGTGTGCAGTCTTTGTAAAACGATCAACAACAACCCTAACAGAATTATTTCCTCTGGATTTCTTCGAAAGAAAATTGACAAAGTATATGGTGATGTTTTCCCATTTACATGTTTGTATGGGAAATGGTGGAATCATCCCCTTATACTTCTACATCAAAGCCTTTACTTGTTGAAATACCAAGTACTTTGATGTATATTTATTGATCTCCTTATTCATATTATCCCAATAATAGTTCTCCAAGAGATCTCGATACATCTTCATTTTTACTTGGTGAATGGAAAAATTAGAACTATGTTCATCATCTAAAAATTATTTATTTAACTCCAAATTTTCTGGAACACATATTATTGACCCAAATCTCACAATTCCTTATTCATTAACATTGAACTTTGAGGATTTCCCTTTCTTGATAGTTTTCACTTCTTTATGAATTCCCACATCTTCCTTTTGAGCATCCTTTAACCTTTCCAAAATAAAAATTTGAGCAATAATTTGTGAAAGGATTGATGATGCTCTCTTATTTATGATTCCCATATCCATCTTCATCAAATCAAAGAAGATTGGATCCTTTTCAATTCTCATCAATGATAGAATTGATAGGTTCTTTCTTCTTAGATAATCCACCACATTGTTCTCTTTCCAAGGGTGGTAATGGATTGATAAGTTGTAATACTTGATGAGATCTAACCATATTTGTTGTCTCTTATTTATCTCTTTCTATGTAAATATATATTTATGATTTTTGGGATCTATATATATTTAACACTTATCCACAAAAAGATAATGCCACCAAATTTTCAATGAAATTATCTTGGCTGCCAAATCCATGTTATGTGTGGGATAGTTTTTCACATGATGTTTCAACTACCTTGAGGAATAGGCAATGGATTTGTCATTCTGAATCAACACACAGCCAAAGACCTTCTTCAAAGCATCGCTGAAGATTACTAAAAGCTTCCCACTTTTATGTAGTGTGAGTACAAGGGTACTGACAAGCCTCTTCTTCAACTACATAAATCATTCTTTACATTCATCATTCCAAGAAAAATAGAATCCCTATCAAGTTAGATTGGTAATAGGGTTTGAAAAATATGAAAAAATTCTCATAAATCAACAATAATATCTTGCTAACCCAAGGAATCTATGGATATCTATCATAGATGTTGGCCTTGGACATCCCTTGGTTGATTTTTTTGAAAGGATCCACAGATATCCTATTGATTTTGATGATATGACCCAATAATGAGACTTCCTTCAACCAAAACTCACACTTTCTATACTTTTCATAGAGATTCACTTTTTTTTAAGGTCTCTAGAATAGTGATCAGATGATCCTCAAACATCTCTTGGGTTTGGGAGTATATTTGAATATCAGCTATTAAGAATACCAAAAATTTTCTAAGGTAATATCTAAAGAATTTCTTCATCAAGTCCATAATGATTGATGGAGCATTATTGAGTCTGAATGGCATCACTATGTACTCATAATGCCCATACGTCATTGGAGAAGTAGTCTTGGGGATATCCTTCTTCACCTTAACATGGTAATATCCTGAATGCAGACCCACCATAGGGAAGTATTATTCTCCACATAGATGATCGAACAAGTCATGAATTCAGGGAAAATGATACTTTTTCTTTATAGTGATTTTTTGATCTCACGATAATCAATGAAGAGGCACATTGACCCATCATTATTCTTGATGAAGAGGACTAGTGCTTCCCATGGTGAAGAACTTGGGAATATAAACCCTTTATCTAGATTATCCTATAGTTTTTTATTTATATCCTCAAGATCCACAACAACCATTCTATATAGTGTCTTGGATATTAGGAATTCCCCAGGTATAAGATCAATTGGGAATTCAACATCTCTACTTGGAGGAAGATTAGGAAATTCCTAATAAAACACAATAGTGAATTCTCTTACAATAGGCATGTCTTCGAGGATAGTTTCTTACTTAAAATCAATCATCTAAGAAAGATACATGTGGTCAAAGGGAATTAATATCAATGATTGAGATGATGGTGCTAAAGAAAATCCATCCTCCTCATTGCACTTGTATAGAATCGAGGGTCAATGCACCATATAGAGAGTGATTTACCTCTTAGATAAATTTAGGTTGGCTCTATATAGGTAAATTGAATACATGCCAAGAATTGCAAAAAATTTCACTTGATGGAGTATGACGAGGTTCACCAGGAATATAAATACAAAAAATTTGATAGGGGAGGAGTTATATACATTGGATGCAATAATTTCCCAATTTTCTTTTTTTCACTGATATCTCCACTTCTATGATTTTTGGTGGTGTTTGGATTATTCTACTAAACTTTTGGGATAAAAAAGAATGTTTATAACTAGAATAAAAAATTATGTTCAATATTATTGAATAAATAAACAGTATAACTATCACCACTTCATTTTTAGTATTCACTTCCATAGTAATGATGGGAAAATAAAACCGTCGTTGCCTTTGAGGTTGTTGGTTACCTCCAATTACCCTTGTCTTAGGGAACTGGTTTGCAAAGTTCCATGGTCCCTTGTAGTTGTTGAAACGAACAATTCACTGAGGGTTCACTGGAGCATCCCTTTACTCTATCACACTGTGGGGTTTATACTATTGGAAATTATTATCCCAATTCCCTTCTCTTCTACACCTATATTATTTCCTTTATCACCTTATTCAATTTCTAGGGTGCTTCTTTACTCACTTTTGAAAATCCGGGTGCTATAATTTCATTTCACCGTTTGATTAATCCATCAGACCACTAAAATTAAAGTCCACTTTCCGCTTATTGTCCCTATGATACCCCTAAGATTCACCAATCTACATATCAACTTTGAGGGCACATCAAAAAATTTCCTCATAATTATCAAAGTCACAGGTATCTAAGGCTTTTCATAGACTAGGATTTATCCCACCAAAGAAGTGGTAAAATTTTCATTTAGTGGCGACGAGAAAACCAGAGGCATACTGTGAAGGTATTGTAAAGTTTTCCTTATATGCTCCGATGGATTCATCATATTGTTTCTTGAGGTAAAGAAAGTCCCTTTATATCTTAATTTGGAGGGTGAGGGGAAATATTTATCGAAAAACATTTTGCAGAAATCCTTCCATTCTATCACCTCAATCTCTTCCTCAGGCATTGTATGTTTTATCAATGTAGACCATTGAAATTATTCCCACTCCATATGATAAGAATAAAAAATAGCATCCTCTTGTTCAAAGAATTAAAGGATGGATAAGATCTTCTCAATGGAGTTGATCCATTATTTTGCGATTGAGGGATCATATGATCCATTAAATGTAGGAGGCCTTTGTCTTATGAATCTCTCGATTGCTACTTGATATTTCTTGGGGGGGTGGACGTCCTTATTGACCTAGGTTTCTATTAAAAACTTGAGTTAAATGAGGGAGTTTCATGAAAAAAAATTTATTCCCACTCCCATCAGATTGTGAATCTCATTAAAACAGTCATCACATTGATCTTCACATCAATCGTTAGCCTGATTCCTCTTATTACCGGCCATTGGATAGAATAAAAGGAAAACTAGTAATGAGTATCTTAAATATTTAAGCACATAAATAATAATATAATTACATTAAAGAGACAGCTTATAAATTATTTTTATCTCCTTAACTTATGAATTTTTAGGCTTTGATCTATGTTATCCACGATCTTCTTCTTAATGTATATTCTTATGGGATTTTTCCCCATAATAATGCTTCGTAATAAGATTCTGAATTTATCGAAGCATATCCCCTAGGAGGGTTGAACCAATAGTGTAGTAATTCCTATTATAGTTCACCAGTTCCCGTTAGAGTCTATCTCAAAGTACTGTTTTTGGGTTTTACCCCTAGAAACATTTGTGTGAGAGCCGCCTCTTCTGGTTTATATCAAGACAGGGATGCATTTTTATTGATAAAACACTTCCTCTATACTCCCAAATTTTTTGGGAATTTTTTATCATACTTTCTATTATCCTTAAGTTTTTCACTGTATATTTCTTATCATAATCCCAAAAATAACTAGACCTATCCTCTAATACGAACTATAACAACCCTGCTCATTATTTCATATTTAAACATGATTTATTAGATAAAATTGCACTTAATAAAACTCAAAAGTTTGAGAGGTCTAGTGTATTGGGGGATTATGAACATTACATAACAAATTAAAACATGAAATACACATCTCTATTGAAAAATTCTTTTACATGACCACAACATTCCATCATACTTAGCATTGCATGGGATAACCTGAGAACATAAATAAGAAAAGGGTGAGCTATAAATCCAAGTAAGGGAATAAACATGGCATAAAATTAGTAAGACAATACAATTTAGTCAATAGAAATATCAAAGGAGTGTAAAGGAAACGAAAATGTAAAGGGATGATATAACATGATATTTACAACATGGAAATGTGACAACAATATACAACATGGTATTAGAATGAGACAAGGCTCATTGTAGATGGATTTGAATGAGTAAACCTTAATTTCGCATGAATTATCATGATTAAACCCTAGTTTAACATGAATTTCAATGATTAAACCTTCATTTCACATGGTGTATCAATATACTATACTTTACCCAATGCATTGGAGCGCTATCAGGGCACACCATTCATAAACATTTCATTTTATGCATAAGTGTGCCACACAGATCATATAACATGGAACCATTCAGAATAATAAGTTATTAAATGATCAATGAATGTTTATTATATAAATTAAATTCTAAAATCAATAATTACATGATAATAAAGGTGAATACACTTGATAGAGAAATTGGCGTGATATTAACTACATGAAAATTTTGACATGGAAAATTATAGTGCAATTTCACAGCATAACAATGTCAAATAGAAGTTCATAAAATGGGATGATGAGAGAGAAAGGGGTATATCATAATTTATACACGAATGGATAGAAATAATATCATTGAACATAATATTACAACACACTAAATGGAATTTAGATGCATAATATAACATAAATTCTTGAATGGAAATGAGAAGTGAGAAATCCCTTACAGAATTTTGGAAAAGTAACAGGGGGATTAAGGGATCATAGGGGGATTAATGAGAGTTAAAGGAAAATTAGATAATGTATAAATAAATTTTAAAACAAGGAATTATGTAATAACATATCCCAAATCAAAAAAATGGAAACTAAAAGGCATGACATAGAAGAGGTGCTTGAAGAAAAAGGAGAGAGGGAGATCCCTTACTTGGATGTGTGATCCTGAAGGATTAGGGTAGGCTTCTTGGGAGATTAGGGGATCCTTGGGAGAAATCTAGGGAGTACGGGTAAGAGGTTGGGAGGGAATCAAATATCATTAGTGAAGATAAATGAGAGTTTAGGTGGGTCTATATAGGATAGGATGAGTATTTCTTTTTTATTTTGGTTTTGAAAACTACACAATAAAATATTAAAAACCACAAATAATAACATAGTTTTTCTCGTGGTTTCTAGAAATGGGGATTGGTATAAATTATTTTATATGTATAAGGGACGATTATATTAAAATATCACCCTTGCGTATGTGGAGGTGAGTAACACTTTCATGGAAATGATTTTAAAATCTTAAAATAATTTATATGTCATGGAGGATTCACTAAGGATTTATAAAATAAAAAATAAACCTAAAATAACATTATTTTAAAACAAAAAAAATATATTTGGCCAAATATTACTTTTATATTATTATATTACATCATTACTGAATCATTATGATGTCTTAAAACACATTATATATTTATACAATGTTTAATTTTTACCCAAAAACTTGACTGTCTCAAAAAATTATTAAAATTTTACAATTAGATAATTTTGATGTCATGATTCCAAAAAAATATCCATTTTATATTAATAATTTTCTAAATATGTGATTTTTCACTTTTAAAATAAAAAATTGAAATTTATTGAAAATTGACGGGTTTTGACAAAAATAGTTTTCAAACCATAATAAAAATTGCATTTGACTTCATAAAAATTATATGATAAGTTATATCTAATAAAATAAATTTAATAATAATATTTTATTAAGAAATTATTTAATTAAAAAATACATTAATTCATCAAAATATATTTGTTAATTGAATTTTAATATTAACCAAAAATACTATTTGTGCTTTTAAAAATCATTTATAAAGTAAAAATAATATAATGAAATTATATTAATTATTAAATAAAATATTAATGAACAGAATCATAATGATATGGTCTTGTTACGCATCCATTTATTACACCATCATACACCCTAAGAGTAAGGTGTGTGATGATGGAACTTTCATGGAGCCATTCAGTGAACATGGTTTGGGTCGTGATCTTGATGAGCTTGAACTTCTTCTATAAATGGTTTTTTATCATGCTTAAGTTTTTGGATACTGACTTGGTATTGGTCTAGGTAAATGAACCAAAATTCTTTCCCCCTCAGACTCTCTGATAAATGGGCTTCATTGGGTGTGATCCTACCAGTTGAGGTCATCACTTCTTCTGTCTATGCCAAAAGGATTCATTAAAACACTATATTTATACTAGTCATATGATCACTATTCAACAACTAAATTATCACTGATAAAGATACATAACATTCATTTAAATCCAATTGGATATAATAAAACCAGAGGAGTGCATGTGTTTTCTATATGCATTAGACATTAAAAGAAAGGTAATTTTATTCATAAATATTAGAGTTGTTAAAAAAATACCCCTATTATGGGCATCCTACTTAGGTGTAAGTCCTACCTTTATTTTATTTTTATTTAAAGGGAAATAATATCTATGAATCATATCAAGGAAGCCTCAGTATGTAATCCGCATATAGATTCAATCGTACACACTCATATAACATATATGATATTTTTATATCTCTTTTTTCTCACACCAGACATAACCCATGTGAGCTTAGATATCCATAATGACCATATCATTAGCATGATATAAATGAATCCAACATGGGTCTCCTCCTTAGGTTTATGTCCTAACTATATCCTTATTTCCTTCAATGGTATATACTCTCAATGAAATATTGTATGAAAACCTCATATGAATAAGTCCTCTCAAACCACTTTTGTTACACCTTTTATGACTCGTACACCCTAACATCAGAACTATATGGAATCAGATTCATGTCTTCATTAATTTATATAGGATGTCACTCTAAGGCTTGAGTCCCTATATATTATATATAAATGTACCGATGTATGTCCTTACTACACGATGTTAAATTGCACATTATGGTTCTATCACATGACCTTAAACTATGTCATATGAACAACATGATATTTGATACCTGGATTGATGGGATACATAGGATACCTCCCTCGGGCCAGTTATAACACTATCAACCTTCCTTTTTCATCCTCATTGTTCTATATACCTAATTAGATCATCCACTCCCTTACCTTATCTAGTTATAATCTCATGATATTAGACAAACTCTCCCTTGGGGCCATACTCCATATGGACCATTTTCTATCAGTCCATACTCTTGAATAGAAACCAACCCCCACCCATAAGTCCATATTACTTATGATACCTACTATATACTTATCATTTGTCTATACTCCTAATGAAATCCATATTCACCTGGCCATATGCCTTGAGAAAGAAACTCATCCTCGATGAGGTATATTCAATTTTGAGGCTAACTAGATAGGACTTCTCACACATAAGTCCCACACCGACCATTTCTAGGTATATTTTTCCTAGTTATACATACCATAAAATGTTAAACTTCACAGATAAGTCCTTTTCAAATGACATTAAAATGTATCATGTGACCAAAAAAACACCCCACATAATTTACTATGCCCAATACATTTCTCATATGAATGGGGTGAAACATAATCAACATACATATTTTTATTGAAAAACTAATATATGCAAAATTTTAAACTTAACCCAGTCAAATAAACATAATCATAAACCATCTAGAATAATATATTGAATGGAAATAAAATTGTACATCCTTACTCAAACTGATCCTAAACCATCCAAAATAATAATAAGGATAATATCAATACAACATATCCCCAATAGATCCTAAGTAAAATAAATAGTTTATTTTGTCGATGAATCCAAATACCATAAAAATTCCATTTAAAATATTATTGAGAAAAATATACTTTGTACTTTGGAAATAAATTTTTTAAACAAAAAGTTCCAAAAAAATTGAAAATAATTTTATTTTAAAAATAAAATTTTAACACTTCTAAAACAATCATTAAAACATTGATTTGTCATGATAGCATAAAATTCCATTCATTCTGTACACGTTGTATAAAATATTTCTTTCACATTTTTGGTAAAATACAAATGAGCCTTGTTTTGAAATTGACATGAAGACTAATTTCATAATTTTTTTTCAAAATTAAAAGTAGGTAAAAATTTATTTAATAAATAAATTTTAAAAGTCTTAAAAAAATTTAAATAAATTTTAGAAAACATTTATTTTATGAAAAAATAATTTTTGACTGAAGAGATAAATAAAGTCACGTTTTCTTAAAATCATTTCCTCAATCTATTTAAGTAAAAAGAGTAAAAAATTAGAAATATTACTTGAAATGTTCATGAATAGACATAGGTTAAGAAAATATAATTATTTTATATATAAATATCAAATAATTCCCCCAAGGGAGACTTAAACAAAAACAATCCCAATAAAGATGTGATTGTAAAATAAACCCTTACCACTTTGGTAACTTATGAACCACAATCCCCATAAAATATATAATCATAAAATAAAACATTAAATACTATTAAGATAAATATATTCATGATATAACATATTCTATTAGTATTATATACATCACTCAAAGTAATAAGTGGGTAATATGGTGTGTGTCTCACGAAAGTAAAAGTGAGACGACAAACCCTTACCTCAAGTTTGAATTCCTTTATATGTGTTTGAAAATTATATATAAAAAACTATAGGTTTTATTTTACATATATTAAATAAAAATACTCATATATATAATACCATATATTATTTACTTATAGTCTTTTATCATTGTCATATTAATAACTCTTTGTTAAAATCACTATTTTAGGTGATAATTGCTTCGTCTTTCATGTATGTTTTAGTTTGATAATTTAGGATCCTTTAAATTTTATTATGGTTAAATAATATCCATAATATTAAAAATTATATAAATATAATATTTATTAATTATAAATTTATTTTTATAATCTATTAATGTTAAATATAGAAAACGGATTACAACCTTTATGGAGATGATAGGTCGTACATATGCATGAATGCTATTTCCATGTTTCTAGATGGATAAAATGAAAATAAAATAAAAAAATTCAAAATTATAAAGTAATTATTTTTTTTATATTTAAAATTTATGTTAATAAAATACATCCTTATTACCATCTTTGTAAAAAATAAATGAAAAACATTTCACATCGCTATGTGGAGGCGGTAGTCCACATGTACGCATGATCGGTATTATTATTTTCCAATGGATTGAAAGTTAATAAGTGAGATGTGATATTATATTTAAATAATTTTTTTAGATCATAAATATAAAATAAAATTATTAACTTTAACCTTAGTAAATTTCATGTAAATCATAAGCAAAAAATGATTCACATCACTTCGCAAGGCAATAGTCCACCGTACACACGAGCAACATTATCGTACCCCCACAGAATTGGAGGTAAAAAGTTATATGTGATATCATAATAAAAAATTATTATAATTTCATAGATAACATATAAATATATTAAATTCAACATTATATCCATTCTTGAAAGGCGGTGCAGGAAAAAAAATTACATAAGTTCATGAGGAGATAGTATGTCATACAAATGATCAACCATTTTCTTTGCCATTGGATGGACGTTGAGATTTATATGGGTGATTTAATTAATATAATAAAAACTATTTATATATTATATACTAGTTTTATTATATTTTAATAGTACAATAAGGTTTTAATTATTTGTAATAAGAAATAAAACATATATGAAAGTTTAAGAATTTTACCACTTCTTCGGAGCACCTCTTTAGGTTGACACCTAAAGCCTTATTAGGAGGGAATAATAAGAAAAATAAGTCCTATATTATTTTGGTAGGGAATTAATTAAGTTAATTGGTTGGGTATTTTTTGAACCATACGTTTTTGTATGTGGTAATGGGGGAGGATAGGGGGTGACCTTTTATAAGTGGGGACAATGACACACATGAAGTTTTTAAAAAGATAAAGTGATAACCCCATATTCCTCATGAAAATGGAAAAAAATGGGTAATTAGTGATACTTACATATTAAAGGTATAAATATTTCCATAAAATGGGTTTTGGACAAGTTTTACGTTATTTTAAACACTTATCTTTTTAGTTTAACCCATGGTACACCCATTTTTACCTTAACTAGAGAAATTGAAATTTACTAGTTTCACAATTTATTATGGTTAAAAATTAAGTTTAAATAATTAAATAATATAAATTATTAATATTCATACATTAAATCTATTTTTTTAATTTAATTCCCAAAATTACTAGAATTCAATTTAAAATTAAATAATTGATGCAACGAAAGAGTGGTTTTCCAAAGATAAAATGCACATAAATATAGAATGTTTTTATATCAATGTTCAACATGAGATTTATTCCAATGACATAAATTATTTAAATTTTAGTATAATTGAACAAATTTTACTTTGAAACATATTTAATGTATAATTTAATTTTTTAAGTAATTTAAATAAAAATACAGTTTTGAATAATAATCAGTATCTTTCACTATTCATCAAAAACATAATATTTTCAGAAAATTATCAAAATTACCTAAAGATAATTTTTACATGTATATTTTAAAAATTATTTTTATTTTTTCAAATACATTTTCTAAAATTGGCAAAGATTAATTTTAGATTATGTGTGCAAAGCACGACTAATCCACCTTTTAGAAAAATAAAAATTTTCAGAAAACATTTCATTCTATTTTAAATGGTTTTTATTTTATTTATAATAAATATATAACCATTTAATTTATTTTATAAATGTGTAAACCATATAATTTTTATAATTTAGTTATTACAATTCATACACTCAATCTTAATAGTTAGGTTAAAATGTTCATGATTAAGTAATGATATTTAAATAGAGTATTGTGTTTCATTAAAACCTGATGTTTCGTGTATTTCACACTATTGAAGAGATTGAACTTATTTAAAAATAAAAATATCATAATGTTTTGAGGTGTTACATTCTATTTTAATCTTGGTTATCCACTTTCTATAATCTATCAAATATGATTTCCCTCTTTTAAAACTCTGGGTGTTACATTCTACCCCATTAAATAAATTATGTCTTTATAATTTAGTCCTGATCTCAATAATCAAGGGTTTAATATTAGAAAATACACTTCTTGAAATCACACATCATCATAAGGGTTAATAAAACACAATATCGATAATAGATAAAATTAAGTAAAATGGTCATCTGGAATAATCACATAACTAGGTTTCTATTTAAAAGAACATAGGTGGGAAGTGGACATAAGGGCATGGAACAAAAGAATAATGCCCAAATAATGATGGTGTGTGATAATGGTCATTTATAAAAATAAATTGAATGGTCAATATAAAGTAAACAACCCCAAAACCATAAATATTTAGTGAGTTAAGGGACCATTTGATTCCTAAAAAATGAAGGTACTAAGACAACATTTTTGTTTTAAGATAATTTTTCTACTGTTGAGTAATTAATTACCATCTAGACTGAGAATAAATGCAAATATAACCACTTTATATCTTTATATTTCATAGGCACAATTATATCATTTTGTTTTGCTTTAATCAATCCCCACTTCATTTCTTACTTCAGTAAATGAATATCCAAAATGAATTTTTATGCTCGAAGCACATTTAATAGATCATTAGAATAAAAATTCATTCCTCCTAGATATAGATATTTTCTAAAACCAAAATGGTTATCCCAAGTTATCATATAATACCCAATGTTTAAATTAATCCATTTTATATATTGTTAATGTTAATGATCATCAAAAATATTTCTCTCCAAATTCAATGGCCAAATTTTTTGAAGTAATGTCACTGAATCAACATTATATTCTCCAGAAAATATAAAGTGTCTCTTAATATCAAATTACAAATATATTTATTCCTTTATCACCATAAAGTATTAATGAAAACATAAATTATTCCAAAAATTAAAATCATTCACTGTCAAATATATTATATAAATCAATACTTGCAGTAAAATCCATAAAAAATAACATAAAACATCAAAACAATAACCAATTTCATGGTAATAAAGACTATACCATAAAAATATCATTATTGTATAAATATCAAGAACATATTAAATGTTATCCTCCATTAAGAATGTTTTTTCCAAGAGGTTCCACTGGTCACTGAATGAATTTTCTTGTTCATCAGTACCATTCAAAATATTCTTTGAATTCCTTTAAGAAATAATACTATAGTACAATACTTTCATTATTATTTTAACCATAATATCATTGATAAAATAATCCTATAACAAAATTATTGAATCCAAACATAAGAAAATTAATCTTTCTACTTCATCTCTGGTAATATCATAAGCACTATTATGACCCCTTAACTTATTTTGAGGTATATTCCCTTATTGTTGGTGGTATTAATTTTTATATTTCCTCATATACTTAGAGTTTAATAATTGAACATTGTAAATTTATTTATTTATATTTTAATTATGAAAATTGTGGCCTTTGTATCCACACTTTTATCAATCTCCCATTATGTTCAGGAAATTACTTGGGTTTTTTTTCCACAAGTATCACATAGTGGAAATCCTTATTTCCCTTCTCCCCATTATCCATTTTTCTATAGAATCCACTTCTTCTATTTCTTAAATTCTAGTGAATAATAATTAGAGATTTATTCCCCTATTTTGATATCACCTGATACTATGTCCTTATATTATGAGAATCTTTATATGACTAGTTCCCTTTAAAATATTGCCTCAAGCCCATCAAAGAAATGTTCATTCTTACTCTTTGGACTACATGTATTGATATATTTCTCTTTACTTATGATAGGTTTCATTTGAAAATAATTTTATACACTATATTATATTGTAAAATTATGAATCTGAATTATTAATCCCAAAACTTGTGAAATAGTTAACATAAATTAAATTTTTTTGCATAGATAATCTCATAATCATAAACATGGTTTCCTTGGTAAAATTTTCAGATCATCAAAACATTTTCAAATACTTCATAATGATTTTCAAATAATATGTGAATTATCCTAATCATATACCCAGAGAGTGTCAAACTAGGTGAGAAGGAAGGCCCATTTCTATGTACCAGGTAATGCTCGAGTCAAACCTGATGTGCCTTTTCCAGATTTGTTACCCCTAGGTACATTTGTGCTAGAACCAGGTCCACTTTTTGTATCCACACAGGGATGCATTTCTCAGAAAAAACACATAATATCTACCTTACCAAAACATTAGGATTTTATTCTATACATATTCTCATTGTTTATTATAGGGTTTAATTATCTAATCTATATTTTGTAAAATCTTGTTCTCAAGGTTCTTACTAAACTTCCTTTGATAGAAACTTTAAAGGACCTAAACATAGCATCCGATAACTATTGGTTATTTAGTACATTGGAATAAGATACTAGGAATCAAATCCTAAAGGATTGAATAGTTTATTTGTATTGGTAAACTAGATACATACTTGAAATTCACATTACAATTGAAAAAATTAAATACACAAAGTGTTTTATTTTAGAAAGTCATCATTCCTTATAGAATATCCCTACATATCAATTAAAAAAAATTCCTAGTATCCTGGAAAAAATAAAGCATAGGAAAGGGGAGAGATAATATATTCAGTAAGGGTAAGAATATAGAGGAATATATCATCAATAATTAATAATAATCAATATTGGAAGGTAAATAACGAAAACACATTCCATTTAATCAATAAACTGAGCATAATATGGAAGAAAAAAATTATGATCAAATAAAGACATATAAATAATCACATAGGCTTTTAAGTTATCCATGGATATTATAACAAGTTTAATAATCAAAAAAACATCAATAAATGATATTATAACAAGGTAATGAATAATTACAGACATATAAAACATTATTTCAAGACCATTCATTAGACATTTTAAATCTGGGGGTAGAAACGAATTTAATTTTGCCAACTAAATTTTCTAATGAGACCTATTGATGAATCAATGAGAAATATATAACCTATACCCACCTATAAATTACAATGTATAAATAATTCCTTATATGAAATGGGTTAACCATAATCAACATAAACATTCATATTGAAAATCTAACATACAAAATGTTTATACTTACCCCAATCAAATAATCATAATAAAAAAACATCCAGATTAATATGGTGAATGATAATAAAAGGGGAAATCCTTAGTAAAACTGATTATAAACCATAAAAATAAATAATAAGGATGATATCAATACAACATAACCTTAATTGATAACAAGTATAATAAAGGGTCTATGTCATTGATGAATAAAGGTAACATAAAAACTTAATTGAAGACATTCTTGGGGAAAATATCATTCGTAACTCAAAAATAAACATTAAAAAAAGTTCAATTTTTTTCATAATATATTTCTTTGAAAATAACCGTTGAATTTTTTTAAAATAATATTTAAAACACTCAGCATTCATGAAAGCAGAAAATTTTGTTCCTACCATACATGTTAAAACAAAGTTTCCTTTCACATTTTTAGTAAAATCTAAATGAGGATTGTTTTTAAAAAGACATAAGGATTCATTTAAAAAAATATATAAATAGTAAAAATAGGTAAAAATTTATTTAATAAATCATTTTATAAAGTTTAAAAACATTATTATAAAACATTTATTTTGATGAAGAAAGGATTTTCGACTCAAGATAGAAATAAACAAAAATTCCTAAAAACAATTTTAATCATTTTAAGTACTAAAAAGTGAAGAAGTACTATTACTTGAAAACATTCATGAAAAAACAAATTATATAAGAATATATAGTGTTTATGATATAAATATCAAATAATATCCTCAATGGAGACTCAAAAAAACAAAAATCTTGAATAATGACGAGATTATGAAATAAACCCTTACCACTTTGGTAACTTCTGAATCATAATCCCCATAAAAGAAATAATTATAAAATGAAACATAAAATATCATGAAGATAAATATATTAATGATATAATATATCAAAGTGTTAGTATATACACTATGTAATTAAATAATAGGTGAATATGGCATATGTCTCGTGAAAGTAGAAGTGTGTCAAGAAACCCTTACCCCAGGTTCAAATTCCATGATATGTGTTTAAAACTCATATCTAATAAATATATGTTTATTATAAATATATTAAATAACCATAATAATATATCTCATACAATATATTATTTACTTATAGTATTTTATCACCTATTTATTAACAATTCTATGTTAAAATTAATGTTTCTGGTGATAATTGCTTCATTTTTCATGTATGTATTGGTTCGGTAATATTGGTCATTTTAATTTGATCATGGTAACATAATATGCATAATTTTAAAAATTATATAAATATGATATATATTTATTATATATGTGTTTATAATAATATATTGAAGTTAGAGATATAAAACAGATTACATTGTTTATGGAGATAGTAGGTTGTACATATGCATGAACTCTATTTCTGTTTTTCTCTACGGATGGAACAACAGAAAAATAAATATTAATTCTCATTTAAAAAATAATTTTCATTTAATATATGGAATTTATCTTAATAAAATATATCCTTATTACCATCCATGTAAAAATTAAATGAAAAACATTTCACATTGCTATGTGGAGACAGTAGTTCACAAGTATGCACGAGCAACATTATTGTTTTCCAATGGATTGAAAGGTATGAAGTTATATTTGATAATATAATTACATAATTATGGTTATAAAATAAATATATCACATATTAAATAATTTTATTAATAATACCTTTCAAGTAATGTGTAATAAAAAAATTAATCACATCGCTTCGCGAGGTGGCAGTCCACCGTACACACGAGTGACATTATCATATCTCCCATATAATTGAAAGTAAGAAGGTATATGTGATATAATAATTATATAAGTATAATAATGTAATAAATATCATCTAAAGAAATTACATCCATCATTATATTATTCCTTTTATGGTGTTTATGGAAAAATAATAATATCAGTTCATGAGGTGATTGTTTGTCATGCACATGATTAACATTTTTGTTTCCCATTTTATAGAAATGTATATGAATACGAGTTATTAATTAAAATAAAAAAATATAAGTATATATGAGATATTTTTTTATTATATTATCTTAGTTGAATTTTTTTTAATGGGGTGGAAGAATAAATAAAACAAATACGTATATTTAAGAATTTTACCTTTTCTTCGGAGAGCCTCTTTAGTTTTATACCTAAAGCCTTATTAAGAGGAATTCCTAATCAAAATAAGGCCTCTAGGATGTGGAGAGGAAATTAAGAAAAGGTATTTGTCTTGGTATTGGTCTAACCAAGGGGGTTTGGAAGTGTGAAGTGGGGAGGAGAGGGGGGGGGGTGTCTTTTTATAAGTGGGGAAGAGGACATACATGGATGTTTTGAAAAGATGAAGTGAAGCCCACGTTTTTATCATGAAAAAGGCCTCCAAATTGGTTAATTGTAAGAAAATAGATATTAAACGTCAAAATATTTCCATTCAATAGGTTATGTACAAGTTTTAAGTCATTTGAACCATATCTTCTTAATTAATCCCCTAGTAAACACATTTTTACCTTAGCCACAATAATTAATTTTTACTATTTTCAATATCCATTATGGGTAAAAATTAAGTTGGAATTATTATATAATCTAAATTATTATAATTAAAAATATATAATCCATTTATTCAAATTCAGTTAAAAAAAGTGGTATAATTCAATTTAAAATTAAATAACAAACACGGTGAAAGAGTGGTTTTCCAAAGAGAAAATTCTCATAAGTATAGAATGTGTTAATATTAAAATTCAATATGAAATGAATTAAAATGACCAAAATTATTTAAATTTTAATTAATTTGACTAAATTTTATTTAAAACCAATTTAAAATATAATTTAAATTTTTAAATGATTTAAATAAAAATAAAATTCTTAATAAAAATTAGTATTTTTCATTGTTCATAAAAAAAATTCCTTCGTCAAATTTTCAAAAATTAAACCAAAGTTAATTTTGAAAAATAGATATAAAAAATAAAGGTAATTTTTTAAAATGAATTTTCTAAAAGTGGAAAAAAATTAATTTTAAATTATGTGTGCAGAGCGTGACTAATCCGAATTTTATTAAAATACAGCTTTTTAGAAATCATTTTTTCTTTTTCAAATGTTTATTATTTTATTTATAATCAAATTATAACCATTGAATTTATTTTATAAAATTGTAAAAAAAAATTCTTAATTTAGTTATTTCTATTAATACCCTATATCTTAACGACTAGGTTATAAAGATCATGTTTAAATAGTAATATTTTTATAGAGTATCATGTTTTGTTCAAACCTGATGTTGCTTGCATTGTAGGATATAAAATATATTTAATTTATTTTAAAAAATATATTTCTTAAGGTCTTGGGGTGTTACATTTTATTTTAATATTTGAGTTTCATGTCATATAATCAATCAAATATGATGTTCCTCTTTTAAAATATTAGGGTGATACATTCTACCCCCTTAAATAAAATACATCCTCCCAATTTAATCTTGATATAAATAATCAAGAGTTTGAAATTTGAAGATAACCTTATTTAAATCCCAAATAATGATAAGGGTTAATAAAACGCCCATTTATAATATAGAAAAAAATGTATGTAGTTTATCAAGAATAATCGAATAACTAGGATCAAAGTAGAAGAACTTTGGTGGGAAGTGAATATATGGATGTGTAAGAAAAGAATAATACCTAAATAATGATGGAGGTTGATAGAGGTAATTGATAAGATGTAAATTAATTATTAATATAAATTCAAAATCCAAAAAACCATAAATATATGATGAGTTAAGGACAACTGGATTCATCAAAAATTAAGGTACTAAGAGAACATTTTTTTAGGTCCCATTCACTAGAGTTCATTAATTCCTTTAGCATATAGACTAGGAACATATGAAAATATAATTACTTAATATATCTATATTTGACAGTCACAATTAAATCCTTTGGTTGTGTTATTATCAAATCCCATTTCATTTTTTACTCCAAGAAATGATTATCTAAAATGATTTTTTATGCCCGAAGAACATAATGAAAAGTCATTCCACCACTCTATAGATATTCTAAAAACCCAAAATGTTTAACAAAAGTTATACAATAACACCCAAAGTTAAAAATCAATCCATTCCATATATATTAAACCTTAAGACACATCCAAAATATGTCTATCCAAATTCAATGTCCAATTTTTTTTAATAAAGGTAACTAAATAAACATTATATTCTCCCAAAAAATATAAAGTGTCTCTTAATGCCCCATTCCAAATATGTGAATACCTTGATCACTATAAAACCTTAATGAAAATATTAATTCTTCCAAAAATAAAATCTCATATTGTCTAATATATTCCATATAGAAATACTTGTAATATACTCTAGAAAAGATGACATAAACCATTAAACCTCTAACCAATTAATCATCACGAATACTATCCCATAGAAATATCATTATTATCTCAAAATTAGTACATATTAAGGGATATACCCCCTTAATAATGTGTTTTTTCAAGATATTCAACTTATCACCAAATTAATTTTCTTGTTCATCAGTACCATTCAATATATTCTCTTAAATCATTTAAGAAATAGTATTACAGTAAAATATTTATAAATTTCATGATTCATATCACCAAAAAATCATTGACAAAATAATCCTACAACATAATTATTGAATAAAAACATATAATCATTAAATATTACACTTATTATTTGGTAATAACATAAGTTTTACCATGATCCCTTAGCTTATTTTGAGGTATATTCCCTAGAAAATAAGGTTGGGGAAATCATTTGCGTAGTGCCACAAATCCTTATAGTTGAATAAATGAAAAAATTCAATTTATTTATCTATCATTAAATTATGATAATGATGGATTTTATGTACATCATCATAGAAAACTCTCATTCCCTTTAAGAAATTATTAGGATATTTCTTTCCTTAATTATCACATGGGGGGAATCATTATTTCCCTTCTCCCCTATATCTATTTTTACCTCTACCACCATCTTCTTATCTTTCTTCCCTTCAAATCCATGATACTTAGAGACTTATTTATCTATCTTTATAGGACATTATATTATTTCATATTTTTATTATAATTTTTAAGAGACTACTTCCCTTAAAAATATTATCTTAAACCCATCAAAGAAACGACCATTCTTACTCTTTGGATTACATGCATTGATATTGTTCACATTACTTCTAGTAGGTACCATTTCTAAATAATGAACTATATTATATTACATAATAACATCATGTATCATAATTTATATTCCATAAACAAGTTAAACACTTAACATAGATGGAAAAATTTATCCATGGATAATCTTATAATCATAAACATGGTTTATTTGGGAAAGCTTCCAAATCATACAATTTTTTTAAATCCATCATTATGGTTTGTAAATAAAATATGAATTATCCTAATAATATACCCTAGGTTGGAAAAACTAGGCATGCAGTAAGGCTCCTTGTTATGTACCAGGTAACGCTTGATTCAAGCACGAGGTGCCTTTTTTGGAGTTATTACCCCTTGGTACATCTTTTTTGAAACCACATCCACTTTTAATATCTATAAAAGGATAAATTTCTTAGATAAACCACATAATATCTACCTTAAAAAAGAATTATGATGTCCTTATATACTAATCATCAGTTTTTATCAAAGGGGTATATTCCCTAATCTGTATTTTCCTAAAACTGGTTCCCAAGGTTTCTTCTAAACTTTTATTAATATCAACTATAAAGACCTCGACCCCAGTATCCCAAAGCCGATTATTAAATTGTTGCATTGACATAAGATACAAGGAATTTCATCTACATATACTGAATAGTATAGTAATCTTACTAAAAGAGATATATAATTTAAATCCACATTATAATTGAAACCATAAAATACACAAATTGTTTTCTTTGGGAAATCCTTTATTCCTCATAGCGTATCCCTGCATATCAATAAAAAATGTCCTTGTATCTTTGGGGAAATAAAACATAAGAAAGGGGTGAAATCACATTCTCAGTAACGGTAAAAATACAATAGAATGTATCATGAATAAATAATTAAAATCAATATAAAAAAGTAAATTAATGAAACACATGCCATTTTATCAATAAACTAATCATAATATGGAAGAAATAAATGATGATCAAATTACACCATATAAAAATCACATAAGATTGAAACTTATCCATAAAAATTCTAACTAATAGAATAATATAATAGAAATCAATTACTAATTTATTAAAGAGGGAATATATAATTCCAAACATATGAAACATATTATAAAGACCTTTCCCAAGATAGTTAAAATCAATGGGTAGAAACTCATCTAATTTGGCCAACTTATTTGAATCATGAGACCAGTTGATGCATCGAGGGGATATCTATAATTGGGATATCTATGAATGGGGTGAAACATGATAAACATAAATATTTGTATTGGAAAACTAACAAAAAATTTTTAATACTTACCCCAATCAAATAAACCTAATAAAAATAATAAAAAATAATACGGTGAATGGTAATAAATTATTATATCCTCAGTCAAACTGATCATGTAACATCCAAATAAATAATTATGATGATATAAATACAATATATCCCCAGTGAATCATATGTACCGTAAATGGTAGATGTCGTCGATGAATATAAATTCCATAAAAATGCCATTAAAAACATTCTTAAAGGAAATATTATTCTCAATTTGTATGTAACCTTTAAAAAAAGTTCACAAAACATTTTTAAAATAATCTAATTTGAATATAAAATTTTAAAAATATTAAAATACTCTTAAATCATTTGTTGGTCATGATGACATAAGATTTCTGATCATGTCATAAATATTAAAATATAGACTCCTTTTATATTTTCAATAAAAGAAAAACCAACCTTGTTTTGGAAATGACATAAAGATTAATTTCAATTTATTTTTGTAAAAAGAAAAAATAGTTAAAATTTTATTTAATAAATAATTTTTAAAATTCTAAAAATAGTTTTGATTATTTTAGAAAACATGGATTTTGATGAAAATGGGATTTTCGACCAAAGAGAAAAATAATGTAGGATTTTCCTAAAACCATTTTCTCAATCATTTTAAGTAACAAAGAGTGTTAAAACGATACTATTACTTTAAAATTTTCATTAATAACCATAGGATAATAAAATTTATTTATTTTAAGATATAAATACTAAATAATTCTCACAAGGAAGACTTAAACAAAAATAATACCGAATAATGATGAGATTGTGAAACAAACCCTTTCCACTTTGGTAACTTCTGAATCATAAGACCCATAAAATAAACAACCATCAAATGAAACATTAAACACTATGAGAATAAAGTGATCCATGATATAACATATCAAATGGTAAGTATATTCACCACAGAAAGGAATAATTGGTGAATATGGATTATGTCTCACGGAATTAAAATTTATATAAGAAACCCTTACCTCAGGTTAGAATTCCTTTTATGTGTCTGAAACTCCTGTATAATAAATATTGGTTTATTATAAATATATTACAAAAACATAATCATTTTTTTCATTACATATATGATTTAATTTTTGTATTTTATCATCTATTTATTGAAAACTCCATATTAAAATCAATGTTTTGGGTGATAATTTCTTTTTTTTCATGTATGTTTTAATTTTTTAATTTTAGACCTTTTAATTTAATCACAGTTACATAATATACATAATTTTAAACAAGATATAAATATAATATATAATCATTATATATGTATTTAAAGTAATCTATTAATGTTAGATATAGAAAATTGATTACACCATTCATGGAGATGGTAGGTCATACGTACACTTGAAAACTATTTCCATTTTTATCGATAGATGGAATGAAAAAATAAATATTAAATACATATTATTATTTCACATATTTCATGTATACTAATCAAACAAATCTTTATTACCATCCTTTTAAACATTAAATGAAAGACATTTCACATCACTACGTGGAGGTGGGAGTCCACACGTACGCATGAGTGACCTATTATTTCCAATGAATTTAAATGTAATAATTTAGATGTGTTATTATATTTCTATAAGTATGGTTATATCATAAATATCAAATATATTCATTAAATTTAACCTTACCAACTTTCGTATAAAGTGTATGTGAAAAACAAATCACATCACTTCATGAGGCGGTATTACAACTTACACATGTGTGATGTTATCATATCCCCCATGAAATTGAAAGATAGAAGGTATATGTGATAAATTAATTATATAATTATATTAATTTTACAAATATCATATATTTAAATTAAATCAATCATTATATTCATCCTTTCAAGGTGGTGATGGAAAACACATTACATCAGTTCGCAAGGCGGTAGTTCGTTGTACACACAATCAACAATTTCATTTCCCATTTGATGGTAGTGTAGATAGATATTGGTTATTTAATTAAAATAATAACATATAATTATATAGGATATAATTTTTTTATTAATTATCATAGTTGAATAAGGGTTTAAGTTGGTGTAAGAAGAAATAAAACAGATATGCATGTTTAATAATATTACCTCTTATTTGGAGCACCTCTTTAAGTTTATAGCTGAATAATTCATAAGAGAGATTAATAATAAAAATAAGTACTATAGGATACTGGTATGGAATTGAGTAAGGGTTTTGGTAAGGTATTGGCTGAACCAAATGGTTTTGGAAGTGTAATGTTTTTGGGAAAAAATCCCTCAAGGTGTCGTCTCGATGTTTTGGGGTGATTGTGTTTGTTGACAAAGCCAGATGAATGACAATCGGTATGGTTGGTGTTTCAAAATAATGGTTTTAATGTGGAATAGTTTCCCAGTGTTTTTCAAATTCTCGGGCCTCAAAATTAGGAGTTTGGTTTTTAGAAAAAGAATGTTTTTCCATTAAATGAATTTGCAGACTGTGAAACAAAATTTGCAGACCGTAAAGGAGGAATGAAAAACAGCTTAGGAAAATCGAAAAAGGAAAAACTTTTGTATATAAGTTATATAAAGATTGATAATTATGCTTTTAAAACAAAAAAAGAGTTCTCATGCGACTCATAGTTTGTGGGAGGTTTGAAGTTTGTGGGAAGGCCTTCATTTGTTTCTGAGAGACTGTTATTCATCTAGGGAAGGAATTAGCCACTCTGAAAAAATAAATACTCTATGTGGACTACATAGAATAGTATAGGGTGATGGATACACCATATCAATGTTTTGGGTAAATTATATTAGTGGGTTTTACAGATATATTTGTCTATATAAGGACCACTAATCAAATCATTACTGAGAGTGAATTTCATTAGAAAACATCATTACTCTAGGAAAAATTTGTTGAAGTAAAAAGTTGTTTGTGAGGGAGAATTTGATGAAGGGTAAGTGGTTCAAAATGATAAAAATTTTAAAAAGAGAAATTCTACAAATACAGTTTGTGGAACGGGATTTCAGGGCTCTATATCCTAAAAAGGAAAATCTATCCAGGGATGTAGAGGCAGTCCATGGGAGAAGAATCTGTCCATGAAAACAGAGGTAGTATATGATATAAGAAGCAATACATATAAGTGGATTTGGTCTGTAGAATAAGTGGTTGTTTAAAAAATAAGAGGTGTTCTATGAAGCACTCACGCTACATGGTGCATGGTAGTTCACAAAGGAAGAAAGGAAGTTCACGAAGGGACCAAAATAGTCTACGAAAGTAATTTAAAAAAACTAACAGTTTTCGAAAAAGTGGATTTCATCTATGGGTAAAAATGGAACATCAACATATCATATATCTAGAATTGATGATGTGTGATTTCATACAAATATAGGGACCTATAAGTCAAAAAAAATTTGTGGATCCCTTCCAAGATTATTGAGCGAAGGAATCGAAAGATGATGATCATTTCCACCAGTAGTGATCCAGTGAGACTCAGGGAGTGACCCTTGATAAATTAGTGTGTTGACCCTAAACATTTCAAAGGAAGTGAGCCTAATATTACAAGTGATCTTTCCTGAAACTTGTAATTGGCAGTGAGTTTTAGTGGATTTGGTAAATCGGCACATCACTATTGTATTCTCCTTGGATGTAGCCCAATGAGGGAGAACTGAGTTAAATTGTTTTGCCTCATGCATGATTACAATTTTGTTCACACATTTATATGGGAAAGAGAGTGAAGAGTGTTTTGTTTAAAAACAAAACATTATTTGAAAGGGTAAGATTTTAAATCTATCATACCCTGATCTAACCCCCTCTTCAGATATTTAACCAAATTGGGATAACAATTGGTATCAGTGGTAAAGGTTTAAAGCTAGTGGTTATCTATTAGTAGAAGAAATTGATATTGTAAATCACAAACAGATACCAATATTTTATGGGGAAAATTTTGAATTATAGAATACTAGGATGCAACACTACTTCCGATCATTAGGAATGGATGTCTTTATAGTAACGATTCATGAAATTTCAGCCAATATCGACAGTGGTGATTTATCAGAAGCTGACTGAATAGAATTGGATGCACATTTCAAATTAATCAATACATTAGAGAGATCCATATCGATTGAAATATATAATAAGATGATGTTACGTAAATCATCATATGCTATGTGAAAAAACTGCTAAATTTTTGTTAGGGCGACACAAAAGGCAGAGAAGAAAAAATATAGGTTCTATGGAATAAGTACGAGGATATGATAATGAACCCTAATGATTCTATTGACACATTATTTTATTAGGTGGATGTTCTTGTGGAATACATGCATAGTCTTAGATAAATTATTGAAGAAATAAAGATTTTTAAGCACATCTTTAGAAAGATTACACCTTAGTTTAATCCAAATGTTTCTGTATTGGAAGATAAAGATCCAAGGGAGCTGACACTGGATAAATTTCATAGTAATATTATATCATATGGAAGAGAAATGATGATAATGATGTTTCAAAAAAGGGGAATTCCAAAGAAGTGTCATTCGAGGCCATGAATAAGATCATTATTGGAGATGGTTAGAAGGAATACAATGTGGATGATGTTATTTAATTTATCTCCTCAAATCTGCAAAGAGAAAGAGGAAAGTTCAAAGGGAAACTTCCTCTTGCATTATTTCAATGTGGAAAGATTGGATAATTTTAAGCAAGGTTCCCCAAGAAGATTCAAGATAATTAAGAGCATGAATTTGAAATTCCCATGAAGTTTCCTTTAACCAATATAAAAGGTAAGAAAAATTTTATGAGGAATTTCATCAAGAATAAGAATATGTTGTCAAGAGAAGATAATAGTTTAGAAGATTCTGAGGTAAAAGAATTAGAGGACTATAAGGATCACGAAGAAGATGCTATGGTGGAGGTTTTTATAAATTCCAAAACAAAGGAAGTAAGAAACAATGAAGAAGTTGATATAGAAGGAATAGTTGAACTTCATGTTGAATTAGAAGCTGCACATGAAAAGATAAATTTTTGGAGAGCCCAGATGAAGAAAGACAACAAAGTGGTTCATGATGATAAAATTTATATACAACAGTAGGAAGAAGAAATGTTTGATCTGAATAATGAAATCGAAAAATTGAAGTCCTCAATGATAGAGAGATTTGATAAGGTTATTGAGTATAATATGAAAATTAAATAATGTAAAATAAAAATATATAGTTTTATTGAAACCATAAAAACCAAATCAAATGTATCAAAGAAATTGAAGTGGAGGTCATCGGTATATGAAAATTTGTTAAGGATCAAGAAAAATTATTGAATCTCAATATGAAATTGGGAAATAAGATCATACAGGTTTCAAAAAAGATGAATGTAGGTCCATCAGAATAGAGGAAATAGTCAAATCGAAATGATAACGCTGGTATGGGGCTTGATCAAAAGTAGAAAGAAGTAATGTTTGAATTCATTCCACAAACACCCACTCAGAGACTAAATATTTATTTGGATATGTAGTAGAATCATAAGATTCATAGATCCCAAGGTAAAGTGATTGTTGTAGAAATGACACACAAGAATGAACCACACATTTGGTGTTGTTACCATGGAAATATGGGACACTCAGAAAATATGTGTTCTATAACCAAGAGGTATAGAAGGGAACAAGTCCAACATAGGAATCCGTATCAAACTAAATGTTCTAGGATATCATTTAATGGTTTTTGATTTTTGTGTGGATGAATTGAAAACATGGTGAGATATTGAACAACAACATTATAGATGATGTTGCGGAGGAAATATGAATACGGTAATAAGAAGCAGCTAAATGTATCATCAAATGAGATGAAAATGAAAAATCTATTTTCATATCTAAAAGATGTAGCTAGTCATAATACTTCTAGGAAGAACAATATTATCAATATGTATTGAGTATGAGGTAAAAAAAGGATCAAAAAGAATAAAGTAGAACATGCGATGATTTTAGATATTTCGTTTAATGCGTTAGATCAAATTGGAATATGGATTATTGATAGTGGGTACACCTATCATATAAAACTAAATAAATATTTAGTGACCGAAATTAGGTATTTTAAAGAAGGTATAATAATATTTGGTAATGATAAAGGGATGCAGATTTTTAGCTCAAGAAAATCCATGTTTGGGAGAAGAGATATGTGACATGATGATGTCTTTGTTGTTGAAGGTCTGATTCATAACTTGTTTGTTTCAGTCAACTACGTTACTCAAGACATTCAATAATCTTTTCTAAGAAATTATGTGTTATCAAGACCAAATATAATGTCATTGTTTTGTATGGAAAGCATACAAAAGGGAATCTCTACCTTGTGAGTAGAGAAGAATATATTTGATTTTTGTCTAAGGAAGAAGAAAACAAGCTATGGAATAAACTTCTTGGTCACTTAATCCAAATATCCTTGGAATATTTGGTGAAATATAATAATTATTGAGACCTACCTAGATTATCACATGATCGTACTCATACTTGTGATGCTTCTCAATAAAGGAAGATCATTTGAAAGACATATAAATAAAAAGAGAAAAGGTCAACAAAATTTATTGATTTGGTGCATATTTATGTGTACAAACCTATTTCACCAAGAGATATTGATGGGAGAAGATATTGTGTTCTCCTCATTGATGATTTTAGAATAATAATGAGGGTTCCAATCATCACCCACAAATATGAGGTGTTTAGTTTCATAAAAACTTATCAAAGGGAAGTTGAGAAGATGTTGGTCCAAAAAATCCAAAGTATTTGAATAGATAATGGAATAGAACTAAAAAATATCAATGTTGAATATTATCTTGAGAAACATGGGATAAGGTACCAAGCTTCAGTAGTAAGGACTCCAAAATAGAATGGTGTAGTTGTGTGAATAAATTGAATCATCAAAAACATGGATAGAAAACGATCATTGAGAAAGACCTTATAGATAAGTTATAGAAATGATTAGTAATGACATAATATATATATCAGATAGAGATTTATTATGTCGAAAAGAAGAGAAGAATCTATATGAGGTATGGTATGGAAGGAATCCAACATTGAAGTACTTTTGATTCTTCATAATTAAGTGTTTAATTATAAATAAGGAGAAACATATGAAGTTTGAATCCCATAGAGATGAAGGGATATTTCTGGGATATTCAACGAAAATGAAAGCATATAAATTCTTAAATAAGAGTATGGGAAAGGTTGTTCAATGTCATGATGTAACTATAGTAGAGAATAAACAGAATCATTAGCAAACACATGATCAGTCCGAGGAGGATAGTGATGAAGAGATAAGAAGATTTGGGGGTTTTCCAGTTCTAGAGGAAGATTCAGAAGAAGATTCATATAATGAAAAGTATGAGAAAAATTCAGTATCAACACAAAGAACAAAGAGAAGTGTTGAAATTGATAGGTAGAACAGAATTGGTGACCAGACAACACCAATGAAAACAAGGAGGATGAAGAACATTTAGTAAGCATCATACTTATCACAAGTAGAGCCTAAATGTTTTGATGATGTATCTGGAGATAATAAATGGGTTTTAGATTTAAATGAAGTGACTGACCAAATTGATAAGAATAAGATATAAGATATTGTTTCAAGGATAATAGATAAGAATTTCATTATGACTAAATGGGTCTTTCCCAACAAGATGAATGAGGAAAATGCGGTAATTCAAAAAAAGAACAACTAGTGTGAAAATGGTACTCCAAAATAGAGGCTATTGATGTTGAAGAAACATTTTTACCTCTTTAAACGTTTGAGACAACAAAATTATTCTTGGCCATCACAATATAAAGAAAGTAAAACGTCTTCGAGATAGTTGTCATGTCAGAATTTATGAATGGGGTTCTAGAAGAAGAAGTTTATATTGGGAATCAAGATGGTTTTCTCATTCATGAAGACGAGAAAAGAGTTTTTTGGATGAAGAAGGATTTATATGGTTTGAAGCAAGAACAAAGATCTGGATATTCAAGACTAAATCACTTTTGGAAAAAGATCCATTTTTAGCATGTTGGAGTGGATTACAATCATTATATCAACCATGATAGTAATAAAAGGATGATGGTTCTATAATATGTTGATGAAATAATATTTTATAGATCAGATGAATCTAGATAAAATAAATTCATAGAATTCATGAAAATTTAATTTTAAATGTCAATGATTGTTTAATTTATGTTTTCCTCATTTTACAGTTGACACAAGTAAATAATGTCCCATTAATTTCTCAAAAAAATATTCCAAGGAGGATCTGAGAAGATTTCAAATGGATAATTACAAGGATATTAAAACTTCAGTGGTTACTTGGATGAAACTATCACATGATGATGAAGACAAAACACTCAGTATAACAAAATACATGAAAATAATTAGCAATCTTTTGTACTTAATAGTGACAAGACCCAATACTATTTTTTCCATATTCCAAGAAATAAGATATGAAATAAATCCCTAGGAAACCCACTTGGTTTTAGTAAAAATAATACTTTTTTATATCAATGGAATGATGGATTTTGGTTTAATGTATAATGAAGAATAACAACAAGAGTCATTGGGATATACAAATTCATATTGGTCTGGTTTAATAGATGATAGAAAATCAACATTATGTGTTGAATTTTATCTTGTTGGATTGCATATTTCTTGGATAAGAAAGAAATAAGATTGCATTTCACTAAGCACTAAAAAAGTTTAATATATTGTGACTACTCAATCATGCACATAGTGTTGTGGATGAAGCAATACCTTGAAGATATGGGTGTTGGAGTGAAGTCTTCGACCAGAATTTATTGTGATAATTCAAGTGCTGTAATAGATTTTATAAAAAATCAAATCTATCACTCAAGGACAAAGAACATTGAAATAAAGTATCATTTTATCAAGGAAAATGTTTATAAAGGTCTTAAGAAGTTGTATTATATTCCTACATAACTATAGGGTGCAGACATTCTGATGAAGGCCTTACCCAAAGAAGAGTTTGAATGGCAACGACTATCTCTTAGAGTCATGTTGACTCCCCACACTTGAAAATCTTGGATGTAGGACCATCTCTCCCTATGGTATGTTGTGTTTCTCACTAATGTTCTAATATCTGTTCTTTACCCTATTGAAAACCTAAAATGAATGGCATCTGGGTTTGTTGAAAAAGGAGAATAAATTTTAGTTGTAAAATGGGAGAAAAAATGTTAATCAAAATAGGGAAGAAGATGAAAGGGAGTGCAGTGGAATTTGAAAGGGGGGGCATCAATATAATGGAAGTATTAAATTTGATGGTGGTAATGGTGATCGATCAAAGGTTATATATCATGATATATAAGGATTGTGATGAAAAAATATGAGTGATGTTGGAATGAAATGAAGTGATTCATTGATGAACATTGAATTATACTCTTGTTTCTCACAACGATCATGGATCAGGTGGGATTAGAGTGTGTGTTGAGTGAATCATTGATTTCTATCTTAATAACTTGAATCTAATTCTAATAGAAGATGGAAAAAGATTTAATGAGGTACAAAAAATGTGAAGAGTTTTCAACAGCCCCAAAGGGGTGATTATTGTGTAAAAATCTCTCAAGGTGTCATCTTGGTGTTTTTGGGGTGATTGTGTTTGGTGAAATATATAGATGATCATGAATTAATATAGTCGGTGTTGCTGAAGCAGGATTTTAAGGTGGAACAGTTTCCCAGTGCTTTCAAAACTTTTGGGCCTCAAAATCGGGAAATTGGTTTTTAAAAAAAGGAATGTTTTTCTATAAAAGGATTTTGTAGACCACAAGAAACAATTTAAAGACCACAAAGGAGGTATGTGGAATGACTTAAGAAAATTCGATATAGAAGGATTTTTACATAACATCACTATGTAGAATATGAATGAAAGATATTTGGCATGTGACTCAAAGTTCATGCGTGGCTTGAAGTTCATAGGAATTCCTTCATTTTCTATTTTGAAGCTGTGAATTGTCTGCAAAAGGTATCATCCTCCATGAGGAAAAAAATCCGTTCTGCGAACAACATCACATAGTCTGTGGTGAAGGTTGTACCACATCAAAGTTTTAGTTAAATCGGATTAGCGGGGTTTTCAGATCTATTTCCATATATTATGACTATTAATCATATCATTACATAGAGAAAATTACATAAGAAAACATTATTACTTGGGGAAGAATTTAGAGAAGTCTATAGTTGTTCATGGGGGAGAATTATGTAAAGGAGAATTAATTTCTAGGGGAGAAAATCTATAAAAGAAAAATTATGCAAAGATAGTTAGTGAAAGGGGATTGTGGGGATCTATATCCTACAAAGGAAAACCTATCAATGGAAGTAAATGCCGTCCTCAGGGGAAGTTGTCAATGGAAACAAATGTGGTCTGTGAAAGAAGAAGTAGTATTTGGAAGTGAAGGTGGTCCGTGGAAGAATAGGTGGTCTAGGAAGAACTCACACTATATGGTTTAAGGCAGTTTACAGAGGAAGCAAGGTAGTTCACGAAGGGACCAAAATAGTTTTTGAAATTAATTTATACAAACTAACAGTTCATGGAAAAGTGGAGTTTATCTACAGGTAAAAATGAGACATCAATAGAGAATCTATCTACAACTAAGGATGTGTAATTTCATGAATATGAAGAAAATTACATGTCCATAAAATGTGTGTGGATCCCTTATAAGAGAAGTGAGTAAAGTAAGAGGAAGATGGTGATCCTTTCCACTAGTAGTGATTTAGAGAAAGAGACTCAAGGTGTGATGCTTGAGAAAGCAATTAGATGACCCTAAATATTGTAAAGGCTATGAGTTTGGGCATAGAAGTGATCTACCATAAACCTTGTAATTAGAAGTGAGCTTTAGTGGATTTGGTATATTATCACACCACCATTTTATGCTTGCTGGACATAGCCCAATGAGGGTGAACCAAGTAAAATTGCCGTGTCTCGTGCATGATTTCAATTCTATTCATATATTACTATGGGAAAGAGATAAAAGAGTGTTTTATTTAAAGACAAAAAAATATCTTAAGGGGTAGGAGTTCAAATCTTTCATACCATGATTTAGACCGCTCTTTGGGTATTTAACATAATTGGGCTAACATTAGTGGGGATGAGAGGGGTGGCTTTTTATAAGTCGTGGAGAGGACACACATGGAATTTTTGAATAGACAAAGTGATACCGATGTTTTTATCATGAACTTACCTCAAAAGTATCTATTTAACTAAAATTAGGGATTAAAGGTATAATTATGTCCATAAAATTTGTGTTAGAATTTTTTGGTCATTTAAAACCATATATTCTTAGTTTAACTCCCAGTAAACCCATTTTTACCTTAACCATGATAATTAATTTTCATTATTTTCTCTATTTTTTATGGATAAATATATTTTCTAACTTTTTATATAATTTAAATTACTTTGATTATAAATATGGAGTCTATTTTTCTAAATTCAATAAAAAAATTAAATGAATAAAATTTAAAATTAAACGACAAATGCGACGAAAGAGTAGTTTTCCAAAGATAAAATTCTCCTAATTATATAATGTTTTAATATAAAAATTCAACATGAAATTGATACCAGTAACCTAAATTTGTTAAATTTAAATATAATTGAACTAATTTTACTTTAAATACAATTTAAAATGTAATTTATATTTGTAAATAATTTAATTGAAAAGATAGCTCTCAATAAAAATCAGTATTTTTAACTCTTCATCAAAAAAGTAATTTTTTTTTCTAAAAATTCTAAAAAATTTAACAAATGTTAATTTTTACATGTGGATTTTAAAAAATAATGTTTATTTTTCAAATAAAATTTATAAATTTGGTTAATCATAATTTTAAATTTTTGTCACAAAGCATGAATAATCCACCTTTCAGAAATATTCATTTCTCTCAGAAAACATTTCTTTCTTTTCAAAATGGTTATTATTTTATTTCTTATCGGTATATAACCATTGAATTTATTTTATACACATGTAAATCATAAAATTTTTAATATTTAGTTATTACAATTGATTCCCACCATCTTAATGGCTAGGTTATAATTTTCATGTGTAAATAATAATATTTTAATAGATCATAACTTTTCATTCAAACCTAGTGTTTTGAGCATTACAAGCTATCAAAGAGATTGAATTTATTTAAAAATAAGTATACCATAATGTCTCAAGGAATTAAATTCTATTCTAATATTGGAGTTTCATGTCATATACACTATCAAATATGATGTTCCTTTTTTAAAATGTTGAGGTGTTATAATTGAGAAGTGATGCTCAACCCCCCATGATACCAAACATCAGGTTTCCCCATATCAGTTTAGAAAAAATATTGAACCTAACATGAATATTTTTTTCAATAAGAATAAACAACTGAGTTTATTTTTCTTATCTGATTAATCATATTACTTAATTGAGTTGTTGCACCGATCTGTGACCTTGTTTCTTATTGTTTTTGTGAGCATAAATACCTTTCTCTACAAAATCCCTTTGATTCCAAGGAAGTGAAATCATTATCAGGAACGTGTTCTGATACTAAAACTGTTACGAGAGACACTTCCTCCACAAAACAAAGTATGAAATCAGTTACTCAATGCCTACATTATCAAGTGGAAAACATTATGTATTGGGAATGTCATTGGTATAGAATCATCCCAACCATAGATGTTATGTGTAAGCGTATTTAGTCACAAAAACATAGTATCCCACCATGCCTAATGAAGACCGAGGTGAATCTAGCAGTACCCATAGCCATTGTCAATTTATTTGGAATCTGATCCTCAATCATGATGATCATAACCTTCCGTACCTTAATATGGATTAATGATTTTACTAGGACTCTATATTGTTTAGGATATTCCCATGAGGGATCCTATCAAACACTGCCAGTAGTGTCCCATAACTACTTCCCCTTAGTAACCTATTGAGGGTATTGTATGGTATGTATCCTCACTAGATTATCATATATGGGAACCCAATAGATATATATAGGTGTAATAAGTTATAGATAATAGGGAGTGAGCCCTTACCCATGCTTCCACTAATGAAGATCGCCAACATATTCCATCAACAACCAATGAGTAGACTCATATATGTACTCACCCTTACCTTATTTTCAATTATATATCTGCAGCAAGAAGGGGGTAGTCACATATTCCCTCTACCACACAAGAATCCCATCAGCATATCCTAGTGTAAATTGGATGAAAGGAGTGGACATATATCCCAAATTCAATCAAATACATCACTCATCATATATCAGTTAGAAAAAACATGCAGGAATATGTTTATGCACATACCCTTTTGAAGTGCTAGCATATTATGGAAGAGAAATAAAAGCTTCACAAGCATATTTTGATGATTATAGAAGGAATTTAACATACTACTTTTCCAACTTCTATAGTAACATATCATCATGTCCAACATAACTAGGTTATTACTATAGAGAAAGCGCATGTTCTTTCTTACATCCAATAGGATTATCAATATATTCTAGTAAAGTATAAGGCATAAGATGAGTCTCATATCCCCATTATGACTGGGGTTCATCAACCCATCTGAAAATTACCTCAGGACATTCCAAGGGTAAACCATGATTAAGACCATTTTACCACTCCAACCAAGTTTCATCAATATATTCTAGTAGTCACCTTATGGTAGGTTTATATCCTTACTAGAAAAACTACTCGGTATATTCTTTTAGTTTATAGGATCTAGACACATATTCCTACACTCGTTGATGAAATACTATACCAATATCCCTCAAGGTCTATACATGAGGAGGTTTATATCTATTCTCTTTTTCTATAGGTCCATTACTATATTTTTATGGTTGATTCACATTTGAAGTAATGATATATCTAAAAAACATCAAAAGATAGTCATAAGAATTTTTTTTGATTGTTATGTAGTAGGCTCATATCTCTGCTCAACCTCAAACATTAGGTCAATATATTTGGACCAAATTATAGTATGGATATCATATTCCTACCCTACCCAATTCTATCATCCCTGAGGTCATATAGTGTGTATTTTAAGAATTCAAGGATCTAGTGACTCTTCATCTAATGTAGAAGAATATACCTACCCTGAAATTACTTATCGCGGTATTATAAAGATATATTATGGGGGTCTTACCCCTGAAACTTTCCATAGAAAAGTACCCCATTGTGATATCACTCAGCTAAAGACATACTCCTCTCATCAAATCACTATTATATATAGAGGTTCTTGAAAAAATAGGGGTTAACGACATATATTTCCCTGCCAATTACCAGCAAAACCTTACCCCAGTCAGAAGGTGACCCAATGTGGTGATCACCATCCTCTCCTTAAAAAGGATATGAGTCATTTTATATAGAAAAAACCTGTGTGGTAAGACCAATTAGCGGAATAATTCTCTAATCTAGAGAAATCTGGAATGAAAATATGTAAATAGTGGGCTAAGAACAACCTCCAGACTATGTTCAGGATCATCTCCACTTCTAGAAACAACATCCAAGATGATATAAAGGATACATTCATACCTTACCCATACTAGAAACTATGGGAAGCCTTTTAATAGTTAAAGTCTAAGATCATAACTTATTAGGAATATGAGGATCATCTTCAGGCCATGAACATGCTCTGCCGCCAAATATACCTTACTAATTTTCCTATGGAGCATTTCCTGAGGTAAGAATATTATCATGCAAGCCAAAAATATTATTTCATCAACATATTAGCATCCCTATGAAAAATAATCATTGAATCTACATCGGATGTGAACATCCGAGGGTGGGATGAGTATTGAGAATTTTACTTTAAGCTGTCCCTAGGACAAAAGAGTTCCCCAGAGATAGAATCCTGCAATTTCATTTCCCTAGGAGGGGTTTCTAGACCAGGAAACATGTGCATTTATTAAATAACAATATACTATTCCAATTCCTATGACATGAAATCATTGTGAGTATATAGAGTGGGACACCATTAGGATCATGATCCAAGCCTCTCAAAAATTCAATAACACACCTTGATTGAGAGATCAAAAATTGTTGGCTACAATACAAATCCCTATATAAAATAGCTCAAATTATGAGTAGGTGATCCACCAAACCCATGAAAGAGTGGAAATGTTACAAATTAAATGGATCGCATTGGTAGCCACCATGTCATATATTCAGAAGAAACCACATACCACAAATATATGGGAATTTTTACTACTACCTCTACCTATAATAGCGAGCCAGGATTTACAAACATGGATATTACATTATTTCTGAATAAAATTCAATGCATTACAAAATTATAAGCCTGAGGAACCTAATATTTTATTGTCTTTAGAAACTTGTAACACGTTCTTCTAATGTGGTGAAATATATTCAACCTCTATCTTAAAGACATTCCCCTTTGATACACCTACTTGAAACCTTTATTCATAACCTAGTGAAAGGAAACAAAAGAAATAGTGAGCTCAGATGCCCATTAAGCGTAAATTAAAAAGATACATATGAACAACATGGGAATAAGGGTATGAGACCATGAGAATAACATTGGAAGATCATACCTTTCATATCAAAGATCATATGCATGAGCAATGTCATAAATATTGGTAGTTAATAAGATAAGAATCATAAGGGAATAAAGTGCATAATCCATGAAATCATAATATAGGAGTAAGACATGGAATTTGTGGAAGAATCATAATCATGTAAAAATATTCCTTAAGCTAAAGCTCATTTCCAAAACTTATCTTGGTACTTCATGGGGACTACACCTACTGGGTGGGACACACCACCATACCCATTCAAAGTACTTTCTTTATAGTGGACCATGTATACCCTTCTTACCATAGTGGATCAAGCCCATATTATTGTTCCCATCATTATTTTATGATATATAAATCTTTTCTTAATGAATTAGAGAGCTATTATGGACTCACCCGACGCTATCTACGCCACCCCATAATATAATCTATAATGGTATTACCCGATGAAATCTTGACCACCTCATCATATAATATATTTCCATGAACCAAAAAATAAATAATGTAAAATGAGATTTCTTGTCATCATAAATCTCATTATACAATTATTCTTTTATAAATTGATTAGCCTATAGAAAGAAATGGGTTTCATGTCAATCTCTCTGAAACATGATTAGATGATTTAAAAGAAATGAGTTCCAAAACCATAATTCCATAAAAACATAAACCATTAAGGTATATAATATGAAGGGTATCCTTGGATCATATCCCTAGTAAAGAATAAACTATATCAATGGAAATTATATTATATGGATACAGATTCTGAAAGATCACTTGAAACATAACCTTTCATTAAAAAATCACTTTTTAAAACATATAACATTTTCAAAATAATTTTATTTGAAAACCACTTTGAAAACATATAAAGCAAGAATTTAAATTCATTTAAAACATTTATTGTGTAAAATATCCTTCCCCTTTGAAAAACTATTTTTAAAACTTAAGACATTCTGAAAACCATTTCCTTTGAAAATAACCTTGAAATCATATAAATAAAGCTTTGAAAAATCATTTAAATAACTTTTTAAAACATAAAACATTTTAAAATATAAATTCACTTGAAAATAATCTTAAAAGGTAATTTAAAACATTCATAAAACATTTTTAGAAAACATTATTTTTAAAGAACACATATTTCCAACCGAAGAGAGAGATAAGGTCAGATTTTATTAAAAACACTTTATTAATTATTTTAAGTACCAATGAGTGTAAAAATGATACCTTTAATTTAATATATCATTAATAATTATAGTATAATAAAATTAAATAGAGTTATAGTTATTTGGATCAAAATATTTCATCAATGGAGGAATAATCATAAATAGTCTTGATAAATAATGAGATTATAGCGACAAACAGTTACCACTTTGGTATTTTTGAATCATAACCCCTATGAAATAATAAGAATAAATAAAGATTTAAATATCATGAAAAAATATATATTCATGATATAACCTCTCAATGGGAAGTATATAAACCCCATAGAAAAATATAGTTGTATAAAATGACATGTATCTCAAAGAGGGAAAATTGAGAAAAAAATTAGTGTACCGATATGGTAAATTTTAAACTATAAACCCCATGAAAGAAAGATCATAAATGTATAAGTAAATAAAAATAAAATTAAGTATATTAATCACATAATATATTCATGTTCAGTATATACCCCACATAAAAATAAATGAGTGGAGGGAAAATTCTCACAGAAATAAAAGTGATATGAGAAAACCCTTATCTTAAGTCTTGAATTTCTTCATATATTTTCAAAAATAACGTATAATAAATACAAGTTTATTATAAATCTAAAGAAGATCCATATTATTATATATCATTCCATATTTTATTTAATTATGAATTTATATTTCTTTTTTATTAACAATTCCATGTTAATGTTACATTTTAAGTAATATCAACTTTGTTTTTCGAATATGTTTTGACTTGTTATTGTTTATACTATTACTTAGATAATAATTTACTTATTTAAATAATATAATAAAAGACATAAATATAATATATATTCATTATAAAAATATTTATTATAATCTATAAAATATAGAAATATGAAATGGAATAAATATAAGGACCCGGCCTTCAAACATTACTTAATATTGAATTAAATGAATAATTCACATTGTGGATATTTTCAAGAATTACAAGTTGAGCCCAAGGAAATCGAAATTGGGTTAAGACATTCCCTTGTAAAAATTCGACAACATAACAGCGTCACATTAATATTCAGAAAATGAGTTGATGAGACAAAAAGGGTATCTCATCACTTGGAAATAAATTTTACATCAATAAGTATAGAGAAGAACATATCCCAAAATAATAATATGTAAATTAAAAGACATAAAAAAATAAGTCTTTTAAAAAGAGGAGGGTGAAAGGTTCCCTTACCGACTTGGGTAACTTTCGAAACATACACCCCGTGGAAGAAGGGTAATACAATGGAGTTGTAAATACCCATAATTTAAATTATACTACAAAAAGAGTATAATAATTGGAAGTACATACACCACTCAAAGGAATTGGTGTCAAACTTAGCATAAATGTCACGGGAATAAAAGTGAGATGAAAAATCCCTTACGAAAACTCGACAGACTAACGACGCCACTTAAAACTTCAAAAAATGGGTTGATGAGAACAAATAGGTTATCTCATAATATTAACATAAAAATTACAGTAAGAGGAATATAATATAACATCCCCAAACATAATAAAGATGAGCTTAAAAGAAATAACATAAAAGAGAGTGCTTAAAAAGAAAGAGAGAGGTCGGATCCCTTACATCGAGTCTGACTTGTCTTATTCGTTTCATTATATTCCTGAATAATAAACCTTGGTAAATTTATAATTTCATAAGGGCCTCTTTTAAATATTATTATTCAGTTCATATCACATATTATAATGTTATAATAATTGGTTAATAATGTGAGTTCATATCAGACGTTTTTGTCGATGTTTGGTACATGAGTCAAAAATGAACTTGTTTGAAAATGATTATCCATGTAGTTATATGTAAATCATCTCCAGAATAGTATTAATGATTTAAATATCATATATATCCACTAAATATTCAATTTATACAACTCCATAACATTTGGAGATAAAAATAAAAGAAATGCACCGTTCATGGAGACGGTAGGCCGTACGTACGCATAAACGCTATTTTCATTTCTTTTTCATATTAATGGAATTAAAAATAATTTAGAGATATATATATTATAATTCCAGTATAATATATATGTTATATAGGTCACATATGTTCATTAATTTAATTCTTTATACATTCCTTGTATTGCATGAACGAGTCGCATCACTTGAGGGGGCGGTAGTCCACACTTCCTCATATGAAATTATCGCATTTGCACAACAAGAAAAGAATAAAGGCATGTTTTAAATATAAAATTAAGAAGCATATAGAAAAAATAAATACCATATATATCATATATAAAATATTGTTACATCATAATGGCCACCATGAAAGGTTTTAAGAGAAAATTGAACAATCATCGTTTTGTGAGGCAGCAATTCGCCATCCACAGAAACGGTATGTTCTTTATCCATTAGACGAAGGTGTGTGTAAGTGTAGCTAGAATAATTCTTGTAAAAAAATCCTAGTATATTTAATATACTGGTTTTTTTACAAAATAAAGTAATAAAAAGATTTTAGAGGGTTGGAGAAGCAAAATAAAACAAAAGAACACAAGGGAAGACATTACCTTTAAATCAGGTAACTCTTTTTAATTTGAGCTCAAAGGATTCCTTGGAAAGGATTATGCCCAAAGGTTTGGCTTCAATGATTAATATAGGGATTTTGAGAGATGAAATGGGAAGGGGTTGGCTGAGACAAAGTCTTAGAGGTGTGGGTAAGGAGGTAGATGTGAGGGACTTTTATAAGAGGATAGGAGGGGCACTCTTGGAAAGGTATAAAATGTTACTTTATTTTCAAATGAGTTTCGGATTTGAAAGGTCCCACATTGATGTATTTCTAGGATAAGGTGATAATATTTCGAAATCAAACCATCCAATAGGTTTTTGACATGTTTAGGTCTTAGATTTTACATTATCTTTTCATTTTATTTAAATCGTTAAATAATGAGGTAATCGCTACATCATCGTGATGTCATAAATAATTTAATTTATTTAATGTATTAAAATTATAAAAAAATTATATGATGTGGAAAAGATTTTTATATCTCCAATGACTATTTATAGTCAAAAATCTGACTTGTATAACCCCATGTAAAAATTGTTTTAATAAAACAATACATGTTTTTGTCATTTTTACTTTTACTTTAAATAAAAGGCATTAATGTCATTATCTTACCCAAGTGGCTCCATGGGGTCCCCAAAATATAACCATGGGTTGTATGGGTCGTCCATGATTCATAAAATAGGGTAAGGACAAGTGTCAAGATATTTTCATTTCATTATAATATCAATTTTACCTTAAATCACACTAATTACCTTTAATCGCGATTAATAAAACATAAAAGTTACTTTTCATCAAAAATTATTTTCATCCCATTGAACCACATTGTACTTAATAATGAAAATCATTTTTATTGGATTTTTGAAATTAAAATCACATAAGTGGTAAAGTTCCATTTAAACGAAAATTCAGTTTTTGTAACTACCACTTTGTGGTTTCACTATTCATCAAAAATTAAGGTTTTTCAGAAAAATACAAAAAATTCACCCTAAGATAAATTTTATATTACAAATTAAAAAATGATGTCTATTTTACCAAATTCATAACATAGAAGTTGCATTAATTAATTTTATAATTAAATACCACTGTCAAATCAAATAGCGTGTTTTTAAGAAATAATATCTATCAAAAGATTGACACTCGTTTATGTCCAATCTCAAAGTGATATTGATTCCAATGACCACCATTGGATTAAATGGTAAAAATATATTGTAATTTCAACTTAAAACCAATTAAAGAGATAATCTAACTATATAAATAAATTAGTTTAAAAATAGGTCTTGAATTAAAATACAACACTTTTCACTATTCATTAAAAAATGAACATTATCAAAAAAATACCAGAAATTTATCCAAAGTAAATCTCAATGTCCCAATAATAAAGAATAAGTTTATTTTGACAAATATAGCTTATAAAATTTTCAAAAGATTGATTTAAAAATGGTTCGCCATCAAAAGGCGGTAAAATAATCTTTTAAAAATATTAGAGTATTTATTCTTAAAATTGGATTCATTTTGATTTTTAAGCCTCTAACATTTATTGGATAAATGTAAAAATATTTAACAAACATATTTAATCATTTTGTAGTTAGTTCTGTTCATTCCCGTCATTACAACGTCTAGGTGTTAACTACCATTTAAAATAAAATTATATTATTATTAGAGTGCAATGCAAGATTTAAAAGGAACTCGTTGTTGCCTATTGGGTAATCCATCGAGCATAGCATTCCCTTTAAATTAATATTAACATTTTATTCACAAATAGGGATAAATATAAAAATGTCATATTCTTTATTTACCTGGGGTGTTACATCCTTCCCCCTTTTGGGAATTGTGTCCTTGTAATTTCAAAATTGGTCTTGGAAACTCTATTGAAAGTCCCACATCGGAACAAGAGTCAGTAAAAATGTCACTTAAAAAGAATTGGAGAGAAGTAAAAAGGTCACCCGAGTTAACCCATACTAGGATTCCATGTATGAAAACATGGATATGGAAGAAAAAACAAAGGGTCGTGTTCTGAGGGAGTGTGATAGAAAACATGTTTAGGAGAATGTTAACCACCAGAAAATCACAAACTTGTGATGGGTTAAACGGTATTGGATTCCCCAGCAGGAAAAGTTAACAAACAACATTTTTTTAGTCACTTTTCATAGTGGAATTTATTTTTGAGCTGAACTAAAACATAAGGAAACATACTTACTTGTCATGTTGACTTTCAACTTTTACTATATTTCTAAAACGAACTCATATTTTCTCCAAAAAATGAGTATTTAGGATTACCTTTTTACATTAAGAGAGATATAATCAACTTCTAGAGAATCACCTAATCCAAAAAATAGAACTGTATACTTTCCATGTCTTTAGACATTAACCAAAACTAAAACCAAAAAGGTTAGTATGAGATCAGATAATACCCAAAAAGGATAATCCTTTAAAAAAAGGAAATCTATTATAAATCTTAAAAATTTGTCCAACAAGACCCAAAGATCAATGAAGACCAAAAGTAAACCAAACTAAGATTGAAACCCAAATATTTGAAAGATTTAATAACATAGCCTTCCAAGTTAAATTGTAACATTTATCTCCAAACAACATCAGTTGGCCTTAAAGTCTCATATTGAAAAGTAATTAACCTAATCACATATCCCCCATGATAGGTTAATAATTTCCATAGATAACCCAAAATCAACTTACTCTTAATTCATAAAATCATATAACTAAAAAGAATTAGTCAAACTAACCAGGGACTTCACGTAGTCCAGTGGTAGGTGATAAATACTAGTCTCACTTTGGTTGTGGGTTCGATTCCCGCTGTTTTTTCTGACGCGACGGGTTGTCACACGGTCTGCGTCTTATCCTTTTTACAAACTATATAATTATTAAAACATTCCCCCATCAATGAGATAAAATCTTCAAAAATAACGATAACATAATTTAACCTCAATTTTATCGCATGCCTTTCACTTTCCATCATAACATATAGTAACCCATAATTACCTCAAAAGTAAGGATCATATAAACCCTAATGGTTACCTTTATAATTATCACATGAACTTCCACATCGAGTTGGTTCTCTCATACAAGAGGCATTACAGAACTCACCAAGGTTCAAGTGGTTGATCATGACTCCTGATAGTTGGTTTAGAATAACCACGAGATTTCTCATTGAATCCCCCATTTCAACCAGTCTCTTAATCAGAGAACCACCACAGTTTCCTTCAAACCCATTGTCACTTTGGTGCCTGCTAGATCCATCCATTTACTAAAACTAGAAAGGTCAGTGTGAGTATATAAACAAAACCATCATGTACTAAAGAGGAAGATAAACACTAAGATATACTTATCCAAGTTATCTCAAACTCATTCCAGCCTTCAAAAACAACAATGACTCTATCTAACATAATAACCATTGTGGTTATACACAACTTTTCACTTAACACTCTAACCTATAATGTTATCTAAACCGACCTTTGATACCAACTATAAGGACCCGACCTTAAAACATTACTTAATATCGAATTAAATGAATAATTCACATTGAGGATCTTTTCAGGTTTAGAGTTTTAGAGAATTACGACATAACTATTACATCTCAAAAGTTTAGAAAGTAGAAACTTCAACACAGTTTCATTTTTTTTTTACAAAACAAGAACTCTTGAATAAAAAAGAGTCATGTCTAGTTCCATGTTTAAGATAGCATGACTTTCCCTTGATCCCATCCTTGACCTTATTCCACATTAAGTCCTGTGAAATACATTTCAAAAAAACATGGGGTGAGCATAAAAAAACACAGTAAGGCATACACAAAGAATGAAAACTGTTAGTTTTTTCCAAACAACATGTAAACCATATATACTTTATCAAAGTAATACTTTTCACCTTTATGAAGTAGTAAAAACTCTTCACTGAATAAAAGATCATTACTTACCATTTTGAACCCAAAATATTACCATAAAACCCATATAAAGAACACATAACATATAAAGGTAACTTGAGACATAAACATACATAAAAGGAATAACCATACATTCGACTTCCACGCATAGTTAATGGAATAGCCATATGGCCGACTTCCATACCCAATGCTTTGGAGGTTATAATGTAACCACCCGTTCTGGTATTCATGGCACCACCCGTCATATGGTTTATCACGTAACCACCCGTAAAGTGTCCAAGTACCATAATTACACATAAAATATTGAAAATATAAACATTTCAATAAAAATATTTAATTTTTAATCACAATAAGTAAGTCCAAGATATTGAATTAATCAATCCATTTTCAAAAACCATTTAAAAGTGATTTTTGAATCAAAGTATCCCATACCACTTTGAAACTTTTAATGGAATTATAATTTTAAAACATTAATGTACATATAAATAAATACTGAAAACCATTTTGAAAACATGGACATTAAAGATAAAGATTTAGAATAATAAATATTTAAAACATTTAAAATGATATTTTTGTTAAAGAGTTTTTAACAAAATGAGAGACTCTTGAATAAAAATAATTGCGGAATAACATTTAATCAGAACTTTATAATATAATAAGAATAAAGGTATTCATTATATAATATGTCAAAGGATAGTATATACACCATATAAGAGTGAATTGGTGCATAACAACAATGAATTCTCAATGGAAATGTAAATTGAGATGAAATCCATTATAAAGATGGTATCCTTAAATTAAGGATAAATCTATCACATAATTATGTGTGAGAAATATAAATACACACAATATAAGTGGATATTAAGTGTGAAACAATCAGTACATTCACACATATTCATAGGATGACATGTTCAAGAATTACATGTTGAACCCAAGGAAATCGAAATTGGGTTAAGACGTTCCCTTGTAAAAATTCGACAGCCTAACGTCGTCACTTTAATATTCAGAAAATGAGTTGATGAGACAAAAAGGGTATCTCATCACTTGGAAATAAATTTTACATCAACAAGGATATATAATAACATATCCTAACATAATAAGATGTAAATTAAAAGACATAACAAAAATAAGTCTTTTAAAAAGAGGAGGGTGAAAGGTTCCCTTACCGACTTGGGTAACTTTCGAAACGTACACCCCGTGGAAGAAGGGTCATACAATGGAGTTGTAAATACCCATAATTGAAATTATACTACAAAAAGAGTATAATAATGGGCATTACATACACCACTCAAAGGAAATGGTGGCAAACTTATCATAAATGTCACGGGAATAAAAGTGAGATGAAAAATCCCTTACGAAAACTCGGCAACCTAACGACACCACTTAAAACATCCAAAATTGGTTTGATGAGATCAAATAGGTTATCTCATCATATTAACATAAAACTTAAAGTAATATTAATATAAAATAACATCCCAAAACATAATAAAGATGAGCTTAAAAGAAATGACACAAAAGAGAGTGCTTAAAAAGAAAGAGAGAGGTCAGATCCCTTACCTCAAGTCTGACTTGTCTTGTTCGTTTCTTTATATTCCTGAATAATAAACCTTGGTCAATTTATAATTTCATAAGTTACTATTTTAAAGATTATTATTCAGTTCATATCACATATTATAATGTTATAATAATTGGTTAATAATGTGAGTTCATATCAGACGTTTTTGTCGATGTTTGGTACATGAGTCAAAAATGATCATGTTTGAAAATGATTGTCCATGTATTTATAAGTAAATCATCTCCAGAATAGTATTAATGATTTAAATATCATATATATCCATTAAATATTGAATTTATACTACTCCATAACATACGGAGATAAAAATAAATGAAATGCACCGTTCATTGAGACGGTAGGTCGTACGTACGCATGAACGCTACTTTCATTTCTTTATCATATTAATAGAATTAAAAATAATTGAGATATATATATATATATTATAATTACATTATAATATATATGTTATATAGGTCACATATGTTCATTAATTTAATTCTTTATACATTCCATGTATTGCATGAACGAGTCACATCACTTGAGGGGGCGGTAGTCCACACTTCCTCGTATGAAATTATCGCATTTGCACAACATGAAAAGAATAAAGGAATGTTTTAAATATAAAATTCATAAGCCCATAGAAAAACTAAATACCATATATATCATATATAAAATATAGTGGCATCATAATGGCCACCATGAAAGCTGTTAAGAGAAGATTGAACAATCATCGTTTCGTGATGCAGCAATTCGCCATCCATAGAAATAGTATGTTATTTAACCATTAGACGAAGGTGTGTGTAATTTTAGCTCAAATACTTCTCATAAAAACATCCTAGTATATTGAAGAAACTATTGTTGTTACAAAATAAAGGAATAAAAATAGTTTATATGGTTGGAGAAGCAAAATAAAATAAAAGAACACAAGGGAAGACATTACCTTTAAATCGGGTAACCCTTTTTTATTTGAGCTCAATGGCTTCCTTGGAAAGGATTATTACCAAATGTGAGGCTTAAATGATGAAAAGAGGGATTTGGAGAGATGAAATGGGCAGGGGATGGCTGATCCAAAGTCTTGAGAGGTGTGGGTAAGGAGGTAGAGGTGGGGGCCTTTTATAAGAGGAGAGGAGGGGCACTCTTGGAAAGGTATAAAATGTTAGTTTATTTTCAAATGCGTTTTGGATTTTAAAGGTCCCACATTGCTTTATTTAGAGTATATGTTTATAAGAGTTTAAATCAAACCATCCAATAGTTTTTTTACATGTTTAGGTCTTATATTTTACATTATCTTTTCATTTTAATTAAATCGTTAAATAATGAGGTAATCACTGCAGCATCATGATGTCATAAATAATTTAAATTATTTAATGTCTAAAAATTATAAAAAAATAATACGATGTAGGAAATATTTTTAGATTTACAATGACTATTTATCTTCAAAAATCTGACTTGTATAACCCCATGTAAAAATTGTTTTAGTAAAACAATACATGTTTGTGTCATTTTTACTTTTACTTTAAATAAAAGGCATTAATGTCATTATCTTACCAAAGTGGCTCCATCGGGTCCCGAAAATCGACCCATGGGTTGTCTTGGTAGGCCATTATTCATCCAATAGGGTTAGGAAAAGTGTCAATATATTTTCATTTTATTATAATACCATTTTTACCTTAAATCACACTAATTACCTCTAATAGGGATTAATAAAACATAAAAGTTACTTTTCATCAAAAATTATTTCCATCCCATTGAACCACATTTTACTTAATAATGAAAATAATTTATATTGGATTTTTTAAATTCAAATCACAGAAGTGGTAAAGTTCCATTTAAACGAAAAATCAGTTTTTGTAACTACCACTTTGTGGTTTCACTATTCATCAAAAATTAAGGTTTTTCAGAAAAATACCAAAAATTCACCATAAGCTATATTTGATATTCCAAATTCAAAAATGATGTCTATTTTACCAAAATTAATAACATAGAAGTTGCATTAATTAATTTTATAATTAAATCCTGCTGTCAAATCAAATAGCGTGTTTTTAAGAAACAATATCTATCAAATGATTGACACTCGTTTATGTCCAATATCAAAGTGATATTAATTCCAATGACAACTATTAGATTAAATGGTAAAAATATATTATAATTTCACCTTAAAACCAATTAAAAAGATAATCTAAATATATAAATAAATTAGATTAAAAATAGGTTTCGAATTAAAACACAATACTTTTCACTATTCATTAAAAAATGAACATTATCAGAAAAATACCATAAATTTATCCAAAGTAAATTTCAATGTCCCAATCATAAATAATAAGTTTATTTTGACAAATATAGGTTATAAAATTGTCAAAATAAAGATTTAAAAATGGTTCTCCATCAAAAGGCGGTAAAAAAATCTTTTAAAAATATTAGAGTATTTATTCTTAAAATTGGATTCATTTTGATTTTTAAGCCTCTAACATTTATTGGATAAATGTGAAAATATTTAAAAAACATATGTAATCATTTTTTAGTTAGTTCTATTCATTCTCGTCATTACAACGGCTAGGTGTTAACTACCATTTAAAATAAAATTATTTTATTATTAGAGTTCAACGTAAGAATTCAAAGGAACTCGTTGTTGCGTATTGGGTAAGCCATCAAGCATATAATTCCATTTAAATTAATATTAATATTTTATTAAAAAATAGGGATAAATATAAAAATTTCATATTCTTTATTTACCTGAGGTGTTACATCCTTCCCCCCTTTTGGGAATTACGTACTCGCAATTTCAAAATTGGGCTTGGAAACTCCATTGAATGTCCCACATCAGAACAAGAGTTAGTAAAACTATCACTTAAAAAGAATGGGAGAGAAGTACAAAGGTCCCCCGAGTTAACCCATACAAGGATTACATGTATGAAAACATAGATATGGAAGAAAAAACAAAGGGTCATGTTCTGAGGGAGTGTGATAGAAAACATGTTTAGGAGAAAGTTAACCACCAAAAAATCACAAACTTGTGATGGGTTAAACGGTATTGGATTCCCCAGTAAGAAAAGTTAACAAAAAACATTTTTTTAGTTACTTTTAATTGAGGAATTTATTTTTGAGCTTAACTAAAACATAAGGAAACATACTTACTTGTCAGGTTGACTTTCAACTTTTACTAGATTTCTTACACGAACTCATATTTTATCCAAAAGATGAGTATTTATGATGACTTGTTTACATTAAGAGATCTATAATCATCTTCGAGAGAATCACCTAATCCAAAAAAGAGAACTTTATACTTCCCATGTCTTTAGACCTTAACCAAAACAAAAACCCAAAAGGTTAGTATGCGATCAGATATTACCCAAAAAGGATAATCCTTTATAAAAAGGAAATCTATTCTAAATCTTCAAAAAATTTCCAACAAGACCTAAAGTTCAACAAATACCAAAAGTAAACCAAACTAATATTGAAACCCAAATATGTGAAGGATTTAATCACATAGTCTTCCAAGTTAAATCGTAACATTTATCTCCAAACAACATCAGTTGCTCTTAAAGTCTCGTATTGAAAAGTAATTAACTTAATCACATATCCTCCATGATAGGTTAATAATTTCCATAGATAACCCAAAATCAACTTACTCTTAATTCATAAAATCATATAACTAAAAATAATTAGTTAAACTAACCAGGGACTTCAAGTAGTCCAGTGGTAGGTGATAAATATCAGTCGCACTTTGGTTGTGGGTTCGATTCCCGCAGTTTTGTCCGACGCGACGGGTTGTCACACGGTCTGCGTGTTGTCCTTTTTAAAAACTATATAATTCTTAAAACATTCCCCCAACAATGAGACAAAATCTTCAAAAATAACCATAACATAATTTAACCTCAATTTTATCTCATTATTTTCAATTTCCATCATAACATATAGTAAACCATAATTACCTCAAAAGTAAGGATCATATAAACCCTAATGGTTACCTTTATAATTATTACATGAACTTCTACATCGAGTTGGATCTCTCATACAAGAGGCATTAGAGAACTCACCAAGGTTCAAGTGGTTGATCATGACTCCAGATAGTTGGTTTAGAATAACCACGTGATTTCTCATTGAATCCCCCATTTCAACCAGTCTATAAATCAGAGAACCACCACAGTTTCCTTCAAACCCATTTTCACTTTGGTGCCTACTAGATCCATCCATTTACTAAAACCATAAAGGTCAGTGCGAGTATATCAACAAAACCATCATGTACTAAAGAGGAAGATAAACACTAAGATATACTTATCCAAGTTATCTCAAACTCATTAGAGCCTTTAAAAATAACAATGACTCTATCTAATATAATAACCATTTTGGTTATACACAACTTTTCACTTAACACTCTAATCTCTAAAGTTATCTAAACCGACATTTGATTCCAACTATAAGGACCCAGCCTAAAAACATTACTTAATATTAAATTAAATGAATAATTCACATTGAGGATCTTTTCAGGTTTAGAGTTTTAGAGAATTAGGACATAACTATTACATCTCAAGAGTTTACAAAGTAGAAACTTCTACATAGTTTCCTTTTTTTACAAAACATGAACTCTTGAAAAAAAAGACTCATGTCTAGTTCCATGTTTAATATAGCATGACTTTCCCTTGATCCCATCCTTGAACCTATTCTACATTAAGTCCTGTGAAAAACATTTAAAAAAACTTGGGGTGAGCATAAAAAACTCATTAAGGGATACAAAAAGAATGAAAACTGTTAGTTTTTTCCAAACAACATGTAAACCATGTATACTTTATCAATATAATACTTTTCACCTTTATGAAGTACTAAAAACTCTTCACTTAATAAAAGATCATTACTTACCCTTTTGTAACCAAAATATTACCATAAACCCCATATAAAGAACACATAACATATAAAGGTAACTTGGGACATAAAAATACTTAAATGGAATAACCATACGGTCAACTTTGACACATACTTAATGGAATAGCCATACAGCTGACTTCCATACCCAATGCATTGGAGGTTTTAACGCAACCACCTGTCCTGGTATTCACGGCACAACCCGTCATATGGTTTATCACGTAACAACCCGTAAAATGTCCAAGTACCATAATTACACATAAAATATTGAAAATATAAACATTTCAATAACAACATTTCATTTGTAATCACAATATGTAATTCCAAGATATTGAATTAATCAATCCATTTTCAAAAACCATTTAAAAGAGATTTTTGAATCAAAGTGTCCCATACCACTTTAAAGATTTTAATGGAATTATAATTTTAAAACATTAATGTCCATATAAATAAATAATGAAAACCATTTTGAAAACATGGACATTAAAGTTAAATATTTATAATAATAAATCTTTAAAAAATTTAAAACGATATTTTTGTTAAAGAGTTTTTAACAAAATGAAAGACTCTTGAATACAAATAATTGCGGAATAACATTTAATCAGAACTTTATAATATTATGAGAATAAATGTATTCATGATATAATATGTCAAAGGACAGTATATAAACCATATAAGAGTGAATTGGTGCATAACAACAATGAAGTCTCAATGGAAATGTAAATTGAGATGAAATCCATTATAAAGATGCTATCCTTAAATTAAGGATAAATCTATCACGTAATTATGTGTGAGAGATATAAATAACCCCAATATAAGTGGATATTAAGCGTCAAACAATCAGAGGACATTCACACATATTCATAGGATGACATTTTCAAGAATTACAAGTTGAACCCAAGGAAATCGAAATTGGGTTAAGACGTTCCCTTGTAAAAATTTGACAGCCTACCGGCGTCACTTTAATATTCAGAAAATGAGTTGATGAGAAAAAAGGGTATATCATCACATGGAAATAATTTTTTCATCAATAAGTATATATAATATCATATCCCAACATTATAAGATGTAAATTAAAAGAAATAACAAAAATAAGTCTTTTAAAAAGAGGAGGGTGAAAGGTTCCCTTACCGACTTGGGTAACTTTTGAAACGTACACCCTGTGGAAGAAGGGTCATACAATGGAGTTGCAAATACCCATAATTGAAATTATACTACAAAAATAGTATAATAATGGGAAGTACACACACCAATCAAATGAAATGGTGGAAAACTTATCATAAATGTCACGGGAATAAAAGTGAGATGAAAAATCCCTTACGAAAACTCGGCAGCCTAACGGCGCCACTTAAAACTTCCAAAAATGGTTTGATGAGATCAAATAGGTTATCTCATAATTTGAACATAAAATTTACAGTAAGAGGAATATAAAATAACATCTCCAAACATAAAAAAGATGAGCTTAAATGAAATGACTTAAAAGAGAGTGCTTAAAAAGAAAGAGAGAGGTCAGATCCCTTACCTCAAGTCTGACTTGTCTTGTTCATTTCTTTATATTACGGAATAATAAACCTTGGTAAATTTATAATTGATTAAGGGACTATTTTAAAGATTATTATTCAGTTCATATCACATATTATAATGTCATAATAATTTGTTAATAATGTGAGTTAATATCAGACATTTTTGTCGATGATTGGTACATGAGTCAAAAATGAACTTGTTTGAAAATGATTGTCCATGTAGTTATAAGTAAATCATATCCATAATAGTATTAATGATTTAAATATCATATATATCCATTAAATATTTAATTCATACTACTCCATAACATTTTTAGATAAAAAGAAATGAATTGCACCGTTCATTGAGACGGTAGGCCGTACGTACGCATGAACGCTACTTTCATTTCTTTGTCATATTAATGGAATTAAAAATAACTTAGAGAGATATATATTATAATTAAAGTATAATATATATGTTATATAGGTCACATATTTTCATTAATTTCATTCTTTATACATTCAATGTATTTCATGAATGAGTCTCATCACTTGAGGGGGCGGTAGTCCACACTTCCTCGTATGAAATTATCGCATTTTCACAACATGAAAAGCATAAAGGCATGTTTTAAATATAAAATTCAGAAGCATATAGAAAACATAAATACCATATATATAATATATAAAATATAGTTACATCATAATGGCCACCATGAAAGGTGTTAAGAGAAGATTGAACAATCATCGTTTCGTGAGGCAGCAATTCACCATCCACAGAAACAATATGTTCTTTAACCATTAGACGAAGGTGTGTGTAAGTGTAGCTCGAATCCTTCTCATAAAAAAAATACTAGTATATTGATGATACTGGTTTTGTTACAAAATAAAGGAATTAAAAAAGTTTAGAGGGTTCGAGAAGCAAAAAAAAATAAAATAACACAAGGGAAGACATTACCTTTAAATCGGGTAACTCTTTTTTATTTGAGCTCAAAGGCTTCCTTGGAAAGGATTCTTATAAAGACCTATACTTTACATACATTTTTAGTACTTAAAAATTGAAGTAAACTTATTACAACATATAACAAAACCATGAAAGGACTGTATATGTATATTGTCTTTAGAAACTGGGAAACTTAAACAATTGGTTCATAAAGCATCTACACTGTCTCCCATTTATTTCATCACATCTATAGTACCTTTTGGCATATCATACTTAATAACATTCTTCCTGACCTTGGGAAAGAAAATATAAAAAAGGGTGATCTCAAATTCTTAGTATGGGTAAGAAAATGAAATATCAATCACATCATATTCATAAGAACATAACATTTTGAAAATCTTACCCTGCAAAAGAGATCAAAATTTCATAACATGGGATAAATCATGGTAGTGAAATGTAATAAAAATAATCATAACATAAAACATTTTTTTTGTGGAATACACACATAATCATATAGAATCATTTATTATTATTCAAGACTCATTGCCAAGACTATCTTAGTTGACAAAGTCCATTTCTGAACCGAGTTCATTCCTCATTTCAGTCCTGTTTCATTGAACCGGTTCAACCTTCCGTTCCAGCCATGTCTATCTCATGAGATATAAAATCATTATCCAATGAATTGGAGGTATATATAGGTCCCACCCATCTCATAATTACACCATTCTTATGTGTGCCACAAAATCATAAACCATACATCATTGCACAACCCATGTAATAAAAATGGGATTCTTAAACATCGTGACATCATAAAAAAATTCATATAAGATAAAGGAATTCATAAATATAATTCCATCACAACATAATCAAATCAATGTAATAATTGGGATAGAAACAGAACCCTTTATTATCTTAGATGGAAAATAATTTTGATAAAACACTTGAACTCCATTCTTGAGGAAAATATCCTATCTACTTCAAAAACACTTTTCCTTTCTTAACATGTCATACAATTCTAAACTAAAAGAAGCTGATTAAAAATAAACATGAAAACTTTTAAAGTATGTTTATTGGAAATAATGTTTTAAAAATCCATTCATTCCCTATAAGTTTAAAAAAACAATCTTCTCGTACTTTTGTCGGAAAAGTCAAAAAAGTACCTCCTACGAAAAATGACAAAAGATTCCTTTCATATCTTTTACTAAAAACTCACCGAAGGGTAAAATTGGATTTAAAAAATTTTAGGTGGATAGAAATAATGTTAAATATTGAGGAAACATGGATGTGGATGAAAAAATACACCCCAGTAAATTCCAAAGTGTAAACAATCTCGGATAAAAATGAGATTGTGGTATTTCCCTTACCTTAGGTATGATTTGCTTCGTAAGTGTCTGAAACTCCTGTATAATGATTTAAATAATGTCATTGACTTATTACAGAATCATACTCACTGTTATGATATCATATATGTTCATATTCTTAGCTTATGATTAGTAATATTTCATTGCTACTTGTTATTCGGGTTTTTATTACTTTTTGTTCTTATGCGTGTTTTGTTGAATAAATTCTTATTCTTCATTTTAGGTTATAGATTACTCATTTCCAGAATAGTATTAGTGTAATATATATCATATTTATTCACTCAATGCATTTATGTAATCATCATGCAATGAAAATCATGTAGAACGAGTCACATCACATCGTGGAGACGGTATTCCGTACGTACGCACGAGCGATGATATCGTTCCCATGATCTTGGAATTGTATTCGAGTGCATGTATACTATTTCAGAATCAATATCACTTCACAATAATCATATATATTCATTCTTTATGCCATTATACCAATCCAAGTAAGGTGGTGGTGGAAAATAGATTACACCACGACGTGGAGACGGTATTCCGTACGCACGCACGCGCGGTGATTTCGTTTTCCGTAGGATGGATAGATAGTGAAATAGGGTTGTTTCATACTTATAATAACATATCAGTGTATGAGTGATACTGATTTTATTAATTCATAATGAAACAACTAAATAAAAAGAAGTGGGAGAAGAAATAAAGTTGAAAAAATCGGTAACGGACATTACCTCTTCTTTGAAGCGCCTCTTTGAGGCCTCCTTTTAGGGCACTAAAATTGGTCTTTGAAGAAGACCAGGACCTCTTGGATGTTTCTAGGGAAGTGTAGAGGAGAAATTGGTAGGGTTTGGCCGAGCTTGAAGGCTCAAAGTGGTGTGAGGAAGAGAGGGAGGAGGTGCCCTTTTATAAGGGAGGAGATGGGTACCTTTGGAAAAACTAAAAATATTATTTTATTATAAGGCCATATTCGATTTTAAATAGCTCCAAATTGATTTATTTCGAAGCTGAGGTGAGGATGGGTCAAAATACGCTCATCTAATGGAAGTTGGACAAGTTTAGCTTACTATTTTAACCTTATCATTTAGATTTAACTTTAAGTTAGATAATTTTACTTTTACCGTGTCTTTTTGTGTTCTTACACTATAAGGTTAATAAACTTACTATAAAAAGCCAAAAGAACCCCAAGTTGTTTATTATTAATATATATAACCTTATCTGAGTCATTTTGCCGAACATTAGATTTTTAGGAATAAAATAACAATTAATAATATAATATTTGTTTTAAAAACTATTTTATGTCAATTTTGACACTATTTAGTAATTGATTTATTTTGAAAATCATAAAAAATGATTAGTTCGAAAAAAGTTAATTAAATCAATACTAACATGTCATATTAACCTATAAAATTAGTTTAATTCATAATAAGTCTCAAATTACATTTATTTGGGTATTTATAACATCAATTATGTCAATATTTCATTAATAAGATAATTAATGGATAATCTTTGTGTCATAAATAAATTAAATTATTTAATGTCTAAAAATTTCAAATAAAATACCATTATGTAGGAAATATTTTTAGATTTCTAATGAATATTTATAAACGAATTTATCTTATGTATAAACCTATATTAAAAATTATTTACTTATTAATCTTTGATTTTAACTATTTTAACCCTTCTTTAAATAAATTAATAATAAATGTCCTAATTTAATTCAAGTGGGCCTAAATGGTCATATTTTATTACTAAGGTTGTTTATGGTCGAATTACACTTATCCAATAGAATTAGGACATGTGTTAGGGTAATAATAATATCATTTTACCCTTAATTAACCTATTTACTTTTAACCGTGATAAATAAAAGTAAAAAGTTACTATTCACCAAAAATTACTTTCATCTCATTGAACAAAATTTTACTTACTGACATCAACTGTGTCTCTCGGATTTTTGAATTTCCACTCACAGAAGTGGTAAAATTATGTTTTATGTAAATTTGAAAATTCTCCTAGGAGGTGGGTAAAAGACGGTGAAAAGTTCAATAAAATTTTTATATATCTAAAATTATTATGAAATTACTCCAATTAATTACATTGAACTTATATAGATATTATGTATCAATTTTGACCTAAAATGAATTGAAATAAAATAAATAATTATTTAAATAAAAAGTCGGTTTTTAAATAGTAACCCAGTGTTTTCACTATTCATCAAAAATTGAAAGTTTCCAGAAAAATACCAAAATTTCACTCTAGGCTAATTTCGATATTCCGAATCCAAAAATGAAGTCCATTTTGAAAAATAAATTTTACAAAATTTCAAAAAGTGGTTATTACTATTCATAACGGCTAGTTTTAATAATATTTTAATAGCATATCATTGTTTAGTGAAACTCGGTATTGCGTACGACGCAAGCTATCGAGGAAGGCTGCAATTGCGTGTAAAGCAAGCCAAGCAAGTGTTATGTGTAGTGAAAGATTCCTTTGATGATTTATATAATATAAAAACAAAATATTTCTCATAAAAGTCTCGGGTGTTACATTCTACCCCCCTTAAAATGAATTTTGCCCTCGAAATTCGTCACTTTGTAACAAACAGATGAGGATACCTCTCCCTCATCATATCCTCAAGATCCCATGTAGCTTATTATAATTGGTGGTTCCTCCATAAAACTTTCACCAAGCGAGTGGTCTTGTTCTGTAGGACTTTTTCACTATGATCGAGAATCTCTATTGGCTGTTCTTCATAAGGAAGATCTTGTTCTAGCAGTACAACTTCTGAGCTGAGTACATGTGAAGGATCAGGTATGTAATTTATCAGGAGAGATACACGGAACACATCATTAACTTGAGAGAGATTCAGTGGAAGCGCCAATCGGTAAGCTACCTTCCCAATACGATCCAGTATTTCGAAAGGACCGATATACCTAGGGCTCAACTTTCCCTTCTTTCCAAATCTCATTACTCTCTTCCAAGGAGATATTCGTAAGAACACTTTATCACCCACTTCAAACTCTAAGTCTTTTCTTCGGTTTTCTGCAAAACTTTTTTGTCGACTCTGAGCTGCTCTTATGTGTTGTTGAATAGATCAGACCTTTTCTGCCATCAAATCAACAAGATCAGGTCCTAATAGCTTTCTTTCCCCAACTTCATCCCAGCAAGTTGGAGTCCTGCATTTTTTCCATAGAGAGATTCATAAGGATCCATCTGAATACTGGAGTGAAAGCTATTATTATAAGAAAATTCCACCAAAGGTAGGTGTTGATCCCAACCACCTTTGAAATCCATATAGAAATCTCTCAACATATCTTCTAGAATTTGAATTTTCCTCTCAGAATGACCGTCTGTTTGAGGATGATAAGCAGTGCTGAAACTCAAATCTGTATCCAGAGTATGCTGAAGACTTTGCCAGGACTTTGAGGTAAATCTTGGATCCAAACAGATATAATAGAAATTGGTACTCCATGAAATCTTACCACTTCCTTTACATATATCCTGGCAAGCTGATCCAGAGAAAAATCCTCTCTAATAGCAATGAAGTGTGCAGACTTTGTAAGACGATCAACTATGACCCAAATAGCATTATTGCCTTTGGATGTTTTAGGAAGTCCTGTGACAAAGTCCATAGTGATGTTTTCCCATTTCCATTCAGGTATGGGTAATGGTTGTAACATCCTCTTAGACTTCTGTCTCTTAGCTTTAACTTGCTGACAAACCAAGCATCGAGAGACATATTCAGAAACATCTCTTTTCATTCCATCCCACCAGAAGTACTCTTTTAAGTCCCTATACATCTTCGTGCTTCCAGGATGAATAGAGAATGAAGAACTATGAGCCTCATCCAGCAAATCCTTCTTTATTTCGGGTATGGGAGGAACACAAACCCGGTTCTTGAACTTTATTATCCTATCACAATCAAGGTTGAATTCAGGAACATTTCTCACCTTCTTTTTTAACTCTACATCTTCTTTCTGTGCCTCTTTAATCATCACATGTATAGATGGTTGAACATTCATTTGAGAAAGATACGATTTTCCCCTTTCATTATAATTCCAAGATCCATCCTTTGTAAATCCATAAATATTGGATCTTTTGTGATCCTCATCATGGATAAACTAGCATGGTCTTGTCGACTTAATGCATCTGCCACCTTCTCTGCTTTCCCAGGGTGGTAATGAATTGAGCAGTCGTAATCTTTAATCATCTCCAACCATATTCTTTGGCGCATATTCAGTTCCTTTTGTGTGAAAATATACTTTAAACTTTTATGATCAGTATAAATGTCACACCTTTCTCCATAAAGATAATGCCTCCAAATCTTTAATGCAAAGATTACCGCAGCTAAATCCAAATCATGAGTTGGGTAATTTTTCTCATGGATTTTCAACTTTCATGAGGCATAAGCTATCACCATATCATTTTTCATAAGAACACACCCCAATCCCTTGTTGGATGCATCACTGTAGATCACAAAACTTTCTCCACTACAAGGCAGTTTGAGCATAGGTGCACTGGATAACCTTCTTTTCAACTCCATGAAATTCTCCTCACATTCCTCCATCCAAAAAAACTTAACTCATTTCCGAGTCAACCTGGTGAGTGGATTAGATAATCATGAAAAATATTTCACAAAACGTCGATAATATCCATCCAAACCAAGAAAACTTCGGATCTTAGTTACTGTTGATGGTCTCGACCATCTTTCGATAACCTCTGTTTTTGATGGATCCACAGATATCCCCTCTTTTGAGATTATGTGACCCAAAAATGAAACTTTTTGAATCCAAAATTCACACTTGGTAATTTTGTCATAAAGCTTCTCCTTTCTCAGGGTCTTCAATATAATTCTCAAGTGATCTTCATGTTCTTACATTCTCTTTGAATATACAAGAATATCGTCTATAAAGACTACCACAAAATGATCAAGATAGTCTCTAAAGACTCTATTCATCAGATCCATAAATATAGCAGGGGCATTAGTATGACCAAATGGCATCACTATAAATTCATAGTGTCCATACCTTGTACGAAAAGCCGTATTTGGTATATCCTCCCATTTGAACCTTAATTGATGATACCCTGAATGAAGTTCAATCTTGGAAAAGTATTGAGCTCCGCGTAGTTGGCCAAATATGTCATCAATGCACGAGAGAGGATATTTGTTCTTGATAGTGATCTAGTTCAGTTCTCGATAATCAATGCAGAGTCTCATTGATCCATCTTTCTTCTTAACAAACAGAACAGGTGCTCCCCAAGGTGACGCACTAGGGTGTATGAACCCCTTACCAAGATTCTCTTGGAGTTGCTTCTTCAATTCCCGCAACTCAATTGGGTTCATTCTATAAGGTGTCTTTGAAATAGGCAAAGCACCTGGTACGAGTTCGATTGAAAACTCAACTTCACGATTTGGTGGAAGACCCAACAATTCCTCTAAAAAGACATCGTCAAACTCCCGTACAATGGGAATATTCTTAATCATGATTTCTCACCAACCATTTGAGATAAATAACCTGAATTTAGTGGAATCAAGACCGATAAGATGGAAGAAATTTCCACTGGAAGGTTATGTTCATCCTTGCATCGATAGACGATCAAAGATTGATCTAGAATATGAAATGTGACTTCCGTTATTTGGAAATTGATATGAGCTCCATATAGAGAAAGCCAATCCATGCCAAGAATAACATCAAATTCCACTATAGGGAGGATCACAAGATTTTCAGGAAGCAATTTCCCACAATCTTCTATCGGATAAGAATTATAAACTTTTGATGCGACTGTTGTGCTATTAGGGGTTGTCACAGCTAACTCAACATCTAATTTTTGAGGTTTATACGGTGATACCCTTAGAAAATTCTTTAGAAATAAAAGAGTGTGTGGTTCCAGAATCAAATAAAACATTTTCTACTTTAGAGTGGATGGTAAGTGTACCTTTCACCACATCATTATCGTACTCCACATCGCTGATAGAAATTTCACGTGACTTTCCTTTGTCTTTAGCCTTAATATTTTGTTGACGTCGATCATCATCCACAACCCTTGGATTAGGGAATTGATTGGCATAATTCACCATTTCCTTGCACTTGTAACATTCAAGTGTAGGAGGTGAACTCTGTGTATTCTTTTCATTGTTCGCATCACTAGACATCTCCTTCCCATCATTGCGGAATTCAAATGCCCAATGACCTTCCTTTCCACATTTGAAAAATTTAATTGTACCTTTAAGAAAACTCCCTCCATGTTTCTTTCCACACTTTGAGCATAAGGGAAAACTCATCTTCTTTTCAGTGTGATCTTTAGATTTTCCTTTGAATTCCATTTCCCTCTTCTTATCAAAACCATATGACTGATGGGTTACTCCAATCTCAATCTCAACTTTGAGAGCACATCAAACTATTTCCTCGTAGCTATTGAAGTACCTTATGGATAACTCCCTTCTAAGAATTGGTTTTAAGCCACTAAATAATCGATCGATCTTACTCTCGTGTAAGATAATAATATCAGAAGCGTACCTTGCAAGTCTTGTAAAATTTTCTTCATCGGTACCAACAGATTCATCATTCTTTTGCTTTAGTTCAAGAAACTTCTTCTCCATATTTGTTTGGAGAATACGAGGGAAGTACTTTTAGAAAAATAAGTTCTTGAAATCGTCCCATTCCATGGACTCAATTTCATCTCTTGGCCTCATATTCTTGATAAGATTCCACCATTGATCAACATCACCTTCCAAACGATACACTACTAAGATGACTTTATCATGTTCAGAACATTGAAGAACTGAAAATATCTTTTCAGTAGTACTTATCCATTGTTCAGAAACTAATGGATCAGTAGACCCGCTAAATGAAGGTGGACGCTATCTCATGAAGGATTCAAGAGAATTTTGCTCCTTCCTTTTCTCATTTGGAAGTCCTGCATGATTCATAGCTTGAGAATTTTGTGTGATCATGGCTACAAGATTTTTCATTCCAGCTCCCATAACGTTTTGTTTCTCAGGGGGATAATCATTGCATTTCCCATCTCATTCCTCATTAACACGGTTCCTTCGGGTTCCAGCCATTGACTAAAACCAAGAAGAATAGTGTGATCAACACTAATTATAAAAGGAAAACCACATAATTAAGAATAAAATTTCACACTTAAGGTCTTATCCTAGGTTATTCATGGCCATTTCTAAAACACTAAAATTGTGTTCTATGCTTAGACTTATCCTTAGGATTCTTACTAAGGATTTCACATCCTAGTTTCCAAAGGTTGCCTATACCTTTCCTTTGATACCAACTATAACGACCCATACTTTACATACATTGTTAGTACTTCAAAATTGACGTACACTTATTAAAACATATAACGAAACCATGAATGGACCGTATAGGTATAGTGTCTTTAGAAACTGGGAAACATAAACAATTGGTTCATAAAGCATCTACACAGTCTCCCATTTATTTCATCATATCTATAGTCCCTTTTGGCATATCTTACTTAATAACCTTCTTCCTGACCTAGGGAAAGAAAACATACAAAAGGGTGAGCTCAAATGCTCAGTAAGGGAAAACAAAAGAAATATCCATCACATCATATTCATAAGAACATAACATTTCAGAAATCTTACCCTGCAAAAGAGATCAAAATTTCATAACATGGGATAAATCATGGTAGTGAAATGTAATCCAAATAATCATAACTTAAAACATGAAGCTTTGTGGAATATACACATAATCATAGAGAATTATTTCTTATTAGTCAAGACTCATTTCCAAGACTATCTTAGTGGACAAAGTCTATTTCTGAACCGAGTTCATTCCTCATTTCAGTCATGTTTCACTGAACCGGTTTAACTTGTCGTTCCAGCCATGTCTATCTCATGAGATATAAAATCTTTACCCAATGCATTGGAGGGAGATATAGGTCCCACCCATATCATAATGATACCATTCTTATGTGTTCCACAAATACATAAACCATACATCATAGCATAACCCATGTAATAAAAATGGGATTCTTAAACATCGTGACATCCTAAAACAATTCATATAAGATAAAGGAATTCATAAAAATAATTCCATCACAACATAATAAAATCAATGTAATAATAGGGATAGAAACAGAACCCTTTATTATCTTAGATGGAAAATAATTTTGATAAAACACATGAACTCCATTCTTGAGGAAAATATCCTATCCACTTCAAAAACCCTTTTCCTTTCTTAACATGTTATACAATTATAAACTAAAAGAAGTTGATTAAAAATAAACTTGAAAACTTGTAAAGTAAGATTCTTGGAAATAATGTTTTAAAAATCCATTCATGCTGTATAAGTTAAAAAACATTCTTCTCGTAATTTTGTCGGAAAAGTCAAAAAAGTACCTCGTACGAAAAACAAAAAAAGATTCCTTTCATATCTTTTACTAAAAACTCAACGAAGGGTAAAATTGGTTTTAAACAATTTTAGGTTGATGGAAATAATATTACATATTGAGGAAACATGGATGTGGATGATAAAATACACCCCAGTAAATTCCAAAGTATAAACAATCTCGGATAAAAATGAGATTGTAATATTTCCCTTACCTTAGGTCCAATTTGCTTCGTAAGTGTCCAAAACTCCTGTATAATGATTTAAATAATGTCATTGACTTATTACAGAATCATACTCATTGTTATTATATCATATATGGTCATATTCTTAGCTTATTATTAGTAATATTTCATTGCTACTTGTTATTCGGGTGTTTATTACTTTTTGTTCTTATGCGTGTTTTGTTGAATAAATTCTTATTCTTCTTTTTAGGTTATAGATACCCCATTTACAGAATGGTATTATTGTAATATATATCATATTTATACACTCAATTCATTAATGTAATCATTATGCAATGAAAATCATGTAGAACAAGTCGCATCACATCGTGGAGACGGTATTCCGTACGTACGCACGAGCGATGATATCATTCCCATGATCGTGGAATTGTATTGGAGTGTATGTATAATATTTCATAATCAATATCACTTTACAATAATCATATTTATTCATTATTTTCACCATTATACCCATCCAAGTAAGGTGGTGGTGGAAAATAGATTACACCACGGCATGGAGACGGTATTCTGTACGTACGCAAGCGCGGTGATTTCGTTTTCCGTAGGATGTATAGATGGTGAAATAGGTTTGTTTCATACTTATAATAATATATCAGTATATGAGTGATACTGATGTTATTAATTCATAATGAAACAACTAAAGAAGATGAAGTGGAAGAAGAAATAAAGTTGAAAGAATCGGTAACAGACATTACCTCTTCTTTGAAGCGCCTCTTTGAGACCTCTTTTTAGGGCACTAAAATTGGTCTTTGAAGAAGACCATGACCTCTAGGATGTTTATAGGGAAGTGTAGAGGAGAAATTGGCAGGGTTTGGCTGATCTTTAATGGTCAATGCGGTGTGAGGAAGAGAGGGAGGATGTGCCCTTTTATAATGGAGGAGAGGGGCACCTTTGAAAAAACTAAAAATATTAATTTATTATAAAGCCATATTCGGTTTTAAATAGCTCCAAATTGATTTATTTTGAAGCTATGGTGGGGATGGGTCGAAATACTCTCATAAAAAAGAATTTGGACAAGTTTAGTTTACTATTTTAACATTATCATTTAGATTTAACTTTAAGTTAGATAATTTTACTTTTACCATGTCTTTTTGTGTTCTTACACTATAAGGTTAATAAACTTACTATAACAAGACAAAATAACCTCAAGTTGTTTATTATTAATATATATAACCGTATCTAAATCATTTGGCCGAATCTTAGATTCTTTGGAAGAAAATATCAATTAATAATATAATATTAATTTTAAAAACTATTTTATGTCAATTTTGACACTATTTAGTAATTGATTTTTTGTGAAAATCATAACAGAATTATTAGTTTAGAAAAAGATAATTAAATCGATACTAACATGTAATATTAACCTATAAAATTATTGGAATTCATAAAAAGTCTCAAATTACATTTATTTGGGCAGTTATAACATCAATTATGTTAATATTTCATTAATAAGATAATCAATGCATCATCTTTGTGTCATAAATATATTAAATTATTTAATGTCTAAAAATTACAAAAAAAATACCATTATGTAGGAAATAGTTTTATCTTTATAATTAATTTTTATAGTCGAATTTATCTTATGTAAAACCCTATCTTTAAAATTATATACTTATTAAGCTTTGATTTTAACTATTTTAACCCTTCTTTAAATAAATTAATAATAAATGTCGTAATCTAATCCAAGTGGGCCTAAATGGTCATATTTTATTCCTAAGGTTGTTTTTGGTCGCATTACACTTATCCAATAGAATTAGTACATGTGTTAGAGTAATACTAATATCATTTTACCCTTAATTATCCTATTTACTTTTAACCGTGGTAAATAAAAGTAAAAAGTAACTATTCACCAAAAATTATTTTCATCTCATTGAACCACATTTTACTTACTGACATCAACCATGTCTCTCAGATTTTTTAAATTACACTCACAGAAGCAGTAAAATTAAGTTTTATGTAAATTTGCAAATTCTCCTAGGAGGTGGGTAGAAGACGGTGAAAAGTTCAATAAAATTTTTATATATCTAAAATTATTATAAAATTACTCCAATGAATTACATTGAACTTATATAAGTATTATGTATCAATTTTGACCTAAAATAAATTTAAATAAAATAAATAATTTTTTAAATAAAGTGTCGGTTTTTAAATAGTAACCTAGTGTTTTCACTATTCATCAAAAATTGAAAGTTTCCAAAAAATACCAAAATTTCACCCTAGGCTAATTTCGATAATCCGAATCCAAACATGAATTCCATTTTGAAAAATAAAATTTACAAAATTTCAAAAAGTGGTTATTACTATTCATAACAGCTAATTTTAATAATATTTTAATAGCACATCATTGTTTAGTGAAACTCGGTATTGCGTATGATTAAAGCTATCGAGGAAGGTCGCGATTACGTGTAAAGCAAGCCAAACAAGTGTTGTGTGTAGTGAAAGATTCCTTTGATGATTTATATAACCTAAAAACAAAGTATTTCTCATAAAAGTCTCATGTGTTACAATTCTGCCCAAAGGTGAGGCTTCAATGATGAAGAGAGGGATATGGAGAGATTAAATGGGCAGGGGTTGGCCAAGCCAAAGGCTTGAGAGGTGTGGGTAAGGAGGTAGAGGTGGGGGCCTTTTATAAGAGGAGAGGAGGGGCACTCTTGGAAAGGTATAAAATGTTACTTTATTTTCAAATGAGTTTCGGATTTTAAAGTTCCCACATTGATATATTTCGAGGATAAGGTGATAAGATTTTGAAATCCAACCATCCAATTGGTTTTTGAAATGTGCAGGTCTTAGAGTTTAAATTATCTTTTCATTTTATTTAAATCGTTAAATAATGTGGTAATCGCTGAATCATAATGATGTCATAAATAATTTAATTTTTTTAATGTCTAAAAATTTTAAAAAAAATACTATGATGTAGGAAATAATTTTAGCTTTCCAATTATTATTTATAGATAAAACTATGACTTGTATATCCCAATGTAAAAATTGTTTTATTAAAACAATACATGTTTGTGTCATTTTTACTTTTAATTTAAATAAAAGGCAGTAATGTCATTATCTTACCCAAGTGACTCCATGGGGTCCTGAATATCCACCCATGGGTTGTCTTGGTTGGCCATGATTCATCCAATAGGGTTAGGACAAGTGTCAAGATATTTTAATTTTATTATAATATCATTTTTACCTTAAATCACACTAATTACCTTTAATCGCGATTCATAAAACTTAAAAGTTACTTTTCATAAAAAATTATTTGCATCCCATTGAACCACATTTTAATTAATATTGAAAATCATTTATATTGGATTTTTTAAATTCAAATCACAAAAGTGGTAAAGTTCCATTTAAACGAAAAATCAGTTTTTGTAACTACAACTTTGTGGTTTCACTATTCATCAAAAATTAAGGTTTTTCAGAAAAATACCAAAAATTCACCCTAATATATATTTGATATTCCGAATTAAAAAATTATTTCTATTTTACCAAATTCATAACATAGAAGTTGCATTAATTAATTTTATAATTAAATCCTGCTGTCAAATCGAATAGCGTGTTTTTAAGAAACAATATCTATCAAAAGATTGACACTAGTTTATGTCCAATCTCAAAGTGATATTAATTCCAATGACCACCATTGGATTAAATGGTAAAAATATATTCTAATTTCATCTTTAAACCAATTAAGAAGATAATTTAAATATATATATAAATTATATTAAAAATAGGTTTTGAATTAAAATACAACACTTTTCACTATTCATTAAAAAATGAACATTATCAGAAAAATACCAGAAATTTATTTAAAGTAAATTTCAATGTCCCAATCATAAGGAATAAGTTTATTTTGACAAATATAGCTTATAAAATTGTCAAAATATAGAATTAAAAATGGTTCGCCATCAAAAGGTGGTAAAATAATCTTTTAAAAATATTAGAGTATTTATTCTTAAAATTGGATTCATTTGTATTTTTAAGCCTCTAACATTTATTGGATAAGTGTAAAAATATTTAAAAAACATATTTAATAATTTTTTAGTTAGTTCTGTTCATTCTCGTCATTACAACGACTAGGTGTTAACTACTATTTCAAATAAAATTATTTTATTATTAGAGTACAACGTAAGATTTCAAAGGAACTCGTTGTTGCGTATTGGGTAAGCCATCGAGCATAGCGTTCCCTTTAAATTAATATTAAAATTTTATTCACAAATAGGGATAAATATAAAAATTTCATATTCTTTATTTACTTGGGGTGTTACAATACATCGTTCATGGAGATGGTAGGCTATACATACACTTGAATGATGTTTCTGTTTTCTTTTCATTTTGAAAGAAACAAACTAAATAAAATATATATATATATATATATTATAATTATATTAGTATTATTATATCATAAATATAACATACATTTACTATATCTATCCTTAATACATTCCATGGAAATTGTGAACGAATCACATCACTCTAAGGAGGTGGTAGTCCACAAATCCACAAACAAAGTTATCATATTCACACAAAATAGAAAGCATGAAGGTATGTTTTATATAATAATTTAAAAAGAATAAATACATAAAAATATAATATATATCATATAAAATAGAATAAATATCATAATTCCCAACCATTATAGGTGGTAAAGAAAAAAATTAAAGATATTGTTTCGTGAGGCGATAGTCCGCCGTACACAAGAATGATATGTTCATTACCCATTTGATGGAATTTAATGTAAGAATAGCCATAAATATTATAGTAAAAATGTATTAGTATATTTATTATAGTGATTTTATTATATAATTATGGAATAATAAGAAAAAATGGGTGGAGAAATAAATAAAACAAAAATGCACATTGAAGAATGTTACCTCTTTATTTTTTCAGGTAACTCCTTTTGGTTTTCACCAAAGGTCTTACCTGGTTGGATTTCTAAAAACATTTATTCTTATAGGTTTAGGGGAGGGATGTTTAGAGATTATTTTTTCATGGGTTTGGTGAGAAAAAATTTCTTGATATGTGAGAGTAAGTGAAGGTGTGGATTCCATTTTATAGTGGGAGAAGAGTGTCATTTTTGTAAATATAAAAAGGTAAACACTATTGAATGATATACCCTACATAATGTGTATCCAATAAGGGTATATATTTTATAAAATGGAGTATAGTGTCAAAAGTGGTCCATAAAATGGATTTTTTACATGTTTATGGGTTATTTGGACATAAAAATTAATGTTTAAACACTAAGTAAACTCGTTTTACCTTCAAATTTGTAATTAGTTTTAATTACTTTCACTATTATTTTTGATAAAAAAAGACTGCCACATAATAAATTATAAATTTTTATTATTCAAAATATTAAATCCATTAGTTTAAATTCCAATCACAAAATTCAGATAAATTAATTTAAAATTAAGCCCATAGATGTGATGGGAAAACGAGTTTTTAAAGTAAAAACTTCAAATGTTCAAAATGTTTTTATATCCAATTTCAATGTGATATTGGTTAAAATTATATCAATTTGGTTAATTGATGTATGATTAACTAAATATCCTTTAAAACCAAAGAAATATTTTATTTAAATATATAAATTAATTAAATTAAAAAGTAGTTTTCAATTAAAATTCAGTGTTTTTTCACTCTTCATAAAAATATGAAACTTCAACGAAAAATAGAAAAAAATTCACCCAAATTAAAATTTAGTAGTCCTATTTAAAAAATGAATATTATATTTTAAAATAAAAATTATAAAATTTTAGAAAAATATATTTAAAATAGGTTCTCTATTAAGTGGTGGTAAAATTACCTTTTAGAAAAATACATAATTTTATTCATATAATTGGATTTATTCTTATCTTATTCCTATAGAATATATTAGATGAGTAACAAAGATATTTTTTGAATATATAATATATAAATTTTATTGGAAATATTCATCAAAAGTGGTTTGTTTAATTTGATGAGATAAAATTGTGTTTTTACATATAAAAATAGTTTTCTTAGAAATGTAATTTCTTTATTTTAAAATAATACTTACATTAATTTATGAATAATTGATTATGAAAGGATTAATTTTATAGTCATGTTTAAATAATATTTTCACAATTTAGTTAATCTTATTCATAACTTCCATTCCAATGGCTGGGTGGTAACTATAATAATATTTTAATTATAATATTAATTGTATATTTTACTTCATTAAAACATGATCAGGATTGTAACACAAAGTATAAAAGAAACTTGGAATTGTGCATAACACTAGGAAGACATAGTATTTCATGAGACAAAATCTAATCAGGTGTTTCATAGAGTGCATGCATAACATGGTGTTGAACGAAATGAAATCCAAACATAGTGCTTTCATATAAAATAAGCTATATTTATTGCTATGAGAAAAGAAAAATATAAAAAAGATTAAATAAATTCAATTTTTTTTTCATAAAATCTCAATGTGTTACATTTTACCCCCCATAAAATGAATTTCACCCCCAAAATTCATCTAGGTTTTCAATGGTACAATTCTTCATAGTTCCATTCATAGAAACCCACATCATAAAAAATGAATAGTAAAAATTTATTTAAAAAGGTGAATTTAGAAAATAACAGTTACCCAAAGTAACCCATAACATGGTTTTGACGTAGGAGAACATAGATGGAAATGAAAAACATGGACATAGAAGAGAAATATAACTATAAATTTCTGGTGGAGAGTGATAGAGAACATTGGTAGGATAAAGTTAATGATCACAAATCCATAGCCCAAAGAGACTTGAGAAAGGTCATTGATATCATAAAAAATGATGATAACATGACAAAATTTTATTTCTAGATAATTTTTCCGAAAATTTAGAATTTTCATGAGAAGATATACTTACATAATTTCAGGAAAACCTCACCAATTGTTGCGCTAGGATAATTTTCCAATTCATAGATTATTCCAAGAAATGAATGTGAATTTTTTATTCCAAAAGAATTAATAGATCGTGATATCCATGAATAGAGTGATAGGTCATTCCATCTGTCTTTATCACAAAAAAATGTTATCAAAATTTATCAAATACAAATAAATACTTATATGGAGAGATAATAATTTAATATCTAAAACGTCATCCAAAGTTTAACATAAACTATCCCATAAATGGTTAACCTTTTAACCCTTTGAAAAGATAAAAGTACAAAAAATTAGAAATAAGGTCACTAAATTTCTCAAAAATAGTTTATAATTAACCCCCTGTATATTATAAATTAACTCTTATTTTTCACATAAAAACATGTGAATAGCTTAATAATGTATTCTATTGAAACATGGTAATTACTATAAATCCTTACTGAAAACATGCATGTTTCTTTATTTCAAATTTTGTTGGATATATTACTTATATAAATAAATGTTGTAAATTCCATCCATGATAGCATAAATTAATTTATCAACAAATCCTGTACTAGTTTTGAGGTAATTAGTACCATCAAATTTACTTATTCATATCCTACATATATTTTTCCAAACATCATTATCTCTACATAAAAAACATATTAAGTATTAGCTTCCCTTAATAAAAATATCACATTTCCATTAAATCACTTTTCTATGTCGTTAGCACCATTAAACATATCATTTTCAATACTTAATGGAAAAAATATATTGAAAATACTTGTACATTTCATGATTCTTATAATATAATCTTTGAATTCCAAAACATATACACTTCAATAGTCCAACTTTATTATTAAACCATTACTTGATATTCATTATCTTATTCCATAATAACCCTTTCTTAGAATTTGTAATATGAATCTTTTCTTAAGGTTCATCAACCTCAATCTAGTCATGATTTTTACATTTAATGTAAAATATATTTTTATAACATCATATACCTTTAATATATCATTTTTAGTCACTTTATATTCAAAAATATAACCAATACCTGTACCACCTTCCAGATTCTCTTTATGATATATTAACTTAGGAAATTTATTTTCATAATTCATATAATTTCAAAATCAGAAGAATTTAATGTTAACTAAGTTTCTTCTAGTTAACACCATTTAATTAAACAAAAAATCATAGTGTGAGAAACACTTATCATAGAATAAAACTTCATAATCATGAAAAGTTACTTATAGGATGTCTAAACTATGAAACACATTTTTAAATCTATGACACCTTAGACTTATCATTAGAGACATTCATAGAAATATCATTATTAGTATCCCTAAGTATACCAAAAAAGTTTTTTCATCATTTTTTCTAAATGTTGAATAAACCTTTCAATTGATACCATCTATAGAGACCCATGATTAACATACATTGATATTACATCATTTTAGTTGAATATTCATGACATTACAAAAGTACATGCCCGAGGACCATAATAGTTTAGTGTATTTGGATACTTAGAAAAAATTATTCTAATTTGGTGAAAGATCTTCAATATCTCTGTTGATGATCTTTTCCTTTTGTGCACCTACATAAAACATTTCCTCATAACCTGAGGAAAGGAAACATAAAAAAGGGTGATCTCATATTATTAGTAAGGGTAAATAAATGAGACATGTAAGTATTACATGAGAATAAGAGTATTATAACATAAGAATAACAATTTAATATCACACCCTTCATATCAAATATCATATACAGGAGTGATGGAATAAATATTGGTAGTTTATAAGATAATAATCATAATGGAATCAAGGGAATAATCCATGAAAGCATGACATAGGAGTAAGACATTGAATTTGTTGAATAATAATAAATATAAAAAAAATTCCCTAATATAAGTATTATTTACAAAAATTATCTAGGCACTTCATAGGGAATACACCTACTGGGTGGGACACAACACCATCCCCAATCACAGTCCATTCTCATATAGTGGATCGGGTTTCCCCTTCTTCATATAGTAGATTAAGCTCGTAGAATTGTTCCCATAATTATCTTATGAGATGTAAATATTTACAAAATTAATTAAAGATATATTATGGGATCTCCCATTTCTATCTATTACACCCCATCATATAATATTCAATGGGCTAGCTCGACGTTATTTGGTCCACCCCATCATATAAGCTGTAACAGGATTCCCCAGTTCTATCTGGGCCACCGCATTATATAATCAATAACAAACTTACCTGATGCTATCTAGGCCACCCCAGCATATAATACATTTTAATGAACCAAAAAATTTATAAAGCACAAATAGATTTTATATCATCAAAAAATTCATAAAAATAATTATTCTTTCATAACTTGATTGACCCATGGAAACGAAATGGGTTCCATGTTAATCTATTTGAAACCTAATTATCCCATTGAAAAGAATTAGGTTTCATAAAAATCCTGGCATAAAAAAATAAACCATTAAAATAAATAATATGAATGGTATCCTTGGATCATATCCTTAGTAAAACATATACTATATCAAATGACATCATCTTAGATTGAGAAGGATTTTTAAATATCATTTAAAAAATAACCGTTCTTTGAAAAATCACTTTTTAAATAATATAACATTTTAAAATTACTTTTATTTTAAAAAACATTTAGAAACATATAAAGGGAGTATAAAAATTCATTTAGCACATTTCTTGAGGAAAATATCTTTTCCTATTTGAAAAATTATTTTTAAAACAAAAAACACGTAGAAACCCATTTCCTTTGAAAATAACCTTTAAAACATATAAAAGAAGATTTGAAAAAACATTTAAATTAATTTTTAAAACATAAATCATTTTTTAATATCATTTTTCTAGAAAATTATCATAAAATTTCATTTAAAACATTTTTAAATATTTTTTAGAAAACATTGTTTTGAAAGGAAGAAGATTTTCGACCGGAGAGAGAGAGAGATAAAGTCAGAATTATTGAAAAAAAATTCTTAATTACATTATATTCCAAAGAGAGAAAAAATGGAACCATTAATTTAATATATCATCAATAAATATATTACAATAAAATTAATTATAGTTCTAGATATATGTATCATAATATTTCATTAATGTAAGAGTCATCATAAAAAATCCTGATAAACGATGAGATTGTAGCAATAAACTGTTACCACTATGGTAGATTTGAATCATAATTACCATGAAATAATAAATTTAAATGAATATTTAAATAAAATACAAATAAATATTATCATGATATAACATTTCAAATATAATTATATAAATACCATGGGAAAATATATATGCATAACAAGACATTTATCTCAAACAAGGAAAATTGAGACAAAAATTACTTTACCGATTTTGTAAATTTTGAACCATAAAACCCATAAAATAAATATAATCAAATTTATATGTTAATAACCATAACATTATGTATAATAATCATATAATACATTCATTGGTAGTATATACACCACATAAAAGGAAACAAGTGGTGAATAAGTCATAAGTCTCACAGAAATAAAAGTGAGACAAGAAAACCCTTACCTTAAGTCTTGAATTGCTTAATACATGTTGAAAACTACTATATAATAAATATAATTTTATTATAACTCCACAAAATAACCATATTTTTTTATATAATACCATATTTTATTTACTTATGACTTTATATTCCCCTTTTATTAACAATTACATGTTAATGTTACATTTTGGGTAATATCCGCTTTGTTTTTAATATATGTTTGGACTTGTTATTCTTGATTATATTTCTTATATTATGATTTAATTATCCATATAATTTTTAAAAATATATAAATATCATATATATTTGGTATATACATATTTTTTATAATCTATAAATTATAGAAATATGGATGGAAATAGACTGTTCATGGAGACGGTATGACGTATGTACGCATGAATGCTATTTCCATTTTCTTGTCATTTTGAAAGAAAGAAAGTAAATGAAATATATAAATATATCTATATATATTATTCAAGTATAATTATTCTTTTATAAATATCATATACATTTACTAAACTCATCCTTAATACATTCCACGAAAAGAGTGAACGAATCATATCGCTTGGATTAGGAGGTAGTCCACACGTCCACAAACGATGTTATCGTATTTACACAAAATGGAAAGAATCAATATATGTTTTATATAATAATTATATAATAATAAGTAAAAATTAAATATCATATATATCATATAAAAATATTATTTACATCATAATTCCCAACCATGATAGGTGGTAATGAAAAAATGAACAACATCATTTCGTAAGGCGGTAGTCCGCCATACACACAAACGATAAGTTCATTACCCATTTCATGGAAGTGTGTATAGGTATTGGTTGAAATATTAGAATAAAAATATATCAGTATATTTACTATAATAATTTTATTATATAATCATATAATAAGAATAATTTAATGGGTGGAGAAATAAATGAAAGAGAAATGCATGTTGAAGACCGTTACCTTTTTTTCGGGTAACTCCGTTTGGTTTTCACCAAAAGGATTACATGGTTTAATTTCTTCCAAAAGTGAGTATTATAGGTTAATATTAATGAATTTTGGAGCTTATTTTTTATGGCTTTGGATGATTCAAAGTGTCTTGATAGGTGAAAAGAAGTTAGGGGGTGAGTGTCTTTTTGTACTGGAGGAGTAGTGAAATTCTTGTAAATATAAAAAGGTGAAAACTATTGAGAGGTCTCCCTTACATAATCTTTCTCCGATAATGATTAATTTTAATTAAAAGGGATTATATTGTTAAAATATGTCCAGAAAATTAATTTTGGACTTGTTTATAGGTTATTTTTTTCATTTAAGTAAAAGTTTAATAACTAACCAAATTTGTTTTTACAATAATCATTGTAATTAATTTTAATAACTTTAATTAGTATTTGTTTTCAGAAAAATAAGTTTACCTTATTATAAATTATTATTATACCAAATATAGAATCCATTTTTCTTAGTTTCAATCATAATTTTTAAAAATTAATTTAAAATTAATCTTGTTGATGTGACGAGAAAGAGGGTTTTTAATGTAAAATGTTCAAAGGTTTGAAATTTTTTATATCCAATTTCAATTTGAAATTGGTTAAAATGACCAAAATTGGATTAATTTATGCATAATTTATCTAAATATATTTTTAAAAAAAAAATTAAAACCCAATTTAACTATATATATAAATTATATAAAAATGTAGTTTTCAATTAAAATTTCATGTTTTTCACCATTCATCAAACTATGAAACTTTCTTGAAAAAATAAACTCAACCAAAGTAAATTTTTATTTTAAGGTTGAAAATTTGAAGTTTATTGTATAAAATAAATATTATAAATGTTTAATAAATTAGATTAAAATTAGATTCTCCATTAAAAGGTGGTAAAATTACATTTTAGAAAAATACATATTTTTATTCATATAATTGGATTTATTCTTTTATTATTCCTGTAAAATCTATTTATGAGTATCAAAAATATTGATTGAATATATAATATATATATTTTATTTTAAAAATTCATCAAAATTGGTTTGTTTAATTTATTTAGATTAAATTGTTTTTTTACACCAAATAATATTTTTATTAGAAATGTAATTTTTTCATTTTAAAATAGTTATTACATTCATTTATTACTAATTGATGACCAAAGGATTAATTTTATATATATGTGTAAATTATATTTTTAAAATTTTGCTATTATTATTCATAGCTTCCATTCTAACAGACATGTGGTAACTATAATTTTATTTAAATAACAATATTAATAGTATATTTTTCTTTAGTAAAAATTGATCATGCATGTAACATAAGGTATAAAAGAAACTTTAATTTCACACAACAGAAGAATAACATAGTGTTTCATGTACCAAAATCTAATATAAGTGTTTCATATAGTTCAAGCATAACTTGGTGTGGCATAAAATGAAATCCAAACTTAGTTCTTTCATATAACATAAGCTATATTTTGTGTTATGAGAAATGAAAAATAAAAAAGATTAGATTAATTCGATTTTTTTCATAAAATATCAGTGTGTTACATTGTACCACCTTTAAAATGAATTTCACCTCAAAAATTCATCTCAGTTATCAATGTTCCATTTATTGATATTTCCTTTAATTGAAACCCAAATCATAAAAAAATGAATAGTAAAAACCTTTTTAAAAAGGGGAAGTTAGAAAATAACCATTTCCCAAATTAACTCATAACTATGTTTTGACAAATGAGAAACTAGATGGAAATAAAAAACATGGAAATATAAGGTAAATATAACTATAATGTTCTGATAGAGAGTGATAGAGAACATCAGTTATGATAAAGTTAACGATCACAAATACCTTACCTAAAGAGACTTGAAACAGGTCATTGGTGTTATAAAAATTTATGATAACTTGAAAAAAAATTATTTATTGACCCCTTTCCAAAAAATTTAGTATTTTCATGAGAATATATAATTATATAATTCATGAAAACCTCCCCAATTATTGTTCCTGGATAAATTTTCACTTCGTTTATTATTCCAAGAAATGATTGTGAATTTTTCATTCTTAAAGAATTGGTAGATCATGAGATCATTAAATAGATTTATATGTCATTCCATATGTCTTTATCACAACAAAAATGTTATCAAAAGTTATCAAATATGAATAAATCCTCATATATAGAGATGATAATTTAATATCTAAAACTTTATCCAAATTTTAACATAAACCATTCCATAAATGGTTGACCTTATAACCCTTAAAAAATATGGAAGTACAAAAAATTATAAATAAGGTCACCAAATTTATAAAAAATAATTTAGAATTGATCCCCAATATATTATAAAGTAGCTCTTATTTTTCACATAAAAAACATGTGAAAAATTTAATAATGTATTTTTTTGAAACATGGTAATTACCATAAATCCATATTGAAAACATGCATGTTTTTTATTCCATTTTTTTGGATATATTACTGAAATAAAAAAATCTTGTAAACTCTATTCATGATAGCATAAAAAAAATTTATCAACAAATCCTTTATTATTTTTGAGGTAATCAATGCTGTCTAATTTACATATTCATATCCTACATATCTTTATCCAAAAATCATTATATCAACAACATGAACATATTAAGGATTACCTTACCTTAATAAAAATATCACCTTTCCATTAAATCACTTTTCTAAGTCTTTATCACCATTCAACATATCCTTTTCAATCCTTAATTGAAAACTTATACTAAAAATAATTATATATTTCATGATTATTTTAACATAATATTTGAATTCCAAAAACATATACACTTCAATAATCCATTGTTATTCTTAAACCATTACTCTGGATTCCTCATCTTATTCCTTAATACCCATTTCCTTGAATATGTAATATGAATCATGTATTAAGTTTCCTCAACAGAAATTTAATCATTATTTTCACATTTAATGTAAAAAATATTTTTATAACATCTTATACCTTTCACATGTCATTTTTAGTCCCTTTATCTTCAAAAATATAACCAATACATATACCACCTTCCATAATATCTTTATGATATATTCAATTAAGAAATTTATTTTCATAATGCCCATAATTTCCATATCTAAAGCATTAAATGTTAATTAAGTTCCTTATAGTATAGTTTAGTTCTATAAAACTCGGTCTTGCATGTAAAGAAATATATCAAAGAAACTCAACATTGGCTGTAACACATGCCAAACATAGTGTTCCATGTAATTTAATCTAATATAAGTGTTACGTGTAGTGAAATAATAACATGGTGTTTCATTAAATAAAATCTAGACTCAGTTCTTTCACATTACACAAGCTATATTTAATTTTCTGTGAAATAAAAAATATCAAAAAGTTTAAATTAATTTAAAAAAGAAGTCAAAAATTCTCAAGGTGTTAAACTCATAGGGTCTATAGATCCTAGGAGGTCCCCTAAAATATGAGTGATGAATCCAATATGACCCCAACCTATATGTATGGGGGATTTTTACCTGAACTACTACATTGTGAGTCATTAAATTCTCAGTAGTTTGGAAAATTATTGGTGGTGGCCCCATATCAACCCCAATCATCAGGTTTAAGAAAATTATTACCATCTGGCCATGGACATCGATCTTCTTAATGTTGGAAAGTAGTTTCTAGTAGAAAAAAAACCCAACCTTTACTACCACCACACAATACACCCATTTCTTTCAGGGCTCACTTGATGAGGATTGTCAGAGACTCCCTCAAGGTCATTGTTCATAGATTAAAAATAGAGGAATTATTAATGAAGAAGACCAAACCTTGTATAGGTCACAAGAAAAAATGTCCCAGTAAGAGAAAGGGGTGGGGAGAAGATCTTTATTCAACACTAAAAGGGAAATTGGGTGGTACATAGTCACTCTATTACTCATAAAATGTCTAAATGTTTCATGATACTAATATGTCTTGATGAACATCACCACCTTCAATCCGTTAGATGATAAAAAATGAGATATGAACATCATGGGATGCAATGTGTGTGTAATACCTTCATAGGTGGGTTACACATATTTACATAACTAGGCCACACGCAACCAATATTTTGGGATGAAATAGAAATTTTCATGTTAAAATGAGAAATTCTTATCCCCTTAATGTAATTCTATCAGAGATAAATGGAAATGTGTCGTTAAATCCCACTCATTAACAAGAAAGATTAAATTCTTCTCTATAGAAGAGAGACTACAATAGTATGAGGTTAAGATATAAAATGTCAGATAACTCAATGATGAATTACTAAATGAAATTATTCCCACCTATTATCTCATCTAAAAAGAAGTGACCACCCGTCCTCCCACTCATCTAGGGGGAGTTACCCAAACTGGTAGAGTTGTAACATGAACATCAGGCTCACACTGAATCCAGAAATCTGGTCTACTTGAATATAAAAATTTTGGTTGTCCAAGAGTTTCTTACGTTAGAGAAATAACCTCCCCTTTAAAAACATTGAGTCTCTTTCTTCTTGAATGAAATCCATGTTAAGATGTAACACCCCTTTGCATCCTAAAGAAATTCATATTCTGAATGGTTGGATGCCTATTTTCCCATGCACAATTTTAATAATATTATTTTTTCAACCTTTAATGATATAGAAGATCCAGAGCCACATATCTCACACTTAGTGTCCTAATATAACACCATGATGGGTCCATGAGACCGGTAAGAGGAATCAAAACTGAAGTAATTTATATAGAATCTAGTGGTATCATCTTTTCTCAAGTATAATATAGTTTCCAAACAGTTTATATCATAGGATGGGGGAAACTTATTCATTAATTCCTCTATCAAAACATCTATATTCTAAGGAAGAAATTGATCATCAAACTTATGAACTAAAAAAAATTGAAAGGGTCACTGAATTTATTTTCAAATGAAAATTACTAACATAATATGTTATAATCCCTCTATCATAGGATCATTTTTTGGGGAAATGTATAGAGAATATCAATGATGAACAGCAAACACCACTAATCTTGTTGAAATACCCAGGTTTGATCTAGGAGTTTGCCGACATAACCTAACATTTTGAGGATGTCATTTAGTGAAATAAGGCCAAATTTGGGACCTTTCCCAAAACATAATGGAAATATTCTTGAAAGGTAGAAACTACTAATTTCACCCACAAATTTGTGATAGTGCCTATTGGATCACCCAAGAAGGCTCTATATTTCCTGATGCTTCCCACCGAGCAGAAATATCCGCAAAATTGACCAAACCCATAGGAAAAAATAAACTAAGGACGCCTTTAATTTAATGAATGGAAGTAAAAAATTCCTTCCAAAATGAACATGTTCCTAGTAATTTTCTTATAACAATTTAAAATAATCTCCTGATGCTACTTGAGCCAAGAAAACCCTGTGAGGTTAAACTCAATGATTTTCTTGAAAACTTCCCTTTCCAATTGGGGTTGGTTAACACTATACATGATTAATTTTTTGTTAACTACATACTCAAAATAAAGGTTTATTATAGATGGATGATACTAGGAAAATAACTAGTTTAAGTGGAACATCTTTCCAACAACCAATCAGAAGAATAAGGTTACTGGAAAGAAATTATGATAAGGCATGAACAAAAGTTTGATAGCTGGATGATCTGAAAGATAGTTGATCTGGATCACTCCATTCTCAAAGAAATTTTTTTCATCAAATCATGGTCATAAAAAATCTTGTATAATCCAAAGAGAAATTGGTAGAATCCTTTTGTAGAGGTTGACGTAATCATTAGAAGAAGAATAAGTAACATGAGGAAGAGTCTCATCGAACTCCCAAACCATACTTAAATATCATAAATTTCTTTCCCTCGTCATCTGAAACCTTGACATAACCTATAAAAATGGAACCCTAATTTGATTAAGATATAATATTCAATTATTTTAACATAATTCACTTATTAGATCCCTTATCTGATGTATAATATACATATGAACCCATGTACCCTGTACCTGACTGAGGAGATAGAGGTAAAGGCCACAAAATTTTAGGAAATATGGGAAGTCACAGTTGTGGATGATTCCAATATCCTAACCACATCCCCTCAAAACCAATATAGCTGACTTAGACCCATAGAAAATCACATCATTGATCCCAAAAAGAACATGGAGACACACTATAGACTTCCATGCATCATCCAAAACCCAATTATTTTGGATGAATGGATTGTGGGTGTTCAACTGTCTGACCAACCTAGATGTGTTGTTAGAATACCTTAGGACACTCTATCAAAGATAGTAATTCCATCAATTTTTATTTAGGCACCACATATATCTACCTCAAAAACATTAACCACCTAAGGAACATTCCAAGGAGAAACCCCATATTTGGAATTATAGACCTCTAATGTAGAAGTATGAAATTTTGAAGAAGTTTGAAGCTATCCCAAACTATATCTCAATTATTAATTATAGCATCCTGCCTTTTTTGTCACAAAAACTTTCATTACATTATACCAAACTTAGGATCTTTAAGGTTTAGTGTCTTGGAAACCAGGAACTTAATACATGAAACAAAAAAACATTCTTCTTAAACACTTGAAAGGATTCTCCTTATGTTCATCCTAAGTTCATTACTGCATCTCATAACCTGGGGAAATACATCAAAAGAAAGGGTGAGAAGAAGTCCCAGTAAGGGAAACAAGGGGAAACATTTAACATGTGAACTTGAGATACATCAACAATGTCATGAAAAAGAACTTTAAGGCATCAGAAAGAAATCATGTGGAATATCATAATAAAAACAAAATTTGTCACAACTTTAAGATGGGGCTACATCATTTAACATAGAAAATCATGAACATATCACCAAGGTCCATCCCCAAGGTGTCATTTGAAAATTACCATGGTTATTCACTATGATATCGTGAAAATTGTAATCTATAGTGGTTACATCATAACCCAATGCATTGGAGAGATATCAGGGAACACCCTTAAATTTTCCTTTATTATCATGTGAGCCACATATATCATCATCAAACATTTCATAAATAACCCATATAACATAAAATAAATGGGTTTCATTTCATAATCATAACGTTTTTAAAAACTTTTTTAAAGACATGATCTTTACTTCACATTAAACCCACGGAAGGGGAGAGCGGGTATCATGTATGTAAATCCCAGAATTTAAAAGAAAAAATTTTGGTATATATGTGAATACCCATTTTGGAGAAAGATCATTGAGTATTCACTTAATAAAATAAAAGTACTTTAGAAAAAGAGAGAGACATTTTGAGACGGAAATTCTGCAGCATAACAGCTATGTTTCAGGGTTTTAGAAATCATTGAAAATAGAGGGGACATGGGTCAAACACTCATAAATGACCCATAAAACAGTAGAGGGACAGAATATAAAGGATTTGAGAACATGGTAATGAAATTTGAAAGATATACCATATGAAATGAAGAACATGAAATGAAGACAAAAATAAGATTTCTCTTATGAAAATTCGGCAGCCCAACGACGTCACTTAAACTTCAACAAAAATGAATTGATGAGATAAAATAGGGTCTCTCATCATATGAACATAAAAAATCAGTATGATAGATATAGAGATCATACCCCAACATAATACAAAAGGAACTTGAAATACTTGACATGAAAGTAGATCTTTGAAAAATGAGAAAGGCGAACGAATCGCTTAAAAATTCGCAGCCTAACGACGTCACTTAAAATTCAACCCCAAATGAATTGACAAGATCAAAATAGGGTCTCTCATAATATGAAAATAGGGGTTAAGTATGATAGATATAGATATCATACACCAAAATTATAAAAAGGAACTTGAAAGACTTGACATGAAAATAGATCTTGAAAATGAAAAGGGTGAAAGAATCCCTCAAAAATTTCGGCAGCCTAACAGCGCCACTTAAACATTCATAAAATGAAATGATGAGAGTAAGAGGGAGTATCTCATAATATTAATATAAAAAGGACAGTTTAATGAAGATAAAATAACATCCTACAACATAATAACATGGAGCATAAAAGAAATGACATAAAAGAGATTACTTGAAAAGAAAGAGAGAGGTCGGATCCGTTACCTTAAAATGTAACTCTTAAAACTCAACGGTTTGGACCTTGAGGGATTGGGGGCACCTTGGGATGACTCCTTGGGAGGTAAGGAGACCAGAACTTCGTTGAGAATTATTTTGGAGTCCAAAGGATGAGATCATAGCTTGGTATTTATAGGGAAAGTGATGGGACAAGGCATTAATGGCCAAGGGACACCTCATAAGTGGGTTTCTCAAAACCATGTGCTCTCCCAAGATATTTCCCAAGAAGTTAGGCCACATGGGGCCCCAAATACAATAATTCTTCACCTTTGGTCGGCCAACCCATAAAATATCTCATGGAATCATCATGACACAGTTATGATGTCATTAAACATACCGAAACCCTAAAACTGTATTTTCACTATTCACTGAAAATTCAACTTTCTCAGAAAAATCCCAAAATTTCACCTTAACCAAATATCAATTCTATAATTTCAAAAATGAACTCCATTTTATAAAAATAATTTTCTAAATATTTTTAATTTATTTTTTAAATAAATACACTATTCACCGAAAATTAATTTTTTTCAGAAAAAACCCCAAAATTTACTGTAACATAATATAGATGCTCTGAGTTAAAAAATGAAATCCATTTTATAAAAATAATTTTCTAAATATTTTTAATTTAATTTTTAATTAAAACACACTATTCACCCTGAAAAAACTAATACTTGAATAATAATTTATGAAACCGTTATTTAACCATTTTATTGAATCACATTACTTAATCAAGGTGCCTAGATTATATTAATACTTTCTTTAAGTGAGATTACTAATCCATTTGGACACATTACTAATCCTAATCATAAAATCACTATTCATAATTTACTATTCATCAAAAATCAAGTTGATTTTACTAGACTCTAAATTTCGTACTGAACATATTTTTATAAGACCATTTTTTGAAAATCATTACACATTTTTAATTATTTAAGGTTTACATAACCATTTTTTAAAATATCATTTCTCTAAAATTCACCAAAAATATGCATACTATATTTATCCAGACATTTGAAAATTCATAAACTTCATAATAAGAAGAAATCCCAATTTTTTATTTAAAACAAAGGATTCCAAAAGGCATTTACGGTCTCCTTACATAGCCCCTTATTACACTAGCATAGGACCTAAGTGTAAGGTGTGCTAAGGTGAGAGAATCCGAGGGAGGCTCGACCAACATCGCACGAGTAGTAATTTCTATCAGTTTGAACTTCTCGCGAAGGAGATTCCATTCTAGCTTCACACGATGAAGTTAGGTTTGGGTTTGGTCAAGAGCAAAGCCCAGTGGTGCTACCTCCTTCCCAAGTTCTGTTAGATGGGCTTCGATCGGTCCAAGACTACTGGGTGAGGCCATCGAATCTTATTTCTATATTAATTAACCAAGATTACTTGTATTTAGAGACAATAATAGAAACGTTTAGGTCATATTGACCAATGGTCATATAACAGTCAAAACCCAACGGTCTCATTTTTATTATACTCATGTTATCAAATGAAACATTTTTGTTGAGTATTAAAATAAAATAAAATAAAACAACACAAAAAATTAGGAAACAAGATTTATTCAAAATTTCGGGTCGTTACATTCCCCCCTTAAGAAATTGCGTCCTCGCTATTTTTAAAATTGGTTTTTGAAATTTTATTGAAAGTCCCACATCGGAAAATGAGTCAGTAAAACTATTACTTTAAAAGAAAGAAAGGGAAGTACAAAGGTCACCCGAGTTAACCCATACTAGGATCCCATGTAGGAAAACATGGACATGGAGGAAAAAACCAAGGGTCACGTTCAAAGGGAGAGTGATAGAAAACATGATTAGGAGAATGTTAACCACGAGAAAATCCCAAACTTATGATGTGTGTAAACAGGCTTTGATTACCTATTAGGAAACGTAAACCAACAACGTTTTTGTTTTACGTTCCTTTTCATAATTTTGAGGAATTCATTTACTACATAGAACAAAAACATAAGAAAATACACCTACCTTCAAGTAGAGTATCATCCTTTAATAAGTCTCTACCAAAACTAATCTTTTCTCCAAATAATGAGAATACAAAAACACTTGGTCTCATCAAAAGCACAAGAATCATCTTCTAGAGAATCATATAATCCACAAAAGATTAACTATCTATTTCTTCTATCTTTAAATATTATCCCAAAAACAAAAAGGTTAGGGTAAAAATACTCTTCAAAAAGAAAGAATCCCATAGGAATGGAAACTACTTTTAAATCTTCAAAGTTCCGTGGTACTACCCAAAGTTCATCATAGACCATTCCATAAATAACGGTCCATAAAATTCCTCAAAATAAACCATACTAAGATTGAAACCCAAATACAAGAAGGATTTGATAACATAGTCTTCCAAAATAAACTTCTTTGTTCATCTCCAAACAACATCAACCACTCCTAACATCTTATAACAAAAGTAGCTAACCAAAACATATTTTACTCAAGATAGGTTAATCATTCCTATAAGTAACCTAAATTACTATAAGTCCACCTTAAATTCATCGATTCTTAAAAATATAAGTCAACCTTACTCCTCAATGAAAATACCATAGTAATCTATTTACCTCGATCATATAGGGTCCCCAAAATAGTGAATGTCTTCCAAAATAATAATCATCTTTTAATCCCCTAATCATCCCTATCATATTAATACAGCAATCATCGCATTTCCTATCACATTGGTTGTTGGGACATGTTCTTCCATTTCCCACCATTAACTAATAAGAGAAAGTATAATTAGGGGCTTAAGTACTTAGCCAATAATCATGAAAAGGAACTGAAAGAATATAAGGAAAACTTGTAGAAGAAAAGTATACCCTAACTTGTGATCCCCTAGGATCCCATCTAGGTTATCCATGATCATATATTCTTATGTGAATCTTTATTTAATTTTATCTTTGTTCCTTTAACAATGGTTCATACTAAGCTTATGAATTTACCAAAGAATATCCCCCAGGAGTGTCGTAACCAAGAGTGCAGCAAGGCCCGTTGTCGTGTACCAGTGCCCATTCCAGTCTAGCTCAAAGCGGTGTTTTTGGGTTTTACCCCTATGTACATCTATGCTAGAGCCACCTCTACCTGCTCGTATCCAAATAGGGATATATTTTCTTGGCAACCCCTTACTCAATACTCACCAAAATACCAGGAAGATTTCCTATATTTAAAATTTTCTATAGGGTTCTTCCAGGAGTTTTCATATCCTAATTTCCACAAATAACTATACCATCCTTTGATACCAACTATAGCATCCTGCCTTTTTTTTCACATAAACTTTAATTACATTATACAAAACTGAGGATCTTTAAGTTTTAGTGTCTTGGAAACCAAAAAATTAATACAAGAAACAAAAAAAACATTCTTCTTAAACACTTGAAAGGCTTCTACTTATGTTCATACTAGGTTAATTACTACATCTCAAAACCTGGGGACATACATCAAAGAAAGGGTGAGAAGAAGGCCCAGTAAGGGAAACAAGGGTAAACATTTAACATGTGAACTTGAGATACATCAACAATGTCATGAAAAAGAACTTTAAGGCATGAGAAAGAAATCATGCGGTATATCATAATAAAAATAACATTTTTAATAACTTTAAGATGTGGCTACATCATTTAACATAGAAAATCATGAACATATCACCAAGGTCCATCCCCAAGGTTTCATTTGAAAATTACCAAGGTTATTCACCGAGATATCGTGAAAATTGTAATCTCTAGTGAGTACATCATTACCCAATGCATTGGAGCGCTATCAGGGCGCACCCTTAAATTTGCCTTTATTATCATGTGAGCCAAATATATCATCAAAAAACATTTCTTAAATAACCCATATAGCATAAAATAAATGAGTTTCATTTCATAATCATAAGGTTTTTAAAAACTTCTTTAAAGACATGATCTTTACGTCACTTTAAACCCACAGAAGGGGAGAGCGGGTCTCATGTATGTAAATCCCAGAATTTAAAATAAAAAATTTTGGGATATATGTGAATACCACTTTAGGAGAAATATCTTTGAGTATTCACCTAATAAAATAAAAGTACTTTAGAAAAAGAGAGAGACATTTTGAGACGGAAATTCTGCAGCATAATGGCTATGTTTCGGGGTTTTAGAAAACATTGAAAAGAGAGGGGACATGGGTCAAACACTCATAAATGACCCATAAAACAGTAGAGGGACAGAATATAAAAGATTTTAGAACATGGTAATGAAATTTGAAAGATATACCATATGAAATGAATAACATGAAAGGAAGACAAAAATTAGATTTCTCTTATGAAAATTCGGCAGCCCAACGGTGTCACTTAAACTTCAACTAAAATGAATTGATGAGATCAAATAGGGTCTCTCATCATATGAAAATAAAAGATCAGTATTATATATATAGATATCATACCCCAACATAATACAAAAGGAACTCGAAATACTTGACATGAAAGTAGATCTTTGAAAAATGAGAAAGGCAAACGAATCGCTTAAAAATTCGGCAGCCTAACGGCGTCACTTAAACTTCAACCCAAAATGAATTGAAAAGATCAAAATAGGGTATCTCATCATATTAAAATAAGGGTTCAGTATGATAAATATAGATATCATACCCCAACATAATAAAAAGGAACTTGAAATACTTGACATGAAAATAGTTCTTGAAAACGAGAAGGGTGAAAGAATCCCTCAAAAATTTCGGCAGCCTAACGACACCACTTAAACTTTCATAAAATGAAATGATGAGAGTAAGAGGGAGTCTCTCATAATATGAACATAAAAGGGATAGTATAATGAAGATAAAATAACATCCTCCAAAATAAGAACATGGAGCATAAAAGAAATGACATAAAAGAGATTACCTGAAAAGAAAGAGAGAGGTCAGATCCCTTACCTTAAAAAGTAACTCTTAAAACTCAAAGGTTTGGACCTTGAGGGATTGGGGGAACCTTGGGAGGACTCCTTGGGAGGTAAGGAGACCAGAACTTCGTTGAGAATGATTTTTGAGTCCAAAGGATGAGATCATGGCTTGCTATTTATAGGGAAAGTGAGGGGACAAGGCATTAATGGCCACGAGACACCTCATAAGTGGGTTTCTCCAAACCATGTGCTCTCCCAAGATATTTCCCATGAAGTTAGGCCAAATGGGGCCCCAAATACAATAATTCATAACTTTTGGTCGGCCAACCCATAAAATATCTCATGACATCATCATGACACAGTTATGTTGTCATTAAACATACTGAAACCCTAAAACTGTATTTTTTCTATTCACTCCAAATTCAACTTTCTCAGAAAAATCCCAAAATTTCACCTTAACCAAATATCAATGCTCTGATTTCAAAAATGAACTCCATTTTATAAAAATAATTTTCTAAATATTTTTAATTTATTTTTTAAATAAATACTCTATTCACGGAAAATTAATTTTTTTCAGAAAAAACCCCAAAATTTACCTTAACATAATATCGATGCTCTGAGTTCAAAAATGAAATCCATTTTAAAAAAATAATTTTCTAAAAAATTTTAATTTAATTTTTAATTAAAAAACACTATTCACCCGAAAAAACTAATACTTGAATAATAATTTATGAAACTGTTATTTAACCATTGAATCACATTACTTAATCAAGGTGCCTATATTATATTAATACTTTATTTAAGTGAGATTTCTAATCCATTTGGACACATTACTAATCGTAATCATAAATTCACTATTCATAATTTTCTATTCATCAAAAATCAAGTTGATCTTATTAGTCTCTAAATTTCGTACTGAACATATTTTTAGAAAACCATTTTTTGAAAATCATTACACATTTTTAATTATTTAAGGTTTTCATAAACATTTTTTAAATATCCTTTTTCTAAAATTCACAAAAAATATGCATACTATATTTATCCGGACATTTGAAAATTCATAAACTTCATCATAAGAAGAAATCCCAATTTTTTATTTAAAACAAAGGATTACACAAGGCATTTGCGGTCTCATTACATAACCCCTTATTACACCAGCATAGGACCTAAGTGTAAGGTGTACTAAGGTGAGAGAATCCGAGGGAGGCTCGGCCAAAATCACACGAGTAGTAATTTCTATCAGTTTGAACTTCTCGTGAAGGTGATTCCTTTCTAGCTTCACACGATGAAGTTCGGCTTGGGTTTGGTCCAGAGCAAAGCCTAGTGGTGCTACCTCCTTCCCAAGTTCTGTTATATGGGCTTCGATTGGTCCAAGACTACTGGGTGAGGCCATCAAATCTTCTTTCTATATTAATTAACCAAGATTACTTGTATTTAGAGACAATAATTGATAAGTTTAGTTTACAGTGGTCATATAGACCAATGGTCATATAACAGTCAAAACCCAACAGTCTCATTTTAATTATACTCATGTTATCAAATGAAACATTTTTGTTGAGTATTAAAATAAAATAAAATAAAACAACACACAAAATTAGGAAACAAGATTTATTCAAAATTTCAGGTCGTTACATTAATGATATCTATATGTCAAAAGATATTAGGGATTCACCGTCTGAGGACCTTAAAAGTCTCCAAGACTTTGAGATAGAAGTCTCCATGATTTTTTTATCAATTAGAAATTGCTCCAGCAAAATGTCATGCCACTACATCCTTTACTGAGAAAGATCATGATGAATCCATTATAGGATATATCAAACCTATGTACATTTTAAGAAAAAATTAAAATTATAAAATTAGATGGGAACTAGTTTATAATGGTTCTTGCATTAATATTATCCCATTATAAACCTTTATATATCAAGGATATAGTGAGGATGATTGATCTCCAACGAAGATTACCATTCAAGGTTATGATTAGAATGAACCTAATACCCTCTGAAAGACTAATATCAAAGGCCAATTTGTGGAACAAGTGTTTGATTTTGAGTACATACTTATCCAAAAGGACATGAAATTTAACACTATTATTAGAATAACTTGTCCTTATATACACATAGTAGTGCCATCAACATTCAATCAATGATTAAAATACCCCATCAATATAAAAGTTGAAATGTGGTGTGAAAAATGACCCTATTAAATCTTACAGATCCCTGTATACTGAGGTGGGTTTTTATAAGAGGGTAGGAATGAAATAAATTTTAGAGGGAAATATGATGTTTTTAACTCCTAATGGCTTGGGAACCTCCCCTACAAGCCCCTATAGATTTCTTTAAAATGATTATGTGCTTCCTATAAACTTGATCATGGTGGAAGATTCAACACTATAATGCTACCATAAACAACAATCTTTACTAGACTATATTTATTCAATAAAGGTCATTATAGTTGAAGTGGGGACTATCAAAAAGCACTCAAATCAATTCCCCTTATGGGTCATTAAATTCTTCTATACAATTGAAAGAAATTGAAAATTACCGTATAATGTACCTTTCAATTTGGGATGCTAATGTTTCTACCAGTGTTCTGTAATCCCTTTTCAAGGATATAGATACCCAAAATGTTATATTCCATTCCTAAGGATACTTACATCAAAGATGAAATTTAAGAATAATAGGATGACCTCAAGGATGAACCTCCAGTATTCGATGAAGCTGTGTCCACTACCATTGATGAAATCAGGCACGAAAATATGGGAATAAAAGAGGACCTGTGACCTACATTGATCAACACCACTGTGTATTTAGAATTGTTGGATATTGATTTATCATTATTGAAGTATCACCACTATTTGTCTTCCTAGAATTATAGAGAGATACAGGGATAGGATCCCGAGGTGGCTACCCATCACCCAGGCCTTCCAGAAGACCATCGAGTTTCAAAAAACCAGACAAGATAATGTATCTCTCACATTACTCTAAGGTGGAGTTTTAAGTTAATAAACTTATCAAATATATATTAGTTAGAGAGGTGTTATACCAAAAATGGATAGATAAAATTATCCCTGTTAATAAAAACAATATATGTATTGGGGTCTATATCTATTTCCGGGACCTCAATCGATAATGTCCAGAGGATGGTTTCTCAGTTTTGATCACATTACTCCTAATAGATAGAACTGCTTGATTTCAATCCCTTTTTTATGTATTGAAACTAATGGTAAAATTAGATCGGGATAGAACTTGAATATGAAGAAGAAACCTATTTTATATCACCTCATGGGATATTAAACTACCATGTCATGCCCTTTAGTTTGAATAATTTTGATTTTATATAGAAATACTATATACATAAAATATTTAAACCCATATTAAGAATATTCATCGAGTTTTATGTTGAATATAGTATTGTGAAGTACTAATATTTTTTTACTATCTCACTGAACACAAAACAGTATTCGAAAAATTTTAGTAGCATAACTTGAATGTGAACCTTCTGAAGAATTCTTTCAAGGTAACATTTTGAGAAATTCCTTTTATTTTTATGATTCCTCTAATACTTTGAGATCGAATTAGGGAAGACTAGTGAGATAATTAAAATGATGCCTCCTCAAAAACATAAAGAGTTGAGATGGATTCATTGATGCCTTAATTATATTAGGAATTTCTTAACCAACATGGATGACAATTCCTCCCCCCCCATGAAGTTAAAAAAAGGGAATCAACTATCGGTGGGATGAAGATTTCTAGGAATCCATTGAGAAACTCAAGAAATACTTTTTTTACTCAGTGATGATGATGCCATCAGGGGAAGGGATTCCACTAATCCTATATGGGCCCACTATAGAGTGATATCCCAATGCCCTTATTATGAAGAAGAATGATTTTACTATCTTAGAAAAATTATGCTAGATACCCAACCTTTTAAATATCATGTGCTTCCCTATATTATTTTAATACTGCACATGAGGTGAGATTGATAGATTCTGTTAAGGGATCAAGAACTTTAAACTATTCAAGAGGATGAATTTAAAAGGAGATAAAATTCATAAAATTATGGTACCACTGATTTACCACCTTTTTGGGGAATCTTATATATCTTTGGATTCAAAAGAAAATTTATCTGATAGATTCCCCAGTTCTTACTAAGCCTACTCTGAGAAAAAGAATGGTAGATAAATAAAAATATTAGAATCATACATATGATGAACTAGATGTTCAATGATTCATGTTTTCATCTATGTCCAATGGGATGAAAAAAATTCACGAGTATAAATATTCTTTCAAAATGTTGTCTTATATCAAAGAGTTATACCATGAGAGAGATTTATAAGAAAGATATGAGATATCAAGTGATATGTGTAGATGTAAGATAACAGAATGTAATAAAGAATGGACTAATGTACTAAATATTATCATGTACATCGAGATACTGGAGACCCTTGTGATAAAAATGAGCCAAGATCTAAGAATTGTTCTCATTATTTCCTCTTTAACAAATCTCTTCACAAAATTCGTTATTAATTAAAAAATGAATAACAATAATAAGTCACTCCAATATTTTTTTTGGATTTATTCCTCTAAGAAGATAAGGATATTAATAATTCAAACTCCTTAGTCCATATTGTAAACAAGATGAATAAAGGAATGGAAAAAGTGTCAAAGTCTATGTCCAGGTCAAGTACACCAATTCACCATCCCTTCAAGAAGGAAAAGATACAAAGGGAAAACAATGAGAAAGAGGTGGTCTGTTTTTCATGTGGTAAGAAAGGACAATAGTATAAAAATTTCACTTTTGGAAATAATAAAAAAATTGATGCTAACACTTCAGGAACCAAGTAGATTCTAAACAATTGTAAAAGTTTAAGTTGATCTCTGGCTAGAAAATGACGTGAGACAAGAAGCATTGGTCGTATGATATTATATTGTTAATTTTCTTAGTGGAATGGTGTTGTACTAAATAATTGTTATTATGTACCATTTATTACTAGAAACATAATCTCAGTGTCTAATTTAAAAACTAAGAGATTTTATTTAATGTTTAGAAATTAATTATATCTTATATATATAGATAAGATATGTTATGGGATGAAACATATTAACAATGGATTATATATAATTAAATTAGAGGATCTAGTTTTGGAATATAATGAAAAATCCAATAATAGTTACTCATATCCTACCCACCTATAGAACATTAGGGTTGGCCAGGTAAATGATAAGCATTTAGAAAAACTACATTAATAAGGGTATATTGACTCAATTCAGTTAAACCCCTTGGATTTATTTAATTATTGTTTACAAGGTAAAATTACCAAAGAATCTTTTAATGGGAAGTATAAAGAGCTAAAAAACTATTTAAATAGGTTCGTACTGATGTATGTGGTCTATTTATAGTAAATGAAATGTGTGTTTTTTTCATAATTTATTACATTTATAGATTACTATAGAAGATATTGATATGTTTACTTAATGAGGTATAATTCATACTCTTTTATCATGTTTAAGGAATATCATAATGAAAGAGAAAATCAACTTGGAATGGTGATAGTGAAAGGAGGAATTAAACCCTACTAGACATGGTCAGATTGATGACGAGTCATGGAACTCTAATATTGTTCTTTTGGGGATATATATTTTATATTATGGATTATAAATTATTCCAAGTACCTCATATGGGATTCTATATGGGTTTTGGTATATAAAAAAACTAAATCTGTCACATATAGGTGTACAGGGATGGAATTTTTTTTCAAGACAATACCCTATTACAAATTAGAATCTCAAAACATGAAGTTCATATATATAGGTTATACTAAGGATAATATATATTATTATCTATATAAACCTTTATATATAATGGTTATTATAGTAATAAATGATATATTTATATAAAGTGAACACATTTACTATGTAAATAATGGAAGGAAGGATGAATTTAATTAAGTTAATGCTCTAGATGAATATGAGTTGATAAGGTAACAATCTCTATAAGAGATATTGGGAGAGAAATATGTTCCCAAGAAATAATTACTTTGTAGGTATAAAAGAGTTATTAGAGAACCATAGAAATATCCTTTTCTTATCACTAAGTTAGGTGACACATTACACTTTGAGAATGATGAACCTATAACATACAAGGAATAAGTATATGGAAAGGATACAAATAAATGGAAATAGTATATACTTTATAATATGGATTCGATTTACTAAAATCAAGTTTGGATTTTGGAATACCCACTAATTTATGTAAAACCTATTGGGTGTAAATGATAATTCAAGAAATATTTATACATGAATGGTTGAGTGAGAACCTACATGGTCCGACTCGTGGTGAGGGGGTTCAAGAAATGTCAAGGAATAAACTATGATGAAACCTTCTTACCAGTATAAATACCATTAGAATATTGGTTTTGTTGGAAAAAATCCCTCAAGGAAACACTGAAGTATTTTTGAGGTATTTATGTTTGTTGACAAAGTTGGTTTGTTTGCTGACAAAGAGGGTTTCCATGGTGAGTTGTCAAGTTTTAGAGATATTTTTGACAACCTATGTTTACAATGAACCATGAATAAGGAATGGATGATCTGGAGGTGGTACAAAAGAAACAGATACAAGGTGGCATCATTTTCTAGTGTTTTTCAAATTTTTGGGACTCAAAATCGGGAATATAGTGATATGTGTTTCGGGAAAAGGAAGTTGTGCGCAAGATTAAAGATTGTATGGGGACTTGAATGCAAGGATTGTTTAAAGACTGGAACATCTAAATATGGAAAAGGAATAAAGTACATTAATGATTTGTAAATTTGCGCAAATGATGAGGTTGCATGAAAGAATCTTGCACACCCAATGTGACACAAATTGGGTTTTTCACGCACAAAGGGAATATTGCACAACATAGGGAATATTCCAAGAAAGGGTTGAAAATTCCTAAAAATAATAGGTGACCCCCCTAATTCAAGAAATCTCAACACTTAGAGATAATTTGGGATTTGGATCGCATAATAATTTTAAGGGAAGGGAGTTGCATGAGAGATTTTGTATTGAAGTTACATTCAAAAGGTGTTTCACGAAAAATGTGGAATCTTGCATGCAAGAAATTAAAGATATGCTCAAGACACAATAAGCATTGCATGAACGACTTTATGTTTCCTAGTAATATTTTGGTAAAGTTGTATTCCTCAATGGATGAAAGTGGAACATAAATAAAGCATCTACATATAGTGGAGGATGAATTCATTAGAGAAAATTAAGGGATGAAAACGTCTATAAACTATGAGTGCATCTTATGAAGAAGTAGTAAGCACGCTTCAGTTGAGAGAGTAGTGATCTTTCACATTTTGGTTGGTTGTAAACTAGGAGGGATAGTGATTCCACTCTGAACTTGTAAACAACAGTTCACTTATAGTGGATTTGGTACATCAAAACAGTGATGATGTATGCTACTTGGACATAGCCCAATGAGGGTGAACCAAGTAAAATTTATGTCTCATATGCCTGATTTAAGCTTTGTTCATTCTCTACAATGGTAAGGAGAGAGAAGATAGTTTTTTAACAATTAAACAAGATAAAAAATGGGCATTTTTTTTAATTTGTCATAACCTGATTCACATCCCTCTTATGGTATCTATCCTAGTGGACCTAATAACATTCAATAACATCCTTCTATGATTATGAAAATTTTAAAATGGATGTCAAAAATACACATCTAAATGGGAATTTGTTTGAAGATTATTTATAACAAAACCCAAAGGGTTTGTTATATTAGTGGGTTCCAATAAAGTATATAATATGAAGAGATAAATTTAAAGACTAATACAAGATTCATGATCATGTAATGTTCATCATAATGTATCCATAATAAAATTTGGTTTCATTAAGAATGAAATCAATCCATGTTTCTATAATAATGTTCGTGGGAGTGCCACCATTTTCTTAGTATTATATGTTGATGAAATATTGTTAATGGTAAATGAATTGAAAGAATTAAAATCTATCAGTACCTGGTTAAATGAATGATTCTCCATGAAATAATTTAGTGTAGATGCCTATATTCTAGGGATGAAGAACTACTGAGATAGCTCTTATAGGATTCTTAGGCCAATTCAAAGTATATATATTGATAAGGTAATCAAAAGGTATAATATAGATCCATCTAAGATAGTATTATTTATAGTTCCACATGAAATAAATCTCTCTAAGAATATGTTCCCACATACCCTAGGGGATATTGAATGAATGAGTAGAATACCTCTTTCTTATATAGTGGGATCTATCATTTATGTCTTGCTATGTACAAGTCTTGATGTTGTGTTTTCATTAATCATGGTGGGAAGATATCAAACTAATCCATCAATGATGGATTGGGAAGCTATAAAAACTATTATAAAGTACTTGAGATGTATAAAGGATAGGTTCTTGGTGAATGGAGGATATGAGGAGCTAGTCTCAAGAAGATACACTAATTCTAGCTTCAAAATAGACCATGATGATCTAAAATCATAGTCAGGTCATGTGTTTTTCTTGAATGGTGGTTCAGTGAGCTTGAATAGCTTGAAGTACTCTGTGGTTACCAATTCTACTGTAGAATCTGAGTATATAGTGGATTCTGATGAAACTAAGGAATTATTTTGGCTATGTAGATTTTCATTCCAAGATTGTATTTTTTACCTTGTAGTGCATTCCCTATTATAGTATAATATGATTTTTGTACACCAATTAGAATTGGAGATTCCATGTGTTGTGTGTTTGATTCATTGTTAACCCTATCACTATTAACCTTGGTGATTTGGTGTGTTTGATATGGTGTTTCAATTGAGATGGTGTGGTGAAGAACATTAGATTTTATATTCATATTGTTAACGACAATAAGAGTTGGTGATGTTCCCGAGAGAGGGAAAGTGGAAGATTCTATGATGTAATGTGTAATCATGAAATGTTGATCATGATAATACTAAGATATGGTTTGAAGATATCAAATAAATATGAGCACCGATACAATGATGAATTATGAGAAGATCATTTTTGGAGTTTTGGTGAGATTATTGAGAAATCTAGGAATTTCTTTTCTTTATTTGGTCTTTTTAATATGAATTTGAGCCTAAAAATTAAAATTGAACTTTTTTTCATACATCCGAGGCACCCCAGGTTCCAAAAATTGGTATCAAAGGAAATGTTAAAATATTTAAGTCTAAAACTATAAAATTTCAATTAAATTTGATATTATTTGGAAGGAGTGTTACAATAAAATCACAATTAAACTAATAGTGTATTGATATGAGTTTATTTCTTCAAGATATAGCTGACAGAAGATCGATGGGTTTTGTATATAAATTATAATGATACTTATAGGATTAATTTTTTTTCACTTTAATGGATATTGATGTGATATTTTTTTAGTCGGAGCATGATGAGAGAATATTTTGTATTCACTAGAGATAATAGAAAATGTCTAGGTAGTCCCTTGGAAATAGAATATTGCTATGAAATATTAATTCCTAAAATATTTTTTTAGAAAAAGGGGTGTTGGATTATCATTCCAAATGGAAGGATATTTTTTATTTAAAAAATTAAAACGTTTTCTCCACACCCAAATGGGTGTGGACATATTATCCCTCCCCATTTATGTGGATGTGTATGGTTTGACAACTCATTAATTTAGTTTCTCTATATTATATATTATATAAATTATATTCTATAAAATATTTTCCAGATTTTTTATATATTACCCTAATTTGTATGTCCCATCTTGACTTTGCCAGGACTAATTCGGTTTGGTTCTGACCAGCCTGACCCGTCAACCCCCTTATAAGCCATAAATTAATGTCTATGGATATTTTTTAGATCCATATAATCCTAAAAATATAAAATAATAATAATATAATATTATATTTATTTTAATAAAATTATTTTAGGAGCCGCATGAAATATCGATAATTAATACAAAATTATTTTAATTCAAGTTAAGGCTATAAGAATACGATCGAGTTGAATTTTAGAAAATTAATTTTTTCTTATTCAATATAATTTAATTTTGGATATTTGTGAGAAGAGACCAACCCGTGCATATTTCGTTTATTATTTAATTAATTTAATTATTTAATTTATGTTTTAAAATGTAATAATTATTTTATTTTGATGATCAGTACATTTTACCCCCATATTTAATTTATATTAGGGTTTACATGTCTAAATTTAAGTAATAAAATGTAATTTCACATCCCAAGTTTCCCTCACCTACATGTGAGTACATGGTATAAATTTTGGGAGAGTTTATGGAAAAGTGGTTCGAGTCAAGAGTTGGTGTAAACTAAATAAGTAAAGTACATGGGAGTTGCAGGTTTTGTAATTCAAGTCAGGTATTGACTTAAGAAATTTACCTAGGGTCTTATATAATCCATTATTCTATTTATGGATTAACCAATATAGTTAATATATCATGATCACATCATTATTTATTTATTTTATCATATGAGTTATTTATTATCTTGTGAATTTCTATTTATTACATGTGTTCACACAGTGTAATAATAAACAAGAATGCACCGAGAAAATGAACATCTACAGTAGATGTTGTCTATTTAGTGAATGGTTAATTTTTTAGTAAGATCATATAGAACAAATATTTGAAACTAAAAATTATTTAATTCACTGAGATAAATTAATGAATACATCAAAGAAAATATCAAGTCATTAAATTCCTTATAATTCTAGAATTTGGGAACAAAATATTACTTGAGGAGCTTGTAATCCCTATTTGAGGGCGGCTCTTACCATTATAGAGTTTTAATGAGAGTGGTGGGTTTATTTAACTATAGTTGGTAGAAAAATATTATACATATCTTTCTTGTTTAAAATTTAGAGGCAAATAATTGAGCAATGAAAATTTATTCTTTGTGGGAGATAAGAATCCACTCAACATACTAAGGATTTGAGACTTAATGTGGTTCGCAAGTAAAAATCCCATCTTAGACTCTCGGAGTAGTGCCGATGCCATAACTCGGTCTATGAAGAGAGGTTTAGGGATCCTTGCCAATATAATAATCAAGAAAAAGAGTATTTCGAATCTAGTTGATGAGTGTTACTAGGATTTGATAAAATAATTGGAGACATTTCAAAATTTCTATTTTAAAATGTCTATTGGTAATCAATCTAACGTACTAATCTAATAAATTTACTTATTTTTGATCAAATGGAAACCTTCACTAATTCAATTTCATTGCGATAAATATTGTATAAATAGAATATCATGATCACCTATAACCTCCAAGAGTGGTTTAGGTGCATACACATTATACTTCACCAAGAGAGGAATCTATTGAGACCTGATATTGAATTTGTTGTCAATGTTGTGTTAATATGTGCATGATGTGTTGATGATAAAGTGGTGATTCTTGGATAATTGTTTTGGATTCAGGTTATGACATTAGATTTCATTATTTAATAATTATCCTTTTAAATGTGATGATTACTTAAGTGATATTAATTTTCAAAGACATTTAATGCTTACGAAAATATAAGACCATGAAAATGGTTATGTGCATGAGAAATGTAGGGTTTCTAGGAAAAAAGAAACTAATATCAGGATCAAATTTAAGAAAGACATGGAATATATATATATATAATGATGATTTTTTAAGAAGAAAAGATGAGAAGTTATATGGAAAATTTATGAGAATTATATTAAATTTGGTTTTATATTTTTCCAATTAATTTTTGAGACTTCAACAAAAAAAATAAGGCCATCCAACTAGCTTGTAGAGTGACTTAGGTGAATCCACAATGGAGGTGGGCACAAGAGTCGACCATAGCATGGGAAGCGATGACTAGGGTGAACTATTTTTTTAGTAGGATAGTATACGTACATTAATGTTCCCTAAAAAATATTAGTGGTTCCACCATTTAGGGAGGCACAAAGGAGGAGGATTCAGCATGGGTCAATGCCATCAGGGGTTCAGGAGTGAACGTCAACACTCGTAGCTGGCTAGAGAATGGGAAGAGATATAATAAAATGAAGATCTCAACTAAGGATAAATTCTATGTGGGATCATTATGAGCCAAAAACTGTATAACATTTAAAAATATAGAAAGAAGGAGATCCATGTGATCAGTTTTATGTGGACTAACTGATCATATAGCAAGCATCAACTTCATCATGATAAATTCTTTCTCAATATTCAGTGGTTTAATATCAATAATTTTTTCATCTTGCAAACACCAGATCAAATTCAAGCTCATACACTTTAATAATTTGCTGCATTAACTTCATGTGATCCAACTGAGATCTATGTATACGTTAAAAATGTGTTTCATGAACTTCCATGCATAAAAAGAAGAAAATCAAGCATGATGTCACCTATGAGGGAGCTTAGATTTCGAATGATAATCTTAAAGGCATGAATAATATCAATGAAAAATGAACATGCTTGAAATTAAAAATTTTTTACATGTAGGATCGAATGAGAGAATTTATAATTCCATGTTGTCACGACCCGCCCTCGGGTCCGTGCCGTGACTACCCCAAGCCTGCCTTCCATAGGCCAGGGGCTGGCGACTAGCACCAAGGCGTAATTCCTGGTAAAAAGGGAAGGCATTGCCTTTGTAAAGTAAATAAACACCACAGAGAAAGCAAGAAGAAAGTAAACACTAAGCAAAAGCAGAGTACAACTGGAAGTGTGGAAAAGTAAATGGGCCAGTATACAAACCCAAACTGAATGTAAAGTACAACTCGAAAGGGAAAACAGAAACTGTAAGTAAAAGCCGATACACCGAGCTGTCCACTGGAGATCCCACCTGAAGGGTGGGTACAGATAGCTCCACTGCTCCACGGGTCCCGCCGTCCGCTCCGAACACGTCCCGCCCAGTGGTCCACCTCCAGGTACCGTCCTGCTCTGCAAGCCTCATCCAAGATCAACGCTGTCCGTCGTCTGCAACCAACACAACGTAGTGCGGGCATAGCCCGTGCAGGGGTGAGTATAAGATACTCAGTAGGGACCCCGAGACCCCTGTAGGTCTCCCAAAATCTAAAAAGGATAAACCAAGAAGAAAAATACAAACACGAAGTAACAACCGACAATGCTTAGGTATATTCCCATACATATACCTAAGTCATCAATTTCAAATACGCTCCAACCTCCGAGCCCAAGTACAACTCAGTCCACACAGGAAAGTAAACGTATTCCACACAGGAAAGCAAAACGTAATCCACACAGGATAGCACAACACAATCCACACAGGAAAGCAATTAGGATTCAGCTCACACCAGGATTTTCATTATCAAAACCGTAACTGCTGAAGAGCCCCATCTCTGAAGTGTACAGTGGTCATGTCAAGACTCCGAGGTACTGTTCACTAACCTAAGACTGCTGAAGTAATCCTCCTGTCGAGTACCACGGGTCTGCTGCCAACTACCGGGCGCTCCGTCCGCTGAGGGTCTGCTGCCAAATACCAGGCGCTCACCCAAATAGCCTACAGAGGTACTCCTCCAGTCGAGTACCACGGGTTTGCTGCCAACTACCAGGCGCTCCGTCCGCCGTGGGTCTGCCGCCAAATACTGGGCGCTCCGTACACTGGGCTAGTCGACTCACTCCAAGTCGAGTCGGTCGAGCAGTCTTCAGGTCTCAGCCGGCTACACGGTCTCCGTACTCCGTATGCTCGTCTCCAGAATCGCGGGTCTGCCGCTACAACCAAGCGCACTACCTCTATCGAGTAAAATAGAAGGTTCAGCTCACACAGGTAAACTTCTTCGGATGACGGTGAAGATGATCACTGATCCATCTAAGTCGTCGGACCCACGAAGGATCGATAGGTACTAACCCCCGCAAAGACCCACACAGGATCGTAGCACTGTTCCACGTAGGATCGTTGAGTGCTGTAGTCGTCGTCGTCGAATCCACACAGGATCTCTGTACTGTCGTCGTCGCAGTCACAGTAGCAGTAGCAGTAGCAGTAGCACTAGGGTTCCCGCACACAGCAAGCTCGTTCGGAGGGTCCGCTCCACGAGCCGAGAGGCTGATACATCAACTGTCACAAAGTCCTGAGTTGATGTATCCAAAAGTTCCGTATCGTCAACAGGAACTCAACGCAACAGACGGCGCGTCGATCGGACGCCCGGTCTGAGAGTTATTGGCATTTTCGTCTCCGGGGCCCTGTTGGTTTTTAAGGCAAAACCAACCCGACCGTACTCCACCTGCGTCCAAACCTCGGGCGGAGTATGCCAAAAGATCCGTCTCACTAAGAGGAATACAACAAAGCTGACGGCACGTCAATCGGATGTCCGTAGCTCAATATATGAGCATTTCCGCTCCAAAGGTCCGGTTGGTTTCGTGTACGAACCAACCCGGCCGAACTCAAAGTAATCCGAAACCTTGAGTGCGATATACCGAAACGACCGTCTCGATCCAAGGATCGCATCGCCGCTGACGGTTCGTCAATCGGACGTCCATTCTGAAAGATATCAACCTTTCCGTCTCACACCCTCCCTGGGAAACTTCCCAGGAGGTCATCCATCCTGATCACTACTCTAAGCCAAGCACGCTTAACTACGGAGTTTTAACCATGTAGGCTCCCGAAAAAGAAGGTGTGCCTTGAGTATAGTATACCGAAACGACCGTCTCGATCCAAGGATCGCGTTGCCGCAGACGGTTCGTCGATCGGAGGTCCGTGGCTCAAGTTATGGCCAAAAGACCGAAGTCGTCTCGAAAACGGGGGGGTCCGGGCCGACCCCCCCTGGGTCGGCCCGAACCGGGTCCGACCCGGCCCGGCCGGCGGCGGCGCGGCCTGGCGCCGCTAGGGTCACGCGCGGGGGACTAAGCCCCCACTTCCAGCAAGGCGGCGCGGCTTAAGAGCCGCGCCTTTTTGGAGACCGCCCCCCCCCCCCCCCTCGTGGGGTCCTGCTTTGAAGGCAACCGGGGGGCCGCCTGCCCCCCTCAAGGAAACAGCCCCCCCTCTCTTAAATGAGGGGGGGTTTTGAGCTGGCCGGGGGAATTAAATTCCCCCGGCCTTTGACCTTCCGGCCGGCCGGTTTTTCTCCAACCGGACCGGAAAATCCGGTCCCCTTTCCGGCTTCCGACGCCGGCGGCCCGGCGTGCCGCCGGTCTTCCTGTCTCGCAGCGGCCCGGAACCGACCGCGGTGTTCGTCATCCGGCGCGGTGCGACGGCACCGCGACCCTTCACCGCGCCTTCCATTCCCCTCGACGCGGCGCGACGGCGTCGCGTTCTTGATGATTCTTCCACGGCGCGGCGCGACGGCGCCGCGCAATATAATCGGGCGAATAACCGTATGGTGCGACGGCACCTCACCACCTTGTTTCATCCGCAATATAAAACATCAAGAACGAAGGAGGGGGTTCGGCCATGTTCATGCGGTCCGGCCCCCTCACGTTAAACAATAACACATATTAAAAAACCTCACGTTAGTCACGCTAGAACCACGAACAAGGATAAATAAATAAACAATTAACAACCACCCCTACCTTGGGTATAAGGTTCGAAGATTTGTCAACGTCCCGCGGAAGACAACGTCGCGGAGGTCTGGCGTCGCGGTAGTCGTTCGTCAAATCCGTTGACGAAGAGATACGCACGAAGAGATACGTCATTGGCGAAACTTCGTATGCCGATGAAGGAAGTCCGAGGAGGAAGCGGCGTTCCCTTTCGTTGATACGGAAGACGAAGAAGAGAGGAGCAGCGTTCTTCGTCGGAGCTTGAGCGTTCTTTGTCAAGCTTGAGCGTTCTTCGTCAAAGTTTGAAAAAGAAATAAAAGCTCTCAAATCCTCACAAGATGGATAAAGAGTTCTAACCCAACAAAATAAGATAAGAGCTTATTTTATTCACAAACTTAACAAATGAATTTCAAAGGTTTGAAATTCAAAAAGGATAACTCCAAAATTAAATAACAATTGTCATGTCATTTAAAGAGGGGTTAAGGGAGTTTGAGAGAAGATGAAAAGTTTAGGGTTCGTGTGGGCCCCACCACACTTAATCCTCTCAAGGGAGGTTAAGTGGGTGTGGGTCCCACCCCTAACTTCCTTTGAGAGAAGTTAACCAACAAGTTTAAATAAAAAATTTGTAATCCAAAATTTCTATTTAACTTATTCTAAACTCCCAAAAACTAACTCTCAACCCGAAATAAATGCAACCTCGGAAAAGGTCTCCTTAAGCGAATATCGGCGCTGCGAGTTCATCGGTGCCCTCATATTTCAATTCCGAGCACCGGATCAAAAGTTAGAAATTCCCGCTCGTTCGTTCACTGAACGTACCCGAGCCAAATTTCGGAAATTGATTCCGGGCACACCGGGCCTCGGAATCAGGTGCCGTCAGAAACCGCGCTCTTTTAAAATTCCAAAGAAAATTAAGAAAAAATTTCCCTTGAATTTTACGGGTCTTTAAATTACTCCCACCTCAGGGATTTACGTCCCCGTAAAGATACAACAAAAACTAAGAGAACGAATTAGGGTTCTGAGCACGCATCTGAGCCTCCCGCTCCCATGTGCTCTCCTGGAGGTTTCTATGCTGCCATCTGATGCGCACAAGAGGAATCGATCGCCCACGAAGGACCCGCTCCTGTCGATCCTCTATCTCCACCGGAACCTCTGTAAAAGTCGCCCCATCGTCAACGTCAAGCTCCCCATGGTCAATGATGTGCATCGGGTCGTGCACGTATCTCCTCAGCTGAGATACGTGGAAGACTTCGTGCACCCGGTGCAACTGAGGTGGCAGAGCCAGGCGATAAGCCACCTCGCCAACCCTGCTGAGGACCTGAAAGGGTCCGATGAAGCGCGGAGATAACTTGCCGCCTCGGCCAAATCTCTGAATACCACGTCGAGGTGAGACTCGCAAGAAGACGTGATCGCCATCCTTGAACTCCAGTGGCCTCCGCCTCCTATAAGCATAAGGATTCTGCCGGCTCTGAGCTGTACTCATCCGCTCCTGGATGACCTGGACCTTCTCTGTCGTGGACTGGACCATCACAGGTCCCACAAGTGCTCCAAGATTTCTTCTTTGCCGACAAGAGAAATCTGGTCTCATCCCCTGGATGAACCACATTCTTTGCCTAATACCGTCAATCCTAACATGGATGATACTAATCCATACCAAGGATGGCGTCGTAAGGCCTCGACGCTACTACCAAAAGATCCAACCGTTACTCTCGCCTCCAAGAGTTGAGTCACACTGTCGGCATCAGTGTGTGGTAACTGGGTCTCCTCCAGTAGATGTCTCACAAGTGAGGGTCAAGTCAACAGTCAAACTGGAACCTCTTAGTAACAACACAAAAGAGGACAGGAATGAAAACATCACAAGGTATGCGTCTTTTATTATTGCAGCTCATAATACAAAGACGCTACACAATAGCAACAAGGAACTAGAAGTACAAAGGACGTATCCACTAGTTCTGCTCCTGTCCATCTGCTCCCAGAGAACCATGATCGAAGGTCTCGGCTGCCTGAAGCTGAGCTCTCGCTTGTTCACCTACTCCATGTGGTCGGGGCGGACCTCCTGGTGGTGGTGGTGGCAGAGCCTCAAAGCGTCGCACACCACCTACTGCTCGGCCACCTCCTCTGCCTCGTCCGCCTCCTCCCAGCGGATCGCCACGGTCGAACCTCTGCCTCTGCCTGGGAGGTTCTTCACTTAACTGCTGATCATCAGCATGGCGGGTCGGACAGTCACGAGCCATGTGACCAATCCCGCCACAGGAGTAACACTGCCCACTCTCGGCACGCCTGGCTCTGACTCCACCCTGGATCCCTCGCACAACTGATCCTGAGTCGTGCAGTCGGCCACCGGTAGGTCTTGTATGCCTGGAACCCTGAGTCATCCGTCGGCTACCTACTGCCGAAGACTCCGCTATCTGCCGCCCTACGGTAGGTCTTGCTGTGGACTCAGCCAGGAAGCTCTCGATCAAAAGAGCCCGCTCCAGTACTCCTGTCTGAGTCGGTATGCTGAGGGAGATCAGCGATGCCCTGATCTCGTGTCTCAAACCCTGCTCAAAGGTCTGGGCCCGGAAGAATGGGTCCCGTACCATGTCGGTCGAGTAGCGCGAGAGATCCGTAAATATCGCCGAGTACTGAGCGACCGTCATGCTGTCCTGCCGCAGCTGAAGAAGCTCCGGGATACGCACCGCACGAAGGGTGGCTGGGACGAACTCTGAGCGGAAGAGGCTCTCAAAGTCCGTCTAAAGTAGAGATGCCTCATCGTGCACCTGGAGCATCAAGCTCCACCATCGTCCCGCTGCTGCGTGTAGTAGGCTCGTAGCAAGGATCACCATGAGGTCTGCTGGTGTCCTCACTAGCCTAAACACACGTACCACTGCCTCCAGCCAGTCCTCGGCTGCCTGGGGATCCGTCTCCCCACGAAACCTGGGTGGTCTTTGGCGCTGAAACTCATGCAGTGCGCTGAGGCGACGTGCATCGTTAGCGGCTGGCGCTGGAAGCATCGGGGGCTCGGCGGGTAGTGCTACCGCCGGTGCCACTGCTGACAAAGGGCCCTGCACCGAGGCCTCGTCGCTCGGTGGGCTGTCATCACACTCGACTCTCGGAACCCTAGCTGGCTGCCGTCGTGGGGCCATCCTGAATAGGAATCAGGTGCGCCACGGTCAAACAGTATACCTGGTGAGCTGATATAAAGAAATCACAAAGAAAACTTTAAAACACACACGCAATCAATGTTTTCGTGCATTAAGTCGGAAATCAGAAGTCAGGGTCCTGGTGTACGGATACGTCGGCCGCCGCACCAACACTGGACTCCCTGGACTGATAACCACACTCAATACGCTAAACATTATTGCTTCACATAGAAAATATCAGAGTTCGCGGTAGAACCGAACTCCTTTGATACCAATTTGTCACGACCCGCCCTCGGGTTCGTGCCGTGACTACCCCATGCCCGCCTTCCATAGGCCAGGGGCTGGCGACTAGCACCAAGGCGTAATTCCTGGTAAAAAGGGAAGGCATTGCCTTTGTAAAGTAAACAAACACCACAGAGAAATCAAGAAGAAAGTAAACACTAAGCAAAAGCAGAGTACAACTGGAAGTGCGGAAAAGTAAATGGGCCAGTATACAAACCCAAACTGAATGTAAAGTACAACTCGAAAGGGAAAACATAAACTGTAAGTAAAAGCCGCTACACCGAGCTGTCCACTGGAGATCCCACCTGAAGGGTGGGTACAGATAGCTCCACTGCTCCACGGGTCCCGCCGTCCGCTCCGAACACGTCCCGCCCAGTGGTCCACCTCCAGGTACCGTCCTGCTCTGCAAGCCTCATCCAAGATCAACGCTGTCCATCGTCTGCAACCAACACAACGTAGTGCGGGCATAGCCCGTGCAGGGGTGAGTATAAGATACTCAGTAGGGACCCCGAGACCCCTATAGGTCTCCCAAAATCTACAAAGGATAAACCACGAAGAAAAATACAAACACGAAGTAACAACCGACAATGCTTAGGTATATGCCCATACATATACCTAAGTCATCAATTTCAAATACGCTCCAACCTCCGATCCCAAGTACAACTCAGCCCACACATGAAAGTAAACGTATTCCACACAGGAAAGCAAAACGTAATCCACACAGGATAGCACAGCACAATCCACACAGGAAAGCAATTAGGATTCAGCTCACACCAGGATTTTCATTATCAAAACCGTAACTGCTGAAGAGCCCCATCTCTGAAGTGTACAGTGGTCATGTCACGACTCCGAGGTACTATTCACTAACCTAAGACTGCTGAAGTACTCCTCCTGTCGAGTACCGCGGGTCTGCTTCCAACTACCGGGCGCTCCGCCCGCTGAGGGTCTGCTGCCAAATACCAGGCGCTCACCCAAATAGCCTACAGAGGTACTCCTCCAGTCGAGTACCGCGGGTTTGCTGCCAACTACCAGGCGCTCCGTCCGCCGTGGGTCTGCCGCCAAATACCGGGCGCTCCGTCCACTGGGCTAGTCGACTCACTCCAAGTCGAGTCGGTCGAGCAATCTTCAGGTCTCAGCCGACTACACGGTCTCCGTACTCCGTATGCTCGTCTCCAGAATCGCGGTTCTGCCGCTACAACCAAGCGCACTACCTATATCGAGTAAAATAGAAGGTTCAGCTCACACAGGTAAACTTCTTCGGATGACGGTGAAGATGATCACTGATCCATCTAAGTCGTCGGACCCACGAAGGATCGATAGGTACTAACCCCCGCAAAGACACACATAGGATCGTAGCACTGTTCCACGTAGGATCGATGAGTGCTGTAGTCGTCGTCGTCGAATCCACACAGGATCTCTGTACTGTCGTCGTCGCAGTCACAGTAGCAGTAGCAGTAGCAGTAGCACTAGGGTTCCCGCACACAGCAGGCTCGTTCGGAGGGTCCGCTCCACGAGCCGAGAGGCTGATACATCAACTGTCACAAAGTCCAGAGTTGATGTATCCAAAAGTTCCGTATCGTCAACAGGAACTCAACGCAACAGACGGCGCGTCGATCGGACGCCCGGTCTGAGAGTTATTGGCATTTTCGTCTCCGGGCCCCGGTTGGTTTTTAAGGCAAAACCAACCCGACCGTACTCCACCTGCGTCCAAACCTCGGGCGGAGTATGCCAAAAGATCCGTCTCACTAAGAGGAACACAACAAATCTGACGGCACGTCAATCGGACGTCCGTAGCTCAAGATATGAGCGTTTCCGTTCCGAAGGTCCGGTTGGTTTCGTGTACGAACCAACCCGGCCGAACTCAAAGTAATCCGAAACCTTGAGTGCGATATACCGAAACGACCGTCTCGATCCAAGGATCGCATCTCCGCTGACGGTTCGTCAATCGGACGTCCATTCTGAAAGATATCAGCCTTTCCGTCTCACACCCTCCCTGGGAAACTTCCCAGGAGGTCACCCATCCTGATCACTACTCTAAGCCAAGCACGCTTAACTACGGAGTTTTAACCACGTAGGCTCCCGAAAAAGAAGGTGCGCCTTGAGTATAGTATACCGAAACGACCGTCTCGATCCAAGGATCGCGTTGCCGCAGACGGTTCGTCGATCGGAGGTCTGTGGCTCAAGTTATGGCCAAAAGACCGAAGTCGTCTCGAAAACGGGGGGGTCCGGGCCGACCCCCCCTGGGTCGGCCCGGCCGGCGACGGACCGGCGCGGCGGCGGCGCGGCCTGGCGCCGCTAGGGTCACGCGCGGGGGTCTAAGCCCCCGCTTCCAGCAAGGCGGCGCGGCTTAAGAGCCGCGCCTTTTTGGAGACCGCCCCCCCCCCCTCGTGGGGGCCTGCTTTGAAGGCAACCGGGGGGCCGCCTGCCCCCCTCAAGGAAACCGCCCCCCCTCTCTTAAATGAGGGGGTTTTTTGAGCTGGCCGGGGGAATTAAATTCCCCCGGCCTTTGACCTTCCGGCCGGCCACCTGGCCGGCCGGTTTTTCTCCAACCGGACCGGAAAATCCGGTCCCCTTTCCGGCTTCCGACGCCGGCGGCCCGGCGTGCCGCCGGTTTTCCTGTCTCGCAGCGGCCAGGAACCGACCGCAGTGTTCGTCATCCGGCGCGGTGCGACGGCACCGCGCCCCTTCGCCGCGCCTTCCATTCCCCTCGACGCGGCGCGACGACGTCGCGTTCTTGATGATTCTTCCACGGCGCGGCGCGACGGCGCCGCGCAATATAATCAGGCGAATAACCGTGTTGTGCGACGGCACCTCACCACCTTGTTTCATCCGCAATATAAAACATCAAGAACGAAGGAGGGGGTTCGGCCGTGTTCATGCGGTCCGGCCCCCTCACGTTAAACAATAACACATATTTAAAAACCTCACGTTAGTCACGCTAGAACCACGAACAAGGATAAATAAATAAACAATTAACAACCACCCCTACCTTGGGTATAAGGTTCGAAGATTTGTCAACGTCCCGCGGAAGACAACGTCGCGGAGGTCTGACGTCGTGGTAGTCGTTCGTCAAATCCGTTGACGAAGAGATACGCCCGAAGAGATACGTCGTTGGCGAAACGTCGTATGCCGATGAAGGAAGTCCGAGGAGGAAGCGGCGTTCCCTTTCGTTGACACGGAAGACGAAGAAGAGAGGACCGGCGTTCTTCGTCGGAGCTTGAGCGTTCTTCGTCAAGCTTGAGCGTTCTTCGTCAAAGTTTGAAAAAGAAAGAAAAGCTCTCAAATCCTCACAAGATGGCTAAAGAGTTCTAACCCAACAAAATAAGATAAGAGCTTATTTTATTCACAAACTTAACAAATGAATTTCAATGGTTTGAAATTCAAAAAGGATAACTCCAAAATTAAATAACAATTGTCATGTCATTTAAAGAGGGGTTAAGGGAGTTTGAGAGAAGATGAAAAGTTTAGGGTTCGTGTGGGCCCCACCACACTTAATCCTCTCAAGGGAGGTTAAGTGGGTGTGGGTCCCACCCCTAACTTCCTTTGAGAGAAGTTAACCAACAAGTTTAAATAAAAAATTTGTAATCCAAAATTTCTATTTAACTTATTCTAAACTCCCAAAAACTAACTCTCAACCCGAAATAAACGCAACCTCGGAAAAGGTCTCCTTAAAAGAATATCGGCGCTGCGAGTTCATCGGTGCCCTCAGATTTCAATTCCGAGCACCGGATCAAAAGTTAGAAATTCCCGCTCGTTCGTTCACTGAACGTACCCGAGCCAAACTTCAGAAATTGATTCCGGGCACACCGGGCCTCGGAATCAGGTGCCGTCAGAAACCGCGCTCTTGTAAAATTCCAAAGAAAATTAAGAAAAATTTCCCTTGAATTTTACGGGTCTTTACACATGTATAGTGAGATAAAACTAAGAAACTGATGCATGTGAGATTTATGCATGATGTATGAAATGACGAGGATACCTGATGCTTAAATATATGCATGAAGAATTTTTCCCAATTCTTTTAGGAATTTTGATGAGGAAAGGAAAATATACGAAACCATTGGGTATTTAAATGAGTTTCAGTGTATTTAATATCTATGTGAAGAAGAAACATTGAGCACCTAAACCTTTGGGGAATTTAAAGATGGAAATTCAAATATTTAAATTTGTTTTTATGAGGTTCATATAGATTCATAATACCCAAAACAACTTCAAGTATTCAATATTTAAGAGTAGGAAAGAGAATACTCATAAAATCTTCAAGTATTCAATGTGAATAAAGAATATAATACCCAAGCAACTAGAAGAGATTTATATTTTAATGAAGAATAAATGAGTTGGTTATAAACTCATTTAATTGATGAAATAAATGAGATATTATCGATGCACAATTATTTTTTATTGTGAATAAATGTGTTTATATAGGTGATTAAGAATAGTGGGGGAAACTATTGGGATACCTTGCATCCATTGTGTAAAAAGTATTTTGAGAAGGCCTAATACATCCAAGTATCAAAGATAGATGACGAAGTTCTAGATCAGTGGGGATTATATTTGTTAGTTGCTTCTGAATATCTTGAATGAGTCTTAAGAATAACAGTGCTGAAGTTTTTAAGGGATTACATAAGTAATGTGGAATCTAGATTTGTTGTGGAGGAACACTATCTCTAAAAATGATCATTTTACCTCTGGATTAACATTAAAGATGATGATTTTAGCTGGCATGTCTAACCAAATAATGGAGGCTTGTGATTGAGATTTCTAGCCAGTTAGAGAATAAGAGAAGTTGTGGTGTCTAATAAAATCTAGAAATATGTAATTGGGATGTCTAGCTAGTTTTATTCACTTGTGGAGATAGTTAATAGAACCCATATTGGGGTGTCTAACCAACTTGACAAGGAGCATTCCTTTAGGCTGAACCTTGTAAATACATTGTGAGTCAATCTCTTATTTTACTAATCTATATAAATTGATATTGAGTGATTATATTAAGTGGATCAATAACTTTAAACAGTTCAAGAGGTTTAATTTAAAATGAGATAAAATTCATAAAATGAGGGTACTATTGATTCACCCCCCTCTCAGTGGAATCTAACTATTCCTTGGACCTTATAATTGGTATTAGAGGGGACCAACTCTAAAGATACATGTTTTTTTGAAGATGGATTTTGATAATGATTTCAATGAGCTCATTCTCCTTTTTTCAAGAAGGTTAATAAAGGGTAAATTGAAGAAGGAATATAAATAATAAGAAATTAGTCATCTTTACTTTAATGAGAAAAGGAACAAGAAGAATGAGATAGATAAGGAAGAACCTTACATTTATGTGATTAAGAATCACAATCTAAGATAAGTAAAACAATAGAATGTTATCATTGATCTCAAGGGTTAATCAGAAGAAATTGAGGAAGAGTTGTTTGAGATAAAATCCATATGTGTAATAGTTTAGTGTGAGATGAATAAGGAAAAATTAGACTTCAACAAATCAGTGGCGGTTAATATAGATTCTTTACAATATAGAGAAATGAAGGGTTCCAATAACCTAGTAAAACCTGATACTCAAAAAAGATTTTATGTGTCTAAAAATTAAGGTCTTAAAGATAAACAGGTACAAGTTTAGACTAAGAAAGGGATTAAGAGAAACTCTTCCCCATCAAAGGAATAAAGTGATAGGTTGGTATGGAGTATTAAATACTAATCTATACCAATATTAAGATCGAAATATCACTGAATATGCACAATATAAAAGAGGGGGGGGGTGAATTGTATACTTTAAAAAATTTCTTAAGGAAATTTTGTATAAACAAAAATTCACAACACCACTAATAAAAAATCACCTTCTTAGAGAAATATAAAGTTCTAAAGTATAAAGCTTAAAAAGATTTTCTTACAAAGATATTCTACCATAAGGCATATATAATCTCTTATAATCAGATATACAAGTTGGGATGTTTATACAAAAAGAAAACTTCCTATCTTTAACAAAGCAGTGGAAATTTATAATCTTATTTTAACCCAAAGAGGAGGGTTCCAACAACCTTGGATAAAGGTACCTTGTTCTATACTTAACAGAAAGTCTTTCTTACCCAAACCCGAGTAAGCCCTCACTCTTAAGATCGGTATCTGTCTTGCTATCCCCGCAAGCCCTCGATTTGTCAGGAAATCGACACCTATGAATTCTCAACCCGAAGTATCTGATTTTAAGGAAATCACACCTCTGCACAAAGAAATTCTGCATGAAAAAAAGTTTGAACAAGCTGTTCAAACTTTCTACATGAATCCTGAGAGTTGATAAGAGCCTATCAGTCTAGATAAATTCACTTTTAGAGAGATTAACTCTAAAATGAAAGTATGTGAACTCATGAATAGGTGAATTGTTGAGCTGGTGTACTGGTGTACTGGTGAACTGGTGTACTGGTGAACTTCTATGGATCTCATCATCTAAGTTCCTATTTATAGCTTTAAAAATTCTACCAGTCGGTTCCACTCCAACGTTCACATTTCCTTAAATTTCGGATGGACCTAGACATGTGTAAAACTTACAACAGTTAGTTTATAACAGAAATAATGACATTGTTTTATATAACTAGCCATGAATATAGAGATCTTACACCTTGAGTGTAAGGAACTTGGAATCTGATAAAAATTGAAATAATAGGAAATACATTAAGTGGTTCGTAATTCTAATGAAATAAATCTTTGAATAATATATTCTGGAATTATAAATTTCGGAATGGATTTTCATGAAATCGGTACAAGTAAAGTGTAAGAAAATATTTTATGAAAACTTGGTTTTACAAATTTTGGTACTGGTATCATGATTTATGACATGACAAAAAATAACCGGAATCATATTATAGAATACAGTGTATAAGGAAATTCTCAGTATTAGTTTCTTATTCTCCGGTGTCGGTATCATGAGAAACGATATCACTATCTCTAAAAAAATGGTATTAAGAAAATATTATTTAGAAATGCGGAATGGAAATTGCCCGTATGGAAAAAAATATAAAGATTTCCGTATTGGGAATTCCGATATTAGTATGAAAAATCTTTCTTAAGGAACTTCAGAACTGATAACCAGGAATTTGGTGTTTATGAAATTTAGAAAATCAAAAAACTAGAAATCTAAGTATAAGAAAAAAATATATGATACCAGATTTCAATATAGATGGAAATCAGTATCGTAGTTAAAATAGAGAATGTGAAATAGTGTCTTAAAGAATTATGATATGGTATAACCATGATCCAAAAATTCGGAACCTTAATAACTTTTATGGTATGGTAAAACAGATTTCTAAAAACCTTATTAATAAATTAAAAAAATTAACTCAAAAGCATAAGGAAATTTTGGTTATAAGGAAATTTATATAAGTGTAAGGAAGAATATGGAAGTGTAGGGAAAATATATTTATGAAGAAAGTGTTGGTGATTTTCAAAACAAAAGTTTAAGGAATGGAGAGGTCTTGTAAACCAAACATTCTCCCCCTTTTTGGAAAGCACAAATAACTTCGAAAAATTTGACAATGGAAAGAAATAAATACTTAAAGTTAGAAATACTTAGCTCCCCATTAAGTGTATGAATTAGGGTAAATTATTCTTCACTTATGTAGAAGCTCTTACGGTACTGAAATATCCCACTCAGATATATATTCTTCTATTTAGAGAGGCTCCCCCTTAGATTTAAAACTCTTCCTTATAGATGAAAGTTAGAAAATTTATTTTTCCTTAGATTTTACTCTAAGGAAATTTTTCCTTTATAAAATTTTTCTCCCTTTTACTTCTCCCTAGGATGGAATTCTCCCCCTTTGTGATTTTCAAAAATGAATGGACAGAGACTTGTAAGGTTGTAAATAAATATACATGAGACAAAATATAAAAAAGATTTGTAAGGACTTTTTCATTAAGTTTTACATGAATGGAAATACAAAATTTTTTTGGCATGGGATAAGAAATGTATCAACCCTCCTTCTTCTTCTATGAAAAATGATTTTCACCATGGACATTATATTTTTCACCTATTTGTGATATTTTTGAAGCTTATTTATCAACTCATCTTGCTCAGCTACGTTCTTTTCCAAAGCATGGATATGGAATTCTTGAGACCGATTCTTATATACAAGAACTTTGATCACTTCTTCTTGTGAATCCGATTTCTTCACCAGACCAGCAGATATCCCTTTCTGAAAATTGACCACATCAGCTATTGTATTCATTTGATCAAGAAGATTTTTTCCTTCATTTTACCTCGCAACTAACTCTCTTGAAAAATTCTATGTGAAGGAAGTCCAGACTTTGGACAGCTCATTAGCAAAATAATTGAACTCTCCCTTTGATGATTCCATGAAGTCTGAAAAATGGTAAATCTTTATCTGATAAGGCTTGGTTTTGGATCATCACTTTGTGACATGAAACTTTTTGTTCTTTTTAGCCAATGAGAAGATTATTATGATTGGATTCTCCTTTCACAACCATGTCGATCAGCATAGATATTGAATCCTTCTTTTGATTTAATGTTTCCTACATCATTTGGCCCCAGGAATATATGTTAGCAAGTACCAGAATGACACTTACTAATTTCTTTAATGAAATATTTACAAATTCATCACCCATAGATGGAAAGGATTCGAAGTCAGATTCTTCTTTATTGACCTTTGGAGTAGAGGATTCCATATTCTCAAGATTTTGAGGAGATTCGGCATCAGAAGGAGTAGCTATAATGGCCTTCCCTTTATCAAATTTCAGCCCTGTAAAGGGTTTGGAACCCTGATGGACTTCCTCATTTTCTATAGCCTCATTATCTCTGGATCCTCCTTTAATCTCTTCTTGTTCTTCCTCTTCTTCACTTACGGTATCACTATTTCCAGATTCATGGATTTCATCTTCATCTCCGGTTACATCAATCTCTTCTTCTACCTCTCCTAATACTTCAAATTCAGTCTCAAATTCTTCTTCTTCTTCTTCTTCCTTGGTTAAAACTCTTGAGGTTTCAACATAATCACCAACTTGTCTAATAAAATCATCTTCTTCTTCATTAAGGATCTCATCCTCTTCATGTACTTATTCCAGTTCGTGAATGGGTTTTGGTACCACTAAAAGTTTATTTTCCTTCTTAGGTTCAAGAGTGACATCCGGTACAGGTATCTTCTCAGTGGACTTTTATACATCCTTCAGGAAATATTGTATAATATATGTATCAGTTCTCTTTCTTTTGTTCTTCTTCTCCTTAGCTTGTTTCTCGAACACATCTTCAGTTTGAATGTTTAAAGCCTTTTCCTCTACTAGATTCAATCCAAAGATTTGGTCCCCTTCCTTCCTGGATTGTTTTAATTTCCTCCAGTGAGAAAAAACATCATCAGAGTAAGCCTTTGGTTTACTTATAACTTATGGTGTTAAATACAGAGATACTAGGTAGGATCGACATGAGAGGTGTTATCTATCTTTTTCTTCTTCTGAACAGTTTTTGAATATTCCATTACTAAGTTTCTCTGTGCTGCTTTGGATGATTCCAGAATGGGTCCTTTCAATTATGTCTTCTGAACTTCCAGCGTTATGAATTCTTTAAATTTCCTAGAGTCTGAATTGTAATAAAGTTTCATTCTCTTCATTATATCATCACTAAGTATCATAATCTTAGAGTACTTCAAAGCAGACTTGCATGTGATTTTAATTTCAGCTAAAACCATAAAAACTATACTTTATATAGTGGCTGGGTACATGAGACTTAGAGATTTTATGGTATCGGATTTTACAGAATTAATCGTAAGGAAAATATACTTTACGAAATTAACCTTCCTGAGGTTGATGAGAAAATCTAACCAAATAATGTCACAAGTCTTTAAGGAATCATTATCCCATTTTCTTGGGATAAAGAACTTGTGCATTTATAATGCTACCAATCTATGGTATACTCATATGTGTACAAGTTTCATAGTCTTAACTCCATTGATGCTGAGACTTTCTAAAGAACAATTCTTCTCGAAAGAACCTTCTTTATCTGGAATTTTGTAGGAACCTATGAGGGCCTCTCTTTCATAGGGAATTTTCAGGAAGTTGGTTGCTTTTCAGCAAGGAACAGTGTAAGCCTTTTCATAAGCCTTAAATCTAAAATAATCCTTACCATCCTTTTCAAAGAAATTGACAGATTCATAAAACTGTATGACTAGCTCAAGATAAAAAGGTTTTTGAACCTTCTCCTTCACTATAAAAATACTCTCCCAATGATTAAGTTTGATAATACAAGAGATGATAGAATCATACCTATTGTAAAAGTATGAACATACAAGTCTCCCCCGAAATATCATCTTTTATTTATTCTCCTTGACTGCCATCTGATCGGAACTTCCTGACATTTCAGATTTGTAATAAATATCTGAAGAAATCTAGAATGAAATACTCTGAAGTAGCAGAAATTTGACATGAAATCTTAAAGTACCTGTGGGGTCCTCGTGAAGTGGGGTAGATCTTATATAGACAAACTAGGACCTTTCAGCTTCCATATGGAAATCAAACGACTGTGATTTTCCTAAAATGATCTAACAGTTGAGGATGGTTAAAAAAATATACCCATACTGAGATTTCTAGGTTTTAGAAAACTGAAAGTCAAATTCTTAGGAAATATGAATCCAAATAAAAATTTCTTAAAACAAGGAAATACCAACGAAAAAACTATAATAAAAATAACTAGGGGATAAGAAAAATGTACCTTCATGGAAACTCTGAAGAAATTATCGCTATTTAAGAAAAAAAAATTTGGGATTAAAAACTAGACACATGAAATTTTACTCCAAGAATTTCGACTCCAAAAATATGAATTCTGAGTATTTTGATTCCAGGATTTTCAAAACAAATACCGGGGGGAAAAAACTCAATTCCAAAAATCACTAATTATGGAAAAATAAATTTTTTAATGAAAACAAGAATTTGAAAAAAATTCAAACATATGTACTCCCCCTGATTTTAGGAGTAATTAAATGTTAGGAAATGGGTAAATAATAAGTATATATGAATGATTATCTAAAAAATATCATTCCTAGATTCTGTTTAATGTATTAAAATCTATCGGATGGTAATGGTTTGGTAAATATATTGGCAAGTTCTTATTACATTCCGATGAATTGAATAATTATATCTCCTTTGAGTGTGTGATCCCTATGAAATTGATTTCTAACATCTATGTGCTTAGCATGGGAGTGATGTGCTGGGTTTTTTCTTAGATCTATGGAACCAGTGTTATCAGAAAAGATTTGAGTTTTGGAAAAACTCATTCCATAATCTTTGAGTGTGTGTTTCATCCACAACACTTGAGAACAACAACTTCCAGGTGATACATGTTCTACTTCACCCATGGAAAGTGCTACAAAATGTTGTTTCTTATAGGACTAGGAAACTAAATAATCTCCTATGAAATGAAAAGTTCCATATGTACTCTTTCTATCCATTTTACAACTAGAAAAATCAAAATATGAAAAGATTTTTAGTTCAAAAACATTTCTAGAAGAATAAAAAAGTCCTAAATCCTAGGTTCCTTTTAATTACTAGAATGTTATTTTCACATCCTTAGGATGAGATTTCATAGAATTTTCTTGATATCTTACACATAAGCAAACAAAAAAAATTAAGTCAGGACAACTTTCTATTATGTAAAGTAAACTTTCTATCATTCCTCTATAATATGTTTGATCAACAAGTTTCCCTGTTTCATCAATATCAAGAGTATTAGAAGTTCTGATAGGAGTACTTATAGTGTTAGTGTTATCATACCCAATTTGTTTAAGAAGATATTTTATGTAATTATGTTGAGATATATAAGTTTGTTCTCGTTTTTGAGAAATTTGAAAACCAAGAAAAAATGTTTACTCACCCATCATACTCATTTCAAACTCAGACATCATAAGATCCAAAAAAAATATGTTAAGGATTGTTGAGTTGATCCGAATATAATGTCATCAACATATCTTTCTAAAATTAAAATGTCTTTCTTATATTTCTTTAAAAAAGTGTAGGATCTATGGTTCCCTCAGAATAGATGTTTTTATGTAATAATCCTGTATGTATATCATACTAAGCTCTAGGGGCTTGTTTAAGGCCATATAAAGCTTCAGTAAGTTTATATACATGATTAGGATGTTTTTCAACATCAAAACCAGGAAGTTGGTCTACATAGACTTCTTGAGGTACATATCCATTACGGAAAGCGAACTTCACATCCATTTGATAATGTTTAAAATTATAGAATTCTAAAAATGCTAGAAGAATCCGGATAGATTCAAGTCTTTCTACCGGTGCATATGTTTCTTCATAGTCTATGCCTTCTTGTGGGTTATACCCTTTAACAACTAATCTTGCTTTATTTATAACTATAATCCCATTTTAATCACATTTATTTCTAAATACCCATTGTACACCAATAACAGATTTTTCACTAGGTCTCTCAACCAGGGTTCATACTTGATTCCTTATAAACTCATTGAGTTCATCTTGCATATCCTTTATCTAATCTTCATCACCTAAGGAATCCTCTAGAGTCTTTGGCTCGAATTGTGAAAGAAAAGAAACATGTTCAATTTCACTTCTTAAGGATCTTCTAGTCCTTACAGTTTGATTGACATCTCCTATGACATTATTAGAAGGATGATTTCTAAATAACAACTGATTAGGGTTTTGTAAAACTTGATCATCAACATAAGGTAGAAAATATTCATGGGTAAATGTTTCAAGAGTATTTTCATGAAAATTTTCCTTAGAAGAGTCTTCAACTATAGGATGTTGACCATTTTTAGAAAATATATCTCGAGGATTTAAATCAGGTTGTTTGAAAACAAAAGGATCAATTTCATCAAATTTAACATGTACTATTTTCTCCACAGTACATGTGTTTTTATTGAAAACTCTATAAGTCTTAGAGTTCGTACTATAGACTAAGAACATTCCTTCATCTAATTTTGGTGCAAATTTGTGTAATTTATCTTTAGTATTAAGGATAAAAACATTACATCCAAAAACCTTGAAGTAAGAAACTTTTGGTTTTCTGCCAGTCCATTGCTCATAAGGTATTTTATTAAGAAACATTCTTATAAAAACTCGATTTATTGTATAACAGGAAGTACTTATATCTTCTGTACAAAAGTGTTTTACTATGGAATATTCACTAAACATGGTTCTGGTCATTTCTTGATGGATTCCGTTCCTTCTTTCAACAACACCATTTTTTGAGGAGTTCTAGGAGCTGAGAAATTGTGAGTGAAACCTTTCTTACTACAAAAAGTTTCAAAATACGAAATTACATACTCACCACCATGATCACCATAAATAGTTATCAATGGTTGTTTTTTCTCATTTTTTACTTGCGCTCAAAAAGTTTTAAAATAAGAAAAGGCTTCAGATTTTCATGTAAGAAAATAGACCCAGGTATATATAGTGTAGTCAGCAATGAGAAAAAATACATAATATTTTCCTATACTTCCAGTTTTTATAGGGCCAAATAAATCCATATTCATTAAGTATAGGGCATTATATGTTGAAATTTTACTAATAGATTTAAAGTTAGATTTGTGTTTCTGGCCAAAATGACAAGGGACATAACATTTTGAAGAATCAAAACTGAGAACTGGTAGATCCTTAACTAATCCTTTCATTGAGAGATTACTAAGATTCTTAAGGTGGCAGTGTACTAAACATCTATGAAAAAGCCATGATTGTTCTTCAATTTTACCTAATCAAGGAAGATCTTGACTTCTTATGTCTTCTATGTTTAAAGTATAAACATTCTCATGCCTATGGGCAGTATGAATATATTCATCCGTAGGATTATAAACTAAACACTTATCATTCCTAAAATTCACAAGGTAATATTCATCACATAATTAACTTATGTTTATAAGGTTGTTCTTAAGACCATTAAAAAATAAAACATTAGAAATTAAAAAGTTTCGAAGAAGAATGATATTACCTATACCGAAAATATCTATTTGAGAATTATCCCCATAGGTTACTTTTTCACCTTTCGTTTTGAAAATATTATGAAAATAACTTTTGTTACCAGTCATATGATTAGAAAATATACTATCCATATACTTGATATTATTGGTACATTCATCATTTTCATGAAAAAACAAAATTATATTTTCAGAATCCAAACTTGTTTGGATCCGAGGTTAGATAATAATATTTTAGGAACCCACATTTTTTTGGAAAAATAAGCCTTGTAGAAACCTAGATATTGAATTCTATTTAAGGAACTTGTTTTCTTACAATGCCCTCCACTTTAACATTTTGTACAGAAGGGGGATTTGGATGGAATAAAATAGTTATTTTTCCAAATAGGTTTTCTGTGAGTATAACCTACTCCAGATGTATTTCCGTGAGGTTTGATTTGGGAATACATCTTGTCAAAATTTTCTTTACTAGAAGTAAAATTGGAAAGAAGTTTCTTAAGGGAAAATATTTCAAATATTAGTCTTATGACTAAATTCCTATCCTTAGGGATTATTTCCTTAGAGTTGTATTTTCCTCAAAAATATTTATTTTTGAAATAGAATTATTAAGATCTTTAAAATGTTTTTCCTTATTAGAATTTACTTCCTTAACGTCTTTAGAATGTTTTTCTTGGAGCTCATAATTATCTTCAAGATCTCTAGTGAGGTCTGAAATCTCTTTTGTAAGAACTTATTCTCTAGTATTTGCCTTTTCTAGTTTCTCAGAAATTTTACAATTTTTTTCTTCTAATAACATGGAAAATTTAGATACTTCTTTATACGATGGTATTTACTCATTATATGAAGATGAAGTATCTTCATCAGAAGTAATATCTTTAGGATAATAATTTTTATCAAGATATAAATTTGTTAAATCCTTGATAAAGTGTACCTTAACCATAAAACAATTATTTAGAAAAAGATTAGTAGCAATGAATATGATATTATGATCTGCTGATGAATCATATTCAGAAGAATCACTTTCAGAAGAGTATCCACAACTTGCACTCCAAGTGTCATTTGCATTAAGACTTTTCCTGTTCGTAGAATGGTAGAACTTCTTATTGTTTCTATCTAAATTCTTTTCCTTCTTATCCTTATTTTTCAAGAGGGACATCAGGTCTGATATGACATGTTCTTCTGCATTCGTAACAAGTAACTTCCCCATATTTATTTTCTATGTAATATCTATTCGTAAACTTATTTTGATAGTTATTTTGAGCTACTATATTGTTCATTTTTTGAGCAAGATTATCTAACTCATTCTCATGTTTTTCTGTATCACTAGTTTCTTACTGAATAGTAACCTTCTTTGACTTTGACCTAGTAACCCTTTATGGAGTTTTGGATTTCGTATGGTTAGAAGTTGTTGTGAATTAAACCCTTACATTTCCATTATTTTTCTTAATATTATCCACATCTCTCTTCATTCTAGTCTCGTTCTATAGAAGAGTTCCAAAAATCTCATCTAAGGAAATCATGGTGACTTTCCTGTCCTCATCAATTACTGTCCTCATGGACTCCCATTCATTAGGCATGATGTCTATCATCTTTTCAAAAATTATTTCATCATCAAGACCTTTTTCTCCAATATACTGTATGCTATTCACAATGGTCATGAACCTTTGTTGAACTTTTCTTATGGGTTCTCCTTAAAGAAAGATAAATCCATGATATTATGCTCTCAACATAGATCTTCTTGTCTCTATAACTTTAGATGTTCCAAAATGTGTTACATACAATTTATTCGAGATACTATTTGTATCTTCACATGAGTATATTAGATTATAGATGTTCATATTGACGGAATATAGGAATGTATTTTTGACTCTGAAATTATCTTGATATTATACTCTCTCCAGATTAGTAAGTGTTATCAATTACTTATGAAGAATCTTATAATCTCTTATCAGTATCAGGTAGTTATCGACTCCAGTATTAATAATTAAAGTCTTCATCCTATCTCTCTAGTACTCTTAACCGTTTCCATAAAAAAATAGGGGGTAAGGTAAGAATTAAATTGTCCAAAGAACCAATATGCATAGATCCTTCCATAAAAAATGTACCTTTCTTTGAGAAAAAGGTTAGTAGTAATGCTTGAGGAAAATAAAAAGTTCTTAAAGAAAAACTTTATGAAAAATATAAAGTCTAAGATAAATAAGAACTATAGTAAAAAAATGTGTCCGGACTTGTGAGTCTGAAATTTTGATTCCAAAAATATGAAGAAGAAGATGAATTCTCTTCTGAATCTAATAATGAGATCAATTCAGACTGAACCAATACTCTGAAACAAATTGACAATCTTATTCAGAGTATGAGGTAATCTCCTTTGATACCAATTTATAGGTTTTTATGGAGTATGAAATACAACTCTATACCAATATTAGGATCGCAATATCACTGAATATGCACAATATACAAGAGGGGGGGTGGGTGAATTTTATACATTAAAAAAATTATTAAGGAAATTTTGTATGAGAAAAAATTCACAACACCTCTAATAAAAAATCACCTTATTAGAGAAATATAATGTTCTTAAGTCTAAATATTAAGAATATTTTCATACAAATAGATTCTACCACAAGGCATATAGAATCTATTACAATCAGAGATACAATTTGTAAAGTTTATACAAAAAAAGACTTCTAAATTTTTACACAGCATTAGAAATTTACAATCTTCTTCTAACCCAAAGAGGAGGGTATCCAACAACCTTGTATAATGGTCCCTTGTTTTATACTTATAGGAAAGTCTATCTTACCCAAACCAGGGTAATCTCTCAATCCTAAGATCAATATCTATCTTGTTATCCCCGCAAGCCCTCGATTTGTAAGGAAATAAGTACCTCTGATTTCTCAACCTAAAGTCACTGATTTTAAATAAATTGAACTTCTATATGAAGCAATTATGCATGAAGAAACTATTGAACAATATGTTCAATTTTCCTGCAAGAGGCCCAAGAGTTTATAAGAGCCTCTCACTCTAGATCAATTAACTTTTAAAGAGATTAACTCTAAAATGCATGCATGTGAAACCGTGAACTTGTGAACTGGTTTACTTGTGAACTGGTGTATTGGTGAACTGGTATGGATCTCATCATCTGAGGACCTATTTATAGCTTCCAAAATTCTACTGGTCTGTTCCACCTCAATGTTCATATTTCCTTAAATTTCGGAGGGACATGGACACGTATCAAACATACAATGGTTAGTTTATAACAGAAACAAAGACATCGTTCTATATAACTAACCATGAATATAATGATCTTACACCTTGAGTGTAAGGAACATGGAATCCAATAAAATTTAAATGATATGAAAGAAAATAAGAGGTTCAGAATTCTAAGGAAATAAATCTTTGAATAATAAATTCCAAAATTATAAATTTCGGAATGGATTTTCATGAAATCGGTACAAGTAAAGTGTAAGAAAATATTTTATGAATACTTGGTTTTACATATTTTGATACCAGTATCATGATTTATAACATGACAAATTATAACTAGTATCAAATTATAGAATACAGTGTATAAGGAAATTTTCGGTACCAGTTTCTTATTCTTATGTATTGGTATCATAAAAAACGGCATCACCATCTATAAAAAATGGTATTAGGAAAATATTATTTAGAAATAATGAATGGAAATTTCCGGTATGGAAAAAAATATAGGGATTTCAGTATTGGGATTTCTAGTATTAGTATGAAAAATAAGTCTTATGGAATTTCAGTAACGATAACCAGGAAGTCGGAGTTTAAGAACTTTAGAAAACGGAAAAAATAGAAATCTAACTATAAAAAAAATATGATACTGAATTTCATTCTAGATGTAAATTAGTATCATAGTGAAAACAGAGAATGGGAAACAGTGTCTTAAGGAAATCTGGTATGGTATAACCATGAACCAAAAATTCAGAACTTTAAGAACTTTTCTAGTAAGGTAAAACATATTTGTAAAAACCTTAATAATAAATAAAAAAATCAACTCAAAAGTCTACAAAAATTTTGGTTATAAGGAAATTTATTTAAGTGTAAGGATGTATATGGAAGTGTAGGGAAAATATATTTATGAAGAAGGTATTTCTGAATTTCACAACAAAATTTATGGAATGGGGCGGTCTTGTTTAGCTAATATAAACGAGGCTAAGAAGATCATTCCCCCTAATAAAATGAAGGTCTACATTGATATATCTGGAAGACCACAATTCAATGTGTTCTGTACATGATATAGTAAGTACAATCACAAAAACTATTCTTGTTGTTTTAACATGTCATTATCCGGAAAGTGTAAAAAACCAACGAGGAGATAAGGTAAGAAACTGAGAAAAAAACTCATATGAAATGTGAGAAGCCAAAAGAATATGGGAAATCAAATAGTGACTGTTTGGTTTTTACTATCCAACTAACTACTAGAAATCCTACCTATATCAATGCACCTATCTCAATAGTTTTAAATAACCATTGGGATAGGGGTCTTATTCCAAGGTTCTTCATAACCATTGGGATATGAAATTTATTATAAGGATATCCCAATGGTTCTTCAAAAACATTGGGGTGTGATAAGTTTATACCAAGAGTTTTGTAGAAACTGTTGGGATAGGTTAATGCTATCCCAACATTTTTATATAAAATGTTGGGATAGATAGAAAAAAGTAGTCCTATCCCAATGGTTTTCAAAACCATTGGAATTTGTTCATACTAATGTATCTAGTTTATTTATAGTAGAGGAAAGGGGTGGTTTTTCTTAATTTATTACTTTTACTATTGACTATAGTAGATATGAATATATATAATTAATGTGGTATAAGTCAAATTAATTTAGCATGTATGAGAAATATTACAATTAATTTTAAAATAAGCTTGGTAATAATATTAATAAATTCTTCTCAGACTGTAGTGGAGAGTATATTAACTAAACTTTCATCAATCATTTAATGGCGTGTGAGATTATTTCCCAACTCACTCCTCCTTAGAAACCCCAGTGGAATTTTATTTTTGAAAAGAGGAATCAAACCCTTATATACCTAGTTAGATCGATGATGATTCATGAAACTCTACCATCATACATTTAGGGATTTGAATTATTGTCTATGACATATACACTAAACTGAGTACCAACTAAAGTAGAATATGGGATTCTATATGAGCTGTGGTATAAAAAGAAACTTAATCTGACACACATATGTGTATATAGATGAAATCTTTTTTTCCAAACTATACCCTATTAAAAATTAGCATCTCAGAGCACAAAGTGTATCTTTTTAAGTTATCTTAAGGATAATAAATTTTATTACTATATTAATATTTAGATAGAGAGGTTATTGTTGAAATAAATTCTACATTTCTAGAAAGGGAACACAGTTCCAAGGGAAATAGTGGAACCAAGGTTGACTTTAATAAAGTTAATTATCCAGATGAACAAGATTTGGTAAGGGAACAATATCTATATGAGACAGTGGGAGAGGAATATTTTCGTAAGAAATTAGTACTAAACAGGTCTAATAGAGAGTTTAGAGAAGCATAGTGATATGGTTTTCTTATCACCATTCCATGTGACATATTACTTCTAGAGAATGAAAAACCTATAAGCTATAAGTAAGTACTATATGGAAAGGATATTGCTAAATGGAAAGAATCTAGGCATTCTGAGATGGATCCCATGTAACAAAATCTAGTTTATATTTTGGTATATCCACCAAATGATGTAAAACCTATTTGTTGTAAATTATTTTCCAAGAAAACATTTGAAATTAATGATCATGTGAGCACCTATAAGTCATGAATAGTTTTGAAGGGTTTCAATAAATGTCAAGGAATCAACTATGGTGAAACCTTATTTCCAGTCACTTTGCTAATATTGATTAGAATTATACATTAAATAATATCCTTATATTATTATGAAAATTTTAAAATGGTTGTCAAAACTAATTTTCTAAATGGGATGTTTGTTGAAGACATATTTAGGCCACAACCCAAATGGTTTATTATATCAACGAGTTCCAATAATGTACGTAAGGTGTAGAGACCCATTTACAGATTAAAAAATACATCAGGGTAATGTGATAATCATATTTTTGTATCCATAAGATGATTTGGTTTCATTAAGAATGAAATTTATCTACATGTCTATAAGAAGGTAGTAGTAGTGTCATTGTTTTTCTAGTATTATATGTTGATGAAAAATTATTAATAGGAAACAAAGTGAATGTCCGAGAATATGTGAATAATTGGTTAAATAAATGATTCTCCATGATATAATTAGGTGAATAAGCCTATATTAGAAGGATAAATATCTATCAAGAGAGATCTTAGTGGTTTTGTGGTTTAATTCCAAGTATATATATTGACATTGTACACAAAAGGTATAATATTGAAAAATACAAGATAGGATTATTTCCAGTGTCACATGAAATAAATATCTCTATGAATATATTCCCACATACAATGGAGGATATTGAAATAATGATTATAATCTTTTATTCTTCTATAGTGGGATCTATCATGTATTCAATTCTATATACTAGGTTTTATGTTGTATTTTATTTAAGCATGGTGGGAAGATATCAAACTATTATAGTAGAGATAGATTGGGAAACTGTAAAAATAATCTGGAGTACTTGAGACATATAATGGATATTTTCCTGGTGTATATAGGATATGAGGATCTAGTCATGAGGGGATAAAGTAATTTCATCTTTGAAATTGATCATGATGATCTAAAATCATTGATTGGATATATTTTTTTTTTCAAAATGGTGTTGTAGTGAGTTAGAAAATATTTTAACAGTCTCTGATTGTTGTTTCTATAATGGAGTCTGATTATATAGTGTATTTTGATTAAATTAAAGAATTATTTTGGATATAAATATTTTTTCCATGATTGTATTCATACATAATAGTGTAGTACCTATTATAGTGTATGGTGATTGTTGGACACCAACCAGAATTGTAATTTATATGTGTTTTGTGTTTGATTCACCATCAACCCTACCACTATTAACCCTGGTGAGTTGGTGTGTTTGATGATGTATTTCCATTTACATATCATGGTGAAGCACCCTATATTTTATATTCACTATGTCAAAGACTGCATGAGTTGGTGATATTCCTGATAGAGGGAAAATGGATGAGTGTATGATGTAATGTGTGATCCTATAATGTACATCATGAAAATACTGAGAGATGGGTTGAAGTTATCATTGAAAGTGGATCATACAGATTTGAATTTTTCAGGAAAAGGTTAGTTGTGAAGTTCTATTATGACAACCCTTCTTTTAATTATACAAATAAACATAATTTATTGCATAAACTTCACTTGATACAAAATACAAGATCGAGAGTCTAGTGTCTTTGGGGATTACGACCATTAAATAACAACTTAAAACATGAAATACAACATCTTTATTGAAAAATTCCTTTACATGACCACTACATTACCTCGTACTTAGCATTTCATAGGATAACCTGAGGACATGCATAAGAAAAGGGTGAGCTATAAAGCCCAGTAAGGGAATAATCATGTAATAACATGAGGAAGACAATAAATTTTAGACAATAGGCATATAAATATAGAATGAGAGAAGCATAAACATAAAGGCTTGATAGATCATGATAATCATAACAAGGAAATGTGGCAACAAAACTTAACATGGAATTAGCATGAGCCATGGCTCATTGTACATTGAGCATGAGTAAACCCTCATTTCACATGAAGCACGAGTAAACCCTCGTTGCACTTGAATTAGCATGATTAAACATATATTGCACATGATGTATCATGATACTATACTTTAACCAATGCATTGGAGTGCTTTCAGGGCACACCCTTCTTAAACATTTCATTTCATGCATAAGTGTTCCACATGAATCATAAAAGATTGAATCATTCAACATAATCAATTATTCCACGATAAAATAATGTGGAATACATACATGATACTCTTTAAAAAATATGTGAATGTTCATAAAGGTGAATAATCCTGATAGATAAATGGGAATGATATTCATTACACAATGACTTTAGCTTGGAAAAATGCGGTGCAATTCCGGTAGCATAATAGTGTGACATAAGAACTCATAAAAATGGTTTTTGAGAGAGAAAGGGAAGTATCATCATATTTACATAACATGGAAAGTAAGTGGGTTATATAGATACATTTCCCAACCAATTTAATGAAATTTAGATTCATGATACAAAATAATTGCTTGAATGTAAATGAGTAGAGAGAAATTCCTTTCAGAAATTTAGGCATAATAACGAGTGTACATGAGAGGCATTTAATGAGAGAGAAAGGGACCACCCATCATTCAAAAATAAATAGGGAAGTATGGGGGAGGTGTGAAACCAAACCCAAACATTTATAATTGACTTTAAAAGGGCATACCAATTTAATGAATATTGGAGAAAAATGAGAAAGGAAGAAAAAGCCTTACTTGGAAGTGTGATTCCAATGTCTTGAGAGAGGCTTGAGAGAGGGTTCTTGGGAGCCCGGGGAACCTTGGGAGGATTTTATAGAGAGGATGACAGAGGTTGGATGAACTAAAAAGGCTTTGAGTGAGGAGGAAGTGGGATCTTGGGTGGGTTTATATAGGAAAGGTGAAAGAATTCTTTATTATTTAGGGTTGGGACACCTCATATTAAACTAATCCAAACTGCACACTAGCCAATGGTGTTTGCCCATGGTTTTTGAAAAGGGAAGTGGAAAAAATTATTTTATATGTCCAAATTCCAAACTTCTTAAAATAATGGTTTTGATTATGTGTAGGTGTGTCACACTCCCAAGGAAATCAATTTAAAAAGACAAAATGTTTAATAAGTCTTTAAGGGTACACTAAAGATTTGTAAAATAAATAAAACAAACCCAAAATCAAATTATTTTAATGGTAAATCATATATTGGTCTAAAAAAATGTTTATATAATTTTATTACATCACTATTTGGTCATTATGAAGTCACAAAACACATTATATATTTAAACGGTATTAAATTTGTACCCAAAAATTTGACTGTCTTAGAAAAGTATGAAAATTCACCGTTGGATAATTTCGAAATCCTGATTTCAGAAATAATATTCATTTTATATAAATAATTTTCTAAATATGTAAATATTCAATTTTAAAATAAAAACTAACATTTATAGAAAATTCATGTGTTTTGACAAAAATGGATTTCAAACCTTAATAAAAATTACAATTGCATTCATAAAATTATACGATCATTTATATTTAATAAAAATTAACTTAATAATAATAATAATATTTTATTAAAATATTATATTATTCAAAAATCCTTTAATTCATCAAAATTGATTTCTTAGTTGAACATTAACTAAAAATACTATTTTTTCTTTAAAAACTATTTGCAAGGTAACAATAATAAAATGAAATTATATTCATTATTATATAAAAAAATAATGTATATAATAATAGTACTAGGGTATTGTTACATAACCCCTTATAACACCCGCATAAGACCGAAAAGTAAGGTGTGCGATGGTGAAAGACTCTTGGGGTGGCTCAGATAACATTGCTCGGGTGGTAATCTCTATAAAATTTTACTTCTCTCATTGGTGGTCTCGCTCGAGCTTGAAATATTCAAGCTCGGCTTGGGCTTGGTCAAGAGTGAAGCCCAAAGATGAAAACTCCTTTCTGAACTCTGACAAATGGGATTCTTATGGGGAACGTCTGCTGGATGAGGCCTTGGCTTCCTCTGTCTGAGTAAATTGGATTTGTTAAAGCCCTATATTTATACTAATCTTGCGATCATTGTTCAGTGGATATATTAGCAACGGTAACAATTTGTAACAATATTTTACAATCCAAAAACATAAAACCAATGAAGTTGACATTTTATATAAACATTTTACATAAAGAGACATTTAATTAGATCAAGAAGGATTTCCATGAATGAAAGTTTTGGGTTGTTACAGTATTCCCCCCTTAAGAAATTTCACCCTCAAAATTTTCTTTTCCCACACTAAAAAAGATGTGGGTAACTCTTCTTCATCATTTCCTCTGATTCTCACGTTGCTTCTTCAAACTTTTGGTTTCACCACAACACTTTGATGAGGGGCATTATCTTATTTTATAGAACTTTTTCTCTATGACATAAGATCTTCACTGGTTTCTGCTCATAAAAAGACCATCCTCTAACTATACCCCATATGAAGAGAGTACATGTGAAGGGTCCAGTATGTACTTCCTTAAGAGGGATACTTGAAAGACATAATGTACTTTTCCCTGGTAAGTGGAAGTTCTAGTCGATAGGCCACAACCACAACACGATCAAGAATCTTGAAGGGGTTGATGTACCTTTGACTTAACTTCCATTTATTTCCAAACCTCATGAACTTATTCCACAGAGATATGCATAGAAATACCATGTCTCCACCTTTAAAATCAAGGTCTTGTCGATGGTTATCTGCATAACTCCTCTGTCGACTCTGAGCTGCCTTGATTTGTTGCTGAACAGTTTTCACCTTCTCCATCATTTCTTCAACAATTTATGGTCCATGAATATTATGTTAATCGACCTCATCCCAACATGCTACTGTTCTGCACCTTTTCCCATAAAGGCCTTTATATGGTGCCATTTGGATGCTCGAGTGGAAACTATTATTATAAGAGAACTCAACTAGAGGAAGATGTTGATCCCATCCTCATTTAAAGTCCATTGAGGACGCTCTCAACATTTCCTCAAGTGTTTGGATAGTCTGCTCAGATTTTCCATCAGTTTGAGGATGATAGGTCGTATTGAAGTTCAGTTCAGTATCCAGAGCATGTTGAAAACTCTTCCAAAACATAGATATGAATCTTGGATCTCGATTGGACACAATAGATAGTGGTACTCCATTAAGCCTTACCACTTCTCTGATATATATCTATGCCAGTTGATCCAATGATAAATACTACAAAATAGAAATAAAGTGTATATCCCTTGTAAGACAATCCACAACAACCTAGATTTCATTTTTTCCTTTGGATTTATTCAGAAGTCTGGGGACAAAGTCCATGGTGATGTTCTCCCATTTCCATTCTGGTATGGGAAATGGTTTCATCATCCCCTTAGACTTCTACCTCTCTGCCTTCACTTACTGACACACCAGGCACTTTGATGTATATTTAGAGATCTCCTTCTTCATATTATCCCACCAATAATGATCTCGGAGATCTCAATACAACTTTGTGTTTCCTAGGTGAATAAAGAAATTTGAACTATGTGCATCATCCAAAAGTCCTTTTTTCAACTCCGGACTTGACAGAAAAAATAGCCTTTTCCCAAGTCTCACAATTCTTTCTTCATTAACCTTAAACTCCGAGGATTTCCCTTTTCTGATAGCTTCCACTTTTTCCAGAATTCCCACATCATCTTTTTAAGCATTCTTTAACCTTTCCAATAGTGACAATTAAGCAATAATTTGTGAAGGGATTGATGATGTTCCCTTCTTTATGATTCCCATGTACATATTCATCAAATCTAAAAGATTGGATCCTTTTAAATTCTCATAAATGATAGAATCGCTAGGTCCTTTCTACTTAGGTAATCCTCTACCTTGTTCGCTTTCCTAGGGTGGTAATGGATTGAGCAGTCATAGTATTTGATCAGATCTAACCAAATTCGTTGATGCATGTTAAAATCATTTTATGTGAATATATATTTGAGGATTTTGTGGTCCGTATATATTTCACACTTCTCCTCCAAAGAGATAAAGCTGCCAAATTTTCAAAGAGAAGATAATTCCATCCAACTCAAAGTCACGTGTTGGATAGTTCTATTCATGAACTTTCAATTGCCTTGAAGAATAGGAAATGAATTTGTCATTTTACATCAACACACATCATAGTACCTTCTTCAAAGCATCAATGAATACAACAAAAAGTTCTCCACTTGTGGGTAAAGTGAGAATGGGCATAGGGATAAGCCTCCTTTTCAAATCCTTGTAGATTTATTTGCATTCATCACTCCATGAAAACTTCACTCCCTTCCATGTCAGTTTGGTAAGAGGGTTGGACAATCGTGAGAAATTTCTCGCAAATCGTCGATAATATCCAGCTAACCATAAGAATCTCTGGATATATGTTACTAATGATGGCCTCATCCATCCCTCAACTGCATCTGTTTTGAAGGGATCTACAGATATCCCATTGCTTGTGATGATATAGCCCATGAATGAGACTTCCTACAACTAGAACTCACACTTTATATACATTGCATAGAGCTTCTCTTTCCACATGGTCTCTAGTACATTTCTGAGATGATAGTCATAATCCTCCTTGGTTTTGGATTATATATGAATATCATCTATAAATATGACCACAAATTTGTCGAGGTAATCCCTAAAGAATCTATTCATCGAGTCCATGAATATTTCTAGAGCATTGGTGAGTCTGAAAGGCATTACTATGAATTCATAATGCCCACATCTTATACGAAATGCAGTCTTGGGTATATCTTCCATCTCCACCCTTAATTGATAAGATCCCAACCGAAAATACACCTTGGAGAAGTATTTTGCTCCATGTAGCTGATCGAACAAGTCATCAACTCATGGGAGAGGATTCTTTTTCTTTATCGTGATTTTTTTGAGCTCATGATAATCGATGCAAAGGTGCATTGACCCATCCTTCTTCTTGATGAAGAGGACTGGCGCACCCCATGGTGAAGCACTTGGGCATATAAACCCTTTATCCAGATTCTCCTATAGTTGTTTCTTCATCTCCTCAAGCTCCAAAACAACCATTATATATAGAGTCATGGATATTGGAAATTCCCTAGGTATAATATCAATTGAGAATTCAACATCTCTTCTAAGAGGAAGACCATGCAATTCCTCGGGAAACACTTCAGCGAATTCCCTCACAATAGGCATGTCTTCTAGGATGGTTTCCTCTTTAGACTCAATCATCTGATCCAGATACACAGGATCATAGGGAATTAATATCCATGCTTGAGAATATGGAGCTAAATATGTTTCATCTTATTCTTTGCACTTGTGCAGAATCAGGGGCCGATTCTCCACATAGACAGTGATTTCCCTCACGGAAATTTATGTTGGCTCTATTTAAGGAAATCCAATCCATGACAAGAATTACATAAAATTATACTAGAGGGAGTATTAAGTGGTTTGATGGGAAGTTTAATCCACAGATTATGACAGGGGAGGAGTTATATTCATGGGATGCATTGATTTCACCATTTTTCGTACTCACCGACATCTTCACTTCCATGATTTGTGATGGTGTTGGGATGGTTGTACTAATATTTAAAGATATAAAAGAATTATTATACCTAAATAAAAAAGTATGTTCACTATTCATGAATGAATAACTAGTGTACCTGTCACCACTTCATTGTCGGGGTTCACTTCAGAAGTAGTGATGACAAAATCTCTCCCTTGCTGCCTTGGAGGTTGTTGGTTGCCTCCGAAAACCCTTGGCTTTGGGCACTGATTTTCAATATTCCCTAGTTCTTTGCGGTTGTAGAAGTGAACAATGAATTGCAGTTAGAAAGGAGCATTTCTCACCTCTATTTCAGCCGCGGGGTTTTTTCTAGCTGGTAATAGCTAGGTTCCCTTCTCTTCCACACCTAAAGCATTTCTCATCCCCTTTAGGCAATTTCCGGGGTGCTTTTTTCTGCACCTTTGTCAAGTGGGGTGCTATATCTTCATAACACCATTGGATTTATCCATCGGACCACCAACATTGAAGTCCACCTTACACTTATTATCCCCATGATACCCCTGAGATTCTCTGAACTCCATTTTGACCTTGAGGGCACATTAGAAAATTTCCTCATAGTTGTCAAAGTCACAGATCTCCATCTCTTTCCACAAGCTAGCTTTCATCCCACCAAAGAAGCGGTTAACCTTTCATTCGAGGGTAACAAAAAATCCAAAAGCGTATAATGAAAGAATTGTGAAGTTTTCCTCATACACTCCAACAGATTCGTGGTAATTTTTTTGAGGGAAAGGAAGTCCCTTTCCATCTTAAGCCGGAGGGTGCACGGAAAATATTTATCGAAAAAACATCTTCCGGAAATCCTTCCATTCCAACACCTCGATCCTCTCCTTAGGATTCATATTTTTTATCAATGTCCACCACTGATCAGCTTCACCCTCCATATGATAAGAATCCAGGATAACCTTATCTTGTTCATAACATTGAAGTATAGAGAAGTTATTTTCAATGGAGTTGATCCATTGTTTAGCGATTGAGGGATCAGATGATCCATTAAAAGTAAGAGGCCTTTGTCTCATGAAGCTCTCGATAGTAACTTGTTATTTCATGGGGGGGGGGGTTGAATGTTCCTCTTGACCCATTTTTCTATTCAAATCTTGATTTAGATGAGATCTAAGCGTGATAAAGTTCGCGATTACCGATCCCATTGGATTGGGAATCTCTTTAGTACAGTCGTCACATTGATCATCACATCGGCTGTTAGCCCGAGTCCTCCTATTACCAGCCATTGGATGGAATAAAAGGAAAGTTAAGGGTAACACACCCTACCCAAATTGCTCGAAGGCCTTCATTTTATTTTATTATAGATAATCTCACTTTTAAGGGTTAAAGGGTAACCCGTGCATTACCCGTAGGCCCAAGGCACAAGGCCCGACATGACCCGCAATATATGACCCGAAGGCCGAGTGGCATAACATGCCCATACATGACCCATAGGCCCAGCCCAATAGAACTGTCCCTCCCCAGAATCTTGCATCATTGATCGCCTTAGCTCCCCACCTTTCATTGCTGATCGGCTAGAATTGCCCTGTACAAAGCTGCACCGTGCCTGGTCCCAATGGCACTACCATACCCTCTCATTCTTCTAATCCAGTTAGCTCTGAATTTGGTGGCTGCTACTCCCGTTACTCTGATCCTCTTCTGAGATATATTCTATGTGAACTGGTCTACTCTATGGTCTACGTGACCCGAAGGCCATATGTCCCGAAGGCCGTTGATGACCCGAAGGCCATGAAGACTCGTAAGCCCAAACCGATAGTCGGAAGGCCCAACTTGGGTGAATAGTTCCAGCTGCTACAGTACTGAATGGTGACTGCTACAGTACCCCAGAAATTCGCCTCCACTTGGTTTTGAACCCGGGTCTCTTGGATGCCAAGCAGGAGCCCTTACCACTCGGGTACGAGCTCATTGGCAAGTTAAGGGTAACACGTAAAGGGTAATACAAGGACAAAACTGATAAATTATAAATAAATTTTATTTTCTTAACATATGAATCTATTTTCTTCAGTCTATATTATCCATGATCTACTTTATAACATATATTCTAAGGGAATTCTTTTGTCCCTTAATAATGGTTCATACTAATCTTGTGAATTTTCCAAATCATATCCCCTTGGAGTGTCATAAACAAGAGTGCATCAAGGCCCTATTGACGTGCACCATTTCCTGTTTGAGTCTAGCTCAAAGTGGTGTTTTCGAGTATTACCCCTAGGATACATCTGTGCGAGAGCCACCTCTACTTGCTCTTATCCAGATAGGGAAGTTTTTTTCTTGATAAACCACTTACTCAATACTCACTAAAACATAGAGATGTTTTTATTATACATAGTCTTGTCCTTAAGTATTTTCTATGGTTTTCTAATCCTAATCCAAAAAATAACTAAACCTATCCTTTGATACCAACTATGACAACCACGCTTTTTATTACACAAATAAACATAATTTATTACATAAACATCACTTGATAAAACATAGAATATTCAGAGGTATAGTGTCTTTGGGGATTAGGACAGTTACATAACAACTTAAAACATGAAATAAAATATCTTTATTGAAAACCTCCTTTACAAGACCACTACATTCCCTCGTACCTAGCATTTCATGGGATAACCCGAGGACATGCATAAGAAAAGGGTGAGATATAAAGCCGAGTAAGGGAATAATCATGGAATCACATGATGAAGACAATACATGTTAGACAATAGGCATATCAATATAGAAAAAGAAAAGAATAAACATAAAGGCATGATAAATAATGATAATCATAACATGGAAATGTGGAAACAACACTTAACATGGAATTAGCATGAGCCAAAGCTCATTGCACGTGGAGCTTGAGTAAACCCTCATTGCACATGAAGCACAAGTAAACCCTAGTTTCAATTTAATTAGCATGAGTAAACACCCATTTCACATGACTTATCATGATACTATACTTTAACCTATTCATTGGAGCGCTATCATGCGCACCCTTCAAAAACATTTCATTTCATGCATAAGTGTACCACATGAATCATAAAACATTGAGTCATTCAACATAATAAATTATTCCATGATAAAAGAATGTGTAATATATACATGATACTCTTTAAATAATAAGTAAATGTTCATAAATGTGAATACCCTTGATAGAGAAATGGGCATGGTATTCACTACACAATGACTTTGGCTTGGAAAACCGTAGTGTAATTTTGGAAGCATAACGACATGACAAAAGAAATCATAATAATAATTGATGAGAGAGAAAAGGGTGTATCATCATATTTACATGACATGGACAGTAAGGGGGTCATATATATACATGTCCCAATAAATTTAATGTAATTTATATTCATGATATAAAGAAATTTCTTGAATGTAAATGAGGAGAGAGAAATTGCTTTCAAAATTTCTTCATAATAACAGGTGTACGTGGGAGACATTTAATGAGAGAGAAAGGGGTATAACATCATTCAGAAATAAATAGGGAAGTATTGGGGATGTGTTAAACCATACCCTAACATTTATAATTGAAATTAAAAGGCATAAGAATTTAAAGAATATTGGACAAAAATGAGAGAGGAAGAAAAACAGTTCCTTGGAAGTGTGCTTCCAAAGGCTTGAGAGAGGCTTGAGAGAGGATTCTTGGGAGCTTGGGGAACCTTGGTAGGATTATAAAAAGTGGAGGGAAGAGGTTGGACGAAATCCAAAGGCTTTGAGTGAGGAGGAAGTGGGATCTTGGGTGGGTTTATATAGGAAATGTGAGGGAATTCTTTATTATTTAGGTTTGGGACACCTCACAGTAAACTAATGCAAACCACAAACCATCCCATTGTTTTTTCTCATGGTTTTTTTGAAAAAGTAAGTGGCAAAAAATATTTTATAATTCCAAAGTCCTAACTTCTTAAAATATTGGGGTTGCTTATGTGGAGGTGAGTCACACTCCCAAGGAAAGCAATTTAAAAAGACAAAATGTTTAATAAGTCTTGAAGGGTCCATTAAATCATTGGAAAATAAATCAATAAAACCAAAAATGACATTATTTTAATGGTAAAACATATATTTTCCAAACATAAAGTTTATATTATTTTATTACATCACTATTGGGTCATTATGATGTCATTAAACACATTATATATTTAAACGGTATTAAATTTTTACCCAAAAATTTGACTGTCTTAGAAAATTATGAAAAATTCACCATTGGATAATTTTGACATCATTATTCCAAAAATAATATTCATTTTATCTAAATAATTTTATAAATATGTTAATTTGTTTACTTTTAAAATAAAAACTGACATTTATCGAAAATTCATGGGTTTTGTCAAAAATGGCTTTCAAACCTTAATAAAAATTACAATTGCATTCATAAAGTTATAAGATCATTTATATTTAATAAAAATTAATTTAATAATAATAATAATAATAATTTATTAAAATATTATATAATTTAAAAATCCATCAATTCATCAAAATAGATTTCTTATTTGAACATTAACTAAAAATTCTATTTGTGCTTTAAAAACTATTTCCAAGGTAACAATAATAAAATGAAAGTATATTCATTATTATATAAAAAAATAATGTAAATAAATATAGTACTAGGTTCTTGTTACATAACCCCTTATAACACCTTCATAAGACCAGAGAGTAAGGTGTGTAATGGTGACAGACTCTTGGGGTGGATCAGATAACATTTCTCATGTGGTAATCTCTATCAACTTCCACTTCTCTCATAGGTGGCCTCGCTCGAGCTTAACATATTCAATCCCGGCTTGGGCATGGTCAAGAGAAAATCCCAAAGACACAACCTCCTCTCTAAACTCTGACAAATGGGATTTGTATGGGGCACGTCTACTGGATGAGGCCATCACTTCCTCTGTCTGAGTAAATTAGATTTTTTAAAGCCCTATATTTATACTAATCATGTGATCACTATTCAATGGCTATATTAGCAATGATTAAAATTATTAAAAATACTTTAAAATCCAAAGAACATAAAACCAAATAAGTTTACATTTTATATAAAAATTTTACATAAAGAGACATTTAATTAGATCAAGAGGGATTTCCATTAATGAATGTTTTGGGTCGTTACATATAGTGCTATGTTTGACCATGTATGTTGAAAAAGCTTCAATATAGTGGTATGTAATCTTTTGAAGTGGTACAAAACAATTTACGTACAAGGATGGGTTGCTTCCTAGAATTTCCTAGTTTTTTAGTGTCCAAAATATGGAGGAAGGATAAATTTTTTAGAATGATAATTTTCCAAGGATACCTCATGAAAATATGGAAAATTCTTGTAATTCATGAATGTTTGGTGTCATGAATGTACAAATTTTTCAAAACAATGATTTATATGACTTCTTTATAAAAATATGGCGAAGTCATGGAATTAAAAAAGTTTAGTGTTTTGGGAAAGTTTCATGTTTTTGAAAAGTATGGTGTTTCAAAAAAGTTTGGTGTTGTGATGGTTTAGAGGTTCAAATAAGTATTCCTTGTAAAAGTTTGCTGAGCTAAGAAATAAAATGGTGGTATGTTATAATATTATGGGAAGTTTTTTGAATGGAAAATTTTCCTAATGTTTGAAAAATATGGGGAGTTTCACGAAAAATTATAAAGAGTTTCTCAAAGATGAAATGGAGATATTAAAAGTTTCATGAAGGGGAGAAAACTTCTAAAAATAGGAGACTACCCATATCATTTTAAGAAGATACACTTTTTAAAGATTTAAAGACTCTGAATTCATGAAATAGGTTTACTAAGTTTTTTATTGTGCAAAGTATTCATATGAACATATGTTTAGTGAGGAAAGGAATTGTGTCAATATGAAAAAGGAGTTTCATGAAGTTTTAAAAAAATTCGTTAAAATATATGAATTTTTTGAAAGACTATATGTTTTACAAAATTATAAAGTTTTATGAACATAATGAATGTTTCAAGAAAGTGGTGAAAAGGTTCCATGAATGTGTTAAGTTTCATGAAACATAAAGTTATTAGAACTTGTTTAAGACTTTAAAAAAGGAAGTTGGACTTCCTTTAAGACTAGTTCAACAGGGAAAGTGATGCGAGTACAATAGTGATATTCAAAACTAGTTTGTAAAAGAGAATAATGAAGATCAATGGTAACTAATCTGCACATAAACTATTATAAAATTAAGACAAGTACTATATTGTTATAAAATAATTATTTCATCCTAAAGAAATGAAAAAATAGAGAGGACAAAGGGAGTGACCCTTGAGTGGTAGTTTTCCAGAACATAAATCTTGTAACGAAAGTGAGCCTGGCATGGAGTGATCAAAGGAGAATCATTAAATTCACAAGACTAGTGAATTTTATTGGATTTGGGAAGATAGAAAAAAAATTGGTGTGTGATCCTTTGACATAGACCAGTGCGGGTGTACCACGTAAAATTCTTATGTCTTGTGTGATTTCTTGTCTAATATTTTCTAGGATGACAATCAGTTCATGTGGACTGAGGGATCATCAATCTTATCTGAATAACTCTAAGATAAGAATACCAGTTAATTTTATCATCACATGATAGGTGAACACAATGGTGACCCTACTGATAAGTGAGGCCAAAACCAGTTTGGACAAAGAGAGTTTCATTTTTATGATGGGAAATGTGAATGACTTTCATGTCCCGATTTAACCTATCTCAGAGAATATATTACTAAAGTCCCATCTTGGTCCAACAATTGGTATCAAAGGGATGGTTTCTATTATTGGATTTGATTTTACCTAAATTAATATGATTGAATTTTGGTGATGGAATATTTTATATCCATACAATATGGGAAAGGGAAATAATCATAGGAAGATTCAGAACAACAAAGTAATTCCATATAATAGAATAGTTATTAAGAAGTTTGTGATTGAGATAAAGGATCCCAATGGATCACAAACAGATTGTTTGGAAGAATCTGATTTCCTATCTACTTGTTTATACAATTAAAATGTAGGTCTATCTGAAGTTCATGATATTTTAAGAGATTTTGTAAATAATAATGATGATGAGAAATCAATATATTAAATGGTGGAAGTTATTCATGTATCTAAGGATCTTGATAATGAGATTAAGGAGAAAACATGGAGTTTATAAAGAGAATGAATATATAGAGATCCATGTTGTTGTTTTGAAAATTGAGGTTAAAAAATGGAAATCCTAAGTCAAAGACTAATTGATGGAGAGAAATATGAGGTAGAAAAATTATACTCAGGCCGTGGAATTGGAGGAGATGTATTTCAAATATAAATATTTTAATGATAGTTCTAAATACAATATCCTTAACTCAAATGAGGTTCAAAATTTGAGGGATAATAATGATGAATTGGTTGACAACATTGTGTATTTTTTTAAGGATAACCAAATGATGACACAAATAAATGTGGATCATAATGATGAAATTTTAAAAATCGGTGAAAAGATGAAGAGTCAAAGTGACTTAAATGATGAAAAATCACATTATTTTTAAAAATAGATGGCCACATAGAGGGAGATAAAATCTAGAATTATCCCTCTCAATGAAAAATTGGAAGAGCGATTAACATCTAGAATAGAAGCAAGTTCATTTTTGAGGATGATGACTTCTGAACTGAAGGAGAAGGATGTTAAGATCAAATATCTTGAAATAAGGTTGAAAACATCAAATTAGATGATGAAAATACCTCCTATAGTAGAATCTAAAATAGAAGCCCACAAATGTGAAACTCCAAATTCAACAAGTAATATGAATCACCATGCCAGACATGTATGAGTTGAATCTCATAAGAAGGTATCCACTAAGTGATACTACTGTGGAATCATGGGACATACAATGTGTGTCTACCTAGAAGACCATGGGCTTAAAGAAATTAGAGTGTATATTGCAACAACATCTCAATCATGGTGAAACTATAGGAGAAAGAGAACTGAAAGTGACTTAAGGAGTTCCACCATTCCCATGATTACTGAGAGGTTTTTTTACTAAAATAATGTTTTTTAATCTAGATATAAGATTTACCATTTTGGAGGAAACTAATAGAGCTCCTCCAAAAGTGAATCAGGTATGATCATCAGTTAACTCAAAATAGCCTAAATTTAAATAAAGAAAAAAATATGGAGGAAAAATAATGAAGCCTCTCCAAAAAATGATAACGGTGGATGAGCATGAAATAAAAAATACAACATGGGGGAAAACATATGAGGTGGATCTATTTCCTATTAAATATGAAATATGTAAAGATTTTTTATGTGGGGTTAGAAAATTTAATACTAGGAAATGTAAGAATAGAATGTCTGGAGTTCCCAAGAAAAGGTAAAATATTAGTTTGAAGAGAAGTTCCAAATAAAGCACTGAAAAAAGGAGTCATAAAAAGACAAGAAGAATATTTGGAAAATGGAAAGGATTATAAAATATTCTCATTTTAAATATGAATCCTTAAGAAATAAATTGGTCATGAAAGATGATAAATCAAGTGGGGGATAAATAGAGCTACAAAAAGGTGTGGATAAGAAAGATCCAATCATTAACATTTCAAGAGGTCTATATTGGTAAGAGTACCCAAGGAATAAGATTTTTTTAGTTTGGATATGATGAAAAGTAAATTAACATTACATTAAAGTGAAATTACAAAGAAAACATCCATAATTATGTTTTTATAAGTGAAATAACTCAAAGAATATTCTATTCTAGGAACCGAAGAATCTTTTCTCAAAGATTGATTAGGAAGAAGAAGAACTAGATGAGGTGATGACACTCATATTCCGAAATATGAAAAGGGTAAAAGGAAAGTCTGATACTAAAGGGTTTTTCCATCATGACCAGCTTCAATCCTCAACTCGAGGAAGTGAAACATCCCCTCATCACATGTGCTTAATTCCTATAAAATTTTATTGAAGTGTTTCTAGTTTTTGGAGAGATAAAATTAATGGAGAAGTTTCATCATGAGATGAAAAGTAAAAGAGATGAAAAGTGGTGTTTTGACATGCTCTATAGTTTCAAATGATTCAAATTAGTAAAAAAATATGTTTTTGATATTTGAAATTGTGACAAATGAGAAAAAAACAAAAATAAGAGTATTAACAATGAGTCACAATGATTAGAATGTGGAGTTAAAATTGGATAGTCAAATTGATGTCAAGTGGTATCAAGATCCGTGAAGCATTGATTACAAGAGTTTTTGATCTATCTGAGGTCAAATATTTATGATAGAAAAATGGGGAAACAGTAAATAATGAGCTTTCCTACTTTTTTTCTTATTTAACGTGTGAAATAATATGAATGTTCTTAGGATATCAAAGGCTTCTATTAATATCCTACTCTTAGGATTAATTTCAATTATATTTTTGGTGACAAAGTTGAAATTGTTAGGAGTTTTTATATGAAAATATTATAGATTTTATTCTTATATGATAATTAAAAAAAGTTTTTGGATGAGAGAAGAAATTAGTTTCAAATTATAGTTTTGGAAGTGATCTCGAAAGATGAAAAAGTGAGTCATAATTTCATTATTTTCAATTTATAAAGTTTAAAAGAATGGAATAATCCATAATATTAGAATCATAAGACGTACTAAGCCTATGATTTGTAGGTAAATCATTGAGTGGGAGATTATTAGAGACCAAAATGAATACAATGAATCCCTATAGGTCAAGGTTTCCAGCTGCAGGGGTGTCACGACGTTACATATAGATGTCACACCATGAAACCCATTTCCCTAACCCACATATGAGACTAGAGGGGTATTGGGAATGATATATAATCTGTATCCATCCCCCTCCCCATCACAAGGAATTTTTGTAGGGGGATGGGCAGTGAACACCCTGGTGGGAAGTGGTAGTGAGGGAGTACCCAAAGTAGAAAATATTGTGATGGAGGGTCATGCAGTCCCATTGTCAATCCTATAGTGATAATACTATAGTATCAGTGCTTTCTAATAAGATCATGCCACACCATAGAATAAAGAATACACTTAATATGTTTCATCACTTGATGGGTTTTACTCAGAGAAGTGAAGCCATGGTTAACTGAGTAGCAAAAGAGGATAATAGGGTAGACTCCCTGAGTAAATCCATACCATAGAAGAGGAATGATATTAATATGAGAGAATGTAGGTTGAGAATTGTTACCCTTTGGATCTAGTGAAATTGGGAGTGTTGTGAGTGGGTACCCTAGACCCAACTCCTTTATATACATCAATTACGTTTACATGTATGTTTTTTGATATATACTTGTGGTTATTCTTACCATAATAGTGCTGATACTTATTCATCCACTATTTATATAGTAATTTACTTAGATTTTATTTCATATCAAAATTTTACAACAATTATTAACTATAATGGGAACCTTTATATACTAGGATAGTAATATTAAACATATTTCCTATGGTTTAGATGAATCATATTCATGGGACACAGATGATATTTGAGTATCTGGTGTTGGTGGATCATAAGAATTGATAATTCTTCTCATCAAGTTTTGAATTGGTACTCTTGAGTAGATGAGATCATGAGGACTGAACCTACAATAGGAGCACCACATTTTTTAGGTGTCATTTGATGTATCTGTCTATGAACATGAGTTTTGTCTCTTGAATTGATATCATTACCAGATTTTACCTTCTTATCATGTACTTTTATGCAAGGTAAAAAATATGAAATTTAATCCATGCGGAGCTAGCTTATGTTTTGTGCGTCTTTGGTGGTATGGAATTGGTTTGAATGATAAAGATTTAAATTTTCACTTTCTAGTCGGGGAAGTGATATCTCATGGGTTCGGGTTGACCAAGATGATAGTACCTTAATTAAATCCATGGACATGGTAAAATAAGGTATGTTCATCTTGTAAGTTTTTTCAATATATAAAGTATTAAAAAGATGATGTCACAATTGATCATCCTTCATTATGAGATATCAAAAGACAAAGAGATTATATTACATAGAACATGTTCATAGGTGGTAGTCATAGCTATAACATACCTTATCTCATTAGGGGCCATGAAAGGTTGATATAATCGACTCTTGGTTAATGGGTTGGACTCAGTACTATAGCGATAAGGACCTAGAAGCTCAAAAACTAAGCGTATCAACATGTTTCACACATTCCAATGAATATAAGTTTATGATAAAGTGAGCCCCACTTGTAGGGGCCAATGAATATCTGAGTATGATCAATCACAGGTAAAATAATTTAATTATAATATTAATGTTTATAATGATGATGACTGAATTTATTTTTCAATGTATACAAAATTTATTTGATCATAAAAGTTAATTTGAGAAAATATAATTTTTTGAACGAACATAACATGTTCAAGGTTCCTTAAATTATTTAGGGGAGTTTATGTGATAAACTAATGTTTTCTTATAATGTAACTTGTTAATGTTTTACAATAATGTGATAAAATTTTTGTAACATTTATAACAAGTCTTATCAAGTAATAAGTGTGAATAAGTTTTTAAAATTAAGGTTAACACTTTCTAGGGACTAAATTATTATTTTAGAAAATATAACCTAGGTATAAAAGCTCATTTTAGACTCAATAATAATGATCTACACCATTTAGAAGAATTGAGATATATAAGCTCTTCCATACTCTCCTCTCAATATATTAGAGAGATAATATGAAGAAAGAACAAGGCTAGATCGATCATGCTTTCTTGATTGAGCCCATGTTCTTAATAAGATCAAGGAGATTCCATAAATCTCTTTGATTTTTAGTGCTAGTATTTGTGAATAATAGATCGACAATCTAAGAGTTTAGTTATACATGTCTAAAATATAGAGGATGATTATATTAGAATCTCTAAGCATGACATGCTGATGGTGTGTGAATCAAATAATTGACCTCAAAATAAAATGGTACATTTAAATATTTCATTCATTTTTTTCATGCTTAAATTGGACTGAACATGATCCTTTGAGAAATCAGTGTAAGGGGTCTAATGGATTCAGTATTTTTAACAATAATATGAATCCAAAATTTAGATTGTGCATTTTTCATGATTTCTTTTTCCCTCTATTTCATTCTATAATGTCCCCTTTTACAAGGAAGTGTTAGCCTCCATCTCTTCATTGAATTTCCATTCCCAAAGGTAAAACCCCTTTTCATTCCATATTTATAAATGTCAAATCTATAAAGGGGACATTTATCCCCATTAATTATACATTTATTAATTTATTCTTGCTGGGCCAACTGTTTCATTTATTTTTAAAGATTCATCAATATGTGTTTGGTAAAATCTGAGTTAGGGATTTTGTGGATGAAAATTTCTTAACATGAATTCAAACCCAAAAAAATTAAATTGTGATTTTTTCATGGTTCTGTTATGCCCCAAGTTTCATCAACAATATCTCCTGTAACCATAAAATATTTCCATTCATATATTTATTGAATGACCACACTCTATGTTGAAATCCCTTTTTATTCACCCTCTATATGATCTAGATCTATATAGGGAACATTTCTCCCTAATACCAATGTGCGGATTGGTTTCTATCTATAAAGACCAGTGCTGCATTTATTGTCAAAATTCATCAATATGTTTTTGGTGAGAAGTGGTGAATCTTGGATTATTTTTATGGACTCACTTGATGGAATTATATGTCATGTTTTAGAAATTACCCAATTTAAATGTGATTATTTTTATTCTATTATGAAATTTCAAAAGTCATGTGTCAATGATGAAACATTTTTTGTAACATGTTGAAGAAGAATGAAGGCCATGAAAATAAATATTTTCATAAGGATTATATGAATGTAATATTGAGAAGTGTTTTGGAATTTGTAGGTGAGAATGTTCTGATATAATATTATACACTTAGAATGTAATAGAGGTATTTTTTAAGGGTGTTTAATAAAAGACAACCAACTATTAAAAGCCACGTGACATAAATTGATCTCACACATGTGGCAGAAAAACCTAAACCATGTGGGAGTTTAGGTCCATGTATATTTCATGGAGGGATAGGATTTGGTGGATATTTATTGGTCTATAGAAGAATTCACTCAGCTAAGAGTACATGGGTAAGTGCAAGTGGGCCAACTCGGGGATGCATAACCCATGAGCACATGTGTGTAGTGTGTCTGAGAGAAGAACCAAGTGTCAGATCATGCAACATAAAAAGGGATGAGTTGTAATAAAAGGAAGAATTAGGTTGAATACATGGTCAATGTGGGGTAATGGAGCTATCATGCTGTTCTTCCCTCATTAAAAATACATACATAATGTGTGATGCATGATGCTGCTGATATGAGTTGTATGATCATTAAGGGAAGTCTTCTCATACCTCCGTCTTCCTTGAGGACTTCCATTATTTCTGAAAATATGCATGGAATTCCAATGATCAATCCCAATCTTTAAATTTTCAATGTATGTTCAACATATTGAGTTGATGAGGCTACAACATCACACATGAAATTATGTTTTCTCATGCAAGAAATTTTTTTAAAGGTTGAAAAATTGGTTGAGTGAAAAAATTTGAATTTGTAAATAAAGAATGGATAAATTAAGAACGTGATTCTTATACCATACATGTAAGAAGAGATAATTTCATACTTTTATAAGACGATTCACCATATTTAGAAATGTAATATTATTTATGTACCAAATATATTATTGTTTTGAATATGTGTGACATGAAATTTATTTTTGGAGCCTTTATGTGGTATGAAAGTTGGATCAAAGGCAGTGAGGATCACCTAGAAATAAGGAAACACCGATCCAATGAGGGTTTTTAACAATAATTTGAGAATCACTCATATTTTACAGTGAAACAGAGCATCTGTGTAGCCACTATTTCTTGATAATGAGTTTTCGAAAAAAATTTCATGCATGACGAAGAAGAGGTGCTTCCGGGGCTCTTTTTACTTGTGTCTAACACACTCAAAGGATTCACAAAGATCTTGTTTTAATGATCATGTCATGTTTATGAAAAAATATTTGAGACATTGTGATATAGTGTCACCCACAATATGCCTTGTGAAGCATAAATTCCGAACAGAAGAAAAGTGAAATCTTCATACATACTATTTTCTTGAAGTAATCTTGTAACGAAGTGGATAGTGCATACATAAATTGTGTGAAGAAGATAGAAATATTTAACTTGTATGAAGGATAGTGAAGTGTATTTGTGAGGCTTTCATGAAGAATAATAGTTCATTCACACCCATTGAGGTTTGTTTAAATAAGATAGATAATTTCATAATGAAGGTAGTGCATGCATACATGAACTTGTGCGATAGTGTCACCCAAAATATGTCTTGTGAAGAATAAATTGTGCACATAAGAAAAGTGACATCTTCATACATACTATTTTCTTGAAGGAATCATGGGAAGAAGTGGATAGTTCACAACTAACTTGTGTGAAGAAGATAGAAATATTTCACTTTTATGGGGGATAGTGAAGTGTATTTGTGAGGCTTGCATGAAGAATAATAGTGCCTTCACACCCATTCAGTTTTTTTAAAGAAGATAGATAATTTCATGATGAAGGTAGTGCATGAATACATGAACTTGTGAATGCATAATCAATTGAATACCACCAAAGGCAGTCTAAATTAAGGATAATAAAAAGAAATTTATAAAATTTAAATAGATATCACATGAAATAATAAACCAATATTATTGTGTGATAGGGTTTATGAACACCATGAAATGTATTCTACATGCATAATGTGTAGTTTAATGAATTTAGTTAATAATAAAAGAAGACATAGTATGAGGCTGTGCATGATTTTTCTTTCATAGAATAATGATGAATAGTTTGTTTTCATTTCTTGAACCCTTATAATTGAAGTTGGGTATTAATCTAGATAATAAATAATATATATCTGAGAATAGTTGTATTGAGAAAACAAACCAAGTATAGGTGATCTGATTTAATTGAGATATTTTGACTGAATGATCCAGTTTATGTTAAATATACTTGAATTGGTGGACGACCAAGTCAAATTTTGGGAGATTAAATATCAATATATCACCAGGTAGTAGATCAATAATTCAATAAAGTTGGAGTTTTCTAGTTCGTTTTGGGAGTAGGTGAATTATTCTGGTTGGTTCTAGAAGAAGATAGAGTGTCTCTATTAGACCCAGAATAAGAAGTATTTAGGATGGATCTATAAGAAGTAGGATTCTCTCAGTTGGAACGAGAGTAGAAGAAGACTCCTATGTAGATTCAGGAACAGACAAACATAGATTCTAGTAACACTTTGGGATACAATATAAAGAACCTTTTATGTGGATTTAGGAGATATATAATGCGAGTCGATATCAAAAATTTTAATTTCAATAATATTATAGTGGAGAGTCCATATTGAAGTGAATAACCAACATGGTAAGGAGTATGTTTTTTTACCAAACTTTTAAATCCTTATGTTTGAGCCTTTTTTTACTACATAATTTAGTGTAAGGCTAAGATATAAAAAAAGAGTGGATCAAGGATTTAACTAAACATATAGGTATAATTTAAAAGAAAAATTTTGTAAAAATTAAATGGATCACTAATTCACCCCTCCCTCACTCAGTGATCTCACATTAATGCAAGCACTACAAGTGGCATCTAATCAAAGGTTTCCTCTGAAGCACAAAATAGACTACTGAATATGGAAAGAATGAATTCCATAAATATTATAAGTGTTTCCATTTTCAATGGTGATAAGTATCATGGTTTGAGAAATAAGATGATACTGCATCTACTATCACTTGGGTTTATTGTGAGAGATATAGCTATACTGTGATTTCCAATCTACTATAGGAATGATTCCATGTCATTTATAGATAAGAGGAACTTGGATATGGATGGAATGTCTCAAAATAAAATATTTATGGATTTGTAAAAAATTTATTAACTAATGTTATGGGTCTCTAAAACACCAAGGAAATTTGGGATAAAATGAGAAGAAATTATGATGGAAATCTTAATGTCAAATAATATAAGTTGAAAATCAAGATTAGAGGATATAAAATACATAGAAATTGGTGATGATGAAAGTGTCAATGGATAATTTACAATATTAAAAAATATTTTTAATAACATGTGATGTTTTTGAGAATAGTTGGATGACTCATCTATTGTGAAGAAGGTGATGAGAAAATTTCTAGATAAATTTGATCCAGATTTTTTTACACTATAAAATTGTAAAGATAAATAACTAGATGTACTTCATAATATTCTCATTACATATGAAATAAAAAAATGATATCATTTAATAAGAAATTAAAAGATGATATGGCCTTTGAATCCAAGATATAATGGAAAGATAAAGTTGAAGAAGAACAAGAATCATGTGATTCTAAGGATGAAGGAAATTTAGAGGAATTCAAACAAATAAGGGTTTTATTTTCATGAATTTATTACAGGTATAGATGAAGAAAAAGAAAATACATTACTAAAGATATTAAACTATCATGGATTTTGAAATTTTTCATATGAATTTCCATAGAGGAATTCTAATATCACCAAGACTAAGGAAAAAGAATACTCATCCCAGAAAAAAATATAAGAAGTATATAGAAGGTGACTATGAGAAGAAGAATAAGAAGTTATAAAAGATAAATTGAATAATTATGATGAGATGTAAACTTAATGAATCTTAATCATCAATATGTGGTATATATTTTGAATGACCTTCGATAAATCAGGTGTGATTAATATGATAATACAGAATAGGTAGAGACAAATTTGAATGTTCCAAAGGTAAAGAGATAATTGAGCTATAATGGTTTATAAAATATAATATAAAATCTTCTCTTGAGAATTACCTGATGATTAATAACGAGAAAAGAAAAATAATAAAGGTTAATTAAAAACATGTCAATAAAAAAGAGACCCATCCTAATCAGATAAGGGAATATATGAAGAAAGTATCTGATCTAGAAAGTAAAATAATAAATTATGAATAAAATTCAACAATGAGATAATAATTCAATAAATATTAAACTTCATTCATTTAAGATAGAAAAAAATAATTTAAATATAGATAAACTGGAAAATGTAGTGAATAATCATGAATAAAGACTTCTTGATAAAGAGAAAGAATTATCTGAGATACAATCTATATTCAATTTAGTGAAAAGTGATTTAAAGGAGTTTAAATAATATTTCACCAAATCTATAGAGAATAAGGTTGAATATTCAAAATAATATTCGAATAATGGTCTATAAAAAATTTGATTCTATACCTAATTAATCTCAATGTACACTTTGTAATTATAAAAATGCAGACCTAAAAAATAATAATGAATTTGGTTGGATCAAAAGAAAAAATGAGAAAAATATTATATAAATGAATAAAGGAATGAAGGAATAATTTATATAGTTTTTTTTCTCCCAAGAAGAAACTACAACAGTCTATGAAAAGGAAAAAACAACACTCTTTAGAGTAGAACTGCTATTGGTATGGAAGATCAAGGATCATAGGCTAATGTTAGTGTTTTAGAGTGTTTGTATATAAATCTTATTCATGTAATATAATATGTATTTTCTAAGAATGATACAAGAATCAAGGAGGCTTCAATGAGAATATGAGGAAAAAAGTACTAGATAAAACAACCTATAAATAGATCTTCACCACAACTATCTAAATAAATTTTTTCATATTACAGAAGAAGTTTGTTCTTGATTCAGTTTGGAAGGCCACAAGGATGAGGTATGCATGACAATGATGGAAAGATAGGTTCTATATACTATTTAAGGGATAAAGCTTCAAAATAAAACCAGTGGAAAGTCATGTAGAGTTTTTTAGAAGACTGGGAATGTCAATAAATATTTCCAAGTTGTTTGGAATAACCAATTTAAGTTAGATAAATAATTGGAGGAAGATAAAAATATTGACAAATTTAAAGGAAATAATGTTATCTCATTAAATGATGGGAATGATGATGAGATGTTATCCATAATTGGAAACTTGAAAATACTGAAAAATGAGTTTGAAAAATGTATTAAACAAAAATAATAAGTTCCAGGGAATATAGAAGATACTCAAAAATAAGAGAATAAAATGAAAAATAATATTCCCAAGAAATATTCCCATGCTAATATTGTTAGAAAAAAAAAATCTTAGATTAAAAGTATGATCTTAGTATGAGTTTTATCTGATAAACTAAGAGGTCCATCCTTATTACCAATTATTTTAGGTGTTTTTAAATATCAATTTGGGTAATTAAAGGTGATGTTTGAGGTCATCAAACCTAGATAAAATTAAGATATTAATGGGGAGAAATTTTGATAAGAATCTATCATTTTACTAATTTTTTGTGAATTTGGGGATTCTGGATAGATATCAAACCAGAAGGTTGAGGTATTCCAATCAAACATTCATCCTTTATTCTATGTGTTATTAATTATATCAAGTAATATGGAGTGCTTGGTTGATAACAAGATGACACAAAGTGGGATTTATTTCTTTTCATTTGAATTTTCTAATATTTTTATTGAAGTGTGTGTAGGATTTGTCATTTTATTGAAAACTCTATTTATTGGAAACCCCTTAAAAGATACTTGTGAATTTTTGAGCTTGATTTCACAGTAATGGTATTTTAGGTAAATATTAGACATCCTTAGTTATATCTCTCTTAGTTTTGACATTGGGATATCCCACATATGTAACACACAAAAATTCTAAAGTAAAACATTGTATTTGATAGTGTGTATGACAGGAATCACCAAGAATGTGAGGGATTATAATATCCCAATAATTTATAGCTTTTTTATTATTTTAATACATTTAATATATTTTATATATAGGCTCCAAGAGAAGAAGAAGCATGCGATATGTGGTTACCAACTTTAGTTTCTCCATAATCAATGTTCTATCCCAGATATATACGATGACGAATGCCATGATCCACAAAATTGAGTTAAATAAATAGATAAAGAATAATTATATTGGAACTGATAGATAGGTTATCAACACAAATTGTCTATAATTTTAAACAATTAGAATAAGAATTATTTCTAAGGAATTATTTCTTAGTTGATGTATCTATTGATAGATCTATAGTGAAATATCATTTCATTATAGAAACCTCACACAGATTTCCTCTAGCAGTGATCCACACGTGTTCCATGAATCTCTAGATTTCACTAAAAGAGTCTTTGGGTTCTAGTAGGAAAGATCATTGCACTCACATCATCCACCTTTGACCACCTCAAGAACCACTTCTACAACATTCTAATTGATCTGGTGTAGGATTATTGCTCTCTATTCTTGAGAGTGTTCTTAGAGAATAGAGCTCTCTTAGATTGAGTCGTTTTCTCCAAATCCATTGTGCACAATTGAATTGGATTTTAAGAAAATAACATAGTTGAGTATATCTATTATTGGGTTAAAATAATATAATTCCACAAATGACCTTAATTATTATTTAATCCTAGAAAAACTCCATGTCAAATAATTAATTTAATATTATTATTTATCAACAAGCTCTAAAATTTTGAATTATAATTAAATATTATTTAATTAAATAATATTTATTATTTATTATTTCTCATAAAACAATTAAAATTGACCCACTATTCCTCCACAATATTTAGTGGTCCTTGAATAATTTATTTTTATTTATTAAATAAAAATTATTGCATTATTCACCAAAAAATAAATAAATATTAAATTCATTAAATGGAAAATAAATATTTAATAAATATTCAACTCATAATTTATTCTCTCAAATAACTAGTGAAATAATATCTATAGTCAATAATACATGAATAATTTTTAAACCACATATGGGAATAATATTTAACAACATGTTAAATAATTAATAATAATATATTATTTAACTGAGATTCTTGGATACACTTATCGTGTAACCCTTTAGGCCTCTTTTACATTGGCATTAAAAAGTGGCATAAAGTCCAAGGTTAGTGTTTAAAAACAAGACAAGTCACCCATAGAGAAAGATGTTAATGCCACAATGACATGTCACCTCATATGAACTCTTACTATGTAATATAATCTCTTTATCACAATATATCTAATCGAGTAGGTTTCATGCTAGTTCCATCAACCTATATTCTTGATATCTCTTTCTTTGAATTTCTAGAAATAGAACTTACTTATAGATTACCATGGCTATGTATTTATTTATTCTATATCATTTCCATCAAAGGGAATGAGATGTTAACTCTCATTAATGAATATAAGGGATAAATCATTTCTTATATTATTCATTAGTGCAATATTACTCGTGACACACCCAATGTATCTTACCTCATCGCGAACATCTGCCATCATAGTTTTCATCAATACATTAAAGTACCTGACACATAATATCCATTAATAATAATATTAAAATCCAATTACCAATACACATATCTGTATATAGAAATATCCAATGACATATAGAAATGTGGATTTCCTAATATAAAGTCTTGTTCTCATAATATCCATACTAGAAATTACCAAGGGTGTACACCCTGACAAGGTGCCTCAACGTCCTATGAGTTACCACCCCTGATAGCCTGTATCATTTGTGTCCCTGAAAATATATTTTCTGACTATAGAACATATATATTTAATAATAATTTTTTATCACATTTGGATTCTCATCATAGCAGGTATCTACTATGACCTTTTAGTGCAACAGATACTTTTAGGCCATTATCACATAGTTTTCATGCAAAAGAACAATCATGATGTGATAAGTAGTTTATTAATATTCAAAAAAATGTATACATTTTTATCATAAAGTGAACAAGAATTTGGTTATAGTGAACCAAATCCAACAATTTATATATTTCAATTCATGCCACACCAATTTATGTCTTGCTATGTACAAGTCTTGATGTTGTGTTTTCATTAAGCATGTTGGGAAGATATCAAAATAATCCATCAGTGATGGATTGGGAAGATATAAAAACTATTCTAAAGTACTTGAGATGTATAAAGGACATGTTCGTGGTGAATGGAGGATGTGAGGAGCTAGTCTCAAGAAGATACACTAATTCTAGTTTCAAAATAGACCATGATGATCTAAAATCGTAGTCAGGCCGTGTGTGTTTTCTTGAATGTTGGTTAAGTGAGGTTGAATAGCTTAAAGTACTCTGTGGTTACCGATTCTACAGTAGAATCTGAGTATATAGTGGATTTTGATGAAACTAAGGAAGTTTTTTGGCTATGTATATTTTCATTCCAAGATTGTATTTTTACCTAGTAGTGCATTCAAAATTATAGTATAATATGATTTTTGTACACCAATTAGAATGGGCATTTCCATGTTTTGTGTGTTTGATTCATTGTCAACCCTATCACTATTAACCTTGGTGATTTGGTGTGTTTGATATGGTGTTTAAATTGACATGGTGTGGTGAAGCACATTAGATTTTATATTCATAATGTTAACGACAATAAGAGTTGGTGATGTTCTCGAGAGGGGGAAAGTGGAAGATTCTATGATGTAATGTGTAATCCTGAAATGTTGATCATGATAATACTAATACATGGTTTGAATATATCAAATAAATATGAGCACCGATATAAAGATGAATTATGAGAAGTTCATTTTTGGAGTTTTGGTGATATTATTGAGAAATCGAGAATTTTTTTTCTTTATTTGGTCTTTTTAATATGAATTTGAGCCTAAAAATTAAAATTGAACTTTTTTTCATACATCCGAGGCACCCCAGGTTCCAACAATTGGTATCAAAGGAAATTTTAAATATTTAAGTCTAAAACTACAAAATTTCAATTAAATTTGATATGATTTGGAAGGAGTGTTACAATACAATCACAATTAAACTAACAGTGTATTGATATGAGTTTATTTCTTCAAGATATATCTAACTGAAGATCGATGGCTTTAGTATATAAATTATATTGAGATTTATAAGATTAATTTTTTTTCACTTTAATGGATATTGATGTGATAAATTTTTAGTCGGAGCATGATGAGAGCATATTTTATATTCACTAGAGATAATAGAAACTGTCTAGGTAGTCCCTTGGAAATAGAATATTGCTATGAAATATTAATTCCTAAACTATTTTTTTAGAAAAATGGGTGGTGGATTATCATTCCAAATGGAAGGATAATTTTTGTTTAAAAAATTAAAACGTTTTCACCACACACAAATGGGTGTGGGCATATTATCCCTCCCCATTTTTGTGGATACGTATGGTTTGACAACTCATTAATTTAGTGGATCCATCTTATATATTATATAAATTATATTCTACAATATATTTTCTATATTTTTTATATATTACCCTAAATTGGATGTCCCATCTTGACTTTGGCAGGACTAATTCAGTTTGGGTCTGACCAGCCTGACCCATCAACCCCATCATAAGCCCTAAATTAATGTCTATGGATATTCTTTAGATCCATATAATCCTAAAAATAAAAAAAAATTAAAAAATAAAATTATATTTATTTTAATAAAATTATTTTAAAAGCCACTTGAAATATAGATAATTAATACAAAATTATTTTAATTCATGTTAATGCTATAAGAATATGATCGAGTTGAATTTTAGAAAATTAATTTTTTCTTATTCAATATAATTTCATTTTGACTATTTGTGAGAAGAGACCAACCCGTGCATATTTGGTTTATTATTTACTTAATTTAATTATTTAATTTAAGTTTAAAAATGTAATAATTATTTTATTTTGATGATCAGTACATTTTACCCCCATATTTAATTTATATTAGGGTTTACATGTCGAAATTTAAGTAATAAAATGTAATTTCATATCCCAAGTTTCCCTCACCTGCATATGAGTACATGGTATAAATTTTGGGCGAGTTTATGGAAAAGTGGTTCGAGTAAAGTGTTGGTGTAAACTAAATAAGTAAAGTACATGGCAGTTGCAGGTTTTGTAATTCAAGTTAGGTATTGACTTAAGAAATTTACCTAGGGTCTTATATAATCCATTATTCTATTTATGGATTAACTAATATAGTTTATATATCATGATCACATCATTTTTTATTTATTTTATCCTATGAGTTATTTATTATCTTGTGAATTTCTATATATTACATGTGTTCACACAGTGTAATAATAAACAAGAATGCACCGAGAAAATGAACATCTACAGTAGATGTTGTCTATTTAATGAATGGTTAATTTTTTAGTGAGATCACATAGGACAAATATTTGAAACAAAAAATTATTTTATTCACTAAGATAAATTAGCGAATACATCAAAGAAAATATCAAGTCATTAAATGCCTTATAATGCTAGAATTTGGGCACAAAATATTGTTTGAGGATCTTGTAATCCCTATTTGAGGGTGCCTCTTACCATTATAGAGTTTTAATGAGAGTGGTGGGTTGATTTAACTATAGTTGGTAGAAAAATATTAGACACAACTACCTTGTTTAAAATTTAGAGGAAAATCATTGAGCAATGAAAATTTATTCTTTGTGGGAGATAAGACTCCACTCAATATACTAAAGAGTTGAGACTTAATGTGGTTGGCCAGTAAAAAGACCATCTTAGACTCTCGGAGTAGTGTCGATGCCATAACTCGGTCTATGAAGAGAGGTTTAGGGATCCTTGCCAATATAATATTCAAGAAAAAGAGTATTTCGAATCTAGTTTATGAGTGTTACTAGGATTTGATAAAATAATTGGAGACATTTCAAAATTTCTATTTTAAAATGTCTATTGGTAATCAATCTAACGTACTAATCTAATAAATTTACTTATTGTAGATCAAATGGAAGCCTTCACTAATTCAATTTCATTGCGATCAATATTGGATAATGAGAATATCATGATCACCTATAACCTCCAAGAGTGGTTTAGGTGCATACACATTATACTTCACCAAGAGAGGAATCTATTGAGACCTAGTTTTGAATTTTTTGTCAATGTTGTGTTAATATGTGCATGATGTGTTTATGGTAAAGTGGTGATTCTTGGATAATTGTTTTGGATTCAGGTTATGACATTAGATTTCATTATTTAATAATTATCCTTTTAAATGTGATGATTACTTAAGTGATATTAATTTACAAAGACATTTAATGCTTACGAAAATATAAGACCATGAAAATGTTTATGTGCATGAGAAATGAAGGGTTTCCAAGAAAAAATAAATTAATATCAGGATCAAAGTTAAGAAGGACATGGAATATATATATATATATATTGATGAATTTGTTAAGAAGAGAAGATGAGATGTTAGATGGGAAATTTATGAGAATTATATTACATTTGGTTTTATATTTGGCCAATTAATTTTTCAAACATCAACAAAAAAATAAGGCCATCCAACTAGCTTGTAGAGTGACATAGGTGAAGCCACAATGGAGGTGGGAACAAGAGTCGACCATAGCATGGTAAGAGATGACTAGGGTGAACTATTTTTTGAGTAGGCTAGTATACGAACATGGATGTTCACTAAAAAATATTAGTTGTTCCACCATGTAAGGAGGCACAAAGGAGGAGGATTCGACATGGGTCTATGCCATCTAGGGTTCAGGAGTGAACCTCAACACTCGTAGCTAGCTAGAGAATGGGAAGAGATTTAATAAAAAGAAGATCTCAAATAAGGAGAAATTATATGTGGGATCATTATGAGCCAAAAACTGTATAACATTTAAAAATATAGAAATAAGTAGATCCATGTGATCAGTTTTATGTGGACTTCCTGATCATATAGTAAGCATCAACCTCATCATGCTAAATTCTTTCTCAATATTTACTGGTTTAATATCAAGAATTTTTTTCATCTTGCAAACACCAGATAAAATTTAAGCTCATACACATTAAAAATTTGTTGCATCAACTTCATGTGATCCAACTAAGATCTAAGTATACGTTAAAAATGTGTTTCATGAACTTCCATGCATAAAAAGAATAAAATCAAGTAAGATGTCACCTATGATAAAGCTAAGATTTAGAATTATAATCTTAAAGGCATGAATAGTATCGAAGAAAAATGCACATGCTTGAAATTACAATTTTCGTACATGTAGGATCGAATGAGAGAATTTATAATTCCATGTATAGTGAGATAAGTCTAAGAAACTGATGCATGTGAGATTTATGAATGATGTATGAAATGACGAGGATACCTAATGCTTAAATATATGCATGAAGAATTTTTCCCAAATATTTTAGGAATTTTGATGAGGAAAGGAAAAGATATGAAACCATTGGGTATTTTAATGAGTTTCAGTGTATTTAATATCTATGTGAAGAAGAAACATTGAGCACCTAAAACTTTTGGGAATTTAAAGATGGAAATTCAAATATTTAATTTTTTTTTGATGAGGTTAGATTCATAATACCCAAAACAACTTCAAGTATTCAATATTTAAGAGTAGGAAAGTGAATACACATAAAATATTCAAGTATTCAATGTGAATAAAGAATATAATACCCAAACAACTAGAAGAGATTTATATTTTAATGAAGAATAAATGAGTTGGTTATAAACTCATTTAATTGATGAAATAAATGAGATATTATCTACACACAATTATTTTTTTATTATGAATAAATTTGTGTATATAGGTGATTAAGAATAATTGGGGAAAATATTGGGATACCTTGCATCCATTGTGTAAAAAGTATTTTGAGAATACCTAATACATCCAAGTATCAAAGATAGACGGAGAAGTCCTAGATCAGTGGGGATTATATTTGTTAGTTGCTTCTGAATATCTTGAATGAGTCTTAAGAATAGTAGTGCTGAAGTTGTTAAGGGATTACACAAGTAATGTGGAATCTAGATTTCTTATGGAGGAAGACTATCTATAAAAATGATCTTTTTACCTCTAGATTAACATTAAAGAGGAAGATTTTAGCTGGCATGTATAACCAAATAATGGAGGCATGTGATTGGTATTTCTAGCCAGTTAGAGAATAAGAGAAGTTGTGGTGTCTAATCAAATCTAGAAATATGTAATTGGGGTGTCTAGCTAGTTTTTTTTTTCACTTGTGGAGATAGTTAATAGAACCCATATTGGGGTGTCTAACCAACTTGACAAGGAGAATTCCTTTAGGCTGAACCTTGTAAATACATTGTGAGTCAATCTCTTATTTTACTAATCTATATAAATTGATATTGGGTGATTATATTAAGTGGAACAATAACTTTAAACAGTTCAAGAGGTTTAATTTAAAATGTGATAAAATTCAAAAAATGAGGGTACCATTGATTCACCCCCCTCTCAGTGGAATATAGCTGTTCCTTGGACCTTATAATTGCTATTATAGGGGACCAACTCTAAAGATCCATGTTTTTTTGAAGATGGATTTTGATAATGATTTCAATGAGCTCATTGCCCTTATTTCAAAAAGGTTAATAATGGGTAAATTGAAGAAGGAATATATATAATAAGAAATTAATCATCTTTAATTTAATGAGAAAAGGAACAATAATAATGAGACAGATAAGGAAGAACCCTACATTATTGTGATTAAGAATCACAATCTAAGATAAGTAGAACAAGAGAATTTTATCATTGATCTCAAGGGTTAATTAGAAGAAATTGAGGAAGAGTTGTTTGAGATAAAATCCATATGTGTCATAGTTTAGTGTGAGATGAATAAAGAAAAACTAGACTTCAACAAATCAGTGGGGGTTAATATAGAATCTTCACAAGACAGATAGATGAAGGGTTCCAATAACCTAGTAAAACATGATACTCAAAAAAGATTTTATGTATCTAAAAATTTTGGTCTTAAAGATAAATAGGTACATGTTTAGTCTAAGAAAGAGATTAAGAGAAACTCTTCCCCATCAAAGGAATAAAGTGATAGGTTGGTATGGAGTATTAAATACTACTCTATACCAATATTAAGATCGCAATAGCACTGAATATGCACAATATACAAGATGGGGGGGGGGGTGAATTATATACTTTAAAAAATTTCTTAAGGAAATTTTGTATAAAAAAAATTCACAACACACTAATAAAAAATCACCTTCTTATAGAAATATAAAGTTCATAAGTATAAAGCTTAAGAATATTTTCTAACAAAGATATTCTACCATAAGGCTTATATAATCTCTTATAATCAGATATAAAAGTTGGAAAGTTTATACAAAAAAGAAAACTTCCTAACTTTAACAAAGCAGTGGAAATTTATAATCTTCTTTTAACCTAAAGAGGAGGGTTCCAACAACCATGGATAAAGGTACCTTGTTCTATACTTACCAAAAAGTCTTTCTTACCCAAACCCGAGTAAGCCCTCAATATTATGATCGGTATCTGTCTTGCTATCCCCACAAGCCCTCGATTTGTAAGGAAATCGACACATATGAATTCTCAACCCGAAGTATCTGATTTTAAGGAAATCACACCTCTGTACAAAGCAAGTCTGCATGAAGAAAAGTTTGAAAAAGTTGTTCAAACTTTCTACATGAATTCTGAGAGTTTATAAGAGCCTATCACTCTATAGAAATTTACTTTTAAAGATATTAACTCTAAAATGAAAGCGTGTGAACTCATGAATAGGTGAACTGTTGAGCTGGTGTACTGGTGTACTGGTGTACTGGTGAAATTCTATGGATCTCATCATCTAAAGTCCTATTTATAGCTTTTAAAATTCTACCAGTCAGTTCTACTCTAACGTTCGTATTTCCTTAAATTTCGGATGGACCTAGACATGTGGAAAACATACAACTGTTAATTTATAATAGAAACAATGACATTGTTTTATATAACTAACCATGAATATAAAGATCTTACACCTTGAGTGTAAGGAACTTGGAATCTGATAAAAATTGAAATGATATGAAATAAATTAAGTTGTTCAGAATTCTAAGGAAATAAAGCTTTGAATAATATATTCTGTAATTATAATTTTCTGAATGGATTTTCATGAAATTAGTACATGTAAAGTGTAAGAAAATATTTTATGAAAACTTGGTTTTACAAATTTTGGTACTGGTATCATGATTTATGGCATGACAGAAAATAACCGGTATCAGATTATAGAATACAGTGTATAAAGAAATTCTCAGTATTATTTTCTTATTCTCCGGTATCGGTATCATAAGAAACAGTATCACTATCTCTAAAAAAATGGTATTAAGAAAATATTCTTTAGAAATGCAGAATGGAAATTGACGGTATGGAAAAAAATATAAAGATTTCGGTATTGGGAATTCCGGTATTAGTATGAAAAATATTTCTTAAGGAACTTCAGTACTGATAACCAAGAATTTGGTGTTTAAGAAATTTAGAAAATCAAAAAACTATAAATCTAAGTATAAGAAAAAAAAATATGATACCAGATTTCATTATAGATGGAAATCAGTATCGTAGTGAAAACAGAGAATGAGAAATAGTGTCTCAAATAATTCCGATATGGTATAACCATGATCCAAAAATTCGGAACCTTAATAACTTTTCTAGTATGGTAAAATAGATTTCTAAAAACCTTATTAATAAATAAAAAAATTAACTCAAAAGTATAAGGAAATTTTGGTTATAAGGAAATTTATGTAAGTGTAAGGAAGATTATGGAAGTGTAGGGAAAATATATTTATGAAGAACTTTTTTGTGATTTTCAAAACAAAAGTTTAAGGAATGGAGAGGTCTTGTAGACCAAACAACCTCCCCCTTTCTGGAAAGCAAAAATAACTTTGAAAAATTTGACAAAGGAAAGAAATAAATAGTTAATGTTATAAATACTTAGCTCCCCATTAAGTGTATGAATTATGGTAAATTATTATTCTCTTATGTAGATGATCTTAGAGTACTGAAATCACCCCCTCAGATATATATTCTTCTATTTAGAAAGGCTCCCCCTTAGATTTAAAACTCTTCCTTATAGACGAATGTTAGGAAATTTATTTTTCCTTAGATTTTACTCTACGTAAATTCTTCCTTTACAAATTTTTCTTCCTTTAACTTCTCCCTTGGATGGAATTCTCCCCCTTTATGATTTTAAAAATGGAATGGAGAGAGACCTATAAGGTTAGAAAGAAATATACATGTGAAAAAATATAAAAAGTATTTGTAATGACTTTTTCATTATGTTTTACATGAAAGGAAATACAAAAAAAATTCGGCATTGGATAAGAAATGTATCAAACCTCCTTCTTCTTCTATAAAAAATGATTTTTCACCATGGAATTTATATTTTTCACTTATTTTTGATCTTCTTGAAGCCTATTTATCAAGGTATCTTGCTCAGCTATGTTCCTTTCCAAATCATGGATACAGAATTCTTGAGACCGATTCTTATATACAAGAACTTTGATCACTTCTTCTTGTGAAACTGATTTCTTCACCAGACCAGTAGATATCCCTTTCTAAAAATTGACAACTTCAGCTATTGTATTCATTTGATCAAGATGATTTTTTCCTTTATTTTACCTCGTAGCTAACTCTCTTGAAAAATTCTATGTGAAAGAAGTCCGGACTTTGGACTAGTCATTAGCTAAATAATCGAACTCTCCCTTTGATGATTCCATGAAGTCTGAAAATTGTAAATCTTTATCTGATAAGGATTTGTTTTGGATCATCACTTTGGGAAATGAAACTTTTTGAGCTTTTTAGTCAATGAGAAGATTATTATGATTGTATTATCCTTTCATAACTATGTCCATCAGCATAGATATTGAATCCTTCTTTTGATTTAAGGTTTCATACATCATTTGGCTCCGGGAATATATGTTAGCAAGTACCGGAATGACACTTACTAATTTCCTTAATGAACTTTTTACGAAGTCATAACCCATAGATGACAAGGATTCAGAGTCAGATTCTTATTTATTGACCTTCAGGGTAGAGGATTCCAGATTCTCAAGATTTTTAGGAGAGTTGGCATCAGAAGGAGTAGCTATAATGGTCTTCCCTTTATCAAATTTCAGCCCCATAGAGGGTTTGGAACCCTGATGGACTTCCTCATTTTCTATAGACTCATTATCTCTGGGTCCTCCTTGAATCTCTTCTTATTCTTCCTCTTCTTCACTTATGGTATCACTATTTCCGGATTCATGGATTTCATCTTCATTTCCTGTTACATCAATCTCTTCTTCTACCTCTCCTACTACTTCAACTTCAGTCTCAACTTCTTCTTCTTCTTCTTCCTTGGTAAAAACTCTTGGGGTTGAAACATAATCACCAACTTCTCTAATAACATCATCTTCTTCTTTATTAAGGATCTTATCCTCTTCATGTACTTCTTCCGGTTCGTGAATGGGTTCTGGTACCACTAAAAGATTATTTTCCTTCTTAGGTTCCAGAGTGACATCTGGTACATGTACATTCTCTGTGGAATTTTATACATCTTTCTGGAAGGATTGTATAATATATGTATCATATCTCTTTATTTTCTTCTTCTTATCCTTAGCTTGTTTCTCTAACACATCTGCAGTTTGAATGTTTAAAGCCTTTTCCTCTACTGGATTCGATCCAATGATTGGGTCCCCTTCCTTCCTCGATTCTTCTAATTTCCTCCAGTGAGAAACAACATCATCAGAATAAGCCTTTGGTTTACTTATAACTTATGGTGTTAAATCTGGAGCTACTAGGTAGGATCGACATGAGAGGCTTTATCTATCTTTTTCTTCTTCTGAACACTTTTTGAATATTGCATTACTAACTTTTTCTGTGCTGCTTTGGATGATTCTAGAATGGGTCCTTTCAATTCCGGCTTCTGAACTTCCGGCGTTATGAATTCTTCAAATTTCCTAGAGTCTGAATTGTAATAAAGTTCCATTATCTTCATCATATCTTCACTAAGTAACATAATCTTATAGGACTTCAAAGCAGACTTGCATGTGATTTTAATTTCAGCTAAAACCATAACTACTATCATTTAGATAGTGGCAGGGTACATGAGAATTTGAGATTTTATGGTACCAGCTTTTATAGAATTAATCGTAAGGAAAATATACTTCACAAAATTAACCTCCCTGAGGTTAATGAGAAAATCTAACCAAATAATGTCACAAGTATTTAAGGAATCATTATCCCATTTTCTAGGGATAAAGAACTTGTTCATTCATAATACTACCAATCTAAGGTCTACTCATATGTGTGCAAGTTTCAGAGTCTTAACTCCCTTGATGTTGAGACTTTCTAAAGAACAATTCTTCTCGAAAGAACCTTCCTTATCTAAAATTTTGTAGGTACCTATGAGGGTCTCTCTTTCATAGGTAATTTTCAGGAAGTTGGATACTTTTCGGTAAGGAATAGTGTAAGCCTTTTCATAAGACATAAATCTAAAATACCCCTTACCATCATTTTCAAAGAAATTGACAGAGTCATAAAACTGTATGACTAGCTCCAGATAAACAGGTTCTTGAACCTTCTCATTCACTATAAACATACTCTCCTAATTATTACGTTTGATAATATGAGAGATGATAGAATCATACCGATTTTAAAAGACTGAACATACAAGTCTCCCGCGAAATATCATCTTTTATTTATTCTCCTTGACTTCCATCTGATCAGAACTACCTGAAATTTCAGATTTGTAATAAATATCTAAATAAATCTAGAATTAAATACTCTGAAGTAGTAGAACTTTCACTTGAAAGCTTAAAGTACCAGTGGGGACCTCGTGAAGTGGGGTAGATATTATATTGACAAACTACGACCTTTCAGCTTCTATAAAGAAATCAAATGACTGTGATTTTCCTAAAATGATCTAACAGTTGAGGATGGTTAAAAAAATATATCCATACTGATATTTCTAGGTTTTAGAAAACTGAAAGTCAGATTCTTAGGAAATATGAATCTAAATAAAAATTTCTTAAAAGAAGGAAATACCAACGAAAAAAACTATAAGAAAAATAACTAGGGGATAAGAAAAATGTACCTTCACGAAAAATCTGAAGAAATTATCGCTTTTGAAGAAAAAATTTCTTTGGATTAAAAACTAGACACATGATATTTGACTCCAAGAATTTCAACTCCAAAAATATGGATTCCGAGAATTTTGATTCCAGGATTTTTAAAACAAATACCGGGGTGAAAACAACTCAATTCCGAAAATCAATAATTCTGGAAAAATAATATTTTTAAAGAAAACAAGAATTTTAAAAAATTTCAAACATATGTACTCCCCCTGATTTTAGGAGTAATTTAATGTTAGGACATGGGTAAATAATAGGTATATATGAATGATTATCTTAAAAATATCATTCCTAGAATCTGTTTAATGTATTAAAATCTATTATATGGTAATGGTTTGGTAAATATATTGGCAAGTTGTTCTTGCGTTCCGATGAATTGAAGAATTATATCTCATTTGAGTGTGTGATCCCTATGAAAGTGATGACTAATATCTATGTGCTTAGCTTGGGAGTGATGTTCTAGGGTTTTTCTTAGAGCTATGTAACTAGTGTTATCACAAAAGATTTGAGTTTTGGAAAAACTCATGCCATAATCTGTGAGTGTGTGTTGCATCCACAACACTTGAGCACAAAAACTTCTAGGTGCTACATATTCTACTTCACCAATGGAAAGTGCTACAGAATGTTGTTTCTTACAGGAATAGGAAGCTAAATAATCTCCTATGAAATGACAAGTTCTAGATGTACGTTTTCTATCCATTTTACAACTAAAAAAATCAGCATCTGAAAATATTTTTAGTTCAAAAACATTTCTAGAAAAATAAAAAAGTCCTAAATCCAAGGTTCATTTTAAGTACTGGAAAGTTATTTTCACATCCTTAAGATGAGATTTCTAAGAATTTTCTTGATATCTTGCACATAAGAAAACAGAAAACATTAAGTCAGGTCGACTTTCTATTATGTAAAGTAAACTTCCTAGCATTCCTATATAAGATGTTTGATCCACAAGTTTCCCTGTTTCATCAATATCAAGAGTATTAGAAGTTCTGATATGATTACTTATACTCTTAGTATTATCATACCCAATTTTTTTTGAGAAAATATGTGATGTAATTATGTTGAGATATATAAGTTTCTTCTAGTTTTTGAGAAATTTGAAAACCAAGAAAAAATGTTTACTCAACCATCACACTCATTTCAAACTCAGACATCATAAGATCCACAAAGGAATATGTTAAGGATTGTTGAGTTGATCCGAATATAATGTCATTAACATATATTTCTACAATTAAAATGTATTTCTTATCTTTCATTATAAAAAGTGTTGGATCTATGGTTCCCTGAGAATAGATGTTTTGAAGTAATAATCCTGTAAGTCTATCATACCAAGCTCTAGGGTCTTTTTTAAATCCATATAAAGCTTCGGTAAGTTTATATACATGATCAGGATGTTTTTCATCTTCAAAACCAGGAGGTTGGTCTACATAGACTTTTTCATGTACATATCCATTAAGGAAAGAAAACTTCACATCCATTTGATAATGTTTAAAATTATAGAATTCTGAAAATGCTAAAATAATCAGGATAGATTCAAGTCTTTCTACCGGTGTACATGTTTCTTCATAGTCTATGCCTTCTTGTGGGTTATATCCTTTAACAACTAATCTTTCTTTATTTCTACCTATAATCCCATTTTAATCACATTTATTTCTGAAAACCCATTGTACACCAATAACAGATGTATCATTAGGTCTCTCAACCAGGGTTCATACTTGATTCCTTACAAACTCATTGACTTTATCTTGTATAACCTTTATCTAATCTTCATCACCTAAGGCATCCTCTAGTGTCTTTGGCTCGAATTCTGAAAGAAAAGCAACATGTTCAATTTCATTTCTTAAGGAACTTCTAGTCCTTACAGGTTGATTGAAATCTCCTATTACATTATCAGAAGGATGATTTCTAAGTAACAACTGATTAGGGTTTTGTAAAACTTGATCATAAACATAAGGTAGAAAATATTTAGGGGTAAATGTTTCAAGAGTATTTTCATGAACATTTTCCTAATAAGAGTCTTCAACTATAGGTTGTTGATCATTTTTAGAAAATATATCTGGAGGATTTAAATCAGGTTGTTTGAAAATAAAAGGATCAATTTCATCAAATTTAACACGTACTATTTCCTCCACAGTACATGTGTTTTTATTGAAAACTCTATAAGCCTTAGAGTTAGTAGAATAGCCTAAGAAGATTCCTTCATCTAATTTTGGTGCAAATTTGTGTAATTTATCTTTAGTATTAAGGATAAAAACATTACATCCAGAAATCTTCAAGTAAGAAAATTTTGGTTTTCTGCCAATCCATAGCTCATAAGAAGTTTTATTAAGAAAATTTCTTATTAAAACTCAATTTATAGTATAACAGGAAGTAATTAGATCTTCAGTCCAAAAGTGCTTTACTATGTAATATTCACTCAACATGGTTCTAGTCATTTTTTGAAGTATTCTGTTCCTTCTTTCAACAACACCATTTTTTTTGAGGAGTTCTAGGAGCTGATAAATTTTGAGTGAAACCTTTCTTACTACAAAAAGTATCAAAATCCGAAATTAAAAACTCACCACCATGATCACCATAAATAGTTATCAATGGTAGGTTTTTCTCATTTTTTTACTTGCGCTCGAAAAGTTTTAAAATATGAAAAGGCTTCATATTTTCATTCAAGAAAATAGACCGAGGTATATATAGTGTAGTCATCAATGAGAAAAAATTCATAATATTTTCCTCCACTTCCAGTTTGTGTAGGACCATATAAATCCATATGAATTAAGTATAGGGAATTATGTGTTGAAATTTCACTAATATATTTAATGTTAGATTTGTGTTTCTTGCGAAAATTTCAAGGGACATAAGATTTTGAAGAATCAAAACTGAGAACCGGTAGATCCTTAACTAATCCTTTCATTGAAAGATTACTATGATTCTTAAGGTTGCAGTGTACTAACCTTATATGACAAAGCCAAGATTGTTCTTCAATTTCACCTAATCAAGGAAGATATTGACTTCTTATGTCTTCTATGTTTAAAGTATAGACATTCTCATGCCTATGGGCAGTAAGAATATATTCATCCGTAGAATTGTAAACTAAACACTTTTCATTCCTAAAATTTACAAGGTAACCATTATCACATAATTAAATTATGTTTATAAGGTTGTTCTTAAGACCATTAAAAAATAAAACATTATAAATTAAAGCATTTCCAAGAAGAATGATATTACCTATAACGACAATATCTATTTGAGAATTATCCCCATAGGTTACTTTTTCACCTTTCGTTTTGACAATATTAGGAAAATAACTTTTGTTACCAGTCATATGAAGAGAAAATCCACTATCCATATACTATATATTATTGGTACATTCTTCATTTTCCAGCAAAAAAAAAAAATAAGATTTTTGGAATCCAAACTTGTTTGGATCCAGGGTTAGATAATAATATTTTAGGAACCCACATTTGTTTGGAAAAATAAGCCTTGTGGAAACCTAGAGATTTAATTATATTTTAGTAACATGTTTTATTCCAATGCCCTCCACTTTGACATTTTGTACAGAAGGGGGATTTGGATGGAATAAAATAGTTATTTTTTCAAATAGGTTTTGTATGAGTATAACCTACTCCAGATGTATTTCCGTAAGGTTTGATTTGGGAATACATCTTGTCAAAATTTTCTTTACTAGAAGTAAAATTGGAAAGAAGTTTCTTAAGGGAAAATATTTTAGATTTTAGTCTTATGACTAAATTCTTATCCTCAGGTATTATATCCATAGAGTTATATTTTCCTCAAAAATATTTATTTTTGAAATAGCATTCTTAAGATCTTTAAAAAGTTTTTCCTTATTAGAATTTACTTCCTTAAGGTCTTTAGAATGTTTTTCTAGGAGCACATACTTATCTTAAAGATCTCTAGGGAGGTCTGAAATCTCTTTTGTAAGAACTTATTCTCTATTATTTTCCTTTTCTAGTTTCTCAGAAATTTTACAAATTTTTTCTTCTAACAACTTGTAAAATTAAGATAATTCTTCATAGGAAGGTATTTCCTCATTATCTGAAGATAAAGTATCTTCATCAGAAGTAATATCTTTAGGATAATAATTTTTATCATGAGATAAATCTGTTAAAGCCTCGGCAAAGTGTACCTTAACCATAAAACAAGTATTTGGAAAAGAATTAGTAGCAATGAATCTGATATTATTATGTGCTAATTAATCATATTCAAAAGAATTAATTTCAGAAGAGTATCCACAACTTTCACACCAAGTGTCATTTGCTTTAAGACTTTTCTTGTTCATAGAATGGTAGAAATTATTATTGTTTCTATCTAAATTATTTTCCTTCTTATCCTTATTTTTCAAGAGGGAAATCAGGTCTGATATGACATGTTCTTCTGCATTCGAAACAAGTAACTTCCCCATCTTTCTTTTCTATGTAATATCTATTCGTAAACTTATTTTGATAGTTATTCTGAGTTACTATCTTGTTCATTTTTCGAGCATGATTATCTAACTCATTCTCAGGTTTTTCTCTATCAATATTTTTTTACTGAATAGTAACTTTCTTTGACTTAGTAACCCTTTCTAGAGTTTTGGATTTCATATGGTTAGAAGTTGTTGTGAATGCAACCCTTACATTTCCATTATTTTTAATAACATTATCCACATCTCTCTTCATTCTAGTCTTTTTCTATAGAAGTGTTCCAAAAATATCATCTAAGGAAATCTTGGTGACTTTCATGTTCTCATCAATTACTGTCCTCATGGACTCCCATTCATTAGTAATGATGTCTATGATCTTGTCAAAAAGTATTTCATCATCAAGACCTTTTTCTCCCATATACTGTAATCTATTCACAATGGTCATGAACCTTTGTTGAACTTTTCTTCAAGGTTCTCCTTAAAGAAAGATAAATCCATGATATTATGCTCTCAACATAGCACTTCTTGTCTCCATAACTTTAGAAGTTCCAAAATGTGGTACATACAGTTTATTCGAGATACTATTTGTAGCTTCACATGAGGATATTTGATTATAGATGTTACTATTGAGGGAACATAGGAATGTATTTTTGACTCTGAAATTATCTTGATATTATACTCTCTCCAGATTAGTAAGTGTTCTCAATTACTTATCAAGAATCTTATAATATCCTTTCAGCACCAAGTAGTTATCAACTCCAGTATTAATAATGAAAGTCTTCATCCTATATCTCTAGTACTCATAACTGTTTCCATCAAAAATAGGGGGTTAGGTAAGATTTAAATTGTCCAAAGAACCAATATACATGGATCCTTCCATAAAAAATATACCGTTCTTTGACAATAAGGTTAGTAGTAGTGCTTGAGGAAAATAAAAAGTTCTTAAATAAAAAATTTATGAAAAATATAAACTCTAAGATAAATAAGAACTATAGTAAAAAAATGAGTCCGGACTTGTGAGTCTGAAATTTTGATTCTGAAAATATGAAGAAGAAGATAAATTCTCTTCTGAATCTAATCGTGAGATCAATTCAGATTGAACCAACTCACTGAAAAAAATTGACAAACTTATTCAGAGTATGACGTAATCTACTTTGATACCAATTGATAGGTTGTTATGGAGTATGAAATACTAATCTATACCAATATTAGGATTGTAATATCATTGAATATTCATAATATACAAGGGGGGGTGAATTTTATACTTTAAAAAAATTATTAAGGAAATTTTGTATAAGAAAAAATTCACAACACCTCTAATAAGAAATCACCTTATTAGAGAAAATATAAAGTTCTTAAGTCTAAAGATTAAGAATATTTTCATACAAATAGATTATACCACAAGTTATATAGAATCTATTACAATAAGAGATACAAGTTGGAAAGTTTATACAAAAAAATATTTCCAAATTTTTACACAGCAACAGAAATTTACAATCTTCTTCTAACCCAAAGAGGAGGGTATCCAAAAACCTTGGATAAAGGTCCCTTGTTTTATACTTATAGGAAGGTCTGTCTTACCCAAACCCGGGTAATCCCTCAATCCTAAGATCAATATCTATCTTGTTATCCCCAAAATCCCTAGATTTGTAAGGAAATAAACACCTCTGATTTCTCAACCTAAAGTCTCCGATTTTAAATAAATCGCACCTATGCATGAAGAAATACTGCATGAAGCAATGTTTGAACAATCTGTTCAATCTTTCTGCAAGAATCCCATGATTTTATAAGAGACTCTTACTGTAGATCAATTCACTTTTAGAGAGATTAACTCTAAAATGCAAGCATGTGAACTCGTGAACTTGTGAACTGGTGTATTGGTGAACTGGTGTATTGGTGAACTGGTATGGATCTCATCATCTGAGGACCTCTTTATAACTTCCAAAATTCTACTGGTCGATTCCACTCCAATGGTCATATTTGCTTAAATTTATAAGGGACCTGGACACATGTCAAACATACAATGGTTAGTTTATAACAGAAACAAAGACATCTTTTTATATAACTAACCATGAATATGAAGATCTTACACATTGAGTGTAAGGAACATGGAATCCGATAAAATTGAAATGATATGAAAGACAATAAGAGGTTCAGAATTCTAAGGAAATAAAGATTTGAATAATAAATTCCAAAATTTTAAATTTCAGAATGGATTTCTATGAAATCAGTACAAGTAAAGTGTAAGAAAATATTTTATGAATACTTGGTTTTAAAAAGTTTGATACCGGTATCATGATTTACAACATGATAGTTAATAACCAGTATCAAATTATAGAATACAGTGTATAAGGAAATTTTCGGTACCAGTTTCATATTATTCGGTATTGGTATCATAAAAAACGGTATCACTGTCTCTAAAAAAATGGTATTAAGAAAATATTATTTATAAAGAATGAATGGAAATTTCTAGTAAGGAAGAAAATATAGGGATTTTAGTATTGGGATTTCCAGTATTAGTATGAAAAATATGTCTTATAGAATTTCAGTAATGATAACCAGGAAGTCGGAGTTTAAGAACTTTAGAAAACTGAAAAAATGGAAATCTAAGTATAAAAAAAATATGACACTGAATTTCATTCTAGATGGAAATCAGTATCATAGTGAAAACAGAGAATGGAAAATAGTGTATTAAGGAATTCCGGTATGGTATAACCATGAACCAAAAATTCAGAACTTTAAGAACTTTTCTAGTAAGGTAAAACAGATTTCTAAAAACCTTAATAATAAATAATAAAAATCAACTCAAAAGTCTACAAAAATTTTGGTTATAAGGACATTTATTTAAGTGTAAGGAAGTATATGGAAGTGTAGGGAAAATATATTTACGAAGAAGGTATTTCTGAATTTCAAAACAAAATTTTAAGGAATGAGGAGGTCTTGTAGAGCTAACATAAAGGGGGCTAAAAAGATCATTCCCCCTAATAAAATGAAGGTCTACATTGATATATCTGGAAGACCACAATTCAAAGGGTTTTGTTCATGATATAGTAAGTACTATCACACAAACTATTCTTGTTGGTTTAACATGTCATTATCCAGAAAGAGGCAAGAACCAACGAGGAGATATGGTAAGAAACTGAGAAAAAAAACTCATATGAAATGTGAGAAGCCAAAAGAATATGGGAAACCAAATAGTGAGTGTTTGGTTTTGACTATCCAACTAACTACTAGAAATCCTACCTATATCAATGCACCTATCTCAATAGTTTTAAATAACCATTGGGATACAGGTCTTATTCCAAGGTTCTTCATAACCATTGGGATATGATATTCATTATAAGGATATCCCAATGGTTCTTTAAAAACATTGGGGTGTGATAAGTTTATACCAAGATTTTTGTAGAAACTATTGGGATAGGTTAATGCTATACCAACATTTTTATAGAAAATGTTGGGATAGATACCAAAAAGTAGTCCTATCCTAATGGTTTTCAAAACCATTGGGATAGGTACCCTAATTTTTTTAGGAATTTTTTTTATAACATATCATCAAATAAATTAATATATAAATTATGTATAAATATAAATATAAACAAATATATTTATTAAAATATATTCCCAAATATAATTTTAGCTTACTGGTTAGGCCTTTCATACATAAGGTTGAGGTAATGGGTTTAAATCTTGGTTGGATATTTAATTTTACATGACCTATCTCAACTCCAAATTATCCAAAGACCCTCCAAACCATTGGTATAGGCTATACCAACCATTTGGGGATCTATTCCAATGGTTCCAAACCAATGGTATAAGCTATTTTTCCTACAGTGGTTAGTCAAGAATAAACAAATTGAGTATGAACAAATCAGTTTCAAGATTCAAGAAAGAAAATTGGATGGTGTTTCACCTTTTAAAGATGCATTAAATGAAATGTTTAAGAAGAGAACTCTACATGAGGAACCAACCCTTTTACGCAGAATATTCGATAGTACATTGAGCATCATCTTCCTCACACTAAATCCCCACCCAACCTTCACTGGTTTAACATCAATAATTTTTTGAGCCTAAATACACTACATCAAAACTAATATTCTTCCAATTAAAAAGAGGCTACATCGAATTCCTATGATCCAAATGAGATCCAAGCATGTATTATGAACATGTTTCATAAACTACCATGAAAAAAAAGAAGAAAAATGAGCATGATTTTTCCTATAATGTGTCAAATCATTCAAATTAAATGGAAGCTTAAATTCATTAGTAAGATCAAATATAAATACACATGCATGCAGTTACAATTTTCATGCATTTAGGTTCGAATGGGAGATTAAAGAATTCCGCATACAGTGATCCATGACTAAGAAACCAGTGCACTCCAGATTCATGAATATTGAGTGAATTAATATGGTGAAATTATTATTTAATATCCACAAGAAGAATATTTCCCATGTCATTTAGGAATTTTTATAATAAAGGAAAAGAACCCAAAACCTTTGGGTGTTTGATGAGATTCTTTGCTTTTAATATCCACGTGAAGAAGAAGAAATGAGAATGTGAATCCTTCAAGAATATAAATATGTAAATCCAAATATCTCAAGTGGTTATTAGGAGGCGCATGAAGATACTTAATACCTACAATATATTTAGGTATTCAATATTTAAGATAAGTATGGAGAATAACCATAACATATTTGGGTATTCAATATTAACAAGGAATATAATACCCAAAAAAATGGTTTGTATTTTTATTTGAATAAGGAATAAATGTGTTAGTTATAAAAAAATTTAATTGAGGAAATAAATTAGACATTACCCATGCATAATTATTTTTTTTGTTGTTAAATGTGTGCATAAAAGTGATGAAGAACAATGATGAAAAATATTGAGAGGCCTTGTATCCATTGTGAAAGAATTATTTTTAGAAGACTTGAAATATCCTTATATTGATGAGATAAGGTGAGTTTTAAGACTAGTGGAGATGATCCTTATTAGTTTATGATGAATATCTTAAAAGAGTATTGAAACTAGAAGTTCAGAATTTCTTGTGGGTGTTCACAAGTAAAGGGGCATCCAAATTTCTTATAAAGGAATATTGTAAATGAAGAAGATCATTCTAGCTATGGATATATATTTAAGAAGAAGATTATATGTGTGATTTCGAACCAACTACTTAAGGATTTTGATTGGGGTATCTAACTAACTAGATAATACATGTAGTTGGGGTGTCTAACCAACTGTAGAAGATTGTAACTGGGTTTTATAACATGTTTTATTCACTCGTGGAGATTCTGAATAGAATCCATGTTGGGCTATCTAACGAACATAGAAAGGAGTATAACTTTATGCAAAACGTTTTTAATTCCACATGCTTCCCTCACTTATTTTATTACTTCACATGAGAATAGAATGATTGATTCTATTAAGTGTATCGAAAACATTAAAGTATTTAAGAGGATGAATTTAAAAGGAGACTAAATTCCTAAATTGAGTGTACCACTGATTCATCCCCCTCTTAGTGGCATCGAACCAGCCTTTTAAATCTAAATAAGATTTATGTGATAGAGTACCCACTTCCCACTGAGCCTCCTCTAGGAGAAGTAAGGGTGGATAAATATAAATATAAGAATCATATAGATGATTCACTAGATGTTATGTGCTTTATGTTTTTGTCTCTGTCTAGTGAGGTGGAAAAAATGCATGAGGATAAACCTGATTTCCAAATACTCTCTTATATCCAAAATTTGAACCATGAGAGATATAAATAAGAAATATATGAGATATCATGTCATCTATATAGATGTAGTCTAGAAGAAGGAAATAAATTAGGACCTCATGTACTCAATATGATCATATACATTGGTATATTAGAGATCCTTGGGTTAAAATGAGCCAAGATCTAATAATTTATATCATTATTTCCTCTTTACCAAATCACTTACCATATTTAATTTTTAACTACAATATGAAAAACTGAATAATTAACTCTTCGATGTTTTGAATTTAGTTCTCCTAGAAGATAAGGATATGAATAATTCCAAATCTTTTATCCATACGGTGAATAAGATGAAGAAAGGAAAGGGAAAAGTGTCAATGAATAAGTTCCAGTCAAAGACATTGATGCACCATTCTCTCAAGAAGCCAAAGATATAGAGGGAGATAAATGATAAAGAGGTGGTCTGATTTTCATGTGGAAAGAAAGGCCATTGGAAGAAGAATTCAATATTTGGGAAGAAAATAAATTTGACACTTATATTTTAGGAACCAAGTAGATTCAATACAATTTAAGGTGGTGAAGTTGATCTCCAATCAACAAATGGTGTGGGACTAGAAGAATTGTTAGTAAGAGATTAACAATATAATTTACCATGTTGAATGGTTATTGTACTAAATAATTGTTATTATGTATCATATGTTACCATAAATATAATCTTAGTGTCATTTTTAGAAACTATGGGATTTTATTTGAAGTTTGGAAATAAAATTTTCCGTATATATAAAGATATCATATATTATGGTATAATATGTATTAACAAAGGGATATATATACATGAACTATAATATCTAGTTTTGGAAATTAATGACAAATCCAAGAAGAGTAAATCATATCCTACCCACATATATCACTTCAAGCTAGGTCATGTAAAAGACAACAATTTCATAAAACAAAATTAAGAAATTTATTTTGTCGCAATTGAGTTAAAACCCTTAGATGATTTCATTCTTGTTTTACAGGTAAAATGTTAAAATCTCCATTCAATGGGAAGGATAAAGAGCTAAATAACCATTGTAATTTGTTCATATCAATGTATCTAGTTTATTTATAGTAGAGAAAAGGGGTTGTTTTTCTTAATTTAGTACTTTACTATTGACTATAGTAGATATGGATATATATAATTAATGTGGTATAAGTAAAATTAATTTAGCATGTATATGAAATATGACAATGAATTTTAAAATAATCTAGGTAATAATATTAATAAATTCTTCTCAGACTGTAGTGGAGAATATATTAACTAAACTTTCATCAATTATTTAATTTCATGTGAGATTATTTCCCAACTCAATCCTCCTTAGAAACCCCAGTGGAATTTTATTTTTGAAAAGAGGAATCAAACCCTTATATACCTAGTTAGATCGATGATGAGTCATGAAACTCTACCATCATACATTTAGGGATTTGAATTATTGTCTTTGACATATACACTAAACTGAGTACCAACTAAAGTAGAAGATGGTATTCTGTATGATCTATAGTATAAAAAGAAACTTAGTCTGACACACATATGTGTATATGGATGAAATCTTTTTTTCCAAACTATACCCTATTAAAAAATAGAATCTCATAGCACAAAGTGTATCTTTTTATGTTATCTTAAGGATACTAAAGTTTGTTACTATATTAATATTTAGATAGAGAGGTTATTGTAGAAATAAATTCTACATTTCTAGAAAGGGACCACAATTCCAAGGGAAATTGTGGAAGCAAGGTTGACTTTAATAAAGTTAATTATCCAGATGAACAAGATTTGGTAAGGGAACAATATCTATACAAGACAGTGGGAGAGGAATATTTTCCCATGAAATTAGTACTAAATAGGTCTACTAGAGAGTTTAGAGAAGCATAGTGATATGGTTTTCTTATCACCATTCCATGTGACATATTACTTCTAGAGAATGAAAAACCTATAATATATAAGTATGTACTATATGGAAAGGATATTTCTAAATGGAAAGAATCTGTGCATTCTGAGATGGATCCCAAGTAAGAAAATCTAGTTTATATTTTGGTATATCCACCAAATGATGTATAACCTATTTGTTTTAAATTATTTTCCAAGAAAACATTTGAAATTAATGATCATGTGAGGACCTATAAGTCATTAATAGTTTTGAAGGGTTTCAATAAATGTCATGGAATCAACTATGGTGAAACCTTCTTTCCAGTCACTATGCTAATATTGATTAGAATAATACATTAAATAATATCCTTCTATTATTATGAAAATTTTAAAATGGTTTTCAAAACTAATTTTCTAAATGGGATGTTTGTTGAAGATATATTTAGGCCACAACCCAAATGGTTTATTATATCAACGAGTTCCAATAAAGTACGTAAGGTGTAGAGACCCATTTATAGATTAAATAATACATCAGGGTAATGTGATATTCATCTTTTTTATCCATAAGATGATTTAGTTTCATTAAGAACGAAAGTGATCTACATGTCTATAAGAATGTAGTAGTAGTGTCATTGTTTTTCTAGTATTATATGTTGATGAAAAATTATTAATAGGAAACAAAGTGAATGTCCTAAAATATGTGAATAATTGGTTAAATAAATGCTTCTCCATGATATAATTAGGTGAGTAAGCCTATATTATAGGGATAAATATCTATCAAGAGAGATCTTAGTGGTTTCTTGGGTTAATTCAAATTATATATATTGACAATGTACACAAAAGGTATAATATTGAAAAATCCAAGAGAGTATTATTTGCAGTGTCACATGAAATAAATATCTCTAAGAATATGTTCCCACATACAATAGAGGATATTGAAATAATGATTATAATCTTTTATTCTTCTATAGTGGTATCTATCATGTATTCTATTTTATATACTTGGTTTGATGTTGTATTTTATTTAAGCGTGGTGGGAAGATATCAATCTAATATAGTAGAGATGGATTGGGCAACTATAAAAATAATATGAAGTACTTGAGACATATAATGGATATTTTCCTGGTTTATAGAGGATATGAGGATCTAGTCATGAGGGGATAAAGTAATTCCAACTTTTAAATTGATCATGATGATCTAAAATCATTGATTGGATATGTTTTTTTTTCAAAATGGTGTTGTAGTGAGTTAGAAGATCTTGTAACAGTATCTGATTATTGTTTCTATATTAGAGTATGATTATATAGTGTATTTTGATTAAATTAAAGAATTATTTTGGATATAAATATTTTTTCCATGCCTGTATTCATACATAATAGTGCAGTCCCTATTATAGTGTATGGTGATTATTGGACACCAATCAGAATTGGAATTTCTATGTGTTTTGTGTTTGATTCACCATCAACCCTACCACTATTAACCCTGGTGAGTTGGTGTGTTCGATGATGTATGTCCATTTACATAGCATGGTGAAGCACCCAATATTTTATTTTCATTATGTCAAAGACTACATGAGTTGGTGATGTTCTTGATAGAGGGAAAGTGGAGGAGAGTATGATGTAATGTGTGATCCTATAATGTTCATCATGAAAATACTGAGAGATGGGTTGAAGTTATCATTGAAAGAGGATCATACAGATATAGATGTATCAGGAAAAGTTCAGTTTTAAAGTTCTAGTATGACAACCCTTCTTTTAATAACACAAATAAACATAATTTATTACATAAACATCACTTGATACAACATACAAGATTGAGAGGTCTAGTGTCTTTGGGGATTAAGACCATTACATAACAACTTAAAACATGAAATAAAACATCTTTATTGAAAAATTCCTTTACATGACCACTACATTACCTCGTACTTATCATTGCATAGGATAACCTGAGGACATGCATAAGAAAATGTTGAGCTATAAAGCCCAGTAGGGGAATAATTATGTAATAACATGAGGAAGACAATACATGTTAGACAATAGGCATATAAATATAGCATAAGAGAAGCATAAACATAAAGGGATGACATATCATGATAATCATAACAAGGAAATGTGGCAACAAAACATAACATGGAATTAGCATGAGCCAAGGCTCATTACACATTGAGCATGAGTAAACCCTCATTGAACATGAAGCACGAGTAAACCCTCATTGCAATTGAATTAGCCTGAGTAAACATACATTGAAAATGATGTATCATGATACTATACTTTAACCAATTCATTGGAGCGCTATCAGGGCACACCCTTATTAAACATTTCATTTCATGCATAAGTGTACCACATGAATCATAAAAGATTGAATCATTCAACATAATCAATTATTCCACGATAAAATAATTTGGAATACAAACATGAAACTCTTTAAAAAATAAGTAAATGTTCATAAAGGTGAATACTCTTGATTGATAAATGGGAATGATATTCATTACACAATGACTTTGGCTTGGAAAAATGTTGTGCAATTCCGGTAGCATTACAATGTGATATAAGAACTCATAAAAATGGTTGATGAGAGAGAAAGGTATGTCTCATCATATTTACATGACATGGAATATAAGTGGGTTATATAGATACATTTCCCAAAAAATTTAATGAAATTTAGATTCATGATACAAAATAATTGCTTGAATGTAAATGAGGAGAGAGAAATTCCTTTCGGAAATTCGGCATAGTAACAGGTGTACGTGAGAGGCATTTAATGAGAGAGAAAGAGATCTCACATCTTTCAAAAATAAATAGGGAAGTATGGGGGAGGTGTGAAACCAAACAAAAATATTTATAATTGAAATTAAAAGGTCATACCAATTTAATGAATATTGGACAAAAATGAGAGAGGAAGAAAAACCCTTAGTTGGAAGTGTGATTCCAATGTCTTGAGAGAGGCTTGAGAGAGGATTCATGGGAGCTTGGGGAACCTTGGGAGGATTTTAGAGAGAGTATGACAGAGGTTGTATGAACTCAAAAGGCTTTGAGTGAAGAGGAAGTGGGAGCTTGGGTGGGTTTATATAGGAAAGGTGAGGGAATTCTTTATTATATAGGTTTGGGACACCTCATATTAAACTAATCCAAACTGCACACTAGCCAATGGTGTTTGCCCATGGTTTTTGGAAAAGGTAAGTAGAAAAAAATATTTTATATGTCCAAATTCAGAACTTCTTAAAATAATGGTTTTTGATTATGTGTAGGTGAGTCACACTCCCAAGGAAAACAATTTAAAAAGAAAAAATGTTTAATAAGTCTTGAAGGGTACACTAAAGCTTTGTAAAATAAGTAAAACAAACCCAAAATCACATTATTTTAATGGTAAAACATATATTGGTCTAAAAAAATGTTTATATAATTTTATTACATCACTATTTGGTCATTATGATGTCACAAAACACATTATATATTTAAACAGTATTTAATTTTTACCCAAAAATTTGACTGTCTTAGAAAATTATGAAAAAATCACCGTTGGATAATTTCGACATCCTGATTCCAGAAATAATATTAATTTTATATAAATAATTGTCTAAATATGTAAATTTTCAATTTTAAAATAAAAACTAACATTTATCAAAAATTCATTTGTTTTGACAAAAATGGATTTCAAACCTTAATAAAAATTACAATTGCATTCATAAAATTATACGATCATTTATATTTAATAAAAATTAATTTAATAATAATAATAATATTTTATTAAAATATTATATAATTCAAAAATCCTTTAATTCATCAATATAGATTTCTTAGTTGAACATTAACTTAAAATACTATTTGTTCTTTAAAAAATATTTACAAGGTAACAATAATAAAATTAAAGTATATTCATTATTATATACAAAAATAATGTATATAATCATAGTACTAGGGTCTTGTTACATAACCCCTTATAACACCCGTGTAAGACTGAAAAGTTAGGTGTGCGATGGTGACAGACTCTTGGGGTGGCTCAGATAACATTGCTTGGGTGGTAATCTCTATAAATTTTTACTTCTCTCATTGGTGGTATCGCTTGAGCTTGACATATTCGAGCTTGGCTTGGGCTTGGTCATGATCGAAGCCCAAAGATGCAAACTCCTTTCTGAACTCTAACAAATGGGATTCTAATGGGGCACGTCTATTGGATGAGGCCTTGACTTCCTCTGTCTGAGTAAATTGGATTTGTTAAAGCCCTATATTTATACTAATCTTGCGATCATTGTTCAATGGATATATTAGAAAATGTCACAATTTGCAACAATATTTTACAATCAAAAAACATAAAACCAAAGAATTTGACATTTTATATAAACATTTTACATAAAGATACATTTAATTAGATCAAGAGGGATTTCCATTAATGAACGTTTTTGGTTGTTATAGTCTTCCCCCCTTAAGAAATTTCACCCTCCAAATTTTCTTTTCCAACACTAAAAAAGATGTGGGTAACTCTTCTTCATAATTTCCTCTGATTCTCACGTTGCTTCTTCAAACTTGTAGTTTCACCACAACACTTTGATGAGGGGAAATATATTATTTTGTAGAACCTTTTCTCTATGATATATGATCTTCACTGGTTGCTGCTCATAAGAAAGACCATCCTCTAACTATACCCCATCTGAAGAGAGTACATGTTAAGGGTCCAGTATGTACTTCCTTAAGAGGCATACTTGAAAGACATCATGTACTTTTCCATGGTAAGTGGAAGTGCTAGTCGATAGACCACAGCCCCGACACGATCAAGAACCTTGAAGGGGTTGATGTACCTTGGACTTACCTTTCATTTCTTTCCAAACCTCATGACCTTATTCCATAGAGACATGGGTAGAAATACCATGTCTCTACCTTTAAACTCAAGGTCTTGTCGATGGTTATCTGCATAACTCTTCTATCAACTCTGAGATGCCTTGATTTGATACTGAACAATTTTCACCTTCTCCATCATTTCTTCGACCATTTATGGTCCAAGTAGCTTACGCTCACCAACCTCATCCCAACACGCTAGTGTTCTGCACTTTTTCCCATAAAGACCATTTTATGGTGCCATTTGGATGCTCGAGTGGAAACTATTATTATAAGAGAACTCAACCAGAGGAATATGTTGATCCCATCCCCATTTAAAGTACATTGAGCACGCTCTTAACATTTCCTCAAGTGTTTGGATAGTCCGCTCAGATTTTCCATCAGTTTGAGGATGATAGGTCATACTGAAGTTCAGTTCAGTATCCAGAGCATGTTGAAAACTCTTCCGAAACATGGAGATGAATCTTGGATCTCGATTGGACACAATAGACAGTGGTACTCCATGAAGCCTTACCAATTCCATGATATATATATGTGCCAGTTGATCCAATGATAAATCCTCCAAAATAGAAATAAAGTGTGTATCCCTTGTAAGACGATCCACAACAACCTAGATTGCATTTTTTTCCTTTGGAGGTATTCAGAAGTCTGGGGAAAAAGTCCATGGTGATGTTCTCGCATTTTTATTCTGGTATGGGAAATGGTTTCATCATCCCCTTAGACTTCTACCTCTATGCCTTCACTTACTGACACACCAGGCACTTTGATGTATATTCAGTGATATACTTCTTCATATTATCCCACCAGTAATGAACTCATAGATCTCAATACATATTTTTGTTTCCTGGGTGAATAAAGAAATTTGAACTATGTGCATCATCCAAAAGTCCCTTTTCATCTCCGGACTTGACAGAACACATAGTCTTTTCCCAAGTCTCACAATTCTTTCTTCATTAACCTTAAACTCCAAGAATTTCCGTTTTCTGATAGCTTCCACTTTTTCCAGAATTCCCATATTTTCTTTTTAATCATCCTTTAACCTTTCCAATAGTGACGGTTGAGCAATAATTTGTGAAGGGATTGATGATGTTACCTTCATTATGATTCCCATGTCTATATTCATCAAATCTAAAAGATAGGATCCTTTTAAATTCTCATCAATGATAGAATCACTGGGTCCTTTCTAATTAGGGAATCCTCTACCTTGTTGGCTTTCCTAGGGTGGTAATGGATTGAGCAGTCATAGTCTTTGATTAGCTCTAACCATCTTTGTTGGTTCTTGTTAAAATTTTTTTATGTGAATATATACTTGGGGATATTTTGGTCCGTATATATTTCACACTTCTCCTCCAAAAAGATAAAGCTGCCAAATTTTCAAAGAGAGGATAATTCCAGCCAACTCAAGGTCAGGTGTTGTATAGTTCTGTTCATGAACATTAAATTTCCTTGAAGCATAGGCAATGAATTTGTCATTTTTCATCAACACACATCACATTCCCTTCTTCAATGCATCAATTAATACAAAAAAAAGTTCCCCACTTGTGGGTAAAGTGAGCATGGGCATAGTGATAAGCCTCCTTTTCAAATACTTGAAGCTTTCTTTGCATTCATCACTCCATCCAAACTTCACTCCCTTTCAAGTCAGTTTGGTCAGAGGGTTGGAAAATCGTGAGAAATTTCTCGCAAATCGTCGATAATATCTAACTAACCCCAAGAATCTATGGATATATGTTACTAATGATGGCCTCATCCATCCCTCAACTGCATCTGTTTTGGAGGGATCTACAGATATCCCATTGCTTGTGATGATATAGCCCATGAATGAGACCTCCTACAACTAGAACTGACACTTTATATACATTACATAGAGCTTCTCTTTCCACAAGGTCTCTAGTACAGTTCTGAGATGATACTCATGATCCTCCTTGGTTTTAGAGTATATCATAATATCATCTATAAAGACTACCACAAATTTGTCGAGGTAATCTCTAAAGAATCTATTCATCGAGTCCATGAATATTTCTAGAACATTGGTGAGTCTGAAAGGCATTAATATGAATTCATACTGCCCACATCTTATACGAAAAGCAGTATTGGGGATATCTTCCTTCTTCACCCTTAATTGATAAGATCCCAACAGAAAATACACCTTGGAGAAGTATTGTGCTCCATGTAGCTGATCAAACAAGTCATCAATTCAGGGGAGATGATACTTTTTCTTTATCGCGATTTTGTTGAGCTCACGATAATCGATGAAAAGGCGCATTGACCCATCCTTCTTCTTGATGAAGAGGACTGGTGCACCGCATGGTGAAGCACTTGGGCATATAAACCCTTTATCTAGATTCTCCTATAGTTGTTTCTTCATATCCTCAAGATCCACAACAACCATTATATACAGAGTCATGGATATTGGAAATTCCCTAGGTATAAGATCAATTGAGAATTCAACATCTCATCTAAGAGGAAGACCATGCAATTCCTCGGGAAACACTTCAGTGAATTCCCTCACAATAGGCATGTCTTCTTGGATGGTGTCCTCTTTAGACTTAATCATCTGATCCAGATACGTAGGATCATAGTGAAGTAATATCCATGATTGAGAATATGGAGCTAAAGAAGTTTCATCTTCTTCTTTGCACTTGTACATAATCGGGGGTCGATTCTCCACATGGAGGGTAATTTCCCTCTAACAGCAATTTATGTTGGCTCTATATAAGGAAATCCAATCCATGCCATGAATTACATAAAATTATACTAGATGGAGTATGAAGTGGTTCTATGTGAAGTTTAATCCACAGATTATGACAGGGGAGGAGTTATATTCATGGGATGCAATGATTTCACCATTTTTCGTACTCACCGACATCTTCAATTCCATGATTTGTGACGGTGCTGGGATTGTTCTACTAAAATTTCGAGATATAAAAGAATTATTAGACCTAAATAAAAAAGTATGTTCACTATTATTGAATGAATAACTAGCATACCTATCACCACTTCATTGTCGGGGTTCACTTCAGAAGTAGTGATGACAAAATCTCTCCCTTGCTACCTTGGAGGTTGTTGGTTGCCTCCAAAAACCCTTGGCTTTGGGCACTGATTTTCAATATTCCCTAGTTCTTTGTGGTTGTAGAAGTGAACAATGAATTGCAGTTATAAAGGAGCATTCCTCACCTCTATTTCAGCCGCGGGTTTTTTTCTAGCAGGTAATAGCTAGGTGACCTTCTCTTCCACACCTAAAGCATTTCTCATCCCCTTTAGGAAATTTCCGGGGTGATTGTTTCTGCACCTTTTTCAAGTGGGGTTCTAGATCTTCTTAGCACCATTGGATTTATCCATCGGACCGCCAGCATTGAATTCCACCTTACACATATTATCCCCATGATACCCTTGATATTTTCCAATCACCATTTCGACCTTGAGGGCACATTAGAAAATTTACTCATAGTTGTCAAAGTCACAGATCTCTATCTCTTTCCACAAGCTAGGTTTCAGCCCACCAAAGAAGTGGTTAACGTTGCATTTGGGGGTAACAAAAAATCCAGAAGAATATAATTCAATAATTGTGAAGTTTTCATTGTACACTCCAAAAGATTTGTGGTATTTTTGTTTGAGGGAAAGGAAGTACCTTTCCATCTTATGCCGGAAGGGGCACGGAAAATATTTATTGAAAAAACATCTTCTGGAAATCCTTCCATTACAACACCTCAATCTTCTCTTTAGGATTCATATTTTTGATCAACGTCCATCACTGATCAGCTTCACCCTCCATATGATAAGAATCTAGGAGAACCTTCTCTTGTTCAGAACATATAAGTATAGAGAAGATATTTTCAATGGAGTTGATCCATTGTTCAGCGATTGAGGGATCCGATGATCCATTAAAAGTAGTATGCCTTTGTCTCATGAAGCTCTCGATAGTAACTTGTTATTTCATGGGGGGGGGGGGTTGAATGTTACTTTAACCCATGTTTCTATTCAATTCTTGATTTAGATGAGATAGAAGCGTGATAAAGTTCACGATTCCCGCTCCCATTAGATTGGGCATCTCATTAGTACAGTCATCACATTGATCTTCACATCAGTTGTTAGCCCGAGTCCTCCTATTACTAGCCATTGGATGGAATAAATGGAAATTTAGTGGTAACACACCCGACCCGAATGGACCAAATACCTTCTTTTTATTTCATTATAGATAATCTCCCTTTTAAGGGTTAAAGGGGAACCCGTACATTACCCGTAGGCCCAAGACACAAGGCCCAACATGACCAGCAATATATGACCCGAAGGCCCAGAGGCATAACATGCCCATTACAAGACCCATAGGCCCAGCCCACTAGAACTGACCCACCCCAGCATATTGCATCATTGATCAACTTAGCTCCCCACCTTACATTGCTGATCGCCTAGAATTGCCCCGTACAAAGCTGCACAGTGCCTGGCCCTGATGGCACTGCCATACCCTCTCATTCTTCTAATCTAGTTAGCTCTACATCTGGTGGCTGCTACTCCCATTTCTTTGATCCTCTTATGAGACCTGTTCTGTGTGAACTGGTCTACTCCATGGTCTACGTGACCTGAAGGCCCTGTGGCCCGAAGGCCTTTGATGACCCGAAGGCCCTGAAGAACCGTAAGCCCAAACCGGTAGCCCGAAGGCCCAAATCGGGTGAATATTTCCAGCTACTACAGTACTGAACAGTGACTGCTACAATACTGCTACAGTAGCCCAGAAATTCACCTCCACCTGGTTTTGAACCTGGGTCTCTTAAAGGCCAAGCAGGAGCCCTTACCACTTGGCTATGAGCTCGTTGGAAAGTTAGGGGTAACACCTAAAGGGAAATACAAGGAAAAAACTGATAACTTATAAATAAATTTTATTTCCTTAACATATGAATCTATTTGCTTCAGTCTATGTTATCCATGATATACATTATAACATATATTCTTAGGGAATTCTTTTTTCCCTTAATAATGGTTCATACTAATCTTGTGAATTTACCAAATCATATCCCCTTGGAGTGTCATAACCAAGAGTGCATCAAGGCCCTGTTGACGTGCACCATTTCCTATTTGAGTCTAGCTCAAAGTGGTGTTTTTGAGTTTTACCCCTAGGATACATCTGTGCGAGATCCACCTCTACCTGATCATATCCAGATAGGGATATATTTTCTTGATAAACAACTTACTCAATACTCACTAAAACATAGAGATGATTTTATTATACATAGTCTTGTCTCTAAGGATTTTCTAAGGTTTTCTAATCCTAATCCAAAAAATAACTAAACCTATCCTTTGATACCAACTATGACAACCCCGCTTTTTATTACACAAATAAACATAATTTACTACATAAACTTCACTTGATAAAACATAGAATATTCAAAGGTATAGTGTCTTTGGGGCTTAGTACAATTACATAAGAACTTAAAACATGAAATACAATATCTTTATTGAAAACCTCCTTTACAAGACCACTACATTCCCTCGTACCTAGCATTTCATGGGATAACCCGAGGACATGCACAAGAAAAGGGTGAGCTATAAAGCCGAGTAAGGGAATAATCATGGAATCACATGAGAAAGACAATACATGTTAGACAATAGGAATATCAATATAGAAAAAGATAAGAATAAACCTAACGGCATGATAAAGCCTGATAATCATAACATGGAAATGTGGCAACAACACTTAACATGCAATTAGCATGAGCCAAGGCTCATTGCACATGGAGCTTGAGTAAACCCTCATTGCACATGAAGCACATGTAAACCCTAGTTTCACTCTAATTAGCATGAGTAAACACCCATTTCACATTACGTATCATGATACTATACTTTAACCAATTCATTGGAGCGCTATCAGGGCACACCCTTCTTAAACATTTCATTTCATGCATAAGTGTGCCACATGAATCATTAAACATTGAATCATTAAACATAATCAATTATTCCATGATAAAAGAATGTTTAATATATACATGAAAATACTCAAATAATAAGTAAATGTTCATAAAGGTGAATACCCTTGATAGAGAAATGGGCATGGTATTCACTATACAATGACTTTGACTTGGAAAAGCATAGTTTAATTTCGGCAGCATAACGGCATGCCATAAGAAATCATAATAATAATCGATGAGAGAGAAAAGGGTGTATCATCATATTTACACGACATGGACAGTAAGGGGGTCTTATAGATACATGCCCCAACAAATTTAATGTAATTTAGGTTCATGATACAAAGGAATTTCTTGAATGTAAATGAGGAGAGAGAAATTCCTTTCAAAATTTCGGCATAGTAACGGGTGTACATGGGAGAGATTTAATGAGGGAGAAAGGGGTATACCATCATTCAAACATAAATAGGGAAGTATTTTGGAGGTGTTAAACCATACACCAACATTTATAATTGAAATTAAAAGGCATAAGAATTTAAAGAATATTGGACAAAAATGAGAGAGGAAGAAAAACCCTTCCTGGGAAGTGTGCTTCCAAAGGCTTGCGAGAGGCTTGAGAGAGGATTCCTGGGAGCTTGGGGAACCTTGGGAGGATTATAAAAAGATAAGGGAAGAGGTTGGACGCAATAAAAAGGCTTTTACTGAAGAGTAAGTGGGATCTTGGGTGGATTTATATACGAAAGGTGAGGGAATTCTTTATTATTTAGGTTTGGGACACCTCACATTAAAGTAATCCAAACCACAAACCATACCATGGTTTTTTACCATGGTTTTTTGAAAAGGTAAGTAGAAAAAAATATTTTATAATTCCAAAGTCCTAATTTCTTAAAATAATGGGGTTTCTTATGTGGAGGTGAGTCACAATCCCAAGGAAAGCAATTTAAAAAGTCAAAATGTTTAATAAGTCCTGAAGGGTCCATTAAATCATTGGAAAATAAATAAAAAACCTAAAATCACATTATTTTAATGGTAAAACATATATTGTCTAAACATAAAGTTTATATTATTTTATTACATCACTATTGGGTCATTATGATGTCATTAAAGACATCATATATTTCAATGGTATTAAATTTTTACCCAAAAATTTGACTATCTTAGAAAATTATGAAAAATTCACCATTGGATAATTATGAAATCCTGATTCTAGAAATAATATTAATTTTATCTAAATAATTTTATAAATATGTTAATTTTTACTTTTAATATAAAAATTGACATTTATAAAAAATTCATGGGTTCTGTCAAAAATGGCTTTCAAACCTTAATAAAAATTACAATTGCATTCATAAAGTTATAAGATCATTTATATTTAATAAAAAATAATTTAATAATAATAATAATAATAATAATATATTAAAATATTATATAATTTAAAAACCCATTAATTCATCAAAATAGATTTCTTATTTGAACATTAACTAAAGACACTATTTGTTCTTTAAAAACTGTTTACAAGGTAACAATAATAAAATGAAAGTATATTCATTATTATATAAAAAAATAATGTAAATAAATATAGTACTAGGTTCTTGTTACATAACCCCTTATAACACCCACATAAGACCAGAGAGTAAGGTGTGCGATGGTGACAGACTCTTGGGGTGGCTCAGATAACATTTCTCAGGTGGTAATCTCTATCAACTTCTACTTCTCTCATAGGTGGCCTCGCTCGAGCTTAACATATTCAAGCCCGGATTGGGCTTGGTCAAGATAAAATCCCAAAGATGAAACCTCCTCTTTGAGATCTGACTAATGGGCTTTGTATGGGGAACGTCTACTGGATGAGGCCATCACATCCTCTGTCTGAGTAAATTGGATTTGTTAAAGCCCTATATTTATACTAATCATGTGATCACTATTCAATAGCTATATTAGCAATGGTCACAATTATTAAAAATATTTTAAAAAATAAAAAACATAAAACTAATGAAGTTGACATTTTATATAAAAATTTTACATAAAGAGACATTGAATTAGATCAAGAGGGATTTCCATTAATGAAAGTTTTGGGTCATTACATATAGTGCTCTGTTTGACCATGTATGTTGAAAAAGCTTCAATACAGTGGTATGGAATCTTTGGAAGTGGTACAAAACATTTTGTGTACAAGGATGGGTTTCTTCCTAGAATTTTCTAAATTTTTAGTGTCCAAAATATGGAGGAAGGATAAAGTTTTTAGAATGATAATTTTCCAAGGATACCTCATGAAAATATGGAAAATTCATGTAATTCATGAATGTTTGGTGTCATGAATGTACAAATTTTTCAAAACAATGATTTATATGACTTCTTTATAAAAATATGGTGAAGTCATGGAATTAAAAAAGTTTTGTGTTTTGGGAATGTTTCATGTTTTTTAAAAGATTGGTGTTTCAAAAAAGTTTGGTGTTGTGATGGTTTAGAGGTTCAAAGAAGTATTCTTTGCAAAAGTTTGCTGAGCTAAGAAATAAAATGGTGGTATGTTATAAGATTATGATAAGTTTTTTGAATGGAAAATTTCCCTAATGTTTTAAAAATATGGGATGTTTCACTAAAAAGTATAAAGATTTTATCAAAGATGTAATTGAGATATTAAAAGTTTCATGAAGGGGAGAAAAATTCTAAAAATATGAGACTACCCATAACGTTTTAAGAAACTACACTTTTTAAATATCTAAAGACTTTTAATTCACGAAAGAGGTTCTCTAAGGTTTTTATTGTGCAAAGGATTCATATGAACATATGTTTAGTGAGGAAAGGAATTCTGTCAATATGACCAAGGAGTTTCATGATGTTTTAAAAATATTCGTTAAAATATATGAATTTTGTGAAAGACTATATGTTTTAAAAAATTTTAAAGTTTCATGAACGTAAGTAATGTTTCAAGAAAGTGGTGAAAGGGTTCTATGAATGTGTTATTTTTCATGATACATAATGTTATTATAACTTGTTTAAGACTTTAACAAAGGAAGTTGGTCTTCCTTGAAGACTAGTTCAACATGGAAAGTGATGCGAGTACAATAGTGATATTCAAAACTAGTTTGTAAAAGAGAATAATGAAGATCAATGGTAACTAATCTGCAAATAAACTATTATAAAATTAAGACAAGTACTGTATTGTTATAAAATAATTATTTCATTCTAAAGTAATGACAAAATAGAGAGGACAAAGGGAGTGACCCTTGAGTGGTAGTTATCCAGAACATAAATCTTGTAAAGGAAGTGAGCCTAGCATGGAGTGATCATAGTAAAATCATTAAATTAACAAGACTAGTGAATATTATTGGATTTGGGCACATTGAAACAACATTGGTGTGTGATCCTTTGACATAGACCAGTGTGGGTGTACCACGTAAAATTCTTATGCCTTGTGTGATTTCATGTCTAATATTTTGTAGGATGACAATCAATAAATGTGGATTTAGGGATCATCAATCTTATCTGAATAACTCTAAGATAAGAATACTAGTTAATTTTATCGTCACATGATAGGTGAACACAATGGTGACCCTACTAATAAGTGAGGACAAAATCGGTTTGGACAAAGAGAGTTTCATTGTTATGATGGGAAATGTGAATGACTTTCATATCCCGATTTAAACCATCTCAGGGAATCTATCACTAAAGTCCCATTTTGGTCCAACAATTGGTATCAAAGGGATGGTTTCTCTTATTGGATTTTATTTGATCTAAATTTATATGATTGAATTTTGGTGATGAAATATTTTCTATCCATACAATATGGAAAAGGGAAAGAATCCTAGGAAGAGTCATAAAAACAAAGTAATTCCATATAATAGAATAGTTGTTAAGAAGTTTGTGATTGAGATAAAGGATCCCAATGGATCACAAACAAAATGTTTGGAAGAATCTGATTTCCTATCTACTTGTTTATACAATTAGGATGTAGGTATATCTGAAGTTCATGATATTTTAAGAGATTTTGTAAATAATAATGATGATGAGAAATCAATATATTAAATAGTGGAAGTTATTCATGTATCTAAGGATATTGATCATGAGATTAAGGAAAAACATGGAGTTGATAAAGAGAATGAATATTTAGAGATCCATGTTGTTGTTTTGAAAATTGAGGTTAAAAAATTGAAATCCTAAGTCAAAGACTAATTGATGTAGATAGAAATATGAGGTGGAAAAATTATACTCATGCCATGGAATTGGAGGAGATGTCTTTGAAATAGAAAAAATTTAATGATAGTTCTAAATACTATATCCTTAACTCAAATGAGGTTCAAAATTTGAGGGATAATAATGATGAATTGGTTGACAACATTGTGTATTTTTTTCAGGATAACAAAATGATGACACAAATAAATGTGGATCATAATGATGAAATTTTAAAAATGGTTGCAAAGATGAAGATTCAAAGTGACTTACATGATGAAAAATCAAATGATGTTTAAAAATAGATGGCCACATAGAGGGAGATAAAATCTATAATTATCCCTCTCAAAGAAAAATTGGAAGAGCGGTTAACATCTAGAATAGATGCAAGTTCATTTTTGAGGATGATGACTTCTGAACTGAAGGATAAGGATGTTAAGATCAAATATCTTAAAATAAGGTTGAAAAAATCAAATGAGATGATGAAAATACCTCCTATAGTAGAATCTAAAATAGAAGTCCACAAATGTGAAACTCCAAATTCAACAAGTAATATGAATCACCATGCCAGACATGTATGAGTTGAATCTCATATGAATGTATCCACTAAGTGATACTACTATGGAATCATGGGACATACCATGCATGTCTACCTAGAATCCCATGGGCTTAAAGAAAATAGAGTGTATATTGCAACAACATCTCAATCATGGTGAAACTATATGATAAAGAGAACTGAAAGTGACTTAAGGAGTTCCACCATTCCCATGATTACTGAGAAGTTTTTTTACTAAAATAATGTTTTTTAATCTAGATAAAAGATTTACCATTTTTGAGGAAACATATAGAGCTCCTAGAAAAGTGAATCAGGTATGAACATCAGTTAACTCAAAATAGCCTAAATGTAAATAAAGAAAAAAATATGGAGGAAAAATAAGTAAGCCTCTCCAAAAATGAGAATGGTGGATGAGCATGCAATAAAAAATACAACATGGGGGAAAACATATGAGGTTGATCTATTTCCTATTAAATATGAAATATATAAAGATTTTTTAAGTGGGGTTACAGAATTTAATACTAGGAAATGTAAGAATAGAATATCCGGAGTTCCCAGGAAAAGGTAAAATATTATTTTGAAGAGAAGTTCCAAATAAAGCATTGAAAAAAGGAGTCATCAAAAGACTAGAATAATATTTGGAAAATGGAAAGGATTATAAAATATTCTCATTTGAAATATGAATCCTTAAGAAATAAATTGGTCATGAAAGATGATAAATCAAGTGAAGGATAAATAGAGCTACAAAAATGTGTGGTTAAGAAGGATCCAATCAGTAACATTTCAGGAGGTCTTTATTGGTAAGAGTACCCAAGGAATAATATTTTGTTAGTTTGGATATGATGAAAAGTAAATTAACATTACATTAAAGTGAAATTACAAATAAAACATCCACAATTATATTTTTATAAGTGAAACAACTGAAAGAAGATTATATTCTAGGAACCGAAGAATCTTTTCTCAAAGATTGATTAGGAAGAAAAAGAACTGGATGAGGTATTGACACTCATATTCCCAAATATGAAAAGTGTAAAAGGAAAGTATGATACTAAAGGGTTGTTCCATCATGACCAGATTCAATCCTCATCTTGAGGAAGTGAAACATCCCCTCATCACATGTGCTTAATTCCTATAAAATTTTATTGAAGTGTTTCTAGTTTTTGGAGAGATAAAATAAATGGAGAAGTTTCATCAAGAGATGAAAAGTGAAGGAGATGAAAAGTGGTGTTTTGACATGATCTATAGTTCCAAATGATTCAAATTAGTAAAAAAATATGTTTTTGATATTTGAAAATGTGATAAATGAGAAAAAAACCAGAATAAGAGTAGTAATGATGAGTCACAATGATTAGAATGTGGAGTTAAAATTGGATAGTTAAATTGATTTCAAGTGGTATCAAGATCCGTGAAGCATTGATTCAAAGAGTTTTTGATCTATCTAAGGTAAAATATTTATGGTAGAAAATGGGGAATAGTAAAAAATGAGCTTTCATGTTTTTATTATTATTTAACTTGTTAAATAATATGACTGTTCTTAGGATATCAAAGGATGCTATGGATATCCTACTCTCAGGATTAATTTCAATTATATTTTTGGTGAAAATGTTTAAATTTTTAGGAGGAGTTTTTATATGAAAATATTATAGTTTTTATTACAATATGATAATTAAAAAAAGTTTGTGGATGAGAGAAGAAATTAGTTTGAAATTACAGTTTTGGAAGTGATCTCGAAAGATGAAAAAGTGAGTAATAATTTCATTATTTTCAATTTATATAGTTTAAAAGAATGGAATTATCCATCATATTAGAAGAATAGGATGTACTAAGCCTATAATTTGTAGGTAAATCATTGAGTGGGAGATTATTAGAGACCAAAATGAATAAAATAAAGCCCTATAGGTCAAGGTTTCCAGATGCAGGGGTGTCACGACATGACATATATATTTCACACCATGAAACCCATTTCCCTAACCCACATTTGAGACTAGAGGGGTATTGTTAATGATATATAATCTATATCCATCCCCCTCCCCATCACAAGGAATTTTTGTAGGGGGATGGGCAGTGACCACCCTGGTGGGAAGTGGTAGCGAGGGAGTATCCAAATTAGAAAATATTGTGATGGAGGGTCATGAAGCCCCATTGTCGATCCCACAGTGATAATACTATAGTATCAGTGCTTTCTAATAAGATCATGCCATACCATAGAATAAATAATACACTCTATATGATTCATCACTGGAAGGGTTTTACTCAGAGAAGTGAAGTCATTGTTAACTGAGAATCTAAAGAGGATAATAGGGTAGACCCCCTGAGTAAATCCATACCTTAGCAGAGGAATGATAATCATATGAGAGAATGTAGGTTAAGAATTGTTACTCGTTGGATCTAGTGAAAGTGGGAGTGTTGTGAGTGGGTACCCTAGACCCAACTCCTTTATATACATCAATTACATTTACATGTATGTTTTTTGATATATACTTTTGGTTATTCTTACCATAATAGTGCTGATACTTATTCATCCACTATTTATATAGTAATTTACTTAGATTTTATTTCATATCAAAATTTTATAGAAAGTCTTAACTATAATGGGAACCTTGATATATTCGGATAGTAATCTTAAACATATTTCCTATGGTTTAGATGCATCATATTCATGGGACACAGATGATATATGACTATTAGGTGTTGGCAGATCATAAGCATTGATAATTCTTCTCATGATGTTTTGAATTGGTAATCTTGAGTAGATGAGATCGTGAGGACTGAACCTAAAATAGGAACACCATATGTTTTAGGTTTCATTTGATGTATCTGTCTATGAACACGAGTTTTGGTCTCTTGAATTGATATCATTACCAAAATTTACCTTTTTATCATGTACTTTTATGCAAGGTAAAAAATATGAAATTTAATCCATAGATAGCTAGCTTATGTTTTGTGCGTCTTTGGTGGTATGGAATTGGTTGAATGATAAAGATTTCAATTTTCACTTTCTAGTTGGGGAAGTGATATCTCGTGGGTTCGGGTTGACCAAGATGATAGTACCTTAATTAAATCCATGTCCATGGTAAAATAAGGTTTGTTCATCCTGTAAGGTTTTTCAATATATAAAGTATTAAAAAGATGATGTCAGAAGTGATCATCCTTCAATATGAGATAACAAAATACAAAAAGATTATATTACATAGAACATGTTCATAAGTGGTAGTCATAGCTATAACATACCTTATCTCATTAGGGGCCATGAAAGGTTGATATAATCAACTCTTGGTTAATGGGTTGGACTCACTACAATAGAGATAAGGACCTAGAAGCTCAAAAACTAAGTTTATCAACATGTTTCACATATTCCAATGAATATAAGTTTATGATAAAGTGAGCCCCACTTGTAGGGGCCAATGAATGTCTAAGTATGATCAATCACAGGTAAAATAATTTAATTATAATATTAATGATTATAATGATGATGATTGAATTTATTTTTCAATGTATTCAAAATTTATTTGATTATAAAAGTTAATTTGAGAAAATTTAATTTTTTGAATTAACATAACATGTTCAAGGTTCATTAAATTATTTGGGGGAGTTTATGTGATAAACTAATGTTTTTTTATAATTTAATGTGTTAATGTGTTACAATAATGTGATAAAATGTTTATGACATTTATAACAAGTCTAATCAAGTAATAAGTGTGCACACGTTTTTAAAATGAAGGTTAATACTTTCTAGGGACTAAATTATTATTTTAGAAAATATAACCTAGGTATAAAATCACATTTTAGACTCAATAATAATGATCTACACCATTTGGAAGAATTGAGAGATATAATCTCTTCCATACTCTCCTATCAATATCTTAGAGAGATAATCTGAAGAAATAACAAGTCTAGATCGATCATGCTTTCTTGATTGTGCCCATGTTCCTAATACGATCATGGAGATTCCATAAATCTCTTTGATTTTCAGTGCTAGTATTTGTGAATAATAGATCGACAATCTAAGAGTTTAGTTGTACATGTGTATAATCTAGAAGATTAATATAATATAATCTCTAAGCATGACATGCTGATGGTGTGTGAATCAAATCATTTACCTCAAAATAAAATAGTAAATTTAAATATTTCATTCATTTTTTTCATGATTAAATTGGACTGAACCTGATCCTTTGATAAATCAGTGTAAGGGGTCTTATTGATTCAGTATTTTTAACATTAATATGAATCCAAAATTTAGATTGTGCATTTTTCATGATTCATTTTTCCCTCTATTTCATTCTATAATGTCCCCTTTCACAAGGAAGTGTTAGCCTCCATCTCTTCATTGAATTTCCATTCCCAAAGGTGAAACCCCTTTTCCTTCCACATTTATAAATTCTAAATATATAAATGGGACATTTATCCCCATTAATTATAAATTGATTTATTTATTTGTGTTGGGCCAAATTTTTCATTTATTTTTAAAGATTCATCAATATGTGTTTGGTAACATCTGAGTTAGGGGGTTTTTGGATGCAAATCTTTTAACATGAATTCAAACCCAAAAAAAATTAGATTGTGATTTTTTCATGGTTCTGTCATGCCCCAAGTTTCATCAACAATATCTCCTTTAACCATAAAATGTTTCCCTTCTTATATTTATTGAATGACCACACTCTATGTTGAAACCCCTTTTTATTCCCCCTACATATGATCTAGATCTATATAGGGAACATTTCTACCTAATACCTATGTGTGGATTGGTTTCTATCTATAAGGACTAGTGTTGCATTTGTTGTCAAAATTCATCAATATGTTTTTGGTGAGAAGTGGTGAATCTTAGATTATTTTTATGGACTCACTTGATGGAATTATATTTCATGTTTGAGAAATTATCCAATTTAAATGTGATTATTTTTATCTATTATGAAATTTCAAAAGTCATGTGTCAAGGATGAAATATTTTTTGTAACATGTTGAAGAAGAATGAAGTCCATGAAAATAAATATTTTCATATGGATTATTTGAAGGTAATACTGAGAAGTGTTTTGGAATTTGTAGGTGAGAATTTTCTGAGATAATATTCTACACTGAGAATGTAATAAAGGTAATTTTTAAGGGAGATTAATAAAAGACAACAAACTATTACAAGCCACATGACTTAAATTGATCACACACATGTGGCAGAAAGACCTAAACCATGTGGGAGTTTAGGTCCCTGTATATTTCATGGAGGGATAGGATTTGGTGGATATTTATAGGTCTATAGAAGAATTCACTCAGCTAAGAGTACATGGGTAAGTGTAGGTGGGCCAACTCGGGGATGCATAACACATGAGCACATGTGTGCAGTGTGTCTGAGAGATGAACCAAGTGTCGGATCTTGCAACATAAATGGGATGAGTTGTAATAAAAGGAAGAATTAGGTTGAATGCATGGTCAATGTGGGGTAATGGAGCTATCACGTTGTTCTTCCTTCATTAAACAGATATACATAACGTGTGATGCATGATGCTGCTGATATGAGTTGTATGATCATTAAGGGAAGTAGTCTCATACCTCCGTCTTCCTTGAGGACTTCCATTATTTCTAAAAAGATGGATGGAACTCCAATGATCAATACCAATCTTTAAATGTATAATGTTTGTTCGACATATTTAGTTTATGAGGCTACAACATCACACATGAAATTATGTTTTTTCATGCAAGAAAATTTTTTAAAGGTTGAAAAATTGGTTGAGTGAAAAAAGTTGAATTTGTAAATAAAGCATGGATAAATTAAGAACGTGATTCTTATACCATACATGTAATAAGAGATAATTTCATACTTTTATAAGATGATTCACCATATTTAGAAATGTAATCTTATTTATGTACCAAATGTATTATTGTTTTGAATATGTGTGACATGAAATTTATTTTTGGAGCATCGATGTGGTATGAAAGTTGGATCAAACGCAGTGAGGATCACCTAGAAATAAGGAAACACCAATCCAATAAGGGTTTTTAACAATAATTTGAGAAGCACTCATATTTTACAGTGAAACAGAGAATCTGTGTAGCCACTATTTCCTGAGAAGGATTTTTCGAAAACATTTTCATGCATGACGAAGAAGAGGCTCTTCTGGGGCTCTTTTTTACTTATGTCTAACACACTAAAAGGATTAATGAAGAATGTGTTTTAATGATCATGTCATGTTTATGAAAAAATATTTGAGAAATTGTGATAAAGTGTCACCCACAATATGTCTTGTGAAGCATAAATTCCGCACAGAAGAAAATTGAAATATTCATACATACTATTTTCTTGAAGTAATCTTGTAACGAAGTGGATAATGCATACCTAACTTGTGTGAAGAAGATAGAAATATTTAACTTGTATGAAGGATAGTGAAGTGTATTTGTGAGGCTTGAATGAAGAATAATAGTGCATTCACACCCATTGAGGTTTGTTTAAATAATATAGACAATTTCATGATGAAGGTAGTGCATGCATACATGAACTTGTGCGATAGTGTGATGCACAATATGTCTTGTGAAGAATAAATTGTGTAGAGAGGGAAAGTGAAATCTGTATACATACTATTTTCTTGAAGGAATCTTGGGAAGAAGTGGATAGTGCATAGCTAAATTGTGTGAAGAAGATAGAAATATTTCACTTGTATAGAGGATAGTGAAATGTATTTGTGAGGCTTGAATGAAGAATAATAGTGCCCTCACACCCATTCAGGTTTGTTTAAATAAGATAGATAATTTCATGATGAAGGTAGTGCATGCATACATGAACTTGTGAATGAATAATCAATTGAATATCACCAAAGGCAGTCTAAATTAAGAATAATAAAAAGAAATTTATAAAATGTAAATTGATATCACATTAAATAATAAACCAATATTATTGTCTAATAGGGTTTATGAACACCATGCAATGTATTCAACATTCATAATGTGTAGTTTAATGAATTTAGTTAATAATACAAAAAGGCATAGTATGAGGTTGTGCAAGATTTTTCTTTCATAGAATAATGATTAATAGTTTGTTTTCATTTCTTGAACACATATAATTGAAGTTGGGTATTAATCTAGATAATAAATAATATATATCTGAGAATATTTGTATTGAGGAAACCAACCAGGTATAGGTGGTCTGATTTAATTGAGAAATTTTGACTGAATGAACCAGTTTATGTTAGAGATACTTGAATTAGTGGACGACCAAGTCAAATTTTTGGAGATTAAATATCAATATATCACGAGGTAGTATATCAATAATTCAATAATGTTGGAGTTTTATATTTGGTTTTGGGAGTAGGTGAAGTATTTTGGTTGGTTCTAGAAGAAGATAGAGTCTCTCTATTAGACCCTGAATAAGAAGTATTTAGGATGGATCTATAAGAAGTATGATTCTCTCAGTTGGAACCAGAGTGGAAGAAGACTCCTATGTAGATTCAGGAAAAGGCCAACATAGATTCTAGTACCACTTTGGGATACAGTATAAAGAACCTCCTATGTGGATTTAATAGATATATAATGTGAGTCTGTATCAAAAATTTTAATTTCTAAAATATTATAGTGGAGATTCCATATCGAAGTGAATAACCAACATGGCAAGGAGTATTTTTTTTACCAAACTTTTAAATCCTTATGTTTGATCATTTTTTACTAAATAATTTAGTGTAAGGCTAAGATAAAAAAAGAGTGGATCATGGATTTAACTAACCATATAGGTAGAATTTAAAAGAAAATTTTGTAAAAATGAAATGGATCACTAATTCACCCCACCCTCACTCAGTGATCTCACACTGATCCAAGTACTACAAGTGGTATCTGATAGAAGGCTTCCTCTGAAGCATACAATAGACTACTAAATATGGAAATAATGAATTCCATAAATAGTATAAGTGTTTCCATTTTCAATGGTGATAACTATAATGGTTTGAGAAATAAGATGATACTGCATCTACTATCACTTGGGGTTATTGTGAGAGATATATCTATACTGTGATTTCCAATATATTATGGGAATGATTCCATATCATTTATAGATAAGAGGAACTTGGATAAGTATGGAATGTCTCAAAATAAAATATTTATGGATTTATAAAAAATTTATTAACTAATGTGATGGGTCTCTAAAATACCAAGGAAATTTGGGATAAAATGAGAAGAACATATGATGGAAATCTTAATGTCAAAGAATTCAAGTTGAAAATCAATATTAGAGGATATAAATACAGAGAAATTAGTGATAATGAAAGTGTTAATGGATAATTAACAATATTAAATAATATTTTTAATAACATGAGATGTTTTTTAGAATAGTTGGATGATTCATCTATTATGAAGAAGGTGATGAGAAAATTTCTATATAAATTTGATCCAAAAGTTTTTACACTATAAAATTGTAAAAATCTATAACTAGATGAACTTCATAATATTCTCATTACATATGAAATGAAAAAAATATCATTTAATAATAAATTAAAATATGATATGGCATTTGAATCCATGATATAAAGGGAAGATAAAGTTGAAGAAGAACAAGAATCAAGTGATTCCAAGGATGAGGGAAATTTAGAGGAATTCAAACAAATAAGGGTTTTATTTTCAAGAATTTATTACAGGTATAGATGAAGAAAAATAAAATAAGTTACTAAAGATCTTAAACTATCATGGATTTCGTAATTTTTCATATGAATTTCCATAGAGGAATTCTAATATCACCAAGACTAAGGAAAAAGAATACTCATCCAAGAAAAAAATATAAGAAGTATATAGAAGGTGACTATGAGAAGAATAATAAGAAGTTATAAAAGATAAATTGAATAATTATGATGAGATGTAAAATTAATGAATCTTAATCATCAATATGTGGTGTGTATTTTTAATGACCTTCGATAAATCAGGTGTGATTAATGTGATAATCCAAAAATAGGTAGATACAAATTTGACTGTTCCAAAGGTAAAGAGATAATTGAGCTATAATGGTTTATAAAATAGAATATAAAATCTTCTCTTGAGAATTACCTGATGATTAATAAGGAGAAAAGAAAAATAATAAAGGTGAATTAAGAATATGTCAATAAAGAAGAGACCCATCCTAATGAGATAAGGGAATATATGAAGAAAGTATCTGAGCTAGAAAGTAAACTAATAAATTATGAATAAAATTCAACTATGATATAATAATTCAATAAAAATGAAACTTCACTCATTGAAGATAGCAAAAAAATAATTTAAATATATATAAACTGGAAAATGTAGTGAATAATCTTGAATAAAGACTTCTTGAGAAAGAGGAAGAATTATCTGAGACACAGTCTATATTCAATTTAGTGAAAAGTGATTTAAAGGAGTTTAAATAATATTTCACCAAATCTATAGAGAATAAGGTTGAATATTCAAAATAATATTCGAATAAGGGTCTATAAAAAATTTGATTCTATACCTAATTAATCTCAGTGTACACTTTATAATTATAACAATGTAGACCTAAAAAATAATAATGAATTTGGTTGGATCAAAAGAACAAATGAGAAAAATATTATATAAATGAAAAAAGGAAAAAAGGAATAATTTATATAGATTTTTTTCTCCCAAGAAGAAACTACCACAATCTATCAAAAGTAAAAAACAACACTCTTTAGAGTAGAACTGCTATTGGTCTGGAAGATCAATAATCATAGGATACTATTAGTGTTTTAGAGTGTTTGTATATAAAGCTTAATCATGTGAATATAATATGTATTTTCTAAGAATGATACAAGAATCATGTAGGATTCAATGAGCATATGAGGAAAAAATTATTAGATAAAACAACCTATAAATAGATCTTCACCACAACTATCTAAATATTTTTTTTAATATTATAGAAGAAGTTTGTGCTTGATTCAGTTTGGAAGGCCACAAGGATGAGGTATGCATTACAAGGATTGAAATATATGTTCTATATACTATTTAAGGGATAAAGTTTCAAAATAAAACCAGTGGAATGTCATGTAGAGTTGTTTAGAAGACTGGGAATGTCAATAAATATTTCCAAGTTATTTGGAATAACAAATTTAAATTAGATAAATAATTGGAGGAAGATAAAAATATTGATAAATTTAAAGGAAATAATGTTAACTCATTAAATGATGTGAATGATGATGAGATGTTATCCATAATTGGAAACTTGAAAATACTGAAAATTGAGTTTGAAAAATGTTTTAAACAAAAAGAATAAGTTCGAGGGAATATATAAGATACTAAAAAAGAAGATAATAAAATGAAAAATAATATTCTCAAGAAATATTCCCATGCTAATATTGTTAGAAAAGATAATCTTAGATTAAAGGTACGATCTTAGTATAAGTTCTATATGATAAACTAAGAGTTTCATCCTTATTACCAATTATTTTAGTTGTTTTTAAATATCAATTTGGGTAATTAAAGGTGATGTTTGAGGTCATCAAATCTAGATAAAGTTAAGAGATTATTGGGGAGAAATTTTGAGAAGAATCTATCATTTTACTAAATTTTTGTGAATTTGGGGATTATAGATAGATATCAAACCAGAAGGTTGAGGTATTCCAATCAAAAATTCATCCTTTATTCTACGTGTTATTAATTATATCAATTAAGATTGAGTTCTTGGTTGATAACAAGATGACACAAAGTAAGAGTCATTTCTTTTCATTTTAATTTTCTAATATTTTTATTGATGTGTGTGTAGGATTTTTCATTTTATTGAAAACTCTATTTATTGGAAACCCCTTAAAATATAGTTGTGAATTTTTGAGCTTGATTTCACACTAATGATATTTTAAGCAAATGTTAGACATCCTTATTTATATCTCTCTTAGTTTCGACATTGGGATATCCCACATATGTAACACCCAAAAATTATAAAGTAAAACATTGTATTTTATAGTGTGTATGATAGGAATCACCAAGCATGTGAGGGATTATAATATACCAATAATTTATAGTTTTATTTATTATTTTAATATATTTAATATATTTTATATGTAGGTTCCGAGAGAAGAATAAGCATGCGATATGTGGTTCCCAACTTTAGTTTTTTCCATAATCAATGGTTTATCCCAGATCTATACAATGAAGAATTCCATGATCCACAAAATTGAGTTAAATGGATAGATAAAGAATAATTATATTGGAACTGATAGATAGGTGATCAACACAAATTGTTTATAATTATAAACAATTAGAATTAAGAATTACTTTTAAGGAATTATTTCTTTTTTGATGTATCTAGTAATAGATATATAGTGAAATATCATTTCATTATAGAAACCGCACACATATTTCCTCTAGCAGTGATCCACACATGTTCCATGAATCTCTGGATTTCACTGATGGAGTCTTTGGGTTCTAGTAGGAAAGATCATTGCACTCGCATCATCCACCTTTGATCACCTATAGAACCACTTCTACAACATTCTAATTGATTTGGTGTAGGATTATTTCTCTCTATTCTTGAGAGTATTCTTAGAGAATAGAGCTCTATAGGATTGAGTCATTTTCTCGAAATCCATTGTGCACAATTGAATTGGATTTTGAGAAAATAACATAATTGGGTATTTCTATTATTGAGTTAAAAAAAATAATTCCAAAAACGACCTTAATTATTATTTAATACTAGAAAAACTTCATGTCAAATAATTAATGTAATATTATTATTTCTCAATAATCACTTAAATTTTTAGTTATAATTAAATATTGTTTAATTAAATAATATTGAATATTTATTATTTCTCAATGAACAATTAAAATTGATCCATTATTCCTCCACAATATTTAGTGGTCCTTGAATAATTTATTTTTATTTATTAAATATAAATTATTGCATTATTCACCAAAAAATATATAAATATTAAATTTACTAAATGGAAAATAAATTTTTAATAAATATTCAACTCATAATTTATTCTCTTAAATAACTAGTGAAATGATATCTATAGTCAAGAATACATGAATAATTTTTAAACCACATATGGGAATAATATTTAGCAACATGTTAAATAATTAATAGTAATATATTATTTAACTGAGATTCTTGGATACACTTATCATGTAACCATTTAGGCCTCTTTTACATTGGAATTAAAAAGTGGCATAAAGTCCAAGGATAGTGTCTAACAACAAGACAAGTCACCAATAGAGAAAGATGTTAATTCCACAATGGCATGTCACCTCATATGAAATCTTACTATTTTATATAATCTCTTTATCACAATATCTATAATCGAGTAGGTTTCATGCTAGTTCCATCAACCTATATTCTTGATATCTCTTTCTTTGAATTTATGGAAATAGAACTTTCTTATATATTACCATGGTTATGTATTTATTTATTCTATATAATTTACATCAAAGGGAATGATATGTTAACTCTCATTAATTAATATAAGGGATAAATCATTTCTTATATTATTCATTAGTGCAATATTACTCGTGACACACCCAATGTATCTTACCTGATCGTGAACATCTGTCATCATAGTTTTCATCAATACATCAAAGTACATGACACATAATATCCATTAATAATAATATTAAAATCCAATGACTAGTACACACATCTGCAGATAGAAATATCCAATTACATATAGAAATGTGGATTTCCTAATGTAAAGCCTTGTTCTCATAATATCTATACTAGATATTACCAAGGGTGTACACCATGATAAGGTGCCTCAAAGTCCTATGAGTTACCACCCCTGATAGCCTGCATAATTTGTGTCCCTCAAAATATATTTTCTGACTATAGAACATATATATTTAAGAATAATTTGTTATCACATCCGGGTTCTCATCATAGAAGGTATCTACTATGACCTTTTAGTGCAACGGATACTCTTAGGCCATTATCACATGGTTGTCATGAAAAAGAACAATCATGATGTGATAAGTAGTTTATTAATATTCCAATAAATGTATACATTTTTATCATAAAGTAAACAATAATTTGGTTATAGTGAACAAAATCCTACAATTTATATATTTCAATTCATGCCACACCAATTTATATTGAATTACACCCAATAGTGACCTTCCCCGATGGCTTGCATTACGCACAAGATTGAGTTTCACCAAATAACAATGTATTATTAAAATAGTATTATTTAATATAATATGATATATCCTAGGTGTTACATAAATGGTTATGAATATTATTAACTAACTTATATAAACTCATGGTTTATATTAATATAAAATCAATTCAGGGGTTTCTAATTAATAATAAATGAAAATAAGAACCAATGGGATATAAAAAGAAATATTATATACATTTAAACATCTAAAGGGGTTTTATTTTAATTACCATAATTAATTATAATTAATGAATTATTTTAATGAAATATATATGTTATATATTCAATAAAATATTTTTAAAATTCATACATTATTTTTGATATGTATAAGATAGAAACAAACTCTATATTACACATAAAAACCTATATTTTTATAGAGAAAAATTTACCACCTTTTAACGGAGAACACACTTTAAATTTAAATTTTGACACTTTAATTTATTAAATATATCAAAATAAACTTAATATTTTAATGTGAAACTTAATAATTATTTTAGGGTGAATTTTTATATTTTTAGGAAACATTTAATTTTTATTGAATTGTAAAAAATACAGAATTTTAGTTTAAAATTCCTTTTTAATATAATTTATTTAAAGGATAAATTATAATAATAATTGGTTTTATAGATTTATTAGATAATATTTTTATCAATTAATACAAATTATTCAATTTTAATCAATTTATCCTTGAAATTGATTATAAAAACATAGCAAACTTTCAAACGTTTTTATTTTAAAAGCCTGCATTGTCCTCCCGCCTGCGGAAAAATTTAAATTAATTTATGTGACTTATTTGATTAAAATTTGGAAAAATTGATTACATATTTAGAATTATAATAATTTATAATGTCTAAAAATACCAATTTTTTTTGACAAAAAATATCAGAGAACATAATTAAAATTAATTACAATTGTTAATGTAAAATTAAGCTTAGTAAAGGAATAAACCTTTAACATAAGGTACCAAATGAAATGTCCTATTTTCAAACAACAATTTTATAGCCATAATTAATCCATTAATCTTACAATATTGAGTTTTTTTGGGTTTTTAGAATTTTATGTAAAAACGTTGGTACACTTAACTTCTTTTAAAAAATACCATGGGTGACTATTTCCTCCCTTATAAAGGTCCACTGACTCTTCCCATTCCTCACACATCTAAAAACAAATAGGTTTGGCTAAGATATACCAATATAGTTTACCAAAAACCACCCATATACCTTGAATCCTCCCTTTGGTCATAAATCCTTCCAAGGAAAACTTTTGGTACAAACCAAAAGAAGTTACTTGATTAAGAGGTAATATCTTCTCTCAAGCTCTCTAGTTCCATTTACATTAAATACCATATAAATTATTTTTATTCCATGGTTATATAAAAAAAACAGTATAATAAACACACGATGATGTTTTTATGTAATGTTTTTTACCAACACTTACAAACATCTCCATCTAATTGGCAACGAACAAACTGTTTCTGTGTACAGTGAACTACTACCTCATCAAATGACGATTGTTCATTTTTCTTTTACCACATCTGATGGTGTCCATTATGATAGAAAATATATTTATATATGTTATATATGATATATATAATGTCTTTATGATTCTATAATTTTTATTTATAACATACCTTTATGATTTCCATATTCTATAAATATGATAATTTCATTTGAGGAAGTGTGGACTACTTCCCCCTCAAAGGGATATTACTCATTCATGCCTTATATGAAACATTTAATGGATGGTTTTAATAAAACTATGTGACATATATAATATATATATGATACTTTAATTATAATATAAACATTAATCATTTAGTTTCCATTATTTTAATACAACAAAGAAATGAGAGTAGCGATCATGCGTATGGACGACCTACTGTCTCTATAAATGGTGAACTTTATTTATAATCTCTAAATTTAATAGATTAGTCTAAATTTATATGTATTGAGTATATATTATAATTAAATAATGGTTAAAATTCTTGATATGATGAATTCATGATCTATGTAGTTGTAACAACAAATTAAAAGTCAAAACATACTTGAGAAAACTAGGGAATTAACACCCAAAATAGTTAAAATAATGAAAGAGTGTAAAAAAATGGGTAATAAAATTTTATAATGAATTAATATATGATATTATAAAAATGTGTGTGGTTCTATTATAATTTAGTAACATATTTTAAATCACTATACAATATGATAAAGGCTACATATGAAATGTAAGGTTAAGGTAAGGGAGTTTCATCTCAATTTAAATTCCAATGTGTCTTATTTTTTATTATTCACAAATTCAATTTTGTGTGTATATATACTACCCTTTAGTATATTATATCATTAATATAATTAATCTCATGATATTATAAGTTTCATTTAAAATTATTACATCATGGGTGTATGGATTCAAATGTTTCAAAGTGGTATGGGACACCATGGAATGTTTAAAAATTATTCTCCTAAAGAATGTTTTTAATGATAATATTTGAAATATCACTTAATTTTTAAACTTTTAACTTTATCTTGAAACAATAACTTTATTTTAATCATTTTTATTTCGAAATTTACTTTAAAATACATATTCTTATACAATGGATATTAATATTTCCTAAATAGTATAACATTTTTCCATATGGTGTTCACTTTGCGGGATATTTGATTAACTGGAGAATTATGGATAAATATATATTATTTATTAAATATGGATATTTTATAGGGGATATTATTTATTTTTAATAATTTATATGAGTAATTATTTGGATTGGTAATGAAAGTTGGGGAATTATGTTGGTATCAGAGGAATTTCAGCAGTAACCTTGAAAACTAGATTTAGAAAAACATTGATTAGGGAGCACAAAACTATGATTGAATTTGAGGCTGAGAATAAAATAAAATCCTATATTTTTGGTAGGGTATATATTATGTTGGTATTTCTAAAAATAAATCCCTATCTGGATAGTACATGTGGACTTGGTTATGGCCCCGATGTACCTAGGAGTAATAACTCTGACAAGGTGTTTCAAGCATAACTTGAGGTATCCTTGTATACAAATATGGGTCTTATTGTGAAAATTATTTGACACCCATGGGGGATATACTTAAGATATTTCAAATTTTATTTGCCTACCATTATGAATGATTTAAAAGTAAATATTTCCATAAAGTAATCAAAGTTTATGATTCTAGGATTTACGATGCATAAATTATTATTATGTGTTATAAAACATTTTGGATTATATATTATGTTATGATTTAATCTATTATATTAAATTACATAGAAATAGGACATAATAGAAATAATAAAAACTCCACCAATGCACATGATCCAAAGAGTATGAAGGATCATATCTTTTATGGTCTTTAACTAACAATTTGAAGGAAAGTAGTATCCCAAGTATTATCATCATACGAAGAAATAATGTCATGTGATAATGAGATAGGTAAAGAATTATCAAAGTAATATGGCTTTCAAGGGATCAAGAGAAGAAGAGGACAATATAGAAATATATGGATAAATGGAAGAAGGGAGAGAAGGTTTTTCCCACATCTGGTAACTGTGGAAAGAATCACCCTGGTAAATGATTAAAAGGAATGGGATTTTGATACAAGTGTTGAAAGAAATGACACCATGCTTCTGATTAAGAGGGTAAGAAATAGTTTTCCAATGTGAAAGGCTTCAGCTACAAGGATATGAGATACTACACAAATCAATGTCTCAATAGTCAAAAGAATAAACTAGAAATGATGCTATTGTATAATGATCATGTTATTCTACTACTGTAGTCAAAGTGAAATGATTAATATTTCTATTCATTTGAATATTTTATAAAAAATGCACTGGTTATAGGAATTATGGAATATAAAAGGATTTTACTAGAGTAATCTGTTGTAAAGGTTTTAAGATTATATGTTTAATGGTATCAAGAATATTTATTTAGTGTAAAATTAATTTTTTTATAAAACACTTGATTGGGAGAAGACACCCCTTAATATGTTCATGATATTGAGATAATTATGAAGAAATGATAGATTTGGAAAAGTGATGAATACCTTAGAGCTGATTAATGAATTATTGACATATGGTCTATGCTATCATTGATGGATTTTAAAAAGGTTTTGGATTTAAGGTCTATATCCTATAACATATGTCTTAATATAGTAATAAAGAAGAATAATTGTTTCCAATAAGTTTTTATGGTAATTTGATTTACTAACATATTTCAAGAGGATACAAGATGAATTTATTCACATGTTTATAATGTTTACATTTAAAGTGGCATCATTTTGACTAAAGGTTAATGAAAAGTTCATCTTGAAAATTCAATGACCTTCTTTATAAAGTATTATTTCATAATCATATATAAAATTAGACCAATTATGAAATGGATTAATCTAAACTTTGGATGTGGTTTTAGTTATTGATATATTACATCATTATTTGATGAATCATGTTTTAGATAAGTAGTAGAAATAGTTCAAGGAATGACCAAAGGATAAGATCTTTCTTATAGAAACATACCAAGTAATTATATTTACAAATATTCTTATAGAGTGAAATAATTCCTAAATATAGAATGTTTTCAAACAAAAATGTTGCTTTGTGCCTTCCTTTTTGATGAATCAAATTCCCCCTTAAAACCTCATAGATTTTGGGATTTTCGATTATTTACTTTCTCCTAACCAAGATATATAATACTATTCATCAAAAAAAGATTTTTTAGATTTTTCTTCTGTATCCAGGTTTTTATTTACCACCTCTATTCTACTACTAGGGAACCTGGTTATGTAACCATTTTATTTTCTTTTCACTCTTATTAAAAAGATGTGTTATTAACCATTTTTACAGTGAAGGATTTCAATATAGGAAATATCAAAAAAAATATTATCAAGATCAATTTAAAACTGTGGGGACACAATTTAATTAAGGCGGTGAGAATGAAACACCCCAAAATTATAAAATAAAATATTGTATTTGATAGCGTGTATGTCACGCATCACCAAGCCCATGAGAGAACATAATATCCAAGGAATTTATAGTTTATTTGTTATTTTAATATATTATATATATTATATATATTTTTCAATTCATGAAACATTGTGTTATCTTACATTACATGTAAGACTGACCTTCATAGATAGCTTGTGTTACATGAAAAACCGAGTTTCACTAAATTATAATTTATTATTAAAACATTATTATTTAATATAATATGACATAACCTAGCGATTATGTTAGTGTTTATGAATTGTATTAACTAACTTATGAAAAATAATGGTTTATATAAATATAAAATTAATTCAATGGTTACTGATTAAAGAGAAATGAAAATAATAACCAATTGGATATAAAAAGAAGCATTATTATTTTCATGATTTCAAAGGGGATTTATCTTAATAAATATAATTAATTAAAATTATTGAATTATTTCAATGAAAAATATATGTTATATATTCAATAATATATTCTTTATATTCATCCATTAGGTTTTATAGGCATAAGATAAGAATAAACTCTATTTTACACGTAAAACTTATATTTTTATAAAGACAATTTGACAGCCTTTTAATGGATAACCAATTGTAAATTTGAATTTTGACACTTTAATTGATTTAATATATAAAAATAAACTTCATATTTTAAATATAAATATAAGAATTAGTTTAGCGTAAAATTTTGATATTTTTATGGAACATTTTATTTTTAATGAATAGTTTAAAATAAGGAATTTTAGATTCAAACTAATTTTTTATCTAATTTATTTATAAGGTTAATTATACTTTTAATTTTTTTAAGTTTAATTAGATATTTTTTTTATAAATTAATAAAAATTATTTCATTCGAATAAATTTCACTTTGAAATTGATTATAAAAACAAAGCCAACATTCAATTGTTTTTACATTAAAAACCCGCACTGTCGTCCCGACTGTGGGATTAATTTTAAATTAATTTCTACCAATTATGTGATTGAAATTTAAAAAACAGATTCCATATTTGTGAAAATAATAATTTTTAATTTTTAATAATACCAAAAAAAATTGAGAAAAAATATTAGTGAAATTTACTAAATTTAATTACAATTATGAGGGTAAAATTAAGCTTAATAAATGACTAAACCTTTAACTTAAAGGCCCAAATGACCTATAAACTTTTTCAACACCCATTGGATGGACATAATGCATCCATGAACCTTCCACTATTGATATTTTTATGTTTTTAAGACTTTTCTTAGGTAAAAAATGGTTACACCTAACTTCTTTTAAAAAATACCAAGTGGGTCTTTTTCCTGACTTATAAAAGGCCACCACCTCTCCCCATTCCTCAAACCTCTCAAACTAGTTAGTTTTAGAAAATATATTTCCATATATATTCCCAATATACCTTCCCTTAACCTTGAATCCTCTCTTCGGGCAGAAATCCTTCCAATGAATCCTGTTGGTACAGTCGAAATGAGGTTGCATGATTAAGCAGAAAATTATTCTCTCATTCACTCTAGTGTCATTTCCATTATACACCCCCTAAAATATCTTTATTCCAAAATTATATAACATATAATTATCCTAAATATATTTGTATTTCGTTATGCAATGGTTTTGACCTATTCTAATACAAAACCCCTTCTAATCGGTAAAAAAAATATTGTTTCTGTGTACGGAGAACTACTACCTCACGAAAAAATGATTGTTCATTTTTTTATTTACCACATCCAATGGTAGAAATTATAATAAAGAATATGTTTATATATGTTACATATGATATTATTAATGTCTTTATTATTTTATAATTTTTATTTAGAACACACCTTTGTGCTTTCCATCTTGTGTAAATATTATAATTTCATTCGAGGAAGTGTGGACTACCACCCCTCAAAGCGATATGACTCATTCGTTCCATACATGGAACATATAAAGGATTATTTTAATAAACCTATGTAAAATATAAAAAATATATACGACACTATAATTATAATATACACATTTATTATTTAGTTTTTATTCCATTAATACAACAAAAAATGAAAGCAGTGTTAATGTGTATGTACAACCTATTGTCTCCGTCAACAGTGCACTTTATTTCTAATATCCAAATGTTATAGATTAACCTAAATGAATATTTACTGAATATATATGATAATTAAATAATGTTTTAAATTCTAGATACGATGAAATAATTTTCAATACAATATTAATATCAAATGAAAAGTCAAAACATACTTGAGAAAACTAGGTAATTAACACCGAAAATAGTTAAAATAGTGAAAGAGTTTTAACAGATAGGTAATAAAATATTATAAAGAATTAATATGAGATATTATAAACATAAGTATTTTTTGGTATAATTTAGTAACATATTTTAATCCACTATTCAATAGTATAAATACCACACAAGAAAATGAATGTTAAGGTAAGGGGATTTCGTCTCAATTTACATTCAATTTAGACTTATTTGTTATCATGCCCCAATTCCCTTTTATTTGGTGTGTATACTACCTTTTAATATTTTATACCATGAATATAATTACTCTAATTATATTATAATTTTCATTTTATATTAATACATAATGGGTATTAGTATTCAAATGTTTCAAAGTGGTATGGGATAACATTTAATATATAAAGATTATTCTCCTAAAGAATGTTCTTATTGATTTTCCATGAAATCCCACATCCTTATGTAATTTTTAACTTTATTTTGAAACAATAACTTTATTTTAATCTTTTTATTTGGGAAATTTACTTTAATATCCATATTTTTATACAATGGATATTAATATTGCCTAAACTATGTATCATTTTTATGTACGATGTTCACTTTGATAGTTATTTGATTAACTTTGTAATTATTGATAAATTAGTATTCTTTATTCAATATAGATATTTCATAAAAAATATTATTTATATTTATTAATTGATATGATTAATTTCTTATACGGATAATAACGGATGGGGCCCATACTTTATACATCCCATCGATGCACCAATAAGTTGTAATGAGATGAATGAGTTATCCAAATTAAATGGATTTCTATCTATTGTTTTAAAAAATCTTTTGAAAGGTCATACTAGTATAGGTTTTTATGTGCCTAATACATGACATCCATTATGAAAAGATTTCCCTTTTTTGGTTTTAGTGATTATTCATCCACATATATATGGATACATTTCAGTTTATTCATTTATTAAATGACATGTGTTTCAGTTTCTTACCTTTCCATATTTACTATTCTTTATCTAGTTATTTGAATGGAATGTTTTATAAGTTATTTAAATTTACATGTCTATTTATTCTTAATGATTTACTATTGCATCATTTTTACTTACCCTTTCTGAGAATTTGATCTCACCTTTATCATGTTTCATTTCTCTAGGCAATGATGAATAAATATTTGAATAAAATTTCAAGGATGAATTTTATTTCATTTTATTATTTATCATGTTTCTAATTTTTATTTCCCAATTAATTATGGGTATCATGTATGTAATCTGGACTTCCAAGTCTGCTAAAATGATCGGTCCTTCATGATTTTATTCATTATAATCATGCAAATTTAATAAAATAGTGCATTGGTTCTGGGATTCTGGGATCAGGGCATTACAACATATACTTAGAGTTGATAAAATATAGTCCCTTTACTAAGATAACCATGTGATATCATTACTCTCTTAGAACTATGATAATCATGTGAAAAAACAACCCTCTTATCATTTTTATTTTATTTTTAAATGGGGATAATGTTTTTAGGACACGTATTTAATTTCAAATATATGAAGAGACAAAAAAATACAAAGGGAGAGATTTTTTGTGACTTATTATGCTAAAAACCAGCCTAGATACCCTGGCGGTGGGGGTGGGAGTGAATCATGACTTGGATATTATATCTAAACTTATTTCTGACCCATCAAATCTATACATCTTTATTACAAGGGTCACTTCTTATGTTCTTTAATGATAATGTTTATCAGGTCCTTTATAACATTATCTAATCACCATGCACTAAAAGTAAATCAATAAAGAAAGCATAAGGATATAAATGATTTTACTTAGTTCACCCTAACTTGGATACATTCAAGGAGCATATAACCATAATGTGATGAATTTACCAAATTTACTAAGGTGCACTACCAATAATGATGTTTAGGATATATCAATTTTATACCTAGGATAACTCCCTTTACAATATTTAGGGTTTTCTCACTACAATCCCAATGGTCATTCTCTATGCCTCTTTCATTGGCTCACTATCGATGAAAATGATCACCATCATCATCTTCCTTATCTCAGGGATCTTAGAAGGGATCCACAGACAATTTATAGATTTTTAGATCCCTTTATTATCTCTAATGAATTCCATATACTTACCTATAGATTGATGCTCTGTTTAATTTCCACTTTCATCCACTAATGAACACCAATTTGCAACAGTTGTACTGGTCAACACCAATATTTCGTGCAACCTTTATCGCACTTTTCAGGTAAGATTTATGACTTTCACACAAAAACTATTCATACATGAAACTTATTACACACAACTACCTTATCTTGTGTGAAACTCCAATTTTACACACATCTCTAATTATTGAGAAAAACTACCAAATTTATGCGCAACATCCTTAGCTTGTGTGAAACTCCCTTTTCGTGTATTTATTATGTGATCTAGAGATCTGACTTTATCTATGTTTTTATCTTCTTCTAATGATGGGGGTCACCTCTTATTTATAGGCATCGCTAACCCCAATGCAGAAAACCCTAACACAACACACAAAACTCTCTTCGATCACATAAAACTACATCTAACATCGTATTGGTCACATAAGCCTCTTTCATGAATAGTCATCTTTCACACAGATTTCCAAATAATTCACACACTTCAGGCCCTTTCCATATATCAATGTTCTTATCTGGAAACATGCATTGTGCTCAACATTTCAAACCATCTTCAAATTCGGCATGCATATAACAACCATTCTATTTATTACAAACTTAAACACTATTTATTGCATAAACATTCACTTAAGAAAACTCTGATTATCGAGAGGTATAGTGAATTTTAGGATTAGTAACACTACATAACTACTTAAAACATAAAATACAAATATTTATTGAAAACTTCTTTTACATGACCACACACATTCCTTCGTACTTCAGATTTCATGGGATAACCTGGAGACATGCATACGAAAAGGCTGGGATATAAAGCCCATTAAGGTATTAAACAAAGAATAATATGAATAATACTGTACATGTTAGTAAATAGGCATATAAATGGAGAATAATAGAAACATGAACCTAAATGCATGATATAGCGTGATTATCATAATTTGGAAATGTGGAAACAACATTTTACATGGTATTATCATGAGCCAAGGATCATTCTACACAGATCATGATTAAACCCTCATTGTACATTAATTATCATGAGTAAACCCTTATTTTAATTGACATATCATGATACTAATCTTTACCCAATGCGTTGGATCGCTATCAGGGCGCACCCTTCTTAATCATTTAATTTCATGCATAAGTGTGCCACATTGTTCATATAACATGGATTCATTAAACATAATTCTTTATTCTATGATAAAAAAATATTTAATTCATACATGAAACTATATAATAAATAAGTAAATGTGAATAAAGGTGAATAAAATTGATAGATAAATTGACATGGAATTCACTATACAATGACTTTGGCTTGGAAAATCGTGGTGCAATTTCAGCAGCATAACAACATGACATAATAATTAATAAAAATGGTTGAAGAGAGGGAAAGGGGTGTCTCATCATATGTAAATGAAATGATGTTTAAGGTAATCATATAGATACATGTCCCAATATATGTTATGAAATTTAGATTCAAAATACAAAAGAATTTTCTTGAATGAAAATGTGGATAGAGATATCCCTTATGGAATTTCAGCATGGTAACAAGTGTAAATTGGAGGAATTAATGAGAGAGAAAGAGGTCTATAATCATTAAAAAATAAGGAGGGTAGTATGGGGGAGGTTATAAATCATAACAAAACCTTTGTAATTGAAATTAAAAGGGTATAACAACATAATGAAATTTGGACAAAAATGAGAAAGGAATATTATCCATTACTTGAAAGTGTGATACCAAATGTTTGAGAGTGGCTTGATATATGCTTCTTAGTGTCTTGGGGATCCTTGGGTGGATTTTATAGAGATGAGGGAAGAGTTTGGTAAAGCTAAAAAGGGTTTTAGTGAATCTTATGTGGGAAATTGGGTGGGTTTATATAGGAAATGGAAGGGAAATATTTATTATTTAGGTTTTGGACACTACACATTAAACAAATCAAAACCTCAAACCATAACATGTTTTTTCTGATGGTTTTTTCAAAAGGGGATTAAAAAAAATATTTTATAAGGAAAATGACCAAACTTCTTAAAATATTAGGCTTGCTTGTGTGGAGGTGAGTCACACACTCAATGAAATCATTTTAAAATGTTGAAATGTTTTATATGTCTTGGAGGATTCACTAAAGCTTTGTAAAATAAATCAAAAAAACCTAAAATCACATTATTTTAATGAAAAAATATATATTGGACAAAAATCCCATTTCTAGTATTTTATTACATCACTATTGAAAAATTGTGATGTCATAAAATACATTATATATTTAAACAATATTTAATTTTTACCCAAAAATTATACTGTTTCGGAAAATTATCAAAAATTCACCATAGGATAATATTGAAATCCTAATTCATAAAATTAATATTCATTTTATCTAAATAATTTTTTTAATATTTTATTATTTACCAATAAAATAAAAACCAACATTTACAAAAAATTCATGGGTTTTTGACACAAACAGCTTTCAATCCATAATAAAAATTACAATTGTATTCATAAAAATTATACAATAATTTATATATATCAAAAAGTAATTTATTAATAATATTTTTTACAATATTATTTAAATTAAAAAATCCATTAATTCATAAAAATATATTTCTTAATTAAATATTAACTAAAAATATTATTTTTTCTTTAAAATCTATTTACAAAGTAACAATAATAAAATGAATGTATATTAATTATTCTATATAAGGATAATGCACATAATCACAGTGTTACGGTATTGTTACATAACCCCTTATAACACCCACATATGGTCTAATGGTAAGGTGTGCGATGATGAAAGACTCTTGGGGTGGCTCAGTTAACATTTCATGTGTGGTAAATTATATTAACTTCTACTTCTCCCGTAGGAGGTTCCATTCCAGCTTAACGTATTGAAGCATGACTTGGGATTGGTCAAGAGAGAATCCCAGTGACACCACATCCTTTTCAAGCTCCGAAAAAATGGGCTTCTTATAGAGAAATTCTACTGAATGATGTCATCGCTTCCTTTTTCTATGTAAATTGGATTTGTTAAAGCCCTATATTTATACTAATCAATTAATCAATATTTAACGACTATATTAGCAATGATAACAATTCTTAAAGGCATTTTAAAATCCCAAAACATTAAAAAAGGATGTGCATATTTTATATAACCATTTTACATAATAAGACATTTAATTAGATCAAGAAGAATTTCCATTAATAATTTTTTTGGGCCATTTCAATTCAAATTTCTTTTCCAAAAATACGTTTCTCCTTTTTTTTTGGAAATTGAGGCCTGAAAATTAGAAAACACTAGAAAATAGTGCCACATTGTATCTATTCTTTTTTTTACCACAAACAAATCATATATTATTTTTTAATGGTTCTTTGTCCACATAGATTTTCAAATATATCTCTGTAAGATCACAACTAACCATGGAAACCCTCTTTGTAAGAAAAAAAATCAACCAAAAAATGCTTTAAAGTTACTTTGAGATTTTTTCCCAACAGGACAGGTGTTTATTTTTTTTTCAAAGATGTGTCCATATGTGTTTAGTGAGATTTGGTGATGCTCGTATAATTATTATATAATCACTTGATGATAATGGATTTCAAGCTTGAGAAAATATCCATGTTAAATGTGACAATAATTATGATATTATTAAATGTGAAATACATTTTTCATGGATAACACATTTGTTCCAACATGATTGGGAAGAATGAATTCTTTAAAAATTAATATTTTCATGTGGATTTTATTAAGGTAATATTGATAAGGGGTTTGAAATTTTATGTTTAGAATGGTCTGAGATAATATTCCACACTTATAATATATTGTAAGTATTTTTATGGGATTTTAATATAAAATATAACAAAACATTAGAATCCACATGGATTAAATAGATCCCACACATGTGGAAGGAGGTCCTCGACCACATGGGAGAGGAAGTACATGTTGGAAACATATAAGAATAGGTCTATTGGGTCCATGTATAGGTCTATAGGAGTTCACAATCAGGTGAGATTACATGGGCCCAGAAAGGTAGGATAGCATAGGGAGGCGCAACCCGTGAGCCTATGTGTATAGTGTGTTGTGGAGCAAACCCTATCATTGTGTCTTGTAGTTATAGAGGGATGATTTTTAATAAAATTAAGTGGCATGATAAAAATGTGATCTATGTGGGAAAATGGAGCCACTTCACTTCTCATCCATCATTAAAAATATTTACATAATGTGGGTCGCATGATGTTGCTGATCTGAGCCATCCAATCGTTAAGGGAAGTAGCCTCCTACCTTTAGATTTTGTAAGGAGTTTCCATATACCAGATAATATGGAAGGACATCCTATAATCAATCACAAGGATTGTATTTTCATTATAAGGTCAATATAATGACATCATGAGGCTACAAAATAAGGCATGAAACTATGTTTTTCATGCATGAAAATATTTTGAAGGTTGAGAATTGTTCCAAGTGTAAAAAAGTGGCAGAGTTAAATAATTCTTGGATAAATTAATCACACTCTATTTATCCCATTAACTTAAGAGGAGTTTATTGAGAACTCATGTAAAATGAGGCCCTATTTTTATCTGTGTAAGTATATTTATCACACACAGAATCCTTCGATATTTTTAATATGTGCGGAAAAAAATTTATTTTAGTGGAATTGATGTGGTATGAATGTTGGATCAAAGGAATAGAGGCTAAAATATAAATAAATAAGTACCAAACCAAGGAGGTTTTTTGCTGATACTTTTAGAAGAAATCATATTTTCTAGTTAAACAGAACATCCATGGAGCTACTATTTCATGATGATGAGTTTTCAAAAATAATTTTCTTATAAGAATGAGAAAATGAGTTCATATGGATATTTTTACTTGTGTGTAACACACTTGAAGTATTCATGAAGAACTTGTTTTATGAATACCTTCATGTTTAGATGAACTTATTTCAGATGCTACAAGAAAGTTTCACACACAATATATTTCAAAAAGTATAAATTTCACACATAAGAATAATGAAATGTTTACACAAACTATTTGAATAAAGAAATATTGTGAATAAGTGGGAATTGTACATACATTTCATTAATAAGGTAGAAATAATTAACTAGTATGATGGATAGTGCAATTCTTTTGTGAGGCTTACATGAATAAGAACGATTCACTCACACACTTTTAGGTTTGTGCATGGTAGGAATAGAATTGCATGATGAAGGCAGTGCATGATTTCACTTTTGATTGCATAATCATTTTAATATCTCAAAATGTAGTATAAATAAAGGATAATAAAATGATATTTAGAAAATTTAACAACAATAATAAAATACAACAAACCAAGATTGTGTGCTTGTGTTTATGAAGACTATGAGATGTATTCTATATGAATAAAGTGTACTTTAATGAATTGAGCTAATAATTCAAGAAGAAGAATTTTGATGGTGTGAAAGTTTACCATTTCATAGAATAACAATGAATAATTTGTGTACACTATGTGCACACATCAATGTGAGGCAAGGTATTCATATAAGTAGAAAGAATATCTTCCTGAGCATATTTTCATTTAGGAAATAGATTGAGTACATGTGATTATATTTAATTGGGAAAGATCTATAGAATAGACCAATGGTTATTGAAGATACTTGAATAAGTACATGATCAAGTCATATTAAAAGTGATTATAGAGGAAGATCAATAAATCGCCGTGAAATTGATCAATACTTCAAGAATGTTTAAGTCTTTTAGTTGGTTTCAGGATCTGGTGAAGTCTTTTGGTTGCTTCCTAGTGTATAAAGAGTCTATCTACTGGTGTAAGAGGAAGAATTGTTTTAGTTGGAGAAAAAAGTAGAGGGAGTATCTTAGTTAGAGTTGGTGTAGAATAAGTCTCTTGTGTTGATTCAGAATTAGGCTGATGTGGATTCTGAAACACTATGGGATGTAGTGTAAAGAACCCCCTATGTATATTTCAAAGAGACATAGTGTGATTATCTAATAACCATTGTAATTTCTAGAATATTATTTTCAAAATGTGTATTTATGTGAATAACCAACATAACAAGGAATAAGTATTAGTACTAAATCTTATAAATAATTTTTTATGCATTTTTTTCTATAGAATCATTGGAATTTAGGACAAGAGACATAATAATAGTGGATTATGGATTTAACTGGCCTGATATTTTGAATTTGAATGAAAAATTTGTAAAAATAAAAAGGAACCAATGATTCAACCCTCCCCATCTTAGTGATCTCACATTGACCTGGGCACTACAATATTAGCATAGGATATATAGTGACACTCAAATGTCCTATCCTAATCCCAACCTAAAATTTATAAAAAATCACCTTCTCGTACCTTAGTGTTTGATCCATTATCAAGATAATTCATTTCCTCGATCGACCAAAACTAAGGTAGGACTTAATTTCTTCTCCCTACAAATGAGTTTGGTCTATGTATAGGAATACTCCCAAATATTTTGTATAAATTGATAAAATCCCCCTCACCCCATGTACAAGTTAGATCTATATAGGGAACCATATAAGAACTATGTGTGGCTTGATCCGAACCTTTATAAGATATTTAGTGATTAATATATCTTATTTATTGGGCCCAATTGAAATGACTAAAAATTGACCCCCAATCTGCAAATGATCTAAATCTACGTAGTGTATTTTCTTTGAAAGTGTGATTTGTGGCTTGATTCCTATCCTTATATAATGCATAGTGAAGCCCAACCACAAAAATCCTAAATTCCCCCAACCCATATTGGTTATAATCAAACCATCCATCATCCAAAATGATTCTTGTACATTCTTATAACTAATATGTATTTCGTATGACATTAAGTTAAAATCAAATCCCTAAAGAATCAGAAACTTGAAAAGGTAATCCCCCCATATATGACCTAGATCTATGTGAGAGACCATAGCATGGGTTATCTCATCTTCAAACCCTAGATACGGTAAGTTGTTCCCCATATTTCTCATCCCTCTTTTTCATGCACCCCAATCTAGTATAATATAGGTTATTCTCAAAACAGCTCTTGTTTCTCACACTGAGCATGAATCACATGAGCTTAAAGGTATTGGTTGGTCACCCTATTTGGCGTGAAAAAGATAATACTGATTAACTATAATAGGTAAAAATGGTCCATATTTCAAGAACATAAATTTATCAAGAAAGGTATAGTCATAGAGACTCTGTTATATTTCATATATGATATATCACTGTATGGTTTTCTTGCATAAGAGACAAATATTCACAAAGTGGACCCAACATATGACTATTTATCCACAACCTTGATAAAAAATAAAAAACTCCTCACATATCATCTTAAATGCATGATGTTAAACTATATAGTATAATGTCCTCATCGCATGTGCCTAAAGTCCAGAACACATAAGTCCTTGTCACATGAAATTAAAATCCCTGACAGTTGTGTCCTTATTGCATGATGTTAAACTTTAGAGACCATCACCCATTATCACTCCTTATCAAAGAACCAAAATTGAATACCTAAGTTCAACCTAGTTTTGGGATTATTCAATCATCATTCAAAGCACCTAAATCCAGAAATCAAAATTCATGTCCTGAGTTTTTTTGATTTGCATTCACCTTCCACGGCCCTTAGAAAGGAGTGTATCTGGTGGAAAGGGACCTCTATATCTTACTATGAATGAGTTTTATTTCTATATTATCCTCTACCCTATAAACCATAGGCATATTTACTATGAAAAGGTTCCCTTAATACTATTTATCCCTAACAACATGAAAATGGTGTCCGTCAACCCAGAGTGATTCACAATCCTCCCTTGAATGTTTGTCAAATACAATTACTCATGATCCGAGCACCTCAATCCAGAATTAACAAAAGTTTATCCTCCATTCAAAAGGTTTTTGGAGTATTCTTGACCTCGAGAGTCTTAATTAAGCTATTATGTTACACATCTTCCTCATATGTGGTCCATATATCATTTACTTAAATTGTGTGCACTTAGGTAAAATGTATATGACCTTAAAATCTATCCCTAGATGGTCCAAATTAAAGGTCCCTAAACTAATAGTGAAATATACATAAATATTTTTTGGATAAAAACCTAAAAAGTGTGATTTTAGGAATGGGTATGTCTCTACTCACTAATCTTAACTCTTTAAGATATTAGGAAAATAATTGAGAGTAAAAAAATAGGAAAAAATCCCATTGTGCATATCTTATTATCCAATAAAAATATGATCTATGATCTCTAGACATTTATTGTCCAATAAAAAGTTAGATAAATGATTTATCACATCCCTTTATCTAGATAACATATTTCGTATATGATGACATAAATTTTAGGGTGATGGAACCCTCTTAGTATATAATTTTCCCCATAACCTACTTCATTGCTCAAGTGTTTGAATCTCCATGAATCTTATATGGTCCTTGGTGAAGAGAATTTCTAAATTTAAGGTAACTTCTACTTGACTATGAATATATTACCCTGACAGATTCATATGATCCCCTGGACTATCATACAAATGTGTTTTCCTTGAAAAATGACCTCTAATCCCCAAGAGCCATAGAAAAATTATAGTGGAACTCATCACCTCAAAGTGATTCATGACTATCCTCAGCGTGTTTTCCCCATCTCATCATCCTCGGTGAAAAATCATTGAGTTGTGACTTACACAACCCATAATGTAACTATTCAATTAGATTCTAAATCCCTGATGTTACTTAACATATAATATACCCATTCTCAAATCATTGATGTAATACATGATTCTTGAAAATTTGAGCTATCCTCATCACATAACCCAAAACCACTTGATTTAAAAGATGTTCTTTATAATAAAAAACAGAATTCATGATTTTCTGAGGTTGTTCATAAAATATACCTAGAGTTTTAGGTCCCTCCTTGGATAGTCCTTCTCTGCATAACCTGCTTCATTTCTCAACACTACAAAATATTTCAATTTTTCCAATGGGGATATATATGTTGGTAAAATGTTTTACCAATATAAATGACTCTGTCACTAAACTATTGGAAAAAACTCCGTCACTAAATGTTTTTGTGACAGATTATATAGTTATGTTGCAATTATAACTACACTAATAGATAATATATAAGTTTATTATTTTTTTAGAAATAGGTTATAGTGAAAAATTTATCTATTTGTTATAATATTACCAACATATAATATATATATATTTATAAATTAAATTTGAAGAAAAATCAATTTTTTTATTGCTAGTAAAATTTCATATTATATTGATTATTTTATCATATATAATACATAAAAGGTTATTTTAACACATGTTAACACTTTGAAAAGAAATTAATTACATTAATAATGAAATATTTTATTTGAAACATTGGATCCCCCAATCATCCCACATGCTTGTTCCCTAGTACACCCCTTCCAGGCCACTCATCCATGTCAACTCGTCAGCTCCAGCTCCAGCGCCTCATCCATGCCATCTAGTTAGCTCTAATTCCAGCACCCCAACCATTATAGAAACCCATCTAACTCCAGATATAGTTACTCAACCATGCTACCACCCCATCCATTATATTTAGTAAACTCGATCCCTGGTGACCAATTCCAGAAAAAACCATGGTTAACTTTGAATGGAGATAAAGGACATTTTTGTATAGTGTAATGCTCCTCCTAATCCACCAATATGATGAATGGCTCAATATTGTTTTCATACTAATCTATAATACATCCATGGTCTTCCAAAAATAACCTACTTCAGTAATAATTCTACAGAAAAGGAACAATTCACAAATTTATAATAAAAAAAATAGAAAAATATAGAAACTCAAGCAGTACTTCAAGATGTCCATTTGAAATAGAAACTCAACCTATTAAAAAATAGAAACCCAGACTCTATCTTATAGTCATATTTCATCCATCCATGATCTTACAACATCAGATGTCTCTATAGTGATTCACATAGGAAATCTATTTCTCTCACTCTCTTAGCAATGTTACCTTCACACTTGCCAACTGTAGAAATCAATATTACCATGGGATATCAACATTCATTCAAAATTAATTTTCATTTAATTTAGATTATATGTGATTTTGTGAAAGAATAATTAAATTTTTGTATGTGTTGCAATACTGATCATTCCATGATGGATACAATCTTTACAATTTCAATTAATTTTAACAAGGAAAAAACTGATAAAAACCAGGTGACAGATAACAAAAATAGGCTATTCTTAAATAATACAACACTAAACAAACTGAGTGTAGTTTACTAGAGCGTGAATATTTCCAATTATGGGACACCAAGACATTAATATAGAATCACTTAACCCACCCCACAAAGAACAACACCACTGAGTGCAGTGAGCTAGAGCTTGAAACCTTTCAATTTTGGGACACCAGGACACTGCAATAGAATCACTACCCCCCCCCCCCCACAATGGAAAATATAATGGAACTCCTGTATCTTCCATCCATCCTTATCATCACAAGGTTATCAAATAATCCCCCACTATCTATATACATAGCTTTATATCAGTGATAAATTATAATAAATTATGAGAAAGAGTTAAAAAAATTATAATCAATATTCTAGAAAAATCACCTTTCAAATCTATTAACATATCAAAACTGATACCACAAATATACAAGATGATGAGATGGTTCTCAGAATCAGGTATTTTCAAGATTAATCGATCAAAGAAAGAAGATAAAATAAAGGTCAGTCCTATAAACCATGATCACTTTACCTGGGAAATTAAAAGATGGAAAAGACCACAAGAACATGACAAGAATCGGATCAACGATGCATCCGAATGAAATATTGAAAAAAACACACCCTCCACCTGGAGGCCCACAACATAGATAAATTCCATATCCACCTTAGGATTACCTACTGTAGAAATGATCATACACCCACAACCCTGAGGAAAAACATATAAATCTCTCTTTATTTTCCCCTATCGTCACATGGATTCAAAATCCAAGCCACTTATTTCCACACTACACCATAGCAATGAACCCATCATTAATGAACACTCCAAATAATAGTCATACCTCTATGACCACTTACACTTGAATAAAGAGTTTGAATATGGTACTAGAGACCCATAAAAAAACTACTGAACACCACTAAAACCAATACATGAATTCCAAAGTACACTTGGAAAACCTTGACATGAACCATCAATGAAAAAAATAGAACAAGCAAAGCAATGCAAACACAACCTGTCAGAAACCCTAAAAACACACACATCTAAGGGGTGTATCATTTTAAATTTATCAATGTGAATGCCCTATATTGTTCACAAAAATTATTAAATTAAAAGGGAGACCTGAGAAATAATTTTGTCTCCAAAATACTTGTCTCACGAGTAAATATCACAAGTTAAGTGATCAAACCTTCAACCTAGAGATGATTAGTGAAAATGAAGAACAAAAAAATCAAATTGAACTAAAATAACATGATGGAAAATATCAAAGAAACTAGTTGAAACAAAAATAATAATAAATAAAATATCCAACCTAATCAAACATCCTTAATCAGTTTAAGTCATCACTCAATTACCAAGAGAAAATGAATAAATCAATTATTCGATAAATCCAAAAAATATGGAATCTCTAAATTATTTATTAATATCATTTTCAAAATAAGAAAATAAATAATCAGTAGAATAATTCATCAAAAAATTACATTCTATATAATTTGAATGAAAACCATCAAATACTAGACCAAAATTATAATTTAGTTGTAGTATCAAATAACATAAACAACAAAGATAGATTTATAGTTCAAAACCAAAATTGAATGCATATTTTTTAATTCATGACAATATTCACAACAATATAAAAATAGTTATGATTCAATACACAAAACTAAACGATCTAATCAATGTTTCAATGATCAAAACCAAAAATTTCGTACCATAAAACAAAATCACAATTATCAAAATTATAATTCTAAAACACAAACTAAAGCATAAAAGTTCAAGGAAAATGAAACTGTAGAGATGAAAATAATTGACTAAACAAGAAAATAGCAGTGACCAAGGCTAAGGTGATGAGATACCTTGTGTTAGATGAGAAAGATCAATAAAAGACAAAAAATAGTGAGCCTGAGACCAGAAATACAAGAACATAATGTGAGCTCGAGACCTGTGATAGAGGAACAATACAAGAATAGACCTCTGATACACACACCTATATCACTTCTAAAACACCTAGCCAAACCTCCACCCACCATCAGATATATCTAGCATAGAACACAACAAATCCCCACAACATCAAACCAAGGAACACATATAGAGTCTTAGCCTAACACCCCTGGATAGCTAAGTAGATCCAACACCCTTGAAGGGTAAGAGGAAATTCCTAATCAATTCGATGGTCCGAACATATCCACAATACGGAGCTTGGACTAACCAATATGCCTCATTGAAGACATCAGAAGAGAGATAAGGTAAGTGGGGGCATTGTAGAGTTCACGATTTTGAGGCAATATCCTAGAATAGTTAAAAACAAGGAAGAGGATGATTGGCCGTCAGATGTTTAATAGAGAACCAAACACAGAAAGAAACAACCCCAAAGAGAAAGGAAAAACGAGGAACCCGAACATGAGGAAATCGAAAATGCCGAAGAGGGAAAGAAATGGACCTACAAGGTAAGAAGAAGTATCTAATATAGAAATGGTAAAACCATAGATGAAGCAACAGAGAGAGATCCCCCCCAACCAAGTGAGGATACATCCAACACTAAAACTTCTATAGGGTGATTCTGAAAAGAGTATTTAGTGTGAGGATGCCTCTCAGGGTAACGTCGGATTCCAATGAGGAGGTCTGTAAAGAACACCGGCCGTGAGAAATACCGGTAGCTGGGAATGTGGTTGGGTTGTGGGAGGGGAGTGTTTAGACACAAATAAGGGTTCTATTTTTATATACATTTATTTATTTATTTATATATATATATAAATAAACAAGTTATTAATTTTTATAAAAAATTATATTTCCTAAGGATTATGTATGTATGTATCTATATATATATTACAAATAAAAATTACTAAATTATGGATATTTCAATTAAATATATATTTTTAGTATAAAATGATATACTTTTAATGGGTAATATATATATCTATATATTTATTTTTTGATAAAATATTTGATATTACTAAATAATTTATTAATAACAGATTGTTTTAATGGGAAAATATTTGTCGGAAAAAATAACTAATATAAACATATTCATTTATCAATAAATAAATTGTTGGTATTATTATGATAATACAATATATTTAAATGTCTGCGAAAGATTTGGAGGTATTAAACTACTAATATAAATAGATATATCTGGTGGGAAAAATAATTTTTGGTACCTAAATTTAATATCAACAGAATTTAATATCTGTTGGAATTAATCATTTTTACCAATAGATATATTCTTTGTTAGTAATATTTTGTTGGTAAAGGTCACTTTTTTTAGTGAGTGTTTGAATATTTTCAAACCTTTTATAGAAATTATAAAAGGGAACGTCCAGATTCAGGGTCCCTCCACTTGACCATTAATGTATTACTCAATCTCATATATATGTTCCCTAGACTTATCATCCAGAGGCATCCTTTCCTTGTAAAAAGGACTCTTGATCCCATTGATATTTGGAAACATTATAGAGGAAATTATCACCCTACTGTGATTCATGAAAACCCCCGACATGTCTTCCACATCCCACCATATGTGTCTATAACTAATTGGGACATAATTTACATGACCCATAATCCAACCATCCTTGTGTATTAAAAATCCTCATTGCTATGTCACTATATACCATACCTATCTTTGAAGAGAGAGTCAAGGGTCCTAGAACCCTTTTTAAATATTAATCTATGAATAAATGATACTGGTTGTCAGATCTCTTATTAACTATTCATCCTTTATGACCCACTTAATTTCTTGATTTACTGAATCCCCCAAAAAAACTTTATGGGGAACTTGGAAAGGAGTGTGTCTGGATTCAAGGGACTCTTTGTTTGACTGTGAATGTCTACACTTGGATCCTATAAATGAGACCCATACCTATCAACCAGACTTGTATTCACCTTAGAAAAAGGAACTCTAATCCCTACAAGCTCTAATAACATTGTAGTGGAACTCATCACCCTAGAGTGATTCGTGACCATCCTCAGCTTGTCTTTATAATTTCATCACCTTGATTCAAAATCTTTAATGCATGAATCCACTATTCAATGGGTCTAACATTCAAGATGATTTATTTTGTTCTCAATATATGGTCCAAGATATATTATGTTAAAGTAGAATGACACATGGTCCAAGCATTAAAACATTAAACTATTTCATTAATGGGTCAAATCTATTCAACCTAAAACATTGAAAAATCATATGTCTAACTTTCACGACCTTAACTTCCCAAAAAAGAGATGTAGTAATATTCATATTGAAATCCCACAAAAGGGTTTTTAGGATAAATTAGAGTCTATAAATTCTAGGAACCCGCCTTATATGATTTAGGAAAAATATATATTTAATAAAAAATGGACACAAAAATTCTTATGTCAAAAACATAAAATGGATCACCTAAGAAAAAGTAAAGTCTCTGACCACTAATCCTTACCTCTATGAATATTAGTAAAAAATAAGGTTCAAAATATAAAAAGACACAAATATTGTGATGCCCACTATACATATCCAAAAATATTCAAGGTATTCTCATTATGAACCAAGAATATAAAATAGTTAGAGCACTCACACTCAAGGATATATTGTCTATGTCACCCCTATGAATCAAAAAATATGTCATTATTCCATGTTGACTAGATCTAGAATGTCAATGATGGTATTTATACTAATATAAGTATGTGATAATTACCATAATGAATTCAATAAAACTCAAGCATTTGAGTTTAGATTTGGTTTCACTTAAAATTATGTATATTCTTAACATTTTTGAAAATCTATATTATACTAAGTCATTAGTATGCCTAAATATAGTGAAAAGAGAACATTAATAAGGCTTGAAAGCAACATAGGTAATTTGAAATATTTATTTATTTATAATTTCAAATATAGGGTGGAATGTACAGAATCTAATGTCTCTACCCTAAACCCCAAATAAAGGGAGGCTCATAATAAGTACAAAAATTTATGACAATAAAGGATCATAAGACCCCTTCAACTCCTCCAACATCTTCTTGAGGGTGAAAAAGAATTGGCATAACTGATCTCCTCATATAGTCTATGAATCTGCATCATATTGTAATACCTCATCCTTAAATACAATGTTGATCATATAATTATCTTCCATGTTAATGAGTAACTCTTTCTCTACAATCCTATTCTCTATAGTGGTTATCATATAGTACAAATGATGAAACTTTTGTTGTAGATTTTCAATCTTAGTCTTCTCAACATTGACGAAATCTTGGTGAGACTCTATTTATATTTCCTGCTAGGAAGCCTTGGTGAGGACCTAATTTTGATATTCACTGGATTAATATTAGTCCTCCTCTATTCATACCCTCATCTCAAGGGTCCTCTTATACTGCCTTATAGAAACCACATCTTTCAACCTAGCTAGAAGAGCCTGATAATCAAATTATATATAACCAAGGGTTGTGAACATATACTATAGGTTTCCCAAATGGACCTTAAACTCTAAAAGTGGTCCCTCTACGATCAGATTCTAGATGTCCCACCCACACTTGTACCACAAATGTTGATGAAATGGTGAATTTTTCATTCCTTGACTCATGCCTAGTCTAGGATCATGAATGTATTTTGGGACCAAGTCGTTAAGTGAGGTAATTTTCATCATATATCATGGTGAGATTAGGGAAAATTTAACTCTTATTATAGTTTTTAGAATGGGTGAAGACCATAATGTGAATGAATCAGGGACATAATATCCTTTAGGAGAATCTACTATATTGAAACACATAAAAGATGATTTTTCAGAAGATAATTAATACCACCATGAAATGAAATATCATATTAATCACTAAGAACATACCATTATCATACACATTAGTGGATAACTCTACTATTTCAACATCAAATTCAAGGGAAATAGAATCATATTCTTATGTTACATGATCTGATCCATTGACAACATTTCTTCAACCTACATTGCCTTTTAATCACCTTGAAGGAATGTAAGAATAAAAAGAAGTTAGATAAAATAATAATAGATCCAAAGGTGTATCCAATTTTAGAGGAAACACTTAATATCACCCAGTGAAGCCCCCATTCTATAAAGGTAAATATAATTATATGTTTTTGTACCTAGATAGTTCAGAAGTGCACTCAACCATGCTATTTTAAATGGAATGAGTGTAGGTGCATCATCCTTAGACATTGGGTCTGACCCTTATTTGACATTGACCACTACTGCCTCTACATGGACCACGTATGATGTATAAGGTCCTAGAGGAGGAATTAAAGGTGTGTCCCCATAATATAAATATGTAATTATCCCTAAGGGGACTTACTGAGTACCTATACAATTAAATAAATTATAATAAGTTACTAAATTTATTCAAATAGAAATGTATTCAAATAACAAAAATTACTTGATTTAAGGTGAATTTTATTCATAGCTGATATTTCCGACTTATTATTATTAGTATTATTTTACAATGCACTTTTATAATGAACTGAGGGAGGTGACAATGGTTACATTGGAAGATAAATGATTAATGTTTCCTCAAGATCATCAAACACTGCCTCTATCAGTTCCATTTTTCCAAAAGATCCTTGGTCATCATCTTCATAGTTACCATCTTAGTCAACCTCAACTATCATTCTCCCATGATAGTAAACTATAGAGGAAATAGGTAATACTATATCTCAATATTCTGAAAATATTCAAGGTGATGAATACTAACACACTTTTGGTACTACTCACAGAATATGATGGTAATAAATAAATCTATCTTGGATCTTTACTTGAGTTGTGATATCTTACCCCATCCTTCCAACCACTGTTTTGATGGGAATAATTATTTTCTGTGCTTGATGAATTTATTGAATTTCACCTTTTATGATACTAATCACTACATTGAGGCCCTACAATAATTCCTTGACTTCAACAAGATATTCTTCTAAGGAAATTCTTTTAAGAGTGGTCACCTTCCCGAAACCTTCCAACTACACCTCCTCTTAGAATATCACACTCTAGGACTCGATGATTAAGGTTAAATTTCTCTAATCATCCCATTACTATAACACAATATAAAATTCTTCCAAAACTGGTGTATACACCCTATTATTCAGGACATTATTTGCACGCACTCCACCACCCTTCATAGCATTCACTGGTACTTTTCTTGATGATGGAATTGAATCCAAATGAATTATTTTCGTATACGGAATTTCTAAAAATTTAGATATAATATATTATAAATTATTACCAATAATATGGTATTTTGATTCCACTAGTTACCCTGCATTATCAACCCTAGCCAATTTTGGATGTTTAGTGGCCTTCTTCACCAATACAACCAATTTATCATTCAGGTATGACCGGTCTGAGAAATCAGATTAAGATTTTGGGAGACCAAAATTTATCTATTCTGATGGGAAGGTCACCCAAACTTGATTATCCTCCATTATGAACACTATCTAAAATTATAAATCCACCATCATATTACTTTATAAAAATACACAGTGAGGAGCGATGTATCTCTTCTGAATGCAATAATATCACAATCTAAACTGACAGTGTGAATACCACTTGAAAAAGATCATTCCATTCATTTGAGTGGATAGGAAACCATCAAAGATGGATATTAGATAGTATCAGTCCTTAGGTTGAAACTTTCCATTATTGGTGATTTCAAAGGTGGTTTCCTCATACGACATGAAGAAGAACCGGTTTTTCTATTAATCTTTGTCCTTATCTCCCAATTCATCAAAGCAGTGGGATTGACGCCAGTAATGCTATGAAGAAGTGGTTTGAACTGGTAGACAATAATGGTATGAGTAATGAGAAAATCATTTACTCTTATATGGTCCCCCATATAACCCCACAACACTTGGAGGGCCCTGAATATTCGGAATAGGGCCCTTCCTTAGAATATGTTGTGAGGTTGGTTATATAACATGGCCAGAACCAAAAATTCCAGTCAATATACCTACCACCTTCCATCACCACTTCTATAATAAAAGTTGAGACCCTAACTCCAGCCTTATACTAGATCAAGAATAAGTACCAACTCAGGTACATTTCTAGGAAATAGTCTAGATTAACAAGTCGGTGGGTTTGGGAATTGACCATCCACTCCAAGTCATTGAATTGTTCTTCTTCAAATTTCATCAAGTAGGAACCCTATAAACCATGATATTTTTATGATGTAAAATCCTTTATCTTATTATACAAGGGTCCATGATTATTATTCTTGATAAATAGATTATCTGACTTCTTGTACGTATGTTATCTCTTAGTTACAAGTATATCCCAAGGGACTTATTTTTGAATTTTATCAGCTCTAAAATAAGAGGAGTGTGTTCTACATCATCCCAACAAGAAAGAGGAGGGACAAACTCATTATATGTATCACTTAATAATGGAATTCCATAAATATTTTCAACATGTAAAATACTAATCTTGAATTTACCATTTATCATACAGAACATATTCAGGTTTGTGATCCATTGAATGACCAATTATACTAAAAAACCATTATTGAAATACATGAGGTTTTGAGAAAACCAGATAGTCTTATATTAAAACATTTTTTGAATCTCAATTATAAAATTTTTAGTAGTGCACTACACCCAAAAGGGCCTTCCTTAGTCATTCCAAAACATCCACAGGATCAGATATCCAAGTTGGATAACTAAACAAAATTATGATTGTACACTAACATTCACATTATAGGATAATAGATTTGTGTGTTAGTTTTATATTCACACTAAAACCCTTAAAAATTCATCATCAATGAATTTAGGAAAAATCCATAGGTATTGTCTCCTTTGGGTGTGATGTGAAACCCATGTGAAATGTTCAACATGAACATATTTTTAGTCTTGAGGATATATGAGGGAGGAATGATACCTGAATGAGGTTAAAACATTGCGGAGTAATTATAGATTCCAAATCTATATAAGGAAAAATAATTAGATATAAGACATTATCACTAATTAGTCTCCATCAAACACCCAAGATGCTCCTGAGGAGACTAAATTACTATACATTGATCAACTTCCACACTACTGACCATTTAATTCTAGAGAGCCACAATAGAAATAGTATCCTTTAATAAAGACATATAAATCTATAGAAAATGAAAATTTAGTTTAAGTATAAATTGGAGAGTTTTTATTTAAAAAGGGGTATAGAATTAAGAAGTGGTGCATGACTTGGGAAACACCATTTAATGTTAGTGACCCATATAAATTCATGTAATTGTGTGACCATAATAGGGTCATGAGTTTAAAAAAACCCTAGAGCCATTATGAAAATTATTAATATAGTTACTCAAGTCTTTTACACATATTATTACATTATTTTAATCATAAATATCAATTAAATACGAACCAATGATCGTAAAGTCTAGTATCTTTGGTAGACTAGGAATATAATTTGGAAACATGAAATTAGAATAAACTATAATTTTAGTAATATTACTTATGATATCCTAATTCAAACTTATCTCCTACAACTGTATATTATAACCTTAGGAAGACATAGAAAAAAAAGTGAGATAAAAAGAAAAGTATGAGAATAAACATTGAAACGACACATAAAACATGAGTCATAAGGCATAACATGAAAACATAGAAGGCATTTCTCAAGAATAAAAATATAGAGGAATAAAAAATATAACATGGAATAATATTATTTTGGGAATATAGGAATGTGGAGAAAGACATAACATGACATAAACATGAGTCAAGGTTAACTTCCAAGATGATATCACATAGTGGAAAAAGTTCCATAATGGATAAGGTTTTCTCCCTAATCCAATACACAACGTCTCATGAGAAAAAAATTACCAACTTCATTGGAGTGATATATAAGAGGACCCATCATAGTATGTACACAAAAATGAATTCTATATAAATAAATCAAACATAAGGAATAAACATGAGGGTTACTGATGGAAAGAATGAGTTTCATAATCATGACATATGGCATAACCAAGGATATATCATAATGGAATCCTTAAAAGAAGATATTAAATCATTCATGGACATTATTAATGTAAACAATTAGAATATATCATGAATAAAAATTCCCAATTTAAGTAAAAACATGAAAAATATTGGTTAGGTAATACTAAAAATGTACCACTTAAGCATAGTTTTAGGGAAAATAATAAAAATTATTTAAATAGGATAAAGGAATAATTATTTGCACAAAAAGGGAAATGAAGTAAAATAGACTTTTTGATGATAAAAAAAGTTATTTTATAAAATATTCATGGATTAAAAAAATTTATGGAGTGTACTTTTTCATGGGTAAGAAACAGATAATTTCCCTTTAACTGGGTTTTTTTAATGGGAGGAATTAATAATAGATCTTTTAAAAAAAGTATTTACCCATAAAAGCAAGATGAGTTGAGTGAGATATACATTTTTGGAGCATGTATTCATAATATACGATAATTTTATAATAATAAGGAAGAGATAAATTTAGGTAAATAGAGATAAAGCATTGCCTAAATGAAATATAGAGGATCGGAGAGATCCCTTAGCTTATATCCTAATAATTTCCAAACATTCACTTAATGTCTTGTGTAATAGAATTATATTCCGTCATTTTGTAATAAAAAATATATTTCACATATATATTTTTTATTTTAATTTTATTATGTTTATTTATGACCATTTTGATGAGTTATAATGTTTAATTATGCTGTTCATGGAGTGTTTGTTTAAGGGTTCTGTGGTTCGTTCACTTATATGTAATTATCGAAGTCCATTCCAAATGGAATAAAAAACAAAATGTGAAATTAAATGGTATTAATTCATGTTAAGATGTTTATATTTTACCATATATCATTTTTATGAAATTTTGATGATTCATTTCATAATTTGTTAATGATAAATGTTTAGTTTATTTTGGTAGTTTTTTATGATCATCTCAAACTAGTTTCATTTTATTTAATTTTATATCTTTATAATCTTTCCAAAAATTGGAACCACATAAAATATACATAATTAGATCATTTATAACATAGATAAGTGAATTTAAATCTTTCATTAAGGCATTAGTGGAAAATTAAAACACATCATTCACAGAGGTGATTAATGGACATAATATGGACAATGGTTTCATTTTTCTTTGAATAAGAGGAGATGATAAATGGGTTATATAAAATTTATTTCATTAAAAATATAAAATTATTATATTTAATTGATACTGGAATTATTTTTCCTTTATAGATGAAGGAGTTTAGGATAAAGTAGAAGAAGAAAAGAATTTAAAAGAGGTAGTTTGAGAATGTTACCGCATGAATATTACCTCCTTGAAGGACCCCTTAAGGAACATGTAATTTCTCTTTTGGTAAGAAAAAATCACTTGGATATGGATAGAGTGGATATGATATGTTTTAACATATTTTTTAATCTTCAAGGCATATAAGTTTTGAGTATAATGGTATGGTGAGGGGTGGTATTTATAAGGGGAGAAGAGGGGTGTTTTTTGTTATTATATTCATTAGTTTATAATTTTGGATCAAGAATATAAATAGTATTGATTATTGCGACTATATAAGATAAACTTCGGATATTATTTCTAAATAATGGGTTCTTACATCTTCCATGACTAAAAGATTTATGTATTTGGATTATAGTGTCAAATACCATAAATTATCATATTTCACTATTCAAAAAAAATCTTCCATTTGAGTGAAATCCAAAAATTTCACCCTAACAATTTTTCAATATGTATATTTTAAAAAAATATTCTATTTTTTGAAAATAATTTTCTAAATATGATAAATTTAATTTTTAAATAAAATCATCATTTATTAAAAAAATTATTATTTTAATATTATAATCGATTTTATAACCCATTGAAAAATTAATTATGGTATCATAAAATTATCTTATAATAAAAATATAACATAAAAATAATTTATGAATAAATTTTATGAAAATAAAATTTATTTTTAAACATTATATTCATTATGAAATTAAAAATAAAACATTTATGTTTCAAAAAAATACCAACATTTAATTAATAATTTTTAATACATTAATTTAATTACAACATGATATAAATATATCACATTTTCATTTTATAAGTTACCAAAATATTATTTTAAATTTCCATAGGTGATATTACAATTCTAATAGGAAGAGTATTATTCCTTATGGTCATATTACTATTCTAATGGTCATGTTACTATTCCAATGGTTAGATTATGATTCCAACAGTCAGATTACTTTTATAATGAATAGATTTATAACATGAATACAAGTTCCCAAATTTATATAAATATATCTTATTCCCTTAAATATTCACTAACTTATATTTTCTCTCAAAGGATTATATACTTTCATCCTCAAAATGAATATTTTATTATTATCATTATGTTTTATTTCTACATATTTGTTCATGTGTGAGATTATTTTGGTGGTTAGAGAAGATCCAAATTATCCAATTCTTATTATCTTATATTCTATTTATTATCCCATTATAGTATTTGGAATTATTATTGGTTTAGTTTCTAAAAAATTTATCATTCTTCATTTATGAGAATAATGTTTTGTTGCTTTCTTGATGTGATGTATGCTCTTTGTACTACATGAAATAATTATATGAAGGGAAATTACCAGGATAAAATTATAGTTCATTATAAATAACACCTATTTGATCACATGAATTGTGTGAGAAAACGTAATGAATGAAATATTTTTTCAGGAATGATACCATTGATTGGTTATGTGGTTCGTTTAGGTAATTCAGTTATGTGATAGAGGTTTTGTGATGAAAATCACATGATGTGGTTATGTGATCCAATCATGTGATGAAACCATGTGAAAGGTTTTAGTGAAGATAAAATAAGAAAACAAGAGCTCTAAAACCTCTAAGTTACAAGTAAAATGACCTACCCTTTTATCTTGTATTTATTGGTGGTTTCTTGGAATTTCAAAATCCACATAGAATATGAAAATACACATGAAATCTCAAAAAAAAATATGGTTTTAATTTATATCATAAGAACCGAGTCCTTTATTCTTTTCTCTTAGGAATTATTTCTGATGGGGGGGGGGGATTTGTTGACACCATTCTAATTAATCTTATAAATTTATATTTTTGAAAATACTAAAATCACAAGTTCCATTTTTTTTGGAAAGGAAAATAAGATAAATCTTACTTAATGCCTTGATCCTATAACAACTTGAGAGTCATGCGATTGGGTTATGTAATCACATTACCACCAAAGGGGCACATGATCACATAACTCCAACTAGTTCTCATGATGCCTCAAAGACAAGTGAAGGGATATTTCATGATTAGATTCTCATGTTATAACTTCTTTTCATGTGACTACCTATATACACGAGCACCTAATGCTTAATGTACTATTCTACTTAGGCTATCCATGATGGGCCGCTCTCACAATCACTGTTTTTTATGTGAATCCCTCCATAGTTATGCGGTCTCCCCATAATAAATGGGTCATGTGAACAACTATAGGGTAAGGATTTCAGTGATGGGATATATCTCTATCACTATTATTTATGCAATGCACTGAGAGATGTCATGGATTACATTCCACTTAGTCATAAAAGGATAATGAAATACTACTGACTTATCCAGACATCTTGCAGTGCATCAAGCATGGGTATGTTTCATGATTTCTTTATGAAGTTGTGTAGATATTAGACGAGTTGAAATCTATAAAACCCCCTAACACTTAGATAAGTATTGTATTTTAAATGAAAAAAACAATTAGATACATGGAGAGAGATACATTCAGGGAGATAAAGAGAGTCTTGTGATATCAAAGAGTCTCGTTTGAAAATTTCAAAGTCTTGTTTAAAAATTGCATAAACCATTCACACATAGCCTTACCATGAGACCACCGGGGTGAGAAAAGACCACCTAATGAACCTTTAGTCACACGATCATGTGATGAACAACCAGTCACCCTGTCACATGGAAATCTCTTGTTCATGATTTTTTTCACACGATTTTCCAATCCAATACAAGCCACACAATCACAGGACCCCGTGTCTTTTTACAATGAACTATCATTGCCGAAATCTGAATCTAAAAACCTCTTAGACTTCGTGGGATTGCGATACCTCCTGGTCTTTATGCTAATTGTGAGACCACATGTTTTTCATATTGTCACCCAACTCCAAAATGTTTCAGTTGAATCTCTTTAGACCCAATTGTATTCCTATCCCATAAGTCCATACTTATTATTATTATTTCCAAAATTACTCATCTCAGGGAAAATATCCCTATGATTTCAACCACGATTCCTTACCCACCATTTGGAATGGAACATTTTGGAACTATAAGGGCTCTGATTCTTATTATAATCAAGATACATAGGATGCCTTTTTTAAGTCCTAATCTCCATATCTAATATAATTCAATGTATACTTTTACAAGGAAATATTCCCTATAAATACCATGACATTTTCAAGAGACTATTTTGAAATACCATCATATATCCCTAAAATTCTTATACTAACTGTAACATATCATGTCTTTTCTCATGGATCCATATCCTCCATGGGAATTTGAGCCATGTTTCCCTTAGGGTGGATTTAGTGTGTAAACCATATAAAAATTTAATATTACTCCCATATTCAATGTGTTTGATATTCTTATATCACTTTATTATCACATTGATCATGACTCACATATGATTAAAGTTTTCCTATGATCATTCTATTAGCATAATAAATTATCATAACAAAAATAACCCCATTAAGGGCATCATACTTATGCGTATGTATCAATTTTGTTGTCTTTTTTCTTATAAATACATAATCTTGATGAATAATCTCAGGCTAGTCTCAATATGTAATCTCTGAAAAGATTAAATCTTATGCTCTCTTGAAATATTTTTGGCCTTTTTCCACCTATTTTTTCTCACACAAGGAATTACACACATGATCTTAGAGATGTATCATGATCATGTCATTATCATGATACAAATGCCTTTAATATGGGCCTACTACTTAGTTGTAATTCATGAATATATGATTCTTTCCATAAAAGGGGTATACTTATATTGAAACATCTCAGGGAAGCCTCATATGCACAAGTCCCTATCCAACCTCTATTGTCACACATTTTATGATATGGACACCCATAACATCAGAACTACATAAAATATGATCCCTATATTCAGTAAGATACATAAGGTGAATTAATGAGGATTAAGCTCCTATATATTATATATAAATTAACCCTCATGCATACTTACAACATGAAATTACAATTAATAGTATGGTCCTATAACATGACCTTAATCTATATCATCTGAACTATGTGGGATTTGATTCCCAACTCGATAGAACACATAAGATGCCTCCCTGAGGCTCAATTATAACACCATTAACCTTCCATCTTCATCCTCATTAAGATATATACCTCAAGTGATCATCCATGTACATTACTCATCGACTTATACTCTCACATGTTAGAATGTTCTATCCCTTGGGGATATAATCACAATGATCCATCTTATACCAGAACATATTCTTGAATATGATAATTCCCCCACTTAGAGGGACATATTCCTTCTCAGACCTAATATATCATTCTCATTAGGCTATTCTCTCTATAAAATATATCTTTATGGGTACATACTCATTCTAAAAAAACCATCTTCACTAGGACATATCCACTTCAAGGCTAAAAAAATAGGGATTCTCATGTATAGGTCCCTCACCAACCATTTCTAGGAATCTTACATCATTTCATCCTTATCATATGATGGAAAACTGCACAGATTGGTCCCTATAAATAGACCTTAAATGGTACAATTTTCTCTAATAAGTGACTTTGAACTACATGGGTTTTTATTCCTTTAACAAGGATGTGTCAGAATCAACTTGAAGGGATAAATACCAACAATAAAAACACTTAACACTTTCCTTGATGATAAAATACACTAGATTTCACAACTTTATGGATTCAAAACATAATAATCCCTTAAACAACATCAATAAAATTTAACAGGTAAAAAATGAATATCCTATGATATATATAGATGTTTATATTAATGTGATACCTATGATGGGTAAAAATATTCACATCATAAGTCAATAACTAGTTAAGAAAGTTAGGGTAACCGGTCCCACATCAGGGTCTAAAAAAGATTTATGAACTTGATGAAATCTATAAGAGAGTCGCGGAGTCGTAAATAATTCCCCTAAAAAATGTACAATGTGCTTGACCACCCATCCTCTCAACCAATGTGTTCAGAAGCATAATTGTCAAGGGTCATTAATGATTTCATGCTTTTGGAAAGAAGGATTTCATATCAATGAAGATGTGGGAACCATTGGGTGTTTATGGTTCCATGAATAAACCAATTTGGAACCATCTGAGATAATAAATACAACTTTTCCTGAAGATCTTTTAGTAATGATAAACCCCTCAAAAAACATAATGTCAGACTACCCTATCATGGGTTGAAACACTCACATTATGAGGACACTCTCACCAAGATATATACAAGTAAGAGTGAAATGATTTTGAATTTTAACAAATCATTTATTTGGGGATAAATATTAAATTTTTCCTATAAAACTATGCTAATATGTTATTGACCTTCATGTCTATAATTTTTTAAAGATACCCTCACATCTAGAAACTGACCAAGCCTTCCCTAAACTAGTGTGTGAAGAATAGAAAATGAGAGTGACCCTTGGATATATAATGAATCTTTCATAAATTATGTAATGGCATTTTACCTTGGAATGGAGTGAACACAAACTAAAATTTATATCCCTAAAAATTTTGTAGTTGTAGATTTTTCCACATTGAAATGTCTTTGGTGTGCGTTCTTTGTAAGTATCCCTTTTCTGAGAACCGAGTAATATCCCTGTATCCTTGTGTAATTTATATTTCCAAATCTATTTATGTTTTAGTGATATAATAATTAAAGGTGATAGATTTAATGATTTACTTATAGTTAGTAAAAAGATCCCACAATTACGTGAATGATATCAAACGTAAAATTTTTAATCAAGCATTACCCTGATTCAACCCCACCTATTAGGGTGAACATATTAAACTTGTTCCTAATAAGTGGAATTATATCCAAATGGTTTTGATTTGAGTTTTAATATTAAAAATCTATTTTTGGTTTTTTTCACTCATGGAATCTATGATGATTCCTCTTATTTCAAATTACATGGATTATAATGGTTGGAAAATGAGGTGATTATTTTCCTGTATGCCTATGGAAAAGAGATCATAGAGCGAATATAATCTGATGATAATTTTTCTAATCCCAATGAAATATTTTTTGATTCAAGGATAGAGAAGTTATGGGTTATATTATTGTTTGACGAGGTATAGGGGAAAAATTTTCATTATTATACTACTTTTAAAATATAGAGAACATTAGATGTTTTATATGTAAAATAATTTGATGAAAAAATGATTAGATTATCATCATAAAAGTTTAAGAGTATTTATTTATATCAAAATTCTAGAATAAAAGAAGAAATTAGAAGAATACTATAGTGGCCTCATTCTAGTTCACATCCTATATGATCAAACTAGGTTCCAGATACCTCAGGCATTCCTCCCCACACACTAGAGGCTGTCAACCATTAGTGAGAGCGTATGTAATAAGTAGGGAAACTATACCTTATTTGGTATAAATATCCATAAAATATAATATAATTAATATAATTAATAATCATCACAAATATACCAAATAAAAGAGTATGTCAAAACTAAATTCCATTAGTAAATAAATAACAACACCCATGCTATAAAAAATGAAAAACAATAATGTCAGACATTAATGTAAATATAAAAAATATATCACATGGTAATATCATATAAAATGAATGACAAAAATTAAGAAAATTAAGGGATATTATAGGAAATTGTGTTTCTAGTCCATTCCCCACTACTGAAAATATGGCATTTATCAGTGCTTAAAAAGTGCTAATAATTGATGCGAAGATAGGGGTCCCCTTTAATAGTGCTAAAAAATTGTTGATAAATACCCATTTTATCAGCACTAAAAATTCACTGAGAAAAGTTAAACAACATAAAAAAATAAAAAGAATATTTCTACATATCGGGGAGGGGCTTCAACAGTGCATGATGCCCCCTTTAATAGCGCCCCACCCCAGCTTGCACGACCCAGCCACCCCCAGCCCACATGCCCCAGCCGCCACTGCATCCCGTTTAACAGTGATAGCTGTAATTCCACCCCAGCGCTGACCTGCCTCCTCCTAGATTCGAACCTAAGACATTTTTCATGGGTGCCTATGCTTTTAGCACTCCACCATATTCCTTTGCTCTCCATTTAATAATATAAATATTTATTTATATATATAGTTATATTTACTTATATATTAATATATATCAATATTAACATATCTATAATTATATTAATATATAATTTTAGTTATATTAATATATATATATATATATCCATATAATAATAATATATATATACATATATAGTAATATTTATATATATTTATATTTTTTATCCATATATTTATTTATATATTAATATTTATTTATTTATAAGATTTGTTTTAAATACATTTATGAAATATTTGTTTTGTGTGTTTATTAATTAATAAATACATATATACAACACACATACACACATATATTATATTTTTATTTGTATGTATAATTATACATATTTATTTTTATTTAAAAATATTATATATTAATATATATATATATACATATATTTAGAATTTATAGATAATATATATCAGTTTTTCAATACAAATGCACACAAATATAAACACACACACAGACACACACCAAATAGGTATATAAATATCAATATATTTGTATTTTCAATAAAATTGATATTAGTTTTTTATTTAAATAAACATTATATATTGATAAATATAAATTATATTTGAATATTTTTAATTATTTATTTTTGAAATTAATTTTTTATGGGTGAATATATAAAAATATGAATATATTATTATATAATTGATTATAAATAACATTACATTGTGAAGAATGATAATATTTCAAAACCATAATATCAATATAAATGTAACCCTTCTGAATAAATTTACCCCCAATGAAAAAGGTCAAAATGACCCACCCATGAAACGAGGCTAAAATTCCATTAAAAGTTAAAAAATTGGTATCTGGAAAAAAATCAGTTTTGGAGGCCTTCTGGGCCTTTTTTGCCTCAAAATATGTGACAGAATATTCCCTTCAATTCCTAGCATGTAGAGCTTGCTGCAGACTTTGATTTGATATGCTATAGAGCTCAAACAGACACCTGAATGAAAATTTATGGTCGTTTGATGTTTGAGTTATGTTTTCAACTTATTTTAGATCTTTTATTATTTTTTGGATTTTTTGTGTCTTCAAATTGTTATTAAATGATTATTATTCGATGATAATTATAAAAATATTAATTAATAATTATTTAAGATATTTTATAAGCCATTTTAACTACATATCATAAATATTAAGTGGAAATGTTTATTTATACTTACCTAATCATATTTAAAAATATATATTATATTTATATCAATAAAAGTATACAGATATATTTATATATCAATATATTATTTTTTATGAAATATTTTTTTTGAAATATACCCTTTATCAGTGCTAGGGAAAAAATGTTGATAAAGGTACCCCTTTATCATTGATACTAAAAAAGCGATGATAAAGGGGCCCCCTTTAACAGTGTTTAAAAAGCACTAAAAAAGGGGGTTCTTTTATCAGTGCTAAAAAAAGCACTGATAAAGGGCCACTTTTCACCGAGATTTTTTGGCACGGTTAAAAGTACCCTTTATCAGTGATTTTTAGCACTGTTAAAGGGTAGAGCTGCAGAAACCTATTTTTTTGGTAGTGTACTATGCCATCTCCAAGATCCCTTTATGTTTCATAGTTCATCCATCAATAATACGGCCCTTTTACCTACCTGGATCATGAACTATAATGTTTTCTCAGGTACCAAATTTCCCAAGTAGGGTGTTAGTAATGCTAAAAAATACACCACTAATGAAATCCCTAAATATATCCTGTATAATAATGTTCATTTACAGTGTGGTATGATCCTAAATAAAAGTAAACACGAAATGATAAAAAATACTAAATATGTCACATCCACAGGAGATACACAACCACTTGGGCATGACAATACCTGCTTCAGCCAGTGTTGGGGTGTCTTCAAATATATAAAAAAACAATTAACAAGGCATAACATCCCAATTAATCATCAATGATAATAACATACCATCATAGTATAATGATCTATTCATAGCATTAACAAAGGTATAATAGTATAAAACACATCTATATGATATCATAAACATCAACACATGCTTAGCACTTCCTCATAACACAACAAAAAACATGGGAATAAAATACCTTGGCCTACATATATATGAGGAAAACATGTCCTTAAAATATCATTAATGAGATTTCATGTCATTTCTATCCATAGACATAGACATAAGAGGGTCGGGCATCCCAAGTCACGGGCCACATCACATGAGTGGGAATCACGTTCGACCATCACCATTCTCATATAAAAATATTTTACTCTTACTTGGAAGCATCCCAACATGGGAATAATATCCCAATTCCACAAGAGATAAAAAATAACTAGGAATTCACTCCATTACAATTATCATCTAGACCACATTGGCATTATACTCCATAGTTTGGTGAGCATTACATCCCATTGACTTAGGCATTGCATCCAGTGTATTATCATAAAAAATAATGGGCATAATGTCCCTTATCAGAAACAAAATGATATATATGGGTATATCATACCCAGAATACACTTCATATGAACACTTAGAATATATTCCCATAAATATAACCAAAATAAAAAAATAATACATAATAAACAACATCAATATCAAAATATATAAAAATCCATTTAAGGTTGGCATAACGTCTAACTCATGTTTATATGTAACTAGGATGGTTCCATATACTTATCCTAAGTTATAAACCTAACCAAGGAATAACATGCATAGTTATAAAATCTAGTGGGATATAAACACTTATCCCAAATCAATTTAACAAGAAAAAGGCTAAAAATAAACTTTCTAGTTCTATATAGGTCAAGAATAAGTTGTCTCTATGTAATTAAATTTCTATCCCTCGTCCAGGGATCCTAAAGTCACAAACCTAGGTCCATTTGATATCATATATCCCATGAGAACCTCTAAATGGATTCTAAGTATAGGTTCCCACATATTTTACGTCCAGATCATGGTCATTAGTGACTAATAAACCATGATATGACACCCAAAATTTCTATCACAATCACAATCATCCTTACACTACTTTAACAGGGTTAATAGAAACTATTTACATTCAATTTAGGTCAATTGTACATGGGTGGACAGACCATATATCACATGTCACATGAAACAAGAATAAATCACAAGGATTAGTTAGGGACTAATTACCTTGGTCTAATGGAATCTCACTCATTGAGTATGACCAAATGAATCGGCTCAACCAGTATAAATCAAGACCCCCCAAATTAGAGAATAAGCTCTAATACGCGGTGAATGAGAAAGGAAACCCTGAAATAAAAGCAATGTGAGTGGTAAAATTACTTTTGAAACTCCCTTATGGTAGAAATCATTTTTATCCGAGGTCAAATGATAGAGATACATGCTGGGGAAGATAATAATGAAGAAAAAGAAGGGAATAAAGTCACTACTACAAAAATGGTCAAGGGAAGCGCCAAATTATATCAGCACTAAGAATAAACCGCTGATAAAGAAGCCTTGTATCAGTGATAAAATTTTAGTGATGACACAGGGAATCTTTATCAGCTCTTCTCTAGCGCTGATAAAGAAGCTCCTTTAACAGCTCTAGAAAAGCACTGATAAAGAATCCCCATATCACCGCTAAAATTTTAGCATTGATACAGGGTAACCTTTATCAGCGCTAAAAAAGTGTTGATAAAGAGACACTTTATCATCACTAGAAAATAACTGATAAAGAAGGCATGTATCAGCGTTAAAATGTTAGCGCTCATACATGAATGATTTATCAGTGCTAAAAAAGCACTGATAAAGGCTACCTTTATCTGCGCTAACATTTTATCACTGATAACACTGTAGTTCCATATTTTATTAAATCGGTCGCACTGTGCCCTCGATTTATCATGACCTAAAGCCCTCACGGTACTGTATCCTTGCAACTCCCCTCCACCCCCAATCTTTTCATTGCCGGACCTCTGCCGCCCCCGATCTTAGTGTCTTTGGACCTCCGCCTCCCTTGATCTTCATGTTTCCAGACCTCGGCCACTAGCCCTTCTCTTAATCCCCCCCCCTCAAACCCCATCGGCAGATCCTCCCCCCCGAAAACCCTACTTCTCCTCCTCTTCGCTCGACCCTACTCTTACATTTCTGTTCGGTTGGAGGCTCCTCCCGTGCACATCCTCCTGTGAACCTCCACCTCTGGAAGTTTCCAAGTGTGTGGTAAGTGATTCAATGATTTGAAATTATTAGATGATTTTTATATGCTTTCTTAGTTTCATGAACTTGTTCAATGTATTGATTTTTTGGTGTGAAATATGTTTTTGAAAGGTTTTGAGATCCACATGTGACGAATTTTTTTTCTGAAGGAATGTTTTTATGTTTCATGTTATCCTTGTTGAGGTGTTTCTAAAATATATTTTATGTCTTGTGTGAAAGGTGTGAAATGATATGAGTTTTCAAAGATAATTAATGGTTTGAATGTGGATTTTATAACAGAAATTCATTTTTGTTGCATGTTGTATTTTTTTGAAGATGATATGTGTCTTTTAATTGTGAATGTGATTTGAAACATGTTATAAAATGGAATTTATGTGAGTATAAATTTGAAAGGGGATTCTCACATGGAAATGGATAGATTCCATATGTGTTCTTATTTTTGTGTTTCCAAATGTGTTCCATAAATTTTTAAAGTGGTGTGAAATGTGTTTCCAAATGGCTTTAGTGTGAATGTGAAATGGAAAGTGGAATTTTGTGTAAAATAGTGGTTTTGGTGTGAGATTTCAATCATTGGATCCATGTGAAAATGTGAAAATGTGAAAGTGGTGATATTCTTACGGTCTTATGATGCTTGGAATGTGTATGTGAAAGTGTTGATTTAGTTATAGTTAAGATAAATGGGGTCTTAGATTGAAAATACTTCAACAAATTTTTTACGGAGCAATTATATCTAGATTCGATGGTATCGGGTAAGTCCATGGAGTTTCTAAACCTCAATCTAAGGTTAATAGACATTTACTCAATATAAAAATAATTTTTCTAAACATGATCAGTTTTCACTTGAAGTGGTGTCAAACAAGAATCTTAAGTCCTAGAGGTTTTATAAGGGTCTTCAATTAGATATCCAATATCAATTATTTATGCTAAAGTTAACCTAAAATTTTTATGTTATAGATTGGGATGTGATGGAAGAAATTGGAATGAATATTATGTAAGGGATAACTAGAGTTACTTATATTCCTAGTGGTAGTTTTAGTGGTTCCTATAAGTGGAATAAAAAGTAGAATGAGCCTCATAGTGAAAATAGTGGTGGGGGTATTTTATAGAAAACTTCCTCTAGATCATCTATAGTGTCTAGTAAAGGATAAATGACTTTTTAAAATGTGGAAATATTGAAAACTCAATGTATTATTGCATAGAAGCATTGAATATTTACATCTCGTACAGATATTAAACCCACTTGAAGAGGATTTTTAGATGTTTTTACTACCCTGTGTAGTGGAATGGAATCATAAATATTGAGAGGTACCAAATCATAGAAATATTATTCAATAACAATGGGATCCTAGAAACATGTATTATAAATGAAAAAACATCATGCAGTGGATTAATCTCTAGTAAGAACTGATGTGGGTCATACAATAGTGAAAGGAACCATTTCCATTTCTTTTTCTTTAGCGTATGTTTTATTTGATATTGGTTCCCATCATTATTTCATAACAAAGCTCAATATAGAACTATTGAAACTTATAATACTGATCATGGCTTATGTGATAGAGATTGTAACATATCTCTAGATAAAGAGGGAGTAAGGTCTTTGATTCCCCTCTCATGATTTATCTTTTTCAGAGATTTAGATCATATGATATTTTTCGATTCTTAAAATTATTCCCCTATATGTTATTCTCAGAATGGACATACTAGTTTCTAATAAATCATGGATTTACTATTATCATCAGTGGGTGTCCTTCACTGCCCCCAATGGGGAATTCCATGTTTTCCATAGATAATCAGACCTGAGGTCAAGTCGAGATAGACCTCTTCTTCCAGAGTTCAGTGGGATGATGTCCTTTTATGTTATTGAACTGGTGTAGGAAGCCTATTATAGTGAAATTTCCCTAGTATCTATTGAATTTTCAAAAGTGTTTCCTTTAGTATTTTTTGGTCTACCACTAGAGAGTGAGGTGGAGTTCTCTATCAACTTGGTGATGGGTACAAAACCAATATCTATTCTGTCTTACCATATAGAACTAGTTAAATTGAAATAACTAAATAATCACTGGGATGAATTGGCTTCCAAATTTTTTATTTAACCTAGTGTGTTTCCTTTGGAAGAATTGGTGCTTTTCACCAAGAAGGTCATTGAAACCCTTCGCTTGTGTGTTGGTTACCAGAATCTCAATCAGGTTATGATCAATAATATGTATATGTTGAACTATATTTATGATTTATTAGATCTTCTAAAGGGGGGAGTGGTTCTATAAGATCGGTCTTTATTTTGGTTAACAAAAGCTCAGGATCAAGGCGTTTGAGATTTATGTGTGACTATATACTTATTATATATACTTATTATTTCTTACACACCACCACTTGAGTCGAGTAACCTGATTGAAATCCATATGGGTACTTTTGTTCTGATGTAGATATGGTTTTTTATGTGTTTGTGATATGTGTATGTGTGGATATATGGGTATTTAGGCATGATGATATTGAATGTAGGGAAGATACCTAGGAGTGGTGGTTGTATCCTTCTAGATTATTCTTTTGTTTGGACTGCGGTGATTTTAGGGAACTATAATGAATCTAAAGTAATTATATTTAATGAATTCCATATTGTAGATATTATGAGAATCCTTTCTTTACTTATAGAGTTGGCTACTAGTTTTCATCCATATGTATTTTAGGTTGGCGAGGTATAAAAGGATGGACTAGTTGACCATAGAAGGGTTGACCCGATAGAGGAGGATGAGCCATAGAGGATGATGCCATGTGAGTTTTACCATCTATGACACAAGTTATTATCCCCATGAACCCCTTTGTGTTTGGGAACTGTGTTGATTTTGATGGGGGGTCTATCCTGGTTCTGTTGATTTCAAAATCTTTAGTGGAAATGGTTAGGCTCTATTAATCTATATTTTTATAAGGAGTTGGTTCTCTTCTATTGTATTTGGAAGTATTTTTTTTGTACTTGAACCATAAATACTAATATTTTAGATTCAAATGGGATGGAGATGAATAATGATTGGGTGGATGCTAATCATTTGATAATAGAGTATGAGAACAGATTGAAAGAGTTCATCATGTTTGCAAAGGATCACACAAAGGATCCTTCTCAAAACCTTTTTCCGTGTTGGAATTGTTGTTATTCTAGACTACTTACTCCAAAGGAGTTAGAAGAACATTTGTTATGTCATTGAATATATCAGAGTTATAAATGTTGGAATAAACACAGAGAAAAAGCGAATGTAGCTACCGGCTGGGATAAAACTGCATTTTATGGATAATCAGGTATGAATACAAATATGGATAATTAAGAAGATCGTATAGAGTAGGTGATTATAGATTTCAATGATTATGAAGATCGTAGTGAGGAAAAGACAAATACAATTGAAGATGAACTCCGTGATTACACAAAATTGTTTGATAAGTTGAAGAGTTGTGCAAAGATGTCATTATATGCTGGTTGCACTAAATATACAACATTATCAGTAGTACTGAAGTTGTATAAATTGAAAGTAGGTAACAGATGGTGTGATGTAATTTTTACGGAACTAATTTCTCTCTTGAATGACATGATCCCAGAAGATAATGAGCTCCCAAGCAGGACATATGAAGCTAAATGAATGCTACGCTCGATGGGTATGATTTCTTAAAGAATACATGCTTTCCCAAAAGACTATATATTGTTTCGCAAGGAGAATAAATAACTTACAGAATTCCAAAAGTGTGATGCTTCTCGATACAAGAAAGCTAAATCCAATCCTACGAAAGTTGTATGGTATTTTCCAATCATTCCAAGGTTTAGGCGTCGATATGGAAGTGAAGAAACTGCAAGACAATTGTCATGGAATGCAGATAAAAGAAATAAAGATGGAAAATTATGTCATCTGGTCGACTCTCCTCAATGGAATAAAATTGATCATGAGTATCCTGAATTTGGAAAAGAATCGAGAAACCTTCGTCTTGCATTATCTAATGATGGAGTGAATCCTTTTGGTTTTCAAACCAGCACTCATAGTACATGGCCTGTTATATTGGTAAATTATAACTTTTCACCCTGGTTATGCATGAAGTGGAAATTCATCATGTTATCTATGCTTATATCAGGACCAAAACAACCAGGTAACGATATTAATGTTTATCTAGCTCCTTTGATCAAGGATTTGATGTTATTGGGGGGATTCAGGTGTTATTTTGTATGATGCTTATAAAAGTGAATACTTCACGTTGAAAGAGAAGTTGTACGGGACAATAAATGATTTCCCTGCTTATGTAAATTTTTCAGGCTATAGCATTAATGTAACTCAAGGGTGTCCCATGTGTGAAGAAGATACAGAATCAATTAGGTTGAAACATTCATCGAAATCTATGTTTCTAGGACATCGTATATTTCTACCTCGTCGACATAAGTACCGATCTTGGACGACATCATTCAATGATGTTCAGAACAATGTGTAGCACCATATCCACTAACAAGTGATCAGCTGCTTGAGAAAGTAAAATATGTGAACACTGTTTTTGGTAAACCATTTTTGAAAACCCTTATGAAAATCGGTTGGAAAGAGAGATCAGTTTTTTTAATTACCATACTGGAATTGTGTGTATGTCATACATTTTCTTGATGTGATGCATGTGAAACAAAATGTATGTGACCATGTTATCAGAACATTGCTAAATTCCCCTGGGAAAACAAAGGATGGAATTAAGGAAAGGTTAGACATGGTTGACATGGGAATACAAGAAGAGTTGGCTTCCGTGAAGGGTGAAAATTGATTGTTTCTTCCTCCAGCTACTTATACTCTTTCTAGGGAGGATAGATATCAGTTTTGAAACTTCTTCAATGATGTAAAGGTTCCAGAGGGGTATTCAACAAATATCAAGAACTTTGTGTCAATGAATTATTTGATGTTAAAAGGTTTGAAATCACATAACTACCATGTTTTGATGAAAGATCTAATTCATATATATTTAAATTGAATTTTTCCCAAGAATGTTCATCATATGTTAACCAAACATTGTTTCTTTTTCAAAGATATTTGTAGCAACATTTTAGGCCCGAAAAAATTGCCAGATATGGAAAAAAAATTCATCATATTATGTGAATTAGAAATGTTCTTCCCACCAACATTATTTGATATGATGGTTCATTTGTTGATTCACATGGTGAGAGAGATTCGACTTTGTGGTCCTGTGAACTATAGAGGGATGTATCCTATTTAACGATATATAAAGATTTTGAAAGGGTATGTCAAAAATCAAAGTCATCCAGAGGGATTTATATTGGAGTTATATATTGTCGAGGAAGCCATTGTATTTTGTACCGAATACCTATCTGATGTGGAAAGCATTGGTCTCCTAAAATCTCGTCACACTAAATGCATTGAGAGTGAGGGAGTTTCAGGAAGAGATGTTGTGACATTCAGTATTACATATCTGGAGTAGGCCCACCTTTATGTTTTTCATAATACTTGGGAGGTTTCTCCATATTTTGAAACTCACAAAGAAATTATTAGGTTGTTGAATCCATCAAGGGATGCAAAATGGTTATCTAAACATAATAACTAGATTATAGAATGGTTTTAGGACCATATTTTTAAGCAGTTAGATGAAAATCCGAATTCAATTCCAGAACGACTTTGATATCTAGCCGCCAGACCAAGTGTGTATGTATTATATTACAGTGGTTATGTAATTAATGGTTATACATTCTATACAGATGAACATGATGAATATAGTACCATGAAAAATAGTGGAGTTACACTAGTGGTTGATGCGATGCATTTTTCTGGTAGTAAGGACAGAAATCCAATTTATGAAAATATGTCATACTTTGGAATTATCAAACTAATATGGGAGTTGGATTATATGGAATTCCAATTTCCTATATTTCAATGAAAATGTATTGATAAAAATAGTGGTGTTAAAATAGATGAATGATTATTTTTGAAAGTTGATTTTAGTAAAGAAGGATACAAAGATGAACAGTTTATAATGGAATCATAAGAGGTACAAGATTTTTATGTTCCCGATCCCACAAACTGAAAGTGGTCGACTGTTCTGTTATCATCCAAAACTAATGAAGGGTCTGATGAAAATTCAGTTGAGGATGATCCTTTCAGTGGTACGTCGCAATCATTTCCCATCGGTACCAATGAAGATGTTGTTTTGTATGTTATAGGAGACCACAATGAATGGATTTGGATAATCGATAGAGGTGTCAAATCCCATAAGCCTTTGAAAAAAATAAAGAGAGTTCAATAAACAAGTTATATTTTGGTTGTAATATAGATCCCATTATCTCATGTTATTATCTTATCATTACTGAATTTATGTAATCTAGATTAAATTTTCAACCACTTTTGCAGATAATGACTTCTGCACATTCTACTGCTCTTAACCTTGAGGATGAACGAGTCTCTCAAGATGCTGCTGTTGCGGCTGCTGCTGCTCCTTCTGCGGCTGCTCACATTGTAGAGCAACAACAAGTTTTTGAACCTGTTGTTCCTCCTAGTGTTGATGTCCAACAACCATCATCATATAATATTTATACCAATTCTGATGAACATATAAATGATGTTGATATCGATGAAATAGTTAGGAATAATGGACCGACATCATAGAAAACACAGGTGCGACGTAGTTTGACAGTGTTATCCAAAGTTCTTAAGGCAAAAATCAAAGGCATTAAAATTTGATGTCAGATGGAATGGATGAGGCGAACATGTGAATCCCAACAAAGCTATGTTTAGTAGTTACATTGGAGTTGTAACTCGGCCACGTGTGCCGATTGACATAGATTCATGGAACCATGTTGTGTCCGGGATGAAGGCTGTGATCTGGGACGAAATTATGGTAACATTATTAATTTATTTCCTTAATTTACTAGAAAATAAAATAATGAAACAATGTATTACTATTCTCAATCTCTTGAAGAGTACATTTATAGTAGAATATTCACACAAGGATTGTGTACTAAGTCTTACAGGAAGGGTTAATTGAGGTTTTCACACTATTTTAACAAGATTTCACCTGAATGATTCCCAAGGTAAAATAAACCCACACCAACCCATTGTCTACGCTCACCAGATATCCCAAGAAGCATGGGATGCATTTATTGGCCGTCGTGGGGACGAGAAGCTTCATGTACATTGTGATTGATAATACGTTGTTTGTGGATACTTGTATTATTCACTTTGATTGTCAATATTTCATTTATGAATCAACAAGTCTATAATGAAAATAAGGAACGTGCATTAAAACCAACATATCCCCATCGTAAAGCAAAGATGGTGTACACTTCACTAGAAAAGAAAATGGTACATATTTTAAATTTAAAATAATATTGTTAGGTTCCAATAAACAACATCATAATTATAGTTATATGTTTATATATAGATTGATGAGTCTAAAACCAGAACAATATGGTCATGTCAGAGGTGCAGGGATTGGGGTGACATCCCGAGTATAGGAAAATCCGACCAAACGCATTTGGATTGTCTTGATCCTTTACGAGAATGATACATGGGTCCTTTGTTTTGAATTGAAAATACGTAAAAATAATATGTTATTTTCTTATATCTGATAGTCATAGGAATCAGCTACTCCTGTAGTAGATGAAGAACAATTATCAACGGCTTTGAAGCAGCGAGAACAATACGATCGTGTCAGAGGTACGAGGTTTGGTGTGACACCCCGAGTATACAAAAATTTTACCAAATGCATTTGGATTGTCTTGATCCTTTACGAGAAATATCCATGGGTTCTTTGTGACATGTACAGGTCAACCTGGCCTGAATCTGAGGCATGGTGTAACCGGTATCACTAAAATCGTCTTTCGCTTGATTAAAATGGACACAATTTTATTTGAAAAGAACAACTAACCTATGAAAATATGACCAAAAGCATTCTTATTGTCTAAATACATTAGGAGAAAGATCCATCAGTGCATTGGAGACGTGTACGAGTCAACCCTGCCTCAATCCAAGGCACTATATAGCTGGTATCACTCAAAGTGTCTCTCTTTTGTTTAAAATGGATACAATTTTAAGTGAAAACAACAAATGACATACGAAAATCCAACCAAACACATTATTATTGTCTTGATCCTATATTAGAACAATCCATGGGTACTTTTTGATGTGTACAAGTGAACACTACCTCAATCCAAGGCACAATGTTGCCGGTATCACTCAAATTGTCTCTCTTTTGTTTAAAATGGACACAATTTTAAGTAAAAACAATAACTGACCTACGAAAATCCAACAAAACAGATTCATATTGTATTGATATTTTAGGAGAACGATCTATGGGTCCTTATAGACATGTACGAGTAAACCCTGCCACAATATGAGGCCTGGTGAGGATGATATCACTCAAAGGGTCTCTCTTTTGTTTAAAATGGACATATTTTTAACTGAAAACAACAACTGACGTACAGAAATTGGACCCAATGATTTCGGATTGTACTGATCTTTTAGGAGAATGATCCATGGGTACATTGAGACATGTATGAGTAAAATTCATCTCAATCTGAGGCATGGTGTTTCCGGTATCACTCAAAGTGTCTCTCTTTTGTTTAAAATGGACACAATTTTAAGTAAAAACAACAACTAACCTACAAAAACCGACCAAACACATTTGGATTGCCTTGATCCTATATGAAAACCATACATGGGTCCTTTGAAATGTGTATGATTCAACCGTGTCTCAATCTGAGGCACGGTGTTTCCGGTATCACTCAAAGTGTCTCTCTTTTGTTTAAAATGGACACAATTTTAAGTAAAAACAACAAATAACCTTTGAAATCTGACCATACACATTCATATTGTCTTAATAATATATTATAATGATAAATGGGTAATTTTAGACATTTACGAGTCAACCCTGCCTTAATCCGAGGCCCGGTGTGGCTGGAATCATTCAAAGTGTCTCTTTTTTTTAAAAAAGGACACAATTTTCAGTGAAAACAACAACTGACCGACGAAAATCTGACCAAATGCATTCTTATTGTCTTGATCCTTTATAAGAAAAATCCATGGGTCCTTTTTGATTTGTATGATTCCACCCCACAACAATATAAGGCATGGTATAGCTGGTATCACACAAAGTGGCTCTCTTTTGTTTAAGATGGACACACTTTTAAGTGAAAACAACAACAGACCTACGGAAATCTGACCAAACACATTCATATTGTGCTGATCCTTTAGAATAACTATCCATGGGTCCTTTGTGATGTGTAAGAGTCAACCCCACCTCAAAATGAGGCATGGTGTGACCGGTATCACTCAATGGGTCTGTTGTTTATTTAAAATGGACACAATTTTAAGTGAAAACAACAACTGACCCATAGAAATCTGACCAAAAGCACTCAGATACATGGTCTAATTATCTTATTAATTATGTGTTAATTTTATATGGGTATACATGGTCTAATTAGATTATTGAGATGCTGAATTTTTTGTAGGTGTTTGGGTGTGCTGCTGCAGATTGTTTTGTAGCAGTAAACATGGAATTTATCAGTGCTTTTTTAGCACTGATAAAGGGGGCCTTTATCAGTGCTAAAAAAGCACTGATAAAATCCATCTTTACCGGTGATAAAAAAGAACTGATAAACTCCACCTTTAATAGTGCTAAAAAGAACTGATAAAGGATCATTTTATCAACGCTAAAAGAGGGTTGATAAAGCACACATTTATCAGCGTTTTTTTGTGCTGATAAAGGGGTTTTTTATCAGCGCCTTTTTGGAACTAATAAAGTTCCCCTTTATCAGTGAAATTTTGGCACTGATAAAGAACACTTTTATCAGTGCTCAATAAGTTCTGATAAAGGGGACCCCCCTTTATCAGTTCCGAGCTTTACATCGCTTTTTAGCGCTGTTAAAGCCCGTTTTGGGCGCTGATAAATACCGTTTTTGTAGTAGTGAGTGTTTTAATAATACCACTTGGAGAAATGTGGTAGAAAAATCATTTTACAACCATTAATCTCATTAATTATTTAAATTAAAATTTTAATCTAATCTCATTAGAACTCTGTTGGTAACCCAATGGAACTTTTTTGGCCCTAGTGATTTTTCAATTCCTTCTAAGAGGGCTCCCTATAGCAATGTAATTAACCACTCTCACACTTACTAAAACTCTTATTGAATATCATTGTACTTTCGGTGGGAATATTCTACATGGAATGTTCCTCCATCACTAGCCCATTTCCAAGAAATTTTATCCCATTCCACTCACATCCCCCACACCCATGAAAGACCAAAATACATGAGGTTTAATAGAAAATTGATTAGATTAATAACATGAATAGATCATGGAATTACAACCTCCCCACCACAGGGTGACACATCCTCATGATGTATCACTGAACATCATTGATCCACTTTGGTGAAAAACTCTAGACACTACACCTACATATCAAATTACTAATCCCATGTCTCCTCTTGTATATTCCCATGATTCCATTGAATGTATACCATTATAAATTTATTCTTGTTAAGAGTCTTATTATTCTAATCCACAATATGAACTAGTTGCTCCTTGAAGAATGCATATGAATCAAACTTGACATCCTCAATGTCTATCACATGATATAGACCATGATTTTATACACTGAGATGAGATTCATGCAACACATCCTAAATATAACCCTATCACTAAGGAAGTGATCATTGTTACTCCGCGATATTGATCCTCTCAATAACCTTAAATGAATAAATAAACATGTGCATCAACTTACTCTACCATTGAGTACACTGATTTCCTAATTGTAGATACACTCACAAGAAAACCCAGTCCCATACCTTGATCTTAATAGGAAGGCATATAGGGTTTTAAAATGAACGTTTTCTTATATACATAGTTACCAATCTCTTTAGGATCATTTGTGAATTCTCTAACCTCTCAAAAATGAGACTCAATATAAAAATAGATAACTTCCCAAACTCTAACCAACACAGAGGGGATCGAAACGACCTACCAAATAAATCATCAAATGGTATTATATAAATCAATTCCTGATTACTATTGTTATCGATGAACTTTTATAAATAAATAAGACTCTCCCATGAACGAATAAAATTCAAGGAACATTCTGGAAACATGTTATCTAGAATTTGGATGGTTTTCTTAGACTATTTATTAAAGGATGGTATGGAATTATCAAGTTTACCTATGTATCCATCTCTTTCTGAAAACCCTTCCAGAAGCATGAAGTGAAAGATGTATCATGGTATGAAATAACACATTATGGAATTATGTAAATATGAACAATATCATAGAAATATAATCTATATAACTCATAAATGGAGAATGTATCTTGGATAGTTATGAAATGTGTGAACTTTATCAACCGATCCATAAAAACCATTACCACATCCAATCCTTGAGGTTTCCTCAAAAACCCTTTCACGAAATTCATGGAACTATTATCCCAATTCCAATCGAGGATGGGTTGTGACTGGAGAATGCATGTAGGTCATTGGTACTTGACCATTACCCATTGATAGAAAAATCATCATTAAATTAACCTTTCTATTTATTTATTAATTCCTGGACCCCAATTCTTCTTGAAAATATCATTGTAAATCCTAGTAATCATCATGTGAACAACCCATATCAAGGTAGGTGAACCCCAAATCATTTCCTTGTGTATGATCATAGGGACCACAAACCAAAATTGGATGAAAAGTACCTCATCAGTATAATGGGACCAATTATGTGGTGGATCCCCACCACATATATTATTCCTCATCACCAAAATTTTTTATTTATATATCTTACTCTCCTTCACTCTCTCAAAGAGTGAGGATTCAATACTAAAAGATGTTAGGGTCAACATAACATGACACTCCATAACATCATGTGAAATGTCAGTGAATAAGTTCATCATATACAACATATTAGTATCTAAATTCACCATTTTCACTTGACTCTTCCTACTCAGTGCATCAGAAATGATATCCCCATTTCCAAGGTTGAACTCCATATCAAAATCAAAGGACTGAAGATGATCGACCCACCTCCTTTTCTAAAGGTTTAGGTCATGCTGTGAAAATATATACTCAAAGATATTATGGTTTGTATATATGATAAATATATCACCTAAAATATAGTTATGAAAACATATAAAATGACGAACTACCACCACTAGCTCTAAATCATGAGTTAAATAATTTTTCTCTTGTTTCCCAAAATGCATAAATCCAAAGGAAACAACATACCTATCTTAAATTAGAATGAAAACTAGAACAACTCCAGATGAATCAAAAAACATGTTATACTCTTTAACTATCTAAATAAAGGTCTAAATATGAAAAAATTTTAGTCCTCCTTTTATATATTGTAAATATCCATAATAACATCATACCACATTAACTTCTCAACCTTCTGGCCCAAGTCCATCATTGGTGCTACTAGTTGGGTGAAGTCCTGCATGAATCTCTGGTAATAGTATGAAAAAATAGAAAACTAAGGATATAAAAACCCATCTCAGGACACTCCAATGAGATCAAAACCTCAACCTTTTTAGGTTCCATTATTTTAAAATCTGTAAAATTTTGTTCTTTATTGAAAATACTTGTTTCTATTCTTATCATTTCTTTTATGTTGAACCATGCCTATATTGGGAATTTGTGGCCTTAGGGATTATTTGCAGAGGTTTTAAAAGGTTTTGGCCATATCACTCTCTATAATAGCTTGTAAAATGGCTTGGTAAATACATTTTTCCAATCCATGGTGGAGGAAAATGGTTTGGGTTTTTATCCCATGTCATAACCCAGTCCATTTTCCCTGGGTTCTCAAGAACACTATGGTTTTCACCATATTACGATTAAAGCTATTTAGACATAGAGGATTTTAAAAAATGACAAAATTAATGAAAATAGTTTTTAGTATTCATTTTGTAATGGGGGAAATTCACGGGATCATCAATAGGGGGTATTAATTTGATTAATAACTCAAATCAAACCCATATTACACATTTCATCACCTTCAATTCAACGAATTCATCACTTTTGGATGGTTTTGGAATGAAACCATAAATCCTTTCATTTATTACATTTTTTTAATTATACTGATTTATCCTATTTTTCCTTAATTTTTCCACTCCTTGAATAATCTAAGGCCCTGTTTTACTCTCCTTCATCATTTATTTAGAATTTATCATTTTTCAATGAGTTCTTCCTTTTAGAAAAATTTCATCTATTTTGGGAATATTTTCTCTATTCTATCATTTTTGTATTGGTTGGTTGTTGATATGGAATAGATTCCAAAACTTGGTGTTGTCTAGTATATAAATTTAAACATATATGGACCAATAATTTAATTGTATATTGATGATGTTCATGATGATCAATCATATTATTGTTTGGTGGTAATGTTTCTAGGTATGTCTTTACAGATAAATCATCGTATGAATTTATTATTTTTGAAACTCATATTGGATTTACTTTTTGATGATTGATTCATGGATGATCAATGTTAATTGCGTACACATGTTTATTATTTCTATAATACATGATGAATTTAAAATCCTTTCTTCGATTGAAAATGAATCCGGTGAATTGACATTCCTTCCTTCAAAATTCATCATAATTGACACCTTCAATGATCTCATTTAGTTTTGTGATTATAGAATCACCTTCCAAACATGGAATAACTTTGAGTATCATTCTAATAGTCATCATTGATTAAATTTAATCCAAGTTGTAATCCTTGACGTATGATCTATTGCTCTATGGGTGTGTGACATGATTATGTCATCTAGTTCTTAGAAAAAAGTTAACATTGACATTGAAAACCTTGAGTTTGAAAGTTACTTAGAATTTCGGGCTCTTATATACACATGTTTTCCTTGAAATAATTTTGGTGTTGTAATACCTTGATGACCATTCTTGGTTGGGGTCTCATGTGTGTGTGTGTGTGTGTCTAGCCTGTGAACCCTGTTTTTATTCTTGATACCATGTGTTTTTATTATAGATTATTTATCATGTTTTTCATCACATGTGCATATATTGGTACTTTATTCTCATGATGTTATGATTTCATTTTATTCTCTACCATGATATGTATATTAATTTTCCTTTAGAGGAATTATTCTTGGTGCTTTTAATAGGCGGACCCTAGAAACATTTTTTCCCATAGAGGGGGAGTCCACACGACTTTCAATAATGGTGATGGTGGACTTAAGGATAGGGTGGACATACAACGATGATATGGAATTCCATGTTGAGGATTCACTCAATTCCTAGTGTTATATCAAGATCCATGTTGATTGATTCCTAGTGAAATGTCAAGTATCACACTTGATTTCTAGTGTTATATCAAGAACCATGTTAATATTAGACTAGTGAAATGTCAAGTAGCACAATCAATGATTGGTGTTATTCCAATTTAAAAGATATAATTGATACCTTGGGAATTATAGGTACCACGTACAAACGATTACATGAGGATGTCGAGCGATGGAATCACTATACCTATGTATAGTCTTGGTTACTTCCACTATCAGTTCATTATAATTCTAGAATATAGATGAAATAGGTATGACTTGAGGATTGTGGCGACTTGGATAGGGAATGACTATTCGTTACATGATTTTCTGTTTGTTATTCTTGTTTATGAATTTATTATTGTGATGGTATACAAATGTTACTCATGTGAAACTTTTTTAAGGATCAATTGGTGGTGTCCTATATGGTTTTTTACTCACACCCTTTATAGAAATTTTTGGTGTGCACTAAGAATTAATTTATAAGGATATGAGCAAGTAAAATGGGAATGTGGTAGACGGTTGAGCCATGGATCATGAATATGGGATAAATACCAAGATTGATTCGAGAGGATTAATATAGTTTTATTTATTTATTACCTTCCACCTTTTTACTATCGTTTGGATTTACCTTTGGGTTCTTATTTATTTATTTTTAGGATTGGTATTCCATTTACATTGTTTCCACATATTACTCTATTTTATTTATCTATTTATATTTAGTTATATTTTTTTTCAAGGACATGATACTGAGGGTAGATTATTCCCGTCAATGAGATTGAACCCTTTCTTCTAGTCTAGAACCTCTTTCAAAATTAAAAGTGAACATGAGGTCATGTGGATCTTCTTTTTGGACCTAGCAGTTTGAGTTAGGGCATTAAAAAATTATATCAGAGCATAGTACTGTTCTTTTCTTTTTGGAATAACAGGGAACTTTTTATAAAGGAGATAATTATGTGGGACTCAGGTAGGGGAGTTTAGATGTTACTGGCCATGTTATGTGTAATGGACATCTAAGTTACCATTCATGTAATTTATAATACATTTTATGATATTTTGGGTACGTTCATACATCATGACTAGTAACATAAGAAAAAATTACATATATATAGATGTTGTTATGAAATATGTGAGTTCTTTAATTTAATGTATGGAATTGTTCTTCCTGTTTAAGATATACTTGTATTCTTTGATTAGTGATATATTTATTTTACTATGTCTCTTAGATATATATATTTGAACTAATTTGTTTAATTGGATAATGTTTTGGTGATTGTATATATATATATATATATAACTATGAAAAATACACAGGGACATAGAGACTTGGTTAGTTATTGGAGGGATATACCTTGGGTTATGGGTAGAATCCTAGGGAAACTGTTTTGCGATCCCATAAAATAATTAGGACTTTTCTTAAATATTATAATGTTTCCATAATGATACATAATATACCACCTCAGAGACTACTAATGAGACTTCTTACAGACATGGGCTAGGATAATCCCTCTAGAGAGTATTTTCCTTCTCTTACTCATATATCATAGGTAGTAGGAACACCTCATCTAGGATCTCTCCCACTTGATCCAAACTAGGGTGGAGGAGTGCTGGGGGCCATGGTTGACGATTCCAGAGACTCCCATCTCTAGTATCCTATAACCTTTTAGTGTACTTAAGGACTATAGGATACTGAGGACTTGGTGGATGTCATTAAGGGTATCTTTGACCTGATTGAGACACTAAAGGATAGGAAGGTAATGCTGGAAGCATTCATGTTATAGGGAACCACCAGGTGGTGGTGGAGCATGATAAGATTGGTCATTAGATGTGAGGGTCTCACTCAAGTGGCTTCCAAGAATAATGTTTTTTGTGGTGTTTTTTCCAGATAAATTGAGATTTATAGAGTGTAGGATTTGATGGATCTATAATAGGGTTCTATTCCCATGTCTGCTTAATCTTCTATTTTTACTAAGACTATTTTACTTCCACCTATTATGGCCATAAATGAGGCCCAAAAGGCCAAGAAGTTCAATATTAAACATCCTACCGACATTAGATTTCAGGTCGAAATCTTTGATCAAGTATCATACCTCGTGGCTCTACGAATGGTCTGAACTTCAAGAAAAATCCTAGAGAAGGTTCCAGTGTTTGTTATTGTTATACCCATTAGTGATAATTTGGGTGGGCCTCCTACTTCTTCTATGAGAACCTCTTTCAATGGAAGGAAGTGGAAGGTCAGGGGCATGCAACAGAGCAGTGGTATGTAGGTAGAGAAGAGTCTGTCTTCTTCACCCCCGTATAGAGGAGATACAAAGTGCTTCAACATTGAAAATTATAAGCACCACATTAGTGTCTTCAGAACACCCTATAGGAAATTTCCAAAATATGGAAGGATAATACATCTCTAGTAGTTCTTCACTAGATAATTGAAGTTGATTTTTGGTAGGGGTCCATGATAAACTCTGTCATTGATCCAACACTCCAACCAGGGTCCTCAATAGTAGTTGTAGATTATAAGGACTTATGTGAGTCACAAAAGTTCATAGAGATAAGGCAGCCCATGAATATATAGTAGATAAGACTCCAAAAAATCATGGTGATGGACCATCTACTACTTGAGGTATTGTTTTGACCACATATACTTTAACTACTACCTTGTTTGATATGAGTGTTTTCTATTCACTCGTAACTATAACTTTTTTTCTATACACGGCCTACTAGTGGAGTTATCCTATGAGTTAATTTACTTTTATACCACATTTGACATGAATTTAGACCTTATTCAGTGATTTCCAGAGTTTCCTATAGTTTTCTTTGGTTATGGACACTTTGGGGCTTTATGATTCTGGAGATGATGATCTTTGATGTGATTCTAAATATGGAATGGTTGACCAGCTTCGTAGCTTGCATTGATTTCTATTTGAGAAGGGTATTTTATACTTTTTCTAAAGGAGAGTGGTATGAGATGAACAAATAATGGGGACTAGGAATTGGCAGAGTTATTCCATAATTGAGACAACTTGGGAAAATCCATGTGAAAATTGTGAGCTTTGGTATTTTCGAAGGATTAGTGGAAAACCCCTCATCTTTTCTTATAATCATTGATTTATATTGGGATGTATTTCTTCATAAATCCAAAAAACTTCCCCATAATAAATGAGTTGAACTTTATATGGAGATCATGTAGGGTGCACAACCCATTTGGATAACCCCTTATTGAATAGCGCTAGTTGAGTTGAACGAGCTCAAGGTACAGATGAAGGACATAGAGTAAAAGATATTTATAAGTCCAAGTACTTTAACAAGGGACACACTTATCTAGTTTTACCAGAATGAATATGATAATATTAGAATTTATATTTATTACTATAAGATGAATGAAGATTTGATGAATAATAATATATTCTTCCTAGAATTGGTGGTGTTTTTAATCAGTTATAGGGAGATCAGTGTTACTGAAAGATTTATCTTTGATAGAGATATAACCATCTAAGGGTTAGAAAGGAGGAAATGTTGATTACAATGTTTTAAAGAAGGTATGGGTTGTACAAGTATACCTTTATACCATTTGGATTGAATAATGTTCTCACAGTGTTCATGGATCTCAAGAACAAGATCGTTCACCAATATCTAGACTCATTCATCCCAGTGTTTATTAATAATATTCTCATCTACTCACAGACACCATAATTGTATGCCCAACATCTTGAGATAGTATTTAGTGCACTTTAATAACATCATATTTATTCCAAGTTGTTAAAGTATAACTTTTATATTTAGGAAATGATGTTTTTGGGGCATGTATTATCTGAGACAGGTATATTTGTTGACATGAAAAATAATGAGGCTGTGATATACTAGATATATCCCTATAATATTTTTTAGATCAAGAATTTTATGGGTTTATCCCGATACTACTAATTTTTTTATCCCATAATTCCTTCATATATCAACACATATGAATATTTATGGTGTTTGGACCTATATGATGAGGCAGTGTTTTGAGATAAATGGAGGTTGACTACATATCTTGTGTTGATCCTTCTTAAGTAAGGGGTTGGATATGCTATTTTCTATGACCATCATGCATTTTATTGGGATTAGTAATTATTTAGATAGGCCATGTAACATCTTATGGTTAATGTTATCTATGGAACCATGATAGGAACTATCATACTCTTGAATTGAAGTTGGTAGCATTGGTCCTCAATTTGATGTGTTGGAAAAATTATATATTCAATGAGAGGTTTTTTTTCCATAGTGACCAAAAGAACCTTTTCTATGTCATTACACATAGGTACCTCAATATAATACAAAATAACTAGGTATTGTATTTAAAGACATTAAATTTTGAGATGTCCTATATCCCAAGGAGAGGTAATGTAGTTGCAGATCTCCTAAGATGTAATATGAAGGTGGAGAAAGTTCTTGATGAGTGGAATTCCGAGGAGTAGTAGAGTGAGTTAAGTGTATTGGATGAGTGGAGGATGGATACATAAGAGAAATATGAATTGAAAAATTATTCCATTTTTATGAACATATATTCTATTGTTTACTTGGTGAAGGTAGGACATGAATCCAACCTTGATTGTATTAATATGCGGTAACAACTTTTTGCAAGGGACTTGTTTCCTGGATGGTTAATTGATGGTGATGATGTGATATTTTAACATGGGAGAGTTTTAGTCCCTACTTCTATCAATAAATATCTGATGAGATACTTCCATATATCTATATGGGAGCTACATTCATGAGAGAATAATATGTATCATTACTTTAGGCTACAATTCTAGTGTCCATGGATGAAGACATACATTGATGGTTTCATCTATTGATGCCTTACCTGAAAGAGGATAGAGGATGATCACCAAAATCTTGGTTGTTTAATCCAGTCACTTCCTTTTACATTATGGAAGTGGGAGGAAATAAAAATGGACATTGTGACATGGTTTCCAAATACCTTTATGAGTCAAATTTTTTTTTGGGTCATTTTCAATTAGTTAGAGAAGGTTTCCCTCTTTTTATTGATTTATGAGACTCACTTAGTTGAAACGTTGGAAAAAATGTGTTTGTGATATCATATTCTTCCATGGGGTAACCATTATATATTTGTTTCTATAATAAAAACATATTTTACTTCATGGTTTTAGTAGGTCTTTCAAAATTTCTGGGGACTCAACTGAGATTGAGAACAATATACTATCCTCATAAGAAAATAAAATCAGAGAGAATGATCCATTTGCTGGAGGATATACTTTGATATTGTGTCCTAGAATAAAATAGATCATGCAGTGATCATCTATCCTTGTTTGTGTTTTAATAAAACAAAATTTTACTAGATTTAATTCATATAGAACCTTATGAGGCACTATATGGGAGGAAATTTCGTTCACCACTCTATATGTACGAGGCTAGTAAGGCAGTAGGGAGGGACCTAATTTGGGTCAAGAGACCTCCAAGAGATTGTAGATAATTCAAAATAGATTGATCAAAACTCAGAGAAGGTAGATATCTTATACTAACTGTAGGAGGATACCTCAAGATTTTATTATAGGTGATAGATTTTTCTTGAGAGTTATTCCTCGGTTAGGTTATCGATGCATGAGGAAGAAAGGAAACGAAATTATGTTAGATTATTCAAGATCACCAACTATATTTGGATATTGGAATAAATTTCGGACCTTCCTTAAAACTTATGAGGTATATGAATTGTGTTTCATGTGTCTCAACTCTGGAGGTACATATCTCCTTGATTGATATAAGGACATGTTTTTCTTTAAATAATCATTAATTTCAAAATTTTAGTTTTTTAGTGAGTTATTTATTTGGGATAAACATATTCTATTTATACTGATTCTCTATATTTTATCCTATTTTGATTTTGGATGTTTGCTTGCATGGAATGGAAATTTATACTTGGTAGCATGTAGAAATAATATTTTAGCATTGGTGAATAGACAACATTCATGGAGATCAATAATGTTCTTGATGATTGAGCATTCTTGTCAAGGAATGATGTTTCCAAGTAAGTATTTATGGGTCGATCATTGTTAGACCTTCTTCTTTTTGAATCTCATCTTGGATTTATTTTAAAATGATGGATTCATAGAGGATAAATTTTATTTTTCTATACCTGGGGCTTCCTTCTATAATCTATGAGGAATTCATGTAATGTTATTCAATAAAAAATAGATATGATGAATTGGTTTCCCTTCCTTCAACATTCCTCAATATTTGTGCCACCAGAATTCTCATTAAGTTACGTGATTCAAGGTTCACCTTATTGACATGGAATATCTTTGAGTGTCATTCAAAACCTCATCCTTGATAAACTATAATCTAATTAGGAATCCTTTACGTGTGATCTAGTCCTCATTTGGTACACTACATGATTCTTTCATCAAATTCATATATATTCCTTAGAGTTGATGTTTAAAACTATGAGATAAAAAATTCCTTACCCTTTGGAGCTCATTTATACACATTTTCTCCTTGGTATAATTCTTATGTTGACATGCCTTGATGACTATGTCTGATGGTGATCACATGTGGGTTTTTGTTTAGCTCATGGTACCCACTGTGATGATCTTTCCTTGTATTCTCTAACATGTTATGGATATTACTTTACCTTAAGAGGCAAAGTTATTGGTGCTCTAAATAGGCATACCATCATGAAATTTGTTTCCCTTTGAGAGGGATTGCACATGAATTTAGATGGTGGAAATGATATACCTAAGTAGACGGTGGAGACATAACGATTCCATAGAATTCTATGTTTAGGATGTACTCGATACCTATTTTTATTCCAAGTACCATGTTATTTGATGCTTAGTGAGATGTCGAGTAGCACACTCAATTCCTAGTGTTATCTCAAGTAGCATGGCATACTTGATGCCTAGGGAATGTCGGGTAACATGTATTCAAGAGAATTAGTGATAGATTCAATAGACTTATGCATAGTCTTGGTTAATTATAAAATATCCATGATACCCTTCCGTTAGAGATCCGAAGTTAGTACAGTCAGTGGGTTTCGTGTCTTAGTTAGCACATGACTGTTCAGTACATGATTGTATATTTTTTATTCTAATTTATGAATTTTTTATTATCATGGAATGAACCTTTTATACATGTGATTATTTTTTAAGGATTCATTGGTGGTTCCCAACTAGGTTTTGTTAGTCACGCCCTATATAGGAGTTTCAATGCACGTATAGACATCTTGTATATAGATTTGATCAAGGGAAAGTGGATAATGGTAGATTGTTGATATGAGTGAGTGTGGATATGGGAGTGGAACTGGGATAGACTCTATAGTATTACTACACTTTTATTTATTTATTACCTATTGAAATTTTACTCAAGTTTGACTTTCCACTTTAGGAACCCATTTATTTAATTGTATGACTTGTATTCCTTCAACATAGTTTCATCATGTTAATTTTTTTTATATTTAGTCACATTATTATTTATGAAAGTACATGATACTGATATTATAATCTCACCACAAATTGATTTAGTCCCTCGTTGCTAGTTACCAACTTTTTACGTATAAGGATGTTCAAATTAATGGAACCTCGGGCACAACGAAAGCATGAAAAATATTAAATTTAAAATTTTGGTTTTAGATTCATGTTAGAATCACTGAATCCATAAAACCCCTTGGCCAAATTTCTTAATGTATTTCATATAAATCAATTTATGCATTAAAAATAAAATTTAACAAAAGCATAAACTATACCCTTTTCCTTTGAAAATTGCTTATTTGATTTACTCACCATCAATGTTTCATGGATCAATGATGGAAATATAGGAATCCTAAAGATCATACAAAAATGAATCATTGTTCCTAGATCATCAATCTATTATTACTTGGTTATATCATGGGAAATCAGAGAGCTTTACAATGTCCCTTAGATCTTGTGAAGAATGTGGACTTGTTTGAGAAAGCGGGATTCATCCAACCATGTTAATCAGTTGGAATCTCTCTCTAAGACCATTATAGTATATTAGAGGATATATTATCTCAAAAAAGTCATCCAAATTATGAATATTAATATTAAATAGGATAAAATGATCTTTTATACCTTGGTTATACTTTAATAAATTTCACTTTTTTCCCTGAAAATTAATAACCTATATTTTATACCTTTTCTCACACTTATGAATTATCAAAATTTTCATAAATTTCACTAATATTTAATCAATCACATTTATAAATTTCACATGTTACATGATAAGATAAAAATAATTAACTAAGATAGAAATATAATGAACCATGAACATGTAATGTTTGTTTAAAAAAATATTTTCACATATTCACTTTTAGAATCGAACAAATTATGAATAAATTGAGAAAGAAATTTAATCAAAATTATTCTATTCATTAATAGTATAATTGAATTATTTTTAATTGTGATCAATCAAAATAAAATGTTCATCATCCCTCACATTTGGTGTCCAATCCTTCTTAATCTCATATCCATTCAAATATGTGGAACTTATGTATATACATAGTGTGTGACCATATAGGCCCTTATATCGATATTAATGAGTCCAACCCATAGACCAAGAGTGGATTATAAAAACCCATCATGGCACCTATGGAGATATATAATGTTGTATCTATGACTACCTCTTACGAAATTTTTTATTATTATATAATCTCCTTGTCTCATGATATCCCATAGAAAATGATGCACACTTGTGTCATCATCATTTTGTAGCTTTATATATTTTGGGACCTTACTGGAGAGACCTAACGTTTGGTAACATTGACATGAATTTAATGAAGGTAGTACCATCCTGGTGAACTTGGTCCTATGAAGTATCTCTTCCTCAACTCAGAAGTGAAAAATTATGTCTTAATCATTCAACCAATGCCAAACCATTAATGAATCACCCAACACAAGCTACCTCGACATGACTTTAACGTCCTAGTTTTCTCCTTAAATCAAAATACATGATAAAATTTCACACATTGATAATGATCTCAAATCCCATGTCAAATAAATATTTTTATAGATAGGAGAAACCAATAACACCAAAAACATATGGATTTCCTATTGGAAGGCCAATCCTCATGATCTCATATACTCGAGATCATCAAGTGAGAACTTCATGAGAATAAGTCTCAATGATTATGATACTAAAACACCTAATAGTTAGAAATCAACCATGTGTTGTTAGTATGACGTATCTAGACCATAGGACACATATTTAATATTATTGTCTTAGTATCTCGAGGTTCACATTATAGCTGGGAACTTCTATAAACTTTTGATATGATACATAATCTAAGGAAATTACCTTATAAATGGTGGATGTTTAAGTATCAACACTATTATTGTAAGAATAAACACATTTATATATCAAACTATATACATGTATTGGTAATCAATGTATATTATAGAGTTTGGTCTAGGGAACCCACTCAAAACCCTCCCACATACACTAAAGCTAACTTCTAAAATTTATCAACCCATTAGCTCTCATAAAAGTATAATGAATTTATTGAAATATATATTTAATCATGGGGTCTACCTATTTATCCTCTGTAGATACTCTGATAACCATGTCTACAGCTCTCTGAGTAAAATTCTTCAAGTGATGAAACTTCTTATGTATATTCATTATCCTCTATTCAGACTAGGGATACTTTCAAGAACCAATTCCATAGTATTATCACAATATACTATAATAGGGAATGAAATTATAGGTACAATTCCAAGATAAAAAATCCATGTATCCTAACTAATTCCTTAGATACATCAAAAAATGCTATATACTCAGTCACTATTGTAGAACCGACAACTATAGACTGATTTGAGCTCCTCCAATTTCTTGCACCACTATTAAAGAAAAATTCATATCTTGATTGAAATTTCAGATCATCAAATTCTAATTGGATGTTATCATTATTGTATCCTTTCACTAATATCTCATTATATCCTCCATGTATTAGGAACATATCCTTTCTATATCTCAATTACATTAGGAATGTTTTTATAGCTACCCAATACAACTGTTCTAGATTTTTAGAACAGTTATCCACCATGATTAAAGAAAAGGAAACATCAATCATAGTACATTTCATGTCATACATGATAGATCCCACTACTAAATCATAAATTATTCTACTCATTCCTTCATTCTCCTCCTATTTTTGTGAACACATCTTCTTAGAGAGATTAATTCCATGCGACATTTGAAAAAATGCTCTACTATATTATTCAATATTGTACATTTTTAATACCTTATAAATATATATAGTTTTACTTAGACCAAGTAGAATTTGAGATATATATCAATATATCTTCATCACTACAATATAGGCTAATTCACCTAAGTCTTTCCTGGAGAAGCATTCATTTAACCAATACTTTATTAACTTTAAGACATGAACTTGATTCCCCATTAAAAATGTGTCATGAAAAAATAATATGAGGAATATTATGGTCCTTTCACAAAATGTTTTGTAGAAAATTGGATAAATTTAATTCTAAATGAAACCAAGATCTCTTATGGAATCATTAAATGAACATTATGTGATCATGATACCCAATTCAATGAAAAAATGGATCTCTACAGCTTTTACACTTTATTAGCACCGTTTGATATAATAAATCCTCAGTTTTGTATCATATAACCATATTCAACTGACATACCATTTAAAAAACAATTTTGACATCTATTTTCTAAATTACATAACCATAGAAGGATATTATTTCATGTAATCTTCTAATGTATTTTAACATGTGAACTATTTAGAGGGTTTCATCATAGTCGATGCCTTTACATTTATTGAAACCATTTACTGTTAGCCTTTCTTTATAGGTGCTCACTTAACCATCTGATTCTAACATTTTCATGGATACCCCTTTACACCCAATAGGTTTTACATATTTTTGGGGTTCTATTAAAATACTATAATTATTTTAGTATATGGAATCCATTTTAGAATACATGGATTCTTTCTATTTAGCATCGTCTTTTCCATCTACTACTTTCTCATAGGTTAGAGTTTCATCATTCTATAGGCGAAATATGTCACATGACTCAGTGACATGAACACCATCTCTCCATATTCATTTAACTTCACTAGTAGACCTATATAATACTTGTATATTGGGAACATATTTCATTCCCACTATATCTTTTAGAAATTATTCCTATACCAACTCTTATGAATATAGGGTATAAACTTCATCAAAGTCAATATTTCTCCCACAAGTTACATTGAAAATGTTTTCAACTTTTATAAACGTAACATTTCAATCTATAATCATCTTTATAAACGAATTGTTATATAGTTAATACCCTTTAGAATCCTTAGGATAACCAATAAATATGAAATTCATGCTTCAAGATGATAATTTTTCACCAGGTATAGTCTTGAAAAAAATCCTCACATCCCCAAACATGTATATTGATAGACTAAATTTATTTCTATATTAAAAATCATATGTAATTCATATAGATAATTTAGTTAGTACTTATTATAGTGTATATGTTACTGTTTATAGTGCATATTCCCAAAAGGATAACGATAGAGTTACATGACTCATCATCAATCTGACCATGTTAAGTATTTTACGATTACTCGTTTCTATAAAACCGTTACACTGATGTGTATAAAAAGGGTTGAGTTGGGAAAATTTCCCAAACTCTAGAAGATCTATGAAAAAATGTTTAAAATATTCTCTACCATGATCTAAGAGTATATTATTAATCTTTTTACCAAGTAGATTCTTTACCTAAATGATTATGACTTAGACCTTATTATGTAAATATACCTATATCTACAATAGACATTAGAAAATTCAATGAAGTAAGATAAAACCATCCCTTTCTTATACTGGAAATGGACCACATATATCATTATGAACCAATTCTAATGGTTTAATGGATCTTTCTCCTTTCACACTTTAAGGTTATTTAGACAGTTTACCTCATAAGTAAGTGTTAAATTTATCCAAGGGGTTTAACTCAAGGGATTATAAATACCCACTTGATGTATCTTTATTAAATTCTTATCATCTACATGCCCTATCTTGAATTTATATAGGTGGGTAAGATATAAGTCATTCTCACTCTATTTCTATTTGATTTAAGAAATATTATTTTTTTGTTCATTTATATATAACCCATTGTTAATATGTGACATACCATAACATATTCTCTCATTATACATAAGAAAAATGTTTTTACTAAAATGAAATAAAATCACACAGTTTGAAACGTGACACTGATATTATTCTTCTGGTAATAAATGGTATATAATAACAATTATTTAATAGAAGAATAATTAATCTAGGAAATGTATGATGATAAAAATCCACTGCTAATGTTTCTAGTATCACAATATTTGTTTCTCAGATATATACTTCACCATTACAATCTTCTTGATTCTACTTGGTCCCTATATTTAAATACAAACGTGTGATCCACATACTATATCCGATAAAAAACATATAGAATTATATATATTGTATTCAATGATAAATACACCTAGATTAAATGGGTCAACTTGATTCTTCTTCAAAGATGTACAATTGTTTTTTCCCATGGAATTTCTTACAAAATGAAATGTTTAATACCTCTTCCTCATTGATCTAACTATGAATTTTTAAATTATTATAATGGTTGTGTATTTTTTTCTTTGAATTAGACTTAATCCATAATACTTTATCCTTGAATTTACTCATATTGTTCATTATAATGATCGAAGAGTTAGAATTATTCATATCCTTATCTACTGAAGGACCTAATTCCAAAAAATATATATATGAATTATTCATGTTATTCATATTATAATTATTTTTTAAAGGTAATAAGTTATATATGAAATAAGAAATTAAAAGATCATTTACTAGTTATAAGCTCAGTTTGAACCAAATTGTATCAAGTATCTAATGTACCCTATCATCTAGAGTACATGATGTCCTTATTGATTATGTTCTACTAGCCTTAATCTATAAAAAGAACTTAATATGTCATATATTTCTGGCTGAGTTCTCTCTTGGTATAACTCTTGGAGATAGGAAAACATTTGGAAATTATCATTGTCACTATGAATCTTTTACAACACACTAGATATATACAACACCATGATACACTAAACATATAGTGCATCATTATTATTATTCTTGTATTTATCTTTACACACAATGCTTGATCCATGAGGGGGATCAAAAAGATGTGTGGATTCTATAATATTAATCTTACTCTCTCGACGGTGTACCATGAAAAAGTTCCTGTACCACTATTGGAATTTATATATGGTTAAGATATTCTATTTGTCCAATATTGATATTAGTAAAATTGAATTGGTGGGGGTTTAAATTTGATCTTTAACAAGTAAATTTATCATATTAGTACATTATATTTATTTCTTATATAAAAGTTTAATTTATTAATTTTAAATGACACCTTCTATTTTTATCAAATCACATGAACCCTCAACTATTAGATTCAGAATACTCAGTCTCTTGAGTATTTTAATAAAATTTATCCTTAGAACTCTATTTATATATTGATCTATGGAATTAAAAACACTATAATAATTTAAGAGATTATTTTTATCATCTAAACACATTAACTCGTGGCTCCTTGATCTATTGAGTGGAGTCTTATCTCATGCAAAGAATTACTTCACATTGCTTAATGATTTTCCTATAAAGTTTCAAAAAGATAGATATATCTACTCTATTAATACTATTTTTTTAATTCAAACCACTGCTCTCATAATAACTTCTTAATATTAGGAATCAACCTCAACTAGGGTTTAAAAAAAACATGAACAATCCGCTGTATCCAAATTCAAGTGATGGAAGGCATTTAGTTACTTAATATTTTCTTTGAGGGATTTTTTCATTTATCTCATTGAATGAATTATTTTTCTATTTAAAATTCTTGTTCTATGGGATAACATTGACAACTTAAAAGTTATTTTAAATAGAAAACATTCATTGCGCATGTTGTTTTGATCTTTACTTTATTGTTTATTATTATACTATCTGATTGCGCATAATAAATAAACATTCGAAAAATAATGAACCAATCACATGAACAAATAAATAAATAGTTACATGATCATGAGAATTCAACTATTAGTTATTAGATAGAGTGAATAATGGATTAACTGAGATCCTTGGAGAATTACTTATGTCAATAATTTACCTGAATTGAGAATATTTAATTTTAAAATTCCCTCATTTCTTTTTCTTCCTCAGTAACCCCTCTTACTCCTTGTTAGGGCTTCCGTTTAGCAGTAGATTAGTGGGGGTGGCTTGACTATTGCCTTTCCAGAATTGTCCCCCTCCCTTTTCCTCTCCTTTTTCTTCTTCCCTCCCTCAACCATCCTTTCTCTTTTCATAATTGGGGTGATGTCCCGCTACTTATTCCCTATTGGTGCATCACCCTTTGGGAGCAGCGGTACCTCCTCTCTTAGTAATTTCTAGGGTTCACTCTACTTACTTATTTGACTATGCTTCCCCCTACTTGTCTCATGTGGTGTTCTCAACTGATGTTTTGGATACCTCCTCCTCTTCCCATTTCCTCTCCATTAACTGTCCCTTATGGATATAGGGTTTTTTCCATTCTCCTCCGACAGTACCTTATGGATTTTCATTGGTTCTGTTCCTACAATTGTGACTCTTCGAATCCATTAAGTTGATTCCTCTATACTCTTAGTTCTTGACCCTTCATTTCGATCCTATCATGGTAGAATGCATGGGATCTCATAGTGGCTTGGGATGTGTTGATTGAGCATCTGAGGGTGGTCTAGGATCCATTACCCATAATGGGGTTTGTTTACTACCTATGGTGTTCCTATAATTTGATTTAGGTGTTTTTTTGTTCTATTTTTGATGTGTTTAATTTTTTTCTTTAGTGTTTTCCAGTGAAAATATATTTAGCGAATGGTTTATCTCAACGACCAACAGTTTCGATGATGTCTCCTTGGGTTCTTCTTGGTTTTGGATGGTTATGATTGGTGTTATTTCGTGACCACAATTTTTCCTCGTGTTCTTTATGATGGATTTAAGAGTGGGTTCACGTCACATTTTTGATGTTAGTGTTTTTTCGACGATGATGGTGATTTTACAGTGATGAAATTAGATTACATAAGTTTCCCCATCGATGATCTAGTGTGATGATGTGTTTTTATTCTATCAGGGTATAGGAAATGAAGTGAGACATATCTCGAGATGGTGATGCCGTTTGAATTTTTAAATTTGGTTTTTTTGAATCTGCTTTTTTGGGGGTGGAATGTGTGGATTGATATGTTTTTGTTGGTTTTCACATAACCAAAAAGTGTATTTTTTCAAAATAATAATAAAATTGATTGGAGGTAATTCCTTACTTTAATTGAAATGATCATATCTCCAATGCATTTCACTTGTTTGTTATACACTGTGTCTCGACTCAAACTGCTTTTCAATGATCTTCTTCGACTATTACAATGTATACTCACATGCTGGTGAGGGGAACTTAGGGTGCGATAATGCATTTTATTAATTTAATGTGGACACATGGACCCTTATAAAAATTAAAGATGGATGGATTATTGGAATATCATCAAAATAATATTATTATTACATATTTAAAACTTAAATGAAATAATTAAATTAAATAGATAATAAACCAAAGATGCACGGGTTGGTCTCATCGCAGGATCAGTTATCATTTAATTATATTTCCTAAAAAAATTAAATTTACTTAAATTCAAATCGAGGTAATTTTTAATGATTTAACTTGTATTGAAATAATTGTAATTTATAGAAAATACACCCCATAACCCTTGATATAATTGTGTTAAATCTCATATAAATCAATTTAATTTCTATTTTTTTATATTTTTTTATGTCTATTTAGACCTATATAAGTTATGTGGATATTAATTTAGGGCCTATTAGGGGGTTGATGTGTTGGGTAGGTTGGACACATACTATATCATTCTAACCCCAATCTAATTGGACATCCAATTAAAGGAACATATATATACAATATATACAATATATATATATATTGTAATATATATTATAATATTATATATATATAATGGAAAAATCCATCACCCTCCCCAGAATTAGAGAGAAAATTCAATTCCACACCCAAAATATTGGGGTGGGTATCCCCCCCCATTTTATGTAGTTTTTCAATGTTATATTTGTTTTTGTTTTTAAAAAACATGCTACCAAGGGAAGATTTACACATTTTTGTGTGTTTTTGGAAAAATAATTACGCCTCAACAACAATAATGTATTTAAAAAAGACTACCCAAACTAGATTTTGGTATCTCTAGAAAATACTCAAAGTTCTCACATCATGATTCATCTAAAAATACATCAAAACGGTATCCAATAAAGTAAAGAAAAATATTTAAAAACAATAATTTCCATAAAAAAATTACACAAAACCCATAGATCTTTGGTCGTCTATATTGTGGCGATATGAACTCATATCAATGTTCCATCAGTTGTAATGAGACCATATCAAAACACTATTTCTAGAACATATAAAATTTAACTAAAATTTTATAATTTTTAACATAAATAGTTACACGTTCAATTGATATCAATTAAAGGATCCTAAGGCACAACAAAAGCATGAAAAATATGTAATTTAAATTTTTGGGTTCAGATTCAAGTTAAAAACACCCAATATCTTTAATTTCTCAAAGAATCACCTGTTATTCAATTTAATCATGAAAAATAATTAAAAAAAGTGTAAAAAATAATTTATTTTTTTAAAATTGAGGATTTTATTCACTCACCATCAGTGTGTCGCAACATTAAGATGCCAATCTAGTCATCCTCTAGATCACCCAAATGTGAAAAACAACTCTTGAATCATCGATCAAAGATTCCCTGGTTCTAGTGTAGTAAATCTAAGAGATTTATGATGTCCCTTCATTCGTGTGAAGAATACAGACTTGATTAAGATAGAGTGATCAATCCGACCATATTCTTTCTTCAAAATGTATGTCTAAGAACATTGGAAGAGAGAGGGGTAGAGAATATATAAATAAATTCCCCCAAATAGTGGATCTTATTATTTATGAGTCTAAAATTATCTTTTATACATAGGTTATACTTTCTAAAATATCTTTTTGTTTCCTAGAATGTAATAACATAAATTTTAGACATTTTCACTCATTTATGACATCAAAAACATTTCATAAATGTCACAAATATTTTATCACTCACTTTTAACACTTTATCATATTATGTGATAAAACAAAAACCATTAAATTAACATTTAAACTCTATAGCTAATTCAATAAACCTTAAATGTGTAATGTTTGTTTGAAAAATTAAATTTTCTCATATTATCTTTTATGATCAAACAACATGTGAATAACTTCAGAAATACATTCAATCATCATTATTCTAAGCTTTAATAATATAATTGAATAATTTTTTCTTATAATTGATAATAGTTGAAAATTCACCAACCCCTTATATGGTGAACACTCTGTTCAAAACTTCTATTCATCTAAATAGGCAGAGATTGTGGGTAAACATAGTATGTGACCCTCAGGTACTTATCTCTGTAGTAGTGAGTACAACTCATAGACCAAGAGAATATCCTAGAAACACGTCATGGACCCTATGGAGATAAATAATTTCATATCTATGGAAAAGTCCTACAAGAATTTTCTATTTAATATAATCTCTTTGTATCATGATATATCATAAATCATATTACACACTTGTGTTATCATACTTTTGATTCTTTAAATATTTTTTGACTTTACTAGATAGAATTTACAACTTGTACCATGGTCATGGAAATAATGAAGGTACTACTATCCTGGTCAACCTAGGCCCTTGATATATCTCTTACTCAACTCATAAGTGAAAAATTCCTTCTTGATCATTCAACCAATTTCATACCATCAATGACACACCCAATACAAGCTACCTCACCATGAATTAAATGTCATTGTTTTTTCCTTACATCAGTGTACATGATCAAATGGTACACAATGATAATGATATCAAGTTCAAATACCAATACACATGTTAAAATATATGAGAAACCATTGTAATCTAAAACAAGTGATGTTCCAATTGGTTGGTCAATCCTTATGATCCCATGTAATTAGATCACCAAGTGAGAACTTCACGAGAAAAAATCTCAATACTTATGATCTCTTAACACCTGATATCCATACATCATCAGTGTATTTTTAGTATGATGTATCTAAACAATAAGATATATATTTAATATTACCATAATAGTATATTGAGTTTCTCATTATAATTAGGAACTTATATAACATTTTTATATGACATGTAATCTAAGAAAATTATCATGTAAAAAATGGATAAAAAATTATCAATACTGTTATGGTAATAATAAACACATGAATATGTAAACATGTATGCCTGTAATGGTAATAAAACTTCATTGAGTAGTTGGGTATAGGGAACCCATTCACCATAGGAATAATGTTCTGTGGAACTCTGATTCAAACCTAGTGGTTCCGATTAAGTCATTACAATTAATTTTATTTCTGATTACATTAGCTTCCTTAAGAAGAATACCCCGCTAATCCAAATAAAACACTTGTAAATATTGTGTAAATCTAATTCTCTCTTAGTGTACTGAAATATTTATCTAGAAGCTAACAATTTCCCTCCCTCTATAGGGATTATTCCAAAATATCATTATCATAGACCAACATAAATGAATCAAAATATGGATGGGATACCTTATTCAGCAGGTCCATAAATACTACCAACATGTTCATAAATCTAAATGGAATCAATAGATACTAATATAATCCACACATACTTATAAATGAAATACGAGAATATTATAGGGCCTCGGGAACACCTAATGATAACACGACCTTATGTTAATCTGGGAAAACCACTTAGATACCCTCAGTTAGAAAAATAGATCATAAATATGAGGAAGATGAAACTAGTTATTTATTGTCACAACATTCAACCTTTGTAAATCCACCCACAATCATAATGATCCATCCACCTTCTTGGTAAAAAAAACAGAGCACTATAATGGGATGTGAAAGATATTCACTGATGATAATGTTCAATGTGAACTCGAAACTGAGTTAACCAATTCACACCAAGGACTAAAATGAAACTACACATTTCTAACCTGAATAAAGCTAGATATATTGATGTCCAATGATCATGATGTAACAATCCAAGAATCATAGAATACTCTTAGAATATACCCTTGAATGAAAATTGATAAACATTACTTCATACAGATACTCTATGGACATCCACAGATCACTTACATACAGAGAAGATATAAATGAATTTAATAAAACCATTAAAAATAAATTAGAAGCCAAGTTAGATGCTACTAAGATCATACCATAAACATTTATAGGCTCTTATTCATAGTCAATAGGTGTTAGCTTAATGGAATTAATCTAGCTAGACCCCGAGCCTCTACCTTGGCCTCCAGATCCTTAAATACCCTAGAGAGAAACACTATACTGCCTCTACTGATGCTAATAAACATGAATAAATTCATTACATGTCTGAATAAATAAACTATAAATACCACCCTGTAGTACCGCACATGGTCCTAATACTTATCCTTGAGCCTAGACATCACTACGAATATTATCTATCTAAGAATAACTCTAGTATAAAGAATGTTGATCCCCTATCTTTCAATAAGAATTAAACTCCACTATATTTTTATGGTTCCTTTATCTATTATTACCCATACTTACACATAGATATCATACTAATAGAGACCTCCCATAGTAATAAAAATAAGGTCCATGGATTTAAATTTCCTTTTAATCGTAACTCTAGTGAGAATCAATGAAACTCCATTTCCTTCTATGTAGATATCCAGTCCTAATCCCAGGATATAAACCTAACAACCCAAAATTCATTCACTGGATAGATTCCTCTCTATAATATGTTCTTGATTCAGATCCTCTGAAGAGGAATAAATTTAATGATGTTTAATTGAGATCAAATACAACGTCTCAAACTATCCTAAAATAAACCCCGATGGTCACATCACTGATCAATGAAGGATAAAAATAAATAATCTTAGTTAAAGGTGTTTTATAGTCAATAAATAGAATAATAACTTGACCAAGATGGATAAAATCTTGAATTTTATTATCTCTCAATATCCATGGATAAAAATTATTGAAAAAGAGACCCTATAAGTCCTTCCTAGAAAAACCCACATGTTGATTGAATAAGAAATGGACATCCCACCAGCACATCATTTATCCTCAAATAATATACACAATAAGAATCACATTCTGAAGAAATGGTGTTTGAAGATCATTGAAGAGAGTCTGTACTGAATCAATTCCCATATCAACAACTGGATTTCCACCCTCTCTAGTAAATAGAGGTGGATACTAGAAATGAAGATGGGTCAAACATGAAAGGTTTTATTCTCAAATATTCATGTATCATAGACCAAATAACATTGTGTAGACTCTGATTAATATTTTAATCAAGAGGATATATAAGGATAAATGGATATCCTATTTTTATAATTAGTGGGGAATGCTCATCCCTACCCTTGAATCTTGATGGGATATCAACAAAGTGTAATACCATTGAAATACCAAATACAAGACCTTGAAACACATATATAACAAGTATGAACATTATAGATAGGATAAGCAATAACATGTAAATAATTCTTCCATGTTATATACACATCCTAAGACACTAGGGGTTTTACATAACCTCGATTAATCTCTCTATCCCCAACTACCCACTCTCTCCTAAGATTAGAGTCATACAAAATTTGTTTCACTTTATCAATTTAATAATAATAGAACATAATTATGTCCTAGTTAAGTATAATGTCACCATCAAGTTATATAGGAAAACACTATATTAGTTGTTGCTGACACATTAAATTACTCAACATTATATCATACCCAAGGATCTCAAATATAGGTATGAAAATGAATTTCATGTGAATCCTACATGATAAAAAAATTTCATGAACACATGCCTCTTGTCACCTTGGGCCAAGAGTAAAATCCTAAATCAATAACAAAATCATTATACTTCCAAAATGTAACCCAACTATAAAACTAAAAAACAAGAATAATAATCCCATTCCTGGTAATCATGAATTCCCTAATACAAGGTTTATATAGGACCAAGAATAAGGTCAATCTGATATTATGACCATATAATATATCTTATCTACAATATAAAAAATAGTAAGGCAATTTAAAATAACAAGGCTTTGATACCACTTTGTAGTGTCCTTGATCTGGTTCATCTCCACTATGATCAAACTGGGTTCCACATACCTCAATCATACGTTACACTATTGACCAATGAAAAGGGTTAATGTAACAAGTTGTGATAATATACCCTCTTTTCCATAGATATCTATAAAGCAAAAAAAAGTAATATAATAAAAAATAATTAGAAATAAACCAATGAAAAGTGTATATTATAGCTATTTTCCACATAAAAATAAATAAATAATCCCATTAAATAAAAAATGAACAATTTTAATGTCACATTGTCATATAGATATAAATAAGATCTCACATGGGAATATCATATAATATGATTCCCAAAAAAGTAAGAAAATGACTGGATATGACATCAAAACTAGTCACGAGCCCATACCTAGTCCCATAACCCATCTCCTACCGAGATCTGTAGATCATCCATCGATAACAAGTCCATTTCCAACACAAATATCATGATATATAATGTATTATTAGGAACCAAGGAACATGATCTAGGTGTTATTAAATCATAGTAGGCCATAGTCCCTAAATATATCAAATATAGACAAGTTCCTGTATAGAGTGATATTATCATACATTAAAATAAATATGAAATAATAAAAATAATTAATATTTCATAGTTTTGGGAGCCACATAGCCACTTGAGTGTGACCATAACTTATTTGTACAATGCTGAGGTGTTTCTAGATATATCAAATAATAATCTTCTATGTATCACATCTTGATGCATCATCAATGGGAATAACATCTTAATATAGTATAATTACCAATATATGGAAAAATTTCTATTAATATACCCAAAATTATGGGTTTTGATATCATATTAATTAATACATAACCATCACATCCCAGTAACAAAGTTATAATAACGATCATAGTTTCCCTAGGCCAATATATACAACCAAGAATCATGTCCCAAAAACAACTTAAATGAGAGGTAATGATGTCCAAATCCACCAGAATAGTCACAAGATGGTAGATAATCCCATGTCTTGGGCCATATCACATAAGTGGGCATCATGTTTCACCATCACCATTCTTATATGGGTATCACATCCCCTTTATTTGAAGAATCTCAAAATGGATAGATCATGACACTTAAATGGGAAATAACAAATAACCAGTCATTTCATCCCATTACCAAAATCATAAAGACCATGTAGAAATTACCTTCTATGGCCTGGTTGGAATTACATCCCATTACTATGGGAATTTAAATATAAATTTTTATCATATAAAATCATGAAAATAGAATCTCTCATTAAGAATAACATGATTTAAGTGGGAATATCATACCAAAAATCCCAATCATAGGCACATAAGGAATATCATCCTAAAAATATAACCAAATACTTAATAATAAATAGTAAAAAACATCAACATCATAAAATAAAAAAATCCATTTAAAGTTAAAATACCATCCACCATATGTTTAAATGTAACCAAGTCAGTTTCCACAAACATGACCCATGCCTTAAACATAACCAAGTCATATCCTACCCAATTATATAATCTAGTGTGTGAGGAACACTAATCCTATCCCAATTCAACTATTTAAAGGATAAATGGAATCCTTTAATTTATATATATTTTAAGTATAAGCTAGAAATTTCCAATTACATATCTCTCCCAATTCTAGGGAGGCTTGTGGCACAAAAATAGTTCCATTTGATATCTTATTACCTAAGGAAACCTCTAATGGAATTCTAGGTATAGGTTCCCACACACATTATGTCACAATCATGCCAATCGTAAGACAATACACCGAGGTATAAAACCTAAGTGGTCCATAATTTCCTTAAATGTCCTTTCCCTACTTGAATAGATTCATGGGAAACTATTTGAATTAAATTTAGGTCTATAACACATGGATATTGGGATTACATGTCACACATCACATTAAATGAGTATAAACCATATGGATCAGTTAGAGACTGCTTACCTTGATTTAATGTAATCCTACATGTCATGTATCACCAAATTTATTTATTTTAACCAGTTGAAATTGAGAAATATAAAAAACACCCAAAATTATGGAATAGAAATCGATACATGTTGAAAAAAATGAAACCTAAAAATAAAATCAAGGGGTGTGGTAGAATTACTCATGGCACTCCCCTGTGATTATCAACACACTGATCTATGTCAAGTGAGGGAGATCCACGCTATGCAAGGGAGAAATGATGAAGAGGAAAATGAGATGGGATTAAAATGCCGCCTCACAAAAAAAGACACTAAAACAATATTTTTTAACCTTTAATTTAATTTAACTAATTTAATTAAAATTTAAAAAAATCTTATTGGGCCTACTAAAACTCCATTGGGAACTCAATAAAACTCTGATGGACCTATCAGGGTTTCTCTATTCTCTCAATGGAATCCCACTAGTAGTGGATTTCTCCATTTCCACCCCTACTAGATCTCCAGTGGCCTCCCAAAATACTTCTAGGGGAACATGTAACTTAGAAGATTCCTACATCACAGGATTGTTTCAACAAAATAGAATCCCATGACACATTCAACCCCTACAACACCCAAAAAAGGCCAAATTAAAATAGATTTATTATAAATCTGATTGAATTTATACCTCAAAATGTTCCGTGTGTTACAATTACTCTTGTTATTAATTATACAACCATTTCAGAAAGTGTGATTGATTATGATGAATTTTTTTTTCTAAAACTGATTTATAGGAATCTTATAAATCTAAAAATTTATATTCCCCAAATAATGATTTGGATTCTAATTATATTGAAGAATAGGCAATTATATTAGGGTTTCAATTTGGATAATTCTCATGCAGTGACCAAGATAATATCTAATATATGTATATGATAATGGACCAATTGAATATTGTTCATGGAATAGATTATGTATTCATGGAAGATTAGGTTTTGGAGGAAAAATGGTTAAATACATAAGAGTCATAATTAAATGAATCCAATAAAAAATTCTTTCAAATATTAACATAGAAGGTGATATACTTGAATACCTTTCATACAATATAGGAGAACAAATGACCAAGGACTTGTGTAGGAGGTGGTTTTAATTGATGGTTTGTTGATCTAACCTCCACCCATTATGATTTAAATTATTTTGGAAGTAATGGAAGATTAAATTCATAGGATAAACACAATTCACGAGTTCAAAAGTTATAGAGCACTCATGTATTAGGGAGAGTCATAAGGCTAGGATCTAAAGGGCTAGATCGAGGATGTTGGGTGATATTTTTACCTTGTTAGAACCCCTACTGACCAAATGGTGGTCCTAGTGGAAAGCCTTCTCCATAGACCACAGGGTGATATTTTAGTTTGGTGAAACAAATGCATGATGAGTTAACTCTCTCTTGGATAGTGTTTTATTTCATATTTAGAGAGGAGTTTCATCCATTGGAATTATGAGAAGTATATACCTTAGATCCTCTAAAGGTCCAACCTGGAAACATTTCAGTAATAGAGTATGAATTTATGTTCAATAACTTCTCATGGTACTATATAGATATGGTCCAGGATGATTATTTTTGAGCATAATCCTCAGATCATCACCATCACTGAGATATCTTATCTAGAGTGTTATCTCTTGGTATCCCTTCATATGATGGGGTACTTAATCATGCCTTGGTTTTCGTGATATTCTTATTGGAGAAGTGACCAATAATTCGTTAAGGTAGTGGGAAACCAAGAGTAGAGACCTTAGTTGCTGGTAGTCGATGTCAAACTCAGGGATCCATGTGCATGAGATAGATTCAGGGGTAGTCTCAGGACAATGAGTTTGATACTCATGTATCTAAGGGAGGTTCTAGTTAGCTGAGGTAGAAGTATTTTTTCTCACATGGTGGGAGAGTTCATATTTCCTGGGATATCCCAACCCACCATGTAGCATATAAGGATACCGTTGATGGAATTCTTATGTAAAGGAAGATACATGAGTAACAATGTATGTAGGGTATAATACATGATAGATAATCTTGGAGAGTAGTGGGTGGTGGTTGAGAATATGATTTGTTTCCACTACCACCACCACTAGGTAGTCCCTGTTAGGATCAAGGAGTTAGTTTTCAGGATTGTGGGTAGCTATAGGTAGGGAAGGCTTATAACCTAGAGGCTCTGAGTATGACATAAGGTATGATATGTGTTATATATACTTTTTATGTAGTTTTTATAGACACAGGTGTGAGTCACTCTATCCTTACTGTATCCATTGTTTAAGATTTGAAAATTCTAGAGGATACTTTGGCAGAAATTTTCAATTAAAGACTCATACTGATGGATAGTCAATGATCACATACATCTTCTAAAAGTGTGACCTAAATCTTGGACAAGAGAGATTCATAAGGTATACCTTCTCATATATGATAAGGCCTTATGATGTCATGATTGGTATAGACTGACTCCCCATGGTTCATGACCATATTGACTAATTTAGGTAGAGGATGTGAAGCATCCAAGTTTATGGGATTATATTTTCCACAATTAGTGAGAAAGAATCCCAGGTAGAGTAGGGTGGGCTCATACACAAGAGGATACAATCAATTTTTCATCAGTTGGAATGTATTTCACTTAAATAAATAAACGCTATAAGATTTCAGTTTCCTACAGTAGTAGAGGAGTATGAGGAAGACATTCCTAAAGATGTTCCAAGCATACCTTCCCACCATGATATTGTATTCTATATACACCTTATATCATGGACTACCCCTAAACCTATAACATCATATCGGATGGTCCATATAGAGATTTGGGAGATGAAGGTTTAGTTGGAGGATTTACAGAGGAAGGGATTTTTTAGACCTGGTGTATCTCCTTGGGAAACCACAGTTTTGGTCACCAAGAATACAAATAGGATATTGAGGTTATATTTTGAATATCATCTCTTGAATCATGTGACATCACGAATATGTATCCACTTCAAAGAATTGATGAACTCTTTGACAAATTTAACAGTTCTCAAAGTTTGACCTCAGGCTGGGTTATCACAAGCTCTAAATTAAAGAGTTAGATATAATGAAGATGGAATTATGGTGCTGTTAAGGTCTTTATGAGTGCTTGGTTATTTCCTTCTTCATGATGAATACCCCATTAGTGTTTGTGGGACTCATGAACCAAATCTTTCATTCCTTCTTAGATCGGTTTAGGGTATTCTTCATTGATGAATTACTCATATACATGATGTCATAATAAGAGCACACACGACATTTGGGGATGGTTCTAGACATTATATGAGTTCACCAGCTTTATAGTATGATCTAAAAGTATTAGTTTTTGATTCAAGAGTTCCACTTCCGGATACATGTCATCTTAGAGGAGGGATTGGTAGGGGAACCCCCCCCCCAATGATCGAGGTAGTGATAACTTAGTCACCCCCAATAGTGTGACAAATATGTGAATATTCATTCGGTTCAAAAGATATTATCAGAAATTACGGCCCAATTTATCGAGGATCACAACACCTATGTCTTCTTTTATCCAAAAGTGGCAACCTTTCATGTGGATGGAAAAGTGTCAACGATATTTTCCAGAGCTATGGAAGAGGTTGATGAGTACCCCCATATTGAGAATTTTAGAGGAGGGTGTTGAGTATATTATGTTTTGTGATTCCTTTAGATGTGGTCTTTGATGAATTATGATTTATTGGAAGGAATTAATTTCTTAAGGGTCCCGACTGTTGAGGCCCTAGAGCATAACTATGTGACCCATGAATTGGAGTTGGAAGTAGTGGTGTTTGACCTAAATTATGGGCATCCTGATAATATGGGAGATCAATTAATTATCTACTCTAACCATAAGAGTCTTTAGTATATCTTTTAAACATAATATCTTAACTTGAGGCCAAGGTAATGGGTGGATTTGTTACAGGGTTATGACTTTGAGATAGTTTTTACTCTTAGAAAGGTGAACATGGTAGAAAAATTACTCAGTAAAAAAATCCAATTCACAGTTCTTGAGTGAATAATTAGAGACCATGGACTCATTACAATTTTCCCTAGTGAATAGATATGGTGAATTTTATATCCAGTCAATTTTTTACCCCTTTACTTATTCATCATATATGGGAGGCACAACATGGTGATATCAATTTTGATGTATTTCATGACCATATATCCATTGGACATGCTCCTGAAGGATTTTATAAAGGTGGGGAGAAGATCATTATTTTTAGAGGATATATTATTTTTTTAGTCACACAATGAGAGGGGGTCTTGAGGGATTTCCAAACTTCCTCCATAGAAGAACATCATGAAGTGTAAAAAATGAAGTAATACTTTCAATTTTTGTTTTGACGTCTGTAAATGAAGATGTGTCTTACTATGTTTATCTCATGATGCCTCACTTGTAAAAAGGTTATGGACAATCACTAGGTTTTATAGGGTTTATCATAATAACATGAGAAGATAGAGTAAATGTGGGTATTTATCTCCATAGATTTCATGATGGTACTTCCATAATAATTTAGAGGTCACAACACCATCTGGGTGATCGTAAACCGACTCAGCTTTAGGTGCCTCTAGCTCATTGATTCTTTGATGAGATAGAAAAAACAATGGGAAAAATATTGGGTATTATACCTAAAAAAGAAGTCTAGACTAATTTTATGGAATTAGGATTCAGGGTGAATATGTTAATCTAAGAGATATTTATCTAGTGTTCTCTTGATAGGTACCCTTATTATCAAGGAATTTCACAATTGTGATCTCTGAAAATGTTTTAACTATATAGGAAGGAAATACTTGATCATCCTTTTATTAAGTGAATACCCAATTAATGGGATGCGTGTTGATTCACATATTCATATTATGTTTGTTGGGTGGTTTTAGAAGAGGTATGTATTTTGAATTTTAGGAGTTTTGGCCTTAGAAAAGGGGTTCCACCTAGGTCATTTGTGTTTTCATAGCCCATGTGGGTGTATTTAGAGAATAATGGGAAAACGTAGAGGCCAAATTTTCAATTACATGATCTATTTATGAAGTTTCCATGGTGGAGATAATTTCTATGTTGAATGAGATCATTATAAAATGGGTAATAAACATCCTAGAGTCCCTCCATATCACATTAGAGAAAATCTATAGAATGTGCAAGGCCTCCCAAAGATTATTTATTCACAAATGTCGTTGTCAACTACCTAATTCATGAATTACTCATGGAGGGAATAAAAAACTAACTCATTTATGAAGGACTTACAAAGCCTCTTAAGTCGTTATGTTATTAGTGAGATTAAGGTATTCTAGAGTCTTATGTTTCCAAAATAGTAAAGTATTTTTCCGGATTTTTCTTAATTTCTCTTGTGTGTTTATTTATATATGTAATGAGTTATTTTTAGTTGGTTTTAGATAATCATATTTACCAATATAGGGGGACAAACAGTGTCTCAGGAAGTCACCTCATGATTAACATAATGCTTTGTAAAGAACTATGTGATAGGTTTCCTATGATCTGTGAATGAAAATTATTTATGGGAGGCCCAAAATATATTTATGTGCATAAAAAATGATGTCACTTTTTGGTGATATGAAAATTCATGCCTTAACACCGTAAATGATATCCCTTTATGGGTAGACATGGTGCTTTATGAAGCAATATTTTCTTTATGAAGGAATGTTTTGTTTATAAAGAATGATATTATTTCCAAAACATTTCAACTACTTCATGAAAGGATCTAGGTGTTATGTTAAACCCTCCCCTTTGCCAAATTTCCCCCATATTTTCATCCCTCTAATCCTATATTTTATTAGAGAACTTATTCCCATTGTTTTTCATTATTATCTTCAACTTTTTGGGCCCCAATAATGTCATACCAAGTATTTAACTCTTATATACATGATATGGAAATTATGAGAATAATTTTAAATAATTTAAAATAATGTATAAAACATTAAAAATATAAATTATTTGTAAATATAAATATAGATTTAATAAATAAATCAGAAATTAAATTATTTGACAACAGATATATCAACTTTATACATGTATGAATTCTATCAAAACCACTTATGATATGATCTAAAGTCACATGTATTAAATATATGCCCATACTGGAAATTATTTCTCAGATTGTTTTTTTAAAAAGACGAATAAATCCCACAACATGGTCACTTTGTAAATTACTCCCCCTCATAGATAATTTCATAAAGGATCCTACGTAAACCATGAGGTAGTATCCAAGAATAGGTTGTTTTTTATCTTCATACCATAAACCATGACTAGTTCATATTCACCCCAATGTGGGTTTTCATTATAAAAATCACATTTACATAAACAAAAACATTTTTCTAAGGAAACCATGATGTGAAAATGTTAAAAATGATACTTTCTATTTCATTAAAAAAACATGACATATTTTTTCGAAAATAAACTGTTTTCTTTAATGATTTATATAAACTGTGATGTAATATTTTAAATCATGGATTTTTATTAAGAAAAAATTTAAACCATGATGTTTTTTAGTGACCATGATCTTGGTTCTAGAAAAACATCAACTCATTTCATTTTATCAATTTTATCATATTGATTATTTATCGGTACTTGATTTAATAATACTAAAGGATTTTTAAGACATCTATATTGTAATGATACCACTTGTATTGCTTGAATAAAACCTAAGGAAGGGTGCCATAGGATCTCAGGAATTCCTCTCAATACAATAGATGTTATCGACTACCTGTGAGGGACTAAAACAATTACATGGAGACTATTCCCTCTAAAATAAATCCCTATGGTCATGCCCGAGTCTACTAAAAAAATTTCATGACCCATCCATATAACAAAAAACCCAAAACCTATAGAAAATAAAAAAGGAGTAAAAAGAGACCCCACATTCCATAATATATTTCATAAAATCATCTGTATTATTCAATAAATAAAATAGATTAGTAATATGATACATATATATAAAATATGAATCACACATAAATAAACATGATGAAATGTTGGATGGTAAATATGTAGAAAAATAATTAGAAATGAACTAACTATATTCTCCCCCAAGTCACATAATCCAACATTCAAAATCCTTGGCCTCTACAACCTATTAGATCCATTCTACATGTTCATCTCCAAGTAATACCTATGCATGAGAGAAAACAATAAGGTCTACTCACATACATCAAAACACGTGTCATTTATGTTAGTAGGTGGTGAGTCCAATGGCCTAGTAGAAATCCACCCTGCCTCAATATACTAAATTACGCTATGATTATATAGATTTTCATGTAATATATATAAATATAGTTGGTCATGATCATGGAATACACCCTCCTAGAATTGTAACACATAATGAACATACAAGAAAATACATCAGGTCATCGTGTGTAAACTAGGACACCATCGAACCTAACCATACCTCCTTCAAAAAATGAGAGTAATATGTATCTTGTAATCACATTAAATGAAATCCCATATGGGGAAGGGTTTTATATATTTAGTTTCAGGTGAATCATAAACCCATTAAGGGAATGTCATAATGTAACCAATATCAGGCGTATCACATCTTGACTAACACCCTATCACTCAAGGTGAGGTCCCACATCAAAATACACCACCCTCTAACTTAGTAATGGGTCACTTATATCAGTTCTATTAAATCCAATACCATACCGTCACTCAGGGATGGTCGTACATCAAGGAGCATCTTATCCCCTCGCATTCATGGGAGGGTTCACATCACAATACACCACCATCTTACATTGAATAGGGTCACAACTATTGATTTTAACTTAAAAAATGGAAGCATCAGTAACATAAAACTAATCATGGAATTTTTTCCATATATTCCACCTAAGGGGTTAAAAAAACAATAAAGACTAACTTGATCACTTTGATAAAAAAACATTATCAAGACAACTCATGCACCCATAAGAACAATAGTCTATACAACAACACATACCAAAGAAAAATGGAAAGGTATTCCCATACTTGCATGAATTATTATGTATTAATAATAACATACAATAAATTCATAAATAGAAGGTACAATAATAATACTAAGCTTATAAATCCTAATATTAACCACATAATCTTAATGAGACTAAAATAATATCAAATAAGCCTTTCCAGATTCCGTTTAAAAAATAGGTAAAATATTATTTTCCAAACATTTTGAAAAGAAATAATATATATATATATATTTAATCTAGGAAATATGTTAAATCTAAATAATAATAATAAACCATAGAGATATTTTGAAATAAGATTTCAAAACCATCACTTGAAATCCTCTCATTGACCATAAATTTCTATTTTTAATCCATTTACATTAGAAAATATTTTCCGTAAAACTTGTATTTAAATCGGCATTTAGAAAGGAAAACCAATTTTACTTGATGATATTACTCACACCGCTAGAAAAAACATAATTAGTTCCATTTAAATTTATTTGACCGAGGTTCTACCAACAAATAATTTAGGAAGAAACACAGTCCTTGTTGGCTATTAGGTCGATGCGAACCCATCCCAATTTATGGGAAAAAATCGCACAACTTGCATATAAATTTGAGAAATAAAAATAATGATATAAAATGATTATAAAATCACCAAATTTTCAAGATAATTTTTAAATTAAAGGAAACCTACATCAAATGGTGATCCATAAATCAATCCCATACTTACACCGACCACCTTTTATTCTAAGAGGACTGATATCATCAATGAAGACCATCAATATCATTAATAAAAATTTTATAAAAAAATACTACTTGGAATAATTAACTCCAAATCACCATGAAAAAAATTCCAAAATCATGATCAATGAGGTGTGGTTCACTCATAACATGAAACCAAAACTAATACACAAAAAACCCAATTTAAAAACCCGGATCAATGGCCAATTTAACCCAATTTTTATAAAAACCATATGAAATTAATAAGGAAACATTACATAATGAAATTTCATGTAACCTAATTTATTTATCCTCTCAGGATAGTTTTTAGACAAGAAAAATTAAATTCCTATAACAATATAATGATTCCATTATGATTCAATGTAATTGATATCAAACCCTAAACAAAAATGTAGAAATAAAAGTGGAAAGAAAAATTATGATGAAGAAGAAAAAGAAGAGGAAGAAGTATAAGAAGGGACTTTACTCACTACTAACATGAAAAAAGAAATCATGATCAACACCAAACTAAGGGATAATCATAAGGCCTCTATGCGAAGAAACAAATGGGGAGAGTCTAGAAAAATAGACTCTAATAAGCCCATTTTGATGAAGCACATAAGGGGGAAAACTATAAATGACTATCTAGACCTTGATAAAAAATAATAAAAGGGCCACATAACTGCAAAACCCAAGGGGTCAAAGTGAAATTCTACACACATGAACAACCCATGAGTCACCTTGACCCTTATCCAACATAGTATGACATAGCGTTTTTGGATTGTTTTTTGCTACGAGTCACCTTCACCCTTATCCAACACCCAATCATGCCTTTTTGATAGCTCCCAAATCTCCAATTATATAGAAAACATCTACTTGAGATTTTATACCATTTTAATCCTGATATAAGTTTGAAATATCAAAATAGACTTTGATTCAAGACTAAAAAATAAAATTTCCATTGAAAACAATAACCAATAGATTTAAAGGTCATTACAAACTCCACATCATTACGCGTACTATTAATAAGATGCACCATATAACTATTCTAAACTTCCCATCCATCAATCAGAATCCAATACCACACTTCTATATCAATATTTAACAAGAAAATATGGTAATAAACTACCCATGAACTAAAACTAGATAAACTATCATTAAAAAAAACCCAATTGATCCCTGAAACACACAAATAATTTTCTGAAAAATGCTCTCTATGTGGTTTCCCTATCACCACATCTAATTACATGAAAAACATGGGTCAATCCTTATTTAAGAGACCATTTAAAAAAATTCTCAGACTCACCTGTCAACACATCTTCATATCTTTTTGAATATGATGCCTTTATTATTAAAGGCTTCATATAAGCATCTAAACACCTACACCAAATTCCAAACATGAAATTCAGTGTAATACTATGGTTGGATCCTCAACAAAAAAATTTTATCATCTTACTCCACCCATGAGTACAAACCCATGTTTGATCCAAATAACTATTGGATTATAAAAAATTCCACACTAGGCCTGATGCTAACACAAAAAATCCATCTGATACTACGTCAGAATCCTACAACCAATATTAATTAGGAACCAGATAAATCAGATCTATTTTTTCACTAGTATCCCAATACTATCATGATTATCCACTAACTGGTTCTACTTCTTTTTTAACAATTCTATCATGAAATTCATACCTCTACATCCGATTTGATGCTCTCTATTATAGGAGTTTCCTTATCATCAACCCTCTAAACAAAAACAACAAATATAAATAACCCATATACTATCCATTACTAAACATAATAACTAGGAGTGAGTTCCCTACACATACCTATGTGGAGACACATAACATTGATCACTCCATATTTCCATCATACCAAGAACATCATCTTCAACATTTTCCAAAATTCACCCACAATGAGGGTCACACCATAAAATAACTAGTATTGAACTCTTCACTATATGGGTTACTTTACATTACTCCTAGAGCACAATACCCAACATGTTCCATCATCATTTTTGTTCCACTATTCTCAAGCCATAATCATCTCAACCTTGACAATTTTTTTAAAGGACCAACCTCTGATTGATTGTACCATAGTACTCTGATCTATCTTAGATGTTAATTCTTATCACAAAGTCAAAAATTATTTTACTCATCAAATACCTAGGCCACTATGATCACAATTGACTCATAGACCAAACCATTATCTATATCATCTCATTATAATCATTACACCTTGATCTAAGCATTATCACTCCGATACCAAAATCAAATTCCATGAACCCTAGTTATAACCATAACCAAAAACCAAGAAGACTATCAACCAAACCCATTCATCCCTATACACCAAATTACTAAGACCATATTTGTTTCTAGGATTACAATTCTCCCCACCATAATACTCCACTCAAAAAGTTTGATTCTGGGTAATAGTGCTTCCAATCATAAAACTCTCCTCTAGAAGCCCAAATCAACCGGTCAAAACCACAGACACATCAAAATCCACATTTAATTACTTGATCCCAATATTAATAATTTAACCCAAGATCGAAAACTTCTTTGATATCCCAAAATAACCTTGAAATACCCCTCAAATCAACAATTCAAACTCCTCAATTATCCCTATATAACAACTAAAAATTAATCTAATCCATTCTACACATGCACTGATTATTTTTTCCAAAATAAGAATAAAACTGTTTCACACCTGCAAACCCCACATAATGCCTTATTCAAACATAAAACACTATCTAATCACACAATTCAAACAACCAATTAACTCTCACTCGAAACACCAAAATCTAGGTATCTTGGTTGACATGAGTATTAGTTTATTATTAAAACAATATGAAAATATATTATGGTAATAAAAAATCTACCAAGTTTCAAAAAACACCTTAACATGCAAGGGTTTTCCACCAAAATATAAAATCTCAAAAATCCCTTTTCGAATATATTGTTTATTTTCCCAAAAAATGATATCCTTTTCAAAGACCCGTTGAAATCAATTTTAAAAATATTTTTTCAAAACCATAAAATTCCAACCTATTTCAAAATCACCATCTCAATGAGTTATTCCAATTAAAACTGACTTAACAAATTACTCCATGAACAACTCATTTCAGTATAATGTTTTTATTAAAAAAATGGGTTTTCATTTAAAACATGGCTTTTATCAAAAACCAAAAATCCAAAAAATTATTTACCTAAGAAAACTAAGAAATCCAAATCACAAAAAAAACTAAAAGGAACCTTGAATCCATATTAATATAATAACCCAGTATAATGTATTCAAGAAAAAAGACAATATTTTATAATTTTCTATAATTAATATTGGGTTATAATGATGAAAGATGTCAAAAAACACCACCCATAGGCAAATGTATCATAATATAATCATGAAACTATCATGGAACATGAACAAATAACAAGAACCAAATCGAGCCCTATACGTCATCCCAAGCCTCAACTATCCTACATCAGGAATCTTGCTCTAATAACTAACTTATCCTAGAAAGCCTAGTCCTAGTATTTAAATTCCCATCGAAGCTTGGGTTTCAACTAGATATGTGATGGCCCAGAATTATAACGATATACCTATTGAGTCATGAAAACCTAATTAACCCTACAATTAGAAATTTCCCATTAAAAAACTCAGTATCATTTTCTAATTTTTAGACATAGATTGCTTTAATGAAACCCATGTGGGGACCTTATAAGTCATTAGGAAATTCCTCTCATTATGCTAGAGGCTTCCAACTAGTGAAGATGATCTAATTTTTTTTGGGTATACTATTACCTTTAAATTAAATCCCTATGGTCTAGCCCAAGATTACTAAAAATTAAATATGATCATTCCATAAAACAAAAAAAATCCAAAACTAATAAATAACAAACTGGGAGTCAAGAGGGGCCCTTATAGTCTATAATAAGAAATTTAACATAGTCTATATAATGGATCAAACAAAATTGAGTATAAATAGTAGGTACATATGTATAATAATAACCATATATAAATATAAATGATTACATATTTTTCTGTACATAATTATATCAATAACTAAAAAATAAAAAAACTGGCCACCAGAACAACTCAGATAATCCAAGTTGATGAATCCTTATAATGCACAAGCCACTATACCTAAAAAACATGTCTTTCCCCATGAAATAACTTAACCTAAGAGAAAACATAATGTTATACCCATGAAAATACATACATAAAAACACATGACATGTACACAAGTAGAGGGTGAATCTAATGACCCAATATGAATCCACATCACCTTAATATAAAAATGTTATTATGATCATATGGATGTTCATGAAATACATTTTAGGAGTGAAATACATTATCATAAAATAAACCCATCTTGAATCATAACAAATAAACCACATAAAAAATGATTTTTCACATCATATGCTAACCAAGTCACCATAGCACCTAACCACACCCACTTCATCCAATTCCATTAATATATCTATTATAACTACATCATAAGAAATCCCATAATTATAAGGGAATGAAATATCAAGTCCTATTCAATTCATTAACCCATCAAGGGAAAGGCGTAACATATCTAGTAATCTACATATCACAATTATAACACCACCCTATCACTCATGTTATGGTCCCACATTACAATCCCCACCCACTCACTTAGGATATGTTTAAAAAAATGTTTCATAAAATACTTTAACATCCCATCTCACTCAAGGGAGTCCTCACATCATAATCGACCACCCTCTCTCTCGAGGTGGGGTCGTAACCATCAGTGTTCATATAAAAATAACCAAGAATATATAATATAACATAATCAATCCATTTTACATGTATCCACCCATAAGGGATTAATAACATAAATATGGATCAAACAAGTCACTATGATACCTGGATAAAAAAATTATCAAAAAAACTCATGAACCCATATACACAAAAATTCATACCACCATATGTGAAACTAAAATGATAAGGGGTTACTATACCTTCATGAATCATCATGAAACAATAATGTCATACTGGTAAATCTTAATCAGAATGAAATATAGGCATATATGACTTATATATCATATCATGTCCCACATGTGGTTAAAATGACTAAAATAATCTCAAACAACAACTTTCTTATTTTCGTTAAAAACTAATTCAAATCCTGTTTATCAATTACTTATAAAATATATATTATTCCTTATTTACTTATTTAAGAAAATTTTCCAAAATCCCAATGAAAATATACTTTGGAAACCCCCATAACTATTCTTAAAGAACCATATCAAAACCATCTCTTAAAATAATCTCATTCATCATAAATTTCTATTTTAAATCTATCTCATTTAGAAATGCATTAAAAAAACCCATCTTTAAATAAACATTTATAAAGTTAAAATGATATACCTTTATAATATAATGCACACCTCTATGAAAACAAAAGGGAGGTAAATCAATACTTGTTTTTCCAAGTCATGATCAACAAAATATTTTGAAATCCATATTGTCCTTGTTGACTACGAGGCCAACACGAGTCCCTCCCAATTTATGGGTAAAAATAACACAATTCAAGAAAACAAGATATAAATAATTATATTGATATAAAATAATATAAATTCATAAAATGAGTAATATAATGTAACACATTATTATTTTGGAATATGTTTTCCTTTAAATAAGCATTATATCAACATTTTCTTTTCCCCACAACACTGAACTAAAACAAGTCGTGACATATTTGATGAATATTATTAACAAAAGAAAATGAATAATAAAATATCTCATAAAATAAAATATTTTAATCTACTAAAAAATTTTACATTTAGAGGATATATAATTAATATGATTTATTATTGAAATCTTTTTCTTTCTCAAATAACTGTATTTTAAAAAGTCTAATTTTATTCTAATATATTAAATCAATCACTTTTAAAATATCATTTTAATAATATATAATAGTTCAACATATAAACTTATATATTAGAATTTTTTAATTTATACATTGGTATGGAATCATTCCAATAACATTTAATGTTTTAAAAGTTCATTTTCAATAAAAGTGGGTTTTCTTTATAATTTTTATTTTTATTTAAAAATTAACATTAAAAATTTTAGAATTTTAATTTTATAAAATTAAATTAATTTTTGAATTCATAATTTCAAAATTATTTTATTATTATTTTTTTGTATTTTTCTAAAATAATAGTTTTTTAGGTGAATAGTAAAAAATATAGTTTTTACTAAAATCATAGTGTTTAAGGATAGATCAAGAATTAAATAAAACATAAACACTTATAAAACATTTATCATTATAATATATTTATTTAATGAGTATGAATAAACATTTCTAAATACTAGTATGAATTTATAAAATCTATTTTTAACATTATATGTTCTTAAGTTATGTTTTCTAATTAAAGTATTTGTTTTTGGTATTTCTTATAATTAATTATAATTTTAGAAAATTTTTGTTATGGGTTTATTTGAATTCAACATAAAATTTATTTTATTTTATAATAAACCAATTTATATCATTAAAATTAATGAAAATTATAATTTTATACTACACATAAAGTTTATGCTTAGAAATATTATTTTTCTGAAAAGGGGATTTTTCATGTTAAATATAATTTTATAAAAATTAATTATTATACTAAATAGAAATTTTTTTTGATAAAATATATTTAATATTTATAATAAATATTACCAAATTATTTATTAAGGCCTTTTTTATTTTTAATCATAAAAAAAATAATTACTTACGTAAAAACTAGTTATCATAGTAAAAGACAAAAGGGTAAACAAATTTAACCAAATATGTAAAAATATTAGTATATTTAAAACATGGCTGTAATTAATTTAATGAGGTGTTAATAGAAAAAACCTTCTATAAAATCTATTATTGTTAATTTTGGATTCTTCTTTTCATGTGAAACATGCGATCTATTTTAATTAAGATGAAATATTTATAAAAATTCCATTTTCACCACTTATGAAAGGGGCCTTTCACCACCCCTTCATGACCACTCCCAAATTTATATTTCCTCTTAAAATCTACCCAATTTAATTCCAATAAAATAATCTATAACTTTTTATATTTTGGTCACACTAATTTAACCTAATCCATCCATTTCCAAGGAGTCCTCTATGGGAAAAATCAATTCCTCAATGAGATTTAGGCACTTTAGTGGAAGTCAGGAGTTAAGGTAATGCTTTATTTTTATCCTTCTTCAAATATAAAATAAATGTTTAAAAATTTTCACCATAATGTATTTTATATGGTGGTTTCTCTACCCCATTTATTTAAAGTACTATAAATATTTTTCATTTCATGATATTTGAATATCCATTTAATGGTGCCCCTCTTAAATTATTTTGATTCTTATGTTATCATTATTGTAAGATGTTATTTGTCTCAAATTTAATTCCTTGTGAAATATTTATTAGTATGAACCTAAATATATTTGATATGGTGTAATTACTACATAATTTATTTATTTTTACATATTAAGAAAATTCATGATGTTTTATGATCAATATATTGTTATTTCTTTAAATGGCCTTCGATTCAAAAGGTTCCAAAGTTGTAAGGGTTTTTGTTAACTAAAATAACTTAAATGAGTTATTATTATTATTATGAAAATTATTTATTACAATATTATTTTCTTACACCCTAATATTTTATTTCATGGTATTTTAACTTTAAATATAGGGATAATGACATTTTTTATTCAATCATTCCTCGGTGAATTTTATCCCCATAAAAAGTATATCATTGTTGAGAACAGTTATCATCCTATTTAATAATAGTTTCCCCACATTGTATATATTTTCAATTACATATAATTTTATCCTTTATATATTGAATACCAATTACCTTTTATCTCATTAACCTTTGTATTTCTCGTGTCCTGTTTTAAAAAAATGTTTTGTTACTATTTTTATGTTGTGAGTGTTCAATAATGGTATTTCAAAACATTAAAATGGGTTTCCATCATTTGAAAATAAAATGGTTTATCAACCTCTCAGAAATTATTTTGATATGAATTATGTAATATCAAGTATTAATTATTGATTTTTATTTTTCGAAATTATTTTTTTTCCAAAGATTTAACTTCACATTCTTGAAATATTTATCTTTATTTTTCAAGACTACATTTTTAAAGATTATTTTTAAAGTAAAATTTTTCAAAAAAAATTAACTCACCCTTTGAAACCATTATGTATTTTTCATGGATCCATTATTAAAGATTATTTTTAAATTTAAAAGTTTTTAAAATGTTTTTAGTTCACGTTTTTGAATCATTTATATCTTTTATATAACATACTAATTAATATATCTTTATAAATACTGATTTTGAAAATTCTTTCTTTTCAATTTGTATAACTTGACATTTCTGAAAATGATTTTTCAAATTGAACCATGACTTCAGAATTTACACCAAATTTAAAAATCATTTTTCAGACAACTATTATTTTTTAAATTTATCTACCATCTATAGAGGCCTTATTTCATTAGAAGTTATTTTTCCAGAACCACCCTGTTAGTGGTCTTATGAAACAATATATTGGAGTGGTTTAATTTTGTGTATCATCCATTTAAATTATTGAGCTAAATTTTTGTGGTACCATCTAGAAATGTTTTTAAATCCATTTTTATTTCCATGGGTTCCTTATCATGTTATTAATGTTTATTTTTAAGTGGAACACATTTGTTGGGATTATTGATGAATGGGGGCCTATACAGCCCTATAATGAATTGGTTATGACTTTATATCTCATTATATAAGAATGTTGTTCTTGGACATGATCCCATGTGGAATTTTTCACATGATTGTTAATGGACATGATCTGTTATAGCTTTGTTCACATGATTGTTCATGGTAAATATCACATGTAGGTTTGTTTACCTGATTTTACATGGACATGATTATGCATGGATATGATCATATATAACTTTGTTTTCATGATTTTATATGTACATGATTGGATATAAATATGTTCTTATTATTTTTCATGGACATGGTCATGTATTTTTTTTCACATAATTATGTAAGGACATTGTCACCTATATATTTGTTTCTATGATTATACATGTACAAGATCATGTATAGCATTATTCAAATGATTTTGAATAGACATGATCATGGATATCATTATTTATAGGTTTTTTCAGGGACATTATCACATATACATTTGTTTACATGATTGTTTATGGACATGATCTTATATGTATTTGTTCACATGATGGTGTATGGACATGACCGTGTATAGATTTTTTCACATGATTATTTCTATACAAGATTTCATATAGCTTTGTTTACATGTTTTTTCATGGATATTATACCATTTATATTTTTCACATTATTTTTTATGGAGATGATCATGTATATATTTATTTACATTAATGTGTGTGGACATGAATACATTTTTCTCCCTTCAAAACATCATAGTTTACCGTACTTTTAGAAAACTTCTATGTCATATTCCTATGACTATTCTCAAAGGTTCATGTTTATTATCTCACAAATTTTTTCCATTGAACATGTCTGTTCATTTGATATTACATTTCCTCCTATCTTGATCTATTGAAAACTATTATTGTTACTTTTTCTATCAAAAAGATATTTCTTCCCTACTAAGGTTTTCTAATATATTAATTATTTAACCCTTGATGAAATATTGATGAGTTTTCCCCTTACTATGAATCTAATATGACCCCTTTCTTATGTTTCCATTCACTAGGTTATAAAGATGACTATAACCTATAAGAATTATATAAGGTGGTCTATTAAGGTTTGATTATTTAGAAATGTTCAAGAGTTTAATAAAATAAGTTTCCCATATAACTAGTCATCATGTAAAATAATCCTCATGTTATTGGGATTATAAGATGGTTTATGACTTTTAATGTTTATCTTAAGGTAATTTTTTATAATAAATATACTTTAATTTCACTTTGTATCAAAGAATTATTTTAAATAAAATGTTCTTAACACCAGACCTATGAGAATGAGTCTAAGGTGGTTTAGTTTTTATCAATTTAGGGTTTAGTTATTTTCATGTAATAATGAAGTTATCATGGGTAATAATATAATAGATATTTATTAAAAACCCTTGGGATATGTATATTTATATGATAACATCTCATAGTATTAAAAAAGTATAGATTGTGCGGTTCTATTAAAAATTACATCCATATATAAAAGGTTGGTAGGTACTCAACTTATATTTACTCTAGTGTATGATGAGTGGGCATATAAATTCGCACCTTTTTAGACACTTTGGAGATATATTCTTTTTTTAATCTTATTTTCATTACGAGATATTATTAAGGGTTTATTTATTAATTACATTAACAGATTAGATTACAAATTATGAGGGAATTCAATATAATGTAACCTAGGTTTAACCATGAGTTTTATATAATGAACCATGTGTAACATATGTGATCCTAAAGTATCATAAATCGAAATGATAATGTCGTTGGAGAAGATATATTTGGGATGATTTTTCATATTTATATGATCATTTTATATAATTTGACTAGAAATTATCATAACATTTTTAGTTATAGTATTTTGTTAAAAAAATGATCATGAAAATTAATACATGAAAGGCATTCCCCTAATAATTCCTAAATAAGAGTATTTGGGAGAAATAGTTTCTTACTATTACCAAGGACAGTGTGTTGGATATCTTAGTAGAAGATATATCTTGAGTTTATTATAGATCCATTAGAATCTTCATTTAGTTAATTATTATCAAAATTATTAGCATATAATTTATTTATGGGTGGGGGGGGGGGGGTAATGCAACATTCAATGATTTTAGAACACAGTTTCCTTTAAATAATCATTGTATCAATAACTCATTTCACACAAAACATTTCACTAAAAGATATATGAAAATATAGATGAATATTATGAAGAATGTTAAAAGAATAAAAAACCTAAATTAAATGAAAATATATTTATCAACTACAAATTTTTACATTTAAAGGATAAATAATTAATATGATTTAATACTAATATATTGTTGCTTCTCAAATAACTGTTTTTAATGTGTTGTGAATTTTATCCTAATATATTAGACCTACCATTTTATAATGATTATTTTGAAAATATATAATATTTAAATAAATTAAATAATATATTAATTTTATTTGTGTTAGAAGTTGGTATAAAATATTAATAATAACTCTTAATGTTTTAAAAGGTCATTTTTTCATAACAGTGGTTTTTATTTATATTTTGTATTATCATTTTAATGTTAAATTTAAAAAATTTATAAATTTAGGTATATAAAATTAAATTAATATTTTAATTCTTCATGTAAAAATTATTATAGGATTAATTTTTGATATTTTTTGGAAATAATTAGTTTTTACTAAATTCATAGCATTTATAGATATATCATTAAGTAAATATTACTTAAAAACATAGAGAAAATTTACAATTATAAGAACATTATTTACATAGTACAAATATGCCTTTTTAAAAACTATTATTAATTTATAATACCTATGTTTAACAATTTGATGAACTTATGTAATATTTTCTGATAAAAGAATGTATTTTTGGTCTTTTCTTATAATTTAATTTTACTCTAGTAAAATTATGTTTTTGACTGATTTGAATGTAACCTAAAAATTATTAGTTTTATATTTAAAAAATTTATATCATGAGAATAAAATAAATTAATAATTTTATCCGAAATTAAAATTTTAAGCTTAAATGTACACTTTTTATAAAAATAGGTTTTTATGCATTAAATGTTCTAATGTTAAAATTAATTTTTATGAATCATAGAAATTTTATTTTATAAAATGGATTCAAAATTTATAATCATTTGGTCCAAATTATATAGTAATTCTCAATTTATTTTTAGGCATAAAAAATGAATTACTTAAGTAAAAACTTGTTATTGTGGTAAAATCCAAAAGGGTAAAAGGGGTTAAACGAAGGATAAAATGCCTAACATGTTATAAAAGTATTTATATTGTAGTGGTTGAGGTGTTTCTAAGAAAAAACTTTTATCCAATTCATAATGTTTCATTACGGATTCTTCATGGCATGTGAAACATGTGATCTATTTTAATTAAGTAGAAATATTAACAAAAATAATAATTCTTAATAATTATAAGAGGGTTCTCTCACTACCCCATCAAAAACACACTCGTATTTATGTTTCCTATTGAAAATATTCGCTATTTAATTCCCATACAATCCTATTTTAATTAATTTATCTTCTATTTATATTAATTTATCCTAATCCCTCTATTTCTATGGAGTCCTGTAAGGGAAAACAGATGCCCTCAATATGATTTAGTGTAATCCAAGAATTATGGTAAGTGTTTATTTTTATTATTCTAAAATCAATAATACATGTTAGATATCGTGAAAAATAATTTCATTTTTATAGATTATGTACTACCTTATATATTTCAATCATAATGAATATCATTCATTTCATGATATTTGAATGTGAATTTCTTGGTGTCCCAGTTATATTCATTTGATTCTTAAGTTACCATTACTCTGAGGTGTTATTTGTCTCAAATTTAATTATTTGTGACATATTTATTATTATAAATCATAATAGATTTTATATGTTGTGATTAATTCCTAATTAAAATCTTTTACCATACTTATAAAATTCATGGGGTTTAAAAATCCATATTCCAATCTCCATTTACATGGGCTCCAATTAAAAAATTAAAAAATTATAAGTGTTTTTGTTAACTCAACTCCCTTTTTTGAGTTATAAATATATTATTTAACTTATTTATTCCATGATTAGTTTCTTATAACCTAATATTTTATTTCATGGTACATTATCTTTTTATCTTGCAAAAATTACACTCTTTATTGAATTCTTCCTCCTAGGTGAATTTGATCCCCATAAAAATTACACCATTTTTTTGAATAATTCACACAATCTGTAATGATGGTTTCCACGAATTTCCAATATTTTACTTTATATAAAATATATCATTTATATTTGGAAATCCAATTATGATCTATTTCAGGTTACATTCACATTTTTTTCTCCTCTTTTAAAAATGAATTTTTTTAACTCTTTTTAGAGTGTGTGTTTTCAATAAATGTATTTAAAAATAGTAAAAATGATATATATACATTAAAAATGGAATGTTTTTTCTTATACTCCATATTTCTTTTGATAAACTTTATTTTATTTAAATATTATATTGTCAATTTTTGTTTCTAAACAATATGTGTTTTTAAAGGTTTAACTTCATCTTTTTGAAACCCTTATATATTTTTCATGGATCAAAAATTGAAGAATATTTTTAAAGTTAATGTTTACAAAATATGTTCACAGAACTTTTTTAAAAACTTTATATCTTTTTAAAGTATCCATTATTGAAGATTATTTTTAAAATAAATGTTTTCAAAAATATTTTCACATCATCTTTATAAAACATTTATGTCTTTTATAAGGATTCATTATTGATATTTTCTCAAAATATTGATTTCGAAAATTAGTTATTTTTAATTTATAAAAAGTGAAATTTCTGAAAATATATCTTCAATGTGACTTATAACTTCATCCCTTCTTAAAAAGTTAAAATACTTTTCTACAAAACTCTTTTTAGGATTTTTATAAAATAACTAATGGACTTATTTACTAGGTATTTATTTTTCAAAAACTATCATATTAATGTTCTTATGAAATAATATTTTTGGAGAGATTAAATTTTTGGTGTCAACTATTTATATTATTGAGTTCAATTTTTGTGATACCATTTAAAAATGATATGAAACCCATTTTTAATTTCATGGGTTCATTATGATGTGATTAATAATTATTTTCTAGTGTAACCCATATGTATGGATTATTTAAATGTGGGGTCCTATATAGATCTCCAATTATTTGGTTAAGATTTTACATCTCATGAGATAATAATATTGTGTGTTGAAATTCTCTCATATGGATTTGTCCTTATGATTTTTCATGGACGTGATCAGATATAGATTTGTTCACATGACAGTGCATAGAAAATAACATGTATAGAATTATTCGCATACTTGTGTGTGTAAATGATCATGAATAGATTTTTTTTCCACAATATTGTGTGTGGAAATCTGAACATATTGCATTATTCAAATGATTGTGCATGGTCATGATCATGCATTGATCAGTTCATATAATTTTAAATATTAATGATCTTATATATATTTGTTCACATAAATGTTCATGGACATGATTGTGTATAGTTTTTTCACAAGATTGTGCATAAAAATGATTGTGTATAGCTTTGTTCACATGATTGGGCATAGACATGATCACATATGGCTTTGTTTATATAATGGTGCATGGATGTGATCACATATATCTTTGTTCATGTGACTGTACCTAGACATGATCACATGTAGAATTATTCACATCATTTTGTGTGTGGAAATAATCATATATGTATTTTTTCCCATGATGGTACATGGAAATGATCACATATATATATGATCAAAAACATTGTGTGTGTACACAATCACATTTGACTTTGTTCACAATGTCAAGTTCTACAGTACTTATGTCACATTTTTATGTCATGTGCATACGATTATTCTACATGGTTTATGTTTATTATCTCAGACTCTTATTTTGTGGAACATATTTACCCATTTGATATTACATGTCCTTCTATCATGACTTATTGAAAACAATTATTGTTACACGCTATTTTAATAAGATATTTCTTCATACTCATGTTTTATCATATTCTTGTGATATAACTCTCGATGACATGTTGATGAATTTTTCCATCACCAGGTATTCGAGATCCCCCCATTATTATTTTTCCATTTCTTGGGTTATAAAGATGAGTATAATCTATTATAAGTCTATAATGGATTCTAGTATGAACTAAATATAGAGATATTTTTACATGTTTTTTAAAATAAGGTACTTATGTAACTGGTCCATAATGATGCTAAACCTTCTTTTCATAGTATTTTGAGATTATTTATGATTTATAATATTTTTATAATGGTAATTTTATAAAATAATGATAGTTTTATCCCAATTTTTATTAAATATATTTTTTAATGAAAGTGTTCTTAGCACCAGACCTAAGAGTGCAGGTTTAAGGAGCTTCAGATACTTAGTATTATAATGGGAACCTACATTAACCTCTAACATACAAATAGAAGTAAATATAGGACCAAAATCATTTGATTACATCATAACATATATCATCAATAAATAACATAAATTTCATCAATAACCCTTTTATAAAAAAATGGCATATGTGATTCCAAAATCACTAGGTGACACAACATTTCTAAAACCATGATCAACAGGGTGAGATTAACTCATGACAAAATCCACACATAGTCCAAAAAATATATCATTTACATAACAAAATGAATGACCAAATTAAACCCAATTTCTTCATAAAACCTAATAAGTTTTTTTGGAAAAAATATCTCAACGAAACATCCTTAAGGTCAGTGCATTCATCCACTTTGGATTCCCTTTGGATAAAATAACTAAAATATCACTTTATTCTCATGATTACACCATTATATGGTGAAATTATCATAAAAACATAAATGAAATATTCTATATTATAGTGTAAATTGAATATTTATAAGAAGAAAAATAATAATATGATGATGATGATGATGAAGTTGAATAAGAAGAAGAAGAATAAGAGAGGAGTTTACCTAAATCTGGTACGATGAAATGACTCCCAATCAACCTAAAACCAAGGAAGATTCATGAAGGTTTCAAGGGGAAGAAAAAAAGAGTGAGAAGATATAAAAATGACCTATCCTAGGATCCCATTCAGTTTAAGATGGGAATAGGTTGACTTGAAAATGATAGGCTATCTCTTCCAAAAAATATAGAATAGGGGAATGACACAACATAACCCAAGGGGTCAGTAAGTAATGGTGCACCCATGACTACCCCAAAAACATGACTTATTTTGTCATTATGTGGCACCCTTATCATAGTAAATACCAATATCATGTGATCCAATCCATTTTAGTGTGATTATTCTAGTCATGGTGTCACACCCTAACTCTAGTTAGAATCATAATCTATGGACACATACTTCATGATATGGCCTCCCATATCCATGATGAGACCCTCATGATTCACACTATGATTCACCTCCTTAGCTAAGACTTCACAAAATAGACTTGGGGTCACAATGTGATTTTATTCCCTTGAGAAATTATGTACTGAAAATATATAAGGGCTCCCAAACCACGTATATAAGAGTCACCATCATGACATGATTACCTTGTCTGTGGAGTGATCTCAAAGATAAGATTATTTCATTTTCAAAAAAAAAACATTACATAAGGGTTATTATCAAAATTTAATTCCCTCCAACATAACATGGATTATCCAGACCATTACATATACAAAGTCTTAAAAATTTGAAATTTCACACATAAAATTCACTACACTATGATATTCATAGGTCATGTTGTAACCTACTACCTTTATGTCATGGTGCCCATCTTATACATGGTGTGATACCTCGACAATTCCCTCATCACAAATTCAAAATCTGTATGCATAAAAAAATTAGGAATGGGAAACCTCAAAACTAATATAACACTCACTTGAGCACCTAAGACACCCCTAAACTTATGATCACTTTAAAAAACATCTCCTTGAGATTTTCCAACCCTTGAAATATCAATTTTAGTCCCATCTCTCTAAACATACCCTTATTTGGGACCAAAAATTCAAATTTACTCATAAAATAATGACCTGTAAACTTGTGGGTCATTATATTTATACCCATAAGTAGTGAAAGAAAATTCAAAACTGATAAAAAAATAAGATTTTCAGATAGAAGAATTAACAAACTAAAATGAAAAATCATAAAATAAGAATATATTACTGTATAATATGTTTCATTTCTAATTGTTAGTTTGACAAAGTTCCCTTAGTAGTAATCAATTAATTCCTTCCTCCAAAAGAATCCAATGTCCATTGAAATCACTAAATGAATACCAGGACCATGTTTTTACATTAAATGTGTTATATAACCTTCTAATTGATAAAAAATGAAGATAAAGGGATTGATAAAGAACTAACTTCATTAATAATCACTAATCCAATCGAATGAGGTTCACAATCACTAATTTACTGAACTCCTTTATTGAATAAAGGATACTGTTGATGTAATGAACTTTAATTATATTGAAATTTAATACCTTTGGATTTACACCATTATAATTATTCTCAACATCCATGATTAATGAATTGATTATTAAACTCCTTTCATAATAAATAATTTATCTATATTTTAGTACATGATGTGTCAATAATCTGAATGCTCAAGATAATAATCATAAGAATATTGGAAAAATGGTATACAATATTATTACAACATAAAAACCCAAAGTAGGTTCAAGAACCATGATCAACCAAAAACCACAACTAGGTAACTCACACCACATCAAGATTTATGATTTGGTGAATAAATCCATCATTTTTTTCTTTTCTATGGAATATTGGTAACTAAAAATTAAAAACCAAAATGTATTCATATTCTATGAAGATATTTTTTCTATTGTCCATAAAATTTCATTTAACCAGTTAAATTTAACTATACAATTATAAAATAATTAATTCAATTTAACCACATCCTAAATAAGTTATAATTAAAATTCATGAACATCCATACAATCTACTAATTATAGATCAAAACTCTTCATTCTTATTTATTACATATTCAATATCTAAAATTTATTTATCATATTATAGAATATTAATAATCACTTTTACATTTCTAATAACTCTATAGTCACATTAGTGACTATTATACATGTACCCACAAAACATCATATTCCAATTCCATGTATCTTAATATTGATATCTTCTAAATTACTCCTCTTATTAATGTTTTCTTAAGTTAACACGACTCTCGTATCATGATTATATTCTCTATTACATCATGATTTTTTTACCAAAGATTGATAACTTCTAACCAGTGTTTGAGAAAAAGTTAAACCCAAGATATAATACATGGGTTCAATAATCTACCCCTTTAGATTTTGACTTAAACTCTAACAAATTTTTGTCTTCAATGTAACTCTATATAAGAAAACAAAAATTAGAATGGTATATACAAATTTAATATACCATTATTTGTGATATATAGAAACTTATGACTTTATTAAAATAGATTTATAGTCTAATAATCTATTTTTTGAATGTAAATGAAAAGTTTCAACTCATAGAAAGAATATTTTAAAAAATTTCATCATAAGGATCCCCTACAACACACTCTAACCTACACTCACACAGGCTTGAACTGCATAAGCCTACATTATAAATGGAAATAATTTTCATCCTTTTACCACATTTTATTAATCTCATGTCTACTAATATCATGTGTCATGATTCTGTTTTATATCACTAATAAATTTTTTCTTATTTAGCATGCTATATTGTTACTTTTAAAAAAATTAATTAGAAAATGTGTTGAATTATAATAACTATTTTTTCTATATTTATTTTATTATTATTATTTAAAAAATATTTTTAGTGTTCAAGTGAGAACCAAAAAATGATTAGGACGTGTTTTATTAAAGGGAGTGAACACCTAAACACCAAACAACCCACTATGATGTGTTGAAATATATATATGACTAACAATCACCCTTAGACACAAAAAATTACATACCCTCTTCTAATTTATGCATTATGGAATAGTTTCAGGTATGATCCATACTAATTCATAAACAATATTTTTGGTTACTTTAATATTATTTTTTTACTTGCACTTCTGAATAGAACCATTAGATTGAACTTCATCCTATACTATAACAAGTTTGAACTGAATGTTTACAATAACTATTATTTTTAAATACTCTAGTTTCTATTGAGGAATAATATTTGGAATAAAATTTTCTCTCATAACCTCATTAGAATTTGGATAGTATTAAATAAATGAACCCATAATTATAATAAAAGGAGTAGGGTGTGGAGAAGATATTATTGTTACAACAAGTACATGATATTTGGTTATATCTATTTTAGAAAGAATTTTTAATGTAGAATTATTTACTTATTTGACAACCCATAACAACAGTATAACAACCCATACTAAACATGTATTTTTTTAATCATTACTATAAGTAAAAAGTTAAATCTTACAATAATATAACATAAATCATAAAACATTTTTTTAGTTTCTTTGAGAAACAATATCATAGGTAATTTATTTTACAAAACTTGTGAACATTTCTCTAAAATTTATCCACACTAGACTCACTTCTAGAATTATCATAAGTTGTAATCATTTCCAAAACATGGGGAACAAAAATATAAAAATGGGTGAGATCATATTCTTATTACGGAAAATATTCAACAATATTTCATGAAGGGATAGAACATAAATATATGGGAAAACATAAGTAGGGGAAAAAATTATTATTAAAATGAACATGAAAAAATAAGAGTGGTACATAAATCATTAACGAGGGACAGGAAATCTCAAAAACAAAAACATAAAAAATGTGTGTGAGATAAAAATAGAAACCTGACATAAGGAAATGGTATAATAAGATAATGAAATCACAAATATATAGAATATAAATAATAGAAAACAAGAAACTGTAAGCACAAGTCAAGGATCATCAACAAGACAACATAACATGGTGTGCCTAGTCTAACTGCATATACACCATAGTTAATGATCACCAATATAAAAATAGAACAAATTTATCTCAGTATAACCACTCATTCACAATAAATGGAATCTCATGAGATAAAAACATTATCCAATTCATTTCAGAGCTATCAGGGTGCACCCATCATATTCATAACACGTACATGCATACATGAACCATATAAGGAAAAAACAAACCATAGATAAAGAATAAATATGATAGAACCCATTATAAAGAAGTGGGTTTCAAAATATTTTCTCATCTAATAATTATAACACCCTGATATATTATATTTATTCCATTGAAATTTTTTTTGAAGTATTTTATATCCTTATTTACACACAACCCTGGGCTAAAATAAACCATGATATATTTTAATAATTAAAATATATTCATTTGATTAAAGGGTATAAATTTAATGAAAAACTATATAATATATATATAAATTTTTTAATTAATTATAATTTCCTAATTTATGTATAATAAATAAGTACACAACTGTTTGGAAATTTATTTTATGCTTCTAAAATATATTGTCTTGAAAAATGGGTTTTATTGAATTTTTTGAGATGAAATTATAATTAATTTCTTCTAAATTAATAATTATTATTTTAGGAAATTAATTTCAATTTGAAATTATAATTTTCAATACTTTATTTGGGTTAATATTTCATATTTTTCTGAAAACATTCATTTTTAAGTTAAGAGTGAAAACACCATTTTTTGTAAAACTATCATTTATTTTCATAAAATAAAGAAATTTAAAATTACCGTTATGTTTTTATATTGATATTAAAGTAATATATTTATCATTTAATTATAAATTATCTAATTAATTATATATGAATAAAAACTAAACTCTATTTTTCTATATGTTCATTCTAGGACTTAAAAAAAGAAATTTTTTTCTCAAAAGGTTTTCCTTCATGTTTTTCAAATTTATACTGAGAATTATTTCTTAATCATATATAAATATAATATTGAAAAATTAATTCTATATTTGGTATTATGAGGTTAAAATTTAGAAAATAGGCCCCATTTTTTTCCATTATTAATAGTGATCATGGTACAAATTTTTCACCTCAGTAAAGGTAAAATAGGTTTAAAGCAATAATTTACGTCTTTAAAATATTTCTAAAATTTTTATTCATTTTATTTTATGAGTGGATATAGACAAATATAATCCTATATATGAAAATATGGAAACTTATTTCTACATTCCTTTGATTATAACATTTATATTTTTTATGAAAAGGATAAATACTAAATGTCACTCTCAGGATTTTATTTTCTCTTATATGTTTCAAAAGGATATAAAGAAGTTATGAATGAATAAAAAATTTTATTTAAAAAAATTCTATGATAATTTTTTTTATTTTTATTGTATAATTATCAGAAATTATTACATAATATTAACTCAGTGTTTGTAAAAAAAGTTATAAAAATCTAGTAAATGATTTTATAAACATTAAAAGAAATATGTTTTGAGTGAATTATGGATTATAAATAATTTTATGAAAAATAAAAATGTATAATTTATAATAAAATTGGGTATAGAAAAAATCCATTGAAATATATAGGATATTAAATAAAAATAAATCGAATTGTCCAAAACATGACTTTAATGATATTTTATGTTATATAGTATTTTTCTAAATGATTTAAATATAAGAAAAACATAAAATAGAATAGGTGTAATTTTAAATGGTCTAAAATTTCATCCATGGTCCATTTTTTATTGTCTTTTCAAATTATAAGTAAATATACGCCCCATAATATCTAAAAAATATCTTTTTGCAGTTATGGTTAAACGAGTTTAGTGAAGGGGTTACACCAAAACTTTTGGTTTACAATGGCAGCAAAATAAGTCTAAATTTTACTGGATGATTATATTTAGTCTTTATACACTATTTAATCAAATAAATTTCCATTTTAAATCATTATACATGAGAAATAAAATAATTACATTTAAATATTTTAAATAATTCCAAGTGCATTCTACCCACACTTATAGAAGGGAACCTCCTCGCCAACATTATTCACAACGATTGATCCTTATATATCAACCAATAACTACACTAATAAATTCCTATATCAATTACCTTAATTATTTATATTTTGATATTACCCTATAATGAACCTAAAAAAGCATATGGTTTAAGGTAAATGTGGTCTCTCAAAGAAGAGGTAATTGTCTGACCTGAATCTTTCAAAGTTTATTTTTTATTATAATATATAAAAATGTATTTTATCCAAAATAAAATAATTAATCTAGTATCATTAATAAACTTATATGTTATTATTATTATTGGAAATCCATTTTTTAACTCCTTTCCTTTAGATGATATAAGAAAGTATCACTCATGTGTACCTATGGAATACCACCTCTATGTTGCGATGTGACTCATTTTCAATCAACAATTCACATTTATGGTTATAATTATGGATTTAAAAAATTTATATGGTTTTTATTATATTATTATGGTTCATTAAAGGTTCATTATTATTTTCCTTTTTAATTCCATCTATCAAATAGTGGTAACATTACTCGTGCATGCGTACGAACTATCATCTCCATGAAGTGATATAATTAATTTTTTATCATAGATTTATATTAATGGTTATAAATATCATATAATTAATATATATATAATTTATATAATTATTACCCTTACTTATATGATTCGACCATAAAAAATAACAAGGAACAAAAATTCTAAACAAATACTTACATGAAAGATGAAGCAATCAACACATAAAATGAATGATAATGAAATATTGTTAATGAATTGGTTATAATATGTTATAAGTAAAATCTGAATGGTAGTATAATTACGGATAGGTATATTTTATATAATTATAATCAATTTAATATTATCATAAAGTAGGAAAAAAGTGTTTACAGAGAAATTCATACTTGAGGTAAGAGTTTTATATTGCAATCTCACTTCTTACTAATATTATATATGCTTAAATTTTCTGATATATATCTTCAAAATATTATTTATATTATTATACTATATTTTTTATATACATAATTTTTTTTTCTATTATTGTTCTATCTCTAAATATTAAAAATTCTGAAAGAACATTTTTATGGAAAACCAAATTTATTTTTCTCTTAGGTAGGGAATCATTACTTTTGTATACATATTTTTCTTAAAATATATTCAATAACATTTTTAATATTATAAAAATATTTATTAAATTCATTTTTACTGATTTTTTACTTTCTGTAAACTGGTTTATAAGGGATCTTCTTATCATTTTACAAATGTGGTACTTTTTTACCAAAATTGTGAACAAAATATTTGTTTTAACATACACCACATGAATGAATTTTCCAACCATCTTGACTAATATTTTATTTTAATATTTCTTTTCAATTTATATTGTTATTTTCAAGTAAAATTATTTCCTATTATTATGTAATTTTTTTAATTTTAAATAAGTGATTTTAAAATGATAAGGGACTTTTCTTAAATAAATGTTCCAGTGATCTTTTAAAGGTATTTTCATCCATGAAAACGTCTATTTTTATTTATTATGATTCATCAAAGATATGATTTAATGATACTACAAAACCCTAATATTTTAAATGTATTTCCATTGAAATAAATGTCCTGTATTTGATACCTTTGTTTATACACAGCCACGAGTCTAAATGAACCCATGATATAATATACATTTATAAAATATATATTGGATTAACTTATATGAATATGATTAACCACATTATGATATATATATATATTATCCTTAATTAAAATTTAATGATTAATTAAAATGAGTTAATCATTAAATTTTTAATAAAACCATTTAATGATTAAATGACCCATTTGTTCAAAAAAATGTATTTTTATATATATTTTGTGTTTTATTTAAACAAATTATGTTGATCACTATTGAAAAATATTTTAATGGAAAATATTTATAATTCATATGAATTAATTAATAATAATTCATTAATTATTAATATAATCTTTAATAATAGAGATAAAATCATTTAATTTTAAAGAGTTATTTTTCAAAAAATTGTTTTTATATGTGAAAAGTGTTTTTTATCATAGTAAATTAAATAAATAAATATTTATTAATGATTTTAATGAAATATTCATATTATATATTCACTAAAATATTTTCAAATTCATTTTATTATTTTCACTAGGAAAGGAATAAAAGTAAAATCCATTTTTTTATTCATAAATCATTTATCTAAAAATGGGTTTTTATTATGTTTCATGCGATAATTTTAAAATTAATTTATCAACTTATAGAAATTAATTTTAATAAAATTGATCCAATATTTAAAATAAAAAATTATTTTCTTGTGATACCACATTCATTTTTTTCATAATGATTAGTATGAAAAATTAAAATTTGTTACCATGGTTAAGGTAAAAACCAGAATATCAGGGGGGTAAATAGATATAAGGGTAATATTTCTATATAAATATGTCCAATTATAATTTTATAGAGGTATTTAGATCCAATATAATAATATTTTTAAATAAATATCCATTTTTATTAGTTATATTTTATAAATACCTTAATTATATTTGAATATTTTAAGTAATTCCATGTGTGTCCTCTCTCTCACTTATAAAAGGACACCTCTCTTTAATTATTTACAATGTTTAAGGATTATTGTTCAAAAAATGAATACCCTAATAACTTCTTAGATTACATACCTTTATTCTAGATCCCATGGTATTCTACTAATACCAATCTTTCAAGGCACAAGATGCAAGCCAAAAAATGCTTCAAAAGAACATGTACAAATTTAACTAAGTAATTTTGATTTTATTTATTATTAAATTATCATTAAACCTAATTTATCCATAATTAATATATTAATATAGTACCATAAATAAAATTTCATGTTTTTATGTTGATGAAATAACCATTGTCGACACGTTTTCTATTAAATGAGAAATGAATGTATTTATCGCACGTTTGTGAGGACTAATACCTCTATATAGAGATATGATTAATTTTCAATCACTACCGTACATGGATATTTAAAATGATGGATTTAATTTATATATATTCTATTTATTATATAATAATTATTTTTTCCTGATCCTTGGTTGAGTGGTACTTATTTCTGGCCTCTATATTCAAGAGACCATGGTTTGAATCTTGATGACCCTTTTAGGGGGTTTAAGATACAAGTAGTAACATGGACGTTGATGAAGGAAGTCGGGGGGGGGGGGGTGCAGTCAGGGAAAAAGGAAGTGATGAAAGAGTGATTTGTTAAGGTTTTCATACCCATATAAATTTCATTTGGTTTAATGGTCCTTCAAGCCAATCAATGTAACAGGATTCTTATGGAGTGGGTCAAACATTAGAGAGAGGTGTGGCTTGTCCTTATGGGATCAAGGGTTTTTTGTTGTTTACTTTTTTAGTAAACTCAAAGACCTTTTATTATTTTATATAGTTAAAATTATTGAGTAATAAAATATTATTTATCTTTCTTTCCTTCTTTTTATATGAAAATGAAAACAACATCCATGCCTATGTAGGGGTGACCTTATCTCTGGATGGTGTAATTTATTTTTCAATCATTAAATTTTATGTGTGGTACTAAATATGTATATAATAGATTTATTTGATATATATATATATTATGATTAAACTTATTTATGTTATGGTACCATGATAAAAGTACAATGATCAAAACCCAAGAACTGAAATTTATAAGAAAAATAAAACAATTAACACCTAAATGTGATGTTTTTTAAAAAGAATAATTATTAAATAGGTTTTAAAATTTTATAAGTTCATAATATTTGATATTTTAAGTATATATATGTTTATGGTATATAATTATAATAAAGGTAATTTTATTACAAAGGAGGTTATATTAGTTACAAATCAATTTATTATTGAGGTATGAGTTTTATGTTATAATCTTATTTTTTATCAGGATTGATTATATATAAATTTAAGGTGATTAATATATATGATCTATCACTAAAAAAATATTGAATTTTATTATAATATGGTTATTTATAGAGATTAGATGTTCTTATTTAATTTTTTTCTTTATAAATACTCAGGATTTCCAATTTATATTTTCCAGGAATGTGGACTTTATTATTCTTCTCAGTCCTGAGTATTTTTCACCCATGTACATATTTTTTTAAATGTTTTGAAGAATATTTTTCCATTATACTATTATTTTTTTAAATAAAATTGACCCAAATTTTTCTTTATATAGTTTTTTTAAAATGAATATTCTTTTCATTTTTTGAATGAAGTACTTTATATCAAAGATGTGAATGAAATATTTGTTTTATTATACTATACAGAAATCAATTTTTCTACTACCATGGATACTATATTCTATGAAGCATCATAAAAAAAATTCAATGTTTCTTTGCATACAAAATTTTCTCATTAAATTTTTTTAATTTTCTATATTTAAAATAAGTTTTTTCAAAATAAAAAAGGTTTTTTCATCAAGAAATATTTCAATGATATTTTAATGGAATTTTCATCTATAATAAAATACTTTTTTGTTATTTATGATTCACCAGGGATATAATTATATTATAGCTTTCTTATTATTTATATGGATGGTTTATTGTTTTGATGATGAAATATTGATGAAACCATTTTTTCACAAGTTAAGTTATGATGAGTGATAAATGTTGTCATAATATTTTGGAATTAATATTAATAGATTAGGATTATGGGATAGGTGTGTCTATTATATAAATCCAATGAATTGGGTAAATATTAATGTTTTATGAGATAAAATGGTGCACCTGAAGTTATCCCAAGGCCAAATAAGGTACAATGATGGTTAGATGAATCCTAACATGTGATTGATGTATTATTGGGTATCCTGTACATAAGATTTCTATGATTATGTTTATCAATCACTTTATAAAATTATCTATGTCATGATATTATTCTAATTATATGATCTCATGGATTATTTTATTTAACTCATTTATGGTTTATGTATTATAAGCTACCAAGGTTTATCCCATGTCTCAAGATTATAATATATAAATTATTGGGTGTAATTTTCAAATGTTAATATAAAGTTCTCATACCATTATAATAATGTTATGATTAAAAAATAATTCATTGATACCTCCATTATTTTCCCGTTCTAATTATTCTATCTCACCATTTTTAGGTTTCCTTTCCCCTATAATATAAATAATGGCTTTAAGAATGATATGTCTAATAAGGGAGATAGTTGTAAATAACATAGTGAGGGATTATGTATATTTTTAAGTTGTAGTTGTTTAATTATACATGTTTCCAAAGTAACAAAACATTTACGGTCCTATCATGGATTGTAATGATATGTAATGAGTATTCCTATAACAATATAAAATATTTATATTTTAAATTTTTGGTATTCCTTAGTTGGTAAAAACTTTTTTTTATTATGAAACAAATGCACCTAGGAATAACAACTCTAAATTTCGTGGATTGGGAATTAACATGATCATTACTAGTGGATGATGAGTGGGCCTAAGATTTAAACCCTCTATAGATACTATTGAGGGATATGATTGGGTTAATTAATATTTTCTTTATAAACTATTATAATGGATTTGAATATTTTATAACTACTGATGGCCTTGGTTAAACATTGGGTGTCAATAATTTAGAAGAAGGTGCCTTGATTTAGACATCCAAATAAAGATTCTCATCATCATATGGGTTTTCATAATGATTATTGTGGTCCATGTTATTCTTTTTGTTGAATTAATTATCTATAACTAGAAGTAATCATGGTAATGTTGAATGTGATGAAAAATTCATATATTTTCCTCCAAAGTAACCTAATATTATGTTATCTATATTAAAAAATATCATTGTTATGCTTACAAAACATTTACAGAGCATGAATCAAGATTATCTTCCAACTGAGAAATGGTGGGAACAATATTATATTAAGCCAATCATGATGAAATATCCACATTTTTTAGTGGGTCCATTAATCCACTACATTTTTAGAAATGTACCAGTACCACTAAAAAATATTTTACATTCTCCAGTATCTAGTGCATGAAAATTTATTTTGTATTTTTTTCATTTAGAAGGAAAAGTATATCAATAGTAAAATATTATTAGAAACATGATCCAACAAGAATAAATTTAATCTATAGAGTGGGATTGGTTTAAAAGGTTATTTTTCAAAAATTAATTTCATAATATTCTTTGTATGAAAATGTATAAGTAATTAATTGAGATAAATAAGAAGGATAGTGAATCTATTAGTACCTATGAGGAAACTTTTTCACAACTTTTGAGGTTTATTTCTGGTATGATAATCCAAAATTTAATAAAAATTGATTTATTCCTCAATGTATTAAGACCTAGTTTCTAAATGACGTTAGCCAGAAGTGATTTTATAAAATTGAATAAATCATTTAATGTGTTACCAAGTTATAAATGGATATTGGATTCACCCATAAAACTTATGGTTTAGATAATAAAATAATGTTGTAATTAAAATAAAAATCTATTAATAAAAAATACACTGGTAAGAAGATGAATCTTCCTTTATTCCATGAGTGTTGAAACAAACATGGAATAAATTGTCTTAAGGGGACTAGTTGTGACATATATTTGTAAGGGAAGGTCATCGGGTGATAAAATACCAAATTAATGGGAATAAGTTAGTTAATGGAGAGAAATATAAACAGAATTCACCACCCACACTCCAATGTTTCAAATTCATGGAGGTTAGACATTATTATAATGAATTATTGAAATAGAGGGTTAATGGGAAGGATCGACGTCAAAAAACCTTTTACGCCATGAGAAAAATGGAAATCTCATTGAGTCACTATTTCCAATGTGGATTATGATAAAGAAGCAATGAATGGTACACTTAACATATAATCTAGAACTTCTAATGTCTTATTTGATTATGTTTCTACCCACTCATATATTTGAATAATTTTATAAGGGTATCACATTACCACATCAATTATTAGACCTAGAATTAGTAGTAGAAACTTCTAATAGTATGATGACCAGTTCATTAGTGTATGATTCTTATTAAATTTATGTTTTTGGGAATTTTCTTTCTTTAACTCTCCCTCTATTTGGATTTTTTTGAACATCGATTGGATTTATTTATATATATCCCATATTAATTTTTTAGGAAGGGAAGTCGTGTTTGATGTTCTAAACCTATCTATGATTTCTTATTTTTGTGGGGGTAAATATGAACATTAAATGGAAATTTCATCCATTATATGGGTCTCATTTTCTATTAAAAGGGTGTGTTTATCTCTTAAGGTTTGTAAAAAATTAAAAACAGATATTTCTATTATACAAGAGTTTGTTGATGACATTTTGAAATAGTTTCCTATTCATCCTATGAATCATGAAGATGAGTTTTTAATAGAAATAACACCCAGTATTAAACCAATTTAAAATAATCCATATTGAATAGACCTGATTGAGTTGAAATATTTTAAGATTGAACTCTAGGAGAATATTGATAAGGGATTCATTTAGCTAAGTACATCACCAAAGGGTGAACCTGTTTCTTTTTTAATAAAAAAGATGGATCAATTCAAATATACATTGATTATTGAAAACAAAATAACACCAGGACAAGGAATAAATGTCCTTTGGCTTGTATTGGTGATTTGTTTAATCAATTTCTCAGAGTTAATTTTTTTTTCTAAGGTTGTTTTTTTGGATACTATCAGTTGTGTTTAAAAAGTAAAGAAACACCCACTACTAGAAATTTAATCTATAGCCAAGAATCTATAGACACGATTTTATAAACATGTGGTTATAACTTATTTATGGCCATGATTTTGTATATACTCCGTGGCTAGAAATTTGCGTTGTCTTTTTTTTTTCAAATCTCGTCGGGCTCCTCCTTTTATTCTCCCCCGATCGCTTTTTTTCCAAATTACGTCGAGCTCCTCCTCAATCCTCCCACGATCATGACCCTCTAAAACATGGTCTCTCATGGCGGCGACCCTCCGAACCCTGGACGTCTCTCACTGCATGCGACCCTCCTTCCCCAACCCATCGCATCCTCTCCTCTCCCCGATCGTCCTCCACTAACGGTGCCCCTCACGACCCTCTGAAACCCCAACGTCTCTGATGGGAGAAACCTATTCCCTAATACCCACTGCACATGACCCTCCTTCCCCAACCCATGGCGACCTATCCTATCCCCAATCCTCCTCCCCCAACGGTGCCCCTCGTAACGGTGCCCATCTTTGACACCGAATAAGGAAACTCCACCGCAAGCCACTAACACAGAACGCAAGACACCTCACCTCCCCCGCCGACGCTGCTCCTATCTAGCCTCTCCAACTCCTCTGGCATGCCTCTGACGTGGCCAACCCCCTTCAGGTGATCCTCCTCCTCCTTGTTATGAACAATTACGTGTTCATTATTTTGTTTTTAGTGTGTAGGAGTAAACTGTAATAGTTTCACATTTTTGAGTATGGTAAAGAGGTTTTTGAATTAGATACATTATTCTAATTATAATTAATATGCGTGGAGTGAGGGAAAAGTGGTTTTCAGTGAAGAACCAACTATTTTAGATTGGGAATATTCATGGTGGAGTTGTGGACAGTTGGAATGGATAAAAAGTGATGGTATCAAATTTCTATTGTTAAATTGGGAATCAGGGGGATCATCTTAGATGCTTCTCAAGGATTTTAATTCTTATGGTTGGGAGTTTTTAATGACCCAAAGAATTAGAGGGTTGGTAGTTTTAAAGGAAATTTTATTTTTTTGCCTGAAGAAGGGAGATTTTTGAGAATTGGGATATGAATTGAAATTTCATGAGTTAATACATCTCTGGGATGTGTTTTCATTTGAGGCTAATGGTTATTTAGAGGGTTGGTTTCCATATCTTAGGGTGGTGGCTAACCACAATAAACTGCAGTAGTTATTGGGTATTCAATTGGGAGGCACTAGGTGCCTCTTAATGTGTTTGTAAAAAACTACACCCTTTATGAGGTACCCAATGGAGGGGTACCAGGTACTCAGTGGGCTAGAAAGTGTATCAGACCTTTTATAAGGGCCATCAGGTAAAAAATGGAGGTGGATTGGTTACCCAGTAGGGATGGGTGTTGTTTTTTAAGGATAACAAAATAGTTATTCTGGATTCCACCTCTAGAAATTACTTATGGGGTTCTTCTACTTTAAATGGATAGAGGTAAATATTCCTCTTCTACCTCCATTATTCATTCGTATTTATATATTTTAATATTTAGTTTTTTTTGGTATGGTTTGTGTCTAATTTCACCAAGACTTATTGAGGGACAATAGAATGTGATGTTTCCAAGATTTATTTATCCATTAACGTGTTAGAAATATTGTGACACATGCAACATTGTTTTCTTTTTCTCATTATGTTAGACACTCTAATTCTTTTGTATTTATTAAAGTTATACTTTATAAAATCATTACATTGTCACCATTCCCTCAAAGAATGTGGTGCAATGACATTAAACTTCCACATTCTCATATTTAACCAAGGTTTCATGTGATCTTATTCTTTCTTATATTTTGATATCATTACCCAAAAAAACATACCAATTGATATAGTATATGTTTACTAGCCTAATTATTATTTATCGTGGTTGATTCCCTGTATAAATATTCTCACAACAGTTTTTCTTATAGATTGATTATATGTTAATACTATTCTAATATTTCTTGGATTCAGGTATGAGAAAACATGACCAAGATGTATCATGATCTGATTTTGGTGTTATATTTTAAAATATAGAAGTTCTAGAATCATCCCCAAGCTAATGGCGAGCTCATGGAATTTACGGATCTATCCTATAGTGATAAAATCGAATATTTAACCACTTATTATTCTTTGGTGGTTCATCATTATTAGATTTAAAATTCTCAACAGTGATAATGAAGTTACCATCATTGAAGCTACTATGTGATGAAATGATCCCAATGATATTCTTCCCACTAGGAAAATTTTGAATGTCAAATCTTCGTCTTTACCTATAGTTATCAAGAATAATATATTTGTTTTTCTAAAAACAATAAGTAATTTCATAATTCTGAAACTAAACCTCTAAAAATGTCAGAGTGAATAATTTTTTTTTCAAATTGCTTAATTAAAGAGTATTTTTCATGCCATTCTTATCAATGCCCCTCCCCCAAAAATCTAACTGCATGTGTTTTTCAAAAAATGAAATAAATGCTTCTTATTTTTTTGAAACAATTATTATGATTGATAAGTGATTTTTTTGATAAGTAATATCAAATTGAGCCTTAAATTTATTATCAATGCAGTTCATTTATCTAGCATTTTTGAGATGGATGTGTCAAGGCCTTAGGATGAGAAGCTTGGAGTGGTAGTGGTTCATGCTTTTGATTTTGGTAATGTGTGAAACCGTCATCACTAATGTCTATTTATGATCAACATTAACCAACGAGAACTGTGTATTGGAGAAGTGGATTGAATATTGGATACATTAAGTGTTCATTTTTGAGTGGGTGTCACTAAACCACTAAATATTTGGATGAAGGTCATGGCTAATGACATGTTTCAATTTAGGTAGGCAAGGATATAATGTCAGATGGAAATGAGTGATGCAAAATTTTTCAAATAAAAAAACATAGAACCTCCATTAGTTCCATTTAGTCATTCACCACAAGATCGTTGGATTATGGTTTTGGTTGTTCTGGATATTGGGGTGGAAATTGGAATTGGGGGGGGGGGGGGGGGTGAAATGGGGCCAGTGGAGGCTGGCGACGCCTGTTTGATTGGAATTTTGGGCTTTTATTTTTCTTCTCTACCCAAATACAACACTTCACCTGTTGATTAGATGTGCATACTTACATTTACATTTTAGGGCCTATTTGTGTATGCATTTGTAAGGGGGTGGGGGGAAACGTTTGCATGCTCTATATCTTATAACATCTTCTGAATTTGGGTGAGGGTGGGGGCGGATAGGGAAAATGAAAAAAGAAGCACACCATTATATGTGTGGGGATTGTTATGTAAATCACTAATGCCTAAAATTGGTGCAACTGAAAATACGGAGCTATTCAAGCCGCAAGCTTCTGCATGGTATTGGACCGGTCATTATGCTAACATTTTTTGTGCAAAATTTATTCCTAAAACTTCAAACAGTCTAGTGGCCTCTAGAGCTGGCGATATAGAAGTAATGCTGGGAATTGTTAAATGTTTCCTTGCTTGTGCTTTCTCGAAGTCATTCTCATGTACTATGCTTTCCTTTTCTTCCCCACAGGTTCGACTTTTCAATTTGTCTCACATTGATAGGAGAGGACCCGAAGAGAGCGCAATCACTCCATCAGCACTATTACAATGTCATACCAGAAGGGTGAAAAAATTATCCATGAGTCCGAAGAAATAGTTTCTTCAATTTTGAATACTTTTATTGAATTCCAAGTATGATAGATGATTTTTAAACTTCTATATCTCCCCTTTTCTTCTTAAATAATGCATGTCGTGTCTTCCAGGTTGAAGTTGGTAATCCCAATGTGGTATGGAGCGCAAGTGAAGATGGGACTCTGAGACAACATGACTTATGGGAGGGTTCTTCCTGTCCTCCATCTGGGTCCTCTCACCAAGAATGTCGCAATGTTTTGGTGCGAGATTAACTAACCCCCCCCCCCCCCCCAACATATGTGATGTTGCATATGCGTGCAAGTGGAAAAAAAGGAAGATTCGAGTTGTCGTTAAAAGCAGTGCCTTGAGGAAAAAAAGGATGATTCTAGTTGTCGTTAACAGCAGCGCCTTGAGGTTGAGGTAAGTTTCCTTTGACTAACCCTTTAATTTGAATTCTATAATTTCTAGAGTATTTTAAAAACTTGTTTTTATTATTATATAATGTGTATATGCTATTCAAATTGGTTGTGTATCTTTATAATGACATTTTCACCTGTTTTACGTGATTTCCCTAAGCCTTCAACGTGGACTAGTAGAAAGTTTCAGCCAACTCAATAGTAGAAAATGAAATTTCCTTCACTTTAGAGATGACAATGTCCTAATTTTGAGAAAACATCAACCAAGAATTCTCATAAAAATCTCAAACTTAAAGAAAATCATCGTTTTAATTTCATCAAACACAAAAAACCGGCATTGAAAACATGACACATTATTTAGTAACATAATTGTAAAACACTTGACCTAGAAAAAGACAGAATTTAACCTATTAAAATAAATCCACCTAGGAATGATTCATGGTGTTACCAGGGGTTTCACACCATGAATCCCTACCCTTGGGAATTTCATGGCTTGAACTGAGGTTCACAGCCGGAAATATTATTTGTTCATTGTTAGTTATGGATTCATTTATCATTTATCATGTACAGTTGACACACTGATCACATATATAAAAGAAGTCATTATATCTCATTTTTACCACTATTTTCTTATAGGTGGTTTTTTATGATGAGGTAGGTTCTATCCACTGTTGTACCTCTCGTTCCCCTCGTTGTTTTATTTTCATGATCACAATCACCTTATTATTTGTCTAATATTGTTTGAAGTGTTTTTGAATGATAGGCACAAGGTTGCCAATAAGTTGGCCCAAGAATGGACAAGAAGTGGACTGAAATTCAGTCCACCGGCCAACCGGTGTGATAGCACCGGCCAGCCGGTGGACCTGGAAGAGGCATTGCCCACTGCCAGGCTCCACCGGTCAGCCGTTGGATTGACCACCGGCCAGCCGGTGGCTCTGGCACCGGTCAGCCGGTGGTGCCTGGAAAAGAAGAATCAGCTACTGCCAAGCCATCGGCCAACCGGTGGCCCATCCACCGGTCAGCCGGTGGAGCCAAGACTCGAAATCTCCCAAATTCCTCAAGCACCGGCCAGCCGGTGGGACTGTACAGGCCAGCCGGTGGAGCCAGTCAAACTAGCCGTTGCAGTTTGACCAGGCTGGCCCACTTGGCTCCCAACGGCTCTTTAAGCCTCTCCAATGGCTCCGAAGACTCCCCAAGGGTTCCATGCCTATAAATAAAGGCCAAGGAAGCCCCGGACACTAACCGGATCATATACCAAGCCAACGGACACATTTTCCATCATTTGGCGTACCTCCGGCGGACTTCGTTCAAGGAACCCACCTTGGTCCAACAACTTCCACATCCAAGGAGCTCCTTCAAAGAAGCTTGGAAGCGTCCTTCAACATCATCAATCAATCAAAGGCGCCCAAGGCTTCTCCCAATTACGGTTTTTATTGTATATTTATTTTGAGCTTTAAATTTGGGTTTGTGCCTACAAACCCCAACACCTTTTCTCATCCCTCTTTCTTTTGGGTTTCACATCACCACTAAGGTGTGAAGAGGTTTCTTCAAGCCTTTCCTTTTAAAAGGCTTGTGTCATAGGTGAGCTAGCCTTCACCTGTAAGAAGGCTAGTGGGTTCTTGATCAACCATTAAAAGTAAGTGGGTTCTTGATAAACCAATTCAAAAGAAAGTTGTAATAGGTCCTAGTGCTACCTCAAAGCCTAGTGGTTTCTTGCTAAAACCATTGAAAAGCAAGCGGTAGGAATCTCTCAACGGTTTAGTTGGGAGCGGAGACGTAGTCCGGGTTTTGGCCGAACTCCGTTAACAATTTCTTGTGTGATTGCCTCTTTATTTCCACTGCACCTTTAACTTTGATTTTAATTTGTTAATCATTTTTTTTAAAAGGCAATTCACCCCCCCTCTTGCCATCACTTCCTTTTCTCCGACCATCAATTGGTATCAAAGGAAAAATTTGAATAATTCCCTAAACCGGTTTCAAATTAAAGATCCTTTTTGATGGATTCTACCACTTCTTCTTCTCCAACCCTCGAAGGTCATTCATTGGGTCGTGCTCCATTGTTTGATGGAACCGACTATTCTTTTTGGAAAACTCGCATGTCAAATTTTCTTAAATGCATTAGCTATCCTATTTTTAGAATTGTTATGCATGGTTTTACGCTCTCCTCTCCCGATGAGTCTAAATGGACCCCCAATGACATTGCTTATTTTGAGCTTGATGGCAAAGCCATGAACGCTCTTCATTGTGGTCTTGACCGTAATGTTTTTAATTGCATTTCTACTTGCTCTACCTCTTATGATATTTGGAAATATTTAGAGCTAACCCATGAAGGTACTAACATGGCTCAAAAGCAAGAACCCGCTCAAAAGCAAGAACCCGATGCAAAATCCGTACCTGCTTGCCCACTTCACAAGAAAAGGGCCAAGAAGAAGAAAAAGAAGAAGGCTTCAAAGGCAACATGGAGTGATAGATCCTCCTTCTCCTCCTTCTCCTCAAGCGACCAAGGTACAAAATGCCTAATGGAAAAACATGAGGTATCATCATACTCTTCCTCCTCATCATCCTCTAGTTCTTCTAATTCTTTTAATCATTTATCATATGAAGAACTCCAACATGCTAGAGACCAATTAGAAAATGGTTTTCATGAACTTTCTTCTAAATTTGTTTCTTTGAAAAAGAATTTCAAAAAGCTTTCCTCCGAAAAAGAACAACTTCTCAAAGAGAAGGAGGAACTCTCCCTAAAAATCCAAAATTTCCCAAATGTTGATTCTTTGGAATCAACCATCAAGGACCTTAGAGAATCTTTAGCCAAGTTCACCCAAGGTGAACAAAATTTGTCCAAACTCTTAGGTTCTCAACGAGTATCTAGAACCACCAATGGACTTGGCTACACCAATATAGCTTCCTCCTCCCATGCACCCACTGTTTTTGTAAGGGGGAGATCTTGTTTTAAATTTTGTAACTATTGTAAGAAACCCGGGCACCTCATTTATGAGTGTGATTGCAAAAATGCCCGGTACGGTCAACCCAAATCTTTTTTTTATTCGGACGAGTTTTTTAGGAGAAGACCCGCCATGAAACAAATTTGGATTGAAAAATCCCTTTTGGCGAGTCTCTCCGGGCCAAAAATAGTTTCGTTTCCCCGATGATCTTTTGTTTTATTTAGGGGGAGAAATTTTCTTAAATTCAAAATTCTCTTTCGATTCATTTTTCAATTTAAATTCATTTTTTCAAAACTCTCAATTTCAAAAATTTCATTTGGTTTCAAATTTCAAATTTCAATTGGTTTTTGATTCAAAACTTTCAATTCAAACTGTTATTCAATTTTCATTCAAAACTTTCAATTCAAACTGTTATTCAATTTTTGATTCAAAAACTTTCAATTCAACTTCCAAAAATTTCAATTGGTTTAAAATCTCTTCATTCCCTCCATCAAGTTTTATGCCCCGTGCTATTTTGATAATCACAAAGGGGGAGAAATTCTTGATTGATTGGGGGAGAATCCTTTTGATCATGCTTAGCATTTACTTTCTTTATCCTTTAAGCATGTCTTTCTTTTATGTATTTTACATTTATTGTCTTGGTGATTGTGATCATCAAAATAGGGGGAGATTGTTGTACCTCTCGTTCCCCTCGTTGTTTGATTTTCATGATCACAATCACCTTATTATTTGTCTAATATTGTTTGAAGTGTTTTTGAATGATAGGCACAAGGTTGCCAATAAGTTGGCCCAAGAATGGACAAGAAGTGGACTGAAATTCAGTCCACCGGCCAACCGGTGTGATAGCACCGGCCAGCCGGTGGACCTGGCAGAGGCATTGCCCACTGCCAGGCTCCACCGGTCAGCCGGTGGATTGACCACCGGCCAGCCGGTGGCATCCAGTCAAACAGTGGTAGCTACTGTCTGCCCACCGGCCAGCCGGTGGCTCTGGCACCGGTCAGCCGGTGGTGCCTGGAAAAGAAGAATCAGCTACTGCCAAGCCACCGGCCAACCGGTGGCCCATCCACTGGTCAGCCGGTGGAGCCAAGACTCGAAATCTCCCAAATTCCTCAAGCACTGGCCAGCCGGTGGGACTGTACCGGCCAGCCGGTGGAGCCAGTCAAACTAGCCGTTGCAGTTTGACCAGGCTGGCCCACTTGGCTCCCAACGGCTCTTTAAGCCTCTCCAACGGCTCCGAAGACTCCCCAAGGGTTCCATGCCTATAAATAAAGGCCAAGGAAGCCCCAGACACTAACCGTATCATATACCAAGCCAACGGACACATTTTCCATCATTTGGCATACCTCCGGCGGACTTCCTTCAAGGAACCCACCTTGCTCCAACAACTTCCACATCCAAGGAGCTCCTTCAAAAAAGCTTGGAAGCGTCCTTCAACATCATCAATCAATCAAAGTCGCCCAAGGCTTCTCCCAATTACGGTTTTTATTTTATATTTATTTTGAGCTTTAAATTTGGGTTTGTGCCTACAAACCCCAACACCTTTTCTCATCCCTCATTCTTTTGGGTTTCACATCACCACTAAGGTGTGAAGAGGTTTCTTCAAGCCTTTCCTTTTAAAAGGCTTGTGTCATAGGTGAGCTAGCCTTCACCTGTAAGAAGGCTAGTGGGTTCTTGCTCAACCATTAAAAGCAAGTGGGTTCTTGCTAAACCAATTCAAAAGCAAGCTGTAATAGGTCCTAGTGCTACCTCAAAGCCTAGTGGGTTTCTTGCTAAAACCATTGAAAAGAAAGCGGTAGGAATCTCTCAACGGTTTAGTTGGGAGCGGAGACGTAGGCTGGGTTTTGGCCGAACTCCATTAACAATTTCTTGTGTGATTGCCTCTTTATTTCCACTGCACCTTTAACTTTGATTTTAATTTGTTAATCATTTTTTTTAAAAGGCAAGTCACCCCCCCTCTTGCCATCACTTCCTTTTTCTCCGACCATCATCCACCACCATCGACGACAATGATTTCAACATCAGATTTGGGTAAGGTTTATTCTGTTTATATTCTTTGGCCCAATTTTAATTAGGGCATTTGTGATGTTTGGGTTCCTTATATTTTTTCAGTGCGTTTTGGATTTTTTTGAGGTGGAATCGAGTCGCTGTTGACAAAGGCTTACATGTGTATGCATAGGTAGTCATATAGATATATAAGATCCCCCTTTATATATATTCACTCATGGCAGTATGAATATATATATTGGGGCTTGGTGTACTTATATATGGATATGAAAAATGCATACATGTGTAAGTGTAAAGGGGTATATGAAAGTATAAATATATATCTAAGGACCCCATTGTGTGTATTTGGCCATGAAAATATGTACATAGGGGTTCTGTGTCCTTATATATATGTGAAGTTGCATATGCATGCAAGCGGAAAAAAAGAAGATTCGAGTTGTCGTCGTCAAAAGCAAACACGCCTTGAGGTTGATGTAGGGTACCTCTCCTAGCCTATTTAATTCAAGAATGTTTTAAAATTCATTTAGTTGCCTTCTTAATTATATATGTTTATATTAAATTAAAATTCTTGAATGAGTGCTAGTTAAGATAATTGTTTCGTTTGATAATGAAGTCATGGTTTTGTAATAAAACCCCTCTAACGGAGATGCGTTGTCTACAAAAAATCACAGTGGTATACCTTTCTTAACATTATTGCATTCATGTTTTCCATATACTTGATGTCATTGTTAGTCATAAAGCACACATCGTACTTGACCCTTTTTATATCCCTGTAGGGGGTTTCCCTCTTTTTATTAAAACATTTGTTTGAACCAAGACACTCTTTAAGTTCCGTTGACTTTCAAGATGGGTCCCATGTTGTGTGACCATGTCACATGGAATGTGATATTTAAATCCAACCAAAAGACCAGTTACACACCCCAGGGGTCCAACAATACCAGTAATGTCAGATTACATGTTATGTAACCTGTGATTTTCCTGATCCCATGGGGTATTAATTCCTCTAGGTATTCCTACACATTGCTAGATCTCCAAACCTCATCGAATTAGGTATATCAGGGGTCATCCAATCATCTAGTCATCATATATTTGAATTCATTTCTTTAAATCTTATGAGAAAATATCCTCTTATGCCATCCATATCATCCTATTTGAAACTAAGTGGAAGATGCTGCCCCGCAGATGTCGCTGGACCGGGCCAACATGTTGCAGTCACGCTGCAGTCACGCCTCGGTAATGTCGTGATTTGGACCTGATCCAACCACATTCAGTCCACACCATCCCCCTTCCACCTTCATTTAACCCGCTGCCACCAGCAATCCAGCATGGAACAACCCCCCTGCCACCTTCGAATCTGCCTGCACCATCCCCAAGCAACTGCAACCAGCCCCCTTCCACCAGCATTTGAGCCCTCACCGAATTAGGTATATCAGGGGTCATCCAATCATTTAGTCATAAGAGATTAGCATTCATTTCATTAAATATTCTAAGAAAAAATCCTCTCATTCCATCCATATCATCCTTTTTGAAACTAAGTAGAAGATGCTGCCCCGCGGATGTCGCTGGACCGGGCCAACACGCTGCGGTCACCCCGTAGTCAAGTCGCGGTCACGCCGCGGTAATGCCATGATTTGGCCCTTCTCCAGCCACATCCAGCCCACACTAGCCCCCTTCCACCTTCATTTTTAAGGTGTTTTGATGGTATTTATATTTTTTTGCGGTTTTTAGAAGTTTTAATTTTTTTTAATTTTTTTGCAAGGAAAAAATAGTACTATAAATATCAATGAAAAGATGAAATGCAATAGATCACTCAAAGGTGAAATGAAAGTTGACCCAAGAACCCAAATTCATAGATAAACCATATTAAGACATGGTAACCAAGGAAAGTGCCCATTAAACACCATGAAACTTTGAAAATAAGTGAACACGAGACCCTACGATGTCCAACCAAACAGAAACCGGATGGTGAGGTTCGCTTCCAAACTGGCAAAGCAACATCCACGAATGCAGCAAAAAAACAGTAACATAACCATGACATCATGAAGAAATAACCCAGAAGTCATAGACTAAAAGCACCAGTAACAGAAACTAGGGAATAAGGGAACATCTAAGAGCCACCCCAAGCCCTTCCATACTCCAAAAGAGGCAACTAGCATCACCATTAATAGCATCCAGTAGGAGATGGGCACACACAAAACTAACAGGAGACATGGTGGATTCCCCTCCTATCCAGTGGCACTCGAGCACTGTAGAGAAATCACTTATGTACTCATAGAATGTAGTGACAGAAAACCCCAAGAACCCAGCAAGAAAGACCTACATGTGAAAAGAAGATTCCCAAAAGGAACAAGCCAACCAAATTGCAAGACAAACTCAGAATCTATATCAACCAAACCAATAAACGCACACTCTAACACACCACCAACCACTGACACTACCCAATCCATTCACTCTCACACACATAGACGGACACACTCACTCATGAAACTCCACCCAAGAATGGTCCACTCGAATCCCAATAAAGTAGCAACAAGAAAAGAAACTGGAATCCCACCAATCAACGACCTGCCCCTAACAACCTATAAGAAACCAATCCCACAAACCAGTCCATATGAGCCTGTACCACACCAAACAAAAAAATAACCGAAAATAACATTCAACATGTGACAGAAAAGAACAACTCTAGCACACCCGTGACACGTGACCACCGAACCCAGCAAAGACCAGCCCCATGCAAAGCAACCTGCAGACCAGCTGACGCCCACCCAATAGACTTCTAACCAAACTACTCCCAAACCGTCCTAATCTACACCTCAAACCATCCAACTCCACTCCTCCATCCATCAACAACCCAGCACCACTGGAAACCTTATCCCACACCCTCCCTTGCACGGCCACCAATCAATGACCAAGGAATCCCCAAGAACCTATAGAAAACCTAGGAGTTTAGGCACACTATTCCCTTCACCCCACAAATCGACGATCACACTAGAAGATAGCCACAACCCAAATTCTCTTAGAAACATACTCTAAAAAAGACAACATGCAACCTCACTAACCAAGAGACACACACCATCCACATGCCCCCTCAAGAAACCACCAGCACTGAGAAACCCGTCCAAACCAACAACTCAAAAAACCATCAAAAAAATATGCAGAGAAGAAACATGGAAAAATACTATAGCCTACCCAATGAAAAACCATGAAAAAACACCAAGCCTCACAAAAAGATGCCTAAAACAAATACCATTCAAGGGAATCCCACTCTAGCCGAGCCTGCATCCAGCACAAGGGAAGCCATAAGACCTGCAAGAAGAAAACAACAACCAAGGAGGAAGCATTCATCCGCAATAGCCCCTACCAAACTATAAGAACACACCTCTATGGGTTGGCCACACTAAGATGCACCATAAACAACCTATAATGAGAACCCAACCAAAGATATCCGAGACCAACACCTAAAAAACAAAACACATAAACCCATAAAAATCCATCAAATCAACTTCAAGCTGATCCAAAACTAGCATGCACCATGCCTCGACGAGAAACCAGTGGAAGGAAAGACAACCAGTAACAACGAAAACCAGCAACCAGCCCAAGCATCACAACAGCTGCACCGCCAACACATCCCCTCTACCCTGTAGAAGACCCATTTCAAGCAGCACCAGTAGCTTAATACAGAGACCCCAAAACCAAAAAATCAAGTCTACCTATAACTAGATGATGGAATGATAAGAAGAGAGTCCCATAACACATGAAACTACACCTAAAAGTACCACAAAGCCACCTGCAACCAACTCCAACCACATGAAACAATAGCCAACGACCTCATGAGTCCAGAAACTAGAGACATAAAAATGGAAGGCACAACATCAGACCTCACCAGATCCAAGACACTCCATGTACACACATCCAAAACTTTCACTAACAAGAGTAGCCAAACTCCATCCAACATCCCCTCAACAAAACCCCCATGTCCAACAAAAAGAACCCTCACCCAAACCCCAACAACAAACAACTAGTTCCATCTCATCCCAACAGGGGGGAGGGGTGCTGTTAAGGGGAGGATTTGCAGGGGGGTGGGCTGTGGAGGGGAGAGGGTGGGGGATATTTATTTGGGGGGAGGGGGCTGTCTAGGAAGGGGGGACTGTCTAGGAAGGGCTTTACAGGGGGGAGGGGGTTGTCCAGGGGGGGCTTTGCAGGGGGGTTGTCTACTGCAAGGGGAGTGGGGGGGGGGCTGTCCAAGGGGGTTTACTGGGTGTGAGGGCTGTAGGGGGGAGGGGGGATGCAAGGGGAGTGGGGGTGGGGGGCTCTACAGTGGGGTTGGGGGGGGGGGGTTGCTTTGGATTTTCAGACCCTATAGCCACAGTTTTAAACCATGGCTATTGGTTAATTTCCACGGTTAAAAACTCTGGAAATAGGTCTAATGCCACGGTTTTAAATAATGGAAATAATGTTTATATGTCATGTTGTAAATCCACGGTTCTAAACCGCGACTGTAGTGATAATACCACGGTTTGAACGATGGATGTATACCTATAGCCACGGTTCAAACAGTGGCTATAGATCTATATCCACAGTTTGGAACCCTGGATATAGGACTAGGCCTATAGCCACACCAAACAGAGCCATGGTTCCTCAAACCGTGGTTTTTACCTATAGCCACGGTTTAGGGACCTATGGAAACAGTTTAAAACCATGGCTATAGACCGAATTTCCATTAGTGACCAAAGAAAACCTTCCGTATGATGTATAAAGATAATGAATTTATAGTGATTTCATTTGGTCTTATAAATTCTCTCTCTTTCTTTATGGATTTAATAAATAGAGACTTTATAGATTACCTTTATCCATTTTCATGTGTATTTATGGATGATATTGTAAAATATTATAGGGGAATGGAATAACATGAAGATCACTTAAAGATTCTTAGAAGGATTTAAGGAAATAAAATCTATATGTAAAATTTACCAAGTTTTAATCTTGGGAATATAATGTTTTTTTTAAGGTAATATATTCTCAAATGACAGTATATGAGTGGATCTATCAAAGAAAAAAGTTATTGATCATTGGACTAGACAAATAACTATGTCTGAGGTCTATAGTTTTCTGGGATGGGCTGAATATTATCGTTTCATTGTGAAGAATTTCTCTTGGATATCTAATCCACCACGAAGTTATCCTAGAATCAAGTTAAGTTCCATTATACTTATTAATGTGATTAAAATTTCATGGTACTAAAGTGAAGGTGAGTAAGTTAATATATTCTACCACTAACCTATAGTGTATAGGGGTTTTTGATATATAGTGGTGCATCAATGAAGGGTATGGGATGTGCTTTTATGAATAATGATTCAGTGATAGCTTATGTATCTTCTCAATTAAAGGATCATGAGAAGAATTACCAGACCCATGACATAAAGTTAGCATGTAACACCCCATGTATTATGTTAATTACCATTTTATATATACTTTTAAGTTATATTATTCATGGGTTATGTTTCAGGGAGTTTGGAAAGTTTTTAATATGGTTTGGAAGCATTTTTGGAGGTGAAGTGTTTTAGTAAGTTTACTGGAAATCATGAAACATGTTTTGGGGTTCACTGGGTAGGTGTACAATTTGTGCATGGTTTGGCCAAAGCATGTGAATTTATAAGAAAACTCATGCATGTGTGGATAGTGGAGAAAAAAAGGTTATCACCATGTTTTTTAACCATATGAGACAACAATGTGAGGGGTGGACTTAAGGAAGTAGCATGTTCATGGTTGGAACATGGTTTGACAAATTTTTTGGCCTAAAACTATAAAGTTAATTTAATTATCCAACATTAGATTATAACCCATATTAATCCTTTGAAACACTCATTATTCCCATAATATTATAGGGTTTCAAAATCATCACCCTCCTTAGGCTTGATAAGAAACTACCTTCAACTCAGATGTGACTTATGGATGGATTAAAGTGTGTTGAAGATCCATAATCATTTGTAATATCATATTATTCCTTGTTCTTCCAAGATACACTCTTCATATTTCTCTTGGAACCATAGATCTAGTATCTTATAGATATATCTTTTTGGTTTGGAATGAATCTTGAGGAAATATTGTTGGATTGAGTGAAAGAGAGGGGTTTTGAGATCAGATCTAGATGATCTAGGTGTGGTTATTTTTTTATATCAATCAAGTGGTAGGTGGATTCTATATTATCTTCATTATACTAGAAATTAATTTCTTAGTTTTGATTTAATGATTTATTGAAATTATTTTTAAAAAACTGTGTGATTATTAACAAAAAATCATTTTCTGTATGCTTTAAAAATTGGGAAAATTTTATGGATTTTTGAAAAACCATTTTTTATAATTTAAAAATGATAGTTTTAACTTTATGGTTTCCTTTTGTTGCAAGAAAAGTGTTTAATGAAATATTTTCATGAAATAATAACTTTTTCTAAAAAAAATTACATGGAAATCATAATATAATTTTGCATACATGGTTAGTGTGATTTCATTTTTAGACATGAACTTAAGGATGTGGAATGTGGCATTATGACACCTAGATATTGGTTACCTTGTGAAAACTTTTTGGATCGATAAGAAACCGCTCATGAGTCTAGATTTTTCATTTTTAATGCATGTGTGTGTGGGGGTGGGGACATGGAAATGGGTATGTCGAGTGCTGTGAAATGGTTTTAAAACATTTTTATTTTTTTACATGTAAATTGTTTATTATTTTCATATAAACTATTTCAATTTCATCTAAACTGTTTTATGTAAAATGTTCTATCAATCTTTGTCCTAGTGGAGAGTTTTGGAAAGTATTTTGGGAATTCCTAATTATTTTATATTCACCCCATTCATGGGAAATTTAGTTCATTTTCCTATGATATATATCAGGAAATAGGAAAATGGAAGGTATCATAATTCTCGAGTTATGAACCCTGATTTTGTGGGCTGGGTGGGTGGATTTGGAGATTTGAGATAGTTTGAGATTTATTTGTGAGGATACCACATGGGTGTCTTTGGTTCTTTCGATCTTTTATTCCTTTCTTGTTTTTATCTTTACATTAATTTTAACTCTAATATGGTTTTAATATTGACTTAAATTTGGTGTTTATTGTTTTATAAATGCATCATGTATTGGATTTAATGTTTATGTAGTGTGTTTTTACATCATTTTCTTTTATAGGGAAAATTATCCCTGAATGGTTCCTAAAGACAATGTCATTTATTTTGGCATTTAGTGACTTGGGGATATCAATTAAGGCTAGTATCATCTTTTCTTCCTCTTATGACAATGATTTGTGGTGGGATGTTATAAATAGAATCAGTCTTGATCGGTCCATCAATCACTTGGGATGGTAGGAGAGAGATAGGATCGTTAGAACATGAAATGTATATATTAAGAAGGCATAACTAACGTTTTATTCCAAAATTCAATTCAACAGGGTGTCTGGGAACATAAGAGTTATAATACACTTTTATGAGTTTTGTTATATCATTTTTTGGGTTTCTCTGATGAGGATTTCATATCATGCAATAGTAGCGAGGATTTTCTTTAGGGCTTCATTGAAAATATTTAGTTTATAATTAATGAAAAACGTTTAAATTTTTAAAATATTTTAATTTGGAAAAATCAAGGATGTGGTATTTATAAACATAGAAATTTGGAATTAATAAGGCTCCAAATGATAGGGAGTGAGGCTAAATAGTTTTTTTCTCTTCTTATAGAAAACGACACTAGTAATACGTCTTAGGAATCAACTAAAAGAGGCAGTATAAAATTTTGTCTCCTATGAGCCATAGGTGAATCAACAATTAATACAAAGAATCATTCAAGATTTTCAATCCCTTGATAGAGGATATGATAATGATGAGCCTCGATAGGTGGACAACTCAGGCTAGTTTTAAATGTAATATCCACCCATCTTTTGGGGAGAATCAGAGCCTAAAAAAGAAGAAATGTAGTTGAGTATGATGAATTAATACTTCTATTTTCATAGAACTCCAGATTCTATTAAATTAAAGTAGGTAATATACACACTCAAGAATCTAGTACACCAATTTTGGGATTTAGTTTTTCAGGGTAAAGTTGTCGAAGGAATTACATGCGGTACTTAAAAGAATTTTTTAACAACCAATTCTACCCTCACACATTTAAAATGAATATATCAACATATTTATACAAGTTACTTCAAGATAATATATCGATGATAGAGTATAATACTATTTTTATGAATATAGTTTGATTTTCACTAGAATTTTCTGAAAGTGCATCCTTAAAAGAAAATATTTTAGATTTAGGGATACCATTGAAAATTCACTCAAATATTTTCATCTATTGTATTGTAGACTATAATGTGATAGTTAATAGTGATACTATGGAAGAAAGATATATATATATATATATGGAAATATGATTTAAGGGGGTATGATTATCCCAATGGGAACAAGTGGGAACTCTAATATTGGGAACATGCCTTTGAGGGACACCAAATTCTAGAGTGGCGGGAAATCTCATAATCAGACCATAGGTTTGGTCCAATTCCCTCCTTGACCAAAGAGTAAAAAAGTATGTTTCTAATGTGATTATTTTAAGAATATAAGGAAAGGATGAATGAAACCACCTAATTTCTATCACAACTGTAATTCGATGGGACATATTAAAAATTATTATCACAGTGCACCATGGTTTAGTGCTAGAGATACATTTATTGTTTCTTAGAAATCCAAAGCTCTCACTGGATGATATCATCATAATAACTCTTTCCCTCACAACTGGTCAATCAAAGGTGATTCTAGAAACACCATAACCCCTCAGGATATGAAATCTCATCAAGGAACACAAATAGAAAGAGATATTTAGTAATAAATTTAATGTTGTAAAGAAGATTATCAGAAATGATAAATATGTTCCTTTGATAGTGAAACTTATAGATTTTTTGAATTACACTATTATAAAGGATTTTTTTGATAGGAGAACATCTCAATATTTTATTTATTCTCATTTAATTGATTGTATGGGTTTTTTATATTAATATAATTCATTCTATTTTGAAATTTAAAAAAACAATTTTCCAATTAGACTATTGATATTTAGAGTGTACAAAATACATGATGACTATCAATCAGGAAGAAGTGGTATGAGAATTATATGTTCCTGAGATGGACATCAATGAATTTTTTATAATACTGGATTGGTTAAATACAACCAAAGCCCATATCAACTGTTATTCCCCTAAATTTACTTCAACATCATCATATGGTGTTAAGAATATATTTAGGAGAGATTTGGATTAAAATGATACTAGAAAAGACCATTAGTACAAGTGATCATGATTATGTCTTATCAGTTAGTGGTGGCTATTTTGTACTCATTTATGAAATTAAATAATGATATTTTAAAACCATCATTAACTTGTTTCCATTTTTTTGCAAGAAATTATGAAGGGTTTCCACCCAAAATAAAAGTAGATCTTAAGGTTGATATTCTACTAAGAATAAGTTCTATTTACCTTCAATATTATAGGATGGAACCAATTTAATTGTGAGAACTGAAAGTCTAGTTAGAAGTGTTAGAAATAAAATAATTTATTTGATGTATCACATCCCCAAAGAAAACAACAATTTTTTTTGTAAATATTTTATATGGAACTCTTAGAATTTTTGTATATTATTCTAATCTCAAATATGTTATAATAAGGATTTGGTATCATCTTTTATGAATTAATGATTTTATGATCAATTAAGAGGATGAAAATGGTTTTCTGTAATTGAATTATGTTTGGTATGTCACTAAATATGTGTTTAGGAGGAGTATATTCATAAGAAATCATTCTAGAGAAGATATAATCATTTTGAATAAATGGTCAGTGATGAGTATCATATGAGAACATCACTATTATGAAAACCTCTCAAAATGTGATTTAGGGATATACGAGGTTCTTTTCTTTGGTCATGTCATTTATGAAAGGGGATTAACTATATATTTTGAAATGATAGAAGCTATTACTTATTATAAACCACTAAAAATGAATTTAGATATGCAGTTCCTTTGCTTACTGGGATACTAGAGATGCTTTGTTCATGATTTTTCACCTCTTACCTCGCCAATGAAGTATTTTACAAGAAAATGATTTCCTTTCCAATAGATTAAGGAGTGAATGATGTATTAAAAATTAATAAAGGTTTGAATTAAATTAGAACATATCCTCAACTTTCCAAAGTGGGGATATGAATATGTGGTCTATTATGATGAATTATGATCTGGAATTGGCTGTGATCTCCTGTAGAGAGATCGTATTGTAGCATATGGGTCATGACAATTATAGGTGAATGAGATGAACAAACCAACACATTTTTTGGAATTCACTACTCGATTATTTGTTTTGAAAACATGGAATAACCGTATTTTTGGTAAGAATATTATAATTTTTGTGAATTATAAGAGTTTGAAACACATTTTCTCACAAAGGGATTTGAATCCAAATAAATGGAGATAGATGTAAGATCATAAAATGATTGAATTTAACTCAGTGTATACACTGGGTAAATGGGTCTCTATGGATGATGGATTAAGTAGGAAGTCTTATAATCAATTGGATAAAGAGGATTTATATTAACAGTGTATAATTTCGATCATATATTATATGCATCTGTATTTCATAGACCAAGGTGATGTGGTAGTTTTATTTCTGGTTTTTCTTCTTCCTGATTTGGTTGATCATGTTAGAAATTCTTAGGCATAAGATCCTTAATGTATTTTTATGAGGTAAAAAACAAAATGTTGGGGAGACCATTGAGGCGTGGAAGATATATGGGAGATATATTATTTTTTTTACAAATTAGATTTTGGTTCCTAAAACTTATTAAGAAAAAACCTTTTCTACCTACAAATTTTCAAGATGGTTAGTTCATTCTATATTTTAGAAAATGTATAAAACAATGAAATAACATTTTTAGGGGTTTGTAAAGAAGAAGGAAGTGGAAGTGTTTTTCTCATGATGCATCACCTATCAGTAGGTCTAGGTGGAACACCAACGACTAGCCAATATATTGCACTATTTATGGATTCCAATGATAAAATGGGAGAAGATATCCATGGATTTTGTGACATGTCTATCTAAAATAGTTTAGAAACGTGATGTTATATGGGTGATTATGGATTTTCTCACGAATAAATCTCACTTAATCCTTTTTTATAAATACCATATGGTGGAAGACATGTAAAAATATTATATTTGGGATGTTATAAATAGGAATAGAAATATAGTTTCAATTGTGTCTGACCAGGACCCCAGATTAACATCTCGGTTTTGAAAATCCCTATTGTAGGCCCTTGGAACACAATTGGCCATGAATAAAGATTATCATCCTTCAACAGATAGAAAATATAAATGGATTATCCAAATGTGGGAATATATTTTTAGATATTGTTATATGAATTTTAGAGGGCCATGGGATAAATACATATTGTTATTGGAGTTCTATTACAATAACAGTTATAAGACATAGAAATAAATGTATCCTTTTGAAGTATTATATAGAAATCCTTCTTATTAATCAATTTTTTTGGTGGAAGATAGTGACACTTCACTTATCATACTTAGCCTTTTTAAATAAACAACTAATAATTTTCAATGATAAAAATGAAAATGGTGATAACTCTGAGTTGACGGAAATCCAATATAGATCTTCATAATTAAACCTTATAATTTGAGGTGGTTGATCATGTTTTCTTGAGAATATCTCCAACTATAGTGCATAGTCATTTTTGTAGAAAAATAATGGTGTATACTCTATAAATTGGACATTTTGAGATACTTTAATGAGTCAGTGATGTGAAATATCTATTGGATTTTCCAACAAAGTTCAGTTCTTTGAAAAATGTGCTTCATTTATCTCAATTTAAGAAGTTCCAACCTAACTCTGACCATGTAATTTGATGGGACAATGCTAATATTAAACCATATTCTATATTAGTTCATGTTTATATATGGTGTGTGGATAGGAAAGATAATTTTTGATGAGTGAATACATTAGTTTGTTATGGGTTTTATAACATAAATGTCAGATTTAATAAGAGACATGGGAGTGGGTAAGAGAGTTATTTGAGTAGTGGCCCGAATTATTCCAAAAAACATTGGTTTTATACTATCTAAGGATAGAAAGACCAATGTTATGGAGAATTTAACGCACCCAATTTAGGCACTTTACCCTTAATTTATATTTTCAAGTTATATTTAGACTGGGATAATTTTTAGGTATTTTGTGAAGTTTTTAAATTGTTTTGGAAGTGGTTCATGAGCTTCATTGTGTGATCACGGTTAGTAAAAATTTTGAACCACCATCGAGAAATTGTGAAAAAAATATGGAGTTACGAAAATAGTGAACAGTTGGTGAACATTTTTGGAAATATTTTTGAATTCCAAGAAAAAACCATGCATGTGTGAATAGTGGGGAAAAGCACAGTTGTCACATGAGTATTCTAACAATGCAAGAAAACCTTGTGAGGGTAGCCTTATGGTAGTATCATGTGAACAATTGTTGTATAGTTTGACTAACTATGCATCCTAACTATGTGATGTGAATTTAATTATTTAAAAATTAGATTATAACCCTTATTAATCACCTAAAACACTCATTAGTCCCCCAATATTCTATGTTATTTAACATTTCACCCAGTCTAGGGCTGATAACTAATTTCCATTGATCATGATGTGAATTTACAAAAGATTAATGTGTGTTAAAGATCTAGAGTCATTGGAAAGTCCCCATTATTCCTTTAACTTCCCGAACCCATTATTCTTATTTCTATTAGAACCATAAATCTTGTACATTATATATATATCTTTGTGTGTTGGAAGTAGTACATATGAAATATTATAAGATCAAGTAAAGTCAAGGTATTGTGAAATCATATTTATAATTTCTAAGTATCGTTCTTTGTTTTCACCATCTACTGATTGGTAGATGGCTTCTATAATTTCTCCACTATAGTAGAACAAAAAAGATTAGTTTTTAATTAATTTTTTTCATTAATTTTTTTAAAACCTTATGTGATTCTTTAAGAAAAACAATTTTTTTTCAATCTCTAGAAATTTTGAAATTTTGATGGATTTTGGAAAACCCCTTGGTTTTAATTTTTGAAAGTCAGTTTTAAAAATATGGTTTCATTTTAATCCAAGAAAAGTGTTTATTAAAATATTTCCAAGAAATAATGGTTTATTATGAAATGTTTTGACATGGAATTTAGAATAAATAGATGGTGTGAGTTCATATCAATATGTGACCCTAAGGAAGGGTTGTGTTCTTTTGGGGCACCTAGATATCAGTCACATTTTGATAACATGGATGATGGTTGAGGAACCTCTCACGTGTATGTAACTATCAATTGGAATTCATGTGTGTGGGGGGAGACATGGGAATGGGGATTCCTACTATGTTTATACTCACCCCCTACTTAGGTACTTAAGTGTGTTTTTAGATTTCATCTGTTGAGACATTCGAAAAGGGAAGGTATTTTACTTCTCTAGTGATGCATTATGATTACAAGGGAATAGAAGGTGGAGTTGGATATAGTTTAGTATTTACTTGTGAGGGTACCCCATGGGTCTCTTTAGGTCTTTTCATTGTTCTTTATTTTTCAGTCATTATCTTTATTATCATTTTCATTCTAATATGGCTTTATTATTGACTTACATTTGTGTTTTATTATTTTATTGATAAACTATTTAGGGTTTTGGATGTTTGTGTTGTTTGTTTTTAGGTTGTTTTATTTTATAGGGGAAATCATCCCCCAAATAATCATTAAGACCTTGTGATTTACAGTCTTTATTTTTTGACTTGGTGATACCACTAAATCATAGTAGCATATTTTCCTCCTCTTAGGCCAATGATTTGGGGATGGATGTTACATCACAATGATAATAATTGAGTTAAATATATAAAGACATTATATTTATGGATAATGGTGTGACATATATACTGATCATTAAATTTTAATGTATATATTCACAAATAAATAGTTGAATATGCTCCAGTAAGATGGTTAAAGTTGATAAAATAATATGTCTTCTCAATGCATTACCACCCTATGAAAGTAAACAATGTGGATGATGCTTTTAGTTGATAGGATCACACTAGATTATCTATGATGAAGATCACTAAAGAATAAATATTTATGTATTTGGAATGGATAGACCTTGAAATTTATATGGAAGGGAATAAATCTTATATTTCTCAAATGAGTGTTCAACCATTAATCTATGTAAATATTAATGTGTAACATAAGGAAAATGTAGAGCTGCAAAATATCGTAATAAATTTTCAAAAGTTAAACCTTAATTGTAGAAACCCTAACTTTTCATACATGGATATAAAATCTTTTTAGTTGAATAACCAAAAGATTACACAAACACCCTCCCAAGTTCCTAAAGGTATTGTTCCTTTGGAGACGAGGTGAAAAAAATTATTTCGTTAAATATCTTCAACATATCCCAAAAATATTTTCCATTTTAGTAATATACAAAATCATACCCAACTTAAAACCATTATTTATAATCTTGGGAAGGGAAACACAATAAAGAGTGAGCTCATATTCATAGTAAGGTTAATAAAGTGATATATCAATGATCACATAAGCATGAAATGATCATAATGATATGAAAACACGAGTAACATATAAAAACCCTACCCTTCGTATAAAAAATTAAAATCTTGAGTCATGGAAAAAGATTGTTACACTCCAGGAAAACAGAATATTTGCGACGAGATCCCGTCGCAAATCGCCCGTTGCCGAAAATGGCATTGCAAATAGGTGTTTTTGTGGCGGTCCTGTCGTAAAAAGAGTACTTGAGATGGTATTTTTCGACCATCGCAAATTGGATTTCGTTTATATATAAAAAGGTATTTGCAACGGGTAGTCTCAAATATATTAGTTGCGACAGGTTTTTGACCCGTCGCAAATGGAAAATTTAAAAAATATTTGCGACGTAGGTATTTGCGACGAACCGTCGCAGAAATAGTTTTTACGACGGGTATTCTTCTGGTAGCAAATGGGACAGTAAAAAAAATTACGAAGGGACACCCCGTCGAAAATACCCCCATCGCAAATACTAAAAAAAATAAAAAAATCACATAATTAATACAAATCGTATAATATTATATAAAAATAATAATAATATTAATAATATAAAAATTTCTATTATTATAATATAAATAAAAATATATATATAATATAATTATGAAATATTAATATAAAATAATAATAACATGAATATAAATAATATAATATTATATAATAATACTAATATTAATAATATAAAAAATTAATATAATTTTATTATTATTAAATTATGTATATAATAATAATAATAATAATATAAAGAAATTATATTATTATAATATTAATAATAAAAAATATATATAACATAATTATGAAATATTAATATCAAAAAATAATAATAATATGAATATAAATAATATAATATTATATAATAATAATACTAATATTAATAATATTAAAAATTAATATAATATTATTATTATTAAAATAAACATACATATTTATGAAAAAATAATATTAATATTTTTAATATTAATAAAATTATAAAATTATAACTTCTCAATATTAATAATAAATATAAAATATTAAAAGTAATATTACTAAAATAAATAGACATTAAGAATAATACTAATAAGTAATAAAATATTAAAAAAATAAAAACAAATTAAATCATGCAGTATTCGTACCAATATGAAAGAGGAATTTTAAATAGTTAATATAAAAATAAACTACGAACTCAAATGTTTAATACATGTAAAAAATCACTGGGGGGTGGATAATCAGGAGGAGGTGGTGGAGGAAACTCCATCCCTAAACTATGAGTTAGATGACACATATACTCCATCTGCTCCTGATGTTGCTCCTCATATTGACGCCTCTCCTTATCTTGCTGCTAACGCATATGCTCCTGCCATCGACGCATCTCCTCATTGTGCTGCTGACACATCTGCTCCTGCCCCTGATACAAATCCTCTATATGCTGACTCTGAGCACGCAGCTGCTCCTGATACTCTGAGGCAGAAGATGATGTCTCTCCATGAGCTCCTCTCGAGCCAGACTCTGACATTGCAGCAGTTCCATAATAAGCTGCAGGAGTCAAATGAGAGTCGATACCAACTACTCGGCCCTTTTCAAAGCCATACTGGGTTGCCTGCATCCATGCCGTCTCATCAAAATGGTGGGAACTAGTCTGATCACCCGTCTCGTCTTGACTCTCAGCTTGTGTGTGAGAGGTCACAACCTCATATGACTCCTTAAGTTTCAACTATAAATTTATATAATGAAAAGATTATATGCATTTAATTTTCAAACTAACTAGAAAATAATACTGACCACAATCTGACGCTAGAGGTCACCTTTAATCTCTCTAGTAGCCGGATTAGTGTACATTCTCCAATAAACACCATACGTCATAATATCGGGCTGCTCGACATCCTATATGAATATAAAATAAACTGTTTATATTTAAAGTTGTATAAAATATTGAAAAAAAGTACTTACCAGACGCTCTCAATGCGCACTAAATGTATGACTACCGGCTCGATGCGTCACCTCTTGTCTCCCCTGATTCTGTCAACCCAATGCAAATCTCCTCTGAAACCCACCAACCAACCAGTGTGTACATAATACATCCCAAAAGTGAGATGAAATGTACTCTAGTCGGTGGGCTCTACATGACTCATCAAATTCTACCACTTCGGCTTTCCTCACAGCCACCTTTCTCAAATTATGCAAAAACTGACGAAAACAGTCAAACATAGACACCACCCATTCCGTGTGGATAGTGGCACACATGCTCTAATCGATGGGATACCATAAAACCTAATATAAAGTTATTAATGAATTAAATATCAAAATAAATAATATTTAACTAATTACCAGCCAATGATCGAACATGGCGGTCTGCACATCAGCGGGAATCTGATCCCATGTGATCCAGGGCTGAGAAAAATAATTGCGCAAGATAGCGCTCCCCTGTCCAATAGCTATATGAATAAAACTGTGGAAAAAGAACAAATAATCCAACAATTATAATATAAATAAATCATAATGAAGGATAACTAAAATACACAGGTTACCATACAACTGCGTGTGCACATCGAATCCAAGAGGTGGATGTTGCTTAGGGATATGATCTGGAATCATCAGTCTGGCAAGACTACACCCCCTCCGAGTGCTCCCTGTAGTGCCAATAGCCCGAGGGTCAGATGACTCAAGAACCTCATCATCCATAGGTAGCTCAGCCTCCAGTAACTGACGATACGTTTTTGAGTCAATCTGAAACATGAAATGATTGTTATTAGCAAACAGTTGAAAATAACTATTATGTATAGATATATATTTGTTATGATTCCAACCAGCATTTTACTGTGTCAATGTTCTTCTTCATCCTCATCTTCATAGTTGTCAATGTCAATGTCTTCATCTTCCTCATCAACATCATCAATTTCCATATTAGTTTCACTTTCATCATCTCTTTTCATTTCAAATCCAGTTGTAACATCATTGACAACATCGTCACCATCGACCCTTAACTGTGGGCTGTCATCCTCGATATTCATGTCTCTTTGTGAAAAAGATGTGTTTTGAGGAGTGTCATGAAAAATTTCATTTCCTTACACTTCAGTGGAACCACATTTAGTTTGAGTAAACTAATTTTCTCGAGATTTAACTTTTATTATACTCCACCAATCATCCAACTCTTTTGCAGTAGCACAGTATTTTGCATAAAAAATTTGATGTGCCTGATGGGCCAATAAAATTTATAGGTGACACAGTTAGTTTATTGGATCATTAGGAACATCAAATTTATTATGAAAAATATTGTGCTACTACAAAAGAGAAGATACATAATTATAGTTATTTCATAGTAATTACCAATAATTATAGGCGACATAGTTTGTTTGTAATCATCCCCAGTAATTATTATTAATTTAGCAATACTTAGCAATTCTTGGAAAAATGAAATATTCTTGAATAATGAAATAAAATTTTGAAATCATCGTTGTGGTGATTACATTACTAATTATTATTATTTGTTTTCAGCGGGTTGGCGGCAGCTCTTCTGCCTTACGACTCATCTCCTTGCAAGGAGATGAGTCGTTAGGGAAAAAAGCCTCTTTTGTCTGATGGCTCATCTCTTTTTAACTTTCTCCCTACTGAAATAAGTATAAAAAACTTGCTCTGACATACATTAGAGCACATTTTTCATACTGATTTCAATGGGATAAAGTAGCAAAGATATGAGATGTTGAACAAAAGGTAGTGTCCAATCTGCTGGAAATTGTGCCAATTTATAACCATGTACTCAAATTTATTTGATTTTTGATTAATTATTACTAATTATTATTAATTATTAAAAATCTCAATATTTCCAACAGATTTTTATCTATTCTTGACATGTTCAAATCTTAAAGGGTCGTCAATTTTCAGGTCATTCCCAATAAAAAGTTTGCGTCAGCCATGTCCAATGTAAACTCTATAATTGTCCTTACATGGTTTATCACCTCGCAAGTAGTGTTGCAATAGGACGACACAAGTAATTTAATTCTTGTCTTTATGAATCATTTCGCATGACCCTTTACAAAGATCATTCTTTCTTGAAAAATTAAGAGAACTTCTGTATCTTTCCCCTAATTTTTCAGGAAAGAATGGTCTATGTAAAAATTCATGTGATATGATTCTTATAGATGAGAAAGACATGACTTGGGTTGTCCTATTGAAACTCTACTTGCGAGGTGATCAACCAACCAAGAACAATTATAGAGTTTACATTGGACACAGTTGACACAAAATTTTTATTGGGAATGACCTGAAAATTTGCGACCCTTTAAGATTTGAACATGTTAAGAATAAAGAAAAACATATTTAAAATATTGATAATTGTAATATTTTAATTTTTTTTATAATTTTAATAATATTAATTTTTTTTATAAATATTAAACTTATAATAATAAAATAATTATATTATTAGTATTATTTAATTATTAATATTAGAGTAATATAATATTTTCGATTATGTTACTATTTATGTTACTAATTATATTACTAATTATGTTACTAATTAGTAATGCAAAGATATGCATATAGCTCGGGTGGTTAATCAATCATTTAATAGAAAAACAAATGTGATTGACCACTCATCTACCTCAATTTTCTTTTCATTTGTGTGTTGAGGTTGACAGGAAACTTCCACCTCCATATGCAATATTTTCTTTTACTGTCAAAATTATAAACCTCCTCACCTCTATGCTGGCAAAGAGGTTGATAATTTTGACACTAAAAGAAAATATTACATGTGGAGGAAGAAGTTTCCTGTCAGGTCTCGACACACACTACTGGAATTTGGTCTTTTCCCAACGGTAGTATACCAACAGTTTATTTAAACTGTTGGCAAAGGGAATTTCGGTGGACCCTTTCCCAACGGTTCACTGGAACCGTTGGGAAATGGGTTCTAAACTCACACATTTCCCAACGGTTCCAGTGAACCGTTGGGAAAGGTGTGCCTTTGCCAATGGTTTTTATAAACCATTGGCAAAGGTTTTCACCAAATTGCAGATCGCGATCTCCTCTCCCCATTCGGACAGAGCCCTAATCTATTCGCTCCGCTGCTCTCACGAACCCCATCCGAATCTCATTCGCTCCACTGCTCTCGCAAACCCCCCAGCCGAACACCATCACCCCCATCCCAATAGGTACACCCCTATCCGAATAGGTAAAATTTTATCTCAACCATATTGTTGTAGTTGTTTTAATGAATAGATTTTTTCCAAGTGTTGGTGGTTTACTTGATTATTGAAATTGATATCTAAATAGGATATTGTTTGTGTTTGTGAAGACTTCTTTAATGTTTTTATATTCTATGTTTTGAAGGAGACTGTTCAAAACATGTAAATCATAGTTGGGGGAGGCTATCATGAACATTTACATGTTTTGGATAATGGATTGTGGGAATTATGGATTGTGTTCAAACCAATTTGATATGTTTTGGATCATGGATTATGGGGGCAGGGGGTGTCCACGGGGGTGGGTGGGTTGTCCACGGGGGTGGGCGGGGCTGTCCATGGGGGTGGGAATGGTTGTCCACGTGGGTGGGCGGGGCTGTCTTGGGGGTGTGGGCTGTCCTGGGGGTCTGGGTGGGGTGTCCTGGTGGGGGAGGGGTGCGTGGGGTGTCCAGGGGGGTGGTATGTCTAGGTGGTGGTGGTGGGGTTGCAGGGGAGGGGGTGTGGGCTATTTGGGAGGGTGGGTGGGGTTATCTAGGGGGTACGGGGTGTCCAGGGGGGTACGGGGGTGGGCGGGCTGTCCACAAGGGTGGACGGGCTGTCCACGGGGGTGGCCGGGCTGTCAAGGAGGGGTGGGCGGGCTGTCCAGGGGGTGTGGGTGGGCTGGCCACAGGGGGTAGGGGTGTCTAGGGGGGTGGGAGGGCTATCCAAGGGGTTGGGGGGCTGTCCATAGGGATAAGGGGTGTCGAGGGGGGTGGGTGGGCTGTCCACGGGGGTGGTTGGGCTGTCTAGGGGGTAGGGGGTGTCCACGGGGGTGGGCGGGGCTGTCCAGGGGGTGTGGGCTATCCTGGGGGTCTGGGTGCGGTGTCCTGGTGGGGGAGGGGTGTGTGGGGTGTCCAGGTGGGGTGGTATGTCTAGGTGGTGGTGGTGGTGTTGCAGGGAAGGGGGTGTGTGCTGTTTGGGAGGGTGGGCGAGGCTATCCAGGGGGGGGGGTACGGGGTGTCCAGGGGGGTACGAGGGTGGGTGGGCTGTCCACAAGGGTGGACGGGCTGTCCACGGGGGTGGCCAGGGTGTCAAGGAGGGGTGGGCAGGCTGTCCAAGGGGGGTGGGTGGGCTGGCTACAGGGGGTAGGGGTGTCCAGGGGGTGGGCGGGCTATCCAAGGGGGTGGGGGGCTGTCCATAGGGAGAAGGGGTGTCGAGGGGGGTGGGTGGGCTGTCCACGGGGGTGGTTGGGCTGTCTAGGGGGTAGGGGGTGTCCACGGGGGTGGGTGGGTTGTCCACGGGGGTGGGCGGGGCGATCCACGGGGGTGGGAAAGGCTGTCCACGGGGGTGGGCGAGGCTGTCCAGGGGGTGTGGGCTGTCCTGGGTGGTCTGGGTGGGGTGTCCTGGTGGGGGAGGGGTGTGTGGGGTGTCCAGGGGGGTTGGTATGTCTAGGTGTTGGTGGTGGGGTTGTAGGGGAGGGGGGTGTGGGCTGTTTGGGAGGGTGGGCGGGGCTATCCCAGGGGGTACGGGGTGTCCAGGGGGGTACGGGGGTGGGCGGGCTGTCCACAAGGGTGGACGGGCTGTCCACGGGGGTGGTCGGGCTGTCAAGGAGGGGTGGGCGGGCTGTCTAGGGGGGTGGGTGGGCTGGCCACAAGGGGTAGGGGTGTACAGGGGGGTGGGCGGGCTATCCAAGTGGTTGGGGGGCTGTCCATAGGGAGAAGGGGTGTCGAGGGGGGTGGGCAGGCTATCCAAGGGGGTGGTGCTATAGTGGTTTTGGATTGTTTGAGGTACTCTTAGTGTATTATAAACCCTCATTTGTTCCATATTCATTTAAATTGATTTAATATCATTTTTTAACACACACCATTATATCCTCTCAAACTATATTTAGATTGTATTTTCATTCGCATGGTGTTAAATATTTTAGTGAATGTTCATACTAGCTTCTTTTATGTGTTCTAGGGGTTTAGACTAATGACAGGGCTGCATGATTATTGTGGGGATATTCTTTTCATATAAATATACCTATACACCCAGACCCCCTTGGACAACCTGAGCACCCCCACGGACAGCCCGCCCACCTGGACACCCCGACCCCCCCTAGACAGCCCCCACCCCCTGGACACCTCCGACCCCCCGGACGGCCCCACCACCCCCTAGACACCCCGCACCCCTGGACACGCCACACCCCCCTTGGACAATCCCGCCACTCCCATGATCCTCATCCTACTCCTCATCCTGATCTACTTGAAGTTGTTAATGTATAAAACTCATATACTCCCAACAAGACCCTTAAGGATTATGATTCCCTGATCCACTTCCAATATCTTACTGGTCAATCCGTGAATATAGGCATTAGAAATTTTGTATCTTATTTTCTTATATACACTGTATTTTGTTGTATTTATTAATATGATTCTCATATAGAGTAATGTGTCAGTTATGATTTTATATAGAGTAAACAATTGTCATTTACGTAAATATTTTTTTGATTAAACTTTAATATTATTGAATTTCTTTGAAATGACTTGTTGTGAATTTTTTACAGAATGGATAGAAGTTGGATGTACGAAACTGATCGGATTTCAACCGATTTTCAAAATAATTTGAACAGCTTTCTAGATTTTGCATTTGACAAGGCTTCAGATAGTGGTCGCATTCACTGCCCATGTTTTAATTGTGTTGGAAGACCTTGGTTGAGCCGTGAAGAAGTTAGCTATCATATAACCAAATATGGTTTCCAAACAAACTATTATGTGTGGTATCATAATGGAGAGAAAATGGAATCTCAAAATGTTGATGATCCAAATAACATGACTGAATTGGAGAGTTTGATATATGATCAGTTTCCATTTATTCGACATCATTAGAAGGAAAGGATGTCCAGCCAAAAATATTTCAATACAAGCACACATGATGCGTCCAATGAAAATGATGATGTTGATAGGGTGAAAAAATTGAATGATGCTGCGACGACTCCAGTATATCGGCAATGTGATAAAATGAAAAAGTTGGAATTTTTAATCCGATTGTTTCATGGGAAAACTATGTATGGGATTTCAAATACTGCAATTGATTATATTCATACCTTCTTGAAGGAATTACTTCCAGATGATGCAGTTATTCCCTCAAACCACTATATGGCATAGAAATTGGTTGATGAACTTGGATTCTCAAAAAAAAAAATCATGCTTGCCCGAATGATTACAGCTTATTTTGGGAGGAAACTGCTGAAATAAATGATTGTATAAATTGCGGAACCTCCCGATGGAAGCCAAAAGATGATGGAACACCATCTCGTGTGCCACAAAAAGTAATGTGGCACTTTCCATTGATCCCCAGATTTCATAACCTTTTCATGTCCGATGAAATATCTGTAAAAATGCGATGGCATGACACCGAGAGAAAAAAGAATAATGAAGAGTTGGTTCACCCTACAGATGGATTTTCATGGCAGAGATTTGATGCTTGATATCCTGAATTTGCAGCCGACGTGCGTAATGTGAGACTGAGTCTTTCATGTGACAGTTTTAAGTGAAAACAACAACTTGCATACGGAAAACCGACCAAACGCATTCAGATTCTGTTGAAACTTTAGAACAATGATCCATGGGTCATATGTGACGTGTACGAGTCAACCCCGACTCAATCTGAGGGCCGGTGTGGCCGGTACCACTCAAAGTGTCTTTCTTTTGTTTAAAATGGATGCGCTTTTAAGTAAAAAAAAACGACATACGGAAAACCGACCAAACACTTTTGGATTCAGTTAAAACTTTAATAAAATGATTTATGGGTCATTTGTGACATGTACGAGTCAACCCCACCTCAATCCGAGGTGCGGTGTGGCCGACATCACTCAAAATGTCTAACTTTTATTTGAAATGGACAGGATTTTAAGTGAAAACAACAACTTGCATATGGAAATCTGACCAAACGCATTCAGATTCTATTGAAACTTTAGTACAAAAATCCATGGGTCATATGTGATGAGTACGAGTCAACCTCGCCTCCATCCGAGGGCCGGTGTGGCTAGGACCACTCAAAGTTTGTCACTTTTCTTTGAAATGGACAACGATTTAAGTTAAAACAACAACTGACATATGGAAAACCAACCAAACGCATTCGTATTCTGTTGAAACTTTAGGAAAACGATCCATGGGTCATATGTGACGTGTACGAGTCAACCCAACCTCAATCCGAGGTCCGGTGTGGCCGGGACCACTCAAAGTGTGTCACTTTTCTTTGAAATGGACAACAGTTTAAGTTAAAACAACAACTGACATACGGAAAACGGACCAAAGGCATTCGAATACGATTTATACTCTAGGACATGTATCCATGGGTCATATGTGACATGTACGAGTCCACCCCTCCTCAATATGAGGGCCGGTATGGCCGGGACCACACAAAGTGTGTCACTTTTATTTGAAATGGACAACTGTTTAAGTTAAAACAAAAACTGACATACAGTAAATGGACCAAAGGCATTCAGATACTGTTGATACTTTAGGACATGTATCCATGGGTCATTTGTGACATGTAGGAGTCAACCCCTCCTCAATCCGAGGGCCGGTGTGGCCGATACCACTCAAAGTGTCTTTCTTTTGTTTAAAATGGATGCGCTTTTAAGTAAAAAAACAACATATGGAAAACTGACAAAACGCACTCGGATACTATTGATACTTTAGGAAATGTATCCATGGGTAATTTGTGACGTGTACGAGTCAACCCCGCCTCAATCCGAGGCGCGGTGTGGCCGGCACCACTCAAAGTGTCTAACTTTTCTTTGAAATGGACAATAATTTAAGTTAAAATAACAACTAACATACGGAAAACTGACCAAACGCATTCAGATTCTATTGAAACTTTAGGACAAAGATCCATGGGTCATATTTGACATGTACGAGTCAACCCTGGCTCAATCCGAGGCGCAGTGTGACCAGTACCACTCAAAGTGTCTAACGTTTCTTTGAAATGAACACCAGTTTAAGTTAAAACAACAACTGACATACCGAAAAACAACCAAACGCATTCAGATTCTGTTGAAACTGTAGGAAAACGATCAATGGGGCATATGTGACGTGTACGAGTCAACCTTGCCTCAATCAGAGGGCCAGTGTGGCCGGGTACCAGTCAAAGTGTCTTTCTTTTGTTTAAAATGGATGCGCTTTTAAGTAAAATAAACGACATACAGAAAACCGACCAAACACTTTCGGATTCTGTTGAAACTTTAAGAAAATGATTTATGGGTCATTTGTGACGTGTACGAGTCAACCCCATCTCAATCCGAGGATCGGTGTGGCCGACACCACTCAAAGTGTCTAACTTTTATTTGAAATGGACAGGATTTTAAGTGAAAATAACAACTTGCATACGGAAAACCGACCAAACGCATTCAGATTCTATTGAAACTTTAGGAAAATGATACATGGGTCATATGTGACTTGTACGAGTCAACCTCGCCTCAATCCAAGGGCCGGTGTGGCAGGGACCACTCAAAGTTTGTCACTTTTCTTTGAATTGGACAACAGTTTAAGTTAAAACAACAACTGACATACAGAAAATGGACCAAAGGCATTCAGAAACTATTTATACTTCAGGACATGTATCCATGGGTAATATGTGACTTGTACGAGTCAACCCCGCCTCAATCCGAGGGATGGTGTGGCCGGGACCACTCAATGTGTCTTTCTTTTGATTAAAATGTATGCGCTTTTAAGTAAAAAAAAACACATACGGAAAACTGACCAAACACATTCAGATACTGTTGATACTTTAGGACATGTATCCATTGGTCATTTGTGATGTGTATGAGTGAACCCTGCCTCAATCTGAGGTGCGGTGTGGCCGACACCACTCAAAGTGTTTTTCTTTTTTTTTTAAAATGGATGCGCTTTTAAGTAAAAAAAACGACATATGGAAAACCGACAAAACGCTTTCGGATTCTATTGAAACTTTAGGACAATAATCCATGGGTCATTTGTGACGTGTACGAGTCAACCTAGCCTCAATCCGAGGCGTGGTGTGGTCAGCACCACTCAAAGTGTTTCACTTTTCTTTGAAATGGAAAACAGTTTAAGTTAAAACAACAACTGACATACGGAAAATAGACTAAAGGCATTCAGATATTATTGATACATTAGGACATGTATCCATGGGTCATTTGTGATGTGTACGAGTCAACTCCGCCTCAATCTGAGGCATGGTGTGGACGACACCACTCAATGTCTCTCTTTTGTTTCAAAAGGAAATCATTTTAAGTGAATACAACTGAAATTTACACTCATCAATGACTCTTTTTCATGAGTTTGGTAGTTTCAATCATGGGGTCATAAGTGACGAGACTCCTATGAAAATATCTTTTCACCATATATTATAAACAATACAAGTTCAATGAAAAATTCATCACAAATCATTACATACCCAAACCTAGTATCACAAATAAAATGGGATTTGAGTCAATTTGAATGTCTTATTCAACTCTAATAGATATTTATCAAACTATTCTGCCTATTAGAATTTGATGGGTGAGGTGAATTACCACCGGATGATTGTTGCAAATGTGTTTTTTGGGCTATTTTAGGTGTTTTTTATACTGTTTGAAGTCTGTATGTGGCTTTTGTGATATTTTTTATGTAGCTGTATAGTGGAGGGTATACCAGAGGCCTATTGTGCACTGTTTTTTTATGCAGGTGTAGCTTCTGGGGGGGCTTCTGGGCGCTGCTGTGCAGCAGTTTTGGGAAACTCTTTACCAACGGTTTAGAACCGTTGGTAAATTGTTTTCCAGAATTCTCGAGCACCCATACCAACTGTTTAAATGAAACCGTTGGTAAAGGGCTTTCCCCACGCCTTATTGGCCAACGGTTTGGAAAACCGTTGGTATACCCTATACCAACGATTTTCCAGCCTATAGCAACGGTTATAAATCGTTGGTATAGCCTACTTTTCCAGTAGTGACACAAATGTAAAGAAAATTGAGGTAGATGAGTGGTCAATCACGCTTGCTAATTTTTCTAATTGTTTTTAGTTGTCTCCTAATTGTTTTATTTTTAATTGTTTCCTAATTATATTTAATTGTTTATTTTCAATTGTTTCCTAATTATTTTCAATTTTGTATTTTTAATTGTTTGCAAATTATTTTTAATTGTTTCCTAATTATTTTTAATTGTTTCCTAATTATTTTAAATTTTTTCCTAATTATTTTATTTTAAATTTTTTCCTAATTATTTTATTTTTAATTGTTTTCTAATTATTTTATTTTTAATTGTTTCCTAATTATTTTATTTTTAATTGTTTCATAATTATTTTATTTTTAATTGTTTCCTAATTATTTTATTTTTAATTATTTTCTAAATATTTTATTTTTAATTTTTTCTTAATTATTTTATTTTTAATTGTTTCCTAATTATTTTATTTTTAATTTTTTCCTAATTATTTTATTTTTAATTATTTCTTAATTATTTGTAATTGTTTCCTAAATATTTTTAATTGTTTACTAATAATTTTAATAGTTTCCTAATTATTTTTAATTGTTTCCTAATTATTTTATTTTTAATTATTTATTTTTAATTGTTTGCTAATTATTTTTAATTATTTATTTTAATTGTTTCCTAATTTTATTAATTGTTTATTTTTAATTGTTTCCTAATTATTTTTAGTTGTTTCTTAATTATTTTTATTTGTTTTCTAATTATTTTTAATTGTTTACTAATATTTTTAATTTTTTTTTAATTATTTTTAATTGTTTCCTAATTATTTTTAATTTTTTCCTAATTATTTTTATTAGTTTCCTAATTATTTTTAATTGTTTCCTAATTATTTTAATTGTTTCCTAATTATTTTTAATTGTTTCCTAATTATTTTTAGTTGTTCTCTAATTATTTTAATTGTTTCCTAATTATTTTAATTATTTTAATTATTTCTAATCAATTAAATCTAATTATTTCCTAATTATTTGATAATTATTTTAATTAAATCTAATTAAATCAAATTATTTCTTAATTATTTGATAATTATTTAATTATTTCTAATTAAATATAACTATTTATAATTATTTCTAATTAAATATATTTATTTCTAATTATTACCAAAACATCCTCCAGGAGTGTCGAACCAAGAGTGCAGCAAGGCCCGTTGTCGTGTACAAGGTTACCATGAGTCAAGCTCGAAACACCTTGTCAGAGTTTTCACTTCTAGGTACATCTGTGCTAGAGCCGCCTCTACTTATTCATATCCAGACAAGGATTATTTGGTATAACCACTTAATCTAATTATACTATATAGCTATTAATCATTTTATTAAAAAAAAATTAAAAATTAAAATTAAAAATAAAATTTACAATTAAAAATAATTTAACAATTAAAAATAATTTAGCAATTAAAAATAATTTAGAAAATAAAAAAAATATAAATAACTTCGATATATTGAACCAATTTACGCCTCTTAACTTCTTCTCTCCTCTTTTAGAAAGAAAAAATTAAAATGAAAGAAATTTTCTACTTAGAACTGGAAGTTAAAGAGAGAGAGAGGAAGACAAATCTGAATGATTTGAAAAAAAATGGGTGGGGGTATATATAGGTTAGATTATTTGCGACGGGATCGCGTCGCAAATACCTTCGCCCGCATTAATTACGGGCAGCAGTTAAAAGGGTTTTTGCGATGGGCCCGTCGGAAATAGCTGCCTGCCGACATACTATTAGGGATGGGCGGATATCCCCATCTCAAATTCCAATTTACCGCCACCGGTGTTGGCGACGATCCCCGTCTCAAATACCTTCACCCACATTCATTACGGGCAGCGGTTAAAAGGGCTTTTGCGACGGACCCATCACAAATAGCTGCCTGCCGACATACCATTCGCGACGGGCGGATATTCCCGTCAAAAAATCCTATTTACCACCACCGGTATTGGTGATGAGACCCATCGCAAATAACACCTGCTGAATATTTTTTTGCGACGGGACAATTACCCATCGCAAATACTATTTACCACCGTCGAGCAGTTGCGATGGGTAGAAGGCGACCGTCGCAAATATGCTTCCCGTGTTTTGGCGCGCAAACCGTGCCATATCTATTGCGACAGGTCCTGTATTACCGTTGCAAATAACTAACAATTTGTGACGGGAATATATTCCCATCGCAAATGCGATTTTCGTCTGAGTTTTTCTGACAGGAATATAGCCCATCGCAAATACCCCATCGCAATAATCGATTTTTCCCAGAGTGGTAGTTTATAGGACATGAATCATAAGGTAATAAAAGAACATGACTAATGAGATAATGACATTTGAATAATACATAAAAGTTTGGCATTCACATAATCATATAAAATCATATCTATAGTAGTCAAGGCCCACTACCAAGGCTATCATAGTGGAATAGTTTCACTCTTAAAACCATCATAGTAATAAAGGTTCACGCCCAAGACTATCATAAAGGAAAAAGTCACTTATTGAACCATGTTCACTCCCCATTCAAGTTCTATATATATCAGGATATATAAATCTTTACCCATTTTATTTTATGGAGATATTGTTCCCGCCCATCAAATAATAAAAATCATAGTTATTTGTGACACAATATCGTAAAACATACATCATATCATAGCTGATGAAATGAAATAGGTTTCAAAAACATTTTATCATATCATAACATGTGGAAAACAAACAAGTTTCATAATCATTTCATCTTTTCACCATATCATAATCTTTCAAAAGAAGTGGGTAGTAGAAGAATTTCCTCATGGAATAACCCATAAATGAGAAAAATGTTTCATAAACATTATTCCGAAATTAAAATAAATCATTCTGAGAAAGAATATGAATTCTATAATTTGATCATATATCCATTAAAGAATATATAACATCAAATTATGTCATCATAGATGGGAAATTATTTTGAAAATACTTTGGAAATTTTCTTAAGGAAAATATATTTTCATTGAAAATAAAATTTTAAAACTAAAAATTCATCAAAAATTTGTTAAATAATTTAATTTTAAAATAAAATTTCAAGATTATAAAGGACTCTCTTAAAATTACATAAATCATTCCTTGAGGAAAATAATCTTTCTGATTTGAAAAATACATTTTAAAACATTTTTTTGAAAATTATTATTTTTAAATAAGCTCGAAAAATTAAAATGGAATCTTTAAAAATCATTTAAAACAGTTCATGATGAAAATATTCATTCCTATTTCAAAAACAATTTTTAAAATATAATTTTTTTGAAAATCATTTATTTAAAAATAATATTGAAAACTTTTAAAGAAAGCATTAAAAATAATTTCAAATAATTCTCGAGGAAAGTATCCTCTGAAAATTGATTTTTTTATAAACATAATTTTTTTAAAGATCCTTTTATTTAAAAACAATGTTGAGAAATTATAAATTAATCTTTAAAAAAATAATTAAAATGATGGTGAGAAATTTTTTTCATGCTCTAAAATTTAAAAAAAATATTCTTTTCACATTTGTAGTAAAAGCTAAAAATCCATTATTGGGATAATGACATAGATATTCCATTCAAAACATTTTGTAAAAAAATATCTAACAAATCATTTTATGAATTTCAAAATCATTTTTTAAAATAATCTTAAAAACATAGTTTTAGAAGAAAAAGGGTTTTTGACTGAAGTGATAAATTAAGAAATTTTTTCTTAAAAAAATTATTTTTAAATCATGATTATATATAGAGATGAAAATGAATGGAAAAAATGATTTGTTATTAAATAAATATAAGAGAATAAAATTAATGAGTTTTTTTAGATTTGGACCATAATATTTCATCATTGTAATTATAATCATAAACAATCCTCACAAACTATGAAATTAAATCATAAGACTCTTACCATTTTAGTAAATTAGAATCGTAAACACCATGAAAGAATAATGTTAATTAAAACTTATAATACTAATATAATTAATAAATTCATGATATTAAAATTCAAAGGGGATGTATATACACCTCATAAAAGAAGATAGGTTTCTAACATTACATATGTCTCTAAGAAGGAAAACTGAGTCAAAATTCGTTAATACATTGGTAACTTTTGAACTTTAATCCACAGGAAAGAGAGATCATTATATGAATATTAAAATAAACCTGATTTTCAGGAGATTAATCATAAAATACATTCATGGGAAATATGTAAGACACATAAAAGATATAGGTGGGGAATATGGCATTTGTCTCACAAAAAATAAAACTGAGATAGAAATCTCTTACCTTAAGTCTCGACATACTTCATACATGTTCAAACATACATTATAATAAATATAACTTTATTATAAAAATATTTTATAATTATATTTATATATATCATATCATATATTATTTTCTCATGACATTTTATTACTTTTTTATTAAAAATTTCGTATTAAAGTCACATTTTAGGAAATAATTGAATTGTTTTTTATTTACATTTTTATTTTTGTTTTTTATAATATTACATTGATCATAATTATATAATTTAAATAATGTTAAGACAATTTAAATATCTTATATATTCATTATATATTATTTTAGAGTAATTAATAAGATTTATAGATAGAAAATAAAACATGTCGTTCATGGAGACGGTAGGTTGTACATACACATAAATGATATTTCTATTTTATCAAATAAATGATATAAATAAAGGTAATTAATATAATACTTTTAAAATTAATTTTTATATTATATATGTTACATATATTCATTAAAACCATCCTTATTACCTTCCATGTAATGCGTGAAAAAATAATATCACTTTGTGAGACGTTAGTCTACCATACCCACCAACAACGTTAGCATATTTCCACAAAATAAAAAGTAAGAATTTACATGTGATATAATTATTAAAGAAGAATATTAATATCATAAGTATCATATATAGAAAATAAATCCATCAATATATCTAATCATGATATGTGGTGATGGAAAATGAATAACATCAGTTCACGAAGTGGTAATCTTTTGAACACAAGAATTATGATTTCGTAAACCATTTAATGGAATAGGAGAATGATATAGGTTATTAACCTAAAAAAGCAACATATAAGAATATATAAAATATTTAGGTTATTTTATCAGTATTTTTTAATAATAATTGAAGTATGTGGATGAAGAAATAAAATAAAACGCTTGATTCGCGACATTACCCCTTTTTGAGACAACTTATTTTGGTTCGCACCAAAAAGATTATTTGGTAGTCTTTATGACTATAATAGGACATATAGTATGAGATTAGGGATATAAGTATGGTATTTTGGAAGTTCGTGGATGAACCAATGTGTTTTTAAAGTGTTAATATTAGAGGATATTGGGTGGAATTCTATAAGTGAGGTTAGTGGAACACATGTATGTTTTGAAAAAATGGTGTACCCATGTTTTTTCCATGGAAAAAGAATCCAAAACGGGACATTATAAAACATGGAAGATAGAAGTTTGAAATATTTATATAATTTTGGTTTTGAACATGTTTTATTTCATTATTTACCATTATCTTTTTAGTTTAATCCTTTTAGTAAACTCATTTTTACCTTAACCACAATAAGTATTTTTTTTTACTATTTTTCTTATTTATTTTAGTCAAAAAATATTTTGACATTATTAGATAATATAAATTATTATGATTAAAAATATGGAATCAAATTTTCTAAATTTTATTCATATTAGTGGAGATTTTAATTTTAAAAATTAAACCCGCAGACATGATGTGAAAGTGAGTTTTTAAAAAGGAAAATGATCAAAAGATTAAAAATATTTTATATCAAAATTCAAGATGAAAATGTTTCAAATTAAATAAATTATATTTATTGATATTTAAGTGAAGTAATTTAACTTTTAAACCCATTTTAAAATAAAATTTAACCTTATAAATTATTTCAACATAAAGGTAGTTTTCAATAAAAAACCAGTATTTTTCACTATTCATTGATAAATTAATGTATTCAAAAAAATAAAAAAAAACCTAAAATAATTTTTTAAAAAATAAATAAAATATTAATATTATTTTTTAAATTTTTTTCTAAATTTCTGAAAAATTAATTTTAATATAGGTTTGCAAAAAGCGACAAAAATGATTTTTAGAAAAAATACAGTTTTACCAGTAAAATTGAATTTATTCTTATATATAGTCTATAAAACACATAAGATGAATATTATAAATTTAATTGAATATGTAATATAAAAATTTCATTAAAATCATTCACAAAAAATTATTTGTTTAATTTATTTTATTAAAACATTTTTTTTTGTGAATAAAAATATTTTTTCATAGAAAATATTTCCTTTATTTCTAAATATTTTTTATTTTAATTTATAATTAATCTGTCACCAATAAATTCTTATTATATAAATTTTTAAACCATGTATTTTCATAATTTTTTTAATCTTATTCATACCTTTCATTCCGTCAGCTAGGTGATAACTATCATATTAAATAATAATATTTATGCTATGTTTCATTTAAACTCTCTATTACATGTATCACAAGTTACAATTAGTATTGTGTGTAATGAAAAATAAACTTAGTGTTCCATGTAACAAAAGAAAAACTCATTGATTCATGTAACAAAATTTAGCCTCAATGTTTCATGTAACAAAAAATATCAAAAAGATTAAATATATTTAAAAACAATAATTCAAAAAATCTTATGGTGTTATATTCATCACCTTTATAAAAACTTCTTCCTAAAAAGTTTGAACTTTTTCTTTGTAAAAAATGGTTTAAAATTTTAAATTACCTTTTTAGAAAACCCATATCATTAAAAATGGTTTATAAAACATCCACTTAAAAATTGATAAAGGTATGTGGAAATGTTCTCTGGAATAACACTTACTAGTTTTTCAAAATAGGATACCATAGGTGGAATGTGAATATCTAAACATGCAATAAAAGTGTAATGTCATATAATGATAGGGAGTGACATATATCATTGAACGAAATAATGTTAATGATCATGTGGAAATCAAAAACCAAAAAACCCCAAACCGAAGAGGTGTAAAAATTTCATCGATATCATTATAAATGATTGTAATATCACAACATTTTATTCAAGAATAGTTTCCTAAAGATGGTTAACTTTCATGAGAAGATATACTTTTTTGAGATCATTCATATTCAAAATAAAAATTTCATTATTTGTTTGTGCTTTGATCAATTTCACTTCATCTTCTACTCTAAGAAATTAAGATGAATTTTTTATACCTGAATCACTAACACACCACAAGATCTATAATAGAATGATAAGTCATCCCTTAAATAACTAATTATTATAAAAAATAAAATTTATACAATAGGTTATCAAATATTCATAAATAATCATATGTTTAAAAAATAAATTATTCTCTAAAATATCAACCAAATTTTAAATTAAACCATTCCATTAATGGTTAACCATATAACCCTTAAAAAATTAAAACTTTATAAATATGTTTACTATATTTCTCAAAATTAACATAACACTAATCCCTTGAATATCATAAAGTATCTCTTGATTTTCACATACCAAATATGTTAATACCTAAGTAAAATATATTCTTGAATCGTGGGGACAATCAAAATTACCATAAAACCTTTATGAAAACATACATACTTCAACATTATTTGAATAAAAACTTGGATTATTGAACATATTCCATAAATAAAATAATATTACAAACTCCATCACTAATAACATTAACCAATTTTTCCACAAATCATTAATTAGTTCCAAGGCCATCAAAACTATCCAATTTACATTATTCATATAAATCATCTATTTGACCAAAAAAACACCATTTTCTCAACATAAGGAACATATTAAAAATTATCTTACTTAATAAAGATATCACCTTTCTATTAAATCACTTTTCAAGTTCATCAATACCATTCAAAATATTTTTTCAAACCCTTGAAGAAATAATTATACTGAAAAATCCTTATATATTTCATGATTCATATAAAAATATATTGAATTTCAATATATAAACACTTCAATCATCCAACTTGATTCTACAACCATTAACTAGGTTTCATTATCTTATTCATTAATACATATTTTATAAATTATTTTATATGAATCATGTATTAAAATTCATCAAGCTCAAGTTAATTATAATTATCATGTTTAACATAAAATTTACTATTATAACAACCCATACCATCACTACAAAAACCTGGTTTTATCCAGCACTAGGGATTTAACAATGCTATTATTAAATAACCTCATTTTCATCACTAAAAAAGCGTTTTAAAGTGGATATTTAAATACCCCCTATAGGCCACCTCAGTCTCTTTGGGCCACCTCATGGCCTACGGGCCACCTTAAGGATTTTAGGCCACCTAAAATTGTGCTAAATGGACCTAAAAGACTCTGTAAGTAGCAGACTATAGATGAGGATTTAGAGTAGGATCATTCACCAGAGAAAAAGATAATAGATTTGGAAGAAATAGAGGGTATGGAATTTCCATCTGGATCAACCTATGCATGCATGGGAAGCCTAGCCGAACAACCTTGAGAAGGCGGAGGGATAACATCACGATGTAGAAGCTGGGGAGGAGAAGTTCCATGTAATTATAGTATGGATATTTACTCTAATACCTACATATCATGTAATACATAATCCTATGGTCATTTTAAGGGTTCCCCCTCATCCCTTGAAAGGGGGATTATAAAAAAAAGGCCTTCAGGCTATTTGGGTAACGATGATCTTTAACAGTGCTTTTTAGAACTTTTAAGCAGGATCTTTAATAGTGCTAACAATGCATTGTTAAAGGAGGACCTTTATCAACAAATATTTTTAAAATATTTGATAAAGGCCTGCCCTTTATCATCGCTATTAAAAAATCACAGATAAATGAGGTTTTTCATAAGAATTGGTAAAAAAGAACTGATAGGGGGTTTTCAGTGCTTTTTTAGAAGCCCTGTTAAAGACCCCCCTTTATCAGTACTTTTTAGTAGCACATATAATGGTATAATTCAAAAAAATCATTTTATTAAAAATAATATATTAATATATATATATTGATAAAAATTTAATATATATATTTTTAAAAATGTTTTAGATAAGGTTAATAGACATTTACACTTAATATATAAGATATTTAGTGAAAATGGATTATAAAAGAAATTAATTAATAATATGATTGTTATTACCGAGTAATAGTCATTTAATAACAATTTAATGATTAAAAATCAAAAAACTAATAAAAGATCTAAAATATGTTGAAAACGTAACTCGAACTTCCAACGACTATAACTTTTGATCTGGGTGTCTGTTTGATCTTTACCATGCATCAAATCGAACCCTTTGACAATCTATGTACCACTAGTGATATAGGTAAACCTCTATCAATCTTTTCAATACCCAAAATGGCCCAAAAGGCCTCTAAAACAGAGTTTTTAGTCAAGTTACCCCAATTTTATTAACATTTAGTGTATTTTCAGCCTCATTTAAGTGGTATTATTGCTTTTTTTTGGTGGAGACTAAATTTATTTCCCAGCATTACATTCATATTGATATTATGGTTTTAAAATTTTATCATTTTTCAAAATATAATTTTATTTAAAATTTAATACATGCATAATTTTTTTATATTTACTTATAATAAATCACTCATATAAATATCTATATTAACATATTTATGTAAAAATGTATATTATAATATATGTAAATAAATAAATATTCTAAAAATGTATTTAAAACAATATCTAACCATTTTTTACATTATAGAAATATATTTATAATGTTTATTTAAAAATATGTGTGTGTATTAAAAGACTAAATATATATTTATATTATATTTAAATATATTTAAATAAATATAATATTTAATATTTTTAAATAAATATAAATATATATATACTGAACATATACATATATTTTATAAATGAGTTTAAAAATAATTGTGTAGATATATGAATAATTAAATACATAAATAAATAAATAAATATATTTGTCATTAAACAGACAAAAAAAACATGGCGTAGTGGTAATGGCATTCCATATTCGAACGAGAGGTTCAGGGTTGAAATCCTTATTGGCATTTATGATGTTGGAAATTCGCAAAGCACTGATAAAAGGTGTGTTGGGGGTGAAAAGCGCTGATAAAGGTGTGGGAGTACTTTTAAAGGTGTTGTCCAAGGGCTGATAAAGAAGTCAGTCTCATTGAGGTCTGAAAAAAATATAATTTTACCCCCTTTAATAGCATTTCCTTTATCAGTTCTAAAAAAGTGCTATTAAAGGCCCCCTTTGACAATGATAAAAATAGCACCACTAAAAGGGACCTTTAAAAGTGTTAAAAAAAAGCGATGTTAAAGGACCCTTTTAACATCAATTTTTTAGAGATGATAAAATCTTTGGGATTTCAACTGAGCTCTAATATTCAATGCCTTTTTAGCATAGATAAATGCCTATTCTAGCACTATAAAATTCATCTTTTCTAGTAGTTCTTTCATATTATATTTTTAGTCTCATAATTATCTTCAGTATAACCATTACTCATACAACCTCTCTGATTTTATTCATAATCCATCCCCTCAAGACATTGACATTCATAATTCCCATACGTTCTATATTTGAATCATTCAGTCATTAATGATATCATTGGAGACCATTATTTTTATCCATTTCATTAGCCAAACATTTCGTTTTTACTCTAAAAAACACGTATTGTATCCCTTTACAAACTCAAAATATCTTCCCATTCTTCTAAGACATCCACTAGGGAGCTTCTTCCCACATTCTTGGAATATATGAAACTGAATCTTCTTTTTTCTATGGTCTCCAACACCCAAACTCTCAATATACTCTATCTTTTTATTCTTTGGGGATTTTGAGAGATGGTTATGGTGATTTTGATTAATCATATATCATGGTAACTGATTTAGAATAATCATAATATCATTCACTCTATTTTTCATCCCATTTAAATTCTCATCAACACATTATCTATCACACCCAAAATTGATCCAGTTCCTTCTGGATCTCATAAATGACTAAAATCAAAAACTATACTGTGAGCAATAACAATCATAGCGATGAACCACATAATAACTAGAATTCACTTATAGGATGTATAAATCATTACACATTCTTTATTAAACTATGACACAATAGGTTTATCCTAGGTCATTCATGGAAATTATATGAATCCTTCATGATGGTTCATAATGATTTTTTGAATTTCCAAAGCATATCCACTAGGAGTGTCAAACTATGTGTGTAAGGAGGCCCATTTTCATGAATAATGTGATGATCGATTCTAGCTCAATGCACCCTTTTTAGAGTTATTATCCGTAGGTACCTCTGTACCATATCAATATCCACTTATAGTATATATACAAGGATATAATTTCTTAGAAACAACTCACTCTATACATTTACAAAATTACAATACATTTTCCTATACTTTGACTTATCTTTAAAATTATTATTAGATATGTCCCTATACATATCCTTAGAAATATCCATATGGATGTCATTAAAGTTTTATCATCATATTTTCTAATTATTAACTAAAAATTTTCCCTAATACCAATAATGTTGACCTAGTATTTTTACACATGGATTATACACCTTTTTAGAAGAATATTCAATACATCAAACAAATACATGGATTAGGACCATAAAAGTATTATGACTTTGAATAGTCGACAAAAAAATTTTATCTATTGAAAAATATTTAATATATCCCACAAATATTTTCCACATCAGTAATCTTCACAAACATACCCTACTTTAAAACTTTATTCATAATCTGGGGAAAGGAAACATAAGAAAGGTTGAGATTATATGCTCAGTAAGGGTAAGAAAATGAGGTATGAATGATCACATAAGCCTGAAATAAGAATAAGGGTATGAGAAGATGATCAGAACATATTAAAACCATACCGAACATATCAAATATCAAAATATTTAGTCATTTCATAAATATTTGCAGTTCATAATCTACAAATCATAATGAAATCAAAGAACATAATCTAGTAGAGAATTACATTAGTATAAGAGATATAATTGTGGCATACACATAAGCATATAAAATAATTTTTATTATAGTAAAGACTCACTTACAAAGAGATTATAGTTTAATGGTTTCACTCTCAAACTATCATAGTAGTTAAGGTTCACTCCCAAGACCATCAGAATAGATAAATTCCTTTACAGATCTATGTTAACTCCTAGTACTGATCATTTCAATCTCATGAGATATAAATAATTACCCATTACATTATAAGAATATGTATTTCTCACCCATAATATAATGAAAATCCAAATTCTATGTCCCATAGGATTATAAAACATACCTCATATCATAACCCATGAAATTAAATCTGCTTAATAAAAATTTCATCATATCATATCTTGGGGAAAAGTGATAGGTTTCATAATAATTTCCTCATATCATAACCCATGAAAAGAATTTTGTTTAATATTTATTTCCTCATGGTATGATCTGTGGAAGATAAATAGGTTTCATGAACATCATGACATCATAAATATAAATCATTCAGAGAATTATTATGAATGGTATATTTGGATTATATTCCCTATTAGGAGATATATAACATCAATGGATGTCATATTAGATGAAAAATTATTTTTAGAATACACATGGAACATTTCCGGAGGAAAATAAATTTTCTTTGAAAATAAATTTTTGAAACTAAAATATCATGAATCATTTTGAAAATAATTTTCATTGAGATTAAACATTGAAAATTATAAAGAAATATTTAGAAATCATTTAAAAAATTTCATGAGGAAAATATCATTCGCACTTGAAATTTTTTTAATACATAAAACATATCAAAAATAATTTTTTAAAAATAATCTTGTTGATTTATAAAGAATTATTTAAAAACCATTTAAAATATTTCAATAGGAAATTATCCTTTCTTCATTTAAAAAAAACATTTTAAAACAATACTGTTTTTGAAAATTATATAATTTTAAAATAACATTTAAAACTTATGAAGGAATATTTATTAATTATTTAAAACATTTATTGAGGAATGTATAATTTAAAATTTGATAAATAATTTTTGAAACACAAAAAAATTTGAAAAATATTTTATTTGAAAACAACATTGAAAACTTATACTCGGATATTCAATGAAAATAATGGTCATGACTGTGGGAAATTCCATTCTCGTCATACATATTAAAATATACTTTCCGTTCAAATTTTTAGTAAAATACTATTGGGAATTGTTTTAAAAATGGAACGAATATTACTTTCAAAAAAATGTAAAAAAATATGACTTTATTAAATCATTTTAATAATTTTAAAAAAACTTTTAAGTCATTTTTAGAAAACATTATTTTGGAAGGAAAAGTGTTTTTGATTGAAGAGATAAATAAAGATACTTTTTTATAAAATATTTGTGTTGAACTATTGGGTACATAAATAGAGGAAAATGAGGGAAAAAATTTATTCTCATGTAAAAAAAGTAGATAAAAAAATTCATTAGTTTCTTTAGTGGAAGATCATATGATTTCATCATTGGAATCATAATCATAAATAATCATGGTAAATGATAATATTTTAACATAAAGCTCTTACCACATTGATAAATATAATCATAAGACCCAATAAATAATAATGGTAATTGAAACTTGGAATATCAGGAGAATAAATAAATTTATGATCGTACATGTAAAATGGGTTGTATATACACCTAATAAAAGAAAATAGGTGCATAACATAACATATGTCTCAACGACGGAAAATTGAGATAAAAATATATTACCTCTTTAGTAACTTATGAACCATAAACCCCATGAAATAGAGATACAAAAATGGATATGTAAATAAGAATAATTTTTAGGATTCTAATCATAAAATACATTAAAGGGTCGTATATAAACTGCATAAACGAAATAGATGGAGAATGTAACATTTTTAGTACAAAAAAATAAAAAAGAGACAAGAATACATTATCCTAAATATATACTTCATTTGTACATGTTAAAACCAACTATATGATAAATATAAATTTATTATAAATAAATTAAAAAAACACACTTATATATATCAAGAAATATATCATTTTTATGACAGTTTATTACCCATTTGTTAACTACTCTATGGTAGTGTAATATTTCGAGTAATAACTACTTAGTTTTTGGTGTATGTTTTGATTTAATATTTTTTTCCACTTGAATTGATAATTATTAAATAATATATATATTTTTCAAAATTATATAAATAATATATATATTCCTTATATATGTTTTTATAGTAATACATAAGATTTAAAGATAGAAAATGAAATACACCATTCATTGAGATCGTATGTCATACGTACGCATGAAATTTGATTCCATTTTATAAAAATATTGATAGAAAGAAATAGAAATAATATGTTACCATTACATAATCATTTTTATGACACATATATCAAATACCTTCATTAAATCTATAATTATTACCTTCTATGTAAATTATGAATGAATCACATTGCTTTACGAGGTGGTAGTATGCATTATACATGAACGATGTTATCGTATTTCAAAAAAAATGTGATATAATTATCAATGAATAATAATAATATAATAAATATAATATATAAACAATAAATCAATCATTATATGAAACTTTTATAGGTTATGATAGAAAATGAAGAACATCGGTTTATGAGGCTGTAGTCTTCCATACACATGATTGACGACTTCGTAACCCATTTGATGGATGAGGGGAAATATTTTTTTTATTAATTTAAAATAATAATATATAAGTAAATTTCAGACACTTATTTGATTATTTCATCTTTTATTAATAATAATTGACGGAGGTTGATAAAGAAATAAAATAAGACACTTCATTTGGGATGCTACCTCTTCTTTAGAAAACTTTTTTTGGTTATCACCAAAAAGATAATTAGGTTGTATTTCTAACCAAAATAATTATTATAAGATTGGAGGAGGTAACTAGATAACTTATTTGGTTTGGTATTGGTTGAACTAATTTTTTTTAATGTTTGAAGTGGAGAGGAGAGGGGTGGCTTTTATAAGCGAGGTGTGTGGCATACATGAAAAAATTAAAAAGAAAAAGGTGTACCCATGTTTTTTAAATTCAAAAGGAATAAAAAATGGAATATTATATAACCTATAATATATAATGTAAAAATATTTCTAAAAAATGTGTTTTCAACAATTTTTGTGTTATTTTTATCCCTTATCTTTTTAGTTTAACCTCTATGGGAAACCAATTTATAGCTTAACCATGGTAAATAAATTTTACAATTTTTACAATTTATTATAATAAAAAAATAAATTTAACTGAATATATAATATAAATTATTATTATTACAAATATGGAATCCATTTTTAAAAATTATAATCACATTAGTGGAATAATTTAACGTGAATATTAATCCTATATTCATAATGAGAAAGTGGGTTTTCATAGAGAAACTTTTTCGAAATTTAAATAAAATTAAATAAAAATTATATATAAAAATTATTTTAATGAACTAAATTAGACTAATTGATATATTATTGAAGTAATTTTACTTTTATTCCAATTTTTGAACAAAAATGAAACATTTAAATTCTTTAGAGAAAAATAATGTTTTTAATAAAGACCTATATTTTTCACTATTCATCAAATATTTTGTCTCTTCAAAAATATCCAAAATATTCACCTTAGGATAATTTTTATGTTATTAAACCAAAAATAATGTTTAGTTTATCCAATTTTTATCTAAATTCGTAAAAAAATATTTTTAAAATTAGTTTTTAAAGGGGAACAATTCTACTTTTTATGAAAAAATTACAAGTTTTAAATGTAAAATTGGATTAATTATTATCTATTATCTTGAAAACACATAAGTTGAATGTTAAAATTTTAATTGAATATATAATATATAAATTTAATTAAAATCATTCAATATAAGTGATTTGTTTAATTTATTTAGGGATAACACCAATAAGTTCATAAAAATAATTTTTCAACTTTTTTTCTTTATTTCCGAATAGTTTTTATTTTAATTTATAATTAATTGATCTCAAAATAAATATTTTTTTATAAATTTTTAGACCATATGTTTTCATAATTTATTTATTCCTATCTATATCTGCTATTACAGTGGCTAGAAGATAATTATCATATTAAATAATAATATTTTAATTGTATGTTATGTTTCTTTTAAACTAAGGGTTATGTGTTTCACAAGTTACAATCCTTATAGTATTTAGTGAAATCTAAAATTAGTGTTTCATCTAACTCATGATAAACCCAATGTTTCATATAACACAAGCTAAACTCAGTCTTGTATGTAATGAAAATATAGAAATGATAAAATGTATTTGAAAAAAATATAATTCAAAAAAATCTCACGGTGTTACATTATTTTGTGGTGGAATGATAATGTTCAAGAACATAGTAAATATCTAATAAATTTCATAATTAAAGAATTAACTATTTGATTAATCTCATAGACTATCATTCTTTATTTAGCCTTGAAATATGAATATATATAGAGATCTGAGAAGGTATTTCTAGTGGGATAACATGAAAAAAAGGATATTGTAGAGTATGTATTTTGAGACTTATATTTTCAGTAAGTTAAGGACAAGAGAAATAATTATAAGGGTTTTCTTCAATCATTACCCATACTATAAGGAATATGTGAAATCATCCCCATGAATTTTATCACTAAACTCCATAAAACATTTAATGACTATAATGCTATTTGGATTGTAGTCAGTCACCCTATAAATTCACAACATTTCATTGCTATCAAAAAATATTTCTCTCTTGATAAATTTATGAGGTTATATATTAATAAAGTGGTAAGGTTTCATGGAGTACCACATTTTATTATATATGATCAATATATGAGTTTTACCTAGATGTTCTAGATAGGTCTTCTGTAAGCTCTGGATGTATAATTTTTTCTAGTACAACCTATCATCCTCATACATATGATTAGATTTATAGAACCATTAAATCCTTGGAGGATAGAATACGATATATTTCTCTAGATTTCAAAGGTGTTTGGTCTGAAAACCCTTCTCTTATTGAATTCCCTTATGAATTTAACTTTTACGTGATCATTCAAATGGATCCTTATAGATCACTCCTTGGAAGGAAGTGAAAAACTCTAATGTATTGGGATGAAGTTGGAGAAAAAATCTATTAGGACGTAGCCTAGATGAGGAAATGATAGATAAGTTTGTCGCAATTCCGCAGCACATCAAGGCATCTTAGAGTCGAGAAAAGAGTTACGCTGACAATCGTTAACATGATCTCGAATTTAATATTATTAAGAAAGAGTTCTTAATAATTTATTTACGGAATATGGTTATAAGATTCATAAAGAATAAAAAATTATACCTAATGTATATTAGACCCTTCAAGATTCTTGATCAAGTAGGGATGATAGATTGTAACTTATCACATCCACTAATCCTCTCTCAAGCTCACAATTTATTCCATTTATCTATTTTGAGGGTGTATGTAGACACCTATGTTTTTCATTATAATACTTTAAAATATTTATAAATATACTTAAAAAGTTTTTTTCTAAGACAAAGTGTGATTCAGAGGCCTGGTGTGCCCAAATTTAAGTTTATAAAAATATTAAATATAGGGTTAATTAAGAAAAAATGGTATAACTATTAAATAGTAGATCAGATTGGAAATATTAGACCGTGTTTAGGTTTGGAATGTAGTGTTTTTCCTAGGAATGAGGGAAAATAAGTCAGTGTGGGATGTTTGAATACTTCACTCATTGGCGGTATGTTTAAGTGGAAAAATTAATTAATTAATTAATTACACTTAACCTAATAAAGGGATATAAATGTATGGTTAGGGATAATACTCCATGGTAGACTCATAACTCTTCCAGTACTGGTGAAAATATTCTCCTCCTCTGGAAAATCTCTCTGGTGAATGACAAACCTCTGGATCGAAGAGAATCGAAGTGCAACGAACACAATGACTTCTACTAATCATTTTTTGCCACATTATTCACTAAAGATCAGTCCAAAATAGTGGTAGGACTCATTATAGGCGTTTTTTAATTTATAATTAAATGATTTACAAGATCTATATTCTTCCTTGGATATTTGAATTTGAAAACATTTTCATGTTCCCAGGTATTTAAAATTAATTATTTTCCTATTTGTTCATCTATCCTCGTTGACTCATTCTTGATCATCGACCATGAATGATTATCAGGTGATGTTTAAATATTTTATTTTGTATTTTTCCCCCATTTTCTTCCTCTTCTTGACCGGTTCGATGCCTGCGGTACTAGATCAACATTTTCAGGAGGCACCAAGCCCGATCAAGCCCTTGAATTAGTTACGTTTTCATGAGCAGAGTTCATATTGATGAAGAAACTACAGATCTAAGAGGATTGAGAGTTTTGGTAGATCTATTTGATGAACATATCCTTAGGAATCAACTGCGGATGATTTAGGATGTATAGCGGTGTGCTGGAACACACAACTCAGTCGAAGATCAGTTTCCTTCCACTGGAGGGCTGAAAATAGTAGATCCGAACTAGGTTAAAATTTCATGGGTAGATTGGAGGCAAGATATGTAGAAAAATTGGATGAAACAACAAAATATACCATGTGGGTCACAAATATGGATATCTAACAAAAAAAACTCTCCAATATGGCTGGGTAGTAGAGTTCCCTAATGATTTAACCAAGTATATCCTACAGGCAGACTGGGTAGTGGAATTCCTCGATGAAAGTATCAGACATTTATTATATTTTAGTTCTATGTAGTGGAGTTTCCCTGACAACACCTTTCCATGCATTTACCCTCTAGAAGAGCTGGTCAGTGGAGTCCCCTGAATGACTATTAGAGATTGTAGCTCTTGAAAGTTCTACATGGTGACAAGACATGTTTTGACTTATCATTGGACTCACGAGGAAGAGATATGGTTTCCCCATCGATATGTGTTCTTATGAAGTGATCGAAAACCGCGTAGGCAAGTTAGTAGCACTTAAGTAGATAGTATCAAGTTACAGTGATTGTGTCCCTTAGAATTAAGTCTTCAGGGATGACACATGATGTGTTACACGTTTTAGATGGATTCCTTTTGGAACTATTAGCCACACTTTTTATTGGGAGGACTTTTGAGATGGAGATCCCATTACTCTATCATTTAGGATTTTTGAGTAAACATATACACACACACACACACAGATATATATATATATATATATATATATATATATATCCTTCTTCGATACCCACTCATTGGGTTTTGGTTACTATCTTACCAGGAGAGGTGAAGATGTGCGGGGTATACGACATGCTTTCTAGGTCAAGCTTCTCATGGTTGGATGAGTATACTCTATAGATATAGGTAGGGGAGACTCGACAAGAAGTTCATCTTCTCACCCTATCAAGGTCCTTTTGTTTGGATGAGTTTACTTTCACTCTCTTGTTTGGTTGATCATTAATCATTTACTATACATTGTCATATCCATTTATTTCCCCTTTAGTTTTATCTATTACTACTCTGCCATCACCTCTTTCAGGATATTCTACTGGGTCTGTATATACTCACCCCTGCATGAGATTTTCCCATAGGAGTCATGTCTTTTGTAGATGATGGACAGGTCGACTGTGAATTTAGAGGAGCTTAGAGTTTCTGGGTGTTTGGACCACATATAGTGTTCGTAGCTTGGGATGTAGGATATGGGCTCTCTCACCTATTTAACTTTTTTTTTTCTAGTTTTAGTTAGGTTGGGACACTTTTTGGTTGGGAATGTATTTTTTCCCTTTACTTTTTCATATACACTACCGTACTTTTGTACAGTTTAGATGTTCATGGATGTTTGGTTTAATTTATAGCAATGTTTCATCTTTTACTCTTTCCCTATTAAATTTTTCATTAAGTTGGTAGTGTGCATGTAAAATTATTATTAGGAAAAGGGCTCCTTGATTTATTTGTTCATTCGGTGCTTCTCGCCACCCCAGGTCTTTGGAGGAGGGCTTGGGGTAGTTGTGGCTTGAGGCACAGTTTGGGTCGGGTTGTGATAGATTGGTATCAGATCAAGTTAATTCCATGGGATGTTATTTGGAGGGTTAGCCTTATGAGGATTGGTTTGTTTTAAGGAAACCATGTCAATGTGTATAGAGTGTGTCTATCAAGCTAGGAAGTCCAGTGATGGTGTGGGCTGCCGACATATCCATTCACCAAGACATTGACTACCTGCTTGTCGACTCAGTATTCAAATATATTTGTTATAGGGATAAATGTTTCATGAATTATATTGTATTGATTATTTGAATGTACTTATTGAGTGATATACCTATTTTTCTTGTTTTTATATATACATAAATACATATATATGCTCATCTAACTGTGGTACTCCTCGATAATTTTAAAGATGCCTCTACGATGACAGCCAGTCAGGATACCAGCTTTGGTTCATGATGATGACCCTATGAGTGATGAGACCTCAGTTCAAGGTCCATATTATAATCCCCATCCTTCAGGTAGATAGGTGGAAGCACCTCCACCTATTGAGTAGCATATCATCCCAACAGAGCAGGTTGAGGACAATATTAGGCTGAGCACACTCTGTGAGTTCCAATGTTTGAAACTACTGAGGATCCATGGTGAGCCCAATCCTCAGGCAATGAATAATTTCCTAGAGTTAGTGTTCCATGTAATATGGATTATTCAGACCCTAAATGATAATATAGTGGCTTTGGAATCCATCCTTTTCCACAATTTAGCTGAGTATTAGTGGAACATAGATACACAGATGCACGATGAGTTGACACTGTCATGGGACAACTTCCAGCAGTTGTTCCATGTGGAGTACTACCCCTCCTTCTTATGTTCAGTTCAGATTTAGAAGCTTTTAGAGCTTAAATAGGGAGTTATGCTAGTGGATGAGTATGTATTTAGGTTCAGAGAACGTATGTGTTACTCTCTTGACATGATCTGTGATTGCTACATCAGATCATGGAACTTTGACTAGGGACTCTATAGAGAGATCTGAGTCAATGTAGTGACCTTGTGAATCCCCACCAATGTTAGTGGGTTGGATTGAGCACTAGTGATAGAGAGTTTTCCATCACAGGAACATAATGTATATGTAGATTAAAGTGTGCACAACATATCAGATTCATCTACTGTAGTTGGCAGGTTCCAAAGAACTCGTAAATGGAGACCCTTTAATGAGCAGCCTCAGGAACATGGTCGTATCGGGCCATGATAGTGCATAAGATCTGATCATCAAAGAAAAGTGAAATTATTTACTTATGATGGGAAAGATCACTTGGCATAGTACTACCTGACTAGATGTGCTGATTAGACCAAGTAGATAGTTGATGGACCACCATGTTAGCGACAACATCGTAATCCGGAACCACTATGGCGGGGATAGGGTGGTAGCTAGGGAGACAAAGCTGGTATAAGAGAATGAGGAGCTATAGGTGGAGTATTACATTATGATATCCATCCACCACCACCACTAGGTAGCCTATGTTAGGCTCATCGAGTTGGCCGCCATACCCACAAATAGATGCAAGATTTGGACATCTGCAATCATTTAGTGATTGAGATGATACGAAGTATGATCTAGGTTTGTTATACTCTTTCCTCAGTGTTTCTAGAAATAGGTTCCAACCATTATTTTATCTCTCAACTCCTTGTTCGAGATATGGAACTTCTTGAAGATATGTTATCATAATAGCTTTGTTCACGAGGTTCCTACAGGGAACACTTCCTATGTATATTTGATCTTCTGATAGTGTGAGATATTTCTTGGTGGAGAGAGGTTCACATTGGACATTTTGGTCATCACAATTGGACCCTCTGATTTCATCTTGGGCATGGATTGGATTTCAATGGTTTGAGCTCAGATTGACTATCACCTCAGACATGTTATATTTCTTTGCACTAATGGGATGAGATTATCTTTTTCTTCTAGAGAGAGATACCATGATGGGATAGGTGGATTCTAAAAGGAGGTTGTATCCTGTCACCCCTTAGTTGGATAGTGTAAGACATAGTGCAATAGACATATCAGGAATATGAGTTCCTTTAGTTGTGTAGGATTATATGGATTTCTTCCCTGAATACGTTTCAGGACTACCTCTAAGGTGGGATAAGGAGTTATATATAGACATTCATCCTATGACGACCTTGATATCTTTTTCGGTATGTCGGATGGGACCTACTGAGCTCTAGGATCTACGGTTGTAGTTGGAGTACCATTGTGAGAATATTTTCATTAGAATTAGAGAATCCCCCTAGGTGGATCTAGTTTTTTTTTGTGAAAAAGGATGATGAAATATTATGGTTTTTCTGGGGATTATTTTTGCCTCAACCTGTCCATGATAAAGAACATGTTCCCATTTATGAGTAATGTAGACTTCTTTTATCAGTTGTGAGGTGTGAGATGGTTCTCCAAGATGGATATTAAGTCCCTCTACCAGTAGTTGAGTGTTTGTGAGGCTGATATTCTAAAATAAGTTGTCTAATGACACTATGGACACTACAAGTTCCTAGTGATTCCCTTTGGTGTGAATCATTTCATCTCTATATTTATGGATTTGATGAAACCGTTTTTCAATCCTTATTTAGACCATTTTTTCATTTTCTTAATTGATGACATACTGATCTACTCATCAATCAAATTTGAGTATACATAGCACTTAGGGATGGTCCTAGACTTAATTTGAAATGAACAGTATTACGGAAAGCTCATGAAGTGCCAAATATGTATACATGACGTTCAATTTCTGGGGAATTTACTTTATGACCTAGGTTTATCCATGAATCGAGCAAATATAGATGATGTTATTTTTTTAGAACCACTCAAAAATGTTTCGTAGGTGCATATATTTCTTGGCTTGTCAGGGATCTAGAGGAGGTTCATGGGAAACTTCTCCAGAATAACATCTAATTTTACCATGTTGATATGTAAGGTACATCTATTTACCTAGTCCGAGTAGTGCTATAGGGCCTTTGACGAGTTTAGGAAGAGGCTAAAAAGTTCAACATTGTTGATACTAACAGAGGAATGTGTTGATTTTGTAGTCTGCTGTGATTCCTCGGGAGTTGGGTTTGGTTTCATGTTGATACAACTTTAGGTAGTCATTGAATACGGGTTGAGGTTGTTACGACTCTATGAGTATAACTATAAAACTCATGATCTGAAGTTAGAATCTATAGTCTTCTCCCTAAGGATGTGGAAACACTACCTTCTATGAGAGCGCTTTGTTATTTACTCAGACCAATAGAGTCTTATGTACGTCTTCACTCATAGATACCTGAACTTGAGAATTGACACTAGTTGGAGTTCCTACAGGACTATGACTTCGAGATAGTCTATAATTTATGAAAGAGAAACTTTTTAATGGATTCCCTTAGTATTAAATCCCAATATCACATAGTTCTAGAAGATTTGAAGCAGTTATCTTCCCTATGGATAACCCTACTAAAGCAGGAGGGTATATTTTTTCTATAATCAATGGCGTTGACTTCTTTTCTCCTCGAGCATGGGATATATTCCAACCAGGGAGAAATTTACTATGAGGTATTATAGGATTAGATGTCTATAGGAGACACACTTGAAGGATATTTTGAAGGAGGGAATCATGAGATATTTCTCAAAGGGCATACAACGGATCCAGCCATGATGTTTGAGGAGTTGACGTGGGAGTTCTACACTTCTCACTTAGCTATACATCCTGGTGTGGGAAAGATGTAAATAGATATTAAGTGACATTTTTAGTGGTTATATATGTAATGAAGTGTAGCTGATTTCATCTCTTAGTGCACACCCATTAACAAGTGAAGGCTGACCACCTCATTTTGGTAGTTCTATTACAGGCCCTTGAGATACAAAATTGAAAATGTGATGAAATATATATGGACATCATCACAAGAAATATACGCAAAACGATGGTCCATGATGCCATCTAAGTGATATTATAATGACTAATGGAGTTTTCACACTTCCTTCCTATCAGAGATAAATGTTCAATGGAGAGTTTGGGGAAGTTTTACTTATCAGATACTTTCCACCTTCACAGGATACTATCAACGATTGTCTTCGATCGTGATACGTAGATTACGTCATGATTGTGGAGAGGCCTCTAGGAGGCATTTAGGACTTAGTTTTGGATGAGTATAGCCTTTCAATCCCAGACTGAGGGGTAGGCCAACCACACTATCTTGGTTTTGGAGGATATGTTGGGGGATTGCGTGTTGGACTTCGGTTGGAGTTTGGAAGATCACCTACCCTTGGTAGAGTTTGCGTAAAAAAACATTTACCACTCTACGATCGACATGAAAAAATATAGGTCCTATATGGGAGACCCTTTAGGTCACCCTTGTGATGGATGTAAATTAGAGATTCATCTCTTATGTGACTAGAGTTGATGCAGGTGACAAGAGAGAAAGTGTAGTTTATCAGTGAGAATAAGAGGATGGTCCAAAGAAGATAGAAATCCTATACAAGCAGCCATCTTAGGCTCTTGTATTTCAAGAAGGGAGACCATGTTTTCATGAGAGTCTCCCCATGTTGTGTAATGTGATGGTTTTTATGGGGAGGAAATATATCTTTGAGGTTCATCAAGCCATTTAAGAACATTCATAGGGTTAGTGAGGATACTTACCACCTCACCATACCCCCACAGTTGGAGTGTGTGCATGACATCTTTCACAAGTTGTACCTGAGGAAATACTTGCATGACCCAAAACACATCCTTGATAGGGAAATATTGGTCATCAAGGATGGGGCCACCTTTTAAAAGCACCCAGTTTCAATTGTGGACCGATAGGATCAAATATTGTGAGGATGGACCATCCTAGTTGTTCTCATGTTGTTCCAGTATGGAAACGTGGAAGAGAGTTCATGGGAGTGGGAGAGAAATATGATATCTCAGTATCCAAAATAGTTTTCCTAGTTTTTATTTTTAGGGATGAAAATATTGGAGTGATTAATTATGTTGATACTTGGTTTTTTTTGTAATAATTTGAAATATTTCTAAATATATTTCCAAATACAAGCACTGATACTACATGTGAATCTGAGTCATGGTGTGACCAAAATTATTTTTATTAAAATATTAATTATATTTTATATTATGTGCATACAGTTAATAAAAAAATGGTATAAATCTTAAATTTATGATTGGATTGGAAATCTAACACCATTGTTTTGTCCGGAATGAGGTGTTTTCCCTAGGGGTAACAAAAAATTTTGTCAACATGGGATGTTTGGATCCTTATCTCATTTGAGGTATATTTAGGTGAATTAATTGATTAATTAATTATTCTTAACCTAGTAAAGGGATATAAATGCATGGTTAGGGAGAATTCACTAGGGATGGTGCATAATTATCGCTCCACAGGAGAAGTTCTTCTCTTTATTTAGAGAATCTCTACGATGAATGGTAAATCTTTGGATCAATGTGGATCAAAGAAAAACGAACACAGTGGATTCTCCCAATCATTGTGTGGGAACATTATTCAACAAATATTGATGAAAAATAGAGGTATGACTCATTATATGTGTTTTTTTATAATTAAACAATTTAGTAGATCATTATTCTTCCTCTGATCTATTCATTTGACCACATTTTCATGGGCTAGGGTATTGAAATTTAATTAATTTCCTATTTATTCATCTAACCCCAGTTCCCCTTATTGATCTCTATCCAAGAAAGATTATTAATTGATGTTTAAATATTTTTTCTTGTTATATTCTCCCCCGTTATTTTCATTCTTCACCCATTGGATCCATGTGGTCCCTACTAGACATTTTTGGGTGGCACCAAGCCCGATCGGACAACCGAATTCGGTACAGTTTTATGAGAAGAGTTTAGATTGATGAATCAGTCGTAGATCTATGAGGATTTCAAGTATTAGCAGATTTATTTAATGAAAATATAATTATGAATAAACCTCAGAAGATCTAAGACATGTGATGAAATACAGGAATGCACAACTTGATTGGAGATCTGTTTCCTGCCACTAGAGGACTAGAAATGGTAGATCTGGACTAGATCTGACATTCATGTGTAGATTGAAGCTGAGAGATATGAAGAAATAGGGTGAGATGACCTAATCTACCACTTAGAGATCAAATATAGATATCTATCAAAAACCCAACAATTCACCATGTGTAGGATGAACAATATGGTGTGTATTATCCCTCAGCAACATCTCTAGGGTTTGGGAAATCATAAGGGTGACACGACATGTATACCTCCCACACACTATTTCTTCTACATATTGTTGGATCACTCATGTGATAGATTAAATGGGTGGGTAATGCATGTAAGAAAACATTGATAAGGGTTGGCCACATGGGAAACCTCTTGTGTGGTCTAACAAGATGTGTATCAGAGTACACATACATGGGGTCTGAGTATACAGACACAAACATAGGACACGACCCCAATCCCTATCAGATTGGACATGATGTGTATTCCACATACAAAACATGTTTAACTACATGGATTGGATTTGTGTGCTGGTCAAGGACATGGAGAGACTATTGAGCAGGACCACATGTTGTGTGCGTCCCCTCACACATTGTGTTCCCCTTAAGTTCTTCCAAGAGATCTTCAAACACTTATATCGCCTTCTTTTGAACTCAATTTATGTCCTGTGAGTATCCTAACCTGAGTGTTTTTCACGTATAGCACAATGGTTCCCTCTAATTAAGTATCCATGATATGATATTAAATGTTCTTGGATTGGTGCACACTGAGGGGACACCCGATAAAGACAGTAATATTACAAAATCTCTAGAGAATTTCAGGTGTAACCCTCCAACAGGTCTAGGAAGTGGAGTTTCCCGAAGATATTATCGAGCTAACCCTCCATCATGGATGGGTAGTGGAATTATTTTATTTTAGTACCAGCCATTTACCTTATAATCAAGGTGCATTGTCGAGTTCCCCCAATGACACCTCTTCAAGCATTCACCATCCCACTAGGTTGTGACTTGGAGTTACCCAACTGAGATTACCAAATGTTTTCAATCTTATAGGGTTGTGTAGTGGTGTTTCCCCAATGACTATCAGATATTTTGGATGTCAACTCTATGTAATAGTGATGATATGTGGGTTGATGTAGCTATAGACTCACAAGGAAGAGGGAAACTTTCCCCATCGAGATGTATTATTTCGAATTTACCTAAAACAATGCAGGAAAGTGAGTGTTTCATAAAGAAGTTAATAGCAAGGTGTGGTGGTTGAGTCTCTTGGACTTATCGGTCCAGGTCAGATGCATGAGTTGTTGGGCATCGTAGAAGGATTTTTTTAGAAATTTTGGTCACTCATCTTCTTGGAATGAGATGTGAAATTTATATCCCCTTAATCTGTTGTTTGGGCCTCTTTGACTGAGTATATATATCCTTATTTAGTACCCACTACATGGGTTTTGGTTACTCTTTTTCCAGAAGAGGTGAACATGCACGAGGTATGAAACATGATTTCCATGTCTATCTTGTCATGGTTATATGATCTTATACTCTTGATATATTTATTGAAGACTCAATGATATGTTTTCTTTCTCACCATGTCTATCTCATTTCATTGGATGAGTTTACTTTCACTCTCTTATTAGTTTGAGTTGTACTATTTTACAATACCTTGTAATATCTACTACATTCCTATTTAGATATATATCTTACTAACACCCCATCAACACTTTTAGGGTATTCTACTAGGTATGTATATACTCAACCCTAAATTGTATTTTCCCATACATGTGATGTATTTTTTAGATGAAGGAAAATTAAACCTTGACTTTATATGATCTAAGAGGTTCTCGGTGTCAGGATAATGTATGGTGGTCACATATTGGGATACATGAGCTGGGCTCTCTCAACTGTTTACCATTTTTTCTAGTTTTTGTCAGAATGAGACACTTTCATTTTGTTAATTTATTTTTACCCTTAGTTATTTAGTGTACACTACCGTACTTTATTATTGTTTAGAGGTTCATGCATGTTTGGTTTATTTTATAGAAGTGTTGCATCCTTTCTTATTTACCTATAAACTTTTTCATTGAATTGGTTGTGTGTGTTTTTATAGGTTCTTAAGAAAATGTCTCTATGATTTAGTTGTTCTTTAGGTTCTTGTCTACACCCCCTGACCTATGGAGGAAGGCTTGGGGAAGTTGTATCTTGATCCCCGAATTGGGTCAGGTCGTGACAATATAAATACTTGATCATTCACATGTAAAAAGATTATAGTTTATACCAAAGGATTATCAACATTATTAATAATAAAAACCATTATAAATCTTGGATCTTAGATACATATTGGTATAGAATAAGACTACACACCTGGTTAATATTATATGGAGGAATCAACAATTTGAGGAAGTTATATAGGAACATGATGATGTGATGAAGCCTAGATATACCCATTTATTTGTATCAGAGTGATGGAATTTTTAATTTGAAATTAATTTTAAGGGGTTTAAAATATTACACAACAATATTTTTTTTATATATTTCCTTTGAAAAAACTTGTCATATTCTATATTTTCTTTACACGCAACCCCAAATTTAAATGAACTCATGATATAATATAACTTTATAACCATTACATGGGAATAAAAGGTATGAATATGATTAACCAAATTATGAAATATATATCAATATAAATGTTTTTCCAGATTAAAATATATTTATTAATTCATATGAAATGATCATTGATTTTTTTTATAAAATCATTTAATGAATAAAAGAACTATTTTTTTAAAGAAATGTATTTTCCTAAATGTTATGTACTTATATATTAACAAATTATATTGATCCCCATTAAAAAAATATTTCAATTAAATAAATTGTTAATTTATATTAATAGATGAATAATAATTGATACATTAGTCATATAATGGTTAGGATTAATGATATAATAATTAAAGGAAAACCGATTTATTTTAAAGATTTTTTATATGTGTAAATTGTTTTTTATCATAATAAATAAAATAAGTCAGTATTGATTAATGGTTTTAATTAAATATTTTTATTATATAATCACTCAAAAATTTTAACAATCAATTTATTATTTTTAATATGAAATAAATGAAAGTAAATTCAATTTTATTCTTAAATATTTATTTTTCTTAAAATAAGTTTTCATTGTGTTTCACATGCTTATTTTAAAATTAATTTCATCCACTTTTAAAAAATGAATTTAAAAAAAATGATTTTATATTCTCAATCATAATTTTAAAAACTAGTAATTATTCCACTTTAGTTATAGTTCATAATGAATAGTAAATGTAACAAAAATGTGTTACTACTGTTAAGGTTAAAATGGGTTTACAAGGGGGCGGGTGTTAAAGCAAGAGATAAAGGAAAACATTCAACATAAACTTGTATAATTATTATTTTAGGGATATATGTGTACCCTTTATTATCATAAAATTGAATCCTTTTCCATTTATAATGATTATACTTGAGAAATACATTAATTATATTTTAATATTTTATGTAATTCCATGTGTTCCCTCTTCCTCAATTATAAAAGGGAACCTACTCTCCAACCATATTAAAAATTTTTGAGCCTTATATATTATACAATACCGACCCTAATACCTTCCTAGATTACTTAAATTTATCTTATATACCATGGTATTATAATAAAACTAATCTTTCCAGGCTTAAGGTGTAATTTAAAGGATATATTTCGTAGAATAAATATAAATCTTAACTGAGCTCTTTCGATTTTATTTTTTATTCCAAATCCTATAAACTTATTGTGTCTATCAAAATATGATTAATCAAGTATAATAAATATATGATTTTGTTATTATGATTATTTAAAATTCATTTCCATGTCTCTGACATCAAATGGTAAATGAAAGTAAAACTCATGCGTACACGTGGACTATCGCCTCCATATAATTAAATGATTCATTTTCCATCACCTTAAAACATAGATGTTTATAATGATGGATTTAATGAATATATATATATATATATATGATATTTATGATTTAATTATGACTCTATAGTGATAAAATAGTATTGAACTTTATTTCCATCTTTTCATTATAACATGAAAACAATGTCCATGCATAAATACATACCATTCTCTCCATGAACGGTGTAATTAATTTTTATATCTCTATCTCTTATAAATTATTTTAAATATGAATATAGTGAATATAAATTATATTTATATCATGATTAATATTTTTTTAATGATTTAACAATGATTAATGTACACGTACCGAAACATCAAAACCAAAAATTACTTCAAAAATGAAACAATTTCCACCAGAAAACTAGAATTTTAATAAAGAAATATTAATAAATAGGTGTTTAAATGTTATTAGTGGATAATATATGATATTATAAGTATTTATTTGTTTCTTCTATATAATTAGAATAAATTTAAATTTACCATTTTGGAGGTTATAATTCTTATAAATCAATTTAGACTTGAGTTATGCGTTTTATGATAAAATATCATTTTTTTGATATTGTTTATAGTTGAAATTAAGATGACTAATTTATTTGATCTATAAATAAAAAATATCATTAATTTTGTATCCCCTTTTTCTTTATTTACATTACATTTCTTACTTTCATTTTAACCTCTCTATGTACTCAAAAGTTTAGAAGAATGTTTTTAAGGAAAATCATTTTTTTCTATACATCTAAGAAAATTTTTGTACATGTACATATTTAATTTAAAATGATTTCAATAATTTTTTAATATAATGATATTATTTTTAAAATTTATTCTTAACCATGATTTAATTTCAATAAAATGGTTTAGAATAAAGCTTCTTATCAATTTCTGATCAAGGTTCATTTTACAAAAGGTGTGAAAAAATACTTATTTTTAACATAAACTATATTGAAAACATTTCCAGTTGTCCTGAATACTATTCGATCTGAAAATTACATAAAAGGTTTTTTTGTTTCTTTTCATAGAAAATATTTTCATTAATATTTTGTAATTTTTTAGATTTTAAATAATTTATTTCAAAATAAAAATTGTATTTTCTTTAATAAATTTCAGAATAATATTTTAAATAAAATATTCAACTATAAAAAATACTTTAATGTTACTTATGTTTCCTTGGGGATATAATTGTATAATACTATCGTTATAGTTTCTCTAGATGGTTTGTAGTTATGAAGATGAAATATTAATGAAATATAGTTTGTTTTACATGGGTTAAGATATGATGAATGATAAATGTTTTTGTGATTTTGAGGTATATATATGAATAAATTAAGATTATGTGAAAAATTAATACATTATATATCTCTAATTAATTAGGCGAGTATTAATGTTTTATGAGTGGAACGGATACATGGGATGTTATCCCACACCAAAAATAGGGTACATGGGTGGTTATCTCAAGCCCAAAGAAGTTAAACATGTTGTTATCCTAATCCTAACATGTGATGAATGTATCTGTGGGTAACCTTAAAATAAGATTTCTTTGAAAATTATTATGAACCTCATTTATATCATGATCTAATGACAATGTTATTCTCTTATGGATCATGTTCTTTGATTCTTCAATGATTCAAGTCTTATAAACTTCCATGATTTAAGACATGACTCATGATTATGTATATGAATTTTTGGGTATGATTTTAAATTTTTAATCTCATTTTATCATAATATTATGCATATCTTATGATTAGGAATGATAATTAATTTATATATCCCTTGTTTACCGTTACTAAGAATCTAATATCACCCTTTATTATGTTTCATTTTCCATGTATATAAAGAATGGTTTTAAGTATAATATGTATTATAAGGGTGATAGTTACTAAGAACATAGTAAGAGATAATGTAGATAATTTATGAACAAGTTATTTATATATACATGTTTCCAAATATATTGAACATTTAGGGTTCTAGTATGGATCATAATTTTACATAATGAATATTTATTTAAAAAGAAGAAATATTTATTATTGAAATTACAGGGTCTCCTTAAATAATATCTTTATCCATTATTTTAGTGGTTTAAGATTGTGATGGATAAATATTTATGAAACCCATTTTACATTACATGGGTTAATATATGATAAAATGATATATGTTTTCATGATCATATGGAATATAAATGGATATATTATGGTTATTTGATGAGTGTGTCTCTTATAGACACCAAATTTATTAGGTAATAATTATTGTTTTATGAGATCAAGGATGGTACACATGATGTTATCCCATATCCAAAATAAGATACATGATAGGTTATCACAATCCTATAGTAGGTACGTCAATTGTTAACCCAATCCCAACATTTGATGAATTTCACTTTGGCCATCCTTGAATTTTTTTTCATGATTATGATTATGGTACACTTTTTATTCCATGTTATATAAAATGTTATTATGATTATGATATTATCTCATGGGCCATTATATTCGATTCTTATATGATTAATGTCTTATGATCTTCCAAATAATTATGTCATGAATATGATCTATGAATTGTTGGGTATGAATTTCAAATGTTAATCTCATGTTAGAATACCATTATTATCATGAAATTATTATTTATGATATTTTATTTATATCTCTTATGTTTACCCTTACTGGGAAACTGATCACTCCCTACCATATATTTTCTATACCCATTTTTTGAAGAAATGTTTCTAGTAGGTTATGTATAAGAAGGGTATTGTGTGAGATGAACTTCGTGGGATATATTGAAGATCTATAATAAGATAAGAATATTATGTATATAGTCTTGAAACAATATAAACACATATAGTTATATGGAATGTATTGTTATGATTATTGAATATTAATTTAAAATGGTGTAATATTTATGTACGTACTATTTGGGTCACCTCAATTGGAAACATAGTAAGGTTAAGTTATTTATGTAGATTATTATTATAGATCTTTTTAAAAAACCTTGGGGATATGTCTATGTATGGAATAATATCCTGATGTTTTGGTAAAGTGCATATTGTTCGTTTTTCCTAGTAAATACATCTTTTTAAAGATACCAAAAATTAGATGTTTCTATGTAATAGATACACCTTGGGGTGAAAACACTAAAAGGAATGGATTGAGAATTAACTTGATCTTCAATAGTGCATGATGAGTCTACCTATAGATGCACACCTGGATAGACACTCCCAAGGGATATGCTTAGTTTAACTCAAATATTTTTAATAAACCCATTTGAAGGATTTGAATTGATAATGACTATAGAAAACTAAGGTTCATCGTATGGTGTCAAAGACTAAAAAGAAAGTGTCATGATTTAGATATTCTATGAATTATTTTTAATTATTATATAATTTTTCACTATGTTTATTATTTCTCACAATATAATTTTTTGTTTATTGAATGGATGAAACCATGATGAATCATGTTAATAATAAATTTTATAGAAAATTCAACGATCTCTTGAGAAACTAAATATTATAGGAGTTGGGATGAATAAAATTTTTATTATCATTATATAATTTTTTAAGCTATGAATCATGTTGAGCTTCCAAACAAGAAAATAACGAAACAACAAAACATTGAGTCCTTTATACGGAAAAATACACCATCATTGAGTGGGTCTGATGATTCACTAATATATAAGAAAGAGATCAATGACACTGAAAACAAATAGCATATTCTCTAGTACTTAGAACATGAAAACATTATTTTTGATATTTATCATTTTGAAGGAAAATAAGATCAATGGTGGAATTTTATCAAGAACATGAGGTAATTGGAATAAATTGACTCTATGGGGTAGGATGAGTACATGAGTTTATTTTCAAAGAAGTTATTTCCTCACATTCTTTTTATAAAAATTGTGAAAGAATTCATTGAGGTGAATGAGAAGGATAATGAATCCATATCACCTATGAGGGAAAAATTTCAATACCTTCAATTTTCACTTCTTGTATTATCATTGAACCTAAAACTAATATTGATAAATTATTTAGTGAAAAAACAAGTCTTTGAAGGTTTTCATCCATAAGAGACTTCAAAAGCTATTGAAGAAATCATTTTATGTATTATCATGGTTGAAATGGTGAATGGAGTCACCCATAAATTACATGGTCTTGATAAGAAAATAATGATAGAATTAAAATGAAATTTTATTAACAAAAAACATGGAAGTTAGAAGACGTTTCTCCCTTTATTCTAGATGTTTTGAAAGATACACGGAGGAAATTATCTTAAGGGGAAGAGTAAATTATTTATGTTTGTAAATCAAGGTCACTAGGAAATAGAATTCCAAAGCAATAGAAAGATATCAATTAATGATGTGAATAGAGATAAAGCTCCACAGAATGTTCCAACCACACTCTAATCATTCAAATGAAAGGAGTATGTGAATTATGCTAACCAGTTCTGGAATATGAGTTGTAATGACAATGATCTATGATACTACCCTCTGAAGCCCATATACAATGGGAACACTCATGTGATCACTATTTTTAATGTGGGTTGTAAGAATTCATTGGTGAAAGGAACACTTACCACCCAATATTGAACATCAAATGTATTCTTCAATTCTATTTCTTACCATCATTTTATATCTAAATAATCAACTAAGGGTATCACAATACCACCTTAGTGATTAGAAGTTGAATCTGCAGTGAAAATTTGTAATGGTTTTAGGATCACATCTCAAGACTATGATTCTTATATTATTGACTTATGTAGGAATGTATTTCCTAAAAATATTTTAATTTCTCTATTTAGTTGAATTTTATGTGATTTAGGGAATATATTGGATTTCTTTATATAGATATCATGTCAATTTCCAAGGAAGGGTAGTCACATTTCATATTCTGAATGAACCTATTATTATTTATCAATGTGAGGATGAATACAACCTTATAAGGGAAATTTCATCCATTTTATGGTTCATGATTAATTTTTATAATGTTTTATTGAAAGAACCACTATGATGTATTGTATTTGATAATGATTTTAATTTTTTACAACTAACATTTTTGTAAAAGAATATTTTTCTTATTCATGATCAAACCTAGTCCATCATAATGAATTTTCATAAGAAAGATCAAATTTTATGAATGTTGTTGAATCCAAACACAATGAGAGAGAAACATTTTATACTTAAAAATTTATTTTCTAAAAACAAGTTTCCAAACTTAGGTTATTGTAATGCGAATCACTAGAAGAAAAATTGATCTGAAAGATTATTTTTTTGATCAGACACACCATTAGTTTCACATCCATCGGTATGAAGTTCAAGATCAATCAGACAAGGTGTTATTTAGAAAGTCATAATTTTCTGATTGAATGATTCATATTTTTGATGAAGTGTTTTGAAATAAGATAGTGAAGTTATGAGTTAGAAAGGATTCATGCGTTCTACCATAAATTAGACAATTCTTTTCTAGTCGTAAAGTCCCCAAAAATATTGAAAACTATCATAATAAAATATTTTTGAAGAAATAGAGAAATTTTATTGTTTGTATCACTTCTAGATACCTAGAAATAGATGATTATATCCAAAATAATCCAACACAGAATCTTTTAGAAGTCAGAATTTGTAAAGCTAATGAAGTTTGAAGAATTTGGATCTCGTTGAGGGGAGTCAACATCAGAAGAAGAATATCATAATAAAAAATATATCATAATGATAATTCCATAATTAAGTGGTTTTTAATTGAACTAACTCTAAGGTGTAAGAACAACCAGATCAGAAATAGGCATTGATTTATCAAATGAATGCCGCACACTATAACACATCAGATGAAGAGTATCAGAGTTACCAGAGTTATTGATGATGATCCATTAAAGGGAAATGATAATGATCTGAGAAGGAAATGTAGATCATAATGAGCTAAGAAAGAAAGTTAGATCATAACGATCTGAGAAAGAAGGGAAGATTATAATGAGATAAATAATAATAGAAAATTGTAATGAGTTGAGAAATAAAGGTGGATTGTAATGAGATGATAATTAAAGGTAGATCATAATGAGATGATAAAGAAAGGATGATCGTAATGAGTAGAGGAAGCTGAAGCTGAGGAATTTAGATCAGAATGAATAAAAGTTACATTTTTAGAGAAAGGTTACCTTGAAGAAATCTTGAGAAGGTTTGAAGAAGTAAAAGATTATGTTTAGATGCATGTTATTATTGAAGTATTGTAATTTGTGTAAGCGGGAAAAGCTTTTAGTTTCCCACTTTTTATTTTCTCTCTCACCTATAAAGAGAATCACGCATCATTCACATTTTGTAACATTTCATGAGAGTAAAAAAGGAAGAGCACAGAGGAATTTGAGTGAAATTTCATCCTTGATAAAAATATCTTAAGAAGATCAAACATCTATTGTTTTGATTAACACACTCAGGGAAACAAATTGAGATGATCAGATTGAGTGGATCAAATTAAGGAAGATCAGACTGAGCATCTGAGCAGATTTTGAGAAGTGAATATTGAGAAAGATAGAATTGTATTATGTTGATCAGACTAATTCTTTCAGACCCAACCTTATATGAAAGAGAGAATATAACCCATCCAAATAAAAATGAGGATCTGTGTAACACCCGAGACTTTTATGGGAAATATTTTGTTTTTATATTATATAAATCATAAAAGGAATATTTAACTACACGCAACACTTTCTTGGCTTTCTTTACACGCAATCGCGACCTTCCTCGATAGCTTGCGTCGTACGCAATACTGAGTTTCACTAAACAACGATATGCTATTAAAATATTATAAAAACCAGCCGTTTTGAATAGTAAGAACCACTTTTTGAAATATTATAAATTTTATTTTTCAAAATGGACTTCATTTTTGGATTCGGAATATCGAAATTAGCCTAGGGTGAAATTTTGGTATTTTTCTGGAAACTTTCAATTTTTGATGAATAGTGAAAACACTGGGTTACTATTTAAAAACCAAATTTTTATTTAAATAATTATTTATTTTATTTAAATTTATTTTTGGTCAAAATTGATACATAATACCTATATAAGTTCAATGTAATTAATTGGAGTAATTTTATAATAATTTTAGATATATAAAAAGTTTATTGAACTTTTCACCGTTTTTTTTCACCTCCTAGGAGAATTTCCAAATTAAAATAAAACATAATTTTACCGCTTCTGTGAGTGAAATTTCAAAAATCTGAGAGACATGGTTTATGTTAGTAAGTAAAATGTGGTTCAATGAGATGGAAATAATTTTTGGTGAATAGTAACTTTTTACTTTTATTTACCACAGTTAAAAGTAAATAGGATAATTAAGGGTAAAAATTATATTATTATTACCCTAAAACTTGTCATAATTCTATTGGATAAGTGTAATTCGACCAAACACAACCTTAGGAATAAAATATTGCCATTTAGGCCCACTTGGATTAGATTAGGACATTTATTATTAATTTATTTAAAGAAGGGTTAAAATAGTTAAAATCAAAGCTTAATAAGTAAATAATTTTTTATATAGGGTTATACATAAGAGAAATTCGACTATAAATATTCATTATAAAGATAAAAATATTTCCTACATAATGGTATTTTATTTGTAATTTTTAGACATTAAATAATTTCATTTATTTATGACACAAAGATGATGCAGTAGTTATCTTATTAATGAAATAATGACATAATTGATGTTATAAATACCCAAATAAATTTAATTTGAGACTTTTTATGAATTAAACTAATTTTATAGGTTAATATGACATGTTAGTATTGATTTAATTAACTTTTTTAGAACTAATCATTCTGTTATGATTTTCACATAAAAATCAATTACTAAATAGTGTCAAAATTCACATAAAATAGTTTTTAAAACAAATATTATATTATTAATTGTTATTTTATTCCTAAAAATCTAAGGTTAGGCAAAATGACTTATATAAGGTTATATATATTAATAATAAACAACTTGGGGTTCTTTTGGCTTGTTATAGTATGTTTATTAACCTCATGGTGTAAGAACACAAAAAGACACAGTAAAAGTAAAATTATCTAACTTAAAGATAAATCTAAATGATAAGGTTAAAATAGTAAACTAAACTTTTCCAAATTATATTGGATGATAGGATTTCTACCCATCCCTACCTTAGCTTCTAAATAAATCAATTTGGAGCTATTTAAAACCGAATATGGCTTTATAATAAAATAATATGTTTAGTTTTTCCAAAGGTGCCCCTCTCCTCCCTTATAAAAGGGCACCTCCTCCCTCTCATCCTCACACCACTTTGAGCCTTCTATCTCGACAAAACCCTGCCAATGTCTCTTCTCCACTTCCCTATAAACAGCCTAGAGGTCCTTGTCTTCTTAAAAGACCAATTTTAGTACCCTAAAAGGAGGTCTCAAAGAGGAGCTTCAAAGAAGAGGTAATGTCCGTTATCGATTCTTTCAACTTTATTTCTTCTTCCACTTCTTCTTATTTAGTTGTTTCATTATGAATTAATAACATCAGTATCATTAATATACTGATATGTTATTATAAGTATGAAACAACCCTATTTCACCATCTATCCATCCTACAGAAAATGAAATCACTATGCGTGCGTACGTACGGAATACCGTCTCCACGCCTTGGTGTAATCTATTTTCCACCACCACCTTAATTGGATGGGTATAATGGTGTAAATAATGAATATATATGATTATTGTAAATTTATATTTATTGTGAAATATTATACATACACTCCAATACAATTCCACGATCATGGGAACGATATCATCGCTCGTGCGTACGTACGGAATACCGTCTCCACAATGTGATGCGACTCGTTCTACATGATTTTAATTGAATAATGATTTCATAAATTAATTTAGGGAATAAATATGATATATATTACACTAATACCATTATGTAAATGAGGTATCTATAACCTATAAAGAAGAATAAGAATTTATTCAACAAAACACGCATAAGAACAAAAAGTAATAAACACCTGAATAACAAGTAGCAATGAAATATTTCTAATAATAAGATAAGAATATGACCATATATGAAATCATAACCATGAGTATGATTCTAGAATAAGTAAATGACACTATTTAAATAATTTTATAGGAAGTTCGGACACTTACGAAGCAAATCAGACCTAAGGTAATGGAAATATCACAATCTCATTTTTATCCAAGATTGTTTATACTTTGGAATTTACTGGGTTGTATTTTATCATCCACATCCATGTTTCCTCAATATGTAATATTATTTACATCCACCTACAATTATTTAAATCCAATTTTACCCTTTGGTTTGTTTTTAGTAAAAGATATGAAAAGAATCTTTTGTCGTCTTTCGTACGAGGTACTTTTTTGACTTTTCTGAAAAAAGTACGAGAATAATGTTTTTTAACTTATACGGCATGAATGGATTTTTAAAACTTTATTTCCAAGAATATTTCTTTACAAGTTTTCATGTTTATTTTTAATCATCTTCTTTTAGTTTATAATTATATGACATGTTAAAAAGGAAAAGTGTTTTTGAAGTAGATAAGATATTTTCCTCAAGAATGGTGTTCAAGTATTTTATCAAAATTATTTTCCATCTAAGATAATAAAGGGTTCTGTTTCTATCCCTATTATTACATTGATTTGATTATGTTGTGATGGAATTTTTTTTATGAATTCATTTATCTTATTTCAATTTTTTTATGATGTCACAATGTTTAAGAATCCAATTTTTATTACATGGGTTATGCTATGATGTATGGTTTTTGATTCTGTGGCACACATAAGAATGGTTTAATTATGGGATGGGTGGTACCTATATCTCCCTCTAATGCATTGGGTAAAGAATTTATATCTAATGATATATACATGGCTGGAATGGCAGGTTAAACCAGTTAAGTGAAACAGGACTGAAACGAGGAATGAACTCGATTCAAAAATGGACTTTGTCCACTAAGATAGTATACCCAATGAGTCTTGAATAATAAGAAATTATTCTCTATGATTATGTGTGTATTCCACAAAGCTTCATGTTTTATGTTATGATTATTGTCATTACATTTCACTACGATAATTTATCCCATGTTATGAAATTTTGATCTCTTTTGGAGGGTAAGATTTCCAAAATGTTATGTTCTTATGAATATGATGTGATTGATATTTCTTTCCTTTACCCTTACTGAGCATTTGAGCTCACCCTTTTGTATGTTTTCTTTCCCCAGGGCAGGAAGTAGGTTATTAAGTAAGATATTCCAAAAGGGACCATCGATATGATGAAATAAATGGGAGACAGTGTAGATGCTTTATGAACCAATTGTTTATATTTCCTAGTTTCTGAATACAGTATACCTATACGGCCCTTTCATGGTTTTGTTATATGTTGTAATAAGTGTAATTCAATTTTGAAGTACTAAAAATGTATGTAATGTATGGGTCGTTATAGTTGGTATTAGAGGAAAGGTATAGTCAACCTTTGGAAACTAGGATGTGAAAGCCGTAGTAATAATCCTAAGGATAAGTATAAGCATAGAACACAATCTTAGTGTTTTAGAAATGGCCATGAATAACCTAGGATAAGACCTTAAGTGTGAAATTTTATTCTTGATTATGTGGTTTTCCTATTATAATTAGTGTTGCTCACACTATTCTTCTTGGTTTTAGTCTATGGATGGAACCCGAAGGAACCGTGTTAATGCGGAATGCGACGGGCAATGCAATGATTTTCCCCTTGAGCAACCAAACATTATGGGAGCTGGAATGAAATATCTTGTATCCCTGCTCACACAACTTTCTCAAGCTATGAATAATGCAGGACTTCCAAACGAGCAAAGGAAGGAGCAACATTCTATTGAATCCTTCATGAGACAGTTTTCGCCTTCATTCAGCGGGTCTACTGATCCATTAGTTCCTGAACAATGGATCAGTACTACTGAAAAGATATTTTTAGTTCTTCAATGTGTTGAACATGATAAAGTCATCTTAGCAGTGTATCATTTGGAAGGTGATGTTGATCAGTGGTGGAATATTTTCAATAATATGAGGTCAAGAGATGAAATTGAGTCCATGGAATGTGAAGAGTTCAAGAACTTATTTTTCAATAAGTACTTCCCTCATATTCTCCAAAAAAAGATGGAGAAGGAGTTTCTTGAACTAAAGAAAAAGGACGATGAATCTGTTGGTACCTATGAAGAAAATTTTACAAGACTTTCAAGGTACGCTTCTGGTATTATTATCCAACCCGAGAGTAATATTGATCGATCTTTAGTGGATTAAAACCAAGTCTTCAAAGGGTGTTAGCCGTAAGGTACTTCAACGTCTACTAGGAAATCGTTCGATGTGCTCTCAAAGTTGAGATGGAGATTGGAGTAACCCGTCAGTCATATGGGTTTGATAAGAAGAGGAAAATGGAATTCAATGGAAAATCTAAAGAGCACACTGAAAAGAAGATGAGTTTTCCCTTATGCTCAAAGTGTGGAAAGAAACATGGAGGGAGTTGTCTTAAAGGGACAAGTAAATGTTTCAAATGTGGAAAGGAAGGTCATCGGGCATTTTAATGCAACAATGATGGGAAAAAGAAGTCAAGTGATGCGAACAATGAAAAGGCTACACAGAGTGCACCTCCTACACTTCAATGTTACAAGTGCAAGGAAATGTGGAATTATGCCAATCAATGCCCTAATCCAAGGGTTGAGGATGATGATCGACGTCAACAAAATCTTAAGGCTAAATATAAAGGAAAGTCACATGCAATTTCTATCAGCGATGTGGGTTACGATAACAATGTGGTGAAAGGTACACTTACTATCCACTCTAAAGTAGTAAATGTTTTATTTTATTCTTGATCCACCCACTCTTTTATTTCGGAAGAATTTTCTAAGGGTATCACCGTATTACCTCAACAATTAGATGTTGAGTAAGCTGTGACAACCCCTAATGGCACAACAGTCGCATCAAAATTTTATAATTCTTCTCCGATTGAAGTTTGTGGGAATGTGCTTCCTGCAAATCTTGTGATCCTACCTATAGTGGAATTTGATATGATTCTTGGCATGTATTGTCTTTCTCTATATGGAGCTCATATCAATTTCCAAAGAAGGGAAGTCACATTTCATATTCCAGATCAATCTTTCATCGTCTATTGATGCAATGATGAACATAACCTTCTTGTGGAAATTTATTCCATCTTATGGGTCTTGATTCCACTAAATGAAGGTTATTTATCTCAAATGGTTGGTGAGAAACTCATGATTAAGAATATTCCCATTGTATTGGAGTTTGATGATGTCTTTCCAGAGGAATTTCTAGGTCTTCCACCAAATTGTGAAGTTGAGTTTTCAGTCGAACTTGTACCGGGTGCTTTGCCTATTTCAAAGACACCTTATAGAATGGACCCAATTGAGTTGCAGGAATTGAACAAGCAACTCCAAGCGAATATTGATAAGGGGTTCATACGCCCTAGTGCGTCACCTAGGGGAGAACCAGTTCTATTTGATAATAAGAAAGATGGATCAATGAGACTCAACATTGATTATCGATAACTTAACAAGATCACTATCAAGAACAAATATCCTCTCCAGTGCATTGATGACTTATTTGACCAACTACGCAGAGCTCAATACTTTTCCATGTTTGATATTCGTTCAGGGTATCATCAATTAAGGGTCAGAAGGGAGGATATACCAAAGACGGATTTTCGTACAAGGTATGGACACTATGAATTTATAGTGATGCCATTTGGTCTTACTAATTCCCCTGCTATCTTCATGGATCTGATGAATAGAGTCTTTGGAGACTATCTTGATCTGTTGGTGGTAGTATTTATAGATGATATTATTGTATATTCATAGAGTAAGGAAGAACATGAAGATCACATTAGAATTATATTGAAGACCCTGAGAAAGGAGAATATTTATGCCAAATTTACCAACTGTGAATTATGGCTTCAAAAAGTTTCATTTTTGGGTCACATAATCTCAAAAGAGGGGATATCTATGGATCCAGCAAAAGAAGAGGTTATCAAAAGATGGTCGAGACCAACAACAGTAACTGAGATCCGAAGTTTTCTTGGTTTTTCTGGATACTATCGACGTTTTGTGAAATATTTTTCACGATTATCTAATCCACTCACCAGGTTGACTCGGAAAGGAGTTAATTTTGTTTGGACGAAGGAATGTGAAGAGAATTTCAAGGAGTTGAAAAGAAGGTTATCCAGTGTACCTGTGCTCACACTGCCTTGTTGTGGAGAAAGGTTTGTGATCTACAGTGATGCACCCAAGAAGGGATTTGGGTGTGTTCTTATGCAAAATGATATGGTGATAGCTTATGCCTCACGACAGTTGAAAATCCATGAGAAAAATTACCCAACTCATGATTTGGAGGTAGCTGCGGCAATCATTTCATTAAAGATTTGGAGGCATTATCTTTATGGAGAAAGGTGTGACATATATACTATTCATAAAAGTTTAAAGTATATTTTCACACAAAATGAGCTGAATATGCTCCAAATAAGATGGTTGGAGATGATTAAGGATTATAATTGCTTAATTCATTACCACCCTAGGAAAGAAAACAAGGTGGAAGATGCATTAAGTCGACAAGACCATGCTAGTTTATCCATGATGAGGATCACAAAAGATCCAATATTTTTGGATTTACAAAGGATGGATCTTGGAATTATAATGAAAGGGGAAAAATCGTATCTTTCTCAAATGAATGTTCAACCATCTATACATGTGAAGATTAAAGAGGAACACAAAGAAGATGTAGAGTTACAAAAGAAGGTGAGAAATGTTCCTGAATTCAACCTTGATTGTGATGGGATAATAAAGTTCAGGAATCAGGTTTGTGTTCCTCCCATCCTCGAATTAAAGAAGGTGTTGCTGGATGAGGCTCATAGCTATTCATTCTCTATTCATCATAGAAGCTCGAAGATGTATAGGGACCTGAAAGAGTACTTCTGGTGGGATGGCATGAAATGAGATGTTACTGAATATGTCTCTCGATGCTTGGTTTGTCAGCAAGTTAAATCTGAGAGACAGAAGTCTAAGGTGATGTTACAACCAATACCCATACCCGAATGGAAATGGGAAAGCATCACTATGGATTTTTTCATAGGACTTTGTAAAACATCCAAAGGCAATAATCCAATCTGGGTCATAGTTGATCGTCTTACAAAGTCTGCAAACTTCATTGCTATTAGAGAGGATTTCTCTCTGGATCAGCTTGCCAGGATATATTTAAAGAAAGTGATAAGATTGTATGGAGTACCACATTCTATTATATCTGATCGGGATATGAGGTTTACCTCAATGTTCTGGAAAAGACTTCAGCATACTCTGGATACAGAGTTGAGTTCCAGCACTTCTTATCATCCTCAGATAGATGGTCAGTCTGAGAGGACAATTAAAACTCTAGAAGATATGTTGAGAGCTTGATCTATGGATTTCAAAGGTGGTTGAGAGCTTGATCTATGGATTTCAAAGGTGGTTGGGATCAACACCTACCTTTGGTGGAATTTTCTTATAATAATAGCTTTCACTCCAGTATTCATATGGCTCCTTATGAAGCTCTCTATGGAATGAAATGCAGGACTCCAACTTGTTGGGATGAAGTTGGGGAAAGAAAGATATTAGGACCTAATCTTGTTGATGAGATGGCAGAAAAGGTCTGATATATACAACAACACATAAGAGTAGCTCAGAGTCGACAAAAAAGTTATGCCGAAAACCGAATAAAAGACTTAGAGTTTGAAGTGGGTGATAAATTGTTCTTACGAATATGTCCTTGGAAGAGAGTAATGAGATTTGGAAAGAAGGGAATGCTGAGCCCTTGGTATATCAGTCCTTTCGAAATACTGGATCGTTTTGGGAAGGTAGCATACCGATTGATGCTTCCACCGAATCTCTTTCAAGTTCACGATGTCTTCCATGTATCCCTCCTGAGAAAGTACATACCTGATCCTTCACATGTACTCAGCTCAAAAGTTGTACCGCTGGAACAAGATCTTTCTTATGAAGAATAGCCGATAGAGATTCGCGATCGTAGTGAAAAAGTCCTACAAAACAAGACCACTCTCTTGGTGAAAGTTTAATGGTGGAACCACCAATTAGAAGAAGCTACATGGAAGCTTGAGGATATGATTAGGGAGAGGTATCCTCATCTGTTTGTTAAAAAGTGAGGAATTTCGAGGACGAAATTCATTTTAAGGGGGGTAGAATGTAACACCCGAGACTTTTATGTGAAATCTTTTTTTTATGTTATTTAAATCATCAAAAAAATCTTTCACTACACATAACACTTGCTTGGCTTGCTTTACACGTAATCACGACCTTCCTCGGCAGCTTGCATCGTACGCAATACTGAGTTTCATTAAACAACTATATGTTATTAAAATATTATTAAAACTAGCCATTATGAATAGTAATAACCACTTTTTGAAATATTGTAAATTTTATTTTTAAAAATGGACTTCATTTTTGGATTCGGAATATCGAAATTTGCCTAGGGTGAAATTTTGGTATTTTTCTAGAAACTTTCAATTTTTGATGAATAGTGAAAACACTGGGTTACTATTTAAAAACCGACTTTTTATTTAAATAATTATTTATTTTATTTAAATTTATTTTAGGTCAAAATTGATACATAATAACTATATAATTTCAATGTAATTCATTGGATTAATTTTATAATAATTTTAGATATATAAAAAAATTATTGAACTTTTCACCGTCTTTTACCCACCTCCTAGGAGAATTTACAAATTTACATAAAACATAAATTTACCACTTCTGTGATTGGAATTTCAAAAATCTGAGAGACATGGTTGATGTCAGTATGTAAAATGTGGTTCAATGAGATGAAAATAATTTTTGGTGAATAGTAACTTTTTACTTTAATTTACCACAGTTAAAAGTAAATAGGGTAATTAAGGGTAAAAATGATATTATTATTACCCTAACACATGTCCTAATTCTATTGGATGAGTGTAATTCCACCAAAAACATCCTTTTGAATAAAATATGGCCATTTAGGCCCACTTCGATTAGATTAGGACATTTATTATTAATTTATTTAAAGAAGGGTTAAAATAGGTAAAATCAAATCTTAATAAGTAAATAATTTTTAATATAGGGTTATACATAAAAAAAATTCGACTATAAATATTCATTATAAAGCTAAAATATTTCCTACATAATGGTATTTTATTTGTAATTTTTAGACATTAAATAATTTAATTTATTTATGACACAAAGATGATGCAGTAATTATCTTATTAATGAAATATTGACATAATTGATGTTATAAATACCCAAATAAATGTAATTTGAGACTTTTTATGAATTAAACTAATTTTATAGGTTAATATGACATGTTAGTATTGATTTAATTAACTTTTTTAGAACTAATCATTCTGTTATGATTTTCCCAAAAAAATCAATTACTAAATAGTGTCAAAATCGACAAAAAATTGTTTTTAAAACAAATATTATATTATTAATTGTTATTTTATTCCAAAAAATCTTAGGATCGGCCAAATGACTTATATAAGGTTATATATATTAATAATAAACAACTTGGGGTTCTTTTGGCTTGTTATAGTATGTTTATTAACCTTATAGTGTAAGAACACAAAAAGACACGCTAAAAGTAAAATTATCTAACTTAAAGTTAAATCTAAATGATAAGGTTAAAATAGTAAACTAAACTTGTCCAAATTCTATTGGATGACATTATTTCGACCCATCCCCACATTATCTTCGAGATAAATCAATTTGGTGCTATTTAAAACTGAATACGGCTTTATAATAAAATGATATGTTTAGTTTTTCCAATGGTGCCCCTCTCCTCCCTTATAAAAGGGCACCTCCTCCCTCTCTTACTCACACCACTTTGAGCCTTCCATCTCGGCCAAAACCTGCCAATTTTTCCTCTCCACTTCCCTAGAAACATCCTAGAGGTCCTGGTCTTCTTAAAAGACCAATTTTAGTGCCCTAAAAGGAGGTCTCAAAGAGGCGCTTCAAAGAAGAGGTAATGTCCATTATCGATTCTTTCAACTTTATTTATTCTTCCACTTCTTCTTATTTAGTTGTTTAATTATGAATTAATAACATTAGTATCATTAATATACTGATATGTTATTATAAGTATGAAACAAACCTATTTCATCATCTATCCATCCTATGGAAAACGAAATACCGCGCGTGCGTACATACGGAATACCGTCTCCACACCGTGGTGTAATCTATTTTCCACCACCACCTTACATGGATGGGTATAATGGTGTAAATAATGAATATATATGATTATTGTAAAGTGATATTGATTGTGAAATAGTATACATACACTCCAATACAATTCCACGATCATGGGAATGATATCATCGCTCATGCGTACGTACGGAATACCGTCCCCACGATGTGATGCGACTCGTTCTACATGATTTTCATTGCATAATGATTACATAAATTCATTGAGGGAATAAATATGATATATATTACACTAATTCCATTCTGGAAATTAGGTATCTATAACCTATAAAGAAGAATAAGAATTTATTAAACAAAACACGCATAAGAACAAAAAGTAATAAACACCCGAATAACAAGTAGCAATGAAATATTTCTAATAATTTGATAAGAATATGACCATATATGAAATCATAACCACGAGTATGATTCAGGAATAAGTCAATGACACTATTTAAATAATTGTACAGGAGGTTCGGACACTTACGAAGCAAATCAGACCTAAGGTAATGGAAATATCACAATCTCATTTTTATCCGAGATTGTTTATACATTGGAATTTATTGGGTTGTATTTTATCATCCACATCCATGTTTCCTCAATATGTAATATTATTTACATCCACCTACAATTTTTAAATCCAATTTTACCCTTCGGTGAGTTTTTAGTAAAAGATACGAAAGGAATCTTTTGTCGTCTTTTGTACGAGGCACTTTTTTGACTTTTCTGACAAAAGTACGAGAAAATGTTTTTTTAACTTATACGGCATGAATGGATTTTCAAAACATTATTTCCAAGAATATTCCTTTACAAGTTTTCAAGTTTATTTTTAATCAACTTCTTTTAGTTTATAATTGTATGACATATTAAGAAAGGAAAAGTGTTTTTGAAGTAGATCAGATATTTTCCTCAAGAATGGAGTTCAAGTGTTTTATCAAAATTATTTTCCATCTATGATAATAAATGGTTCTGTTTCTATCCCTATTATTACATTGATTTGACTATGTTGTGATGGAATTATTTTTATGAATTTATTTATCTTATATGAATTGTTTTATGATGTCACGATGTTTCAGAATCCCATTTTTATTACATGGGTTATGCTATGATGTATGATTTATGATTTTGTGGAACACATAAGAATGGTATCATTATGAGATGGGTGGGACCTATATATCCCTCCAATTCATTGGGTAAATATTTTATATCTCATGAGATAGACATTGCTAAAATGGAAGGTTAAATCGATTCAGTGAAACAAGACTGAAACAAGGAATGAACTCGGTTCAAAAATGGACTTTGTCCACTAATAAATGATTCTATATGACTATGTGTATATGCCACAAATATTCATGTTTTATGTTATGATTATTGTGATAAATTTCACTACCATGATTAATCCCATGTTATGAAATTTTGATCTCTTTTAAAGGGTAAGATTTCCAAAATGTTTTGTTCTTATGAATATGATGTGATTGATATTTCTTTTGTTTACCCTTACTGAGCATTTGAGCTCACCCTTTTGTATGTTTTTTTCCCCAGGCCAGGAAGAAGGTTATTAAGTAAGATATGTCAAAAGGGACTATAGATATGATGAAATAAAAGGGAGACAGTGTAGATGCCTTATAAACCATTTATTTATGTTTCCCAGTTTCTAAAGACACTATACCTATACGGTCCTTTCATGGTTTTTTTATATGTTGTAATAAGTTTACTTCAATTTTGAAGTACTAAAAATGTATTTAAAGTATGGGTCGTTATAATCTAGGCTGAGAACTTATAGAGTAGTTTGAACAATGTTGTTTTACTCTTTTGTTTTGGCTCAATTGTTTTGTAAGAAACATTTTAAATTGATGGGAGTTATTATAATCTTCCTATAATCAAATATACTATTTATAATTGGATTTAGCACTAGTTTTATTCACTTATTCTTAATAGTGAATTTATATAGACCCATGAGAGTGGCTATAAAGCAGATATAGGTTCTTATAGTGAGGCTGAACCTCGTAAATCTTGTGTTATTTAATTGCTTTCCTACTTTTTCATGAATGAGTATTTACTAAAAAATGATAAGGAAATTAATCATGACATGATGTAGGGATTAAGTTTCTAAATGCCTTGAAAATCATAAAAATTAACAACTTTTTGAACCACCCCGTTCTCATATTCATCAATCCATTGAAACTTAAATTAGTATTAGTAGCAAGGGTCCCTTGTTGAATCCTTGTCATGGATTAATCTAAATTCTATCTATAATAGAGGAATTACTACATTTGATGGGAAAATTGACTACGAATGAAAATATATGTTGATTACTTATCACTTATCACTTAGACAGGAAGTTGTTGATGCTGAAACAATAGTGTTCCGACTTATTGATAAGGATACCCCAATGAATTTTGTTGATATGAGAAATATTGACATTGATGGAAAATATTGCAATACTATCCATATTTCCTTATCAGAAAATGTTTATATGATGGTGATGGGTCCCAAAACATCTAATAGTATGTTTGAAACAATGTAAAGTATTTTCAAAGGGAAAAAAAGTGATATAAGAAAAGATAAAAATAAATAATGGTACGTATAATGTCATAGGGATGAGAGATAAAGGAACTATTGATGAATACTTCACCTGATTATATGAAATTTCTTTGCAAAATTATAATATTCATTGATGTCTTATAAGATTTTAAAATTTTAAAGGAAATTATGCGAAACTTTTTAGACATATTTGGTTATAAAAATTCCTATTTTGAGGATATAGATAATTTATCCCTTAATTAATTTCATAATATTCTTATTACTCTTGAAATGAGGAAATATAAAATGTTAACAAAGAAAAAAAATGATGAAATAGCTTTTGAAGCCATTAGAAAAAATAAAATAAAATATTCAAAAGATATTGATCCTTATGACTCCAAGGATAAAGAGGGTGATGAGTTCAATGAAAAAATCATGTCTCTTATATCAAAAAACTGTCTAATAGGAAAAGGAAAGTATGGAGGTAAAATTCCCCTCAAATTTTTGGAGTGTGGTTAAATTTTACACTTTGTTATGAATTGTCCCAAGAATAATGTTAGATAATATCAAGCGGATTATAATGAAAAAACATTGTAGAAGAAATAAAACAAAAGATTTTAAGAATAAAATTCATCCAAAAATTATAAATAGAATTTCATAAGAGACAAAATAAGTCTGTTGAGTAAGAAAGTTAAATCAGACTAAACTAAAAATAACTCATTAGAAGATGAATGTTTATAAAAATTCAGAACCTTCATTGGAATTTTTTTAAAAATAGAATACTCCTCAAATAGTGAAGAAGGAGGTGAAGAATCATATAGAGAGTATGAAATCATAATAGAACTTGTTTCATGTCTTGAATAAAACAAAACCCTTAAGAAATAAATTATAGTAATAAGAAATATTTTGAAAAAGTTACTAGAGGAATAAAATATTTCCTCAAGTAGGAGTAAGAATAAATTCAGGATATATTAAGTTAAAAATTAGAATTTTTGAATAGAGAAATATGGTTGAAGATCTTAGTAAGAAGATTGAAGTTGTGGAAGAATAAGTTAACAATTTTCAATCAAAACTTCTTAATTTTGAAATTACCTTGAGTATGATAAATAAAAACTTTAGAAAATCTTCTAAAGTAAAAGATGAGACTTCTATATTTTCTAAGAGAACTGAAATCATGAATTATGTGAAATTCCTCCCCCCCCCAAATATTTTTTCATATATTTTTTCTAATATTTCATGTTTTAGAAAAAAGTATTGGGAAATATTGGGTTGGAAAAGGTCATGATAAAACTATTTCATCTATGAAATACAAAATCTCAGTTATGAGTGAAAATGTTCCATGTCTACAGATTGTTAAAGAAGGAAGGAGTCATAAGCCTCATCAAAGTTTTAATGGATAAAGATCGCAGTTCAATAGAAAATCATGGTTTGATAACTATTTTTGTTTTTTTAGAATCTATGTGTATAGGGATTATAAGTGATGACATAACTTTTCACTCTCCAAAAGTTAGTTAGAAAAAAAGAGAAATAAATTGTGTAAGGAATATGAGTAACTTTTTTAACCCACATAGATTTAGAAAATAAAGCTTTCAATATGTTAAAAACATTCCAAAACCAATTGTGTTATGGTTTGATTGTATGCATGAAGTTCTTAGAAGATGTGATCAGGATAGTCATCATTTTGAAATATATAATACACTCCTTTTAGAACAAGTATTTTATGGTATAAAATAAAATAAATAAAGAAAGAATAAAATTGAGGAAATAGATTTTTTTTGTTGGGAAAAATTTCAAATCAAGTGAACAGAAAAAAACCACAGATTCTTTATAGTGGTTGTTCTTCACATAATATAGGTGATATTAAAATCTTGAAATATGTTGATTGTAATTATAGAGGAGTGTTTACCTTTGGTAATGATAGTTCCTTAAAAATAAGAGGAATAAGAATAGATTATATTGAAGAAAAAAAGGAAATCTATGAATGTTTTATTTATCAGCGGGATAAAAAAAACATACATTTGTGAGGTAACTTTTTGATGATGGAAAGTAAGTGATATTTATAAAATATTTTTATGATATAAAAATGGTGAAAGATTTTAAAGTTTTAACAAAAGTTTAAATAACAAGGGGGAATATCTATTAGATTGGAGAACTTTACATCTCATGTTATCTCTGTGTTCAAGATGAGAATAAGTTGTGGTACTAGAGACTAGGCCACCTTGGGCAGAAAAACATGAACATAATTTCTAAATTTAATGTTATGTATTATTTTCAATAATTTAATAGAATAGATGGTGTTGTTTTTATTACTTTTTTATAAAGGGAAGATGACTATCAAAAGTTATAGGAGAGTTGAGAATCAGTCTACCAGACCTCTTGATCTTATTAATTCTAATTTATATGGGATGATGAGACATCAATAAACAAAAGAATATTTATACTTTATCACTTTTATTTATGATTTCACTCACATTACAAACATCATTTTTGTCAAACACAAATCATAGGATGTGGAAATGTTCATGTTTTTTAGGAAAAAATTGATAAAGAAATGAGGGATTATATAAAGAATTTGAGTACAAATAAGGTTATTGAATTTTAAAGAAATACATTTAAAACATATTTGAGAAGGAATTTTACAAAAAATCAGTATATATTTCCCTATACTTCAGAAAAAAATTAGAATATCAAAAAGAAAAAATTTATGTTTTTTGGAATTGGGAATAAGTATGTTAGTTGAGAAAAAATTATCATTGTTATATTAGAGATAATATGTTATTACTACTATACATTTTCCAAAAAATGCTTTCTGATACCAAAAAAAAACCTAACTTCTCATTAAATATGGTATAACAAAAAACCTTCATTTAAGGTGAGGAAGAAACCTTTATGGATTATTCACCTAATATAATACATTACAAATGCTAGAAAAAATGCTTAAAAAGTTTGGTGGACTCACATGATGTGAAATTAATTGAAAATAAAAAATCCTTAATTTTTTTGAGAATAATGAGGAGGATTGAACTAGATATTTTAAATGACAGAGAGTCAAAACATCCATACAAAGATTCAAGAGAATCGTGTGATAATGAATTTTTAGATGGAAAAGGAACATTAAAATTTTATACCTTACAAAAAAATATTGATTTTGAATACATTGTTGGAAATTATAAGGCTCCAGTTCATAGAATAAGAAAGTTGTTATTATAAAATCACCCATTACTTATCTCAAAAGTTAGCCAGGAATCTGTTTCGGAATCTATTCAACACAAAGAATGGATAGATGTTATCAATGAATAGTTAGATCATATTGAGAAAAAAGATACATGAGAAATTGTTCCATGAACAAAAAATAAAAATGTTATTGGAAAAAATTGTTTTTATATAAATCAAATTGAATATACATTGAGAAGTTTCATGATATAAGAAAAATGATTTTTTTTAAAGTATATGCATCGTTCGAAGGTGTGGATTTTGAAGAAATTGTTTCTATAGTTTCAAGATTAGAAACTATTAGAATGTTTTTATTAGTGTCTAGACATAATGATTAAAATATTTATTAGATGTATGTAAAGTCATAATTTCTCAATGGATAAATTTAATAAGAAGTTTACATTGAATAACCTTGTTGGTTTCTGCTTAATACAGATGAAAAGAATGTTTTTAAATTTAAGAAATATTTGTATGGGATGAAACAAGATAAATGTACATGGTATTATAATTTTGAAAATTGTTTGATAATATTTATTTTTTCTAATATAAAAGTTGATAGCAACTTATATATGAAATATTTTTACTTCAGATCTCTAATTATAATTTTTTACATGGATGATATAATTGTGGCTGAAGGTAGAGAAGATGTTTGTGAACATTTTATTGATGAGATGAAGAGTAATTTTGAAATGTCAATGTTTGGAGAATTAATTTTATTCCTTTGTTTAAAATATAAAAAAATAAAAATACATTTTATTATGTCAAGAAAAGTATGTTAGGAATTGTTTTTAAATTTTGGCATGGAAGAATCCAAATAAGTTTATAATCTTATCTCTATATGAAAAAAGTTGAGTAAATATGACTCTAAGAAAAGTGTGAAGTAAAAATACTTTCAAAACTTGATAGGAATTATACTTTACCTTACATATTCAAGGACTAATATTGTTTATTCTATGATTTTTTTCCAAGTATAAAAGTAATATAAAAGAATCACATATGTTGGTATAAAATAGAATTATGAGATATGTCAAAGGAAAAAATTCACATGGTTTGTCATAAAAAATAAATTCTAAGATGAAGTTTCTAGATTATAATAATCTCGATTGGGATGGGGATTATAATGATAGAAAATAAACCTCAGGAGGACCATTTTTCTAGGTTAATGTTGTGTGAGTTGGAAGTGTATAAAACAAAGGTAAAAAATTTTAAGGACAATAGAATCTGAATATAGGGCAGCTACTCTAGCTTGTATTCAAATGTTGTGGATGAAATTTCATTTAGAATACTTTAAATTGATCGTTTCTAAACCATTTATAATACTTTTTGATAATTAGAGTTAAAATGTTCATTCTATAAATCATTTCCAACATTAATGATAAAAAAATTGATATAAAGTTTCTTCTTGAGATGTATTGCTAGAATATATCTGAATAAATTATCAGATTGATGATATCCCCACAAAAGCAATGTTGAATGAGAGAATTCTGGAATTGAGGCTAAAACATCATGTTTAGGTTCTACCCATGACTATTTAATCCTCATAAGGATGCACACCGATTGTGATTTGTATTTTTTTGACAAAGGAGGAGAGAAAGTAACATATTTTTACCTTTAGTAAGTTTATACTTATCTTTATTTTATGAATATGAAGCATTGGTTATCATAAATTGGGGGGTGGGGTGAAAAGTGAGAAAAGATAAAAGTGAGGGGTATTATCTTAACATGGCCTCAAAATTTTCTTATCACCAAAGGATGGAATTCCTTAAAAATGATTACTTTATATAGTAATGTGGTGTCAGGACACTCCCTTTTGATAAAAACTATGTTTTGATAAAAGTCAAAAAACATGAGTTCTATACAAAATTTGAGTTTCTTAAAAACCTTAAGAGAGTTGAAAAAGTTGTTAATGAGTGTTCTCAAAAAATTCAAAGGGGGAGATTAAAGAAACATTGTTATGTTTTGTTTTTAACAATGTCCCTTATTTTTTGGAAACTAACCTTTTTGTAAAAGAATATTTCTGTTATTCAAGATGATACCCATTCCATTGTAATGAGTTATCTTAAGAACACTGAATGTTAATTAATGTAGTATAATCCAAACCAAAAGGGTGAGAAATGTTTTATCCATACGAATGATTATGTTGTCGATTAGATGCATCAGTAGTCTCAGGTTCATCTTCATTAAGTTCAATATCAAACAAAAATAAAGTTTATTAGAATGTCATATGTTTTTGAGTGAATGAGTTTTATTGTTTTTAAGAGTTTTGAAAGAGTAAATGGAAGTCGATATTTAAGAAGTTTTCATACTTTCTAACCTTAAATCCAATGATGCTTTGTTGGTCATTAAGTTATCAGAAATCATAAAAAATATCATGATAAATTATTGTAACAAAATCCAGGAATCATAATGTTTTTATTAGTTCTATAAACCCAGACAGAGATAATTAGATCTATAAGAACTAGAAAATGAATCTGGTACAAGTTATAATGTGTAAAGATGATGAATTTTGAAATTTTTTGATGTTTATGAAGAAGTCATCATTAGAAGTAGAAAATCATAATTATAATTCTATCATAATGACAATTCCATCATTATAAGGATTTTAATCAGACTGAATCTAAGGAATAAGATAAATTAGATTAGAAAAATTCATTGACTCATTAAATGAATAACTCACACCGATAACACATCGAATATAGAACATCAGAGTGATTATAGTTGTAAATGTTTATCCATCAAAGGAAAATTATAATCAACAGAGAATGAAAGGAAAGTCATAATTAGCTGATAAATAAAGAACTATTATAATGAGTTAATAGAGAAAGATAGATAATAATTATCTGATAATGAATGGCAGATCATAATGAGCTAAGAAATAAAGGTAGATCATAATGAGTTGAGAAATAAAGGAAGATAAAAATTAGATGAGAAAGGTAGGAATATCATAATTAGTTGAAAAATTAAGATATATCATAATGAGAATAGGAAACTAAATTTTAGGAAGTTAGATCAGACTAAAGAAATGTTTTTTTGTTCAAGAAAAGTGTTTTTGTTGAAATATTGAGAAGGTTTGTAGAAGTAAAATAATAAGTTTAAATGCAAGTGGGTTTTGGAGTTTTGAAATTTGGGTAACCCGTAATTTTTTTTAGTTTCCCACTTTTTTTATGTATCGCCTATAAATAATAAGAACACTTCATTCTCATTTAGTAAATATTCTTGATAGAGAAAACATATAAGCGCTGAGTAATTTAAGTGAATGTTACTTCTTTATAGATATCACATTTTAATATCAGAAATACTTTTTTTGTTTATCAGAGAGAAGAAAAAATATATTAGGAGGATTAAAATTGATCTGATAGGAATAAAGAATATTAGATAGGAGAAGATCATACTAAGAATCTAAAAACCATTTGATAAGTGCATATTGAGGAAGGGAGAATAATATTGAGTTAATCAGACTAAGTCTATCGGACACAACCTCATCAGACTGAGAGAACTGGACCCAAATAAATTAGATTGATGATCTGGACTGAGAATTTATAGATTAGTTTGAACAAATTTAATTTATTATTATTTTGGATAAATTGTTTTATAATAAACATTTTAAACTAATGGGAGTTTGTATAATCATTAATATTGAGAAATAGGTTGTGTCTAATGGGAGTTTGAACAAGTTGTATTAATTTGTTCCTAATAGTGAATTTATAGAGACCCATGGGAGTGGCTATGAGAAGGATTTACGTTCTCACACCAAGGTCGAACATTGTAAATATTGTATGCTTTACATTCTTTCCTAGTTTTTCATTCATGATTATTTACTAATATATGATAGGGAAATTAATCTTAATAGGTTACATAGATTAAGTTTCTAAAAGTCCTGAAACTCATAAAAAGTGAACGAATGATTCAACCCCCCTATCTTGGTAGTTTTAATATACTTTGGAACTTCAGTATTTATCTTAGATGGTTGGGGAGAAAATAAACATCTAAGATATACCTATTTTACCATATTTTGTTGGAGTATTTTGGGATGAATTACATATTATTCTTATGAATCATGAAGTTTATTTTTCAATATAACCCATACATGGCGCTACTCATATTTCAAAGTCTCCATATAGAATGGCCTCAATTGAGTTGAGGAAATTAAAGAATAAACTCCATGATATTCTTGATGAGGGATTCATTCAGGAAAGTACATCACAGTGGGTCTAACCTATTCTTTTTGTGAAGGTGAAGTATGGATCAATTCAATTCTTCATTGATTATCAGGAACATAACATGATCACAATCCATAATAAGATTGCTTTACCTCATATTAATGATTTTTTATCAATTGTGAGGGGATGAATAATTTTTTAGGATTTTTCTTCATTCTAGAGACTATCAACTGAGGGTCAAAAGTGAATATATACATAATACATATTTCTATACATGTTATAGACAAAAAAAATTTATAGATATTCCATTTGGAATTATTAATTCCCTTTCTATCTTCATAGATTTAATGAATGTAGTCTTTAGAGATTAGCTCAGTCAATTTTTGGTAGTCTTCATAGATGATATAGTTATTTATTTGAAGAGAAAGGAAGAGCATGGATAACATTTAAGGATTCTATTAAAGACCCCGAGGAAAGATAAATCATAATTCAAATTCAAAAATTTTGAATTATGGTTATAGAAACATTCGTTCTCCAGTTATATAAGTTCAAGAGAGGGTATATAATTAGACCCTTCAAAGACATAAGTTGTTGAGAAATTGACCAAACCAACCAATATGATTTAGATATATAGATTCATCTTATTTTTTTTGGGTATTATCAATTATTTGTGAAGAACTTATCATGTATTCCTAATTCACCCACCAAGTTAACAAGGAAGAGAGCCATTTTTCTTTGTAAAGATGAATGTGACGATTTTTTCAAGGAGAAGAAAATAAGGTTGGTCATCTCATGTATACTAACTATACCATATTGTGGATAAGTGATTATGATATGTAGTGATGTATTGAATAAAGTAATGAGATGTGTTCTTATATTGAATGATATAGTGATATAATATGCCTCCCCCTAATTAAAAATTCATGTGAAAATCGCTTGATGCATTATATGGAGTTAGTAGTGGTAATTTTATCATTGAATATATGAAAGAATTATATTTTCAGGGAAAGGTGTGATATATCTAATTATCATAAATGTTTACAGTATATATTCATCGAAAAGTGTTGAATATTATCTATATAATATGGTTGAAGTTGATTAAATATTATGAATACTTAATAAATTACCACTAAAGGAAATTGAAAGATGTGAATGATGCTATGATTCAAAAGTATCATGCTAGATTATCTATGACCAGGATCCAAAAAGATCAAATAGTTATTAATTAATAAAGGATATAACCTGAAATCTTGATGGAATGGGAGAACCAATATATTTCGTGAATGAGAATTCAATAATCAATACCTATGAATATTAAATGGAATATAAGGAAGATGCAGATCTGTAAAATAAAGTGATAAATGTTCCTAATTTGAACCTTGATTTTGATGGAATGATAAGGTTTATAAACCAAGTATGTGTCCTACCAATACTCTACTTAAAGAAGGAGTTGTTGGTTTAAGCTCATAGTTCATCATCCTTTATTCATACTATAAGTAAAAATATGAATATGGATTTTATAGAGTATTTCTGGGGGGGATAAACAAAAAAGTGATATTGCTGAGTATTTGTCTTGGTGCTTAGTGTTCCAAAAAATTTACGATTCAGCAGAATAATTCGAAAGAGATATTACAACCATTCACCCTCCCAGTATATAAATGGGAAAATGTCACCATGAATTTCATTATAGGACTCCCAAAAACATCTAAAGGGAAAAATACTATTTGGGACATTGTTTAGTGACATAAGAAGTTACAATTTTCATTTAAATCAGATAATATTTCTCTCTTGATCATATTGACTGGTTATACATTAATGAATTTGTATGGTTACATGAAATTCCACATTCTATTATATTTTATTGAGATATAAGGATTTCCTTGATGTTCTAGGGAAGTCTTCAGTATTATTAGGATAAAAAGTTGTGTTTAAATTCTTCATATCATCCTCAAATAGGTGGTTATTTTGAGAGGACCAGCCAAACCACATTGGATATAAAAATATCTTGTTCCATTTATTTCAAAGGGGGTTAAGATCAAGAACTTCCTTTGGTAAATTTTTTTTACAATAACAACCTTCACTCCAACATTTAGATGGCCCCTTATGAAACCATATATGATAGGATGTGCAAAACTCTAATGCGTTGGGTTGATGTTTGAAGAATTAAAGCTATCACGACCTCATATATCTAAGGAATGGAATTAAAGGTTATATACATTCAAAAATACATCAAGATATCTCAATGTATATTGAAAATCTATGAAGAAAATCATTAGTGAGATCTAGATTTTGAAGTTGCTGAAACAGTATTACCCTAAATATATCTTTATAATAAGGTTATAATATTTGAATATAAGTTAAATTTAATTCCTATATATATCTTCCTCCTTAAAATTCTAGATCATATTGGGATAGTTTCTCATCTCTTGACACTTCTAGTAAATCTATTTCACGTTAACACTGTGTTTCATGTATCTCTCCTAAGGAAGTACATAACTGATCTTTCACAGGTACTAAACTCACATTTAACACCAATATAGGATGATTTTTTTATAAAGAACTAGAAATAAAAATCTTAGATCATAGAGATAAAGGTCTATTTAACAAGAATACTAATATAGTTAATGTTCTTTAGAGGAATCATAAATTCGAAGAAGCTATATATGAACTGAAGGATGTGATGAAGTAGAAGTATCCTTATTTTTTTGCATCATAGTGATGTAATTTTTATGGTGAAATTAATTTTATGTGGGGTATACTTTAATACCCATAGATTATATATGAATTTCATTGAAATAAATTTGATATATTCGATATCATTCTTTACACACATCTCTGAGTCTAAATAAACTATGATATATTATAACATTTAAACCATAGTCATTATATTTTAAGGTATGAATATGATTAAAAACATTATGAAATACACATATAAATGTTTCAATTTATTTCAATTTATTGATTAATTTATTAAATATTTTTACTCAACATTTAGTGAAGTTGTTCTGTGGTTCAAAAATATGTTTTCTTCAAAAATGGGTTTTATTTATTTTTGTGCCCTGAAATTATAATTAATTTATAATTTTTTTTAGAAATTTTATTTGATAAAATTAATTTAATTTTTAAAATTAACACAATAATATTATATTTGGGTGTATTTTTGGTAGTTGTTTTGGAAAATATTAATTTTTAAGTGAATTGGAAAAATATCGATTGTGTTAAAATAATCATTTCTTTTCATTAAATAAATTAATTTATAATTACCAATATATTTTTAATTTCATAATAAATAAGAATATGTTTCATTTAATAATAAAAAATTATAATTTATTATATACAAATCATTATTATACTAGATTTTAGTATAAGTATTTTTTCTTCTTAAAAATGCATTTTTCTGTAAACAAATACGTTTCATTACGTTTTACACACATATACAAAAATTGATTTAATAATCTTATTGAAATTTAATCATTAAAATTGGATTCTATATTTTGAAAAAAAATTAATTTTTTTTAAATAGGTTCATTTTATTTTTGTATATTATGAATAATAACAACGGTAAAGATTTATCCCCTCGGTATGGGTAAAACATGTAAAATGTGGTTAAAAATCTGGGATAAGGCTTAAAAATCTATATAACACTTGAATTTATCCAATTTTATGAGAGGCGTTCAAACAAGGAAATACTAGATATAAAAATATTTTAATTTCTTATGACTATCATTCGAATTTAACATTTATATTATTTCAACAAAAGGGTAGATTAAAAATTTAACTCTCCTAATTTATATTTATATCATATTTTTTCAAAGGTAGAAAAGGATGTTATGAATGAATTTAAAAGTTTATTTTTAATAAAAATAAATAATTTTTATTTGAATTTATTTTTACTTTTATGGATGGTATAATTATAAAAAATTCTTACACAATGTTGACTCAGTGTTTGTGAAAAAAGTAGAAATAAATAAATAAATGATTTTAAATACATTCAATGAAATACTTTTTAAAATAATTATAGTGCTCCAAAAATTTCATGATCAATAGTTATTTATAATTTACTATTAAACATTTTATATTCTAAATTCAGTATTATCTTAATGTCTTAAAAGTCAAATTAAATTAATAGTCCCAAAAATGATTTTAATGATATTTTATGTTATATAACATTTTATTAAATGATTTAGAAATAACAAAAATATTTTAACTGGATATTTTTGGGGGTAAATGGTATAAAATTTCATATATAGACATTTTTTTTATATATTCACATTATAATTAATTTAATGAATCTTAAAATCTAAAAAAATGCGTTGCTACAGTTAAGGGTAAAAAGGGTTCAAGAAGTGTTAAACCATAATATAACGTTTAAAATGAAAAAAAACACATGTTTAAATTTTATTGGGTGATTTTATCTATATATTATCATATTTTTATTCAAATACATGTACATTTGGAGTCATTATGCTTGATAATTGTTTTTATTTAAATATTTTAAGTAATTCTAAGTGTTTCCTCACCAAACTTATAAAGGGGAACCTCCTATCCTCATTTATTTACAAATATTGAGCCTTATATATCAAAATATAATTACAAAAATAAATTTCAATATCCCATAAATTCATTCTTTATCTTGTAATATTACCCTAAGACCATCCAAAAATGGATTAAGGTGTAAGGTAAAGGTCGCCTCTCAAAGAAGAGGTAATCATCTTACCAGGCCATTTGAAAGTATATTTCATATTATACATCATCTAAATTTATTTCATCCATAATAAAATAGTTAATATTTTATAACAAATATAAAGTATTTTTATTATTATTATGGGATAACCATTTTCCAACTCCTTTATATTAAATGGGAAAAGAAAGCATCGCTCGTGCGCACCTATAGACTACTATCTCCACGTAGCGACATGAATCATTTTCCATCACTGGTTCACACAGATGGTTATAATGATGGATTTAATAAATATATTTTATATTTATTATATTATTATTATTTAAATTTGAACTATTATTTTCAATTATTTCATTCCATCCATGAAAATAACAGAAATATCATTCATGCATACGTACAGACTATTGTCTCCATGGAGTGATATAATTAATTTTTCATCATAAAATTATATGAATGAATATATATATATATAATGAATATATATCTTATTTAAATAATTATTAATATTATTGATATGATTCAACCATGATCAAATTACAAGGAGCATAAATGCCCAACCAAAACATACATGAAAAACGAAGTAGTCAACACCTGAAATAATGATGATAATGAAATACTTTTAATGAAATTGTGATAAAATGATATATATAAAACTTGTGTTGTATTATAAGTATGTATATGGATATTTTATATAATTATAATAATTTTAAATTTATTATTCATGAGTTTAAAAGAACTTACATTGAAATTCACACCTGAGGTAATATTATTATTTTACAATCTCAATTTTTACTGAGTTTATTTTCGATTTAATTTTATGATGATAAAGTTATATGATATATCACTAAAAAATATTATATTTCTTATTCTCCAATATTTATTTCTATTAATATATTTTTCCTCTCAGTTTTCCCCCTCTATGTACTCAAAATTCATTAAATAATTCTTTTAAGGAAAATCGAATTTAAATCTATCTTCAGTCAAGAATCTTTACTCCCGTGTAATTATTTTATTTAAAATATTTTCAATATTGTTTTTAATATTATACATATATTTATTAAATTAATTTTTACCAATATTTTTACACTATATAAAAATATTTAAAATGAATCTTCTTAACATTTTTCTAATGAGATACCAAAGGTATGATTGAAATGTTTCTTTTAACAGACACCACAGTGATGATTTTTTCCATCATGACTACTATTCTATATAAATAATCCTTTACAAGTTTAAATATTTTTTTACAAATAAAATTTTTTCCTATTATTTTAGAAAATTTTATATTTTGAATAAAATATTTCAAAATGATAATGGTATTTTCCTTAATAAGTGTTCCAATGATCTTTTAAATATATTTTCATCTGTGAAAACATCCATATATATTACTAATGATTCTCAGGGGATATGATCGAATGATACTATGAAATAAAATTATTTTATATGTATTTAATATAAAATAAACTTGATGTATTAAATTTGTTCCTTTACAGACAACCCCGAGCCTAAATAACCATGTGATATAGTATACCTTTATAACCAAGCTGTTGGATTAATTTGTATAACTAAAATTAACCACATTATGAAATATATCTATATATATTCCTAAATTAATATTTATTGATTCATTCCTAAGTGATTAAATTAAATTCTTAATGAAATCATTTATTTTTTAAATGTATCATCTTTTCAAAGAAATGTATTTCTTTACGTGTTATGTATTTTTATCAATGAAAATTATATTAATCACTATTTTAATTTTATTTAATTAAATATATTTATAATTTGAATTAATAAATTAATAATATTTCATACCTTAGTAATCTAATAGGTACGAATATAATGAATATCATTTAAAGTTAAAAATAGTTATTTTTTAAAAAATTATTTCAATATATGCAAAGTGTTTTTATCATAATAAATTAAATAAACAATTATTATTTAATGGTTATAAAAAATTATATTATATAATCACTAAAATATTTGAGGATTCATTTTATTATTTTTTAAAGGCTAGGAATTAATTTTAATTCATTTTTAAGCTTCAAAATAATTTTTCTAGAAATGGGTCATTATTGTGTTTCATGAAATTATTTTAAAAATAATTTCTAAAATTTTTTAAATTGAATTTTATAAAACCTAATTCATATTTGTAATAAAAAATGAAAAAAATATGTAATTATTACACTTTCTTGTTTGGTCATAATTGATAGTAAAAATAGTAAATTTTTTTTACCACATTTAAGGTTAAAATAGTTTAACCGAGGGGGGGGGGGGGGTGGGCAAAAGATGAGGGTACTATTTCAACATTAACTTCACTAATTATTATTTTATATATATATTAATATAATATATTACCCTAACCTCAAATATGTGTCCATTTTTAACCATTATACTTGTGAAAATCATTAATTATATTTAAATCTTTTATATAATTCTATGTGTTCCCTCTCCCTCCCTTATAAAAGGGAACCTATCCCCCCTTATTCGCAATGTTTGAGGCTCTTATACAATCAATAAATTAATTAAATACTAGATTCATCACCTTTATACAAGATCACATGGTATTATCCAAAGACCAATATTTCAAGGCTTATGATGTATGCCAATGAAGGTCTCTCAAAGAAGAGGTATAAATCTTAACCATGATATTTCAATTTTATTTCTTTTTCCATATCTTATAAACCTATTTTTACCATAATAACATTATGAATATAGTGTCATAAATAAATTGATATTTTATTTTGATTAAGGAATACCCTTTTTAAAGCTATTTTCTATCAAATGTGAAATGAAAGTATTACATGTGCTTACATGGGGACTACAACATCTACATAACGATATGAGTCATTTCCATAATGACCATACATGGATATTTATAATTATGTATTTAATGAACACATATTATATTAATTATATAGTAATTATTTTTCTTAATCCTTGTTCATGTTTTAGTCATTACTAGCCTCCTTATCCAAGATACTAAGGTTCAAATCCAGATATCCCTCTTGAGGATTTAAGATTATGAAATGACATAGGTGTCGACATAGGTAGGGGTGACACAAATAGTGACAGATGTTTTTTTATTAATGAGTGATATAGGAATGGTTTTATACCCATATAAATGGCATTCAGGTCACTAGGCCTTTGGGTCAATCAGTGTAATGGGTCTCCTATAGAGTGGGTCAACCCTCAGGGGGAGGTGAGGCATCTCCTTGTGGGCCTAGGGGTTTTTGTTCCATGTCATTTTCTTGTAACCTGAAATAAATTATATAATTATAATATAATAATTTTTATATAATGGTAAAATATTATTTATATTTCTGTACACATGTTTATTAGAAAACGAAAACACCATCCATACATACATAGAGAATACCATATCCTTGAACAATGTAATTTATTTCTCTATCACTAATTTCTATGGATGTTCCTAGATATTTTTATAATGGATATATATGATATTAATATAATTAATAAATTTTTTAAATTATGTTACCATGATCAATCTATAAGAATCTGAACATTCAAACTAAAACTTACATGAAAAAAAATTAGCTAACACTCAAAAATGATGTTTTTGATAAATAATTATTAAAAAAAATGTGTTTAAATGCTATAAGTGGATAATTTATGATGTTATAATTATTTATATGTTTTTAATATAATTATAATAATTTAAATTTTACTACACATGAGGTTATATAATTTATAAATATAGTTGTATTCGAGGTAAGGGTTTTATGTTACAATCTCATTTGTACTGGGATTGTTTATTCTTAAATTTATAATGATGAATATATATGATCTATCAGTAAAAAATATCATCAAGTTTATTATAATATGGTTATTTCTAGATATTACATGTTCTTATTTCATTATCCACTCTCATGTAGTTATAAGTTCAAATGAATGTTTTTAAGGAAAAACGACTTTCTTTTTCTATCTCCTCGTGAGTATTTCTCTTCAAAGTCCATATTTTATTTAAAATGTTTGGTATAAATTTTTTCCTTTTATATGATTATTTTTTAAATTAATTTTAAGAATATTTTACATTTTATATATTTTTTTAATTGGAATAGTCTTATCATTTTCATAACAAGGTACTCTTTACCAAAGGTGTGACTGAAATCGTTGTCTTAACATACATCACACAGGTAGATTTTCCCACTATCATATATACTGTTTTCTTTGAATATTCCTAAAAAATTCTATGGTTAATTTTAGATAAAAACATTTCCTTAATATTTTTGAAATTTTTTTATTTTAAATAAGTGTTTTCAAAGTGAAATGGGAATTTTTCTCAAGAACTTTTTCAATGAAATTTCAATGAAATTTTAATGAAATTTTTTATGTATAATGAAAACCATAGATGTTAATTATTTTTAATAAGGTATTTGATTCAATTATTCCTTCTTTATTATTACTCTAGATGGTCTATGGTAATTATGATGGAATATTGATGAAACTCTTTTTCTTTTCCACACGTCGAATTATGATGAATGATGAATGTTTTCCTAATATTATGGAATATATTTTAGTGGATTAGGATTATGTGATGAGTGGGTTCATTAAAAACCTCTAATGGGTTAGCTAAATATTAATGTTTTATGATAATTAAGTGTACACAGGAGGCTATCCAAATCCAAATGAAGGTATGCAGGTGGTTTTACCAGACCTAACTTATGATGAAGGTATTAGTGGGTATCATTGACATAATATTTACATGATTGTTATTATGCGACTCTTTATGAAAATATCTTATGACATTATATTATGATAATATTATGTGATCATGGATTATATTATTTGATTCATTTATGATTTTGGTCTTATGAAGTGCCATGTTTTATGCTATGGCTCATGATTATGATATAGGAATTTTTGGGTATGAATTTAAAATGATAATATAAATTTATCATAATATTATTCTCATGTTATGAGTAATATTGATAATTTATCAATATCTCCCTTATTTACCCTTACTGAGTATTCAAGATCACCCTTTGTTATGTTCCCTTTTCCTTGGGATATAAAGAAATTTTTTAGGCATGATATATCTATAAAGGGAGATAGCTGTGAAGAACCTAGTGGGAGATGATATAGATCTTTAATTCACTAGATTTTTATGTATCCATGTTTTGAAAGACCTAACTACATCATGGTTATGGAATGGATTATAATGTTATGTAATGAATATTCATATAAAAAGATATAATATTTATATTTGAAATTCCTGGGTATACACAATTGTTATTAAAAGAAGGTTTAGTTGGGGCACATATGAACCTTTAGATAATAATTATGAATATGGTGGATTAGGTATTAACATGATCTTCACAAATGCATGATGAGTAGGCCTATGATTTCACACCTGTTTATACACTCTTGAGGGACATCATTAGGTGAATTATCATTGTGTTTATGAACCATTATAATGGATTTAAATAGATTATAACCATGGATGAATTAGGTGAAATCTATATTCTCTATGATTGAGAAGAATGTGTCAAGATTTAGACATACAATAAATAATTTGTGTGATTACATGGTTTCCCACTACGATTGTGGTTACTCAAGTTATGCTTTTGGTTGGAGTAAATAGATAAAACAAGAAGTAATCATAGTATTAGTAAATGTGATAAATAATATAATGATTGTCCTCCAAAATAACTAAATTTTATGGAAGCTAGAATGAAAAATATCATTGTTATGATTATAATAAAATCTAAATAAATGAATCATGTTGATATTCCAAATGAGAAATTGAAGGAACAACATTTTTTTGATTCCTTTATGAAGAAACATCCATCTTCATTTACTGGGTCTGATGATCCGCTATTTTTTGAGAAATTGACCAATACCAAAGAAAAAATATTTCATGTTCTCCGGTGATCATAGTATCGAAATTTATTTTGGCTATTAATCATTTATAAGGTGAAACATATCAATAGTGTAATCTTGTTATGAATATCAATAAACAAGAAGAAATTGAATCTATGCAGTAGGATGAGATTAAAATATTATAATTTGGAATGTAATTTCCATATATTCTTCATATGAAAATGGAGAAGGTATTCCTTAAGTTAACTAATAAGGATGGTGATTCCATTATTACCCATGTGGAAAATTTTACAAGGCTTGTGTTGGTTTTTATAGTATTATCAGCCAGCCTAAAACTATGATTAATTGATTAATAATATTTTGAAAACAAATCTATGTAGGGTTTTATCCATAAGAGATTTTAGTAGTTTGTAGAAATAATTTTATGTGTTATCAAGGTAGGAATTTAGATTGGAGTAACCCATTAATATCATGGTTTTGATAAGAAAAAAATTATGGAATTGAAAGGAAATTATAATAAAGTAACAATGATCGTAAGAAGATGATTCATCCTTTATTCTAGGATTGTGGAAGGAAACATGTAGGAAATGTTCTTAAGGGAAATAGTAAATGTTTTAAGTATGGAAATGAAGTTCATTGGGAGATTGAATGTCGAAGTAATGGGAAGAAGTTATCCAATGGGGAGAAATATCCTTATAATGCATCACCTATACTCTATTTCTTAAAATGAAAGGAGTTTAGGAATTATTATAACCAGTTCTTGAATTCTAGGGTTAATTAGGATGATCAATGTCAACAACATCTTAATCCTATAGATAAAGGGAAATCACATGTGATCACTATTTCTGATGTGGGTTATGAGAATGGAGTGGTGAAAGATACAGTTACTATAAAATCTATAATTGATAATGTATTATTTGATTATGGTCTACTCAGTCTTATATCTAACTAATTTTATAAGGGTATAACATTACCACCCCAATGATTAGATGTTGAATTAATAGTGAAAACTCATAATAGTATGTTGATCCCTTATTTATTCTATGATTATTATTTGATTGAAGATTATGGGAATGTGATTTCTATAACTCTCATTACTATACCCATATTTGATTTTTTTATTTTGAAAATTGACAAGATTTATTTATATATATACCATATAAATTTATAAAGAAGTTAATTCATATTTGATATTCTGAACCAGACTATGATTTCCTATTAGTGTGATAATAAATATAAATTTAAAATGGAAAGTTAAACCATTTTATGAATTTTTTATTCTTGTTCAATGGGGGTTTTTATCTCATATGGTTCGGGAAAAACTCAACATCAAAGATATTCATATTTTACGAGAGTTTTTGGATGTCGTTCCTTAATATTTTCTTAGTCATACTCTATATTGTGAAGTTGAGTTTTTAAGATAACTCATACATGGTGCTAAACCAACTTTAAAGATATTATATATAATTGAACTGCTTGAGTTAAAATATTTTAAGAAGAAAATCCATGATAATATAGATATGGTATTCGACTGAAGTTTACGCTTTTTTTTATTTTCAAAAACACTTTATAAAGGAATAGTGAGAAACCTTAAAAACAAAAAAAACAACAAAAAAACCAAATCAGAATCAAAACTTGATCAATCCACCAGGCCTTTCCCCCCCAGAAATTTTTCCATGTCACCAAGCCTTCCCCAAAGTAAGGCCCTTCAATAAGCAGTCCCATGCAGAAGTGCACTGGCACGAAACTGATGGTGAATCCATACCCTCTTAAGTATCCAGATCCAAAAGGCCTATACTGATGAAGACGTCATACTTTGATCCCATTTCAGAGTATGTCCATGTAGTGTGATGGAAACCAAACTTCCCTATAAAAGAAAACCACACAAAGGTCCAAAGGCTTTCACAACTCACCCAAAGAATCCTTTCAAACCAACCAACATAATCCCCAACTTAAAAATAGTCATTAAAAAGATACTTGATATTACCTGAATCTGTATCCCTAAATAATTTCTAGGATAAGGATGAAACATAAAAGTCAACTACCTCCAAAAAAAGCCTCTCAATCCTTGAAGATTGCGGGTCCTAGACATGAATGTACTCCTCAATATTGATCTTCCCATTTTTGAAACCCCATACCAGAATTAGGTCCTATTTTTTAATCCATGAACATTGATCTTAATTGAAAGAAACATCTAGAGGTCTTCCAATCATTTTAGCTACCTCTTCCCTAGTTTCTTTGAACAAAAAGACCTGTTCGATCCATTTTTCGTCAGAACATAAAAGAAAAACCACGGGTTGATCGCCATATTCCCTTGACCACTAACAGATCAGGGTCCCCATAACCATCTTCTTATCCTTATTATTCGTTGTAGAATGAGTATCCAAATGTGGAAGTAGGGGCGAGTAATCCTTCCCCCCCTTCCTCATCTCGGGTCCCCTATTGATCTTTGTGGTTAAAACCTCATCTGTCGAGTTCCTGTGATCAATTCCCTTGGAAATCACCACCCCGAACCCTTCTTCTTCACCTGGAAAAATGGAATTCAAACCCAGATTAGACTCTGAGAGTCTTTCAAACCTGTTTCACAATAAAACAAGTTTCTGAATTAGGACCGAACCCCTTCCTTTCTACTCTTTAGTACAGACTCATCTGTGACAATCCCCTTCCTCCCCTTACACATCTCAACACTGCCTGACTCTGGCTCCTCAACAACTGATGCAGTCCAAGACACATTCTCTCCATCCAATTTTTGATCCATGCCCGTGTTAGCCATTCGAGAAAACTCATGTAGGACCAGACCATCACCCCTCAGCATAGAAAAGGAATGCCCAGCTAGATCCTGCATCTGCCTACGGAACACCTCAAACACCAGCGGATTGACCCTGGATACTGAGGCCTTCATCACACAATCAATTCTAGAGTCTTTATAGATTATCATGAATAGTTTTTAGTGGTATTTATTGAAAATATTTTTATATATACCAATGGAAAGGAATGGTATGATGATCACTTGAGGATTATGAAGACCCTGATAAAAGAGAATCTGTATGTATAATTTATAAAGTTTGAATTTTGACTACAAAAAATTTATAGGGGAAATTTTGGAAACCATAAATGTTCATATAAAAAAAACTTCAAACCTCATAATAGAAATTTTAACAATTAAATAATAATTTAAAATAGTTAAAATTATTTACCTTGAAATGTTTCCATTCAATGGGGGTAAACTTGAATTATAGATTTTCCTTTATAAGTTTCTCAAATGAAAAATCCATTTTGTCTCATGTCTTCACATGCTCCTCTAGGTTTTTCTTCCACTCATTAAAGAAAACAATCCAAATTCTATTCTTCATATCAATATAATACACTTGTTCATCATTCAGATCAACACACAACGATCTCTCAAACATTCTGTGTTCGCCCTTCTCTAAAATGTTGATCATAAAGGACTCTTCTAACATTTGTTGGATAAAATTCATTATGAGTTCCTCAAAAATCTAATATTTAGCACCCTCATTGTCAGTATTTATTGGATAAGTGATATCTATCTATAATACTTTTATATCTAGAATCTCATTATCCATTGACTCCACATTCTTATCTTTCCCATTATTCTTACACTTGGAGTGGAAATTGACATTATGATAGATTTTTTGGGGATGTTTACCTTTAATAAAATCTTTTATAACTGGGGGATTGGTAAATTTGAAAAATCTTTTCATCTGCACAGCCTTCGTGTATGCTTAATGAAGCTACATTAGTCTATGAGAGTATTATTAACTTTATTTGCGTGAAACCTGTCGTATTCTATTGTGAGATCCACTTCCTTGGGATCTACTGACCACCTTTTTGAAATAGAATCAGTATCGATTCCATCATCTTCCGAGATCAAATGATGATATTTATCCCCATTAACCTCTTCTTTAGTTCCTCCTTCTTATGATTGAAAAACATCTACTCCCAATACCACAAAATGGTTGTGAGAATTGCAACCTATGACTTTGGGTTTTTGGCTACATGACTGTGGAAATCTAACATCATCCGAAAATTGTTCAACCAATATTTAGAATGTCTTATTCATGGAGCCCAACTGAGCCCCATGACTCGCTACAATGTTCTCTTGAATAGAAATATTATCATATATTATAAAATCATTTTAAATTCCTTGAGTTTCCATGTAATTGGTTTTAAATATATGGGAATTTTACGAGTCCGCATTTTCTGACGGCGCGTGATTCCGAGCCCTGGAGTGCCCGGAAAGATCCGTCAAATTTTTGTTAAGTGTAAATTAATGTGCCTAAGAATTTTTCCTGAAAAAGTGGAATAACACTTAAATGGTTACTCAGATTAGAAATCTGAGGGAACAGTTGCGCTCATGATGGCATGTTTATCCCAGGTGTGACTTAAGTTTAGTCGGTGCGGGCCTTCGGTGAGAAATATTGAAAATGGAATAACAGTTAACAAAATAATTAAATAAAGTAATTTTATTTTTCAAATTCTTATAACTCACAAACGGTATATCAGATAAAAAATCCAAGACCATCGATGAATTCATGAGGGTTTTCTTTATTTAAGAAGATACTAACATTGGCCGGCACGGGCCCCCAGAAAATGTTTGTTTTTGGCTGCAAATAAAATAATTAAGTGAATGTTATTTTATTGTAAAATTCATAACTTCTAAATGGTAGCTCGGATTGAAAATCCAAGAGTACTGTTGGGTTCGTTGGGGCATGTTTCACCTAGACAGAGCCTAACCTCGACCGCAGTGAGTTGAGGGTGACTGAAAATAATTTTCCAAACAATTTTTCGGGTACGTTCAGTAAACGTGCGAGCGACGTTTCATATCTTTTAAACCAGTGCTCAGAATTGAAATCCAAGGGCACCATTGAACTCGCAGCATCGACAATTTCTTAGGGATACCTTCACTGCAGTTTCATTTTATCGTGACTAGAAGATAGATTTTGGGGTTCATTAATCAAGTTAAATAAAAATAAGGTAATAGCTTATTTTTATTTTATGGAGGTTAAAACCTCCAAAGGGAGGTTAGTGGTGGGGGCCACCACACCATAACCTCCCATGAGAGGATGTTATTAGTGGGGCCACCTAAGATTATCAACCCCCTCTTAACTCCCCTTTAACCCCTTGAACCACCAAATTAGTAGGTGAAACCCTTAACCATCCATGGATTTATTTTTGTGCCAATTATTCACCTTCCTATATTAAAGTGCGAACTCCACATGAATTAATTAATGGTTAATTAATTAAATTTTTGAATTATTTTGAATGCATGTCAACAATAAAATAATAGGAAAAGCTATTATTTTATTGGGTTGGCACTTTCATCTGGTGGAGCCTTAGAGGATTGGAGGACTTCATGGAGAACTACATCTTCCAACGAAGAATGATGATCACCCTCATACTTCTTCATCGATCTTCAACCGAACCAAAAAAGTAGGAGTTTCCCGTGAGGAACACCAACGACGTCAACTTGTCCGTCTTCCTCCAACGTCAACGGAACGCCGCCGCCTCTCTGTGACATTGACTGCGAACGAAAAACAAGGTAGGGGGATTTGTGTTGGTTCTATTCTCGTTATTCGCCATTCTATTTTCTTTTTGGATTGTGAACATCCAATTGTTATCACCATATACACGGATAGTTCGGGAAAACCTCACAAAACCTGACAATCTTCGTCGATTTCATTGTGGTGTACTTCGAAGAGGAAAAGAGGCGACAACGTTGATGATGGCGAACAAAGGTCGTGCTACCTGGGTCCTCCATGGACCGAATCGCCAAAAAAAGAGGTGCCCAACCCGCGCCCCGACGTGCAGCTCGAGCTGCCTGGTGCCCTGCCACCCTATGCAGCGCCCCCCGGCGTGCTGCCCGGCCTACCCGGTACCCCTCGGAACGCTTCACGGCCCACCCGGAGCCCCCCAGAGCGCTTCCCTGCCCGCCCGGTGCCCCATGGCACGCTGCCTGGCGCCCTCTGGCACGTTTCCCGGTGTGCTTCCCCGCCCGCCTGGCGCACCGCATCACCGGCCCGGTGCCCCCCTGGCAGGCTGCCCCGCCAGCCCAGTGCTCTAGCCCGCCACCTCGGCATGCTGCTCGCGCCGGCAGCCAACCTCGCCCCTGCCGGCGGCCTACCGCACCCTGCTCGGTGCACCTACGGCCTGCCTGGTGACCTGCCTGTCTACCCGCGCCCCACGCGGCCTGCCCGCTGGCATCTCGGCCACCAGACTACCGAGTTAACCCACGGATTCCCCTGTTTTTTCGATGGCCGAACCGTCTCTCTCTCCCGGGCCATGTTACCCAGCCGCCTACGTGGCGACTACCTGGCCGAACGGCCCTCGCGGTCCGCTGGGCCGTGCCGAGCGGACCGGGTCAACACATAGTAGGCTGACCCGCCCAATGGGCTGGGACAGACCCAGTGAGTCTAACCGGGTCGACCCAGACCAGGTTGGCCCAGACTGGGTTGGGTCGAGTCAATCCGACCTGGTCAGACCGGACCCGAGCCTATTATTAACCCATTACCTTCTTGGGCCATACCATTAGCACCGGACGTCTGTTTGATGAATCGTCAGCGGCGCTATTATTCTTGGAGCATAACTGTCCCTTTGAGTATACCCCATGGGAGTTCGGGATAAAGTTGAGATATGGTCGGGTTGGTTCGTACACGAATCCAATCGGGCCCCTAGGACTAAAAGATGATAACTCATAGATTGGGCGTCTGATTGACGTGCCGTATGTTGCGTTGAGACCCCTAGGATGTGGAGGTCCTTTGAGATACCTCCGCATGAGACTTTGTGACACTTGGAGTATCAAAAAGTAGCTCGTGGAGCAGATCCTCTCGGATACGAGCATACAGAGTGCGGAGACCTAGTATTTGTAGACCTGCCAACTGCTTGACAGATTCGACTCGGAGTGATTCGATTAGCCCAGTGGATGGAGTGCCGAGTTTGGCGGCAAACCCAAAATGGATGGAACACCTGGTTTTGAAGCAGACCTACAATACTCAACAGGGGGTGTTCCTCTAACAACAATTAGGGGGAGCACCCGGTTTGGCGGCAGACCCAAAGTGGACAGAGCGCCTGGTTTGGCAGCAAACCCACGGTACTCGACAGGAGAAGCACCTTAGCATTCTAAGGATAGTGAGAAGTGGCTCGGTGTCACGATAGGCCCTCTGTACCCTACAGAGGAGGATTTCTCCAGCAGATGTGGTTTCGATAATGAAGAATCCTAGTTTGAGCTGAGTCAATGACCATTGTGTTTTCCTCATGATTGATATGGGTTACTCTATAACTTAGATATATGTATGAGAAGATACCTAAGTAATGGTTATCCGTTGATTTAATACTTTGTGATTTATCCTTGTTGGATTTTGTGAGACTTTGAGGGTCTTGGGGTCCCTAGTAAGTATCGTTATACTCACCCTGGCACGGGCTATGCCTGCACCTCATTATATTGGATCCAGACGACAGATAGCCCTGACCGAGGTGGAGTGTACAAGGACTGGACGGTACCCGGAGGTGTACCTCACAACGAGTTGGTACCCAGAGGAGACAGATGGATGTGGAAAACTAAGGAGGATATATGTACCTACCCTTCAGGTAGGATCCGTGGTGGACAATCCAGTAGCTGCTAGACACCTTCCTGCTGTTTATCTTTTTTGTTGCACCTATTTTTCCTTTCCTTGTACTTTACTATTGGGCTTGTATTTCCTTCCCCTTTACTTTCAGTACACTTGTTATACAACTTTTACTTAGAGTTTTCTTCTGCTTGTACTCTGGTTGTGTGTGTTTAGGATTTATAAAGGCAATTCCTTCCCATTTTTTAGGGAATTACACCTTTGGTTCTAGTCGCCAGCCCCTGGCCTATGGAAGGCAGGCTTGGGGTAGTCATGATATGGGCCCCGGGGTATGGGTTGTGACAATCATAAATAGTGGGAAGACTACATGGAATGCTTCTCTGAACCTCACATTTCCCATGAACTCTGACTCCGAACTTTGTCTGTTCAGATTCCGAATACTAGTGAAACCATACTCCGAATTTCCTTGAAATTCAGACTCCAAGTTTCTACAGAATTCAGGTTTCAAATTCCTACAAAACAGAATCCGAATATCTTTTTATTATAGACTCAAAATTCCATTTTGGTTAGACTCCGAACCTTTTATTTTATTACATTCTGAAATTCAATTTAGTTATACTTGCACTTGTTTATTACAAAACAATGTCGTGATTTCAGTTATTGAGTAACCGTTGGTTGAGTGAAACATGTATAGGTTTCTCCGAAATTCATGGAGAAATATTACCATTGGAGGACGGAGTCAGCCGTTGGATCTTCCACTATAAATAGGAGCTCATTTTAAAGTCGACAACAACATTGACACATCTTTGAGATCTGTGCTTACATGCTGTTGAAGTGTTTTCTAGAGAGAGAGAGAGGCTCTTATTAACTCTCAAAGCTTCGTGTAGAAGGATTGAACAAATTGTTCAAACATTTCCTTGTGTAGACTTGCTTCGTGCAACTCTGATTGTTTCTGATTGCAATTGAGGGATTCCGAGGATAGGAAGATAGGGGTTCCAACACCTTGAAGATGAGGGCTTCCTTGCTGAGGAATACAGAGGTGTCGATGACCTGATAGTTGAGTGCTTGCGGGTATAGAAAGAAAGATTTTGATCTTTTTATCGAGGGATTACCGTGGTGTAGGTAAGACAGACTTTCTTAAAAGTATAAATCAAGGGACCTTTATCCAAGGTTGTTGCATACCCTTCTCTTTGGGTTAATAGAGTTATTGTTTGTTACTTTTAGTTTTACTACTTGTTTTTCTGCTGCATTTTGTATTGCTAAGGAAAGTATAAATTTCTTATACTTCCTTACTTGTACTCGGATTTAGTTAGATTCTATATTCTTTAAGTTAGAATCTTAATCTTTGTAACTATTGTTAAGATTAATTTCCGAAATCACTTTTCTGGAATCAAGAAAGTCTTTAGAACTTATAGAGTTCTTGTGAATTACATTGTTTAACTTTGTTAAACATAACCATCCTAAAAATTTCCTAGGGGAATTTTTAAACGGTATAATTCACCCCCCTCTTGTATCTAAGAATCTCATTCTTATTTCGATCCTATGTTTGGTATATCAGAGTATATCATACTCAGTGTCAAACCATCTTAACAATTGGTATCAGAGCTGGTGAACTCATACCCTGTATCAATTTAACACTAGGTAACAGAGAATTGGTTCCATCTGAATTAATCTCACGATTAGATTCAGAAGTTTTGTCTTCTCCCTTATATTTCTCAGAATTTCTTTTTGGGATTCATATATTCAGATTCATATTTTCAGATTCATATTTTCAGATTCATACTTTTCGAACTCATAGTTCAGATTCACTTTTTGCTTAGAGATACAATTTTTCTTTCTTGGAATATTTTCTTTGTTTACAAAATTTTTCTTCTAACAACTTTGTGCAAGAGAGTTTTTCTTAAGAATGTCAGGCTTAAATGTTGGTTCTATCGTCAACATAAATCCTACTAGACCACCTATCTATGATGCTAATGATTATAAATATTGGAGAGATCGTATGAAGAATTTCATTATCAATACTAGGGTTGATAACTTTCTCATTCTTACCAAAGGATACAAAATTATTGAAAATGAAGTTAGTGATTTTACAAATCAAGAAATGCATCAATATAAACTCAACTATAAGGTATGAAATACTTTACTTTTTTCAATGACTAGGAACATATATAGCCAAATTTCTTCTTGTGAAATAGATAACTGTATATGGATGAAACTTGAAGTTACACATTTTGGTACATCTAATGTGATTGAGACTAGAAGAGACATTCTTAGAGCTGAGTATCATGGTTTCAATTTTCCTTATAGTGAACCCATATGCAAAGTACAACAGAGATTCATGACTATCATGAATAGCTTACAATATATGGGAGAGAAAGGCCTAGATGATGATGCCCCTGTTGACAAGATCATAGATATTATGCCAAATGAGTGGGAATCAAAGAGGTCTGCAATTGATGAGAACAGAAAGTTTACTCAAATTTCTCTTGATTAACTATTTGGAACTCTTCTTCAATATAAATCTAGAATGAAGAGAGATGATGAAAACATAAAGAATAATAATGGAAATGGTAGTGTTACTTTTACTACAACTTCAAAGAACATGAATGCTAAGACTCCTGAGAGAGTTGCTTGATCTAGATCTAAGAAGGTTATTATTCATTCTGAATCTAGTGAGAGTGAAGTCTCAGAAAATGAGTTAGCTAATCTTGATCGAAGGATGAAAAAGATAGATAGACAAAAGAACTTTCAATCCAAGTACAAGAATATGGAAAGGAATGATAAGAAATATTTAGAGGTTACATGCTATGAATGTAAGAGAGCTGGACACATAAGACCTGATTGCCCTATTCTCAAAACAAAAGAAAGAATAGAGAGGCATTCTAAAAGGAATAGAAAGAAGTATTACATGTCCAATGCTAAGAATGTCCTGAAATCCAATGACACATAGAGTTCCATTGGTGGTGACTCTTCAGATGAATCATCGGATTATGAATCTTCTGGACAGAAGAATCTTGGTCTTATAGCCATGCTACCTATTGATAATAATTTATTTATGGGTAAGGTACACAATGCTGAATCATTTACCAATGTTTCATTGAATGTGAATGATAGTAAATATTATAACTCTTCTGATAAATAATCTTCTTCTGATGAAGAAAATACATTACCTACTTATTAAGAAGTTTCTAGGTTTGCTGAACTTCTAGAGATTGAGAACTCAAAACTCATGAAAAAGTTTTATAAGGAAAAATCTAGGAATACTATTCATAATAATGAGATATCAGATCTATCTAAAGATCTTGATAAGAAAAATTATGATTTTGAATGTATTTCAAAAAATCTTGAGGAAGTAAATTTTTAGAAGAATAAACTTTCAAAAGATCTAGAAAACGTAATTTCTATAAAAGATGTTTTTGGGCCTAGCTCTAGTTCAGATGCTTTTGAAAAAAAGAACCTTGTTATAAAACTAAAATCTGAAATATTTTCTTTGAGGAAGTGTTCATAAAAATTTACCCTAGGTAAAGAAAATTTTGATAAAATGTATTAACAAATTCGACCTCGAAGGAAAACTTTTGGTTTTGGTTACACAAGATCTAAACCGATTTTTAGTAACAACTACTTTGTTCCTCAAAGTGCCCCATTCTACACAAAGTGTCAGTATAGTGGTCACTGGGAAAATAATTTTTCTTAAAAAAACCCCAATCTTTAGGATTTCATAAGGATTATTTTTCTAAGAAGATGTGGTTACCCATAATTTTTCTTTTTGACATATCCGAATCCAAGAAAGTCTGGATTCCAAAAACCTAATTTTTTCTTATTTTCAACAAAATAGGGAAAGTACCAACAGAAATACATGGTACATGGATTATGGATGTTCCCGACATATGACTGGTAACAAAAAATATTTTGAAAAGATTATCAAGATGAATAGAGATATCATTAATCAGTTTATAGGAACGCAAGATCAACTTGCTGAAATTTTCACAAAATCTTTACCCTCCGATAGATTTGAATACATTAAATAGAAGTTAGTAATGATAACCCTGAGTAAATCTTCATTCATTAACTTCTTGTTGAACCATTATCCTTATAGAAATAAATTCTTTTTCATAGTGGCAGTACATTTTTTTGTTAGACTTTCAATTTTTTTTCATAATGAGTCTTTAAAAAAAAAGTTGTAATTACTCTTTCAAAAAAAAAATTTATGTGCCTTTCAAAATTTTTCGAAATCAAAATTTTCATAATGGAAATTTTCGTACTGGAAATTTTCATAAAAAAATTTCATACTATAAATTTTCGTAATGAAATTTTCGTACACAAAGTTTTCGTAATGAAATTTTCGTACTTGAAATTTTTTTAATGATGTTTTCATACTGGAAATTTTCGTAATGAAGTTTTCATACTGGAAAATTTTCGTAATGAGAATTTTTGTAATGAAAATTTTCATAAGGAGAAATTTCATAATGAGAATTTTCATAATGAGAATTTTCTTAATGAGAATTTTCGTACTCATACTTTTTATTCTAGAGTTTTGGTACTCAAAGATTTTGCAATAAAACATTTTCATAGTGAGTTTTTCATATTAAAATTTTCATCAAGAAGAATATCACCTATTATGAATGAACTTCCTATCCAATATGAAAGGTATGACTTCCTTACTTAAGTCTTCGTAATCGCTTTTACATTCTGGTAGTTTCCTTTGTATTTAAAATTTTTCGGATTCATTTCTTCTTAAATCTGAATGTTGCTAAAAACTCAAAAGATCGGATTCAAGACTTCCTTGCGTGTATGTTTTCAACCATCAGATAATATCAGAGAGTTTCTTTTCAACCATTATATTGTTTTGGAAGTTTAAAGGTCACCTCTATTGCCTATATAAAGGGGACCTCCATAGTTGTCCCACATCTTTTTCAAAGCCCTCGCATGTCGAAGTGCTCCCTCAATATTTAAAGCCTATTCTGAATCCTTTAGTGATCCTCCATTCCAAATGTCTGTTGAAGACACTTCCCAAGATATGTCTTCTTTGAAACAAATATCAAAATGGTTAGTCTATAGGGAAAGGTTGGTCCATCCGAACTTTTTCAGTGAGTATGATTCTCTAATTTCTAAGAATATTAAACTCAATGGACGGGAAGATTTTTGCGTATTGAAACCAGTGGGTTAGGATGTTGTTTATACATATTTTCATGTAGAGTTTTATGAGTATGTTTCCTTCTATCAGGAAGATGGAAGAGAAAAATTCTTCTTTAAGAGCTATGGTAAGACTTACAAGATTCTTTACACCAAGGCTGCAAGATTGGTGGGGCTCTCATACGATGGTGAAGCATAATTTTGTTCACATAAGTTACCGGATGTGCAATGAATTTTATCATTTTGAAGGCAATGGAATGCCTTGGACTTAAAGATGAAAAAATAGAAAATATTGCTCATGTTTCCACTAATAACCGGATTCTGCAGTTGTGGGTTCAAGGGTTTTTCTTTCTGAGAAGAGGTGATAAGGATAACCTAATGAAAAGTGATATTTACATCTTGGATTTCTTGGTAAATCTAAGAAAGATCAATCTGATGAGTAAAGTTCTTATTACAGTTCAGAACATCAAGAATGGCTCTTTGAAATCTCAAATTATTATGTGTCCTGCTCTTATCTCCAAGATTATTATTCGGTGTCTTGTTTATTTCATGTTTGCTTTCACCTCCAAGACGAGAATTTGTAAGATGATGCTGATAAGTGATGACATCTTAAAGAGGATGAAAGACAGTTTTTCAAAAGAGTCAGGTGAGTTTTATGATTTTCCAGAGGAGGAGGCAGAAGCCATTCCAGAAAGGTATAGAAAGCAGAACCATCTAAAAAGGCAGGGTAGAAGTGGAAGCCGAAGCAAGTGGTAGCTGAAGGTAAGAACCCTAATGCTAAGGAAACCCAATCCACACCTCCCAAACTGAAGAAACAGAAAGCATATCCAGATGAGGTGGTTACTAAATGGAGGGAAGATAAGGAGAAAAGGAAATAAGGGGAACCTCAGTTCAGATTGGACCCGGCTGAAGCTAAGTCTTTAAGTGAGAAAACTGATGAATACCTTGACATGGTAGGAAAAGAAAAGAATATGAAGAAGAATATGTCTAAAGCTGAAGTTGTACAATCCCTTTTAGAGATATATAAGTAGCTTTTGAAAAGATTCCTATACCGGAAACTTTTGTTGTTCAACCTTTACCAGAGACACATGGAAAGAACTACTTCACTCTGAAAAATCCTAGAGAGAAAGAAGTTATTGAAAGAGTAGAAGTAGAAGAGGAAGTAGAAGAAGAGGAAGAAGTATAAGAAGACAGTGGTGATATAGATGACATGATTAAAGAAGTTCTTGATTATCAAGAGAAGTCAAACCTATCATAAAAACTACCACTTCGAACATCTGAGGATGAGTCCTCAATGTTTGTCACTAAGGGAAAGGGAGGTGACGAAGAAGGTAAGGAAGATGAAGACAACGATGAAGAGAAATAAATTGAATTATATTAGGAATAAAGCTATGAGAGGAACTTTCTTGAAGAAGGAGCAGAGAAGGAGAAACCTGATGAGGACAAGATAGTACAACTATCTGAAAGTGAGGAAGAATCTCCTATTGAAGAACCAATTCCGAAAGTTGATAAAGGTATGAAAGTGCTTATGAACATCCCAAAAAAAGATATAACAAGGAAGAAGGATGTTCATGGTTCTTTAAGAAAAAAGTTGGTGGAAATTGAAGAAGAACAATCCCCAAGCAATGTGTCTGATTCGGAATCATCAGCACTGGGACATGATTTTGTTGTTGAATCTTTGAAGAAATTGGTTGATACAATTCCGATCTTTCCCACCATAGACTCTAGATGCTAGATACTTCAACACAGCATGAATCAAATGTCCTAATACTTATCCATGGTGATGGATAAATGTGTGAAGATTGAGGCTGATCATAAAATTTTTCTTATCAATTATGATGTTCACAAAATATCATGCAACAAATTGTCTTTATGGTCAAAGAAAATTGATGAGGATTTTTCAGAGCTTGATCATTTTCAGAATGATGTTAAAGTAGATTTTGACACCAAGGATGCCAAGATGAAGAATCTTTAGGAAAAGATTACACTTGAGAAAAATAATCAGAATCAAAATGTAAGGGATCTGAATGGGAAGCGTAACTCTGTTGCTCAAAACTGGAAAGGGGAAAGAGATATCCGGATTGAGATTGAAGAGAAGCTTGTGAAGCAGGATGAAATTCTTATGGAAAATTCTGAGGTTCTGAAGGCTCAAGATAAAAGGATTAAAGCCTTATAAAAACAAGGTGAGGAGGAAAAGAAAGATATGAAGAAGTTGAAAACCCTATTGAAGAAGTTAATCCCCAAAGAAAATGAAGATAAATAGACCAATCCGATTTTTTGTTGTAATGTCTTTTCTTGTACAAATTATTTTAATTCTAATGAAATATATGTTTTTTTGTATCTTGTGTTATTATGTACTAATGTTTCAGTTACATTATTTCTTTTTCCATTCCCTTAAATTCTTTTTGAAAATCACAAAGGGGGAGAAGGAAAAACAACTACCCAAAGGGGGAGAAGGAAAAATCTAAAAGGGATAAGAAATATTTCTAAGTTAAGAACTATCCTTAAGTAAGGGGGAGTTTCTCATTATGATGTTTTTCATTCCCATGATAATAAAAACTCCATTCTGGAAATCCAAAATAAAATCCTTAGAGTTCCGAAGCCCAAGGGGGAGTTAGTTGTATTCACCATCATCTATGAACAATAGGCGATAAGTTTTAATTTCAAAGTCTAATGAAATTTTTTCTAAGTCCTTATATTTGTTTTTTGAAAGGGTGTTTGTGATTTCCAAAAAGGGGGATATTGTTGAGTAAATAAGGTTTTCCTTATGACTTTTCCATTCCTTCTTCTTTTGAAAATCACAAACACCTTATACTTAAGAAAATATATATTTTACTTCTATAAGGAAAATTTCCTTCACAAATGGAATTTACCTATACCATATTTTCATTTCTCATATAAATATTTTTCTTAAGTATAAAAATCAGATTCATACCTAAAACCTCGGAATCATATAATAATTAGTTATGAAGCATTCTATTTTAGGATCCAAATTCTGGATACAAACTCTAATGAAGTTCTATTCCGTATTCTGGAAACAAACTCTAATGAATTTCCATTATGAATTCCAGATACGAACTCTCATGAAGTTCCACTCCGAATTCTAGATACGAACTCTCATGAAGTTCCACTCCAAATTCTGAGTACGAACTTTCATGAAGTTCAACTCCAAATTCTGGATACGAACTCTCATGTAGTTCAAATCCAAATTATGGATACGAACTCTCATGTAGTTCGACTCCGAATTCTGATTAAGAACTTATCTAAGTTATATCTTCGAGTTATCTGAACTCATACTCTAAACTCTTATGAGTTCTCACTCTGAATTCACATGAACTCTGACTCCGAACTCTATATGTTCAGATTCTGAATACTGGTGAAACCAGACTCTGAATTTATTTGAAATTTAAACTCTGAATTTCTACAGAATTCAGGTTCCGAATACCTAGAATATAGAATCTGAATATATCTTTATTATAGACTCCAAATTCCATATTGGTTAGACTCCAAACATTTAATTTTTTTAAATTCCTAACGTCAGTTTAGTTATACTTGCACTTGTTTATTACAAAACAATGTCGTGCTTTTAGTTATTGACTAACCGTTGGTTGAGTGACATGTGTACAGGTCCCATCCGAAATTCAAGGAGAAATATGACCATTGGAGGAGGGAGCTGGCCATTGGAGATTCACCTATAAATAGAAGCTCATTTGAATGTTAAAAACAACTTTGACACAACTTTGAGATATGTGCTTACATGTTGTTGAACTGTTTTCAAGAGAGAGAAGATCTTATCAACTATCAATGCTTCGTGCAAAAAGTTTGAACAGCTTGTTCAAACTTTGCCTTATGAAAACATTCTTTGTACAACTTCGATTGTTACTGATTAAAATCGAGGGCTTCCAGGGATAAGAATACAGAGGTTCCAACACCATGAAGTTGAGGGATTCTTTGCTGAGGAAGACAGAGGTATCGACTACCTGATAGTTGAGAGCTTGCGGGGATAGCAAGACAGATTCTGATCATCGTATCAAGGGCTTACCCTAGTGTGGGTAAGATAGACTTTCTTGAAAGTATAAATCAAGGGACCTTTATCCAAGGTTTTTGGATACATTTCTCTTTGGGTTAAAAGAGTTATTTTTTGTTGTAGTTTTACTACTTGTTTTTCCACTGCATTTTGTATTTCTAAGAAAAGTATAACTTTCTTGTACTTCCTTATTTGTACTCTGATTTAGTTAGATTCTATATGCGTTAAGGTAGAATCTTAATCTTTGTAACTTTTGTTATGTTTCATTTCCTGAATCACTTTTTCAAAATCAAGAAAGTCTTTAGAACTTATAGAGGTCTGGTGAATTATCTTGTTTAACTTTGTTAAACATAACCATCCTAAAAATTTCCGAAGGGAATTTTTAAAAGGTACAATTCACCCCCCTCTTATATCTGAGAATATCATTCTTATTTCGATCCTACGTTTGGTATATCAGAGTATATCATACTCAGAGTCATACCATCCAAACAATATAGAAATTCTATATTAAGTGAGATTTGAACCTCTTACTTACGACTAATTTTTCAAAGACATTACCACTCTAGCAGGCACTTCATGTGCTGAATAAATAGAATTTAATATACTTATATATATATATATTGATTGAAAAAATAATACATAACAAATAAATAGAAACTAAATAATTAATAATTAATAATTAATGAATATGTAAAAACTGAGTGATTAATAATACGTTAATAATAAATTAATAAAAAAATTATAAAAAATTAAAAATTAAAAATTATTTTATAAACAGTAAAAAAATAATTAATAAATAAACTAATATTTAACAAATAAAAAATGATTAAAAAAATAAAGTAATAATGGAAAATCAATAAATAATAAAATATAAATTATACATTAATAATAAATTAATTATAAGATAATATAAAATTAATAATGAAATTATAATAAATTAAAAATAAATTAAAAATTAATGTATACACGAAAAATAAAACAAATTAGTAAATAATAAATAATAAATAAATGACTAATAAATAAATAAGAAATAATAAACAAATAAATAAAATATAAATAATTAAATTATAATAAACAATAAACAATAAATAATAGATAACAAATAACAAATAATTAATAATAAATAATAAATAATAAATAATGTATGATATATATATGTAAATTTATTTAAATATATTATATATCAATATTGATTTACATATATTAGAGTATAAATATAAATATAAATTTATTTATCAATACACCCACATATGTATATATTTACATTATTTACATATGTGTATATATAGTTTTACAATAAATTCATTTATATACTATATTTAATGATAATGATATATTTATATAAAAACAAATTTATATATGATGTATACAAACAATATTAATGCATACAACTACATATTTATATTTCTAAAAAAACAAAACTATTCATATGTATTTATTTATATATATTAGAATATAAAGATAAATATATATATTTTTATTTATGCACATGTGGGTATATATATAAATTACTTGTATTGGTATATATATAAAAATTAATGCATTTTTATAAGGTAAATAAAATAGATAATTAATTATTTTAAATTAAATTAACAAAAAACATTTATTTCCATATGGTTTATATGATTAAATATAAATTTCTATGTAAATATGTAGTGATACAAGTGATTTATTATAAATAAATATAAGGAAATATTCATATATTTGATTATAAATAAACATGCCTCCACTCTCACCTGGCTCTTGGTGCTCCTGATGCCTCCGCTTCTCCATCTCATAGAGTTTTGCAGGTCTGGTCAACAGTGTCGGTGATCCTCGCCTCTCTTGGTTTTTTATTCTTTTCCTTCTCCTTCTTTCTCTTTCCATCCTCAACCGATTCATCTTGTTGGTGTGGATATCACATGCCGCTCACTACCCCTATTTTGGTCTAACTTGGCACATCAGACCTCGACTCTGGGTCTGTGTACCGGCATTTCAGATGGTTTGGGTCGGTGCCGGTGGTGGCATCCAATGTCTCTCTTCTCCACTGCCTTTGTTGAACAACTCATCCTATTCTGACTCCACTGTTGGTCAGGCTCGATGTAGGATCTAGGTCTACTTGGGATTGTGTTGTAGGGGGCCGAAAATGGTTTTTTCTCATGCTCTCTATCAGTTATTTATCCTTTTGGGTTTATTTATTTGTGTTTCGGTATGAGGCATTCTTGATTTTTTGTTTCGTTCGTTCTTACTCCAGGAGGGTGTTTTTTGGCATTGGTTCTTCATGTTTGTTTTCTTTTGGTCTGATGTTTGATGGAGTTATTCGGTTGTTCCTACCCTATAGATGAAAATTTGGTCTCTGGTGTTGTCCTCGGCCGAGGTCTCCATCGCTCAAGTATTCTCTGGTGTCCCGGTCAAGCGCTCCCCTCCCTATCGGTTGGGTGAAATGGTCTTGTTGGAGGTTCTGGGAGGTGCGGTTTGAGCATTCTTTGGTCTCTAGGTGGGTGACTGGATTTTTCTATTATCTATTTGATGAAGGGTTTGAAGTTTATAGTGGTGATTCATGTTCTTGAGGTATCGATGCTGGTTGGTTTTTCTGGATGTCGATCGGCACCGGCGACAATGACGTTGCATGGATTATAGGACGATGATGATGTGGATGTTGGAGCCGGAATGATTTAGAGTGTCAATGACTTGGTTGTGTTCCACACCAGTGATATGATGATGATGGTTGGAATTGAATTGACTGATGCTGGAAATGTGATAATGATAGCGAGGTGTTTGAGGGTTGGTTTATTGGGCAACACAGTGGAACATGGTCTCTAATCCATAATTTGCAATCCATTTTTTGAATTTAAAATTTGCAAATCCTCCAGCATGGTTATTGATTGTTCTCATGGGAGGTGATAGTTTGTTTTCTAGATGGGTTGATTTTGGAGGGCTTATGTTAGGTTTCACAATTCCCCTTAAAAGTGTTAGTAGAAAATAAAAAAATATGGAATGTGGAGTTTATTATAAATAAAACTACATTGTGAAAAACGATAAAAATTCAAAACCATAACATCAATATTCATGTAATACCCAGGAATAAATTCAGTCCTCATTGAAAAAATATCGTAAGACCCCTTTAAAAGTTGTTTAACTCCAACAAATGTTATAAAAATTACGATACCCCGACTAAACAATCAGTTTTGGAGGCCTTCTGGGCCTTTGGGCCTAAAAAATCTGTCCAAACTTAATCCTAATAATTTGTATATAGAGATTGTCACCCAATTAAATTTTAGATATGGTAGAGACGAAACAAACACACAAATCAAAAGTTATGTCCTTTTTATGTTCAAGATGGGTTTCCTACTTTTTTGGAAACTATTATATATTTTATTCCTCTAAGTTTTACAAAGTGTAAATCTAATTTGGTTTTTTTCTTTTCCAAAGCATGTATTTGACTAGTTGTGGAGCTAAAATGGTCTCCCAAATTAAAAGTTATAGTCATTTGATGTCGAAGTCTATTTTTCAACTTATTGAATATTTTTTAAGTTTCAAATTTTTATTAACTAATATTTATAAATATTTATTAATTAACACATTACAATTAATTAAAAGTATAAATAATAAACTATATATAATAGAAAATAATAAATAATAAATTAGAATTAAATATTTTAATTTTCAAGGTTTTCCTTTAATTTAATAGGTATATCTTTAGAAATGTCGCTAAAAATGGATTTAAATAAATTTTTTGATTTTTTTAAAACCATTTAGTGGTGGTTTTTTAAACCATCGCTAAATCATTTTTTCCTGTATGATCCAATGATACTATCTTTATCCATTCTTTGAATGATTTATGATTATGATGATGAAATAATGATATAACCCATTTTATTTTCAATGGGTTATGTTATGATGAAATGATAATTATTTTCATGATCTTCTGGCATATAGATGAATGGATTGTGGTAATGTGACTGGTGGATCTATTATAAACATATAATGAATTGGGTAAATACTAGTGTTTTATGAGCTCAAAGAGGGTGGTCAAGAGGTTATCCCAAGCCATGAAGAGGGTACATAAGAGGTTATCCCAATATTGAAGTAGGTACACAAGTGATTATCCCAAGCCTATCATGTGATGAATGTCATGGTGGGTAGCCTTGAAAAAATATTTCTATGATAATGATTATGCAACAATTTTTTTAAGAAACTCTCTATTACATGTTACTATTCTTATTATATGATCTCTTGTCTCATTTACTTTGATTCTTCTATTATTCATATCTTATGATATTTGAAATCCTTATGTCATGATTATGATCTCTGAGTTTTTGGGTATAAATCTAAAATGCTAATATCATTTTCTCATAATCCTACTCTAATAATCTTATTATATGTTGTCATTGATTGATATCTCTCATATTTACCCTCATTGAGCATCTGAGATCTTTTTTTCTTATGTTTCCATTCCCTTGGTTCTGAAGAAAGGTTTTACGTAGGTCATGTCAAATAAGTCCATTATGTGAGAAATTTTTTTGGGAGATGTTAGAGATCTATCATAAAATAATATTATTATTTATCTATTCATAAAAAACACTAAAAAATTATTTTTCTCGGGATTGTATCGTTATGAGATATATAACATATTTATATAAGATGATGTAAATTTTATATATGTAGTGTTTGGGTTGCCTCAATAACCAAATTATATATTATAAAGATACCAAAGAGAATAAATAAGTAAATAATTATTATATTTATGTTTTAAAAAAAAGGGTCTTGACGCTGGAGTTATGATTTAGAAAAGCTCATGAGAAGGACTGGAAAATAAATAAAACAAATTAACCACTTATAGGAAGCCTCATGAAATATGTAAAGCATAATTTTATGAAGGAAAGAGCTTATCATTTTTTTCTGGAATAGAATTTAACTAGGATGGTTTTCCGTAAAATAATTAGGTTTTCAAAATATTTTCAGGGTTTAAAAACATTTTATGGCGGTGTTACTTGACATGAAATAATAAATAGGGAAGTTCCCTTTAAACGAGTTTACTTAAAAGAGAGAATCATAAAAAGAACTTGAAAATGTATCATCCTGAATAAATAAAGGTAATATATACTAGTTATATATGTACAGGTGTGTTTATTTATATATAATATTTATTAATTATAATCGATGAATATAGAGGAAAATGTACACAAAGAATGAGAGTGTGAAACCCAAAAGTAACAAGGGTGGTTTGAAAGATCACTTTTTATGCTGTTTTAGCAAATTACTTTTATAGGAAAACCTACATTGAACGAAGTTGTAATAATGAAGTGATTTTAAATATGGTTTAAGGTAAATATGAAGGTAAAATGAGATAAAGATAATTAGTTTTAAAAATTTAAAGGAGAACGTTGGCGGGAAGGAAAAATATGTACATGGATGACAAATCATCATAAAATAGAATGGGTATTATTCATGACATTGTTATAATTTTATGATGAATAAATTCATCAAAGAGGAATATATTCATCATATTTTTTTTACTATAGTGGAATATAATTTTAAATATAAAATATTAGGGTGGAATAGAACAATATTGGAAGGAATAAGCTTAAGGTAAAACATTATAACTCAGGAAAGATGGTTGAGTTAATAAAACCACTTATAATGCTGGAATATTTTGAATTTAGAAAATTTTTAAAGATATAACATGTGTTTAATTTTAAAATACTTTATATTTCATGAAATATATGAAAAAATAAATCCATTTTTAGGATAGAGAACATTAAAAAAGGAACAAGTGGTGAACACTAATCATATGTCAAGGAAACAAAAATTGAAATCTCAAAACTGTAACCATGATTCTTGATTCATTTTACGTGTGTGCCTTACATCTTGAAAAATTAAATCAATTTTATTAAACAAATTATTATTATTTTTTTAATCTTAATTTCATTTTATATTTTTTATATATTATCATTTGATATTTTTTTATTTTCTTATATCGATTACTAGAAGTATTTTGGAGATTTTTTTAAAACTTCTTAAGTATGATGAACATGGTTGAATGTGTTGTTACATTTTTTCATAATCTTTATTATTTTATATTTTTATGTCTTAATTATTAAATTATATCAAAATTTATATAGTTCTGTAGTTCTTCCCAAAATGGATTCAAATTAAGAAAGGTGCCTTTGTATATTAATTTTGTATAGTTGAAATTACAATAACAATTTATTATTAAGTTCACTTATATAATGTAAAATTTTATTATTAAGAAATGTTAATAGTGTCACAAATATCATGTTAATACATTATATATATTTTTAAAGTCATCTATATTTAGAAATTATGGTAAAAATAAATACATCATTCTTGGGAGGGGTAGTACACGCGTACACGGAAGACACTTTCATTTTCCCATAGAAGAGAAGGGGGTAAAATAAATAAAATGAGTATAATTTAAGAATCATAATCACTTTAATTTTATTATATTTTTCATTAAAAACTTTTTTTGACCTAACATTTAAATAGTTTATGAAAAATAGAACTCACCGTTCATGGATGTAGTAATTCACACAAAATCAATACGATTCTTTCATTTTTTGAATTGTTTTGTAGGGAGATAGAAGAGTTATATTCAACTAGTATAATAACATAAATATTATTTATAGTATTTATATTATCATTCTTTCATGGATATAGAATATTTTAAGAGTTATGTTAAGATTAAGAATAAAAGAATAAGTATTAAGAATTACCCACAGGGAGATCTTAAACATTATCATTAAAGTATTATTAGAAATGAAGGGGATATGAAAAATAATAGAGGCCAAGTAATTATATATATGAAATATACATATAGTAGAGGTAAACTGGGTATATTTTCAAGAAGAAACTAAAACTTAGAGTGATCTTTAAGGGGTGGTGACGACCCCCTTTCATAAGTTTTGGAAAATGAAATTTTTGTAAATACCCATTTCATATTAATGATGCGTGTAACAGACCGAAGTCTTATTAATAGAAATTCCATTATTAAAAATATTTAATATAGAATATTCATATAACATCACATTAAAAAAATAATACAGGCTTTGTAAATGAATAATTAATTAAATAAAAGTCATTTTTAGAAGTTAACAAATATATACTAAAGGAATAATAACTCAAAATTTGGAATAGTAACATGATCGTTATGAATTAAAAACCAGAAAATTTAATGGTAACCTCACCAAGGATAGTATAAATAAAATTTACCCCTCTTATAAGTTACAATATGATATAAAAATTGTATGATTAAATAAATATTTTAAAAAATTACTAATTAAGTGTTGGTATTTTTATATGTAACAAATATTTAATTAAAATTTCATGACTAATTTAATAGTTTAAAAGAAAATTTATTTACATAAAATGTATTCATAAATTAATATTTTCATTTATTGTTATTATTATCTGATATTTTTATGTGACACTAGGTAATCTTTCACAGTGTTATAAAATAAGTTTTAATTTAAAAATATGTATTTTTTGATTCAATTGTGTTTGAAATTAAAAATACAAATTTTCATATTTAGAAAATTATTTTCATAAAATATAGTTCAATTTTAAATGGTACATGTCTAAAAAAATTTTATGGTGGTTTTTAATGATATTTTCTGAAATACTAGAAATTTTTTGAATAGTCAAATATGATAATTTACAATAAATGATAAATAAATGATTTGTGGATTCATATATTATATATGGCTTATGTAAGACCAATATATTAAACTCTATATAATTAGTTTAATATTTTTTGTGATAATACTATAACTATTCATAGTCTTATACCAAAATAATAAAAATAATGATTAAAATATTGGGAAAACACCCCTCTTCTCCACTATAAATACTACCCCACACCACATATTCTCCACACACCTATAAATAATTTAAAATTTTCCAAATTATACTCAAATTTCCTCCCAAGATCCTCCCCCACATCTAAAAGCTTTTTGTCTTAACAAAAGATAAAAACTAATTCCATAAGGAGGTTATCAAGAAGAAGGAATCAAGAGGTAAAACCCTCTTCGGTTTTCTTTCAATATCTTTTCATGTTCTTTTATTTTAATATCTTCTCACCAATTTCCTCTGTTCATGTGGAATTAAAAATAAATTATCCAACATAAAATATAATTTTATCTTGTTGATGGAATAATTCTTCATCAAGTATCTTCTTCTCTTTCTTTTACTTTAAGAATGAAAACATCATCCATGAGGTGCTGATTTACCACCTTTGTGGACGATGTGTTTTCATCATTAAATTACACCTTCAACACTGTTCAAGAACCCATTTTTATTGTCTATAAAGATTATATTATAATTATTTAAATCTATTTAATGTTCTTTAATGAGTAGATATACACGATATTTAATAATATAACAAAACTAGTTAGTAATAATCAAAAAACATCTAAATTAATATAAATGATGATCAATAATGATTTATCTAAAGAATCATCCTCAATCTGAAAAAAATGATATTTTAATATTATATAATTTCATTAATATCATATAAGTTCAGTTATGGATAACTATCTTCATTCTACAAGATTATCGATGCACATATACTAGTAAATCGATCCTGAAAAACAAGGTAACTAATGCTCCCAAATAATGAAATAGAATCTCATAACCAATAAAAAGGGTTATAAATTAAACTAAGATAACTATAGTAAATAAAATATAATTATAAAATTTTCTTAATTAATTAATTAATGGATTTATTTTTATGATTCTGGACATTAATATCAAGTATAAATTCTTTTAAGACCTAAGGTAATGGATTCTACCTGAACCTCTGTTATTCATTCAGCTTACTCATTCTTTATTTTTACCCAATTGAAATTATCTTTTATTTTTATTTAAATGTTATAAATGTTTTTTATATGTTCCAAATTCTTGTATCAATATCCATTCAACCTTCTTTTCCGGGATATACATTTTTTAAAAGGTTCCCTACACAATTTATCCCAATAAGCACGACAAATTTATGGGATCTTTCGGAATTCTTACCCATTTTAAAGTTTGATCCATAATATGTTTTAAGAAACTGTAATTTTTATAAAATCATTATTTTTTTTTACAAAAAATTTCCTGGTTTACCTCAGGATTTATATAAATGATTACATCATTTTATGCTTAAAATTCCCTTTATTATTTTTTTAGACCATATTAGAATGTTTTCTTTATAAATATTATTTAATTACATTTTTCTATGTATTCAATTTAGTTTGACATCACTTATCGTGATATATGTCTATTTTCCTTTATTAATGTCCCTGTATAATTTAAATCCTTTCTTTCATGGATTTCATTATGACAACCCCTTATGTTATGCCTTTTGACGTGATTGTGATTCCCAATTATTACCATGGGTATACCTAATTTTTATGTTTGATCCCTTATGTATGATTCTTCATGTGGAACACATACTCATGGAGATGTTAATATAGGTGGTCAAAGATTTCTCTCTAATTTATTGGGTAATGTTTAGTCTCATGAGACTTTATAAGAAATAGTCTTGGTGGTTAGCCTTGACTCATGCTCCATATGAAATGGTATTCGTGTTTAGACTTGAATCGTGCTATCTAATATGAAATGAGCCATGAATTGTGATAAATTCATATTTTATGTTTCTTTGAAATTACTATGAATCTATGATTTTATTATCCTATGTTATGATTCATGAATTTAATCATGTTCTGTGTATTTTTATATTATTATGTTATGCCTTCTAACCAATGTGCAACGATTTACTATTATGTTTATTCCCTTAAAGGGTTTTTAGACCATACCTTTGTTCATGTTATCCCCATGTAATCCTATATAGGTATATGGGCTCAAAGGAAGTAAGGTGCACTTAATAGTTGATAAATAAATAAAATATTTATTAAGTTCCATGTTTTTAGTTTTATGTACCTAGTCTTCTAGGACACTAGACGTTACAATCCTTGGATTTTAATTTGATGTTTAATTATTATTAAAATCATGTAATGATATGTAAAAATGTTATGGTCTCTATTGTTTACATGAGATGAAATGTTTAGTTCTTTTTTGAGACTAGGAATAGAGAACTTTAGTAATAACCTTATGGATAAAACTGTGTATGAGAAAACATCCCTAATATTTTGTTAGTATATATTAAGTGGCTTATCAAGAAAATTCATCTATGTCTGGATACTACAAGAGGATGTGGTTCAAGAACATATGTACCTAGGAGTAACAACTCGGACAAGGTGTTTCAGGCCTAGTTCGAGGTAACATGGTACACAACAACAGGCCTTACTATGAACTTCGTTTGATACTCCCAAAGGGATATGCTTTGGTAAATTTATAATCTCATAATGAAACATTATTAAGGTATTAGAAAATCTTACAAGAATATATGTTAGGAAGTAAACCATGGATAAACAAGATTAAAACCGAGGGGATCACAAGTTAGGATATAATTTTCCTCCATGTGTTTTTCCTTTTTTGTTTAAAGATTAAATTTTAAGCTTATTAGCAAAGTATTAAATCCCCATAATTAAATTTTTTTTCCTAGTTAATGGAGGTAAATATAAGAAAATTTTAAAACAATAAATTTGAAAATGAATGTTATGATTTCCATAATGATATTCAAAATATTATGGGCATGGGTGCTCAAAACATTATGACAATACTTTCTTAGATGGATCAAGTTATGTATAATAACATGAATCATGTGGAACTCCCTAATTCTCTAAGGAATGATCAAGTTGATGTAAAATCATTCATGCAGTAAATACCTCCAATTTTTAGTGGATCTTCTTATCCCCACGTTAAGGAATAGTGGATTAACTTCGTAGAAAATTTATTTGTTGTCTTCCAGTGATCAAAAGAAGAGAAAGTTATGTTGGCAGTCTATCGTTTTGACGAGGAATCTGATCAGTGGTGGAAACTGATAAAAAATACAAAGTCCAAAGAAGAAATTGATTTTATGGATTGGGAGGAAATCAATAAAATGTTTTTAATAAATATTTTCCATGAAACCTCCTTCTAAACATGGAAAGAGAGTTCCTAAAATGTAAGGAGAAGGAAGATGAGTCTATCAGGGCATATGAAGAGGACATTACAAGTCTTGCAAGATACACCATTGGATTTGTCACTAACACAAAATTCAAGGTTTATTTCTTATTTAGCATAATGAAGATGAGTATATGAAAAGCTTTGGCAATTTGAGACTTCAATTGTTATGAGAATATTGTATTTTGTTCCCTCAAGGTTGAAATGGAGATCGGAGACTCTCAATGGTCTTTTGGGACCTGTGAAAAAAAAGGAAAATGGATTCTAATATGGATGGATCATAAAATAAATCAAATGATTGAAATAAGAATCATTATCCCATGTGTCAAAATTATGGGAAGAAGCATAATGGGAACTATCTACAGGGAACTAGGAAATACTTCAAATGTGGGGGAATGGGGCATCTGAATAATATCTGAAAAGGGATATAAATAATCTCACTAACATGGAAGAAGAATAGAAGGTCCATATCAAATCTCAGCTAGTAGTGTAGTGCTTAAATTTCAATGAACATGGGAATTTTGAGAACCAATTCCCTAATACTAGGCTTTTCAGAGGCAATCAACAACAACTTCCAAGGCATCAAGGAAGGGTATATGCTATAACTACTAATGAGGTCAAATTGGAAAATTATGTGGTGAAAGGTATTCTAGTTATTCATTCAAGAATATTGTCTTTACTATTTTATTTTGGTTTTATGAATTATTTCGTATCTTGAATGTTTATTAGAACCATTCAACCACCACCTCAAAATTTAGAGGTTGAGTTATCTGTGAGAATAATAAATGGAGAATTTATTGTGTTGAAAGTACATAACTCTTCCCTATTCAATATTCGTGGAAATCACCACCTAGAAAATATGGTCATACTCTCATTGGTAGAGTTTTATTATATATTGGGAATGGATTGTCTATATTTATTCAAAGATAACATCAATAGTTGGGAAATGGAGATCAATATTTACATCCCGAAGCATCCTCAAATTCTTTACAGGTTTAAGGGGGAAGAAGAATCTCCTTTAGAATCATTATCTCAAGTGTGGATATTATGAGAAATCATATCATGCACAAATTATTGATAAAAGGGAGATGATCGTGCTTGAATAATTTCCCGTCAAAAGGAATTAAATTGACATATTCCATGAATCTTTTTCTATTCTTCCTATTTATCGAGATGTTGAGTTCTCAATTTAACATATTCTTAGATCTCTTCCTATATCAAAGACACCTTATAGAATTGCCATTATTGAGCTGGAAGAACTAAAGAAGCAGTCATAGGAGAATCTGAATAAGGATTTTATATGCTCGAGTGTTTCACAATGGGGTGTACCAGTCCTCTTTGTCAAGATGAAGGATGTGTCAATATACCTTAGCATTGATTATCACGGGCTTAATAAAATCATGATAAAGAACAAGTGTCCCTTTCAATGGATAGATTAATTGTTTTATCATCTACCTAGGGCCAGATATTTGTTTATGGTGGACCTTTGGTTACGATATCACAAATTAAAGGTGAAGAAACAAGATATAATCAATTATATTTTTCAAACGAGGTATAGAAACTATGAGTTCGTAGAGATTACTTTAGGACTTACTAATTCCCCTGAAATATTAAAGGAATTAATGAATATAGTCTTTATGGATTACCTTGAATTTGTTTTGGTATTCTTTATCTATGATATTTTGATATGATTCAAGAGAAATGAGGAACATTAGAAGAATTTTAATACCATGTTTAAGACATTTAAAAGAGAGAAACTACATAAAATTACAATAAATGTGAGTTTTGGATGGAGGAAGTATCATTCTTGAGGCAATTAGTCACGAGTAAAAGAATATCGGTAAACCCATCCAAGAAAAAGCAATATAAGAGTTGTCGAAACCAATATCTGCAATGAAGATCCATAATTTCCTTAGCCTAAATGAGTATTAATAAATATTTTTGAAGTAATTGTCACAACTTTAAATCCCATTAACCAATATGAAATAGAAGAGAGTGAAGCTTTTCTGCACTCAAGAATGTGAGGAATGCTTTAAGGAGCTAAAAAAAGGCATATAACTGTGCCAGAACTGACACTCCCGAAAATTGGGGAACTCTTTAGGGTGAAAATTGATTATTCAAAGAGATTATTAGGATATATAATGATATAAAGTGATAAATTCATAGCCTAAACCTAAATTCATTTGAAAATTGATGAGTGAAACTATCACATGCATGATCTAGAGTTGGTAGTTATGATAACTGTGTTGAAAAACTCGCAGAATTATCTTTATGAGTAGAAGTGTGAGATATATATATTGATCACAAGATTCTAAAATATATTTCCTCATAGAAGGGTCTTAATATGTACCATCAAATATTCTTAGAGCTCATAGAGAATTAAAACAACTCAATCCACTACAATCCTACTAAGGTTGATAAGGTGGTCTATGATATAAGTAGGGAGGATCCTGCATCTTCATAAATGATGAGAATTGAGAAGGATCCAATCATTATAGATTTACAAATTACGAACATGAGAATTATTAAGGTATGAACATCATCAATGAATTCTCAAATGATTTCTCAACCATCCCTCTTAAAAAAAATAAATGATTCTTAAAGAAATGATGTGGAAATTCTGAAAAGGGTGGAGTTATCAAAAGATGGAAATCCTCTAAGTTCAAGAATTATGAGGATGGATTCGTATGATTTGGGTCAAAACTAGGTGTACCATCCAATACAGATATAAAGAAATAGTTTATAAATGACACACATAGCTCAACCTTCACTATTCACATAGAGAGCACAAAGATGTATCGAGATCTCTAGGATAAATTTTGGTGGGACAATATAAAAAAGGATATCGATGAATATACATCAATGTTCTTGGTATGTCTTCAAGTGAAGGTTAAAAGGAAAAATTCTAAAGGGTTGATGAAAAAGTTACACATAACATCATGGAAATGGGAAAACATCACCATGGACTTTGTCACTGAAATTCCAAAGACATCTAGAAGAAACAATTCTTTATGAGTTATTGTGGATTTTCTTACAAAGACAACATAGTTTATCACAATTCAAGAGGAACTCTCACTAGATCAACTTTCACAAATATATATCAAATAAGTTGTATGGATATATAGAGTACCACTATCGATTATATCTGATCGAGATCCAAGATTCACCATGAAGTTCTGGAAAAGTCTCCAACATGCCCTAGCCACTAAGTGAAATTTAAAAATGACCTATTATCCCCAAACTGATGGCCAATCTGAGAAAACTATTCAGACACCATAAGACATGTTGAGAGTGTGTTATATAGACTCAGAATAGGGATAAGAACAACATATACCTCTCATTGAGTTCTCTTACTATAATAGTTTACACTCGAGCATCTAAATGTCTCTATATGAATCCCTTTTATGGGAAAATATATAGAACACCAGTATTCTGGGGTGATTTCCAAGAACGTAAACTTCTAGGACTTGAAATGGTTTAGGAAATTGTGGAGAAGGTGAAAACCATTCAGTATCACATTAAAGAATCCCAAAGTCGAAAAAAGATCTATAGGGACAATTGTTGATGATACCTTGAGTTTAAGGATGGGGACATAATATTCCTCCACATATCACCATGGAAGAGGATAATGATATTTTGGAAAAAAGGAAAGCTATGTCCCAGGTACATCAGACCCTTATAGATTCTTAATGGTGTTGGAACTTAGTCCTATAGACTATAACTTCCACTTACCATGTCTAAAGTACATTATTTATTCCATATATCCCTCTTAGAAAAGTACATACCATATCCTTCACATGTATTGACTTAAGAGGTGGTACAGTTAGAGAATGATCTTTCTTAAGAGTGGCCGCCTGTGAAGATCTTGGATTGTAGGGATAATGTTATAAGAAACAAGACTACTCATATAGTTAAGGAACTACGGAATAACCAAATGTATGAAGAGGAATCATGGTAATAATAGGAAGTGATGAAGGAAAATTTCCAATACTATTTTCAACATAGCTTGTAAAACAAAATTTTGAGGGTGAAATTTCGTATGAGGGAAGAATGTAATATCCCAAAGTTTTATCTATAGAAATTCCCTTCTTATAATTATATAATATATAATAATCACATAAAATCACATTATGAGCATAATAAAAACATTAAAAATGAATAATTAATGGAATAAAAGGCATTTCTAGGAGTTAAAGAATATATACTAAAGTAATAGTAACTTAGCCTTTGGAATAGTAAGATGACCATTATTTATAGTAAACCAGACAATTAAATTGGAACCAGACCAATGTTAGTATAAATAAAATTTGTCCATCTTATAAGTGAGAATATAATATAATCATAATATAAGTAAATAGATAGTTTAAAAATTATAAATTAAGTGTTGGTATTTTTATAAGTCATAAATATTTAATTATAATTTAATGGCCAATTTAAAAATTTTAGAGAAAATTTAATTTCCTAAAATATATTCATAAATTAATATTTTAATTTCTTATAATTATTAGATAATTTTATCGGATCTTTGTTAAATTTTCAATGTGTTATAAAATCAGTTATAATTTTAAAATATGTATATTTTGAGTAAATTTAAATTTATCACATATAGAAACTTATTTTAATAAAATGGAGTTCATTTATTAGTTCTACAGGTTGAAACATTATTCAAATGATATTTTGGGATTTATCTGAAATATTTAAAATTTTGGTGAATAGTAAAATAAAATAATTTACAATAAATGCAAAATTCAGAATTTACTGAGTCATAGATGATTTAACCCAAAATCTCAAAATATCTTTCATTATAAATATTTTTTGTGATAATGCTCAATCTATTCATATTCTTGAGCCATAATAATAAACTAATGATTAAAATATTGAGAAAACATCCCCTCTCTTCCACTATAAATACTACCACGCATCACCTCTTTTACTCACATATCTCAAGCCTTTATCCTTATCCAAATTCTGATCTAATATACTCCCAATACCCTATCGCATGTCATGGAGAATTTTTTCTTAAGAAAAGATGAAAACCAATCCCCTATGTAGGTTATTAAGAAGAAGGAATCAAGTGTTAAAACCCTTTTCCATTTTCATTTCATGTTCTTTTATTTTCATATCTTTTCCCCACATTACCTTGTCTAAGTGGAATGAATAATCCAGTATCTTAAATAAAATTTAATTTTATCATTTTAAGGGAATAATTATTTTTCATATATCTTCTACTCCTTCTTTTACTTTAGGAATGAAAACATTGTCCGTGAGGTACTGATTTAACACCTTCGTGGACAACACACTTTAATATTTTATTTAAACCACCAAGGGTGGTCATGAAACTATTTTGATTATTGAAATATATTATATTATATGTATTTAAATCTATTTAATGTTCTATAATGAGTATATATACATGATATTTAATAATATAATTAAACAAGTTTTTAATGATCAATAAACGCTAAATAAATCTAAATGATGATCATTAATGATTTATCTAAATAATCATCCTCAAATTTGGAAAAAAATGGTATTTTAATATTATATATGCTTATTAATATCATATATGTTTATTTCTATTCAACTATCCTCATTCTACATGATTTTACATATGTATATACAAGAAAATTGTTCATGAAAACCGAGGAAACTAATGCTCCCAAACGATGAAGTAGAATACCATAACCCATACAAAGGGTCATAAAAGAACTTAATAGAACTATGATAAATAAAATTAATTTAAAATTATTTCTGAATTAATCAATTAATTTATTAAATATGATGATTCGAGATAATAAGATCAAGTGTATAATCATTTCATACCAAAGGTAAGGGTTTCTACCCGAACCTCCATTATTCCTTTATGTTACTATTTCTCTCTTTTTACACAAATAAAATTCTATTTTATTTTTATGTATATATTATAAATTTAGATTATATGTTCCAAAATAATATATCCATATCCAGTCATCGTTATTTTAAGGTATATGTATGTTTTTAAAAGGTTCCCTACTCAATTATTTATGATAAGTAAGCCTGATTTAAGGGATCTTCCAGAATTCATACCATTATCATGTGTGATCCATAATCTATTTTATGTAATGACCCATCACCTGGGGCCCATGCTGTGACTACCCCAATCCCACTTCAATAGGCTGGGGGCTACCGACTAGCACCAATGACGTGATTCCCTAAAACTGGGAAGGCATTGCCTTTATAACCTGTAAACACACACACAAGCAAGCACAAAGCTGGATGAAACACCAAGTAAACCGTATAACACAAGTGTGATGAGAGGAAAAATGGGTCAAAATAAAATCCCAATAGTAATGGTACATGTACAATGGATATTCAATAAAACTGAAGAAATAGAAAAGATAGCTACTGGATCATCCTCCAGGGTTCCTACCTGAAGTGTAGGTACAGTTAGCCTCCTTAGCACTCCTCATCTTTCTGTCTCCTCCACATACTGACACATCGTATGGTCTACCTCTGGGCACCGTCCAGTCCTGGTACTATTAGCCTCAGTCAGTGCTTTCCGTCGTCTACAACCAACACAACAAGGTGCGAGCATAACTTGTGCAGGGGTGAGTATAACGATACTCACTAGGTACCACAAGACCCTCAAGGTCTCACAAAATCCAACAAGGAGAAAACACAAAGTATGAAATCAACAGATAACCTTACTTAGGTATATTCCCAAACATATACCTAGGTTATTAGGTGATCCATCTCAATAGTGATGAAAACACAGAAAAACTGAATCAACTCAAACAAGGATTTTATTCCATTGGGGTAGTTTCAAGTAACATCCCCAGTCAAATTGTCTAAACCCAAGATATTGGATAACTCCTCCTCTATCGAGTATAGTGGGCCTTCCGTGACACCAAGCGCACTTCCCACTAACCTTCAACTGCTGAGGTACTCCTCCTGTCGAGTACCATGGATCTTTCACGTCACCAAGTGCGCTCCCCACCATGGTTCTGCCGTGTCACCAAGCGTGCTTCCTCTAATAGCCTGCTGAGGTGCTCCTCTTGTCGAGTATCGTGGGTCTACTGTGACACCAAGTTTCTCCCCACTGTGAGTCTGCCATGACACCAAGGCGCTCCCCACTGGTCTAGTAGAGTCACTCCGAGTCAAAACGGTCAGCAGTCGTCAAGTCTCAGCCAGCTACTAGGGCTCCGCACTACGCTCTCTCGTCTTCCAGAGGATCCACTCCATGAGGTACTGGTCTATACTCCAAATGTCATGAAGTCCCAAGAAGAAGTATCTCAAAGGTATTTCATCTCATAGTGGTATCAACGCAACAGAAGACACATCAATCGGACGCCCGGTCTGTGAGTTGTTAGCATTTTAGTCCTGGGGGTCCTGTTGGATTCGTGCATGATCCAACCTGACCATATCTCAACTATACCCCAAAATCCAGTGGGGTATACCCGAAGGTACCATCACGTTCCATGATTTCCAGTGATGCTGACGGTTCGTCAAACAGACATCTGGTACCAAAGTTATGGACGAAGGAGCATAAAGGGCTTTTAGTGGGCCTGTGTCCAGTCCGACCCGGCTTGACTCAGCCTGGGCCGACCTGGCCTGACCCATTGGGTCTAGCCCAACCCATTGGTCGGTCCGACCTATTGGGTTCGGCCCGGCCCATTGGGCCCAACCAGTAGGCCGCGAGGGGCCGCGGAGGCCATGAGGGCATGGACCGGCCGCAGGTCGGCGCGTGTGCGGTTCGACTCGGAGAGCACCGCATGGGCGGCTCGTCCTGGATGGCACCGCGAGGGAAGCTTGGCCCGAGGCGCGGAGATGATTCGGTCAGGGCACCACGAGGTGCATGGGATGTTCGGCCAGGGCACCGTGAGGTTCGTGGCCAGTTCGGCCAGGGTACCATGAGGGGCATAGGCCGTTTCAGGAGAACGGTGGGCGGCGTGATCTAGGGTGGCTCGGCCGACGGACGACGCGACCGGGGCGGCACGACCAACGGGGGGCGCAGCTGGTGCAGTGCGACTGGCGGGTGGCATGGCTGGGGTGGAATGGATGGCAGGTGGTGCAGATGGAGGGTAACGCAACTGGCGGGTGGCTTGACCGGTTTGGTGGGGGCGCCATGAGGGGCGGTGCGGGTCGCGATGGCCGCGGGTGGCGGAGCCGTTTCCTTCATTTCTTCTGTCATCTTCCTTCATTTCGATGAACACCACAAAGATGAAAGACAGAGGGGGTTGGGCCATTTAATTTTTGCCCACACCCTCTGCATTTAGAGTGGTAGAAAGTGGCTAAACTTTAATCCTGAATCAAGAACGAGAATATGAATTGATAGGATTCACGAATTTAATATTCATCCGTACTTCGTTTTGTTTGTTGACAATGATGAGGAGGGAAGCTAGTTCATCGAATACGTCCCACGTTGGTTTCCTCCACAAGGTGCTTCTGAGGAAGAAGTCGAAGATGTTCCTCTCTGGTGTTCTTCGTGGAGGAAGCATTCTTCGTGGAATAAGAATTCTTCCAATGGTTGGGCATCGCATCACTTTACCAGTGCTTCGTTGCTTGGTGAAGTCATCCCAAAACCACCTCCCAAGCTTCCTATTTATACGAGATGGGGGGAAGTTAGGTAACGATCATGGAATTTACGATGGTACATTTATTAGGAACCTTCCTAAATTCCAACGATTCTATTAATTTATTTAAAAAGAGAAAAATTCAATTGATTTACATTGGAATAATAAGGTGGTGCGTTGAAATAATTAAATTGTGGAGGTGTCTAATTGGACCCCCCCACATTAATTAGGGAGTTGAGGGTTTCTCCCAATTAAAATGGGGTTTCAAGGGGGTTTAATCCCGAGACCATAACCTCTCATGGGAGGTTATGGTCTAGTGGTCCCCACTTCCAAATTTTACTTGTACGGTGGATACAACAAAAATAAAATAAATCGTGTGTTTATTTTATTTATTATTTCCACAAAAAACCGAAAAAATAACTTTCACCCTCAACTATCTGCCGTCGAGGTGAAAGTATCCTTAATCGAAAATAGGCATTTTGAGATCAACGGTGCCCTCAGATTTCAATTACAAGCACCGTTTTAAAAGTTAGAAATACTGCTTGTACATTTACTGAGCGTACCCAAATTTTTTTTTCGTAAATTCATTCTGAGAAGTCCGGGCCTCAAAATCACACATCTTCAATTTTCTCAGACTCATAAAAGTACCTTAGATTTAAAAAAAATTACATGGAAATTTCGGATCTTACATTCTCCCCACCTCAGGCTTTATGTCCCCATAATACAAAACTCAAACTAAGGGAACAGGTGGGGGTACTAAGCATGAATCTTAGCCTCCCACTCCCATGTGATATCTTGGAGGTTCCCATGCTTCCCGTGAATGCACACCGAAGGTATCAACCGTCCATGAAGGACCTGCTCTTTTCAATCCTCAATCTCTACTGGATCCTCCGTAAAAGTCACCCCATCTTCGACGTCCATCTCTCCATGGTCGATGATGTGAGAAGGATCATCCACATATCTCCTCAGATGAGGTACGTGGAAGACGTCATGCACACAGTGCAACTGAGGTGGAAGATCTAAGCAGTATGACACCACGCCAACATTACTGTTGACATAAAAAGGTCCGATGAACCTAGGAGATTACTTTCCACCTCAGAAAAATCTCTACAAACCTCATCGAGGTGAGACCTGCAGAAATATGTGGTCACTTACTAAAACTCTAGAGGTTTCTGTCTCCTATCAGCATACGACTTCTACATGCTTAGTGAAATCTTAATCTGCTCCTGGATGACCTGTACCTTCTCTATGGTAGCTTGTACCATCTATGGTCTCACTAGTGTTAAATCCCCTGGGTCAGTCCAGCACAAGGGTGATCTGCATGGTCACTGGTACAATGCCAAAAAAGGTGTCATCCTAACGGTGGAGTGATAGATGTCTTTGTATGCAAACTCCACCAAAGGTAATTGATCCTCCCAGCTGTTACTAAAGTAGAGGCGACAAGAATGCAACATGTCCTCGAGGGTCTGAACGGTCCGCTCAGTCTGATCATCCGTCTGAGGGTGGAAGGCGGTGTTCAAATGAAGGTGCATCCCAAAATCCTTCTACAAACCCTTCCATAGCCAGGAAGTAAAACATGTATCATGATCAGAGACAATCGTCATGGGTACTCCATGTAGCCGCATAATCTTTTTCACATATAGGCATCCCAAGCTCTCTACTAAACCCCACTCTCTGATCGGTATGATGTGGGCCGACATGGTGAGTCAGTTGAAGATCACCCAAATTCAGTCATGTCCCCTGAATGTACATGAAGGTCCCATCATGAAGTCCATGGATATCCCATTCCACTTCCACTTTGGGACTTCTAAAGGATGAACCAAGCCTACTGGTACCTAATGCTTTGCATTCACTTGCTGACAAGTGAGGCATCAAGAGACAAACTCTGCAACTGTTGTCTTCATTCCCACCCACCAGTGCTTTTGTCGGAGGTCCCTGAACATCATTGATACTATTTTTATACCGCTAGATGGAATGTGTGGAACTCCCTCAACACTTCTTCCTGAAGTGACACTGGTACCACAGTACATCCTATGAAGAGAATGACATGCTCCCAACCTTCATAAAATCAATCAGGTGCATATCCTGTGGATATCTGAGTATATCATGTCTTTTAGTTAGAATCCCCATGCTGCGCCTCCCTAACTCATAGAAGAAGTGGTGGAGTGACTGTAAGTGACTGTAGAATGGCTGATCCATCCCTATCCACAAATGATATATGCAATGTAGCCAGATGATATGTTTCCTCGCCTAATAGCTGTATTCCAAATCTCCTGTTGAGTGCATCTGCAACAACGTTCCCCTTCCCATGAGTATAAACTATCTCGAGGTCATATTTCTGGAGGAAATCAAGACAATGTTACTGTCTCCGGTTCAGGTCCTTCTTGGAGAAGATATACTTGAGACTCTTGTGACTAGAGTACACGGTAAAACGCTCGCCCATCCGATAGTGCTGCCACATCTTCAAGGTGAAGACCACTACTGCTAAATCTAGGTCATGGGTTGCATAGTTTGGCTCATGTTGTCTTAGCGGTCGATATCCATATGATATCACTGCTTTCTTCTACATCTGGACACATCCGAGTCTGACCCCTGATGTATCACAATAGATTATGTACCATAATCTTTCCTCTGGATGCCCCAAGATGGGGGCACTAGTCAGCCTCTGCCTCTACTCCTGAAACCTCTACTGGCATCTCTTAGACCACACAAAGGTTTACCCCCTTCTTCTCCAAGGCTGATAGTGGTGCTTCAAGTCTGGATAAATCTGGCACAAATCTCTGGTAGAAGCTATCCAAACCCAAGAAACTTTGTACTTCCATCACACTCCTGGGTGGCTCCCAAGAAAGTACAACCTCAATCCTTGCTGAATCCACTGAAAATCTAGCCTCCAATATGAAATGTCCCAAAAAGTGAACCTCTCAGATCCCGAACTAGTACTTCGAGAGCTCCCCATAAAGCCGGTGCTCTCGGAGCATGTCTAGTACTATCTGCAAATGGAAGGCATGCTCCTGCTTAGTATCTGAGTAGATCAGAATGTCAACGATGAATAATACTACAAAGTGATCATGGTATAGATGAAATTCCATGTTCATGAGTCCCATGAACACTGCTGGAGTGTTGGTTAGGCCGAAAGGTATAACTAAGAACTCATAGTGGTCGTACTGATATCTGAATGTCATCTTCTGTACATCCTCATCAAGAACTTTGAGATGGTGATAGCCTGATCAGAGGTATATCTTCAATAACCACCATTCTCCCTTCAGCTGATCAAAGAGGTCATCAATCCTTGGGAGTGGGTACTTGTTCTTCACAATTACCTAGTTCAGGTGCCGATAGTCAACACAAATTTTCATGCTCCCATCCTTCTTCTTGGAGAACAGAATCAGGGCTGCCCAAGGTGAAACACTAGGCTGAATGAATCCCTTCCTCTACAAGTCCTCTAACTGTACCCATAGCTCATGATGCTCCTCTAGAGACATATGATATGTTGGTGTAGATATTGGTTCCATTATGGTGTACAATTCAATGTAAAAGTCCACCTCTCTATGAGGTGGTAGACCTGGGACATCATTAGGGAAAAAATCCATGCATTGGTCCACCACTACAGGACAACTCAGACTCTCCACATCAAAAGCTCTGAGGGAAAGGCTATCCAACTGATAAGTGATAGGATCCAATCTCCTCCGAGCAAGTCCATCCTATGCTGCAAAGGCTCCTTTATCACCAGTGAAGGTAAACCTGGTCCCATCCGTGCGGACACACCACACTTCATGCCTAATACAGTCAATATGATCATGGACTGTAGATAACCAGTCCATACCCAAGATGAGGTCTTAAGTCCTCGACCACGCTACTAAGAGATCCTAAATGAAGCTCTCACCTCCTAGAGTAAGCTCACGCTGCATGAACCATTTCGTAATTGTCGAATCTGCTCTCATAGGATTCTCTAGCCCTACGGAATGAACCAATTGCTCTGTCGGAATCTTCGAGCTCCGAACGAGGTAAGTGGAAATAAAATAAAGACATTCAGCTGTGTCTATAAGTACTAAAAGTAAGCTTTTTTAGACATAGATTGTACCTCAAATAATCTCTGGTGTACTGTGGTCATTGGCCTCACCTGGCTGGAGCTGAGCTCTCCCCTGTCCACATGCTCTCTACGATTGGGGTGGACCTCCTAGTGGTGGTGGCAGTAATATCTCGAATCGTTTCCCACTGCTATCTGCATGACCAGCTCCTCTGCCACAACCACCTACTCCCTATGGACCATCTCAATCGAATCTATGTCTCTTCCCGGGCGGTCCTTCGACCATCTAGTGATCATCCGAAGGGTGGGTCAGATAGTCATGAGCCATATGACCCTACTCACCGCATGTGAAACACTACCCATTCTTGGCATGTATGTCTCCAATTCGGGCATCCCGCAAAACTGATACTGAGTCTTTCGGTCGTCCACCTATTGATCTGGCACCCCTGGACATCTATGACATCTATCTGCTGCCAGATGCAGATGACGCCGCTACATATCGATAGGTGGTGGATCTTGCTGATTGAGACTGCTCAGCAAGGAAACTCTTCACCAAGAGGGCTCTCTCTAACACCCCCACGACCCTACTCGAAGTTTGGGACCTGAATAAAGGGCCCCACACCATATTTGTGGGGTAGAGTGAGAGGTCCTTGAACCTCATTGAGTACTGAACTACAGTCATGATGCTCTACTATAGATGAAGTAGCCCCTGTATGCGCACTACGTGAAGAGTTGTTAGGAAAAACTCTGCTCAAAAAAGGCTCTCAAAGTCTACCCAGAGAAGCATCACCTCTTCATGGACCTAGAGCATCATGCTCCACCATTTTCCCACTGATTCCTATAGAAGGCTGGTAGCAAGTATCACCATGAGGTTTGCTGGTGTCCCTACCAGTCAAAAAACTCTCACCATGACCTCCATCCAATCCTCATGCACATGTGGGTCCATCTCTCCCCTGAACCTGGGTGGCCTCTGGCGTTGGAACTCGTACAATGCGCTCAATCAGATTTCACCCTCTGCTGCTAGGGCTAGTGGAATTGGTGGCCCAATGGGTAAAGGTATCGCTGGTGCCTCCGCTGGAAGAGGGCCCAGCACTGAGGCATCATCGTTCGGTGGGATATCTGTGTGTACAACTCTCAGAACACTAGCTGACTATCTGCGTGGAGGCATCTTGAAAAGAAACAGTTGTGCTACAGTTAAAAGTTTTACCTGGTGAGCTATCCTGGTGAGCTGACATAAATAAAACTTTTGAAAACACACTCACAATCAGTGGTTTCATGCACTGAGTTGGAAATTTTACGTTAGGGTCCTGGTGTATGGATACATCAACCGCCGCACCAACACTGGACTCCCTGAACTAAAAACAACACTCCCTACACAAAACACTATTGATTCATAGAAAATATCAGAGTCCTAAGTTCTGCAGTAGAACCGACTCCTCTGATACCAATTTGTCATGACCCATTCCTCGGGGCATGTGCCATGACTACCCAAATACCGCCTTTTATAGGCCAGGGGTTGGCCACTAGCACCAAAGGTGTGATTCCCTAAAACTAGGAAGGAATTGCCTTTATAACCTATAAACACACAAGAAAGCAAGCACACAGCTGGACGAAACACCAAGTAAACCATATAACAAAAGAGTACTAAAAAGAAAAAGTGTCTAGAATACAAGCCCAGTAGTAAAGGTACATGTACAACTAAAATGAGATACTACTGAACAAATAGGAAATACAACTACTGGATCTTCCTCTAAGGTTCCTACCTGAAGGGTAGGTACAATTAGCCTCCTCAACACTCCTCATCCATCTGTCTCCTCTACGCACTGACACGCCATTTGGTCCACCTCCTCGAATTGTCCATTCCTTGTACTCTCATCCTTAGTTAGCGTTATCTGTCGTCTGCAACCAACACAACAAGGTACGGGCATATCCCATGCAGGGGTGAGTATAACGATACCCACTAGGGACCCCGAGACCCTCATGGTCTCACAAAATCTAACAAGGACAAAGAAAAATCATGAAATCAACAGATAACATTACTTAGGTATATGCCCATACATATACCTAAGTAATAAAGTGATCCATCTCAATCATAGGGAAAACACAGAAAAACTGACTCAGCTCAAACAAGGATTTTATTTTTGCAGGTAGTATCAATAACATCCCCAATCACATTATCGAAACCTCAGATACTAGAGAACTCCTCCTCTATCAAGTATAGAAGGATTTCCGTGACACAAAGCATGCTTACCACTAACCTTGGATTGCCGCGGCACTACTCTTGTTTAGTACCGTGGATCTGCTGCGTCACCAAGCGTGCTCTCCATCATGGGTCTGCCGCGTCACCATGTGCACTCCCCCATGTAGCCTACTTAGGTACTCCTCATGTCAAGTACCATGGGTCTACCGCGACACTAAGTCACTCCCCACTGTGGGTCTTCTGTGACACCAAGGCTCTCCCCACTAGGCTAGTAGAGTCACTCCGAGTCAAAACGGTCACCAGTCGTCAGCTCTCAGCCAGCTACTAGGTCTTCACACTACGCTCACTCAACTTCAAGAGGATCCTCTCCACGAGCTACTAGTCGATACTCCAACTGTCAAAAATTCCCATGAAGAAGTATATCAAAGGTTCTTCACATCATAGGGGTCTCAACGCAATAGACGGTGTGTCAATTAGACGCCCGGACTGTGAGTTACTAGCCTATTAGTCCCGGGGGCCCGGTTGGATTCGTGCACGATCCAACATGACTGTATCTCAACTGTACCCAAAACTCCAATGTGGAATACTCAAAGAGAACGTCATTCTCCAAGATTTCAAATGCTGCTGACTATTCATCAAACAAAATTCTGGTACCAAAGATATGGCTGAAGGAGCGTAAATGGGTCGTAATGGCCCCGTGTTCGATCCATCCCGGCCTGACCCATCCTGGGCTGACCCGGTTCGGGTCAAACCGGCCAGACCCGTTGGGTCTGTCCCAGCCTATTGTGTGGGCCATCTCATTGGGTTCGGCCCAGCCTGTAGGGCCAGCCTAGCTGGCCGCGAGGGTGTAGACCGTTCGCGGGTCGGTGCGATGGCGTTTCTTCCCAGAGGGTGCCGTGTGGGTGTCTCGGCGGGGGCGCCATGTGGGGCACCACCGGTTCGGCCTAGGGTCCACGAGGGGAGTGGGCCATTTTGGGAGACCAATGGGCAGCGTGAGATAGGTCAGCTTAGCCAGCGGATAGCGCGGCCAGGGTGGCACGACCGGGGAGGCGTGTCCGGCGGGTGGCATGGTCGACAGGTGGCGCGGCTGGCAGGTGGATCAACTGGTTCAGTCAGGGCGCTGCAAGGGGCGGTGTGGGTCATGATGGCTGCCGGTGGCGGCGCCGTTACCTGCATCTACTCCGTCATCTTCCTTCGTTCGGATGAAAAACACAATGAAGAATGAAAGAGGGGGTCAGGCCATGTTAGTTTGGCCCACACCCTCGACATTTAGAGTGGTAGCCAGTGGCTAAACTTTAATAACGAATCAAGAATGATGATATTAATCAAGAAGATTCATGAATTTAATAATCATTTGTACCTCTTATTGTTCATTGACAACGAGGAGGAGGGAAGGTCAGTCCTTGAAGATATCCCATGTAGGTTGCCTCTGCAAGATGCTTCCGAGGAAGAAGTCGAAGACGTTCCTCGCTGACATTCTTCGTAGAGGAAGCGTTCTTCGTGGATGAAGTGTTCTTCCAAATGTTGGGCGTCACTTCACTTTACCAGCGCTTCGTTGCTTGGTGATGTTTTCCCAAAACCTCCTTCCAATCTCCCTATATATAAGAGGGGGGGGGGGGGGTACGTAACTATCATATAATTTATGACGGTTAATTTATTAGGAACCTTCCTAAATTCCAACAACGCAGTTACTTAATTTAAAAAGGGGGAAAGCCAATTAATTAATGTCGGCATAATAAAGTGGTGTGTTGGCATAATTAAATTGTTGAGGTGTTGAAGAGGCTCCCCCCACATTTATTAGGGAGTTGAGGGTTTCTCCCAATTAAAGGGGGGTTCCAAGATTTTTTAATCCCTGGTGGTCCCCACCACCATAACCTGTCTGGGAGGTTATGGTTCCGGTGGTCCCCACCACCATGACCTCTAATGGGAGGTTAAGGTATGGTGGTACCCACATCCAACTTCCACATGGCGTGTGGTTACAAAAAAAAATAAAATAAATTGTGTGTTTATTTTATTTATTATTTCCATGAAAAACCCAAAAACTAACTTTCACCCTCGACCATCTACCATCGAGGTGAATGTCTCCTTAAGCGAAAACCGGCATTGCGAGTTCAACTGTGCCCTCAGATTTAAATTTTGAGCACCGGTTTAAAAGTTATAAAAACCCACTCATATGTTTACTAAACGTACCTGAAAAAAAGTTTATAAATTCATTCTCATCACTCCTGGCCTCCAAATCACGTGCTCTCAATTATCACAAACTTGTAGAATTCCCATATATTTAAAAACATTAGATGGAAATTCCAGCTCTTTACATTTTATGACACCATAATATTTATAAGACCACTAATTTTTTTATGAAAACATTCATAGATCACTTGTGGTTTTAAATAAAATATTATTCCCATTTCTGCTAAGAATTCTATTTAATATTTAACATAAACGACACTAAAATGTTTTATTTCCAAATTTTCTTAAATTCCATTTTTACGCGTATTCAATTTATTTTGATATTAATTATCACGATATATCACTATTATCCATAAATAATGTCCATTTGTGATATAAATAATTTCATTCATGGAAAAAATTATTATATCTCTTTATGATATGCCTTTTTATATTATTGTAATACACAAATCATATAATGGGTAAACCTTATATTTATGTATGATTCATTTTGTATGATTCTTCATTTGGAACACATATTCATGAACATGTTAAGATGGGTGCACCCGGATAGTGATCCAATGCATTGAGTAATTTTTAGACCCATGATATGTTATTTGCAATGGTCTTGGTGGTTAGAATAGACAGGTGCTCTATGTGAAATGGTCTTAGTGGTTAGCATTGACTTGTGATCCTCTATGTGCAATGAGCCTTGACTCATTCTAAATTAATGTTTTATATTTCTACCACATTACTTTGAATCCATGATTTTATTATACCATGTTATGATTCCATATGTTTAATCATGTTCCATGCCTTTTTATATCATTATGTTATTCCTTTCAACCCATGTGCTAAGATTTATTCTTATGTTTATTCCTTTACCGGGATTTTTAGATTATCCATATCTTCAGGTTATCCACAGGCTATCCTGTACATATCTAAGGGTTCATAAGAAATTAGGAGATAATAATGGATGATAAATAAATAAATACTGTATTAAGTCCCATGTTTTCAGTTTTATGTACATGTTCTTCCAAGACAATAGACATTACAATACTTGGATTTTAATTTGATGATCAATTAAGCTTAAAATTATGTATGTATTTGTGTAAAAGGTTAGGGTCTATAAAGATCCATGATACTTTTCAATGGTAAATGAATTGAAAATTTGACTATAATTGAGTATATAGGATTTTGGGTCGAAAAATCCTCCATCATGAATTTGAACACATTTTTTAAACATGTTTTATGTATTTTATCATTAAATTTTTATACTTTCACATTTTGGTTTTCACCTTGGTAACTAGTTTTTAACAATGTAATTTATATTTTACTAAAAATATAAGATAATAAATCATATGAAATTTTGGTATGATGAACCTATATTTTTCAAATATTTATTCCAATTAAATTTCCAAATTTTAAAAAATTAACTTGTAAATTAAGACATATAATATATAGAAATAACTTTTTATAAAAACACAATGTTTTTACCGTTAAGTGTTCTTAATATTATATACCACCAATAACCAATTAAAGAAGTGATAATATATTTTTAAATATGTGTAAAAATAACATCATCTTTTTATATAAAATATATAAATTTAATTTATTATATAAAAACTACTCAACAATAATAAAATAATTAATTGAAAATAACCCTTTTACCATTGTCATAACCATTAAGTTCAATATTAGTAATCATAATTTTACACAAAAAAATTAATTTAAAAATAAAAAAGAATATGAAAATATTGATCTAAAATATTAAATCAATTTTTTTATATTTAATTTATTTAAGTGATAAAAAATAATTTTTAAGAAAAACCAATAAAATGGGTTTTAATGTAAAATATTACTTAAGTTTCCAAAAATGTTAAACATGAGTTTTATATATAAAATATTTTATTTTTAAATTATTTATTTTAACACACACACAAACACACACATATATATATTATAAAAATGTTCCAAAAACATTTATGTAATTATTGTATTATAAAAATTTTATTAAAGTGATGGTATTAGAAAAATCGATATTTTTTAGTGTTCACCTAAAAATAAACAATTTCAGAAAACCATATAAAATTAATTCAAATATAATATTGTTATTATAAATCCAAAAATAAACATAATTTTTTAAAATTCAGATTATATATCTTTAGAATTTAATTTTTAAATGGAAATATAAAATATAATGAATACAGTTTTCAGTAGGAAAATAGTTTTTCAAATATTAGCTATTGTTATTCTTTTTTATTACCAATTAAAAATTAAAATTTTGTTATTATCATATATAATATGTTTTTTATCCTTGATATATTTATTTTCGAAAAAAATCACATATAAGTCCAATTTTATAAAATATGCATAAATGATCTCGTTAATTTTATCAATGGATTAGAAAATAATCATTTTTTTTCTTTACGAGTAAATATTCTTAATGTGTAAAATATATGTGATAAATGATTTGATACATTAATAATTACATTTTTGTATAATCCAAATTTATTTTTACCTATCCCCTCAATATATGTACATAATATTTATGTATAATATAAGATTTGGTGGCAGCCACAGGTGGTGATTCTGCTAGCATGAACCTCAATAAAATTTCCATGAGCTTTAACATCTCTCACATATGATTTTTATCACACCAAAATTGTTTTATTTAATCTTGGGATTGGTATGGGTAAAAATATAGCAAATCTAACTCCTTTATAAGCTTAAAAAATGATCTTTATAAGGTCTACATCCACCACCCAATGCAATTTATTTCATTTTCCTTCTTAGATTTTTAATATGGTTACTTACTTTTATACTTACTAATTTATAAATAATATTATAATGGTTATATTTAATAATTTAATTTTAAAGTTTCACATTTCCTTTTTAGTTAAGTGTCTCATGTGAAACAATATTCTTATCTCAATAGGTTTTAGAAAATAATAATTAAATATTGGGGTGTTATGTTCTCTCCCTTTAAATAAATTTTATCCTCACAATTTTAATTATCAACTTCCAATGAAAATATATAAAGGTGCATAAAATATATAAATTAATAGATAGATATAAAACATACAACCTTAGAAACAAATAATTTCCTTGAGATAGGATTAACGTAACTATTGAGTTTTTATCCACCCATTGAAATAGAGATTTTTTCATTAATCATCCTTATATTGATATAATATCACTAGATGATATGAAATGTGATTAAATTATTCCAATTTCTTTCCCTCTAAGTAGAGAGAAATAATATAGTCCCTAAATCACATTAAATTTATCTTATGGAAGGATAATAAAACATGCAATAATCATAATCCCACAATCCTTGAAAATGATTATTATACCTTAGATATAATAATAGTACCACTATATTTTTTTATTTAAATAGTTAATATAAGGTAAAAAAATACATTACATAAGACATACTCATATCTTGAGTAATGAATAAGTGTACCTTACACCACATAATTATCATTATCTACTTAAATATTAGTTTCTTCCTAAAATTTTAATTATTTACATGGAATAATAGGTTGTTGATGTTGATTTTGATATTAATTTCTTGTATCATTACACAAGGTTATATAGTTCCCAAATTAATGAAACAAAAAAAATGAATTTCTAGTGTATTTATTGAGAGAAAATGGTTTTTCACCAATTATTTTATCTAGAATCTTCATTTTTTCTTAGAATGTTATTTCTCGATTCCCTCCTTTACTACAAATAAAACAATTTCAGGTACCTTTGAGAGGATCCTCTAGGTATGTTTCCCAAATTTTTTGAAATGAATAATATTCAGTATTCTATCATTAAAAATACTCAAAAGCTAAAATTGAATGAGACTTCATCCTTCTATTCTTTTCTGTTTTTGGAAACTCAAATAAGTATACATTGTTAATCATAATTGTGTATATCCAGTTTGGCATAATCACATGGTTTTTCACTCCATATCATATCCCATTATCTTTCTCATTGGAACAATATACTAATTTTCCATGAAATCCATTGTTAACATAATTCCTTTGGGCCCATCCATTACTATAATAAAAAATTAGTTTTCACCAATCTTTTCTAATCCTAATCCACCAAAATAATCTGAATAATCATAAAAAATAAGAAAACTCTCCTTTTATGCCAACTATAAAAATTCAACATAAAAATATCATTATTTTACATCATTACTATAAGTTAAAAATTACATCTCACAATAATATCACACAGCTCAGAGAACCATTTGGTTTAGTGTCTTTGAAAATAATTTACCTAATAAACTTATTTTCAAAACTTGTGAACCTTTATCCATAATTGATATACAATAGACTCCCTTCTAGACATTTCATAAGTAATAATCATCTTTATAACCATGATAATGTGAACATAATAAGGGGTTATCACAAATGATTAGTAAGGAAAAAATCATCAATATGTCATCAATGGATAGATCATAAAAATATTGAAAAACTGTATAAGTGTATAACATTATTATTAAATAGAAAATTGAATAATAATATTTATACATAAATTATGAAGTAATGACATGTAATATCAAAGGAACAAATATGTACCATGATATAAGATCATGATATAATAATGGAAACCTATCATAAGTAAATTATGTCACAAGATCATGGAATAATAAATATGTAGTGATTTTGGAAAACCTAACATCACAAGTATAATTCATGGCTATCCACCAAGGAAGATTAACATAGTTTTCTTAGGATAGCCACCAATTCACTATAGTTAAGGATTACCACTAAGAAAACATATCATAGTGTTATGAGGATAACATCTCATACACTATACACAATATCTCAAGAGATTGAAACATTATACAATGCATTATATTTATATCCAGATGCATACTTAAAATTCAGAATATTTATATGCATATTAATGACACAAAATGATGAATACAATAGATAAAGTATATGTATGATAAAACCCATAAAAATAATTGGGTTTTATAATATTGTCTAAAATGAAAAACAAAGTCTTTAATGTAACAATTTCGAAGAGAATAAGGAATTAAATAATTGTTTATTTTTATATTTTAAAATAAAAGTTCTTATAAATGGAGTTATAATTTATATAAATTCATGGTATGTATTGGAAATGTAGGATAAAAATGAACCACTTAGGGGATTCCTTATAAAATAGGTAAATGATATTTTAATGAATAAATGGTCGTATTGATTTATTTTAGACTATAATTGAACTATAATGGTTTTTAAAAAATATAAAAATTATTTTGAAAAAATATTCACGGTTTAAATTTTTTTTATGGGGATGGAACATGAAATTAAATAAAAAATAGAAAAGTTCACTTAAATCTAGTTTACCTAAAAGAGAAAATCCCAAAGGGAACTAAAAACATGTATTATCCCCAATAAAAATGATAATTTTAAATTTTTATATATGTCAGAAACATATATATATATAATATGAATTATAAGAAAATAATATAGAGTAAAATAGATAAAAAATGATATTTTGAATCCTATAAGTAACAAGGTAGGTTTGGAAGTTCCCTTTGATAATATTTTTTTAAAATACATTTATAAAATTCCCACATCATAAAATGGGATAAAAATTATTTTAAAAAGGGGATAAGGGAAATATGAAGGTATAATATGATAAATCATAATTAAAATTCCAAATATATAGTAAAACATTGGCTGGGAGGGAAAATAAAAACATGGAAGAAAAATTATCATTAAATAGAATGAGAAATATTCTAAACAATTTAATACTTTTATAGGGAATAAATTCATCTAGGAGGAATATTTTTATAAAAATAGTAATTCCCATAGAAAAATATAATGTTCAATAGTAAAATTTTATGGTGGAAGAAACTAATTTTTGAAAGAAGAAGTTTAGGATGAAACATTAAAACTCAATAAAAGGTGTTTGAGTAAACAATACCCCTTAAAACATTTTTTTTATTTTGAATTAAAAATCCATGGAATATAGTACAAGAGATATATTTATAAATCCCTTATATTTCCTGAAATATATGATAAAAATAACTCCATTTATTATACACAAAACATAATAAAATGAAAAAGTGTAGAACACAAATAATATCCCAATGAAACAAAATTGGGATCCACAAACCCTTAACTTGGGTCTTGATTAATTATATGTCTATTCGTAAATTTTGTAACTATATAATCTAACAGTGTTGTCATTATAATGAACACACATTTATGTATCTAACAGTTACATTCGAGTGAATTTTACTCCCCTTATTTTGACTTTTAGTAATGTCTTTGATGAAATTAATAAAGATTTTAAAGCCTATTAAAAGGCATCATGATTAATCTTATTAAAGGCTTAATATATATTTTATAATGTTATTATATCTTTTAATGGTGTCTATGGTTCAAAAAAGAACCAAGATGGATTATAAGAAGTCAAAAGTTTAATGGGAATAGATTTAAGTTGCACTGATTAGCCAGTGTAGGGCACTGGCCTACTGATGCCATATGGACCAAAGAACAAAGGTGTTGAAAGTCCACTAGCCAACCGATGATAGTTCTATAACTAACTGATTCTTCCAAAATACCACCAACTAGCCAATTGATAGTATCTACTAGCCGGTGGAGAATTTACCAAAGCAATGATCAGTAGGTGTACCATTTAATAGTTAGTAGCATCGTGGTATTCATTTTAAGGATGCATTTATTTTGTTATAAAAAGATATAATTTAGTATTCCTAAAATTCAATGAGTATATATTCATATATATTATCTATATCTATTATTTCAATTGTAAAATTCCTTATGAGTTATTAGGTAATAACCATTTAATGGGGTTGTAGATAGAAAACCTCTCTTCTTTTTATATCATTCTATAATGGGTGCTCACTTCCATAGAGGTGAGGAACATTTTCATTGCATACAAGAATATTTCAATAGGGTTATAACAATAATAAATGTGTGGTATGGGTTTTGTTGATCACTAATAATTTCAAAGTAGAAATAACACAAACCTCTCAACCTAAATAGTGGTATATGTAGGGTAACACATTAATATATTTCTAAAATACTTAATGAAACCATGTTTTCTTCCTATTTAATTTTCTTAAATGATTATTTGTTTTTTGATACACATAAAAATCAATGGAGTTAATTTAATAAAATTGACATGTGATATTCCATTGTGCATACTCACTCAATTAATATTAAAATTAACTTTTTAAAACATATCAAAATTATTTTTTTATCATATCAATATCAATTAGTTTTTATTTTAACATTAGCATTAGCACTATTTTTAAAGGGTATTCCACCCTCTTAATATATTAATACATCTAATAATTGGTATAAATGTTTCCTTGTGTTTTTATTAAAAATATACGTTTTCATAAAAAAATTGATCTTACTATCAAAATTAGGTTTAGATCTTGTTTTCATATTTTTTTAAATCATAGATGATTTCAAATTGTGATATTTTTATGATGACATTGAACTATTATTCACATGATCTTACATTTTATGTCTTTGATTATTCCTATTTTAAAAAATGACATTTCAAATTTTCATAGTTAAATAAGTTACCCTATTTGGGAAGTGGTTATACATGATTATAATTATACTAAATATCCAAAATATAAGTGGAAACATGAAGATATTGAAGCATTTTATATTGATGGAAATCCATGAGCACTCTACAGTATGTTCTTGACTAAAATGAATTTAATCGTGTTAATATATGTAAAACTGCCTACCAAATATGAAAATTACTAGATGTCACTCATAAAAGATCCAAAATAGATAAAGATACTAGATTATATGTGTATGTAAAATATTTTGAAAAAATTTATATACATCTATATGTATCCATTAATAGTATATTTATATGGTTTATTAGAATTTTCAATGGTCAAAAGTCTCATGGTGATGATTTTTCTATAGAAATATTAGTAAAAAATATACTCTAGGTCATTATAAGGAATTGGGAACCAAAGCTCACTTCTATAAATGAAGTGAAGGATATAAAGAAAAGGCTTTTATAATAACATATTGGATCTATAATAATTTATAAAGTTAATATGAACTAATTTTTTTTGAAATTAGTCGATGAAGACAAATATGTAAAGAAAACAATATACTTCAATGCTACCCACAATGACTTATCTATTGGTGAATTTAAAGAATTTTATTAACTAACCAAGAACCTGAACAAATAATTCAAGAAAACTAAAGATTATAATAAAAAAAGGTTTATCAAAAGGTGTAACCTAATGTGATGTGCTAAAAATAATGGAAAAGGGTCACATCAAGATGAGATTTTCCATTTATAAAAGGAAGGTTAAAAAAGGTAATAAGTCTATCAATGTTACAACCATAAGTGCTAGCGATGAATTAATGAAATCATATTACATAAACTATTCAAGTTACTCATATTCTAAGTGTATTATGTAACATGTTTACTATGACATCAAGGTTAGTCCCCCTCTTCCAACTTCCTCTTATTCTCATAATTTTCCATATCTTCTTCATTGTCATTATACTCATCAATTCACCTGAACTAAAACAACCTTAAATATTATTTTGATCAACTAATTTTTTTATTCATAAAATTACTTAATTATTTAATGAATATGATTAGAAGTAAAAAAAAATTCTTAATGAAAGTTATTAACATCTAAAATATAAGGAAAAAATCTTTAAGGAAAAGGAAGAATTATCTAGGAAAATTAAAAATCAACCAGTTTCTGATAAGTTAGAATATAGAATAAAATAACTGGAGATATATCTCTAAAAATTTAGTCAAGGAGAACATAAAATAATTATGATTTTGGGATCTCAAAGATATGAAAAATAGCGAGCTGATATTGGTTTCTCAAATCATGAATGTGTATAAAACGCATCTAAACCCAGTTTTATTAACAGTTTATCACATGATTTGTTTTTAAATTACTACCAAATATTTGGAATTATAATTTTAAAATGTTATTTCAAGAATATATGATATTTAAGAGAAAAATAAATTCATATTTCCTCCATTATTTCTAATATAAAATATAATACTAAACAAATTTGGGTCCCTAATTAATTATTTTCTTACATTAGAAGACAAAATTTTGTTTGGGTACCAAAACCATTAGTTGTTTTATTTTTTAGGAAAATCATCCTAAAAGTAAAGACCAAGAAGGAATATGTTACCCAGATAGTGGTTTCTTATGAAACATGTGTATAATTCCCTAAATTCAATCAAATAAATAAAACAGAAGACGGTCATGTCACATTAAGTGATAACTGTAAGGGTAACATAATTCGTAAAAGAGATATCGATTTTTCTAAATGAAAAATTAATAAAAATGGGTTTTAAAGCATTGAAAAAAAATTATTAAATAACTTTTCTATTTTATGATAGTATTATTAATTATTTTATAAAAAATTTATGTGCAAGGTTTTTAACTCAAAAGCAAATCATTTATTTACCGCTTCCCCTTTTCAAAATGTTTATATAATAATTTTAAAATATAATGTTATCTGAAATGTCCAATGATTTAGTTTAAAATTAAGTAATTAATTGATTAGGCATAAAAACTTTGGTCACTATAGAATGTCCTTTGTTGTGAAAATAAATTGATATCAACTATTATAAGACTTACCCAAACAACATTTCAAATATGTCTTAGTTTTTGAAGTCTTTCAATATAGTAGGAAACACCAATATTATTTTAAATATAAAAAGGAATTTATTCGTATAAAAATATTTATTTAATTAATATTGATTTATTTAGAACATTTCAAATTAAAATTCATGAAAGTAAATAATATACTTTTTTTATTATTGATGATTTTATAATATTTACATGGGCTTACTTAATATATCATAAAAGTAAATCTTGTAAAGATTTCACCAAGTTTTCTAAAAATAATAAAAAAGAAATGGGTTATAAAATTATTTCAATTATATGTGATCTTATATGATAATAGACTGAAATATTTTTTGATTATTTATTCCTTTATCAAGGATATAATAATTCATTTTCATTACCTCGAACCTACTAACAAAAAGGGGTCGAAGAATGGAAAAACTAAAAACTCTATGAAATTTAAAAAACTATTTTAAATTAATTTATGTTTCCTAAATTATTTTTGGATGCGGCCATAAATAATAATTTATTTATAATTATTCATTTTCTTATAATTCATTTTCTCAAAAATATCCCTTATGAACATTATATAATAAAAAACCTAAAGTTGAATTTTGTAATGTTTTTGGTTGTAATTTTTTTTATTCATAACACAAAAGAAAATCATGAAAATTTTGATTCATAATTATATTAAAAGATAATTATTGGGTATTATAACTTAAAAATTGAATAGTATGTACTTAAAAAATAAACTAAATCATTGGCACAATCAATTCATTTTTATGAAAATTTTACAAAATTTATTTCTCCTTTTTTTTAAATATGTTTTTATCTTAAAATGAACCCTTATAATATAAATAAGTTATATTTGATAAATCAATACCTTTATTTTCTTTAAATCATTATTTTAATAAATTTATATATCTTTAACATGAAATTTTCAATAGATATTTTTCAGCAAAAACTCACATTATGAGATCAGTTTTAAATGATGTCAATCACCTTGCCTCCGTCTCCCAATTAAAAACTGAAAATGTTAACGGTACTCTTCATGATGAAAATTGAGTTTTTTCCATGCAAGTGGATCTATATATGTTCTCATTTTATTTTATATGGACTCTCATATAAAAAACTAATGCTCATCCCATCATAGGAACTAAATATAATTTTAGGAATATTCTTGATGAACTCGGTAATATCCCTAGAAATAAATCTTTTCTAATTGAAAAAGGTTATAAAAATGAAGAAATAATAAACTATGGTGAATCCTTTGAACCCAAAACTCCTTTAGAGTCTATTATATCTTTTTTTCATTCACCTCCAACATTAATTTCATACACATTAAAATGGATTTCAAAATTCAATTTTTAAATGTTTTTATTAATGAAAATATTTTTATTGAACAACCACTTGGTTTAAAAGATTATAATTTTCAAAATAATGTTCTTATATTAACTAAATATATTAATGGTCTAAAACCTACCGCATGCATGATATGTTCTTTTAACAAATTTAATTTTATTGAATGGTTTTAAAATTGTAAAATCGTATTTAACCTTTTCTATAGAACACATATCATAGATTGGTAAGAGATTGGTTCGCCACATTATTAGATCTCTAATTTCACATGAACTTGAGATTTAGGCTATGATGTTTTCTATCAAGTATTTTATCCACCTAAATTAGACTTTCATATGGATTGAGTAATATTTTAAACTTGTTGTTCAATCCCTCAATGTAAGAACTTGAAATGTGACATGGAGAGTGCTACCTCATTTTATTGACTCTCTCATAGAGGTTAATAACATTAATTTCATGGTTTCACATGTGTACATGGAATAGAATCATGTGGAATATGCATTTTCAAAGAGGGTGATAATGGAGCCAAGAATTATACGGTTATACAGGGCTCCTCCAAACTATGCACCTTAGGTTGACTTATACATTTGGGGAGTGAGTTGCTCTTAACTCTATATCCCCCCAGGTAATGATTGAATTTTTTGTTTTTCCTTTTATTTGTTAAATTATAGGGACTATTGAACAACCCTATACGTTCTTGGTAAAATAGTATAGATCGAGCTATGTAATTTAATATACCAATAAGTATGATTTGTAATAAAACATTGGATGAAGCTGGTAAGTTGATTGACAATAAGATTTATAGATGTATAATTTAAGGTAAATTTTGCCTTATGTCATGTTCAATATTTTTATTCATGTTATCTTAAATAAAATACAAATTAGTCTCATATTAAATCTGTTAAAATAATTTTTCATTATTTAAATGTAACTATAGATCATGGTTTCTTTTATCCCAAAAAAATAATTTGAATTAACCATCTTTTTCCAATGTTTATTTAGGTATATGAAAACTATATTTGGAAATTAAAATTGGTAATTACCAATAACTTGAAAAATATATCATCTAATGGAGTCATAAGAAGAAATGAAATATCTCTCTTTATATAGTTGAAATGGAATATATAGCAGTTTGGAGTTTTATCACCAAAATAATATAGATGAAAGACACTCTCTTGGAATTTGTGTTTACATAAAACCTCATACCTATTAAATGAAATAACACTACTTCCACTAATATTTATAAAAATACTGTATAGAACTCTCCCACTAAACACATTAATCTTGGGAAACATTTCATAATAGATCACTTCCAAAAGGGTGATATATTAACATAATTTATTAGGAAAAATCATCATGTTGATATTTTCACTAAATATATAATAATTGATTTTTTAAATTTCATTAAATGTGTTTTGGGAATGATATGCTTGTGTTGATTTCCATTTTACCATTATCCACGTGATTAATCTTTTTAAAATTTATTTTTATTCTTGATCTTATTTAAATCATTTTATCTTTCTTTTAATATCCTGAAATTCATGATTTATTTTGAATTATAATCTATATATTTATTGTTTCTCTTTGACATTATCTCTATATTTAACTAGTTATTTTTTTAAAGAACTTATTGGTTCTTATATTCTTAAATTTTACTTAATAGATAATATTTTTTTAAAAAAGATTTTTAAAATAAAAATTTTATTTATCGTATTTTTCAAAGACAAATTTTAAAAAACATGTTATTTTTATCATAATTATAATATTTTATGTTTTAAAAAGAATTTTTTTGAACATTTATAATTCTTAGTGTACAGTTTTTTCACTTTAAATCATCTTTTAATTAGATCATTTTTATAACTTATTTAATCATCGATATTTTCTCTCTTAAAATAAGATTAATTACTAGTAAAAATAATTCATGAAATTTTCTCTTGAATGGTTTTTTTGAGTTTTATTGGGATAAATTAAAATTGTAGGACGCTTTCAAGGCATGATCTCGCATCCAAATGATCTTTTTCCAGCACTTTAAATGGTGGAATTATTTATTAGAGGAGAAATCATTTTTTGAGGGAATGGGTGTTTTGTAAAATATATATACCAAATTTTTGATTCCCTTAATCTTTATCCTTACTTATTATCCTTTATATTCTAATTTTCAATCTCCTTTATCTTTCAAATTTTTATTGACTATTTCTTTTAATTTCTCTATTATTTATTATTTATTTTTTTTATTAATATATTTTTTTGTTTTTCTATGAATACTCATTTTAAAATTTTATCTCCCCCTATATCTAATATTATTCTCAATTAAGAGTTTGGAATCTAAGATATTTTTCAAATTTTTATTTTGTGTTTTTTTTATTTTCAAGAAATGTTATATTTTCTTTTGAAATCATTATTCATTCTCTATTTTGAGTTTTTAGAAATCAATTTTATTACTCTATTTATTATTATATTCAAATATTTCATTTTAATTTTTTTTCTTTCCTCTCCCTGTATTTATTTTGATAATCACATTGGGGGAGAAATTTTCATTGAAATTTAATTAGGTGAGAAATTTATTTTTATTACTATATGTGTTATTTCAGAATTTTTTTCAAGGGGAGATTTATATTTTTTAATCTAGTTTAAAATATGTAATATTTAATTTATTTTTTTATTGAGCATATAATTGTTTTTTGGATATCTTATATACATTGACATATTTATTTAATTTCTATTTTTATCACTCTTGATTTACACTTGATATATCTTTTTATGTTAAGTATTTTTGATCATCGAGGGGGGGGGGGGTATTTTTATACCTCTCCATGTCTCATAGTGTTTTCAATGATCACAAACACTCATTTATGTGTCTAATAGTTTCTTTTGAGTAAATATAATTTTATTTATTTTTATTTTTATCGATTTCTATGATGAAATTAATGAAGATATTACAGATTAATCAATTTCATCCTTATTAGTCTTCTTAATGTATTAAAATATACTTTATCATGTTTTCAGATATTGTAATGATGTTAGAGGTTCAATTGAGGGGCTCATAAGTAATATTGGACGTAAAAAATTTACAGTTAATAGACAAAAGTTTCATCAACTAGTTTCTATAGAGAATTGGAAATCAAATTCCATATGGACAGAAGCCTAAACCTATTGGTAGTCCACTGGCCAGCTGGTGAATGTTCCAAAACCATGTTCTTTTTCCAGAAGGCCAATAACAAACTGTTGGCCAGTAATGACTAGAATGGTGGAAAAGTTAGGAAATTAGTGAGCTTCAGGTTTACCAAAGGGTGTCCATAGGATATTATATAGCTAAAGGGTCTGGGTACTCTTTCTGAGGGTGCATTTATTTTTGTAAAAATTATTAAATTTTTTATTCTTCAGCAACAATATCCCCTATAAAATTCCAAAATGTTCCTAGAGATATTGGAGCCAATAAATAGGTCTCTGTGGTGTCTTGGAAGAACTAAAATTTAAAAAAAATCCTCACTTCTGAATCCAATAATTGATCAATGCATTGTCACACCAATGAAGAGGATATAATGGATTCAATTGAATCTCAAAGTTCTTTGAATATCCAACTACAATTGTTCATCATAATATTGGGCTCTATTATTCAATATTATATATATCTATAATATAAATTATAAAATCATTATAATATATTTATGAATATATTTATATTGGGTTTTCACCAAGAAATCCTGTTGTATTCTCATCTCCATCCATAATATGTGCTCACTACTACAAAGGTGAGGGATGAGTTCATTTGATACCTTTGATGTTCAATATGGTTCTAAAAACAATAAATATAAGGTATGCTTTTATTTATATTTTTTAAGATAAATGGAGAAATAAATAAACATTTCAAACTAATGGGAAGAGATATATGGGATCACATAGAGCTATTTTCAAACTCAATTATCAAACATTGTTTGATTCGGATTTTTTATTTTCTATATTGATTATTCATTATCTTCTACATATCAAACTCGATAGGAATAATTTTAAAAATTAGATAAAAAAATTTTCATTTCACATAGTCACTCAATTAATATTGAAATTAACATTTTAATACAAATATAATATATTCCTTTATCATATAAATTTTATTTAGTTTTGAATTTACTCTTAGTGTTATCTTTATTTTTAAAAATAAAATTATCCCCCCATTTTCATATTACTCTGACCAAAAATAACATCCTAAAAAATTAAATTATGTTTACTAAAAACTTTATTAATAATATTTATCATCTATATTTCATTTAATAATATTTATTTTTTATCATTTGGTATTTATTTGTTAAATATTTTTTACTTATATTAGTTACTTGAGGTGGTTTGGCCAATTTGTTTAAAACTTCCTCGGTATGTTAACCATAGTAAAAAGTTCTTTAAATAGATTTATAATAAAAACTATTATATATATATATATTTCTATTATTCCATTAACAAAAAATTTATACAGGTCCTTAGGTTTTCCCAAAATGGATTCAAATTAGTAAAGGTTATTTTTTATATTAATTTAATGTAGTTGAATTTACTATAACCCTTTATTATTAAGATCACTTATATAATGTCCAATATTATCATTCGATAATATTAATATTTTCATTAATATCAATTTTATAATTTATATACATTTTAATGTCATCTATGTTAGGAGATATTTGGAAAACGAAAAATGTCATTTTGTGGATGTAGTAATTCACACGTACATGGATGAAAATTTTATTTTCCATAAGTTGGGAGAGGGTAAAAGAAATAAAAAATTTATAATTTAATAATCTTAATAATTATTTAGATAATTTATTTTTTACTTAAATAACCCTTTTTTAGAGTTAATGTATGAATTTTATGAAAAATAAAATCATTCTTCCTAGAGGTGGTAGTATGCACAAACACATAATGTCGTCATCATTTTCTGAATGGTTTTATTGGGAGTTAGAAGAGTTATATTCCATTAGTAAAATATAGTATATAATATTAGGATAATTTATGTTATCATATATTTATTTATAGAGAATATTTTAGGGGGTATAGGAAGTTTAAGAATAAAAGGCAAATGAGTAAGAATTACTCACGTGAAGAGTTTGAAATTTGTCTTGAAAGTAATTATAGAAATAAAGGACATAATATAAATTATATATAACATGGTATTATGTTTATGAAATATACTTATAGTATTTTCATATTTTTCTTATATTAAATAGGAAACTAAAACATATAGTTCTGTTGAAGGGGTGGTGAGAGACCCCTTCAATAGGTAAAGGAAAATGTAATTTTTGTAAATACCCATAAAATCTCAACGATTCTATAAAACTATTTAGAGGTAAATAGATCAAAAATAGGTCTATAATTGATTTTGTAGGGTTTTGGTTAAATAAATAATATACCAATCATTTGAAAAAAATATAAATATATTTTCTGTCTTTTACAATTAGATTATTACACTTTACCATTTTGGTTTTTAACTTGGTAACTAGTTTTTAACTAAGTAATTTATGTTTTTCAAAAAATATAAGATAACCCACATAACCAATTTGTTTGGGTTGAAAATAAATACATCCTCAATTTAATTTAATTAAATTTATAATTATTATAATATTAACATTTTAATATTAAAATCTAATATATAAAAACGTATATTGTTTAAAAATTATGTTTTGATCATTAGGTGTTCTTAATATTATAAAACACTCATATAAAATTTAATTAGTATTAATATATTTGTTTATATTTTTAAAAATAACATTAAATTAATTATATAAAATTTATTAATTTAATTTATTAGATAGAAATTACAAAACAGTTATAATACATTTTTTTTGAAAAAGAACCATTTCACTATTATCGTGGTTATTTACTATAATCTTGGTAACCATAATCTCATGCCTAAAAAATAAGGTAAAATTATCAGATAATTTTAATATTTTTATCTAAAATGTTAAATCAATTTTTTTTACGTTCAATAATTGATAAAACCTATTTTTAATATAGGCGTATAAAATTATTTTTAGACTAAAAAACTACTTAAAATTAAAAAAATGATAAACGAGGGTTTTATAATTTCATAATTTCATTTTTTAAAAGGATTTATTTCACTCTATAAATTTACATATTTTATATAATAATTGTTTCAAAAATGTTTAATTAATTCTTGTTTTATAATAATATTATTAATCTGACGATATTAGTAAACTTAGCATTTTTCATTATTTACCTAAACACCAAATATTTTATATAACTATGAAAATTTATTCATAATTTAATATTTATATGATAAATAAAAAAATTGATATGATTTTTTAAGATTCTAATTCTATAGTTTATTACATTATTTTTTAAATAGAAATATAAAATATAAAGAATACTATTTTAAATTGGAAAATAGATTTTCAAATATGATCTAGTATAATTTTATTTTCTATCAATTAATAATTAAATTAGTGTCAATATAGAATCAAAAATATAATTTACCCAGGATGTTATTTGTTTATTTAAATAAAGTGCATAAAAATATTATTTTATAAAAAAATATAAAATTTGATCACCTTAATTTATCAATGGATTATTAAATAAACAGTATTTTTTTTAAAATAAAAAATAAAAATTGTGTATAATAAATGTGATAAATAACATACAAAATTCATAATTTCATATTTATATAATCATTATTTATAATAACATATACCCTCAGTATCAATTCATAACATAAAAGCATTATGTAATCTCTAGTGGCAGTCTCGGGTGGTGATTCAACTAGAATGGACACTATGGAAATTTCCATGATCTTGGAGTTCTCTCGTATATGATTTCACTCATACTATAATTGTTTTAGTTTGTATTGGTCTTATACTTGAATGAAACCTACTTAATCCACAAAATTTTCAATCTTAGATAAAATAACGTTATAACATTTTCTACCTGATTTCATTTATTTCATTTTCTTATATTGATTTCAAATTATGGTTACTTCCTTCTATACCTACTAATTTTAATAACTCTTTTATAACAGTAAAATTTAATTATTTTATTCTAAAGTAGAACTGTTTCATTTTAGTTTATCTTTTTATTTGAAATAATCTATTTAAATTATTAATTTTAAGAAAAATATTGAAAAATATTGGGGAATTTCAGAAAGAGGAGACAATACTTCCATAGGATCAAAATTTGGTGCTTTAACATTTAGTCCTAAAGAAGTATGAGGTTAAAAAAATATAGAGTGATAGTTTCTTGGTTAAGAACTGTATCAGAAATAGTATGAGCTATCATTAAGCCCCTAATATTAACCTCTTTTCTATGAAAATATATAATTCAATCATTAATTGGCCAAAATATTCTTGAACTATATCACTATAAGAAACATGTTTTGGATTCCAAGATTGATTTTTACCACTAGCTTCCATATTATCTTAGTTTGCTTTGATTTTATAATAAATTATTGAATGAACTAGATAGTTCAAAGGTTAAAGTTCCTAATTTTTTATAGTATCATAATTCATGTACTTATTATCTTATTTGACTTGCAGACCACCCCCAAGAAGAACCAATTCAGAAACACTGGTTATATATTATGTCATCCCCTTTATTTTGTTAATGTTTTTTAATATTTTCACCCACCACTAAAATAGTTCCACATTATTTCTTATTAGATATGGAATATCTATATGAAGAAGGCTCCTCAATAAAATTCCTCAGAATCATGTTGGATAATGGATCTTTTTACTTATTTGTAAGTAGGGAAATGTGAATATCGATCCCATCAAAAGTGAATGACTCCAATTGATAGTAAACCTTTACTATCACCCATGGATAATATTAAAATATATCCTTCTCTATCATATCAATATATACATTAAGAATCAAGATTCAAAACCATATAACATAGAATTAAGAGGCACCCTTATTTGGGAATGATCCACCTAGAATGGTGGTGCCTAAAGTTCTTAAGTTCTTGAAGGACACATATATGGTTTATTTTTTATCTTGATTCTCCTTTACTAAATCATTATTGAATTATTTCATCTAGGATTATTTCCTTGAATCATACACTTAATTTTGACATTTTATTAATGTTAGTATTAAGAATTACATTGATAACAGAATCCAACATGATATTTGTATCAAAGAGGTTATTTACAATGACATTAACATAAAATGAAAATTCAAATAAAATATTGAGTGATATCCATAATGTAAATCTAGATAAAAATATGAGTGTAGTGGTATGATTCACAGAATGAGTATGAGGTGTCAAGTATAGGAAATTAACCAAGAGAATTACCCATTATCTTTAAAATTGATGGGTTTTATAATTTAAGTGGAAGATGTGGAAATAAAAACTACAAAGAATATAATAGAGAGTATTAATGTATCTATAATCTAAAAGTTCATTTGAATAGAGATTAGTGAATATGTTTTATGGAACTGGGTGGATTTGGAGCAATAAATTGCTAAAGAATCTTTATCTATATGTTGAGTCAGCATGTGATGTGGGGCCAAAAGGCCAAAAACTTCTTGATGATACAGACACCAATCAAGAGTAACATGATTGTCAAAATCTTAAAGTAAATGATAATGATGAAAAAATTGAAAAACTAATAAATTATCGAAATTTCTTTGAATAATTGTATAACTCCATAGGTGAGATTTAAATAAAAAATTCAATTTATGAAAACAAAAAAAATATAGGGGTAACTTATATTAATTAAAAATATGAGGGAAACACTAATTCTATATTGTTTAATATTAGAGTGGGTGAAGAAGAAATGGGATGGAAAGGACATATAATATCCCCCTCCCATATCGACGGGGGAGGGCCCATTATCACTAAAATATCCTTATCTTAGTAAAGTGTTTTGGAGAGGAAAACATTTATAATTAAGTGAAATATTTTGGAGATGAATTATTTTCCATTATCAGCATAAATAATAAACAAAAAATATTACAAATAATCCCACCATGATATGTTTAACTTCAATCAATGAAGTATAAATAACATACAGGTTTTATTGATATCAAAATTTTATGTTATTAAAATATATCTCTAAGAATATTTTAATAGGTACCCTCCACCAAGTGTAGCCCACAAGACATGTAAATATCATAACACTTTTGAATGATTTTTATACTACCTTATGCATGATAGAACCTTATGATTAAATATAATAGATAATAGAGTTCTACCTTTTTCAAGAATTTTCATTATTTATTCACATAAATATTATCTTGGATTAATTAATGTTATACTGTCCTCAAGTATGATCCTTGGACATTACATAATTACATTAAACATTTAAAAAATGTCTTATTGATGGTTCATGTTACAACTCTTGTAACATAAAACTTTAAGCATGGAAAAATAATTTAATTTTATTGTAATTAATACAATTATTACAAACATTTAAAATGTCATAAAATGGTGTTTAACTAATACATGATAGTTTTATGGGATATTTATCGATATCTAATATGATATTCCATAACATAAATGAAGATCAATCAACTATATGATAGTAAGATATCGTATGGTATACACTCTTCTCACAAAAAATATACATTATATATCACTAGTTACAATATTCTATTTAGATTATAACATCTTTTAATATCCCACTTTTATTAAGATAAATCAAAAAAGTGTTAGTGCTACCTAATATATAAATGTCTATGAAGTGATTTCCATGAAATAAATTTATCTTCATACCTTTATTCATTAGATATATCTCATACATCATGTATAATCAGATAATATTTTATATCTATGGCACTGATTTTTACCTTGAAAAATAGAGCAGTTTAGTCTTATATAAGATAATTCATGAATTCTTGATTCTCTAAATAAATATTTAATTTTCTATATGTATATATCTCATGTCATTTACCTATGAAGATGAGTACATAATATATCACTAAACTATGTTGATAATTATATCATATGTTAATTATCCATGTATAACCATGCATTTCCATAGTATTACCCAATAGAGGTAAAACATATAATACCTATCATATTTTTCACAAGAGAATGTCTAACTGAAAACTAGAGAGGGTTGAATTGAGTTCCTAAAATTTTATATACTTTTAAACCACACTTTTTATGGTCTGTGAGTTCCAATATTTTCCTTAATAAAAATAGGAGGTTTAAATATAAAATATTTGTGTAAATATATAAAAAAATAGAGATTTATAGTGGTTTGGGGAAAAAATGACATAGTCAAATACACCACTGTTGGGCGGAGAGTGATGGCAAGAGGGGGGTGAATTGCCTTTTAAAATAATGATTAACAATTTAAAAACAAAGTTAAAAGTGTAGCGGAAATAAAAGAGGCAAGACAAAAAACTTGATAACGGAGTTCGGCTTAAACCAAAGCCTACGTCTCCGCTCCCAACTCAACCGTTGAGAGATTTACTACCGCTTGCTTTTTAATGGTTTTACCAAGAAACCCACTAGACTTTAAGGTAGTCTAGAACCTATTATAGCTTTCTTTTAATGGTTGAGCAAGAACCCACTAGCCTTCTTACAGGTTAAGGCTAGCTCACCTATGACTCAAGCCTTTTAAAGGGAAGGCTTGACTAACCTCTTCATACCATGAAGGTGGTGTGAAAACCCAAACAAAAGGAAGATGAGAGAAAGAGGGGTTTGTAGGCACAAACCCAAATTGATGCTCAAAATAATAAAACAAGAAAAACCATAAGAGGAGAAGCCTTGGGCGCCAATGGATTGATTGGAGTTGATGAAGAGCGCTCCCAAGATTCTTTGATGGTGCTCCTTGGATGTGGAATTGAGTTGGAGCAAATGGGGATCTTTGAGGGAATGCACCGGAGGTTCGCCAAATAATGGAAAAATGTTCCCGTGGGATACCGTACATTTCCAGGGCTTCCTAGTCCTTTATTTATGGAGGGGGAACCCTCAAATGGCCTTTGGGGGTCTTCGGAGCCGTTGGAGAGGCCTTCGGAGCCGTTGGGAGTCAAGTGGACAAGTCTGGTCAAAGCCCAACGGCTAGTTTGACTGGCTCCACCGGCTGACCGGTGCTTGGCCACCGGTTGGCCAGTGCTTTGGAAAATGGGGAGGGCTTCTGCCCAGGCACCACCGGCTGGCCGGTGAGGAGGCCACCGGTTGGCCGGTGCTGAGATAGTAGGTGTCCCTTCTGTCTGGGTTCCACCGGCTGGCCGGTGATGGGACACCGGTTGGCCAGTGGTCTGGACAGAGGGGATGCCTTCTGTCAAGACTCTACCGGCTGGCCGGTGGTCATCCACCGGTTGGCCGGTGGACTGAAATCAGTCCACTTTCAGTCCTTCATGGCCCAATTCCTTGGCAACCTTTTGCCTATCAACAAAAACACTTAAAACAAGATTAGATAAAAAAGAGAGTGATTGTGATCATGAAAATTAAACCACGAGGGGTACGAGAGGTACAACAATCTCCCCCTATTTTGATGATCACAATCACCAAAACAAGCAATGTAAAAGACTGAAATGAAAGGCATGCTTTAAAGGATAAAGCAAAGCATGAGAGAAAGAATTCTCCCCCAATCAACCAAGAATTTCTTCCTCTTTGTGATTATCAAAATAGCACGGGGCATAAAACTTGATTGAGGGAAAGGTTGAAAAACATGAAAGAGTTTTTAAACCAAATGAAATTTTTGAAATTTGAATTTAAAGTTTTGAATTGAAAGTTTTGAATTGAAAGTTTTGAAATAAAAAGTTTTGAAAGAAAAAGTTTTGAATTGAATGTTTTAAAAAGGCTTAAACAATCCTAACTCCTCCTAAACAAATCACCGGGGAGAGGATTTAAGAACTGAGACAAATTTTGGTCCGGTGAGACTTGCTAAAAGGGATTTTTCAATCCATACTTGTCTAGTGGCGGGTCTTCTCCTATAAAATTCATCATTAAAGAAAATGGTTTTGGGCCTTCCATACCGGGCATTTTTGCAATCTCACTCATAAATTAAGTGCCCGGGTTTTTTACAATAGTTGCAAAATTTATATTGGGAGCTCCCCCTTAAAAAAATAGTTGGAGCATGGGAAGAGGAAGCTTGCTTGGAATAGCCAAGCCCTTGGGTGGTTCTAGATATGCATTGGGAACCAAGGAGCTTCGAAAGGTTATGTTCACCTTCGGTGAACTTAGCTAGGGATTCCCTTAAATCCTTGATTGTTAATTCCATAGAATCAACATCGGGAAGGTTTTGGATCTTGAGGGACAATTCCTCCTTTTCTTTGAGAAGTTGATCCTTTTCGGAAGAAAGTCTTTTGAAATTCTTTTTTAAAGCAATAAATTTGGAAGAAAGTTCGTGAAAACCTTCCTCCAATTGATCTCTCGCATGTTGGAGATCCTCGTAAGATAAATGATTGAATGAATTTGAAGAACTAGAGGATGAGGAGTCGGAAGAGGATACCTCATGAAATGCCATTAGGAATTTTTTTACCGTTGTCACTTGAGGAGGAGGAGGAGGAGGATGTGGAACTATCACTCCATGTGGCCTTGAATGCCTTCTTCTTTTCCTTTTGCTTGGCCTTTTTCTTGTTGAGTGGACAATCGAGCTTGTAATGGCCTTTCTTGCCACACCCGTAACATGTTACCTCGGGTTCGGATTTTTCGTTGGGTTGAGCATTGTGGGATTTATTCTTATTGTGCTTCTTCATGAATTTGTGCATTTTTCGGGCAAGATTCTCCATTTCTGAATCGCCGCTTGAAGAGGAAGACGATGAGGAGGAGGAGCTTTCTTCTTTTTGAACTTTGAAGGCGATGTACTTTGGAACTTTGATCGGTTTTCCTTCCTTTTCAGCTTGCCTCCTCATGGTGATCTCGTAGGTCATGAGGGATCCGATGAGCTCTTTGACCGGCATGTTCTTGATGTCTTTTGATTATTTAATTGCCGTGACTTTCGGTGCCCATGTGCTTGGTAAGATCCAAAGGATCTTCTTGACCATCGTTTCTGCAGAAACATCATCTCCATGATATTTTCTTCCATTGCAAACGTCAGTAAAACGAGTAAACATATCAGTTATATTTTCAGATGGATGCATGGTAAAGGACTCAAAATCTTGACTGTATATATCCAATCGAGTATCCTTGACTTTGTTGGTCCCCTCATGGGTAACCTACAATAGTTTCCAGATTTCATGAGATGAAGTGCATATGGAAACTCGATTGAATTCATTACGATCAACGCCGCAATGAAGAGCGTTCATGGCTTTGCCATCAAGCTCGAAATTTTTAATATCGGCTTGGGTCCATTTGGATTAATCGGGAGAAGAGAGAGAGTAACCATGCATGACAATTCTATATATAGGATAACCAATACTTCTAAAAAATGTAACCATGCGAGTTTTCCAATAAGTGTAGTCGGTTCCATCAAAGAATGGAGCACGACCCAAAGAATAGCCTTTGGGGGCGAAAGAAGTTGAAGCCATCTCAAAGGATCTTGAATTTGAAACCGGTTAGGGTATTAATCAAATTTTCCTCTGATACCAATTGTTGGACGGAGAGTGATGGAAAGAGGGGGGGGGGGGGGTGAATTGCCTTTTAAAATAATGATTAACAATTTAAAAACAAATTTAAAAGTGTAGGGGAAATAAAAGAGGCAAGACACAAAACATGATAACGGAGTTCGGCTTAAACCAAAGCCTACGTCTCCGCTCCCAACTCAACCGTTGAGAGATTTACTACCGCTTGATTTTTAATGGTTTTAGAAAGAAACCCACTAGACTTTAAGGTAGTCTAGAACCTATTACAGCTTGCTTTTAATGGTTGAGCAAGAACCCACTAGCCTTCTTACAGGTGAAGGCTAGCTCACCTATGACTCAAGCCTTTTAAAGGGAAGGCTTGACTAACCTCTTCACACCTTGAAGGTGGTGTGAAAACCCAAACAAAAGGAAGATGAGAGAAAGAGGGGTTTGTAGGCACAAACCCAAATTGATGATCAAAATAATAAAACAAGAAAAACTATAAGAGGAGAAGCCTTGGGCACCAATGGATTGATTGGAGTTGATGAAGAGCACTCCCAAGCTTCTTTGATGGTGCTCCTTGGATGTGGAATTGAGTTGGAGCAAATGGGGATCTTTGAGGGAATGCACGGGAGGTTCGCCAAATAATGGAAAAATGTTCCCGTGGGCTACCGTACGTTTCTAGGGCTTCCTAGTCCTTTATTTATAAAGGGGGAACCCTCAAATGGCCTTTAGGGGTCTTCAGAGCCGTTGGAGAGGCCTTCGGAGCCGTTGGGAGTCAAGTGGACAAGTCTGGTCAAAGCCCAACGACTAGTTTGACTGGCTCCACCGGCTGACCGGTGCTTGGCCACCGGTTGGCCGGTGCTTTGGAAAATGGGGAGGGCTTCTGCCCAGGCACCACCGACTGGCTGGTGAGGAGGCCACCGGTTGGCCGGTGCTGAGACAGTAGGTGTCCCTTCTGTCTGGGTTCCACCGGCTGGCCGGTGATGGGACACCGGTTGGCCGGTGGTCTGGACAGAGGGGATGCCTTCTGTCAAGACTCTACCGGCTGGCCGGTGGTCATCCACCGGTTGGTCGGTGGACTGGAATCAGTCCACTTTCAGTCCTTCTTGGCCCAATTCCTTGGAAACCTTTTTCCTAACAACAAAAACACTTAAAACAAGAGTAGATAAAAAAGAGAGTGATTGTGATCATGAAAATTAAACCACGAGGGGTACGAGAGGTACAACAACCACTACTCCACTCTACGATTTTGGTGATTTCCACTATGATATCCCTTTTTCAGGGGATCCCAACTAAGTACATGCCAGTATTACCTATTATAAAGGTAGATGATCTTTAAACCATTATCTACCATTACAAGACCTATCCAAGATCTTAACACACTCACTTACAACGAGATTCTATAAAATAGATATGAATGAAATTTAAAAGAATAATTGAAAGACATAGTTGTAGTAAGTAACTGACAAAAAATACAGATGCATCTTAAGAAGATAATGATCTACAAATAATATATTTGGATGATTTTAAATTCTAAATAATAAACATGTAAGTGTAGAACATGAGCTCTGTATGAGATCTTCTTATGTACATGAAATATTATCTATCATTATCAAAGTATTCATATGTATATACACATATTTTTCTCTATATCTTCAAGCTGCAACTATCATTCCCTATTTATATATCATCATTTATTTTGAACATAAAAATATGAGATAATAAAAAAGGTTGAGTGAATAATCTAGTGAATAGTTGATGATACAACCTCTTAATGGCATGTGTATATTACCTCAAAGTATGGAATATATATCTCAAATGATGATGTTAGAAATCTTCTACTTTGGATCCTTCCATTATTAGAAAAATGACAATTTATACAATAATATATTTCCTTTATTATATTACTTTCTATATAATTTGATTAAAATTATGAAATATCTTATCAAGATATTATGAAAACATTATAAAAGTAATGATGAATATATGAGAACCAACTTTTTTATTCATAAGATAAAAAACTAAAAGCATTATTCTCATAAAATAAATTTCTGGGATGCTTTATTTGAAAAAAATACATCTTTCAATTTTATGGTTTATAAGATAAAATGATTTCAAAATTGTGTACAATAATTATTATATGTTAGATAATTATATTATTAAATTTTCATAATTAACATTCATAACTTCTCTTTGTGATCCTAATATTATATTCTTTGTATATCATTTATGTAAGATAAATACATTTTATAACTACTCTCATACTAAAATATCTGAATTTGAACATATGGTAGATAATCTATTTTCTTTTTAAGATAATATCTTACGTAGTAAGATAAATTTTAAGAAATGAGTTTTATGACACTAAGAAAATAGAAGATAAAAATTAAAAACTAGATTTATGTAGGATAAAATAATTTTCGACAGATTGAACTCTTTACTCAGCATAAGATAATCATTAATATTATACATATAATAAACTCCATTAAAACCAATAGCTCAAATATTATTATTGCATACAATATATAACACTTAATATAAACTCATTAGAATAGAAATATAGATTTTTAGAATTGTAAAAAAATAAAACAACTGTGATATGTTAGAACAACATAAGTATGTCCCACAGTATCCTTATTTTTAAAGATCACAAAACCCATTGAATAAAATAAATAACGAAAGAAGCTCTAAAATAGATTTTAATTTATTTATTATATATTTAAATAGTTAAATATAATAAATTTTTATAGAATTTGGTTTGAAGTTGTACTGTAAAAATTATTAAGAAACATAAAATATTAGATTATTAAAAGAAGAAATAAAGAGTAATGAAACAAAAAACAAAATTAGTGAATAAATACTAAGAATAAAAAATGAAAACATTAAGAATATAGATAAATTACTTCAATATAAACAATAATAATAATGAAATAGATAAAACAATTAAAAACATGAAATATACGCCTACAGAAGCAAAAATGTTTTTTGAAGCACCATTCAAATGTTTTTGAGGTGCTATTCAACTAAATAAGAAAATTTTGAAAGTATTTCAGTTTTGAGGTGAAAACACTTTTTTGCATGGATATTTTGAAACATTGTGGATAACTAATATGTAAGTAGGATGTAGTCATTGGATCATCAGAAATTTATCAAACATCATCCAAGTTTAGTAAAGATCCCCTAAGTCTAGCTTTATCATCTCTACCAATCAATAATGAGGTGGAACGAATGTTGATAGCAGTTTGTTGTGATTTTTTCCATATTAGAAAAATCTATAGGGAAAAAAAATATTGGAATAGAGTTTAGTTATAGGTAATTAAAATTATTTTTGCAACCAAATATTTCCCTTTAATATATTCCAGCTATGTCAAAAATCTCATTGACTCTCTAAGATATTGAGGAATGATGGTCTATAATAGAAGGTCCAAGATAACATCTTCCTTGAAGATCAAACAGAGACACTTCACATGATTTAGTCATACTCACCATTTAATTCTTGTAATATTCATGGAGATTTATAAAACTATTCCAGTCACTTTGAGAAAAAATTATACAGAAGAATTTCAAGTCTCCTTTCCCAACCCAACTGACAACTAATTTATTCATCATTTCATACTAATTTTCCAAAATACAAACTGGATGATCATAAAAAATTATCTATTTTCCTTTTAAGGATACTTGAAACTTTTGGGGTTCATGAAATTCATCTTCATATTGTTAATTTTCTATTTTATAGGAATATACCTTTAAATTTTTTATTATAAACTGATAAATTTTTTCAAAATTCTTCTCTAACAATTGGAAATTATTTTCTAGTGATCCATCTATTTTTTCATCACTGTGATAAGGAATATAGTTTCCTTTTTTCACTTGAACTAGAATATTATATGTTTTTACTCAGTTCCTTAGTATGTAACTGACTTCATTTTTAGATTGATCAATAGATAAGATAGTGCATCTAGAAATGCAGGTATCCTTCTAGCTTCATAAATCATGTCTCGTTGAAGATATTATAAAATATCTTTTCAATGAATAACACATTTAATGTAAAAAAATTTTGAATTCATTGTGTATATATCCAAATACACTCCTTCCAATTTTTACTACATATCCATTTGATATTTAACTTCTCCTATAAATGCCTTCGAAAAAATATTTAAAGCTGATTGAACTAACAATGATAATTCACTAACATCATCTTTTGAAAAAAAACCCTCACAACGAGTCTCGATTACAACTCTAGACTCAAATAACTAATATTTCAAATATTATATATTATGAATCAATTTGTGATATCTCTCTCAGGCTCTTTCATTAGTAACATAAAATTATATTGTAGAAATTTCTTACCATGTATGCGCTATATGAATAGGAGAGAAAGTGTCCTAGAAAACATTCATACTCTAAATTTCATCAAGCTACTGATTTTTACCAACATCAGGTACTTCCTTTATATTATATGGTTCTCGAAATTCAAATGTATATCTTTTTTTCACAACAAGTAGAGTTTCATATTATGGATTTTCTTCATCTTCTCTACCAGAAGCATTTTGATTAACAAAACAAAATAATACGGTTCTGAATTTTTGATTTGTCTCCTTGGATGAAGATACTTCAAGAAGATGTATAACACCTAACTATATTGATATGGTCCTTTCAATTCCAATTATAAACAACTTGGTAATGGTTGGGGAAAATTTATTCTCTAACCAAAGAAATAATGATAAAATCGGGCTGAACTATTGCGAGAGTAGGAGATGAACAAATTTCAGGAGAAGTTCCTTCCCGGAATTGAAAAAAACTCTTATTATTATTTTCATTCCAATGAGAGTTTCATTATCTATAAAATCTATTAAATATATAAATTTCTCTAGTTCATATACAAAAATAGGATGAGTTTCAAGAGTTTGAGAAATAACTTCACTAGCGACTATCATGCAGGATGACCCCCAGATTAGTAGCTGGGTCTATCTCAATTTCTTCTTCCAAACAAACTTGTAATTGATTATTATATGTTGAACACTAGTAAAAAACACTTCATCTTAACGCAATTTAACTTAACATTTTTATTACATGAAAATGTGCTGGAGTACTCTTATCAAGATAGACACTAACTTTACCGAATACTATAGTCAAGATCCTTCCAATGTGATAAATATTTAATGACTTGTTTTGAATATGCACATATACCTCCAAATGTATCATACCAAGTTACCTGTTTTTTCAATCATAAATAGATATATTAACATAAAATATTGATTTTTATTTGAACTCACTATTCTATATGAAATATCAGACTGAATGAATTTTACAGAAATCATTATCTCAAGATTTAAATCTTTCACCAACTTCTTTTCAACATCAGTTGTTCTAGAAAGATACTTTATATTATCTAGAGGACCTAAATTATCTATATAAACTAGAGAGGTATTGAAATCATCATAACCATCATGTGACATCTAAAAGATTCAACCATTGCCAATAATGATGTTTAAAAACATTTATGATTCAAAGTTAATGTAACCAAAACTTCAATATCAACGAAATGAAATAAAACTATCTCATTAAACTCTCAAACTTGTTTTTCATAAACAAAATTAGTTTATTTTTCATAAAAAATGAATTTCCAACCTTGATGATTGACAACTATTTTATGTAATATATTAGTACTGTCCAAAAAAATAAATCCATTGTTCTTCCACTAAAATTTTTTTTGGCGGTCCTTGGATGTTTTTTTCTAGATGAAATGCCATTAGTTCTTTTCTATTTTACCATTTTTTAATTTGAAAGATTTAAGGGTTGTTTAAAATAGTTCTGAGTAGAAAATAGATGAATATTAAAAGGTTTGTAGGGGTTTCACATATAGAACTGACTGATCATATTTTGTGTTATGGTAATTGAAGGGTCATGAAGTGTGATGTGTATAGTAATCATAATAAAACTAAGTGAAATTTATTATTTTTATATTACTAATACATAAAATTATGATCCCAAATATCAAATGAAATAATTTATATAAAATGAATAATTATTTATAAATTGTCCCAAATAAAAAGGTAGAATTAAGATTTAATTAACCAAAGTTAAGAAAACCAAATATGGATTTGATAAAATAAAATCTATGTGTAGGAAATTATTTTTTAAAAATATCGGATGATATTTTTTCTATGAGAAATTTATAGAGATATATCACCATTTTTTGAATGATCTCTTAAAAATGATATCTTAAAACATTGTGATTTTTCCTATGATGGTTTATTGGATTTTATGGAATGTTGGTAGAACTCTTGTTATCAAATTTGAGTAGAAAATCAAATTATTCCTCTATATAAATTATTGTCAACATGTTTTTCATCTACATCCATTTCAAATTTAATTTTGTAACTTATAGGAGTTGAATAAGTCTTACATTTTTCAAGTATACTTTTTTTAAGTAAGACATGTTTGTATTTTATTTTGTCTAAGATATTTCCAAAATATTTTTGATAAATTTGAAATCCTAGAATGTATTTTAACTCAACCATCATACTCATTTCAAATTGCATTTCCCTAATTCTAGAAAAATAATTACACACTTTTTGGTTTGTTGACCTGAAAATAATACCATCAACATATATTTGTACCCAAAAAATATCCAAGTATAGAAGTTTCTTAAATAATGTAGGGTATAGATTTCCTAATAAACAAATTGATAAAATAAAATATGTTAATCAATAATACCATTATCTCAGTTCTTTTTTATGTCCATATAGAACATTGGTAAGTGTAATAATTGAATTTTTAATGTGAGGGTCTTTAAACTCAGGAAGTATTTCAATATAAACTTCCACCATTAGAAATCTATTTAGAAATTATTATTTAATATCCATATTATATAATTTAAAATTAAAATTTGATGAATATACTAGAAGGATTCTAATTTATATTAACCTAGATATAGGGTAAAATGAAGCTTCATAAACTTTTCATTCTTCTTGATTGTAAACTTTTACATAAAATCTAGATTTATTTCTATAAATCACACCATGAACATTATTATTGTTTTTAAATACACATTTTCTTCTAATAATAGGATCTTTAGAGGGTATATCAACTAATTCCAAAACCTTGTTCTTCTTAAACTAATTTAACACTTCTTTCATCGCTAAAACCCTACTTTCTGAAACTAAATTTTTTTATATAGTTAGAGTAATGCTTGGATAAAAAAGGTAAATAATTCTACTAGATTTATTATATTTCTTCTTTTTATTACTCATTTACCTAAACTTCTTATATGTTTTTCTAGAGGATGACTTTTAAGATTTCTATATTTTATAAGAAGCAAACTTTCTAGTTCACTAGTATGAACTATTATAGGATATAGTTCAATATAATCAAGTTTCAAATAATCATCCTTGTTATTTTTAGTGAGTATATTATGTCTCATATTATTTAGAGAATCACTCAACTCATCAGTTTGCGTTATTTTGGCCTCAAAATGATCAATTTCATAAAAATTCACATTAATCGATTCTTTTTTCCTTGAAATTTTATTAAAAAATATATAATATTATGAAGTATTATAATAGCCTAAGAAGATACATTCATCATATTTCGGATGATACATACTATTATTTTCCTTGGTGTTTAATATGTAAGAATGGTATCCAAATAATTTAAAGTATTATACCTTTGGTTTTATATTATTTCATATCTCATAGAGTTTTTTCTTTAATATAGTTATTATTCGAAACTTTTTAACAACATAAAATCATGTGTTAACAGCTTCAACCCAAAAATAAGTGGGAATGTTATATTTAGATAACATTATTCTAGAGGTTTCAAGGAATTTTTGATTCCTACATTCAATAAAAACCTTCTTTTAAGATGTCACGGGGGCATAAAAAATATGTTTAATACCCTATTTTGAGATGTATGAATTAAATTAATAATTAAAAAATTATCCTCCCGGATAACTTCTCAATGTATCAATTTTGGAATCCTTTTTATTTTTTACAAATTTAACGAAATTAAGCAAAATATAATAGGATTTACATATAAATGTTAAAAAGTAAAACCAAGTAAATTTTGAAAAATTATTATCCAAGAAATAGAAAAATAATAATCCATTAATGCTTGTAGTTCTAGTGGTTCAGAATAGATCCAAATGGATAATATCTAGAGGCATAGTTAAAAAAACCTCTTTAATTAGTTTAAAATATGACTTGTGTCGTTTCCCTATTTTATATGCACCACATAAATTTTATTATACAATTTAAGATCAAGAAAATTAGAAATCAAATGTATTTTAGAGAACATTCTTTTAAAAAATAAACATTATAATGTTTGAGTATTCTATTCTAAATTCATGATTCATTAATTTTTGAATTCAAACAATATACATTTTTTCTAAAAAATAATTAAGATATAATATATATACATTATCTGTTCATGGAGATTTAAACATTTTATATTTTTATTTGAAAAATGAAAATGAATTATCAGAAAAATAATCTTAATAACTAATATAAAAAATATAATAAATACTTATTAGGTTTTTATTTAATCTTTTAATATATCAGACATTGTTGATGAGGATAGATTATTGATTTTCAACTGGTACAATGCCAATATTTTTTCTTCTTTCATTGTCATAATATGTGACATATCCTCCATCAATATTGGAGAGTGAGTGAAAGCTTGAGAAATATCTGCTCATATGCCTTAGAAAACCACTGTCCCCAAATCATTTTTCATTTTTGTTCATGTGGATAGTCACCTATAATAAAAAATCAAACAACATGAATTTTTGGTACCCAAATACTATAGGGTATATAAATTCTAGCTATAAAATACTTGGGTATCTAATTCTATTTGTGTTATCTAGAAAAAGTAGCATAAAATTTTGTGATAATTTTTTTAATAAAATCATTCTTAGTTTCAAAAGACTGAGGATTTTTTAGATTATAGATATTAGCATAATGTATTATTTATCTACAGTGAAGAAAGTAACATTGGAGAGGTTTTTGTTTTTTGAACTAGGTAAAAAATAGTTTTTATAAAATTTTTACCTTTAACCTTGACTTATTATTTGAAATTTTTCATTTTTAAACTGGTTTTTGCCAATAATTTTGTTTATGTAATCCCCCCTTTGTTAAACAACTTTCACCATATTTGAGGTTTTGAACCTCCTGTAATATATTCTAATTTATTCTAACCTATTTATTATATGATGAATTATAATTTTCTAATTCATCTTTAAAATCTAGAATTTATTTGTTCAATTCCACCTATTCAATAAATATTTTCTTATAAGAAATTCCTAAGATTTTATTTTTATTTTTATGATTTCATACTTAATTTTTAAAATGGTGAAATATTCATTTATATTTTCATATGAGAAATCTTCATTTTATAATTCACACTCATGCTAAAAATAGTAATAAGAATGTACCTCATCTAAATGTTCTATAGAACACATATTGGCCTATTGATTAAATGCTTCAACTTCTAATTCTAATGATGTACATATGCTAGAGTCTTCAAAATCACTCTCACATCATTCATATATTTCTTCAATTTATTATTATATTTGTTATTTTGGAAGAAAATAATCAAGGCTACATATTTCCATGAAATTTTGGACAGCCTGGATTGATATTTCTTATATTATTTCATGCATAGTATCTCACTTGTTTAGGGTTTTTTCCATGATTCTTGTACTCGTTGAAGGGTTTTTTGAAACCTCTCCTCTTATTATAGACCTTTCTAAAATTCTAAGAAAACTATTAATGTTCATCATTTGATCAAGAATTTCTTGTGGGATGTTTTTTTATATGATTCAACCATCTGTAAACCCTTGTTATTTTTGTTATCACCAGAAATAGGAACCTTTAAAGAAGCATTTTATTTCTTAAATATTTTATATTCTCTAAATTAAACTTCTATTTATGCTTTAAACATCATAAGATTTCCAATGAGATCTTTTATTTTCAAATTTCTAACCCCTATATAATTTTTGGTCGAAGATGAGTTTCCATTATACATAAGAGGAAAACATATTAAAACATTCATTGCTTTCTTAGTCTCAGTAATTGGTGTTCTAAGAGCAAGAATATTATTCTCAATCTCAGTGAGTCTTCCATTCAACTGGTTAATCCATTCCACTATAAATTTTCAAGGTGTCAAACATAATTTTTGTAGTATATTATCCAAGGTTCTTTTAAATTGTTTTTACCCCCATAAACAACTACTATATTATTCCACATTTAATGATCTATTAGATATTGAAAAACTCAATTAAAAAAAATGGGTCTAGTCCATATATTTAAAACATAGATCATTTATTGATTCAGTGTCATCATCCCCCATTTTTGGTTATGTATTTGGAACATCATATGGTTTTAATGATTTAAAATAAACCTTTAAGATAATATTTTTCAAATTGAAGTTCATTAATGCCTTTTAAAAACCATAATTATCACCATTAAAGTAAGGATATCTAAGCATTGGCATACCTTATCTATTTTCAGCCATAGTAGTAATTTGAAAGAATATATTTTTACTTCAACATATGATTGTTTTGAACTCAATAGTTATTAGACTTGATACCAATTGTTTCACTGAATAATGGATAATTAAAAACAAAAGAAGGGGTTGAATTGAGTTCCAAAAATTTTATTTACTTTAAAACCACCCACTTCAAGGTATATGAGTTCTGATCATTTTCAAAATTAAAATAGCAAGAAAAAAATATAAAATCTTAGTGGAAATGGATTAAATATAAGATATTTATAGTGTTTCAAGAAATAAAAATACCCTACTCCAGTCCTCCAACACTTTACTCCATGATTTTCTTTTCCACTCTCAATGATCTTTTTCCAAGGGATCCTGGAAAAATTAAAGTAGTTGTTACTTATTGAAAATGTATAAGAGATTTAAACTAGGGTCTCTCTTTGTAATACCTATACATGATCTTAATACAATCACTTAAAATGAGTGTAGATAAAATATAGATTAATAGACATTAAATAATTTTTTCATCTCACAATTTCGAGAAATAACTATAAAAAATAAGGATACATCCAAAGAAGATAACGACTTATAAAGAATAACTCTATATGATCTTCAGTTGCAACTAATAAACATCTAAGAATAGTATGTGAATTTTTAATGATCTTTTTTCTACGTATATTGGTTCTTTTTTAGTGGTATTATAGTATTCATATATACATAGGAATATTTTTCTCTATATTTTCATGTAGAAGCTAATGATCCCTATTTATATATCCTATTTGATTTTTAACATAATCATAAATTGTAATAACAACAGTCGATTGAATAATCTATTGAAAATTTTATGAGAAATGTTCTTAATGACATGGGTCCATTCCTTCAAAATATGGAATACACTAATGTAACAATGATGTCAGAAATCTTCTTCTTCATATCTTTCCATTCATGAAAAAATGAAACTATAAAAATCAATATTTCCTTAATCAGAGAAATCATTTTGCAATATGATTAAATGAATGAAATAAATTATCATGATATTATGCTAACATTATAAAAGAAATCATTAATATCATCACAATATCTTTTTTCAAAAGTTAAAATAACAGATAACACTATCCTCATAAAAAAATTTATGAGGGCCATTGTAAGATAAAATAGATCTTTGGATTATACGATGTGTAAGATAAAATTTATTCAAAAATAAATATACTTTTCTTCATGTAATAGAATTATGTAACCAAAGTTTGATACATAAAATTCACAACATCTCTTGGTTCTCACAAGATAATATTTTGGGAATATCCCTTACATAAAATAAATTATTTTCATAATTTTTTTTGATTAAAATATATAGGTTTGAACATTTGTTAGATAATTTATTCTCTTCATAATAAAATATATTATTTATTTTCATAAATTTTCAACACTGAGTTTTATGACTTTGATAAAATGAAAGATAGTCTTTCAAAAATAGATTTCCAAAGAATAAAATAAATTTCCATATATTTAATACTTTACTTATCTTAATATAATCAATTATATTAAGTGTAGAATACACTCATTTGAAACAAATAAATGGTATATTATAAAAATATATAATATCATACACTTAAGATAAACTAATTAAAAAATAGGGATTTTTGAATCATCAAAACACATGACAATTGAGATATATTGGAACAATATAACTCTATACAACATCAAACATAAGAAAAATCTCATATTAAAAAAATATATATAACTAGTAACATACTCATCAAAACAAGGATTAGTTTAACCTCAAGATAGGTTTAATAATTTATCCAATTATGAATTATTTCATTAAGTAACCTTTTTAACATTATAAAATATGTAACACCAAAAGATTTCACAGTATGTTATCTCTTCAAAATAATTCAATAACTTGCGCTACAAGCAACACTGAGTTCGAGCGCATCACGGTGTACCAAACCAGCGATTCAAAAAGAGATTATGTATAGTACTAACTAAAATTTAAATTTTATATACTCAATATAATTTATAATCAATATAATTTGTTTATTATACATAATATAGAAACAAATATATTTTTTAGATAAAAGAATAATTTTTCAAAAAATGAAATTTTACAACCTTTTACTGGCGAAGCATTTTTTAAACCAATATTTCACACTTTTATATATTAGATTTAATAAAATTAAATTCTTATTTAGAACTGGGACATAAAAATTTAGTTAGGAAAATTTTTTTGGTACTTTTCTGTTAACTTTCATATTTTGATGAATAGTGAAAAATACTATGCTTTAATTGAAAACAAATTTTTTAATAGAAAAAACATATAGTGTTAAATTATGAATTTTAATGGTTTGGAAGTATAATTAGATTATATTTTTATCATTTAATATAATTTATATCATTATAAGTAATTTCACATTTAAATTTGACATAAACACATGTTAATCTTTTGATAGTTTTTACTTTTTAAAAACACATTTTTTGGTCTTGACAACAAGAATTAATTTTAAATTAATTAGTGAAACTTTTATGTTTTTAATTTGGTAAAATAGAATTCATTTTTGAATTAGTAAAATAAAAATTAGCTTCGGGTGAATTTTTGGTATTTTCTGAAAACTTTCAAATATTGATGAATACTGAAAAACACTGCATTATTGTATGAAACTGGATTTTTATTTAAATAATTATTTATTTTATTTAAATATATTTTAAGTAAAAATAGATATAAAATCCTTATTTAAGTTCAATTTAATTCATTAGAGTCATTTTATAATAAAATTAGATGTATAAAATTTTATTGAAAATTTTAACGACTTTTACCCAACTTGTAGTCACATTTGCAAAATTGCATAAAAAATATTTTTACCACATATGTTAATTTAATTTCAAAAATATGAGAGGCATGGTTGAAATCAGTAAGTAAAATGTAGTTAAATAACATGACAATAATTTTTGGGGAATCGTAACTTTTGAATTTTATTTTCCATAGTTAAAAGTATATAGGGTAATTAAAAGTAAAAATGATATTATAATTACCCTAAAACATGTCCTATTTCTATTGGAAAAGTGTATTTAGAAAAAAAATTATATTTTGGAATAAAATATGATTCCTTTGGTCCACATGGATTTGATATAGACATTTATTATTATTTTATTTAAAGAAGAGTTAAAAGTGTTAAATTCATAGTTTAATAACTAAACAATTTTTAATATACGGATATACATAAGATAAATTCAACTATAAATATTAAATATAAATATAATAAGATTTAAAACATAATTTTATTTTATTTATAATAATTAGAAATTAAATAATTAAATTTATTTATGATACAACTATGATGCAGTAATTACATTATTAATGAACGATTAAAATAATTGATATTATAAATATACAAATAAATTTAAATTGAGACTTATGATGAATTAAAATAATTTTATAGTTTAATATAACATGTTATGGTTGATTTAAAGTTTTTTTTGAAGTGATAAATTTGTTATGACTTTCACAAAAACAAAATACCAAATAGTGCCAAAATTGACAAAATGTGTTTTTAAAACAAATACTATAATATTAATTGATAAAATATACCTAAAAATATAAAATTCTTCCAAAGGACATAGATAAGGTTATATATATCAATAATGAACCGATTGGGGTTCGATTGGATTTTTATAGTAAGTTTATTAACCATATATTATAATAATACAAGAATATATGGTAAAAGTTAAACTATTTAACTAAGAGTTAAATCTAAAAGATAAGGTTAATATTGGGACCTAAACCAATCTAAAACCTATTGGTTGAGAGGTTTTAGACCCATACCACTATTATAATATAAATGAATCATTTTGGATCCATTATAAACCGAATATGATTGTATAATAAAATAATATTTCAAGCTTTTCCTAAAGTGACACTACTGGAAATATTATATTTCCCAATGGTTGAGAACAATTGGGACAGGCTGCAGAACCATTGGTTTATCTTATGCCAGTGGTTCATCCAACCATAGGGAAGAAAGTCGTTGGGAAAACGTTTTCCCAATGGTTTATGTAGAACATTTGGGATAGGTTAGTTACATTAACCTATACCAACGGTTTGGTTGAACCGTTGGTATATGTTTTTCCAACAGTTCAACCAAACCGTTGGTAAAACCTCTTCTAGGAACCTTTTCCAACAGTTTGTAAACCATTGGGAAAGGGTTTTCTACCAAAGGATCTAATATAACCATTGGTAAAAACATCCACTATTGTAAATTTAAGTTCTACCAATGGTTTAGAACTATTGGGATAGACTATTGAACCGTTGAGATAAGGTATCCCAACAATTTAATATCTTGTTAGTATGCTGGCCGTGGGGATATCATATACCAACGGTTCAGGTGAACCATTGGAAATGCGGGGTTATATTTCATATACCAATGGTTAAGCTGAACCGTTGGCAATGGGGGAAGAATAGCAGTAGAACTGCCCACTGTAATTAAATACGTTGCACTACAATTAAAAAAATCATCACTCTCAACAAACAGGAGCACTACACCTACTCCACCTAAAATTAAAAATAGCAGCATTATATGTAGCCAAATAGTCTCATACAGCTATGGGAGGATCGAGGCATTGCAATTAAAAACATCAGAACCGTCTCTAAATAATTATTGAACAAAACGAACCATACAGAAACAAAATAGATACACATTCTCATTCTATAAATTTCAATATCAGATAGTCTCATACATTAAATTAAAATGAAAAAAAATTAAGAGTAAAACAGAGGAAGTAGTGGGTGAAAATTGAATCCAAATTGATTGTGTAGTTGGTCATGATGGATGAATAACACCCCCACCCATGGCACCATCAGTAGAGGCCACACATGAGAATTCGAACTCCGGGTCTCTCTTTGGCTTCTCCAACTTCCACACACACACATGCAACATCTCAAGATCTAAATCATTAAAATAATTTTACACTATGTTTGGTCTGATAAAAACATTTCCATGAACTAAACAAAGCCTGACAAAAAAATTGACAAACAAGAAGCTTACATATTTCAGCCAGAACTCCTAGTGCTTGTGGTATAGATATCAGAAGAATGACACCCCATCTTGACCAGGAAATACACTGACACATTTCACACTTTTTTCCCAGGCTTCACCCTTTTAACATGATCCAAACAATCCTACAAAATTCAGCAATGATATCTTTTTTGTTAGTTAGACCCCACCAGATGGCCACACCTCTATAATCGATATAGAGTTAATCATTGCATTCAGGTGGGAAAATCCTGCCAGGTTTTTTTTCAAACGAACTCAAGTATGAGTTGGAGACCAACCGATACTCATCAAATTTTATTAATGAAAAAAGTGTACAATGATTACACAAGGTGAAAATATCATTAACCACAACAGAATTAAATGTTACCCAAAAGAGAAAGAAGATGATCTTACAAAATCACAACAATGGAAATGAAAAAGGTCTCCCTGAAATATGATCACTTCATTCTAGAGTCTGCCCAAAAAGATCTAATCACTTCCTCCAAAAGTTATAGGAACATCCTGGGAAGCAGGCACACAAAAGCCAATGGGAATAAATTCTAAATCCTTTAGGACTGATTCTATCATCTCAACATACATCCTCAACCACATTTATAACACCCTTTCCAACCAAAATATATACCATCTAAAGTGATAAAAACATGCTTAGAAAGACAAAAAATGTCTGAAACCCTAGATAGAATAGAGAATCAAAACAGAGTCTGGAAGCATCAACCCCTTATCAAAAAATTCATATAGAAAAATATCCTTCAGATCCCTCTAATGGTTCTAAACAAAATTTTAAAAATTGATCCATCCTTCAACATATATAGAAATGATCCAGTAGACTTCATATACCATAGTCCAAAAGGGAAATGTGTAGCAAGGAATCCCACATAGTATGCACTGGTCCTCCAACACAAGCATGTACTTTAACACCACTCGCATGACCTTCACAATATTATGTACAGGCTCTCAAGATGGAGGAAGAACATGAGTTTGGGAGACTAGAAGACCATAATCAAGCTGCTGGAGGAAACCAGAACACAAGATAACAATTTTCCAAGTCCAGACAGTTCTTGAAGGATTAGATCAAGACCCCAGAATAATGTAACAAATCCCCAATGCTGGATTGAATATATATTCTCAAAACCATATGCAATAATGTCTCAAAGAATCATATCCTATAAAATCATGGAATTAAAAACATTAAAAAAAGATCATTAAAGACCATAGCATCCTGCCAGGTATTATGTCTTTTATAGAGAGTTAAATAATATATTTATTAAGCCAATTTACCCAAACAAGACACAACTCTATTTTGGGTCCATATCCATTACCAAATTTATCTTCACTTTCAGTATTATCGCTCGACTCCTTGTTAGTGACTCCTGTCAGATCCATAGAACAATTTCTTGGAGCAGCCTTAGCCAGTTTTCCTCTAAAGCTCTAAGTAAAAACTCTACAAACATACTCATTCACATCACATTGAATTGAATGATAGAAAATATTACGGTCATGGTCCATAGAGAATGGAATGATTGAAAATGTTATGATCATGGATCTTAGAAATGTTATTAGTTACAAGGTTATCATTGTAATTAGTTTTAACATGTTTGAATACAAAAATAACACATTAACTAATTCAATTCTCACATCCACTGAACTATATCAGATAAATTTAGTTAATTTGTAAATGTTTTTTATAAAGATAAATCCTAATTACTTTTAATAATTTAATATTAAAAAACTATTTAAAATTACTCCCTTTATAAAATCTTAGAAAAATACTAAATTAGAACAATCATTCCAAAATGAACATGATTAAAAATTCATATAACCTAAATATAATCTTGTTATCCATAGTATTACCATCACACACCAAAAATCATCTTCCATTCACCACAATCTATCCCTCAACATATACCATTCCAATCAAACCAAACCCTCACTACTTTAACACAATCTACATAAGAAATGGTCATAAACATCACCATAATTTCCCAAAAAGTTCCAAAAAATCACAATGTAAAAATATAATACATGATATAATTCATAGAAATATATTTTCACCACCATAATTACCACAATTTCAATTTAAAGGGGGATTAGAAAATATTTTCTCATTTCTTGCATTATTATTTTCCAAAAGAATTCCAGATTCACACACAACTTGTTTATTGCTATGTTTAACATTATAACCTTTTATTAATGATTAGTTCAAACAATCAATCACATAATGGGTTCATAATTCAATGTGGATAAAAGAAACAAACAAAACATTGTTCAAGTTAAACTTCATATTGCAGCAGAACCCCAATGAAAAAAACAAAATAAATGGAGGAAGAAGATAAATCTCAATTACAAATTATTGATTCGAAAATAAATATGAAACACTATCTTAATATGTTAATAATCATTGGTTCATTTATAACGACTAAAAAAAACAAAATAAATCAAAGCAGATGATATAACTCAGTGAAAAACTGCCAATTTTAAGTGGAATCCAAAAAAATGACTGAAATCAGGATGGGGACAGCTAGGATGAACGGGAACCGTAGGCCCTATGAAGAACCACTGAAAAGAATGGGAACCGCAGGGAATAAAGGAGTGATAGGTTTTGGGAAGAACCAATGAGAAGAATGGGAACCCCTCAGAAGAAGGGGATACAATGCTGTGGGAATAATGGGGGACTGTAAAACTTGTTTAGGGTTTTTTCACGCTGATCCGGTCTGGAGTTTGGGATGGATGAGCATTTTTTATGTTGAAAATATATCCCAAAAAACCCCCAACATTTTAGGTTTTTTTTCGGATCTGGAGTCAGGGTGTTATTTAGATTTTAGGGTAATATATGCCAACAGTTCTGAATAACCATTGAAATAGCTTTACATTATACCAACTGCCTAACAAAAATCGTTGGGAAAAATACTTTGATTCATGGCTGATCTCAACGGGTTTTCTAAACCGTTGGGAAATACTCAGATATATGGCCTATATCAATGGGGTTTTAATAACTTTTGGAAGATACTCCTATCTCTGTAGGTTTTCTAAACCGTTGGGAAAATTCCATTGGGATAGAAGCAATTTCCAGTGGTGTGACCCTCAACTCTCCTAAAAAAAGGTACTTCCTCTTCACTCAAAATAACACCTCCAAAACCATTTGGTTCTCCCAACCAGTGCTCCAATATCCTCCCAACTATCCTCAATTTGACCTAGAGGCCTTAATTTGATCATAAATCCAACATATGGTGCCTTTTTGATCAACTCAAAAGGAAACACCCAAAGAAGAGGTAATAATTTCACCACCTCTTTCAAATTTATTTTCTTCTTCCACTTCCTCTTTATATTTTTCCTTAAAAAATAATAACTCCTGTAGATTATAAATACTGTGATGTTATTATAGATATGGTACAACCATAATCATTATTTTATCCATCCTATGAATGAAAAGTCACAATACGTGCGTATGCACGACTTACTGTCTCCACGTTGTGGTGTAGTTTCTTATTCAAACACTTCATTATTTGGATGGGTATAATAATTAGTATAACTGATTTAAATAATAAATATAACATGCTAAGGATTATTTATATATCATATACCATCCAATTACATAGCATTTCACCATCAATAGAATGATATTGTCGCTCATGCGTACGTACAGATTACCGTATTCACGAACATGATGAAATTAATTCCCCATCATAACCATTCAAGAATAATTTTCATTTTATGATTAAAAATAATATTTAAGAATTTAATACCATTCAGGATATGAATCAAGTACATCCAATCAATAAGAAAAATGGATTACATAACCAAGCATATAGAGGAAAATGAATCAGTTTACACCCGAAACCATGATATTTCTAAAATATTATTTACAATGCAATATTAAAAGATAATATATGATATCATATTTTAATATGTGGTTCTATTATAATTTAATAAAAATTATTTAAATATTATACAGGAGGTTAACACACCCTCAACCAAGAAAAAGTACAAGGTAAGGGGTTTTCATCTCACTTCTTATTCGCGTGAGATTCATGCTATATTACCACTATTTCCTTTTTGTGTGATGTATGTACTGCCCATGATTGTGTTATTTATGTAATGTACTTTAATTTGTGGGTATTTACATCTTCATTTTATGATTCTTATTTTATGGGGTGTGTGTTTAGAAGGTTACCAAATCTGTAAGGGAATTTCTAATTTCAATTTCCACTCATTGGGTTCTACGCAAACTTCATTGATTATGTTACTCCTATATTATGTGTGAAATCAAAATATATTTACTTATGTAGTAATATACACTCCCCTTTGTGTAGATATACTTTTTATACATATAATCACTCAATTTATAATTTATCATGTTATCGATATGATCTTGATAAGAGTAATCTTAACTCAATTTCCTTTCATTGAGTGAAACATCCAAGCCATTGGTGTAGTTTTTAAAAGAAAATGTCTGAATGTCCTATCATTAATTTACACTGAATATCCAATCATATTTAGTGTATTTATGTTTTTTTAATAATTATTATGTCATTGATTTATCCTTAACCTAAGGATACGTTCTTTATAAATGATTTCATCTCAATTTACATTCCATTGAGACTTATTTGTTGTTATGAGCCAATTCACTTTTATATGGTGTATATACTCTACATTGACATAGTATATCCTGAATCCCTTTATTCTCATGATATTATAATGATTTTATTACCTCAATTATTTTTATTCCAGTGCCTCTCATTTGGTTAGAAACTCTAACTAAAATATCATTTCAACTTTTTTAACGATTTCATCTTCTAAATCTTTTTCATTAATATCCATGTTTTAAAAATGGGTTTAAGGATTTAGTTATATGGAACTGAATGTTTTAAAATTAAAATCACTTTTAAAAGTTTCAAAGTGGTATGGGATTCTTTGATTTAAATTATATTTTAAATGGCTTCTTGATAAATAGTGATACTTTTAAATATTTTCAAGAAAAAGGGATATTTTTCTCAAATAGTTTTACTGATTATTTTCATCTATGTCAATATCCATTATTATTCCTGATTTAGGTTTATTTATTTTAATAAAATATTCTATATTTTATCGAATGAATTAATTTTGACTGTGAATGTGCTATTTTTATACCATTCATGATTTGTGGTTAAAATTAGACATTTCCTATTCTAGTTTTAATACGAATGTTTAGATTATTTTTCAACCTTTTCATATGAGGAATGCATTGGACTTAGTAAGTGATGAGTAGATCCCGCTATATCTCCTTGATGCATCGGTAGGTCTCATTAGAAAAAATAGTGTCTTGGCACAAGGCCTTGGAAAAATTTTCTTCGTAGTCTTGGCATGAGGCCTTGACTGTGTGGTTATGATGTCTGACATTATTCATTCCATCATTATCAAATTAGCTATTAATATTACGTGTGATTATTCGACTAGTAGAATATACATGTGAATATGTAAAGGTAATTATTTGATTTATCTTGTTCATATTATGCTGAAGTTTATGTTTAAAAGTCTTTTGTTTTAGTCTTATAAATTGTCTTAAATGTTTATTCTTATATATAAAAGTTTCCGCTATATTGTTATCCTTACTGAGCATCTGAGCTCACCTCTTTCTATGTTTTATTTTTCCCAAGGACGCAAAGAAGTATATTATGACTAACATACAGAGATAGTATAAGGGAGATGAATGTGTTAAAAAGAGACACAATGTTGTTGTTTTTCATTTCATAATGTAATGTAAAAATTATATTTTTATCTAGTACTTCCAAGGATAATAAATTGTCCAGTATTTCAGGATTTGATCACTTGTGATCATGAAAAAGTTATGTAATAAATTACTAACTCTGGGTAACATGGGTCTGAGCGTTACAATTGGTATCAGAAGAAGTTTATTACAAACCATGGAAGCTAGATTTAGAAAAACTCAGATTAGAAAACATTACCCTAATATAGACTTTGATGATTTCTATTGAAGAACTTCCTATAATTTTGGTAATGTAGACATTTTTTTGTATTTTCCATGAAATAAATCCCTATCTGGATACGAGCAGGTAGAGGAGGCTATGGCAAAAATTTACCTAGGAGTGAAAACTCTGACAATGAGTTTCAGTTTTAACCCAGGGTATCCTTGTACATGAAAATGATCCTAGCTGCACTCTTGGTTATTAAACTCTCAGAAGATATGCTTAAGATAAATCACAATTTATTTACAAAATTATTTGATGGATTTTAATATAAGATCATAATAAATAACCTTGATTAATTCTATGGTGTTTTAGATTGAATATAACGTGTCATGATATTCTCTAAATGATTTGATGACTATTTTTACTCACACTCTCCTTTCTAGTTTTAGTCAATGGCTGGAATCCATGGAAGTCATAGTAACATTGATAAGGATGTACAAGTTGGGAATAGTGGTGGAAATGAGTAACGAAATGGAATGTTTATAGGAATAAATGATATCAGGTTCATGCTGAATCAATTTTCCAAAAATATTATCAAAACCATGTACATTAACAAAATCTAGAACTCAACAAAGAAGAGAAAGATGGAGAATGATAAGAGCTCTAGTAGTAGAGACCATAGAAAGAATAATGTTCGTTTTCCATCAAGTATTAAATGTGGAGGGAGACACTCATGAATGTGCTGTAATAGGACAAAGAAATTCTTTATGTGTGGGAAAGAAAGACATAATTTAAATAATTACTATGAAAAAATGAAGAGTACTATAAAATAAAATAAAAATGATACTAAGAATCCATTTACAGTAATTTCCTATAACTGTAGGGGACCTGGGAATTACCCAATTCAATGTCGTATTCTATAGGATAACCTCTAATTCAAGGAAGAACCTATGTATAAATAAATGGTTATAGAAATGTTTAAAAGTATTAATGCTCTTTTTTATGGGATTACTTTGGATTTCTTTTACCTTATATGTGTAACCCTACAATTTTTATGTGAAAATGGTATTTTAGGAAGAAATATCTTTTCTTTTGTGAAAATAGTTTTAAAGAACCATTTTGTTTTATATGATCCTCGAATTTGAGTCAATTACAGGTTATTATTTTTTGGGAAGAAAATGCAATGTATGAGATAAAATTTGTGGTTAAAATATGTTATGGTTATTATTGGGAGATTTATCTCATTTTTGGGAATGTTATTAAAATATATAGTTTTTGAAAAAGGACAACACACAGACCGTGTGGTAACCCGTTACATCTGAAAAAGTTGTGGGAATTGAACCCACAACCAAAGTGTGACTGGGATTTATCACCTACCAAAGGTCTACGTGAAGTACCTGGTTAGTATGACTAATTTTTTTTAGTTAAATGATTTTTTGGATCAAGAATATATTTATTTTGGGTAATTATTATTTATCCATAGTATATGATAATTATTTGGTGATTAAGGAATAAATGTTATTTTGGAAGATGTTTTCTCTTTTGGGAACACTATATCTCTAATGAAAATAGAATACTATGGGATTTCATTAGTGGAGTAATGGTTGTTTTTTATTTTTGAAGAATGTATATATTTTTGCGAACTTACAGTGATTTGGGTTATTTTTGAAAAATGATTAACCTATCATAGATAATATGTTATTAGGTTAATTTCTGTTAATTATGTGAATTTAAGAGTAGTAGATGTTATTTGGAGATAAATGTTTTGATTTATCATGGAAGAATATGTGATAGATTCCTTTTGAATTTTAGTTTTCAAACATATATTTAATTATTATAAAGAATTTTAATGAAAATTGTTTTTTGGAATGGTCTTTGTTGAACTTTAGGTATTGTTTGTTTAATTTTGGAGATTAAGAGTAGTATTCCTTTTTATAAAGGATTATTCTTTTTATGGATCATCTGGTCTTGTACTAACCATTTTGGTTTTTTTTAATGTCTAAATACAAGGGAAATATATGGTTCATCTTTTGTCGATTATGTGATTCTCTAGAAGTTGATTCTGGTGCTTCATGTGTGACCAAGTCATCTTCAATACTTATCTTTTGGAGTGAAAGATGAGTTTACGGTTGGAATTAGTTAGAGGATAAACTCTACTTGTTAAGTATATTTTTTTCCGCTTATTCTAGGAATAAATTATTTCTTAAACTTTAGAGAAGGGATCTTAAAACCAAAATTTAGTCACCCTAATACATTAAGTTTTGTTAAACCAATTATATTTTAAATCATTATATATTGATGGCTTTAAGGACCTCAATTTTACAATTGTTTGTGATTGATGACCCTAGTCACTCCATATAAATATTTACATTTTTACTAATATTATTTGTCTCAAATTACCACTAATTTTATCATAATTGATATCATAATTTGGTGGTGAGTTTTTTCATTTCCCTTTCCCTATTATTAAGACTAAATTTTTTTAACCGAATTTCTGATGTGGGTTTTCCACATAGGTATTTTTCTATTTTTAACCTTTTATTTTCGAAGAACAATTTTAAATTGAAAGGACACAATTTATTAGAGGATAGAATGTAACCCCCCAAGATTTCATAGTATGTTTTCTCTTCAATGTAATCAATAACTTTCTCCCCACGCAACATCGAGTTCGAGTACACAAAGACTTTCCAAACTAGTCATTCAAATAGCGATTATGAATAGTATTAGATTAATTTTGAATTTTATATACTCCGTATAATTTTATAATCAATATTATTTTTTTATACATAATATACGAACAAATTCATTTTTTAGATAAAACAAGTATTTTTAAAAATATAGAATTTTACCATCATTTTATGGAGATGCCTTTTTAAAAACAATATTTGACTGTTTCATATATTCAATTTAAGGAAATTCAATTCATATTTAGAAGTGGGACATAAAAATTTAGTTTAGATAAATGTTTGGTACTTTTCTGAAAACTTTCATATTTTGATGAATAGTAAAAAATACTAAGTTTAACTGAAAAAAAAACTATTTTAATTGAAATAATTTGTAGAGTTAATTTATAAATTTGAATGGTTTGGTAATATTATTAGATTATATTTTTATCATTTAATATAATTTAGGTCATTATACGTAATTTTACATTTAAATTTCACATAAACACATGTAAATATTTTGATAGTTATTACTATTTAAAAAGATGCTTTTTGGTTTTGACAACGAGAAATAATTTTAAATTAATTAATTAAATATATAGGTTTAGAATTTGGTAAAATATAATTAATATTTTATTTCAAAATATCATAATTATATTAGGGAAATTTTTTGGTATTTTTCTGAAAACTTTTAATTGTTGATGAATAGTGAAAACACTGTGTCATTGTTTAAAGCTGACATTTTATTTAAATAATTATTTATTTTATTTAAAATATATTTTTAGTAATAATAGATATAAAATACCTATATAAAATTAATCTAATTAATTGGAGCCATTTTATAATAAAATTAGATTAATAAATGTTTTTTAAACTTTTTAACGTCTTTTACCCACCTTCTAGGCACATGTTCAAATATGCATAAACCATAATTTTACCAGTTCTATGAATTGAATTTCAAAAATCCAAGAGACATGGTTTAATCAGTTAATAAAATGTGGTTCAATAAGATGAAAATAATTTTTTTTTGTGAATAGTAACTTTTGACTCATATATACCACGATTAAAAGTAAACAGGGTAATTAAAGGTCACAAATGATATTATAATCACCCTAACACATGCCCGAATTCTATTGTATAAGTGTATTTAGACCAAAATAAACCTTAGGAATAAAATATGATACTTTTGGTCCACTTGGATTACATTAGGACATTTATTATTATTTTATTTAAAGAAGAATTAAAAGTGTTCAATTCAATGTTTAATAACTAAACAATTTTTAAGATTGGGTTTTACATAAGATGAATTTGACTATAAATATTCATTATAAATATAAATATATTTCATACGTAATGGTATTTTATTTATAATTTTTATACATATAATAATTAAATTATTATATGATATAATGATGATGCAGTAATTACCTTATTAGTGAAAGATTAAAATAAATGATATTATATATACCCAAAAAATTGTAAATTGAGACTTAGGTTGAATTAAATTAATTTTATAGGTTAATATTACATTTTAGGGTTGATTAAATATTTTTTTAAGTGGTAAGTTTTTATGACTTTCAGAAAAACAAAATACCAAATAGTGTCAAAATTAAATTAAATGAGTTTCTAAAAAAATACTATATTATTAATTGATATAATATTTCCCAAAATCCAAGGTTTGTAAAAATGACATATATAAGGTTAGATATATCAATAATGAACCAATTTAGGTTCTATTTACTTTTTATAGTATTTTTATTAACCATTTATTATAATAATACAAGAATACATGGTAAAAGTTATACTATTTAAATAAGAGTTAAATCTAAAAGATAAGGTTAATATGATGACCTAAACCAGACTAAAGCCTATTGGTTGAGAGTTTTTATACCCATTATCACATTAGCCACGAAAAAAAATCCTTTTTTATCTATTATAAACCAAATATGATTGTATAATAAAATAATTTTTTAAGATTTTCCTAAAGTGACCCTCACCTCTCTTATAAAAGGGTACTTCCCCTTCTCACAAAATCACACCTCCAAATCCATTTTTCTGGACCAACACATGATCAAATATTCTCCCCACTACCATCAATTATACATGAAGTCCTTACTTTGATCATAAATCCATCATAAAGAGGCCTTTTGATCAACTCAAAAGGAAACACCCGAAGAAGATGTAATAATTTCACCACATTTTTCAAAGTTCTTTTCTTCTTCCACTTCCTCTTTCGTTTTTGTTTCCATAAAAAAATCCAGTACCTTATACATACTATTATTTTGTTATAATTATGGTACAACCATATTCATTATTCTATCCATCCTAGGAATGACAATTCACTATACGTGTGTACATATGGCTTACCATCTCTAGGTCGTGGTGTAGTTTGTTATTCAAACACGTAATTATTTTGATGGGTATAATAATGAGTATAACTGATATAAATAATAAAAATAACATGTTAATTATTATATATATATTATATACCATACAATTACATACGATTTCACCATCAATAGAATGATATTGTCGCTTATGCAAAGGTACAGATTACCGTCTCCATGAACGCGATGAAATTAATTCCCCATCATAAACATTAAAGAAAAATTTTCATTTTATGATTAAAAATAACATTTATGAACTTAACATCATTCTGGATATGAATCAAATACATCATATCCATAACAATCATTCCTTAAGTAACCAAGCATATAAAGGAAAATGGATTAGTTAAAACACGAAACAATGATACTACTAAAGTATTATTAACAAATAAATATTAAAAGATCATATATGATATCATATTTATATAAGTTGTTATTTTGTAATTTAATAAAAATTATTTAACTATTATACAGGAGGCTAACATGCCCTCTACCAAAGAAATGTACAAGGTAAGGGGTTTTCTTCTCACATCTTATTCGCATGAGATTCATGCAATATTGACACTATTTCCTTTTGTGTTGTGTATGTACTAACAATGATTGTATTCTTTGTGTAATATACCTTAATTTGTGGGTATTTACATATTCATTGTTTGATTCTTCCTTCATGGGGTGTATGTTTCGTAAGTTACAAAATTGGTAAGGGAATTTCTAATTTCGATTTCCACTCATTGGGTTCTACTCAAACTTCAATGTTTATTTTAATGAAAGATTATGTGTGAAATAACTATTTATTTACTTATGTATTAATTTAAAATCCCCTTTGTGTGGATATACTTTTGATACAGATATTCACTCCATTGATAAATTCTCAAGTCATTGATATGAATGTGATAAGAGTAATCTTAACTCAATTTCTATTCATTGAGTTAAACATCCAAGTCATTGGTGTTGTTTTTACAACAATATGTGTGAATGTCCTTTGATTGATTTACACTGAATATCCAACCATATTTAGTGTATTTATATTTGTTACACATAATTGTGTCATTTATTTATCCTTAACCTAATGATACGGTCTTTATAAGGGATTTCATCGGAATTTACATTCTATTGATACTTTTTGGTTGTTATGTGCCAATTCACTTTTATAGGGTGTATATACTATACTTTGACATAGTATATCTTGAATCCATTTATTCTCATGACATTATATGGTTTTGGTTACCTTAATTATTTTTATTCAAGCGTCTCTCATTTGGTTAGGAACTCTAACTAAAATATAATTTCAAATGTTTTAATGATTTCTTCTTCTAAATATTTCACATTAATGTCCATTTTTTAAAAATTGTTTTATGGAATTATTTTTATGGACATGAATGTTTTATAATTAAAATTCCTTTTAAAAGTTTCAAATTGGTATGGGACACATTGATTCAAAATATTTTTTAAATGGATTCTTGATAAATAGTGATACTTTTAATCGCTTTCAAGAAAAAGTGATATTTATCTCAAATAGTTTTTCTGATTATTTTAATCTATGTCAACATCCTTAATTATTCTGGGTTGATGTTGATTTATTATATTACAATCTTCCATATTTTGTTTAATGAGTTATGATTTTATGTGGATGTTCTATTTTTATAACATTCATGGTTTGTGGTTAAAATATTGACATTTCGTATGAGAGTTTTAATATGAATGTTTAGATTATGTTTCCTACTTTTCATATGAGGAATGCATTAGACATAGTATGTGACGGGTGGAGCCCTGCTATAGCTTCTCAATGCATCAGTAGGTCTCATGAGATAAACAATTGTCTTGGCATAAGGCCTTTTCAAACTCTTATTTGTAGTCTTGGCACGAGGCCTTGACTATGTGGTTATGATGTTCGACATTATGCATTCCATCATTATGAAATTATCTATTGATATTAAATGTTATTATTCAACTAGTAGAATATCCACGTGAATATGTAAATGGAATTATTTGATTTATCTTTTCTATGATGAGTCAAAAAACATTCCCCAAACCATAAAATTTTATAGACTCATAAGTAATGAAAAACTGATCTATAATAATTTGTAGAAATATAAATAATATCTAGGATAAATAGGTATCATAACAAAACAAAAATCATAGCCAAAGTTCTAATAGATTTCCCATTCACCCAAGCTGACAATAAACCCCAAGTTTGAAATAGACCATGAGTATCTAAAAACAATTTGGGTATTAACTAATCACGAGAGAAGTAATAGTCTCTACACCGAAGTTAGAGTATCCACCACATCACCTTGTCATTTATGACAAGGTACCCACACCCATGTGTGAGCTACTAAGACTCATTCCAAATCCCTCGAATAATAATCCAAACCAGTAATCAATGAAAAAAACATCAAATAAAAATATAACACCATCTATAAACTAAAAAATAAATTCCAAAAATATTATAAAAACTATATCAAAGAAAAACTCTAATAACATTCCAAAATTAAACACCAAAACATTAAAACATTAAAAATCTAATTTTCTAAAAAAATCATATTCATACAAAAATACCACATTTGTTTTTACTGAAAACACACACAAACCAAATAATTTTATTTACATAAACCCAAATCATTATAATATAAACTATTTTTAACATATAAAGACATTAGAATCAAAGACACACCCACACTATAGGAATTATACACACAAAGTGTACAAGAGAAGATATTTACCTAAAATATAAGGAAACCATGAAAACACGCTGTAAAATCCAAGATCCAAGACAACTTTATGATTATAAAATCCCAAGAAACAAAATAATTCATTAAAACTAATAGTTAACACCATACCAAACCATACCTCGTGAGTGTTTCTATTGAGAGAAAACCATGAAAGGGAGAAGATAAAAAGACCAGGACCGAAATATCTTAGATCTGCATTCCAAATTTGATACACATTGAAGGTGATGATATCTAAAGGATAGATATTGTTGAAAATTTCCCTAGGGATATAGGGATACGAGTCAGAGTGTAATAATGGAGATCTAAGTGTGAAAATCATGTTTAAAATGAAATTTTGGGAAAATATTTATGTTCATGAATGAATCGACTATGTGGTCCAAAATACCATGAAATTCACCTATGAAATAAGATATTCTTTAAAGATTATTATTGAATATAAAATTTCATACTCCCTATAACCATTCATGTCCTTCATGGAACCCCCAAAACCCATCCATTTTTACCCAATTTCACCCCAAAACCTCTCGAACACCAAGACACTTTAAATATAGCCTTTACCTAAATCAATCGTATCCCTGTAATACTTCCCACCATAAAAATAAATATACTTAGGATGTCATACTGCATTATTTTTTTTGAATGTATCAGCCCATTATAGATAAATCATGTCTTCACCATCCCATGTCTCCTAATGTATTGTACAATGTATCCAAAGAACAAATTCTAATGGGCTAACTATACATCACAACACTTTATATCATTGTTCCATGATAAAAAAATTGGGTTTTGATTGAAAGTTCCATCTAGATCTAACAAAACATGATCCCAACTAAAAATTTATAAAGATTAAAGAACATAATTATGCAACCACTAAATTTAAAACATGTTATGAATATCAAGGAGACAATGCTAACAAGTACACCACATCCCCGATATTGTCAATCACCTCAAATGGGCCGACATACCTACGACTCAACTCTCCCTTCTTCCTGATCCTTCTTTGGGACAACCTTAGGGACTCCTTTAAGAATACATGATCTTAAAAAACAAAACCCAATGTTTTCTAGTGATGATCTTCATATTAATTTTGTCATATGTGATCTGAATTTATTCAATTCTAAATAAACTAAATATTTTCAGTTGTTTCATAATTAACACATGATTCCACTAATGAATATTCTCACACTTCCACCCACCATTAAGAAGAATGACACTACCTCCCCTAAATCACCCCAAAAGAAAACTTCCCAATTTTACATTGATAAATATTGTAATATGAGGACTCCAACAAAGGGATATAATCCTCCCAATACTTGAAAAATCCACACCACATTCTTAAAACTTATCTTGGAGTATCTAGATCATTATATCATACTTATCATCCATATGAAAATGCTATATTTTAGTAAATTTCAGTTGGTTATTCATTTCCTTTTATAATTATTTCAAAAATTTATAAGTGAATTGTGGATCCCCATTAGATATTGTTAGTGATGGAACACCAAGATTCTTAACCACTTACTGAACATATATATTTTCTATGAATTTCATTATATTTGTCTCTAAAATCATTATGATGTTATTTTATTTATATTTTCTATCAACAAACACACAAATGGAATCATGATTCCTGATGGTATTTGGAAAGGCCATGAAAAACTATATATCTATCTTATCTCACATCCAAATTAGTGGAGACAATGATTACAAGATTATTGTATACCTCTTATACATGGTATTTACCCTTTGTCTAATAAGAAAATTTTCAACATAGAACATCACGTAAATTTTCATAATCATCAAAAAAAGTGTAAATTTAAATCCTTATAAATCTTATTAGAACTTGGATTGACTTCTTAATTTTAATAACGAAACTCTTTGAACACTTCCTCTCTCAACTAGGAAAGGAAAAAAATCCATTGGTGAATATAAAAATCCATGTCGGGTGATTTTAACCATTCATCTGAGGTGTTCTCTTCATTTATGTAATACCTTATGGAAACACATTCAAAAAACAATTAAGATTCCCACACCTTATTTCAGAAGGTCAGTGAGACTACAAAACTGTAATAAATCATTTAGTGACCTTACTCAAAAATATCTATTCACATTTTTACAAATATACTAATGAGTTGCCATTATTATTTTGATTTATTTATACATTACAATGCACCTTATAACTCTGCACATCAGTTTCTAAATTATTTTAACTGAATTTATTTTATAGATCAAGGTCAAAGGTTTGAACACACTCCATTAATATTCACTTCTTGAGATCCGGATCACATTATGAGATGATTTATATCAAAATATTATGATATGTAAACACTATAAAATTCATACGAAATAGGTATTGGTGCCATTTTTTAAATGCATATACAGTAGATGTAAGATCTTGATCATGTGTTTGGTAATTCATTTCTTACACCCACAATTGGAAGGAACCATATTCCACCACGTGATTTCCCTACATCAACACACACCAAATTTTCATACATGACAAATCACAATAAATTGTACACCCATCACCCAGTTTTAGAAATAATAGGGTAGGTTCCATTGTCAACCTTTAATTCAAATACTAAAATAAAATTAATCATTTTGTGTTCTAGATAAAGGGAATATCTATTATAATCAAATCCATAATCATTAATTCTAAACCAGTTAAATTATGAATAAATCATCTACAATAACTGGATAACCCCAGAAAACTATACACCACAAATACATTTTTAGATTTCTTCCATTTACCACTCCATTAATTTTATCAGGATCAACTCATAAAACATTCTTAGAGATAACACACCTAAATAATTTCACTTATTATATCCAAAACACACATTTGGATATTTTTTAAAAGTGATGATTAATTTATAATGTACCCAAAATATTCTACAATTGTTTCTCATGATTATCCTAGGACCATGAATACGCTAATATTTCGTTGATAAATACCACGATGATAGAGTTGAGATATTGATGAAATATATGATTCATAAATTCCATAATTATGGATAAATAAATATAATGAAAAAGTTTCATAACCAAATACTTTTAATGGCTATAACAACTTCGAAAATATATCTTTTCTATGTCCTCATTATTTCCTCAAAGATTACTTTTATACCGATCTCAGGTACATCTTTGTAAGCTTTAAGAACTATTCAATTGATCAAATAAACCATATATTCTAAGAAGATAATATTTTCTACACTAACTAGATTAAACTTCATATAATAAACAAACAACCACAATGGTCCATTCACCTTTTTGAAAAAGTAAAATGTTTCCTATGGTGAGGTATTCAACCTAATAAACCCCGTATGCTCCAAATATTCTAATGGAACCCTATTCTCCCGCAAATCATAAAGAACTATTTTATATGAAACACTAGATATATGAATCATAAATAGAAACAAATCAATTGATAACTATACCTCATGATCTATAGGTATTCCAAATAATTCATTAATAAAAAACGTGGATAGCATGTAACTATATCTGGAAATATTAGCAGACCTAAAGCTTTTGTTCCCCCTACCATCAACACAACAAATTGGAATGAAATAATACCAAAACCAGCTCTCATAATAACATACCTATGAGAATTCACATCTCATTCACCCTTATATGTATGAATTTCTATATAAAAAGTAGAAAATAAATCCTTTCATCGACAACAATCTATATGGGCATGATGAGAAACCAACCAATCCATACCTTTTATAATGCCAAACATATGCATATCAAGGACATTGAAGTCCAATGATAATTTCATGTTTCTGTTCATAATGGTACATGAAATACACTAAAATACTTTACTATTATGCTCCCCTAAAGACATTTAGATACACATGACATGTGACATCATTTTTACTCGTAATCCTAACCATCCCACTACCCTCAACACAAAAAAATGTATGTGTAGAATTAGTTTCAAATAATGATGAATTGAGAGTAGAATAAAGAAAAAACATACCACTCATTATATATGTTCATTCATACATCATTAGAATATCATTCTAAAAAAATAAACCATGAGTTCTCTTTGATTTTGATTGTCTATCCTTCTATGAATATTATGATCCTTGATTCATCATGGAATCAGTCTTTATAGGTAGAAACTATTGAAATGAACCTAACTAAAAAAAATACCTGATGGGGAATGATAAATCAATTTATAATTTAAACCATCCATTATATATTCACTATGTGAGTTCATTCAATAATAATTTAGGTATCTAATATTCCCACACCTGAAATGGTTATAAGGTTTCTACAAATAGTTATTACTCATATTGTCCTAAGAAACACACTAAAATATGTTTTTGGTGTATACCTCTATACCATAAAGGGATCCTTAAGTGTGTCAGATTTTATCTCTTTTTCCCACATCTTGAATCACAATATCCACTGGATGAGTGAATATGAACCCAGTTAGAGGATTTTCCATTAGATAAATTTCATCCTTTTATGCCTTGTTCACCGTCTCTAATATGATTCAAGGTGAATTAACACTACATTTTACTGTCTTTCAAATCATAATCCCAAACCAAAACTTCAATCCATATAAGAGACACCAGTATCTATCTTTGGTGAAAATTAATCCAATGTTGTAAACTAAGCATCATAATCAAAAGATAAGATTTTTTCATTACCAAATATCAATGAACTTGGTTATATTTGATACTTTTTATGTATGAGGGAATAAATGATTATTAAACATATTCTCATACCCTTCCCTTGTTAACCATAATTTAAATTTTATTTCTCAATAGAATTATCACCACTCAAGTATAAGCCCTCTGAACATATATGTTACTAACATGACGATAAAATCATCTAGATTATCTATGAAAGAAAATATCTTTTTAATCCTGTTTAACCACCAGAGCATATCTTCTGAGCCAATATCCACATTAAATATTATAGGGTTTTACCTTCACAATTCTAATGACTAATCCACCCAAGTCTATGGAGGTTGATAAACTATATAAAAAATCCAATTAAACCATTCCTAAACCCTTAGGAATTATTGATCCAATGATGGATCATTAGAAACCACATTTTAAATATATAATTCACCTCCATTTCATAGAGGTCTCATCAGTTAATTTTTTTAAATGACTAACGAGAAATCATTAATCCCAAAAGGAACATATATGGATTATACAAAACCATACATGTGTTTCACTCCAGCACTCAAAAGGTACTATATCAAAAGTTATTTCCTTGGTAATTGAAAATAACAAATAATAAATCAACATTTTCCCAAATAAATCCATTTCAAAACTAATTTTTAAAATCATCCTTTTTGAACCATGCCCTTAAAAATTCATTTTCCTCCTCAAAAATTTTTTTATTTTGAAATAAAACAATTTATGGATGAGTGGAAACCTAACATAAATCAATTTTAGGCTAAGTGATAACCCAAAACCAAAACAAGAACCATAAGAAAATCCCACCACCACAATCAGCGCAACATATCCAACTTCACTGAAGCCACCAAAATAATACAAAACATGATTGAATCAGTTGCATCCAACCAATATAGGGGTGTGCGTGACGGAGCACAACAAAATTGCCTAGGAAATAAGGAGAAGTAGAGGCGAGGCACAAAGAAACAACAAAATCACTAAAAACCAAACCCGTAGGGAATTACGAATAAATTTCACCAGGAGAAGAACACCACCGACACCGAGCATTCATGCGATGATCATTAGTGTCCATGTACACTCCCAGGTTGTCGATGATAACCATGCCACAATGTAAATCCAACAAAAACAAACCAGTCCACAACACAACACAAATGCCACTCCGAACATTGCGACATCAGAAGAAGTCGTGCCAAGCCGATGTGAGGAGCATTAGACGCCACATCGGCCATTTGAGGATGCTTTAGGACAGTGGATGAGTAGCGGGATCAAGATATGATGCCGCCACCCGGATCTGGATGTCGAGTCTGCATGAGGCCAGATATGAACTACCGGCAAGTTGTGTCCATTTGTGGGAGTAAGGCACAACGAACCGCGAGGGTGGCTCGAGATGCCGACAAATTTAGGAGGGTGAGGGGTTTTTTTAGTTTAATGGGGTAGAGTTTGTAAATAATTGGGAAATAGGTTGGTTCCGCACCACATGAGGTGACGCTGAACAAAAAGTGGGCAAAGAGCCACTTGAAGTGGCGCTTTGACCCTACATCACCCAAAACCCCATATATATATATATAACTATATATAAAATAAATTTATTTATTATAATAAATATAAAAAATACAATAAATACATAATTATATTTTTATAATAAATACAAAAAATATAATAAATTTATTTATATATAATTAATATTTATAATAAATATCTAATAAATATTATAATAAATATTATAATATTGTTATAATAAATATTATAATATTGTTATAATAAATATTATAATATTTTTATAATAAATATACATTTGTTATACATTTGTTATACATTTATTATACATTTTTTATAAATATTATAATGATATAATATTATAATATTTATTATAATAAATATATAATAAATGTATAACAAATACTATTATAATAATTGCACAATAAATGTATAATAAATGTTTAATAAAAATTTATAATACATTTAAATTTATAATTAATACTTATTATAATTAAATATTATAATATATATAATAAAAAAATCTAATAAATTTATAATAAATAATATTATAATAACTATACATTAATAATATATATTAAAATAAATATTATAATAAATGTATAATAAATGTATAGTAAATGTATAATAAATATTTAGAATAAATTTATTATAAATGTATGTTTATTATAATAAATATTATAATATTTAATTATAATAAACATATATTTATATTTATATTTATAATAAGTATACATTTATTTTATACATTTATCAAAATAAATATGTATAATAAATGTATAATAAATACTATAATACATTTATTTTTTAATTATAATATAATAAATATAATTAATGTAATATATAATTATTTATCTTTATTATATCATTATCATATCTATAAATAATTATATACTATAATTATATAATTATAAATATACATTTATTTATTATAATAAATATTTAACTATTTATAAATGTAATATACATTTATTTTTTATAATAAATATACTTATATTAGATATTTATTATAAATGTAATATACATTTATAAATATAATTATTTATTATAATAAATATGTAATAAATATAAATTTATATAAATGTAATATACATTTATTATAATAAATATATAATATACATTTATTATAATAAATGGAAAATACATTTATTAACTAAATAAATTATTATTTATTTATTAATGTAATATATAATTATTATAATAAATATGTAATTACTTATAAATTTAACATACATTTATTATAAATGTAATATACATTTATTTATATAAATATGCATTTATTATAAATGTAATATATATTGATTTATTATAATAAATATGTAATTATTTATAAATGTAATATACATTTATTTATTATAATAAATATATATTTATAAATGTAATCATAAATATAAATTTATTTATTATAATATTCATTAATAAATATACATTTATTAATATTAGTTAATAATATTTATTAATACTATTTATTTATAAATATATATTTATTATAAATATATATTTATTATAAATATACATTTATAAATGTAATTATAAATATACATTTATTTATTATAATATTCAGTAATAAATATACATTTATTAATTTACATTAATAATATTTATTAATAATATTTATTTATATAAATATACATCTATTATAAATGTAATATACATTTATTTATATAAAAATACATTTATTATAAATTTAATATACATTTATGTATTATAATAAATATTTAATTATTTATAAATATAATATACATTTATTTATTATAATAAATATAAATTAATAAATGTAATTATAAATATACATTTATTTGTTATAATAAATATGTAATTATTTATAAATGTAATATAAATTTATTTATTATAATAATTATACATTTATATATATAATTATAAATATAAATTTATTTATTATAATAAATGTAATATGTAATTATTTAATTATTATAATAAATTTAACATGTAATTAAATATTTATATTTATTATACATTTATGTAATTATAAATATACATTTACTATAATTAAAAAATAAATGTATCTTATTACATTTATTATATTTTATTACACATTACATTTATTTATAATATAATTATATAATTATAAATATAATAAATATATATATGATAATTATATAATAAAGATAAATAATTACATATTACATTTATTATATTATAATTAAAAAATAAATATATTATAATATTTATTATACATTTATTGTACATATTGGTTATAATAATATTTATTATACATTAATTAGATTTTTATTATTGTAAATATTAAAATATTTAATTACAATAAGTATTTATTATAAATATAAATTTATTATAAATATTTATTATACATGTATTATACATTTATTGTGCATTTATTATAATAGTATTTATTTAACATTAAATAAATATTTATTATAATAAATATTATAATATTATACCATTATAATATTTATAAAAATATAAAATAAATTTATAAAAATGTATATTTATTATAATAATATTATAATATTTATTATAATATTTATTAGATATTTATTATAAATATTTATTAGATATTTATTATAAATATTTATTAGATATTTATTATAAATATTTATTATAAATAAAAAAATTTATTATAATTTTTTTATTTATTATAAAAAATAAAATTATAAAATTATTGTTTTTTTATATTTATTATGACAAATAAATTATATATATATATGGCGTTTGGGGTGGTGTGGGGTCAAAGCGCCATTTCAAGTGGCGCTTTGCCCACTTTTCGTTCAGCGCCACTTCATGTGGTGCTGACCAACCAATTTACCCATTATTTACAAACCCTACCCCATAAAACAAAAAAACCGACCCTCCTAAATTTTCCTGAGATGCCTATGCCGCCGACGAAAGAGAACAAAAAACCACCTGCAAGGGAGGGGAAGGCAGGTCGTCGACGCCGGCGACCTCGCGGTGATGGGAAAAGGAGAGGTGTCTTTTCCATCTTGGACATCGGCTCGAGGAGTCGTGATGGTGGACGGTGCACTTGGAGGGAGCGTTCCAACTGCTTCGACGCGTGAGGGGGAGGCAATGTACAACAGAAGAAGAGTGAGCAAAAGGAGAGGTGGGACGATGTGGCGGCTGAAACACTAACCGCCTGAGAAGCTCTCTTCTATACTACATCGCGCGCCATTACAAATTCATTTCACAATGAAAATACATCTATTTTTTATAATATACAAAAATGATGTACATCCTATCCATTAATTTATACATGATGCATGAAGACCAATCATTATAAATGACCATGTGAAACCAAACAAAAGGATTCAAAATAATATATAAGTGATTCACTAATCACTTGAACTAACTGCATATCCCAGAAACTCATGTTTTTCTAAAAAGAGGACTACTACACCTTGTTATAACTACATCATTAGGGACAACTCAACAGATCCCCACACCTAACCTCCAAAAGACAAAAATTAATACCATTTGTAGAATCCTAACCTAACATGTCACCCCTCAAACACACCTTGATTGACTAAGAGTGATACTAGGCTTTATGTTCACCCCCATTGTCACCAATGGATGAGAATAAATGTTTAGTGTTTAGAAAATACCATTGAGGTATGGTTTACACTCATACCTCACAACATCACCATGATTTACATTACTGGAATTTTGGTATAAGGTATCCATAGATCGAAGATACCTAACCTGTAGAAAAGAGGAAACACAATAAAAGAATTAAAATAAGGATTATATGATACATTCAAAGAAATTAAATTCATAATAAACCATTAATAAATCCAATTAAAATACAATTATAATACAATTCATAAGTAAATTCCTATCGAACAAAAGGTGAAAATCTCTAATAATAACTAAACTGACTTCCCTGAGCATTCATAAAACTCCATGAGTTATCCCTCTAAACAGAACTCATCCACCACTATAGATCCCAATCCATATCTATGAATCACTGATAGTAAATAAGTTTATCTTTTCTTTTTACTGTGTCATGATTCATAAAATCTACCCATCCGACAATGTGGGAGAATCATGGGTGAGTACTAGAACCAATTGGATTTCTCCAATTCTCCACAATGCACCTCAAATATGGGAAAAACAATAAAAAAATATGAGTTTTATATAACGTCCCTGAACCCATGATATTTTATTGAAACTCATATATAATGAAAATATGATCCATAATAATTATCATAAATATCAATAATAGATTGGATAACAAGGTATTATAACAAAATTTAAAACATAACTGAAGTGTCAGGAGTAAACAAACACACTCTAGACAAAAACCAATACTAAGGGATACCTAAGCCTTGATTAAGTAATACAAAGCTCGGTATCACCTACACCTAAGAGGACTGAATACCCCCAAACATACCCTTTTTGTTACAAATGGTGCCCACACGAAATTTGTAGTTTCCACTACATCACCTTGCCATTTTTGACAAGGTCCCTCCACGTGGAATTTTAAAAGACTCATGCCTAATCCCTCATAAAATAATCAAAATAACCAATAAAAAATAAAAATAATCAAATCAAAATATATTTCAATCCCCATATTGGTAACTAAACACCAAAAATATTAACAATCCTAAAAAAATCCCTTGGAAATTACATACCACCATTCAACACCAAAACATTAACATGAAAAAAAAAAATTTTTTTTTGAAAACACTCATGACCAAGAAAATCCACCATCTTTTGATTACTTTGAACACATATTCTCCAAAAACATAAATTTACAAAAACCAAAGAAATACTGAAAATAAACAATTTTTTGTCACATAAATACATTAGAATAAAAGGAACGTCATATCCATATGAATTCTATGCACTTAGTGTACACAATAATCCACCTACATCAAATATAGGGAATCCCTGAAACCACACCATAAAATCTAAAATCCAAGATCCCTTTACACCTATAAAACATGTAGAATGAAAATACCTAATTAAAATAAATCATCCAACCAAAATCACTCAGACCCTACTTGATTAGGGTTTCCACTAAGAAAAAACAAAGCACGTGATATGAATAAGAAATTTAATGTGGATTTACATAGTGTCATGTGAAAAATATACCAAGAATAGTAGGAGATGAGATCATGGGGAGAGAGACCATCCAAAACCACTCTAGTTTTATAGAAAATAATGTGGGAGGGGGAATAAAGGTGGAATCATGAAAACATTCTTTAAATTGAAATTTTGATAAACTTTATATTTATGTGCATGCCCCAACTACATGATCCCAATGAACAAGAAAGTTCACCATGAAATAACATATTCCCTTCAATATATGATTTCGTGGGTTTTTTATACTCATAATGACTAATATTGCCTCTCATGAAACCCCAAAAATTCTTATAGTTTTAGTAAATTTTACCTTAAAACCTCTCAAACGCCAAAAAATATTAAATATAACCTTTATATACCTTAATCACCCCTGAAAATGTTAGATATTTTTTCTTTTTCGTGAAGTAACTATGAATCAGTCTATAGAACGTTCAATAAATGTATAATTATAAATCTTGTAGAGAACACAAGGGCACATAGTATCTTAATTATATCACTTGTACTAGGATATAACCAAGGATAATACAACTAATAGTGTAATACTATTCCTAGATACACTAACTTATTATTATATTAATTTTGTATTTAGGTTATGGTAACTCTATTCTAAGGATAAATTCATCTTCCATAGTTTTCACTCAATAATATAAGTAAAGGAAGTATAGTTGATAGAAATATAGGCATATATAGAATAATCATGATAACAATGATGTATATTTTACCCTAAATATGGATATGGTGCGCTCTTTGTACTAACCTTTTTTCCTTTATATTTATATACGAAATAATATCAACATCATGTCAAGAATGTTTATTCAATGTATTCTACACGATATTTACTATGACATCACCAAAATTTATTTAGGATTTTATTAAATAAATTCTAGATTAAGGTAACTATTTATGTTAACCTCTATCATCACGATTCAATGTTACATATGCAACATTAATACACCATGATTGATGCATCTCTCCTCTATCGAACAAGATATGACAATGTATGCTATAATTTAACTAGAACATGATTTTTTTTCTTTTATTATTGTATATATTTTCTCATATTAATGAATTATTCCATATATAATGATAATTTATATCTCTAAATTTTCCTTTAATGGTTTTATGAAAACATGGGATGTTTTAGGAAGAGACATGGGATAGGGTAAAATATTTATTGGAGTAGTGGCCCGAATTATTTTAAAACAACACTAGTTGTATACTTTCTATGGATAGAAAGAACAATGGTGGGGAGAATATAACATACCCTATTTTATGTACATTACCCCTATTTTATATATTTTCATGTTATATTTTGCTTGGTATATGTGTCAGTTATTTTGGGAAGGTTTTAACTTGTTTTGGAAGTGGTTCTAGAGGTCCACAGATTGATCATAGTGAGTAAAAACTGTGAACCACCTTCGATAAATTGTGAAACATGTTTATGGTATAAGGAACCAGCCTTAAACATTACTTAATCTTGAGTCATTACAAGATTACACATTGAGTATCTTTTCAGGTTTAGATTTTTAGACAATTATATCATAAATCATGCATTACATTCCACATTTAAACAAAGTGGTTACATAAAAGATAGTATTCATTTTTTCCAATCAACGGAAACATATTTAAAACAAAAAATGGATTCTTTCATGACACTTCCTTGACCCTATCATCACATCATGTACCTTTACCTTGACCTTTTAAAAACATTTCAAAAACTTGGGATGGGCATAAAAAGCTCAGTAAGGGATATAAAAGTACGAAATGAAAACATTACTCCATGTATGAAATCATACTTTACTCATGAAACATAAGCACTTTAACATACCTCATCAAATCATGAATAAATCAAAGAAATCATAAGACATAAAGGAAACTTGAGGCATTCATAACATTCTAACATAGGGAGTAACCCTTAGGGTTATGTTTGGAATAGCCATCACAGTATATTCCTTAAATCAATTTGGAGAAACCTTAACATTTAACTCCTTCACATTACCCAATGCATTGGAGAGGTATATCGGGATCACCCACCCTTAGTTTATCACAAAACCACCCATATTCACAACAATGCGCAAGAACCATAACATAATCGTATCACATAAAACATGCATAAAGTAAACAAAACCATTCCACATTTCAATAACATGTTATGAATAACATATTTATATAAAAAAACATTATCAAAACCATTTTCAATACCAAAAGAAATGAAAACTAAAACATGGTATATATTTTTTTCATTTTAAAAAAAAGTTTTGGCTTGTAGAGGAAGATGAAACTAAAATAACAGTCATGGTGGAGGAGAAATCATTTTCGCCACATACGTACGACAAAAAAACATTCCCTTTTGTCGTTTAGAAAATGCTTGATATAAAAAATATTCCTTTTGAATGAACATAAAAGTCAAAGGGGTTTATACACCGTATAAAAGAAAGATGTGTATAAAACATAATATGCCTCAATGAAAGGAGATTGAGATGAAGTCCCTTACAAAGATAAATTTTTAAATAAAATAGATCTATTATGTGTATTCACTATAAGTACAAATAAATAAAGTAAAAATACAAGATAGTACATAATAATAACATGACATAATTTGAAGGTAGGAGATTAACCCAATGAACGAAAATTGGGTTATGAAGTTCCCTTACCTCGTATCCAACTTGACTCGATCATTCATTAATCTCATTAATAATAAACTTGAGTTAATTTATACTTGCTTAATAACCTTTTTCATGTTCATTATTCCTTTTATATCACTTATTACCATGTCATGAACACTATGTAATTATTTATGTTAATAACGGTCGTTTTAACGATCATTGGTACTTGAGTAAAAAATTAACCCTTTATAATTACAAGTTGTTCATGCATCCATTATATCCAGAGTTATATTACTAATGTATATATCATATATATCATATATATCCATTTTATACATGCATTTATAATTTTACATAACATTTAGAGGTAAGAAATAAAATGCACCATTCATGGAGATAGTAAACCTACGTCCACATGAATGCTACTTTCATTTCTATTTCATATTTTATGGAATTAAATCATAATGGCATAAAGATATATTATAATTCCAGTATAATATCATATATAATATCATTTACTCTATCCTTTATATATCCCACATATGGCATTAACGAATCAAATCACATTAAGGGGGTGGTAGTCCGCACTTCCTAAATTAAAGATATCGCGTTTACCCATAATGGAAACCATAAAGGTATGACATAAATGAAAATTACAGAATATTAAGGAAAACATAAAAATATAATATATCATATATAAATATAGTTATATCTTAATGGCCACCTTTGAAGGTGTTAGAAGAATATTGAACAATCATCGTTTTGTGAGGCAGAAATTCACCATCCACAGAAACAGTATGTTCTTTAACCATTAGATGTAGGTGTGTGTAAGTGTTTCTCAAATATTTATTATAAAAACATCCTAGTATATTTAAGATACTGGTGTTGTTACAAAAGAAATAAATAAAAAGTGTTTAGGGGGTTGGAGAAGCAAAATAAAACATAAGAACACAAGAGAAGACACTACCTTTAAATCAGGTAACTCTTTTTTATTTGAGATCAAAGTCATCATTGGAAAAACTTCTGCCTAAAGTGATGATTATAGGGGTAATAGATGGATGTGGAGAGACAAACTGGGTAGGGGTTGGCCAATCTAAATGCCTGAGAGGTGTGGGTTAGGTGGTAGAGGTGGGGGCCTTTTATAAGGGGAGAAGAGGGGAACTCTTGGAATGTTATAAAAGGATACTTTATTATAAAATGTTTTTCAGATTTTAAAGCCCAAAAAATTATATATTTCGATGATAAGGTGATAAGATTTAGAAATAAACCCATCCAATAGGTTTTTTACAAGTGTTGGTTTTAGATTTTACATTATGTTTTCATTTTATTTAAATCGTTAAATAATGATGTAATCGCTCATCATCACGGTGTCATAAATAATTTAATTTATTTAATGTCTAAAAATTATAAAAAAATATCATGATTTAGGAAATATTTTTATCTCTCGAAATAATATTTATAGTCTAAAATATGAATTGTATAACCTCATTTAACAATTGTTTTAGTAAAACAACACATGCTCGTGATATTTTAATTTTAACATTAAATAAAAAGTTATTAATGTCATTTTCCTACCAAAGTGGCTCCATGGGGTCCCCAAGTTGACCCATGGATTTTCGTGGTCGGCCAGGAAACATCCAACAAGTGTAGGACATGTTTCAAGGTCATTTTATATTATTAAAACATTATTTTTACCTTAAATTACACTAATTACCTCTGATCGCGATTAAAAACATAAAAGTTACTATTCACCAAAAAATTATTTTAATCCCATTGAACCATATTTTACTTCCTAATGAAAACCATGTATGTCGGATTTTTGAAATTCAAAACACAGAGGTGGTAAAATTTCATTTAAATGAAGAATCAGTTTTTTATGTACCACTTAGTGGTTTCACTATTCAACAAAAATTGATGTTTTTCAGAAAAATACCAAAACTTTACCCTAAGCTATATTTGATATTCAGAACTCAAAAATGATATCTATTTTACAAAATTAAAATCATATAAGTTACATTAATTAATTTAATAATTAATTCCCGCTATCACAACAAATAGTGTGTTTTTATGAAATAATATTTATCAAAAGATTGACACTAGTTTAAGTCCAATTTCAAAGTGAAATTAATTCCAATGAACACTATTAGATTAAATGGTAAAAAAATATTATATTTTCACTTTAAAAATTAATCAAAAGATAATCTAATCATATAAATAAATTAGATTAAAAAGAGGTTTTGAATTAAAATACAACATTTTTCACTATTCATTAAAAAATGAACTTTATCAGAAAAATACCAAAAATTTACACAAAGTAAACTTTGATGTACAGATTCTAAAGAAGAATTTTATTTGGTCCAATATAATTTATAATAGTGACCAAAACTATATTTAATGACGGGTTTCCATCAAAAGGCTATAAGTGGACCTTTAGTGAATATTAGAGTATATATGCCTAAAATTAAATTATTTTCATATTTTAAACCTTTATCCTTTATTGGATAAATGTAGAAACATTTAAAAAACATATATAATCATATTTTAGTTATTTCTTTTCATTCCCACCAATACAACGACTACGTGTTAACTAGCATTTAAAATAATATTATTTTATTTCTAGTGTGCAATGTAAGATTTCAAAGAATCTCTTTGTTACGTATTGAGTATGATATCGAACATAGAAACCCCTTTAAAGTAAAATTAATATTTAATTATCAAATATTAATAAATATGAAAATGTTTTATTCTTTATTTACCTGGGATGTTAAATCCTTCCCCCCTTTTGGGAATTACGTCCTCGCAATTTTATTCACTTATCAAAATAAGTGGGGGTATTTATCCCTCATAGCATTTTCATATTCTCATGTTGCCTCTTCAACCATATGGGTTTTCCACAAAACCTTTACCTAGTGAATTACCTTATTTCGCAACAGTTGCTCTCTTTGGTAAATAATCAGGACTGTTTATTCCTCATAAGATAGATTCTATTCCAGTTGAACTACCTATGGACTCAAAACATGAGATGGATCTGGCATGTACTTCCTTAACATTGAAACATGAAAAACATTGTGTACCTGAGATAAACTCGGAGGTAAAGCCACTCGGAATGCAACTGATCCAACTCTCTCCAGAATTTCATATGGTCCAAAGAACCTTGGACTCAGCTTTCCTTTCTTACCAAATCGAATCACACTTTTCCACGGTGAAAATTTGAGAAAAACATGATCACCTAACTCGAAAGATAGACCCTTCCTCCTGTTGTCTGCATAACTTTTATGTCTGCTCTGAGATGTTCTCATGTGTTTTTGAATCAACTGAACTTTTTCTGCCATCACTTATACCAATTATGGTCCCATCAGTTTCCTTTCACCCACTTCATCCCAAAAAGCTGGAGCTCGACACCACTTCCCATATAATGCCTCAAATGGTGCCATCTGTATACAGGAATGAAAACTATTATTATAAGAAAAATCAACCAAAGAAAGATGTTGGTCCCAACTTCCCTGATAATCTATCGAACAAGCATGTAGCATATCCTCCAAATTCTGAATTGTTTGTTCGGACTACCCATCTGATTGAGGATGAAAAGATGTACTAAAATTTAATTCATTACCCAACAACTTTTAAAGGCCTTTCCAAAAGTTAGAAGTAAACCTGGGATCACGATCAGATACAATGGAGAGAGTAACTCCATGTAACCTGAATATATCTTTAAGATACAAATGGGAAAGTTGATCTAGAGAGAAAGTATCTCAAATAGGAAGGAAATGAGCAGATTTAGTCAAGAGATCAACAATATCCCAGATTGCATTATTATCTCGAGATGTCTTCGATAATCCCACAACAAAGTCTATGGATATATTTTACCATTTCTACTCTAGAACTGGTAATGTCTAAAGCATCCCTTTTGGTAACTGTTGCTCTGATTTAACCTTCTAACAAGTCAAACACTTCACTGTAAAATCAACAATATCTCTTTTCATTCCTTTCCACCAGTAATACTCCCGCAGATCTCTGTACATCTTAGTACTGCTAGGATGAACTTAAAACGGGGAACTATGAGCATAACATAACAACTCATTTCTCAACTGCGAATCAAAAGGCACACACAATCTCTTCCCAAATCTCAAAAAAAAAATCATTATCAATGTTGAATTCAAGAAACTTACCCTTCTGAACCAGCTCTACCTTTTTCTGCAACTCAATGTCTTGCTTCTGTGCTTTCATAATTCTCTCTAATAGAGAAGATTTCACTGATACCTGAAACAAAACAGAAGGACATCCTGCACCAACAACTTCTATGCCAAAGTTCATCAAATCCTTAACCAAACGATCACTTCCCAAACACAACATTTTTAATGAAGCATTTATTTTTCGACTCAAAGCATCAGCCACTTTATTTTATTTTCCTAGATGGTAATGAATTGTACAATCATAATCCTTGATTAATTATATCTATCTCCTCAGTCAGATGTTCAATTCCTTCTGAGTGAATATATACTTTAAACTTTTGTGATCAGTATATATTTCACACTTTACTCCATACAAATGATGCCTCTAAATTTTTAAAGCGAAAACAACAACAGCTAATTCCAAATCATGTGTAGGGTAATTTACCTCATGAGTTTTCAACTGATGTGAAACATAATCAATTACCTGATCATTCTGCATTAGTATGGAACCAAGTACTTTCAATGGAGCATCACTGTAGATAACAAACTCACCATTCTTGGAAGGAAGTGCTAAAACTAGAGCATTCACCAATCTTCTTTTCAATTCCTGAAAACAATCATCACATTATTTTTTCCAGATAAAATTAACACCCTTCCGAGTTAGCTTAGTAATTGGACTAGATAACCATGAAAAATTTAAAACAAACCTTCAGTAATAGCCTGCTATACCAAGGAAGCTACGAATCTCAGTTACATTTGTGGGTCTTGGCCATTCTTCAACAACTGTTGTTTTTGCAGAATCAACAGTTATCCCATATTTAGAAATAATGTGACCATATAAGGAAATTTGTTGTAACCAAAATTCACACTTGATGAATTTCCCATACAATTTATTTTATTTTATGGTTTTCAAAACAACAGTTAAATGACATTCATGTTCCCCCTTACTTTTGGAATGAACCAAAATATCATCAACAAACACAACCACCATTTATCACCTGATTAAACTGAGCCATCACTGCAGTAAACTTCTAAATTCTGATTCAGACCATCTTTGGTTGCTGATTTGGAAGGTCATTCTCCTCTGTATGCCTTCCCAGAAAAGATGCACTGTTTCCTTTATGAAAAAGCATTCTTGAAAGAGACATATCTTAGAAGAAGCCACATGGTAATCTATAAATTCTATATGATTTCAATATTAACATAAATTCATTTAGGGACATAAATTTAACAATAACCTAAATCCTAATGTTATCTAAACCGACCATTGATACCAACTATAAGGCCCCAGCCTTAAACATTACTTAATCTTGGGTCATTACAAGATTACACATTGAGGATATTTTCAGGTTTAGATTTTTAGAGAATTAGATCATAAATCATGCATTACATTCCACATTTAAACAAAGTGGTTACATAAAAGATAGTATTCATTTTTTCCCATCAATGGAAACATATTTAAAACAAAACATGGATTATTTCATAACACTTCCTTGACCCTATCATCACATCATGTACCTTTACCTTGACCTGTGAAAAACATTTCAAAAACTTGGGATGAGAATAAAATGCTTAGTAAGGGATATAAAAGTACGAAATGAAAACATTAGTCAATGTATGAAAGCATACTTTACTCATAATGCATAAGCACTTTAACATACCTCATCAAATCATGAATAAATCATAGAAATCATAATACATAAAGGTAACTTGAGGCATTCGTAACATTCTTACGTAGGGACTAACCCTCATGGTTATGTTTGGAATACCCATCACAGTATATTCCCTAAATCTCGTCAGAGAAACCTTAACGTTTAACTCCTTTGCGTTACCCAATGCATTGGAGATCTATATCAGGCTCACCCGCCCTTAGTTTATTAGGGAACCACCCTTCTTCATAACAATTCCCAAGAACCATAACATAATCGTATCACATAAAACATGCATAAAGGAAACATAACATTTCCAAATTTCAACCACAAGATATCAATAACATATTGATATAATAAAAACATTATCAAAACCATTTTCAATACCAAAATAAATGAAAATTAAAACATGGTATTTATTTTTTTAATTTAAAAAAAGTTATGGCTTGTAGAGGAAGCCGAAACTCAAATAATGGTCACAGTGGCGGAGAAATCATTGTCTCCACAGACGTGCGACAAAAAAAACATTACCTTTTGTCATTTAGTAAAATCTCCATATAAAAAATATTCCTTTTGAATAAACATAAAAGTCAAAGAGGTTTATACACCATATAAAAGACTGTTGTGTATAAAACATAATATGCCTCAATGAAAAGAGATTGAGATGAAGTCCCTTACAAAGATCATTTTTTAAATAAAGTTGATCTATTATGTGTATTCACTATAAGTACACATAAAAAAAGTACAAATAAAAGATAGGACATAATAATATGATGACATAATTTGAAAGTAGGAGATTAACCCAAAGAACGAAAATTGGGTTAAGAAGTTCCCTTACCTCGTATCCGACATGACTCAATCGTTCTTTAATATCATGAATAATAAACGTGAGTTAATTTCTACTTGCTTAAGAACCTTTTTCAAGTTTTCTATTCCTTTTATATCACTTATTACCATGTCATGAACATTATGTAATTATTTAAGTTAATAACGGTCGTTTTAACGATCATTGCCACTTGAGTCAATAATAAACTCTTTATAATTACATGTTGTTCATGTATCCATTATATCCAGTGTTATATTCATGGTTTAGATATCATATATATATAATATATATCTAGTATATACATGCATTTATAATTTTACATAACATTTAGAGGTAAGAAATGAAATGCACCATTCATGGAGACGGTAAGTTGTACGTACGTATGAACTCTAGTATTATTTCAATTTTCTATTTTATGGAATTAAATCATAATGGAATAAAGATATAGTATAATTCCTGTATAATATCATATATAATATCATTAACTCTGTCCTTTATATGTCCTACATATGGCATTAACGAATCAAATCACTTTGAGGGGGCGATAGTCCGCACTTCCTAAAATGAAGATATCGCGTTTACCCATAATGGAAACCATAAAGGTATAACATAAATGGAAAATAAAGAAGATTAATGAAAACATAAAAATATTATATATAATATATAAATATAGTGATATCTTAATGGACACCTTTGAAGGTGTTAGAAGAATATTGAACAATCATCGTTCTGTGAGGCAGAAATTCACCATCCACAGAAACAGTATGTTCTTTAACCATTAGATGTAGGTGTGTGTAAGTTTAGCTCGAATACTTCTTATAACAACATCCTAGTATATTTAAGATACTGTTGTAGTTACAAAAGATATAAATAAAAAGATTTTAGGGGGTTGGAGAAGCAAAATAAAACATAAGAACACAAGAGAAGACACTACCTTTAAATCGGGCAACTCATTTTGATTTGAGCTCAAAGGCTTCCTTGGAAAGACTTCTGCCCAAAGTGAGGCTTGTAGGGGTAAGATAGGGATGTGGAGAGACAAAATGGGTAGGGTTTTTCCGATGCAACGGCTAGAATGTTGTGGGTATGGTGGTAGAGGTGGGGGCCTTTTATAAGAGGAGAGGAGAGGCACTCTTGGAATGTTATAAAAGGTTACTTTATTATAAATTTTTTTCGGATTTTAAAGGTCCCAAAATTATATATTTCTAGATAAGGTGATAAGAGTTCGAAATACACCCATACAATAGGATTTTGACAAGTTCAGGTCTTAGATTTTACATTATCTTTTCATTTTATTTAAATCGTTAAATAATGATGTAATCACTGCATCATCATGGTGTCATAAATAATTTAATTTATTTAATGGCTAAAAATTATAAAAAAATTATCATGATTTATGAAATCTTTTTATCTTTCTAATTAATATTTATAGTCAAAAATATTACTTGTATAACCCCATTTAAAAATTGTTTTAGTAAAACAACACATGTTCGTGACATTTTAATTTTAACATTAAATAAAAAGTTCTTAATGTCATTTTCCTGCCAATGTGGATCCATGGGATCCCCAAGTTGACCCATGGATTTTCTTGGTCTTCCTAGACACATCCAATAAGGTTATAACATGTGTAAAGGTAATTTCATATTATTAAAACATTATTTTTACCTAAAATTACACTGAATACCTCTAATTGAGATTAAAAACTTAATAGTTACTATTCACCAAAAAATAATTTTAATCCCATTGAACAATATTTTACTTCCTAATGACAACCATGTATGTTATATTTTTGAAATTAAAATCACAGAGGTGGTAAAATTTCATTTAAACGAAAAATTAGTTTTTTATGTACCACTTAGTGGTTTCACTATTCAACAAAAATTGATGTTTTTCAGAAAAATACTAAAACATCACCCTAAGATATATTTGATATTCTGAACTCAAAAATGATATCTATTTTACAAAATTAAAAAAATATAAGTTACATTAATTAATTTAATAATTAATTCCCTCTGTCAGAACAAATAGCGTGTTTTTATGAAACATTATATATCAAAAGATAGACACTAGTTTAAGTCTCATTTCAAAGTGAAATTAATTCCAATGACCACTATTAGATTAAATGGTAAAAATATATTCTAATTTCACTTTAAAACCAATTAAAAAGATAATCTAATAATATAAATAAATTAGATTAAAATGGGGTTTTGAATTAAAATACACCATTTTTCACTATTCATTAAAAATGAACTTTATCGGAAAAATACCAAAAATTTACACAAAGTAAACATTGATGTCCCGATTCTAAAGAATAATTTTATTTGGTCAAATATAATTTATAAAAGTGGCCAAAACTATCTTAAATGTCAGTTCCCCATCAAAAGGCGATAAGTGGACCTTTAGTGAATATTAGAGTATATATTCCTACAATTGAATTCTTTTCTTATTTAAGCCTTTATCATTTATTGGATAAATGTAAAAACATTTAACAAACATATATAATGATATTTTAGTTATTTATATTCATTCTTACCAATAAAACGACTACATGTTAACTACCATTTAAAATAATATTATTTTGTTACTAGTGTGCAACGTAAGATTTCAAATAATCTCTTTGTTGCATATTGGGTACGCTATCGAACATAGAAACCCCTTTAAAGTAAAATTAATATTTAATTCGAAAATATTAATAAATATGAAATTTTTTATTCTTTATTTCCCTGGGATGTTTCATTTGGTGTCATTAATATAGTGTATAGTTTGTGGAATTTTGGAAAATCTTTGTGAATGTGCAGGAAAAACCATGTATGTGTGGATAGTGGAGAAAAACACAGTGTCACATGATTATTATAACAACATGAGACAACCTTGTGAGGGGTGGACTTATGGTAGTATCATGTGTATAGTTGGTCAATAGTCTGACTAACCTTGCATCCTAAATATGTGATGTGAATTTAATTATTTTAAAATTATAATTTAGCATAGATTAATCGTCTAAAACAATCATTAGTCCTATAATATTCTAGGTTATTGAACTCTTCACCATGCCTAGTCTTGATAACCAATTTCCTTCAATTTGGAGGTGAAATTCATATAGATAAATGTGTGTCGAAGATCTATAATAATTGGTAAGTTGTCATTAATACTTTAGCTTCCCATATCCACTCACAGTATTTCTCTTACAACCATAGATATAGTACATTATGTATAGATCTATGTATTATGGACCAAATTCTGATGAAATCTTGTATGATCAAGTAAAGGGGTGATATTATGATATCATATTTATAAGATATGTTTTTCGTTATTTATTTTCACAATCCATTGATAGGTAGGTGGATCTTATCACATATCCATTATACTAGAACTTCAAGGATTAGTTTTTATTTAATTATTTTCATAATTTTTTTTTACAAACATTATGTTATTCTTTAAGGAATACCATTTTGTTTTACGCTATGGAAATTTTGAAATTTGGATGAATTTTTTAAAAACCCCTTTGTTTTTTTATTAAAAATAGATTTAAAATTATGGTTTCATTTACTCCAAGAAAAGTTTTTAGTGAAAGGTTTCCAAGAAATAATGGTTTATTATGAAATGTTCTAGCATGGAATATAGAATAAATGGTTTTTCTGAGTTCATTTCAGGATGTGACCTTGAGGAAGGGGTGTAGTCCATTTGGGTACCTAGATCTCAATCACTTTTTGATGACATGGATTATTGTTGAAAAAACTCTTAGGAGTATGGAACTGTCACTTGGAATTCATGTTAGTGGGGATACATTTGAATGGGTATTCCTATTATGTTTTTACTCACCACCTACTTAGTCACGTTAGTGTGTTTGGAGATTTCATCTATCAAGACATAGGAAAATGGAAGGTATCTTACTTCTCTAGTGAGGCACCATGATTCCATGAGAAGGCAAGGTGGAGTTAGACCTAGTCTAGGATTTACTTGTGAGGGTACCACATGGGTACCTTTTTGTTTTGTCATCATTGTTTCTTTTTCAGTCATTGTATTTAATCCAATTTTCTCTCCAATATGGTTTTACTATTGAATTAAATATGTGTTGTATTGTTTTATTCATGAATTATGTAGTGGTTTGTGTGTTTATTTAGTGTGTTTTCATGTTTTTTTATTTTATATGGGAAATAATTTCACAAATATTCCGTCAGCCCTTGTGATTTACTATCAACATATGATGTATTGGGGATGTCACTAAATCATAGTAGCATATTTTCCTCCTCTCAGGCCAATTATTTGGGGAAGGATGTTACATCACATTGATAATAATTGAATTTAATATATAAATTCATTATCTTTATGTATACAGGTGTGACATATATATTGATCATAAAATTTTAATGTATACATTCACAAAGAAATAGCTGAATATGATCTAGAAAATATGGCTAGAGTTGATTAAAGATTATAACTTCTCAATACATTACCACCCTGGAAATGTGATCAATATGGATGGTGCTTTTAGTGGAACGGATCACACTAGATTATCTATTATTAAGATCACAACAGTTTCAATATTTATTTATTTGTAAAGGATATACCTTGAAATCTAGAAGGAAGGGAATAAATCATATCTTTCTCAAATGAGTGTTCAACCAAAACTCCATGTAATGATTAAATTGGAACATAAGGAAAATGTAGAGTCTCAAAAGAAGGTAACAAATTTCCCAAATTTCAACCTTGATTATATAAACACAGACTTTTCATACATGGATATGACATCCTTTTAGTGGAATAATCAATACATTACACAAACACTCACCTGAGGTCCTAAAGGTATAGTTACTTTGGAGACTACGTGAAAAATATTTTTATTTCTTGAAATATCTTCAACATATCCCATAATGATTTTCCTCATTATTAATATACACAAACATACCCAACATAAAACCATTATTTATAATCTTGGGAAATGAAACATAAGAAAGGGTGAGATCCTATTATTAGTATGGGTAATAAATTGGTGTATCAACGATCACATAAGAATGAGATGATCATAATGGTATGATAACGTGAGAAACATATAAAAACCAAACCCTACATATGAAAGATTAAAATCTTGAGTCATGGAAAAAATATTGACAGTTCCTAAGACATGAATCATAAAGAAATCAAAGAATATGATCCATGAGAGAATAAAATTTTAATATGTCATAAAATTATGGCATACATATAATAATCTCAAAAAATATCTATAATACTCAAGGATCACAACCATGGCTATTATAGTGGAATAGTTTCACTCCAATAACCATCATAGTAATCAAAGTTCACAACCAATACTATCATAATGGAAAAGTCACTTACTGAGAAACTTTTACTCCCCATTCCAGTCCTATATATCTCATGATATATAAATCTATACCCATTTCATTGGATGGAGATATAGGTCCCACCCATCACATAATAAAAATCATAGGTATTTACGAAACATGATCATAAAACATGCATCATATCATATTCCATGAAATGAAATGGGTTTTGAAAACATTTTATCATATCATAACATGTGGTAAAGAGACAGGTTTTATAATCATTTCATCATATCATAATCCATGGAAAGAAGCGGGTCGTAGAAACATTTCCTCTTGGTATAACCCAAAAAAATAGAAGAGGGTCTCATAAAAAATATTCCAACAAAAAATAATGTACTTAGAGAAAGAATATGAAGGGTATATTTGAATCATATATCTAGTAAGTCATATATAACATCAACATATGTCATCATAGATCAAAAATGATTGTGAAAATACACTTAGAACATTTCAGGAGGAAAATATATTTTCCATGAAAATCAGTTTTTAAATAAAAAAATTCATAAAATTTTTTTGAAATCCTTTTATTTGAATATAATATTTCAAGATTATAAAGTAATATTTTAAAATCATTTAAATCATTTCTTGTAAAAAATATCCTTTTGTATTTGAAAACTCTCTTTTAAAACATAAAACATTTTGATTTTTTTTAAAACCCTTCAAAATTTATAATGGAATATTTAGAAAACATTTCATGAAGAAAATATTAGTTCCTATTTGATTTTTTTAAAAACGTATAATATTTTTAATATCATTTTCTTTGAAAATAACCTTAAAAATAAAAAGCTGAATCTTGAAAAATAATCTCAAACATTCCTTGAGGAATGTATTCTCTCAAGATTAATTTTTTTAAAAATAAATTTTTTTGAAGGTATTCTTATTTTAAAATTACTCTGATAAATTATAATGTAGTTTTAAAATAAAATAATAATCATAAAGGACAGAATTTTTTTCATTCTATAAACATTAAAACAAACATTCCTTTCATATTTCCAGAAAAATTTAAATAAACATTTTATGGAATATATCATAAAGATTATTTTCAAGAAAATTTAAATAAAATAAATAATAAATAATTTGGGTTATTTAAAAAACATTTATGAAAATATTGTTAAAAACATGATTTTGAAATAAAAAGGGGTTTTATCCAAAAAGATAAATAAAGACAATTTTTCTTTAAAAACATTCTTTTGAAATGCTGAGTACATAAAGATAGAAAAATGGATGGGAAAAATGAATTGTCTTGAAATAACTCGAGTATAAGAACATTCATGAGTTTTCTATATGTAGACCATAATATTTCATCAATGGAAGAATAATCATCAATAATCCTTATAATCTATGAGATTGTAACATAAATTTCTTACAAATTAGATAAATTTGAATCGAAAACCCCTATAATGAATAAAGATAATTAAAAAATGTAATATTAAGAGATTAAAAAAATTCATGATATTAAATTTAAAAGGGGTTTTATATACACCTCATAAAATAATATAGTTGTATAACATAACATATGCCTTATAGAAGGAAAATTGAGACAAAAATATCTTAATACTTTGGTAACTTTTGAACATTAATAAACATGAAAAAGAGATCCTAAAATTAATATTAAAATAACCATAATTTTCATGATATGATTAATAAAATACATTCATGGGATTTATATACACCACATTAAATAAATAGGGGATGAATATGGCGTTTGTCTCACAAAAAATAAAAGTGAAATGGAAATCCATTACTTTAAGTCTCGACTTCCTTCATACATGTTCAAACTTAATTTATAATTAATAAAAAGTTATTTTACAAATATTATAAAAAAATAAGTACATAAATATATATAATATCATATATTATTTTCTTTTGAACTTTTATTACCTTTTTATTGACAATTCCATATTAGAGCTACATTTCAGGAAATAATTGTTATGATTTTTAGGTGTGATTTCATTTTTTATTTTTGGTAATATTACTTTGATCATGTTTCCATCCAATAAATAATGTTAAAATGATATAAATATCATATATATTGAGTATATATGTTTCTAGAGTAATCAATAATATTTAGAGATAGAAAATAAAATACACTGTTCATAGAGACGGTAGGTCGTACGTACACATGAATGATGTTTCCATTTTATCAAAGGATTAAATTAAATAAATAAAAATAATATATGACTATTATAGAATCATTTTTATATCATATGTCACATATTTTCCTTAAACCATCCTTATTAACTTCCATGTAAAGCGTGAACAAATCATATCACATTGTGAGGCAGTAGTCAGCAATACACACAAAAGACATTATCATATTCCCACAAAATAAAAATTAAGAAGTCACATGTGATATAATTATTATATAAGAATATTAAAAAAAATAAATCTACCATTATATAAAATCATGATAGGTAGTGATGGAAACTAAATAAAATAAGTTCGCAAAGTGGTAATCTTTCGAAAACACGAATGATGATTTTGTAAACCATTTGATGGAATAATAGACTGATATAGGTTATTAAATTATCAAAACAAAATATAAGAATATGTAAAATATTTAATTTAGTTTATCACTATGTTTTAATAATAATTTAAGAATGTGGATGAATAAATAAAACAAAAATCTTGATTCGGGACGTTACCTCTTCTTTATACAACTTATTTTGGTTTGCACCAAAAGGCTTATTAGGCTATCTTTCTGACCATACTAAGACTTATAGTATGAGAATATAAAAGTAAGGAAGTTATTTTTTATTTTCAAAGACGAATCAATGTGTTTTTAAATTGTTAATATAAGATTATATTAGGTGGCCTTTTATAAGTGTAGTGAGTGGAACACTAGTTAATTTTGAAAAGAAAAACGTGTACCCACATTTTTCACAAGGAAAAAGGATTTAAAATGAGAAATTATAAGACCTGAAACATATAATTTCGAAATATTTTATTTAATTTTGTTATGGGACATGTTTTTCAACATTATTTTTTCATTGTATTTTTAGTTTAATCCCACGGTAAACCTATTTTTACCTTAACCCTGGTAAATATTTTTTAAGTATTTTTACTATTAATTTTGGTGAGACATTAAGTTAAAATTATTAGATAATATAAATTACTCTGATTCTAAATATGTATTCCATTTTCAAAAATTTAATTCACATATTTTGAAATTTTTATTTTAAAAACTAATCTCGCCGATGTGATGACAAAGTGAGTTTCAAAGAGAAACATTTTAAAAAGTTTAAAAAAAATTTATATCAAAATTCAATATGAAAATATTTCAAATGACATAAATTGGATTTATTGATATTTAACTGAAGTAATTTTACTTTTAAAACTATTTTAAAATAAAAATTATCCTTATAAATTCTTTAATCACCAAGGTAGTTTTCAATAAAAAACCTGTATTTTTTACTATTCATAGAAAAAAATATTCTTTTCGAAAAAATTAAAAAAAATTACCCGATGCACATTTTGATAATATTAATTCAAATATGAATATTTTTTTCAATTTTTTCTAAATGTTGGAATTTTTAATTTTAAAATAGGTGTGTAGAAGGTGACAAAACTATTTAAAAAATACATTTTTAAGAGTAAAATTTGATTATTTCTTATATATAGTATAGAAAATAGATAAGATGAATATTAAAAATTTCATTGAATATATAATTTATAAATATCATTAAAATCATTCACAAAAAGTTATTTGTCTAAATTATTGTGTTAAAACACTTTTTTGTGCATAAAAATAGTTTTTTCTCAGAAAAACTATTTTTTTATTTCTAAATAGTTTTTATTTTCATTCCTAATTAATTATCCACTAATAAATTCATATTATATAATTTTTTTGAACCTTCATTTTCAAATATTTTTTAATCATATTCTTACCCTTTATTCCATCAGCTGTGTGACAACAATCATATTAAATTTTAATATTTGTATTATGTTTCATTTAAACTCAGTGTTATATGTATCATAAGTTATAATTAGTTTGGTGTGTAATCCAATACAACTTATTGTTGGATGTAATAAAGGATAAAATAAGTGTTTCATGTTACAAAATTTAAACTCAGTGCTTCATGTAACACAAAATATAAAAAATATTAAATATATTTAAAAATGATAATTGACAAAATCACAGGGTGATATATTCTTCCCCATTAAATAAATTGTATCCTTACAACTTGAACATATGCTTCATAAAAAATGGTTTAACTTTTGAAAATACCTATGTGGAAAACACGGATCATAAAAAGGTTTAATAAAACATCCACTTACAATAGACAAAGGTATGTGCAAAGGTTATCTGGAATAACACATACTAGTTTTCCAAATACGTGAACATTGGTGGGAAGTAAATAGCTGGACATGGAAGAAAAGTGTAATTTTTAATAATGATAAAGAGTGACATATATCATTGACCATAATATAGTTAATGAGTATATGAAATTCAACAACCACAAAACCATAAACCAAGGAGGTGTAAAAATGAAATTTATATGATTAGAAATAATGGCAATATGACAATATTTTATTGCAAAAATGGTTTCCTAAATATGGTGAATTTTTATAAGATAATTTACACTGTTGAGCTCATTAAAATTCCAAATTACAATATCATTATTTTTTTTGTGCTTCGATCAATTTCCACATTATCTCTTACTCTATGAAATTATGATGAATTTGTTATTCCAAAATCACTAATATACCCGAAGATCCACAGTAGAATGATAAGTCTCCCTTATATCACTAATTATTATAGAAAATATATTGGTTAACATAGGTTGTCCAATATTCATAAATATTCATATGGATAAATAATAAATTAATTGCTAATACCTCATCCAACATTCAACTTAAACCATTCTATTAATGGTTAACCTTATATCCCTTCATGAATTCAAAATTTATAAATAAGGATTCTAAATTTCACAAAATTAACATCACACTAATCCCACAAATACCATAATGTATCTATTTATTGTCACATACCAAATATGTTAACAAGTCAGTCATATATATTCTTGAATAATGGTTATAACCAAAATTAACAAAATACCTTAATCAAATCATACATACTTACAAATTCCTTGAATGAAACCATAGATTATTGAACATATTCCATAAATAGAATAATGTTTTAAACTTCATAAAAGATAACAAAAACCAAATTTTCCAAAAATTATTAATTAGTTAAAAGGTCACCAAAACTATCCCATTTACATTATTCATATAAATCATCTCTTTATCCAAACTAAACGCCATTTTCTCAACATCAGGAACATCTTAAAGTTTATATTTATTTAATAAAACTATCACATTTCCATTAAATCACATTTCAAGGTCATCAACACCATTCTCTATATTTTTTCAATCCCATAATGAAAAACTTATACTGAACAATCCTTATATATTTCATGATTATATATAGTAATTTTTTTTCTTCCTATACATAAACAGTTCAATCATCCAGCTTCCTTGCCAAACCATTAACTATGTTTCATTATCTTATGTATTAATACCACTTTCATACAATATGTAATATGAATATTGTATTAACATTCATAAAACTCAATTTAATTGTACATCTAATGTTAAACATAAACAATACTGTTATAAAAAATCATACCATCACTACAAAAAACTAGGTTTATCTGGCACTAGAGATTTAATAGTGAAACTTAAAAGAGTTGTTAAAGACCCCCTTTTTTGGAAATAAAAAATAGTTGTTAAAGTGGATATTTAAAGACCACTTTAGTCCATTAAGGATTTTAGGCCACCTCAAGGCCTTAGGGCCACCTCAAATGCTTTCGGGCCACATAAAATTGTGCTTAATGGACGAGGAAAACTCTACAATGAGAAGACTCTTGAAGAGGATTCAGAGAAGGTGCATTCACAAGAGTAGAAGATAATATATTTGGATTAAAGGTATGGTATAACATTGTGATTGGGGAAAACCTATAGATTCATGTGAATCCTAGTTGAACAATCATGCAAATTTGGAGGGCTAACATCATGTTGTAGAAGCTGGGAGGAGTGGTTCCATAGACTTTTAGTTTGGATATTTTCTCTAAGACCTATGGGACTTGTAATCTCTTAGGCTATGGGCCTTGTAAGGGTTCCCACTCATACAAGGAAAGGAGGATTATCATAACTCAATAAAAAGAAGGCCTTTGGTCTATTCATGTAAAGGGTAACTTTAATATTACTTGTTTCATCATTTTTAAATTGGGTATTTAAAAGTACTAAAACACATTGTTAAAGGAGGGTATTTACCAAAAATTATATACAATAATTTATAAAGGCCGACCATTTATCAATAATATTAAAAAATCATAGATAAATGAGGTCTTTTATCATCACTGGTAAAAAGGAACTGATAAAGGGGGGCAGGTTATCAACTCTTTTTAAGAAGCACTGATAAAGACCCCCCCTTTATCAGCACTTTTTAGTAGCGTCGATAAGGGTATAATTTGGAAAATATTATTTATTTAAAAATTATATATAAATATATTAATATATAAATATATATATTGATATAAATAAAATAAATATTTTTAAAATATTTTTAGATAAAGTAAATAGACATTTACACTTTATATATTAGATATTTAGTAAAAACGGCTTATAAAATAACAAAATATTTTTTTTAATAACTTGATTATTATTATCAAGTAATAGTCATTTAATATCAATTTAAGTATCAAAAAATAAAAACATCAATAAAATATAAAAAATAATTTGAAAACATAACATGAACATTAAATTACCATATCTTTTGATTAGGTTTTCTATTTGATATCAACCATGTATCTAATCGAATCATTTGATGATCTATGAACTACTAGTGATATAGTTAAAACATTGTCATGTTTTTGGGGGCTAAAATGCCCCACCAAGATTATAAAACGAGGTTTTTAGTCGGGGTGCCCCAATTTTTTAACATTTGATCGATTTTCCGCCTCATTTAAGGGGTATTATTCCTTTTTTAAGACTAAATTTATTCTAAGGTATTACATTCATTTTTATATAATGGTTATGAAATTTTATCATTTTTTAAAATTTAATTTTATTTATAATTAAATATATGCATATCTATTTATATTTACATATAATAAATCACTCATATAAATACATATATCAACATATTAATGTAAAAATTTATATTCTAATATATGTAAATAAATAAATATCCTAAAAAAGTATTTAAAACAATATCTAACCAATTTTAACATTTTATAAATATATTTATAATGCTTATAAAAATATATATGTGTGTATTAATAATCAGATATATATTTATATTATATTCTAGTATATTTAAATTAATATAATATATAATATTTTTAAATAATTATAAATATTTATACCACCCACATACATATATTTTATAAATGTATTTAAAAATAAATATATAAATATATGAATAAAAAAAATATATGTATATATATATATAAATAGAAATATTATTAAATAGACAACAAAACAACACGGTGTAGTGGTAAAGACATTCCATCTTCAAAGGAGATGTGCAGGGTTCAAATCCAAGTGAGCATGCATGTTGTAGGAAATTTGTAAAGCGTTGATAAAAGGGGTGGCAGGGTGAAAAGCATGATAAAGGTGGTAGAGAACTATTAATAGTGTCATAGAAGGTCTGATAAAGTAGTCAGTATCATGGTGGTATGAAAGAATATAATTTACTCACTTTAACAGCATTTCCTTTATCAACGCTAAAAAATAACTGTTAAAGGCCCCCTTTAACAATACTAAAAAACATAGTTAAAAGGGCCCTTTAAAATAGATAAAAATCCACGTTAAAGGACCGTTTTAATATCAATTTTTAGTGATGATAAAATAGTTGGGACTTTAACTGAGCTCCATTTTTCAGTGCTTTTTTAGCACTGATAAAGGCCTATTATAGTGTTGTTAGATACCTATTTTATAGTACTGATTTCATATTATATTTTTAGTCACCTAATTATCTACAGTACAACCATTAACGATACCATGTTTATGAAACTAATAATTATCTTTCCCCTTTGGACATCAACATTCATAATGTCCCTACATTCCACATTTGAAACATTCATCCATCGGTGATATCTTAGGAGACCATTATTCTCATCCATTTTATTGACCAAACATTTCAATTTTCCTCTAAAAAATATGTTTTTTGTTCTTTTACACACTCAAAGTATCATACCATTTCTTCTAATAAATCGACTTGGGGGGTTCTTCTCACATTCTCACCATATATGAAATTTAATATTCTTTCCTCTATGGTCTTCATCACCCAAACATTTTATATACTTTATCTATTTCTTCTTTGGTGAGTCTGTGAGTTGGTTAAGGTGAAAGTTATTAATCATATATCATGGTAAATAATTAGGTATAATCATAACATTCTCCACTCTATTTTTCAACAAATTTATTGTCTTATCAACATATTATCTATCACATTAAAAATTGATCCAGTTTCTTCTGGTTCCCACTATTGACTAAAATCAAAAAGCATAGTATGATAAATAATAATTATAGCTGGGAACCATATAATCCCTTGAAATCACTTATATGATGTATAAACAGTTACACATTCATTTTTTAACTATGAAACCATAGGTTTATCCTAGGTCATTCATGGTAATTATATGAATCCTTCATGATTGTTCATAAAGATTTTATGAATTTCAAAAGAATATCCACCAGGAGTGTCAAACCATGTGTTTATAAAGGCCCATTTTCATGCACCATGTGACAATATATTCCAGATCAATGCTACCCCTAGGTACCCCTATAACATATCCACATCCACTTATAATATCCATACAGGGATTTAATTTCTTAGAAACCACCCACTCAATCCTTTTGAAAAATTCCATGACATTTTCCAATTGTCTGACTCATCCTTAAAATTATCATTAGACATCTCCCAAAAAATATCCTTAGAAATATCCCTGGGGATCTCATTAAATATTTATCATCCTATTTTTCATTTTTTAACTAAACCATTCCTCTAACAACTAAAATGTTAAAATATTATTTTCATACATGAATATTACATCTTGTTATTGTAATATTCAATACATCACACAAACACATGGATACAGACCATAAAGGTATATTTCCTTTGAATACTATAAAATTTTCATTTATTTATTGAAAAATCTAAAATATATCTCATAAATATATTACCCTTTAGTAATCTTCAGAAACGTACCCTACTTAAAAACATTCATCATAACCTGGGGAAAGGAAGCATAAGAAAGGGTCAGCCCATATGCTCAGTAAAGGTCATAAAGTGAGGTATGAATGATCAAATAAGCAAGTCATGATAATAAGAGTATAAGAACATGATTATAATATATGAAAACCATAACCATAATATAAAATGACAAAATATTTAGTCATTTTATAAGGATTGGCAGTTCATAAGACACAAATCATAATGAAATCAAAGAACTTAATCTATGAGAGGATAACACAGGTATAAGATCTAGAATTTCGGAATACACATAAGCATATAATATCACTTCAGATATATTCAAGACTAACTATCAATTCTATCGTAGTGGAATGGGTTCACTCGCAAACTATTACAGTAGTCAAGGTTCACTCCCAAGACCATCAGAATAGATAAATTCCTTTAATAAATGAAGTTCCTTCCTTATTTTGATCAAGTCTATCTCATGAGATATAAATCGTTACCCAATAAATTAGAGGATTATATAGTTCCCACGCATAACAGAATGAAAATAAAAATAATTTTTTCCATTGAATCATTAAACATAACTCATATCATAACCCATGAAATTAAATGTGTTTCATAAAAATTTCATCATATCATAACTTGTGTACAAGTGACATGTTTATTAATAATTTATTCATTTTATCATATCATAACCCATGAAACGAAGTGTGTTTCATATGTATTTCTTCTTGGTATGACCCATGGAAGAGAAATAGGTTTTATAAAAAACATCCCATCATAAAAATAATCCATTTAAAGAAAGAATATGAATGGTATATTTGGATCATAACCCCTGTAAGGAATATGTAACCTCAATGGATGTCATCTTAGATGAAAACTGATTTTGAAAATAGTCGTGAAAAATTTCATGAGGAAAAAATATTTTTTTAAACACTTTTTAAAACTAAAATATCATAAAACGTTTTGTAAATACTTTTCATAGAGATTAATATTTGAAACATATAAAGGAATATTTACAAATAATTTAAAACATTTGTTGATGAAAATATCATTTCTTCATGGAAAATAAATTTTTTAAACATAAAATATATTGAAAATAACTTTTCTAAAATAAATATGAAAAATTATAAATAAATATTTAAAAATAATTTAAAACATTTCATCAATATAATATCTTTTCCACATTTATTAAGACATTTTAAAGAATATTTTTTAAATTATTTAATTTCAAAATAGCCTTTAAAACTTATAGATGAATATTTAAAAATTATTTAAAACATTTCATGAGGAAAATATCATTTAAAGATTGATAAAAACGTTTTTAAATATAAAACATATTGAAAAATATTGCCTTTTAAAATAACCTTAAAAACATGTAATGAAAGATTCAAAGAAAATAATGGTCATGAAAATGTGAAATTTTGTTTATGTCGTACATGTTGAAACAATAATTCCTTTCAAATTTTCAGTAAAATAAAATTGGGAATTTTTTGGATAATGGCATGAGGACTATTTTAGAATTTTTTTTGAAAAATATGAATTTAATAAATAATTTTAAAAATTTGAAGAACATTTTCGAAAACATTTTAAAAAAACATTGTTTTGTAAGAAAAAGGGTTTTCAACTATAGAGATAAATAAAGAGGTTTTTTCATAAATGATTTTTTTGAACTAATGAGTACATAAATAGGGGAAAAATAATGAAAAAAATTATTCTCATTTCAAAAAAAGTGGATAAAATATTCATCAATTTCTTGAGTTTTAGATCATATGATTTCATCATTAGAATTGTAATCATAAATAATCTTAATAAATGATAATATTGTAAATTAAAGATCCTACTACATTGGTAACTTGAAATAATGAGCCCCATTAAATAGTAATTATAATCGTTACATTTAATATCATGAGAATAAAAAAATTCATTATTTTACATGTAAAATGGGTTGTATATACACCTCATATAATAAAATAGGTGCATAACATTACATATGTATCAAATAATTAAAATTGGGATAAATATCTCATACCACATTGGAAAATTTAGAACTATAAACCACATGAAATAGTGATCCTAAAATGGATATATAAATAACCATAATTGTTAGGATGATAATTATAAAATAGATTAATGGGTAGTATATACACTGCATAAAAGAAATAGATAGTGAATATGAAATTTTTCTCATAAAAACTAAAAATGAGGCAATAATCCCTTAACCTAAATATATACTTCCTTTGTACATGTTAAAACCTAATGTATGATAAAAATAAGTTTATTATGAATACCATAAAAACGAACTTATATATATCATACCATATATGTTTTTATGACAAATTTTTACCCATTTGTTAACAATTCCATGTTAATGTCATGTTTCGAGAAATAACAGGTTTTTTGTGTGTATGTTTCTTTATTTTTGTTCCCATTACATTGATAATTATTCCATAATATTTAGATTCTTAAAAATTATATAAATATCATGTGTATTCACTATATATATTTTTATTTTAATCCATAAGATTTAGCGATAGAAAATGAAATACATTGTTCATGGAGATGGTAGGTAGTACGTACGTACTCATGAAAGATGTTTCCATTTTCCAAAAAGATTGAAAGAAAGAAAGGGGAATAATATATTACCATTACATAGTAATTTTTATTCCTTATATATATCAAATATTTCCATTAAATCCATATTTATTACCTTCCATGTAAATCATGAATGAATCACATTTCTTCGCATGGGGTTAGTGTGCATTATACTTTAATGATGTTATCATATTCCCAAAATATGAAAAAAAGAACATGTGATATAATTATTAATGAATAATAATAATATCGTAAATATAATATATAAAAAATAGAACAATTATTATATACAACCAAGATAGGTTATGATGGAAAACAAATAACATCAATTCATGAGGCAGTTGTCCACTACACACAAAATTGATTATTTTGTAACCAATATGATAAAAGATGAGAAATATTTTGGTTATATCTTTAAAATAATAATATATAGTTAAATTAAAGAGAGTTAGTTGATTATATTAGCATGTTTTAATAATAAATGAAGGAGGTAGAGGATGAAATAAAATAAGGCACATGATTTGGGATGCTACATCTTCGTTAGAAAACTTCTTTTGGTTATCACCAAAACTATTGTTCGGTTTTATTTCTAACCAAAATAATGCTTCTAGTATTTGAGGAGGGATGTAGATAAATTATTTAGGTAGTTATTTTCTAAACCAATTTTTTTTGAAAGTGTGAAGAGGAGAGGAGAGGAAGCGTCTTTTTAGAAGTGAGGTGTGTGGCTCACTTGTAAATTTTTAAAAGAAAAATGTTTACCCACAATTTTTAAATTCCAAAAGTCTCCAAAAAGGTATATTATATTACATATAAGATATAATTTAAAAATATTTCCATAAAATGTGTTTTGGACAATTTTTTGGGTTATTCTTATCCCTTATCATTTTAGTTTAACCTCTATGGTAAACCCATTTTTACATTAACCATGCTAAATAATTTTTACTATTTTTACTATTCATTATAGTCAAAAATAAATTTAGCTTATTATACAATATAAATTATTATTATTATATATATTTAATCCATTTTTCCCAATTAAAATCATATAATTGTCAAAATTTAATTCTAATATTAATCCCACAGACGTGATGAAAAAGTGGGTTTTCATAGAGAATGTTTTTCAAATGTTAAAAAAATTTATATCAAAATCGAATATTAAAATTATTTTAATGATCTAAATTGGATTAATTAATATATACATCATTTTATTTTACTTTTATAGCCAATTTCATTAAAAAATTAACCTTATAAATTTTTTAAATGCAAAGCAAGTTTTTAATAAAGACCCATACTTTTATCTTTTCATTGAAATTTTTGTCTCTTCAGAAAAGTCCCAAAATTATCCCTAGGAAAATTTTGATATTATTAATTCAAAAAAGTGTTTTTTATGTCCAAATTTTCTCTAGACATGTCTAAAATTAATTTCAAAATTGGTGTGAAAAGGAAAACAAATCTGTTTTTAGGAAAAAATATAGTTTTAAGTGTAAAATTGGATTAATTCCTATCTGTTATCTAGAAAACACATAAGATGATTGTTAAAAATTTATTTTAATTCATAATATATATAGTTAATTAAAATAATTCACCAAAATATTTTTAAAATTTTTTTAGGTAAAACACCTATATGTCTATAAATATAATTTTTTAGAATATATTTTAATTTTTTGAAAAAAGTTTTTATTTTAATTTATAATTAATTGATCACCAAATAAATAATTTTATATAAATTTTAGACCATTTATTTTAATAATTTATTTATGAATATTCATATCCACCATTACAATGTCTAGGAGATAACTATCATATAAAATAACAATATTTTAATTGCATGTTATGTTTCATTCAAACTAAGTGTTTTGTGTATCAAAAGTTACACTTTGTGTTGTATGTAATGAAATATAAATTTAGTATTTCATGTAACACAAGATAAACCCAATTTTTCATGTAACATAAGATAAAATCAGTCTTTTGTGTAATGAAAATATAAAAAAGATAAAATTTATTTGAAAAACAATCAAAAAATCTTTGGGTGTTCCATTGATTGTGATAGAATGATAATGTTAAATAATAGAGTAAATATATAATATCTATCACACTTAAAGAAGAATCAATTAGATTAATATCATATTTCTTCATTCTCTAGTCACCATAGAAATATGAATATGTATAGAGATCTGAAATAGTATTTCTAGTGGGATAACATGAAAAATTATATTGTAGAGTATGTATATTGAGATATGTTTTTTTAAAGTTATAGACAAGAGAATGAATTCCAAGGGGATGATTCAATAATTACCCATACTAGAAGTAATATAGGAAAAAATCACCATGAATTTTATCATTAGACTCCCCAAAACATCTAATGGCTATAATGCTATCTGTCTAGTAGTCGACCACCTTACAAATTCAGTACATTTCATTGTTATCAAATAATATGTCTCTCTTGATCAATTTGTGAGGGTATACATTAATAAAGAGGAAAGGATTCATGGATCACCACATTTTATTGTATATGATCGAGATATGAGGTTTACCTAGAAGATCTAGATAACTCTTCTTATGCTCTAGATATATAGTTTTTTTCTAGTACTGCCTATCATCCTCATACATATGGTTAGTTTTAGAGAACCATTAAAACCTTGGAGGATAATATAAGATATTTTTCACTATATTTCAAAGGTGGTTTTTCTCAACACATTCTTCTTATTTAATTATCTTATAACACTGAATTTTACTAGATCATTCAAATGAACCCTTATAGATCCCTCCTTGGAAGTAGTGATAAACAACAATGTATTGGGATAAAGTTGGAATAAAATCTATTGGGACCTAGCCTTGATTTGGAAATTGCAAAGAAAGTTGGAGCCATTCAGAAGCCCATAATGTCATCTTAGAGTAAAAAAAAGAGTTATGCTGGAAATTGTCAACATGATCTGGAATTTTAATGTTAGTGATAAATTATTCCTAATAATTTATTTACAGAATATGTTTATAAAATTCATAATGAATGGAAGACAAGACCCATGGTATATTGGGCCCTTCGAGATTCTTTATAAACCAGGGATGCTGTATTATTGCTTATCACTTCCATTGAACCTCTCTGAAGATCATAATTTATTCCATTTATATCTTTTGTGGATGTATTCTGAGAGATGATTTATTCCTTGTAAGATATTAAAATATTTCTAAATATATTTCTAGAGTTAGGTTCTAAGACGACGTGCGATTCTGAGGCTCTATGTTCTTAGAATTAAGTTTATAAAATATTTTATATTTTTTATATTTTTTTATGCATGGTTAATTAAAGAAAAACATTAGAACACTTAAATGGTTGATCTGATAAAAAATATGACACCACAGTTGGGTCTGAAACACATTGTTTTTCCTAGGCGTGATCGAAAGTAAGTCAGTGTGGGATGTTTGGATCCCTCCCTCCTTGATGGAATGTTTATTTGGATTAATTAATTCATTAATTAATTCCAATTAACCTATTAAAGGGCTATAAATGTGTGGTTTGGGATAATTCTCAAGGGTAGGCTCAAAATTCTCCCACCATTAGTGAATCATTTCTTCTCCTCTAGAGAATATCTCTAGAGAATGACAAACCTTTGGATCAAGGTTAATTGAAGTGTAACAAACACATTGGATTCTTTTAATTATTGGGTGGGAATGTCCTTCATTGAAGATCGATCCACAATAGTGGTATGACTCATTATTTATGTTATTTCTCCATTATAATTAAATGATTTAGTATATCTGTATTCTTACTTTGATCTGCTCCTTTGAAAACCTTTTCATGTTCCTAGGTATTGAAATTTAATTAATTTCATATGTTTCATCTATCCTTGATGCCTTATTCTTGATCGCTGGATAAGAATCATTATATTGTGATGATTAAATATTTTTTCATGTACTTTTCATCCATGTTATTCATCTTCTTCTCCAGTTGGATCCTTGCAGTCTGAATCAACATTTTCACGGGGCATCGAGCCGGATCGAGCCCCCGAATTTGGTAGGTTTTTGTGAGCAGAGTTTGGATCATTGAAGAATCTATGGATCTGGGATGATTTAGAGTTCAAGTAGATTGATTTGATGAAAAAATCCTTATGAATAAACTGTGGAATATCCAGGATGTACAATGGTGTATGAGAACACACAACTTGATCGAATATTAGTTTCTAGCCGTCGTAGGGATGGAAATTGTATATCCAAACTAGAAACAAAGTACATGGGTAGATTGGAGGTGAGATCTATGAAAAAACGAGATAAAATAGCCAAATATACTGCTTGGTATTGGATCTGTATATCTGTCAAAAACCTGACTACACACTCTGTGTTGGATGAAAAACACAATGTGTAGTGTTCCTCAGTAGTGGTACTAGGGTTTGGGAAATCATAAGGATGGAATGTCATGTATACCACCTTCACATGTCATGTATTCCTTCCCCAGTTAGATAACACATGTGATGGGTCCCACGGGCGGGGACTCTGTGTAAGAAAATATGGACAAGGTTTGGCCACCTAGGTGGCATCCCATGTGGATCTACATACTATATAATAAAGTACAAAGTCATCGGGTCTGAGTACACATACATTTCTATAAGACACAACACCGGATTCAGTTAGTTAGGGAACAATTTGTAGTACACTTACACATGATGTCCTACTACATGGGGTGGAGCCCTGTGCTGGCCAGGGACATGGACAGACTATGGAGTGGGACCAAGCGTCGTGTGTGTCCTCTCACATGTTGTGTTCCCCTTGAGCTCATCTGAGTGATATTTAAAATTTCATATCTCCTTTTTTGAACTCTTATTTTGGCCAATGAGTAGCCTATCCTGAGTTTTTTATACATAGATAGTTATATTTCTATAAGGAGAGGAATTAGGGATAAAATGAGAAATGTTTCTGGTTTGGAATGTATTGAGGTGATACCCGATAAAGAAAAATACAATCCACAATCCCCAGAGCAATACAGTCATAAATATCCAGTATGGCTGGGTAGTGGAGTTCCACAAATATACTATCAATCTTATCCTACAGCTAGACCGGGTAGTGGAATTCCTTGATGAAAGTACTAGGATATTACCCTCTTATAGTTCTAGGTTGTAGGGTTCCCCTGACGACACATTTCCATTCATTTATCATCCAGCATATATATTCATTGGATTCCCCCTGATGATTATTAGAGAATATTTCTCTTGAATGTGTGTCATAGTGATGATATTTGGTTTGAATTATCTTCGGACTCACAAGTAAGGGAGAGTCTTTCCCCACCGAGATGTGTTCTTGTGAAGCTACCAAAAACCATGCGGGCAAGTCAGTACCACCTAAATTATATAGTGTTAAGGTCCGTTGATTGAGTCCCTTATAATTTTGTGTTCAGGTATGACACATGAGGTGTTACACATCATATATGGATTTCTTCTGGAACTGTTTCCACACTTCTTATTGGTATGATCAATGAGATGGAGATCACATTATTCTCCCATATGGGAATCTTTAAGTAATCACATATATATATCCTTCTTTATTACCCACTCATTGGGTTTTAGTTACTCTATTTCCAAGAGAGGTGAAGATGTTCGGGGTATTCCATGGGATTTCCATGTCATTCTTCTCATGGTTTCATGAGCCTACTCTCCAGATATTGGTAGGTAAGACTCGATGAGAAGTTCATCTTCTCATCGTGTTGAGATCCTTGTGTTTGGAAGAGTTTACCTTCACTCTCTTATTTGGTTAAGCTTTACCCTTTCATTATAACTTGTTCTATCTATTTCGTTCATCTTTAGATGTAAAACTTACTACTACCCCTTCACCCTTTCAAGTAATTCTACTAGGTATTTTTATACTCACCCCTGCATGGGATTTTCCAATATGTGTCATGTCTTTTGCAGATGATGGACAGGTTGACCGTGGCATCAAAGAAGCTTAATGGTATTGGGTGCTTGGACCACATATGGTGGTCGTAGAATGGGATAGATGAGCAGAGCTCTCTCATAATATTACTTTTGTTTATAGTTTCATTATGTTTGGGACACATTTTGGTTGGGCATGTATTTTTCCCATTTACTTTTCAGTATACACTACCGTACTTTTGTATTGTCTAAAGTTTCATGCATGTTTGGTTTATTTTATAGAAATTATTTATCATTTATTCTTTCCCTATGTACTTTTTCATGCATTGGTTGTGTGCATGTATAACGGTTTTTATACAATGTCCTCCTTGATTTATTTTTTCCTTCAGCGCTTGTCGCCATCCCCTGGACTATCGTGGCGGTCTGGGGGTAGTTGTGCCTTGAGCACCATATTGGGTTGGGTATTGATATATTGGTATTAGAGAAAATTAATTCCTTGGGATATTGTTTGTATTTTTATCCTTAATATGAATGGTTGGTTTTAGGGAAACAATATCAATGTTTATAGAGTGTAAATTCCAAGATAGAGAGTCCAGTGATTGTGCGGGTGGCCAATGTATCCATTATCTAGGATATCGACTACCAGCTTGTATAATCAGTATTCCAATATATTTGATGCATGGATAAATGTTTCATGAATTATATAGGATGGAGTGTCTAAATTTCCTTAATGAGTCATTTCCCTATTTTTTCATATGTGTGTGTGTGTGTGCTCATTTGACTATGTCACTCCTTAATAATTTTCAGGATGCCACTATGATGACAGCCAGCCCGGATACCGACTCCATTACATGATGATCATCCTATGAGTGACTAGGCCTCAGTTCAGGGTATATATTACTCTCCTGATTCTCTAGGTGGATAGGTAGCAACACCTCTACATGTTGAGGAGTAGATCATCCCAACAGAGTAGGCTGAGGATGTCCGCATGATGAGAACACTTGGAAAATTCCCAAGTGAGAGACTACTGAGGTTATTCAGTGAGCCCAATCCTAAGGCAATAAAGAATTTTCTAGAGTTAGTGATCCATGTAATCAAGCTTATTCAGGCCCAGATGCATCAGATGGTAGATTTTAAAGCCAATATTTTCCATGAAGTAGCAGAGTGTTGGTGGAGATTAGTTTCATAGATGCACGATGAGTCGACACACTCATGGTATAACTTCCAGTAGCTAAACTGTGAGGAGTACTAACCCTATTGCTTATGTTTATTTTGGATATAGATGATTTTGTAGCATTAGTAGGGAGAGATGATAGTGGCTGAGAAGGTAGTTATGTTCATGGACGTTACAGTGTACTCTGTCAACATGATCTGCGATAGCTACTTATGAACATGAAAGTTTTAGCATGGACTCCAAAGAAAGATCGGAGTTTGCATAGTGACCTTGTTCAACCTTACCTATGTTGGGTTTTCGTATTGAGAACTAGTAATATAGATTTTTCAATCGTAGGGGAATTAGGTAGCTGGAAATGGTAGTGGGAAGAATTGGGCGTAGACATCTACAGTAGCTTGCAGGTTCCAGAGATCTCAGAACATGAGACCCTTCCATGAGTAGGCTCATGCACACAGTTGAATAGGGACAATATAGAACATAGAACCAGATCACCCACGAAAATGGAGGTGGTTTACTTGTGATGGGAAAGGTCACATGGCACAAAACTGCCTGACTAGACGTGCTGAGTAGCCTAGGTATATAGCTAAAGGACTGCCACAACAGAGACAATACCGTTATCAGGGACCTCCCAGGTAGGGACAGGGTGGTCCCCCTAGAGGAAGAGATGGCAGAGGAGAACGGGGAGATATAGGTGGAGGACGGTGCTATAATATCAATCCACCACCACAACTAAGAAGCTCATGTCAGGCTCATTGATCTAGTGGTTGGGGCCACAGACAACTGCAAGCTTTGGACATCTACAATCATGTAGTGCGTGAGATGATTCGAGGTATGATTTGTGTATCTTATTCACTTTACTCAGTATTATTAGATGTAGGTTCCAAAAATTATTTAATCTCTCAACTCCAGTTTGAGATATATAACTCTTAGTAGAGATGCTATCACAACATCATTTTTTGAAGGTTCTTAATGGGAACACTTCCTCTGTAACATTGATCTTCCGGTAGTCTGAGCTATTGATTGGTGGAGATAGGTTCATGTGGAATATTTTGGATATCACAATGGAACCCTCTGAATTCATCTTTGGCATAGATTTAATTTACATTTTTTTGAGCCCATATTGGCTATCACTGCATACAAGTTAGATGCCTTTGTGCTGATGAGATGAGATTATCCATTTCTAGTGAGAGAGATATCATGACGGGACCAGCGTATGCTACGAGAAAGAGGTTGTATCATATCACCCATAAGTTGGCGAGTTTATGAATTAGAGAATTATACTGTTCAAGAATATGGGTTTCTTCAGTTGTGGAGGATTATATGGATTTCTTCCCTAAAGATGTTTTGAGACTACCTTAATGGAAGGATAGGGAGTTCTTCATAGACTTGCATCCTAGGATGACCTTGATATCTTCTGTGGCTTGCCAGATTGAACCTACTAAGCTCTAGGAGCTACAATTACTGTAGGATTACTATTAAAAGAAGGGTTTCATTAGACCTATTATGTCCACCTGGGTGGCTCCATTTCTTTTTTGTGAAAAAGCAATACATGAACTTATGGTTTTGGGGGATAATCGTCACCTGAACCAGACCAGGATAATGAAAAAATACCCCTTTATGAGGATTGATGATCTATTTTGATTAGTTTTTATGTGTGATATGGTTCTACAAGATTTATATCAGGTCCTTCTACCACCATTTTAGGTTTTTCGAGGATGATATTCTAAAGTTAGCATTCTGATGTCACTATAGACACTACAAGTTCTTAGTGATACCCTTTGGTGTGAAAAATCCCCCCTCTATCATTAAGGATTTGATGACCTAGTTTTTCCATCCATATTGGGACCAGATTGTTGTTGTATTCTATGATTAAATAATTTTCTACTCTTCAACAAAATATGAGCATACCAAGCACTTGAGGATGGTCTTAGACATAATGTAAGAGAACTAGCTTCCTTGAAAGCTATTGAAGTGATAGTTATGGATTCATGAGGTTCAATTTTTGGTTTAATTTATCTCTAAAAAAGTTTTATATATAGATACATAAAATATATATGTAGTTATTTCTTTGGAACAACTCAAAAATGTGTCGAAGGTGTATAGATTTCTTGGCATGATGTAGTGCTACTGGAGGTTCGTGGAAGACTTCTTCATAATCACATCCACTTTAAACTCTTGATATGGAAGGTACAAACATTTTACTATTATAATCAGTACTTGAGGTACATTGAGGAGTTTAGGAAGAGGATTAAAAGTTCTAAAGTGTTGATACTACCGGAGGAAGGTGTTGAGTTTGTAGTGTGTTGTGATGACTTAGGAGTTGGGCTTGGTTTCATGTTGATGAAACTTTAGGTAGTCATCGCATATGGGTTGAGGTAGTTAATACCCCACAAGACTAACTATTAAACTCATGACCTAGAGTTATCATCAGTAGTTTTCTCCCTGATTATGTGAATACACTACCATCCAGGAGAGAACATTGTGGTATACTCAGACCACTAGAGTCTCATGTACATGTTCACTCAGAGAGACCTATACTTGAGACATCAACACTGGTTGGAGTTCCTATAGGTCTATAACTTCAATATAGTCAATACTACAAGAAATGGAACCTTAGTAGTAGATTCCCTTTGCAGGAAGTTCTAATCTCACTTAGTGGAAGATTATTTAGAGTAGTTAGATTCCCTACGACTATCCCTGATAAAGTAGGAGAGTATATATTTTTTCTACAGTCGATGGTGTTGACTCTTTTGCTCCTTGATCATTTGATAGATACCTAAATGGGAAAAATTTACTATGGGGTTATTCATGATTAGATATACATAAGAGACATACTGGAATCATATTATGAAGGATAGAATCAAGAGATCTTTATCCATGGAAAAATAGTGGTTCCAGTCATAATGAAGGAGGAGGTTTTGTGGGAATTCCAAAATTCCACCTTAGTATTACTTCCTAGTTTGGGAATGTTGTACATATATCTTTAGTAATAGTTTTGGTGGTCTGTCATGACATGATGTGTAGATGTGTTTTTCTCTTGGCACCACACATGTTAGCAAGTGAAGGTTGAGCATCACGTTATGGTTGTTCTGTTACTGGCCCTGGAGATTCTAAAGTGGAAATGAGATTACATATGTATATAATTACTCATAGGGATTCAATGCACAACTAATGGCTATGACACCATCTGGATGATAGTATACTGACTCGTGAAGTATGTACACTTCCTTTCTATCAGAGAGCAGAGTTCAGTGGAGTGTTTGGGGTAGTTGTACGTATACGAGATTGTTTTCCTTCATAGGATACTGTTGATGATTGTCTCTGATCGTGATGCATAGTTCACATCATGATTGCGGGGAGGCCTCAAGAAGTAATTCAGGACCTAGTTTTTGTTGAGTACAACCTTTCACCCCCATACTAATTGGCAGACTAAGCACACATTCTAGGTGCGGGAGGATATGTTGAGAAATTGTATGTTAGAATTCAGTCAGAGTTGTGAAGATCCCCATCTCTTGGTAGAGTTTTTGTACAATAACAATTACAAGTCTACCATCAACATGAAACTTTTCAGGAAATATATGGGTAAACCTTTAGGTCACCCTTATACTAGATGGAAATTGGTGAGTCATATTTTATGGGCCCTGATTTGATGTCGACAACAACTAAAAAATTGTAGATCATCATTTATTAGGTTAATATGGCCCAAAAAAGATAGAAAGCCCATACAGACCACCATCCCAGTCCCATGGAGTTCGAGTAGGGAGACCATGTTTTTTGGAGAGTCTCAACATGACATGGAATGTGTTGGTTCTAACAAGGAGAAATTATATCCCTGAGGTTCATCAAACCATTTGAGATCATGCAGAGGTTTGGTGAGGTTTCCTACCTCCTCGCAGTACCCCCAAAGCTAGAGTGTGTTCTCAACATCTTCCACTTGTCAAAGTAGATAAGAAACGTTCATAACCCCACACATGTCATTGACTGGGGAGAGTTGGACATCAAGGACAGAGATATCTATTCAAAGAACATAGGGGAGATCGAGGAATGGTAGGAGCTAATATTGTGGGGATGGACCATCCCTTTGATTCACATGTTTCGGTTGTATGGAAATGTATAGAAGAGTTCATGGGAGTGGGAGAGATAGATCTGATATTAGTATCCCAAGTTTCTTTCATAGTTTTTATTTTCATGGATGAAAATATTAATGTAATGAATTATGTAGAGACCTGTGATTTTTCTTATAAGACTTTGAAAAATTTCTAAATTTATTTTTAGAGCTAGGAACAGAGACTACATGTGATTCTGAGACCCGATGTTCCATAAATTGATTTTATAACAATATTAATGAAATTTTATATTTCATTCATGTGGTTAATTAAAGAAAAATTGGATAAATCTTAAATGGTTGATCAGATTGGAAATATGTGACCATGGTTTGGTCCAAAAAGTGGTATTTTCCCTAAACATAACATAAAATAAGTTAACACGAGATATTTGGATCCTTACAGTATTGGAGTTAGGTTTAAGTTGATTAATTACTTAATTAATTAATTATACATAACCTAGTAAATTTATATAAATGTGTGGTTAGAGAGAATTCTCTAGGGTTGGTTAACAATTCTCCCACCACCACAGATTTTTTTCTCCTCCTATGTAGAATCTCAATGATGAACAACATACCTCTAGATTAAGGCAGATCAAATTGTTACGAATACATTGGCTTCTCAAAATTATCGTGTGGGCACATTCTTCACCAACGATCGATCCAAAAAAATGGTATGACTAATTATATGTAGTTTTCCCCTTATAGTTAAATAATTGATTAAATTTTTATTCTTCCTCTTATCTACACCATTGATAAAATTTTCATGTTCCAAGGTATTGGAATTTAAGTAATTTCCAATTTTTTTGTCTAACCCCAGTTCCCTATTCTTGATCACTGGCCAAGAAAACTTGGTTATTGATGTTTAAATATTTTTCTTGTGTTATCTTCACCCCCATTATTTGCATTCATCACTATTTGGATCATAACCATCCCAACTCGACATTACTAGGTGGCACCAAGCCTGATCCGGCCCCCTGAATTCAATACAGTTTTACGATCATAGTTTGTATTGATGATACAACTGTAAATCTGTGTGGATTATAATTTTTTTGTAGATCAATTTTATGAAAATATCCTTAAGAATAAACCACAATATATATGCGACATGTGATGGGATACGAGAATTCATAACTCAATTGGAGATTAGTTCCTGTCTATGGGAGGGCCATAAGTGGTAGCTCCTGACCAGATCTGACGTTCCTGGGTAGATTGGAGGTGAGATTTGTGGAAAAATGGGATGAGATGACCTGATATAACACCCGAATCTCAAATATAGATATCTATCTAAAACCTGACAACACACCATGTGTAGGATGACCAACATTCCATGTATTATCCCTTAGTGACATCACTAGGGTTTGGGAAATTATATGGGTGACACATCATGTATTCCTCCCTCTCACATCGTGTATTTCTTCCTCGGTAGGATAACTTGTGTGATAGATTACATGGGCTGGGAATCGTTGTATGAAACCATGGAAAAGTGTTAACCACATGTGATACATCTTATGTGGACCAACATTTTGTGTACCTATGTACATAAACATGAGGTATGAGTACACAGACATGACCACAAGATACAGCCCATATCCCAGTTTGACAGGACACGACTAGTATTCCACCTACACAACACGTTATACTACATAAGGTGGATCCATGTGTTGGACAGATACACGACCAGACATTGGATCAGGACCAAATGTTGTGTGGTTCACCTCACACGAGGTTTTCCCCTTGATCTATTTTGAGAGATCTTCAAACATTTGTATCTCTTTATTTCGAACTCAGATTCTGACCTATAGGTATCCTATCATGAGTGTTTTTCACATATAACATGATGTATCCATAAAACGAGGCTTTAAAGATATGATGTTAAATGATCTAGGTTTGGCACACACTGAGGTAGCACCCGATGATGATAGCTATCTCCCAGAATCTGCAAAGCATTCAGGGCGTAACCCTCCAGCAGGACTAGGTAGAGAATTACATATATACAGTATCAAGATTACTCTATAGGTAGGATGGGTAATGTAATTCCTCAATGATAGTACTAGAAATTTACCCTCCAACCAAGCAGGGAAGAAGAGTTCACCTGAAGACACATTTTTAAGAATTTACCCTCCTACTGGGCTGGATAGTGTAGTAACCCTGATGACAGAACCAAACATTTACACTCTAATAGGGCTGGGTAGTGGAGTCCCCCCAATGACTATCAAATTTGTTTTCTATCAAATATGTGTCATAGTGATGATATTTGGTTTTACATAGCTTTGGACTCACAAGGAAGAGGTACGATTTCTCCATTGAGATTCATTATTATGATTCGACCTAAAACTATGTGAGAAAGTTAGTATCGCCCAAATTAGACAGTATCAAGATGAGGTGATTGAGTCCCTTAGACTGATGTGTCCAGATCTGATGCATTAGGTGTCGGGCATCAAAGAGGGAATTATTTTGAATTTTTGGACACTCTTCTTCTTGTAATGAGCTTTGAAATAGAGATCACCTTACACTCTCCTTTAATATTCATTGATTGAGAACATATATATATATCCTTCTTTGGTAACCACTCCTTGGGTTTTGGTTACTCTCTTACTAGGAGACGTGAACACGTGTGGGGTATGCCATGTGTTTTCCATAGCTAGCTTCTGATGGTTGGATGAGTATACTCTCTTACTATATGTGTAGGAGAATTAATGATAATTTTATCCTCTCACCATTTTTATATTCTTAAATTTGGATGAGTTTAATTTCAGTCTCTTATTGGGTTGAGCTGTAATCTTTTATCGTACCTTGTTCTATCAACTACCTTCATCTTCAGTTGTACATATTACTACTCCCCCATCACCCCTTTCAGGTAATTATACTTGGTATATATATACTCACCCCAACATTGGATTTTCACATATGTTTTGTGTCTTTTGTAGATGAATGATAGGTTGACTATGACTTCATATGATCTTAGAGGTACTGGGTGTTGGGACCATGTATGGTGGTTGTAGCTTAGGATACTGGAGCTAGTCTCTCTCAGTTGTTCATAATTTTTCTGGTTTTTTAGGTTGGGAAACTTTCTTCTTGAGTGTGTGTTATTCCACTTTACTTTTCAATACACACTACCTTAATTTTGTATGGATTAATGGTTTATGCATGTTTGGTTTATTTTATAAAAGTGTTGTATTTTTTTTCTTGCCTCTAAAATTTTCCAATGAATTTATTGTTTGTGTGTGTAAATGTTCTTAAGAACTGGTTTCCATGATTTATTTATTCCTTCAGTTCTTGTCTCCACCCCCCATCCTATAGAGGCGGGCATAGGGTATTTGCGGCTCGAGGCTCATATTGGGTCGGGTCGTGACAATCTAAACACGCGATCCTTCACATGTAAAAAATATATAGTTTATACCCAAACATTATGATCATTATTATGAATAAAACCCATTATAAATCATGGATCATAGAGATAAATTGGTACAGAATAATACTACTCACTTTGTTAGTATTCGATGGAGGAATCCAAAATTTGATGAAGTTTTATGGGAACCTAGGGATGTGATGAAGCAGAGATATCCTCAGTTATTTTGATCAGAGTGATAAAATTTTGAAGTAGAAATTAATTTTAAGGGGTTTAGAATATAACAGGAAAATATTTTTTGTATATTTCCTTCGAAAAAACATGACATATTTGATATATTATTTACATGCAACCCCTGTTCTAAATGAACTCTTGATATAATATAACTTTATAACCTTTCCATTGGAAGGGAATGTTTGAAAACGATTAACCGAAATTATGAAATATATATGAATATAAATGTTTTTTGAAAATAAAATATTTTTTTTAAATCCTAATAAACGATCATTAAATTTTTATTTAAAATCATTTAATGAATAAAAGACCTATTTTTTAAAGAAATGTATTTTCATAAATATTATGTTTTTATATGTTAACAAAGTATATTGATCCCCATTGAAATATTATTTCAATTAAATACCATGTTAATTTATTTTAAAAAATAAATAATAACGGATACATTAGTTATATAATGGATAGGAATAGAGATATAATAATTAAAAGAAAAAATGATTTATTTTTAAGAAAATTATTTTTATATGTACAAAGTTATTTTTATAATAATAAATAAAATAAGTCAGTAATCACTAATGGTTTTAATTAAATATTTATATTGTATAATAACTCAAACATTTTAACAATAAATTTATTTTTTTACTAGGCAATGAAAGAAATAAAATTTTATTATATTCTTAAAAATTTATTTGTCTAAAAATGGGGTTTCATTGTGTTTCACATGATTATTTTGAAATTAATCTCTTCAATATATAAAATTAGAATTTGAAAAATGGGATTCCATTATTTAAATCATAATATAAAAATTTGGTAATGATTCCACATTAATTATTGGTCATAATTAATAGTAAAAATAATAAAAATGTGTTACCATGGTTATGGTAAAAATGGGTTTACTAGGGGTGTTACACCCTGAGATAAGAGAAATATTTCCCCATAAATGTGTATAATTATTATTTTATGAAGATATTTGTACCCTATCATATCCTTCAATTGTATACTTTTCTATTTATAATCGTTATACTTGATAAATACATTAATTATATTAAAATATTTTCCATAAATCCATGTGCATCATCTTCCTCACTTAAAAATGGGAACCTCCTCTCCAACCATATTTAAATTTTTTGAGCATTATATATTAGAAAATACCTACACTAATACCTTCCTAATTTCCTTAAATTTATCTTATGTGATGTGGTCTTATCCTAACATCAATTTTTTCAAGGCTTAAGGTGTAATAAAAAAAAGATCTTTTGAAGAAGAGGTATAAATGTTAACCGAGCTCTTTCAATTTTATTTCTTCTTCCATATCCTATAATCATATTTTGTTTATTATAATATGATGACTAAAGTATCGTTAATATATAATTATTTCAAAATATTTTCCACCCCTTTTACATCAAATGGGAAATGAAAGTATCGCTCATGCGTACATGTGGATTATCGCCTCCACTCAATAATATGATTTCATTTCCATCCCCGTCAAACATAGATGTTAATAAATGATGGATTTAATGAATATTTGTATATATATATATATATTATATTTATGATATAATTATAATTATATAATGATAAATTATTATTTAACTTTCTTTCCATCTTTTTCTTATAATATGAAAACAACGTAAATACATACATACAAACTATATTCTCCATAAATGATGTAATTCATTTTTATATATCTAAATTTTATAGATTGTTTTAAATATGAATATACTGTATAAAAATTATATTTATATCATTAATAAAATTATGTAAATTATCTAACCATGTTCAATGTACAAATACCAAAACTTCTGAATCGAAACTTACATGAAAAAGGAAACAATTTCTACCCAAGAACTACTATTTTAATAAAGAAATATAAATAAATGGGTGTTTAAGTATTGTAAGTGGATAATATATGATATAATAAGTATTTATTTTGTTCTTTTATTGAATAAAATAATTTTAAATTTAATATTTAGGAGTTTGTAGTTCTTACAAATCAATTTGGACTTGAGGTAAGGGTTTTATGTAACAATATCATTTTTATCGATATTTTTTATGATTAAATTTAAGATGATAAATTTATATAATAAATAAATAAAAAATATCATGAATTTTATTTTACATGTTTATCTATTTAGATTAAAGTTTCCATTTCATTTTCATCTATCTAAGTACTCAAAAGTTTGAAATAATATTTTTAATAAAAATGGAATTTTTTTCTATTCAGCCACATATATTTTTGTCCTTGAACATATTTCTTTAAAATGAATCCAATAATTTTTTTAATATAATGATGTGATTTTTTAAATTCATTATTAACTATGATATAATTTCTATTAAATGGTTATGAATGAATCTTCTTATCATTTTCTTATTGAGATACTTTTTACCAAAGTTGTGAATAAAATACACGTTTTAACATAAACCACATAAAAACATTTAATTTTATCATGAATACTATTTGATCGGAAGGTTTATAAAATGGATTTATGGTTCTTCTCAAATAATATATTTTCATTAATATTTTGTAAATTTATAGATTTTAAATAATTTATTTTAAAATTACAATGGTATTTTCTTCAACAAATTTCCCAATGATATTTTAAATAAAATTTTCACCCATACTAAAATCATTTGATATTATTTATGATTCACTAGGGATATGATTCAGTGATACTATCTAAATTGTTTCTCAAGATGTTTTTTGGTTATGATGAAGAAATATTGAAGAAACATTGTTTTTTTACATGGGATAATTTATGATGAATGATAAATGTTTGTCTGATCGTGAGGCATAAATACGAATACATTATAATTATGTGATAGGTGCGTAAATTATATACATATAATTAATTAGGTGAATATTAATTTTTTATGAGCTAAAAGGATACCTGGGATATTATCCCAACTCTAAAATACGGTACATTGGAGGTTATCCCAAGCCCAAAGAAGTTTGATAAGTGGTTAACCTAAGACTAACATGTGATGAAGGACCTGGTGGGTAGCCTTAAAATAAGATTTCTATGATAATTATTATAACACTAATTTATATCATTATCTTATACCAATGTTATTCTCTCATGGATCATGTTCATTTATTCCTCAATGATTTGTGTCTTATGAACTGCCGATATTTAAGACATGACTCATGATTCTGATATATAAATTTGTGGGTATGATATTCAATTTTTAGTCTCATGTTCTCATAATATTATTCTTATGTTATAATTGAGAATGATAATTCATTGATATCTCCCTTGTTTACCATTATTAAGAATCTGATATCACCCTTTATTATGTTTCCTTTTCCCTATATATGAAGAATTATTTTAAGTATAATATGTATTATAAGGGTGCAGGTTTCTAAGAACCTAGTAATAGATAATGTAGATCATTTATGCACTAGTTATTTTTGTATCCATGTTTCAAAATATACTGATCCTTTATGGTTCTATTATGGATCATAATTTTATATAATGAATATTTATCTAAAAATATTTAATATTTATGATTAAAATTTTTGGGTCTCCTCGGATATCATCTTTATCCATTATTTGATTGTTTACGATTATGATGATGAAATATTTATGAAACACATTTCACTTTCCATGGGTTAAGATACGATAAAATGAAAAATGGTTTCATGATCTTGTGGCATATATATGGATGGATTATGGTTATGTGTTTAGTGGGTCTGTTACAGCCACTAAATTCATTGGGTAAAGATTAATGTTTTATGAGATCAAATATGGTACACAAGATGTTATCCCATGGCCAAAACAGGGTACATGATAGGGTATCAGAAGCCCAATATAGGTACATCTGTGGTTTACCCAAGCATAACATGTCATGAATTTATCAAGAGGTATCGTTGACATAATTTTTCTATGAAAATTATTATGGTACACTTTTTATTCCACTCTCTAGGACTTGATATTATGATATCATTGGCCATGATATTGGATTATGATACGATTCATGTCTTATCATTTTATGAATACTTACATCATGAATATGAACTATGAATTGTTGGGTATTTATTTCAAATGATATGCTCAGGTTATAATACCAATATTATCATGAAATTAATATATATGATTTATTATTTATATCTCTTATGTTTACCTATCCTGGTATACTGATCACACCCTACCATATGGTTCCTTTACCCATGTTTTGAAGAAATGTTTTACGTAGGGTGTGTCTAAGAAGTGTTTTATGTGAGAAACAAATTGTGGAATATATTGAATATCTATAATGAGATAACAATATTATATATATATATTATTAAACGAAACTAAACACTTATATTTAGGTGGAATGTATTTCTATTATTATTGAATATTCATTTAAAATGATGAAATATTTTTAAATGTAGTGTTTGGGTCACCTCACTAGGTATCATAGTAAGGTTTACATATTTATGGATATTTGTATTAGAGATTTTTTTGGAAAACCTTAGGGATATATCAATTAATGGGATATATCCTAATGTTTTGGTAATGTTCATATTGTGTGGCATTCATAGTAAATAAATCCTTTTATATATACCAACAAGTAGATGTTTCTTTGTAACAGATACACCTAGGGGTGAAAATAGTAAAATGAGTGGATTAACCATTAACCTGATCATCACCGGTGCATGATGAGTGTTCCTATATATGTACAAATTTATAGAAACTCCCGAGGTATACTATTAGTTTAACTCAAATTTTAATTTTAAAATAATATGAAGTATTTTAAATGATAATGACCATAGAAACCCAAGGTTAATCCTAAGGTGTCATAGAATTAAATGAAAGTGTCATGATTTAGATATTCGAGGAAATATTTTGAATAATTATATAATATATCGCTATGAATATTGTTTCTCACAATATACTTTTTGGTTATATTCAATGGGTGAAACCATGATGGATCATGTTAATAGGGAATTTTATAGAAAATTCAATGACTGTCCTCCTGAAAAATTGAATTCTACCGGAGTTAAGATGTGTAATCTTTTTATTATGATTACGTATTTTTTGAATGTTGTGAATCATGTTGAGCTTCTAAAAACGAAAATTTTGGAAAAATATACCATTGAATCCTTCATGAGGAAAAATCCACCTTTTTTAGTGGGTCTGATGGTCCAATGATATACAAGAAATGGATTAGTACTACTGAAAATATATTTTCGATTCTATAGTTCTTGGGGCATGAAAATGTTATTTTTTCTATATTTCATTGGGAAGGGAAAGCACCACAACAGTGGAATTTTATCAAGATCATGAATTAATTGGATGAAATTGACTCTATTGAGTAAGATGAGTTTAGGAGGTTATTTTTCAATATGTTCTTTCCTTCTATTCATTTTATAAAAATGGTGAAGGAATTATTTGAGGTGAATCAGAAAGATGATGAATACATAGTACCTATGACGAACAATTTTCAAGTCCTTGAATGTTCACTTCTAGTATTATCATTGAACCTAAAACTAATATTAATCAATTATATATTGGAAAAAAAACAAGGCTTCAAAAGTTTTTATCCATAAGAGACATTGAACAGCTATTGAAGAAATTGTTCGATGTATTATCATGGTTGAAATAGTGATTATATTCACCCCAAAATTTTACGGTGTTGATAAGAAAAAAATGATAGAATTTAAATGAATTTTTAATAAGGAAAAATGTGGGTGTAAGAAGACTTTACTTCCTTTATGCTAGAAGTGCAGAAAGATATATGGAGTATACTGTCATCAAGGGAATAATAATTTTTTAACATTTTAAATGAAGGTCACCAGGAAATTTAATGCCAAAACAATGGAAAGGGGTTAACTAATTATGTGAATAGAGATAAAGCTCCATAGAATGTGCCACCCACACTCTAATCTTTCATGTGAAATGAGTATGTGAATTATGCTAGCTAGTGTGTGAATTGGAGTTGTAATGACAATGATCTATGTTAGTAACCTCTTAAGCCCATAGACAATGGGAACTCTCATGTGGTCACTATTTTTAATTTGGGTTATGAGAATTAATTGGTGAAAGGTAAAATTACCATCCAATATAGATTTTATAATGTATAATTCAATTATGGTTCTTCCCACACTTTTTTATCTAAAGAATCTACTAAGGGTCTCACAATACCACCTCAATGATTAGAATTTGAATAAGTAGTGAAAACATGTAATGGTATGAGGATCATTTATCAAGAGTATGATTATTATTTTATTGAATTTTTTGGGAATTTTCGTCCTAAAAATCATTGAAATTCTCTATTTCATTTGATTTTATGTGATTTTGGAAATATATTGACTATATTTATGTAGATATTATGTCAATTTACAAGGAAGGGTTGTCAAATTATATATTCTAAATGAACCTATGATTATTTAGGAATGTGAGAATGAATAATACCTTCTAATGGAAATTACATTTATATTATGGATCATGATTCATTTTCATAAAGTGTATTGGAAAAACCTTTTTGATGTTTTTATTTTGATAATATTTTAGATTTTTTTTGACAACAATCCTTTTTATAATAGAATATTTTTGTTATTCATGATCAGAACCAGTCCATCATAATGAGTTTTCATAAGGAATAAAAAATTTTATTAATGTTATTGAATCCAAAAAAATGTAGGAGAGAAAATTTTTATCCATGAGAATTTTATTTTACAAACACAGGTTTTTGGACGTAAGTTATTAGACTGAGAAACACCAGAAGAATAAGTGATCAGAAGATGAAGTTTTTCATCAGACACACCATCCATTTAAGTTCCATCAGTATAAAGTTCAATATCCCTTATATATGGTGTTTTTTTATAAATTCATAAGTTACTCAGTGATGGATTCATATTATTGATGAAGTTTTTGAATTAAGATAGTTATGTCAGGAGTTATAAATTTTTCATACATTCTATCCTTAAATTAAAAGATGATTTTCTAATCATGAAATTCTTAAAAATACTAAAAATTATCAGGATAAAATATTTTGAAGAAATAGAGAAATTTTATTTTTTATATCAGTTCTATAAACCTAGACGTAGAATATAAGATCAAGAATAATCGTACACAAAAGTTTTCATAACACATAATATGTAAAGCTGATGATGTTTGAAGAATTTTGATGTTTTTGAGGGGTTTCATCATCATATGAAGAACAACATAATGATAAATGTATCTTAATTATAATTCCATCATTAAGTGGTTATTAATAAAACAGTCTCTATGAAGTATAATCAATCCGAACAGAAATAGGTATTGATTTGTTAAATGAATTCCTTACACCATAACACATCTTATGTAGAGCATTAGAGTTATCAGAGTTTCTAATTATGATCCATAAAAGGCAAATCATAATGATTTGAGAAGGAAAATATAGTCATAATAATATAAGAAAAAAAGGTAGATCATAATGATTGTATAAATAAAGGATGATTTTAATGAGTTTAAAAAGAAATGAATATTGTAATAAGCTGATAAATAAAGGTGCATTGTAATGAGATGATAAAGAAACGAAGATCATGACGATCTTATAATAAATGGTAGATAGTAATGAGTAGAGGAAGCTGAAGTTGAGGAAGTTAGGTCAGACTGAAGAAAAATTAATTTGTTCAACAAATGCGACCTCGAAGAAATATTGAGAAGGTTTCAAGAAGCAAAAGATGAAATAGAAATCAATTGATTATTAGAGTTATGAAATTTGGGTAAGTAGGGAATGTTTTTCAGTTTCCCACTGTTTCTTTTCTGAGTCACTTATAAATAGAATCAAATGTCATTCATAATTTGTAATATTTCATGAGAGTGAAAAAGTTGGAGCACTGAGGAAGTTAAGTAATATTTCTTTCTAGATAATGATATCATAAGAAGATAAAATATTTATTGTTTTGTTTACCAAACTGAGGAAAAATAATATTTAAAGGATCAGATTGAGTTGATCAAACCTTGGATGATCAGACTAAGCATCTGAGCATATTTTGAGAAGTGTAGATTGAGAAAGGGATAATTATATTGAGTTGATCAGACTGATACCATCAGACCCATCCACATTATACTGAGAGAATATAACAGATCCAAATTGGACTGAGGATCTAGACTGATCATTTAGGGAGTAGTTTTAACAACATGTTTTTCACTTTTTTGGATCAATGTTTTTGTATGAAACTTTGTAAATTGATGGGAGACTGAATAATAATTCTTATCGTGAGATAGAATGTTTCTAATAGGAGTTAATAGAACCTTTATTCACTTATTCTAAATATCGAATTTATATAGACCCATGAGAGTGGCTATGGAAAGGAAATAGGATCTCAGAGTGCGGCTGAACCTTGTAAATCTTATGTTCTTTACATGATTTTCTACTTTTCTTGTGAATTAATATTTACTAAATATGATAAGAAAATTATTCTTAATAGGTTTTTCGATCCATTGAAACATAAATTGGAATTAGAGGAAAGGTTCCCTTTTTGAGTCTTTATCATGGATAATCTAAATTCTTTCAATAATTGAGGAATTACAACATTTGATTGAAAATTTTATTTTGAATGAAAAATAGGAAGATTCCTTATATTTTATCACTTAGATAGGATGTTTTTTATACTCCTAGAATAAAGTTAACACCTATTCAAAAGGATTCCCTGATGAATTGTGTTGATACGAGAAATATTGATGTTGATGGAAAATATAGAAATATTATCCTTATGTCCATATCATAAAATGTTTAAGTGATGGTGATGGGTCCCAAAACATATAATAGTATGCTGGAAATTCTGTAAATTATTTTCAAAGGGAATAGTCAAGTAATGGAAGGAAAGATACAAATATGGAATGGTAAGTATAAAGTCATAGGGATGAGAGATAAAGAAACTATTGATGAATACTTCACTATATTAAATTAAATTGTTTTCAATATTAAAGGATTAATTTATTTCCTTGAATATTTTAGAATTTGGAAACAACTTATGAGAAACTTTTCAGAACAATTTGATTATAAAATTTCCCATTAAAGGAAAGGATAATTTATATTGTGGTGAATTTCATTACTTTATTATTTCTCCTAAAATGAGGAGATATCCAATGTTAAAAAAGAATATAAAATAAGAAATGGATTTCAAATCCATGTGAAAAATGAATATAAAAGATTCTAAAATTTTTGATCCATATGACATTAAAGTTAAAGAGGGTGATGAGTTCAATGAAAAAATCATGTTTATTATATTAAAGAACTATCATTGTTGAAAATAAAAGTATGGTGGTAAAATTCTTATCAAATGTTTTGAGTGTAGTGGGATTATACACTTTTCTACGAATTGTCTCATGAAAAAAGTTAGAGATTATCAGGAGGGTTCAAATGAAAAACCTAGATGGAAAAAGAATAATAAAAGGTTAAAAGAAGAAAATTCATCCAAAAAATATAAGAATAATTTCATGAGAGACAAAATAAGTATGATGAGTAAGAAAGTTGAATCAGACTCAACTAAAAAAAATTCTTTAAAAGTTTAAAATTTATAAAAATTTAGAACCATTATTTGAAAAGTTGAGAAAATAGAAGACTCCTCAAATAGTGGAGACGGTGGTGAAGAAAAATATAGAGAGTATCAACATAGAACATAACTTTTTTTTTATTTATTGAGAAAAACAAAACTCTAAAGAAATAAATCAAAGTGAACAGAAATATTTTTATGATGTTTAGATAGGAAGAAAATATTTCCTCAAGTAGGAGTAAGAATACATTCACGAGATATTAAGTTATATACATAGAATAGTTGAATAGGGAATGATGGTTGAAGATCATAGTAAGAAGCTAAAAGCTAAGGAATAAAATGATATCAATTTTAAATTAAAATATCTTTCATAAAAAATTACCATGAGGAAGATAAATGAAAAAATTAGAAAAGATTCCAAAGAAAAAGAAAATACTTATAATATTTTTGAAGGAACTGAAATCAAGAATCATGTGATATACTACCCCACCAAAAATAATGTTTCATTTAATTTTATTAACATTTCATGTTCAGGAAAATGAATTGGGAAATATTGGGTTTAAAAAGGGTGTGAGAAACCTATTTCATCTACAAAATATGAAAACTCACTCAGGAGGAAAGATGGTACACATAAATATATAGTTAAAGTAAGAAGAATTCATCGACCTCAACAAAGTTTCAATGGAGAAAGATCTCACTTAAATTGAAAATCAAGGTTTGATAACTATTTTTGGTGTTTTGGAATATATGGGAATAAGGAATAAAATTTATGGAATAACTATCCACTTCTCGAAAGAACGTTTGATGAAAGTGAAATAAATAGTGGAAGGAATATGAGTAACTTTTCTAACCCACATGGAGTTAGAAACAAAAAATTTCAAGATGTTAGAAAATTTCCAAAAAAATTAAATTAAATGTATTTAAGAATTTTTTTTGGAAGATTTGATCAGGATTTTCATGATGTCGGTAACCATTCCGAATGATATATGACACTCCTTCTAGAAAAAATAATTTTTTTTGTAGAAAATAATGGGAATCTATAAAGAAGAAAATTGTTGAAAAATATTTATTTGTTGATACAAATTTGAAATCAATTAAAAGAAACAAACCAAGGTAACTTAAAATTTGTTGTTCTTCACATAAGAAAGATGATATTAAAATCTTGAAATATGTTGAAATTCATAATGGAGGATCATTTACCATTGGTAGTGATAGTTCCTTAAAAATCAGAAGAATCATAATGGATGAGATTGATGCAAAAAATTTGAAATCTTTGGATGATTTATTTTATAATGGGATAACATATAACTTTTATTGTGTAAGGTAAATTTTTGATGATAGAAAATAAGTGATATTTATAAAATATTCTTGTGTTATCAAAAGTGTGAATGAATTCAAAGTTATAACAAAAGGAGAAATAAGCAGTAGGAATATTTTTTTGGATTTTATAACTTTATAACTCATGTTATCTAAGTGTTGAAGACGAGAATAAGTTGTGGCACCAGATACATGGCCACATTGGGAAGAAAAACATTAACATAATTTTTAAATTTTATGTTACCAATTATTTTCCAAAACTTAAAAGAAGGGATGAAGATGTTTTTATTACTTTCTATAAAGGAAAGATGACTAAAAAAAGTCATGAGAGAGTTAATAATTAGTCTACTATACCTATTAAACATATTAATTATGATTTTTGTGGGAAGATGAGACATAAATAAACCAAAAGATATTTATACTTTATAACTTATATTGATGATTTCACTTGAATAAAAAACAACATTTTGTGAAACATAAATCCGATGATGTGGAAATTTTCAGGATTTTCAGAAAAGAAGTTGAGAATGAAATGCAGGCTTATATAAAGATGTTGAGTATATATAATGGTAATCAATTGAAAAGTAATACATTTTAAACTTACCTATGAATTTTTTATCAAACATCAATATATTCTCCCAATACTCCATAATAAAATGTATTATTTGAAATAAAAAATATATGTTTTGTAGAAATGGGAATAAGTGTGTTATCAGAATACAAAATATAAATGTTATATTAGAGAGAATATATTTGTACTACTGTACATGTTCAAAACAAATGATTTCTGATAACAAAAACAAACCTGACTTCTCATTAAATGTGGTATAAAAAACCCTTCATTTAAGTACTTCATTGTTTTTAGAATTCCATGCTTACATGAAAACAAAAATCCGGATATGGAAAAGTAAGATGAGAAAGGAGAGGAAAAAACATTTATTTGTTATTAACCCACTGGAATAAATTAAAAATGCTAGTAAAAAGGCTTAAAAAGTTTTGTGGACTCATATGATGTGAATGTAATTGAAATTAAAAAATCATTTATTTATTTTTTGAGAATGGTCAGGTGGATTAAATTATATATTTCCAACCATAGTGATTCAAAACATCCTTAACATGATTCGGGAGAATTGTGTGATGATGAATGTTCAGATGGGAAAAGAACATTGAAATTTTCTACCTCAAAATTTTTTTTTGGATTCTGAAAACATTATTGAAAATTATAAGGCTCCAGTTCAAACTATAAGAAAGTTGAGATTAGAAAATCTCACTTCACTTATATCAAAAGTTAAACTAGAATTTGTTTCACAATAAATTCAACACAAATAAATGATAGATTCTATTAATGAAGAGTTAGATCATATTGAGAGAAATGAAATATTGGAAATTGTGCCACGTAAGAAAAATGAAAATTTTACTAGAAAAAATTGGTTTTATAGAAAATAATTTAATAGATATTGGGACGTTTCAAGAAGAAAAGAAAGGCTTGTTTGTAAAGTCTATGCACAGTTGTAAGGTGTGAATTTTGAAAAAACATTTTCCCTATTTTCAAAATTAGAAACTATTATAATGTTTCTATTAGTGTCTTCGCATCAGAATTATAATGTTTATTAGATGGATATAAAGTCAGAACTTATAAATGGATAATTTAAATAAGGCTTTTATATTAAACAACATTGTGGGTTTGTATGAGATAATGATGAAAAGAAAGATTAGAAATTGAAGAAATATTTGTATGGTATGAAACCAGATCAACGTACGTGGTATTATAATATTGATTTTTTTGAGAATGTTGAATATTAATAAAGGAAAAGATGGTAGCAACTTATATTTGAAACATTTTGTATTCGGAACACTAATCATAATTATTTACATGAATGATATAATTATCACTGGGGATAGAGATGAGTTTTGTAAAAATAATTCAAAATAAATGAAGATGAATTTTTAAATTGCAAAATTTGGAGAATTAATTTTCATCCTTGGTATACAAGTTTAACAAAAATAAAAATACATTTTATTTTGTCAAGTAAATTTTTCCAGGAATGGATAAAAAAAATTTCCATAGAAGAATCCAAAAAAGTGTACACTTTAATATATGTGAGAAAAAAAGTTGATTAAAGATGACTCAAAAATATTGTGAATTACAAAGACTTTTAGAAGTTGAAAGGATGTCTACATTACCCTATAGGCTTTGGAACTAATATTTATTATGTTATGAATTTGTGAGCCATCTATCAATGTGATATGAAATAATCACATATGTTGTTAGAAAAGAAAATTATGATATATGTCTAAGGAAAAAATTCACATGGGTTATTATACAAAATAAATTTTGACATGATGTTTTATGGATATAATAATTCTTTTTGGGATGGAGATTATAATTATAGATAATCAACCTCAGGAATACCATTTTACTTGGGTTAACATTGTATGATTTAGAATGGTAAGAAACAAAGTTCAATAACTTTTAAGGACAATAGAATGAAAATATTGTGTAGCTACCCAGGCTTGTAGTTAAATGTAGTGGATGAAATTTCTACTAGAAGACTTTAAAGTGAAAGTTTCTAAACCATTTATGATACATTGTGATAATTTGAGTTCAATTGATCTTTCTAAAAATCATAACAATCATTCAATATAAAAAATTGATGTAAATTTTCTTTTTATAAAAGATAAAGTTTATTCTTGACATGTTATACTGGAATATATCTCAATAAATTATCAAATTGATGATATATTCACAAAAGAAATGTTGAAAGAGATATTTGTGGAATTGAGGCTAAACATTCATGTTTAGGCTCCTCCCATGAATTACTAAAACTCATAATAATGGAAACCCATCATGCTATGGATTATTTGGAAAAAGCGGGGGAAAAGTAACAACTTTTTACACTGTAAGAAGTTTTTACTTGTCATTCTTTTTATGAATATGAAGCATTGGTAATCATAAAATGGGGTGGAGAAAAAGAAATTTGAGAAAAGATAAAAGTGAGGGGATTATCTTAACATGGACACAAATTTTTATTATCACCAAGTGATGGAATTAATTTAAAAAACATTTTTTATCATGTAGTGTGGTGTCAGGACACCCTCTTTTGAGAAAGAATATGTTTTCATGAAAGTCAAAAAAACATGAGATGTATAAATAATTGAGTTTTTGAAAAAAAATATAAGTGTTGAGAATGTTTTTAACGAGTGTTGTCAATAAATAAATAGGGGGAGATTAATGAAACATTTTGTTGTTTTTTTATATATTTTTTGTTTTTGTGGGAAAGTAACCTTTTTGTAAAAAATGTTTGGTTTTTCAGGAAGGGAACCAGTCCATCATAATGAGTTTTCATTAGAATTATGAAATATAACAAATGATGATGAATCTAAACTAAAAGGGTGCGAACCGTTTTATCCATAAAAAATTTGTTTTCGAGAAATAGGCTTCCAGAAGTAGGTTTTCGGATTGATCAGCATCAGAAGCAAAAGTGATCAGAATGATAAATTTGTTGATCTAATACACCTTTGGTATCAGGTCCATTTGTATGATGTTCATGATCCAACAAGCATTGAGCTTTTAAACTGGTTATAGGCTTCCAAGTGAAGGAGTGTTATTGTTTCTAAATAATTTTTTAAAAAATATAGACAAGACGAGAGTTAGAAAGTTTTCATACTTTATATCCTTAATGGTCTAGGAAAACTTTACAATGAGAAGACTCTAGATGAGGATTCAGAGTAGGTGAATTCAAAATATAAGAAGATAATATATTTGGAAGAAAGATAATGTATAACATTTCCATCGGGGTCAACCTGTGGATGCATGTGAATACTAGCTGAACAACCATGCAAAGGTGGAGGACTGACATCACAATGTAGAAGCTGGGAGGAGTAGTTCCATGTAGTTAGAGTCTGTATGTTTTCTCTAAGACATACTGAAATTTTCATATCTAAGACTATGGGCCTTTTAAGGGTTCCAGCTCATCCCTTAAAAGGGGAACTATTAAAAATCAATAAAAAGAAGGCCTTCAGGCCATTCAGGTAAAGGGAAACTTTAATAGTTCTTTTTTTATCACTTTAAAAAGGGGTCTTTAAAAGCACTAAAAGACACTATTAAAGGATTATCATCACTTATTTATAATAATTTATAAAGGACCACCAATTTTTAACATTTTAAAAAAAATATATAAATGAGGAATTTATCATCACTCGTAAGAATGAACTGATAAATGGGGGTGGGTTATCGGCTCTTTTTAAGAAGCATTGATAAAGATCCCCCGTTATTACCACTTTTTAGTAATGCCGATAAGGGTATACTTTGAAAAGTATTATTTATTTAAAAATTATATATATATATATATATTGATATAAATATAATATATATTTTTTAAAATATGTTTTAGATATTATAAATAGACATTTTCACTTTATATATATAGATATTTCGTGAAAATGAGTTATAAAATAAAAAAATATTTTTTATTAATAATTTGATTTTCATTACTAAGTAATAGTAATTTAATATCAATTTAAATATAAAAAATCAAAAAATCAATAAAAGATCTTATATAAGTTGAAAACATAACTTGAACATGAAATGACCATAAACATTGATCGCGGTGTCTGTTTGATCTCTACCATGTATCTAATTGAATCTTTTGATGACAGATGCACCACTAGTGAAATAGTTAAAAAACTATCATGTTTTTAGGGCAAAAAGGCCCATCAGGTCTATAAAACTAGGTTTTTAGTTGGGGTGCCTCAATTTTTTAACATTGGATGGTATTTCAGCCTCATTTTAAGGGGTATTATTCCCTTTTATGATAAAGACTATTTATTCTCAGGTATTACATTCATTTTGATATAATGGTTATGAAATTTTATCATTTTTTAAAATAAAATTTCTTTATAATTAAATATATGCATATTTTTTATATATTTAATTTTAATCAATCACTCATATAAATACATATATCAACATATTTTTGTAAATTATTATATTCTAATATATGTAAATAAATACATATCCTAAAAAAGTATTTAAAACAATATCTTAACAAATTTAACATTATAGAAATATATTTATAATGTTTATAGAAATATATGTGTGTGTATTAATAGTCAGATATATATATTTATATTATATTATAGTATATGTAAATTAATATAATATATAATTTTTTTTAAATATATATAAATATATATACCACACAGATACATATATTTTATAAATGTATTTAAAAAATAATTATATAAATATATGAATAAAAAGTATATATTTAAATATATATATATATATATATATATAAACAAAAAAATTATTCAACAGACAACAAAGACACATGGTGTAGTGGTAAAGACATTCCATCTTCGAAAGAGAGGTGCATGGTTCAAATCCAAGCGGGCATGCATGATGCAGGAAATTCATAAAGCATTGATAAATGAGGTAACAGGGTGAAAAGCACTGATAAAGGTGGGGGAGAATTATTAAAGGTTTCATAGAAGGTCTGATAAAAAATTCAAGCTCATGGAGGTATGAAAGAATATAATTTTACCCACTTTAACAACATTCCCTTTATCAACGCTAAAAAATCCCTGTTAAAGTCCCCCTTTAACATTGCTAAAAAATGGTGTTAAAAGGTCCCTTTAAAAGAGATAAAAAAGTGACATTAAAGGACCATTTTAATATCACTTTTTAGTGATGATAAAGTCTTATGTATTTTAAATGAGCTCTAGTTTTTAGTGCAGTTTTTGCGCTGATAAAGGCATATTCTCGTGCTGTTAAATACCTATTTTATAGCAGTGATTTCATATTATATTATTAGTCTATTAATTATCTATAGTATAACCATTAATCATACCATGTTTAAAATTATAATCATGATATTTACCATTAGAAAATTGATATTAATAATGTTCATACATTCCACATTTGAAACATTCAACCGTAGATGATATCTTTGGAGACTGTTATTCTCATCCATTTCATTAACCAAAAATTTCATTTTTCCTCTAAAAAACATGTTTTGTATCCTTTTACACCCTCAAATCATCTTACCATTTCTTCTAAGACACCGAATTGGGTGCTTCTTCCCACATTCTCGGCATATAGAAAATTGAATCTTCTTTCCTCTATGGTCTCCATCACCCCAACTCTCAATATACCCTATCTTTTTATTCTTTGGTGAGTCTCTGAGTTGGTTAAGGTGAATGTTATTAATCATATGTCATGGTAACTAATTATGGATAATCATAAAATCCTTTACTCTATTTTTCAACCAATTTAGTTTCTCATCAAGTCATTATCTGTCACATTAAAAATTGATCCAGTTTCTTCTGATTCCCACTATTGACTAAAATAAAAAAGCATAGTGTGAGAAATAATAATCATATTCGGGAACCACATAATCACTAGAAATCCGTTATATGATGTATAAATAATTACACATTCTTTTTGTAAAATAATAAACCATAGGTTTATCCTATGACATTCATGGGAATTATATGAATCCTTCATGATTGTTCATAAGGATTTTATGAATTTCTAAAGAATATCCACTGGGAGTGTCAAACAATTTGTGTAGGAAGGCCCATTTTCATGCACCATGTGATGATAAATTTTAGCTTAATTCAATCCATAGGTACCTCTATACCATATCAACATCCACTTATAGTATCCATACAGGGATGTAATTTCATAGAAACCACTCGCTCAATCCTTTACCAAAATTCCAAGACATTTTCCTACAGTTTGGCTCATCCTTAAAATTATCATTAGACATGTCACTAAAAATAAACTTAGAAATATACTTAGGGATATCCTTAAAGATTTATCATCCTATTTTTCAATTTTTAACTAAACCATTCCTCTAATAATTAAAATGTTAACATAGCATTTTCATAAATGGATATTACATCGTGTTATTTTACTATTCAATACATTACACAAACACATGGCTAAAGACCATAAAGGTATAGTGCCTTTGAATACTATACAATGTTTTTTTATTAACTGAAAAATCAACAATATATCCCATAAATATATTCACCATTAGTAATCTTCTCAAAATTACCCTACTAAAAACCTTTCATCATAACCTGTGGAAAGGAAGCATAAGAAAGGGTGAGCCCATATGCACAATAAGGGTATTAAAGTGAGGTATGAATGATCAAATAAGTAATTCATGAAAATAAGATTTCAAGAACATGATTATAATATATAAAAACAATAACCATCATATCAAATAACATGAAAAAATTCATTGCATAGAGATTGGAAGTTCATAATACACAAATAATAAGGAAATCAAAGAACATAATCTATGAGAGGATAACCCTGGTATAATACATAGAATTGTGGCATATATATAAGCATATAAAATCACTTCCAATATAGTCAATACTAACTTCCAAACCTATCATAGTTGAATAGGTTCACTCCCAAACTATCATAGTAGTCAAGGTTCACTCCCAAGACCATCAAAACAGATACTAAACCAAGTTCAATAATTATTTCGATCTTGTCTATTTCATGAGATATAAATCATTACCAATCAATTATAATATTTAGTAGTCTCCACCCATAACAGAATGAAAATAAAAATAATTTTTTCTATAGGATCATGACACATAACTCATATCATAACCAAAGAAATTAAATGTGTTTCCTAATAATTTCATCATATTATAACTTGTGGAAAAGTTAGAGGTTTCATAATAATTTCATCATTTTATCATATCATAACCAATGAAAAGAAGGGAGTTTCATATATATTTATTCATGGTATGAACCATGGAAGAGAAATAGGTTTTATAAAAAGCATTCCATCATAATCATAAACCATTTATAGAATTAATATCAATTGTATATTTGGATTATATCCCTTGTAAGGAATATGTATCATCAATGGATATCATCTTAATGAAAACTGGTTTTGAAAATAGTCATGGAAACTTTCTTGAGGGAAATATATATTTTTTCAAATCAAATTTTAAAACTAACATATCATAAAACATTTTTTAAATACATTTCATTGAGATTAATCTTTGAAACTTATAAATGAAGCTTCACAAATCATTTAAAACAATTGTTGATAAAAATATCATTTATACTTGAAAAATAGTTTTTTGAACATAAAAAATATTGAAAATAATTTCTTTAAAATAAATATGAAAAATTATAAAGAAGTATTTAAAAATAATTTAAAACATATCATCAAGAAAATATCCTTTCCGCATTGAAAACACATTTTAAATAATACTCTTTTTAAAAAAAATTATGTCATTTTATAATAACTATGAAAAATTATAAATGATTATTTAAAAATTATTTAAAACATTTCATGAGGAAAATATAATTTAAATTTTCATAAAAACTTTTTAAAACATAAAACATTTTGAAAAATATTTTCTTTGAAAATAACCTTAAAACATATAATAGAATCTTCAAAAAAATAATGGTCATGAAAGTGGGAATTTTTTTTCTTGTTATACTAGGTGAAATAAATATTCCTTTCAAAATTTCAATAAAATTTTATTTGGAATTTATTGGATAATGTAATGAAGATTCCATTAATTTTTTTTGTAAAAATATGAATTTAATAAATAATGTTAATAATTAAAAAAACATATTCGAAAATTTTTTAAGAAAGCATTTTTTTGTAAGAAAAAGGGTTTTCGACTAAGGAGATAAATATATAGGTTTTCTCATAAAATATTTCATTGAACTATTGAGTAAATAAATAGAGGAAATTGAATGAAAATATTTATTCTCATTTCATAAAAATTTGATAAAATATTCATCAATTTCTTCAGTTTTAGATCATATAATTTCATCATTGGAAGCGTAGCCATAAATTATCCTAATAAATGATAATATTGTGACATACAAATCCTACCACATTAGTAACATGGAATAATAAGACCCATTAAATTATAATTTTAATTGAAACATTTCATATCATGAGAATAAAAAAATTCATTATTTTACATGTAAAATGGGTTGTATATACACCTCATAAAAGAAAATAGGTGCATAACATAACATATTTCTCAAAGAATGAAAATTGAGATAACTATCTCACACCACTTTGATAAATTTTGAACTGTAAACCACATAAAATAGAAATAATAAAATGGATATATAAAAAACATAATTTTTAGGATGAAAATCATAAAATACATTAATGGGTAATATATACACTGCATAAAAGAAATAGATTGTGAATATGACATTTTTCTTATAAAAACTAAAAATGAGACGAGAATACATTAACCTAAATATAGACTTCCTTTGTACATGTTAAAACCTAATGTATGATAAAAATAAGTTTATTATAAATTCCATAAAATGACACTTTATATATTATAAAATATATGATTTTTATGATAAATTTTTACCTATTTGTTAACAATTCCATGTTAATGTCCAGTTTCGGGCAATAACTAGTTTGTTTTTTGGGTACTTTTTTTAATTTTGGTCCTCTTTAATTTATTATTATCCCATAATATTTAGATTGTTAAAAATTAAATAAATATCATATATATTCAGAATATATATTTTTGTAGTAAAATATAAGATTTAGAGATATAAAATTAAATACACTGTTCATAGAGATGGTAGGTAGTACGTACGTACTCATGAAAGTTGTTCCCATTTTCCAAAAAGATTTAAGGAAAGAAAGGGGAATAATATATTACCATTACATAATAATTTTTATTCCATATATTTCAAATATTTCCATTAAATCCATATTTATTACCTTCCATGTAAATCATGAATGAATAACATTGCTTTGCAAGGCAGTAGTGTGCATTATATATTAACTATGTTATCATATTCCAAAAAATGAAAAAAGAACATGTGATATAAATATTATCGAAGAATAATAATATCATAAATATGATATATAAGAAATAAAAAAATCATTATATACAACTGCGATCGGTTATGATCGAAAATGAATAACATTAGTTCATGAGGTGTTTGTCCACCAGACACACAATTGATTATTTGGTAACCCATTTGATAGAAGATGAGAAATATTTTGGTTATTACTTTAAAATAAGAAAATATAGTTAAATTTAAGAGATTTAATTTATTATATCAGCATGTTTAAATAATAATTGAAGGAGGTGGAGGATGAAATAGAACAAGACGCTTGATTTGAGATACTACATCTTCTTTAGAAAACCAATTTTGGTTATCACCAAAAGGATTGTTAGGTTTTATTTATAACCAAAATAAGGCTTCTATGATGGGAGGAGGGATGTAGATTAATTATTTGGGTAGTTATTGGCTGATCCAACTTTTTTTGAAAGTGTTAAGAGGAGAGGAGAGGGGGAGGCTTTTTATAAATGAGGTGTGTGGCATTCTTGTAAATTATTAAAAGAAAAAGGTGTACCCACATTTTTTGAATTCTAAAAGACTCCAAAAGTGTATATTATAGAACATATAAGATATAATGTAAAAATATTTCAAATAAATGTTTTTTGGAAAATTTTTGGGTTATTTTTATCCTTTATCATTTTAGTTTAACCTCCATGGTAAACCCATTTTTACATTAACCATGGTAAATATGTTTTACTATTTTTACTATTAATTATGGTCAAAAAATAAATTTAACTTATTATATAATATAAATTATTATTATTATAAAAATTGAATCCATTTTTACAAATTAAAATCATATAAGTGTCTAAATTTAATTCGAATATTAATCCAACAGGCGTGATGACAAAGTGGGTTTTCATCGAGAAATTGTTACCAATATTAAAAAATCATTATATCAAAATCGAATATGAAAATTATTTTAATGACCTAAATTTGATTAATTGATATATAATGCATGTAATTTTACTTTTATACCCATTTTAAAACAAAAATGAACCTTATAAATTCTTTAAATGCAAAAAACGTTTTTAATAAAGACTGATATTTTTAACTTTTTATTGAAAATTTTTTATCGTCAGAAAGTCCCAAAAATCATCCCTAAGAAAATTTTGATATTAATAATTCAAAAAAATGATTATTTTGTCAAATGTTTCTCTAAACATTTCAAATATTAATTTTAAAATTGGAGTGAAAAGGTAAACAAAGCTATTATTAGGAAAAAATATTGTTTTAAGCGTAAAATTGTATAATTCTTAACTATTATCTAGAAAACACATATGATGAATGTTAAAAATTTACATGAATTTATAATATATATAGTTAATTAAAATAATTCACCAAAAGGTGTTTTCTTAAATTTTGTAGTTAAAACACTTATCTGTTCATAAATATAATTTTTTAGAAAATATGTCATTTATTTACAAATTGTTTTTATTTTCTTTTATAATTAATTGATCACCAAATAAATAATTTTACATAAATTTTTAGACCATATATTTTAATAATTTAGTTAGTCCTATTCATATCCTCTATTAAAATATCTAGGAGATAACTATTATATAAAATAATAATATTCCAATTGCATGTTATGTTTCATTTAAACTAAGTGTTGAGTGTATCAAAAGTTACACTTTGTGTTGTATGTAATGAAATATAAAATTAGGGTTTCATGTAACTCTTGATAAACCCAATTTTTCATGTAACAAAAGATAAAATCAGTCTTCTGTGTAATAAAAATATAAAAAAGTTAATTTTTTTGAAAAAAAATCTCAGGGTGTTACATTGATTATGATGGAATGATAAGGTTAAATAATAGAGTTCATATATAAAAAATATAATTATTAAAAAAGGATCTATTGGTTTAATCTCATATTTTATCATTTTCTATTCACCATTGAAATATGAAGATGTATAAAGCTCTGAAATAGTATTTCTAGTGGGATAAAATAAAAAAAGATATTGTAGTGTATGTATTTTGAGATATGGGTTTTTAGTGAGTTATTTCCATGAGAAATAATTCCTTGGGGTTGTTTCAATCATTACCCATACTAGATGTATTATGGGAAAAACTCACTGTGAATTTTGTCATTAGACTCCCCAAAACATTTAAAGGCTATAATGTTATCTGTCTTACAGTCGATCACCTTAGAAATTCAGAACATTTCATATCTATCAAAGAATATTTCTCTCTTGATCAATTTTTGAGGGTATACATTAATAAACAAGTAAGGATTCATGGATCACCACATTTTATTGTATATGATCATGATATGAGGTTTACCTAGAAATACTGGAGAAGTCATCTGAAAGCTCTGGATATATAGTTTTTTTCTAGTACTGCTAATCATCCTCATACTTATGGTTAGTTTAAGAGAACCATTAAAACCATGGAGGATATTGTAAGATATGTTTCTCTATATTTCAAAGGTGATTCTTCTCAACACCTTCTTCTTATTTAATTCTCTTATAATACTAAATTTTTTTAGATCATTGAAATTGATCCCTATAGATCCATCCTTGGAAGGAAGTGAAAAATTATAATGTATTGGGATGATGTTGGAAAAAAATCTATTGGGACCTAGCCTAGATAAGGAAATGGAAGAGAAGGTTGGATCCATTCAGAATCACATAAATTCATCAAAGAGTACAAAAAATGAGTTATGTTGGCAATCATCAACATGATATGGAATTTATTGTCAATGATAAGTTATTACTAATAATTTATTAATAGAATATGATTATAAGATTCATAATGAATGGAAAACCAGACCCATGGTATATTGGACCCTTATAGATTCTTGATCAATTAGGAATGATATATAATCTCTTATCACTTCCATTGAACATCTCTCAAGTTCCAAATTTATTCCATTTATCTCTTTTGAGGATGTATTTTTGAGAGATTATTTTTAACTTGTATGACATTAAAATATTTCTAAATATATTTCCAAAGTTAGGCACTAATACGATGTGCGATTCAGAGACCCAATGTTCTCAGAATTAAGTTTATAAAAATAATTTATATTCTTTATATTGAGTATGCACGATTAATTAAAGAAAAACAATATTACACTTAAATGTTTTATTTGAAGAAAATATGAGACCATAGTTGGGTTTGGAACACATTGTTTTCCTTAGGCATGACTGAAAATAAATTAGTGTGGGATGTTTGGATCCCTCACTCGTTGGTGGTATGTTTATTTGGATTAATTAATTAATGAATTAATTCCACCTAACCTATTATAGTGCTATAAAAATGTGGTTTGGGAGGATTCTCCAGGGTAGGATCATAATTCTCCCACCATTGGTGAAACTCTTCTCCTCCTCTAGTGAATCTCTCCTGTGAAAGAAAAACCTTTGGATCAAGGTGAATTGAAGTGCCACAAACACAAAGGCTTATTTTAATTATTCTGTGGGAATTTTATTCATTGAATATCGATCCAAAATTGAGGTAGGACTCATTATTTGTGTTTTTTCTCCCATATAATTAAATGATTTATTATATATCTATTCTTCCTTAGATCCGAAACTTTGAAAACCTTTTCCTATTCCTAGGTATGGAAATTTAATTAATTTATTATTTTTTTATCTAACCTCGATGCCTCATTCTTGATCACCAACCTAGAGTCCTTATATTGTGATATTTAAATATTTTTTCATGTACTTTTCTAACATGTTATTCATCTCCTTCACTATTTTAATCTCTATGGTCTGAATCAACATTTTCACGAGGCACTGAGCCCAATCAAGCCCCCAAATTAGGTAGGGTTTTGCGAGAAGAGTTTGGATCGATGAAGCATATGTGTATCTGGGAGGATTGAGAGCCTTGGTAGATCTATTTGATCAAAAAATCCTTATGAATCAATCGTGGAAGATCCAGGATGTACAATGGCATATGAGAACACAAAACTAGATCAAAGATTAGTTTCTAGCCACCACAGGATTGTAAATGGTAGATCCAAACTAGATACAAAGTTCATGGGTTGATCGAAGGTGAGATCTATGGAAAAACAAGACAAAATATCCAAATATATTGCGTGGTACTGGATATGTATATCTTTCAAAAACCCGACTACATGTTGTGTGTAGGATGAAAAACACGACGTGTAGTCCTCCTCAACAGTGGTTCTATGGTTTGTAAAATCATAAGGATGGCATGATGTTTATACCTCCCTCACATTCCATGTATTCCTTGGCCGGATGGATAACACATGTGATGGGTCCCACGAGTGGGGGATCTGTGTAAGAAAATATGGACAAGGTTTGGCCAACCAAGTGGAATCCCATGTGGATCTACATATATTGTATTGAAATAAAAATTCATGGGGTATGAGTACACATACATATCCACAAGACACAAAACCAGCTTCAGTTAGTTAGGACACAATGTGTAGTCCACCTACATGATATGTTCAACTACATGGGGTGAAGCCCTATGCTAGATAGGGACACGACCAGATTATGGAGTAGGACCATGCATTGAGTGTGTCCCCTCACATGTTGTGTTCTCCTTGAGATCTTCTGAGTGATCCTCAAACGTCTCTACCTCCTTTTTTAGAACTCTTATTTTGTCCCGTGAGTAGCTTATCTTGAATTTTTATACATATAAAGTGATATTTCTCTAAGGAGATGAAGTAGAGATAAAATGTGAAATGTTTCGGGTTTGTAACGCACTGAGGTGATACCTGATGAAGAAAAATATAATCCAGAATCCCCAGAGCATTACATTCATAACCGTCCAGTATGACTAGGTGGTGGAGTTCCACAAAGATAGTATCAACCTTATCCTACAACTTGACTAGTCAATGGCATTCCCAGATGAAAGTACCATGTGTTTACCCTCTAGTATTTCTAGGAAGTAAAGATCCCCTGGAGACACCTTTCTGTGCATTTATCATTTAGTGAATCTAGTCAGTAGATCCCCTGATGATTATTATAGAATATTTCTCCTAAAATTGTGTCATAGTGATGATATTTTGTTTTAATTATCTTCAGACACACGAGGAAAGGAGAGTCTTTCCCCACCAAGACGTGTTCTTGTGAATCTACCAAAAACCGTGCAGGCAATTCAGTTCCGCCTAAAGTAGATTGTATTATGGTGCAGTGATTGAGTCCCATAGAATTATTATTTTCATGTATGACACATGAGATGTTGCATATCGTATATAAATTTTTTTTAGAACTATTGGCTGCACTTATTATTGGGATGAGCTATGAGATGGAGATCCCACCACTCTCTTTTTTGGGAATCTTTTAGTCAGAATATATATATATCCTTCTTCATTAACCACTCATTGGTTTTTAGTTAGTCTTTTTCCAAGAGAGGTGAAGATGTGAAGGGTATTCCATGGGCTTTCCTTTTCAATCATATCATGGTTGGATGAGTCTACTCTCCAGCTATTGGTAGGTAAGACTCGATGAGAAGTTCATATTCTCATTGTGTCGAGATCCTTGTATTTTGACAGGTTTACCTTCACTCTCTTGTTTGGTTGAGAATTACCCTTCCACTATACCTTGTTCTATCTATTTCATTCCTCTTTAATTGTATCCCTCAATACTCTCCCTTCTCCCTTTAAAGTAATTCTAATGGGTATTTGTATACTCACCCATGCAAGGGATTTTCCTTCATGTGTCATATCATTTGTAGATGATGGACAGGTTGAATATGACTTCAAAAAAGGTTAAAGGTATTGGGTGCCAGGACCACATACGGTGGTTGTTGCTTGGTATACATGAGTTGGGATCTATCAGTTGTTTACTTTTTTTCTAGTTTCATTCGGTTTGGGACACATTTTTGTTGGACATGTATTTTCCCCTTTACTTTTCAGTATACACTACCGTACTTTTGTACTATCCAATGGTTCATGAATGTTTGGTTTATTTTATATAAATTTCTCAACTTTTATTCTTTACCTTTGTAATTTTTCATGATTTGGTTGTGTGCATGTATAATGGTTCTTAGGAATTGTCCTCCGGGATTTATTTTTACCTTCAGTGCTTGTCACCATCCCCTGGACTATGGTGGCGGACTTGGGGGTAGTTGTGCCTTGATACCCAGATTGGGTCAGGTCTTGAAAGATTGGTATTAGAGAATGTTAATTCCTTGGGATATTGTTCAGATATTTACCCTTATGAGGAATGTTTGGTTTTAGGGAAACATATTCAATGTTTTTAGAGTGTAGATCTCAAGCTAGAGAGTCCAATCATGGTCAGTGCGGCGTATCTATCCATTCACTAGGACATCGAATAACTTTTTGTCTACTCAGTATGCCAATATATCTGTTTCATGGATAAATGTTTCATGTATTATATATGATAGAGTATCTAAATGTCCTTATTGAGTTATTTCCCTATTTTTGTTCATATATATGTGTCTGTGTGTGTGTGTGTGTGCTCATTTGACTATGTCACTCCTCTATAATTTTTAGGATGCCTCCATGATGAAATCCAACCAAGATACTAACTCTATTTCATGATGATGACCCTATGAGTGACCAAACCGCAGTTCAGGGTCCATCTTATGACCCCCATCTTCTAGGTGGATAGGTAGCAACACCTCCACCTATTGAGAAGCATATTATTCTAGCAGAAAAGGATGAGGACATGTGCAGGCTGAGCACACTTGGTGAATTCCCCTATTGGAGAGTGCTGGGGTTCTATGGTGAGCCCAATCCTAAGGCAATAAATAATTTACTAGAGTTAGTGATCCATGTAATCAGGATTATTTGGGCCCTAAAGTATCAGATGGTGGCTTTGAAAGCCAACATTTTCCATGAAGTAACAGAGTGTTAATATAGATTAGTTACATAGATGAAAGATGAGGTGACACTCTCATGGGATAACTTCCAGTAGCTATTCTATGAGGATTACTACCCCTCTTGCTGATGTTCAGTTTGAATCCAGAAGATTTTAGAGATTCAACAGGGAGGGATGATAGTGGCTGAGTAGGCAGTTATGTTCATGGACCTTACAATGTACTCTCTCAACATGATTTGTGATAGCTACTTCTGAGCATGGATGTTTTAGCATGGACTCCAAAAAGAGATCTTAGTTTACATAGTGAACTTTTGCATCCTTACCTATGTCGGGGTGTTAGAGTGAGAACTAGTAATAGAGATTTTTCTATCATATGGTCATTGGGTAGTTGGAAATGTTATAGGGAATAATTGGGTGTAGTCATCAACAGTAGTTGGAAGCTTCCATAGATCTCAGAACATGGAGGTGCTTTACTTGTGATGGGATAGGTCACATGGCACAAGACTGCCTAACTATATGTGCTGAGTAGCCTAGGTAGATAGCTGAAGGACTGCCATAGCAGAGACAACACCATGATCAGGGACGCCTAGGTGGGGAAAGGGTGGTCCCATGGGAGGAAAAGTTGGCAGAGGATAATGGGGAAATATAGGTAGAGGACATCGCTATAATATCTGTCCACCACCACCACCAAGCGGATCATGTTAGGCTCATTGAGCTAGTGGTCAGGGCCACGGACAACTACAAGATTTGGACATCTATGATCATGTAGTGTGTGATATGATTAGAGGTATTATTTGTGTATATTATAAAATTTCCTCAGTATTATTAGACATAAGATCAAACCATTATTTAATCTCTCAACTCCAGTTTGAGTTCTAAAATTCCTAGTAGAGATGCTATAACAACATTGTTCTCTCAAGGTTACTAAAGGAAACAATTCCCTTGAATAATTCATCTTCCAGTAGTGTGAGATATTGCTTGGTGGATATCGGTTCACATGGGATATTTTTTTCAACACAATGGAAAGCTATAAATTCATCATGGGGACAGATTAAATTTCCATGGTTTGAGCCCCGATTGGCTATCACTACCTACATGTTAGATGCCTTCACGCTGATGAGATGAGATTTTCCATTTCTAGGGAGAGAGATATCATGACAGGACATGCTAATGCTAAGAGAAAAAGTTTTTATCCTATCACCCATCAGTTGGTGAGTCTAAGAATTAGAAAAATGGACTCTTCAAACATCTATGTTTCTTCAGTTGTGGAGGATTATATAGATTTCTTCCCTGAAGATGTTTTGAGACTACCTCAAAGGAAAAATATTGATTTTTTCATAGACTTGCATCCTAGGAGGACATTGATATCTTCTACGTCATGTCATATTGATCTTACTGAGCTCTATGAGCTACAATTACTATTGCATGACTATTGCAAGAAGTGTTTCATTAGACCTATTATGTCTACCTGGGTGGCTCCAGTTATTTTTTTGTGAAAAAGAAATGTAGGAGATTACGATTTGGGGGGAATTATCGTCACATGAACCAAAACACGATAAAAAATATACCCCTTTAGTAGGATTAATGACCTTTTTTGATCAGTTTTGATGTGTGAGATGGCTCTACAAGATTTATATTAGGTCCTTATACCACCATTTTAGGGTTTTTGACTATGATGTTCTAAAGTTAGCATTCTGATGTCACTATAGGAACTACAAGTTCTTAGTGATACCCTTTGGTGTGAAAAATTCCCCCTCTGTCCTTATTGATTTTATATCCCAATTTTTTCATCCATATTTTAACTAGTTTTTTGTTTATTCTATGATTACATATTTTTCTACTCTTCAACAAAAGATGAGCATACAAAGAACTTTAGGATGGTCTTAGACATACTCTAAGAGCACTAGCTTTTTGGAAATCACTTGAATTTCTAGTTAGGGATTCATGAGATTCAATTTCTGGGTAATTTCAATTCTGAACAAGGTTAATATATTGATACATAAAATATCTATGTAGTTATTTCTTGGGAACCACTCAAAAATGTGTCGAAGGTGCATATATTTATTTGTATGGTGTGGTGCTACTGGAGGTTTGTGGAAGACTTCTCTAGAATCAGATTCCCTTTGACTTCCTTGATTTAGAAGGTACAAACATTTACCTATTATGATCCATGCTAGAGGGAAATTGAGGTGTTTATGCAGAGGCTGACATGTTCTACGGTGTTGATACTACCAGAGGATGGTGTTGAGTTTTTAGTGTGTTGTGATGACTCAGGAGTTGGTCTTGGTTACATGTTGATGAAACCTTAGGTAGTCATTGCATATGGGTCAAGGTAGTTAATACCGCACAAGACTAACTTTGAAAATCATGACCTAGAGTTATCATCATTAGTTTTCTCCCTAAGTATGTGAATACACTACATTTCAGGAGAGCACATTGTAGTTTACTCAGACCACTAGAGTCTCATGAACATATTCACTCAGTAAAACCTGAATATGAGTCATCAACACTGCTTAGAGTTCCTAGAGGGATACAGCTTTGACATAGTCTATACTATAAGAAATGGAACCTTTGTAGAAGATTCCATGTGTAAGAACTTCCAATCTCACTTAGTGCTGGATGATTTAGAGCAGTTAGCTTCCCTATGACTGACCGTACTAAAGCAGGAGGGTAAATTTTTTTTACAGTCGATGATGTTGACTCTTTTTCTCCTTGATCATTTGATAGATACCTAGAAGGGATAAATTTATTGTGAGGTTCTCCATGATTAGATATCCCTAGGATACATACTAGAAGCACATTTTGAAGGAGGGAATCAAGAGATATTTCTCCATAGAAAAACAGGGGTTCTAGTCATAATGAAGGAGAAGGTTATAGGGGAATACCACAATCCCCCATAGCATTACATCCCAGTGTGGGAAATATGTAAAAATATCTTTAGAAATAGTTTTGGTGGTCTGAAAAGACATGATGTGTAGATGTGTTCGTCTCTTGGAACCTCACATGTTAGCAAGTGAAGGTTGAGCACCATGTTCTGGTTGTTCTATTACTGACCCTTGAGATTCTAAAGTGGAAATGAGATTACATATATATAGACTTTATCATAGAGATTATACACACAATTAAGGGCCTTGACACCATCTGGGTGATATTAAATAGACTCATGATGTTTTCACACATCCTTTCTATCAGAAAAAAGAGTTAAGTGGAGTGTTTAGGGAAGTTGTACGTATACGATATTGTACACCTTCACGGGATACTATTTATGATTTTCTCCAATAGTGACATTCAGTTTACATCATGATGGCTGAGAGGTCCCTAGAAGGAATTCAAGACCTAGTTTTGGATGAGTACAAATTTTCACCCCATACTGATTGGAAGACCGAGCACACTATCCAGGTGCTCGAGGATACACTAAGAAATTGTATGTTAGACTTCAATCAGAGCTATGAAGATCATCATCCCTTGGTAGTTTTTTTAACAACAAGAATTACCACTCTACCATCAGCATGAACCTTTTTAGGATATATATAGGTGACCCTTTTGGTCACCCTAATACTGGATGGAAATTGGAGAGTCATCTCTTATGGGCCTAGAGTTGATGCCAATGATAATTAAGAATGTGTAGACCATCAGGGAGAAGACGAGGATGGACCAAAGAAGATATAAATCCTATACAGACCACTATCCTAGTTCCTTGGAGTTTGAGTAGGGATACCAAGTTTTCTTCAGAGTCTCCCCATGACATTGAATGTGTTGGTTATGATAGAGAGAAAAGCTATCCCCAAGGTTCATCGAGACATTCAAGATCTTGTAGAGGGTTGGTGAGGTTTCTTACGTCCTTGCTATACCCCCAGAGTTAGAGCGTGTTCTCGACATCTTCCACTTGTCGCAGTAGAGTAGATTCTTTCATGACACCACACATGTCATTGACTGGGGAGAGATGAAAATCAAGGATAGAGACACCTCTTCAAATCAGCTTGGGGAGATCGAGGAATGGTAGGAGAAAATCCTATGAGGATGGAACATCCATTTGATTCACATGTTGTTGTAGTATGGAAATGTATTGGAGAGTTCATGGGAGTTGGAGAGCTAGATGTGATCTCAGTATCCCAAGTTTTTTTCCTAGTTTTTATTTTTATGGTTGAAAATATTAATGTAATGAATAATTTATAGACCCAAGATTTATATTATAAGACTTTGAAATATTTCTAAATATATTTCTAGAGATAGGCATAGAGAATACATGTGATTCTGAGTCCTGGTGAGCAATAAATTAATTTTATAAAAATATTAAATATATTTTATATTTCGTGAATGTAGTTAATTAATGAAAAATGGGATAAATCTTAAATGGTTGATCAGATTGGAAATCTGATACCCGGGTTTGATCCTAAATGTGTGTTTTCCCAAGATATAACATACAATAAGTTATCAAGAGATGTTTGGATCCATTACTCATTAGAGGTATGTTTAAGTGGATTAATTAATTAATTAATTAATTAATTACACATAACCTAGTAAAGTTATATAAATGTGTGTTTAGGGAGAATTTTATACGGTTGGTTCATAATTCTCATACTATCACATATGTTTTTCTCCTCTTTATAATCTCAAAGAAGAATGAAAAGCCTCTGTATCAAAGATGATCAAATCACAAAAAATACAGTGGCTTCTCCTAATCATCATGTGGGAACATTCTTCACCAACGAATTATCCAAAAAAAGGTATGAATCATTATTTTATATTTTAATCTTATAATTAAATGATTGAGTATATTTTTATTCTTCCTTTTATCTACACCATTGATAAAATTTTCATGTTCTAGGTTATCGAAATTTAAATAATTTCCAATTTTTTCATCTAACACCCATGCCCTGTTCTTGACCACCAGCCAAGAACAATTGGTTGTTGATGTTTAAATATTTTTTCTTTTGCTATTCTCCCCCATTATTTGCATTCTTCACCATTTGGATCCCTACCATTCCGACTAGACATTACTGGGTGGCACTGAGCCTGATCACCCCCCCCAAATTCGGTACAGTTTTGTGACCATAATTCAGATTGATGATACAGTTGCATATCTGTGAGGATTATAATTTTTGGTAGATCAATTTTATGAACAGATCCTTAATAATAAAACAAAAAATATACGGGACATGTGGTGGGATACAAGAATTCACAACTCTATTGGTGATTAGTTGCTTTCCACAGAAGGACCATAAATGGTAGATCCGGACCAGATCTGACTTTCATGGGTAAATTGGAGTCCAGATCTATGAAAAAATTTGATAAGATGACCTGATATACCACCCTGATCTCAAATATAGATATATATATATAAAACATGGCAACCCCCCATGTTTAGAATGAACAACATGGTGTGTATTATCCCTCAGTGAGATTGCTAGGGTTTTGGAAATCAAAAGGGTAACAAATCATGTATACCTCCCTCACACGATGTTTATTCCTTCCTCAGCTGGATAACTCATGTGATAGATTACATGGGTGGGGTATCCCTATAAGAAACCATGGACAAGTGTTGTCCACATGGGATACTTCTTGTGTGGACTGACATGTTGTGTACCGAAGTACATAGACATGAGGTCCGAGTAAATGGAAATAACCACATGACATAACCCCTATCCCAGTTAGACAAGACACGACATGTATTCCACCTAAAAGGCATGTTATTCTACATGGGGTGGATCTATGTGCCAGCCAAGGACATGGCCAAACTGTGGATCAGAACCACATGTCACGATGGTCCCCACACATGAGGTTTTCTCCTTTAGCTATTCCGAGAGATATTCAAACATTTTTATCTCCTAATATTGTACTCAGATTCTATCCTACAAGTAGCCTATCCTGAGTGTTTTTAACCAATAACTTGATGGTTCCATATAAAGAGGCTTTCAAGAGATAATGTTAAATTTTTTAGGTTTGGTACCCACTAAGGTGACACCTGATAACATCAGCAATCTTACAGAATCTCCAAAGCATTCGAGGTCTAACCCTCTACTAGGACTAGGTAGAGGATTCCCTAAAGATAGTATCAAGATTACTCCCCAACTAGGAGGGGTAATGTAATTAATCGATGATAGTACTAGTAAATTTTCCTCTAACCAAGCTAGGAAGAAGATTTCACCCGATGAAACATTTTCGAGGATTTACCCTCCTACCGGGCTGGGTAGTTGAGTTACCCTGATGATAGTACCGAATTTTTACACTCTTGCAGGGCTGTGTAATGGAGTTCCCCCCAACTATTATGAAATATGTTTTCTCTCAACTCTGTGTCATAGTTATGATATGTTGTTTTACATAGCATTGGACTCACAAGGTAGAGGGATGCTTTCTCCATTGAAATGAATTCATATTATTCGACCAAGAACTGTGGGAGAAATTTAGTATCACCAAAATTAGAGAGTTTCCAGGTGAGGTGATTGATTCTCTTAGACTTATGTGTCAAGATATGATGTATTAGGTGCTGGGTATCAATGAGGGATTTATTTGGGAAATGTTGGATACTCTTCTTTCTTGGAATGATCTTTTAAATAGAGATCACCTTACATTCTCATTTGGGATTCATTAATTTAGCATATATATATATATATGTGTGTCCTTCTTTGGTACCCACTCCTTGGGTTTGTGTAACTCTATCTCTAAGAGACATTAACACATGTGGGGTATTCCACATGATTTCCATGGCTATCTTCTCATGGTTGGATAAGTCTACTCTCTAGGTATATGTGGCAAAGAATCAACGATAATTTTATCTTCTCAGAATTTTAATATCCTTACATTTGGATGAGTTTAATTTCACCGTCTTATTAGGTGGAGTTGTACTCTTTTACCTTACCTTGATATATCTACTACATTCCTCTTCAATTGTATATCTTACTACTCCCCCATAAACCGTTTCATGTAATTATACTGGGTATGTATATACTCACCCCTATATTGGATTTTCATATACGTTTCAGGTCTTTTGAAGATAAAGGATAGGTCGACCGTGACTTCAGATGATCTTAGAGGTACTGGGTGTTGGGATCGTGTATGGTGGTCGTAGCTTAGGATATAGGAGCTGCTCTCTCTCAGTTCTTTACCATTTTTCTGGTTTTTTATTTTGCAAAATGTTCTTGTTGAGTTTGTATTTTTTCACATTACTTTTCAATACACACTACCATAATTTTTTATGGTTTAATTATTTATGTATGTTTGGTTTATTTTATAAAATTGTTGCATTTTATGTTCTTACCTCTAAACGTTTCCATTGAGTTTGTTGTTTGTGTGTGTAAATGTTCATAAGCAACGGTTTCTAGGGTTTATTTGTGCCTTCGGTGCTTGTCTCCACCCCCAGTCCTATAGGGGCGAGCTTGGTGTATTTTCTGCTCAAGCCTCATACTGGGTTAGGTCGGGACAATATAAACACTTGATCCTTCACATGTAAATAATATATAGTTTATACCAAAGTATTATGATCATTATTATGAATGAAATCCTTTTTAAATATGGGATCATTGAGATAAAGTGGTACAATATAAGACTACTCACCTGGTTAATATTCTATGGAGGAATAAAAAATTTGAAGAAGTTATATGGGAACCTAGGGATGTGATGAAGTAAATATATCCTCATTTATTTTGATCAGAGTAATGGAATTTTGATGTAGAAATTAATTTTAAGGGGTTTAGAATATAACACCATAATTCTTTTTTATATATTTCCTTTGAAAAAAACATGACATATTTCATAATTTTTTACACGCAACCTCGATTCTAAATGAACTCCTAATATAATATAACATTATAACATTTCCATTGTAATGGAATGTTTGAATATGATTAAACACATTATAAAATATATATGAATAGAAATGTTTTCTGAAATTAAAATATATTTTTTAATGACTAATAAATTATCATTAAATTTTTTATAATATCATTTAATGAATAAAAGACCTATTTTTTTAAGAAATGTATTTTCCTAAATGTTATTTATTTATATATTAACAAAGTATATCGATCACCATTGAAATATTATTTCAATTAAATAAATTTATAATTTATATTAATAAATAAATAATAATTGATACATTCGTTATATAATGGTTAGGAATACAAAAATTATAATTAATGGAGAAATGATTTATTTTTAAGAAAATTATTTTTATATTTACGAAGATATTTTTTTCATAGTAAATAAAATAACTTAGTATTGACTGACGGTATTAACTAAATATTTATATTATATAACCACTCAAACATTTTAATAATATATTATTTTTTTTACTATGCAAGGAATGAAATAAAATTCAATTTTATTCTTAAAAATTTATTTTTCTAAAAATGGGTTTTCATTATGTTTCACATGATTATTTTGAAATTAATCTCTTAAACTTATAAAATATTAATCTGAAAAAAGGGATTAGATTATTTAAATGATAATTTAGAAATTGGTAATGATTACACTTTAATTATTGGTCATAATTAATAGTAAAAATAATAAAAATGTGTTACCACGGTTAAGGTAAAAATGGGTTCACTAGGGGGATGGTTTTAAACCAAGAGATAAGGGAAATATTTCCACTTAAACATGTGTAATTATTATTTTATGAAGATATTTTTACCCTGTCATATCCTACCACTGAATCATTTTTTATTTATAATCATTATACTCTATAAATACATTAATTATATTAAAATCTATTAAGTAAATCCATGTGTGTCCTCTTACTCACATTTAAAAGGGAACTTCCTCTCCAACCATATTTAAAAAATTTGAGAATTATATTTTAGAAAATAACTAAAATAATAACTTCAATTTTTCCTTAAATTTATCTTATATATCATGGTCTAATCCTAACACCATTTTTCAAGGCTTAAAGTGTAAGAAGAAGGAGATCTTTTGAAGAAGAGGTATAAATATTAACCGAGCACTTTAAATTTTATTTCTTCTTCACTATCCTATAAACATGTTGTTTTTATTATAATTTTATGACTAAAGTAGAATTAATATATGATGTTTTTATTATGATTATTTTGAAATCTTTTTCACCCCTTTTACATCAAATGGGAAATGAATGTATCACTCGTGCGTACATGTGGATTATCGACTCCACTCAATAGTATGATTACTTTTCCATCCCCGTCAAACATAGATGTTTATAATGATGGATTTAATGAATATATATATATATGATATTAATTATATAATTATTATTATATAATGATAAATTATTATTTGAATTTCATTACATCTTTTCGTTATAACATGAAAACAACATCCATGCATACATACAAACTATAGTCTCCATAAATGGTGTAATTCATTTTTATATCTATACCTCTTATGGATTTTTTTAAATATGAATATAATGAATAAAAATTATATTTATATAATTAATAAAATTATTGTAATTATCTAACCATGATCAATGTACACGTACCAAAACGTTTGAACTGAAACATACAAGAAAAATGAAAAACATTACACCAGAGAACTACTATTTTAATAATGAAATATTAATAAATGGGTGTTTAAATGTAATAAGTGGATAATATATGATATCATAGGTATTTATTTTGTTCTTCTATAGAATAAAATAAATGTAAATTTATTATTTAGGATTTTAAAGGATTTTCAGATCATTTTGGACTTGAGGTAAGGGTTTTGTGTAACAATATCATTTTTATCAATAATATTTATGATTAAATTTTAGATGTTGAATTTATATAATAAATCAATAAAAAAAATATCATGAATTTTATTATAACTATTTATTTATTTATATTGAAGTTTCCCTATCATTTTCTTCTCACTATGTACTCAAAAGTTTGAAATAATATTATTAATTAAAATAGAATTTTTTTCTATTCTGCCAAGAATATTTTTGTCCATGTACATATTTTATTTAAAATGACTCCAATATATATTTTTTATAATCATGTTATTTTTTAAAATCACTATTAACCATGATATAATTTATATTAAATGGTTTATAATGAATCATCTTATCATTTTCTGATTGAGGCACTTTTTACCAATGTTGTGAATAAAATAAATGTTTTAACATAAACCACATAGAAATCATTAAATGTTGTCATGAATACTATTTGATCTGAAGATTCGTAAAATAGTTTTATTGATATTTTAAAAGAAAATATTTTCATTAATATTTTGTAAATTTTTAGATGTTAAATAATTTATTTCAAAATTAAAATGGTATTTTCTTTGAGAAATTTCTCAATGATATTTTAAATAAAATATTCACCAATAATAAAATCATTTTATGTTATTTATGATTCATAGGGGATATGATTCTTTGATACAATTGTAAATGTTTTTCAAGATGGTTTTTGGTTTTGATAATGAAATATTGATGAAACACAGTTTGTTTTACATGTATTGATTTATCATGAATGATAAATGTTTTTGGGATCTACATGCTTAAATATAAATACGTTATAATTGTTTGACAGGCGAGTACATTATATCCCTATAATTCATTTGGTGAATATTATGGTTTTATGATCTAAAATGATACATGGGATATTATCCCAATCCTAAAATAGAGTACATGGTGGTTATTCCAAGCCCAAAGAAGTTACATAGGTGGTTAACCCAAGACTGACATGTAAAAAAGGTCCTGGTGGGTAGCCTTGAAATACAATTTATATGATAATGATTATAACACTCATTCATAACATGATATTATTCCAATGTTATTCTCTCATGGATCATGTTCTTTGTTTCTTCAATGATTCATGTCTTATGAACTTCCAACATTTAAGACATGACTCATGATTATGATATATAAATTGGTGGGTATGATTTTTAATTTTTTGGATCATGTACTTATAATATCATTCTTATGTTATGACTGAGAATGACAATTAATTGATATCTCCCTTGTTTACCATTATTAAGAATCTCATATCACCCGATATTATGTTTTTGTTTCCCTATATATGAATAATTATTTTAAGTATAATATATATTATAAGGGTTCAAGTATCTAAGAACCTAGTAAGAGATGATGTAGCTCATTTATGAATTAGTTATTTATGTATCCATGTTTGAAAATATACTCTACCTTTATGGTTCTAGTATGGATCATAATTTTATATAATTAATATTCATCTAAAATGATTTAATATTTATGATTAAAATTATTGGGTCTCCTTAGATATCATTTTTATCCATTATTTGAATGGTTTAAGATTAGGATGATGAAATATTTTTGAAACCCATTTCACATTACATGGGTTAAGATACGATAATATGATAAATGTTTTCATGATCTTGTGGCATATATATTGATGGATTATGGTTATATGAAGAGTGGGTCTATTATCTCCATAAAATTCATTGGGTAAATATTAATGTTTTATGAGATCACGGATGGTACACTAGATGTTTTACCATGCCCAAAATAGGGTACATGATAGGTTATAAGAAGCCCAATATAGGTACATTAGTGGTTTACCCAAGCCTAAAATATGACGAATTTCTCAATGGGTATCCTAGACATAATTTTTCTATGATTATTATTATGTTACACTTTTTATTGCACTCTCTATGACATGTTATTATGATTAATATATGATATCATGGGCCATGATTATTGATTCTGATATGATTCATGTCTTATGATGTTCTAAATACATATGATATGAATATGATCTTTGAATTTTTCGGTATTAATTTCAAATGTTATTCTCAGGTTATAATACCAATATTATCATGAAAATATTATATATGATTGTTTATTTATATCTTCTATGTTTACCCTTCCTGCTTAACTGATCACACCATACAATATGGTTCCTTTACCCATGTTTTGAAGAAAGGTTTTATGTAGTGTATGTCTAAGAAGTGTACAATATGAGAAGACCATTGTAGGATATATTGAAGATCTATCATAACATAAGAATATTATGTATATAGTATTGAATGAAACTAAACACTTATAGTCATGTGGAATGTATTTATATGATTATTGAATATTAATTTAAAATGATGAAATATTTTTGAATGTAGTGTTTCGGTCACCTCTGTTTGTATCATAGTAGGGTTTAGTAATTTAGGGATATTTGAATTTTAGAATTTTTTGGAAAAACTTGAGGATATGTATATAAATGGGATATATCCTAACATTTTGGTAAAGTTCATATTGTATGGTTCTCCTAGTAAATACATCCTTTTATAAATACCAACATGTAGATGTTGCTATATAACATATACACCTTGGGGTGAAAAAAGTAAAAGGAGTGGATTATCCATTAACCTGGTCATCCCTGGTGCATGATGAGTGTTCCTATATATGTAAAAATTTATATAAACTCTATAGGTATACTATTATTTTAGTTCAAATTTTAATTATAAACTAATAAGAAGGATTTGAATCGATAATGACCATAGAAACTTGAGGTTAATCCTAAGGTGTCATAGATTGAAAAGAAAGAGTCATGATTTGAATATTCGACGAAATATTTTTGAATAATTATATAATATATCACTGTGATATTGTTTCTCACAATATACTTTTTGGATATATTCAATGGATAAACCAAGATGAATCATGTTAATATTGAATTTTATACAAAATACAATGATTTTCCTCCTAAAAAATCGAATGTATGGGAGTTTGGATGAAAAATATTTTAATTATGATTACATATTTTTTTAAAGCTACAAATCATGTTGAGCTTCTAAACACTAAAATTATGGAACAACATACCATTTAGTCCTTCATGAGTAAAATTCCACCTTCTTTTAGTGGGTCTGATGATCCACTAATATATAAAAAATAGATTATTACCACTAAAAATATATTTCCTATTCTATAGTGCATGGAGCATGAAAGCTTTATTTTTTCTATTTATCATTTGGAAGAAAAACATGTAATGGTTTTAGGATCATATCTCAAGATTATGATTATTATTTTATTGATTTTATTGGAAATTTTCTTCCTAAAACTCATTGAATTTATATATTTCATTGAATTTTATGTGATTTTGGAAATATATTAGATATCATTATATAGATATTTTGTCAATTTACATGGAAGGGTAGTCAAATTTTATATTCTGAATGAACCTGTGATTATTTATGAATGTGTGGATGAATAATACCTTATAAGGGAAATTACATCGATTTTATGGTTCATGATTCATTTTCAAATAGTGTATTTGAAGAACCTTTTTGGTGTTTTTATTTTGATAATGTTTTTTAGTTTTTGACAACTAAAATTTTTGTAACAGAATATTTTTGTTATTCATGACTAGAACCAGTCCCTCATAATGAGTTTTCATAAGAAAGATAAAAGTTGATTAATTTTATTGAATCCAAACAATGTGGGAGAGAAAATTTGTATCCATAAGAAAGTCATTTTCCAAACACAGGTTTCCAGATATACATTATTAGACTATGAAACACAATAAGAATAAGTGATCAGAAGATGAAATTTTTGATCAGACACACCCTTCATTTCAGGTCCATCAGTATGAAGTTCAATATCCCACAGACATAGTGATTTTTATAAATTCATAAGTTATTCAGTGAAGGAGTCATTTTATTGATGAAGAGTTTTGAAATAAGATAGTGATGTCAGGATTTAGAAAGTATTCATACATTTTAACCTTAAATCAAAAGATTCTTTAATAGTCATGAAGTTCTCAAAAATACCGAAAACTATCATGATAAAATATTTTGAAAAAATAGAGAAATTTTATTGTTTCTATTAGTTCTAGATACTCAGAAATAGATGATAAGATCCAGAATAATCATACACCAAAGTTATCATAAGACATAATATATAAAGTTGATGATGTTTGATGAATTTCGATGTTGTTGAGGGGAGTCATCATCATATGAAAAACAACATAATTTTAATTTTATCTTAATTATAATTCCAACATTAAGTGGTTTTTAACAAAATCAACTCTGAGGATTAAAATCAATCAGATCCTAAATAGGCACTGATTCATTAAATGAAAGACTCACACCATAAAACATCATATGTCGAGCATCAGAGTTATCAAAGTTTCTAATTCCACTCCATCAACAGAAAATCATAATGATTTGAGAAGGAAAATCATATCATAATAATCCAAGAAAAAAAGGTATATCATAACAATCACAGAATGAAAGGAATATTTTAATTATATGAGAAAGAAATGAATATTTAAATGATCTGATAAATAAAAATGAATTTTAATGAGATGATAAATAAAGGAAGATCGTAATGAGCTTATAAGGAAATGAAGATAGTAATGAGTAGAGGAAGATGAGGCTGAGGATGTTAGGTCAGACTGGAGAAAAATTAATTTGTTAATGAAATGTGACCCCGAAGAAGTATTGAGAAGGTTTGAAGAAGTAAAATATGAAACTGAAATGCAAGTGATTATCGGAGATTTGAAATTTGTGTAATAAGGGATTTTTATTAGTTTCCCACTTTTTCTTTTATGATTCACCAATAAATAGAATCAAACATCATTCACAATTTGTAACATTTCATGAGAGTTAAAAAGTTGGAGCCCTAAAAATTTCAAGTGAAATTTTGTTCTAGATAAATTTTTCATAAGAAGATCAAACATCTATTGTTTTTTACCAAATTGAGAAAAAATCATATTGAGAAGATCGTATTGATTTGATCAGACTCAGGATGATCAGACTAAGAATATGATCATGTATTGAGAAGTGCATATTGAGAAAGGGATAATTGTATTGAGTTGATCAGACTGATACCAACAGGCCCATCCACATTAGACTGAGATAATATAACTGATCCAAATTGGACTGAGGATCTAGACTGAGGATTTATGGAGTAGTTTGAACAAAATTTTTTATTCATTCTTTACTCAATGTTTTTGTATGAAACATTTCAAATTGATGGGATTTTTTATAATAATTCTTATCATGAGATAGAATGTTTCTAATAGGAGTTACCAGAAGTTTTAATCACTTATTTTAAATAGTGAATTTATATAGACCCATTAGAGTGGCTACTGAAAGGATATAGGTTCCCACAGTGCTGCTGAACCTTGTAAATCTTGTGTTCTTTAACTGATTTTCTACTTTTCTAATGAATTATTATTTACTAAAATTTTTATGTAAATTAATATTAACAGGTTATTAGGGCCAACTTTCTAAAATTCGAGAAACTCTTAAAAATAGAACAAACAATTACCCCCCCCCCCCTCTTAGTTGTTTTTTGATCAATTGAAACATAAATTGGAATTAGAGGCAAGGGTCCCTAATTGAATCCTTATCATGGATAATCTAAATTCTTTCAATAATTAATGAATAACTACATTTGATAGAAAAAATTATTATGAATGAAAAAATTGGATGATTCCTTATATCATATCTCTTAGATATGAAGTTTTTGATGATGCTATAATAGGGTTCTCATATATTGAGTAGGATGCCCTGATAAATTTTTTTGATATGAGAAATATTAATTTTGATAGAAAATATAGAAATATTCTCCATATATACTTATCGTAAAATGTTTATATGATAGTGATGGGTCCCAAAACATATAACAGTATGTGGCACAAGCTATAAATTATTTTCAGAGGGAATACTCAAGTGATTTAAGAAAAGATAAAAATATATAATCATAAGTATAAAGTCATAGGGATGGGAGATAAAGGAACTATTTATGAAAACTTCACTTGATTAAATGAAATTGTTCTGAACATTAAAGTTTTATTTAATGTCTTAGAAGATTTTACAAATTTGAAAATACTTATTAGAAACTTTACAGACATGTTTGAATATAAAATTTCCTCTTTAAAGGAAAGGATAATTTATCTTGTGGTGAATTGCATAACATTCTTATTACTCCTGAAATGAGGAAATATCCAATGTTCAATAAGAATATGAAATATGAAATAAATTTTGAATCCATGAGAAAAATGAAAATACAAGAATCTCAATATGTTGATCCTTATGACTCTAAAAATAAAGAGGGTGACGAGTTCAATGAAAAAATCAAGCCTCTTATATCAAAGAACTATATAAGTTTAATAGGAAAGTATGGTTGTATATATACTCTCAAATGTTTTGAGTGTCGTGGAATTAGACACATTGCAATGAATTATATCATGAATAAAGTTAGATAATATCGAGGGGATTCAAATAAAAAATCTCTATGGAATAAGTATAACAGAATGTTTAAAAAACAAAAGTCATCCAACATATATAAGAAGAATTTTATGAGACATAAAATATGTTTTCTGAGTAAGAACGTTGAATTAGACTCAACTAAAAATAATTCTTTAAAATTTTATAATTTATAAAAATTTAGAACCATTATTGAAAAAGTCATGAAAACATAAGACTCATCATATAGTGAATAAGGTGGTAATGAAATATATAAAGAGTGTAAATGTAGAACAAAACATGTTTTATTTATTGAGAAAAACAAAAAAGTAAAGAAATAAATGAAAGTAATAAAAAATATTTTGAAGGTGTTTATATAGGAATAAGACATTTCATCCAGTAGGTGTAAGAATACATTCAGGAGATATTATGTTATAAACATAGAATTTTTGAAAAGGGAAAGCTGGTTGAAGATCGCAGTAAGAAGCTGGAAGCTAAGGAAGAAGAATTTAACAAGTTTCAATAAAAAACATTTTTAAAAAATTACCACGAGTAAGATAAATGAAAAAAATAGAAAATATTCCAAATAACAATAAGATACTTCTAAATTTGTTTAGGGAACTGAAATCAAGAATCATGTGAAATCCTCCCCCACCAAAAATAATGTGTCATGCAATTTTATTAACATTTCATGTTCTTGAAAAAGTAGTAGAAAATATTGGGTTTAAAAAGGGAGTGAGAAACCTATTTCATTTACACAATATGAACACTCACTTAGGAATAAAGATGGTACATTTCAATATATTGTTTGAGCCAGAAGAAGTCATCAACCCCAAAAATGTTTTATTGGAGAAAGACCTCACTTAAATAATAAATCAAGGTTTGATAACTATTTTGGGTGTTTTGTAATGTATTGGCATAGAGATTAAAATTGATGGAATGACTTCTCACTTCTAGGAAGAACGTTGGATCAAAGTGAAATAAATAATGGAAGGAAGATTAGTAACTTTTCTAACCCACATGGAGTGAGAAACAAAATTTTTCAAGATGTTAGAAACATTCCAAAAAAATAAATTTAAATGAATGTATGAAGTTTTTTGGAAGTATTGATTAGGAGGGTCATGATTCTAGTCACCATTATGAATGATATATGAAACCCCTTCTATAAAAATATTTTTTTTGGTAGGAAATAAAAGGAAGCTGGAAAGATCAAAATTTGGAAAATTGATTTTTTTGTCGATTGAACTTTGAAATCAATTAGAAGGAACAAACCGTGGATAATTCACATTAGTTGTTCTCCACATATGAAAGATGATATTAAAATCTTGATATATGTTGAAATTCCTGATGGAGGAGTAGTTACCATTGGTAATGATAGTACCTTAAAAATCAAAGGAATTATAATGTATGAGATTGAAGACCAAAACATGAAATATTTGGATGTTTTTTATAGGATAATATATAACTTTTATTGTGTGAAGTAAATTTTTGATGATAGAAAATAAGTGATATTAAAAAATATTCTTGTGTTATCAAAAGTGTGAATAAATTCAATGTTATAACAAAATAAGAAATAACCATTTGGAATATTTTTGTAGATTGTATAACCTTACAACTCATGTTATCTAAGTGTTGAAGATGAGAATAAGTTGTGGCTTCAGATACATGGCCACCTTGGGAAGAAAAATATTAACATACTTTCTAAATTTCATGTTACCAATTATTTTCCTAAATTTAAAAGAGGATATGATGATGTTTGTATTACTTGATAAAAAGGGAAGATGACTAACAAAATTCATGAGAGAGTTGAGAATAAGTTTAACATACCTCTTGAACATATTAATTCTGATTTATGTGGGATGATGAGAAATCAATAAACAAAAATAGATTTATACTTTATCACTTTTATTGATGATTTAACTAAAATAACAGACATCATTTTTGTGAAACATAAATCAAATGATGTGGAAATGATGGGGTTTTTCAGAGAAGAAGTTGAGAATGAAATGGGGACTTATATTAAGAAGTTGAGTATATATAATGGCAATGAAATTAAAAGAAATAAATTTTAAAATTACATGATAATTTTTGTATCAAAAATATGTATATTTATACATATACTCCACTATAAAATGGAGTATTATAAATAAAAAATATTTTTTTTTGAAATGGGAATAATTATGTTAGCAGAATACAAACTACCAAAGTTATATTAGAGAGAATCTTTTAGTACTACTGTACATGCTAAAAATATTAATTTCTAACAACAGAAATTAACCGGAATTCTCATGAAATGTGGTATAAAACCCCTTCATTTAAGTACTTCAATGTTTTTAGAATTCTATTCTCACTTTAAATAAAAAATCTGGATATTGAAAAGTTAGATGAGAAAGCGGAGGAAGAAACTTTTTTGGGTTATTAACCCAATGAAATAAATTAAAAATTCTAGGAAAAGGCATAAAAAGTTTGATGGAATCATATGATGTAATGTTAATTGAAATTCGAAAATAATTAATTTTGTTGTGAGAATAGTGATGTGGATTAAACTATATATTTCTAATGATAGTGAGTCAAAATATCCTTAACAAGATTCAGGAGAATCATGTGATGATGAAATTTTGAATGGAAAAGAATCATTGAAAATTTCTACCTCACAAAAATATTTTGATTCTGAAAACATTATTGTAAATCATAAGTCTCTAGTTCAAACTATAATAATGTTGAGATTAGAAAATCAGACTTCAATTATCTCAAAAATTAAACTGGAATTTGGTTCATAATCTATTCAACACAAAGAATGGATGGATTCTATGAATGAAGAGTTAGATCATATTGAGATAAATAAAACATGGGAAATTGTTCCTCAGACACAAAATAAAATTTTAACTAGAAAAAATTGTGTTTATTGAAATAAAATTTAATGTGTATTGAGATGTTTCAATAAGAAAAGAAAGAATATTTTGTAAAGTATATGCATAATTGTAAGGTGTGGATTTTGAAAAACAAATTTCCCTAGTTAGAAGTTTAAAAACTATTAGAATTTTTCTATTAGTGTATTCACATCAGAACTACAAAGAGTATTAGATGGATATAAAGTCGTAATTTCTCAATGGAGAAGTTAAAGAAGGCATTTACATTGAAAAAACTTGTGGGTTTATACTTGATAAGGTTGAAACGAAAGTTTATAAATTGAAGAAATATTTTTATGTGATGAAACAAGCTCAATGTACGTGGTATTATATGCTTGAATTTTTTTTGACAATGTTGAATATTTCTAAAGGAATATTTGATAGAAACTTATATTTAAAACATTTTGTATTCAAAAAACTAATTATAATTGTTTACATGAATGTTATAATTATCAATGGGTATAGAGACGATGTTTCTAAAAAAATTCTAAATAAAAGAAGAGGAATTTCGAAATGTCAACATTTGGAGAATTAATTTTCTTCCTTTGTATTCAATTTTAACAAAAATATATAAACATTTTATTATGTTAATTAAATTTTGACTAGAAGTGAAACAAAATTTTGGTATGGAAGAATCCGAAAAAGTGTATACTTCAATCAATAAGAGAAAAAAAGTTGATTAAAAATGACTCTAAAAAAATTGTGAATTACAAAGACATTAATATGTTGATAGGATGTCTACATTACCTTACATCCTTAAGAAATGATATTGTTTATGATATGAATTTTTGTTCTATGTATCAAGGTAATTTTAATGAATCACATATGTTGTTAGAAAATAAAATTATGAGATATGTCAAAGGAAAAAATTCACATGGGTCGTTATAAAAAATAAATTTTGACATGATGTTTTATGGTTATACTAATACTGATTGGGATTGAGATTATAATGATACAAAATAAATCTCAGGAGGACCATTTTCCTAGGGTTAATTTTGTGTGCGTTAGAATGGCATGAAAAAATTTTCAACAACTTTTAAGGACAAAAGAATGAAAATATGGTGTAGATACTGAGGCTTGTAGTTAAATGTTGTGGATGAAATTTCAGATGGAATACTTTAATGTGAACATTTATAAACTAGTGGTGATACTTTTTGATAATTAGAGTTCAATTGATCATTCTAAAAATCATGACCATCATTCAAAGTAAATAATTCATATAAATTTTCTCTTAATAAAGGTAATTTTATACTTGACATGTTATTTAAAAATATATCTCAATAAATTATCAAATTGATGATATATTGATAAAATAAATTTTGAAAGAGATATTTTTGGAATTGAGGATGAAAATTCATGTTTTAGATCTTCCCATGACTTCCTAAAACTCATAAAGATGGAAACCCATCGTACTTTGGATTATATTAAAAAAACGGAATAGAAAGTAACAACTTTTTACTTTGTAAGATGTTTTTACTTATCTTTCATTTTATGAATCTGAAGCATTGGTTATCAAAAAATGGGATGGAGAAAAAGAAAATTGAGAAAAGATAAAAGTGATGGGATTTATCTTAACAATGATAGAAAATTTTATTATCACCAAGTGATGTAATTCATTCAAAAAACATTACTTTATCTTGTAGTGTGGGTTCAGGACACTCTCTTTCGAGAAATACTATGTTTTGATAAAATATAAAAAACACGAGTTGTATAAAAAATTGAGCTTTTGAAAAAAAATCTATGAGTTGAAAAACTATTTAATGAGTGTTGTCAAAAAATAAAGGGGGAGATTAAAGAAATGTTTTGATGTTTTTTTATAATTTGGTTTTCTTGTTGGAAATTAAACTTTTTGTAAAATAATGTTTTGGTTTTTTAAGATGGGACCCAGTCCATCGTAATGTGATTTCATTCGAATTATGATTGTAAATGAATATTGATGAATCGAAACCAAAAGGGTGAGAAAGGGTTTATCTATAAAAAGGTTTTTTTTTCTATAAATAGGTTTCCAGACATAGGTTTTCAGACTGAGCAGCACCAGAAGATAAAGTGATCAGAATAATGAAGTTGTTGATTGAATGTACCATCGGAATCAAGTCCATATATATGATGTTCATGATCCAACAAGCATTGAGTTTTTTATAAGGTAATAAGTTTCCTAGTGATGGAGTTTTTTTGTTTCTAAAATTTTTTGAATGAATATAGTGAAGCCGAGAGTTAAAAAGATTTCATACATTATAAACGTAAATTAGATGATGATTTAATAGTCATGAAGTTGTCACAAATCATGAAAATTATCATGATCAAATATTTAAAGAAATAAAAGGATATTAATGTTTTTATTGGTTCTTGAAATCCTGACATAGAAAATTAGATCCAGAAGAACCAGACAAAAATGTTGGTACTAGTCAGAATGTGTAAAGTTGATGAATTTTGAAGAATTTTGATGTTCTAAAGGTGAGTCATCATCAGATATAGAACATAGTAGATATAATTATATTATAATGATAATTCCATCATTATGATGTTTCTAATTAGACTGAATACAAGGAGGAAGATCAATTGGATTTCGAAAATGAACTAATTCATCAATTAAATGCCTCACACTGATAATACATCAGATGTAGAACATCAGAGTGATCAAAGTTGCTGATGACGATCCATCAAAGGAATTTCATAATTAGCAAAGAAATAAAAGGAAAATCTTAATGAGATGAGAAATAAAGAATGATCGTAATGAGCTGTAAAACAAATGCCAATCATAATTATTTGAGAAAGAAAGGGAGATTGTAATGAGCTAAGAAATAAAGGTATATCATAATGTGTTGAGAATGAATGGAATATCACAATGAGATGAGAAAGGTAGGAACACCATAATGAGATTAGAAATTAAGGGAGATCATAATGATAAGATGAAACTGAATCATAGGATGTTATATAGGAATGAAGAAAAGTTAGTTTTATTTGAGAAAAGTGTTCTTGAAGAAATCATTAGAAGATTTGAAGAAGTAAAAAAATGAAGTTTAAATGCAAGTGGTTTTCAGGTTTTTCAAATGTGCGTAACCAGGAAAAGTTTTTTAGTTTCTTTATTTTTCATTTCTGTGTCACCTATAAAATAAAGCAAACTTCCTTCTCATTTATAAATTTTCTTGATAGAGAAAAAGGTGGGTGGCTGAGGAATTTAAGTGAAAGTACCTTTGGGATAGTTATATCATTCTAAGATCAATCATCTGTTATTTTGTTTACTAGAATAAGGAAAATAACATATTTATAATATTATATTGAGTCGATCGGACTAAGGAATATCAAACTGAACATCTAAGAAGAGTTTGAGAAGGGAATATTTTAAAAGGGATAATCATATTGAGTTGATCAGATTGAGTCTATTGGAGAAAACATCCTTATACTGAGAAAATTGGACCTAGATAAATCATACTAAGGATCTGGACTGAGAATTTATTGATCAATATGAACAAATTTATTTTACTCTTTGTTCAGATAATTTTTTTTCGAAAACTTTTTAAACTAATGAGAGCCAATAGAATAATTCATATTGGGAGATAAGTGGTGTCTAATGGGAGTTGGTAAAAGTTTTATTCATTTCTTCTTAATATTTAATTTCTATAGACCCATGGGAGTGGCTATGAAAAGGGAACATGTTCTTACACAACGACTGAACCTTATAAATATTTTGTGCTTTACATTATTTCCTAGTTTTTTTATGCATGAGTATTTACTAATAGATTATAGGAATATTAATATTAATAGGTTGCAAGGGTTAAGTTTCTAAAAGTCATGAAAATGATAAGAAGTGAACGATTTATTCCCCCCCATCTCAGTTCTTTTTTCAATCCTTGGGAACATCAATATTTATCTTATATGGTCAAAGATAAAAACAACAACGAATATATACCTATTGTACTATACTTTTTTGGTCTATTTTTGAAATGATATCTTATTTTTCCTATTAATTGTGATGTTGAGTTTTCAATAGAACTAATTCATGGTGCTACACATATTTAAAACTCTCCATATAGAATGGCCTCAACTGAGTTGAGGTAATTGAAGAATAAACTCCATGAAAATATTAATGAGGGATATATTTAGGAATGTGAATCACCATGGGGTGAACAAATTATTTTTTTAATAATAAATATAGATCAATGAAATTATATATTGATTATCTGGAACTTAACATGACTACAGTCTATAATAAGATCCTTTTACCTCATATTAATGATTTTTTATCAACTGTGAGAAGATGAATAAATCTCTAGGATTGTCCTCTATTTTAGAGACTATAAATTGAGTCCCAAAAGTGAATATATACCTAAGGCATCATTCCATACAGTTTATGGAAAATATGAATTTATAGATATTCTCTTTGGAATTATTAATTCCCTTTTTATCATTATATATTTAATGAATATAGTCTTTAAATATTTCCTCAGCAAATTTTTGGTAGTATTTATAGATGATATAATTATTTATTCAAAGAGAAAGGAAGAGCATGGAGATTATTTAAGGATTCTATTAAAGACCCTGAGGAAAGAAAACCCATATTTCAAATTCAAAAAGTTTGAATTATGGTTATAGAAATTTTCATTATTGTGATATATAATATCAAGATATTGTATATCATTGGATCCTTCAAAAACACAAGTTATTAAGTTATGGCCCAAACCAACCACTATGACTAAGATCTATAGTTTCAGCATATTATTTTTTGGGTATTATCAATTATTTGTGAATAGTTTATCATGTCTTCCTAATACACCCAACAATTACACAAGTAAGAGAGCCAATTTTCTTTGGAAAGTTAAATGTGAGGAAATTTTCATGGAGTGGAAAATAAGGCTGGTCAGTTCAATTGTACTGGATATACCTTGTGTTGGAGAAGGGTTTATGATATATAGTGATGTACTGAATAAGGTTATGAGATGTTTTATCATATAAAATGATATAGTGATATAATATGCTTCACTCTAATTGATGATTTATGTTAAAATTACCCAATTCATTACATGGAGCTGGTAGTGGTTATTTTATCATTTAAGATATGAAAGAATGATATTTATAGGGAATAATGTGATATATATAATTATCATAAAAGTTTATAGTATATATTCATCTAAAAATAGTTGAAAATAATTTATATAATATGGTTAAAGTTGATTAAATATTATGACAACTCAATACAATAACACTCTAGGAAAGTGAAAGAGTGAAATGATGTTATGATTTGAAAGGATCATTCTATATTATCTATGATTAGGATAAAAAAGATCAAATATTAATTGATTAATAAATTATAGACATCTAAATCTTGATGGATGGGGAGAAACCTTATCTTTATTGAACTAGTATTCAAAAAACTATCCATGTTAATATTAGAGAGAAATATAAGGATGATGCAAAGCTGTAGAAGAAATTGATAAATGTTCCGAATTTGAACCTAGATTTTGAAAGAATGATAAGATTCATAAACCAAGAATATGTTCTCTCAATACCATAGTTGAAGAATGAGTTATTGGTTGAATCTCATAGTTCATAATCCTTTATTCATCTTGGAAGTAAAAATATGTATAGAGATCTGATAGAGTATTTCTGGTGAGATAACCTAAAAAGTGATATTAATGAATATATATCTTGGTGCTTAGTGTGCTAAAAAGTTAAGGTTGAGAAGAATAATTATAAGGAGATGTACAACCATTCCCAATTCTAGTATGGATATGGGAAAATGATACCATATATTTCATTATAAGACTCCCAAAAACATCGAAAGGGAATAATACCATTTGGTCTATAGTTGATTGACTTATGAAGTTAAAACATTTCATTGACATCAGATAAGATTTTTCTCTTAATCATTTTGAACAGTTATACATTAAGGAAGTTGTAAGGTTACATGGAATACCATATTCAATTATATTTTATGGAGATCTATGTATTTCCATGATGTTCTAGATAATTATTCAGTAAATATTTGATACAAAGTTTAGTTTCAATACTATATATCATCCAAATATAGGTGGTTATTCCGAGAGTACTATAAAAACCTTATTAGATATACAAATATATTGTTTTATGTATTTCAAAAGGGGTTAGGATAAATACCTTCCTTTGGTAGTATTTTTTTACAATAATAACCTTTACATAATCATATATGGCCTTTTAAGTAAACCTATGTGATACGTAGTGCAGAACTGCAATGTGTTGGAATGAAGTTTGAAGAAATAAATTTATTGAGACCTCGTCTATCTAATAAAATGTAATAGACGTTTAGAGACATTCAACAATACATCAAGATATCTCAGAGTATATAGAAAATATATGTATAAAATCATCAGTAGGATCTTGAGTATGAAGTTACTGAAATTGTATTCAGTTAAATATCTTCTTGAAAGAAGGTAATGAGATTTGAAAATAACGTAAATTTTATCCCTAGGTATATCTTTCCCTTTAAAAATCATGATCATATTGGGATAGTTTCTCATTGAACTAAACTTCCATTGAATCTGTTTCAAGTTCTAAATATGTTTCATGTATCTCTACTGATGAAGTACATAACTGATCCGTCATAGGTACTGAACTCATATTTCATACCACAAGTGGACTATTTTTCTATTAAGAACAAAAAATAAAAAACATGGATTATATAGATAAAGTTCTATGGAACAAGACTACTCATCTAGTTAATGTTCTTTGGAGGAATCATAAATTCAAGAAAGCTATATGGGAACTGGAGGATATGATGATGCAGAAGTATCCCCATTTTTTTGCATCATAGTGATGTAATTTTTAAGCTGAAATTAATTTTAATTGGGGAATAATTTAATACCCATAGATTATATATGCATTAATTTGAAATAAATTTGATGTATTCGATATCTTTCATTACACGCAACCCTGAGTCTAAATAAAAATGATATATTATAAAATTTAAAGTATATTCACTAGATTGGAAGGTATGAATAAGAATAAGAACATTATAATATATATATATATATATATAAATGTTTTACATATTTTATTAATTCATGATAAATTTTTACTCAACATTTAGTGATGTCATTTTATGGTTCAAAAATATGTTTTCTTTAAAAATGGGTTTTGTTGTATTTTGTGCCAGAGATTAATAATTTATTTATAACATTTCTATAAATTATATTTTTTCAAATTAATTAATATTTTGAAGTTATCATGTTAATATTATATTTGGGTGGAGTTTTTGTAGATTTTTGAAGAAATTTATTTTTACGTGAATTGGAAAAAATAATGATTTTTGTAAAATAGTCATTTATTTTTATTAAATAATTTAATTTATAATTACCAGTATGTTTATAATTTCATACTAAAGTAAAATATTTTCATTCAATTATAATGAATATATATTATTATATAAAAATAATAATTATACTTTATTTTAGTATAAGTTCATTTTTTTCTTAAGAATGCCTTTTTTTGTAAACAAATAATTTCATTACCTTTATTAATATATAATAAAATTGATTAATTAAAATTATATAAATTTAATCTTTAATAATTTATCCAATATTTTGAATAATTTTTTTAAATTTTTTTAAAAGGTTCATTTTATTTTTGGTTTTTATGAATAATAACAATGGTAAATAGTTATCCCCTCGGTATGAGTAAAAATGTAAAATAGGGTTAAAACTAAGGTATAAGGCTTTAAATCTTAATAACTATTTAAATAATCTTATTTTATGAGTGGTTTTCGAACAAAGAAATCCTAAATATAAAAATATGTAATTGTTTTGTGAATTTTATTTGATTTTAACATTTATATTATTTCAACAAAAAGAGAGATAAAAAAATTTAATATCCTAATTTATATTTTTATTACATGTTTTAAATGGATGAAATGAAGTTATGAATGGATGTAAAAGGATGTTTTATAATTTTTTTTATTTTTAATTTTTTTTATTTTTTTGATTGTATAATTACATAAAATGCTCACACAATATTGACTCCGTGTTTTTGAAAAAGTTAGATAAAAATTTAATATATGATCTTAAAAACATTCAATGAAATATTTTTTAGAATATTTATGATTCTACAAGAATTTTATGTTTAATAATAAATTATAATTTATTATTAAATAATATATATTATAAATCTGTTGTTATCTTCATGACTTAAATTTCAAATTAACTGAATAGTCCCAAAAATGAATTTAATGACATTTTATGTTATATAATATTTTACTAAATGGTTTAGAAATAATAAAAATATTTAAAGACAATATTTGAGGTGGTAAATGGCACAAAATTTCATATATATACTATTTTTTCCTATATTCACATTATAATTAAATTTATGATCCATTGAAGCTAAAACATGTGTTTCTACAGTTAAGGGTAACAAGGGTTCATAAAGGGTTAAACCAAAATATAAGGTTTAAGAGGGAACCAAAACATGTATAAATTTCATTGTATTATGGTACCTATACATTATTAGATTTTTATTCAAATACATGTCCATTTGGAAACATTATACTATATAAATTTATTTATTTAAATATTTTATGTAATTCAAAGTGTGTCCTCACCTCAATTATAAAAGGAAACCCCATATCCTCCATTATTCAAAAATATTTAGCCTTATATATCAAAAAATAACTATAATAATACCTTCTTATAACACATAAATTAATTTTTTATCTCATTATATTACCCTAAGACCATCCAAAAAATGCTTAAGGTGTAAGCCAATGGTCGTCTCTCAAAGAATATGTAATCGTATTACCAGGTTCTTTCTAAGTATATTTCTTATTCTAATTCATATAAATATATTTCATCCATATTAAAAATATTATCCTAGAATTATATATATATATATATATGTTTTTTTATTGTTTTGGGATAATCATTTTCTAACTCCATTATATCAAATGAGAAAAGAAAGCATCGGTTGTGCCTACATGTGGACTACCACCTCCACGTAGCGACGTGACTCATTTTCCATCACCTCTTCACATTGATGGTTATATTTATTAATTTAAAAATTATATTTTATATTTTTTATATTATTATCATTATTTAATGTTTGATTATTATTTACCATTTTTTCATTCCGTCCATGAAAAAGTTGAAATATGATTCATGCGTATATACAGACTGTTGTCTCCAAGAAGTTATATCATTCATTTTTAATCAAAAAATTATATGAATGATTATATATATATTATTAATATATATTATATTTAAATAATTATTACTATTATTGATATAATGAATAAATGATCAAATTACAAGGACTACAACTGTCGAACGAAAACATACATGAAAAAAGAACCAGTCAACACCCGAAATGATGAGGATACTGAAAGATTGTTAATGAAATTATGATAACATGATATAAGTAAAACATGTATTTTATAATAAGTATAGATATGGATATTTTATACAATGATAATAAATTTAAATTTATTATACATGAGATTAAAAGAACTTACAAAGGAATTCACATATGAGGTAATAATTTAATGTTACAATCTCAATTTTTAATGATTTTGTTTATGCATAAATTTTATGATGATTTAATTATATGATATATATCTAAAAAATAATACATATTTTATTATCCAATATTTATTTCTAGAGATTATAATTTATGATTTCAATTTTCTCTCTCTATGTACTCAAATTTCAGAAATAATGTTTTTAAGGAAAACTGAATTTATTTCTCTCTTAGGTTGAGAACATTTATTTCTATGTACTAATTTTAATTAAAATATTTTCAAAAATGTTTATAATATTATAAAAATATTTGTTAAATTAAAATTTTCCAATATTTTACTTTCTATAAAATGGTTTAAAATGAATCTAATTAACATTTTCCAAATGAGATACCAAAGGTATGAATGAAACATTGGTTTTAACATACACCACACAAATGAATTTTTTTTCCATCATTACTACCCCTTTTTATGAAAAATACATTAAATTTTTACATATTTATTTCCAAATAATATTGTTTCCAAATATTTTATGAATTTTTTGATTTTGAATAAGTGATTTAAAAATGATAAGGGTATTTTTCTCAACAAATGTTCCAATGATCTTTTAAATACATTTTCATCTGCAAAAACGTCCACTTATATTACTTATGATTAACTAGGGATTTGATCCAATTATACTCTAAAAACACAAGATTTTATATTTATTTAATTTTAAATATACTTGATGTGTTTAATATCTTTCTTTACACGCAGCCCCGAGCCTAAATGACCATGTGATATATTATACCTTTATAACCAAGCTGTTGGATTAATTTTTATAAATATGATTAACCAAAATAAGAAATATATATGTGTATATATATATTTATATATTTCTGAAATCAAATGTACATATTCCCTCCTAATATAATACAATTAAATTCATAATAAAATCATTTAATCATCAAATGAACCTTCTTTGCAAAGAAATATATTTTTATATGCGTAACATATTTTTATCTAAAAAAATTATATTGATCACTATTGAATATTTTTGAAAGAAATATATTGATAATTTATAGTAATATATTAATAATAATTCATACATTAGTAATCAAATGGTTAGTAATTGATATAAAGTCATTTAAAGGTAAATAGAGTTATTTTACTAAAAATGGTTTTTATATGTGCCAAGTGTTTTTATCATAATAAATGTAATAAACCAGTATTAGTAAATTATTTTATCAAAAAAATATATTTTATAATCACTAATAGTTTTTAACATTATTTTTATTATTTTTACTAGGAAATTAATGAATGTAAATTTAGTTTTAAGCTTTAAAATTATTTTTCTAGAAATGGGTTGTCGTTGTGTTTCATGCAATTATTTTAAAATCAATATCTAAAAATTATTGAAATTTAATTTAATAAAACTGAATCCATATTTTAAAACTAAATTTTATTTTTTTTAATGAGTCAAATTTTATTTTTGGTCACAATGAATAGTAGACAATGGTAAAAAATTATTACCACCTTTAAGGTTAAAACAATTTAACCAGGGGGGGCAAGAGATAAGTGTATTATTTTAACATGAAATAAACTAATTATTATTTTGTAAAGATATTTATATTATATATTACGATATCCTAAAACATTTCTCCATTTTGAACCATTATACTTGAGAAAAGAATTAATTATATTTAAATATTTTACATAATTCAATTCATTCACTCTCACTCTCTTATAAAAGGGAACCTCTCCACCCTTATTTACAAAGATTGAGGATTCTAGATCATCCAATAAATACATTAACTACATCCTTGCTTTATTTCCTTTATACTAGATCCCATGGTTTTATCCCAAGACCAATATTTTATGGAATATGATGTATGCGAATGGAGGTATCCCAAGTAAGATGTATGAATCTTAACCACACTATTTCGGTTTTATTTCTTCTTCCATATCCTATAAACCTTCTGTAACCATAATAAAATTATGAAAATAGTATCATAAATATTTTGAATTTTTTTTGATTATGGAATAACTTTTTTATGCCTATGTTCCATCAAATGAGAAATGAAAGTATTTCTCGTGCTTACATGTGGACTACAACCTCTACATAGCGATATGATTCATTTTCCATCACTAATATACATGGATATTTATAAATTGGTATTTAATGAACATATGTGATTTTAATGATATAATAATTATTTTTTTCTAATCATTGGCCATGTGTTACTCATCGCTGGCTTCCACGAGCAAGAGACAAGAAGTTGAATCCCGACACCCCTATTGGGGGATTTAAGATACAAGAAATGACAAATATGCTAACATTGGTAGATGGTGACACATAAATTAACATAAGGATATGATTCATGAGTGATATAGGATGGGTTTTAGACCCATATAAATGGCCTTTGGGGCACTGGGCATATGGTATAATCAATGTAATGGGTTTCCAATGGAGTGGGTCAACTCATAAGGGGAGGTGAGGCCTCTCTTTATGGGCCTAGGGGATTGTGTGTCATTTAATTTTCTTGTAACCTCAATGAAATTATATACATATGATTTAATTATGATTTTATAAGGGTAAAATATTATTTATCACCCTTTACATATGTTTATTAGAAAATAAAAACAACATCCATACGTATATAGGGGCTACTATCTCCTTGAACAATATAATTTATTTCTCTATAACTGAATTTTTCGGATGGTCCTAGATATATATATAATTAATATAGAAGATAATTATATAATTAATATAATTCTGTAAATTATGGGACCAATATTAATGTATAAGAACCTAAACTTCCAAACTAAAACTTACATGAAAAAAGAAATAGATAACACTAAAAAATTATTACTTTAATTAAAATTATTAACACACAGGTGTTGAAATGTTGTAAGTTGATAATATATGAAATTAAAAGAATTTATATTGTTTTTTATAGAATTATAATAAATTAAATTTTATTACACATGAGGTTAGAGAAACTAAAAAGAAAGTCATACATGAGGTAAGGGTTTTATGTTACAATCTCATTTTTACTAGGATTATTTATTCATAAATTTATAATGATGAATATATATGATCTTTCGCCTAAAAATATCATTAATTTAATCATAATCTAATTATTTCTAGATATTACATCTTTTTATTTCATTTTCCACTCTCCAATTAGTCAATATTACAAATGAATGTTTTTATGGAAAATCCACTTTGTTTTTTATCTGGTTATGAATATTTTTCTTCAATGTCTATATTTTATTTAAAATGTTCAGTTTAATGTTTTTTCTTGTTATAATATTATTTTTATAATTAATTTTAAGAATTTTTTTCATTTTATATATTTTTAAAAGGAATCATCTTAAATTTTTTTAATAAGGTACTCTTTACCAAAGGTGTGAATGAAATAATTGTTTTAACATACTCAACACAGATAGATTTTGCCACTATCATGAATAATATTTTCATAGAATATTCATATAAATTTTTTTGTATATTTTAAAATATAATTTTTTCATTATTATTTAGGATATTTTTTTATTTTAAATAAGTTTTTTAAAAAATTAAATGGTTATTTTTCCCAAGAAATGTTTCAATGATATTTTAATGAAAATTTTCATCGTTGATGAAATTTTTTGATGCTAATTATGATTAATAAGGTATTTTATTCAATGATACCTTCTTTATTATTTCTCTATATGGTTTATGGTTATTATAATAGATTATTAATGAAAATCCTTTTATTTTCCATATTTAAACTTATGATAAATGATAAATGTTTCCATACTATTATGGAATACATTTAAGTGGTTTATAATAATGTGATGGATGGGTTCACTATATAACACTGATAAATTGGTTAAATATTGATGTTTTATAATCAGAAATTGTACAGAAGAGGTTATCTGAAACTCAAAGAAGGTAAAAAGGTGATTTTTCAGGCCTAATATATAATGAATGACTTTGTGGGTATCCTTGACATAATATTTACATGTTTTTTATTATGTCACACTTTATGAAACTCTTTTATGTCATGATATTATTCTAATATTATGTGATAATGGATTCTATTCTTTGATTCTTTTATTAATTTGGTATTATGAACTACCAAGTTTTATCCCATGGATCATGATTATGATCTATGAATTTTTGGGGATGATTTTAAAATGTAAATCTCATTTTATGATAACTTATGCTCACATTATCATTAACAATGATCATTCATTGGTATCTCCCGTTTTTACCCTTATAGAGTATTCAAGATCACCATTTTTTATGTTCCCTTTTACCTAGGATATAAAAACATTTTTAGGCATGACATGCCTATTAAAGGAGATAGTTTTGAAGAACCTGGTGGGAGATGATTTTTATCTTTAATTGACTAGTTGTTTATGTATCCATGTAATAAATGACCTAAAAACATCATGGATCTAGAATGGATTATATTATTATTTAATGAATATTCATATAATATGATGTAATATTATTAGTTAAAATTCATTGTAATACTTAATTGGTATTAAAATAATGTTTAATTATGGCACAAATGAACCTTGGGATAATAACCATGAATATGGTCGATTGGGTATTAAATCGATCTTCACTAGTGCATGATGAGTAGGAAAAATATTTCACACCTATATATACACTCTTGAAGTCTATCATGTGGTTAATTCTCATTTTCTTTATGAACCATTATAAAGGATTTAAATGGAAGATAACCAGGGATGAATTTGGTAAAACCTAATTACCAATGACTGAGATGAAATTTTAACGATTTAGAAATACAATTAATAATTTGTGAGATTACATGGTTTATCAATATGATTATGGTTTCACGTATTATGATTTTATTTAGAGTCAATAGATAAAACTATAAGTATCCATAGTATTTCTAAATGTGATAAATAATTAAATGATTCCCCTCCTAAATAACTGGATCTTATGGAGTCTAGAATGAAAAATATCACTATTATGATTATAATACTATCTCAATACCTAAATCATGATGATATTCCAAAAGATAAAATTAGGGAACAACATTATATTGAGTCCTTCAAGAATCAACATCCACCATAATTTATTTGGAATGATGATCCCCTATTTTTTAGAAATTCACCAATAATATAGAAATAATATGTTCAATTATCCGGTGATTAGAGTATGGAAATTTATTTTGGCTATTAACCATTTGGAAGGTGAAACATATAAGTAGTGGAATATTGTTAATAACTTGAGGAAATAATTATAAATTTAATCTATGGAGTGGGATGATTTTAAATGGTAATTATTTAAAAAGAAATTTCATTTTATTCTTCGTATGAAAATGGAGAAGGTATTCCTTGAGATAAATCATAAGGATTATGAATCCCTTAGTACCTATGTAGAAAATTTTACAAGGCTCATGAGGTTTTTTATAGTATTATTACCCAACATAAAACTATGATGGGTTTATTATTAAGTGTATTCAAACAAACTCACTAAATGGAGTTATCTATAAGAGAGTATAGTAGTTTGTAGAAATCATTTGATGTGCTATCAAGGTAGGAATTGATATTGGAATATACCATTAATCCCAAAGTTTGGATAAGAAAATTAATATGGAATTAAAAATAAATTATAATAAATTAACCATAAAGGGAAGAAGACGAGTCATCCTTTATTCTAGTAGTGTGAAAAGAAACATGGAGGAAATTTTCTTAAGGGAACTATTATATTTTTTAAATATGGAAAGGAAGTTCATCGGGTGATTGAATGTATAATTAATGGTAAGAAGTTAGTTAATGAAGATAAATATCCATACAATGCCCAAACCACACTGCATTTCTAATGAAAATAGTTTAGGAAATTATTTTAATCAATTATTAAATCCCTGGGTTAATTTGGATGATCATTTTCAGCAACCTGTTATGTCTATAGACAAAGGGAAATCACATGCAATCACTATTTCTAATGTGGGTTATGAGAAGGTAGTGGTGAAAGGTACACTTACCATCCAATCTATAATAGATAATGTATTATTTTTTATGGTATACACATTATTACATCTAAATAATTTTCATTGGGTATCACATTACCACCTCAATGATTTGACATTGAATTAGTAGTGAAAACTCATAATAGTATGTTGATTACTTATTTTGTCTAGGATTATTATCTGATTGAAGATTGTGGGAATGTTATTTTTTGTAACTCTCATTATTATCGCCATATTTTAATTTTTTATTTTGAATATGGACTAGATTTTAATATATATATACCATATCAATTTCTAAGGATGTTAAGTCGCGTTTGATATTTCGATCTACCATATGATTTCCTATTTTTGTGAGGATAAATATAAATAATAAATTGAATGTAAAACCATTGTATGGGTCTTGATTCTTGTTCAATGGGGCTGTTTATCTCATATGGTCCGGAAAAAACCCAATATCAAATACATTGATATGGTATATAAGCTTTGTGATCTCATTCCAAAAGAGTTTTCTAGTCATTATCTAAACCAGGAAGCTGAATTTTCAATATTACTCATACCAGGTTATAAACCTATTTTAAAGACATTATAAATAATGGACCTAATTGAGTTGAAATATTTGAAGAATAAAATCCAAGTTAATCTTGATAAGGTATTCATTCAGACAAGTGAATCACCATTGGGTGAACCTATTTCCCTTTGTAAGAAGAAAGATGGAACAATGCAACTCCTCATTGAGTATGGGAGCTTAATAAGATAAAAATTATGAATTAGTATCATCTACCCAATATTTATAATTTTTTAATAAATAAATATGAGATAAATATTTCCTAATGGGTTTTCATTGATATAGATACTATAAATTGTGGATAAAAAGTGAAGACATTCCCAAGACAACTATCTATACAATATGTAACGTACCAACCTGAACAGCCACCCAAATAGTGCTAAACGGGCCCGATGTTACTACTTTAGGCGCACCTCCCCAAATGCCAAAGGATACCGAAATGTAGTGAGGGTGTAATAGGTATAGTGGAGAGGCTATACCCTCTTGAAGGAAAATAATGGTACTCGTATGAGCATAATAAATAATCATGCAGTGGAAAAATCTGACTCAACAGACTCAAATCATACCCTCAGAGTAGAAGCACATTCAATATCACTAAAGGGTAGAAGAAATATAAATATAACTGCAGTAGAAAATAAATAGAACAACGTGGTAAAAACCACTTGAAATTACTAGTGAAAAAATAGGGAATACAGTTAAATATAAAAAGTGTGGCAATGGTTAACCAAAAATAACTACAAATGAAGTAAGAATATTGATACTGAAAATGGAATCTAAAAAGATAAACTCCTGCTAGGTATGACCTTAAGGATCATACTAGTATCCGTGCCAAATGGTACTATGATCCAGCTCTTGAGGCTGAGTATTTACCAGCATGTACATCCATGATGTCTACACACATCCAAAGGGCCCATATAGGGTGTGAGACAAATCTCAGTAGGATACCACTCAGATGGTGGGTACCGAGTATAAGTGTTTAAGCATGCATGTATATCTATGTAATGTAAGTTGTGCAATGCAATAAATAAACACAAAATCCATTAGTTCTCAACAACTACAATGGAGTGTCACCTTCTTTATCCAATGCCAGAATATCTGAAGTAAATAGAGTGCTTCAACCATGGCCTACATTCCCCTATCATCACAAATCCCAGGTGAACCCTTTGGTTCCCCTCAATCGCGTAACCCGACACCATGTGCCTCCTATCACCTCTTGTTTTAAGGTACCAATGTATCGAAGGCATGCCCAAAATAATTAACTCAGATGGACAATGATTAATATCCTCAAATAAGTAACTAGAGGGACAATTATTTCATCCCTCAAATAATATAACCGGAGGGACATCAATGTTTTCCCTCAAATAAAGTACCCTGAGACATAGCTATATCTGCCCTCAAATAAAGTTTCTATGTCCACAACCTCAATCACTGTGAGCCTTATCCCCAAACATGATATCCTCATCGTAATCTTTTAAAGGATCCTCGCTTTCCACATGGAATCCTATGGAAAGTACCCCTAAACCAATAGTACCTTAACCACATCTATCGTGGACCTTTAGCCACACGAGTGGTCAAAACCTACTCATCAAGGAGTCTCTCTATGTGCTCACTACTCAAATCATAGTTGAGTGGTAATCACCAAAATAGTACCTAAGCCACAACAACTTTGGAACCTCGTTCCCTTGTGACAATGTTTCTCAGTATCCAATGGCCTTGCCATCCAAGTATCTCAGGCCTATCCAACATGACAGTCACACTGCCTCAATCCCAACATCCATGATGCCCAATCTTGTGGTCAAAACCACCCAAAGTATTCCAGTCTATGAACAAACTATAATCAACATCACTCAAGATATATTCAGGCCATGTCCAACACCACACAAAGGGTTCCAACATATGCAATTCATTTGTTACATATATAATCAAAGAATCACATTAAAAACATGCATCCAATCTAACAGTTGAACTACACTAGCCATGTCTTGTCTCATACCAGCACTGAGGTCTTGAAAGCCTCTAGTACACTTAATCATAATTAAACAATCCAAACTCTATAGTTTCATCATCACAATTCATTTTAAAACCAATATGGCATTCCCGACTAAAATTCCCCATTTGAGCAATGACCCCTCACCTGGGCTCGCTGAAGAAAACATTGTACAGAGCATTCCCAAACGCATCCCACCAGTCTCATAATAAGTTTAACACATTAAAACATCTATAAAATGGGATTTTTAAAAATACCCAAATTCATGACACTGATTGCGCCACCCAAAATCTGAAAAAACCTGAACCAAAATATGTACCACCTACCTCAATCTAGCATGATGATCGTCTGTTGTTATCATCCTATAATTCAATATAAAAAACAATAAATCTAAAAATAGAGGATAAACTCTCAAACCCCTAGTACATGGTTTAGAACAAAAATCAAGAATAACAGATCTTAGAGAATCAAGGCCCTGCTGAGGGGGTTCTAATGAATCTGATGACATTCGAATCCGACTTAGGATGAAGGATTAGTAAGGGATTAAAGCTACGACATCCTGGTTCACAAAACCCTGTGACTTAATTTCCCCTCTATCTCAAAATGAGGTTACTGCACATTTTAATGGAAAAAATAGAAAAATAAAAAACATATACTTAAGACTACCCATTGTGTGGATTCTTTAATTTTTTATATGGAGGCCACATTCCACCAACATACTTTCCATATCTTTCTAGCTTGATTACATGACATGTAGTTTGTAGTACACTGTGTGTACTTGGAAGTACATGGAGTGTACATGGTTTTTCATCTCTTCCCCACCAAATTTCCCACACTCCATTTATATCTATCATACATGGATAGACTACATGATGGGTATAGGTAGTACAAGGTGTGTAGTTGGTTTAACATTTCTTCCCAGCCAACATGACCACACACCATGAATGGTACCCACACACAACCACGTGTACAGGGTGTGCACTTAGGAGTACACGACATGTAAGCCAAAAATTTCCAAAACTACACATTTTCCCAGATTCTTCAAAACAACTCAAAAATTGAATGAAGAATAGGCCTGTACCTAAAAGGAAGAACTGGGTTATTAGAAACATCCCCCCTTAAAGAATTCTTTCCATGAATTTCCCTTCCAAGTGTGGTGAAAAAAAAATTCAGAACAATAACAGTAAAAAACTCAATTCAAGAAATGGTTAACTAACCTTTTTCCAGACTCATTGTCCTCTCATTACGCATCATGAACCCTTCACTACATTAGGTGCTTTCGTGTTTCTTCCAACACCCAAATGTATTTGCACCGTATTTTTTTCGACCACAATGAGGTCCTACATCCAAGGGATTCTCCAAACATAACCTGATTCCTTACACCTCAGGTAACCTATATCTTCGATTCCATGATACCGAAGGTACCTCAAGTAACCCACATCCTCAATTCCCCTGATTCCATGCATCTTATATATATAATAACATATATTATGCACTCAAATGGTACCAATCCCACTGACCAACATTTAGTAAGTCCAAATAAATCATGTGGACCTCATGCACTCTAAAATGACCTACCTCCACAAGCCATGACAAAAGAAAACAAGAAAATCACATCCCCACCCACGGTGTACCTCTGACCATCCTTGTCTCACCAGCTTACTCAGCCTCATGCAGCTCCACAACATGTGTAAGAACTTGGGTTTTTGAAACGGGTTAAATTTTTCCCCTGTTTGAAATTTTCTGTTATTTTTGTATGATTTTGGCTAATTATTGTGATGTCTGGAAAATCTGGGAACTTTCTAGAAATTTCTAGACTACACACCGTGTACTCCCAAGTATGCATTGTGTATCGGTTAAGTAGGTGACAACATGTGCCTTGGGCCTACGGGTCATGTACGGGTTCCCCTTCAACTATTAAAAGAGGGATTGTATATAATAAAATAAAAAGAAGTCCTTTGGGACATTTGGGTGTAAATGGCTGAGTCCATGACCGTGTGTTGACTATGTACATGGTCCAAGACGTGCACTGGACTCTACTTAAGTCAGATTACAGAAGAGTAATCTACACGGCGTGTAGTCCTGAAATACATGCTATGTACTGTTATTTTTATTTGAGCATCTGAGATTCTGTCACGTCTTATTTCTTGAATCGTCTTCTTATCCCTCGTTGGACGAATAGTTCATCCTAGAACCTCCAAAAAAACAATAACCATCATAGATTTTTCATACAACGTTTGTTATTCGATCCATCGGTGATAGAGGGACCATATCAGAAAGGCTAACCCCGCACACCCCTCTTCGTCCTTGATTCCTCAACTTTTTCTCCACAGTTCCCATCCGAGTGGAATTGCCAGAATTTGATGGAAATGCAGATCTACCACGAATTAGACTCATTCGGAGGCTGATATCAAAGGAGTGTCATTGTACGAGTACAAGGTGGGTGGTGCATACCTTCTTTCATGATTTTGTTGACTTTTGGGGGTTGCAGTCTTCAGGGTGCGACGTTGGGTATTGAGTGAAACCCTGTTAAATTATTTTTAATTAATTATCTGCATTGTTGGATGCCTATAGGTATCCCCTGACCTAGTTGTGACTAAACGAGGCTAGGTTCAAGGCCATTGCTCATTTGGGGCATTTTGGCCAGGGGTGCTGAAATGGGTATAAATTTAACTTCCATGTCTAAACTAATGAGATTAAATTGTTAAGGCATGATTGAATTTTCATAGGGCATTCGAGACCTTATGTTCTAGTATGGGATGGAACATGTGTGGTGCAACTTTACTATTTAGTAATTGCCTGTTCGAAGTGATGCTTTCTAGTATATATAAGAAATGTGTGATATTGCAAGTGTTGAACTATTTAGTTATGTTGGGCGTGGCCTGAATATTTTTTTGAGTGATGTTGATCACAGGTTGGGGCTTTGCCCAAGTTACTTGGGGGGTTTCTACAATGGGATTGGGTGTCATGGACATCGGTTGAGATAGTTAGACTATCATGTTGGGCTTGGTCCGGGTTACTTGGATGGAAAGACCATCAATGTTGAGCGGTAGGTTCGTAGGAACACGATGTGTCAGAAGTGTTGTGGCTTGGGAACTTATTGAGGTGATTACAACTCACCGGGTAATTTTGAGTAGTGTGAACATAGATAGACGCCATGATGAGGTGGTATGGCCACTCACTGGGTAGAGGCCCCCGATAGATGCAGTTAGGTGTTATTGGTTTGGGGGTGTTGGCAATAGGAAGCCACATGGGATGTGAGGAGCCTTCGGGAGATAGCGTTGAGGCTGTCAGGTTGTGTGATAGGGATTGCCGTGATTTGAGGGCAGATATCGCTTCCCATCCAGATATTATTTGATGGAAGAAAACGTTGTCCCTCTGGTTATTATTTGAGTATAGGTATAGATGTTCCTCTAGATGTTGTGCCATAGGTAATTTGAGCTTTCGAGATGGGTTACGATTATTGGGAGTACTTTTGCGATGTCGGTACTTGAGACACATGGTATCTGGTGGCATGTGGTGCCGGGTTACAGACCAGAGATTTCAGCGTTGGCCGAAGCAGGTGACACTTCCTGGTTGCTGACGAGCACTGGTGAAGTTTGTGTTTACTTTTGGGAATTGTACTATTTACTATTTCCTTGTATAAGCATGTTTGCTGAAACACTTATATTAGGTACGCACCATTGGGTGGTATCCTACTGAGACTCATCTCACACCCTACACGGGCCCTTCGGGACGCATGTAAACTTTATGAAATTGCGTGACGGTAGAGGGTCAACCCCCGGAGCTGGACCTTAGTGCTGTTGGCATGCAGACTAGAATGGATATTGGGGTCGTACCTTGTTGGAGTCATTTTTCTTAGTTCCCTTTTTGTATTGGAATTATTTATTTATTATATAGCAACTGTTGGTTATCCGTTGGCGCCATTTTATGTTGATATGTATTACTTTCTAGGGATGCATGTTTGTTTGTTTATAGTCGTAGTTGCTTGTGATATTCAACATGTTGTTCTGTTTAATTTCCACTACCATTGTTCTATATTTCTTTCACTGTTTGTTTTATATTTGATATGCTTTGGCTCTGCGAGTCTGTTTTGAGTCTACTGAGTCATTAAATTTCTGCTGCCTATAGACGTTATACTCGAACCAGTACCTTTATTTCCTCCATGAGGGTATAGCCTCCCCACTATACCTATTCAGACCCTCTCTACTAGTCGAGAGCCTTTGGAGTTCTGGGGAGGTGCGCCTAAGGTAGTGACACCTGACTTGTTTGGCACTGTTCAGGTGGCTAGCCGGGTCCGGGTCGTTACAAAGTTGTATCATAGGAGTTCTTGACAGGGATTTAGTAGCAGTGATTTACTGACTACAAGGAGTTGAGACTTCTCTTTTTTATTTATGATGGTTTTACTATATGGGTTATGGTATATTGGAGATAGGTTGCTACTAGAACTGGATTTCTAGCTTGTTCTTGGGTGCCTGCATCCCTAGGTACGAGTGATGGACCTAATTTCCATTGGTGGGAAATGCTGTTTGCTTTTTCTCAGATTACATTTGTTATGATTTCCACCTCGGTGGCTCACTTGGAGTGTGATGTTATTGATTGTGATATGTACCCCTTAACCAGGTGCAGTAAGGGAGAATTGGACCTTATCCCGGTATGGAGAGGCTTGTTTTGTTGACTTTTGATAGGCACATTTTTGGGTATTTCAATTTCATAATTGCATGTATGCTTTGTGAAGTGAAAATGCAATGTGAATAAAAATAAATTGTCTTGCTTTGTATGCCCTGAAATGTGAATTGGTGAAATTCCTAATACAATTTCTTGTCTATTGAAATGTGTTATGCCAAGCTTCGTATATTTGTATTACTACATGTGGAAGGATATTTGGGTCTGGCTCTTATGAGAGAAGGCATGTACTATCAGTTGAGGTGATTTTGATCACCAGGATTGGGCGACTTGGTCGTCGGTTTGAGGAAACGTTAGTTGTCAAGACAGGCATGGCCCGAGGTACTTTTGATTCATGGCCCTGATAGGGGCAGGTAAGGAGGCCATGAGACCGGGATGATGTGGGGAATGGGTTGCTGTGGGGGAGAGTAAGTTTAGTGGTTATGCACTACCTTTTTCGGAATTCCTTTTCTACATTGAAAATATTATATATATATATATATATGGGTTGTCTGACCATTTATGGTATTCTGTGGGTTCCTTTTTGGGCGACTCAAATGGATCGTCAGGCGAGTGAGGATACAGTGCCATAGGTGCAGGATCAGGTTCAGGATTCGGTGCAGGAAGAGCATGAGAAACAGGTACAAGATCAGGGACCAGAGCAGGTTCAGGATTCAGTGCAGGCAGGACAAAAGCCGAGTTTGACAGCATTCAGCCTTGGCTCGACGAGTAGCTCTGAGCTAGCATGTTACGTGTCTTGTAGGGGATCGACAGAGGTGCACAGGGTACATATCCATCTATGTAATATCTGACATAAGAGTTTCAGTTGCAACAACCGCCGCTTTTTCAGGGTGAGGGTGGTCCATAGGCGGCTGAGAACTTGATAGAGAGCTTGCAGAAGATCTTCGAGCATCATGAGACGCCTCCAGGGCAGAGGGTCAAGCTGGCTACATACATGCTGAGAGGACCAGCGAAGTGTTGGTGGGATGTATAGGTTCAGTCTCGTAGGGATGAGGGGCCGGCATGAAACGAATTCGAGGATAGGTTCTTTGAGAACTTCTATCCAGAGACACTAAGGGCCGAGATAGAGCTAGAGTTCCTAAGTCTTCAGCAGGGATATATGTCTGTCATGGACTATGCAGCTACCTTCAAAGAGTTGTCTCACTTTGCACCTGGTATGGTAAGCGATGACGTAGCTAGGGTGAGGTGCTTCGAGGATGGATTACGACACGCCATTCGAGTCTAGGTGAACATCTTTAGGCCGGGTTTCTTCTCCTAGGTGGTGATCCAGGTGCATATAGATGAGGGAAACTGGAGGGATATACCCCAGATTGGAAGGGCGACAGCTTCAGGTGAGGGTTAAGATAGTGGGAAGCGAGGTAGAGATGAGTTCCAGCAGGGCGGCCAAGCCAAGGACTCTACTAGGACACCTCATGGAAGTTCAGCGGTGGGTTTATTTTAGTGTGGGAAATCGATACATGTTTGATTTTAGTGTGATAGGCCTTCGAAGGAGTGCCGGGCGTATGGATAGGTCGATAATCTGGAGAGGTTTTGCAGACAACCTTCTCAGACAGCCGGTAGGCAGGGACCACGACAGACTGTGGCGTCTGGTGTTGTTTTAGGTTTGGTACCAGGAGAGGGTAGTCAAGGTTCAGCTGTGCGCGAAGGAAATGACAGAGACAGTGGGACCCAGCTGAGGGGTCAGGGGCTGGTGACTAGAGCAGCACCGCAAAGAGGTCAGGTATTAGGTAGGCGTACATCAGGCTAGGTGCACGCTGTGGAGCTGCCAGGGACTGAGCAGGCTGGTGAGCCGACGACGGTGGTAGGTACACCACATGTGTGGCTGTGATTTTCTTTTCTTTCTTTTGGCATGGACTCTTGAGGAATGTTTGGTTGAGTTCACGAGTTGCACATGATACTTGGGGACTGACTACATGCTAGTTAGTAGGATTGGAATCATATCAGATGCGTTATATATTTTATTTATGTATTTGAGATGCATAGAATCAGGAACATCAAGGATGAAGGTTACGTGAGGTTCCATGGGCATCGGGGCATTGTGGATGTAGGTTACGTGAGGTGTAAGGAACTAGGTTTTGATTAGATCATCTATGAGATGTAGGAATTCATGGAGGTGGAAACCGATGCGGTGAGGGTTACCTTGGGTGTCAGAAATTACACAGGAGCATCGAGGACGTGCAGGGATGATGATGTGTCACCGGAGGACCATGGTTCCGAGAAATTGGTTGTTGGGTTTTGTTTGTTTACTATTTTGATTTGATATTTTTTGGTTGAGAAAGTGTAGGAAATTCCTAAGTTGGGGAGCCCCTTGATGAATTTATCTAGAATGTTTGGAACAGAGTAGTCCAGGTTGTTTAACCGGGATGGGCGTGTTCGGTGCCATCTCCGGGTTACATTCAGTAGCTCGGGGATGAGCTACATTAAGGCGGGGAGTTTTCAAGATCTCGAGTTTTTAAAACGGGTCAAATTTCCGACCCTGTTTGAAATTTTATATTTTTTATGTATGATTTTGGATAATTTTTGTGATGTATAGAAAATATGGTATGTTTCTAGAAATTTCCATATTACACTCCATGTACTCCAAAATACACACCATGTATCGGTTAGGTAGGTGAAAAACCATGTGAGATCAAGTAAATGTTGTGTGGTGCCCATGTGTGAATTTCCATCAACACGACGTGTAGTCTTCCTTGACATGGCGTGTACCTCTTTCCGCGTAAATGGATGAGTCCTTGGCCGTGTATTGACTGTGTACATGGTCCAAGCCATGCACTAGACTCCACTTAAGTCGTTGTATGGAAAAGAAATCTACACGGCATGTAGTCTTCAAATACACGCCATGTAATTTTATTTTTATTTGAGCATTCGAGACGTTGTCGCGTCTTATTTCCAGAATCATTTTCTTCTCCCCTGTTGGATGAACCATTCATCTGAGAACCTCCAAAAAAACTGAAACCCTCCTATATTTTTTATACGGCCTCCGTTCGTTGATCTGTCGCTGATAGCGAGACCACATCAGAAAGGCTAACCCCGCGCTCCCCTCTTCGTCCTTGATTCCTTGCCTTTTGTCCACAGTTTCCATCTGAGCGGAATTGCCAGAATTTGACAGAAATGCAGATATACAATGATTTAGACCAATTCAAGGGATGATATCTATGTAGTGTCATCGTACAGGTACGAGGTGGGTGCTGCATACCTTTTTTCATGTTTTCGTAGACTTTTGGTGGTTGTTGTCTTTGGGAACAATGTCGAGTATTTAGCGACACCCTGTTTAATTGTTTTTAATTAATTATCTACATTGTGGGATTCCTCTAGGTATCCCTTGACCTAGATGTGACTGAGTGAGGTTGGGTTCGAAGATGTTGCTCGTTTGGGGAATTTTTGCCAGGGGTGCCGAAATGGGTATACATTTAATAGCCTAGTCTAAACTATTGAGTTTAATTTATTACGGCATGATTGACTTTTCATAGGGCATTCGAGACCTTAGGTGCTGGGACATAACACATGTTGTGCAACTTGATTATTTAGTAATTTCCTGTTCGAAGTGATTCTTTCTAGTATATATAAGAAATGTGTGATATTTCTTGTGTTGGACTATTTAGTTATGTTGGGCGTGGCCCGAATATTTTGTTGAGTGATGTTAATCATAGGTTGGGGCTTTGACCGAGTTACTTGGGTGGTTTATTCCATGGGATTGGGCATCATGGATGTCGGTTGAGATAGTTGGACTGTTAGGTTGGGCTTCGCCCAGGTTACATGGATGGAAAGACCATCAAACTTGGGCAACAGGTTCGCAGTGACATGAGGTGTCAGAAGTGTTGTGGCTTGGGAACTTATTGAGGTGATTTCCATTCACCAGGTACTTTTGAGTAGTGTGAACACAGATAGACTCTGTGATGAGGTAGTATGACCACTCGATGGGTAGAGGACCCTGATAGATGCGGTTAGGTGTTATTGGTTTTGGGGTGCTTGCCATAGGAAGCCACATGGGAGGTGAGGAGCCTTCGAGAGACAATGTTGAGGCGGTCAGGTTGGGGGTTGAGGCTTTCCATGATTTAAGGGCAGATATCGTTGTCCCTCGGGATGTTGTTTGAGGGCAGTCATCATTGTCCCTCTAGATATTATTTTAGGACATGTATCATTGTTCCTCCGAACGTTGTGCCATGGGAAGGTTGAGATTTCATGATGGGTTATGATTATTGGGCGTAACTTCGGGATGTCGGTACATGAGACACATGGTGTCAGGTAGAACATTGTGTCAGGTTATAGACCATAGATTCCGGAATTGGCCGAAGCAGGTTACACTTCCTGGTGGCTGCTGAGCACCGGTGAAGTTTGTGTTTTCTTTTGGGCATTGTACTGTTTACTGTTTCTTTGTATAAAAATGTCTATCGAAACACTTATATTAGGTACGCCCCATTGGGTGGTATCCTACTGAGACTCATCTCACAACCTACACGGGCACTTCAAGATTCATGTAGACTTTATGAAATTGCGTGCAGGTATAGGGTCAGCCCTAGGAGCTGGACCATAGTGCTGTTGGCATGGAGACTAGAATGGACCTTGGGGTCGTTCCTTGATGGAGTCATTTTTCTTAGTTCCATTTTTGAATTGGAATGCGTACTTTATTATGTAGCAATTGTTGGTTAGCCATTGGCACTATTTTATGTTGATATGTATGACTTTATATGGATGTATGTTTGTTTGTTTACAGTCGTAGTTTCTTGTGATATCCACCATGTTTTTCTGTTTAATTTCCACTGCCATTGTTCAATATTGATTCCACTGTTTATTTGATATATGATATGCTTCTTCTCTGTGGGTCTGGTTTGAGTCTACTGAGTCATTAAATTTCCACTGCCTATAGATGTTATACTTGGACTACTACCCTTATTTCCTCTATGAGGGTATAGCCTCCCCACTATACCTATTCAGACCCTTGCTTCTAGTCAGTAGCGTGAGATAGATTTATAAATCCCATATATTTCCTGATATTTATGATAAAAATAAATCCATTTGTTATATGTAAACCATAATAAAATGAACAACTGGTGAACACAAATCATATCCATATGAAACAAATTGGGATAAAAAACCTTTAACATGGGTCTTGATTCATTCTATGTGTGTGCCCAAATTTTGTACTTATATATATATATAATAGTTTTTTAATTTCCATGAACATACTTTTATGTGTATAACAACTACATTTGAGTGAATTTTAGTCTATTTAGTCATTTAGTAGTGTCTTTGATGAGCTTAATGGAGTTATTAAAGACTATTCAAAGGCCTCATGATTAAACTTATTGAGATATTCAAATACATTTTATCATATTTTGAGATCATGGGTTGATGTTTATGGTTAAAAAAAGAACCTATAAGAATGCTAGGAATTCCATAGTTGAATGTGAAGAGCATCAGGTTTCACCGATTAGCCGATGTAGGGCACTAGCCTACCGATGCCATATAGACAGAAGGAAAAACCTATATAAATTCAGCTATCCAACCGATGACAGATCTATAGCCAATAAATTATTTCAAAATACCACTGAATAGCCACTAGATAGTATCTACTAACTAGTGTAGAATTTATAAAATCAATGAGCTCTAGGTGTACCATTGGATTGTGAGTAGCATTGAGGTAGTCATTTCGATGATGAATTTATTTTGGTATAAAATTATATAATTCAGTATTCCCCAACTTCAATGAGGATTTCTTTTTAAATATTCTCTATATTTCTCTTTTAAATTGTAAAAGTACTTATGAGTGATTAGGGAGTATGTTTTTAATGGGTTTTCACAAGTGAAAACTCTATTCTTCTCATCTCCATCTTTAATGGGTTCTCACTACGACAAAAGTGAAGGACACATTCCATAGATACAAGAAAAGTTCAAGAGGGTTATCACAATCATAAATTTGTGGGATGGGTTTTTTATCACTACTAATATCAAGGTATAAATTAAACAAAACTCCCAACCTAAATAGTAGTATATGTAGGGGTTCAAATCAAGCTATTACTAATCTACTTAATCAAATAGTGTTTTCAACCTATTTAATTTTCTGAATTGATTATTTATTTTTTGATACTAGTAAAAAATGATATACTTAAATTAATAAATTTGATATGGGTTTTTAGGTCGTGCATTCTCACTCAATTAATATTAAAAACAATTTTTTTAATACATATCAAAATTATTTCATTATCAAATAAATATTATTTAGTTTGGAATTTAACATTATTATTAGATTTATTTTTTAAAGGGTATTCCACCCTCACACTATATTACTCTATCTAATAATTGGTATCAAAAGTTTCATTTTTTTATGAAAAAAAATCATTTTTTTCAAAAAAAAATGAGATTTATTTCAAAATTGTGTTCAGATATTGTTTTCTTTTTTTAATCTTATTTGATTTCAAAGTATGATCTTTTTATAATGAAATATAACTATTATTCACGTGATCTCATCGTTAATGGCATGGATTATTCTTACTTGATAAAGAACATGTCAAATTCTCTTAGTTTAATATGTTACCCTATTTGGGAAATGGTTATACAGAAATATAATCCTACTAAAGAACCAGAAGATAAGTGAAAACCTGATGATATTGAAGCCTTTGAGATTGATGTAAAATCCATGATCACTATACACTATGGTCTTGAATAAGATGAATTTAATCATGTTTATACATGTAAAACTACCCATGAAATATGGAAATTACTAGAAATCAGTCATGAAGGAACCAAAAAAGACTAGAAAACTATATTATATATATATGAAATATTTTGAAAATATTTCTATGAACCTATATGAATATATTACTATAATATTTATATTGTTTTCTAGAAATTACAATGGTTAAAAGTCTCTTAGTGATGATTTTTCTGTATAAATATCAATAAAAAAGATACTCTAGGTCTTTCAAATGAATTGGGTACCAAAGATCACTTCTATAAATGAAGTGACAGAGATAAATAAAATTATGGTCTAAGAAATTAATAGATTTATAATAATGTATACAGTTAATATGATGTGAAAATGTATGAAATAAGCCAATGAAGGCAAATATGTAAAGAAAACAACCACTTTCAACGCTTCTCATAATGACTCATCTAAGGTGAATTTCAATAATTTTCTTAACTCACTTAGAACATGACCAAATAATTCAAAAAAAAATAAATATTCCAATAAAAAAATAAGGTGTATCAAAATGTGTAACTAGAAGTTATGTGCTACAAATGCAAGAAAAATGGTGACATAAATCCAGAATGTGCCATTTATAAAATTAAGGGTAAATAGAGAATGTTAAGAAGGCTCTCAATGTAATAAACTAATTTGAAAGTGATGTCTCAATAAAATAATCTTTGTAAAACTCTTCACATTACTCATGTGTTATGTGTCTTGTGTAACTAGTTTACATTGAGATCAAGGTTATTCCTCTTTCTTCCCACTTCCCTTTCTTCTCCAAATTTTCCATATATTCTTCTTTGTCTTTATACTCATAAATTCACTTTAACTACAAAAAACCTAAATATGTTTTTTATCAATTAAAAAGGGTTTTCATTAACTAAAATAATTATATAAAGAGCATGATTATAAATAAAAAAAGTTATTACTGAAAAAGATTAACCTCTTAAATATAAGAAACAAATCAATAAGGAAAAAGAAGAATTATCCATGAAAATTATGAATCAACCAAATGCAGATAAGTTAGAATATAAAATAAAAAACTCAAGATATATCACTCAAAATTCACTCAAGTGGAATATAATATAAATATAATTTTGAGATCTCAATGATATAAAAAATAACGGGCTGATATTTGTTTCTAAAATCATGAAAGTGCCTAAAACCCATCTAAAAACAGTTTTATTAATGGTTGATCACATGATATATTTTTAAATTACTACGAAAAAATTGGAAATTTAATTTAAAAATGTTATTTCAAGATTTTCTGATATGTAGGACCAAAATCAATTCATATTTTCTGCAATATTTCAAATATAAAAACACATACTAAAAATATCAGGATCTATAAAACATTATTAGATAACATTAGCAGAACCAATTTTGTTTGTGTAAAAAAACCATTTGTTGTTAGATTTTTTAGGAAAATTATCTTAAAAGTAAAGAAAAATAATCACTATATAAACTAGATACTGGTTTCTCATGAAACATGTGTAGCGACCTCTCTAAATTCAATCAAATAGATAAACTTGAAGGTGGTCATGTCACATTCAATGATAACTCAAAGGGTAATATAATTTGTGTAATTCCACGAACGCTCTAGACTGGAGCCGATGAATTACTATGTATATTGGAAATTTTTAAAGGAATGAAATCCCAATGGAATGATCAGTTTATTAGTATTGAAAAAACGAGATACATAGATGTAACTCAAATTACATTGGGAATGGTATCGAAGTAGAATATATAACAAAAACTAAAAAGATGCATCTATAAAAACTCTATAACTGATCTCCTATTCATAACTGGATGAAGGTAAACAAATGAAATTGGTGATATCAAAAGATTATTAGGGGTTAAAAATATAGTAATCATGAATCAATAATAACTGAATCATAAACAACTTTGCATAGTCAACATGGCATGGTGAATAAATGAAAAAATCACACCATTAATAAAGTGAGAATGAAACTGTATCCATATATTTTTTCATAGTGAAAACCTCATGGATAGTAAAAAATGATAATGAATAATGAGAATGATTATTAATTGGACATCATGTATCTATAAAATGATATAATAAAACTGTTAAAACAGTTTAGATTACTGGGTAGAAACCCGTCTTATTTTTCAAAACAAACTCTAAGGGTTTGTCACCATACTTGTTATCTCATGAGACCTGTCGACGCATCAAGAGGATATAGTAGGCCTTGACTGTCAATGCATGTCGAAAGAATTATTATTACATAGAACCAATAAAATAACAATATGAATTTACCTTATCCGTATAGAATAGAGGATACAGGTTCCTCAACACTTCCACAGTTAAAACAACATTAAAAATAAATACCGTATGTAAAATGGTATACATATTAGAAAATAATCATATCCATGATATGAGAATATGGATATTTAATAGAATTATAATTTCAAATTTTATTTGATCTCAAATGGTCAGTAGGTACACCATATAAAAATTATTAGGTTCACAATACAAAGTATGTCACAACGAAATAAAAAATTGAGACAAAGTCTTTAACCACAATGTAATCATTCGAATCATATGAAAAAAAATATAATAAGCATAAAATGAATAATTTAATACCATAAATATAAAGAAAATAATTATATTATATGAAAAATGGAAGTACACATACATCACTTTCAAGAAATAAGTGGCGAACATTCGAAATCTCACGAAAATGAAGGTGAGATGAGAAAACCCCTTATAAATATTTTGGCATGGTAAAGAGTGATATTGTGAGGGATTAATGAGAGGAAAAGGGGTATCCTATTATTTATATATCATAAGGGTAGTATGGGGGAGGTTCAAAAACATACCCTATAATTATTAATTAAAAAAATAAAAGGGCACAACACAGGATAAATTATTGAACAAAAGTTAGAGTGAGGATCCCTTAACTTATGCTCAAAGGTGTTTCAGATTGTTCTTAATGACCTGAACAGTCAAATTTAGCTTCATTAATTAATATTTAAAGAACCAAATAAACATTTAATTGATATGTTATAACCTTATTAGGTTCATTAATGTCCTTTTTTATGGGCTTAACAGATTCGATTTTGTTGTTTTGGAAGTATTTTATTCTGTGGTTTTCATGATCCGTTTACATGTATTCATGAAGGGAAGTTCATTTGAAATGTGAATAAAAATACATATTTGTTAATATATATTTTTAGTGAAATTAAAAATATATAAATTATCTTACAATGATTCTAGTTATATACCATGATGATGACTCATTTGATGAGTTAATGATAAACCGTTGGATTTGGCATGGCAGTTTGGTGCACAATGAACTTGTTTTGTATTATTATTCCATATTATGAGTGTTTATGGATTACAGAACATTAAAAAAGATAAAATAAATATAATATGATCAGTTTCAACCATTTTAAAGGTTTCATTACTAGTCCTGAATATAGTAATTAAAATTGAAAACATGTCTTCCTTGAGTGTGATAAACTAACACATCTCGGGAAGTGTTTTCATTTATTGTATAAAAGGATGGGAAAAATAAATATTATGATAATATATTAGATTAAAATAATGAAAATACAGTTCATGTATGCTAATATAATAATCATGTAATTTGGATGAGATTGGGTGAGAATAGGGAACAAAATAATGGAACTTGTAAAAAGAATTTTAAGAAAAAGGATTAGAGGTTGACCTCTTGAGTACTCCTCATTGAGAAACACTTTAAGGCCCTTGTTTTTGGACTTTTTGGGAGACCATAAGGTCGTGGACGTGGGTTAGGAGGTTAGGGAGATATTTGAACTGAATTTAACCAAGGCTAGAATCTTGAATGGTGTGGGTGGAAGATGGGGTGATGGTGGTTTATATAGTGGAGGGGAGAGGGGATTTCTCTGTATTATATTCATTAATTTATTATTTCTCCAAAAGACATGGAATAGTGAGCCCTCCATCAACAACAATAGTAATTTAATCATGTGAATCCAAATAAATTGGGCTAACATCACAAAAAACTCATACATTACTCTACAATTAGTGTATTTTGATTATTTTGGAAATTATGGTATTGAACTATTCATCAAAAATTCATGTATTTCAGAAAAATACCAAAAATTCACCCAATCCATTTTTCAACATTTAGAAGCCAAAAAGTATGTCCATTTTTAGAAAATAATTTTCTCAATATGATTAATTAAATATTTAATTTAAATTGTTATTTAATCAAAAAATATACACACATAAATTATTCATCTTCATTTTTAAGGTGCCTAAATTTATTTATACACTCATGGGTGTGGATACCACTCATAAGAGTGATATTACTATTCATAAGGGTACGTTTCTATTCATAAGGGTAGGTCACTATTCATAAGGGTCAGATAATATTCACTGAAAATTAAGTTAATTCTATCAGATGCCAAATATCATCCAGAACACAACCGTTTATGTGATATTTTTAAAATTCAAAAAACAGAAGTAGAAAATTTAAGTTCAAGGGATAGGATATGAATATCTATTATATAACCAAGTATTGTTTAAAATAAACTCAGTTCATTAAGAAATATAGGCTATGAATAGAATATATTTATGAGAAACATACCATAAATTGTTTGGGGTGTTACATTATTCCCTCCTGAAATTTCATACTCGAAATTTTATGCATAAATCCCACCAAAAATAGGCGGGTGGTTCTTCGTCAAAACATACATAGGTTCCCATGTTGCTTTTACCATATTCATGTTTCTCCAATGAACCTTCACTATACGAGTTTTCCAACTTTTCAATACCATCTCCCTTGTGTCAACAATCCTAATAGGCTCTTCACAGTATGAAAAATCAGGTTCTAGTTCTATTTCTTCATAGGTGAGTACATGAATTGGTTCTGGAATGTATTTCATCAACAATGACATGTGGAACTCATAATTTACTTTAGAGATACATGGAGGAATTGCTAAATGGTAAGAAAAATCTCTGATTCTTTCTATAATTTCAAATGGTTTGATGCAACTTGGGCTATGTTTCCCTTACTTACCAAAACTTAAGACACCCTTCCATGGATATACTTTTAGAAAGATACGATTTACCACTTAGAATTCCATGTCTTTTCTCTAGTTGTTATCATAACCCTTTTCCATACATTGGGTTTCTTTTAATATGGGATTGAATTGTCTTTACCTTTGTTGTGGTCTCTTCAATAAGTTATGGGCCTACATGTTTTCTCTCACAAACTTCATCGCAACATGATGGAGTTCAATATCTTTTTTCATATAATGATTCATATGGAGACATTTGAATACTAAAATGGAAACTATTTCTATAGAAAAATTCTACCAAATGAAAGTATTGATCCCACACACCTTGAAAGTCAAGAGATCATGATCTCAGTAAGTCTTCTAGAGTTTGAATAGTCCTTTGAGTCTATCAGTTAGTTTAGGGGTGTTAAGCAGTACTCATATGAAGCTCAGTATCCAAATCCTTCTAGATAATTTTCTAGAATTTTGATGTAATGTAGAGAACTTGATCAGAAACAATCGATAGAGGTATACCATGAAGTTTTACAACATCAATATCATAATGTCTTTCTATGAGTTTAAGAGGAAAATTCTCTCTTATAGCAAAGAAATTTTCTAATTTTTGAGACGATCAACAATTACCTATATTGCATCATTCCTTATTGGTTTCCTCGATAGTCCCATGAAATCATCCATTTTAATTTCATCCCACTTCGACATAGGAATAGGTAGAGGTTTCATTACCCCTCTAGGATGTTGTCTCTCCACTTTCACTTTCTAACAAACTAGAATCATTGACACGTAGTCAACAATTTCTCGCTTCATATTAACCCACCAAAAATATTCTTTTAGATCTCTATACATCTTTGTGCTACCTGGGGGTATAGAAAAATTTAAGCTATGAGCATCATGTAATAGTTCCTTTTTCAACCCAGGTACTAATGGAACACATAAACTCTTCCAAAATTTTAGAACTCCTTCCTCATACATGAATTCTTTCAATCTCCCATCCATTACAACATTAATTTTCATATTTATATTCTCATCATTAGATTGAGATCTTTTAATTTTCTCTAGTAAATATGATTTAGATAACATTTTAAAAAGTAAATATGTTTCCCCTTCTTTAATAATTCCCATATCAATCTTTAGTAGATCAAAAAATATAGGATCTCTCTTAATCTTCATTTGTGTAATAAGTCCACAATCTTTCTGGAATAACGCATATGCCACCTTATTTTCCTTTCTTGGGTGGTAGTGTATTAAACAATCGTAATATTTGAGTAACTCAAGTCAAATTCTTTGCCTCATGTTGAGTTTTTTTTGTTAAAATGTATTTCAAACTCCCATGGTCCATAAAAATCTCACATCTTTCCCTATAAAGATAATGTCTCCATATTTTTAGAGAAAATATTATGGTTGTAAACTCAAGATCATGAGTTAGATAATTTTTCACATGACCCTTCAACTAGCTTGATGAATAAGCAATAAATTTATCATTTTTCATAAGAACACAACCCAGTCCATTCTTTAATTCATTGTTGTATATCACAAACCCCTCATTCCAAGATAAAAGAATCAAAATTAGATAATTGACCGGTAATCTTTTAAATTCATCAATGCATTTTATAAATTCTTTTTTCCATACAAACTTATCCCCTTTACTTGTGAGCTTGGTTAGTGGGTTATCGAGTAGGGTAAAATTCTGAACGAAACACCGATAGTAATCTGCTACGCCAATAAAACTGCATACGTCAGTTATGTTTGTTGGTGTGGGCCATTGATGGATTTCCATTGTCTTCACAAGACCAACTAATATTCTATCCTTAGGGACAATATAGTCATGAAAAGAATCTTACTGAAGCCCAAATTTTAACTTTCTAAAAATCCCATATAATTAATTTCTTCTAATAGTTTTGAAGAATAATTCTCAAGTAATTCTCATGGTGTTCACATATTTTTTATTATACCAGGATATCATCGATAAATACCACAACAACATTATAATGATATTCCTTGAAAACGTTATTCATTAAATCCATGAAAACAAAGGGTGAATTACTCTATCCAAAAGGCATCACTGTAAACTTGTAATTCTCATATCTAGTTTAAAATGTTGTCTTAGGAATATCTTCCTTCCTCACACATAGATGATAATAACCAGATCGAAGGCCAAACTTCGATAATTATAGAGCTCTATGATGTTTATCAAATAAATAACAAATCTTGGGTATAGGATACTTATTCTTTATTTTAATATCATTGATATCCTTGTAATAAATTCATAGCCTCATGGATCTGTCTTTCTTCTTAACAAAGAGGAATAGAGATCCCCATGGAGAATCATTGGTTGGAATAAATACCTTTTCACTGAATTCCTCTATTTGTTTCTTTAGATCCACTAATTTCATAATGTCCATTCAACATGGAGTCTTTGATATAGGTCATGCACCGATAATTAAATCAATAGAGAACCCAACTTCCTGCTCGGGAGGATGTCCAGGTAAATCCTATGGAAATACATCAACGTATTCTTGCAATATATGCACATCCTAAATTTGAATATTTATTTACTCAACTATAGATATTGGTTTATCTTTGTCTCTATGTATTTCATTCAGTAAAGCTATTGGGGGTGGATCTATATAATAATTAGGTGGCGAGGTTTCTACAATAAAGATAAGGGATTCTACACCATTTTCAAAAATTGTAACTTCCTTCATCTTACAATAGATCTTTGCATCATAATTTGATATCCAATTCATACTGAGAATTATATCAAATTCAATCATTGGTATGATGATAATGTATGAAACTAGAGAAAGTTTATGTGTCATGAGGGGGACTAGTGGACATGCCTTTGTTGCAATGAAGCATCCCTTAAGAGTTTTTACTGATAAATCCTTTATTAAATCAAATTGGACATGTCAAATTTTCATGGTAAACTGGGAATATATAAATGAATGTGATGTTACAGAATCAAATAATGTGTTGGATAAGTTTGAGGAAACCATTAAAGTACCTTCCACCACATCATTATGAACTTCAACCTCCGTGGTTTTAATCACATAATATCTCCCTTGCTCTTGTGACCTTTTTTGAGGAAAGTTTCCTTAGTTATTAGGACACTCATTAGTATAGTGTTTCAACTCTATTCAATTCTATCATTGAATGTCATTGACTTCTTTCTTCCCCTTACATTTATTAGATCGATGACCCTTTTCTCCACACATATTGCAGACACCAATACCTTTCAAGCATTTCCCAAGATGATTATTTAAATAGTTCTCGCATACTGGGAATTGCTTCATTCCTTTGTTATTCTTCAGCACATCACCTTTTCCTTGGTTATCAGATTATTGCTTCTTATCTTGGTTTACCTTGATGAATCTTATTCGTGAAAATTACTTCTCTATTTTGATGGATCTTGATACATTTTCATCATATGATGAAAATGTTTGAGAAGCTAGTGCCCTTTTAAGACACGGGTTAAGACCTTCAAAGAAATGATTTACCTTGTATTCCGAGTCTCATATGTAATCTATGGAATACCTAGATAGCCTTGTGAAGGTAGCCTTATACTTTGCAACACTATCTTCTTCCATATTCTTTAATCCAAGGAATCTCCTCTATATTTTGGTTCGTTTCTCATGAGGGAAATATTTTTTGATTAATAGTTCCTTAAAACTCCCCTATTCCATATATTCTATTTCACCTTCCTCTATGGTATTTTGGATCAAAGACCACCATTGATCTATGTCACCCTTGAGACAGTATACTGCTAGTACTACCTTTTCATCTTCATTGCATCTTAAATCCATCAATATCTTTTCAAGGGACATGATACACTACTCAGCAACCACTATATTAGTAGTCCGACTGAAAGATATGGGATTCTACTACATGATACGATCCAACAGAGGTGTGGAATGGTTATTCATCACAACCAGTGTATGTTTTCCCAATATAGTCATAATATGATCTGCTCCAACATTGATTATGTTGACTTTCTTAGTGAATAGATCCCGACATTTCCCATGAGTATTAATCCCCCATATTCTATTAGGCATAATTTCTAAATAATGGAACACACTCGATTAGTTTATGAACCTAAAGTGGAAAAGTACTTAACATAGATTGAAATTATATGCATAGATAATCTCACAAACATGGTTTCTATGAGGAAAAATTTTCATTAAACTACTTCATAATGGCCTGTATTGAAAATGTAAATTATCCTAACAATATTCTCTAGGAGTGTCAATACCAAGAGGGCATCAAGGCCTGTTTTCTTGTACCTAGATACCCCAGGTTGAGCCCGAAAATACGTCTCGGAGTTTTCACTCCAAGGTAATTTTGTGCCAAAGCCACCTCTACCTGTTTGTATCCAAATAGGGATGAATTTACTAGAAATATATACATAATATATTCTTACCAAAATACTAGGACATTATTCTATGTTTTTCTTCAAATACTAACTTAGGTATTTGTTCCCTAATCTATGTTTTCTATTCTAATTTCCAAGTATGATACTAATCTTACTCTAATACCAACTGTAACACCCCGACCCATATAGACTGATACTTTTGAATTACTATGTACATTGGAATGGTTATAAGGAATGAAATCACAATGTAATTATCTATTTATTATTATTGAAAAACTATATACATAGATGTAACTCAAATTACATTGGTAATAGTAAAAAATTATAGTACATAACAAAAACTAAAAAGCTACATCTACAAAAACTCAATAAATGATATCATTTTCATAACCTATTGAAGGTAAAGAAATGAAAGGGTTGAGATCAAATTCTTAGTAAGGGTTAAATATAGAGGTTGCATGAATCAATAATAACTGAATAATAAACAACTTGTCATAATCAATATTGCATGATGAATAAATGAAAAACTCACGCCATTAATAAATTGTGAATGAAACTGCATCCATATATTTTTTCATAGTGAAAACCTCATGGATTTAAATAAATGGTAATGAATAAATAGAATGATTATTAATTATATGTCATGTATCTAGAACCTGATACCATAATACCACTAAAACGGTTTAGTTCTGTGGGTAGAAATCCGTCTGATTTTTTGAAACAAACTCGAAGGGTTTGTCTCTAAAATGATTGTCTCATGAGACCTGTCGATGCATCGAGGGGGTATAGTAGGCCCTTCCCATCACTGCATGTCCAAATATTTCTTATTAAATGGATCCAATAAAATATAAATATGCATTTACATTATCCGTATAGAATAGAAGATATAGATTCATCAACACTTCCACAGTTAAAACAACATTCAAAATAAATACCCTATGTAAAATGGTATGTGGATTAGAAAATAATCACATAAATGATATGGGAATATTAATATTTAATATAATTATAATTTAAAATCTTATGTGACATCAAATGGTCAGTAGGTACACCACATAAGAATTATTAGGTTCACAATACAAAGTAAGTCAGAATGAAATAGAAAATTGAGACAATGTCCCTTACAACAATGTAATAAGTCGAATCGTATAATAAAAAACATAATAACCATCAAATGAATCATTGAATAAAATAAATATAAATATAATCATTATATTATAGGAAATATGATAGTACACATACACCACATTCATGAAACTAGTGGTGAACATTAGAAATATCACAGAGATTAAGGTGACATGAGAAAACACCTTACAAACATTTTGGCATAGTAACAGGTGTTCTTGTGAGGGATTAATGAGAGGTAAAGGGGAATCCAATTATTTTTATATAAAAAGGGATGTATGGATAGGGGTGTTAAAACATAAGATATCATTAGGAATTAAGAAAAATAAATGTCGCATCATAGGGGAAATTCTTGTACAAAATTGAGAGAGAGGACCCCTTACCTTATGCTCGATGGTGTTCTTGATTATTCTTAACGACCTGAATAATAAAATTTAGCTTCATTAATTAATATGTCCATAACCTCATAAACATTTAATTGATATGGTATAACCATATAATGTTCATTAATGTACTTTTTGATGGGTTTAAGATATTCAATTTTATTGTTTTGGGAGCGTTTTGTTCAATGATTTTCATGACCCGTTTACTTGTTTTAATGAAGGGATGTTTGTTAGAAATGAGGATGAAAATCCAGAATTTTTAAAAATATATTATTATTTAAATAAAAAAGATATAAATTTTCTTATATTTATTCTGGTGATATACAATTATGTTGTCTCATTCGATGAGTTAATGATAAACTCTGGGATATGGCCTGGCAGTTTTGTGCACAATGAACTTGTTTTTTTATTATTCCATATTATGATTGGCTATGGATTAAATAACAATAAAAAAGAAAAAATAAGTATATTATGATTCTGTTCAAACATTGAAAAGGTTTCATGACTAGTCTAGAATATATTAATGCAAATTGAAAACTCGTCTTCCTTGAGTGTGATAAATTAACACATCTCATGTGGTGTTTTCATTTATAGTATGAAAGGATGGGAAAAAGAGATATTGTGATGAAATATTATATTAGAATATTGATAATACAGTACATGTATGGTAATGGAATTATCATGTCATTTTTATGAGGTGAGGTGAGAAGAGAGAACAAAATAATGGAACTTGTAAAAGGAATTGAAAGAAAAAGGAAGAGAGGTTTACCCCTTGAGTACTCGTCTTTGAGAAACTCCTTAAGTCCATTTTTTTGCCTTTTATTTAGACAATAAGATCTTGTACGTGGGGAAGAATGTTAGGGATCTATTTGAGTAGAATTTAAACAAGGAATTATGCTTGAGTGGTGTGAGAGGAAGAGGGGGTGAGGGGTGGTTTATATGGTGGAGGGGAGAGGAGATTTCTCTGTATTATATTTATTAATTTATTATTTATCCACAAGACAAGGATAGTGAGTCTTAAATGAAAAATAATAGTAACTTTATTTTTTTAATCAAAATTAACTGTTCTTACATCAGTATAAAATCATACATGACTCTATAATAAGTGTATTTAGCTTATTTTGTAAATTATGGTATTTAACTATTCATTAAAAATTCATGTATTTCAGAAAAATACCGAAAAATCACCCTAACCATTTTTTGAAAATTAGAATCCAAAAATAATGTCCATTTTTCGAAAATAACTTTCTAAAGGTGATTAATAAATTATTTAATTTAAATTATTTTTTAATCAAAAAATATAAACTAAAAATATTAATTTTTATTTTTTAGGTGCCTAAAATTAATTGTACATTCATAGTTAACTATACCATTCATAAGAGTCATATTATTATTCATAAGCTTAAGTTACTATTCATAAGGGTGGGTTACTTTTCATAAGGGTATGTTTCTATACATCAAAAATTATGTTAATTCTATAAAACTCAAAATATCATCCTAAACACAACCATGTATGTAGATTTTCAAAATTCCTAACAACCAAGTGGAAAATTTAAGTTCAATGTCTACGCTTTGGCTATCTTTGAAATAACCATGAGTTATTTCAAAGAAACACATTGTTTTATGGAATATATTCTATGACTAGTATTTATTTAAGAGAAACATACCATTAAATGTTTGGGGTGTTAGAATCTGTAATGAAACCATCGATTTTTCTAAATGAGAAATAATAAAAATTATTTTTTAAAGATTGAAACATAAATTTTAAATAATTAGTCAATTTTATGATAGACGTTTTTTTTAAAAACATTTATGTGGATTGTTTTTAACTCGAAAGGAAATCATTTATTAACTACTTCCCCTTTTCAAAATGTTTATATAATAAATTTAAAATCTCATTATATCCAAAATGTCAAATGATTTAGTTTGAAATTAATTGATTAATTTATTTGACATAAAAACTTTGGTGATTGTAAAACACATGAAATTGTGAAAGTCAATCATTATCATCTTGTATTATACTTACTCAAACTACATTTCAAAGATATCTTAGTTTTTGATGTGTTCCAATATTTTAGGCAACTCCAGTATTATTTTAAATATAAACGGAAATTTATTATTATAAAAATATTGAATTAATTTATATGGATTTATATATAACTTCTAAAATTAAAATTCATGAAGGTAAATAATATACTCTTTTTATTGTTGATGATTTTACAAGATTCACTCAGGGTTACTTCATATCTCATAAACGTAAATATTGGAACGATTTTATCATGTTTTATAGAAATGATGAAAATAAAAAGCGCTATAAAATCATTTCAATTCTAAGTGACTGTAGAGGATAGTTGGACAATAGATAATTTTATGATATATTATTTTCTGAAGGATATAATTATTCTTTTTCTCTTCCACAAACCTTAAAATAAAACGGGTTAGAATAATGTAAAAACCGAACACTCTATGAAATTTATCAAACAATTTTAAAATAATTATATTACATTAATTATTTTGGGATTAGTACACAAATAATAATTTATTTATAAATAATTATTTTTTTATAATTCATTTTCTAAAAAAATACCCCTTATAAACTTTAGAAAAATAAATAACCTAATGTAGAATTTTGTAATGGTTTTTGTTGTAAATTTTTTATTCTCAACACAAAATAAAATCTTGAAAATTTTGATTCAAAATTAAATAAAGGGATAATTATTTGGTATTACAACTTATTAAATGAATACCATGTCTTTACCAAATAAACTAAAACCTTGGATGAATCAATTCCTTTTTTTTATAAAAATTTTCAGAACTATATTACTCAATTTTTTAAAAAAGAATTTTTTTTAAATTCAAATGATCCTTTAAAATATAAATAAGCTATATTTGGTAAATGAACACCATCAATTTAATTACCAAAATATTTTATAAAAAATATAAATATCATCATCTTGAAAATTTAATTAGACCTTTTCAGTAGAAACTCATACTAGGATATCAGTTTTAAATGAGGTCAATCATCTTGCCTCCATATACCAATTAGAAAACCATAATGTTAATGATACTCTTCATGATGAAAATTGAGTTCTTTCCATGAAATAAGATCTAAATCAATTTAGAAGTAATTTTTTATAGAATAAAATATAAAAAACTAATAATAATCGCATCATAGAAAATAAATTTGTATTTAGGAATATTATAGATGAACTTGGAAATATCATTAGAAATAAATTTTGTCTAATAGAAAAAGGTTATAACCAAGAAGAATTATTCGACTATGGTGAATCCTTTGAACCCAAAAATCAGTTAGAATCTATTTTAATCTTATTATCATTCACCTCCCATATTAATTTCAAACTTCTTAAAATGGATATCAAAATTGATTTTTTAAATGATTTTATTAATGAAAATATTTTTTTAACAACCAGTTTGTTTAAAAGATTACAATTTTCAAAAAAATTAAAAATAACTAAATATATTTATGTTTTAAAACATTTACCAGGAATAATATGATCATTAAACTAATTTTCATTTATCGAATGGATTTAAAATGGGAAAATAATATTTAACTTTTTTATTCTAGAACACATTTAGTGTACTTGTAAAAGATTGTTTCACCACTTTATTGGATCTAAAATTTCATATGTTACTGAGATTTGGGCCATGATCTTTGATATCCAGAATTTTATCCCCTAGAATTGGACTCCCATATGGATTATGTCATATTTGGAATTTTTGTTCAATCCCTAAATTTAATAATAAGATATGTACCTTGGAGAGTACTGCCTCATTGTATTGAATATCTCAAACAGGTTAATCTCATCAATTTTATGGTTTAACATGTGTACAAGAAAGAAAATCATGTGGCTAACAAATTTTTAAAGTGTATGGTAATGGAGGTGAGCACTATATAGTTATACATGGATCCTCTGTACAATATACCTTTTGTTGATTTAGACATGTGTGGAGTGAATTTCTCCCACCTCTATAGGCCCCCTTGTAATGCTTTAATTATCTATATTACCTTTTATTTAATAAATTAGAGTGAATATTAAAGGTCCATATATGTTCCTCATAAAATATTATAAATTAGGCTAATTAATTTAATGCACCAATGAGTATGGCCTGTAATATAATGTTGGATAAAGCTAGAAGGTCGATTGATAATAATATTTATAGAAGTATGATTTGTAGTAAAAGTTTTATTATATATTGTATAATGTATTTTGTTATGATTTTTTAAATAAAATTCAAATGAATCTCATATTAAATATGTTAAAATTATTTTTAATTATTTAAATGTAACTAAAGATCACAATTTCTTTTATCCCAAAAAACCTTTGTTTGAATTTACCAGTTTTTCCATTGTTGATTTTGGTATATGAAAACTATATTGGGAAAGTAGAATTGGAAATTACCACTAAATTGGAAAATATATCATCTAATGGAGTCATAAGAAGAAAAAAATGTCTCTCATTATATAGTTGAAGTGGAATATAAAGTTGTCTGTGGTTGTATCAAAAAAATAATACAAATGAAACAATCTCTCATGGAATTTAGGATTACATAACACCTCGTACCTAATAGATGAAATAACACAACTTCCACTAACATTTATAACAATCATATCTAGAACTCTCAAACAAAACACAATGATCTTGGGAAATATTCCTTAAAAGATCACTTCCTAAACGGTGATATAATATATTAATTTATTACGAAAAAAATTTGCATGACGATATTTTCACTAAACAAATTATACATGATCATTTAAATTTAATTAAATGTGTTTTGGGAATGATATTCTTGTGTTGATTTCCATTTTACCATTCCAAACTTGAGTAATCTATTTGAAAGTTGTTTTTATTCTATATATTATCGAAATCCTTTTATCTTTATTCCAAAATATTAAAATTATTGATTTATTTTAAATTATAATCTATATCTTTTTTCTTAATTTTTGATATTATCTCTATATCTCACTTGTGCTTTTGTTTTAGGGGAATTATTTCTTCTTAAATTCATAAATTTTACTTAATATATTTTTTTAAAATCACTTTTTAAAATTAAAAATTTATGTGTCTTATTTTTTAAATAAATATTTTAAAAAACAAGTACATTTTATCATAATTTTACTATTTTATTCTTTTTAAATAAATTTGTTTTCGAACAATTAAAAATATATGTTTTAGCTATTTTTGTTTAATTTTTTTTTAATTGGATCATTTTCAATAAATATTTGATCATTGTTTTTTAAATCTCTTAATGGATGATTAATGATTAGTAAAAATAATTCATATACTTTTCACTCTAATATTTTTTTTTGAGTTTTCATTGAATAAATTAAAATGGGAGGATGATTTTAAGGTATGGTTTCGCATCCAAATGAACTTTCATAGGAACTTGAAATGAAGTAATTATTTATTATAGGAAAAATCATTGTTTGAGGGAATGAATGTTTTGAAAAATCTATGTGCCATCTTTTCGATTCCCTTTTGTATTTCTTCTTAATTATTCTATTTCTTTCTCTCCATTTAACTCTCTATTATGATTAAATTTTTTATTATTTATTTATTTTCTTTTTTCATATTATTTCTTTTTTTTATATATTTTTTTAATAAATTTTTAATATCTATATTAATACATATTTTAAAATTTATTCCCCCTATCTCTAATGATATTATTAATTGGTAGTTTTGAAGCTAGGATATTTTTCAAATTTTTATTTAGAGTTTTTATTTTCAAGATGTCATTGATTTTCTATTGAAATCATTCTTCATTCACTATTTTGAGTTTTTTAAAATCTATTTTATAAATCTATTTAGTTTTTAATCAAAATTTTCCTTTTATGTTTTTTTCTTTTCTATCTTTGTATTTATTTTTATAATCACATTCAGGGAGATCTTTTTATTTAACATCAATGAGGTGAGAAATTTATTTATTTTTGTTTTATTTCATAATTTTTCCTCGAGGGGGTATTTAGATGTTTTAATATAGTTTTAAATATGAAATATTTGATTTATTTTATTCTTAAGCATATAATTTTTTTTTTGATATCTGTATAAATTTTTATCTTGAATAAATTTCTATTTATTTCACTCTTTATTTACACATGATATATCATTTAACGTGAAGTATTCTTGTCATCAAAATGGGGGATATTTTTTAATTTATCCATATATCATAGTGTTTTTTGATCACAAACACTATTTTATGTTTCAAATAGTTTCATTTGAGTAAATATCAATTTCATTATTATGAATTTTATTAATGTCTATGATGGACCTAATGAAGATATTAAAGACTATTCAATTGCATCATTATTAATCTTGTTAAAGGATTTAACTATCCTTTATCATGTTTTTAGATATTGGAACGATGTTGGAGGTTTAATTGAAGGATTCATGATGAATAATGGAAGTTCATAATTGAAATTTAAGAGATACAGGCTTCATAGACTAGCTGATATAGGGAATTTAAAATCCAGTTCAATGTGGACAGAAGCCTAATCCTATAGGTAATCCACTGGAAGGATTGTGATAGTTCTATAACCATTTTCTTTTTCTAGAAGGTCACTAGCCAACCATTGTCCAGTAGTGTCTAGTTGGAGGAAAATTTATATAATTAGTGAGATCCATGTATACCACTAGGTATCTATAGGCTATTATATAGCTGATGGAATCAAGGTAGTGTTTCTGATGGTGCATTTATTTTGGTTAAAAATATTTAATTTGGTATTATTCAACTTCAATGTCCCCATGAAAATCCCAAAATGTTCTTAGAGATATTAGAGCCTATAAATAGGTCTCCTTGGTGGCTTGGAAGTTCTAAAATTTAAAAAAAATTCCTATGTTTTTAATCCAATCATTGATCAATGCATTGAAACACCAATAGAAATGATATAATGGATTCTCTAGAATCTCAATGTTTTTTGAAGTTTCAAATATAATTATTCATCAATTTTTTAGCCTATATTATTAAATATTATTTATATCTATAATATAAATTATAAAATCAGTATAATATATTTAGGAGTGTATTTTTATTGGATTTTCTCCTAGAATAACTCTCTTATTCTCATCTCCATCAATAATATGTGCTCACTACTAAGAAATTGATGAATGGGTTCCTTTATACCTATAAAGTTCAGTAGGGTTAGGAAAACAATAAATGTAAGTGATGGGTTTATTGATATTTATTAAGTTAAAGGGAGAAATAAAAAAATTCTCAAACTAAGGGGAAGAGACACATGAGATCACGTTGATATATTTTCAAACTCTACTATCAAACTCGGTTGGATTCTTCTTTTTTAATTTCTATATATAAAAGTTGATATAAATAATTTTATAAATTAGATACAACCATTTTCATTGTGTATACTATATAAATTAATATTGAAAATAAAGTTTTAATCCATATCTTAAATATTTATTTATCATATCAATATCATTTAGTTTTTAATTTACCTTTAAAATTATCTTAAATTTTTAAAAGAAAAATTGACCCACCATTTTCTATATTACTATAACAAAAACTAAAATAAAAAAATTATTTAAAAAATTATTAATAATTTTAATCATCAATTATTCATTAAATAATGTTTATTTATTATTACATGGTATTCATTTATTAATTATTTTTCACTTATATCAGTTATTTGAGGTAGTTTGTTCATTTTTTTAAAACATCCTCAGTATATTGACCACGGTAAAAAGTGTTTTAAAATATTTTTATAATAAAAATTATTATATATTTTTATGTCTCTATTATTACATTACCACAAAATTTATATAGTTATATAGGTTTACCCAAAATTGATTCAAATTAATAAAGGTTCTTTAGTATGTTCATTTAATGCAGTTGAATTTACTATAACCATTTATTATTAGGATCACATATATAATGTCAAATATTATAATTCCAGAATATTAATAATTTAATAAATATAATTTTTTTAAATTAAATTCATTTTAATGTCATCCAAGTTATGAGATATTTGAAAAATGAAATACATCATTTTGTGGAGGTTGTAATCCGCACATATATGGATGAAAATTTCATTTTCTATAAGATGGGAGGGGGTAAAATAAATAAAATAATTATCATTTAATAATATTAATTATGTTTTAGATATTTTATTTTTTTCTTAAATAACGCTTTTTAACTATCAATGTAAGGAGTTCAGGAAAAATAAAACCTTTGTTGATGGTGGTGGTAGCCTACACAAATGCATGAAGTTGTCTTCATTTTTTGAATTGATTATAGGGAGAAAGAAGATTGATATTATATTACTATAATAAAATTCACAGTATTTGTAATATTTATGTTATTATTGATTCATTGATATAGAATATTTTCAGGGGTATAAGAAGTTAAACAATAAAATAAAATGAGTAAGAATTAATCACGTCAAGAGTTTCAACATTTTCATGAAAGTATGTATAGAAATAAAGGACATATGATAAATTACAGAAAATAAGGTCTTATATATGTGAAATATACTTATAGGAGATTTAAAAATTTTATGTCTTAAATAAGAAAATAAAACTTATAGTTCTATTGAAGGGGTGGTGAGAGACCCCTTCTATAAGCTGAGGAAAATGGGATTTTTGTAAATATTCATAAAAAATCAATGATTACGTGAAACTTTTCAAGGGTAAATAGATATTAAAGTGGTCTATAATTGAGTTTTTAGGGGTTTGGGTTAATAAATAACATACTATTCATTTTAAAAAATTGTTATTTTTTATTTTACCATTAGATTATTACACTTTATCATTTTTAGTTTTTACCTTTCTAAATAGTTTTTAACTAAGTAATTTATGCTTACTAAAAATATAATATAAAATATTTTAACGAATTTGGTTGGGTTTAAAATAAATCTATATTATATTTATTTCAAATAAATTTATAAATATGATAATATTAACATTTTAATATAAAAAAATTATATATAAGAAAATTCCCTTGAATAAAACTTATGTTTTGACCATTAGGTGTTATTAATCCTATAAAAGAACCATATATAAATAAATGAGCGATAATATAATGTATATACTTTTAAAAATAACATTAAATTAATTTTAAAAAATGTATTAATTTAATGTATTAGATAAAAATTACGAAATAGTAATAAAATGAATTTTTTGAAAAAACCGTTTTACTATTAAAATTTCCAATGACTATTATCTTGGTAACCATAATTTCGTGACAAAAAGTTAAGGTTAAATTATTACACTATTTGAATATTTTAATCTAAAATGTTTAATCCATTTTTTATTTTTTTTCTATAAGTGATGAAAATTAATTTTAACAATGGTGAATAAAATAGTTTTTAGATTCAAAAAATAATTAAAATATAAAAGTAATAAAAATGGGTTTTATAAATTCAAATTTTTATTTTAAAATGATTTATTTAACTTTATATATATATATTTTATATAAAAATTGTTTCAAAATATTTATACTAATCTTGTATAATAATAATATTATAAAATTGATGGTATTAGTAAAATTAGTATTTTTCACTATTTACCTAAACAACAACTATTTTAGAAAAATATGAAATTTTTTTCTTAAGATTATATCTATTTGATTAATAAAAAAATTTAGATGATTTTTTGAACTTCAATTTCTATAGTTTAGTAATTAATGTATAAATTGAAATATAAAATAAAATGAATACAATTTTAAATTATAAAATTTATTTTCATATATGATCTATTCTAATTTTATTTTGTATAAATTAGAAACTAAATTAGTGTTAATATAGAATCGAAAATGTAATTTATCCAAAATATTGTTTTTATTTAAATAATTTTAATAAAAATACAATTTTATAAAAAATTATATAAAATGATGTCATTAATTTTATCAATGTATTAGTAAATAAACTCTATTTTTTGCAAAAGTAAAAATTAGAATTCTATAAAGTAAATGAGATAAATAAAATAAGAAATTAATAATTAAATATTTATATAATAATTATTTCTTGTTAGATAGACAATGAATATCTATGTATAATATGAAAGCATTAGGTATTCTCCAGTGGTAGTCTCATGTGGTGCTTCCGCTAGAATGGACACTAAAGAAATTTCCATGATCTTGGAGTTCTCTAGAATATTATTTCACTCATACATTATTTTTTGGAGTTTGGATAGGTCTTATCCTTGAGAATGTCCTAGTGAATCCACCATATTTTCAATCTCATAACAATTAACTTTGTGAATTTTTACCAAATCTCATTTATTTCATTTTACATCAATGATTTTATAATATGGTTACTTCCTTTTATACCATCTAATTTTATCAGCTATATTATAATAATAAAATTTAATAATTTTATTTTAAAGATGCACTGTTTCATTTCAGTTTTTTGTTTCAATTGAAATAAGATAATTAACTTATTAGTTTTATAAAAAATATAGCAAAATATTTGGGAATAACACAATGAAGAGACACTATTATCATAAGATCAAAATTTGGTGCTTTAACATTTAGTTATCCAAAAGTATGAAGTTACAAAAATTCTAGAGTGATATTTTCTTGATTAAGAATTGTAGGAGAAAGAATCTGATCTATCATTAAGCCACTAATATTCACCTCTTTTTTTCATGGAAAATCTATAATTCCAATATTAATTGGCTAATAGATTCATGATCTATAACAATAGAAGAAACATATCATGGATCCTACGATTGGGTTTTACCACTAGATTCCATATTATAATAGTTTTCCTTAATTTTATAATACATTCTTGAAGTAACTAGAGAGTTAAGAGGTTCTAGTTCCTGATTTATTAAAATATCATAATTCAAGTACGTATTATCTTTTTTGACTAGAAGAACACCCCAAATAAGTACCAATTCAGAAACACCGATTAAATATTATTCATTCCAAATAATTTCATTACCCCCTTTTTATCTTCTAAACCACCAGTAAAATAGTTCCATATTCTTCCTTCTTAGGTATGGATGATCTACATGAAGAATACTCATAAAAATACCCCCTCAGAATCATGTCAGAGAATGGATCTTTTCACTTATTTGAATATAGGGAAATGGGAATATCAATCCCCTCAAAAGTGAATTCATCAAATTGCTAGTAAAACATTACCATAACCTATAGATCCTATTAAGAAATATCATTTTACATCATATCTTTATCAACTTTATGAATTAGGATTCAGAACTATGTAACATATAATTAAGATGCACCCATAGTTGGGATTGATCCACCGAGGAACGTGGTGCCTCATGGATTCATGTTATTGAAGGACCCATCTATGGTTTATTTTTTTTGCATGATTAAACTTTATTAAATAATTTTTGAATTGTTGCATATAAGATGAGTTCCCTGAATCAAACACCCAATGTTGTAATTTTCATACAACCAGTATTAAAAACTACATTAGTAATAGAATACAACATGATCTTTGTATCAAATTTGTTATTGACAATTACCTTAACATAAAATCACAATTAGAATAAAATATTGAGGATTTTAAATAATGAAAATTTTGATTAAAATATGAGTGTAGTGGTATGTTTCATAGAATTATTATGAGGATTAAATTATAGGAATTGACCAAGCTAATTACCCATTATCTTCAAAATCGATGGGTTTTAAAATTTAAAGGGAAGGAAGGGAAATCTAAACTAAAAAAATATAATTGATTGTAATAACGTATCTAGAATAAGAAAGTTCACTTGAATAGATATTAGTGTAGATATTAAATAAATTGTGTGGATTTGGAAAATTCCATTGTGAAATAATCATTATCTATAGGTTTAATCATCTTTTGTTGTGGGTACAAAAGCCCAAAATAATATTGATTCTACGAACACCAATCACGTGTGACATTATTATCAAAATGATAAGCTAAATGATAATGATGAAAAAATGAGAAGCTAAAGAATAATCCAAAAAAGTTGAATTATTAGAAAACTCCAGAGGTGAAATTTAAATTAGGATTCTCTTTATAAGAAAAAAAACTATAAGGGTAACATGGATAAATGAAAAAGATGAGGGAATAATTAATTCTACAATGATAGATTTTAGAGTGGGTGAATAGGAAATTGGATGGAAAGGATAAATAATCTCCCCCTCCCTCATCGGTGGGGGACGGTCTAGTATCACTGAAATATCTCAAGCTCAGTGAAGTGTTTTGGAGAGGAAACCATTTAAAATTATATGAAATATTTTTGAGTGGAATTTTTTCCATTATCAACTGAAATAAAAAACAAAAACTATTACAAAAAATCCCACTATGATATGTTTAACTTGAATCCTTGGAATATAAATAACATACCAATTTTATTGATATAAAAATTTTATATTCTTTTAGGAGATCTCTAAGAAGATTCTAATAGGCACCAAGTGTAGTCCTCAAGCCATGGGAATCTCCTAAAACTTATAAAGGATTTTTCTATAAACTTATGCTTGATAGAACATTATGACAAAATATAATAGATAATATAGTTTTACCTTTATAAATTATTTTCTTAAATTATTCACAAAAATATTATCTTGGTTTAATTAATATTGTATTTCCCTTAAGAATTAATCTTGAACATTACAAAATTAAATTAAAATTTTAATAAATGTATTATTACTTGTTCAGGATACAACTCATTTAACATACAACATTTAACATGGAAAAATCATTTTAAACTTATGTTATTGATACATTTATTAAACTCCTTTAAAACATTATCAAATGGTGTAAAACTAATACATGATAATTTTATGGGATATTTATCGATATCAAATATGTTATTTCATAACATAAATGATGATCAATCAACTTTATGATAGTAAGATATTGTATGGTATACACTCATATCACAAAGAATGGATACATTCTATATCACTAGTTATAATATGGTATTTAGTTTGTATTATCCTCTAATATATCACTTGTATTAAGATGAATCTAAAAAAGTGTTAGTGCTACCCAGAATATAAATGTCTATGAAGTGATCTACTTGAATAAAATGTATCTCCATACCTTTATCCATTAGATATATCTCATATATCATGTATAATCAGATAAAAATTTATGTCTAAGGAATCAATTTTTACCACTAAAATAGAGCATTTTAATCTTATATATGATAATTCATTCGTTCTTGATTCTATAAATTAATATTAAATTTTATGGATGAATATATCTCATTTCATTTACCTATTTAGATGCGTACATCATATATCACGAAACTATATACATAATTATATCATATGTTTATTATCCTTGTATAAACATAAACTTCAATATTATTACCCATTAGAGGGTTAAAATATAATACCTATCAAATTTTTCCCTAGAGAATGTATTACAAATAACTAAAGAGGGTTGAATTGAGTTCCCAAAATTTTATTTACTTTTAAACCACCCTCTTTAAGGTATGTTTCTTACAATATTTTCCTTAATAAAAATAGGTAGTGGAAATATAAAATATCAGTGGAAAGATATTGAAGACAAGAGATTTATAGTATTTTGGTGATCCAAAATCCTCTAGTCAAATCCACCACTACTCCACTCCAGGAGTTTGGTGATTTTCACTATAATCTCCCTTTTTGGGGGGATCCCAACTGAGTACATGTAGCTATTACTTATTATAATGGTAAATGATCTTTTAACCATTCATTAGCTTCAAAGGAACTATCCACAATCTTAACACACTCACTTACAATGAGTGTAAATAAAATATATATGAATGAACATTAAATAATTGTTGCAGGACATAGTTGTAGTAAAAAACAAACTGAAAATAAAGATGCATCCAATGAAGATGATGATCTAAAAATAATAGATCTATATGATCTTCAGTTTCAATTGATAAACGTGTAAGTGTATCACATGAGATTTTCACTATATTTTTTCTATGTACATGAACTATTAGTTAGCATTATTAGAATATTCATATGTATATTCACATCTTTTTCTCAATATCATCATGTAGCAGCTAGATCTCCCTATTTATATATCCTTGTTGATTGTGAATCTAAAAATATGAGTTAATAACAAAGGATGAGTTAATAATCTATTAAAAATTTGACTAGATAGTCTCTTAATGGCATGTGTCCATTACTTCAAAATATGGAAAATACTTTTGCAACAATGATGTAAGAAATCTTATTCTTTGTATCCTTCCATTCCTAAAAAAATAACATGTGGTAAAAATAAATCTTTATTTAACTATATAACATTATTTATAATATAATTAAAATCACAAAATGAATTATCATGATATTAGGAATACATTAAAAAATTAATCATTAAAATTTTAACACAAACTTTTTTCACAAGATAGCCAACTAATAGCATTGTTCTCATAAAATAAATTTCTTCGAGGCTTTATATGATAAAATACATCTTTAACATCTATATTATATAATATAAACTGAATTAAAAATTGTGTATAATAATTCTTATATGTCATATAATTATTTTACTAAAGTGTGATAATTAACTATCATAACTTATCTTTGTGATCACAAGATTATATTTTTTGAATATCCTTTACGTAATATAAATAATTTTTATAACTACTCTCAAACTGAAATATCTGGCTTTGAACAAGGGGGAGCTATCATATTCAATTCGTAAGATAATATCTTATGTAGTAATATAAATTTTAAACACTAATTATTATGAATTTGAAAAAACAGAAGAAAAAAAATTCAAAACTAGATTTTTTTTGGATAAAATACATTTCCGCATATTGAACTCTTTACTCAGCATAAGATTTTCACTAATATTATACGTAGAATAAACATCATTAAAACAAATAGCTCATGTATTATTATAGTATACAATATGAAACACTTAAGATAAACTCATTAGAATAAAAATATTTGTTTTTTTGAATCATAAAAACATATAACAAATTAGATATGTTAGAAAAACATTAGTATGTCCAATAATCTCCTCATATTTTATGATCACAAAATGCATTGATTAATAGAAATTATTAACGAAAAATGCTCTAAAATATATTTTCATTTTTTTATTATCCCTGTAAATAGTTAACCCTACTAAATGTTTATACAATATTTTTTGAGTTAGTCATTGGAAAATTATTAAGAAACATAAAATGTTAAATAATTAATGAAAATAAATAAAGAGTAAAGAAACATAAAATAGTTGTAGTGAATAAATGCTAAGAATAAAAAAGGAAAACATTGAGAATATAGATAGATGAAATCAATATAAAATTTAATAATGAAATAAATAAATGAATTAAAAACATGAAATATAAGAATGCAACTATAAAAATGATATTTGAAACATAATTCCAATGTTTTTGAGGTGATATTTAACTAAATAAGAAAATTATGAAAGTATGTCCGTTTTGAGGTGAAATTTTTCTTTACAGGGGTATTTTGAATGATTTTGTCCACCCAATAGGTATGGAAGATTTATTCATATGATCATAAAAAATTCTCTAAAAACATCATCCAATGTTAGTAATGATCCTCTAAGTCCAGCTTTATCAGCTCGAGCAATATGTAATCAGCTGGACTTAATATTGATAACAGTTTGTTGTGATTAATTATATATTAAATAAATATATAAGAAAAAAGAAATAATGAAAGATAGATCTGGTAAAGGTAATGAATATTATTTTGACAACCTAATATTTCTCTTAATTAGATTTTATCTTGGTAAAAAATGGAATTATGTCTCTAAGATGTAGATGAATGATGATCCACAATAAGAGGTCCAAGATAAAATATTCCTAAAAGATCAAATAGATACCCTTTACATGATTCAATCCTACTAACCATTTAATTGATTCAATTTTCTAATGGATTCATAAAACCATTCCAATATCTTTGAGAAAAAATTTCAACGAAATTTTTCATGTCTCCTTTATTGGCCCAACCAACAACTAATTTCTTCATCATTTGATAATAATTTTCCAAAAGGCAAACTGGATGATCATAAACAAATTTCTATTATCCTTTTGATGATACGTGAAACTTTTATTGTTTACCAAGTTCATCTTCATATTCTTATTCTTCTTTTTTAGATAAATCCAAAATTAAATTTTTTTATAATAAACTAATCAAAATTTTAAAACATTGTATCTAATACTTTGAAGTTATTTTCAAGTGATCCATCTATTTTATTCATCCCTATGATAATGAAGCTAGTATCCTTTTTCACATGAACCAGAAGATTATGATTTTCTGGTAATTTGTTCCTTTGTAAGGAACTGACTTCATTATCAGATTGATCAATAGATAAGATAGAGCTTTGTAGAAATGCAGGCATATTTTGAAATTCAAAAATTATGCCTCATTGAAGATCTTGTAACATATCTTTTGAAAGAATATACCATTTAATGGAAAATTTTTTGGAATTAATTATGGCTATATCCTGATATAATCTTTCCAATTTTTACTATATATCCATTTGATTGGAAACATATCATGTATATTCATTCAAAACACTCCCCAAAGGTGATTGAACTAACAACACTAATTCACTAACATCATCTTTAGAAACAACTTGCTCCCGAGGAGTCATGATTTAACATATGGAATCAACTAACTAATCTTTAAAATATTCCACTTTAGGAATCAGTTTGGTATATCTCTATCAGGCTCATTCATTAGCAACATCTAATTCTATCTTTGGAATTTTTGAACTTGTATGTGCTACATGAAAAGGAGAGACCTTTTACTGATGAATATTCATACTCCAAATGTCATCAACCTACTGATTTTCACCAATATAATGTACCTACTATATATGATATGGTTCTACTAATTCAGATACAGGTCTCCTTTTCACAACTATCTTAGTTTTACCTTCTAGTTCTTCTTCTTTATCTTTACTGGAAGCAATTTTATTGACAAAAAACAGATTTTGTTATGATTTTTTGAGTTATCTTCTTGGATAAAGTACCTCAAAGAGAGTAATAAAACCTAATAATATTGAGATGTTCCTTTAAATTATAATTCTAACCAACATGTTAATGTATTTTTCCATGTCTTCTCTAAACAACGAAATAAGGTTGAAATCTTGATGAACTGCTGCAAGAGTAGTAGATGAACTAATTTCCTGAAAAGTTCGTTCACATGATTAACAAAACTATCACTCTTATGTTCATTTTAATGAGCGTTTCATTACATATAACATCTCATAAATATATACCTTTCACTAGTTCTTCTACAAAATTAAGAAGATTAGAAGTAGTTTGAGAAATAACTTCACTATAAACTATCTGGTAGGATGACCCCCATGATTAGTATTAGGGTATTTCATAATTTCTTCTTCCAAACTAACATGTAATTGATTATTCAATGTTGAAATATAGTAAAAACCATATCATCATAAGACCCGTGAACTCAAAACTTTTAGTATTTGACAATTTTTTTAATAATTTCATCAAGACAGACCTTAAATTTATAGAATACATTGTCAACATCCTTCCAAAGGGATGAAGATTTAGTGACTTTTTTTGAATATGACACATATAACTCATAATGTAACTGACCATGTTACTTAGTTTTTTAATAATAAAAAGATATGTAAAATAAAATATTGAAAATAAGACTTTTAAAAACTCATTGTTCTGTCGTGAAATAGAAAACTGAATAAATTTTAGAAAATCCTTTCTCTCAATTTAAAAATCTTTCATCGAATTATTTTTAACATCAGTTGTTCCAGATAAAGAATTTATATTATCTAGAAGACTTACTTTATATATTGAAACTATAGAGGTATTGAAGTTGTCATAAACATCATGATTCATTTAAAAGCATCAACCATTTCCAATTATGTTATTCGAAAACATTTCTGGTTCATAGTTACTGTAACAAAAACTTCACTATCACAAAAATGAAATAAAACTATCTCATAAAACACTGAAAATTATTTTTCATAAAAAATAACAGTTAGTGTTTCATATAAAATGAATTCTAAACCATGATGATCTATATACTTTTTATGTAATATATCATTACTGTTAATACAACTGAAATCCATAGATCTTCTACTGAAATTTTTTTGGCAGTCCTTGGATGTTTTATTTTTCTAGAGGTAATTCCATCGGTTCTTTTGTATTTCACCATTTTTGATTTTTAATGATTGAAGGTTTAGGGAAAATAGTTTCTGGTAGCAAAGAGATGAATATTCAAGGGTTTTTAGGGGTTTCACATGTATAATTGTCTTAACATATTTCATTTTATGGAAATTGAAGGGCCATGAAGGGTAATGTGTAGAGTAATCATAAAAAAACTTAGAGACATTTCCTATTATTCTGTGAATAATACTTAATCTTTTGATTCCAAATGTAAAATTAAATAATTCAAATAAAATATTTACATAATTATAAATTCACCCTAATAAATAAGTAGAATTAAGATAGAATTAACCAATGTTAAAAATACATAATATAGATTTAATAAAATATATTTTATGAGTAGGAAATTATTTTGTAAAAATGTCTGCTGATTTATTTTATATGAAACAAATTATAGGGAGATATCAGCCTTTTGTGCATGATCTCTTAATAAATGATATATTAGATCAATATGCTTTATCATGTAATGGTTAATTGGGTTTTATTAAATTTTTATAGAACTATTGATATCATATTTTATTGGAAAAAATTAAAATGAAATCCAAAATACATTAGGGAATGTTTCATCAATAAGACATTCACATTGAAACATTATATTGTAATATATTTAGCTTTAGTATTTGATAATGAAACAAAGTGTTATTTTTTAATTGAACATTATAATAGATATTTATGAATAAAATGGAATTTTTATGTGGGTATTTTTATATCTAGTCAATATCCACAAAATTCATCATCTAATGGGAAGTTAAATTAAAATTATATGTTTTTGGAAAAATTACGTAAAGGGATATAGTTCATTTGGATATCTTAAAATCATTTTGGAATAGTTAAAATGATATTATTTTGGATTGGATTGAAATATTGTAAAAAAACATAATAGAAACATAATTTCTTGTTGAATTATAGTATGATAATGTAAAAATCTAATTATTCTTCTATTTAAATTTTTGTCAATTGGTTTTCTATTCTCATCCATTCCAATTTTAATATTCTACCTTAAATAAGTTTAATAAGTCTTACTTTTTAGATTATATTTTTTTATGTAAGAAAATATTGTATTTTATTTGGTCTAAGAAATTTCTAAACTCTTCTTGATAAATTTTATGCCCTATAAATAATTTTAACTCACCCATAATACTCATTTCATTTTCCTTTTGCATAAGTCTTGAAAAATTGTTACACAATTTTTGGTGTATCGATTCAAAAATAACTCCTTCAACATATATTTTTACCAAAACAATACCTGAGGATAAATTTTTCATAAATCTTTTAGGATATACCATTACTAATAAAAACCATTTGATACAATAAAATAATTCAATCTATCATACCATGTTCTAGGTGCTTGTTTAAGTTCATATTGAACTTTTTAATGTTTAAAATAGAATTTCTAAAGTGAGGGTCTTAAAAGCCAAAAGTTTTTTTAATATACACTTACTCCATTAAATATCTTTTAAAAAATTCATATTTAACATCAATATGATATAATTTAAAATTCCCATATGATGAATATACCAAAAGGATTTTAATTGATATTAACCTAGTTACAAGGAAAAGATATCTTTATAATATATACCTTCTTCTTAATTGTATCCTTTTTCATATATTCTAGATTTATTTATAAAAATAAAACCTTTAAAATCATGTTTGTTTCTAAATACCTATTTTATTCTATTAACATGACCTGTATAGAGTTTATCAACTTCTTCCAAAACATTGATGCCCTTAAACTAACTTAACCCATCTCTCATAGCTAAAACCAAACATTCTTCAGGTAGATATTTTTATACAATTATAGATTATAATTGGGATAAAAGGTAGAAAATTATACTAGATTTCATATATTTCATCTACTTATTACTCTTATATATAAAATTATTTAACTTTTTCTAGAGTATTGCCTTTAAGGTTTCTATATTTTATAAGAAGCACAGTTTCTCGTTTATTAGTATCAACTGTAATAGGATTTGGTTCAAGATAATAACGTACCAAATAATTATCCAAATTATTTTTAAATAGGATATAAGGTCACATTTTTTCAATAGAATCACTCAACTCATTTGTTTGAGTCATTTTGGGATCAAAAAGTTCAATTTCATAAAAAATCACATGAGTTGATTCTTTAATAGTCCTTGACATTTCATTGAAAAATATATAATATTAAGAAGTAGTAGAATAACCTTTTAAGATTCCTTCATCATATTTTGGATCATAGATACAATGATTTTCCTTGGTGTTTATGATGTAATCATTGTATCCAAATACTTTAAAGTACCCTACCTTTGGTTTTATATTATTCAATAACTAATCGGTTGTTTTCATTAAGATGTTCCATATTAGAACATTTTTAATGACATAAATTCTTGTGTCAATGACTTCATACCAAAAATAAGTGGGCATGTTTTATTTATATAACATTATTCTAGAGGTTTCATGTAAATTACTACTCCTCCTTTCAATAAAAACATTCTTTTGAGGTGTCATGGGGGCAGAAAAAGTATGTTTAACACCCTGTTTTGTGAAGTATTAATTAAATTCACAATTCTAAAATTATCATCTAGGATCACTTCTCAATGTCCAAATTTTGTAGTCCTTTTCATTTTTCACATGATTAAAAAAATTAATAAAAATAGATTAGGATTTACTTTTACGTGTTAAAAATTAAAACCACATAAATCTTGAAAAAATATCAACCAAGAAATAGAAAATTTATTTTGTAGTAAGGATTTTCATTCTAGTGTGTCGGAATAGAACCATATGAACAATCTATAGAGACCTAGATTTTACAACCTCTTTAATTTTTTTAAAATATTACTTGCGTTGTTTTCTCATTTGACATGCATCACATAGTTTCTTTTTATACAATTTAAGATCAATAAAATCTGAAATCAAATGACTTTAGATAACTTTTTTAAATAATAAACTTTATAACGTCAGAGTCTTCTATGTCAAATACATGATTCATCAATTTTAGAATTCAAACAATTTACATTTTATCAACCCAAATAATTAATATATAATATATAAAAATTATCTGTTCATGGAGCTTTAAACATTGTAGATTTTTCATTGAAAAATGAACATGCATTATTAGAAAAATCAAATTAATAAAAAACATAAAAATATGATAAATACTTATTATGTATTTCTTTAATCTTTAAATATATAGTACATTTTTTATTTGTATAGATTTTTGATTTTCAACTGATCCAATGCCAACAATTTTTATTCTTGAATTTTCACAAGATGTGACACATCCTCCATTAATATTGGATAGTGAGTGAATGTTTTTGAAATGTTTACTCATATTCCATGAAAACCCACTATTCCCGAACCATTTTTCATTTTTGTTCATGTAGAAAGATACCTATAATAACAAATCAAACAACCTGATTATTTGGTACCAAAATACTTCTTGTTCTAGAAATTCCAGCTATAAAATACTTTGGGATCCAAATATATATTTATTATTTAGAAAAACGCCCATAAAATTTTGTGATATGTTTTTTCAAAAATCATTTATAATTTTAAAAAACTAATGTTTTTCAGATTATATATATTAGCGTAATGTCTTATTTATCGATATTGAAAAAAGTAAAATTGGGGAGGTTTTTGTTTTTATAACTAGGTATAAAATATTTTTTATAAAGTTTTTTCCTTTAACCTTGACTTCTTATTTGAAATTTTTTATTTTTAAACTTTTTTTCACCATCTATTTTTTTGGAAATCCCCCCTTAAAAAATTTCACCATATTTGAGGTTCTGAACCTCCTTCTGTAGGTTCTCAGTTATACTAACCTATACATTATATGATGCATTATAATTTTATAAATCATATTTAAAATAAAAAATTTATTTGTTCAATTACACATATTTAATTTATATTTTCTTATAATAATTCCTAAGAGATTTTTTTATAATATTTAATACATAGTTTTTTAAATGGAATAACGATCATTTAAATATTTAAGAAAGAAATTTTAATTTTCTAATTCACACTCATGCTCAAAATAATAATATGAATGTACCTCATCTTAATGTTCAATGAAACACATCTTTTCATATTGATTAAATTCTTAAAATTTTGATTTTAAAGATGTACATTTTCTAGAGTCTTCAGAATCACTCTCATGGACATCATAGATTTCATGAATTTATTTATATATTTGGTATTTTGGAAGAACTTTTTTGCACGAATTTTTATTTTCAAGATTTTTGGATAGTCTGGATTTATATGTCATATATTATTTTATACATTTTATCTCACTTATTTAGGGTTTTCACCATTATTATTGTACCTATGGAAGGGTTTTCTAAAACATCTTCTCTTATTATAGAACATTCTAAAATTCAAGGAATACTATGAATGTTCATCATTCGATATAGAATTTCTTGAGGGATATTTTTCTATATTTGTTTTGTCATCTGTATACCCTTTTTCTTTTTGTTATCTCCAGAATTAGAAACATTAAAAGAAGAATTTTATTTCTTAACCACTTATATTATCAAACTTCAACTTATATTTCTTCTTAAAAGATCATTAGAGTTTCAGGGAGATATTTTATTTTAAAATTACCAAAATCTATAGATTTAATGATTTAAGTGGAGATTCCACTCCACATAAGAGGAAAAATATTAAAAATTTCAATGCTTTCTTAGTCTCAAAAATTTGGGTTCGTAGAGCAGAAATATTATTCTCAATCTCAATGAGTCTTCCATTCAACTAGTTAATTATTTTTCCTTTATCCATTATGAATGTATAAAACATAATTTTGGTAGTATCATATCTATGGTCATTCACATTGTTTTTACCCTCATAAGAAACTGTTATAGTATTCCACATTTCATGATCTATTTGATATTGAGAAACTCGATTAAAAAAAAATGGACCTTTTCCATAATGTTAATATTTAGATTATATACAGAATTTGTATCACCATCCTTAGTTTTTGGTTATGTATTTTGAACTTCATAATGATTCACTTATTTAATATAAAACATTAAGCTAAGGTTCGTCAAATTGATGGTATTTTATGCCTTTGAAAAACCATAATTATCACTCTTAAAGTATTGTTCTATAAGCATTGACAAACCTTCTCTATTTTCATCCATATAGTAATTTGAAATAATATATTTTTACTTTAACCTTTGATAGTTTTTAACTCAAGAGTTACTAGATATAATACCAATTGTTGACCGGAATAATGGCTAATTGAAAACTCATGAAGGGGTTGAATTGAGTTCCTAATATATTATTTACTTTAAAACCACCCTCTTCAAGGTATGTGAGTTCTGATAATATTCTTAATAAAAATAGGTAGGAAAAATATAAAATCATAGCATTAAAGGACTGAATATAAGATATTTATAGTGGTTCAGGGAATCGAAATACCCTATTCTAATCCCCCAACACATTACACCATGATTTTGGTGTTTTTCAATATGAAATCACTTTTTCTGAGGGCTCATAACTAAGTTAAAGTAGTTATTACTTGTTAAAAAGGTACAAGAGATTTCAACTAGGATATCTTTTCAAAGACCAATCCATGATCTTAACAAACTCACTTAAAATGTGTGTAGATAAAATAAAGATGAATGGATATTAAATAATTTTTTCATCTCATAGTTTCAATAAATAACTAAAAAAATAAGGATACATCCTAAGAAGATAATAATATACATAGAACAACTCTAGATGATCTTTAGATGAAACTAATAAACTTGTAGGATCAATATGAAAATGTTTTATGAGATTTTTTCTATGTATATTCGTTCTTATTACTGTTATTAGAGTATTTATATATACATGGGAATCGTATTCTCTATATTTTCATGTGGAATCTAACAGTCCCTGTTTATATCTCCTCTATGATTTTGGACATAATGATAAGAAGATAATAACAATGGTCGAGTGAGTAATATATTGAAAATTTTACGGGACATGATCTTAATGGAATGTTTCTATTCCTTCAAAATATAGAATACACTTCTGCATAAACTATGTCATAAATATTTTTCTTTAGATCATCCCATTCATGAAAAAATGACACTATACAAATCGATCATTTCTTAAATAGAAAAATATTTTAATAATATGATTAAAATAATGAAATAACTTATCAATATATTATAGTGACATTATAAAAGAAATCATGAAGATATCTACAATATCTTGTTATTCTCAAGATAAAAAAACTGATAACACTATCCTTGTAAAAAAAATTATGGCAGGCATTGTAAGATAAAATAGATCACTGGATTATAAAATTTTTAAAATAAATTGAATTTAAGATTAAATATAAAAATTATTTTTTCTGAGTTAATTATGTTTCTGATGTGTGATACTTAACTTTCATATGTTTTCATGATGCTCACAAGATAATATTTTGTGAATATCCATTAAATAAAATAAATAAATTTCATATTTTTTTTGTTGAAATATATAACTTTGAACATGTGTTAGATAATTTATTGTCTTCCTTAGATATTATCATATATAGTAAGATAAATTTTCAAAATTGAGTATTATGACTCTGATAAATTGGAAGATAAACTTTGAAAACTGGATTTCAATATGATAAAATACTTTTCCAAAGGTTTAACACTTAGCATAATATAATCACTTATATTAAGCATAGAATAACCTCCATTGAAACAAATAATTCACATCATATGAAAATATATAATCTCATACACTTAAGATAAACTCATTAAAATAAAAATAGAGAATTTTTGAATCATCTAAACACATGACAATTGAGATATATTGGAACAACATAAGTTAGTATAATATCTTACAAAAGAAAAATCACATATTTTTTTATGAAAAAACTACTATATAATTTATAACATACTAAACCAAACTGAGATTAGCCCAAACATAAAAAATGTTTAAGAATTTATCAAATTATGAATTATTTCATTAATGAAATTTTTTGTCTTCAAAAAATAAGGATTACTATGAAAAAATCACCATTACTATAACAATGTAACTATATATTGCACTCCATGTGTTATGCTTAAGTTATTCAATATAGAACTGTCCAAAAAAAAGTTTCTAATGTATTACAATACCATGAGAAAGGGGTGAACTAGTTAATGCATGAATTTAATCTTCTTCTTTAATCAACACCCTATGTTTGTAACACCTCGACCCAACTTGTTACACCTCAAACTCAAGTGTATCAAGTCAGAGTGATACTTGGCCTTAGCTACATCCCAATGATAACCAAAAGATGGAAATAAATGACGAGGGTTTAAGAAATACCATTTGGGTATTTTTTACACTAATACCTCACAACATTCCAATTCCATCCATTACAAAAAATCGCAACATGAGTTGTCCACAACTCAGACAATAAATTTCTAGAAACCACCTCTAGTAAAGAAAGATACCTTTCAATTACCTATGTCATGATACATAAAATCTATCCATCCATTAGATTGGGAACATAATATGTGAGTACTGATCATAGTAGGATTTCTCTAATTCGCACTAATTCACCCCAAATATGTGAAAACATGAAAGCTATGATGAGTTAAAAAAAATCCCCAAACCCTATAATTTTATAGACTCATAAGTAATGAATTACTGATCCATAATAATTAGTAGAAACATTAATAATATCTAGGATAAAAAAGTATCATAACCAAACACAAAACATAACCAATGTTCCAAGAGATATCCTACACACCCAAATTGACAATCCCGCCTGTGGGAGACATATTCCATGAGTAACTAAGAAAATGATGGGTATGAAATAATCATGAGAGAAATACATACCCCATAAACTCACCTTGTAATATGAAATATGGTCATCACACCCAAGTTGAAGTTTCCACCACAACACCATTTAATTTATGACAAGGTACCCACATGCAAATGTGAGCTACTAGGACTCATGTTTAATCACCCAGAAAATAATCTAAACCACTAATAAATGAAAAAACATGAAATAAAAATATATCACAATCCATAAACAAAAAATCAATTCCACCAATATTTTAAAAACTATATCAAAGAAACATGGTAATACCCTGCCAAAATTAAACAAAAAAACAAAAAAACATTAAAAATCTCATCTAATAAAAGACACTCATTCATCCAGAAAAATATGCCATTTTGTGTTTACCTAAAAAACACACACACACACAAAAATTATTTACATAAAACCAAATAATTATAATATAAAACATTTTTTGAATATAAATACATTAGAATCAAAGACACACCAACACTATATGAATTCTACACACAAAGTGTACATGAGAAGTCACTTACTTGTAATCTAAAGAAACCATGAAACCAAACTGTAAAAATCCCATATAGAAGATAAATTTCAGATTTTAAAATCCCTAGGAAAAAATAATTAATTAAAACTAATAATTACAGCTAAAATATCCAAAACCCAACCTGGGAGTGTTTCCATTTAGAAAAAACGTAGAAAGGGAGAACGTAAAGATACATGGAGGGGCATACCTTAGATCTTCATTCAAAATTTGATACACATTGAAAGTGATGATATGTAAATTAGTGATAATGTTGAAAATTTCCTTAGGGATTCAGGGATATGAGTTAGAGGGTAATAATGGAGGTCTAATTGTGAATATCATTTGGAATGTAAAATTTAGGGAAAATATTTAAGTGCGTACATGAATCGACTAAGTTGACCCAAAGACCATGAAATTCACCAATGAAATAAGCAACTCCATAAACATTATGATTGAAATCACTATTTCATGGTCCAATATAACCATGCACGTTATTCATGGAACCTCCAAAATACCATTAATTTTACCTAATTTCACCCCAAAACCTCTTTAACACCAAAACACATTAAATATGACCTTCACATAACACAATTGTATCACTGAAATACTCTCCACCATAAAAAATAATATCCTTAGGATATAAAATTTCATTATTTTTAGTGAATATATCTTCCAATTGTAAATTAATCATGTATTCACCCTACCATGTATCCTAATGTACTATACCATGTTTCAAAAGCACACATACAAATGGGATAAGTCTACATCATAAAAATTTATATCAGCAGCCCATGACACAAAATAGGTTTTTGATTGAAAGTTTCATCTGGATAAAACACAAAAAGATCCCAACTAAAAATGTGTGAATAGTCAGGAACATACTTCCACAACTAAGTAATTTAAAACTTATCAAGCATATTAAAGATACAATTATAATAGCTACACCATGCCCCTGATATAATCAATCACCTCAAATGGGCCAACATACATATAACTCAACTCTCCCATCTCCCTGATCATTATATGGACGAATCTCAGAGACACATTTATGAATACATGATCTTTAAAAAAACTCTAATGTTTTTCAATGATGATATTTATACGAATTTTATCATATTTTATTTTAAGTTATTCACTTCTAAATAAACTAAATCTTTTTAGTGGTTTTATGAACAAAACGTGATCCCACTAAAGAATATTCTCACACTTCCTCCCAACTTTAAAAAGAATGAAACTTCCTCCTATAAATCACCCCAAAAGGATCCTTCCCAATCATACATTGATAAATATTATTATATTAGGACTCCACCAACTGGATATTCTCCTCCCATGACTAGAAAAATCCACCCCACATGATTAAAGCATGTATTTGAGTGTATATATCATTCTATCATAAAAACCATATATCTAAGGATGATATATCATGGTAAATTTTAACTGGGTATTCATTTCGTATTGTAATGTTTTCAAAAATCTAGAAGTAAATTGTGGATCCAAATCAAATATTTTTAGTGATGGTACATTAAGAATAATAACCATTTAATAAACACATATCTTTTATATGTATTTAATTATATTTTTATATAAAATCAATTGGAAGTGATTTGATTTGGTATTTATATCAATTAACACCGAAATGGAATCAGGATTCATGATGGTATTTGTAATTACCACCACAAAATATATAGTCTTCTTATCTCACTTCCAAATTGGTGTAGCTAATGATTACAAGATTGTTGTATACCTCTTATACTTGGTATTTACAATTTTACTAATAACAAAATTTTCAACATAGAACATCACATTATATTTCATAATCATCCAAAAAAAGGTGTAAATTAAAATACTTATAAATATTATTAGAACTTGGGTCAACTTTCAAATTTGAATAATGAAACTATTTAAACACTTACCATCTAATCTAGTAAAGGAAAACGATCCACTAGTGAATATAAAAATCCATGCTAGTGATTATAACCATTCATCTAGGGCCTCCTCTACATTTATAGAATACCATATAGAAACACAATAAAAATAAAAAAATTGAGCTTCCCACACCTAATCTCGCATGTTCAGTGTGACCGAAAAACTGGACAGAACTATTCAGTGACCTTAACCAAAAATGTATATTCACATTTTCATAAATAGATTAATGAGTTTCAATTCTTATTTTGACTCCTTTATTACATCACCATGAACCTTATGACTCAGCACATCCGCTTCAATATTATTTTAACTGAGTGTATTTTCTAGATCAAGGTCAAATTTTTGAACATAATCCATCCATATTCATTTCATGAGATGTAAATCACATAATGAGAAGATGTACATCAAAATATTATGATCTGTAAACACTATAATATTATCAAAAAATAGGTATTGATTCCATTTTTTAAATACATATGAAGTAGTTGTAATATCATGGTCATGTGTTTGGTAATTCCATTCAGGAACCCTCAATAGAAAATGAACCACATGAAACCACATTTTTTCCCAACATCAACTCACACAAAATTTTCATACATAAGGAATCACAATAAATTGTATACCCATCACTCGGTTTTAGAAATAACATGGAAGGATCCATTGTCAACAATTACTTTATATCCTCCAAGGAAATTAATTATTTTGTGTTCTAGATAAAGGGAACATATTTCTAATAAAATATATCATCATTGATCCTAAGCATGATAAATTGTTAATAAAGAATCCATAGTAACTAGATAACACTAGAAAACTATACACTATAAATGCATTTTTAGCTTCCTTCTATAATGCCACTCCATTAATCTTCTCTGGATCAACCAGTAAACACTTTTTTGAGATAAAATACCTACCTAATTTAACTTATTACATCAAAAACACACATTTGGATATTTAATTATTGTGATGATGGTTATTCAATGTAAAAAATATATTCTCTAAATGTTTTTCATAATCTGCCTCAGATCATGAATACACTAATATTTTATTTATAAATACCATAATGATAGAGTTGAGATAATGATAAAATAAATGATTCATCAATTCCATAAATATGGATAATGAATTATCATGAATAAATGGTATAACAAAATATTGATAATGGTTGTACCTAACCTGAAAATATATCTTTGGTATATCCTCTTTATTTTCCCTAAAATTAATTTTATCCCGATCACATGTAAATATATGTAATCATTAAGCACTCTTAAATTGATCAAATATACCATATATTCAAGGAAGAGAAATTTTTTCACAATAACATGATTAAACTGTATATAATCTATACATAACCATAATGTTCCATTCTCCTTTTTTATAGAGTACCAAAGTTTCCCAAAGTGGGAAGCTGAACCTAATAAAACCTTTATGCTCCAAATATTCTAATAGATCCTTGTTCTCCATCACCTATTCTGGAATAATTTTATATGAAACATTAGATATAAGACTCATACATAGAAACAAATCAATTAATAACTATACCTCATGATCTATATGTATTCCAAAAAAATTATTTATTAATAAAATTGGATAACATATAACTATATCTAACAATATTAACAGACCTAATGCTTCAATTTTCCCTAGCATCAACAATAAAAATTGAAATAAAACGATACAAAAAACATCTCTCATAATACTATAACTAATATAATTCACATCCCATTCACTATTATATATTTTAATTTCCCTATAAAAAGTGGAAAATAAAAACATTCATCCATAAAAATCGTACTGAGCATGTTGAGAGACCAACCAATCCACAAAATTTATAATATCAAACATATGAATATCAAAGAATATGAAGTCCCATGGGAATTCCATGTTTTTTTCATAATGGTACATGAAAAACACTTAAATACCTAACTATTTTATACCCTAGAAGAATTTGGACGCACATGAAAAGAGACATCATTTATAATAATACTCCTAAACATTCCACTACCCACACCAAAATAAAGTTATGTGTAGAACTAGTTTCAAATAATGATGAAATGAGAATAGAATAAAGAATAAAGTTACCTCTCATTATATATGTTCTTACATCCATCATTGAAATATTTTTCTCAACAAAAAAAATATGAAACCACGAGTTCCCTTTGATTGTGATTATCTTTCCTTCTATGAATGTTATGATCCTCGTGTCATCATAGAATCAGTCTTTATTGGGATATACTGTTGAAATGAACCTAAACCAAAAACCTACCTAATGGGGAATGGGATATCTATTTATAATTTAAACCCATCATTATGTAATTACTAGGGGAGTCATTTCAATAATGCCTGAGGTATCTAATATTCCCACACTTGAAATAGTTATAAGGTTTCAATAAAAAAAATTATTCATTTGGTCCAAATAAACACACTAAAAATATCCTATCAGTGTATCCCTCCACCCCATAAAGGGATTCATAGGTGTATCTCTAATTCCATGTATTTTCCCACTTTTCAACTTAAAATTTCCACTGGATGAGTGAATATGAACCCAGATGGAGGATTTTCCATAATATAAATTTCATCCTTTGATGCCTTGTTCACCATCTCTACTATGATTGAAGATGAATTATCAGTACATTTTTGTGGGTTTTAAATATTAATCCCAAACCAAACCATTAATCCATCAAGGATACACTAGTCACTATCTTCAGTGAAAATTAATCCAATGTAGTAAATTAAGAGGCATAATCAAAAAATGATATTTTTCTTTACCAAAGGAAAAAGAACTCGATTATCTGTGATACAATATATGATTGAGAGTATTAAAAATCTTCTAAAACCCTTCCCTTATTAACCTTCATTTAATTTTTTTCCTCAACAAATTCTCACCACTCATGTATAATACCTCTGATCATATATGTTACTAAGTGAACCTTAACATCATATAGACAATCTATGAAAGAAAATATAATATCAATCATCTTTAACCACCACACCATATATTGCGAGCTAATATCCACTTTAAATATTATAGTGTTTTATATTTGGAATTATAATAACTAATCCACCCTATCCTATTGAGGTAGAACAACTGCATCGACTATGAAATTAGAGATTTCCAAATCCCTTTGAAATTATTTATCCAATGATGGATCATTAGAAACCGTAAATTAAATAAATTCTTCCCCTCAATTTCATATAGGTCTCATCAATAGAATTATTCTAAAATGGTAAATGATCAATCATTAAGACCAAAAGAAGCATATATAGCTAATAGAAAACCATACAATAGTTTCACTACACCACTCAAAGATAATTGTATCAATCATTATTTATATGGGTAAATCAAAATAACAAACAATAAATCAATTTTTTTCCAAATAAATATATTTCAAAACACATTTTTAAAATCATACTTTTTAAACCATGCCTTTAAAAATTAATTTCACAATGAAAATAAATAATTTTTCCAAAGTTATTAAAAGATGATTTACTTCCTATCCATTAATTCATACATGATTCATGAAGACCAGTCATTATAAATGAACCTAGGGAACCAAACATAAGGATTAAAACCAATCTATAAGTGATTCTCCAATAACTTGAACTAAATGAATATTCTAGAAAATCATGGTTTTCTAAAAAGAGGACTACTAAAAAATGTTATATCTACAAAAGTAGTGGCAAATCAACATACCCCCACCTACACCCAAAAGAAATAAGCAATACCTTTTGTAACATCCTGGCCTAACTCGTCACCCCTAATACTCACATTGTTTGACTCAGAGAGATACTAGACCTTAGGTTCACCCCCTGGCCACCAATGGATGGGAATAAATGTTGATTGTTTATAAAATACCATTGAGGTATGGTATATACTCATACCTCACATTGTCACCATGCTTTACATTACTAAATATTTTGTATAAGGTGTCCATATATCAGACATACCTATCCTATAGAAAAGAAGAAACACAATAAAAGAATAAAAATAAGGATTATATGATACATTCTAATACATTTAATTCATAATAAACCATTAATAATCCCAATAAAAATACAAGTATAATAAAAATTATATCTAAATTCTTATCAAAGAAAAACTGAAACTTCCAAAAAATAACTACACTGCCTTCCCAAGCCTCCATAAAACTCCACAAGTTATTCCTTTAACCAGAACTCCTCCCCTCCATAGATCCCAATCTAGAGCTATGAATCACCGATAGGTAAATAAGGGGGTATTTTTCTTAACTATTTCGTCATTCATACAATCTACCCATCAATAAATTTGGGAGAATCATGGGTGACTGCTAGACCCAATTAGATTTCCCAAATTCTCCCCAATTCATCTAAAGTATATGAAAACTGAAAACCAAATATGAATTTTATAAAACATTCCCGAACCCATTATATTTTATAAAAACTCATAAATAATGAAAACATGATCCATAATAATTATCATAATATCAATAATAGATTTCATATCAAGTTATCATAACCAAATTTAAAACATAACCCTAGTGTTAAGAGTAAACACACACACTCAAGACAACAACCAAACCTAAGGGATACCTAGGCCAGGAGTAAGTAATAAAAATACGAGTATCACCTACTCATAAGAGGACTAACTACCCCCAAAACATACCCTTTTTGTTTAAAAAGGTCCCCACACCAATCTTGGAGTTTCCACAACATCACCTTCTCATTTTTTAGATGGTATAACCACACAAGAGTAATTTTCCCAGACTCATGTCTAATCCATCAAACAATAACCCCAATCACAAACTAAAAATAAAAAAATAAAATAAAAATATATTTCAATCCCCATAACATTAACAAAATACCACCAATATGAAAAAACCAGAAAAAACCCTTGGAAATTCCATACCACCATTTAACACAAAAACATTAGTGGAAAAAATTTTATTTTTCAGGAAACACCCATGCACCTAAAAATCCACCATCTTGTGTTTACGTTGAAAACTAGATACTCAAAACCATAAATTTACACAGAACAAATACATACTAAAAATAAACCATTTTGTATCACATAAATACATTATAATAAAAGGAACACCATATCCATATGAATTCTATGAACCTAGTGTACATGAAAATCCTCTTACCTCAAATATGGTGATTCCCTGAAACCACACCATAAAATATAAAATCCAAGATCCTTTTAAAATTTTAATACATTTAGAGAAATAAACCTAATTAAAACAAACCATTATAACCAAAATCACTCAAACCCTACTCTGTTAGGGTTTTCTATTGAGAGAAAACCAAGAGCATGATATGAATAATCAATTCAATGGGTATTTCCATAGATTTACATGACAAATATACCAATAATCAAAGGATATGAGATCCTAGGGAGTTAGAACATCCAAAATTTCTCTACGTATGGGAAAAATCACGTGGGAGGGGATAATATAGGTGGAATCATGAAAACATACCTTAAAATGAAATTTCTAGAGACTTTTTAAGTATGTGCATGACCCAACTACATGACCCCAATGACCATGAATGTCATACATGAAATAATAAACTCCCTTAGATAAATGATTTCATGGGTTTATGTAAGGTCATAATGACTATTCACGGCGCTCATGAATCCCCCATAATTCCTATAATTTTAGTCAATTTCACCCTAAAACCTTCTAAACTCCAAAAAACATTAAATGTAGCCTTTATATACCTTAATCAACCCCTATTGTGTTAGATATTTTTTCCTTTTATAGAAGCAACTATGACTCAATATATTGAATTTCCAATGAATGTATAATTATAAATTGTGTAAAGAACGCAAGGGAATATAAAATCTTAATTAAATCACTTGTATTTGGAAAAAACCATGGATAATACAACTAACAGTGTAACACTATTCCAAAATACAATAACATACTATTATGAAATTTTAGTATTTAGTTTGTGGTAACTCTATTTTAATGATCAATTACTCTTCCATAACATTAACTCATTAATCTAAGTAAAGTGTTTATAGTTGATAAGAATATAGGTGTATGTAGAATAATCATGATAAAAATGATGTAGATTTCACCATAAATCTGTCTTTGATGCACTATTTGTTCACAACTTATTTCCTTTATATTAAATTACTAAATAAGATCAAAATCATGTCAAGAAAGTTCATTCAATTTATTTTACAAGATATTTACAATAAGATCTCTTTCTTTGTTAAGAATTGTTATTAAATAACTTTTTGATTAATGTAATTATTTATGTTAATCTCCATCGGCCAGATTCAATGTTCCTAAGGAAACATTAATACACCACGTTTGATGTTACTCTCCTATATCTAAAACGATATGTTAATATATTCTATCATTTAATTAGAACGCTATTTTTTTAGTATTATCTACCTATTCTCATATCAATGAATTCTTCCATATATAATGATTTTCTATATCTCTAAATTTTCCTTCTATGGTTGTGATTCATTTTTGATTCATGAATTTTCTTCTATAAAACCATGTAGAAAACATATTAATTCTTTAGTCAAAGACTTCTAAATTTTTTGTAAAAAATATATCACACAAAAATAGAAATACTCTCCATATTTTAAAGGCACCAAATTCTATATATCATGAATATATAACAAAAACAAGGAAAATATAGTCTTTATCCTGATGTGTTTGTATTTAATCAAAAAATTCTTCAAATAATAGGGATTTTAGAATGTACTAATCCGAAAATATCATTATTTTCCAATTATAAAAAATTTCCATATTTATTTATCAAAGTGTTTTGATATTCACCAAGTTGTGGTTATCTATTTTTCCTAAAATAATATTATGGATCCATAATATGTTTCTCATATTTTATTTAATAGTAAATACATAAAAACAAATAAATATACTCTTATCCAACATACATTCCTAACATGGTGTGTTTATTTTCTCAAGATTACCAATACCTTACATTTATCTACCATAGATTCCATACATGAAGTGTTAAGAAAACCATGTTCTCTAGAAACTTCCATGTAAAACCCTGACCTCAATATTTTGATTTTTTATTCTCCTATATGGAATGTTTCTCATTGTATTTTAGAAAACAAGGAGAGATCATATTATTATATGGAATGAATTTTTATATCCCTTATAAAATGTAATCAAACCTTTTCAAATAAACTAAAAAATTCAAAAATAATTTATTAAATTAAACCAATTTCTAAATAGGGAATTGTAAATATTCACTAAAATCCATATCAACAAGTAATGATAGATCATAAATCACTATTCTTATTTAGGTATTATTAAATATCTTCAAGTAGTTAATCCTATTCTAGATTATTAACCTTTACCTTTCCCTTTCTAAGACCACCTTAGTCAAATTGGTAGAATATATAAATGCACACAACAAAAATTCTATATCAATTTGAAGAATCTTAATATGAATATATTCTTATTTACCCCTCTTGGTCCAGTTTTGTGCACCCCCATGAGACCACTCACCAGATTCTTGACTAGAGTGTCATGTGACATTAGGCATACCTCCCCACACACCAGATACTTTTGACTATAGTGAGGATCAAAGACAATCTAATGTGGAGATTATACCCTTGATATCATAGTAATAAATAATAATAAAAGTCAATCATCATAGAAAATAAACAATCTAAGTACGTAGTATCAATTAAATAAACCCATTATATAAAAATTGTAATTTTTTCAACAAAAATATGTCCCTATAATCATCCATTAGGCAGATCCCATATATGGAATATATAAACAAAATTACACTCATAGGCTCTACTCCATACTAGAGCCTCACCTCCAAACTGCATCTTGGATATCCATCTCCACCATACAACAATAGACCTCTTCCCTATCTGTACCCATGATAAAGAGGTACACTTGGGTACTAATATGCAAGGGATTCCCGAGAAGGGTGTGATTAAAACCCTATACATAACCACCATTGTGTCATTAACATAACTAGTAAAGACAGTGTATATATGATGTGATATTCTAAAAATAATCAAAATATATATAGAATTTCTTTTAAATAATCACCATCAATATGATGATTCTAAGGTTAAAATAGTGGTCGGCTATACCTACTATATGTAGTGTCATATATCTATAATTGTGTCACATCACTAACTAGTGGGAACCAAATACTTCCATAGAACATCACATACATAAATAGTGGGAATAGAGAACACCCCATACAATAGCATATATAATCATCTGAGGATAAGTTCTCAACTATAATATCAATATATATATATATATCAAAATCCAGGGGAAAATCACATCATAATTGTTTTCATATAGTATAATAATCAAAGGGATAAGGACCCCACTTGATATAACTCAATATAACATAATTCTGGGGGGGGAGTGACCACCTCATAATACTCATAATATATCATAATCATCAGGGGGATTAATGCCTCACTTGATATACCAGATATATAATCATTTGGGGATAAGTGCCACACCAAGTACATCGTCATATGTTATAATCAGGAGGAATAATTCCCAATCCAAACTACCCATTATATATCATTATAATCAAGGAGATAATAACCCAACATAATGTACCTCATATGACATAATTTTGGGTAATAAAACCCTCTATGTAATACCAATTATATATTATAATCAACAAGGGTGGGATATACACCACACCAACTATTCCCTCATATATAATCATTAAGTAGATAAGAACCTCCCCTTGAACCATGTCACATCAAAGGGGAATGGAGTCCCTCCATATAATCCCATATCACATCATGGAGGAATGGATTTCACCCCTGGAATCGCATATCACATTAGGGGGGATGGCGCCCACTCTAGAAAAGAATATCATATTCAAGGGGAAATGATTCCCCGCCCTATAAATTTATATCTATATCATCACCAAGGGGAATTGAACCTCACCCATGAATTAAATATCAACACACACTTTAGGGAATACTCTCTCCCCACGAGATTATATATATATATATAAATCATACACCCAAGTTTTACCCTCTCCATAAGACCCCATATATCATACCATACAAACCACAAACTTGAACCTGATACACATTACCAAGGCTTACCTCTCAATATTAAATCCTATTCCTATTTCCAAAATTATACTAAATTATACTTGTACCTTCCTCCATTCACAAATACCTTCTTGGGTAAACATGATATAGAGGTAGCCACTATGGTTCCTTAAGTCAAATCTAGGTTTGGACACCCCACATGGGTTTTCCACCTCATTTCCACTCTAGTATCAAATATCAACACACAATGGGAAAATAATACTTTGTTGTGACCATAATTGCATCATGGAATAATAAGACGCATCGATGATACAAATCAGACAACAAACATGATGGATAACATAAATCCCATATCAAATCTAAGGTAATGCTATCTCATCCCCATTATGAACCTAAAAACAAATCCTCACCATGGTATCTTTACATATATATGCACACATATAGGTTTTTTAAGGAAACTCACCCCAAAAACACACATCATTTTGACAAGAGGCTCAAAGATATATCAATTTCCAACATTTTCTATCCCTTTTCTAACCATTTCAAATCTATCACTCTCCCCTAAATGGATAAGAATAAAATAATATCTATCAAGGTCCACTTAATTTCATATATTTCATTTATACCAATACATGTCCTTTAAAAAACATGGAAGACTATTACAATTATGATCGTGACCATTGGTGGATGAGGCATCAAGTTAATTCAGAGAGGTCCATCAAGACCCTAGAACCTTCAATTATTTCCATGGAGGTTTACAAAAAAAATCATTTAAAAATTACCTTCAATCATACACAAGTGGAGAGACCATATATAACATGATTCAAAAAAATAATAAACATTAGGGATAATTCTAGGGACCACTGACCTCATACATAGAGTCAGCATCCTCATAATTATTTGTTCATCCTTGTCCAAGCCCATCCTTTCCTTACCAACGATTATACCAATACTCTAAGTCTAAGTAGTTTCTAATGACTAAAATCCTGATGATATGGAATTATAATTTTCCATGGAATTCTATTCATATCCATGTAAACCAATTCCCCAACACATGATGTCCACACACTCACCAATTCTATTCCATAAGCCAAAACCCTATAAAAATCAAAAGGCAAAATACATAAATTGAAATGATGAGAAACAACACATGTTTATCCTTTATGTAAATCCCATATCCAATATAAAAAACCCCATAATCATAGGATGATATCCCCATTCTATGATAGAATCACTAATAAAACCCTATAAAAAATTATCCCAAATTTGTGGTGGAAAAGGTAAATAAGAATTAAAGGAAACAGTAGAGGAAAATCACCTTGAATTATCATGAGTTCGTCACTAAGGACATCATATACTAATAGGGGTTCGGGGTAGGAAGTATTGGGGAGATATAGATAAATTATTCTCCCCATAACCCCTTTTCTATAAATCTTGAAGAGGTGTCCCTTAAATGATAGGTCTATAACTATTTTAAAAATATGATAGAATTCCCTCTGTGACTTTTCCCATATGTACCATAATATAAATCCCCTAAAGTACGATTGACATGCGATGAAACCCATTGGGTTGTGGTGAAAAGGACTACCCTTAGGCACCTGCTGTGATGCAACACATGGATCTATCGTGAAATAATTCTACAAAGTGGTTCTTGATACCATTTCCTCATAAACACTATTCATAGTGTATCCCTATGCATGTAGTACAATATTCTATCCTGGGAAACTATCATGGTGTATCCCTCTAAATGTGACATGGGACACTCCCTTCATAGTGAATCATTCGTATTCCATGATGTGAATTCATCGTCAATAATCGGTGAAATCTCATTTGCTATAACATATTCCCCTTTCTTTAAAAAATCTAAAAAAGGAATAACACATGGGTCTTCAGACCCAATACATAAAAATTATCACCATGACTCAACCCTTATGATACGATGTGGTTTCCATATATAAAAGTCCTTATTTTGTATAAATTGAATGCATTACACATAAAATGACACAATTCCCCCTAGCTATGGCATGGTCTATCACCTGTAGCATAATTATAATGAAAGGACACCATGAACCTACTCTGAAATTCACACAAGCCCTAAAAAATATCTACAGCCTTTAATAATATCAAAAAAATGTATTCTAGAGATATCCCAACACTTAGAATACCAATATGAGCCCAAATCATAAAAACACCCCTCTAAAATCAAAAATTCACATTTCTTGTGGATTTACCAATCTATAATGATGTGGGTTGTTAAAATCTCTCCACCATAACAATTCTCATCCTCATGAATTTGAAATGGTCCTCAAAATCATCTAGTCCCACCATGTTTCTCAATTCATAGACACCTCACTATTTTCAATCCTGAAATATCAAACAATATTCTACTAAACAACATAAAATTATAATTCACACTATTCTACAAAATAATATCTACATGTTTATCCCCATCCCCATAAAAAATATTGAGTCATTGGTCATTCACACTCCTAAATCAAGAGACACCAAATAATTTTCAACTCTTTCATCCCCATAGTTATAATGCTCCCCACAATAATACTCCCAAGATAAAGTCTATTTTAGGGTCATGGTACTCACCACCATAAGAATTAGCTACTAAAAATTCAATTCGACACACTCAGTGCAGTTTCCCTTTCATTACATCCAATTTAATTTAGAAACATTTGTTGTCCCCCCCCCCTCTCACTAGCCTCTTCTGAATGTACTTGGTCATAAATACCAATGTACTATCACATATCTCATTTATGATTCCATAATTTACACAGGAATACTAAAATATTACAACCACCCACACCAAATGATCACCATGACCCTCTATGTAATTCTATAACTCGTTCCTCAACCAGTCACACTAGACACCACATTCTCTCCAATAGAAATGGTACATTTCTAATCTGACTCAATCTTGACTAAGTTCACATACAACCTATGCCCAATGATTACAAATAGATTCCATCTAATTCCACATTAGAATCCCAAATATGGTATCTCTATAGAATAAGAAAAAACATTATCTACCTACATACTAGAATTCTAGTTCCATCTTGACCATCCAATAACTAGAGACACTATACCTATGAACCTTCGAACATGACAATAATACATCCATGACTAATTATATTCTCACCACCATAGGAGTATCCTTATAATTTTCCTACTGAATTAATACACATTATCTTCATAGTCCACACTTCATCTATTACTTTATGTAATGACAATACATGATTGTCTTGATCATAACCAAGTGATAATACAAATCATTGATCACTACCAATTCCCAACTCACTAGAAACATCATCCTCTAAATCCACCAAAATTCATCCATGATGAGGGTCACACCCTTGTATAGTCCACTGTGTACTTACCACAATATGGATTCCCAAACGTCACTCATCGATCATAAGGCACAAAATATTCCAATATCACATGTGTATCACTGCTCCCAATCCACACTCATCCCAAACCTAATAACTCATATCTAGGATAATGTTCAGATCACCCATTCCATCACACTAAGATCCATTATCAATGTATTTTCTCAACATAGAGGGAAGCATCCAATTCTAATCCAAGAATTCTCCAATTATTCCTATAAGAGTTCCATCAACACAACATTCCTTTAACCACACTATATTTCTCACCAATCTATATACCAAATAGGCACCATCCATAACAAACATGCAGTTTTGATCACACAACAGGGTTTATCTGAAAAATTTGTACCAACCATCACTATCATTTTTCTAGGAATTTTGAACAGCTAAATAAACCTTTCACAAGTTCTTACCTATTATCCAGTTTGATCTCATCTAAACTAAATTAGTATATTATCTTATATCACACAAACACATAACAAAACTCATACTCCCATTAGTTACGTCCCATTAAACCTAGGAACATGCTCCTAACCTAATTTAAATGATCTATATACATATTAGTCTTATCTAAAAAAAAATCATACTTTTATGATTCATTTCCTGGATTCTTGAAGCATCTTACTCATGCCAAGGCCTGCCACATGATCACCCACTACTTGATAATTGTTCCCAAAACCAAAAGCTTATACCAATGTTTTATCAATACTATATCCAAACATCTAAGATCACGATCCACTATCTCATCAAGAACTACACCCAAAATAAATAGGCTTAGACATCCAATTGATCATTCCCTCAAAACCGAAACTCAATAAAAAATTTCCAATAGTGTTTTTCATTAAAAAATAATAAATAATATCAGTTGCCTATATCATGTTCTTGATAGGGACATCAATGTATTAATATGAAATTCAAATAACTTATTCATGATTTACATTTTAAAGTAACTCAAAAGACTCGGATAACACCTCCTTAAAGGTAACCTCTTATATCAAACCTCACCTAGGAAAAAATAGGAAATTTTTATCCCATTCATTTAAATATCGATTAACCAACCACTCAAGTCATGTCTTTGTATATGTAGAATCTCTAACCTAGTCCATAGGTCACTTAAAATTAAATTAATAGTACATAAAACATCATATAAACTCTCATTCCTTTTGGTTGAAGGAAATATACATTCCAACAAACCCAGTCCAATGTTATCAAATATATATTTATATATATACGTGGCATATCATAACCAAGTCAGAAAACCAAATCTATGGTACTATTCCACCTTGGTAATATTCATACCAGACTTCCCTAATTGAAGGTCATGTTTACATCCTTGTGTATATAAAAACATTTCGATATGATGATTCATATAAATAAAATAATATATATATGGTTCAGTTATGTATAATTATACCAAGAAGAAATGTGGGAAAAACTATTTAATTTGTTGTTGAAACATCAAGTAATTTAATCAATTTCATTTATAGACCCATTATATATGCTTTAAATTTCTGAACAAACAAAATGGATTCAATATATATCCCTTATATAGAGATATTATATTTTCACCATCAAAAAAATTCCATGATAAAATCTATACATTCTACCACAAGAATAAAATTTCATATTTATCTAAGTAAGATTCCACCAAAATGGTATACAGAAAATACTATATAAGTTTTTCTTCACACTTTAAAAAATTAAACCCCATTTCATTAATTAAATAAATCATAAATAATAATAAGAATTTCATGTGAACCCTTTGTGATGGGATAAGAGATAAAAATAAAATTACAATATCAAATAAATACATCATACTTGAATATAAATCTCAACTATAACAAAAAAATAGAAATCCAATAAACCTGGTAACATGAAATTATAATTGAAAAAGTGTTCATGACTAACCAGTCTAAGGTCCATCACAAGCTCTAAAACATTCATATTCTCTACACACCACATCCTAAATATCTAGACAAAATAAAATACACTCTTTGATATTCCCCATGGATGAAGTTTAGTTTCCTGATGGGGGTGAATAATGTGAGACTAAAGTTTTACTAAATTATTATCTACTTATAGTTTTATTCTTGTAAAATACCCATCTCTATATCTAAAACTATGTTACCTATTAAGATATAATTTAATTTTTATATATCTTACCAAACACCCAATAACCACATGTAATTAAAAATATAAGGTAAAGAGAATAAAATAGTTTTTTACAAGATTCATCATGATCACAAAAAACCTTCTCCTTATTGTGTCCAATTATTATCCAGATCTATATATTTTCACTTTATATAGAAAGTACTGTAACATAGAAGATTATTATATAATACCCATAATGCATAACACACTTAAATAACATCCCATTGTGCATTCTATAATCCATCTATATTTATACCACATATCATACTTTTTAAACTCCTAACTAGAAATACAAAACATTATTAATAACACAATGAGTGGGATTCGCATCATGCTCTAGGATTTAATTTCATCAAATTGATCATATGTTATTCCTCATCTGTGTGTATGACTAGATCTAGATATATATCTAAGATAAATTCAATTATATCTACATAAATTGAATAACATCAAATCTTATTTAAAATATGATCATAGGATTTTATGATACTTGATATGCTGTGATATTAAATAATATCTAAGCTGTTTAATTTGAAAGGAATGACTAAACAGATGAAAAACAATAGTTCTTATTGTTCTCTCTACCAACCATATATTTATTTTCTAATCTCGTTATTTGATAAGAAGATATCATAAGATGACATGTGTGGAATGATTATCCTTATTATTCTTCAACATGCACCAAAAAATTGATATAATCTCATAATATCATCTAATTTTTATTATCCCTTGATACCTAATAATTTATTCTTCTTCGTAGCTCTCCCGGGTTCTCAATATTCTCTCATAGAGATACATTATTTTAGTTTCTTCTTTTAACTATTTATATTATCAAATTATTGAATATATTTTCTATATATATAATATATAAAATCTTTATCAACATTTTATACTAAGATATTCATCTCATTTACCTCAATAGAATAACATTGGAATGTACCAATGATCTTCAAATATTCCATCTCATTAAATCATCTATCTCCACTTGTATTCACATATTATGCTTTTCTCATTTTTTTCATAGTTTATTCAAACTGAATAATTCATCTAATAATATATGGATTCTTCCTCTCAAAAAATTTCCAAAAATATACATAACAAATTAGTCTCTTTTCCTACATGGGAAACATACTACAATAATTTTTTTATGGTATGGTTCTTTTCTTCATGGTTGTGATAGTATTTGAATTTCCAGAATCATATTCATCTTGATTTCCATTCACAAACATCATTATAAATGATCAAATATTTGTTAGCATGAGTATTATATTTTCCATCATTATGATCAAATAAAATTTTTTATTTTGATAATTATATCAATATATAATGATCCAAGAATCATCATATTTGATTTAAAGAATCATTTATTTCCAATATTTTTCATTTCATATTTTTTATTTCCATATAATTTCCTCATACTTTGATATTATTATATATAGTCTTAAGATCATATTCCTGATCACTTTGGTTGAATAAAAATATTATTTATAATGTTTAATTCAATGATATTTCACTCTAGCATCACCATAAAATAATTCCTTATAATATTTATTTAGATATTTTATAGATATTTTATCCTTAATAAATTTCACAAATTTTCCTAGCGGGAATTTTACATTTTCCAAAATAATTCTTTTTAAGTATTGTGATTTAATTTTCCTTTTGATTTTTTTATTAAATGATTTTACATAATACTTATTATTTCATATGAAATCTCTATAGCTCCATAAATTTTTCACATTTTGAGACTGTAACAGGTATTTTATATGAATTGAAAAGTATTATGTGTTCATGCCTTTTACAAATTATGCTTAAATAAAAAGTCTTACTCTGATAAGGAAAAAGTTTTATGCTACATAGGTAAAGTCTTATGCTAGATCAAAATCCCTATGAAATCTCAATTAAATCATATGAAATATTTACAACCGTAAGAAATATTATAAGTGTCTTATGAAAACTCAAAGTCTTAAAAATACCATAATCTTATGAAATATCACATGTTTTACATTTTCCTATGTCTTATGAAGTGTATTAGATTAATTATGAAATCATCTAAAGTCTAAAAAAATTCTATAAAATTTTAATGAATTTATTAGGACTCTTACAAAATGAACTGTGAACTCCCACCTTTTCTACTGTCAAATTTTATTCCAAAAAAATATTCTTTTATGGTTCATTGTGGATTCTACTCCTTTTCAATTTTCAAACTCAAACAGAAGCTATATAACTTTTTGACATATTATCATAACAACCTCAAATATTTGCAATGAATCTCAACCACATCAAAAAAACTAAAATAACATTTTATTATTTAAAATCTTATCAAACATTTTAAGAGTAATTTTCAAGGTATCTAGAAACATGTAAACTCATATTTGGGGAATTTGAATGAAACATTTGTGATTTTTTAAAATATTAAAATAATTTCAAATATCTTTAAGCATATTTCCAATAAATTACTACAAATTCATACATATATTTTGTTATTCCCATTAACTTCCACTACCACTATAAATTTTTTCAACTCAACATAAAACATTCATAAGGGAGATAATAATAAAACAATATATAATCTCCAATGTTAATAAATACTTTTATAGAAATCTAAAAATCAAACATATTTTCTCAATACCTTTAAATTCCTTCAATATATTATTTATACATATCTTTATAATTTATTCGACAACTAGTTTAGTGTAAAACCCTTTCAAATACACAATACTATTTTAGATAGTTCTTATTAAATATATTATTTGAGAACATATTTAGAAGCTATTGAACAACTAGTTCATCAAACAACTCTTCCAACTCTGTAACACTAATGAAAAAATTATATCTTTATAAGCATTAGCACCTATATTTCACATGAATATCAACACATCAAATGTAATATATTGGGGCTCCTCAATAAGAATCATCTTCAATATTCTTTACCCATCAATGTATATATGGGAAAAAATATTATATTCCAAATTATTATCTTTATCCATCACCCAACACTCAATGAAATACTTATATACATGATATATTGACAATACTATTAATAATAAATACAATAAATAGAAACCATTGGATATTTAATTCCCCCCCTTTGAAATTTTTTTAAATAAAAGAAATTTCCTCACATAAATTCTTCTTAATATATCTTAAGTAATTCATAGTTTCTATCCCCTTGTTTATAATAAATATAATGGTATATCATAGGTTAAAATTTTGATCATCGCTATTTTTTGGATTTTCGAATTTTATCTCAATGTTAATTTTTTCTCTCCCAATTATTTGATAAAATCAATCAAATACACATGATAGAATGATGTAACCAAAATTTTCAAATTAATATACTATAAATTAATAAAATAAAACTCTAAATGAGCCATTATCAGTGTATAATATAAGAGTGATCAATCTAGATTAAAATTTTCCAATATACATTCCATAATTTGATACTAACTGATATTCACTTTCTAATGGTTGTATTAATAGATTTTGTGTGGAATTTAGTAACCTTCACTCTTATTCAACAAACACATTAAAAACATTAAAGTAAAAGGTTTATTACAACCCCTATATTTTAATCAACCAATATTACTTAATGAATATTTTTAGAAAAATCCATAAAATGATGAAAAATGTGATCATAATACCTCTAAATTTAGTCTTATAAAGCGTAAAAAGAATTATATATTTAACCATTAAATGAAAAAAATTCTCATCGAATACCTTCATTGATATATCCCCTTAATGGATTCCTTGAAACAAACCTTAATCATGGTATATTCTACTTAATATATACCTTATTCATTATCTCATACCAGTAGATATATTTTAAAGAGTTATCATGATAAGAAATTTTTTTATTAATGATGAATAACTCCTCATACATTATGAAAATTAAATCATTCATTAGTTATCCTTCAATTCTCTTGAATTTTGTTACCTTCAATTATCTATACAATATGTGTAACCAATAGATGTGGGAATAAATTGAGTATCTATATTCTACTTTATGAGATTAGTAGTGTTGAGACTTGTTTTTGAACATGAAACTTATTTCATTGTTGATATAAAATAGAGATTACTATTAATGGAAACACCTCCTTTGATATTACAAACTTTATAATCTCTAGGTATCATGGATTTATTACTCCTTTTTACTTTATTCTTAGAGGTAATATGTTTATTTACCTATATAAGAAATGAACATAAACAATTTCCTTCATATTATATTTTTATCCTATTCCAATTGTTCTAAACATATGGTTAATCAGTTTTATAAGAACATGATTAGACTTCACCTAATGTGTATACTTCCATTTTTTTGGTAGCATTTGTAGCTTTGGCAATAAATGGTGCTTTCTATTTGTTTTTCAATGACTCATTCTATCCTTTTAAAATATAAATACACTTTCTATTAATATAACCTAACAATTTGAACATTCCATATTGATTTTAAGAAATGTTTTCTTTCTGTTTTTTATAAACCTCTCATGAAATTCTAATTCAACATATGGGAGGTCTCTTAAAAAAACCAATCTTTTTATTCCTCTCATTTATTTATTCCCCTTTAAATTACATCTTACTCCCTTCATCATTTTTATTCATGGAAAATTTTCAATGGTCTGTGTAGTGTCTTTTTTACCATAGTAGTAACATCTTTTATTTTTTGAGACATCCTTTTTCATCATTCTTATTTAACTTTTTGGGTTATTTTTATTAGTTGATTTTTTATTTTTACACATGATGAAAAATACATATTCTTTTCTCATCTCCTAAATTTTCTATTTTGGTATTCTTTTCATATTAGTATATAATTTTTGCATGATCGATAAATACCTACAATATTTATAACCATTCACACTTCTCCTTCAATTATAATAGATGTTATTGAAAAATTAAAATATGTTTCTAGTGAATGAGATTTATTTTCTATGTAACGATTTCTTTTTTATAATATAATTATTCCTATAATAGTAAAGAATCCTAGAACCTAGAGACTTTATTTATATTACATAATTATTATAAATTACATGATTTCCCAAAGGATCGAATATATTAGTAGAATTAAAATTCCAAATACATACATACATTGAATATGAAAATAAAAAGATACACAATGAATATATTGGGATAAAAGTATTATCCATTCTACCATATCCTTGAAGACTACACATATTTATAATATTTATTTTATGGGGAATGAAAAACAAATAAGGGTGAAATTAGTTATTGAGTAAGGAGTAGAATACAATTTAATCATAGATAACATAATCATGGAATAAGTGATATAGTATGAATAATTTAACAACAAAAATACACAATCAACTGAAACTAAAGTCATACTATATCTATGACAATAAATAAAAACATGGATAAAAATAATCAGTGATTTTATACTCATAGAATTCATAATTATAAAAATTTAAAACATGCTGTCAATGCCTTTTTAAGAAGATTTCCTGTTATGGGAATAGAAATATAAAAAAACGAAAAATATTTTTTCTATTGAGACATGTCAATGAATCGAGGAGATATATAATTTTGTTCCCCACCCACCACTTGTTTAACTTGAATACATTCACCATAATATTCATAAATACCTATCATACCATTACCCTAGGAACCTCTTGATTAAACAAACAAGGATATCCTTATAATGATAAGTATATATGTAAAATAATTTCCAATTTAATAAAATAATGTGGATCTCTAAGAGAACATCCCTTAATAAACTTAGATTCCTAGGGGTATCATCAAAGAAACATGCAGTACCCGTACCAATGAAATATATTGTCCAAGGTACATAGAATGTGTTGGGTTATCCATGTATGATTGTAATTGGATTCAATATGTTGAATTGGTAGGAGAAGAAGTAAATTTTAAGAAAAATAGTTCATCATGGTTTATTAAGAGCATTATAATTGTTAGGAAAAAATACCTCAAGGTATCATTGAAGCATTTTTGAGGTGATTGTGTTTGTTGACAAAGAAGATTTCATGGTGGAATGTCGATTTCAAGAGCTGGGATCAATGATCCATGTTTGATTCGAGAACGTTGATAAAAGGAATGGATGATCTGGAGGCGGTACAAAAGAACAGATACAAGGTGGCGCCGTTTTCCAGTGTTTGCCAAATTTTAGGGCCTGAAAATCGGCAAATGAAGAAAAGTGTTTTTGGCAAAAGGACTTGCGCGCCGAGGACTTGGTGTATAGGAAACATGCGCGCCATATGTTTTTCATGATTAGAATGATCAAAATATGGAAAAGTAAAGAGGTTCACGCAAGTTTGGGAGTTGGTCGCGCAAGTGTCTAAAATGACAGGGGACTTGCGCGCCGAAACTGGGTCGCGCAGGTGACTTGCGCGACCTCGTGCAGGGTGGTCAGATTGCCTATAAATACTGGACCACCCCTCCTCATTTGGAACGGAGTTCAAAACTTTGAGAAATCAGAGCTCCCGTCGCACAGGTGTGGTGGTCGCGCAAGTGGTGAGTGTGGGTCGCGCAGGTGAATTTGCGCGCCAGTAGTTGAAGTTGTGTGCCAGTGTTAGAAGTTGCGCGCCGGTTGGCAGTTGCACGCCAATATTGGTTTGGGTGTAAAAGGAAGAGAGTCGCGCAAGCTTGGAGTTGAGGAAGCTTGAGTCGCGCAAGTGTCTGTGGAGGACTTGCACGCCCGCTGTGACTTGCGCGCCGATACTTGCACGCCGAGATTGACTTGTGCGCCAAGTAAGGTTTTGTTCCAGCGGTGCTTCTCGGACTGTGTGGAAGCTGGTACGTTTCCTGATACCTTCGGTGAAAAGAGTTATTCATCTATGGGTGAAAGTTGTACTTCAACAGAGCATCTACACACAGAGGAAGATGAATTCATTCATGCAAATGAAGAGACCTACAGGTCTATAAACTGTGAGTTGATTCCTTCCAAGAGTAGTGAGCTTAGGAAAAGGAAGAAGGTGATCCTCTCCACCGGCAGTGAGCCAGAGAGAGAGAGAAACAGGGAGTGACCCTTGGGAAAGCAGTGAGCTGACCCTAAACTTGTAAAGGCAGTGAGCCTGGGCTTAGAAGTGATCTAGCCCGAACCTTGTAATCCACAGCTAGTGAAGATTAGTGGAATTTGGTACGACCGACAACTTTTCGGCGTATGCTCCTTGGACGTAGCACTTTGCGGTGAACCAAGTAAAATTGCTGTGTCCTGTGCATACTTCACTTTCTATTTACTTTTTTCAACAGGAAAAAGAGAGAAGAGAGTTTTGCTCAACAGCGAAACAAGATTAGAACGGGCATTAATTTTAAATTAGTCATACCCTGATTCACCCCCCCTCTCAGGGTATTCAACCTTGTAGACCTAACAATAATATTCCAAAGCATATACCCTAGGAGTGTCTCACCAGGTGTGCAGGCATAAGACAACTCATTGTGAATGAAGGATATTATTGATTCAATCATAATCTAACCATTTTGAGGTTATTAAATTTACTTGAACATTTTATATAGTATAATCTACTTTCCAATATCCATACATGAATTTATTTTCTATGAAATTACACACACTTTTACTTTACCAAAATTTAGGAAGATTTATCTACAATGAAAATGGTAACACTTGAATTAAGATAATATGAGAGAGGGATAAAAATATAGACTTTTATATTCAATATATTTCATGATTAATATGTTAAATAAATCATTCCTTTCAACACATGATACAAAAAAATTAAATAGGCAGTGATATAACTCGAGTTACAAATGATGAAAATTATGATGGGAAAACACCATTTATGGATTGTGTAGCACTTCAATCAAAATATACTAGAATAGAAGGATCAAAATAGATCTTAATAAATAGTAAATAAATTAATTTCATTATATAACATCTGAAATAGGTAGTATATACACGACATAAAGTAATTTGGGTGCATAATATAAATTATGTCTCAATGAGGGAAATTTAAGACAAAAAACCCCTTTCCTTTTTCCTTGAATTCCACAAAAATAATTTAACATCATATATAATAAAAATATATATCATAATAAATTAATTTAAAACCAAAATAATATCTATTTTCATCCATAATCTTCATAAACATTCATTCTTTACATGAATTATTTTGATTTTCCATATTGATGTTAACAGTTTTTGTTATTTGTACTAGTTTCATAATTGCAGTGTTCATATTCATTCTTATTAAAAATTTCATTAATAAAATTTTATTAAATACACTGTTATGTAATATTTTTAACAATTTATGTTTTTTAAAATACCTTTTATGAGTTTTTATACCTTACTTTTGAAGAATAGTTGACAATAATCTTGTTTTAGTGATTTTTGATGAACAAAGGGCACATCGTTAATTTATTAATTAGATATTGATATAATATCTACAGAAGATAAAAAAAATATTTAAAAATATATATCATATTATACTTGTACATAATTTTGCATAGTCATCCATAATTAAAATGTATTGTATTGTTCAAGTGGGTGGTTCAACAAACCTATAAATGAACTTACCATGATTAGTGGATTATTATGAGATGGTTTAGTTTTAATATAATTTTACAATGAGTATATTGAAATTATGTAGTGTCTAATTGTTTTATATATAATTATTATAAGTAATTTTGGAATAATTAATTGATATGAAAACATTACACAATTTGAATAAATTATTAACCTCTTGGTGCACTAATTTTTAATGATTAAAGTAACAATGGTTATTGTTGTTAATATCATTAATAGGTTATTAAATTTTTCAAAAAATAACCTTAATGATATTATAAGAATAGTATTTATCTTTTAATATCATCATTATATCAAACCTTGTAAGGTGTTGACTGAAAAAAGAAACATGTTATATTAAGGAGGAGGTTGTTCACACAACACATGAACAATGAATTTTTTAATGGACATGGTATTTGAATAAATAATTATTATAAACATAATTTAGGAATAATAAAATATAAAATAACATTATATAAACATGGACATAATAAATTTTAAAGGATATAATTATAAAAATTAATTGATAATACTCACATTGGGAACTTCATTTTTCCTCGGAAGTCTCCTTAATTATTATGGTATTGGGATAACTATGAGTGAAAAAGGGATTATGTTATTGGAATTGGGTTATAGGGTGTAAATATTTATATAGTTTAAATCCGAAATTATAATGGGATGGTTTTCTTAAAGAGGTGAATATTCTACCCTTTTATAAGTGAAGGGAATGTTAGTTTTTGGAACACTATTATATTTTTCTGTAATTCCATAGAACTATTCTAGGTTCAATGTTTAAAAAATGAAAAAATTATAGTGTGAACGTGTATTGATTGATCCAAATATCAAACATTCAATTCCATGTTGTTTTTAATTTTTAGCATATTTACACTAGGTTAAACTCAATTTAACCATTTTAATTTTCACATGGTAATTAATTTATAATCGTAGTATTTAACTTTTTTGTAAAAGATAATGATTTAACCTTTTTATAGTTTTATAATTATAATTTCATTTTTTAAAATAATTTTATCAAATAAAATTTCTAAATTTTTGAAAATTAACTTTTATAATAAATACGCTTAATCTCATAAAAACTATTTTCATAGATATAATATTTTAAGCATTAAATTTATTTAAAATGTATTGGTATTTGGGTTAAATATTTTAATGACCAAAATTGATTTATTATAAACTAAATAATTGTTTTAGGATTTTAATTTAATCCAAAACTAAATCTACCTTCAAGATATTGTATTCAACAGAATAACCGAAAATGGTTTTTATATTAATGTAACATTATAAATAGTTATAAAAATATTTTCCATAGGTTTTATAATTTAAATTTATATTGGAAAATTTATAATATAATTCCACATAATCAATTTTAATTACTAAAAATGGTTTCTAAAATTCTATTTCAATCTTCCAAAATGGTAAAATCATACAAATTAAATGTTTCATGAAAACTATAATTTTCAACTACAAACTATCATTTTCATAAAAAAATAAAAAATTATACTAAACTCATTCTGATATGATGAATTCAAAAATGAAATTATTTTAGTCAATTTAAATTGTTAAAATTTACCTTTTAAATAAATTCTTGAAGAAATTCTCTTTAATGGGAATATTTGTGAAATAGTTCATGATATGGTATCTACCTGCTATAATAGACTATTGGGTGTCACATTATCCTCCCTTAAATAATTTCATCGTTGAAATTGGGGTATATATCAGCTATTAAATATATGTGGATACTACTTACTTATATATATTTTATTGGATCCTAGTTTTCCTCTCCTAATTTATGATTTCTCTAATATACTTTCCCCAAATTAGTTATCTGATTATGCAATACATTCTCTCTCATTACAAGAATTTTGATATGCTCCTCATTATAAGACTAGTCAGGCTCCATGTCTATTCCATCAAATTTAATCACATTTATTTTATATGGTATACATTTCGTTAATAATTAAATGTGGAAGACATCGTTTACTTTATATATTTTGAGAGACATAGCTAATCGGTAATCTATAATCTGAATTCTTTATAATATTAAAAATGGAACAATATATATAAGTCTTAACATTCCATTACCACCAAATCTTAGAACTCCCTTCCATGGTGAAACCTTTAATAATACATGATCCCCAAATGGAGATCTCATTTTTTCCCTTAGATTATCATCACAACTCTTCTGTCTACTTTATACCACTTTAATGTGATCATGAATAGTCTGTACTTTAATAGTAATATCCTCCACAAGCTTCGATCCAACTAACCTTATTTATCTTCTTACCAACATATTTTAGTATGAAAATATTCCCATACAATGATTAATGTTGTTATATATTAATTATCTAATGTAATATATTATTTTATGACAATTCCACAAAATTTAGATACTGATGTCACATACCTTGGAAGTCAAAAGAACTTGATAACACCATATCTTCTAAAGTATAAATGGTTCATTTAGACTTCCCATAATTGTGGATATGAGATGTGATAAACCAAAATTTTATTGAGTATTTTACTGATAATAAATGATATAACTTCCTCACATTGTGTTAAATATGTCAATTTATACAATATTTGGGATTAGATCATTCATTTGAAAACTTGATGAAAATTCTAGTATACACATTTAAAGTGCATTGTAGCAATTTAGTTACAAATATTTTTATTTTAATTATTTAAACATAACATTTTGTATACTTGGTCCCAACTCCATTAGATAAAAATTTTATTTAGTATAATAATGCTAAATTGTGCATTTGGTTGGAGTAAAAGGGCCATGAAATCAATGATGGGATGAGCCCTCCATATTAGACACCACATCAGTATTTGGAACATAACTTCTTAATACTTGAATTTATTGGGACCCAATTTGGAGAGGATATAAAATAACCACTTTTTGACAACTAAAAAGTATTTAATGACAGATAATTTAGGCGTTTTGGTGGTGAATATGGTAGTTCTAATAGGATTAAAATATTTGGTTGAATAGCACTGTACACACATTAAACCACTTATAACCTAGCATCCCCCACCACTTTATAAATATGTATTTTTCTAATTTGGATGGGTTGGAACCTTAATTAAGGAATTTATGGTAGGAAATAATTGGATACTTTCTAATTATCCAATCATTTTCATAATGGCATCTCTTGAAGAAATGATCTCTTCATTGAAGCCTTCTTCTTCTTCTTCACATTGTAATGTTTCTATTTGTGTAATAAACATCATTGTTACTCTTTTATTTATTATTTATTCTTATGTTTTGATAAAATATCTTATTTTATAATCATACTATTTTTTTGGAAATCAATTATATAAACATGTTTGGGTTATACCCTTTCAAAAACCTTTGCAAATGCAAACCATTTCTACGATGACCACACCGCCCATGGAAGAGTAATTCTTCTTACTGGTTGATATAATTATAACCTTATTCACTTAACTATTTTGAATAAATGGGATAATTTAATTCACATAGTATGATTTATGAATTATTTTTTTGAAATTTAATGAAAGTAAGAAATAAATTTAACAACTTACATAAAAATTGTGAGGTCGAGTAATGGGAGAATTGTGGTAGGACATACTTAATTGATAAAACAAAACCACCAATGATTAATTTTGAGAGTTAAAATATAATACATAAAGTAAACTCATCCTCATTTAAATAACTGTTATGTGGCCTAATTAATCACTAACCGTAATCTATTAATGTAATAAAAATCAACATAGGGTTGTACAATTTCATGTTCCAAAGCTAGCCTAGGGTTCAGTTCATTTCATCATTGGGGTTAAGTTTACTCACATAGGGTTCGAGGGTTAGAAAACTAGGGGACCATAATTAAGTGGATATTAATATAAATAATAATTATTAATAATTAATTGAATAGGTAAAGTCATATCTATTATTACTTTTAAATTTTTTTTAAAAAAATTTCTCGTTGTATTTTATTAATCAAATTTCATTTCAAAAACAAGAAGAAAAAAATATAATCTTCTTCTAAAAAACATATTATTCTTATTTTATAAAAATAAAACCCCCATACTTATAAGTTTATTTCTTACCTTTTATTTTATTTTCAAAATTCCTTTAATAAGTTTTTAAATTACTTCTTCTTTTGAGAGATGACCTTAGTAAGCCACTCTTCAACACCTAAGTACCAAAAAAAATCACACCTCATTTGAGAGAACCCATGACAACGCCTTTTAAATTATTTCCATTACCAGGGAGAAAAGTTATTTATTCATAAAATTAAAGGTATTAATCTTATTTTTTCATTTTATTTTTTTATTCTCCTCTTTCTTTATTATTTCTCATTACTCTTTTTTTTCTTTTCTCCCTTCTTTAATTTTTATAAGACCAACACAAACTTCTATTATTTTTATTATGGTCCACTTTTCTCAATTTTAATTATTTTTATTTGATTTATGACATGAAATAATCATTAGGACCTCTTAGATCTTGACCCTGAGATTGAACGTAGCCTTCAGGCTCAAATCCGATAGTCTCAATCAATGGATGTTTTGAGCATTCATCCTAATGGATAATTCCTCCATTCTGATAACATTGAAATTGGAAGAAATTAAAATTAACACATAAAACAAGAACCAATGGTGGAAAACAATAAAAAATAACTTAATCGAACCATTATATAATTGTTTTAACCCAATATTAATAATCAACCAAATTGTATTGCATACCCAAATCTTGAATAAGACTTTGAACTGAAATCTGGGTAAGTTCACCGACATTCAAAATTTCATGGATTTTCTAGTGAGGATCCAAAGAAACAAATAAAAGAATTTAATTTACTTTTCTCAACCCTTAAACTAAGAAATGTATCTAAATATCAAATTAAACTAATATCATTACCATTCTCACTTGATGAAATTGCAAAGGACATGATGTATTATATAAAACCTGAAGATGTAACTTGTTGGAATGATTTGAAACTTATTTTCTAGCAGATATTATTCCAGCATCAAGGACCAATACCATTCACAAAAAGATATCAAGATTCAAGTAAGGCCAAGGGGAGTCAGTGTATGAGTACTTGGAGTTATTCAAGAAGTTGTGCACAAGATGTGCACATCACCAAATCTGTGAGCAACTCCTCATCTAGAACATCTACGAAGGCATCACACCTATGGAGAGAATCATGGTGGATGCTATAGTTGGAGGGGAATTAGTTAAAAAAACACCAACATCTACATGCTCATTGATTGAAAAGATGGAACAAAAATCCTAAAACCTTTGTGATCATTGTACGCCACATGTTAGAGGAGTATATCAGGTAAGTCATTTTTCTCCTAAAAATTATTTAATTTATATGAAGTTAGAATAATTAACCACTATGCTGAGACATATTTCTTTGGATTAAAAGGCATCTCAAGCCTCTTATACAAGGCCTTATTCCATTTTCACTAAAACAGACCACCTGACTGATTATTTCCCCCAATTACAAGAGATTGAGGATTACATAGTAGTATTCCTTGAGAAGACCTATTAGTAGAAGAAAAAACCACATCTCAAGAGGAAGTATGATTAATTTTTTCCAATATAATACCTAGGGAGGAGGGATAAATCAGGGATGAGGTATTTATCTGGACAACAAAAGGTCCCCTTTTGAATAAAATTTCTTGTATCCTCCACCTTACCAACAGGGTTTCAAATAACCACAAAATAGATTTGAAGGTCAAGAAAAAAAGACAAAAATAAGGGAATTTTCAACCAATGTTTGATTCTAATAATATATATCTTTTGAAACAAGTTCTTCTTAATCAAAATAATGATCTGAAGAGTCAAGGTTTTAAGATAAGGGAAATGAAAACTCAAATGAGACAGATTTCCACCACCCTCCATAAACTGGTAAGTAAAAATTCCAGAAATATCTCTTCCCAAACTACTCCAAATGCCATGTGAAATTTCAGTGTTGTCACAATGATATGTGGGAAGAAAACAACATATACCTCATCACCTATCATTTCACTAGGATTCACTTTAACATTGGTGAACCCCCATTCAAGAATCACTAATTAGTAGCCCAAGGATAAATAAAAAATTAAGAAAAAGGTTGAATATATTCCTTATAAACCACTTCCTTTTCCATGAATAGTTGTACAAACTAAGAAGATGGATTAATAGGTAATGAAAAAAGACCTTTTTGACACATTCAAGGGTGTAAAGATCAATATACTTCTACTTTAACACATTAAACAAAGACAAGGGTATGAAAAATTATTAAAAAAACATTGTACTAATTGAAGAGTGCTCAAGGTAAATCAGAGGATCAATCTTGTAAGTAATTCTTCAGCACTCATTACACCAACTAAAGTAATACCAACAATGTGAATGGATCCCAAGACATTCACAATCCAATGCACTATAGGGGAGTTGCACTTTATAATGCTCTTTGTGATTTAGGAGCTTCCAAAAATGTAATTCATCACTCTGTATTATCTTTTTTCTAGGTTGGTGAGTTGAAGCCAATGAGAGTAGTGGTGGAGTTAGAGAACAGAGCTATAGCATATCTAGTGCTAGTTATCAAGGATATACTTGTTCAAGTAATATACATTATCTTCCTAGTATATATATATATATGTTTTTAACATGAATGGTGATCATATAATTTTCCATTATCTCATTATATTTGGTAGGAGCTTACTCAAAACTACAAAAAACTATCATAAATGTTAATGAGGGTACACCCTCCATAGATTTTGAAGATGAATTTGTAATATTTAATGTTATGGACTCCATAAAGTACCCCTCATAAGACCATTCTGCTTTCATTTTCTCCCATTCTGAAGCACAAAGTAAAAATGAAATGGATTATGATTGTCTTATTCTTAGATAGATTAGGTTTGTGGGTTCTCATTTGATGACTATAAGCACTTCCAAACCTGTTTCTAATTAAAAATACTCTACTATATTTGATTTAAATGGATTCATATTCTGATCATGTTCACTCTGATTATGACATAGATTTTATGTATGCGGATGGATTTGATGCATTATTCTCTGATTTTAATGATTTCTATTCTAATAATGATTTTATATTTCCACATATTATTGTTCCTTCAATGTATGTATCCATACTTCACTCCATTCATTGGAACTCGATCCATTTCCACCAAGTCCCAATTATTGAATCATAGAAAGTGGTGAGAAATTACCTATTATCATTGCTAAAAATGAATCCTTTTAAAATGATGAAAAACTATTGAATATTCTTAGTGAGAACATAATTAAAATTGAGTGGACCTTGGCAAAAATATTAGGAATTATCCCCTCCATTTTCATGCATATGATTATTTTGTAGGATGGGGCTAAACCAGATACCAGCCAAAAATGTGACTGAACCCAACTCTTCTAGAATCCATTAAAAAAATTGAACAACAGCTCGAGGAAAGTATAATTTATCCCATTTAATATATAAAATGGGTAAGTCCTATTTAGTTTGTGCCTAAGAAAAGTGTTGTAACTATTGTTAGAAATTATATAGAGGAGTTAGTTCCAATGAGGGTGAAAAATTGTTAGCGTGTGTTTTTTGATTATAGTTAACTAAATCAATCCACTTACAAGGATCATTTCCCCTCCCATTTATTGATCAAATACTTGAGAGACTAGTTGGGAAAACACACTATTGTTTCTTGGATGGATTTTATAGACATTTTTAGGTTTATATAGCCTTGAAGGATCTGGAGAAAACAATATTCACTTGTCCATTCAGCACATTTGACTACCAGAGGATACCATTTATACTTTGCAATTTTCCAAGTACCGTCCTAATATGCGTGGTGAGTATTTTTTTGGATTTCATTGAGACCCATATGGAGGTATTTATGGATGACATTACAATATATGGATCCTCATTTTATGAAGGTATCTTTACTTTTAGAAATTTTTTGATTCATTGTAATGAGAAGAATCTGGTCCTGAACTTTGAAATATTCATTTAATGGTAGAGCATGGAATTGTCTTATTTAATGTAGTTTCAAAACATGGGATAGAGGTCAATAGATCTTAGGTAGATATTATTTTATCCTTACCCTATAATTTATGTGTGCATGATGTTATATATTTCTTAGGGAATCCAGGATTTTATTGGTGCTTCATTAATGATTTTAGTAGTATTTCTCTTCTTATAATGTGGTCACGTCAAATGGATTATAATTTGGTGTTTGATGATTCATTCAATACTTACTTTGATGAGATAAATATGTCTCTGACAACTCCACCAATCATACAGCCCCCAAGGTGGGATCTTCCTTTTGAGATTATGTGTGACAACTCCAACATTGCAGTTGGAGCTGTCTTATCTCATAGGGTGGAGGGACATTCACAGGTGATTTCCTATGCATCAAGGATATTAGATTCAGCACAATAAAACTACACGACCATGGAAAAAGGGTTTCTTACTATCATATTTTCGTTAGATAAATTGTGTACATATTTATTGGGATCTAAAGTTTTTTTATTATAATCATGCAGTTATGAGGTACCTATTAAAGAATCATTATGAAAATCATAGACTCATCTGATAGATTCACCTTCATTAAGAATTCAATATTTCTATAATGGACACAAAGGGGTTGGGTTCCACCTCATCCCTTGAAAGGTGGATTATTAAAATCAATAAAAAAATGAAGCCCTTCAGGCCATTGGAGGAGGAGGACACAAAGGGGAATGAAAGACTTCTGGTAGACCACATGATTAGGATTAATCACACATTAGAGGCTAATACCATGGATTAGGTACCACATCAGGAAAATTTCACTGATGAGAATCTTTATTCCATCTCAGGTATTCATCCCTCATATAATGATGTAGTTAACTACATTATATCATATGAAATTACTTCAAATTTAAGGAAACGTCACGTCCAAATGTTAAAGAGTCAGTAAATATTTTATTTTTGAGAGGATCCCAACCTCTAGTGCATGTGTAGTCATCAATTTATTAGGATGTGTGTTCCTAATCACGAGTTTTAGTTTTTTTTCTTCATTTCATTAATACACCTTCTAGTGGAGGATACATTGGACCCGAATACATAACTACGAAAGTCTTAAACACTAGATTATATTTCCAAGATTATTACATGATGCGCAGGTGTTTTTCAAGTCATGCTCATGTTTCCAAAACCCAGAGAACATTTCTAGAATACATGAGATGCCCTAAAACCCCATATTATATTGTGATATTTTTTATGTTTGGGGAATTATTTTTATGCCATTTTCTATTTTCATTTGGTTTCTTGTACTTTTTGGTCATTTTTTATTATGTGTGAATATGGGATGATGCTATGGTCACAAGGAATTTTGATTCTCATGTTTTAGTGGAATTTCTCATGGAATATATTTTTTACAGGTTTGGAGTAATGAATTCCATCATTAGTGAACAAGGGACACAATTATGCAATCAGAATTTGGATTCCCTCTTTTGGAAGTATGGGGTGACATAAAAAACATCAACACCATGCCACCCCCCCCCCAAATGGTCAAGATGAGGATTCAAATCAGGAATAGAATCAAATTTGGTAGAAAACCGTGAAACATGATAGGAAGTATTGAAGCAAGTGCTTGGATGATGCATTATGGGCTTATAGAACAACATACAAGAACCCCATCGATATGTCCACATTTCCAATGGTTCTTCGAAAATCCTATCATCTCTATATGGAAGTCGAGCATTAAGATTATTGGGATATAAATAAATGAAACATAGATTTAGCCCAAGATAGAATTCAAAGGAAGCAGAAAATTCAATACATTTAGAAGATTCAATTGTTATTGTATGAGAACTCAAGGCTCTATAATGAATGATAAAAAACACATGATAGAATGATCCAACAAAGGGTGATTCATGTTGGAGATAAATTATTCTATATAGTTCAGGACTAAAGATGATGCCTGGTAAGTTGCATTCTAGATGGTTATACCTTTATGTAGTGTCTAATGTTTTTCATTATGGTGTAGTGGAGATCACACATGAGGACACCATAAGGATCTTTATACTAAAAGGGAAATTTTTTAAGAAATGGATTGAAGGAATTCCCACCCATGCAATGGATTTCATCAAACTGCATGACCCCATCATCAATTAATAATATTGGACTATTCTTATTCCTTTAACATCTGTATCATTTTTCTTATTTAGAATATTTCATTTCATGTGCACATATGATCTCATAAATTCAAATTGAGGAAAATAAAATATTTTAAGTGTGGGGTATGGGACAACATTTTGGGGTAGTTATTTAGGATTTTCATTTTTTTTGCTTGTGTTTTATATTATGTTTTAGATCAAATTTTCAAAGAAAAAACAAAAAAAAAATCATTTTACAATCTCATTTAGATATGAAATATATGTAAAATTTATGTTTTCAAAATTCGTTGGTGCCATGATAAGAATTATAAATATTTCAGCATCAAGGGGATGTTATTATAAAAATTGAGGTCTTTAGTGATATGATTGGTTTTGTCAATGTAAAAAAATTTATATTTTCACATCATTTATTGTAATATGTGTTCTTGGTAAATCCTTTAATTGATTTCTTCACAAAACATTTCACTAAACCCTGACATGTGAAATGTTTCTTGCAAAATTAAATGTATAGTCAAGTTATATAAAAATATCCATTGGTTGATCTATAAATTCGTTTCTCTTTTGATCAATTTTATTATTATACCAAATTGACCTATGCGTTTTTACCTATTATCCACCTATTATATGCCCTTAAAAACAAAAAAAAGTAACAATAATAAAGGAGGTGTTTTATGAAATGTACAACACGAGGGATATCTTGGTCAGGAGCTTAAGGTTTGACTTTTAGGAATTCATAAGTGAGTGGGTCTTGAAATATGATTTCAAAGGAATGTAGAACATGTTCATTGAATTGAACTAGGTAAATTGTTTTACATGATCTTAATATACTAAATAAATGGTGGAGATATGAGCTTGAAATGGTTGGTACACACACACTTGCGAAATTAACGGCATAGTGGACCCATAACAGGTTTAATTGTGATTAGTTTCATTAATCTCACTGGATTTTATTTTGATACAATTTATGAGACAATAAATGTTAATTTTATTTATATTGACTCTATATTGTATTAATACTTTTCCTGTTTTCCACAATGTATTGAGGAATATGAACACGCATAACTTGCAATAATTGTTTTTTAATACAAGATATGTGACCTTTCCCAAGAGTGAAAAGGGTAAGTGTGGGGGAGTTGATAAAACACAATTTTATTGATTATTTTATTTATATAAATGATATAACTTCCTAAAATTGTTTTAAATATGTTTATTTATAAAATATTTGGGATTAGATCATTCATTTGAAAATTTGATCAAACTCTAGTTTTACTGTTTAAAGTGGAATATAGTAATTAATACATAAATATATTAATTTTAATTATTTGAACATAAATTTTGTATACGTGTTCCTAAATAAATTTTCTACAACTATTGTTCATGAATGTGGAGCTAAATAGCACATTTGGTTACAGTAAAATGGCCATGATATCAAAGATGGTCTGGACCATCCCTATTAGAATCCACTATAGTATTTGGGACGTAACATCCTCACCCATGAATAGATTGGGCCCAAATATTGAGATGAAATCTGGGAACCAATTTAAAATAACTAACTCTTAGGTAAGGACTGATAATTTATCCATTTTTTTGTTAATAATGCTGTGAATGTTGGCTTAAAATATTTGTCCTAATTTCCCTATTCACACGTGAATCACTTATAACATATCCTCCCATCCACTCTATAAATATGTATTTTTATCATTTGGAGGGTTTGATATGTGTATTAAAAATTTTAAGTAAGAGGATAAGTAGTTAAACTCTAATTATTCATTCATTTCAATAAGTGTATCTTTTGAAGAAAGGATCCCTTCATCAGAGCCTTCTTCTTCTTCGTGTTGTAACATATGTGATTGCGTAATAAATATCTTTGTTCCTATTTTATTTATTCTGTTTTCTATTGTTTTATTCAATTATATTATTATATAATCCTCCAATTTAGTATGAAAATTAATATTAGAAAGGTGATTGGGTTATACCCTTCAACGAACTTTGCAAATGCAAAACGTTTCTACAATGACTACACTTCACATGGAAGACTAATTCTTCTCAATAATCGATCTAAATCTTACCTTATTCACTTAATTTTTTTGAATAAATGCATTAATGTAATTATTATTGTATAATTTATGATTTTTTTTCAAATATAAATAAACAATGTAAGAAATTGATCGTCTTACATAAAACATGATAGGTTGAGTAATGTGGGAATTGTGCGAGCACAAACCTAATTGGTAAAACAAAACCACAAAGGATTAATTGGTAGTGTTAAAATATAATCCCTAAACTAAATTCATCGTCATTTATAGAATGTATATGTTCTCTATTTTACCACTAACCATAATATAGCGTTGGAGAAAAAAGAAATGTAGGGTGCTAAAATTACACATTCTAAAGCTGGCCCAGGGTTTAATACATTTCATCATTGTGGTTAGGTTAACTTCTGTAGGGTTAGAGGGATATAAAATTAGGGGATAATAATTAAGTTGAGATTAATATAAATTATAATGGTTCATTAATAAGTGAAAAGGTAGAGTTATATCAGTTATTCCTTTTGTAATAGTTTTCAAAAAAAGTATCTTCTCGTTGTGTTTTATTAATCAAATTTCATTTCAAAAACAAGAAAAATAAAATAAAAAATTATACCAGAATATTTATTCTTCCTATTTTATAAACATCACCCCAATCCTTCTATGTTTGTTTCTTAATTTATATTTTATTTTTAAAATACCGTTAGTAAGTTTTTTAATTACTTCCTTCTTTGAGGGAGGACCTTGGTCATCCACTCTGTAAAACTATGTACACCAAAAAACACATATCATTTGAGAGTACCAATGAAAACAACTTTCAATATGTGGTGGTTAAATTTATCTCAGTGTTGATATTATTTTAAATACTTTTATAAAAATTTGATATGAACTATGGGTCATGATAATATACAATGGATATATGTTCCCCACGATTCCTTATGATTTCATTAATATAGACCTTAGAAAAGCACTCAAGGGGTATATATTTTCTTATATATAAGATATAAGCATACATAGTAATATGATCATCGATGGAAAATGTATATTCTTTTTTTCTTTGAGTCATTAAGAGTCCCATGAAAGATTCTATTATAAAATTTTCCTATTTCCTAAAAGGTATAGGTAAATGTTTTCTAAATCTATTTGGTTGTTATATTTTATTATTTACCTGATGGAATACAAATAATATTGACACATAATCAGAAATTACCCCTTTATCCATCCCCACAAAAACATTCTCTTAAATTCCTATACATATTTATTATACAAGGATGCACAGATAAATTTGAGCTTCGCTTTTTTTCCAGTAGTTCCCTTTTCAACTATGGTATAGATAGAACACATAAAATCATTCCAAACATAAACACTTAATCTCTATAAATGCTGTTAATAAATTTACCATCACAGAGATCTCATGTATTCCATGGTAAGTTCTCATCATCCTATAATAAAATATCTATCATTTCTAGTAAGGATAATTTAGCAATTTCTTGAAAAATTAACGATGGATCCCCTTTCCTAGAAATACATATATCCATATTTATTAGATATCTATATATGGGATTCATAATATTCCTAATCTTGGTAAATAATCTATGGTTCCTTATACTTAATGCATCAACCACCTTGTTTTCCATCCTAGGGTGTTAGTGTATTGTGTAGTCAAAGTCCTCCAGAAGTTCCAACAATCTTCCTTACCTCATGTTTAGATCTTTCGTAGAAAATATATACTTCAAACTATTATGATCCATATATATATCTCTCATATTTTGTCATAGAGTTGGTGTCTCTATATTTTCAAAGAAAACATTGTACATACAATCTCAACTTCATGCGTTAGACAGTTATGTTCATGGATTTTTAATTTCTCTAATTCATGGGTAATCACACTATAATTATGTATGGGGAAAAAATTCCTTTATTTTATTTACCCCTATAAATTAAATGTCTTTCCTTACCTAGTGTTAGATTCAAAACTGAGGAATTAATCAATCACATATTCAACTATTAAAATCTTTCCTTATATTACCTTAACCATGAGAATTAAACACATTTATGTGTCAACCTAGTTAAAAGGTTGTCCAACAAAGAAAAATCATGAACCAACCCATGATAATAACCTGCTACGTAATGGAAAATTCTAATATCAATTTTTTTTCAGTGTAGGCCATTATTAAACAGCCTTCTTCTTAGAGGGGTCCATGGATATCCCATCATTGGAGACAATATATCCAATAAAATAAACATTATTAAGCCAAAATTTACACTTACTATACTTCTAATATAATTTATTTTATCTGGGTGTCTCCAAAATTATTTATATGTAACGTTCGTGCTCTTCTAGCTCTTAGAGTATATCATGATATCATTAATAAATTCCACAATTAAGTTATAAATATACTTATAGAATAATATATAAATAAAATTCATAAATATATAAGGTTTATTAGTCTATCCAAATGTAATTACAATAAAACATAATTTCTAAAACATGTTTAAAATTATATCTTCATTATATAATCATTATTCAACTGATAATAACTAGAGTGAATATTGATATTTCAAATGTATTGAGATCTTTAAATTTGATCATATAAGTCATCAATACATGAAAAGGAATCTTATTATTCATAATGATGTAGTTGATCTACCTATAATTGATGCATAATATCATGTACCCAACCTTCTTCTTCACAAATAAAGGTGGGGATACCCATGATGAAACACAAGAGAATATAAATCCCTTACCACTCAACTTCTATAGTTGTTTCTTTAACAATACCAACTCAATTGGTTCCATTCTATAAGGATTTCTATATTTGGATCTTATATCATTAATTAGTTCAATAGAGAACTCAACTTCGCACTATAGTGGATGACCATGTAATTATTAAAAAACATCAATGAAATTTTCTACTATGCATACATCCTCTATTATTAAGATATATTCCTTATCCATAGATCACACTTGATTTACCTCTATTCCAATAATTTAATTAAAAAGTGTTTCTAGAGGTGGGTCTAGAATAGTTTTGGGGGATAAGTCTCTCCCTTCACAATATATACTGATATTATGAATTTTTTCCTCTCACTAAATCCCATAAAGATAGAAATATTCTATATTGACTTGATCCAATTTTAAGGTAACAATGGATTTGTAGTTGCATTGAATGTTGTGGGTTTTTGTTTCATTAATCAATCCAACATAATTACACCATGTTTTGGATCAATATGTTGTTATATGTGTGAGATATCATTTGACATAACATGGATCAACTACTATAATATGGTTTTGAACTAATTAGTGTCAACTCCACATTCATTATCTTTTTTTGAAAGGATTTTGGAAAAACCATCTTATTTAAAATAACAAATAGGTATATGAAGAAGATGTAAGGGGTCATACAAGCATCATTCCCTCATGCCAATATAATTTAGAGAAAAAAATCATAATCTTACTAACATGAATCATCATAATCATGAATCCAATCAGATCATCTAAAGGACCATGTGACCTGGTGACTATAGATGACTTGATGTAGGAATAATCTTTCCTTGTACTACCTACGAGTGTTGATGTAGTTCCAATTATTCTCATTAGTTAAAATATTTCTATAATTTAATACACATAATTATCCCATGATATTATAAAATATAATTTCTATTATATTTTTATAGGGTTCCCTAAAATGTTAAGATATTATCATAATACTTATGCTATCTTACATGGTTCATATAATATGAATCCCTATAGTTTCTACTTCAATTTGAAACCAACTATAATATCATAAAATCTAGGAACCCATTAAAGGTATTTATATAATGTAATTGGTACATAGTACTGGTGTTCCTGACGGATCAAACAGTTTAGTAGTCTTGGAATACCATATACATATATAAATTACACTTGAAAATCTTAATATATGACAAGAACATATTTTGAAAACAAGATTTACCCTTCCATACTATCCCTAAAATGTACTCATAGTCCTCCTCTTTATTTCCTAATGAAATGTAAACAAACAAGGGTCATATTGTATTCTTAGTAAAGTTTAGTATACAATATATTCTTACATTACATAAACATGTCCTAAGTGACATGGAATAAATAAATGAACATAAATACATAATAAAATGAAACGGAGGGAATACAATATCTAAGACAATAAATGAAAACAAGGATAAAAATAATTATTTACCACATTTTAATAGAATGCATAATGGTTAAATTTTAAACTTGTTTTCAATGAAATTTTTCTAAGAAACATTCATTTTCGGATAAGGTGATTACACTAAAACCCATCTTTATTGGTCTCGTAAAACATATTTATTCATTTAAGGGAAATATAATGTTTTCCTCCACCCATGACATGTTTAACTACAATGAATTCACCATTAGAGTCATCAATACATTTCATATTATTCCCTTAGTAATCTCTTTTTGAACAAAACTTGGCTATATGTATAATAAGAAACCGTGATATTAATTACCTCGCCCTTCAATATAATATTGTGTATTTCTAATAGAACACTCCATAATAATCATGAAATCTATGAGGTATCATCAAATTAACATAAAGTACCATTATCAATGAAATATCAAGGAAATGGTACTTACTATTTTCTACGTTATTCATGGAATATATTAATTGGATTAAGTAGATTGACTTGGTAGGATACCATGAAAATAGTATGAAAAATACTTCTTTAATGTTCTTTAAGAGTGCGAATATTCCAAACAAAATCCCCTTGGGCTGTCTCATTAGGTATGTAATCTCAGTCCCACTCATCATGAATCCGGGTGATTATTGAGTCAATTCCCAACCAGACCTTTTCATGGTGCTTACCCCTATATGTATCTATGTTAGAGATACATCCAATTTATAGTATCTCAATGAGAATGTGTTTTCTTGGAAATTACAAACACATTTACTTTACCAAAATATAGGATTATATTTCAACTATTGACAAGGTAACTCTTTAGTCAAAACAAAATGGGAGAGAGATAATTATATATACATTAAAATCCATTAAGTTCATTGAGTAACATGTAAAAATTATTCCATTGTAATTCAAGCTCCACCTATAGAAATATAGGTAGTGATTATAACCTAATTTCCAATGAATGAAAATTGTGTAATTTTCTGTTTTGTCACATGAGACACATTGAGGATTCAAGGGGATATGTAATCCCAGGACCTTAAAATCCCTTGTTTAAGTCCAATTCCTTCACCATAAGAATCATCAAGACCATTTATATTGTTCTACCAAGATCCTTTTTTTAAAAAAACTTAGCTATATGTATAATGAGAAATATAAATATTAAATACTTCCCCATTCAATAGAATAATTTTATTTTCTAGGAGAACTTCCCTTAACATACTTGGAAGCCATGGGGTATCATCAAACTAATATGAAGTAACCTTATCAAATAAATATAGTGGATAGGATACATAAAATGTGTTATGTAATATATGGAATATATCAATTGGAATTAATATATCATATTAGTAAGAGTCTTGGAAATAGTAGTTAAAATACTCCATTATTGATCACTAAGAACATTTTAATTTTCCAAAGTATAACCCATGATATTGTCTCACCAAGTGTGAAGTATTAGGCTAACTCATTGTGAATCAAGGTGATGATTGAGTCACCCCTAAACAAACACTTTTTAATTTGATTACACATAGTTTCATCTAGTCTATATCTTCACCCACTTTGCATTATCTAAAAAGGAATTTATCTTCTAAGAAATAATACACACTTTTACTTTACCAACACATGGGATGAATTTTCAACCCCAGAAAAGGAAACTATTGAATAAATAGAATATGAGAGTGTTATAAAAATACATTCTTTTAAATCCCTTAAATTTAATGATTAATGTGGAAAATATTATTTTACTGTAATTCATGCACCACACAAAATAAAATAGGTTTTGATTATAATGTGAGTCCCAAAGAATGAAAATTGAGATGGAAAAACCCCACATGTGGATTGGGTTGAAATTAATTTATAACCTCTGGAATGATATTGTAAAACATTATTTTATTATACTATTAATAAATTTATTTCATGATGTAACATCTCAAATAGTTAGTATATAAACCACATAAAGGAAATTAGTTGTATAGTACAAATCATGTCTCAAGGAGAAGAATTAGAGATAAATAAACCATTAAATCTTGTCCTGAATTACATAAAAATACTTTAACAAAATATATAATTAACAAATATATCTTAATAACATAATTTATAATATTAATCATGTTAATTTTCAGTCATACACTTCATAAATTTTCATTTTCTACATGAATTATTCTGATTTTCCACATCCATATCTATAGTTCTAATCATTTATAATAGTTTCATAAAACTGGTGTTCATATTCCTTCATATTCGAAATTTAATTATTAAAATTTCATTAAATATAATATTGGGTTTCATTTATAAAAATTTATTATTTTTCAAATTCCTTTCATGAGTGTTTTTGACATTACCCTTGATGATAAAGTCGATAATAAACATGTTTTCGTTTTTTATGAATGGATAGTGTTTCACTGATTAATGAATTAGATAATGGTATAATATCAAATTAACTAATAAAATAATTATTTACATATTAATATCATATTAGTCCATAAAATAAGTTTCCATCTCCATCTATGACATAAATGTATAATGGTGTTCATGTATGTGGTTAAACTATAACCCAAACATGAATCTATAATGATCAGTTGATGATTATATGATGAATTAGTCATATTATCATTATAATAAGAGTATAATGATCTTATTTAGTTTATTAGTTTGACATATTCTAATTATAATGGTTTTTAAGAATAATTAATGGATATGAAAACATTATGCAATTTTAATAAAAGATTTCCTTCTTAGTAGGACTATTTTAAATCATTAAAGTAACAATGACTATTTATTGGTAATATCATTAATAAGTTATTAAATTTTTCATGAAAAACCTTAATTATATTATAAAAATAATATTTATCATTTAAATCAATTTTATATCCCACCTTGTGAGGTAATTATGAAAAATAAAACACGTTATGTCATGGAGGTAGTAGTCAGTACAATGTACTAACAATGGTTTTATTTTTATTAATAGATGGGGTATATAAATAAATAACTATAATACATTTAATATAGTAAAATTACGTATATAAATTATAATAATATAATTATATTATTGTGGGTATAATAAATTTTAAATTAGATAATTAATAAGAAAACCTAGTAATTGATAATACTTGTAGTGGGGACTTAATTTTTCCTTGGTTGTATCCTTGAATTTGAATGGACGTGGATAAATATGAGTGGACATGGGCTTATTTTTTTTATTGGATTCTATGGAGTGATAAATGGAATATTTTAAATGATATATTTGAATAGGTAGTGTGTATTGAATTGGGGAATACATTCGACTTTTATAAGTGAAGTGAAGGGTGGTTTCGGGAACACTTTTACATTTTTTAATAATGTTATAGAATTATTTAGGGTTAAATGGCTCAAATATGAACAAATGTGTATTGGAAAAATGTATTGGTTGATAAAAAGTTCATCGATTCAATTATTTTTATGTTTTTTTAATGTTTTTGAACTTTTACACTAGGTTAAACTCAGTTTTCCCATTTTACTTTTACCTTGGTATTTAATTTCTAATATTAGTATTTTATTTTAATGAAATAGATAAAGACTTAAATTTTTTCCTAATTTAAAACTTATAACTTCAAATGTGAAAATTATTTTATCAAATAATGTTTTAAAATATAAGAAAATTTAATTGTAAAATTAATACTCTCAATCACATAAAAATAATTTTCGATAAATAACATTTTAATGAGTTAAATATATATATATATATATATAATGTAAAATTGTTTTGGTTACATATTTTAATGAGAAAAATTGATTTATCATAAATTAAATAATTTTTTTGAGTCTTTAAAGGGATTAAAAAACTAAATCTCCTTTTAAAATATAGGATTCAATGAGAATAATGAAAAATGGTTTTTACATTTAAGAAATATTTTAATTAGTTATAAAAAATGTTTTTTATTGGTTTTATAATTTCAAAAAAATATTGTCAAATATATAAATATCTTCAATAATTTAATATATTATTTATTAAATGGTTTTAGAAACTTCCAGTTCATTCTTATATAGTTATAAATTTATACAAATTATATGTTTTATGAAAACTATTATTTTCGACTAAAAACTGAGCTTCTCAAAAAAAAGATAAAAAGTCATGCTAAGATAATTTCAATATGATAAATTAATTAATAGACTTTGTTTTATCCATTTATAATTATAAAATTTAACTTTTAAATAAATTATTGAATAAAGAATCTATAAATGGTACATTTTTTCAATAGTTCAGGATACAATATTTATATAATATAACAGAGTATCGGATGTTACAACTCCTTACATCAGATCTAATCCCCCTTTATATAGGCATTCTATCATTTAATTTTTTTAAAAAAACTCAATAGACCTATGTAAAATATTCCACTAATTCCATTATAATCCAAACAATAACCTTATAATAGTTATAGATGAAATATGGCAATATTTGTAACCTTTCTATTTTTAGATAATGTTTCCCCGCTTTAGAAAACCATCTTGAGAACATCCCTTTTTATAAATGACTATCTTTACTTTTTATGTGGTGGTAAATTTATTTTAATTTATATCCACTTGTATTTTTCAATATTTTTATTTTTTTGGAAGGTGGTGCCTCAGTAAAAAACTAAGGAAAAATTTATTAAATAATGAAAAGAAAGATTACATGAGTCTAAATGATGGAATATTATTACAATATTTTTTATATAAAGGGATCAAGTCTCATGGTAAATCATCCATCAATGTAATACCTTGGTTGACTCCCTTGTTGGCAAGACCATCAGCAACCATGTTCACTTCACGAAAGGCATGAGTGGAAAAGTAGTTTATTTCTATGAGTGAAGAAATAAAATTCATCCAACATGAAGTAAGCATCCAAGCAAGGTGCACCACCCCTTTTTAAATAGCTTGGAGAATAGTTGATGAATAAATTTCAATCTAAATATTGTTCCAACCCTTTTTTTTCGAAAAGTGAATGACATTGATCACAGTCATCATTTAAACTTCCAGAGACGAGGATGTACCACATCCACCAGAGAAGCATCTGTGACACTGGCCAAGATAGTCCCTGAAAATAGAACTACATCCTAACAGACCTAGGTTTCCTTTAGAGGCACCATCAACATTTAAATTGATCCACACTGTAAGTGGTGCTCTCCAGAATACCTCAAGGGTGTGTGTAAGATATCTGTACAAAACAGTAGTCTTGGTTCGGTGAATGATCTAAGAATCACCAACAGTGTGTTACAATATTATTTTTGTATTGAGGAAGCACCACAAATGGTAATAAGAATCCACGTCCTACATGAATTAATCGGGAATGAGAAATTATTATGAATAATATTATTTAAATAAAACTATATCACATGGAGGAGCTCAGCAATAGAATACAAGAATTGATTCTTGATTTGTTGATAAGATTCAAAATCTGCACAACACTGCAATTGTAATCTAATAGAATCATGAAGTAACCAGCTAAAACCAAAAATATCAAGATTATAAATCCGTAGAGCTACAGCGGTAGCACAAGATAGAAATAGTTGATTAATATATTCTCTATGTTGATTGCACATGTGAAATTTAGAGAAATGTTGGATCCCAAATAATTGCAGAGAAATATCAGTGGGGATCCTGTTGTGAGCTATATTCCAATCAAGGGTAAGTCTCAAGGATTTAATCCAAGGTTTTCTAAAATATTTCAACCAACATAATCTGGAATCAAAGCTAATGAAATTGTAATTGTAAAAAATTATGGAATCAAGAACACCATAATAAGAAGGTTCCCCATTAAAAAAATCCTCAGTGTTAGAGAATGGGAAGCTGTTAATAATATGATTGATGTTATCAGGAAGACAGATGTTGGGATAATTAAAAACACCCCTTATGGTGGAGCTGGTATTTTTAGGAAGAGAATTGGGAGGTAGCATGGAGAATAATGGAGCTATAGTCTAGTTGTCAAGCCAAAATCTCATGGAGGAATTAGTATTAACCGTCCATCTAGAGTTACTCATGATTATGGTGAAAGAATTCATAATGGAAGACCATATGAATGAAGCGATGTAGCTTAAATTTCCATTCTTATGTTTATTGATGAATCCTTCATTGGCAAAAACAGTGGAATCAGAGCTATTGTGAAGTAACCTCCTGGCCAACCTATCCTATAGAGCATCCTTAAAGAGTTTAAGATTATTTTTTCCAAGACCACCCATGTCAAAAGGTTTACAAAAAGTAGCCCAGGGGATGGTTACAAGCTTTCTTTCAATGGTGCTTCTGGTCGAATTTGCTTTTAATGAAGATGTTAATTTTCATAAGGATACCCACATGCTATTTATACACCATCATCGAGTAGACCATTTTGTAAACAATTGTAGATTCCGTAAGACAAATTCCTCCCGCCCTAAATAGGGATTTACTCTTCCAAGATGAAATTTTATTGGTGATTTGATCAATAATGGTGTAGAAGTAACAAGAATTAGGCCTTCCCTAAATGATAAAGAACACCAAGATAAGTAAAAGGGAAATAACCTTCCTTAATACCTAAGTAATTAATGATATTACTTTTTCTATTAGAGGTAAAAAATTCATAAAAACACACAGCATTTTCTATAGCTTATAGATTGACCAGATATTTCTTCATAATGAGACAATGCATTTTTTTGATTTTGGGTATTATTTTTATCACCTTGTTCGAGTAGGATGATTTCATCAGTGTATAAAAGATGCGTGGGAACATTTAAGTTTCTAGAAGCTTGAATTGGTTTAATATTTTTTTGATCTATAAGTCGAGTGAGCAGTCTGCTTATGAAATCTTCCACCATGGAAAAGATAATGAAAGAAAAGAGGATCTTGTTACCTAACACTTTTGGTGTATTTAGAAATCACTTAGGGACACCATTGACAAGGACAAAGATAGAGACCAAATTGAATAAAGCACTTATCATACCGGTAAAAGAATCATTAAACCCGAAGCTTTTGAGAACCTTGAAAATGAAATTCTAATACATGTTGTCAAAATATTTCCTAATGTCATGTTTAATGGAAACACTACCTCCTCTAATTACTTTTTCTAAGATGTTAGTTCATTCGAAGGAAAGATAGAGGCAATCGTGTATAGACTTGCCTTTGATAAAACCAATGTAATTTCACGAAACAATTCTATTGAAAATGGATGAATGTCTATTAGTAATAACTGTAGATGTAATTTTGTAAATGATATTAATTAGTGAAATAAGATGAAAGAGACAAATCTTAGATGTGTTTTCCACAATAGAAATAAGAGAAAGGAATTGGGAATTTAGACCATGTGGAAGAATACCATTGGAAAATAAGGCTTTGAAATGTTTTCTGACATCCAATTGAATAATCTCCCAATAATGTTTGAAAAACCCCATTGTTAAAACCCTCAAGACCTGACACACTATCATGATTAAGGATAAAGATAGTGTCTTTTAATTCATGAGCAAGGGTAATTCTTAAAATATGATCGTTTTCTTCACCAGTCACCATATTAGGTATGATTTGAGGTAGGAGATCTTTTCTAATAGCTACACCATTGAAAAAATTAAGAAAATAAGAGACCACATGATTGGAAATAGATTCCTTAGTATCAAGGAGGGAGTTATCATCTCTGAGAAAAGATAAATGTCAACAGAATTTTCAAATTCTATGGGGAGAATTATAGAACATTTTATTTTTATCTTCATCCCAAAGCCATTTAGTTTTGAAGATTTGATTTCGCATTTTATCTTTGAAAATCAGAAGAGAGTTCAGTTTCAGAGAGGTATTAATTTCATGTTGAGGGTCTAAAGAGAATTAATAGTTAATATTGGAGTTTTGAATTTGAGTAAGCTAAATTTATAGAGAGGATTTTTCCTTGTCAAGTTGATTAGATTTGGAATGACACCGACCTTCTAGGAATTTCTTAAGGTGTTTTAATTTTGTGATGCAATAAAAAGCATCATTGTCATTCCCCATGCCATCCAAAATGTTCTCGATAATGTTAGTACAATCGGGATCTACATTCCAAGCATTATTGAATTTGAAATGAAAATTATGTTTAATACTCTTAGTGGAACAACTGAAAATAATACTATGATGATCCGAGTGGATCTTAGGAAGGGTAATTCTCGATATGGTGTCCCATTTATCGAGAGCATGAATATTAGTGAAAGCCCTATCATGTTTTCTAGCCAATACCCTATTGTAGTGTCTTCTATACCACGTGAACATAGCACCATTCAGATTGACTTTAATAATATTTCCATCCCCAATTGAATATTTGAATTATCTTGAATGGATAGGAGCACGGGATGGTCCATTTTTTCACTGGAGTAAAAAATTGCATTGAAATACCCAATCAAAAACATGGGTTCATTGATTGTTTTGGAGAGAGTATTAAGATCCTTCGAAAGAGGTATTTTATCTTGATATATATTCTTTGATTATATCATTGTGAAAAAAGAGTATAAACCATCAGAGTAAAATTTACAAGTGAACTTCTACTCAGAATCTTTGAAAGCATTGACAGACTGCAAGGATGAATGATAAAAGATCCAAAGGGATTCAGTAGTAGGACCATCTTTGCAAGCACCAAGAAAATAATAACCATAAGAACAAAGATGCAATAATTTCAATGAAAACATAATTTTATGCTCATAAATAGTAAAGATTTTTGGCTTGTGAGATAAAATAAATATTTTAAGAACAATACATATCTCAAGTTTTTCAATACCCTGACAAATCTGAAAGAAACAATTCATTGGAACCTGCATTTGGAGTTAGTACTCCCTTTTTTTTGAACCACCAAACCCTTATTCCTCCTTGATCTTTGGATAAATTTAGGAGAGGGTGGGATAGTTTTCATTATCTATTTAATCATAGAGAAAACATCATATATATTATAAGTACCTATATTATCAGCACTTTGTTTTATTTCTGATGTTTTGGAATCCAAAGGTGTGTCCTTTGGACTATCCTTTGGAGGCATAAAAGGTAATTTTGCATTTGTTATAGAAGAAAAAGTAGAATCAGTAACAATTGTAAATTTTTGTGAGACCACTGTCCCTGAAACAAAAGTATCAATTGTATAAATATGGCATACATCCACTAAAAAAACATTAGAATTAGTTACCTTTGTTTGTGGCTTTTCAGTAGGAGGCTTCAGAATAGCCACACCTACAAAATTCCCAGGGGATTGTCTAGATAAAAATATGATTATGTCAGAGTAACCATCACTCTATTGATGATTAGATACCATCATAGAGATCTCGAGAGTTGAATTAGGAGAATCTTCACTCCCTGTTGAATCATCTAGTGTTGCTGTGACTTTCTTCCCAGAATCAGCAGACATGCGGTTGTCCGGATTTTCTGTAGGGACCATAAGAAGATGTCCAGAATTCATCACCTCAGTGATGGATCCCACCAGGTTCTGAGAAGATCCATAATATACACCACTTGTCTTGACAGTGCTCTAGAATCAAGTAGGTAAGGGATAATAACATTCTTTGCAGGAGTCTGCAATTGGAAAAGAAAGGTGTCCAACATCTTCAGAGGTGTCCATTCCTAGATCCTCATCCACTGGTATAGATTGATCCTTCTCCTAGGTGTCCAGAACCATATTATTAGGCTCTTCTATGATATCTTGATCAAGAGAGGCATCTCCTTTACCCATCCTAGTCCATGTGACCCCTGAAGTTTCTCCCAATAGAGATGCTTTCTTCACCCATTTTCCAACATTCCTTATTTCTTCATGTTTCTCTAGGGCAGTGGATTTATCTTTATTTTTCTTTCTAAACTGATTTCATTCATCATCATTTGGATTCTCCATTTGATTTTTCATCACTTGGAAATTCAGTAAATAATTCCCAACAATCTTATCGACCTCATCATAAGGAGGTCTGAACTCATATTTTATTCACAACTCAGCTTTATAGTCACTCGCGTTGAAGGAAATAACATCTGGATGCTTGGTATCCTGATTGACCTCAACCATAACACAAGCATATAGCACATGATCCACATTTAGAGTCCTTTGATCAGACTTTAATGGTGTAAAAATATACGAGGCTTTGTCTCTTAAGATCATGGGATTCCAAAAAATTAATTTAGTCCATGTAATCTCACCAAGATTTTATCCATAGTATTCCTATTGGTATATGGGTTAAATACATAATTAAACTTAGATACTCTAAGAACCCCATATTTGAGCTGAAAATTACATATTTTCCAAACAAAATCTTATTAATCTTGCGAAATTAGAAATATGTGGTAATACCCATGGATAATCGGAACTATCTTCGAGTCTGAAAAACCCCAAATGTGAACAATCCTAAATTTATGATCTGTAGATGAGCAAGGGTTATCACCTTTGATATATGAAATGAAACACATGATCTAGTACTTAAGCATTTGTGAGTGTTGTTTTAGGGCCACCTGATCCACATCGACTAAGTACTAGCCATCATCATGTTTCTTGCAATGTGACTATTTCATCAAGTTTTCTTTGAGAAAATCTGTCACTTTGAGCACATTGAGGAAACAAAATCCATTAGGGTCTTTCAACCAGTGGTGTTTTTTAATTGCGTTCTACAACTTCAGATACCTCGAAGGGGTTTTTCCCATTCAGGATCAAAATCCACCATGATGACATAGATCTTTTGCCTTTTCGGGCGTTCATCGGATTCATTGAAGGAAAAACCTAGCTATTGCGAAGGAAAACCTATCTTTTGATTCATGGACAATAATATGGTAGGTTGAGAAGATAGGGGAAAACTATTTTGATTATGATCTTTCACTTACAGACAAGACTACAATAGTACAAATAAATTTATCAACAAAATGATTTACATTCTACTACGATCTTGTGGTAGATCGATCTTTGGATGAGTTAGAGTTCTTATTTTGACTAGATAGATTCATTTTAGAGGAAAATTATTATAAAATAATTTTTGGTAAAATTTTTTCTTTTTGAAACCTATGAAATTTTTTCTAGGGTGTTATCCAGATTTTTGAACATTTCATCTAAATGAATAAATTTCATATTTAAATAATTATTCATGCTTTCTAAAAAACTCACACTATCTATAAGTTAAATTTTCACCTTTTAATTTTATCTTCATATATCTCACTTTCCACTAGTACAAATTTGTTTATCTGTTTTATTCTCTTTGTTTTAATCCCAAACATAGAATAGTTGGCATTCATAGAGGTTTTGTATAGTTTCTACAATGCATGGACCAAATAATTACAGAAGTTATTAAAAAAATATTTATCACCAAAAGTCCTTTATATTTATCCTATTATTAGAAAAAATTATATCATTTCAAAGACACCAAGATTTTTCCTTATCTTTAACCAATTTCATGAGAGTGTTACACAATCTTACCTTTTTCACTAATGGATCATCCATTGCATCAACTTCATATTTAATTGAATCATATGATTTGTTTTCATAATTTAGTCCCCTAATTATTTCATATATGTTAGTGGTTACCTCAATAGAATATTTTTTAAGACAATCTTTCACATTAATGTAAATTTCTTAAAAGGATGGAATAGAATCAAACTCATCTCAAATAAAAAAATTCCTCAAAATTATCTTAAGAAATAGACTTATCTGAACTAATACCTCCTTGATTAACATGACCTGGTGGTCAATCCTCTACCATATTTGAGTTCTTCTTCAGTTTATTTTCATCTTTTTTCTTTCGGTTTTTCAGGGGCACAGATATGAACACTAAATTTTTTGCGATAGGAATAAAACATGAATTTTTCATCTTATTCACTTCTAAACTCACTTACAATGTTCTTAAGATAAGGAAACTTGAGAAAGAAAAAACATAGATCCAACATAAGGGAACCTTGCATTATAATACAAAATGAGATACCTAATGTATAGTGTGATGTCACTTGAGAGGGTGGTGAATCAACTATGATTAAATTTTTATCTAATTCTTATCTACTTAGACTTGTATAATTTTATATTACCTTAATAAATATTTTAACCTTTCTTATCTATTATGGTATAAAATAATTTTTTCACCTCTTTCCCAACACACAATAACCACATATAATGAAAAATATTAAGTTAAGAGAATAACATACTGTTTTTATAATATTTGAAAAAATCAATGAGAACCAACTCCTTGATATGTCCAATTATTATCAAAATACATATATTATCTATTATATAACTAAAGTAGTACAACATGGAATGTTATAATCCACTACCCATATTATGTCCTGCACTTATAAAACATCCGAATATGTTTCATTGCATCCCACTGGATTTATAAACCATCAAACAATCTTCAATATAATTAGTGGAATTAAAAAAATTATTTCACAAGAAAATGAAAAATACCATTTTAAGTTATAGGATGTATCTACATTAAAGTTATTTGATCTTATTCCTCATCAATTTCTCCAACTATCTATAGACATTTTTATTATATACCTGTAACTCGGTATCACTAAATAGAAAAAATTTAGATATTATTAAAAATTTGATCATAGTATTCTCAAACACATTATCTCTTATGATATTTAGTAATCAAGAAGCTCCTTGATATGAAATGCTTGACACGGAAGATGAAAAATTGTTGTGTATGTATATCTCTCTCTCAAAACACTTCTTCTTTCCTAATTTCCGTCTATGATACAAAGTTATCATTGGACATGCATTGTAGACTTCTCTTCCACCTCCCCCCTTAACCAAACTCAATGAACTAGATCTGATATCATATTTTTAATCTTAATCATCTTCCTAAATACACATAAAGTTATTTTTCTTCAGATCTATATTAGTTTATCAATATTCAATCAAAAAGACATATTTTTTAATTTTATTCTTCTCTCTTTTGAAATTCTTGATTCCAACAAATATATTTCCAATATATTTTATATAAAAAATAATCATCTATCTTGATATAATTTTTATGATAATTAAATGATCATTGGAAGTGGAAAGAAACTAAATAACAATAAAATATATCACCAAGAAATAAAACATGTAGTATTATTAAAAACCATTAAGATGAACAAAGCACCTGGTATTTGGATGTTACAATAGCTTCAATATTTAAATTTAATGTAGTGTGATTGAGGAAGATCATGAGGATCAGTGAATGAAAGCACCCTTCCTCTAAGATGATACACTGACTGTTGGTATCCCTGATCATGTCAAGAGGATATCTAAACTCCAAAAAGAGTGCAAGAACCTTCATAAGAAGATAAACAAGGTTTATAAGAAATTTCTATTTTCATGATATTTATGATCATGTCACATTCAAATGTGAATGAAAAGTTTCATGAAAACATAAAAATCTCTATACTTTATATAAGTGAATCATGTCTCTCCTCCTTCATAACACATTTTAATCATTTATTATTGTTTAATGTAATTTATTGAAATAATTTAAATGAATAAATATAAAGAATTTATTGAACCAACCTTTGGTTCCAAACTGACGAAACAGTGTCGGAGTATTTTAGGTGGTCATTTCATCACATTCCACCGACTAAATATTCATATCATTCATATATAAGATTATATATATATATATATATATATATATATATTAACTCACGCATCGTATTCATGAAAATATACATGAATAGTATTCATATATTAAATGTGAACTATATATGAATATTGTCAGAAGTTATATATTTACTTAATTCATAATATGTATGTGTATATGAATCAAATCCATGTACTTTTTAGTGCACATCCAACAATCTCTAACTTTCACTAAAATCCCATAAAAAATTTATGAAAAACATCACAACACTTTTTGACTCCATCAAAACACTTGTGGATAGGTTTTCATAACACACTTCATTTTGAACTAACAACTTTCCCTAATTTTAATTGTAATCCAAGGTCCTAACTATGTGACCCAATGGGAATTAGCATCATTGACAAAAAAATATGAAATCCCTATTTCTTTTAAGTGATCAAAGTATGACCTATAACAAAATATTAGTTCTATTCAATCGACTAGGTGGTCTGATATGATCTCCATCAAATATACTCATATATATATATATGAAAATTTCCACAATAATATGTATCATATAAATCATATTTATACCTATATAATCCTTTTGTACCTGATATAGAGTGACCATTATTCATGGAACACATAAATCTATTATAACTAACTCCTCAATTCTTGATTCTCTGAAAAAGATAGACAGAGTCGAAGAATACATCTCATGTCATGCATTTTTCAAATGAGAACATCTTATGTATCACATCTATGTAGTTAAAAACATAATTTGTGAAAAAACTAAGCATGTTCATGCATTTCCTCAGTATAGTTAAATTAACGGGTAGATGTATTTTCTTTCCATACAAGTGGAAAAATTCAATCCTGATTTTTCTCCAACAAATGATACGATCAAAAACATACCCAAGAAACCTTTTATTAGATTATTTATTTTCAAACATTCATTAGTTGGGTATCAAATTATAAAATTTCTCATACTAGGTATCTCACAAACCTCAGGTTTGAAGTATTGATAATAAGAATTAACCCCTAAGTATATCGATGATAGTGTGAGATTCCATGAGATATACTTAAGTGGATTAGTCCAGGAGATATGTCTATACTTATTACTCCATAAAAAATGGTCTTGGAAGTGGTTTAAACTATCATAAAATGATCATGAAACCATCTATAAACCATCGTGTATTCATGTGTTAGGAATATTTTTGTGGCATTTTTTTATTTAGCGGTGATTTTTTATAATTTTTTATTATTTATTACTATTCATTATTATTATTTATTATTTACTATCCATGGCCAACCCTGAACACCCTGTAAAATCATGATCATATATGTGTAGGGGAGATTTTTACTACTGCATATTTTTTATTATAGAAATCCTTTACCACCACACCAAACCATACATGTGGTGGGTAATCTAACTTTAATAATATTATGTATATGTATTTAGATAAATTCATGTAAATACAGATATATGTGTATATATATTTGTTCATAATTTAAAAATATATACATATAAATAGTTAAAGACATATTTATATAAGTAAATATATATATATATATATATATTATATAAATGTATATATGTATACATAAATAGATACAAATAACATTAAATATAAAAACAAGTACAAAAATATATATAAATACATATAAATATATATAAATATGAATACATTTACCAAAATATTTATAAGCACACACACAAATATAATTTAATATAACTATATATAAATAAACATGTATTAAGATATATAAATATACAAATATATATATACACACACAAATAATATATATATATATATCTACATAATATGTATAAATAAAATAAATAAAATAAATATAAAGATTTATAAATATATATATATATATACATATAAATAAATATATATAAATATAAAATATACACATAAACACATATAAATATCTATAAATATATATAATTGTATAAAAATATAGATAAATATGTAAAAATAAAGAAAAATATACACATATATAAATAATTAATTATTAATTATTTTAAAATATTTAATAATTAATTAATAATAATTATCAATTAATAAATTTTGTAAATTTTAAATAATAAATAATTTTTAAATAACACATAACCAATAAATAAGTAATCAAAAAATAATAAATAACAAATAATAAATTACTATCAATAATTAAAAAGTAATTAAAATTTTAATTAAAATTTATTAAATATTATTAATTACATTATGGATTTATAAAAACTGTAGCTAAAATATGAAAAAAAAAATTAAGAATTCAATCTTTGTGATGCTTTTAACCACCGCTGAATAATATATGTTTTTTAAACCTTTAAAAATTCATGACTATTTTCTAAAACCACTGCTAAAAAATAAAACTAAAACATTTACCAGTTTATTTGAGAACCTCTATTAAAGAAACAACTACTAAACACAGTTTTTCTTATAGTGTTACCTCATGAACCCATTATTTGTATTTCAAAAACAATTGTTTATTATGAGTACATGAATCTATTCAAGCTAACCTTATCTTACCATCACAACCCATTATACATTATGATGATAATCAATTAGGGACAAATCAAATTCATACTTTGAAGGGATATTTTCATTTGACGTTTATATAAAAATGGATTGCAACAGAAATGAATGAATGATAAATGGTGATTGTGTTTATTATAAGAAAATAATATATTTAAAACCATTAAAACAATCTATCATGTGTATAACACTCAAATATTGTACATGTCCCTCATATTGTTGTTGTGGTAATTATTTTATCAAATGATCTACTCCATTATCTTCTGTAGAAAACCAACTGAACTTTACATCAGCCCTCTAAATGATCTCTCATAAGAGTTTGTAATTTTGATGGATTTTTTGGTCATTTGATGAGACCAAGGTTCCTTGAAACTAGAAACAAAACCATTGTTGTCATAATATAAATTGATTTCTCTTAAATTCATATACATATTTATGATAAAATGGTGTATAAAGAAATTTTATTTTTGTTCTTCATCTAGTAGTTCCCTTTTCATCTATGGTATTGATAGAACATATAAAATATTTCTTATCAATAACACATCATCTATATAAATGAAGTTAATCAATTTACCATCACATAGTACTTTATATATTCCGTTGTATGTTCTCATCATCTTAATATATCTTATGTATCCATTCTTGTAAGGATGAATAAGAAATTTATTGAAAAATTAATGATGGATCCTGATGAAGCGTTGTCGCTCATGCTCTCAAAAATATTTATACTAAGTGCAGCACAGTGGCTGACCTAGGTCGATCTCTTGAGGAGCTTTCACAGTCAATCACTGACTATTTCTAATTCACAATATGTATATATATATATGAAATAAAATGACCAGAAATAGATATTAGAAAAATGAGAATGAAATACAAAAATTAAATATGCAAATGCAATGCAGACAGAATGATTGCAAACAGAATGATGTTAGACATAAAGGAGACATTCCTGAGAGCATCACCCAGAGTGAACCTTCATCGTATCACTATTAGTATAGAATTTACTTAATGAACATGCTCCATCACATGCATAAACATCCTCATATTCATATGGTTTTGATCATATGGTACTCTCAACGATCGTCGAGAGACCACACATCCACCTCCTCGATTGAGGGAAATTATTGCAGAAGTGAAAGCTAAACTTCGGGTGGCAAGTGGAGACACAAAGGCACCTTACCCACTAAGATCCCCCTCAGTACAAATCTAAGAAAATAAGAAACATTAAGACATTAATGTACAATGAATTGGATACATCACTGGATTACACCCCTAGGAACTTTCTCCGGTTAGCTACTCATGATCATGAGCATAAGAGTTCACAGTGAAAAGAAAAAGGGGAGAGAAAACAAAAGAGAGATAGAAAAGTGAGAAAGGAGAACACATGAATAAAAATATTAAATGCTATTACAGAATGAAAATAAAATATAATAAAATACTAAACTACATATAATTGCCAACAAAGGCTATTCCTAAGTTGCCAACCCCTTTGAAATGAAAAAGGGATACACTTTTATAGGGAAGGGTTGTGGAAATTTGGATCCAAAAATCATCCCCGAATGTAGGCACGTTGATGGAATATTTAATGATAGAATTTGGAACATTGTCATTCTTGAAAGTTCTTCCCCTCGATCTCTTCTGTAGACCCCCAAAATTTGAGCCATATTGGTCAACGTAGGAAGGAGATATGGCCAAACCACTCCGGCTATTTAATTCTGTCCGGGTGACTCTTCGTATTCCAAAACACCGAGTTTCAACGCATTAATTTCCTTTCAAATGAACGAATAATGCGCGTACATCTTCATGAAAGTTCTTCATCCAGATATCTTTCAGCTCCAAGTAAAATTTCAGCTCCATTGGTTCGTCCATTTATGAGATATGGTCCCCACAATAAAATTATGCAGTTCTGTACACAGTTTTCGAGGCCTGGATTGTGATCTTGATTTGAGCTTCCAAATGATGGATTGAGCTTTGGGTCGAGAAGTATAAAATGAATCTCATCGAACATAGGAACCTATAAAAGAATAATTTTGCAATTTGGATCAGTTTAGAAAAAGTTATGTCCGAAACATTATAATAAATGAAAACAGTTTAAATCCAAAATAAGCCGTTTTTCCAATTAAGCTCAAAAATACTCATTAAACATAAAATGTGACAATTTCCATTGAAATAAAACATAGGTGGGATTAAAAAAAATTAAAATAAGAATAAAATAATTGAAAATATTTGTTCTATAAATTCCCCCACACTTAAACATTGCACAACTGGGCAATCATCTTATACCATGGTCAAAAACAAACTTCTCAAAGCATAAATGACAACACAGCTCAATTATCATATCAGAGAAAATATCATGCCTCATACATGGATAAAAATTTCAGAACTCCTCAAAAATAATATGAATCTATTAAATATCATGTTAATCCTCACATGCATGTCATACCTACCTCCCAGGAAAATTATTTCGCTCTTCACTCTAGGATATTTAATGTGGACTTTTTCTCATTCCCAAGAACATGTGTGATTACCATAGGCTTGCTATCCTCCTAGTATCTCCATTTCACAGAGTCACAAATGTGTCAATCTTGAGTTCTTTTTCATGTGTTGTTCTGAAGCTGAGGGTTGCCAGGTTTAAAATGTAAAAACATCTGAGGCAGAATGAGGTGGGTTAAGCTCTAATGTGAAGTAAATGCATGAAAACAGTTTTGCTCAAGAATGGTGTGGTCCTCAATCAGATCAAAAACTAATAACCTTAAAACACCTCTTATTTCTATAAGTTCACACTTGGTATTTCAACATCAATGAATTTCATCCCTCTATTCCCCATTTTTAGCATTGTTTCAGCTTGAATTCAGATCTGGATTTCTCTTCAGAATCATGTTTTGGAGGAAAAGAGAGGCAGCTTTTGATCTTCAAAAATTGGTGAACACCCAGCCCATATGTGTAATGATATTTTGGGCCACCCATCCATCTTCCCATCATTACATTTTCTTCCACTCGAGCAACAATAAATATTGCAACACTTTCAATTCAGCTCAAAAAGATTCTTTAGGAGAGAAAAATAATGCTCATCTTCTCCCTCCCCCACATTTGAGTTCAATAATAATCATGCATTTAACATCTAGAGTAGGTTTTAATGGGATAAATGGCTTGTAATGTGCCTACATAACAAGGTATTTCATGGATACAAGGGGATTAAAGAAGGTCAGATGAAAAGGTAGGCCAAAATAAGAGTTCAATGCAAAAGGGCTTTCAAAGTGATGCCTCAATCATACTTAATACATTCCATGAACACTAACAACTTTGAAAAAGAGAAAAATAGAAAGTTATGGATCACACAACATGTCTCAAGGCTCTCAAGAAAAAGACAAATGTAAAGAAGATATCAAAAAGGTTTAGAAACCTCTCGGGTTGGGCATGATTTTCAATTTGGACAGTACTAGTGCACGTGAGTTTCACAATCAATCAAGCGTTATCAAATGAAAAGATCATAAATAAAAAAAATCCATTCAAAAATCATTTAAATACTCAAATAATCAAATCACGAAATGTTCCAAAAATACCAAGATGTTTTGAATTTTCAAAAGTATTCGATTCATCTCAAGATTCCAAAAACACACCAAAAAAATGAAAAAGGAAAATAAGAAAATTTCAAAAAAAAATCAACATGAAAAATAAAATGAAATCACAAACAAAAAAAATTAAAACTCATAATAAAAATAAATAAAAAGAAATAGAAAAGGGATAATGCTTGGTTTGACCCCCCAAGTAGGTGCTAGGTTTTTACTGCCCCTAGTCAGGAAGTTGCAGTAGATTATCCCCAATCAGAAGGTGGATGTGGTTTAATTGAGATAAACCACCACATGTGACTTTTTCCAGTGTCCATCAGTAGAAACTGAGATTGGATAACCCCAAATAAAATAAAAAAATTTCCAACCCCCAAGAAAGAAGAAAGATATAATTTGAGATCCATAGTGGGAGGGAATAGAATATAGGGGTGCTCCCTGTGAACATATGTGGTTTCCACCACCAAATGGTATGAAATTTGTTGTAGAGGAGGCAGTCGCACCACCACCAGCTTCTCCGGCTCTTCTTCCTTGATCACCACCACTTGAGTGGTATCTTTCATATCATCCAAGGTCTTCTCCATTTGTACTGTATCAGAAATTTCAAGAAAAGGGATGTTAGAAAACAATTCAGTTTGAATAAGATTAAAACAAGATGAATCAATTAAGAAATCTTCCCTTTCAAGTAAGTTAGCTTGAAAATTGATCTCTTCAGGCAAGACCATTGGAAAATCCATCTCAGCAGGTGCATCATCTTCTTCATCTTCCAAAGAAAGAGAAGGTTCAAAAGGTTCTGATTGTTCAATATCAAGTATGGGAATATCAAGTTTCAGGTTATCTTCAACAAAGTGATTCCAGGATTCTTCCAAAAAATGTTGATCTCCCATAAGTGCATCAGCTGGCATGTGTACATCACGTACATCCTTGAGCAATGGATGAGTTCGGGATGATATGATTAATTCATTTAGATGCTATTTCTAACCCTCCTCAGGTTCTTTGACATAAAAAATAATCGGTGAAATCTCTTCCACTACTCGTTTGGGTTCAGGTTGTGGTTCAGGTTCAGGTTCAGGTTGTTCCATCAGTGAACGAATATATTCCTCAAACCTTTTTTCAGTTCTATTAAGTTTTTTAATCTATTCATGAAGATCTTTCATTTTGGATTCATAATCATTTTGAACTTATTCATGCACCTGTGATTGATCAGTCCATTCATAATAAATTGAATTGAAATTCATGATGAACAATTTTTTTTTTGAAATTTATGATTTTTTTGTGTTTTTTTAATGAATGGAAGAAAAAATAATTTAAAATATTTTAATAAAAATAATGAGTTAAGACCACTTGGCTCCCCGTCAACGGTGCCAATATGTTGTAGCGTTTTCGCGCACGCTCTCAAAAATATTTATACTATGTGCAGCATAGTGGCTGACCTAGGTCGATCTCTTGAGGAGCTTTCGCAGTCAATCACTCACTATTCATAATTCACAATATGTATATATATATATATGAAATAAAATGACCAAAAATAGATATTTGAAAAATGAGAATGAAATACTAAAATTAAATATGCAAATGCAATGTAGACAGAATGAATGCAAACAGAATGATGTTAGACAGAAAGGAGACATTCCTGAGAGCATCACAGAGAGTGAACCATCATCGTATCATTATTAGTTTAGAATTTAAATAATGAACATGCTCCATCATATTCATGAACATCCTCCCCTTAATATGGTTGTGAACATATGGTACTCTCAACGATCTCCGAGAGACCACACATCCACCTCCTCGATCGAGGGAAAATATTGCAGAAGTGAAAGCTAAACCTCAGGTGGCAAGTGGAGACACAAAGGCGCCTTACCCACTAAGATCCCCCTCAGTATAACGCTAAGAAAATAAGAAACATTAAGACATTAATGTAAAAATACTTGGTTACATCACTGGATCACACCACCAGGAACTTCCTCGGGTTAGCTACTCATGATCACGAGCATAAGAGTTCACACTGAAAAGAAAGAGGGGATATAAAACAAAAGAGAGATAGAAAAGTGAGAAAGGAGAACACTAGAATAAAAATATGAAATGCTATTACTGAATGAAAATATAATATAATACAATACTAAACTACATATAATGGACAACAAAGGCTATTCCTAAGTTGCCAACCCCTTTGAAATGAAAAAGGGATACACTTTTATAGGGAAGGGTTGTAAAAATTTGGATCCAAATATCATCCCAGAATGTAGGTGCTTTGATGGAATCTTTAATGACTGAATTTGGAACCTGGTCCTTCTTGAACGGTGTTCCCCTCGATCTCTTCTGTCGACCCAAAAATGTTGAGCCATTTTTGTCTACGTATGAAGGAGATATGGCCAAACCACTCCGACTATTTAATTTTGTCCAAGTGACTCTTCATATTCCAAAACACCGAGTTCCAACGCATTAATGACCTTGAAAATGAAAGACTCATGTGCGGCCATCTTAATTAAATTTCTTCATCCGGATTACTTTCAGCAACATGTAAACTTTCAGCTCCATTGGTTCGTCCATTTATGAGATATGGTCCCCACAATAAAATTATGCAGTTCTGTACACAGTTTTCGAGGCCTAGATTATGAGCTTGATTTGAGCTTCCAAATGATGGATTGATCTTTGGGTCCAGAAGTATAAAATGAAGCTCATCGAACATAGGAACCTCTAAAATAATAATTTTTCAATTTGGATCAGTTTAGAAAATGTTATGTCCGAAACATTATAATAAATTGAAACTGTTTAAATACAAATTAAGCCGTTTTTCCAATTAAGCTCAAAAGTACTCATAAAACATAAAATGTGACAATTTCTATTGAAATAAAACATAGGTGGGATTAAAAACATGGAAATTCAGAATAAAATAATTGAAAATATTTGTTCTATCAGATCCCCTTTCCTATAAATCCATATATCCATCTTTATTTGATCTACATATATGGGATCCTGGTTAATCCTCATCATGGTAAAAACTCTATAATCCCTCCAACTCACTACATCATCCACCATGTTTTATATATTAGGGTGGTAGTGTATTGTTTAGTCATAGCCCTTCTGTAGTTCCAACTATCGTTCTTACCTCATTATGAGATCCTTCAGAGAGAATATATACATAAAAATATTATGGTCTCTATATATCTTGCATATTTTTCAATAGAGGTAGTGTCTCTATCATTTAAAAGAAAAAATTATATCTAAAATCTCATGTTCTTGAGTTAGAGAATTATATTTAGGGATTTTCAATTTCCCTAATGCATTCCTAATCACACTATAATTCTGTATAAGGGAAAAAGTCCATTATATTATTCATCACAAAAAATTAAAATTCATTCTTTACCAGATGGTAGATTCAAAACTGATGCATTAATCGGTCACATATTAAACTATTAAAAACATTCCTTATATTCCCTTCCCCATGTGAATTTAACCCCTTTATGTTTAAACTTGTTTAAAGTGTTGGAAAATAAAGAAAAATCTTGAATAAATCACTGATACTAACCTGCTCAGCTCCTGAAAATCCAGATCTCAGTTATTTTTTTCGGTGTAGGCCATTCATCATCTACCTTTTTCATTGAGGGGACAATGGATATCCCATCCTTGGAGACAATATTTCAATGAGTATAACTTTACGGAGAAAAAATTTACACTTTCCATATATCCCTTATAATTCATTTTATCTAAGTGGCTCCAAAATTATTTGTGGATAATTATCATGCCCTTCATATCTCTTAGATTATATGAAGATATCATTAATAAAAACCACTAAAAATTTATAAATATGATTCTAGAATAATATATTAATCAAATCCATAAATATATATTGTGTATTAGTGTATCCAAACGGCATCACAACAAAGTAATAATGTCTATAACTTGTTTAAAATTCCATCATCATTATATCATCATTATTCCCCATTTACTGATGATAAACAGAGTGAAGATTGATATTTGACATTTATTGAGCTCCTTGAAGTTGAACATATAATTCATCAATACAGGAAAATGATACATATTATTTATAGTGATGGAATTTATCTCACTATATTTTATGCAATATCTCATATACCCAACCTTTTTTTCGCAAATAATTGTTGGGTTCCCCATGCTGAAACACTGGGATATATAAATCCTTTACCACACAACTACTGCAGTTGTTTCATTAACACTTAGAACACCATTGTTTTCATTCTATAAGATGTTTTATATTTTGTTATTAAATCAATAATGAGTCTAATGTAGAACTCAACATCACACTATGGTGGAGGACAACGTAATTCTTCTTAAAAAAATCAATGCCATTTTGTGCTATGTGAACATCCTCTATTATTATGTTATATTCCTTATCCATAGATCACACTTGATCTTCCCCTATTCATATAATTTCATTAAGAAGTGTTACTGGAGGTGTTTCTAGAAAATATTAGGGTGTTAAGTCTCTCCCTATGCAATATATACTGCTATTATGTCCTTTTCCCTGACACTAATTCCCGAAGAGAGAGAAATATTATCTATAGACTTGACCCATTGTTCAAGTACCAAAGGATTAGTAGTTTCATTGAATGTTGTGGGTTTTTGTTTCATTAATCAATCCAATATAGTTTAACCATGTTTTGAATCAATACGTTATTATATGTGGGTGATATCATTTAAAATAACATGGATCAACTACATTAACATGGTTCTGAATTAATTATCCTCAACTCCATATTCATTAACTTTTTTAGGGGTAATATACTTGTACTCTCTACAGGTGTTAATAAAGTTCCCATTCTTCCCATTAGTTTCCATATTTCTAAAATTTAATGCACATAATATTTTCAATGATATTGTAAAATACAATTTCTGTTATGTTTTTTGGATCATTGCCTATAAATATTGATGTATTTTCATAGTACTTATGAAATCTTACATGTTTCATAAAATCTCATCCTTTAGGTTTCTACTATAAATACTTTGATACCAACTATAATATCCTATAACCCAAGAACCCATAAAATGTATTTATATTGTGTAATTAGTAAAAATTATAGGATTTCTTAAAGGATCAGATAGTTTAGTTGTCCTGGAAGACCACATACATATATAAATTACACTTGAAATTCTTAATATATAACATGTATATATTGTGAAAACATGATTATCCCTTAAATCGTATCCCTAAATATTACACATATTCTTCCTCCATGTTTACTATGGAAATTAAAACAAATAAGGGTGATATTGGATGCTTAGTAAGGAGTATTATACACAAATTCTTACAAAACATAAACATTGAATAAGTGATATTGAACAAGTAAATGAACATAAATCCATAATCAACTAAAACTAAGGGAATATTATATCTATTAAAAAATGAAAACATGGTTAGAAATAATTATTGACCTTATACAGGTGGAATTTACAATGGTTCAATTTCAAACTGGTTTTCAAGGCCCTTTTCCATGACATTTACCTTTATTGAGAAGAGGAGTACACCAAAACCCAAATTTTTTGTCTCATAAGGCTTATTTATTCATTGAGGGGAGATATAATGTTATCCCCCACCCATAAATTTTCTAATTGAAATAAATTCATGATAAAAGTCATCAATAACATTCATATTATTCTCTCATTAATCTATTTTAAGACAAAACAAGGATATATGAATAATGAGAAACATGGATATCAATTACTCTTTTATTCAATAGAATAATGTGGCTGCCGAAGAAGAAATTCATTAATAAACATGGAATAATGGGTTATCATTAAAGTAACATGAAGTATCCTTATCAAAGAAATATAGAGAAAATGGTAGATAAAATGTTCTAGGTTATCCTTGGAATATGGATTCAGTAGATTAAATTGGTAGGATACCAAAGAAATAGTAGGAAAGATCATTCATTAATGTTCAATAAGAGTGTTAATATTTTAAACAATATCCCATTGGACTTTCTCTATAGGTGTGTAATCTTAGTCCCACTCATCATGAATTTGGGAGATTACTGAGTAAATTCTCAACCAATGATTTTCTAGGTGCTTACCCCTATGTGTATCTCTATCATAGATACATCTAGTTTCTAGTATCTCTATATGAAAGTATTTTCTAGAAAATTACAAACACATTTACATTACCAAAACATTGGATGACTTTTCAACCATGGAAAAGATACCTATTGAATCAAAACAAAATGAGAGAGGGATAATAATATAAAATTGTAAATCCCTTACATTCTATGCGTAACATGAAAAACGTATTCTATGGTAACTCATGATCCACCTATAATAAAATAGGTAGTGATCATAACTTTATTTATAATGAGTAAATTTTTTTCCCATTCTATTTTGTCACAAGAGACACAATGAGGAGTCGAGGGGCTATATAACCCCGTACCCTAAAAATCACATGTTTTAGCCCACTGTGTTCACAATAAGAGTCCTCAAGACCTTTTATATTGTTCCCTTAGGAACCAATTTTTTAAAAAACATGGAAACCCATATAATTAGAAAAAAAATGTCAAATACTTAACCATTCAATATTGTAATGTTGTTGTCTAGGAAAACATCCCTTAATATAATTGAAAGCCATGGGGTATCGTCCAATTAATATGAATTACCCTTATCCAAGAAATATAGTGGTGGGGGTAGTTAAAATGTGTTGGGTTATCCACGAATGATAATAGTTGGAATTAATATATTTCATTGGTATGATACCAAGAAAAAAGTGGAAAAAATCCCCCATCATTGTTCATTAAGAGCATTTGTATTTTCCAAAGCATAACCCACAACATTGTCACACCTAATGTGCAGTCTTCTGCCAAATCATTGTTCATCAAGGTGATGATTGATTCAAACCTAGACCAACACTTTTAAATGTTATTACAACTAGTTTCATCTGGTCAATATCCACATCCTATTTACAATATCGAGAAAGGAATTTATTTTCTACCAAATTACACACAATTTTACTTTACCAAAACATATGATGATTTCTACACTATAGAAAAGGAAACTATTGAATAAAAAGAATATTAGAGCGGTATAAAAAGATATACTTTTAAATACTATAAATTTAATGAATAACATTGAAAAAATTCTTCCACGATAATTCAAGCACCACAAAAAATAAAATAGGTTGTGATTATAACATTAGCCCCAAAGAAGGGAAATTGAGATGAAAAACCACATCTTATTGATTGGGTTGAAATTCAATCAGAACCACTTGAATTATAGTGTTAACCTACTTTTAAAATACTATAAATAAAATAATTTAGTGATATAACATATCAAATGGGTAGTATATACACCACATAATGGAAATTAGGTGTATAGTACAAATCATGTATCAAAGAGAGGAATTTGAGACAGAGAAACCCTTACATCTTGGCCTGAATTCCATAAAAATAATTTATCCTTTTATATAATTAACATATATATCATAATTACTTAATTAATAACCTAAATAATTTCCATATTTAGTCATACTCTTTACAAATGGTCAATCTCTTCATGAATTCTTCTGATTTTATGCATCCGTATTTATAGTTCTGATTATTTATACTAGTTTCAAAATAATGTTTTTCATATTCATTACTATTAAAAATTAAATTATTAATATTTAATTATATATAATAGTAGGTATCATTTATTATAATTTATGATGTTACAAATTCCTTCCATGAGTGTTTTTCACCTTACCCTTGAAGATAAAGACAATAATAAGCATGTTTTGGTGTTTTTTATAAACAGAGGGTGTTTGCATAATTGATTAAATAGATATTGTTATAATATCTAAATAAAAAAATATTTACATATTTATTTCATATTATACCAAAAAATATGTTCCCATAGTCATATTCGACATAAATGTATAGTATTATTCAAGTAGGTTGTTAAACTGTCCCAAACATGAACCTATAATGATTAGTGGATGATTATGAGATGGTTTACTCATATTATCATTATAATAGGCATATAATGAACTTATTCAGTTTTTAGTGTGATATATTATAATTATTAGGGGTTTTAAGAATAATTAATGGATATTAAAACATTTCACAATTTGAATAAAAAATTAACCTTTTAGTAGGATTATTTTAAATTATTAAAGTAATGATGATTATTCGTTAGTAATATCATTAATAATTTATTTAATTTGTCAAAAATCCATAATTATATTTTTAAAATCATATTTATACTTTAATACCATATTTATAACCCACCTTGAGTGGTAATTAAGGAAAACAAAACATGGTATGTCGTGGTGGCTGTAATCCGCAGAACGTATGAACATAAAATTTATTTTTATTAATACATGGTTTATATGAATAAATAATGATAATACCTTTAATCTAATAACATTAATTATTTACATTATAGTAATATAATTACATTAGTTTGGATATAATAAATTTTAAATAAGATAATTAAGAAGGATACTAAGTAATTGATAATACTCACGTTGGGGACTTAATTTTTCCTTGGAAGTTTTAATTATGGATTTTTAAAAACTGCATCTAAAATATATAAAAAATTTAAAATTTTAAAAATTTAGATTTAGTGATGGATTTAAACACATCTAAATAGATTATGTATTTTTATACATCTTTGAATATTCATGACTATTTTTTAAAACCACCACTAAAAAATAAAACTGTAACATTTTCAATTAGTTTTGAGATCCACTTTTATAAAAAACTACTAAACATGATTTTTCATATAGTGTTACCTCATGAACCCCTTATTTTTATATCAAATACTTATCTTTTTTATGAGTACCAAAATCTATTCAAGCTAACCTTATCTTATCATCATAACCCATAATACATTGTGACGATCATTTCTTTGGGACAAATCAAATTTGTAGATAGAAGTGATATTATCATTTGACCGTTTATATAAAAATGGATTAAAACACCCATCAATGACTGATAAATGGCGATTACCTTTATTATAATAAAATAATATATTTAAAACCATTAAATCCAATTAATCATATGTATAATACTCAAATATTCTGCATGCCCATCATGTTGTTGGTGTAATGGTTTTATTAATGGATCTACTCCATTATCCTCTCTAAACACCCAAATGTACATTACATGGACCCTCTCAATGATCTCTCATATGAGTTTGTATTTGGAAGGATTTTTTTGTCCTTTGATGAGACTACGGTTCCTTTGATCTAGAAAAAACCCACTATTATCACAAATATAACTTTATTTCTCCCTTGAATCTAGGAACGACTACAAGTTCAATAATGAACATCTTGATCCAAACAGATTTTTTCGTAGCATTAGATGCAGCGATGTACTCTTCCACTATTGTTGCGTTTTCCATGGTGGCTTAATTAGAACTCATCCAATTGATATCTCAACCATTTGGGTAAACACAAATCTTGAATGAGATCTCAAATCATCTTTGTCAGATTAGAAACTACCATATATATAACCCTTTATACATATGACATCCTCTATTCCAAAGACAAATAACAAATCCTTATCCATTCCAAATTACATAATAATGTTATTTATAGAAATATAGTGACTCTCACTAAAATTATATTAGTATATACTTGTTATTCTCAAATAATTAGAGACATTGGGTCGAGTACATTATATGGAATACATGATAATCCCATAGCAAATGCATAATAAATATAACCCATCAATTGTATAACATCACCAAATTTGAAATGTAATGATTTTGAATATATCAAGTATTATTTTCATATCCATGAACTTAGACAATGAAATATTATGATTCCCAGTGAACCAATATTTGATATTTTAAAATTATTAAAAATACTAAAAAATTTAATATCACACTTACACAATTTTCTTAAAAAATTGGAATAATCCTCGAATAGAGTCTTTGATCAGAAATATAATAAAACTGATGAGTATGAAACTTGAGATTTATGCTAGGTGTGATGAAATATTTATGTGCATCAAGTTTTTTTGGATTGGGATCCACTATTTACAAAATAATTAAATACTTTTTATACTATTCACATTAAAAATCTTAAACCTAGTTAACTCTATAAATATGTTATAATAGATGAAATTCAATGGTAGCTTCATAACCGTTATTTTTAAGAGAGGAATAATGGGGGAGTGGTCTTAGAGAATAATCAAATGACCAATAGTGTATTGAGTATTGGAAATTAGCGATCTAATTGGAGTTTTTGGATCTCACCAATGATGATTGAACAAAACTATTCTTCCTCAACGACTGATCCAAACCCGAGGTATGATGTTTTTATATTTTGGATTCATACATTTTTTATCCCGTGTTAAACACGGATCAATTCCACTACCAATAATCAATTCACACATTGACGGTTGATTTTTGGATTGATTAATTGATTGCTTTTTGTTTTATTTGTTAATTATTGTAAATGAAAAAAATCAAGTCCAGCCCAAACACATCCAAGGTTTGTTCTTATCTTGTGTTTCATTGATTTATTACCCAATTATCCACATGTCAATTGCATGAAATTTCTTTGGCCTGTGGTTCATTGAATTTCTAGTATTCGATCATTAAATGTCTATTCAAAGGCAAAGTAGATAGATACATCAATAATTGTTTGTTATTGAGTGTGAGATAATGGTTTGATGAAAGTTGAGGATGAACATAGGTAAAATAGACTAGTTTGGAGGATTCTTATTCCCTAGTTTGGCATGTGGTGAAGGCATGATAAAAAAATTGTTTTCTCAATACATTTGGATTTATGAGATCAGATACTTGGAAATAATGATTCACATATTAATGAGATTTTCAATCCTTGGGAAATATTAGAGGCTAATCTAAAGGCAACGATGATAAAAGTGTACCCGGGGAAGGAACTGCGGGTTTTGGGAATTCCCAAATTGCACGTTGTGTTATCCAAAGTTACACATTATGTGGGGACCTAGTTACGACACTAAGGTTTCTGTGGAGAATAATGTATCACACACTGTGTGAAACATGTCACATTCTATGTGAATCATCCTGGAGACTTGATGTGTACCCTTAGAGTACACGAGCACAGAAACAACATTATACATGGGAACAAGCTGAGTATTCAAGAAAAACAAATTATTCCGAAAAGACTCAGTACATGACCATGACAAGGTACATGGACACATCTTGGGGTATACAGGCATGAACTGGGGTATATGGGCATGGTCTGGGGAACACAGGTAGACCCAGGGCAGGAAGGACATGTCTTGTACTACCAATACACACCTTGTACATTTCCTAGGAAGGTACTCGGAACTTTTCTTCTTTAACATGGACTATTTTACTCAGGTTGTGTTCCCTAAATCCATACCTATTAGGGTATAGTTTGGAATTACATACTTGACATAGTATATTTTTCTTCTATGAGGGAATTGTCTCGGATAGAGTTCTTTGTGTCCCCCAATGACCCAAGGTCGGATCCTCTATCATCATTATCCCTATGTGGGGTTCTAACAATGGGTGTTACTATCTTTACTATGATTTTGATACCTTTTTTAGCAGGATATTCTAGATTAGGTTGTTGATATACATCATCCATTCAACATTAAATTTTTATTAAAGGGAAATTCAAGAAAATGGGCACCAAGAATCTAAAAAAAATAGAAACACACCAAAATAACCAGAACAACCATCGTGCACAGGACCTAGGGAGTATTGAAGTTTTGTAAACCTATGGAATCTTCTTTTATTAAAATAACCCCCCTCAGGCATAAAAAAATTGATCGACGGGAGGCATTTGATGTTGCATCCCGACTGCGCCATAGAAGCAAGGTGATCCAAAACTTTGTTCCCCTCACGCCAAGTATGCATCTCACTAACATTATCAAGAAGAGTGTATAATTTACTAACTGTGTAGGATATTGACCAAGAGATGAAACCTTTACCATGTAGATAATCAGGAAGGATAATATAATCTATCTTTACCTCAAAAATAGAAATATTCCCCTGATGGAAAAGCAATAAACTGGTAAGCAAAGCTCTTGCCTATGCCTAAAGAGAAGTAACATACACAAAAATATAGTAAAGGCTATCACCATGATCCTAAACCTGTCACAAACCACCCCCTCCACTCATCTCTCCCAACACACGGGATCCATCTGAATTAATCTTGTAACTGGAAATCAGGGGTGCCAAAAAATCCATTTCCATTGAGTTTTAGTATCGAAAGAGGAAAAAGGAGGGGAAATAACATGTAGCATCCTAAACTAGGGATCCTCGCACTAGTTGTGGATGACTGTAACCAGATCCACTAGAAAAAGCTGCGTATATAGAATAATGGACCTCACTATAGGCATTGCCCCTTCGAACCAACTTGATTCATGGAATGTCACAAACACCAACACCCTACGCTGAGGACAATTGATATTGTCACCTTCTTTGTACCTGGACTACCTATTATGTAGAACCATATTTACAAAAATGTATCATCATGGTTCTCACCAGAGGAGAGCGATGTATAACCCTGAAAGTAGGACCATAACTCTGGGCCCAATCTCTTGGAAAAAATAGGTGACTGGTTCTCTCTGCCTGGTGTCGACCACAACAATGGAATTGGGATTCCATAATGATACCCATCTTTTTGACCTACTCATCCATAGCCACTGAATTATTCTTAATTTTATAGGTTAAAAAATTCTATTTAGAGTGTATTTTTACACCAATCTAGGACATCCTAGTTATCACTATGCTCTTGCAGAGTCAGGAGCCTTCAGTAATCCTTCGTAGAGAATTTCCCCGAGGATGATGCTGTGAACATGCATATGTCCAGGTCCGAATTGATGAAAAATAGACTCCCATATTACCTATTGTTTAGTGTCCAAGACTGCTTTAATAAATGTGGAGTGGCGGCTATATTACTTGAATGAGATCAAAGGCCCCGAGAAACCAGAAAAATCCAGTACCGAACCTGACTAGTTGATGTACCAAAAAATTATACCACTTTCCAAATGATCCAACAAGAATTCTGTTTGAGGTTATTGATGAGAGGATAAATTTTGGACCATAAAGGGGATGCATGACTATCATCCTTCCCTTAATCACCCACCAAGTTGGAAGTTATAGCCTTCCCCCAAAGGGTTTTCCCTTCAATCACTTCTCATGCCTGCCGGGAATGTATACAGTGAAGTGTAGAAGAGAGACTTCTCCCATTAACCCCCCCCCCCTCTTTAATGGTATTTTCCATTTTATCCCATGAGACCCAATATCTCTTCCCTTCAGAAAGTACATCCCACATGATATAATCCAGGATCCTATAAATATCACTGATGATCATAGTCTCCTAAAAGACATGGGGGTTTGGGGATACTCCATGGGGAAGGTCCCATGTTGCATACTAATCCAGCTATAAAGAGGAGAGACCTTTCTAGGAAAACATTTATTAGAGATTTAAAGATTGATTTTGTCACTATTAATTACCTACCCACACTAATAATAGTATTCCTCTATGATTTTCTTAATGCCTCTAATAGACCACCTTCCACTGATAATGAAGATAGTAGTATCATATGTGAACATCAAACGGGAAATAGGAGGACAGTTCTATTTTTAACGAAAAATAAATAAATCATTGTTGTAAAGACTTTTATTCAGTAGGAAACTAATAATTTTTAATGCAAGGATGAATATTCTGGGAAAAATTGGGTCTACTTGGCAGATCCCATGGGTTTCCTTGAAGAAGCCATGGGTCCTGTCAATGAAACAGACAACCATTTATGAGGAACTGAATCATCTGAAGATGAGTTCTGTAGCCCTGTGAGAGAACCCCATTTCTAATAAAACTCTATTTATAAAACCCCACTCAATCATATCATAAGCCTTATTCATATCCACATTGATTTCCATGTTTGATCCATGGGTCTGGGTATTAATATCCCTCAGAAACTCATAGGCTAGACCGATAGCCCCATGAATTGACTACCCCTTAACAAATCCATGTTTTTCAATAGAATTACACTAAGAGAAAAACATGGAAAACCTCATGTTGATTATAATTTCCATAATTTTATATGGGAAATTAAACATACTAACCACTCTGTACTGAGAGAGAGAGAGAGGTGGGATCTTTAACTTTTGGAATAAGCACTAAAGTGGTGGCACTAGAAACCCTATTAAGTCTACCACCTTGAAATAAATCTTGAACTACAACAATGATGTCATGTCTAACCATATCCTAGGAATCCTTATGTAATTATCCAAGGAAGACATCAGGGCCAGGGGCACTCTTTGGATCGAGATTCATCATGAACAAGTGAATCTACTCCCCATCAGGAATCATCTCTAAGTATGAATTTTCTAGGATAAACATAGAGGGTACCAATTCTTCCCATATAGCCACATTTCCACTTGGTTATTCCATGTCCATCATCACGTTAGGACCATATAATAGATCCCTGAAGAAAGAATGTGACGTGCTTCCCACGGTGTCTCTGTTAGACATGTACATACCATACTCAATTAAAAAAATCAGTTTTCTGAAACTCCTTTGTTATTTCAAAAAATCATGAAAAAAGGATGAGTAAATATCACCATTGTGCTACCCCTTAATCCTATATATTTCACAATCCAAACATTTCTAATTAAGAATCAACTCCTCCGTAGAGTTTTTGCCACCTGACTCCCCAAACATTGATTCACTCCAAGTCTCTTCTAAGGAATTTTCCATAATTTCGACACTTTGTTTCAAAGAACCCATGTCCTAGACTAAGTGGGGAATATCCTTTTCCCATGAAAACAACCTCATCTCTATTTACCTCAGTTTGTTATGAATCGCAACCCACAAGTTCCCCGGAACCGGTCCACCCAAAATCTCGACAATGACCTATTTATTGATAGGGATGTTGTTCTAGTGGCGATAGAACCTGAAACCTTCTAATTTTTCTTGCCTAAGTGATAGGAAAATCAGTAATGGGGAGTGTTCATAGATACCTTAAACTATGGGAATGACATTATAATTTGGAAACTTGGTTATAGAATTCACGTTTTCAAGGCACCGGTCAAGTGGGCTTGATCACCGTCTTCTGGCTCTCTCGTTATTTCACTTTGTGAAGGGATCTCCAGAGAACCACAAATCCATTAGGTTTTTCTCTTCCATGATGCAAGAAAAATACAAGCTGGCCCTACTTGGAAATATTCCATGGCCCTTATTCTTCTCAAGATCCACAATAACATTAATGTCCCCCAAGACGATCCAAGTAGAGTCCATCGGATCAAAAGCACTCATGTATTTCCAAAATCGGTCTCTATAACGAGCATTACAACTCCCATACACAAAATACACCAACACACTATCCCCCCACCCCTTAGACACCCTCATAGTAAAGAACTGGTCCCCCATGAAAATTAAGTCAATCGATATCTCTTTATTTCAGAAAATTAAGATATACCTGTTAACTGGGGTCCATGTACATGGAACCACGCATATATAGTGTGCCAAAGAAAGTCTTAATATTATCAGTTTTCTATTTATGTTCGAGTATATCCACCGAATACACATTGTTCTTCCTTATCTATGAGAAAATGAAGTATTATTTCACCGGTGCTCCTAGGATATAGGAGTTCTAAATGATCATAGGTAAAATTTAAAAAATCATAGGCCGGGTTTTGGCCCCAAGGTTTTCGGTCTCTTTATTGTGGGAAGAAGAAAACTCCCACTGTTGTATTAATTTTGAATGAGTGCACATACCAAAACTAGAATCAGGGTGATATTCTGACACTTGGGATACAAAAGAAACCAATATTAAATACATGCCTCTCACAAAATTGGGAGGGGAGAGAAATGAATGGTCTGATTGATAGAATACTGAGGCCTCCATAGCAATATCAAAGGATTCATTGGAAGAATTCTGCAAACTATCATCATCCAAAGATGGAGGGATTTGAACCATCCCAACATCGTTACTCCAATCAATGACACTAGAGGAAAACTAAACCAATGGGGGGAAACACCTAGGATACTAGAATCCATAGAAGGATCCCCAAGACTCTTTCTAGAAAACTCGCACCTGATAGAATTTTTTTTTGGATTAAATAAGTTCTCAAAAAACACCATAGCCAACTGAGAGTTTTCCCAAAGAGTAAAAGGTAATAGATCTGAATAGGGAGGAGATCCAGTGGATGAGGGGAGAGGGGGAGGGAGGATTTCCTCCTGAGAAATGGGAGATAGCTGAGACGCATCTAGAACTAGAGAAGAAACCAATAATTGGATATAATCTGGAAAATCCAATAGAGAGGATGAGACACTAGAATGCGCCTGAAAGGGATGACTCATCCACCAAGCCTTCAGTTCCTGTAGACCTTGACAGAGTGGAATGAGAGAGAAAAAGAGCTGTAGAACTTGGAAAACATCTGGATGATAATATCCTACCTCTACACCACCGAGCATTAAACCTACAAATAGACATTATTCATGAGAGGGACAGACAATTCCATATCAGCGCAGGTCCGAGCCACCATTATATCCTCACTACAAATGGTGTGATCATCCTCACAAATTAATACTCTAAGGTAATCCTCAATAATCTTTAGGAAAGAAATATTTTGGAAAGGAAAATGGTGGACGGGGAGGCTGACCCAAAAATTGTCTTGGGGTATCTCCTTCCCCTTATGAGAATTCAGCGACCAGTGGGACAAACTGAAATTCCAAAGGCCGATGAACCAAAGTGCCATATACCAAGTGAATATAAATTCCCTTTCTGAATTAAAGACCAAGAAGAAATATTTTTGGTGAACTGAAGAGATCCACAGTCCATCCTGAAAACCCCAATATTCTATGAAACACCTAACGGTCAGAAAGGATGGATTTGGGGAACCAAAAATGAGCCACAAGGGTCTACCTGAGTCACCCCACCGCCTCATAAAACACCACTATATAGACCTCCATAGAAATACAAGAACCCTCCTGCAACAACATTGGATAGATCATACTGACTTCATGAAATCATGCCTTAGAAGCCTCATATGGTCTGCATTATACATGCTAGAAAGATAATTCTGATCGAGAGTGCCTAGGGCAGAGGTAAACCCGAGATGGACCTGGATAGAATGACCACGAGGCTAGGGTGTCCACCGAAACACCGACGGTTGTAGTAACAGGCAGAAAAATTTGAAAACCACAGGTCATGTGGGACACATTCTTTGGTGATGAGGCCTTCTTTTTAGAAAGCAACATATTTTTTATACCTCATGGCCCATGGTTTTATCCCCCATTTGTGTATCAATCCATTTGAAGTTTTGGTGTATACTTCCTCATGGAGTGATCCGATGAGCATGATATCTTGGATAGATTCCATCATTTCTATTAGACTCATGGATTGGGTTCTCTTTGGAGAGTGTTACTATGAACTCTTAAGAATATTCTTAGGTTGGAAATGTAGTTGTGACCATACCCTGAGCCTAATTTTATAACATGATTTTATCTGGATGTGGAATTTTTATGTATCATATTTATAATTAACATGACCTTCTGATGAGATGACTAATATCTTGAAGAATTATACTTAGTGATTTCAAGGTGTCCAACAACCATGCATGGGATCTACCTACACATTTCATGTCTTAGGTAGATGAATGATTGTTGGATGTGGTTCTTGGTGGACTAGAAGTTTGATTATATTATATCGGGCAAGATAGTCCATGGTTCATACCAGGAGTCACATTTGACAGTAGTCCCCACCTTCCAAGTAGTTTGGACTCCATTTAAATTCCAGTTGGACTTTTATTTTTCCACATTATCACGTTCAATGCTGTTTTTGTACACTAATTGTGGGATTTATATATATGCATGTATTGGTATCAGATATATTTACTTTATCATCATTGTATGGGGTTGAATATGTGTTGGAAGGAAGTTTAATTGATAAAGAGTTCTATTATCTACAATGGGAAATCATCTATTAGGAAGCACCAATTAAGCTATCTAAAATTGATGATGACCATAATCTACAAATTTTTTTTCCTAACTATGATGATGTTAGTGAGCCATGTTAGGTATTTTACTTATTATATGAAGTTCACATTGATTTATTTTTTTACTTCATCCATCACATTTGTGTAATGATATGGGTACTTCTTCTTGGATTCCTACATGAATCCTCAATACTCATCTAATATCTGAGATGGTTGGTGGCCACATTTGGATTTAGTCCACGAATTTTGGTATAGTTCCAAGAGAACACATGTCAGTGTTCCTTAGAAATGATATATGAATCTCTTTATATTTTTGGGCATGAGGTCACTAATAAGTGGAGGATGGGGGTCTTCTTCTATTTCTAGGTTCACCTATTGGAGCCCATCAAGGGTGGTGGATACGCATCCCTCAAATATAGGAGGGTAATTTCTGATTTCATCCTCATCCTATTCCAACTCTGACTTTGGGGAGACATTTTTTTAATAATATGAAAATATGAGGGCTTATCTATCACTATCGAGTGAGAGAATACAATAAAAGATACATCATCATCCCTTACATCCTGAGTCATTGGAGAGATATTTTTCAGTTGATTTTTTTTACACAGTCATTTGGGAAAGGAGGATCTTGGAAATATAGGGTTAGATCTACCACCTAAACAAGATTTATGGTGAGCATAATCCAAGGATTTGTAAGGGGTACCCAAGTTGTTGGGTGATACAATCTTCATATCATCCTACACCATTATATCATTCCTTTTCTTTCATAGAGACCTCATTTAGTATATGTGTATCTACAAGTCACTAAGGGGGGACTATCAAAATGTAGTATATCGATATTTCCATTGATTTGGTATTCAAGACATTAACGGAATGTTGAAGGAATCGCCATGTGGTTTTCAAACCATGGGCTTCTGAGAAACACATTTTATGAAGTGTATTTCTAGATAACCATAAAATCATCATCAGATTTGAAATCCCCAAACTCAATTTTGATCTCTATCTTCTCTAGAGGTCTTTGTTCATGCTCATAAAATACTTTAATGGTCATATTTGTGGGAGATAGGTCCCCTTTTATATATCCCAAACATTGGAGGGTTCTAACAAGGATGAGGTTGATGTCAGAACCATTATCAACCAGATCCACTTGGATTCCAACATTATTGAGTATTCCTAAAACATATAGGGGTTTGATGTTCCCTTGTATAACATCTTCCTGATCCTAGTTAGTGAACGAGACAACAACATGGAATTTTGATGGCACTGTCTCTAATCAAAAAACCTAGACAATAGAATGTTCATTTGCAGACACATGTGGGTTCTAGAGGGAATCAAAGAGTTTCTCCCAAAGTTAATTTTAATGATAAATCACATTAAGGATTGAGAGGATGGAGTGGAAAACTACAATCTATTTCAGAATGTTGTTCTTTTACGCTATAGGTCAGTGCCTGCCTATATGGCCCCAGCCTTAAACCTTACTTAATATTGAATTAAATGAATAATTCACGTTGAGGATCTTTTCAGGTTTAGAGTCTTAGAGAATTAGAACATACCTGTTACATCTCAAAAGATTACAAAGTAGTCACTTATACTAAGTTTCCATAATAAAAAAAACTCTTGAAAAAAACATGTCTAGTTCCATGTTTTATATAGCATGACATTCCCTTGATCACATCCTTGACCTTATTCCACATTAAGTCCTGTGAAAAACATTTCAAAAAAACTTGGGGTGAGCATAAAAAGCTCAGTAAGGGATACACAAAGAATGAAAACTGTTAGTTTTTCAAAAATCAAGTAAACCATGTATACTCTATCAAAGTAATGCCTTCACCTTCATGAAGTAGTAAAAACTCTTCACTGAATAAAGTATCATTACTTACCTTTTTGTAACCAAAGTATTACCATAAAACCCATATAAAGAACACATAACATATATAAAGGTAACTTGGGACATAAACATACTTAAGTGGAATAACCATACAGTCGACTTCCACACATATCACTTAATGGAATAGCCATACGGCCAATTTCCATACATACATAATGGAATAGCCATACGGCCGACTTCCATACCCAATGCATTGGAGGTTATAACATAACCCCCCATCCTGGTATTCACGGCACCACTCGTCATATGTTTTATAACGTAACCACCCGTTAAAATGTCCAAGTACCAATATAAAATCATAAAACATAAAACCAATATAAAGGAATGATAAAATTTCCACATTTAAATCACAATATATCATAACTATATTGACATAATAGAATCCTTTTTCAAAACCATTTTCAATACCAAAATACATAAAAGAGTATATGGTATTTATTTTATTCTAAAAACATTACGGCTTGTTGAGAAAGCCAAAGACCAAATAATACTCGCGGTGGCGGAAAAGGTTTTTGTCACCGCGTACGTTAAAAAAAACATTCCTTTTTGTTGTTTTGTAAAACGCTTCGTATAAAAAGATTCCTTTTGTATAAAAGTAAAATTCAAAGGGGGTTTATACACCGTATAAAAGAAAGTTGTGTATAAAACGAAATATGCCTCAATGAAAGGAGATTGAGACGAAGTCCCTTACAAAGATCATTTTTTTAAATAAAATAGATTTATTATTTGTATTCACTATAATTACACATAATGAAAGTAAAAATACAAGATAGGACATAATAATATCATGACGTAATTTTAAAGTAGGAGATTAACCCAAAGAATGGAAATTGGGTTAAGAAGTTCCCTTACCTCGGGTCCGACTTGACTCGATCGTTCTTTAACGTCCTGAATAATAAACTTGAGTTAATTTATAATTGATTAAGAACCTTTTTAAAGTTCATTATTCCTTTTATATCACTTATAGCCATGTTATAAACATTATGTAACCATTTAAGTTAAAAATGTTTGTTTTGTCAATATTTGGTTCTTAAGTCGAATGTTGACTTCTTACAATTACATGTTGTTCATGTGGTCAAAAGTTCTTTATATCCAGAATGAAATTCCTGATTTGGATATCATATATATCATATATATCCAGCATATACATGTATTTATAATATTACATAATCATTTAGAGGTAAGAAATGAAATGCACCGTTCATGGAGACGGTAAGCCGTACGTATGCATGAACGCTACTTTCATTTCTTTGTCATATTAATGGAATTAAAACTAAATGAGAGGTATGTATATTTTAATTCCAGAATTATATTCATCATTTAGATATATCATTAATTATATATATACATTATATACATGTACTTTTAATAGTACATTACATTTGGGGATAAGAAATGAAATGCACCGTTCATGGAGACGGTAAGCCGTACGTACGCATGAACGCTACTTTAATTTCTATCTCATACTTTAATGGAAAGAAATAATAATTATATAGAGGTATATTATAATTCCAGTATAACATCATATATAATAACTTTAAATCCATCCTTTACACGTCCCACATATGGCATTAACGAATCACATCACTTTGAGGGGGCGGTAGTCCGCACTTCCTAAAATGAAGATATCACGTATACCCATAATGGAAGCCATAAAGGTATGCCCAAAATGAAAAATACAGAAGCTTAAAGAAAAAAAATAAAAATATTATATATCATATATAAAAATAGTGACATCATAATGGCTACCTTTGAAGGTGTTAAATGAGTATTGAACAATCATCGTTTCGGGAGGAAGAATTTCGCCATCCACGGAAACCGTATGTTATATAACCATTTGATGTAGTTGTGTGAGAGTGTATCTCAAATAAATCTTATAACAACATCCTAGTATATTGAAGATACTGGTGTTGTTACAAAAAAAGTAAATAAAAAGAGTTTAGAGGGTTGGAGAATCAAAATAAAACAAATGAACAAGAGAGAATGAATTACCTTTAAAAGTGTAACTCCTTTTGATTTGAGCCTAAAGGCTTCCTTTTAAAGGATTCTTCCCAAAGTGAATCCTCTAGGATGAGGAGAGGGATGTGGAGAGAGTAAATGGGCAGGGTTTGGCCGAGACAAAGGCTTGAGGAGTGTGTGTAAGGTGGTAGAGGTGGGGGCCTTTTATAAGAGGAGAGGAGGGGCACTTTTGGAAAGTAAAGAAATATTACTTTATTTGAAAATGTGTTTCGGTTTTAAAAGGTCCCACATTGGTATAATTCGTGGATAAGGTGGTAAGGGTTCTAAATAAACCCATCCAATAAGTTTTGGACATGTGTAGTTTATAGAATTTACATTATATTTCCATTTTATTTAAATCGTTAAATAATGAGGTCATCGTTGTATCATAATGATGTCATAAATAAATTAATTTATTTAAAGTATAAAAATTAGAAAAAAATACTATGATGTAGGAAATCTTTTTATCTTTCCAATTACTATTTATAATCAAAATTTGGACATGTGTATCCCTACTTAAAAAATGTTTTAGTAAAACAACTCATGTTTATGTCAATTTAATTTTAGCATTAAATAAAAAGTTATTTATGTCATTTCCCAACCAAAGTGTCTCCATGGGGTCCCCAAGTTGGCCCATGGCTTGTCTTGGTCTTCCATGACTCACCCAATAGGTGTAGGACAAGTGTCATGGTGTTTTCACATTCTTATAATATCATTTTGACCTTAAATTTCACTAATTACCTCTAATCGCGATTAAGAACTTAATAAGTTACTATTCACCAAATAATTATTATAATCTCATTGAACCACATTTTACTTCTTCATGACAACCATGTATGTCGGATATTTTAAATTCAAAACACAATGATGGAAAAATTTCATTTAAACGGAAAATCAGTCTTTATAAGTACCACTTAGTGGTTTCACTATTCATAAAAAATTGAAGTTTTTCAGAAAATTACCAAAAATTCACCCTAAGCTATATTTGATATTACGAATTCAAAAATGAAGTCTATTTTACAAAATTCAAAACATATAAGTCACATTAATTAATTTAATAATTAATTCCCGCTGTCAAAGCAAATAGCGTGTTTTTATGAAACAATAAGTATCAAAAGATTGACACTAGTTTAAGTCTGATTTCAAAGTGAAATTAATTCCAACGACCACTATTGGATTTAATGGTAAAATATTTTCTAATTTCACTTTAAAACCAATTAAAAAGATAATCTAATCATATAAATAGATTAGATTAAAAAGGGGTTTTGAATTAAAATACAACATTTTACACTATTCATTAAAAAAATGAACTTTATCGGAACGATACCAAAAATTTACACAAAGCAAATTTTGATGTCCCGATTCTAAAGAAGAGTTATATTTGGTCCAATAGAATTTATAAGATCGATCAAAACTATATTTAATGACGGTTCTCTGTCAAAAGGTGATAAGTGGACCTTTCGTGAAAATTAGGGTATAAATGCCTAAAATTGAACTCTTTCCGTATTTTAAGCCTTTATCTTTTATTGGGTTAATGTAAAAACATTTAAAAACATATATAATCATATTTTAGTTATTTCTATCCATTCCGGCCAGTACAATGGCTACTCGTTAACTAACATTTAAAATAATATTATTTTATTACTTGTGTGCAACGTAAGTTTTCAATGAAACTCATCGTTGCGTACCGAGTACGCTATCGAACGTAGAAACCCCTTTTAATTAAAATTAATATATAATTCGTAAATATTAATAAATATGAAAATTCTTTATTCTTTATTTACCTGGGATGTCACATGCTTCCCCCCTTTTGGGAATTGCGTCCTCGCAATTTTATTCACTTATCAAAATAAGTGGGGGTATTTATCCCTCATAGCATTTTCAGATTCTCACGTTGCCTCTTCAATCACATGGTTTTTCCAAAAAACCTTTACCTAATAAATCACCTTATTCCGTAACACATGCTCCCTGTGGTCAAGAATCTGGACTGGTTGTTCTTCATAAGATAGGTTCTCTTCCAGCTGAACTACCTCTGGACTCAAAACATGAGATGGATCTGGCATATACTTCCTCAACATTGAAACATGAAAAACATTGTGTACCTGAGATAAACTCGGAGGTAAATCCACTCGGTAAGCAACCTATCCAACTTTCTCTAGAATTTCATATGGTCCAATAAAACTTGGACTCAGCTTTCCTTTCTTACCAAATCTCATCACACTTTTCCAAGGAGAAACCTTGAGAAAAACATGATCACCTACCTCGAAAGATAGATCCTTCCTCCGGTTATCCGCATAACTCTTCTTCCTACTATGAGCTGCTCTCATGTGCTTCTGAATCAACTGAACTTTTTCTGCCATCTCTTCTACCAATTCTGGTCCCATTAGCTTCCTTTCACCCACTTCATCCCAAAATACTGGAGTTCGACATCGCTTCCCATATAATGCCTCAAATGGTGCCATCTGTATACTGGAATGAAAACTGTTATTATAAGAAAACTCAACCAAAGAAATATGTTGGTCCCAACTTCCCTGATAATCCATCGAACAAGCTCGTAGCATATCCTCCAAGGTCTGAATTGTTCATTCTGACTGCCCATCTGATTGAGGATGAAAAGCTGTAATAAAATTTAATTCAGTACCCAACGACTTCTGAAGGCCTTTCCAAAAGTTAGATGTGAACCTGGGATCACGATCAGATACAATGGAGAGAGGAACTCCATGTAACCTGACTATCTCTTTAAGATACAAACGGGAAAGTTGATCTAGAGAGAAAGTATCTCGTATAGAAAGGAAATGAGCAGATTTGGTCAAGCGATCAACAATAACCCAGATTTCATTATTACCTCGAGATGTCCTCGGTAATCCCACAACAAAGTCCATGGATATGTTTTCCCATTTCCACTCTGGCACTGGTAAAGGCTGAAGCATCCCTTTCGGTAACTGCCGCTCTGCTTTAACCTGTTGACATGTCAAACACTTCACAGTAAAATCAACAATATCTCTTTTCATTCCATCCCACCAGTAATACTCCCGCAGATCTCTGTACATCTTAGTACTGCCAGGATTAACTGAAAACAGGGAACTATGAGCCTCACATAACAACTCATTCTTCAACTGTGAATCACAAGGCACACATAACCTCTTCCCAAACCTCAAAACACAAACAAAAACTTATCCAAGAACTCATGGAAAATATTATTCATAAGGTCCATGAATACAGCAGGTGCATTAGTTAACCGAAAAGGCATAACTACAAATTCATAGTGGCCATATCTAGTACGGAACACAGTCTTTGGAACGTCTGCTTCTTTTACTTTCAACTGATGGTACCCCGACCTCAAGTCAATCTTCGAAAAATATTGAGCTCCCTAGAGCTGATACCACTTCATTCGATGGCCCAACATCTGCTGAAGTTGTTGCAAAGGATTTTACCACCCCTTTCTTCTTGTTGTCTGGCTGCATTCCCCCAGTTTAGTTCTTCGTTGGACACTCGTTTGCATAATGACTCATTTCATTACACTTAAAACATCTTACCGTTGGCTTTTCATTTCCTGCTTGATCATCTTCCTTACAGTTACGAGCAATATGACCAGACTTACCACACCAAAAGCACTTACCAGACTTGGATAAACATTTGTACAGGATGCATTTTACCACACTTCTCACAGGATGGATATTTGGTTTTCTTACCTCCTTGATTCTTCGATGAATTCTTCCCCTTTGCCTGCCAACTAGACCTCTTATTCTGTTGTTTTTCATAGAACACCTGATCATCGGAAAACTCCATTTCCACCTTCTCCGCACATCGAACAAGTTTTTCATAACTTTTGAACTCACGAGAAGCTAAAGCCCTTCGATACTTTGGCTTTAACCCTGAGTAAAAACGGTTTATTTTACTATCAAGATCTCCTATGAAGTTTGGAGAATACCTTGCCAATCGAGTGAACTTTTCTTCATAAGCAGCCACTGAATCATCCACCTGCCTCAATTCTAGGAACTTTTTTTCCATCCTACGACGAACCACCTTAGGAAAATATTTCTCAAGAAACATACCTTTGAATTCATCCCAGTGAAGATCCTCAATCTCATCATTATCCCTTATATTTTTCACCATCGACCACCACTGATCAGCTTCACCTTCAAAACGGTAAACAGCAAGACTAACCTTTTGATGTTCTGAACACCCCATGACATCAAAAATCTTCTCCAGTTCTTTAATCCACCCTTCAGCTTGCACAGGGTCAGATGATCCTCTGAATGATGGGGGATATTGCCTCATGAAATGTTCCACCACTGACATGTTCCTCTGCGGTTGATCTGGCTGATCTCATGCATGGATACCACCACCATTTATAGCCTGAGTCAATTGTGCCATCACTGCAACAAACTATTCAGTTCCGATTCCGACCATCTCAGGTTGCTGATTTGGAAGGTTATCTTCCTCCTGATGTCGTCCCAACATAGCTTCTTTGTTTCCTCTGCGGAAAACCATTCTAAACACAGAAATATCTTAGGTGAAGCAACATGGTAATCCATAAATGCTATATCATATCAATCATATTATAATTTAACACTTTTCTAACTCCTAAAGTTGTCTAAACTGACCTTTGATACCAACTATAAGGCCCCAGCCTTAAACCTTACTTAATATTGAATTAAATGAATAATTCACGTTGAGGATCTTTTCAGGTTTAGAGTTTTAGAGAATTAGAACATAACTGTTACATCTCAAAATATTACAAAGTAGTCACTTATACTAAGTTTCCATAATAAAAAAAAACTCTTGAAAGAAACATGTCTAGTTCCATGTTTTATATAGCATGACATTCCCTTGATCCCATCCTTGACCTTATTCCACATTAAGTCCTGTGAAAAACATTTCAAAAAAACTTGGGGTGAGCATAAAAAGCTCAGTAAGGGATACACAAAGAATGAAAACTGTTAGTTTTTCAAAAATCAAGTAAACCATGTATACTCTATCAAAGTAATGCCTTCACCTTCATGAAGTAGTAAAAACTCTTCACTGAATAAAGTATCATTACTTACCTTTTTGTAACCAAAGTATTACCATAAAACCCATATAAATAACACATAACATATATAAAGGTAACTTGGGACATAAACATACTTAAGTGGAATAACCATACGGTCGACTTCCACACATATCACTTAATGGAATAGCCATACGGCCAATTTCCATACATACTTAATGGAATAGCCATACAGCCGACTTCCATACACAATGTATTGGAGGTTATAACGTAACCACCCGTCCTGGTATTCACGGCACCACCCGTCATATGGTTTATAACGTAACCACCCATTAAAATGTCCAAGTACCAATATAAAATCATAAAACATAAAACCAATATAAAGGAATGATAACATTTCCACATTTCAATCACAATATATCATAAATATATTGACATAATAGAATCCTTTTTCAAAACCATTTTCAATACCAAAATACATAAAAGAGTATATGGTATTTATTTTATTCTAAAAACATTACGGCTTGTTGAGAAAGCTAAAGACCAAATAATACTCGCGATGGCGGAAAAGGTTTTTGTCGCCGCGTACGTTAAAAGAAACATTCCTTTTTGTTGTTTTGGAAAACGCTTCGTATAAAAAGATTTCTTTTGTATAAAAGTAAAAGTCAAAGGGGGTTTATACACCGTATAAAAGAAAGTTGTGTATAAAACGAAATATGCCTCAATGAAAAGAGATTGAGACGAAGTCCCTTACAAAGATCATTTTTTAAATAAAATAGATCTATTATTTGTATTCACTATAATTACTCATAATGAAAGTACAAATATAAGATAGGACATAATAATATCATGACATAATTTTAAAGTAGGAGATTAACCCAATGAATGGAAATTGGGTTAAGAAGTTCCCTTACCTCGGGTCCGACTTGACTCGATCGTTCTTTAACGTTCTGAATAATAAACATGAGTTAATTTATACTTGATTAAGAACATTTTTAAAGTTCATTATTCCTTTTATATCACTTATTTCCATGTTATAAACATTATGTAACCATTTATGTTAATAATGTTTGTTTTGTCAATATTTGGTTCTTAAGTCGAAAGTTGACTTCTTACAATTACATGTTGTTCGTGTGGTCAAAAGTTCTTTATATCCAGAATGAAATTCCTGATTTGGATATCATATATATCATATATATCCAGCATATACATGTATTTATAATATTACATAATCATTTAGAGGTAAGAAATGAAATGCATCGTTCATGGAGACGGTAAGCCGTACGTACACATGAACGCTACTTTCATTTCTTTGTCATATTAATGGAATTAAAACTAAATGAGAGGTATGTATATTTTAATTCCAGAATTATATTAATCATTTATATATATCATTAATTATATATATCCATTATATACATGTACTTTTAATAGTACATTACATTTGGGGATAATAAATGAAATGCACCGTTCATGGAGACGGTAAGCCGTACGTACGCATGACTGCTACTTTCATTTCTATCTCATACTTTAATGGAAAGAAATAACAATGATATAGAGGTATATTATAATTCCAGTATAACATCATATATAATAACTTTAAATCCATCCTTTATACGTCCCACATATGGCATTAACGAATCACATCACTTTGAGGGGGCGGTAGTCCGCACTTCCTAAAATGAAGATATCGCGTATACCTATAATGGAAGCCATAAAGGTATGTCCAAAATGAAAAATACAGAAGCTTAAAGAAAAAAACTAAACATATTATATATCATATATAAAAATAGTGACATCATAATGGCCACCCTTGAAGGTGTTAAATGAGTATTGAACAATCATCGTTTCGGGAGGCAGAATTTCTCCATCCACGGAAACCGTATGTTCTTTAACCATTTGATGTAGTTGTGTGAGAGTGTACCTCAAATAAATCTTATAACAACATCCTAGTATATTGAAGATACTGGTGTTGTTACAAAAGAAGTAAATAAAAAGAGTTTAGAGGGTTGGAGAAGCAAAATAAACAAATGAACAAGAGAGAATGAATTACCTTTAAAAGTGTATCTCCTTTTGATTTGAGACTAAAAGCGTCCTTTGAAATGATTCTGCCCAAATTGAATCCTCTAGGATGAGGAGAGGGATGTGGAGAGAGTAAATGGGCAGGGTTTGGCTGAGCCAAAGGCTTGAGGAGTGTGTGTAAGGTGGTAGAGGTGGGGGCCTTTTATAAGAGGAGAGGAGGGGCACTTTTGGAAAGTAAAGGAATATTAATTTATTTGAAAATTTGTATCGGTTTTAAAAGGTCCCACATTAATTTAATTCGTGGATAAGGTGATAAGGGTTCTAAATAAACCCATACAATAAGTTTTGGACATGTGTAGTTTATAGATTTTACATTATCTTTCCGTTTTATTTAAATCGTTAAATAATGAGGTCATCGCTGTATCATCATGATGTCATAAATAAATTAATTTATTTAAAGTATAAAAATTATAAAAAAATACTATGATGTATGAAATCTTTTTATCTTTCCAATGAAAATTTATAATCAAAATTTGGACCTGTGTAACCTTACATAAAAATTGTTTTAGTAAAACAACTCATGTTTGTGTCAATTTAATTTTAGCATTAAATAAAAAGTTATTTATGTCATTTCCCAACCAAAGTGTCCCCATGGGGTCCCCAAGTTGTCCCATGGCTTGTATTGGTCGTGCATGACTCACCCAATAGGTGTAGGACAAGTGTCATGGTGTTTTCACATTCTTATAATATCATTTTTACCTTAAATTACACTAATTACCTCTAATCGCGATTAAGAACTTAATAAGTTACTATTCACTAAAAAATTATTATAATCCCATTGAACCACATTTTACATCTTAATGAAAACCATGTATGTCGGATTTTTGAAATTCAAAACACAATGATGGCAAAATTTCATTTAAACGGAAAATCAGTCTTTATAAGTACCACTTAGTGGTTTCACTATTCATCAAAAATTGAAGTTTTTCAGAAAATTACCAAAAATTCACCCTAAGCTATATTTGATATTACGAATTCAAAAATGAAGTCTATTTTACAAAATTAAAAACATATAAGTCACATTAATTAATTTAATAATTAATTCCCACTGTCAGAGCAAATAGCGTGTTTTTATGAAACAATAAGTATCAAAAGATAGACACTAGTTTAAGTCCGATTTCAAAGTGAAATTAATTCCAACGACCACTATTGGATTTAATGGTAAAAATATTTTCTAATTTCACTTTAAAACCAATTAAAAAGATAATCTAATCATATAAATAAATTAGATTAAAAAGAGGTTTTGAATTAAAATACAACATTTTACACTATTCATTAAAAAAATGAACTTTATCGGAACGATACCAAAAATTTACAAAAAGCAAATTTTGATGTCCCGATTCTAAAGAAGAGTTATATTTGGTCCAATAGAATTTATAAGATTGATCAAAACTATATTTAATGACGGTTCTCCGTCAAAAGGTGATAAGTGGACCTTTCGTGAAAATTAGGGTATAAATGCCTAAAATTGAACTCTTTCCGTATTTTAAGCCTTTATCTTTTATTGGGTAAATGTAAAAACATTTAAAAACATATATAATCATATTTTAGTTATTTCTATCCATTCCTGCCAGTACAACGGCTACTCGTTAACTAACATTTAAAATAATATTATTTTATTACTTGTGTGCAACGTAAGTTTTCAAAGAAACTCATCGTTGTGTACCGAGTACGCTATCGAACGTAGAAACCCCTTTTAATTAAAATAAATATTTAATTCGTAAATATTAATAAATATGAAAATTTTTTATTCTTTATTTACCTGGGATGTTACACTGCCAATGTGGTGTTTCTCATTGACATGCACCTCAGTAGCTGAGGAATTTGAGATAAACTAGCCTAGTTCTTGTGAAGAGCTCAAGGGAATGTATTATTTTAATGGAACATGTTGGACTAGTCAACTAAATTTTTTGCGATAGTCAGACAAGAACACCCCCGCCAGGCGGTCGTGTACAAAAATAGGGAATGAGTGACTACTGGACGGTTCTGAGACACCTCTATGACACTTCTGGGCCTTCTAGAGCACTTGTACATGGTTGAAAGATCTATATATTCCCTATATGGTGACTTGACTAAAATATTAGATCTTACCACACCCGTGATGTCCCATATATGCTTGTTTCTTGAGCATGTAGACTCGAATTCCCCAATATTTTGTGGGAAACTCATATTATGATGCATATAATTCCTCAGAAAAGGGTTCTTCCAAGTGTATCACGTTGAAAAATAAAAAAATGAGATCTTCTTCAAATGGGGGTTCTATTTATTGGGTATTTACCCAGGATTCATATGTCGTAGGGAATAAATCAGCATGATTTTGAGCTTGTGTTAAAGCAGAATATGACTTATCTTCTTCTATGTATTCATTCTTCAAATGGATATGTACACCCTTGGGAGGAACATAAAATGTTACCTACATGGATAGAGGAGATTTTATGGTTCTATGTAGCTGTGATCTCAGGGTGTCATGAGCTCAACCAACAATTTTCTGAGTCAGTCAGTTGTCTAACTTCTTCCCACACCTGGTCGAAACCTTCTACCAATCACTATCTACTTATGATTGGGAAATGGTCATGTAGGCAACCTGATTTGAGGAGTTAACTGACACATACTATATGGAATTTATCATTCCTTGAAGGACATACTCGAAGAAGAATATGTACTGGATATTATGACCCAACCTTCTATAGAAACGGAAGTAGTTTGGATGATCAGTGTGGTTGACCTCATCAGGAATCTTGGTTTGTGGAGACTGAGAGGGTTATTTTTCATGGAAGTAATGAAATAACCAGGGACTTATTTATATCAAAAGAAGTATTATTTATTCATTCATTCTTCAAATATCAGGAAACCTTTATTTCTCTATGATTTTTTTGAGGGATATTTTTTAGTTGTCGTTTCTCGATAAGAGGTGATGGGAAGTTTGGGACTTACATAGTTTCTTGGATGGGAACTTCTACTATCATGATAGATCAAGATGGAACTTTAGTTTTTTCCTTTCCTTTTCCCCTATGGTGATTTAATTAATCATGATTTGGATTGGGTTCGTTAAATGACATCTTCCAAACATTGGGTCATATCTATGAACTAACAAAACCCACCTAGATACTTTATTGGGATCAGAGTTGTCTGCAACTCATCACAAATATTTTCAAAATAGAGTTCCATTAGTCAATCCTATGAGATATGGATATTGAGTGAATAGGTTAAACCTTTCCATTTGTCGCCTCCTATTGATCTTGAGGGCCCATCATCAGACCAATTAGGGATATAGAGTGTGTGATATGTTTTTTCAGGTAACCATCACTATCAACAGTGGAAAAAGGTAAGATTTTTAAAATTTGGTGGAGGTAAAGAGTCATTCACCCACATGGGATATGGCTTTGTCTCAGGATGCATGGGCGTGCATTTCCCTTATATAGATTCTATTCATGTAACAAGGGATTAGATTACTTTAAGAAACATTGGAGCACTATTTTCTAAGTCACCTACCATATATAGAGAACATGTGGGGATTGATGAGATAGACGAACATTTATCACTTGATTATTCTCAATTCATACTAAGACCGAATGATTAACCTCATGAGGGATATCTTGTTTCCACAATAGAGTGAAGACACAATCATTTTTTGACTTCCTCATTTATATAGACTGAAATTCTAGATGTAATGCCATTCTAATGCTTGGATTATACTCTTACAAAGGGATCATCTCTTATATAAGGTTGAATATTTTCCTCATCCTAAAGATGATAACAAGTAATAATACTTTCCCTGAGAATCTCCTTGTTGAGTTGTTTGATAGTATGTATTTAATTCTCATATTGTCACATTTTTTCCTCTATGGAAGGATTTTAAGTTCTTGTGGGAGGTGATTGAGACGTGGATATAGCTTTTCAATATTTTATGGTAGTGTTACACCATTGAGGTGGAAGCTTGATATTAAGAGGATCCATATTTTGGATCTTTATTTGGTTATAGGTGCATGAAGCCTTGGATGGTGCATCTGAATCACCCTCTTATCAGGGTATATTTTCCTTATTGTGGCCCTATACATTGGATTCTAGATCCTCAATATCTATCATGTTGACGGTGATGAAATTTATAAAGGTGTATTGGGAAAATGTGGTTTTCCCGTTACATTCCATGAAACAAGATAATTCTGAACTTCCTTATCTAGGTTTTTTCTTCAAACCCTTGGTAATATTAGGACGTTTCGGATTGAAAACCCCTGCAGCATCTAACTGATTTTCTATACACTCCTAACATCATGGTCCATGAATAGCGGCCTTAAGGGAGTTACCGATCATGATTTTTGAGAGGGACATAAATAGAAGAGTATTGTCTTGTAGTGGGAGGAATTGATGGGATACAAACCATTGATATTTACCTCCCAATATAGAGAAGACAGATTCCATATAGGGTGATAATGATAATGAAAATCCCCCCAAACATGTAGATTGGGGGTTATTTGGGGCCTCAATTAGAATTTAGTGATATTTTTATTGAGTACCTAATTATTTTAATTTGGGATTTGTTGAATCCCAAGATAGATCTTGAGATATAAATACCCGCATACCAGTAGGCTGGGGTTGATCTGGAATCACCATTGATTTCATCACGACCCTTGTAGAGGAAGATGAACTTGGTGATGGCGATTGAGATATACAACCTCTTCTTCCAGTTGTAATTTTTTATCTTTAAGAACATTGACACATTAAACAATATTCCTTATATGTAAATTAGTAATATTATAAAATGGACTTTAAATTAAAACATTATGTCACAAAGTTATCCATTATCATCACAACATGAGCAAGATTTATTAGAATAATAATAAAAAAAAGAACCACTAAAACATATACCATTTATATTTCCTTCACAAAGAGGTATCTCATACTACACTATAAGATTCTTATTCATATATCATTACATTCTATTCATTCAATTCTTATATGTTTTGGAAAAAAACTCCAGGTTACAATCCCCAAGGCTAACGTATGTTTCCCTAATATGAGGTATCTCACTCATTTCAGAAAAATCTTCAAATCAAGAAGAATCTCTTGGGTATTTAGAGGTGACTTAAACACTAATACTAATTCTAACTCCCCAAAACAGATTGAACACTAATTGGGGGAAAAATATGTGTTTTACTTTTTATGAATTATTTTTTTTGAATTTGGCCACCTGAACATGTTAATTTTCTTTATCCACTCAATGATATCTCACAATATCACTTCATATGCATAAATATTATGATATAGTGCTACAAAAGGTATTTAAAATGTTTGGTACAAGTACCTACTCCTTTCCATGTTGTTTAGTACCCCCAAAAAATATTCTCCACTATATAAGAAGGTTATTACAGTGAATAAGGTTGCAATATGTTATTCACCTCAGTAGTCAATACCCCAATTGATCTAAGTTCGACACCCCAACCACCAAATCTTATGCCTTGGATGGTTAGACACCCCAACCGTATTATCCTCTACTTATTCTATTCATATTAAACACCCTAACCTCAAGAAACATTAGTAAATCATTAGAAACCACATTCACAAGCTCCATCTTCTAAATTTTGATGATCCACAAATAGAAAGATTGTTGTTTTCCTCATGTTGATTCTGTAAAAAATTAAATAGATCATCATCCATGAGTATACTAAATCTATTTTAAATGTGTACAACATTATGATCATTAAAATCCTCATAAAGTAATATTGTTGGTCTAGAAACATTTTCACTCTAGATATTTAATGATGCAGTTCTTCTCACATTACTTAATTCTTAGACCTAAATGTATTCTATTAATAGTATATTGTGGCATTAGTCTCTTAAATTTTTGATATCTAGTTAATGACCAAATGTTACTCTTTCAGATGCTCAGGAAATAATACTTAATAAACCATATGATGTCTCAACATCAATTATTGTGTTCATTTGATGAAAATTATTACTTCAATATTATTCTATACAATATTAAACATCCAAATATCTAAATAATCCTTCTTTGGAATCTGAAGTCAAATACATCTTGCAATAATGAATATTACATGGACTTATAAATAATGTTATGTTGAAATTATTTCTTTCCAATTGAATACACTTTAAATAGTATGATAAATAGATATTATGTACATCAAATGATCATATCATAGCATATATGAAAATTCACATACTATTGGTTAACTCTCATGATGATTAGAAAAATGTTGTCTGCATCGTATAGATCTTCACTTTTATATTCATATTATATTATTAAAAAATATTATAAAATGATCCTATGCTAATAAAATGATCATAGAATAGCATATATGATAATCCATATACTATTGGACAACTCCCAAGATTCGTAGCAAACTAATGCATGAATTTTATCGCATTTCACTTTTCTATTCACTGTATATTATTCAAACAGCAAGCTATATTGTTCCTATTGTCATGAAATTATCATAGCATAGAATATATGATAAGTCACATATTTTTAGACCTCTTATTTTATGATTAGAAAACTTATGGTTCAAAATTCATTCAATTTTTTTTCAATTATGAAGAACTCTCATTATTCAATTACAACAATGTGTAATTCTCATAGAACATCACTTTTATAGCATTTATCATAGAACATCACCACTTAGAATTGAATTTTTTTAAGAATTGAACTTATCCTAGAATAGTAATTCTAAGATCATAGAAATTCACATAGAATATCACTTTATCATAACATATCCCAAAACACAGCACTTCACTTATCATATCACTTTATTATAACAATTCAGTTAGTAATGTAATTCACTTAGCATAGAACTTCACATTTCATAACACTTTAGCCTATCAATTATCCTGTAATATAAATTTGCTTATCATAAAAATTCACATAACATAGAACTTTAGAATAACAATTCTCAAAGAATATAACTTTAACATAATAATTTTCTTATCATGGAACATAGAATAGAAATTCACTTAGTATAGAAATTCTGCATAGAAATTCACTTAGCATCACAATTCACTTATCATGTCACTTTTCAAATATCACTTCACATAAAATTTTAGTCTTTTCAGAAAGATAATATTTATTTTTATAACACAAATAGTGAAAAATAAGATCTTCATTACCTGATAAACACTTCTCTTAGATTATTGATTTCAATTAGCAATAGTTATCCTTTCATTTGTAAGAAATTAATATGAAATTAATGCAACATAATCACATAAAATATTGTTAATTTCTCAATGGTTTTGATGCCGAAAATACATTGACACTATCATGAAATGAAATCACCTCCACATACTTCTTGTACCATGTGGAATTCTTAAAAAATCCTCTTACCTGTATGCTGATGTTTTCATAATTTTTCTTCAAAATTCCGTTTGGAAATTTTTATGGCATCAAACTGCATGTTCTCTTTATTTCTATAGCATGAATTGTATAGAATTATCATATAGTAATATTCTAAACTATAAATTCCATATATATAATTTCTTAATTATTCTAATTCACATTGTAACGTCCATAACCCAATGTAAACTAAACCAGTGAGCCATGCCAGGTGGCAATATGACCTCAAGCATGCCTCCCTACACACGATAGGTCACTAACTATCAAGGATTATCTAATAAATGGCATGGGGGATATTATAACCTCTTTACCAGAGTATGTAACAATAGATGACATGCTAAATAAAGGTAGAAATAATAAATAAACCAAAAACATACATTACCAACCATTTCCCAGACTAGGTACAACCACAAAGAATAATAAATATTCCATGTCATGCTAATAGTTCATAAAGATAAAGAAAACCAAAAATAAAGACCAATAGTTGAATCCAAAAAATGGGTCTAGTCATCAAGTCCATATCCTTAACCATGCACATACTAATCCCAAATCAACTCCCTAGCATGGGGCCTTTTCATTTGCCATGACCCGAAACCAGGAAATCTTCTTGGGTAAATAATGGTGGAATGAGAAGGGTGTTAGTACAACTCATTAGTCCACTTCTAATGGTGTATCCAAAATATCCAGTCTAAAAAGATATTGAATGAAATTAAAAAAATGATAAGGTAAACATATGAATACATGGGTTCCATTAGAAAACTATAATCAATTTAAACATTTTTATTATTTATTCATCTTCATCACTTTTTGCATGGGTAAATAATTTACATCATCTAGACTTCATCCCATTTCAAAAAAATTCCATGTATAAGGGAATAAGTTAAGTTACCTATATCACAAGGGATAAAATTTTTGTGAACAATTCAATCACACTTACCTTGGGGCCTCAATCCAAGAATTCTCATCATATACTTCCATAAGAGGCCAAGAGATTTAGTCTGACTCCCTAACACGTGTACTCATGGGGTGGTATTTAGAGCCTTAGTCCAACCCAACCCATGGGTGGAGCCTTAATCCATTATCCCACACCACCAATCCATGTTTACGTGAATATATATTCATTTACCATATAAACCATATTAAAAACCATACACAACCAATACACATATCACTTAAAATTAACATTTCATACAACATCTGAATCATCACTAATCATTAACCCATTAGCACATTTATCATTTTTTATCATATCCCAATAAATCCATTTCAATTTTTATCCCTTAACCGATTTATCATGATCAAAATTATTTATTCATTAACTCAATTATCATATTCATCAATTCCCATGCGTTAACCCATTTCACATACTCATCAATTCATTTAACCCTTTCTCATATCATGATAAACAATCCCTTATGGCATTTAAAACAAATAGACACAACTATAATATTGTATCTTTATAATAAAAACCAAAATTTCTATATATTTTTCATGGGATCTATTTCAACAAAAATTCACTCTATACTTAACATTGTAATTTTTCATGTTTGGGACTATTGAAACACCTAATGGGAGGCCCTAAATAAGTCTAATCAGTATCATTACATCCCATGTGGGTAATGATAGTTTCAATTCATCATTTAGAAAACCATTTTAGAAAATCTCACTAAATTCATCAAATTAATAATAATACAGAACCAATAACACAGCCAAACATTCACAAATCAATGAAAACACCATGGGAAATAACATAGAAACAACTGACCTCAAATCAGTAGATGAATTCTCGCTTAACCTTAGACTCAGATCTGATTTCATGTCCCTTTTAGAATCCCCAACATATGATCTACTAGAAGAAGTTGTTTTTAGATATTTAAGAGAAAAATAATAAATCCATAAACCATATTTTGAAAAAGATAATCAATAATAGTACTGAACTTGCCTAGAGATTTGATTTTTCACCAATGACAATCCAAATATCCTAGAATCTATGGGGGTTAATCATCAGGAGGAATAATGAATTCTGGGTGGTCACCAGGGCTAGAGGAATATGAATGAGGAATAAAAGAAGGTGATGAAGTTAAAATCTATTGGGGTAAATGGAAAATTCTCACTTTTTAACAGGGTACATGGATGAGATGCACGATTTTCTAAATCATGCACTAACTGTGCGCCGACCTCTATTTGAGAGGGTTGTAGTCGTGCGATTAGATAGGGATACCACATGGTTTAATAAATTATGATTCAACCATTATAAATTTCATCTTTTCAAGTCTTCATAGTTATTATTTCCATCATGCAGGGTTTACAAAAACCTTTCCCCAACTATGTGACATGTACATAATGTCCTGATTCCCCTTTATTTGGTTTCCCAAACCCCTAGAACACCCTTAAGAATCCTTATACTTATGGTAAAAAATTAATTATCCAAAATAAATGGATTAAAACCATTTTTTTGAAAATAAAATACCTCCATGAATCTTGGGATTGTACACATATCACATGAATATAGTATAGTGACCCAAGACTTTTATATATAACATTACATGATTTTAATCATAATTATACAACAAAGTACATGCCAAGGATCATTATCTCTGGTGTCTTTGAAGACTAGGTATACAAAACATAAAACATGGGGCTAAAAAACTTTTCTATATTTAATCTGCATAAATAGATCCTAAATTCCTTTGAGCGCTTACATCTGCATAGGGTACCCTAAGGAACACATGAACAAAGGTATGAGTTAAAAATCCTTGTAAGGGAATGAACATAAGGATACATCTTAAGCACATGTGTTAGGAGTCATGACATAATTATAACAAAGCATGTAACATGTGAAATCATATCATATAGGCATGGGATCATATAACCATGGATTCATCTAAATGTTGCATAATCATAAGACATTTTGTTAGTAATGGTCAAGGCAAACCGCCAATCCCGTTTCCCATTTTAATATAGGTTAAGGCTAACCGCCAATCCAATTCCACATCACATCTCATGAGAATTAACATTACCCAATGCATTGAAGCACTATCCGAGCATACCCATATCAATATTTTTGTGTGTATTATTGCCACAAAAATAATCCCTCACATAAATAATCATACACAATCAATAGTTCATAAGCATAAGGATACCCATGGAAAGAATTGAGTACCACAATCATGAAATAAATCATAATGAATGAGCGTATCATGAAAGTGTCCAGGAAATAAAGGGATTAAAACATAAATAGACGTTCACAAGGTAAAATAATCTTATAACATGGTAGGTGTTTCCAAATAGAAGTTAAAACATATAATAAATGTATTTGAGAAACATCAACATTAAAACTTTTTTTTCGGTTTTAAGGAAAATACTATAGGGATTTTAAAATAGAAAAGGGGATAATATTTTATATAAAACCAGAATAGAACTAAAAATGTTTTCATAATAAAAATACAGATTTTATAAAGATAATTTTGTCTTAAAATAGATGATATAGTGCACTTGAAATTGGGTCAAAATTCAGGAAGTTCCCTTAAAACTGTTTTTCTGGTTGGAAAGTTCTAAGGAAGGAATCTTTTAAAACATGTATATCCCCTAAAGAGAGTGATGAAATGATACTCCTAAAGATTTTGGTACAAAGAAAGATTATTTTTAATATTCACAGAAAACAGATAAGAAAACTCCATTTTGATAAAGACAAGGAAACCTGAAAGAACAAAGGAGGTTCAAGTAGAATTTGTTATAGATTATCGTCATGGTGTCGGGTGCACGTAAGAGGGCTTGAAGAGAGAGAGAGAGAGAGAGGGGGATTATCACCAATTATAAAACATTAAGGATGTATGGGGGAGGTGTGAAAATATACCATGTCATTAGGGATTACAGATAAAATGGCATATCATAGAGGACAACCATGATTTGAGAGAAAAATGGAGAGGATCCCTTACCTTAAATCTATTGGTGTTCTACACTTGTTATTAAAGACCTAAATAAACAAATAAGTATTATTAATTAAAAATTCCACAACCCCATATATAATTAATTGGTTTAGTATAATCATTTTATGTTCATTCATAACTGTTTTGATTGGTTATGAGGTTCAATTTTACTGTTCGGGCTTATTTGTTTACTTGATTTTAATGACTAGTTCACTTATATTTATGTTTGGATAAACATGTAAGATGAATGTGGTTGTACATAATTTATGATATAATATATTAGTAAACATACAAGAAATTAAATGGATTTAAATTTAATTTGGTTACTTAGAGTGAAGTCGAACTATTATATAAAACCAAAGTGACAACCATTTTTGTTAATTAGTGGGTTTGATTTCAAAGAACATGTTTCAATTTATAACTTAAAACCATTGGTACAAAATGATTACAGAATCAAAATAGAATATATTACATATAAAAAATCAAGTTCCACCATAACAGAAAGGGTTTCATTTCCAAATTTAATGATGATAATAGAAATTGAGAGTTGTTGTCTTTGAATGTGCTAAATTAGCACTTCTCAAACGATGCTTCCATTCCTTTCAAATAATAGGTGGGGAAAAGAGGGAAGGTATTGAAATATCCCATTACCATAAAAAAATTATAGGACATGTATGTTACTAGAGTTAACATACTACTTTAGTGAAAGGTCGTGTGGAAAAACACAAACAAAAGAAATTAAAAGAAAAGAAGGAACTGGAAAGAGGAATTTACCTCTAGAAACATCTTCCTTTGAGAACCTCTTAAGGGGAGAGTTTTTGGTATTTTGAAGAGGATAGGGAATTTTGGATGTGGTGGAGGATATTGGCGAGATATTTGGGCTGAATATTGGCTAGGAACAAGGCTTTAGAGGATTGAATAGAAGATGTAAGAATCGGTGGTATTTATAGTGGAGGGGAGGAGGGCTTTCATTTTTTAATCATTAGTTTATTATATCTTCACAAGACTAGGAATAGTAAGTATTACATGACCAAGAACATTAATAAATTCATGTGAATTTTAACCAATTGGGCTTAAATCATCATATGATAATCAATGACTCAATTAATCTATTATTTAGCATTTATTGTGAATTATCGGATTTTACTATTCATCAAAAATTTCATGTATTTCAAAAAAATCCCAAAAAATCACCCTAACCATTTTTCGACATGTATAATCCCAAAATGAAATCAATTTTTCCAAAAAAATCAAAATATTATTACATTAATATTTAATTAAAATCCTAATTTATTATTAAAACTCAGTTTTAAAACATTCATGTACTTAATCTTAAATATAGGTACATCATAATTTCACTTGAATGTTATTTTAATACTATCATAGGTACAGTTAATATTCATTATAGTATATCACTATTCATAGGGGTATGTTACTATTCAAAAGGGTAGACTACTAGTCACTAAAAATTTAATTTTTCTTATCAGACTCCAAATAACATACTGGTCACAACTATGCATGTCACATTTTCAGAATTCCAAACACATAAGTGACAAAACTATGTTTAAAGGTCACCTCTCACTTATTAGTTCCTTATGTTGCGTTTTGATTGGATTTTATGAGATACATATGGGAAGGGAATTTATATTGAAAAACATTGGGTCGTTACATTCCTCCCCCATTATGAAATTTCTCCCTCGAAATTTTGTTTTTCATTATAAGCCATAAATAGGTGAGAGAACTTCTCCTTCATTACCTCCTCTGGATCCCAAGTAGCTTATTAATACTTTTGGTTCCCCCAAAACCCTTTGACAAGGTGGGTTTCCTTGTTATGTAGAACCTTATCTTTTTGGTCCAAAATATTTACTGGATGCTCCTCATAAGAGAGATCATCTTCTAGCTGCACTACCTTTATGTTCAGTACATTCGAGGGATTAGGTATGTACATCCTCAAGAGTGATACGAGAAACACATCATGAAATCGAGCCGTATTTAGTGGAATTGCAAGATGATAGGCCCCAAATCCTATGCGGTCAAGGATCTCAAATGGGCCAATGTACCTTGGGCTTAGCTTATCTTTCTTCCCAAATCGCATGAATATCTTCCCTGATGATATTTGAAGGAAGAATTTATCTCCATCTTCAAACTCCAAGTCTCTTCGACAGTTGTTAGCGTAACTCTTTTGTTAGATCTGATCAGCTTTGATGTTTTTCTGGATGACTTGAAACTTCTCCGACATATCTTGCATAAGATCAAGTCCAAGTAACATTCACTCTCCAACTTCATCCCAATAGGTTGGAGTACTACATTGATTTCCATACAGATCATTATACGGAGCCATCTGAATACTCAAGTGGAAGCTATATTTGTATGAGAACTCAACCAATGGGAGATGATGATCCCATCCACCTTTGTATTCTAGAGAGCAGGTTCTTACCATATCTTCAAGAGTATGAATAGTTTTTTCAGATTTTACATCAATTTGGGGATGATAGGTCATGTTGAAATTTAATTTATTACTCAAATCATGTTGAAGACTCCTCCAGAATTTAGATGTGAACCTTGGATCATGATCAGAGACAATTGAGAGTTGAACACTATGTAGTCTCACCACATCCATCTCATATATATTTTTAAGTTGTTCAAGTGAGAGGTCTTCTCGAATAGTGATAAAATTGGATGTCTTGGTGTTTCAGTCAACCACAAACCGTATCACATTATTTCCCCTTGATGTCTTCAGGTGACCCGTGACAAAGTCTATTGTGATATTCTCCCATTAACACATGGGTATAAGTAATGGTTTCTTCTTACCTTTGGACTGTTGTTGGTCTACTTTAACTTGCTGACATACAAATGACCTTGATATATATTCCGCAATATCCTTATTCATGTAATCCCACCAGAAGTGTTCTCGGAGATCACAATATATCTTGCTACTCCCAGGATGGATAGAGAATGAAGAGCTATGTGCATTATCTAATAGATCCTTCATTATCCCAAGTGATGTAGGCACAAATGGCTGAATTCCAAACCAAATCACACCATCATCATTGATATGGAACTCCTATATCTTCCCTTTATATGCTTCATTCACCCTCTATTGTAACTTCATATCATCCCTTTGTTCTTCCTTAATATTCTCTTTAATGGATAGTTGCACAATCATTCAGCTAATGTAGGATTTATCCCATGACCTTATGATTTCTAAATCCATCGTTTTCATATCCATGAAGATGGGGTCTTTCTCAACCAATAACAAGGATATAGTAGTACGTTCTTTTCTTCTTAGAGAATCAGCTACCTTGTTCTCCTTTCCAAGATGACAGTGAATTGAGCAATCTTAATCCTTGATTAGGTCTAACCATATCCTTTGATGCATGTTGATCTCATTTTGTGTAAATATATACTTTAGGCTCTTGTGGTCGGTGTATATGTCACACTTCTCACTGTAAAAGTAGTGCTGCTAGATCATCTAGGAAAAAATGATAGCTTCCAGCTCTAGATCATGCATCGGGTAGTTCTGCTCATGGATATTCAACTTCCATGAGGAATATGCTATCAAATTATCATTTTTCATGAGTACACAACCCAATACTTTCTTTAAAGAATCATTGTATGTCACAAAACATTCTCCACTTTTCAGTAATGTGATTATAGGTGCAGTGATCAGCTATATCTTTAGCTCCTTGAAGCATACCGCACATTCTTTCATCTAGACAATCTTTACACCCTTCCGTGTCATCTTGGTCATTGGGTTTGAAAATCGTGAAAATTTCTTCACAAATTGTCAATAAAACCTAGCTAGACCCAAAAAGATACAGATCTCCGTTACGAAAGTTAGCAAGAGCCACTCTTCAATTGCCTTAGTCTTGGAAGGGTCTATAGATATCCCTTTTGTTGGTGATACCATTCCCCAATAATGATACTTCCCCCATCCAGAAATGACATATACTATACTTCTCATACAACTTCTCCCTTGGCAAAGTATTTAACATAGTATTCAAATTCTCCTCATGTTCCTCCTTGCTCTAGGAGTATATCAGAACACCGTCAATAAATACTACAAATTTTTTTTCAAGGTAATCTCTAAAGAATCTATTCATTAAATCCTTGAAAATTGTTGGAGAATTAGTGATTCTGAAGGGAATCACTTTGAAATCATAGTGTCCATACCTCGTTCGAATGGAAGTCTGGGGAATATCTTTCTTCCTCACCTTTAATTGATGATATCCAGACCAATGGTCCACCTTAGTGAAATAATTATCCCCACAAAGCTGATCGAACAAGTCATCTATTCATGGTAGGGGATACTTGTTCTTTATTGTGATTTTATTATGCTCATGATAATCAATGCAGAGGCGCATTGATCTGTCCTTTGTCTTGGTGAAGAGGACTTGAACACCCCAACTTGAGGCACTCGAGCATATAAAACCCTTTTCCATATTCTCCTGTGACTTTTTTTTCATTCATAACTATTGTTTCCATTCTGTAAGGTGTCTTTGATATAGGCAAAGATAAACAAATATGTTCAATTGAGAACTCATCCTCTCAGTTATTGTGAAGACTAGGAAACTATTCTGGGAATACATCAGCGTAATCCCTTAAAATGGGTATGTCTTCAAGAATTATTCTCGCCTTTTTCTAAATATTTTGAGCCAGAAATTCTTGCTCATAAGGGAAAAATATCTACATTTGAGATAAATATTATAAAGGAGGCTCATTTTCTTCCTTACACCTGTAAAGAATTAGTGGATGCTTCAGGATGTGAAGAGTAATCTCACTTTCCCCACAATTGATATTGTCCTTGTAGAAAGATAGCCAATATCTGCCCTAGATAGCGTCAAACTCCACTAAAGTAAGTATGAAGAGATTTTCTAGGAGGTTCAGTCTAAAACAATTAACCGAGGAGGAGTTATAAACCATGGACACAATGATTTCTCAATTCATTGTTCTCAGAGATAACGTTTCCACCAAATTTTGAGGTTGTTTTTGAATAGCTCTACTAAAATTGCAAGATATGAATCTATGCATAGAACCAAAATCAAATAGTTTGTTCGTAATTATGGAATAAATAACAAGAATACCCATCACCACATCATTGTATGACTCTATATCAGTAGTAGTGATTTTATAATCCCTTCCGTGTTGCCTTGGAGGTTGTTGTTGATTTCTTCCAACGACCCTCAACAAAGGGAAATTATTCACATAATGCTCATCCTCCTTATAGTTGTAACAGTGCACTGTTTGCTGAGTGTTGATAGGAACATTTCTTTCTTCTTCAACATTAGTGGGATTTTTTATATCCCTTCGGCAGTTCTTGGCCAGATGACAAAACATTCCACATTTGAATCAATTTTTTGTTCCCATCAAAGAATTACCAACAAGTTTCTTCCCAAAATTTTTATAATGGGTAATGTTGGGCTTCTTTCCAGCATGGTATTTGTTTGATGAACTTCCCATGTTGTTCTCCATTTTTCTATTATGGTCATTGGGACCACAAGACCAGTGAGAGTCTTTAATCTCAATTTCAACCTTGATGGCACAATGAAATATATACTTATAACTGTTGAAGTCTCTAATTTCCAATGCTTTTCGTAAAATCGGATTTAGTCCGCTAAAGAAGTGATCCACATTGCTTTCTATGTTCATGACAAAGCTAGAGGCATACCTTGAAATAATTTTAACGTTTTCCTCATACACCCCGATGAACACATATTTCTTCTACTTGATTCTGAGGAACTCTCTTTCCATCTAGAGACAAAGGGTTCATGGAAACATCCTCTTGAATTCCTCCCAATCCATGGAATCAATTTCCTCTTGGGACTTTGTATTCATGGTCAGTTTCCACCACTGATCAGCTTCCCCATCAAAACGATATACTTCCATTACAACCTTCTCTTATTATGAGCATTGGAGGATTGAGAATATCTTTTCAATGGAGTAAATCTATTGTTCCACGAGGAAGGGATGAGAAGATCCACTAAACATAGGAGGCCTTTTCTGGATGAAGAATTCTACGAAAACTTTTTTCTTTCCTTAGAGGAGGAGGGTATTTCACATGATTCAAGTTATTATTCATAACTCGAACCAGCTGAGCAAGTACTTTCATGACATTTTTATCACCCTCTCTCGTCATATCAGCATATCCTTAGGGAAATGTTCATATTTCCTGTCACATTGGTTGATGGAGCATGTTATTATATTTCACTCCATTAACTAAGAAAAATAATATACAACTAGAGGTCCTGAAAACTTAGATATTGATTATAAAAAGGGAAAAATTTAATATAAATGGATAAAATTATAAATAAGAGGTAAATCATAACATGTGATTCCTTAGGTTTAAATATAGGTTATCCTTGATCTATTTATTGACTTATATTATTGTGAGATTTTTTTGTCCCTTAATAATTGTTTGTACTAAGTTCATGAAACTACAAAATCTTTTCCCCAGGAGTTTTGTTACCATAAGTGAATCAAGGCCCACTGTCATGTAACAGGATACCTTGGGTTAAGCCCGAAACACGTTGTCAAAGTTTTCACTCATATGTACATATGTGCCAGAGTCTCCACTACCTGATCGTATCCAGACAGGGATTTATTTTCTTGATAAACTACTTACTCTATAATTACCAAAATTTAGGGATGTTTTATTATACTTCATCTCATCCTAAAGGTTATCACTAAGGTTGTTTATTACTAATATACAAAAATAATTATACCATCCTCTGATACCGACTCTAGAGACCCAATAATTTTATATATAATATTACATGGTTATAAGCATAATTATACATCAGAGTAGAATCCAAGAATCATTATGTCTAATGTCTTATAAGACTCGGTGCATAAAACATAAAACATGTGGCTAAAATAAGTTTCTTTATTTAATCACCATAAAGATCTCCTTACTTCCGTTGAGCCTTTACATATACATAGGTTAACCTAGGGAACACATGAATACATGGATGAGATAAAATGCCCACTAAGGGAATGAACATAAGGATACATATTTATCACATGAGTTAAGAGGCATGACATAATGATAACAAAGAATGGAACACATGAAATCATATCATATAAGGATGGGATCATATAAACATGGAATCATATAAATGTGACAGAATCATAAGTCATTTCGTTTGTATAGGCCAAGGCTAACTGCCAATCCTGTTTTTCTATTTTAGTACGGGTCAAGGCTAACCGCCAATCCCGTTTCAAATCGAATCTCATGAGACATAACTTTACCTAATGAATTAGAGTGATATCTTAGCACACCCATCTCAACATTTTCATTAGTATTTTTCCACATAAATAATATTTTCACATAAATAATCATACATAATCAACCATTCATAAACATAAGGATACCCAGGGAAAGAGTCGGGTACCACAATCATGACATAAAGCATAACCAATGAGCGTATCATGAAATGTTCCATAAACTAACGGTATTAGAACACACATAGTCGTTCATAAGGTACAATAGTCATATAACATGGTAGGTGGTTTCAAATAAAAGTGACAACATATAAGAAATGTATTTTAGAATCCTTAACATTAAAACATTTTTGTGTGGGTTTAAGGAAAATATTATAGAGCATTTAAAATAGAAAAGAAGACAATATTTTCTATAAAACTATATTTTAACCAAGAAGGTTTTCATAATAAAAAAGTTGATTTTATAAATACAATGGTGTCTTAAAATAGTGGCTTTAGTGCACTTGAAACAGCGTAAAAATTTGGGAGGTTCCCTTCAAACTGGTTTTCTTATCAGAAAGTTCTAAAGAGGGAATCTTTTAATAACAGGTATATCCCAGAAAGAGAGTGATGATAGTGTCATAATAAAAAAAATAAAACTAAACATAAATTAGAATATGCACAAAATAAGATAATATAACTACATTTTGATAAAGATAAGGAATCCCGAAAGAACAAATGAGGTTCGAGTAGATTTTGTTACAGATAATCGGCATGGTGTCGGGTGCACGTAAGAGGGCTTGTTGAGAGAGAGAAGGGGTTTCTCATCAATTATAAAACATGAGGGAAGTATTTTGGAGGTGAAAAAACATAACACATCATTATTAATTACACATAAAATGGAATATCATAGAGGACATTCTTGATTTAAGAGTGAAATTGAGAGGATCCTTTACCTTAAATCCGTTGGGGTTCTCCACTTATTATTAATGACCTGAATAAAAAAATTAGGTTTATTAATTATTAGTTTCATAAACCATTATTTATGTAATTGTTTTTGTATAATCATTTTACTTTCATTCATAACCATTTTTATTGGTTTTGCTGTTCAATTTCCTTGTTCGGGCATGTTTGTTTACTTGATTTTAATGACCGGTACACTTGTATTTATGTATGGATAAAAATTTAAGATGAAATTGGTTGTCTAAAATTGAAGTTATATTATATTAGCTAACATTCAGGAGATTAAATTGTTTTTAGTTTCATTTGGTTACTTAGAGCGAAGTCGAACTGTTATATAAAACCAAAGTGACAACCGTTTTTGTTAATTGGTGGGTTTGATTACAATGAACATGTTTTGATATATAAATTAATACCTTTTATAAAAAAAGATTACAGAATCAAATTAAGAAATATTAAATATATATAATTTGGTTCAACCATTACAAAAATGGTTTCATGACCAAATTTAATGATGATAATAGAAATTGATAAACTGTTGTCCTTGAATGTGCTAAATTAGCACATCTCAAACGGTGCATTCATTCCTTTCAAATAAAAGGTGAGGAAATTAGAGAAGATAATTAAATATCCCATTATCATAAAATAATTATAGTACATGTATGTTACTGGAGTAGTCATACTATTTCGGTGAAGGGAGGTGAGGAAAGAAACAAAAATAAAGGAACATAAATGAAAAGAAGGAATTGGAAAGAGGAATTTACCTCTTGAAACATCCTCATTTGAGAACCTCTTAAGGGGAGAGGTTTTGGTATTTTGAATAGGCTGAGGGATATTGGTCATGGGGGAGGATCATGGGGAGAGATTTGGGCATATTATTTTTTAGGAACAAGGTTTTAGATGAGTGAAGAGAAGAGGTAAGAATGGGTGGTATTTATAGTGGAGGGGAGGAGGGTTTTCATATTTTATAATCATTAGTTTATTATTTCTTCACAAGACAAGGAATAATAGGTATTACATGAACAAGAACAGTATTAAATGAATGTGAATTCTAAATAATTTGGATTACATCATCATATCATCATCAATGACTCAATTAATTCATTATTTAGCATTTATTGTGAATTATCGGATTTTACTATTCATAAACAATTCTTGAATTTCAGAAAAACCCAAAAATTCACCCTAACAATTTTTCGAAGTGTAGAATCCAAAAATGTAGTCCATTTTCAAAAATAATTTTCTAAATATTATTAATTTAATATTAAATTAAAATGATAATTTATTATTAAAACCTAGTTTTAAAACATTCATTTACTTATTCTAAAATACAGGTACATCATAATTTCACTTGAATATTATTTTAATAATATCATAGGTAATGTTAATATTCATTAGGGTATATAACTATTCATAAGGGTATATTACTATTCGTAAGGGTAGGTAACTGTTCCCCAAAAATTAAATTTTTTTATCGGACTTCAAATGAATTACTGGTCACTATCGTGTTTGTGAGATTTTCGAAATTCCAAACACATAAGTGACAAACCTATGTTTAAAGGTCACATAGCACTTAGTAGTTCATTATGTTGTGTTTTAATTGGATTTATGATAGAATTATAAGAAGGTAATTTCCATTTATACACATTGGATCATTACATATAGCATAACATATATGTCAAATAGCATATTGTGGATTCACTTTATTGATGATTAACATACTATGCATGTGATTATCAATTATGTTATATAATGTTTTTTTATTTTCAGCTGATTTCACCTCAAAATAGTATGATAAATTGTTTCAATACACATCACATGAATATAGCATAGCATATATTGAAAATTTCATACTATTGTCACACTTTATTGATTTTTAGAATACTAAGCATGATCTCCTTAATTATATTATATAAACCTTCTTTTCTTTTCCTATAAATGTACCAGTAATATTATGTTAAATCTATTTTACAATCATCAAATGATCATTGTAGAGTATATATGTCTTAAATCATACTGTTGGTAAAAAAATTTGATACTCTATGAAATATTGTATTTTTATCTGTAATCAAAACCATCACTTTCATGGTAGTCTCATTTGAAAAATAAATTTTGAAAACTCTTCTAATAGTTCTCAGAAATACGTACTCATATGATTTATATAAATCTATATTGCTTTGAATGATCCCTCGTGGATTCGTTCTTTGAACACAATCATTCGACATACAAACCCATCATTATTACCTCATGAAAAATATAGGTATATTACCTGGGATTAAAATAAAATCCACATGAAAAAGAATATTTTCATGACAAAGAATAATATTCTATGTTGAAAATAATTAGTCCCTACTAACAAATTTCCTTTATTTTTATGATTAGTTTTACAATCTTAAAAATTATTTTAGGGATAATTGTTAAAATGTGACATCTAATTCAATTATATGAATTCATAATAACTCTCTAGAAATCACCACTTCATCAACTAACACATATTTAATTATTGACAAAAAATGCAATCATGGGTAAAAATATTGAAATGAAAAATAAATTATTAAATGAAAACCATAACTAAAGGAGAATAATATAGATTCTTCCTATGATGGTATGAATATATAATTATCCCAAAGGATATCTGAACATAAATAATCCAAAAATATGTAAGATTGTAATGGAAATCCATTACTTCAAGTCTCCGCTTAATACTATGTGTTGGATCCTCTAGTATAATAAATTTAATGTTATTTGAAAATTTACTTATTACCTATTTTATCTATTTTTTTTTATTTTTTTGTTCCTTATATAATAATTTTAAATTCATATAATCGATATTAATACTTATGTTTACTATTTTAAGGTTGTTCAGTCAATTTATCCAAAATTACAAAGGTATACCTTTCATGGTTAATGTTTCCATGAATAGGTGAAAAAATATATAGATTATTCATAATTTTATGAATTTAAATTTTATTTAATATATTAAATTATAAATGTATCCATTCACTGTGGTAATTTAAGAATAAATCACATCGATTCTTGGAGGTGTTTGTCCACACATACACATTATTGACGTTATCATTTCCCAATAAATGGAAGTGTAATAAGTTAGATGATATATTTTATTTCAAGAATAATAATAATTTCAAAAATATCATATATATTTCTCTATTTACATATTTTTATTAATACAAGTAAAATGGTGATAAAAAATGAATTACACCACTACATTGAGATAGTAGTCCGTACTTACGCAAGAGGGGTACATTCATTTTACCTATGATGGATAATAGGTGTAAAGATGTTGTACCCTAATAAGAATTTCATATCAGTATATTAGTGATACAAGATTAATTACATCATGTTGGACATGAAAAATTTAGAATAACTATAATAATAAATACACTATCAAAGATTATTGTAACTTAAATACAACTTCTCTGATGCACCAACTTTGTATTTCTACTAAATCTTTCATATGAAGAATTAAGGGTAAGAAAAATATCTCAATAATTAATATAGATAATTTTAGAAGGATTGTAGGTATTTTTTTTATAATATAGATGGATTAATGTTTTTGAATAATGGAGAAGAAGAGGATCTCTTTTATAACTGAACAGAGGGATACACATGGAATTAATTATAATATGTTAATAACATAATGTAATTTTATAATGATATTGGCTCAAAATTTTCACATAATGAAATATAAAAATGGATAAATTCTATATATTACAATTTAATTTGGTTTATTAATGCTTATTTGTAATCTCAGATCCAATACCCATTATTTTAACCCTTTTAACTTGTTTTACCCTTAACCGAGATGATAAATATTCACAGTGGTTACAATTCATTATGATCAAAAATTATGTTAGAATTATTGCAAAATATTATTTATGATCATTCCATATATTAAATCCATTTTAAATTATTCATCTCTGATAAGTTTCTTAAATTAAATATATTATAAGATCAAGAAACAAAACAAACCCTATTTTTTAATAATGTTTATTTTAATCTTTAAAATGAATTTACAATACTATAAATTATAATATTTATTAATATGAAATTATTTCGATTATTTAAAAAAAACTATAAATATTATCCACTAATAAAAATAAAATACTGAAATTTACCTTATAAATAATTGAATAAAATAAAAGAACGAATTATGGGTTTTATTTAAACCAAAAACATAAATAGAATTCCCAAAATGTGAACAAATATTTCTACATTAAACATTATATTTTTATATAAATTATATTAATTTTTTAATACATATTTTTTCTAGTGTAAGTATTTCTAAAACATTAAATTTAATTTTATATCAATATAATGTCATTAAAGTTATAGTTTTTTCAAAATTAATATTTGTTAATATTTAATTGTAACAACTTTTTTAAAAATATAAAAAATTAAAAATAAGATATTTTTTATATGATTAATTAAAAAATGAAATTATTTTCATCAAATTAAATATATTTTTTATCTTCCTAATCAAATTCTTGAATAAAACTATGTACATTATGAAATTTTTTATTTTGAAAGAAAATCATACTTGCTATAACGTGTTCATGAGTCCTACAGTATAACTCATATGATATTTAAAAATAAAAATTAGTAATTCTTCAATTGTGATTGATTTTATATTTATCTTAGAGTTTTAATTTCACTCATGTAAGTAATTTGCTATTTCTATGTTGATTTCTTGGCCATAATTCATATATGAATATATATTTACAATAATAGATTATATGTGTTGGTTTTTTAATATTCCTATCTATTGGTGGTTTGGTTTCAAATTTTAATAAATTTTATTTGTTAAATAACTCACATATTTTGTGTGTTTTCCCTAAATGTTAGTCTTAAAACCTAAAAACTATGGGAGTGGGGATTTAGGGGGCATTACATAATTCAAAACTAACCAAAACATGGTTCAGTTGGGTTTTTACATGAAATTACATTATTTATTAGAAAATTAGATGTTATAATACAATTTCTCCTTGTAATTGAAAAATTAAACATTTATGACTTCCATTCATCAATAAATTCAAGACTATTCATTCTATATTCATATATGAAAAAATAGTCAATACTTCTAAATAATATCTATAGTATAAATCCAATAGATTATTTATGATTGAAAATTAACCTTTTCGTCATTCGGTTTTTATTTTGTTCTTTCCATGTAATTATTTGTATTCCTATTCATCTAAAAAAGTATTTTGAAAATTATATCATAAATAACCTATTTTCCATCAGAAAAAAAGTTTTCATGATCACATTAAATAATGGATTTAGATAATTTTATATATTTTATGAATGAATATATAAATATTTCAATTTGAGTTTCATGTATATTCAAGGAAATAATTGTTTTCTTTTTCAATTTATCTTTATATTTATAAATTATTTCTTTTTTATTTTATATTAAATTCTATAATAATTTATCTATATCTAAATATATTTTAAAAGGAAATTATCCCAATATAAATAATATTTTTAATGTATACTAATCTATGTTATTTATTTTCTCTCGTTTATTTTTATTTTACATCAATAACCTCTATTTATTTTTATCCACAATTAATATAAATAATCTTTATATCATTATATATCTCCTTCTATTATAGATTCATGAATAAAAATTAAGGGAATATGTACTTGTAGAAACCATGAACCAAGTAGAGCATTGATGTTGTATTTGGAGTTACATTGTCATAAGACACAAGGAATCACATCCTGAAAGAATAAATATTTTATTAGTCTTGGAAATCTATGTGTACCGTTAATCTTGCATCATATTTGAAAAAACAATATTACAACATAATTTATTTGGATTATCATCATTCCCTATATAATATCATTGTATATCAATTTGTTGTATACATCGGGGATTTCTTGGAATAGAAACAAAATCAGGGTTATCTTAGATTCTTAGTATTGTTTAAGTACAATGGAATCTATAATATTTCATTAATATTAAATGACGTGAAAAGATAAATAAATTAATACAAAATCAATTAAAATAATTTGTCTATTATGATTATTAAATAATTAATTAATATGATGAAGTAAATAACTAAAACCACATACCATTTAATCAATAATTTGACTATCATAACTGGATAAGGTAGAATCAATATAAAAAAGAATATAATTAAAAAAATTCCACTTATTTAATTATTTTATTATCATAAATAGATAATTTATAATCAATATGGGAAGGTAAATAAATAAAACCACATTCCATTTAATCAATAAAATGATAATGAAATTCAACCAGATATAATATCATTAGAAAAATATCATGGATAAAAATAACCAAATTCTCAATGAAAGAATTTCCTAATTATTGGATTTCATGATAGCAGAAATCATGATAACTCTACTGTCAATATATTTCCTCATGATTTTTTAAAATCGATGGGTAGGTATACACATAAAACCAATTTAACTAAGGATAGCTAACAGATTCATCTCATGAGGAAACCGATGCATCGACAGGATATCTATAATAGATCCCCACCCATATATACTATTCTAAATAAATCTCCATATATTGATTAATTTATTTAATTCATAATCCATGATCATTCTCGTCAAATATTCATATTGAGTAATGTATAAATATTTATCAAAATTTACCCAGATAATTTTTTTTAATTAAATGTAGAACAACATATGTACAAATAATAAATATTTATGAAATGAAAATATACAATATAAATGATATGGATACTTAGGGTAAATTTAATTTCCAATGATTATAAAAAAGTGAATATTTAATGTAAATATTATTGAATACAAAACATTAATCATGAAATTTGATGTTAATACATTATTTGGTCAAAATGATCATAAATAATCAATATAAATAATAAGGATGGTATCAATAAAACATATCTCAAAAGAATTAGTAATAATATAAATTGTTGTTTTTTTTGATGAATATAAATTCACTGAAAATATTATAAAAAAATTCTTTTGGAAAATATCATTTCCATTTTAAAATACATTTTAAAAAATAAAATTTAAAAAATATTTTATTGATGATTATATTTGAAAATATTTATTAAAAAAATATTATAATATTTAGAACATTGATTTTTCATGATGGAATAAAATTCTATACATGTCGGGTACTTTAAATCAAATATTTATTTGACATTTTTTCAAAAATCCCAACATAACTTGATTTGAAATCAATGTAAATATTACATTAAAATAATACATTTAAAATTAATAATTGGTAATAATTTATTCAATAAATCATTTTTGAAAATTTTAAAAATATTTTTTAAAACATTTTAATAATTATAGTTTTAGAAGAAAATAGATTTCATAGGGAAGAATGAAACAAGGAAAGAATTTCTAAAAAACATTTTATCAGTTATTTTAAGATCCAAAAATTGGGGAAATAGTATTATTAAATTAGATATCAAGAATAACCATATGTGAATAAACTTAAATGGTTTTATATGAAAATTACCAAATAATTTTTTTCAGTGGAAATTTAAGAATAAATAATCTTAATTAGAATGAGATTATAGAATAATCCTTACAAAGATTAAAATATTGAATAAAAAATTAACTGTTGAATTGATTATGAGTTTAAAATTTAAATCATCATAATTCATGTTGAAATATAACTCAATATATTTAAATTTAATTACTTATATAATCTTAGAATATTAAAGCCAATATAGAAGTAATACAACCTAATATAAATAAATTCAGTTACGAAATTCATTACAACATGGTAAATTTTATGTAAAATAAATATGGATGAAATATTTCTAATTAAAACTTAAAATACAAAGAATTAATATGAAATCATGATATTACATGTAAAAAGGGCATTATATACACTATATAAAATAAATTTTGTCTATAATATTACAATACTTCACAATTCAGAAAAATTGAGATTATGTCCCTTAAATCAAGATTCCTTTTGGTTGAACATGAATTAACCTACTATATAAAGGTTTCAATATTGTTATTATTTTATAATGTAACCATATTAATAATTATAATATCACAAAAGGTGTTTTTATAACATCTCGTCACCTTTTCGTTAACTATCTTTCATTATTTTCTTTGTTTTGTGTGTTAATTGTTTTAATTTTTCATGCATGTTTCACCATGAAAAATATGGGTTTTAATAATATTATTTAATTAAATCATATAAATAATAATAACCATGACATAATAATCATATATATATATATATCAATTATACTTTTATGACTAATCATGAATGTTGTTTTTGAGAAATAAAGTATGTTACGATCATGGAGATAGTTGTCCATACCTAAAAATGAGTAATGATTAAATTTTTCAATGATAATTATGTAAATTTTTTGAGTAATATTTTATCATTACACAATTATCCTGATTTCAGAAATACCATTTTAATTTTTTAAATACATTGCTTCATTACTTTGTGAAAGAGGTAGTCCACACATACATGAATGATGTTATCATATATTAGTGAAGTGAAAATGATATATGATAATTTAATGATGATAAATATTTCCTTAATTTAATAATAATATCATTTATATAACATATATTTAATAAATATATACTTATTACCTTCCATGTATATCATTAGTGAAAAATGAATCACGTTAGTTCATGAGGCGGTAGTCTTCCGTACAAATGAGAAAAGTTATTATATCCTCTACATAATGAAGAGTAAAAAATATATATATTATGTAATTTATCCATAGGTATAATTATTATATATATATATATATCATATATATACTTTACATCCATTATCACACCCAATAATGAGAGGTGGTAATAGAGAATTGAAGGACATTAATTCGCAATGTAGTAGTCTATAGTACACATGAATGATGATTTTTAACTCATTTGATTGAAGTGTGGATGGTTTTATGTAATATCATTAACATTAAAACATATCAATATATATAGGATACTAAGGTTATTATATGTTCATATTTTAATAAGAACTGATGGAGGTGGAGGAATAAATAGAATAAAAATGTTTATCCAGAACATTACCTCCTCTTCAGGTAACCTCTTTAGGATAACGCCAAAACTCATCCTCTATTGTATTGATAAAATAGATTATCGAATGATACTATAAACCAATTAAAATAAATTTTGAAAAAATTGACTAAAACTAAACTATTTTATGGTGTGAAGAAGAGAGGAGAGTGGGGGTCCATTAATAAGTGAGTTGACAAGAACAATTGTAATTTTTTTTTAAAATGTGTACCAACATTCTTTACATTTAAAAAGTATAAAAAATGGAGATTTCATGAGATAAATACATTTTAAGGTCTAAATATTTCAATAAAATATTATTTATACATGTTTTAGGTCATTTAATACTTTTATTTTGAATATAACCCCATAGTAAATCCCCTTTTACGTTAACTATGGTAAACAATTTTTATGTATTCACTATAAAATTTAGTAAAAAAATAATTCTACCTAATTAGGTGATATAAATTTTTATTATTCCAAATATGAAATCAATTTTTCAAAATTCAATTCACATAATTGGAAAGTTTTATTTTAAAATTAGCCCCGTAGATGCGATGAGAAATTGGTTTTCAAAGATAAAATTTCAAAAGTTTAAAAAGTCATAACATAAAAATTTAATAAAAAATGATTCCAATGAAATAAATTAGAATAATATATATAATTTATATAATTAAAATTTAAAATCAATTTATAATATATTTTAACCACTTAAAAGTTTTAAACAAAAATGTAGTTTTCAATAAAAATAAGTATTTTTCACAATTAATGGAAAAATTAAACATTTTAAAAAAATATAGAAAAATTCACCCGAAGGAAATTTTGACATGTTTATTTAAAAAATGCAGATAATTTTATCATATAATGTTTTTAAATTTTATAAAAAATTAATTTTACATTATGTGTGTAAAGCATGAGTAAACTATCTTTTACATAAAGGATTGGTTTTCAGAAAATATTTTTGTATTTTAAATATTTCTTATTTTATATATAATCAATAGATAATCATAGTTTTAAGATTTTAGTTAGTAAAATTCATACACTCCAGTTTAATAGCTATGTTATAATGGTATATTGTATTACTGTTCATTTAGACTTAGGTTTTTGTGTTCTATAAGTTATAAATAAAATTAAAGAAATATATTTCTTTGGTTTATTTAGCCCAGTTATTAATGACACCACCACTATCAAATAAAATGATGTTATTTTATAATTTTGGGTTGTCACATTCTACCCACCTTAAATAAATTACATTCTAATAATTTAAACTATATCTCAAAAATAAATGGTTTGACATTTTTAAATAGAATGGTTGAAAACCCCACATAAAAAAGAGTTAATAAAACATTATCTTAATGAGATAGAAAGAGAAGTAAAAATTTCATAATTAATAATAAAAAATTATTTTTCTTATTATGATAACATTTGAGTCAAGTTGAGATATGTATATCAATGATAATTATAAATAATTATATACAGATAAAAGATCACTAGTCCCAAGAAATTTAATGATCAATGGAATGTTAAAGAAATAAAAAACATAAGTATGTGGTGATTTAGAAAAATTATTAATCAGATATGAAGGTAATAGGGTAAAACATTTTTTTTCTAATCCTTCTCGTTTTCTGAGGAATTATTTTATTGTATACAAATTTAAGATCATATATTTAATTGATACATTTCAATGTCTTATGAATATTTCCATAATTTTTTTAGGATTTGATCAATTTACAATTCAAATTTTAATATAAGAATTGAATATCAAAAATTATTTTTTTTATTCCTCAGTTAATATAATTCAAATTTAAAGGATCTTTATATCCATAAGATAATGAAATTTTTTCATCTATTAATGAAAATTTTCTAAAATAGTTATTGTTAGTATATTTTATACAATATAATAAATTAATATGTAAACATCAATAGTATCACCACTATTTCATCACAAATATTTATTCATCAATTTTTTTAACTAGAAATAATGAAATATTAACCTGAACATCTCATAGGTCCGTTGTAGGTGTTAAACACTAATCTTTATTTGGGTTGGGGTTCAAAACCTATGGCCTTTTTGGACGTGATAGTGTGTTTCACAACATGCATGTTTTCCTTTTTATAGAAAAATATTATTATAATTTTGTTAATGATCCCAAAAATATATTATTGAACAATGTGAGATAAAATTAGTGATTAAATAACCTTTTTTCTATGGTTTTCAATACAACATATTCATTAATAAAAAATCTAATAATATTATTTGATTATTATTAAAATTTAATTAAAAATAATACTAAACCTATAGGTAATAAATACCTTTAAAAATATTCCTATAAAATTACATACATTATTTCTACAATAATTTTTCAATTAAAACATATACTTACAAAAATTTTCCTCAAAATATCATTAATCTGAGTTGACTCCCATCACGAAAAACCTAAAAAATGTGTTTAAGACATTGAACTTATGATGAACCTTAAACTCAAAATATTATACTCATATCCCTAACAATTAATTTAATAAATACACATATGCTTATAAAATTTAACATAATTATTAGTTGTTTTTGTATTATTATAACTAGAATACCATTAGTTAAAACACTTCTATAATTTAATTCCTGATTCTTGATGCATAAACACATTGATCGTCTTATTTAAACATAGGTATTTTCTTGGTCTATGGGTTATCCTATAGAATAGGGTATTGACTTGGATAATTCCTAGGTTATCCATATTTAAGATAATAAACTATATAAGGATCCCTATAATGAGATTTATTTCCATCCATTATACTCTTCATTTTTTCTCATCAATTATTTACATTATTCTCTTCTTTCCAATACATAAATAATTTTACCATTCCTTTGAGACACATTATATCAATTTAAGACACCTTACGTTTAATATTGGTCGTTATTTCTATCATCTATTAAAATATTTTATATTGGATGGTAATAAAAATGTTAAATATCATAATCATATCCCATAGTAGTGTCAAACTAGGTGCACAGTAAGGCATGTTGTCAAGCACTAGGTGACTATCAGGTGAAACCCAATTCTCATTTTTTGGATTTTTTACCCCAAATTATATCTTTTCTAGAACTATGTCCCATTGTAAAATCTATACATAGATTTATATCTAGGAAAAACACATTATTATTACCTTACCAAAACATTATGTTGTTCTTATATACTTATCTTCAATGTCTATAACAGAATTATAAAAAAATCTATGCTTTCCTAAAAATTGATCCAAAGGTTTCTATTAAATTTCCTCTAATACCCACTATATTGAATCCAACCCCAATATCTTGGGGCTAGTGTTTTCATAATTAAATTTTCACAAAACATAAGTAATCAAAACCCAAAGGGCCTTCTAGATTTGTAGTCTTGGTAAAATAGATACATTCTTTAGTCATGAATTACATTTTTTAAAATTAAACATTATTTTTTCAAGAATACTGTTATTCAATATTTCATATCTATTCATATCAATCATAGTGCATATCATGGAATCCAGGGAAAATAAACAAACTAATGGTGAGCTTAAATTCCCAGTAACGGTTACGTACAATAGAAGATATCATGAATCAATATGTATAAAATTCATGGAACGAAAAATAAATAAACAGATATTACATTTAAATAATTTTATTATCATTATTAGAGAATACATAATTAATATTGAAACAAACATAATTTTAAACCAATTTCATTTAATCAACAACTTAAATATTATAACTAGATATGTTTTAATTAATGTGTACAAGTAAATAACTAAAAGAACATACCATTTAATATATAATATAAATATTATAACTGGATAATGAATAATCAATATGGAATGATAAATGACTAAAAAAATATTCCATTTTATCAATAAAATAAGAATGATATTCTTCTATAAATAATATAATTGGGAAAATCTCATTAATATAAATATTTGAATTTTGAATGAAGTAAATTCTTAACTATTGGATTTATTTATCTCAGGCATCATGATACCACTACCATTACGATCTTTCCTTTATATAGTTTAAATTTATCGGTATGTATAAAATAAAACCCACATTAACTAAGGCTAGACAATTGATTCATCACATGTGACTACAAATTCCTTGAGAGGATTTATATAAATTTTCCACACCTATATATCCATTTCTAAATCATTCCCCATTTATCAAATAATCTATTTTATTATTGAAAATGATCTTTATCATCAAATATTTGTATTGAGTAAGTAATAAATATTTATAAATATTTACATAAATTTAAAAATATATCATTAAATAATGAAAAATGTACGTAGAAATGATTTATGATTTAATAAGTTAATATATCATTGATAAATAATATGTTTATTTTTAAGAAATTAAATTTTCAATGATCATTGGAAAGTGAATATATCAAGAAAAAGTCCATAACTATAAAAGAAGAATCTTTAAATTTAATTTCATTAGTTTCCATGGTCAATAAGATCATAAACCATCCATGGAATGAATAATTGTTGTATAAATACAACAAATCCATAGTAGATTAAATGTAAAATTGTGGGTTTTTGTTATTGATGAATATAAATATAATAAAAAAGATCTTTAAAAATAATCTTGAGGAAAATATCAATTTCATTATGAAAATTTATTTTTGAAACTGAAAATTCAAACAATATTTTGAATATAATTTAATTTTAAAATATTTTTTGAATCATATAAGGGATGATTTAAAACATTTAGTGGTCATGTATATAGTAAATTCCATACATATTGAGTATGTTTAAATAATGATTCATTTAATATTTTTGGTAAAATCCAGAAGAATCCTTGGTTTTAAAACTATAAGAATATTATATTCAATTTTTTTGCTAAAAGTCAAAAATTATAATATTTTCCTTAATAAATCATTCGAAAATGGTAAAAAAACATTTTTTTCTATTTAAGAATGAATGTTTTTGGAAGAAAATATATTTTTGACAAAAGAGTTAAATGAGTTTTCATTATCCAAAGAATATCAATAATATTAAGTACCAAAGAGTTAGAAAATTGTAATATTACTTGAGAATATCATGAATAAACATACAATATGAAAATTAAATTGGTTTATTTTATAATTATGAAATTATTTCCATCAATTTAAATTTAAGAATAAATGATCTTTATTAGATTGAGATTGTGGAATAAACCCTAACTGAGATCATAAAATTGAATATAGAATTATCCAATGAATGAAATATGATTTTAAAATATAAACCAATATAATAATAGTGGAAATAAAACATAGTTTAAAAAAATTACTTTCAATAATAATCTTATAATATAAAAGATAATGAATAAGTAATATAACCCAATCAAAATAAATTGAGTTTTGAAATTCATTACCACTTGGTAAATTTTAAGTTAAATCCCATCATATAAAATATTTAAAATTGAAACATAAAATACCATGAATTTTTAATAAACCACTATATTACATGTAAAAGGGTATATATATACATTATATAAAAGGAATTATGTTTATAACATTATAATATGCCTCAATGAATAGAAATTCAGATGAAGTCCCTAACCTCACTCTTCCTTTCGGTTGAACGTACTTTAACCTCTTATATAATGGTTTTAAGAGTGTTATTATTTTATTTTAGAACAATTTTATTTTTTAAAATTTAATATATTTTCCTTATATATATATTTTCACCCATTCATTAATTATTTTCATTAATTTCATTGTTTCAGGTTTTAATTGGAATGTTTTATCATGTGTGTTTCTTTATAAAAGACATGGTTCATGCACATATTATATAATTGAATAATCTATAGAATAATAATCATAAAATTTTTATCATAATTATATATCATTCACATTTTTAGTAATATTCAGGAAATGTGATTTTGATAAATGATGTATGCTATGATCATGGAGATGGTAGGTCATATGTATGCATGAGTAATTTTTCCACTTTTTAAAGATTAGTACAGAAAGGTGGAAAGTAATATTTATTATTTCCATTATTATAATGATATCATAAATACCCAATTATTTATTTAAATAAACTTTATATCATCCATGTATAGTGGTTACTAAAAGAGAGTCAAATTGCTTTGTGAAGGTGATAGTCCTTACATACATAAATGATATTATAATTTTTATGTATAAAAAAACTAATATTTTATCATTTCATAATGATAAATATTTAATTAATATGATAATTATTTCATTTTTATAATTTATAAAAATTTACTTTACCTTTATTACCTTTTATTCAAAGAGATAGTGAAAAATAAATCATATCACTTCGTGAGGAGGCAGTTTGTCAAACACACGAGCGACATTATCATATCAATTTCAAAATATAAATTTTAAAAAAATTATATATGATATAATGAATCTATAGGGGTAATACTGTTATAAATAAAATATATATACATTATATATCTCATAATACCCTACCATGAGATGTGGTAATGGAATAACTAATAACATCAGTTTGTATGGTGGGAGTCATCCATAAACAAGAATGACGATTTCAAAACCCATTTTATAAAGGTGGGGATGGTTATAGATCATGAAATAAACATAAATAAATATAAATATATTTTTGATACTATGATTATTATATCATTATGTTTTAAAAAGAATTTAAGGATATGTGGGAAGAAATTATATAAAAAATGCTTAATGAATAACATTGCATCTTATTTGGGTCACCTGCATAGGTTAAAGCCAAATGCCATCCTCAGTTAAATTTATGCCCAAAATATGTCTTCTAGGGTCATAGAATGGAATTTAGAAAGTGATTTCTGTATTTATTGGATGAAAATCAATGTTTTCTAAGGTATGAATAATAAAGCATTGGGGCAATCCTTTTGTAAGTGTAGTGAATGACATAATTGTAATTTTTGGAAATGAAAATGGCATACCCATGTTTTTCACTTGAAAAGTGTTAAAATTTTAGATTTATTGAAAATTATAAATGATAATACCTAAAATTTTCTATATAATAGGGTTTATACAAGTTTTTCATTAATTTTATTACATCTGTCTGGTATATTCATTTTTACCTTAACCACACTAAATAATTTTCAATGTTTTTACAATTCATTTTAATAAAATATAAAGTCATGATTAATGGATAATATAAATTATATTGGTTTAAAATATTAAATACATTTAAAAAACATTCCATTTTCCTGGTTGAAAAATTTAAATTTGAAATTTATCCCACATATTCTATGATGAAACATGTTTTCAAATGGGAAAATGTTTAAAAGATTACAAAGTGCTTATATACAAATTAAATATAAAAATCATTTAAATTATATAAATTTAATTACCATATATATAAGTTGTTAAATTATAATTTAAAACTAATTTAAAATATAATTAAAATTTTAATTTATTTATATAAAATATGATGTTTTCGAAAAAATCATTATTTTTAGCTATTCATAAAAAAACAAAAACTTTAAAAAATATCCCAAAATTAGCCCATATATAATTTTGATATAATTATTTCAAAAAAAAATTAATTTTCTTTAATAATGTTTCTAAATTAAAAAATAATAATTTCAATTTTTGTGTGCAAAGTGTGACTAAATAGTCTTTTCGAGAAAATACAGTTTTTCAGAAAACATTTCTTTTTTCTTTTACACAATACCGATTTTATTTGTAATACATAAATAACAATAAATTTTATAATTTATTTTTAATTTTTTATACCCTTCATTTTAACAACTATGTTATAATGGTATATTATATTACATTTCATTTATAATAGAGGTTGTGTGTTATGCAAGCAATCAAAATACCCAAATTTAATGAAATATATTTTGAGGGTTGTTTAAGGTCAGTGTTGGATGTCACATAATCTATAAAATAAAAAGTTATTTTTTTAAAATTTTTATCTACTATACTACTACCATAATCTCAATAAAATTTATTAAATCACTAAAAAATTGATTTTTTTTCTTTGTAATGTGATATAGGATTGTCAATCCCTATTTTGGGACAACCAATTTATTGATTAATAACTATTTTAGACATCATTAAAATAGAGATATTTATCTTTTAATACACTATAAATCTATTAGGTTTCCATGTTTTATTTTCAAAATATTATCATTCATTGTTGTATTATTTTCAACCTCTTCTTGTTTTATGTATTTAAAAAAAATATTAACTGGTAATTGACTAACATTATAAAGTATAAATTATCATTATTATTTAATATATTACTATAATATCATTTCACCAATTTCTTATATTTGAACATAAATTATCATTATTTTATAGATGATTCACTAAAAGTTTATAAAATTTTATCATAAAACCTTTGTTTATACAAAAAATATTCGAGATATATTTATCAAAGTTATTACAAAACATACTCTTTATAATAAAAAATATAATTAATTCTTCATGAATAACCAATAGATAATGGTTATTTATTTTCTAAATATATAATTATACTTGATTTCTCATAATATTCAAGTAAATCCCTCAGGGTTTTATGTTAATTAAATTTAATATTATTGGTGGACAGAGTGAAATATAAGTACATTTAAAAATATTTTTTTTTTGGGAAAATGAAAATTTTATGTTTTATGACTGTTTAAATATAGTATTTTCTTTATTTTAATATGTTTAGAAAAGACTGGTATATGTGATTTTTTGTTATATATTATTGGGGGTCTATAGTGGGTAGTCTTAGTAGCACCTATAACCCTTGAAAATCCAAAACAACAATTGTAGGTTGGGGAGGGGAACACAAAATCTGGCTATGAAAATAACACTCTGGTGGTTGAAAACATGGAAACTTGTTGGATATAAATATGTATAGCTCCACTAAAAATTCTACACAATATATGATGGTAGTATAATAAGAGTATGGTAGTCAAATAAATAGTCCGTTAAATTTCACTAATACTCTAGTGGAGGGGTCTAACAAAGAAGTTTAATAGGGTATCTATCTTTTCTACTAGGTGGGTTAATAATACAATCATCAGGGTTACTTCTCATTTTTTTATAATAGATGGTATTCTATCCTTATACCTATTTTTTATTTTTTCCCCTTTATATATTTCATCTAGGTAGATCCTAGTTGTTTTATTAAGAAAATGTTAGGTTGGATCTCCATGACACTGTTATATCTTCTTCTTAATTGTTTATCAATAGATTTATTTGAACTGGAATAGATATTTTTGTCACAAATTTTATTATATCATGGTAAAATTCTACCATGTCCTAATGATATAATGTATGGTGGTTATGCATAGAGTATTATGGATATAACAACATTTATTAGATTAGGTGTAAGTGATTAAAGTATCTTATACCCAATATCAACATTCTATGAAAGATAATATTGTGTATATTATATTAGAAATGAATAAACTTGTGTATTTGTTAAACCATCACTATCATTTATCCATATTTATATGTTATAGATGAATAACACTATAGTGGTCACAAGAAAGTTCCCCAACTATGGAGGTATTGTTAGCTGTACCAAGTAAAATACAGTAAGGGTGTGGTGAATCAAGTTATGAAAGACAAAAATTCTCATTGTAAGATATGGTTTTGTTGATAAAAAACAATCTTCTCTGGTTCATTCCTATAGAAAATAATAAGTTAAAATTAAAATGCATGAACTAAATGAAACTGTTTACTTGGTTCACTCCCATGGGTGATATGCCCACTGGTCATTCAATTATAATTGTAACGACCTCATCCTTTTAAATAATAATTGTTTCCAGAAAATATGTGTTATATTATTTTACACAAAAACAAAATATTGTTAATAATGACGTATTTTTATTTTAATGTGACCATTGGGTTTCGACCATTATATGATTGTTGGTCAATTAGGACCATTGGTCAACATGACCATTGGAAACTATACTCCGAACATTATGATTATTATTTATAAATATAAATGATAATAAACAATTAATATAAAAATAAGTGTTGATGGCCTCATCCCGTAGATTCATTTCATACGAAGTCCATTGGATAGAGCTTGTAAAGGAGGTAGCATCAATGGGCTTATCTCAAGACTAAGCTCAGTCCAAGATTCTACATGTTATGCTTGAACTAAATCGCATACGAGGGAAGTCCAAGTTAGTGGAGATTACCACTCGGGTGATTTTATCTTAGCCACCCCAAGATTTTTTCACCATTTCACACCTTACCCTTAAGTCTTATGTGGGTGTTATTATAAGGCCCCAACCTTAATCATTACTTAATAATGAGTTATTACAAGATTACACATTGAGGATCTCTTCAGGTTTAGAGTTTTAGAGAATTAGATCATAAATCATGCATTACATTCCACATTTAAACAAAGTGGTTACATAAAAGATAGTATTCATTTTTTCCCATCAATGGAAACATCTTTAAAACAAAACATGGACTCTTTCATGACACTTCCTTGACCCTATCATCACATCATGTACCTTTCCCTTGACCTGTGAAAAACATTTCAAAAACATGGGATGAACATAAAATGCTCAGTAAGGGATATAAAAGTATGAAATGAAAACATTAGTCCATGTATGAAATAGTACATTACTCGTAAAACATAAGAATTTTAACATACCTCACAAAATCATGAATAAATCATAGAAATCATAAGACATAAAAGTAACTTGAGGAATTCATAACATTCTTACGAAGGGAGTAACAATCATGGTTATGTTTGGAATACCCATCACAGTATATTCCCAAAATCTCTTCGTTGAAACCTTACCATTTAACCCCTTCGCATTACCCAATGCATTGGAGAGCTATATCGGGATCACACACCCTCAGTTTATCACGGAACCACCCGTATTCATAACAATGCCCAAGAACCATAACATAATCGTATCACATAAAACATGCATAAAGAAAACATAACATTTCCCCATTTCAATCACAAGATATCAATAACACATTGATATAATAAAATCATTATTAAAACCATTTTCAATACCAAAATTAAAGAAAAGTAAAACATGGTATTTATTTTTCTTTTAAAAAAAGTTATGGCTTGTAGAGGTAGCCGAAACTCAAATAATGGTCATGACGGCGGATAAGTCGTTGTCGTCGTATACGTACGACAAAAAAACATTCCTTTTGTCTTTCAGTAAAGCGATTCGTATAAAACAATATTCCTTTTGACTAGACATAAAATTCAAATGGGTTTATACACCTTATAAAATAGGGTTGTGTATAAAACAAAATATGCCTCAATAAAAAAAGATTGAGACGTAGCCCCATACCTTGTAACCGACTTGACTCGATCGTTCTTTAATCTCCTGAGTAATAAACTTGAGTTAATTTCTACTTGCTTAAGAACCTTTTTAAAGTTCATTATTCCTTTTATATCACTTATTACCATGTCATGAACACTATGTAATTATTTTAGTTAATAACGGTCCTTTTAACGATCATTGGTACTTGAGTCAAAAATAACCACTTTGTAATTACAATTTGTTCATGTATCCATTATATCCAGAGTTATATTCATTATGTATATATAATATATATTATATATATCCAATATATAAATTCATTCATAATATTACATAACATTTATATGTAATAAATAAAATACACCGTTCATGGAGACGGTAAGCCGTACGTACGCATGAACGCTGCTTTCATTTCTATTTCGTATTTTATGGAATGGAATCATAATGATATAAACGTATAGTATACTTACAGTATAATATCATATATAATATCATTAACTCCATATTTTATACGTCCCACATATGGCATTAACGAATCAAATCACTTTGAGTGGGCGGTAGTCCGCACTTCCTAAAATGAAGATATCGAGTTTACCCATAATGGAAACCATAATGTTATGCAAAAAATGAAAAATTCAGAAGCTTAAAGAAAAAATAAACATATTATATATCATAAATAAATGTAGTGTTATCTTAATGGCCACCTTTGAAGGTGTTAGAATAATATTGAACAATCATCGCTTCGTGAGGCAGAAATCTGCCATCCACGGAAATAGTATGCTCTTTAACAATTAGATGAAGGTGTGTGTAATTGTAACTAGAAACATTCTTTTCAAAACATCCTAGTATATGGAAGATACTAGTTTTGTTACAAAAGAAAAGAATAAAAATAGTTTAGGGGGTTGGAGAAGCAAAATAAAATAAAATGGCATTAGAGAAGACTTTACCTTTGAACCGGGTAACTCCCTTTGGTTTGAACCAATAAGATTTTTTGAAGAGATTCCTACCTAAGGTAAGGCTTCTAGGATGAATAGAGGGATGTGGAGAGATAAAATGAGCAGATCATGGCTGAGAAAAAGGCTTGAGAAGTGTGGTAATGGAGGTAGAGGTGGGGGCCTTTATAAGAGGAGAGGAGGGGCACTCATGGAAAGGTATAAAATGATACTTTATTTTCAAATGACTTTCAGATTTTAAAGGCCCCACATTGATGTATTTCTAGGATAAGGTGATAAGGTTTGTAAATATACTCATTCAATAGATCTTTGACATGTTTATGTCTTATATTCTACATTATCTTTTCATTTTATTAAAATCGTTCATTAATGAGGTAATCGATGCATCATCATGACGTCATAAATAATTTTATTTATTTAATGTCTAAAAATTATAACAAAAAATACTATGATATAGGAAATAGTTTTATCATTTTCATTACTATTTAAAGTAAAATAGATCATTTTTTTAGACAAAATTAATTTTTTTTACTCAGGTGATACATTCTTTATTATATTTAACTTTCTTTAAAAATAAAAAGGTAAAATTCATTATCACACAAAAGTGATTCCATGGGGTCCCCAAGTTTGGAACAAGGAGTCTTAAGGTTGTCCATGACCCAAACAGTAGCATTATTACACATTTTTGGGTCATTTTTTATTATTATGATATTATTTTATTATCCTTAACTACCTGAATACTAATTAATCAAGATAATTAAAGATAATTACTATCGTTACTATTCATAATGTACAAAAACAAAAGAGTCTTAATTATATAATTTGGAATTTCTGATTCCAAATATGGAATCCATTTTACCAAATTCCAAATATAGAAATTTCAATAATTAATTTAAAAATAATTCCCATTGTCAAAACAAATAGCTTGTTTTTTTGAAACAATATCACTGAGAAGTTTGGCACTTGTTTATGCCCAATTCCATAGTGAAATTAATTATAATGACCACCATTGGATTATATAGTAAAAATATATTCTAATTACACTATAAAACCAATTAAAAGTATAATATATCTATATAATGAAATTAGATGAAAAATCAGTTTGATGTAAAATGCAGTATTTTTCACTATTCATAAAAAAATGAACATTGTCAGAAAAATACCAAAAATTATCCCAAGGTAAATTTCAATGACCCAATGATAAATAATATGTTTAGTTTGAAAAATAGAGCTTATAAAATTTTCAAAATTTTTATTTAAAAATGGTTTTCCATCAAAAGGCAGTAAAACCATATTTTAAAAATATTAATGTATTCCATGCATAAGATTAAATTTATTCTCATTTTAAGCCTCAAAAACACTATCTAATTCATAAATAGACATAGATAAGAATATCTATTGTTAATTACTTACATGGGATTTTACATCCTTCCCCCCTTTAGAAAATTGCATCCCCGCAATTTATTTACTTAACGAATAAGTGGGGGTATTTATCCCTCATTGCATTTTCAGATTCCCATGTTGCCTCTTCAATCATGTGGTTTTTACACAAAATCATTACTTGATTAATCACCGTATTTCGCAACACATGCTCCTTGTGGTCAATAATCTATACTGGTCGTTCCTCATAAGATAGATTCTCTTCCAGCGGAACTACCTATGGACTCAAAACATGATATGGATCTAGCATGTACTTCCTTAACATTGAGACAAGAAAAACATTGTGTACTTGAGATAAAATCAGAGGTAAAGCTACTTAGTATGAAACTGATCCAACTCTCTCCAAAATTTCATATGGTCCAATGAACCTTGGACTCAGCTTTCCTTTTTTACCAAATCGCATCACACTTTTCCATGGTGAGACTTTGAGGAAGACATGATCACCTACCTCAAAAGACAGATCTTTCCTCCTGTTGTCTGCATAACTCTTCTGCCTGCTCTGAGCTGTTCTCATGTGTCCTTGTATCAGTTTAACGTTTTTTGCCAAGTCTTCTACCAATTCTGGTCCCATCAACTTCCTTTCACCCACTTCATCCTAGAAAGCTGGTGTTCGACACCACTTCCCATATAATGCCTCAAATGGTGCCATCTGTATACTGGAAAAAAACTGTTATTATAAGAAAACTCAACCAAAGAAAGATGTTGGTTCCAACATCCCTGATAATCCATCAAACTATCATGTAGCATATCATCCAAAGTCTGAATTGTTCATTCTATCTTCCCATCTAATTGAGGATGAAAAGATGTACTAAAATTTAATTCAGTACCCAACGACTTCTGAAGGCCTTTCCAAAATTTAGAATTGAACCTTGGATCACAGTTAGATACAATGGAGAGAAGAACTCCATGTAACTTGACTATCTATTTAAGATACAAACAAGAAATTTTTTATAGGTAAAAATTATCTCGTATAGTAAGGAAATGATCATATTTAGTCCTGTGATCAACAATAACCTAGATTGCATTATTAACTCGAGGTGTCTTCGGCAATCCCACAACGAAGTCAATGGATATATTCTACCATTTCCACTCTGGCACTGGTAAAGGCTGAAGCATCCCTTTCGGTAACTGCCGCTCTACTTTAACCTGTTGAAAAGTCAAACACTTCACAGTAAAATTAGTAATCTACCTTTTCATTCCGTCCCACCAGTAATACTCCTGAAGATATCTACACATCTTAGTACTGCCTAGATGAACTGAAAACGGAGAACTATGAGCTTTATATAACAAATCTCTCTTCAACTGTGAATCACATGGCACACACAATCTCTTCCCAAATATCAAAACAAAATCATTATCAATGTTGAATTCAGGAAAATTACCCTTCTGAACCAGCTCTACCTTTTTCTACAACTCGATGTATTGCTTCTATGCTTGCTTAATTCTGTCTGATAGAGAAGATTTCACTGATACCCTAAACAAAACAGAAGGACATCCAGCACCAACAACTTCTATGCCAAAGTTCATCATATCCTTAACCAAAGGATCACATTCCAAATGCAACATTGTTAATGAATCATTACTTTTTCAACTCAAAGCATCAACCACTTTATTTGGTTTTCCCGGATGGTAATGAATTGTACAATCATAATCCTTGACTAATTCCAGTCATCTCCAATGTATCATGATCAATTCATTCTTAGTGAATATATACTTTAATCTTTTGTGATCGATATATATATCTCACTTTACTCCATACAAATGATGCCTCCAAAATTTTAAAAGGAAGACAATAGCAGCTAATTTCAAATCATGTGTAGGGTAATTTACCTCATTTGTTTTCAACTTTCATGAAGGATAAGAAATTACCTGATCATTCTAAACTAACATGCAACCAAGTCCTTTCAATGAAGGATCATTGTAGATAACAAACTCACCATTCCTGGAAGGTAGTGCCAAAACTGGAGCATTCACAAACTTCTTTTCAATTCCTGAAAACAATCATCACATTCTTTTGTCCAGATAAACTTAATACCCTTCCGAGTTAGCTTAGTCATTGGACTACATAACCAAGAAAAATTTCTAAAAAACCTTCGGTAATAGCCGGAAAACCCACGAAAGCTACGATTCTTAGTTACATTTGTCGATCATGGCCATTCCTCAACAACCTTTGTTTTTGCAGGATCAATAGTTATCCCATATTTAGAAACAATGTGACCAAGGAAAGAAATTTTTTGCAATCAAAACTCACACTTGATAAATTTCCCATACAATTTATTTTCTTTTAAGGTTTTCAAAATAACCCTTAAAGGTCTTTCATGCTCTTCTTTACTTTTAGAAAACAACAAAATATCATCAATGAAAACAACCACAAACTTATCCAAGAACTCATGGAAAATTCTATTCATTAGGTCCATGAATACAGCAGGTGCATTGTTTAGCCCAAAAGGAATTACTAAAAATCTATAATGGCTATATCTTGTACGAAATGCGGTCTTCGGAACATTTTCTTTCTTTACCTTAAACTGATGGTACCCCGATCTCAAGTCAATATTTGAAAAATACTGAGCTCCCTGGAGCTTATCAAACAAATCATCGATATGAGGAAAAGGATATTTGTTCTTAACAGTGATGTTATTCAAGGCTCTATAATCAATGCAAAGACTCATTTAACCATCTTTATTTTTAACAAATAAAACAGGATCACCCCATGGTGATGTGCTAGGTCGAATGAAACCTTTCTCTAATAAATCTTGCAACGGCTCCTTCAACTCTAAAAGTTCAATTTGAGCCATTCGATAAGGGGGTTTTCAAATTGGATTAGCATCAAGAACTAAGACAATGGTAAATTAAACTTTCTGATCTAGTATTATTCCATGCAACTCATTAGAAAAAACATCAGGATACTCATTTACCACTGGCACATCATTAATAGGAACAGTTCCCTTGGTTTCAACGATATGTGCGAGGTAAAATTCATTTCCATATTTTACAAGTTTCTCGGCCTCTTGATATGTTAAAAACAGTAAGAGTTCATTATTGTACACAAACTGAAATACTTTCTGAAAAGAAACTTATTTATCTCTACAATCAATCTTAGCATGGTAAAAAGAGAGCCAATCCATACCCAGGATAACATCAAACTCTACTAGAGGTAAAACAATAAGGTTTACAAGTAGGTTCTTTCCACAGATAAGGATAGTAAGATTCTTATAAATTCTTTTTTCCTCAACATTTCCCCCAGGTGTGTTTACCACAAGTTCAGGAGTCATTTCTTGAGACACAATTCCTATTTTACTTGAAAAGTTTTCAGAGATGAAAGAATGTGTAGTCCCTGAATCAAAAAACACACTAGCATAATCTGAAAGAACAAACAAAGTACCTATACCACTTCATTTGATGGCCCAACATCTACTGAAGTAGTTGAAAAGGATTTCACCACCCCTTTCTAATTGTAGTCTAACTGCTTCCCATCACTCAAGGTCTTTATCGAACACTCGTTTGCACAGTGACCCATCTTATTGCACTTAAAACATTTCACTAACTATAAATAAAATTTGGTCTAACCATCACCCTGATCTCTTTCAGTGGAATCGCGAGCCTTATGTCCCATCATACCTCCTCGGTAGCACTTTACAGAATTTAGAAGACATTCCCCAGCACGCCTTTACCAGATTTATCACAAACTGAAAACATAGTTTTCTTACCGTGAAACCTTTTTGAAGAATTATTTCCTTCCTCCTACCACCTCGGTCTCTTCTTCTGTTAGTTGTTATAGAACACTTGATCAAAAGAAAACTCCATATCCACATTCTCATCACATCGAACAAGATTTTCATAACTTTTTAACTCACGAGAATCCAATTCCCTTCGATATTTTGGCTTTAATCCTGAGTAAAAATGACTGATTTTACTATCAAGGTATTGGATAAAATTTGGAGAATACCTTGCCAATCGAGTGAACTGCTCTTCATAAGCAGCCACTGAGTCATCCTCTTGCCTCAATTCCAAAAATTGTTTTCCAACCTAAGTCGAACAGCCTTAGGAAAATAATTCTAAAGAAACATACCTTTGAATTCATCCCAGTCGAGTGCATCAATCTCATCAGCGTCCCTGATATTTTTAACCACCGACCACCACTACTCTGATTCACCCTCCAAACGGTAAATAGAAATACTAACATTTTGACTGTCTAAACGCCCCATGACATCGAAAATCTTCTCCAGTGCTATAATACACCCTTTAGCTAGCATAGGGTCAGATGATCCTCTGAATGATGGGGATGTTGCCTCATGAAATGTCCCACCACTGACATGTTCCTCTGCGGTTGATCTGGCTGATCACGTGCATGGATACCACCACCATTTATCACTTGATTCAACCGCGCCATTACTACAACAAACTATTTAGTTTCAATTATAACCATCTCAGGATGCAGATTCGGAAGGTCATTTCCTTCTGAACGCCTTCCTAGCACAGCTTCCATGTTTCCTCTGTGGAAAACCATTCTGAACAAACATGTCTTAGATGAAGCAACATGGTAATATTCAAATTCTATATCATTCCAATTTGACCATAAAAAAAATATTTTTGGATAATCATTTAATAGAATTCTAACTCCTAAAGTTATCTAAACAGACCTCTGATACCAACTATAAGGCCCCACCCTTAAACATTACTTAATCATGAGTTATTAGAAGATTACACATTGAGGATATTTTCAGGGTTATAGATTTAGAGAATTATATCATAAATCATGCATTACATTCCACATATAAACAAAGTGGTTAGATAAAAGATAGTATTCATTTTTTTCCATCAATGGAAACATATTTAAAACAAAACATGGACTCTTTCATGACACTTCCTTCACCCTATAATCACATCATGTACCTTTCCCTTGACCTGTGAAAAGTATTTCAAAAACATGGGATGAGCGTAAAAATATCAGCAAGGGATATAAAAGTACGAAATGAAAACATTAATCCATGTATGAAATCATACTTTACACGTAAAACATAATAATTTTAACATACCTATTCAAATCATGAATAAATCATAGAAATCATATAACATAATCGTAACTTGAGGCATTCATAATATTCTTACGTATGGAGTAACCCTAATGGTTACGTTTGGAATACCCATCACAGTATATTCCCTAAATCCCTTCGGAGAAACCATAACATTTAACCCCTTCGTGTTACCCAATGTATTGGAGAGCTATATCCAGCTCACCAACCCTTAGTTTATCACGGAACCACCCGTCTTCATAACAATTCTCAAGAACCATAACATAATCGTATCACATAAAAAAGCACAAAGGAAACATAAAATTTCCACATTTCAATCACAAGATATCAATAACACATTGATATAATAAAAACATTATAAAAAACATATTCAATACCAAAATAAATGAAAAGTAAAACTTGGTATTTATTTTTCTTTTAAAAAAAATTATGGCTTGTAGGGGAAGCTGAAACTCAAATAATGGTCACGGCGGCAGAGAAGTCATTGTCGCCACATACGTATGACAAAAAAACATTCCATTTGTCTTTTAGTAAAACAATTCATATAAAAAAATATTCCTTTTTTACTAGATGTAAAAGTAAAAGTGGTTTATAAACCATATAAAAGGAAGTTGTTTATAAAAAAATATGCCTCAATGAAAGGAGATTGAGACGTAGTCCCATACCTCGTATCCGACTTGACTTGATCGTTCTTTAATCTCCTGAATAATAAACTTGAGTTAATTTTTACTTTCTTGAGAACCTTTTTAAAGTTCATTATTCCTTTTATATCACTTATTACCATGTCATGAACACTATGTAATTATTTAAGTTAATAACGGTCGTTTTAACGATCATTAGTACATGAGTCAAAAATAAACCCTTTATAATTACAAGTTGTTCATGTATCCATTATCTTCAGAGTTATATTAATGATGTAGATGTCATATATGTCATATATATCCAATATATACATGAATTTATAATATTACATAACATTTAGAGGTAAGAAATGAAATGCACCGTTCATGGAGACGGTAAGTCGTACGTACGCATGAACGCTACTTTCATTTCTATTTCGTATTTTATGGAATGGAATCATAATTATATAATGGTATATTATATTTCCAGTATAATATCATATATAATATCATTAACTCCATCCTTTATAAATCCCACATATGGCATTGACGAATCAAATCACTTTGAGGGGGCGGTAGTCCACACTTCCTAAAATGAAGATATCGCGTTTACCCATAATGGAAACCATAAAGTTATGAAAAAAATGAAAAATACATAAGCTTAAGTAAAAAATAAACATATTATATATCATATATAAATATAGTGTCATCTTAATGGCCACCTTTAAAGGTGTTAGAATAATATTGAACAATCATCATTTCGTGAGGTAGAAATTTGCCATCCACGGAAACAATATGCTCTTTAACCATTAGATGAAGGTGTTTGCAAGTGTTGCTCGAATACTTCTTATAAAAACATCCTAGTATTTGGAAGATACTTTTTTTTGTTACAAATGAAATGAATAAAATTATTTTAGTGGGTTGGAGAAGAAAAATAAAACAAAAGAGCATTAATGAAGTCTTTACCTTTGAACCAGGTAACTCTCTTTGGTTTGAACCAAAATGGTTTCTTGAAGAGCTTCCTGCCTAAGGTAAGGATTCTAGGATGAAGAAAGGGATGTGGTGAGAAAAAATGAGCAGATATTGGCCGAGAAAAAGGCTTGAGATGTGTGCGTAAAGAGGTAGAGGTGGGGGGATTTTATAAGAGGAGAGGAGGGGCACTCTGGGAAAGGTATAAAATGTTACTTTATTTTCAAACGAGTTTCGGATTTTAAAGGTCTCATATTGATGTATTTCTAGGATAAGGTGATAAGGGTTCAAAATATACTAATCCAATAGGTCTTTGAAAAGTGTAAGTCTTATATTTTACTTTATCTTTTCATTTTATTTAAATCGTTCATTAATGAGCTAATCGCTGCATCATCATGATGCCATAAATAATTTAATTTATTTAATGTCTAAAAATTATAAAAAAAATAATATGATGTAGGAAATGTTTTTTATTTCCAATGAATATTTATAGTCTAATAGATCATTTATATAGACAAAATTAAAAATGATTTACTCTGGTGATACATTGTTTGTTATATTAAACTTTCTTTAAAAATAAAAAGATAAAAAGTAATTATCACACAAACATGATTCCATGGGGTCCCCATGTTTGGAACAAGGCATCACATGTTCGGCCATGACCCAAAAAGTAGCATTATGACACATTTTGGGGTCAGTTTTTATTATTATGATATTATTTTATTATCCTTAACTACCAGATTACTAATTTATCAAGATAATTAAAGATAACAACCATCGTTACTATTCATAATGTCCAAAAACAAATGAATCTTAACTAGATAATTTGGACCTTCTGATTACATAAATGGAATCCATTTTACCAAATTCCAAACATAGAAATTTCAATAATTAATTTAAATATAATTCCCATTGTCAAAACAAAGAGCGGGTTTTTTAAAACAATATCTATGAAAAGTTTGGCACTTGTTTATGCCCAATTCGAAAGTGAAACTAATTATATTGACCACCATTTGATTAGATGGTAAAAATATATTCTAATTACACTTTAAAACCAATTAAAATGACAATCTGTCCTTATAATTATATTAGATGAAAAAGCAGTTTTGATGTAAAATGCAGTATTTTTCACTATTCATAAAAAAATGAACATTGTCAAAAAAATACCAAAAATTACCCCAAGGTAATTTTTAATGTCCCAATCATAAAGAATATGTTTATTTTGACAAATAAATCTTATAAAATTGTCAAAAGTTTGATTTAAAAATGGTTTTCCATCAAAAGGCAGTAAAACAATCTTTTAAAAATATTAGTGTATTCCATGATTAAGATAATATTTGTTCTCATTTTAAGCCTCTAAAACACTATCTAATTAATAAGTAGACATAGATAAGAATATATATTATTAATTACATAATTTGGATGTCATAGTTATAAGGAGTTATTTTATAAGTCCTCAGTCACTTAAATTGTAATCCCTTTGTTTTAATAAAATTTTTATTTCATCATTTATGTTTTAAGAATAGTTTTTCTTAATAAAATATATGTTTAATTGAGTTAAATTTTTAAAAATTGATTTTATGGGGGAAAATTGTACTTTTTAGTGATTTCTCACAATTATAAAATTATTATGGTAAATTAAACATCATTTGTGAATTTCAAATGTCAAAATTCATCTAGGGTGAATTTTTAATATTTTTCTAATAAGTTTCATATTTTTGATGAGTATTAAAAAATATGATACTTTTAATTTAAATAATTATAATACTATAAATATTTTTTTTGTGAAATAATTTCTGAAAAATGTATATACACGGCTGAGGTCAATAAGATATTTAGAGTCTGATTGGATCAACATAATTTTTTGTGAATCGTAAGATGAACATTTGAAATAGTAATGTTACCATTATGAAAAGTAATATGACCAATAAAATATTAACCTTATATATGGATGTATAAATATAATTTATGCATATTAAAGAGTAATGTAATATAATTATATCATAATTTATGTAAATAAATGTTTTAGAACTTATTGGTTAAGTTTTAGTATTTTTGTAAAAAACATATATTTTTTACAAATTTATCATTAATATTATCAATTAAAAGAAAATTAAATTCCAAAAAATAGAATCATAAATTAATATTTTTTGTATTATGATTATAAGTTTATTTCATGAGACCTTAGTTAATCGTTCATAGTGTTATAAGATCAGTTATACATTTTGAAGTGGTATTTTTCAAGTAAATTATAATTTTCCATTAAAATTAAATTTCTCATATTTATAAAATTATTTTAATAAAATTAATTTCATTTTTTAATTATACAAGTTGAAAAATGGTTCGGTTGAGTGTTTTATATTTTTTTGAAATAGTTGAATTTTAGTGAATAGTAAACTTATAGTTTTAAGATTTTTGTATGTCTAATGACATAATTAATGATGTAATAATTATGGTATACTCTTGAGGAAATATATATGATAATATGAGTCCCAAATTTCCAATACTCTGGGCAATTCCATGGTTTTTCAAATACCACTATTGAGTTGTGCTCAGAAATTATTAAAAGACTCCCTCACTTTTGCTGTAAATACCCATCCATTTATTCATTTCCTATCTGTAAAAATTATTCCAACATTCATTTCTGATGTTTTTACCTCCAAAGGACTCTTACCAAGGTTTCATCAGTCTCCCAAGGTCTTGATATTCATGTTTTAAGAGTCACTCATCACGATAGGGGAATTCACAACTACACTTTTCCTTTCAAGTTTTCCTTTTTATATTATATGTCTTTAAATTTTTCATATCTTGTTATTATATCCATTTTATTATATCCATTTACTACAATACGAATAATTTATTTATTAGATACCCTTTTCCCATCCCTTTTTAATTTTTTCTAAAACCACATTTGATACCTGTTATGATGTTGGATTTTTGTCTCAAAACTTCTCTATTTTTATCAAGAAATTAATTTCTTTTCTTTTGAAAATACGCAAACCTCTATCTCATCCCAGGATATTCACATAGATATAAAAATGATCTATTTTATTTCTGGTATTAACATACATGGAACCCTCATACCTTTTCCATGTGTTTAATATAGCCAAATGATATTGTATTTAAGAACTTTTAAAACACAATGATTTTGAAATAAAACACATTTATTTTATTCTCTACGGGTTTTTATTAAATGTTTTAATATGATATTTTTGAACAAATAAATTAATACATTTTAATGTTTTTCTCTGATATCTCTCTAATGTATTGGGTAAAGAATTTAATCTCTAGAGATGACATGTTTTATGATACCATGGTGAATAACCTTGGTAATTTTTGTGACACCTCAGTGATAAACCTTGGAGATATGCTTATGAATGACTCAATTAAATATTATAGCCACATTTCCATGTTATTATTAATTTTATTTTAATATATTAATATTTTTTCATTGATCATTACTTTATGTATTTCTTCATGTTCTTATTGATATTCATCATAATCATAAGTAAAATGTTTCTCTTGTTTACCCTTACTGGGACTTATTCTCACCCTTTACTTTTATGTCTATCCTCATGTTATGATATATAGTTATTAAACATATGATGAATATTTTATGAAGCCTTTAAAGTGTATTTGAATAATTCTTTCATTTTTTCATGTATTAAGTACCTTATTTCCAAGAAACTAACTTTAAAAGATCCTCTATTTGTGAAATGCTAAGTAATGTTATGTAATAAAAAAGAGAGATTCCATAGTTGGTATCAAAGGATGGTTTAGTTACTTATGGAAATTTGGATTTTAAAATATTAAGATTAACCTTAAATAAAACATTTTATATCGGAAATTAATCTCGTATTTTGGTGAAATATTATGTATGTAGTTTCCAAACAAGTAAATCTTTATTTGGATATAATCAAGTGGATGAAGCTCTAGAATAGTTGTATCTGGAGTTATAACTCAAAAAAACCTATTTGATATAGAATCAAATGGGAAATGATTCATGAAAATTGTCCTTTATTTACTCATTTTTTAACACACTGAGTAGATTTTTTTGGATAATAAAATGATTTTTCTGAACTATTATGAAGAATTTATAGAAGACGTAATTTTTGTTAATGAATAACAAAATTAAGAATGATGTTTTAAGAAATAAAATTCATTTAGGGTTATATGATTATTAAAAGAAATATAATTCTCTCTAAGTTTATCTTATTTTATAAAATGATGGGAACTGGGAGGAACCTTGTAAATGGTGAGCGCACCGGACCATGAGATGAAAACCCTCTGATAGAAGCCGAAATGGAAACCTTCATAAGAATTATGAATCAACATACTCTAGTTATAGGTAATATCTTGAATCAAACTAAGAGACCAGTTTCAACATGAAGGTAAAAACTTTCCCTTATGTTTTTTATGTGTCAAATACCACCAACATTTACTGGATCTATCAAACCATTGTTTGCAGAATGGTGGACAAGCTTTATATAAATGATCTTTTTGTACTTAATTAATCAGAACAAGAGATAATCGCTTTGTTTGTGTACCATTTAGAGGGATATGCTGATAAATGGTGTGAACAAATTTAAAAAATTATTCCAATAGGGTATATTGAATTTTTTTAGTGGTAAGAGTTCAGGGGAATCTTTTTTAATTAGTATTTCCCTTATTCGATGAGAATAAAAATTGAGAAGGAATTCCTCAAACTGAAGCAGAAGGGGAATGAATCTGTTGGCTACTATGAGATGAGATTAACAATACATTCCCATTATACATCTAGATTTTTCATGTATCCTAATGGGATGTTTTATAGTTTCATCAGTGGACTTAGACATCATATATGGATGAATTTAGCCAACTGATACTATGACTATTATGAGGAAATAATATGGAGTTATATTAAAGTTGAACTAAAGATTGAAGAGATTTACTGGTCCCAAAAACCTAATGAGAAGAAGATATCTCTAGACCCAAACCTAGGGAGAAAATTTTATATAGGGATAGGTGGACATAAATTTCAACATTCCCCAGGTAATAAATGTGGGAATAATAAATACAATAACTACCTACTTGGGAGTAGTAAGTGTTACAAGTGTGGAAAAGATGGCCATTTTTCTCGAAACTACCATGGTGAAGTGATTCCCCATCTTATCAACACAAACAACAATGGAAAGATAGTGCTTGTCTAACCTAAAGTCCAATGCTTCATGTTTCTACATCTTAGGCACTTTGTTAATAACTGTCCAAATCCAAGGGCATTGGAGTGGAATCACTAGTAGCCTTAGCATAGGCTAGGGAGAAAGGCTATGTTTCTTCTATCATGATGGCTGAAGTTCAAGCTCCAAATAATGTGGTTTAATGTACTATTAGTGTTCTCTCAAAGCTAGAAAGTTCATACTTTGATTTTGGTTCTATTTATTCCTTAATTTCCTCCATGGTTGAAAGAAATATAGAATCAATTCATGAACTAATAGAAGTAGAGTTAATAACAAAGACTCTTAATGGGATTATCTAAGCATCATCAGTGTATAGAAACTCTAGTATTTACCTTGGAGAGCCTAATGTTATCACAAATCTAGTAGTCATTCCCATACTATAATTAAAAACTATACTAGGGATGGACTATCTCTCAAAGTATAGTGCAAATATCATATACAGAAGCAAGGAAATTTTAGTAGTCTTAAGTGGAAAGCCTAAAATTATTTTCAAAGTATAGATATCTTTAGGGGATTTTTTTCAAGAAACACCACATGTAACCTTATTTGTGGATATTATAATCGAAGATGAATAAGGTAATGAATGTATTTGAATAGGGGATGTCCCCATCATTTATTAATAAATTGACATATTTTATGAAGCCTTACCTAGACCTCCCACCAAAAGAGAGGTAGAGATCTCTATTTTAATTATTCATAGATCCAAGCTGATATAAAAAACCCTATATAGAATAAAAGATGTGAAGATGGAGGAAATAATAAGAAACTCCAAGATCTTTTTGGAGAAGGTTTTTATCCATCCAAGTGTGTCTCCTTTGGGATAACCTATTCTATTTGTATAGAAGAATAATTTATTAATTTGATTATGCATTGATTATAAAGAACACAATGAGATCACAGTGAAGAACAAATACCCTCTTCCAGGAATTAATGATTTATTAGACGAACATTTCGGGGCTTAATCATTCTCCAAGTTTTATCTCCATTATAGTTGTCATCAATTGAGGGTAAAGAAAGAAGATAATCCAAATACCGCCTTATGATAAAGATATGGGCATTGTCAGTTTGTTGTTATACCTCTCTAATTGAAAAACTCACCATCCATTTTTATAGATTTAATAAATAGATTCTTGAAAGGAAACATTAATAAATTTATGATAGTTTTTTTGAAGATATTTTGATATATAATAAATGTTTTTAGGATCATGAAAATCACCTATGCGTGATGATAAAAAATACGAGGAAGAAGATGTTATTTGGAATGTTCTGCAAGTGTGAGTTCTGGTTACAACAAGATAAATTCTTGGGGAACATGGTAACTAATTAAGGAATCATAATTAACCATAGAAATAAAACGTTTGTGGATGAGTTGCGTCATCCGACAATAGTTACTGAGATTCTTTGTTTCTGTGGTTTAGTTGGATATTATAGGTGGTTTGTGAAAAACATGTCATGACATTCTAATCCACAAACCAGGTTTACTCGAAAAGGGGTCATGCTAATCTAGACAAAGGAGTATGAGGAAGGATTCCAAGATCTAAAAATGAGATTGGTTACTACACCCATGTTAGATATACCCTCTATTAGAGAAGGATTCATTTTTGTACCTATACATCTCAGAAAGGTCATGGGTGCATCCTTATGAAAAATGAAAAGGTTATTTATTACCCATATCAATAGTTAAAGGCTCGTGAACGTAATTTTCCTACACATGATATAGAGCTAGATATGGTTGTTTTGGATCTGAAGATATTGAGGAACTCTCTTTATGGGGAGAAATTTCAAGTATACACAGACCACCAATTTTTTATGTATAATTTTACATAAAAAAAATTGAACATGAGACATGGGAGATGGTTGGAAATTCTTAAAGACTATGATTTTTAAATTTATTGTCACTTTGAAAGAGAAAACATAGCTGCTAATGCATTATGTAGGAATTACCCTATTTTACTTTTAATGGAGAGGATTCATGAGGATCATTTGATCAAAGACCTAGTAAAACAAGAAATGGGAATTGTAATGGAAGGGACATAATCATCCCTATCCCAAATGATTTCTCAACTATCATTACTAGAGAAGATTAATAAATCTCAAAAAGAGAACCCTTTTTTTGCAGAATAAGTTTGAGAATGTGATATATGGGAAGTCTTTAAAGCTTAATATTGATCAAGAAAGTCTAATAAAATTTAAAAAATGTATATGTACTCCATATATTCTAGAAATAAAGTGGGATCTCATAGATTACATGCATAGGTATAAATTATCTATATATCTTGCAAGAAATAAAATGTATTGGGACCTTAGTGATTATTATTAGAGGGATAACATGAAAAGGGAGATAAACTAATACACTATTAGGTGCCTAGTGTGTCAACAAATTAAGGGAGGGAGATAACTTTATAAAGGGGTGTTATATCCACTAGCCTTACCACCATGGAAGTGGGAAAATATAACTATGAATTTTGTCACCTTTTTCCAAAAAACATATAATGGAAATAATGATATATGTGATATAGTAGACCATCTCACCGTGACTTCCCATTTTATTTATATTCTGAAAGATATATATCTTAACCAAATATCCATTATATTTGTTAAGGAAGTTGTAAGGTTGCATATAGTTCCACTTTCTATCACATCTGACCATGATATAAGGTTCACATAAAAATTATAGAAAAGTATTCAACATGCTATGGGTATCGAGTTGTATTTCAGTATAGCCTACTACCCTCAAACTGAGGGAGAATCTGAAATAACTATTCAAAAAATTGAGTAAATGCTATGAATATGCTCAAAAGAATTTAAATGTAAATGAGTTCAATATCTCCCATTAGTTGAGTTCTCAGACAACTATATCTTCCATTCGAATATTCAAATGGCTCGTATTGAATCTCTATATGGGATGTGATGTATAAATACTACTTGTTGGGATAAATCGTATAAGAGAAAGATTCTTGGGTCAGATATTGTGCAAGAGATGACAAAAAAGGATCATTCCATCCAAGAACACATTAATGCTACTCAGAGTCTACAAATGAGCTATGCTAACAACTATCAAAGGGACTTGGAGTTTGATTTTGGAAACAAATTATTCCTTCGAATTTCACCATTGAATAGATTCATGTGGTTTGGGAAGAAAGGAAAACTTAGCCTATGGTATATTAGTCCTTATAAAATCCTTGAACATGTAGGAGTAGTGGACAATAAGCTAGAAATTTTACCAAATATATCTCATGTTCATGATTTTTTCCATGTATCTCACTTGAGGAAGTTCATACATGACCCTTCACATGTACTAAATTCAGTGATGGTACAACTGAAACATGATCTCTCTTATAAGGAGTTTTCGATGGAGATCTAAGAATACAGGGACAAGATAATTTGCAATAAGACTACCAACTTCATCAAAGTTTTATGGAGGAACCACATGTATGAAGAAGTGATGCGGGAACAATAGATGATAACAAGGAAAAAGTACCAACACCTTTTCTCAACTGAGGGAATGGGTTGAAATTTGGGGATGAAATTTCATTGGGGGGGGGGGGTAATTTAAGGACCTGAAGTTTTTAAATAGTATTTTTCCAAAAAAAATCTGTGTTATATTGTTTTACACAACAAAACTATATCCAATTAATAATGAAGTAATTATATTTTAATGTGACCATTGGGTTTTAACTGTTTTATGTATATTGGTCAATTATGAACATCAGTCAATATAACCATTGGAAAATATACTTATAACTTTATGACTATAGTTTAAAAATAGAAATGATAATGGTTAATTAATACATAAAGATGATTCGATGGCCTCATCTCAAATAATCATACCATAAAAGCCCATTTTTTGAAGCTTATGAAAGAGGTATCGTCACTTGGATTCACATTGGATGAAGCCCAAGATGAGCTTCAACATGTTAATCACAAACGAAATATTATATAATAAAAGTTTAGCTGAGTGGATATAACCACTCGGGCGATGTTATCTAAGCCACCCCAAGATTATATCATAATCGCACACCTCACCCTTAGGTCATATGTAGGTTTTATAAGGGGTTATGTGTCAAGGCCTTAGTCACTTAAATTGTAATACCATTGTTTTAATAAAATGTTTATTTCATTATTTACATTTTAAGAATAAGTTTTATTAATAAAATATATGTTTAATTAATAATAATTTGATAAATTGAATTTATAGGTAAAAATATTACTTTTTAGAGATTTCTCACAATTATTGAATTATTATGGTAAAATAAAAATCATATTTTAATTTAAAATGTCAAAATTAATCTATGGTAATTTTTTAGAATTTTTCAATTAAGTTTCATATTTTTGATAACTTGTGATAAATACTACATTTTTCATATAAATAATTATTATACTTTAAGTAATTTATTTAATGAAATGATTTTCAATAAATTGACATACATGATTGTGATTAATAAGATATTTAGTGTGTGATAGAATTAACTTAATATTTTTGGGAATAATAACTAAAACCTTTGGAATAGTAATGTTACCCATTTGAATATTAATATGAAAAATGGAATAGTAACCTCACATAAATAAGTATAAATATAATTTAGGAATATTAAATAGTAAATTGATATAATTATATCATAGTATAAGTAAATAAATGTTTTAGAAACTATTTGATAAGTGTTAACATTTTTATAAAACATAAAATTTTTATAACAAAATTATAATTAATATAATTATTTAAAATAAAATTAATTTTCATAAAATAAAGTCATAAATTAATATTTTCTTTGCTTATGATTTTATGTTAATATTATGAGACCATAGTTAATTTTCAATGTGTTATATAATAAGTTAGAATTTCAGAATTGGTATTTTTCCAGTAAATGATGATTTTATTTAAAAATTAAAATTTTTCATATTTAGAAAACTAGTTTCATGAAATAGGGTTCATTTCAAAATATGTGTCAAAAAATGGTTTGGTAGAATTTTTCAGAATTTTATGAAACAGTTGGATTTTTGATGAAGAGTAAACATACAGTTTTATGTTTTCAGTATGTATAATGACATTATTAATCATATAATAATGATTTGATTATTCTAGTTGACTATTTAGGATTAAAATATAATAATAGGTGTCTCATTTGTCCAATTCCATGGGAAATCCCATAGTTTTTCAAATACCACTACCGAGGAGTCCATGAAAATTAATAAAAAACTTCCTTACTTTTGTTATAAATACCCAACTATTACATCATTTCCATTCATTAAAAATTATTCTACCAAAAAATTATGAAATTTTTACCTCCCATTTATTCCTCTTAAGGCTTTATAAATCCCCCAAGGTCTCGATCTTATATTTTGAGGATTCACTCTTCAAGGTAAGGGAATTATCAACTTCATTTTTCCTTCAATGTTTTCTTTTTTATGTGTTGTATCTTTAAAATTTCCATATCATGTCCTTATATCTATATTATTATATTAAATTATTTTTTTAAGAGTAATTTATGAATTTTAGACCCATTTACCCTCTCTTTTGATGTTTTTTGAAACCATGTTTCATACCTGTTATGCTACTAGATTTTCGTTACAAAGTTTTTCTCTTTTTGTTAATAAATTATTTTATTTTATTATGTGAATACCCAAACCTTTATCTCATCTAGGGGTATTTAAATGGATGTAAAAATGATCTATTTTAATACCAGTGTTAACATATTTAAACCCTCCAACATTTTCCATGTTTTAAAATGACAAAAATATATAGTTTTTAAGCACTTCCTCAAACATAATGATTTTGAAATGAAACATGTTTCTTTTATTCTCCACAGTTCATATATGAGAAGTTTTACTCTGATATTTTTAGATAAAATTAATTAATATGAATGAATGGTGCACCCTTATAGTGCTCCAATTCATTGGGTAAAGAATGTAATATCTAGAAATGAAATTTTTATAATACCTTAGTAAATAAATTTGTTAATTTTTATGACACATTAGTGATAAACCTTGGTGATATAATTATGAATGAATCAATTAAATATTTTAGACACATTTCCAAGTTATGATTCATTTTATTTTATGATATTCTTCTTTTTCCATTACTCATAAATTTATGTATTCTTTTAGTTCTTATTGATTTTCTTCAAGATCACAAGTAAATTGTTTCCCTTATTTACCCATACTAGGGCTTATGCTCACCCTTTCCTTTGATGTATATCTATAGGTTATGAGATTTAGTAATTAAGAAAAGGATAAATCTATGATGAAGCCTTTTGAAGTATATTAGAATAATTTTATTCGTGTATTCATGTATTAATTACCTTATTTCAATGACAATAAACTTTAAAAGATCTTATATTTATGAAATTCTATGAATTGTTAAGTAATGAAAAGGTGGGTCACCATTGTAATGTTCCAAAGTAACAAAACCACTCTAGAGAATTTTTTTTACAATATTTAAAATAGTCTGACTATCCTTAATGGTTTACTACCATTCATAATTTGATTGCACACTATTCTCTCAACTAATGTGTGTTTACCTCTCTTTTTTGATGAAACATATATTGATTATTGAATCAATTTTATCTACCCCCCAATCGTCACAAAATAAAACTCAAATTTCATCAATGTTATGAATGTCAATTTACTATATAATTTTATGGAAATTCCTTTTTTACTCTCCCAAATTTTACTTTCTCTCAAACTTTACAACAATTTGAAATAAATTTTACTACAAACAGATAAATTATTGGGTTTTCAGGGAACACCCATATTCCATTGAAGATTTCACTTTTCACAAAGAAGACTTGGTTATATATACACAAGTCCATTTTGTACCAGCAACTAATGTTTTTTTCACCACTTTACACAAGAAATTCTTTAATGCAGAGCTTTATACAACTCATTAATTATATCTTTTTACAGTTATTCTCTATGAATTGGAATCACTAAATGAAGAGAGGAGTGAACTATTTATGGATGAATTTGAACATTCTTTAAACTACCATGTGCACCACTAACATTCGACACAATAGTTTTCCTTCACTAATCGTCAAAAATTTGATACCCCCTATAGCTCAAAACTCACTGATGTAATGAAATGACATATATATTTCAATTTTTTCTCATCCATATATTTTAAAAATATTTATAACATTTATGAAACAATTGATGTAGCAATATTTTTTAGGAATCCTCAAATATTAACTTTCCCATAAGATTACAAAACCTCTCCACCCTCTCATGAAGCATTTTCATTAACCAAAAAATCATAAATTTAATAAAAAAATACTTCCTTAAAATTTTAGAACAATAATATTTTTTCAAACATTGGGAAATGGTACAACCTTATACATGTACCTTTATTTATACCTTCAATAGCTTCATTCCTGAATCCTAGCTCATTATTAAGAAAAAAAATATTAGTTTCTCAAGAAATTCGTGATTGTTTTTTTCAACTAGATTACCAATTGACACAACCAACCAAAAACTATTACAATGTCACATTGAGGTACGTTTACCAATAATATATTTCATTTTGATATTTCATAAAGAACCAATGTGTTCAACCACATATATTACATGAAACACCAAGTTTAAACAAACTAAGAAATATTATTATTTAAATGTGACCATTATAAAAGAGTTCTTACATTTTTATGTATGAATAGTAAAAAATGTATAATGAAAAATATTTTTAAAGGACTTATGAAATGATAATATTTTTACAAATGCATAATATATAAGTACTCAATTTTTAGTAATTTATTTTTATGCTTCCAAAATAGCATCTTTTTTTATAATAATTTTATATTAATTTGTTCATTATTAAAAAAATTGATTTTAATAAAAAAATATAAACTTTTTGTAATTATCAAATCAAAATTATCTTACTCTGAATTGTTTTAAATTTTCTACAAAATTTCATATTCTAGTGAATGATGGAAAATATTGATTTTTGTAAAAATATCATTTTATTTTTTTATAATGTATAATTATAATTTTAAAATGATCTCAAAGTAATAGTAATATTATTCAATTATATATAATATAATAAATATATTTTTAATTTTCATTATATTTTATTTTGGTATAATTTATTCTTTAGTCTCAAAAGACACATTTTTTTTCTAGAAACTATTATTTATTCTATTTTGTATTCTATTCTCAAATATATTTCATCGATGTGTTTAATTTGTGTCTTAAAAATTGATTCCATATTTTAAATTAGTATTTTTATATTTTTTAAATATGTAACTTTTATTTTTAGGTATTATGAATAGTAATCACGATCAAACTTATGACATATATAAAGGTTAAAATGGGGAAAATAAGGTTGAATCAATATGGTAAAATTTTGAAATAACTCTATAATATGAAATTATCCAATTTTATGATTTTTTAACTTATTTTCTTATTAAAGAGTAAAATTATTTATTTTTAAACATTATTTTGACATTAGAAACCCAATATTGACTTTTATAAAAATAAGTTATATTTTATTCAAATTAAAGATTATTTTTGAGTTTTTTCATTTAGTGGAATGGTTGGAATATTCCAATAGTTTTTGGATTAATCTATGTTTTAAGAAACATAAATTTTATTAATTAAACAAAATAATTCATAGAATCCAATTTATTACTTATTTTCATAGTGAAATTGTTTTTACTCTAAAATCAAAAAATTTCTTAAAAATGATATTTATAATTATTATGTTTTTATAAGAATTTTATCTCTATAAAACATTGAAAATAAATCTGATAAACAAGATTCAAAATTTTTTATCTTAATATCAAAATTTATTTAGAAGACCCCTTTTATTTTCATCCATTTAATTATGTTATCATGGTGAAAAATTTATGTTATCCGAGTTAGGGTTAAAATGAGTTTACTTTTGTTTAAGTAGGATATAAGGATAAAAATTTATCCAACACTTTTACATTTTTATTGGGTACTTTTTTTCATCTATGATTTATAAATGTATCAATTTCCTTAAATTTTACTTCGAATATAACATTATAAATATTTTAAGTAAATATAATGTCAAAACTTACATTCTATTTCTTTTAATGTCTATAATATTTTTTGAATGGTCCAGAAAAATAATTTTTGTTAAAAATGGTTATTTTAGATTTTTATTTTTATTTTTTATTATGATACATTATTCCAATTTTTTGATGAAGTAATTACTTTAAATTCTTATGAATCATTGATATAGTGTTTGTCCTGACAATAAAAAATTCATGTAATTAATTTTTAAAAGCATTATAATTTGTTTTATTTTGTGAATTTTATTTTCCCGAAAATTATATAGAAATTATTAAAACATTAGTTATGTTTTCATAGATTATATATTTTTTAATTTTTTTTAATGTAAAATTAATTGAATAGTTTCAATATTGAAATTAATGATATTTTATGATAAATAAAATTTTATTAAATCATTTCAAATTAATAAAAAAACTAAATTCTACTAAAATTAGGAGATGTCATTAAACCTATCAACCATGGTTCATTTATGGTATATTTTTCCATTAATTCTAATTTTATTTTCCCATAATAAAAAATTTATTTCATAGTAATTTTTAAAATGGTGTATAGGGTTTAAAAAGAAAGATAATGGTGACAACAAAACCAATTTGTCCACATTTTTTTATATGATGGTATTTAGAATCATCATGATAATATTGTTTTGTTTTATAACTTTTTTCCATTTTTAAATAAATAAAATTATATTAATTTAATACATTAATAAATTAAAATAATTCCCCTTCCCTCATTTATAAAAGGTCACCCCACTCTTCTACTCCAAACACATCAAGTGTCATTTGGTGTCGGTAATACCAACCCAATTACCTCCATATGATACAGAGGTATTTTCGTAATAATATCATGACTAGAGTGTAAAAAAATGAGATGGTACGATATATTTCTCTTTAAATAAATTCAGTTTGATTGCATGTGATGCATACAACACTTGGTTTAAAAGAAACCTAACTCTCTATTAAAATATTATTATTTAATCATGAAAATTACAACATAGTAGGTAAATTGGTGGGTATAAATAAGAATAAACAAATATTAATCTTATCTCTTAAATAATTATAAAATAAATTTAGTGGTGTTATATTGATTAAAATTAAAATAAGAATCATTTGAAAGGGGGAAAATGTTTTGCAGAAAATATATTTTTTTTCTAAAATGCATAATTATCGCAATTTGAATGCATAAATAAAACTTATTTTGAAAAAATTTTAGGAAATTTATTTTATATTATTATAATAATTTCTGAAATAATCATATAAAAATAATTTAGCAATTTTTTTCCATATTTTTATAAAAAGTGACATTTTTTGTAAAATATTGTAAAATACTAATTTTTATAAAATAATTCCATTTTATTTGTTGAATTTATAAGAAAATATTTATTTTAATATAGTTTTAAAAGTAAATTTATTTTAATTATATATTAATTATTATAAATTAATTCATAGAAATCAATTTAATGTTGAGTTTTTATATTAAATATTTTCAACTTTTAAATGTTTTTCTTTTAAAGGCTCATTGTTTCAACATGTCTATGGGTTTAATTTCAAATTAATATAATCCAATTTGGTGATTTTAATATGTAAACATATATTCAAAATTTTCAATAAACATAATTTATATTATATAATATGTTTAAATTTATTTTTAATCATAATGAATAGTGAAAATAGTAAATGTTATTTATCATAGTTATGGTAAAATGGGTATACTGGTGTGTTAAACTAAAAATATAAGGGTTAAAATGACAAAAATAAGTATAATTAGTAATTTATGGTCATATTACGACCTTAAATTTATTTAATATTTAAATGGTCTATCTTGAAGCCTTTTAGAATAAGAAAATCATATGTAGAATTCATTCACTTCAAAAATTCCACGTGTTTCCTCTCGCCAAATTATAAACGTCCAACCATTTTCCTCTCCCTTAAAAACATCTAAAAACCATTTGATCTGAAAATATATAAAAATAAATAAATTCCATAATTTCCTCCCCTCATCCGAGAATCAATTTTTTGGTCACAAATCCAATCGAGGAAGGATTTTGGAGAAAACGAAAAGAAGTTGTTTGAAGAAGAGGAAAGGTCCTTAACCAAGAATATTATATTATTTATTCATTCGTATCATTTAAATATTATTAAAACTTACTGATTTAATATCCTAATTATATTACATATAATAAGATTTGTTTATGTTATGGTCATTACCTACAACCATCTACTCCTCCCTCAAATGGGAAGTGAATTTCTTAATCATGTGTACAATGGACTACGGCCTTGCAAACTGATGTAATTAATTCTCCGACACTGTTTCTCCCAGTAAGATTTAAATATATACTTTTTATTTATATATTATATTTATGATTTATTTATAACTCTATAGTTATAATATCTTATATTCCTTCTTATATTTTGTTCTGTAGAGGATATTATATCATCACCATTTTATACGTCGGACTACCTCCCCAGGAAGTAATGGGATTCGTTCATGACAATAACATGACATAGAAGGTAATAATTATTATTTTAATATTCATATATCATAATAATTTCTTATTAAAAAATTTATAAAAGTAATATACCATATAATTTATTACTATATTATCCATTGAATAAATGATAATGTTGTTCCTGTATACGGTACACTACCAAATCATGAAGCGGCGTGATCCGTTATTTTTACAACATCACATAGATAGTATATTTAATGGTATTTAAAGAAATAATATTATATTTATAATATTATTATCATATTTTATACTTAAAATAACACATGTCTTTCTTCTATATCATTGAAAAATGAAAACATTACGAAAGTGTACATGTGTCATACCATCTCTATGATTTTAATGAAGATCATTTTTCTTAACCATAACTTATAGTTGGTATAAAAATAATATTTTTTGTATATAAATAATAATAATTTCATGTTTAACATTATTTATATAATTAACTAATAATATTTTTGACCCTATTCAACTTACTAGAGTGATTTTTGAAATATGAGTCATTTATCGTTAAAACATCCAATGAGAAATTAATTGTCTAAGTAATTGAATATGACATGGAATAAATTAAAATAAAAAAATAATAAAATTAAAAAAAGTTCCTATATAGAAAAATAATTAACAACTGATTATTAATCAAGATGATAAAGAATGTATGTGACAAATAAGGATCAACATAATGGGCCTCTCTCTAAACAACCCCCTCCTTTAGTTTATGGACATTCTCTATCAATATAATTATATATCTATATATATTGTTATGGAATGTTTCTAAATTAATTATATATTTTTATAACTTATATAACTAGCTTATTATCCCATCAATTTATATGCTAATACCTACCTTATAACGATATCTCTAATGCCTTCATTATGAAATTTACTTTGATTATGATATGATGAATGATTATGAAACCCATTTTTATTCCATGGGAAACTCTTATGTTATTCCCTATGATTTATTTCCATTTGGTGTCACAAACAAATCATGGAAATTATATGATTGTTACTCCATTTTATCATTATTTTCATTGGGTAAATATTTAGTATCATGATATGTCATATATGGGAATGGGTTGAAAACTAGATCCATTATGGGCTTTTTCCTCCATGTGACATTCACTAGGAAGTCATCCATGAAACCTATTTTTTCATATTATATGTTTCAACGACATTAACTATGATTCCAAGATATTATGATACCATCTTCATTATTATATTATTCCATGAAATTACTCATGATACTAATCTTGTATGATATCATGTTATTCCTTTGACTCTTATGTAATGTTTCGTTATCATATTTATTCTATTACTATGAATATTTTATCAACCCTTTCTTTTGGTATTCCCAGGTTTTCGCATTTAGTTTTATTTTATAAAATTAATTTTACGAGTTTTAATTGGAGAAACATTAAGGATTATATGTTTTATATTACTTTTAATGTAATATTAACCTATTTTTTAAATACAGTAGACCTTTATGATCCTTGTGTTGTATTAATATATATTTATTTTTTACAACCATGTAATATTATGTGTCAAAGGAATGGGTTTTTATATTTATTATCAACGATATACTCAGTTAAAATTTGAAAATATTATGATAAAACACTAGTGATAACCATAGGAATATGTCTAAGGATAAGACTAAGTATAGAAAAATATTCAATAATCTTGGTGGATTATAAAACTAGTGGTTTCTATGCAATTACATCCCATTCAAGATTAAAAATTACATGTGGTTCTTGAATAACTATACCTAGGGGTAAAAAATCTAAAAAAATGGACGATGGTATTGACTCGAGTGTTACCAAGTACCCTTAAATTGGTCTTACTGTGCACCTGGTTTGATACTCCTAGGGGATATATTTTTCAAATTCTAAAACACTTTATAATCCATTATGAATAGAATAGTCAAACTGTTTGGTTAGAAACCATAACAAGGAAATTAAAATAGATAACCTTGGATAAAACCTATAGACTCATATGTTAGTATGTATTTAACATTTATATTTTCTTCGTACCGTGTTTATATGTTTCCCTTGTGTATGTTTTTTAGTTAATTTATTCTCATTTTGTTTTTATTATGGTTAATGGAGTGAAATGGGAGAAATAATTCCTAAAAACAACATGATAGGTACTATGATGATTTCTCCAATGGTATGCCTAATATAAATGGTATGAGAGATAATAATATCATGGATGTATTGGATCAACTATCTCAATATATTAATCATAACATGATTCATGTACAACTCCTTACTTCTCCTATGAAGGATCATGCTATAATACATCCTTTTATGTGACAAAGGCCTCATAGTATTAGTAGATATTCTTATCCCCTCATTATTGACCAAGGGATTAAATCCATTTTTTTTATATTCCTTATCCTCCATTGCACACAGAAAGATAAATTTGTATTGGACAGTTATCATTTTGATAGAGAAGCTGATTAGTGGTGGAAACTGATCAAGAACACCAAGTCCAAGGAGGATATTAATTCCATGGAATGAGAATACTTTATAAAAATATTTTACATTATATATTTTCTCAAAACACTACTTATTGAAATATATAGGGAGTTTCTCAGTCTAAAGAAAAAGGAGTAAGAGTCTTATAAGGATTATAAGAAACATCACAAGGCTTTCACTACATGCCTCTGAATTTCTTATCATCACTGAATGTAAGGTGGGCCATTTATTTTGTGGGTTAAAGATGAATCTACGAAAATATTTGGGGGAATGAATAATTGATAGTTATAAATATAATTTCCATTATTCCCTCAAATTTGAGATAGTGATCAAGGACACTCTGTTTTCAAGATGAATTGGAGAAAAAATGTAAAATTGGGATTCCTTAAAAACCATCAATATATAACCCCATTAGAGGAAAAATATCCAACAACCATTTTTTTAGATGTGTGGGATGAAGAATCCTGGGAACTACATAAGGGGAACCATAAGATTCTGTAAGTGTGAAAAAGTGAGGAAACATTCTAATCATTGTCTTATGGAAATAAACCAACAGACAAATAAGGGAAAAGAAAATATAATTCAGATCAACTTTATGACTACTGTACATTGTTTTAATAGTAAGAAATATTAGAATTATGAAACCAAATTCCCTAAACCAATTTATTTTTATATAAGAACATTGAAAAAACCTAGAAGGCAATAAAAAAGGGTGAATAATATCACTAAGGCTGAGGTGGATGCTGAAAATGATGGGGTGACAGGTATACTAGTTATTCATTCAATAATAATGAACATATAGTTTGATTTTAAATCTTTGTAATGATTGCATATCTTAAAGTTTTAGTATAAAAATTTAAACAACACCTAAAAACATGGGGTTAGATCTATATGTGAGAATAGAAAACACATTTATGGTTGTATCCCTAGTAAATGACCCACCAGTCAATTTTTTTGTAACTAATCTTTTATAAAATCATATAATACATACTTTAATAGATTTTGATTCTATTTTGGGCATATATTAACAATACTTATATAAATCAATCATTAATTTTCAAGAGTGTGAGATCACTCTTGACATCCCAAGTCATCCTCTAAATTTTTATAAGTTTAATGATGTGGATAAATATCTCCCAGAATAATTTTTTCAAGTATGGATATTTTTACCTTACGTCCAAGAATATCTAGCCCTAATGATTGTGACAAAGGATAGAATAATTCTTTAAAAAACTCTTATTGTGTGGGATTTCACTGATGTATTCCCTAAAGATTAACCTGGTGTTCATCATAACTGGGAATTTGAGTTTTAAATGGAAATTATACATAGAACTCTACCAATATCCAACACTCCTTATAGAATATCCACCATTGAGAAGGAAGAACTGAAGAATAAATTATAAGAGAATATGAAAAATGTTTTAATACACTAGAGTGCTTCACCATGGGGTGCACTAACCCTATTCATCAAGAATAAAGATGTGTTATTGTGTCATAATACTGATTATCCCAAAATCAACAAAATTATGATAAAGAACATGTATCCCCTTATAAGGATATATTACATGATTGATCAATTTCATGGAGCATGATATTTATCTAAGGTAAAACAACAACTATGATATCATTAATTAAGTGTTAATATGGTTCATATTCTAAAAATTCCTTTTAAACAATGTTATAGACACTATTAGTTAATAGTAATTAATTTAAAAATTAATAATACTCTAAAAATATTTACGGACCTGATGAATAGAGTATTTAGAAATTACATCGACAAATTTTTGATAGTGTTTATAGATGATATTATGATATATTCCAATGGAAGGTATGAGCATGAGTAGATTTTAAATATTTTTCTAATGTCATTGATAAATGCGAATCTCTATGAAAAGTTAAAAAATGTGATTTATAGATGAAGGAATTACCATTATTGGGAAATATTATCACTAAAAAGGATATATATAGATTACTCTAAGAAAAAGGATACCTTGGACAATTTTATACTAGTATCTATAATGGATATCCATAGTTTCCATTGATTATCTAGATATTACTAATGATTTAGGAAAAAAATCATGATTTTCAAAATCACTGAAAAAGATATAATTAAAGGGAGTGAAATTTATCTAGACCAGTGAATGCGAAGAGAGATTTATGGACTTGAAAAAGAGGCACTACATTGTTACTTATGATACCCCAAATGGGGAACTTATAGAGAAACATGTTGATCCACTATACAATATAATAGTGTTAAAACACATTTTGTTTCAACAAGCTATATAACCTAATGGGACTACTAAATCCATTTTTCTCTGAGCAATAGAAAGATTAATTATGGAAAATGTTTATCTATTTGGTTAGAAATGAATGGGGTAATGTTTTCATTATAGTTTATCATCTCTCAAGATATAGAGGACAATATTGTTGATTGATTTAAAACAATAATTATGAAAAAAATTAGAAAACATGGAATTGAAGGATTTGAAGGTACTCTTCATGGAAAAGTACTTTCCTTATAAAAAACACGAGTATATAGAGAGGAAATTATTGATTTTGATTAAAAAGGAAAATGAAAATGTTATTAAGAAAGAATTATTATTTTCAAGGTTAGGTCATTACACTCTGGACTATTTAAAAAATCCAAAGAGTATGATTGGATGTTTCTTTGATGGGATTAATATATTACATTTAAGGGAACTAATCTACAAAAATTTCCCATAATATGAGGACACAGTATCAAGTGATATCAAGATAGAGAAAAAATTATCCATGTATTGTGGATTTGAATTAAGGAATGAGAATAAGAGGATGGTAGAGAAATATATCGATAAATTAATGAAGTATAAGAATTATTTCCCCCCATGTGATAATTTTTTAATAAAACACTCTAGTACACCCATTTAGGGAAGTAGAATTTTCTATAATTATAGAGGAAATGTACACCATGTTTGTAATTTCATGGGAAATAAAAATGTATTCAATGTTTAGTTCTTCAACTATAATGGTATTTAACACTATGAAAATGAATTCCCCAAGCATCAAGGGAATTTACACCTATTGAAGTTAAGGGATCGTGGTCAATTATATGTTATCACTATATCCAGATTAGTATAAATTAATTGTGTATTTGGATTTAATAATTGTTTTGATGCAGTATTTTATCAATGATATTCAAATTATAAGAATCATAAAATTTATTACAATGTTTTTTTGATAAGGATTTTAAGGCACATATTTAATAGTAAAAGGAAATTTGTTTTAGTGGAAATTAGATATTTTAGCAAACACATTTTTAAGGTAAGATAACATTAAATATGTTTCAATGATGTGATAATGATGGTAAAGTAATTTTTAAGGGATGTTATTGGTGACATTAAAATTGGTTAATGAATTCATGGTTAATGTTATCATTACATGAGTTTACTATATGTATAGATTTATGGAAAATATTCAATAATATGAGATTTTACTTTTAGAAGAACTTGTGTTTTCATTAATTTTTTTGGTTAAAATGGTATTCACATATTTGGAATGAAACACTAAGATCCATTTAATATTTTTTGGGGGAATATAATGTTGATTCGGGGACCTTCCTACTAATTTTTTGGAATTTAAATTTGGTCAAATTTTTTTTGATGATCCATATGTATAATTTTTTATAAAATGGATTAATTGGAACATTGGGTGTTAATGTTTGGGTTTAGATATTAATGTATTAGATTTGATAAATTTTGATAAGAATATAGGTTTTACTAATTATAGGAGGAATTATGTTTCATTCTTTTTTGGATCTTATGATCCATTAATAGTTAATTTTAGTGATTCAGATATTAACATTCATTTTTGGATATTCATTTTATGGAGTAAGAGATAAAGTTTAAATTTATAAAACCACATCCAAAGGATGAAATTTTTATTATTAAATATAAATATATTATGTATGTATATTTATATTAATTAATAGATAGTAAAATAATTCTGTAACATTAGGAAAATTATGTTGAATAAAATAATTTATCATATTAACTTCATATTAGATGAATTAAATGGTATTTTAAATAATTATAGATTTAATTGTTTAAGGCCATTAACATTCTATTGATCATACACATTCTTTTAATAATTTATATTTATTAGTATCTATAATTTTTTATGTTTTCCTTCCATGTAAATATCTTCACTTCCCACCAATGCCTTCGTACTTGGAAACATAGTTATATGACCAAAATTTTTATACACTTTTATCTTTTACAAAGAGGATGTTTTATTAACCCTTTTTATAATTTTGGTTTAAAAAAATGGATTGTTTAAATTTCAAACCCTTATTTTCCTATATCAAGATTAAATTTCAAGGAAGCATTTTATTTAATGTGTAAAAAGTAACAACCTAAAATTTTAAAAGAGAAACATAATATTTGATACCATGTATGAAATTTTACACCGAAAATACAAGATAATGTAAAACAATAAGTATTTATAATATATTCTTTTAAATATTTTTGATATCTCTTGATAGACACAACTTCAGGTTTAAAAAGAACATGATACACTTTTAAAATACTAGTTAAATATGATAATTGTAAATAAGAAATTAATTTGGATAGTATGAATAGAAAAAAAAAATATTATGAAAATAATATTTTTTACATACTTATATAATTAAGTAAATTGTCATATATTTATTGGAATAAAATAATAATTATTTTTATTTAAAAATAAATTATTTTTGAAAATGTTTTTTTGAAAGGAGGTTTACCCACTCTTGGTACACATAATTTATAAATTATTTTACAACGTTTATAAAATTTATTTTAAAAAAACATAATTTTTCTAATATAAATATAAAAAATATCCTTCTGTTAATTTTTTTATAATTTTCTGTAAATATTTACATTCATTATTAATAGTGAAAATTACTTATTTTTCTATAAAGATGCCTTTTTGATTAAATTATTTTCAAAGATAAATTATTTTCAAATATTTTTAATGTAAAATTAGAAAAATTATACATAAATTTATATATTTTTGGCATTTAAAGCAATTTTAAATTTAATTCCGGAATAATATTTTTTTAAAATATTGAATTTTATTCATGGGAAAATTATTTTTAGAAGTGTCTGCTAGTTAAATTTTAAATTTCATTCTCTAAATTATGTAAAATGAATTTTTAAAAAATGATTACATATTTTTAATGGTAATAATATATATTTTATAATATATTCATCTTAATTTTTTACACTAATGAATAAAAAAATTAAATACCACATTAAACATAAAAATGGGTTTACCAAGGAGTTAAACTAGGATGATAAGGGCCAAAAAATATATAAAAATTTTAAAAAATTAATTTTAAAAGAATATATAGATCATATAAACTCCCAAGGTTTATAATTACACATTTTGGTGGCTTTTGGAATGATAAAAACATGGGTATCAATTTATCTTTTAAAAAATTCGATGTGTGTCCTCTCCCCCACTTATAAAGGTTACCTCCTATACTACCCTACTAAAACATCAAAATACCTTTGATTAATAAAATAATTTAGAAAATCTATTCCAAAATTTTATAACCACATTCGAGAGTCCCTTTTTGGATCATAAATTTAATCTAGTAGGGTATTGGGTTTAACCTAAAGACGGTTCTTAAAGTATATGTAATATTTTTAACTAAGCGTTTTCGTTTTAATTCTTCCAATAAATCCTTCAAATCTTATTCATATTTTATATCATAATATAAAAAATATATAACTTACAATTTTATGTTATTGTGTTAATTTAAGGATCTATATCTATCTCATGTTCCATCAAATGAGAAACAAAATAGTCGATCGTATGTATAGAAAACTACCGCCTCAAGAACCGATGTAATTCATTTACCACAGAAAACATTAAAGGAAGAATATAATTATGAATTTTAGATATTTATATTATATTTATGGAATTATTAAACTGATATAAATATTATATCACTTATACCTTCTTATATTCCATTCTTTGCGGGATATGGAAATATCCCTCATGAGTGTGATAGACTACCGACTCATGAAGCGACGTGATTAATTTTTTGTTTATTAATTACATGGAATATATTAAGGATAATTTTAATGTATATACGTTATAGTTATGAACAAAAAATAATTCAGGTAATATAATATCATATATAACTCTGTACCTTCCAACATATTTGAAAATAATAATGTTGCTCGAGCTTACGTGTTGACTAATTCCTCCACATCAATATGTGAAATGTTTTTCATTTTATGTTTTTATGGATGGTAATATAGATGGATTTAAAAAATTTAAATATAATATATTATATAATACTTATTATATAAATAATAATTAATATTAATTTTCCTTTCATTCTATCACATGATAAAATAGAAATATTTTTCATGTGTACGTATGACCTATAATATCCATGAATGATGTAATGAATATCATATCATTAAATTTTATGGATTAATATAAATACATATATATTTAATAAATATTATATTTATTTTTTTATTTAAATTATGGATATTATTTAACCATGATCAAATAAAGTGATAGAAAATACCAAATCAAAACATACATGAAAAAAACTGTTACTAATCTAAATAGTGATTTTAACAATGAGTTATTAATTAAAGGGTAATAAATACAATAATTAAATCATATATACTGTTTTATATATGTGTATGATCATAAAATTGATTTATAATATATATGTAGTATACATGAGGTTCATACTCATACAAAGAAATTCTAAAAAGGAGTTAAGGGTTTCCCATCTCACTTTAACATCTGTGAGACATATGTCACATTCACAACTTATTCCTTTGTTTGGTGTATATAATTAACATATTGATATGTTATATTATTAATATATTTCAATTAATGTTAATTATTATTTCATTTTATTATTCATTTCTTGGGGCTTAAGATTCAAAATTTACCAATGTAGAATGATATTTATGTTTCAATCCCATTTTAATTAGTATTGTATACACATGAGTTTCTATTGAAGGAAATTATTTCATCAATATATTAAATCTCATTTATTTTTCTTATCCTATATATATTTATTTTGATTTTAGGTAACGATACCATATTTCTTTTTTTGATACTTAAATTTAAGAAGGAAATGTTTTTAAGATCATCTAACCTTATTTCACCCTGTGGTCCAAAATCCTTTTAAATCCAAATCCATGTTTTTTAAATGTTTTCATGTTTTAGAAACAATAAAAAAAACATTTATAAAAGGAATTTTTACACATGTTATGGTTTTTATAAAATGTTTTAATTGAATATTCATGTTAGTTTCGAAACAATACACATTTTTCATTTAATGAAATATTTAGTGGAATCATTGTTTTAAAAAGTATGACATGTGTATAATTTTTCACCATCATGACCCATAAATATTTTAAAAATTATTTTACATTTTTCCAATGCCTTATCATAAAATAATCTATTCAACATTATTTATGAATGTTTAGTTTCAAATTGAGACTTTCAAAATCAAAAGTTTATTTTACATAATAATGTTTGTAATGGAAATTTTATTTCATTTCTATTCATCAATGAAAATAACCCTAATATTACCTTATGATATATTAGTAATTTGTTGTAAATATATTATACATATTATTTCATTAGATGGTTTTTGATTAGTTTTCTATGATATACTATTTTGAAATCATTTTCTATATCACTCTGAATGGTTTATGACTATATTTAATGATTGGTGGAAGTATTAATATTTATTATTCTACATTGAGTAATATGTTTGTTTATATTGATTATATCCCACCATATTCATATGTGGATTGAATTAGACATATAAAGTGAGATTAGGGTCCCACTAGAGACCCTCATTTTATGGTTAGGTATCATGAGACAAATTATATTGGTGTTTTGAGTGAGACTTTACCCATTTATGTATGATGTCTTAACATGAATAATTGATAGTTTGGTTATGATGTCTATCATTATGCATTCCATCGTTATGAGATTCATTATTTATCTTCCATGTGATTATTAAATTATTTATAATATTCATGGTTATGTTCCAAGATCATGTGATTATTTATATGGAATAATTTGATCATCATTTATAGCTTCTATATTATGCTCTAGTAATTGATTGAATAGAACATGTTTCAATTATTTTAATTTACATATTGATTATGCTTAATTATTCATTATATATTCCTCCATATACATAACCTTAATGAACATTTGAGCTCACCATTTCGTAGGTTTCTTTCCATAGGATTCCAATATGTGTATTAAGATTGATATATAGGGTTATTATAGAAGAAATAATGTTGCATGAAAATAAAAAACTATATTGTATTTTATGATTTCACATGAAATTTGAGATTCAATTATTTATCTAGCTTACAAAATCAATCAAACTATAGAGTCATTTAGGATTAAATTCCTTGATTCTAATTCCAATATAATAAAGTAACTACTGAATCTTCGCTATTAGGGTCATTTTATTCACATAGAATACTTTCAATATTGTTCTTTTATAAACATAAATTATATTATAAATTTATTTTATATGACATTTTGCCCAAATTTAATGGGTTTAAAAAGGAAATTTCTTAATTTTTCTCACGTGGGACTTTTTTCAATCTCATTACTAATTATTTGAATAAAATTTTTATTTTGATTTTTTGTTACATGAATGTATTTTCTCATAGTCATGAAAATAAATTTCTTTGTCAATTACTTTATAAGATTCCAATGTTTTTTTCAAGGAATTGAATTTTCTAAATATTTTTTTATTTTTTATGGAATTGAAATAAAAGGGATTTTTCTTCTATATTCAAGAAAAATACATTTCATTTTATTTTAAAGGTATTTTTATCTACAACAAAATCAATTATTTATACATCTAATTCACTAGAAATATAAACTTATCATATAATTATTCTTCTTTATTTCGATGGATTAATTGGATTGTTTTATAGAGATTATTATGAAAACTCGTTTCTTTTAAACGTGCTTACCATTCTATAATGGAGTGATTGTTGTTTTCAATGGTGTTGTGTATTAAAAATGAAACTTCTATATTTTGGGTTCATGATTAATACTTGGATATTATTAATGATAAAAAGTGATATAGATAAAACTTATACAGAATGTGATCTGAATACATATTATACAAATGATGATCTTATAATAGCTTTTATGAATGATTTATACTGATACAACTTATTTAAATTTGATATCCTGATATATATTATAGGATTGGGATATCCCAATAAATCTTATATAAATAGTTGATCATGATGTAGCTCTCTAATGAATTGGGTAATGTTAATAATATTTAATGGAAATAAGGAGAGAGATTACTAGGTCGAATTATCTTATGTATTTAACTTGGATCTAGTTACTATTATAATATTCCACAAAACATCATGTTTCTTCATGCTTGTTATGGGTTTTTGATGTTTCCATTGATCAAGATTGAGATCACATGTGTCATGATTGGTTATGTCTATGAATACTCATCATTGGGAGAAAAAGATAATATATTGGGGGAAATTTATTAAGAGATTAAATTTAGTTTTTCAATTTGATATATTTTCTAATGATGTTTCTCTATAAGGAAAACGAATTCCATAACTCTATGTAATCAATCATAAAAAAATGTTATCCAATTACCAAAGTATCTGATGAATCGATAGTATTTTTCACACCACTTTGTTTTATGGCCATTCACTCTATTTTTATTCAATGTTATCAATCATTGTCTATTATTATTTGGATATATCATTTTTCCTCCATGTCTATATTTTTACTTCCCACTATTTTACTCCTATTTGGAAACCTTGTTATGTGTTATTCTAGATGACCTTTGTACTTCCCTTTCCTTCATTTGAGGAGGAATTTTTATGACCTAATTTACAATATTAGTTTTCGGTATATTTATTTTCCAAAGTCAAACCCTTCATTACCAATATCATGTTTAAATTGTGAGGATGTAATTTATTAAAGGTGGGTTGAAAGTAATACCTTGATATTTAAAAAAATACTTTATTTGATAACATATACAATATACCACATCGAATCTACAGAATATTTAACTTATTCTATTTTAAATTTATAATAATAAAATCTATTTTTTTATTATTGTAAAATTATAACCAATATTAATTTTTCATCATATTAAATTCATTTACTAAATTTTATTTTTCTCAAAATATATATTTGTAAATATTAATTATTTAAAACAAACAGATTCTTTATTAAAAGTTAAATAAAATTATATATCATATTAATACTATGAATTTTTTTTCTAATAAATAAATCTATTTTTATCGATTATTACTATTAATATATTATTTTCAATATATAAATATATTACTAGTATTTATTAACTAAAAATTAATAAATTAAGAATAAAATTTTTTTCCATTATTATTCAAAAAAATATACTGATATTAAATAAATAGTTCCATATATTTTAAGAATATAACACATATGACATGAATCAAAATAAAAATAGTATTTTAAATATTTTTATCAGAATTAAATTATTTTATGGGATTTAAAAACCCATTTTTAAAAAATGAAAATAAATATGATGACTCACATATAATAACCATTCATTTAAAAAAACTAAATAAAAAATAAAAAATGAAATTAAAATAGTCTTTGACCTCTAAATTCACTTTCTCCATGCATCTCATCTCTTCCATAGAATCCTTCTGATCATTGTCACTCGCAGAGTAGTGATATCCACCTATTCTCATACTCCTGATTCATCAACCTCGGGAACTCCCACACCCACACATTTTATTATCTACCCTTTGTTACACCTTCAAATACTAATGATTAATTGAATTTCCCTCTTTCAAATATACAGATGAGGTGTATTGAGGGGAAGGGAAAAAAACACATTTCGCATTCAATTAGTCTATGATTATTCCTCTAATCAGGAATTATGATCTACTATGTATGTTTTAATAACTTATAATCACATGTTTATAATGTTTAAATATAATTCTAGTTAGTATTTCTAAGAAATTAAGATGAAACAAGTATTCTTATTCTTATTGTGGTTTTTGGGGGATTTTTGAATTCAAATTACATACCTCTACCTAGAAATGAATTTGATCCCAAAATTGAATAATGTTCTTGTGGAAATGATTCATAAAACTTCAACGACCCCTACTTTAATTATGATACCTAATAAATATCTTATGATGAGTCCTAGAAGATTTTTTTCTGGTAGTCATAGCCTCCAAGGTAAGGTTGGAAATTTGATCCATACAGGTTTAAAGTAGGGGAAAATGTAATTTTTACTAATTATGGTGTAATTGTGGTTAATTAAGAAAAGGAAAATGTTATATATCATTTTGGTGATATTATATACCTATAACTCTTCAAAATTGATAAAAAAGGAGAAGAAAAGGTTAAAGTTATCACGACTTTTTGTTTTTTACTATAAAATAAGGGTTTCTGTATTTTTATGCGAATAATTATCCAATTAGTTTTTTATCATCAAAAATTATACTCATTAAAATTTTTCACATAGCCTGATTAATCATGAGAAAGAGTAAAATTTGTGTGAATATATTTGATATGAAGAAATGTGAAATTTCTTTCACCATTTCCCAATTTTGGGTTGTGAATTCTGAAGGAGTACCTCTATTATACATTTTATCAATCATAGTTAATGATGAATATGTGTTTTATTGAAATCTAAAGTGATTAGGCCTCACTATAAGTTTCATTCTTGGTATAAATTCAATTAAAATTATAAAAAATGTTTTCAATCTATATGTTGTTTTAAAACATAAAATACACATTGAAATTCTAAACCCTTAATTAGTGGATATTATATGTTTGATACATGAATACCACCTAAGTCGTATAATTTGAATTAGATTCATTCATTCTTTTAGAAATCATGTTTCTCTATTTATATCATATTATATTTCATTTATTTATTTTTTGTGTCCAATTACCCAATATTGTATCCTTTCTTGATTAATATATGATTACCGTTTTGTATGATGAGAAAATGAATTATATTAATTTAAAAAAATTACTATAATATTGGATTTGATATTTTAAATATATAATTATAATATGTTTTACAATTTTTTTATGTTAAGAGATTAAATATTTGAACCTTGGATTAAAATTGATATCAACATTGAATCTGATTTTTATTTATAAAATCAAAATGATATATTTATATGATTACAAAAAAATGTTTCAAGTTATTGAATAATAGTTTTTTATTTAAAATTTATCACTCTATATGTTTTTTAAAATGATATTTTTTTATTATAATACTATTATATCTTTATAAATTTATGAAAAATATTATTTTACTAACTCTTCATTAATTACTAGATAGATGTTTTACATTCATATTATAATAAAAGGAATAAATCTCATAAATTTCCACAACATGTAATATTGTAATTTTTCCTTCAAAGGATTCCCATAAAACCAAATTGGGTTTGTTGAACATGTATTTTTAATTATAAATATTTCTCGTCCTCTATTTCATGAAGAATAATACGTTGTTCAGTGATATTTATTTATCAATCTCTATGTGGTGATTTTAAGGTTATACTATTTTTAGTTAATTATATACTCAACATGTTCATATTTTTTGTACAATATGGATTTAGATAGTAGTATTTAGGTCTTTAAGAACACATTATCATAACAAATATATTGAACTATATTTTATGGAATATGTGGAAGGTTTTTAAAAAATATTTAATAGATGATATATGATAATAATATGTTTTTTATAATAGCAAATTATCACATCCATTGATTTGATGTTGTAGAGGAGATTCACTTTTCAATGAGGATGATTCAATGTTTTTTGGTATAAACAAATTTTTTCCATTCCATTAAAAATGGAAATATAATTTCATTTTTAACGCTTTATACCTGTGACATCCAACTATTTCTATAAATTATAATAATACTATACAACAATCTGAAGAGAAATTAAATCAATTTCTGCTGTTCCCTTAACTAGATTAAATTTTCTTGTTACTAGTTGATTTATGTTGTTATAGTGAAATTAATTACACATTTTAAGAAAAAATATAAATATTTGGTAAATATATGTCATGGGGTATATATAGTTCTATTATTTTGGATAAATTTATATTCATATGATATTCAAAATGATGAATGTAAATATATTTTTTGTGATCAACCATGTCATACATAGTATTATCCTGTATGTATCTTGTTGGTTATGAATCCTTAGGTTTTAGGCGATACTTTGTAGCATGTTTTTTAAATTTTATTATCAACCATTCCATTTTATTCTCTAAATTATTAATTGGATGATGAAATAAAATACACATGATTATATTTTTTTATTTTTTTTCTTCCTAATGTTCCAAGGCGTGTGTATATGAAAAAATATTTATTCTATTCATTATTGATGAATTGAGGAAGGATCTTATCCATACCCATATTCCATTACATGTTTAAGAAATTTTTATAAAAATGGATCCACGAATCTAGAAATTTGGTGGTTTAATATTATTTCTTAATTGATACATATACGAATAAATATTTTCTACTGATCACCCTTTTTAGGGAGTGTGATTTGAAAGAAATAATTAATAAGAATTTGAAATCCATAAGAGGAAAAGTTTTAACATGATTTCCACCAAAAACAAATTGATATATATATATTGGTCATTCCATGTATGTTTTTTATTTTATAAGAGTAGTCCACTTATGTCAAATGCTCAGTGGTTGATTGATATTTTTTAAAAATTCATCAAGAAATGTTTCTTTTTTTCTTTCAAAAGACAGAGAAAAACACTATTACACAAGGTTATATTTAAAATTTTATCTTTTTAAATTATCCCTAAAATATTATCAACATGTTTATATACATTGTTTTTATTTTTAAATGTATGATGATTTTAATCTGGAATATAAAAAGAAAGAGTATATTGATAATTTTGAAGAAATTTCTGATTGGATTGTTTGGAAATCATTTAAGATAAAAAATTATTTCATAGAAAATTTATAATGGGATTATTTCGTATTTTTATAATTAGGCTAATTTTTTTACATATGTTAATAGAATACATGAGTGATTATTTCCATGATCTATATATTCTATTTGTATATTTGACTCAGTGGGGTTATTCCTTTATTGACCATCAAGTGGAAAGATTTTTTATACCTTTAAAAATAATATTTAACATAAACACTTTTCCAATAATCATATTTCTAACAAAAATATTGACAAAATATAATAATACTAATGTTAAGAAAATCAAAAAAATGTGGTGTTTTGGGTATGAAAACACACACACTAAAATGATTTTTGCATTATTAATACAAAATATAGAAAATTTTGTGGAGAATCAAAATTATAATTTGTATATTCTTTAAGAAGTTTTCATTCAGAGTTTTTAAATGGATTTTAAGAAATCTAAAAACACTTTTACAAATCATTTATCATTATTGGTATGAAAGAATAGTGGTTTTAAATTTTTTTTATTAAAGCGATCTAAATGTTATTTATTTAAATCATAAAAGTTCTTGTAATCTACATAATTTACTTTTGAAACTTTTATTGTTAATTAAAATATTTATATTATAAATTATGTAGGAATCATACATAGTTATATAAAAATTCATCATATTATTTTTAAACTTGAAATTTTGTATGATGTTATTTATTTACTATTATATAAATTCACTTACTATTTTGTAAAAGATATAAAAAATGATGTTATATTTTTCTAAAATGGATTTTTTCATTATTTCAGGCCCAATTTATAAGGAAATAAACATTAATTTTTTAAAATTAAAGAAAAATTAATTCCTTTAATTTATTTTTTACACTAGTTATTTTATTAATTGGTAAATTAAATATTTGGTAAATATGGAATAATTTATATTTTTAATAATAAAAAATTATTTATGATAAACATACTGTGTCTAAACATTTTAATTGGTTTCCTTATTAATGAATAAGTATTTATTTTAATTTGACTTTAAATTGTTATTTATTCATATAATGTGTATTTGTTGTTAGTTATGTCATGGATGATCTCTAAGAGAGAGTGGGAAAGAAAAAAATATGACTTAGAAGAGGGTAAATATAATATATTATATGAAAGTTGTTTGTTGAAAACCTAAATTCCCCAAAATAATCTTTATGAAGCGTCATATGATATACAATATTGGTTAAGTTATCCATATTATTGTTTCCATGTCATCACTAAGGTGGTTAATTTCAACATTAGATCACACCACTAGTGTGAGCCAGGTATGTAACAGCTATTGTGCAGTAGAATCATATTTTGGATGAAGTTTTATGGAGTTAACATTTAATGTATCTTGGAATTTGAACATATTTAACATTTTTGTAAAATAATAGAGCTCCATGACCTTTTTAAAAAAATTTAAATATTTTTCTAAATTATGATAGGACATGTCTCTCCAAATAAGGCCTCAGTATGTTAGACTTTCAAATAATACAATTTTATAATTATTATATAAAAATAAAAATATATAACAAATATAATTAGACTAATAAATATTGTATAAATTTTTCTCAAAAAATATTTTAATTTCCACACATAATATAATAATTAATATATAATTTACAAATTGATATTAATTGTTGTAATTTTTTATAAATGATTATAAGAAAAATATAAACATATAAATATTTCAAAAAATATTTTAACCTACATATATATTATATATTGGAATTATTAGAATTAAAATAGAACTGTTATATCTACCACAATAAAATTTGGTGATAATTTTCTTACCAACAATATAGTGATATAATAGTTTTTTGAGGTAAAAATCATTACCAATTAAAATTTCACTTTCACCAGTAGATATACCTATGTTGGAAAAAGTTAACTATTTTTATTTGTGAGCTTAAAAAAAATCGAATATTATTATTTATATGTTACTATTATCACCTAGCTAATAAATTGTTGGGTAAGAATATTATAAACTGTATTATTAAAAATATATTAAAATGTTTATTAAAAAAAATGTATTTACTAATTCATAATAAATAAGTACTCAAATATTAGTAAATCAATTTTATGCTTAAAAAATGTAACATCCCAGTTTCGAAAGATACCTAGAGACACCCTGTTCCCTGTTGGTCACATGGCCTTAAGAAAATTTCCATGAATGCTAGAGGCTACTGAATAGAAGTGAGGGCCTTGGGTGTGATAGTGGGGAATATATGCCATATTGGGTAGAGTAACATAGCGGAAGTACAAACAAATAGCAATAGTAGAAGCAGTGATAATTTCATACAACAGCAACAACAGAATACTGAAGAAAATAAATAGCATGAGCACATATTTAATGATACCTGATACATATGTCTAGGAAAATAGCCAAACATGTCACAATGTTGAAATAAAATACTAAACGAAAGTAAAAGGAAATAGTAAATAACTCCTCAGCATCGCAAGCCTCAGCTTGGTCCTATGCTCTCAAACTCCAAAGAAGACATGTACCTAAGGTAGATGGGTGACTTCACTTATCTATACCTGCAACAATATAATCTATTTGGGCCCAAAACCATGACACATATAGGGTGTGAGACAAAATACTAGAAGAAAACCACCACCAGATATGTTCCTAACAGTAAATGAATACATATGGTAGGAATAAGCAAGTAAAAGAAGTAAATAAGGAAGTTCTCAAAAGTTACCATTCCTATAGTTTCAAAGCATTCAAATACAACATATCAAGAACGAAGGTAAACACAAATAGGTAACCCTATGGGAAGTACTCACAGCCTATCCCCTATGGTTCTACCTCACCAACACAAGAATCCTAAGTAACCCTCTAAGTAGTACACACAACTTCACCCCTCTGGATCAACTTTAGTAAAGACTCTCTGGGAAAGCACTAGCCATCAATTCCCCCTATAGTATCATATCGGTAACTAAAAGGTGTTATAGGGAAGAACATTTGTCTCATTCCCATTATGGCCCACATTGAGGAACTACAGACACTCTGAGGAAGAACTTATGTCAATTCCTACTATGGTCACGCATCGTAACAATAATAACAGACTCTCTAGAGAATCCCTTACGTCTATTCTCCCTATGGTCCACTACACTAGGTTATCATTTTCCTGTGTAAGTTAAACGAGCATAATAATGAAAAGCATCCAAAGTAAACCTAAAGAACTACTTGGCTAACTAGTCTATAGCATAACAACAAGATAGATATTAATCACTCCATCCTAACAATACTAGGCATGAAAAAAAAATCAGCAGCCTAACAAGAAAAACAAGACCAAATGCTCAGAATAAGAAAACAAGGGAAAAACCTCTCTAGCATGGCAAAATAAACTGTATTCATGACATATAACCTCTATCTAATCAACCATGTCATAGTAGGAAAACATTTGGGCTAGAAACATAAACATGCAATACCCCATTCAATGGTATTGAGAACTTTTTCATATAAAACTCAAAGAATATATATGGGAAGGCACAAACCACCTACCTCAGTGTTGTAGGATCGTTATCCATAAACCTCAATCCTTGAATCAACCACGAACATTGTATATCTACAAATATGCTCAAAAATCTCAATTGAGGATAACATGAAAAGGATGAGGAATCATGAAACTATGCTTCAGCAGAAGGAATAGATTACTGGGGCGATCCCAACACAATCGATGATGGTCAATTCGGAGAACGGGTGCTCGATCAGGGGCTCTGAGAAGAATCGGGGTAGTACGGTCTCTCTTGCACAAAAAGGACTAGAAGGAGACAGTTATGTCCGTCAGACATGACCCTGGTACGTTTAATTAAAAAAAATAAAGTACTTGGTGTGTAATTTATAAGTAAAAAACATGTACTTTAGAAGTACTCAATGTGTACTTTCCTTTTTGGGCCCTCGTATTAGGCATTATTCAGGTCATCACACATGGTCGTGTGCATGGTCGTGACATGGCCAACACCCGGATACCTACGGTAACTGAGTACACAACTTGTACTTATAAATTAAATGGAGTGTGGTTATGAAATTTCTAGAAAACATCTCTTTTTCCCCAAAAAACATGAGAAAAAGTAAAACATGCCTGAAAAGAAGATATGGGTTCTTACAAACTTCCACCCTTAACGAAATTTGTCCCCAAATTTCCCGAGTACGGTGGCGTAGAAGAAGAATCCTCCAACAACTTCGGACACATTGATTGTACATCAGTCTCCCTCTCCCAAGTCATGTCATGTACTCACCCACGCTTCCATATCACACATACCAGAGTAACATACCATGTATGGAGAACCTCCGTACTGTGATCAATAATCCAGATAGGATTCTCCTCAAATGAGGCGTCCAACTCCAACTCAACCTCTTCGGGTTGAAGAACATGAGGTAGGTCTGAGAAGCATCGTCGAAGTGGAGATACATGGAAGACGTCATGCATAGATTGGTACCTCTGAGGTAACTACAACCAATTGGAAACCATCCGAACTCTCGCCAACACTTCAAATAGCCTGAAATACCGTGGTGAAATCTTACCATACCTCCTAATCCTCTTGTGGCCTATCCTCAATATGACACATAAGAAAAACTAATCTCCGACCTCTAACTCCAGAGATCATCTTTGATGATTATCATAAGACTTCTATCGAGACTGTGCAGTATCCAACCTCCTGCGAATCAACTCTATATTCTATGTGGTCTCCTGGACAAGACTAGGTACCAGCATAGCTTCCTCTCCTATCTTCATCCAACACAATGATGATAGGCATGACCTACTGTACAAGGCCACTTAAGGTGTCACCTGAATAGTTTCTTGAAAACTATTGTTGTAGGAAACCACTACAAGTGGTATGCGATTCTCCCAGGAACCTCCAAAATCAAGGATGCATGCTCACAGTGTGTCCTCAAGAACCAGAATTATATGCTCTGACTGGCCATCTATCTGAGGGTGGTAAGTTGTACAGAAAAGTATTGGTGTACCCAAAGCCTTCTGTATCACCTTCCAGACCCGAGAAGTAAAATTGGAATCCATTTCTAAAATATTAGAGTGTGGAAATCCATGTAAATGTACAATCTCATGGATGTACAATCGTCCCAGATCAGCAACACTAAAGAAATATTTTATTGGAAAGAAATGAGCATCCTTCATGAGTCTATCAATGACAACTCATAAAAAATCATTACCTTGAGGCAACTTTGGTAAAACATTCACAAAATCCATCGTTACATCATTCCACTTCCACTTCGGAAGGGGTAACTGCTGCAAAATCCTCACTAGACGCTGATTCTCTACCTTATCCTGCTGACAGGTGGAACACCTAATGATGAAACAAGAAACATATTTCTTCATACCTAGCTACCAATACTGATGGTGTAGATCATGATACATCTTAGTGATTCCAGGATGAACTGCCCAAACTGTGGAGTGAAAGTCCCACATCATCTCCTCGTGTATATCTAATGACACCCATACTCACCAATGAAAACGTAAGATCTCCTCCCCTCGTAGTTTCCATCCAGTAATAGGGTCCCCTCCTGACACACTTTACCGTAAGACTAGGCCTTCAGAATTTAATAGATGCTTCATTCGTACTCGATCAAGAAGATTAGAGGTAAAAACTACAGAAGAAAGAAATGTCTGCCCTTATTTGTTGTGCACCTACAAATGCATCTCAGTGAAAAGAGCCATAATTTTACACTCACTACTGGCCTCCGTAACTACATGTACTTGAGTCCTCCTACTTAATGAATCAGCCACAACGTTGCCTTTCCCTGGAGTATTGGAAAGCTCAAAGTCAAAGGACTAAAGTTACTCAACCCACCATTGTTGTCTCAAAATCAGGTCACGTTGGGTGAAGATATACTTGAGAATTTTTTGGTCAGTGATAACCAAAAAATGATATTCCAGGTGATAATGTCTCCAACAACATATGGCATGAACAACTGCTACCAACTCAATATTGTTGTGTCAGGTAATTCCATTCATGTGTCCTAAACTACCAGGACCCGTACGCAATGACTCCATCTCCCTACATAAGCACAGCTCCCATTATGATACCTAAGGCATCAAATTAAATAGAATAGCTCATTCCCGAAATTATAAATACTATTATCTATATTGAATTCAACCTCAATTTTAGCTCCAAAAAGGCTGACTCACAAGAATCTGTTAGTAAGTACTTCACACCATTCTTAGTCAGCCCTGACAGTGGTGCTTCTAAGCATGAGAAGTCATGTATGAAATGTCTGTATTTTCCAGCTTGCCCAAGAAAACTTCATACCTCATAGACATTCTTTGGCTTATCCTAGGAAAATACATCTCTCACTTTCTCTGGGTCTACTAATACTCCTTTATTTGAGATAACATGATCTAAGAAGTGAATCTGGTCCATCCAAAAGTGGCATTCTGAGATCATAACATATAAATAATGCTCTCTTAGTGTACTCAGAACGATCTCTAGATGGGTATCATGGTTGTGTAGAGTGTGAGAGTACACAAAAACATCGTCCATGAAAACCACCATGAATGAATCAAAGTATAGATGAAACACTTGGTTTATCAGTGCCATTAAGACTTCAAGTGAGTTTGTGAGACAGAACGGCATAACCACATACCCGTATAGACCATATCTGCATCGGAAGGCTGTATGAGGTACATCCGATGGTATAATGTGAAAATAATGATAACCAGACCTCAATTCAATATTTAAGAACAATTGGTATCCTCGAAGCTGATCAAAGAGATCATCAATCCTCGACAAGGGATATCAGTTCTTGGCCATCAACTGGTTGAACTTATGATAATCCACACAAATTCTAATGGTACCATTCAGCTTCTTTGCAAACAGGACAGGAAAACCCCAAGGAGATGTTCTAGGTCAGATGAAACCCTTTTCATGAAACTTCTTTAACTATTTATTTAACTCTTTTAACATTGGTGTAGAAATCTTATAAAGAGGAATGGACACCAGTGTCGCTCCTAGAATGAGCTCAATAAGAAAAATATAACTCTCACTCTAGAGGAAAACCTGAAAAGTCATCTGGAAAGACATCTCTAAAATGATCCACCACAAGAGGAAAGTCTATCTATAAAGCCCCCTTGTCATATAGATATAGACTAGAAATTAGGGCTCCAACTCCTCCCAACCCATGATGATCGGCTCCCGATCTACTCACCTAGACATCACATTCACCCAAATGAAGAAACAATCTGCCCTTTGGTGATTTAAAACTCACCCTCTGGAAATAGCAATCGAAAATAGCTTAGAAGGGAACTTACCAGTCCATTTTAAGAATAAAATCATAGCCTTTCATCTCTAGGACATAGAGATACCATAATAAAAGACACCCACCAACCTCAATAGGGAACTCCTTCCACTGTTGTATACTATTTGTTCTTGTCCCCAGTGGTGTTTCTAACATCAAGATGTTATCAAAATAAAAGATATATATCCCAATGCTCTCCATAATAGTAACAGATATAATTCTCTGTGAATCCCTTGTATCGAAATGAGAAGAAGATAAAACTGAGCCAACTAGGATGGTACCTCAAACTGTAGAGGGTTCGGGATCCTTCTCCTAGTGGGTCTACTTCACTGAAAAAGTTTAGCCTGTACTGAAGCCATGTGACCTTGTCAGACCACTCTGAGCTGACCAAACATGCTATCACTGAAAACATGGTGATTGAATACCACGGATGCGACCTCCACCTCAGCCTGAACAGCTAGAAGAACTCCAGTTCCTAGACTAATGAGAAACTAGTGGTGCTGCTCCTAAACAAGGGGTCATAGATGAACCCATGTCATGACCTGCAGGTGAGAATAACTGACAGAAGTGCTGAAGGTTGCCCATATTGCCGCAAGATCAGCACTCCACTGGGTCTGTCAGGAAATGTGCCTCCTATTCCCATTCTTCCCACAGCGGTAGAACACCACCTGGATACCATATTAAGTGTCTCACCGCATTTGATCTCTATAAGATAGATCTATACGGTTCTTCTTGCTATCTGTAGGAGGAACACTAACTCTGTATGTCGATCCGCCCTGGCTCACAACTCCAGAATCCCTCAGAATATGCTCTGGGATCAGTTCTTGGTTGACGATAGAAGTGATAGATATCAACCTAAATATATTCACCTAAGATCGGATTTCGTTCTTGAGAACATCCTAAAACATCCTTTCTATGAATAAATCATCACCTCTTGGAATAGGCATGAAGTGTTTTAGCTTAGTGAAGTGAGAATAATACTTCATAACGAAAAGAGTACCCTGCTCCAGACTCATAAAATCTCTAGCATGATTGGCCCTCAATGTCTCCAGATAGAAGTAATTGTAGATGGAATGCTGGAACTCATCCCATGCCATAACATGCTAGCATCTCGCCTATGAGATCACATCTAACCACTTCTTGGTGGAGTCTCGAAGCATATAGGTAGAGAGCTTCACCCTCCTCTCCGAAGGCGTCTCCTGATGCTTGAAAATTGAAATCATGGCTTCTAACCATGACTTGGCACCCTGAGGTCCTCCTTCCCCTGTGAAGGTGGGATGATGTTGCTTCTTGAAAACTCATGTTAGCTCTGCCATAGAATGAGAAGGATGCGGTACTCTGCAGAAGGTCTGCATGAACCTCATAAATCCTTATAAGAACTATGCATCATCACCTGTGTCTGGAATAATGCCTGGTGCCAAGACTGGCACAACTGGAGGATCTTCTAGTAGTCCCTAATCAGCCTTGTCCAGTTTCTGATCACTTCCTTGCAACTGGCATACAACCATAGGACATCTCAGTGTCATGACTCTACAAGGTCAAACACACACCTTTGATCAAGATTGTCAAGGAATAAAAACTGTAAGGGTATGATGGGAAAAAAATAATGATAGCATTAATGTTTTACAAAACATGGATACACAACTTGTATACTTATCTACATGGTGTGTTCACTTAAACCTTTCACAGTGGTGTGTAATTCTTCCAAAACTGGTCATGTAACACCCCAAACACACGACGTGTTGTCATAACACATAGAGTGTACATGAATCCTCTCCCCCTGTCTTTGTCCTTCTACACAACTAAGCTACATAGTTCTCCTAGAACAAGACTATATGGTGTGATTGTTCCATTCATGGCGTGTACTAGATGAGCTTCACCGACCCGTGTTGTTAGTGACACAGCCGGATACATGGCTCACAGTAGAGGGAGTGTTCCATAAGGACATGACCTGTACTAAAGGATTTCCACTGACCCGTGTAGTTAGTTATAGGTCCAGATTCAAGAGATTACACTACATGGCATGTTCAAGACTGACATGACATGTATTAATTAAGTTTTTATTCATCAGTGTCGTTAGTCACACGAAAAAACACATGGTCTAAACACACGACGTGTACGTCTGGTACATGACATGTCCCTCCAAAAAAATTCTCCCAAACCCTTGTCTATGTGCATATGGAAATTAAAATGATTAGAGACTAAACATCGTGTACATTGAGTACATGTCGTGTACTTAAGAAAAACCTTTTCTTCCCAAATAGAAGAAAACATGGCGTGTATTCCAAACTACACTGCGTGTATTCTGAGTTTTTCTGACCAGTAACCCTCAAAAACTACTACGGAATCCCATAAAACATAGAAACGAACAACAAAGTGCCAAATTTTGATCCATAGGTCCCATACTCCCCACGAATCAGAGCTTGGAATCTCTTACATTTCATATACAAGAAACAACAAGGCAATGATCCACCAAATTCCGATCCATGAGGACCCATAACTTCTCAAGAACCAAAGTTTGGCATTCATTCAAAAAAAAAATAAACAAATAAATACCCTATCAAACCTAATGTAATTTATCAAGGAATATATCACAATAGAATGAATATCTAGCACAACATCTATCACAAAAACATTCAATCGCTAATGAACCCTAAATGGCCTGACCAGAATGCATGAAATGTGATTTCTAGCAAGTGCATGTATGATGCATGAGATGGGATACCCTCATCTCATCAATTGGAAACATAAATAGAACCTTAATAATATCAATAAAAACATAAAAATTCATGTGAATCACCCAATGGTGAAATCATATCAACCGTAAAATTGAAAAGCTAGAAAATTGCAATAAACGAGGAAAATTGGCTTTTCCCTGTACATGGGTTAGCTACTCCTGGGAACAACTTATTACCAAGTACCTATTTCCATCCTATCCCTGACTATAGCTTCCAAACAGTAAGTCAAGAAGAAAATAATGCCTCTGATACCACTTTGATACATCCTAATTTTGGAAGTCACTCAGAGACGCCCTGTACATGGTCGGTCACATGGCCTCAAGCGCATTTCCCCAATTTTCAGAGGCTATCAACTAGTAGCAAGGGCCTTCGGTGTGATAGTGGGGAAACAATGCCCTTATTGGAAAAGTAACAAAGTAGAAGTAAAAACCAATAGAAATAGCAGAAGTCGTGATAATGTCATAAAACAGTAACAACTGAAGAGTAAAGGTAATAAATAGCTGGATCACATATATAATGATGCATGATACATATGTTTAGGAAATCATCCAAACATTTAACAATGATGAAATATAATAAAAAACCAATGTACAAGGAAAAAGTAAACAACTACTCAGCATCGCAAGCCTCAGCTTGGTCCCAAGCTCTCCAGCTCCAAACCAGTCAAGTACTTGAAGTAGAAGGGCGCTTTCCCTTATCTATAACTGCAGCAATATAATATGTGTGGGCCCAAAATCATGACTCAAATAGGGTGTGAGAATAAATCACAATAGACAACTACCATGAGATCTGTGCCTAATAGTCAGTGAAAAAATATGGCAGGAAATAAGCAATTAAAAGTAGTAAATGAAAAAGTTCTAAAAAGTTACCATTCCTACAGTTTCAAAGCATTCAAATACCACATATCAACAAAGTAGGTAAACAAAAACAGGTAGCCCTCTGGAAAGTACTCAAAGACTATACCCTATGGTTCTACCTAACAAACACAAGAATCATTTGTAACCCTCCACGCAGTACACACAGCCTCACCCCTTTGGATAAACATTAGTAAATACTCTCTGGGGAAACACTTTCCATCAATTACCCCTATAGTCTCATATCGGTAACTAAAAGGCACTCTATAGAAGCACTTACATCTAATTTCCCCTATGTCCTACCTATAGGAACTAAAAACACTCTGAGGAAGCACTTACATCAATTCCCCCAATGGTCTCACATCCTAACAAAAATAATGGGCACTCTAGAGAAGCCCTTATGTCCATTCTTTCTATGGTCCACTGCACCAGGTTTTCACGGCCCTCTGTTAGTAAAACAAGCATAGAAATATAAAGAGACCAATGTAAACCTCAATAACTACCTGGATAACCAGTCTACAGTATAAAAATAAGATAGATAATAATAACTCCATCCTAACAATACTAGGTATGGAAAAAAAAGTAGAAACCTAACGGAAAAAACTAGACCAAATAGTAAAAACAAGAAAACATGAGAAAACCCTCCATAAAATGGAAAAATATACCCTATTCACAACATATAACCTCTATCCAATCAACCACAACATAACAAGAAAACATTAGGGATAAAAACATAAACGTGTAATACCCCATTCAAGGGTATTGGTCACTTCTGCACATAAAACTCAAAGACTATCTACAGAAAGGCACAAACCTCTTACCTTAGTGTTGTAGGATCGTTATACGTGAAAGTCGAGCCTTGAATCGCCCAATAACATTTTAGATCTACAAAAATGATCAAAACTCTCAACTGAGGATAATATGAGAAAAAGTAGGAATCATGAAACAAATCTCTAACAGAAGTAATTGCCTACTGTAGTGATCCCAACACAGTCGACGACGGTCGATTCGAAAACTAGGTGCTCGATCAGGGGCTTGGGGAAGAATCGTAGTCGTACGATCTCTCTCGGACGAAAAAGACCTATAAGGATATGGTTCTATCATTCATACATGACTCTTGTATGTTTAATGAAAAAAAAGAAAGTACAGAACGTGTACTTGCCTTTAACGACCCTCGTATTAGGCCATCTCCAGGTCACCACACACGGTCGTGTGTATGGCCATGACACGACTAACCCTCAACTACCAACAGTAACTGAGTACATGATGTGTTCTTAATAAATTTCTAGAAGAATCCTCTTTTCCATCAAAAACACCGAAAAAGGGAAACCATGCATGAAAAGAAGATCTGGGTTCTTACAAAAATATCCACAAAATTTTATTTATTATTTTTCCTACATTTAGAATATTTATTTTCTAATAATTATATATTTTTTGAAAACATAATTTCAAAATTAACATGGATTTAAATATTGGTTTTTTAAAAGATTTATTTTTCAATGAAAAATAAAAAATACATATTTTTTAAAATTTTCATTTACATTCATTAAAATTTCCCATTATTCATTGAAATTTACCATTAATTAACATAAGAAATATTTAAATATATATAATTAAATTACTTACATTTGAATTTGTATTATATGTTATTTTGGTATAAGAAATTTTAGGCACAAAATTTAATTTTTCTGAAAACTAATTTTCGTTGTGTTTTTCATATCAATATTAAATAAATTTTATCTAATTATAAATATTGAACATTTAATAATTAATTTATTATTTGGAATCTTAGGTTCTATGTTTTTTTAAATAAGCCACTTTTATATTTAGGCATTATAAATTGTAACTGTGGAAACATTTATCACATTGGTAAATAGTAAAATTGTCTAAACAAGGTTATAAGTATAATTTAAAACATTAAAATAATCATAAAACATTACTATATCATATTTTATGAATTCTATTCAACCAATGTTATTTAATTATTAAAATAATTTGTTTCGAATAATTATTTAGATATTGGGAACATAATCTTGACTTTTATAATTATATGTTATATTTTATTCACTTTAAAAACTATTTATGCATATTTAAATTTATTAGAATTCTTTTCAGTTGACATTGGTTTTTATATTAATAAAAATATATATTATAATTTCTCTACAAATCATTTATCCAAAACATGTTTCAGAATCCAATTTATTAATTGATTTCAATGTAAAATGATTTTTTCACTTTAATAAGGTATTTTTGAAAAAACCATTTTCATGGGTTTTTATTCTTATGTTAAATTTAATGTTGATCTCATATATAAATTGAATTTGTAAATTTCTATTATTAATTTTGTATAAACAATTACAATTTTTTTTAGAATACCTCTTGTATTTTTTGTCATTCAATGTTGACATCATATTAAAAATTTAAGTTAATATGGTTAAATTTAGTTTAATATTGCTTAAATAGGATAAAAGTGTTAAATATAGAAAAAATCCAATTATTTTATTATATTATTTTTTTAAATTAAACATCCATTATTAAAAAATGTGACAATTTCTTGAAAATGATGTTGATTCAAACATTGATACAATTTTATATAAATATCATGTAAAAACTACCACTCTCTAATTTTTAATAACTACAATGTTTTATGATAGGGAAAATTCAACAACCTAATATTTTGTGAAATATAATTTTTAATATACATTTAATCATTTTGATATTTTTCATTAGCTGCAACAATTAATTTAGATTGTGTTATATGCAACTCTGAGTGTATATTTTGTTACATGTAACATCATCTTTAAATGAAATGTGATATATTATTAAAATTTTATTTAATAGTTATCACCTAGATTTTGGAATGGCAGGTTTAAATAATATTAAATATATTATGAAAATATATAGCTTACACCTGTAAATACAAAGAATTATTTTATGAAAAATTAAATAGAAATTAAAATAATAACTATTTGATGAAAATAAAATCTTTTTCTGATAAACTATTTTTATGTTTACACACATGTTTTACGTCAACCAACTAAACAAATAAATTATTTAATATTATAATGAAATAAATATATTATATATTCAATCAAAATTTTAACATCCATCTTACATCTTTTCTAGACAAGAGATAAGAATAAATCTAATTCTATGCTTTTACCATTTTTTAAATAAAGTATTATCACATTTTGTGCACTTATTTAAAAATTAGTTTTTAAAACCTTTTGTAAATTTGTTTTCCAAAATTAAATTTATTTTTAAAATAATATCATAAAAATTATATTGGAGTGAATTATTTTATATTTATCTGAGAAGATAATTTTTGGATAAATAGTGAAACAGAATGGTTTTATTAAGAATTATCATTACTTTTAAAACATTTAAAAACATAAAAATTATTATATGATGTTTTTAAAAATTAAATTACATTAATTATATTTCTATAAATCAAATTTAACTAATTAGAAATAATTTTCATAGGAAATCATTTTAAACATTTGAATCATTTCTCTTTGGAAAACCCTCTATTTCATCTCATCTATGGGATTAATTTTAAATTGAAATTGGACACTTTCGTTAATGTAATTTGAACAAATGGATTCCATAGTTTTAATTAGAAAAATTTATATTTTATAGTTATTTTAACTTAATTTTTCATAACTAATAATAGTAAAATATGTAAAATCTAATTTCCACATTTTAGGTGAAAATGGTTTTTCTAGGGGTTAAGCTAAAATTTTATGGTGTAAAATAAACAATAAAATTTTAAAAAAATATTATATTGACATATTTAGACCTAATATCTTTTAGGATATATAATTATCCATTTTGGGTTCTTTTGGAATGTGAAAAACATGGGTACATCTTTTTCTTTTTAAAATTACAAGTGTTTCACTCACCTCACTAATAAAAGGCTACCACCTCTTGACTTCTTTATACAGTTAAAAACCCATTGGTTCATAAAATATCTACCCGAATAATTTACATAAATAAATCATATCATCATAGATGAATTATTTTGGTCTTAAATCCATCCAATGAATCCTTTTTGTGAAAACCAAATAATGTTTTCCAAAGAAGATATAACATTCCCAACCGATCATTTTATTTTATTTCTTCCACTAACTTTATAAATTTTTATTAAACCTGGTTTATATAATAAGAAACATATTTTACATAACATTATAAGTTATTATGTTAATATAAAAATATAAATCCATCTCCTCTTCCATTAAATTTTTTATGAAATACTCTATCTTGTGTATAGTGGATTACCGCCTCTCGAACCGATGTTATTCATTTTCCTTTACCAACTCTTAAATATGTATGTAAAGATGTATTTAATTTTTCTATATTATATTTATGATTTTATTATAACTCTATAATTTTAATACCACATCGGCCTTCTAACCTCCCAACCATTTGAAAATCAATAATTCCGCATGTGAGTTTAGTGGACTACTGTTACACGAACTGATGTGATGTGCTTTTCCATTTCCATTATACTTGGAACGTAATAAGGATAGATTAAATTAATAAATATTTTTTTAAAAAATAATTTTATATATGGAATAAATATATCACATATACCAACTTAAATTTCCTTATGTGGTGGATATGATAGTGTCTTTCGTTTATATGGCCGACTACCACCTTGTGAAGTGATGTGATTTGTTTTCTACTAACGCTTTCCCAGGAAGGTAAGTATGATAAATTTAAATAATATATGTGATATTTATGAAATAATAATCACTATGGTATTGTGATATATTATTTACCATCCTTTCCTCCATCCATAAATAAAATGAAAACAGTGTTCATATGCACATATGACATACCGTCTCCATGAATAGTGTATCACATTTTATATATCTAAATTTAATGGATTACTATATATACATATATAATGAATATATATGATATTTATATCATGGATATAACTATCTAGATTATATAACCATGATCAAATTAAGGGTATAAAAAATAACAAAACAAAAAATTATAATAAAAACAAATAAGTTATTATCCCAAACATGATTTTATTATTAAGTCGTTAATAAACGTATAATAAAAGGTTATATGTAAAAAATATAAGGTATGACATATATATATATATAAGTGTGTGTGAAGTTCTATAACAGATTCATTTTTAACATATATTTATTATACAAGATATTTGAACATATACGAATGAAGTTGAGACATATAGTAATTGATTTTTTGTCTCAATTTTCCTTATTTGAGACATTGTCATATTATGAACCTATATTATTTTCTAGGTTTATGTAAATTAAAATTAAAATTTCATATCATGAATTTTTTTTTAAAAAAATATTATAAAAGAAATTTAATTTTATTTATTCATTGTTCTTTTGATTCAAAGTTAATAATGTGGTAAGGGTTTTATATTATGATTTCATCATTTATTACGATTTTTAATTATTAGACTAACAATGATGTAATATTATGATATATTTCTCAAGAAAATAAAATACATTATTTAATATAGTTATTTATAAAGAATACATTTTTTAATTATTTTTCCACTATTTATGTACACAACGAATAAAAATAATTATTTTAAGATAAATCATGTTAATTTATATCTTTTGTAAAAAACCCATTTTCGTCGAAATTCATGTTTTATAAAAAAATAATATAGGTTTTACAATGATATTATAAATTCAATTTTACCCTTAATTGGATTTCTACAAAAAAAATTGATTATTCATATCATTTTCAAAACAAGGTAATTTTTGACTTTTCATACAAAAATGTGAATCGAGTCATTATTTTTTAACATATTCAAAATTAAAATAACTCTACTTCCATTATGATTACTCAATGTTTTAAATCATAATATTTATGTTTTAAAGGATATTTAAAAAAATATTCTTTTATTTTTGAATTTTTTTATTTTAAATATGTTATTTCAAAATTAAAAGGTTATTTTGTTTATTAAAATTTCAATGTGATATTTCAAATTAATTTTCCTTCTATGATGACAATCATTGATGTTACTCAAATTGAATATGTTATTTCAGTCAATTTTTTTTAATCTTTCAAAAAATATTTTCCTAAATGAAAACTACCTTTTATATTATGGTTTTATTATAAATTATTGTATAATTGTATCTCACATATATACCTATTTTATTCTCCCTTCCTTTGATAGGGTAATACATGCCTTATGATAATCACTCTAATTCCTTAATTAATAAATTTCTATTGATTATGATATGAATAAATATTATTCAACACAATTTATTTTTATGGGTAATTACCATATTATTTCTTGTGATTTATTTTATTTATGTGGTGCACATAAATCATCATCATGTTATGATGGATACACCCAGATAGTGATCTAATTCATTGGGTAATGTTATAGAATCATGATATGGCATGTATAGGATTAGTGAGTAAAACTAATCTATTATGGGACATTTTTTCACCATGTGATATTATCACGACAGTTATCCTTGAGTCATGTTTAATTCATGTTATATGTTACTACTACATTTCCTTTGATTCCATGATCTTATGATACCATGTTTTGGATTGTATGGTTCAATTTTATTACTCATGATTCTTCTCTTATATAATATCATGGTATACCTTTTACACCCATGTTATACTTCCTTATCCTGTTTATTTAATTACTGGGATATCAGCTCACCCATATCATTATGTATTCCCTAGGTTATCCCATTTATTTTTAGAATCTCAAATGTATTTTAGGATCTAGAAATGTAGAATAGAAAAAAGATTCCATGATTAAGTTTCCTTTTAGGTAACATTAATATATTATTCCATATACATTTTGCGTTCTCTATCCTTGTGTTACAATAATTGGATATTTATGTTAAAATAATTTATGAAATATTATGTGAAAAATTATTGGATTTCCACAGTTGGTATAATATAATTGGTTTAGTTAACCATTGGAAACTAGGACAATAAAAATTTAGTGATAAACCTATCTATGTGTCTAAGAATATGTATGAGGATACAACTAAGAATATGAAAATATCATTGAATCATAGTGAAGTATAGAGTGAGTGGTTTTCATGAAATTATATCCCTATCTCGATAATAGAGGTGGATTTGGTTCTGTAACAAACGTACCGAGTGGTAATAACTCCAAAAAAGTCATGCCAGGTTTGACTAAAACATTACATAGTATATGATAATGGGAATTACTGCACACTTGGTATGACACTATTGTGATATACTATTTGTAAATTCACAAAATTTTTATGAACCATGGAGAATGATTTAAATAATGACTATAAATGATCTTGGTTAATCCCAAGGTTCCATAGATTGAAAATAAGGTGTATACATTTTGATGTACTTTAATTTTTTTCATGATTATATATTTTCCATCTATGATTATTATTTCTCATAAAAATAATTATGGTATTAATAAATTTATGAAAATACGAGGACTACGGTTTATGTTAAATGTGATAGCCAATGTGTTGATGAGAACCCAACTAGGATGATGACTAGATTTAAGGAAATTTTAATTATTCCTAAAGAGTTATTATTGTAACATCCCAGGAAAATAAAGAATAAATAATTTTCATATTTATTAATATTTACGAATTAAATATTAATTTTGATTAAAAGGGGTTTCTACGTTCGATAGCGTACTCGGTATGCAACGATGAGTTTCATTCAAAACTTATGTTGCACACAAGTAATAAAATAATATTATTTTAAATGTTAGTTAACAAGTAGCCTTTGTACTGGCGGGAATGGATAGAAATAACTAAAATATGATTAGATATTTTTTTAAATGTTTATACATTTACCCAATAAAAGATAAAGGCTTAAAATACAGAAAGAGTTCAATTTTAGGGCATATATACTCTAATTTTCACTAAAGGTTCACTTATCACCTTTTAATGGTGAACCGTCCTTAAATATAGTTTTGATCACTCTTATACTTTATTTTGGACCAAATATAACTCTTCTTTAGAATCGGGACATCAAAATTTACTTTGTGTAAATTTTTGGTACGTTTCTGATAAAGTTCATTTTTTTTATGAATAGTGTAAAATGTTGTATTTTAATTCAAAACCTCTTTTTAATCTAAATTATTTATATGATTAGATTATTATTTTAATTGGTTTTAAAGTTAAATTAGAAAATATTTTTACCAGTTAATCCAATGGTGGTCATTGGAATCAATTTCACTTTGAAATTGGACTTAAACTGGTGTCAATCTTTTGATACTTATTGTTTCACAAAAACACGCTATTTGTCATGACAACGGGAATTAATTATTAAATTAATTAATTTGAATTATATGTTTTGAATTTTGTAAAATCGACTTCATTTTTGAATTCGGAATATCAAATATAGCTTAGGGTGAATTTTTGGTAATTTTCTGAAAAACTTCAATTTTTGATGAATAGTGAAACCACTAAGTGGTAATCAAGAAAACTGATTTTTCAGTTAAATGAAAGTTTACCACTAATGTGTATTGAATTTTGAAAATCCGACATACATGGTTGTCATTAAGAAGTAAAATTTGGTTCAATGAGATTAAAATAATTTTTTTTGGTGAATAGTAACTTTTTTCATTAATCGCGATTAGAGGTAATTAGATTAGTTTAAGGTAAAAATGGTATTATAAGAATGTGAAAACACCATGACACTTGTCCTACACCTATTGGGTGAGTCATGTCCGACCAAGACAAGCCATGGGCCAACTTGGGGACCCCATGGAGCCACTTTAGTTGGAAAATGACATTAATATAGTTTTATTTAATGTTAAAGTGAAAATGACACTAACATAAATTGTTTTACTAAAATAATTTTTTAGTGGGGTTATACAAGTCCAAATTTTGATTATAAATAGTAATTGGAAAGATAAAAAGATTTCCTAAATCATAGTATTTGTTTTATAATTTTTAGACATTAAATAAATTAAATTATTTATGACATAATAATGATGCAGCGATGACATCATTATTTGACAATTTAAATAAAATGGAAAGATAATGAAACATCTAAAACCTACACATGTCCAAAACGAATTGGATGAGTGGATTTCGAACCCTTATCACCTTATCCACGAATTATATCAATTTGGGACCTTTTAAAACCGAAACACATTTTCAAATAAAGTAATATTTCTTTACTTTCCAAAAGTGCCCCTCCTCTCCTCTTATAAAAGGCCCCCACCTCTACCTCATTTCACACACTTCTCAAGCCTTTGGCTCGGCCAACCCCTGCCCAATTACTCTCTCCACATCCCTCTCCTCATCCTAGAGGATTCCCTTTGGGCAGAATCCTTTCAAAGTAAGCCTTTAGGATAAAATCAAAAGGGAGTTACACTTTTAAAGGTAATTCATTCTCTCTTGTTCATTTGTTTTATTTTGCTTCTCCAACCTTCTAAACTCTTTTTATTTACTTCTTTTGTAACAACACCAGTATCTTCAATATACTAGGATGTTGTTATAAGATTTATATGAGTTACACTCTCACACAACTACATCAAATGGTTAAAGAACATACGGTTTCCGTGGATAGCGAAATTCTGCCTCCTGAAACGATGATTTTTCAATACTAATTTAACACCTTCAAAGGTGGCCATTATGATGTCACTATTTTTATATATGATATATAATATGTTTATGTTTTCCTTAAGCTTCTGTTTTTTCATTTTGGGCATACCTTTATGGTTTCCATTATGTGTAAACACGATATCTTCATTTAAGGAAGTGCGGACTACCGCCCCCTCAAGGTGATGTGATTCGTTAATGCCATATGTGGGATGTGTAAAGGATGGATTTAAAGTTTTTATATGTGATGTTATACTGTAATTATAATATACCTCTATATCATTATTATTTATTTCCATTAAAGTATTAGTAAGAAATGAATGTAGCATTCATGTGTATGTACGGCTTGCCGTCTCCATGAACGGTGCATTTCATTTCTTATCCCCAAATGTAATGTACTATTAAAAGTACATGTATATAATGGATATATATAATTAATGATATATATAAATGATGAATATAATTCTGGAATTAAAATATACATACCTCTCATTTAGTTTTAATTCCATTAATATAACAAAGAAATGAAAGTAGCGTTCATGCGTACGTACGGCTTACCGTCTCCATGAACGGTGCATTTCATTTCTTACCTATAAATGATTATGTAATATTATAAATACATGTATATGCTGGATATATATGATATATATGATATCCAAATCAGGAATTTAATTCTGGATATAAAGAACTTCTGACCACACGAACAACATGTAATTGTAAGAAGTCAACATTCGACTTAAGAACCAAATATTGACGAAACAAACATTATTAACTTAAATGGTTACATAATGTTTATAACATTGCAATAAGTGATATAAATGGAATAATGAACTTTAAAAAGGTTCTTAATAAAGTATAAATTAACTCAAGTTTATTATTCAGGACGTTAATGAACGATCGAGTCAAGTCGGACCCGAGGTAAGGGACTTCGTCTCAATCTCCTTTCATTGTGGAATATTTCGTTTTATACACAACTTTATTTTATATGGTGTATAAACCCCTTTGACTTATACTTTTATACAAAAGGAATCTTTTTCTACGAAGCGTTTCAATAAACGACAAAAAGGAATTTTTTTTAACGTACGCGATGAAAACGACTTTTTCCGCCGCCGCGAGTATTATTTGGTCTTTGGCTTCCTCAACAAGCCGTAATGTTTTTAAAATAAAATAAATACCATATACTATTTTATGTATTTTGGTATTGAAAATGGTTTTGAAAAAGGATTCTATTATGTCAATATATTTATGATATATTGTGATTGAAATGTGGAAATGTTATCATTCCTTTATATTGGTTTTATGTTTTATGATTTAATATTGGTACTTGGACATTTTAACAGGTGGTTACATTATAAACCATATGACGGGTGGTGTCGTGAATACCAGGACAGGTGGTTACGTTATAACCTCCAATGCATTGGGTATGGATGTCGGCCGTATGGCTATTCCATTAAGTATGTATGGAAATTGGCCGTATTGCTATTCCATTAAGTGATATGTGTGGAAGTCGACCGTATGGTTATTCCACTTAAGTATGATTATGTCCCAAGTTACCTTTATATATTCTATGTGTTTTTTATATGGGTTTTATGGTAATCCTTTGGTTACAAAAAGGTATGTAATGATACTTTATTCAGCGAAGAGTTTTTACTACTTCATGAAGGTGAAGGTATCACTTTGATAGAGTATACATGTTTTACTTGATGTTTGAAAAAAGTAATAGTTTTCATTCTTTTTGTATCCCTTACTGAGCTTTTTGTGCTCACCCCAAGTTTTTCGAAATGTTTTTCACATGACTTAAAGTGGAATAAGTTCAAGGATGGGATCAAGGGAATGTCATGCTATCTAAAACATAGAATATAGACATCTTTCTTTTTAAGAGTTTTTATTTTATGGAAACTTAGTAGAAGTGTCTACTTTGTAATCTTTTAAGATGTAATAGTTATGTTCTAATTCTCTAAAACTCTAAACCTGAAAAGATCCTCAACGTGAATTATTCATTTAATTTAATATTAAGTAAGGTTTAAGGGTGGGGCCTTATAGTTGGTATCAGAGGTCGGTTTAGACAACTTTAGGAGTTAGAAAAGTGTTAAATTATAATATTATTGAAATGATATAGCATTTACGGATTACCATGTTGCTTCGCCTAAGATATTTCAGTGTTCAGAATGGTTTTCTGCAGAGGAAACAAAGCAGCTATGTTGGGACGACATCAGGAGGAAGACAACCTTCCAAATCAGCAACCTGAGATGGTCGGAATCGGAACTGAATAGTTTGTTGCAGTGATGGCACAGTTGACTCAGGCTATAAATGGTGGTGGTATCCATGCACGAGATCAGCCAGATCAACCGCAGAGGAACATGTCACTGGTGGAACATTTCATAAGACAACATCCCCCATCATTTATAGGATCATCTTACCCTGTGCAAGCTGAAGGGTGGATTAAAGCACTGGAGAAGATTTTTGATGTCATGGGGTGTTCAGAACATCAAAAGGTTAGTCTTGTTGTTTACCGTTTTGAAGGTGAAGCTGATCAGTGGTGGTCGATGGTGAAAAATATAAGGGATAGTGATGATATTGAGGATCTTCACTGGGACGAATTCAAAGGTATGTTTCTTGAGAAATATTTTCCTAAGGTGGTTTGTCTTAGGATGGAAAAACAGTTCCTAGAATTGAGGCAGGAGGATGATTCAGTGGATGCTTATGAAGAAAAGTTCACTCGATTGGCAAGGTATGCTCCAAACTTCATACGAGATCTTGATAGTAAAATAAACCGTTTTTACTCAAGGTTAAAGCCAAAGTATCAAAGGGCTTTAGCTTCACGTGAGTTCAAAAGTTATGAAAAACTTGTTCGATGTACGGAGAAGGTGGAAATGGAGTTTTCCGAAGATCAGGTGTTCTATGAAAAACAACAGAATAAGAGGTCTAGTTGGCAGGCAATGGGGAAGAATTCAACAAAGAAGCAAGGAGGTAAGAAAACCAAATATCCATCCTGTGAGAAGTGTGTTAAAATTCATCCTGGAGAATGTTTATCCAAGTCTTGTAAGTGCTTTCGGTGTGGTAAGTCTGGTCATATTGCTCGTAACTGTAAGGAAGATGATCAAGCAGGAAATGAAAATCCAACAGTAAGATGTTTTAAGTGTAATGAAATGGGTCATTATGCAAACGAGTGTCCAACGAAGAACTCAACTGGGGGAATGCAGCCAGACTACAAGCAGAAAGGGGTGGTGAAATCCTTTACAACAACTTCAGCAGATGTTGGGCCATCGAATGAAGTGGTATCAGCTCCAGGGAGCTCAGTATTTTTCGAAGATTGACTTGAGGTCGGGGTACCATCAGTTGAAAGTAAAAGAAGCAGACGTTCCGAAGACTGCGTTCCGTACTAGATATGGCCATTATGAAGTTGTAGTTATGCCTTTTGGGTTAACCAATGCACCTTCTGTATTCATGGACCTTATGAATAAAATTTTCCATGAGTTCTTGGATAAGTTTGTGTTTGTGTTTTGAGGTTTGGGAAGAGATTGTGTGTGCCTTGTGATTCACAGTTGAAGAATGAGTTGTTTTTTCATCCGGGAAGTACTAAGATGTACAGAGGTCTGCGGGAGTATTACTGGTGGGATGGAATGAAAAGAGACATTGCTGATTTTACTGTGAAGTGTTTGACATGTCAACAGGTTAAAGCAGAGCAGCAGTTACCGAAAGGGATGCTTCAGCCTTTACCAGTGCCAGAGTGGAAATGGGAAAACATATCCATGGACTTTGTTGTGGGATTACCGAGGACATCTCGAGGTAATAATGCAATCTGGGTTATTGTTGATCACATGACCAAATCTGCTCATTTCCTTTCTATACGAGATACTTTCTCTCTAGATCAACTTTCCCGTTGTATCTTAAAGAGATAGTCAGGTTACACGGAGTTCCTCTCTCCATTATATTGGATCGTGAACCCAGGTTTACTTCTAACTTTTGGAAAGGCCTTCAGAAGTCATTGGGTACTGAATTAAAATTTTAGTACAGCTTTTCATCCTCAATCAGATGGGCAGTCATAACGAACAATTCAGACATTGGAGGATATTCTACGAGCTTCTTCTATGGATTATCAGGGATGTTGGGACCAACATCTTTCATTGGTTGAGTTTTCTTATAATAACAGTTTTCATTCCAGTATACAGATGGCACCATTTCAGGCATTATATGGGAAGCGGTGTCGAACTCTAGCTTTCTGGGATGAAGTGGGTGAAAGGAAGTTGATGGGACCAGAATTGGTAGAAGAGATGGCAGAAAAAGTTCAGCTGATTCAGAAACACATGAGAACAGCTCAGAGCAGGCAGAAGAGTTATGCGGATAACCGGAGGAAGGATCTATCTTTCGAGGTAGGTGATCATGTTTTTCTCAAGGTTTCTCCTTGGAAAAGTGTGATGAGATTTGGTAAGAAAGGAAATCTGAGTCCAAGGTTTATTGGAAAATATGAAATTCTGGAGAGAGTTGGATCAGCTGCATACCGGGTGGCTTTACCTCCGAGTTTATCTCAGGTACACAATGTTTTTCATGTTTCAATGTTGAGGAAGTATATGCCAGATCCATCTCATGTTTTGAGTCCAGAGGTAGTTCAGCTGGAAGAGAACCTATCTTATGAAGAACAACCAGTCCAGATTCTTGACCATAGGGAGCAAGTGTTACAGAATAAGGTGATTCATCAGGTAAAGGTTTTGTGGAAAAACCATATAATTGAAGAGGCAACGTGGGAATCTGAAAATGCTATGAGGGATAAATACCCCCACTTATTTTGATAAGTGAATAAAATTGAGAGGACGCAATTCCCAAAAGGGGGGAAGGATGTAACATCCTAGGTAAATAAAGAATAAATAATTTTCATATTTATTAATATTTACGAATTAAATATTAATTTTAATTAAAAGGGGTTTCTACGTTCGATAGCGTACTCGGTACGCAACGATGAGTTTCTTTGAAAACTTATGTTGCACAAAAGTAATAAAATAATATTATTTTAAATTTTAGTTAACAAGTAGCCGTTGTACTGGCGGGAATGGATAGAAATAACTAAAATATGATTAGATATTTTTTTAAATGTTTATACATTTACCCAATAAAAGATAAAGGCTTAAAATACGAAAAGAGTTCAATTTAAGGGCATATATACTCTAATTTTCACTAAAGGTTCACTTATCACCTTTTAATGGTGAACCGTCATTAAATATAGTTTTGATCACTCTTATACTTTATTTTGGACCAAATATAACTCTTCTTTAGAATCGGGACATCAAAATTTACTTTGTGTAAATTTTTGGTACGTTTCTGATAAAGTTCATTTTTTTATGAATAGTGTAAAATGTTGTATTTTAATTCAAAACCTCTTTTTAATCTAAATTATTTATATGATTAGATTATTATTTTAATTGGTTTTAAAGTGAAATTAGAAAATATTTTTACCAGTTAATCCAATGGTGGTCATTGGAATCAATTTCACTTTGAAATTGGACTTAAACTGGTGTCAATCTTTTGATACTAATTGTTTCACAAAAACACGCTATTTGTCATGACAGCGGGAATTAATTATTAAATTAATTAATTTGACTTATATGTTTTGAATTTTGTAAAATGGACTTCTTTTTTGAATTCGGAATATCAAATATAGCTTAGGGTGAATTTTTGGTAATTTTCTGAAAAACTTCAATTTTTGATGAATAGTGAAACCACTAAGTGGTAATCAAGGAAACTGATTTTTCAGTTAAATGAAAGTTTACCACTAATATGTGTTGAATTTTGAAAATCCGACATACATGGTTGTCATTAAGAAGTAAAATGTGGTTCAATGAGATTAAAATAATTTTTTGGTGAATAGTAACTTTTTTTCATTAATCGCGATTAGAGGTAATTAGTGTAGTTTAAGGTAAAAATGGTATTATAAGAATGTGAAAACACAATGACACTTGTTCTACACCTATTGGGTGAGTCATGGCCGACCAAGACAAGCCATGGGCCAACTTGGGGACCCCATGGAGCCACTTTAGTTGGAAAATGACATTAATATATTTTTATTTAATGTTAAAGTGAAAATGACACTAACATAAATTGTTTTACAAACATAATTTTTGAGTTGGGTTATAAAAGTTCAAATTTTGATTATAAATAGTCATTGGAAAGCTAAAAAGATTTCCTACATCATAGTATTTATTTTATAATTTTTAGAAATTAAATAAATTAAATTATTTATGACATAATAATGATGCAGCGATGTCATCATTATTTGACAATTTAAATAAAATGGAATGATAATGAAAAATCTAAAACCTACACATGTCAAAAACCAATTGGATGAGTGGATTTCGAACCCTTATCACCTTATCCACTAATTATATCAATGTGGGACCTTTTAAAACCGAAACACATTTTCAAATAAAGTAATATTTCTTTACTTCCCAAAAGTGCCCCTCCTCTCCTCTTATAAAAGGCCCCCACCTCTACCTCATTTAACACACTTCTCAAGCCTTTGGCTCGGCAAAGCCCTGCCCATTTACTCTCTCCACATCCCTCTCCTCATCCTAGAGGATTCCCTTTGGGTAGAATCCTTTCAAAGGAAGCCTTTAGGCTCAAATAAAAAGGGAGTTACACTTTTAAAGGTAATTCATTCTCTCTTGTTCATTTGTTTTATTTTGCTTCTCCAACCCTCTAAACTCTTTTTATTTACTTCTTTTGTAACAACACCAGTATCTTCAATATACTAGGATGTTGTTATAAGATTTATTTTAGCTACACTCTCACACAACTACATCAAATGGTTAAAGAACATACGGTTTCCGTGGATGGTGAAATTCTGCCTCCCGAAACGATGATTGTTCAATACTCATTTAACACCTTAAAATGTGGCCATTATGATGTCACTATTTTTATATATGATATATAATATGTTTATGTTTTCCTTAAGCGTCTGTTTTTTTCATTTTGGGCATACCTTTGTGGTTTCCATTATGGGTAAACATGATATCTTCATTTAATGAGGTGCGGACTACCGCCCCCTCAAAGTGATGTGATTCGTTAATGCCATATGTGGGACGTGTAAAGGATGGATTTAATGTTTTTATATGTGATGTTATACTGTAATTATAATATACCTCTATATAATTATTATTTATTTCCATTAAAGTATGAGATAGAAATGAAAGTAGCGTTCATGTGTACGTACGGCTTGCCGTCTCCATGAACGGTGCATTTCATTTCTTATCCCCAAATGTAATGTACTATTAAAAGTACATGTATATAATTGATATATATAATTAATGATATATCTAAATGATGAATATAATTATGGAATTAAAATATACATACCTCTCATTTAGTTTTAATTCCATTAATATGACAAATAAATGAAAGTAGCGTTCATGCGTACGTACGGCTTACCGTCTCCATGAACGGTGCATTTCATTTCTTACCTCTAAATGATTATGTAATATTATAAATACATGTATATTTTGGATATATATGATATATATGATATCCAAATCAGGAATTTCATTCTGGATATAAAGAACTTTTGACCACACGAACAACATGTAATTGTAAGAAGTCAACTTTCGACTTAAGAACCAAATATTGACAAAATAAACATTATTAACTTAAATGGTTACATAATGTTTATAACATTGCAATAAGTGATATTAAAGGAATAATGAACTTTAAAAAGGTTCTTAATAAATTATAAATTTACTCAAGTTTATTATTCAGGACGTTAAAGAACGATCGAGTCAAGTCGGACCCGAGGTAAGGGACTTCGTCTCAATCTCCTTTCATTGAGGCATATTTTGTTTTATACACAACTTTATTTTATATGGTGTATAAAACCATTTGACTTATACTTTTATAAAAAAGGAATCTTTTTCTACGAAGCGTTTTACTAAATGACAAAAAAGAATGTTTTTTTAACGTACGCGATGACAACGACTTTTTCCGCCGCCGCGAGTATTATTTGGTCTTGGGCTTCCTCAACAAGCCGTAATGTTTTTAGAATAAAATAAATACCATATAATCTTTTATGTATTTTGGTATTGAAAATGGTTTTGAAAAAGGATTCTATTATGTCAATATATTTATGATATATTGTGATTGAAATGTGGAAATGTTATCATTCCTTTATATTGGTTTTATGTTTTATGATTGTATATTGGTACTTGGACATTTTAACGGGTGGTTACGTTATAAACCATATGACGGGTGGTGCCGTGAATACCAGGATGGGTGGTTACGTTATAACCTCCAATGCATTGGGTATGGAAGTCGGCCGTATGGCTATTCCATTAAGTATGTATGGAAATTGGCCGTATGGCTATTCCATTAAGTGATATGTGTGGAAGTCGACCGTATGGTTATTCCACTTAAGTATGTTTATGTCCCAAGTTACCTTTATATATTCTATGTGTTTTTTATATGGGTTTTATGGTAATCCTTTTGTTACAAAATGGTAAGTAATGATACTTTATTCAGTGAAGAGTTTTTACTACTTCATGAAGGTGATGGTATTACATTGATAGAGTATACATGTTTTACTTGATGTTTGAAAAAAGTAATAGTTTTTATTCTTTTTGTATCCCTTACTGAGCTTTTTATGCTCACCCCAAGTTTTTCGAAATGTTTTTCACATGACTTAAAGTGGAATACGTTCAAGGATGGGATCAAGGGAATGTCATGCTATCTAAAACATGGAATCTAGACATCTTTCTTTTTAAGAGTTTTTATTTTATGGAAACTTAGTAGAAGTGTCTACTTTGTAATCTTTTAAGATGTAATAGTTATGTTCTAATTCTATAAAACTCTAAACCTGAAAAGATCCTCAACGTGAATTATTCATTTAATTCAATATTAAGTAAGGTTTAAGGCCGGGGCCTTATAGTTGGTATCAAAGGTCGGTTTAGACAACATTAGGAGTTAGAAAAGTGTTAAATTATAATACGATTGAAATGATATAGCATTTACGGATTACCATGTTGCTTCGCCTAAGATATTTCGTTGTTCAGAATGGTTTTCCGCAGAGGAAACAAAGCAGCTATGTTGGGATGACATCAGGAGGTAGACAACCTTCCAAATCAGCAACCTAAGATGGTCGGAATCGGAACTGAACAGTTTGTTGCAGTGATGGCACAGTTGACTCAGGCTATAAATGGTGGTGGTATCCATGCATGAGATCAGCCAGATCAACCGCAGAGGAACATGTCAGTGGTGGAACATTTCATGAGGCAACATCCCCCATCATTTAGAGGATCATCTGAACCTGTGAAAGCTGAAGGGTGGATTAAAGCACTGGAGAAGATTTTTGATGTCATGGGGTGTTCAGAACATCAAAAGGTTAGTCTTGCTGTTTACCGTTTTGAAGGTGAAGCTGATCAGTGGTGGTCGATGGTGAAAAATATAAGGGATAGTGATGAGATTGAGGATCTTCATTGGGACGAATTCAAAGGTATGTTTCTTGAGAAATATTTTCCTAAGGTGGTTCGTCTTAGGATGGAAAAACAGTTCCTAGAATTGAGGCAGGAGGATGATTCAGTGGCTGCTTATGAAGAAAAGTTCACTCGATTGGCAAGGTATGCTCCAAACATCATACGAGATCTTGATAGTAAAATAAACCGTTTTTACTCAGGGTTAAAGCCAAAGTATCGAAGGGCTTTAGCTTCTCGTGAGTTCAAAAGTTATGAAAAACTTGTTCGATGTACGGAGAAGGTGGAAATGGAGTTTGCTGATGATCAGGTGTTCTATGACAAACAACAGAATAAGAGGTCTGGTTGGCAGGCAAAGGGGAAGAATTCATCAAAGAAGCAAGGAGGTAAGAAAATAAAATATCCATCCTGTGAGAAGTGTGGTAAAATGCATCCTGGAGAATGTTTATCCAAGTCTGGTAAGTGCTTTCGGTGTGGTAAGTCTGGTCATATTGCTCGTAACTGTAAGGAAGATGATCAAGCAGGAAATGAAAATCCAACTGTAAGATGTTTTAAGTGTAATGAAATGGGTCATTATGCAAACGAGTGTCCAACGAAGAACTCAACTGGGGGAATGCAGCCAGACTACAAGCAGAAAGGGGTGGTTAAATCCTTTGCAACAACTTTAGCAGATGTTGGGCCATCGAATGAAGTGGTATCAGCTCCAGGGAGATCTGTATTTTTCGAAGATTGACTTGAGGTCGGGGTACCATCAGTTGAAATTAAAAGAAGAAGACGTTCCGAAGACTGCGTTTCGTACTAGATATGGCCATTATGAAGTTGTAGTTATGCCTTTTGGGTTAACCAATGCACCTGCTGTATTCATGGACCTTATGAATAAAATTTTCTATGAGTTCTTGGATAAGTTTGTGTTTGTGTTTTGAGGTTTGGGAAGAGATTGTGTGTGCCTTTTGATTCACAGTTGAAGAATGAGTTGTTTTTTCATCCGGGCAGTACTAGGATGTACAGAGGTCTGCGAGAGTATTACTGGTGGGATGGAATGAAAAGAGACATTGCTAATTTTACTGTGAAGTGTTTGACATGTCAACAGGTTAAAGTAGAGCAGCAGTTACCGAAAGGGATGCGTCAGCCTTTACCAGTGCCAGAGTGGAAATGGGAAAACATATCCATGGACTTTGTTGTGGGATTACCGAGGAAATCTCGAGGTAATAATGCAATCTGGGTTATTGTTGATCACATGACCAAATCTACTCATTTCCTTTCTATACGAGATACTTTCTCTCTAGATCAACTTTCCCGTTGTATCTTAAAGAGATAGTCAGGTTACATGGAGTTCCTCTCTCCATTGTATTGGATCGTGAACCCAGGTTTACTTCTATCTTTTGGAAAGGACTTCAGAAGTCGTTGGGTACTGAATTAAAATTTTACTACAGCTTTTCATCCTCAATCAGATGGGTAGTCAGAACGAACAATTCAGATATTGGAGGATATGCTACGAGCTTGTTCTATGGATTATCAGGGATGTTGGGACCAACATCTTTCATTGGTTGAGTTTTCTTATAATAACAGTTTTCATTCCAGTATACATATGGCACCATTTCAGGCATTATATGGGATGCGGGGTCGAACTACATCTTTCTTGGATAAAGTGGGTGAAAGGAAGTTGATGGGACCAGAATTGGTGGAAGAGATGGCAGAAAAAGTTCAGCTGATTCAGAAACACATGAGAACAGCTCCGAGCAGGCAGAAGAGTTATGCGGATAACCGAAGGAAGGATCTATCTTTCGAGGTAGGTGATCATGTTTTTCTCAAGGTTTCTCCTTGGAAAAGTGTGATGAGATTTGGTAAGAAAAGAAAGCTGAGTCCAAGTTTTATTGGACCATATGAAATTCTGGAGAGAGTTGGATCAGTTGCATACCGGGTGGCTTTACCTCCGAGTTTATCTCAGGTACACAATGTTTTTCATGTTTCAATGTTGAGGAAGTATATGCCAGATCCATCTCATGTTTTGAGTCCAGAGGTCGTTCAGCTGGAAGAGAACCTATCTTATGAAGAACAACCAGTCCAGATTCTTGACCACAGGGAGCAAGTGTTACGGAATAAGGTGATTCATCAGGTAAAGGTTTTGTGGAAAAACCATGTGATTGAAGAGGCAACGTGGGAATATGAAAATTCTATGAGGGATAAATACCCCCACTTATTTAGATAAGTGAATAAAATTGCGAGGACTTAATTCCCAAAAGGGGGGAAGGATGTAACATCCCAGGTAAATAAAGAATAAAGAATTTTCATATTTATTAATATTTAAGAATTAAATATTAATTTTAATTAAAAGGGGTTTCTACGTTCGATAGCGTACTCGGTACGCAATGAGGAGTTTCTTTGAAAACTTATGTTGCACACAAGTAATAAAATAATATTATTTTAAATGTTAGTTAAAAAGTAGCCGTTGTAATGTCGGGAATGGATAGAAATAACTAAAATATGATTAGATATTTTTTAAAATGTTTATACATTTACCCAATAAAAGATAAAGGCTTAAAATACGGAAAGAGTTCAATTTTAGGGCATATATACTCTAATTTTCACTAAAGGTTCACTTATCACCTTTTAATGGTGAACCGTCATTAAATATAGTTTTGATCACTCTTATACTTTATTTTGGACCAAATATAACTCTTCTTTAGAATCGGGACATCAAAATTTACTTTGTGTAAATTTTTGGTACCTTTCTGATAAAGTTCATTTTTTTATGAATAGTGTAAAATGTTGTATTTTAATTCAAAACCTCTTTTTAATCTAAATTATTTATATGATTAGATTATTATTTTAATTGGTTTTAAAATGAAATTAGAAAATATTTTTACCAGTTAATCCAATGGTGGTCATTGGAATCAATTTCACTTTGAAATTGGACTTAAACTGGTGTCAATCTTTTGATACTTATTGTTTCACAAAAACACGCTATTTGTCATGACAGTGGGAATTAATTATTAAGTTAATTTATTTGACTTATATGTTTTGAATTTGGTAAAATGGACTTCATTTTTGAATTCCTAATATCAAATATAGCTTAGGGTGAATTTTTGATAATTTTCTGAAAAACTTCAATTTTTGATGAATAGTGAAACCACTAAGTGGTAATCAAGCAAACTGATTTTTCAGTTAAATGAAAGTTTACCACTAATGTGTATTGAATTTTGAAAATCCGACATAGATGGTTGTCATTAAGAAGTAAAATGTGGTTCAATGAGATTAAATTTTTTTTTTGGTGAATAGTAACTTTTTTTCATTAATCGCGATTAGAGGTAATTAGTGTAGTTTAAGGTAAAAATGGTATTATAAGAATGTGAAAACACAATGAAACTTGTCCTACACCTATTGGGTGAGTCATGGCCGACCATGAAAATCCATGGGCCAACTTGGGGACCCCATGGAGCCACTTTATTTGGAAAATGACATTAATATATTTTTATTTAATGTTAAAGTGAAAATGACACTAACATAAATTGTTTTACTAAAATAATTTTTTAGTGGGGTTATACAAGTCCAAATTTTGATTATAAATAGTCATTGGAAAGCTAAAACGATTTCCTACATCATATTATTTTTTTTATAATTTTTAGACATTAAATAAATTAAATTATGTATTACATAATAATGATGCAGCGATGACATCATTATTTGACAATTTAAATAAAATGGAATGAGAATGCAAAATATAAAACCTACACATGTCCAAAACCAATTGGATGAGTGGATTTAGAAACCTTATCACCTTATCCACGAATTATATCAATGTGGGACCTTTTAAAACCGAAACACATTTTCAAATAAAGTAATATTTCTTTACTTTCCAAAAGTGCCCCTCCTCTCCTCTTATAAAAGGCCCCCACCTCTACCTCATTTCACACACTTCTCAAGCCTTTGGCTCGGCCAAACCCTGCCCAATTACTCTCTCCACATCCCTCTCCTCATCCTAGAGGATTCCCTTTGGGAAAAATCCTTTCAAAGGAAGCCTTTAGGCTCAAATCAAAAGGGAGTTACACTTTTAAAGGTAATTCATTCTCTCTTGTCCATTTGTTTTATTTTGCTTCTCCAACCCTCTAAACTCTTTTTATTTACTTCTTTTGTAACAACACCAGTATCTTCAATATACTAGGATGTTGTTATAAGATTTATTTGAGCTACACTCTCACACAACTACATCAAATGGTTAAAGAACATACGGTTTCCGTGGATGGCGAAATTCTGCCTCCCGAAACGATGATTGTTCAATACTCATTTAACACCTTCAAATGTGGCCATTATGATGTCACTATTTTTATATATGATATATAATATGTTTATGTTTTCCTTAAGCTTCTGTTTTTTTTCATTTTGGTCATACCTTTATGGTTTCCATTATGGGTAAACACGATATCTTCATTTAAGGAAGTGCGGACTACCGCCCCCTCAAAGTGATGTGATTCGTTAATGCCATATGTGGGACGTGTAAAGGGTGGATTTAAAGTTTTTATATGTGATTTTATACTGTAATTATAATATACCTCTATATCATTATTATTTATTTCCATTAAAGTATGAGATAGAAATGAAAGTAGCGTTCATGTGTACGTACGGCTTGCCGTCTCCATGAACGGTGCATTTCATTTCTTATCCCCAAATATAATGTACTATTAAAAGTACATGTATATAATGGATATATATAATTAATGATATATCTAAATGATTAATATAATTCTGGAATTAAAATATACATACCTCTCATTTAGATTTAATTCCATTAATATGACAATGAAATGAAAGTAGCGTTCATGCGTACGTACGGCTTACCGTCTCCATGAACGGTGCATTTCATTTCTTACCTCTAAATGATTATGTAATATTATAAATACATGTATATGATGGATATATATGATATATATGATATCCAAATCAGGAATTTCATTCTGGATAAAAATATCTTTTGACCACACGAACAACAAGTAATTGTAAGAAGTCAACTTTCGACTTAAGAACCAAATATTGACAAAACAAACATTATTAACTTAAATGGTAACATAATGTTTATAACATTGCAATAAGTTATATAAAAGGAATAATGAACTTTAAAAAGGTTCTTAATAAAGTATAAATTAACTCAAGTTTATTATTCAGGACGTTAAAGAACGATCGAGTCAAGTCGGACCCGAGGTAAGGGACTTCGTCTCAATCTCCTTTCATTGAGGAATATTTCGTTTTATACACAACTTTATTTTATATGGTGTATAAACCCCTTTGAATTATACTTTTATACAAAAGGAATCTTTTTCTACGAAGCGTTTTACTAAACGACAAAAAGGAATGTTTTTTTAACGTACGCGGTGACAACGACTTTTTCCGCCGCCGCGTGTATTATTTGGTCTTTGGCTTTCTCAACAAGCCGTAATGTTTTTAGAATAAAATAAATACCATATACTCTTTTATGTATTTTGGTATTGAAAATGGTTTTCAAAAAGGATTCTATTATGTCAATATATTTATGATATATTGTGATTGAAATGTGGAAATGTTATCATTCCTTTATATTGGTTTTATGTTTTATGATTTTATATTGGTACTTGGACATTTTAACGGGTGGTTACGTTATAAACCATATGACAGGTGGGGCCGTGAATACCAGGACGGGTGGTTACGTTATAACCTCCAATGCATTGGGTATGGAAGTCGGCCGTATGGCTATTCCATTAAGTATGTATGGAAATTGGCCGTATGGCTATTCCATTAAGTGATATGTGTGGAAGTTGACCGTATGGTTATTCCACTTAAGTATGATTATGTCCCAAGTTACCTTTATATATTCTATGTGTTTTTTATATGGGTTTTATGGTAATCCTTTGGTTTCAAAAAGGTAATTAATGATACTTTATTCAGCGAAGAGTTTTTACTACTTTTTGAAGGTGAAGGTATTACTTTGATAGAGTATACATGTTTTACTTGATGTTTGAAAAAAGTAATAGTTTTCATTCTTTTTGTATCCCTTACTGAGCTTTTTATGCTCACCCCACGTTTTTTGAAATGTTTTTCACATGACTTAAAGTGGAATAAGTTCAAGGATGGGATCAAGGGAATGTCATGCTATCTAAAACATGGAATCTAGACATCTTTCTTTTTAAGAGTTTTTATTTTATGGAAACTTAGTAGAAGTGTCTACTTTGTAATCTTTTAAGATGTAATATTTATGTTCTAATTCTCTAAAACTCTAAACCTGAAAAGATCCTCAACGTGAATTATTCATTTAATTCAATATTAAGTTAGGTTTAAGGTCGGGGCCTTATAATCATGATATATGATTAACAACATGCACCTTAACCAAATTTTGGACTCTCAAAATAAGAGAAGAATAGAGTCCCCTGAGATCACAGGTGGTGGAAACCATGGAGGAAGGAATATTTAGTTTTTTATATGTCAATAACGTGGGATGAATCACTCTAAAGGATGACTTAAAGTAATTATAATTTGTTTTATTTTCAAATAATGACTTTAAGTAAGAGATTACAATGGAAAAATGAAATTTGTAGTTAATTTAATGGATAAGAATAAGGGTTTATCTAAGGAAACATCGATTGTTGAATGATATAAATGTAGAAAATATGGTTATTAATAAAAACGCTGTCCTAGGGTAAACCTCAAGAAGATGATAAAAAATTTGGTACAAGAAAATGATTTTCCATTGATTATGAAGATAAATAAATTGAATAAAAATTAATTAGTGATTAAGGAATAAGATGGGGAATCATAATTAATGGTTAAGGAGTAAATTAGAATGATTAATTTTTTAATGTATTGGAAATCAATAATTATGAAATATATAATGATATTCTAGTGTAAATTTTAGTTAAGTATTTGCATGAATATATTGAATGATTTTGATGAAAAAGAAAATTTATTTAATATAAAGGTGATATATTACAAAAATAAATGATTAAGGGAAGATAACACTTAATATATACTTGAGGCTAAGATAAAACATTTATGATAAAGATATTATTAATATAGATTAAGTATATTGGATAATATTTATTACATTATAAATGATTAATAATTTTATGAAAAAGTGGTTTATATTATCATTGACCGAGTTTAGAGATTTTTTTTTATTTTAGGAATATATTTTATATTAAGTGGTTTTATTTATGGAATGAGGATATATGTATGTTTTAATTGATATTTTATGGTAATTATAGTCATTACCATGTTTAAGGAAAATATATGGACAAGGTATTAACAAATTTTATATATAAAATTTAAGATATATATGTTGATGATTGGGGGTATATATTAAGATGAAATTTAGAGATATAATTTATAATTAGAATTTTTTTAATGTTATTAATGTTAACCATTTATGGAATAGTCTGTGTTGAAATTTCAATTATTTTTTTATATTAATGTATTTTTTTCTCAAAATGCTGATTAATGTATATTCAATAAGATAATCTAACCATTTTATTTTTGGTGGTCAGTAGAGATATTAAAAATAAATTATCATTCTTGTATGGATATTATTATCCATTTGTGATTCAAGAATAAAAAGGTTCATATTTAAATTATAGAAAAGGATAATATATAGAAATTTATCATAGTAAAACCAAATAATGAGATTGTTCTTATTAAATGGTATGAAATCAAGTAATTATATCTTCTCATAAAAATTTAGCAACATTACAAAAATGGCCTTGAAATAAAATTCTATTTTATTACAATCATTTCAAAAGATATCAATATCCATTTTTACACCACCTTGGTTTTTGGTTTTTTACTTTTTATATTCACATGATCATTCAATTTTTTCTTATCAATGACCTCTAAAACTCTCCATAATTATTTGGACATTATTCTTTTCTTACATATATTAATATTCACTTACCACTTATTCTATCTTATTTAGAATCCTATTATGTGTCATTATATAAGATTCATATACATACCTCTCTCTATTTTCATGAGAATATTTTATTAACCCACATTATAATTTGGGTTTCCCACAAAATTATTGTCAACTATAAAACCCTTGTTTATCGAGAACATGTTAAAAATGTAAGGATTCAATTTATTTAATGTGATAAAATTTAGCAACATGATCATTTGATAAATATTATTTTTAATAAATTTCATATTTTTGATATTTTTAAAGACAGACAACATTATGTTTATCTTTCATTACATGAAACACTAAGTATATCTTGTGTTACACACAATACTGATTTTAAACAAAATGCGACAAACTATTATAATATTATTTAATAGTTATCACGTAGCATTGAAATAGAGATTATTAATATAATTATTTTTTTTGTAAATATTTGGTTTGCACTTGTATATATAATTAATCAATTAGTGGTCAATTAATTATAAATTAAAATTAAACCCATTTTTAAAAAAATATTTTCATAAAAAAATATTTTTTATAGGAAAAAACATGTTTACATCAAAAATTAAACAAATAAGTTTTGTTAAATAATTTTACTGAACTTTATATATTATATATGGAAATTTTTTTTAACATTTATCTTATGTGTTTTCTATAGAACTGATATAAATAAATCCAATTTTGTTGTTAAAAATATTGTTTTTCTAAAACTAAATAGTGTCATGTTTTTTACACTCATTTAAAAATTTAGTATTGAAAAATTTATAAAATATATTTGAAAAAAATAAAATTATTTTCAAAATAATATTTTCAAAATTACCTACGATTTAATGTTCGATGATTTTCTAAAAAGATAATTTTTTTGATCAATAGGTAAAAATACATTTTTTATTACGGAATTTCATTTATTTTAAAGACATTAAAATCTTGGAAAATATTTTATAATTTTTTTAAAAGTAAAACAAGTAAAAATATTTATTTATATTTTTATTTAAATAAATTTTATTCAATTTCATATTGAATTTTCTTATGAAATCTTTTTAATCTTTTTGAGCTTTTTTCTTCGGAAAACCGATTTTTCATCACGTATGTGGGATTAATTTTAAATTAAATTTATATAATTTTTTGAGTGAAATTTGAAAAAAAAATTATTTCATATTTGGAATCATAATAATTTATATTTTTTTAAAATTCCGACATAATTTTGAACCATTATGATTAGTAAAATTCAAAAAAAATAATCATTGTGATTATGGTGAGTATGAGTTTACAATGGGTTAAACTGAAATGATAAGGGGTTAAATGACCTATTAACATTTCCAAAACCGATTTTATGGAAATATTTAAATCATATATATTTAATTATGTATAGTGGTTCATTTTTTACCCTTTTTTCTTATTAAATTTGTGGGTAAACATTTTTATTTTCAATATTAAATGTTTTTCATTCACCACTCTTATTAAAGGAAACCCCCTTTACTTTCCTTTATATACTTCCAAAAACCATTATTTTATCCAATACCTATAAAAATAACAAACTTGAGTCCATAATATCATACTATATTACTTATTGTGTTCATAAATCTAACCTATTTATCCTTTTTGTTCAAACCAAAAAATGTTATCCAAAGAATATGTAATGTCCTTAACCAACCATTTGATTTCATTTCTTCCTCCAACTCCTTTAATTAATATTAAAACATGATGAAATAATAACCTCATAAAATTACATATATAGAAATTCTATTATGTTAATGTAAAAACCCAAATCCTTCTAATATTCTATCAAATGTGTTATGAAATCATCATTCGTGTGTATGATATTCTACTGCCTCACAAACCGATGTTATTTGTTTTCCCTCACAACTTCTCACGAATAGATATTATGATAAATTTAATATATATATATATATATTTATTATTTATTATATTTTTATACCACTTTAATTATAATACACCTCTACTATATTACCTACCACCCCGTTGTAAAATAATAATGTTGCTCATGTGTAGGACAAACTACCATCTCTCGAACTGATTGATGTTTTTTTATTTCCATTTGACTTGGATGGTAATAAGGATTGTCTAAATTAATATATATGATATTTTTGAAATAATTATACATATTTTATAAATATATCATATGTAACTTCTTAAATTTCATTCTATGGGGGATATGATAACGTTATTCATGTGTATCGTGGACTACCACCATGCAAAGTGAAGTGGATCATTTTCCATTAATTCTTTTCATGGAAGTTAATTAGGGTAAAATTAGTGAATATATGTGATATATATGATATAATAATGATTATTTAATTGGGTTATGTTCTATATCTTTCTTTATTTTGATTCATCGAGAAAAAAAATAAAATGTTCATGTGCAAGTATGACTTACCATCTCCATGAATGATATAACTCATTTTCATTACATAAGTTTAATGGATTACTAAAAACATTTATTTAAGGAATATATATGATATTTATATCAGGATTTTAATTATTTATATTCTGTGAAAATAATTAATTTATTTGTATGATTCATAAAAAATCAAAACATACATGAAACACAAAGAATTTATTACCTAAAATGTGACATTGACATGAAGTTTTTAATAAATTGGTGAGAAAAGGTTATATGAATATAATATAATGCCTAATATATAATTATTTTTGTTTACATAACAGATTTATAATATACTTATATTTATTAAATATGATTTTTTAACATGTACAAATGATTTCAGGACATATGGAAAGAGATTTTTGTCTGAATTTTTCTTCTTCGAGACATGTTATTTTCTTCATCATTCTTAGTTTATGATGTCTATATGCATCCCATTTGAAATATAATATCATGAAATTATTTATTCTAATGAAATTATAGTTTTCAATTAATTTTATTTTATCATTTGTATTACAATTCAATGTTACAAAAGTGGTAAGGGATTTATGTTACAATATCAATATTTAGCAAGATTGTTCATTGCTGTGATACCAATGATGAAATATTATGATATATCCCTAAATAAAAGCATGTTGTTTATTATACTCCAATTATATCTATAAAATATATGTTTTACCGTTATTCTATCGTCTTTGGGTACTCATTCGTTCAGAATAATGTTTTTAAGATAAATTGTCTTTTTTATCCATTCGTTCGAAATCCACTTTTAATCCAAATTAATAATTTTAAAAAAAAACTAAGAACATTTAATGTCATTTTTACCCTTAATTGGAATTTTACACAGTTTTTTAAAAATAAAAATTCCTATTTTTTTAAAGAATTTTCTTCTTAAAATTTGATACTAAAATGTAAAATAAATATTTTTTTAATGAATTCATTAAGAAAAAAACTCATCTTCCATAATGAACAATAAATGAATAAAATCAAAATTTTATGTTTAAAAGGCTATTTTCAAAAAAAACTTCATTAACGTTTTATAAAGTTTTACCTTTACAATAAGTTTTTTCAAATGGAAATATTTTTTTACTCTACAAATGTTCAAAGTGGTCATTCAAAATAATTTCCCATCTAAGATGTTGTCATTTTATGATACTAAAAAATGACATTGTTATTTCCCTCCAATTTTTTTTTATATTTACAAAATTATTTTCATCAAGATAAAAATCTTTGAGGTCACTGATTTCTTATAAATTATTATATATATATTTTTATCACATATATACCTTGTTTATCCATCCATTGGTGGGGTAATATATTACTTATGATCATTTCTCAAATTCCATAATTATGAAAATTATTTATAATATGATAGGAATAAAGATTATACAACTCATTATATTCCCTTGGGTAATTTTTATGTTCTGCATTATGATTGAATTTCTTTACATGGAAACATATATCATAGACATGTTTTTATGGGTGCACCCAGATAATGCTTCAATACATTGGGTAATTTAATAATATCATGAGATATAATTTGTGGGAATATAGAGTAAACTTAGTTAACTGTGCGAGGTTTTTCTCTTTGTAATAATTTCTAGGTAGTTATCTTTGATCTGTGTTTATGCTATGTTATAAGTTTCTTCTATATTTTCAATGATTCGATGGTCTTATGATACCATGTTCATTATGTTATGATTACATTTTACTACAAATGTTACTTACATTATATGATATCATGTTATAACCTTTAATCCATTTTTATGCTTCCTTATCATGTTTATTCATTTGGTGGGATTTTAACTCACCACTTTCTTTATATATTACCCAAGTTATAAGATATATATTTAAGAGATCAAATGGATTTTAAGATCTCACGATGAAAAAAAATTCCATGTTTAAGATTCATATTATGTAATATGAACCATGTTTTCCAAATACATTAATCCACTATGATTCTTCTATTGTAATTACTAGATAATTATGTTTCAGAATCATGTAATATTATTTGTACAAGGATTATGACTCCGTATAAAAAAACAAATTATATTCTATCATAAATGGTTATCTCAAATACTAATGGATTGTGTTTATGATATTAATTTATTTATACTTTTTATTGATGAAGAAATTACATTAAACTCTTAAATAACTCTAATATAGTTCTTATGCAAGGAGTTTGAAAAAGAATGAAAATAATTTTTAAAAACACTAAATGTAATATTTTTTGATGTTTTTAAGTTTACTATGAATTATTTAACATATTAATGATTTTTAATGCATTATTTTCTCATCATATTATTATCATATTGTTTTCAAAGTAATGTTAAATGGATAGGATCCAAAATGACATTAATGATATTATATGAAAAAAAAAATTAGTAAATGGTATAAATCTCCTAAAAATAATATCTTCTGAAAAATTAGTCTTATATGGTTTAAAATACCAAAACTAGACTCTTAAACAATCATTTCTCAACATATAGTGACTTTATTCTCCAATAATGAGTAAAAACATTTATATCATGGAAATTATCAAAATTGTTAACGAGGGGTTACAACTAAGTGATAAGGGTTAATAAATAACCAAATCATGTAAAAAAATTTGGATGAGATTATCTCGACTCTTAATCCAATTTTATATCAATTTGGATCAATTTTTTAAATAAAATTAATTTATATTAATTTAATACATTAAAAAATTCCAGGAATTCTCATCCTCTCATCTATAAAAGGGAACCTCCTATCATCTCTTCTACACAATTTATGATCCATTTTATATGGAAAATACCTTACGAAATAAGTTTTGTAAATATATTCACATATTTTAGAGGGCTTATTTTGGGTATAATACCCATCTTATAAGGATTAATGTGTAATGAAAATGTGGTTTCTTAAATATGATATATAACATTAAACTGAATGTTTGAGTTTTATTTCTTCTTCTACCACATTCAAATATTATTCAATAATTGTAAAATAAAAATTATATTATATTCCATATACTTATATATTTTTATTTTAATTTTATAACATATTTATATCTTTTTATTGCAGCATAAGGGATGTGAATCCATCATTTATGTGTATGGTGGACTACCACCTTGCAAACTAATGCAATTCATTTTCAATTAAGACATATCATGAAAGGTTATAAAGATTTATTTAATATATATGTCTGTATATATATAATATTAATGACATATATATTATTATAAAAAGAAGATATATCATATTTTTTCGTTCCATTCCATCTATTGAAAAATCATAATGATGTCTGTGTGTACGTGTGGATTACCCCCTCTATAAAGCAAAGTGATTCATTTTTCATCACTACATCACATAGATGGTATATATAAATATTTTTAAAATTAATATGATATTTATGACTTATTTATAATTATTTAAATAGAAAATAATAATTACACCCTTTCTCTAATTTATTTGAAAAATGAAAACGTTTCACATGTGTACGTACAACATACCATCCCTGTTATTGTGACATATTTAATTATTCATAACCATCATTTATGGTTTTTTTAATTTTGTAGACGATGTATAAAAATAATAATTATTTCATTATTAATAATCTATAAATTATGGAAAAACGTCCCCTTCGATCATGTTTATCATAATGAAGATATTTTGAATTTATAAACTGAACATCCTCAAAAAGTTCAATGTGGAAATAACCGATTAATTAATTAATTTTGTCATTAAAATAAATAAAATAAATCAATTCAGTATAAGGAATTAATCCTAATAATGTTTATTGTGAAATTAACAAATTGATATATGTTTTAACGAAGTAGTTAAATGGCTGAAATGAAAATTTTAGACTCGAGGTAAAGGATTTTATCTCAATTTTATTTAATCTAGCCATACATTATTATTATGCACCAAATATATTTTATATATCATTTATAGTAACATATTTAAATTTTATATCGTGAATTATTAATAATTCTCGGTATTTTACGTTTCAATACAAATTATTTCATCTAATGTAATTTGAATTGAAAGTTACCAAGAGTGAAAGTTATTTCTTAACTCAATTTCATTTCACTGGGTTATATAACTTCTTCAATGATTATAATATGTCAATATTTTATGTGAAATGAAATTGTTTGGATTTATTTTGTACTTACACATTTTTGGGATTTAAAATTCTTATACATAACCACTCCATTGATTAATTCTTGATTTAATTATATGATATTTCAAAGGGTTTATCATCTCCAATTTTTCTTCCTTCAAACATATAATTATGTTATGAACTTATCTTTTTTATAATGGGTATTTACTAGACTTTGAATGTTTATATCATGAATGAAATTATCTTCATGATATTTAATATTTCAATAGGAATCATTTATTTTAGGGGTTTAAGATTAAAAGTTACCAAAATACGAAGGATTTTTGAAACTCAATATAATTTATTTCATGATTTTTTATTCAAGGTTCCATTGGGAGAAATAATATGCTATTTTTTTTGTGAAATAAATCTTATTTTATATACTATAATATAAATGTTGTTTATATTATTAATTTATATTACACCCCTTATTAAATAAATGGACATAAATAAATTTTTTAAGTGATACCAATATTCTATCATCTTTTAGATCGTGGATATTTCACTTCCGTATCATCATTTTATAAAAAAAATAAAAAAAAATCTTTTCTAAAGATAAATTATTTTATAATTTTATTTTAAATTATAATTTAACTTATTTTAAAAGGTTTTCATTAAATATTTTTAATTTTTTTTCATGGGTCTCATATGAATCTTTTTTTAAAATTTTTGAAAAATGATTATTTTTTAAATTTATGACTTGAAACAGTTTTCCCACTAGCATGATCGTTATTTTAATTATAATTTTTTTTATCTCAAAATTTATTTTCATATTAAAATATTTTTCAATTTTTTTTTCACTTATTTGTTTTTAAAACGTACTGAAATGAAAGGTTATTTTCCCCTATTTTCAAAGAAATGTTTTAATTTTAATTTTAGCGGTATTTTCATCCATGTCTACAACCTTTAATGATTCTTCCATTTCACTAGAAATATGATATGTTGAAATAATATAACTATATTATTTTCATTCATTATGATGATTTTTTTAAATATAATTTCCTAAAAACCAATTTATTTTCCATAGTTTTTCTATGTAATAAAGGAATGATGGTTTTTTTCCAAGGGTTTCATTTGAATAGTGAAAAAATCTAAACATTTTATTTATGAATATTACATGGAAATTAATAATGATTAAGGGTGATCCTGATACAACTTATAAGATGGTTGATCCTGATATAACTTATATAAATGGTTGATCCCAATATATCTTATACGAATATGTGAACATGACACAACTTATAAGTTCAGGTGAGATATATCTAGATTATAGGGTTGGAAGATCTTGATATAGAGTATACAAATAGGTGATCCCAATATGTCTTTCTAATACATGAGGTAATGTTACAGGTCTTCAATGTCTAGAAGGATAGAGTTATCCAGGGTGGTTTCACCTATGTAGTAAGTTGGGCTCTTGTTATTTATATCATGGGTTAGGAAGACAGTGTTCCATGATACCAACACATTTCTTCATGCTTGTTAGAGAGTTTTAATACATGATTTGATGAATATTAACATCACAAAGAGCATGATTATTGATTTATATGACTATTTACTTGGTTAAATATTTATTCCATGTTTCATGATTGATGGTCTAGGTTTTCATGAGTAAGATTTATCTTATGTTATTCTCATTTAGTTTTATTTTTTCGTTATACTCTTATTCTCATCATATTCCCATTGATGACATTCAATTCTTAATTTTACTCTAACATAGGGATTGATCCCACTATTCTTATGTTTTATTTTCACTATGTTCTGAATAATTTTGAAATAACCCAGATATTCCTTTTAGATATGTTTTCCTTTTCAGGTCACTTTTGAGAAAAATATGAAATTGTGGAAATTTTTGAATTAGATGTTGTGTAATTTATAAGTAAAAGACGTGTACTCAGTTGCAGCATGAATCCGTGTGCTGGTCATGTATTGGATGCACACACAACCATGTGGGGGGGTGACCTAGATGCCTCTTAATGAGGGGTACAGAAATGGTATGTTCATGCCATGTGCTTCCAAAGTACAAACCGTGTATTTTCATTTTTTTCATTAAACATACCGAGGTCACGTTTGATGGAAGAAATGCCCAAATTGTCGACCTAGTTAGTCCGAGAGAGAACCGTACAACTGTGAATATTCTCTGAGCCTCCTAGTCATCACCATTCTATGAATAGACCATCGTCAATTGAATTGGAATCACCTCAGTAAGCTATTCCTTCTTCAAGAGCATCGTTTCCTGATTCATCCTCTTCCTCAAGTTATCTTCTATTGAATGTTTTATATTTTTTTGTAGATCTTCAACGTTCGAAGGTGGTTCAATACCAGAGATTCATGTTTATTGATCTCCCAATTACTAGGTAGGTGGTTTGTTCCATTCAGTTGAATGTATTTGAGTTATATGTGCAAAATCTCAAAACCCATGAACGGGGTATTGCAAGTTTAATGTTTTAGCCCTATTGTTTTCCTTCTATGCTTGTATGATTGAGTATAGGTTAATTGAATGTGAATAGGGTTAATTTCTATGCTTTGGAAATGTTTTCCAATGCATGATTTCTTGTTTTGACTGTATGGTCCTATTTTCATATTTGGCTATTTACTTCCCATGCCTGGTATTGTAGGATGATGTGACTATTATTCTAACATTATGGTATGTTTTAGACTATTTATCCAAGTATTTCTTGAAGTTTACTTTGGACGATACTCTTTGTTGTACTTTCTTGACTTACACAGGGTCGTGAGAACCTGGTGTATAGACCATTGAGAGAATGGATGGAAGGCCTTCTCCAGAGTGTCTTTATTACTGTTACGATGTGAGACCATAGAGGGAATTGACGTAAGTACTTCCTCAAAGTGTCCATAGTTCCTCAATGTGGGCCACATGGGGAATGTGACATAATTTCTTCCCCATTGTGCCTTTGCATATGATACGAGACTATATGAGGAATTGATGGTGAGTTCTTCTTTAGAAATTCTATGCATAAGATGAACCAGAGGGGTTAGACTGAGTGTAGTACCCAGAGGGTTGCTTGTGTTTTTAGGTAGGATTGGAGGGAATAGGCTATGAGAAATTCCCAGAGGGTGACTATTGGTATTTAGATACTTTCTTGTGTTGCAAGGTAGGACTAGAGGGGATAGGCTGTGAGAACTTCCTAGAGGTTTACCTGTTTGTGATTTTCTACTTTTTGAGATGTGGTTATTTGAATACTTGAAACTATGGGAATTTTTTACACTGTGTACTTCCTTGATAATGCATTTATTTTCTTATTACCTGCCATATATTCATTGACTATTAGGCACATATCTCGTGGGGGTTTCCTACTAGGATTTATTGTCACAACCAGTTTGGGCCATGCTTTTGGGCCCAAATAGATTATATTATTGTAGGTGTAGATAAGGGAAAGAGCCCTTATACATCAAGTACTTAACTCCATGGGTGCTCTAGAGCATGAGACCATGCATAGGCTTGTGATGCTATCTAGCTGTTTACTACCTTCTTTTTTACTTTGAATTAGTACTGCTTTCAGCATTGTGATTTATTTGGCTGGTTTCCTAGACATATGTATCATGCATCATATTTATATATGTGCTCTAAATTTTTATTTCATCAGTCTTCTACTGTTTCTTGTTGTTTGGAATTAATATTGCTTCTACTATAGTATACTGTTTACTTCCATGATGTTACTCTACCAATGAGGTCATAGTATTTCAACTATCACACCCAAGGCCCTCGCTGCTAGTCGGAAACCTCTGGAATTCGGGAAAGGAGCTAGAGAAAAAGATAAATTTCTGGAAATTTTTGAATTACATGCCGTGTACGTTATGATTATACGACGTGTACTCGTTTGCTGCATGAAGTCATGTGTTGGCCATGTAATGGACGCACACAGTTCCGTGTGGGGGTAACCTAGAGGCCACCTAACTTCGGGTATAGAAATGGAAAGTAAACGTCGTGTACATCCAAAGTACGTGCCATTTATCTTCTATTTTTCATTAAACGTATCGGGTTTGCTTCTGATGGACAGAATACCCCACTACTTGACCTATTTCATCTGAGAGAGAACCGTGTGACCACGAATCTTCATTGATCCCCAAGACACCGTCTTTTTACTGAATTGACTTCTGTCGATTGCGTTGGAATTGCCTTATTATGCTCTTCCTTATGCTAGAGCTTCGTTTCTCGATTCCTCCTCTTTATCAAGTTATATTATGTTGATCATTTAAGACATTTTTTTATATATTTTTCATTATAAGGTGATTCATGCCATTAGGTTCAATTATATTGATCTCCCAATGCCGAGGTAGGATGTTTGTGCCTCTAGGTTGAAAGTCTCTAAGTTATATGTGCAAAATCATCAATACCCATGAATGGGGTATTGCGTGTTTATTGTTTTAGCCCTTCTGTTTTTTCCGCAATGATGGTATATTTGAGCTGAGGTTAATTTAATGTGGATAGGGTTAATTTCTATGCTTGTGAAGTGTATTCCATGAATGATTTCTCGGTGCGACTGTTTGGCCTCATTTTCATGTTAGGATGTTTACATCCCATGACTAGTATTGTAGGATGGGGTGACTGTTGTTCTAACATGATGGTATGTTGTAGACTGTTTAGACAAGTAGTTCTTGAGATTTACTTTGGCCGATATGCTTAGATGTACTTTGTTGACATACATAGGGATTTGAGAACCTTGTGTATAGACCATAGAGAGAATGAACGGAATGGATTCTCTAGAGTGTCTTTTTTACTATTACGATGCGAGACCATATGGGGAATTGACGTAAGTGCTTCCTCAGTGTGTCTGTAGTTCCTCGTTGTGGGCCACAGGGGGAATGTGACATAAGTGCTTCCCCATAGTGCCTTTAGTTAAGATACATAACTATATGAGGAATTGACTGTGAGTGCTACCTCAGAAAGTCTATTCTTAAGTTGAACTAGAAGGGTTAGACAGAGTGTACTGCCCATAGTATTGCTTGTTTTTCTAGGTAGAACCAGAGGGGATAGGCTGTGAGAACTTCCAAGAGGGATATCGTTGGTGTTTATCTTTTTGCATGTGTTCCTAGGTAGGACCATGGGGGATAGGATGTGAATAAATCCTAGAGGGTTACCTATTTGTGATTTTTTGGTTCTTGAGTTGTGGTTATTTTAATGCATGAAGCTATGGGAATTGTTTACCTTGTGTACTTATTTGATACTGCATTTAGTTTCTTATTACCTTCCATATATTCACTGACTATTAGGCACATATATAATGGTAGTTGCCTATTGGGATTTAGTCTCACACCCTATTTGGGCCATGCTTTTGGGCCCAAACAGATTATATTTTTGCATGTATAGATAATGGTAATGCCCTTCTACGTCAGGTACTTGACTACTTGGGAGCTGGAGAGCATGGGACCAAGCAAAGGCTTGCGATGCTCTGGAGTGGTTTACTGCTTTCTTTTGTTTACATTGGATTAGTATAGTTTTCAGAATTGTCATTTGTTTCCCTGCTTTTCTAGACATATGTATTGTGTATAATTTTTATATATGTGCTCCAACTATTTATTTCTTCAATCTTGTGCTGTTTCTTGTTGTTTGGCATTACAATTTCTTCTGCTATTGTATATTGTTTTCTTTCGCTGTGTTACTCTACCAATGAGGGCATAGTTTCCTCACTATCACACCCAAGGCCCTCATTTCTAGTCGGCAGCCTCTGGCATTCAAGAAAATGTTCCTGAGACCATGTGACCAACCTGGTACGGGGTGTCTCTGGGTGTCTTCCGGAACCTGGAATTTACAAAGTGGTATCAAAGGAATTATTTTCTCTTGACTTAGTATTGGGAGATTATAGCCAAGGATAGGACGGAATAGGTACATGGTAATAATTTTTTCCCGAGAGTAGCTAACCCATGTATAGAGAAAATCCAATCTACCTCGTTATTGCAAATTTTCGGGTTTTGAAAATTTACAATTGATTTTATTTCACCGTTGGGTGATTCACATGTTTTGTGCTATTATTGTTAATTTTATTGAGGTTCTATTTCTACTGCAACTCCATGAGCTAAGGGTATGCCATCTAATGCATCATATAGGCACTCTTTAGAAATAACATGTCATACATTCTTACCATGTCATTTAGGGTTCATTAGTGATTTCATATTGTTGTGATAGATGTTGTGCTAGGTATGCATGTTGTTGTGATAGATTCCTTGATAGAATTACTTCTGGTTGATAGAGTATTGTTTTGTGTAAGGTTTTTCATGAATGGATTCCAATCTTTGGTTCATCAGGTGTTATGGGCCCTTATAGACCAGAATTTGGTGGATTATTGCCTTATTATCCTTGTTTATAACTTGTATAAGATTCCAAACTTTGATTCATGGGTATTAAGGGCCCTCACGGATTGGAATTTGGCTCTTTGTTGTTTGTTGTTTGGTACATGCCATGTCTGTCTGGAATATGCCATGTAGTGTGACCCGTGTATCCGGCCATGTCAATAACAACACGGGTCAGTGAAGCTCGTCTAGTACATGTCGTGTCTGGCATAAACACGCCAAGTACTCTTGTTCTAAGTGAACCGCGTAGCTTAGTCATGTAGAAGGAATCGAGCAGGGGATGTGAGTTAAGTACATGTTGTGTGTAAGGGAAACACTCCGTGTAAGGGGTGTTACACGACCATTTTTGGCAGAAGTACATGGCCATGTGAAATGCTTAAGGGAACATGCCATGTGGTTCAGTATACACGCCGTGTATCCATGTGTTATAAAACATGAATGATTTATTTCTCATGTTCCCTTCTTACACTTCTAGTTTTCGGCCCTTGATAATTGGATCTAAGGTGTGTGTTTGACCTTACAGAGTCATGCCACCAAGATGACCTCCGGTTGTACGCCAGTTATAGGGCAAATATCAATCACCGGACATGGTTGATCAAGGACTTCCAGAAGATCCTCCTGTAGTTCCATTCTTGGCATCGGCCTTCATTCCATACATGTGTGATAATGCACAGTTTCGAGAGGGTTTTTTATGGTTTATGCATAATTTTCGTGGAGTACCGCATCCTGCCCTATCTATGGGAGAGTTGATGTAGGTTTTCTATCAGCAGCATCCTCCCACCTTCATAGGGGAATGAGGACCTCAGGCTGCAGAGTCAGGGTTAGAAGTCATTCTATCTATCTTCGAGCATCTGGAGATGCCTCAAGAGAGAAGGGTAAAGCACAAAACATATATTCTTTGGAATTCATCCAATAGATGGTGGGATACGATCTCCTAGGTAGGACGACAATATTTTATGGCTTGATATGAGTTCTAGTATTCCTTATACAATTAATTCTACCCAGAAACATTGAGGTTTGATCAAGCCTAAGAGTTCATGATTCTGGAGCATGGTAAACTTTCTGTTATGGAGTATTCCTCTCACTTCAGAGAGCTCCAGCACTTCACGCATATTCGAGAAGGTGATGAGTTGTTCTAGGAAAAGAAGTTTTAGGATGGTCTCAGTCACGACATCTAATATTAGGTGAACATCTTCCAGTTGTCATCCATAACATCTATAGTCAACCAAGCGCTGATCGAAAAGTGAAATCTGAGGGATTCTGGAGTTGTGATCGTAGGCTGCATGACATCTAGTGTTAGTATCCCTCCCGAAGACAGGAGGAAGTTATGTAGGGGGTCTTCATGTGATTATCCAAGGAGGCGAGACACTTCTACTAGTAGCCAGGTGGTGTGCTACCAGTGTGGGAAGAGCGGGCATACGAGGCCACATTGCTCGGGAGACCTAATGGAGTACCAATGTTGTGAAAATATAGTCAATATTAGGTGTTTCTATTAGATATTCTCACCATAAGATGGTGATAAGGGTTCTTCTATGACTACACATTCAGGAGCAGTGCCACCGGTTTCTCATCAGTCTGGGAACTGGAGTTCTTCCGGTCGTTTCGGTCGAGGTGGAGGTTGCGGTCATGGTAGTCAGTCACTATGATTTCATTGATAAAAGGGTGGACCAGCTCAAAGTGGTCAGGTAGGGCCCTAGGGTCACAATATAGGCCAGAATTTTGCAGTGGTGTAGACCCAGTAAGATCAGGATCCTGAAACTTCTACAGTTCGAAGAACAATCTTAGTTGCCTCAGTTTTTGCTTCTGCACTTTTCGATACAGGGACTTCTCATATCATTATATATTTTGTTGTTGTGAAGAGCCTTGGGCACTATATCATTTCTTCTACTGGAATATTGACACTTGACACACCGTTGGGGAAGAGAATGTCTAGTGTGTGACAGTTTAAGGAGTGCCCCCTAGAGGATGGTGGGTGTCATTTCCTATGGGACCATTTTTTCATAGAGATGAAAAACTATGATATCTTTCTAAGAATGGACTGGTATGTTCCCTTATAGGCATTTTTCGATTTTTATCATCGTAGGGTGAGTTTCACATCACCAAATGGAGGATCAATCCTATATAAGGGTGAATGGGATGTCTAGGCGAGCAGAGCGGGACCCAAGCATCATGGGTTGGGAGAAGTTACATTTTAGATTTCTATTCTATATCTGGAAGACCAGGGGACTTCCCAAACAAAATTTTTCTCTAGTGGTGGATCGTTTCATGTATTTTTTCTAGGGGACTTTCTAGGTTTTCCTCTAGAGCGTGTGGTGGAGTTTTCTGTTGAGCTTGTGCCAGGAGCTGCACCGGTGTCCATTCCTCTTATATGATTTCTACAACAGAGTTGCAAGAGCTTAAGAAGCAGCTGGAGGAGTTGCAGTTAAAGGGATTCATCTGACCTAGTACATCTCCTTGGGGTTCACCAATTCTGTTTGCGAAGAAGGTAGGCAGTACCCTCATAATTTGTGTGGATTATCAAAAGTTGAACCAGTTGACGATCAAGAACCTATATCCCTTGACAAGAATTGATGATCTCTTCGATCAGCTTCGAGGATCTCCGGTGTTATCTAAGATTGGATTCATGTCTGGTTACCATCAATTTCTTGTTTGACCATCTGATATACCTCTTACAGCCTTCCATAGTAGGTATAGTCTATATGTGTATGTGGTTATGCCATTTGGTCTCACGAACACGCATTCTGTTTTCATGGAACTGATGAACCGAGTGTTCTATCCATACTTGGATTCCTTCATGGTGGTCTTCGTGGATGATATCTTGGTGTACTCTCACACTCAACGGGACCATGCTACCCATATTGAGATTATTTTGAGTACCCTAAGAGAGCATTAGTTATATTCTAAGCTCTCATAATTCCACTTTTGGATAGAAAATATTCACTTCTTGGGTCTTGTTATCTTAGAAAAAGGAGTATCAGTAGACCCATAGAAAATGAGAGCAGTAGTTTTCTGGGAGAAACTGAAGGACATCTTTGAGGTACACAGTTTTCTAATTTTGGATGGATACTAGAGACATTTTATACATCAATTTTCATGCTTATTATCACCATTGACAGGTCTCACTAAGAAGGGTGCAACGTTCTTGTGGTCAGATTCCTAAGAGTCATCCTTTCAAGAGCTGAAAGGGAGGTTGAGTTTAGCACCGATACTCATATTCCTAGACCTGGACCAGAGCTATACTGTGTACTATGATGCATCAGGTATCGGGCTTGGAGTAGTTCTTATGCAAGTGGAGGGAGTCGTTGCATACGGGTCTCGGAAGTTGAGGCCACATGAGAGGAATTACCCCACGCACGTTCTTGAGTTGGCTACTATTGTTCATGGCATACGCTATTAGAGAAATTACCTTCTGGGAGAGCATATTGTGGTTTTCACCAACCACAAGAGTCTCAAGTACATCATCACTCAGCTTGATCTGGATTTGAGATAGCGAAGGTGGTTTTAGTACCTTCTATATTTTGACATTGAGCTTGCCTATACGCCATGGAAAGGCAACGTAGTGGATGATGCGCTGAGTAGGAGGACATAGATACATTCAGTTCAGGAGGCCATTAGTGGGTGGAATCTCATGGATCTATACTATGATATGCATTTGGATTTTCACGACAAGAAGGGGCAGACGTTTCTTACTTATGTAGTTGTTTTCTCCACTTTTCTTGGTCGAGTGTGAATGAGGTAGCTATTATATTCTAAAGGCCTAGTCATACAGGAAATAATGTCAGGAGAAGACCCTATTCATGGATTAACCATAGGTGAGGTGGAGGTCCTGCATTTTGAGGGGGCATATGGGTGCCAGCAGATATACGGAAGGAGCTGATGTGGGGCTTTCACTCCTTAGTTTTGGTAGTTCATCCTGGTTTCACCAAGATGTATCGTAATCTTCACTGTCAGTATTAGTGGCGAGGTATGAAGATAGATGTTGCTGGTTTCGTCATGAGGTGTTACACCTATCATTAGGCGAAGGTAGAACATTAGTGACTAGCATGGATTTTTCAGTAGTTATCCATTCGCAGGTGTAAGTGGAATGATGTCACGATGGATTTCATGACAGGTTTACTGAGGTCCCCTCGAGGGAATGATGCAGTATGGGTTGTCATTGATAGACTCATGAAGGTTTCTCACTTCTTTCGGATCAAGGAGACCTTCTGTGTTTATGATCTGGGAGGGTTGTACATCTGAGAGATTATACGTCGACATGGAGTTCCACTCTCCATTATTTTAGACAAGGAGTCTCGTTTTACTTCTTGGGTTTTGCAGGGGCTTCATAAGGATTTGGGTATACAGGTGATTCTGAGTACAACATACCACACACATACAGATGACCAGTCTGAGTGTACGATTCAGGTGCTGGAGGACATGCTTCGTGCATGCATTCTGGATTTGGAGGTTCTTGGGAGAAGCACATACCTCTTGTGTAGTTTACCTATAATAATAGTTTTCATGAAACTATTCATATGGAACCTTATGAGGCTTTGTACGGTTGGCCATAACGATCACCCTTATATTGGCTGGTGGTAGAAGAGGCAGCTATGCTGGGACCTCATCTTGTCTAGGAGACCACATAACAAATAGAGTTAACACATAGGAGAATGGATACTGCATAGTCTCGACAGAAGTCTTATGCTGATCAGTGGAGACAACATATGGTGTTCAAGGTCGAGGATAAGGTTTCCTATGTGTCACACCGAGGTTGGGACATAAGAGGATTGGGAGACATGGTAATATTTCACTGAGGTACGTCGGTCCATCTGAGGTTTGGGAGAGAGTCGGGCCGGTTGCATATTCGCAATAGTTACCTCAGAGGTACAGGGCGATGCACGATGTTTTCCATGTTTCACAGCTTTGACGTTATTTCTCAGACACGTCTCATGTATTCCAACCTGAGGAGGTTGAGTTGGAAGTGGATGCATCATTCGAGGAGCATCCTATCTGGATTGTCGATCGTAGTTCAAAGGTTCTCTGTGGTCAGTCTGTTCCTATGGTACGAGTGCTATGGCAGCACGAGCGAGTAGAGGATAAGTCCTGGGAGAGGGAGGCTGATGCATGATCGTAGTGTCTAGAGTTGTTCGAGGTTTCTTCTTCTACACCACCTTTCTAGGGAAATTCGGGGATATATTTCTTTAAGGGGGGAAGTTTATAATAACATGGATCTTCCATTCAAGTATGTTTTCCTTTTTTGGTTGCTTTAGAGAAAAAAAATAATTTCTGGAAATTCTTGATGTACACAACATGTACTTTAAGAGTACACATCGTGTACTCGGATACCGCATGAATACGTGTGTTGGACATGTAATGGTTGCACACACAACCATGTCGGGGTGACTTGGAGGTCTCTTAATGTGGGGTATTTAAATGGAAATTACATGTCATGTACTTCCAATGTAAATGCAATGTATTTTCTTTTTTTTATTCAACGTACCGGGGTCGCGTCTGACCAGCATAATGTCCTACATCTTGACATAGTTTATCCGAGAGAGAATCGTACGACCGTGAATCTTCTCTGAGGCCCCCAGGCCACCGTCCTTTATCCAAATAGACCATCTTAGATTGCATTGGAATCACCTCGGTAAGCACTTCCTTTTTCTAGATCTTTGTTTCCTGATTCCTCCTCGTTCTCATGTTATCATCTGTTGAAATTTTTAGACTTTTTTGTAGATATTTGGTGTTTTATGGTGATTCAATCCCTAAGTCTCAAGTATATTAATCTCCCAACACCAAGGTAGGTGGTTTGTTCCTTTCGGTTTAATTTATTTGAGTTATATGTCAAAGTAACCAATACCCATGAACAGGGTATTGCACGTTTACTATTTTAGCCCGGTAGTTTTCCTGTTATGCATGCATGCTTGAGTAAAGGTTAATTGAATGGGAATAGGGTTAATTACTATGATTTTGAATTGTTTTTAATGCATGATTACTTTATTTATCCATTTGGTCTTTTTTGACAGTTACGTTGTTTACTTCCCATGACAAGTGTTGTAGGATGGGGTGATTGTTGTTCTAACATGCTCGTATGTTGTAGACTATTTAGCCAAGAACTTCATGAGATTTACTTTGGCTGATACAATTCCATGTACATTCTTGACTTACACAGGGCCATGATAACCTGGTGTATAAACCATTGGGAGAATGGATAGAAGGGCTTCTCCAGAGTGTATTTTTTCTGTTACGATGTGAGACCATAGGGGGGATTGATGTAAGTGCTTCCTCAGAGTGTCAGTAGTTCCTCGATGCGGGCCACAGGGGGAATGTGATGTAAGTGCTTATCGAGAGCATCATTAGTTATGATACGAGATTATAAGATGAATTGATGGTTAGTGATTCCTCAGATAGTCTATGATTAAGCTAAACTAGAGGGGTTATAATGAGTGTACTTCCCCAGGGGTTGCTTTTGTTTCTATGTAGGACATGAGGGGATAGGCTGTAAGAACATCTCTGAGGGTAACCATTGGTGTTTAGCTACTTTCTTGGGTTTCTGGGTAGGACCAGGGGGGATACGCTATGAGTAATTCCCATAGGTTTACCTATTTTTGATTTTCTACTTCTTGATATGTGGTTATTTGAATGCTTGAAACTGTGGGACTTTTTTACCTTGTGTACTTCCTTGATACTGATGTTTTTTTGTATTTCCTGCCATATATTCCTGGACTGTTAGGAATAGATCTCGTGGTGGTTGGCCACTATTTTTAGTCTCAAACCCTGTTTGGTCCATGATTTTGGGATCAAACAGAATATATTGTTGCAGGTATAGATAAGGGCAATCACCCATCAAAGTCAGGTACTTGACTGCTTGGTAGCTAGAGAGCAGGGGACCAAGCTTAGGCTTACGATGATGTGGAGCTGTTGAATTCTTTCTTTTGTACTTTGGATTAGTATTGTTTTCAGCATTGTGATTTTTTTGGCTGATTCCCAAGAAATATGTATCATGCATCATTTTTATATATGTGCTCCAGCTGTTTATTTCTCCAGTCTTCCACTGTTTCTTTTTTTAATTATATTTCTTCTGCTATAATATATTGTTTACTTCTGTTGTGTTACTCTTCCAATGAGGGAATAGTTTCCCCACTATCACACCCAAGACCCTCGCTGCTAGTCGAGAGCCTCTGGAATTTGGGGAAATGCACTTGAGGCCATTTGACCAACTTTTTACGGGGCGTCTCTGGGTGGCTTCCATAATTGGGATGTTACGAATTTTTTAGCTTTGTTGTTCAAAGTAAGGATATTGGATATGAAAAAACATAGTTGGAGATAATCTAAATCATTATTAAGTAGTTTTTGTATGTATCAATGTTTTTATATAAGAGTTTTTCTAAATTATGAATAATTATAAACCTAAAAATCCCTTTCATATGTTTGTGACAAAACCTTTATTTATAATATTATATTGATGGTTTAAATCGGGTGACATGTATCTATATCAAATATAGAAATTTAATATTTGTGTTATTTTAACCAGATCATAGAGTAAAGGTTTATTATTATTTTATAATCTCTTAAATTGGGTTCTTTGAAAACTATTTACCCTTTTATATGAATTAAGTCATTTTGTTTCCATCTTATTGACAAAACATTTTGATCCCCCAAATTTCAACATAATTTTCATTTTTAACGCCATATAGAGATCAAATATTTTCTTATCTGAAAATATATTCATATATGATTCATACTCATCAAAAGAAACAAGAATATCATGAAAATTTCATCAAGGAATCACTTTGTTCTTAAAATCACCATTCACAGAACTCTAACTTTGAAATAGAACCATTTCACTATCTTCTTGGAGAATTATAGTGAAATACCATTTCCATAATAATAGTGATAAAAATGAAGAAGACCACTTCTTCAATCCCATTGCGTTACATTGTTTATAATGAAACCCATAGTTTTGAACAATGTTATATATTGTATTTGAATAGACTTATTCAGCCTCATCTGATATAAAACTCCCCTAATTCTCTAGTCCAAATATAACTATTATCCCCCTATAATTCTCTTTCATTTAATGAACATGACTTCTACCCCTTTGGAAATTAATCCAAAGGTCACTCAAAAGTTTTTTTTAAAAAGTTATTTATTGAATATAATCACAATAGAAAAAACACGCACTATAACTCTTGGAGTGGTGGTTCCACATCAACATTGTTCAACTATGGAAAGTTAACTAGACTCTAAGAGATAGTTGATGATGTTTAAATGATTATTTAGTTAATTAATTCATTATAATGTCTACATATATTAGTTCTATATGAGAATACTCCAACTTCATGAGCCCATGATCCATATTCACCTTGATAAAATGATACTTTATTTCAATGTGATTTTTTATGGGTGATAGACTGGATTTTTATGAGGATTTATAAAACATGAATTACAATAATGGATTATTATTAGTGAAATTACATGAACTCATATATCCCCATGTTTTTTCTTCATCCACAGTAAAAAATGAAAATTTGAGTGGAATTAATATATTCATCTCCAATGGTGCTCAAATAAATGAAATATTTTTTCGTGATTGTCTAATAAATAAAAATATATACAAATACATAACACACTAATTGATATTTAATTTTAGTCGTATTATAAACTAGAATAATCTTCATTGATATAACCCAGAAACTCTTACTATGATTTTAAATTGTATAGTAAATTGGAATACAATATTCCCTTGATATAACAAGTATTATTTTCACTATATGTAAGGGTATTCTACAGGATTACATTAATAGCATGTACCATATAATTTGGTAAAGGCAATGTTGGTTTTTTTTTGTTATTAATTAAAACAGTATCACAATGATCATCCTATATTCTATGGAATTGACCTATTTTCCTTCATAATCTCATGTTAGCTTCATTCGGGTTTCAAATGGAGTTTTCATATCCTTCAAATGATCCATTAAAAATTATCTTAAACCTCATTGGAATATTTTTATTTGGTGATAAAGGTTTCATTCCTTCTTTGAATCACTTGTAATCCAAGTAAAAATTTCACCTCACCAATCAAATACATTTAAAAAAAACCTTTTCCTAATTTTTTTGGAACTATTTTCAGAATTTTTCATCTTATATGCCAATGATTATGTTTTTTACACACACAAGAACCATAATCCTTTGATTAATCTCATTTATTTGTCATAGAAATTATCGTCACCTCCCCTAATATAGTAACTAAGATTATTAAAATGTTGATCAAGGAGACAATACCAAGGTCTTGGTTCTATCTTTAATACATTTAAAACATTTTTCAATCAAAAAAAATTTTCATAATCATTATGAAAGGAAAACTATATAGCTGCTTGATATATAGTTTTTCTTTGAACACCCTTTTAAAAATTTTGATTGGACCTTTTTATGAATATATTGAATTATATTTTTACTCTTATATAAGAAGATAATCTAAATGTATCAATCCTTATGATAGGTGAAATGTCTCATCAATATCGATATGCTATATCTGGGAGTATCACTTGCATACAATAAAATATTTCATTAAAATTACCAATCCCTACATAATTTTTTAAAAGGCTACTTTGGAATTTGTTATATTTGTTTCTACTAGGCTCAGAACAATCATCCAAGTCTGATTCTTTAGGATTTGGCCAATCTCTTCATTAATATCCAGATTCCAATTTTCATCTCCACCATAATCTCCAAAACATTTCAGATCTCCCTAATATAAGAAAGATATTTGATTTAAATATTAGAGACCCAATATTTTAATACATTTTTATTACTTCGTTTTTTTATAAATATTAATTATATTTCACAAACACATTCTTAGGGACTGTAATATTTTATTCCCTTTGAAAACATGGAAACATGATTTTTAACTTGTTGAAATTTCATTAGTGTATCCAATAAAGATCCACCCCTTTATTTATACTACAGAAAACCTTTTTTCATAACCTAGGGAATGTAAACATAAGAAAGTGTGAGATTAAATGTTCATTAAGGGTAAATAAAGGTCACATGTAAGTATAAGATGAAAATAAGGGCATGATAACATGAGTGTGACATTTTAAAACAGTACCCTGCTTATGAACGATCATAATTATGAGTCATGAAATATCTATTGGTTGTTTATAAGACATTAATGATAATATAATAATAAAACATGAGCCATGAGAGCATAATATTATAATTATACATAGATTTATGACATAAACATAATCAAATAAAAACATTCCCTAAAATTCAAGATTCATTTTCAAAAAATAGCAGGGAAATTCATGGGGGATGCACCTACTGGGCTGAAAAAACCATCATTACTAGTGGTATCCCTTTATTTATTTTGTAATGGTGTCACTCCCCAAACCAACATAATGTACAATGTCCCTTACTATACCAGGTACAATCCTCATTCTATCCTTTCCTATCTCATTATTTATATAAATATTTACCCAATGCATCAGATGCTGATATATGTCCCACCCATATCCTAATAAAAATCATATTTATGTGTTCTAAATGATCATAAACATTCATCATTTCATAATACATGAAATGAATTGGGTATCATAATCATTTCATCATATCATGACCTATGGAAAATAATAGGCATCATAATCATTTCATCAAAGCATAAGCTATTCAACGAAGTGGGTTTTATAATTATTTCCTCATGGTATAACCAATGGAAGAGAAATGGGTTTTATAAATATCATACAATCAAAACATAAACCATTCCAATAAATAATATAAATGGAATCCTTTAATAATATCTCTAGTAAGGTATAAGTAACACCAACGTATGTTATCTTATATAGAATGTAAAGACGAAAGATTATTTAAAATATTTTATGACGAAAATAAACATTCCTGGTTGAAAATATTTCTTTTAGAAAAAAATTTAACCATTTCATTTAAAATAATCTTTAAAACGTATAAAGGAAGATTTTAAATCATTTAAAATATTTTTTGAATATAAAACATTCTAGAAATTGTTTTCTTTGAAAATAACCATGATATATTATAAAGTAACATTTTAAAATAATTTAAAAAAATATAAACCTAAAACATTTTAAAAATAATTTTTTTTTAAAATAACTTTTGAAAACTTATGAAATAATGTTTTAAAATCATTTAAAATTTTTATTAAAAAAAAATCAATTTTAAAATTAATTTCTTTGAAAATTACCTTCGAAATCTTATAAATGATTCTTTGAAAATCACTTCAAAAAATTATTACAACATAAAAAATATCCAAAATATTTTTCCTTGAAACTTATCTTAAAATATGATTAAAAAAAATTAAATCATTTTTATAAATCACTATTTTGAAAGAAAACAGATTTCTAACCATAGTAAGAAATAAAGTCGTATTTTCATAAAAATGTTTTAGTAGTATCTAAAGTAAAAATTGTTGGAAAAAGAAAAATTACTTGAATATATCATTAAGAAATACAGTATAATAAGATTTATGATAAATTATGAGATTTAGATCATGAAATTTCAATATTTTAGACTTAATCATAAAAAATCTTGAAAATGATGAGATTATAACACAAAATCATTATAAATTTGGTTACATTAAGGCATAATACCCATGAAGGAATAACATAAAATGAAACATAAAATATAATGAGTATGAATAAATTAATTATATTACATGTTAAAGTGACTTTATTTACTCCTCGTTAATGAATATAGGTGTATAACATAACGTACGCCTCAAATAAAGAATTGGGACAAAAGTCCCTTACCAATTTCTTAACATTTGAACTGTACACACTATGAAAGATAAATCCAAAAATTAATTTCTAAATAAAAATAATATTTATTATAAACATCATGATATTAATTCTTGGGTAGTATATAAAAGACCTAAAATAAATAGGCGGTTAACATGGAATGTGTATCATGTATGTAAAAAGTGACAAAGAATCCCTTACCTTAAGTCTTGAATTCCACCACACATGTTCAACCTCCCATATAATAAATATTTTTTATTATAAATATATTAAAAACAATACTTATATATATATATATATCATACCATATTTAGTTTTATAATTACCTTTTATTATCAGTTTAGTTACATTAGAATGTTAAATTCAAGTTTCGAGTATTGACCACTTGGTTTTTTTATATGTTTTGATTTTTGATTTCATTGGTCCTATTACATTGATTATGGTTCCATAATGTACAAAATAATAACCATGATATATAAAAATATATATTAATTATATATGTATTTATCGAAACTCATGCAATATAATGATTGGAAATGAAATTCACTATTCAGAGAGAGGGTAGGGCCTACGAATGCATGAATGTTTTTTTTCATTTTCATATAGGTTTGGAAGAAATAAAATTAAATTATATATATTATCATGATATAATAATTATTATTTCATAAATTTGAAATATTTTTATTAAAACCATCCATAATAGATTCAATGAAAAGTGTGGAGGAATCACAACGCTTTGCGATGCGGTAGTCCGTCGTACACATGAACAACATTATCATATTCCCAAAAAATGGAAATAATGATGATATGATATATAAAAATTATAAAAATCATAATAATATAATGTATTTCATAATAATTATATATATATATATATTACGTCCATCATTATTCTCAACCTTGACATGCTGTAATGTAAAAATGAACAACATTGGTTCGCGAGGCGGTAGTCCACAAAACACATGAATGGTGATTTTATAACACATTTTATGGATGTTTGTGTGTTTTTAGATCATAGAAATAAATATATCTGAGTATATGTATGATAATAATTTTGTTATATAATCATGATATAAAAACATTAATGGGTTTGAGGAGTAAATAAAACAAAAATGTTTATTGATGAACATTACCTCTTCTTTGGTCATCTTTCTTAGGTTTCCACTAAAATCCATAAATTGTTTTATTTCTATCCAATTTAAGGATTATATGATGATGTTAGTAAATTTTATATGATTGTTGGGTAGATATTGGTCAATCAAAAAATCAGGAGAGGTGTGAAGAATGGAGGAGATTGAGTTCCCTTTTATAGTTGAGGAGTGGAAATATTTTGAATACATAAAAGTATTCACTATTTAGAGGTGAATATTACTTCTAGTAGATCCAAGATTGATATTGAATGGGGTATAGAGATGATATAGTATAGTATATTAACACCTCAAATAAACAATTTAACACCTGTTTTTTACTTTTTTTTCTTAACATCCAAGACTCATTATTTTTACCATTTAGGATTCTCACTATGGTAACTAGTTTTCCAAACTTGTTAATTTATAATATAAGACTAAATTAAAGAAATAATTATTATATGAATTTTACCAACATATTATAAATATTAAATCTAATTTATAAAATATAAATAATATGTTTGTTTAAATTAATATTAACACAAGAACATTTAACGCGCAATAACACCATTTTAACCGTAAAACGTATAAACCAAGTTTTTATTATTTAAAGGTCAATAAAATAATCATAATAGAAAAATTAGTCTATTATTGGGTAACACATTATATTTATTAATATTTATAAATAAATTTAACAATGATATGATTTTTATTAATTTTAAATCAATTAATAAAGAAGAATATATTTTAAAATAACATTAATCTCAATTTTGCCATTATTTATTTTATTTAAATTTAAAAATATAAATAAAATAATGAAAGTATACTATATTATTTCCATTCCTATTTAACATTATTTAATAATATATTAATATAATATAACACAATAATTCATTTAATTTACTTCACATTAATTATTATTAGTATTAGGAAATTTATTGTCTATTATCTAAATAATAAATTCCTTGGCGTATCTTAAAAATTTTAAGAAAATAATTTGTCTCTAAAAATTAGAGTTAAATTATTATGATAAAAATAACTCATTTATTATTAAAAATAAGGTTTATAATCAAACCAATTTAGTTTTTATCCCTATCCAAAATAATATTAGATAATAAAAGTAAAGAAGCATCTTTTTTCTCTTTTTGTTTACATAAATTAATTTATGTGTCATATTCATATGAAAGTTGTAGGTAATTTTTATATTATAGATAGTTTTATTTTAAATATATAAAAAAATTCATTAAATAAAATTATGATAATATTTTATGCCATTTTTACAATTATTATTATATTTTAACCCTAGGTAAACACTTTATTAACTTAACATCAGTGAATAATTTTTATTATATTTACTATTAATTTTGGTCAAAAATTAATTTTTTATTATTAATTATTATAATTTTTTTATTCCGAATATTGAATTAATTTTTCAAAATTCAAATCACATAAGTGGAAAAAATTAAAATTAATCACGTGGACATGAAAGGAAAGCATGTTTTTTAAAGTGAAAATGATAAATTGTTTTCAATGTTTTTATATTAAATTTCAATATAAAATTGATTCTAAATCCTAAACTAGGTTAATATATGTAGAATATAAATGATTAAAATTTAAAAAAAAATATAATTTATCATTATAATAAGTTTTTTGAAAAGGAAATATTCAATTAAAATTTATTACCTTTCACTATTTATAAAAAATTGTAACTTTTTAGAAAAGAACCCAAAAATTAATCCTAATATATTTATGATATTCCAATTAAAAAATTTATATTTTTTTAAAAATATTTTTTTTTAAGTGAAAATTTTATTTTTAAGAAAAGTGATATATGAAAATGTGAGAAATCTACTTGTTTGAAGAAAAAATTACTGTTTTAGGTGTAAAAATGGATTTATTCTTATCTATTTTATAGAAAACATATAATATAAGTGTTAAACTTATTATTTAATATATAATATATTTATTTCATTAAATTAATTAACTTAAATTTATTTGGTTAATTTATTGATATAAAACACACTTGTCCAAATAAAAATAGTTTTTAGGAAAATATTTCATTTTATTTTCAAAATGGTTTTATTTTCATTTATAATTAATTGGCCTCCAAAGAATTAATTATATAAAATAAGTATCCCATATTTTTTAAATTTTTTTAATCATATCCATACATTCCATTCCAATTTATATGTGATTATTATCATATAATATTACTTTAATGGTTTGTATCATTTCGTTTCAACTCGTTATTGTGTGTAATGCAAGCTAAACTATGTGTTTTTTGTAAGGAAAGACAAAATCAATTTTTTGTGTAAAAAAATATATCAAAATGATTAAATTCATTTGAAAAAAATATATTTGAAAAAATCGATGGGAATAACATTCTACCCCTTTAAAATGCATTTTACCCTTGAAATTCCCCTTGACCAATAAAGATTTATCAATTAAAAAATCATCATAGAAACACACATCATAAAACTGAATAATAAAACTAAATTTAAAAAATGAGTGTTTTGAACATAACTGTCACCCAATGTAACTCATTACTAGGGTTCTATATAGGATAACATAGGTAAGAACTGAAAACATGGTCATAAAATAGAAAACTAACAACCAAATACTGATTGAGAGGGATAGAGAACATTATCCAGAAAAATTTAACGATCATAAAGCCATAAAAAAAAGAGGATTGAAAAAAAATACATTGATAGCATAAAAATGATGATAATAGAATGACATTTTTTAATACCCATATTCTAACGATGAATAATTTTTATTAGAAAATATAATTATTGGATTTCATTCTATATCATAAGAAAAATATATCCTTGTAGTCATGCCTTGATAAATCTCCACTTCATATCTTATTCAATGAAATAAAGTTGATTTATTTAGGCCCGAATCTCAAACTCATCATAATATCCATATATAGAATGAAAAGTCATTTTGTTTATATTCATTTATTGTAAAAAAATGGTCATCATTGAATATCAATATACATAAATATTCATATGGAAAATAATACATTAATTTCACAAAAATCATTCAATGTTTAACATAAAGAATTCCATAAGTGGTTATACTTATAATAATTAAAAAATTAAAAATTTATAAAAAATCACTTAAATTATCAAAATCACTTTAACCTTGGTCAATCATACATCTAAAATTATCTTTATTTTTTCACATACCAAGAATGTGAATAATATTATCATATATTGTCTTAAAATATGGTAATTGCCGGAATTTCAAAAAACCTATATTGAAAACAAACATTCTTCCTCATTCCTTGAATTATACAATAGATTACTAAACATATTCTATAGAGAAAATAAATTTTTAATATTAATCAATGATAACATAAACCACTTTTCCCACAAATAATTAATATGTTCTGAAATCATTTCTACTATAAAATTTAATTTATTCTCATCTAGCATCTCTTTATAAAAAATAAAATTCAACATCCAGAAGATATAAAAGGTTACCTTCCCTTAATAATGTTTTTTTCTCAAAAAATATAACCTTTCCATTAAATCAATTTTTCTGGTCTACCAGTACGATTTATCTTATTATCAAAAATACTTAATGAATTTTTTCTAAAAAAATCCATATATGTTTCATGATTCATTCAACATAATCAATGAATTCAAAAACATTAATATTTATATCATTTGATATCATGCTTAATAAATTAACTAGGATTTATCATGTTTTTCATTAATACCTATTTTAATTCGTAATTCATTCATTGTATCTTCATATTATGGTGTATAAATATTATCTATGCCATCTTGCAGATTCCCTTCATGATATTTCTCTTTAAGACATTTATTTTCATAATGAAACAAATTTCCTCATTTTAAATAATAAACTCTATATGATAACTTTGGTATAAAAATATTCTTCTAAATTATATTAATCTATGTCTTATTTTATTACTTTCTAGCTATACAATTAATGTCATTCTTATACCCTATAAAAACATCTTTATGTTCCCCTAAGAAATTCACATGTGTTTTTATTCCCACATTATTGAAACATATGAAACTGAATATTCTTTATTGCATGGCCTCAACTACTCAAACACTCAAAAAACTCTTTACTTGTATTCTATGATGTGTCCCAGATTTGGTTAAGATTAAAATTGTTATTCATGTTCTATGAAAAAAATATGATTAATCATAATGATCTTTACTCCAGTTATCTTCCCATTTTACTGCTCATCAACAAATTATCTTTGATATTCAACTCTATCTTAGTTATTTATTGTTCCCACCATTGACTAAAACTAGAAAGAATAATGTGAGAAACACTTATCTTAGAGTAAAATCACATTATCAGGAATGATCAGTAATAGGATGACTAAATTATGACACCTTCTTCTAAATCTATGACATATGAGGAATAATCGAGAAAATTCATTATATTATTATATTAAAATCATTCCTCATTCTTCATGAAGTGTTTCTTAATTTTTAAATCTTATACCTCAGGAGTGGAAAACTAGGTGTGAAGCAATGTATGTTTTCATACACCAGTTCCTAATTGATTTTAGCTCAATAAAATGTTTTCGAGGTTCTTACCCCTAGGTACATCTATACCAAATTCCCAACAACTTGTAGTATCCAAAAGGAGATATGTTTCTGGGGAACACATTCCTAATCATTCTATAAAAATCAACGAAATTTTTATATACTTTTACACAACTTTAAATTATCTTTATACATGTACTTGGAATCTCACTAAGGATTTCTCATCCTACTTTTTAGATTATAACTAATCATTTTTTCACACCCAAAATTTTATTTTATTTTCATATTTGTTTTATCATTTTGTTCTTGGTCTCTCTATCGAGTTTAAGGTGTTACAAATTTATATTTTGAGATTTAGGTTGTTTTTCTTATGTTTCAAGGTTTAGGTTAATAGTTAAGGGGTAAATTTATATCCTCTTGTGGTTGAGTCTCTTTTAATTTCATTTTGAACTTGTACGGTTTATGTTTCAGGGGATTCACATGGTTCGGTCAGAACCATGTAGCTTTAAAGATATACTAAGTGTTTCCTTCGGTGTCTTTAGTCAAGGGTGCCTAAACAAGGAATAATTAGGAAAACTGTGTGGAAGGTGTGAATATGGATCAAAAATTTTGGACATAACCATGGATCACTATTTCCCAAACCGTGCAACTAAAAATTTTAGGTTCTTCATGTATCTAGTATGGGGTGTATGGTTGTCATATTATTTGAGAACCCTTGTGGCCAAACCTTGAAAAGTTCCCATGTCATTAAAATTGTAAATTTACCTTTCAAACATCTCATATTTTTAACCCCAAAATTCTAATTTTCCTTACCTCATAGTTCATGAGACTAAACGATAGCTCCACCCACTTTATCCAAGATTCCTCTCTAATCCCAAGGAATGTATCTAGGGTTTTAATCAAGATTTATGGCTAGATCTTCATGTTAATCTCTTTATCTCTTCTCCCACTTCCACCTTATTACATTATCTCTTGAGTTATTATTATTATGTGTTCTTTTAGATCTAGGTTTCATGTTATAATATGTTTAAGTCGGTGGCCTTATATTTTTCCTCTTGGGTTTTCATGTATCTTTGAACCTTTGTGTAGTTTTTCCAGGTCGGTGTTGTTAAAGAACTGGTGGTTTGAGGTACTTCTCCCTTTGAACATGTCCTTTAAATTTAATAATAATTGATTTACTTTTTCCCAACTTTCTTATAAATAAATTAGTGATGTATGGGTTTTTAATAACTATTTTTCATGAAATGATGTGATTTCCTTCTTGTTTTGATGTATATAGAATTGTTTTGTTAATTATTTTATACCAAGTGTTTGATAAAATTATTGGTTGGATTTTATATGTGATCTGTGATTTATAAAGAATTTTTTTAGCGAGGTAAATATATTTGGATTATAAAATTATGATTCAAGTTCTTTGAATATATTTATTAGTGGTTTTGGAATTTTAAATGAAGTGTTGGATTTCCATGGAAATGGGTAGTTTCTCATAGAGTTCATAAGGCATGTTTGGCACTTTTGTTATACTAGTTCTCATGAAAAAAATATATGGATAATATATTTTCCTTGGTTATGGGGAATGGTGTGTGATGTCCTTGGTGTGTACCCCCTTGTGATCATATAGATGAATAGAATTAGATTGACCCTTAGGGTGAATTAGGGTGATTCTAATCTATGACGATTATGTGTGTGATATATGTATATATGATTGGTTGCTTGTTTGGATTGATCGGATCCCACCATATTAGTATTTAAATGGTAACCTAAAATAGCTTGTATATTTTTTGTGAATATTTGTTGTAATAGTTTAGGATTCTGGTCTAATGAGTGGCCCTTAGTATAGACTATGCTTTTCCTTGTGATAGTGTACCTTGGTTAGGCTAGTTAGAGTGATAACCAAGAATGTTTTCTAAATTGATTTCATCATGTAAGGAATTCATATGGGTTGAGTCATATGTATAGAATTTTATACATTATTAAGTAAGCTCCTAGTATCTCTCTTGTACATTAACATTTAGTTATCTGTGGTGGATGATTGAGATGAATTATTTGTTTGTTACCCTTGTGTGATATTTTCCATTTCCCTTGGTTAATGTTTGTTGTTATTTTTTCACTTGTGTAGTACAACTTCGTAAAAAATAGATAAAATGATTTCAAGTGATTAAGTAAAATGGTTTTGAAAATGATTTACATTTCTGTCTTTTTTAAGTAAAAACATCATCATAATCTTTTAAAATTATAACATATGCTTCATGAAAATTAATATGTTTTTAATTTAAAAAGGGAAATGGACCGTGATTTTTTTGAATATGAAAATGTGTAAAAGCTATTTTTATATATTTTATTTCAAATATGTGGTATATTATTGTTTTTTAATATGGAAATTAATTTGGAATAGAATTTTTTAGGAAAACCTACAGTGTTCTAACACTCACACATATAGTTTATTCATGAATAGATCTTCTAGTGGAGGTTCCAGTTTAGTCTTATTCACTATATGTGATATTGGGTTTTGGGATCAGAGAGTGACCCTCAGGGCAATATAAGGGCTTAGTCTGCACTTTTTTGTTAGTTTTGTTGGTTTGTTTTATTTTTTGTATTGCCTATTTATCTAAATATTTTGTTCATTTGTAATATTTATTTATTTATTTGTATTGGGTTGTTCAATTTACTTAGGATATTTTGATTATTTATATTGGTTGATATCATTTACTTTAGTTATAATAGATTCCCTTGGAACCTGTTTCCATCCTGAGTGGATCGTGAACACCACTCATGCCTTGTCTCATGCTGAGTAGGGTTACTGGTTCAGGATCGACTCAGGATGGTTCGTGACAAAATGGTATCTAAGTTTGAATTTTTTAGATGAACTAGATTACAGTGAAATGGTGTTTTATCTATATTGTCAAGGTATATAGATTGGGAATGTTGGAGCTTCGGGTGTAGGTATGGGAGAGTGAATGGGTAACACTTTCTAGAACAAACCTTGAATTAACATGGGAAGATGGGTTTTTTTGTCTGTTTAGTTCTCATATGTTGTTTGGTGTTTTATAAAAATAAATGAGAGTCAGTATAGTGGACTAAGGGAGCTTGTAGGGCATTTAAATCCATGTGTAGGGGGAGAAATTTTCCTACAAGATTATTTGATGGTGGTGTGATTATCCCATGTCCTCTAACCATATGGACAAGTCCCACGTCGACATTAGTTTTTTCCTTCATGAGATTTCATCAAGTCTTTCTAATTTTTATGTTCATTTGAAAACGTAGTTTTGTAATTTAAAAATCATAATCAAAGAAGTAATGTTTTGGTTAATGAAAAATTAAAAATGAGATTTTAGAATTATTTTAAAAATATTTTTGAATATTTATTTTATATTAGAAGAAATTTTTGGAAAATTGAGTTTTTTAGTCAAATGATTTTGATGAAATGGGATTTTTTAAGTTGATGGAAATATTTTGAATTGAAATAATTGGGTTTTTGGATATAATTTATGGGATTTAGTTTCTTATCAGAGTAAAATGGATTAAAATATAGAGTTTGAAGATGGATTTTGATTTAGTGGCTAGCGATATTTAAAAGGGGTTTTTAGAAATTTTAAATCGACGGTTGATTGAGATGATGAAACCTAAGTTGAAATTTTTATTTCAAAAATGGAAATGTGTTATTTTGACCATTGGTATACTTATGAATTCTCAAATTCATGGATATGTTTGAGTAAGTGGAAGAGTAGTGTCTTGAGTGGTTGATTAATGGTATTGGTGGATAAGTTCCCTAATTGGCTTGGGAAAGCATGTGTTTGAGGATCCATATAATACCATTGGTCATTATTCAACCCCTCAAGTTTGAATTTATTTAGAAAAAGTGTTTTTAAGAGAAAATTTGTATTTCTTTGAGAACTGATGGTTGTGTAGTATAATTTATTGTGAATTGTAAAAGTTATCTTAATGTTGTTTCATGTTAGTGTTATTTTTAGAGAGTTGGATTTGATTGGGTTCTTGGGTTTCCTCGTTTTTTAGGGTCCCCCACCCACTAATGTTCTGATAGATGTTTGAGGTGCGACTATGATTGGTTTACAATTATTGTAACCTCTAGTAGATCAACCAAAAGTATTCCTTCTTGTATTTCAGAATTTTAATCCTTATCTCACCTTTGGTCAAGATTATCCTTTATAATCGGAATAGTGGATGTAGAAAATAGAAATAATCATTGGTTTTATCAAGTTTATTGAGAATTTAAAGTTTTATTCCGCTACCTTTATACATGGAGGTCTGGGTTGGAAGTGTTTTATGTAATTTTTAGAACATTACCTCATGTATAAATTACCTAGTAATTTTTCAAGGCTTTGTTCTTTCGACAAAATTTCTCTGAGGCTATAAAGGTGAAAAAGGAAATAATAATGTGATACCTTCAAAAAGTTGATGGATAGTTATTGGATTTCATCAATTTTTTCCGGAATATAGTTTATTACCTTCAAATGTGGGCTAAGGATGATTTTGTGAAGTCTCTTCATTATGAAAACAGGATCCATCCTGAACTGTAGTCGAAGGTTTCAAATTTTTGTATAACCTCCATTGTCGATTTGGTAAGGAAATATTTTTTATACGAAGTTATGGTAGCATGGTTTCTTAATTTACCCAAAATTTCTTCAGTCCTTAAGAGTAGTGAATTTAATCCCAATAATCAAATCTTGAATATGTATAAATATGTTTGTGTTTTTCATTGTTTCATAAATACATTAGATCTTTCATCATTTTCATCTAGCCATAGCACCCTAGTGTTTCATCAATATGGAAATTCGGGTCACAAAAATCCCTCATGTTCAAATGATCCAAACACATTTCATACTTGTGTATTCCTAGTTCACTTGTAATGTTTATTTTGGGGTGTTGTGATGAAGAGATGTGGAGCCAGATCTACCCTTCAAAACACACCCGAGAATTATTGTAGTCATACGGTGTTGGCCTGGGTTCTGTTTGGGGGCCCTGTCTCTTTGGGTGTCTCATTTGTTGTTTTTGTGGTGTTTTGTAGTGTTTTATATTTATTTTAGTAATTAATGATGTTTTTAATCTCTTTTTAAATAGAATAAAATCTATTGGGAATTATAAATTTTCTATGTTGAGAAGAGGTGTGTCATGTTTTGTGTCTTGTTTATACCTCAACTCATTTGGAGTGAAGGAGGATGGTGTGGATGTATCTCATAGTTTAGTTGAAGTGAATGTTAGAGTGCAGTGAGTCTCATGGTGTTTCATGTTCATTTGGTTATTTCTAGGGTTTGTTTATGATCGTTCTAGTCTATAGTGTCAGTTTTTGGTGAGGTATTTTTTTGGGGGATCCGGCTGAAATTTTAAAATGGTGGGGATTCCATTCTATTCCCCTATGCTGAATCTAGTGAGTCTCTAATTTTGTTCATTTTGTTCTTGATTTATCCTATACATGGTAATGGTTGGGCTCCTGATGTATTTTTGGTGGTTTTGTTGGGGAAAGGATAAAGATGTTATAGTTTGATATTGTCATTATTATTCAAAAAGTAGTTCATGTTCATTTGTTCATTTTGAGTAACCAGTATGAGTTTTGTTTTGGTGTGGTTTGAGTTGTTCTTCACTTGAGTTTTTTGTTCATGTGAGTGTGGAAACATTTTCCTTTGATCAATCAACTAGAAAATTTGTGGATTTCTAAGAGAAAAAGATTTATGGTGGGGAGAATTATCACACCCTAGTTTTTATTTTCATTAAATATTTGGTTTATCATTTTTTCTTCATCTCTATATCGATTGTTGGGTGTTCTAAATTTAAATTTTTGGTTTCGGGTTGTTTTTATTCTATTCAACAGTTTAGGATCTAGGTTAAGGGGTATCCTTATAGCCTCCTAAGGGTAATTCATTTTTTTGTTTTTTTAACTATAATGGGACGAGTTTCATGGGATTATCACAGTTTGGCCAAAACCGTGTTGATGCAAGGATAAACTATGAGATTCCATGGGTGTCTCTGGTCTTAGTCTCAAATCCTATGAATGGTTAAGAAAACTGTACAAAGACATATACATGGTTATATAATTTTAGATAAGAACATTTCGCACGTTTGGAATATGGTTTCCCAAACAATGCGTCCAATCTTTGGGGGTTCCCAGTGTGTCTAATAAGGGGCACACAGTTTTTGATTCCATGTGGTCTAACGATGCACAGGGATGAGGTCATTAAAATTATGAATTTACTTTTCAAATCTCTTGGAATTTTTACCCCAAAACACCATCTTTATTTCCCTATTAATTCATTTACTCCTAGGGGGCCCCATCATCCTTCTCCAAGATTCCTCTCCTCTTTAAAACATTAGATCTTGGGTTTTTGTAAATATTAGGGTCAAAATCTTCAATGTAATATGCTTCTCTCTTCTACCTCTTACTCCTTCCATTTTCTCTTGAGTTCTTCTTCATCCTTGGTCTTGTAGATCAAGGATTCATATTCCACATTTTTTATGTTGGGGGTTTTGTTTTTTAAGTTTCCTCTTTTATGTTCAAGCCTCATTAATCATTTGTGGAGTTGTTTTAGGAGGGTGTGGTTGAAACGTTTGCAGTTTGAGTTAGGTTTCCCTTTGCACCTGTCATTTAAATTTATTAATCATTTATTGATTTATTTTTTTTTACCTTTTTTATATTCGAATTCTTGATGTATGATTTGTAGAATATTTTTTAGTAAGAAATATGGATATTTCCTTCTTTTTTGATGTATATTAATTTGTTTTGTTATATGCTTCACACCATGTTTCTGATAAAATGTCTTATTGGATTTTGTAAGTGATTTTTAATTTAAAAATATTGATTTTTGTGTGGTACATGTATTTATATTTAAAAATAATTATTAGGGTTCCCTAAATGTATTTATAAGTGTATTTTATAATTTTAAATGATGTGTTTTATTTCCAGGGAAATTGGTGGTTTCTTCAAAGAGTTCTTGAGGCACATTTAGTAATTTTGTAAAATTGGTTATCATGAAAATTATCCATGTATAATATTCTTTCCTTAATTTTGTTGAATATGGTTGGAGGTCTTCATTGTGTACCCCCTTGTGATCAAATGGTTTAATGTTAAGGCATTGATACTTGGGGTGATTCAGGATGATGCTTGTGTGCGATGCTTGTGTGTGTGATATATATATATATATATATATATATATATATATGGAGTTGGATTCTTGTTTGGATAGGTTGGATCACCAAACATTAGTATTGATATGGAACATATCATAGCTGTTGGATTTTTTGTGAATGGTTGCTGCACTAGATTAGGATTATACTATAGCTATTGGCCATTAGTATGGACCTTGCTCTAATTTGGGACAGTTCCCCTTAGTTAGTTCAGGTAGGGTAAGAACAAAGTGTGTGGGAGAAAATAGTTTTTTAGGTGAGTCATGCCTATAGGATGAGTTAGATGTATAGTATGTTCTTGATTATCCACTAGAATCATAGGTTCTCCAATGTACTTCTAGACATAGTTTTCATTGGTGGATGATTGATATGCATTATTGGTTAGTTATTCTTGTGTGATTTTTTTAATTTCCCCTCTTGTATTTTTTTATCTTATTTCCTCATGTACTTAATCTTATTAATAAATGTGATAAAATGGTTTCAAGTGGTTATGCAAAAAGGTTTTGAAAATATTTTACACTTCCTTATTCCCTTTTTAATTACAAACATCATCCTCCTCCTTTAAAATGAGAACATCTTATTCTTGAAAAAATATTCTTTTTAACTAAAAAGGTACAATGAAACATGCTTTCTTTTAAAGAGTAAAATGGGTATAATTATAGTTTTATATATTTTATTTAAAACCTAGGATTGATTATTTTTTTTAAGGTAACACATTGGGAATATATTTGTTTGGGCATAACTATTGGGTTTTAAGATTCACATCTATAGTTTCTTCTTGATTTTATCTTATAGTTCTGTTTTAGTTTTGTCTTGAAAATTGTGAGAGATTTTGGGTTTTTGGATAAGAGAGTAACCCTCAGGGTCGCAGAGAGGATTAGTGTATGTCTGGTTCTATTGATTTTCTTGTTATGATTTTGTCATATTCTAAATTTTAATAGATATATTGTTCATCAGTTGTATTTATTTATTTACATATATTGGGATACACTATTTACTTTTTTTATTTTTTCTATTTATATTGGGATAAATCATTCCCATTAGTTCTCATGTATTCCCATGGAGCATGTCTCCATCCTGGGAGGATCAATAATTTCTCTTTAACCTTGCCTCAGGAAAAATCGGGTGACAGGTTCGGGCTCAACCCAGGTTGGTTCGTTACACCTCTCTTTTGATTTCAACTATAAAAACCCAATATTTCCATACATGGATATCAGATCATTTTTTATGAATATTCATTACATTTCAAAAACACATTATTGAGGACTATAAAAGTTTAGATTGTTAGAAACATGGAAACATATTCATCTATAATGGTGAGAGATATTCAATATCTCCCATATAAATCTTCTCCTTTATCACTCATACTTATAACATTTATTCGAAACTTGGTGGAAGGAAAAATATGTAAGGGTGACATCATATTCTCAATAAGGGTAAATAAAGGATATATCTAATGATAACATGAACATAAGGGTATGTGAACATAAGTTTAACACTTGATAATCATACCCTACATAACAAAGATTGTAATCTAGAGTCATGTAATAATGATTTGATGTTTATAAGACCTGAATGATTAGATATTCAAAGATAAATATCCACAATATCATAACATTTCCATGAGACAAAAATTTATTTCATACTCATAATCATATAAAATCATTCCCTATAAGTAAAAGCTCATTTCCAAATCATATCATGGTACTTAATGGGGGTTACATCTACTGGGTAGGACACACCACCATCCCATTTTTTAGCCCTTTTTTATAGTGGATTGGAATCACTCCCCAACCCATAATAATGGAAAAATCCCCTTATTATACCAGGTTCGCTCCACATTCTATCTATTTATATCTTAAGTGTTATTTAAATCGTTACTTACCCTGACTCATCTCATAATGAAAATCATATTTTGTGTTCCACAAGAGCAATAAACATTTATCATATCATAAACCCTAAAATTAAATGGGTATCTTAAATGATTCTTCATATCATAACATGTGTAAAAGATACATTTTTCATAAATATTTCAAGATAATTTAACCAATTAAAATTAGTGGGTTTCATAATTATTTTCGCATGTTATAACAGGTGAAAGAAAATCAACTTTCATAGACATTGTGAAATAAACTCATAAACAATTTATAGAAATAATAAGAATGAAATCCATGCATAACATCAAAATAAATAATAGGTAACAATGAAAAATTTAATCTTAGATGAAAGAAAAATTTAAAATATCATTTTATGAATTTCTTATAGAAAATATAATTTCCACTTTGAAAATAAATCTTAACACATAAAATATTTTAGAAATAATTTCTTTAAAAATAAATATGAAAATTTATAAAGGAAGAACAAAATATAATTTTAAACGCTTTTTTTATAAAAATTCTAAATCCATTTCATTGAAAATAACTATGAATAATAAAGGCCTTTTGAACAAAAAACACTTTTGAAATCTGTTTCTATGAAGAGATCCTTTAAAAACATATAAATTAAGATTTTAAAATCATTTAAAATACTCTTCAAACAGAAAATATTTCCTGTATCGTTTTCCATTAATGTGATATTTAAATATCATTTAAAAAAATTAAAAACATTTGTATAGAACATTATTTTGGAAGAAAACATGTTTTTGACGGAAGAGAAATATAATGGTAGATTTTATTAAAAACATTTTCATAAGTATATTAAGTATTAAATTGTAGGAAAAGGGTACAATTTCTTCAAAATTTCATTAATAAATATATTATAAAAAATTTCAAAAGAATTATTAAGACGTCATTCATGATATTTAAACATTTCATTCTTATTTCTAAATAATCAAAAAAATTTATGAGATTGTAATATATAATCATTACGACTTTGGTAATATTGAATCCTAATCCCCATAAAGTAATAAAATAAAATTAAACATGAAATATCATAAGGATTAATAAATTCAATATATTACATTTAAAATGGGTTGTGTTTATACATCATTAACTAATATTGGTGCATAACATAACATATGTCTCGAAGAAGGAAAATTGCAACAAAAACCCATTGTCGATTTGTTAACTTTTAAACCATAAAAACCATGAAAAATAAATCACAAAATAGATGTGTAATTACAAATAATTTAATATAGAATAATAATAATATACATTCATGAGATTTATACACACCACATAAATGAAACAGGAGGTGAACAATGCTTGTGTATAATAGAAGTAAAAAAGTAAGACAAAATCCGTTAACTTATTTCTTGACTCTTGTCAGACATGCTAAAAATCCTTTATAATAAATATAAATTTATTATACCTATATTAAAAATAAATATTCATACATATCTATATCATACCATATATTGTTTTATTTGGACACTTTATTACTCATTTATTAACAATACCATGTTAATGTCACATTTCATGTTTTAAATGTTTTGTTTTTTATTTATGTTTTGAATTGTTACTTAATTAGTCATATTAACATTATCATTATTATAGACTATAAATATTGATAAAAATGATATAAATATCTTATATATTCAGTATATATGTGTTTATAATAACAGATGCAATTTAGTGATATGAAATGAAAATCAATTTTCAGGGAGACAGTAGGTTGTACGTATACGTGAACATCATTTTTCATCTTCTTGTCAGTTTGAAAGAAATAAATTTAAAATATTTATATTATGATTCCATATTAATTTTTATTTCACATATTTCAAATATAATTGATAAAACCAACTTTAATACATTCTATGTAAAGCGTTAACGAATCACATTGCTTTCCAAGGCGGTAGTCTTTTGTATACACACACAAGATTATCGTATTATTAGAAAATCTAAAGCATGAATACATGTGTAATATAAAAAAATAAAAGATTAAAAATATAATTAATATCATAAAAATAATCTATAAACATTATTTCCATCATTATTGCAAACACTGATTGGTGGTAATGGATAAATGAATGAGAGTGGTTCACGATATGGTACACTTCTGTACACATAAAGGATTATTTTGTAACCCAATTGATGGAAGTGTGTGTGGTTTTAGGTTATAAATATGACAAAATAACACTATATAGAAGATAATATGGTTTTTATATCAGTATTATTTAAATATAATTGAAGGGTTTTGAGGAAGTATAAAAACAAAAACATTTGTTGAAGAATGTTACCGCTTCTCAAGGTATCATCCTTAGGTTTTTACTTAATGCCTTCCTTTTTTGGTTTTATGTCCAAAAAAATTTTTCTATAATGTTGTGAGGGGATATGGGAATTTATTTTCCCAAACATTGGTTGAGAAAAAAAAAATTATAGGTGGGAAGAATTGGGGAGACTGAGTGCCCTTTAATAGTTGAGGAGTTGAATTCATGTAAATACTCAAAAGTGTTCACAGTTGGGTGGTCAATATCACCTTATGTTGCTAAATATAGATAATTTATGGGTTTTATATATAATAATTTTTATACAAACCTCCACCACACAATAGAACACATGTTTTAAACAATTTTTCCCCTAACATCTAAGTTTCCCTATTTTTCCCATTTGGTTTTTCACTAAGCTAAATAGTTTTCTAACAGAGGTAATTTAACATTAAAGTCTAAAATAGGGTGATAATTATTAGATAATTGGAAACCAATTATTCTAAATATGATATCTAATTTATATAATATACATTTTATGAGTGTATTAAATTCATTTTATCACAACAGAATGAAACAAGTAAAAAAACCTCTTTAACCATGACCACACAAACATACGTTTTACTGTTTAACTAACTATATAATCATTATAATAGACAAATTGATCCATGAATTTTATATAGATGATATTTATTAACATTTAAAAATAAATTTACATAATATATGATTTTTATTAATTTTAATTAAATTAATAAAATATAATTTATTATAAATCTGATTAATATCAATTTTTATTTTTTTAATTTCAATTACTAAATATAAAGAAAATAATTTAATTCAAATATATTATGTTCAAACCTATTTAAAATGATATACTTATCTTATAAAATAAATTAACATGATAATTAATTTAATTTAATTTACTTTTGTTATTTTTTTAATCTGTTATTTTATTTTTCATCAACTAAACAATTATAACGTCAATATTTATTAATAATATTAATTAAATAATTAATCTCTATAAATTAATGATAAATAATTATTAAAATAATAAATCATTTACATTTATAAATATTATGTATAACTAAACCATTATTTCCCCTTTCCCAAATCATTATAGATATTAATGTTAAGAAATGTATTTTTTGTCTTCTTCATTACATAACAAATTATATGGTTTATATTCATATTAAAGTGTCAAGGAATTTCCATATATCAGATATTTTATGCAAAATATAAAAATAAATTCATTCAATAAAATTAATAAAATATTTTAGTCCTTTTTTACTCTTATCATTTTAGTTTAACCCCCCGGTAAACCCATTTTTACCTTAACCATGATAATTAGTTTTTAATTCAATAACTATTTATTTTGGTAAAAAAATAATTTGGCATTTTTAGAAATTATAAATTATGAGTATTATAAATATTAAATCTATTTTTTAATATTCTTATCATATTAATGTAAAAAAAATTAATAACGTAGATGTTACGTGAAAGTGGATTTTTTTAATGTGAAAATGACCAAAAATATAAAAAGTTATTACGTACATTTTAAATATGAAATTAATTAAAATGACTTGAATTTTATTAATATATTTATAATTTAACTAATTACACTTTAAAACAAAATTTAAAAATAATTTTAAATTCTTAAAATAATAAATTAAAAGGATGTTTTCAATTAAAATTTTGTATTTTTAACTATGAATCAAAAAATGAAACTTTAAAAAAATCGAAAAATTGACCCTAAGATAACATTGAAATTACAGATTAAAAAATATTTTTATTTTAAAAAATTTATTATATAAAATTTGAAAATTTTATTTTTAAAATGAATGCACTATAAAAATGTGACAAACCCACTTTTTTAAAAAAATACATTTTTTATTGTAAAAATGGGTTTATTATTGTCTCTTGTCTAGAATAAATATATGAATAATTTAAAATAATTCTTTAATAAATAATATATAAATTTATTCAATATAATTAACCAATAGTTATCTTGTGAATTTATTTATATAAAACACACTTGTGTGCTAAAAAATAGTTTTTCAGAATTTTTTTTTATTTTCTAAAGGATTTTATTTTCATTTCTAATTAATTAGTCACTAAAGAATTAATTATATATACATTTTAAACCATATTTTAATAATTTCATTAATATTTTTATACCATTCATTGAAATATCTAGGTGATAACTATTATGGAATAATATTTTAATAGTATACATAAATTTTTTTAACATTGTGTTGGTTGTAACACAAGATAAACAGGATATTGTGAGTAAAAAATAGAATGTTAGTATTTAATGTAAAAATAAATAATAAAAGATTCAATTCATTCAAAAAAAATATACATTTTATAAAATATTTGGTTTTCAAATAGATATTTCATTCTCTTTATTTTAATTGGCACTTGATCACCGATGATGTTCTTCCTATGAATTTAGTTTGACTCTTCAAATTTTATATAGATTCTAGTTTGACTTTTACCAAATCATCATCAAAATCTTCTTCAAAATAAACATTTTCTACCTCCACCCCCACCCCTAAATTTCTAAAAAACCCTCAAAATCATCATGAAATTATTCACAGTTTTATTGAGGATTTTTTTCATTTCATAATATAGTGAAATCAATGATTTTGTCTAATTTTCCTAGCTCCTTATAGAATAATTTATATAATTTGAACTTTCCTATGAATCAAAAGAATATCTCCCCCAATCCAAAGGATTAAAACTTCCTTCATTCCATTTTTTCTAATAGCAGACTTATATAAAATGATTAAAAATTATTTAAATGTTGGGACATTTACATACCAAGGCTAATAAATAGTATTTTCTTACGTTGGAAACAACTAAACTATAAAGTAAATATAGACTAATGTCATACAAACTTCCTTTAATAAATTTATTGTATGTAATTTTCATTGAAAATAAATATTTCCAAATTCATTATTATCTTATTTATATTCTCCACCACTGTATTCTATAAAGGTGTTATGTAAGATCAAAGATCTTTTTAAGGTATGTTATTATGTTTTTTTTTGGAATTATCTTTTTGGTTAAATACGTATTTCCCAAAGTTCAGTTGAATACATGGGGGTGTTCCGGTGGTTTGGGACACAAAAGAAGATGAAAAAGGAATTTCTGGGCATATTGCACGGTTTTCGCATGGTTAATTGAATTCGTACATGGTTTCCCTAGTAACCATGCAACAATGGACAAAGTCTTATACACAGTTTGAACATGCTTAAGATAATCCTGAGGGAATCCCAGAAAACCATGTGAAATGGTTGTTTTTTAGAAAGTGGGATTGGCACAGTTTGTGCATGGTTTGGAGAACCATGTGGGTAAACTGTGCGTCCAGGAGTCTTAGAGAAAATTTAAAATATGGCACCCCAAGTTTTTAAAACCAAACTAAGGTTTCTCCTTCATTTTACCACTTAAAACCCATCTGACGAACTTGGATGACCCAAGCTTCCAAGAGGTGGTTCTCCTTCGATTCTTGCCTATTTGTAGCGTCGTTGGTTTCAAATCGAATCCCCAATTATGTCTAATCTCTTCCTTACTTCCTCTTTTCAATTAGTGTTTTTATCTTTCTCACATCTCTTTCTAAAGCTATAAAACCTTATTTTTCAGGTGTTTTTTTGGTTTAGGCTTCAAGGGATGTTTGAATCCAAATCTAAATCCATGATTAAGAGTGCATTCATCAACAGATTCAAGGTAGGTGGTCTATAGGTTATATCCTTTGAGTTTTATAGATATTTGTGCATATAGTGTTTTGCTTATTACCCTCTTGTGAAGAGTTCTCCATTCTATTATAGTGATTTGATGTTTATTGTATCTAAAAAACCTAATGGAACCCTCACAATCCCTATAGGATGCATGTAGGATGATGTGACCTATGTTAGGGCCACCCAGGGGGTGTGCCCACATTCCCAGACATAGAGTTTAGCTTTGTAAAAATAGTTCCATTGTGCGAGAACATAGAGCCCAAGGTGAATTTGATATTAAGCTTGAAGAATGTGAATGGGATTCCTAGAAACACACCTTGGTTGGGCGGTTACCTATGTGGGTGATTGGTTGGCTTAAAAGGGGTTATGTGAGATAAGGGAGAATTTTAAGGGATTATACTTATACATGATTATTCTTAGTGAGATAATAATGGGAAATGGGAATTAGGGATGAATGTGTGGAATTGGTTAATATTTGAAAAGAAGGTTGTACACCCAAATTATTAAATATAATTAATGGATTTTGTTATGTGATATGATAATTTTACATGAAATTAATATGTGGGTAAATTCTTTGGAAATGATGAATAGGAAAAATGGGTTAAAGAATGGCCAATGGTGAATTTGGGTAAGGGTTTATGGGAAACCCTTAATGGGTTAAGGCATGAGAATGGGAATTTGTCTAGATGGTCGTGAATTGTAAATGGTAAATGTATTAATTGGTTATGGAATAGTATTAATTCCCATGTTGTTGTTATGTAGTATGATATCCAATGGAATTGAATTTTCTTTTGTTATGGTATGGTTGTGGTGACTTCATAAATAAGCATGTGCACATGGCTTGGTAAAGTTGGGTATTGACTTGAGTTTCTACGCCCATGGGTCGAGTTAGACTGAGGCTCTAAACTACACCCACTAAATGCACGATTTAGGAAAGGGTAGTGAGTTCTATACCCCTAACAGTTTCATCCACTCGGACTGAGGCTTCGAGGTGAAAAAATGTGCTGATTTGATATGTGGATCCCTAGTGAGATAATTACATTCTTTTTTTCCCTATTCATTGTGATTGATTTCCTTAGACCCTTGTGTAGATGATATTTACGCCTAAACCATGGATCATGTGATCAATATGTATTATGTAATGACGATGGTATAAGAAATATAATTGTGATAAATGCTAGTCGTGAATTAAATAATCCTTGTTAATTGATGGAACTTGGACAATACCTTGTTTATATACCATTCAGTTTGTACTGGAATGAACTATCTATTAGACTAGAAATTTTGTATACCCCAGTGGTGGGGGCCTACTAGTTTTTGTACTCACACCCTAATTGAACATCTGTTGGGTATCCAATCAGATCTAATGGTTTCAGGTAAAGAAACGGGTAGAGGCCCTACTCTGTGATGTTGAGTTGGGAACTAGATGTAAAAGGAGAAGGACCTAGACTTAGAGTTAGGATCTATTTGGGATTTTTTCCTTTTTATTTTATTTTGGTTTTTATTCAACTTGCATTACTTGTATGGAATGACATAATTTTATTTGATTTTTGGTAGTATCATATTTGGAAATATTTGATTATTCATGTTATTGGTGGTTTTATATTTCTTCCATTATTTTTATTATGTTATACTATGTATTACTCTGGTAAAGTGTGTATACTCTCCCCCCGTGTATTATTAGACCATTTACGCTAGTCGGAAACCTTTGGCATATGATGAGGTGCTCTTGAGGTCATATGATGACCCAGATCGGAGTACTAGTTTATTGACTTCTGGGTTGGGGACATTACAGGTTATTACTGCTAAAATGTGGTGTGTTGCCCCGTTTTTTTAGATAATAATCCACTTTTATATTTATAAACTATATTCCATTTTTACTCCTGAAAATTAAAATTTTCTATCTAATTACCCATTCAAAAACCTTCTAGTATTGTTTTATGAAACTAACCACCTCATAATTACGGTAAGTGAAAACTATCTCTTCCATTTTACTAATATCATCATTGAAATATAAATAGTACATATTCTCGTCAATGTATCTTGGTGTTATAGAACTAATATTAGCATGAACCAAGTCAAGAAGATGTTTTATGTTTTGTTATTTTTTATTATATGTCAATAAAATGATCTTATCTTGTTTTTATGAATCACACATTTTATTATGATAATATGGTATCTTAGGTAGATCACAATATGTGTTGAATTCCACCAAATCGTCTAGGAATGATTATGAAAAATGGGCAAACCATTTATATGAAAAGACGTTTTCCTCCTTAATAGATAGAGGGATCATATCTTATTCTCTGATTATAAGGTATAAATTTTTATTTATTTATATTTCCTATAAAATAACTACACCATCCTTTCCATTCATAATATAGGAATTCTTGTTAATGCATATTGAATGCTAAGAATTTAACAATTGATTGACACTTAGCATTATTTTACTAAAATCTCAAACATCTATTAAATTATCCTGTCTCGTATCATTTAAATGAATTTGGATTTTCATAATTCAATATTCATAATAAATTCATCATTTAAAATTTTCAAAACATCATCCCTATCATACTCACTTTTTGTGACAAGTTCATTTTTTACCATCATATGTTAAGTGTATCCACTGTTAAGTATCTGTATTGCAACAAAGACTAATTCTTTAAGGGAAATATTTATCACCAATACATGCTAAGACCGTTTCTTTTTTATCAATGTTTTTTTATTTATACTTCATTTCAACTAGTAATCTTGATATTCATCATATTTTAATGGACCAAATATATCTTACGGAGATATAAGTTTATTTTTTATTCTGAACTCATTAAATGATTCTTTTATATAGTAATTATAACTACTTGTGGATCACATTTGAACATTCACATGTATTGTTCATCAACAATATATGTCCATGTACTGAAACCCACCACACCACAAATATTGACCATAAAATGAATTCCTTAAATTATGTACTTTTTGTTGCCTCCATACTTCCTCACGTCTATGGAATAAAATTTTGTGAATTCCCCATTTTTCCACAACATTAACAGAAGATACGATGTGATTTCCTTGGTTTCATTACTTCAAGTCCAATATCTGAGTTAATAATATAAAATATTGATTTTTTGATATATAGAATTTTATTTCGTTAAATAAATATTTTTAAATACCCATTCTATTTTGGATTTGGCTTTAGCGTATCATAAGAAACATATGATATAATATAATATAAATAATTTCATAAGAACTATTTTTTCCTATGTAAACATTTAGGGTTAAAAACACAATTTTCATAACACAATTTTCTGTTGTCTTTTTCACACTTATGTTAAAAGTAATTTTTTAACATCTATAAACTGAATCATTAAAAAAACATTACATATTTGGAATCTAGAGGTCCATATTTGGTAAATACGTCCAGTAACACCATATATTTCAGGTATTCTACCCTTTATTATGTATTTTTGGGTTATATAATACATAAGTTGAGTTTCGTTTGTTTATTGTAATCTTTGGAATGTTTTTCATGTTATTCTAGGGGTGCATCGTCTTTAAAAACCATGTTCATGATAGAAAAAACTGTGTTTGGGGAAACATTGGGAGAAGCATGGTTAGAGTATAGTTTTTCAATCCCTATAAACCCACCATATGATATAGGAATATTTGGATATAAGTAGTATAAGGTTGTTCCATGGTATCATAAACCATACATCATAACCATGTGGCTCCATAGATGATGTTCAGCGGCATGTTCAGGGTTGGTGTAGAGTTTAAAAAACATTGAATCCAAACTGTGTGATGGAAATTTGATGCTCAAAAAATAAGAGTTTATCTATTATTTTCACCATAAAGACTCATTATTCTTATTTTTTTCCTTGAAACTTGAAATCCCCTTTTCTCTAATTAATCCTTAGTGATTCCCTTTGACCAAAATTGTGATTTGGACGAATCAAAGTGCATTAGATCTCCAAAATCATTGTTAAGTCTCTATTTTCTCTCTTTATTCATATATCATCTCATATCCTTCCACACTAGACACTATAGCTAGTCTATTTTTGATATATTTAAGATCTATAATGTGTTTTTATTGTATCATTGGATCTATTAAAATCAATATATTTCATGTTTGGAACTAGAGGTTTTGTTTACTATTATTCATTTTCTACAACTGCTATGAGGTAAATGAGTTATCTCCCACTATAAATGTTATATATCAGTAAGGATTTATGTTTTAGTCCCCCTCTATTTATTTTTTGGATAATATTCATGGTTTTAGTACCTATATATTTGGGTTTTAAATGTTTTTTTATGTTTTTTAATAAATAACTCGAAATATAATGGTTTTAAAATGAAATGGTTTTTTGATAACATGGAATGTGTGGTTGGAATGAGTTTATGAAAATTAATTATGAAGCCTTGTTGGTTAGGTATTAGGAATAATACCAAAGTGGATCATAGTAGATTCCATTTTCTCATGACTTTGTGATAGTATGGTTAACCACTAAAGGGTATTAGCACTATCATTTGGAAAGTATTGGTGTGTGAGTTTGGAATAATGATTTTATAACAAGTTGAAAGTAAGAAATAAAAAATTCTCTTTTTTATAATTTTTTTTCATAATTTTTTTGTAAGATAAAGTATTTTAATATATTTACCATATATTTTATAAAAATTCGAGACAACCAATTATTTTTTATATTTGAATGTGTTGGGATGTCTTGGGGATTGCAATCTAATTTTATACTGACCCCCCTCTTGGGATAGTTTGTATGTTTTAGATTTTGTGTGCTGAGATACTAGTAAAGTCAAGTGTTAATACTTATCTAGTGATTCATCATGTTTCATTGGTCCCGATAATTGGAGTTTGATATTGGTGAATACATTAGTTGATGGTTATGTTGATGCGAATTTAGTGTCTTTGAGTTATTTTTCCCTTATTGTTTCAGTGATGTACCTTTTTTTAAGTATACTACACTAATATTCTTCATTGGTTTGTGTTATATTATATTAAATTACAAACATGATATAGTTATGTTCATCTTTGTTTTATATCTAATTGGTTCTTCTCTTCTAAGAGAAATTAATCCCATAATGATCTTGTATACCCTCATATTCAGTTTCTAGCCTATGTTGTGTTCGTGTAACTGTTGGTCAGTATGTAATCGTGGGATGGTAACAAGGAGATATGAGTTTAAAAAAATGAAGTTTATAGAAATAAAAGGAATATCTAACCTTTTTATACATATCATTAATTTATCAAGGTCATGTTGGTACAAGAAGTGTTTAGAAAAATTACTTTGTTTGTTATCTTATCATCGTCAAGGGTTTAGCCTATGTGTGTATTATATCATGTTTTATCACTGATACATCCATCTTTGAATTCATTTATTATATTATTTTTGGTGTTTTTTTAATTTGTGTTAATTATTTTTATTAAAACTTTTTTGAGATATTACAAGCCTTCAATTTCATGTTAGTTATGATTATGTCTTGTTTTGTTCTATTTTATAAATAATGGATCATGTTTAATGAAATGGGATCCCATTTGAAGAATAATCATTGAAAGTGGTTCAAAGTAATCCATAATTAAAACAGTATCTCTTTTAAATAATTTTCCATTCATTTTATGATGTTGACATGGGAAATCAAAACTCACAACCGTGCTATGAAATTAATCTATGGAATTTTATAAATAGAATCGAGTGATATTTTAGGGTGATTCTTGTCTATAAAATATCGAGGTGTGGTAGGGAAGATAAATCAAATATTTTATTTCCTGGTAACCATGATGGATAATAAATTGAAACTAGTAGATTATTTGTAGGAGGGTCTTCTAAACTAGTGAAGGGATATTACTGTCTAGACTAAACATGATTATGAAATGACATGGACAATATTTAAAGTGTTTTTTAATAAAAAAAATTATCCTCGAACATTATAGATTACATGTAAAATAGATTTATTTACTCTATAGTTGGAAATACTATATATGACAATGTATTCATCTTAATTCATAAGGTTGATCATTTTTTCTCATAATGTTTACGCTAGTTAGTATGTAAAGGAAAGGTTCATTGAGGTTGTTTTATTACATAATATATGCTTCTGGATGGGTTTATACTAAATTGAAAAATACATGGATATTGTGAAAATTGTGATGTTGGTGTAAAAGAATATATTGGGAACCTATATTGGAGAAAACACATTTTTCTATATTTGTACATGTGTGAATTTCAATATGTGGAATAAGTGGAAGAGGGAGAATTATTTTAAAGTGAGTAAGTCACTAGGGAACTAGTTAGTGGGTTTAGTATACTATCCACCCCCCCCATAGTAATTAGTAAAGATGTAATGACTGTTTATCTTATAATAATATCAGGATATAATTTACATTTCCTTTGTAGGGATACTATAATTATAAAAATTTGGTACATATGAAACTTTATTCTTTGTTTATTCTGATTAAAATCGATGGAAATTGATTGAAAATGTACCAATATTTTTTCCACAAATAGTATGATAGAGATTCATTTTGAATCATCCCCAAAAATAAGATACCCAAGGAAAATCTCATACCACACAAACACATAATTATTTATCATGGCCATAAGATAGAATAATTAATCATTGGGTGCACATAGTAAAAAGCTATATGGTGTTGAGAAGATGATCACAGGGGATCAATCTATCATTTCGATAGTGAGAGGGTTTATTTTCATGAACTCTACCTTCATAAAAGATTTATTTAATGTTTTTTTACCCAGTCTATTATTTCATTCCTTGTTGTGGATCATACAGAACAACATGTTGAAATCATGCCCCATGTATTGAAACATAAAACTCCTCTTGAACAATGATAATGTAAAGTTATAAATTTTGAAGGGTTTCCAATAACTCTCTGTATGGAATAATTTTATTTTTAATTACCCAATTAATGAGATTGGAATATATAACATTATTTTGTGAATGTATTGGTCGATAACCTTCAAGGCCCACATCGACTGTGATGATTTATAACAACACATCTCTCAGTTACACATTAATTCTTTATTTATGACATAAAATTACACTTAATAAAACTTGTAATATCAATAAGTCTTGTGTATATATAAATTAGGTACATATAATAACATCATGAACATGGGATACAACAAAATTATTGAAAAGTTCATTAAAATTATTCTAAAATTCCAGGGATTTTAAAATTTTATGGGATAACTTGGGGACATACCTAAGAAAGGGGTGAGATATGAAGCACATTTAGGGAATAAACATAGGATAAAATGAATAATATAATACCTTTTAGATAATAGTCATATAATTTGGTAATAAACGGGGTGATAATCAAAATCATGGAAAATAAGGAATGCTATAAAATCATAATCATAACATGGGAAATGTGGAAACAACTTAAAACCATATATTAGAAACATATCTCAGTGATAAATTCCATGAAATCGAGATATAAAAAGTCCCATAAGAGAATCAGGTTCACTCCATGTCCCAACATGACATATCATGAGACAAAACATAACCAAATGCATTGGAGCGCTATATAATTCTAAGAGAACTGATGACATTCATTTCATTCCCATGATTAAGTGTTACACATAGATCATAAAACATGGAATATTTTTTAATCAGTTTTTTTACTAGACCAAGGAGAGTGGAATACATACATTTCATTCCCAAATAAAATATGTATAAGTTAATAAAGTTGAACATTCTTAATATTAATTTAAAAGGGGTAATCACTATTCATTTTTTTGGTATAGAAAATCAAGGTGAAATTTCAATAGCTTAAGGAGGGAATATAAATGCTAATGAATGGGATATAAGGAGATAAAAAGGGGTATATAATAATTTATACATAAAATGTATAGTATGTGGGGTATGTAAGAACATATCCTATCAAGAACAAATCGTAATGAAAAGGCATAATATTAAAGAGGCACTTGAATAAAAAGGAGAGAGAGAGATCCCTTTCCTTGAAAGTGTGAATCCAAATATTTGGGAGGGGATTCGTGAGGGATTGAGGGCAGCATGGGAGGACTATAGATAGAAGAGGTAATATTAAGTACGTTATAAAGTATTTTTAGTGAAGTTAATACGATGAAAGGGTGGGTTTATATAAGAAAAAAGTGGGAATTTCATTATTAATTCTTAAATAAATGTTTTGGACTCTATATAATACAATAACCAAAACCAAAAAACATCGCATGTTTTTTTCCAGTATTTTTTTCCAAATGGGAGTGGTATTAGTTTTTTTATAATTCCCAGGGCCTAATTAAATAAAATAATCCCCTTGATTATATGGAAGTGGGTCATACTCACAAATAAATTATTTTTAAACCATAAAATATATTAATTGCATTGGAGGATTCAAAAAGACTTTATAAAATTAATTAAATAAAATAAAATCACATAATTTTTAAGTAAAACCAGATATTTGATCATGGATACCTTTTATAGTATTTATTACCTCAGTTTTGGGTCATTATGATGTCATAATATACTAAGTTTATTACTATGGTATTTAATTTTTACCCAAAAATTCGACTATCTAAGAAAATAATGAAAAATTCACCAATAGATAATTTAAAAGTTTTTCATCAAAAAATAATATTAATTTTATCTAAATAATTTCCCAAATAAGTGAATTTTCTACTCTTAAAATAAATTTGATATTTATTAAGAAATTATGGGGTTTTTTTTGACAATAATAGTTTTTGAACACTTATAAAAATTACATTTGAATTCATAAAAAATAAATGATAATTTATATTTATTAAAAAATATTTCATAACAATATTTTATTAAAATATTATTTATTTCAAAAACCCATTAATTCCTCAAATTAAATTCCTTATTTGAATTTGAATATTACATAAAAAATATTATTTTGGTTTATTGAATCAAAATAAAAATCATTTCTAATGTAAAAAATAAGATGATAATATATTAATTATTCTATAGAAAAAATTATTTACATACTCATATCACTTGAGTATTGATACATATCCCTTTAATACACCAAAAAATTCCCTTAGATAAAGGTTTGTGATGCTGAGAATTGTTTTGTGTGGTTTTCCATACATGGTTTGGGTCATGATCTCGATGATCTTGAACTTCTACTGTAAACCATTTAGATCATGCCTAATTTGTGAGATATAATATTGGTATTGGTCAAGAGAGATACCCAATGATGATATCACCCCACATATGTTCTAATAAATGGGATGCACAGGGTATGATCTTTTTACATGAGGCCATCATTTCTTTTGTCTGTGTAAATTGGATTTGTTAAAACCCTATGTTTATACGAATCATGCGATCTTTGTAAAAGGACTATTCTATCAATGGTAAATATACTGAAATATTATTTAAATTCAATATGATATAGTAAAATCAAATAAATAAATGTTTTTTCTTTAACCATAAAACATAATAATACATTTAATTAAATTACAAGGGAAATTTTATTTATAACAGTTCAAGTCATTACAATCTTCCCCACTGATGAAATTTTGACCTAAATATTTTAATTTCTCACACTAAAGCAGATAATGGTAAATATATTTCATAACTTACTATAGTTCCCAAATTTCATCTTTAAACTTATGGTTTCTCCACAACACTTTGACTGGGTGCATTTTCTTATTTCGTAGAACTTTGTGTCTCTGATCTATGATCTTTACCAGTTTCTCAAGGTCATTCTCAAATGGTACCACATCTTGGTTAAGTACATGTGAGGGTTCTAGTTTTTTACTTTCTCAATAAGTATTCATGGAATACATCATATACTATAGATAGGTTAGGTGGGTATGAATGTCGGTAGGCCACCCCTTTGATGCGATCAAGGAACTCAATAATACCAATGTATCTTGGGCTATTATTTTTCCTTGATCACAAATCTGATCACTTTATGCTATTGATATATGTGGAGGAATAACATGTCTCCAATATGAAACTATAGTTCTTACCCATGATTATAAGAATATATTTTCTATTGAATCTAAGAAACCTTGATGTGTTGTTAAATGATCATATCCTTTTCCACCCATTTATTTGATCATTTCAAGACCTAGTACTTTTTGTTCCATAATGTTATCAAAGCATCCAGGTTTTTAGTACCTCTTACCATAAAGGGATTCATAGGGATACATTTGGATACTTTTTTGGAAACTATGGTTTCATGATAAATCAATCAGAGGAATATGTGGATCATATCCCCATTCGAATTCAACTGTTTGTGATCTCAAAATTTCCTCAAGATTTTGGATATTCTGGTCAGATTGGCCATCATTATGAGGGTGATAAGTCATGATAAAGTTTTAATCAGTATTTAGTGCATATTGGAGGCTCTTATATAACATGGTGGTAAATATTGGATCTAGATAAAATAAAATCAATAGTGATACTCTATGCATCTTTAACACTTTTCTAATGTATATCCATGAACATTAATCTAGTGAGAAGTACTCTCGAATTGAAATGAAGTACACAGTCTTTATTAAATGATCTATCATAACCCATATAATTTTATTCCCTCTTGATTTCTTAGTAAGGCCAATGAATAATTCCATGGTAATGTTTTTTCATTTCCACGTTGGTATGGGTAATGGTTTTATCATCCCCTTGAATTTTTTTACATTCCAATTTTACATATCATATATAAGAAATCTTTATGTGTATTCTATGATCTCCTTCTTCATATTATCCAAAGAATAGTGTTCCTTGATATATCAATACATCTATGTGATTCTTAGGTGGATGGAGAGGGTTGATCTCTCTGAATCATCCAAAAGAACATTCTTTAACTAGATACCTGACTGTACACATAGTCTTGACCCAGATCTCAGAATTCATTATTCATTATCATTGAACTCATATGATTTCCCTTTTCCTATAGTTTCAACGTTCTTCTGAATTCCCACATCATATCTTTAAGAATCCATTATCTTCTCCAGAAGGGATGGTTGAGAAATCATTTATGAAAGGATTGATGATGTTCCCTACATTATGATTCACATGTCAGTCCTTTCTAAATATAAGAATATCACATCCCTAAAAATACTTATTAATGATAGAATTTTTGATCCTTTAGACATAGAGAATATTACACTTTATTCTCCTTGCCAATATTGTCGTTAATTGAGAAGTCATATTTCTTGATCAGTTTTAACCATCTTTATCGGTGCATATTCATCTCTTTCTGTGTGAATATATACATGAGGCTTTTGTGAACCATATATAATTTGTAATTCATCCCAATGAGATAATGTCTCCAAATTTTCAAAGTGATGATCACTAAATCCAACTCTAGATTATTTACTATATATTTATGTTCATGAAATTTAAACTGCCTTAATGAATAAGATATAATGTTTTGCATCTTCATTAACACACATCGAGAGTTCTTATTTTAAGCACCATTGATTACTATGAAAACTTGTCTACTTTTGGGTATTGTTATTAAGGGTAATGATATTCCTCCATTTTAACTCTGTGAAGCTCACTTAACATTCATATTTCCAAGAAAACCTGACTCCCTTCTTAGTCATACTGTTTATAGGGATATAAAATCAAGAGAACTTTCTGACAAATTGATGATAGTACCCAACTAATTCAAGGAAATAATGGATATCTATCACATATGTTGGCCTCATCCATCCATCAATTACTTATTTATTTGAACGGTCTATAGATAAACCATTTTTTATGATGTTATTTCATAAGAAAGGTAATTCCATTAACCAGAAATCACATTTTTTGTACTTAGCATAAAGCATATCTATTCTTAGGGTCTTTAGCATAGTGTTCATATGATCCTCATTCTCCACCTTTAATTTGGAGTATATTATAATATTATCTATAAATACTACCAAAAAAGATTCAAGGTAAGTAAAAATATATATTTATAATGGCCATGAATATTTATTGAGAATTAGTGAGTCTGAATGGAATTACTATGAACTCGTAGTGTCAGTACATTGTACAAAAACAAGTCTTGGGGATATATGCCTTCTTCACCCAACCATGGTAATATCTAGACTACAAATCCACCTTAGTTAAGTATTGTGATCATCATCGATGATATAAAAAGTTGTCAATATAAAGTAAAGGATACTTTTTATTTTATCATTATTTTGTTGTGCTCGCGATAATAAGGACAAATGCATGTTGACCCATCCTTCTTCTTGATAAAGATGACTATTTCACCCCACAGTGAAGCACTTGGGAATATGATCCCCTTATCAATATTTTTATGTAGTTTTTTTTCTTCTTATCTTCAATTTCAACATTAACCATTCTATATAATGTATTGGATAATGATACCACAATAGGTATATCCTTGATTGAAATTCAACCTCTCAGATAAGAGAATGATCCAAAAATTCCACGGGAAACACATCATCATGTTCCCTCATAATGGGCATGTATTCAAGGATGATTAGTTCCTTAGACTGAATCATTCTAGATAGATATTCTTCATCAGAAGGTAATAACATCTATTCATGAGATTTTGGTACTAAAAAAAATCATCCTCTTCCTTTGACTTATATAGAATAGAGGGTCGATTTTTAATACAGGGAGTTATTTTTTTTCTCACATAAATTTATGTAGGCCCTATATAGGGAAAGACAATACATACCTATAATTGCATAAAATTCAACTAAAGGGAGTATGAGAAGTTTCATTGGGTTGTTCCACTAATAAATTTTCATAGGGGAGGGGTTATATACATAAGATGCAATAATTTCCCAATTTTCTATTTTCACTGACAACTCAACCTCGATGATTTGTGGTGGTTCTTTAATTGTTATACAAAAAATTAATGATATGAATGAATTCATATAATGATAATCAAAACGTACATTCGCTGTTTTTTAATGAATAACTAGAATACCTAAATCAAATTGTTTTTTTACAATCCACCATGGTGATTATGATGGAAAAAAGAATGCCCTTTCTACCTATAGGTTGTTGGTTGCCTCTAAAAGCACTTCTTTTAGAGAATTTATTTTAAATGTTCCATATTTACTTATATTAGAAGCAATGAACAATACATTAAGGGATGAATGGATTATTTTTTATCTCCACCACATCATTGTGTTTCTCCTATCGAAAATTTCTAGCTAGGTTCCCTTTATTTCCACACTTGAAGCATTTCCTCATCCCCAATTGAAATTTCTAAGGTGCTTCTTTATACAAATTTTATAAGTGGGATGTTGAAATTGTTTAGCACCATTATATTTGTCCATCAGACCACCAGAATTAACCTCCACATTCTTTTTCTTATCCCCATGATATCCTTGAGATTTTATGATCTCCATTTTATCATTGAGGGAACATCATACAATTTCATCATAGCTGTCAATGTCACGGATCACCATATATTTTAATAAACTAGATTTTATGCCACAAATGAAGAAATCAACCTTGTATTCGGTGGTAATAACAAATCAATAAGTGTATCATTATTTTTTTGGAATTTTTCCTCACATTCCCTAAAAGATTCATAATCTTTTTTCTTGAGGGAAAATAAATTTCTTTATATTTTTAATAAGGGTATTGTGATGAAAATATTTATTTAAAATATTTTTTCGAATTTCTTCAACCGCATTGCTTCGATCTCTTCCCCGGGATTTGTATTCATGGTCAATGTGCACCACTGGTCAATATCACTCTCTATATAATAAATATCCATTAGAACCATCAATTTTTCATAACATTGAAGGATGGAGAAGATTATATTAATTGATTTGATGCATTGATCCATAATTAAGGGATTAGATGTTTCATTGAAATTCAGTGGCCTTTGTTGCATAAAGCTTTTAATCGCATTGTGTTCTCTATAAAGGGATTTGGACGATCCTCCTAATATGGGTTTTTATTTAGAACCTGGGTAAGATAAGATAGTATCATCACAAATCTTGTGATTACCACTCCCATATTATTGGTCATCTCATTGGGACATTCATCACATTTCCAGTCCCATTGATTTATTTACTAAATTCCTCCTATTTCTGTCCATTGGATTGAATAATGAAAAAATTAGGGATGATTATTTCAAAACTACTAAACACGTAAAACAAAATCCAATTACAATAAATATATAACATATAAATTAGATTAATTTATTTAAATTATGAATTTATTGGATTTAATATATTTTATCCACGATCTATTTTCTCATATCTGTTATTATGGGTATTTTTTCCCTTAATAATGGTTGGTAATGATCATATGAATTTACCAAGGAATATCATCCAAAGAGTGTAAAACTAGGTGTGTATTTAGGCTCGTTGTCATTTACCAAGTTACATTGAGTTAGGCCTAATACAACTTTTTAGATTTTTACCCCTAGGTATATCTATTCCAAAATCGAGTCCACTTATATTATTTAGAAAGATATGCATTTTATTGAAAACCCACTTACTATATACTTACAAAAAATGGTATGTTTTCTTATACATAGTTTTATCCCTATATATTTTTCTAGAGTTTTCTAATAAAATCCCTAAAATTACTAAACACTTCATCTGATACCAATTATAAAAACCCTTATATTCATTACATGTTAATCCTTGATTTATTGAAAAAATTAAAATTAATAAAACATAGATAATAGATAAGTATAGTGCATTTTTTAATTATTTAAATATTATAACATCTTGAACATGGGATACAACTACATTATTGAAAATTCTTTAACTTGATTCTAAAATTCCACGGATTTTAAAAATATAGGGGATAACCTAGGAACATATATGAGAAAAGATTGAGATATAAATCCCAGTAAGGGAATAAACCAAGAATAACATGAATATTATATTATATTTTATAAAATAGGAATATCAATATATCATAAAAGGGGTTAAGACCATAAACATGAATAATAAGTCCTGAAATAGCATGACAATCACAACATGGAAAATGTGGAAACAACATGAAGCACAACATCATAAACATTGGTTAAAGAATAATGATAAGAAAACAAGATGGGAAATGTTCCAAAAAGAAATAAGGTTAACACACTATCCCAACATGATATATCATGAGACTAAACATTACCCAATGAATTAGAGTGCAATATAATTCTAAGTGCTCCCATCACTTTCATTTCATTATAATGCTTAACTGTGCCACATAGATCATAAAACATGGAATAATTTTTAATATATTTTAATTACATGATCAAGTAGTGTGGAATAAATACATGTAAGTACCCATTAAAATAATTATAATTTTATAAAAGAGAACAACCTAGATATTAATTTGGAATGGGTATTCACTAAAAATTTGTTTGGCATGAAAAATTATAGTGAATCTTTAGTAGCATAATAGGGGTGTATAAATATTTATGGAAGAGATTTAATTGTAGATAAATGAGTATAATATGATTTTTAAATCAAATGGATAATAAAAATGATATTTAAGGACATATAACAACATTAAAAATGGTAATTAAAACGAATAACAAAAAAGAGGATCTTGAATAGAAATGAGGGAGTGATATCCCTTTCCTTCATATTGAGACTCCAAATTCTTGGGAGGGGCTTCATGAGAAATTAAAGGCACCTTAGGAGGACTCTGGAGAAGGGGGAAGAGTAATAAATCTATTCAATGATTTTTAGATAAAATAAATGGGTTCATGGTGGGATAATATAGTAAATGAGTGAGGATTTCTTTATCAATTCTAAAACATATGTTTTGGACTCTATAAAATTAAATAACCAAAACCTCAAAAAATTCCATCATTTTTTCCCATGGTTTCTAAAAAATAGTAGTGGGTTTTAGTATTTTATAAGTACATGGCCCGAACATAATAAAATAATAATATTTCTTATATGGAAGTTATTTATACTTTTAAAAATTTAATTTTAAACCATATAATATATTAACGGGTTTGGTGGATTCAAAAAAGAATTAATAAAATTAATAAAATAAAAATAAAACCATACTATTTTAAATGGAAGAATTTATATGTCCTTGAATACTATTTATAGTATTTATTACATCACATTTGAGTCATTTTGATGTCATAATACACAGTATATTTATACGGTATCGAATTTATACTCGAAAATTCAATTGTCACATAAATTTATGAAAAATTCACCGTTAGATAATTTTGATGTTATGATTACAAAAATAATATTCATTCACTCTAAATAATTTTCATGTTATATGAATTTTAAATTTCAAAATATAATCAATATTTATTAATAAATGATTTTTTTTTTGAAAATAATAGTTTTCAACCCCTTATAAAAATTAAAATAAATTCCCTAATTTATTTGGAATATTAACAAAAAATATTTTTTTTATTGTATCAAAATAGAAATCATTTATAAAGTAATAATAATATGATGAAAATATTTCAATTATTATATTAGAAAATGTAAAAAATAATATTATTAGTTTCTTGGTACATATCGCTTTAATACACCAGAAAACACCCTAGGAGTAAGGTGTGTGATAGTGAGAATTTCATGGGTTGGTTCAACATACATGGTTTAGGTTGTGATCTCGATGAGCTATAACATTACCTATAAATATTTTATCTAATTATTAAGTTGTTGGATATAAACATAGTATTGGTTAAGGGAAATATGAGTGATTATATCTCCCTCATAAGTTCTAATAATTGGGATTCATAAGGTATGATCCTGCTTGTTGAGGTCATCACTTCATTTGTCTGTGTAATGTGGATTTGTTAAAACCATATATTTATACCAATCATGTGATCACTATTCAATAGCTATTTAATCAATTATAAATATGATTAACTATCATTTAAATCTGAGAGGGTATAATAAAACCCAATAAGTGCATGTGTTTTCTATAGTCGATATACATAACAAGACATTTAATTGAATAACAGTGGGAACTTTATTGATATCAATTTGCATTATTATATACTCAAAATGATAGTTTTATATCATTAAATGGAATTAATAATCTCTATAAAGTATATTTTGGTTTTAATGAATGTGGAGTATTACCATTAGTACTGGTGGTTGGGACTTTTGCTTACCAGTTTGAAATAGTGTCTTTGGAAAAAAATTATGTAATCAAAAAATAGTTTTTTATAACTATCATGGATCAATTTCAAAAGGTATTACCCAAAATTTCCCTAGGTGTATACTTTTAATATAAGTGATTTTAGTGATTAATCTCATATTAGTGAAAATCCTTATTCCACATCCAACCTAGAGGATACCACCAGTGGAATTAAGTTAATTGAACTTCTAGCTAGAAAACATAGAAATAAAAGGATTCATTCAACGTAGTACAGATCCATGGGAATCGCCAGTTTTTGTCAAGAAAAAGTATGGGACTCTTAATTATTGCATGGATTATAATGATATAAACCATGTTATGTTAATGTACGAAAAAACTTGTACTTGAATTGTTAATTTTTTCAATAAAACTACGGGATACAAATAGTTCTCTGTGACTGATCTATGACCAGTTTATCACCTACATTAGGTTTGGATGTATAATGTTATGAATAAAACATTCCATTGTTGTTATGGTCCTTATAAATATGTTGTTATTCCAATTGGTCTAATCAAAACACTAGTAGTGTATATGGAATTGATGAATCAAATCTTCAAGAGGTACCCCAAATCCTTTTTTGTGGTATTTTTCAATGATTTGTTTTATGTATTATTGGGAATTTATTCTCATGAATAATTATTGAGCATATATTTGGGTATATTGTGGGAACATCACCTTTTTTATATTATTTCAAATTTTTATTTCTAGAAAATAGTCGTATATTTCCTTGGAGTCTCATTGGATCCTAAAAAGGTAGAATTAATTATATCGCAGAACATTCCAAATAATTCCTTTGAGATACATGGTTTTCTCATCTTATCAATGTAATATTGATTCTTTGATCATGAATTTCACAACTTGCTTCTATGATGATATATTTTATAAGATATTTAATTCTTTCCAATTTAATGATGATTACAAGAAATATTTTCATGATATTACGGTTAGGATTACATCATCACATGTCCAAATGTTTCCAAAATCAGTATGAGGAAATGTTCTTTATTATGATACATCCAAACATGTTTTGTAATGTGTTCTCATAATGATTTATGATGGTTTGGATAGTGGGTCACAAAAAGTATAGGTTAATGAGGATAATTACATAACATTGGATTTGTAATAAACTATTATATTACATTCCTAGAAAACAAATATCATTATATCATTGTCAATATATTCATAGTATTCATTTGTCAAAGAATCAAGAAATAAAAATTCTCAAAATAGATTTTATGTTTGTAAATTAATATATAGAGAATACCTTCATATTTTTTACCTTCAATTCATGTATACACAAGACAATGTAAATTTAGTTGTCGATTAATTGACTAGGATGCCATATAGTCAGTTCATTAATGTGTATTTAGAACAACAGTAGATTCTTATGATCATACCTAAAATAAATATGGATTTTTTTGAGTGATGTGATGTTGTGGTTTTATTACTAAATTTATTTCCCTAATTTTATTGACCTGGTTAAAAATTCTCATACATCTAATCTATAATTTATAAACATGATGTTGAAACATAGTAGTGGGGACACCCTTGAGGTATGGATGTTATAATAGAGATCTATGTTTCATTTTAGAGATCATATATTGGTTCCTATGACTTATTAGGATCATCTTCATTTCCAAAACCACCACTAAAATGGGTTGGTCATCGTAGAATTTTGAATATGTAATAGGTGATGAGAACATAGTTCTAGTGGGATGGTATGAAAACAGGGGTCATGGATTATGTCTCAAGACTAATGGATTGGAGAATGTAACACCCCTAGATTTAGGTACATGACAATTTTATTAAGTATATATAATTTATATAATACTTGGGTTCTATTTGGGGAGTTTCTAGTTTTATTTATAGTGTTTTGGAACCGTTTCTAGAGGTTTATGGTTTTATCATGGTCAGAGTAAATCATGAAACTTAATTAAGAGATATTTCATAAGGTTCTAGTAAGATTCATTGTTAGTGCATGGGTTTTCCAAAATGTGAGAATTCTAGGATAAACCATGTGTGTGTAGATAGTGGGAGAATCATGGTTGGGTAATGGTTTTCCAAACCATGAAAACCATCCATGTGTGATATGAGGAAATTTATATTAGTAGTGCATGGTTGAATTAGATATTTCAAATCATCTGGCACAACTATGTGGCTTCCTTGGTGATATATAGTGGCAATTTAATGTTTGGAACATAGCTTGACAAAACATGTGACCTAACTATAAAATTTGCATTAAATTCTTTGGAAATTACTTTACATATTTTCACCAAAAAAACTCTCAATTTTCGACTTTTCATATAGGATCTCATATTCCAATCCTATTTTAAGAATCATTCATTATTCCATTTGATCCAAAAGGTGGTTTGGATGAATCAAAGTGTGTTGGATCTGGGAAACAATCATAAATATCAAATTTCTCTGTTTTTCATAGATATACCTATCTCATCTAATATGGATTGTTAAAACTAATCTTTTATATATAGATATATGATCCATAATTTTATTTCATGATATCACGATTTTGTCAATTTAAGGGAAGTGGTAGAAGTTAATATCATGATGATTCATTTTTTATTATTATTTTTTATAAACCATTTTGAGGTATGTGGATTCTCTCCCAATCATCTTTTTCTAGAACTTGAAGGATTGATGTGTAAATCACTATGTTTTTCATAGCTGAAAAACTGTTTTGGTTTTATTAGAATAATAGACTATTTTAAATTTATCACATACGATGTTTGATATATATCATGAAATAAAATGGTTTTTGAATAAAATATCATTTTTATAAATTTTCATGAGTTCTTATAATTTGCTCAATATATTTCACTATAGAACATTGTTGGTTTGGAATTGTGTTCAGTTCCAATGTAGCACATGGTAGATTACATTTGGTGAAAAACACAATATGCGATGGGTCACCACTCATGAGTATTGATATATTCATTTTTCATGTGTTGGTGTGAGAGTGTAGAATATGAATGGTATTCTATGTATAAATAAGTAAATAAAAAATTTATTTAGAACATTTTTTTTACTTAAACAATTTTTTATGATAAACGTTTTTAATATTGTCTCCATCTGTTTTATATATCTGTGAGCTAACTAGTTATTTCTATTAGTGTTGAGTGTTAGGATGTCTTAGGTATTAAATTATATGTTTCACATTCACCACCTTCATGGAAAATTAAGAGTCTTTTTAGATGTTTTGTATTGAGATATGTGTATAGGCAAGTTGTTTTACTGTTATAGTGATGTTTCATGATGTATTGGGCTTCATACGTATAGTTGGAACATAGATATTATTATGGGAGATTACTGGGTTTATTCCACATTAGTGTCTTTGTGTTTTGTTCTAAATTTTGTGCATGTTATTTACCATTATATTATGTATCATACATGCATAATATAGTATTTATTTATTTTGTTTCATCTTTTAATGGTTCTTCCAACCTTAGTGAAAATAACCCCCAATGATATTGTATTCCCTTAAAAATTGTTCCAAATTTTTTTTTCTTGGGGAAGTTTCCAAAGTTATGTATAACCACCTACTCTTTCCCAAACAATGAGTGAGGGGTGAGATGTTTCCAGACCATTTTATTTTTGGTAATTATGCATCGTAACTGTGTTAAATATAATTCACCTCATTATGGGGAAAATAAGAAAATATATGTTATAAATATGGGGTAAGGATTTAAAGTATCTATGTCACTTGAATTTATCCTATTGTATTGGCGGTCTGTTGATAAATAAATACTATGTATGAAAATATGAAAATTTATTTCCACTTCTCAATTAATATAACATTAATATTATCTTAATAAATGGAAAAATACAAAAAATATAATCTCCTCATTTTAAATTATGTTATTTTTTAGTAGTTAAAATAGAATATATGAATGAATATAGAAGTATATATTGATTATAAATAAATTATTTTTATGATGGTAGTTTATTTCTATTTTTGGTCAGGGTATAATTACCTTAAACACTTACGCACAGCAGACACAATGCATGTGAAAGTATTAGAAATTAAAATTAAATGATATTAAAAAAAGTAATTTTTATTGGGATAATTATGGTGTTCCATGAATTTTATTGTTATTAATAATTTATAATTTATGGTGAAATAATTTTAATTCGAAATACAAAGTTTTTTAGGATATTGAAGTCAAATTAAATGAATAGAATCCAAAAAAAATTCAATGATATTTTATGTAAAATGATACTTTATTAAATGATTTAATGATCAACCAATTATTTTATGAATATGAGGGGAATTAAAAATATTCAAAAATGAAAACCATGTGAATTTTTTAGTCCTCATTTCACCTTATAATAAAATTTAAGACCCTTGAATGCAAAAAACATGTGTTACCATAGGTACAGTTAAAAATCGTTATAGAAGTGGTTAGACCAAAAGGATAATGTTTAATATGAACCAAAAAACCAATATAAATATTATTTAAGAATTATATTTCAATATTAGTCTCTTTTTATTAAAATACATGAAAAATTGGAGTAATTTTAATTTATAAATACATTAATTATATTTAAATACTTTATGTAATTCTATCTATTCCTCCTCTTCACATATAGAGGCATATGTATTATTCTCTATTACTCACTTGTTTTGAGAACTCTATCACAATCAAGAATATGATAATTTTATTCCCAACAACCGCTGAAATGTTTTATATGTCCTGGTATCTCCAAAATACAATCCTAAGAATGATTAAGTTATAAAGAAGTGAGTTTTTCTATTAACGAGGTTTAATTATTTACTAAGTCATTCATGTTCATTTCATCATAAAACTCCATTAAGTTTTTTTAGACCATAACTATTTAAAAAATAAATATATACAATACAAATTAATGTAATTATTTTTATCATACAACCCTTTTTCATCTCCATTTCCATCCTATGTTAAACGAAAATATCCCTTGTGCATATATTCGGGCTACCACCTCCATGAAGAGATGTTTATCATTGTTCATCGCCACCCTAAAAGGATGGATATTATTATGGATTTAATAAATATATATGATATTAATGAAATAATTCTAATTTTTTAAATATAATATATTACTTACCTTTTTACCATTCCACCCGTTAAATAATGATAGTTTCACTTCTATGACATGTAAAATAAAAACATCATAAATCCATGCCATTTGTTTTTCATGTCCAATTATCATGAAGGATTATAAAATTTTATTTAATGTAAATAAATTATTATTATTTTATTTTTTTATTCATTATATTATATTATGATGAATCCATTGACATTGGAAAACCTATGACGTTTATTTTGGAATTATGAATCGAGCTTTCTCAGATCAACTGACATAAACATAATTTGTTTAGTAAATATAAAATACATGGTATAAAAAAAGTAAAAGAGATTATTATTAGGTAAAAAAAAGAAATTTTTTCTAATAAAGTAAATATTTAACATATTTTCATTATATACAAGTTAAATAATGTACTTGGAATGTTGGGAGATTAAGAATGGAATTTCTTATCTCGATTTCCTTTCATTGAGACCCATGACTTATTCACCAAATGTTTTCATTTGTGTTGTGTATATAATTACATATAGATAAATTAAATAATTAATTTACTAAAATTAATGTGGTTTACAAATAATTTTCATGTTCAATCCTTCAATGTTAGATTTATTTAAATGTTACTATATTTTTTATTTTTTTTTCCTTTAATATTTTTTTTAATGTACTAAACTATTTCTCCTCTAAATTGGCGTGCTTATAAATTTTTTAAGGTTGTTCTTGTTTCTAATTAAATATTTTTAAAAGGTAATTTATAAAAATATATTTTACTTTATTTAGTATTCTTTATATCTTAATCTTTTCAATATTTTCAATATGGGGTAATATCAACTTTTTTACAAAAGTGAAAAAATGTTTTTTAAAATACAATGATTGACAACATTTTACCACTGTAAAATTAATTCCTTATATAAGAACTACAACAGGTACTATAGTAGGTACTATTCGGTACTGTAGTAACAAGGCCTAGTGATATGTTTTAGACTTCAGACAACTATTTAGGTCCTCAAGTCCTTCAGGCCTTTGGACCATTCTGGCCTTCGGGTTGGTAAGGCTTTGGGCCCACCGTAAGGCCTTCGGGCCAGCTCAAGGTCGTCGATATTTCTAAAGGATTTTAGTCCACTTGTTTTGAAGATGTACCAAACATATTCGACAAGGTGCACGATCCAAATGAGCATTTAGAGTAGGCGCATTCACTAGAGTATAGAATTTTTTTTTGAATAATGATAGAGTATTAAAATTTCCATTGGTATGAGGCTTGTGGGTTTCTTCAAAGAATAGCTAGCCAAAAATCCATGCAAATTTGGAGAGGTAACATCACCATGTAGAAGTTGGGGAGGGTCTATTCTAAGTAGTAATTTTATGGGAATGATTCTTCTAAAGCATTTATGTCATCTAATGTCACGAAGCCTATGGGACATGTAAGGGTTCCCCCTTTAATGATTAAAAGCGGGATTATAAAAAATGAATAAAAATATAAGGCCTTCGATACATTTAGTCCTCTATAAGTTTCTATTTTTATATTCAAGGAAAATAATTCCCATAATATTTTGGGAATTTTTTGTTATAAAAAGTTTATCAATATGACTTAAAAAACCTTTCTCATCATTATTATATAAATAAACGTATTCTATTTATGGGTTCAAATGAGTAATTCAATGGTTTAATGTTAAAAAGTGAAATAATTCAAATGTTTTGTTCATGAAATGTAATTTATAAATAGATATAGTGATGGGTGATCTCGTACAAGAACCCCTACCTCCATTGGTACTCATCCTGGCATGATAATGAATGAAGAAGGCCAATGGCCTCTAAATCCTACCTCTAGTAGGCCCCAGGTTGCTGACTAGCACCGATGCTACAAACTTCTCACATATGGGTGTAATTAAAATATATATAATAGGATATGGGGATTAGATATCAATAATCAATCTACTCAATGATATAACATAAAATAATTATACTCAAATCATCCCACAATGCCGGAATAATGTTAATAGTTTTAGATAAAATCATCCCAGTAAATTAACTCGAGAAATTATAAGGGATATACCAATAAGAAACACCAATGGCATAAGAAATTAATGTTCATCATGATCTACATAGTCCTCCTGGAATAATGAAAAATATTTTTTATATACATAGGGTGATTATAAAATTATTCTCAATAGGATCACAAAACATTTATTTTTTGAACATGTGAAAATAGTATACTAATGTACCATTGAGAAAAAAATAGAACAATGATCACATATATAGGTTAGATAACAAATCCGGTACTTACCAAGGAATTCTCACTAAATAACTCATCCAAGTATAATAACATAATAAGAATCATATCTATAAATTGGGTACCTTTAAATTCATTCCCAATGGATTGATTATCTCACACCCCAATGTCATATATACTAGTTCATCCATCTATTTTGCATGAAAAATCTTCTGAGAGACACATGGGCTATCACATTACATCTCAACTAAAGGCACATGGTCCATCACATCACCTCTCACCCAAATACTACTAGACCATCAAATCAAATCTCAACCACTATCACTAGTTGAATAGTTGGGTTTCATGACTATGATGGAAATGAAGAGTGATAAATGATCACCTACCTCAGACAAATATTCCTTAACCACTACATATGGTTATAATGAGATGGATACCCCCACCAAGAACTATGATAAAATATAACACATTGATAACAAAAAACAAATGTTCTTACAAAAAAATAATTATAAAAATAAGATCTACTTGAAAACTACCTCTTTCGGATAAAAAATGATGGAAATATGGAGAATAAATAGTGGTGACTCACCTAAAACCATAAAAAACCTATCACCCAAGGCTAGGGTCAAATTACACTGAAATGTGACTAAAAAACATTGGGATACACCTGATCCACCTAATAATTGTGAACAATTTATAGATAATTCAAGGGTTCAATGGTCTTCTTGGTTTAATAGGTGGTATTAAAAACATAATTACATGGTTTATCCCCCATCACCAATCCTCAGAACAGCTAAAAAGGTAAGGTATATAGTGAAATGGTAAAGACAATTCCATAGCAAGGCTATTCCAAAAACATTTTATGAATTGTGGTTATCTCCACACTGAAAAAATTATAAAATAGGAGAAGGTACTATGAAATAGTGGAGATGACCATAGTGCAGAACCCAACATCCCAGAAGGGGGTTACACCATAGACCATCTCCAAAACTCATCTACCCCGAAATTTATAGAAACATCCAAATAAAAACCCTATAATTATATTCCACATCTAGGTTCTCTATGTCACAAATATGTAAAAATTAAAATATGAAACAGAAATCCACCTGAGCATCTACTATTCCACAATGGGCCTATCCATTTTTCAGAAGCCTTCCTCAAACCACATCCCAGGATGCCACACTACAGAGAAATTTTCATTAGAGTTTCTCCCCTACAACACCTCTTTCACTCTCCAAATCCGTCCAAACTCTCCTCAGATACCTCCACCCAAAAAATTATCAAAAAGTGGTGTTTTTTAATTTTTAGATAGTTTCATAAAATACATATCATAGAATTATTATCATAAAAATAAAAACCATCCTAAAATAAAATAGCGAATGAGGTCCAAACCGTTCTCGTATAAGAAACCCCTCAAGGATATCATTATTACAGAATAAATCTAAAAACCAAAAACCCCAAACCCAGCAAAGATCATTTACCAAATGTCACATATAACCAAATTTCTAAATTCCACTTTTCACATACAGACATATTGATGAAACCACATTTTCACATAACCATCCACAACACCATCTCCAATCCAAAATAACATATTCCAACAACATCCAGAACCAACATACAACAGTACCCTAATCACAAAAATTGATTAATTATATATTCAATATCAATATATTATTCTCTTTTGGTGGAACTACCTCAGATTCATGGTTTAAAATGTTTCATATTATAATGTATATTGATTAAGAGTTTTGTTTCCCTCTTCCTATATGATATAATCTTATAGACACATCATATAATTTATGAAAAAAATAAAATTTCATAAACCATCATGGTCTAATATACACATCATAATGATAACCAAAACAAGAAATAATTGGAAAGTCTAAAATAAAGTCTAGTTGCTATCCTTTTATATGTGTCTTAACATATTAGTTACTCTGTACCATGTAACCATTAATATATAGAACAAAAACTAAGGGGATAGTTCTTCAATGAAGCACATTCTCCATATGTTCATTGATCACCCCTATCAATTTCAAAAATGTCAACTCATCATCAATATCTAACTATATCCAATCAAGGAAATGAGATTCATCATGAATAAATCAACAGATCTGCGATATATAAAAGATGTTGAGAAACCATTCTAATCATACAGAAAGAACCAATTGATAATCCACCTCACTAATTTTCCCCACAACCTCAAAAGGCCTAATAAATCAATGTGTGAGATAACTCCCCATCCTAAACCACTACTTCCCACTTTGATGAAAATACTTTATGGTTATTTTTTACCTAACCTCAAAATATAAGGGTCCCTCCTTGTGATCGACATAATCCTTATGTCTATCTTACACTACTTCCATCCTCTGACAAACAACCTGAACCTTATTTGTCATTCACTTCACCACATTGGGAGTAAGAACTGATGAAACTAAAACCTTGTCCCAACATAATGAATAATGTCTTGGATTCCCATAAAAATCCTCAATTGTGGTCATATAGATACATGAGTGACTTATGTTGTTATAATAATGATAAACCAAAGGAAAATAATTTTCTAAAGATCTACCAATGTCTAAGAGGAAATCCTAAAATATTACCTATAGTTTTTAGATGGTCAACATCGTTTATTCATATTTTTGAGGGTGGAAAGTAGTACTAAAGAGTAACTAAGTTCCAAAATCCTAATACAATCCTCTAAAAACTCATGAGGTAAAACTAGAATCCTGATATGAGATAATATAAGTCATAACACCATGTATTTTCACAAACTTATCCATAGACATCTTCACTCACACATCTACAGTGCCAGACTCCTTGATCATTAGGATGTGAGCCTATTTCATCAGATGAATCACAACTACCTTGAAAGAATAACAAAATCTTTGATTTAAGGGTAACCCCATGACTAAGTCTATTTATATGTTATCCCATTTATACTTGGGACCATCCATGGTCTAGTAAAAATATCTATAAATATGGTGTTCTCCTTTGACCTACTAGTAAACCAGAAATTTATACACAAACTTTGCCACTACCTATTTCACCTCTTTCCACCAAAACTATTCCCTTGCACCATAGTAAATATAAGAAACCACTTGATATACTGAAATATTTTTTCTATGAAATTAAAAAATTAATCCATTTTGAAATACTATCTTAAAAAAATAGGCTATCTTGAAACAACATCCAGTTCTAACCACCCATTTGAAACATCACCATGGGAAACATGATCGTGCATCAGCATTACCATTGAATATCCCCCATGATACTCTTTCACCTCCAAAATTAGATAAGGCTATATTTTTATATGAAATATGTAAACTCAATCATCAACTACCCTATAATATATTTATAGGGTTATCAAATTTTCCTTCACCCTCCAAGAATCTATGAACTCCTAGAAAACATACATCCAAAAAATATAATCAGGGAATCAACCACTATATTCCCCTTTCCTTAGGTTTAGAAGTCCTAAAAATCATAAATGTGAATAAAATTTATCCAATTATATGGTTTTAGATTCATTTCATACTAATAAAAGATATAAATCATGATATTTCAATCTTTGATAGCTATAATGAGCTCTCCAATGATGTATTGTTTCCAAATATTCAGTGAAAACACAACCTCTACTAGATACAGATCATGGGTGAAATAGTTAAACTCATTAGGGTGTAACAAACTATATCTATAAGAGATCACCTCCATCTTCTACATCAAGACACACCACATTTCCATTTGGTAAGCGTTACAAAACACATCAAAGATCACCCATACCACTATAAACCAAATCACCATAACACTACTCAATTTCCACTTCAAGTATAAATATTATAACTAAAACTAATTATCCAAAAAAAACATTTTAGTCATTCATGGTCAAATATTACAATGGGTTCATGATTCATGATAAATCAGATACTAACCTCTTGTAAAATTCAGTAATACCAATGAAGCTATGAACCACTTCCACATTCTTCAGTGCTATACAAGAAACAATTGTCTCAACCTTCAATAGGTTCATGGACACACCCCACTAGGATACTAAATTCCAATGTAATTACACATCTTATTTCCAAAAAAAAATAACTTGTAAATCTTCTCAAAGAGTTGGTGGCATCGAAAAACCTGAAAGATAGCTCTAAGATGATCAACTTGCTCTGCCTCTAACTTTGAGTAGATCAGGTTTATTTCAGTGAAGATAACTATGTTATGGTCTGGGTTCTCATGTTACATGGATTTCACAATCCCAATGAACACATTTTGTTCATTCATGACACAAAATAATAAGACCATGTATTCTATGTTACTATACATGTACCTGAAGGGTGTTTTCATGATATCTCCCTCCCTCACCCTCAATTGGTGATACCCAAACTGTATATTGATCATATGAAACCAAATAGACCCTATAAAATGGTTTGAAAGATTATATATCCTTAATATAGGTTATAAATTGTTATTATCATCTAATTAATCCTCCAGTAGTCTATAAAATGCATCATATTATCAACCTACTTCTTGGAAAATAAGTCGAGATCACACTATGGTGACACACTAGTCCAGATGGGCCCCATCAGTATCATTAAATCTATTTGAATTATGATCTCCCAAAACATATAGTGTGTCCTCTAATATAGATCCATTTAATTAAAAGAATAATATGTTATAAATATATCTAGAATTTGATATCACTTTGAGGGGGGTACTATCCCTACCTCCTTGGGAAACATCATGAAACTACCTAATGTCATAGGGAACCTCTATCATCCGAGTGTCTAATTATTCTATATGAAACTCATCCATAAATGAAATAAGGGTCTCTACAGTTCTAATTCACACATGAAAAATCATCTCACCAATGAAAAATACAGTCTAGCCATCCACTTCTGAGAACACGAGTATCCTCCAAAAGAATATGATAAAAGTATACATGATCTAAAACTCTTTAATGCTAAGGATAACATTGTATGGATTCATAAGTAGTATGAATAGATCCCACCCAACAGATGTGGCCCAATCATCCTCATATAATACATATACTCATTAAGAAAGATGTCATGCCCTCTAAATAGAGTAGTTAACTCTAAGAGAATGAGAATCCACTCTATGTATAACCCTATAACATGAAATGAAGATGGTAAAACAAAAGAGTGTGAAGATCCTAAATCAAAAATTCAAAAAAAAGGCTATATAATATGATGAGCATACCCTGAACAATATATATCCCCTATGTTATTTTCTCATCTACTACATATAACTAACAATACATAGCCCATATTCCTCTCTACTGATGGACACATCCATTTCCATGCACTGGTCGAAGTACATAAACACAATGAAAATAATATTCTCAACCACTTCCTATACTATCTCATTTTTTATGAGAATAATAAAGATAACCCTACTATTAAAATGGCCTCACTAGCACATTTTATTTAGGATGAAATTTTACAAGATCACTTATATGATTCAATGTTTATAGACCCATAGGGAACTGATTATGATGATAGACAAGAACCCAAATGAAATAAACTAGACCCAATCCCCTAAGAAAAGCATAGGAACTAATACCTACAAAAGAATATAAATGAAGCTTCTCATTTTGAATCCCCATAGGTCGAAACCTCAAAGTCTCAAAAACATGAGATCTTACACTAAAAAATCTAATCCTCAAGGAACCTTATTGGATCCCCACCCATGGTAAATGTTATAGTGAGTCCATATGATCCATCACCAATTCCTTTATTTTTACTTCCAAATATGTTTGAAAATTAATAGGAGTAACTGTATACTATAGAGAATGATGGAGTTCCACTTCAAGACACCAGGTACTTGACACCTCATTAAGAAAAATATCATGGGTAAAACATAAAGGACTCTCAAACATGATCCCAAATACAACATATATAAACATTTCTACTAAATAGAGAGTTGATCCTCCCTTTTCACTACCGTTATGTTCGATGAGATGATCTTTTCTCAGTACTCCTATTGAAAGTTGACCTATGAATAATCTGCCTCCTTTCATTCTTCAAGATTTAGCATCAACCACTAATGCATAGATCCTCACATCTGACTGAATGCTTTGAATACACAATACTCAGTTAGGACAAGGATCAAATTAAATTCTACCTTGGCATCCTCTAACTAGATCTCTTTATCTAGGTCAGAAATGCTACCCATATACTTTCAAAAACTCTACCAATAAACGACATGAAACACCCACTATCACGCGTCATACTCCTCAACTGAGCTGATCCTTTGAATATCATCCAGATCATCAGGTAGAACCTCTACTGCATGAACCACATGAGGATGGCGATTATGATCCATAACTATTAGGGAAACATTTATTTACAAACCATAGTATTATTTATTTTTATTAAGATTAATTTAATCTTAATTTAATCTTTATAATATTACCTTATTAAATTAAGAACACTATAAATCATGATGAATGTAGCTCCCTGAGGTCTGTACACTACAAGAAGCATTGCCTCACATGGTCATTCGGTAAGCCATGATTCATTGCATCAGATCATTAGGGGCCATAAAATATCACGTCCTAGCCGGTATTCCCTTTCCTATGTTATAGAAAAAGATACACATGCATCATTTCTCTAACAACACAAATAATCCTCACAATTCCTAACATCAAATTCCACCCAATTTCCCCAACAAAACCTATCAAATCACTCTATCACGACCCTTATTATCCAATGTTACACCTACTGGGTAGAAAATAAAAGAAGATATATATTAATGACACTTGATTCTTTCCTCTAGTAGGCCCCATGTGGGGGATTATCACCAAGGGTACAATATTTTCACACATGGGAGGAATTACCCTCTATTTAATAGGATCGAGAGAGATGATATCAGTGATCAATCAACCTAATGAAATAAAATTAAAGAAAGAACACTGACCATCCCACGATTCATGGATAAATAAAAATACCAAGATAAAAGTATACAAATTAATACCCATATGAATTTATAAGGAAACAATACTGCAATAGCCCCAATGGTCCAAGATAGTATCTCCAACATGGTCCTTATATCATGCCTATAAACATAAAAATATATCATTTATACGTTGGGTGAGAATATTAGTATACTATGTAGGTTATAACCTAATGTATCTCACACACATGAGAAATATATCATAATAATACACCATTGTGCATAAAAATAAACTGACCTAACCAATGAAGGTTAACTAACCAATCCCATACATAACAAGGAATTCACATCAAACAATGAATCCATGTATAATAACATAATAAGAAGAATGGATATAAAAGGATACCCCTGACTACTTTCCCACTAGTTTTCTTCTCTCAAACCCCATGGGCGTATGTCCTAATGCTCTAATATCAATCACATAACAACCAATCCTAAAGACACATGGGCCATCACATTATATATCATCCAAAGACACATTGATCATCACATGAAATATCACCTGAATGGCCCGAAAGAATTAATTTTTATTTATTTTTGATAACCCCCTTTCAAGGGATGAGGGGGAACACTTACAAGGCCCGTAGGCTCAAGGATTACATAGACCATAGGTTTAGGAGATTACATGACCCAAATTTCATAGGGAATTCAACTAGACTATCTACACGGAACTTCCCCTCCACAACATCTACATCCTGATAGTATCTCTCAACTTTTTCATAACCGTCTGGCTAGGGTTCCCGTGCAAGCACATGCTGGTACCAATGGCATAGATATACCCTCTCATTCTGATAATCCATTTTGCTCTAATATGGTGAGTGCAGCTGCTCTGAATCCTCTTCTAGGGCTGATCATTTTTTATAGTGTGTTTGGGGCCTGAATTCATGTGTCCTGAAGGCCTTGGGGTGGCCCTAAGGCCTTAAGGTGGCCCGAATTCCTTGAGAATCAACTGGCCCGAAGGCCATGGGTGTCTTGAAAGCCTTTCAAAATCCGAGGACCAAACTGGTGGACCGAAGGCCCAGATGGATGAAGAGTTCTAGCTGATACAGTACCGAAAAGTGCCTGCTTCAGTACTACTATAGTTCCTGCTACAGTGCTACTAAATTAATGTTATAGTACCCCGAAATATTCCTCCACCTGGATTTGTTCTCGGGTCTCTTGAATGCACCTAGAGAGTCCTCACTGACTGGGCTAAGGCTCATGTGCTCAAATATCACCTAAAGTCACATATTCCATCTCATTGTGTCTCATCCGCTTCCATAACTAGATTATTAGAGTATCATGAACACGAGGTACATCAACTTCAGGACCTCATCTTACAATGAATGATACAAAATGTATCCATATCATCTCCTCATCAAGAAATCAGCACTAAATATTTTTTTTACTTTTGGCCATCGTATACTGAGAAAAACAAGCTCTCCTAGAAGAGAGTGTGAGAAGGGGGGAAGTCATCCATCCATTCTAACCAACATGATGTTGAAAAAAACACTCCCCCCAATATTTTTGTGTCATTACAGATGATTAATGCTGAATGGGTTCATATATAAAACAAAACAAAACATATTTTACCAATATTTTTAACACACACAAATTCACCCTAGGGGTTAACACGTGTGCACCATCCTAACCCACAACATCACCACAATGCCTCACAATCTCTACCAAATTCAATACCACCAAAAAATACATAACACCACATAATAAATCCATAATACATGATCTATATCCCACCTTTATTTTCACGTAAATCCAATTTCTATATTTCCATCACAGAAGAATTCTGTTTATTAACACCATTTATTTCACATTAAGAAGAAACCATTTTAAAGAAACATTCCATTTAAATTCAGTAGTTCATTAATTAATTTCATCATATTTAATTACATAATTAACAATTAAATTTAATTCCATTAATACTTGGGAAACTATCAAAATATATCACATAATATAGACCATCCTCCTAATGCCAAAAAACCACTCATAACCACCATTTCACAACCATATCCATCTTTTTATCACCAAATCCACTTACCAACCCCATATATAAACACATATATACCACACTCCATAAAAAAATCACTCCAACACCTCAGGATCACCCATAATATCCACATATCACATATTTATATAACTTATTTGTGATTTATCAAGGGGATTCTCATGACATTTCATGTTACTTTCATGTTTTTTTCACACATACCAAAATTTCAAGCTTTGACCAATTTATTAGATAAATAAAAGTGTTTATTCATTTATTTTGCGTGACATAAAATAATTATACAATCAATATTCCCATAACACATCAAATGTCAACAGAATACACAAAACCCAACAACCATGGTTTTTAGTGGCCATCATTAATGTGTAAACTAAAAACAAAATCATCAAAATCTATAAAACGTGTTGTTCAATATCCTTTCCATTAAATTTATAAGTAAACCAATTAATTGTATTTATTATTAAATTTTATACTATATTCCCAAATATAAACCATAGTAGGATCTTTCCTATATGTATATCTATAAGAGAGATAATGGATCCCCATACTTAAACAAAACATCCAAAACCTTTTCACATGGTTAGAAAAAGAGGGATAGAAACACCAATAACCTCAATGAAGGATAAAATCACGATCACCATAAAAACAACATCCCAAAACATCTTCTTACCAAAAGAACATTAAAATAGTAGGTTTCCCTTGTCATTAACCTACTAAACAAGAACAATAATGGAAAATAGAGAGAATAAATGAGTGGGGGACTCACCTAAACCAACAATAGATTGATCTCCCATGTTTTGGGTTGAAATACAATGAAAGGGGGACTAAAATAACTCCTGGGGAAGAACATGGGTTTCCTATGATATGAGAATATATTTAGGATAACGATGGTGTTTATGATTTTTATGGTTTTATAAGTGGTTATCAAAACCTAAGGCCGCAGTGTAACCCCCTTCTCCATGCCGTTGAACTTTGAAATGGGAGAGTGATGTTGTGAAATGGTAAGGACCATGCCATAGTGAGTCTGATCAAGTTGGCCTATGAGAATTGTGCTTATATCAACTCTAAAGGTTCAATAATATAGGATAAGGGACTGTGAAACTGAAAAAAGTTCCATGATAAATAACCCATTAACTATAACGTGGGTTAAGATTCATCCTAGATCCATCATTCAACTACCCAAGAATTGGCAGAAAACCACAATGCATAACCCCTTAAAATCAGACTATATCTATGGTATCGATTCCATTTTCATTCTAAAAATATTAGGATCACCAAAGATCCATCCAATCCTCTACTATGATAATGTAGGCCTCTACACATGGTAGTATCTCTCCTCACGGTGTAGTGTAAGGCTCCACACTACCAAAATTATTTGAGAATAATTTCATATCTATAACCCCCCTTAACTCTCCCAAATCATCTAAACTACCCTTATAAACCACCTCCAATAGATTTCCTAGACATCCACTAGAATTCTTATAAAGTAATAGGTAAAAAGGCTAAAACTATTACAGCCTGAAATAGCTCATAATGATGGGTAAGCCCAATATATATCTTCAAAGTATTGGTTAAGAATTTTGTCTTAAAAGGAGATAAATAAGAGAGATTAATGGGATGGTTACTCAAATTGATTTAACATTTCTTAAATTATATATGGGATATAATAAACATGAGTGGACACTAGTTATGAGTATAGTGATCCAAGATACATATTTTGTGCTAACTAAATTCGTAGGGGAGGTTATTGCAGGTTGCTGAATCAAAGTGAAATAACCACCTAAATAATGGGAATCCTTGGTTATCTAAATTATGTATGTGATAGAAGGGGGTAAAAAAATATCCTCCTCACCAACTGAAGGGATTGAATCTAGTAGTGGCATTATATTATTTATTTAATTCATCCTTGATTGCCTATAATAGTTTCATTGAATATAAAATAAATAAGTATAATATTGGAGCATAGAGGGCATGTCCAAGCTAGTATGGGTGTTAAAAACCATACTACAACAACCCACACGAAAATGATTTTTTTTAAAATGATTTTTTATAAACAAATACAGAAAATCATTGGAAAAAACCACAAAAATAACATAGAACTTATTTTCAAATAAAAGTTTCATTTTAATGTATGTACAATGATTTAATATGTAGATAGTATAATATATTAAATTAATAATTTAATAAAAAATTCTAAAAAATATTTAAATATAATAAAAATTATATTAAACATGTAAAATATTATTTTCATATTCCTCTAAGATGTTTTAACTTGTTTGAAGAATATGAGTTATTTTCATTAAAAATTTACACATTTTAACAAACCCATTTTAACAATAGTAGTATAATTAAATGTTGTAGATAATAAATAAATTAATGATATAACATAAGAACCACCTACGGGGTGTCATTATATTCTACAAGGATGATAAAATTTATAAATATATAAAAATACACAAACTAAGTATACTAAATAATGATTTCAATATTGATAAAGTATGAATTTAAAACCATAAGATGGTTTTGGTAGACTTTAATAAAATTATGAAAATATTGTGATTGAGAATGAATGTAGACTGGGTCGTAATCAATAAGATAAAATATTAAAATCTATTTTATTTAATTATTTGTTTATTTACTAAAGAAATAAATAAACCATGAATATTATTAGAGATATATATAGGGGAAACCTTTATCATGGTGCCCAATATTTTATTCAATGATTCCCCTATTTTTTGTGAACCACTGAGGTGGATTGTTAAATTAGAATACATATTACCTTCACTATTAAACTCCCTTATAACTCTACTATGACTCCTCTACTACAAAAATTCCTAAAATGTAATAGGTTGTAATTTTATGACTATTAAAGCTTGATATATCACATGATGACGGTTGACCCCAATATAGCTCTTCAATGAATTGGGAAACGATTTGGACAGCTAATGTGATAAATAATAGTGGTAATCGGGATAGTTACTTTTATGGAATTAGTTTGTATTCAATTATATATGATATTTATTAAACATGGGTGAAAATAGGTTATACATATTTTAAAAAAGGATATCTATTTTATACTTACTAAAGGGTTTTTATGATTTCTAAGTAATGATTTTTTTGAACATTTAAAGGTGAAAGATTTTCTTTCCAAAGAAATGTTTCAATGAATATTTCATGGTCTTCTAATTATTTCTAATGTTTTTAGAAGATTTTTTAGAGAATTATGATTATTTAATGGGGATATATTTTATTTAAGTGATGAAAGATTTATTTTTTAAAAGTTAATCATTATCATGGGTTTCCATGTTTTTCACTAGACATATGGGATTATTTTATTTTTTGGTTCCTTACAAAAAATTATTTTACTCATACCACATTTTAAAATGATTTTCATGAGATTTATGGATGTGTAAGAAATATATAAAGTTCAATATTTCTATAATGGTAGACTATATTAAATGTTGCATAAGTAGTTTGAATGAAATGGTAGTTTAAATTAAAGAAACCTATTTTTTATGAAAAAGTTACATTTTATTTCAGTGTAAACTATATAATGTAAAGTTATTCATTGTTATATAAAATTGTAATCATAAAATATCGTAAAATTTCAAGAATGTATAACTATTTTTATAAATAATTTCATTATGGGTTACTTAATATGGGGTGTTAAAATATATCATGTTAAAATAAATTATAATTAACCTACAAGAAAAGTTGAATAAACATAGAATGTTACAATCCACTTCCACAAAACCTCCCTCTGTAATTGTTTTATCCAATTATCCAGTACTCATCCACAATAATGAATAATATATGAAATATAAAAGAGATATCAGAATAAAGAAGATAATGAAGAAATTGAATAACTAAAAAATATTTAGAATTACATAAACATAGAAAATTTAATAAAAATAGATATAAATATATGGATAAAAATTTGAATGCCAACTACAACAATGGTTCTAGGCTGAAGGCTTTTAGAACTCCTAGAGGATAACCCCCCTTCATTTAAGTCACCATTTTACTAGAATCTTCCCTTTAATTCTATCCATGATAGGTTAAAAAGCATTGACTATGAATATACAAGTAATCCTAGAAATAAATAAAACTATTTTTTATTTTTTATTTTTTGGGATCCAAGTTCATCGTAGAATTATAAAAATTTATAATTTTTCAATCCAAAAAAGTTATAGTTTTTTATAACTACATTATTTTTCTATATATAAAATTGTTTTATATAAAAGTTAAATAAATTTATTTTTGAAAATAAAATTAATAAAATTGATATCATATTCGAATTATTATTTTAAACAATATATTAAGATAGTTTTTTGGATTTTTCAAAAAAAAATATTTTGGGTTTAATAGTGAAAAATACATATTTAAAAAATAATGTAATTTTTATGATATTTTCATAATGTAAGAATGTTTTATATATTATGAAAAGAATTTATGTAACCATATATATATATATGAAGTAATATATATAATTTGAAATTAAAATTTTGAACAAAGAATCCTATGTTCGGAATTTCTTAAATTTTATTTATGTTTTTAATTAAATAAATTTTGTGTCCTCTCTTATAATAAAGTATTCCGAATATTATTTTAGGTTTTGGTATGGTTCTAATTTCAAATTAGTATCATTTTTTATAAATAATCTAATTAATTGTATTCTAAGGAATATTATACATAATTTTGGTATAAAATCATTTTTCTACAAAATGACATTTTCTAAAAACTCTTATTAATTGTATTTTGGAAACTTATTTCAAGAGTAAAATTTTCAAAATATGGAAATTGATTCTCAGAAAATGGATTCCATGTTTTCAATAATATTTTTCAAATTTATTATTGATTTAAATTTCATTTTTTTTCATAATTAATTATTACCATTGTAAAAAAATAACCACAGTAACGGTTAAAATGTCTAAATTGTAGGTGTTGGGCGCAGCGGAAGCGTGTTGGTGGGTTATCCCAACTTTAATTTTAACGTTAAACAACGTTCAATCCGAGATCCGTCACGATATAAAACACCAATTCTTCGGAATAGAACGATGAACGAAAAGAAAAGAAGAGCCCCAGAACCCTTGAGGAGGATCATCATATGTTGATTATAATTAATTTAATTAATGCATAAGAATTAACTCATTGGAATTCGTTATTTTTTGATGTGTTTGGTCACGATTCGGTGATCCGCCATTACGTTGTAGAATCCAAGTGTTGGATTCCTCTAGCGGTGATCCACATGTGTGTCACGTATCTCCGGACGTCGCCGAAGGGATCTCCGGGTGCTAGCACTGAAGAACCTTCGCTTGTGATGTCTGCCTTCGACCGCCTTGATCCGGTGGAGGATCTTGCTCACGTAAATTGAGGGAGTTCTTGGTGGAAAGGGAATTCTCTCTTAGCATGAGAGTATTTCCAAATTCCTTGTGCACAAAAATGGCTCTTTAAAATGTTGTGGTTGCAAGGATATTTATAATCAGTTTTGAGGTTAATAGAGTTATGACAATAAATAAACGTGTTACACATTTTATTTATGTCATTAACAATTATTGAAAACCCCCATGTAGAATTATTAATTCCTTCACATGCGCCCACGCTGATTATAATAAATATCATTTAATAAAACAATATTAAATCCTCAAAATCCCAACTGGAAAAACTACACGGCGTGTAATAATTAATTCAAGGCGTGTACTTGTTTTCCATAAAACTACATGGTATGTATATTTAATATACATGGCATGTATATTTAATATACACGGCGTGTACTTTTATTTTCCATTTTCCCCACCACATTTATTAGACCTTGAGTAGTGACTATTTATTTCTTAAATAAATGTAACTGCATTACTCACTAATAAATATATTATTTCATCTACAATATATTCTCTCAGATAACTAGTGTCAAAATAAGTGTGATCAGACATCCTTAAATAATTATTAAACCATAGTCGGGAATAATATTTATTTAACTTGTTTAATTAATATTTAACTGAGATACATGGACACACTTAGTGTGTGACCCTCTAGGCCTCTTTATCAGGGGTATTAGGTTGAGCCTGCCTAAAGTCCAAGGTTAGCGTCTTGCAACACACCAAGGAACACATAGAGAAAAAAGTTAACGCTGCAATGACGTGTCACCTCCTACGAATGCTTACCGTGTAATATAATTCCTTTGTCTCAATATCTCCAATCAAGCGGGTTGCATGCTAGTGCCATCAACCCATGTCCTTGAATTTTCTTTCTTTGAATTCTCAGAATTGAACTTTTCCATACCTTACCATGCCCATGGATTTATTTAGGCTATATCAATTCCATCAAAGGGCCTGAGATATCTACATCCGTTATGGAACGGAAGGGACAAATGCTTTCTCGCATTATCTATTAATGCGGTATTACTAGTGACGCACCCAACATATCCTACCTCGCTGCGAAGAGTGTGCCATCACAGTTTTCGTCAATACATCTAAGTGCGTGATTTGTAATACCCATTAATAATAATCTTAAAGTCTAAGGACCAATACACACGTCCGCAGATAGGAACATCCAATGACACTATGAAATGTGGATTACCTACTGGCAGGTCTCATTCTCATAATATCCTCCTAGATATTACCAATGGAGCACACCATGAGAAGGTGCCTCAATGTTTTATGAGTCCTCACCACTAAGGACCTATATTATTTGTATCCCTCAAATAATATCATCTAGCCATATAACATACATTCAAGAATAGTGTTATGGCACTTCCGGGATCTCATCATACCAGGGATCCACTACGACCCTTTAATGCAACAGCTATCCTTAGGACATTATCACATGAAATGTCATGTAGAAGAACAATCAAGATGTTATAAGGCTTTTATTTAAGGAATAATGTAAAAATTAGTTGGTTCTAGACCACCAACTCCCACAGACTCCCACTTGGACTAGATCCAACTACTAACAACCTTTAACTCGCCAGCTCTCACATGATATTCATGCTTCTGCTAAGATTGGTCTTCAGTCATGGGGTCTACCACGTTCTCTTCCATGGACACTCTGATCACTCCAACTTCACCCCTTTGATAGAAATCCTTCAAGAGGTGATACTTCCGGAGTATGTGCTTTGTCCGTTGATGTAACCTTGGTTCTTTTCCAAGAGCCATCAATGTAGTATTATCACAATACAATGTAATGGGATATTTACTGCTAGGCACCACATTAAGGTCCTGGACAAAGTACCGAATCCAGATGGATTCTTTGGATGCATCAGAAGCTGCTATATACTCGGACTCCACTGTAGAATCGGTGACAACTAGCTGCTTTGAACTCTTCCAGCTCACAGCTCCTCCATTGAGACAAAAAACATATCCAGATTGCGACTTCATATCATTCTGATATGTTTGAAAACCAGCATCATCATACCCTCTGATGACAAGCTCCTCATCTCCAACATACACCAGGAACATATCCTTATTTATTCCCAGATACTTAAGGATAGTCTTAACTGCAGTCCAATGTTGTTCTCCTGGATCTGCTTGATATTTACCTACCATGCTAAGTGCATAGGCAACATCAAGCCTGGTACATGACATGGCATACGTGATGGATCCTATAAATGAAGCGTATGGGATATTACTCATCCTATCTTTCTCCTATTGTTTCTGGGGACACATTTTCGTAGAAAGAAGTAAGTCATGTGACACTGGAACCAATCCCCTCTAGGATTTTTTCATACTAAATCTCTTTAGTATCTGGTCAATATATGTACCTTGACATAGTCCAAGTAGCCTCTTGGATCGGTCACGAATGATCTTGATCCCTAGAATGTGGGCTGCTTCTCCTAAGTCCTTCAGTCAATCAGTCCTTAAATGACTGTATGGATGGTACATTGTTTCCAATAAGCAATATGTCATCAAAATATACCACTAGGATGACGACCGCATTCCCATTAAACCGCTTATAAACATATAGATCACATTCGTTCTTAATGAAACTTAATTTTTTTATGGCTTCATCAAATCAAATGTTCCAATACCTGGATTCTTGATTCAATCCATAAATGGATTTCTGCAACTTGCAAACCCGTTTGGCATCACCTGGTGTCACAAACCCTTCTGGTTTTTTCATATAGACATCTTCCTAAAGGTTCCCATTAAGGAATGTTGTTTTTACATCCATCTACCAAATATCATAATCATGGTAAGATGCTATGTCATGTATGATTCTTATGGATTTAAACATGGAAACTCGCGAGAAGGTTTCATCATAGTCAATTCCTTGAAACTGTATGATTCCTTTAGCTACTAGCCTTGCTTTATAGGTGCTAACTTGAACTTCCATGTCCAGCTTTCTTTTGAATACCCATTTTCATCCAACAGGATTTACATCAACTGGCTCATCGACCAAAACCCAAACTTGGTTCTGATACATGGAATCCATCCCATAATTCATAGCGTCTAGCCATCTTTCTACTTCTGAGCTTTCTACTGCTTCCTTGTAAGAGGGAGGTTCATCATTGTCCAACAATAATGATTCACCATCCTCGGTGACTAGGAAACCAAATCTCTCTAGTTCCCTTACCTCTCTTGAGATCCTACGTAGTACTTGTGTTTCTGGATCCTCTTCCATGGGGACCTGTGGAACTTGTTCCTATACCAACTCCTGTGTATCTTGATCATCAACTTTGTCGAATTCAATCTTGCTCCCACTATCCTTCTTGAGGATGTACCTCTCTCAATAAAGATGGCTTGTTTGGCGACAATCACTTTCTTGTCTTGAGGGTTATATAGGTAATATCCTTTCGCTTCCCTGGGATATCCTATAAAGATACACTTTGTTCCCTGGGGTGCTAGTTTGTTGCCTGAGAAGTCCTTAACAAACGCCTCGCATCCCCATACAGGTGTGTGGGACAAATTGGGTTTCCTTCCTTTCCATAACTCGGATGGAATTCCATTTTCTGCCTTAGTTGGTACTCAGTTTAATGTGTATCCTGCAGTTTGTATTGCTATCCCCAAAATGATAATGGAAGATCCCCATGACTCATCATCGACCTCAACATGTCCAAAAAGGTGCAGTTCCTCCTTTGACTAGCACCATTCCACTATGGTGTATAAGGAGGAGTGAGCTGAGATAGAATCCCAGACTCCCGTAGAAGATCGATGAACTCTTGGTTCAGATATTCTCCACCTTGATCTAATCGAAGCTTCTTTATCTTCTTACCAAGATAATTATCTACTTCATTATTGAATTCATTAAATTTATCTAAGGACTCTGACTTATACCTCATTAATTATACATAGCCATATCTACTCAAATCATCAGTAAAAGTAATGAAGTAAGAATACCCACCTCTAGCTTCTACTGGAAATGGTCCACACACATCTGTGTGTACCAATCCTAGAAGCTCTGTGGCCCTTTCACCTTGTCCACCAAAATGTGGCTTGGTCATTTTTCCTTGTAAACAAGCCTGACATCTATCAAGTGGTTTTAGCTCAGTAGAGTCTAAATATCCATCTTGGCAGAGCTTTGTCAAACACTTCCCATTCACATGACCAAGGCAGTGATGCCATAACTGGGTGATGTTTGAGTCATGTGAGTTTGTTTCGTTATTGATTTCCAACACTGGGATTTCATAATTCAATACATACAAACCATTATTTAAATATGCCATACCATAACATACGTTGTTCTTATAAAAGAGGCAAACCTTATTTCCAAATTTCAAAACAAATCCATCCATATCCAAACAAGATACAAAAATTATGTTCTTGGTAACACTAGGAACATAATAAAAGTTATGTAAAACCAAAATCATCACAGTCGGTAGTGAGAGGTGGTAGTCGCCAATAGCCAACGCAGCTAGCCTTGCGCCATTGGATGCTCGAAGATCCACCTCTCCTCTGGAGATCATTCTAAATCTACTTGGTTCCTACATTTGAATACAGATGTGAGCCCCACAAGCTGTATATAATACCCAATCTGTAGAAATAGAAAGATTACACTCGATTACAAACGCACCTTTAGCGTCCCTATGATTTTGGGTGCAGTTACTCTTCCACTGGCCCTACTTACCACATGAAAAACACACTGCTTCCCATTCCTTGCCCTGCCTCTGGATCTTCCGCTTCTTGGAGGGACGGTTCTCGGGGGCTTCAGACCGTTTATAAGTCTTTGGCCCCTTGGCCTTGTCATTCTTTTTCTTGTTCACCATAAGGACCACGGGTTTGTCACGCCCCATGTCCTTATCTACCTGAAGAATCACGGTCTGAAGATTCGATAGACTCTTCTCATTCCCGCTCATGTTATAGTTGACAATAAAGCTGGAGAAGGTCTTGGGCAGTGATTATCGGATGAGATCTATACGCAACTCATCCGGGAATTTAATCCCTAAGATGTCCAAGCGTTCAATGTATCCAATAAGCTTGACTACATGAGGCCCATCTGGCACAGACTATCCAAGATTCATGGTAAACAAAGCATTTTAGATCTCATACCTCTCCTGTCTCACCTTCTCTTGGTAGAGATCTTTAAGGTGAGACATCATTCTATACGCGTCCATGTTTTCATGTTGCTTCAAGAGCTTATTAGACATGGACGATAGCATGAAACACTGGACATCTGTTTCATCATCCATTTGTTTCATGTAGAGAGATAATTCCTCATCACTAGCCTCTTTCCCAGGCGCAACTGGAATAGGCTCTTCCAGCACATGTAATTTCCTTTCGTGGCAAAGGACGATGCGTAAACGCCTCTGCCACTCTTGGAAATTGGTGTTGGTGAAAAGGATTTCTTTTTCGATTATGGTGTGCAATGATATGTTTGAAGTCATTTTATTGCCGTTTCTACAAATTAATATGATCAAAGGTTTAGTACTTTATTATAAAAATTGAGACAAATAAATAAATTAATACTTATTAGTCTCCCACTATTTTATCGAAATCCAATAGCCCTCACCATTGACTTTGGAATATTCTGTTGCGTGAATATTCTAGTGGAAAGGATCCATATTGCCCTCCGCATTACCCCAACTAGGGTTTGTCAAGCAACATGAAGGGTTTTAAGTAGGCATTCCAAATTCCAACTGCATTAACTCGCAGCTCCTTGATCCGCTGAGTGGACTCCCCAATCCTGAAATCCTTTTTGGATTTCCTTAAACTTTGCCCCTTGGTCACACCAAGTCCTGCTATGGTAGTCAACCCTTGATGCGAACCATGTCAAGTCAACCCAAAACCTTGAATTAGAATTCCCCGATAATTGAAATCACCCCAACTAGGGTTGGTCAAGAACATTGAACTATGGTTTGATTCTAACCAAGATTATGGAAGGCTATGCTGACTTAATATTTATTTTGAGGGATTTTATCCTTATACGTAAATTTCCATTTTATTATCTTTGATTACATGCTTGTTAATATTAAGTGGTATATACATAAGTGATTAACCATGTCTAAGATAATATTTACATATAAGCCATTTTTATTTTAGTTCCATCTTGCATGCTCATTTAATTCATTAATTGTGTGATCGTGACAACACACCACAATAAATAATCCGTGAAACTGACAGAAATAAAATAAAATATATTATCATGAGCTTTTATATTGGTTAGTTTATCTAGTTGTTGATAATCTTACCCAAGACCTAGGGGAGAAACACCTTGAACCTTTCGGGTTCGTGTTTACAGCTTTCCACCTGTCCACCTTTGTATCTCCTTAGAATGGTTTCACCTTGGCTCCTGACTTGAGCCTCCTCCACTAGATTGGGAGCTCGATCCATTACATATGCATTTATCTCACACGCAAGTGAGGGGTAAAAGGGGCTTTTACATAAAATAATCCTTGGGCGCGTAGGCCCTATATATTAATGAGGAGATGGCTCACAGGCCAGCAAATTTAATTTAAATAAATAAATTAAAAGAAACAATTCACATACAATGGTCTCGGTCTAGCTCATGATCAACCATACATGCCACGATATTTACGCATAAATAAAACTAGAATTCAATTCTTTAATCATTCTTGTTTAAGATAAATCACGCTCGAATCAATTAATTATCTTAAATTAATCAATCCTTTTATCTTAAATCCCTTTTCTGAATTTCCTTGAGATTCTCATCCATCATAATATTAAACAAATAAATTCATTTAAAATTATCCTTGTACGTAACTTGTACCTTGGAGGAAACCCGGTGAATTCCCATTTATTACGCAGATGTTAAATTAAACACACATATATATATAACACCTATCACGTGTTGTGACTCATCTTTACGCCTACACCATAGTACACGTCTGAAGGGGTTGTATAATATACTAATTAATTTTAATAAATCTGCGTAATTTGGGTGAGTACACGGTGTGTAGTTCCGACTACATGGCGTGTACTTTTCTTCACCGTCCATCTGAAGTACACGCCCGAGGATAGGGCGTGTTAATGTACTTCAGAAATTTTCAGAGTACACGGCGTGTAAAGTGGGACACACCCCGTGTAGATTCCGTGTTACACAGTTTCCAGCCGGGCATGCCATGTACGGAGTACACGACCCAACACTGACCCGAAGGGACTACACGCCGTGTTCATTGGACCACACGGCGTGTATTCCGAAAACCGTGTGCCACCTGTTTCTGGTCAACACAAGGTGTCTTAAATTCTTAGAAAGAATCCAATACACGGCCTGATTTGGTAGATCAGTCAATGCATTGAACCTAGACTACACGGCATGTACTTCCTAATACACATCGCGTATTCTGGTGTTATACGGCTAGAAACGTTTGGCTCCTCCGGATGAGTTCCTCTATATTATTTTAATCAAAATTAAAAGAAAAAATTCTTTCTGTGAGGTGAAAGAGAAATGAGGGGGGAGGAATAGATCTCAATATTTAGATTTCCAGAATGATTTAACATGAATTGAAATAACTAAATTATTAAATCGTAAATTACCAACAAAAAACTAAATAATTATAATAAGTGATATGACCCCTCTAATACCACTTGTAGGTTCCGAGCGCAGCAGAAGCGTGTTGGTGGGTTTGCACAACATTAATTTTAACGTTAAGCAACGTTCAATCCGAGATCCGTCGCGATATAAAACTCCAAATCTTCGAAATAGAACGATGAACAAAAAGAAAAGAATAGTCCTGGAACCCTTGAGCAGGATCATCATATGTTGATTATAATTAATTTAATTAATGCATAAGAGTTACCTCATTGGAATTCTATCTTCATTGATGTTTTCGATCACGATTTGGTGATCCGTCGTTGGGTCGTATAATCCAAGTGTAGAATTATTCTAGCGCTGATTCTCACGTGTGTCATGTATCTCCGGACGTCACCGAAGGGATCTCCGGGTGCTAGCGCGGAGGAACTTTCACTTGCAATGTTCGCCTTCGACCGCCTTGATCCGGTGGAGGATCTTTCTCTCGTAACTTCAGGGCATTCTTGGTGGAATGGGAATTCTCTCTTGGATTGAGAGTATTTCCAAATCAGTTGTGCACAACAATGGCTCTTTAAAATGATGGGGTTCCGAGGATATTTATAATTGGGTTTGAGGTTAATAGATTTATGGCAATAAATAAACGCGTTTTTCATTTTATTTATTTCATTAACACTTATTGAAGACCCCCATGTCGAATAATTAATTCCATGACATTCACCCATGCTGATTATAATAAATATCATTTAATAAAACAATTTTAAATCCTCAAAATCTCTACTGGAAAAAGTACATGGCGTGTAATAATTAATACACTGCGTGTACTTGTTTTCCATAAAACTACACTGCGTGTATAATTAATATACACGGTGTGTACTTTTATTTTCCATTTTTCTCCACCACAATTATTTGACCTTGAGTAATGACTATTTATTTCATAAATAAATGTAACTTAATTACTTGCTAATAAATATATTATTTCGTCCACAATATATTCTCTCGAATAACTTGTGTCAAAATAAATGTGATCATACATCCTTAAATAATTATTAAACCACAGTCAGGAATAATATTTATTTAAATTGTTAAATTAATATTTAACTGAGATACATAGGCACACTTAGTGTGTGACCCTTTAGGCCTCGTTCTCAGTGGCATTAGGCTGAGCCTGCCTAAAGTCCAAGGTTAGCGTCTAGCAACACGCCAAAGCACCCATAGAGAAAGAAGTTAATGCCGCAATATCGTGTCACCTCCTACGAACGCTTACCATGTAATATAATCTCTTTGTCTTGATATCTCCAATGAAGTGGGTTGCTTGCTAGGGCCATCAACCCATGTGCTTGATTATTCTTTCTCTGACTTCCCGGAATTGAACTTTCCCATACCTTACCATGGGCATGGATTTATTTATTCTATATCAATTCCATCAAAGGGCCAAAGATATCTACATCCATTATGGAACGGAAAGGACAAATCCTTTCTCCCATTATCTATTAATGAGGTATTACTCGTGACACACCCAACATATCCTACCTCGCTGCAAATAGTGCGTCGTCACAGTTTTTGTCAATACATCTAAGTGCGCGAGTTGTAATACACATTAATAATAATCTTAATGTCTACATACCAATACACACATCCGCAGATAGGATCATCTAATGACACTATGAAATGTGGATGTATTAATGGCGGGTCTCGTTCTCATAATATCCTCCTAGATATTACCAAGGGCGCACACCATGAGAAGGTGCCTCAATGTTTTATGAGTCCTCACCCATAATGACCTGTATTATTTATGCCCCCCCATATAATATCATCCGGAAATAGAACATACATTCAAGAACAATGTTATGGAACTTTCGAGTTCTCATCATAGCAGGGATCTGCTACGACCCTTTAATGCAAAACATGTCCTTAGTACATTATCACATGACATGTCATGAAGAAGAACAATCAAGATGTGATAAGGCTTTTATTTAATGAATAAAGTACAAAGTAGTTGGTTCTAGACCACCAACTCCAACAGACTCCCACTTGGACTAGAGCCAACTGCTAACAACCTTTAACCCGCAAGCTCTCACATGATATTCATGCTTCTGCTGATATAGGCCTTTAGTCATGGGGTCTGCTACGTTCTATTCTGTGGACACTCTGCTCACTGCAACTTCACCCCTTTGATAGAAATCCCTCAAGAGGTGATACTTCTGGAGTATATGCTTTTTCTGTTGAAGTGACCTTGGTTCTTTTGCAAGAGCCACCGCTGCAGTATTATCACAATACAATGTAATGGGATCTTTACTACTAGGCACCACATCAATCTCCTGGACAATGTTCCGAATCCAGACGGATTCTTTGGCTACAACAGAAGCCGCTATATACTCGGACTCCACTATAGAATCGGTGACAACTGGCTACTTTGAACTCTTCCAGCTCACAGCTCCTCCATTAAGACAGAAAACATATCTAGATTGCGACTTCAGATCATTTTGATCTCTTTAAAAACCAGCATCATCATACCCTCTAATGACAAGCTCCTCGTATCCTCCATACACCAGTAACAGATCCTTATTTCTTCTCAGATACTTAATGATAGTATTAATAGCAGTCCAATGCTATTCTCCTGGATCTACTTGATATTTGCCTACCATTCTCAGTGCATAGGCAACATCAAGCCTGGTACATAACATGGAATACATGATGGATCCTATAGCCGAAGCGTATGGGATCTTACTCATCCTATCTTTCTCCTGTTGTGTTTAGGGACACATTTTCTTAGAAATTTGTAAGCCATGTGACACTGGAACCAATACACTTTTGGATTTTTCCATACTAAATCTCTTTATTATCTGGTCAATGTATGTACCCTGACCTAGTCCATGCAGCCTCTTGGATCTGTCATGAATGATCTTGATCCCTATAATGTAGGCTGCTTCTCCTAAGTCCTTCATGGAGAAACACTTGTTCAACCAGTCCTTAACTGACTATAAGGCTGGTACATCATTTCCAATAAGCAATATGTCATCATCATATACCACTATGATGATGACCGCATTCCCATTAAACCGCTTATAAACACATGGCTCACATTCGTTCTTAATGAAACCAAATTCCATTATGGATTCATCAAATCGAATGTACCATGACCAGGATGCTTTATTCAATCCTTCAATAGATTTCTGCAACTTGTAAACCCATTTGGAATCACCTTGTGTCACAAACCCTTCTGGTTGTGTCATATAGACATCTCCCTGAAGGTTCCTGTTAAGGAATGCTATTTTGACATCCATCTGCCAAATCTCGTAGTCATGGTAAGCTGCTATGGCAAGTATGATTCTTATGGATTCAAACATGGAAACTGGCGAGAAGGTTTCATCATAGTCAGTACCTTGACATTGTCTGAATCCTTTAGCTACTAGCCTTGCTTTATAGGTGCTAACTTGACCATCCATGTCCAGCTTTCTTTTGAATACCCATTTGCATCCAACAGGCTATACATCAACTGGCTCATCGACCATAACCCAAACATGGTTCTGATACATGGAATCCATCTCAGAATTCATAGCTTCTGTCCATCTTGTAGCTTCTGATCTTTTTACTGCTTCCTTGTAGGAGAAAGGTTCATCATTGTCCAACAATAATTATTCACCATCCTCGGTGACTAGGAAACCAAATCTCTCTAGTTCCCTTACCTCTATTGAGCTCATACGCAGTACTTGTGTTTCTGGAACCTCTTCCACGGTGACCTGTGGAACTTGTTCCTGTCCCAACTCTTATGTATCTTGAGCATCAACATCGTCGAAGTCAATCTTGCTCCAACTATCCTTCTTGATGATGTGCTCCCTCTCAAGAAAGACAGCTTGTCTGGCGACAATCACTTTATTGTCATGAGTGTTATATAGGTAATATCCTTTCGTTTCCTTGGCAAATCCTATAAAGATACACTTCATGCCCCGGGGTGATAGTTTTTTGCCTGTGAAGGCCTTAACAAATGCCTCGCATCCCCATACACGTGTGTGGGACAATGTGGGTTTCCTTCCATTCCATAACTCGGATGGAATTCCATTTTCCGCCTTAGTTGGTACTCAGTTTAATGTGTATGCTGCAGTTTGTAATGCATATCCCCAAAAGGATAATGGAAGATCTGCATGACTCATCATCGACCTCACCATGTCCAACAAGGCGAGGTTCCTCCTTTCATTAACACTATTCCACTATGGTGTATAAAGAGGAGTGAGCTGAGAATGAATCCCAGACTCTCGTAGAAGATCGATGAACTCTTTGTTCAGATATTCTCCACCTCGATCTGATAGAAGCTTCTTTATATTCTTACCAAGATGATTCTCTACTTCATTCATGAATTCCATAAATTTCTCTAAGGACTATGACTTATACCTCATTAATTAGGCATAGCCATATCTACTCAAATCATCAATAAAAGTAATGAAGTAAGAATATCCACCTCTAGCTTCTACTGGAAATGGTCCACACACATCCATAGGTACAAATCCTAGAAGCTCTGTGGCCCTTTCACCTTTTCCACTAAAAGGTGGAATGGTCATTTTTTGTTGTAAACGAGCGTGACATCTATCAAGTGTTTTTAGCTCATTAGAGTCTAAATCGACATATTGGCAGAGCATTGTCAAACGCTTCTCGTTCACATGACTAAGGCAATGATGCCTTAAATGAGTGACGTATGAGTCATGTGAGTTTGTTTCGTTATCGATTTCCAACACTTGGTTTTCGAAATTCAATACATACAAACCATTATTTAAATGATCCATACCATAACATACATTGTTCTTATAAAAGAGACAACACTTATTTCCAAATTTGAAAACACATCCATCCATATCCAAAGAAGATAAAGAAATTATGTTCATGGTAACACTAGGCACATAATAACAGTTACGTAAAACCAAAATCATCCCAGTCGGCAATGAGAGGTGGTAGTCACCAATAGCCAACGCAGCCAGCCTTGTGCCATTGGCAGCTCAAAGATCCACCTCTCCTCTGGAGATCTTTCTAAATCTACTTGGTTCCTGAATTTGAATATAGATGTGAGCCCCACAAGTTGTATCTAATACCAAATGTGTAGAAATATAATGATTGCACTCAATAAAAAACACACATTTAGTGTCCCCACGCTTATAGGTGGAGTTCCTCTTCCGGTGGCCCTGCTTGCCACATGAAAAACACACTGCTTCTTGTTCCTTGCCCAACCTCTAGATCTTCTCCTTCTTAGAGGGACGGTGATCGGGGGCTTCAGACCGTTTATAAGTCTTTGGACCATTTTCCTTGTCCTTCCTTTTCTTGTTCACCATATGGACTGCAGGTTTTTCATGCCCCATGTCCTTATCTACCTGGAGAATCAAGGTCAGAAGCTCCGATAGACTCTTCTCATTTCCGGTCATGTTATAGTTGACAATAAAGCTGGAGAAGGTCTTGGGCAGTGATTATAGGATGAGATCTGTACGCAACCTATCTGAGAATTTAATCCCCAAGATGTCAAAGCATTCAATGTAGCCAATAAGCTTGACTACATGAGGCCCAACAGGGGGAGACTCTCTAAGATTCGTGGTAAACAAAGCATTGTAGATCTCAAACCTCTCCTGTCTCGCCTTCTCTTGGTAGATATCTTTTAGGTGAGACATCATGCTATACGATTCCATGTGTTCATGTTTCTTCAAGAGCCCATTAGACATGCCCAATAGCCTGAAACACTGGACATATGTGGCATCTTCCAAGTGTTTCATGTAGAGAGATAATTCCTCATCACTAGCCTTTTTCCCAAGCGCAACTGGAATAAGATCTTCCAGCACATATAATTTCCTTTCATGGTGAACGACGACGTGTAAACACCTCTGCCAATATTAGAAATTGGTTCCGGTGAGAAGGTTTTCTTTTTTGAGTATGGTGCGTAGTGATATGTTTGAAGTAATTTTCTTTCCATTTCTACAAATTAAGATGAGAAAAGGTTTAGAACTTTATTATAAAAATTGAGAAAAATAAATAAATTAATACTTATTAGTCTCCCACTATTTTATCGAAATCCAATAGCCCTCACCATTGACTTAGGAATATTCTGTTGCGTGAATATTCTAGTGGCAAGGATCCATATTGCCTTCCGCATTACCCAAACTAGGGTTGTTCAAGAAACTTGAATGGTTTTAGGTAGACATTCCAAATTCCAACTGCATTAACTTGCAGCTCTTTGATCCGCTGAGTGGACTCCCCAATCCTGAATTTTTTTTGGATTTCCTCAACCATTGCCTCTTGGTAACACCAAGTCCTACTGTGGAAGTCAACCCTTGATGCGAACCAAGTCAAGTCAACCAAAAACCTTGAATCAGAATTCCTCGCTAATTGAAATCACCCCAACTTGGGTTGGTCAAGCACTTTGAAATAAGGTTCGATTCTAACCAAGATTATCGAAGGCTATGCTGACTTAATATTTATTTTGAGGGATTTTATCCTTATACGTAAATTACCATTTTATTATCTTTGATTACATGATTTTTAATATTAAGTGGGATATACTTAAGTGATTAACCATGTCTAAGATAATATTTATGTATAAGCCGGTTTTATTTTAGTTCCATCTTGCATAATCGTTTAATTCTTTAATTGTGTGATCGTGACAACACACCACAATAAATAAACCATGAAACTAACAAAAATAAAATAAATGGTATGATCATGAGTTTTTATATTGCTTAGATTACCTAGCGGTTGATAAACTAACCCAAGACATAGGGGAGAAACATGTTGAACCATTTGGTTTCATGTTTACATCTTTCCACCTATCCACCTTTGTATCTCCTTGGATTGGTTTCACCTTGGCTCCTGACTTGAGCCGCCTCCACTAGCTTGGGAGCTCCATCCATTACATATGCATTTATCTCACATGCAGGTGAGCGGTAAAAGGGTTTTTTAAATAAAAGAATCCTTGGGCGCGCAGGCCCTACATATTAACGAGGAGATGGCTCGCAGACCAACAAATTTAATTTAAATAAATAAATTAAAAGAAACCATTCACATAAAAAGGTCTCTATCTAGCTCATGATCATCCATACATGAAACAATATTTACACATAAATAAAACTAGCATTCAATTATTTAATCGTTCTTGTTTAAGATAAATCACGATTGAAATCATTTAATAATCTTTAATTAATCAATCTTTTTATCTTAAATCCCTTTTCTGAATTTCCTTGAGATTATCATCCGTCATAATTTTAAACAAATAAATTCATTTAAAATTATCCTTGTACGTAACTTGTACCCTGGAGGCAACCTAGTGAATTCCCATTTATTATACAGATGTTAAATTAAACACATATATATATATAACACCTATCACATGTTGTGCCTCAGCTTTACGCCTGCACCATGGTACACGTCTCAAGGGGTTATATAATATAATAATAAATTTTAATAAATCTTTGTAATTTGGGTGAGTACACAGCGTGTAGTTCCTACTACACGGCGTGTACTTTTCTTCACCGTCTATCTGAAGTACACGCCCGGGGATAGGGCATGTTAATGTAATTCGGAAACTTTCGGAGTACACGGTGTGTACAGTGGGACACACGCTGTGTAGTTTCTGCATTACACGGTTTCCAGCCAGGCAGTCCATGTACGGAGTACACGACCCAACCTTGACCCAAAGGTACTACACACCATGTTCATTGGACCACACGTCGTGTATTCCGTGAACCGTGTGCCACATGTTTCTGGTAAACACACGGTGTCTTAAATTCTTAGAAAGTATCCAATACACGGCCTGATTTGGCGGATCAGTCAATGCATTGAACCTAGACTACACAGTATGTACTTCTGAATACACGCCGTGTATTCTGGTGTTATACGGCCAGAAAAGTTTGGATCCTCCAAATGAGTTCCTCTATTTTATTTTAATCAAAATTAAAAGAAAAAATTGTTTTTGTGAGGTGAAAGAGAAACAAGGGAGGAGGAATAGATCTCGATATTCAGATTTCCAGAATGATTAAACTTGAATTGAAATTACTAAATTATTAAATGCGTAAATTTCCAACGAAAAACTAAATAATTATAATCAACGATATGATCCCTCTGATACCACTTGTAGGTTCCGGGTGCAGCGGATGTGCATTGGTGGGTTAGCCCAACTTTAATTTTAACTTTAAACAACGTTCAATCCATGATCCATCACGATATAAAACGCCGAATCTTTGGAATAGAACGAAGAATGAAAAGAAAAGAAGAGCCCCATAACACTTGAGGAGGATCATCATATGTTGATTATAATTAATTTAATTAATGCATAAGAATGACCTCGTGGGAATTCATTCATTGTTGATGTGTCCAGCCACGATTCGGTGATCCGTTGTTGTGTCATAGAATCCAAGTGTGGGATTTCTCTAGCGGTGATCCACACGTGTGTAACGTATCTCCGGACGTCACCGAAGGGATCTCCGGGTGCTAGCATGGAAGAACCTTCACTTGCGATGTCCGCCTTCCACCGCCTTGATCCGGTGGAGGATCTTGCTCTCGTAACTTGAGGGTGTTGTTGGTGGAAAGGGAATTCTCTCTTGGATTGAGAGTATTTCCAAATCCGTTGTGCACAATAATGGATCTTTAAAATGCTGGGGTTGTGAGGATATTTATAATCGGGTTTGAGGTTAATAGAGTTATGACAATAAATAAACGTGTTACGCGTTTTATTTATTTCATTAACTATTATTGAAAACCCCCATGTCGAATTATTAATTCCTTGACATGCTCCCACGCTGATTATAATAAATATCATTTAATAAAACAATATTAAATCCTTAAAATCCCAACTGGAAAAACAATACGGTGTGTAATAATTAATACACGGCTTGTACTTGTTTTCCATAAAACTACACGGCATGTATATATAATATATATGGCGTGTACTTTTATTTTCCATTTTTCTCTAACACATTTATTAGAACTTGAGTAATGACTATTTATTTCTTAAATAAATGAAACTTCATTACTCACTAATAAATATATTATTTCGTTCATAATATATTCCCTCGAATAACTAGTGTCAAAATAAGTGCGATCATACATCCTTAAATAATTTCTAAACCATAGTCAGGAATAATATTTATTCAACTTGTTAAATTAATATTTAACTAAGATACATGGACACACTTAGTGTGTGACCCTCTAGGCCTCTTTCTCAGTGTCATTAGGTTGAGCCTTCCTAAAGACCAAGGTTAGTGTCTAGCAACACGCCAAGGCACCCATAGAGAAAGAAGTTAATGCCGCAATGCCGTTTCACCTCCTACAAACTCTTACCGTGTAATATAATCACTTTGTCTCGATATCTCCAATCAAGCGGGTTGCATGCTAGTGCCATCAACCCATGTGCTTGATTATTCTTTCTTTGACTTACTGGAATTGAACTTTCCCATACCTTATCATGGCCATGGATTTCTTTAGGCTATATCAATTCCATCAAAGGGCCTGAGATATCTACTTCCATTATGGAACGGACGGGAAAAATCCTTTCTCGCATTATCTATTAATGCGGTATTACTCGTGACGCACCCAACGTATCCTACCTTGCTGCGAACAGTGTGTCATCACAGTTTTCGTCAATACATCTAAGTGCACAAGTTGTAATACCCATTAATAATAATCTTATAGTCTATGGACCAATACACATGTTCGCAGATAGGAACATACAATGACACTATGAAATGTGGATTTCCTACTGGCGGGTCTCATTCTCATAATATCCTCCTCGATATTACCAAGGGCGCACACCATGAGAAGTTTCCTCAACGTTTTATGAGTCCTCACCCCTGATGACTTGTATTATTTGTGTCCCTCAAATAATATCATCTGGCCATAGAACATATATTCAAGAACAGTGTTATGGTACTTCCAGGTTCTTATCATAGCAGGGATCCGCTACGACCCTTTAATGCAACAGTTGTTCTTAGGACATTATCACATGACATGTCATGCAGAATAACAGTCAAGATGTAATAAGGGTTTTATTTAATGAATAAATTACAATGTAGTTGGTTCTAGACCACCAACTCTAACATAAATATGGTGTTAAACTAAGAAATAATGCTTAAAATAACACTAAAAATGTATAAATTATATTTATTGAAAGTATTTTGATTTTATAATTTCCTATATAATAAATTAAATTTAATTGGATCCAAATTCCTTGAGAAATAAATTTTTTATATTTAATGATTATTAATATTAACAAAGGTGATACTCCTCTCACTTATAATATGTAATCTCCTCTACCCTATTTTCCACATGCATTGAGCACTATAACTAAACCATGATATTCCAAAATCACTCCCAAAATCTGAAAACAAATTCATATATGTCTTAGTCTCACCAAAATATCAATCCTATGATGTAATCCAATGGAAGATATCAAACTGTGAGATATAAGTCTTAATAGAATTTTTTCAATTTATTTATTAATATAAACCCTTGAATGTTTTTCAATATACCCTAATTAAATGAAATAATAATATATAATATATTTAAATTTTATTATGTTTTTGGATAAACTATTTTATACAAGTTTTCAATCCTTTGGGAAATTAAAAAAAATGCTCAGGTCTACGTCTAGACTACCACCTCCACGAAGAGATGTCTGCATTGTTTCATCAACATCTCAAATGGATGGTTAAAAATATTTATATAATTGATATATATGATAAAAATTACATAATTATGTGTATTTTATGATGAAATATTAAATAAATAATTACCATCCACACATTGAAAAATATTAATGTCACTCATTTGTACGTGTGGGAAACCACCTCTAAGAAGCGATATAAATTGTTTTTTCTTTTTTCCTCACGTTATTAGACATAGAATATATTTAATTAATAAATATAAATTTTATAATATTCTTATTGTTATGTAAAATTTATAAATTTATCATCTTTATTTCATTACCATCTATTATAATAATGAAAATATCTCTTATGTGTATGTGAGACTACAACCTCCGTGAACCATACCTCTCATTTTTTAGATAAATTTGTTGATGGATGGATTTAAAGGAATATGGAATGTATAAAAATGATAATTATAAAATTTTTAAGATTATATTAAGGATGAATCCCAGACCCCATTGACCACTATTGGCACACATAGAATGAGCATCAATAAATTTGGGGTCTAAGAATCACCAAAAGCACAAATATAATTTTCCCTAAAAATGAATGAAGGGAGAAGCATGGGAACATAAGGATATAGAAATATATTATGAGAATAGTATAACATTATGTTAGAATTTAAATTTAATAAAAAACGGAACATCATGCATAGGGATTATATGCTATATATGATCTATTAATTGATCATTTGAAGAATCAACAGACGATTCATCCTGATCATGTGAATGCCTAAATAATAATTTTAATCATGTTACATGTCTGTAGAAAAAATCCTAATTATTATTGAGTAATTCATGGGATAAAATCCAAAAATTAAGGGATCCTTATACCTTTTTAGTTGAATGGAATATATTATAATGTTATTATGAATATCATGTAATTAGTTCATAGATCACATGAAGTCCATTTGATATGGAAGTTGTATCTCATGAACTACCATCAAAATTTTCTAAGAATCATGTGAAATAACATAAACATACATCCTATATAATTCAGAGTCTCCTGGATCTGTTTTATTGATCCCAAGAAAACCCTCAACAATGCCATGAATTTGAAAAATCTAGTAACGACTAACTGATCACCCAGTCATGGTTTATCACATGAGGAGTTGACTATATCATCATTAATATATAGTATGATCATGAGAAGTGCATGATTAATTTCCATATTATGTAAATGGTTCCTCCACTAAATTTATCCTATGTACGATACTTAATCTACATGAAAATATTCTTAGATATAGGGATTTTATTCATATAAAATCCATTTTTGAAACACATGAATATGAAAAACCTGGAGAAACGAGAGGAATTTTTAGATTAGTGGATTGCACAAATCTGAAGAGTTTTCCACCTTAAATATCTGATGACTAAATAATGGGATTACATATTGGATTTTTTCTTTATAAATGATTAGTTTATTATTCATGAGAAGGACATCTATAATAACATATGGATTATGTAATGTACCTTTAAAGTGTTATATTGATCATGAGATACCTCTATAGGAAAAATCCTTAAAACACTGAGGAGTTCCCGTTATGGATTCTAAATATGATATATTCTTCATGTGAAGGTAAAAAAGTTTTTTTCATTTGAAGAGATTATGGAACTGGTATAATCAGTTCATTAATCAGGAAATGACCTCCAAAGATGTTGGACTAATAACATGACATCCCTCAAACAAGTCAACCTGGTCATCTAAAGGACCTTTGACATGTCCTCTAGAAATTTTTAATACTCCGGACAAGTTAGATTGATCATGTAAAGACCCTTATAAATGTTCTATAGATCATGTGGAGTCCTTTGAAAAGTTTGTTTGATCATGCGAATATACCTCAACATGTCATCCAGATCGTGTGAATCCCACAAAAACGTTAGCATGATCATATGAAGCCCCATGGACATGTATGCTATACTACATGAAGACCTCTTAAAATGTCATCTTGATCACATGAAAACCCAATGATATGTTATGATGGTCATATGAAATCCCTCATAAATTTCATGAAGATACCCTTGGTCGTGTTAGGAAGAAAACCTTGTACAATTCATCTTTATTAGAGAAGCATACTCGAGCATGTGATTTTGAACTATGTATACCATAAAATGTAAGCCTTTGGCTGAGTACTCCATTTTAAAATGAGGAGTGACCATAATGGATTATTCTTTTTCATTAAAGGAACCATATATGAACCATACCCACAAAAATCACTCAAAGCCATCTGATCATGTTCACGGGTTTCCTCAAAGTGTAAGACCCATATGATTTAGATTCGGTATTCATGTGAAATCATTTTGTCACTGGTTATACTTTTTTCTCACATAGAGCATGACTCATGTGGGATTAGATATTTTAATTGATCATGTGAAGAACATGATACAAAGGCCTCCAAATATGGTCTTCCATGTTGCTTTATGTCCCTACCTATCCTAATCCCTGGGAAAATAATACCTTTGGGTATAGTTCTTCTTTCCACCCATTAATAGGTCATAAAAAAAACAATGAGGACTCTGATTTATTTTATAATCATGACAAGTAGGATGCCTCCCTATGGATATAGATCCATATTACATTGTATATATACCTCGTGTATTTTCATTTGGATCCTTTTCATCTTCAAGTCCTCTAATAAAACATCAGAGAGACCCTAGTTTATTGGACTCACACAAATAAGTCTATTGATCAAATGTAATGTAGTTAATCTCCCTTTTTCTATGGTTTATCACACCAACCACAACTCACAGAGGCTTCGAGACAATCAAGAATTATGTTTTTAGAATGATGGAAATGCCTCCCCCACAAGGGGCTCATTTGAAATGTAATATTTATTACATATTTCTTTTATTCCAAACGACATATTCTTGATGAAGTAGTTTAGGGTATCCTTATATTCCAATACCTCTATTTTTGTACATTTTCTGACACATATTCCTAATTATGTGAACAAAGGGGAATATGATTCATATTATATATAGGATAATTATTATTCCTTTATACATCCCATGATCCATATCCATTACATTTTTATCCCTAGAATACATATTTTCCATATAACATTAAACTATAGAGAATGGTAAAAAAACTATTTGAGTTTGGACTCCTATTTTTTATAGGATACATAGGATAACCCAATATGAGGCTTAGTTCCAATTCCTAAACACTAATATCCTCCAATGATGGAAATGAACTCCGTAGTAAATGATTTTAAAATATTAAAATAATATAAATTCTTCATTTTTTGTTAATAACGAGTAGCAATATAGAGCACATGAGCCTCAGCCCAGTTGGTGAGGACTCCTTAAGTGCATCGAAGAGACCCGAGATCAAATCCAGCCGGAGGCTAATATTTGGGCACTGTAGCAGTACTGTAGCAGGTACAATGATGAACTATAGCAGGTACTGTAGCGAGAACAGTAGGAGTCACTGTTTGGCACTATAGCAGCCAGGAATATTCCCCCATTTCGGTCTTCGGGCCACAGATTTGGTCCTTGAGTCCTTTAAGGCCTTCGGGCTACCCTGACCTTTGGGTCAGTAAGGCCTTCAGGCCACCTCATGGCCTTCAAGACTCATGAAGTGAATATACAGACAAGACAACCTATAAGGAACAAGCTTCAGAAGGAGGAGGAGCAAGGAGCTTTCACCATAGCATAAGCTAAATGTATTGCTTGAATGAGAGGGTATGGCACTTGCCATCAGGAAAAGCATGTTCATGCATAGGAAAGCCTAGCCAATCAAACTTGAGAAGGTAGAGAGATGATCTCATGATGAAGATGTTGGGGAGGAGTAGTTCCAAGTTGTTAGTCTGAGTTGTATGTAATGTTTGAAACCTATGGGCAATGAATTCCTCTAAGGCCTAAAATCCATGTAATACTTACACCTACGGGCCTTGTAAGGGATCCACCTCACCCCTTCAAAGGTAGATTATAAAAAAACAATAAAAAATGAAGGCCATTAGACCATTAGAGGAGTGGAGTAGAAATATAGAGAACCTATGATACGTAAAAATGATTTCAATAATTGGATATCCCCTTTCATGTACACTGACTCAACACATGGTTTTTTTCAGGTAACAAGTTTCAATTCGGGTCTTTGAAAATATTCATCAATATATTATAAATCTATAAGAGTTCAAGATTAATAAATAATTCCTTAAAAAAGGTGTGATGAATAAGACCTACCATACTCTATACTAATGTGATTACCTATGTTTTGTTGATAAGAAACTATAATTAAATTTTCCTTTGGAGATATGTTTCATAGATCAATGCAAATATGAGAGTCGTTGCACATTTCTGAAACAAAAATGGAAACCGAATGAGAAGACTCTTGTTTATGATGATACATTTGTACATTTGAGGAAGGATTAGTTATTCATTAAATCATTGGTCAAAACAAACAATTAATGCATGAAAAATGTGATCTAGGATTGTATCTCTCTATAATAGAAACAAAAATAATCCAGTTCCTTCATATTTAGTTCATTTTGTTATGCACCCTCAATATAAACATCATAGACAAATACAAAAAAGAATAAATGTTTTATTTACCCATGAAATGATTATTAAACTTATTAATTACATGAAATGTTGCATTCATTGAATGACTTGTTTATTATTTACCTTTTGAATGTGAATACATTGTTCTCAAAATGATTACATCGATCCAAAATCATGGAATAATCAATCAAGATTTTTTTACCTCATCTGCAATGAATGATTTCTCATAATGGAAAATAACATCACCCACTTGAATCCATCAATATAAAGTGGAATATGTGATAGTCATGGAATATAATTGACATGGTATAATCCATGTAACACCCTATGGTTTTGTGAATTATTTTTTTAATTTTTTTTTTATATTTTCCCTTTCACATGACATTAGAAATAGTTATATATATATGTATGTATATATATATATATTAAAAAACTAAGTAAAAAATTTCTTTCACATGGTACAGACTGGGATTCTGCTACACAAAATACTGACTTGGCTAGCACATCATGCAACACTGACTTCTCTTGCACTACCCACAACACTTACTTGGCATATGTTACATGCAACACTAACATTGCATAGATTACACACAACACCGATGTTTCTACAAAACATTATTTAATTGTTACAATTATTTAAATATGATAATTATAACATATCCTTAAACATAGTTTTATGAATATTAATAAATAAGTTTATATTTTTTTATATTTTTATATATAGATAAAACATATTTATAATAATAGATATGATTTTTTGGTAATGTCCTTAAATGTCTAAAAATATAATTTTTTCGAATGAACCACTTTTAAAAATAAATATAATTTTAGACACATTTAGAAATTTAATTTGATAAAATAAAATTCATTTTTGAATATTAAATGTTTAAATTATCTTAGGGTTAATTATTGGGATTTTTCTGAGAAGATTTATTTTTTGATGAAAGGTAAAAAATACTTCTTTTTAGTTAAAACCTGATTTTTTAAAATAATTATTAATGTCAAAATAAATTTTAAATAAGTTTTACTTTAAAATAGATAAATTATAAATTTATTAATACAATTTAGGTTATTAAAATCAATTTCACTTTGAAATTTAATATAAAAACTTAATAAACATTAGAACTTCTTTCTACTTGAAAGCCCCGTTTCTTTGTCTCATCTAAAGGATTATAATTAATCTTAATTTTTTCATTTATTTTAATTTAGTTTATGAAAACAAACATAAACCATTTTAATAAGTATAATATTTTTATTCTAATAAAATCAACTTAATTTTTGAACAAAAAGATTAGTAAAACTGGTTACAATTAATCCTAGTGATTAAGGTCAAATTAAGCTTAATAAGTGACTAAACCTTAATCTTGGGTGAGGAAATGACCTATAGGCTTTTCCAAAACCCATTTTATAAAAAACATTCATCAATAAACATTTTATTATTGATTTATTTTTGTTTTTATTCTTTTTTTGGTAATAACATGTGTACACCTAACTAATTTTCAAATATTCCAAAAGTGTCATTTTCCTTCCCTATAAAAGAGACACCACCTCTCCCACATCCTCAAACATTTAAGAACTATTAGTATAAGAAAATATCTACCCAATAAACTTCCCAACAACCCTACATTCATCATATGACCCTTTCCTTTGTAAAAAGTAAATCCATGGAATCCTTTTGTCACTAACCAAAAGAAGTTACCAGATTAAGAGGTAACATATTCTCCTATGCCATTTCTTTTATTTTTGTTCTCCATATACTATACTCTATTTAATAAATTATTTTATAGTAAAAACATATCCTGAATATACTAGTATGTTTTTATGCTAATTTCTTTACCTAGAATTACACACACCTTTATCTAATGCGTAACAAACATACTATTTATGTGTACGATGAACTACCACCTCACTAAACAATGATTGTTCAATTTTCCGTACCGCTTATTATGGTGGAAATTCTGATCGAAAATATATTTATAATGGTATATATTATATTTATTATTTAATTCTTTTGTATTCATTTTACAATACATTTATTTTTTTACATTCAATTTGTTATTAATATGATAATTTCATTTGAGGAAGTGTGGACTACCACCACCTCAATGTGATGTAATTCATTAAAAAACTACATGGAATTTAATAAGGATGGGTTTAGTCAACTAATATAATATATATGATATGATAATTATACTTGAATAATGATATATATATATAAGTGTGTGTGTGTGTGTGTGTGTTTCATTTACCTTCATTCTTTTAATACGATAACAAAAAGAGAAACAACATTCACGTGTACGTATGACTTACTGTCTCTATGAATAGTGTATTATATTTCCTACTTCTATATTATATATATTATTATAATACAAATATACTATATTTATATGATATATATATATATCCTTTTTTGGATTTTGTAATCATGATATAATTATAAGGACCAATAATGTACCAAATTAAGACACATGCAAAGAGAAAAGTGAATATTACCCAAAGTGAAACATTAACATAATATTATTAAAAAATGATTAATATAAATTAATATCAAAACCATATATGGTTTTATATATAATTATATTTTTTATTTAAAATATTTATAATAAATTTATATTTATTATAATGGAGGATTTAATGAGTATGATGAGAGTCAAGACACAAGGTAAAGGGATTTCGTCTGACATTTTATTTCAGTAAGATACATGCTATGTTCTCTAATATTTCATTTTGTGTGGTGTTTTTACTACCCAGGATTATATTCTATGTATATTATACTTAAATTTATGTGTATTCACAAACCCATTTTATGATCTTAAGTTCACGGGGATTATGTTTCAAAAGTTACCAAATCAGTGAAATAATTTTTTCTCAATTTTTCTTCTTTGAGACTCATGTTTTTTTATGAAGCTAAAGTAAATTTCAAGGTGCATATACTTATATTATACATGTTATTTCATAATATTACTTAATTTATCTTATTTTATGTTTCAAGTAATTTTTTTCATACATGGGGAATATGATCCCAAGTTACCACGTTATAATAGTATATTGAAACAATCACATCGCTTTTCGGGATTATTTATGTTTATGATTCCATTGATGAAATTTTATGATCCAAAACACAAGAAAATTCATGAATTTTCTTCTCCTCTAGTTATTAATGATTTATTCGTATATTTTTATAGTTTCTTCCAATCTTCAGTATATAAGATAGTTGAGAAAGTGTTTTTAAGAAATCATGACATTACACTCTCTTCGGAAGGAAATCTATATTTCTTCCAATTAATGTTTTCTATAAAATGATTCTAAGAATATTATACCATTTTCCTTTAATATTAAAAATACATTATCACCCTTTTAGTCTTTTACCATTGTTTTCAAATGAAACTTCTTGTCGTTTGCCGAATGAGGCATTTTTCAAACCTTTTTACCACGAAAAAGTAATATTCTTTTTACCTTGTAAAACATGTACTGATTTATCCACCATAAATAAATTCAATATTTATTTTCATGTTTAAATTTTAATTATTAATAGAATTTTTTTAAAATATGATTTCAAGGAAAATAGTTTCCAAAAAAAAATTATTCTCCTTTTGTATGTTTTTTAGGAAAATAGTTTTCAAAATGTTTTCAAGCTGATTTTATATGTTTTTAAGGGAATATGGTTTTCGAAATATTTTTAGGAACCTTTTATATGTTTTCATTTAAAATATTATTCAAAATGTATTCAACATTATTTTATATATTTTCTAGTAAAATGATTTTCAATATATTTTCAATCTTATTTTATAAGTTTTCAAGGGAAATAGTTTGCAAACTTTTATCAAGTTGTTTTATATATAATCATGGAAAATGGTTTTCAAAATGTTTTCAAGAATTATTTATAAGTTTTAAATATATTTTCAATGAAATGGTTTTCAAAAAAATTATGTATTCATTATAAGTTTTCAAAGTGTTTTTGAAGATTCAGGTTTTCAAAATGTTTTGAAACATATATTATAATTTTTCAATAAAAAATGTTTTAAAAATTATTTTTATTCTTCAATATAAATTTATAAGGTATTTCTAAGATAATTATTTTCAAATGGTTTTATGTATGAAAATTCCTTTTCAAAGAAGAAATGATATTTTCCTCAAAAACACTTTTTAATGATATTTCAAAATTATTTTCCATCTAAGATGATATACGTTGATGTTACTCATGCCATTATTGGAAATGGTTTAAATGTTCAATTCATATTCATTTTATGAATGTTTTATTCTTAATATCATGGTATTTAAAAAACTAGTTTCTCTTTCATGGATTATATGTTTATGAAATATATTTCTATTTCATGGGTAATATGTTAATGGAATTTGTTTCTCGTTCATGGGTTATTCTTTCAATGAAATGATTATTAAACAAATATTTTTCTACATGTTATGATATAATTACATGTTTTGATTCCCATTTCATTCCATGGGTAATGATATGATTATTTATAGTCTTGTGGAACATGTATGTATGACTTCATTATGAGACAGGTGGGAACTAAATCTCCCTCCAATTCATTGGTTAAAGATTTATATCTCATGACATAGACTAACATGGTATTGGGAATGGACCTTGACTACTAATATGGCCATGGGAGTGAACCATGACTACTAAGATGGTATGAGAAGTGAACTCATGCTACTATGATGGCCATGAGAGTGAACCATGACTACTATGATTTTATGGGGATTGAACTCGTACTATCGATATGGTCTTGGCAGCAATGCCTTGGCTACTATGAAAATCACATTATATTCTTATGTGTCTTCCACAATTCTATGTTTTATTGTTATGTTGTGGTATCATGACTTATGATCTTAATTATATTATAATACATGTATTATTAATTTTAAATATTTATTATGATCTCTAATATACTGGTTATGATCTTCAAATGATATTCTCAAGTTATGTACCCTTTATTCATGTTCCTCTTACACATTTTCTTTATTTAACCTTATTTATAATCTAAGTTCACACCTTGTTATGTTTCCTTTCCCCCAGTTATGAAGAATGTTTTTAGGTAGAAGTACTAAAGTTGAAAATCATTATGGGAGATAAAGAAGATATTTCAGTAGGACAGAACTTTTTTTCATGTTTCAAAGACACAAAACTACTACATTCCTCAGGTAGGTATTATTATAATGTATTAAATATTCAACTAAAATTGTGTCATATTCATTTATGTTAATCCTCAGTCATTATAGTTTTTATCAAAGGAGAGGATTAGTAAATATTTATAAACTATGATGATAAAACATTATTGATATACCTAGGTATATTATAAAGGATATGTCTATAGATGTCTATAAGGATAAGTATAGAGATGAGTTAACATTTAAGAAAATGTCCGGGAATTTTGGTAATGTATAGAGTGAGTTCTTTCCTAGAAATTCAAACATGTCTAGATATTACAAGTGGATGTGTCTCTGGAAAAAATTTAATTAGGGGTAACAACTTCGATAAGATGCTACAGGCCTGACTTGGGGTAATTTGGTACATGAGAATGAGCCTTGATACACACTTGGTTTGACATGTTTGGGTAATATTATTTGGGAATTCAAAAACTCTCCATGAACCATCATGAAGGATTTAAATATAATATGGCTATAAAAAACCTATTGTTAACCTAGGGTGTCATAGATTAATAAATGTTCTCAGATTTAGACAACTTATAAGTAATTCTTTTCATGACTATTTGGTTTTATGCTATGATAAGTAATGATCACACTATTCTTCTAGTTTTAGTCAATGTAGGAATCTAGGAGGATATGGATTAATTCTTAATGTGACATAATAATTTCTGATGAGTAGTTAAGTGGGATTATCACTGGATTGAGAGATGTTGTGGTCATGCCTAATCAGTTTTTTTGGAATATGATTAACAACGTATACCTTATCTGACTCTCAAACAATCCAAGGATGAGAAAGAAGGATTTCAGAGATATTGACGGTAATGATGACCATGGAGGAAAAAATATTTAGTTTCCTTGGTTTCATATATATAGAAATAATTAGCCATGTGAATGTCTTAGAGGAACAAGAAGATGTTTTGAATTTGGAAAAGCAGGACACAATGAACGTGAATGCAAGGTAAAATGATGAGTTTGGTTAATGAAATGGATGAGAATATTGGAATTCCTAGGATATAATTTAAGGTTTAGTGTCATAAATTTGTAATAAAAAGTCATTATGAAACTCAATGTCCCAATAGGAAATCATCTGGAGATAGTCAACATGAAGGTGCAAGTAATGGTTATATTGCTGATGATGAAGAGACTACATATGAAATGTGAAAGGAATGAGATATTATGATGAGGTGGCCCTATAAAATGAATAAGGATGAATTCATCAATGTTTTTATGTATTATATTCCATAACTATTAAAGGATAAATATATAAGGATTGTTTAGTTTATGATTTTTCTATGGATTTACAAGAAAGAGTTGAATTGTTCTAATATAATAGAAAAGTGATATAATTGCAAGGTGATGTCCTTGTATAACAAATGACTAAGGGAAAGATAACCCTTAAAAAATTCCTTATGTTATGATAATGTTATTTTGATTATGATATGTGGGATATGAATATGTAAATTGGATGGTACATATTAACTAGGAACTAATTAAGGGCTTGTTGAAAGGTAGTTTATGCTATCATGGAAGAATTGTAGAACTTCATGTATTTATGGAATATAACTTGAAATCTATGAAATAAGGAAGCATTAATGTTTTCCAAAATTATTTATGGTAATTTGGGTTGTTAAAATGTTCCAATAGAATTTACCATGCGGGTAATCACGTGATTGGAATGTGACAACTAAGAGATACTTTGGGATATATAGGTTATCAATGTTATGTTTATTTCTTGAATGTATTTCTAATGTTTTGAATATTCATCTTTTATAAGGGTTATAAGTTTATCCATTCATTAAAATATTATGTCAAACTTCAGAGGAAGTATTTATGCACTATGTTGGTATTGAAAACCATTTTTAAAATGCTATTTAGTGATTAACCATATTTTAAGGATTTCTTACTTATTTATTTTTCAAAATTATTTTAGTTTGGTTTTAGAAAAGTAAATCATATATATAGGTTGATAAAAAATCATGTCTGGAAAGGCTATGGGTCTTGAACACATGAACAAAGGATGATGAGGGTTTCACACCTACCAAAAGCCTACTCAATGTCAAGGTCAATGTGTAATTATTTTTGTTGAATAATTAATAGTGATGAAAAATTAAAGCCAATTTTATGTATACATATTAATGTATTAACTATATTCAATTTGAAGAATAGTTAGAGATAAATAGTTGTGATTTATTATTTTTTGGGCCTTAAGATCTGTAAAATGTGTATTTTAGAACTTCAGAAATCAATGTTAAATTATTGATGTACAATACACGAAGTAATGGATGAATTATAAATTGATAAAATCACCACTAAAGAATGAAATTTTGTTTATATAAATATATAAAGTAATTATATTTCCTTATATTATTGATAAATAAAATAATTTATCAACATTAGGATAATGATCAAAAGAAAATATGTTGTCCTAATACCTTAATTTTGTTTAACTGATGGCCTTTTAAAACATCCCAAATTTATAACTTTTGGGCCCTCATCTTTTTATTGATCATTCAATTGTTTGTGATTGATGACCTCAATAACTCCCTATAAATATTTTGGATTTTACTCTAAGTCTAATATACACTCTCAACCTATGTTCTTTTATGTGGAAACCTAGTTATATGTTACTTTATGTAACCATTATGGTTCCAACTTTACATTTTAAGGGAAGTTTTAGTATTAATTTTTACGATGTGGGTTTCTATGATTGAAACATTCATGTATCAAATTACTAATAACCTAGATGAATTTAGAGGGAGAAAATAATTTTAATGGGGGTAGAATATAACACCCTATGATTTGGTGAATTATTTTTTTGAATTAATTTTTATTTTTTATATTTTACATTTCACATGACAATGGAAATAGTTATATATATATATATTATAACACTAGGTCAAACATTCCATTCACATGGCACAAAATTTTCATGCTCTATACATGATACCGACTTGGCTTATGCAACATGCAATAATGACTTGGCTTGCACCACCCACAACAATCACTTGGCATACGTTACATGCAACACCAAGGTATCTACAAAACATCATTTTATTGTTTTAATTATATAAATGAGGTAATTATAACCTAAAATTTAAACACAGTTATTTGAATAGTAATAGCTAATTTTAAAAAATTGTTTATAATTTTTTTATAGATAAAACATATTGATAATAAAAGATAAGATTTTTTGTAAAGTCCTTCTATGTTTAAAAATATCATTTTCTCAAATAAACAACTTTAAAAAATAAAATTAATTTTAGACACATTTGAAATATAATTTTATAAAATAAACATAATTTTCTAATTTGGAATTTTGAAATTATATTATAGTGAATTTTTTGGATTTTTCTAACAAACCTCATTTTTTGATGAATAGTTAAAAATACATCTTTCTAGTTGAAAACTACCTTTTCGAATAAATAATTATTAATGATAAATTATATTTAAATTTTGATTAAAGGTAAAACTAGATAAATTATAAATCTATTAAATAAATTTGGTCATTAGAATCAATTTCACTTTGAAATTGAATATAAAAACATAAAAACTATTGAACTTATTTCTAGTTTAGAAAACCCATAATTTTGTCTCGTCTGTGGGATTAACATTAATCGTAATTTTGCCACTTCTGTGAATTTTATTTTAAAAAAACTAATATACACCATTATAATTAGTATAATATTTTGAGTATAATTATATCAAATTAATTTTTGACCAAAAATCTTATTAAAAGTTGTTAAAATTAATCACAATGATTAAGGTTAAATAAATCCAATTAAGGACTAATCCTTAATATTAGGGGACCAAATGACCAATAAAATTGTAAAAAAAACATTTTATACCAATATTTAGTCTATAAACATCAAATAATTGATTTGTTTTAGGTTTTTATGTCATTGTTTTGGGTAATAACATGTGTACACCTAACATGATTTCAAAAATTCCAAGTGAGTCCTTTTCTATCACCCTAAAATGGCCACAATATCTCTCACATACTCACACCTATAAAACATATAATGTTTTTAAAATATATGATCAATAAACTTCAAAAAATCCCTCCCTTACTCTTACAAGCCTTCCCTTATGTAGAAGAAAATCCAAGGAGGCATTTTGGCATAAACCAAAAGGAGTTACCTAATTAAGAGGTATTGTCTTCTCTCAAGTCCTTTCTTTTATTTTCTTTCTATACCCCCTAAACACTCATTACTCTATGATTTTATTAAAAACAACATATCATAGATATATGATATTTTTATTTTAATGGTTTGACCTCCGGTTACAGACACCTCTATCTAACAGGTAACTAACCTACCGTTTACGTGTACGGTGAACTTCTGTATCACTGAAAGTTGATTGTTCAGTTTTTCGTACCGCATCTCATGGTATAAATTATGATGGAAAATATGTTTATTATGTTTTATATTATAATTATAATTTATTTAATCTTATTTATTCCTTTTAAAATACATATATTGTTACTTTTCATTTGGTATTAATAAGATAATTTTGTTTGAGGAATTGTGGATTATCACCTCCTCAAAGCAATGTGATTCATTCACACAATACATGGAATGTAGTAAGGAAGGATATAGTGAAATTAATTTATTTATATGATATAATAATGAAACTTTAATAATGAAATATATGTATATATATATACAAATTTCATTTACCGTCCTTTTTTCAATGTGACTACAAAAATAGAAAAAACGTTCATGCGTACGTACGACTTACCACCTCCACAAACAAAGTATTAAATTTACTTAATATGTATTATATAGATTATTTTCATACAAATATACTTGATATAAATGATATTTATATCGTGGTTTACATAAGGGAATCATGATATAATTATAAGGACTAATGATATAACTAATTAAGATATATGCAATGAGCAAAGAAAATATTACCCGAAGTGAATCCTTAACATAAGATTATTAACAAGAAAGTAATATAAGGTAATATTAAAAAATATATATGATATTAGATATAATAATATTGTTTTTAAAAGTTTTATAATAAATTAATATTTATTATATAGGTGTTTTTAATGAGTATGACAAGAGTCAAGACATAAGGTAAGGGAATTTCATCTCACTTTTTATCTCCATGAGATACATTCTATGTTCACCAATATTTACTATTTTGTGGTCTATGTACTGACCATTATTGTATTCTATGTATATTATAATTAAATTTAGGGGTATTTGAATATTCATTTTACTATTTTTCTTTCATGGGGATTATGTTTTAAAAGATACCAAATCAGTGAAATAGCTTTGTCTCAATTTTTCTTCTTTGAGTCTCATATTTTTTTTATTCACCTAAATTCTCATTCAAGGCGTAAATAATTTCATTTTACATGTTATATAATGAATTTAATTATTTTAATGATATTTTATGTTTTAATTAATTTACTTTTCTTACATGGATAGTATGATCCCGAGTTACCATGTTATAAGAGTTTATTGAAATAATCTCATTAGTTTTCAACATTATTTTTGTTTATGCTTCATTTAATGAAATATTATGACCCAGATATAAATAAAATTAATGATGTTTATTATACTACGTTTTATAATTATCTATTTATATATTGGTAGCAGTTATTCCAATATTTAGTACACAAGATAGTTAAGAAAGTGTTTTTATGAAAGCCTGACATTACCATCTCCTTGTTCAGAAATCAAAGTTCCTTAAAAACTATGTTATCTAAAAAGGGAATCAAATAATATTTTACCATTATCCTTAATTATTTAAAATAAAATTTTAACCTCTTTTTCTTTTACCAATTTTTTAAAAGGAATCTTATTTTCCCTTTTTGAATGTTCCATATTTCTATCTTTTTTTTTCATGAAAAGGGACTGTTCTTTTTACCTTGTATGACATATATGGGTTTATCCATCATCAATCTTTTGAATATTTCTTTTCATGCTTAAATATTAATTTTTAACATAATGTTTTAAAAATATATTTTATTGGAAAATGGATTTCTAAATGTTTTCAAGCTTATTTTATATGTTTTCATGGAAAATAGTTTTTCAAAATGTTTTCAAGCTTATTTTACATGTTTTCAATGAAAATTATTTTCAAAATTTTTTCAAGCCTTATTTATAATTTTTCAATGTATTTTCAAATAAATTGTTTTAAAAAAATTTCAGGAATTATTTATATGTATTCAAAATGTTTTTGAATAAATATTTTTTAATGTTTTTTGAATATTATTTTATAAATTTTAAAGGAAAAAGGTTTTCAAAATGGTTTAAATTATTCTCTATATGTTTCCATGTTATTTTCTAGGAAAATTCTTTTTAAATTATTTTTTTTATTAAAAATAAATTTTCAAAGAATAAAGGATATTTTTCACAAGATACATTTTTGAGAGATATTTTAAAATTATTTTTCATCTAATCAAACATCCTTTGATATTACTCATGTATGTATAGGAAATTTTCTTATTGTTCCATTCATATTATTTTTATGAACGGGTTATGCTTAATTTCGTGGTCTTTATGAAACCCATTTTTCATTCATGGGCTATATGTTTATGAAATATATTTATCTTTCATGGGTTATATGTTTATGAAATTATTTTCTCATTCATGGGATATTCTTTTAATGAAATGATCATAAAACTTATATTTTTACGTATTATATGATATGATTACATTTTTATGATACCCATTTCATTTCATGGTTTATGACATAATTATCTAATAACTTGTGTGAACATGTATTTATGATTTTATAATGTGACCGGTGGGACCTATATCTTCTTTAAATCCATTGGGTAGAGATCTATATCTCATGATATAGACTAAGATGGTATTGGGATTGAACCATGAATACTAATATGGCCATGGGAGTCAACCATGAATACCAAGATGGTATGAGGAGTGAAATCATGCTACTAAGATGGCCATGGGAGTGAACCATGACTACCAAGATGGTATGGAGAGTCAACCCATACTACTAATATGTTTTTTTCAGTAATGGATTTGATACTATGGAAATCATATTATATGCTTATGTGTCATCCACAATTCCATGTTTTATTTCTATGTTGTGATTCATGACGTATTATCTTAACTCTATTATGATCCATGTCTTATAAATTTACAATCTTTATTATGATATCTAATATATATGGTATGATCTTCAAATGTTATTCTCAAGTTACATACCTTTGTTCTTCTTATTCATACATACTTCCTTTAGTTACCTTTACTGAGCATCTAAGCTCAATTCTTGTTATATATTCTTTCCCTGGGTTATGAAGAAATTTTTTAAGTAGAAGTAATAAAGGTGGAGATTTTTATAAGAGATATTGAAGATCTTTCACCAGGATATATTATTTTATCCATGTTTCCAAATACACTAAACTTGTATGGTCATCAAGAATATATTATTGTAATATACTGAATATTCATAAAAAATAATGTAATATACATGAATATTATGTCAGGGTCATTATAATCTGAACCCATGAGCCCATATATAGGGTTTTATAGGTATAGAATCCCATAGGCCCACCTCATTCGCGGAATGCTTCAATGAAACAAGTTACTACTATCAGAAAATTCAATTTCTTCGAGATCATATCACTATGGTGTGAAAATCAACACATTCCTCACTATTTCAATACAAATCAAGGATTCAACCACTTATCCATCCCAATTTAAGTTCTCCCCATGAGGGATTCTAAAAACTATTTCCATTAATGTCATCCTATAAATACCCCTTATTCACTAATTGAGGGAACTGCCAAATTGATTTCTTACCTAGATGTTCATATTTATGTATTAATTTATTCTCCTTGGGTGAGGACAAATTCAAAACAAAGCGAGTGGGATTATATCACCTCTCCCAATGATAAATTCCACTAATATAATTTGGTGGTAGCTAGAGGGAAGGCTCATATCCCTATTCACATAGATCAAGTATTCCCATGTAAACCTGAAGAATGAATAGGGGAGGCACATATCCTAACCCCAAACATGATTCCCATTGGATTATTCTGGTGGAACGATGATGGAATGGGTGGACATATATCCTACACCAATTTATGATGTCTTCAGGTAAATCATGGTGATATAAAATGTATAGGACTATATACCAGCATACATCCTCCAAAAATGATAATACATCTTGAAAATGATGGAGGAACATCAATCAATATTTTCTAAAATGATTCTAGTATAGGTACATAGTCCTATACTAGGATCTAGAGAAACATATTATCATGATCCACACGAATAGATAGATACTATAGAAAAATTAGATATTTTTTCACCCATCAAGTAGGATTATCTTTTTATTTTGAAAAATGACAGGGCACGTGACCATGATTATATCCCCGTTGAAATGGGGGTTCACCATACCAGTTTGGAAATAGCCTCAAGATATGTGCATATTCTTATAAAATGAGTCCAATAACATATTACAAAGGCCACCCAGGATCAGGCTCATATACTCACTCAAATAAAATAATATCAACACAGTTTGGAAATAACATCATGTATGATCATATCCACACCTACAAAGATTGTTGTAATAATATAGAAGCTTTTTGGAGACAACAATATATTCTTTCTCTTGTCAATGAAATACGATACCAGTATATTTCAAATGATATTCAATAGGAGGGATATATTCCCTCTCCTATTCGGAAGGCCCATTGGAATATTCTAGTGAGGAATTCATATTTTAAAAATACCCATATACCTACATTATTTACTATGGACCATAATTTTTTGGGAACCAAAAAAAGGAAGGGGAATACTCTCATCAATAATATGAAAGCTCATCAGAATATTCTAGAAGTTTCTATGCTATGGGAAAATATTAATAAGACATCATATGATGGTTAATATATTTTGAAAACCGCTACATAGTAATCTTAATTTCTTACTCAACCCTAAGAGGAAGGTCAGTGTTCTATAATCATGATGTAGGATGAGGCTCATGTTCCCACTCTTCTCAATACTAGTGTCGTTGAGGCTACAAAATTCATAACTATAACAACTCTAGGGTCCACATACTATTTTTTTGAAGTTGAATGTGATAACTAAAAAAATTGATTTGTAAAACCTCCATACGGTGATATCTCATCTATAAAAGGATATCCTACCATTAAAAAGACACATTAGTATAGATAGGTTCTCAAAATAATAGGGTTAACTGTATAAATTCACCCATCCACTATAAGCTACATTTCACATTGGTCAACAACTGACCAAGAGAAGAAACCTCTATGTCTTACCCAGATAGAATAATATTCCCTTAATTTATAAGAGGCTAGTCTTGATGTATAGAAGGAGCTTTCCAAAAAAACACTACAACTATATTTTATCCCATCCCTATTTTGGATTATAATTTCCCATATACGCTAAAGGTGGACTATATTCCTTATTAACAAAAGAACATATCAGAGACCCAAAAATGGTTAAAGTCCAGATAATTCCCTTATTACGAATATGAGAATCAACTCCTATTTATAAATATATAATTCATTAATATGTACTTGATCACTTTCTTCATGATCTAAGACCCAAAATATGAAAGATACAATAAAATCATATGGAGTGCCTACCTCTATGGAATAACAACTATCCAACAGCTAATCACTGAGGCCCCATTAGATATCCATATCTAAGGATAGGGGAGGCATAGAACATTTCACTTTACTCTATCCCAAGGATAGTAGGACCTAACATACAAGGAATCATGTAATGCCATATACACATGATAAGTCACGGTGCCAAATAATGCATGATCCAGTTGGTCAATCCAATTAAAATACACTTTTTAAGAAAATAAAACGCCTCAATGGTGAAGGGATAAGGCTCTTAATACATATTTCTCAATGGAATAATAACATATCTAAATTAATTAAACCAATTTCTCAAATTTATTCAGAAGTCAACATACCATGTGATTTATATCATGAGTATGAATTTCATCTAGCCTTTGTGAGTGTAATTCATTTACAAATAAATAAGATCATTATTGAATCAGCTATGGAATCCATTTTGGGGAATACCCATCTCATATATATGTGGTCATTTTTACCACACCCTCTAACACCATGGTTATCAAATACTGGGATTGTCCCAATTAAATTATAAGAGGCCTTGAATCAACCTCATCCCACATGGAGGAGGGATTTTTTTCTATAACCACAATCTCATGAATCATAAAATCCTCGAAAATATATTTGGAGAGTACCAACATCCACTCTAAATATACCTCATCATAAATTCATTGGTAAATTATTATCAATACCCATGAAAAGATCATTTTATTCTATGCTAGGAAGAATCTTCTAATGAATTACATTCTAGTCATTCCTCCAACATTGTAACACTGCAATACATTCAGTGTAAGATCAGCATGGTTAGTAAAGGGATCCATAAAGTTCAATATTCAAAGCGCAAAACATTTTATATAATTTGAAAATACAATAAAACACTATGAGTGTCATAATCCATGACATCCCAACAAGATCAAGGGGTAGTGGTAAGATCCCAGTGTAACTCTCAAAAGGGAAATATGTGTTACAAACTAACCCTATAATTTTATCAATGATGGGGTGAACACTATCACTTGGTATACCTCATTAAATTTCATTAACATCAAAATTAAAGATAGTACAACCCATGTATAGACAATTTAGGCTATAATACATAAGTAGTACCCCATGTGGTGAGTTATATTGATGCCTAAATTGAGGTCATACGTACGTATAATCAAAATAGAAACCACAACCCATCACCTCAGGATGATGAGTTATCAACTCCACCATGTCATTATTATAATGTTAAAGGGAGTGGTGTGAAGACACCCCTACAACCACATTGAAACTGTGACACCACTCTGAATATAAATTACTAATTCTATACAATAATAAGATATGTAACCTCATATGACTGAATGATGAATTACTCATGGGAAATCGTCTCATCAGGTACCACCTTCATCATAAAATGTATAACCCTCCTCTAACCCATCTAGGTGAGGCCAATCCAACCATAAGGTTAAAATATAAGCACCATCCATTCTCTAAAGTTATAAAAATTATTCTTGTAAACACATTAAATGAGGAAGTATATGATTTTACCCAATTATGTTGATACGATTTCCTAGTTGGGTTGATAATCTAATCCTTCCAAGAATTGAGAATCTTAAAAATATGAAACAATTAATGTCATGGAAATCCACTCCCACTAACTGTGCAGGGGAGTCTTTCTATATGATGGTACCAATGTAACTACTCAACACTATAGAATATCTAGATACTCAGATGGAATCCATGGAGGGGTGGAATTTCCCCATTCATCCCACTACAAATACATATCATGAAAGGGTAGAAAACACCTTACCCCCAAAAAATGAGGCCATCCTAAGTGATTCCCTCACTGCTACCATTTTCATAGAAGTATGGGTCACACCATCCAGGACCTCTTTGTCTTCAAATATATCCTCTAGGGTTTGGTTGACTCCAGACATGTGATACTAGAAAAATTCTTTGTGAATGTAACCGGTGTGACTACCACCCAACCAAAAGAAGAGGGTGACTAGAATGAATTTTTAGCTAGGTATGAACATAAATTCGATAATTTGATGACCCTGATAACTTTTTATTGAGATCACACCAACCATGCAGTGAATATTCATAAACCGATCTTGACTCTATCACCTAAGAAGAATCCATCGATCCCACCTCCAAGAGGTAGGTGTAGTCATCGGAAGTTGGTAAATTCATAGGAAAATTTTTTCATTTAATAACTACATGAGCTATTACTCTTTCATAATTCATACCTTCATCATATAGATTAATTTCACCATCCCTCCAAATAAAATCATCATCAGATGAAGAGATCATTTTTCGATATGTTAAATTTATTTACATAGAAATACCATTCTTATATAATGAGTATAACTATGAGCATGAGTTCCCTCTACCTGATCATGGAGCTAGAGTCTAAGTTTGTTGGATCTGAGGTCACAAGTGATGGTGTAGTTTTGGTCAAACCCAATATTCTATAAACATCCCCTATGAAGACATATATTTTATCTAGACCCATGAGTGACCACTTTGGCCATCCTAACCAGATCATATTGATACCTTAAAGTCTTCCAGTGGTCATTAAAACCCCGTTATTTTGAATGATCGGTTGGAACGTGTATGCCAACTTGATCATCCCAAACAAAAAGTTAGACCAGTGCATCTGACGCCATTATTAGTTGAAGATACATCAACCTATGTCCAAGAACTGGGACCATCCACCTCAAGAATTGTGTTCTCTAAGCCATATTCTAGGTAGAGACACTATTTGAGTATGTTTCGACATATGATACATAAATGTGACATTTTAGAAAAAATATCTAGTAGCTATCCCAGACAATATACGAATCCTAAATGCTCTCTATATTTCAAAATTGATCTGATAGGTTCTTATATAAGTCTTCATAAGTCCCTCATAGTCTGATACAGATGTCTTTGTAGCCATAGTTTATCAAGAACAAACTAATATAGGAGAATGTCATACCACCATCTCATTATGAGATAAGGATCAAGAAGAATCTATTCAAAAACATTGTAGACCACTATATGTTTTATGAAATATCAATAATGTCAAAATATATTGATCTCTTGTTGATAATGGTTCTAGGATAAATCTCATACTGGTCTAAACTGTAACACCCCGGCCCCAGTTACCCAGAGTTGGTGCTTTATTACATAACATTGGCATGGTCACAAGAAAGATCAAATCTCGAAAGACTGATTGGTTTAGTAGCCTTGGAAACAATAGATATATTCATAATGTTTAGATTACATCATAAAATGAAAACTACAACAACATAGTCTCCATAGTCCACACTCGTATCCCCTCATACAATCCCTGTAGGTCATTCATAAATTACATCTTCACATCCTAGAAAAAATAAAACATAGAAAAGGGTTGAGATCAAATTCCCAGTAAGGATAACAATATAGCGGAAACTTCCATAAATAAGAATAAACATTTAAGGAAATGTATAACTCAAACAAAATCCTTTTAAACATTAACATCAATACAGTATGGAAAAAATAAAATGAAATAATGCAATTTACTTATTCACATGGATATTCTACTAATCAAATAATCACATGCAATATCAATAACCACTTTCATAGTGATGAAATGCATAATGTCAGACTATCATAACTACATAGCCAAGGCCTCGTGCCAAGACTACAAATAAGATTTTGTCAAGGCCTTGTTCCAAGACACTAGTTTGTCTCATGAGACCTACCGATACATCTATGAGCTAGAGCGGGCTCCACCCGTCACATATTAAGTCCAATGCATTCCCGTATCAAAATGTTTAAACATAACATAAACATTTTATTAAAACTATCATATGAAATGTCAATACTTTCTTTATAAACCATAAATGGTATAAAAATAACACATCCATAGTAAAACATATCAAAAAACCATCAATACAATATGGAAGTATTGTATCATAATAAATCAACTCCAAATAAACTTAAAATCCATCAAAGGATGTTGACATAGATGAAATCAAAACTATTTTTAGAAAAATATCACTTTTTACATTAAAATCATTTAAGAGTCATATAAAATAAAACATTCTCATTGAAAATATTCTTATAATCTTGTAATGGATTCTTCGAAGATTTTATAATGGCGGAAAATATCCACACCTGCCGTATAAGTTAAAAAAACATTCTTACCATAATTCTGTCGAAAAGGTTAAAAAGAACCATGTTTGGAAAATGATGGAAATATTCCTTTAAAAAACTCTTATAAAAATTAAAACAAGGGTATAAATGACTTTAACCCATATTCTAGTAAATAGTAATTTTTTTTTGAAATACATTTTTAAGAAACATGGATGTGGATGATAAAGAAGTCCCAGTAGACTATTACATATAAACAACCTCGGATAATGAAGATATTGCGAAATAGACCCTTACCTTGTACTTTTACTTGGTCAAGGGTAGGTTAACCTCCTGTATAATGGTGAAATAATTGTTATTAAATTATTCAAGAATCATATACATTAATATGATATCATATATGATCTTTTAACATTTATTTGTTAATAATATCTTAGAATTATCGTCATTTTAGGTGTTAGCTTACTCATTTTCTTTTATATGTTTTGTTACATAAGCCGTGTTTGTTATGGATAAGTCGTATCTTATTCATATCCAAAATGATATCAAGTACATAAATACTATTTTCAAATTATCAAATGATAATTATACTTGAATGGATACGATGGTTAATGAATCTCATCGCGTTGGTGGAGACGGTAGTCCATATGTACGCACAAGCGACAATATCATTATTTTGATATTAATATAAAATATAAATGGATGATATATCATATATACAGAATCATAATCATGTTATACTTATTATTTAAATGAATTAAAAATCATTTTTATACCCATCCAAATAATAATATATTGAATAACAATTTCACCACGACGTGGAGACGGTAAGCCGTACGTACGCACGTATGGTGACATGTCATTCAAAGGATGGGTAGAATACTTAATATGGTTGTACCATATTTATAATAATATTACAGTATATAGGATATACAGGATTAATTATTTTAGAATGGGAATAACAAAGAAAGAAGAAGTTGAAGAAGAGATGAATTTGAAAAAGGGTGGTGAAAACATTACCTCTTCTTCAGGTTCTTCCTTTTGATTTGATCAAAAGGGATCCATAGGTTGGATTTATGACCAAACTAAAGCCTCTAGGTTGTAGTGAGGGATGTTGAGAGAGTAGTTAGGCAGGTTTTTTCTGAAGAAAGAGGCTTTGAATGTGTGAATTAGTGAGAATTGGGAGTTCCCTTTTAGAAGAGGGCTGAGGGGATCCTTTGGAAAAGCGAGAAATATTAATTTATAATAAATTCATATTCGATTTCTAAAGGCTCCAAAGTGTATTATTTATAGGTTAAGGTGGGTATGGGTCGCAAACCACTAAACCAATAGAATTTATACAGTTTTGGGTTACTATATTAATCTTATCTTTAAGTATTAACTCTAGGTTAATTAGTTTCACTTTTACAATGTCTCTTTGTATTTTTACATTATATGGTTAATAAACTTACTATATACATTCAAGAGACCCCCAAGTGGTCCATTAATGATACAAATATCATGATATAAGTCTCTTGGACGAACCTTATATTTTTTAGGAATTTAATATGAATTAATAATGTAATATTTGTTTTAAAAACTCTTTTATGTCAATTTTGACACTATTCAATAATTGATTTTTGTGAAACTTATAACAGAATGGTTACTTCCAACAATGTTAATTAAGTCAATCCTAACATGTCATATTAACATATAAAGTTAGTGTAATTCATAAAAAGTCTCAAATTATATTTATTTGGGTATTTAAAATATCAATTATTTTAATTTTTTTCACTATTATGGTAATTACTGCATCATCATTGTGTCATAAATAAATTAAATTATTTAATGTTTAAAAATTATAAATAAAATATAATTATGTGGGAAATATTTTTATCTTTATAATGAATATTTAAAATTGAATTTATCTTGTGTATAACCCTATATTAAAAATGTTTTAGTAAATACACTTTGATTTAAACTCTTTTAACTCTTCTTTGAATTAACAAATAATAAGTGTCCTAATCTATTCCAAGTGGTCCTAAATGATAATATTTTATTCCTAAGATTGTTTTTGGTCGAGATACACTTGTCCAATAGAATTAAGAAATGTGTTAGGGTAATATTAATATCATTTTTACCCTGAATTACCCTATTTACTTTTAACCGTGGTAAATAAAAGTAAAAAGTTACTATTCACCAAAAATTATTTTCAACTCATTGAACCACATTTTACTACATGATATTAACCGTGTCTCTTGGATTTTAGAAATTCCACTCCCAGAAGTGGTAATATTAAGTTTTATGAAAAATTCAGTTTTTTAACTACCACTTAGTGGTTTCACTATTCATCAAAAATTGAAGTTTTTCATAACAATGCCAAAATTTCACCCTAAGCTATAATCTATATTCCGAATCCAAAAATGAAGTCTATTTTGAAATATAAAATATATATAATTTCTAAAAGTAGGTATTACTATTCATAAAGGCTAGGTTGATTGGTTGTGGTGTGATAGAACTCGATGTTTCGTACAACACAAGCTATCACATTATTCAAAGAGAAGCGTACCGTAGAAACTTGGGGAGTTACAATCTCCCCTCCTTCAAATAATTTCGTCCTCGAAATTTCTAGAATACTACCACAAGAAAAGACTCGTGTGGTTCTTTATCATAAGTTCCTCGGGTTCCCACGTTTCCTCTTCCATCTTATGGTTTCTCCACAAGACTTTTACCAGACGCGTCGTCCGATTTCTCAGCACTTGTTCTCTCCTATCAAGAATCTTGACAGGCACTTTGAAATAAGAGAGATCAGGTTCCAGTTATAATTCCTCGTAGGTGAGTACATGCGTTGGGTCAAGCATGTATTTCCTCAATAGAGATACATGGAACGTATCGTGAAATTTGGAGAAACTTGGCAGCATTGCAAATCGGTAAGCTACAACCCCAATTCGTTCTAGAATTTCGAAATGTCCGATGTACATGGGACTCAATTCAGCTTTCTTACCAAAACGTATGACTCCCTTCCATGGAGATACCTTCAGGAAAACATGATCACCGACATGAAATTCCAAATCCTTCCTTCGATTATCGGCATAGCTCTTCTGCCTACTTTGAGCTGCTTTGATATGGTTTTGGATCACCTTCACATTTTCCATCGTTTCCTCCACCAGTTCTGGGCCTACAAGTTTTCTTTCACCAACATCATCCCAAAAGGTTAGTGTGTGAAACCTCTTTCCGTATAACGCTTCATATATTGCCATCTAAATACTCGAATAGAAGTTATTGTTATAGGATAATTCTACCAGAGGTAAATATTGATCCCACATACCCTGAAAGTCAAGTGATCAAGATCTCAACATTTCTTCTAAGGTTTTAATAGTCCGTTCTGATTTTCCGTCTGTCTGAGGGTGGTAGGTAGTGCTCAAATGAAGTTCAGTATCCAGGGATTTCTGAAAACTATTCCAGAATCTTGAAGTAAAATGGGGATCACGATCAGAAACAATCGATAGGGGTACTCCATGAAGTCTCACAAATTCACTAATATATAGTCTTTCTAGACGTTCCAGTTGTAGATCTTCTTTTATAGTAAGAAAATGTGCTGACTTGGTAAGACGATCAACAATAACCCATATTGGATCATCCCTTCTAGGAGTCTTTGGTTGTCCCATGACAAAGCCCATTTTAATATTGTCCCATTTCCACTCAAGAATGGGAAGAGGTTTCAATACTCCACCAGGATGTTGCCTTCCAGCTTTCACTTGTTTACAAACCATACATCTTGACACAAAATCGGCAATCTCTCTCTTCATGTTGTCCCACTAAAAATGTTCCTTCAAATATCTATACATTTTGGTGCTCCCAGGGTGTATAGAGAAATTGGAACTACGAGCATCATCCAGCAATTCCCTTTTTAGATTAGGTATATCGGGAACACAAAGTCTCTTCCCAAATTTCAAAATTCCTTCTTCATACACAAAGTCTCTCAATCTCCCATTATCCACATCTTTAATCTTCTTTGGAAATTCTTCATCATTGGTCTGAGAACTCTTAATCCTTTCTAGTAATGATGGTTTTCCAACCATTTGAAAAAGCATTGATGTTTCACCTTCCCTGGTTATTCCCATGTCCATTTTCACTAGATCCATGAAAATAGGATCCCTTTCAATTCTCATCGCATTCAAAACTCCATGGTCTTTTCTGCTGAAAGCATCTGCCACCTTGTTTTGTTTCCCTGGGTGGTAGTGTATCATACAATCATAATCTTTGAGTAATTAAAGCAGTCTACTTTTCCTCTTGTTGAGTTCTTTTTTATGAGAAAATATATTTAAAACTCTTGTGATCAGTGTAAATATCACATTTTCACCATAGCGGTAGTGCCTCCATATTTTCAAAGAAAATAACATAGCTGCTAACTCAAGATCATGAGTAGGATAGTTTTGTTCATGAATTTTCAACTGTCGTGATGCATTGGCAATAACACTATTATTCTGTATAAGGACACAATCAAGTCCTTTTTTCGATGCATCACTATAAATAACGAACCCATTATTCCACGATGGTAGAGTCAATATAGGAGAATTGACTAATCTTCTCTTCAGTTCTTAGAAACATTCATCAAAATCATTTGTCCAAACAAATTTAACCCCGTTACGTGTGATCTTTGTTAATGGGTTGGCCAACCGGGCAAAATTCTGGACGAAACGTCGATAATAACATGCTAAACCAATAAAACTATGTACCTTAGTCATACTCATCAGTACAGTCCATTCTTGGATTGCCTTGGTCTTAGAAGGATCAACATAGATTCCATCTTTAGAGACAATATGGCCAAGAAAAAAATCTCCTGAAGCCAGAATTCACACTTGCTAAACTTCCCATATAATTCATGTCTTCTCAGAGTCTTCAGGATAATGCGCAAGTGATTTTCATGATCTTCATAGCTTTTGGAGTATACCAAGATATCATCAATAAATACCACCACAAATTTATAGAGATATTCCTTGAAAACTCTATTCATCAGATTCATGAATATAGAGGGTTCATTAGTCAATCCAAAATTCATTACTGTAAACTTGTAATGCATGTACCTTGTTCGAAATACTGTCTTTGGAATGTATTCCTTCTTCACACACAACTGATGGTATCCAGATCGAAGGTCAATATTTGAAAAGTATTGAGCTCCATGCAATTGGTCAAATAAATCATCAATGCGAGGTAGGGGATACTTTTTCTTTATTGTTATAGCATTGATCTCCCTGTAGTCGATACATAACCTCATAGATCCATCTTTCTTTTTAACAAAAAGAACATGGGATCCCTATGGAGAAAAACTAGGGTGAATATATCCCTTTTTTACTTAATTCCTCTAGTTGTTTATTTAGTTCAACTAGTTCTACAGTGGCTACTCTAGAAGGGGTATTTGATATGGGACTTGATCCATGAATTAAATCAATGGAAAACTCAACTTCTTGTTCTGGAGGATGTCCAGGTAAATCATCCAGAAATACATCTACATATTCTTTCACAACAGGTACATCCTCTATTTGAACATTCCTTTCCTCACCCACAGTCATTTCATTCTCTTCCTCCCCAATAATTGAATTTAGTTGAGCTACTGGGGGTGGATCTAGATAAGAATAAAGTGGTGACGATTCTGCTCTAAAGATAAGGTGTTCCTTATCATCATCATCAAAAATCGTAACCTCCTTCTTCTTACAATAAATCTTCACATCATAGTCCGAATGCCAATCCATACCAACGAATATATCAAACTCAATCGTAGTTATGATGATGAGATCATCAGATAAAGAACATTTATGTGTTTTAATGGGTACTGATTCACAAAACATTGTTGCAATGATACTTCCCTTAGGAGTTTTAACTCACAACTCCCTCGTTAAATCAAATTGGAAATATCTAATTTTCTTAGAAAACAAGGAAGATATGCAGCAATGTGATGATCCAGAATCAAATAATGAATTTTCTAATCTTGAGGAAACCATTTAATTACCTGCCACCACATATTTCGGAGCTTCTACCTCAGCAGTAGTGATAGCATAAGCTTGGCCTTGATCCCTTGGCCTTTTCTTAGGTAAGTTCCCCTGACGCTTAGGAAATTCATTTTCATAATGTCCCATATCCCTGTAATTATAGCACTGAACATTGGTAGCTTCCTTCTTCCCCTTGAAATCACGAGCCTGGTGGCCTTTTTCACCACACTTGTAACAGACTCCCATTCCTTTTAAGCAAGTACTAGGGTGTTTCTTCCCACATTTACCGCAGGATGGATATTCAATATTTCCCTTCTTCCCTTTATTTACATTCCCAGATTGATCAGAAGATCTCTTCTTCTCTTTCGTTGTTTAAAGTCATAAGACTTAGAGAATTACTTTTTTGTCTTGATAGCACATGAGACAATGTCTTCGTACGATGGGAAGGCCTTTGAGACTAATTCTCGACGGGGAAATGGTTTTAACCCATCAAACAAAAAATCAATATTACTTCTTGGGTTACGTATATAATCTCTAGCATACCTTTCTAACCTTGTAAAGTTAGCCTCATACATTGAGACATTCTCATCCTCCTTTTGTCTCAGACTCAGAATTTGTCTTTCCATATCTTCTTGATGGTCACGAGGAAAGTATTTTTCTAAAAATAGATCTTTTAACTCCCTCTATTCCATATTTGATACTTCATCAACTTCCTTCATGTTTTGAATCAATGACCACCATTGATCAACATGTCCAGTGAGGCGGTAAAAATCCAAGATAACCTTTTCCCTTTCACTACTCCCCAAAGCCTGAAATATTTTCTCTAGGGAATTTATCCATTGCTCAGCTACTAAGGGATTTGTACTCCCATTGAACGTTGGTGGTTGTTTCCTCATGAATCGATCTAACATTGATCCTCCACGTTGTGGATCAGGGTGCTCCATACGGGTAAGGTTATTATTCATAACCTGAGTGAGTTGTCCCAGTATGGTGATTAGCTGATCAACACCAGTTGCATCACCAACTCCACTATAATTATCTTGAGCAGGAGGGAAATCCCTACCTGGAGTGAGTGCATTGATACAGTTTCCATTTCTTCCACTAGGTGCCATTTCTAAACAATGGCATAATCTAGATCAGTTTATGAATCAAAATACATAATCCCATACTTATAAAACACGTAACATAAATTGAACTATTTATGGATATAATCCATAATCATAAAAATGTTTTCTTTGAGGAAGTATACACTCATAAACCCTTCATAATGATTTATAAGGAAAATGAGAGTTATCCTAAGCATATCCCCAGGGAGTGTTGTAACCAAGAGTATATCAAGGCCCGTTGTCGTGCACCAGTTCTCATTCGAGTCTAGCTCAAAGTAGTGTTTTCAAGTTTTACCACTAGGTACGTCTGTGCTAGAGCCTCCTCTACCTGCTTGTATCGAGACATGAATGTATTGCTCAGAAAACTCACAAAATCTATACAATACCAAAATTCTAGGAAGTTCTTCAATAGTAATCCTCAAAGTTCATCTTAGGTCTACGTGCTCTAATCAGAGTTTATCTAAATCTAGCTTCCAAGGTTTCTTACAAACTTCCTCAAATACCAACTGTAATGCCCCGACCCCAGTTACCCAGAGTCGGTGCAATATTACATAACATTGGCATGATCGTAAGAAAGATCAAATCTAGAAAGACCGATTGGTTTAGTAGCCCTGGAAACACTAGATATATTCAAAATGATTACATTACATCATAAAATGAAAAGTACAACAACATAGTCTCCAGAGTGCACACTCTTATCCCCTCATACTATCCCTGTAGTTCATTCATAATTTATTTCTTCACATCCTGGGAAAAATAAAACATAGAAAAGGGATGAGCTCAAATACCCAGTAAGGATAACAATATAGAGGAAACTTCCATAAATAAGAATAAACATTTAAAGAAATGTATAACTAAAACAAAATCCTTTTAAACTTGAACATCAACATAATATGGAAAAAATAAAATGAAATAATTCCAATTACTTATTCTCATGGATATTCTACTAATCCAATAATAACATGAAATATCAATAACCACTTTAATAATGATGAAATGCATAATGCCAGACTATCATAACCACATAGCCAAGGCCTCGTGCCAAGACTACAAATAAGATTTTGTCAAGGCCTTGTGCCGAGACACTAGTTTGTCTCATGAGACCTAACGATGCATCGAGGAGCTATAGCAGGCACCACCCATCACATATTAAGTACAATGCATTCCAATATGAAAAGGTTTAAACATAACATAAACATTCGTATTAAAACTATCATACAAAATGTCAATACTTTTTTCATAAACCATTAATGGTATAAAAAAACACATCCACAGTCAAAAATATCACAAAACCATCAATAAAATATGGAAGTATTGTATCATAATAAATCAACTCCAAATAAACTTACAATCCATCAAAGGATGTTGACATAGATGAAATCAAAACTCTTTTTAGAGAAATTTATATTTTTATTCTGATATAATTTAAGAGTCGTATAAAATAAAACATTTCCATTGAAAATATTCTTATAAGCTTGTAAGGGAATCTTCGATGATTTTATAATGGTGGAAAATAGCCACAGTCGCCGTATACGTTAAAAAAAACATTCTTACCTTAATTCTGTCGATATGGTTAAAAAGAACCTTGTTTGGAAAAAGAGGGAACGATTCCTTTATAAAACTCTTATAAAAATTCAAACAAGGGTATAAATGACTTTAACCCATATTCTAGTAAATAGTAAATTTTTTTTGAAATAAATTTTTAAGAAACATGGATGTGGATGATAAAGAATTCCCAGTATATTATTACGTATAAACAACCTCGAATAATGAAGAGATTGGGAAATAAACCCTTACCTTGTACTTTTCCTTGGTTGAGGGTAGGTTAACCTCCTATATAATGGTGAAATAATTTTTATTAAATTATTCAATAATAATATACATTAATATGATATCATATATGATATTTTAAAATTTCTTTGTTAATAATATCTTAGAATTATCGTCGTTTGCGGTGTTAGCTTACTCGTTTTCTTTTATATGTTTTGTTACATAAGTCGTGTTTGTTATGGATAGGTTGTATCTTATTCATATCCAAAATTATATAAAGTCCTTAAATAATATTTTTAAATCATCAAATGATAATTATATTTGAATGGATACGGTGGAGAATGAATCTCATCATGTTCGTGGAGACGGTCGTCCGTACGTACGCACGAGCGACAATATCATTGTTTTGATATTAAAACAATATATAATTGGATGGTATATCATATATACAGAATCATTATCATGTTATATTTATTATTTACATGAATTAAAAATCAGTATTATACCCATCCAAATAATAATATACTGAATAACAATTACACCACGACGTGGAGACGGTAAGGTGTACGTACGCACGTATAGTGACATGTCATTCAAAGGATGGATAGAATACTGAATATGGTTGTACCATATTTATAATAATATTACCGTATATAGGATATACTGTATTAATTATTTTATAATGGGAATAACAAAGAAAGAAGAAGTCGAAGAAGAAATGAATTTGAAAAAGGGTGGTGAAAACATTACCTCTTCTTCGGGTTCTTCCTTTTGATTTGATCAAAAGGGCTCCATAGGTTGGCTTTCTGATCAAGATAATGCCTCTAGGTTGTAGTGAGGGATGTTAAAAGAGTATTTGGGCAGGGTTTGGCCGAACTAAAATGGTTGGAATGTGTGAATTACTGAGAAGGGGGAGTGCCCTTTTGTAAGAGGGGTGAGGGGCACCTTTGGAAAGGCTAGAAATATTAATTTATAATAAATTCATATTCGGTTTATAATGGCTAAAAAGTGTATTATTTAAAGGTTAAGGTGGGGATGGGTCGAAAACCACTGAACCAATAGAATTTAGACAGGTTTGGGTTAATATATTAATCTCATCATTAAGTATAAACTCTAAGTTAGTTAGTTCCACTTTTACAATGTCTCATTGTATTATTATATTATATGGTTAATAAACATACTGTATACATCCAAGAGACCCCAAAGTGGTCCATTAATGATACACCTATCATGATATAAGTCTCTTGGCTGAACCATAGATTTTTTAGGAATTTAATATCAATTAATAATATAATATGTTTTTAAAAAACTCTTTTATGTCAATTTTGACACTATTCAATAATTGATTTTTGTGAAAATCATAATAGAATGATTACATCAAACACAGTTAATTAAGTCAATCCTAACATGTCATATTAACATATAAAATTAGTGTAACTCATAAAAAGTCTCATATTATATTTATTTGGGTATTTATAATATCAACTATTTTAATTCAATCACTATTATGGTAATTACTGCATCATCATTGTGTCATAAATAAATTAAATTATTTAATGTCTAAAAATTATAAATAAAATATCATTATGTAGGAAATATTTTTAAATTTCTAATGAATATTTACAATGGAATTTATCTTATGTATAACCCTATATTAAAAATGTTTTAGTAAGTAAACTTTGATTTTAACTCTTTTAACTCTTCTTAAAATTAACTAATAATAAGTGCCCTAATATAATCCAAGTGAACCTAAATGATAATATATTATTCCTAAGGTTGTTTTTTGTCAGGATAAACTTTTCCAATAGAATTGAAACTTTTGTTAGGGTAATATTAATATCATTTGTACCCATAATTACCCTATTTACTTTTAACCTTGGTAAATAAAAGTAAAAAGTTACTATTCACCAAAAATTATTTTCATCTCATTGAAGCACATTTTACTACTTGATATTAACCGTGTCTCTCGGATTTTCGAAATTCCTCTCACAGAAGTGGAAAAATTAAGTTTTATGAAAAATTCAGTTTTTTAACTACCACTTAGTGGTTTCAGTATTCATTAAAAATTGAAGTTTTTCAGAACAATGAAAAAATTTCACCCTAAGATATAATCGATATTCCAAATCAAAAAATGATGTCTATTTTTAAATATAAAATATATATAATTTAAAAAATTAGGTATTACTATTCATAACAGCTAGTTTGATTGGTTGTGGTGTGATAGAACTCGATGTTGCGTACAACACACGCTATCAAATTATTCAAAGAGAAGCGTACCATAGAAGCTTGGGGTGTTACAAAAACCCTTTATCGTTTGGGATATAGAAAGGATGATATTTCTTGGATGAAGATAACCATTTATGGGTATAAAAAAATTATGAATATTCAACTCATAAATATCATTCTCAAGCTCAGTTTGGGGACATAATCTATAAATATGAGTTAATGGTTATCCAATATGTCATGAAAAAGACCTTGTATCTATATCCACATTGTGTTACCATCATCATTTCTTAAATGATTTATGTGCACCATCATTAGAAAGATTTGTGTGCTATATGTAGATAGAAACTCAATTGAATTTTGTAGATCCCGGTACACTGAGTCATGTTCTACAAAATTTAAGGGAAGAAACCAATGATATAAATTATCATGTAGATTTCCTATCTGAATGGATTAGTGACCATACCCAAAAACCCATGGAGTTTTCCCCATAGTGATAATGATCTACATATAAATATGATTAAGGTGGTACACTCAACCCCAACATTCTTTTAAAGACCATGGACATTATTAACTAACACTCATGGAGTAATGTTCAAACTAGTAGACAAGGGACCACCAAAGGAACGATTTATCAATTCTCCATATTGACTAGAATACTCCTATTTAATTTCAACATAAACCTCGAATTCCCCCAAGCCATTCCATAAAAATTGCGATTTTTTACATATCCTACACTTGGTGGAAGTAGGAAGAGAAGAAAATATCTCCGCAGTGTCCCCATGATAGTTTGGGACATCAATGTTTATTCTTGTATCCCCCCTACAAACTCACAATGAATAATATTCCCCCATTTTATCTACCACAAATGACAAGGATTTTAGCGATGTTGAAATGGAGGAAGAATAGGAGGACCTCATGAATGCCCCTCCAACACTTAAGGAAAGATTCTCCACCACTATCGATTAGATCAGGATAGTAAATTTGGGAATATAAGAGGACATATGACCTATATTAAAGAGTTCTTCCATTCCTTTTTAATATAAAAAGTTTTATATTTCCATTATAATGAATCATCAATATGTGTTCTCTTGTAATTATTTAGAGATGTGTGAATTAGACCCTAATATATTAACTCATAAACTTGGACTTATGGGTGGGAATAATGGTTTCAAGTAGGTATTTGGTGGGATTCATCCCTCACATTCCACCAATGAGGAGCTTGAATATGATAAGTTAGTCAAAACCTAAATAATCTAATTTTTGTATCACCCAAAATTTTTCACCAACATCATTATCGTTAAGAAAATAGTGGAATGATCCAGTTTTTTATTGACTTAAATGATATCAAAAAGCATTTCCCAAAACATTATTTCTCAATATAAATTATAGAACATTTTTCTAATTTAACCACCCACTTCTAGGCCCTTTCCTTCTTGAATGTGTATTCAAGGTATAATTAGAACAAGATCGCCCCTGAAGATGAGTATTCTGAAACCTTTAGTGTAACTCAGGGAATATTTTATTACCATGTTATTAAATTTATCTTGAATAATGATAATTCTTGCAATATTTATTCCATGAATTATATCTTTAAACCTTTCATAGGTTGAATAAAAAAGGATATATTTAATACCTAGTGGTCAACTCTTTATATATTTTTGATCAATTCCTTGACCTTTATATACACTTTTATAAAACGAGACAACATAGTTTGAAGATGAGCCCTTTGAATTGTTCCTTTGGGGTAATTTTAGGGAAATTCCCATTCATTTTTTATACCACTATGGCATAAAAGTTTTTCTAGAAATGACTAGAAAAATTCTAAAAATCCCTCCCCTCAAAACCACAATGAATAGAGAATGATATAGGCATAACTCTATAGTATTAGGGTTTTTAGACAACATAGATGATATGTTTATCTCATTAAATATGATAATGAAAAAAGGAATCACATATAATTGGGATGATAACTACTGGGAATATTTCAAAAACCTAAATAGATACCAGAATCATTATCCTGTACTAATGTCTCTAGTATAAGGGAAGAAAATTACTATATATGTGGATACCATGGAATGATCATGAAGTTCTATAATAATAATGAAAAATTATTTAGAAAATAAAATTACTCTCTAAAATCTCAGAAAACATATTCTAAATAATAATAATTTATTTTCTAATATCGATAAGAACTATCTTCTATTCATCTTCATAATGAAAAAGGTTAATAATTACTTGCAGCACCATGGAGTACACATAGACTCTTGTATTGACCTAATTATGAATATTTTTAATTGTCTAATGATAACTAAAAATACTGAAGGATTTATGGTTACCCTATAATAGTATGGAAACAAATTTTTATCTCAAAATGTATTCAAAGGATAAGCACTGTATGAATTCCTTAGATTATATCCTACTTTAGAAGTCTTTTAAAGATGTATTAAGTTTCCAGATAAAGATGTTATTTATGCCCAAAATTCTACTAGGTGTGGGGGATATATTTTTATATGTCCTCTCCAAGAATGACCAACATAAATATAGAAAACATTAAGCCAAAACCTTTGATCCTGGTTTTTATTATCATTTATTCAAACAAGGAAATATTTCAAAATTCCATCTCACTATCGGAAGGATACCTTAATAATGAAGCATAATTCCAATCAATTATTATAATATTAGTGCAATATTTGTTGTTGATAATATCCTATCTGAATATAAGAGGTGATTTAGAGATATTGTTCAAATATATCAATGGTGAATATTCCATCAAAAAGGAATAAATTTCCCCTCTCATGGATTATGTGAAGAAAATGTTTGAAGAATTCCCCATTAGGAAAATGTTTTGCCATGCCCCTAGATCACAGAATTCCAATAATGATACACTTTCCAATGAACTCATGGTACTGGTCGATCCCAATTAGGATGAGGTAGTCTTTTGTATCATAAATTGAATAGAAATATCACTAGTCATCATTTGCGACATAATGGATATCAATTTGGTCGATTCTACCTCGAGGAATGAAAACCCGATGTCTATTTATAAATTTATGATTCTCATAATATATTATGTCTAAAATGGGGTCATACTTTCAAATAAATAAAAAAGGTAACATATCTAAAATCAGTTAGAAAACATAACCCTTCGTGAAGGAAAAAATGAATAGAAATATCTCTATAAACGAGGCTTCGATGGGATCCCCCATGTATCCATTGTATCCTGATAGGTTATTTTCATCTCGAATCAGGTCTATTAATGTTCCTAAAACACTTATATGTCTAGATTCTTGATATAAAATCAAAAAAGAGGTTTTGGTTACTTATGGATGAAAATAGCATGGGTCTACAAGTGGATAACTAGATAATTCCATGCATATCTAATCCATGAAAAAATCACCCATCCACCCCTAGTGTTTCCACACATATTTAAATAATATTATCTATTTTTAATGTGGGGAATAGATATAGTGGGGATATATCCTTGAGCAATGGATATGTTTTTCAAATATATCATTTCTACTACTGACTTCATTTACAAATATGTTGAGGTAGTACCCCTCAAAGATGTTAGGTCAATGTTATTCAACAACTCAATAAAATCCAATATTATTTCAAAATATAGTGTCACTAACATGAAACTGATGGAAAATCAAACCAATATATATTTTTCCTTATTGAAAAGTTTGTAACATATGTATAACATCGATTCCAACCACTCATATAGAAATAATGCATTAAAAATGGATAGATATATGCCTTCAATAGGACCCTGTCAAATATACTCTAAAAATGGAAAGAGAAAAAAATTATTGTTCATGTAAAATCCTAAATGTTCTGTAGGCCTATATCCCTATGACCTTTACTTAAATTCTAGTGACCTCATATTCATTATATTTTTTAATGGAGTGTTACACATCAAAGTCTAGTTTTCCTTATTCAATGTATATATCTATCAAAAAATCGCATAGTATAAACCATAAAAGAAGTGACTTGATGAGTTAGAACTACTCTTTTAGAAATTTGTTCATATAATATACAACCTTAAAGTAAATTTGAACTATAATTAATAAGCCTTTAGTAAAAATTCTCACTTATAATCATTCCTCTAAGGGGAATTGGTACTGGTTCTTATAACCCCGATGATACTCAAGAAGAGACCTCTGAATAAAGAACCCAAGTCAGTTAGAACTTATATCATACTTAAGGTATATTCTAATAGAGATCACTCATTGGCAAAAATATATGGGAAATGCATAATTCCCACAAAAATGTGAATTTCCATAAGAAATATTGTTTGTAACTGTCATCATAAGATCAAATACTAGATTAAATACTTCAAACAACATGTCATCTCATTTCCTTACAAAATAATGTTAAAAATCATTGAAACATACTTTCATCATGAAATTAAACCACACAGAAGGTGTTCATACCACATGGAATTAAATTAAATAGAAAAATAAAATATGGAAATTCATTAAAATGAATTTACAATGAGGTCCCCGTCACATGAACTTAAAATAATTAAAGATAGTTACCTCTTGTGACCCATGATGAGCATGACAATTATGTTTGGACAAGATAACAAAACATTCCCTCTATATGCATATATATTGGACTTGTCTAGGGAATTTTATTTATAATAACTACATGTGGCCTCAATCCTATTAACATGGGATATATAGTAACACCTATATCATTTAATCTTATACCCAACTATGAATTCTAAGATAAAATAAAATGAATCATCCCCATGGAAGAGTTAGATCAATGTAGAGTTCATAAACTATATCTATGTGGGGGTAGATCTGAACATTTTTGAGATACATATTTATGAAGGGATAATTTATTTTAGGAATAACCATGTTCCTTAATTCCTTAATATGAACCAAAATTATATGGAGATATATGTTAATGAAAAAATGTGGATGCACCCACATACTCCATATCATTTACTATCACATAGTATAATAGACTTACCAATCATCGCTTATTTCATACACTAATAATTCCTCATGTGATCTTTAAGAACATAAAAGGGAACTCTAAAAATAATTATTGAGATGCATCTTATTGAATGATATAGAATCACATCCTAGCCACATTATGTTAAAATCCAAGCCATGTGGTTTTAATATTGAGAATATCATCTCTTATAATTATTGTATACCCCGGAAACATAACATATGATCTAGGTCTATACTAAGAGTATTGTATGAACTACGTCTAGCCTTATTCCTATTATCATAGGATATAAAGTGACACCCAGGTACCCTTATAATGTACCTAATGTTTATACTCAAATTAAAATGTCTTTCTTCAATGGGAACAAGCCTAATCTATGTGGGGAACACTTCCATACAATATCTATGTGTGTATTTATTTTCCCTTTCATGGGATATGTAGTGACACCTGGGTATATTATATTATTTCCATGCTTAGCAAAAAAACTTCCATTATTGGTCATGGGTTAGACCTATGTTACAGATTTTATCATAAGAACTATGTGTGTCTTGATTTCTATCCATACAAGGTAGATATTGACACTAGGATCAACCACCACTAAGACCAATCATATTTAATGAATTAAAATTTTCCCCTCATACATTCATGGTAAATCCTAAATAGTGATACATCACTTACCTAATATCCCTTTATTGAGGTTTGACTTGATACTACTTTCTGTAAATTGATATAGATCCTTGATAAGGATTCCTTACAAATATTTTGTATAGTCTGATATAAAAATTCACAATAATTAATGTGTGGATGCATATGAATGAGATAATTGTGGAATGAATATTCTCCTTAATAAATGAATAGAGAGACTCAAGTAAGAACGAATATTAAAATTTCAAATGACCCTAACTATCATCAACCTTGAAAGACCATAAACCATTAAGGGGTGTTCAAACCTTACAAGATTATTTTACCTACAAACAAGTTGTATTTGTGTGTCACCTACTTATGTATTAGTCTTATCTACACTAAATAAGACATGAAATATGGAAATATATGCAAGGATAAAATATCCTTCCATATTAAAAATCCCATGTTTGGTGTAGGGTTCCTTTAATAGTGTGTTACGTAATTTCAAGTTAGTCATTAGCTTCTTTCCATATGATATTAAACATCATAGACGATTTCATTTTCAAACAATGTAAAACTACATAAAAATTATGACATAGTTGTATGAATATAAAAATTCCTGGAAAATGAAGTCCTTCATGAATAAAAATAAACTAAAAAAATATGTATTTATCACATGTCATTAAAATGCACAACAACTATATCCTGATTGGATGACATTTATCCCCTTGTTAAAGGGAATCAAACAGCACAAAATGGAACTTCATAAACATTTGTCCATTATCATTCTATATAAAAGGACAATGAGATCCTCACTGTCACCAAATGAGGTTTGGGTTTCTTCCATCATATTTTGGACACATCAATCCAAAAAACAACACTTCTTTACTTGATCATCTTAAATTGTCATAATCCTTCCATAGCCTTTGAAAATTTGTCGATACCCTTCTCCTTGACCATGAATGAGTTAAATATATATAATGTCCCTTGTCCCATAATCATGATTAACTCCTCTTTATAGGAAAGTACCTTTGATCCTTGTGAACCCTAAGAACATCATTGTGGAACTTTTCACCTTTGGGTGATTCACAATCATCCTCAGCTTGACTATATCATACAATAACTCATAATTCAAGAACGTTGAGTCATAATTTACAAGGTTTTTATCCTCAATTCAAAAGGGATTTAGAGTACTCTTATACTTGGAAATCCTAATTAGGTTGTTGTTTAGTATCCCAAAGATACTAACTTCATGGATTATGAAATTGAAATAAATGTACCCTGGTTAATGTTGTATGAACTTAAACTCTAGAATATGGTGGTCTAGATAGATGATAATGAAAATGATGTAAAACATGTCAGACTAAATACCTGAAGATTGTGTTTTGATAAAAATTCAATTATCCTGTAACTAAATTGTTCAACATCTTATTTTAGAAAAAAATGATAGCATAAATGAAAAAGTAAAAAATCATATAGGATATATATTATAAAAAATGATATAGTTGATTCATGGTATTTGGACCCCTCTCCTACACAAAAAAAATATAAATAAATGTTTTTCCACATACCACCATAATGATGACATGTTTAGAATGTGTCATCACAACTATTAGGGTGATTCGACCCTTCTTGAATATTATGTTTCACTAAATAAAACATTAAATCATTGAATTATGATTTGAAACCCCTCATTTACTTGAGTTTTTATACTTATCCTAGAACCCCATAGCATTAAGTCAATTATATTGGTTATTCTCTATATTTTATATCTAATAGGGAGTAAATAATATGAAAGGACCTGGATAGGATTTGCTGGTGAATAAAAGGATTCCCATGAGCTTTTTTGTAGATTATATTCTAGTTTTATAATAGATTTCACCCATAAATCCATGAGTTATTTTCCATGTTATTCAAGGTTTTTGGTTTTAGAAGTGCCTAATAGTCCCCATTTTTCCTTATCTTAGATATTTTTGGATCATGATTGACTAACCTTGTAACCAAACTATTCTAGTGGGTTTGACAACCTCAATGTTATGTTTCCATCCATTGTACCCATTCTCAGAGTAGGATTGTGATACTTCATACTTAAAACTTTTAGTGCACCTTATCACATGATCTAAAACTATTTTTTTATAAGAACCTAGTTACTCAAAAATGAATCGAACTACACCCAGGGTACCAGATCTCTGTTGGGAAAGCAATTTCTTTATATCCCACTTCATTTCCATGGTTTTAAAACCTTTGTAAAACCTTTATAGCCCCCGGAATGGAGTAGGGACCTATATGTTTGACAGTGCATGTAATCCCATATAGGTTCATGTATAAGGGCCTTTGAACCGTCAACAACAAGTACCTTTTCTTTGTAATAATGTATATTTAATTAGTATAATATCTAGTAATATAAAAGTGGAATTAGACCCTTATGGTGTTCTATGATCATCCCAAATATGTATGATGTATCTCATCACCTTTGGTAAAAAATCCATAGGAAATTATTTAAAAACCCCATTATGACTATACAAGTGGATGAGACATCACTAACAATACGTCACTGTAAAACATGACAATTCTTGTGAAGGATTTAGGGTGTAAAACCATTCATGAATACTTATCCTTGATATGGATACAAGATTTCAAAAAACATCATGAACATTCATCCTAAAAGTCATAAGTACATAAATATGAATTGATGTATGAGATATATGACACTAAACAACATCATGAGAAAGTATAATATATATAACACTACACTATTGAAAGAGAATTTATATGCTACATGACCCTAAATAATAACAAAATATGGTCATTTATATTTTCCATAAAAGAATAGTAACTCATTGGACTGGCTTGCATAACCTTAAACTGCCAATTGGAAGACTCAATTATCTTCATATTGAAAACCCAAAAACTATTACCTTGGGAAAAAGTTCATTCTCATTTATCTAGACACACAAATTTTGTGATCCAGGTAACATTGAGCATTCATTAAATTAATGAGGCATAAAATAATTTTAGGAAAAAAACCCATAAAGGGTGGTCTAAAAGAATAAAATTTCTCACCATCTAGGAATTCCTCATATGAAACATAGGACAAATAAGGGCAATGTAAAAAAGGATAGAAATATAGATCTTGTATGGACCCTTGTATAGCCCTTGAAAAAATTGAGTTGTACTGCCTAGGTCTACTGATCTAGGAAAAATATTGAGCACTATATATTCACAATGTGGGGAAGGTATATTATTATTAGAACACTTGAGTTGATATCTAGTTTTTCTTTAGGTGAATAATAATCATTATGATATTAAACTTCCAAAGTGTCCTGAATATCATAAAAGGGAGAAGGTTTTACATAAACACAAAATGTTCGAAGGATTAATCAATTGGTAGACAAAATAGGAGTGAATTAATCAACACAGGTTGGACTCTCTTCCAAGATCCCTAGAAAGGGTACAATAAGAACATATTAAATATTGATCTCTCGAGTCCTCTAGATTGTCTATATCATAACATGAGGCATTGATTGGATAATTGTTTTTTCTCACTCCATTTTCTATGTTGTCTCCAGTTGGTGGAGATCCTCGATTGAGGAGGATAAATCTTGAACCTCCTTTTGAGTATCATCTAGTAAAGAATATTACTTTGAGAAATCATCCATCACACGAGCTTTGAGTTATTAATGTTTGGATATCTTTTTAGATAAATATATAATATAATAACATAACTAGGAAGCTATATGTAATTTTTGATATAGTTCCTTTGATTAACCCCGCATTTATTTTAGTAGAAAAAATTAAGTACAAAAATAATTTAACTCTCTATGATGTTCTATTATTTCATGGAAAGATAAGATGATTTACTATGGGATTTCATATAATATCTAATTATTGAAGCCTCCAACCCGAAGTTAGGAAATAGGTGGAAGAGGTTTTCTCTTTGACTGTAAATTTCTTCTAAGGTCGTCTTGGTGATAAAGGTGAAAATATGGTGTCAAATTAGTTTTTATGTCTCCTTACTCTCAATGTCTATTCTAGGGGGTTCATTGGAGTGAGTATTAATGATCCGGAAATATTCAAGTATCAAGTCCATTTAGAGAAGGCTCAGCCAAGTCGATGAAGAATAAAGGGAGTATGTTGGACTACTCACCCTTCACTTGTAGAAATCTTTATCCGTCCAATTTTCAAATCATCAATTAGTATTTGTATTAAGGGGTCAAATTCCATAAAAATTTATAACTTATATTCAAAGAAATATTTATTATTATGAGGGAACTGACATGAAGGACTCATCACATCTTGAATACATTCCATTATAGATATAGGAAAAGGGAACGGATGAGTGATATAATTTTCTACATATCAAATTATTTGGATTAGTACATCAGTTATAAATGATTCCAACTAATTTTGGGTGTAGTTCCAAGACAGATAGATTCACTATTATGTGGAAGGGAATAATTGAAATTTATTTCCTCATATGTCAGTATCATCTAGAAATGATGAATATTCCCAATATGTCATTCCCCTTCTCATAAAAAAGGGAGAGAAGATACTTAAAGAGTATAGTCGAAGAAAAGTGGATATATATAAGTGGATTATTGATCATAGATTATTAGATCATATTAATATTCTTTTAGAACCCCATCATTGAATGAAACCTTATATGAACTCTCATTAAGGGAACCACTTCCATCATCAATGATCATCCCCAATGGTATGATATATGGCCCAAAATTAAAACCTCTATGATGTCTAAACATATTAATGGACTCATGGAAATATAATAGTGTTTCCTTGACCATATAAATATTTAGTATCATGGGGAAGAATGGTGTACGAAGGATCTCAATGTCATTGTGATACCTGTAACACTGAATATGCAAACTTGTCTAGCTGAGTAAGAACTAGAAGGGACCACTGAACCTATAAGGTGTATTACACTTTTTAATTCCACCAATAATTTAATAAATATGAGTATTTGTTAGAAAAACTAGGTTAATAACAAATACTTCATCCAATTGAGTTTTCATCCACAATTTTATGAATCAGATTCCAAGACATGCATACCTTGTAGGGAAAATCCATCTATTAAAAAACATGGAAAATTCCTACCAACCATAGACATGTATGTATGCTTGGTTTCACCTAATATCCCAATTATGGGTAGATCCTTTCCTCTAGTGTATACTTATAGGAGCCTATGTTATCAAAAACTTATAGAGAATGGAGGTGGTGATAATGTATGATAGTTCTCTTATCACTTCTTTGGTAAAAAGATTCATTTATTCAGTCCTGGAAAGAGATAATAAAGAACAAGGCCATCACCATCATCCCATTCTCCCACAAAATAGTTATTCTATCTCGATCTAATATTGGTTTCTTCTTAGGTTCATACCAAAAATTTCTATAAGAGTTTAATTCATCATAAATCTCACCATGATAAATTATTCCCCCAAGCTATTGAATGTCCCATTGGATAATTCCCACTTTTCTATATGTCATATGAATAGTTTAGGAGATTCTACTACAATGATTGATCAGTTTTATAAGGATCTCTAATTGATGATACATGATAAATTGTAAAACCGACCTCACTGCGTAGAGGTGGAGAACATGGTGATGATAAGAAAACATCACACTTCTCTTTCTAACCTAGAATATTCATGGCCATTCTTTAGAAATATGTCTGTCATGGGGAAGATCCCATTTCAATCTCAAACATCTGTTTTTAGTTTCCATGGAGGAGACGATCATATATGATTAAATCTTGGTAATTGGTTGGTGAGAAAAAATTTTACTATCCAAACTAAAATATTATTGATTAAATGTGAAGGATGTCCCTTAAAATGGCACCATGATCAGTTTCATATGATAAGATATGATTGATTTTTTTTAGTTGGCGGAGGATAAAAACCAATGGGATGAGATATTCTGTTTGAGTGAAGGAATGTTATAATAATCAATAAGGAAATAGTTGTATATAGGTTTTCTATGTGATAGGGGATATTCCTGAATATCAATCAAAATGAGACCCTTTAGAACCACATTATCAAACAAGATATGATATTAGGGATCAATATTATGGTTCCCCGTGATCATAGACCGTCAGTAAGCTATGTTGTATGATGTTAATGAGATCAAATCCATCAAAACCAAAACATTAAGAAATCATGCCTTAGAATAGGAGGGCTGGACTGGATTAATGGAGATCACATGGATTAGGTAGTATCACATGGATCAAGTGACCCATTCTGATTCTCAGGATCAATTGATCCATATCCAATCATGTGAATCACATGACCATAGTTACATCATGAAAATCACATAAATATCAAATAGATTGAATGGCTTGTTAACAGTCTCATTATCACATGATCCCTTTCAAGGATCAAGATTGCACGATCGAGGTCACGTCACATTGTTCATGTGAAGGAATTCATCAGCCATGTGGAATATTCTCAATACATGAAAAATGGTCCATGTGAATTATATATTGTTATTCAAACTATTGGTTTCATGAGATGTTATGACAATTCAGTTTCATAGAGAAATCACGAGGATTATTCATGCAGAGTAATCACACAAGGGTATCATGTGGTTGGTTCTCTTGGTGGGGTTTTATAAAGTAGTCTTATGAATCAGTTACATGGAACATAGTATTATTCAATAGATCATAGTGATTGAATCATAATTTAATGGTCACTATAATAACCTCCTATTTATAGGGTATCTCAATGAACACCCAAGATCTCTAAGAATAAAATGTGATTTCCAAAAAAAAATAACCTATGGAATTAGAAGGGAATAGGTAGACATTAACTTCCTATGAAATGTGTCTTATTCATTCCTCCAATGTTCTAATAAATGTGGGGGGGGGGGTTGATTCCCACATAAGGAGAAATAGAAGGGTTGGTCTCAAAAAGAACCCAAATCCCATCTATTATTTTCCATATAAAAGAAGGAAGAAGCAAGGTTGTATTAGGAACATGCACCTGCATCATGTTAATAGAATAAACATTTTTGATACTCATGATGAAATAACCCTTTGAAAATACAATTAAGGGATTATATTCCCTATATAATTTTTTCATTGATCATGTGAATCACAATCATACAAGTCCTCCTCATCACATGAACAAATCATACAAGGCGTTCTGATCATGTGACATGTTAGCAGACAAACATCAGATAATCATCAATGCATTCATGCGATGAACGATGAAAAAAAATAATATTATATGAAGTGTGTTGCATTGATCCTCATGTCAAAGAATTTTTTTGATTTTCATGATCAGTTTCTAAATCACAAGAAGGACCTTCAACATGTGTGATAGATCATGCTAACTCCCTTTGATATACTAGATGGATAATAAAAAATAGATTTAATATACCAAATGGATCTCAATAAGGATATTGGATATGTCATCCCAATATCATAAATACCCTTGAATATTTCATGGGTTTGAGGAAGCTAGTAACTATTGACTGATAACCCAGTATATATTTATCAAGGAATGAGCGAAAAATTTCATAAATGTTAGGCGACTTGATCAAGAGAGGTGTATGATGAATTAATGACATTTGTTAATAGTTCATCTACTGACATAATCCATGATATGAGAATTTATTTTCATTCAATGACACATACATACATGGAATTTATGCTTTAAACCCACCAACCCCAATTAACATAGACATAATAAAGGACATTATGGAGTAGAGGACTATGAGATCTCAAGTATCTTCCATAATAAAATTATGGTTAGTACCGTAAGGCATTATAGAGGTTATTTATGCACTTCACCTGATTAGTTAATTGATCATGCAAAGGACCCATGTCATGATATTCAGATCATGTGAAGGTCTTTTTGCATGTTGTCTTGATCATATGATACCTTAGTAGTAAAATTCCTAAAAAAACATTGAGGTGTTCACATGAAAGAAGATTTATGTGAAGTTATATATAATAATTTACATTAAAAGGGATTTTGTGTATTGAATGATCAGTTAATTGATTATGTGAATACCCCCCAGACATGTCATCCTAATCAACCAATAGCCATAAAATATGACAGTATGACCATGATAAGACCACTAAACATGTCCGACTAATCATGCGAACCCCCCAAAAAAGTTAGATAGATCCTGAAAACACCCAAAGAAATGTCATCCAGATCCTGTTATGCATGTAGAAAAATTAGTGTGGTCATGTGAATATCCCCAAACATGACAAATAGATCATGTAAATTCCCTAAACACATTAGTATGATCATGAGAATACCCCTATAAATTTTAGTCAGATCACATGAAGACCCGTAGACATGTTATCCTAATAATGTGAGATCCCTCATGCATGTCCACCAAATCACATGAAAACACTCAGGTATGTCAAGTAGACACACTTAGACATGTCATACATACTCCCTTGGATATGTCAGACTTGTAAGCAATGCATACTCGTATGTTTGTGTTCAAACAAAGTGAATATTTTACTATATGTCTTGGGTTGAGCATCTGATTTTTATTTGAGAAGTGTCCATAATGGATTAGGGTTATGCCTTTCTGAAACCCTATATTAGCCAACACATAAAAATCAACTTTGTGCCATCTGATCATGTTCAATGGGATGCCTTAGTGTGTATGACCTGTATAAATTTGATCTCGTATTCATGTGACATGTTTCGGTAGCCCTTTTTCTCTTGTTTCTCTCATTAATAATTACTCACATGGGATTATATATTTGTAGTGATAATGTCAATAGTGTGATAAAAATTACTCTAAATATAGGGAATCTAACTTTTTGTATGTCCCTAGATCTCCTAAACTAACAGGAAATAATACCTTTAGGTATTGTCATTCCTTTCGAACAATTAGAAGGTTATGAAAAAGAATTATGAGGACTCCGATTCTCATTATAAGAAGGATACATTGGATTCATTTCAAATAATCTAGATCCAAATTAGAAATAGTTATAATCTTTTCCTTTTTAGATAATTATCATACAAAAGGCCTTTAATTAAATTTCACGGTTATCATGATGTGTAATCCCTACTCAAATATATTTAATTATCACTTATAAGGTTTCTAATGATTCACTATCTCTTATTACACTAAACGAGCATGAAACACATGGTATTAGGGAAAATAAAGTATTTGGTTATTAATATAATGACCCCCACCCCAATATAGGAAACCATTTAGATGTAATCCTAATTACATCTTTATTAAAATTGGAATGACATATTCCTATTGAAACAGTCTAGGGAAGCCATATATGTTTAGACCTCTATTGACGCACTATTTATGACACATATTCCTAATAATGTTGACTATAAGGACTCTGATTCTCAGTATATGCAAGATACATATGAAACCATCCAAAGCCCTGAGCATGATATCCAATTCATTCACATTCCCTCACATACATCGTTTCCACATGATGATAAACTACACATCATAGTCAAACGATCCACATGGTTTTTTATTCTAATATTTTACATGATATGTAGGACCCCCCTATAGAGATTCAATTTCAATTCATAGGTACCAATCACCTCTTTATATGGTATTAAAACCTAGATTTTATAGTCAAATGGATTTAAAATATAATATATCCCTAATTGTTGAGTAATAATGACTAGATATATAGATAACCTCATATATATAATGATGTCATTGATAGAATTTCCTCTTTCATGTTTATGGATTCAACAAACATATATTATTATAAGATAACTAATTATGAATTGGGGGTTGGGAAATATTCATGAACACAACTTAATTCTATCAGAGGGTCTCTGAGTAGGAAATAATTTTTCCAAAATGGGGTGTTGACCCCATCATCTCAGCCAATGTGAGTTCATATGTGTATATAGTAAGAAACATGAATTATTTTATACATATAGAATAATGGCCCATATATTATTACAGATTTTAGATCCATTATAAATTTATAAAAAAAATAGTGATCCAAACATGAAATTACTCAATTATACAAATGCATCCACACATATGGGAAAGTATTGTTTTCATTAAAATGTCATTTGACACTTTTATTTTCATTAGGAATCAACCATGATAAATACACATATTATATTTTGTAATGAAAAGCCTAAAAATTTCAAACATGAACATAATAGATATAATAATATAATATAAAAATATAATAAATGAAATAGAAGGAATAATGATAATTAAAATAAAAAAAATAACTAAAAAATTAAAAAATTTATATTAATTAATCATTCTAAAATGTAAACAATATATGTTATGAGTCACAAGTCAATATAAGGTATTTTTCAATAAATAAGTGTTTTAAAATTTTCCATAAAACTCTATTTCCTCAATATCCATTTTCATAAAAATGATTCAAAAATTGTCATATATATAACCTAGTTATTGTTTAATATCATTTTTGACTAAACCTTAATTTTATATAATGGTTTTAAAAAGATATCTTCTTAACATTTTCTATATGATTATATTTTTAATATTTTTGTCAAATAGAAAAATAATGGTTTCTAGCATTCACCCCATAGAATAATTTTTCATTAATCATGGTCATTTTAAATTATAAACATTAATTTTCATGATTACATGGTTTTTATATAAATATTATATTCCAAATATTTTGGGAGTTGTATGTTTTATTTTACATTTTAAAATAAAATTGATGTTTATCCTTATTTTATAGATATGATTGAAGGTGCATTTGATTATTGAAAAAATGAGTTTTATAATATAAAAGAGGATGCTTTTATATTTTTTTAATACAATGTTTCTTATATATTAAATATAATAAAGAGTGGGTCTAGGATATATCCATCCAATACATTAGTCAATGGTTTCTTCTATAGAGAAATGGTGGTTAGAAATAAATGAATTTTATTCATTCAATACTGTTGCAACATGACAGAACATGACGAATGAATTTAATATTCCATAGTTCTTACATGATTTTCCTATTCTTTTGGTGAGTTTAGAGAAAAATATTATAATATCAAGAATAAATTGTAAGATCTTTTAAAAGTGAATGTTTTTTCAACGAAAATCATTTTTATAGATTCAAATGTTTTCCCATTACTCCATTAACTTTTTTATATCATTTACATTAGTTTTAGATGTTTTATACAATCAATGGATGATTTTCACATGTTATTAGAATTTATTTTATATGATCATTACATATAGTGAAAAATCTAAACATTTATTAGTAGTATTGATTTATTTCATAAGAATAACATGTTTCCTTTATTGTTATATACCTTATATTCCTTTTGATTTATTTAACTAGAATTACATGTTTTGTTTATTATTATATTCGTTTTTGTGATTTTTTCCCACACCACATTTTTTAATAATTTGAAATGACCTCAGTATGCGTATAAATAATATATATTAAAAACATATTCTATAGTGGATCATATTAAATGAATAAAATATTGTTTTAATGATAAAGGGGTGTTAATTTAAGGAAGTGTTTTGTGGAAAAAAATTTCAATATTTGGAGATTTTTATTTTATTATGAAATAGATTATTGAAGTCTCTAAAAATTTAAACTTCCAAGATCATTGGAATTTAATAATGTCAAATCCTTTTTATTAATCTCATAATTATGGGTGGTATAAGTTATTTGGTTTTGTAGTTTGTATAAAAGAATGTTTATAGATAATGTTAGATGTTTTGATAATATTAAATGGAAAAGATTAAGACATTCTAATTTATGATTATATTGGCATGATATATAATTTTAAGACATTTATGATGCTTCATTTAATTCAAATCTATCCATAATGAGTTTTCATATTAAAAATATGGTGGTTGAGGATGGATGGAATCGAGTGGATCATTTCCTTTAGAACCATCCACATGAAATAGTTGGGGTTATAGTTGAGAAGTTTGGGTCTCTGTTTACTCAACGACATCATGAAATAAATGGTTATTACAATAAAATATAGAATCATAATTATTATAGTGGAATATTTCAATTATTTGGAGTTTCATGAAACATTCCACACTAGATTTTAGTGTATCACAAGACACATTGAGAGATGATGGATAAATAAATTCTTTGGAGTCAATATTTAATGTCCTTGGATATTCTTACCATTATATTTTTACTCTTTCAATTAATTATTTTTTAAGGTGAATCTGATAAGTTGTGGTTTTTAATTTCAAATAGAAAGAAGAAAAATTAATTCCATACCATGGATAAGATGGTCTTTAAGGAATTTTTTTCTTGATACTTAATTCCCAAATGTTCCTAAATATATAATGGAATGGATGTTTATGGAATTGATTAAAATGGAAGAGTACCCAATTGCCTCTAATGATAAAAATTTCACTAATCTATCTAGGTATTAAAAAAAATTTATTCTGGACCATGATAGTAAAATTGAGATAATTTACCTATTTATGAATCCAATCATTTGAAGTTATTTATCCTCTTATTAATTTAATAAATTTTTAGTTATTTATAGATATTATATAAAATTACTACGTATGTAAGCCTCCAATTTATTCCAAATGTTTTGAAATACATTTTATGGAATGTTTGGTTAGATTAGGTAATTTTTACCATTGTAGTATGATTGGAAATTTGTCTTATCACTATAAATAAAATAAAAGTGGAAATGGAAAGGCTTAGGCTGAAATACAAGTAGTAATTTATTTTAAAATTGGACGAAGAATAGTAATTTTGATGAATTGTGCCCCAATAAAATATTAAAGCATGTAAATTCGTAAGAATATAAATAGATGAGTGTTGAAAAAACAATTTCAACCAATGTTAATGATGGACCATCCAATGAAATAGTAAGATGTACATTACCTATCTAATTAGTGTATTTATTTTTATTTTTTGATTCATGGTGTATGAATTATTTTATTTTAAAAATATTTTCTAGTAAAATAAAAATATCATATCATGAATTTAAAATTAATTTTTTTTATAAAAACAATTACTTGAAGTATTAAAGAAACAAATATCTATAGTCACCATCCTATTGTCATCCATAGATTTATTTTTCCTATAAATATTATTGTATTACCATTAGTAGGGTTTGATATTATTATGGGAATGGATTAAATTTTTTGTAATTATTATCAAATAGATTATAGATACAAATAAGTCATATTTAATTTAGTAAGTGTGTTTCGAATAATAAATTAGAATGAGTTCTTTTATACTATTAGATATCTTTAAGTTGAGAAATTTATAAAAGATTATTGAAAAACTATATTCATTATGTTATTAAGAAGATAAAAGTGTTCAAATTAGTGATTTAATAGTGGTAAATCAAAATATAGAATTATTTATTTTTGATCTACCTAGTTTTATTCTTATCTGAGAGGTTTAATGTAACACCCCGAGATTTTATGAGATATATTCTTTTTAATTTCATTCACATCGTCTATTGTAATCTACACCAAGATTAGCTTGTACTATACGCAACACCGTATTAGCTTGCAGTATACGCAACACTATTCTTGGCTCGTGTTACACACAATTTCATGTTCGTTTCGTGGAAATTATTCTACGCAACATTAAGTATAGATTTTGTTTAATGTATAAATGAAATAATTTTTTATTATGTTATACGCACCACTAAACGGATTTTTCACTACACGCAGCCTTGACTTTTCTTGCATTACACGCAATCAAGACATTCTTCGATAGCGTGTGTATTACACAATACCAAGTTTTACTAAACGAGATATTATTATAATATTATTATAAACTAGCCATTATGAATATTAATACCCACTTTTTTAAATTTTATAAATTTTATCATTCAAAATGGACTTCATTTTTGGATTCGGAATATCGAAATTAGCCTAGGGTGAATTTTTGTTATTATTCTGAAAACATTCAATTTTTGATGAATAGTGAAAACACTAGGTTACTATTTAAAAGCCGACTTCTTATTTAAATAATTATATATTTTATTTAAATTTATTTTAGGTCAAAATTGATACATAATACCTATATAAGGTCAATTTAATTCACTTGAGTCATTTTATAGTAATTTTATATATATAAAAATTTTATTGAACTTTTCACCGTCTTTTACCCACCTTCTAGGAGAATTTGAAAATTATATAAAACATAATTTTACCACTTCTGTGAATGGAATTTCGAAAATCCGAGAGACATGGTTAATATCAAGGAGTAAAATGTGGTTCAATAAGATAAAAATAATTTTTGGTGAATGTTAAATTTTTACTTTTATTTACCACGGTTAAAAGTAAATAGGGTAATTAAGGGTAAAAATGATATTATTATTACCCTGAAACATGTCCTAATTTTATTGGATAAGTTTAATTAGAGAAAAAATACCTTAGGAATAAAATATTACCCTTTAGGTTCACTTGGATTAGATTAGGACACTTATTATTATTTTATTTAAAGAAGAGTTAAAATAGTTAAAATCAATGTTTAATAAGTAAAACATTTTTAATATAGGGTTATACATAAGATAAATTCGACTATAAATATTCATTAGAAATCTAAAAATATTTAATACATAATTGTATTTTATTTATAATTTTTAGACATTAAATAATTTAATTTATTTATGACACAATGATGATGTAGTAATTAGCTTATTAAGGAAATATTAACATAATTGATTTTATAAATACCCAAATAAATGTAATTTCAGACTTTTCATGAATTAAACTAATTTTATAGGTTAATATGACATGTTATTATTGATTAAATTAACTTTATTTGAACTAATAATGTTTATATGATTTTCACAAAAAGAAATTACCAAATATTGTAAAAATTGATATAAAATAGTTTTTAAAACAAATATTATAATATTAATTGTTATTATATTCCTAAAAATATAAGGATCGACCAAATGACTTAAATAAGGTTATATATATTAATAATTAACATCCTATGATTATTTTGTCTTTTTATAGTATGTTCATTAAACATATAGTATAAGAAAATAAGAAGGGACGGTAAAAGTTAAATTATTTTACTTAGAGTTCAATATAAATGATAAGGTTAAAATTGTAACCTGAACTTGTCTAAAACCTATTGGTTGAAAGGATTTAAGCCCATACCAACTTTATCTACGTAATAAGTCAATTTGGAACTATTATAAACAGAATATGACTTTATTATAAAATAATATTTTCAATTTTTCCAAAGGTGCCCCTCTCTTCCCTTATAAAAAGGGCACCCCTTCCCTATTCTCTTCACACCCTTTTGAGCCTTGAAGCTTGGCCAAACCCTGCCTATTTCTCTTATAAACCTCTCTAGTTATATCATTGAGAATCTTTTATTCTCAAAACTCAAACACTAGTTCCCTAAGAAGGAGTTTAAAGGAGGTGCGTTGAGGAAGAGGTAATCTCTTCTACAGACTCTTTCAAGTTTCTTTCTTCTTCTAATTCCCCTTCTTTAGTTGTTTCATTATAAATTAATAACATCAGTATTTATTATATACTGATATTTTATTATAAATATGAAACAACCATATTTCACCTTCTATCCATCCTATGGAAAATGAAATCACCGCATGCGCATACGTACGGAATACCGTCTCCATGCCACGGTGTAATCAGTTTTTCCACCACCACCTTACTTGGATGGTTATAATGGTTTAAATAATAACTATATATTATTATTATAATATAATACTTATTCTAAGATAATATATAATCCACTCAATTTCCATTCAATAAATATGGGAACGATGTCATCGCTCGTGCGTACGTACGGATTACCGTCTCCACGACGCGATGAGATTCATTTTCCATGTTAACAAATAAAGAATGATTATAAAGTATATATAATAAGTTACCATAAAATATATGACATAATATTTCAACTTCATTTATGTATATATATATATATATATGTATTTCATCTACTTAATTCCTTTAAAGTCAATAAGTAACGGAAAACAGTGTTCATGCGTACGTACGGCCTACCGTCTCTATGAACGGTGTATTTCATTTAATTTATCTTTCTATTATATATATATATATATACTGAATATATATGACATATAAATCATGATCTAACATTTGGGAAGTAATTAAATAATGATATATGTAATAATAATATCAAGAACAACTAGTCTAAACAAGTACGATAAATAAAACGAATTTCCCAAAATGCTGCTTTAACATAGAATTTACAAAAGAACGGGTAATATAATGTCATAAGTGAACCATATATGATATAATAACAATGGATATTATTCTATAATAATTAAATAAAATTATTTAAATCATTCTATAGGAGGTTCAGATATGTATGAAGCATATCAGACCTAAGGTAAGGGATAATTATTCCAATCTCATTCTTATCCGGGATTGTTTATTCGTAAGTATTTATTGGGGTAATGTTTATTATCCATGTCCATGTTTTCTCAAAAAAAATTCATAAAATGTTTAGTTTTCTTCCATGTATGTTTAAATTAATTTTTACCCCTTTTTACTTTTACCACATCATATGGAAGGAATCTTCCTTTTGTTTACCATACGAGGCACTTTTTGAATTCTCTGGCAAAAGTAGGAGAAGAATTTTTTTTAACCTATACAGCATGAACTGATTTTTGCAGTTTCATAACTCCTTATTTTCACGAATATTACTATACAATATTTCATGAATATTATAAAAAAATTATTTTGAAAATTGTATAGTATATTATGAAAAGAAAATGAATTTGAAGAAGAAAGGATATTTTCCTCAAAATTATTTTCATGTGTTTTATCAAAACCATTTTCAATTTAAGATGACAGTATTTCATATGTGTATGTTTCAAGTATAATTTCTATATTATTTACATGATTTAACTTCTCTTATGATATCCATTTGTTTTATATGGATTATGTTATGATGGAATGACGTTTATGAAACCCATTTTATTCGTTCAGTTATTATGAATGATGTATGTTTATTTTTTGGAACACGAAAGAGTGATTTAAATATAAGATGGGTGGGACATATATCTCCCTCTAATGTATTGGATAAATATTTATATCTCATGAGATAGACATTGATGGAATGGTAAGTTAATCCGGATCAATGTTACTAGACTAAAACGATGAGTGAACTCAATTCAAGATGGGACTTTGTCCACTACGATGGTCTTGGAAACAATGCCTTGGATACTATGGGAATCATATCATGTTCTTAATGGTTTTCCACAATTAAATGTTTTATTCCCATTATATTTTATCATGATTAATTTTCCTTTATGACCTATTCCTTACGTACTGCTATGATTTATTTCACAACTCAAGATTTTGATGTGTAAACATTATGTTCATGTTTTGAAGTTCAAATGTATATGGTTAGATTTATTTTCGCCATGCGTACCCTTACTGGGAATTTGAGATCACCCTTAATATTTTTTCTTTTCCCCAGGATATAAATAAAGGTTTTTAGTATGAAAACAAAAGGGGAAGATCTTTATGGGAGATGTTAAAGATCATTCACCACGCTTAGATGATTACGTTCCGAGTTTCCAAAGACACTAAATATTACAGTCCTTGTGTGTTTGTTTTTGATATGTATTAAGTATTCCACAAAAGTAATGTAATGACCATGTACGTCAAGATTTGGGTCTCAACAATTAATATCAGAGAAAAGGTTTATTTAACCTTTGGAAACTAAGATGCGGATACTTTAGTGAAATCCCTAGAGATATTTCTAAGGTATGTCTAGGGATGTTCCTAAGGTTATGTATAATTATCGATTAATGTTCTAGAATTATGATAACAATCATGAATAACCTAGGATTAAACCTAAGATATTAGAGATTGAAATTACTCCCCTTAATTATGTTGTTTTCCTAGTATGATGTTTGGCTCTCACACTATTCTTTTTGAGTTTTAGAAAATGGCTAGAAATAGGAAGATTCGCGATAATGGAGGATATTATGGATAATGGAATGATATTATTAATGAGAAACCAAATGAAATGGGATTTGGAAGTCCAAAATTGTTATTACGCCTAATCAGAAATCTCATAAGATGATCAATAATCTCAACTTTGGTACGTTTCCAGACTCAGCTAATAAGAGTTTGATGGAGTTTCATGATGATCATAGAGGATAGAAAGCTCAATTTACATCATGTAAATCATGTGGTAAGAGGAATTAAGGATAATGTTTCAAAGGAACTGGAAGATGCTTTCGGTGTGGAAAAAAGGACACAAATCCAGTAATTATAAAGGAAAAGGTTCAGTTAACACCATGGACATGTATAATGGTCATTTCTAAGCCATCAAAAATAGTTAAATTTTTTAAATGTGGAATGTACGGGCATTATGAAAACCAATTCCCTAAGGGAAAGTCTCATGAATAGAATCAGCATGGTTATATGGGTAATATTTATGTTGATTATGATGAAGAGACTAAAAATGATATGTGAGATGAAATAATTGTTCAAGATCGATCAATGGTTCAGGATGGTAGTGGAACGATTATATGTTTATCATGAGTAATGTTGTATAAATAATCTCATGGAAATATGGAATAAAGAGACATCGAAGGATTGTAACAATATGGTTTTTCCTTATGTTTTTGAAATTATACGTTGAATGGTACCGGTAACCGTGAAAGGTTATTCAGATAATTTTGGAAAAGAAGATGATATGTGCATAATGAATCGATAAGGAGAAAATAATATGTTTGATAGTATGAATGAGCTCATGACTGATAGAAGGACAAAGTTATATCATGGGTTGAGTATATAAATTTTTTTGGAATTTTGTATGTGGAAAGAGTTAACTTTTACTACATTCATGTTTTCACTAAGGTTCAATGGGTATTAATTTTTCAAGAGAATACATGATTAATGTATTCACATGTTCGGAATGTGACCAACAAGATATATCATATGATATATGGGGGATAAATGATGCTATTCACAAGCTCGGTAGATGACATTTCTAGTAATTGTTTTCTTTATACTATGATCTTGGACAGAAGTATTTTGGATAATCCTAAAGATTGGAATGGATTATGTTGAACATAAGTTAGTATTGTTTAAGGATTTAACCTTTTTCGATATTATTTCTGGAATGTTATAATAGTGTAGTTTTAGAAAAAGGAAAACCTGCAGGATTGGTGACAACCCGTCGCATCAGACAAGTTTGTGTAAATCGAACCCACAACCGAAGTGTGACAGGACTTTATTACCTACCACTGTCCTACAGGAAGTCCCTAGTTAGTAGAAACTAGTTTTATTTTATTTAACGGTTTGATAGATGATGTATAAGTCCATTTTTGGAACAATATACTATTAATCTCACCATACTATGGACTTATGTATATAACGTTTTTACCTTATGTTTGAGGCAGATGGAATGATCTATAATTCTACCACATGATCTACTAACACTTCACGAATGAAAAATTCAACTTCATTTCTTTAAGTGATGATGTAGAAATTGTCCAAGGAACAACCAACGGTGAGATTGTACAAAAATCAAGAACATATTTCTTCGAATTCCAATTTCTTCATCTTTAGGGAAATGATCTTGAAAACCAAAAATTTTGTCCTAGTGCCCTTATATCTGATGAATTAGATGGTACCTTAGATCATGACAAATTTATGGCTTTTTGGCTGTTGGATTTTTCATAGCCATGTTTTCTACCACTCTCTATCATAACTTGACAGTTAGATTTATCTACCATATCCATGTTTTCACCGATATACTCCTATGTGAGAACCCAAGTGATGAGTAACTTTGGGTGTCCATTTTGTTTCTAACGTTCCTTTTTAAAATTAAGTTTTAGTATTCCTTTTTTCGATGTGGGTTTCTATGAAAGAAACTCTCAAGTAATAAACCATTTATAACCCTGAATAAATTTGACGGAGAAATTCATTTTAAGGGGGGTAGAATGTAACATCCCGAGATTTTATGAGATAGATTCTTTTTAATTTCATTCACATCTTCTGATTTAAGAAAAACCAAGATTAGCTTGTACTATATGCAACATCGTATTAGATTGTAGTATATGAAACACTATTCTTGGCTCATGTTACGGACAATTTCATATTCGTTTTGTGGAAATTCTTCTATGCAACATTAAGTATAGATTTTGTTTAATGTATAAATGAAATAAGTTTTGAATATGTTATAAGCAACAACAAAAGGAGCTTTCACTACACGCAGCCCTGACTCGTTTTTCATTACAAGCAATCAAGTCCTTCTTCGATAGCATGTGTAGTACGCAATACCAAGTTTCACTAAACGATATATTATTATAATATTATTATGAACAAGCCATTCTGAATAGTAATACCCTCTTTTTAAAATTTTATAAATTTTATCTTTAAAAATGGACTTCATTTTTGGATTTGGATTATCAAAATTATCTTAGGGAGAATTTTTGGTATTTTTCTGAAAACTTTCAATTTTTGATGAATATTGAAAACACTGGGTTACTATTTAAAAACCGACTTTTTATTTAAATAATTATTTATTTTATTTAAATTTATTTTAGGTCAAAATTCAAACATAATATCTATATAAGTTCAATGTAATTCAATTGAGTCAATTTATAATAATTTTAGATATGTAAAAATTTTATTGAACTTTTCACCGTCTTTTACCCACCTCCTAGCAGAATTTGAAAATTTACATAAAACATAATTTTACCGCTTTTGTGAGTGGAATTTCAAAAATATAAGAGACATGTTTAATATCAAAGAGTAAAATTTGGTTCAATAAGATAAAAATAATGCTTGGTGAATAGTAACGTTTTACTTTTATTTACCATGGTTAAAAGTAAGTAGGGTAATTAAGGGTAAAAATGATATTATTATTACCCTAACACATGTACTAAATCTATTGTATAAGTGTAATTAGACAAAAAACAACCTTAGGAATAAAATATTAACCTTTAGGACCACTTGGATTAGATTAGGACACTTAATATTATTTTATTTAAAGAGGAGTTAAAATAGTTAAAATCAATGTTTGATAAGTAAAACATTTTTAATATAAAGTTATAAATAAGATAAATTCGACTATAAATATTCATTAGAAATATAAAAAGATTTAATTCATAACGGTATTTTATTTATAATTTTTAGACATTAAATAATTTAATATATTTATGACACAATGATGATGCAGTAATTACATTATAAATGAAATATTATCATAATTGATGTTATAAATACCCAAATAAATGTAATTTGATACTTTTTATGAATTAAACAAATTTTATAGGTTAAAATGACAAGTTATTATTTATTAAATTAACTTTTTAGAACTAATAATGTTTTTATGATTTTCACAAAAATCAATTACCAAATAGTGTCAAAGTTGACAGAAAATATTTTTTAAAACAAATATTATATTATTAATTGTTATTATATTCCTAAAAATATAAGGTTCAGACAAATTACAAAGATAAGTTTATATATATTAATAATGAACCACTTGGGATTCTTTTGGCTTCTTATAGTATGTTTATTGAACATATACTGTATGAAAACAAGAAGACACAGTAAAAGTTAAATTATTTAACTTAGAGTTAAATCTAAATGATAAAGTTAAAATTATAACCTAAACTTTTCTAAAACCTATTGGTTGAGAGGATTTATACCCATAAAAACTTTAGATTAGAAATAAATAAATTTTGAGCTATTATAAACTCAATAATACTTTATTATAAAATAATATTTTAAATTTTTCCAAAGGTGCCCCTCTCCTCCCTTATAAAAAGGGAACCCTTCCCTCTTCTCTTTACACCCTTTTGAGCCTTGAAGCTCGGAAAAACCCTTAAAATTACTCTTCTAAACCATTCTATTTATACCATAGAGGTTCTGGTATTCTCAAAAGTCTAACTATAGTTCCCTAAGAAGGAGTTTAAAGGATGTGCATCGAGAAAGAGGTAATCTCTTCTAACGACTCTTTCAGGTTTCATTCTTCTTCTACTTCCTCTTCTTTAGTTGTTAAATTATAAAGTAATAACATAAGTATTAATTATATAATTATATGTTATTATAAATATTAAAAAAAACAATTTCACCTTCTATCCATCCTATGGAAAACAAAGTCACCTCTCGTGCGTACGTACGGAATACCGTCTCCACACCATGGTGTAATCAGTTTTTCCACCACCACCTTACATGGATGGGTATAATGGTGTAAATAATAACTATATATGAATATTAAAATATAATAATGATTCTAAAATATTATATCATCCACTCCAATTCCATTCAATAAATATGGGAATGATATCATCGCTCCTGCATATATACGGATTACCGTCTCCACGACGCGATGAGACTCATTTTCCATGTTAACAATTCAAGAATTATTATAAAGTATATATAATAAGTAATCATGAAATATATGAAATAATAATTCTACTGGATTTATGTATTCATATATGTATGTAATCTACATAATCCCATTCAATTCAATATGGAAAGGAGAATAGCATTCATGCGTACGTACGGCCTACCGTCTCCATGAACGGTGTTTTTAATTTCATTTATCAATATATTATATATATATATATATACTGAATATATATGATATATAAATCATTATTTAAATTATTGAAGTAATTAAATAATGAAATAAGTAATAATAATATCAAGAACAACAATTCCAAACAAATACGATAAATAAAACGTCATTTCCCAAAAGGCTGCTTTAACAAGGAATTTACAAAAGAACAGGTAATATAAAGTAATAAGTGAACCATATATGATATAATAACAATAAATATGATTCTGTAATAATTAAATGACATAATTTAAATCATTATACAAGAGTTTCGGATACGTACGAGGCATATTGGACCTAAGGTAAGGGATAATTATTCCAATCTCATTCTTATCCGAGATTGTCTATTCATAAGTATTTATTAGGGTTATGTTTTTTATCCACGTTCATGTGTTCTTAAAATAATTTCATAAAATGTTTACTTTTCTTCTATGTATGATTAATGTTATTTTTACCCCTTTTTACCTTTACCACATCATATGGAAGGAATCTTTCTTTTGTTTACCATACGAGGTACTTTTTGACTCTTCCGGAAAAAGTACGAGAAGAATGTTTTTTTAACTTATACCACATGAATGTATTTTTACAATTTAATTACTCCTTATTTTAAAGAATCTTACTATACAATATTTCATCACTATTTTCAGAAAAATCCTTATCTTTAAAAAATTGCATGGTATTTTATGAATAGAAAATTATTTTGATGAAGAAAGGATATTTTCCTCAAGAATTATTTTCATGTTTTTTTATTTAAAACATTTTCCATTTAAGATGACATTATTTCATATGTGTATGTTTCAATTATAATGTCTCTATTATTTACATGATTTCAATTATCTTATGATATCCATTTGTTTTATATGGATTATGTTATGATGGAATGATGTTTATGAAACCCATTTTATTCATTGGGTTATTAAGAATGATGTATGTTTATTTTGTGGCACACAAAAGAATGATTTAAATATGAGATGGGTGGGACCTATATCTCCCTCCAATGAATTGTCTAAAGATTCATATATCATGAGATATACATGGCTGGAATGGTATGTTAATCTGGTTAAGTGTTACAGGACAGAAATGAGGAGTGAACTCGATTTAGAAAGGGACTTTGTCCACTATGATGGTCTTGGAGACAATGCATTGGCTAATATGGAAATCATATCATGGGATTAATGTTCTTCCACAACTAAATGTTTTATTCCCATACTATTTTAACATTATAAATGTTCCTTTATGACCTATTCCTTACGTACTGCCAAGATTTATTTCACAACTCAAGATTTTGATGTGTAAACTTTATGTTCATGTTTTTAAGTTCCAATGTATATGGTTTGTTATATTTTCTCCATTATTACCCTTACAGATCATTTGATCACACCCTTTATATGTTTTCATTTCCCCATGATATGAAGAAAGGTTTTAAGTAAGAAAACAAAAAGGGGAAGTTCTTTATGGGAGATGTTGAAGATCTTTCACCATGATTAGAAGATTATATTCCGAGTTTCCATAGTCACTAGACTATTATGGTCCTTGTGTGTTTGTTTTTGTTATGTATTACATATTCCAAAAAAGTAATGTAATGACCATGTACATCATGCATTAGGTCTCTACATTTAATTCACAATTATCATTTTTATTAACGATATGAAAATTGTAAATCCTCTTTAATGGATTTAATAAAACTATTAGAGTTGAAAAATTATCTCTAAGTGTTTCCAAAATTGGGATTCACGATGGTTTTATGAGGAATTTCATTATTTATATATAACTCAATAACATTACTATTAAGAACATGTATATGTTTCCTCATTTTAATGATTTGTTTAATTGGCTCAATGGTGCTTAGTATGTTTCCATAAATTTCCTCATATCTAGACCCCAATACCTAAATATGAAAGAAGATTAAATTATGAGTACTGTATTCCATACTAGGTATGAACATTACATGTTTTTCGTAATTCCTTTTGGGTTATAAAATAATCCTATTGAATTTATAGATCTAACTAATAGAGTTTTTTTGTATATATTCGGAAAAATATGTTATTGGATCCAATGATGTAATTGATGTTTATTATAAATCCTATGATGATCATGAGATGAATTTAAATAGTTTTTTAATAACCATATAAGAAAAAAATATATTGTCAATATAGAAAATGTGAATTTTAGTGACAAAAAGTTTATTTATTGGGAATATTTTTTCTTAATATGGATTAATTTTTTATCATGATAAAACAAATGTGGTGTAAATGTGAAAAATACTTAAAAATGTCACTAATATTAGATTTATCTTGTAATATCAATTTACTATATATGGTTTGTTAATAAAGTTTCTTGGTTATCTAGACCACAGAAAATGATCTCTCAAAAGGCAGTTAAACTAATTTTGATAGAGGAGTGGGATGAATGATTTATGAAATTAAAAATATGATTGATTAATGTTCCATTCTTATCCTTTCTATTAGGAAATGGCGAGTTTTTCATTTATATAAGTGATTCATTAAAGTTAATTGGTTTACTTTTGGGATATAATTGATGGGAAATAGTTATTGTGTCATGTCAATTTAAGTTCCTTGTTTAGAATTATCCAACACATGACCTTATAATGGTTACTATTGATTTTTCTTTGGAAATATGGTTAAATAAAATATATTGGTGGAAATTTAAAATATATACTAGTCAAACAAATAATAATCTACATATATTAACCTAAAAATATTTTAACATATGTATGAGAATATGTTTGGAATTAGTAAATTATTATTATTTCAAGATTTACTAAAATCCAGGTCAATAAATCAAATTATTTGATTCCATATTTTGAAAATAAAATGTGTCATTAAATATGTAAAATTTATAACTAAATCAATGAGTTAATGAATTAATGAATGTTTTATTGGAAGATTTATATAGGGAAACACCATATATTAGGATTTAGGTTCTAGTAGAGTAATATTTTTCAAAATGATTTAATTATTATTTAAAGGAATGTTGTAGATTTTTTGAAATGGTAGTATTTTTTAATAATGGTATGTTTCTTGATTTTAATATTGAAAATGAAGTTTTTATAAAGATTGAAAAAAATATTATTTTTACTAAATGATTTCTAATTTAAGAATAAATTATTGAGTGAGGCTTGTAGCTCTCCATTTTTTCATCCTAGCATTAATAATGTGTATATATTCCTTCAGAAATAATATTATTTGGTTGGAAAGATGAATGATATTTTTGATTTTACCAAGAAATTTATGACGTCTAAAAACAATAAAGCTAAGAGGAAACTACCATGGTGATGCCTTATCCATTTTTAGTTCCCAAATAAAAATGGTTGAATATGTCTATAGATTCCTTGTCGGTATTTCCTAAATTACATATACGTAATAATTTTATTTCTGTTATTATTAATATTTTGACATATTATGTAAATTTTAATCATATTTGAGATGATATATAATTGAATATAATTTATATACATTAACTAAAATAGATAATAAAGTTATATAAAGTCACTCTCTATATTGTATCTGATCTGGATATCACTTTTGTATCCATTTTTAGAAAGTACAACATAATTCATTGATTAATGATTTAAATTTTAATAAAAATTTTCATCCTTAAAATGGTTAAAAAACGGAGTGGAAGATTTATAATTTAGAAGATATGTCTTGGTCTATCTCATTACATTATCAGGGATATTGGGATAATCATATGTCTTTAGTGTAATTTTCTTTAAATCACATTTATCATTCTAGTATATAGATATCACTATTTGATGAATTATATAGAAATTGGTGTCAAACTCTAACAATTTGGGATGAAGTATGTAAGAGATATAAATTTTGACCAAAATTAGTGGAATATATTATTTAAATGGTAAATATGATTCATAACTATATGAGAGTGTCTAAAATAATATAGAATATTTGTCATTATTTTTGGAGAAAATATCATTCATTTGAAGTATTTATCCAGGTTTTTCTTAAAATACCACAATGGAAAGGGTTTATATAGTGGGGTCAATTTCTGCCCATATATCACAACCTCCATGTTTATCTTAGGTATAATGTGTTTTTCATGGTTCTTTCTCATCGAAATATTTATCTGATTCATCCCATGTTTTTGGGTATTATATATTTTATTTGGATTAGAATGATTATTATGATGAAAAGACAATTACGATTATAGATCATAGAGAGTAGGTATTTCAAAATAATTTGAAATTCCATATTAATGTTTTATGGATCAATCAAATGATTGAAGAAAAAATATTGGAATATGAAAAGGTTATGGTGGAAAAATAACCTCATGTGTTTAAATAATGAATAAAATTACGAGGATAAAATTTCTTTTAGGGGGAATAATATTTAAATTGAGGTATTCCAAGATATATATAAATTTTATTATTTATATTTCTTCTTCTCAGGGAATCATATTCATTTTTTTATGAAAAAATTAATTTTTGAATTGATAAATTTATACATTTATGTAATTGAACTAATTTTTTCATGTATTACTTGGTTTTATTTAAAAGTTAAATTTCATAATTTAATAAATTACAATTAATATAATTTAATTTTTATTTTACATCATCATATTAAATTAATCTTAATCTTAATTTTTTTTATTTTATCAATAGTTTAGATTTGAGTAAATAATGAAAAATAATGAATCTAAAAATAATATAATTTTTATGATGTTATGATGAAATAATAATAAAATGAATGTTTGTCAAATAAAATTTTATATACAATATAAATTTATTATATGGTATAATTATTTTAAAATTATAATTTTCAACTTATAAATCCTTTTTTGACATTTTAGAAATCTAATTACTAATTTTATTCAAATAAAAAATATTTTTGGTACATATATTTTCATAAAATTATACAAAATGATCCATTCAATTTTGGTTGGATTCAATATTAAAATAGTAATACTATTATTAAAAATAATACTATTAATTCTATGGTAATCATAATTATATATTATTTTGTTAAAAATTATTTTATTCTTAAATTTGAATTTTCTAAAAATTGTTTTCTATCGAATTTTGAAGACTAAAATTTAATGTAAATATTAAAAACATAGAAATATAATACAAAAAAATAGATTCATGATTTCAAATAATAATTTGGAATTTTTTTAATGATTTATGTTTATTTTTTTTCATAATTTATATTTATCATGGTAAAAATATGTTACCATAGTAAGGGAAAAATGGATAAAATAATGGTTAAGCTAATGGATAAGGATTGAAATATTTTTAAATACTATATAAATTTTGATTGGATAACTATATCTAGGCTATAAATTAACCTATATTATAAATTTTATTAATTTTCTTCCACTTTCCATGAATAAATATTTATTATAATGAAAATTTCTTAATTTCTACATGGGTTCATCTCCTCCCACATATAAAAGGGAACCTATTTTCCTCAATTTTACACAAACATTGATATATCTATCACAAAAAAAATATTCCCAAATAAATCCCCATGTATATTCTATATTTCATAGTGTCCTTTTCCATATCAAAATACAATTCATAAAAGTATTAACATGTAAGTAAAAGGAAGATATCTAAATAGTAGGTATAAGTCTTAAAAAAATTCATTCAAGTTTATTTCTTATTCTACCTCATTAAAATATATTATAACCATACTAAATTAATGTAATAAATAAATATAATAAACATAAATATTTTTATGTTTATGTAAAAACCATTTTATACCTTCTTTCAATTCTATTAAAAATTAATGGGTTGCGTATGAATACGTGAGAACAAATGCCCCCATGAAGTGATGTGTTTCGATTATCATCTCAAAATCACATGTATTGTTATGAATATTTATTTTATAGAAATATATTATTTATATTATATAATTATTTTTTATAAAGATAATATATTATCATACTTCTTACCTCTCATCCATTTGAAAATAATAACATCACTTGGGTATACATTTAGACAGCAACTTCCACAAAGCAATGTAATTTGTCAATCATTTCTACCTCACACGACAGTTATATAGATTGATTTAATCAATACATATTATATTTTTTATATTAAAGTGATTTTCTAATTTTAAACCTTTATCTTCTTAATTTATGTTACAACATTTAGAAATATGAAAATGTTTCACATGCCTACATGTATACAACAACCCCCATGAATGACATATCTAATTTTTTATTACATGAACACAATGATGGTTTTAAAAATATATTTAAATTTTTAATATTATAATTATAACATTTTTATAATTTTAGAGATGATAAAACTATGACACATTTGACCAAATTTAATAATAAAAAGGTTGTTTTTGATCAAATAAGCTCCAAATGTCTGATGTAAACATAACTGATTTAGTAACTAAATATAAAATGATAATAAATGAAAAAAAATGAATACTTATAATGTAATGAACATGTATCATTTTATAAAGAATATAAATATTTAAAATATGTTTATTAATATGGAAATTAAATGTGATATGTGGCAAGTTTCATCAATATGTAAGTGATTTTTTTAAATGATGTTTTTAGGTTTTCCTCCCAATTAATTTTCCTTCATATATATTTTCTAATGAATTATTCATTAATTTGTTTCTATATAATCTTATAATAATTTAAATAATATTCAATTATACTTGAATTTTTTTTTAATTTTTTTATATAATTAATCATTTTAATGTTTTCTATATAGGTTATATAATAATGTTTTTACCAAAGTAATATAAAAATTAAATTTTAATTGAATTTTACATCATGAACACATTTACATACCTTTATAGAAGATATATTTCATCATTTATGCTCTAAAATGTTCTATAAATTTAATATAATTTATTATTCTAAATATTTTGGCAATTTTTATTTTTATTTAATATTTTGAAAAGAAAAGGATTTTATCCTTATTTTAATGGTATTGTTGAATGTTATTTTGATTGTAGGTGAAGATAAACGGTATAAAGAAAAATTAAAACCATATATATTTTTTCATGTACTTTTTCATTAAAATTATATATGATGATTAGTTTCTGTGGGATATATCCATCCATTTCATTGGGTAATGATTTAATCTTTGGGGAAATGACAATTATATGTGATTGGTAATGAGTTATTCCAAACATGTTAAATAAGGGTGAAACAGATGATGAATATAATATCTTATGTATCGTAAATTATTTTTTATTCATTATTTTTTAATTTTAATGGAAATACTTTTATTTTTAGAAGATGTTGTATGAGCTTATAAAATTAAAATTTTTTATTTCAAGGAATACCATTTTAATAGTTTCTCATGTTTTCCAAGGATACCATTATAGTATTTATATGATTCCTATGTTTCTTAAATTTTTTCTTTATGAAAATTTGAATTGTTACAATTTATTATAAATTATTTTATTCTCCCTTTTTTTATTTCTATAAAAGGTTAACACTTTTTTAGGATTCCATGATTGTCAGTCGACTAATGAGTTTCCTTTATTTATATATTCTTTACTATGAATTGGTTTTCTCATTACATGTCTATTGAAATGTTTTTCAAATGATATAAATATGTTTAAAAATTATAAAAATCTCAATCATTATATTATAGCGAATCAAATTAAATAAAGAAATGTTGTCTTGAATTAAAAAGGGTTCTAAATGTAATGACCTTTTTTGGAAAAATATACACTGTGTGGAAATAATTTTTTGTTCTATAATTGTATACAAATTTATGTAAATATATAAACATAAAATATATTGGTAATTTAATAATTTTAAATACAATAAATTCATAATAATGTATTTATTATGTATTAGGTTTTATATAAACCAAACAAGTAACAACAGAATAGTTAAAGTAGAAACCTCCAATAGCAATATAGTTCCTTCAAATCTATATACCCCATAGAATAATTATCCTCCTTTTTTATTAAAAAATAATATTCCAAAATGTATTAAAATGAATTCTAAAAATATGTACAACATTAAAGCGTGTATTTATATATTCAAATATATGTGAATCATTCCATTAATGATATTGCAACTTCTTATTTTTCAAACATATGTGTCGGAACCTTTCATTTTGTGAGTGTGTTTAGCCCATTTTATTTGAGTTATAATTGTTTTCAATGATAGTAAATTAATAATGATTATTAATTTAATTCATTATTTTAGTTTAGGAAACCCAATAATGTCTAAGAATAGTTGAAGTATATCTTGGATGATCTTATAATGAAGTAGATTTTTGTATTTACTAATCATTATTATTATACTTTTTGTATATAGAAATAAAGCATGTTGAAGAAGTGTTCCCAAGTATGTAACCCTTGTCACTATGTGTTTAAATAATAGGTAATATATATTATATATTTCGTTTGGAAATTTATTTGATGTTCTTTTCTTGTAAATACCAGATATATTAAAGGATATATGAATTGTATATTTGGAGTACCATGGAGATGAACTTATGATCTTTGTGATAAAGACGTACTAAGGTGATCCATCTTGGGTAATTGAAGAGAAAATTATCTCGATAATGATTTTCATTTAAGATCATATGATTCCATGTTAGTTTTTCTAAGTTTCCATATATCATGAATGGAGTTTCGTAATGTAGGAAGATTTGGAAAAGTTGGAAGTGATATGGAGATGAGCTTGGTTTCATGCCCAAGATCTGATTATTACATCTTAGAAGGTAAGAATACAATATAAAACATGTTTCCAAATTGTATTGGTGAATCATTCTAAGTTCTCCATACCATAGTAAAGGTCCATTCTGTAGAGGATACAATGTCATAATTTAGTGGTTCTAGAAATTTTGGTTCTTCTATTCCATTGTTAGTATACCACGATGCGGTGAGGAGTTGGCTAAATTTCAGTGGTTATGGAAATATGGTGTCCTATATTCAACATTTTTATAACCATTCTATAGTCACGTAAATACATTAAGGACTATTTCATTATGATGAGTCAATGACAGAAGGGTGATCTGGCTATATTTTGGTGGTTCTATAGATTTGGTGACCACCACACATTAGCTCCATGATCATACCAAAAAAATATCAACATTTATTTAAAAAATACTGAAAATTGAAATATTTCACCAAAATATCATATTAAACACCATATAATTATGTTTCTATAATGATTGATGGTACATAATTCCATGTATTAATTTGATATATTTCGTGGTTTTTTATTTTAAAATAACTACCAGTTTAAAATAGATAATCATGATATGTTGGGAAAATGATCTAAAGGATGAGTTTTAAAAATAATTTTGTAGTTTAAATTATAATTTGAAATAAAAATTAAAAAATTATTAATTCTAGTTCTTCTTTAATAAAATAATTCATTTAAAAATAATTATAAAGAAAATTATTAAAATAATTAAGGAATCTGAAGATAATTTATTGAATATTTACAAAATAACATAAGAGAGACTCTAGGATATAAATTAGTCATATAAGAAAGAAAGAAGGAGTGTAATCAGAGACTAATATTTCTATATAATATTTATTTTTTTGAATTCCTTAATGAAATCCAATGCAATTCATTAATGCACTTAAGATGAATAAGAAATAAGGAGATGAATAGGTTTTTTGAAAAAATTTGTTTTATAGTGAAGACGATAAATAAATATTACTTAAAAATAATAAAGGCTTTTATAACATTATATTTTGATTTAAGTGTGTTCATTTCTATTTTTATACAAATTAAAAGAAAAAATATCCTTGCATGATTCTGTGAATGTGAATGTAGAATAAGTTAAGAAACATATAATAAATAGTTAGGAGTATTAATCAGTGTTAGAATTTTTATTTTGGTATTAAACTTTTTTGTAAACTATTGGGATGATAGTATAAAGAAATATTGGGAAGTTATATAGTGTGGGGTGCACCAAAAAATAGTAGAAATTTAAACCTATCTAATTATATCTACATTATGATACTAGTTTATTCTATGTTCTTGTAGGAATTAAGATAATATAAATGGATATCTATTAATTCCAAGAGTATTACCTTGAAAATATTAGTGTCTATTTTTTTTTGTTATTTTTTCACTCATGAAAGAACAATGAAAAAAGTGAGGGAGAGAGATATAGTGGGAACAATATAATCATCATCAAATAATGAATGAGGTAAAATTGAGAAGAATTAATTAAAAAATATGTAATTGGATAGAAAAATATATTCACCCACCACATATTATAAAAAATATCCTATCAATTCCTTCTCATGTGGTATTAAAGAATGGATGACCCCTATTTGATTTTCAATCGGTATTAGAAAATACATGTTTACATTTTATTCGGTTCTCAATATAAAAATTTTATATTTAAACAATTAATGTTATCTTTCTCAAATTTATAATGAAGTTTATTTTTTGTATATTTTATTTCTATTTTAGATCATAATTTTGTTTCAAACGTGACACTGATGAACTAAAAAATGAATGTGAAGAATAAGAAGATGTTGTTCCTCTTATCAAAAGAGGATTATTATTGATGTTCTCTAAATGATGAAGATATATATTTTATATATAGGGAATAAATTATGGTTTTATGTGACATAAAATATATGGATAATATTTATACCTCATGTGGATTAAGGTATTCAAGATATTCTATAGTATTTAAAGATTCTAGTTTATATTTTCCACAAGATGAATATTCAATTATTTGTGATCATATATCAACATATTAATTCATTGATTCATTAAACAATATGATGAATGGATTAAGAAAGGAAATTGTTTATATAATTTTTTTGTATTTCTAAATATCAATAGAAATTTGTCACTTATATTGAAGGTGGGATAGAAAACATGTAGAAGGATTTAAGGGACAAATCTCTTACTTTCATTAAATTTTAAAAATGTATCTTTATCAGAGAAGATGAGAATAATTATATCAATGTGAGATTCTCCAAACATGAAGTAAATTATCTCAGTACCATCGAATAGAATTATGATGACACTAGATAATTTGTTTATAATATCCTTGAATTTGAAGAAAATATGAAAAAATTTATTTGTAATAAAGAATTCACATTTTGATATTAAATACAAGAGAATTGTGGAGAATCATACATTAGTTAAAAAAAAGAATAGAAATCATGATACATATATTACGAAAATGAGGAAGGATTGTGAAGATATAGGAGAATTTATTCAATATAATAATAATTCTATCAATATAAAGAGCCTCAATTTAGAAAACACAATTTTTAATTTGGTAGTGACACTTATTGAGTCTTCACAATCAAAGAAGTGTAGAGTTACTATCAAAAATAAAATATAAAGATAATACTAGAATCCAAATAAATATATTATGTGATAAGATGTCTAAGACATTTTTATGATATTTACCATGTATTTTTGATGAAGTAGGTACCATCCATATCTTCATTTCATTAATTTTTGAATCTCTTTCATTTAAAATGTCGGTGTAAATATTTTCATGTGTACAGTTGTATATGTGTAGAGGTGATGATAAGTCTACCATTAAATCAATGATATAAAGAATAAATTTTATATTTATTTATTCCCCTAACTCACCCTATGAGGGGGTGAAAAATTATCCAACCCATATCATCATCAATATGGAATTTATAAATAGCAGAAATTAAAAATTAATGTTTGTGTTTTATTTGTAACTGTTTAAGGTGTAATCAATTTGGTTTTTATGCAATGTATTTTTTGTACAAACATTTAATCTAAAATAAAGGTTGAATATTTCAAGGGGAAACATAATTAATAGGATGAAATGTCTACACATTCATAATAACATATCAATCTTGAACAAGGTTTATAATCAATGAGATTTATGTGGTAATTATATTGGTGGTTATCACAAATGTGGTTTATGCTCATTTATGTATATATGAAATGAAAACAATTATATATGAAAAATAAATAATAATGATTAATCCATAGGGTAAAATATTATAATGTAAAAAAATAGAATTATTATCAGACACCAAAGTTGATAGTTGAAAGTTCCATGTACAATAATTTGAATGTAAGTTAGATTAAAGACATGTCCATGAAGACTATAAGGAGTTCCACATCTAAAAAGTATGGTTTTAATTACACACCTGAGTTTCCATTTTGAAACTCCAAACAAGATATCAATATTATTAAATACATAATAGTTGTTTGGTCAATATATTTGGGAAATGTAAGGAAGATGAAATAAGAACAAAATAAGAAATTATTGAAGATAAATAAGAAATTTCATGAGATACTGTAAAATAAATAACAAATATTATGATATAGAAGTTCTATTTGAGAGATTTAGTGATGTTTTTTCTTGTTTCTAAAAGATTCTTAACTAAATTTATAGAAAAAGAAGAATCCCTAAATATAATGTAGATTTTATCAAGGGATTCATATATTATGATGGATATAAATAAAATAACCAACTCACACAAATAATTTTATGGTTTATTTAGATCCATAATAATAAATACTAAACCATATTTGAAAATTAGAAATGGAAACATGAATACTAGATTAAATGGAGTAACTTGATTATAAAAATTATATCAACCATATAGTTCATATTAATGAGAAAATAAGTGCACCTTATTCCTTTAAAAATTATGTATGTTATTTTTTACTTAAAATATAGAGAATTGAAGGATAAATATGGTATTTTAAGTGATAAAATTAGAAATTGAGTATGATATTAATTTTGGATATAAAATATAAGAATACACCATCATTATATTATTTCATAATTGGTATTGAAATAAAAATCTAATGGAGAATCATATTTTATGAAGTTAATGAATGGTATTTCAAAACCATACAAAAAAAAATAATGATTGCATATGGGAGTGATAAATATTTTCACAAGTGAATTCATAAAATAATATCATCCATATCGAAGATATAGAAGTATTCAACCCTAGAAATCCATATAAAGAATTATATTTTGGAGTACTCTTATATTTTGAAATCATGGTATATATATAAAAATTGAATAAACATTATGAATATTTTGATGTGTATTTCCCTTGAGGGGCAGTTATGTAATGAATTATAAAGATGCTTCCAGAAAATACTAGTTCACCAAAATATAAGTTTTTTTAGAAAATTATTGAAGTCGGTTTCATTGAAAAGGTATGTTATCATAATCTCTCATCCTTGATAATCAACATCAAATTATAAAATAAAGGGGATGATTTTTATCAATAAAAATGTTGGGATTTAAATTAGTTCCATAGTCATTATATCTTGTTATTTATACTCAATAGTTTTTAACGTGTGTGATGAAGTTTTCATAGGAGATTCATATTGATAAAATTCACGAGAAAAGTGTATCATAATTGTTATCTCAAGTGATATCAATAAATTTTTTATCCAAGAATTTTTAGAAATATCTTTAAGATTGATTGTAAGTGGTTTCATTTCTGATTTTTATCATGTTTAATTGACTATGTATCACTTATTTTTCTACATCAAAACCTCATTTTTTCAAAAATGATCATGGATTAGTAGAATATGAATGGAATTATTGATGAAACATTTATAATTATGAATTGATACCATTTCCCAAATACTTTTTAGTAATTTTCAATAAGTATTATTGAGATATTGTAATAAAAAATGTGATCATAATGAGTGGGGATAGAATGAAATAAATGTTTATTACCACATATTGACATATGATTTTAAAGGGGTATTAATAATAAATACAAAATGGGGATTTTATTGACACCACATTATATGAGATTTGTTTATTTTCAATGAAATTATATGGATATTGTGTATTCATTAATTTAAAAATGTTGGCGAAGAAAACCCAATCCTATTGTAGAATATGTGAATTATAAAAAGGAATATCTAATGATGACGAAGATACTCAGATGTACTGATCATGATTATAAAGCATTGGGTATCAGGCATTCAAGATAGATGAAGAATAATTCACATGTAAGTTTCTTGTTATCTCTACATGTTTTAATACATGATGATATTTCATGGATTGTTGGTTTCGAAATTGGTTTTTGTCATTTCCGTAAAAGTTCATTATATATTAAAGGAAAAAGATAATTAAATATTAGGAGTTCCATGGAGATGATATTACTCTCCCTATGATGATGAAGTATGAAGGTGATCCATTCGAGGTTATTTCAGAAAAAATTATTTGGATGAAGAATTAAATTTTTTAAAAAATAAAATTCCTTGAGAATTATTATAAGTATCTAAATATCATGAATTTAGTTACATGATGCAAGTATATTTGGAGAAGAAAGTGGTAAAGTAGAGATGATCCAATATCCAAAAAGAATATCTTGTTACTATTCCATATATAGTAAGACTATAATATAGAACAAGTGTCCAAAATATAGTGGGCACTCATAATGAGTAATATATGCTATATAGAAGGTCCCCAGCATATAAAAGAAAATTTAGGATTTCACTGGTTCAGAAAATTTCAAGACCCCCATGTCACAGTAAGCTGACCGCGTCATAGAGAGGAGTTAGATGAATTTTGTTGGTTTTGGAAATTTTGTTTCTTCCATAACATAGGTATTAGACTATTTCATAGACAGGTTAATTCATGAAGGACTAGTCCAAAGTGACGAGTCCAAACCACAGGGTTGAGTTAGCTATATTTTGGTGGTTCTAGAGAAATGGGGACCTCAATGTTATAACCCCTTGGCCACTCTATATCAATGTTTGGAAGTAACATGAGAAATATTGAAAATAGAATAATTTAATCATAATATCCTAGCCTATACCATTGAACGGTGTTTTTAGGTATATTTGAATTTCATGATGACATGGATTCATGTAAAAACATTGGCCATTATTTTAATCTAAAATAACTACCAAATTGAATTGGATGATAAGGATCTATTGGGAGAATGATCCAAAGGATGATTTTGATGAATATTATTGTTGTTTTAATTTTAATTTTAATTTCAAATTCAAACTATAAGGATTATATTTCTTTTTTGAGAAACTTCTATAAATACAATAGAATTTCAAATATGAAAATAAATAGAAGAAAGTATCATGTAGAACACCTATCGAATATTAATAAATTCATATATGTGAGACTATGTGATATAACTTTAATATCCAAGAAAAAAATAATAAGAGTGTTCAAGTACTAATATTTATATATAATTTATATTTGATAAAGTCACTATAGAAATCTAGTGTAATTCAATAATGTATGAAAGATAAAGATGAAAGAAGGAAACGATAAGGTGTTCTTAAAAAAATATTGTAATGTGAAAAAGATTAATCATTTACTTAATTAAATAAAATATGTGGTAACTTACTAATATAAAATAAGTGTGTTAATTTCTATTTTAATATAAAATAATAGATGAAATTCATGCAAGCTATTATGAATGTGAAGGTTGTAGACGAAAAATAGAAGCATCACATTAAAAATAAGTCAGGATTCTTAGTTGGTGTTAGCCATTATTCATGATATTCTATATTATTTTAATATTTGAGGATGATAATATAAATAATCAGTGGGATATTATATGGTGCTTGATCCTCCAATCTTGGTTACAATGATAAACTGTAACAGCCCAAGATTTTATAAAAAAAAAAAAATCTTTTTAATTTTATTAATGTCTTGTGTTGTACGCTACACCAAAAGGAGCTTGCACAACACACATCCTTGACTTGACTTGCATTACACGCAATCGCGACCTTCCTCGATAGCGTGTGTAGTACGCAATACCGAGTTTCACTAAACAACGATATGCTATAAAAATATTATTAAAACTAGCCGTTATGAATAGTAATAACCACTTTTTGAAATCCAGTAAATCTTATGAACTTTATTTTTGGATTCGGAGTATCGAATTTAGCCTAAGGTGAAATTTTGGTACTTTTCGGATAACTTTCATATTCTGATGAATAGTGAAAATTACTAAATTATAATTAAAAACAACTTTTTTAATCGAAATAATTAATAGTGATAAATCATTAATTTGAGTGGTTTTAAAGTATATTTAGAATATATTTTTACAATTTAATACAATGTTGGTCATTGGATGTAGTTTCACATTTAAACTAGACATAAACAAGTGTCAATCTTTTGATAGATATTGTTTCTTAAAAACACGCTATTTGTTTTAACAGCGGGATTTAATTATAAAATTAATTAATGCAACTTTTATGTTATGAATTTGGTAAAATAGACTTCATTTTTGAATTCGGAATATGAAATATAGCTTGGGATGAAATTTTGGCATTGTTCTGAAAAACATCAATTTTTGATGAATAGTGAAACCACTAAGTGGTAGGTTAAAAACTGAATTTTGCATAAAACTTAATTTTACCGATTCTGTGAATGGAATTTCGAAAATCCGAGAGACACGGTTAATATCAAGGACTAAAATGTGGTTCAATGAGATGAAAATAATTTTTGGTGAATAGTAACTTTTTACTTTTTTTACCGCGGTTAATAGTAAATAGGGTAACTAAGGGTAAATATGATATTAATATTACCCTAACACATGTCCTAATTCTATTGGACAAGTGTAATTCGACCAAAAACAATCTTAGGAATAAAATATGACCATTTAGGCCCACTTGGATTAGATTAGGACATTTATTATTAATTTATTTAAAGAAGGGTTAAAATAGTTAAAATCAAAGTTTAATAAGTAAATCATTTTTAATATGGGGTTATACATAAGATAAATTAGACTATAAATATTCATTAGAAAGCTAAAAAGATTTCCTACATGATGGTATTTTATTTGTAATTTTTAGACATCAAATAATTTAATTTAATTATGACACAAAGATGATGCAGTAATTATCTTTTTAATGAAATATTGACAAAATTGATAATATAAATACCCAAATAAATGTAATTTGAGACTTTTTATGAATTACACTAATTTTATAGGTTACTATGATATATTAGTAATGATTTAATTAACTTGGTTCGAACATATAATTCTGTTATGACTTTCAAAAAAATCATATATCAAATAGTGTCAAAATTGACACAAAATAGTTTTTAAATCAAATATTATATTATTAATTGTTATTTTATTCCTAAAAATCTAAGGTTCGGCCAAATGACTTAGATACGGATATATATATTAATAATAAACAATTTGGGGTTCGTTTGGCATGTTATAGTAAGTGTATTAACCATATAGTGAAAGAAAACAAAAAGACACGGTAAAAGTTAAATTAATTAACTTAGAGTTAAATCTAATTGATAAGGTTAAAATAATACCCTAAACTTGTCTAAATCCTATTGGTTGATAGGATTTCGACCCATCCCCACTTTAGCTTCGAAATAAGACCCTTTGGAACCATTATAAACCGATTTTGACTTTAATATAAAATAATATTTTGAGATATTCCTAAGGTGCCCCTCTCCTCCCTTATAAAAGGGCACCTCCTCCCCCTCCTCCTCACACCAATTTGAGCACTCAAGCTCGGCCAACCCCTGCCATTTTCTCCTCTCCACTTCCCTAGAATAATCCTAGAGGTCCTGGTATTCTCCAAAGACCAATCTTAGTTCCTTAAGTGGAGGATTCAAAGAGGCGTTCCAAAGAAGAGGTAATATCCATTACCGATCTTTTCAATTTCTTTCTTCTTCAACTTCTTCTTCTTTAGTTGTTTCATGATAAAGTAATAACATCAGTATTACTTACATACTGATATGTTATTATAAATATGAAACAACCCTAATTCACCTTCTATCCATCCTACGGAAAAATGAAATCACCGCGCGTGCGTACGTACGGAATACCGTCTCCACGCCGTGGTGTAATCTATTTTCCACCATCACCTTACAAGGATGGGTATAATGGTGTAATGAGTAACTATATATGATTATTATTAAGTAATATTGATACTGAAATAATATATATATATATACTCCAATACAATTCCACGATCATAGGAACGATATCATCACTCGTACGTACGTACGGAATACCGTCTCCACGATGTGATGCGACTCGTTCTACATGATCTTCATTTCATAATGATTATATAAATGAATTGAATGAATGAATATGGTATATAATACACTAATACCATTCTGGAAATGAATTATCTATAACCTAAAGATAAGAATAAGAATTTATTCGACAAAACACGCATAAGAACAAAAAGTTATAAAGACCCGAGTAACAAGTAACAATGAAATATTACTAACAAAAAGCTAATAATATGACCATATATGATATCATATAAATATGTATGATTCTGGAATAAGTCAATAACATTATTTAAACCATTATACAGGAGCTTCGGACACGTACAAATCAAATTGGACCTAAGGTAAGGGAAAATATCACAATCTCATTTTTATCCGAGATTGTTTATACTTTGGTATTTACTGGGGTGTATTTTATCATCCACATCCTTGTTCCCTCAATATGTAATATTGTTTCCATCCACTTACAATAGTTTAAATCCAATTTTACCCTTCGGCGAGTTTTTAGTAAAAGATATGAAAGGAATCTTTTTCTGTTTTTCGTACGAGGTACTTTTTGACTTTTCCGACAAAAGTACGAGAAGAATGTTTTTTTAACTTATACGGCACGAACGGATTTTTACGGTTTTATAAAGCCTTATTTTCATGAACCTTCCTCCAAAATATTTCATGACTATTTTCAATAAAATATCTTTCTTTTAAAATTGCATGATGTTTTGTGAAAAGAAATTGATTTTGAAGAAGAAAGGATATTTTCCTCAAGAATTCAATTCATGTGTTTTATCAAAATTATTTTCCATCTAAGATAATAAAGGGTTCTGTTTCTATCCATATTTTTACACTGATTTGACTATGTTGTGATGGAATTATGTTTATGAATTCCTTTATCTTATATGAATGGTTTTATGATGTCATGTTGTTTAAGAATCCCATTTTTATTACATGGGTTATGCAATGATGTATGGTTTATGATTTTGTGGCACACATAAGAATGGTATCATTATGAGATGGGTGGGACCTATATCTACCTCCAATGCATTGGGTAAAGATTTTATATCTCATGAGATAGACATGGCTGGAACGGAAGGTTATTTCGGTTCAGTGATACAGGATTGAAACGAGGAGTGAACTCGGTTCAGAAAGGGACTTTGTCCACTAAGATAGTCTTGGCAATGAGTCATGACTAACAAGAAATGATTTTCCATGATTATGTGTGCATGCCACAAAGTTTCAAGTCTTATGTTATGATTATGGGGATCTCATTTTCACTTCTATGATTTATTCCATGATAAGATATTATGATCTCTTTTGGAGGTTTTGATTTTCAAAAAGATATGATATGATTTTTATTTCCTTTATTTGCCCTTGCTGAGCATTTGAGCTCACCCTTTTATGTTTTCTTTTCCCCAGGATATAAAGAAAGGTTTTAGGTAAAAAAAAGGGATGACCTTTATGGGAGATATTGAAGAGCTTTCACCACGATTAGAAGATTACGTTCCGAGTTTCCAAAGACACTAAACTATTACGATCCTTTAGTGTGTGTTTTTGTTATGTACTAAGTATTCCGCAAATGTAATGTAATGTCCATGTACGTCAAGATACGGGTCTCTACAGTTGGTATCAGAGGAAAGGTTTAGTCAACCTTTGGAAACAAGGATGCGAAAACGTTAGTGAGATCCCTAGAGATATTTCTAAGGTATGTCTAGGGATGTCCCTAGGGATAAGTATACGTATAGGTTATAGTAATAGAATTACGCTAACGATCATAGAATTAAACCTAAGATATTGGATATTGAAGGTACTCCCCCTTTATTATGTTGTTTTCCCTAGCATGATTTTTTCCTCTCACACTATTCTTTATGGGTTTTAGACGATGGCTGGAACCCGAAGGAACCGTGTTGATCAATGCAATGGACAATGCAATGATTGCCCTCCTGAACAAACAAATGTTATGGGAGATGGAGTGCAAAATCTTATTGCTATACTTACACAAGCTATGAATCATTCTGGACTTCCAAATGAGCAGAGAAGGGAACAATATTCTATTGAGTCCTTCATGAGGCAACGTCCACCTTCTTTCAGTGGGTCTACTGATCCATTAGTTGCTGAACAATGGATTAGTACTACTGAAAAGATATTTTCAGTTCTTCAATGTTCTGAACATGATAAAGTCATCTTAGCAGTATATCGTTTGGAAGGTGAATCTGATCAATGGTGGAATCTTATCAAGAATACGAGGCCAAGAGATGAAATTGAGTCCATGGAATGGGATGAGTTCAAGAACTTGTTTTTCAGTAAGTACTTCCCTCGTATTCTTCGAACAAAGATGGAGAAAGAGTTTCTTGAACTGAAGCAAAGGGATGATGAATCTGTTGATACCTATGAAGCAAATTTTACAAGACTTGCAAGGTATGCTTCTGGAATTATCATCCAACCTGAAAGTAAAGTTGATCGATTTTTCAGTGGCTTAAAACCAAGTCTTCGAAGGGCATTAGCTATAAGAGACTTCAGTAGCTATGAAGAAATTGTGCTTTGTGCTATCAAGGTAGAAATGGAAGTTGGTGTTACATATCCATCACATGGTTTTGACAAGAAACGAAAGATGGAGTTCAAGGAGAAATCCCAGAATAATGGTGAAAAGAAGATGAATGTTTCCTTATGCACAAAGTGTGGAAAGAAGCATGGTGGAGATTGTCTTAAAGGGACTAGAAAATGTTTTAAGTGTGTAAAAGAAGGTCATCGAGCAGCTGAGTGTCGAAGTAATGGAAAAAGGTTTTCTAATGATGTGAATAAAGCAAACACTGCAGAGAACGCACTACCAACACTTCAATGCTTCAAGTGCAAAGAAATGGGGCATTATGCTAATAATTGCCCTAATCCAAGGGTTAGTGATGATCAACATGAGCAACCACTTAAGGCAAAGGACAAAGGGAAGTCACATGCGATCACTATTGGCGATGTTGAATATGACAATGATGTGGTGGAATGATTAAGTGTTTATGTAATGGGATTCCAAAATAATGTTTTATCATGGAGTATTGGAATATTTATGTATTGGTCTAATGTGTTATTCAAAGTGATTGAGATATTATGCGCATAATGAAGGGAAAATGAGAAAATTAATTGTTTAACAGTATTCATGAGCTCATGATTGATATAAGGACTAAGTGATATCATGGTTTGAGTATATAGAATTTTGAGGATTTTGGTATGTGGAAAGTGTTAACTTTTAACTGCACTCATGTTTTCACTAAGGTATTCAAGAGAATACACGATTAAGGTCTTTGAATGTTTGGAATGTGACCAACAAGACATATCTTATGATATGTGGGGATCAACGACAGTATTAAATCTCTGGTAATCGATGTCACTATATTATGAGAGTGGACTACATTTTTATGTATAAGCCTAAAGATTAGACTAGATTATGTTGGACATAAGTTAGTATTGTTTAAGGATAGAAGTTTTTTCGATATTATTTATGGGATGTTATAGTAATATAGTTTTAGAAAAAGGACAACCTGCAGGACGGGCGACAGCCCATCGCTTCGGACAAGGCTGTAGGAATCGAACCCACAACCAAAGTGCGACTGGCCTTTATCGCCTACCACTGACCTACAGGAAGTCCCTGTTTAGTAGAAACTAGTTTTATTATATTAAGCAGTATGATATATGAAATATAAGTCAATTTTAGGAACCATATATGATTAATCTCACTATAGAATGACTTATGTATATTTAATAACTTTTTCTAACCTTTTGTTTGAGACAGATGGAATGACCCGTCATTCTATCACATGATCTGCTAACACTTCACGAATAACAAATTCAACTTCATTTATTTAAGAGATGATGTGAAAATTGGTCAAGGCAGGAACAACAGTGATATTGTACCAAAATAAAGTAAGTATTTATTCTAATTCAAATTCTTTAACTTTAGGGAAATGATCTTGAAAACCAAAAATGTTGTCCTAGTTCTCTTATACCTGATGAATCAGATGGTACCTTAGATCGTCACAAATTTATGGATTTGTGATTACTGGCTTTTCCATAGCCATGTTCTCTACCACTCTCCATTAGAACATGATTGGTAGATTTCTCTTCCATATCCATATTTTCACCTATGTGGAAACCCAGTGATTAGTTTATTTGGGTAATCGTTACATTTCATACTTTAGTTTTTAAAGCCAAGTTTTGGTATTCCCTTTTACGATGTGGGTTTCTATTAAAGAAACTTTCAAATAGTAAACCATTTATAACCCCGACGAATTTCGAGGGCGAAATTCATTTTAAGGGGGGTAGAATGTAACAGCCCAAGATTTTATAAAAACAAAAAAATTCTTTTTAATTTTATTAATGTCTTGTGTTGTACGCTACACCAAAAGGAGCTTGCACAACACACATCCTTGACTTGACTTGCATTACACGCAATCGCGACCTTCCTCGATAGCGTGTGTAGTACGCAATACCGAGTTTCACTAAACAACGATATGCTATAAAAATATTATTAAAACTAGCCGTTATGAATAGTAATAACCACTTTTTGAAATCCAGTAAATCTTATTGACTTTATTTTTGGATTCGGAGTATCGAATTTAGCCTAAGGTGAAATTTTGGTACTTTTAGGATAACTTTCATATTCTGATGAATAGTGAAAATTACTAAATTATAATTAAAAACAACTTTTTTAATCGAAATAATTAATAGTGATAAATCATTAATTTGAGTGGTTTTAAAGTATATTTAGAATATATTTTTACAATTTAATACAATGTTGGTCATTGGATGTAGTTTCACATTTAAACTAGACATAAACAAGTGTCAATCTTTTGATAGATATTGTTTCTTAAAAACACGCTATTTGTTTTAACAGCGGGATTTAACTATAAAAATAATTAATGCAACTTTTATGTTATGAATTTGGTAAAATAGACTTCATTTTTGAATTCGGAATATGAAATATAGCTTGGGATGAAATTTTGGCATTGTTCTGAAAAACATCAATTTTTGATGAATAGTGAAACCACTAAGTGGTAGGTTAAAAACTGAATTTTGCATAAAACATAATTTTACCGATTCTGTGAATGGAATTTCGAAAATCCGAGAGACACGGTTAATATCAAGGACTAAAATGTGGTTCAATGAGATGAAAATAATTTTTGGTGAATAGTAACTTTTTACTTTTTTTACCGCGGTTAATAGTAAATAGGGTAACTAAGGGTAAATATGATATTAATATTACCCTAAAACATGTCCTAATTCTATTGGACAAGTGTAATTCGACCAAAAACAAACTTAGGAATAAAATATGACCATTTAGGCCCACTTGGATTAGATTAGGACATTTATTATTAATTTATTTAAAGAAGGGTTAAAATAGTTAAAATCAAAGTTTAATAAGTAAATCATTTTTAATATGGGGTTATACATAAGATAAATTTGACTATAAATATTCATTAGAAAGCTAAAAAGATTTCCTACATGATGGTATTTTATTTGTAATTTTTAGACATCAAATAATATAATTTAATTATGACACAAAGATGATGCAGTAATTATCTTATTAATGAAATATTGACAAAATTGATAATATAAATACCAAAATAAATGTAATTTGAGACTTTTTATGAATTCCACTAATTTTCTAGGTTACTATGATATATTAGTAATGCTTTAATTAACTTGGTTCGAACATATAATTCTGTTATGACTTTCACAAAAATCATATATCAAATAGTGTCAAAATTGACACAAAATAGTTTTTAAATCAAATATTATATTATTAATTGTTATTTTATTCCTAAAAATCTAAGGTTCGGCCAAATGACTTAGATAAGGATATATATATTAATAATAAACAATTTGGGGTTCGTTTGGCATGTTATAGTAAGTGTATTAACCGTATAGTGAAAGAAAACAAAAAGGCACGGTAAAAGTTAAATTAATTAACTTAGAGTTAAATCTAATTGATAAGGTTAAAATAATACCCTAAACTTGTCTAAATCCTATTGGTTGATAGGATTTCGACCCATCACCACTTTAACTTCGAAATAAGACCCTTTGGAACCATTATAAACCGATTTTGACTTTAATATAAAATAATATTTTGAGATATTCCTAAGGTGCCCCTCTCCTCCCTTATAAAAGGGCACCTCCTCCCCCTCCTCCTCACACCAATTTGAGCACTCAAGCTCGGCCAAACCCTGCCATTTTCTCCTCTACACTTCCCTAGAATAATCCTAGAGGTCCTGGTCTTCTCCAAAGACCAATCTTAGTTCCTTAAGTGGAGGATTCAAAGAGGCGTTCCAAAGAAGAGGTAATATCCATTACCAATCTTTTCAATTTCTTTCTTCTTCAACTTCTTCTTCTTTATTTGTTTCATGATAAAGTAATAACATCAGTATTACTTACATACTGATATGTTATTATAAATATGAAACAACCCTAATTCACCTTCTATCCATCCTACGGAAAAATGAAATCACCGCGCGTGCGTACGTACGGAATACCGTCTCCACGCCGTGGTGTAATCTATTTTCCACCATCACCTTACAAGGATGGGTATAATGGTGTAATGAGTAACTATATATGATTATTATTAAGTAATATTGATACTGAAATAATATATATATATACTCCAATACAATTCCACGATCATAGGAACGATATCATCACTCGTGCGTACGTACGGAATACCGTCTCCACGATGTGATGCGACTCGTTCTACATGATCTTCATTTCATAATGATTATATAAATGAATTGAATGAATGAATATGGTATATACTACACTAATACCATTCTGGAAATGAATTATCTATAACCTAAAGATAAGAATAAGAATTTATTCGACAAAACACGCATAAGAACAAAAAGTTATAAAGACCCGAGTAACAAGTAACAATGAAATATTACTAACAAGAAGCTAATAATATGACCATATATGATATCATATAAATATGTATGATTCTGGAATAAGTCAATAACATTATTTAAACCATTATACAGGAGCTTCAGACACGTACAAAGCAAATTGGACCTAAGGTAAGGGAAAATATCACAATCTCATTTTTATCCGAGATTGTTTATACTTTGGTATTTACTGGGGTGTATTTTATCATCCACATCCATGTTCCCTCAATATGTAATATTGTTTCCATCCACTTACAATAGTTTAAATCCAATTTTACCCTTCGGCGAGTTTTTAGTAAAAGATATGAAAGGAATCTTTTTCCGTTTTTCGCACGAGGTACTTTTTGACTTTTCCGACAAAAGTACGAGAAGAATGTTTTTTTAACTTATACGGCATGAACGGATTTTTACGGTTTTATAAAGCCTTATTTTCATGAACCTTCCTCCAAAATATTTCATGACTATTTTCAATAAAATATCTTTCTTTTAAAATTGCATGTTGTTTTGTGAAAAGAAATTGATTTTGAAGAAGAAAGGATATTTTCCTCAAGAATTCAATTCATGTGTTTTATCAAAATTATTTTCCATCTAAGATAATAAAGGGTTCTGTTTCTATCCATATTTTTACATTGAATTGACTATGTTGTGATGGAATTATGTTTATGAATTCCTTTATCTTATATGAATGGTTTTATGATGTCATGTTGTTTAAGAATCCCATTTTTATTACATGGGTTATGCAATGATGTATGGTTTATGATTTTGTGGCACACATAAGAATGGTATCATTATGAGATGGGTGGGACCTATATCTCCCTCCAATGCATTGGGTAAAGATTTTATATCTCATGAGATAGACATGGCTGGAACGGAAGGTTATTTCGGTTCAGTGATACAGGATTGAAACGAGGAGTGAACTCGGTTCAGAAAGGGACTTTGTCCACTAAGATAGTCTTGGCAATGAGTCATGACTAACAAGAAATGATTTTCCATGATTATGTGTGCATGCCACAAAGTTTCAAGTCTTATGTTATGATTATGGGGATCTCATTTTCACTTCTATGATTTATTCCATGATAAGATATTATGATCTCTTTTGCAGGTTTTGATTTTCAAAAAGATATGATATGATTTTTATTTCCTTTATTTGCCCTTGCTGAGCATTTGAGCTCACCCTTTTATGTTTTCTTTTCCCCAGGATATAAAGAAAGGTTTTAGGTAAAAAAAGGGATGACCTTTATGGGAGATATTGAAGAGCTTTCACCACGATTAGAAGATTACGTTCCGAGTTTCCAAAGACACTAAACTATTACGATCCTTTAGTGTGTGTTTTTGTTATGTACTAAGTATTCCGCAAATGTAATGTAATGTCCATGTACGTCAAGATACGGGTCTCTACATAAACCATGCCTAATTGTATCCACAATTTTATAATAATGTCTTGTATGATATTTTAATAATCCATATCATACCAAGGACTAGCCTTTCATTTTTAAATGTGAACCTTTATATTTCTTCTAAAATTCATGAAATAATTTCCTATTATAGAATATTCAAAACCATATTATTTTATGCTAATGTGTTATTTTAAAATTAAAAACCCATGAAAATATATATAAAAAATAGTGAATATTTATATATATATCTAATATAGAGATAAAAACCCCAAAACTGAAACCATAGCTCATACATGAGAAAAATATCATCATCAAAACAAGAAGGGTCCATATTAAAATCAATAGAAACATTCAATTCATTAATCTCATAGAAATTGAGTTTTTATGAAATATTTTAACGATAAAAGAAATACCTAATAAATATTTTCATTTCATTCTTCCAGTTTAATTTCCCATTCATGATTTTTTTTCAAAAATAACTAAAAAAAATTAAAATGTTCATTAGTATTCATTCTATATATTATTTACTTCACAAAAAAATTAATATAATTTTTTTTATCAAGATCATATGATATTTTGTCTTGATTAATCTCAATTATTATTCAATATATCAATATTCATTCATGTAACATAATTTTCCACTTACATATTAAACTAAAATACACATGTATATGAAATTAAGGGTATGATATTTGTAAGGAAAAGGTTATGTGGGTTGTAAAGTGAATAATTAAATAAATAGTCTGGTAATGGAGGGTTAAATTCATAAATCACAAGGAATGTTATTAAAAATAATGTTCAATGAAATAATTACTCCCCCTCAACGTTTCTATAAAAAAATAAAATATATTCACTAACCTTATTTTTTAGATTATATTTACAAACTGATATTAAATACAGTTAAGGAATATTGTTCTTTTCTAAATATTTATAGAAATTTTAATTTTTATAAATCTTACTTTTTTTTGTTATTTCTCCCTTTATTTTAGTTAATTATTTAATTTTTTTATAAATCATTGAATGGGAAATTGAATTTAAATATTTTTTTACCCCCTTTAAAAAAATAATCAGGTGATTTATCCCTGACACTCAATCATTTAACTCTTACCAAATGGTATTGTGAAAAATTTATTCTCTAATTCATGATCAAGAAGAATGATAAAGTAATTAAACTATAGAATAATGTGTAATGTTATTTTTTAAGCTTCTAATGTGTATTCATATCTAGGTATTCCCTTGATGAATGGGTTTTCAATGATATCATAAGTAGGGTAGGTATCAAGATCATGTGGTATCAATAAATATTAATTGATATCCCCAATTATTTTAATGAAGTCAAAAATCATCATACTTTGATAATATAGACAAGGAAGTTATAATAGTTCTTCAAATCGAATGTTTTCTAAAAAAATAATTCCTATTAATTATTAATTCCAATGTAATTTGAAACCTCATGTGAATGGGAATAAAAAAATTTAATTTTCATTTCATGGAATTAACCCCAATAATTAGTTTATTAATTTTAATATTTTGAGAATTCAACATCAAGAAAATGTAATGTTAGTTTTAATTATTAAGAAAATAAAAAATGGTATAAGATATTGATTTATTAATATTCCCCCAAATATCTATAACATTTATTATTATAATGAATCATTTTTCAAAAAAAGTCAAAATAAATATTCTATTTTTCAATATCTCTAAGATCAATGGGTAATAAACATTAAACTCAGGTAGTTTATAGGTAAACATGATTTATTTATCTTCGATAAAATAAATTAAGTTTTTTTAAATTAATTGATGTTATATGGGGACGTAAAAATATTATGATGTATGAATAATTGTCCAATTCCCATGAATGTTAATATTTTTTTTCTTCATTCCATTACGATCCTTCCTCATATTTTGAACATAGAAAATAAAACAAATATATATGATGAAACCATTTAATTTTGAAAATATATGGGAATCCAAAATTAACCATCAAGAGAGTACCTAACATAAACTAATTCCAAAAAAATCATAGAATAAAATAGAAAATCTAGTTTCTTTTTAAAAGAGCTAAATTTAATTTGATTAATCTATATTATTATCTTACAAACATGAAATTTGAGAACAGTGTAGTTTTTTTGGGTCTGATGTTCTAACTTATTTAAAATAATACACATCCAGTGTAAATGTACTCATTCTCATAGATTTTTCCTTGACACAGATATATGGTTTAATGCATATTTTTAAAAATTTTAAATATAAAATAATGAAATAAAAATAATAAAACAATTTATAGCTTGATTACACCCCAAAAAATTCATCATTTTTCATAACATTAAAGCTTATAATAGATTATAGTATTTTTCCATGCTTCATCTCATCTTTGTATATTGAAGCTTTTTTTTACTAAATTCATCATGTTCAATAAGCTTACATTTCCCTATCATTTATTCCTTCATTTTTTCATCATTTTTTTCAGAAGAATCCTAAAATTAGAAATTGTGTACTATATTTTCTTCTTCACCAATTGTTCAGAACTTCCTAAAAAATATTCATATTCTACCTAAATATTCTTATATTGTCTTAATTATTGAATGAATTTGGATATTTCAACTATTTTTATTATTTTTATTGTTTCAAAGTTTTTTCTTCATTGAAAATTGTTTCATTGTCAATATACTCTTCCTCTAATGAATATTATTCATGTACAACCTCCTAAGTTATTCTATTATTTTCATCATAGAACTACTTCTATTTCCCCTCCATCATCTTATAAAAAGATCCAAAATGTTATATTCTTCTTATAATTATACGAGTAGGAGGGAGGGATATTCTTCATCCTCTATTTCAAGGGATAAAGATTCTTATTTTTTAGACAAAAAATTAATTATTTTCATTTCTTATCATATTCATACTAAAAATCTTCTCCGAGACATATTTATTGAATATCCTTTATGTTTTTATAACTATTTTTCTTATTATTTGACAACATATTTTCTTGATAATATCTTTGTTAACAATTGAGAATGAATTTTCTAGATTTTTTTTAGATACAATTGTATTTTATGTTACTAGAGGTAGTAAATTTTTTTTACTAAACATTATTAAGAGATGTTAATAAAAATAGACCATGTTGATCCATTTTCAATGTACCTAAAATTATAATGAAATTATTGATTCCATATTTTTTAGATAGGGATATGATGTTACTTGATAACATTTATCTAAAAAAGATCACTAGATGCAAAGTTGTAGATGGAATTCTCTATATAGACTAGACATAATGCGAGGGAACATAGATGTGGTCTTTTGAAATTTCAAATAGGTAGTAATCCATCTTTAACATCTTATGTTTATAAGACAATGGATGAAATTTTTTTAGGATTGATATTATATACAATGCTAATGTCACAATGGTTTATGTCATTGGTTATATGATTTTCATGGTTATAAATTCATATATTTCTTTCCTAAATATAGTATAACGAATTGAGTATATTAGATAAATATACATAAGTTGAATATTTATTATACTGGTGACAATCATATGAAAAAAACATGATATTTTTGGATTGATGTTTTTGAGATATTTTACCAGATCGATTTTATGAGAAGTTTGTTTTAAATAGAGTTTTAGTTGAGGAAGGAAGATCCTATTGGGTAATTAGAATTACAAATACATGATATTGTTTCTGTAGAGCTATAACTGACATTTTAAATCACTTAACACTGAAAATTTTGTGATATTATAAAAATGTTTGTCATATTGTTGTGAAAAGGAATTTTAGAGAAGTTCCTACACACTGATGTTATTATTGTTTTAAAAATTCTGGAATCATTATATTTTTGATGAAGGTTCAAGAATATATAGAAATTCACTATAAGGCTTCAGAATCTTCCAGTGTGTTTTGAACGAGTCGAAAAAGAAAATTGATTTCCTTCATATTCTACTTTGAGTGCACCTATAAAAAAGTGGTGTAGAATAAAACGGTACTAACATTGCTCATGTTTCTGAAAAATACTAGGAGGTCCTGATTTATTAAAAATCTTTGAATCCAAGTAAAATTATTATTAGGTTGATGAAAAGTACCAAAAATAGTTTTATTATTGAGGAATTATATAGGGAAACTATTCACAGAAACCAGATACAGAGTAAAAAACCAGTTTCTGAGTAGGGTTGAGGCATAATTTTTTGTTGATCCAACAGATCACGGGTCACGAAAGTGGTGTGGTTTTAGAGAGGTGAACTAGATTAAAAATAATGAATGAAATAAGGAACACCAAATAGAGAAAAATTGATAGAGATTTGTGGACTAACTTTGTGAGATTTATCTATAAAGATTCTTTTTTTTTTCAACGGATCAATTTTGTAAGAAAAACATTGGTAAACTAATGGGAGTCCATATAATCAAAACTATTAAAATATATAAAGAGTCAGATAGGATTTGTATTATAGTTTTATTCACATATTAATAATATCTAATTTCCATAGGCCAACTGATGTGGTCTAGGAAAGGATGTAGTTTCTCACAATGAGATAGAACATTGTTAGTCTTTTGTGCATTTTTCACCTGCTTATCATTATATTATGGCATGTTTTTATGAAATTTGATAAGGATAATAACTATAAGAGTTATAATTGTTTATTTATATGTGAAATATGTTTTCAAAATTATCACCATTCATTAAACCCTTCATTCTTAGTGCGACTCATGATCCTATGGAAAATAAATTACTATCATGGCTAGTTTTCTGTACCTTATTTTTATGATAAAAAATCTAAACATAATGAGAAATATTGGTATTACTACAATTGATATAAAAACATTATCCTAGTTAGAAAAAATATATACCCTATCATTATTTTGGAGGTATTTATTGTAGTTATAGTTGGGCTTCCACCCATTGAGAAAACATCTCATGTGAAGTTTACTGTTAAATAAAATACTGAGTTTGATGAGGAAGATAGAAGTGTTATGATTATATCTTTTTCATAAAAAATTTTCATGAAGGTGGTGTGTATAAAAAAAATTCAAGTAAATATAGTAAAAATATGAATGTATCATCAAGGGAAACACTAATGTGAAGGAAATAAAGTTACAAATTCGAAAATGTAAATTCAAAGATATCATAATTGGAAGTGAAGAAACTATTTATGACAACTTCACCAGATTTAATGAAGTTTTTTGATGTATAATTTAATTCAAATATTTATTGTAAGACTATAATTTTGTTAATAAACTCAATATAAACTTCCCTAATAGGTTTCATTCTAAAATCTCTACATTTGGAGATAAATAAGATGTATCTCTTATTTAATTTCATAACATTCATATTGTTTATGAGATGAGAATATATAAACAATTAAAAATTTATGATGAATGATGAAATTTATTTTGAATCTATTAGAATGTTGAAAATATAAAAAATGATTATGATTTATTGTATCTAAATGAATCAAATGATATTGAAGTTTATGGAGAGGAAAATAAATGAATCATATATCTTATCTCAAAAAATTATCATCAAGGTGTAAAAACCATAAAATCCCTGATCCCACTTAAATGTTAAGATTTTATAAGAATTTCGAATTTCTATGAAGTTTTCTAATAAGATAGTTTGAAATTATATAGATTATTTTGATGAAAAACGTTGTCGTAACAAGTGGGGAAATACTACCAAGTAAAATGAGAAATATGCTAGAATTAATTTAAAGTTCACTTTAAAGAATATAAGAAGTGTGTTTTGTATAAATATTTAGTATGAATCTACAATTAATAGTTCATAAAAAATGAAAATCGTGAGAAGTTTAGAAATATATTTTATGACATTTAAATGAAACAATATACTTCAAGTAATGGAAAATAAAAGTTGTAGAAACATACATGGAGTATTATTTAATATCATAACTTATTTCATATCTTAATCAATACCCAAAACTCATGAAATGGATAATAATTCTTAATAATAAATATGGAAAGTGTTGGTCAGGAATGATAACTCAATATGAGGATGAATTTATTTTCTAATTAATTTGTTTATTTAAAATGATTATCATCTAAAGACCCTAATTTATAAAAATATCCAGTTTAACTAAAAGAGTAAAAGTAAATAATTTTATATTAGTAAAAATATTCTCAAAAATTTGATAAAAAATCTATTAATTTTTTTTTAAACTTTAACTATTAAAACAAATTTAATTTTATATAAAAATATATATAAAACAATTATTAAATATAACAATAAATTTATTGATTATATATATATTTTTTTGAAAATAAAAATTATTTGTTTTTAAAATGGAATAAAAACAAAAAACAATAATAAATCAAGAGGTTCTATTTCAATTGGAGACCTAATCCTCTCTACCTAGCTGTCACATGATTAAAATCATGTTTATTAATAAATGAACTAATCCACAACCTAGATCATTTTTTATAAACAACAACAAATAGGTTTTTCTAGGTTATACATATCCTCGTTCGAAATTTCCACGAGTTGGATGATGTGAAGATGGAAAAAGAGATAGTATCTCATACACTCTAGTAATGGAAATCATATTATGCTCAATAAATTAAACAATTATAGAGTGTAAATATAAAATGGACGAAAAACATACATATTAAGGAGAAATGAAATTCAGTTTAGCGAAAAATTGATTTATGTTGTTGTCTGTTTGATTCTTATCCACTAATGAAATTTTTTATTTATTAAATGATACATTAATAAAAGAATATGTTCTATAGTGTTTTTATGATGATTGTGTGAAAATAGAGTATCATGGACATTAAAAAATAACTATTTATTTGTTAAAATATTTGATATATATAACTCATGTGTATATTTTTTCTCTTACTAGGGTTTCTTATAAAAATAACACTTTCTTTGAAAAGAGCCATTAAAATATCATCATTATATATCCTCATAATTTTTATCAAATTTTGGATCATTAAATGTTTGGAAAACATTTATTTCAGTGGAGAAAATGTAGTTGGAATATTATATTTAAAAAATATAGAATACCCAAAACTAGATATGGTTATTTAATGTTTTGTGAAATAACATCAATTATAGAATCAACACTTTGAGATAATTCTGATCACGTTACATGAAAATTTATACATTTGATCATCTTCATCTTATGGCTAGTCTAGTATATTGGAAAATTTTGATTACATTCCATTTTTTCTTTACTTAGTAATATTTTACTTCATTAGTTTTCCTATATTCTAATTATCTTATGTGGTAACATCACTTTAATATGAAATTGATTATAATAGTAAGAAATATCATTTATTTTGTCTAAAACATTCATTATGACATGTTCACGCTGAATTTATCTTTCATTCTATTTGAAATCAATGTTTGTTAGATTCATTGTTTAATTATTTTCTTACAGAAAAGTCACACCCAGGTTTTAAGTTACCTTTATTCAGGTTTGGGTCTAGTTCTCAAACATTTCTCTCGAGAACCAGGTTTGATGGGTTTAATATTTTTAGCTATTCATTATACTTATCCTTGGTCTAGATTATTCCTTTTTGGTTTCCTTTTTAATTTTTGGGAAAAGTAAGTAATTTTTGCTAGGAAGAGTACAGTGTATGGTTGGTTCAGGGTTAGAAGTAACCATGCGCCTCAGCCCAGGAAATTGTGCAGCAGGTTTGGGTCGCGTCTAGAAGAGACCAAAAATAATCTACACAGTCTGTTAGACCATGTATATTTCCCATGGGGTATGTATCTCCCTCAACAGAAGCAGCCCCATGGTCTCCACACGGTTTGATAAACCATGTGAAAACAATATGCGGCCTGCCAGATCATTAAAAATTTTGGGTGTTTTTCACTCTCTTCTAGTTTTAAAATACAAAAACCCTATTTTATCCACCCCCATCATCTTCATCCTCCCTATACTCCTCCTATCCCTCCTGTGGATCCATTAGATATCCCTTTTCTTGGTGGTTTTGGCCCAGATTCTTCATGGCACACTCATGTAAGTGTCTACTCTCTTGTTTTCCCTCATTATTCTAGATTTTCCCTCTTTTCCATTAGGTATTTTTCCCTCCCACAATTCTATTTTTGATTTAGGGTTTTAATATTTGGTTTTGGGTTCTATATTCATGATTATGCTTTTTTTTCTTGCCTCCTTGTGGTGTGGTTGAGGTGTAGACTGGATTTCACACCATTTTTTAAAAGGTTCTTCATGATAGGTAAGTTGTTTTATGCCTAAACATTTTCCGATCAAATTAATATGTTTTTTGAGTTTATAAATTTGTTCAATGGTTTTATTTTAGGGTAAAAAGGTAATTTTTATGTTTTTTTACATGTTCGTATGGAGGGTAATGATTTTACAAAAGAAACAGCTATGATTTGTTTTTGTTATAATGTAATGTTTCTAAAAAGGTTTTTAGGGGTTGTTTGTATGGTGTGAAATATATTTTAAAAGGAAATTAATGTGAATGTATATTTAAATGGGGATTTCTAGCAGAAAATGGATCATTTTGGTCATGTTTTCCTTGTTATGAATTTTGGGTATAAATCGTTAATAGTTTTGATGATGAAGATATTGTTTTAAAAATGGACTTAAGGTATGTGTGGGTTAGTGAAGTGGCTTGGACCATTGAATGGGGTTTTTTAATTTTTTTCAGGATTGGTAAAGAAGGGACTATGGATTTTGTGAGTGATAGAAAATGTTTCTAAAAGGGGTTTTGGTTTGAGAAAAATGGAAATGGTTAGATTAATAAAAAATGTTAATTTCCATGAAATTCTTGGCATTGGGTTGTGGAAGTGGTAATATGTATGATGTGTGAACTCTAACATTATAATAATGAAAACTTGGGTATCATTTTGGGTAGACTATTACTAGCGATCTATTTATATGGAAGTAGATTATCCTGTTTTCAAATAGTTGGATTGAAATTTACAACACAAGAAAACATAGACGATGAATGATCTCTATATGAATAATGGATGTTTATCCTCTCTAGCGGCTCATTCATGAGAATGCTGATAGTTGTGGTTATTATACCACCTTCCACTAAGGCATGAGGTTATAGGGTCCCACTATATCTAGATGAACCCTATAGGATTTACCCATGGTAATATAATTTATATGATGGGGTTCCATCTGTCGGAATACGATGGACCTCTTTTGTGCATGTGTGTCTCTGTATAAACTCTTATTTTCTTTAAAGAAAAGGGTTAGTAATTAGTTTTATTTTAAATTGTTTCTTCCTAAAATGTTCACCTATAAATATTCTTCCCATGGTAATGTTTTCAAAATCTTTCATGTAAATTATGCATGTTAAATTATCTTATGAATGTTTTTGCCATGTAATCTTTCTTTTGAGTGGTATCCTACTAGGGTTTAGCTCATACCCTACATACACCTCTTGGTGTTTGTAGATATTACTCCTTATGTATTCCAAGAAAAGGGAATGTTCCTAGTGATGGTAGTTTTGGTTTTTAGTGGCCTTCTCTAGCGAGTTTGGTAATGGTGTCTTGAGGATGTTGATTCTCATGTTGTATGAAGGTTTGGGTAGGAGTTTTTTTTCCTTTTATATTGTTCTTTTGGGATTTTTGATTTAAGTTGTAAACAGAAAATCTAAATGTTGTTAAGGGTTTTTTCGGTTTTTTATTTTCATTTTTGGATTATTTAGAATGTTGGTTGTTCTATTCTTATTTAACTTGGAAAATCGTTCCCATGATTTGCTTATGATACCCAAGCACTTATGCTAGCCCGTGGGGATCAGGAATGGCCATCGGGTCATTCCATGGGTCACGTCAGGTGCAAGATTATATGGTGACCCGGATTGGTTCATAAAAAAATGGTATCAGAGAGGGTAGGCTCTTTTGGGTCATGTTCTATAGGGAGAAGATAGGGTAGAACAAATCTATGATTGATATAAATTTATGGTTTAGTTATGAGTACGGTTCTTGGCCAACAATGCTCAGGGTGGGACTTGAGTTCCTTGGGGAATTTAGGTTTCATCTGAGTCCTTTGGTCCTTTCAGTTGTTCTTTGTTTGGGAAAATGAAACGGGGGTTAGGTCAATAGTCTCAGTTATCTCAAAGGGACTGGAAATTCATGTGGATCTGTGGCCACTGCCATAAAAAACACTCTGTGACTGTGGAGTGATTTTTATATGGTCACCAACCATATTTTCAAGACACCAACTGACACTAATTTCCAATTGCATTATCATGACCCCCTATGGATTTTTGGAAAAACATCTGAGAACCCATGTTGAAAAAAATGAGATACAAGATTTTAAAGAAGAAATGTTTTTCTTTTCAAAGGGGTGGAAAATGGATTTTCAGGATTATTTTAACGTTAAAAATGTTGGATTATTATGAAACAATTATGAGTGAGAAGGGTGCTTTTATTGGGATCATATTTTTATAATTCAAACTTCTGGTTTGTTTAAATTAATTATTTAGAAACTATGAATTATGTTTAGGTCAATTTTTAAAATTTATTTAAAATGAAATTTGTTAAACTATTTAAAATTGTTTTAATGTGGGATTAAATTTTATGAAGTTGATACACAATATTTGAAAATTAATTTTCGTTTGAATGATCAGTGCCTTTCTGGAAAAGTTTTGGGAAAATTCAAAATGGGTTTTTATTTTTGTGGCTAGTGGTGTTGAGAATTAGAGGTGTGGGTTAATTGTTATTTTGGAAATTGGAATGGTTTTGTTTTGAACCTTGTGTTTCTCATAGGTGACCACATGCATGGGTTTTGTGGGGGAGTGGATGGGTACCTGGTGTGGCATGAGAGTATGCATGTGTGAAACCCATGAGGTGATTTTGGTAAATATGATCCCACATGTCTTATTGTATTTATAAAAATGTTTTTCAAGTAACAATTAGGTGTTTTGATAACTGGTGATGGTGTGGTATAAACTTTTTGTATTTTCATATGTCGTTGCGGGGTGTTTTATGTTCTAAAACCCCTCTCGTTATAATGATATTATAGGAATGTATTTCATCGTGCATTTGGTATCAGATGTTGGTTAGTGATATTTTTTTAGAAGTGTTTTGAGAGGCCTTTTTGGTGGTTTCCCATGTGTGGTTGGTTCTAGTTTGTGGAACATTTTTGACAATGGAAAAGTTTGATTAGGTCCTCAGTTTTCCTTCTTAGCTAGTGTATTCCCCTATAAGAATTTAATGCCTGATTGAACTATATACATTTTTGATTCATCATTGGTAGGTCCTTCATTTTTTCAATGTATCGCCTCTCTCATCGAATTTTAGAAGATGTGTCTTCTTCCCTTTTTTCTCGGATAAGAGAATCCTCTCGTAGTGGGATATAATATATGAGATGAGTTGAAGGAAGATTTGGTTTCCTTGAGTTTTCTGATTCCTCAACTATAAAGTTTCACACCATTAGGCTTAATGATGATGCATTTATTGGGGAATGGAAAACCAATGGGGAAAGTGGATAGAGACCTTATTTGTTGGTTTTGAAAGCACTCTCAAAAGGAGTTTTGGACTTTTTGTTGGTTTTATCTAATCAAGTGTTCGTGTTTGGCTACCAGTGTGGTAGAACTTGTTATAGGAGGTTATTATATCCATTTTTGGAAATCATGTGTTATTTCCCACATGGTTTAAGGTCTCTATTCTTGTAATGTTTCTACTGGTCGTAATGGTCATGTTCGGCGACACATTGTGGCATCATGTTTTTTCTCGACTGTAAAGATTAAGGTTTTGTAATCTCCCAAGAACCTAAATTTTGATATAAGTGTGATTTCTTTCAGAAAACATCAGATTCCACTATTTTAGGTAAAGATGTCTTATATGTGATCTTTTCCCCCCGACATCTCATGTTCAAAGTAATGAGGGGTGGTGTGTGTGAATATTTTAAACCCTTGATTTAGTGACAGTGTTGTGTGGGGGTAAGTGGATACTGGGGTGTGTTGTGACTGTTGGTGTTGTCTAGGTTGTGGTGTGGTTACTTGTTGCACCAGATGAAGATGTTTTAATCCGGGGTTTTCAATGTCTGACTGTGAGGTAGGAGATGATTCTGTCAATAGAGGTTCATCCCTATGTTTTATAGTGAACCCAGTGAATAGACAGAGACCCCAAGTGGTGTAAAGTATTTTTTTCTAGAGTCCATATTCTTTATTGTAGGTGGAAGAAATTATGCCTCTCGTGTTGTTGTTTCACCCTATATTGTCATGTCTAGTGGAAATATACATGGGGACCAAATTCTTATATATTGCAATCCATTGAATGAAAGATTTTATCCTTTGTTACAAAGAAGCATGTTTGGTTTGTTTTCTTGAACAATAGTTCTTATACCTTTATGGGTGTGAATATCCATATGGTTGTTCATGTATAAACAGCCAGGTTGGCTCATTTTGATCTCGGTTTTTGTTGGGTTCATCTGGGGATGGTAATGCATGTGGTAGTGGTGAACTTAAAAATATAATCTGTTTGATTTAGAGTTTCATTAATTGGGTCCCTAGCAGTAGTCAGTTAGGTCACGCAAGAATGTATCGACCTATCCCATGTCATGTTTCCTTTATTAGTACGCTCTAGTCGGGTAATCTAGCTGGACAATTCTTAGGATGGGGAGAACCACTGTGTGTCTCACTGAAATTTTCTTGGATCATATCAATGTCTTCTAATTTATTATGGTGGGGAGTCTATTCGAGACACCCCATGTTGGTGTCTTGGTTCCATCTTGTGTGTTAGGTTGTTTCTTATGGTGGGAAGTCCATCCAGTCCTCCCTATGTCAGTACTTCGGTTTCATTCAGATTATTGGCTTAGTGGGAGGTGGTCTTTCTTGGAATTATCTAATCCCAAACTCATTTTTTATGTAAACTTTGGGGATAGGGTGTCCTCAATGGTTTCATTAAATTAAGGTTTAGGGAGTTCCCCATCGATGTGATTTGATCTTTTTTTTAAATCAAGGGTGTGGATTTCTTATTGTAATGTATGAGGTGATTTGGTTTTAGAAGTGGGATTATGTGTTTTTGAAATTTTCGTTTCCATTAAACGTTCAATTGGAGGTGATTTTAGTTTTGGGGGTGCGTGACACTGATTAGCCACTAGAAGAGGCATATATTAATTGTTAATATATATAGTTTTCATGTGCCTTGTTATTCATAAATACCATTTTAGTGCATTTTACACTTTGAACATCATTTCACACCATGATTGCAATTGTTTCTTAAAATGCACTATTACATGGTACATTTGTGTGGAAAATATACAATATCCAATTGTCTTGATTTAAATTTCATATTTAATTATCTGGTTTCTCATTCCATTTAGAACAATTCATACTTTTGTGAACATGAAGATTCAAATTGTGAGACCACCAAAGTGGGACTTTAATCAACAACATTTTGGGCGAAGTAATCTGGACAACTGGCCAATAAAAGTACTATAGAGGTCAGGATACAAACCCAAAGATTCTTAAACTTTAATTGGAGATAGAATAATGGATGGGGAACATTTCATTAAAAATTTTCCCTCGCTAATTCTAATCTTTTAATGGATTTCCAGGCGGCCTAAGTGGAAGATGCAATTCTGGGTTGGATTCTGCGGCCCAGAAAAACATCCCTGCATTTAAATCATATCTCAAAAACCGCAAAGTATTTTGGGCATAAATTTTCAAGATATTAGGAGTCATTTGGAGCTTAATTTACATCCTCTATGGACCACTCCAATTAGTCCTTATAAAAGGTTAATTCAGCACTTCAGTTCGGTGGATGAAACCTCCCTCCCACTTCGAGGCAAGAGTTGAAAATTCTATTCTACATTAATTGTCCTCCCACTTTGGCCTCCCAAAATTAATTAAAGGCACATGTTATGATTTATTCTCAGCCCAAGGCCTCCTAAATTGGCTATTTAAGGTAGTATAAATGGAGGATTTAGGGATCTTTGAGTTTTACCTTCATTGTAATGTTGATAAGCTCAATTGCCTTTGTAACATTCTTCTTTCTCATGTAAGTTGTTTCAATCACCATAGTTTCAATAAAAGTTCTTCTTCTTTTCTTTTTATATTATTTTTCCTTACACATTGATACGATTTCCCCAAGGTTTGATATTATTCACACGAGAACTTGTGAATTTATTCACACAATGGTGGAGTGATCATTTCATTTTTTCTTTTTCTTCTTCAATCCTGCTTCTTTATGTCGACTTCCCGCTTCCATGTATTGAATATCATAAATGGATGGATAACCCCTTATGACTTAGTCCTAGGGAGTTTCATGGGGAATAATGGATGTTATTTTATGATCTTAAATTCTATAATCTTTTCATTATTTTAATATTTCCATTTGATGATTTATTTTCTTTTTCGTCTTCGCCAACTTTAACAATGACACATTTCGAGTACTAGTACGATCCAATTCATTGGAGTGATAATTAAATTGATTCTCTAAGTTAATTGGTGATTAGCCTTGGAATTTTTTAGGGATTTAATTGGTGAATGATATTTAATAATTATATCATTTTGTGTATACGCCTTGAATTAGTGAAACAAACATTATAAGAAAATAAATACATCCAATATAACCCTAGTCACAACTTAGGATCCACTCATCGTCATTAATTGTTTTAGACTAAGTAATTGAATGCTTTAATTTATTTTATTTTTATAAAATCTGTATTTTTAAAAATTAAATCAATCCAAATATTTGGCCACTCCATAGCCAAATCCTTCCAAAATCAGAGTGTCTCTAGGTTTCTTCTTCGGTCCCTGTGGATTCGACCCCTACCTGTACTACAACAACCGCATACCTATAGAGTAAATTTTGGCACAACCAAATTTTGGAGACATTTATGAGGACCCAAGTAAGTTATATTATACACGTTCATCCTTTCTCACCCCATGTTCTCTATCATTGCCCCCATCTCTATTATCATGACCCCTTTCTGTTTGTGTGTGTCCTGAGAATCTAGAATCCAACTTTCTGTCTACTCTAATGGAGTATCTTACAAATTATCATGTCACAAACTCATGCTGTAATCAAATGGAAAATCAATATTGGAAAGACACTAAATTAGAAAATTTCTTTCATCAACCCTTGATTAATTAGCACACACCCAATGATATTTACAATTAATGGGATGATGATTGTTTAAAGGATCAATTTCCAGCCCTCTCAATGATGATCGAAGAGATGAATCTTAATAAATTTCTCTATTTAAAAACTACTCTATAGACTAATCCTCAAAAAATACTTGAAAAATTGTGTAATCAAATAGAGATAATTAGTTCTGAGGTATCATCATTGAGATTAGAACTACAATGCATTAATACTTGTGAGAAAATCATCCATAAACCAACAATTCGTTCTAAAACCTTATGTGGAGTTTCTAGTTTCCCACAAAACTCTCATGAATTTATTGAAGAACAAACCTTTGGATTTTGGGTAGGGTAAGTGAATCAAGAAATTTTTGAAGGGTCTTTAAATTAGTATGAAATTTATTTCATGTATTCACAAGAGGGAAATTTGACATTGTGGATTGAGTCTCCTATATATAACTCTATTAATGATTTTACAAAAACACCAATCCCTGACCATTGAGAAAATTTAAAAAAATTGAGCCTATACCCATTCTGGAAACTAATCTCTCCAATTTGGTGGTTGAAAGTTCTATTCTAAAGGAACCAATTTTAATGAGAAATTTGGAAAATGAAACTGAGTTGGATTCAAAATCTCAACATGTGTTTGAATGTCCTATGAAACCAAATATCAAAATTATTATCCATCCTTCATGACCCAACTATTCCTTCCTTGGGTATAATTAGGAGCTTTCAATTGGAATTCATTATTCTCTTGAAACCAAAAAAGTTGGAATGATCATTGATTTCTTAAGATATACTACAGAGGAATATAGATCAACCATTTATGATATTCCATGGATTTTCCCACTCATTCTAGAACATAGGCTTGTAAATGATAAAAATTCTAAACAAATAATAAATATCAATAATGTAGAAGTGGAGAAATATGGGGTCCTTAAAATATTTAAAGTTGTAATTGGATATGTTGGGGGGTTTATGTCGAGCTAGCAACGTTAAACAAAAGCGTTGCACGGGAGGCAACATGTGGTTTTCATGTTTTATTTTATTTAATTAGAACTTTATACTATTGTACTATTCATCTTTAATGAGTAAGTATGGGTATGAAAGGGGAGCACTATATTCACCTGTTTCACATGGTGTGATCCAAGAGTAATACCTTACCCCAAAATTTAAAAGAATACAATGTATCATCTGTTTGTTTTATTTTACTTATGTTTTTTATAGGTTAAAAAAATTAGACTGCAGACCTATTATTCTTTTATGTGTAAGGATGGGTATGAAAGGGGAGCACCGTATTCATCTGTGTCATCCTGTGTGATCCCTGAGTAATACCTTACCCATAAATTTAAAATAATATAATGTATCATTAGTTTGATTTAAAAAAAACAAAAACAAAAAATAGGGAAAACCATAAAAATGATGATACTTGGAATTAAATAAATTGTTGTGTTGTTTTTCTGTCTGGTTTGTTCTTATTTGAATGGTTAAGGGACTATTAAATAAATCATTGTGTTGTTTTTTTTCTGGTTTTTTCTTATTTGAATGGTTTAGGGACTATTTTGTATGATACATGTTCAATCAAGGAGGTGTCTACATCCCCCAAGAGATCAAAGGAGTAATCTGGAGCATCGTGAACTTCAACTTCAAAAAACAGGTGAATTTGGTCCATGTTTATCATTTTCAATTTCCTATTTGAACTCCTCTCCTACCCCATTCTAACTTTTCTTTTCTTTAAACACTACAGAAAATGTTATTCTATATTGGGGGGAGTTGAAATCATTTTTTTTAACTTGTGTGCAAAAAAATGTGTGAAAGGAAAAATTTCATTAACCCTGAAAATGATAACACAAATTTCAATCTCTGAAATTGGATATCAAATAATTTTTCATGACTTGATTCTGATTTTAATGCCTGTTTAGGTTCATGTGCATAGATTTTGGGATGTTTTTTTGTCTGATGTTATTTTTCACCTTTATATTTTCATCCATTTAATAAAAAACACAATGCACGTCCTCTAGATTGTGGGGTGTTAGGTTGAGTTCTTGGGGTCCCATAATAATTGGCATAGGTTTGGTGATCCTTTTAATTTTAATATGAGTATTCAAAAAAATCAATTCGAATGTAGTGAAATGGATCGACCTAATGTCTGGCTTTCGGCACTTGGGGATCATGACTCCATAGTTTTCTAGCACGGAATTGGTCATTTTATCTCTATCTATGGTACTTTGAATTTGATTTTGATTGAGTTAACTCGAGATGATGCCCGAGTATGTGAGCTTCACTCGGTGCCCTAAGGTCTTTGATCTTGGTAGTCATCGAAAAAGTCTTGCTACATGGGTTGACTAAATTGAGTTCAATTTTAATTACTATGGAAAATTGCAAAAACAAAAACAAAAACAAAAACAAAACAAAAACAAAAAACAAAAAAAAAAGTAAAAGTAAAGGTGGAATACTCAACTTAATATTAAAATCTAATTCCTCTTAGCGCTTCCATCTTTTCTCCCTTTGAATGAAAATAAACCCCAATGTCTATTGTGATGCACAACACTTCGTTATGCTTAATTGGAATTGGATGAAATATATTAATGAATTTGAAAAATGGAGTGGGCTTGGGCTTGGGTTATTCCTCTGGACCAAGCTTTTTTTAAATGATTTTGATGATTTTCAAAAAAAAATTGGTATTAGGTCTTTGGGTGAGAAATGTATATTAAAATGTTTTTGGAAAAGGTCATTCAAATTTCATTTTTGTGAGATATATTTTTCTTGGGACTAGAAAAACTCAAGTTGGTGGGTGTGATTATCCACTGGAAAAGGCTAGTATTCATTGTTAATATATATAGTTTTCATGTGCCTTGTTATTTATAATTACCATTTTAGTGCGTTTTACACTTTGAACATCATTTTACATCATGATTGCAATTCATTCTTAAAATATACTATTACATGGTACATTTGTGAGAACAATTTACAATAGAAAAATGTCTTGATTTTAATGTCATATTTAATTATCAAGTTTCTCATTCCATTGGGAACAATTCATTCTTTTGGTGCACTAGAAGATTCAAATTGGAAGACCAACAAAGTGGGCCTTGAACCAACAACATTTTGGGTGCAGTGAGATGAACAATAGCCCAATAAAAGTACTATAGCGGTCAGGATGCAAGCCCAAAGAGTCTCCAACATTAACTGGAGATAGAAGACATGATGGGGAAAATTTCATTCCACAGGGTTCTAAGAAATTTTGAATGTTTTATAGAGTTCCAGGCGGCCCAAGTTGAAGATGCAATTATGGGACAGATTCAGCATCCCAGAAAAACATCCCACCATTTAAATCATATATCTAAAACCACAAATTATTTTGGACTGAAAATTTACAATATATAAGGGGACATATGGGGAGTCATTTAAGTCTTCTATGGACCACTTCAATTCAGCCTTATTGAAGGTTAATTCGGATCTTCTGTTTGGTGGATGAAAGCTGGCTCCAACTTCGAGGCAAGAGTTGAGAAGTCTCCTCTACATTAAATGTCCACCCACTTTGGCCTCAAAAAATTAATTAAATTCACATGTGATGAAGGGGGATTGTCCTAAGGCCTCATAAATGTCTATTTAGGGTAGTATCAATGGGGGGTTTACGGATCATGGAGTATTAATTTCATTGTAATGTTGTTATGCCAAATTGTCTTTGTAATGTTCTTCTTTCGCATGTAAGTTATTTGAATCACATTAGTTTTCGATAAAAGTTCTTCTTCTTCTCTTTTTATGTTCTTCTTATTTTTACATTGATAATATTTCTCCAAGGTGTGACCTTATTCACACCAGCACATGTGATTTATTAACACAATAATGGAGTGATCGTTTCATTGTTTTATTTTTCTTCTTCAATCCCACTTCTTTATGTCAACTTCCCACTTCCATTTATTGAATAGTATAAATGAAGGGCTAACCCCTTATGTGATGGTACTAGGGAGTTTCAAGGAAAATATTGGATGTTATTTTATGATCATAAAATCTGTAATCATTTCATGATTTTATGATTTCCATTTTATGATTTGTTATCTTCTTCGTATTCACCAACTTTAACAATGAAACATTTCAAGTGCTAGTACGATCCAATTCTTTGGAGTGATCGTTAAATTGATTATCTAAGTGCATTTCTGATATGCCTTGGAATTGATTAGTGAGTAAATTGGTGAATGATGTTGAAGAATTATATCATTTTTTGGATACGTCATGAATTATTGAAATTAATGTTATAAGAATATAAATACTTCCAATATAATCCTAGTAACAACTTAGGATCAACTCATCTCCATTAATTTTTTTAGACTAAGTAATTGTATGTTTTAATTTATTTTATTTAAATTAAATCAAGAATTATTATAATTAAATCAATCCAAATAGTTGGCCACTCTATAGCTAAATCCTTCCAAAATCACAGTGTCTCGAGGTTTCTTCTTCGGTCCCTGTGGATTCAACCTCTACCTATACTAAAAAAACCTCATTACTGTAGGGTAAATTTGTATGCAAACAGAAACATACCGGAAAGTCTTTTTGGACTCCCAAGTTCATTTTTTAAGCCTCATTTTTAATGGTGGAGTTTTGGTCCTTCTTATATTTGATGTTCACTAGGAATATCCTCGATCTATTAAGGAGTATCATTATTGATTTAATTATATCCTTGTTGTGTCTTTATGATGGTGGAAGATGTTATGGTGTGGATAGTTTCCACACCCTCGATTTTATGTTGCCTTTATTCTGGTATCGGTTGGGTTCTCAGTCATTTCTCTTGAGAAATAGGTGTGGAGGGTTTAGAATTTTGTGTTATTATTTCTATTTATCTTTAGTATAGATTTCTTCTTTGAGTTTCATTTTGAATTTTTGAGGAAATTTGGAAATTTGGGCTAGGAAGATTGCAGCGCATGGTTAAGAGTAACCATGCGGCTCTGTCAAGGAAACTATATGGTAGGTCTAGGTTGTGGCAAAAATCAACTACATGGTATCATCATGGTTAGATAGACTATAAATATTGCTCATAAAGTAGGCATCTCCCTTGGAATAGGTGGTTGCATGATCTCTACATGGTTTTAAAAATGGTGTAGATTAACTGTTTGGCCTACCAGTTTATTAAAATTTTGGGGTGTTTTCTCTCTCCTCTCGGTTTAAAACCTAAAAACCTCTTTTTTTCATCCCCCCTCATCCTATTCCACCCTAGTCTCCTCCTCTCCCTTCCATGGATCCTTCAAATATCCCTTCTCATGGTGTTTTTTTTCCAGAATTCTTCATGGATCCCATATGTAAGTTCATTCTCTCTTATTTTCCCAAATTATTCTAGTTTTTGTCCTTTATTCTTTTGTGGGTTCCTCTCTCCCTCCATTTGGGTTATGATTTAGGGTTTTAATCTTGGGTTTTTGGGTTTGATCTTTTAGATTGGGGTATCTTATTGCCACATGTTGGTGCAACTGATGTTTCTATGGGATTTCAAACCATTTTCTAGAAGGTTCTTCATGAGAGGTAGGTGGTTCTATGCTCCAACATTATTAGATGAATTTAATACACTTTTTTGAGTTTATTAATGTTTTAAATGGTTTAATTTTGGGGTGATAAAGGTAATTTTTTAGTGACTTGACGTGTTTGTATAGTTGGGAAGGATTTTACAATGTAAATGGATTTGTTTTGTGTGTTTTATAATTTAATGTTTTTAAAAAGGGTTTTAGGGGTTGTTTGGAAGGTTCAAAATGTATTTTCAAATGAAATTAAGGTGTGTGTATGTTTAAATAGAGATTTCCAATAGAAAATGGATAATTTTGGGCATGTTATCCTTATTATCATTTTTCTGCATAAATCATGAATTATTTGAAATATGAAGAGTTTGTTTTAAAAATGATCTTAAGGTATGTGTGGGTTAGTGAATGGGCTTGGCCTATTGAATGGATTGGTTTTTAATGTGTTTCTTCATGATTGTTAAATTAGGTCTTATAAATTGTATGAGTTATAGAAAATGTGTCTAAAAGGGGGGTTTTGTGTAAGTAAAATGGAAATGGTTTGTTTTAGGGAAAATGTTAAATTCATTGAATTGCTAGGCATTAGGTTGTTGAAGTTGTAATATGTGTGACATGTGAAATTTAACTCGAGCATACAGAAAACTCAGGTATCTAGGTGGGTAAACTATAACATGTGTGATAGTGATATGGAAGTGGCTTGTCCAGGTTTCACATAGTTGTATTGACGTTTACAACACTAAAAAACTTTGATGAGGGATGATCTCCACTAGAAACATGGTTGTTTTCCCCTCTAGTGGCTCATGCATGAGGACACGGATGGTTGTGGTTACAATACCACCTTCCACTGAGGTATGAGAAACTAGGGACCCACTCGAGCTAGATTAATCCTAGGGGATTTACCCATGGTGCTCTATATTATCTGATTCAAACATCCTTCGTACTATAATCCATACTTTGCATATCCTTATTTATGAGTATTCTAATGAGATTCTCTTAAATAGAGATGAGGGAAAAAGTAACTAATGTAGATGTAGAGGATATGGAAGACTGGTAATTATAGAGTAACACCTTCTATCCAAACATTCTATCATGACTATTAATTCACCCTAAAGATCTCCAATTTGACCTAAAAATCCCTTATCTCATTCTTTACAACTCATAATTTCATGAGTTATTTGATTTATCTTTAGAAATAGCATTGATTATACTTGGGAAACTACACTCTAAATATTATAGGTAACATTTTCATATCTTTCATATATATTATCCCAATTAATACTTAAAAAAAATTAAAACCTCTTATAAGAACATTCTTAAATTGAATAAAATATACAAAACATATTATAGAAGGTGGGGCAGAAGAATTTTCAGCTTATTGAGTAGGAGGAGCCTGAGGATCATGAGTAAATAAAGGAAAAGAGGGATTGATGGAGTCAATTGATGCATATTTTGATGCTATTTTTCATGATCCTTCAATATATAAAAATATACCAGTGGTATCTTAACATATTTAATAGATGTATTAAATTCTTCCTCTAATTATTACATATCTACAAATTATGTTATTAGAGAAGAATCAAAAACTGGTTCTCCTAAAGAAATATTATCCAAGGTAGGTCCATGAATAGAAGGGGTTTCCATGAGTCATAAGATATTATTAGAAGGTTATGGTATGAATGCTCTTCTAAAATTATAGAAAATGGTCTTCATAGAAGAAAATATGTAACTCTAGAATAAAATCAAATGAAATCACCCTATAGGCTAGGGGCACTAGAATTATTATCATCATCATGTCACCACCATTATCAGCAAGAATAGATAAGCATTTATCAAGGAAAGGCTTATATATAGAAGAATAATCACTATGAGGTGTTGAATAGAATACGAGACCTCTTCTAATTTCAATCATTGGTGGAAACTCTTTAGTAGGGAAATCATCTTTATCACTATCTGAATTAGTAAGTAAAAATACAATTAAAAAATGTTGGACTATTCATGTTATAATAATGTTATAATGATCTCCAATCATGTTACCCCTATTTAATCTATCTCAAATCATGAGTAGAGATGGTTGGTTTTTTATGCTTCAAATAAACATACCCAAAATATTAATTCTTATAAATCATGATTGATTATTTTAAACTATATTTAATTTATTCTATAGGATTGATCAAGTCTAATCCATTCTGTTAATATTACTACTTTATTCTGTATAGAAATATATGGCTATGTCTGAGAAACTGTGAGTCTCCCACCGGTTTTGGTTTTTTTGTAAAGGACCTAGACATCCTTACCCAGACACCATGACACAGACACCGTGACCCAGACACCATGTCCCAGACATCATGACCCAAACAACATGACCCAGACACTGTAACCAATTTCAGATCTCATGAAGTCTGTGTCCCCGATTCCTTTCTACCATCACTATAATACTGTTCAATGTTTAGAAAAGGACCAGACACTATGACCCTAACACCGCATCTATGCTACCAGTTCCTGTTCTCAATAAAACTATGAAATCATGAACGTCTCACCGCGAAAAGGCAATGAATAAGACACCATTTCTTGCTGACACCATTTCCAAGTGATATATTTTCTAGATAGACTCTGGCACCATTATTTAAGTCATTTTGTCATTTTCAATTTAATTTTTAATAGTCATATTTGAGTCATTTGAATGCAGTAACATAATTAATATTTCTTTGTAGTAATGTCACCTAACAGTACAAGGTATGTGGTTCACAATACATGAATCTTGTCAGCTCCAACATATGCACTCCAAAATAAAAATAAAAATGTGGCACTGGAACAAAAAGACGAGAAGAAGCACAAGAATTCTGAAAATTGAACTGATAAATGAAATAAGAAACATCTTAAGAAGACACAAATAATTTTCATATTAAAAGGATGGACTACCATATATCAAAGCCTAAAACATATTTGCAATACAAACACCATGAAAAACCCAAGGTAGTATCTAACTGGAAGTCAGAGAACCATTCTTATGATACTTCGTTTTCACAAGGGGATTAGATACTTTCATCTTCTTCATTATACAAGTCCAGAGCTACATAGAATAACTCTCAGAGCACTTATAACCATTTATCGTCATCTTTTCTTATTTGTGTATTGTTTTAGCTTCCGAGAAATGTGTATGTGTCTGTATTAGAAAACACACTATCTCCTACACTAAACTGAAGGATACAAGATATCCTTCCTCTCATATCTTTTTACATTAGTTTACTTTTTTGGAATAGTTTGGAAGAGGTCCTTCTGTGACCTGGAATTTTATACCCACGAAGAATAGTGGAAGAGGTCAAGTAACCTAGACAGTCTTGTGCACTTTTGTTTACCTAGATCTAGGTTGTGAATCATTTTTATTAATAAAACTACTTTTTGTATGGTCATAACCAAGTGGAGTGTACTGGGTCTCGACTTGATACTAAACTAATTTTTTCCCACTATGTTGTTTAATTTAGTCCTTCTCTGTTTTACAGTATATTAATGAAATCACTAGAATTTACTTTGATAGTTAATCTTGGATAGAACTCATAATTTTCTTGCCTTATTATAATAGATTCAAAAGTAGTATCAACAACTCATTTTGATATTACTAAGAATTAATCAATATTCTGATAGGTTATTTAAACATTTATAATTTTATAACCATATTACCTTGATTGACTGGGTTATATATATTTTTATTGGGGAACATTTTAAAGAAAAAATGTCAACAAATTTTTTTTATAGAATCTCAAATCACCCCCCCCCCCCCCGCTTGAGTACTATACTCCAAGCAACATTTGGTATCAGTGGAGTATTTATTCCTCTTAAGAAACTATTTTTTTTAACTATTCAACTATGATTTTAGTTTTTAATTAATGATCTGTAAATTTCTATTAATTATAAATATCTAGATCCTTCAATGTATTTCATTATTATGGATAATAGATTAGAAGGGGTTGTAACAAACAGACAACCATTCATTAATGGAAGTTATTATATGAAAATGAAAATTAAAATGAAAATGCATTTAAAAATTATGGGCTTTGAAATTTGGTCATCAATTATAGATGAGTATAATATTTTTTCTAATGATAGAATTACTTGGGATGACCGAACCAAGAATGGTTATAATAATAATTGCAAAGCCATAAATGCATTGTATTTCTCTTTAAGAGATGAGGAATTTAACATAATATCTGCATGTAAAAATGCCCATAAAATGTGGGATACCTTGTCTGTTTCACATAAAGGAACTTCTAGTGTGAATGAAATGAGACTCAATACTTATTATATTAAATATGATAACTTTAATATGAAGCCTTATGATCCTATTTCTTTCATGTATCTCAGGTTCAATGAAATTTTCAACATAATTATTTCTCGTTGAAGAGAAGTAACTACCAAAGAACAAATTATGAGGATTCTCATATGCCTACCTGATAGATGGAGAGGAACCCCTTTCTCTATTAGAGATTAACGTGACATCAGAAAAATAACTATCAAAGAACTCATTGGGAAAATAATGTTATATAAAGACAATATGAAAGTCAACAAATAAAAAGAGGATGAAACCAAAAGAAAATATGTTACATTCAATACTACCACCTGTAAACACAAAGAAAAAGGGAATCTAAAAGTATCTATATAAAATTATAGTAGAGAACAATCATAACCTCATAGTGATTAGATGATGGATCAATTAGCCAAAATGTTTAATAAATTTTACAAACGGAAGAAATTTTTAAAAAATCCTAACTTCAATGGAAGATATGATCAAAAGGGAAGCTGAATGAAATATTGGAAAATAAATCACTAGTCTAATGAAATAGTATGTTATGAATGTATGTGAAGAGGACATGAAATGTCTGGCTATTCCAAGACAAAGTATAAAAATAAATATGAGAGCAAAGATAGAATGTATAAAAAAGAAATGAAATCAAAGTGGAGTGTTTCTAATGAAATTTCAATTGACTCAGAATCTTCACATGATGAACATGATAAAAAATCCAATATGTATTTTATGAAAATCACATCTGAGGTAACACTTTAATCTCCTTTAAATAACTTTTTTTATTATAGGGATGAATGTGATTCTAAAAATATGTCTAATGCTGAAATTTTTGAGTACTGCAATATGATTAGAGAGACATGTAATGAACTAAAAGATAAATACAAGTCATTAAAGAAACAACATGCTCTTACCTAAATATTTAAATATGAACTTAATGTAGAAATATAGAAAAATGATCAATTACTCAAATAAAACAATGAACTAAAGCTCTCTAATGAGAAATTAAAGACGGACCTTGAAAAGTTTACTAATGGAAAATATACATTGGTATAAATGATAGGTAAATAGATTTCCCCTAAATACACTACTGGTATTGGATATCAACCTGATGAAAGAACATTTGAAAAATCCAATTTTATTTCAAAATCTAGAACATACAACTTTACTCCTAATTCAAGAACACACTTTTCTAGATCAAATTATTATACAATCTCTACTGTTTCAATTTTTTCTGGACAAAATAGAGTTTATTTTTCAAATACATTACATAATTTTCATCCAAAAATAGGAAGAAGATGTGGGTTCTTAAATAACTAGTTACTAATATTACTGGACCCAAACAAATGTGGGTAACGAAGTCTATTTTAGTAAACTATTTTATAGGAAAATGTTTTCAAGAGATTCTGTAAAAGCTTATGGTACCTGGATAGTGGGTGTTCAAGACACATGATAGGTGACTATTCATGCTTTAATAACTTAATAGAAATTGATGGTGGACATGTCACCTTTGGTGGAAATTCCAAAAGAAAAATCATTGGCCTTGCCCAAATCGATAACTCTAACTCAGCCTAAATTTTCAAAGTAATTTTTGTTGATGGGCTGAAATATAATCTGCTTAGTATTTTACAACTATGTGATGATTGATTTCATGCTAAATTTAAAAATGATTCTTGCAATGTTTTTAATTATAAAAATGAATTTTTATTTTCTGAATTGATAAATTAAAATGAATACTCTATAAACTTAGATTCATTAGTTTCTCAAAATGCTTCATGTTTATGTTTATTTCACAGAGAGTCTTGGATTTGGAATATAAGAATAGGACACTAAAATATTAACTTCCTTATAAAGCTTACTAAAAAATTAGTAAAAGATCTACCCAAACATGAGTTTCTAAATGATATAGTGTGTAATCCTTTTCAAAAAAGTAAAACATCCCAAAATTTCCTTCAATCTCAAGAAATAAGTTTCCTCTTCTCAAAAACATAAATTAGTTCACATGGATTTTTTTGAACCATCTATATTTTCTAGTTTATATGGGAAGCACAATGATTATGTTCTTATAGATGAAACCTATAGATATACTTGGACTTTCATTTTTACTCACAAAAGTGATGTCTTCTCCAATTTCACTAAATATGCTAAAACTGTAGAAAATCATAGTGAACTTAGAATTAAATCTTTAAGAAGTGATCATGGTTCAGAGTTTTCAAATTAAGAGTTTGAATAATTTTTCTCTCAAATTGTATATATTCATATTTTCTATTCCCCTAGTATACCTCAACAAAATGGAGTTATAGAAAGAAGAAATAGGACCTTTCAAGATATTTCAAGAACAATTTATAGTGAATATTACTTAAATATTTATTTTTTGCCTGATGCTATAAATGCATCATTCTATATCATTAATATAGTGTCGATTATATCCATTATTAAAAGAAATACATATGAGTTATGGAATAATATAAAACAAAAAGTAAGATACTTCAATTTTTTGCTGCATATTTTATATCTTTAATACTAAGGAAAATATTGACAAGTTTGCATCCATGAGTGATGAAGGAATTTTTCTAGGATATTCAATCTCTAGTAAAGCCTATAGAGTGTTTAACAAAATAACTAAATGTGTGGAGGAATACTTCCATGTCATGTTTGATGAGATAGATCCACATGTGCCTAAAACTAGTCTAGATAACATGGAGGATGATATGTCAAATCTAGACATCAATACTAAATCCTCTAACCATATAGTAAAAAGATATGTGAAAACTTCTAGTTCTGTAAATTCCTCAGATTCAAGTCATAATGAACCTAAACCGGTTAAAGAACCTGAAATCACTAGCCCCTCTTTTTTTAGAGTTTTTATAAAACTTAGGAACCATCATTTAGATGTTATTGTAGGAGATTTTGATAAAGGAACTCAAACTAGAAATTCTATTAGAAATTAGGTTGAACATCGTGTTTTCTTGTCACAACATTAACCTAAAAACCTTAATGAAGTTATAAATGATGAGTTTTGGGTGATGGATATGAAAGAAGAACATAAATAGATTTAAAGGAAAAATGTTTGGAAACCTATTGAGAGACCCATACACACATTTACCATTGGCACTAAGTGGGTGTTCAGAAATAAGGTAGATGAAGCTGGTAATATAGTTAGAAACAATCCAATATTGGTTGTACAAGGCTATAGTTAATAAGAAGGAATTGACTATTAGGAGACCTTTGCACTAGTAGCAAGACTTGTATCCATTATAATCTTTCTTGCTTATGTTGCAAATATGAATTTAAAACTATATCAAATGGATGTCAAGAGTGAATTCCTAAATGAGTACATAACTGAGGATGTAATTATTGAATTGATCCTTGTTTCACTGATCCTAACAATCAAAATAATTTTTTCAAATTATCAAAAACTTGTATAAATTAAAAAAATATCAAATAACTTGGTATGATAGACTAAGTACTTTTCTTATTTCCAAACATTTTACAAAAGGTGTATCTGATCCTAACCATTTTTTAAAATGAATTTCCAATGATGTTTTATTACTTCAAATTTATGTAGATGATATTCTTTTTTGATCTTCAAAAAATTATTATGTATTGAACTCTCTAAAATGATGCAAAATAAATTTTAAATGAGTTTAATAGGTGGATTGAAATTATTTAATGGATTTAAAATCATTAAAAATAAAGAAGGTATTATTTGAAATCAAATAATATATATTAAATATATTCTAAAACTTTTTGGATTGGATTGATCAAAAAGTAGTGGAACTCCAATGAGTACTACTTGTAAGATGGATCTTGATGAAGAATAAAAATCTGTTGATCAAACCACTTACAAAGGAATGATTGGAATCTTACTCCAATTAATTGATAACTGAGCTGAAAATATTTTTAGTGTATGTATCTGTGCTCGTTTTAAGAAAACCCTATGGAATATCATTTAAATTAAGTTAAAAGGTTTTTTAAAGACATCCAACATACACCCAATCTAGAACTGTTATATACTAGAGGACAATCATTCGAGTTAGTTAGTTATTCTGATGTTGATTTTGGTGATTTCAATTTAGATAGAAAAATATACTCTGGAAAATGTCATATTTTAAGAAAGTCTCTAGTATCATGGTTTCGTATGAAATAAAACTCGGTTGCATTATCTACTACCAAAGATGAATATATAGATTCTGGTAGTTCATGTGCATAAATTCTGTGGATAGAACACTCATTACAAGATTATGGATATGAATTTAGGCATGTACCTATAAACTGTGACAATACAAGTGCCGTTAACATTTCCAAAAATCATGTTTCACACTCTAGGAAAAATTATATTGATGTAAGACATCAATTTTTGAAAGGCCATTATAAAAAAGATGATATCACTTTGGAATTAATTGGAATAGAATATCAGCTTGCTGATATCTTAACCAACCCATTAAATTATGAAATGATAGATCACATCATATGTGAATTAGGAATAATAAATCTCAAGTATAAATTATACAATTTCAAAATTTAATATCTCATAGCTTACTGTTTCACAGTTTATGGTTTCATGAGGCACTGTCTTAGAATTAATGTCTCACTATAACTTTCCTTCAAGTCATTGTCCTAAATTTGATGTTTCATGTTTATGGTCTCATAGTTACTAACTCTTGATCACTGTTTTTCCACTTACTATTTTAAATGATACAGTCTCACCATTTTGAGTCACATAGAAAAGGTGATACTATGAAAACATGTTCCGATCTCACTTTGACAACCTGTTACTGAAGCACCTTTGAAGCTGAACCTTGTTGATAAAATTTTTGTACCAGAAAAGGAAATATTCTCTAATTGGCTGTTTTCATGTAAGTCTTTAGTTTTGAAAGTTCTGAAAGAATAGGTATGGCTAGAATGGTTCATAAAAGATAAAAGGATGATTTATCCAAAACTTGTTGCATGGTTTTATCAGTTTGTTCTGTTTTCATTCAATACTAAAGATATTTTAGTTGTGAGGAGTTAGATTAATCACCAAAGATGCACCTTTTTCTTGAGGTTATGGGATTATTTTAAAGGTATTACCCATGGGGGAATTTTTTTAGGACTACCAGATAGGTCGTCCTCCTCCTAGTGATGTTTCTGTTTTATAAGTGTCCTTGGGAAGCTTGATTGGAGATAAAAATAAGAGAAGAGCTATTACTAATGAGTAAGATAGTGAATCAAGATTACTGTTTATGATTATTTAGAATCTGATTAGTCTGAGGAAAAATGATTTTTCTACCCTTGAGAATCAAGACATAACATTAATACGTCTTATGAAGAATTAACACGATATTAACCTATGCATATATGTTATACTTCATATGTGTTAGTTGATAAAGACAACCTCAATTTCCACCTCTTTATTCTACTCAAGGTTAATCTCTAATATGATTTATTCCAAAGGGTTTCATTGACCAAATGAATAAGTCATCAAGAACTATGAATCTGGTATATCAAATGTTATAATCAAAAGGAAGAAAATTATTGGAATCCTTGAAACAATTCTTGGTGGAAGATAATGAAAGGATATATGAAAGGCTTAATCCAGTTGATCATACTTCAAGACCTAATAACATATCTAATCCTGGTTTGGAACCAGATGAATTTGTTGACTATCCTATTGATGAGGAAGAAGTGGAAGTTATTGCACATATAGACTAAAATTTATTAGATATGAAAAACTGTGGACCTATTTCTCAAGATAATGTTGGGAAGGAAGCACCTATTATTAAAAAATGTATTGATTTGGATTAAGAACCTTTTTCTATAAATTAATCTGATGTTAATGTAATAGAAGAGGTTGTTTCTAATGAGACTTTTAAAAAAGAATTTTCTTTTGAGAAATATGTTGCGGTTGGAAATCTTTGGGAAGAAGAAGAAAAGTATGATGTTATCCAATCTGTTGAGGAAGGAATGGAATAATACATCTAGAAAGATAGGAAAGAAATGGGTGAGATTATTGGATATTATCTTTTAGAACCATATCATGTTACTGAATCTCTTATTTTTATGATAGATTCTCTTATTGTGTGGGAGAATCACCCTAGTCTAGAAATTGTTTAAGTTCCTAATCCTATTAATCAATGCACTATGGATACATGGTATAACTTCCCTAGACACTTTAATGTGGATGATGCCCAATAAGCCTCTATTAAAGGTATAAACCTATATACTATGTTTCAATTGAAACTAGTCTCTACTCATGAAGTAATCTCAGCCAAGGAATCCGAGAATGTCTCAGCTCCTGTTCCAGAAACTTCAGAATATTATTTTACCTTCTTGAGTTATAGTGAATTGAATGTATTTGTATCTACTTTATTATATGGAGTTGAAAAGATCATTAACACACCACCTAATCCTTTAAAAAACCTAAGTGAAAGAGATTCCACCTTGCTGTTAAATATGATCATATGGAAGATTTAGAAAAAAATGACTGATGAAATTAAAGAGTTTAGAATTGAGAACAGATAGTTGAGTGATAATGTGAATTCTCTCAGAGATAAGGTTGAATATTTCCAAAAATTCTTGCTATCAGGACAAGCTCCTGCTGCTTATCCTTTTGAGGATGTTAGTGGTCAGATTCCATAGGAAGTTGCCTCTCTGATTCAACCAAACATGACTTCATTAGTAGACAAGGTAGCTGATAGAAACAAGAATATAGTTCAATAGATATGAGATCTTATTATTGGTCTCAATAATTTGACTAATGAGTACAAGGGATATCTACAGAAAGTCTTGAATCAACTCAAGTCCCTTACTTCAGCTGTTATAGCCTCTAGTCCCTTTATATAGTCATCTCAAACCTTTGATAGTGATCTTCTCAGAACAATTGTTAAAGATTATCTTTAATCATTGTTATGTGAATTTGACAAATATAATCTATCTAACGTTGTCATGAATAGTGACTGGGTACTTGATTTGGTAAAGATTCACATAAAGATTACAGTTGATGATCATGAATAAATTACTAAGATAGTGTATTTCGTCTTTAATAGGATTTTCTCTAAGCATGCTATTATCAATCACATCAAGTATCTTGTAGAGAATATGAAAATACCTAATGTCACTCTATAATTCAAGATTCAAGTTCAAAAGATGGAAGATTTAACTCATTTATTGGACATGTTCATGGAAGAAAATGATGATTTTTAGAAATCAATGCAGTATGGTCGTGAGATTATTACTGAATTCATTCATTTGTTAAATCTTTATCATCATGTGTAGAGCACGACTATTGTGGATCCTATGGATGCACCCTTATAGCCTGGTTTACATCCTTCCTCATGAAATTCCTTTGGATTTACCTTAATTTCTTTATCTCAGGCTTTGATCCAGTTCAAACCTGTTATCCATGACCAAAACTTGCCTCAATATTCCACCAAACCTACTTTGGAACCTTCTATTTTTGAAGGACTCCCTATACCTTCTTTGACAGTTGGATCAATCCATTCTTCAACTTCTACATATGCTCTTATGGATCTTTCTGATCCTACTTCCAAGGGAAAAGATAGGACAACTGGTGATGAATAAAAGTGAAAATTGTATCTTGATAGGGATGTTTTGTAGTTTTTCCCTCTATTAGCAATGATACATATTTTTCCATCTAATGCAATTTATCATGTTGTTGTCATTTCTCTTCATTACTTTCATTCTTTATTTTTCTTTTACTCTTTATGATAATCCCAAAAGGTAGAGAATAGTGCCCTAAGGAAGAGATAACACACTATGATCAGACCTAAGAGAGTGACAAGACACTAAGAACATATATCTAACTCATTTGATTTGTGTCATAAAAGGGGGGAGATAGTTGGACTCCTCATAATTTAATCATGTTTTAATGATCACAAATCATGTTACTATTATTTAATCTATCAAAAATCTCCTATAGATATGGTTATTTTCATTATACAATAAATAAAATTATCTAAGGACTTTATTCCTATAAATCATGTTTGCTTATTGTAAACTATATTTAAATTATTCTATATGAATGATCAAGTCTTACTCATTCTGTGAATATTACTACTTAAGTTTGTATATATATATTTGGATAAGTCTAAGAAACCATGAGTCTACCACTGGTTCTGGTTTTATGGAAAAGGACCCAGATACCATTACCTAGACACCATGTCCTAGACACCGTAACCAGTTGCAGATCTCATGATGTCTATTACACTGGTTTTTTGATACCATCACTAAAACACCATTATATTTTTGGAAAAGGACCAGACACCATGACCCTAACACCGCATCTATGCTACCAGTTCCTGATATCAATACAGTGATTCCATAATGACTGTCTCACCGCTAAAACAAAAATATGAAGACACCATTTCCTGGTGATACCGTATCTAGATAGACTGCGACATCGTTCTTTAATCAATTTTTTTATTTTCAATTTAATTTCTAACGGTCATATTTGAGTCATTTAAATGCACTGACATAATTAATATTTCATTGTAGATTTTCACCTGATAGTACGAGGTACGAGGTGTAGAATATATGAATCCTGTCAGATCTATCATGTGCACTTGAAAATAAAAAGAAAAACATGGCAGTGGAATAAAGAGACAAGTAGAAGTGCGAGCATTTTGAAAAGTGAACTTATGCATGAAACAAGAAACATCTGAAGAACACATGAAGAATTCTCAATTCGAAAGTTTTGTAACGCCTGGACCCCAGCTACCTAGAGTCGGTGCATTACTTCGTAACATTGGCATGATCACAAAAGATCAAGTCTCGAATGACCGATTAGTTTAGTAGCATTGGAAACACTAGATAAATTCTTAAATGTTACATTACATCATAAAGTGAAAAACTACAATAACAAAGTCTCCATAGTCCACACTCATAACCTCTTCGGACTACCCCTGTAGGTCATTCATAAAATACGTCTTCACATCCTAGAAAATATTAAAACATTGAAAAGGGTGAGCTCAGATGCTCACTAAGGATAACAATATTGTGGAAGCTTTCATAAGTAAACATAAACATTTAAGGAAATGTATAACTAAAACAAAAGCCTTTTAAACTTGAACTTAAACATAATATGGCAAAGGTAAAATGAAATAATGCCATTTACTTATTCACATGGATATTCTACTGGTCGAATAATCACATGCAATATCAATAACCACTTTCATAATGATGGAATGCATAATGTCAGACTATCATAACCACGTAGCCAAGGCCTCATGCCAAGACCACAAATAAGATTTTGTCAAGGCCTCGTGCCAAGGCACTGGTTTGTCTCATGAGACCTACCGATGCATCGAGGAGCTGTAGCGGGCTCCACCCGTCACTTATTATGTCCAATGCATTCCTCATATGAATAGGTTTAAACATATCATAAACCATAACATAATCGTATCACATAAAACATGCATAAAGGAAACATAACATTTCCACATTTCTATCACAAGATATCAATACAACACATTGATATAATAAAAACACTTTCAAAACCATTTTCAATACCAAAATAAAATAAAGTTAAAACTTTGTATTTATTTTTCATTAAAAAATGTTATGGCTTGTAGAGGAAGCCGAAACTCAAATAATGGTCATGGCGGTGGAGAAGTCGTTGTCTCCGCATACGTAAGAAAAAAACATTGCTTTTGTCATTTAGTAAAAATTCTTCGTATAAAAAGATTCCTTTTGAATAAACATAAAAGTCAAAGGGGTTTATACACCGTATAAAAGAAAGTTGTGTATAAAACAAAATATGTCTCAATAAAAGGAGATTGAGACGAAGACCTTACCAAGATCGTTTTTTAAATAAAATAGATCTATAATGTTTATTCAATATAAGTACACATAAAGAAAGTACAAATACATGATAGGACATAATAATATCATAACATAATTTGAAAGTAGGAGATTAACCCAAAGAATGGAAATTGGGTTAAGAAATTCCCTAACATCGTGTCCGACTTGACTCGACCGTTCTTTAACCTCTTAAATAATAAACTAGAGTTAATATCTACCTTCTTAAGAACCTTTTTCAAGTTCATTATTCCTTTTATATCACTTATTACCATGTCATGAACATTATGTAATTTATTTAAGTTTATAACGGTCGTTTTGTCGATCTTGGGTACTTGAGTCAAAAATATACTTCTTATAATTACAAGTTGTTCATGTGGTGAAATATCCATTATATCCAGAGTTATATTCATGATTTAGATATCATATATAACATATATATCCATTATATACATTCATTTATAATATTACACAACATTTAGAGATAAGAAATGATATGCACCGTTCATGGAGACGGTAAGTCGTACGTACGCATGAACGCTAATTTCATTTCTATTTCTTATTTAATGGAATGAAGTTATAATTATACAAAGGTATAATATAATTCCAATATAATATAATATATAATACCATTTACTCTATCCTTTATACATCCCACATATGGCATTAATGATTCAAATCACTTTGAGGAGGCGGTAGTCTGCACTTCCTAAAATGAAATTATCGCGTTTACCCATAATGGAAATCATAAAGTGTGCCATAAATGAGAAATACAGAAGCATAAGGAAAACATAAAAATAATATATATATCATATATGAAAATAGTTTCTTCAAAATTTCCACCATTAGATGTGTTAAAAGAATATTGAACAATCATCGTTTCGTGAGGCAATATTTCGCCACCCACAGAAACAGTATGTTCATTAACAATTAGACGAAGGTGTGTGTAAGTTTAAACAAAATCCTTGTCATAAAAACATACTAGTATATTTTAGATACTTATGTTGTTAAAAAAGAAAGAAATAAAAGGAGTTTATAGGGTTGGAGAAGCAAAATAAAACCAAACAACATTAGAGAAGACATTACCTTAAAATCGGGTAACTCTTTTTGATTTGAGCCAAAGGCTTTATTGGGAAGACTTCTGCCAAAAGTGAGGATTCTAAGAGTAATGGAGGGAAGTTGATAGAGTATTTGGGCAAATTTTGGCCGAGCCAAAAGGCTTTGAAGGTGTGAGTATGGTGGTAGTGGTGGGGGCCTTTTATAAGAGGAGATAAGGGGCACTCTTGGAAAGATTGAAATGTTACTTTATTAAGAAATGTTTTTTTCGGATTCTAAAGGTCCCACACTTATATATTTAGAGGATAAGGTGATAAGGGTTCTAAATCTACTCATCCAATAGGTTTCTGACAAGTGTAAGCTTTATATGTTACATTATCTTTTCATTTTATTTAAATCGTTAATTAATGAGGTAATCGCTTCATCAACATGGTGTCATAAATAATTTAATTTATTTAATGTATAAAAATTATAAAACAAATATCATGATATAGAAAATATTTTTATCTTTCTAATGAATATTTATAATAAAACATATGACTTGTATAACCCTATTTAACAATTGTTTTAGTAAAACAACTCTTGTTTGTGACATTTTTATTTTAACATTAAATAAAAAGTTATTTATGTCATTTTCCTACCAAAGTGGCTCCATGTGGTCCCCAAGATGACCCATGGATTTTCTTGGTCGGCCATGACACATCCAATAATGGTAATACAAGTGTAATGGTATTTTCATATTTTTATAATATCATTTTTACCTTAAATTTCACTAATTACCTTTAATCGCGATTAATTAAACTTAAAAGTTACTATTCACCAAAAAATTATTTTAATCCCATTGAACAACATTTCACTTCCTAATTACAACCGTGTATGTCAGATTTTTGAAAATCAAATCACAGAAGTGGTAATGTTTCATTTAAATGAAAAATCAGTTTTTTAACTACCATTTAGTGGTTTCACTATTCATCAAAAATAGAAGTTTTTCAGAACAACGCCAAAATTTCACCCTAATCTATAATTGATATTCTGAATTCAAAAATGATGTCTATTTTACAAAATTCCAAACATATAAGTTGCATTAATTAATTTTATAATTATTTCCCATTGTCACAACAAATAGCGTGTTTTTAAGAAATAATATATATCAAATGATTGACAATTCTTTATGTCCAATTTGAAAGTGAAATTAATTCTAATGAACACCATTGGATAAAATGGTAAAAATATATTCTAATTATAATTTAAAACAACTCAATAGTATAATTTATCACTATAAATTATTTTGATTAAAAAAAGTTGTTTTAAGTATTTATCAATATTCATAAAAAAATGGAAGTTCTCAGAAAATTACAAAAAATTTAACTTAGGATAATTTCGATATTACGAATACAAAAATGAAGTCCATTTTGAAATATAACATTTCTATAATTTTAATAAGTGGGTATTAATATTCATAACGGCTACTTTGATTAGTTGCGGTGTGTTAGAACTCGGGGTGCTACATTCTCCCCTCCTTCAATAAATTGCATCCTCGCAAATTGAAAATGATATTCAAAAAGAAATGTTTGAAAAAAGAAAATACCTTTGTGGAAAACCCAAATCGAAAATAGGGTTAATAAAAATATAACTTTAAATGATAGAAAGATATGTACAAAGGTCAACCGAGATAGCCCATACTAGGATTCTATGAAAATATGGATATGGAAGAAAAAAAACCATCAAGGTTTGATGGAGAGTTGTAGAAAACAGGATTAAGAAAAAGTTAACCATAAGAAAATCACAAACTTGTGATTGGTTAAACGGTCATTGAATCCCCAGTTGGAAAAGTTAACCGACAAAATTTTTGTTTTAAGTTACCTTTTATAAAGTTGAGGAATTTATTTAGGAGTTTTACTAAGAATGTAAGGAAATATACTTACTTGTCATGTAGGCTTTCATTCTTTAATAAATTTTTACCACGAACCCATATTTCACTCCAAATGGTAATAGAACTCAAAAATATTATATTTATCCTATTTTTATAAGGTCAAAAATATAACCACATACCATTTAGATTAGGAAAACTACTTTGTAATAACCACTGACTTCCGGTAGGCTAGTGGTAGGTAATAAAGGCCTGTTTCACTATGGTTGTGGGTTCGATTCCTGCAGCTTTGTCCGACGCGACGGGTTATGCCCCACCCTGCAGGTTATCCTTTTACTAAAACTATAGTATTATAATATTCCAAAAATAATCTTTAGAAATGTTTTAACCTTAAACAATACTATCCAAATATCATCTTAATCCATTCCATCCTTTATAGTTATCCAAAATACATCTGTCCAGACTTTCCCTAAAAGGTCTCTAAATTCCAAAATCAATTGTAACATCAGATTCCCCAAACAAATTAAAGCTTCTCTTTTTGTCACATACTAAAAATATGATTACCTTAATCATATTAAAACCTTAATGAAAACAACAAGTACTGCAGTACAATCCTTATATATATATATCACATTATCCTTATAACCAGAATATAATCCTTGTTTCCAAATGCAACAATACATTAATTATTCCGCTTCAAATGTAGTAACAACATAAGATTGTCCTTGATCCATTGGAATTTTCTGAGGTAAGTTTCCCTGATTCTTAGAACATTCATTTGCATAATGCCACAGTTCCCTACAATTGTAGCATTCAACTTTGATAGCCCCTTTCTTTCCCTTGAAATCACGAGCCTGGTGACCCTTTTCTCCACATTTATAACAAACTCCCATTCCTTTTAGGAAAGTATCGAGGTGATTCTTCCCACAATTATCAAATAATGGAAAATCCGTCTTTCCCTTTTTCCCTTTATCCATCTCTTGTTCCCCTGTTCTCTTCTTCTCTTGCTTTACTTTGTTGTCATAAGACTTAGATAATTCCTTTTCTGTCTTGATAACACACAAGACAATAGCTTCGTACGATGATAAGGATTGTGATACTAAAGCTCAGCGGAGAAATTGTTTTAACCCATCAAAGAAACGATCAATATTACTTCTTGGGTTACATATATAATTAGCAGAATACCTCTCTAACCTTGTAAAGTTGGTCTCATACTTTGTGACATTCTCTTCCTCCTTTTGTCTCAAAATCAGAAATTGCCTTTCCATATCTGCTTGATTGTCACGAAGAATGTTTTTTTCTATGAAAAGATCTTTGAACTCTCTCCATTCCATACTTGATACTTCTTCATATTCCTTTGTATTTTGAATCAGTGACCACCATTTATCGGCATCTCCAGTGAGGCAGTAGACTGCCATGACAACCTTCTCCCTTTCACTAATCCCCAAGGCATGTAATATTTTCTCTAAGGAGTTTATCCATTTCTCAGCTACTAATGGATTTTTACCCCAATTAAATGATGGCGGTTGTTGCCTCATGAAGCGGTCTAACATTGATCCTCCACGTTGTGGATCAGGGTTCTCCATACGAGTAAGTTTATTATTCATAACCTGAGTAAGTTTTCCCAGTATGGTAATAAGTTAATTAGCACCAGTTTTATCTCTAGCTCAATAATAATTATCTTGAGCAGAAGGGAAATCCCTACATGGAGTGCGTGCATTGATACGGTTTCCATTCCTTCCACAAGGTTCCATTTCTAAACAATGGCATAAACTAGATTAGTAAATGAATAAAAATACATAATTCCATACTTGTAAAATACTTAACATAAATTGAACTATTTATGGATATAATCATTAAAAATGTTTTCTTTGAGGAAGTATATACTCATAACCCTTCACAGTGGTTTGTAAAGAAAATGAGAATTATCATAAGAATATCCCCCGGGAGTGTCGTAACCAAGAGTGCATCAAGGCCCGTTGTCATGCACCAGTTCCAGTTCGAGTCTAGCTCAAAGCGTTGTTTTCGTGTTTTACCCCAAGGTACATCTGTGCCAGAGCCGCCTCTACCTGCTCGTATCCAGACATGGATGTATTGCTTGGAAAACTCACAAAATCTCTATAATACCAAAATTCTAGGAAGTTCTTCTATACTAATCCTCAAAGACTATCTTTGGGCTATGTGCTCTAATCAGAGTTTGTCTGAATATAGCTTCCAAGGTTAGTACTAAACTACCTCTGATACCAACAATAAAACCCTGACCCCAGCTACCCAGAGTCGGTGCATTACTTCGTAACATTGGCATGATTACAAAAGATCAAGTCTCGAAAGACCGATTAGTTTAGTAGCCTTGGAAACACTAGATAAATTCATAAATGTTACATTAAATCATAAAGTGAAAAACTACAATAACAAAGTCTTCATAGTCCACACACATATCCTCTTCTGACTATCCTTGCAGGTCATTCATAAAATACTTCTTCACATCCTGGAAAATATTAAAACATTGAAAGGGGTGATCCTAGATGCTCAGTAAGGATAAAAATATTGCGGAAGATTACATAAGTAAACATAAACATTTAAGGCAATGTATAACTAAAACAAAATCCTATTAAACTTGAACTTCAACATAATATGGAAAAAGTAAAATGAAATAATGCCATTTACTTATTCACATGGATATTCTACTGGTCGAATAATCACATGCAATATCAATAACCACTTTCATAATGATGGAATGCATAATGCCAGACTATTATAACCACGTAGCCAAGGCCTCGTGCCAAGACCACAAATAAGATTTTGTCAAAGCCCCGTGCCAAGGCACAAGTTTGTGTCATGAGACCAACTAATGCATCTAGGAGCTGTATCGGGCTCCACTCGTCACTTATTATGTCCAATGGATTCCTCATATGAATAGGTTTAAACATATCATAAACAATAACATAATCGTATCACATAAAACATGCATAAAGGAAACATAACATTTCCACATTTCTATCACAAGATATCAATAGAACACATTGATATTATAAAAACACTTTCAAAACCATTTTCAATACCAAAATAAAAGAAATTTAAAAATTTGTATTTATTTTTCTTTAAAATAATGTTGTGGCTTGTAGAGGAAGCCGAAACTCAAATAATGGTCACGGCGGTGGAGAAGTCATAGTCGCCGCATACGTAAGAAAAAAAACATTCCTTTTTTCATTTAGTAAAAACGATTCATATAAAAATATTCCTTTTGAATAAACTTAAAAGTCAAAGGGGTTTATACACCGTATAAAAGAAAGTTGTGTATAAAACAAAAAATGCCTCAATAAAAGGAGATTGAGACGAAGACCTTACCAAGATCATTTTTTCAAATAAAATAGATCTATTATGTGTATTCAATATATGTACACATAAAGAAAGTACAAATACATGATAGGACATAATAATATCATAACATAATTTGAAAGTAGGAGATTAACCCAAAGAATTGAAATTGGGTTAAGAAATTCCCTTACCTCGTCTCCGACTTGACTCGACCGTTCTTTAACCTACTAAATAATAAACTATAGTTAATATCTACCTTCTTAAGAACCTTTTTAATGTTCATTATTTCTTTTATATCACTTATTACCATGTCATGAACATTATGTAATTTATTTATGTTTATAACGGTCGTTTTGTCGATCTTGGGTACTTAAGTCAAAAATATACTTCTTATAATTACAAGTTGTTGATGTGGTGAAATATCCATTATATCCAGAGTTATATTCATGATTTAGATATCATATATAACATATATATCCAGTATATACATTCATTTATAATATTACATAACATTTAGAGGTAAGAAATGAAATGCACCGTTCATGGAGATGGTAAGTCGTACGTACGCATGAACGCTAATTTCATTTCTATTTCTTATTTAATGGAATGAAGTTATAATTATATAAAGTTATAATATAATTATAGTATAATATAATTTATAATACCATTTACTCCATCCTTTATACATCCCACATATGGCATTAACGATTCAAATCACTTTGAGGGGGCGGTAGTCCGCACTTCCTAAAATGAAATTATCGTGTTTACCCATAATGGAAATCATAAAGTTTTACATAAATGAGAAATACATAATCATAAGGAAAACATAAACATAATATATAGATCATATATGAAAATAGTGTCATCAAAATGGCCACCATTAGAGGTGTTAAAAGAATATTGAACAATCATCGTTTCGTGAGGCAGTATTTCGCCACCCACAGAAACAGTATGTTCTTTAACCATTAGACGAAGGTGTGTGTAATTTTAAACCAAATCCTTATCATCAAAATATCCTAGTATATTGTAGATACCGTTTTTGTTACAATAGAAATAAATAAAAAGAGTTTAAGGGGTTGGAGAAGAAAAATAAACCAAAACAACATTAGAGAAGACATTACCTTAAAATCGGGTAACTATTTTTGATTTGATCCAAAGGCTTCCTTGGGAAGACTTATGCCCAAATTGAGGGTTCTAAGAGTATGTTAGGGAAGATTAGAGAGTATTTGGGCAGTGTTTGGCCGATCCAAAAGGCTTTGAAGGTGTGAGTAAGGTGGTAGTGGTGGGGGCCTTTTATAAGAGGAGAGAATGGGCACTCTTGGAAAGATTGAAATGTTACTTTATTAAGAAATGTTTTTTTCGGATTCTAAGGGTCCCAAACTTATATATTTAGAGGATAAGGTGATAAGGTTTTGAAATATACTCATCCAATAGGTTTTTGACAAGTGTAAGCCTTATATTTTACATTATCTTTTCATTATATTTAAATCGTTAATTAATGAGGTTATCGCTGCATCAACATGGTGTCATAAATAATTTAATTTATTTAATGTATAAAATTATAAAACAAATTTCATGATATAGGGAATATTTTTAGATTTCTAATGAATATTTATAGTAAATCATATGACTTGTATAACCCCATTTAACAATTGTTTTAGTAAAACAACTCTTGTTTGTGACATTTTTATTTTAACATTAAATAAATAGTTATTTATGTCATTTTCCTACCAAAGTGGCTCCATGGAGTCCCCAATTTGACCCATGGAATTTCTTGGTCGGCCATGACACATCCAATAGGGGTAGTACAAGTGTAATGGTATTTTCATATTTTTATAATATCATTTTTACCTTAAATTTCACTAATTAGCTTTAATCGCGATTAATTAATCTTAAATGTTACTATTCATCAAAAAAATTATTTTAATCCCATTGAACCACATTTGTAACACCCCAATCGTCTACGGTACGCTCCTCTTTGAATAATGTGATAGCGTGTGTTGTACGCAACACCGAGTTCTAACACAGCATAACCAATCAAACTAGCCGTTATTAATATTAATAAATAGTTTTTGAAATTATATATTTTATATGTCAAAATGTACTTCATTTTTGGATTCGGAATATCGAATTTAGCCTAAGGTGAAATTTTGGTACTTTTCGGATAACTTTAATATTTTGTTGAATAGTGAAAATTACTAAATTTTAATTAAAAACAACTTTTTTAATCAAAATAAATAATAGTGATAAATTATGAATTTGAGAGGTTTTAAAGTATATTTAGAATATATTTTTACCATCTAATACAATTTTGGTCATTGGACATAATTTTACAATTAAACCAGACATAAACAAGTGTCAATCTTTTTATAGTTATTATCTCTGAAAAACACGCTTTTTGTTTTAACAATGGGAATTAATTTTAAATTAATTTCTACCACTTCTGTGTTTTGAATTTGGAAAAATGGATTCCATATTTTGAATCAGGATGTTGAAATTTTATAAATAGGTAACATTTATTTTTAGGCATTTTGAATAATTACTGCGGTAAATATTTTATTTACCATGGTTAAGGGTAAATCCGGTAAATAAGGGTTAAAAAATAATATTATAATAATACTAAACTACCCTAAAACGTGTCCTAACCTTACTGGTTGATACATGTTAGACCATAGGCATATTTTGGTCGATTTTGGGACCCCATGGTTCCACTTGAAGGTGATAGGAACACTTAATTTTAATTAAGTTAAAATGAATACAAAATGACACAAGCATATAACTTTTAGAAAAACAATTTTTACATAGGGTAATATATGTTGGATTTTCGACTATAAATATTAATTAGAAATATAAAATCATTTACTACATAATTATATTTTATTTATAATTTTTAGACATTATATAATTTAATTTATATATGACACAATTATGATGCAGTAATTACCATAATAGTGAAAAATTAAAATAATTGATATTATAAATACACAAATAAATAGAATTTGAGACTTTTTATGAATTATACGAATTTTATAAGGTAATATAACATGTTAGGAATGATTTAATTAAATTTTTTCGAAGTAATCATTCTGTTATGAGTTTTACAAAAATCAACTATTGAATAGTGTCAAAATTGACATTAAAGAGTTTTTTAAACAAATATTATATTATTAATTGATATTAAATAGCTAAAAATCTAAGGCTAGGCCAAGAGACATATAAAATTATAGGTATATCATTAATGGACCACTTGGGGGTCTCTTGGGTGTATATAGTAATTTTATTAACTATATAATATAAAAATACAAAGTAAAATGGTAAATGTCAAACTAATTAAATAAGAGTTAAAAATAAAGGATAAGGTTAATATAGTGACCCAAACCTGTCTAAATTCTATTGACTAAATGTTTTTCTACCTATCCCCACCATAACCTATGAATAATCAACTTTTTAGCCATTAGAAACCGAATATGAATTTATTATAAATTAGAATTTCTAGCTTTTTTAAAGGTGCCCCTCACCCCTCTAATAAAAGGGCACTCCTCCTTCTCATTTCTTCACACCTTAAAAGCCTTTTGGATCATCCAAACTCTGCCCAAATACTCTCCAAACTTCCCTCACTACAACCTAGAGGCCTTATTTTGATCTGAAAGCCAACCTATGGAGCCCTTTTGATCAAATCAAAAGGAAGAACCCGAGAAAGAGGTAATGATTTCACCACCCTTTTCCAAGTTCCTTTCTTCTTCCACTTCTTCTTCCTTTTTTGTTACCATTATAAAATAATAACTTCAGTATCATATATATACTCTGATGTTATTATTAATATGGTACAACCATATTCAGTATTCTATCCACCCTTTGAATAACATGTCACCATATGCGCGTACGTACGGCTTACCGTCTCCACGTCGTGGTGTAATTGTTATTCAATATATTATTATTTGGATGGGTATAATAATGATGCGTAACTCATGTAAATAATAAATATAACATGTTAATGATACCTTATATATGATATAACATCCATTTATATATTATTTTAATATCAAAATAATGATATTGTCGCTCGTGCGTACGTACGGACTACCGTCTCCACGAACGCGATGAGATTCATTATCCATCGTATCCATTGAAGTATAATTATCATTTAATGATTTAAAAATAATGTTTAAGGACTTGATGTCATTCTGGATATGAATAATATACAACCTATACATTACAAAAAATGTCTTACGTAACAAAACATATAAAATAAAACGAGTAAGTTAACACCTGAAACAATGATAATACTAAGATATTATTAACAAAGCAATGCTAAAAGATCATATATGATATCATATGAATGTATATGATTCTTGTATAATTTAATAACCATTATTTCACCATTATACAGGAGTTTAACCTACCCCAACCAAGGAAAAGTACAAGGTAAGGGTTATTTCACAATCTCTTCATTATTCGAGGTTGTTTATACAAAACAATCTACTGGGATCTCTTTATCATCCACATCCATGTTTCTTAAAAATGTATTTCAAAACATTTTTAAAATTTAAAAGAATATGGGTTAAAGTCATTTATACCCTTTTTTTACTTTTTATAAGAGGTTTATAAAGGAATCTTTCCATCATTTTCCAAACAAGGTTCTTTTTAACCTTTTCGACAGAATTAAAGTAAGAATGTTTTTTTAACTTATACGACGGGTGCGGCTATTTTCCACCGTTATAAAATCTTCAAATATTCCCTTACAATCTTATAAGAATATTTTCAAAGAAAATGTTTTATTTTATATGGCTCTTAAATGATTTCAAAATAAAAAGAGATATTTCTCTAAAAAGAGTTTTGATTTCATCTATGTCAACATCCTTTGTTGGATTTTACGCTTATGTGAAGTTGATTTATTATGATACAAAACTTCTATGTTATATTGAAGGATTTGTGATATGTTTGACTGTGGATGTGCTATTTTTATACCATTCATGGTTTATGGTGAAAGTATTGACATTTCGTATGCTAGTTTTAATACGAATGTTTATGTTATGTTTAAACCTTTTCATATGGGAATGTATTGGACTTAATATATGACGGGTGGAGCCCGTTATAGCTCCTCGATGCATCGGTAGGTCTCATGAGACAAACTAGTGTCTTTGAAAAAGGCCTTGGAAAAATCTTATTTGTAGTCTTGGCACGAGGCCTTGGCTATGTGGTTATGATAGTCTGGCATTATGAATTCCATCATTATGAAAGTTGTTATTGATATTGCATGTGATTATTCGATTAGTAGAATATCCAGGTGAATAATTAAATGGAATTATTTCATTCTACTTTTTCCATACTATGTTTTAGTTCATGTTTAAAAGTCTTTTGTTTTAGTTATACATTGCCTTAAATGTTTATGCTTATTTTGGAAAGTTCTTGCTATATTGTTATCCTTACTGGGCATTTGAGCTCACCCCTTTTCTATGTTTTATTTTTCCAAGGATGTGAATATGTAAGTTATGAATGACCTCCAGGGATATTATGTGGGGATATGACTGTGGATTATGGAGACAATATGTTGTTGTAGTATTTTTTTCACTTATGATGTAATGTACGACTTATGAATATATCTAGTGTTTCCAAGGATACTAAACCAATCGGTCCTTAGAGATTTGATCTTTCTTGTGATCATGCCAATGTTATGTAATAATGCACCGACTCTGGGTAACTAGGGTCGGGATGTTACAGTTGGTATCGGAGGATGTTTAGTACAAACCATGGAAGCTAGATTTAGATAAACTCTGATTAGAGCACATAGACCTAAGATGGATTTTGAGGATTTGTATAGAAGAACTTCCTAGAATTTTGGTATTGTAGAGATTTTGTGAGTTTTACGAGCAATACATCCCTGTCTGGATATGAGTAGGTAGAGGCGGCTCTGGCACAGATGTACCTAGGGGTAAAACCCAAAAACACCTCTTTGAGCTAGAATCGAAAGGGAACTGGTGCACGACAACGGGCCTTGCTGCACTCTTGGTTACGACACTCCCGGGGGATATGCTTAGGATAATTCTCATTTTCTTTACAAACCATTATGAAGGGTTTATGAGTATATACTTCCTCAAAGGATACATTTTTATGATTATGGATTATATCCATAAACTATTTAATTTATGTTATGTGTTTTACATGTTTGGGATTAGGTATTGTTATTCATAAACTGATCAAGTTTATGCCATTGTTTAGAAATGGCGCCTAGTGGAAGAAATGGAAACTGTATCAATGCATGCACTCAATGTAGGGATTTCACTCCTGCTCAAGATAATTATAGTGGAGCTGGTGATGCAACTGGTGTCGATCAGCTAATCACCATACTGGGACAACTTACTCAGGTTATGAATAATAACCTTACCCGTATGGAGCACCCTGATCCACAGTGTGGAGGATCAATGTTAGATCGATTCATGAGGCAACAGCCACCAACGTTCATTGGGAGTACAAATCCCTTAGTAGCTGAGCAATGGATAAATTCCTTAGAGAAAATATTTCAGGCTTTGGGGAGTAGTGAAAGGGAAAAAGTTATCATGGAAGTTTACCGACTCACTGGAGATGCTGATCAATGGTGGTCATTGATTCAAAACATGAAGGAAGATGATGAAGTATCAAATAAGGAATGGAGGGAGATCAAAGATATGTTTTTAGAAAAATACTTTCCTCACGACCATCGAGCAGATATGGAAAGGCAATTTCTAAGTCTTAGACAGAAGGAGGATGAGAATGTCGCAAAGTATGAGTCTAACTTTACATGATTAGCAAGGTATGCTGGAGATTATATACGTAACCCAAGAATTAGTATTGATCGTTTCTTTGATGGGTTAAAACCATTTCTCTGTCGAGCATTAGTCTCACAATCCTTTTCGTCGTATGAATACATTGTCTCATGTGCTATCAAGACCGAAAAAGAATTCTCTAAGTCATATGACTTTAAAGAAAATCAAGAGAAGAAGAGACCTTCTGATCAATCTGGAAATGGAAATAAGGGGAAGAAGGGAAATAATGAATATCCATCCTGTGGTATATGTGGGAAGAAACACCCCGGTACTTTCTTGAAGGGAACGAGAGTCTGTTACAAGTGTGGTGAAAAAGGCCTCCAAGCTCGTGATTGCAAAGGGAAGAAGGAAGCTACCAATGTTCAGTGTTACAATTGCAGGAAGATGGTACATTATGCAAATGAATGTCCTAAGCATCAGGAGAAATTATCTCAGAAAAGGCCAAGGGATCAAGGCCAAGATTATGCTATCACTACTGCTGAGGTAGAAGCTCCGAAAGACGTGGTGGCAGGTAATTTAATGGTTTCCTCAAGTTTAGAAAATGCATTATTTGATTATGGATCATCGCATTGTTTCATATCTTCCCAGTTTTCTAATGAAATTAGATATTTCCAATTTGATTTAACAAGGGAGTTGTCAGTTAAAACTCCTAAGAAAAGTAGCATTGCAACAAAGTTTTGTGAATCAGTCCCCATTAGAGCACATAAATGTTCTTTATCTGCTGATCTCATCGTCATACCTATGATTGAGTTTGATATAATACTCGGTATGGACTGGCATTCGGACTATCATGAGATGATTTATTGTAAGAAGAAAGAGGTTATGATTCTTGATGATAAAGATAAGGAAAACCTTATCTTTAGAGCAGAATCGTCACCACCTAATTCTTATTTAGATCCACCCCCAGTAGCTCAACTAAATTCAATTATGGGGGAGGAAGAGAATAAAAAAACTGTGGGTGAGGAAAGGAATGTTCAAATAAGGGATGTACCTATTGTGAATGAATTTGTAGATGTATTTCTGGAAGATTTACTTGGACATCCTCCATAACGAGAAGTTGAGTTTTCCATTGATTTAATTCCTGGATCAAGGCCTATATCGAAGACCCCTTATAGAATGGCCACTGTAGAGTTAGTAGAACTAAAGAAACAACTAGAGGAATTGAGTAATAAAGGATTTATTCTCCCTAGTGTTTCTCCATGGGGAGCCCCTGTTCTTTTTGTTAAAAAGAAAGATGGATCTATGAGGTTTTGTATCGACTACAGGGAGATCAATGCTATAACAATAAAGAACAAGTATCCCCTACCTCGATTTGATGATTTATTTGACCAACTAAATAGAGCTCAATACTTTTCAAAGATTGACCTTCGATCCGGATACCATCAGTTGTGTGTAAAGAAGGAAGTCATTGCGAAGACAGCATTTCGATCCAGGTACGGGGATTACGAGTTTACTGTAATGCCTTTTGGTTTGACTAATGCACCCTCTGTATTCATGAATCTGATGAATAGAGTTTTCAAGGAGTATCTTGATGAATTTGTGGTGGTATTTATTGATGATATCTTGGTATACTCCAAAAGCTACGAAGATCATGAAAATCACTTGCGCATTATCCTGAAGACTCTGAGAAGACATGAATTATATGGGAAGTTTAGCAAGTGTGAATTCTGGCTTCATGAGATATCTTTTCTTAGCCATATTGTCTCTAAAGATGGAAACTTTGTTAAACCTTCTAAGACTAAGGAAATCCAAGAATGACCAGCACCGACGAGTATAACTGAGGTATGTAGTTTTATTAGTTTGGCAGGTTATTATCGACGATTCGTCTAGAATTTTGCCCGATTGGCTTACCCTTTAACGAAGCTCACACGTAAAGGGGTTAAATTTGTTTGGAAAAAAGAGTGTGAAAAATGTTTCGAAGAACTGAAGAGAAGATTAGTCAATGCTCTTATAATGACTCTACCATCGGGGAATGATGGGTTCGTTATTTATAGTGATGCATCGAAGAATGGACGTGGTTGTGTTCTTATGCAGAATGATAGAGTTATTGCCTATGCATTACGACAGTTGAAAATTCATGAGCAAAACTATCCTACTCATGATCTCGAGTTATCAGCTGTGATCTTTTCTTTGAAGATATGGAGGCACTACCTCTATGGTGAAAAATTTGAGATTTATACTGATCACAAGAGTTTGAAGTATATTTTCTCACAAAAAGAACTCAACATGAGGCAAAGGAGATGGCTTGAATTACTCAAGGATTATGATTGCACGACACACTACCACCCGGGGAAAGCAAACAAGGTGGAAGATGCTTTGAGTAGAAAAGACCATGGAGTTTTGAACAATATGAGAATTGAAAGGGATCCAATTTTCATGGATCTAGTGAAGATGGACATGAGAATAACCAGGGAAGGTGAAACATCAATTCTTTTTCAAATGGTTTCCAAACCATCTTTACTAGAAAGAATTAAGAGTTCTCAGACTGATGATGAAGAATTTCAAAACAAGATTAAAGCTGTGAATGATGGGAGACAGAGAGACTTTGTGTATGAAGATGGAATTTTGAAATTTGGGAATGGACTTTGTGTTCCCGATATACCTAATATAAAAAGGGAATTTCTGGATGATTCTCATAGTTTCAATTTCTCTATACACTCTGGGAGCACCAAAATGTATAGGGATTTGAAGGAACATTTTTGGTGGGATAACATGAAGAGGGAGATTGCAGATTTTGTGTCAAGATGAATGGTTTGTCAACAAGTGAAAGCTGGAAGGAAACAGCCTGGAGGAGTCATGCAACCTCTTCCCATACCGGAGTGGAAATGGGACAATATTACGATGGACTTTTTCATGGGGCTACCAAAGACTCCTAGAAGGAATGATGCAATATGGGTTATTGTTGATCGTCTTACCATGTCAGTACATTTTCTTGCTATAAGTGAAGATCTACCCCTGGAACGTCTAGAAAGACTATATATTAATGAAGTTGTGAGACATCATGGAGTACCCCTATCGATTTTTTCTGATCGTGATCCCCGTTTTACTTCAAGATTCTGGAAAAGTCTTCAGAAATCCCTGTATACTAAACTTCATTTGAGCACTGCTTACCACCCTCAGATAGACGAACAATCAGAACAGACTATTCAAACCTTAGAAGACATGTTGAGATCCTTCTCACTTGACTTTCAGGGTATGTGGGATCAATATTTACCTCTGGTAGAATTTTCTTATAACAATAGCTTCCATTCGAGTATTCAGATGGCACCATATGAAGCGTTATACGGAATGAGATTTTGCACACCAACCTGTTGGGATGACGTTGGTCAAAGAAAACTTATAGGTCTAGAACTAGTGGAGAAAACGATGGAAAAGGTTAAGGTAATCCAAAATCACATTAAAGCATATCAAAGTAGGCTGAAGAGCTATGCCGATAATCGAAGGAAGGATTTAGAATTTCAAGTCGGTGATCATGTTTTCCTGAACGTATCTCCATGGAAGGGAGTCATACGTTTTGGTACGAAAGGTAAATTGAGTCCCAGGTACATTGGACCTTTCGAAATTCTAGAACGAATTGGGGATGTAGCATACCGATCGGCAATGCCGCCAAGTCTCTCCAAAGTTCACGATGTGTTCCACGTATCTCTGTTGAGGAAATACATACCTGACCCAACGCATGTACTCACCTATGAAGAATTAGAACTGGAACCCAATATGTCTTATTGCAAAGAGCCCGTTTGGATTCTTGATATGAGAGAACAAGTACTGAGAAACCGGACGACGCGTCTAGTAAAAGTCTTGTGGAGAAACCATAAGATGGAAGAGGCAATGTGGGAACCCGAGGAACTTATGATGAAGAACCACCCGAGTCTTTTCATCTGATAAGTATTATAGAAATTTCGAGGATGAAATTATTTGAAGGAGGGGAGAATTTAACACCGCAATCTTCTACGGTACGCTCCTCTTTGAATAATGTGATAGCGTGTGTTGTAGGCAACACCGAGTTCTAACACACCATAACCAATCAAACTAGCTGTTATGAATAGTAATACCTACTTTTTGAAATTATATATATTTTATATTTTAAAATGGACTTCATTTTTGGATTTGGAATATCGAATTTCGCCTAAGGTGAAATTTTGGTACTTTTCGGATAACTTTAATATTTTGGTGAATAGTGAAAATTACTAAATTTTAATTAAATACAACTTTTTTAATCAAAATAATTAATAGTGATAAATTATGAATTTGAGAGGTTTTAAATTATATTTAGAATATATTTTTACCATTTAATACAATGTAGGTCATTGGACATAAATTTACAATTAAACCGGACATAAACAAGTGTCAATATTTTGATAATTATTATCTCTTAAAAGCACGCTTTTTGTTTTAACAACGGGAATTAATTTTAAATTAATTTCTGCCACTTCTGTGTTTTGAATTTTGAAAAATGGATTCCATATTTTGAATCAGGATGTTCAAATTGTGTAAATAGGTAACATTTATTTTTAAGCATTTTGAATAATTATTGCAGTAAATATTTTATTTAACATGGTTAATGGTAAATCCAGTAAATAAGGGTTAAAAATAATATTCTAATAATACTAAACTACCCTAAAACGTGTCCTAACCTTATTGGATGATACATGTTATACCATATTCATCTTTTAGTCGATTTTGGGACCCCATGGTGCCACTTGTAGGTGATAGGGACACTTAATTTTAATTAAGTTAAAATGAATACAAAAATGACACAAGCATATATCTTTTAGCAAAACAATTGTTACATAGGGTTATATATGTTGAATTTTAGACTATAAATATTCATTAGAAATATAAAAAGGTTACTGAATAATGATATTTTATTTATAATTTTTAGACATTAAATAATGTAATTTATTTATGACACAATGATGATGCAGTAATTACCATAATAGTGAAAAATTAAAATAATTGATATTATAAATACACAAATAAATAGAATTTGGGACTTTTTATGAATTACACTAATTTTATAAGTTAATATGACATGTTAGGAATGATTTAATTAAATTTTTTCGAAGTAATCATTCTTTTATGAGTTTAACAAAAATCAACTATTGAATAGTGTCAAAATTGACATAAAATAGTTTTTTAAAAAAATATTATATTAGTAATTGATATTAAATTCTTAAAAATCTACGGTTCGGCCAAGAGACTTATATAATGATAGGTATATCATTAAGGGACCACTTGGGGGTCTCTTGGATGTATATAGTATGTTTATTAACTATATAATATAAAAATACAAAGTGACATTTTAAATGTCAAACTAATTAAATAAGAGTTAAAACTAAAAGATAAGGTTAATATAGTGAACCAAACCTGTATAAATTCTATTGGATGAATGTTTTTTGACCTATCCCCACCTTAAACTTTTAATAATAAACTTTGGAGCAATTAGAAACAGAATATGAATTTATTATAAATTAATATTTCTAGCTTTTCCAAAGGTGCCCCTCACCCCTCTTATAAAAGGGCACTCCTCCTTCTCATTTATTCACACCTTCAAAGCCTTATGGATCGGCCAAAATCTGTCCAAATACTCTCCCAACTTCCATAACTACAACCTAAAGGCCTTATTTTGATCAGAAAGCCAACCTAAGGAGCCCTTTTGATAAAATCAAAAGGAAGAACCCGAAGAAGAGGTAATGATTTCACCACCCTTTTCCAAGTTCCTTTCTTCTTCCACTTCTTCTTCCTTTGTTGTTACCATTATAATATAATAACTCTAGTATCATATATATACTGTGATGTTATTATAAATATGGTACAACCATATTAAGTATTCTGTCCACCCTTTGAATAACATGTCACCATACGTGCGTACGTACGGCTTAATGTCTCCACGTCGTGGTGTAATTGTTATTCAATATATTATTATTTGGATGGGTATAATAATGATGTGTATCTCATGTAAATAATAAATATAACATGTTAATGATTATTTATATATGATATACCATCCATTTATATGTTTTTTTAATATCAAAAGAATGATATTGTCGCTCGTGCGTACGTACGGACTACCGTCTCCACGAACGCGATGAGATTCATTCTCCATCGTATCCATTCAAGTATAATTATCATTTCATGATTTAAAAATAATGTTTAAGGACTTTATATCATTCTGGATATGAATTATATACAACCTATCCATTACAAAAATTTCTTACGTAACAAAACATATAAAATAAAATGAGTAAGTTAACACCCGAAATGATGATAATACTAAGATATTATTAACAAAGCAATGTTAAAAGATCATATATGATATCATATGAATGTATATGATTCTTGTATAATTTAATAAAATTATTTCACCATTATACAGGAGGTTAACCTACCCCAACCTAGGAAAAGTACAAGGTAAGGGTTATTTCACAATCTATTCATTATTCGAGGTTGTTTATACGTAATAATCTACTGGGATCTCTTTATCATCCACATCCATGTTTCTTAAAAATGTATTTCAAAACATTTTTACTATTTAAAAGAATATGGGTTAAAGTCATTTATACCCTTTCTTGACTTTTTATAAGAGGTTTATAAATGAATCTTTCCGTCGTTTTCCAAACAAGGTGCTTTTTAACCTTTTTGACAGAATTAAGGTAAGACTGTTTTTTTAACTTATACGGCGGGTGTGGCTATTTTCCGCCGTTATAAAATCTTCAAGTATTACCATACAAGATTATAAGAATATTTTCAAAGAAAATGTTTTATTTTATATTTCTCATAAATTATTTCAAAATAAAAAGAGATATTTCTCTAAAAAGAGTTTTGATTTCATCTATGTCAACATCCTTTGTTAGATTTTACGCTTATGTGAAGTTGATTTATTATGATACAAAACTTCTATGTTTTATTGAAGGTTTTGTGATATGTTTGACTATGGATGTGATATTTTGATACCATTCATGGTTTATGGTGAAAGTATTGACATTTTGTATGCTAGTTTTAATACGAATGTTTATGTTATGTTTAAACCTTTTCATATGGGAATGCATTGGACTTAATATGTGACGGGTGGAGCCCGCTATAGCTCCTCGATGCATCGGTAGGTCTCATGAGACAAACTAGTGTCTTGGCACAAGGCCTTGGAAAAATCTTATTTGTAGTCTTGGAACGAGGCCTTGGCTATGTGGTTATGATAGTCTGGCATTATGCATTCCATCATTATGAATGTGGTTATTGATATTGCATGTGATTATTCGATTAGTAGAATATCCATGTGAATAATTAAATGGCATTATTTCTTTTTACTTTTGACATACTATGTTTAATTTCAATTTTAAAAGCCTTTTTTTTAGTTATACATTGCCTTAAATGTTTATGCTTATTTTGGAAAGTTTCCGCTATATTGTTATCCTTACTGGACATTTGAGCTCACCCCTTTTTTATGTTTTATTTTTCCAGGATATGAAGAAGTAAGTTATGAATGACCTACAGGGATATTATGTGGGGATATGAGTGTGGATTATGGAGAAAATATGTTGTTGTAGTATTTTTTCACTTATGATGTAATGTAAGACTTATGAATATATCTATTGTTTCCAAGGCTACTAAACCAATCGGTCTTTCAAGATTTTATCTTTCTTGTGATCATGCCAATGTTATGTAATAATGCACCGACTCTGGGTAACTAGGGTCGGGGCGTTACAGAATTTTACTTCCTAATTACAACCGTGTATGTCGGATTTTTTAAAATCAAATCACAGAAGTGGTAATGTTTCATTAAAATGAAAAATCTGTTTTTTAACTACCACTTAGTGGTTTCACTATTCATCAAAAATTGAAATTTTTCAGAACAAGTCCAAAATTTCACCCTAAGATATAATTGATATTCTGAATTCAAAAATGATGTCTATTTTAAAAAATTACAAACATATAAGTTTCATTAATTAATTTTATAATTAATTCCCACTGTCACAACAAATAGCATGTTTTTAAGAAACAATATATATCAAAAGATTAACAATTGTTTATGTCCAATTTCAAAGTTAAATTAATTCTAATGAACACCATTGGATAAAATGTTAAAAACATATTATAATTATAATTTATAACCACTAAATAGTATAACTTATCACTATAAATTATTTTGATTAAATAAGTTGTTTTAAGTATTTATCATTATTCATAAAAAAATTGAAGTTCTCCGAAAATTACAAAAAAAATAACATAGGATAATTTCTATATTATGAATAAAAAAATTAAGTCCATTTTGAAATATAACATTTCTATAATTTTAATAAGTTGGTATTACTATTCATAACGGCTACTTTGATTAGTTGCGGTGTGTTAGAACTCAAAGTTACGTACAATGCAAGCTATTGCATTATTGAAAGAGAAGCGTATCGTGGAAGCTCGGGGTGTTACAGGATGGACTACCATAGATAAGAGCCAAAAAATATCCTCTCTATACCAACTCCATGATGAACATGAGCTAGTATCTAACTAGAATCCCGTGCACCAGACTTACGATACTCTATTTTTCCATAGAGGGCTCGATACTTGCATCTGGTTCATCCTACAAGTCCAAAGTTGCATATAATAACACTCAAAGCACTTATAACCTTTTCTCATCATCTTTTCTCTATTTTATATTGTTTTAGATTTTGAGAAGTGTGTGTGTGTGTGTGTCTGTATTAAAACACACACTCCCTCCTACACCAAACCGAAGGATACAAGATATCCTTCCTATCATACATTTTTACATTTTTTTACTCCCATTGATTAGTGTGGAAGAGGTCCTTGGGTTACATGGTAGTTTATACCCCTGAAGAATAGTGGAAGAGGTCGTGTGACCTGGTCAGTCTTGTGCACTGTTGTTTTCCCCAATCTAGGGTGTGCATCATGTTTATTAATATAAACTACTTGGTGGTAGGTGATCACCAAGTGGAGTGGACTAGGTCTCAGCTTGAGACTGAACCACATGTCTTATTCATTGTGTTGTTTAATTTATTTCTTCTCTATTTTATTTTATATTTAAGAAATCACTTGAGTTTACTTTGATAGTTAATATTAGAGAGAATTCATAATTGTCTTTCCATGTTATAATAGATTAAAAAGTAGTATCAATAACTCATATTGATATTATTGAGAATTAATCAATCTTATGACACGTTATTTTAATAGTCAAACTTTTATAACCTTATAATGTTGATCGAATGGGCTGTATTTATTTTTATTAGGAAACCTTTTTAAGAAAACCTTTCAATTTTTTTTATAGATACTAAATTCACCCCCTATTGTGTACTCTACTCCAACAAAAAACAAATATCTTATATTTATCTCCAACTTAGTATTTACTCATTATCTAATGGAATTTTCCTCAATATGAACATCACATTCCTTTCAATTATTATGAATAGTAGATTCACCCATGCTCTCAACAAAACTGTGTCTTTTTTATTCAGCTACATAAATTTTATCTTGGGATGTATCTTTATCAGAAGAATAATTTTATTTATTACTTTGATCATGATCCATGAAAGGGTCAATCAAATATTTTGGCTTTCTAGGATTATAAATTAAATTAAAATGCTCATATACCATTTCATCATCAGCTACCCATATATTCTTCCATATATTCCTACTAATTTTCAATCTCTTTTATACGGCTGGGTTTAAACAAATACGACTAGAATATGTAGATCTCTCAACCCCATTATGAATAAACCTCTTCTTTTCTAGAATAAAAAAATGATCTTTGAGTATTGATGGGATGATATTTTGAACCATTTTTTCCACAAAATATCATTAATTTAACTTGTTTTTAGTTGTTAAAATAATATTTTAGTTAGTTAATTTATTATGATGCTATTTTATTGTTTAAATAATAAAACTCTTAATTTAATGATTTTATACCTAATTATTATTATTTAGATTTTAGTTATAGTTTTATAATTCAATTTCAGTTATTATTTAATGTATCATTTTCTTTTAAAACTTTTAATTTTATTATATTTTTAATTTCCTTATTTCTTGGTTTTAATTTATAAATTTATTAATTAAAGTTTATAATTTAATATATTTTATTTAAATAAATTAATAATTGGGACATGTAATTATAATTTAACTCCTTTAATAAATTTTATAATTTCTTTATTTTGTTAATTATTCAATCAGTCATGTTTTTAAACAAATTATTTTAAATTCGTAATATATTTTAGAGTTTTAAAAAAAATATTTAGTTTAGATAGTTATTATTTAAATATTTATTTTTTAATATTCAATTAAGAAAAAATATTAATTTAATTTTTAATTAATAATTTTTATTTTTCAATTGTTAAAATTAAACTTACAATATAAATTTACTAATAAATTTGGGTTTCTATGCATAATATAATTGAAGATTTTTCTTCTATAGATTATCATCTGCATAGAAATAAAATGTAATTAGTAACCTAAACTGACAAATAAATCCATTTAATGCTCCAGAGCACCTTATCTGCATCGAGGAATCTTAATACTCAACTTGAGGCTTCCGTCGTTGATATTTGATGATGACCATAGTTTCATGTATGGAGTTGATATCTCCCAATCTGGTCTGAGATTATAATCACTGACACAGTCGAGATCCCCTGAAGAATTCGTCATCACCAATACTTATAAATACTCAAATTAAGTGTTTTTATGAGACGGCAAGTTCGAGAAAAGTATATGGATACCAACATAATTCAAGATTTATGGATGAAGAAATGATATTTTGATAGTGCAATCAATGAATAAATTACATTGGGGGACTGCAACTAAGGATTTAAAATGAAATCAAATGAATTCATGGGATGTAAAAATCAGGTAGACTATGAAACTGACGTTGGTGAAGTAAATAATTGAGTTATTTACCCTTACATGTTGAAGAAATTATGTTGGAGAATTTATTATCCCACTACCACGGATTGGGGTTTTCGAACCGCCACAAATTTAACAGTGCTAAAAAATGCTGATAAATGGGGGTTTTATCGGTGCATTTTTAGAAGTGATGATAAAGACCCCCCTATTAATTTTTTTTTCAAGTGGAGTGAATGTACAAGTTACATGAGGATGATCTTCGAGACTATAGAGGAAAAATTGTCTTGCCTTTTCTTGATCAATTCCTTGAAAGGTTAGATGGTCAATCTCATTATTTCTTCCTAGATGGGTTTCTTGGATACTTAAAGATTCATTTATCTATGAAGGACTAGGAAAAAAACATTCACATGTACTTTTAGTAACTTTTCTTATCAGATAACTCCATTCTGGCTTTTTAATGCTCATAACACCTTTCAGACATGCATGTTTAGATTTTTTTCTAAATTTGTTAAGTAATTCATGGAAGTTTGTATTGATGAAGTCACACTGTATGTTCCATATTTTTTTTACAATGAATTTATGTTTTTTGCATAGAGTTTCCATTGATAAGAACCTTGTTCTGAACATTGAAAATGTCATTTTATGGTTGAGAGTGGAATTGTGTTGGTCATGAAGTGTCTAAGAAAATAATTTCTATAGAGAAGTCCAATGCTGACAATATTTATTCATTTCCTTTTCCTAAGAATATGAATGATATTATATCATTTCTTATACATGTAGGGTTCTTTAGAATATTCGTAAAATATTTCAACTAGACTGATTTTCCATTGATTAGGTTACATCAAAAAGAAATTCATTTTTTATTTAATGATAATTGTATGGAATCCATAATTGGACTAAAACAGAATCTTATGTCATTATAAATAATTCAACCACCTGATTGGAGTTCTCCTTTTCAGCTGATGATGAATAATTTAAAGGTTTCTTTAGGGCATGATCTTGGGTAAAGAGTGGATAGTAAATCACATATCATTTTTTATGATTCTAGGATTCTTGATGCTGCTCAATCTAATTACTCATCAACCGAGAAGAAATTTCTAGGTGTTTTTTCTCATGATATGTTTAGAAGTTATCTTTTGGGATTTAAGGTTCTATTTATCACTGATCATATTGTTTTTTGTTATCTCATGAATAAACCTAAATCAAAACGAAGTAAGGTTATATGGTTGTTATTACTTTAGGTATTTGATTTAGAGATCCAAGAGAGAAAACTAATTTAGAACATTATGGATGATCATTTGAGTTGGATTACTACTAAATTTAGTTATGATAAATCTTTTGATGAACCTATTAGAGAGAATGTCTCATGGGGAGAAGATGTATTCAGCAGATACTAACAAAATCCCATGGTTTTAATACATCATTAATTACATTGTTGTTGAAATTGTTCCACACTGTTTTTTCCATGAAACAAGTTTCTAGACTGATTTTTGTGTCAAGGAAACATGACTTGGATTATCCTTACATGTGGAATTTATGAAGTGACTAGATTTTTAGGTGATGCATCATGGATTTATAAATATATTTAGTTTTAAAAGTTTTCTATTGCATGAGCTATGATAGAAAATTTGGGCCCCAAATTACTGCTATAAAGTTTCTGTATTAAGTATTATATTATCCTAGAATTTTCAATGTTTCTCATGAGTATTGTAGGACTTCTAATGATTATCAATTCCATGAAAACATATCTGAAAGACATGAGATTCCGAAAAAAACATTATTCTTCTATGATGTCACTAATTTCTATGGAATGGATTTTCTAGGTCCTTTTCCTAATTACATTGGATACAAGTATAACATTCATTAAATGGATTATGTTTTAAAATAGATTAAATAAATTCCAACTTAAACAGATGATTCTATGGTGGTGTCTCAATTCATTAATAAAAATCTGATTTGAAGATTTGGGATACCAATATTTATTCTCACAGACCAAGGAAATAAGCTCTATAATAGGACTTTAAAAAAGTTTCTTAACATATATTGGGAAATTCATAAGGTTTTTATACCCTACCAACCACAAATAAATGGAATATATGAAGCTTTTAATAGAGAGATTAAGCATAATATTGAGAAAAAAGTTATCCCAAATAGGGAAATTGGAGCTTAAGGATTGAGGATGTTCTTTGGGCATATAAGACTGCATATAAGACTCAAATAGGGATGTCACCTTAGAGGATAGTTTATGGAAGAACATTTCAACTACCAGGGGAATTTGAGAATAAATATTTTTTAGGCTATCATATCATTTATTACGAATATGTTTGCGGATGGAAAAGAGAAAATTTTGTGTTTCAACAGTTAGAAGATATAAGAAATAATTTTTATGAAAATACTAGTATTTTTAAATATAAAACTATGTCTATGTGTGAAAAGGTGATTTTGAATAAATTGTTATATATTGAAGATAAGGTGACAATATTAAATTTATGTTTGAATCTTATCTCATGTAAATTTCATTCTAAATCAAATAGACCATTTATTGAAACAAAAATTTTCTCTTTTGGTGTTATTCATATTCAAGATCCCAAGAAGGATGTTCCATTTATTGTTAATGGAAATCTACTAAAACTTTTTAGATAAGATAATAAGGACCCCTGAGTGGAGGAGTTCTTTTTGTTAGAATTAGATTACAAATAAGTAATCAAGTGTTTTCTTTTAATTATTTTTATTTTCATAGAATAAGTAGGGGAAGGTACTAACCTTTTTTGTGTTATGGTTTTATTTAATTTTTTCATGTTATTTTTTATAGAGAATAATGTGACCTTAATTGAAGAATCATTTCATATTTTTCACCATCAAGAATCAACATTAATGTGTCTCTTATTTTTTTCTTCTGGTTTACACAGATTATCTTACATTTAAAAATGATTAATATAAACTAAAAGATAATGAAACTTGATTTATCCACTACCATTATCCATTATGTTTATATTTATCTTAAGTTAAAATTTTATGAATCTAATGTTAATCTATTTACCTTTTTTGGAGTTTCCATGCTGACCAGAGAAACTTTATAATAGTAAAGAGGGTTATTTTAGTGGATCTAAAGGGAAATTAAAATTTTATTTTAAAGGACAATTTCTTTAATCTTTGTCAATTTTCATGATTATATTTAATATACTCTTTACTTCCTTTTGAACTTATATTGCTGAAGAAATTGATTGAAACATGGTATTTTTTCGTACTGAAATTTTTTCTTTACCATGCGGGTTGCTTCAATTAAATAGACTGTTTTGGCATTTGAATTATTGAAGAATAATTTTTTTCCTTGCTGAAAATTTTTCTGCATACATCTTAAAAATTCACTAGTTCATATATTTTACTTTTGATTTTCATTATTTAAGTGGTAACCAGTATTGAACCTTTTTCTATGGCATGGATTTTTCATATTTATTTTTTTTGTAGAAAAAAACTTCTTTGATCTCTATCATTGCTGATTTCAAAACTAATTCTAATATACTGCAATTTTAAATCCTTTCAAACAATAAAATTGAAATAACATGTTTCCATACCATAAATTAATTATTGGAGACAATGTGAACATTTGAGTGGGGAAGAGGGTATTTCCATATGCTAATATATACCATGATTTTATCCCAACAAAACCACCCAAAATTTTTCTATTTTGATTGATTTTTAGTTTTCAATATATTAGTTTTAGTGCTTTTAAATTTTTATAAATATTGACACCTGTGTGACCTCTTTAAGGGGGTTTATATAATTTTACCACTTAGATATAGTTTAGTAACTCATTTTTCATTTACCTTTTGTAAATTTGTATACTTTGGTAAATAAATTGAGAAAATGTGTTATAACTATCATTTCCCTTAAACATTTTAATTCATATTCAAAATCATAAGATATACATGTAGAATGATAATAAAATGAAAAGTCTAATCTATGTGGAATTTTTTTATTCATTAAGCAGACAAATGAGTTATTTATTAATTTATTAATTTATTACGTTTAGCCATCCAAACAGATTGTCTAAATAATTTGATTGATAATTTATGTGAGTCGCTCCTCTTAGAGGTAAAGAGAAGTATGTAACTGTATTTGAATTCCAATTGAAATGGTTTTAATATGAATTCAATAATTGAAGACCATTTTATTTAATAAAATAAAAATCTATTTTTCACGTAAAAAAACCTTAATTTTTTTAGGGAAACTATATTTAATTATTATATAAATCAAGGGGTAGTTTTATATTGAAAAACAATAATGTTGGAACATAATATTTATTTCAATACACTGAACTTGATTAATTGTTTTTATGAGGACAAGAGAAACCATAATGTGGGGGAATTTATGTGACAATATTTTGATATATTTTTTCCACATAATATCTTTAATTTCATTATGTTATAGTTGTAAAAATAATGTTTTAATTAGTAATCTTATATATCTATTTTTTCTTAAATTCCACATTCTAATAACCTATTGTTAATGAAGAATTCCATATTTTAGAACTCCCACGAATGAGGATTTTCCAAACTCGAAGGCTGATTTTCATCATCAACGTTGAAGATGAGGAGATAATCCACTGCCAGATATTGGTTTCTCTTGCGTAGTATCATGAAGGGACCTCCCAAAGTGGATGAATCTTATTGTAGTAAAAGGATTTTCCATAGGTAAAACAAGCTTCATGATGCACATAATTTCATGTTTGGAGTTGAGATCTCATGATCTGGTCTAAGAGTACGAGCACTGGAGACCCTTATAGTCGATATCCCTCGAAGATCTCGACGTCGCGAATATTTATGAAATATCAAGAGGAAGATATTTTTTTGAGATAATTCTTCTGAGATATAAAGAATAAGACTAACATCAATTGAGATTTTTTTATGGAGAAACGAAATTTTTATAGTGCAATCAGTGAAGAATTTACACTGATGGACCACAATTGAGGCTTTAAAATAAATTCTTGTGAACATAGTGAATGAAATGGGGAATATTTTGAAACCCAAGGTAGTGAAGAAGAAAGGTGTGTTTGTTCATGTTGGATTGGTGTAACCCAATCCTTTTCAGGTGATGTCTGGGCCGAAATATTCTACCCTATAATCTACACCAGCTCGTAACTTTTGTAGGTTGAGCTCCATGATGAGCTCTTTAAGGGTTGAAAGGGGAAATTCACCCCTACTTTGGGGGTTCGGGGGTCTTTATCCCCAGCAAATTTTTTTAGGCACTATACCATCTCTACCCAATATAGCTTAGCACATCGACCGACACTGATAGAGCACTATAGCAGTGTGGACTTTGGAATAAAATTTATTGTAGCCTTTTGGACTTCCATCCAGTAGCCACCATATCATTTTTGACTTATGATACCATCTTCTCAATATAGAGACACAGACATCATGTGCCGTTAGTAGAACAATGGATTATCATATCTATTTGTTACCCATTTGGGGATAGGGTTGGTATTAGGATGAACTTTGAGATAAAATCCTATAAATTGTTCACTTGATCATAGTGAAGTAATCCTGCCACTCTATGGATGTAGGGATTATTATCGAGCCACATAAATATTCATGTTCTTGTTCATACTTTTTTACCCTTTTAATCTTATGTGTTTCACTGTTTTTTTTGGTGAAACTCTTGAGGTTTCCGCATCAGTTCCCATTGAAGGTTGAGGGATTCATTGGGGGAGTTTATCATCCCCAATGTTTTGTTTTAATTGACATGTAAGAAATAACACCACCTATTTGATCAAATGCTCCAAAGAAACTTCAATGGTTTTTTTCTCATGTATGGTTTTTATTTAATGTTATAGAAGTCACGCAGACAATGACATGAGGTTTAAGGAAGAACTATATCAGTTTCAAGTAGTTTTTGTTTTGTGCTGAGGCTGAGGCCGAGTTAATATGTGGTTTCACTTAGTACTATTTCTCCGAAATAATAAAATAGAGAGTTTTTGTAACTCATCCATCAAACATGATCAAAATTTGAAGGATATAAAATTTCAGAGCATAATTACCTTTAATTTTTTGATCATTTTAATCAAGGTAGAATGGTGGAGAACATTGATGGTAATAAAATGGCTTGGTTGGATCTGTGAGTTATTGTTGGAGGATTGATACCATTACTGGTTGAGTGAAATACTGACATGTGTTCAAAAAGTTGCTAAATTCTTCATAATAATAATAAAAATTATAACTACTAAGAAAATTATTGACATATATAACTATTAATGGATCCTGAGTAGTTTTAGAAATTGTTAAAGAGAGAGGGTTCTTGAATGATGGGCAGTGATTGAAGAAAAAAATTATTTCTTTCAGTGATGACAGACTTGTGAGTGGAGCATGTTGAGTTTGTAATTCTTAAGAAAAAAATGGGTTTACAAAAGAAAAAAATGTTGGATTAATACACCACAACACATCCAAAAAAATTGTAGGCATTAGAAGCAGAGAGTATGGAGCAGAACTTTGAGATATTCATGAAAGCTTATGAAACTAAAAAAGATGATAAATATGGCGATTGTAGTGTGACACTGCCTCTCAGTGTTTCATGACTAAATTTTTAGAAGTTAATGATAGTTTATACACATGGTGAGGTCTTTCGGTTTATTTAATATATTTAAATTTCACAACGGTAATTCTCTCTAGAACATTGAAAATCAAAAATTTGATTTCTTCTTGATGTTTTATTCTTCTATCATGTTATTATTCATTTTCTATTTCATTATGAGAACGTCACATTTTCTATTATAGTGTGAAAAAACACTGAATGTGGATCATTAATTCTATCTAATTTTTAGATTGAATATGAATTTTTCTTTTTTAATTTCTCAATATTTGATCGAAGAATTGCGAGCACATCGAGTTTTTTTCTATGTCTTTTTTTATGATTGTTAAGAACATTGAATGACTCATTCGGAAAATAAATCTACTACCGAGATCTTAGTTTTAGTATATTTTTTATTATCTAAAAGAGATGAATGATAAGAGATTCAAGTCTATCTTTGAGAGAATAACAGTTGTGAAATCCATTATAATATCACAATAACACACCTATTCATAGGAATGAATCGATAGACTATTGCTTTTTGTTGTCTTTTAAATATGGAATTTATATCTTTTATTTTGATTTTAACTATTTCTTAATGTTTAAATTTGATAGTTATTATTGAATTTTGATTATTATGTTCTATATTTGTTTTAATCCATTCATAAAAAATTAAAACTATAAATGAATAAAAAAATAACGTGGAAAAATATATACTATTGGGAAATCTCCCTAGGATACTGCCTTGGATGCAGCTTTACTGTAGTTGTTAGGTTTTAACATTTGAACGAGTTCTAAAAGGAGACTTCATAGAACCTTAGATTTCAGGTATGTAAGAGTATTTAATAGGTAATAATGTTTACTTATATATTCCACATTTGAAAAAATAAATATAGAAAAACATGTTAGGATTTCATAAACCATTAAGTAAAGAAATAAAGATCTTTTTCCAAATAGTGTTGAAATTACCTTTTTGAGTGAAGATGGTACATTGTATGAAATTTAATAGAATCTTATATTTTCAACTTAAATCATTAGAAATAGACAAATTATGTATTATTTCATCGGTCAATTATTTTATGTAATTCCTTATTTAGGATTATTATGTTTCAGAGGATACCAACTCTGAAAATCCTCATAATCTCACCGATGAAAACCCCTTAAATAGTTAGCCTAAAAGTTTATAGTGAACTCACACCCATGACCCTAGAAAATATTCTAAATTAAATCATCTTGACCTCCTTCATTAAGAAACATGTTTAGGTAAAAATAATTTCCCAAACAAGAACACAAAGGATGATCCTCAATAAAAGACCAACTCGTCCAACCATAATAGAGCACATCTCTCCATATTAATGAATGGATTTCCCTAAACCATTCGACATCCATTTACATTTCTAAGATTACATCGTGGGATGGAATATGTGGATTTTGAAGCTTTTTATATCAACATGTACTCACCATTTCTCTCATATGATCATTAGATGTTTCTAGAATATCTTCCAAAATGTTCTCTACATCTTAACTATTTGGTACTGAGATTCACATATAGAAAGACTAGAGTTATTGTGATTTAAGGATAAAATGAAGGTTTGGTTTCAATCAGGTGAGGATTTTGATTCTAATTTGGGATATTAAATAATATGTGAATTTCATGAATAGAATTGTGTGGGAAAAGAATAAAATAACATTTAAAATAAAAACCTATTCAATATTCATTATTCAAAAAATTAATTAAAATAATATTTTTTATAAAATGAACTTATAAATGTAAATAAATTAAAAATGACATTAAATGTGCATATATGTATATAAATTATACAAAATTTATCAAACCTAATTAATGTATGATATAAATTAATCTCTCAAAATACGTATTCTATGAAAAATTTATAGCATGTTGTTGTTCTATACTAATGAATCAAAGAGTAATGACTTTTTTTTTTGAAAATGGTAACTTCAAAAATGATGTTTTATACAATATATTTTTTTACTAGAATGAGATATTGGATATTTATTAATGTTTATATAACTTTTATTATCACATTTTATAATAATACTTATATACTAGTATCTATAGTTCGTTAGTTTATGTTTCATCCATAGACTCTATGCACAATAGTTGCATGTAGTTATGTACTTAGCTTTTATAATAGATAATGAAAATGATTTTTTACTCAACCATGATATTATAAGAATTCCCAAAATGTTACATGTTATTATGGTTCTTTTTATTTATAAATTACAACCACAAAAAATAGGCTTATGAATAACTAACTAATTAAAATTCTTTTCCTCTAGAATAGAACAATCCTAAATTGGTTTTAATTTTTTGGTATTTGAAAATTCTTTTTCAAACATTATAAAGTGATTCCTTTTTATTTGATTGAAAATTAGAACACATTCATACATGAAATATAATAGTTGATCAGCTATAATTTAGTTTTTATAAACTATTAATCATAGTTTTGTTGATGGTTTAGTTTACCCATTATATAATTTCATCAATATCAAACTACCATCTTTTATTAATGGGACTATCAATACCATTGGTGCTATCCATTCCAAAACATTTTAGAAAATAATTAGTTTATTTTTTTAATTCAAAGGATTCATACAATATTTTGAAATATCTAAAAAACAATGCAAAATTTTTACTCATTCATCAAACATATTTAAAATTCATTTTTCATAAATTTGGAAAATTTAGCACATAATGAATTTGTTGATGAAAAAAATATAACCATCATAGAATTAAAATACCCAGAAATATTTGGAAACATTATTAATAAATATGGTTGGATCATCAATTCCTTTTGAAAATCAATTGCAATTTTAAAATTAATGAGCATATCATACCAAGTTCTATGAGATTGTTTAAAAAATGTGTTTTGGTAAATATGAAAATATGATTTGGAAAATGAGGGTTTTGGATTTTAGGGTATTGTTTAACCAAAACATCCTCAATAATATTACTATTATAGAAATAAATATTTACTTTCCATTGGATATAGTTTGAAGTTCAAATGTGCTGGATAGGAAAACAATAATCTAATATCTTCATGTTTTGCTACCAGTGAAAAGATTTCTTCATGGTCAATCCAATCTACTTGATTGTATCCTTCTATAACAAGTATATAAAAATTTAGAATTATTAATCTAGGCTCATAAATCATGTTCTCAAACACCCATTTAGTTCCAACACTTAGTAATTTTTTAGGTATTTACACCAGTTCTTTGACATGTTTTCATTATAAATTATTATACACGTATTATATATCTAGTTCCTAGAATTTATAATATTTTTCTTCTATGATATTTATATGATTAATCTATGAAAAAACAATGTTTGTTCTACATTTTTTCTATGATAAGTTCTAGTTTAAATTAAAAAATCATAATATCATACATCATTCTAGAATTTATGGTCTCTAGGTGTTTTAATGTATGTATAAGGATAAGTACATGGTACTTTATTTTCATATCTAGGGTCTAGTTCATATAATTCATCATCCCTAGTTGATTTTTCTATACTTAGTTTCACAAAAAAAATAAGTTTCCTTGATTGAAGTAATTATATTCATGTTATAATGATAATCCTCAAGGTTTTCAATATATATTTTATCCTTATATGGATATTTTCATCAAATATAACATGTAAATATTCTACAATAATTTTGGTTCTTTTTTGGTCACCCTATAATATTTACCAGAGGATGAATAACCGAATAGGACTCCTTCATCACTATTGGATTCAAATTTATCTAAACACTCCATTATGATGAGAATAAAACCGTATACCCGAAAACTATAATTTAATAAACCTTTGGTTTTCTCCAATTTCATAACTCATATAGAGTATTCTTCAAAAAATTTCTAATAAGAACACTACTGATAATGAAATAGGATGAATTGTCATCTTTTTCCTATAAATAAATAGTTAGTACATACTCCTTAAACATTTTCTAGGTAATCAGTAGAAGACTCTTATTCTTTATTTCTACAACCCCACTCTGTTGGGGATCCTAAGGAGTATAAAAATTGTCATTTTATCTATTTTTGTGATCACAATGCTTTAATGTATTGATTTTAAACCTCACATCTATGATAGCCCATTAATGACTTAATTTTTTATGCATTATTAATTTCCATCAGTTTTTCATATTTTGAAAAATAGGAAGAAGCTTTACATTGATGGAATAAAAAATAAAAACATTTAGCTAGAATCGTCATATATAAGAAAATTTGAAAAATTCTTCCCATTTAAGATAAAAATTAAAAAAATGGCATGTAATTCCATGTAAACCAATTATTGGGGTAAATAATTTTAAACTTATTTATTTGTTTTAAAAGTAATCTTATGTCGTTTACCCTTTCGACAAGGGTTACATACTATATATTTTAAAAATTCATGTTTTAGAAGATCCATAACTAAACCATTCATAATAATAATTCTAATAGAGTAAAGGTTTTAGGGGCCCAATATCATATAAAATAGCCAAAATTATTTTTTAACATCACTTATGAACGAAATATTTTAAGATATAAATAATCAAAGTCAATTATACAAGCACTATCATTCTGGAAAGTAGTAATAATTATATAATGGTCAGAATCATAGATTTTAAAGAATTTTTTTAACATTACAAGACAACTATCATCACATAACTATAAAATTCTAGGCATATTATAATTTAGTCCATCAAAAAATAATACTTTAGAAATTAAAATTGAATTAGAGTTACCAATGTGACCATGTAAAATTATTTTTCCATTAACATGTTCACTATAAGAGATATGTCGACCATCTACTATTTCTATGTTCTTAAAGCTTGAGTATTCACTGGTCATTTTTCTAGAATTTCCACTATCAAAATAATATAAATTTTTATCGGTACACTACAATCAGGTTTGAAAAAAATATTTAGATAAGAAATTATTTTGGTAACCATGGATTATTGGTTATATAAATATTAGTATTAAATGATTTTGGGATCCAATATTTTCAAATAAGTTTACCATAAATAGACTTAATAATTTTGAGATAAAAAATTATTAAGTACACATGAATATGAACTATTTATAGTGTTATAAAATAATGGTGTAGATATAAATTTATTTTAATAAATTCACCATTGACTGGGCTGGTATCCAATACTAGAAATGTTCTTTGGTGTGATCTGATTAAGAACTTTCGTAATGGTTTCTCTGTCATTTATAAAACATTCAAATCCATTTTATGTCTCTTATTTTATATTATATAGAAATTTTAAACTTTTAATTAATAAACATTAGTTTCCATTTCTATAGAAATAAATTTTTTAACATGAATAGATAAATCATGTTGATTGTTTAAATTTTTAAACTTATATTTAAGTTCATTGAATGTTTATTCTATTATTTTGAAACATTAAAATAAATATTCCATGGTATGAATTTAAAAATTATTTTTATTTTCATAGTGAATATAAATATTATTATAAGATATAGAGATATTATTTATTATGTCAAACGTGTTGTTCATAAAGAAAATTATTTCTATTGAGCTTTATTTTCTCTTCTCTAATCAGAATAAATGGAACTAACCTCATAGGCACTCCTTGTTTCTTTCATAAATTTATTTGTTCATTTCCCCTTATCATCATACTTTTTTTATATTTCATTTTCACACATTCATCCTTGATATTCTCATTTATCTTTTATTTATAACAAGTGACTTACTAAAGCTGATTTTCCATTTTTCGAGTTTCCTATTATGTTATATTTTCACAAATACATTATCTTAAGGAATAATTTTTCAATAAATATCCTGGAGAGGTGTGGAATATATTCATTTCTATCAGAGGGTGATTCATCCACACCTATATTATCTTCATTTATTTTCACCTTTATATTTGACTTTAATGTTTTTAAATCAACTGGTTTTGTTTTTGGTTCATTAATATTCTTTTTCCACCTTCAAATCTTCCTCATGCATCATGAGTTTTCCAATCATCCCCATCAATGATAATTTAATTATATTGCTTGATTCTTGAATGTAGATAGTCGATTCTCTCTTTAAATCATATTAATCAATATAAGAGTCTCATCGCTTTATATTTTCATTCAATTTTTGTCTCATGTGCATGCATTGCATTGAATTGTTTTGAACCTAAAATAAATGTTAGAAATTTATTAATAGGGTCCTATTAAAAGTATCATACTTAATTTTATAGTTATTCAACCACATTTCATTAAAATTTTATGTACCTTCATAAAACACAAAAAGATAATAAACCTTTTATAATCACTAAAAGAAGAAAAAAAATCTATTAAACTCATCTTCTCCAAATGCATAATATAAGGGATTCATATATTTGAAATTATATTCGTATGTTCCTTTATTGGTAAATCTCCTATCAACTCTATAATCCATAGGTTTTTTATAATTATCCTCTACTATAATCCAAATATCACATATAATTCATTCTAAATATATTTTCATTTTAATCATCCACTAAGAATATTTGGTATAATTAAAATAAGGATTCTTATTATTAGAAGTCCCGTCATGGATATTTTTATACATAAAGACATAAATTGAAAAAATTTAGAAATTTTGTTCATTTAAGTAAATAAATGTTTGTTGTTAAATATAGAAAATAAAAATAAAAAACTTTTCATACCAAATGTTGGTAAATATGGATAACTAAAGAGGGTCGTTAATTTATTTTCCAATTAATGTTTTTATTTAAATGTTTTTTAACTAAATCCTCCCAATTTATAAAACAACCCAATATAATAAATTTATATATGTATATAGATTGATATTTTCAAGTAGCCTCTCAAATTTTTGATAATAACTCAGTTAAAAAAAATTTAAAAACTCTTTAACCATTGAAACAAAATTACTCTTATCGAACACTATAAATAAAACACTAATTAAAGATAAGTTTCAATGTAATGTTTTTCTATATAGTTTAAAAAATAATATTGGTCATTTTAAACATAGTAAAAAATAAGAAAGTATACAATGGAATAAAACAAGAGGTTAAAAATAAATCCCATACATAATCATCTCCACTTAAAATTTTCTTACTAAGAAGCACATTTATTAATAAATAAATAGATCCACAACATTGATCAGTATTTACAAACAATATCACATAATGATATATAGACTATATTCAAACTATTCCATAGTTTTTGTGGGAGTATAAATGTTAAGAAAAAATAAGATTGAGTATCTCATACTCTTTAATAAAATGTAAGTTATTTTTCTCGATAAATAACATAATTAAAACAAGAAAAACTAAAATTTATGAAAAAAATAAATATATAAGAGAAAATAATTTTAGTGTAATGAATAATAGAGTTACTAATATCTATAGATGATCATTATATTATATATTTTTTCATTAAGTTTGAAAATGATATATAAATACAGGAATAAGTTCTCTAATATTTTGATGAACATCTAGAGAAAATAGAGTAGAGTAGACCTTAAAAGAGAGAATTGGTTCATTTTTTATCTTTTGGATATGCATGTCTCTTGTGAATATGTTTTTCCTTGTCCTTTATTTCATACAATAAGAACACATTATCTAAAAATATCCATTTAAAATCATTATTATAAATCCATGTAATCGGTTTGAAATATGAGGTCATTAAATTCTTTTGACATGGATTTAATTTTCCATATAATAAATTGTAAAAATATTATATTTAAAAAATATAAAACATAGAATCCGATATAATGACCTTAAATTATTAATTTTTCATATTCTAGAATATCTTAAACACTTTATGATGATTCTAATCGTATTCCTTGAAAATTGATATGGTCTATCGTTTTGAGCTTATGGTGGATCTAGTATGTTATCAAATTTTTATTACTTATCATGATCTCTTTTCATAGCTATACAGTTTTTATTCCACATTTACAATATTTTAATTTTCACATATTGTCTCTTCCCTTAAATATACAAATTATTAGAATCTTATAAAATATCTCTCATTTTGTCCAAATTTTTTATTGTTATATTATTTCTATAACCTTTTCATGTAATCAATTTAAAATCAACATCTAGTTAATTCAATGCTTTGTAAAATTTATAACTAAAATGTGGTCACCTAAAATTATCTTTTAGGTCACAAATTTTATCATTTAGAAAATCACAGAGTATGTGATAAAGAATCCATGTTGTATCCACTAGTCAAATGGTCTATCGATGCCTAATCAAATAACCTAAATGATAGAATCGCTTGAGATAAATGATGGGGTCTGTTGGTCTCCATTATGATAACTTTAGTCCTTTATGATGTTCCCCATTGTTGGTGGACTCTTCATGAAGTCTATTGAGTACTTTTTAACTTTTTATATTCATGGTTCATAGTCTACATTACTATTCGTTACGGTCACATGAATACTTTGGAATATTTATATTTTGTTCAAAAAGTAATAATTTTCTTTCAAAAAATACAATTGATTGGAAATAACATAATTATGATTTGTGACTATTAAAATGAGTAATATAAAGACTAATGCAATAGAAATAATAATAATTGATATATTTCTATAAAAAATAAGATGTTTACATCGATGATATCAAAAAATTCAATCCAAATGTTTTTGAAAAACGAATGATGGTGGAAGGTAAGAAACATACAAAAAAGGTAGATGAGGTTTCTAAAACTCAATTGATATTTCATGAGGTTGAAAGTTACTTGAATAAGATGGGTGAAAATTTCAACAAGTATTCATAGGTAAATTATGAAACATTTTGAGCTAGAGGAAAAAATCACCCCAAGAATTAGGTGACATTTTTAACAACCAATCATAAAATTCCATCTCATTATTGCCACCATGAAGGTATTATAATCTTTTTTGGAAAACTTGGGTTTATAATTGATGTTTAAAATCTACCACATAAATTAATTTTTAATATATCTTATGAAATAATGATTTCCCACACTAGTAAAATTCATATACTAAATGATATGTTGATCCTAAAAAAATTGATTATATGGAATGATTGAATTTCAAAACAAGACCAAGATTTAGTGAATATTGTGGCTGATGTTCTATATTTGGGCTTAAAGCTTTTAATTTTACACACATTATTTATCTCCTTATAATTATTCATTAATTGATAAGGGGAAACATAAAAATAAAATATATGAACTCTCTTATACTGTAGGAGAAAATAAATGGAAAGTCACAAGATGTTACAATGTTCCAAAACAAAATTTATTTAACTTTATTGAGGAATTTTGTGTAATATGTTACCAACCATGTCAAATTTATGAATATTTACAAATACATGAACCAAAACAACTTTCTTATGCTATAAAAGAGAGAGTTTCTTGAAATAAAAAAGTTTAAGAAATATATTTCATTTAAGTGACAACTTTAAAATATTCCAAAAGAAACAAACTGTGAATTAATGATAGCTATTGTCTATCACACATGAAATGTGATTTAAAAATAATGGATGAAATTATAGAATGTAAAGGTGGATTATAATCTATTGTAAATAATATTTCATTGTAAATATGAGTAATATGAACTATAGATTTTGAATCTTACAAATTAAAATCAAAAGTTCCATTATTTGTGTATGTGTTTAAACAGAAATTATCAGTTTTAGCTAGTTTTTTATGATATCATGGATTTTATATTTAGTAATATTTATTGTATCATCATAAGTGTGTATTGTGGAAAAGTTTTTACAAAGAGAGTATGAACCAGAAGAGATCTGTTCTGGATTGGATATCTATTTAACTAACTTTACATAAGTGTGTTGGATGAAAAAAATAACTACAAGCATCAAAGACTTCAGAATATTAGCCAAAAAATAATGAGAAAAAATTATATAGAAATTTTTGTTAGATACATACTACTACTAAAAAATAATGATGATAATATTTGTGAAAAAAATTTGAAATTGGAGATTGTTAGTTGATAGGATAATAAAGTTGAAATCATATCCACCCAACATCCTGATCTCATAAAATATAATTTGAGTTGTTTTATGATACATGAATAAAAGATGTTATATTTTTAATTAATCAATTTTATTGTTGAATTTACTCATATGAACAATAAAATATTATTGAATCACAAATCAGAGGCTAAAAAATGTTACTATTTTTTAGAATTGATGTTAAAAGAGATTTTGGTGATCATATTTTGAAGCTATAATCTGATAATGAAATGGAGTGATCAATAATTTATTACAAAATATGTCTAAATAAACATATAATTAAACAAAAAATATTGGTACCCATGCATTCCACTATAAAATAAAGTGGTCAAAATGATGAAAATAAGTTCTGTGAAAATGGGGAAAGAATATAAAATTTTTATGTTTCTCTAGAATGAAACCCTTAGTATACATTTTCAGATCCAAAATTGAAGTTCTTCTATGGATAATATCCAAAATAACATTCCATGAGATGTGGTATATGGAAAATAATTCATTTTATTATTTTATGGTTTTTGGATTTTATAGATTATAAAGATAAAAAACTCACCTCTTTTAAAGTTTGATGAAAAATACAAGGAAGGAATTTTTATTTGATATTCAGATAATGGAAGAAGTTACAAGTTTTGTAAAAAACATTTACAAGATTTGGGGTTTTATTATGATGTGAATGTTCTTGGAAATATATCTTCTAAAAAATATATTTTTAAAAACATGGTGGAAGATAAATTGAGTACTTCTAAAGATAATGTCAAATGTGAAGATGAATGGGAGGTGAAACATTAAAAAAGTGAATCATATAAATTTTTTGAAAATAAATTTGTGACATGTAGAAAATCAATTCAATTTCAAATATTAAATGATATTTTGAATAAAAAAATATTATTTAAAATCAGAATGCTCTGGTTTAGACTAGAAAATATTGAGGTTAGAGAATCAAAGATCACTTATCTCAAATGTTGATAAGGAATTAGTTTTGTGGGTTTTTGAATATAAATGGTTGGTTGACACTATGAATTGGAAGTTAGATTATGTTGAGAGATATTATACCTAAGATCATGTTCCATGACCATCAGGAAAAAAATTTATAGGAAAAAATGTGTGTTTAGAAACAATACAGATGAACATAGAGCTAAAACAAACCTTGTACCATTTTTAAAGGATACTAACAATTTTAATTTGTTGATTTTGAAGAAATATTTACCCATTTTGTGATAGTTAAAACTAATATAATTTTCTTGGCACTAGATGCACATAATTAATACAATGTTTATCAGATAGATGTCAATTCATCTTCCATAAAAAGATAAATTGATGTATAAATTTATATTGAGAAACCATGTTGGTTATTAATTTATAAAGATAAAATATTGTTGTGTCATTTTAAAAATTTGTTTTATGATTTTAAACAATATCTATAAGCCTAGTACTAGACACATGATAGTTTCCTGAAGAATTAGAACATTTATGATGTAAAATTTACCAGAAACATATATGTTATGTAAATGAACTTAGGTACCTAATTTTTATTTTCTATATTTATGAAATAATTTTTGAATAATATAAACATAAATAATGTAAACAGTTTACAAAATAAATCAATAAAAATAATTAAATTTCAATGTTCTAATAATTAATTAATTTTTGGTCACACTAGATAAATAGAGGGATAGATATATTCTTCTATCACAAGAAAATTATATTATCTATTCCAAATAACCTTTTCATAAGGGGGATTCAAATAAGTTTGTACTACCATTTCTGGTTGAATAAATTTTAATAATGAGAATACTAGTAAAATTTAAAATTGGAATGAATTCTAAAATAGGATAGAATGTTTTTTCTATCATACATTTTTTTAAAAATAAATTTTTTAAGAGGTTACATTTTTTTAAGATATTAGATTGATCAAAATGTATCACATATAATGGATACTAAATGAATACTAAGGTATGTTAAAGGATCATTTACTTGTAGAATATTTTATAAAATAATATCTGACATGAACTCTCATTGATACACTGATACTAATTGAGATGTATATTTTAATTATTTATTGTCAAAATCAGGATGAAATTTTTCTAGGGAGAATGTTATGTAAACTAGTATATTAAGAAACATATTCTAGTTTATTTGACTACTAATAAAGTAGAATATAATTTTTCCACCCATTATTTTACAAAAAATTTATGAAAGAATGTTTTGCTGGAAGATTTGTTAATATATGTTATAAACCATTTAAATTAATTTGTGATAATCAATGTTTCATTATTCATTCCAAAATACTTTTACCACATTTAATATCAAAGAAAAATAATATATAGTATAAATTCATAAAATAGTATAATAATTTTAGATAATTTATTATTTAATACAATTCAAATAAGTATCAAATATCTACCATTTACACAAAAGCTATGAAAATAAAACAAAATACATAATTGAGGCTGAAACATCTTGTTTACCCTATAGTAATGACATCCTAATGTTTTTAAGGAAGTCTCCCTCCATGATTTGTGTTATGACTTAAAATTTTTGAGTAATACAGGTTTGTAAAAGTTTTTATAAATTTTTCTTTTATGAATATGAATTTGTGGTTATTATAAAAAGTATGATTGTAAAAAGATGGGATAAAAATAAAGAGGATACAATTGAGGGGGATTTTAAATTCACAAGGACATAATATTTCTTATATCTAAGGTATATAATCCCCTTAAAAATATTAATTGATATAGTAGTGTGGTATTATGAAATTATTTTTTAAAAAGTTTGTGGTTTGATGAAAAGATTAAAGAGTGGTGTAATGTGGAAAAAAATTATTGTTAATAAATGATGAGATGATAATAAGTTGTTAAAAAATTGAGTTGTTAAAATGTCATAATGAATGTTTATAATAAATACAAGGGGAGGGGGAGGGGGGTTTCAAGACCATTTGTGATGTTATAATAATTGTTTTTGTTCACAACATAATTCTTTTGAATTTTAATATTAACAGGTGAGAAAGGAATTAATGGAAGTTTATTAAGAACATTTTTTCATATAATGTTGGTAGAGGTAGTGAATGATGTTTACCTAACATTATTAAGAAAAAATTCATAATTTTAGATGATTATAATAATTTTTCATGCTTCTTAATAGAATAATGAATTTTATGATCATATATTTTTTCATATGGGGAGAAGAAGTTACCATATTCACTTTATCAGAACAATATCTTTGGACAGATAGTTTATATGGAATTCTATGAAAAGACCCGAATCATAGTGAGTATACAAAGTTGAAGGGGTATATAGAGTCTATGACGATTAAAGTAAAAAATAGATATCTATTTATATATTAATATGAAATTCTGACCACTAAAATTTGTACACATTTTCTACAAAGTGTATATTACAAATTAGGAGAAGTCTAAAAAGTGACAAGTTAGAATTTGAATTTTTATTTGGGAAAATAAAAATAGCGGAGAAATCCAAAAATGAATCTATATGGGGATTTTAAATTTAATAGGATTATTTTTACCTTTTAAATATCTAGTCAAACATCTTTATTAGATCATATTTCTAAGATAGTGGTTTATAGTTTTTCTAGAAATATAGTTTGAATGATGTTCAAGTGGAAAAGTTTAATGTTATGTGATGTATGAAATTTGAGGTTGAAAAGTACTAGATCATTCATATAATTAATTTATAAAAGTTTATTCCATTAGAACAATATCCATCAGATGAACATCCATCAATTGGATGAGAATCAGATGAATAATAATAATGTATTTGGACATATGTTTTAGAGATGTTTTATCAGGCCTAGTTTCTGAAATTTTTGTTTTAAGTAGAGTTTTTAGAAAGGTAGGATGATTATATGGAGTCATTAGGTAAATTAATTTGATTGAAGCAAATCAGATAGAAGTTATTTAGAACAAAACATCTGGAATGTTATTAATAAATTCTTTATAAAAACATATACTATATAGTGTTTTCAATATTCATTACATAACTTTGTAAAGGAATTAACTTTTACAACATTGCATTATTATAATATTTTACCCACTTTCTATGATAAGGAAGTTTTTATAAGTTCCATTACCCTGGATTTATGTAATTTTGTATAATGTTAGAATTACTATAGTTTTCATGATGTTTCAAGAATATTTATGAATACACTACAATGATCAAGATACTTCACGAATGTTTTAGATTACTAGGAAAATAAAATTGAGATCTATCCATTTCTATTTTAGTGAAAATATATAAATTGGTTGAAATGTATTATGGTACATACACTTTTTCTATGTATTATAAAGATGATGTTAATATTGTTTTGTGATAGCCTGATTTTACAACGAATATTACGTTCTAGATGAATAAAAGTACAATAAAAAAATTCAATAATGAGTAATAAGATAAAGAATCCATTTAGAGAAAACACAGTCAGAGTAATTAATAGAGTTTTCGAGTATGTTTAAGGTGATTGTTTTTTTAAATTCAAGAGAAATAATCAAAGGAAAGTACTATAATTTCAGTGAGGCACACTAAACATGAAATACCATATGGAGGCAATTTGACCAAACTAACCCTTACCTAAATGATAATTCATGAAAACAATGTAGGAGAACTTTATAAAAATTATTATATTTTAGTGGTTGGGTTATTAATGATTTTTCTAGTAAATTGACAATAGTTAGTATAATAATAACTATCATTTGATTAAAGGAGTCTAACATGGGTTATATTTACATTTTGTTCACTTATTATTAATAGGAAATTTCCATGTACCAATAGGGGACACCATTGAAAGGTTATAGTTCCTCACACTATTTATAAACATTATAAATGTTCTGTTAATTTATTAAATTTTTTCATGCATTTATTAAAAGTTTTATAAAATTTTTATAATGATAATGAATCTATCAACCTACAAGGATGATTTCTATGTAATAAAAATTTAAAATATCACTACAAATTCCATACATCCTTATTGGAACTTATCTCTATCTTAAGGAACATCATTTATTCTACTTCTATTTCTCTTACTTTTATTCCTATTTCCTTTCATAAAAATGTATATGTGACTAATTTATAATGGAATGTATAATTGTACATGTTTTAGAAAAAAAAATTTCTACATTTTTACTTTCTGGGAGTTGGGCTTCATGTTCTATGAGAATTGTATAATAAATTTAAATAGACCTTGTGAATATTTCCCTTAATATATCCTATGAATCCTTCACATTAGGAATTTAAAATCCATGATCTAATTGATAATAATTCTTATCCCATTTTCACCTTTATAGTGTTGATAATTGGGATCTATTAAATACATGTAATAGCCAAATTCATTCCATTATTGATGTTGGAAAATTCATATAACTATGAAAAAAATAATTCCAATGTACTCCTTGTAATGATCACCATGAAGAATTTTATATAACCCATATAGTATACTATAATTGGTATCTATTATAGTCTAATGGTGATGTGAAATAATATTGATCCGAAATTTATTCCATCCTACAAACCGCAAACAATGGAAAAAATGTAAAATTAAAACAAACTCAAATAACATAATAACATTAAAACAAACTAAATTATGTAAGTAAAAATAGAAAAATAAAATAACAAACATATTTAATCAATAATGAGTTGTTAGCTAGTTTCTAATACTCCCTCGAAAAATTTCCTACTACTAAATATTCCATTCCAATGTTTTTTCATAGGATGGGCTACTATTTTTAAAAAAATTAAATTACTCCCAAAATGATACTAAAATAATGGTTTAGAGAAGTGGATGTCTGGGGTCGATCCCATGAGAAATTGGAAATCCCAACAATGAATCTCAACTAATTGTTAGGTCTTTATGATATTATCAATATCTTAACACAAAATATAAATTTATTAATCAAATAAATTGACATTAAATGTAATAAAAAATAAAAATCAGACCATAAATGATGAATTTAGAGAAATTAATATCCAACAGTGGTTATAATAAATTGAATGACACAAATACACAAACATAAAAATCACACATTGTAGTTGAAAAATAAATCATATATTGATATACTAAAGGAAACATTCCCTCAACCTATCTTATAATCCTTTACCTCAAGACCTTAAAACCCAAAAATATTTAGAATTAATTAATATTGGAATAAAAAAATTAACAGTGTCAACCAGTGTCCCTGAATTAACTAACCCTGTTATTATAGAGTTTGTGCAATATTAAATACATCTGATCATTAATCTAATAATGAATAAGATATATGAATGAATCATAAAATGATATTATGGAATATAACTATCCTATGAGGGATTATAAATCAAATAAAAAATGGTACACACCCTCTTCAACTAACTCATCTCTTTACTATGGGATTAGCCAATCATCATCGAGTGATCATTGATGATGAAAAACAATTCCACCATTGAATCTATTTTATAATATTTAATATTTAGTAAAAATATTATATGAGAATAAATAATTTATAATAATATAAAACAATAAATCTATAGTGAAACTGAAATTAAAACATCTATAAAAGAAAAACCCTTACTACCATGATGGTCCTGGGTGAAAACCTTGGTGATCTCATAGTGGATGATCCCCCTTAAATACAATAATATTTGAACTAAAATATATTCTCTATTACAATTCTAGTGAAATTAATTTATAAAATCTAAATTATACAAGTAATAGTAGATTTGACACAGTTAAAATGCCCCTCCTTCTTATTTGGATCCCCTAGAGTAGAATCATCTCTATCTATTCATAGGAAAATAATATCCTCAAGGGTTAAACATACCTACTAATAATATATTATCATTTACATCCCAGATTTATATGGTCAAATAGATGTGAATAATTATTACTAATATCTCACAAGATTTTATTTGAAAAAAATTCATTGACCAAATTTTTTGTATTATGACTGTTGTGGGTGACACAAACTAAACATAATCAATACTTCTTCTACACTACCTCAAATAGGATTTCATCTTTACATCAAAAAAAACCTACCATGGAGTGACCATTATTTAGGATATGGGAAACATATTCCACTTACGTAGCCACTCATCACTCATATGTAGCTCTTCAGATGATTGGGACTCGCATCTTTTGATGTAAAATCCACAGGTGTTTTTTATATAAGTTTTTGAAAAAATAATTGAGAAATAAAACAATTTTATGTTTTAAAAACTCATTAACGTATCATCCACCTTAATTCATTTTGGATATATCCAAAATGTGTTAAGGTGTGTAATTACATTTCCCCAAATTGATGTCATGGAAAAACAATTACGACTTAAGAGTCCTTTCATCTTTTATTAGGTGAATGGTGTTAGGGTCAAAAACATTATTCTCCTAATAAAAGGAAAAAGACACTTTTGGTGAAAACACCATTCACTCCACCCCCTATAAAACCCACTTAGACTCCCTTTACTCAAAATTTCCCTCACTCTTTCTAAAACTCGCACCGTATGTTTGTAAATTTTTTTAGGTCATTTTTCCCTTGTGTGGAACTCTTTTGGTGACCATATAAAAGTGAAAGATATTTGTGAAGCATGATGTAATGATATTTTTTATATTTTATTTCAATGTTAATCATATATGTAGCTGTTTAGTTTTTATTTATTTTGAATTATTTTATTTACTTCATTTTTTAGTTAATGAGATATAATTTTTAAATAATAGTAAATATTAGTATGTAAATTAATATTATTTAATTATAGATATTTACTAATGAGTTTATAATTATTATTATCAATGAATTTATTATTATGAAATTATTATTATTTAGTATTCCATATTATATTAAAATTAGTTATTAAACAATATTCATTAACTTCTAGATAATTATTAAAGTGATCCTTATGAAGTTATAATTAACTACTAATTAACTAAAAAATTTACTTAATAATAATTAATTAGTATTAATTTCATGATGATTAAATTTTAGTTAACTAATGTTTAAGTATTAAAATTTTAATAATAAACTATCAAATAACTAGTAATTATATAATGATTAATGAATGAATATTGAATGATTAACTAATAATTAATTTCTTAATAAATAATGATTAACTAAGGATAAAATAATGATTAACGTTTACTGAAATTAAAATAATGATTAAATAACGATTAATTAATAATTAACTATTAAATAAATATTCATCAACTACTCATTCATCATAAATTAACAACATAATAACAATTAATTAGAAAATGATTAAAAAATGATTATCTAATTATTAACTAATGATATCCTAAGGATTAACATATTATTGAATAATTATTAGCTATTTATTAACCAAGGATTAACTAAGTATTAACATAGGATGAACTTATGATTAACACTGGATAAAATAATTATTAAATAATGAGTAACTAATTATTAACCAATAATCAACTACAAATTAACTATTAGGTAACTATTAATGAGCTTGTAATTAACTATGAAATAACTACTTAATAACTATTAATTAATTAAGGATTAATATATGGTTTATGTGTGTTTTACCAATGACCAACGATTGAATAACTAATGTGTAATTAATATCCAACTAATGATTAACTGATTGTTAACTTATTATTAATTAATGAATACATAATGACTAAATAAGGATTGAAAAATGATTAAATTAGGATTAAATAATGATTATTTGTTGTTTAATTAAGGATCATATTAGGATTAATTTAGGATAAAATAATGACTAAATAATCATTAATTAATGATGAAATAATTATTAACTAATGATTGACAAATAATTAACTATTAAGTGGCTATTATTAATTAACTATTATGTAAATACTTAATAACTATTATTTAATGAATGATTAATGATTAGTTAGAAAATGAATACCCAATTCTTAATTCCTAATAAACTTTGGAGTAACTAATGACTAAATTATATTTAAATAATTTTTCGATATTGATTATCCAATGATTAATGAAGGATTAACTGATGATTAACATAATAATAACTTAGGAATAAATTAGGATCAAATAATTTTTTTTGGATGATTAACTAATATTTAAATCATATGTAAATACATAATTACTCTTTATGACTATTAAATAAAGAATGATTAACAAAAAGTGCATGAATAAGAGGATTAACTGCACAGTTGGTATGATAATCATGGTGGATATACATTAGAACATTAACAATTTCATTAATTAATTTGTTTAGATACAATAAAAATATTAAAATTTTAGTTATTAAACATTAGTGAAATAATATATAATATAATAAAACATTCTAAATTTTTGGTAAACTAATTATTGTGTTATTATAAAATCAATAAAATCCATTTATATATACTACAAGTGGATTCAAGCTCTAGAAATATTGTACCTTGGGGTAATAACTCCAAAAAAGGAGAATTGGGTATTAACTCAATCTTTACATGGTGAAATATGAAAAAGACCTAGTTTGACAATATTGGGGGATATTCATTAGATGATTCTCATTTTCATAAATTATTAACCTTATATTCCTTTAATAATATTAAAATTTGGGCTATAAAACATTAGAAAAATTAATGATGACATATTTTTTTTAGTATTTCAGTAATGTAATGGTCTTATGGTTATATACATACAATGAAATTAACAATCATTTAAGTAGAAGAGATGGAAACATTGGAAAACACTCTTAGGGAGAATATAGGATAACCTTAATATCGATTATCATTATTTTTTAGGTGTCATTTCTATGAATCAATGAGTGAAAGATAATGGTGAGTCAAAGGATTTTGTGTATATCAAACAAAATTTATATCATCAAAGAGGTCTCACTGAAATTTTCTTCTAAAATAAAGGTATAATTAATTTATTCTGATATATACGTCGTGATTTTTTGTTATGTTTTTCATGCACATACCCTCCCTCTTCTACTTTAGGAAGACCCTTTAAGCTATCCGATTTGTGTTTTTCCTTGTTGGAATACTTGATTGTAATCATGTGGTGTTCATATTCTCAACTGAAAATGACTATTATAGGCTTTAGAAAAGTGGTTTTTTGTCCTCTATTGGCCATTAAATCATGGTTTTGAAATGGTTTACATATTTAATCATTGATTTTGATCCTTTAATTGCATTTATTTGGCTGGGATTACCTAGTTTTTCATTGTTTTTTCATACAGGAAGGTGTATTTTTTACTTAAATTTTAATTGCTCAACCCCTTAAATTAGATTATGCTACTAAAAATATTTATCAACCTTTGTTAGATAGATTCTATGCATAAATTGATATATCATTACCATTACAACCAAAATGTTGATTGAAAATGGTTATTACAGATTTTTTACATGATGTTTTTTTGAAAAACATTTATATTAACACAATAAATGATTTATAATTGGTCATTCCAAAAAGGATTGTGGAAATAAATTTATTAATTAATAACCTATTACACATTATAATTCAATTTGGGTCAAATAATGAGAGCATAAGGGCATGCAGGTTGTTCCCTCTAATTTTCTTAGAGTTTTAGTGGTTAGGGATACTAATCAAAATATAGATGAACCCTCTAAATGTCTTCTCTCACATATTTTATGCTATGGATTTATGGAAATTGTTTATATTGTTCATTCCATAATTGTTGATAAATTCAATAGATAAATGACTAAAAAATCTGATGTTGAAATCAGAATTGCTGCACAACTATCATAAAGAGGAGGATATTTTTTTTACTCAGACTCCAGTAAATCATTAAAATATAATTATGTGAAAACTTGTAAAATTGAGGATGAATATTTTTAGTTGATTGTTAGAAATGTTAAGAAATTAATGGTTGATTTAGATGTTTTCATTACTCAAAATCCAAATAATAGTTGAAAATGTAGAGATTATTATAACATCAGAAGATCAATTGTGACTAGATCCTTAGAGATCCCTAGGATAAAAAATATTTAAATTTCTAGAAAACTTATACCTGATCAGTTTCTTGTTTCTCTAAGGGGTATAAATTGTGATGAAAAATCTGATCCCATTCTAAGGGAATCATATTAGATCGAGGATTATTTAGTGGAAAAATTTGATTCATAGATAAATGAGAAAGAGACAACTATTTATCATAGATAAAATGCTGATGAAATTACTATATAGAGTTATGTTAAAATCAGAAAGAGATTTTTTGTTAATCTGATCGAAGATTGTAAACAAAATAGTAGTTTTATTTTCAAGTACATTCAATTGGAACAATTCTTTTTTTACTTCATAATTTTGGAATATATATTCCGTTTTTTTGTTTTCTTATAGTTTTTCTATATTATCTAGCTTTTTTTATTATATTCTTTTCTATGTGTTTAGATTGGGCTGTTTCTTGTTTGGTTTTTTAGAAACTATAGTTCCTTGTGGTTTTTTGACGGATGACTTGTGGTTGTCAGTTTTTTTGACATTTTTTTATCATAGGGATCCATATTTGAAAAATAAGTTATTAGGATTTTTAATATACGGATGTTTGATTACAATGAATTAAATTTCCTTAGACTACTTCTTGAGTTTTCATTCTAGTTACTAATCACTAAGTAGATAGTTGTGTCATTGGAAATTTTGAGGTTGCATCCATTCATTCAGGTGATATTTATTAGAACTACAATAAAAGTTGATTGTTTAAAAATATTAAACTCATAATGATATATTGAACATCATGGATGAATCTTACACCTCCTAGAGATTTTTTGATTTCTTTGATGAAAAAATATATTTGAAAAACCATGTCATCACTAGACTCATACGAGTTCTCTAATGCCGCCAACAATATGTACTGATGGTGGAAATACTAACTGTATATCATTTTTATTGAATTATTTAAACCTTAAATTTTTTGTGACAGTCCCTAGTCCAAATCCAATTTTTTTTCTCTCAATGCATATTATGATAATTTTAATTCCATTTTACTTCTTGTGATGGAATTCATAGATTTAAGATGATTTTTAGATATGTACCTTCACGTGTTGAGGGATGGACACTAATGAATACGGTACACTCCTTTTCATTTACATAATGTTTTATATGTTTATTATTTTCATTACCACATTAAATTTCATGATGGTGTATTCCCACTACACATTGTCTATTCCTTGTAACTCATAATTTATTTAATAATTTTTTCATAGATCTGGGTTGGGTGAAAAAATCATGTCTCACATTGATTAAAAAAAAGGTTTTGTGGTTATCCCTAAATTAAAATATCTATTTTGATACTACAAGTGGATCCAGGCTTGAGTAATGTTATATGGGGTGATAATAACCCAAAAATATAGATTGGGTATTAACTCAATCGTTACAAGTTGCATAAAAAAGAGGCTTAAAAGAACACCTGGTCAAACACTACAATGAGATATTCGTTAGATGATTCACATTATCTTTAATTGTTAATTATATACCATTAATAATATTAAAATTTGGTTTATAGAATATTAGGAAAATCCGTGATAATATAAGAATTTTATTACAATTTTGGTAGAGTATATATTTTATGGTTGCTCAAGGAATGAAATAATAGCATCAATACTATAAGTGAATGTGGGCTCTATAACAACTACACTGAGGGGTAACAACCCTGAAAATGTTATATTGATAATTAACTCAATCATAACCTAGTGTGCGATAAATATTAATAATTAAACCCCTTGTTTTGACACTCCTGATAGGTCTTCTCCATATGATTCAAAATCTCAATATAAATTATTGAACATATAATTATATCCTTATACTGTGAAATAACATGACATAATTAATTCATGGTAAACCCCACATGATTATTACTCATTGTGAATATTTTTTACACTAATCATATAGAAAATCAGGTCTTCTTGGGTCTAATATTGGTAAAAACTCATTCAAACCGATCAATGAGCTTCATATAATACACAACCAACTACAAAATTTAGGACAAATAATTTTGTTTCCCAAAGATAAAATCAGGAAAGAATTCATTTTCAGTTAAATATATTACCTCGGTAGGTCATCTAGTCTGTTAAATATATCAATTTGTAATTTTGGGATAGGCTATGGCATCGATAATATCCATTGGATAATGAGGAGTACTAGTTACAAGAAAAAAATTATTTAAGAAATAGTATCATAATGTTTTTTTGGGGTTAAATGTATAAGTTCCTAGTGTCTATCAATAGAGTTCTATTTCAAAATTACATAAGCCTATAAGAGTGGTTAAGGATCATATATTATAAGAATATGATACTCTTCCCTATAATTTAGAAGAAGATTACTAAACGAATCACCTAGATATGCTACATGTTTTTTTGACCACGAGGATGTTCCTAAATATGGGATAGATAGAGACAACATGGATGATGATGATGGAACATCAAAAGATATGGCAGAATTTTCTAGAAATTACGTTTTTATAGTTCAGATTCCACACAAAAAAAATCATTCACCACTCTTCATATCTTTCTCAAAATCTGTGCAACATTTTCTTAAATTCAAATGGAATATCATCGTATAAATAACTAAGTTTCTTGTATTTTTAGATGATTTATTTTGTCAAATAGAAAAAAAATTTATGTTAGAAGATATTTTACAATGAAAATATTCTATAAAAATTTACTAAAATGATTTAATATTTAGAGGCACTATAGATATTTAGTTAAAGAGTCAAACTGAATAAAATAAATTACTATTTATGATAAATATGGTGATGATTGTAGATTTAACATTAGGGAGGTTCCTGAAATTTTTAATAAAGGGTGTAGATTTTATAAGATTAGGGAATATCAAAGTACTATGCATCCCAAACTGATAGTTATTCTCAGCCTCCCTATCTATGGTGTTGTATATAGGGGAACCAACTATGGAGACTGGATTGATCGTGTAAAATGATTGATTTATTTGAAATTATGGGGGATGATAATTCTATAAATTAATGTTCTAGTCCTATGATTTGGTTATCCGTGCACTTGAACAATTTACCCATTGATGTTTTGAAGCATATTGTCATAAACTAAATTCACACATATTTATTATGGATTATTGGAGTGATATTATACACTGATCACTCTTTTATGAGTCCACATGATGTATTTGGGGATACATGTTCAATTAGATTATACTGGGAGATAGAGTTTGGAATCTGTGTGCTTAGAATACACATAAAAATCATTATCTATATCATGCGGAACAGATCAAAGTCATCTAGGGGGATGTGTCATCCACATTCAAATGTTGGAATCAAAGTGAATCCATATTCTAGACTCTATTGTTACTGGTTTGAATCTATATATGGATGTTTTTTGTGGTTATATATGCAGAAAATCTTACAATCACTCACATTTATGGTTTTATTAGTTTAATATGAGTTATTATAATTAATTTCTTCTTATTTTTCATTTTCTCCACTATATGATATAGGTGGTGTCAGACACACTAGCTTTTCAAGACACTGAGAAAAAATATGGGTGAATTCCATATCATATTAAATAATACATTATCCAATAATGTAAGTTTATATATTAATATATTGACTAATAAATTTCATAATATTATTTATTTTTTAAATTCATATCAAACAATATTAATAAATGTCACATGTCATTTCAGAGTTCATGGATGGTATACTATACATGACTAGACCAACTTCCCATATACCTCACTGTTAGGATTCACGATGCCATAATTATATTTCCTAGAATTTACTTTTTTATCATTGAGTGGAACCACCTCAATATATTCATTGATAGTTTAGATTTATTAATGGTATTCCATTTCCACCTAGATTTCTAGAAGTGCTTCATTTCGCTAAAGTTGATGGGAAGGCAGGATGTCAACTAGTATTAAATCATGCATAGTATCTCAACATCTAGGAAGGATGTTCATCATTTCATATCAAGGGAATGCATAAGATGTGATTCCATCAATCACAACAACTTGATTTTGAACCGTGGCATAAACAAATGTTTATAGTGTTTCTTACACAACATTGAAGGTGGATTCTGGATCTGGTAAGTCAATAACATCTATTTTTCTTATTTATTATTAATTTTTTAAATTCAATTTGTATATCTGAATGGAATACTCAACTATATCATATTATTCACATGTCTGATCTAGAGAAGGGGGATGATATTTGGTAGGGAGCATACCATATTGTAATACAGAAGATGCTTTCAAGGTATCGTTTACTAAATGATAGAATCTTTGATCATCCACCATAGAAATATGGTGTTCCTACCCATGGAGAGGAGATTCCTCTTTTGAAACCTTATCCAACATCTGTTGATGATGAGGAGCCACAACGGTGATGACATAGACCATGTCATGATTCACATGAGGCCTCACTCATTCCATAGGTAGTGGTCACACCTCTAGTATACATTCCTCCTCCAATTGTGGATGTTAACTAGTAAGAATGAGACCCATATCACAATAAGAAAAATGTTTATTTTTTACGGGCTGGGCTCCTATTAAAAATAGACCAATTTATTGGCCAATTTTTGTGTACCACCATTTCACATAAAAAATAAATATTTATTTTTAGATATTTGAAAAAAGTATTTATTTCTCATCGTAATTACTTTTGTGTGAATGCACACCATACAATGGTAACTCCATTTTATACTATAATCATATTCCCATCATAAGAAATATATTTCTCAAGTATCATTGATGATAAAAATCATCCCATGTTTTTTATATCATCACCTCTAATTTTTATGGGTTCCATCACAAATGGTTTTTATACCATCATCACAAATTATGATGAGACATGTCATAAATAATACGTCGATAATAAAATATTTGTAATGGAATCCATTGAAAATAATTTTATATCATCACCATACTTATTTATGGTTGGATCCATTTACAATGTGTTCCATTAGAAACAATACTGTTGTTAATAATCTACACTATATATAAAGTAAATATAGAATTATTCCAGCATAAATATACCATAATTTCTCTTTTCATTTATTGGGTTTCTATCAATAGAAATATATATTTTTCCATGGATCTAATGCTTTCAGTATCAATTCACAATTTTAATTATAGGAAGACCTCAATTTAGAGATATTTATATCATTCTTTTTAATTGTTATTTGATTTAATTTATTTGATATTAGAAATTATTATCAGTAATTATAAATATTAATTTTTAATTTCCATTAGTTAGTTATTATTTGTATTAATTGTAATAATTGATTAATGATTAGTAATGATTTCTATAATTAGAAAATAAATATGGAAAATTTTCCACAAAGCAGCCTGGATACCCGAGTAACCCGATAACCAAGCTGGCCCTGACATAGCCCGAAGGGTGTTCGTGGTCCCCATGGGTCGGCGTCTAACACCTAACATTCTACAACATGCAAGTGTGAACGATTTTTCCACAAATAAAGTCGAAGAGAAGAAAAAAGGAAGTATGAAAAACAAAAAACAAAACTTCATAGGGAGTAACGTACTAGAAGGAAACAAGGCATAAACCATCCCAAATAACTACAAACCAAGTACCAAAATAGAGAAAAACAGCCCAAGTCGCTAAGGGAAAAAGTCACCATGTCCAAATTTTAACAGCTAGATCCACCTCCAAGTGATCATTTCCCATTGCTTGAACCTGGAAGATGATAAACTATAAACACATGAAGAAAGAAGTAGGGTGTGAGCCAAATCCTAGTAGGATGCCACTAAATATTTCAATATAGATTCAAAAAATAGATTATCCAAAGTAATGATTATCAATTTTTAAAATATATAGCTTTGACAATTCATAATCATATTTAACAAATCATGGTATAGATTTTCATAATTATGGAAAATACATTCAATGCACAGCATTAACATTACAATGATAGAATATTTATAAAAAAATGGCTTATGTAATGAATTTATACAAAACAATTTATATAAATTCAGTAGGTATGTTAAGCAGTTCAAACAAACATAAGTATACATTTATATCTCAAATATAAAAAGACAAGTGAGAAACATGGTCATCTTCCAAAATCTATGATAGTATTAATCAACTATAGGATTCCACACTCTCTATGTTAGCACTATAAAATGTGTATACACACATCCCTATGACACTGTCCAAAAGAGAATCATCACAAACCTGTCGGGGATGTGACCCACTACATGCATTTTTTAGAACATTTAAATAGCTTAGAGTGTATCCAAATAATTAAATAACTACATAAGGATTTCATGATCTCCTACATGATGGGAAAACTATTTTAAGACTGATTAAAATATGATCAATCCCATTCTTACATTTTGAGAATTCAAATTTCTTTACATTTAAAACCAAACTCTGTTTTATTAAAAAACAAGCCTTTTTCAGCAGATAAAACCACTGGGTATCTATCAAAAAACAATTTAATCCATTCACTAGATTAAAATTTATTCAAAAATAATTACACCATTTTCACCACTTTTTCCCAATTAAATTCGACAATTGAATTGAAAAAATTTCAATAAAATGCGTAATTTAAATTCAAAAATTTATGTCAGACAATTTCTATAAACCCACCCCAATTAAATGGAATTGGGGGTTTCCAAATTTCCATGACAAAACCATTTCAAATATTCCAATTCATTGGAATTTGGTTTTTTATCAAATTAATTAAAATAAATATTATGTAATTGAATTTAGTTTAGTAATTGAAATAAATGAAGAAAGACCATGGTAATAAATATGGTATGTTGTGACAGAACCACCATCCACAAGGTTTCTGATGTGAGTAGAAATAACAATCCACCCAGTGAGGTTTAATAAAACTCCTCATAACATTTTTATCATATGCATCGACACACCAATTCTCAATTTTCATCAAATGTTCTTAAATCCAAAACATCTATTTTATTTCACACGTAAAATATTTCATGTGGCTACATTTTCTCTCTCTTAGATAATCTCTGGATTATCATTTTATGTTAACACCTACAATCTTATGAAATATACATAAGAATAATTATAAACCACATTTGATAATTATATCCCTCTATTTTATTTCTCATAGATATAAAATATTACATGCGATTTCATTTTCTCTCTCCTGGATAATCTCTGGACTATTGTTTAAAATTATCAAATTCAATGATAATTTATCTCATTAGGATAAGTTTCAAAATACATATATTTTAACACATGTGATGATATTTATCTTTCATGGAAAATTTTCAGTTTATTATTAGATCAATGCATGCACTCACAATTATCCATTAGAATAATAATCTTTGATAAACTTATAATTATCATTTTAATAATATTAATAATTAACCATTTATAATATCGAAATTATCTTTGTAAAATTATATTAATTATATTTTGATAATATATTTAAAAATTATATTTGATCTTTCCTTACAATTTATCATTGATAATTCATTACAATTATTATTCGATAATTCTTAATAATTATCTTTAGATATATTTACAATATTTATCTTTTGAAATATTACATATGATAATCTGATAAAAAACATTTGATAATTTTTTTTAAAAAAATTTCATTTTAGAATGTCGTGGGATTACAATTGATAATTTTATAATATTATCATTTTCAAATTATGATAATCATCCTTTGATAAAACCGAAAATTAATCTCTAATAATTTTGAAAATCTTGTAACATGATAATTACCTTATAGTTATCTATTTATAATTTTTATAATTATATTCTAACATTTTATTGAAGAAAAATCATCCACTGAATTATCTTATATATATATATATATATATATATATATCATCTGATAACCTCAATCGTGTAAATGTTCATTGGTAATTTTTAAAAATTATTGTTTTAAAAAATCAACAAATTATCACTCAAATATTTCATATAATTATCTTTGATGATTTCATGAAATTATCATTTTGATAATTCACACAATTATCATTTTAATAAAAAAATATAAAAATTATCTTTTCATAATTATGCATAATTATCTTTCAAAAATTCCATGTTATTATCCTCTGATAATTTCATAAATTACTCCTAAATTACATATGTTCTATCGATTTATTTGATTTATTTTTTCATTTTTTATTGGATTAATAAAAATTATAAAATAATTTAAAATAATAAAAAAACCGGACACACATGTGAATAGCGCCCGACAGGGACAAAGGGGATATGGGTCGCGCCTCTAACAGATAAAAGAAATCAACTCTGTTTGTTAGAGGACTCCCAATCGGGTGCAGGGAAGTTTTTATGGGAACCCAAACTCAATATAATATTCTTAATATAAGGAAGAAAGGTTTAGCTATATGGAACCCCAAAAAATGATGGAAAATAAACCCCCAAATGAAACACCCTATTAAATCCTTTATTCAACCAAAAATTAATGATAGAGACTTTAATTTACCCTCACTATTGAATTATATTATAAATAGATTGAAATAGTTAATAAACTATAGCTTTTGGATTTCTATTACAGTTTACAATGGTTGAAACGTGTTGAGAGGATGACCAAAATAATATAGAATGAAATCCATAATTAAATTTAGATATAATTATTAAATAAAATACATTATTTAATATAAAAAAATAAATAACTTCGAACATCTATTGGACATAAACTTTATATGTTGTCTAGGGTAAATACCCCATTTTGGACCCAACAGTGGTCACATATTTTTTATATGACAGACCGTTAAAGATGTATTAAAGATTTTTTAATTAAAAATTGGAATAAATAAATAATTAAAATAAAAAGGGTTATTTTAACAAGGGAGTCATCCAAACACCCTATTCATACAAATGTTATACCATATCTAGGGTAAACCCCTCATTTCAGACCCATCACCAGTCACATATTTCCCATACAATTCACCATTTAAGTGATATTTAATTATTTATCAATAAATAATATATTAAATATTTTTTAATTAATTTATCTCACAAGTGAGAAAACCAAATGTCTGATGCCTTCGAATGTTATAACTCTATTAGGATTGAAATTAAATTTCAGACATAACAGTGGTCTCAAATTTATCATACTATGCACTGTTTTGGAGTTATTCAATTATTTTGAACAAAAAGTGCACGTTTAATATAATATAATTAATATTTTTATCCAGACTTTGTTGAGGCTTTGCGGGACTTGGAACATGACAATAACTTAGTGTCAAACTCTGAAAATATTTAATTGATCATTCTATGATGTTAACTATAATTTAAGGATTTTAACACATTTATTGAAATTTTGTAGATAAATCATCTTTTTAACTTAAGATATTAATAATTTAACACAAGAGGATTAAGAATACCTGAAAATAGTAACGGGATATTACACATTTAGTAATACATAATAATTTCTACTAAAAGATAACGATAATTATAAATAATTGTTACCTGCCCATGCATTCGCACAATGATATGGATCAATTATTATTTTTAATAAAATAATACTATTTTTCGAAGTTAATAATGAAAATTTATATTGAATTTACTGAAATGAAAAATCAGTGGCATATAATATTGAAATATAAGTGGAGAAAATATTGATAAATCATCAAAATATTAGAAAATAGAATGGATAAATTTAAGGGATTTGAGTTTTATTTTTTTTATTTTTTTAAAGGATGGAGATCTCAATTACAAGAATGTAATACATTTTATAGAACATTATAAAACATGATTTTTTATATTGAAATACGAAGTGATAACATAAAATAGAGGACATTGGTTTTGATAATAAATATGATAAAATATCAAATGAAAAAATTTAATATATAATAATAAATAGTTTCTCAATATTGCATCCAAAATTTTGATGTTTATATTTGTAGAAGTGTATCAGTAATTGACTGTCACTTGAAGTAATAGAATGAGCGAATCACAGTATGAACTTCATATTCAAAATATTGCTACATGTTTATTTTCTGATACAATAATTTTTAAAAATAATATTAAATATTAATGAATATTTGAATTTCATATTTTAATGTTTGAATGACCAATAAGAGAAATGAATAAATATTAATAAATATTGAAATCTTAAAATTGACATTTTTCCTCACACATAAAAGATATTTCAGTATCATGAAAAGTTTTGGTGAAGAAACATTCTCAAATAACTATCAGGTACACATTATACATACACTATTAAGGATGGTGTTACTGAATTTTTCTTTTAGAATGAATGCTCAATATTTGATAGATTGTGTGCTTTTGAGAAATAGAGTTGTTGAATACTGCAACATTCAGTCAAATCCAAAGGTGGATCAGTATGATTTGTTTATTTTAAAAATGGTTCACAAAAATGTGTGGAGTGAGACACATAAAAAATGATAGGCAAGTGTTGATGTCTGATGCTTACCAGTTGAAAGAAAGTGACATATTAAATTGAACTTTTAAACATTTTTTAGAACAGACATAACACATAATCATGGAAAGGAAAACATGGAATAATTCATATCAGACATAACTAATCACAATAAAAATAAGTAAATTATTGAGTGACAGTCTCCAAATAATAATCATGAAAAAAATTCAAGTTATTCTATATATTTATCTTCATTGAATGTAGTATAAACACAACTTATGGAGTTAATGTATTGAAATAATAATTAGGACAAAAATTCACCGTAACATTCTTATGGTGCAAGTTTTATCTTGCAATATGAACTCTTATCTTCTTTATAAGAGAATGATCTTGTTGTGGTGTGATTTTTCATCCACAATGGATGTATCCCTACATAAACAACATTACTAAATTATATCATGTATTGTTTGGGAGTGTTGTATAATCCTTTCGGTAGGTAAATAAAAAATATAGAATTGTGGATGAAAAATAATTATACTCACCAACAAAAGTATTAGTAAAAAATTATTTGTTAGAAGGGGAATGAAAATGGAATTACATTGAATTAACATGAATGAAAATATAAAATTGTATGTGTTGTGCTTACTATGGTGAGGAGGTAAGGGATGAATCGGTAAGAATATTATTATCACTCTCCAAGGATATCAAAATTAACGATCAAATAATTAGTTTCATTAATATATGGGATATATAACCAACATTTTTTTCACCAGAGTACATTGACATCATACTTAAAAAATGGAACAATATGTTAGACCATGGAATCTGGTCTTTGTTTTCGCTTTCTTGATCCTATTGATATAGTTGACAAAGTAGTACATTATCGAGGAACTATCAAGTAATTAAATGTTAAATTTCACTAATATATGATAGTTTGAAATGATGTATGAAATAAGATTTATTTTATTGTTAAATTTATAATGAATTAACCATTGATAGATAATGATGATAATGGAAGGCATGTTTCTTTATGAGTACAACCATGTGTTGAAAGTGGTTCACTTATCAGAGTAGAATACAACTCAGTATATGTCATAGAAAATTTCCTATTAGATGTTGAGATCTATATTGTGCTAATATAGTAAATATATGTACTGAAATAAAGATATAGTTAATGTTAAAATGTAAAGACAAGTCATAACTCACAACCTTTTTTCCATTCCTTCATTATTAGTCTCCTATGGAACCTTCCAACATTGGATGTTGACAGAGATTGCATTGTTGTATTGCTTTTTTTCTTATTAAATCATCAAGGTGTTCATGAAAACCACACTATGAATAATTTTGATAATAGTGGATGTAATATATATTGGAAGGGAAAATAGAAATTTGACTAAACATGTAATTCAACACATTTATAAAATTAGTAATGACCAGTACAATAAATATATATGTTAACAATAAATCACTACTTTAAAATACCAATATTTGGAGGCATTTAGTAAAAAAAATTTGTATTTAGATTTATGCATTTATTGATCTAAAATTTTATGTGTAAAGTTAAGAACATATAAAAATAATATTGATATGAAACACATTACAAACATAAGTACTATAAGTTGGATAATAAAAATTAAATAAAAAATAAAAAATACAAATAAAGTAACAAAAAATAACTTCTTCAAAATACTTTTGATGTTGAATGGAAGAATAAATTACTGTAGACATATATAAATTTTTTTTGGGATATATATATATATAAATTCATAAAATTAAAAGTATAGACAAGTATAGGGGAAAATTTACATTATACGGAACAACCCATCATAGTTTATTCAAAGGAATATAAGCGTATAATGTTGATGGAAAATAGATGTTCGAGGTAAGCTGAAGATATTCTTGTAAATTTTGTATAGAAAACAACACAACTTCCAAATGATGAGTTATCAGAAATAGATGGCTACTATTGACATAAGAGTTGGTTGACTGTGAATATATTACTAAATGGGTTTCAAGGCATGACATATACAACATTGAAAATTCAGTGGTTACCATAGGAATACTTAGTGGATAATAAAAACAATGTTTTTGTTCATACAAGAATAATTTTTTGGAGAAAAACATAAAAAAATTTGGGGAAATATCTAAAAAATTATAAAAATTAATAGTTTACAAAAATATATAAGAAAAAATTATTGTATGCGGGACGACCCATCACAATTTCTTCAAAGGAATAGAATCATATTATAATAACAGATAGTGGTTAACCTAAAGAGATTCTACGAAATATTTTAGAGTGACCAACACATTGATTAAAAGTAGATCTAGTATAAAGTTATGGCTAGTACAGATGCAGGAGTAGGTTGAATGTGAATAAACTATTAAACAGGTTATTGGGTGTAGAAGATACAATATTAAAATTTCAGTGGGTACCGTAGGAAGACCCTTTGAAAATTTAGAGTCATAGGGGGTTTAGTGTAATTGAATGAAATTTGTTTGAAATGGAGTAAGGTTTCAGTCAAAGGATTTAGTAGGAGAACTACACCGACATTTCTATATGGGAACAGTAAGACGATAAGAGGGAAATTTTTAGGAGAAACCGATGCTAAAGATGATTGAAATCTAGAGCATAATGGCATAGGTGTAATGTGGGAACTGTATGAAGAGTGGAGGAGTATCACGACAGGGAACCCAAGGAACTAAAGTGGAGGAGGATGAAAACATTGAGCATGAAAAAAAAATTGTTTTACAAGAACTGTAGGTAGATTGGAGGAGTATCACAACCAGAAACCTAGGAGTTACCAAGAAAAAGGACAAGTACAGGTGGTTATGGAGTGAGAAAAATGAATATATAGAATGTCAGGGAGGGGTGTGGACTACTGAAGTGGTTACACTTGCACTTAGAATCCCCCAACTTTAGTATATATAACAAAATATAGGTATTTAGTAAAAATTATTAGTAATTAGTAAAAACTCGTGGTAATGATTAAAAATTTATGTTATTTTCTAAACAGTAGTGATAATTAGAAAAAATGTGTAGTAATCAGAAAATGAGCGGTATTTAGAAGAAAATTATCTGTAATTAGAAATAAAATTGTTATAATTTGAAAATGTTTAAGATAATTAGAGAAAATAGTTGTAATTTGAAAAACAATTGTGGTATAAAGGAAGAAATAGAAGTAATTAGTAAAAATAGCGGTATTTAGTAAAAATTTATTCTGTTTCAAAATAAACTATCAGTAATTAGCAAAAATTAGTAGTAATTAGAAAATATTAGTCATAATTAGAAAAAAAATAAAGGTAATTAGAATTTTTTTATTAATTAGAAAATCATTGCAGTAATCAGAAAAAATATTCTAATCATTAAAAATTTATTGTAATTAAAATATTAGAAATAATAATAAAAAAATTATAGTAATCAGACATAATAGTGGTAATTAATAAAAAATAATATTAATTTGTTTGGAATAGTGGTAATTAGTATAAAATAACTATAATTAAAGAAAATATAATTAATTAAAATAAATGTGTAGTAATAAGAAAAAACATGTGTAAATTAATAATAAATAGCATTACATTGAAAAAAAGAAGTAATCATAAAATAACTAATTAGAAAAAATTTACCTATTTTTAAAAAATATTAGTAACTTTTAAATAATAATAATAAATTTAGAAAAAAGTGATTATTAGAAATAATTGTGATAATTAGATAAAAATAACTATAATGAGAAAAAATAAGCAAAATTAGAAAACATTCAAAGTGATTATAAAAAACTACAGTTAATTTGAAAAAATAACAACAATTAGGGAAAAATATAGATAACTTGTGAAAAAATAAAAACAATTAGTGAAATGTGGAAGAAATTAGTAAACAATAGTGGTAATTTGGATAATGTAGTGATAATTTGTAAAAGGTAGTTTAAATTAGAAATATATTGTTGTGATTTGTTAAAAAATAAAGGTAATCAAAAAAATTTTGTGGTAATTAGGAAACAATTGTGGTAATTTGAGAAAAATAGTGGTAATTAGTAAAAAATAGATACAATTATTAAATGATATTTGAAATCATAAAGAAAAGTGGTAATTATAAATAATAAAACTAATTAAAAAATTAGTTCTAATAAAAATTTCTACAATTATTAAAAAATAAGGGTAACTAGTTAAAATTAGATGAATTTAAAAAATATTTTGGGCACTTCAAAAAACTGTTATATTTAGTAAAAAAAATTGGTTATAATTTCCAATAACAAATATGTAATATTTTTACTCACTATTATTTATTTAGTTTTTTTAATTTCTAATATTTAGTTTTATATATATCTAATTATAATTATTAGGTAATATTTATATGTAATTTGTAATTTTTTGATTTTTTGTTTTTTTGGATCTTATCTTCCTTATATTAAATTAATCATATGAATATTTTGTTATTATCTATTTTTTGAAATATATGGAATGAGGAATTGGGTAATAATTTTTTTATAAGATCATTATTGGATAAATTATCACATGAATCCAAATGGTTCTAGTTTAAATCCTATATATATTATGGGTGTTGTATCTTTTTTTCATTTACATTATCAAAATAATATTAGTTTCTGAGGAATAATTATATATCCAAGTAAGAAATGAGATCTGAGGAGATTTGAATAAGTTAAAAGTGTTAGATTTCATCTATTTTTTTGAAGGATAATGTTTTTTGGTATCAATATCGTGAATATAGTTATAGATAAGATACTAGTAATTTGTATCTAGACACAACACAGTTTAAAATTTCAATACATCAGGTTGTTGTTCTATATATTCAACAAATAGAATCTTTGAATGATGATTATACTGTATAGTTAGAACCATATTGAATTTATGTGTTTCTAGAGTCTATTAATGGAATGTATAATATCTGGTTTGATCAGATATTTTCTTTTGTTAAATAATGACTACCTAAAGTAAATGTGTTGCCTACAAATTTCGATTATAGAAAGACACTATTATGTAATTTGGGTCTTAGATATCTTAATATTCTTATATTATCATTTGATTACATCCTATATTATGGTGAAAATGGTTCATTAGTTAGTTATCCTACACGTATAAAGTCATGGTTAATAGAAGAAGAACACAATAATTATGGATTGGTTTTCATTAAAAAGATGTTGTACTTCCCATTTAAACCCATATTGCAGCATTTATTTATTTGTCCAGACATAGTGTCATTCATTTCCTTACATAGATTCAATATTTCAACTGGTAAAAGCATTAATCATCATTGTGTTAGTGATTCATGGAATCATTTTAATAAGGTTTATATGTATTTTGATTGAGTGTGATTGGGTCTTTCTATTAATTGATTTTTTCTATTTGGATCTTTTGGTAGTAAATATTCTGACCGGAACATATTTATAACTCTATATAACTAACCTCATTTTATTTTGAGCAATGAACCACAATAAATTATAAAATTGCTAATTTTTTTGTACATCCAAAAAATAATATTGATGTTTATTTTAGAACATTTATTGATGATTTAAATTTGTAATGCAGTAAAGATTTCAGTACATATGACGTTGTTCCGAAATAGAATTTCCTAATTAAGGTTGCATTTATGTAGAAATTTAACGACTTCCCAACAAATTTAATATTATATTCTTGGTTTATACTTGTTCTGAAATCATTTTTGTACTATGTAAGGAACGGAAAATCCTTTATGCTAACACCTTGTTTTTTTACATTCATTATAGATGTATTCATATTAGACATCATTTAATGAAGGAACACAAATAATTTATGAAATCATACAATTGAATGAGACTTTCATCTATCAATCATCTCAATTATTGATTTATAATATATTGACTCTTCATTACCTCCCTTTACCCTTGGAATGACTATAAACTAAAACAAACAGATGAATTTAGGATACATCACAAATGGTTAAACAGATTATTTTTTGGGATATGCTATATTGGTCATATTTGTTTGTCCATAAAATGTTGGATTTAATATATATTAATAAGAACTATTTTGATAATATATTGAATACTATTTTCACAGACTTGGTAATATTGTAGATAATTTAAAGGCATGATTAGACATTCCCAAAATTTATAGGCATCCATAATATCATTAATTTGAAAATGAAAGTTCATAATTGTTAACGAATTCAAAAGTGTCTTATAATGATTCTAAAGATAATCATTGGTTATTTTTATAGTGTATTCTGGATTTCTGGTTAATAGATGGTTATGTTTTTTATTTGCATAGATGTGTCAGAAATCGTCATTTGACCATATTAAAAATTCATTATTTTCATGTTATAATGGAATCATTTCTTCCTATTATATTTATAAGTATTTTGAATTATATGTTTTAGGATTGAAATATATAAATATCATATATTTTTATGATTTTTGTTTTTGGAGACAACATATTTTAATTCATAGAGTATGATACATGATGTTTTGGTTTTAATTTAATTTAAACTGAAAAAAATTATGACGTATTTCTTTGATTCAATGGAATATTTGATATTACATTTTTGACATGAAAAAAAACACAGAGGACCGGTATAGTTATGATGGTTGTACCCATATGATAGATGCATTTATAAATTTATGAAAAATATATGTCCCAAAGAATTAGTTTAAGGGTCAATTGCATAACCTTATTTTCAAGAAGATTTTTTTAAAATTTCTAAATTTTTTCAACCAGAAAATCCTTGAAAACAGAACTGAATGGGTTGTAATTAGTGGAATATAGATGATGTACTGAACAATAAATTACCAGCTTTTAAACTTCCTGAACAGGGCTTTGGAGTTGTTCAATAGTGATGAATTTTAGATTATGAACATCACAGGGCCCCTACATATTGAAGAAATGAGATGTTTTTTACACTAAGTTCAATGTTCACCTATTTTTTATATTTTTTATGGTAAATTATTTTATTTTACTTTTAGATTATATGATTGTCATTTAAATTAATAGTTTCAAAAAATTATACGAGCTACTCTTGATGAATGCAAAAAATATACTTTTTCATACTAGTTTCAGAGACTGTTAAGGTAATTTTTTTATGGATTAACATATGAAATCTATTTATTATTTCTTATATTGTTAGTTTTTTCTTTTTTTTTTGTGTTTCACAAAATATTGACAAAATTGATAATTTTTTGTGTGTATTGGGTAACACATATTCCAAAATCGTTAAATCTTTTAATTCATATGAGGGGAATGGATTTTTTTTCATACAATATAATAGGGTGATTCAAAAAAAAATTAATAGTGGTGTTTTCTTGAGAGGATCACATCATTGAAAAAGTAATATTGAATTTAATGGATTGATAGATGAAATAATTAAGTTTTGATATCTAGCAGAGTATTTTGTAATAATATTTATATAAAATTTATTTTATACCAATAGAGGATAACATGTTTATCAGTTACATGGAATCATTAACATTAAATATAAGAAATTATTTCTATGAAAAATCATCTATGATGTCTCATCAAGGATATAATATTTATTATGAAAATCATTATACTCATTTAAGTGATTTAATTGATTCGTGGAGCATTATAAAAATTAAATCTATTCAAAAATAGATTACACAAAGTTAAAGTGGTTCTGTTGATGTGAAAAGAATTGAATTTTCATAGAAAAAACTCCAAATACATCTTTTCCTCCAATAAAACCAAATATTTGCGATGAAACACCATTGTAATGGATATATGGTGATGATGTGTAAAATTATTTTGAAAAAGTAATATTTTATTAATTTAGTTCCCCTAGGGGAAATTACGTTACTAAGGAGGAAGATTATTTTTTTACACTATAAAATATGATGATGATGGTGAAGATGAATAATGGCACAATTAATTGTCATTTATTGTCATAATTAATATATAATACCCATTTTAAATTATTTAAAAAAACATTTGTTTCACTTTTTAGATTGTTGGAGATGATTATGATGACATATTTTTTATTCTTGAAGTGGTAATTATATTTTATGATTAGCATTATGCTTCATCATCAACCTGAAGGTTTCTTTCGGTTCATTATTGACATGCTGGGGTCATGGTCTAGTGATATTGATAGTTCCTAACCACAGTCCTACATAATTTCTATGTCATAATTTTAATCCATTACCAAAGAGGATTTATTAGATGTGTATTTTAGTTAAATTACAATAATTTATATATATACATACTAACAATTTGATTATTAATATTTTTTCAAATTTTTTACATATATATGTATTTGACAGAGGAGTGTGATTCTATGTTATTATTTTTCTAGACAATGGGTTATGTGTGATCAGATTACCATTGATGTTTTTCGCCTTATGTTTGATCATTGGATCATATGTAAATAAATAATTCTTATTTTGTAATTTACGCAATTTTTAACATGAAATTATAAATTATTTATTGGGTTGATGGTATCCCATTGAAAATAACATGAGTTCCCCTATCTGGGAGACTTGGTAGATCGGTATGAGTGAAAAGTATCATTAGATTTTAGACAATTCTGGGAAGTGATCCATGAGAAAATATGGACATACTATTTTTTCAGTCTTACAGCACCCATCGACTAGATTACATATCATCTAATTTTGGTGATTGAGTATGTTCCTATATGATAAGAGATAGTTTCTAGAGGAGATCATAATTAAGTTGGAATAATTTTTTGAGTAAATTGGTCACACATAGAGAATTTATTCATATATTTAGTTCACATTGATGACATAAGGAAAGTACATTTATTTAATAATTTATATGTACTATAAATGTAAAATATTAATTCTATATTTTTATAGATAGTTATTCATCTCGATGTTATATAGTTTTTTAAGGATGTAAAATAATCATTCCACTAGATAGAATAATAGTGGACAATACTAAAAGACTAAGGTCATTAGAATTTTTTAATTTTTAAAATTAACGAAAAATAATATTTTAATTTCAAATTGCATTAGATGATGTAATTTGAGGTTGTGACTTCTCACACACTAGATGAGATTCAGTCTAAAACATTGTTTCAAGAGACTAATGTGTGATGATTTATTGAGGTATCATGAATGATGGAGACTCGTTAATATATTTATAAAGTCTGAGTTATTGGTATCAGTTCTTGATTGATGCCTACTGGTCATTATGGTACCATTTCATAGTCATATTCTTGTTAGAGGGGAGCCCATTTAGTGTAGTCATCATCATATATATATTATGAGGAGAATATGTGAGATCAAAATGAGGTTATAGAGACCCTTATTATGGAGATGGAGGATCGTATTCGACAACAATAGTAGTACTGTGAAAAACGGTGTCGATTAAAGGAGCATAAACAGAACTATATAATGGAGTACATGTGATGACTAACACAAGGTAAATGGATGGATTTCCCTCTACCTGGTCCTTTGGATGGACCACCACATCAATAATGTTTAATATATTTTATTGAAAAACAAACTACTATATGTTTTGAGTGATTATATCATTTGTAAATTTTTCATTAATTCATATGTATACAGTGTTAAATATTTCATTGATTTTTTGATGATTTTAATTTTTTTAATTTTTTTAATTTTTTCATATTTTCATCTTATTTAAAAATAAATTATAAATACACCACAATTTTTTATTTGCGATTAATATTTAATTCCATTGAAAAAAATATTTTGTGATAGATCTTTAATTCCGTCAAAAATAATTACTTATATTATATAACCTAAAACTATTTATGATGGAAGAAAATTCCATCAAAAAACGTTTTATCATTATGATGGACTATCACAAAGGAAAACAATTTGTGGGACCATCTACCACCACAGATAAATAGAGATTGAATATAATCACTATTAAATATTTATGATGGGATCCCATTATTGTTTCCCTCTTGCAAACAACGGAATTTTTAGTCATGTTTATGTTGTCAGTATATCCACAGTTTCCAACAGGTATAACTGATATGATCTCTTATCTTAAGTCATTTACCGTGTGTCAATATTTTTTGATAGTTCTTTAAAAGGCCATATGGTACCACTCTATATGGTAATTCATTCTACTTACATAGTGAGAGATAGATCATGTGTAATTCTGGACATCTTGATGAAACCTCCACCTAATGATTCATCGATAGATCATAAAACAGTTAATGTTCTTACACTAGTGGAAGATCCCATAACTCGTAATATTCCACTGTAGAATAGAGTTTCACTATATCACTATAAGCGTATCATTATCACATCAGATAATGGGAGGGGTTCTCATTTTAAACATTTATTATATTCATTTATTTATATGTTATCAATTGGATTAAAGGATTTAGAACAACAATTTTTTCTATCATGTATATTATTTTCAGCATATTATATTAATGAAATTATTTTTATGTTCATCCATTTTTTATAAGTTTAGTCTATGTGTTAATATTCATTTAGATTGTAATTATATTTTCAACTTTATTGGATTTTGAATTCAACTACTTAAAATAAAGTAATTTTTTTTAAATTTCAAGTCGGTAACATTAAAAGGTTATAGAATATTCACTATAAAAAATTAAATTAAAACATAAAACATATCCTAAATAACTAAAAAAATTTAAAAAAAATCACTAATTTAATAAACCAAAATTATTTTACATGAACAAAAAATTATTTATTAAAAATATAATATTTAAACAATAAAAAATTCTATACACATAAAATATAGTATATCTAGAATCTAAATGAAATTTATAACATTGAAAATTCATATAAAAAATAATTGGAAATATAAAATTGATCAATAAAATTATGAATAAAAATGTTATATATTGAAAAAAAAATATTTTGACCATTAAAATCACATTATATTTACTTTTTTAACGAAATTATTTATATTTGTATTTTTTAATGGTTAGTCAATGTGTAAAATTAAAATAAGTCTATATCCATACATTATAATTTATAATAATTCAAATTCATTTACTTGAGATCTTATTATATTTCATCTAGGTGACATTGAAAGATTATAAATTAAAAAGAATAAACACAGTCTTAATAAAAATACACAAACACACTAAAAATATAAATAATAATTGTAATAAACATAATTTTATAAATTTAATAAAAAATATATTTTTTCTAACAAAAACTCTATATCTTAAAAGGTAACATTTACACTTGAAAAAAATTATTATCCAAATTATTATTACGTATTATATTTATTAATTACTTTATTATGACCCTGTCTATTTTCTTTCATTCCTATTTTCTATTCTTTCACTATTAAGAAATGGTCAGGTGCCTCTACAACTAGTTGGAACTTTTTCATAAAAAATATAATTATTGATATTACTAATAAAGTTGTTTATAATATAATTTTATAATAAATATTTATTAAAATGTTAATATTGAAATTATAATTATTAAAAACAAGCGAATTATTAACTAAATATTATATAATTAATAATAATTTATAATAATCATAATATTAACGATTCATTATAAATATATGTATATAAACTAATAATTTATTTAATTTGTTTTAAATATAAAAATATATATATAAGTAATTAATATATTATTATTATTATTATTATTATTATTGGATAACACATTATGGCCCTTAACGCCTTTAGAGAATGTTTATTGAAAAGACGTTAAGGGGTAAAACACTATTGGCTATGATTAAAAGGAAATGAATCTTATGAGGTCATGAATCATCTTTATGTACTTATCATCAATATAATTTGTAATATGAGGTAGTGCAAACCTTCAACCACGTCATAATATTCTACTTCATGTGTCACTCGATCATCAAGATTCCAAATTCTCTCCTTGGTAACATAATTTGTGTTGTGGAATCCTTGGGCTCCTATATAGGACCCTGAGCTTTACAGTGCCAGATTGATCCTCAAAGTGGTCAATAGTGGTCTCACATTCACATGAATTGATGTTTTCAATCATATAAGCAATTATAGTGTAATTTCATAACATTTCATGCAGAAAATTGACAAGGGTAGAATCAATGTGCCTTATGGAAGTATAATGAGTCATTAATGAACATAAACTATAGCATCAATTGAGGTTCATGGTTGGCATAATGTTGGATATGAGATCCAACATTCATCCATAAAAAAATATCGGTTTATGCTGGGATGAAAAAATAGGGGAAACATGTGACTGGGGAAACCCCAACACATGGAGAGAACTTTTGTGAAGATAATTTTATTTTTAAAATGTAAAATTTAAATGTGGGACTAAGAAGATATGAACCATATTCATGCTTCTCCATTTGGCCAAGAAGTGTGACTGGGGCTCATGCTTCTTGGGCATATCCAAGGAGTTATAAAACTCATCCATATATATATATATACAATATAAATTAATAAGTAATATATATAATTTCTTAAAAATATGTTTTAACATTCTTTATAATTATTAGAAATTTATTAACATGTAATATATTTATTAATTATTAATTTTATTATTTCATATTCATCAATAACATATTATAATGTTATTAAAATAATTCAATGTGTTATTACTGATATATATAGTTTATTATTCTAAAAATTAATATGTATTTGAAAATATATTTTCTAATTCTTAATTATATTATTGTTCTATATAATGGTGTATTGTTAATTATTTGTTTATATATTTTATAAAATAATATTAATAGAATTATTATTTATTATTTTTCTGGAAATATTTTTTGATATAAAATATTTTTTATTTATTGATAAGTAATATATTTATTAATAATCAAATGAATTATTTTTATTAATTAATATTATATTATTATCACATTAATAAATTAATAGTATAAAAACTCATATTTATAATTTTTTATATATAAATATTTGAGAATTTTTTATTGATATTATGATTTATAATCAATAAATAGGTAATGTATTTATTTATTGTCAATTATATTATATATTAATAAATAATAATATGTTCTTATGTTCTTGATATAATTATTAGTATTATAAAAAATATTTTTTTGTTTATAATATATAAAAAATAATTTATAATTGAAATTAAATTTGACTAGTTAGTAATTATATATTTCTTAATATATTATGGTGTTTTATTAAGTAATTATATATATACTTAATAATTTTAATAGGTTTCAAGATAAGGACATAAAAAATAATAATAAATATTTTTAATATTTTTATAATCCAAAATAATAATATTTTTAATATTTAATAATAATGTTAATATTATTATGTAATAATAATAATATATATAATAATACTAAGAAGTATTTATATAAATAACCATTAGTCATTATTATTATTATTTCCAATGTAGTTATTAATATTACTCTTTCTTAATCATTTAGAAATATTTATATCAATTTCTAATTAAATTATTTTTTATGGGAAAAAATATAATATATTATTAGGTTTTTAAAAAATGTAATTGTATTGATATAAAAAACATATAACATGTCTCACTCTAAACTATATAAGTGTCAATGGGTCTCCTTTAAGAAATAATTAGGTGTATATATAATACTATGGATCCTCTCTTTAACAACGCCCAAAAATATTTTTATTTAGGATTAAAAAGTTCTCTTAATTTAAGAAACCTTAAAATCTCATATGCTTTTATCAGCAAAACAAATGGCGCTATTAAAGGTGATTCTACAATAGTGTGCTGTAAAATTTACAACAAACTATATCATAAAATAAATAATTAAATTATACTTAATTTAAATAACAAATTCAAGAAAAATAATAATATATTATATAAATTTCAAACATATTGGTGTTCAAAATTACATTAGTAAATATAATTTATCAGAAACATTCAAAAACATCACAAGTCCATTGTATTTGGTCCCGGAACCCCTCTCAAAAGTTCTTGATCATGCTATCAGTTGTCAAAAAACCCTCTCCAACTCAAAAAAATAGTACACCTGTATAAATAAACAATTCATATGTTAGTAACAATATAAATAAAGGCATTAAAAATGAAATAATAAATTAATAAAATTTCAATTTAAACTGAAAACAAACAAATTGAGTCAAATAGGTCCCATATTGTGTTAATTTTACATGAGTCTAATTCATACACGTAAAAAATTGACATATGAATCACGGTAATAAAGTATCAATACAATCTGAATGTCTTTTCTTAGTTTTGGGTATGTGGCATGTGTTTTGAATTAAAATTTAGATTTTAAATAAAAATACATAGTTGGAGTCATACTGGCCACACATTGCATATGATTGAAGTGTGGTTGATTCATATACGTGAAAAATGACTTTAGGATCATTTCCTTAAAGTATCAAAAAAATATCAATTCAAATTTCTCAATTTTGGTTATTTCATTTGTATTTTTTACAAAACTTTTAATTTAAACTGAAAACATGTACTCTGAGCTATACTAGTCACATTATCTATTCATTTGATAAGAGAAATATTCTTAAATATCATAGTTTACTTATGAATATATATCCTAAATCATCAAGGAAATATGGATTTTTTTCTTGGTTTTGAGAATCTGACCTTTGTTTTGTAGAAAATTTAAATTTTAAATAAAAATAAAGACATGAATTCATAAAAATCACACCATGTGTCAGATTTACAAGTAGTTGATTGAAAAAAATCAAATATTGAATATGTTACATTCTAATAACATCTCATTACAATTAAAATGGGTTATCTTAGTTTTTAGTATGTCATGTTTCTTTTTTACTAAAATTCTATTTCAAATTAAAAACATGCACATTGAGTCATACTAGTCACATTTTTTTCAGTTTTACATGATTTTGACTCATAATAGTCCAAATTTTCATATCTATTATTTTCATAACATATCAAGAAAATCGAAGAATTTTATCTTGATTTTGAGTATGTGACATGTGTCTTGAAAAAAGTTTCCCACTTACCTTTTTAAAATTTTAAATAAATCCACTTTGTGGGGGAGTGGAAAACGTAAAAGAAAACTAACTTACAAATAGATAAGAAAAAACAAAACATCATGGAGAAATGATAGAGGAGTACATATTATAGTTTCAATATCATGAATTGCACAAGATTCCAATTCCATGAAGACATTCATCAAATATTAAGCTTGAAAAGACACCATAGAGAAACTATCTGAGAAAAATAGATAGTCTCTGGATCAAGGGTTATCATTGATATTTCGATGCAAGATTAGCAGAGATAAGAACATTCTTTATCTACTCAGAAAAATGTATATGGAATGTGAAGCGGCTAAGATCCAATATTCCAGGGGCCACTATGTTCTATTTAACCACCTCAAATGGAGACACATGGTATATTGGGTCTCGTGTCACAAGAATAACTATAAGAGTAGGATCTTGACCTTTAATACCAATTTTCTATGACGCACTGAACTTACATTGTTGCAGAGAAGATACATGTTCTTCTATAAGGTCTTGAATTGCGACAGTAGCGGGATTGTTCACCTCCTGAATCCCTTTTCCTTTTTAGGGGATCCTTCATGGGTCTCCGATTCTAATTTTATCGTTGAAGATATAGTGGTAACTATTTTTGGAAAATAAGAGTATTCTTTTCACGGTATAGATTTATTCCTAGGTGACACTGGGAAATCACTTGATTCTAAGGGTCCCTTCATGCCCCAACCTGCGCTCATTCTATGGAAATCCTTAGCTACATGAAAATCATTGAATACTAGGAAAATTTTAGTATTCTCCCTTTAATACCTAGATTCAGTAAGTCTCCCAGAACTCTCTTCAATCAGTTTATCCAGTTCTAATCCTTGTAATGATGTCGGTGGTGATTCCATCACTGTTGTCTCATAGTATTACCTCCTACAAATAGCTTTAACACAATTATTTTTCTTCTTAGACCCAATTTTTCTCCACCCTATTTCCTGCATGTTAATATTAGTGATATCACCCAATCATGTAAATTGGTTCCATAAAGGTAAGTCCAAGTTTTCTTCCATGTTAACATTTCCATACCTGATCTCAACAAAAATGTCAATATCAAATAAAATGACACACATAGAGTCATACCGGTCACACTATACATCCAATTTATGTGTGGTTTATTCTTACACAATAAATGATATAAGTATTGTTTTACTAATTTATTGAAATAATCTTAATGCATTTTCTTAGTTTTAGAGAATGGCACATTTTTTTATTACTAAAATCATAATTTAAACTGAAAACATGCACATTGTGTCATACTATTCACTTCATGAATAAATTTAACATGAGAATTATTATAACACATAATAATTTACTTATGAATTTATGTCCTAAATTAATAATACAATACAATATCATTATATTAGTTTTCATTGATTCCCACACATTTTGAACTAAAATGTCAATTTTTGAAATTATATTTATCACTTTGCGTCACATTTACAACAATGTGTATCATTTTGAGGTATTACAGATTTCTACACATCAAATATAACATATGTATCATTGTAATAATAGATTAAAAAATACTATTTTTCTTAGTTTTGAGTATGTGTTGGGTTTTTTACTAAAATGTCAATTTTAAATAAAAAGACACACGTGGAGTTATTCTGGCCCAATCGTGCACCTGATTAATGATTAGTTAAATCCCACAAATAAAAAATTAATTAATAATTGTTTTTATAAATTATTCAAATAGTATGAATGTGTTTACATGGTTTTCTAGAATGTTATGTTTCTTTTCAGTAAAAACCAATTTAAAAAGAAAACAGACACTTTGAGACTTATCTGTCATATCATGTGTAATTTTGCATGAGACTAGTTCCTGCACGTTAAAAATTACATATCAATAATTTAAAAAATTTATTATGAAAAAATGGGTGTGTTTTATTATTTTTTAGTGAGTGACACACGTTTGGAACTAAAATTTCAATTTTAAACAAATAACAGAAACCATGAGTCATTCAAGACACATCACATATTTATTATGGTGTGGATGATTTATTCACATTACAAATGACATATTAATATTTTTCAAAATATATCAAAATAATATGAATGTGTATTCCAAAATTTGACCATTTGACTTATATATTGAACTAAAATTTCAATTTTAAATAAAAAAACATGTTGAGTCATAATGGCCACACCGTGTGTCAGATTAAAAAGATGTTGATTCATACATGTCAAAAAATGATGTAATGATTATATAAAATAGTACATATAATTAATGTGTTTGATGGTTTTGAGTATTTCATGTGCCTATTTTACTGAAATTTAAATTATAAATGAAAACACGCATTTTGAGTCATATCTGTCACATCATGTGTTCTTTTGATGTGATAATAATTCATATATGTTTAAAATAACATATAAATTATTTTCATAATTTACTAAGGAAATATAATCATTTTTTTCGTTTTTAGTGAGTGACACAAGTACTTAACTAAAATGTCAATTTCAAACAGATAACAAACACTTTAAGTCATACGGAACACATCGTGTATCAAATTGAGGTGAAGATAATTGCAACATGTCAAATATAATTTATTGAACATTTTTCTACAATATGTAAAAAATTGAATTTTATTTATTGTTTTTGAGAATCTGAGGTTTTTTTAAATAACATGTCAATATTAAATAAAAATACATTCATAGAGTCATATCGGTAACACTATGTATCAGATTAGCGCGCGATTGATTCTGGAATGTTAAAATTGAAATAATGATCATTTTATTTTGGAATTAATACAATATGATTTTTATTAGTTTTGAGTATGTCACATTTATTTTTTTAATAAAAGTACAATTTAAACTGAAAACACAACCTTTTAGTCATACTGGTCACATTGTGTTGTGGTTTGATCTGAGATTGATTCCTACACAACAAAAATGATATACAAATCATTTTCTTAAAGTATCAAAATAGTCTGAACGTGTTTGTCTTGTTTTTAGAATGTAACATTTATATTGGACTAAACTATGCATTTTATACTAAAAACATAGACACTGATTATTACCAGGAATACCATTTATCAGATTCAGGTGTAGTTGATTCTAACACATCACACCAAGTATTTTTTCATAAAATTACATAAACATTCAAGGTTATAAATGAATATTTCATTTTGATAAACATTTATTATAAATGAATAATAAAATAAAATAAAAGGTGAATCGTCATGAATGCATCATCCTTATTAAGTTCATGATCATAATACATTGTTGCACCATCATTACAAAATACTTCATCTAAAATTGATTTTAAATGAGAATATTTTTTTCATAATTGTGAAGAAAATGTCCAAATAGAAAAAAATTATAGATGGAGTCATTTTTTAGGATATCTATAAAAAATATCAAAATATGTATCAAATAAAAATAATATAGAAATTAATTTAAAATTTTGATAAATTTTTGATAAAAAAGATAAATATGTTTTAGTATTCCACCTCTTCATTATGTTGGTTTACATTTTAATATAATGTATTCTTCCCATTCATTTCTAAATAAATATATTTGATCATCTGAATATGAGAACTATCTCCAGTTCTAGTAGTACTAGAAAAAATATAAATAAAAAATGATTAAGAAATGTTTCAAATGGAATTTTAATTATAATTGGAAATACATCTCAGTGATTCTAGTATGTTGATGGAATATGATATCATTCATAAATTTGAAAACAGAATAACAATAGTATTTTCTATTAGTTTCTTTATGGAACAAAAAACATAGATAAAAAATAAGCAATCTATTTTGATATATGATAGTGAAATATTATTGTATATACCCTAAAACATATCTAGATATAGAAGTTTATAGGATTTTTTTCTCATGTACTATCTTCATTCCATGATTTTGATGATATTTAAACACTACCCTATCATAAATAAATTTTAATTAAAACATAATACAAAATGTATGACATGATTTTTATTATTAAAATATTATATCTACTGTATTAAAAATTAATAAACCTAATTATATGTGGTCTATTTTTTGGGTATCTATGCAATGAATCCAAAAAAATAGATTTGCTGTATCAAAATTGATTTCAATGAGTAAAAAATACTACCTAAAAATTTAATAAATAATGATGGGAATTAAAATTTATTTGATATGATTAAATTATATAGTTTTATTCTTACATCATGGGTATTAAAAAGATTATATCATTTTTATATTTTTATTAACTCATTTTTCACAAATTTTCTATTATTGAATCATATTTCATTTTTTCCAATGTGAATAGTTATGCATAATTGATGTGGGGACTACTGAGTCCAAATTTTTGTTCATTGGTTTTATATTCAAATAGTATTTATATATATTCCTATTAAATTTATGAATTGAATTTATAATTATTTAAACATTTGACTAGCTATTGTATATATAAATAATTAAAACAAAAAACATGTATACATTTACAACTGAGACTCCTTGCCATTCATGGTTAAGGATCTTATTTTGATTCTCAAGACCAATATTGTTTTTAATTTCACCTCTGTAAATTTATTCTTCAAATTAATTTATCATCTTATCACTAAATTTTAACATTGTATCCACATTAATATTTAATTTCAAAAAATGATGATGTATAATATATGGGGTAATGGTACTTTATGAATATAAGTTTTATTGGTTGGTTGATCCTTTATATTCTTTTGATTTGAACTTCCAGTTTTACCCCATACCTTTCTCTATCATAAAAAATTCCTTAGTTCATGATTTTATTCATTAACAGTTAAATGATTTGAATAAAATAAAATGGGAAGAAATACCTCTTTTTTGACATGTATTTTTACAAGATCATACAACACATGCTATGAAAGATCCAATAGATAGGCCAATCATATAAAAATTTAGATCATCATGTGGGCTGGGTATCTGGGCATTAAGATAGTGAGAGACTTAAACCCATACTCTCCCATGGACTATTGGAATTTTTGTGTGTGTATAATATCTCCTCTGTTATTATACATGACACCCCTCAGAACAAAGTGAGTGGTTGATTCTAATAGATATAAATCAAAATAATTTCAACCATATATAATATTAGTAGAAGAAAAGTATCAATGATCACGTGATTCACATTTTATATAAAAATATATGATAAAATTTGATTTCCTCTTCATAAATAGTCCATTGAGGGGACTAGCTCACCTCAAAGCTAGTGAAGATCTTTATATAATGGTTTTTATGTTGTTTCTTCTATTTGATTCCTTCCCAAAAATTTTCTAACAACTCAGACTACAAATTAAGTTTTCTTGTATATCATATAATAATGACTGCATCTTTTCCATTTCATTATCTATACCCCATGTTCATTCCTTTTGTCAAAATATATTCAGGGTAACAACCCAAATCCCACACCTCTAACATGAACATACAATTATCTTCGCTTATAGAACATTGAGAGTATTTTTTCATTAGTTATATAAGATTATGATTCTTGTCTATATTCTTGATAAAAAGCATAATAAAATAATTCATCATATTTATTTAATATAAATTTTAATAATTTGTTTTATTATGTTATACTAAAGCATTATTTCCACACTTTTTTTTTGTTTTTTCATATATTATTATCCTATTTTTTTTTTCATGAGCCTCCTAACTTAGCACATGACATGAGATAGAAGTGTATATGGAATTTGATTCATCAATTTTCATATAAACAAATAACATAATTATTTTTTTCATGCCACATAATAGTTTTGTTTTATATTTAAAATACATACAATTTATTTTGACTGAGGCATAACCCATCATCATTTATGGTAGGGGTTCATTGGTTTTATGACATATTTCTTATTTTAATCACCCTATTACTATTTAATAAATTAAAAACCCTTAATCAAATTTATTACAAGATATAATTTTATGAAATGTAATAACAATCATAATGTACTAGAAAATCTATCTTCTAATGAAGACCAATTAACACATTCCATGTTTGTGGGTTTATTAGTTTTGTATAAATATATGGTGGGTGCGAGTTCATTTTCAATTAATTTTATTTGAGATAACACTTCTTAATAATTTTTGGTAATCGATAATGAGCCTTTATCGTGATCATTAATTCAAATTTCATCTGACATCTATCTTTTATAAGTGTACTCTATAAGGTATAATGATGGGTAACATAATGTGTCATTATTTTTTTTAGTATAAAAAAATGTATATCATAATGTTGCACTAATATAATCCATAATTAGTTCCCCAATCTTGAGAAGAACGTTGTTTCAGGAATATATATTTATATATCATTTGGAATGTGAATTTGAGTGGTGAGACCAATGTAACAACTAAACATGGACTTTTTGGGGTAAACATGATACCTTCATGCATTCCATATATCATCAATTTTGATTCCTTTGTCTCTAACCATAATAATTATTATTAAAACTATCATATTGTGATTCTCTTTTTTTTCTCAGACATTGGTTTTTCACTAGCTATGATTTCTTCAGCTTCAACATTATCAATATGTTGTTCTTCTGGATTAGTATCATCGACATGTGCATAATCTTCCTTATCCTCTACATTGGATGAATATGAATTTTGATAAACCTATTATCCTTATGAATAGATGAATTGGTATGTGGGAAATTCATTATCTATAGATTTTTCTGAATAATTAATTTAAATTATATAAAATCCTTATTAAACATATAATAATTTTAGGTAAAATATTATTTATTACAAAAAACATCTTGATTAGCAAACTATATTTTTTAAAGGATAAATCCATATGACCTCACAATAATGTATGAAAATATAATCATTACGATCTCCTATGACATAAAAAATCCATCTATATCGGGACCTCTATAAAATGATTGTGGCATCCCAATGAATGGGTCATCATTAATTGAATTTATATCTGACACATCATCAGTTTTAGATGATAGGGTTATAATTCACTACTTTCAGTTTGTAGGATTTGGAACATAAAATACTTGTATTTTCTATGATTCTTTTATAAATAGTTCATCATTATACCCTTCCTTACTAAAATACTCTTTCTATAATTCCAATTCATCTATTTTAACTGCACTCTTATTTTGAACCCACTTGCATTCAAAAACATGTATATAGAGTATCATCCAACAACCATATTTGATTTATGATGCCAATGTATGACATATTTATATAAATAATATTTTAGTCCTTTGTACTAGAAACCGATATCACATTATCTTTAAGTGTAACTATACTATTATTTATGAAACTGCATTCACCATGTTTTTTTAGAATATATAACCATTATTTATTAACAACTATAAGATAATACATGCACACTTGTTCCTCTATCTTTAAATTAAAGTCTATATGAAATTTAATTTATATTTTTAGTTTAATCCTTGAAACTATGATCATGATTCCATCCTATATACTATTAATTATGTGCATTTTATATCCATCTTCATTCCCTTGTTGGATTAAAATTCCTACAAATTTATTTATTGGATATGTGCATTTTATATCAATTATTCATCCATTTATTGATTCAAATGCTGATGAATTACTTTGTTGGTTTTAACATATGTTAAAACATCTAAACTATTATGAAAGACATGATGGTGATCTTGATCCCTCTTTGTAATAGTAAATCTTACAACATCTTTTCTAAAAATTCTATTCACCCACAAGCTTCTTGGTGTGATGATATTTTGGTAGAAAAATTCAGTTCACATCAGACAGTTAGTTGATATAGAATTCAATGGTTTACTCAAAAATATATTTCTATATAGTACAAATTTCTAATCGACATCAATTATTTTACATACACATTAAAAATATTCAAATACCATTCAATGGATTACATCCATCTAAAATATAAAAACCGCATTGTGAATTTCTCATACAAATTGAACCATCAAGTGAATAATAATATTAAATAATAATTGTTGGACTAATATCTAAAATTCAAATAATATGATAGAAATTTCCATTTCTATTGTTGGAAATATTTTCAGGTATATATATTTTAAATAGAAAAATATATTTCTTAATGTATTATAGACATTGCTGGAAAAAATATAATTTAAAATGTTTGGAATTACATCTTTCATCAAAACATAATTTTCACATGATTTTAGACTCTCTGTACTTAAATCATTCATTGACATGATATTATTAAAATTTGATGAATAAACCAATTGTTAAATAATTCATGAAGTTAAAAAATTGATACCTCACTTGCCTAGAAAGACTATATGAAATTTTAGGATGGAATGTTTACTTTTCACTCATTACTAATGAAAAATCATCTTGTATACCCATGCAACTAATGTCCAATCTATCCTTAATTCCATACCATGTGTCACGAACCAAGCTCGGTCGCCACCCGAACCAGCCCCTAACTCAATCCGCGACATGACCTGTAGGGCGTTCCAGATCCCCACTACCCGAGTATCAAATAAAACAAGAGAGAACTATTTACCAAAAATTACCATATTAAAATCACCAAAAAGACTAATAAACCAAATCTGAAAAATCCATACCAAACAAGCCCTTAACAATTCCATATTTTTTTGTTTACAAACTAAAACAAAACACAAAAATGACAATGATAAAAAAGAAAAACGTGAAATTCACCCCAATCCTTCGTGAAATGATAGGAGCGATATCCTCAACCTGCCACAACTATGATCTAAAACTAGAGACACTAGAAACACAATCTTCTAACATTACACATCTTTCCATAACCTGAAAAAACATAGAACAAGGTCTATATACACCCAAAGGAGTATGCGTGGTGTGATCCAAAGCCACGTCAGATGCCACCCAAATATTTGGATTTCATGCCAAAATATTTTAAAGATAATATTACATGCTCATTTATAATTAATGATTTTAAATCATTTTGGGGAAATAATTTGTGAATAGAAATTTTAATGAAAAGAAACCACTAACAAATATTGACAGTAAAACCATTTTCTTGAAAGAAGAATAAATATTCCTAAAAGTATACATACAAACATGTCCACACACCAGAGCTCCAACATATGCCGAAAAATCTCACCTCATCATATAAGGTAGATAAACATTGGTAAGTACCTAGGGTAAAACTAGCTCGAGTGGGATTCTATTAATCTCACATATTGGTGAAAATGTGGAATTGAAACCACAACCATCGGCATTCTCATGCACAAGACACTAGTATGAGACACCCATGTAACCCCAGTGGTCTCCCATAATTATATATATAGTTAGTTAGTGTTTTTATTGTCAATCCTACTAACTTAAATCGGGCTATAGCGACATTTTTATCACTAGAAATTTAGTTATAGTCTATCCACCTATTTACCCAGGATTCCATTTTTGTGGTCAATCAAGTTTCACATGTCACACAACACACTACTTCCACATTTCATCAACCAAACCAAGCATCATATATTACAATCCACAACTTGCACACCAAAAATCCATTTTAAAAAAACATGAACACCAAAACCCTTTTGAACATAATTCACACCTCTAACAAAACTTATTACATCAATTAAAAAGTTTACAAAACAATTCCAAGAATCACCAGAAGAATTTACATTATACACTCCCTCAAAATCCACTTTTAAAATTAAACTCACAACAAAACCGTTTCACAACATGATTCACATCACATGTATAAATTAATAAATCTCTTAACAAATTAATAAAACATTTAAAAATATAAATTTATGGTATTTCACCAATAACACACTTAATTTTACATAGAAATCCCACTTTAAAACCAAATTAACAACAATTCCACATTTAAACGTGATTTGTAGTATTCAAACAATTTGTAGTTCAAATTTTAAGGTTTCCAACAAGGCTAACACATCAAAATAATTCATTTCCCAAAAAAATACCTTTTTAACACACATTCTTTATAAGTACCCTTGAATACATGTTTCTCATATTTCACGTAAGTCATAAAACCCCCCTTTGGAAAACCGTACACAAACCATTCCCAAAATATATCCTATTTCCCTTATAAAAATTCATTCCACCATATATGCATGAAAAAAAACCTTAAATGTATACTTATAACCACCCACACAAAGTATAAAATATAAAAAAAAAATTAACAAACAAAATGAAACTTCAATAAATGCTAAGGCATGGAACTACCTACCTCAGGTGAAGAATTTGTCAAAATATTTTTCAAAACAACAAGCACATCTCAACTGCACCTTTTAGAGATAATATCAAGCCTTAATCAACAAGATAAAATTCGATTCATTGACAACTAAGCCTAAATGGAACCCCCAAAAATGAAAGAAAAATTTAGAAAGGCGGAGAAGCTTACTCGGATTTGTTCAAGGGAGAATGGGGCACCGACCTGGGTCACAGTTGCCAGAGGAGGGAGGCTCACTGGGCCATGGTTGTCGAAGGAGGGTTTTCTAGTGATTGGGGGTGGTGGATCATAGGGATTCAGTAGGTTTATGGTCGCTGGAGGTGATGGAACTGTTGGTGTCTCACCGGAAGGGGAGTATGGTGTTGGGGGGTTCACTAGAAGGGGAGTTGGAGGGGGTGAGGGATTGGTGCGCCATTTTGGGAATAGAGAAATGGGGGGAGGGGGTCGGGTAGGGGGAGAGAGGAATGGGGGAAGGAATACAAACTGTAAAATAATAAAAAAACCTAATAATAATAACTTTAATAATAATATTAATAGTAACAATAATGATGTTCTTAATAATATTAATAAGATTAATATTCATAACACTAATAATAATAAGTTCAATAATATTAATAATAATATTAATATTATTAACACTGATAATAATAATATAATTATTCTCAAACAGTAATAATAATAATAATAATAATATACAAAATAGTTTATTAAATATTATTACATTTTTTATTATTTTATTTTATTTCCATTTTATCAATCATTTAATTTTATTTCTTTATTATGAACACCATGCAGGCCGTAAGGTCACCAAGGAGAATCCACATAACTTCCAAACCATGATCCATCTATTTTTCAAATGTTTCTAATCCCTAAAAACTCATTTTTTAATAGAACAAAAAAAATATAACAGGGGCCTTCTACCCGAACCCTGAAAAGGATACCTGATACCAAGTAAATAAATAAAATAAAATAATTAAAAAATGATAGGTGTTACAATTCTCCCCAATGCTTTCGACCCCTATAAAGGCACAACAAGTCCTAGCCACACTGTAAAAACTAATGAACCTACACATTACAAGGGGAATCCCAATGAAAAACAAAAAAGAAAAGGCTATAACACTATCAAAAAAATAATAAACTTACCAATAAAAATCATGAGACTCAAAATGGACTCCTCTTGTTGTTCCACCAACCCCCCACAAGTGGAAAAACCTTTAATTGATCTATCAAAGGAAAAGAGTTTCCCACAATTCAAAATCCATCCTCTTATGTCAAACACCTTAGACATCACTAAATGATACCTACGCCGATAGCCTGAAATGGGTAAAAATAATCAAACTACAACTCGATAAATACTCCACATTATTTTAATGAAATGAAATCATTGGATGAACTCTAGTACCATGTCGGCACCTATCTCCAAGTCCACACCATGAACATAATAGCATTACTTATACGATGAGGATCAAATGGACTCCCCACCATAAGAACAACCAACACCCAAGAAGCAGCGAGAGGACAAACACAAGGAGGAAAAAATGCGCTCCCCACCATATGTAATAGGCTACATCAATTCATTTTAGTGGAATTTCAGCAAGACCCACTGTGTGTATCCAAACCATAATGTTCAATATGATTAACTAACTGGAACTGATTGACATGAAAAATTCAACATGGTTAACTTGGGAGCATCCTGAACACCAAATATCTCACCACAAGAGACCTGATTGACGAAACACCAAACAAAAAAGAAGACACTACACAGTTCACCACTCCTACGAAATTACCAATATTCATTGAGACCAAATCAAAAACTACAATCAGAAAAAAAAACTTATATGGTTGATCACACATAGAAAAAATAGGTAAAGTCACATCCATAAGGGTATTAGCATAGAGATTCAAGAGAACAAGAAAACTACATTCCATTCTAACTAGAGATGAATCCTTCCACTCTCATGGTTCACGAAGTGGAGATGAATTCCCAATGTCTCCTTTCACAAAATAGAAACATTAAAATGGAGATGAAACACAAAAACCTAAAACAATCTCCACCTTACACATCATAGATAGAAGTCAATCGATGATCCTTTACACCTCTAGGGGTCCCTGAATATATTCCAGCTTCACTCCAAGACCTACAGCTAGAGTTTTGATAGTTGAATCAACTCCTGCCTCATATATAGGCAGTAAAACCCATAGAACAAAACTCTTCATTGGTTCCACAAGAAACCACTCTTTCATCCAAATAGTAACACTAAAAATAATACATCCCTCATCCTATTTTTTCCTAACATATAACTTCCTAGTGACAAGGAAAACTAGGATTCACATGCATCATTATATTCACCTTGAGTGAGGATATGAAAACACAATAACACGCGGAACACACATATATCCAATCAGGTAATATTTTAAAATTCCTAAAAGAGAACATGTTTCAATTAGAACATAAGTTTTTGAAAAACATTATGACATACACCCTTTCACTTGAATAAAGACATGAGTCCACGGAATACCCTTTCACTTCTTCCATCACAAAAAATAACCACTGCAACTTAAGAGGCCGTATAAATTAAAAGAGTTTAAACTGAGTCCCAAAAGACAAACTGCACCTAAAAAGAACCATAATAGCCTCTTATGACTAGATTATCCACATTGGTGGCCTAATTTGAACCTTTTCCTAGAAGGAAACCCATGAATAATCCAAATACATTTTTAGGATAGCAGCCAACACCAACAACCCATACCACTTTATGATTTCCCCACTAGATTTTCCATCACCACTTCCAGGTGGGACCTTCAGACATATTGACGCCAAGATTCACATTAGACCATAAAATTACAAAAAAATGCTTCAAATACCCCCTAATATTCTCCTATTCAATGAGATGATTCACTTATACAAAGAAGACTAGGGTTAGAATCAACCCTAAACTCATGAAGAATGTTATCACTTTGATCAACTGAAGGATCTACTAATGAGGAATAACAAATGGACGCACTTCGGTCACAAGATTAATTCATTATGAAGGAATTCACTAGCATGTGGGGGAATGCCCAAGAACCCAATAAAACTAGTCCATTGTCCAAAACATTACATGAAAAAACACCGAACACATTAGGTAAACCACTACAAAGGCTTCTCAAAAAACCACTCAAAAAAACCCTTAACCCTAACATCAATCAGACCTACCAAAAAAACACAACCCTGAAACATTATTTAAAAAATAAGGGTTTTCAAACTCAAAACACCCTACAAAAACCTTCCCCAATGTATGAAAGACACACCACAAAATGATCGGTTTTCAAAACACCAAATATTACTTAAAAATAATTTTAAAAATAAAAATTGCCGATGGGTTTCACAATAACCAATGGTGTCCCTTGGGAATCAAAAATGAATTTTCTCATGCTACACCACGCACCCACCTCACGTCCAACCACTTTTTCATATATACCTACTCATTTGGTTACCCATGAAAATAACAAATACCAATAGAAAACCAACTTCAACCAGAATTACATAAAACATCCCAAGATTCACTAAACAGTAAATCGAAAACTATTTAAAATAAGAATTATTTCCAAACTCCACACACCATTTTAAAATCACTTCATTTAAAAACATTTTCCACTAAAAAAACCCTACTTCATTCACAACCATTTAATTAAAAACTCACTATTCTCATTTAAAACTGGTTTCCAAACCCCCTTTTTCAAAAATAAAATTACATTTTTTCAAAATGATAAAACTTTTGATAATCCAAAAAAAATTATTTATAAAAATCCACCCTTGATAAACTCAAAACCATTATAAAAAAATAATTTTATAATTGTTCACAATTCCAAAACATCTTTTTCATAAATTATTAAAATTTTATTTCCACCTCCTCAAAACGAAATCATTATTATATAATAATCAAATTTCCACGATTCCAAGACAATGGGATGAAGAACAATGTAAGAGAAAACTTGTGCCGATGGGTGTCCCAGACATATGGTTGGACGAAATATGAGAATCACTCAACCGTCATGAAGAGTATTATAGGACAACATCCCCATCTCCACAGGGCATGCCAGACACTACGATCTCACTAAGACCATTAAACCAACTCCAATTTAATTTCTGAAACAACAAGGGACCACAAGGGCTAATGAACTAAGATGAAACCAGACTTACCCTTGAAACTCAAGTCCCAACACAAGGTGTGTGGGCCAGACACCTTACTCATAACCATAACATCATGTTTTGAACATCCTAGATCAAGTATACCCAATTTTTTTTCCAATGAACATGACTCAAAAGACCCTAACCTACTTTAATACCATTTTTCATGAACCAATACAAGTCACCACTCGAACCGGTGCTCGAATCGATCCATAGTATGGCCCGAAAGGGGTTCCTTATCCCTACAGGCTAGCACAAGTTCTCGAGTATCAAATAAAATATGAGGGACTGATTTACCTGAATTTACCACATTAAAATAACAAATATAAACTAATAAAACTGTTCTGAAAAACCCAAACCAAACATGTCCTTAAAAATTCCATATTTTTAAGTTTACAAACTTGAACAAAATCTAAAAAGGTCAATGGAAAAAAGGGGAAACTAGAACATCACGCCAAACCTCCGAGAAACAAGAAGAGAAATTTCCTCAAGCCTCCACCACCAAGATATACAACCATAGACACTAGAAACCCAATCTTCAATCATTACGTGTCTTTCCTTAACCTATGAAAAACACAGAACAAGGTCTACATACACCCAAAGGTGTATACATGGTGTGATATTAAGCCCATTAAGATGCCACCAAAATATAGGGATTCCATTCCAATTTTTTTTAAAATAATCTATCATACTCATTTAAAATTAATCATTTTAAAACATTTCTCGAAAATCATTTGTGAATAAAAATTTTAAATAAAAGAAACCACTTACAAAGAAATCCAATACAACCATTTTATTGAATGAAAAATAATGATTTCTAAATGTAAACTCATACATGTCAACACACAAGTGGTCCATCATATGTCGACAGATGACACCCCATCATATAAGGTAGTGCACCATGGGGAAATCTGTAGATCCAAAATAGCTTTAGTGGGGATCTATGAACCTTGCATCTCAGTGGAAATAAGGTATAGAAACCATGACCATCATAATTATCGTGCGTGAGCCACTAGTAGGGGTATCCATATAACCATAGTGGTATCCCATAATCATCCATATATTTAGTTAGTATTGTAAACATGAATCCTGCTAAGTGAAATCGGGTCGTATCCACTTTCGTATCACATAAAATCTAGTCCTAGTCCATGCACGTAGTTACTCAAGATTCCATTTTTGTGTTCAACCTAGATTCAAATGTCACACAAAAAAACACTTCAACATTTTATCATCCAAATAAAGCATAACATATCACATGCCACCACTTTAAAACCAAAAATAAATTTTAAAAAAATATGCACACTAAAACCATTTCCAAATAAATTTTCACTTATCACATAATATAATAAATCATATAGAAAAACTAAAAAATAATTCAAAGAAGAACCAAATGGATTTACACTATACACACACCAAAAATTGACTTTTAAAATTATATGTGCACCAAAACCATTTCACAACATGATTAACATAATATTCGTAATTTAATAAATCACGTAAACAATTTATAAGAATTTCTAAATAGAACTTCATAGTTTTTCACAAATAAGACGCACAATTTTATGTAGATTTGATACTTTAAAACCAAATTCACAATGAAGCCACATTAAAACCTACTTTTCATTATTCAAACAATTTTTTGTTTAATTTCTAAGGATCACAATAAGGCTAACACATCAAAACAACAAATTTACATTCAAAATCGATTTTTAACACACATGGACCTCATGTTCCCATGAAAACAAGTTTCAAAAGTTTCACATAGGGAATAATACCCCGCTTTATAAAACCTTACTCAAAACATACAAAAAATCTAGTTACTTTACCTTATAAAATTTCAATCCTCCACATATGCATGGAAAAACCACTCAAAAGTATAATTCTCACAACACAAAAAATTCATTGAACATGTTAAAATAAATTTAACAAACCAATTAAATCGCCAATAAATTCTAGGGCATGGAACCACATACCTCAGGGGAAGAATTTGTCAAAAACTGCTTCAAAACTACAACTACACCACAACCACACCTTCTAGAAGCAGGATCAATACCTAATAAACTAGATCAATCCCTATTCATCGAGAACAAACCCTAAATAGAACCCCCTAATAATGAATGAAAAATATAGAAAGGAGGAGAAGCTTTCTCCAAGTTGGGAAAGGGAGAATGGGGCATCAGTCGGGGCAATGGTCACCAGAGGAGGGGGTGGATGGGTCATGGTCACCATAAGAGGGAGGCCGGCGGGGTTATTTTAACACCCCATGATTTCATTGTACGTTATTTCATCATTGTAATTCAATAACTTGCACTACATGCAACACCGAGTTCTAGCACACCATGACTTACCAAACAAGCCGTTCAAAAGATGTTAGGAATAGTATTAACTGAATTTTGAACTTTATATAATCCTTATAATTTTAGAATCCATATTATGAGTTTTTTAGACATAATGTAAGAAAAAATACATTTTTTCAGATAAAAGGAGTATTTTTCAAAAAATGAAATTTTACCATCTTTTGATGGGGAAGCCTTTTTAAATACAATATTTGAAACTTTTATATATTTATCTTAAAAAATAAAATTCTTCTTTAGAATTGGGACAAAATAATTTAGTTTCAATAAAGATTTGGTTTTTTTGATAACTTTCATATTTGGGTGAATAGTAAATAATACTATACTTTAACTGAAAACAAATTTTTTAAGAAAAATAATTTATATTGTTAATTTATAAATTTTAATGGTTTTTAGTATAAATAGATTATGTTATTACCATTTAATCCAATAATGGTTATTGTAAGTAATTTTTCTCTTTGAAATTGGAAATAAACACCTGTCACGCTTTTGATAGTTTTTATTACTTAAAAATAATCCTTTTGGTTTTGACAGCGGAAATTAATTTTAAATTAATAAATTCAACTTTTATGTTTTTAATTTTTTACAATAGACTTCATTTTTGGATTCATAATATTGAAATTATCTTATGGTGAAATTTTGGTACTTATCTGATAACTTTCATATTTTGATGAATAGTTAAAATTACTAAATTTTAATTAAAATCAACTTTTTATATAGAAATAATTCATAATGATAAATTAAGAATTTCAGTGATTTTAAAGTATAAATAGATTATAATTTTTCCATTTAATAAAATTTTAGTCATTGCACATAATTTCATATTTAAACTGGACATAAGAAAGTGTTAATCTTTGGATAGTTATTATTTGTTAAAAATACGCTTTTTGTTACGACAACGAGAATTAATTTTAATTTAATTTCTGCCACTTCTGTGTTTTGAATTTAGTAAAATGGATTCCATATTTATAATCAGGAGGTCCAAATTGTGTAAACAGTTAACTTTTATTTTTATACATTTTGAACTATTACTTCGGTAAATATTTTATTTACCATGGTTAAAGGATAAATCCGGTAAATAAGGGTAAAAAAATAATATTATAATAATACTAAATTACCCTAAAAAGTTTCTTAATCCTATTTTTTGATACATTTACGACCATGTGCTTCATTGGTTCTATTTTGGGACCACGTGGATTTACTTGTAAGTGATAATGACAGTTTATATTAATTAAGTTAAAGTAAATACAAAAATGACATAAAACTATTCCTGTTAGAAAAAAAATTACATAGGGTTATATATGTTATAATTTCAACTATAAATATTCATTAGAATGATAAAAATAATTTCATACATAATTTAATTTTATTTATAATTTTTAGACATTGAACAGTTAAATATATTTATGACAGATTAATGATGCTGTATTTTCCTAATTATTGAAATGATCAAATAATTGGTATTATAAATGTTAAAATAAATATAATTTAAATTTTTTATGACATACAAGAATTTTATTGGTTAACATGGAATTTTAGGATTGTGTAAATGAATTTTTTTCTAATTAATAAAGATGTTAAGACTTTAACAAAAATCAATTATTAAATAGTGTCAAAATTGACATAAATGAGTTTTTAAAACAAATATTATATTATTAATTGATATTCTATTCATAAAAATCTAAGTACAGACCAAAGGACATACATCATGATATTTGGATCATTAATGGACCATTTGGGGGTCTCTTTGAAGTATATAGTAAGTTTATTAACCATATAATATGAAAATAGTAAGTGACATGGTAAATGTCAAACTATTTAACTAAGTGTTAAAAATAAATGATAAGGTTAATATAGTGACCCAACCCTATCTAAAATATATTTTATGAAAGGATTTCGTCCCAACCCCACCTAATACTTTGAATAGTCTACTTTGGAGCTATTAAAAACCGAATATAAATTTATTATAAATTAATACTTTATGTTTTTTCTAAAGAGCCCCTCCTCCCCTTATAAAAGGAAAACACTTCTATCAAATTATTCATACCTTAAAAGCCTTTTGGTTCTGCCAAACCCTACACAAATATCCTATAAATATCCCTCAATTCAACATAGATGACTTTCTTTAGTCAGAAATACAACCTAAGGACCCCTTTGGATCAAATGAAGAGGAAGAACCCAAAGAAGAGGTAATGTCTTCACCACCCTCTTTCAAGTTCCTTTCTTCTTCAACTTCATCGTTCTTTGTTATTTCCATTCAAAAATAACTAATCCAGTATATTATATATATAATGTGATGTTTTTATAAATATGTTACAACCATATTTAGTATTCTATCCATCCTTTGAAAGACATGTCACCTTACGTGCGTACGTACGGCTTACCCTCTCCATGTCGTGGTGTAATTGTTATTAAAAACATTATTATTTGGATGGGTATGATAATGTTGTGTAATTGAATTAAATAATAAATATAAAATTATAATGATTCTGTATATATGATATAACATCCAATTATATATTATTTTAATATCATAAGAATGATATTGTTTCATGTGCGTACGTACGGACTACTGTCTCCACGAACACGATGAGATTCATTCCCCAACATATCAATTAAAAATAAATTTTATTTTATGATTAAAAATAACTTTTAAAGACATGATATCATTCTGGATATGAATAATGTATATCCCATCCATAGCAAATATGGCTTAAATAACAAATATAATAATGAAAAACGAATCTGTTAACACCCGAAACGATGATAATACTAATATATTATTAACAAATCAATGTTAAAAGATCATGTATGATATCAGATTAATGTATATGGTTCTTATATAATTTAATAACAATTATTTCACCATTATACATGAGTTTAACCTACCCTCAACCAAGGAAAATTACAAGGTAAGGTTTTACATCACAATCTCTTCATTATCCGAGGTTGTTTATACGTAATTATCTACTAGGACCTCTTTATCATCCACATCCATGTTTCTTTAAAATGTATTCCAAAACATTTTTACTATTTACTATACTATGGGTTAAAGTCATTTATACCCTTGATTGAATTTCATAAAAGTTTTTCAATGGAATCTTTCCGTCATTTTCCGAACAAGGTCCTTTTTAACCTTTTCCAAAAAAATTAAGGTAAAAATGTCTTTTTTTAACTTAGACGGTAGGTGTGGCTATTTTCCACCGTTGTAAAATCTTCTATGCATCCATTACTTGATTATAAAAATATTTTCAATGTAAATGTTTTATTTTTAAATTATGTGACTTTTTAAATGATTTAAAAAAAGAGATATTTCTCTCAAATAGTTTTGATTTCATCTATGTCAACATCCTTTGATGGATTTTAAGCTTATTTGAAGTTGATATATTAGGATAAAAAACTTTTGTATTGTATTGAAGGATTTGTGATATGTTTGACTGTGCATGTGTTATTTTTATACCATTCATGGTTTATGGATAATGTATTGACATTTCATATGCTATTTTTAATACGAATGTTTATGTTATGTTTAAACCATTTCATATGGGAATTCATTGGATTTAGTATGTGGCGGGTGGAGCCCTCTATAGCTCCTCGATGCATCAATAGGTCTAATGAGACAAATTAGTGTCTGGGAACAAGGCATTCACAAAATATTATTTGTAGTCTTGGAACGAGGCCTTGGCTACGTGGTTATGATAGTATGGCATTATGTATTTCATCATTATGAAAGTGGATATTGATTTTGCATGTGGTTATTAGACTAGTAGAATATCTATGTGAATAAGTAAATGGAATTATTGCATTTTATCTTTTCCCTATTATGATAAAGTTAAATTTTAAAAATCTTTTGTTTTATTTATACACTTATTTAAATGTTTATTCTTATTTATGAATGTTTCTTCTATATTGTTATCCTTACTGAGCATCTGTGCTCACCCCTTTAAATGTCTTATTTTCCCAGGATGTGAAAAAGTGTTTTATGAATGACATGAAGGGTTAGTATGAGGGGATATTAAGACAAGATGTTGTTTTAGTTTTTCACTTTATGATATAATGTAAACTTTCTGAATGTATCTAGTTATTCCAAGGATATCAAACTAATAGATCTTTCGAGAAATGATCTTTTGTGATCATTCCAATGTTATTTAATAATGCACTGACTCTGGGTAACTAGGGTCAGGGAGTTACAGTTGGTATCAGGGGAAGTTTAGTACAAACATTGGAAACTAGATTTAGATAAACTCTGATTAGAGCACATAGCCTTAAGATAGACTTTGAAGATTAATATAGAATAACTTCCTATAATATTGGTATTGTAGAGATTTTGTGAGTTTTCTGAGAAATACATCCTTGTCTGGATACGAGCAGGTAGTGGCAGCCTTGGCACAGATGTGCCTAGTGGTAAAACCCGAAAACACCGCTTTGAGATAAGCTCGAACGGGAACTGGTGCATGACAATGGGCCTTGCTGCACTCTTGGTTACAACACTCCCGAGGGATATGCTTAGGATAATTATCATTTTCTTTACAAACCATTATCTATGGTTTATGAGTATATACATCCTCAAAAAAAATTATGATTATGGATTATATCCATAAACTGTTTGTGTTAAGTGTTTTAGAATTATGGAATTATATATTTCGATTCATAAACTAATCTAGTTTATGCCATTGTATAGAAATGGAGCCGAGTAGAAGGAATGTAATCTCCAACAATACGTATGATCCCAAGAGTAAGAAGGATTGTATTTTTCATGGTATTAAGCCAACATTTAGAATAAAAAATGTCTCCGATGTATTCTCAACATATGAAGAAATAGTATCATGTGTTAATAAGATAAGTAAAGAATTTTCCGAGTCCTATGGCTTTGAAGGGAATCAAGAGAAGAAAAGGATGGAAGAGAGAAAGATTGATAAAGGGAAGAGGGAAAAGAAGAATTTTCCCATATTTGATAACTGTGGGAAGAAACACCCTGGAACTTTTGTGAAGGTAATGGGTGTTTGTTATAAGTGTGGAGAAAATGGAAACCATGTATGTGACTACAAGGGTAAAAAAAGGGTTTAAAATGTATAACGCTTCATCTGCAAGGAGTTAAGACACTATGCGAACCAATGTCCAAATAATCATAGTATACCCCAAATGATGCTATTGGATAATAATCATGTTATGATACTACCACGGATGAGGAGGAATGATTAGAGTTCTTATGTTGTTATTAGAGAATTATTTCATTTTAGTGTTGTATCAACAATGTAATGGTTATAATAATTATTGAGTATATAAGGATTGTACTACAGTACTATTTAATTAAGGACTTGAGATTGTGTGGAACCAAGAAAAGTGACTCAATATCAGGATAAATTTTTGTAAAATATATTGTTGAGAGAAATATAAACCATAATACGGTTCTGATACTGAGGTAGTGATTTTGTAATAATACATTATTGATTTTGATAAATTATATTGGATATTCTTGATTACCTTGAAACTGATTAATGATTTGTATATTCTATCATTGTTTGAGTTTAAAACATTTTTGGATAGAAGCAGTATCTCTAGTTTTCTATAAGTAATAAGATATCATGAATGTAATCAATAAGGTTTTATGGTCATTTAGGATGTTGCAGTATTTTGAAAGAATACATGATGAAGGTGTTCACATGTTATTACATGGAAAAATGGATATTCATTGTTTTTACCTTAAATATAAATTATGGACTGTGAGTTTGGATAGAAGTATTTTGGAAAATTCTATTTTGAGATTATTTTTGGATTTCCATAAAAGGACAACTCGGAGTTTGGGCGGCAACCTGTCGCGTCCGAAAAGGCCGCGAGACTTGAACCCACATCTGAAGGGAGACAAGGGTGTATCACCTACAACTAGCCCACGTGATGTCCTAGATTGAATAATGTAGTATTTTTCTAAAAGAAAATTCTGGTAGATTAATTATAAATTCATTAATTCTATACGAATAGGATAAATAGAATATTATTTTTAAGTTCTATTATCTTTTAGAGTGAAAGATGAGTTTTTGGTAGAAATTAGTTAAGGGATGGGACTCTACTTCTCAAGTATATATTATTCTTCTTCTCTTTTTCTATAAAGAAATTAATTTTTATACATTATCGAAGTGATATTAAAACAAAAAATGTGTTATCCTAATACCATAAGTTTTTTTTGAAATGATGGTATTTTAAATCATCATAGATTGATGAATTTAAGGATCTAAATTTTACACTTGTTTGTGATTGATGACCTCAATCACTAACTATAAATATTTACGGTTTTCCTTCAATTATATTTCTCTAATTTCCACCAATGTTTTCCTAATCGAGATCAGAATTTGGTGGTGACACTTTCATTTCCCTTTTCCTCTAATTAAGATTAAATTTTATTAACCTAATTTCTAATATGGGTTTTCCAAATGGTATTTTCTATTTTCAACCTTATATTTTTGAAAAATAATTTCAAATTGTGAGGACGCAATTTATTGAAGGAGGGAAGAATTTAATACCACAGGATTTCATAGTATGTTACTTCTTCAAAGTAATTCAATAACTTGCACTACACACAACACCGAGTTCTAGCACAACATGACATACCAAACAAGCCGTTCAAAAGCTGTTATGAATAGTATTAACTAAATTTTGAAGTTTATATGATCCTCATAATTTTATAATCCATATTATGAGTTTCTTAGACATAATTTAAAAACAAATACATTTTTCTGATAAAAGATGTGTTTTTTTAAAAATGTAATTTTCCACCTTTTAATGGCGAAACCTTTTTAGATCCAATATTTTAAACTTTTATATATTAAATTTGAAAAAAACAAACTTCTTATTCTAATCGGCACATAAGAATTTTGTTTCAATAAATTTTTGGTGTTTTTCTGATAACTTTCATATTTGGATGAATAGTGAAAAATACTATATTTTAACTGAAAACAACTTTTTTAATCAAAATAATTTATATTGTTAAATTATAAATTTTAATGGTTTGGAAGTATAAATAGATTATATTTTTACCATTTAATCTAGTCATGGTTATTGTAAGTAATTTCACTTTGAAATTGGACATAAACAAGTGTCAATCTTTTGATAGTTATTATTTATTAAAAATACGCCTTTTGGTTTTGACAGTGGAAATTAATTTTAAACTAATAAATGAAACTCTTATGTTTTTAATTTAGTAAAATAGACCTCATATTTGTATTATAAAAATAAAAATTATCTTGGGGTGAAATTTCGGTACTTATCTGAAAACTTTCACATTTTGATTATTATTGAAAAGTACTAAATTTTAATTAAAAACAACTATTATAATCTAAATAATTAATAGTGATAAATTATGAATTTGAGTGATTTTAAACTATAATTAGATTATAATATTTCCATTTAATATAATTTTAGTAATTTTACATAATTTCATATTTAAACTGGACATAATAATGTGTCAATATCATGATAGTTATTATTTGTTAAAACACGCTTATTGTTTCGAAAACAGGAATTAATTTCAAATTAATTTCTTCCACTTATGTGTATTGAATTTAGAAAAATGGATTCCATATTAAGAATACGGAGGTCCAAATTGTGTAAATAGGTATCTTTTGTTTTTATACATTTTGAATAATTACTTCGGTAAATATTTTATTTACCATGGTTAATGGGTAAATTTGGTAAATAAGGGTAATGAAATAATATTATAATAATAATTAATTACTCTAAAACGTATCCTAAACCTATTAGTTGAAACATGTCCGACCATGGGCTTCTTTGGGTCTATTGTGGGACCCCATAGATCTACATGTAAGTGATAAAGACACTTTATATTAATTAAGTTAAAGTAAATACAAAAATGACATAAGCATATATCTTTTAGAAGAAAAAAATTTACATAGGGTTATATATGTTATAATTTTTACTATAAATATTAATTAGAAAGATAAAAATATTGCCTACATAATGGTATTTTATTTATAATTTTTAGACATTTAATAATTAAATATATTTATGACACAATAATGATGTAGTATTTTCCTTATTAATGAAATAATCAAATAATTGGTATTATAAATGTTAAAATAAATTTAATTTGAAAGTTTTGATGAAATAAACTAATTTTATTGGTTAATTTTACATGTTAGTATTGCTTAAATAAATTTGGTTCGAATTAATAATGATGTTATGACTTTAACAGAAATCAATTATTAAATAGTTTTAAAATTGACATAAATGAGTTTTTAAAACAAATATTATATTATTAATTGATATTCTATTCATAAAAATATAAGGCTTGGACAAAGGACTTATATCACGATATTTGTATCATTAATGTACCAATTTAGGGTCTATTGGAATTATATTGTATGCTTACTAATCATATAATATAAAAATAAAAAGTGACATTGTAAGTGTCAAACTATTTAACTAAGAGTAAAATATATATGACATGGTTAATAGAGTGAACCAAACCTGTCTAAAATATATTGGATGAAAGTATTTAAACCCAAAAAAACCTTATACATTGAATCACACACTTTGGATCCATTATAAACTGAATATAAATCTATTATAAATTAATACATTAAGTTTTTCCTAAAGAGCCCCTCCTACCCCTTATAAAAAACACCACTTCTAACAAATTATTCATACCTTCAAAGCCTTTTGGATTGTCCAAAACCTGACCAATTATCCTCTAATATTCCCTAACTTCAACTTAGATGCCTTCATTTAGTCATAAATACATCCTAAGGAGTCCTTTTGATGAAATCAAAAGGAAGAACCCAAAGATGTGGTAATGTTTTCACCACCCTCTTTCAAGTTCTTTTCATCTTAAACTTCTTCTTTATTTGTTATTTCTATTCTAAATTAATAACTCCAGTATCTTATATACATAATGAGATGTAATTATAAAAATTTTACAACCATATTTAGTATTATATACGTCCTTTTAATGACATGTCACCATACATGCGTACGTACGGCTTGCCGTCTCCACGTCGTGGTGTAATTGTTATTCAAAACATTATTATTTGTATGGCTATGATAATGATGTGTAATTGATGTAAACAATAAATATAACATTATAATTATTCATTATATATTATATACCATCCAATTATATATTATTCTAATATCAAAATAATGATATTGTTGCTCGTGCATACGTACGGATTACCGTCTCCACGAACGTGATGACATTCATTTCCCATCATATCAATTCAAAAATAATTTTTATTTGATGATTAAAAATAATTTTTAGAGAAATGATATCATTATGGATATGATTAATATACATACCATCCATAGAAAATATGGCTCACATAACAAAGAATATAAATATAAAAGAATCTGTTAACACCTGAAACGATGATAATACTAAGGTATTAATAACAAATCAATGTTAAAAGATCATATATGATATCATATTAATGTATATGATTATTGTATAATTTAATATCAATAATTTCACCATTATAAAAGAGGTTAACCTACTCTAAACCATGGAAAATTACAAGGTAAGGGTTTACTTCACAATCTCTTCATTATCCGAGGATGTTTATACATAATTATCTATTGGGACCTCTTTATCATCCACATCCATGTTTCTTAAAAATGTATTCCAAAATAGTTTTACTATTTACTAGACTATAAGTTAAAGTCATTTATACCCTTGTTTGAATTTTATAAAATGATTTGAAAGGAATATTTCCATCGTTTTCCAAACAAGGTCATTTTTAACCTTTTCGACAAAATTGAGGTAAGAATGTTTTTTTAACTTATACGGCGGGTGCGGCTATTCTCCACCATTGGAAAATCATAGAAGCTTCCCTTAAAAGCTTATAAAAATATTTTAAATGTAAATGTTTTATTTTATAATTATGTGACTTTTAAATGATTTAAAAAAAAGAGATATTTCTCTCTAATAGTTTTTATTTCATCTATGTCAACATCCATTGATGGATTTTAAGCTTATTTGAAGTTGATTTATTATTATACAAAACATTTGTTTTGTATTGAAGGTTTTGTGATATGTATGACTGTGGATGTGTTATTTTTTTACCATTCATGGTTTATGGAGAAATTATTTACATTTCTTATTCTAGTTTTAATATGAATGTTTATGTTATGTTTAAACCATTTCATAAGGGAATTCATTGGACTTAGTAAGTGATGGGTGGAGCTAGCTATAGCTCCTCGATGCATCGGTAGGTCTAATGAGACAAACTAGTGTCTTGGCATGAGGTCGTGACAAAATATTATTTGTAGTCTTTGCACGAGGTCGTGGCTACGTGGTTATGATAGTCTGGCATTATTCATTCCATCATTATGAATGTGGTTATTGATATTTTTTGTGATTATTCGACTAGTATAATATCCATGTGAATAAGTAACTAGCATTATTTCATTTTATCTTTTCCCTATTATGCTAATGTTCAATTTTTAAATGCTTTTGTATTATTTATACACTGCCTTAAATATTTATGCTAATTTATGAAAGTTTTCGCTATATTGTTATCCTTACTGAGCATCTAAGCTCACCCCTTACAATGTATTATTTTCACAGGATGTGAAGAAGTATTTAATGAATTACATGCATGGATAGTATGATGGGATATTATTATAAGATGATGTTGTAGTTTTTCACTTAATGATGTAATGTCAACTTTATGAATGTATCTAGTTATTCCAAGGCTACTAATCTAATTGGTATTTCGAGACTTGATCTTTTGTGATCATGCCAATTTTATGTAATAATGCACTGACTCTAGGTAACTGGGGTCGGGGCATTATAGTTGCAGTCACCATAGGGGGGGAGTAGAGGGCACTAATAGGGTCAGGGTTTCCATAGGTTAGGGTGTTGACGGTGGCTCTCTATAAGGGGAGCATGGCATCGAGGGGTTTATTAGAAGCATAGAAAGATTGGGGGTTGGTGCGCCTCACATGGAGGAGAGAAATTCTGGGAGGGGTCGCGTAGGGGAGAGAGAGGAATGAGGGGGTGGGTTGGTGGGGGAGAAGAAAAACCCTAAAATAATAATAATAATAACCAAATAATAATAAAAAATATAATAATAATAATAATCTTTATAATAGTAATAAAAATAATAATAATAAGCTTAATAATAATTATATTCTTAATAATAGTAATACGATTAATATTCTTAACACTAATAATAAAAAGATCAATAATATTAAAATTATTGACATTGATATTATCACTATTATTATTATTCTGAAATAATAAAAAAATATTATTATCAAATATATTCTTTAAATTTTATTACCCTTTTCTTATTTTATTATATTTTCATACTATCACCCATTTAATATTATTTTTATATTTTGAACACCAGGTAGGCCGCTTGGTAACCTGGGAAAATCCACACTATTTCCAAAACATTATCCACCCTTAAATTGGAAGTTTCCAAACCCCGAAGAAATCATTTTTCAGTAAAAGAACAAAAAATATAACCCGGGGATTGAACCTGATCCTCGATAAGGATACCTTATTTCAAGAAATTTAATAAAATAAAATAATTTAAAAGGTCAGGTGGGACACCTTGTTTTTGATGTTGTATTTAGTAACATTCCAACTACACTATCAATTTCATTCCCACATGAATATCATCAAGAACATACCTGATGTACAATCAACTCTATTACAGCAATTGAATAAAAAGTAATCTCATTTTCAAATTAGTTTTTTAAGTTTCTTCAAAAAAGGTTTACTAAAAGTATTGTTTACATATTTTTTTTCACAAACAATTGATATCCTATTTATGGAGACAGTGTTGTACCTATTTTTGAAATCCCATCGAATTATGTCCGCCAAGATTGATATTTATGTCATGAGGTTAGAAATATGTGATTTCCTATAAACACATTTTTAAGATTTATATTTATGTGGTTCTATATCGAGAAAATTTTCATAAGTAGGGAATTCATTTTTCATCCCATAAAACATGTCTCTCATGGTTAAATCATCATTTTTGTAAGCACCACACAACATAACACAAAAATCCCAAAATAATTTCAAATCATTGATCAATGGAGTTAAATAAACATCAATATAAATACCCTATTGTTTTGGTCATGATATATGTAAAGGTAACATAACTTATGATTGTTTCATTCCTAACCACAAGGGAAAGTTATAATTTACCAACATAATCGGCCATGTATTGTAAGTGATTTGAAAACCACATGGATTTACTCCAACAACTGAAATAACATGAGGATGTTTTCAAAGATTGTTTCTAAATTTAGGATAGTCATGATAATTTTTCTTCCACTGAGGAGGTTCATTTTAGTAGTGAAGTTTCCCATTTTTATTTATTATATCTACATACAATGTTAATTTTCATGAGGTCCCATCACTTCAATTAATTCACATAAACCATGAAAAATTTGTAAGGTACTATAAAAATATCATAGGACCAGATTAATCATTCTTATATTGAGAGACACCACAACTTTGGAATTATAAAGATATTCACGGTCCTTATGAAACAATATACAGTCATTTGCAAGGAATTTATTCTTTCGGATGTCTTTCCCATTGAACGTAGTACTATAATAGAATCATATGTTTGGAAATGAATATTATTATATTTTTGAAGAATATCATTCGAGAGAGAAAATAGTTCAGTAAATCTAGTGTCACTGTATATGTTGCAAGATTTTATATTATAAAACATTAACATGGATAAAAATATAGTATATTTAGTACACTAATAATATAATAGAATCATTGAATAACTAATTAACTTCTCAAATAGTTATGGATAATAATGATGTTCATATTCAACGGTAGATATAATCTCATCAATAAGTTCATCATCATTGTTCACACCTGTAATCATATCCTCGATATAGTCTTTTTCGTTGTTCACACTTGTAATCAAATCATATATTTCATAAAGAATATTTTCATCCATTTAACTATATATATTTAGTTTTCCCTATGCATAGGAAAATATTTTAAACATTGATCTATTCTGGGATAGATAAAGTGTTCTTCCAACTTCTCTATATTAATTAGTCTTGAATAAAAAAAGTGTAGACATTGAAAAAGGATTTGAGTTGTTTTATAATAACAATATTTTTCAAACTTTATTTAATCATTCAACCCATCCTCATATTATTTTTTCATATGACTAGAATTTGTACAGTTTTGATTCATATCCATTTTATTTGATTCAGTAAATTTCTATTTTACAAAATAAATAAATATAGAAAATGTATGATCTTAGAACCAATAAAAGTTCATTATTAAAGAATCATTTATGCTACCTGTATTATTTGTTCTAAGATAAAAAGAGCTGAATGCTGTGTATTGAGATTGTTTATTAGTGGTAGAAATCAATAAAATAATGGAATTTATGAAATATATATTGATAAAAATTGTTTAATTAACTTTTCATCTATTAAAAATAAAAAGATCAAGGATTGTTTCTATACCATTTCTAGGTGATAGTTTAATAAGATAGAGGATATGATTGGGGTTCTTCTCCCTATTAATGTATCCTTATCATAGCTATTTATTGCAATGAAAATATAAAATGGATTGGGGTTCTTTATCCTAGTAATGAAAGAAATAAGTAATAATTGTTTAATTTTAATCCATAGGAGTAGGAAGAATACTAGGAAATTGGAGAGAATTTTCATATCTAGTGTAAAACAAATTCCAATTTGTAAATAAAAATAATCACCTTAAATGAAATGTGGGAAGTGTTTTTACAATGAAAAAATGGTCTTTTCCTCCACATCCCGATTCATACCATGTTTCATACAATTAGAGAGAGAATTTTTCCAATAATTATATCACATATGATTAATTCAAAAATATATCATATGATTATGTTGATAAAAAATATCCAAAAAAGAAGGGTGTGATTGAAATAAAAATATAGTGGATATGAAGTTTATTCAATTATTCACTTGGTTTATAAAGGGCTAGATGATGTTTTTAGGGAATGGATTCCATAGATTTGATGTTAATCATTTGACCGATGACGAAAATGTTAATAGGGCCCAATAACATTGTCTTAAAAATATAATGATTGAAGAATCTGTTGAATTAAATTTGGATTTGATGAATAAAAGCATGGGCCTATCTCAATGGGCTGAACTGATAATGTAAACTAGAAAAATATCATAGTGATTACTTAAATAAATTCAATGGTGTTCACGATGATAGAAATAATGTTCTATAGAAAGAACACAAGGAAAAGAAAGTCCAAATCATCCAATATTTATGTTAAATGGCAAAACCAATTTTTTTTAAAAAAATTGGGTGAAGACTAAGGGTATAGGTTCAATAAATTTAAATATAAAAAAGGTTAATATAGGAAATTTGAAAAAACCAAAATTGTTTCATTTGTTTCATTCCAAATCACCCCAATTTTTGTGTAATTTGAAATCCTCAATTGAGGATCAACCGATTTCTCTCAGTTTCTCCTAGAATGATTTCTCTTTATCCAACATAACGTCGCTAAACATGGGAAATGAGTTTGAATAACTCAATTTCATTTCATTTCTCCTGAAATCACTAATTTTAAGAGTGTAATTATGTTGTGGGAAACAAATTTCTCAAAGATTTTTTATCACACATGGACGTTCTAAACCCATCTGAGAAAATAAATCCATTTAAAGGGCGATTGTTGAATAGAAGGTTTGAGGATTGATATAAGTGGACTAGGAATGGCACATTGGAAATGATCATTTAGATCAAGTGATGTAAGTTCAATTATAGAGGAGTAAAAAAATCACATACCTTAGGTATTAAGAGGATCGATTCATCTGATATGTTCTATGGGGAGTGGCGATATAGGTGGACATTAGTGAGATATTGAACAATGTTTGGAAGAATGTTCTATTAGGGTTGAATATATAATATCACATAGGGTTTTATCAGCACTTTCCAAATATCACTGATAAATATGCATTTTATCAGTGCTAAAAATTAGAGCTAATAAAAAATATCTTTTTCAAAAGTTTTTTAGCGCTACTAAAGGTATAGATTTATCAGTGCTAAAAAATAAGTGATGAAATCCGTCTTTATCAACACTATAATTCTAGCACTGATAATGATAGATTTTATTATCGATGATAAAGATTGTTTTTATAAGATTTTATAAATATAATAAAAACATATATTATATATACAATATGTATAAATTATAATAAGATTAAAATATATATTATATTAATAATGAAAATATAAAAAATGTATTTAAATGGATTAATTATATAGATTTACACAATTTTAAAAATATAACAACTTAATAAATAAAATTTAATGAATATTAATCACATAAATTAAAAACATGATATGATAATTAAAACATAATAAATAATTATTTATATATTGTAAAATTATCAACAATGGTTATAAACTTATACCAAAATGAAGAAAATAATAGAAAATGAATTTAAATAAATATATTATATAAATTTCAAACATTTCAAAAAAAATTACACCATAATAAATATAATAGAATCGACATTAATCATATAAATTACAAATATTTTACAAATAGTAAACATAATACATTATTATGTCTATGTAAATATTAAAAAAGTGAATAAATACCAAATTTTTTAAAAATTATTAAATATGAAAAATGAATAAATTATATTAAATTTTTATTGAAAATAATAAATAAAATTCATTAAATTTAAAAACATATTTAAAAAGTGATTTTTCTATATTAACTAAATTAATTATATACAAATAAGAATGATTAACTTAAATTTTTTTAAATTTATATTTTATTGACTATAAGAATATTTAAATTAAAATTTATTTAAAAGAAAGATTATAAAAATTTAAAACATATTAAAAATATTACAACATAATAAAAAAATTGAATACATATTAATCATATAAACAAAAAACATATTAAAAATATTAAAAATTATTAGATAGAAATGATTAATTTTTAAAAAATAAATATTAAATAACAATTTAAATGTTCAAACATAAGAAATCAAAACAACTGAATAAAAAATTAAATTAATTTTAAAAATATTTAATAAGATAATTATATAAATTAAAAAAATCATAAAAAACTAAAATGAATGAATATTATTCAGATAAAATTTCAAACATATTAAAAATATTATGTCGTAAATAAATATACGTATATAAATATTTTTAAATTATATAATTTAAAAAATATAAAAAATATTAAATATAAAAAATGAGAACATAATATTAAATTAATTAATATTAAAAACAAATAAATAAAAAATGAGAAACAAACTTATATAAAAAATGATTATTGAAGATTTACTAAATGAATTGTAAACATGTACAGAATATATAAGATATTTAAAATGAATTTAAATAACTATATTACATAAATTTCAAACATTTTTTAACTTTTACAATAAATTAAATAAAATTTAATAAAGAGTGATCATATAATTAAGAACATGTTATAAAAAACTTTTAGTAAATAAATATGTGTAAATTTTAAAAATTGAATAAATTGCAAAAACGATTATATCAAATTGAAAAATAATACACTAAATGTGAAATAATATTAGAAATATGATTAATAAATTCCATATATACACATATACACTTGTATTGTACATATGGATACACATGAATATATGTACATCCCATTTATAAACATTGATAATAACAGATAAATTCAATTATCGCATATTAAAAATACATATTCATTTATATTTATATAAATTTACAAATTCATAAAATATAAATAGTATATCAAATATATTTTAATTATATACATTTTTTAATTAATATATACTATTAAATATTATTTTCCAAATATAAATATGATAATTTTAAATGCATTTATATTTTTTTTTAATTTGGGTTGTCAAGGAATGATTTTGTAGTGGCCCAGTGCTCTATGCTCTCACATCTCCCTCTTCCCTTCTAGGGGTATCTAGATGATTTTCTAGTAGTCGTGGCTCCCTCACATCATTAACCTCACTATTTAAACCCCCTTTTTATATTGTGTTCTTATCCTTCCCTCCTTGAGTATCTGTATGTTTCACTGGAAGCAATGGTCCTTCTCCGTCATTTAGCCTCAGGTTTCCTTCCCCTTCCTAGTCACTAATCGATCTTAAATTTTCAATTTTTCTCTTTCAGTCATTGCTCAACGAACCCCATAATGGGTCTATAAATTTTCCACCCATTGTGGTCTGGGATGGTGATGGTGGTATCTTCTGGGTGAATCCTTCTATTGTTGGGTTCATTTCAAATGGATCTCATGTCTCCCAAAAAATCTCTTACTCATCAATGTTCCTCATCATCCCTTATTTCCTTAAATTCCTTACAAGACCTTGTTTTTTTATTCATGATTGTGATTGTGGTATGGTTAACTATAAGTCATCTAATTGTTTTCTTCATTGTCTATTTTTTTCATTGATTCTTGTTGTGTCTCTATCATGGTTGTGGCCTGTTTTTGTTTTTGTTTTTCATTATAGGGTTATGAGTTTTATGTCAATGTGGTTTCTATTTTTGGTTTAATGGTAATGTTCTGTGGTGGAGATTATTTTAGTTTTGGAAGGCCATGGTTGTAACATCCCAGGTAAATAAAGAATAAATAATTTTCATAATTATTAATATTTACGAATTAAATATTAATTTTATTTTAAAGGGGTTGCTATGTTCGATAGCGTACCTCATACGCAACGATGAGTTTCTTTGAAACTTACGTTGCACACAAGTAATAAAATAATATTATTTTAAATGTTAGTTAACAATTAGCCGTTGTACTGGCGGGAATGGATAGAAATAACTAAAATATGATTAGATATTTTTTTAAATGTTTATACATTTACCCAATAAAAGATAAAGGCTTAAAATACAGAAGGAGTTCAATTTTAGGCATTTATACTCTAATTTTCACGAAAGGTCCACTTATCACCTTTTGATGGAGAACCGTCATTAAATATAGTTTTGATCGATCTTATAAATTCTTTCGGACCAAATATAACTCTTCTTTATAATCGGGACATCAAATTTTACTTTGTGTAAATTTTTGGTATCTTTCCGATAAAGTTCATTTTTTTAATGAATAGTGTAAAATGTTGTATTTTAATTCAAAACATCTTTTTAATCTAATTTATTTATATTATTAGATTATCTTTTGATTTGGTATTGAAGTGAAATTAGAAAATATTTTTACCATTAAATCCAATAGTGGTCGCTGGAATTAATTTCACTTTGAAATCAGACTTAAACTAGTGTCAATCTTTTGATACTAATTGTTTCATAAAAACACGTTATTTGCTCTGACAGCGGGAATTAATTATTAAATTAATTAATGTGACTTATATGTTTTAAATTTTGTAAAATAGACTTCATTTTTGAATTCGTAATATCAAATATAGCTTAGGGTGAATTTTTGGTAATTTTATGAAAAACTTCAATTTTTGATGAATAGTGAAACCACTAAGTGGTACTTATAAAGACTGATTTTCCGTTTAAATGAAATTTTGCCATCATTGTGTTTTGAATTTCAAAAATCCGACATACATGGTTGTCATTAAGAAGTAAAATGTGGTTCAATGAGATTATAATAATTTTTTGGTGAATAGTAACTTATTAAGTTCTTAATCGCGATTAGAGGTAATTAGTGTAATTTAAGGTAAAAATGATATTATAAGAATGTGAAAACACCATGACACTTGTCCTACACCTATTGGGTGATTCATGACCGACCAAGAAAATCCATGGGTCAACTTGGGGACCCCATGGAGCCACTTTAGTTGGAAAATGACATTAATATATTTTTATTTAATGTTAAAGTGAAAATGACACTAACATAAATTGTTTTACTAAAATAATTTTTATGTGGGGTTATACAAGTCATAATTTTTATTATAAATATTAATTGGAAATATAAAACGATTTACTACATCATAGTAATTTTTTCATAATTTTTAGAGACTAAATAAATTAAATTATTTATGACATAATAATGATGCAACGATGACATCATTATTTGAGGATTTAAATAAAATGGAAAGATGATGTGAAATATATGAACTACACTTGTCCAAAACTTATTGGATGAGTGGATTTCGAACCCTTATCACCATATACACGAATTATATCAATGTGGGGCCTTTTAAATCCGAAACACATTTTCAAATAAAGTAATATTTCTTTACTTTCCAAAAGTGCCCCTCCTCTCCTCTTATAAAAGGCCCCCACCTCTACCTCATTTCACACACTTCGCAAGCCTTTGGCTCGGCCAACCCCTGCCAATTTACTCTCTCCACATCCCTCTCCTCATCCTAGAGGATTACCTTTGGGCAGAATCCTTTCAAAGTAAGCCTTTAGGCTCAAATAAAAAAGAGTTACACTTTTAAAGGCAATTCATTCTCTCATGTTCATTTGTTTTATTTTGTTTCTCCAACCCCCTAAACTCTTTTTATTTACTTCTTTTGTAACAAAACCATTATATTCAATATACTAGGATGTTTTTATAAGATTTATTTGAGCTACACTCTCACACAACTACATCAAATGGTTAAAGAACAAACGGTTTCCGTGGATGGCGAAATTCTGCCTCCCGAAACGATGATTGTTCAATACCCATTTAACACCTTCAAAGGTGGACATTATGATGTCACTATTTTTATATATGATATATAATATATTTATGTTTTCTTTAATCTTCTGTATTTTTCATTTTGGGCATACCTTTATGGTTTCCATTATTGGTAAAATGTGATATCTTCATTTAAGGAAGTGCGGACTACCGCCCCCTAAAAGTGATGTGATTCGTTAATACCATATGTGGGACGTGTAAAGGATGGATTTAAAGTTATTATATATGATGTTATACTGGAATTATAATATAGCTCTATATCATTATTATTTCTTTCCATTAAAGTATGAGATAGAAATGAAATTACGTTCATGCGTACGTACGGCTTACCGTCTCCATGAACGGTGCCTTTCATTTCTTATCCCCAAATGTAATGTACTATTAAAAGTACATGTATATAATGGATATATATAATGAATGATATATCTAAATGATGAATATAATTCTGGAATTAAAATATACATACCTCTCATTTAGTTTTAATTCCATTAATATGACAAAGAAATGAAAGTAGCGTTCATGCGTACGTACGGCTTACCGTCTCCATGAACGGCGCATTTCATTTCTTACCTCTAAATGATTATGTAATATTATAAATACATGTATATGCTGGATATATATGATACATATTATATCCAAATCGGTAATTTCATTCTGGATATAAAGAACCTTTGACAACACGAACAACATGTAATTGTAAGAAGTCCACTTTCGACTTAAGAACCAAATATCGACAAAACTAACATTATTAACTTAAATGGTTAGATAATGTTTATAACATGGAAATAAGTGATATAAAAGGAATAATGAACTTTAAAAAGGTTCTCAATCAAGTAGAAATTAACTCATGTTTATTATTCAGGACGTTAAAGAACGATCAAGTCAATTCGGACCCGAGGTAAGGGAACTTCTTAACCCAACTTCCATTCTTTGGGTTAATCTCCTACTTTCAAATTATGTCATTATATTATTATGTTGTATCTTGTATTTGTACTTTATTTATGTGTAATTATAGTGAATACACATAATATATCTATTTTATTTTAAAAATTATCTTTGTAAGGGACTTCGTCTCAATCTTCTTTCATTGAGGCATATTTCGTTTTATACACAAATTTCTTTTATTTGGTGTATAAACCCCTTTGAATTTTACTTTTATACAAAAGGAATCTTTTTCTACGACGAGTTTTACAAAACGACAAAATGTAATGTTTCTTTTAGCATATGTGGCGACAATGACCTTTTCCGCTGCCGCGAGTATTATTTGGTCTTTGGCTTCCTCAACAAGCCGTAATGTTTTTAGAATAAAATAAATACCATATACTCTTTTATGTATTTTGGTATTGAAAATGGTTTTGAAAAAGGATTCTATTATGTCAATATATTTATGATATATTGTGATTGAAATGTGGAAATGTTATCATTCCTTTATATTGGTTTTAAATTTTATGATTTTATATTGGTACTTGGACATTTTAACGGGTGGTTACATTATAAACCATATGACGGGTGTGTGCCGTGAATACCAGGACGGGTGGTTACATTATAACCTCCAATGCATTGGGTATGGAAGTCGGCCGTATGGCTATTCCATTAAGTATGTATGGAAATTGGCCGTATGGCTATTCCATTAAGTGATATGTGTGGAAGTCGACCGTATGGTTATTCCACTTAAGTATGTTTATGTCCCAAGTTACCTTTATATATGTTATGTGTTATTTTTATGGATTTTATGGTAATCCTTTGGTTACAAAAAGGTTAGTAATGATACTTTATTCAGTGAAGAGTTTTTACTACTTCATGAAGGTGAAGGTATTACTTTGATAGAGTATATATGGTTTATTTGATGTTTGAAAAACTAACAGTTTTCATTCTTTCTGTATCCCTTACAGAGGTTTTATGCTCACCCCATGTTTTTCGAAATGTTTTTCACATGACTTAAAGTGGAATAAGTTCAAGGATGAGATCAAGGGAATGTCATGCTATCTAAAACATGGAATCTACACATCTTTCTTTTTAAGAGTTTTTATTTTATGGAAACTTAGTAGAAGTGTCTACTTTGTAATCTTTTAAGATGTAATAGTTATGTTCTAATTCTCTAAAACTCTAAACCTGAAAAGATCCTCAATGTGAATTATTCATTTAATTCAATATTAAGTAAGGTTTAAGGCTGGGGCCTTATAGTTGGTATCAGAGGTCGGTTTAGACAACTTTAGGAGTTAGACAAGTGTTAAATTATGATATGAATGAAATGATATAGCATTTACAGATTACCATGTTGCTTCACCTAAGGTATTTTAGTGTTAAGAATGATTTTCCATAGAGGAAACAGAGCAACTTTGCTAGGAAGGAATACAGAGTATAATAACCTTTCGAATCAGCAACCAGAGATGGTCAGAATCAGAATTGAGCCGTTTACTACACTGATGGATCAGTTTAATCAGGTGATAATTGGTGTTTGTGTTTATTTATTATATTTTGGTGTTTTCTAAAAGTAAAGAGGAGCATGAATGTCATTTAAGGGTTATCTTGCAAACCTTAAAAGAAAAGAAACTATATGGAAAATTCAGCAAGTGTGAGTTTTGGTTACAACAAATTTCTTTCCTAGGTCACATTGTTTCAAAGGATGTCATAACTGTTGATCCTACTACAACAAAAGTTGTTGAAGAATGACCTAGACCCACAAATGTAATAGAGATCCGTAGTTTGCTTGGTTTGGCAGGTTACTACCGAAGGTTTGTTGAAAATTTTTCACGGTTATCTAGTCCAATGTCTAAGCTAACTCGTAAGGGTGTTAATTTCATATGGAGAAAAGAATGTGATGATTGTTTTCAGGAGTTGAAGAGAAGATTGGTGAATGCTCCAGTTTTGGAACTTCCTTCCAGGAATGGTGAGTTTGTTATATACAGTGATGCTTCGTTGAAGGGACTTGGATGTGTCCTTATGCAGAATGATCAGGTAATTTCTTATGCTTCACGACAGTTGAAAACTCATGAGGTAAATTACCCTACACATGGTTTGGAATTAGCTGCTATTGTTTTTTCTTTATAAATTTCGAGGAATCATTTGTATGGAGTAAAGTGTGAAATATATACTGATCAAAAAAGATTAAAGTATATATTCACTTAGAAATAATTGAACATGAGACAGAGGAGATGGCTGGAATTAATCAAGGATTATGATTGCACAATTCACTACCATCTAGGAAAAGAAAATAAAGTGGCTGATGCTTTGAGTCAAAAAAGTAATGCTCCATTAGCAATGTTGCGTTTGGAACGTGATCCTTTGGTTAAAGATTTGATGAACTTTGGCATGGACATTGTTGGTAGAGGATGTTCTTCTGTTTTGTTTCAGGTATCAGTGAAATCTTCTCTATCAAATAGAATCAAGCAAGCACGGAAGTAAGACATCAAGTTGCAGAAAAAGGTAGATCTGGTTCAGAAAGGTAAGTTGTCTGTATTCAACATTGATAACGATTGTGTTTTGAGGTTTGGGAAGAGGTTATGTGTGCCTTGTGATTCACAGTTGAAGAATGAGTTGTTATGTGAGGCTCATAGTTCTCCGTTTTCAGTTCATCCGGGCAGTACTAATATGTATAGAGATCTGCATGAGTATTACTGGTGGGATGGAATGAAAAGAGATATTGCTGATTTTACTGTGAAGTGTCTGACTTGTCAGCAGGTTAAAGCAGAGCGTCAGTTACCGAAAGGGATGCTTCAGCCTTTACCAGTGCCAGAGTGTAAATGGGAGAATATATCCATGGACTTTGTTGTGGGATTACCGAGGACATCTCGAGGTAATAGTGCAATCTGGGTTATTGTTGATCGCTTGACAAAATCTGCTCATTTCCTTACTATACGAGATAATTTTTCCCTAGATCAACTTTCCCGTTTGTATCTTAAAGAGATAGTCAGGTTACATGGAGTTCCTCTCTGCATTGTATCAGATCATGATCCTAGGTTTACTTCTAATTTTTGGAAAGGCCTTTAGAAGTCGTTGGGTACTGAAATAAATTCTAGTAAATCTTTTCATCCCCAATCAGATGGGCAGTCAGAACGAACAATTCAGACCTTGGAGGATATGCTATGAGTTTGTTCGATGGATTATTAGGGAAGTTGGGACCAACATCTTTCTTTGGATGAATTTTCATATAACAACAGTTTTCATTCCAGTATACAGATGGCACCATTTGAGGCACTATATGGGAAGCGCTGTCTAACTCCATCATTTTGGGATGAAGTGGGTGAAAGGAAGCTGATAGGACCAGAATTGGTTGAAGAGATGGCAGAAAAAGTTCAGTTGATTCAGAAGAACATGAGAACAGCTCAGAGCAGGCAGAAGAGTTATGCGGATAACCGGAGGAAGGATCTATCTTTCGAGGTAGGTGATCATGTTTTTCTCAAGGTTTCCCCTTGGAAAAGTGTGATGAGATTTGGTACGAAAGGAAAGCTGAGTCCAAGGTTTATTGGACCATATGAAATTCTGGAGAGAGTTGGATCAGTTGCATACCGGGTGGCTTTACCTCCAAGTTTATCTCAGGTACACAATGTTTTTCATGTTTCAATGTTGAGGAAGTATATGCCAGATCCATCTCATGTTTTGAGTCCAATGGTAGTTCAGCTGGAAGAGAACCTATCTTATGAAGAACAACCAGTCCATATTCTTGACCACAGGGAGCAAGTGTTACGGAATAAGGTGATTCATCAGGTAAAGGTTTTGTGGAAAAACCATGTGATTGAAGATGCAACTTGGGAATCTGAAAATGCTATGAGAGATAAATACCCCCACTTATTTTGATAAGTGAATAAAATTGCGACGCAATTCCCAAAAGGGGGAAGGATGTAACATCCCAGTTAAATAAAGAATAAAGAATTTTCATAATTATTAATATTTACGAATTATATATTATTTTTATTTTAAAGGGGTTGCTATGTTCGATAGCGTACCTGATACGCAACGATGAGTTTCTTTGAAACTTATGTTGCACACAAGTAATAAAATAATATTATTTTAAATGTTAGTTAACAAGTAGCCGTTGTACTGGCTGGAATGGATAGAAATAACTAAAATATGATTAGATATTTTTTAAAATGTTTATACATTTACCCAATAAAAGATAAAGGCTTAAAATACAGAAAGAGTTCAATTTTAGGCATTTATACTCTAATTTTCACGAAAGGTCCACTTATCACCTTTTGATAGAGAACCGTCATTAAATATAGTTTTGATCGATCTTATAAATTCTTTCGGACCAAATATAACTCTTCTTTATAATCGGGACATCAAAATTTACTTTGTGTAAATTTTTGGTATCTTTCCGATGAAGTTCATTTTTTTAATGAATAGTGTAAAATGTTGTATTTTAATTCAAAACCTCTTTTTAATCTAATTTATTTATATTATTAGATTATATTTTTATTTGGTATTAAAGTGAAATTAGAAAATATTTTTACCATTAAATCCAATAGTGGTCGTTGGAATTAATTTCACTTTGAAATCGGACTTAAACTAGTGTCAATCTTTTGATACTTATTGTTTCATAAAAACATGTTATTTACTCTGACAGCGGGAATTAATTATTAAATTAATTAATGTGACTTATATTTTTTGAATTTTGTAAAATAGACTTCATTTTTGAATTCGTAATATCAAATATAGCTTAGGGTGAATTTTTGGTAATTTTATGAAAAACTTCAATTTTTGATGAATAGTGAAACCACTAAGTGGTACTTATAAAGACTGATTTTCCGTTTAAATGAAATTTTGCCATCATTGAGTTTTGAATTTCAAAAATCCGACATACATGGTTGTCATTAAGAAGTAAAATGTGGTTCAATGAGATTATAATAATTTTTTGGTGAATAGTAACTTATTAAGATCTTAATCACGATTAGAGGTAATTAGTGTAATTTAAGGTAAAAATGATATTATAAGAATGTGAAAACACCATGACACTTGTCCTACACATATTGGGTGAGTCATGGCCGACCAAGACAAGCCATGGGTCAACTTGGGGACCCCATGGAGCAACTTTATTTGGAAAATGACATTAATATATTTTTATTTAATGTAAAAGTGAAAATGACACTAACATAAATTGTTTTTTACTAAAATAATTTTTAAGTGGGGTTATACTAGTCATAATTTTTATTATAAATAGTAATTGGAAATATAAAGATATTTCCTACATCATAGAAATTTTTTCATAATTTTTAGAGACTAAATAAATTAAATTATTTATGACATAATAATGATGCAGCGATGACATCATTATTTGACGATTTAAATAAAATGGAAAGATAATGTGAAATCTATGAACTACACTTGTCCAAAACTTATTGTATGAGTGGATTTAAAACCCTTATCACCTTATCCATGAATTATTTCAATGTGGGACCTTTTAAATCCGAAACACATTTTTAAATAAAGTAATATTTCTTTACTTTCTAAAAGTGCCCCTCCTCTCCTCTTATAAAAGGCCCCCACCTCTACCTCATTTCACACACTTCTCAAGCCTTTGGCTCGGCCAACCCCTGCCCATTTACTCTTTCACATCCCTCTCCTCATCCTAGAGGATTCCCTTTCGGCAGAATCCTTTAAAAGTAATCCTTTAGGCTCAAATCAAAAAGAGTTACACTTTTAAAGGTAATTCATTCTCTCATGTTCATTTGTTTTATTTTGTTTCTCCAACCCCCTAAACTCTTTTAATTTACTTCTTTTGTTACAACACCATTATCTTCAATATACTAGGATGTTGTTATAATATTAATTTGAGCTACACTCTCACACAACTACATCAAATGGTTAAAGAACAAACGATTTCCGTGGATGGCGAAATTCTGCCTCCCGAAACGATGATTGTTCAATACTCATTTAACACCTTCAAAGGTGGCCATTATGATGTCACTATTTTTATATATGATATATACTATGTTTATGTTTTCTTTAATCTTATGTATTTTTCATATTGGGCATAACTTTATGGTTTCCATTATTGGTAAAATGTGATATCTTCATTTAAGGAAGTGCGGACTACCGCCCCCGCAAAGTGATGTGATTCGTTAATACCATATGTGGGACGTGTAAAGGATGGATTTAAAGTTATTATATATGATGTTATACTAGAATTATAATATACCTCTATATCATTATTATTTCTTTCCATTAATTTATGATATAGAAATGAAAGTAGCGTTCATGTGTACGTACGGCTTACCGTCTCCATAAACGGTGCCTTTCATTTCTTATCCCCAAATGTAATGTACTATTAAAAGTACATGTATATAATGGATATATATAATGAATGATATATATAAATGATGAATATAATTCTGGAATTAAAATATACATACCTCTCATTTAGTTTTAATTTCATTAATATGACAAAGAAATGAAAGTAGCGTTCATGCGTACGTACGGCTTACCGTCTCCATGAACGGCGCATTTCATTTCTTACCTCTAAATGATTATGTAATATTATAAATACATGAATATTTTGGATATATATGATACATATTATATCCAAATCGGTAATTTCATTATGGATATAAAGAACCTTTGACCACACGAACAACATGTAATTGTAAGAAGTCCACTTTCGACTTAAGAACCAAATATCGACAAAACTAACATTATTAACTTAAATGGTTAGATAATGTTTATAACATGGCAATAAGTAAAATAAAAGGAATAATGAACTTTAAAAAGGTTCTCAATCAAGTAGAAATTAACTCAAGTTTATTATTCAGGACGTTAAAGAACGATCAAGTCAATTCGGACCCGAGGTAAGGGAACTTCTTAACCCAACTTCCATTCTTTGGGTTAATCTCCTACTTTCAAATTATGTCATTATATTATTATGTCGTATCTTGTATTTGTACTTTATTTATGTGTACTTATAGTGAATACATATAATATATCTATTTTATTTTAAAAATTATCTTTGTAAGGGACTTCGTCTCAATCTCCTTTCATTGAGGCATATTTCGTTTTATACACAAATTTCTTTTATTTGGTGTATAAACCCCTTTGACTTTTACTTTTATACAAAAGGAATCTTTTTCTACGATGTGTTTTACAAAACAACAAAATGTAATGTTTCTTTTAACGTACGCGGCGACAATGACCATTTCCGCCGCCGCGAGTATTATTTGGTCTTTGGCTTTCTCAACAAGCCGTAATGTTTTTAGAATAAAATAAATACCATATACTCTTTTATGTATTTTGGTATTGAAAATGGTTTTGAAAAATGATTCTATTATGTCAATATATTTATGATATATTGTGATTGAAATGTGTAAATGTTATCATTCGTTTATATTGGTTTTATATTTTATGATTTTATATTGGTACTTGGACATTTTAACGGGTGGTTACGTTATAAACCATATGACGGGTGGTGCCGTGAATACCAGGACGGGTGGTTACGTTATAACCTACAATGCATTGGGTATGTAAGTCGGCCGTATGGCTATTCCATTATGTATGTATGGAAATTGGTCGTATGGCTATTCCATTAAGTGATATGTGTGGAAGTCGACCGTATGGTTATTCCACTTAAGTATGTTTATGTCCCAAGTTACCTTTATATATGTTATGTGTTATTTTTATGGATTTTATGGTAATCCTTTGGTTACAAAAAGGTAAGTAATGATACTTTATTCAGTGAATAGTGTTTACTACTTCATGAAGGTGAAGGTATTACTTTGATAGATTATATATGGTTTATTTGATGTTTAAAAAACTAACAGTTTTCATTCTTTCTGTATCCCTTACAGAGCTTTTTATGCTCACCCCAAGTTTTTCGAAATGTTTTTCACATGACTTAAAGTGGAATAAGTTCAAGGATGGGATCAAGGGAATGTCATGCTATCTAAAACATAGAATCTAGACATCATTCTTTTTAAGAGTTTTTATTTTATGGAAACTTAGTAGAAGTGTCTACTTTGTAATCTTTGAAGATGTAATAGTTATGTTCTAATTCTCTAAAACTCTAAACCTGAAAAGATCCTCAACATGAATTATTCATTTAATTCAATATTAAGTAAGGTTTAAGGTCGGGGCCTTATAATGGTAGTCTTATAGTGGTGGATAGATTCATCTCAACTTAAGGCAATGATGTTAGATCTGGTGTTTTTTTATTTTTACTATATTTTGAGTAGGTTGGTTTGATGAATTTGTTTGGTGATTATTCTCTGATGATGATGAATTTTACTAGTGTATTATTTCTTCATTGTTTTTTCGTTCCTTTTTGTGGGGGTGGTTCAATATATGTAATGTCCTTGATGATCTACGGTGTTGGATGGCAGACTTTTTCAAAGGGAGATTTATGGTTTGAGTCATGACTCGAGCATACTATCAGCCTTGGTCCACCCACCATCATGTCTATATTTTCAGAGAATGTTTAGTGGTTTTTTAATTTTAATTTAAAATTTGAATTTAATGTGGGGACTTGTTTTGAATCTAGATGAATGTAAAGTTCACATGTTGATTTTTATATGATTTTATGTTTTCCACTCAATTTTTAGAAGTTAAATATGTTAAAATATAAAAAAATAGACTTTGAGGTGGATATTATTTTAGAATTAATACAAGTATTTTATCAGTTCAATAAATGTTTTAATAAAACATAACCTTTATTGTAATGAAAATACGCACTAAAAAGGGGAAAAATTTTATTAGTGATTTTTTGTGCAGATAAAAGTAAACATTTGTAGGGATATTTTCTAGTAATTATAAAGGTTACTCTTTTATTATATCTATATATTTAGAACTAATAAAATAATTTTTTTTATATTTTGTGATATGTGGTAGAGATATAATATGTCCACACCCTGTCTGTCGATGTCTATGCTCTGGTGTACGGAACTTCTATGTAGAATCTATGGAACCTACCGCCATATCCTCATGTGTGAAAGGTGGTGGATCTATCGTATTCCCACCTATACCCTATCCTAGATCCAATGACAATTGATTAAGACTAGAACATTATCAAACATGTAAAGAAGATGGTTTTTTTGTAGTGGATATCTACAAATCATAAGAAAATAAAATTTATAACATAGACTAGTCAACCTCTATCACTATAGAAATATATACCAAACTAATAAACTATATCTATCCATGTTTCTATGAATATGGATGTTTTTCATATGTAATATTAAATATATATAATCATGACTAACACCCTTCTCATGTCCATACCAGGCTTGTCATCCCTAACACATATAATCAGGCTCAACTCCCTCTACATCACCTGACACACCAATTAAAATCCCATGATAAAACTCATCCACGGGAAAAAAATAATTTGTCAATACTGTAGGAAATTAGGACTATTCAATTTCACCTCCCTCTACTATGTCATATATATAAATAAGCCAGGTTATATGAGAATATTAAAAAATAAATCATTAAACTAATGTTAATAAAAAAATAGTCAATAATGGAAGGAATAATTATTTAAAACTCATTATATCCCCATATATATCCCCTGAGATATCTCCCTATTTACATATGATACAATGTTCTATAATCTATCAGATCTAATTTATTCATAAGTATAGTTCATTCCCCTCGTAACCATGACTCATGATATATCTCCCACATTTTAATATAGTGTGCATCATACAACCTGTAAATGAAGTTTCAATTTTTTGAAACCTTTATTGATTAAAGTGAAAGAAACTGACTGGGTGGTATAGGAATGAGATAATATAATTTAATCTACATCATAACTCTATCATCATGATTTCACTCAAATATGTGAAAAATAATCATAGGATTAAGATCATGTGTCATTATGGGACAAAATATTTAGATGGATTTAAAAAAATTCAATTTTAAAATGGATCAAATTTTAGATCAACACTGAAGATGAGAATTTGAATGTTTTAATCCCTCCATGTATTTATTTATGTTGAATAATTATTTATAAGAGGTATCAGGGTCATTTAGATGATATTTTGTGGATTTGGGTAAAATTTTTGGTGTTTTGGAGTTGTCTAGCCTGAGTGAACATTTGGGTGTAAAATAATTATCATAATCCATTTAACACCTTAATTTTTATGATGATTTTAGTGAATTTTCAATTTAGAATATTTTTAATTCATAATTACCACACTGTTATTGATAAAACATGTGGGGGTCAATAAAAAATTGTTTAAGGATGAGGGGGGATAGAGTCATGGTTCATGGCTAGCACATGGTTTTAGAAAAAACAAGTGCCTTATATATTAAGGGGTATAATGGGTTATTCATCATTGGTGAACAAATTTGGAAAATAATTCAGGGTATTGGAATGGATAGTTCAAACCAAACAACAGGCACGGTGGTCTGGAAAACAAAATGGACAAACCATGTGGCTTTCTAGAATTTCATTAAAATGGATATTTAAAAAAAACCCCTCAAGATTTGAGACCACATCACCCCCATTATCCCTTAATTGGTGTTCACAAACTAGGGGTGTTCCCAAACCCCTTTATCATTCTTCATCCCTAAAATTGGGAGGTGTTAATGGGGGTTCATTGGAATTTTTGGGTGAGATTCATCTAATTTTAACTTTCTTTCCTCTTCTCCTTTCTTTTATATAATTTTAAGTTTCTATAGATTAGGTATTATTGATGTATCCACTAGATAAAAGTGTACTCACCCTTTTCATAGGAATAATTTGGTTGTCTTCATAATAAGATCACTAGAGATGACTTCTGTATGTCGTTGTGTGGTATTTCGTTAAGGTATGTGATTTCTGTGAATTTTATCAGTTTTTTTCTAGTAGATTAATTGGATTAATTATTTTATTAGTTTCAAATATTAGTTCTTACCTATAAATGGTTTTAGGAGTCCCTTTTGGACCTGTCATGAATGATTCAGGGTGTTTCGATTAGAGGTGAACACCCTGTGAGTTTTGTAGCTGTATACTTGGACACGAGTTTATTTATTTCATTAATTATAATCATCATAATTAATTTTTTTTGGGTTTTTTGTTGTGTGTCTAGATATATGTTTTTCAACATGATCTTATTGGGAGACTTAAGATTTATGGGAGAACATTGATGGGCTAAGATAAGGCTGCAATGATTTAGAATTGTTATGAAAATATTAATTAATGAGGTAGGTACTCTGAGAGCATTACCCATATTCTTATTAATTTTTTTCATGTGTATGTATTATTTTACATAAATCACATTTTTTTTATTGCATCCATGGCATAAGTAAAAAAATTTGGTCTTTGGAGTGACACTATAAAACCCCAGCAGATTCTATTGGATTTATGGGTGTTTATAAGACAAGACCTACAATCACCCATTTGATGATCTATTTCATAGTATTAGTATAGTGGATTAGAAAATGAATAAATATAGTGGGTTACAATATTAACTATGTTTATCACATCGGTGGGATTAATTATGTGGTTAAGGGATATTTGGTTGGTATTGGAAATCAATTGTTTTAAAAATAGGTTTAAAAGAGAATTTGAAATGATTTTTGGTGTTATGATTTTTGAAAAATTACTATGAGGCCTTTTTTTAATCCGTAAATGGTTTTATATGGAGTTGGATTCATTTTTTCATTACAATGTGAGGAAAATATTTATCCAAATGGATGTTTTTTTGAATTTTTTTAACAACATTTTGATTTTAATTTGGGTTTAAATAGATATGATAGTTTTATTTGAAATGTATTTTTGGCTTCCTCTTGGTAGAAAATAAAATAATGGATCTTCAGATGATTTTAATGGAAATAAAGGCCTTTATATTTGTTTTATTTTCATCAAATACAATAACCCAGGTTTTAAAGGTTTGATTCAAAATGTTCAATTTGAATGTTTGGTTTTTTTAAATTTTTGTTAAATGAAAGGGTTTGGAACGTTTAGTGGAATGTTTTAGTTTTGAAGGCCCGTTGGGACATTGGTAAATGAAAAAATGATAATGGGTATTGAATATAGAGAAATTAATTATAGTTCACCACTGATGTTAATAGGTTAAAAATGTAATGTAAGTTATACCTTGGATAATATAATTGATTGATAATGTAAGGGTTTAGAATGTTAGACTTGGTGTTCCTCATCAATGGTTTAAGATTCAAACTAAAAATCTAGGAACCACTTATATTATATATGGTTGGTTGTGATGTTTTACTTATTCTCTTATTCCTTGGGTGAGATAGACTAATACTCTAGGCCCCCTTATACATCATTGTTTCAAAGGATGGAATAATTAATCTAACACCAAGTGTATAGACATGATGGTTCATATCATGCTTTATGTTTCAGACTGGAGGTCTGGGCACCATTATTATTCTATACCCTTTAGGGTTCTATACATGATGTTATAGATCCATGAATTTGGTTTCCGACTAACGCTCTGTGAAACATTATTATTCTATTTGGTTGTGTATGTTGGAATAATGTTTTTCATTCATGGCTTGAGATATCAGGATAACACTCTAGGAGCATATATTAAGGAAAAATAAAATAGGTATCATGGTCTAATGTCTAATTCCTTTATGAGTAAGATTATTAATAAATATTCCATTCCTTTTTATTCAATGTATATTTATCCCCTTCTCCATTATTATTTATTTCATTATATACATGCATACATCATTACCCATATTGGTATTTCCATTAGACATCATTTGTGCAGGCTTATTGAGTTGTAATCACACCAGGCTTGGGCCACCACTACAGATGGGTACCCAATATTCTCTTATAATATTATTTTTGACATGGGTTTTGGTTGAGGCCCGTGATGTGTTTTCATGGTCGACTAGGATTCCTCGTTAGGGTTCCAGAGACTGAGTATGTGATATGGCTATGTATTATTTGTGGAGTGTGATGTATTTTGTAATAATCCTTTTTTTATTTTGTATATGTGATCAGAATTATTTTTGATCATTGTTGCATGCATTTCATAGATTTTTTTCCTTTATAATATTTCATTTTATTATGGAATTCTTCTATTTTAGTTTATTTTTTATGTAATTGTTCTCTAACATGTATGATTTTTTGTTATTTACTTATGGTTTTTTCACTCTAATATGGGGGAATAGTCACTATATAGTCACCCCCTTGGACATATGTTGTTATTTAGTATCCTTTAGTAAATGAGGAGGTGGACTTGAGTTCATGTAGTGAACATTCTTGGCTTAACAATTAGTGTCACCAACGATGGGATGTTACAAAGTGGTATCTAAACTATTAAATTCCTATATTATTATTTTTTAGGGTTTGGTAGAATATAGATGTAAGAATGTTTTGGATCCTGGGATGCATATCAGGCTAGTGCATCATGAGCACCTATTTTTGTATGATTTTCAGATTAATGGGTCTAGGATTATTGTATCTTTTTGTAATTTTTTGGTTGAGTATGATTATTTTGTTAGGGGATTGAACATTTAGTTTGGTTGTTTTGATTCATGTGGATATTATTGCTCTTATAATGTTTTAAAGAGGCCTATGATATAGTTTTTACTATTAGATTATTTGGAAAATATGTGTCTCACTTATAATGGTAGGCTTGTAGGATCCACATGTTATGGGTACGCTAGTGTCCAATTTTAATGATTTCTTTATGATGATAGGTCACATTGAACCATGGTGAGGTGTTCAATGATTAGGATTCCAATGTGTTTCTCATTCATCGTTGGAGTAATGGAATTAGTATGTCAGTGTGATATAGTTTAAAAAATGATATACCTTGGTGGGTATTTTTTTCATGATTTGTATCATGTCTTAGTTCTCTAGAGAACAATCTGAGGTGTAAATGCTCGACAAATACGGACTCCCTAGTTGTGGGTTGTTGTTTTTTAGAATCAATTGCATTTATATGATAGGGTTTGTGAGGCCTCTATGGATTGATATAATATATAGATACTTAGAGAAGATAGATTCCATGGTCGTGTGAAGATGGTTTCACATGTGACGACTTTCATACATGAGACTCTAAATGGGAGTTTTTTTCAGGTTGATGTCATGTGATATTTGCAAGGTATCATGTTAAATACCTTGTGAGTTGGGAACTCTATGATTTGATATTGAAATAGGTTTTTGGACCTAGTTAATTCCCATGAGATCATTCTACGTGGATATGTGGGAGAGCCCTGTGACCTTCCTGGACATTAAACATGTTTAGGGATTTGTGTTGTTTTGATTTTCAGGGTTACCTGTGAGAGGGTTCAGATGAGTTGTAAGTTTCCTTTGGTGTACGAGGAATGGTTTGATGTTTTTGAAATTTTAATGGTTTTACACTAAGGAAAAAATATAGTTAATGGATTAGGTGCATTGGATGCCTTTTTTGAGATTGAGCACTTGTGTGCAATTGGTCCAACCGTGTAGTTGGTTTCTAAATGGGATTGATCATTCGGGATCTATTCCTAGGTAATGGTTTTGTAGATTGGTTTCAAAAAATTATTATGATTTTTATTAGTATAATAATAGGTTCTTGAGAGAACGTGGTTTTAGGTGTGCTATTTGTTTCTGGGCGGTGATCATGCATGTGTGTTTATTTTTCATAGGAGGGACATTGAGATGTTGGGTTTTCATAATACAGAAATAAAATCTATTATTAATGATTCCTTATAATATATTGTTTTAGAGGTAATAAAATGTTAGTTACTAATCCCAGTTATCTCTGTATTGTTCTTTATAAATTTGGTGAGAGCATACATGATCATTGTAGAACATCTGGTCAACACACCAGTTTTGTGTTTCTGTGGAAGTGGTTTTCTATTAGTAAGTTTTATTTAGTTTTGGGAGGCACCAAGTTCTATTAATTTGGTGATATGGGAATGTGGGGTAGGGATTTATAGTGGATAAGCACTGTTATTCAAACATTCATTGGACATGAATCACTATAGTTGGGCACTTGTTTTGTGGTTTAGTTATACAAATGATTGTAATGGATAAGTGTTAATGGAATAATGGAAACATTAATGCTGATGAATCACTATTTCATTTGGTATGTGGAAGGGAAATTATAGGAGTGTGAACCCATGATTCTTGAGTTAGGAAAGATGGCATGAGTAGTATTTGAACCAATATGGGTATAATGCAATTCTCACGGGCAGAGAGGCGTGAGAATTTTGGATGATTTTGATATGATCATCTTGTTATAGATGATATCAGGAAATGATGAATTTTTGGTGGTATTCATTGATGAAATCATTGAATATTCATTTATGGTTATGATAATGATCAATACCTTGGTATCATCTTTGGTACATTGAGGTAGAATCACATATATGTCTGGCTACATAAATGTCATTTATGGTTTGATGAGGGGTATCACTGGAGATGTGATCATGGAGTAGAGTAAGTGAATCCATATGGTGGGAAATTAATGATCATAAATTTATGATTATGGTCTTTCTGATAGACCAAATATAGAATAATTCCATGGGTTCCATTATTGAGAGATTGGAATGAGTGACAGTTTACCTTCTATTTGTTTCTCAGGTGAAATAGAGGAAAAAAATCAATTTTTGAGTTAGAATTGAATGGAACATGGGTCGATGTTGTTGAGGTTTCATGAGTTAGGTGATGAAAGAAACACTAATTTTGAGGGGACTGACATTTTATGTGTGGATATATAACCCTCATGATAAAAGGGTCGAAGGTGTGTGGATATGGTTATGGACTAGTCATTGTAGAATTATGATGCTCTGGGAAAACCATTGAGTTACATAATTATTTCCATAGGTAATGATATATGGAAATAATTTGTATTGGATGGTCTGGATGACAATTCAATTCAGTCTAAAAATGGATCCAAAAAGTAATTTGATGTTTTTGTGTTGGAGGTGACGATGTGTATGGTAGTACACAACTATTGTTTTGAGTCAAAAGTGGATTTGACTATACAATCTCATCAAGCGACTCGTTTGGACTCCAAAGGGGAATATTTGGGTGGTTGTGGAATGCATATATATGTGAGGGAGTTAGTATCATGTGATATATTGAGAAAGGACAACAATTATATATGGGTAATATTTTGACAAGTCTCTAAAGGAGAGTCTGACTTGGGTTAGTGCACATTTTCGGTGTAGTAGGATTGAAACTGTATTTTATGTATTGTTTTTGGAATGATGGGTGTGTTTTAGGTTTGAGTTGGTATTTTTATGAATAGACAGTATGTTGTTAGTTCATCCATCAATGATGAGAGAGCATCTATTCTAGTTTATTTTTTATTAAGGGGATGATTTTTGATGATGATCCACAATCTTGATAATGCTAGGATGTTGTAAGTTTGAAAACATTATGGGAATGTTATGGGAATGAATGTTCAAGGTTCTATTGTTTATTTTATATGAAATATGTTTGAAGCATGGGAAGTTAATAGTTTTTTTGATAAAACCTATGTTATGGAGAATCGTAGCTCCAATAAGGGATCAAGTGATGGCATGATCAGTTTTTTAGTCGGATGGTCCAAGATAAGCAATATCTTGTGGTTTTGGTGTTTGGAAATAGGTATTGGCTCATGTTTTGTCTCATTGAGTTCCTTGAGTTTGTGGGGATTTTTTTATGTTTTAGGAAATTGGAAACAGAATTATGTTGTTGGATATAACTAGTGACCGACATAGTTTAGATGATAAAGATGGATGACCATAAAGTATTCTGAAGGATGAGATGTATTATGGTGGGGAGGTTGTAAACTCTCGCATCTGGAAGGGTGAAAATTTTCAAAAGGATTCTAAAAAAATTCATTTACTAAAAATGTAAATTTTTTTATCAAGCCTCAGCATGATATTTTATGAGTTTAAATTCTTCAAAATAATATTTTAATATTAAGAATGATTCTTGGTAGGTATCCTAGTTGTTTGAATAACTGTTGATGTATTTGGGTTAATTTTTTGGATTTTTAGAGTTGTTTTTCATGGTATATGGTTTGGTGGGAATGTTCTATGAAAAATAATGAGAATCCCTAACTCTTTAAAGGGTTTTAGTTAATTTTTGATTGAATATGGTTACCATAAAATTTAGGAAAAACCATGTTGGGTTAAAGGGAAATCCATGCATTAATGAGAAGGCCCTGATACATGGTTAATTTTCTACATGTATTTTAAGAATAAATAATTTAATTTTAGAATATGGGGTGTAGTTGGGGTGTTCATGGTTTGATATCATGTTTGTAAACCATGATATCAAACAATATGCGTTGTTGGATTTGACCATGCCAACTCCATTTTTTAGAAAACATTGATATCAAACTATGTGACTGACCTTTTTTAAAAAGATCAGAATTTTACCAGAATTTATACTTGGGTTTTTGGACCCCTCCACCACCTATCTCTCATACTTTGTTCGTATGAACCATGTGTGGTACCAACCCCCTTAATCTTTTTTCAACCCTCGACTTTTGTTGTATTCATGGTAGTTCTTCAATTTTTTTGTGGTGAGATTCATCCTCAGGTGAATTCCATTTATCTTTTGTTTTCTTTTCTCTAATTTTGATACTCTCTATTTTAGATTTTGTTTTCAATTTTACAAGACCATGGTGTAATTGTATACATCTCAATGGGTTTTTGGATATCATTCATAGAATAAAACCCAAGGAGGCATTTCCATGTCATTTGATGGCGTTTCATTAATGTATGTGTTTGTGGTAAATTTTATTATATTTTTAATAATTGGATAATTTAGATAATTATTTCTATGGAATCTCCTATTTGGGAAATTATTGTAAATGTTGTTGGGAGTCTATTGTGGACCTTCGGTTTTGGTTTTGTGTAGTTTCAAAGAGAGGTAAAAACCAGGTGATTTGTCTAGAATTATTCCATGTTGGGGATTTGGTTATTTGATTAATTATGATTTTTAAAATTAATTTTGGGTGGTTCAGGAGCATGAGTATAGAGCTTGGGATGTGGATACAATATTTTTGGATGGTAGAGGTGTTTAGGTAGAACATTTATGGTCCTTAAAAAGGTCATCATGGTTTGTAATTGTTGTGGAAGGCTTCATTAATGAGGTAGGTGGTCTAAGAGCTTTACCCATAGTTTTATTAATTGATTTTAATGTGTATGTAGTATGTTCCTTAAGTTCCATGTGTGGTGTGTAGCTTCCATAGATTTTGTAAATTGGTTTTGGGCTTATGAGTGATACCGCATGCCTACCATAGATCATGTTGGATTCATTGGTGTTTATAAGGCTGGACCTACGGTCGCCCATGGGGTATTATACGTCATGAAGGTAGTTAATTGGGGTTATAAAAGAGTAAAAAGAGTGTTTTATGAGATTACCCAATATTTTCATGTTAGTTAAATTGTTTGAATGGTTAAGGGATACATGGTAGGTCTTGGTAAATAATGTTTTCAAAATACGACGAAAAGATGAATTTGAATGCTTTTATGAGTTCATAATTTCAAAAAAAATACTATGAGGGATTTTCAAATGATTAAATGGTGTTATTTGGAGTTCAATTAATTTTACCATTTCAATATGGGGTAAATATTTTTTAAGATGGATGTTGTTTTGAAATTTAGTGTGGAACAGAATGTGAATTTAAATTTGTTTTAAATGGATTTCAATGTTTAATTTGAAACGAGCATGGGGATATATATTGGGTGAAATTTTATTAATGGATCTTGTGATGGTTTTAATGGAAATGATGATATAAGGACTTATTGGGATTTTTTTTCAAAGAAAATAACCCATCCTTTAAAAGTTAGTTTCAAAATATTCAATGAAAATGTTGGGTTTTATTATTTTAGAAAAATAAAAGGGGTTTGGACTTATTGAGGAATGTTTTAGTTTTGATGGGACATTTAGAAATTTGTTAAATGGATTAATGTTAAAGTTAACAGAATATAAATAAATGAAATGTGGTTGAATATTGATTTTAACATGTAAAAAAGGTTATGTACATTAAACCTTGAACAACAGAATTGATCGATAATATAATGGTTCGTGATGTTGGACATGACATTCCACATCTATGTTTTAGGTTTTAGACAGACTCTATAGGAACTACTGATATTATATATAGTTTTTTAGGATGTTGGAATAATTATATTCTCCCATTGGTGGGAAAGGATGATGCTCTAGGAATCCTGATGCATCGTAGCTTAAAACAAAATATCAGTACTCCTAACTCCTTTGGAATAGATATGGCATTCCATATCGATTATTTGGTTTATAGGATGGGTATCTGTACAGCAGTTATATTCTATATTTTTTAGGGTTCCATACAAGGAATTATTCATCCAATTATTAGGTTCTAGACTAAAAATCTAAAAACTAGTAGTATTATATATAATTTTTGATATAGGAATGATGGTCCATATTCATGATTTGAGATGTCAAACTAATTATTTGGTTATAGATATCATGCATACATGAAATAGATACCATGGTATTCAGCCTTATTACTTCATTGAGTAAGATTATAAATAAACACCCCCTATTTTTTATTCAGAGCATTTACCTCTCCCTTAATTCTATTATTAATTTTACTATTTACTTTCATACATTGTTTCCCTGGACAGTATTTTTTGTAGACACCCTTGGTGGTGGCCTAATGAGTTATAATCTCACCTGGATTGAGATGACACTTTAGAAGGGTTCATGAGTTCTATAAAATGTTTATTATAGAAAAATGTTTGGGATGTGGTCTGTGTTGAGTTTTTTATAATCTGGTATGATTTATCAACATGGTATTAGAGCCCGGATATGTGATATGGATCATATTTATCAGTATATCCAGATGTTTTTTTATTTTTTAGTTTTTTTAATATGTGATCATCTTAGTGGGTGATTAGTCTTTTATGCATAAAATCAGTGCTTGCATATTTAACATATTTAATTTTATTATAGAATACTTCTATTTTAGTTTATTTATTCATTAGATGTACTCGGATGTGTTTGATGTTAGGTTATTTACTTCCAATTATGTTCTCTGAAATTAGGGTATAGTTACATCAGAGTTCCACCTTAGACCCCTGTTACTATTCTAAATCCTATGGAATATGAGTAGGAAATCTTGAGTTCATGAGGAAAATTAGATTAGAGAACCTATTAGTGGAACCCAAGGTATTATGTAATAATATGAATAATGCATGAACCGGCATTATGAATTTCTAAATAGTAAGGTGTTAGAAACTAAATGATAGGCTCAATATATGGTATCTACGGAACTTGAAATATCAAAAAAAATAATGATAAATTACTATTTTAGGGAATGTAGTGTATAAATTAACAATTTAACTATATAAATAATAATAACATATGTCATCCAGTTGATGACTATCCTTCTTTAGTATATAACCATGGACATTTTGACTAACATGATCAAAATATCGATACTCCTGACACCACCAATATATAATTTTTATAGTTTTATTTACTAATATAAAGTTATAAATTTGATTTTTAGATACAAAGGAAATAAAAACATACCGTCATCAATGTGGGGAATCAAGTAAATTATTTACATGCAATGGCATGTGGGTATACAAAGCTAAAAAATATATACTCTTATATCCACATATGGATAGGAATAAAGCATCATTTAATCATCATATTATTGAGGAGAAAAGTAATACATAGATTTCTGTATGTATATTAAAGAAAATAATACACATATCTATACATCCAAATCTTGTACAAATCTGATAGAAGCAGTAAATACATCAAGTGAAAAAATATAGTCAAATGATAGATTAAGAAAATGACACTAATAAGCCTCAGAATGCATGAACATGAAAATCTCAAAATGGTGATCTCCTCAGTATCATAGACTTGATGGGTGAAGTGATCTTTTATACATTTCTTGAATAATTGACTCTCGAGGTTGGATATTCCATTTTCCTTGGCCTCAATGGGTAGTACTCTATGAACTAGAAAATACCAATCTACACTAACTAAAGTCATCACTGATGCATCATCGATGGGGAGGCCAAACAAAATGGACACATCCTTAGGTTTAATAGTCCTCTATCCCATAAGAAAATTAATTATATGTTTTGATGTCTTCCATATCTACACTATGGAAGAAATGAACCGATGATCGATGAATGTAAAGTTGCACAACACCATGCTATAGAACCCATCACGACACAGATGAGTGAAAATGGTATGTGGTGGTGAAATATGAGTGAAATAATGAAAAAATCTACACTCAATGTAGTAAGTTGTTTTTTCAATATAAAAAACTTTGAAACATGTATATTCTAGAATATGATCACTCAAGACCCTTCCATTTATAAATTTTATATAACTGTTATTTTTATAGTGAAATTAATTTTAATTTTAAAATATTTTTTAATAAACTACATGATGAAAACGATGTTATGGATTTTAATTAAAAAGTAATCATCCTGATAAAAAATGAGGTAAAAAATAGATGTGTGTAATTTTGTTAATCTAATCTATAAATTTATTTTTGTAATGACCTGAAATCATGTTTACTTTATTTCTGAATAATTCTATATATATCATCCATTATAAAAATCTTACAAAGTACAAGAGACTCCATGATATATTAAAATTGTCATTTAATTTCATGGATATATTTAAAGACAATTCATTTAGAGATTGAACATATTGTTATACATAGCCTTTATCTATTTAATTTCATAATATTTTAAAAATAAAAAAATATTTTTAATTGAAACTGAAAATGAATCAATCTAGAGATGAAAATACTAAGAAATACAAAGACACAAATAAAAGGATCCATCAATGAAAAATCTTGAAAATAAAAAAGAAATATACACAATCATGATAAAATACATGAAGTCAATCAAATATGACATGATGTGGAACCCCTTACGAACACATAGGGATATCTCTTATAAGTATGCCCATCTACGTGATAAATGATGTATTTTAATCCCACTCACAATTCTTGTGGCCATTACATCTCGTTTATAAAAAAGGTAGAAATTTTTCATTATTAAGGGTGAAACCTGGTAATATCAATCACCAAAATGAAAATCCATGAATGAATAAAATAAAGAAATTAATGAATCCAAAAATAAAAAATCCAAAATATGAAACCTGGAAATACCAGAAACCTTAATCATCTAATCAGTATACAATGTATTAAAAAGAATATCACCAACAACCATCCAAGGTTCACTATAATAGTCAACTATATTTCTTATACGATACACTAGGATTGTGTAAGGTTTCTATGATATGTTAACTAATGAAAAATTTTAAATGGAATGTGTGAAATAATATCTCATTTCCTAAAAATAACTATAATCACAATACCTTCTTTCTAATATGACCACAACCACTTGACCACTGTGTCCTGTGAATGGGTCATGGATCTCTTTTACAAAAAAGAGTATCGGTACCTAGTAAAAGGTACAAACATGGAATGTTGTTATGTCTTATAATATCTGATCAATGACACTTTTGAAATTATGATCAAAACACATTCCATTTTTCATCCCCTGATAGGAATATAGGGAAAATTCACCAAATTAGTTCACACATGAATAAAATTTATCATATACTAACCCTTTAATTTTTATTTTACACACACCCTTGAAGACCCCAGTTTTACACCCCACAATATCAATTGTTATATGGTTATGTTCTCTAACACCATTATATGATAATGAAAATTTTAACTTTTGAAATCCACATCATAGAATGATATACATATTTTTTAGTTCTTTGATATTTTTAAAGTAATTAATAAAACATTCCATGTTTGGTCTTATAGGATTAAACCCGAAGGGAAAAATGTATTTAAAAGGATAATAATTTTTTCCAAAAAATAACTAAAAGAAAACACACCAACTTGAAAACACTCTCTTTACTTCCTCATTTCTATAAGGATTATGTACATTACTAAAAATATTTATAAGAAAGCATAAATGATAATAATTATGTTATTTCCATGATAATCCATCTCCATTAACAATCATAATAATCTCCCATTGACAGTTAGATATTAGACACAATCCCTAACTTTGTGTAATATTAATTCATATATAGGAAAAAAACCAACTACATAATTCAAAATCCTCCTTTTCAACAATTAAAAATTCGAGTGGAAGAGGATCAGAGTTACCATACAATGTGGAAGAAATAAGTAAAACACATCTACACAATCCATAAATAACATATCTATAAACTTGAATGAATTTATTATAAAAGGGATAGTTGTAATAAATGGCACGGATGCCCAAAATATCCTATATAACTTCACCTTCTTTTGATCAACTTGGTTATTTAGAGAGATATACAAAATATTTTCCAAATGTTAAATACCATGAAAATTGAGCGACAATAATCACAACAATTATGGTAACACTACATACGATCCAATCCAATCACCATGGACATTCACAATTTCCTCCTGTTTTTCATTTCTAGATTTTTCGTTAGATATATTGTATCTGAATAGAAATTTTATTGGTTTCTAGACAAGGGATATTTTAATTTTCTATCAATTTTGTATCATCTCTACAACATTAGTCGATATATACTCTACATCAAGTGAATATTGATCAAATAATAGGATTTTATTTACAGAAGTTTGTGGAACATTAAATTTTTTTATCTTTCAACAATTATAAAATTTATCATATATGACATGCCTTTGAAATTTAAATTCTATCTCATATTTTTCACATTGAAGGAGATATTTTTCCATCATGGACCCATCCTCCAAAAATGAAAAATTTATCCATAAAACAAACTTTGTTGTGCACTATTATGCGGGACTTCAAATTTTGTTATCTTACAATATGTATAAAAATTATCATATATTAAATTCATTTGGAATTTATATTCTATCGTATATTTGTCACATTTAATGATATATTTCTCCTTCTTGGACTCATTACCCTCAAATGATTTTTTTCTCTCAATACGGTATTTATTTACCATATATTTCAATTCACTTTTACTTTCGAACTCATACCCAACTAATTAGGTATTATTACTCGATGTCCATCTATTACTTATAATACCAGGGAATTCAATGGATAGTGTAATGATAACCCAATAAAAATTTTGAACAAATGATATTATTTTGACTCAAGAAATCAATAATGTTGGATGATTAGCATTAACAGGTTGTTACCAATCAATTGAAGGAACCAATGAAGGTTTATTATACACATAATCTTCACCTACATCATTTGTTGGTGCATCATCATATACTTATTCATTATATTATTTCCCATTCATTAAATCAAGAGTATTGATGGTGATGTCCCTTAAATTTCATTCCATTTTCTCATAATAATTTTCCTAGTTTTTTTATATTACTAGATTCCCATGATATGTCAATGAATTAGAGTTTTGTGAAGGAAAATATTCAACAGATCCCCCATAAAATTGTTCTATAATATTCTATTTCACATCGAAATTATCAAAAATATCCCCATATAATTACATTAAACCATTACTAAAATATTTCCTGAAAATGATGATACATCTAATCAATCATCATTATCAAGAAGAGGGTAGTCAATTTTCCATAGATGGTAAGGATATCGAAGATAAAAATATGCAATTGATGCAATTTATTTATACCCTTAGTTTTAAGATACTGTGAATCTTCTTATGATATTTATCCAATGACACACAATCATTAATATTTTCACTCTTATAAGTGGAAAACTAAAGATAAAACCCTTATTAATATAAATCACCTCACTATTGTACTATATTTGTTGTAGACATGGTTACATAAGAAAATTACTAATACAGCATCAAATACTACATCATAAACTGTTTTACATGTTTATTTTGGTTTTGATTAAAAAACTATGACTTGGTCTTGATTGTTTTTATATGTTTCGGTTTATCATTATTTGATACACCAACTAAAACCTCAGGGGGGGATCTTGGAGCCTCTATTCTAAGACCAAAATAATTTACAAATAAATTTAATATTGAATGCCTGAAAACAACAAGTATCTAAGAAACAAAAATTTTATATAACATAGATAATGAAAACAAAAATTATCTTCTGTGAATTGATTTTAGAAACACTAACATACACCGTTGTGATCAGAAATATATTTAGAGTCAGATAGGATAAACATACATTTTTGGTAAAAAATACCATACCCATATGAACAGTTACTTCTCATTATGAATATTAATGTAAACTTTTAATATTAACGTCACCCTTGAGAGTTTAAATATTTTCAAGGAACTATATAAACGATAGTGAATATTTTAAAAATTAATAATTATTTGTTGAGATTTTCTTAGTAATAAATATTTTCCTAAAATTTTAAATTAATTAATTTATTTAAAATAAAATTCATTTTCATAAAATTCCTACTTCAATAAATATTTTTTATCCCAATAATTGAGGATAATTTTATGAGACCTTAGTTAATTTTTGAAAGTATTACAAAATCAGTTTTAAATTTTAAATATGTATTTTCCAAGTAAATAATGATTTTATTTAAAAATTAAATTTATCTTATTTAGTAATTTATTTTTATACAATGGAGTTTATTTTTAAACTCTATAGCTTAGAAAATTGTTTGAGTTAATTTTTTGTTTTTTTCTGAAACAATTGAATGTTTGGTGAATATTGAAATTGGATAATTTACAAAATACGCTAAATAAATATATTTTTTCATCATGCTTGAGTCATGGATGATGTAAATGACCATTGGACCAAAATAACATGAACTTATTACTATTTTTAATCACAATAATAAATATTATTCACTATTTGGAGCCAAAATAATAAAATAATTATTAAAATAATGGAAAAACCTCTTCTCCTCTACTACAAAAGCCACTCATCACTCCCTCTTATCATCACTCCTATCAAGCCTTGTGCCTTGTCAAAATACTTCTAAAATATCCTCCCAATCTCTGAAACATGTTTATCATCCCTTTTTATCTTTAAAATACCCAATTCTATCTCTCTAAATATTCTCTCAAGGAAGATAGATTCAAGAGGTAAATCCATGTTTTCTATTCTTTTATTTTCTTTCAAGTTCCTTTATTTTGTTTTATTCCCTCACCAACTTTCTTCATAATGTATTGAAAACTAATTCACATTATATTTACTATACTATTTTTATTATAATGGAATAACTCATCATCATCTTTTGTTTCCCCTCCTTTTATACTATAATTGAAAACAGCTTCTGAGATGCGTTAATTTATCACATTCAAGGACAATGATTTTTCAACTTCAATTACCCTATAAAATCATCATCATAAAACCAATTTTATGGTTTAAATAGATAATAATATATGTAATATATTTTATTTAATGTTATATAAATATTTTTGTACACATGGTATTAATTTATAAAATAAAATGAGTTCATGGTGATTGAAAAACCTCCAAACTAATCCAAACGTTTATCATTAAAATTTTATCTAATGATTCATCCTCAAAAAAATTAACCAAATAAATTATATGATAATTTAACATTATATATATAAATTAATAAACTATTACATCAATTCGGTAATTCAATTCTCGTTTTACACTAACTTCCATGCAAACAAACTGATCATGAAAGATAATGAAATGTGCACTCACAAACGATGATATTCAATATCTTAACCCATAAAAATGACCATAAAAAAACTTATTAAAATTATAATAAAAAATATAAAATTCTAATAGGTTATAAATTAATTTATTAATATGTCTAATTTCATATTCCATCACTTTATTTTCAAGGGCGGAAGATATTCGAACATGAGGTAAGGGTTTTCAACACGAACATCCATTTTCATTTGGGTTACTATTTTTCTCCCTTAATCACAATTAAATTCATATTTATTCTTATGTACTCATCATAAATTATTTATTAATTTTCTATATATGTTTACAAACTAGAATCCTTCTATATTTTATATAGATATACATGTTTTAAAAGGATCATTAAAATATTTTTCCCAAAATACAAGCCTAATTCAAGGGAATTTCTTAAATTCTTATATATTTTCAAGGTAACTCTATAATATATTTTTAGAAACCATTATTTTTCCAAAAATAATTATTTTATTATGATAAATATATATTATTTCACTTCTGATTTTATACAAATAATTTTCAAAAATATGTATTCTTTTCAAATTAAAAGAGTATTTATCACAAAAATTTCTCAATGATTTTATAAGAGTAATTTTGTTTATTTAAAAACTCTTGTTGAATGTTATGTGTAATTGGTACTATTATTTTATGATATAATCAACCACATTGTATTTAATGGTTTAAGTTTTTTTTTGAATTTTGATGTTCTATATTGAAACCATTCACCATATTACTATGACCTATTAGTGTTTGGGGAATGTTATTTAGATTTCATATATCAGTGTTAATTTGAATGTATATGTTTTTATGTTTATTCCCATTCATACCAGGAATGAAAATGAATTTGTAAGTGATGTGTGGGTCCCACTATATCCCCTCTATGCAACGGTAGGTTTCATGACACAAAACAGAAATGGGCTTGGCTGAGGCCTTGCCCATTTTCAGATATGGTTTTGACTGAGGCCATAATCATTTTCAGATGTCATGGCCGGGGCCTTTGTTGTATATTTCAGTGTATGGAATTATGAATTCCCTTATATGAAATAAGTAATTAATATTCCATGTGATTATTTGACTTGTAGAATATCCATGGGTATGTTTTATGAAATTATTTAATTATTTTTTATTTATTCCATATTACGCTCAAATATATTTTTAAAGGCATACATTTTTATTTATTCATCTTTCATAGTGTATATATTGTTTTGTAATGTGTTATTTACCCTAAATTAGTATTTTATCTCACCCCATTCACAAGTTTTATTATCTCTAGGCTTTGAATAAGTTTATTATGAATTACTTCCAAGGATAATTGGGGAGATTATTTGTAATTCAAAAGAATTTGTTATGTTGTATATCCTTTCATGTTGTAAATTTTAACTTATATATGTATCTTGTTTTCCAAATATACAAAAGTTTTCATTTCTTTGGGATATGAATTCCTTGTTTTTATGCCAACAAAATAAAATAAGGCACCGAATATGGGAAACTGGGGTCATTTCCTTATAGTTGGTAATAGAAAAAGATTTGTATAAAGACTTGAAAACTAGATTTAGAAAAATTAGATTAAGAAAAAACATAAGATAGTATTTGAAGATAAATATACAAGATCATCCTATAATATTGGTAAGGAATAGAGTTTGTGGATATTTATAGTAAATACATACCTACCTTGATACTACAAGTGGACATGCTTCAAAAAACAGACGTACCTAGGAGTAAAAACTATGAATAGGAGTTTCAGGTTGACCTAGGGTATCCTAGTACACAACAATATCCCTTACTACACACCATGTTTGACAATCCCATGGGATATACATAGGATAATTAAAATTTTCTTTACATACCATTATAGAGGCAGAAAATATAAAATTTTCATCAATGAAACAATGATTAAGAGATTATATATGGATAGGATTTCAATTTATGAGAATTATTTTTCTATGTTGATATTATAAATTATGATTCATAACCCAATATAGTGTATTCCACTACTTAGAAATAGTGCTATGTGGAAGGAATAGAAACCGCCTGAATGCATGTATCCCATGTAGGGATTTCCCTCCTATACAAGATAATGATGTTGGATCTGGAGCTATGAATAGTGTTGAGAAGCTTATAACTATACATGGAAAAATGACTCAGGTTATGAAAAATAACCTTACTCGTATAGAGGATCCTTATCAAAAACATAGATGAGAAATGTTAAACCTCTTTATGTGACAACAACCTCCATCATTTAATGGGACTACAAACCCATTTATAGCAGAGAAGTGGATAAATTCTTTAGAGAAGATATTTATCACTTTGGGATGTAAACAAATAGATAATTTTTTCATGGAAGTTTATCATTTATTAGAATATGTGGATTATTTCTGGTTGTTAATTCAAAACACAAAGGAGGGGAAATAAATTGAAGAAATAGAATGGAGGGATTTCAAGGAACTTTTCCTAGAAAAATATTTTACCCGTGAACAATGAGAGTATATGGAGAGCCAATTATTGACTCCCAAAAAAAGAGGATGAAAATATTGAAAAGTATAAAGCCAACTTTACAAGGTTAGTAAGGCATGCTGAAAACTATATATGTAATTGAAGGAGAATGATTAATTGATTCATTGACGGTCTAAAACCGTTCCCCTGAAGGTCATTAGTCTACCAAAGTTTCTCATCACAACAAGAAATTGTCTCAAGTGCTATCAAGTGAAGGAAATAATTATCTTAGTCTTATGAATTTAATGGGAAAAAATAGAAGAAGAGGGTTTTAGAAGATAGAATGAATAAAGGGAAAAATAAATAGGTGAATTTTCCAACAAGCGATACTTGTGAAAGGAATCATCCTGGTGCGTGCATGAAAGGAAAAGGAACATGATATAATTGTGGAATGAAAGGCCATCATGATGGTTATTGTAAGGAAAAAAGAAGAAGCTATCAATATTAAATACTACAATTTATGGTTGATGGAGATAGATGCTAATGATTTTCCAAAGAGTCAAGGAAACAACCCTTAGAAAAGGCCAAAGGAGCAAGGTCAATCTTATGTTATCACAAATATCGAGGTTGATGTTCCTAATGTTGTAGTGGAAGGTACTTTAATCATTTCCTCAAAATTATCCAATGATTAATTTAATTCTAGATCATTGAATTCTTTCATATCTTCCCAGTATTCCATGAAAATTATATATTTCCAATTTGATATAATAAAGCAGTAGTCTGTCAAAACTCCTAAGGGAAGTATCATTGCAACAAAGATGTGTCAGGTAGTCCCCATTATGAAATATGAACATGATTTATATTTATATTTTATCATCATAACCATTATTGAATTTTATATAGTCCTCAATATGGATTGGATTTCAAATTATGATGAAAAATATATTATAAGAAGAAGGAAGTTACAATTTTTGAGAACGGTGTGGAATTCCTTATCTTTATGGAAGATAAATAGCCATATGATTCTCATCTATATCCACCCTCGGTAGCTCTATTGAATTAAATTCTTAGGGAGGATAGAAAATAGATATCTATAAGTGTGTAAATAAATGTTCAAATTGATTATATACGTATTGTGAAAGAATATATTGATGTTTTTCAAGAGGATTTACCTAGTCATCCCCTAGATCATGAAGTTGAGTTCTTAATTGATTTAATTCTTAGTTCAAGTCCTATATTGAATAATCCATTTATAATGGAAAATATGGAATTAGTTGAGTTGAGGAAACTACTTGAGAAATTTACTGATAAAGGATTTATTCTCCCTATTGTTTTTTATGGGGATACCGTGTTGTTTTTGCTAAAAAGAAAGATGAATCTATGAGTTTATGCATGGACTACAAAGAGATCCATACTTTAACAATAAAAAAATGTATCCCCTACCTCACGTTGATTATTTATTTGATCAAATTCATATAGACCAATATTTTTCAAAGATTGTCCTTCGATCTCGATATCATCAGATGCATATACGAAATAAAGATATTCTAGAGAAAACATTTCAAACCAGGTATGGGCATTACAATTTTGTAATAATGCCTTTTGGATGGACAAATGCACACTTGGTTTTCATGGATATAATGAATAATATTTTCATGGAATATCTTGATGACTTTGTTGCTGTATTTATTGATGATATCTTGGTATACTATAAAATCTACAACGATTATGAAAATCACTTTTTCATTATTTTTAAGACTCTTAGAAGAAATGATTTATATTTGATGTTTTTAAAGTGTGAAATTTTGGATTCAATTATTTTCTTTTCATTGACATATTGTATATAAGGATGATATATCCATTGATCCTGTGAAGAAAAAGGTAGTTTAAGAATGACCTATACCAACGAACATAACCATGGTAAATATTTATAATTGTTTAACATGTTATTATTAGTGTTTCATTCATATCATTACCTGATTAGACATCCCATTAACCAACATTACTTGTAATGGGGTTAAGTTCATATGGAATAAAGAATGTGAGGAATGTATCGATGATTTAAAGGGGATATTAGTGAATGATCTAATCCTAACTCTATCATCGGGACTTAATGGGTTTGTGATATATAATGATGCATCAAAGAAAGGACTTGTATGTTTCCTTATAAAAAATGATAAAATTATTTATTATAATTCAAGGTTGTTAAAAATTCATGATCAGAACTATCCAACTCATGATCTTGAGTTAGCAGTTGTAATACTTGGTATAAAGATATGGAGTCATTATCACTATGATTAAAGATGTGAGATATATCGTGATTACAAGATCTTGAAATACATATCCTGACAAAAAAAACTCAACATGAAGAAAAGGCGATGGATCAAGCTTCTCAAGGATTATGATTTTTCCATACAATACCACCCATGGAAGGAAAATATGGTATCTCATGCATTGAGTAAGAAGGATAACCGAGCTCTATAGAAAATGTGAATTGACAAGAATCCCATGTACATGGATCTTGTAATAACGGATATTGGGATTCATCATAGACAGTGGAAAATCATTAAATATTCAATTAGTTACCCAAACATCATTATTAGACAGGATTAAAAGTTCTCAGTATGACGACGATAATCTTTAAAAGAAAATTAATGCAGTGAATAATGGGAAGTTGCCAGAATTCATATAGGAAGATGGAATACTAATGTTTGGGCAGAGGATTTGTGTTCCTGCTATACCCAAACTCAATATAGAGTTATTGGATGATTTCATAAGATATAATTTTTCTATACATCCGAGTAAAAATATAATGTATAGAAATTTGAAAAAAAAATTCTAGTGGGATTACATTAAGGGGGAAATTTCTAACAATGTATTAAGAAGTTTAGTATGTCAACAAGTGAAGCTTGAAAGAAAAAATCCTAGAGGACTCATGCAACCTAAAACTATTCCTACATGGAAATGGGATGATATCACCAAGTATTTTCTCAATGGATTAACCAAAACTCCAACAAAAAATGAAGCAATATGGGTTTTTGTTGATCTACTTACAAAATATTTACATTTCCCCACTATAAGGGAGGATTTTCCACCGAAGAACCTTGCACAAATCTATATCAATAAATATTTGAGACTCTATGGAGAACCTCTATCAATTTTTTATGATCAAGATCCATGATTTACATCAAAATTATGGATGATTTTTCAGAAATCTATGGTTACAAATCATTTTTTGAGTGCTTCTTATCACCGACATACTAACGGGAAGTCAGAAAGAATGATCCAAACATTAGAATACATGTTGAGATCATGATCTCTTTACTTTCAATGCATGTGGGACCAATATTTCATTTTGGTGGAGTTATCCTACAATAATAGTTTCCATTATTGTATTTAAATGGAACCTTATTAATCATTGTATGAAAAGATATGTCGTAAACCAACATTTGGGATGAAGTTGTTGAAGGGAAGCTTGTGGGCCCAGAGTTGGTGGAGGAAACAACAAAAAAGGTAAATACTATTGAAACCCATAGAAAAAAAATCTCAATGTATGAAAAATACCTACACTAATAATTGAAGGAAGGATTGTAAAACACCATACAGAGATCATGTTTTCTTGAAGGTATATCTATTGATGGATGATATAAAATTCGGAAGGAAAGGGAAACTAGATCTCAGGTACGTAGGCCCTTTTGAAATTCTGGGGAGAATTGGAGCTATGTCTTATCATTTTGTAATGATTCCTAGCCTTTATAAGGTATACATTGTGTTACATGTCTCATTATTAAGAAATTACATGCCATACCCAATTCATGTTCTCACTTATGAAGGTAAAGAGTTAGAATGTGACGTATATTAATGTGAAGAGACTATCTAAATTTTGGACACTAAAGAAAAGGTGTAGAGAAAATAGGTGGCTCAACTAGTAAATGTACTTTTGTAACATCATAAAATTTAAGAGGAAACATGGGATCCTTAGAAACTTATGATGAAGACCTACCCAAATCTTTTTATGAGGTAACATTCTGGTAATTTTAAGGAGGAATGTATTTTAAGGAGGGGGGAATGAAAATCCCAAATAATTTAAAATTAAATTTAATATTGAATACCTAAAAACACCGAGTCTCTAAAAAATAACAATTTTTTATAACCTAGATAATGACCACAGTTTTTTTATTTCTATGATTTCAATTTCGAAAAAATGACATACAAGATTCTGATCAGTAAGATAATTAGAGTCTGATAAGATCAACTTACATTTTTGGGGAATAGTAACATACCCTTATGAATAGAATCATACCCTTAAGAATAGTAATTGTACATTTAAAATAGTCACCTAACCCATGAGATTATAAATAAAGTATATACACCATATAAATGAGAGTAAATAGTTTAAAAATTAATAATTAAGTGTTGATATCTTTGTGAGTAATAAATATTTAATTAAAATTTTAAATTTATTTAAAATAAAATTCAACTGCATAAAATTTATTCTTCAATAAATATTTTTTCCTTTGAATTTAGTATAATTTTATGAGACCTTAGTTAATTATTGAAAGTATTATAAAATTAGTTTTAAATTTAAAAGATGTATTTTTCAAGTAAATAATGATTTTATTTAAAAATTTAAATTATCTTATTTTGAAAATTATTTTTAAAAAATGGAGTACATTTTTTAATTCTACATGTTAAAAAATTGTTAGGTATAATTTTTGTTATTTTCTAAAATACTTAAATTTTTGGTTAATAGTGAAATTCAATAATTTACAAAATATGATAAATAAATAAATTTATTCTTCATGCTTGATTCATAGAAGATGTAAATGAATTTTGGTTAAAACTAACATGATCTTATTACTATTTTGAGTCACAAAAATCAAGACTATTCTAAGTATTGTTCCAAAATAAAAAAATAATGATTGAAATAAGGGAAAACCCTCCTCTCCTCCACTATAGAATCCATCATCACTCCAACTAGTTATCACTTTTCACAAGCCATGTGCCCTGTATAAATTCTTCTAAAATATCTTAACAAGGTCTTCTTCTGTCCAAAATTCCTGGGTCTCTTCAAAAGACCTAATTATCTACCCTAAAGAGGCTCTCAAGGAAATAGATTCCAAAGGAAAATCCCTCGTTTCATTTTTTTTTATTTTCTTTCATGTTTATTTCATTATTTTTCATTCAGAACCACCTTCCATCAAAATTTTATGATAACTAATTTACCTACCATGTAATATGATTTTTTTTTATGATAATGGATTAATTCATCATCATCTCTTTTTCCTATCCTTTTATACTGGAAATGAAAACACCATCTGAGATGTGTTAATTTATCAAATTCAAGGACTATGAGTTTTCAACTTCAATTACCATATTCAATTCAAGTCATGAAACTAGTTTTATAGTTTAAATAGATCATAATATATTTAATATATCCTATTTAATGTTCTTGAATCATTTTTGTTCACATGGTATTAATTTATAAAATAAAATTCTTTCTTGGTGATCGAAAACCACTAAATTAATCCATGCATTTAACATTAATATTTTTTCTAATGATTAATGCTAACCAAAATTAACAAAATTATTTATATAATAATTTAACCTTCTATATTAAAATTAATAAAATATCACATAAATTGTGTAATTCAATTCGTATTTTACATTAACTTCCCTACAAACGAACTGATCATGAAGGCTAACGAAATGAGCACTCACAAACGACGATATTGAATATCTTAACCCATAAAAATGACCAAAAATGAACTTAATAAAATTATAATAAATAAAATAAAGGTATAACAGGTTTTTAATTAGGTTATTAATAATTCTTATTTTATATTTTAGGACCATAAGTTCATTACAAGATCATATTCAGACATAAGGTATGGGTTTTCTATCAGAACCTCCATTTTATTTCAGGTTACACTTTATCTCTCTTAATCATAATTATATTCTTCTTATTATTATGTACTCATCATAAATTATGTATTAATTTTCTATACATGTTTACCAACCAGAATATTTCTTTCTTCTATAGAGAGATACATGTTATAAAAGGATCATCCAAAAATTCATCCCGAAATACAAGCCCGATTCAATGGAAATTCCTTGAATTCTTACCTATATTCAAGAATAGTCATTACTAGGTTTTTAACAACCATTATTTTCAGAAATTACTCATTTTATTATGTGAAAAATATATTATTTCACTTCTTATTTTATACAAATATTTTTCCAAAATAACCCTTCTTTTCTATATAAAAGAGTATTTATATCAAGAATTACTCAATGATTTTATAAAAGTAATTTCTCTATTTCAACACAATGGTTGAATATTATGTGTAATTGGAAATAGTTATTTATGATATCATCTACAATATTGTATTTAATGGTTTATTATTAGTTTGACTATTGATGTTATATCTTGAAACCATTCACCATATTATTCTGAATGGTTAGTGTGTGGAGAAAGCTTTTTATATTTAATACATTAGTTTTAATATAAATGTATATGTTATTTATGATTATCCCAACTCATATGAGGAATGAATTTGACTTAGTAAGTAATGTATGGTCCCCACTATATCCCTTTGATGCATCGGTTGGTCTCATGAGACAAGACACATATGAAATTGGCTGAGGCCAAGCCTATTTTTGGATATGGTTTTGGCTAAGGCCTTAATCCTTTTTAGATGTCTTGGTCGAGGAATTAGCGGTATATTTCAGAATGTCAAGAATTATTAATTCTCTCATATGAAATAAGATATTGATAGTCTATGTGATTATTCTAATAGTAAAATATCCATGTGTATGTTTTATGGAATTATTTAATCACTTTTTATTTCTACCATATTATGGTCAAGTATATTTTTAATGGCATGCATTTTTAGTTGTTCATTAGGAAAAGTGTTTATATTTTCTTCCACTATATTATTTACCCTTAATGAGTATCTGATATCACAAGTTTCACATGTTTTTTTACCTAGGTTGCGAAGAATTATATTATGAATGACTTTCAAGGATAATATTGGAGATTATGTGTGCTTCAATAGAATTTGATATGTTTTATTTCCATTCAATTTGTACTGTTGAACTTATGTTTGTATATTGTCTACCAAAGCTACTAAATTAATCATTCATTCAAGATATGACCATCTTTGTTTATATTCTAATGAATTAAAATAAGGCATCAGATCTAGAAAATTAGGTTTGGGTCCTTACAGTCAGTACCAGAAAAAGTATAGTAGAAAACATTTAAACTAGATTTAGAAAATATAGTTTAGGGAAGGAAATTCTAAGATAGTATTTGAGGATAAACATACAATAACATCCTATAATTTTGGTAAGGAATATATTTTATTGGATATTTCTAGAAAATATATCCCTTTATGGATAGTACAGGTGGTTAGGGTTCAAAAAACATATGTACGTAAGAGTAACAACTCCAATAAGGAGTTTTAGTCTTGACCTGAGGTATCCTAGTACCCAGAAACATACCTTACTATGCACATATTTTGACACTCAGGGAGAATATTCTAAGGATAATTCACACTTATTTACAAACCATTATGAAGGAAATAAATATAAATGTTTCCTCAAATAAAACCTTATTATGAGATTATCTATGGGTATGATTTAAATTTATGATTAGTATTTTTCTAAGTTGAGATGATACATTATGATTCATAACCTAATATAGTTTATTCCATTGTTTAGAAATGGTTCCAAGTGGATGGAATGTAAACATCATGAATAAGTGTATCCCATGTAGGGATTTCCATCCTATGTAAGATAATGATGTTTTCTCTAGAGCTATGAATGGTGATGAAAAAAATATAACTATACCGGGATGACTGACTTAGGATATGAACAATTACCAAGCCTAAATAGAGAATCTTTATCCATAATGTAGAGAAGCAATTATAGAGCACTTTATGTGACAACATCCTCAATCATTCAATGGAACTACAAACCCATTTGTAGGAGAGTAGTGGATAAGTTCTTTAGAGAATATATTTATTTCTTTGGGATGTAAAGAAAGTGAGAAGGTTTTCCAAGAATTTTATCATTTATTAGGAGATGTAGATCAAGGGTGGTCGTTAATTTAAATCAGAATAGAGGAGAAAGAAATAGAATAAATGGAATGGAGGTATTTTAAGGAAATTTTCCAAGAAAAATATTTTACTTGTGAACAATGAGAAGATATGGAGAGGAAATTATTGAGTCTCAGAGAGAAATAGAATGAATATGTTGAAAATTATGAATCCCTCTTTAAATGATTATCAAGGAATGATGCAGACAATATACATAATCCAAGGAGTAAGATTTTTTGATTCTTTGATGGTTCAAAACCATTCGTCCTAAGAGAAAAAGTCTCCCAAATTTCTCATCATAAGAATAAATTGTCTCATGTGATATGAAGATATAGAAAGAATTATCTTATTCATATGACTTTAAGAGGAAACAAGAGAAGAAGAGTATTTTGGAGGATAGAATGGATAAAGGGAAAAAAATAGATTTTTCCAAAAATCTATACTTTGGGAAGGAAACACCCGGGTTCCTACATAAAAGGAAAAGGAATATACTATAAGTGTTGATAGAATGGCCATCATGCTAGTGATTTCATGGGAAAATAAGGAAATTTTCAATGTTCAATACTATAATGGTATAAAGATGGGGCACTGTTCTAATGATTTTCCAACGCATCAATGAATTGGGATTTAGAAAATTACAAGGGATAAAGGTCAAGTTTATACTATCACAAATGCTAAGGATGATGTGAATAATGTTGTGGTGGTAGGTACTTTATTCACTTATGCAAATTTATCCAATGATTTATTTGATTCTGGATCATCACATTCCTTTTTATCTTCCTTGTTTTCCAAGAAAATTAGATATTTACATTTTGATTTAATAAATGAGTTTTTAGTCGGAACTGCTAATGGAAAGTATTATTCTAACAAAGATGTGTCAGGAAATCCCCATTATGGCATATTAAACTACCTTATCTATTGATTTTATCATCATATCTATGATTTAATTTGATATAATACTTGGTATGTATTGAATTTCAAATAATGTATCAAAACTATATTGCAAGAAGAATGAAGTTCAAATATTTGAGGATGATATGGAATCCTTATCATTATGCCAGAAACATAACCATCTGATTCTCATATAGATCCACCCCCATTATCTTTACTGAAATCAATTATTAGGGAGGACAAGAACTCTATATCTATAAGTGAGTAAAAAAATTTAAAAATCTAGTATGAACCTATTGTTCATGAATATATTGATTTCTTTCTAGAGGATTTATCTGGACATCCTCTAGTGCGTGAAGTTGAGTTCTCAGTTGATTTAATTCCTAGATCAAGACCTATATCAAAGACTCCTTATAGAATGGTCACTTTTGAATTATGAGAACTCCAAAAAAACTAGAGGAATTGAGTGAGAAAGGATTTATTCTCCCTAGTGTTTCTCCATAGGGAAACCCTATTATTTTTGATAAAAAAAGATAGATCTATGAGATAGTGCATTAACTATAGAGAGATCAATGCTATAACAATAAAGAACAAGTATCACTTACATCACATTATTGATTTATTTTATTAAATTCATGGATCCCAATATTTGTCGAAGATTGAACATCTATCTAGATATCATCAAATACATGTGAGAAAATAGGATATTCCAAAGACGACACTTCAAACCAGGTATAGGCATTACGATTTTACAATAATACCATTTGGACTGATTAATGAACCCTCTGTTTTCATGGATCTAATAAATAGGATTTTCAAATAATATCTTGGTCACTTTGTTCTGGTACTTATTGACAATACCATGGTATACTATTAAAGGTAAAAAGATCATGAAAATCACTCACGCATTATTCTAAAAGCTCTTAAAATAAATGAATTATATGGGATGTTTATAAAGTGTAAATTTTGGCATCGATCAGTTTCTTTTCATGGCTATATTGTATCTAAGAATGAAATATCAATAGATGCTGTGAAGAAAATGTCTGTCCAAGAATGTCCTATGCCAACAAATATAACCACGGTATATATTTTTATTGGTTTAGTAGGTTATTATTATCATTTTTTTCAAAACATCGCCTAATTATCAAACATATTTACTAACCATACTCGTAAGGGGGTTAGGTTTGTATAGAAAAAATAATGTGAGGAATGTTTCGAATAATTATAGAGGATATTAGTGAAATCTCTGATCCCAACAATACAATCGATAAATGATGTGTGTGTGATCTATAGTGATTTATCCAATAAAGGAATTAATTGTGTCCTTATGTATAATGATAGAGTTATTTAATATGCATCAAGGAAGTCAAAAATTCATGAAAAGATATATCCAACTCATGATATTGATTTAGCAGCTGTAATTGTTTCTATGAAAATATAGAGACATTATATCTATAGTAAAATATGAAAGATATTTATTGAGCACAAGCTCTAGAAATACATCTTCTCACAAAAATAACTAAACATGAAGAAAAGGCGATGGCTCGACCTGCTCAAATATTATGTTTGTTCCATACACAACCACCCAAGAAAAGAAAATTAGGTATCTGAAGCATTTAGTAGGAAGGATCATGGAGTTCTAACAAATGATAATTGACAGGGATCTTATGTACATGTTTCCAGAAATGATTGATATGAGAATAATCAAAGAAAACGATACATCATTACATTTTCAATTGGTTACAACACCATTTTTATTAAAAAGGATTAAAATTTATCATCCATATAGGCATAAGCTTCAAAAGAAAATTAATGTTGTGAATAATAGGAAGTTGGAAAATTTCATATATAAAGACGAAATTCTAAATTTTGGGAAGAGTATTTGTGCTCCTCTTATACCTAAACTAAAAATGTAGTTATTGGATGATTCCCATAGTTATAATTTCCCCATAAATCCTAGTAGCACTAATATGTATATAGATTTGAAGGAACATTTATCGTGGGATAACATGAAGAGAGAAATTACTGATTATATATCAAGATGTTTAGTCTATAAACTAGTGAAGGCTGGAAGACAGCATACTAGGGGAGTCATGAAACCAATAACTATTACTAAATGGAAAGGGGATAACATCACCATGGATTTTTTTATTGTATTAACAAAAACTCTCTGAAGGAATAATGAAATATGGGTAATTGTTGATCGAGTTAAGAAATATGCTCATTTCGTCACTATAAGGGGGGATTTTCCACTGGATAACCATTAATGACACTATATTAAAAATTTTGTGAGACATTTTGGAGAACCTATCTCAATTTTATCTGATCATGATCTATGATTTACATCAACAATATGGAAATGTTTTTAGAATGATTTGGACACTATGCTTTATTTCAGTACTACTTATCACACCCAAACTGATGGGAATTCTGAAAGAACAAACCAATCATTAAAAGGCATGTTGAGAACATGATCGATCGACTTTCAAGGTATGTGGGATCAATATTTATCTTTGGTGGGGTTTTCATAAAATAATAGTTTTCATTCTAGTAATCAAATGGAACCATATTAATCATTTTATGGAAGGAGTTGTGGTACACCAACATATTGGGATGATGTTGGGGAAAGTAAGTTTGTGGACCCAAACCTTGTGGATGAAAAAAAAATGAAGGTAAAGATTATTCAAACCCATAGAAAAGTAGCTCAATGTAGGAAAAAGTGCTACACTGATAATAAAAGGATGGATTTGGAATTTCAAGAGGGAGATCACATTTTCATAAAAGTATCTCTATTGAAGGGGGTTATAAGATTTCAAAAGGAAGGGAAACTAAGCCCTAGGTACGAATGCCCTTTTGAAATTTTGGACATAATTGGAGTTGTGTATTATCATTTATAAATGCCTCATATCCTTCCTAAGTTAGACAATGCGTTCCATGTATCATTATTAAAAAATTACATTCCTGAACCAATGAATGTCCTCACTTCTAAAGGTATAGAGTTAGAACCTAACTTATCTGACTGTGAAGGTACTATCCAGATTTTGGACACTAATGAATAGGTGTTCAGGAATCAGATGACTTTTATGGTAAAGATAACTTGGAAAAACCATAATATTGAAGAGGCAAAGTGGTATCCTAAGGAACTTATGATGAATAACTACCCAAATCTTTTTATAAGGTAGCATTCTGGTAATTTTTAAGGATCAAATTTTTTTGAGGGGAGAATATAGCACCCCAAAAAATTAAAAATAAATATAATATTTAATTCATGAAAACACTAAGTCTCTAAAAAACAACACTTTTTTAAAACATATCTAATGAATTTTTTTTTCCACTTTTGTGATTTGAATTTTTAAAAATTGACATACATTGTTGGGATCAGAAAGATATTTAGTGTCTGATATGATCAACATACATTTTTATTGAATAGTAACTTGCCCTTATTAATATTTAGTTACCCTCATGAATAGTACTATACCTATTTTAATCATAACCTCACCTATGTGAGCATAAATAAAATCTAGGCACCATATAAATGATAATGAATATTTGAAAAATTAATAATTAAGTTTTGATATTTTTGTGAGTAATGAATATTTAATTATACTTATAAATTTATAAATTTATTAAAAATAAAAAACAATTTCATAAATTTTATTATTTAATAAATATTTTTTCGATGAATTTAGGTTAATTTAATGAGACCTAGTTAATGTTAAAATTATTATAAAATCAATTTTAAATTTAAAATATGTATTTATTTATGTAAAAAATGTTTTTATTTAAAAATTAAATTTATAATATTTAAAACATTATTTTTTATAGAATAGAGTTTATTTTATAATTCTATATGTCAAAAAATATTTAGGGTGATTTTTGGATATTTATCCAAAATAACTGAATTTTGGGTAAATAGTGAAATTCGATAATTTAAGAAATATGCTAAATAAATAAATTTTTGAATCATGATTGAGTCATGGATGTTTTAAATGACCAATAGATCAAAATAAAATGATATTATTACTATTTTTAGTTACAATAATCATGACTATTCATAGTCTCAAGCCAAAATAGTAAAATATGGATTAAAATAATGGAAAAAAACCACATATCTTCTACTTTAAAAGCCGCCCATCACTCCCTCTTCTCTTCACTCTTTGGAAGCCTTGTTCCATGTCTAAATTCTCCTAAAATATATACTCAATAACCGCCCAACATCCATTATCCCTTTGCCTCTTCAAAATTCCAAATCCTATCCCCTAAAGTGGCTCTCAAGGAAGATAGATTCAAGATGCATATTCCTCTTTTTATTTCTTTTATATTCTTTAATGTTCCATTCATTATTTTTCTTTCCTCAAATAATTTCCTCCAAATGTTATTATAACACCAGTAAATTTAATTTAATGAAATTTTATTATGATAATGCAATAATTCACCATCATCTATATTTTCTGATCATTTTATAAAATAAATGAAAACACCATCCGAGGTGTGTTAATTTAATACATTCAAGGACAATGAGTTTTGAACTACTATTACCGTCATAAATTCTGGTCATGAAAACATTTTTATGGTTGAAATAGATCATAATATATGTAATATATTCTATTTAATGTTCTAAAATAATTTTTTACACATGTTATTAATTTATTTAATACAATGAGTTAATATTGATTGAAAACCCACCAAATTAGTACAAGCATTTATTATTAAAATTTTATCTAATGATTCCTCCTCACCCAAATTAACCAAATGAATTAAGTAATAATTTATCCTTATGAATGAAAATAAATAAAATTTAACATAAATTCTGGAATTCAATTTTTATTTTACATTAACATCCATACAAACAAACCGATCATGAAAGAAAACGAAACGAGAACTTGCAAACAATGATATTGAATATCGTAACCCATAAAAATGATGAAAAATGAATTTAGTAAATTTATAATGAATAAAATACATGTATAATAGGTTCTTAATTAAGTTATTAATAAGTCTTATTTCATATTCAATGACTTCAAGTTCAAGATCATAACATATTCGGACATAAGGTAAGAGTTTTCTACTCGGACATCCATTTTCATTCAAGTTACTATTTGTCTCCCAAAATCACAATTAAATTATTATTTTTTCTTATGTACTCAAAATAAATTCTGTGTGAATGTTTTTAATATTTTTACCAACAAAGATAATTATTTATTTTATATAGAGATACATTAATTAAAATTATCGTTCAAAAATTCTTCCTGAAATACATTCCCGATTCCTGGGAATTTCTCGAATTCCTACATATTTTCAAGGGCACTCTATATTTTTTGTTTAGAAACCAATATTTTTATAAAATTACAAATATTATTATGATAAAACTATATTATTTAACTTCTAGTTTTATATAAATATATTTCCAAAAGAACCATTATATTCATAGTAAAAGAGTATTTATCTCAAGAATTACTTCGTAAACTTTAACGAGTAATTTTGTCTTTTTCAACACTCTTCTTTAATCTTATGTGTAATTGGGAATAATATTTTATGATACAATCTACAATATTTTATTGAATTATTTATGATTATTTTTACTCTGGATGTGCTATGTTGATATTATTCACCGTATTACTCCGAATGGTTTGTGTTTGGGGAAATTTATTTACATATCATATGGTAGTTTTAATATAAATGTATATATTGATTATGTTTACTCCCATTCATATGAGGAATGAATTGGACATAGTAAGTGATGGGTGGTCCGGCTATAGCCCCTTGATGAAATAGTATGTCTCATGAGACAAAAATATAAGGACTTGGCTGAGGCCTTTCCCATTTTTAGATATGGTTTTGGCTGAGGCCTTATTCGTTTTCAGATGTCTTGGATTAGGCCTTAATTGTGTATTTTAAAATTTCTGGCATCATGCATAACCTCATTGTTAAATTATAGATTGATATTCAATGTGATTATTCTACTAGTAGAAAATTCATTGTTGTGTATTGTGGAATTATGTAATAATTTTTTATACCGGCCATATTATGGTCAAGTAAATTTTGAAAGGTAAGAATTTATATTTATTCGCATTTCCTAGTGTTTATATTTTCTTCTATGATATTATTTACCCATACTGAGCTTATGATATCACCCCTTTAACATGTTTTATTTTCCCCAGGTTTTGAAGAAGAATATTATGAATAACTTATAAGGATAATCTTTGGTATTATGCGCGATTCAAAATATGTTGGTATGTTGTATTTCATTTTTTGTTGAAATGTCGAACTAATATCTGTATTTTTTTTCAAAAGCTACTATACTATTCATTCTTTTGGCATTCATATTCCTTGTTTACATCCTAATTAAATAAACCAAGGCATCAGCTCTGGGAAACTGTGGTCAGGTCCATATATATATTATCATAGATTTTAGAATCCATCAATATTCATTCAATAATAGTGGAAACATCAATATTTAAAAAGAAATTATTCTTTTAGAACACCATTTTATTAAAATTTTACTCACATGATACTAAGGGATTCTAGGGGTTTGGGATACCTAACATTTTTTATGTGGGAACACAATTCTTTACATGCATAAAGGGAGGGATTAAATGATATTCATTAATGAGGAAAATAAAAAGATATTATTTTAAATTATATAAACCAAAAAAAATTGACGAAATGTCAACCATATATTGGTTAGTAATATCAAGATTAGTGAATTATTACAAATAAAATAATCAGATACAAAAAAATACGACGTGCGATTTAAATCATGCACTAGACGGTCATCTCAAGATCAATCATCATACAACATAGAAAACATGATTGTTTTTTATAGTTATTAGATTATTTATATTTTATCATTACCTATAAATATATATAATAAATAACAAACACACACACATAAATAATTAATTATATTCAGACATTCATGAATATGTTTCACTCGTGCAGGTGAAAAACTATATCTGAAATCCTAATTGATATAAATAACCTAACTAATAAAGTATATTGATGGTGAAATGATTATCAAGAAATAAATTATAATAAAATGTTATGTATATTTGTAGTACATAATCAAATGTTTAATATGTTTAAATTAGTTATTACTAAATTACTGTGACTTGATCTTAAGAATTTTTCAATCTGTTAGTTCATCATTTTTGGATAAACAAACCAAAACATATATGGAAACCTGGAACCAATATTATCACAGATTTTAGCAACCATATATCTCTTTTCAATAATTCTATAAAAATAATACTTCAAACCACAACACCACTTATTGAATTTCCTTTTATTACAATGTTAGTCACATGCAAGTGACTGGGTGTAGTTATTTGAGATTCATAATTTCTTTTGTATAGACATGCAGGTCCACAAATAATTACAATGAGGGAAGACAAGCGGGTCAACAATGAGGAAAATAAAATACAATTATTATAATTTATATAACCACATATGAAAAAATTCATGTAATTTCAACCATACATTGGTTGGTCATCTAGAGACCAGTCATCACACAATACTCATAACATGTTTTTGGGATACATATTATGTTTCATATGTTATAACATTACCTGTAGTAGTATCGATAAAATAATAAATATCTATATATTTACCCATATATTTATTTTTCATACAAGTCCAAAATTTAATCTTCTCAATGTGTATATATATAGGTCAATTCACTTTATTTACCATGTCTATTGAATAATTAAAATTTTAATTTATTTTACATGATATAATATATAAAAATAAATATATTTAAATATATTTAAATCTAATTATTCATAAATAAATTTAAAATATATATATTAATATTACATTCAAATAATATAACACACGTAAATACGCACACACAGATATACACACACACATTTAAATATATTTAATTATATTTATTAATATTATAAAATTTAGTAATATAGAACTTTTCAATCAACTACATTTTACTAAATAAAAATATTAGTTAATTTATACATAAATACTACTAATATTATTAATATTAAATTCTGTGAATTTTAATTAACAAATGTTCTATAATTCACACTTAAATAACTATTAAAAGATCATATACTTATGTTACATTCAATATATTAAAATTTCATAAGTATATCTAAATTTTTTGAAGTAGTTATACTTTTAAAAGTTTTAAAAATTATATTTTAGACATAATTACTTGGAATAATAATAATTTATAATTAATATAAATTTAAAAAATTATTCATGGTAATCTTTTTCCTACAATTAAAAAAAATATTATTATTGATTTATATATATAGAATAAAATATTATATATTTAAATGAATTTAAATATGATACATAATATAACATTTATTTTTTATAAATAAATATTCATAATATAATTTTTATAGAATATTTAACTAGATTTACTTTATTTACCTATGTGTATCGAATATTATAAAGTAAATTCATTTTAAATTATATATAACATATAATAATATATACATATAAATATATTCAAATATAAATATTCACAATTGAAATTAAAATATATACATTTTTTAAACAATGATATTTTCGCAAAAATAAATTATATTATTCAACACAATTTAAATAATGTAAACACCAAATTTCAATTTTCTAAACCATTTTGTATAAATTTAATCATAAAAATAAAATTAATTTATACATAAATTAAATCTTACAAATCACACTAATTTTTAAATCCATACAATCATAATTTTTTAATAAATAGATCATTGAGTCAAAATAAATAAAATAATTTGACAAATAAAATTTTTAAATAAGAAATTTACCTTCCCAAAATCCATATATATTTTTTGAGAATGAAATCTGACTGATATTTCCTATAAATTATCAAATTGTAGTAATCTAAAGGGGGTGGATGACCTCCCTTTATAAAATTTATCGATGGGAGGAAAGAACCAGGTTCACACATCCTTTGAAAACATTATAAAGGAAGAATGAATAGGGTTCATGCTTTCTCGATACACCCATGGAAGCCTGGTCTCTATTCACTCTTCCATGGAGGAATTGATGGTATAAATTATGTTCACACCACCATTGACTCATTTTATAAAATACCATCATCCATATCACACTTTTTGTTTTTTAAGATGTAAACCCACTTAAAAAACAATCACATGGAGACAACTAGTTGAATGACGTTTTTCCTCCTTCTGTACTCCTTAGAACATGGTTCATTGAACATTACTCTTCTTTCACAGGCTTTCCATTACGATTTCAACATGGTTTTGGGATTATTATATTTATTTTTCTATCAACTTGTATGAAATAATATATATATATATTTAAAATTAAAAGACAAACAATTATAATCAAATGTGTAATTATAAAATTAATACATTATGAAAACCGATATAAAAACTAATGAAATTATTGATGTCAAATAGATATGTAACTATCCATATAGAAAAATATATTGTGATAAAACTATAGTATAGCGACACACAATATTTTAATTAGTTCACCATAATAAGGGTAATCCAAGGAGTATAGAATAGAAATTCTCTAATTCACCTACAACTATAAATTTAAAATATTTCATACATGTTTGGAGTAGTTTTACTGAACCAATTGGTTTATAAACATCACATAAAAAATATATCACTGCACCCACATGGTTAGGGAACACAATATTTCTCTATTAAATAAGGACATCAATGACTACGATCAAAAAATGATTTCACACTATGGGTGATATTTCAATTTTTTATACCATTTTGTAAATTATGGAATCTAACAAACTATTTGAAGTAAGTCTCCTAGAACACTATTCACCTATGTCATATTAAATCTAGCATACTTATGGAATAATTTTTTTTCACTTTTCCTATGATTGTGGAAATCCCCTATATTCTCTATTATTCTACATGTTGGTTTTCAGAACTACTTCATGTAGTTCGCCGTAATCACTTTAGAATCGTACTCTTAATACCATATTTATGAGTAATTCAAATTTTCTTAATACCCAAATGTCATTGAAAGTTTACTGAATATTTATTTTAGGTAATTATATTACAATTAAGACATGTTAGTCCCTAAAAAATACATTCTATTGCATTAATTTTTTGAATACAACTATAACTTCAAAACTAATTGACCATGGCATGGGTCCATGCACCACTTTTTTATATGTATTAAGTTTAACAATACTATGGTGTATCCTCTTTATCTATGGTTTAGGGATATTTGGAGAACTAGATGAAAAAATTTACCTAAATATATTCTATTTTTTATTATCCCATTATCTCAGTAAGATTTTCTCAATCTGCAATGATTACCATTATAGATATAATCTATTCAGTTTCCTTTGTTGATTGATTAACATATTGAATGATACATTTGTATCATTGATGAGTCTGGTGACACGAACCTCTCTAAAATGTTATATCCATAGAGGTTTAGTCAAACCGGTTCTCCAACATCATAATTATCCACTCAATGAATACACTTGTATACCAAAACCACCAAACCTTGCACACAATGGATTTCTAGCGTAATACCTTCCCCACAGTGTAGTGGTCCCAAAATTGGAAGTGACATAAAAAATTTCATATGATTTTATGGCATGATCAATGTATCTATGGCACAAATTACACTTCACCCTGATAAGGAAATGTAAAAAAACAAGCAAACCACATGAGGAAGCTTTTAAATTCCCTGATATAGCACATTGTGCATCTCTTTATTATAAAACTATAACTATCTTAGATAGTTAAATGATATGTACTATAAATTTATAATATACATAATCAATACCATATAGTATGATATAATCATTCTTGTAGTAAAACTAACATGAAATTTATGATTTTTATGGGGTATATCATTTTGTATGATATACATATATCATAAGGCTTCTATGAGTCTTTTTTAATAATTATATATGATTTCAGATGGATTGTATTGAATGGATGTGAGGATTTCATGGATTATCCATGTGTATGATGCATGAAAATCTATGTTCCATGTATTGATTAGTTTGGTACTATTGTGGAGAATTCAAAGTGTACATCCCATAGAATAATCCAAGATTAGTGTTTTAACAGGTTTATAAAATTATGCCTTTTAATTTTAATGAATCCATTGAGGTTATAATTATTTTAATTACTAAGAAAGAAGATAAATGAAGTTTTAATAATAATTTATAAAAAAAAAGAAACTAGAACTGAATAATATTCAAATGAATTCAGAAAAAATAGACACACCTACAAAAAAGAGAAAAGAAGGAAGGAAGAAAAATCAACATAGAGTTTAACATGACTCGATCCCATTTGAGCATACATACTATGAAAGAACAAACCCCCCCCCCCCCACACAATTTTATAAATATTAACTAAAATAAACTATTATATGATATGAATTCCAAAAAGAATAAAATAAACTTGAAATAAATTGAAACTCTATTTTAATTTAATTTTCTTGTAATATAGAACACTTCCCACATAAATTTCATGGATTATTATTATTCAAAAACTACATGGTATTAGCTCAGTACATTCAAGAATAAGAAAATGAGGAACCACTTCTTCTCTATGATGGGATGTCAATTATATCCATCATAAATAGATTAGTGACAACTATAATGGATGATGAAATTCTAGAAAAATTTAATTCTACAAAGATCATTCCATGAACAGAACCAAAGAAAACCCAATAAGAGAAATTCAGTGGACTATTTTAGAAAAAGGTTTTAGAGGGTCATCATACAATAAGAAAGTCATGAATGCTAGGTAATGTCCCATTACGGAAAGCATACCAAAAATCCTTAAAAAGTAGACAAATAAAACCATACATCATTATAAAGGGATATGTATTATTTATGGGACACCTAAATGACTATAAACTGGAATAATTGTAAAGTTTCTACTATATACGGGTAATAAACCCACTATATAAAGGTAAAAAGATATTTCCTCTAATATGTCAAGGTAATGTTGTATAAGTAATGCTTGTGTAAATATAAATTGGTAATTGTAACATATATGGAAAAAGTATTCCTTGAGGCATAATAGGCCCACATATAAGGGCATAAAATAATAATGTTAAGGTCAACCTTATATATATATAATGGTGCATGTGAAGACCCAGACCCCCCTTGGTCCCTTCCTTTGCCAAAAATCCGGTTTCCTTGCGGGGTACCGATCGGTGAGACCGATCGGCGAGACCGATCGGTGAGACCGATCGGTGAGACCGATCGGTGAGACCGATCGGCGAGACCGATCGGCGAGACCGATCGGTGAGACCGACCGGTGAGACCGATCGGTGGGACCGACCGGTGAGACCGATCGGTGGGACCGATCGGTGAGACCGACCGGTGCGACCGATCGGTGGGACCGATCGGTGAGACCGATCGGCGAGACCGATCGGTGACACCGATCGGTGAGACCGGCCCTGCCAAGTTGTTCCAGTAATGTTCCTTTTTCGCAAATAGGGTTTTAAACCCTATTCTTCCTTGCTAAAAATATCTTGGAAATCCGAAACGCGCGCAAAGGTCTTAATTAAATGCTTCATTAATTCATGGGTCAGTTAAAACCACCCAGCACCATTAATGATGAGTCAAGCCACGTGGTCAACCCACGACTCCCTCGTCTTCCGTGGTTTTGTGTTTTCATCTCAACCGTCCCCAGCCCTTATAATTAAGGGTTAGGCCGTGGTTTTCCCCCTTCTTCGATCGTGGCCCTTCTGGTGCATCGGGACCGCCGCGTCGTTATCCGTAAAGTTCCGCGCCCCCGGCCTAAACGTCGATCATCCATCAACAAGTAGGGAATTTCTCTCGTCTCTCACCTTTGTGTATCATGCGGGGTGGGCGTTACTTTTGTTCCTATGGAATTGATTGAACCAAACCCTAATGAAGATACTAAACGAAGTTCTAAAGAAAGAAGGGGAAGGGGTTGTGATTTTTGTTTATGCTTTATCTTGTGATCATCCCTTTTTTTTTGTACTGGTCTATGTTTTCTGAAAATTGAGGCCGTTGGTGGTCGTGTGTGTGCACTTGAATCCCCTCGTGATGTTTTAAATGGGTTGCTGAAATTGTGAACTCCTGCTGTGAAATTGGTTAATCACGTATACCCGGCTGAATAATTGAAAGCACCAGGATCAACCCTTTTGTGATAACTAACGGATAGAACACATGGAATTTTGAAATCATGGAGTGTGTTAAGTCGTTTAAATCTGAAAATCCCTGACTCGTGTTGGTAGTGGTTGTTGGTTGTTTTCCCTTCGGGCCGTTTGCTGGAAATGTGGGAGGGGATGGGATCCCCCGTTCTTTTTATACTCTCGGTGGCTGTGTGAATTTGGGGGATGGGATCTCCTGTTGGCATGGTTTCAGTGGTTGTGGGTTTTTATCACAAACTGGGGAGAGATCCTCTGTTGGCAGAACCGGGTGTGAGTGTTTTGGTTGATCTATGCTTGACGTTTTCCTTGGTTATGCTTATGGTAGTTGCCCAGTAGTGCTTAAAATTAATTGAACATTTGACTGAACGTGAAACAAGAATGGGACAAATGGTTTTGTGGGCAAGGGTCGTGAATTGTGACTCAGGCGTTGTGGTATTGTGTTCTGTAGGTTGGCTAGGAAAACCTAAGTTTTGGGTGAGTGTTTGTTACCTATATCTATACTTGTAGCTTTGTGTTTCTTATTCGCGCCCCACCCCAGTTGAGCACTTAGTGCCGAACACCCCCATTTATGGGGGAAGGGTGTTTTTCCCAACACTATACTTAGTGGCTGGTTATTAGCTCCTTTTCTGCTCCCTTTCCCGGATAGCCCAAGTACCTTCGGGCAGGCTGTGATGGCCTGAAGTCCATTATTAGCCCAAGAACCATCGGGCAGGGTGTTGTGGTGGTTGGCCAGGTGTGTGCGGCAGGTGGTTTCCCAAGTGTCTTCGGGATGAGGCCCAGGTGTTTTCGGGTGTGGCAGTGGATTCTTTAGCCCAGGTGTCTTCGGGCGTAGCGGTGGTTGTTCTGGCCTAGGTGTTTGCAGGCATGGTTACTTGTGACAGTTGAGGCCCAGGTGTGTGCGGGCGGGATTTGGCAGTGGGACTGCGTGTGGTTGTGGCCCAGGTGTGTGCGGGCGGGTTTGGCAGTGGGACTGCGTGTGGTTGTGGCCCAGGTGTGTGCGGGCGGGTGTGGCAGTGGGACTGCGGTGAGAATGGCGGGATTGGTCCGATGCGTAGGATGTCTCAATAACCAGTGGGAAAGTGGCGCGGGGTACCCAAACATCGATGTGCTCTTATATATATATTACTTGACTTGCGTTATTTAGGGAGCAAACCTTGGTGAGGCTTGGGATGGATAGTTGCCTTGTTAGGTGTTTGGTTTACTCTTTCTCACGGGACTTTAGTACGTTTCCCCCACTTGTGCACGAGAGTCTTGGTTTTCCCTACTGAGTGTACTTGTATGCTCACCCTACGTTTACTTTCAGGTTTCCAGGAGGACTACCAGGGCTGCGCGGGACCCTATTAGTCGGACAGTTGGAGTTGTCGCTGTTGTCGTACCTTTGTTTTCTTTTGGTATTGTAATTGAGAGCTTCTTTTTCTTTTGTACTTGTACCTTGTTGTAAACTGTTTAAACATGCATGTGGGAATGGTTTACTTTTGGCTTTACTTTTCTTTCTATCTTGGTGTTGTTGGGTTTTCTCCTCCTTATCTTTCGATCCTATAAAATAAAAAGGGTAATGCCTTCCATTTGCGAGAACTTCATATACCCTTGGTGCTAGTCGCCACTCCGGGACCTATTGAAGGCGGGTTTCGGGGGTCATTATCTCTCCTTCAACTCAAAGAAGGAAGGGCCTGGCAATCTGCTGACCCTTCCCTCCTTTTGGTGAAGGCGGGTCGTGACAGAATGGTATCAGAGGAGAGGTTGAGAGATAGGACGAAGTCTGGAGTTAGGCACAGTAAGGATTTCATGGGATGGTAAGGCAACAGCGTTGGGTGACCTTGGTGCGTGAAATATGCCAGGGAGGACCGGCTAGGACACGGGATTTTAGGGCCCCCCGTGATCCGATGCAAGGACTCTGGACCTACCGAACGACCAAGTGAAGCCACACTGATTGCAGGGTAGAGACCCTAGGAAAGGTACATGCATCATAAATGACTTGTGTTCTTGTGTTTCTGGGATGTCTTGGGAAATTAAGAATAAATTAAATCTTAATAAGTTTCGAGAACGGTTTTCTTTGCACTACTGGGCTTAGGTATTCCTTGTTTACCTTGCAGCTATGGCACCTGGAAGGCGACCACGTGTGGTACAGGCGATCGAGACTCCTGAGACTACCTTGGCCAATCAGCAGAGAGCTGATTGGGAGGAAGAGGACGACCGGTGGCAGAAGACTCTTCGAGCCTTTCAGCGACAGGCCCTCGAGAAATATGAGGGCAGCACCTCCGACATGAAGACGGAAGGCTGGCTGGAGGAGCTAGTCATAGCCTTCGGCCTGATTCGGGCCCCGACAGAGTACTGGGTTCCTCTGGCTGTTAGCCAGATGCGAGGAGCGTCACGTCAGTGGTGGATGCTTCACCTGGGGAGTAGGAAAGAGTCTGAGGTTGCTTGGGCGGAATTCGAGAAGGAGTTCCGGGCGGAGTTTCTCTCCTCGACAATGAAGGCGGAGAAGAGACAGGAGCTACTCTCCCTCCAGCAGGGGAGCATGTCTGTGAGGGAACTTGGAATCAAGTTCAAGGACCTCCTGCGTTTTGCTCCAGACCTCTTTCCCGATGAGGAGTCTCGGGCAAGACGTTTGGAGGAGGCGCTCCGACCCTCCCTCCAGTATGCTGTTACTCCCTTTACCCTTCCGACATACTTAGAGGTTCAGAAGAAGGCCGAAGTGGTGGAAAGGATGCACACTCTAGGCAGACTGTCACGAGAAGGGATCCAGCTGGGACCATCGAAGGGGAAGGCCGTCAGCACCAGGCCCCCAGCATCGGGACCCTCCAGGTTCCGACCCGTAGGGAGCAGACCGCAGCGGTTTCAGTTTCGATCCCCTGGCCCACGTTCTTTTCCTTCGGGCTCGGGACCACGGTGCTTCATCTGCGGGAGCCCTGGACATCTTCGGAGTCAGTGCCCCGATCGGGTGCAGTACAGCAGTGGAAGTCATCCCCAGCATCCGCCACAGCAGCAGTTCCCAGCCAGACCCTTCCAGCAGCAGCAGCAGGGACAGCGAGCTCCCGCTCCTCCGCAGACAGACATAGGAGGGGGAGGCCGACCTCAGGGCGCTCCCCAGGGACCTCGACCAGGGCGTGGTCGGGGAGGTGGCCGACAGCCGAGGGGTAGGGGAGCTGGGCGTGGACAGTTACACGCCGCAGAAGCAACAGTTCCAGCAGGGCCAGAGGTTGTTCGAGGTACGATCAGTGTGTTTAGCACTCTTGCTTATGCTTTGTTCGATACCGGAGCTTCGCACTCCTTTGTTGCACCCAGTCTAGCCCGCGCCTTGGGTCTAGATGCCGAGGGACTTCCAGTGCCCCTGGTGTTGAGCACACCAGTTGGAGGTCAGACCGACATGCTGTTCGTTTTTCGGGGATGTAGACTGATGTTGGGGCCACATCAGTCGGTTAAGGATCTCCTTCTGCTACAGATTCGGCCGTACGATGTCATCCTAGGCATCGACTGGCTATTTTCTGTGTGCGCCGTCATCGACTGTTTCCAAAGGAGGGTGGTGTTCTCCGGTTTGGACGGCCAGCGTGTTACTTTCACCGGCGAGCGGAGCTGTCCGAAGGGAAACAGGAGGGAGGAACCTCTCCTCTCCTTGTTGACCGAACTGACGATAGAATCAACAGATGCGGAAATGGTGGAAGTACCAGAGATCGTTCGTGAATTTATGGACGTCTTTCCTGAGGAGGTGACGACTCTACCCCCTCGACGTGATATCGAGTTCGGGATAGACCTGCAGCCCGGCTCTCGACCAATCTCGATGGCTCCTTACCGGATGGCACCTTCGGAGCTACGGGAGTTGCGGATACAGATTGACGATCTGATGAAGAGGGGTTATGTTCGTCCAAGTACATCACCGTGGGGTGCCCCAGTCTTGTTTGCGAAGAAGGCAGATGGTGGCCTCAGGTTATGCATAGATTACAGGAGGCTGAATCAGGTAACAATCAAGAACCGCTACCCTCTTCCGAGGATAGATGATCTTTTCGACCAGCTGAAGGGGGAAGGATGGTTCTCGAAGATCGACCTGCGATCCGGGTACCACCAGCTGAGGGTGAAGGATAGCGACGTCCCGAAGACGGCGTTCAGGTGCAGGTATGGGCACTTCGAGTTCGTGGTCATGCCCTTTGGTGTTACGAACGCCCCGGCCGTGTTCATGGGGCTTATGAACTCCATCTTTCGGGAGTACCTGGATCGGTTTGTGGTGGTGTTCATCGACGATATCCTGATCTATTAAAAGTCAGAAGAGGACCATGCAGAGCACCTGAGGACAGTTTTGGAGGTCCTACGACAGCACCAGCTCTATGGGAAGTTGTCAAAGTGCAAGTTCTGGGCGCGAGAAGTGCACTTCCTTGGACATGTAGTGTCTGAGCGGGGAGTAGCAGTCGACCCATCAAAGGTTGAGGCAATTGTTTCTTGGGCAGCACCCAAGAATGTGGCGGAAGTTCGGAGTTTCCTGGGACTGGCAGGCTACTACCGGAGATTCGTACCCAACTTCTCCCGGGTAGCAGCCCCTTTGACGGCTTTGACCAAGAAGGACCAAGTTTTCATGTGGAGCGAGCAATGTGAGTCGTCCTTCAGCTACCTAAAAGAAAAACTGGTTAGTGCCCCAGTGTTGAGGTTGCCAGAAGAAGGGATGGCCTATGAGGTATTCTGTGATGCTTCAGGACAGGGCCTGGGGTGCGTATTGATGCAGCGACAAGGGGTGATCTCTTACGGGTCCAGGCAGCTACGCCCCCATGAGCGGAACTATGCCACCCATGACCTGGAGCTTGCAGCGGTGGTGTTCGCATTAAAGCTGTGGCGACATTACCTCTTTGGGGAGCGCTTTGTGGTCTTCACCGACCACAAAAGCTTGCACTATATCTTCTCCCAGCGTGACTTGAACTTGCGACAGCGGAGGTGGGTCGAGTTTCTCCAGGACTACGACTTTGAGATCTCATACACTGAAGGTAAGGGAAAAGTTGTGGCTGATGCCCTGAGCAGGAAGCCGCATCAGGAGGTGGTTCGGGAATCTGCTGATGCTTGGAAGGCAATGGGGGAGTTGGCTGCCTTGCACTTGGATGCAAGGGTGGAAGGTACTAGAGGTTGTTTGTTTCAGATGACGGTACAGTCCTCCTTGTTGCAGCAAGTGGAAGAGTCTCAGTGGGGAGATCCTGAGGTAGAAGTGTTGCGGGATCGTGTCGATCAGGGGAACGCCCCGGAAGGATGGTCGGAGGACAGCCGACATCGGATGCTCTTTCATCGGAGGTTATTTGTTCCAGAGGTGATGCGTGATGAAGTCCTTCATGAGTTCCATAGCTCAGCCTTGGCGGTACATCCGGGTGTTTCGAAAATGTACCAAGGCCTGAGGGGACAGTTTTGGTGGCCCGGGGTGAAACGGGCAGTGGCAGAGTTCGTGGCTAAATGCCTGGTGTGTCAGCAGGTGAAGGCTGAACACCGTGTTCCTGGTGGTCTGTTGCATCCTCTAGATGTTCCCGAGTGGAAGTGGGACGACGTCTCAATGGACTTCGTCACGGGACTACCCAGAGCTCAGGGCGGGCATGATGCTATCGGGGTAGTGGTGGATCGATTGACAAAATCTGCTCACTTCTTGGCTATCAAGGAGTCGGGACCCGTGAGTACCCTAGCACAGAGGTACGTGGATGAGGTGGTGCGTTTGCATGGAGTTCCGAAAATGATCATCTCGGATCGGGACACTCGATTCACCTCACGAGTCTGGAAGGGGTTACAGCATGCTTTTGGCACCCAACTACGCCTTAGCACTGCTTTTCACCCTCAGACTGATGGGCAGACAGAGCGGACTATCCAGACTTTGGAGGACATGCTGCGAGCATGTGTTCTGGATTTCGGAGGATCATGGGTACGACACTTGCCTTTAGTAAGGTTTGCCTACAACAACAGTTTTCACTCTACTATCGGCATGGCTCCTTTTGAGGCTTTGTATGGAAGACCATGTCGTTCACCCTTATGCTGGGCAGAGGTTGGTGAGACTGGTACTCTTGGACCAGAAGTGGTGCAGAGCACCACGGAGAAAGTCCAGCTAGTGCGGGAGAGGATGAAAGCAGCTCAGGATCGGCAGAAATCTTATGCTGATCGTCGGAGGAGGCCCCTGAAGTTCGAGGTGGGAGATCATGTGTTTTTGAAGGTTTCCCCTCGACGGGGGCAGCGGAGGTTCGGAAAGGGGAGTAAGCTCTCCCCTAGGTTCATCGGACCTTTCGAGGTGCTGAGGCGAGTTGGCGAGGTGGCATATCAGCTGGCCCAACCACCTCAGTTGGAGAGGGTCCATGACGTCTTCCATGTCTCCCAGCTTCGTCAGTACTTACATGATGACTCTCATGTCATCAACTGGGGAGAGCTAGACGTGGGAGGAGACGCGACCTTCGAGGAACGGCCAGTCAGAATCGAGGATCGCAAGGAGAAAGTGCTCCGTGGACGAACCGTCGGCCTGGTTCGTGTGTTGTGGAGACATGGCGGCCTCGAAGAGAGTACGTGGGAGAGGGAAGCACAGATGCGTGCCCAATACCCCGAGTTGTCCTGAGCTTTGAACCTTTGGTGCCTGTTGTGACAAAACGTTTGACCTTTTTGGCTATGAAATGTGCTAGGTTCCTTTCCTCTGTTATGTGTGGGAAGCCCCGGCTGAAGGGAAGGGGAAACCCGACCCCTAATCAGGACGCATTAAGGTGGATGCGATTAAACCCGTGCGGGCGAGTCAGTGCCGCCCAAAGCGGATAATATCTTGACATGGGGGAGGGGGACTCCCCAAACCCACATGACCGGGCGGTTTGGCGTGATATGATGCTTGGTTCTTGACAGGGAGTATTTTCAATTAGCGGGGGTCCACTCCTAAGAGGTATCTTCGAAGATGGTTGTTCGGATCCTCTCTTTCCTTCTAGTTTGTTTTGATTCTCGGGGACGAGAATCGTTTAAGAGGTATCTGATGTGAAGACCCAGACCCCCCTTGGTCCCTTCCTTTGCCAAAAATCCGGTTTCCTTGCGGGGTACCGATCGGTGAGACCGATCGGCGAGACCGATCGGTGAGACCGACCGGTGAGACCGATCGGTGACACCGATCGGTGAGACCGATCGGTGGGACCGATCGGTGGGACCGATCGGTGCGACCGATCGGTGGGACCGATCGGTGCGACCGATCGGTGGGACCGATCGGTGAGACCGATCGGTGGGACCGATCGGTGAGACCGATCGGTGGGACCGATCGGTGAGACCGATCGGTGGGACCGATCGGTGAGACCGATCGGTGACACCGATCGGTGAGACCGATCGGTGAGACCGATCGGTGCGACCGATCGGTGACACCGATCGGTGAGACCGATCGGTGAGACCGATCGGTGAGACCGATCGGTGTGACCGATCGGCGAGACCGATCGGTGAGACCGATCGGTGACACCGATCGGTGAGACCGATCGGTGAGACCGATCGGTGAGACCGATCGGCGAGACCGATCGGTGAGACCGATCGGTGACACCGATCGGTGAGACCGGCCCTGCCAAGTTGTTCCAGTAATGTCCTTTTTCGCAAATAGGGTTTTAAACCCTATTCTTCCTTGCTAAAAATATCTTGGAAATCCGAAACGCGCGCAAAGGTCTTAATTAAATGCTTCATTAATTCATGGGTCAGTTAAAACCACCCAGCACCATTAATGATGAGTCAAGCCACGTGGTCAACCCACGACTCCCTCGTCTTCCGTGGTTTTGTGTTTTCATCTCAACCGTCCCCAGCCCTTATAATTAAGGGTTAGGCCGTGGTTTTCCCCCTTCTTCGATCGTGGCCCTTCTGGTGCATCGGGACCGCCGCGTCGTTATCCGTAAAGTTCCGCGCCCCCGGCCTAAACGTCGATCATCCATCAACAAGTAGGGAATTTCTCTCGTCTCTCACCTTTGTGTATCATGCGGGGTGGGCGTTACTTTTGTTCCTATGGAATTGATTGAACCAAACCCTAATGAAGATACTAAACGAAGTTCTAAAGAAAGAAGGGGAAGGGGTTGTGATTGTTGTTTATGCTTTATCTTGTGATCATCCCTTTTTTTTGTACTGGTCTATGTTTTCTGAAAATTGAGGCCGTTGGTGGTCGTGTGTGTGCACTTGAATCCCCTCGTGATGTTTTAAATGGGTTGCTGAAATTGTGAACTCCTGCTGTGAAATTGGTTAATCACGTATACCCGGCTGAATAATTGAAAGCACCAGGATCAACCCTTTTGTGATAACTAACGGATAGAACACATGGAATTTTGAAATCATGGAGTGTGTTAAGTCGTTTAAATCTGAAAATCCCTGACTCGTGTTGGTAGTGGTTGTTGGTTGTTTTCCCTTCGGGCCGTTTGCTGGAAATGTGGGAGGGGATGGGATCCCCCGTTCTTTTTATACTCTCGGTGGCTGTGTGAATTTGGGGGATGGGATCTCCTGTTGGCATGGTTTCAGTGGTTGTGGGTTTTTATCACAAACTGGGGAGAGATCCTCTGTTGGCAGAACCGGGTGTGAGTGTTTTGGTTGATCTATGCTTGACGTTTTCCTTGGTTATGCTTATGGTAGTTGCCCAGTAGTGCTTAAAATTAATTGAACATTTGACTGAACGTGAAACAAGAATGGGACAAATGGTTTTGTGGGCAAGGGTCGTGAATTGTGACTCGGGCGTTGTGGTATTGTGTTCTGTAGGTTGGCTAGGAAAACCTAAGTTTTGGGTGAGTGTTTGTTACCTATATCTATACTTGTAGCTTTGTGTTTCTTATTCGCGCCCCACCCCAGTTGAGCACTTAGTGCCGAACACCCCCATTTATGGGGGAAGGGTGTTTTTCCCAACACTATACTTAGTGGCTGGTTATTAGCTCCTTTTCTGCTCCCTTTCCCGGATAGCCCAAGTACCTTCGGGCAGGCTGTGATGGCCTGAAGTCCATTATTAGCCCAAGAACCATCGGGCAGGGTGTTGTGGTGGTTGGCCAGGTGTGTGCGGCAGGTGGTTTCCCAAGTGTCTTCGGGATGAGGCCCAGGTGTTTTCGGGTGTGGCAGTGGATTCTTTAGCCCAGGTGTCTTCGGGCGTAGCGGTGGTTGTTCTGGCCTAGGTGTTTGCAGGCATGGTTACTTGTGACAGTTGAGGCCCAGGTGTGTGCGGGCGGGATTTGGCAGTGGGACTGCGTGTGGTTGTGGCCCAGGTGTGTGCGGGCGGGTTTGGCAGTGGGACTGCATGTGGTTGTGGCCCAGGTGTGTGCGGGCGGGTGTGGCAGTGGGACTGCGGTGAGAATGGCGGGATTGGTCTGATGCGTAGGATGTCTCAATAACCAGTGGGAAAGTGGCGCGGGGTACCCAAACATCGATGTGCTCTTATATATATATTACTTGACTTGCGTTATTTGGGGAGAAAACCTTGGTGAGGCTTGGGATGGATAGTTGCCTTGTTAGGTGTTTGGTTTACTCTTTCTCACGGGACTTTAGTACGTTTCCCCCACTTGTGCACGAGAGTCTTGGTTTTCCCTACTGAGTGTACTTGTATGCTCACCCTACGTTTACTTTCAGGTTTCCAGGAGGACTACCAGGGCTGCGCGGGACCCTATTAGTCGGACAGTTGGAGTTGTCGCTGTTGTCGTACCTTTGTTTTCTTTTGGTATTGTAATTGAGAGATTCTTTTTCTTTTGTACTTGTACCTTGTTGTAAACTGTTTAAACATGCATGTGGGAATGGTTTACTTTTGGCTTTACTTTTCTTTCTATCTTGGTGTTGTTGGGTTTTCTCCTCCTTATCTTTCGATCCTATAAAATAAAAAGGGTAATGCCTTCCATTTGCGAGAACTTCCTATACCCTTGGTGCTAGTCGCCACTCCGGGACCTATTGAAGGCGGGTTTCGGGGGTCATTATCTCTCCTTCAACTCAAAGAAGGAAGGGCCTGGCAATCTGCTGACCCTTCCCTCCTTTTGGTGAAGGCGGGTCGTGACAGTGCATGTGTAAGCGTAATTCCACATAAGGGTACCTATGTAAGGGTAGCGGTAGGCATAAGGGTACCTACACATGGGTCATACCCATGTTAAATAAAATATGTAAAGGTACCATCTTTATGTAATGGTTATTAAATATGAGTATAAATCGTATAAAGGTTCTCACATTAGGGTAAACATGGTTACATAAATGTTAAGAAGATCATACAAAATGATAAGGTCACACACACAAAATACCATAGATGGCTATGGAAAACCATATTTATGGGTAAAACTAATGATCTAAATCAACGACATTGATCATAATAATAAGTTAAAAATTAAAATTTATAATTTCATACATATAAAATCAATGTATAAATGGAAGAATTAATTAAAAAGGTAAATACAAAAAATAAAAAACACATTAAATTCACAAATATACACTATTTAAATTTGATATTGGATATTTTCATACTCATATTGTCAATAAATAGGAACCAAATTAAATTTATCAATAAAAACTATTATTTGGAAAAAACCATAACTTTAGTCAAACTATCAACTATGTTATTATTAGTATGTATCATTGTGACACATAGGATTATAGATTCATTGAAATATTTAATAAAATGTTACCTAATATATAGGTTTTTGTATTTTGAACGAAAAAATAGATAAATTCAATGTAGACTATCTTTCACAATAAATTTAACTAACAATATTGTTTAAAATGAGTTCAAAAACCAAAACCTTTAACAATTAATCCTCATAGAATGCTCAGACCAAGGAAATATTCCTATATTTGTGTATAAAAGTGTAACCCCAGATTTCCTATTACATATCCAGGATTTGGGTTTTCTATATACATTGAAGAAAAATTTAGTGATTGAATTTCAGATATCCATATTACTAAATTAATCAACATCTACATGTCCAACAATGTGTTCATCATTATTAACATGACTACCAAATCACAAAGACACGTTATAAGTACATAATAAATATATCAAAAACTATTTTAGTGCTGGACAATAGGGTATCCATGATTTTTCCACAAATCCACTACGACCGAAAACATCTAAATTTAGTCATACATAACATATTGATAGGTGAAAACATATTAGAAAAATAATTTTGAACATATATTCAATATGTTTCGAAGAAATATGATCTTGATTTAATGTGAATTTTAAATTTTTATCAAAGGGATCATTAATTGGATTTAATTCCTCAATAAAAAACCAATTTTTTATTTTCAAAATATAATAATTTTCGTACAAATACAAGAATTTATTATATCTATCCCTATTATTTCAATGCTTATTATCTAATTCTCTTCTCCGAAGTCATTCATCTTAACAATAGTTTTGAATTAATAATTAATGGAATAAAATATATTCATACTACTCTACACAACCAATATATCATCTAAACAAATTAGTTAGTAAATCATGCTTTTTAACACGTTTTAGGTAAAATCATGCTTCATGGTGGCTTTTATTAAATTTATTATCAAGCGTAAAATAGTCAAAATTACTATATAATTTTCTAGAGGATTTTATTAAACCATATATGAATTTATTTAAAGTATATTTTTTCATGTTTGAACTCCGGATGATAAAAATCATGTGATTTAATAAAAAAATGGAAATTACAGTCACCATCAAAGAAATTGTTTTTCAGAGAAAAATTTTCTATGTAAAAATCATAAAAATAAGAGAAATAAATAAGTATCTTAATAGAAACGCTTTTAAAAAATGGTGAATAAAATATTTCAAAAATTAATACCACATATTTGTATGAAAACCTCAACCACTAATTTTTAATTAAACATGATTTTATTTTCAATAGTTTCTTCTTCCTTCCTTTTGTAAATCCATTTATACCCAATGAAAATCTCATTAAGAGTTCTATCTATAATTGAAAAAAATGAATTTTTAATCTAGGATATAATATATTCATTATTGTAAGAGATATATTATTTTGAATATATAAAATTCAACGATTTATTATAGATTTATGTATCATCATCAATTAGATCCTCATTGAAATCCATAGAAAAATAACCCATATCACATTTCCTAAACAGATCAGGAGTTGTAATGACACTCAAAGTAATATCATGAGTGAGATGGAAATCATTATTAGTATTAAGTGTCTCAGAATCCAAATATAAATCATAACTAAACTATTGAAAGATTTCTCTTTGAGGAATATGTGAAGGATACACATTAGTAGCCGAAAATGTGTTGAAGAATGAGAATAATCTTCCCCATTATGGATAATACTTTAACATTTATTTGGGACTTAATTTTATTCAAATTAACTGGAATCGTGATATAATACATCCATACAAATTGTACACTTTTGGTAATTAAATTTTTCTTCCCAAAATTTATATCCTTTAACACTATTAGGTTATCCCATAAAAAATACTTTATAGATCTTGGTTCCAACTTATCAGTTTTACTATTGGGATATATAGTACAACACAATACTCTTAGATGGTTATAAAAATTTGTTTTCACTTTCCAAAATTCACCTAAGAGTATAAAAGTATTATTCGTGTAAAGGATCTAATTAATTAAATAGAAATTTATAGTTGAAGAATCTTCCCAGAACTATTGGGGCAGCCCCAATCATGTAAGCATGTTTCATTCTCACTCATGAGTGGTTATTTTCAGGGCCTCATAATGATTAATATATTTGGGATTTCCCAAATAGAATTGATCCTTTATATACCATTGTTTAAACATAACTAAATTAAATAAGTATATAATTACTCAATGCCTTTATATGTTCTCATGATGTTAATCTTATTCCCAACCTGGTTTTCAAAACATGTTTCCAAGGTTTTTAAAGCTTCAGAAACATCATATGTGTTTTTTAATATATGAATAATAAAATTCTTAGAAAATTAATCTATAAAGTTATCAAAATATGATCCTCCACCATAAGATAAATTTTTGGTAGGCTTTTATAAATTAGAGTTGATATACTATAATGATTGATAAGCCTTAAAAGAAAACCAACCAAAACCAAACCTATTAAACTTATTTTAACTCCATTAGATTTTAAAATAGAAACATAATGTTCAATATCATGTATTAAATGAAACAAGAATATTATAATAGAACGAAAAACTGTTATCCTTTATGATACTTTTCCTTCAAAATAAATTCAATATCTTCATTATCTTACGATTCCCGCAACACTATGTTTAAATGAAAGTACTCTATTAAAATATAATATCAATACTAAAGATGGGTTACTCCAACATATGTGTCATAAGAGAATGTGGACACATCACCTAAAATACTAAAATACCTCCCTCCAATAATGCACATCCTCATCCTCATTTTCATTTCCCCTATAGTTAATCACTCTGTATTTCCCTCCGCTGCGATTAGGGTTAAGTCTATTTATTCACCGCATCTCCCTATTCAACCTCGTCAGATCACAGAATCTACCTATCACTCTACCTCTGTGGGTTCTCCATATTCCCTTCTCTGCCTTCTCGTGGCCTTGTCCACTCGCAGCCTCATACTATCTACTTTGAACGACTCACTTAATCATTCGTCATTTTCATATGACATCATTCGATTCCTTCTATATATCTTCATATCACGAATTTTGTCTCCTATATTGGAGGTAACCATTCATTTACACGAATGTTCTTAACTATTAATTGTTGATTGATTCATTTTATATTCATTGAGGTTCATAGTGTTGTTACCAGTGATTCTATTTGTACTTGACTTCGATCTCACAATGTCTACTACGAATGATTATCTTAAGGAACCCTCGATCACAAACGATATCAACAGAATCATACGAGTCAACTTTGGCTCAATAATTGCATCGCCAATATTATCGGTAACCTTCTATTTAACCAAACAATATTTAATGTCAACTTTATATTGATTTAGTGCCCATTAATTGATGTTTTTATTGACTTCCATCTTCTCTCGCTACTTACATTTTCCCAGCATCATAAATTACTCCATACAGATACAAAATATTCATTTCTATCATACAATAGTTTCCCTATAATCAAATAAATGTCTCATTCATTTTTTTCCTCTTTCTTAGTATTTTCAATCATTTTGGTTGAAGTGAAGATTAAATTTTGAATTGGTGAATGATGATCCATAGGTTTTCGTGTTTTTTGAGTTGATGGAGAAGCCCAATTAGATTAAACATGTGTTTATTGATGTGATGTCGAGGGCCTTCTCCAGCGCACTTTCTTATACTGTAATATAACCCCCTTATGAGATCAAAATAAGATTCTAGGCCTAACTTTATTTCTATGATTTCCAATTTCTGCACAACTATATTCTGAACTATTTCTTATATGTTATGAAAACAATATTGTCAATGTCTTTGTATTTATTTACTTTTTTAGTGAAACAATTCTATAGAAAAAACCAATTATGTTATCCCAATGGATTGGATCCTCCTTTTCTTTTTATTATGTGTACATGGTTCCTCTGTCATGGGTCATTCACCCCTTCATTTATACCATAGGTCGATGTGGCTGGTGTTGGTTATAATGAAGGCATGTTAGCATGAAACCCCCATGAAAGGTGGAGCATCCATTATTGGTAATGGGCATATGTGTTCACATCACTTCTTAGTATTTTGTTCTGATCAGAGTGACATTAATATATTATTTTGTTTCCATGTGCTTTTCAAAACATAAAATATAAATCTAATAATAGTTTTATTAATGCGATGTTGAGGGCCTTTTTATCTCTATTTCTTGGACTATAACATAACCCACTATTATGATCAAAATCAGATTCCAGGTCTAACTTTATATCCATGACATCCATTGTTTTCACAACTACATTTTGGACTATTACATATATGTTATGAGAACAATATTTCCAGTGTCTTTCTATTTCATTAATTTTTTAGGGAATAAAGACTGAGGAGAAAACATGTTATGTATTCTGAGTGGATTGGATCATCATTGGAATTTTATTACACATACAAGGATTATTTTTCATGGTTCATTCACCCCTTCATTTCTACTATAGGTTAATGTTGATGGTGTTCATTCTAATGAAGGCACATTGGACTGCAACCCACAAGCAAGGGGGAACATCCATTCTTGGTAATGGGCATCTGCGTGAACTTTACTTCTCAGTTTTTGGATTTGATCAGAGTGACATTAACCTATTATTTTATTTCCATGTACTTTTCCGAACATAAAATATAAATATAATCATAGTTTTATTGTTTAAATTCTAAAATATTTTTTATGAGTTGAATTCTATAGTGCTTCTCAAATATTTTGATCGATATAATTTTATCATATTCTTTCTTCCATAAAACTTTTCTATTTTGATGCAGATAGGGTGAAACATATGACGAAATTAATGAAGACCCAATTTATAATATTGAAATTTGTTAAAACAAAACATTGTTCTCTTGAGTAAGTGTTTATTTGTGGTTCTTGTATATAGTATTTTTGCGGGATACATGTGTGTTTTCATGCACATAAACAAACATATATTTCTTACAAATTGGTTATTCTCTACAAAATTACTTCTCATTTATATTCAATTTATTTTTGCATTATTTATTGCATAACAAATATAGGCTTAGGGTGAAAAATAATATGCACCCAAAGTACTCTTAAGGTTCCATTTTTCACAAAGGTAACATGTTGGTATATTTATTTCATTCTTTTTAACAAACTACCTGATGTATCTTGAGAGGTATCTTTTCTCTTTATTCATTCATGTGGATGTCCATATTGAATGTCTTCATTAATATGTTTATAATTTTATCTGGATCAAACACATTGATATTCTATACTATTTTATAATTTTTCTTTGTTTTTCCTGAGTAAACAGTTCTTTCATTATGATTATATGGTTGGTATTAGGCCAATAAGCCTTGTCTTGATATTTTGTTCTGTATGAAATCTTCTATACGTGTTTCTACTTCTGTGTAATATCTTATTATATATATATATGGGTTCCTTTCGTTTATTTTATAATTAATGTAAATTAAATAGTCCTGTTGATGCTAAATTGGTTAAGCCTTCTTACCTCTTAAAAAAATACATGCTATATTTTTTACTATTATTCATTTAATACATCATCCTTTCTTTCTCTATGGTAGTCCATTTTTTATTGGCTAACATTTTCATTTTCATTCTCATTATATGTGAAACATACTTCATGAAACATAGTTCTAGAATTGGGTAATCATTGGATGCAAGATAAATATTGTTCTTTCTAGATTATTTCTCAATTATATTGGAGATTCAAGACACTCGGATGGGAAATCTGTCATTATAGAAATTAATGTTGTGTAATCAATGTTTCCAAGTTTATCCTATTATGGAATTAACCTTTTCATTTAAATTTATGCAGTAGAAAAGTTATTCCTATTACATAAAAAAGTAAATTACTTATAGAATATCTAGAATCAAATTTCAGTGGCTGGAAACTGTCATTGTTTAGTTTTGGATTTATTTTGGTCATGTTAATTTACAAACATATCTATATGTTTACCTTTAATTTCACAACACTACATATATAATATTGGTCCTTCAGTGTTCGGTTTTTTGGATTACTTATTATAATTCCTTCATATTCTTATTATATTCATTTAGATATGATTCAATAGTATATGAATATTTATTATCTATGTAGAAAGACCTATAGGGCCAGGAGTCCCTGATGAAGAAACATCAATGTTAACTTTGATATGGGAGGCATCCATCTAACTGGGGTTCTAGGAGATCCCTGGTGCAACACTTCCCCCTATAGTTCTAGGTATAATAAATTCCCCCATAAAATTTCTCAAGCATCCTAACTTCAATGTGGAAGCCATTTGGATTTCCACCATAATGTAGGTAATAATATATTTGAAGGGAATGTTTTTCCCTAAAATCTGAAATAGTTTTTTTGTTTCCAAATATGATCATTGCGTGAAATAATATTGTGAACAAAGTGGTTTTTAACTTGATCACTCGTGTCAAAGTTCATAACATTTTTAATTAAGGAATTAAAGTCACCATTTATATGTAGCTCTCAATGAATCACAACTTCAATATGATTCCATATTATCATGGAATGGTTGTAGGCGAAGAGCAGGTGATAGTAGTCATATTAATTTTTAAGGCAGAAAAAAAAGATAGATGCAAGCGGTAAGCCTCCCAACTGCAAATTAACATCTGCGGGGAGTCATAAACTATCCCAGATATAAGTGGTAAGTCCCCCTGAGCATGATATTTGTTGATTTTTATGAACCATCACAGTATTTGAAACGCCTTAGGATTTCATTCCTGAATAAATATGTGAATGAACATACATTTTAAAGGTATGCACCCTTATAAAAATTTCTTGTTTACATGTAGTGGAATCATTGAATTTGACTAACTGGTTTTATTTTGTTTTTTGGATTTTTTTTGTATCCAGAAGCTATCCTAATTTATGTTGTTATATGTTTTTTTGTGTCTAAAAATGTAGGTTGTCTGTTACTATGAAAAAGGTTATCTTTTTTACATTAAAAATCTACGTTTTCCCATCCCTATTGACTCCACTGTATATTGACAAGGTAGTATTTTCATATTATTATGTTGTGATTCAGTGAGATTTTTCCCATTATGATATATTCATCTCATAGGAAAAGTCAATGGATCTGTATAAAGCTGCAAAGGTGTAGATTAGTGAGTCATGTCTAAGAGTTTCTTGACATACATTGATTTCTCTCATCCCAACATAGCGATGAACTGAGACACAGATGAATGTTCATGGGATTATGGAATAAATTACTTAAATTTACAATCATAGAGGATAAACTTAAGATATGTGTATCAATTATGGCTAAATGAGGCGTGATTCATGTATTTTTTTACCAACTAATTCTTCAACATGATAGGTTGTACGGAAGTTTATATTGTTTATAACTCAAGGGGTAAATTATACAGTGATAATCATATTCATTATGAGTTTGACTTGATAAACTATGAGTTTCACTTTATATTTGTTGTGATGAACCTTAGATTGACATACTAAAGCTATAAAAGAACTTGAATTCAACTATATTGAGCTTCTTGTGAGTTTCATCCAATATTTAACAAGATTAATAAAAAATTATATTTTAATATATAAATTATTGTTAATTCATATTTTTTATTTAAAATAATTATAAATTCCATTTATATGTTTCTGTTTTTAATTTAATTTATTTCAGTAGTGATTAAATGGGTGGGTTTTATTTCTTCATTTTAAAAATCAATTAATTTTTTTTTAAAACCATTATTTGACTATGTTTGAGTTGTGGATTGAGTTTGAACTAAATGAAACGCTAGAGTACTAGAATGTATCACTCTTCTCAACAAAAAAATAGTCAATTTTTTTCAATGTGTTTGTTAGGGTACCTTTGTTTAGATTAAAAGTTAATATACTTTGTTTTTAATGGTACCTTCAACAATATATTTCAATTATATATAGTATTCTTGATTATTATTTTTAGGGAATCAACCATTGGGTATCCTTATCAATTGTGTAAAATTTATTTTTAATAATGACCTTTTCATTTTTTTAGATGAATATTTATTATTTTAATTTATTTATTACAGGTGACTCAACCTACACATAAAAAGATCAAGGTAATTTCTACAATAGAGTTATTCATCATGAAATACAAAAAATAAGATGAAGAATGATTTAGGGAAATCCCCAAACATTGGTCTAGGTATTACCCTATCACAAGACTGACCCCTGTATGTGAGAGTATCACAGTCTAGTCTGTGAAGTATAGATGTGTCCTTACGAAGCACATCAGTGGGTTTTAGCAGACATTGTGAGATGGTTATCCTATTCAATTGTTGATTTTATCCTCTGTATAGGGTTAGGAGTGGACGTTTTTCATTCATGTAGTAGTGACTTCTCTGCATTCTTTCTAATCATCATAATGGAAGGATTGGGTGAGTCTAAATACTATTGTTTTACTGGAAGGAACCAGATGTCCACTTCTTTGAGTTTTTAATAATATATATTGCTTTTGATTTAGTGTTCAGTGTGGGGTTTGTATTATAAACCACACTTGGTATTTTTTTTTTCATTTTTGTTATATTTCATATGCACTAATGATTTATATATTTCTATATTCCCCATTTTCCATAAAAAATATAAACTAAATAGAGGTAATCAGTATCTATGTTTTAAAAAATAATATAAAACAAAATATAGGAAATAACTATCTATGTTTTAGAATATAATATATCAATTCAACACTAATCTTAAAAAATCATCACTCGATATATGTTTGAAATTATATTTGACAATGTTATTATTTTTATGTTATTGTAGTGAATCATGCATTTATCTATTTGTGGATTTTATTAGAAATGTCTTCGTCCCCATTGAATTTTCAATATGGTGGTACATACCATCTCAATGAATATATTTGAGATATCAATTAAGTGCACCTACATTTAAGTTACAATAAAACTTATATAATTTCCTACATGTTGTTGAAACACAACCCATTCCAAATATTTTATGTGAAAATATTTCCCTATTAGTCATAAATAGATATTTCAGGAATGATTATGGATGTATTTCCCAATTTCTCAAAAAAAGTGTTTTAACATATTTTTTATACATATTTATGGATTTCTTATTAAAGTGTTTCGCTATTAGACATACATAGTGTGTATTATTATTTTTTAATATTATTGTATCTGTAGGTAAACATATTGCATGACTATATAGTTTCTCAACTCATGGATTATTACCTATTATTACACCACTATAACTCCTCACCACTAAAAATTCAGGTACAACAATACCTTTAATTTCATGAAATGTTTTCATATTGGTGATCAAGAATTTAACTTAAAAATGTTTTTAGTTAGTTCTACTAAATCTGACCTGACATATTTTTGAGAAGGGGATCATTTTTACGGTAGTGGATCATGTATTTTAATTATGTACTAGATCATGTGTTTTATTTTATCATTGGATGATTTTTTAGAGTAGTGGAATATGTTTTTTCTTTGAGCATTGGCTCATGAATTTTTTTGGGTAGTAGAACATTTAATTTGTTTGATAAGTGGATATTCTTTTTTATTATATCATTTGAACATTTTTAATAGCATCGTATAATGTATTGTAGAGAAGTGTATCATGCGTTTTTGGGAAATGGATTATGTATTAGACTAGTGGATACTTATATTAGTTGAGACATATATAAATTGACATTTTTTAGATCAGTAGAGTATTTTATTCTATTTTATTTTAGTAATCATATTCCTTTCAAGTACTGAATAATGATTTAGTTAGTTTTTAATCATACCAGTAAAGTTTCATACATATTTATACATCTTCATTTTTTTCTTTATTCATGATTTATCTTTATTTCATTGTATAAAAAAAATTTACTGATAGATTTGTGTTATGTTTCTTGATTCAATGATTTAATTTCACCACCATGGTCATGAAGAAAGACTTTCTTGGTACCAAAACTAGGCAGGAAATTCAAATCACTGCGAAAGTTTCTATCACAAACAATATTTCTCGCAAATGAACATATGATATTTAATTTCTAATGGAAACATGTTAAATGATTCATATTCAATTTGAACATTTTAATTATTAATAAGTACGGAACATATCATTTTTTGAATAAGTTCTCTTTTCTATTCTAGTATTAACATGCATTAGGTAGGGGATCAAATGGATTTTTATGAAAGGGTTTGATAATAATTTTTGATTGAATTAATTGTTTCCAATTAGTTTTCCTTAAGAATAACATCATTAGAATTATTTCATCACACACAACTGCATTCATTGGTTTATTTCCTTTTGGATATGAATTGAGGAATCATATTGGGGAGCTAATGATGCTTGATGATGACTATGGTTTGATAAACGAAATACACCATGATATTAGAACTCATGTCATTCATCAACAATTTCCCCAAATTCTGTTATACCATCTCATAGAAATAGTATGTACATATTTCATTAACTACTGATAGAATTAGTATCACTAACTATGAAAATATCTTATAAAACGCATCACATATAATATGAAGATAAAAAAATAATATATTTTTTTATTTTGATTCATACCATGAAGATGGAGTGATCAAATCTAATTCATATGAAATACTACATTAAATCAAGGGAATTAGTTATCCTTCCAGGTAACCTACATAGATCGTTTTTAAGAAGCTTTTAGCACTATCACATGTATGTGATGAGGGAGATGGGGGTGTACTATGAATCTATGCTTTAACTTTACAAACAAATTCTAATTCATTCAAGGTTTCGTTGATGTAAAAACTGATTGTTCCGATGGAGGAAAGAAAGGCTGAAAATGTTCCCAGCTAGTCAGTCTTTCTGTAAAAATGATAGAAAAACCGGTTACGGGTTCTAGAACATATGATTACATCTGATATTGTTCATTATGTAACTTTTTTTCCTCAATTTTGGTAATGTTTGTTCCCATTTAGTTAGTCTTTCTGTAACTTATTTTCATTCATTATATATTTGATAGGGAATGCTCATTATGTAACATTTGTTCCTCAATAACTCTAACTTTTATTCCATTATGTAATTTTCATTTATATTTCCTATATTACAAATATTAATGTTAATTATTATGCTTTATAAATGGTATTATATAATTAATAATAAGAATAACTTTATAGTGTCCTGGGAATGTACGGTTGAAGTATAAGCATTATATAAACATGACCATTATAACCATTCCATTAAGTTGGTGTTGGTGAATAGGAATAAATATATTTTGTAAATTATATGGTTTATAAATTTATAAAATAAATTTAATTGATATATATTTATTTGAAATTAAATAATAATAATTTGAAATTAAAAGATATATTTTTTGAAAAACAATATTTTTTTATAAGGTGGATGAGTCTCACTTTTCACAAATAACTTAATATTAATTTTATCAATTTTAGAATATTTATTCAAATAATTAAATTCATTTTTGATATTATAATAGAAAATTTATCTTTGGGTAATTTTTTTTATTTTTCTGAAATGTATCAATTTTTGATGAATAAGGAAAATTAATGAATTTATAAGAAAATATTTTTTTAAAATTATTGACATATTTAAATTATAATTTAAATTTATATTAAAGTGAAATTAGTAATTCTATATTAATATTTAACTAATTTGGGTCGTTTTTAAGAAAAATCATATTTAATTTGTAAATTAAAACCTTTTACAATTATGAGAATTTTCTTTACATAAACCATTTTAATCATCGCATCTACGGGTATTATTTTAATCTTGATTCATCCAATTATATGATTTTATTTGTAAACATTTATTCCATATTTTAAATAATTTCAATTTATATTATCTAATATTGTTAAATTAATTTTTTTCTCGTTATGAATAGTAAAAGCAGTAAAAATTAATTACCACGATTATGGAAAAAACTGATGTATCAGGGGTTAGACAAAAATGATAAATTCTAAAATGCCCTACACACTTGTAAAAAACAAAAAAATCTATATTCTTACCATATCACCTATAAGTTTTTATAATGACCCATTTACGAGGCTTTTTGTTTTATAATAACTTTGGTGTAATTGATTTTTTTAAAAAATTACACGTATGTCCTCTCCCCCACTTATAGAAGGTCACACCCTCTCTTATACTATTCATACATAAAATGATATTTACTTTATCTTATACATAAAAAAAATAAATCCTTACTCTCCTCCCAAGATTCTATATCCATTAGATAGATTAGAAATCAAGCCTTGGAAGGATGTTTGTACAAACCTCAAGAAGGTATCCAATGAAGTGGAAACGTTATTAAACTAGGGTATTAATTTATTTTTTCTTATTAAACCACCTGAAAATATTATTAAACCATAATTATATCATAACCACATAATATTACATATTACAAGATTTTATTGTCTTATATTCATGACCTATATTCATCTCCACATCCATCGAAATGAAAATAAAACTATCGATTGTGTGTATGAAAGACTACCATCTCACAAAACTACATAATTCTTTTTATAGTCCCTGCCTTAAAAGAAATTATATTATTAAATATTTAACAAATATATAAAATATAAATAAAATTATTATAATTATCTAATTATAATATGATATATACCTTCTTAGGTTTTATTTGTTTTAAACTACGACAACGTCCGCCATGTGTATGGATGACTACTACCTCTCCGAGAGATGTTATTTGTATTTCACTTATGAAATATATGGAAGTAAAAGATGAATAATTTATTGAATATATGTGATATATAAGACATCATATTGAATCTTTATAATTAATATATTACACATTTACTAACCATTTCACCCATTAAGGAAATCATAACACCACTCTTGCATACGTACGACCTTTCATCTCTACAAAGTGATGTGATCTATTATCCATGTTCAAATTTAAATAATGATAATTAAAAATAATATGATGAAATATATATATATATAATTAATATCATTAAATATGTTATTTAATTATATAATATGTGCAAAAACTGAATCATTAAATGAAAAAATAGATGGGAAAACAAGGTAATGAAAACCCAAAATAATGAAAATAATTAAATATTATTAATATAAGGGTGGTAAAATGTCATAAAGGCACCATATATAATATTATAAATATTTATATGGTTATATAATTAATTAATTACAATATTAAAACCATTATAAATGTGGGTAATTTATGTTCAACCAAAATGAATCGTGAGAAAGGGACCTTTGCCGCACATTCCCTTCTTTGAGACAAACAAAATGTTATACACAAAATTTCATTTATGCGGTGTATATACTATCCCATTGTCATGTAATATCATGATTAATTACTAATTCAACGTATCATATGTTTCAAATATAATTATTCCCTTCATGTGGATTTGAATTAAATTTTACCGTGTGAAAAATAACTTCATAACTCATTTTCATTTTAGTGTGTTATAATATTTTTTTATTTGTCTTTGATATTTTAAGCTTATGTGTATAATGAATTTTGATTATATTTTTTTTATTAACAAATTTTTTCATATTTTTAAATTTTAGAAAAATAATATATTAATTTATTAATTCTAAAGTTAATATAATGATATTTTTGGGAGTTTATTTCAATATCACATTTTTGTCATGATTTTTTATGCTTTAATTTTTATAGAATGTTATAATTTGGTCATTGGATTATAAAATCATATAATTTAATTATACTATAGATATTCATGAATTTTTCAAGTAATATTACCATCTATTCCACTCATTGGTAGATGATATTTTTTACAGAACATTTTTATGAAAATCAGACTTCATTTCACTCCTTAGTTAAACATTCATACTCGTCAAAAAAAAATTTGAAAAAAAAATCAATTTTTTAAACTTTATATATGATGAATAAATTAGTAATTTAAATAATATATTTTTTAATGGTTTTTTGTTCCATAAATTTTCATTGATAATTAACAATCTTGTCATCAATTATCTGCATCAGTCTCTATAATTATTTACAATTTTTGTCTATGTCCATATCTTGACCGACCTTCAATGTTCTCCTACATGGAATCCTATTTATGAGTTATTACAGTTGAAATTTTTATTTACCTTTATATCATATGAGGATAATTTTTTGTTAAACCATTTATGATTTGGGTTTTTCAACAATGGTATTTCGAAATTCCAAACCCATTATTTATGAGATCATGTTTAAATTGTTAGGATGAAATTTATTGAAGGTGGGGAGAATGATACACCATGATATTTTAAAAGAGAAACATCATATTTGATATTGTGAATAATATGAAACAAAAATATTAAAATATAATTTAAAACCTCAAGAATTTATGAATTTTTTGTTTTTAAATAAACTCAAGCTTTTCTATGGCATGCAATGCACACTACACCGATTTTAATTGAAAATATTCTATTAAAATATTTTTAAATTATGACAATTATAAACTAGATGTTAAGTTAATTGGTCTGAATAGTTCCAACTAAATTAAGAAAATAATATGTTTTAAATATGTATAAATTAAATTAAATGGATATCTATTTATTATAAATAATATAAGAACCATTTGAATGAAAAAAATATTTTCTAAAAAAACTGTATTTTTTTCTAAAATGCGGTTTAGTCACACTTTGAGAAAATAGATTAAAATAAACATTTACCAATTTTATAAAACATATTTTACATATTTAAATTAATTTTTTAAATAATAATATCAAAAATATATTAAGATTATTTTTTGTATTTGTCAGAAAACTTTTATTTTTTGATGAATAGTAAAAAGTATAAAATTTTATTGAAAACATACTTTTTGTTTAAAGAATTTATATAAATAAATTATATTTTTTATTAGATTTAAATTAAAATTAGATAATTTATATTACAATATAACTAATTTGGGTCATGGGAATAAATTTAATATTGAATTTAGATATTTAATCTTTATACACTTATGAGAATTTTATCGTTGGAACCCAATTTTTTGTCACATCTACGAAAATAATATTTAATTTTGTTCCAACACATCAATTAATTGAATATATATAAATGTATTCCATATTTGGAATTATAATAATTTATATAATATAATAATCATAATTTAATTTTTTACCATTATGAATAGTAAAAGTAATTAAAATTAATTACCGCGCTTTAGGTAAAAAAATATTTACTAGGGGATTAAAATAACCACACAAGGGTTAAAATGACATGAAATTATGTCAAAAACATATCTGGGTAGATAATAACCTATTTTTAAGGCTTGTTTCATGATAAAAATGTGGGTGTAATTGAATCTTTCCAAAAATTCCATGTGTCTTCTCTCCACCACTTAAAAAAGGTCACCCTTCTCCTCCATATTTGACACATCCAAATCCATTTTGTTCTACCATTACCTTCCTGAATGACTTATCTAATCCCATGAAAATATCCAACATACATTTTTCTTTCCATAAATCTTACCTAGTAAGGCTTTTGTTGAAAATTTAATGATTTTGTTCTAAGAAGAGGTGACGTTCTTAAATGTGCATTTTTAATTTTCCTCTTCATCCACCTCAATCAAAGATTATAAAAACATGATTTTATTTTAATATAATTATATTATATACACAGATTTTTCTATGTTAAGGTAGTGAACTATATAAATCTTCTCCTCCATCATATTGGTAACGAAATCATCGATCGTGTGTATGGCGAACTAAAGCCTCGTGAACTGATGTAATTCATTTTACAAAATAAACCACTAATGGATGGATAGAATGATGGATTTATAAAATTTATATTATATTTATGATATTATTATACTACAATAATATTCATATAAAAAATTTCTTCTTACATTTTACCCCCTTTAAAATACTATAACATCGATCATGTGTTTGAAGGGAAACAACCTCACGATGCGAGGTGATTAATTTTTCACTTATAAATTACCTGGAATGTAATAAGGAAATATTTTGTGAATATATATTGTATATATTAAATTATATTGATTCTGGAATATTAATATATTACACAATTCCTTAACCCTTCACCCATTAATGAAATGATAACATCACTTGTGCCTTCGTACTTCCTACCATCTCTATGAAGTGATGTGATCCATTCTCTGTGTTTGAATTTAAATAATTATTATAGAAATTTTTATAATGAAAAATATTATATTTCTAAAATTAATATATTTATGGATATGTTTTAAATATATAGTATTCATAATAACTAGAGCTTTCATGAAAAAAACTGAATGATAAAACAAGGAAATTAACACCAAAAAATAATGAAAACAGTGAAATATTATAAAAAATCAAGTTGTAAGATGTTATAAAGAAATATTATACGATATTAAAAATATGGATATTGTTTTTTATACATTATTAAATCTATTTTAGATGATTTTAAATCAAGTTCAACTGAATGGAAGAATGAAGTAAGGTACTTCATATCAATTACACTTCATTGAGACATATTGAAATGTTATGCACTTAATTTCATTTATATTGTTTATATACATCCCATTTGACATCTAATATAATTATTTATTAATAAATAAGGTTATTTTATGTTTCTATTTTTTATTATTTCATCCAAGGGGATTTATTTACAAATGAAAAACTGGTAAAGAATTTCATAACTCAATTTCTTTTTATTAGGTTATATTGTTTCTTTGTTGTCTTTAATATTAAATGATTATGTGTGAAATGGCTAACTAATTATACTATGTAGTATTTATACTTTCTATAGTTTGGATTTACATTATTTATACATAATCACCTCATTTGTTAATTTTAACATTTACATTATGACCATTATGAGGGTTTATTAGACCTCATATTTTCATAAAGATTTTTTATACATTAATTAACATGATAGGAAATTATTTGATCAATAGATAATAAAAAAATTAATTTTATTCATATATATTTATTTAATATGTTTTTAATTATTTTTAACATTTTTTTGACTCATTGTTACTAATTTTTTTTAGAATTATTTTATCACAATCCGACATCATTTTCTCATCGGTTAAAAATAATTTTTATTCCCAAAACATATAATATAAAAATGTTATGAAATATTTATTGAAAAATATAAAAAATATATTTTAATGTAATTTTAACTAATTTTTTTGTTTTATTTTTTTTAAATGAATATTAATTTCATTTTCTAAATAACGAAGGTTTATATTTTATTGAAAATATTTTAAAAAATATTGGTTTCAACATGTATGATTAGTAAAGAATTTCCGGTTTTGATAAATACCGAATGTTTTCAAGATTAATTTATTTTAATGATTGGTTATTTGCAAAATATTTTTTGAAATTTTATTTTTATAAAATATTTTTTCTAAGTGAAAAGTATATTTTTCTCATGATTGTTTTAAATGATCTTCTTATAATTTTTATATTCATAAATAGAAAAAACACATTATATTACTTTTATTATATTCGGGATTTGTTATATTTATTTTATCCTTATTATTTATATGAATGGTTTATGATCATTAAAAATAAGTAAAGTATTTACATTCACATTCTCGATATATCATTTAGCCATTAACTTTTCCACAAAATATTCACTTTCTAGTGATCATTGGACATCAAATTTCCCATTAATATACATTTTATTTATCATGGATATGTTAATTTAATAAATAGTATATGATTTATAGATTAGTATTTCTTCATTTAGATTATATTTTTATATAGCTAAATACTAATAAATATGTATTCTATACTCAATAAAAAAAATTTAGGATAAGGAACATTGTTCATGAATTAAATCTATTATTTGATATATGAGTATTTTCTTTTTATATAAAGTGATGGGGGGCCTGTAATTGTACATCCCCTCAATGCATAATTAGTTTCATGTGGTGAATCAATAAGGTAGTATTGAATGGGTTTTTACCCATAGTTTTAAAATAAATTTTGAAAGGTCTTGACAGTGGATGTATAATGATGCATCAGATCATGCCATCTAACAATTAATAATTTTCTTCATTAAGAATTAATTTATTACTATTAATGTGATTTTTAACAATATTATCTCTATATTTATTTCATTCTTAGTTATTTATTAAAAATTTCATGTTTTCAGTTATTTTTTTCTATATTAATTAGGCCTTATCTATTCCAGGTCTCCAGGTTATTTAAATTACATGTGTGTTCAGTTATTTACATTTCCATATTGATTATTCTCTATCTATTCATGATATTCATAATATTTAAAAGGCATTTGTGTCCAGTTAATTTCAATTCCTTGTTTATTATTGACTATATGTTCATGATAGTCATGTTTTTCAAATGGAATGTCTGTTTAGTTATTTACCATTCCAAATTGAATATTCCATATCTAATCATTATAGTCATGTTATTCATTAAATTTTATATGTGTTCAAATATTTACCTTAACATATTGATTATTATTTATTTACTCACTATATCTTCCAATTTAAAAAACTCTTATTGATAATTTAATCTCTCTCTTATTTTATTTCCTTTCCTAGGAATCCAAGAAGAGTACAATGAATGATATGATAAAATATTATAGAGAGAATTACGATATTCTTGAAAAACAATTGGTGCAATTTTTATATACAAAAGTAATATTGATGACAAGAATGCATATTGTTTACTAATAAGATTAAAAAATTTATTCCATTGGGATGAGACTCCTTGTATCATATGACAATTTCATAAAGTATTCACCTAATATGGGTTACATGGGTTAGGGTCATTACACTTTCTGAAGATGAAATCTTCACAAAAATGGGATATCGCATGGTATAAAATTTAATAAAATCCACTGTTTATAACGCTACTCTATAATTTTAGAGCTTACATGCCATAATATATTATTCCATAACATGTTATTATCAATATTAATCACATAACAGATTCATAGTTTCCTTGAATGAGTCTTCCCATTACACACATAAATCTCACTAATAAGGGATCCTTTTATTATTTTTTATCACCCTTATAGAATTAATGAAATGATAATTCAAAACTAAAACATATCCTCTCATTCTAGAAAACTGATGTAGATCATGTATCATTGAAATTTATGATCCACCTAACATCAAGGAGGGTGATTATATAATAATCATCTAATTATTTAAGAAAAAAAATAATTCATTGAATCATATTATTCTTAATATCCCCTAAAATGAAATCTCTTTCTAATCTCCCAATTATCTCAGGAAATGAATCTCAAGATGAGAATATATGAAAACAGCTTCCCAAATCCAAAACCCACTCATAAGTGGGTGAATGTCTTATCGTAACCAGAATACATTATAAGGGAATGTTCAATGGGTTCTTTAGACATATTATTTTCATTGGTGTTTCTACACTCGGGTCTAATGTGTTTTGTATTACCAACACTATAATACACAACATTTCATTCCCATGAATTTTACTTATGTTTTTATTTAATATTGTTGTTGACTTTTTCATTATTATTTCATTTCTTTTTTTACATTTAGACTTTGTAATCCATATAGTGAATAAATTCTCAAAATAACCTTTTATTCTGCGTTTAGAAAAAGTATCATTAGAAATAAGAGTATATTTAACCATAATAATGTTTATAGTTTCATTACCATAGTCCCTAAAATCTAAAAATATTCAATAAGAATCACTACTGGAAATGATGTTTTTCCCAACGGGTGTTTACCAACGGTTTTCTAAAACCGTTGGGCTTGAAGGATTAAGAAAGCTTTTCCCAACGGATCATTGAAACCATTTGGAAAAGCCTCCCCTTTGCCAACGGTTTGAAGAAACCATTGGTAAAGGGGTGTGTTAATCACCTTTTGCCAACGGTTCTTTTGAACCGTTGGGAAAGGGTCACCCCTTTGCCAACGGTTTCCTCAAACCGTTGGCAAAGGGGTCCTTAGAATCTCTTTCCCAACAGTTCTTTAAAACCGTTGGGAATTATTTCCCCCAAATCCAGCTGTGAGGCTGCTCTCCCCCATTCGCACAGAACCTTATTTCATCCGCTCCACCGCTCTCCTCTCGCGAAATCCCCTATCCGAAGAGGTGAAAACCATCTGAAATCAAGTATCTTTTCATTTATACACATATACTTCCTTATTTTTATTGTTATTGCTTTAGTATTTTAGTTTTAAGTTATCAATCCACCTCCAGCTCTCTGCTGCTCTCCAAATCCCCCATCCGAATAGGTGAAAACCCATTTGAATCATCTCAAATCAAGTATTTTTTTCTTTATACACATATGGTACCTTGTTTTTATTGTTATTGATCTAATATTTTAGTTTTAAGTTTGGATTTTTATTTCATTTCACCGTGTAAAATAGGGAAATGAATAAATATTTTGTTAATTAATTAGTTTCCCCTGGAATATCAGTTGTGTTATAATGTCCATGCTAAATAAAGGGGTAATTTAATAAAAGACCTTGAATAAATAAATTGTGGAAGTTGGGGTATGTTGCCTCTATGAGAGGTTTTTTGTTGTGTTTCATTGTATGTTGTAGGCTGTTTTATGGGGATTGAGGTGACCAGTTGGGCTTTGTGATATGTGGGGTTGTAATGTGATGGTTAGTGGGAATGGATGTGTCATGTGAAGTTGTATGATAGTGATGATGTGTGGTGGTGTTGTGTCGTGTGGAGGTGTTGTGTTATGAAGTTGTGGTGTATAATGTGGTGAGGTGGTTTTGGTTGTGAGGTGGTTTGTGATGTGCAATATTTTTATTGTGATATGTGGTTGTTTTGGTGATATGGTTGGTCGATGTAACATGGTGTCGATGGTAATTGTGAGATGGTGAGTTGTTGTGTGGTGGTTTTATTAGTTTCCCGGTTATCTATGGAATAAATTATGTTGTTAAAACAAAAAAACAAGATATTAAATAAATGATATGGAATAGAAATGGATGTGTGGTAAATGGATTTAATTAATTTAACATTAAATGAATGGACAACGTAAGTGTGAATGAAGTGGCTTATAAATGAATGTGAGAAATGCTATGCATCTTGTGTGGTGGTGGTGTGGATTATGTGTTTTATGGTAGTAGTGAAGTGTGTGATTATGTAGTTAATGTGAACCCATAGGTTGAGTATTTTGTGCTATCTATATATCATGTATTTTTATGTTATTTGAACCCATAGGTTGAGTATTTTGCGCGTTTACGAAGCACGCACATCACTTAAAACACGAATATTGAGCTGTACCGCGCAAACCGCACGTCCGATTGGCGTGCTGTCTACGCGTACACGTCACGAATAATAATTAGAATGTTGCACGGTGTTTTCAGGTCAATCCGAGGTCGTCCGCTATGAATTTGACCGTTTGACGCCCGTTTTGGCCATTTATGACACCAGAACTGTGTTGTCGGTCACCGCGGGCACACGGCACATCCGATTGACGTACCTTCTGCTCGAACACTTCATAAATCACTCACCCGTATTTGTCGTCTGATTTTAGGCCATTCCAAAATCGTTTGGCCCGTTTGGACCACCCTCACGCGCGTTTACGAAGCACACACATCACTTAAAACACGAATATTGAGCCGTACCACGCAAACCGCACGTCCGATTGACGTGCCGTCTGCGCGTACACGTAACGAATAATAATTAGAATGTTTCATGGTGGTTTCAGCTCAATCTGAGGTCTTCCGCTATGAATTTGACCGTTGGACGCCCGTTTTGGCCGTTTATGACACCAGAACTGCGTTGTCGGTCACCGCGGGCACACAGCACGTCCGATTGACGTGATGTCTACTCGGCCACTTCATAAATCACTCTCCCGTATTTCTCGTCTGATTTCAGGCCATTACGACTTCGTTCGGCCCGTTTGGACCCCCCTCACGCGCGTTTACGAAGCGCACGCATCACTTAAAACACGAATATTGAGTTGTACTGCACAAACCGCACGTCCGATTGACGTGCCGTCTGCGCGTACACCTCACGAATAATAATTAGAATGTTGCACGGTGGTTTCAGCTCAATCCGGAGACGTGGTGTGGCCGGCACCACTCAAAGTGTCTATCTTTTGTTTCAAAAGGACGCCATTTTAAGTGAAAAGCATCAACTGACATACGGAAAACCAACCAAACACATTCTGAATCTATTGATAATTTATCACATAAATCCATGGGTCATATGCGACGTGTACGAGCCAACCCGGGATGAATCTGAGTCGCGGTGTGGCCAGGATAAGTCTAAGTGACTCTCTTTTGATTAAAATGGACACCATTTTAAGTACATCGGTAAAAACGACCAAACGGATTCGGTTTCCGTTGAAACTTTAGGAGAACGATCCATGGGTCTTATGTGACGTGTACGAATCATCCCTGCTTCAATCCGACATGCAGTGCGGCTGACACCACTCATAGTGTCCGTATTTTGTTTCAAAAGGACGTCATTTTAAGTGAAAGGCATCAACTAACATACGGAAGAACGACCAAACGCATTCGGCTTCTATCGATACTTTAGCACAATGATCCATGAGTCATATGTGACGTGTACAAGTCAATCCCATCTTAATCTGAGATGCGGTGTGGCCGACACCGCTCTAACTCTGTCTCTTTTTTTTAAAATGGACATGATTATAAATGAAAACAACAACTGGCATACGCAAAACCGACCAAACGCATTCGTAATCTTTTGATAATTTATCACAACGATCCATGGGTCATATGTGACATGTACGAGCCAACCCGGGATGATTCTGAGTCACGGTGTGGTTAGGATTAGTCTAAGTGTCACTCTTTTATTTAAAATGGACAACATTTTAAGTACATACGGAAAACCGACCAAACGCATTCGGTTTCCATTTAAACTTTAGGAGAACGATCCATGGGTCATATGTGACGTGTACGAATCAACCCCGCCTCAATAGAAGACGCGGTGTGGTCAGCACCACTCATAGTGTCCATCTTTTGTTTCAAAAGGACGTCATTTTAAGTGAAAAACATCAACTGGCATACGGAAAACCGACCAAACGTATTCAGATTGTGTCGATACATTAGCACAATGATCCATGGGTCAAATGTGACGTGTACGAGTCAACCCCGCCTCAATCTGAGGTGCGGTGTGGCCGGTATCACTTCAGGTGTATGTATTTTGTTTAAAATGGACATCATTTGAGGTAAAAATATATGGTATAGAAAAACCCGATCAAATTATGAATTGAATTTCAGATTCCACATATAATTGTCATCTAAATTTTAAAATGAATTCTAAATTTTTTTTAAATATGACCAGAAGAATTTATTGAAAATAGAAAAGTGACATTACCAACGGTTCTATGAACCATTGGTAAAAACCTTTCCCAACAGTTTGTAAACCGTTGGGAAAGAAAATTATCTGTTGATTTACCAACGGGCCAAACCGTTGGGATAAGTTGATTTTTTCTGACCTATCCCAACGGTTCTGTGTAAACCGTTGGGAAAAGCCTTTCCCAACAGCTTACTTCCCCACGGTTTGCAGAACCGTTGGTATAACATATACCAACGGTTCTGCAGCCTTTCCCAATGGTTCTAAACCGTTGGGAAATGCTGGATTTCCAGTAGTGAATTTTCATGATAAATTAAAAGTATCAATTCTTGATACTTGTCATCAACAATTACATTATTACTGGAAAAAGAAATCATAATATTATTAAAATTATTCAAATTGAATATAATAGAAACACCATACCTTATTTTAAATGTAAACATGTGATATATCTAAAAAAGTCCACAAATAGTGAAGATGTTATATAATGTTTCTCCAATTTATTCCATATAACAGAAAAATTTGATTCAAAAGAAACTTTCTGAATTAAATTTTCTCCTGGGTAAAATGGTATATGACTATGGGACATAACAGTATTGTCCTAATGAACATCATGATAAATAGTAACGGTATAAACATAATTAGTAGGTCATACAGTTTGTTTCTTTGGCCCATATAAGGAATCAATAATACCTTTTTGAACTCAGGAATCCTTCATCTAAATTAAGGATAAATTTAAATCATTACTACCATTAATCATTTTAATTTCATATTTAGTTTAACCCATGTTTAACTAAAGTCAAGGATACCATGTTTTTGGAGACAACATGAATCATACACACCATAAAAAAAAATCAATGATTTAAGATGTTAATTAAATCAATTCATTGATTTCTGAAGGACCCTTTGAGATTATAAAATTTTTAATGAACAAACATATAAGAGAATTAGAGATTTAAGATTAATGCTAAAATTAAAATAAACTAGAATTCAATAATATTAAAAATAATATAAAATATGTAATATATTGATCAAATAAAAATAGAAATAAAGATGAAAGAATCAACACTCGATTTAACATGATCAGGTCCCTTAGGGGGATACATGCATGACAAGAATAAAACCCCCACACACAAAAACTCTTTTTTATGATGAACGAAATTAAGTAGTTATGTGATAATAATTACAAAAGAATCAAATATATTTCAAACAGAATAAAATGATGAATATATTTTATATCCAATAGTCTGGATCCCTTCTCATATATATTTCATAAACCAGTTTTCATTAAAAAATCATAGTTTCTAGATTGGAAGTTCCAAGATTTTTAATAAAAGGATTAAATAATTCTATATGATTGGATGATGGTGATATATACCACAAATAGTGTAGTTATAACTCCAGTGAATGATGACAAGCTAGTAACCACATATTCTTCAAATAAATATCCAAACGGAGTACCAAAGAAAAAACAAGAAGAGATATTTAGTAGAGTGTCGAAGAACGAGTCCTTATGGGGTCTTTATATAATCTAATCAACACATAGGATAAATAATACCCCATCAAATCGGATCACAACATGAATTGTTAAAAAATAGAAGAAGAAACCATGAATAAATATAAAGGTATACGTATTGTTTAGGAAATACCAGTGTGAGTGTAAACTAATGTTATGGTAATGTTTCTACAATGTAAGGTTAATAAAACCACTAAGTAAAGGTATCAATTTGATTCACCTGATATATAATGGTAATGGTGTCTAGGTAATATCCATGTAATGGTAAGACCATAAGGCTAAAAACCACGTTAAAATTCATGTTAATGGTTTTAGAGTAATAAAAGTAAAGATATACCGTAGTTACATCAATGTCAACCCATATACATAAGTGTACCTGTGTAAGAGTACCGACCACACAAGGTTACCTATGCATTGGTAGAACCCCACATAAGGGTACTTGAATAATGGTATAACCCATATACGGGTATTTAAATAAAGGTATTATAAGTGAATAATGGAAACCGTTTAAGGGTAGAAATTACACCCGAGATTTTATGAGAAATATTTTGTTTTATATTATATACATCATCAAAGGAATCCTCACTACCCACAACACTTTGTTGTCTTTATTTACATGCAATTTAGACCTTCCATGATAGCGTGTGTTGTACACAATACCGAGTTTCACTAAACAATGATATGATATTAAAATATTATATAAACTAGCCGTTAGGAATAGTAATACCCACTTTCTGAAATTTTATAAATTTTATCAATCAAAATGGACTTCAATTTTGGATTCGGAATATCTAAATTAGACTAGGGTGAAATTTTTGTATTTTTCTAAAAACATTCAATTTTTGATGATTAGTGAAAACACTAAGTTATTGGTTAAAACCGACTTTTTATTTAAATAATAATTTATTTTATTTAAATTTTCTTTTGGTCAAAATAGATACATAACACTTATATAAGTTCAATGTAATTCATTGGAGTAATTTTATAATAATTTTAGATATATAAAAATTTTATTGAACTTTTCACCATCTTTTACCCACCTCCTAGGAGCATTTGCAATTATACATAAAACATAATTTTACCGCTTCTGTGAGGTGAATTTCTAAAATCCGAGAGACATGATTAGTATCAAGGAGTAAAATGTGGTTCAATAAGATAAAAATAATTTTTGGTGAATAGTAACTTTTACTTTTATTTAACAAGGTTAAAAGTAAATAGGGTAATTAAGGGTAAAAATGATATTATTATTACCCTAACACATGTCCTAATTCTATTGAATGGGTTTAATTTGACCAAAAATTAACTTAGGAATAAAATAATACCATTTAGGTCCACATGGATTAGATTAGGACACTTTTTATTATTTTATTTAAAGAAGAGTTAAAAGAGTTAAAATCAAAGTTTGATAACTAATTTTTTTTAATATATGGTTACACATAAGATAAATTTCACAATAAAAATTAATTAGAAAGATAAAAATATTTCCTACATAATGGTATTTTACATATATTTTTTAGGCATTAAATAATTGAATTTATTTTTGACACAACGGTGACACAGTAATTACTTTATTAATGAAATATTAACATAATTGATGTTATAAATACCCAAATAAATGTATTTTGAGACTTTTTATGAATCACACTAATTTCATAGGTTGAAATGAGAAGTTATTATTGATTTAATTAACTTTTTTCGAACTAATAATGTTGATATAATTTTAAAAAAATCAATTACCAAATAGTTTCAAAATGACATAAAATAGTTTTTAAAACAAATATTATATTATTAACTGATATTCTATTCTTAAAAATATATGGTTCGGCCAAATGTCTTAGATAAGGTTATTTATTAATAATGAACCACTTGGGGTACGTTTGGCTTGTTATAGTTAGTTTATTAACCATATTGTGTTAGAAAACAAGAAGACACAGTAAAAGATAAATTATTTGACTTAGAGTTAAATATAAATGATAATGTAAAGATAGTACCCTAAACTTGTCTACAACCTATTTTTTGAGAATATTTAGATCCATCTCCACCTTATTTTGGAAATAAATCAATTTGTATCTACTAAAAACTGAATATGACTTTATTATAAAATAATATTTTACATTTTTTCGAAGGTTCACCCCCCGTCCCTTAATAAAGGGCACCTCCTCTCTCTCCTACTCACACAATTTTGAGCCTTAAATCTCGGCCAAACCCTGCCCATTTCCCTTATCAACATCCCTAGAAACATTCTACAGGTCCTGGTCTTCTTGAAAGTCCAATCTTAGTGCCCTTATCGGAGGTTTCAAAGAGGCGTGTCGAAGAAGAGGTAATATTCGTTACCGATTCTTTCAAATTTATTTTTTCTTCTACTTCATCTTCTTTATTTGTTTCATTATGAAGTAATAACATTATTATCACTCATGTAATGATATTTTGTTATAAATATGATACAAACCTATTTCACCTTCTATCCATCCTACGGAAAACGAAATCATCGCGCGTGCGTACGTATGGAATACCGTCTCCACACCGTGGTGTAATCTATTTTTCACCACCACATTACATGGATGGGTATAATGGTGTAAAGAATAAATATATATGATTATTATAACATGATACTAATTCTACTACATTCCATCTTATACTCCAATAACATTCAATAGTTATGTGAATGATATCATCACTCGTGTGTATGTACGACATACCCTCTTCATGATGTGATGCGACTCGTTCTACATGATCTTCATTGAATAATGATTATATAAATGAATGGAATGAATAAATATGATATATATTACACTAATACCATTATTTAAATAAGTTATCTATAACATAAAATTAGTAATAAGAATTAATTCGACAAGACATGAATATGAACATAAAGCAATGACCACCCGAATAACAAGTAACAATGAAATATTACCAATAAGATGATAATAATATGACCATATATGGTATCTTAACAATGAATATGATTCTTTAATAAGTCAATTACATTATTTAAATCATTATACAGGAGGTTAGAATATGTACAAATCATATCGGATCTAAGGTAAGGGAAAATCTCGCTATCTCATTTTTATCCGAGATTGTTTATACATCAGAATTTACTAGGGAATATTTATCTTCCACATACATGTCTCCTAAATATGTAATATTATTTATATCCTCCTACAACTTTTTAAATTCAATTTTAACCATTGGTGTGTTTTTAGTAAAAGATGTGAAAGGAATCTTTTTTCGTTTTTAGTACGAGGTAGTTTTTGACTTTTCTGGCCAAAGTACGAGAAGAATGTTTTTTTTAACATATAAGGCATGAAAGGTTTTTTATGATTTCATAGAAAATTATTTCCATGAGGCTTTTTATAAATGTTTTCATGTTTATTTTTAATCAACTTCTTCTAGTTTAAAATTGTATGACATGTTATGAAAGGAAAAATGTTTTTTAAAGTAGAAAGGATATTTTCCTCAAGAATGGAGTTCAAGAGCTTTATCAACATTAGTTTCCATCTAAGATAATATAAAGTTCTATTTCTATCCAAATTTTTACAATGATTTGATTATTTTATGAGGGAATTAATTTTAAGACGTCCTTTTATCTTATATGGATTATGTTATGATGACATGATGATTAAGAATCCCATTTTTATTACATTGGTTATGCTATGATATATGATTTATGATTTTGTGGCACATATAAGAATGGTTTCATTATGAGATAGGTGTGACCTATATCTCCATCCAATTCATTGGGTAATAATTTATATATCATGATATATACATTGCTGGAACGACAAGTTAATCTGGTTCAGTAATATAGGATTGGAATGAGGAGTGAACTCAGTTCAGTAATGGACTTTGTCTGCTATGATGGTCTTGGAAAATATCCTTGACTAATATGAAATGATTTTCTATGATTATGTGTATATGACACAATGTTTCATGTTTTAAGATATGATTATTGAGAGTACATTTCACTACTATTATTTATCCCATGTTATGATATTATGATCTCTTTTGCAGGTTATGATTTTCAAAATGCTATGTTTGAATGAATATTATATGATTGATATTTCTTTTGTTACCCTTACAGAGCATTTGAGCTCACCCTTTTGTATGTTTTCTTTTCCCCATGCCAGGAAGAAGGGTATTAAGTAGAATATGCCAAAAGAGACTCTAGATATTCTGAAATAAATGGGAGACAATGTAGAGGATTAATGAACCAGTTGTTTATGTTTCCCAGTTTGAAAAGACACTATACCTATAATGTTTTTTCATGTTTTTGTTATATGTTGTAAAAAGTATGCTTCAATTATGAAGTAATAAAAATGTATGTAAAGTATGGTTCATTATAGTTGGTATCAGACGAAAGGTATAGTCAACCTTTGGAAACTAGGATGTGAAAGCCTTATTAAAAACCCTAGGGATATGTCTAAGAATAGAACACAATCTTAGTGTTTTAGAAATGGCCATTAACAACCAATGATAAGACCTAATGTGTGAAATTTTATTCTTGATTATGTGGTTTTCCTATTTTGATTAGTGTTTCTCACACTATGCTTCTTGGTTTTAGTCAATGGCTGGAAACCGAAGGAACCGTGTTAATGCTGAATACGATGGGCAATGCAATGATTGTCCCCCTGAGCAACCAAACGTTATGGGAGCTGGAATAAAATATCTTGTATCCATTCTCACCCAACATTATCAAGCTATGAATCATGCAGGACTTCCAAACGAGCAAAGGAAGGTGCAACATTATGTTTAATCCTTCATGAGGCATCTTCCACCGCCATTCAGTGGGTCTTCTAATCCATTAGTGGTTGAAAAATAGACCAATACCACTAAAAATATATTTTATGTTCTACAATGTTATGAACATGATAAAGTCATCTATGCAGTATATTTTTTGGAGGGTGAAGCTGATCAATGGTGGAATCTTATTAAGAATACAAGGAAAAGGGATGAAATTGAGTCCATGGAATGGGATGAGTTCAAGAACTTCTTTTTCAATAAGTACTTCCCTCGTAATCATCGAACAAAGATGGAGAAGGAGTTACTTGAACTGAGAAAAAGTATGATGAATCTACTGGTACCTATGAAGAAAATATTACAAGAATTTCAAGGAACGCTTCTGGAATTATTATCCAACCTGAGAGTAAATTCAATCGATTTTTTAGTGGCTTAAAACCAAGTCTTCGAAAGGAATAATCCATAAGGAACATCAATAGCTATGACGAAATTATTCGATGTTCTCTCAAGGTTAAGATGGAGATTTGAGTAACCCATCAATCATATGGGTTCGATAAGAAGAAGAAAATGGAATTCAAATGAAAATCTAAATACCACACTAAATAGAAGATGAGTTTTCTTTTATGCTCAAAGTGAGGAATGAAACATGGGGGGAATTTTCTTAAAAGGAAAAGTAAGTGTTTTATGTGTGTAAAAGAAGGTCATCGGGCAGTTGAATGTCTAAATAATGGGAAGGAGATGTCAAATGATGCGAATAAAGAAAGGGATACACAGAATGCACCTCCTACACTTCAATGATTCAAGTTAAAGGAAATGGGGTATTATGCTAATCAATGTTCTAGTCCAAGGATTGTTGATGATGATCGACGTCAACAAACTCTTAAGGCCAAAGGAAAAGGAAAGTCACATGCAATTTCTATCGGCGATGTGGAGTATGATAACAAAGTGGTGAAAGTTACATTTACCATCCACTCTAACGTAGCAAATGTTTTATTTTATTCTGGATCCACCCACTCTTTTATTTCTAAATAATTTTATAAGGGTATCACCATATTACCTCAGCAGTTAGATTTTGAGTCAGCTGTGACAACTCCTTATAGCACAATGGTTGCAGAAAAAGTTTATAATTATTCTCCAATTGATGTCTGTGGGAATGTGCTTCCTTCAAATCTTGTGATCCTTCCTACTGTGGAATTTGATGTGATTCTTGGCATGGAATGTATTTCATTATACAAATCTCATATCAATTTCCAAAGAAGGGAAATTAAATTTTATATTCCCGATCAATCTACTGTCATCTATCGATGCAAGGATTAATATAACCTTACTATGGAAATTTATCCATATTATAGGTCTTGATTCTAATAAATAAAGGTTATTTGTCTCAAATGGTTGGAGAGAAACTCATGATTAATAATACACCCTTTTTACGGGAGTTTGATGATGTCTTTCCAGAGGAATTTCTAGGTCTCCCACCAAATCGTGAAGTTGAGTTTTAAATAGAACTCATACCTGGAGAAATTCCCATTTCAAAGACACCTTATATAATGGCAGCAATTGAGTTGCAGGAATTGAAGAAAAAACTGCAAGGGAATCTTGATAAGGGATTCATACGCCCTATTGCATCACCTTGGGGAGCACCTATTTTGTACTTTAAGAAGAAAGATAGATCAATGAGACTCTACATTGATTATCGATAACTTAACAAGATCACTATCAAGAACAACTATCCTCTACCACACATTGATGATTTATTTGACCAACTACATGGAGCTCAATACTTTTCCATGATTGACCTTCGCTCAGGGTATCATCAATTAAGAGTCAAATGGTAGGATATACCAAAGAAAACTTTTTTTACAAAGTATGGACACTATGAATTTATAGTGATTCCATTTGGTCTTACTAATGACCCTTCTATCATCATGGGTCTAATTAATAGAGTCTTTAGAGACTATCTTGATCAGTTTTTGGTTGTCTTTATAACGATATTCTTGTCTATTCAAAGTGCAAGGAAGAACATGATGATTACTTGATAATTTTGTTAAAGACCCTACGAAAGGAGAAGGATTATTCCAAATTTACCAAGTGGAATTTTGGCTTCAAAAAGTTTAATTTTTGGGTCACATAATCTCAAAAGTGGGGATATCTGTGGATCCAGCAAAAATAGATTTTATCGAAAGATGGTCGAGACCAACAATAATAACTGAGATCCAAAGTTTTCTTGGTCTGGATGGATATTATCGATGTTTTGTGAAGATTTTTCATGGTTATCTAATCCACTCACCAGGTTGACTCGAAAATTAGTTAAGTTCATGTGGATGGAGGAGTGTGAAGAGAATTTCAAAGAGTTAAAACGAAGGTTATCTAGTGCACCTATGCTCACACTGCTGTGTAGTGGAGAAAGGTTTGTGATCTACAGTGATGCATCTAGGAAGGGACTGGGGTGTGTTCTCATGCAAAATGATATGGTGATAGCTTATTTCTCATGATATTTAAAAATCCATATGTAAAATTACCCAGCTCATGATTTATTGATAGCCTTGGTAATCATTGCATTAAAAATATGGATGTATTATCTTTATGGAGAAAGGTGTGATATTTATACTGATCATAAAGGTTTAAACTAAATTTTCACACAAAATGAGATGAATATGCACCAAATTAGATGGTTGGAGCTGATTAAGGATTACGACTGCTCAATTCATTATCACCCTGGGAAAACAAACAAGGTGGTAGATGCATTAAGACGACAAGACCATGCTTTCTTATCCATGATGCGGATCACAAAAGATCCAATATTTATGGATTTACAAAGGATGTATATTGGAATTATAATGGAAGGGGAAAATCATATCATTCTCAAATGAATGTCCAGCCATCTATACATGTGAAGATTGAAGAGGCAGAAAAAGAAGATGTAAAGTTACAAAAGAAGGTGAGAAATGTTCCTGAATTCAACCTGAATAGTGATGGGATAAAAAGGTTCAGGAATCAGGTTTGTTTTCCTCCCATACCATAATTAAAGAAGGAGATACTGGATGGGGCTCATAGTTCTTCACTCTCTATTCATCCAGGAAGCATGAAGATGTATAGGGACCTAAAAGAGTACTTCTGGTGGGATGGCATGAAAAGTGATGTTGCTGAATATGTCTCTTGATGCATGGTTTGTCAGCAAGTTAAATGTGAGAGACAGATGTCTAAGGAGATGTTACAACCATTACCCATACCTGAATGGAAATGGGAAAACATCACTATGGACATTGTCACTGGACTTCCTAAAACATCCAAAGGCAATAATGCTATCTGATTTATAGTTGATCGTCTTACGAAGTCAGAATACTTCATTGCTATTAGAGAATATTTCTCTCTGGATTAGCATGCCAGGATATATGTAAAGTGGTAAGATTCCATAGAGTAACACTTTCCATTATATCTGATCAGGATCCGAGGTTTACCTTAATGTTCTGGCGAAGTCTTCAGCATTCAATAGATACATAGTTTATTTTCATCACGGTTTTTCATCCTCAGACAGACGGTCAGTTTGAGAGAACAATTCAAAATCTAGAATATATGTTAAGAGATTGCTCTATAGATTTCAAAGGTGGTTGGGATCAACACCTACCTTTGGTGGAATTTTCTTATAATAATAGATTTTACTCTAGTATTCAGATGAATCCTTATGAAGATCTCTATGGAAATAAATGTAGGACACCACCTTGCTGGGATGAAGTTGGGGAAAGAAAGCTATTAGGACCTGATCTTGATGATGAGATGGCTGAAAAGGTCTGATCTATTCAACAACACATATGAGCATCTCAGAGTCAACAAAAAATTTATGCCGACAACTAAAGAAACGTCCTAGAGTTTGAAGTGGGTGATAAAGTGTTCTTACGAATATCTCCTTGAAAGAGAGTAATGATATTTGGAAAGAACGGAAAGTTGAGCCCTAGGTATATAGGTCCTTTTGAAATACTGGATCCTGTTCGGAAGGTAGCTTACCGATTGACACTTCCACTAGATATCTCTCAAGTTCATGATGTGTTCCATGTATCTATCCTAAGTAAGTAAATACCCAATCCATCACATGTACTAAGCTCAGATGTTTTACCGCTAGAGCAAGATATTTCTTATAAAGAACAACCGATAGAGATTCTAGATCGTAGTGAAAATGTTCGACGGAAAAAGACCACTTGATGGGTGGATGTTTTATGGAGGAACCGCAAATTAGAAGAAGCTACATGGGATCTTTAGGATATGATGAGGGAGAGGTATCCTCATCTGTTTGTTACAAAGTGACGAATTTCGAGGTTGAAATTCATTTTAAGGGGGTAGAATGTAACACACAATATTTTATGAGAAATATTTTGTTTTTATGTTATATACATCATCAAAAAAATATTTCACTACACACAATAATATCTTGGCTTACTTTACACGCAATCGCGACCTTCCATGATAGCGTGCGTTGTACGCAATACCGAGTTTCACTAAACAACGATATGCTATTAAAATATTATATGAACTAGCCATTATGAATAGTAATACCCACTTTTTGAAATTTTATAAATTTTATCTTTCAAAGTGGACTTTATTATTGGATTCGGAATATCGAAATTGGCCTAGGGTGAAATTTTGGTGTTTTCTAGAAAAATTTAAATTTTTTCTTAATAGTGAAAACACTAATTTATTGATCAAAACTGAATTTTTATTTAAATAATCAATTATTTTATTTAAATATATTTTTGGTCAAAATAGATACATAATAATTATATATGTTCAATTTAATTCATTGGTGTAATTTTATAATAATTTTAGATATATAAAAATTTATTGAACTTTTCACAGTCTTTTACCCACCGCATAAAAGAATTTGCAATTGTACATAAAACATAATTTTACCCCTTCTATGAGTTGAATTTCAAAAATCCAAGAGACACGGTTAGTTTCAAGGAGTAAAATGTTGTTCAACAAGATAAAAATTATTTTTGGTGAATAGTAACGTTTTTCTTATATTTACCACAGTTAAAATTAAATAGGGTAATTAAGGGTAAAAATGATATTTTTATTACCCTACCACATGTCCTAATTCTATTTTATGAGTTTAATTCCCCCACAAATAACCTTAGGAATTCAATATGACCATTTAGGTCCACTTGGATTAGATTAAGACACTTATTATTATTTTATTTATAGAAGAGTTAAAAGAGTTAAAATCAAAGTTTAATAAAAAACAATTTAATATAGGGTTATACATCAGATAAATTTGAAAATAAATATTCATTATAAAGGTAAAATAGTTACAAAATAATGGTATTTTATTTATAATTTTTAGACATTATATAATTTATTTTATTTTTGATATAATGATGATGCAGTAATTACCTTATTAATGAAATATTAACATAATTGATTTTATAAATACCGAAATAAATGTAATTTGAGACTTTTTAGGAATAATAATAATTTAATATGTTATTATGAAATGTTACTATTGATTTAATTAACTTTATTTGAACTAATAATGCTGTTATGATCTTAACAAAAAATCAATTACCAAATAGTTTCAGAATTGACAAAAAATAGTTTTTTTAAAAAATAATATATTATTAATTGTTATTATATTCCTAAAAATATTAAATTCTCCCAAATGACATTTATAAGGTTATATAAAAATAATTAACCACTTGGGGTTCGTTTGGCTTGTTATAGTATGGTTTTTAACCATATAGTGTAAGAAAACAAGAAGACACATTAAAAGTTAAATTATTTTACTAAGAGTTATATATAAATGATAAGGATACATTAGTAACCTAAACTTGTCTAAAACCTATTGTTAGGGAGTATTTCGACCCATCCCCACATTATCTTAGAAATAAATCAATTTGGATCTATTAAAAACCGAATATTACTTTATTATAAAATAATATTTTATGTTTTTTCTAAGGTGCCCCTCTCCTCCCTTATAAAATGGCACCTCGTCCCTCTCCTCCTCACACAATTTTGAGCCTTAAAGCTCAGAAAAACCCTCACCATTTCCCTTCTAAACTTCCCTATTAACACACTAGGGGTCCTGGTCATCTTCAAAGACCAATTTTAGTTCCCTAAGAGGAGGTTTCAAAGAGGTGTGTCGAAGAAGAGGTAATATCCGTTACCAATTCTTTCAAATTTATTTCTTCTTATACTTCCTCTTAATTATTAGTTTAATTATGAAGTAAAAACATAAGTATCACTAATATACTGATATGTTATAATAAATATGAAACAAACATATTTCACCTTCTATCCATCCTACGGAAAATGAATTCACCGCGTGTGCGTACGTACGGAATACCGTTCTACGTCGTGGTGTAATCTGTTTTCCACCACCACATTACTTGGATGGCTATAATGGGGTAAATAATAACTATATATAATTATTATAACATGATACTAATTCTGATACATTCCATCTTACACTCTAATACCATTCAATTGTTATGGTAACGATATCATCGCTCGTGCGTATGTACGACCTACCGTCTCTAGGATGTGATGCGACTTCTTCTACATGATCTTCATTGAATAATGATTATATAAATGAATTTAATGAATAAATATGATATATATTACACTAATACCATTATGTAAATAAGGTATCTATAACCTAAAAATATTATTAAGAATTTAATTGACCATACATGCATAAGAACATAAAGCAATAAACACCCGAATAACAAATAACAATGAAATATTACCAATAAGAAGATAAGAATATGACAATATATGATATCACAACAATGAATATGATTATTTAATAAGTAAATGACTTTAATTAAATCATTATACATGAGGTTCGGATATGTATGAAGAAAATCGGACCTAAGGTAAGGGAAAATCCCACAATCTCATTTTTATCTGAAATTGTTTATACTTCAGAATTTATTGGGGAATATTTATCATCTACATCCAGGTTTCCTCAGAATATAATATTATTTATATCCTCCTATAATTTTTTAAATCCAATTTTACCCATTTTTGAGTTTTCAGTAAATGATATTAAAGGAATATTTTTTTTGTTTTTAGTACGAGGTACTTTTTGACTTTTCCGGACAATGTACGGGAAGAATGTTGTTTTAACTTATACGGCATGAATGGATTTTTATGATTTCGTAGAACATTATTTCCATGAAACTTACTTTACATGTTGTAAAGTTTATTCTTAATCAAATTCTTCTATTTTAAAATTGTATGACATGTTAAGAAAGAAATAATGTTTTTTTAAGTAGAAAGGATATTTTCCTCAAGAATGGAGGTCAGGTGTTTTATCAAATTTATTTTCTATCTAAGATAATATAAGGTTCTATTTCTATAACTATTTTTATAGTGATTTTATTATGTTATGATGGAATAAATTTCATGATGTCCTTTTATCTTATATGGATTATGTTATGATCGCATGATGTTTAAGAATCCAATTTTTATTACATGGGATATGCTATGATATATGATTTATGATTTTGTCGAACACATAAGAATGGTTTCATTATGAGATGGGTGGGACCTATATCTCCCTCCAATTCATTGGTTATAGATTTATATCTCATGGGATATACATGGATGGAACGACATGTTATTCTAGTTCAGTGATACAGGACTGGAACGAGGAGTGAACTCGGTTTAGTAATGGACTTTTTCCGCTATGATGGTCTTGGCAAAGATCCTTGACTAATATGAAATGATTTTCTATGATTATGTGTGTATGAAACAAAGTTTCATGTTTTAAGTTATTATTATTGGGATTACATTTCACTACTATGATTTATCCCATGTTATGATTTTATGATCACTTTTGTAGCTTATGATTTTCAAAATGTTATGTTCTTATGAATATGAGATTATTGATATTTCTTTTTTTACCCTTACTGAGCATTTGATCACACCCTTTTGTATTTTTTCTTTTCCACAGGTCTGGAAGAAGGGTATTAAATAGGATATGCCAAAATGGACTCTAGAAATGATGAAATAAATGGGAAAATGTAGATGATTTATGAACAAGTGTTTTATGTTTCCTAGTTTCTAACGACACTATACCTATACAGTCCTTTCATGGTTTTGTTATATGTTTTAATAAGTATGCATAAATTATGAAGTAATAACAATGTATTTAATGTATGGGTTATTATTGTTGGTATCAGAGGAAAGGTATAGTCAACCTTTGGAAACTAGGATGTGAAAACCTTAGTAAAAACCCTAAGGATATGTCTAAGCATAGAACAAAATATTAGTGTTTTAGAGAAGTCCATGAACAACCTATGATAGGACCTAAAGTGTGAAATTTTATTCTTTATTATGTGGATTTCCTATTCTTATTAGTGTTTCTCACACTATGCTTCTTGGTTTTAGTGAATGGCTGGAACCCGAAGGAACCGTGTTAATGCTAATGTGACGGGCAATGCAATGATTGCCCCCCTGAGCAACCAAATGTTATGTGAGCTGGAATGCTAAATCTTATGGCCATGCTCACACAACTTTATCAAGCTATGAATCATACATGAATTCCAAATGAGAAAATGAAGGAGAAACATTCTGTTGAATTCTTCATGAGGCAGCGTCCACCTTCATTCAGCGGGTCTTCTAAACTGTTACTAGCTAAACAATGGTTTAGTACCAGTGAAAAGATATTTTGAGTTCTACAATGTTCAGAACATTATATAGGCATCTTAGCAGTATATCGTTTGGAAGGTGAAGCTGATCAATGCGTGAATCTTATTAAGAATATGAGGAAAAGGGATAAAATTGAGTCCATGGAATGGGACGAGTTCAAGAACTTATTTTTAAATAAGTACTTCCCTCGTATTCTTCGAACAAATATAGAGAAGGTGTTTCATGATCTAAAGATAAATTATGATGAATCTGTTGGTACCTACGAAGTAAATTGTACAAGACTTACATGGTACGCTTCTAGAATTATTATCCAACCTGAGAGTAAAATCACTCGATTATTTAGTGGCTTAAAACCAAGTCTTTGAAGGGTGTACAACATAAGGGACTTTAATAGCTATGAGGAAATTTTTCAATGTGCTCGCAAGGTTGAGATGGAGATTGTAGTAACCCATCAATCATATTGTCTTGATACGAATGGGAAAATGGAATTCAAAGGAAAATCTAAAGACCACACTGAAAAGAAGTTGAGTTTTCCAATATTCTCAAAGTGTGGAAAGAAACATGGAGGGAATTGTTTTAAAGGGACAAGTAAATGTTTTATGTGTGGAAAATAAGGTCATCATGCATTTTAATGTCGAAATAATGGGAAATAGATGTCTAATGATGTGAACAAAGAAATTGATACACAGAATGCACCTCATACACTTCAATGTTTCAAGTTCAGGGAAATGGGGAATTATGCCAATCAATTCCCTAATCCATGGGTTGTTGATGATGATCGATGTCAACAAACTCTTAAGGCCAATGAAAAAGGAAAGACACATGAAATTTCTATCGGTGATGTGGAGTATGATAATGAAGTGGTGAAAGGTACACTTACCATCCACTCTAAAGTAGCAAATGTTTTATTTGATTCTGGATCCACCCACTATTTTATTTTAGAAGAATTTTATAATGGTATCATCATATTACCTTAGTAGTTAGTTGTTGAGTTAGCTGTGAAAACTCCTAATGGCAAAATAGTTGCATCAAAAGCTTATAATTCTTCTCCAATTAATGTTTGTGGGAAAGAGCTTCATGCAAATCTTGTAATCCTTCCTATAGTGGAATTTTATGTGATTCTTGGCATGGATTGGATTTCTTTATACGGAGCTCATATCAATTTCCAAATAAAGTAAATCACATTTAATATTCCTGATCAATATACTGTCATCTATCGATGCAAGTATAGTGGAAATTTCTTCCATATTATGGGTCTTGATTCTAATAAATGAAGGTTATTTATCTCAAATGGTTGGAGAGAAACTCATGATTAACAATACACTAATTGTACGGGAGTTTGATGATGTCTTTCCAGAGGAATTTCCCTGTATTCCACCAAATCGTGATGTTGAGTTATTGATAGAACCCATACAAGGTTCTATGCCCATTTCAAAGACACCTTATAGAATGGACCCAATTGAGTTGCAAGAATTGAAGAAGCAACTCCAAGAGAATCTTTATAAGGGATTCATAAGTCCGAGCGCATCACCTTGGGGAGCACTTGTTTTGTTCGTTAAGAAGATGGATGGATCAATGAGACTCTGCATTGATTATCGATAACTTAACAAGATCAGTATCAAGAACTAATATCCTCTCCCATGCATTGATGACTTATTTGAACAACTACGTGGAGCTCAATACTTTTCCTAGATTGATCTTCATTTCGGGTATTATTAATTAAGGGTCAAAAGGGAGGATATACCAAAGATGAATTTTCGTACAAGGTATGGACACTATGAATTTATAGTAATGCCATTTGGTCTTACTAATTCCCCTACTATCTATATGGATCTAATGAGTAGAGTCTTTATATACTATCTTGATCAGTTTGTGGTAGTCTTTATAGACGATATTCTTTTGTATTCAAAGATCAAGTAAGAACATGAATAGAAATTGAGATTTGTGTTAAAGACCTTATGAAAGGAGAAGTTTTAGGAAAAATTTACAAAGATTGAATTTTGGCTTCAAAAAGTTTCATTTTTGGGTCACATAATCTCAAAATAGGGGATATTAGTGGATCCAGCAAAAACAGAGGTTATCAAAAGATTGTTGGGACCAACAACAGTAACTGAGATTCGAAGTATTCTTGGTCTGGCAGGATATTATTGACGTTTTGTGAATTATATTTCAAGTTGATCTAATCCACTAACCAGGTTGACTCGAAAAGTAGTTAAGTTCCTGTGGACGGAGGAGTGTGAAGATAATTTCAATGAGTTAAAATGATGACTATCCAGTGCACCTGTGCTTACACTTCCATGTAGTGTAGAATGGTTTTTGATCTACAGTGATTCTTACGAGAAGGGAATGGGGTGTGTTCTCATGCAAAATGATATGGTGACAGCTTCTGCCTCACGACAGTTGAAAATCCCTGAGCAAAATTACCCATCTCATGATTTATAGTTAGTCATGATATTTATACTGACCATAAATTCTTAAAGTATATTTCCACACAAAAGGAGCTGAATATTCACCAAATAAGATTGTTGGAGCTGATTATGGATTACAACTGCTCAATTCATTATCACCCTTGGAAATCAAACAAGGTGGTAGTTTCATTATGCCGAAAAGACCATGCTATCTTATCCATGATGAGGATCACAAAAGATCCAATATTTATGGATTTACAAAGGATGGATCATGGAATTATAATGCATGGGGAAAAATATTATCTTTCTAAAATGAATATTAAACCATCTATACATGTGAAAATTAAAAAGGCATAAAAAAGAAGATGCAGAGTTACAAAAGAATGTGTGAAATGTTCCTAAATTCAACTGTGATTGTGATGGGATAATAAGGTCCAGGAATCGGTTTTCTGTTCCTCCCATCCCAGAATTAAAGAAGGAGCTTCTGGATGAGGCTCACAGTTCTTCAGTCTCTATTCATCTCGGAAGCATGAAGATGTATAATACCTAAAGGAGTAATTATGGTGGTATGGAATGAAAAAAGATGATGTTGAATATGTCTCTCGATGCTTGGTTTTTCAGCAAGTTTAAGATGAGAGACAAAAGTGTAAGGGGATGTTACATCCATTACCCATACCCAAATGGAAATGGGAAAAAATAATTATGGACTTTGTCACTGGACTTCCTAAAAAATACAAAGTCAATAATTCTATCTGATTTATAGTTGATTGTGTTACGAAGCAGGCCCACTTCATTTTTTTAGAGAAGATTTCTTTTTGGATCAGCTTCCCATGATATAAGTAATGTGGTATGATTCCATAGAGTACTACTTTCCATTATATCTGATTGGGATCCGAGGTTTACCTTGAAGTTCTGGTGAATGTTTCAGCATACTTTAGATACAGAGTTGAGTTTCTGCACTGCTTATCATTCTCAAACAGACGGTCAGTCTGAGTGAACAATTCAAAATCTAGAGGATGTGTAAAGAGATTTCTCTTTGGAATTAAAAGGTGGTTGGGATCAACACTTACCTTTGGTTGAATTTTCTTATAATAATCGCTTCACTCCAGTATTCAGATGGCTCTTTATGAAGCTCTATATGGAAAGAAATGCAGGACTCCAACTTGTTGGGATGATGTTAGGGAAAGAAATCTATTAGGACCTGAACTTGTTGATGAGATTGAAGAAAAGGTCAGATCTATTCTAAAACACATAATTGTAGCTCAGATTCGACAAAAACGTTATGCTGAAAACTGAAGAATAGACCTCGAGTTTGAAGTGGGTGATAAACTGTTCTTACAAATATCTCCTTGGAAGAGAGTAATGAGATTTGGAAAGAAGGGAAAGTTGATACCTAAGTATATCGGTCCTTTCAAAATACTAGATCATATTGGGAAGGTTGCTTATTGATTGGTTCTTCCACAAAATCTCTATCAAGTTCATGATGTGTTCCATGTATCTCTTATGAGAAAGCATATAGCTGATCCTTCACATGTACTAAGCTTAAAGTTTTACAACTGGAGCAAGATCATTATTATGAAGAACAACCGATAGAGATTCTGGATCGTTGTGAAAAAGTTCTACGGAACAATACCACTCGCTTGGTGAAAGTTTTATGGAGGAAACACCAATTAGAAGAAGCTACATGGGAGCTTGAGGATATGATGAGGGAGTGGTATCCTCATCTGTTTATTACAAAGTGACGAATTTTTAGGGTGAAATTCATTTTAAGAGGGGTAGAATGTAACACCCGAGATTTTATGAGAAATATTTTTTTATGTTATATACATTATCAAAGGATTATTTCACTACACACAACACTAGATTGTCATTCTTTAAACGTAATCACAACCTTCCATGATAGCGTGTGTTGTACGCAATACCGAGTTTCTCTAAACAAAAATATGAAATTAAAATATTATATAAACTAGCCATTATTAATAGTAATACCCACTTTTTGAAATTTTATAAATTTTATCTTTCAAAATGGACTTCATTTTTGGATTTGGAATATCAAAATTAGCCTTGGGGGAAATTTTTGTATTTTTCTGAAAACATTCAATTTTTGATGAATAGTGAGAACACTGATTTATTGGTTAAAACCGACTTTTTATCTAAATAATATTCTATTTTTTTGAATTTTATTTTAGGTAAAAATAGATACATAATACATATATAAGTTCAATGTAATTCATTGGAGTAATTTTATAATAATTTTAAATATATATAAATTTATTGATCTTTTCACCGTTCTTTACCCACCTCTTAGGAGCAATTGAAATTTTACATAAACCATAATTTTACCGCTTTTGTGAGTTGAATTTCAAAAATCTGAGAGAGACAGTTAATATCAAGAAGTAAAATGTGTTTCAATAAGATAAAAATAATTTTTGGTGAATACTAACTTTTTCTTTTATTTACCACAGTTAAAAGTAAATAGGGTAATTAAGGGTATAAATGATATTATTATTACCATAAAACATGTCCTAAATCTATTGGATGAGTTTAATTTGACGAAAAATAACCTTAGGAATAATATATAACCATTTAGGTCCACTTGGATTATATTAGGACACTTATTATTATTTTATTTAAAGAAGATTTAAAAGAGTTAAAATCAAAGTTTAATAATTAAAAACATTTTTAATATAGGGTTATAAATAAGATAAATTAGACTATAAATATTCATTAGAAAGATAATAAGATTTCCTATATAATGGTATTTTATTTATTATTTTTAGACATTATATAATTTAATTTATTTTTGACACAATGATGATGCAGTAATTACCTTATTAATAAAATATTAACATAAATGATGTTATAAATACCCAAATAAATGTAATTTGAGACGTTGTATGAATAACACTAATTTTATTGGTTATTATTACATGTTAGGACTAATTTAATTTACTTATTTTGAACTAATCAGGCTGTTATGAGTTTCACAAAAATCAATTACCAAATAGTTTCAAAATTGACATAAAATAGTTTTTAAAACAAAAATTATATTATTAATTGTTATTCCATTCCTAAAAATATAAGGTTCGTCCAAATGACTTATATAAGGCTTTATATTAATAATTATCCACTTGGGGTTCGTTTGGATTATTATAGTAAGGTTATTAATCATATAGTATAAGAAAACAAGAAGACATAGTAAAAGTTAAATTATTTATCTTAGTGTTAAATATAAAAAATAAGGATAAAATAGTAACCTAAACATGTATAAAACCTATTGGTTGAAAGGATTTCGACCCATCCCCACCTTGTATTCGAAATAAATCAATTATAATCTTTTAATATCCAAATATGAATTTATTATAAATTAATATTTTAAGTTTCTTCTAAGGTTCCTTTCTCCTCCATTATAAAAAGGCACCTCCTCCCTCTCCTCCTCACACAATATTGAGCCTTCAAGCTCGGAGAAACCCTGCCCATTTCCCTTCTCAACTTTCCTAGAAACATACTATTGGTCCTGGTCTTCTTCAAGGACCAATATTAGTTCCCTAAGAGGAGGTTTCAAAGAGGCGTGTCGAAGAAGAGGTAATATCCGTTACCCATTCTTTAAAACTTATTTCTTAATCTACTTCCTCTTAATTAGTTGTTTAATTATGAAGAAATAACATCAGTATCACTAATATATTGATATGTTATTATAAATATGAAAAAACCATATTTCACCTTCTATCCATCCTATGGAAAATAAAATCACCGTGCATGCGTACGTACGGAATACCGTCTCCACGCCGTGGTGTAATCTGTTTTCCACCACCACCTTACTTGGATTGGTATAATGGTGTAAAGAATAACAATATATGATTATTATAACATGATAATAATTCTGATAAATTCCATCTTACACTCTAATACCATTCAATAGTTATGGGAACGATATCATCGCTCGTGCGTACATACGACCTACCGTCTCCACGATGTGATGCGACTCGTTCTACATGATATTCATTGAATAATGATTATATAAATGAATCGAAGGAATAAATATGATATATATTAAACTAATACCATTTTTTAAATAAGGTATCTATAACCTATAAATAGGAATAAGAATTTATTCGAAAAGACATACATAAGATCATAAAGCAATGAACACCCGGATAATAAGTAACAATGAAATATTACCAATAAGAAGATAAGAATATGACCATATATGATATAATAACAATTAATATGATTCTTTAATAAGTAAATTACACTATTTAAATTATTAAATAGGAGGTTCAGATACGTATGACTAAAATAGGCCCTAAGGTAAGGGAAAATATCACAATCTCATTTTTATCCGAGATTGCTTATATTTCTGAATTTACTTGGGAAAATTTATCATCCACATCCATGTTTACTAAATATGTAATATTATTTCTATCCTCCTACAACTGTTTAAATCCAATTTTACCCATTTGTGAGTTTTTAGTAAAAGATATGAATTGAATCTTTTGTCGTTTTTAGTATGCGGTACTTATTGACTTTTCCGGCCAAAGTACAAGAAGAATGTTTTTTGTAACTTATACAGCATGAATGGATTTTTATGATTTAATAGAACATTATTTCCATGAATCATACTTTACAAGTTTTCATGTTTATATTTAATCAACCTCTTTTAGTTTAAAATTTTATAACATGTTAAGAAAGGAAAAAAAATTGAAGTAGAAAGGATATTTTCCTTATGAATGGAGTTCAAGTGTTTTATCAAAATTATTTTCCATATAAGATAATATAATGTTCTATTTCAATCTATATTTTTACATTTATTTGATTATTTTATGATGGAATTAATTTTATGATGCCTTTCTATCTTATATAGACTATGTTATGATGGAATGATGTTTAAGTATCCCATTTTTATTACATTGGTTATGCTATGACATATGAATTATGCTTTTGTGGAACACACATGAATGGTTTCATTATGCGATGGGTGGGACCTATATCTCCCTCCAATGCATTGGGTAAAGATTTATATCTCATTAGATAGACATGGATGGAAGGGGAAGTTAATATGGTTCAGTGATACGGGACATGAACGAGGAGTGAACTCGGTTCAGTAATGGACTTTGTTCGCTATGATGGTCTTGGAAAAGAGCCTTGACTAATATGAAATGATTTTCTATTATTATGTGTATATGCCACAAAGTTTCATGTTTTATGTTTTGATTATTGGGATTACATTTCACTACTTTGATTTATCCCATGTTATGATATTATGATCTCTTTTGCAGGTTCAGATTTTCAAAATGTTATGTTCTTATGAATATGAAATGATTGATAATTCTTTTGTTACCCTTACTAAGAATTTGAGCTCACCCTTTTGTATGTTTTCATTTCCCAGGTCAGGAATAAGGGTATTAAGTAGGATATTCCAAAAGGGACTATAGATTTGATGAAATAAACAAGAGACAATGAAGATGATTTATGAACCAGTTTTTTATGTTTCCCAGTTTCTAAAGACACTATACCAATACGATCCTTTCATGGTTTTGTTATATGTTGTAATAAGTATGCTTCAATTCTGAAGTAATAACAATGTATGTAAAGTATGGGTCATTACAGTAGACCTTGTGTACCGGTACATATATAAGGGTACAACTAGTTATTTATCGGTAAATGAAAACCTATATAATGGTAAGTTTATGAAAATAAATCCCACATAAGGGTTAGGAAAACGTTATATAAGGGTAAAACAAAAGATCCATAAAAAAATAAATTTTTCATAATAATGAGAGGAAATTTAAATTTCAAAATTTCATGAATATAGAAATAAAAAATAACTGGAAAAATCAAGTAACTTGATAAATTAAAATTGAAAATACTTTCAATTAAAATATACTTTTGAAAAATTCTCAATCCATGATGTCTCTAAAATGTTAATATGGTAATGTTCAATGAAAACCATGAATTATACTATAATTTAAAAAAGTTAACTTTTTGGCCATCGGTATTATGAGATGTAACCAAGCCCATTAATAATGCATTTAAGAAGAATATGAGTAATAGAGTGACATAGTATCTCTTTTACACAAGAATCCAAAAACCTATGTAAATGGAACCATTCCCTGGGGAATGGTCTGTCTTAATTTTCAATTTTACTATTTTAATCACTTCTTCTCTTGATGGTCTATTTCCTTTCATCCTCCATTAAATCTATACTAGTATTTCACAGGATGTATTTGAAGATCCCATAAATTTTTTTGTTTTATTCCTAGAAGCACACGAATATACATTAGATAAAAAACCAATTAGGTTTCTACATTTCTTATTGTCATTAATTTTATCTCCAATAAAATTCAATGATGGATGGTATATATATTCTTCAATTCATGTTTTACAATTTCATATTTTAAATTCCTGATGTTTCATCAGGATATCTATTACCTTAGTTTTTATCAATCTAAGTAAGAGTTAATCTATGCAGAGATTAAATTAGGTTGGATCAAATCAAAAATAATGTTGTTTGACTCATGAAAAGAATTAATTAATGAATATATTTCATATCAAAACATATATTTTTTAAATCATTGAATATAATAAAATACTAGGATTATTTTACCAACTACGGTATATGATATCATAGTTCATGATATGTTCTAAAATTTTGGTTTTCACTAATAGTATGTGAGTACCTAGCCTTATTTTTTACTTAATCATGAGTTACGTCAATAATTTACATTCTGGATCTTTTAAAGTTTAGAGTTTTATAGAATTAGGTTATAAAATAGATATAAAAAAACCTTATAAATACAAAGTGGAAACATCCAAATTTATACATTTCTTCCATTAAACAAAAACATTTAAAAAAAATGTATTTTTTTTCTTGTTAAATCATAAATTATATTTAATCCAATCCTTGAAGCTATTCTTTATTAAAATAAATGAAAAAAAAATTCATTAATTTAGATGAGCATAAAAAGCTCCGTAAGGATACATAAATAAGAAAAATTATTATTCTTTCAAAAAAATGTAAACCATGAATACATTATCACCAAGTAAAACTTTTCACATTTAAGAATTAGAAAAATACACTTCACTGAATATAATTTCATTGCATACTTTTTTTTAAATCAAAAGATTACCATAAAAACTATAGAAAGTAACACATAACATGTAAAAAGTAACTTGGAACATAATCATTCCTAAATGGAATAAACATATGGTTAACTCTCACACTTATCATTCTTAAAAATGGGATATCCATACAAAGACATAAATACCCAATGCATTGAATGTTATAACGTAACCACCTATCCTTAGTTTATCACAGAACCACCCATATTTGGTTTGTCACACAACCACCAGTATTTGGTTTATCATGTAACAACCTGTCAAATGTCGAAGTACCAAAACATAATCATAACACATAAAACAAACATAATAGGAAAATCAAATTTACACATTACAATCACAAGAGATAATTTCATGATATTGACATAATAAATCCTTAATTAAAACCATTTTCAATACCAAAATACTTGAAAAGGATCTATGGTATTTTTTTTCTTTTAAAAAACATTACAACTTTTAGAGGAATCCAAATATCAAATAATGATAATGGTGGTGGGGAACACATTATCGCCAAATATGTTAAAAAATTCATTTTTGTTGTTTAGTAAAATGATTCATAGAAAAAAATATTCCATTTTAATTGAATTTTAGATGAGTTTGTTATACACCATATAAATGAAGGTCGTGTATATTATCAAAATACTGCTCAATGAAAGGATATTAAGATGAAGTCCCTTAAAATGATTATATCATTATATTAAGGATAAATCAATGAAAATAATTATTTATGAAAAATATAAATACACCTATTATAATTGGATATTAAGTGTAAAATAATCATATTTTTTTCACATATATTATTGAAAAAAACTAATGACATAGATATTTAACTAAATGAATTGAGATTGAGTTTAGATTTCCCTTACCTTGAGTCTAACTTGTCTCATTAATTATTTATCTTCCTTAATAATAAACATAGGATTATTTATAATTTATTGAGAACTTTTTTTAATTTTATTATTCCTTTTATTTCACTTATTACAATGTTATAAAAATTACACAACTATTTAGGTTCATACGAGATGTTTTTCTATATTCCGTACTTGTGTCAAAAAGGAACTTGTTTTGATGTAAATTGTCCATGTGGTAAAAACTACATAATATCATGAATATTATATATGATTTAAATATAATATATATTAAGTATGTATGTATTTATAATATCCTTAATATAATGAGATAAGAAATGAAATAAAACGTTCCTGGAGATGGTAGGTCGTACGTACACATGAACACTACTTCCATTACGTTATTATATTGAAAGAATAATAATGAAATGTTATGTATATTATAATTACAGTGTTATATAAATGACATGTATGTATCATTGGTTTAATAAAACCATACTTCATACATTCCATTTATAGTGGGAATGTATTATATCGATATTAGGGGACTGTAGTCCACACTTCTCAAAAACATTATCATATTTACATAACATGGAATGAATAAAGGAATATTCTAAATAAAAATTAATTAAAAATAGAGACAAAATTAATATAATATACATCATATGTAAAATAGTTTTCATTATAATGGCCACCATGAGAGGTGGTAGTAAAAAATTGAACAATAATCATTTTGTGAGGCAGTAGTTTACCCTACACAGAAACAATATATTTATTACCCATTAAATAGAGGTTTATGTAACTATAGATCGAAAAAATAGTATAAAACATCCTATTATATTTATGATACATTTGTTTTTATATAATCATAGAATAATAAATGTTTAGGGATTGGATAAAGTAAATGAAACTAAAAAGCATGAGGGAAGGTGTTACATCTTAATCAGGTACCTTATTTTGGTTTATACCAAAAGGCTTACTTGGGAAGCTTTATACACGATGTGATGATTCTAGGATGAGTGGAAGTAAGATGTTTGTCTAGATATTTTCCTAAAAAAGAATTTATAATTTTGAATAAAAGAGAAGGAGATGTTCCCTTTTATAGGAGAGATGAGGGATAATTTAGTAATGTTTTGAAATATTAATTTATTATAAATTTATATTAGATTTATAATGGTCCCAAACTCATTTATTTCCAATCTATGATGATTTTGGGCTGTGTAACAATTATCAACTTATAATTAGTCATGTTTTTAATATTTTTTAATCTTTATCGTTTTGGTTTAACCCTTATTTTCTCTTTTTAAATCTTCCCATGATAACTTATTATTTACACTTTGTGTGTTAATGTAATTACCATAACATATAAAATGGAAAAAATCGTCGTTTATGACATATAAGAACTTATCCTAACCATTTTTTCAAATCATATATTTTTATAAATTTTAAAACTTTTAAAAAACTATTTAATTATTTATGTTACGAATTATGACAATTTTATCAATATTCATACTTGGCTTTTTACAAAATTCATAACAACATGATTCATTTGACAAAAAATATATTAAATAAATCCCAAAATGTTATAATAATCTTGAAAATTATTGTATCTCATCAAATATTTATGACAATATATCTTTTAAAATTTATAATTTCATTTATTTATATTTTTATTAATGAAGTAATCACTGCATCACCATTGTGTTATAATGAAATTTATTTATTTAATGTCTAAAAAAGATAAATAAAATACTATTATGTAGAAATTATCATTACCTTTATAATTAATATTTATATTATATGATAACAATTAAATAAACCCACATTAAAATTGTTTTAGTAAGAATATTCATGTTTAAAACATATTTACTTTTACATTAAATTAAAAATTATAAGTTTCATAATTACACCCAAGTAGATTAAAAATGATATATTTTCACCCCAAGGGTTTTCTTGGTTTGAAATATGTTATAAAATTGTATTATGACAAATTTTAAGGGTTGTTTTATACCATTATAATATTATTGTTACCCTTATTTACCTAATTTACCCTTTAATCATGATAAATAAAAATAATTACTAAAGTTACTATTCATATTGTCTAAAAATAATAGGTGCCTATTTATAAAATCTGAAACTTATGATTATAAATATGGAATCCATTTTTCAAAATTCAAAACCTAGAACATTTAGTAATTAATTTTAAATTAATTCATATTGTCAAAGAGAAAAAATGGTTTTTTTGAAGTAAAAATCATCAAAATATTGCCAAGTGTTTATATGAAATTTCAAAGTAAAACTAATTAAAATGAAAAAAATTGGATTTAATGACAAAAACATAATCCAATTACACTTCAAAACCAATTAAAAGGACAATATAATTATATAAAAAATAGATGAAAATGCATTTCTGAATTAAAATGCAGTATTTTTCACTCTTCATTAAATTATGAATTTTATCTGAAAAATACTAAACAATCAACCAAGGTAAATTTTTATTTCCATATTATAAAGAAGAATTTTATTTTTTCAAATATAACTTATAAAATTGTAAAAAATTATATTTAAAATGGGTTCACTATCAAAATGCGATGAAAATTTCTTTTTTGAGAAATAATTCTTTTATGAAAAAAATTATTTTACTTTAATAAATTTAGTAGAAAATATATAATATGAATTTTAAACATCACATTGAGTTTATATTCCATTAATATAATCCAAAAATAGTGATATTATTTTATAAACACAATTATTCTCATTTAAATAGGTTTTCATAAAAACACATTCTTTATATTCAATTATCTTATATTTCCATTTCTAAGAAATTTGGTAACCAAGGAATCATTATATAAACATGTGTAAACCATATTTTCTTAATTAAGTTAATACTACTAATTCCCGCCCTTCCAACGACAAGGTTATAATGGTAACATTTAAATAATACTCTTTAGGTTTTATTATGATCAGTATAGAATATCACGTATGCTATAGAACATAATGATTCTTTCATAAAACTCAAGATTTTACATCCTCCCCCTTTAATAAATTTCATTCTCTCAATTAGAATTTGGGGTCGGTAACTAGGGTATGACTTTTCAAAATACATTTATTGTAAAACCATATCATAAAAAGGATTAATAATTCTTCAACATTAAAATAAAGAAATAGAAGTATGGAGGTCACTGAAGATAACACATAATAGGTTTCCATGTTGGAAAAAATGGATATGAAAGAAAAACCAACCATCTTGTTTTGATGGAGATTGATTGATAACATAATCATGAGAAAATTATCAACCAGAAAACCATAAACTTGTAATGGGTTAAACGATCTTGGATTTCATAGGATGAAATATAAAAACAAAATGTTTTTGTTTTAATATCCTTTTCATAATGTTAAGTAATTAATTTACAATCTTCAATATGAACATAAATAAAAATACATACCTTACAAGTTGAGTTTCATCCTTTGCAAATTTCTACCACAAACTCATATTTTCTCCAAACAATGAGTATTCAAGATGAATTGGTCAAAAATGATTCACTACAATCAACTTCTAGAGAATCACATAATCCACAAAATATTAACCATTTATTCATCCTATCTTAAAATATTATCCAATCCCAATAAGGTTTGGATAAAATTAGATAACTTCCCCAAAATTATAAAACAGTGTTTAAATAAAAACTACATTTAAATCTGCAAAATTTATCAGTAATATCCAAAGTTCAACAAAGACCATTTGATAAATAATTATCCTTAATATTCATCAAAATAATCACAATTAGAATTAAAACACAAAAAAAATATAATCTTTTGATAACATAGTCTTACAAGATAAATTGTAACAATTATCTCCTAATAAAATCAAACACTCCTAATGTCTCATACCATAAAATAATTTACCTAATCACATTTTCTCCAAGATAGGTTAATCACTTCCATAAATAAGCAAAATCACCATAAGTCTATAATTAAATCAAATATTTCTCCAAAAATAATTCCTCCTTTATAACCAAATAAAATACCATAGTATTCTATTTTCCTTAATCATATAAAGTTCCCAAAATAGTAAAAGTATTACAAAATTATATTTATCACTCAATCCCAAAACTATTTTATAATCCCATGTTAATGTATTAGATAAAATATATGTGTCCCAAATCATTATATTCTTAATAAATAAATTAATTTAACTAAAAATAATAAGGAATATTAACCAACGAATTAACAGAGGCTAGTGGTAGGCCATACACCCTTGTCAGCCTATGTTTGTGGGTTTGATCCCTATGACCTTGCTCGATGTGACAGGTTGTCACCCATCCTATAAGTTGTAATTTTTCTAAAACAATATAATTCATATAATATTCTTAAAATTTATAAATAACATAAAAAACCACAACATGTTTCGAACTCAAAGGTTATTTCATACCTCTCATTTTGCATCCCAAAAACTAATAACCAACAATTTCCTAAAGGGTGAATGTCTCCAAAAATACCATTAGTCACCATTATATTTCATATCATAGATCATAAAAAGGGGTTTTAAGACACTGAACTTATGATAAACCTTTAAATAATTAACCCACGATGAAATCCATAACTCTTAAGAAAACATCCTTATCTACAATGTTTTCTAAATCATCCTCTGATACCATCTTTAAGGACTCAACCATAAATATTACTTAATAAACAGATATGTCAAGAATTCACACAGAGTATCTTTTATAGTTTATAGTTTTAGAGAATTATGCCATAATTCATACATAAAAAATCATATAAATAGAAATTTTACACTTACAATAGTACCTATTTATTATATAAAACAAAAACATTTAAAAATAAATGTGATTTATTTTCATGAAAAAGAATAACTTTTTTTTAATCCCATCCTTAAATATATTCTTCATTAAAACCTGTGAATTTTTTTTCAAAACATGGGGTGATTATAAAAATATTATTAAGGGATACATAAAGTTGAAAAACGATTATACTTGAAAAAAAATGTAAACCATGAATGCTTTATCACAAAGTAATACGGAATAGGTATGACGATGGGGAATGATCCCGTAAGGGGCGCAACAACGAATTGGGTTTTTCTCGTCGCCTCCTCTCTCCTCCACTGGGCTATGATTTCTTCCTCTGTCTCCCTGGCATGTTCGCGGTGTGGCAGTTTGGCGAAGGGTGGACTCACATATGTTCTTCTACATCGAGGATGGATAGAGCTCGGTGGGTTAGGAGTTGGATTCCAATTTCTCCGCGACATGGGGTCGCGATCTGGTGCGGCGTTGGCGTCATGGTCCTTCTCAGCGATGATAGAGTCTTGATCTGGTGTATCGGGGTCGGGACCCACTGCGGCGATGGGGTTAATCCTATTTTATGCGGCGTTGGGGTTTCAATCCATTACTTTGGGTTCGATATCTGGTTTCTCTAGGGTGTCGGGGTCAAGCTTTGGTGCTCCTCTAGGATTTTGATCCTGTGCGGCATGTGGTAGATCTGGTATGTCATCGATTTTTTGGGGCTTCAGGGTCTCGCTCTGACCATCAGAGCCTTACCCTCTTCTTCCGCGGTGGTGGGGGCAGCTTCAGTGGTGTGGAGTCACTATCCTTTTCTCAGAAAGGGGTCATGTTTCATTGCCATGATGACGGGGTTATTCCATCAGATGCATCCAGTACAGGCTGGGGTCCCTTGGTTGGCTTGTTGTGGTCTCTGTGTGCATGGATGAGGGCGGAAACAGGTGTTTCACTGATGATTGCTGGGTAAGAGTGAGTTTCTTGCTGTGATTCTTTGGTAGTGAAAATGGGGTGTTTTTTTATCACAGTGTGATGTTGGAGGTTTGTTTGGGATGAATTGGATCTTCTACAATCTCTTGGATTTTGGTTTTCACTACTTCAGAGATGCTGGAAATGGGTTTGTGGAGTGGCGTCTGGTCCGAGGGTGCACTGCTATTTCCAGCGGAGTAGGGGGCAGTGTCTGGGTGGCCCGATCATCCTCGCTCTAGTTTGTTTTTTTTACTTTTTGGATGTCATCTTTTAAGGGCCCATCTCACATTGCTGGAGGGTTGGACAGATTCTGACTGGAGTCTACCAGCAGGTTTGTGGATTTGGACTAGAGTTGGTAGTCTCATCGATGGGTGTTCGAGGAGATGGATTATGAGGATTATCCAGCTCTTCGGATGTTTGTTTCCCCTCGTTCTTGGTAACTCACCCATTTCATGGTGATTTCGGCTCCAACTATGATGTTTTTTCAGTTTGAAGGCTTGAATGGATTGTATACATTGTGAATGTATGATTTTTAGTGGTGAAGTTGTGAACTAGTGATTTGGTGAGGTCATGTATGGTTTTTTACTTTTTCCTTAAAAGTGTTTGCATAATAATAAAAAAACAATTTTCAGTGAGTCAGACAAAGTAATACTTTTGACCTTTAAGAAGTTGTAAAATACACATAATTGAATATAAGTTCATTGCTTACATTTTTTGTGATTAAAATATTACCATAAATTGTATAGAACGTAACATATAACATATAAAAGGTAACATAGAAAATAATCATAATTAAATGGAATAAACATACAGTCGACTCCCACACATATCAGTAATTCAATTGGGATAACCATACGATTGACTTCCATACCCAATGTATTGGAGGTTATAAGGTAACAAACTGTCATTGATGTATCATGGAACCACCCATATTTTCTTTATCACATAACCACATTTCTTTGTTTTATCACATAACCACCAATCAAATTTCGAAGAACCACAACGTAATCACAACACATAAAACAAGCATAACAGAAAAATAACATTTCCACATTGCAATAACAAGAGATAATTTCTAGATATTGACATAATCAATACTTTATCAAAATACCTAAATACATTAAAAGGGCATATGTTTTTTATTTTTTAAAAAATATTATGGCCTATAGTGGAAGCCAAATATCAAATAACAATTACAACGGTTACAAAGTCATTGTCGCCGCATACATTAAAAATATTCCATTTTTTGTTTAATAAAATTATTCGAAGAAGAAATATTACCTTTAAATTAAAAATCAATGGGGTTTATTATACACCATATAAATGAAGGTGGTGTATATTATCAAAATATGACTCAATGAAAGGATTTTGAGACGAAGTCCCTTAGAAAGATTATATCATTAGATTAAGGATTAATCAAGAGGATTATTATTTCTGAAAAATATAAATACACGTAATATAAGTGGATATTCAGTGTAAAATAATCATATGTTTTTTAAATATATTATTGAAAAAACAAAACTAATGACATGGATATTTAACTAAATGAATTCAGATTGAGTTAAGATTTCCCTTACCTTGAGTCTGACTTGTCTTGTTCATTCTTTATCATCCTGAATAAAAAATTCATTTTAATTTATAATTTCGTGAGAACCTTATTCATGTTTATTACTACTTTTATATAACTTATTACCATGTTATAAAAATTACATAACTATTTAAGTTCTTATTGGATGTTTTTTCGATATTCAGTACATGGGATAAAATGAACTTTTTTATGTAAATTATCAATGTGGTCAAAACTATATCATCTCCAGAATATCATTCATTCTTTAAATATGATATATATTCCGAATATATGAATTCATAATATCCATAATATTTTTATATAATAAATGAAATAAACCATTCATAGATACAGTAGGTCGTACGTACACATGAATGCTACTTCTATTTCATTGTCATATTAAAAGAATAACAAAAATATTATGTATATTATAATAACAATGTTATATTAATATAATTTATGTCTTATATTTTTAATAAAATCATCAGTTATATATTTCATGTATAGTGGGAATGAGTCATATAGCTTTGAGGGGGCAGTAGTCCACACATCCTCAAACGAATTTATTGTATTTACACAACATGGAAAGCATAAAGGTATGTTATAAATAAAAATTATAGAATCATAGAAAAAAAATAAATATAATATAGATCATATTTAAAATATTTTCCATTATAATGGAAGCCATGATAGGTGGTAGGGAAATATTGAACAATCATCATTTCGTGGGGAAGTAGTTCACTTTACACAGAAATAATATGTTTATTACCGATTAAATAGTTGTGTGTGTATGTGAAGATATAAAACGTTGAATAAAAACATCTTATTATATTTAGGATACTTTTTTATGTCATCATATAATAAGAAAATTCAGTGAGTGCCTAATGGAAATGAAACTAAAAAGCATGAGAGAAGGTGTTACCTCTTAATCGGGTAACATCTTTTGGTTTATACCAAAAGGCTTCCTTGGGAGGGTTTATACCCTAAGTAAGGCTTATAGAATGAGGGGGGTGGTTCTATGAAGTTGTTTGGAAAAATAATGGACGAACCAAATTTCTTTTGAAGTGTTAATGAAAGGGAATGAAAATTTCCCTTTTATAGGAGAGATGAGAGGCACATAGTAAAGTCTTGCAATATTAAATTATTATAAGTATATTTTCGGTTTATAATGGTCCTAAAATCATTTATTTCAAATATAGGATGATTTTGGGTCGAATATACAATATTCAATTGTAATTAAACCTGTTATTTATATTTTTTTATTCCTTATCATTTTGGTTGAACCATTATTTTACCAATTTAATCTTACCATGATAACTTTTTATTTACACTTTCTGTGTTAATGTAATTACCATTACATGTAAAAATTCCCAAAAAAATAATTTCTGAAATATTAGGTCTTATCATAACAATATATAAAATATTATATTTTTCTAGGAATTTTATTCCATTTATAAACTATTTTATATTTTATGTTATGAATTATGTCAATTTTGACACTATTCATACTTGACTTTTTAAAATATCCATAAAAACGTGATTCCTTCGAAAAAATACATTTGATCAATACTAACATGTCACTTTAATACATAAAATTCATGTATGGTATGAAATATTTCAAATAATATTTATTTTAAAATTTATATTATCATTTATTTGAATATTTTATTAATGAAGTAATCATTGCATCACCATTGTGTCATAATTAAATTTATTTATTTAATGTATAAAAATTATAAATAAAATACACCAATGTAGTAAGTATTTTTAGATTTATAATAAGTATTTATATTCAAATATATCATTTATATATAACCGTATAAAAAATGTTTACTAAGAAGATTCATGTTAGTAACATATTTTCCTTTACTTTAAATTAAAATTTATAACTGTCAGAATCACACCCATGTGGATTATAAATGCCAAATTTTCATCCCAAGGGTTGTTTTAGTATGACATATGTCATCCAATAGAATTATGACATTTTTGGGTATTTTTATATTATTAATATATTATTTTTAATCTAATTTAACTGATTTACCCTTTAACTGTGGTAAATTTAAATAATTACTAAAGTTATTATTGATAATGTAAAACAATAAAAGTATCCAATTAAAAAAATTAAAAATTTTGATTCAAAATATGGAATCCATTTTTCCAAATTCAAAACATAGGACTTTTAGTAATTAATTTAAAATTAATTCCCATTGTCAAAATAGAAAAATGGGTTTTTAAAAAGTAAAAACCATCAAAATATTGACATGTGTTTATATAATATTTCAATGTGAAATTAATTATAAGGAACATAATTTGATTAAATGATAAAAACATAATCCAATTACATTTTCAATCCATATAAAAGGACAATCTATCTATATAGAAAAATTATATGAAAAGGTAGTTTTGAATTAAAATGTAGTATTTTTCACTATTCATTAAAATATAAATTTTATCAGAAAAATAATAATATATCAAAAAATGTAAAATATTATGCCTCTATGAAAAATAAAAAGTTTATTTTTTCAAATAAAACTTATAAAAGTGTCAAAAACTAGATTTACAATGGCTTCTCCATCAAAAGGCAGTAAAAATTGACTTTTTTTAATACTTCTTTTAGGATTAAAATTTATTTTGTTCCTATATATTGTCTATAAAACATAAAATATGAATTATAAATATAACATTGAGTTTTTATATCCTTAATATAATTCAAAATTAGTGATATGACTTTATAAAAATAATTATTCTCATTTACAAAGTTTAAAAAACATATTCTTTATATACAATTGGTTTTTATTTCTATTTCTAATAAAATTGGTAACTAATGACTCCTTATATAAACATGTGTAACCAATACTTTCATAATTAAGTCAATATTATTCATTATCAATATTCCCTTAGGTACGTTATAATGATACCATTTAAATAATACTATTTAGTTCCTTGTTTATGTTCAATGTTGTATATCATGTGTGTTATTGAACTTATTGTTTATTTCTTAAAACTCGAGATGTTACATCATTCGGTATGATATCTAGATATCACATAATATTATTTCACTATAGTTTTAAATAATAATATAGAATTAAATCAATTTTATGATATACCTATATGTCTTTATATATGTTGTATATATCATATGCGATGGAATAACCAATCAATCATAATGTATGATTGATAGTTGGGGATGTTACACTATCAAGAATATTCTATGACTTTAAATGAATAAAATAATATTATATCTAGATGAATATTTTATTTCAATTGGTTTGAGTTATAAATTTAATTTAATAATTAATAAAAAATATATACTATGGAAAAAGATATTTTTGCACATTTATAAATTTTGAAAAGTGATATATTAATAAATTAGTTATACAATGATTTGGAGTACTTATTTAATGTTTTTAAAAATTTATAAATATTATGTTAAAAATAAAATCTAATATAAAAATATAATATTTTTTTTATATTTTTTAATTTAATTTAAATATTATGTTTTTATATGGAAAATTATCATTGTAAATTATAAAGTGGTTCAAGATTTCAAAATAATGGAGAATATGTTGTTTTTTACATAGAAAATTATGAAATTTTAGTAATAAATAAAAAAAAGATGTTTATATTAAAATATGATTATATGGAGATTATTTGAACATTATCAAAATATTTATGATAAATTTATATCATGTAAAAGCTTAAATAAAGATAATATATGAAATTTTCATTTTGTAGAATATTTGGATAATCTAAATTGAAATATAAAATGTTTATATTTCAAGAAATCATACACTATTAAAAATTTCTGTATAGTTAATATAATAATGTTCATTTTTGAAATACCTGTAAAAAGTCTACATTTTTGTTTGGAATCAATTATGAAATGTTTTTAATAAGTTTTTGTGAATTTTTCATAATATTTCTTCATGTGAAATTCTTAAACTATTAATTTATTTATAACTCATTTTTTAGCTCATAAAATATTACTATTATATTATGAATTGATATGTTATATTTAGTTTTTGATATAAACTATATATAAATTTTCATTCCATATTTTGAATGAAAAAATAAGATTTAGTTTTTTAACCACCAAGACCACTTTTTGAATAATGATATAAATCAAGGACATTGTTGTGGAATATTCATTGTATAAATTTTTTTTTAGAATAGATGAGTTAAATTCTATATTTGGGGGAAAATCCATGAGGATAGGGACTTGGGGTCAAACTTACCACTAGCCTTGAGGTTACTCCTTATCTAAAAAGGTAGGGGTTGGGTATCTATCACTTTAGGATTAATGTTATGTTGTTTACCAATATCGTATTTCTAAACTATTATATGAAATTTTTATAGTCCAAATACATGTGATTAATTTGGATAGGTATGCTTATGTTTATGAACTATTTTTTGTTGAGTTATATAAAATTTCTCCTCAACAATGAGTTACATATTAATACATCTTGGAAAAATTATTGTTTTTTTGTTAGGATTGGGAATACAATACAAAATCATTATATTTTTTCATATGTATAGGGGATAACATCAGATTAGATAGGGAAAGATTATAATAAAACCCTTTAAATAATAAGTGTTAGATCCCTACTAAACAGACCCTTCCTAGTGACTAGATTATTTAGTTTCGGTGACCCTAACAATATAGTGCCAATAGATTATGTTGTTTAAATAAAGAATGTTTCAAGGTGGAACTAACTATTAGGTTCCTAATTCATGATGTTTTTTTGGCCAATCATAGTTGTTAAATTATAACTACTTAGATATCATAGGAATAAAGATGGATTTATCAACATAATTGATTGGAGAAGGAGTTTTCCACCAGACTATCCAAGAGTCATGTATTCTATGAATGACAATTATTTTCTATTATATATTATAATGGGTTATTTATATGAATATGAGGTGTTTTTTTGGATTAATTATGGATATTATCTCACTAAATAAGATTGATGTATGGTGTTATCATTTTTAGTTAGAATGAATTTAATAAAATTCCTCAATAAATGAAGATGAACCATAATAATCAATTGATAAGATATTTTTCCAGATAGTGGAAATAGATCATTTATCCTTCCTATAAAAAAAATTATAGAATATGAAAAACTAAATTGTATTAATTTTATAGTATTTTATAAAAACAGGAGAATATATTTTAAGGGAGAAATTTTTTTTGGGTGGAAAACCCATTCTAGGGAGGTTGTTGATAGGTGAATGTTTTCAAAAATAAATTATAGATTCTTATGATATGATATTAAGATATTCCATTTATGCTTTATTCTTCATGATTGTTATGTTGATTCAATAAGTTTCCATATTAATCTTTTATTTCTTAATGTTTTTGAAATCATAAACACATTTTATTAATGAAAATTTTCCTTCTCCAAGAATCATTTTCTTGGATAAACTTTTCATTCTCTTTGAATGGTTTTGACATTACTTATAGTTTTCAGTACCTTACATAATGTTTTTCTAACTATATATTACCATAATTTTTTTATTCTTGAAAAATGGATCCTTATCTATAATTCCGAACGTTACAGTTCTTGAGAAAGAGATTTCTCTATAATTGAGAATCATATTTCACTAGAAATGAGAATATGATTTCTCTAGAATTTAGAATTTTATTTCCCTAGAATTTAAAATCCAGTTTCTATAGAATTCAGAATCTTATTTCTCTAGAATTTAGACTATTATTTTTATATAATTCATAATCTAATTCTTTAGAATTTAGAATACAATTTTTCTAGAATTCTGAGTCCGATTTCATTAGAAATCAGACTCTGATTTTCTCAGAATTTTGACTCCAATTCTCTCAGAAATAACAATATGATTCCCTCAGAAATAAGACTTCAATTCTCTAATATATTATACACTTAATATATTAGAAAAAATCTCTTATTATATCATAAATAAATCTCTGAATCTCTCATAAATAAGACTCTGATTCACTTAGAAATCAGCCTCTGATTTTCACAAAAAAATTAAATCTGACTATCAGTTTTATTAGAATCCGATTGTCAATATTTTTAGTATTTGAATTAAACTATAATAATAATATGATTAAATTATTTTTTATAGATATAATATTTAATTAATATGGTGTTTTATTTTATTCGATCCTAAATATGAAATTGTTTGTTAAGTATGATAATTTTTCTCATAGTTATTAATGTAAAATGATGTCATTAAACCTGTTAAAAATAAATTGTTTCATGAATTACATGTGTATAGGTCCCTCTGAAATTTTAGGGAAATATGATCATTGGAGAAGAATAGGATCATTGAAATTCATTACTATAAATATCTTTCCATTTGTATTCATTTACAATGATTGTGTTCCAATGTTCCTGTGGAACTCGAAGACATGCTGATACTCTACTATAGACCAACTTGATCTCCCTTGTGCACATGTTGTGAACAACATACTCAGTTGTGAACAACTTGATCAAACTAAATATTGAGAATACAATTGTTGTTGTTATCAATCGGGGGATTCTAGGGATATGAATACAGAGGTGCTGATTACCTGTTTAATTGTAGGCTTGTAGGGATAGAAAAAGAGATATTGATCCCCATATCGTGGGATTACCCTGGTGTGGGATAGGAAAATGGTATTCTAAGAATAAATCAAGGGAAAATTATCCATGGTTTTTGGATACACATTTCTTTAGTTTAAATGTTTTCTTTATTACCTGTTACAAGTTACATGTTTGTTTAAATTATACTGCATGTAGTTACATATATAAAGTGTAACATTATTACAAGGTATTATTCTTGTACAAACTCTTATTTAGATTTATAAGCATTAAGGTATAATCTTTTCTTAATTGAACATGTTTAAGTTTCTCTCTTGAATCTATATTATCGGATCCTAAGCATGTTAGTTTCCTTATTATGAACTTAATAGGTTTTGTGAATTCATTTTGTTTAACTTTATTAAACATAGATTTTCTTAAGGATAAAAAGGAATTTTTTTAAACCTAGAATTCACCCCCTCTTATAATTGAGAAATATACATCTAATTTTTGATCCTATAATTAGTATCCGAGTAGTTATCTAAAATAAAAGTACTTACATATACCTTTCCTTACTCAACTTTTCTTGCTTAACTTTACTTGTTCATGTTTTTCTAAAAATGTTATTTATAAACTCTATGATTATGAATATCATCTACTACTCTGTTTTCAAGAAAATAATTTTTTTAGAATGGAATGAATGAATGTTGGAGAAATAGACAACATAAATCCTACCAGACCTCCAATGATTGATGGGAATAACTGTTATTACTAAAAAGATAGAATGGAGATTTTTTATCAATAATGGAGTTGATAACTTCATCACAAGATTCCAGACAAGAAATTATAAACCTTTACAAATCAATAAAAATAATAGTATCAACTTAACATTAAGGTAAAAAATTCATTATGATTTTCTATTACCAAGAACATCTATATCCGTATTTTGTTATGTGAAGGTGCTAAAAGCATTTTTATGATACTAGAAGTTACACATTATGGAATATCCAAGGTTATTGAAACAATATGATCTATGATATGTTCTAACTACAATGGTTTTGTATTTTCTTATAATGAAACCATATGTAAAATCAAACAACGATTCAAGAAAATTGTGAATAATTTACAATAAATGGGTGAAAAAGAGCTATATGATGAGATACATGTTGAGAAAATCATTTATATCATTTCTAGTGATTGATAATTTAAAAGAACATCAATTGACGAAACAAATAAAGTTACAATAGTTTCTCTTGATGAGTTATTTGGTACTCTCTTGCAACATGAGAATATATTGAATAGAGATACTGATAATATTAATAAGATGAAAGAGTGTGTTACTTTAAAAACTACATCAAATAAGATGAAATATAAGACTCCTGAGAAATTTTATAAGACAAGTAAGTATATGAATGTTTTTTCAATTAGAATTAACTGAATCTGAATAGTCAGAGAATAAGTTAACCAATCATTCTCAAAGGATGAAAAGGATTGTTGGTAAAAAATACATTTAGTGTTAATATAAGGAGAAGGAAAAAAGGACAAGAAATATTCTAATGTCAAATATTTAGAAATGAAAGATATATGGACATATTAAACCTTATTGTCCATGGTTTAAAAGAAAGAACAGGAATGAATGAAATTTTGAGAGGAATAAAAAAATATATTATAAGCCCAATGGAAATAGTGTCTTAAAAGATATAATTCTTAGAGATCAAGTGGTGGAGACTCATTTGATGAATCTTCAGATATTGAATCTTATGGATAAGAAGACTATTGGTCTAATTTCCGGATTACCTATAGAAAACCAATGTTTCATGGTGAAGTTACACACAACAGAATCCTTAACCAATATCTCTTGTATTGCTAATTTCCTTAAGGAAAAGTATAATGAATCTTCATATGGAGAATTTTCTTCATAATAAGATAATTAATTACCTTCTTTTGAAGAAGTATCTAGGTTTTCAAAGTTCCCTGAAAATGAAAATATTAATATCAATAAAAAACCATATAAGATAAAATATAGAGTCAATATTTTAATAAAATAAGTATGATTTGTTTTTAAAGATCTTAATGAAAAATATTTTGAAATTTTATCTATTTCAACAACCCCTGAGGTAGTTAATTATGAGAAGGATAAACATTCTATGGATCTTTAAAATGTTACTTCTAAAAAAATGTTTTAGAGACACGATCAAATCCTAACAATAGTGACTAAGTTGATAATAATTTTGTAATTAGGATAAAATTTGGGAGATTTTCCTTAAAGAAACTTTTTTCAAATCTCACTTTTGGAAGGAAATAATTTTATGAAATGTATTCACCAAATCATCATCTAAGGAATACTTCTGGGTTTGGTTATTATCTCTCAAAATCATTTTTTAGTCACAACTATTTTGTACCCCAAAATTCCCCTTTTTCACTAAGTGTCAATGAGGTGGACATTTGGTGAAAAAATATTTTTAAAACAAAATCCAATAATTAGGTTTTTATAGAGCTTAATTTCATAAAAATATATTGATACCTAATATTTTACTTTCTAATAATTCCAGATACAAAAAATATTGGATTCCGAAAGTATAATAATTTCATTTTTAGGAAAAAAAGGTAGTTCCAACAACAATACATGGTACATTGAAAGTAGATTTTCCCAAAACATGTATAGTAACAAAAACATCATTTGAAAATATTATGAAGATAAATGGTGAAAATTTAACTTTTATAGATAATGATCAATGATAAATTTTTGGTATATGTAATATTGTTCTTCTTGGAAATAATTAATTTGAAATGTTATATTTGTTAAGGTCTATAAGAACAACCTTAGAAGAATAATCCAATTATGTGATAAAGTTTACCTTTTGAATTTTAGGAATGAAAAATGGATAGTACACAATTCCAAGTAGGTTTCTATTCTATCTTCCCATAGTAATGAGAATATTTATTCACTAAAATTAGATGGCCATAGGAGACATTACTTATATTTCCATAGAAAAATAGAAGACCAATATTGGTTATGTAATTGAATACATGGACAATGTAATATTAAAAACCTATGAAAACACTCAAAGAATATAATTTGTTAAGTATCAAAAAGATTTTAGATTTTATTCTTCAAAATTATTTGATCCTTGTTAATATGAAAAGAAACATAAGTCATGATTTGAATCAATTATTTAAGTCTCAACTTAAATTTAATTGCAACTAGTGAATATGGATCCTTTTGGTCTAAAAAAACTAGAATTATTGGATATAGATACTATTTATTTATTTTAGTAGATGATTACACTAGATTTACAGAGGTTTATTTTCTAGAAAAGAAATATAAATCATTTTCTTATTTTAAATCCTTTTCAGAAAGAGTTTAAAATGAGGAGAAACCTTCCATTGATTTCTATTTTTAATTTGAAAATTCATATTTTGAAACCTTTTGTAGTAATAAAGAAATTACTTATAACCTCTCACCTCTAAGAACTCCTAAAAAATTTGTTGTTGAAAGAAGAAACAGTATTTTTCAAGAGATAATAGGAAACATGTTGAGTGAATAGTCTATTACTAAACAATTTTTTTATAAAGCTATTAAAACATATTTCTATAATATAAATTGAGTTTTAATTAGAAATTTTCATAATAAAACACCTTATGAGTTATGGAATGGTCAAAAATATATAGTTTTTTACTTCAATGTATTCAGATGCAAAGTATTAATCTTGATTACTAAAGATAACTTATATAAATTTTCACCCAAATCTGGTGATGGAATTTCAATATGTTATTTAAAAACTTATAAGGCTTATAGAGTTTTTAAATAAAATCATATACAGTTGAAGAAACAATACAAGTTACATTTTATGAAATGGATCCTTTTGTTTTTAAACAACTCCATCCTACAACATCAGATTTGTTTTCAACAATTGATTATCAACCATTTATGGATGATTGTTCTAATCAAAAAAATACTCAAGAAAATGTTCTTAAAGGATAAACCCAGAAGAATTTTTACATTATATATATGAAGAGTTTTTACAAAACCCAAATTAGTTGTTTTGTAAGATTTATCTCAATGATAGTATCATTGGTGATATAAATCCACCTGTATGGACTAGATGTTCTATAAAGAATGAAGTATAGAATTTATCATTTCTTTCCTAAATAGAACCTAAAAGTACTAATGATGCTTTAGGTGATGATGATTAGATTAATTCTATGAAAGATGAACTAAATGAATTCAAAAAAAAACAAAGTCTAGACCTTTGTTGAAAGAACTAATAAAACATATGTAATTGGAGTAAAGTGAGATTTTAGAAACAAATGTGATAAAAATGGAATCATTGTATGAAATAAAGAATTATTATTTTATAAAGTCTATAATTAGTAAGAAGTTAAAAAAAAATAAGAAACCTCTGCTCCAGTATCTAGACATGAATCTATTCACATTCTACTATCCTTTTCAGCATTTTTCATTTTCAAATTTTTTAAAATGAATGTGAATTGTTATTTTCTTAATGGATATGTTCAAGAGAATTTTTATGTTGAACAAAATCTATATTTTTAAGACACCAAACATCATGAACAGGTTTTTAAACTTATCAAAATATTATATGGTCTTAAACAAGCCCTTAGATCTTGGTATGATAGACTTACAAGGTTTTTGTCTCAAAAAAATTTTGTGAAGGGAACTGCTGATCCGACCCTTTCTATAAATAATGATAAGAAAAATGATTTGATTGATTAAAATTATGTCGATGAAATTATATGTGTATCAAATCAGTAATCATTAACTAATTCATTTAGTAATCTTATAAAATATGGGTATAAAATGAGTATTATGGGTGAGTTAACATTTTTTAGGTTTATAAATTTCTCAAAAACCAAAAAGAGGATTTATATATCAACATAAATATATTAAGGATCTTATTAATAAGTATTGATATGAAAACACTAAAATTATAAGTACTTCAAATATAACCTCAAATACACTTGATCATGAGGAAGCTGGAAAACCATTTGATCAATCATCTTTTAGAGGAATGATAGGAAGCTTATTATACTTAATATCTATTTGTCCAGACTTAATGTTTTCAGTATTCTTATGTACATGATATCAATATAATCCAAAATAATCTCATTTAGAAGGATTGAAAATAATTTTTTATCTATTTAAAGAGATTATTGGATTAGGTATTTTCAATACTTCAGGAAATTATTTTTTAAAATATTTGTGGATGATAAATTTGGTGGTTGTAGAATGGATATGAAAAGCACATCCACAACATTTCATTTCTTAAGAGATTAATTAGTTTCTTGGTCATGCAAGAAACAAAACTCAGAAGCACTTTATAATGTGGAAGCTGAATATGTGGTAGCTGGATGTTTTTGTGATCAAGTGTTATGGATGTAACAAACACTCACACACTATTTCACAAGTTTTAACAAAACATAGATAATGTGTGATAATACTAGTTCCATTTCACTAAGAAAAAATATATATGCATCACTCTCATGAATAACATATAGACATTAGGCATCACATTCTTAGAGATCACACACTTAAAGTAGATATCATACTTCAATTTATTAGAACACAAGATCAAATTGCTGACATATTTTCAAAACCTTTACCCTCTGATTGAAATAAATACATTAAAAAAAGTTTTAAATGATAACAATAAGGTAATAATCTATATTAACTTTTTGTTGAAACCTATGTCCTTAAATTAAGATACTCTTTTTCATAGGCATAATACACATGATTATTATTTTTTATTTCCTTTCTTAATTTTTTTCTTCAGAACCTAATATTTTTTCAAAACCTAACAAGTTTTGTTTCCTAAATAATCCAAGAGGATTGTTATCAGTACTAACAATTATTTTTGAGTAATCTAGAAGGAATATTTCTTTACTTATATCATATTAATTGATTTTTTTTATTGGTATTTGAATATTGTTTTATGAAAACCTTATCGTATTTACTTTCCGTAAATCCGATTTTTTCCATAAAACATCAAAATATTAGATCCTCTAAACCTTTCTCTGAAATTTATATCAACCATATTATTAGATCAGGTAAATCCCATCCACTGTACTGACCTATGTATATGAACCTTCACTGCAAGGCCTAAATAAAGCGACCACCCTCTTTACCTCTAACATTGGTTTTCTCAGTGTTTTTATGCCAAAGATCTATCGTCCTTCATGTGTGCCATTCTGTTTTCCCATTTATCTATAAAATCTGAATGTCATGTGAGATCTCCTCATAGACTCTAATTTCATACAAAAAGGAACTCAAAGATTGTGTAATTTTTAGGGAAATGTTAGTGGGCTCGAAATTCTTTTCCATGTATAACTCTTTGATTTCAATGGTCATAAAGACGAATGGATGGTAAATCATCTGTGTAACAAAAGAAATGAATTAGGATATTTTTTATTCTAATTTAGATATAGAGTTTTATAATACTATTTAGTTTTATGAATAAGGAAGAAAATATAAGTTTTTATTTTAATAGTTGTGCATAAAAATTCTCTTTGTCTTACAAAAAGGATGCAAGTATTTTGGATATAGCCTACGAAGGAGAGGAAATTTTCTCCTTGCACGAGTTGTATGATAAGGAAGGTTATTTGGAGAAAATAATTTCTATTTAGTGCCTTGGTCTTAAGAGAGTTAAGACACCCAAGATAGGACATATTTTAACAAACCACATATTAGTAGCCCTTTGGATGCAAGGTTTTTTGATTCTGAGCAAGGTAGATATGGACTCTCTAATGATTATATATATATTTATTATGTAATTCTTGGTGAATGTTAGAAAGGTAAACCTCATTAAGTAAATTCTTTTAACCATAATCACAATTAATATTGGAACAATCATAATCTCAAATTATTATGTAATCTACAATCATGTTTAAGATCATTATCATATGTCTATAATCATTCAAAATTATGTGCAAGTCAAAGGCCAAACCCTTCAAAATCATGTTGTTAAGTAAAGATACCTTGAGAAGGTTGAAAATCGACATTAGCGAGAAGTCATGATATTTATTTGATCATCCAGATAAGGATAACCAAGATACTAGTAAGAAATGATAAGTTTGAAAAATCCCCAAGCCAACTTCCAAGAAAAGAAAATCCAATGAACAGAAACCATAGGAACAAGCACCATCCACTGAAACGGTATCCACTCCAACAAAAACCAAAAATAAAAATGTCTTTTTTGATGAGGTTGTTGCCAAATGGAGGGATATGAAAAAGAATAACAACCAATGTGATACTATTTTTAGGATATATCCTATCGTGGCTAAGGCCATAAATATCCAAGAAGTTGAAAAGATAGAGCAGAAAGATAATGAAAAGAAGTTGTAAAAGAAAATTTCGGAAGATGAGATTATCAAAGCCTTGATAAGATACAATGAGAAGGCATCTAAACAATTTCAAGTACCCAAATCATTATTGAAAGAACCCATGATTCCTATGGCACTAGTGGAAATTGAGATTTAGGTACTAAATTAGGGAAAGAAGGAAATTTCAGTTCTGAAACTAATAGTTGTGGAAGATTAAATCCAGAAAGAAGAAGATGAATAAGAGGAGGAATGTGAATTTGGGATAAGAATGATTGATGGATATGAATATAAGGAGATAACTTCCAAAAAACTATCCATAAAATTTTCTCATGCTTCCTTTACTATGATAATTTCATAAGGACAATATTTTCAGAAAGATAATGTTTCCAAGATGAGGTCAATAGAATCCCTTCATATGATGAATGAAGTAATGATAGTATTTTTCAATGACTTGATGAAAAGGATGATAAATAATTTGATGACAAAAAATCTGATAATGTTTTTGTTAAAGGTATGGATAAAGAAGATGATGTAGATGATGAAAAAATATTCGAGGTTTCTGATGAAGAGCATGAGACTCAAAATATTGAGAATAAAATCTATAAGAATGTGAAAGTAAAGGACGTTTTTATTGATAATCTTAAGAAATATATTATTGGAAAAACCTATAAGGATGTTTTTGGAATATCTAAGGATAAATAAGATAAGAAAAATGATGTTGCCTCACCAAAAATAGAATCCATTACAGAATATTTCTGTTAATCAAGACATGATTTTGTAGTACAGTCTTTAAAGAATCTTGTGAACTATATCCCTTTATTTCCCAAAAATGATTCAAGATGACCACTGATTCAATAATTATTCAATCATAAGACATAATAACCAAAAATTATTGTGGAAAATTTCATCAAGCATTATGCCGAGTTCAAGAGTTCTCATATCATCTATGATGCTTATAGAAGGTCATGAAAAAAATAACAAAATAGTCGATGATAGTTATAGATGATATTAAATTTTTTTAGTATTTCACTGACATAGTTGAGGATGATTCTAATTAATATGTTGACAAGATAAAGAATCTCTCTTCATGTTTTTTTAGAGAAAATAATGTCAGAGCAAGATATCTTCCAAAAATATAAAAATACTTGAATGGGAAACTGAACTTAGTTTCTCTTAATCTAAAAAGGGAGAGATAAATCAGAAAAGTGTATGATGAAAAACACAAATTCCAAGAAAAAATGATCAAGTATCAAGGTGAAATAGTTAATTCCCATAAATATAGAATCAAGGATCTTGAAATGAAAAATTTTATCTAGGAATAGTTTCATAAGAATTTTCAAGATGATAAAAAAGAATTGAAGAAGTTGGAGTCCACATAGAAAAAGTTGATTCCAAAGGATAAAAGGACGGATGAATAATTTTTTCCACATCCGATATTTTTTTGTAATTTATTTTTTGACACATTTATTATCATAATGAAATTTTTTATCTTTATATTGTTTATCTCTGGATGATTCCTAGACATTTAGGTATAATTGTTTTCTCTCCATTCCTTCTTGAAAATCACAAAAGGGGAGAAAATAATGTTTAAAAAGAATATTAAGTTAACAAAATAGAATGACTATGTAAGGGAGATATTACTTAAAGAAAAAATTATTATTTAAGGGGGAGTTATTTCTCTATAAAATATAAGAATATGATCCTTAGGTATTTCATAACATAAGGCGGAGTTACTTGTATTCACCCTGAGCCATAAACAAAAAGGGAGATACATATTTCATTTTATGTTCAAAATTGAATACCTTATTACTTTATATTCCTTTAGGAAAAGTTGATTTGGGTTTCCAAAACAAGGTATATTGTTAATTAAATACGTTTTCATATGGATTTTTTGTACCATTATGTTTTTGAAATCACAAACACACTTTCTTAAGTAAAATTCTCTTTCTCTAAAAAAATTATTAATGAAAATTTTGTTTCTCGAATAATGGTTTAGACATTACCTATGTTTCCTAATTCCTTAACTAATATTTTAATATCTAAATCCAACCATCATTTCATTAATAAAAAAATGGATCCTTATCTATATCTCGGAGCCTTACTGTTAATGAGAATACAATTTCTCCAAAATTAAAAATATGATTTCTCTAGAATTGAGAATATGGTTACTCTAGAATTGAGAATATGATTTATCTAGAATTGAGAATCCAGTTTATAAAGAATTAAAAATCTGATTTTTTTAGAATTCAGAAAAAAGGTTTCCTAGAATTGTGAATCATGTTCTCTTAGAAATTATACAATGATTCACTTATTATTTAGACTTTGATTCTCCTAAAAATCTGACTCTGACTCTCTTAGAGATGAGAGCATAATTCTCTCAAAAATCAAACTCTAATTATATTAGACATCATACTTTGATTATCTAAGAATCAATACTCCGATTCTCTATGAAAATGGACTCTAATTTTTGTGAAAATAAGAATCAGATTATCATTTTTATTAAAATTCGACTGTTAATATTTTTAAACTCCGAAGGACACTATCTTAAGAATCTTATTACATTCTTTTTTATAGTTATCATATTACATTAATTTAGAGATTATATTTATCAGATCCCAAATCTGATAATGTATATTAAGTACGTTAATTTTTCCTATATTTAGTTATATAAAACGATGTCATTAAACCTTTTTCAAATTTGTCATTTCAGGATTTCCATGTGTATAGGTCCCTATGAAATTTTTGGGAACTTTTACCATTGGAGGAGGAATTAGATCATTGGAATTCATGCTTATAAACACTAGCCATTTTTATTCATTTAGAACATTCAAATTACAATATTGATGTGGAACTCCTAGACGTGTTGATACTCTTCGAGAGCTCTACTTGATCTACCTTGTGCGAATGCTGTGAACAAATTATTCAACTATGAGAAACTTGTTCAACCTGCCTAGTGTGAATTCGATTGTTGCTGTTATCAATCAAGGGTTTCTAGGGATAAGAATATAGAGTTTCTAATTACATACTTAATAGAGGGCTTGTGGGGATAACAAGATAGATACCAATATTTGTATCATGGTATTACCCTGGTGTGGAAAAAATAGACTTTCTTGAAAGTATAAATCAAGAGACCATTATCCAAGGTTGTTAGATACCTATATATTTGGGTTAAATGATTTTTTTTATTGTTACATGTTACACGTTATTTTGATTTCCACTACATTCAGTTACAAATAAAAAGTAAATGTTTTTACACTTTCTTATTCTTGAACAATCCTTTATTTAGATTCAATACGATTTATGGTAGAATCTTTACTTAAGTGAACCTATTTATGTTTCTTTATCCGATCCATATTTTTGGATCATAATCATGTTAGTTTCTTTAATAATAACTAAACAGGGTTTGGGAATTTATGTTGTTTGACTTTGTTAAAAAAAGATTTTTAAGGGTAAAAATTATTTTTTTTATCTACAATTCACACCTCTTATAATTGAGCAATATATATCTACTTTTTGATCCTACATGTGGCTATGTAATCCAATTTGAATAAGACTCATGACACCATAAATGAATATAAGTTGACAAATAACCTGAAATGGCTCTATATAGAACAAGTTGGGTGTGAATGGTATGAGGATTCAAAGGCTATATTTTAGTGTAACATGGTTGAAGAAAACACAATATTAAATAATTAATTCATTATGATTGGGTATGTCATTCATATAGAGATTCAAGGTTAACTAATTAACCTTGATCTGGGAATATATTACAATATTCATCACTATTATATATTTCCAAATAGATAATTGTGAATTATAAAATTAATAAATTATATAAAATTTTACATGCTCTAACAATTATTTTGAGGATAACTAAGCATAATATGGGATGTTTAGGATCAACATTAATTATGATATAACATGAGTATGGGGGTAAATATATTGGTCATGGATATTAAAAATGAGTCTACAGAGAGTCTACACTGCTACCTAAATTGGATAATAATAATATAGGGGAGTTATGTTGTTTTTATTTGGGATAAAATATATATTATAAGGGAAACATCAATGAATACGTGAATTTTGGAAGGAAAATATTAGAGAATCAACTTAATGAATTAATATTATAGAATTAGATTCTATAATTATAAAGTATATATCATATATATATTATAAAAACGTTTTAAATATTTAGGAGTTTAAAAGTGAACGAATAATGTAATATAGAATCTTTATGTTTGGTTTCTAAAGTAATTAAGAATAGAGTTTCGAGACTAAATAATTGGTTGCAAGGAACAAGTCAGATATGGATGAATTTTTAGAAGGATGTGTATTGGTTTGTTTAATTATTTCTATCTTTATAAGGGATTTTAAAACAACAACATTTAAATTAATGAGGTAATGTTTTATATACACAAGGATGATGATTAATCAAAATTATATAATATTTTTTGAGAGATGATAAGGATAAAATGTTTTTTCTAGGTTATTTTGTTCATCTAATAATATGAAGTAATAAGTTTCCACCACCATCTATAAAATATTAACCATTATATTTTTTTTAAAATTTTAAATAATATAAAATAAAACATATGAAAAAATATAAAGGATATTAATTATATATTTTTTATTAAATAGAAATAAGAGATATTTATATACCTAAAATATTTTATATATGATAACACAATAATATGATAAGGTTATAATAACTAAAATGCTAGTGAGAGTGCATTTTATATTAGAATAGTTCAAAATTAACAAGTCGAAGAATATATTAAATTAAAGTGGGTATCAAAAAAATTATGATATGGTTGTAAATAAATAATGTAAATGTTATATTTGATACCTTAAGAAAGGTAATTACACTTAAAATCAAAAAGGATTTTTGGATGTGTATGGTGGAAATGAAAAAATATAAAACTTATATTTTTTACCATAAAAAAATATTTATACATAATATACTAATATATTTTCAGATATTTTGGAAATGGTATGATGCATAACATTACATTTGTAATATGTTGACATCAAGGGAAATTATTAATAGGGGAGTTCCTATGATGATGATAATAAAGTTTCAAAAGTTCTATGTACAAAATATATATTATTTACATAATAAAATAAGATATTGCGAAGTTAAGGCATTTGAATATGTTCAAGGAGTTGAAAATTAGAAATATGAAGAAAAAAAAATCACCAGTTTACAAACATTCTTATTCAATAGTTATTTCATAGTAAATATATTTGTGTGAGTGTTTTACAGATGGTCACTTAGAGATGTGATATAAATTATATTTAAATTTAATAAGATAACATTACCCCATAAATAAAATAAAATGTAACATCATTTTTTTATTATATGTGATAAGATATAAATTAATAAATCTTTGTTTTCTTAAGTATTCTTAAAATAGTGTTAATAATATAGAATGTATCATATAAAAGGAAATATCAATTTCCAAAATCCTTTATGATTTTTGTTTATATATATGTATGTATATATATATATCATAAAATACAATGATAATTAACATATAAATGTATTAATTTGAGTTATTACTAATCAATGTTTGTGTAATAGTATTATAGGGTACGGAAATTGGATCAGGTTGTCTGAGTAGGATTCCATTATAGAGATATAAAATATTATCATGATGCACAAAAAATGAATAGTTTCCTTATCTATGTTGGTTGAAGCACTAAGTATACCATATGGATTAATATACACAATATCTTTAGTATATTAGGGATAAATTGATCAAATATAAGTCCAAACTACATGAAGTTAATGAAATACCTAAAATGAAAAAAAATCACTCTTTGATAACTTTATTATGAAAGCCATTGAAATTTAGCTACTAAAGGGTAATTGGGTATGTTTCTGATGATGAAGTAGGTATAATCTAATAAAATATGTGATTTTACTCTCATATGATGATTATTACATCCTAACACTTAAATAAAATTTAATTATAAATTGTATTTCTATACACTAATGAAACAAGTAAATTATATTTATGTTTTGATGAGGGACATGTGATGGATTGATATATTTGGTGAATGAAATGAGTTGTATTCATGGACTATTCCAGTCTATTCGCCTATGATAAAGAAAAATTTAGGAGAAGATATTGTATTGAAATGCACTGTGTCCTATGTTCACTAGATGTATTGAAAAAGGAAATATTTTAAGATGAATACTAGCATGAGATGAGGCAGCATGACACACAATTAGAGATAGATGTTATGGATGAGGATCACACCATATCCCTTTGAAGCTTCATTGGAGATGATGCTTTACTAAAGGACTCTCTCTGAATAAATTTATGGATCTAGTGATTCATTTTTTTTCCACACTATAAAGGTCCGAGGGTCTTATTTTTTGATTGAATAAATGAGGATTAAGTTCCACTAAAATAGTTACTCTAAAAGTGTTTTATAGTTTTATCCAAAGGGTTTTTAAATAAGGATCCTAAAAAGGATTTACATATGATTTAATCTAATATTATGTTAATGATATCCTTCCAAAAATATTTAGAAATACATCTAAATTAGTTTTGTAAGATATTCAACATGTTATTGTATATTATTAAATATAAGTTGAAAGTGATTTGAAAAGTATTTAGGCTTTCATGCAAGTGGGACACTAATGGTGATATGCCTTAAATTTTTCATGTTTTTATATATTATATATATATATAATATTTAAAGTATGGTATTAAAAAATAAATATTATAGTATTAATAATTATAAATCAATTACTTTCATGTTTGATGGGGTGTATCATTTTTGAATAATATACATTATATCATATGGAATTGTACGAGTCTAATTTATTCATCGGATTATATTTAGGATGAATGATGTGGAATAAAATCAAGGATATAATATATTTTCATATTGTTAATTCCATTAATATTACAATAAAAGTTATTGAGTGATCAATAATTTTATCACTATATCAATACATGATGACTATAAGAATTTAAGATGTTAATGTTCGATGAATCCATCCATTATGATATCATTAAATAAATAATAAGTATAGATATTGGATACATGAGATGTAACCAACTCCCTTACTCATATATTTATTCAATATAGGTGTAATTGAATAATGTAGATTACTAGATTGAGAAGTATCCCCATGGACTATATAAATAGAATGAACCCCTTAAGCATGGTTGGGAAATCTTTTCAATCATAATCATTACTGAATCCTGTAATGTATTGAAAATCTATTTATTTTCTGTGTTTAATACATAGATATTCAAATATCACAGGGATTATATAGTGATCACATCAAAATTTATGGTTAGTTAACAGAAACTCATGAATTCAACTCATAAGGATGGAGCCTTAGGTTTTATCTATTTTGATTTTCAAACAAACGTTATCAATAGAAAAATTAAATGGTGGAAGGTAAGTATGTACTTAAATTCTGCTATCAATTTTTTAGTTTAAAATGAATTTATTTTATTAGGGTTACTTATTTCTATGTGTTATCTAAATTAAATTTAGACTTAATATATACATATAGGTTCTTTAACTACGCTAATTCCTATCTTGAAGTGTTACTGCATGGTTTTTGTGCTATATAAGGAACATTTGTTACTTACAAACATATTCAAAAAACTTTTTTACTGGTGAATTTTTTTAAGAGAATACCAAGCATATTTCCCACACAATTTCCATAAAAAATAATCCTAATAGAACTCCAGAGGTATTTTTTTCCTTAATTTTCTCCTCTATGTTTATAAACAATTTTAAAAAGAGTAAACCCATTATTAAGAAAACATTAGAAAAGATAAAATCTAACCCATACCACTATCTAAAAAACAGGGAATTATGAAATGTATTAATGATTAAATAATCAAAAAATCTAGGCCTATATGAGTCTTTATTAGTATGTGAAACAAGAAATATATGAAAACTATACTTAGGGATACACATCATTGGCCTTTAAAACCACTAATCCAATCCTCTATCCATGAAAGAATGTACAAGTACAATCCATCTTTTTCTAAAATCAAAAAATATTTTCACCCCATTTATTAATATGAAAAAAAATTCTAGGCCAAATATTCTCAAAGAAACCCCCATAATTTTATGTAGAAAGTTTCCACTTTTTTTCAGAAAAAACAATGTCAGCTTCTCTAAAAAATTATTTACAGGGTTTAAAGATCTATGAAATTAATTTATGATGGAAATCAAAACATTACATAGAGACAAATTACTATGATGGAGTGGGGGTACCCTTTCCATCAAATCTAGTTTTTGGGAGTCTATTAGACTCTTTGGGATATTTGATATATTTAAAATCACCTTTTAGTAGTGCTATTTTCAGAATATTAGTAACTTGATCATATTTGAATCATACTCTAACTTTAATAACCCCTATTTAACCATCTACTTAATGAATTTGTATTGTATCTTGATGTTATATTTTCTTAAAGGATAAATTACGTATTTTTTAATAATGAAAAAAACTGAGTTTTTACACATCATATAAATTCGGTATTACACATCTACTCCAATGTCACTAAGTTTTTTCTTTCTCCATAAAACAAGTGTACATTATTTAGTGAATATAATTTATTCATCAACTACGATTCTAAATTAAATGAAATAAAAATTCTAAAAAGCCATAAAATTATAGAATATACAATATAGAAGTCACCTCCAAACATTTTCATCCTATATTTATCTAAACATACTAAATATTAATCACCAGAACCCAAAAAAATATTATTGTGAAATTATATTGTAAAACTACATGTAGTATATCAAATGTTTGACATCAAAAATTATTAGTTTTGTAGCTACCATTAAACTCTTCTTGTGATATATTTGGTAATAAGAAACATGCATTATGGATAAAACTATTTTATTGTTTGTGTTTATAAGAAATAACAACTCCAAATAACTAATCAATTTTCCCTAACATCTAATAATTTTTTAATATCGTCCATTGATTTTTTCTTCTGGGTACCCCTAATAGTTTTCATGTTCATTGAATCCCCCATTTCGAGCCACTTGATATGTTTAATGGTTTTTTTTGAAACAAAATTTAATTCATTCCATGTGCCACTTTAAGAAAATGAAAAACATTATCTCTCCAAAGAATTATATTTTAAATTTTCCACTCATATATTATAATCATGTTGTATTATATAATCCCTCAAAAAATAGAATCTACATAGATGAAAAAAAATATCCATAGATTATGTTCTATAAAAATTCTAAGGAAAAAATAAACTCATCCTATATTGAATTGAAACTTCCTTAAATATTTTTTATGTTGAGATTATAGATTCTTTGGGCATTGCTTCAATCCATAAAAATCCTTCTTCAACTGAATCATTTTGTTTTCATACTTATCAATAATTAATACATCTATTTTCTCTTTGTATACATATATTATAAGGAATACATTAAAAAATATTGATTTTATATCAATTTGATACACATTGAAACCCATTTCCACTATCATATAAAAAACAAAATTATTTTATCCAATGAATACATGGGCACAAAACGAAGAAAAACAGCCATGCTTTTGATATGGAATATCAATTTTAAAACAAGTAATTATTTTTTATATTATACTCTTCTAAATTTATTGTGCTTATTCTAGAACACCCAAATATTTTTCCCTATGTTCTTTACTTCTGTCTTCCAAAAAAATTCACATGATTAATTACCTTCAATTTGGTCAAGCTATTCATGAATATCCATGAAAAAATCAACATCCTGTGTAACATATTGAAAAATATTAGGCTCTACCTATTATATAATGTTTTTAATAATAATAATTTATCATATAAGTTTGAATTGGATCTTCATGGTCATTAAAATATTATCATAAATTATTTTATCACTACATTACAACCAATTTTTTCTATACCTATAGTATTTTCACCATCATCAATGTCTTATTTTGATAATTATATAACTAGTTTCACCCTCTGTAAATTTCAAATCAACAACACATTATTCCTAATAACCATCATTCTAATCTAACAAAATCATTCCTCATATTTGTAAATTAATCATTTTAAATATCATTTACTTCTCACCATTCTATAATTTTCCAAATAATGTTATTATTTAACTTATAATCATTTGTTTTGGACGAATATATAACTAATATAAATTTATATCTACATTACTTATAATTATGATTTTTTATCTATTGTGAATAAAACTATTACATCTGAATAATAAGAATTACTTAAAACTATGTATTTTTATTACCACAACACATAGTGGGTATTTTCATAATTTTGAAATAAAAAGGATTTATTATAGATATGAACTAATGTATGAAATAGTTCTTTAAAATATGACTCTGGTATATTGGTTTATGATTATTTCTGATATTTGTTATTGAAAATTCAGTTCATCTTCTAAAAAACTATCTTTTTTAAGGATTCCTCACCGCTAACCCTTCATTACTTATACTGTGATTCTCAAGTTAATATTCAATAATATTTTTAGGGAATTATATGACATTATCATGTTATTTTTTATCATTATTTTTTTTAAAAATCATATTTTTAACTATCCTCTAATAATTTTTAATGCATATAAATACACCATATTTTTTGGGAATGACCAGCAACCAAGATATCTCATTATAGGCTATAATAAACAATACATAATGTTTTTTATATCAAATAATTTTGGGGCATTGGGTCTAAAAACATCCCCATGTACTAGTTCAAGGGAAATTATTGATTTATCCATTGATTTTTATGTTATTAGTACAATGATTCTTTTTTATAATGTGTCAAATGTACGAGTGTGATCACATGGAAGATTATGGACACCTCATGGAAATCCAATTTTCATAAAACCCTCCATGGATTTTTGGGAAAAAATGTATAATAATTTTATACTAAATTTTATTATCTTCTCATAATGGCATCAGTAATATATCATACTTTTCAATATATTAAGGATTTACATTGGTTTTTATTACCTACAAAATGATTGATCTGTGTCTTCTTTTTATAATACACATCATCTTTTTTAAACATCACCACATGTTATGAGTCACATAATTGACTCACATATAGTATATTGTGAATTATATGTTGAAAGAATATGTTATCTAAGTGTGTTGGGTATCTTACAACATTCTTGGACTTCATCTAGTTGATGATTTTTGGACCCTAGTCATTTCCAAACTAAATTATTCTATTTCATTAATATTATATCCAGTTGATAAAATCTATATTTTAAATCATATTAGAAGTGAAACATCTATTAATAATCACTGTGATGACTCTATCTATAGAATTTTTGAACCTTGTACACAAAAACTATCAATTATATGTAAAGAGGGACACACCCCCACACACAACATACCTCTAACCATCTTCAGGTTTCCATCCTACTCCAAACCTTCCCGATCAACAACCTGCACCTAGACTATAGCCCAACTACATGATCTCTGACCTCCCTATAGAGATGCACCAACTACCAACTACTAAACCCACTACCAGTTATATCTATCTCTACCTCAGTATTTATCTCTCTCTCTACCTTGACCTATTCATGTAATGACCTAAACATTCATTAACGAAAATTACTCATGATCTCATTAAATGTCTTATTATGGTTATTTAAAATGGGAACATCATTGGTTTTATGTTTCCAGATTTTAAAATACTATTATGAATTGTGACCATTGCTAATATAGCCATTGAATAGTGATCACATGATTAGTATAAATATAGGTCTTTAAAAAATCCAATTTACTCATATAAAGGAAGTGATGGCCTCATCATTTAGACTTTCCCCATACGAAGCCAATTTTTCAGAGCTCATAAAGGATGTAGTGTAATTGGGCTTATCTCTTGACCAATCTCAATCTGAGCTTGAATACTTTAATATTGAGAGGATCCAACTATGGGAGAAGTGGATGTTAATATAGATTACCACCCGGGCGATGTTATACGAGCCACCCCAAGAGTCTTTCACCATTGCACGCCTTACCCTTCGGTCTTCTACGAGTGTTATAAGGGGTTATGTAACAATACCCTAGTACTATGACTATGTACATTATTTTTGTTTAAATAATTTGCATTCATTTATTATTGTTACTTTGAAAATAGTTTTTAAATCACAAATAATTTTTTTAGTTTATTTTCAAGTAAGAAATATATTTTGAGGAATTAATGGATTTTTTAAATAAATAATATTTTAATAAAAAATAATAATTATTATTATATTGATTTTTTTAAATAAAAATTATAAGGCCCCAGCCTTAAACCTTACTTAAAATTGAATTAAATGAATAATTCACATTGAGGATCTTTTTAGGTTTAGAGTTTTAGAGAATTAGGACATAACTATTACATCTCAACAGATTACAAAGTAGTCTCTTCTACTAAAATTCCATAAAATAAAAAATTCTTAAAAAGATACATGTCTAGTTTCATGTTTTAGGTAGCATGACTTTCCCTTGATCCTATCCTTGACCCTATTCCATGCTAAGTCCTGTGAAAAACATTTCAAAAACTTGGGATGAGCATAAAAACTCAGTAAGGGATACACAAAGAATAAAAACCGTTAGTTTATCAAAACAAATATTAAACCATGTATACTTTATCAAGGTAATACTTTTCACCTTTATGAAGTAGTAAAAACTCTTCACAGAATAAAATATCATTACATACCTTTTTGTAACCAAAGTATTACCATAAAACCCATATAAAGAACACATAACATATATAAAGGTAACATGGGACATAAACATACTTAAGTGGAATAACCATACGATCGACTTCCACACATATCACTTAATGGAATAGCCATACGGCCAATTTCCATACATACTTAATGGAATAGCCATACGGCCGACTTCTATACCCAATGCATTGGAGGTTATAACGTAACCACCCATCCTGGTATTCACGGCACCACCCGTCATAATGTACAAGTACCATTATTACATATAAAATATTGAAAATATAAACATTTCAATAGCAACATTTCATTTTCAATCACAATAAGTAATTCCCAGATATTGAATTAATCAATCCATTTTCAAAAACCATTTAAAATAGATTTTTGAATCAAAGTGTCCCATACCACTTTGAAGCTTTTAATGGAATTATAATTTTAAAACATTAATGTCCATATAAATAAATACTGAAAACTATTTTGAAAACATGGATGTTAAATATAATGATTTCGAATAATAAATCTTTAAAACATTTAAAATGATATTTTTTTTAACGAGTTTTTAACAAACTGAGAGACCCTTGAATACAAATAATTGCAGAATAACATTTAATCCGAACTTTATAATATCATGAGAATAAAGGGATTCATGATATAATATGTCAAAGGACAGTATACACACCATATAAGAGTGAATTGGTGCATAACAACAATGAAGTCTCAATAGAAATGTCAAATGTGATGAAATCCCTTATAAAGAAGGTATCCTTAAATTAAGGACAAATAAATCGCAAAAATATGTGTGACAAATATAAATACACCCAATATAAGTGGATATTATGTGTAAAATAATAAAAGTTCATTCACACTTATTCAATGGATTACATATTCAATGACTACATTTTGAACCCAAAGAAATCGAAATTGGGTTAAAAAGTTCCCTTGACAGCCTAACGGCATCACATCAAAATGAGTTCATGAGAGATAAAAAAAAGTGTATCTCATCACTTGGACATATAATTTACATCAATAAGGATATATGAGAACATATCCCAACATAACAATATGTAAATTAAAAGACCCAACAAAAGAAGTCTTTTAAAAAAGAGGAGGGTGAAAGGTTCCCTTACCGACTTGGGTATCTTTCAAAACATACACCCCATGAAAGAAAGAAAATAGATCATTGATGTAAATACTCATAAATGAAAGTATATTACACAAAGAGTAGAATAATGGACAGTACATACACCACACAATGGAATTTGTGGCAAATGTTGCATAAATCTCACGGGAATAAAAGTGAGATGAAAAATCCCTTACGAAAACTCGGCAGCCTAACAGCAGCACATAAAACTTCCGAATATGGATTGATGAGATCAAATAGGGTATCTCATCAAATTACAATAAAATTTACAGCAAGAGTAATATAAAATAACATCCCCCAACACTACAAATAGGAGCTTAAAAGAAGTGACATAAAGGAGAGTACTTAAAAAGAAAGAGAGAGGTTAGATCTCTTACGAAAGTTCGGCAGCCTAACGGCGCCACTCAAAACATCCAAAATGGATTTATGAGAGAGAATAGGGTCTCTCATCACATGAAAATAAAAATTACAGTAAGTGTAATATAAATGATCATCCCAATAACAAGAAATATGAGCTTTAAAAAGGAATGACATAAAAGTGTGTACATAAAAAGAAAGAGAGGAGTAGGATCCCTTACCTCGGGACCGACGTGACTCGATCGTTCTTTAATCTCCTGAATAATAAACGTGAGTTAATTTATACTTACTTAAGAACCTTTTTAAAGTTCATTATTCCTTTTATATCACTTATTACCATGTTATAAACATTATTTAATCATTTATGTTAATCATGTTTGTTTTGTTGATATTTGGTTCTTAAGTCGAAAGTGGACTTCTTACAATTACATGTTGTTCGTGTGGCCAAATGTTTATTATATACATAATTTTATTCATGATTTAGATATCATATATGTCATATATATCCAGTATATGCATGCATTTATAAAATTACATAATCATTTAGAGGTAAGAAATGAAATGCACCGTTCATGGAGACGGTAAGTCGTACGTACGCATGAACGCTACTTTCATTTCTATTTCGTATTTTATAGAATGGAATAATAATGATATAAAGGTATATTATAATTCCAGTATAATATCATATATAATAACATTAAATCCATCCTTTATACGTCCCACGTATGGCATTAACGAATCACATCACTTTGAGGGGGCGGTAGTCCGCACTTCCTAAAATGAAGATATCGTGTATACCCATAATGGAATCCATAAAGCTAAGACACAAATGAAAAATAAGGAAGAATAAGTAAAACATAAACATATTATATATCATATATATAAATAGTGACATCATAATGGACACCTTTGAAGGTGTTAAATGAGTATTGAACAATCATCGTTTCGGGAGACAGAATTTCGCCATCCACGGAAACCGTATGTTCGTTAACCATTTGATGTAGTTGTGTGAGAGTGTAGCTCGAATAAATCTTATAACAACATCCTAGTATATTGATGATACTGGTGTTGTTACAAAATAAGTAAATATAAAGAGTTTATGGGGTTGGAGAAGCAAAATAAAACAAATGAACATGAGAGAATGAATTACCTTTAAAAGTGTAACTCCTTTTGATTTGAGCCTAAAGGATTCCTTTGAAAAGATTCTGCCCAAAGGGAATCCTCTAGGATGTGGATAGGGATGTGGAGAGAGTAAATGGGTAGGGTTTGGACGAGACAAAGGCTTGAGAAGTGTGTGAAATGAGGTAGAGGTGGGGGCCTTTTATAAGAGGAGAGGAGGGGCACTTTTGGAAAGTAAGAAATATTACTTTATTTGAAAATGTGTTTCGGATTTAAAAGGTCCCAAATTGATATAATTCGTGGATAAGGTGATAAGGGTTCGAAATCCACTCATCCAATTGGTTTTTTACATGTGTAGTTCATAGAGTTTACATTATCTTTCCATTTTATTTAAATCGTCAAATAATGATGTCATCGCTGCATCATTATTATGTCATAAATAATTTAATTTATTTAATGTATAAAAATTATAGAACAAATACTATGATGTAGGAAATATTTTTATCTTTCCAATGACTATTTATAATAAAATATCGGATCTTTATAACCCCATGTAAAATTTTTGTTCGTAAAACATATTATGTTTGTGTCATTTTTACTTTTACATTAATTAAAAAGTTATTTATGTCATTTCCCAACCAAAGTGTCTCCATGGGGTCCCCAAGTTGACCCATTGATTTTATTTCTCGTCCATGACACAACCAATAAATTTGGGACATGTTTATAGGTCATTTCATATTATTAAAGCATTATTTATACCTTAAACTACCCTAATTACCATTAATCGCGATTAAAAACTTATTAAGTTACTATTCACCAAAAAATTATTTTTATCCCATTGAACCACATTTTACTTCTTAATGACAACCATGTATGTCGGATTTTTGAAATTAAAAACACAATGATGGAAAAATTTCATTTAAACCGAAAATCAGTCTTTATAAGTACCACTTAGTGGTTTCACTATTCATCAAAAATTGATGTTTTTCAGAAAATTACCAAAAATTCACCCTAAGCTATATTTGATATTACGAATTCAAAAATGAAGTCTATTTTACAAAATTCAAAACATATAAGTCACATTAATTAATTTAATAATTAATTCCCGCTGTCAGAGCAAATAGCGTGTTTTTATGAAACAATAAGTATCAAAAGATTGATACTAGTTTAAGTGCGATTTCAAAGTGAAATTAATTCGAACGATCACTATTGGATTTAATGGTAAAAATATATTCTAATTTCACATTAAAACCAATTCAAAAGTTAATCTAATCATATAAATAAATTATATTAAAAAGAGGTTTTGAATTAAAATACAACATTTTACACTATTCATTAAAAAAATGAACTTTATCGGAAAAATACCAAAAATTTACACAAAGTAAAATTTGATGTCCCAATTCTAAAGAAGAGTTTTATTTGGTCCAAAAGAATGTATAAGAGTGATCAAAACTATATTTAATGATAGTTCGCCATCAAAAGGCGATAAGTGAACCTTTAGTGAAAACTAGGGCATATACGCCTAAAATTGAATTCTTTCTGTTTTTTAAGACTTTATCTTTTATTGGATAAATGTAAAAACAATTAAAAACATATATAATCATATTTTAGTTATTTATTTCCATTCCCGCCAATACAATGGCTACATGTTAACTACCATTTAAAATAATATTATTTTATTATTAGAGTGCAACATAAGATTCCCAAGAAACTCGTTGTTGCGTGTTGGGTACGCCATCGAGCATAGCATCCCCTTTAAAGTAATATGAATATTTGATTCACAAATATGGATAAATATAAAGATGAAATATTCGTTATTTACCTGGGGTGTTACATCCTTCCCCCCTTTTGGTAATTGCGTCCTCACAATTTTAAAATTGGGCTTGGAAACATCCTTGAATGTCCCACATCGGAACAAGGATCGGTAAAACAATCACTTTAAAATAAAGAAAGATAAGTACAAAGGTCACCCGAGTTAACCCATACTAGGATTCCAAGTATGAAAATATGGACATGGAGGAAAAAACAAAGGGTCATGTTCTGATGGAGAGTGATAGAAAACATGTTTAGGAGATGGTTAACCACGAGAAAATCACAAACTTGTGATGGGTTAAACGGTATTCGATTCCCCAGTAGGAAAAGTTAATAGACAACATTTTTGTTTTAAGTTACTTTTTATTGAGGAATTTATTCATAAGGAAACATAATCACTTATCATATTGACTCTCAACATTTATTAGATTCCTTACACAAACTCATATTTTCTACAAAAGGCGAGTATTTAGGAAGACTTGTTCAATTTAAGAGTACTATAATCAACTTCTAGAGAATCACCTAATCCACAAAAGAGAACTATATACTTCCCATATCTTTAGACCTTAACCATAACCAAAACCAAAAAGGTTAGTACAAGGTCAGATAATCCAGAAAAGGATAACCCTTTATAAAAAGAAAATCTATTCTTAATCTCCAAAAGTTTTCCAACAAAATCCAAAGTTCAACGAGGACCATCTGATAAACAAATTTGTCCATAAAAATTCCTCAAAGTAAACCAATCTATGATTGAAACCCAATAATTTTACGGATTTAGTCACATCGTCTTCCAAGTTAAATCGTAACATTTATCTCCAAACAACATCAGTTGCTCCTAAAGTCCCGTATTGATAAGTAATTAACCTAATCACATATCCTCCATGATAGGTTAATCATTTTCATAAATAACCCAAAATAATATTACTCTTAATTAATAAAATCATATAACCAGAAAGAATCAGTAAAACTAACCACGGACTTCACGTAGTCCAGTGGTAGGCGATAAATACCAGTCGCACTTTGGTTGTGGGTTCGATTCCCGCAGCTTTGTCCGACGCGACGGGATGTCACACAGTCTACGTGTTGTCCTTTTTCCAAAACTATATAATTCTTAAAACATTCCCCAAAATGATATAAAATCATCAAGAATAATCAAAACATATTTTAACCTCAAGTTTATCTCATTCCTTTTATTTTCCATCATATCATAGAGTAACCCATAATTACCTAAAAATTAAGTATCATATAAACCCTAATGGTTACCTTAATAATTATTACCTGAATTTCCACATCGGGTTGGACATCTCGTACCTGATGCATTAGAGAACTCACCAAGGTTGAAGTGGTTGATCATGACTCCTTGATATTTGGTTTAGAACAACCATGAGTTTCCTCATTGAATCCTCCATTTTATCTAGTATCTTAATCAGAGAACCACTACAGTTTCCTTCAAACCTGTTGTCTCTTTGGTGCCTGCTAGATCCATCCATTCACTAAAAATAGAAATGTCAGTGTGAGTATATCAACAAAACCATCATGTACTAATGAGGAAGGTAAACACTAAGATACACTTACTCAATAACTTTATCTAAAACTAGGACTCTTTCTGAAATCCTAACCATTATGGTAATGTCACTTATGCTTAAAGAATACCCTAACCTCTAAAGTTATCTAAACCGACCTTTGATACCAACTATAAGGCCCCAGCCTTAAACCTTACTTAAAATTGAATTAAATGAATAATTCACATTGAGGATCTTTTCAGGATTAGAGTTTTAGAGAATTAGGACATAACTATTACATCTCAACAGATTACAAAGTAGTCTCTTCTACTAAATTTCCATAAAATAAAAAATTCTTAAAAAGATACATGTCTAGTTTCATGTTTTAGGTAGCATGACTTTCCCTTGATCCCATCATTGACCCTATTCCATGCTATGTCCTGTGAAAAACATTTCAAAAACTTGGGATGAGAATAAAAACTCAGTAAGGGATACACAAAGAATAAAAATCGTTAGTTTATCAAAACAAATATTAAACCATGTATACTTTATCAAGGTAATACTTTTCACCTTTATGAAGTAGTAAAAACTCTTCATAGAATAAAATATCATTACTTACCTTTTTGTAACCAAAGTATTACCATAAAACCCATATAAAGAACACATAACATATATAAAGGTAACTTGGGACATAAACATACTTAAGTGGAATAACCATACAGTCGACTTCCACACATATCACTTAATGGAATAGCCATACGGCCAATTTCCATACATACTTAATGGAATAGCCATACGGCCGACTTCCATACCCAATGCATTGGAGGTTATAATGTAACCACCCGTCCTGGTATTCACGGCACCACCCGTCATAATGTCCAAGTACAATTATTACATATAAAATATTGAAAATATAAACATTTCAATAACAACATTTCATTTTCAATCACAATAAGTAATTCCCAGATATTGAATTAATCAATCCATTTTCAAAAACCATTTAAAATAGATTTTTGAATCAATGTGTCCCATACCACTTTGAAGATTTTAATGGAATTATAATTTTAAAACATTAATGTCAATAAAAATAAATAATGAAAACCATTTTGAAAACATGGACGTTAAATATAATGATTTAGAATAATAAATCTTTAAAACATTTAAAACGATATTTTTGTTATAGAGTTTTTAACAAACTGAGAGACCCTTGAATACAAATAATTGCAGAATAACATTTAATCCGAACTTTATAATATCATGAGAATAAATGGATTCATGATATAATATGTCAAAGGACATTATACACACCATATAATAGTGAATTGGTGCATAACAACAATGAAGTCTCAATAGAAATGTCAAATGTGATGAAATCCCTTATAAAGAAGGTATCCTTAAATTAAGGAAAAATAAATCGCAAAAATATGTGTGACAAATATAAATACACCCAATATAAGTGGATATTAAGTGTAAAATAATAAAAGGTCATTCACACATATTCAATGGATGACATATTCAATGACTACATGTTGAACCCAAAGAAATCGAAATTGGGTTAAAAAGTTCCCTTGACAGCCTAACGGCATCACATCAAAACGAGTTGATGAGAGATAAAAAAAAGTGTATCTCATCACTTTGACATAAAATTTACATCAATAATGATATATGAGAACATATACCAACATAAAAATATGTAAATTAAAAGACCCAACAAAAGAAGTCTTTTAAAAAGAGGAGGGTGAAAGGTTCCCTTACCGACTTGGGTATCTTTCAAAACATACACCCCAAGAAAGAAATACAATAGATCATTGATTTAAATACTCATAAATGAAAGTATATTACACAAAGAGTAGAATAATGGATAGTACATACACCAGACAATGGAATTTGTGGCAAATGTAGCATAAATCTCACGGGAATAAAAGTGAGATGAAAAATCCCTTACAAAAACTCGGCAGCCTAACGGCACCACATAAAACTTCCGAATATGGATTGATGAGATAAAATAGGGTATCTCATCACATTACAATAAAATTTATAGCAAGAGGAATATAAATGAACATCCCCCAACATTACAAATAGGAGCTTAAAAGAAGTGACATAAAGGAGAGTACTTAAAAAGAAAGAGAGAGGTTAGATCTCTTACGAAAGTTCGGCAGCCTAACGGCGCCACTCAAAACATCCAAAATGGATTTATGAGAGAGAATAGGGTCTCTCATCACATGAAAATAAAAATTACAGTATGTGTAATATAAAAGATCATCCCAATAACAAGAAAGATGAGCTTTAAAAAGGAATGACATAAAAGTGTGTACATAAAAAGAAAGAGAGGAGTAGGATCCCTTACCTCGGGTCGGATTTGACTCGATCGTTCTTTAATATCATGAATAATAAACTTGAGTTAATTTATACTTCCTTAAGAACCTTTTTAAAGTTCATTATTCCTTTTATATCACTTATTACCATGTTATAAACATTATTTAATCATTTAAGTTAATCATGTTTGTTTTGTCGATATTTGGTTCTTAAGTCGAAAGTGGACTTCTTACAATTACATGTTGTTCGTTTGGCCAAATGTTTATTATATACAGAATTGTATTCATGATTTAGATATCATATATTTCATATATATCCAGTATATTCACGCATTTATAAAATTACATAATCATTTAGAGGTAAGAAATGAAATGCACCGTTCATGGAGACAGTAAGCCATACGTACGCATGAACGCTACTTTCATTTCTATTTCGTATTTTATAGAATGGAATAGTAATTATATATAGGTATATTATAATTCCAGTATAATATCATATATAATATAATTAAATCCATCTTTTATACATCCCACGTATGGCATTAACGAATCACATCACTTTGAGGGGGCGGTAGTCCGCACTTCCTAAAATGAAGATATCGCGTATACCCATAATGGAAGCCATAAAGGTAAGACAGAAATGAAAAATAAGGAAGCATAAGTAAAACATAAACATATTATATATCATATATAAAAATAGTGACATCATAATGTCCACCTTTGAAGGTGTTAAATGAGTATTGAACAATCATCGTTTCGGGAGGCAGAATTTCTCCATCCACAGAAACCGTATGTTCTTTAACCATTTGATGTAGTTATGTGAGATTTTAGCTCGAATAAATCTTATAAAAACATCCTAGTATATTGAAGATACTGGTTTTGTTACAATAGAAGTAAATATAAAGAGTTTAGGGGGTTGGAGAAGCAAAATAAAACAAATGAACATGAGAGAATGAATTACCTTTAAAAGTGTAACTCCTTTTGATTTGAGCCTAAAGGATTCCTTTGAAAGGATTCTGACCAAAGGGAATCCTCTAGGATGAGGATAGGGATGTGGAGAGAGTAAATGAGCAGGGGTTGGCCGATCCAAAGGCTTGAGAAGTGTGTGAAATTAGGTAGAGGTGGGGGCCTTTTATAAGAGGAGAGGAGGGGCACTTTTGGAAAGTAAGAAATATTACTTTATTTGAAAATGTGTTTCGGTTTTAAAAGGTCCCACATTGATATAATTCGTGGATAAGGTGATAAGGGTTCGAAATACACTCATCCAATTGGTTTTGGACATGTGCAGTTTATAGATTTTACATTATCTTTCCATTTTATTTAAATCATCAAATAATGATGTCATCACTGCATCATTATTATGTCATAAATAATTTAATTTATTTAATGTCTAAAAATTATAAAAAAAATACTATGATGTAGGAAATATATTTAGCTTTCCAATGACTATTTATAGTAAAAAATATGATCTTTGTAACCCCATGTAAAAATTGTTTTCGTAAAACATATTATGTTTGTGTCATTTTTACTTTTACATTAAATAAAAAGTTATTTATGTCATTTCCCAACCAAAGTGTCTCCATGGGGTCCCCAAGTTGACCCATGGCTTTTCGTGGTCGGACATGACACAACCAATAAAGTTGGGACATGTGTCGAGGTCATTTCATATTATTAAAGCATTATTTATACCTTAAACTACCCTAATTGCCACTAATCGCGATTAAGAACTTAATAAGTTACTATTCACCAAAAAATTATTTTTATCCCATTGAACCACATTTTACTTTTTAATGACAACCATGTATGTCGGATTTTTGAAATTCAAAACACAATGATGGAAAAATTTCATTTAAATGGATAATCAGTCTTTATTAGTACCACTTAGTGGTTTCACTATTCATCAAAAATTGAAGTTTTTCAGAAAATTACCAAAAATTCACCCTAAGCTATATTTGATATTACGAATTCAAAAATGAAGTCTATTTTACAAAATTCAAAACATATAAGTCACATTAATTAATTTAATAATTAATTCCCGCTGTCAGAGCAAATAGCGTGTTTTTATGAAACAATAAGTATCAAAAGATTGATACTAGTTTAAGTCCGATTTCAAAGTGAAATTAATTCCAACGATCACTATTGGATTTAATGGTAAAAATATATTCTAATTTCACATTAAAACCAATTCAAAAGATAATCTAATCATATAAATAAATTATATTAAAAATAGGTTTTGAATTAAAATACAACATTTTACACTATTCATTAAAAAAATGAACTTTATCAGAAAAATACCAAAAATTTGCACAAAGTAAAATTTGATGTCCCGATTCTAAAGAAGAGTTTTATTTGGTGCAAAAGAATGTATAAGAGTGATCAAAACTATATTTAATGGCAGTTCGCCATCAAAAGGCGATAAGTGAACCTTTAGTGAGAACTAGGGCATATACGCCTAAAATTGAATTCTTTCTGTATTTTAAGCCTTTATCTTTTATTGGATAAATGTAAAAACATTTAAAACATATATAATCATATTTTATTTATTTATGTCCATTCCCGCCAATACAACGGCTACATGTTAACTACCATTAAAAATAATATTATTTTATTATTAGAGTGCAACGTAAGATTCCCAAGAAACTCGTTGTTGCGTGTTGGGTACGCCATCGAGCATAGCATCCCCTTTAAAGTAATATTAATATTTGATTCACAAATATGGATAAATATAAAGATGACATATTCTTTATTTACCTGGGGTGTTACATAAATGATCGCATAATTTTATGAATGCAATTTTAATTTTTATTAAATTTTGAAAACAATTTTTGTTAAAACCCATAAATTTTATGTAAATGTTATTTTTTATTTTAAAAGTAAAAAATTTACTTATTTATAAAAATTATTTAGATAAAATAAATACTATTTTTGGAATCAAGACATTGAAATTATTCAATAGTGAATTTTTTATAATTTTGTGAGACAGTCGATGTTTTGGGTAAAAAATTAAATATCATTTAAATATATAATGTGTTTTATGACATCATAATGACCCAATTGTGAATTAATAAAATACTATAAACATTATGTTTGGAAAATATATGTTTTATCATTTAAATAATGACATTTTAGATATTTTTTTATTTATTTTACAAAGCTTTTGTGGACCCTCCAAGACTTATATAACATTTTATATTTTTTAATTGTTTTACTTGAGAGTGTGACCCACCTACATATAAGAAACCCTATAATTTTAAGAATTTAGTACATTGGCCTTATAAAATATTGTTTTCAACTCCCATTTGGAAAAATACCTGGGAAAAAATCACAGTCTGGGTTGTGGTATTGATTAGTTTAATGTGAGGGTTCCCAAACCTAAATAATAAATAATTCCTTCTCCTTTCCTATATAAATGCACCCAAGAACCCACTTTCTCTTCAATAAAAGCCTTTTATGTTCATAAAAACACTTCCCTTCTCTCTCTATAATCCTTCCAAGGTGCCCCAAGCTCCCACGAAGCCCTTCTCAAGCCTCTCTCAAGCCTTTGGAAGCACACTTCCATGTAAGGGTTTTTATTCCTTTCTCATTTTGTCCAATATTCTTTAAACTGTTATTCACTTTTAATTTCAGTTATAATTGTTGGGGAATTGTTTCAAACATTCCCCATAATTTCCTCTTTATGTTTGAATTATTGGATACCCATTTATCTCTCATTAAATTCCTTCCATGTACACCTGTTACTATGCTGAAATTGTGAGTGGAATTTCTCTCTCCTCATTTACATTAAAGAAATTCTTTTATGTCATGAATCAAAATTTCATTACATTTGTCAGTACATGTATCTATATGAACCACTTACTTTCCATGTCATGTATGTCTGATGAGACACCCCTTTCTCTCTCATCAACCATTTTTATGAGTTCTTATGTCACGCTGTTATGCTGCTGAAATTACACCGCACTTTTCCAAGCCAAAGTCATTGTGTAGTGAATAGCATGCCCATTTCTCTATAGAGGGTATTCACCTTTATATAAATTTACATATTTTTAAAATTATGTAATTTATATATTACACATTTTTTATCGTGGATTAAATTATTATGTTTAATGATTCAATGTTTTATGATCCATGTGGCCCACTTATGCATGAAATGAAATGTTTATGAAGGGTGCGCCCTGATAGCACTTAAATGCCTTGGGTAAAGTATAGTATCATGATACTTCATGTGTAATTGGTTTTTACTCATTCTAATTAAATTGAAATTAGGGTTTACTCGTGCTTCATGTGTAATGAGGGTTTACTCATGCTCCATGTGCAATGAGCCTTGGCTCATGCTAATTCTATGTAAAGTGTTGTTTCAAAATTTCCACGTTATGATTATCTTGCATTATCATGCCTTTATGTTTATGCATCTCTTATAATCTATTGATATTCCAATTTCCTAACATGTATTGTATTATTGATGTTATTCCGGGATTAATCTATTACTGGGATTTATAGCTTATCCTTTTTTATGCATGTCCTCAGGTTATCCCAGGCAATGTCATGTTCGACAGAATGTAGTGGTCATGCAAAGGAATTATTCAATAAAGATGTTGTTTTTTATGTTTTAAGTTGTTATGTAATGATACTAATCCCCAAATACACTAGACCTCTCGATCTTCTATGTTTTATCAAATGATGTTTATGTAATAAACTATGTTTAATTGTGTAATAAAAGATCAGGGTTGTCATAGTTGGTATCAGAGGATAGGTCTAGTTATTTTTGGGATTAGGATTAGAAAACCCTAATAAAACTTTAGGGACAAGCCTAAGTATAATAAAAACATCCCTTTGTTTTTGTGAGTATTGAGTAAGTGGTTATCAAAAAAATACATCCCTGTCTGGATACGAGCAGGTAGAGGCGGCTCTGGCACAGATGTATCCTAGGTGTAAAAACCGAAAACCCCACTTTCAGCTAGACTTGAACGGGAGATAGTGCATGACAATGGGCCTTGATGCACTCTTGATTACGACACTCACATGGGATATTCTTTGGTAAATTCACAAGATTATTATGAACCATTATTAAGAGATTATAAAAATTCCCAAGGAATATATATTATATAGTAGATCATGGATAAAATAGACTGAAGCCAATAGATTCATATGTTAATGAAATAAAAGTTAGTTGTAAGTCATCAGTTTTGTCCTTGTATTACCCTTTATGTGTTACCCCTAAAATTCCTTTTATTCAAGCCAATGGCTGGTAATATGAGGGATCAGGCTAACAACTGATGTTAAGATCAATGTGATGAATGTACTAATGAGATGCCAAATCCAATAGGAGCGGGAATCACAAACTTTATCACGCCTCTCTATCAGATAACTCATGATTTGAATAGAATCATGGGTAAAGATGAATTTTCATCCCCCCCTAATAAGGAACATGTCTATATTGAGAGCTCCATGAGACAAATGCCTCCTACTTTTAATGGATCATCTGATCCCTCAATCGCCGAAAAATTGATCAAATCCATTGAAAATATCTTCTATATCCTTCAATTTTCTGAACAAGAGAAGGTTCTCATGGATGCTTATCATATGGAGGGTGAATCTTATCAATGGTGAATTTTGATCAAAAATACAAAGCCTGAGGAGCATATCGAGGTGTTGGAATGGATGGATTTAGAGAAGATTTTTTTTGATAAATATTTTCCACCCACCCTCAGACTTAAGAAGGAAAGGGAATTACTTGCCCTCAAGCAAAAAAGAAAAAGAATCTGTTGTATCAAATGAATTAAAATTCCTAGGGATTGTACGATACGCTTTTGTCTTTGTCTTTCCCTCGAATGTAAGGTTGACTGCTTCTTTGGTGGGTTGAAACCTAACCTTTGGAAAGCACTGGTGATCCGTGACTTTGGAAACTATGATAAAATTGTATGATGTTCCCTAAAGGTCTAAATGGAGATTGGAGAATCTCAGGGGTATCATGGGGATAATAAGAATTAGGTGGAATTCAATTCTGATGGACTGATATATAAATCCAATGGTTCTAAGAAGATTCATCACACCACTTTCCAAAAATGTGGAAAGAAGCACCCCGGAAATTGCCTAAAGTGGAAGAGGAAATTCTTTAGGTGTGGAAGAGAATGGCACTTGGCTATTAACTATCGGTAAGAAAGACCTGTGGCTGTGATAGAGTAGATGAATTCTTCATTCGAACTTCAATTAATGGTTCATTTCTACAACTGCAAAGAACCAGGGCATCTTGAAAATTAGTGCCCTAAGCCAACAGAGGCAACCAACAACCTCCAAGGCCGCAAGGGAGAGATTTTTCTATCACTTCTGCTGAAATGAACCCCGACAATGAAGTGGTGATAGGTATGCTTGTAATTCATTCATGAATAGTGAACATAATTTCTGATTCAGGTTCTACAGATTATTTTATATCTCGAATGTTTAGTAGAACAATCCCAACACCACCACAAATCATGGAAGTGAAGAGGACGATGAGTACGACAGATGGTTCAATCACTGCATCTCAGGAATATAACTCCTCCCCTATCATATTATGTGATTTAAACTTCCCAGCGAACCTCTTCATACTCCCTATTGAGTAATTTTATTCAATTATTGTCTTGTATTTCCTTTACTTGTATACATCCAACATAAATTTCTGTGGGAGGTAAATAACTCTCCATGTGGAGAATCGGCCCCTGAATAAGTACAAGTGAAAGAAGGATGATGAACCTGCATTAGATCCATAATCGTATGTGTGGATATTACTGCCCTATGATCACATGTATCTAGCTCATATGACTGAGTCTGAGTAGGAAGCCATCCACGAAGATGTGCCTATTTTGAGGGAATTTGTTGAAGTGTTTCCCGAGGAATTTCCTCATCTTCCTCCTAGAAGGGATGATGAATTCTCAATTTATATTTTACCTGGGGAATTTACATTATCCAGTACTCCCTAGAGAATTCCTATTGTGGAACTTTTGGACCTGAAGAAATAACTACAGGAGAATATGGATAAAGGGTTTATACTCCCAAGTGTGTTATCATTGGGAGCACCAGTCCTCTTCGTCAAGAAGAATGATGGGTCAATGCACCTTTGCATTGATTATATTGAGCTTATAAAAATCAGAATTAAGAATAAGTATCCTCTCCCAAGAATCGATTACTTGTTCAATCAGGTGTGTGGAGCACAATACATCTCCTAGGTAGATTTGTGGTTGGGATATTATCAAGTAAGGGTGAAGAAGGAATATATCCCCTAGGCTGATTTTTGTACAAGAAATGAAAACTATGTATTCATAGTAATTCCTTTAGGACTCAGTAATGCTCTAGAAATATTCTTGGACTTGATGAATAATGTATTTAGGGATTACCTCAACAAATTTATAATTGTTTTCATAGATTATATTCTGATACACTCCGAAACCAAGGAGGATCATGAGCAACATCTATGAACATTACTTGGGACCTTGTGGAATGAGAATGTCTATGAGAAGTACAAAAATTGAGAGTTCTAGTTGAAGGTTGTCTCATTCTTGGGCCATATCAACACAATAATTGGGATATTTGTGGATCCCTCAAAAATAGATGCAACTGAGGGATGGTCGAGGCTATCATTGGTAACAAATATCCGTAGGTTCTTGGGGTTAGATGGATATTATCGATGATTTGTGAGAAATTTCACATGATTATATTACCCTATTATTAAGCTAAATCGGAAGGGAGTAATGTTTTCATGGAGAGATGAATGAGAAGAAAACTTCAAGGAGTTAAAAAGGAGGCTTATCATTGTGCATGTGATCACATTACCCACACACGAATATCTTTTTGTGGTATTCAATGATTCTTCAAAGAAGGTCATAGGCTTTGTTTTGATGAAAAATAACAATGTAATTGCCTATGTATCAAGGAAATTGAATGTACATGATCATAATTATCCAACACATGATTTGGTGTTGGTTGTGGTGATCTTATATTTGAAAATTTGGAGGCATTATCTCTTTGGGTAAATGTGTGAAATATTTACGAACCACAAAAGCCTCAAGTATATATTCACACAGAAAGAGTTGAACATGCACCAACAAATATGGTTAGAGCTGATCAAAGACTATGACTGCTCAATCCATTACCACCTGGAAAGAGAACAAGGTGGAGGATGCCCTAAGTAGAAAGGACCCATCAATTATACCATTAATGAGAATTGAAAAGGAACCCATCTTCGTAGAATTGATGAATATGGACATAGGAATCATAAAGAAGGGAACATAATCAATCCTTTCACAAATTATTTCTCAACCATCACTTTTGGAAAGGTAAAAGGATTCTCTAAAGGATGATGTGGGAAATTAGGAAAATGTGGAAGCTATCGGAAAAGGGAAATCCTCATAGAATAATGTTATCTGAGAAGGAACTGTGAGATTTGGGAAAAGAATATGTGTTCCATCAAGTCCAGAGCTGAAGAAGGAACTTTTGGATGATGCACGTAGTTAAAATTTTTCTATTCCCCCAGGAAACCCAAAGATGTGTCGAGATCTTCGAGAGCATTATTGGTGAAATTATATGAAGAAGGTCTCTGAATATACATCAAAGTGTCTGGTGTGTAAGAAATTGAAGGCAAAGATGCAGAAGTCTAAGGGGATGATGCACTCATTGCCTATAACAGAATAAAAATGGGAGACCATCACCATGGACTTTGTCACCAGACTTCCGAAGACATCCAAAGCAACAATTCAATCTGGGTTGTTTTGGATCATATTACAAAGGTTGCAAACTTCATTTCTATTTAGGAGGATTTCTCATTGGATCAACTGAAATCGACATATATCAGGGAAGTATTAAGGCTGCATGGAGTACCACAATCTATTATGTCTGATCGAGATCCAAGATTCACCTCTATGTTTTGGAAGAGTCTTCAACATGCTCTTAATACTGAACTGAACTTCTGTATAGCCTATCATCCACAAACGGATGGCCAATCCGAGTGGACTATCCAAACACTTCAGAAAATGTTGATAGCTTTCTCAATAGACACTAAACGTGGATGAGATCAACATCTTCCTTTGGTTGAATTCTATTATAATAACAGTTTCCACTCGAGCATCCAAATGTCACCATATGAAGCCCTTTATGGGAAAATGTGTAGAACACTGGCGTGTTGGGATGAGGTTAGTGAGAATAAGCTGCTTGGACCAGAAATGGTTGAAGAAGTTGTGGAGAACGTGAAAACCATTCAGCAGCATATCAAGGCATCCCAGAGTCCACTGATGAGTTGTATAGATAACCATCGATGATACCTTGAGTTTAAAGTTAGAGACATGGTATTTCTTCACATATCTCCATGTAAGAAGGTCATGAGGTTTGGAAATAAAGAGAATTTATGTCCTAGGTACATTTTCCCCTTTGAGATTCATGATCTTTTTGGGGTTGTGGCCTATCAACTAGAAATTCAACCTACCATGGCCAAAGTACATGATTTATTTTATGTATTCCTATTAAATAAGTACATACTATACCCTTCACATGTACTCTCTTGCGAGGTAGTATAGCTAGAGGATGATCTTTCTTACGAGGAGCAACCAGTGAAGATCTTAGATCGTAGAGAAAAAGTTCTAAAAAATAATTCAATTCCCCTCATCAAGGTGTTGTGGAGAACCCACAAGTTTGAAGAAGCGACATGGAAATTAAAGGAAGTGATGAAGCAAATTAAACCACATTTGTTTTATAATGGGAAAATAAAATTTCAAGGATTAAATTTCTTAAGGGGGAAATATTGTAACAGCCCAAAATTTCATTAATCAAAATTCCTCTTAATCTAATTAAATGTATTATTAAGGTTATATAAAATGAGAACATCATTAATTTCATGTTTCAGGATTTTAAAATACCGTGATGAATTGTGATTGTGGCAAACATATCCTTTGAACAGTGATCACAGGATTAATATAAATATAAGGGTTTAACAAATCCTATTTACTCAGACAAAGGAAGAGATGACCTCATCGAGTAGAATTCCCCCATACGAATCCCATTTTTCAGAGATCAAAAAGAATGTGGCGTCACTGGGATTCACTCTTTACCAAGCCCATGCTGAGCTTGAACATGTTAAGATTCAGTGGAATCGAGTATGGGAGAAGGGGAAGTTAATAGAGATTACTACCAGAGTGATGTTATCCAAGCCACCCCAAGATTCTGTCACCATCGCACACCATACCCTTCGGTCTTATGCTAGTGTTATAAGTGGTTATGTGACAATACCCTATCACTATTAATATGAAAATTATTTTTGTATAAAGAATGTGCATTCATTTACTTATGTTACTTTGAAAATAGTTTTTAATGTAAAACTAGTATATTTATTTAATGTTCAACAACGAAATATATTTTTATGAATTAAGGGATTTTTGAATTAAATAATATATTATTAAAATATTATTATTATTATTAAATTAATTTCTATTAAATTTAAATGATCATATAATTTCAGGAATGAAATTGTAATTTTTAAAATGGTTCGAAAACTGTTTTTGTCAAAACCCATTAATTTTCGATAAATGTCGGTTTTTATTTTAAAAGTAATAATTTACATATTTATAAATTATTTATATAAAATAAATATTATTTTTGGAATCAGGATGTCGAAATTATCCAATAGTGAATTTTTCATAATTTTCTGAGAGAGACGAATTTTTTAGAAAACATTTAAATACCGTTTAAATATATAATGTCTTTTATGACATCATAATTACCCAATAGTGAAGTAATAAAATAATATAAACATTATGTTAGGACAATATTTTATTTACCATTAATATAATGTGATTTTAGATTTGTTTTATTTATATTACAATGCTTTTGTGGACCCTTCAAGACTTGTAAAACATTTTGTCTTTTTAAATTTTTTTCCTTCAAAGTGTGACTCACCTCCACATAAGCAACCCTATTATTTAAATAATTTAGACCATTGTCCTTATAAATTATTTTTTTCCACTCCCATTTGGAAAACACCATGGGAAAAAATATGGGATGGTTTGTGGTATTGATTAATTTAATGCGAGGTGTCCCAAACCTAAATAATAAAGTATTCCCTCTCTTTTCCTATATTAACCCACCCAATCTCCAACTTCCTCTTCACTCAAAGAATTTGGAGGTCAACCAACCCCCTCCCTCATATCTATAGAATCCTCTAAAGTCTCCCCAAGATCCTAATAAGTCTCTCTAAATCCTCTCTCAAGCCTTTGGAAGCACACTTCTAAGTAAGGGTTTTTCATCCTTTCCCATTGTTTCCAATATTCTTTAAATTATTTTGCCACATTAATTTTAGTTATAAATGCTGGGGTATAGTTTATAAACTCCTCCATTCTTCCCCTTTTATGTTTGAATTATGTGATAACCCTTTATTTCTCATTATATTCCTCCCATGTACACCCGTTACTATGTTGAAATTCTGAAAGAAATTTCCCTCTCATCATTTACATTCAATAAATTCTTTTGTATCATGAATCTAAATTCCATTGAATTTGTTGGGAAAAGTATATATATGACTCTCGTGCTTTCCATGTCATGTAAATATGATGAATAAATCCTTTTTCTATCGTCATCCATTTTTATGAGTTCTTATGTCACGCTGTTATGCTGTCGAAATTGCACTGTGTTTTCCAAGCCAATGTCATTGTGTAGTGAATATCATGCCCATTTCTCTATCAAGGATATTCACCTTTATGAAAATTTAATTAATTTTTAAAGATTTTCATGTATGTATTACACATTCATTTATCATGGAATAAATTATTATGTTTAATGATTCAGTTTTTTACGATCCATTTGACAGTTATGCATGAAATGAAATGTTTAAGAAGGGTGTGCCTTAATAGCGCTCCAATTCATTGGGTAAAGTATAGTATCATGATACTTCATGTGGAATGGGTGTTTACTCATGCTAATTCAAGTGAAATGAGGGTTTACTCATTCTTAATGTGCAATGATGGTTTACTCATGCTTCATGTTCAACGAGCCTTGGATCATGGCAATTCAATGTTAAGTGTTGTTTCCACATTTCCACATTATGATTATCATTCTTTATCATGCCTTTATGTTTATTATTCTCTTGTGAACTATTGATATGATTATTGAATAACATGTATTTTATCCATCATGTTATTCCACGATTAATCACATACTGGTCTTTATAGCTCACCCTTTTTATGCATGTCCTCAGCTTATCCAATGCAATGCTAAGTACGAGGGAATGCAGTGTTCATGTAAAGGAAGTTTTCAATAAAGATATTGTTTTCTATGTTTTAAGTTATTATGTATTGATATTAAACCGCAAAGACACTAGAACACTAAATCTTCTATGTTTTATCAATTGAATTTTATGTTATACACTATGTTTAATTGTATAATAAAAGATCAGGGTTGTCAAAATTAATGTAGTAAAATCAATGATACCAAATCTTGATATAACTCTTGATCCTAGTCTAGATCCCAGAGTTTTATCATGACCCTAGATCCAAGATATCTGAGAAGGCTTCTAATTTAACCTCTCTTGATCCCTTGTCTGACCACATGATCCTCAATCATTTGGATCCATCATACATTGAGTCTGAAAATCTCATGGATTCATGCAACAGAAGCACACCATCGATGAACCACATCATGGTGGCCTACCTGAATTTCTAGGCTAGCTCCCCTACTTGTATTCCTCATGTTATCGCTTCTGTATACCTATAGGATTGCCACTAATCTCACCATACACCACCACCCATCTCAATACGATTTCCACCATGTTTACCATATATATTAGTGCTTGATTTATAGAATCTAAAAAAGTGGTTATTCTAAATAAGTTTACCTTCACCATGATGGAATGTAAAAATCCATCCTCAAATATTCTCAAATGATCCATGTTTCATATTACCATAGTAGTTGTAAAATTGGATAATTATATGAAATTAACTGTATAATCCATGATAGACGTGTCTCTATTTTGGTGCTTCCTAAACATGAGAACTTGATCCACCCTAAACATATCTGGGAAGAAGTGTTCAAACAAACTAGCCATGAAATTTATTAAATCCAGTCACTCATGTCCACCAACCAAAACTTGTACATTACTCAAACACATTTTCTATCCGTTGAGAATGTATGTAATAAGCTTCACCCTCCAACCTGGGGATTTATTACGATGATAAAAAATAATCTTCACCAATTTTATCCAGTTCTCATAAACCTACGATCTAACCTCACCCTCAAATAATTGTGGGTGCTGAGATAGAAACTCACATGAATTTTTTCTCCATGGATGTCTTAGTTCCCTGAGATACCATGTTGATAATATAAATGACAGAAACTAAGCTCTCACATTGACGTTCATCTAACTATTTCAAAAAATATGTCATCTATTATAGAGACCCTACCTATACCAGAGCACATAACTATTTCTCATGATCAACTTGAACCTCATGGGTGTCATCAAGACCATAGGGGTCTCGTCTTATGCATTCTCTGGAAGCACTATATCCCCTCCTTCCTCACACTCCTCTGAATGATACCAAGGTTGAATCACGCTATAAAAACATGGTCAAAGATACATAAAAATATATATAGTAGATAAGAAAATTTATATCATAAAATTCATGTATCTAGACTTAAATCCATTACCACACCCATGTCACTTATAATCCAGCCTCAATACCCCATACCTACCTATATCATGTTTAGGTACCACCTATAATACGGTCTCTTGGACATCTTACAACACATTTCTGATTCATGAATCATATATCATCTATCATAATGGACCATTTTCTTTCCAAACATGAGTCAGAAATCACATATAAGCAGTCACCAATCTCAGGTAGCTATTTAGAATGTCACAAAAAAGATTATATGGGAAATTGTTTTCTAGATTTATTTTTGATACATTAATCAACTCAACCACCTCCTATTAATTTAAAATTCAATTATATAAATTCTATATACACTTAAAATCACTTACTGATCTCATAAGGAACTTCATACATGAGTTGGATGAGTAAACCACAATCAAAAGATCTAAACTAGAAAACACAATTTAGCTTTCTGTTGACACTTTAAATAACCAAACACCTCTTAGGTCATTAGAGGTTACCAATGATAATCATTTATAGGTACATAGGTATATCATGTTTACCTATGTTCCTACCATGATGAATAAAACCCCCTCCCCATACTAAGCCAAGAGTCAAACCACATAATCCAAAAAACATCAATACCATTTGCACCACTTGAGTGGATATCAATAAAATGTAAAAGCATAAAGCATAACATCAATTTCTCGCCCACAGAAACATGGTCTGTCACTTGTGAATGGGGATACAAGCACCCAAACACAACATCTTTTCCCACTTCTAACTATATCCTCTTATTTTGTATACTATATCCCAAATAATAAAAAATAAAGGAAACGAAACTTCATTGTATCATTTGTATCACCCTGATCAAGAATCCACTTAAAATGGAATTCTTGCCCAGTTTAATATAGGCCTTGGCAGTGCCACCCCATATACCAAAGGCATAAAACTAGTAGTGAGGGTCTAGTAAAGTGATAATGGGGAGACTATACCCACATATGATAATAAAAATTATAGTCCATATATATATAAGACAATGGAATAAGGACCACAATAGAAGTAGAAAAATATAAACTCTATAGAAGCATAACGAATCAAAATAGTAAAAATAAACCAGATAGAACAATACCATTTGAATATAAATACATGTAATACAAGATATAATATCACGGTTTCTTATGGATGACCTTATAAGTACAAATATATATATATATATATAACCCAAATGAAGTAAAACAAGATGTAGAGGAACTAACAGGTCCACAACCATCCATCCAATAAAAAATGGTACATCATGGCCACTAAGGTTCAACTCCCAAGCCTGATACCTTATCTGATATCAAAACAAAAAGTCTATATGTGTCTTGAGGCGCCATGTAATATGTGAGTATGAACTCAGTAGGACAGTACCTATGTGTGTCTGTCTTACATCTATAATTGTATAGTGTGTGAAAAATATAATTTATTGGAAATTACCATATGTTTAATAATTAACCCACTCCACTTATTCTCAATATCCAAAAGTGATTGTTTACTTATTTCAACCAATTTTGAAATATTTTTCATCATGTTCCATAAAAATATATTTTTTTTCATAAAATAAATTTCGTTGAACATATATTTTTAGTGTTGGGGAACTATTGATTAATACTCAAGTGTCCCCTAAATAATATGACACAAGGTGAACCCACATGTTACACCTATAAACATGTCACCTAATACCTCGTCCCCTCTTATACCACTTGTATCTTGTATCAGGAAAGTACCAACGTCCTATCAACATGCCCATTCAAAACATCCCAAGTTTTATTGTCCCCCATTCCAATATTTACTATTGGATCATAAGAACAATGTCCCAAGGAACAATAATATCCATCCTCCAATGCATAATAATGCATTGTCAGCTCAATAGCTAGATGTCCCAAGGCATGGAAACAACCATACACTGATAATCCTAAAACATTGTCCTGATGTATATGAAGATCCTCATCCCCCAACTGATTGTCTCAAAACCATATCTTGATGGTCCTTAATCATAAACTATGGATTTATATGATGGGAACCTACTCCATAAACAATGTTCCAAAAAATACCCTACGAAAAAATATCCATGGAGGCCTCCACTAACAACGAGTGGTCAAAACCACTTCAATTGAGTCTTATCTAAGTGAACATGACTCTAATGGTGTGTTGGAAAATAATGGTCATTGAAAACCCCCAAAAATACCTAATACACATCATCTGACACCTTGTTCCCCTAAGATCATGTTGCTAAGTCCTAATGGTCAACCTTATCCCAAGTTAGTGGGTCATTCTATCATTCTGATGATCTCATCACCTCAATCCCGACGAACCATGTCGCCTCAACCTAGTGATCAACATCACACCATGTATCTCATTCCAAGCCCTACATAACGAACCACATCACCTCAGAACTGGTGATCAATATCAACTCAAAGCCTTGGGACATTCCAATCACATTCCAAAAGAACCAATGTAATCATATAACATTAAATTAATATAATATAAAAAAACATTCCATCCTATATAATTTGTCGGAATCCCCTTACGCATCGTAGACCATTTATTATGAAGCATGATCATGCCCATCAACACCTCATAACATAAATTAAACACTTAAATTAAAAGCATTGATTTATTTAGGGTATCACCCAGTCAACCCAACATGAGAATTTTATTATGCACCCAAAACACTAATAAAATTAATTAGGAAGGTAGGTACAACCAGCATTATAATCAAAGGTTCTCTCTCACTGAATATCATTCCCTAATTTGATCCATATCAGAAGAAAATTGAGTTTCAAACAAACTCCCAAAAAATAGGTCAAAATAGATCACATTGATTTAGAATTTTGTATGGTGAGATACACAAGGAATATAAGCAAGAGGAAGAAAGGAATTATATAATGGAATCTGTAGCCCCCAAAAAATCATAAATTAGAGCTTGAATGAGCAAGGAGGATCAAATCCTTGGAAGAGTGAAATGGGATAACTTCATACCTAGAGGCACTACTACAAAAAAGATTTAAACACCGGTGACCTTTATCATTGCTAGAAAAAATAACTAATAATTGTTCCCTTTACTAGTAGTAAAACAAGAACTAAAAAAGGTTACCTTTTATTAGTGGGGTTTTAGTGCTAATAAACAATACCCTTTTTCAGCTTCTTTCATTAAAACATAAAAAGGGTAACCTAAATCAATGCTTTATTTTTAGCATTGTTAAACGGATCCATTATCACAACATTTTTTTCACAGATAAAGTTCACGAATAAAATGAAATAATGAAATAATAAAAATAATAAAAATGAATTTATTAAAAAAAATATTAAAAAATTTATCAATTGAATAATTATTGATAAAAATGAATAAATTAAATATACTATATATATATTATGAATTCTAATAAATAGTATTTTTTAAATATATAAATATAAATTAAATTTAATAATTAAATAATTAATAATTAAACACAAGTAAATTAAGAAAAATATTGAACATTTTAATAATTAAATAATTTTGATAATATTAATAAATTTTTTATATTAAATATATATTTATATATATATGAACTTTTATATAAATATATGATTTATATATTACAAAATATTCATTCATTACATTAAATAAGTCATATATTAATGAATAACGGTTTATAATTTAAAATTTATATGAATTAAAAATATTGACTAATTCCATCAAGTAATGCATATAATTGAATGTCATTTAATTTTTTAATTTAACATATATATAAATTTTATGTTATATTGATTTAACATAGATTCATAATAAATTATTTTTTATATACATTGCACGCACCAAAAAAATTATGTAATTAATGAAATCTTATATAGAAACAATTACAAATAATATTAATGTAATTTATTCCAATTTTAGTATTAGTTTCTAAATTTTATTTTAACATGGCAAATTTATTATATCATGCCTTCAATCCGTAAATTTTATTTATTTATTTTAATTTTCTTTCAAATATTTAATAATTCATTTTTAAATTTTTTTATGTTTTTTTTTGAATTTAATCGTTTTCTATTACATATCTATCTATATATATTTACTATGTAAAGTTATTTTCAAAATTTATTAAATATATATATCCATATTTTTAATAATTTATATTTAATTAATCAAACTCTTCCTTTTTTCAATATTTTTAAATTATACTCATTTTTAATTACTAAATTTTACTCATTTTTGACATGAATGCACTAATGATTAAATAATAATTAATAATGTAAGAAATATTTTTTAAAATTAATATATATAAATAAATATATTATTAAATGTATATTTACTATATTTATATTATTATACATTTATAATTATAAATAAATATATTTTGTTAAAAAACTATTTTAAATGAATATATTTACTATATATATATATAATTATATATAATAATATAAATATATAAATAATATTTTGTATAAATTATTTATATAATTATAAATTTATAATTATATATGCAATCAATTATAAAATTATATTAAATATATTTAAATAATGAATATATTTACTATTTTTATATTTTTATATATTTATTAAATATATTTATATTTATGTAAATATATATACCAATAAATTTATTTATAATTATAATTATATATCTTTTCTTAGTGGTAATTAATTTATCTTTGATAAAAGGGATCATTATCAGGGCTTTTTGAGAAACGTTGATAAAACTGTCCTAATATATTTAAAGAATCCTAACCTTTGGAAAATAGGTTGTATATCTGAAGCTTTCCATGGAATCCACCTATAATAGGTGCTCCTCCTCATTGAATCCAAATGTGTATCAAGGATAAAATCAAGGCTCAAACAATTCCAATTCCCGAATCTAGGGCCTGAACAATTCATGGTTCAAACAAATCCAAGGCTCGAAAAAATAATAGGATTGGAAATATCTTTAATTTATATCACATTATTCAAAGCTTCAATCCATGGTATGTTATTTTCTCCCTCTCCTCACTCATAGATTTCTATTTTGGTGATATGTTTTGCCTTTTTTTTTGTTTATTGGATTTTCCTATTTATTATCCATCACTTAATTCCATTCTATAATGAACTTATAATTGGTGGGTTCTATGATTTTTTCTTTTTATTGCCTATTTAAGGAATTTTCATTCTACCTTGTAGTGTATTAAGAATTCTACACCGCGATTTTAACCTTTCAGTGTTTTAAGTTTAGTTGTTTTGGAATTCCTTTAATTGGAATAATTAACATAAAGTGTTTGTTAAAATGATAAATATAGTATTTATTTAATAAATCAAAATAGATTTCATGTAAGAATTTCTTGATGTTTTGGTGTCGTTTTTTGGGTTTTTTCTATTTTGAAGCATCAATGCTATCACATTGAGATTTATATATTATATTAAGTGTCTTGAATTTTATCTCTTTGTTTTTTTGTATATCCTATATAAACATCCATAAATATATATATATTCATTTTGAAATCTAAATATATGTGTATATATGAACACATTATTTCCATTATACATATAATTCTGTAGTCATATGAAATATAGATAGGATTCATTCAATATATAAGACAATAATTTTTTTATTGTTTCAAAAATACATTCCAAGAAAGTCTATTAATGTTAATTTTTAAAATTATTACTTTGAGGCTTGTTTGGAACATTTTAAATTTACATTGATTGTCACTTTATTATTTTCAATAATATTTAAAGGAATAATTTTTTCATTGAAAATTAATAGTAGTATCAATTGTTATGGAATTATTGGTACAATGAAATGGTGTTAATAAATATATATAACCATATATGGAAGCTTTATATATTAGTTATTATGAGGTAAGTTTTTTTCTTTTAATTATAAATATTGTATTGATGGGTGTTGAAAGGATGTTTGAATAATCATGTATGGGTTATACTGATTATCGAATGATATGTTTTTTGAAAAGGTGACCATACATCCCATTACTATCAAAATATGTATTATATGAATCTCATTGATTGATGAGAGATATTTAAAATATAGTCTTGATTAGATTTTAGGGTCACTACTTATATCCATGTTCATAAGATATTCTAAAAACGTAGGCTATTTGTGGGTCTCTAGTAGTTTATAAACATAGAAAACTCATCATCATTGTGATTTACATGCATATTTTTTTGGACTTAAAACACATTAAATATCGATCCATTATAATGTGACCAATTTTTTATAATTATTATTTGGATGTATTGATATATTTATCTTTATGACTAATTTCTCATTTTATTATTATATATTAATCTTTAGGAGTATAGTTATAAAGAGGCTTATTTATGAACCATAGAAAATTTAGAGAGTCTTTATGTTTCATTATTCAATAAAATATTTGTTATTTAGGTGACAATATTTATTAAGAGATGTTATTGACATTAATGATATTTGATATACCATTAAAATTAAATGTAATAATTTCTAATGTCATTACATCACTTGTTTACAAAATATAGAATAGAGGTTATCAATTACTATATATGTTGGAATAGTTATTTGAATATATTTTTAGGTATTCATCATTTTAGGTCTATATATATTGGTTCCGCCCCTAATAATCAATGATTACCATCAATGTGTATAAAATCAATATTTATGTATTAAAACTTTTTATCAATGCATTTTTATATATTATAGTTTATGAAATGAGAGTTTATTATTCTTTTTATCATATTTTTTTTTCTTATTACTTCTTAATTTCTTATATAATATTTTTATTTTATTTTGATATTTATGAAAGAATTGAGTGAACATTGTAACAGAGTTAGGACTAGTCAGAGATAGAGGATTAAATGTATTATAAGTTTTATTCCTCTTATAAATATATAATTCATAAAGGCCCCAAGGATGCATGTATCATAACTTATCCCATACGAGAGACATTGAATCATAGAAAACAATGTGTATTCCCCATAAATATCACATTGAATAGACCGGATGATAATAAATAGCCCTAATGGGGTAATTATTCCAAATGTGTGGAATTTTCCATTTTAGATAACTAATGGAGGAAAACCTTCATCCTATTAGATTCATCTCCTTAAAATTTGTTATTAAAAAATTTTAAGACTCATACCCCATATCATTAATGTTTCTAGAACTACTGTGATCAGTAGTCATCCCATGGATGAATACTCATTAGATTATTTCATGAAACATAGGTTCATATCCACAAGATATAGAGGATGAGACTAGTACAAAAAAATTCAATAACAATTTTTTTGTAGTTGAAGATGATGAGGACGAAATTTATCAATAACATCAACCTTTGGATTATTTCAAAGGATAAAACCAACCATAATGGAGTTATTATTTTCAAAAATTAAACTACCCATTTTCTCTAAAGCATACTAAAATTCTTTAAAGAAATTAAATGTTGGGATTCCCTTATTAGAATTATCTATAACTTTCACCTTTGATAAAGAATAGCATATGTGTATTAATTTATTTTTTGTAAAAAATGAATATTTTATGAACATATAGGATAAATATGAATTGAAAATGGATGAACTCTAAAATTTTGACAACTGATTTTGTACATAGAGTTAAAGTGTTCACTATGTTTGAAATAAATCATGCATACGAACCTTATCAAATCCTTTGTATGTGTTTATATTTTTATTCAAGAAAAATTAGTCCATTAGAGTAGTAAGAACATATTATTTTTCAAGGAATAGATCAGATCTATAAATTTTGGAATAATCATGGGGAAAAAATAAATTGTCACATCAATTTGGATGATACTATTGTTTATGGATCATTTCATATGAATACTAGTGTAAATGGAGATGGAGATCTCATATAAAAAATGAAAATGGCATTTGAAGATGAAATTCCTGATTTTCAAAAGTTATTTGAGAAGTTAAATGGTTTTTCTAAGATACCATTGTATATCAGCTGTAAAAAACACACAACATTGTCTGGTATATAGAATTTATATAATTTGAGCACTGAAAGTTGATGGAGTGACACAAGATTTATAGAACCACTTGGTCTCTCAAATGATACACTACTAGAAGAAAATGAACTAACATGTAGAACGTATAAATCTAAACTAGTTCCACATCCAATAGTTAAATTATTTAAAAAATACATTTTTTCAAATGATTTAAAAAATTTTCTCAAGTACCATGAATCGCTCATTAAATTCTGAAAGTGTGGTGTGGATCAATATAGGAAAAATGAGTCAAGTTCATAGAAATTTGAATGATAATTTCCTTGTAATCCAAGACATAGATGACTATATAGATTTTATGAAACATTGTGATAATTAACATGGAATTTTGATACAATAATTAATCATGGGAAACTAATTCATCTATTATATTCTTCTTAGTAGAAGAAATTTTAGAAAGAGTATCCTAAATTTGGAAACAAGATGATAAAATCTCATCTTGCATTATTTATAGATGGAATAAATCCAATCAGTGTACAACGTAGTACTCACAATACACGACCCTTAATTTTGGTAAATTATAACATTCCAAAATTGATATTTATAAAGAAAAAATACATTATGTTTTCTATGATTATATATATATCAATAAAAACTAGTAATGATATTGATTTTTATTTTGATCTATTGATAAAAAATATGAAATTAATGTGGGATACATGTGATACAATTTACGATTCACAAAGAAGTGATTAATACACATTGAGGTCCATGATGTATGAGATGATAAATGGGTTTCCAACTTATCAAAATTTATCAGGATATAACATTAATGTAATGTTAGGGTGATACATTTTTTATGGATCAAAACACTCAATTTAGTTGAAACATTCCTCAATGATTGTGTTTTTAGTAAATAATTTTTTTGTCCTTGATGAAATAAAAGTCGATCTGAGATGAAAACATTAAATGGGAATATAGAACAAGGCAAAAAACCATCTCCACTAACACTTGATCATCTATTCGTCGAATTAAAATATATTTCCATAGTTTTTGGTAATCCATTTTTGAATAAACTCATGAAATCGGGATGGAAAAAGATAGAAATTTTTATTGTGTTACCATATAGGAATTGTTTGTATGTTAGAAACTTAATTGATGTCATTCATGTAGAAAATTAAAATTTGATATTTTTATTTTCATGTTACTAAATTTTCTTGTAAAAATAAAAGATTGAATCAAGCATATGTTGGACATTATTGACATGGGGATAAGGAAAGAGTTGTAACTAGTAAAGTATGAAGATATAATTTTCTTCCTATAAAAGCTCACACTCTATCCGAACATGAAAAATTATAATTGATTATATTACATAATAGTGTAAAAGTTCTAGAGGGTTATTCATAAAATATAAAAAATGTCAAGTAAATTACTAATTTGAAGTTATAGGGACTAAACTCACACAAATTTCAGGTTTTGATGTAATATTTTATGCATGTTTCTTTCTGTTGAATCCTATATATGAATGTGCTATATATATTAACCAAACTCAACTTATTTTTTAATTCCATGTGCTGCAATGTTATAGACCCAACGAAGATAACAATCATGAATACAGATATTTTAATAATATTATGTGAATTAGAGATGTTCATCCCACCATTATTATTTGATATAATTGTACACCTAATGGTTCAATTCATTAGAGAGGTTCAACTATATGTTCCAATACATTACAGTTAGATGCACCCCATTGAATAGTATTTTAATATTTTCAATGGTTATGTAAAGAATATATGTCGTCTTGAATTTTTTATTGTATAATGACATATTATTGAATAGTCTATTGATGTCGATAATGATTACCTATCAGATGTTCAATGAATCTGTCTCCAAAAGTATTGTAACAGAGGACACCATATGGGAAAATGTATTTCATAATGTGATGTTGTTACAATTACCTTGAAGAGAAAATGAAAGTACACCATTACATTTTATATAATTGTGAAGATGTTGATCCATACATTGAAACCCAAAAATAAATTAATAGAAATTTTAATCCATCAAGGAATGAAAGATTGATATAAAATACACATAATCAATATTTCATAGGTTGTTTACAAGATCAAATTTATTCGAATTTATATGAATATATAAATTAAATTACCAATAAAATTCAATGGATACCCCTAGGACTGAATGTAAATGTGATATCTTATAAAAGTTTTATAATAAATAGTTATAGGTTCTATACAAAAAACCATGATGACTACAGTGTGATGAATAACCGTGGTGTAATTATTGTGGTTGAAGTGATACACATATCTAGTTCCAAGGATATAAATCCAATTTATGAAAATATTTCATATTTTGGCTTTTATCAAACAGATATATGAGTAGGATTATACAACATTTCATGTGTTGATTTTCTATTGAAAATGATTTGAGAATAGAAGTGTAGTGAAATTTAATTAAATGGGGTTCATGAAGGGTAATTTCAATTGAATGGGGAAAATATTAGTAATTTATAATGTAATCACAATTAGTGCTAGTATGTTATGTCTCATATCTAGAAAATAGTAATTGGTTTATTTTCTTGCTTTAAAATAAAACTAATTTCATATCAGATGAAAATTTAATTGAGGATGGCCCATAAAATTAAGATCACAATAAACTCATGTATGTCCTAATGTAAGAAATTTATTTTACATTAGAGGGGGACACAAATAGAGGATTTAAATTCTGTATAAAGGGTCCAAATCACTAAAACATTTAAAAAAATAATGAGTTCTCAATTAGAAGGTAAAATGGTTTGTTAATAAACTACGTTTTCCCTCATAATATTATCTATTCCATAAAGCTTTAATATAATCTAAATTAAATTTTTGATTACTAATATAGAGATTTCATTCCTCACATGATGATGTTTCTAATCTATTGATGAATATACTATAATAGAGGAATACTTTTAGAAATATGTAAAGGTAATGTTAAAATATAAATTTTTTATTTTTCAAAAAAATATATATAATTATGTATTAATTTAATTTTCATTGTCTCTTGCATTGTTCATTTATTTTAGATTATATATATTAATATTTAATGAATGTATATACCAAAATGTCAATAAACACCTTCCCCGTCAAAAACATTTCACCTCTATAGTGTTGGAATTTATTAACTTCCTTCATGTTCCTTCCACTACCTTTGTTGAAAGTGAAACTACATTACCTCTTCTCAGTCATAGATGTAATATTGATGTTTGAAAATTAAAATAACTACTCATTTAATTAATTTATTATTTCATATTAATTTTTAATTTATTTATTTTTATTTTTACTCACATAATAGTTGTTTTCATATACACGTGGATTCTTTTGTTCATGTTCAGGTGGTTTGTTTGATGTTTCTCATACTCCGGAGAGATTGGAATTTGAATATGCATTTGAGATAATAATAATAACGAAAATGGATAAACAATGTAAAGAACCATCATGGAAAGGAGAATTACAACTACATATATAATTAATTCATTCATCATTTATATAATATTTTAAGTTAATTTCCTCATACTTTTTATCTAGTACTTATTTATTCTTTTCACAGATATTTTTACAAGACATATTTTCACAGTGAATTTATTTTGGAATATTTATGTTCATATTTTAGGTCTTTCTACCCAAAATCATTCACAATATTTTTCTACCTCAAAGCTTTTTCCCCACCATAGTGTTGGAATTTATCACTTTCCTTCAAGTTCCCTCCACCTCCATTGTAGATAGTGAAATGAATCTATCTCTATAGAATCATAGTGGAATTTATGATGCATTCATAGAAAAATCACTATCCATAGAATATATTTATTGTCACATATAGATTTTTAATTTATTAAATTTTATTATTACTCATAGAATAATGTATTATTATATAGTTTATTTTTTTATTCCAGATGGGGTGGTTTGTTTGAAGATTCTCATGGTAATGAGAAATTGGACTTTGAGACAACAACTGAGATAATGAAAAAACGAAATGGTTTAATAATGTATAAAACCATGATGAAAGCTGAATTCTTACTACTTATTTAATTAATTTTTACATCATTTTATCAAGTATTTGTATGTTAATTTATTTATTATTTTTATCTAACAAATATTTAGGTTTTCTAAAAGATCATTTAGGAAGTAATATTTTTCGTTCAATTAAATGCAAAAAGAGAAAAAAGAAATAACTTGTTACATTCTGCCATTGCTGACACACTCTCCATTTATTTATTTTTTGAACTTCTAACACTTCATATTAAGTCAATGATCTTAGCTTAAAAAGGGTTTTCAACTATGAACATCAACTCAATATGTAGTATTGGAAGTTTGAAAAATAATGAAAAAGGAAATAATTTTACCGTTGGAGTTTTGGAATTTTTGAGACATTAAGATGTTTATGAATCATATTCACCTCAATATGATACATATTGTGACATTTATGACTGCAAGTTATTCTTTTTATTTAAAATTTACCTTAATTTTTGTAAAAATGAAAACAGACATACTAAAAACTGATCAAACACATTCATATTAATTTTATACTTTAGGAAAATAGTCCATAAGTCATATTTTCCTTATAAGAATTTGTTGTGAATCATTCTGATACACTTTGTTCCTAGTATGACTCAAAGTGTCTGTTATTAGTTTAAAATTTACATTTGAATTCAAAAACTATCAGTCAATAAAAAATGATAAAATTTACTCAAAATGACAGTATAATTTGGGAAAAAATCATATGTCATTTATGACATGTAGGAAGTATTATCAAATAAAACCAACACACAATGTGACTGGTATGACTAAAAGTGACTGCTTCCAGTTTAAAATGAAATTTTTGTAAAACAGATAAAAGACATCCTCAAAGCAATGATGAAACTTATGATTGTTTTGATAATTTTTTTAAAACGATCCATATGTCTTTTAAAACTTGTATGAACTATCTTAACCTCAATTCTATGCATAGTGTAACCATTATGACTCCATGTGCGTCTTTTACTTAAAATAGGAATTAATTATAGCAAAAATGAAAATTAACAAACTCAAAACTGAGAAAAAACATTTGAATTATTTTTATACATTAGTAAAAATATTCATATGTAATTTTTTATGTGTATTAATTATCCACACCTCAACCTGATACATGATTCTCCCGATACGATTAAATGTTTCTATTATTAGTTTGAAATTGACATTTTAGTTCAAAAAGTGTCACTCGCTAAAAATAAATCCAAAAAACTCATTTTTCCTTGATTATTTTGTAAAATAATTCATAATTAATATTTTTATAATTAATAATTAGTCTCAAATTAAATTAACACACAACATATATTTTATGACACAAAGTGCATATTTCTTGTTAAAAACATCATTTAAGTAAAAAATACAAGTGAAGTACTCAAAAGTGAGAAGGAACATTCAAATTCTTTTGATACTTTAGAAAAATGATTCTTAAGAAATTTTTTGTATATAACAATTATCCACACCTGAATCCAATACATCGTGTGTTCAGTATGAATCCATTTTCATATATTTATTTAAAATTGACATTAATTTTTGTAAAAAATACCATTGATATACTCAAAACTGAGAAACGTCATTCATAATTTTTTTTGATATTTTTGGAAAATGACCAAAATATAATTTCTATTGTATAGAAATTAACCACACCTCAATAAAATACATGATATTCTTGATATGAGTCAAATTTTCTATTATTTCTTTAAAATTGGAATTTTAATTCAAATAGTCACAATCACTAAATATTTTGAAAAATCATTCGTGTTTTTTTGATAATTTAGAAAAATGTGTCATAAGGAATTTTTGATATGTAGGAATTAGTCTCACAAAAATTGACACATGATGTCAATAGTATGAATCAAAGTGTGTGTTTCCAGTTTAAAATAACATTTCTGTAAAACAGAAATGTGACATAAGCAAAACCTATAAAATGCTTTCAGATTGTTATGATCCATTAGGAAAATGATTTATAAGTCATTTGGGATATGTATGAATTATCCGAAACTCAAACGGATGCATGGTGTTATGGTATAACTCCAACTGCATCTTATTATTTATAATTAATATTAATTTTAGTAAAAATGACAACTGAAATAATCAAAACCAATAAAATGATTTTGGATTGGTTTTATAATTTGTATAACAATCCACAAGTCATTCGTGAAGTGTAAGAATCATCCATAACATATTCTAATACACAGTGTGCTTGAAATACCTCAAAGTGTATGTTATCAGTTTAAATTTGACATTTTAGTTCAAATAGTATCACTCATTGAAAATTGAGGAATCATTCTTTGATTATCTTGATAATTTAGGAGAATGATTGATAACTAATTTTTGGTGCACAAGAAGAAATATCATATCAAACTGACACACAATGTGACCGGTATCACTCAATGTGTGTGTTTTGAGTTTAAATGACATTTTACTAAAAAAGGAAAGTGACACACTAAAAACCATGGAAAACAATTCAGATTATATTTATACATTATGATAATGATCCAAAACTCATTTGGGATGTTTAGGAATCAGTTTCATCTCAATATGATGCATGGTGGGATCGAAATGACTCCAAGTTCATCTTTTCAGTATATATATGTCATTTTAGTTTAAAACACATTTCACATTTCTAAAATAAGGAAATTGATCCAAGATTTTCTTCTCATTATTATTTTTTTAATTGATTATTTAATTTTATAATAGTTTTAATATTATATTTATTTAGTTAATTTTCATAGAGATAATGCTTGAAAATGAATAAGAAATAGTGTGATGTGAAAAAATTAACAACAATATAATTTGATACACAATGTTCTTACTATGAATCAATGTTTAGTTTAAAATGAACACTTTTTTTGAATTCATCTATTTATAATATTACTAACATAATAATTTTTATCTTATGCCCGTGAATTCTATTTCTTGTGTAGGGGTGGGTGGATTGTTTTGAAATAGTATGAGTCAGGGTTTGGATCAAAAGACAAAAGAACATTGATGTTATGGAATATATTTAATAATTTTTACTTATGTAATTATATAAAACAAATTTCTAGAATATCTGTAATATAGTATTTTTTTTCTTTTATTTGTGTTATGAATTTTATTCCATTTTAATTATCTATTGGTACTTTATTATTTTGATTTATGGTGTTGTTTATTGTTCTATAGTGTGTTTTTATACACTACATCGGTGCTACAATGTCCTATTACAAAACACTATAGTATGTCCCTTTATCATCACATTAAGAAATCTGGATAAATTATTCCTCTATCTGGGTTTTTTAACAATGATAAAGGTCCCCATTATCAGTTATTTATTAGCGTAGATAAAAACCCAGGGCTTTTAATATTTTTTGATAGTCAGTGCTTCTCTATCCCTGATAAAGTCCATTTTAGTACTATTAAACACCTATTTTGTTGCAGTGAGGCAGCCCCAAATAAGGTTGATGAGCACCCCATATGCCTAGTTTTGTTTAAATTCAAATGAAAAATGACATTTTGAAATAATATTACATTGACAATTTTTTTAATTTCTTAATGAATGTAATCATTTTAGATTAATATGTTCATGTTAGGTGATCACACTCAAAACTGAAAAATATGTAAATACAATACATTCAGTGTGTCATTTTGTATTATTTTCTTGTTATTTTCTGTGTTCCCATAAACATTAATTTTTATATAATAATAAACCCATGAATAAAATAAACACCCCGACTAATATTGATCATATGTTGGATAATTCTTTTAAAATCAATGTATTTACCATCACATAGTGGTATGATTCATGTGTTAGGTATTGGAATACATCATAAATATTCCTTAAATCAAATGTTTCCACATCTCACATTGGATACTATCTCATCTTTTTTTAGTCCACATATCATTGCATCATCATCATTAAGATATAAATTCTCACAAATAGGAATTATGTATATTAGAAGTGAAAATTATACAAAGAATAAAACTGGGGCACTCACAAACATTAAAATATATTAAAATAAAAATTATCTACAGAATGTAAATACATAAATAAATATTAAAAACATTACACATAGTTGTAGTAATTAATTAAATTAAATAACCCCCAATAAACAAGGTAAATTAATTCCCAATACCTGTTGAACGGTAATTTAAATACATTATCATTATTTTAATAAATTATATATATAGAGAATTATTTAGCATAAATTAATTATTTTAAATTTATATATTAAATAAAATTCACTTGGTCCCCATGAATGAATTTAATTATATTAATGAAATTAATATTATTTTTAAAATGATTAAATCATTAATTTTTTAGAATTATATTCATGGTCCCTACTCAACCCAGAAAAATAAGAAATGGATATTGGGTCCAATGTTATCCCATAATGGGTATGGAGTATCTTCTAGGAACAAATATACCCTGGATGATGACATCTAACATGTGGTGACCAAGCTGTTTGGGTGGTTCTATCCAGCAAAAGGGTTGTCTCTTGGGGAGGAAGGTTGATCTAAAGGGTGTGTGCTCGGTTGGGAGTTGGAGGTGACCAGTTTATCTTGGTGGGAGCCCATTCCATGGGCATCATCACAACAGTTTCATAGAAATAATATGTTGGGAATGAAAGCATTTGGAAGCATTGTAGGTCACTAGTGGGAAGTATCTTGGTGGTAGACAGAGGCAGACCGGCAATTTTTTTGTAGAGATGTGGTGTGTAGTTGAAACTAAGGAGGTCAAAACAACTATAGAAATTTTTCATGGTGGCTAGGGGTTCTATACATGCTAGATAATGATAAAGGGAGTATGAGGATGATTGATATTTTTGAGTCTGGAGGTGGAGGTCGGTGGGGTTCCCTTATTCCAGATTGAACAATAGTTTATGTTGTTGAAACCTTTACAATTTACCCTACATAAATCAATTAAAAATTTAAATTTTCATTTTCATAAAACATCATGGGATCATTATATAACAAATTAAAGGTATAAAAGATATAGGGGAAGTAGGTGGGATTTGATTTAATAATTTTCATCATCTAGCGATGTAACAATGTCATAATCAGTGAAGCACATCCCCAATAAAGTACTGAGGATCTCAGATGATGAATTATAAACACAAAATAAAATCAAATATTACCTCTTTTGATTTGAATCCACACACAAAATCGATGCTTCACTAGATATTGATTCTCAATGGATTCAAAGAAAAATCCCTCTAGACTACTCACACATTCATTGAATGTCTATGAGAACATCAATCACAAAATTTGTGGTGATAGAGTAACAATTCAATGATGCCATCAACATAAAAATGATCACTATAATTACTATGCATTGACTAGAGATAAATTAATTTGATTGGTAGCTCAGATCATCACCTTCTATCTCTAGGAATAATGTGATGATAGAGAGGGCCTTATAGAATCTTAGTGGATATTTCTCTATTTGAGAGACTCCATCTCCTTATATATCGAGAAACAGAAATATCATACAAATGGCTCCCCAAGCCATAAAACATTATTACCAACTGTATAATTCATAAAATAAATATTTTTACTAACATATTGAATCATAAATATCATTTTAATTTTTATCAAATCATTTTAATATAAATTATAAATTATAATATAAAGTGATTAATTAGCTCAACTTATCATTCCCATAAATGTTAAACGAACCTTTAATATTAAAATATAATTCATTATTATAATATTTTGCATTCATTTACTTAATACATGTAAATATATTAATAAATAAATTGATTACCAACAGTCATAAACCCAAAAAATTTGAATATATATTATTTTATAGAAATTGTATATCCTTAGACATATTCTAGACCTACTGGGGGGTTACTATGTCCTATACACAGATTCATCAGAATTGGGTGGTATTTTTAATATACAATGTGTGTGACCCCATAGGACCTTATCGTGATAGTAATGAATTGTATTCATCGACAAGGAGAAGATTCATGAAATCCGTAAAATCCATTAAAGAGATATAGAAAAGTCATATCAATGAAAAGTATAAAACAAAAAGTCTCTTTGTAATTTAATCTATTTTTCTCATTATATATTGTAATGAATCTTGCATACTTTTTTTCATCATACATTATTTATTTATTACTCATTAATCTAACTGGGTAATCATAATTTCTTCTATCATGGCCATAGTTTTAGTAGAGGTACTGCTGTCCTGATCGACTAGGTGTAAGATATCTCTACCCATTGGGTGAGATAATTTATTTTGTGATTAATAAATCAACTTTATACCACCAATGATCTACAAAATAGATGATATCTCCTATAAATTCTATTCTATATCTTTTTACTCACATCAAAGTACATGATCTAATATTATATAGTGATAATAATATCATGACAGGAGACCATTCAACGTGTTCACATATAGGAACATCTAATCCCAACTAAAACATATGGGGTTCATAGTGGTTGTCCAGTTCTCATGATCTCATATACTCTAGATAATTAAGTGTGAAATTAATGATAAGAATTATTAATTCTTATGAGCCCCCATCACCTAATTTTCAGACAACATATTTGTCTATTTAAAATGATGTATATAGACCACATGACATTATTTATGATTCATGTCATAGTATCTCAAGGTTCTAATTATGGAAAATATATTGTTATAACCTTTTTAAAATAAAAATAATCTAGGAAAATTACCATTTAAACTGTGTACAGAGAAATATAAACACAATTATGGTAGTATTGCATCATGTGTAACTCACGTATAAATGCTATGGTATTGATAATATAATGTAAATGTTGGGTCTAGGGAACCCACGTTTACAATACTAAATACTAGTTAATTTGTTTTGAAGACAAACCTTGATAATTAGTTGATCATTTCCATAAAAGGAATGATAGATTTACAATTCATTTAATTGAGATTACAGAATTATTTTAACAACAAGTTATAAATCCTGGGAAAATAAAACAATGTAAAATCATTCAATTTTAGTAAAAACAATATCAAAATTTATTTCTGTTTTTTGATCATCTTTCACCTCTATTACTTCTCACATTATAAATGATGAATATTAATGATTAATTTTTCATTAATAATGTTTGAAAAGAAACTCTAAAAAAATTTCAAAATTTACTACAATATAATGTTCCTCATCTGATAGTAGAATTTTTTATATTTATTTATTTATCCTATTTCTATACTATTAAAAAACACCAAAATGATTATCATAAATAATTAAAATTTCCAATGTTGTGTGAAAAATCCATTATATGAAAAAATAATACTATAATCTCAAAAAATAAATATAAATATAACAACCCATGTTTATGTTAAATTATTCCATAAATAACTAAACATAAAAACTATTCAACACATGCTGGAGAAAATTAGATTCTCATAAATTAGAAACACCAAATAACATGTTCTATTAAAATTAACATAAATTTTATCCTGAAATGAAATAAATTCACTCATAATTTCATATACCAACCACATATATCCCAACTAATATATTCTTTTAGAATATTTTATTCTTTTACAAAAATCAATTTAGCCAATGTTAAAATTTTTAATATTTTCCTCAATATAAAATCAAATACTAACCCAAAGGGTTATCAAAACATAAGTCATATATATTTATATTGTACAAATAAATATCTAAAATTATCATTAATATAATCAAAATAATACCTCTAAAGAGATATATATACCTATAAACATATGATTTCCCTCAAACATATATTCCCATAATGGTATCAAAAAACATTGACTATACTCATATGTTAACATCAAAACTTATACTATTATCTAAATAATTCTCCGAAACATTAATTATTTTGGTTTTTTCCATATATAAAATTTTAATATTATATGGATTATTTGCAGATCCATGAATGGAGATGACATGGTATTCTGAGACCCCATGAGCCCAAAATTGATATCTAAAAAATATTAAATATCTTAATAATCATGCACACCTAGTTTTCTAGAAAAAGTTGATTATCTATTTAATAGTGGCTCAAAAAAATTGCCTTTATTGAGTTCAGAGGATGGGTTTTACCTTATGAATGACATAATTGTTTTCAATGTTGGGTGTTTTAGAAAACTGTATTCACAGAAGGAATTAATAAAATAAATAAATAAATATATTTATTATATTAGATTGAAATAATAAAACTTTAACTCTATAAATATAAATTTATTATGAAATATTAGGTTTTTATGCATTACCCTATAGATATAGAGGACCTTTGGATATATTATTCACATCGGACTACATTAGATCAAATTGAGGATCATTTCCCCATCAGAGTTCGTGGATCTTTCCGATGACAAAAATTCATTATCCTTCATCAATGGTGACCAATCCCAAATCTATGTATGATGTTTGATTCATTTTATTCCATTTTGTTCTTTATCATGGTCGAATGCATATCAATTCCATGAACATATATTGTGAAGTGCATTGTGTTGCATTTGTTGTCAATGAGGTATGTTGTTGTCAATGAGGTATGTTGTTGTCAAGGAAAGAATGGATGGATGTCAAGGAGTTTCAATATGTGAATGACAAAGGATGTGATGGTGATGGTGATGAATGGAGAATGGACATGGTACTTAGAGTCATGTCACTTAGGAGATTCACTTAGTGACATTGGAGATTATTCTTGAAACATTCTCCACATCATAATCAGACGATTGTGGAGCTGATCTTTAAGATCTAAGAACTTGTATCAACTGGATGCAATGTCACAACAATATTATAAGACCATGCATTGTCTTAACAATTCATGAGGATATGAGAAGAACCATCCACAACTCCTAAGTGGATGAAGTGGTGCTAATGAAGTCCATGCACTATCACTTAGTGCATGTGAATTTGAAGAAGATCCAACTTGATCTCTGATTGGATCAATGAAGAACATTGAAGATTATGTGATTCAGGATCTTCGGTTGAAGGAAGAAACCTTTGGGAATTCCATTCCTTGGTGAATAATACATTATTGAAGAGGATAGAAGGGATTCTAATGAAGAAGACGGAGGAATTCTTTTGAAGAAGAAGAAGAATGGAGAAGAGGAAGACTGGCTTGGAAGATGTGTCTTGGCATTTGGAATTTGGCATTTGGTACTTGTAACATTGTTTTTACACAAAATTCTAGGTTCTACACATAAGCAAAAAGTATGCCAACCTCAAGGGTTCGACCAAAGGCTCTTGTGGGAATCACGGTCACCACACCCATGGGGATCCCATGGGGCCAGGTCAGGGACGTGTAGAAGCCCCGGGGCCACGCGGTGATGAAGCCCGTGCAGCCTGGGCGCAGGAGCGCACCCATGGAAGAATTATTTTGAAGAAGAAGAAGAATGGAGAAGAGGAAGAATGGCTTGGAAGATGTGTCTTGGCATTTGGCATTTGGTATTTGGTACTTAGTAACTTTTTTTTACACAAATGTCTAGGTTCTACACTTAAGAAAAAAGTATGCCAAACTCAAGGGTTCGGCCAAAGTATCTTGTGGAACTCACGGTCACCACGCCCATGGGGATCCCATGGGGCCAGGTCAGGGCCGTGTATAAGCCCCGGGGCCATGCGGTGATGAAGCCCACGCAGCCTGGGCGCAGGAGAGTGCCCATGAGGAAGCACGGTAGGCGCCACTGGCGCGCCCGAGTGGCAGGGGTGGGTGCAAAGCGCACCGGCAGAGAACACGGTGCGGGGCGGCACCGTGGAGGGAGAAGATATAATTGAAGTGGAGTGGGGAACGCGAGTTTGTTAAACCGCGCGGAAACCGGCCGCCGATTCGATGTGGGACGCTGAATTTTCAGCACGGATCTAATCCTGACCGTCCAAGTGATCCCACGTCGATCTGTGCCGCACATCTCATCTGTCACGCTCCCAATCTGATCCAGGCCATCCGATGTCTTTTAAACTCCGGATCCGACGGTTGAGGAGTCATCCTCTACCTTGAGCTCGCCCGAGGCCACCCGCGACTCCTCCTTCGAACCAGGCGCCTCTCAAAGATGGATTTTGAGTATCCGACCACCTCTGATGAAGCTGAAGTGTCTGTTGAGTTCGTCTCATCAAACCGAATATATCCATGCATAAATATTGGTTTGCATGCAACAAATGAGAGAATTCATGTTCGGCCAAAGCAACCCAAAGATGACAAGGCCATGTGGAGTTGATGTATTTCATGGATTGTGCTTAACAGAGGCATGCACGCGTTCAAAAACACATGCACGTAGAGGAAAATGAAAAAGAAAGGAACCTGTGTGCACCGAGGAGAAAGTTCAAGATTTGAAAAATATTGAAAACCGATAATTTCGGGGATTCAAAGTTATATCTCACGCGGATGGACAGAGCCGTCTCTGCCTATAAAAGGAGATCCTGAGGCAATGGTTTTTCTTGCTGAATATTTTGTTGAAAACCCGGAGTCCTGTGAGAAGCACCCTGTGCCTCGCGAAGAAGAAGCCCCGCGCAACACACTTGAGCGGCTGAGGATCCATTTGCGCAACCCCTTGCACGACTGAAGTTCTCGGGCCCACCTGAGGTCCCGAAGGAGAACCCTGCATGCACCCCTTGCACGACAGGAAGACGTTGGGCAGCGAACTTGCTCGCTCCCTCTGCTTGCTTCCGCACTTGTGTGGCAGTTGGTGTCTTTGACACCCTGCGCGCCCGAGGTGTTGCACCTTGCACACCCGAGGAATTACGCGACCAGTGCACCCTTGAACGGTGCTTGCACCCTGGACCTTGTGTACTGCCTTGTGCACCAAAGTGTACCTTCCGTGCTTTGAATAAGAGTAGAAGAGGCCTCACCTTGCATGCCTTCAGTTGGTTGGTGTTCTGGTGTGTGCAAGTGGAGGCCGATACTACACATTGTGTGTGTTTGAGAATTGGAGAAGGCCGCAACCAAGTGTGCGCAAGACAAGTGAACAAGAATCCTAGCCTTGTGTGTGTGCCAAGTGAAGAAGGCCCTATGTCTTGTGAGTTCTAAACATGAACAAAGAAGGCTAAGCCGTGTGTGTGCATAAGGAGTGTAGACCACAACAATGAATAACACATTTTGTGTGTGTGTGCAAGAGGAAGAAACAAGTTGTGTGTGCTAGACAAGAAGAGGCTGAAACCTTAGTGTGTGTGCAAAGTGAAGTGTACACACTAAGAAGAAGAAGAAGAAGAAGGATACTCACACTAAATAAGAACACACATTAAGTGTGTAAAAAAAAGAACAAAGATTGTGAAAGAATTTGAGAAGAAGGTGTGTGTGTGCCAAAAGGAGAATGCACCCTTTGAGGGTTTATCACACCAAGAAGAATGAAAGGGAAGTGCATGCTTTCATGCATGCACATGCAAATGTGAACAATGATAAATCAGTGTGTGTGAATTTGAGAAGACCAAGAACAAAGGTTCTTGAGGAATTTGAGAAGCCATGCAATCAGTGCATGAAGATGCAGAGTTTCCATGCACTTAGTGCATGAAGTTGTTCTGAAGTGAGACTGAAGCCAGACTAAAGTTAAAGACATCAGCTACCTGAGTTTTCAGTGATTGAGAAGACCCTAATCAACAGAAGTGATCAGAAGTTGTGAGCAAGACCAATAGACCTTATCAGAGGCTGTTGAAGATTCTTGAAGAGAGAAGCCAGGTTATCCTAAGAGAAATGAGATAAAGCCTAAGCAAGACGATAAGACCTGATCAACTCATGTGATCAGAGGAAGAGAGCAAGGCCAGTAGTCTTTACCCCAGACTGCTGAAGATACTTGAAGAAGCTTAAAGTTAAGAAGAGCTACTCATGTGACTCGAGGAGCTAGGAGAATCCCCCTGTGAGACTCAGGGTGGAAGAAGTCTTCAGTGGGATTCTGAAGCAGGCCAGTGGGACTCTGGTAACACTATGAGATGCAGTATAAAGAACCTCATGTGGGACTCAGGAGAGATACAGTGTGACTCGGTATCAACCATTGTAATTTCTAACTGAATTATACTAGAGAATCCATGTTGGGGTGTTTAACCAATATGGCAAGGACGTAGGCCTTTGGAGCCGAACCTTGTAAATCCTTGTGTCCTGTGCCTTTACATTTACTTCATCCCTCGAGGAAAGGCTGAGAGATACAAGAAGAGTGGATCGAGGCCTTAACAAGCCATAGAGGTTTAATTGATAAAGAGTCAATTAGTAAAAAGTTTTAAAGGATCACTGATTCACCCCCTCCCCCTCTCAGTGATCACACTGATCCGGACACTTCATATTGATTCATGCATCAACGGTTGATTTAATTATAGTGAATTTATTTGTTCATTCTTTATTCCCTCTTTATTTTTTGAATTCATAAATAGATGATCGAGGATATAAAATGGCTTAGTTTTTTTCGTAAATTTTTTATAGTTTATGGATTTCTCCCTCTTTTTATTTCACATTTACTTTTGGTGTTTAATTTGGCCAATATTTCAACAAAATACGGAGTATATGATCGTTATAGGATCATCTTTAGTGAAACAGATCAATTATGTTTCTTTGATTCATGATTTTTGGTACGATCAATGTGTGACAATGATAGAGGAAAACTTTAAATAGTATAGAATAAGAAAATATCAATTATTCAAAGTTTCATGAGAAGTAATGACAGATGGACTGTGGTGATGGCCTCTAAGGAGATCGGAGCCTAGATTCTGATGATCGACGAAGAAATGAGATGGCTAATCACATACCCATGATTCCCAACTGTAATAATGGTAGTGAATATAATCATGGTGATTCATAGAAGAACCTTTTTGTTATGAAAAATCACTTGTTACATGTTGTGTAATCCAGAATTAAATATTTTGTGGGATCCTCTATATCATTCTAAGGTTTCCACGAAGAATAAAATATAACATGTCATGTGACACCTATCACATTTCATATTAATCATTATTAATGAAAAAAATATACCTTAAAGGGTACATGGGAATGAGAACTCAAGGGTACATGGACATGTTCAGAGTACATAGTTTGACCTGTGTACTCAGACCTGACAGATTGTACAAGGGAACAACCATGTGGACACAAGTTGGTACATGAGCACATCTAGAAGTAAACTGACATATAACTATTTCATAGTTAGGTTTTTTGTAGATAGTTATAAATTTTGTATACATACATAAATGCCGTGTATTTTAGGTTTACAATCCATGTGAGGATGTGATATATGGGAATACTTGTGGTTGGAAAGGAACTTCATGTTCCCCCATTAAACATCATGTACCCACATTGAGGGTTTTTGGAAAAACATTTCATCAGTTTTATACCTATATCAATTGAGTGTGTCTTTTTATCCATCCCCATGAGGGTAATGTGTAGCAATACATCCACATATATGGATCATGATCCCCTCTAGATAACAAATCTAAGATAGAATTTGTGGTGTCCCATAGAGTTACATGAGTGAGATCATCTGTAATTACTTCATATAACCTTGGTGGGGATTCAAGAATCAACATAACTTAATTTAGTAGGGAATTTATCCTTCATCATATATTCTATCTAAGTAGGGTTTGTGGTATCATTGGAATATGATCACCTACATATCCAGATTATATTTGTGGTTCCCCAAAATTATTTTGGGTGTGATCCCATATTTGAGTATTGATGTCTTCAGAGACAAGTGAGTTTTATTAGTTGAGAACCAACAATCATGACCTCATGGAAGATTCTCCCAAACGATATCATAGATAGTAGAGTGGGGTCTATCATAATGAGTATTTCATCAACCATAATCTTGGTGCTGATAGTATAGTTGACACTACTTGGAGGTGGAGGTACCTATTCCATACAATATATGTTGTGGGAGTCTGCTAGACACTATGATCTAATTGATATCTTTTAAAATAACCATTGGGTAGTTTTATTGTCATAATACCAGTAACATGATCACATTTGAATCATACTCTAACTTCACTGACCCTTGTTTTACAATCTACATAATGAAGTGCTTATTGATAATTGATGTACCTCTTCCTTGAATGATGAATTATATTCATTTTCTTTGAATGATACCACATGAGTTTTTACAGATTGTAGAAATTATATATTACACAACTAATCCAATTTCATTATTTTTTATTTATCCATAAAATCTTAGTACATGCTTGAGTGGATGTAAAGTATTCATCTTGAATGGTTCTCTATTAAATGAAATTCAAATTCTAACTAATCCATAAAATGATAAAATTTACCATATTAAAATCACCTCATAATATTTACATCTAATTATTATCTAAACTAGCCATATCTTTATTATAAATCCCAAACAAATATGTTTGTAAACTACTATTGTAAAACTATATATAGCCTATAATATGGTTGAAATCGTACTATATCTATTTCATCGATACCATGTGACTCTTCTTAGGATACATTTGGTAAAAATAACCATTCATTATGAATAAATGTATATTATTTTATGTGTCTATGAGAAATAATAACTTCAAATAATCAATCTATTTTTCATAACATCGAAAAATTATTCATTATTATCCTTTGATAATTTCTTCGGGTTACCCATCATCATTATCATCATCTTTGAATACCATATTTTGAACCACTTGGTCACTTTAATGGAATATTGTTTTGAATAAAAATTTATTCTCTCCATGAGGAACTTATAAGACAAGGGATAACATTACCTCTCCAAACATGGACATTTTGAATATTCATCTCACATATTCTGAAAAAACATGAATTATTCATTATATGAGCCTTTAAAAATTATGGAATATAAATATATGAAGACCAATAAACATTGATTATGTTACATCATAATTTAAATAATAAAATAAATTCGTATTCTATTAAATTTAATCATCTATAAAGATTTTTTAATGTTGATATTATAGATTCTATGGTCTTTGTTTCAATCCATAACAATACATCTTCAATCGGAACACTATGTTTTCATAATTATTGATTAGAAATACTTCTAATTTCTATATATATACATATAATTCACGGACTACATTCAAAAATACTAATTTAACATCTATTTGATACACCTTGAAACCTTATTCCACTACCATCTAAAATGATAATAATAATATATAAAATTATCTCATGGGAACAAAAGTATCAAAAACACCCATGCATTTGATTTGGAATATCAATTTCTACACTAGTCATTATTTTCTATATTTTACCTTCCCACCTTCATTGTGAATATTTGAGAACACCAACATATTTTTTCTGAGGTTCTTTACTTCTTTCCTGTGAACAAATTGCCATGATAAATTATTTTCAATTTGGTCAAATTACTCATGGATATCCATGACCAAATCAATATCTCATGTTGCCTCTTGAAATAATTTATTCTTTACCTATGATAGAATGTTTTTTATACTAAGAATTCATTCTATAATATTGAGATGAAGCTTCTTGGAAATAAAAAATATAATCATAATTTATTTAAAACTAAATTATAACCTATTTGTTTTCCTATAACTATTGTAGTTTAGTCATCATAAATATCTTATTTTGTGTCATATATAGAATTGGGTGCTCTTTTTTTGAATTTCAATTAAAAATTAATTTTTTTCCTTAAAAAATAATTTTACTATAACAAAATATTATCTCCTTTCTATAAAGTCATCATTTTCAATATCATTTACTTATAATCATTCTATAATTTTCCAAATTTTATTATTATAGAACTAACCATATTTTGTCTTGAATTAATATATAAATAAAATAAAATTTTCTACACATTATTTAGATTTCTAATTATTTTATCTAATGTGAATAAAACAATTATGTCTAAATAAATAAAATTACTTCAATGTAATGTATTTTTCTATACTAAAACACATAGTGGGGATTTGCATCATTTGGAAATAACTTGAATTTATTAGAGATATAAACTAATGAATAAAATACATCTTTCCAATAAGTCTCCACTATATTTTTTATGTGTATTGTATGATATAATTTATTCATAATTCATTTCCTCTTCAAAATATAAATTCTTAAGGATTCCTCATCACTGAACCTTCATTCCTTATCTTGTTCTACTCAAGATAATATTCAACAATATTTTTAGTGGATTATATAACATTAATATATTATTTCTTCAAATGATTTAGTATAATACTATTTTTAGTAACCTCCAATAATGATTAAGAATCTGAATAAAAATTATATTTTCGGGGAATAACCATCAACCAATATATCACATTGTAGTCCTCTATAAAAAAATATTGTATATTTTTTCTATCTATGAATTTTGGTGCCTTGGGTCTACAGACTTCACCATAAACTAGTTCATGAGAGATTATGGATTTCTCTATATAATTGTTATTTATTTAGACATTGATTCCTTTTTTATCATGTATCACATGAATGAGTGTGATCATATTAATTATTATGGATACCTCAACATAACTCATTTTTTCAAAAAATCATCGATATATTTTTTTGAAAAAATGGATAATAAATTTGTACTAAAATTTACTCTCCTCCACCACAGACATCGTTCATTTATTATCCTTTTCAATAAGTTAATGATTTCCCTATTTGTGTTTTAACTACATAATGCTTGATCCTTATCTTAATTTTTCAATCAAAGTCATCTTATTGAACATCGCCACATGTTATGAGTCACACAATTTACTTAAATGTTGTATAATGTGATTGCGATGTTGAACGAATATGATACCTATGTGTGTTGGGTCTCTTTCACCAATGTTGGACTTCCAAGGGTTAATGATTTTTAGACCATCATCATTTTGAAAATAAATCATTCTATCCACTTCATATTTTATACCAAAGATAATATTAGTATTTTCGATCATATCAAATGTTAAACTTCTATTAAAAATCAATTTTTGAATATATATATAATTCATGCACCCTGTGAACCAAAAAGTCCATTCCTTAAAAAAGTTTGACAAACACAATCACGACATAAATCTCACAATCATAATCTCGCTAGCCTACTCTAAAATAGCTAGATTAGCAACGTGCACATGGATAGTAGCCTTCCAACATGAGGTCTGACCTCTCTGCAGAGATGCACCAGCTACAACCTAATGAACCCACTACTAGGTATCTCCCTTTTTTCCATGACCTATGATGGTAGTAAAATCGTGGATACCATCTCTGGATATAGCTCTTGATCCTACCATAGATCCCTGAGTTTGATCATGACCCTAGCCCCTAACTATCCGAGAAGGCTTCCTACCTAACATCTCAAAACGCCCCATCTGACCACATGCTTGGAACTATAAGGGATCCATCCCACATTGAGTTCTATCATGACCCAATTGCATACACTGGAATCACACAATTTAAGAATCACTCCTCAGTGGCATACCCATGTCTCTGGCATAACCAACCTACTAATATTCCTCATGGAATCTCTTCTAAATACCTGTATCATTAGTAATAAGTGTACCTATTTATATCACCCATCTTGAATATGAACGGAACACCATGTTTCCTTTGGATATCAGTGCCTAATTGACAAACTATAAAAATGATGTTAGCTTGAATAAGATTACTTGTATCATGATGCAATGTCTCAATCCATTCTCAAATCACCTCAAATGAGAAATGTTTTCTCCTTCTATTGGAATCTTAAAATGGGATATGTTTCTAAAATTAGACACATAATCCATGATTGACGTGTCTCCCTATTAGAGGTTCATGAATTTGTGGGATTGGTCCAACCTAAATGTCTATGGGATGAACTGATCAAAGAATCTAGCCTCAAAATCCATATGATCTAGCCCATCATGTCTACAATTGATAACTTGTACATACCTAGAAAAATTTTCCAATCCTCTGAGCATGTAAGCATCAAGTGTCACCCTCCAACCAAGGGATGTCTCATGCTGATGAAAAATAATATGCACCATTTGGGTCCAGTTTCCAGCTACCTGCGGTCCTCCGACAACCTGAAACAAAGGTGGCAGCTAAGACTAGAACTCAAAAGCCAAATTTTTCAGGGATGGATTATCCCTATGAGCTCTCATTTGATAACCTATACAACCAAAATCAAGCTCACCCAAATATTATCATCTAACTATGTCCCAAAAGTTTCCACAAGTTGTGGATACCCTGCCTATACTAGAGCATGTATCTTTTTCTCAGGACATGCTTTACCCTCATGGGCCTCATTCTATGCACATTCTAGCAGTAATAGGTCTTCTCCCTCCAAACATTCCACAAGAAGCTATCTAGTTGGAATCTAGTTAATGACTAAATACCAAAGTCAAAGGTACATAATAATATATATAATAGGTAAAAATATATATAATATGTATTTCATGTCTCCACACATACACCCCATGAGGCAACAATGTCACTTGAAATTTGGTCTCAAGGCCCTTTACCTAACCATTTTACAGTCATCTATCACCTATAATGTTGACTCCTAACCCCCTTACAACCCATATTAGATTTAGGAATCATATATAATCTAGCCTCATATACCCATTCCTTCCCATAACAGAGCCAGACATAATATATCAAAAGTCATGAATCTAGGCTAGTTGAATAGAATTCCACAAAAGAGGCTATATAGTAAAATGATGTTTAGATTCATTTTTTACACTTCAATCAACTCACAAAATTTTATCATCCCTTAATACTCGAATCAATGTCATGAATACACATAATATATAAAAATTGCATCCCACACTGAACTCATTAAGAACTCCATACCTGGGAAGGCAGAGTATAATTCCACCCTAAAGGCTATGTTGGGGAAACATTGTTTCGCTTTTGGTTAACACTCTAAACAACCCAAAACAATTTCAGATAGTTATTTCTTAACAATAAAAATCATTTATCATAACATATATATATCTTTTCACCCAATTTTCATATCCTGATTCATAATCAATCAACCTAGCTATACCATGCCACGGGTCAAACTACACAATCCAATAACGTCAAACCCAATGTAACCACTCTAACTATAAATCAGTAAAATATAAAATATATAAAAATAACATAAATTTCCCACCCATGGAAACATGGTCTATCCAACATGTATGGGTCTACAGGAACCATAAAATAATATTCCTACTCATTTCTGACTATATCCTAGTCTCTTTTAAACCATATCCCAAAATAGTAAAAATAAAAAAAATCCATCAATACCATTTGTATCGACACGACTAAGAAGACACCTAAAATGGTGCTCAGACTTGGTTGACAAATAGGCCTTAAGAATGAAACACTATATACCAAAGGAATCAAACTAGTAGTGATGGTTTTGTTAGGTGATAATGGAAATAATAAACCCTCAGGTGATAATAACAACAATGGTCCATATATTTATATATAACACAATGGAAGAAGAACCATGATAAAATTAGTGACAAATTAACTCAATAAAAGAATAATAAAATATAGTAATACTATGGATAAATAAATAATATTATTTCCAGATAAATACATGTCATTATAGGTCATATATGATAAACAAGGAAGGAACCTATGGATGACCATATTTGTGTGTTTTTTTGTGTGTGTGTATATATATATATATAACTAAAAGTAAGTCCATATCATTTTAGAGGAACCAACAGTTCCACTACCATCCATTCGATAAAGAATGGCACATCTCGAACACTAAGGTTCAACTCCCAAGAAAGATACCATATTTGATCAGAAAACCAGAATTTCTACACCCATCCTCAGGGACCTGTTTAGGGTGTGTGTATTAACTTATTACACCACCATGAATGTGTTTCAATATTACACCCACAATATCACAGTTTATGAAAAACATAATTAAAAGGAAATTCACACAGGTTAAATAATAAATTCACTCCACTTGTTCTTAATTTACATAAGTATAAATTTACCTAATTTAGCCAGTATTGGTATATTTCTAAACATGTTCCCTTAAATATATATTTTCCATATAGTAAAAGTATACAAAAAATATATATTTTTAGTGGTTGGGACACATGGATTAATTCCCAGGTGTCCCCTATTGAATACAATACAAATTAAACCAACATGGTACACCTATAATATTGTCACCCAACACCACGGTCCCTCTGATACCACATGTATCAAATATCAAGAAAGTACTAAAATCCTATCACCATGCCCATTCAAAACATACCAGGTCCCTTGAACTCACTTAAAATAGTCGATATTTGATTATCATAACATCAACTTGTGGAACAACAATATCCATTATCCAATACTTAAAAAATCATTATCAGCTCAATAGCTCAATGTCCCATGGAATGGAAATATCCATCCTCCAATAATCTTGGGGCATCGACCTAAAGTATATAATGATCCTCAAACCCTAATAAATGGTCACTAAACTTTATCCAAATTCCCCTTCACCATCAACCTCATATTTCGACAATGGGAACCTCCTCTATATCTTATGTAGAAAAATCCCATATTTCGCAATATTCATAAAGACCTCCACCCCAATTGAGTGGTCCACACCACCTCAGCTGAGTTATATATTTGTGAACATGAATACAACTGCGTTTTGGATGATAATGTTGAGTGAAAATAACCAACAATGCCTAAACCAAATTATCTCCCACCTTGTTTTTATGTGACAATGTATCTAGGTCATGATGGTAAACCACATCTAAAGTCCCATAGGACATTCCCCAATCTTGATGACCTCATTGACTCCATCCTAACGAACCACATCTCATCAACCTAGTGACCATCATAACCCCATGTATCTCATTCCAAGCCTGACCTAATAAACCAAAACGCCTCATACCCAGTTACCAATATCACATTAAAATCCTTGAGACATGCCTATCCCGTTCCCAAAAAACAAATGCAACCATATAACCTTTAATTAATTTAACATAAAAAAATCTTTTAACCTTCCCTATTGGTTAGATTCCCCTTACCTAGCTTATTTAATTTATTATGAAGCCAGATCATTCCCTCTAACAACTCATATGATCAATTAAACAATTAATAAATAGTAATTGATTTATTTATGGTCACGCCTACTCAACCCAATGAGATAATTATATTATGCACCCCAAAAAACCAATAAAATTAATAATAATGTAAGTAAAATCCTACCGTATAATTTTATGAATTTTATCATCAAATTATGCCCCTAATTTGAGTTATATGAGAAGAAAAATATGTTTTAAGAAAACTAATAGAAAATATGGTAAAAGAGATCACACTAATTTATCATTTTTTATGGTGAGATAAATAATGAAATTAAGTGAGAGGACTAAATGCCTATCCACCAACAGATTTGGAATTGCAGATTGATTAAGGAATGAGGATAAAATCCTAGGAAAATGGAAATTGGATAGCTCTACACCTCGAGGAGAGGGTTGCATATCGGTAGAGAGAATGAGGTGGGATCCTCTTAAGGGAGGAAGGGGAAAAGGTAATCTTTCCCTACTTAAAAACCAACATGGTTATTTTATAGTTTGAAAAACCAAGCACCAATTATGTGTCGTTCACTCTCTAGGAGGATAGACACCTTGCATGGTTTGGCCCCACTATTTGACTGATCATATGGAACCATGTGGTTGACTCGGTACACCTGCACCACCACACATGCTTGACTGAAAGTGTCCTTATGGATAAAAAAGTATTCCCCTTTAAAAATAGGCCACACTATTTTTTCTACATGGGTAGACAGACCATGCACTAAAAGTGTGACTCTATCAACCTTTTTCCGAAACTAGGTTTTCTGATCATGACACTTCCAAAACCCATTCAAACTATAGAGGCACTTACCTAGCATTGATCTAATTCGTAAAAATTCCTTGGACTATTCAATCTCTTATAATTAGGTATTTGTGTCTAAAAATACTGTTGGTTTCTTCACCAACTCAAAAATTCATACATATTTAGAATTTTTCCATACTCAAAAACCATGGATTGTAACACAATAAAATTATTTATGAAATATTTCTCTTTAAATAATGTATTTTCTTTTATATCTTGGGTTTCACGCAACATCGAGTTTAAACGAACCTATATATAATATTAAAATATTATTATAACATAGTTGTTAAATTAGAATATATGAATATGTATTAAAATATTATGAAAAATATTTATTTATTTATTTTGAGAAAATAAACACTTAATTTTTAGTAAAGTCATTTTCTTCCAAAATATGTTTTCTTTTAAAAAAAAATTTTATTTATTTCCATGTGAAAATATATATAATAAATGTTGAGACATTTAAAAAAAATATTTGAAAATAAAAAATTCATTTTTTAATTCACCAATTCAATATTTTCTCAGGATGAATATTTGAGAATTCTCTAAAAAGTTTGAAATTTTATTGAATAGTGAAATATACTAATTTACATTGAAAAAAATATTTAATTTTAAAGCATTTAAAAAGAATAATTATATATATTTTTTACTGTAATGAGTTCATTTTGATTATAAATAATCCCATTTTTGTATTTTAAATAAATTCTATTCATAAATTCAATATAAAAACATTTTCTACTAAAATGAAAATTTTTAGAATAAATATTTTTATATGTTTTCCTGGTTTAATATTAAATTAAATTCTATAAATTTTCTGTTTAGAATATTAAAAAATGGAATCTAATTTTATTATTTAGAGGTTCAATTTTAGTAAATAAATCACTTTAAATTTTTGGTCTTCATGAAGAGTAAATTTATCAATTTTTATTACCATTGTTATGTGTAAATAGGTTAATCAAGAGTATAAATAATTTGACCATGATTAGAAAATGAACCTGAAAGTTGTCACAATTTTTTAAAATGAGTACATATCAACTGTAATCATCCATGGGAAGAATTTATGACCATTTGGATCAACATTTTTGACATTAATACCATTATACAATTTTATTTGAAGAAATGTCAAACTTGTCAGATGATCTTTTTTAAAGATGGGGTCGAAACCACTTTCTTATTAAATCAAATAACTTATTTTTGGTGGTATAGGAGTCCCATTAAATGGATCATATGACCATTGGTCAAAAAATCCCATTCTATTTCCCCGATGGCCTATATATCTAGCATAAAGGCCCTCTGGTGAATAGTTCTATTACAATACCCCAACAGCTACAGTGCCTACTATAGTGTTGACACCACTATAGTTCCCTATATTTTTACCTGCAATGCTATATTTTAATTGGTGATATAGTTCCACATCTTCTAATATCATGTTATAGTACCTCTACATCAGTGTTACTATACCCTATTCTTAGTGGGTTCTGAAACCCCATCCCTGATCTGGTATTTTAGGGTGCTTACCACTAATCGAATCCCAAACTACATCATGCTATTGATTTTAATAAGTATAACATGATCAACCATAAATAATATTTAGAAATATAAAATATTTATCATCATCATTGTCATTTATTTTTAATATTTAGGGAGTAAATAATTGCCTTAATTTCTTACACAACATATGATTCAATTATTATTAAAATTATAGAAGAATTAAATAAATGATGTTATCAATATTAAACAAAATAAAATTTGATATAGTTTAGATGATACAAAAATAATCATGATGACCATAACATGTATGGGTTATATTAAAATAGTTTTATTGAATTTTTACAATTGATTTGATGTCTTTATAGTCAAAGTAATAAATAGTACCAAATTTGACAACAATGATATTTAATGAATATAATATTTTAATGAATTTATTAAAATATGAAAAAAAAATTAAATAATGAAAATGTTGATAATATATGGAAATTAATATCACCATATATTTATTTATAGGTTATTTTGAATCATTTTCCTCTAAAATATTCTTATTATATTTTATTATTTTGATAAATTCCAAAAAACACCATTCTATCCCACTATAAATACCACCCATCAGCAAACCTTGTCCTCAAACCACCCATGAATTAATGCTTTCCAAACCTCTAAAAAAACTCTCCTCTCCACTCTCCCTACATCCATGTTTTATTTTTATCACCAAAATATCAATTCCACGTTCATCAAAGGATCCTTCGAGGTGGTGATATTCAAGATGCCACATTTTCAAACTACATATTTTAATTTTTTTCTTAATCTAAATTATCCTCACCTCATTCATCCATCATAACCTAATAACTCCAATTTCATGTATATACTATAATTTTATATTTATAATTGAATATATTATGTCCATTTAATTATCTCACCTCCTCTTTTTCAAATAAAGGATACCATTGTCCACATTATGGTGGTTAACTATCTCTATGAATTTTGATCTTTCATTGTCCATTACTACCTTCAAGGATGTTCTAAAACTATTATTATGATAAAAAAATATTTTAATATGTATATTATAACCCATTTCATATTATGGATCTAATATATAGATATAATATTAAATAAAATGAAACCAATGCTTGATTTTTAAAATAACACTCCAAATAAACTAAACATGTATCATTAATCGTTTATCAAATGAATCATACTCATATTATAAAAAATGGGCCCTCTTAAAATTCATAAATCATATTAATAACATTTTATTTAACTTTTGTAACATTATTCCCATTATTCAGGAACATCCATAATTATACCCAAATAAACCGATCATGATACCATGAAATGAACACCCCCAAAATAATCAAATTGAACATTATAACTCATAAAAATGGACATAAATGAACATAATAAAATTATACTAAATTGGATTCATTTGGAAGAGGTTATTAATTATGAGTTTAATGAATATAAGACATTATGTTCAAGTGAAAAATGCATTTAGGCACAAGTTAAGGGATCTCACCGAATATATATATTTCCATTGGGTTATGTTTTCCCTCTCTAACTCAAATTTAATCTCCATTATTCTAATAAAATTATATTATATTCTATAAATATGTACCAAATATATATATTTATCCCATTTCATCTATATTTTATTAAAAATAAATTTTTTAGAAGGTCCCATTTTCAATTCCTTCTGATAAGAAAACCTGATTAAAGGGAAATTATCCATTTTCTTAACCATTTACTTGTACAGTAAATAAAATGGTTAAATACTAGAATATTTTTTTTACAATCACTCAATTTATGAAGAAAAAATATTTTTGTTCATTTTTTGGTATTATAAATATTTATACCATTACCCTCTTTATAGAGTCTTTAATAATTTCTATAAAACCACACATAAGTGGTACATTTCTAAAGTTACCTTGAAACTATTTTTCATGTTTTCACTACATATGAACTTCATTATTAATGATATAATCTAATATTTCTTTTATGAATTTCCAATATTTATTTAAATCTATTATTTCAAGGATACAATTTTTATACGCCAATTGGTTATTTCTTATGATAAGATTATAATAAACAATTATTTCTATGGGTAACCATAATGTTTAATCCTTATGTTTGATTTCTTTATGTGGAACACATATTCATGACCATGTTATTATGGGTGCACCCATATATTTCTTCAATTCATTAGTTAATATTTTAGTCTTATGAGATGTTATGTATGGGATTAAGGAGTAAAACTAATCCATTATGAGATTTTTTACACCATGTGATACAATATTAACAGTTAGCCCTGAATCATTTTTATTTCATGTCACATGTTGTTTCCACATTCCTATGTATCCATGTTCATATGATTCTATGTTCTATATGTTATTCTTACTCATTATATTCATAAGTTGGACCTTTAATGTTTTAATGTTATTCATTCAAACTCATGTTCTATGTTTCAACACCATATTTATTTCCTTACTAGGATTATAGCTCATTCCTAATGTCTTTGTATTACCATGTCATCTTATGTAGATATAATATATCAATTAGAGTTAGGCTATCATTGTGGAGTTAAATAAAAATACATTTTATTCTAGTTTCATGTTTTTAAATTTTGTACACAGCGTTCCAAATACACTATTATTGTGAGTACATGGTTATTTAATTAATAGATAATTATACATAAAACCTTGTTATAATATATAAAATGGATTAGGTCACTATAAAGACATTTCTTGTTGTAAACTGTGATGATTTGACACCATGTAGTCACCCATATGTGGTGGATAGGGTTTTGAGAAAAAGATAAGGAACACATTATATGTGGTTAGGTCATATGACGTGTTACCCTCTCCAGGTATCCAGGATGTGTGACAGATGAAAATCCATGGGACCCTTTGAGTAAGGACTCACTTTACACTCTATGACGACACAATCATGTGTCGGTACCCAGGCGTGACAAAATACATGGTTAGGTATATGACACTACCAATTAGACATGGGAACAAGAAGGCCCTAGGTATCTGAGACACAATTTTTTTCCATATAGACGATGTTTATATTGACACACCCTCAAATCTGTGTCCATAAGATTCATTTTTAGGTGATGATCTATGGTCACACTCTTTGTGGAACCCTTTTCTATTGTAAACTGCACTTTAAAACTTCTTTATTCATACATCCTTTATTTAGAAACATATTTTGGCCTGTGAGTAGCCTATCCCAAGTGTTTTCCCATGTATAACATGATTGAATCGTTCATACTTGATTTTGATATATGATGTTTGATCTTTTATATGTAATTTTTATTCGGGTTAGATTTTATGATGATGAAGGAAATGTGTAATCACTGAAGATTTTAGATGGAGACCATACTCACCTATCATATTAGGGTTTCGATCATCCATTATAGTTTTTTATATGGAGATGGTACTCACCTTTTACAACAGGGATTGAGTCCTCAATACTCATTGTTTGGATAGAGTTGGTACTCCCCTGCTACACTCGGGAATGATTAATCTACCCATGGGGACGCTACCCCATTTGTCGCACAAGTTTGTGAGCCTTATATACTATCTTTACAGTAATAGGTGGCAATCCCCTATAACACTAGGTTGTGGGTCCTCTATCCATGTTTTCATTACTCCACTATCACACTATGGCATGGGTTCATCAAATTATTCACACGTTTAAGGACTATACCCCCATTTACCACTACAGGGTATGCATTCTCTACCTATGGAGTGACACTCCCCTGTTTTTAAGAACATGTTGAGTAAACGTCCTATAAAGGAGTTGTCACTTCCTTGAATGGTGAGAATAGTTGATGGGTGTGAGACCCACAAATATTTTTTTGTGATGAAATGTTGGTCCTCTACTAATTGATATAGAACTCCCCTATCTCACTAGGGTGTGAGTGATCCATACTCACTATTTAGATGAAGATGGTACTCTCATGTCAGCCCGGGGTGAGGGTCTTCTTTCTAAGGGTTTAGTAATCCCCTGTTTCACTAGGTTTTTAGTCCCACAAACATTTTCTTCAAGATATAGTTATGATAATCCCCTACATGGGTGTATACCCTATATCTTTTGGATATTGTACACCCTTGGGATATAGAAAAGTGTCGAGGTTTGATCCCTCCTCAAGGAATATTTAGAAAGACATGTGAGATGTTGGGCATCAATGATGGACATTTAGATCTATAGGAAGACTCGTCATTATAGGATGGGATGTGATATTTTGATCTACTTTCTATCTCATCTGGGACTCTTATATGAGTATATATCTATGTTGTTGGGTTTCGTTTCCCTCTTTCATTGGGTTGAGATGACTACTTTTTTCATGTATTATATTTCTTCCTCTTTTTGTTATTGGGGAGTCCTACTGAGAATGTTTATACTTACACCTACATTGGATTTTCTCACACATTTCATGTATTATACAGTTTATTGGCATATTGGTGGTGATTTTAGAAGATAATTGGGAAAAGTGGGTCCATAGACCATATATGGTGATTGGGGCATAGAGATCAGGAGAATTAATCTCCAAGCTATTTTCTAATATTGTTATTGTTTGGTTGGGATTTTTTTCAGTTGGGTGTTTAATTTTCCATTTTCATTTATAATTTCATTGTATAACTATTTTTTATTCCTTATATGTTATTAAATGAATGGTTTTTACTATATATGTTACTATATTATATTATTATTCCCCTGAACATATACATAATGATGATTAGGAAAATTCATATAGGTAATTTAGATAAAGTAATCCCATTATAATAATTTCTTATTAGTTATTTTCAATAGACCCTAGCCAATGAAGGTGGGATTATGGTTGTGGCAGCACGATCTTATATCGTCTAGGTGGGCCCTATTGAGTAGGTCATTATTAATGGGTATCCAATATGGTTCATCCTCATGAAAGTAGTTGGAATTTTTTGCCATTATGAGGATTGGATGGGTATTTAGGAAAATGTCGTCAATGTGTCTTGAGTACAACTTCAAAAATAGGGAACCAAGTATTTGATTGGAAATCAATGTATTTATACACTATGACTCTTCATACATGCTTGTCAGCTTGGAATACTGACAAATCAGTTTTACGTAACATTGAAACATGCATCATATATGATTGATTCCTTTGAATGTCCTTCATGTGTCAAATACCCATATATATATATGCTAATTTTTCCATGGTACATCTTCATAACATTTATGATGAATTCATGAAGATATTTAGCCATGTTACTGATTCAGTATCATGATCACAATTTGATGAGTGATGAAGCATATGTTCATGGGTCATGTCATGGGATCTTTCCTCTAATAAGGGAGGTAGTAGCAGTTCCTCCTATCGAGAAGGAGATTACGTCACTAGTGAATACTGATATAATGTATTGGATTTTCTATGTGTTATTTTTGGATATTAAATGGATTGCATTGAAGACAATTTACTAAGACAATGTGCGATTCCAAGGACCGATGTTCCTAGAATAAATGATTGAAATATATTAAATATAATAAATATCACACATGAGGAGTTTTTTCAAATAAGTGAAATAACATCAAAATGAGTACTTGGATCAGAAAACTGAGGGCACCATTGAGTTCAAAATGAGGGTTTTACCCTAGGCGCGAGTTGACATTCGTCAGCACTGGTCGTTTGCCGAAAATTCATCACCGGTATGGAAACATAAAAAATAGTTAAATTATTTTATTTTATTTTGAATTGTTGATGAAAAAATGGTTATGAATTTAAATAGATTATTATGGATAATATCAGGGTTAGCCACAAAACCTTGGATCGTTTTTAGGATCATTGGAGAGATATCCTTGGAGAATCCTCTCAGGCGAACGAAGAAAGATTTGTGTGTCAAATATTGACAGACCATGAATTAGATGGATCTTTAAAAACAACGATGACGATGCATCCTATTTGGAATCAATAAGACCAGATTGAGGTAGGTCATATGTTTTATTTATATTTCTTCCCCATTCCCAAATTATATAGTGATCATGGACCAATGAACAAATAGATTGATCTACGGTTTGATCATCTTTTGGGATGGGTTATTATGTGGGGGTTTTATGGGAATTTTATCTTTGTTTATTGATTTCATTGTTTTCCATTCTAATGGAAATGGATTGATATTGACACATACATTGATTGAGGACTGTTCCCCTTGATTGGTTTGTGCATTTCTCCCCACATTCATTAATCATCATGGGTGTTATTCATTTGGATAACGGCCCGACAAATCCCGGCTGATTGATTTTTTCACATGCATTTCTTTGCAAAATGATCTGAAATCATATATCTCTTTTATGCATGACATTACAATGGTGAAACGATGAATTTGATAAAGATTATTCCCAATTTTTTCTTCTTCGGTATTCTTCAGTGAATGACAGAGAACAATGGTTTGATGCATTTATCGAGCAGATATGGAAATGGAACATGTCATTTGTTGATAGAAAAACTTGGAAAAGGCCTTCCCTTGAGTTTTATGACAATTCGTTGATGTAATGGTGGCAAGAGTGATGGTGGAGAAAAACCAACATTGAATTTAGGATTTGCGAAAATTCTGTGTTACACAACATATAGACCAGATCTGCATGTCGTGTGGGGCCCCTAGATGATATCTTGGTTTTTTTGTATAAATTTAAGTATCACACATCTCGTGAACCTATCACATGATGTTTGACCTATAATAGGTGACTTGGTGTCTATATTGGGAAGTACGTAGATGTGAGACAGAGTACACGGATGTCCTATGCATCTTGCACCCACATATAAATACAGAGGTTAGACCAAGTACACGGGTTGATCAATGTAATGGTACACTGGTAGAGTACATGGGATCCCGACAGGTTGAGTACTACTACCACTACACACACACACATAGTTTGATAACCTATGCTATTTACATAGGAAAGACCCTGAGTCAGGGGACACGATGTGTAGCCCTACTAAATGCCATGTACTGATTATTATATGGATTAGATCTATTTTCCACTATATATTAGATATTTTTTGTTAGGGTAATTTCCCCTTATCCTATACTTAAAGGTTTATATGAATCATTTCATACTCATAGGACTATGATCCCTTCTATAGGACATCCTAGATAGAGAATTTAGAATCCCCCAAATAGGCCCATATTGGGATCCTCTATTCATATTCATTCCCTAGGTGGAGTTCTGGGTATTTACATGACCATGACTACCTGAGAAACGATCATATACATATTAGGGTTAATTTGTATTGAGTTTTTGTTATTAATCCATATCCCTGGTCGTGATCCTCCTATATGCATCATATTCTCTTTGTATATTTCAGTGTATTTTTTCTCATGATGAAACCTGATGAGAAGTACCTCTCATATGAACATTGTTAGTACTATTAAAGTTATAAGAGTGGTATCCCAGATGTGATATTCATGGAATATTTGAGCAGAAATACATGGCTGGTATACTAGGGTTGGGTCTTACCTCTAGACTATGTGTCTTGGTTGAGATTATTTGGATGTAATTTTTATATGTGATATAGGTATATAACTATGTAAATCTAACTATATTTCCATTTTTATAGTATTTGTGTTTTTTTTGGGTGTCCTACTATGTATTTTTATACTCACCATTACACGGGTTTTCCCGCACATGTTTTTTCTTAGGAAAATGATCAACCATTTGAAGAAGTCCACGGCTAGCCAGGACCAAATGGTTCTTAGTGAGATCGAACACACTAAGTTGTGTTACATTGGCTTTAAGATACTCTTCTCAATACATTTTCTTTTAGGTGGGTCTTGTATTATAGACTCTTTGTTGTAGGATACTATTTAGACCAGTATACTTACATTACTTCCTATCATACTCTGGTTGTGGGATATATACGTATGCATGCTTTGGTTTTTCAATTTTGGTACATTTCATAATTTTATGAGAATGAAGATGTGTGTGTGTGTACAAGCACTTAAGAAATTTCTACATTGTTATTGATATGACAACTCAGTGAATATCACTAACCCCTATAAAATTGGAGTTGGTGTTGGGTTTTTTTGGAGAGTGACCTACCTGGTTGAGTCGTGCTGGAGAGTTATTATATAGGGCATGTTCTACATTAGGACCGAGAGTATTGAGACTAGTTTAGGGAAATTGAATTAATGTTTTCAAGTTAAACTTTAAGGAAATGGAATCTAGAGCTGGTACGCCGGTTGACATATAAATACACAAGGACTCCAATCATCCTCTTTTCAACATGGTACATGAGAAAACTGGTTTTAGGGAAAACAATGGTACAAGCATCATATCAGAATGGGTTGTGGATTCCATGTACTTCTTCATTAATTTCCCAAAATATACTCATTGACCATAAAACATCATGTTTACTTTAAGGATTCCTCCTAAACATATGCCTACTAGGATTCAACATTTTGATCACAACGATGATCCCCTTAGTGATAAGGCTTTGATATAGGGACTAATTTCTGATATCATTCCTCCAAGTGGTTCACTGACCACACCACCACATGTGGAGCAATACATGGTACCTATAGTACCATCACATGAAGATCATAGGCTAAGTGAAGTACAAGAGTTTCAGTGAATGAGACCCCTCAGTTTCTGAGGCAATACAAGCCCACCTATGACTGAGAACTGGCTTGAGGCAGTGATCCATGTTTTCCATCTAGCCCAGACACCAATAGATCATATGGTTATACTATAATCAAGACTCCTATATGGATCAATAAAGTAATGGTGGGGTTTAGTAACACATACTTATGATGAGGTGACTCATTCATGGATATATATCAAGAATATTTATAGATAGGATTCATCTCCTTAGTATATAGGGGATATCAGTATTAAGAATCTTCTACAGCTCCAACTAGAAAGCATGTCAGTATCAGAGTATTCATGATGGTTTACCAACCTCTCCCAATACTTGATAGATTTGTCTCAAGATTAGTTCTTCAGGGATCAGAAGTTTGAGTGAGGTATTCATTGAGGCATATGAGCCAACGTTATACATATGTTCATTTCTAAATATACTGGGGTGATAGAGTTAGCATTTGTTGTTGAAAGTTTCATGGAGAATGAGATATAGCCAGTAGATATCAAGAATGGGCATGCTAGAATAGATACCTTGGTAGTTGGAATGCATCAATAGCCATAGAGACCAGTACATGGACGACATGAAAGGAGGAGGACCCAAGAAATGATATTTTTAGTTTAGGGCTCATAGGGTGGGTCCAATCAGCCCTGAGAGAGGTGGTGCAACTCATGAGATGGTAGGGGAACACAAATCCAAGATTATCTAACCCATTGTATTTCAAATAGAGAAACCATATGCATTCAACCTAAAAAGATACAAAAATAATAATAGGCACGTTTGTAGGTTGGAGGATGTAGTAGAGGATCTGGCAGTGTAGTAGGAGGTGGTTGAAATTTTGGTATTTTACCACCAACACCCTCAGGTGGTCCACGCCAGGCTTAAGAAGATGGGTGATAGGGAAGGGGATAGTTTTATGCAGTAAAACTTTACTACCTAGAGACTCTATGAATGATTCATAGTAGGATATGTGTCTTTTCTAATTTAGATGATGTGCTAATATACACAGTTACTAGTCGTTACTTTATCTACACATTTTTCGTTTGATAAAAAGTGATTTCGATTATACTGCTGACTCAAGCCTTCCACATTGAGACTTATATTGGTGAAGATACAGAGATCATGCACTTATTTTGATAGTTTGGACTGACTCTTGGAGGTTGGATTTTTTGTTGGGATCTATTATTAGTAGTGTCAAGTCCTTACGAAATCATTATTATTATGGGTTAATTATCTAGAGTCTATTCCCATATTTATTGTTTTATGTGAAGGGTGAAGTGTGTATGTTGTGGAAGAAACAGGTTCTCATTTTTTAGTGAAATTGAAACCCAGTTAATGCAAGATGGACTCGTTTATATATGGGTTCATCTAATTTACTCATCATCCGTCTAGCCTATCCCTTGTTGTAGTGGATGTTTTGAGTTCCCAGTTTCTTATAGTGGTGGTGGAATATGAGGACATAATTTTTGGAGACATTTTAGTTTTACCTCCTTATCAAGAGATATACTTATACATTTATCTACATGCTGGGAAGACACCAATATCTAAGCCAACATATCAGATGGATCTTTAAGAGCTTTGCGAGCTGATGGTGTAATTGGAGGACGTTTAGGGAATGGTATTAGCGCGACCCATTTTTTTACCATGGGCCCTAATTTTGTTTACCAAGAAGGAATATGGGTGCTTGAGGTTGTGTGTAGACTACTTGTGCTTGAGAAAGGTAACCACGATTAATAAGTATCCACCACTAAGGATCAATGACCACTTTTATCAGTTGAGAGTGGAATGGTGGTTCTTGATGTTTTTCATCTGATGACGTTATCAATAGTTGTGAGTACGGGATGATGATATATCAAAGACGACATTAATATGTATCTATGGTCACTATGAGTTCTTGGTGATGCCTTTGGCATGAGAAACACCCTAACAGTGTTCAAGGGGATCATGAACTACATCTTTTATCCTTACATAGACCAGTTCATGGTAGTATTCATTGAACATATCACTCTATACTCAACATTAGAGGAGGAACACGAGAGTCACTTAAGTATAGTTTTGGACGTATTATGAGAGCACTAGATTTACATATATCTCTATACATTTGACTTAAGGATTCTAGAGATCCCGATTCTGTGACATGTTATCTCAGCATATGGAGTATCAGTGGACCCTACCACGGTCAAGGTAGTATCATCTTGGGAGTTACTTAAGTGTGTGATAGAGGAATAACACTTCTTGGGTTTTCATTCCATTACATGATATTCATACCATATTTCTCTAGAGTATCATTAGCTATGATTACTTTTAATAAAATGGGGAAACCAATTGTGTTGAAAAAAAGGATCCAATTGGTTTTTAGTAGTTGAAACTTAGTTTTACAAGTGATCCCATCACGAGATTACCAGTGGAAGGTTTCGAGTATGTAGTGTTCTATGATGAATCAGGAACTGTTCTTGGTTGGGTCTTGATGCAGAGGAAAGAAGTGAATTACAAAGGTTAATTCCATTTTTGATCACATGAGTAGAACTACTTGACCTATGATCTTGAGTTAGTAGCTATATTATTCACATTGAATATATGGAAACAAAACATAATGGGAGAGTAGTTTATCATATACTCTAATCATAAGAGACTCATGTATTTATTCTCTTATAAGGATACAAACATGAGGAAGATTTAATGGATATAGTTACTAATTTATTTTTAATATGAAATTTTCTATACTCCTGGTAAGGAGAATGTGGTAGCAGATGATCCCAACAAGAGATCATTTTTTAGTTGATAAATAATGTGTTAGAGAAGTTAGCCTCATTATAGTTATACATTGTGGATGGAGATGGAGTATCTTACATCCAGTTGATGGTTTTTACCCATCCAATCTTACTAAAAGTCTGGGAGGCAGAACTTGGTGATTCCAGCAATGAGACACAACAAGCTCAAATATCCACAAGGTATGCTCCTGATCGATTTCATAAAGGTGGATAGCACGCAATTATTTTTAGTGGATTCACAATGATAAAAGTGAAATTTCAAGAAGTTATTTTTATATAATTTCATACATATCCTATGGAGGTACATCAAGGTGTGTAAAAGGTGTACCAGGACCTCCGACATTAGTTATGGTGGCTCGTTATAAAGAAATAAGTTGAAATGTTTGTCTCTCGATGCCTTATTTGTCAACATATAAAGGATGATCATCTGGTTAAAACATGTTTGAATCAACGCCTTGAGGTTCTATAATGGAGGTGGTATTTGATATCTATAGAATTCATGATGGGATTACCATATATGTCCATTGAACATGATACCGTATGGGTGATCATAGACCCACTCACCAAGTCATCCAACTTCCTATCCATCTGAAAACAGAGTTCATTAGATATCTTGGGACACAGATATATTAAAGTTATATTCCAACTACATGGAGTTCCATTGATATTTGTTTCGGATCGTAATGATCACTTTACATCACCTATTATTGACGGCATTATAGGAGGCATTTAGGACTCACTTAGACTTGAGTGAAACGTTTCACCACCAAATTAACAGCCAAACAAAAAGACCAATCTGGTTCTAGATGACTTACTATGAGATTTCATGTTATAATATATCTATAGTTTGGATTATCATAGTGGGTTATCGATTATTTTGGTGTGTGTCCGGTGATAGAACAAAAATCTCCAGAAGAGCACATGGGAGTGGGTGTCTCAGATTCATTCATAGGACCGACATCTTTTGAGTAGCCCCTTTTTGGAGTTTTTTAGGATGTAAAGGCCCAAGGTGGAGAGAATGTAATGTCAAAAATTTTATATGCATATTCTTTGTATATTATATGGATTATTTTCGAGACCTATAACTAATATGTATTAAGATTATGAGGCCCAGTGTGCCTAAAAGAAGTGTTTGAAATATATTAAATATATTAAATAACACATTCATGTAGCTTCCCCAAATAAGTGGAATAACATCTAAACGGGTTCCCAGATCAGAAAAATATGTAAACCATTGACTTCAGAATGCAGGTTCAACCATAGGTGCAAATTAAAATTGGTTGTCGCAGGTCATTTGTGGAAAATTCATCCCTGGAATGAAAAAAAAAGTATTTTATTTTAAATTGCTGATATTATGATGGTTATATAGTTAAATAAATGATTATAAAGAATTCCAAGGTTTAGATGCATAACCCTAGAGCCTTTGGAGGATAATTGGAGAGTGAACCATGGAAAATCTTCTCAAGGTAATGGTGATAGATTTTTGAATCAAAGATGGACAAACCTCATATTAGACTAACCTCGCCAAATAATGACTAAAAATCATCATTCATCATCAGTGATCAAACCGAATCGAGGTAAGGAATTTTTTTTTCATTTATTCCCCTATCATGAATTCCATGATGAATACAATCCAATTAAAAAACAAACTAGATTCTATTTTAATTTCCTTCCTGGATGGGTTATTATGTGGGTTTTACTGGAATATTTTTCTTTTTTATTGCTCTCTTAATTTTTTATTCTAATGATAAGGGATTGAGATCAACGAGATATTGATTGAGTTCTATTTCTCTTGATTGGGTAGTGATTTTTTCACCCCATTAATCATTTGACATGGTAATTCTTTGTTTGTCTCATCGTTTGAAAAATCCCAATTGATCATCATTGCACACACATTTCTTAGTGAAAAAATATGAAATCATAGATATGGGATTGACCTAGAATTATGGTTGTAAAATGATGGAAGTTGAAATGTATCCAATGATGGATGATTTCTAATTTTTCCTTGTTTGATATTCTTCAGAACATGATTAATAATGATGTTTTGATCCATTTTTCGAGAAGATGTGGTGTAACACCCCAGGTAAATAAAGAATATGAAATTTTTTTATTTATCCATATTTGTGAATAAAATATTAATATTACTTTAAAGGGGATGCTATGCTCGATGGCGTACTCAATACGCAACAACGCGTTTCTAGGGAATCTTACGTTGCACTCTAATAATAAAATAATATTATTTTAAATGGTAGTTAATTCCTAGCCATTGTAATGGTGGGAATGAAAAGAACTACCTACAAAATGATTATATATATTTCGCAAATATTTTTACTCTTTACAATAAATGTTAGAGGATTAAAAATGCGAATAAATCCAATTTTAGGCATAGACAGTCTAATATTCTTTAAAAGGTCAATTAACCGACTTATGATGGCGAACCTCTTTTAAATCCACTTTTTGACAATTTTATGTGTTATATTGACAAAATAAAATTCCTCTTTATAATCTGGACATAAAAATTTACTTTATGTAAATTTTTGGAATTTTTCTGAAAAAGATCGATTTTTAATGAATAGTGAAAAATGTTGTATTTTAATTCAAAACCTCTTTTTGATATAATTTATTTATATGATTAGATTATCTTTTTAATTGGTTTTAATGTGTAAATAGAATATATTTTTACCATTTAATCCAATTATGGTTATTGTAATTAATATCACATTAACATTGGACATAAACGTGTGTCAATCTTTTAGAAGATATTGTTTCATAAAAACACGCTATTTGTTTTAACAGAGGGATTTAATTATAAAATTAATTAATTAAACTTCTATGTTATGAATTTGGTAAAATAGACATCACTTTTTAATTCGGAATATCAAATATATCTTAGGGTGAATTTTTTGTTTTTTTTCTGGAAAACTTCAATTTTTAATGAATAGTGAAACCACAAAGTGGTGGTTACCAAATTTGATTTTTCATTTAAATGGGACTTTACCACATCTGTGATTTGAATTTCAAAAATCCAATTTAAGTGATTTTAATTGTTAAGAAAAATGTGGTTCAATGGGATGAAAATAATTTTTGATGAAAATTAACTTTTAAGTTTTATTAATCGCGATTAAAGGTAATTAGTGTCATTTAAGGTAAAAATGATTTTATAATAAAATGAAAATATCTTGACACTTGTCCTAACCCTATTGGATGAGTTATGGCCTACCAAAACAACCCATGGGTCGATTTTTGGTACCCCATGGAGCCACTTCGGTATGATAATTACATTTATGCCTTTTATTTAAAGTTAAAATAAAAATGACATAAACATGAGATGTTTTACGAAAACAATTTTTAAATGGGGTTATACAAGTCATATTTTTAACTATAAATATTAATTAGAAAGATAAAAAGATTTCTTACATCATGATAGTTTTTAATGATTTTTAGACATTAAATATATTAAATTATTTATGACATCATGATGATGCAGTGATTACCTCATTAATAAAGTATTTAAATAAAATGAAAAGATAATGTAAAATATATGCCCTAAAAATTTTCAAAACCTATTGTATGGGTATATTTCAAACCCTTATCACCTTATCCTAGAAACAGATCAATGTGGGTCCTTTAAAATCCGAAACACATTTTAAAATAAAGTAACCTTTTATACCTTTCCAAGAGTTCCCCTCCTCTCCTCTTATAAAATGCCCCCACCTCTACCTCTTTACACATACTTACAAAGCCGTTGGCTCGGCCAACACCTGCCCATTTTGTATCTCCACATCCCTCTATAACTCCTTGATTCCTCACATTGGTCACAAGTCTTCCCAAGGAAGCCTTTGAGCTCAAACCAAAGGGAGTTACCCAATTTTAAGGTAATGTCTTCACTTGAGTCCTTTTGTTTTATTTTGCTCCTCCAACCCCCTAAACTCTTTTTATTCCATTAATTTATAACAACTACAGTATCATCAATATACTAGGATTTTTTTATAATAATGATTAGAGCTACACATACACACACCTTCATCTAATGGTTAAAGAACATATTGTTTCTGTGGATGGCGAATTTCTACCTCACGAAACGATGATTGTTCAACACTCATATAACACCTTCAATGGTGGACATTAAGATGTAACTATATTTATATATGATATATAATATGTTTATGTTTTACTTAAGCTTCTGTATTTTTCATTTATGGCATACCTTTATGGTTTCCATTATGGGTAAACGCGATATCTTCATTTTAGGAAATGCGGACTACCACCCCCTCAAAGTGATTTGATTCGTTAATGCCATATGTAGGACATGTAAAGGATGTATTTAAAGTTATTATATATGATGTTATACTGGATTTATAATATACCTTTATATCATTATTATTTTCTTTCCATTAAAGTATGAGATAGAAATGAAGGTAACATTCATGCGTACGTACGGCTTACCGTCTCCATGAACGGTGCATTTCATTTCTTATCCTCAAATGTAATGTACTATTATAAGTACATATAATGGATATATATGATGTATGATACATATAAAGGATAAATATAATTCTGAATTAAAAATATACATATCTATCCTTTAGTTTTAATTCCATTAATATGACATAGAAATGAAATTAGTGTTCATGTGTACGTACAGCTTACAGTCTCCATGAACGGTGCATTTCATTTCATACCTCTAAATGATTATGTAATATTATAAATACACGTATATGATGGATATATATGATATATATGATATCCAAATCGTGAATATCATTATTTAGATAATGGATATTTGACTACGTGAACAACTTGTAAATATAAGATGTTCACTTTTGACTCAAGTACTAAAAAACGACAAAACAACCGTTATTAATGTAAATGATTAAATAATGTTAATGTCATGGTAATAAGTGATATAAAATGAATAATGAACTTTAAAAAGGTTCTTAAGGAAGTAGAAATTAACTCATGTTTATTATTCAGGAGATTAAAGAACGATCGAGTCAAGTCGGACCCAAGGTAAGGGATCATACTCCTCTCTTTCTTTTTAAGTACACTCTTTTATGTCATTCCTTTTAAATCTCATCTTTCTTGTTATTGGGATGGTATTTTATATTACTCTTACTGTAATTTTTATTTTCATATGATGAGAGACCCTATTCTCTCTCATCAATCCATTTTGGACGTTTTGAGTGGCGCCGTTAGGCTGCCGAATTTTCGTAAGAGATCTAACCTCTCTTTCTTTTTAAGTACTCTCCTTTATGTCACTTCTTTTAAGATCCTATTTGTTATGTAGGTGGATGTTCTTGTATGTTCCACATTCTGTAAACTTTATGCTAATATTATGATATACTCTATTTGAACTCATCTTCCATTTTTGTAAGTTTTAAGTGGCGTCGGTAGACTGCCGAGTTTTCGTAAGGGATTTTTCATCTCACTTTTATTCCCGTGAGATTTATGATACATTTGCCACAATTTCCATTGAGTGGTGTATTTATTGCCCATTATTTTACTCATTGTGTAATATACTTTAATTTATGATTATTTACATCAATGTTTTATTGTCCTTCTTTCACGGGGTGTATGTTTGGAAAGATACCCATGTCGGTAAGGGAACCTTTCACCCTCCTCTTTTTAAAAGACTTATTTTGTTACGTCTTTTAATTCACATACTATTATGTTGGGATATGTTCTGCTATATCCTTATTGATTTAAATTTTATTTCCATGTGATGAGATACCATTTTTATCTCTCATCAACTCATTTTTTTAATTTTGTAGTGACACCATTTAGGCTGTCAAATTTTTTCAAGGGAACTTCTTAACCAAAATTTGATTCTTTGGGATAAACTTATACTCCTTGAATATGTAAATCTATGAATATGTGTGAATAGCCTCTGATTTTTTTACACTTAATATCCACTTATATTTGGTGTATTCCTTTGTCACACATAATTATGTAATTGATTTATCCTTAAACCAAGGATACTGTCTTTGTAAGGGACTTCATCTCAATCTCCTTTCATTGAGGCATATTTCGTTTTATGCATAACATTCTTTTATATGGTGTATAAACCCCTTTGACTTTTACTTTTATACAAAAGGAATCTTTTTCTACGAAGGGTTTTACTAAACAATAAAAAGGAATGTTTCTTTTAACGTACGTGGTGACAACGACCTTTTCCACTGCCACGATTATTATTTGGTCTTTGGCTTCCTCAACAAGCTGTAATATTTTTTAAAAATGAAATAAATACCATATACTATTTTATGTATGTTGGTATTGAAAATGGTTTTTATAAAGGATTTGTTATGTTGATATATTTAAGTGATATATTGTGATCGAAATGTGGAAATGTTTTCTTTCCATTATATTTGTTTAATGTCTTATGATTTTATAATGGTACTTGGACATTATGACGGGTGGTACTGTGAATACCAAGACGGGTGGTTACGTTATAACCTCCAATGCATTGGGTATGGAATTCGGTCGTAGGGCTATTCCATTAAGTATGTGTGGATGTCAGCTGTATGGATATTCCATTAATTATGTGTGGAAGTCGACCGTATGGTTATTCCACTTAAGTATGTTTATGTCCCAAGTTACCTTTATATGTTATGTGATCTTTATATGGGTTTATGGTAATATTTTGGTTACAGAAGGTTACGTAATGAACTTTTATTTAGTGAAGAGTTTTTACTACTTCAAAAATGTGAAAAGTATTACTTTGATAAAGTATACATGGTTTACTTGTTGTTTTGAAAAACTAACAGTTTCCATTCATTGTGTATCCCTTACAGAGCTTTTTATGCTCATCCCAAGTATTTGAAATGTTTTTCATAGGACTTAACATGGAATAGGGTCAAGGATGGGATCAAGGGAAAGTCATGATACCTAAAACATGGAACTGGACATGTTTCTTTTTAAGAGTTTTTATTTTATGGAAACTTAGTAGAAGTTTCTACTTTGTAATCTTTTGAGATGTATTAGTTATATCCTAATTCTCTAAAACTCTAAACCTGAAAAGATCCTCAATGTGAATTATTCATTTAATTCAACATTAAATAAGGTTTAAGGTCGGGGCCTTATATGTGGTAGTGGAACTTGTCATTTGTTGATAGAAAGGCATGGATGAGTCCATCCCTTGAGTTTCCCACCATGGTGTGGCTGGAAGGGTGGCCAATGCGATTGAGTAAATGAACATGCATTGGAGATAGGATTCTAGAAAATCCCATGTTACATGACGTGTAAACTAGATCTACATTCTATGTGGGTCCCCCTTGTGACGTCTTGGGTTTTGGGGTAATGTCAAGGATCACATAGTGCATGAACCTATTATACAGTGTGTGACCTCTATTTAGTAAGTCATCTTTATCATGGATATTAAACAGATACACAGTGGAGTACACAAACTGCCTACATGACATGTACCCCCTACATGGACATAGATTAGAACAAGTACATGGGATAAGCTAAGTACTAGCACACATGTAGAGTACATGGGATCCTTACATGGAATTTACTACTATACAGACATAGTTTTATGACATGGGTTGTTTACATAGTCCTAGCCTTGGGTTAGGGGAAATGGTATGTAACCCTACCACACATCATTTACTCTTTATTCCTTTTCTTAGAACTATTTTCTTCAATATCATGCTCATGTTTCATTAGGGATATTTCCCCATATCCTTTCCCTAAAGGTTTTTATGAATCATTTTTTACTGTTAGTACTGTGATCCCTTCAGCAAGACTTCTTGGATAGAGTTGTTGGAATACCTTCGAGAGTCCTGAAGTAGGATCATCTATTCGTCTTCATGCTGTAGGTGTAGTTCTTGGAATTAGAGTGACCAACACTACCTAGGAAATAATCCAAAACTTAGAAGGGTTATTCCAAATTGAGTTGATGGTATCACCACATGGCCTAGGATGTGATCCTTATCTTTGTATCGTATTCTATTCAGATATTTAATTATATTATCTTGGTATAATTTAGCATATTATTAATCAGGATGAGGACCAACAATTAGTACCTCTCAGATGAACTTCATAAGCACTGTTAGACTCAGAATTTAGTTCTCCCAGATGATTGCATTAGGGAATCATTAAGATGAAATCCTAGGCTGGAATACTACAATTGTGTTTTATCTCAAAAATATGTGTCTTGTTTGAGTTTATCTAGATGTTCTTTTTATATGTGTAGTAGAAATATAACTGTGTAAATATGACTATATTTCCTTTTCTTATATGCTTTATGGTTTTAATTATATCATACTAAATGTTTTTATACTCACCCCTGGATGATATTTTCCTTCTCATGTCATGTCTTGACTAGATGATCAGCCTTTTCATGGAGTCCCGAGAAGATAAGGACTAGACTATGCTTAGTAAGACCAGATAGACTATGGTCTATTCATGTGGATTTTAAATAGCTAACCCAATACCTTTACATTTAGGTTGTAATTGATTTATAAAATCATTATGGTGGGATTATATTTGGACTTGTTTCCATTATTTACTTCTAATTGTACTGTATTTATGGGATATAGCTTTATTTATGTAACGACCCGAAATTTTGAATAAATCTTGTTTCCTAATTTTGTGTGTTATTTTATTTTTTATACTCAACAAAACAGTTTCATTTGATAAAATGAGTATAATTAAAATGAGACCGTCGGGTTTTGACTGTGATATAACCGTTGGTCAATATGACTGCTGGAAACTAAATGTTTCGATTTTTGTCTCTCTATTCAAGTGATAATGGTTAATTAATATAGAAAGAATATTCCATGGCCTGACCTAGTAGTCTTGGACTGATTGAATCCCATCTAATAGAACTTGGGAAGGAGGTAGCACCACTGGGCTTTGCTCTAGACCAAACCCAAGCCGAACTTCATCATGTGAAGCTAGAATGGAATCGACTTCGGGAGAAGTTCAAACTGATAGAAATTAATACTCATGTGATGTTAGCCGAGCCTCCCTCAGATTCTCTCACCTTAGCACACCTTACACTTAGGTCCTATGCTGGTGTGATAATGGGATATGTAAGGAGACCATAACTGCCTTGTGTAATCCTTTGTTTTAAATAAATTTTTTGATTTATTCTTATGATGCAGTTTATGAATTTTCAAATGACCGAATATATATAGTATGCATATTTTTGATGAATTTTACAAAAAAGGATATTTTAAAAATATTTATGTAAACCTTAAATAATTAAAAATGTGTAATGATTTTCGAAAAAGGCTCTTCTACAATTATGATCAGTACGGAATTTAGAGTCTAATAAGATCAACTCAATTATTGATGAATTGTAAATTATGAATAGTGATTTTATGCTTAGGATTAGTAGTGTGTCAAAATGGATTAGTAATATCAATTAAAAAAAGTATTAATATAATCTAGGCACCTTGATTAAGTAATGTGATTCAATAAAATGGTTAAATAACGGTTTCATAAATTATTATTCAAGTATTATTTTGTTCTAGTGAATTGTGTTTTTTAAATAAAAATAAAATTAAAAAAAATTGGTAAATTATTTTTATAAAATGGATTTTATTTTTGAACTCAGAGCATCGATATTATGTTGTGGTAATTGTTGGGGATTTTTTTGAAAAAAATGAATTTTTATTGAATAGTGTATTTATTTAAAAAAATAAATTAAAATTATTTAGAAAATTATCCTTATAAAATGGAGTTCATTTTTGAAATCAGAGCACTGGTATTTGGTTAAGGTGAAATTTTGGGATTTTTCTGAGAAAGTTGAATTTTCAATGAATAGTGAAAATATAGTTTTAGGGTTTCGGTATGTTTAATGACATCATGAGTTCATCATGATGATGTCATTAAATATTTTAATGGTTGGATGACCAAATTTGATGAATTATTGTATGGGGGGACCCATGTGGCCAATACCATGGGCAAATACCATGGGCAAGCCCATGGTTTTGCCAAAACCACCAATGAGGTGTCCCTTGGCCATTAATGCCTTGTCCCCTCACTTTCCCTATAAAAACCAAGCCATCATCTCATCCATTCGACTCCCAACTCTACCCCAACGATGATCTGGTCTCATTACCACCCAATGAGTCCTCTCAAGGTGCCCCCAAGCATTCAAGGTCCCAACCTTTGAGTTTTAAGAGTTACGTTTTTAGGTAAGGGATCCGACCTCTCTCTTTCTTTTCAAGTAATCTCTTTTATGTAATTTAATTTATGCTCTATGTTCTTATGTTGTAGGATGTTCTTTTATAATCATCTTAATGCCATTTTTATGTTAATATTATGAGATACCCCCTCTTTCTCACATCAATTCGTTTTAAGAATGTTTATGTAGTGCCGTTAGACTGTCGAATTTTTAAGGGATTCGTTCACCTTTCTCATTTTTCAAAGTTCTACTTTCATGTCAAGTCTTTAAATTTCACATTTATTATGTTGGGGTATGATCTATAAGTATATCATACTGAACTTTTATGTTTATATTATGAGATACCCAATTTGATCTTGTCAATTCATTTTTTTTTTGATGTTTAAGTGACACCGTTAGGCTGCCAAATTTTTAAGGGATTCATTCACCTTTCTCATTTTTCAAAGTTCTACATTCATTTAATGTCATCCAAGTTCCTTTTTATTATGTTGGGGTATGATATATATATATATCATACTGATAGTTTATGTTCATATGATGAGATACCCTATTTTATCTCATCAATTCATTTTTGTTGAAGTTTAAGTTACGCCGTTAGGCTGCCAAATTTTTAAGGGATTCTTTCACCTTTCTTATTTTTCATGTAAAGTCTTTCATGTTCATTTTTATTATGTTGGGGTATGAAATCTATATCTATCGTACTGATCTTTTATGTTCATATGATGAGAGACCCTATTTGATCTTGTCAATTCATTTTTTTTTGAAGTTTAATTGACGTCATTAGGCTGCCGAATTTTTATTAGATTCGTTCACCTTTCTCATTTTTCAATGTTCTAATTTCATTTCATTTATTTCAATTTCCTTTTTATTATGTTGGGGTATGATCTCTATATCTATCGTACTGATATTTTTTGTTCATATGAATAGAGACCCTATTTTATCTCGTCAATTGATTTTTGTTGAAGTTTAAGTGACGCTGTTAGGCTGCCGAATTTTTAAGGGATTCTTTCACCTTTCTTCTTTTTCATGTCAAGTATTTCAAGTTACTTTTTATTATGTTTGTGTATGATATCTATATATATCATACTTATCTATTATTTTTATATGACGAGAGACCCTAGTTGATCTCATCAATTCATTTTTTCATGTTTAAGTGACGCCGTTAGGCTGCTGAATTTTCATAAGAGAAATCTTATTTTTATCTTCCATTCATGTTCTTCATTTAATATGGTATATCTTTAAATTTTCATTACCATGTTCTTAAATCCCTTATATTCTGTTCCCCTACTATTTTATGGATCATTTATGAGTGGGTGACCCATGTCCCCTCTCTTTTCAATGTTTTCTACAACCTTGTAACATAGCTGTTATGCTGCAGATTTTTTGTCTCGAAATGCCTATCTATTTTTCTCAAAATTATTTTATGTTATTAAGTGAATACTCAAAGCTCTTTTTTATAAAGTGGTATTCACATATATATCAAAATTTTCTATTTTAAATTCTTCTATTTACATACATGAAACCCACTTTCCCTTTCCGTGTGTTTAAAGTGACATAAAGATCATGTCTTTAAAGAATTTTTTAAAATGTTATGATTATGAAATGAAACCTATTTATTTTATGCTATATGGGTTTTTTATGAAATGATTGATGATGATACATGTGGATCACATGATAATAAAGACATGTCAAGGGTGCGCCTAGATAGCGCTCCAATGCATTGGTTAAAGACTTAATCTCCAGAGATAACCTTTTAGACTGTTACCTTGGTGAATAACCTTGGTAATTTTTAATGACACCTTGGGGATGAACCTAGGTGAAACGAAATGATTTTCAATATTAAATGTTGTAGCCACATCATCAAGTTATCAAAAATGTTATTTTTATTATGATATGCCTCACTATTTCTTTATCTTTCCTAAAAGTTTCTTTTTCATGACATTGTTGATGTATCCCAAGTTCACATGTTAAATGTTTCCCCTTGTTTCTCTTACTGGGCCTTCTGCTCACCCTTTCTTTTGATGTTGTCTCCAGGTTATAAGATGCAGTTATGAACATAGGATGAACATGAGGAGAAGCCTTTCAAGTGTTTAAGATGAATGTTTTATGTTTTCATGTTTTAAGTTCCTGGTTTCCAATACATGAAACCATAAAGATCCTTAGTTTTGTAAAATGTAATGAAAGTTTATGTTATAAAAAAGCGGGATGCTATAGTTGGTATCAAAGGATGGTTTAGTTATTTGTGGAAAGTAGGATATGAAAACTCTAGGAAGAACCTTATAGAAAGGTTTAAATATAAGAAATCTTCATGGTATTTTGGTGAGTATTGAGTAAGGGGTTTCCAAGAAAATACATCCATGTCTGGATACAAGCAGGTAGAGGTGGATCTGGCATAGATGTACATAGGGGTAAAACCCGAAAACACCTCTTTGAGCTAGACTCGAACGGGAACTGATACACGATAACGGGCCTTGCTGCACTGTTGGTTACGACACTCCCGGGGGATATTCTTTGGCAAATTCATGAGCTTAGTATGAACCATTATTAAAGAAATAGAGATAAAATAAAATAAAGATTCACATAAGAATATATATGATCATGGATAACCTAGTTTCAAACCTAGGGGATCACAAGTTAGGGTATACTTTTCTTCTACAAGTTATCCTTATATGCTTTAAGTTCCTTTTTATGATTATTGGATAAGTATTTAGGCCCCTAATTATACTTTCAATTCTTATTTAATGGTGGGAAATGGAAGAACATGCCCCAACCACCAATGTGATAGGAAATGTGATGATTTCCATATTAATATGACAGAGATGATTAGGGGATTAAAAGATGATTATTATTTTGGAAGACATTCACTATTTTGGGGACCCTATATGATCGAGGTAAATAGATTACAATGGTAATTTCATTGAGGAGTAAGGTTGACATATATTTTGAAGAATTGATGAATTTACGGTGGACTTATAGTAATTATGTTACCTATGGAAATGATTAACCTGTCTTGGGTAAAATATGTTTAGGTTAGCTAATTTTTTTATAAGATGTTAGGAGTGGTTGATGTGTTTTGGAGATGAACAATGAAGTTTATTTTGGAAGACTATGTTATCAAATTAATATTTTATTTGGGTTTCCATATTAGTTTGGTTTATTTTGAGGAATTTTAAGAACATTTATTTATGGAATGGTCTATGATGAACTTTGGGTAGTACCATGGATCTTTGAAGATTTAAAAGTAGTTTCCCTTCCTATGTTATTATTTCTTTTGGAAGAGTTGTTTTATCTTACCCATTCTGTTTTTGGGATAATGTTTAGAGATAGAAGAAATTGATAGTTAATCTTTTGTGGTTTAAGTGGCTCTCAAGAAGATGATTCTTGTGTTTTGATGAGACCAAGTGTTTTTGAATGCTCATCGTTTGGAGAAAAGATTAGTTTTGGATATAAACTTATTAAAGGATGAAACTCTACATGAAGGTAGGTATATGTCCTTATGTTTTTATTATATGTTGGAAATGAATTCCTCAAAATTATTAAAAAGAATGTAAAACAAAAACGTTGTTGGTTTAAGTTTCCTACTGGGTAATCAAGGACCATTTACACACATCATAAGTTTGTGATTATCTTGTGGTTAACTTTCTCCTAATCACGTTTTCTATCACTCTCTCTCAGAACGTGACCCTTTGTTTTTCTTCAATGTCCATGTTTTCATAATGGAATCCTAGTGTGGGTTAACTCGGGTGACCTTTGTACTTTTTTTTTCTTTCTTTTAAAGTAATAGTTTTACTGAATCCTTTTCCGATGTGGGACATTTAAAGAAATTTCAAAACCCAATTTTAAAAAATCGTGAGGACGCATTTTCTTAAGGGGGAAGATTGTAACGACCCAAAATTTTGAATAAATCTTGTTTCCTAATTTTGTGTGTTATTTTATTTTTTATACTCAAAAAAACTGTTTCATTTGATAACATTAGTATAATTAAAATGAGACCGTTGGGTTTTAACTGTTATATGAACATTGGTCAATATGACCGCTGGAAACGAAAAGTTTCGATTTTTGTCTCTAAATACAAGTGATCATGGTTAATTAATATAGAAAGAAGATTTGATGGCCTCACCCAGTAGTCTTGGACCGATCGAATCCCATCTAACAGAACATGGGAAGGAGGTAGCACCACTGGGCTTTGCTCTGGACCAAACCCAAGCTAAACTTCATCGTGTGAATCTAGAATGGAATCGCTTTCGCGAGAAGTTCAAACTGATAGAAATTACTACTCGTGCGATGTTGGCCAAGCCTCCCTCAGATTATCTTACCTTAGCACACCTTACACTTAGGTCATATGCTGGTGTGATAAGGGGCTATGTAAGGAGACCGTAACTACCTTGTGTAATCCTTTGTTTTAAAAAAATATTTTGATTTCTTCTTATGATGAAGTTTATAAATTTTCAAATGACCGGATATATATAGTATGCATGTTTTTGATGAATTTTAGAAGAATGATATTTTTAAAATATTTATTTATACCTTAAATAATTAAAAATGTGTAATGATTTTAAAAAATGGTCTTCTACAATTATGTTCAGTATGAAATTTTAAGTCTAATAAGATCAACATAATTTTTTATGAATAGTAAATTATGAATAGTGAATTTATGCTTAGGATTAGTAATGTGGCCTAATGGATTAGTAATCACACTGAAATAAAGTATTAATATAATCTAGACACCTTGATTAAGTAATGTGATTCAATAAAATGGTTAAATAACAGATTCATAAATTATTATTCAAGTATTAGTTTTTTCGGGTGAATAGTGTTTTTTAATTAAAAATTATATTAAAAATATTTGGAAAATTATTTTTATAAAATTCATTTCATTTTTGAACTCAGAGCATCGATATTATGTTATGGTAATTTTTGAGGATTTTTCTAAAAAAATGAATTTTCGGTGAATAGTGTATTTATTTAAAAAAATAAATTAAAAATATTTAGGAAATTATATTAATAAAATGGAGTTCGTTTTTGAGATCAGATCATTGATATTTGGTTAAGGTGAAATTTTTGGATTTTTCTGAGAAAGTTGAATTTTCGGTTAATAGTGAAAATACAATTTTAGGGTTTCAGTATGTTTAATGACATCATGACTACATCATGATGATGTCATGAGATATTTTAAGGGTTGGCCGACCAAAGGTGATGAATTATTTTATGGGGGGTCCCATGTGGCCAATATTATGGTCAAATACCATGGGCAAGCCCATGGTTTTTCCAAAAATACCAATGAGGTGTCCCTTGGCCATTAATGCCTTGTCCCCTCACTTTCCCTATAAAAACCAAGCCATCCTCTCATCCATTCGACTCAAAAATCTCCCCCAATAAATTTGTGGTCTTATTACCTCCCAATTAGTCCTCCCAAGGTGCCCCCAAGCCCCCAAGGTCCCAACCATTGAGTTTTAAGAGTTACGTTTTAAGGTAAGGGATCCGACCTCTCTCTTTCTTTTCAAGTAATCTCTTTTATGTCATTTCTATTATCCTCCATGTTCTTATGTTTGAGTTTGTTCTATTATATTCATCTTACATCCATTTTCATGTTCATATGATGAGATACCCCCACTTTCTCTCATCAATTCGTTTTAATAATGTTTAAGTGGCGCCGTTAGGCTGCCGAATTTTTAAGGGATTCGTTCACATTTCTCATTTTTCAAATATCTACTTTCATGTCATGTCTTTAAAGTTCCTTTTAATTATGTTGTGGTATGATCTCTACATCTATCATACTGAAATTTTTTGTTCATATTATGAGATACCCTATTTGATATTGTCAATTCATTTTTGTTGAAGTTTAAGTGATGCCGTTAGGTAGCCGAATATTGAAGGGATTAGTTCACCTTTCTCATTTTTCAAAATTATACATTCATGTCAAGTCTTTCAAGTTCCTTTTTATTATGTTGGGGTATGATCTATATATCTATAATACTGATCTTTTATGTTCATATGATGATAGACCCTATTTTATCTCCTCAATTCATTTTTGTTGAAGTTTAAGTGACGTCATTAGGCTGCCGAATTTTTAAGGGGTTCTTACACCTTTCTTCTTTTTCATGTGAAGTCTTTCATGTTCTTTTTTATTATGTTGGGGTATGATCTTTATATCTGTCATAATTATCTTTTATGTTCATATTATGATAGACCCTATTTTATCTTGTCAATTAATTTTTTTTAAAGTTTAAGTGACGCCGTTAGGCTGCCGAATTTTTAATGGATTCGTTCACCTTTCTCATTTTTCATAGTTATACTTTCATGTAAACTCTTTCAAGTTAATTTTTATTATCTTGGGGTATTATATATATATCTATCATACTGATCTTTTATTTTCATATGATGAGATACCCTATTTTATCTCGTCAATTCATTTTTGTTGAAGTTTAAGTGACGCCGTTAGGCTGCCGAATTTTTATATGATTCTTTCACCTTTCTTGTTTTTTCATGTCAAGTATTTCAAGTTACTTTTAATTATGTTGGGGTATTATCTCTATATCTATCAAACTGACCTTTTATTTTCATATGATGAGATACCCTAGTTGATCTCGTCAATTAATTTTTTCAAGTTTAAGTGACACCGTTAGGCTGCCGAATTTTCATAAGAGAAATCTTATTTTTGTCTTCCTTTCATGTTCTTCATTTCATATGGTATATCTTTCGAATTTCATTACCATGTTCTTAAATCCCTTATATTCTATCCCCCTACTTTTTTATGGATCATTTATGAGTTGGTGACCCATTTCCCCTCTCTTTTCAATGTTTTCTAAAACCTTGTAACATAATTGTTATCCTTCAGAATTTTCGTCTCGAAATACCTCTCTCTTTTTCTGAAAAGTATTTTATGTTATTAAGTGAATACTAAAAGCTCTTATTTCTACAGGGGTATTCACATATATATCAAAATTTTCTATTTTAAATTTTTGTATTTACATACATGAAACCCTCTTTCCCTTTCCGTGGGTTTAAAGTGACATAAAGATCATGTCTTTAAAGCAGTTTTAAACCGATATGATTATGAAATGAAACCCATTTATTTTATGTTATATGGGTTTTTTATGAAATTATTGATGATGATATATGTGGCTCACATGATAATAAAGACATTTCAAGGGTGCGCCCAGATAGCGCTTTAATGCATTGGGTAAAGACTTAATCTCTAGAGATGACCTTTTAGACTAATACCTTGGTGAATAACCTTGGTAATTTTTAATGACACCTTGGTGATGAACCTTGGTGAAACCAAATTATTGTCAATATTAAATGTTTTATCCACATCTTCAAGTTATGAAAAATGTTATTTTTATTATGATATTTCCTACGATTTCTTTCACTTTCCTTAATGTTTATTTTTCATGACATTATTGATGTATCCCATGGTCACAAGATAAATGTTTCCCCTTGTTTCCCTTACTGGGCCTTCTGCTCACCCTTTATTTTGATGTATGTCCCCAGGTTATAAGATGCAGTAATGAACCTAGGATGAACATGAGGAGAAGCCTTTCAATTGTTTAAGAAGAATGTTTTATGTTTTCATGTTTTAAGTTCCTGGTTTCCAAGACACTAAACCTTAAAGTTCCTTGGTTTTGTAAAATGTAATGAAAGTTTATGTGATAAAAAGGCGGGATGCTATAATTTATGCATTGGTTAATAAATTATTTTTACATTTTATTATTTTGTGGGCTTATACATGTGTGTATTTGTAAGAGTACTTAAGAAATTCATCCCATTTTTGTGATATACATACTCCATGATAGTCATTGTATTTGTGGTATATAGTTTTATGTATACATTGGTTATTTGGTTATTTTGAAATTTAATTATTTTGTGGGATTATATATGTGTGCATTTGTATGTGTACATGGAAAATTACTCCCATGTTTGTGATATTCCTACTCAATGCTACGTCACCAGTATATGGCCTAATGGAGGAAAGATTGGAGAGTCACAACATGGGCCCTACTAGTATGGGGTGTGGCAATCAGGGTTGCACTAAGACTTAGTTCACCCCATGAGTTAAAACGCTAGAGGCCACTGAGGTGCGGTGGTATGGTATATCCCTAGGTAGTAAAGGTTTTTATTGAATTGGTGGTTTGAGTTTTCAGAATTTATGGACTCTGACTAATCAGAAGGTTGCTCTGGTAGAAAACAATTGCCATTTATTAGATGTTATTTGGTGGATTCTAGTCACACATATGCCCAAAGATTCCAAACACTCATGGTTTGACACCCAAAAACTATTTCATTAGGATGAATACCACTTATGGTTGTGATCCAGTCATATTAAAGAGATTTTAGAGATTAATTTGTGATATATATCAGTTTTTTAGTATACCATGAGGTTTACTAATCTTATGTGTTATTATTTCAATGTGATCTAGGAGGATTAATTTCCTGCATAGAAGTTTTTGTATGATATCCATAAAAATATCCATGATTATGTGTTACCCCTTGGAATTAAACCATACACTGGAGTGCTTGAGCGAGCACTATTGAAGAATATATTCATATATGAAGGAAACCATGTGGATGGTGATGTATGTAGGAGTCGCAAGGTCGAGTCATCTGCAACGACTAGAATATGACAAGTGTTGAGGTATTATAGGCCTACACATTCTTGGACTCGTGTACCTAGTCATGAATTACAAGGACCTCATAGTTGACCAAGGTAGATCAAAGAGGGGTTCTGTTATGTAAGGGATGATTGAGGACACATGGATTGTGATTTCTCGACCAATCGAGCAGAGGAGTGTAAAAAAATAAAAAATGGGTCACCATATTAGAGGTTGCATCGCGGTCAAGGTTATATAAAGCATTATAATTGTTGCACTAGTGAGGCGGATATAAGAGAGGAGTAGGTGGAGATCCTAGAGGAAGATATTATACTAGTGGGTGAAATAATGAACTACTTCCACCACACCACCACTAGGTGGTCCAGGTCAGTCTTAAAGAGCTGGAGATCGGGGCAGTTGGCAGCTGTTGGCCATGGATGCTTGTGGCATGAAAAATCACGAGATGATTGTAGGTAAAATAAATATTTGTTATAATATTTACTAAATAATAATAGAAAAATATTCAATTCATTTCTTCTTCTACCTAATCCTAGTGAGATATCTGGAGCTCCCAATTAAGATTTTAGCCCAGAAACATTGTTTTGACGTTCCTACATAGAATGACTCTTTGTTATCAATTTTCTTTTGGAAGTGTGAGATATATCTTGATGGATATAGTTTATCATGGGAAATAATGTTTTTCATGATTATAAATATGACACCAACATGTTTATTTAATTTTTTTCACGATCCGATCCAAATTTTACTATCACAACAGATGATTTAGATGAATTCAGATAGATTGGATGAGATTATACTTTTTGGGTGAGAGAGATCTCATGGTAGAGTGAGTGGGTCTTGTGAGAAGGAAGCTTCAACAATCACCAATTAGTTGTCGATATTATCAATTTGTGTATTGGTATCTTCTGGAATATAGATTCCTTCATTCATGTATGATTATATAGACATTTTACCTAAAGACATTTCATGACAACTTTCTAGGGGAGAGATGTATTTTTTCATCAGATTTCACACCATGACCACTCTAATATTTTCTATGTCATATCAGAAGACCCCTACCAAGATTTAAGAGATAAGGGTGATATTGGATGATCAATGGGAGAAGAGTTTTATTAGACCCAGTATGTTCCCATGTACAACTCGAGTTTTGTGTAAAAAATGGTAGATATGATCTTACAGATTTGAGTTTATTATCATCACCTAAACCAGGCTATGAAAAATAATATGTACCCATTTATGATAATTGATGGATACTTTAAAAATATTTGAGGCTGAATATGGTTCTAAAATATTGATCTTAAGGCATTCTATCACCCAATAAGGGTTCACAAAGTTGATATTCCAATGCAATCAATCTGATGTTGATATAGACACAAAGAGTTCTTGGTGATTCATTTCAGTGTTATGAATTCTCACATTTTGATTAGGGATTTTAAGAACCATATAATTTATCCACACATATACCAATTTGTGGTTTTTGTCATTGATTGCATACTCGTATACACTTTTTATGAGGATGAGCATGCAGAGCCCTTGAGGACAGTCCAATAATTTTTACAAGATCACCATATATTTGTTAATCATTCATAGTGAACGTTCTAGATTGGTGAGTTTCACTTTATGAGGCATGAAATTTTTGAGAATATATTATAAATGGACCGAGTGATGATTGATATAGTTGTTACTTGGGATCCACCCAAGAGTGTGTTAGAGGTGTAGAGTTTTCTAGGATTGTAAGTGTAATAAAAACATTTTATGGAAAACATCCCTTAGACTGAATCCCTTTTTTTCATCCTTGATATGAAAAAGGTAGCTGTTAACCTACACTGAGTAGTGCTATAAAACCTTTTACGTGTTCAGGTAGAGTTTGAGTAGTTATGGTGTTTTGATACTACCATAGGAGGGTATGGATTTTACAGTATATAGAAATCTTTGTAGAGATGGTCCCAAATTCAACTTTTTATAAAGACATGCAGTGATCACATATGGGTCATGTCACACCTCGACCGCGGACGTCCGTATTGTTTTTTTCTTTCTTGGTCCTGATTTAAATTTTTCGAGGTTTTGTTGTGTCGGCAGTTTCGCGCCGGTGCGCGGTCATCGCATCGCTGACGGTGATCATGCGTTTGGCCCGGGTGACTATGGGTTCACCCGGCATTTTAAATATTAAAGTTTTTACATTGACCTTTTATTATTATTACTATTTGAGTTGCGTTGTTATTATAATTAACTAACTTTTATTTACTTTAATTATTTTATTGTTATGATTATTATTATAAAGTGTTATTAATATTATTATGAAGGTTTGTTATTATTATTATAAAGTGATTATTATTATCATAACATTTTATTATTATTATTATTATAAGGTCTTATTAATGTTATTGTTAGAAATTTTTATTATTATTAAGATTAGTTTTATTCTTTTATTTAGTCCTTTGTTATTATTATTATTGTTATCATTATTATTATTATAAAGTTTTAATATTATTATATCATTTTATTATTATTAATATTATAAGGTTTTATTATTATTATTGAACATGTTATTCTTATTATTGTTATAATGTTATTATTTTTATTATTTTTTATCACACATATATATATATAAACCTAAAACTAACCCTAACACTACCCCTACTCCCGCAGCCGCCACCCTATTCTTCCCCCCTCTCTCTCATCCCCGTTTTTCTTCTTTTCTTTTCTCCCCGCTGGTTCGGCCGGCCGCGCCGCCTCCAACTCCCCTCCTGCGCGCTCCCCTCGACCGGCCATCCGGTCTCCGCCCCGCTTCCCTCGTGCCGACCGCCGCGCCCGCGGCCCCCCCTGTCTCGGCCTCCTCTGCGCGCCCCGTCCTTGCCCTCGCCGGAGCCAGCGCCCTCTGCCGGACCGCACCCCCTGCACCTCGCTGCTCCCGGCCCCTCCAACCCAACCGACCACCGGCCTCCTATTCTCCATCCGGTGACCCTCCTCCTACTGAGCCGCCGCGCTGACCTCCGCCCCCCTGTTTGTCATCCCGGATCCCCCGCGCAACCCCCGACCTCCTCCGGCAAACAGTCCCGGCGCACTCCCCTGCGCACCGCCACCGCGCCGTCCCGGCGTCCCGAGCCCTGCACCCAGCCGCCGCGCCCGGCCGCCCTCTCCCCTGCACCCTTCCTCCGGTGTCTCCCCGTCGCCTCTCCCTGCTCTCTTCCCCCCTCGTCTGCTTCCGCCTTCGCCGCACCCCGTACCCGGCCATCTCCGCCGCTCCCCGACGCCTGTTTCCCTTGCCGCACCCACGGCCAGCCCGGCACCACCATGCTGCTCCGGCATCGCCCTCGCCGCCATCCCGGCTCCCTCTCCCCCGTCCGGCCTCACCTGCTGCTCCGCAACCCTCCCCCTCCGTAAGTTTGTTTTTGTTTTTATTTTTAGTTAATCTTATATAACGTTATTATTTTTATCATATTAATAATATTATAATTACTTTATTATTATTATTATTATATTATTATGTTATTGTTATTAATACTATTTTATTATTATTATTATTATTATTATTATTATCCTTTTTAATGATTAATATTATTAATTTTATTATTATTATTATTATTATTTTTATTGTTATTATTATTATTTTTATTATTATTTATTATTATTATGATTATTATTAATTTTATTATTATTAGTGTAATTGTTGTTATTATTAATACTAATTTTATTATTATTATTATTATTATTATTATTATTATTATCCTTTTTACTATTATTATTGTTACTATTATTTTTCATATTTTTATCATTATTATTACTACTACTACTATTATTATTATGATTCTCATTATTGTTATTATTATTATTATTATTATTAATCTTATTATTGTTATTATTATTATTATTATTATTATTATTCTCGCTTTGGCCTTTTATTTGTTGGGGGTTATCTTTTTATGTTTCTTTTTGTAGGATTATTGTTTGAGGGCCCGCGCAGGGTGTTTCCGAGTGAGCGCCATCGCTGCACTTTGTTTCTGAGGTTCCGTCGTCGCCGCGCTTTAGTTTCAAGGTGAGCGTTTCTCCCCGACGCTTGCTTTCGCAGACTCTGATGAGTTTTTGGATGTGTCTGAGTCCTTGAAATTGATTATGCAGAGTGTTAGACTTTGTCACGTGGTCTCGGACACACGTCGTGTCATCGCGCCTTGGATCCGAGGTTGTTTGTCGACGCGCTTGATTTTGAGGTAGGTTCCCTTTGCACTGCTTTTAAAATTTAAGTTATATTATTTCATGCTGTTTGCGCACCCTTATTGTTCAAAATCAACATTTTATTAATTGTAATAAATATGAGATAATATACGATAAGTAATTTTTAAAATAAGATGGTTAATTTTTAAATGGTTAGTTAATGTCAAAAGGAGCCATTTATTTTATACACGACACATGAAACATCCTTTTGACGAGCGGACACCCAATAATGAAAGAATACCCGTTTGGATTTTAAACATAATTCACGGAATATAAAATAGAGTTCTGGTTTAATGAGAAATGATTTATTTTGAAGCGTGAACAAATACATTGGTTCGTTTGAGAAATTGCCCGGTTGGCTCTTAAAGTTTATTTGGAAAAGAAAATGGTTTGGTTTGGTTTATAAAAATACTGGCAACCTGTGAAGTAGTGTTTTGTGGGTTCTTCAAATAGTTTTAAACTGGTTTTGGTAGTAATTGTGAACTGTATTAAATGCCCGTTTGGCACTTTATGGAAAGAGATAGAAATGTTTTTATAAAAACCCTCTTAGGACGACTCTCATGCCTTGGTTGCAATTGATTGTTTGGGAGACCACACTTAGAGGCTCCCGGGTACTTGAGTAGTTAAAGGCAAGAGGTTGTCCCATGGAGTGGCTCGGGGAATGCCTGTTGTTCTTTATATATAGATATATCTGATTGGATGCTCGGTTGGCATCAGTTGGCTCACCCCTTTTTCTTAAACACTTGAGACATGGGAATCTGGCATATTGAGAGAATATTCTAAGAACGATTGATGCACTGGTAGGTTATGGTACAGACCAGTGGCCCATAGTAGGTGGATATATTGGGTTTATTGCTATGGGATTTGCCCTCGACCTGCCCGTGAGTGGATGGTCGAGCGTATTGTGCATTTTGATTTCATCGTGACATGTCGATAAGGATGATTTATCATGTATTGGTGTCTTCTGGATTATTCTCGATCTCCTAGGTTCACCCATGCCTATTCAGCTTTTGTATCTTGCAGTATTGATTATGATGCTCACGTGTATACCTACATTTCCCTTACTGTGTGTTTTACTTTGTGCATTCTGGTGTATTGTTTTCTTTGGAAAATGGTTAATTGCTCTTGATTCGGTTTCTAAAAATTGTTTTCAAATAAAAGTATTTAACACCCTTTGTACAAATTTGAAAACTTAAACATCACTTTCCCTTTTTCTGAAATGTCATTGGCACTAATGAAATGGACCCGAATTTTGAAATGGTTAAGGGAAATGGTTTGTACATTGTTTTTAAGTAAAATGCTTAGAAAAACATACTTTTATAAATTGTAGTTCAAACTTGAAATGATGTTCCTTTGATTTTAAAGGTAGTGCATTGGGAATAGATATCGGGCTAGCCTACTGAGTTTTAATACTCACGCCTATAGTTCTTTTCTATTTTTAGTGTTTGTGCAGGCTATAGCTTGAGTGTGCTCGCCTAGGGCGACGCTTGATCGTTGAGTCGGAGAGCGACCCGCGAGGTCGCACGGATTTTGTTCGCACGTCGTGTTTGGTTAGTGTGATTCTTGTTTGTTCCTGTTTAGTCACTTTTTTTTGGGTTTATCTTTTCTGCGCTGCTCTGTATTTTTTTCACTATATTATTTATTTATATTGGGAGAAATCGTTCCCATAGCCTCTGTTGATGCCCTGGCGCTTGTCGCCAGCCCGGGAGGATCTGGAACGCCTCTCGGGCCATGTCACGGACCGGCTCGGGTGACCGGTTCAGGGTCGACCCGGGTTGGTTCGTGAAAAAATGGTATCAGAGGTGGTTCTTGTTATTTGGGTTGTCTGGTAGAAGGAGATTAGGACTGTCAGAACTCAAGGGGTAGGTGCTGGGAGAGCGTCGCGAACTCTTGCTCGCACTGATCTTCGAGTTACCAGGGGTAGTTCGGGAATTGTGCCCTTGTCTTTTCCGGTTTGTCTTGGATTGAGAGATGACAATGAAGGCAAGCCGATGTTTCATCGTGATTTCACATGGAGTAGTGACCCATGTGGAGTTCGAGTACATGGTTTGAATTCCTCCTAGTGGTCGACACTGACTTGAGACATGACCCACTACCATATCACCAGGTTGAGCGTGACTACTAGTCCCTCATTTCAGTGATTGATGAAAATTTGGATGCTGCTTTTGTTTTGGTCTGTGTAAGTACGTTGTTTGAAATGAAAAAGGGTTTTTGAAAATTGGATTGGTTTCTTTTAAAAGACTTTTAATGTATGAAATGGGTTTTAGAAACTGAAATCTCTTGATTTGGAAATCTTTTGTTTGCTTGGAATTGGTTAAGAATGGTTCAGGATGAAAACCCAGGTCCTCTTTATGAACGTTTGCATATGTGTGAGGATGCATGAAAAGTGCATGTTGGTGTGAGTATGAATGGAATGTGGATAAAGACATGTGCAACGGTTCATGAGATTACCTGGGTGTGTATTTGAAATTAAAGGCTTGACCTTGTTTTCTAAATTGGTTTTAAATGGGAAACAGTTTTGGAAAGTTTTTGGTCTGAGAGTGGATTGGTTTTTGGAAAGTGACCTTGAGAAAGGGTGGTTTTGAAATCAAAAATGAAAAGGGAATTTTAAAGAGGAGATTTTGTTTTGGGTTGTGTTTGTATTTGAATGGTCCTTGTGCTGACTGTTTTTGATGAAGGCGCTTTTATTGATGTTGCTTCGATTTGATGTTGATTTTGGCCTTGTGTCTTATATGTCACTCAGGAAATGCCGCCCAGAAAGGTCTCTAAGGATTTGGATATTTCATGCCCAGTTTTTGGTTCTCCTCGGACTTTGCCTATTATCCATGGTGATCAGGGTCCTTTAGAGGCAGTAAAATGGATCGAGGAAGTGGAACGCGTCTTAAGAATGTTGGGAACTCCCGATAATGTTAAGGTTCGTGCAATTATGGAGTTGTTTGAGGGTCCAGCTCTGGACCAGTGGAAGAAGGTTACCCCATCATCAACTCAAGATGAAATGACCTGGGATGTCTTTAAGGTCGTTTTCATCCAATGGTTTGTACCTGAGGGAGTGAAGCTGGAGAAAAAGGGAGAGCTTGTGAATATTCAACAAGGTCAACGGACGGTGAAGGCATATGTTGGCCATTTCAAGGAACTGATTCCCTTTTCTCCAGAGGTAGCGTCGCATGAGCTCATGAAGTTCTCTCTTTTCACTGGGGGTCTTCGTCCAGAGATCAAGGAGCGAGTCCTCCCTTATAAAGACCTTTGTTTCGAGAAGCTGGTGGAGGAAGCTTTCTTGGCTGAGTTAGTTTCTGGTGTGCGGGTGGTTAATACTTCAGCGTCCCCTGTTGTTGTTCGTAAGAGTTCCCCCTCTGGTGAGAAAAAGGCGCCAGAGATACCTGTTCCTAATGAGTTATCCCCTTTGGTCTCAGCTTCCAGTTCATCAGATCATTCAATGGTATGCTATCAGTGTGGTCGTTTCGGGCATTTAAAGTCGTCCTGTCACAACCCTCTGAAGACGTGTCATCGTTGTAGTTGTCTGGGTCATCTGGAGAAGTTTTGCAAGAAGCGTCGCTTGAAGAGGAAGCTGTGATTGGAGAATGTCAGTACCTGACTGTGAGGCAGAAGATGCTTCAGCCATCAGAGCCCCAACCTCAGGTCTTGGGGTGAAGCTCGCGCGCAGTCAGGAGTCCCCAGGGTTGTGAAGCCTTGGTCCAGGTTTTGTGTTCCGTGTTAGCAGTGGAACAATCAAGATCTTTTGGTACTTGTCTTTCTGCTGTTAAGTTTTGACGTTGTTGTATGTTCATTGTTTTACCATGGGGTTATCATGGACTTGTTCTATTATAATCCAAGTAGTATGGATTATGTAAGTGTGTTGTTTTTCTATAAAGTGACGATGGACTTGTCCGATGATAAATATAAGCGAACTTGTCGTGTGAATGTAATATTCTAAATCGTGTGTCCTTCTTAAAAGTGTGCTTGACTCTCGTGTGGGTTGACCTCGTTTTAGTTATGTTGTCGATGTAGTTATGTTTGTGGACTTCGGTGGATCATGTCCCCAATTTGATGTTGGTTAAATGTTTTTCTATGGATTTTCCCTGGTGTTGAAGGTTGTTGACTCTGGTCGAGGATTTAATATCTTGACAGAAGTGTTGTTTTAATCGTGCTATAAGAGTTGGTTTGAATTGGTTGGGAGTTCCCGCGTCGACCCCCCTTTTTCCCTAGGGTTGTCTATTTAGAGGGTCAACTTTTCTGCACAAGTTGAGCTCTTGTGGTGGGGAGAACCCTTCGTGTTCTCCCCTCAATCTCAGACCCCAGTTTTCTCTTGAATCGGTCGGGTGTGACCTGTGCTGAGTAAGGTCATCCCCGAGATTCTCAGTTCTCTCTGGTTCCTTTGGTCCCATTGGGGCATGGACTTAAATCTTGACCGACTTTTGGCCTGGTGACTTTCTGGGGGCAGAAAGTGTCTGTGGTGGGGAGAATTGTCACACCTCGACCGCGGACGTCCGTATTTTTTTTTCTTTCTTGGTCCTGATTTAAATTTTTCGAGGTTTTGTTGTGTCGGCAGTTTCGCGCCGGTGCGCGGTCATCGCATCGCTGGCGGTGATCGTGCGTTTGGACCGGGTGACTATGGGTTCACCCGGCATTTTAAATATTAAAGTTTTTACATTGACCTTTTATTATTATTACTATTTGAGTTGTGTTATTATTATAATTAACTAAAATTTATTTACTTTAATTATTTTATTGTTATGATTATTATTATAAAGTGTTATTAATATTATTATGAAGGTTTGTTATTATTATTATAAAGCGATTATTATTATCATATCATTTTGTTATTATTATTATTATAAGGTCTTATTAATATTATTGTTAGAAATTTTTATTATTATTAAGATTAGTTTTATTCTTTTATTTAGTCCTTTGTTATTATTTTTTTTGTTATCATTATTATTATTATAAAGTTTTAATATTATTATAACATTTTATTATTATTAATATTATAAGGTTTTATTATTATTATTAAACATGTTATTCTTATTATTGTTATAATGTTATTATTTTTATTATTTTTTATGACACACATATATATATAAACCTAAAACTAACCCTAACACTACCCCTACTCCCGCAGCCGCCACCCTATTCTTCCCCCCTCTCTCTCTCTTCCCCGTTTTTCTTCTTTTCTTTTCTCCCCGCTGGTTCGTCCGGCCGCGCCGCCTCCAGCTCCCCTCCTGCGCGCTCCCCTCGACCGGCCATCCGGTCTCCGCCCCGCTTCCCTCGTGCCGACCGCCGCGCCCGCGGCCCCCCCTGTCTCGTCCTCCTCTGCGCGCCCCGGCCTTGCCCTCGCCGGAGCCAGCGCCCTCTGCCGGACCGCACCCCCTGCACCTCGCTGCTCCCGGCCCCTCCAACCCAACCGACCACCGGCCTCCTATTATCCATCCGGTGACCCTCCTCCTACTGTGCCGCCGCGCCGACCTCCGCCCCCCTGTTCGTCATCCCGGCTCCCCCGCGCAACCCCCGACCTCCTCCGGCAAACAGTCCCTGTGCACTCCCCTGCGCACCGCCGCCGCGCCGTCCCGGCGTCCCGAGCCCTGCAACCAGCCGCCGCGCCCGGCCTCCCTCTCCCCTGCACCCTTCCTCCGGTGTCTCCCCGTTGCCTCTCCCTGCTCTCTTCCCCCCTCGCCTGCTTCCGCCTTCGCCACACCTCGTCCCCGGCCATCTCCGCCGCTCCCCGGCGCCCGTTTCCCTTGCCGCACCCACGGCCAGCCCGACACCACCCTACTGCTCCGGCGTCACCCTCGCCGCCGTCCCGGCTCCCTCTCCCCCGTCCGGCCGCACCTGCTGCTCCGCAACCCTCCCCCTCCGTAAGTTTGTTTTTATTTTTATTTTTAGTTAATCTTATATAACGTTATTATTTTTATCATATTAATAATATTATAATTACTTTATTATTATTATTATTATTATATTATGTTATTATTATTAATACTATTTTATTATTATTATTATTATTATTATTATTATTATTATTATTATCCTTTTTAATGAATAATATTATTAATTTTATTATTATTATTATTATTTTTATTGTTATTATTATTATTATTATTATTATTATTTATTATTATTATGATTATTATTAATTTTATTATTATTAGTGTAATTGTTGTTATTATTAATACTAATTTTATTATTATTATTATTATTATTATTATCCTTTTTACTATTATTATTGTTACTATTATTTTTCATATTTTTATCATTATTACTACTACTACTATTATTATTATGATTCTCATTATTGTTATTATTATTATTATTATTATTATTATTATTAATCTTATTATTGTTATTATTATTATTATTTTTATTATTATTATTATTCTCGCTTTGGCCTTTTATTTGTTGGGGGTTATCTTTTTATGTTTCTTTTGGTAGGATTATTGTTTGAGGGCCCGCGCAGGGTGTTTCCGAGTGAGCGCCGTCACTGCGCTTTGTTTCTGAGGTTCCGTCGTCGCCGCGCTTTAGTTTCAAGGTGAGTGTTTCTCCCTGACGCTTGGTTTCGCAGGCTCTAATGAGTTTTTGGATGTGTCTGAGTCCTTGAAATTGATTATGCAGAGTGCTAGACTTTGTCACGTGGTCTCGGACACACGTCGTGTCATCGCGCCTTGGATCCGAGGTTGTTTGTCGACGCGCTTGATTTTGAGGTAGGTTCCCTTTGCACTGCTTTTAAAATTTATGTTATATTATTTCATGCTGTTTGCGCACCCTAATTGTTCAAAATCAACATTTTATTAATTTTAATAAATATGAGATAATATACGATAACTAATTTTTAATATAAGATGGTTAATTTTTAAATGGTTAGTTAATGTCAAAAGGAGCCGTTTATTTTATACACGACACATGAAACATCCTTTTGACGAGCGGACACCCAATAATGAAAGAATTCCCATTTGGCTTTTAAACATAATTCACGGAATATAAAATAGAGTTCTGGTTTAATGAGAAATGATTTCTTTTGAAGCGTGAACAAATACATTCGTTCGTTTGAGAAATTGCCCGATTGGCTCTTAAAGTTTATTTGGAAAATAAAATGGTTTGGTTTGGTTTATAAAAATACTGGCAACCTGTGAAGTAGTGTTTTGTGGGTTCTTCAAATAGTTTTAAACTGGTTTTGGTAGTAATTGTGAACTGTATTAAATGCCCGTTTGGCACTTTATGGAAAGCGATGGAAATGTTTTTATAAAAACCCTCTTAGGACGACTCTCATTCCTTGGTTGCAATTGATTGTTTAGGAGACCGCGCTTAGAGGCTCCCGGGTACTTGAGTAGTTAAAGGCAAGAGGTTGTCCCATGGAGTGGCTCGGGGAATGCCTGTTGTTCTTTATATATAGATATATATGATTGGATGCTCGGTTGGCATCAGTTGGCTCACCCCTTTTTCTTAAACACTTGAGACATGGGAATCTGGCATATTGAGAGAATATTCTAAGAACGATTGCTGCACTGGTAGGTTATGGTACTGACCAGTGGCCCATAGTAGGTGGATATATTGGGTTTATTGCTATGGGATTTGCCCTCGACCTGCCCGTGAGTGGATGGTCGAGCGTATTGTGCGTTTTGATTTCATCGTGACATGTCGATAAGGATGATTTCTCATGTATTGGTGTCTTCTGGATTATTCTCGATCTCCTAGGTTCACCCATGTCTATTCAGCTTTTGTAGCTTGCAGTAATGATTATGATGCTCACGTGTATACCTACATTGCCCTTACTGTGTGTTTTACTTTGTGCATTCTGGTGTATTGTTTTCTTTGGAAAATGGTTAATTGCTCTTGATTCGGTTTCTAAAAATTGTTTTCAAATAAAAGTATTTAACCCCCTTTGTACAAATTTGAAAACTTAAACATCACTTTCCCTTTTTCTGAAATGTCATTGGCACTAATGAAATGGACCCGAATTTTGAAATGGTTAAGGGCAATGGTTCGTACTTTGTTTTTATGTAAAATGCTTAGAAAAACATACTTTTATAAATTGTAGTTCAAACTTGAAATGATGTTCCTTTTATTTTAAAGGTAGTGCATTGGGAATAGATATCGGGCTAGCCTACTGAGTTTTAATACTCACGCCTATAGTTCTTTTCTGTTTTTAGTGTTTGTGCAGGCTATAGCTTGAGTGCGCTCGCCTAGGGCGACGCTTGATCGTTGAGTCGGAGAGCGACCCGCGAGGTCGCACGGAGTTTGTTCGCACGTCTTGTTTGGTTAGTGTGATTTTTGTTTGTTCCTGTTTAGTCACTTTTTTTTGGTTTATCTTTTCTGCGTTGCACTGTATTTTTTTCACTATCTTATTTATTTATATTGGGCGAAATCGTTCCCATAGCCTCTGTTGATGCCCTGGCGCTTGTCGCCAGCCCGGGAGGATCGGGAACGCCTCTCGGGCCATGTCGCGGACCGGCTCGGGTGACCGGTTCAGGGTCGACCCGGGTTGGTTCGTGACAGTTCAAGCCAGTTGATACCTCAAGATAAGAACATCACAGATCCCAAACAAGAGTTTTTAGTGGAAGTCTTCTCATTGAGGATGTTGAGGAACTAACTTCTCTTAGAGATAGTTTTTTACTCAAACCACTAGAGTCTCATGTATGTACTCACATGGATAGATATGAACCTTATATATATGAAATCATTAGTTCTCATATAAGACAATGAATTAGAGATAGTCTATACTCATGGGAAGGGAAATGTGGAGGTAGATTCCTAATGTAGGAAGTTCCATTCTCACATTGTGGAGGAGGCGTTTGAGAAATTGGAATATTTGCGGCTTACCCTAGTGGAGGAGAGGGTGAAACCTATCTTCACTCAATGATTTTGAATTATTTTCTTCTCTAGAATGTGGGGGAGACTTAGTTAGGATAAATATACTATGATGCACTTTATGAAAATATATCCTTATGATATTCACCAGATATATTCTCTAAAGGTTGGAATCAAATCATCCTTTTCTAGGGATGAATGGCGGTTATAATCATGTCGTGAGAGTATGTGATTAGGGAGTTTCATTCTTTTCCATTTTATGTACATACCAGTATCGGAATGATATATAGATAACTTAAACAGTAGTTTTTCTTGGTGTCTCACATGTTAGTAGGGAAAGGATAAGCAGTAGGTTCTTGAAGTTTTGTTGTACCATCTTGATATTTTGAATGGGAAATTGCATAGAATATACATAGAATTTTTGAAGTTATTTACAAGGAAATAAAGAGGCCATTATACCAACTCGGTGACAGTTGAATAAATTACCAAGGCATCACACTTCATTTCTATAATGGGTCATAATTTAGTGGATTATTTGTTGTAGTTGTATATGTGTAAGATCCTCATTCTTCATAGGGTTTCCTCAATAATTATATTTTACAATTATGTGCAGTTCATTTTAGGGTTTTTTATAGGTCATTAAGAGTTATTTAGAACCAATGTTTTGTTTATTATATCTTTTCACCCCTAGATGGTTGGGTAGACTGACTGAACTATTAATTTGTTAGATGATATGCTAAGGGATTACATGTTAGACATTGAGTACAGTTGGGAGGATCACATATCATTGGTATAGTTTTCTTATAATTATAGTTAAAACTTTTCTGTTATCATGTAACATTTCAAGGCCCTGTATAAGAGAATCTATAGTTCAAAACTTTTGATTGATTGAGATAAGTGAGGCATCTCTTGTTGGGCCAGAGATGGTGAAGGTGAAAACATAGAATATCTAGGTTATCTATTAGTGGATTAGGATAGTATAAATATAACATAAATATTATGTGGATCAATATCATGATCCCCTAGAGTTTGATCATGGACACCATCTTTTCCTAAAAGTATCCCCATGACGAGGATTGTGGAGAATTGACTAGGATTTCAAGCTATCCTATTGTTCAACGTGCCATTAATGATCTTGCAGAGGGTTGGAATGGTTTATTACTAACTATCCATACTTTATAGTTAGAGTGGGTTCATGACTTCCTCCATGTGTTGCATCTGATGAGATATGTGTATGAGCGTACACACATTATTGACTGGGGAAAGATATACATCAAGGATAGAGAAACCATCAAAGAGACCCCAGTGGAAATTGATGATCGTTATGATATGATACTTCATGTATGGACCATTCATTTGATTTGTGTGTTGTTGCAACATGAGAGCTTGTTGGAGAACATATGGGAGCCAGAGATCTAGATACAAACTCAGCATCACCATAGTTTTTTTTTTCTTTTTGGGGATGAAAATATTTAAAAGGGATAACAATGTAGGGTTTAATTTATTCATTGAAAGACTTTGAAATATAATAATTAATATTTTTAGAGCCAGGTATAGAGATGACTTGTGATTATGCATCCCGATGAGGTCAAAATATATGTTTTAAAAATACAAACAAAATTAATATCATGCATCTGATGTTTTTATTAAATAAAAAGAATATATACTGAAAAAAATCTCAGGTTAGAAATCTAACACCATATATGAATACATATCATGGGGTTTACCCTAGGAGCGACCTATTGTTGGTCATTGGAAGACGTTCGATTGAGGAAAATGTTGGAATGTTTGTTTAATTAAAATAAGTAAATAAATTATTCTTTATTTATAAAAGGACATAATTATAAAATCAATAAATACTTAATTATGAGAATAATCTAGTGTAGGGAACATGAACCCTATTATAATTAAGAGGATCTTTGACAAACATCATTGGTAAATCATCATCTAATGACAAATTGTGACTGGATCAGGGTGGATTAAGATACAATGAATGAAGTGGATCATACCCATTAATAGCTAATTCATTCTTCCCTAGTGACAGATCAATAAAAGTGACTGGTTTCATAAACGATATATTTATCCTATGATTAAATTATTGAACATATATTTTACTAATATTCTTTTGATTTGTGATTTATATAAAATTCACATGAGCCAAATATTAGCATATTAAACTATTGGTTTAATTTTATATGATATTCCTTGAAATCAATACTGAAAATCCTTATCTTTATGATCATTAGATAAATGTACTAGGTTAATGATGATATCACCTTTTTTATTGTTCATTACCACAAAAATTTCTTCATGTTATCACCATTAAAAAATAAGGCCATCATTCAACTTTTTTCAAGTGTATTCAAGAGAGATCAAACCCTTATATTCATAGAGTATGTGTTCATAATGAAAATATTTTATTATCGTGAATGAATCATAGAGGTATTTATGTGTACGTGATGAATTCATGGACTTGAGATCACAAACGGTGATAGAAGTGACATGGGAGGCATGAAGGTTGCACGGAGGACCACTGTGGGTGATCGTGATTTCTTTTTGTCCATTAGATGGTCAGAATCAATGGAAGTAAGTGAGTACCACCATTTCAGGATGGTCAAATATTTGGAATTGTTATGGAGGCCATGTATCTAGAAGATTCAAGAAAGACATGACATTTTCTGAAAATACCAACTACATAGTTTTTATAATAACCAACACACACTGTGTAGTCTCCCATCTATGAAGGATAGGGTTTTTGGAAAATGATAAGGATCATACGCTGTGTGGTTGGGCCAAAAGCCATATGAACCTCCCCTGGTAGCCAAGCCATATTCCAGCTACACACACCCATGACCTCGTGGGTTAAGACACATCATGTACACTGGGTGTACACCAACATGTACAAGTAACTGATCATATCTAGGTACATGGGTGGGTACATGACATGGGGCACGTCCATGAGAAGATGGGCTGGCCTTGAGAGGCCATGAAAAATAATGTGGTCCTTCATATTGTAATTTAATATATGGTGAATATTTTTAAGAGAATGAAACTTATTAATGATATTCTTGATTATGAGGGTGATCTGGTGTGATCCTTAAAGAGTTGAGATGGAGATGGTTCTCATCTGACACATGATGGTGTGGGTCATCTATGCTTGTTCTTCATATGGATATGGTACTACCCATTTCAATATTGTATGGTTCCTGCGTAATAATTGTTTAGTTAAAGGAATTACTCTCCTATCATAGTATGGTGTGATTCCTCTATCCATGTAGAGACTACTCCCCTATCGTACCAGGGTGCGGGTCCTCATTTCTCTTCTTACGAGAAAAGGCGGTACTCGCCTATCACACTACGGTGTGTGTCCACTTTCCACGGGTTCAGCATTCCCACGGCTCACCAGGGCATGGTTTCATTATATTCATCATGTAGTTGGTGCCATTACACCCCTTACTACTATATGGCATGGTTTATATACATTTGATGTGGAACTCTCATGTCATCGAGCATCGATGACATGTCGGGCCTCCATAAGATTTGTGTGTACCTAAGATATGAAGTGAAATTATAGGGTATGGGACCCTCAAATAATTTATAATGACTCTACATGGGTCCTCGACCCATGGAGATGCTACTTCACTAATGCACCAGTGCATGATTTCTCCATTCTTATATTAATGGATGTGTTACTACTCGTCACACTAGGGTGTAGGTTCTTTGTTTATGGGGATGAGACTTCCTTATCACACTAGGGAATGGGTCCCCCATACTCATTTTTCAATATATATATACACATTAATTTCCTATATATACATATATCATCTATGTTTCATATAATACACTCGCTCATGATGTTGAGTAATGTTGAGTTACGAGCCCTCCAAAAGACTTCTTTGGATAGACACCCAAGATGTTGGGTATCAATGATGGACCATTATAGTTTAAGGTAGACTCATCATCACGTCCTCGTCTATAAGATAGATATCCCATTTATCTCTCTTCTAGACTTATTATTCAAGAATATATATGTTTTTTTGGGTTTCATTTCCCTTTTGCATTAGATTGAGGTGACTAATTTTATCACATATTATATTTCTCCATATTTAGTTTTTGGGGATTCCTATTGGGTATGTATATACTCACCTATGAATTTGATTTTTTTCTCATGTGTTATATCTTATATATATGATGGGTAGGACGATAGTGATTTGATAGGACCATAGAGATACTCAGGTTCATAGATGATATATTGTGGTTGGGTCTTGGATGTTAGTATCAATTCTCCCTCATCTATTCTCTATTCCACTAGTTTCTAGGTTGGGAAATATTTTCTATATGGGTATTTAGTTTTCCATTATAATTTCATATTTATTTTTCTTACTCTTTTGTTATTACGTGCATGTTTTTTAATCTATATGTGACACTATTTTATAAATAATCATCTATAATTATGCATGGAGATTGTTGGGTGTGTGCATAAAAGTGATTTAGGAAATGGCCTACCATTATAGTTATTTCTTCTCAGTTCTTGTCACTATCCCTTGACCTAGGTAGGTAGGCTTGGGGTTGTGGTGGGAATTTATAATTCCATATATGAAGGCCCTGGTGGGTATGGTCATTGATCATGAGCTATAACCATGTCATTATACATGAGAATGTATCCTAATCTCTTCTTGGATGCACCACTATAGATTTCCAGCTCTTCTACATTATAAGTTAATGTATGCATAGGTACACTAACATGTCATCTCTTCAGTTCCATGAAATTTTCAATGAATTCATTATTCTATAGGAACATAACTCTTTTTTGAGTTAACATGGTGTGTGGATTATATATTCAAGAGATATTCTATAAAAATCATAAATAATATTCGGCCAAACTATGAAAAATGATGATCTTAGTCATTATGGTTGTTCATGGCCAAAATTCAATTACTTCTTTCATTGATGGATCCACTGATATACCCACTCTTGAGAATATATTACACACAAATAATAACATTGGTATCTAAACATTAGACATTTTAATTTTTTTTTAATATTTTCTTATTTCATATGGTCTTTAGTAGAATTATCAAGTGTACTCAATGGTATTTATTTCTACTTGAATATAATAATATCATAAAAAATGACAAAAAAAATTTGATCATGGTAATTTCTAATGAATATATTCATTAAATCAATTAAAATAGAGGAAATATTAGTACGACCTAATGGAATCAATATATACACATATTTTCCATAACTATTATGAATTTGTCTCTCAGTAATATACCCCTTTTTGAACAATAATTGATGATATATTTAATTAAAGAAAATATTGGAAAAGTATTGAACACCATGCAGTTGGTCAAAAAATTCACCGATAAATGGCATAAGATAGTTGTTCATGATTGTGATGTTGTTCAGTTCCCAACAATCAATGAAATGCCTCACTGATCCATCTTTATTCTTGAAAAAAGGAATAGGTTCACCTCAAGGTGAAAATTTTGTTTTAATAAATAATTTTTTAACATTCTATTGAATTTTATTACTGAATTATAGAAAATAAATCAGTGCCATTCTATACACAGTCTTTGAAATAGGTGCAAAACTATGTATGAGTTATACTAAAAACTCAACTAAAATATTTAGTGTTTGAATTGTATGCCCTTCTATAAATACATCAACAATCACCCACATATACGTATATAATAAATATCGATTTTCTCCCTAAACATCTGAGATAAAAACTCATTTTTAATAGGAATCAAGAACCATACAATGAATGTGGATTTCAAAAAATGTTTTTCTTTTAATATCACACAGATAGATGATCATAAGATGGTTTTGAATATGAAATGTGACTTCCCATCCTTATAAATTAATGTGTTATTCCTGTAGTGAAGTCCCATCCCTAACTTTGATATTGTGAAATTCAACCAGAGGGGGAATTATAATATTTTCACAAAGGACATTCCCCTAAATTTCAATTAAAGAATAATCATATACTTGAAATGTGGTCATTGCAGCATTTTTGTTTTCACTAATATTTAAATATATAATCATTGGGGATAGGAATTAACATTCATAGGGAATTTTTATAATACTAAGAATGTCACATGACTGCGATCAAATAAGATACTTCAGTATTTGAGAATACCATTAACATTCAATACTTTATATTTTTTTCTTCATTGTTTTACCAAAAACAAAATGGTTATCATGAGAATATAACATCTTTTATCAGAGTGATTAATCATGAAAAATAAATCTTTAGATTTACTAACATTGACACATTCTTTTCAATCAATGAAAACATAGGTTTAAACAAGACTATTAATGATCACCATGTATTCAATTCCATTATTGTGGAATGTAAAGAAAATGTTAATTAACAAAAGAATATCATCCATGACTGTCAATGTAAGTGTATAGGAATGTCCATTGTTTTAAACATGGTGAATATATAGTAAAAATAAATTCTCCCTTTTAGGGTTATTTCTTATAGATACAACTATTAAAAATCCAAATCCACTTATAGTATCTAGATAAGAATGTTTTTCTAAGAAAATGAAACTCTTTTATTTAACTTCACATAGAATGATCTCTAATTTTTATGATTATATTAACGGTTCTCAATTGTATTTTATGATCTTAGTTTCTAAAAATTAATTAAAACTTTCTACAGAATGAACTATATTAACTGAATAATTTTATACATAGATATTACTTCTTATTAAATGAATTTTTGATACATAACATAACTATCCATAACAAAATCATATAGGTATAGTGAATTTAAAAATATAAATATAGAGAAAACTGGTTCATAGGTGAAATAAATCATATACTAGTAATTTCATCATAACTAGCACCCTTCTTATACATAGCACACCTAAAAAGTTTCTTCACATCCCAGGGAAAGGAAATGTTAGAAAGGTTGATATTATATTCACAGTAAGAGTAAAAAAAGGATATATCAACAAAAATGAGCATAAGGGTATAAGAACATTAACATAATATTTGAAAACCATACCCTTCATATCATAGATCATAAAAATGAGTCATGGAAAAAATATGGGTAGTTCACAAGACATTAATTGTAATGGAATCAAAGTACACAGTCCATGATAGCATGTAATTGGAATAAAACATAGATTTGTGGCATACACAGAAGAATTTAAAATTATAATTTTCATGTTCTCTACCAAGAAATTCATAAAATATTCCGATAACCCCAAATGTTCCTACAACAAGCTTTATATAACCTCTAGAATACCCTATTTCATTTTTAGAATATCATCCCATCTACCCATTTCAAGATTGGGATAACATCCCATTTACCCGATTTCAGGTTGTAGATAACCTCATATTTACCGTATTTCAGTAATGGGATATCCTCCCTAGCACCATATTTTAGGTTTTGGGTAAACTCCCATGTAACATATTTATATCTTGGTATAAGCACCCATTGTACCATATTTTTGGCTTATGATAACTTCTTTTATACCCCATTTTGATCATTAGATAACATCTTGTCTACTAATTGAGATCGTATAACATGTATCATTACCTGATGAAATAGAAGTAGATATTCTTCGAACTAATCACAAAATAAAAAACATACATAAGTGTTCCATAATTTCATAAACCATTCATCATATCAGAACCCATGAAAATAACTAGTTTCATAATCATTTCATAATAGCATAACTCATGGAAGTGAAATAGACTTCATAAAAATATTTTGATCAAAAAAAATAAAACATCCATATAAAGAATAAGAATGGAATCATTTGATCATATATATGGTAAATCTAAGGTAACATCATAGTTAGTAATCGTAGTTGGAAAAATATTTTTAAATATCACTTGGAACATTTAATTTGGAAAATAACCTTTCCAGTATGAAAAATAACCTTTTTAAGAATATACATTCAAAATATATTTTGGACATGATTTCCTTTGAGAATAAGATTTTAATTGTAAAATAAAAAATTTAAAATATTGAGTGTTAATTATGTAATGAAATTTCAATCATACTGTAGACATTAAGATATATTATTTTTCATATTTTCGATAAAAACATAAAAAAGTACATTGCCTGTAAAATGAAAATAAAATCATTTTTAAATAATTATTTAAATTGTAAAAAATGGGTAATAATTTCTTTAAAAAATCATTATATAATATTAAAATTATTCTTTAAATCAATTTTATAATACACAGACATGGAAGGAAAACAATTATTTACCGAAGAGAAATATAAAGTAGGTTTTTTGTAAAAAAAATTCTTTTGAAATATTGAGTATATAAAGATAGTAAAATGAATGTGAAAACATTTAACCACCATAAATAACCAGATTATAATATATTTAATGTTTTTATTGGTAGGTAGATCAAAACGTTTCATCATCATATGCATAAACATAAATAAACCCGATTATAATGAGATTGTAACATCAAAACCTTACAAATTTGGTAACTTTTGAATCAATATATCCATAAAAAAGAAAAATATAAAAAAATTTAATTCCCCATGAAATTCATAAAAATAATCATAAAATAAATTATTGGTCAACATATATGAAACATAAAATAAATGTTTGGTGTAGGAACGTGTCCTAAAAAATAAAACTGAGACCAAAATCAATTACCACTTTGGTAATATTATGAATCATAATCCCCCTTAAAGAATAAAATTACATGAAACTTTTAATATCATGAAAATATTTATATTGATTATATGATATATTAAATAATTTTTTTATATACAGTAGACATAATAAATGGGTGATGAATATGTCATATGTCACCCAATAATAAAAGGGAGACTAGAAATCCCTTACCTTAAGTCTCAAATTTCATCATACCTGTTTGGAATTACTATATAATAAATAAAATATAATTATAATTATATTATAGAACGAAATTAATATTTTAACTTATCATATAATATTTTCTTATAACACATTATCAACCATTTTTTAACAATTCATTGTTTAAATCCTGTTTCATATAATAACTACTTCATTTTCATTATATGTTTTGGTTTGGTATTTTTGGTCCATTTTCGTTGATAATAGTTCCATAATATCCATAATTGTATACATAATAAAAATGTAATATATACTCATTATATATGTATTTACACTAATCCATAAAAGTTATAAATAGTAAATGAATTACACCTTTTAGGAAAAATGTATGTTGTATGTACACATGAATGTTGTTTCAATTTTCAAGAGAGATGAAATGAAATAAAAGGAATTATTAATTCAACTTCATATAATCATAATTAAAAAAAATATTTATATTAATTAAATAATCCCTTTGGACCATCCATTTAAAAGAATGAACAAAATTTCACATCGCTTTGTGGAGGCGGTAGTCCACACATACACACGAGTGACCTTATAAACCATCAATAGATTGGAATGTAAGAAAGTATATGTGATATTATAAATTCAATATGTATAATTTTATCATAAATATAATATCAATACTTTAAATCCATCATTATTTACAACCATGAGAGGTAGTGATGGAAAATTAATTACATCAGTTCACGAGGAGGTAGTCCTCTATACACACGATCAATGATTTCATTTACAATTTTCTAGAAGAGGATATAGATATAAAATTTTCCATAAAAAATCTATTTTTATGTGTATTATTTTGTTATTATATTTTAATTATTAATACATGAATTATGTATTAAGATAATAAGTGAAAATAAGGATCATATTGAAAGAAAATACCTTCGCATAGAAAACCCACATTTGGTGTCTTATTAAAGACCCTAGGGTTAGAATACAGGGAAGACTAGAAGATATAAGAAGCTTATAATTATTTTTGGGAGATATTTTGGTAGGTTTTTTAAAATAAATTTATTAGGAGGTGTAAATAAGCGAGGGGATGACATGACATTTTATAAGGGGGGAAGAGTCCCAATTTTGAAGATACATCAAAATATTCAATAATGGGATGAAAATCCCATGCCATGAGATTAAAAAGTTGATAAATAATGGATTTTAGAGATTATATGTTCTATAGACACCTACACCATAAAACAAACATGTTGTAAACATGTTATTCCCTCAGTATATAAGTTTCCACACTTTTACAATTTTTTTTCACCAAGGTAACTTGATTCTTTTTGTCTAACTAAGTAATTTATCATTTATTAATAAAAATAAAATGATATTTATTAGAATCGTAGAACAATTTTTTTAAAATTTAAATCCAATATATTAAAAAAATTCTCTATGCATGATCAAAATTAATTTTAATACTTGTGCATTTAATGAAGAAAACCCAGTTTTAACCTTAACCATTGTAATTAATTTTTACTTTGTTTACTATTCATTGCGGAAACAAATTCATTTGACAATATTATATTATAAAAATTAATTTTATTCAAAAATAAAAAATATATTTGACCAAAAAATTTTGACATATGTGTATGAATTAAATTTAATATAAAACTTACAGATGCGTTGCAAAAACATCTTTCTAAAGAAAACATTTTCAGAAGTATAGAAAAATTTAGTATAAAAATTCAATATGAGATTTATTCTAATGAATAAATTGGTATAATAATAATAAAATTAAATTATGATAACTTCATTAATTTTTTTAAAAAAAATTGGAACTTTTTAAAGTATTTAAATAAAAATATTTTTTCATTAAAAATATGTATTTTTAATTATTCATTAATAAAGGAAAAATTTCAATAAAATCCCAAAAAATCACTATAAGATAAATTTGAAATGTTGATTATAAAATTTATATTTTTTTTTGAAATAATAATTATAGTAGTGTAAAAAATCAATTTTATTAGTTTTTTCACCAAAAAAAGTAGTTTTATAGAAAAATGTATTTCAGAAAAATTTTAAATTGTCTAGTTAAAATTAATTAATTTTATATAAATGTATTTTTACATCTAAAAACATTATAATTAATTTAAAAGATGTGGTTATTAGTATTTATACTACCAAGACTAATGTCTTGGTTAAAATATTTAATAAAATCTGAGGTTTTTTCCAGACATATTACCCTATATTGGAAAAAATATCAACATATGGGTTTAAACATCTATGTGACACCCCTATATCCACACCATATATAGGTAATCATCCAATCCCCAAGATACACCAATATGATAAACTATTAGTAAATAAAATAAATATGACATTATGATTAAATAAAGCGGTTGAGAACTTAGAGGGTTATGTCCTTTGGTATATTTCTCTATCTACATAAGAAAGGAGATACATATCTTTGATTTATGTCTACATATAATCATATATAATGAAGAAATAAACTTTTAACTAAATATTGTTTTGTGCATCATGTTTTTAACATCACCTTATAGGTTCCATTGACAGATATTAAGGCAGAACCTATTTTATACACCAAATATACATATATTTCATATAGGATCCAATGGATGTTAGTCTTAATAATGACCCTTTTACATAAAAATAATTATAAAATCACAATATGGCTATTATCATGGATCTAATTAGATGATAAATCCATGACAGAAATTTTTTTCATATAGTGATGGAGTGTTCAAAATAATTTTTTTGGGTATGTGTAAAATTAAATGAGATATCATTTTTTGGGAAGATGATTAATAAATTAATCCCACTAAGAACCTAATGGGATGAAAAAGAGATAACTCCTCTAATGTTAACAAAATTTATCTGACTGAAAAGAGATCCCATGGGTGGGTAATTTTTATCCCCAAACAATTTCCCCTTTATAATTTTGGTAAAATGAATAATTATATAAAATGGGAATCATCCATTATAGAACGGTATAGAATATATAAAAACAACATGTCAAGAGGGATTAATGTTGATTATTGGATGATATTGGAAGAAGGAATCTATAATAGGTGGGATGGGATCTCACCCTCTAGTAAGATCGTTTGGTCCACTTACAGTCTTTTATGAAAATGTTACTCAATATCTACAACCTACTAGAGATATAATAATTCAATGGATTATGGTTTTGCATATTAATTATTGAAGAAAAAAATGGAAATTGGAAACTGATTAGCGTAGTTTTGCCAGTATTGACACAATTATACGGATAGCTTTGACATATCTATAAGAATAAGACCCCATTCAAAAATGTAAAACCATTATAGGTGTTATGGGATTGGATCCTAGAATATATTGGGGAATATAATTTCATCAATGACCAACCCATCCCAAAATCATGATTCAGAACATACCACTATTTTTTTAGAGGGAGTCCGGACACACTCATTGAATAGTAATGATGTCAAAAGTATGTCAAATATGTAAAATGAATTAATCATTTCAAGGTAAAAATAAACAATTGGAAATATTATAATCAACGAAATTTGTATCCTTAATGTTTTTAAAAATCTAATATAATTATTAAAGGTGAATTGTTATCCATAATTAATGGGGAGATCTTATGCAAGAGATGTATTAGATATGTTCCTTAAAGATTTGGGTGGTGGCTCCAATGATTGTAAATGAAATGTGATGCTCTACTATAGAGGTTGATATCATTATAAAATCCCATGATGGAATAAAAATTCAATATGATGTTTAACCTAGAGAAAATAGTTATAGGAGTTACCCTCCCAACAATTAATACGTCCATTAGTCCAATGAAAGACTATGCCATGACAAATATTTTTTAATATCCAAATGGATGGTTGGTTCACATGGTGTCTCAGTAAATGGGTTACTCTATGACCAAGGGATGGAAATAATAATATATAGATTTAGAGGAAAGAAAATATTTTAAGGGGGTTTCTCTAACAAATACTCTTGTTGAATAAATACACATAAAATGGGTGAATCATCTAAATATTCCAAACTCAGTGAGAAAGGTGGACACCATTCCTTTAATCATAGTTAACTATCATTATCTATATGCATTGATGGATTTGAACTCTTAAAAGAGAAATTTATCCACCAAGGATACCAGGGATACATCATTGGTGATACATATTACTCTTATGGTGTTTTTTAATGTAAAAATACATGTTAACCTATCCTATGAAAACCAAACCCTTGAAGTGAAATATTACATCAGATTAACTGAATATGTAATCCAATTATTAAAAAACAAAGGATATCACTCAAATCTTGAATGTAAACCATTGGGGTACTATTTGAGTATCAAATATTATAAGTATGGTCAAATTACATCCTGGGAAGAGGTATGATAGGTTCCTATTTTCATATGTCAAACTATTATTCACACTATAATTAACAAACTTATGGACATGAAGTGATTTTTTTTGTATTTTCTAATGAATATTTTAAACTCTAAGTGTGAACCATACAAAAATCAACCAATTAAAGCCATTTAAATGAATGAAAACCTAGATAAAGACTATAATAAATACCCCTCCCCAGATATTACATCATTATGTCAATACTCCACCATCACATAGCCAATATACTTTTAGTCTAGTGTAGGGTTGCACGAGCCTAGTACTGATGGAAAAATCCATAACCTCTCATTCATCAAACCCATATTGCCAAGCTCCATTGAATACTTCCTGCTCTAGAACATCATCTAGAGATGATACTTATAGCTTGTTGAGATGATTTCACATTCTAGAATCACAAAAAAAAACAAAAGACCATGCATGTTGATGCAATCCATGAGGAGTCATGCACGAGCATGCCTAATATAAAAAAAATCATAAGGACCTTCTTTTCATCCTCGAATGCAACAACGTCCTCAGTTCCATAAATAACATCACCGAGAGACAATAGATACAAATCCACCATAATGCATCGAAAATTGACCAATATCACATCCAAAAGCAGCAATACAACCACCACTTAGTTCTGCCTTAGAGAGAGTGATGAAATCCAGATGTAGGGGAAGAGTAACGTGTGGCCATGACCCTAAATAGATCCCTTCTCCACCACCCCCCAAAAGTTCAAATTTAAAATAAAAAACCATAATAAGAAGTCAAAACATTTCTTTCCTCTCAGAACACCCTACTGCTCCTAATCACATTGCAGAACCTCCTTGGAAGCCATTACACCCACCCCACCTAAAATGGAGCAATGCACCTAGAAACCAGAGCTGTATAAGATTGTATAGGACCTATAGAGAGAATCAGGATGAAGCCAGTAACATCAACCCCTCATAACCTCCAACGAAAATTCAAGTATCAAACCACAACTTCATTCAATCATCATCAGAAAAAAACATACATAAAAATATAGCAATAGAAAATCAACACAAGGAAACACTTTGAAATATTCATCATCAAACAATGAAAATAATTAGATCACATTCTAAAATAACGTTGATCGGCTTGAAACACATCTCATTCACTCCGCATGGATCCAGACTCAAACTCAGAGATCCCAAAACCTCAAGAAAACAGAATAAAAAATAGGGATACCATCATATTTCCAAAGAAAAGTGGCTCAGGTTTTTCTAGAATGTTTTTGATAGCAAGCACCAATTCCACTAAGGAAGCTCCATCTAAATCACTTGTTGGAAGACGAGGTGACATCACCTCGCAAAAGGGCATATCAGAAGACGTCTACACTGAATCCACTTTGTGATTTCTTAAACAACCACCATGGGTAAGGGACCCTCAAATTAGAAATCAAAATTCAATGATCTCAGTTGGTATCTCCATCATCATAAAGATGACCTCGAGGTTTTTCATCTACAACAAAGAAGCACAGATCTGCTTCACGCCGGAGACCAAGAAGGTAGTATCATGGTTCAGTAATCATCTTGGGTTGGGGACACCAGAACGATATCCTTCACATGTGATTGAGAAGCTATAGAGACAAAGGACCACACTAGGACATGCTGTAAGAAGGAGGAGGGATAAGCGATACCAGATAATCCCTATAATTCAATGTAGAAGGCAACAATTGAGATTCCCCATTTGGATCAATGCCTAGTGAAACCCCTAGATCCCTGAGAGGAGAGAGAGAGTTGTCTCTAAGAGGCTTCCCTCTACCACAATTCTCTCAACTCTGGTTACTTGGATTCAATGATTATATTACTACATTGTCACAAGATACAATAGATTTCATATGATAGGATTCATAAATAATGGAATTTTTTGAAACTGAAAGGGTATCACATACCTATAATGTCTTAAGAATATACTATTAATGGGATAATTATAAAACTGGTCACTTTTTTGGGTGATAGGGTTGAAGAGGAAAGATCTCTAGACTAGGTGGGGCACATATAGATGGTGATCTCCCATCACATAAGTGTATTACTAAGGCCTCTAGAAAAATATTATATTCACATACTTGTATTATAATCTAAATATATAATTTCGAGATGACTCATTATATTATTCATAAGTTGGTATAAGCTTCATGGGAATAGGTTTCTTATCTTCTCTATAGTATATTACTTATACACTTCCGAGAGGGATATATATAGGATATGTTTTGGGTGAATCTGATGAGAAGCCTCACAAAATCCTCAGTTTGGATGCATCATCTAACATCCCTGCTGATTCAAGAGGGGAAGATCTCAAGGTTATAGAAAACTTGAACAACTATCTAACATCAGATTCCACATCCTTTATTACATCTCTGAAGTGAGATTTTTCATCCTAGTATGTGAATACATTCACTTTTTCATAGTAGGGATAAATTTTTATAGATTAAATATATATTCCTACATGATGATTCATAGGATTAAACTATAATAGAGAGTCCTTATGATCCTGTTGCATCATTTTAAGATGCACAACCTCTAGATTTCCATAATGCTTCATGATTTAATAACATGGAAATGGTTAATGATGATAACGATGTAACAAAGGAATGTGGGTACATACACCTATTGAATATTTGATCTCCCACTATACATATAGAATAACATATCATAGTATTTCATTTCAATAAAAGTATTCAAACCCATAGTGATATAATTTTTTTATAAGCATCTGTATCAGTAAAAATTTTAGGGGCATAAAGTGGTTTGGTTATAAATCCCTTTGGAGATAATGATGATTCCAAAACTCCCATTAGTAATTTAGTTATAGATTATGTAGTATTACTTATAGTTTATTTTTATTCAAATCTAGAGGATGTCTCACACCAATGACATATATGGTAGAAGATGTGGATGGAGATATCAACGATGTTATGTGATAATCCCCTTAATGAGAACAGTGGCCACCTTTATCGCCTCAAAAATTTGGGCCTCACTCAAGGCTTTTAAAGGTATTATTAACATGCATTACATACTAAATATAATGAGTTGATTTTAGCATAGGTGTGAAAAATTACAATCTAGTTAGACCTTCTGACTATAAAATAGATTTTCATCATCATCTATATCCAAGATGTAGTTCTTAATGATGCCTCTAAACTTGCGAGGCTTGTAGTGAAGAGGAAAGATAATCCCTTGGAGATCAAGGATTTAGTGGGATGACTTTTTCAATTGAGGGGTATACTCCACTAGGAGTTGGATACCACTATGAAATTTTCCTATAAGAAGCATAAACCAGTGGATAAAGTTAAAAGAGATGAAATGGATTATACTTCAATATAAAAAAATTATATCTTAGTATAGATTCAGAATCCACAATTCATACTAATGTGTTCTATGTTGTGATTATCAATGAGAGAACACTAATACAACAACATGATCTTATCAAGAAAACCAGGGAAAATGTTACAATTTTGGTTTCGTTTTTTATCAGATATTAGCGACTCTAAATTGTTGACTTCATATTCTTATTATGATAAATAACATGGATAATTTCTCCGTACAATGTTGTGAGGTTTTTATCTCATCTGAATCATCGATCCATGATAATATATAAATCTTGAATATAGTAATCTCCTGAATAAAACTCCATATGAATATCTTTTGGAGTTTAAATAAAAAAAATCTCCAAAATATTGAGTAAATAATTAAATAGGTATGTTGTGATGTCTTGAACCACTAGGGATGACCTGGTCGGTGGTAAGATGAGTGTTACACCCCAAGACCACCTTTAATAGGTTAGTGGATGAAGACAAGCATGGAGTAAGAATAAAACTAGAATGAGAGGCCTTATCCTAATCTACTAGTATTCATTGGCACAACAAACTTCATGAAATAGTTTATAGATATATGAATAATTAAAACATCTAGTGTGTATTTGATTGATGAAACAACCTCTTGGAAAATAAATCAATTTAATTTAATATTTTTATTTGATAAAAAACACACCCACTATGAATTTTATTCCAACCCTAACTAAAACTTCTAAAGGGGAAAATTAATAGATTATAACTCCAAATCTAGAAGGTCTACCATTAAACACGATCAATTTCAAGAACCGTTGATCACCACAAAAACTAGGTCCATCTAGGTCACCACTGATCTACCGATAATCAGTATGAGACACAACATGTGTCAGTGAAGCCCTTGTAGAGTTTAGTATATACATGTGAAGTTGTATTCCTAAAAAACTAAAATAAGAGAAATAAAAATAGAAACAACCATCTCAAACTATAAAATAGTGGTTCAAGATAACCCAATAATAGATATACAAAAAAATCCAAATAAAAGAGAAAATGGGATCATTATATAAAAATCTAGTAATGAATTATCAGTTAAACTGCATCTCCAAATGGTCCATCAATGATGCCCAAGTCCATGTGCAATATCACAATAATCAGAGTGGAGGGGAATGTTCCTTGTTACCTCACTCTATAGAAAATGGATCTACAATGACCCATACTTTAAATACATTGTTATTGATTCAAAATGTAAGTACACTTATTACAACATATAACAAAACCATAAAAGGACCGTATAGGTATAGTGTCTTTAGAAACTGGGAAACATAAGCAACTGGTTCATAAATCATCTACACTGTATCCATTTTATTTTATCATATCTAGAGTCCCTTTTGGCATATCATACTTAATACCCTTCTTCCTAACCTTGGGAAAAGAAAGCATACAAGGGTGAGATCAAATTATTAGTAAGGGTAAACAAAAGAAATATCAATCATATCATATTCATAAGAACATATCATTTTGGAAATCTTAACCTCCAAAAGAGATCATAATTTCATAAAATGGGATAAATAATAGTAGGGAAATGTAATCCCAATAATCATAACATAAAACATGAAACTTTGTGGCATACACACATAATCATAGAGAATAATTTCTTAGTAGTCAAGACTCATTGTCAAGACTATCTTAGCAGACAATGTCCATTTTTGAACCGAGTTCACTCCTCGTTTCAGTCCTGTATCACTAACCCAAATTAACCTGCCATTCCATCCATGTCTATCTCATGAGATATAAATCTTTACCCAATGAATTGGAGGGAGATATAGGTCCCTCCCATCTCACAATGATACCATTCTTATGTGTTCCACAAGATCATAAATCATCCATCATAGCATAACCGATGTAATTAAAATGGGATTCTTAAAATTCATGCCATCATTACATAATCCATGTAAGATAAAAGAAAATAATAAAATTAATTACATCATAACATAATAAAATCAATGTAAATATATCGATTGAAACCGAACCCTATATTATCTTATATGGAAAATAATTTTGATAAAACACTTGAACTTTATTCTTGAGGAAAATATCCTTTCTACTTCAAAAAAAAATTTACTTTCTTAACATGTCATACAATTTTAAACTAAATGAAGTTGATTAAAAATAAACTTGAAATCTTTTAATGGAAGCTTTATGGAAATAGTGTTCTATCTAATCATAAAAATCCATTCATCCCGTATAAGTTAAAAAAACATTCTTCTCGTACTTTGGTCGCAAAAGTCAAAAATTACCTCGTACCAAAAATGACAAAATATTCCTTTCATATATTTTACTAAAAACTCACTAATGGATAAAATTGGATTTAAAAAAATTTAGCAGGAGAGAAATAATATTACATATTGATGAAACATGGATTTGGATGATAAATATTCCCCAGTAATTACCGAAGTATAAACAATCTCGGATAAAAATTTAGATTGCGAGATTTTCCCTTACCTTAAGTATGATTTGCTTCGTACATGTCTGAACCACCTGAATAATGATTTAAATAATGTTATTTACTTATTATAGAATCTTAATCATTGTTATTATATCATATATGGTCATATTCTTAGCTTTTTATTAGTAATATTTCATTGCTACTTGTTATTCGGGTGTTTATTGCTTTTTGTTCTTATGCTTGTTTTGTCGAATAAATTATTATTAATAATTTTAGGTTATAGATACCTAATTTACAGAATTTTATTAGTGTAATTTTCACCATATTTATTCATTCAATTCATCTATATAATCATTATGCATTGAAGATCATGTAGAACGAGTCGCATCACATCGTGGAGACGGTAGGCCGTACGTACGCACGAGCAATGATATCGTTCCCATGATCGTGCAATTGTATTGATGTGTATTTATACTATTTAAGAATCAATATAACATTAAAATAATCATATATAGTTATTATTTACACCATTATACCCATCCTAGTAAGGTTGTGGTGGAAAAAAAATTACACCATGGCGTGGAGACGGTATTCTGTACGTACGCACATGCGGTGATTTCATTTTCCATAGGATGGATAGAAGGTGAAATAGAGTTGTTTCATATTTATAATAACATATCATTATATGAGTGATACTTATGTAATTACTTCATAATGAAACAACTAAAGAAGAGGATTTAGAAGAAGAAATAAAGATGAAAGAATCAGTAACAGACGTTACCTCTTCTTTGAAGCGCCGCCTCTTAACCACCTCTTAGGGCACTAAAGATGTTATTTGAAGAATACAAAGACCTCTAGGATGTTTCTAGGGAATTGGAGAAGAGAAAATGGCAGGGTTTGGACGATCATGAAGGCTCAAAGTGGTGTGAGGTGGAGAGAGAGGAGGTGCCCTTTTATAAGGGAGGAGAGGGGCACTTTAAGAAAAACTAAAAATATTATTTTATAATAAAGTCATATTCGGTTTTTAATATCTCCAAACAGATTTATTTAGAATCTAAGGTGGTTATCGGTCCAAATAATCTAAACCAATAGATTTTAGACAAGTTTAGGATACTATTTTAACCTTATCATTTAGATTTAACTCTATGTTAAATAATTTAACTTTTACCGTGTCATCTTGTTTTCTTACACTATATGTTTAATAAAATTACTATAACATGCCAACATAACCCCAATTGGTTCATTATTAATATAAATAACCTTATCTATGTAATTTTTCCGATCCTTAGATTTTTATGAATAAAATAACAATTAATAATATAATATTTGTTTTAAAAACTATTTAATGTCAATTTTGACAGTATTTTTTAATTGATTTTTGTGAAAATCATAACAGCATGATTAGTTCAAAAAAAGTTAATTAAATAAATAATAATATGTCATATTAACGTATAAAATTAGTGTAATTCATAAAAACTCTTAAATTGATTATATTTGCGTATTTATAATATCAATTATGTTAATTTTTTCTTTTATAAGCTAATTATTGCATCATCATTGTGTCATAAATAAATTAAATTATTTAAAGTCTAAAAATTATAAATAAAAGACAATTATGTAGGAAATATTTTTTATTTCTAATGAATATTTATAGTCTAATTTATATTATTTATAACCCTTTATTAAAACTATTTTACTTATTAAAATTTGATTTTAACTATTTTAACTCTTCTTTAAATAAAATAATATTAAATGTTCTAATCTAATCCATGTGGACCTAAATGGTCATATTTTATTCCTAAGGTTGTTTTTGGTCGAAATAAACATATCCAATAGAATTAGGACATGGGTTAGGGTAATAATAATACCATTTTTACCCTTAATTACCCTATTTACTTTTAACCGTGGTAAATAAAAGTAAAAAGTTACTATTCACCAAAAATTATTTTTATCTTATTGAACCACATTTTACTCCTTTATGTTAACCGTGTCTCTCAAATTTTTGAAATTCCACTCATAGAAGCGGTAAATTTATGTTTTATGTAAATTTTCAAACTCTCCTAGGAGGTGGATAAAAGACGGTGAAAAGTTCAATAAAATTTTTATATATCAAAAATTAATATAAAATGACTTGAATTAATTAATTTGAACTTATATAGGTATTATGTATCAATTTTTACCTAAAATAAATTTAAATAAAATAATTAATTATTTAAATAAAAAGTCAGTTTTTAAATAGTAACACAATGTTTTCACTATTCATCAAAAATTGAATGTTTTCAGAATAATATCAAAAATTTACCTTAGGATAATTTTGATATTCTGAATCAAAAAATAAATTCCATTTTAAATTATAAGATTTATAAAATTTCAAAAAGTTGGTATTACTATTCATTACAGCTAGTTTTAATAATATTTTAATAGCTTATCGTTGTTTAGTGAAACTAGGTATTGTGTACAATGCAAGATATTGAGGAAGGTCTCGATTACGTCTAAAGAAAGACAAGCTAGTGTTGTGTGTAGTGAAAGATTCCTTTGATGATAACATAAAAACAAAATATTTCTCATAAAAATCTTGGGTGTTACATTCTACCACCCCTAAAATGAATTTTTCCCTCGAAATTCGTCACATTGTAGCAAACAGATGAGGATGCCTCTCCCTCATCATATCATCAAGCTCCCATTTAGCTTCTTCTAATTGGAGGTTCCTCCATAAAACCTTCACCATGTGAGTGGTCTTGTTTCGTAGGACATTTTCACTACGATCCAGAATCTCTATAGGTTGTTCTTCATAATAAAGATCTTACTCCAAGGGTACAACTTCTGAGGTGAGTACATGTGAAGGATCGGGTATGTACTTTCTCAGGAGAGATACATGGAACACATCATGAACTTGAGAGAGATTCGGTAGAACCTCCAATCGGTAAGCTACCTTCCCAACACGATCTAGTATTTCGAAAGGACCAATATACCTAGGGCTCAACGTTCCCTTTTTTCCAAATCTCATTACTCTATTCCAAGAAGATATTCATAAGAACACTTTATCACCCACTTCAAACTCTAGGTATTTTCTTCGATTGTTGGCATAACTTTTTTGTCGACTCTGAGATACCCTTATGTGTTGTTGAATAGATTTGACCTTTTCTACCATCTCATCAACAAGATCAGGTCCTAATAGCTTTCTTTACCCAACTTCATCCCAACAAGTTGGAGTCCTGGATTTCTTTCCATAGAGAGATTCATAAGGAGCCATCTAAATACTAGAGTGAAAGCTATTATTATATGAAAATTCCACAAAAGGTAGGTGTTGATCCGAACCACTTTTGAAATCCATATAGAAAGCTCTTAACATATATTCTAGATTTTGAATTGTCCTCTCAGAATGACCGTCTGTTTGAGGATGAGAAGTAGTGATGAAACTCAACTCTGTATCAAGAGTATGCTGAAGACTTCGCCAAAACATTAAGGTAACCCTTAGAGCCCGATTAGATAAAATGGAATGTTGTACTCCGTGCAATCTTACCACTTCCTTCACATATATCCTGGCAAGATAATCAAGAGAGAAATCATCTATAATAGCAATGAAGTGTGCCGAATTCATAAGATGATCAACTATGACCCAGATAGCATTATTGCCTTTGGATGTTTTAGGAAGTCCGGTGACAAAGTCCATTGTGATGTTTTCTAATTTCCATTCGGGTATGGGTAATGGTTGTAACATCACCTTAGACTTCTCTCTCTCATCTTTAACTTTTTGACAAACCAAGCATCGAGAGAAATATTCCGCAACTTCTCTTTTCATGACATCCCACCAGAAGTACTCTTTCAGGTCCCTATACATCTTCGTGCTTCCACGATGAATAGAGAATGAAGAACTATGAGCCTCACCCAGTAGCTCATTTAATTCTGGGATGGGAGGAACATGAACCCGATTCATGAACCTTATTATCCCATCACAATCTAGGTTGAATTCAGGAACATTTCTCACATACTTTTGTAACTCTACATTGTCTTTTTGTGCCTCTTTAATCTTCGCATGTATAGAAGGTTGAACATTCATTTGAGAATGATAATTTTCTTCCCCTTCCATTATATTTCCAAGATCCATTCTTTTTTAAATCCATAAATATTGGATCTTTTGTGATCCTCATCATGGATAAACTAGCATGGTCTTTTCGACTTAATGCATCTTCCACCTTGTTTGCTTTCCCAGGATGATAATGAATTGAGCAGTCATAATCTTTAATCAGCTCCAACCATCTTATTTGGAGCATATTCAGCTCCTTTTGTGTGAAAATATATTCTAAACATTTATTATAGGTATAAATATCAAACCTTTCACCATAAAGATAATGCCTTTATATTTTTAATGCAATGATTACTACAGCCAACTCCAAATCATGAGTTGGGTAATTTTTCTCATGGATTTTCAACTGTCGTGAGGCATAAGCTATCACCATATCATTTAGCATGAGAACAAACCCCAATCCCTTATTGGATGCATCACTATAGATCAAAAATCATTCTCCACTACAAGGCAGTGTGTGCACAGGTGCACTGGATAACCTTCTTTTTAACTCCTTGAAATTCTCTTCACACTCTCCATCCAAAAGAACTTAACTCCTTTTTGAATCAACCTGGTGATTGTATTAGATAATCGTGAAAAATCATTCACAAAATGTCGATAATATCCATCCAAACCAAGAATACTTCGGATCTCAGTTAATGTTGTTTGTCTCAACCATCTTTCGATAACTTATTTTTTTCCTACATCAATAGATATCCCCTATTTTGAGATTATGTGACCCAAAAACGCAATTTTTTTAATCCAAAATTCACACTTGGTAAATTTGGCATAAATATTCTCCTTTCTCAGGGTCTTCAATAAAATTCTCAAGTGATCATCATGTTCTTCATTTCTCTTTGAATAGAAAAGAATATCGTCTATAATGACTACCACAAACTAATCAATATAATCTCTAAAGACACTATTCATTATATCCATGAAGATAGCAGGGAAATTAGTAAGACCAAATGGCATCACTATAAATTCATAGTGTCCATACCTTGTACGGAATGTTGTCTTTGGTATATCCTCTCTTTTGACCATTAATTGATGATACCTTGAACTAAGATCAATCTTGGAAAAGTATTGAGTTCCGCATAGTTTGTCAAATAATTCATCAATGCATGGGAGATGATATTTGTTCTTGATAGTGATCTTGTTAAGTTCTCGATAATCAATGAAGAGTCTCATTGATCCATATTTCTTCTTAACAAACAAAACAGGTGCTCGCTATAGTGACGCACTAGGGAATATGAATCCCTTATCAAGATTCTCTTGGAGTTGCTTCTTTAAATTCTTGCAACTCAATTGGGGCCATTTTATAATGTGTCTTTGAAATAGGAAAAGCACCCAAAATGAGTTCTATTGAAAACTCAACTTCACGATTTGGTGGAAGACCTGGTAATTCTTCCGAAAAGACATCATCGAACTCCCATACAATGGGCATATTCTTAATCGTGAGTTTATCCCCAACTATTTGATATAAATAACCTTCATTAAGTGGAATCAACACCCATAAGATTGAAGAAATTTCCACTGGATGGTTATGTTCATCCTTGCATCAATAGACGATCATAGATTGATCTGGAATATGAAATGTGACTTCCCTTCTTTGGCAATTGATATGAGCTACATATAAGGAAATCCAATCCATGCCAAGAATCACCTCAAATTCCACTATAGAAAGGATCACAAGATTTACAGGAATCACCTTCCCACAAACTTCAATTGGAGAAGAATTGTAAACTTTTTATGTGACTATTGTTCCATTAGGGGTTTTCACAACTAACTCAATTTCTAAGTGCTGAAGTAATACGGAGATACCCTTTGAAATTTTTTCAGAAATAAAAGAGTGGGTGGATCTAGAATCAAATAAAACATTTTCTACTTTATAGTAGATGGTAAGTGTACCTTTCAACACTTCATTATCGTACTCCACATCGCTGATAGAAATTGCATGTGACGTTCCTTTGACTTTAGCCTTAAGAGTTTGTTGACGTCAATCATCATCAACAACCCTTGGATTGGGAATTTATTGGCATAATGCCCCATTTCATTTCACATGTAACATTGAAGTGTAGGAGGTGCACTCTGTGTAGCCTTTTCTTATCTCGTATCATTAGACATCTTCTTCCCATCATTGCGGTATTCAAATGATCGATGAACTTATTTTCAACAATTGAAACATTTACTTGTCCCTTTAAGACAACTCCCTCCATGTTTCTTTCCACACATTGAGCATTAGGGAAAACTCATCTTCTTTGCAGTGTGCTCTTTAGATTTCCCTTTGAATTCCATTTTCCTCTTCTTATCAAACCCATATGACTGATGGGTTACTACAATATACATCTCAACCTTGAGAGCACATCGAGCGGTTTCCTCATAGCTATTGAAGTCCCTTATGGCTAACGCCTTTCGAAGACTTTCTTTTAAGCCACTAAAGAATCGATCGATCTTAATCTCAGGTTGAATAATAATCCCAGAAGCGTACCATGAATGTCTTGTAAAATTATCTTCGTAGGTACCAACAGATTCATCAACCTTTTGCTTTAGTTCTAGAAACTCCTTCTCCATATTTATTTGAATAATACAAGGGAAGTACTTATTGAAAAATAAGTTCTTGAACTCGTCCCATTCCATGGATTGAATTTCATCCCTTTTCCTCGTATTCTTGATATGATTCCACCATTGATCAGCTTCACCTTCCAAATGATATACTTCTAAGATGAATTTATCATGTTCAGAACATTTAAGAACTGAAAATTTCTTTTCAGTAGTACAGATCCATTGTTCAGCAACTAATGGATCAGTAGACCTGCTGAATGAGGGTGGACGTTGCCTTATGAAGGATTCAACATAATGTTTCTTCTTCCTTTTCTCATTTGGAATTCCTGCAAGATTCATAGATTGAGAATGTTGTGTGAGCATGGCTACAATATTTTTCATTCCAACTCCCATAATGATTGGTTTCTCAGGGGGATAATCATTGCATTTCCCATCGCATTCAGCATTAACACGGTTCCTTTGGGTTCCATCCATTGACTAAAACTAATAAGCATAGTGTGAGAAACACTAATCATAGTAGTAAAATCACATAATCAAGAATAAATATTCACACTTATGTTCTTATCCCAGGTTATTCATGGAAATTTCTAAAACACTAAGATTGTGTTCTATTCATAGACTTATCCTTAGGGTTCTTACTGAGGATTTCACATCCTAGTTTCCAAAGGATGACTATACCATTCCTTTGATACCAACTATAACGACCCATAATTTACATACATTCTTATTGATTCAAAATTTAATACACTTATTACAACATATAACAAAACCATTAAAAGACTTTATAGGTATAGTGTCTTTAGAAACTGGGAAACATAAACAACTGGTTTATTAATCGTCTACACTGTCTCGCTTTTATTTTATAATATCTGTAGTACCTTTTGGCATATCTTATTTAATACCCTTATTCCGGACCTGGGTAAAAGAAAACATAAAAAAGGGTGAACTAAAATGCTTAGTAAGGTTAAACAAAAGAAATATCAATCACATCATATTCATAAGAACATATCATTTTGGAAATCTTAACCTGCAAAAGAGATCATAATTTCATAACATGGGATAAATAATAGTAGTGAAATGTAATCCCAATAATAATAACATAAAACATGAAACTTTCTGTCATAAACACATAATCATATAGATTCATTTATTATTAGTCAAGACTCATTTCCAAGACTATCTTAGTAGACAAAGTCCATTTCTGAACCGAGTTCACTCCTCGGTTCAGTCCTGTTTCACTAAACCGGATTGACATTTCGTTCCAGTCATGTCTATCTCATTAGATATAAATATTTACCCAATGCATTGGAGGTAGATATAGGTACTACACATATCATAATTATACCTTTTTTATGTGTTCCACAAGATCATAAATCATACATCATAGCATAACCCATGTAATAAAAATGGGATTCTCAAACTTCATGCCATCGTAACATAATCTATGTAAGATAAAAGGACATAATGAAATTAATTCCATAATAACATAATTAAATCAATGTAAAAATAGTGATATAAATAGAACCCTATATTATTTTAGATGGAAAATAATTTTGATAAAACAATTGAACTCCATTATTGAGAAAAATATCCTTTCTACTTCAAAAAAAACATTTTACAATCTTAACATGTCATATAATTTTAAACTAAAAGATGTTGATTAAAAATAATCTTGAAAAATTGTAAAGGAATCATCATGTAAATAGTACTCTATGAAATCATAAAAATACATTCATGCCATATATGTAAAAAATAACATTCTTCTCGTTCTTTGGCCAGAAAAGTCAAAAAGTACCACGTAACAAAAACAACAAAAGATTCATTTCATATATTTTACTAAAAACTCATCAATTGGTAAAAATGGATTTAAAACATTGTAGTAGTATAGAAATAATATTAAATATTGATGAAACATGGATTTGAATGATAAATATGCCCCATTAATTAACGAAATATAAACAATCTCGGATAAAAATTGAGATTGCGATATTTTCCCTTACCTTAGGTCCGATTTGCTTCGTACGTGACCGAACCTCCTGTATAATGATTTAAATAATGTTATTAACTTATTATAAAATTGTAATCATTTTTATGATATCATATATGGTCATATTATTTGCTTCTTATTAGTAATATTTCATGGCTACTTGTTATTCGGTTGTTTATTGCTTTTTGTTCTTATGTGTGTTTTGTCGAATAAATACTTATTCTTCTTTTTAGGTTATAGATAAATCATTTCTATAATTTTTTTACTATAATATATATCATATTTATTCATTAAATTAATTTATATAATCATTATGCATTGAAGATCATGTAGAACGAGTCACATCACATCGTAATGATGGTAGGTCGTACGTACGCACGAGCGATGATATCATTCCCATGATCGTGGAATTGTACTGAAGTGTAGGTATACTATTTAAGAATCAATATAACTTTACAATAATAATATATATTTATTATTTACACCATTATAACCATCTAAGTAAGGTGGTGGTGGAAAACAGATTACACCACGGCGTGGAGACGGTTTTCCATACGTCCGCACGCGCCGTGATTTTGTTTTCCATAGGATGGATAGAAGGTGAAGTAAATTTGTTTCATATTTATAATAACATATCAGTATATGAGTGATACTGATTTTATTACTTCATAATGAAACAACTAAATAATAGGACGTATAAGAAGAAATAAAGTTGAAAGAATCAGTAACAGACATTACCTATTCTTTGAAGCGCCTCTTCTTAACCTCCACTTAGGGAACTAAAGATGGTCTTTGAAGAATACCAGGACCTCTATGAAGTTTCTAGGGAAGTGGAGAAGATAAATTGGCTGGGGTTGGCAGAGCGTTATGGCTCAAAGTGGTGTGAGGAGGAGAGGGAGGATGTTCCCTTTTATAAGGGAGGAGAGGGGCACTTTAGGAAAAACTTAAAATATTATTTTATAATAAAGTCATATTCAGTTTTTAATAGCTCCAAACTAATTTATTTCGAATCTAAGGTTGGTATGGGTTTAAATACTCTCAAAAATTATACTTTATAAAAGTTTAGGATACTATTTTAACCTTATCATTTAGATTTAACTCTAATTTAAATAATTTAACTTTTACAGGGTCTTCTTGTTTTCTTACACTATATGGTTAATAAACATACTACAACAATCCAAAAGAACCCCAAGTGATTTATTATTAATATATATAACCTTATCTAAGTCATTTGGTGGAACCTTATATTTTTAGGAATAAAATAACAATTAATAATATAATATTTGTTTTAAAAACTATTTTATGTCAATTTTGACACAATTTGGTAATTGATTTTTGTGAAAATCATAACCACAATATTTGTTCAAAAAAAGTTAATTTAATCAATAAAAATATGTCATATTAACCTATAAAATTAGTGTAATTCATAAAAAGTCTAAATTACATTTATTTGGGTATTTATAATATCAATTATGTTAATATTTTCTTTTATAAGCTAATTACTGCATCATCATTGTGTCATAAATAAATTAAATTATTTAAAGTCTAAAAATTATAAATAAAAGACAATTATGTAGGAAATATTTTTTATTACTAATGAATATTTATAGTCTATTTAATATTATTTATAACCCTTTATTAAAACTGTTTTACTTATTAAAATTTGATTTTAACTATTTTAACTCTTCTTTAAATAAAATAATATTAAATGTTCTAATCTAATCCATGTGGACCTAAATGGACATATTTTATTCATAAGGTTGTTTTTGGTGGAAATAAACATATCCAATAGAATTATGACATGGGTTAGGGTAATAATAATACCATTTTTACCCTTAATTACCCTATTTACTTTTAACCGTCGTAAATAAAAGTAAAAAGTTACTATTCACCAAAAATTATTTTAATCCTATTGAACCACATTTTACTCATTTATGTTAACTATGACTCTTGGATTTTCTAAATTCCACTCACATAAGTGGTAAAATTATGTTTTATGTAAATTTTCAAACTCTCATAGGAGGTGGGTAAAAGACGATGAAAAGTTCAATAAACTTTTTATATATCTAAAATTATTATAAAATGACTCCAATGAATTAATATGAACTTAAATAGGAATTATGTTTCAATTTTTACCTAAATTAAATTTAAATAAAATAAATAATTATATAAATAAAATGTCGGGTTTTAAATAGTAACCCATTGTTTTCACTATTCATCAAAAATTGAAAGTTTTCAGAAAAATACGAAAAATTCACCCTAGGCTAATTTCGATATTCCGAATCCAAAAATGAAGTCTATTTTGAATGATAAAATTTATAAAATTTCAAAAATTGTGTATTACCATTCATAATGGCTAGTTTTAATAATATTTTAATAGCATATCGTTGTTTAGTGAAACTCGGTATTGCATACAATGCAAGATATCAAGGAAGGAAGTGATTGTGTGTAAAGCAAGCCAAGGTAGTGTTGTGTGTAGTGAAAGATTCCATTGATAATAACATGAAAACAAAAATATTTCTCATAAAATCTCGAGTGTTACAGGATCATTAACTCTCATAGAGGCCCTAGACCTCACTAGTGCATGATTATAGGGGACTTACATACCATAGATAGAAGACTCTTACCCACTATAGTATGGTGGAGTTTTGACTCAACCAATGTAATGATTATGGGGGAGACGTTACCAATTATAATAGAGATGTACTGAACCATATATCTTTCATGTGAACAAACAAGTCACTACTATTAGCTAAGCCTAACTAAAATAATTATCCTTCTCATAACACCATGTGTTGTATCTGTTTCACGAAAAAATAGGCTACGATCACATCCTACATGAAAAAAATCTCACGATACAACACTTGCATGCCCATATATATGTCTTATAGAAGGAGATACATAAAGTTGAGGTCATTGAGAAATGTAAACAACATTTATAGGTTAAACACAGTTTATAATGGCTAGTCTAGGTACTTCCCATGTACTGTGAACCATTCCAGTGTACTATAGATCTTCCATTATACTTGGTTGTGTATGTTCCCATGTTTTATAGTAATTATTTAGTACATATTTGTGTATGTTCTCATGTACTTTGGGGTTTCCATGATTCTGTACTAATACGGTACACAATAATCCTCTGGCATTGAATCACACAATGTGAGTTAGTCCCACATGGTGTGTGATATTTAACATTCCATGAAACACTAGCTTTAATAGTAAGGGACTACACAGTGTGTGTCCAACTAAACTACACTCCATGTATATTGTGATTTTTTAAAAGGAAACGTTACTTAATGATGATTAAATATATGAATATTATTCTACTTATTCCATTGATTTAAATTCATAAATTGTTCACAATCATAATTGAAGCCTCCTGTCATCTATTCCTAAACACTAAAAACCAGAAATCATAACATTGATCACTCAATTGACAATCTATAGAACATCTTGTAGCTGTTCGGGACATGATTCACAATGAAGTCACCCACATATAGAAAAAAATTATTGATCCATCCAAGAGACACTCCTTCTATGGTCTTTCACACATCCACTAGGAAAATGAGGGTTTGATCATAGTTGAAGTCAGTCTGGAAATTTCCAATTGTGACCCCATGGGCTAATGAAAACAGCAATAAATATTAGGGAAAAACACATGAACAAGGTCAACCCATCGTTGGAAAATGTGACATAAATAAATGGTTAAATAATTGTTGTAACCAAGGATAAAATCAAGGTGAAATAAAATTATTAATGGGATAAATAATGATTTAATATAACGAATCTCATGAAAATAATAGAGAACACATAAAATAAGCATATATCAAATCCAGGCTCATGAATTTAATCATGTATTGTAGAAATTTATTAAATACAATACCTTACATGAATAAAAGATCCATCATTGGTCAATAACACATCTAATAGTGAATATGGTTATGATCCTTCTATATTCTCAGTTTATCAACCATTTACCCTTTATCATTCATCATCAACCCTTGTTATTGAGTTTCCAATGCCTCAAGATCACTTCATCATCTTTACTATTCTAGGATTATATAGATAACTATGTTATTTTTATATAATGTTGATTATATAGAGTAATAATATTTTTTATTGGATTTAATAAAATTATTTTATTACATAATGCACCCGCCATCAGTAGCCTTTAACTAAAATTTTGAAACTGACTGACTTTATATTGTTTCTAGGGTAAACATCACATTATAAAAACAACCATGTTCCCTGATTTCCCATATGATGTATAGATCAATAGGAAAAATATTTATTCTATAATTATTCATGTGTGATCTTTAAAATAAATTATTATCTTTAATTTATTAATTTTATGGTCCTACAACACCCAAAAACAACACTAAATCTAATTAAAAATCCACACACACACACACACACACATATAAATTTTCAAAGAATAATACTATAATAAATGAACTCATTACATTATCCACTCCTTCAAGGTTTCTTCTATAGATTTTTTTTTAAAACAATGGTGGGAGTAATTATTTCACATAGTTCTCTCTCATTCCAAGGACTGATCATGCATGCTCACATACACCAAAGTACTAAAATGAGAGTTAAGGTTCAACCATGTAGGATCATCCACTGATTGTCCTCAGTTGGTACTGGATACTTCATGAAGGTGGATGCATCCTCGATTTCTAGCTCACCCACATCAATAACTTTTGTTTGGTAATGGTTCTATATCTTTATCTATGACACATGGAAGACATCATTCTCTCAGTCCCAGCAATAGGGAATGAGCATAAGGTAATCAGCCTCACCATGCCTCTATAGGATCTCGAACAGAGTGATGAACCTCAAGGATTTCTTGTTTCCCCTACCATATGTAGGGAGACTCTCAATAAAACATAATATACTTGAATGAAATAAACAGTCCTATAATGAAGATCTAGATAAGATTGTTGTTGGTTCTCATATATCGTCATACACTCCTTAATAACATGAACATTCTTTATAGTTTCTTACACCATATCTAGCCCAATAAGTGATGTCTCAATATTATCAATCTAGCATTTGGGTGACCTTATTTTTCTCCAATACAAGGCCTTAAAAGGTGTAATTATAATTGTAGAGTGATATATGTTATTATAATAAAAATATACCAATGGTATGTGATCCAAAAAACTTTATTTGAAGTCTAATATGTAGGTTCATAGCATACCCTCCAACAGATGGATAATCCACTTGGTATAGACAACCATATGAGGGTAAAACACTATGATAATCTATAATTAGGTCCTAAAACCTCCTAAAATCCCCTCCCCAAAAATTTCATAAGAAATGAATCACAGTTATATATGATCATCATGGGTACTTCATGAGGCCATATGATCTCAGGCACATACAACTGCCCTAAGTTATCCATAAAAATCTACTCTCTAATGTAATAAAAGCGTGATTAGATGTTTTTAGTCAACAATAAACTATATAACATCATTATAACTCACTTTAAATGGAATATTAATAATTAAATAAATCGATAAACCAACCAATGTCCATATCTAGATCTCAAGAGGTTGAGTCAAACCTTTTGGGAACAAATGTTCCTACATTACCATCTGACCTGCCAGACACAAAGAAATAATTTAGAAACACTCCTATTACCATCCCCCCAAAAATATCACTAAATTTACATATTAACCTTTTCCAGAAGATTTTTTATAGAATAGTTTGAGGTATGAATCACCATCTTCAACTCCCCATAGAATGCTACTGGAACCACCATTTATCCTTGAAAAATAATTTGGTGTTCCTTTTTTAGAAAATATAGATAGTGTATCTTCAAAGGATCTATAGTCAGGTACACCCCCACAATCGATGTATCTTATTCAGCAATATTTCACACACAAAATAACATGTGAAGAAACCACCATAAACAGAAGATTAGATACATCACTATTCTACGATAGGGTTAGCTTCAATGAATCTCATTGCTGAGATGTCACCTCCACCAAGTGATAGTAAGATTTCCTACTGAGGGAATATACCGCTACATTTACCATCCCTAGAGTATAGAATATTTAAAATTCAAAATACAAAAATAACTTCAAACAATACTTTTCCTTGGGTTAAGATCATTCAGGATGAAGTTGTACCAGAGAATCTAGTGGTCCGTGTAAAGAAAATAGACTAGAATATAAAGAATCAAAATATTTATACTAAAGACAGCCACTAGAAACTCAATGTGAAGGGTCATTTAAATCTAATCACGGGGTCTCAACATCCTTGACCCATAAGAAATAACTTCCTAACTCTACATCAACACACAACCAAGCCCATCTTCCGAGTCAACAAAAAACACTATTTACACAATTCCATCCACTAGTATCCACAAATTAAGAGCACTAGTAAACCTATAACATAGCTCATTGAATTTCCTATAACACTACCCATTTATTGAAAAAATACACATTTAATATCATGATAGTCAAATGGGAGACTATCTTGGACTTGTCTGACATGAACCTCCTATAGTACCCTTCCAAACAAAGAACATGTTGCACTTGTAGCACAAAATATAGGGTTATCAAGGTAACACTGCATAAATATTATATAGGTCTAAAGTTGCATCATTACTAGAGATGACAATCCCCAGAATGTGAACCTCATGGATCCAAAATAGACACTTCAACAGATTACCAAAATGAGGGTGGTCTTGGAGTAATTCAAAGACCATCCTCAAGCACTCTGCATGATCCAACTCAAATGCAGAGTGTAGACAGTTTTCAACAATGAAGAAAACTAAGAATTGTTCCATTTATGGCCAAAAGATCCATTTAATTTGTGACATGGCCATTGTAGGGGAATTATCCACACCAAATGTAATCACCATGAACTCATTTTTTCTATGAAGACATTGAAATTACATCTTCATAATATTTTCCACATGAACCCTAGAAAAATGGTCGTCGAAGTTGAGATTTATCTTAGAAAACTATCTTGTGCCTTTCAATTAGTCAATAAATTTATAATTCCATGGAATGTGGTAATTTTTCTGGAACATTACCAATTTTAGGTTTTGATAATCAATGAAAATCCTCAAACTCACATATTCATTTTTACGAAACAAAACTGGAGCTACCGAGGGGGACAAACTTGGTCTAAAAACACCATTATCTTTAAGGAATTAGAACTACACCCAAAACTCCCAGAGAGAGGATTGATTTTTCAGAAATACTTCTTAAGATATCGATGTAGTTACATTGAGTAATTTTATGTATAATTCAAACTCACATATCATAGGAAATACAGTTAAATTTTCCATAAATACATCAATATAATCATCAATAACTATTGAAATATAGATTTCTAAAAACCATTCACCACTAAGGGATAATATCTCCAAATAATGGGTGACATGTTTCATCTTCCTTTTTATGAAACCCATTCAATTAGGTGTAAGATATAACTTACCCATAATGGATAATCTCATCACATCTGTACGAAGACATATAACTCTACAGTGATTACAATAAATCAAGGCATGCACCACATATAAACAGTCCATACCAAATATGTTTTCATAATGTCTCATAGTAAATACCATGAGGTCCCATATAAATCTCTCTTCACCAAAATACAACTTACACTACAGAAATAATTGATATATAGAAAACTGATCACTGTAAGACCTTTAGATTTCGTTGCTGGGATGAATAATCAATTGAATGCTCTAAATCTCTTATAGGGGTTATGGGGATAATGTAATGACTCTCACCTATGCCTATAAGTATCGATTCTAGAGAGGAAAATATACATATAATTTGTTGAATCATCTCACCATAATCTTATAAATAACCCTCCATAGATGAAAATTGAGCATTCCATTGAATTCCTACCTTCTTCACCAGGCTTGTGCCACCAGGTGGCAGTGAAAGAATGTCATAGCATCAACCCCCATAAAAATATCCTCTGTATGAATCTTCACCTACTCTTATATTATCATTGTATCATTATGGGGCACCCTTCTCTCACATGGGAGATCACTGATCCTAACACTGTCTCTATCATGGAGTTCCATCAAATTCCAACCAATATTCATCTATATGTTGGGTTAGGAAATCAAGAACCATTTGAAATCACCCATCATAGGCATAACACTATCTCTCTTTTGGATGATTGTACACTATACACAAATCCTATGCCACAGATCCATGTTTCTGAGTATAGGAATGAGTATTCCTCCTACATTAAAACCCTGACATTTGATTCATACTAGATGATATAGATGACTCATCCTAATAATAACTAATTATAGATCTTACATCTTAGTGTACCTCAAATATAATGTTCTTTATAACCATGACCTACAGTAGAACTCAAACATAAGTAAGAATGAATAAGAAGACTGTAATACAACAAATGTATCTATGAAGGACCTGCTCAAAATTATCCACCTGGAAGTATCGATACTTTTCAATATAGATATTGAAATGTGTGAGGTTTTTAAATCTCATTTCATACTCAAAAACTGCATTTCTACACTATAAAATCTCGAAGAGATGTTTAATCCCCATATAGCACAATATCAAAGGCTAATAATCAGAATGAAACAAATAATTAAAGTATAAACAAGAGAGTGTCATATCATCATGTGTCTGGGTAATCAGACTCCACATGTGTCCTACTACATGATGAAGAAGTCTTTCTTCAAGGAAAAACATCTGATCATTAGTGGTTTAAAAAAGCATTAAAAATATGAATACCAACTCAAGATAATACTTCACTATGTAATAGTGTTTCTCTCTATGAAACCTCATCAATACACATAACTATAACTATTTTTATTCAGTAACCATACACATATCATTATACAATACTTTTGGTACTATTAGATTCTAAAAATGTGGTAGCACGATCATAATTCTGCCTAGAGGAAACACCTCAGGAGAGGGACCCTAAACTGATGCCTCAACACTAATCTAATCATCATCATGTTATCGTATTTCTATCACATATGAAATACATCATGGAGTAATACCGAATGTTAAAATACATACCATTGTTAAAAAATCATAACATGGGATCTGAATCAATAAGTAAATGAAATAAAAAATACCCAATCCTATATAATGCATGTACTATTCATTACCCTTCATTTAATGTTTCAGTATATTGAGTTGAACATAGGGTAGTCAAATTCATAATGTATGGATATGTTTGTTGTTACACCATCACTAGGTTCCTTGTATTGAGATCAGAACTCCAGACACTCTGATATGATTTCTCTAGGTTCCCAAACCAAACCTCTCAAAATTTACATCCTCATACACCAACCTAAGGATGCTTGGCCATTTATACCCCTCAAACCCATCCCAACCCTATGCAACCTACCTAGATAGTGATAAGATGATTTTAAAACCTAAATATTAAATAGACAAGCATAGTGGCTACTAATAAGTGACTACTAGAAATAAAACTAAAATTTTAATCCTTTTCCTAATTCACTTTTTCTCACACATGAAACATATTCCATGAAGTTTTTTAAAAGATATAAGAAGAACTAAAACATATAGAGTCTAAAACATGCATGTAACAACCTCAATAAAAATTAAAACAAGTAATGCAATGTAATGTAGTAAAAAAGTGAAAAAATACATTCCCAACTAGTAAAGAGTTTCCAACATGACTATAACTGGGGAAGGGGAAAACTAGATATATTAAAACTCCAAATATCTATAGATAACTGAAAAAATATATCAATACAAATCACTTCTATGATACACCAAAACAATGTTCATCATGGTTACTTCTAATCTTTTTTCAATATTTTTAAGACATAATAAATGGGGAAAAATATCATGTAGGGGTGATTACATAAATTCTTAGTAGGGTGCACCAAAAACCAAAATGTTACCAATAGACATACCAATAATCAACCAAACCAAAAAGTTAGAGGGTGAATAAAACCCAAAATATAAAATGTTCAAAAACATACCCAAATGGTAAAGAAAGTGTATCTCCATCTCCACAACAAACTATGAATGATGGGTCATCCTAAAGCATTTAATGATATATCTCTAATTTAAAACACTATATGTAATCTCAGAAGAATTATAGTGGAGGGTTTTTATCTATGCTACTACACTCAATAGCTAAGGGTGAACTAAATATCATATAGTAAACACTAACCATAGAAGTAAGATGAAAGGAGTGTACCAATTCATATCTATATGACTCATTTCCTATGTAGTATAGTGGAGTTTTGACTCTACCTATGTAAAGAGTATGGGAAACTATTCTATATTATGATAGGGGAGTATTGTCCCTAATGTCTCAATGGTGAAAAAACTAATTAATTTAATCTACCAATTTTAACTGAAATAATCATCCCACTTGTAACAAATAATTTCATATCTATGTTTCCTAAATGAATTCTAACATCACATCTTACTAGGAAAACAAATTAGGATAGGATGCTCGTGGACCCAAATCTGAGTTTCAAAGAAGGAGATACACGATGTATATTTCCCTGAGAATATTTCATTACAAGTATATGGTATGAATGATATGTATTAACTACCTAGGGTCATCCTTTTATACTATGGTGCATGCCCATTTACTCTTGCCTTACTCATGTACCTAGTCTTGTTCATGCCCATATACCTTGGATCCACACTTGAACCAAGTTGTGTTAGTGATCATTTACCCTGATCATGCCCGTGTACCTGGAAATGTCAATTCCCACATTCTCCTGGGGTGAATTCCTTGACACTGGAAGGAATTACACAATACATGTCCATCCCACATAGAGTGTTATATATAATCTTCTATAAAACCGTTCTTGCCATAACTAATTACCACACAATGTGAGTTTTTTCAAACTAAATGATTTATAGGTAATGATATTCATAATAAATATTCCTTCATGTGGATAACATATTTTACAGATCCACTAATAGTTGAAAATTTAGAAACTCTTTATATTTAAAGGGAGTCCTCCAGATGTCAATTATCGCCCTCTGATGGCCAGAAATCAGCATTCTGATCACTTGTTAGGTAATCTACTGCCCATTTATCTCCATATAGTGTCTTTATCCACAAATCCATCTCCCAAAACAAATATAAAAATATTTCCATGTATTAAAAATCATTTCCAATATCATTCACACATTTTCTACAAATTTTAGTGTTTGATCACTCTCAAATCAGGCCTAAAAATGTCGAGTATCAACCCCATTGGACAATGATGTAGAATGAGATGAACAGTGGGAGAAAATACAATGAAAAGGGTGAAGCCATAATTAGATTATGTGATCTCAATGAATGATTACATTATTACGGTTACTAATGGTGGAATAAAGGTACACCAAAAGAATAAACCAGATTAAGAATGTTAAAATATTACCAGGCTCATACAATGAATGGGAATGCATTAAATACAAATATATGCAATCCATTCTCATAAATTGAATATAATTGAGTGGAATTTGAGAAATGGTATTACCTATATTAATAATGGATTGATCTATGGTGAAGGATGCATTAAATAGTGAATATGGTGATTATCTTACAGTGTTCACTACCTATGTCCCATATTTCCTCGATTGTTTGGCATTGATCGTTATTCATTCATATAGAACACCAATGATATATCCACTTTTTGTATAATATTATTTTATTATGAAGATTTACCAGATTGTTTTCAATAATTTTTCTTATATATATTAAGATTATGGTTTTAGGTCATTTAGGAAAATTCATTTGATAAATCAATTAATTACTTAAAGCACATTCGAATAGTCTTTTTCAACTGAATGTCCGGTGATGACTAACTTTATGTCATTCCAAGGGTAAAAACCATGTTTCAAAAACAAACACAGTATCAATTTTCCCATTATAGGAATTGATCAATGGTAAAACATTATATGTTGAAAATATATGAAAGCATGATTTAATATATATTAATATTTTTAATATTTTAATTCTAGGTTCTTTATACACCCAAACACATAGCCGACTTCAAGGAAAAATCCATATATATATATAAATATAAATATTCAATAGATCAAAATAAAAACTATAGTCTTTGTATATCTTCATCTATTATCATTTGAACATGTTCTCTGTGATGTATGTTGGTGGGATGAATATGGTGGAATTTTTACCATCACCGTAAGTTGTGGTGGGTAAATGAGACAAAGGAAAATGTGATTTAGTCTCATATTGATTGTACATACCAGAAAAGATATAATAAGGATGAATATAGTGTCATATTAACCACCACCATGATCCAAGTTTAGATCCCTCAAACATGAAATATGGTGTCCTCTTGGATGTATTATGTCATATTGGTATATGCAATATGAATTTGAAAAATATACACCATCATCACACAATATAGTTAGTCCATTATGATATTGGAGGGTTGAGTGACTCAATGTACTTAAAAATGAAATAATTATTATTTTTTCAAAAGTTCGAAGTTCAAAAGTGTTAAAATACCACAAAATATCACTTTTATGCATTGGTCACAAATCATTTGAACTAATTGGAAAGTCATGGATCAGTGGTCAATTTTTTTTTCTAGGTTATAAAAACAAAATAGAATGAATTAAATATTTCTAGGGATATGGTGGACCCCATAATATTTTATTTATTTAGAATACATAATTTTATCATAAGACTCATATGGGGGCGGTTTAACATGATGTAAATTTTAATTTTCTCAAGATTCACTTTAAAGGATTTCATTTGTGAAATATATACACATTTTCCATTTTCAAATAATGAAGTTATTCTATGACATGAGAGGTTCATCACTAGAGTGTAGAGACTTTAATATTTCATATGTATCTCATTTAATGTTTTCTACCTAGAGATTATAATAACATTTCCCTATATAAATTTATGTTTAGAAATGTTGGGATATTTATGGAAAGAGTCATAATTCATAAAACTTTTAGTGATGTTTTTTGTTGTATAAGGTCATGCTGATTTAAAAAAATCCATGCATATTACTCAGTATAAAGAGATAGATAAAATGGATATGAATGGAGAATATAATTGCCTTACAAGTGAATTAATAGGGTGGGTATCATATGTATTTTAGTTTTATGATAATCGAAACAAGGGTTTTTGATGTTTACAGTTATATATATATATATATATATATTTAAATAATATATGACCATTAATTCAAAAGAAAAAAAGAAATACACAACCTGAATGAGTATAAAAATTCTAGTACAATATATCTCATGGGGGATGATTTTAATTTAATGTCATGGTTCTAGAACTAGTTTTTTGTGTGGTTAGGGATACATGATAAAAAAATAGAGTTTCAAGAATAGGATTTCATTTTCTTTCTATAAAAATTTGTATCATATCATCAAGGGTATCTTAATTCACATTATTATATTGGTTATGGGATGTTTAAATTATAACATGAGACATTTGAATTATGAAGTGAGGAAATATAACATGTACTTGGAGTATGACGATATACCACTCTCTAATGATGGGTTCCACTGTGATGTTTTCAATGTGAAAACAGATTGTAAGACGTAATCGTCTAGATAAAACATGACTCTTGATTTCTCTTTCGGAATATAGAGGCAAGATTATCTTTACCATGAAACAATGCCCCTTGTGGTGAATACCCCCTACTACCAATAGCAATAAAATGTTTATGATGATTCAAACATTTAAAGAAAAAATTTAAGATTATGGGGAAATGATATTCAATAAGGGTCCATATACCCTATAACTTACGTCATCATGAATTTAGAATATTCTCAATGTTTAGAGATACACTCGAAAATTTATCAAAACATGATTGTGGGGAATAATCTATAAGGTATGCAACATTTTTTTCATGGAAAAGTGTTTCAAGTGAGTATAGATTTTACTTTTCTAGGGACACATGGTTGAACCTTCAAGATTTAATCAATGTATTTTCAATCTAAATTTTTCTTAAGTAATTAAAGGATATATCATAGTGAGAAAATTCATGAATTTCTTCCATTACAATATATTTTTCTAAACGGTCTTTATATATCTTTAAATTTCAATTTATGATCTTCTATTTTGTACCATTAAGGGCTAGGATTAAAATCCACACAAAATTGGAAAGCTGAAGACGCATTTTAAGGTCATACATCCTTAATCAAATTCTACCAGAATTTAATTTCATATATCTATGACATAATGCTTATTAGGTTTCAGATCAAACATATTGATCAAAGGATAATCTTATTTATCTATCAAGGGTAAAGAAAATTTTGTGTATATAGAGATCCCAATGATAGTACCAAATTTTTCATAGGGAGGTAAAAAGTTTAATTTATTGTTCTTAGACCATTGATATTGTTATTAATTTCAACACATTTACATTTATGATTTTTGAAATCCCAACACCATTTTAATAGGTAATGATAATGGTGTAAATCATAAACTGAGGTTTTTTAATTATGTTGGGAAATTATGTGATTGGTATGTTGGGGATGAATTTTGAAAACATTATAAAGAAATTTTCCACTTTTACTTTGTTGAGATATATAGAAGGAGGAGGAAATTCCACTCATGATGATAGAAAATATATCATGACCCAAAAGATGTGTCCCTTGGAGAATAATTCATATGTTAAAAAGATCCATTGATGTTTTATGATAATTAAAAACACTTTAGGAATGTAGTGTGATTTTTACGATGGTGATATTTTAGAGATGATTGGAATTCTATCCTCCTAAACTACATATTTTTAGGATTTCAGGGGATACTAAAGGGGAATGAATGGATAAAATTTTCTTCGTATAAGGGATTGGATATTCCTAGTACCTTTTTTATCATTATAGTATTTTTGGTAGTTCATATGAGTTTTACATATTTTAACAAGTGGTTTTAATAATGTTATTGAAATTATGAAAGTAATTTTAATGTTTTATGCGTATATTATAGACATTTATTTGGTTGTTTTTAAAATGATAAAAAAATTATATGTGTTCTAGAGATTTTTGAAAATTATACTAAAAATATATATTTATTATTTAATGGTTTATGTAAGTGAAAATGAATTTATTTTAGTTTTATTCTTACCCTTACACATGGGAATACCTATATGTAAAGGTAACACTTTTTTAAATGGTATTGTTTATAAAAACCCAGATCTTTTATATAATTTATTTCATGATTTATTTCATAGAGATAGACTTAATACATCCATATATGATCATGGGGCCTGTTAGTATGGTATGTCTGAGTATGATATACACTATAATATCAAACGTAGGATCCAAATAAGAATGATATTCTCAGATAAAAGAGGGTGAGTGAATTGTACTTTTTAAAAATTCCTTTGTAGCTTTTAAAGATTGTTATGTTTAATAAGGTTAAACCAGATAATTCACAATACCTCTATAATTTCTAATCACTTGCTAAATTCTGGAAAAGTGATTCTAGAAATGGATCTTAACTAACTTTTACAAGGATTAAAGATTCTACCTTAAAGCGTCTAGAATCTAACTAAATCAAAGTACAAGAGTAATGAAGTATAGGATAGTTATACTTTCCTTAAAAATACAAATGCAGTGGAAAAACTTGTAACAAAACAAGTAAAACGTAATGAGGCTTTTAACTCAAAGAGTAGGGTATCCAACAACCTTGGATAAAGGTCCCTTGATTTATAATTTCAAAAAAATTCTGTCTTACCCACACCAGGGTAAGCCCTCGATAAAGAAGATCAGAGTCTATCTTGCTATCCCCACAAGACCTCAACTATCAGGTAGTCGGAACCTCCGTCTTATTCAGCAAGGAAGCCCTCACCTTTAAGGTGTTGGAACCTCTCCTTACCTATCCCTAGCAGCCCTCAATTGTACACATCAACAATCAGAGTCGCACAAAGAAAATCTACACAAGGAAAAGTTTGAACAATCCGTTCAAAAATTTTTCATGAAGAATGAGAGTTTATGAAAGCCTCTCTCTCTAGAAATCACTTCAACAGCATGTAAGCATAGTTTTCAGAGTTGTTTCAAGGTTCATGTGCTCTTCTTTTCAAATGAGCTACTATTTATAGGCAAAGCTCCAACAATTGGATCCCTTCTCCAACTGTCATATTTTTCCTTTAATTTTGGAGGGACCTTTACACTTGTCACTCAAACAACGGTTAGTTGATAACTGAAGGCACAACACCATTATATAAAAGAACAAGTAAAAGCATAACTAAAACTAATATTCATATTGGAGAAAATTAAGGTTCGTAATGGAGAATATAAAAGTTTGGAGTCTAACTAGAAAATGAATTCGGAGTCTATAATAAAAGGATATTCGGATTCTGTTTATCGGATGATTTCGGAGTTAACCTTCATATATGTTTGTCTCCATAATTCATAATCAGAATTCACAATTAGAATTTGTAATGAGAATTCATAATCAAAATTCATATGGAGAATTCGTAATCAGAATTAGTCATCAGAATTCATAATGAGAATTCATAATCAGAATTCATCATCAGAATTTGTAATGAGAATTCATAAACAAAATTCATCATCAGAATTCGTAATGAGAATTAGTAATCAGAATTAGTAATGAGAATTCTTAATCAGAATTCATCATTTGAATTCATAATAATAATTCGTAATGAGAATTCTTAATCAGAATTCATCATCAGAATTCGTAATGAGAATTCCTAATCATAATTCATCATCAGAATACGTAATGAGAATTCCTAATTAGAATTCATCATCAGAATTCGTAGTTCGAACTTTATATAAGTTCGTAATCAGAATTCAGAGTTGAACTTCATAATAGTTCGTAACAAGGAATTCATAGTAGAACATCATAAAATTTCGTAACAAGAATTCAGATCCTAAAACAGAATGCTTCATATGAAACTATTATACTATTCTAAGGTTTTATATATGAATTTGATTTTTATACATAATAAAAATATTGATATTAACAATGAAAACAAGGCAGGGGTAAATTTCCTTGGGTAAGGAAATTTTCATTGTATAAGTAAAATAGGGGTAAAATGAGGTTTTCCTTGAAATAATGTGTTTGTGATTTTAAAAACAAGAGGAATGGTCAAGTAATAAGGAAACCATGATGACTTAACAATCTCCCCCTTATATGAAGGAATGGAAAAAGTCATAAGGAAAACCTTATTGACCCAAAAATCTCCCCCTTTTTGGAATGCACATACATCCTTACGAAAAAGAATGTAAGGGCTTAGATTAAATTTCTAGACTTTGAAATTAAAGCATATCTCCTGTTGTTCATGGATAATGGTGAATAAAACTAACTCCCCCTTAGGCTTTGGATCTCTAAGGATCGTAATCTAGATTTCCGGAATGGGATTTTCATTATGAATATGGAATTCTTCATAATGAGTACTCCCCCTTTGATAAACTCCCCCTTACTTAGGGATACTTCTTATAAATATTTTTCCTTCTCTTCTTTAGAATTATTTTCCCTTCTCCCACTTTGAAATTTTCAAAATGAGTATAGGGAATGGAACCCAATATGGTACCTAAAATATTAGTACAATAACAAAAAAGGCAAGAGACCAGAGTTTTCATTAAGATTGGAAATATCATTTCAAAGAAAAAGTACTACAAAAGATCAGATTAGTCTATTATTATTATTTCTCCATGGGGATTATCTTCCTTAGAAGGGTTTGTAGGTTCTTTAACTCCTTGTGGTCCTCCTTAGCTTTATTTTCTAAGGCTGTGATCTTTTATTCTTGAACCCTCAGGACCTATGCATATGCCTTTAGAAACTCGTCCTGCTTTACAAGCTTCTCTTTGATCTCAATCTAGAGATCTCTTTCCCTTTTCCAGCGTTGAGAAATAGAGTTAAGCTTCCCATTCAGATCTTTCACTTGTTTATTCCGAATATCTTTCTCTAGGGTCAGCTTTTCCTCAAAATTGTTTGTAAGATCCTTGATCTTGGAATCCTCGGTATCAAAAACCTCTTTTACTTCCTCTTGAAATACATCATGCTTTTCCATATTCTAGATGATCTTCTTTGACCAAGTGGTCATTTTCTTGCTGGACTTCTTGTGAGCTTTGTATCCAGTAATAAATGTTTTGAAATATGATTCTATCTTTACGCACTTGTCCATCACCATGGACACTGAATTCGAATTTTGGTTAAGAGTGTGTTGGAGCATCTGGAATCTAGAATATTTGTTTGTAAAAGTTATAATGGAACTGAATAGCTTCTTCAAAGACTCCTCCACAAAATCATGACCAAGTGAAGATGACTTTGAATCCGAGACATTACTTGGTGAGAGTGGTTTTTCATGCTCAAAAAGCTTCCTTTTCGAAGTTCCTACAACTTCTTTCCTCTTCACTGTATTTTTTTTAGAATCACCAACCACTTTCATACCCTTATCATCCTTCGGTATTACTTTCTCATCTAAAGATGTATGCCCACTATCGGATAATTAAACAACTCTGTCATTATCAAATTTCTCTTTCTCTTCTCCTTACTCAATAAAGTGATTTTCATAACTTTCTTCCTTATATAATTCATTTACTTCTTATTCTTCCTTGTCTTCTTCTTCCTTTCAATCTTTCTCTTCTTCCTTTCCAAGAGTGACAAGCTTCAAGGACTAATCCTCAGATGTTCGGAGTGGTAATTTATCTAATGGATTTTCCTTATCTTGATATTCTTAAACTTTTTTAATCAGATCGTCTAAATCACCACTTTCTTCTTCTACTACTTCTTCTTCTTCTAATTCCACCTCTTCCAATTCTTCAACAACTTCTTTCTCTTTAGATTTTTCTATAGTGAAGAAATTCTTCCCCGGAGTCTCATGTAATGGCTAGACTAGGAATGTTTTCGGAACTAGAATATTCTCGGAAGCAATTTCATCATCCCATAGAAGGGATTGGAAAATCTCGGCCTCTGGAATTTTCTTTTTCAAATTCTTCTCTTTTTCTTCCTTCTCAAGGTATTCATCAGTCTTCTCCCTTAATGACTTAGCTTAAGTAGGGTCCTAGCCGAATTGTGGCTCCCTTTCTTTCTGGTTTTCCATATCTTCCCTCCATTTTTCATCCACCTCAACCGGATAAGATTTTTGTTTCTTCAATTTGGGAGGTGTGGATTGGGTTTCCTTAGCTTTCGTGGTTTTTTATAATTCATCCACTTCCTTCATCTTCCTTTTCTTAGAGGCCTTCTTTGAGGGTTCATATTTCTCAACAATTTCTGGATTGTATTCATCCTTATCCTCAAGCAGATCGTAGAACTCTCTGGTCTCTTTACAATATCCCATTTTCATTCTTTTTAGGGTGTCATGGCTAACAAGCATAACTTTGCAATTACGAACCTTGGATTTTCATGAAATCTTGAAGGTCTTAAGACACCGAACTATCTTCTTTGAAAGTAAGGCTGGATATATGATAATTTGAGCTCTTATATTTCCATTCTTGATGTTCTGAATTGTAACAATAACATGCCTCATCAAATTAATTTTCCTCAGAATTACTAGAAAATCTAAGAAATATATGTCACTTTTCTTGAGGTTATCATTGTCTCATTTTCTAGGTACTAAAAAACCTAGTACCCATAACTGAAGAATCCCGTTGTTAGAAGATAGATGGGAAATCTTTGCTATCTTGACATCAAAAATTCCAAGACGTTGCAAGGCCTTCACCTTAATGAAACTACCTTGATCATCCTGGAGTTTGAGGGAGAAAATTTCTGCCTCCCCTTCATACGATAATCCCACCAAGATCGCTTCCTTGGTATAAGAATGTTTGTAGGTTTTTTCATAAGACTTGAATTAAAATCGGTCTCTATCATCTTCCTTAAATAAGAACACTGACTCATAAAATTCTATGAGTAAATCCAGATACACCGAATTTTGAACACCTGGATTAGATATGCAGACATCTTCTTATCCATTTATCATTATATTCTTAGAATTGATAGAATCGTACTTTATGATGTTCGGATGCACCAACCTTTCCCTGTATACTTTCCATTTTGAGATTGGCTTCGTTGTAGACATTTCTTTAGAAGAGGATTCTACAGAAATTTGGACTGAAGAATTCTGAGAGATTCACAATGGACAAAATAATTGTGGTAGATCTTCGAGACATGAGAGATTGGAAACCGATGTGGGACACCATTGGGGGTCCCCTTTATATAGGCGATGGAGGTGACCTTTCATCTTTCAAAACTAGTCTAACGGTTGGGAAACTCTCTGGTCTGATCTGATAGTTGAAACATGCCCGCAAGGAAATCTTGAATTTGATCTTTTGAGGTTTTAACAAAAAACATTCATATTTAAGGAAAACGAATTCGAAATATTAAAAGAAAATACTAGAATGTAAAAATGTCTACGAAAACTTATGTATGGAAGTCATAACTTTCGAATTGGATAGGAAGATTATTCTTAATAGGTGATATTCTTCTTGAAATAAAATTTGACTCTGAAAAACTCACTACGCACAAACACACTATGAAAAATTCACAACGAAAAACTCACAAAGAAAAAATTATGATCTAAAAGTTTTGTTGCAAAATGGTTTAGTACCAAAAAATGATTAAGAAAAAAATGAGTAAGAAAATTTTCATTACGAACATTTCCACGAAGAAAATATCCATTATGAAAATTTCGATTACGAAAATTTCGATTATGAAAATTTCGATTATGAAAATTTCAATTACTAAAATTTTAATTATGAAAATTTTAAAAAACCAACTACGAAAAGAAATTTATTACTAATATTTTGAAAAACTAACTATTAAGATTTTAATACAAATTTTTTTGAAAAACTTCAACAACAGATGTACTCCCGCTATGAAATAGATTTTATTACTGTATGGAGATTGGTTCTATAGGAAGTTAATGAAAAAAGATTAACTCACGGTTATCAATCCTAACTTATGTTCAATGTATTCAATTCTATTGGTAGGTAAATATTCTGTGAAAATATCAGCAAGTTGATCTTGCGTTCCGATGAATTGGAGAATGATATCTCCTTTTTGTGTGTGATCCCTAACAAAGTTATGCCTAATATCTATGTGATTTGAACGAGAGTGATGTGATGTGATTTTACGAAGGGAAATGGCACTTGTGTTATCACACAAAATTTTAGCCTTAATAAAACTCAATCCAAAGTCTGTGAGTGAGTGTTGCATCCATAAAACATGAGCACAACAACATCCAACTACTACATATTTAGCTTCTACTGTGGAAAGTCCTACTGAGTGTTGCTTCTTGCAAGAACAATAAACTAATGAATCTCTTAAGAAATGTCAACTTCCAAATGTACTCTTTCTATCGATTCTACATCCACCAAAGTCAGCATCTGAAAAATGTTTTTTGAATAAAATCATTTCCAGAAGTATAAAATAGTCCTAAATCCATGGATCCCTTTAAGTAGCGAAAAATTATATTCACTTCCTTTAAATGAGATCCCATAAGATTGGATTGATATCTTGTACATAAGTATACTGAAAACATCATGTCTTGATGACTCTATGTTATGTAATGTAGACTTCCTATCATACCTCTAAATGTTTTTTGATCTACTGGTTTCCCTGCTTCATTAAGATCAATTGTGTTTGAGGTACCAATAGGAGTACATATACTCTTAGTTTTGTCACATCCATACTTAATAAGAATATATTTAATATACTTATGTTGGGATATGTAGATTCCTTCTTTTTTTTGAGAAATTGTAAAACCAAGGGAAAATGTTAACTCACCCATTTTACTCATTTCAAACTCAGATTTCATTAGATCCTCAAAAAAATCAGTTAAATATTTATAAGTTGAACCAAATATAATTTCATCAACATAAATTTGAAAAATCGAAATATTTCTCTTATCTTTCATTATAAAAAGGGTTGGATCTGCATTTCACTTAACATAATTATTTTGAAGAAAAAATCATGTAAGTCTATCAAACCAAGATCTTGGGGCATGTTTAAGGCCATACAAAGCTTTGGTAAGTCTAATAACATGATCAGGATGTTTTTTATCTTCAAATCCAGGAAGTTGTTCAAAAAAAACTTCTTCTTGAATATAATAGTTATGAAAAGCACATTTCACATCCATTTAAGAATGTTTGAATTGAAAAATGCTGCAATGGAAAGTAAAATATGAATAAATTCAAGTATAGCTACTGGATCATAGGTTTCTTTATAGTCTATTCCTTCTTGCTGATTATAGGCTTTAGTAACTAATCTAGCATTATTTCTTACTATGATTCCATTTTCATCACACTTATTTCTGAAGACTCATTTTATTCCAATTACAGAAATTTCCTTAGATATTTCAACCAAGGTCCAGACTTTATTCCTTTCTGTCACGACCCGACCCTACCCGGGCTCGAGCCGAAACTACCCCAATCCCACCTCCATTGGCCAGGGGCTAGCGACTAGCGCCGAAGGCCCAAAAACTCAGAGAGGCCTTTTCCTAAGTACCTTTACACATGCATGCATCACACTCAATGCAAAAGTGTAGAGTAAAAGAAAGAACAAGCAGAGTAAAAGAACAACTGCTATATATATAAACCACAGATGTGCATCAACCTCTAAAAAGTACAAAGAAAAAGCTTAAAAGAAAAGGGAAAAAACATGTGCCCAACCAAAAGCGCGACAACCAGGCAATAGGTAAACAAAAAGAAACAGATGACGGGTCTCCCACCTGGAACCTGACCATGACCACCGTATGCGGTCCAAGATTCCAAGCTCCTACGCTCCACTAAATTCACGCTCCACCTGTCCGTCGTCTGCAAGGTCACACCAAGTTCGGGAAAATCCCAAGTAGGGGTGAGCATAAAAATACTCATTAGGATATCACGACGGCTCGAGGGAGCAACAGAGGAGGTACCGCAGGGTGAGTAGTAGAGCGAACAGGAAAATCAGAGGAGTACAACTGAAAGTGAAGTAAAGAGTCCAGCTCAACCCAACAAGAGAAAGGAAGGTAGCCTCATCCATGCACAAGGAGATGGAAACGGTGAGAAGATGAACTTCTCGTCGAGTCTTCGCTACCTATAGCAGGAGAGTAGACTCGCCCAAGCACGCGAATCTAGACACGGAAATCACGTGGCATACCCCACGCATCTTCTCCTTTCCTGGAAGAAGAGTAACCAAACCAAAGAAGTGGGTACCAGAAACATGTTATATACATATCCCTATGCTCAATCAAGAAGCCCAAACAACGTCATAAGTGGATCTCCGTCCCGTATCTCAACCTAAGAAAGGTGAGTTGCCAACAGTCCTAGGAGTAACACCATCGATGCCCAGCATCCCGCACGTCTGCCGCAAACCGCAAGCCAAGGGCTCAATCCCCACACCTCGACACTATCCACTTTGGGCGGCACTGACTCGCCCACGCGGTTTTTGATCGCGTCGCAATAATGCATCTCGGTGGGGAAAGTGTCCCTCGTACTTGAGAGTTCTAGGGAAAGTCAAACCACACCTCGTCACTACCCTGCAGTCGAGAGGTCTCCTCAAAGTCAATCCATTCCATCACCGACCAGTACAACCAAGGGTCCCGCTCCGGTAATCACGAAGGAAAGCCACATGCTAGCCTAGTAGAAAGGACTGAGCCTGGAATGCCAACAAGTGTCCCATTGCCCAGCCTTGATGGAGGGTAATTCATAACCAGATATCAGGTGACCCACTACCCAACCCTACTGGAGGGTAAACCATAATACATCATCAGGTGACCCACTACCCAGCCCTGCTGGAGGGTAAAACTAGAATAAGTCGACAGGCGACCCACTACCCATCCTTGCTGGAGGGTAGACCTGGAACTAGACGATGGGCGAACCACTGCCCAGCCCTGCTGGAGGGTAGACCCTATGAGGTAGTTTGGTGACCCACTGCCCAGTCTCTGCTGGAGGGTAGACCCTAAGTGCATCAGGTGACCCACTGCCCAGTCTCTCCTGGAGGGTAGACCCTAAGTGCATCGGGTGTCCCACTACCCAGTCTCTGCAGGAGGGTAGACCCTAAGTGCGTCAGGTAACCCACTGCCCAGTCTCTCCTGGAGGGTAAACCCTAGAAGTCAGTGAGAAAACCCCTGCCTAGCCCTGTTGGAGGGTAAACCTAAAGAAGTCAATGAGTAACCCACTGCCCAACCCCGCTGGAGCGTAAAACTCAGAACTGCTCTGGCCCTCTCTACTGGAGGGTACAACAATGGCCAACTGAACATGGAGTGGGTATCGCGCAACCACCCGACTCCAGAACAACTCTCCCAAAAGAGGTTCAGTGCCTATTCCATCACGGGGTGCCACATGCACCGCTACTGATCGATCCATCTAGAACGAAACCTGGGGGAGACCACTCAACCCTCATGGTCGACAACCGAGCACAGAGCCAGGGGAAAAACTCCACTCTGCTGGTCAAACAAACACACAGTGGGACCCTCTACGTCGCGTGAGGTCAAAGTATGCAAAGCAGAGCCCGACACGCACGTGGGCCCGCTCAACAGGTGGCCCCATCTCAACCACAACCAAGCGTACAAACTTCCTCAGGTACAAACAACATTATGTACCTCCAAGTGTTCCTGTATACTCCCAGAGTATACCACGTTCCCGCCCAAAGGCTATCGTGCACACGGCACCCAGCGTCAACGCGAAGGCGCGACGTAACAACTCCACATCAAAGGCCCAGGCATGGCTAACCAAATCTTGTGAATCATTTATATCACTTTCCCAAGAGTGAGCGTCCACACGCCATGGGTCTGCTACAAACAAGGTAGTATGAACCACCACCAGAGCACCTTTCATGCTCCACATTTAATAAGATCATGCAAGAGGCTCTGCACAACCAAACGGATCACACCGTTGTAATCCTTGTGAAAAACACGTGAGATTGAGTTCTCAATCGCCCAAAACGGCCACCCAGTGAAAAGGGTACTATTCACCGTAGCCAGCCCGGGTGGGGCCCACACCACGATCCCGAAAAAGAGGTGGGTGAACTATGCCCTCGTAATGCTCTTGGAAAAACTCGTCAAGAGCACTACTCACTTGAGTGGAATAGATACCCAGTGAAAAAGGTACATTCCAGCTTACCGCGCACAAGCGGTACGACGCGGTCCCCACACCCCGGTCCCGAAGTACTGCCAACGGATCGCATCATTGCGATCCTCTCGAAATGCTACACGAGTTGGACTATTCACTCGTCCAAAAAGTTCTCATGGTGATAAATATGGAAAACCACCGTCGACGCCCAAACGGCCCTTGTGGGCCCCGCACCCTCATGCCGAATTAGAGCGGGCAGATTGCACCATTGCAATCCCCTCAAAAAAACATCCAGAATCGACTGCTCGCACGCCCTGAACGGACGCCCGGTGAGAAAGGCGTGAAATGCTGCACGCAGCTCGAAAGACGGCCCGTGGGTCCCGCGCCTCAACTTTGGCATCAACGCCTGAAACCACACTGTAAAGCTCCGCCTCGATGCCAGGATCCCATCACCACTGACAGAGCTCAAAACGGACGTCGGACGCGTCCGTGCCATGCAAAACAAGATCCCCCGAAGAAACGACGAACCCCTCGACGTACGTGTTGAGCCACCAAGTCCCCTCCTTTCGGGAATTAAAAATTCCCAAAAACATGTCAAAAATTCCTCCTCGTTGATTTGGTTCCACCGCCGCAGACGACACTCAAAACGGACACCCGTAGCGGAAAATATGGGTGTCCGAACACCGAGGGGGCAAGGCCCCTAGGGCTGGACCGGCCTGGACCGGCCGGTCCGCCCGGCCGTGGACTCGCGGTCCACGCGCAGACCCGCCACGAGGTCCGGTCGCGGAATCCGCATGAAGACCCGCGCGACACGGGTCTTTGTTGCCGCACGGGGGTCGCGCGCCGCGACCCTGCGGTCGCCGCTCCCTGGCGACCGCCGCCTAGCTGGGCGCTCCGCCTGAGCCCCGGCCTCCTCCGGACGCCGCCCCCCTCGCCCTCGGCTGAAGGCATGTTGTGCCCCGGCCTCACCCAGCCGCTCCACCGGACACCCGCGGTGCCGACCTAGCACCCCGCTATCGCGCCATCCGCCCTAGCCGCGCCACCGCACGAACCCGCCGGAAACCGAAAACCCGCCAACTTCGGCAGATTATTGCGGACGCCACGGGGCTCGGAATTCGAATCCAAAAGATGCGTTGGAAAGGGAATAATATCTACTATACATTCATGGGCTTCGTTCAAAAATCCAACAACAGTTATAGCATATGATTTAGGATCAAAGGAGGTGCGGGAAGGAAAAACGCAACAAGACCCTACCTGCAGGGGCGTTGCCCGAAGCTTCACGGGCGATCTGTCGTCGCGTCGGCGCCTCGCCGGACTGTCTAGCTGGAGATGGAGGAGGAGAGGGGAGAGGGTTTCTCCAGGGGGTTCAAGGGAGAAGGGAAGGGGGAGGGTTTAAATAAATTAATCAACGATTTAATTAATTTAAAACCCCCAAAAAGACCCACATCCGATACTCCCGACAGGGTCGAGGTTAGGCCTCCCCTAGGGAAAACACCACCTCCCAAGCACAAAGGTGGTCTCCAAATTTTAATCTGAGGCCCCGTTCAAAAGTTATTAAGCTTAGCGCTCGAGGCCACCAAATTACGAAAACACCCATGAGGCCATTTTTCACAAACGGCCCGCGCCAGCGAAACTTATACCCCTCTAGGGTAAACAGCACATTCCGAACTCAAAGCTGACCTAGGTTTTCCAATCCAAGCCACCTTTTAACAGATAATTGTGTTTCAACATGAAACGAATTAATTAATTAATTTAATCAGTTTAACGTTCCAGAAGCGGACGAGGGGTCCAAACATCTCGCGCCGACATGTTTTATGTCGTTACTAGGGTAAAAACCTCATTCCGGACCCATCTGTACACTCGGATCCCTGATCCGGTGCCCCATTTAGGAGTTATCCCATTTATTTAGCATTTCTAGTGTGAATGCACTGAAAATTTAATTCCGGCCACTCTGAGGCTCGGAATCGCACGCCGTCGGAAGGCGCTGCTCTTGAATATCATCAAGAACATTTCAAAGTCTTTCACAGCCAAAACCGGGTTCTTACATAATTCCCTCCTTCAAGATTTTCGTCCCCGAAAAGAAAAACTAGGGAGAAACACAGGGTACTAATCCCACACCTGGCTTTCCCATACTCAGAAGAACCCATGCACAGCTCTGCGTCATCGCACACGGACCCAAGGATTGATCCGTTCATGCGAGGTCATCTCTTGCCGACATCGTGCATCCACTCCAGACTTTGGGGTAAGGGAAAGGTGGTAGGTCACCTCGCCTTCCCTTCACACGGTCTCAAACGGCCAAAAGGCCCTCGAGGCTATCTCACCTCCCCGGTCAAACCTCTACGTCGCACGTCGCGACTGGAATCGCCGCCCGCACCTGGAACAATGTCCGGTGATTCCCTCCTTCAGAATTTCCATATGGTGGATCACCAAAGGATATTTGGTCATGAATGATTCCACAACTGAGGCTCTCTTACATGCTCCAAAGTCGTAGTAGTCGACACCATCGACTAGAGAAAATGGTCCCATGACTTTTACCTTACCAACACAGGGTTACACCCGACGCCCTGCGTCACCCTGGTAACACCTCAAACAAGGATCATAGAGAAAATCCTTTCACACACAGAGCCTAACCATTCTTCTGCAAGAAGTAGAAGAGTCGCATGGGGTACCTCTCATCATCCCTTGCTCTGCAGGATCGTAAACATCCAAGGCTCGTGGCTGTCAGTGGTCCCAACTGTCAGCTCTCGGAGCCAGACATGGACCACCTAGTGGTGATGGGGAGACCTCGTAAGATCGTCCCTCACTACCTATTCCTCTCGCTCCTCTGCTATCACCACCTCCCTGGCCGCTACTCCGATCACGGCGCTGCCTCTGCCATGGTGGTGTGCCTGCTGCCTGCCCGAAGCTCTCAGCAACTCGGGTCGGGCAGTCTCGTTCCACATGATCTTGCCCATCACAAGCATAACACTGGTGCTCTCCGGGCTGCCCTTGTGCCCTCTGTCACCATTGTGGTGTAAGACCACGGCCCGGGATCCACTCTCAGAAGGGATTCCTCGAATGAGGCCCATCACCTTTTCGCCACAGTGGCATATGACCACGTCTCCAAAATCGGCAATGGAAAGGCCACCTGCATCGAGGTCCTGTCCTCCAGCACCAGCTAGCTACGCCAGATGTCTTGACTCTGTCATGCCCTGTGCCACTACCAACTGCAAAACGTGATAGGAAGCTCTCTGTCACCAACGCCTGCTCTAGCACCCTGGCATATGTGGAAATTTTCATGGGTACTATGACAGCATGAACCTCTCGGTGGAGACCCTGCACAAACTTCCGCGCTCAGATGTTATCGTCATGGACCAAGTCTGGGTAAAAGCGTGCACGGTCTGCAAAAGTAGTCGCGTACTCGGCCACCGTCATCACTCCATGCTAAAACTGTAGGAGCTCCCGAATCCGAACGGAGCGTAAGCCGGAGGGGAAAAACTCCTCCCGAAACAACAACTGAAAGTCGCCCCACGAAAGTGACGACTCATCAAGAAACTGAGTCACCAAACTCCACCAACGCCGAGCTTCTCCACGAAAAAGGTCAGCTGCCAAAGACACCATAAGATCTGCCGGAATCCGCACAAGCCTAAAAAGGTGAACCACTGCCTCTAGCCAAACCTCTACTACCTGAGGGTCTGGCTCACCACTGAACCTCAGCGGCCTCTGCCACAAGAACTCATGAAGCACGCTCAACCTGCGCTCAAGCTCATCCTGCTCTGCTGAAGTTGTCTACTGCTCAACAGGTGGGAGTTCTGCTACCGGCCCACTCAGAGAATGGGGCTCGCATGATGGGTCCTGGACTGTGGCCTCGTAGTTCACAGGGTCATCGTCACGAACCAAATATGGTATCCTGGTTGGCTGTCTTCACGGAGACATCCTGAATATTATCAAGGAGTGTCGCGGTCAGATGAGCATATATGTATATACGAATAACAACGATGGGGAGCTGACTCAAGAAGGACAGTAAAAGACTCAATCCTATGTGATGCACAAACCAATTTAACAAGCAACAAGTGTCTCAGCATGTCGAGTTGACAAGAAGGTTATCAAGGTCCTGGTGAATGGATACGTCAGCCGCTGCACCATCACTAGACTCCCTGGCCTCAGTGCCACTCTCGAGACACGTTAACACTGTTTCCCTAAATCCCAAACAATTCCTTTTTAGGGACGTCCGCTTAACGCCCCAAGGAATGAACCACCTCGGATACCACTTTGTCATGACCCGAACCTACCCGGGATCGGGCGGAAACTACCCCAAGCCCGCCTCCATGGGCTAGGGGCTGGCAACCAGCACCAGAGGCACATCAACTGGAGGAGGCCTTTTCCTAAGTACGAATACACACACACACACAACACACTCAACAAAAATGTGTAGAGTAAAAGAAAGAACAAGAAGAGTAAAATAACAACTGCTATATATATAAACCACAGATGTGCATCGACCTCTAAACAGTACAAAGAACAAGCTGAAAAGAAAAGGGAAAAAACACGCGCCCAACCAAAAGTGCCACAACCCGACAATAGGTAAACAAAAAGAAATAGTTGACGAGTCTCCCACATGGAACCCAGCCACGACCACCGCACGTGGTCCAAGGTTCCAAGCTCCTACGATCCACTGAAGTCACGATCCACCTGTCGGTCATATGCAAGGGCACACCAAGTGCGGGAAAAGCCCAAGCAGGGGTGAGAATAAAAATACTCATTAGGATACACTGATGGCTTGAGGGAGCAACAAAGGAGGTACCGAAGGGTGAGTAGTAGAGCGAATATGAAAAGCAGAGGAGTACAACTGAAAGTGATGTAAAGAGTCCAGCTCTACCCAACAAGAGAAAGGAAGGTAGACTCGTCCAGTCACAAGGTGCTGGAAACGGTGAGAAGATGAACTTCCCATCGAGTCTTCGCTACCTATAGCAGGATAGTAGACTCTCCCAACCACGAGATGCTAGACACGGAAAGAACATAGAATACCCCGCGCGTCTTCGCCACTTTCGGAAGGAGAGTAACCAAACCCAAGAAGTGGTTACCAGAAACAAGGTATATACATATCCCTATGCTCAATCAAGAAGCCCGAATAACGTCATAAGGGGATCTCCGTCCCGTAGCTCAGCCTAAGAAAGTTGAGTCGCCAACAGTCATAGGAGTAACACCATCGATTCCTAGCATCCCGCACGTCTGCCCCAAACCGCAAGCCAAGGGCTCCATCACCACACCTCGACACTATCCGCTTTGGGCGGAACTAACTCGCCCGCACAGATTTTGATCACGTCGCAAGAACACGTCTCAGTGGGGAAAGTGTCCCTCGTATTTGAGAGTTCTACGGAAAGTCAAACCACACCACGTCACTGCCCTACAGTCGAGAGGTCTCCTCAAAGTTAAGCCATTCCATCAACGATCCATACAACCAAGGGTCCCGCTCCAGTAATCAGGAAGGAAAGCCACAGGCTAGCCTAGTAGAAAAGACTATTCCTGGAATGCCAACAGGTGTCCCACTGCCCAGCCCTGCTGGAGGGTAATTCATAACTAGATATCAAGTGACCCACTACCCACCCCTGCTAGAGGGTAAACCGTAATACATCATCAGGCGACCCACTGCCCAGCCCCACTGGAGGGTAAACCTAGAATAAGTCGACAGGCGACCCACTCCCCAGCCTTGCTGGAGGGTAGACCTGGAACTAGAAGATGGGCGACCCACTGCCTAGCCCTGCTGGAGGGTAGACCTTAAGAGGTCGTCGGGTGACCCACTGCCCAGTCTCTACTGGAGGGTAGACCCTAAGTGCATCAGGTGACCCACTGCCCAGTCTCTGCTGGAGGGTAGACCCTAAGTGCATCGGGTGACCCACTGCCCAGTCTCTGCTAGAGGGTATACCCTAAGTGCGTCAGGTGACCCACTGCCCAGTCTCTACTGGAGGGTAATCCCTAGAAGTTAGTGAGCAACCCACTGCCCAGCCCTGCTGGAGGTTAAACCCGAAGAAGTCGATGAGTAACCCACTTCCCAGCCCCGCTGGAGGGTAAAACTCAGAACTGCTCTGGCCATCACTACTGGAGGGTACAACACTGGCCAACCGAACACGGAGTGGGTATCGCGCAACCACCCAACTCCAGAACAACTATCCCAAAAGAGGTTCAGAGCCTGTTCAATCACGGGGTGCCACTAGCACCGCTACTGACCGATCCATCAAGAATGAAACCAGGGGAGACCACTCAACCCTGCTGGTCAACAGCCGAGCACAGAGCCAGGGGAAAAACTTCACTTTTCTAGTCAATCAAACACACAGAGGGACCCTCTACGTCGCGTGAGGTCAAAGTACGCAAAGCAGAGCCCAACACGCACATGGGGCCCACTCAACATGTGTCCCCATCTCAACCCCAACGAAGCGTACAAACATCCTCAGGTACAAACAACCATATGTACATCCAAGGGTTCACGTATACTCCCAGAGTATACCACATTCCAGCGCAAAGCCTATCGTGCACACGGCACCCAGCATCAACGCGAAGGCGTGACATAACAACTCTACCTCAAAGGCCCAGGAACATCCAACCAAATATTGTGAATCATTTATATCACTTTCCCAAGAGTGCACGTCCACACGCCAAGGGTCTGCTACAAACAAGGTAGGATGAACCACCACCGGAGCACCTTTCATGCTCTATATTTAATAAGATCATGCAAGATGCTCTACACAACCAAACGGATCACACCGTTGTAATCCTTGCGGAAAAACACGCGAGATTGAGTATTCAATCGCCCAAAACGGCCACCCGGTGAAAAGGGAACTACTCACCATAGCCAGCCCGGGTGGGGCCCACACCACGATCCCGAAAAAAGGCTGGGTGAACTGCACCATAGTAATGCTCTCGGAAAAAAACGTCAAGAGCACTACTCACTTGAGTGCATCGGATTCCCATGGAAGAAGGTACATTCCAGATTACAGCACACGAGCGGTACCACGCGGGACCCACACCCCAGTCCCGAAGCACTGCCAATAGATCGCACCGTTGCTATCCACTCGAAAAGGTACACGAGTTGGACTATTCACTCGTCCAAAATGGTCGCCCGATGATAAAGATGGAAAACCACCGTTGACGCCCAAACGACCCTCGTGGGCCCCGCACCATCGTGTCGAATTAGAGAGGGTAGATTTCACCATTGTAATCCCCTCAGAAAAACATCTAGAATCGACTGCTCGCACGCCCCGAACGGATGCCCGGTGAGTAAGGCGTGAAACGCTGCACGCAGCTCGAAAGACGGCCCATGGGGCCCACGCCTCAACTTCGGCCTCAATGCCTGAAACCACACTGGAATGCTCTTCCTCGATTCCAGGATCCCAACGCCACTAAAGGCGCTCAAAACGGATGTCGGACGCGTCCGCGGCGTCCAAAACAAGATCCCCCGAAGAAACGACTAACCCCTCGACGTACGTGTCGCGCCACTGAGGCCCCACGTTTCGGGAATTAATAATTCCCAAAACCATCTCAAAATGTCTGCCTCGTCGATACGGTTCCACCACCGCAAATGGCACTCAAAACGGACACCCGTAGCGGAAAATACGGGTGTCCGAACACCGAGGGGGCAATGCCCCTGTGGCGGGACCAGCCTGGGCCGGCCCGCGGCTTAGCCGCGTGGGCCGGCCGCAGACTCGCGGTCCACGTGTAGAACAGCCACGAGGGCTGGTCGCGGCATCCGCGTGGAGACCTGCGCGGCACAGGTCATTGTCACCGCACGGGGGGTCGCGCGCCGCGACCCCACGGTCGCCGCTCCCTGGCGACGGCTGCCTCGTCGGGCGCTCCGCCTGAATCCCGGCCTCCTCCGGACGCCGCCCCCCTCGCCCTCGGCTGTAGGCACACCGTTCCCCGGCCTCACCCATCCGCTCCACCGGACACCCGCAGCACTGACCGAGCAACCCGATGTCGCGCCGTCCGCCCTAGCCGCGCCGCCGCACGAACCCGCCGGAAACCGAATACCCGACAACTTCGGTGGATGATTGCAGACGCCATGGGGCTCAGAATTCGAATAAAAAAAGATGCGTTGGAAAGGGAATAATCTCTACTATGAATTCATGGGCTTCGTTCAAAAATACAACAACAGTTCGAGCATATGATTTAGGTTCAAATGAGGTGCGGGAAGGAAAAACGCAACAAGACCCTACCTGCAGGGGCGTTGCCCGAAGCTTCATGAGCGATCCGGCGCCTCATCGGCGCCTCTCCGGACCGTCTCGCCAGAGATAGAGGAGGAGAGGGAAGATTGTTTCGCTAGGGGGTTCAAGGGATAAGGGAAGGGGAGGGTATAAATAAATTAATTAATGATTTAATTAATTTAAAACCCCCGAAAAAACCCGCATCTGAAACTCCCGACGGGGTTGAGGTTAAGCCTCCCCTAGGGAAAACACCACCTCCCGAGCACAAAGGCGGTCTCAAAATTTTAATCCTAGGCCCCGTTAAAAAGTTATTAAGCTTAGCGACCGAGGCCGCCATATTATGAAAACGCCATGGGGCCATTTTTCACAAACGGCCCGCGCCCGTGAAACTTATACCTCTCCTAGGGTAAACGACACATTCCGAACTCAATGGTTCCCTCGGTTTTCCAATCCGAGCCACCGTTTAAGAGATAAATATGTTTCAACATTAAACGAATTAATTAATTAATTTAATCCGTTTAACATTCCAGAAGCGGGCGAGGGGTCCAAACATCTCGCACTAACATGTTTTTTGCCGTTCCTAGGGTAAACAACCCATTAATGACCCATCCGTATAATCAGATCTCTGATCTGGTTCACCGTTTAGGAGTTATCCAATTTATTTTGCATTTCTAGTGTGAACACAATGAAAATTTAATTTCGGCCACTCCAGGGCTCGGAATCGCACACTGTCTGAAGGCGCTGCTCTGGAATATCATCTAGAATATTCCAAAGTCATTCACAGCAAAAACTGGGTTCTTACACTTTAGAATTAATTTAGTTTATCTTGGAAGAATTTAATCCAATCATCATCACCTAAAGCTTCATCAGTGATTTTTTGTTCCAATTGGGAAAGGAATGAAAGATTCTCTACTTTATTTCTTAAGGAACTTCTAGTCCTTACAGGTTTATTGAAATCACCAATGATACTATCACTAGGATGATTCTTTAGAAATGACTGATTTGGGCTTTTTAAAACCTATTCATCAACATAGGGTAAGAAATCATCTAGGGTAAATGTTTCAAGAGTATTTTCTTGAAAATTTTCCTTATCAAAAGGATATTCTATCATAGGTTGATAATTAGTTTTTGAAAACACATCTGAGGATGTTTGTTAGGGTGTTTTAAAAACAAAAGCATCAGTTTCATCAAATTTAACATGTACTGTCTCTTCAACAGTACAAGTATTTTTGTTGAAAACTCTATATGCCTTAGAAGTTGTCGAGTAGCCTAAGAAAATTCCTTCATCAGATTTTGGTGCGAATTTATAAAGAATATATTTTGTATTCAGAATTAATTCCTTGCAACCAAAAACCTTAAAGTTGAAAAGTCTAGGTTTTCTACCATTCCATAACTCATAATGAGTTTTATTAAGAAAATATCTAATCAAAACTAGATTTATAGTATAACAACCAGTACTTACAGCTTTGGCCCAAAAATGATTTGCTATAGAATACTCACTCAACATGGTTCTAGTTATATCTTGAAGAATTCTATTTTTCAAAAAACACTATTTTGTTGAGGTGTTCTTGGTGCTGAGAAGTTATGAGTAATGCCTTTTCTTATACAAAAAGTTTCAAAATCAGAATTTAGAAATTCTCCCCCATGACCACTATGAATAGTTTTTAATGGAAGGTTTTTCTCATTTTTAACTTGGGATCTAAAACTTCTGAAATAAGAAAATGCTTCAAACTTTTTGCTAGAATATAGACCCACTAAATCTAGTGTAATCATCAACCAAGACAAATACATAATATTTTCCCCCAATGCTTCCAGTTTTTGTTGGACCAAAAAGATCCATATGCACAACCTTTAATGCATCAGTGGTTGATACTTCACCAATGTATTTAAAAACTTATTTATGTTTCTTTCCATATTGATAAGGGTCGCAAACTTTTTAAGAATCAAATCTATGCTCCAGTAGATCCTTAACTAAACCATTCTTATAAATTTTGCATAATTTTTTAAGGTTACAGTGTCCTAGAATTCTATGCCACAACCAAGAATGATCTTCCATTATACTAAGTCAAGGTATGTCTTGGTTCCTAAGGTCTTCTATGTTTACTGTGTAAACATTCTCTTTCCTATGGGAAGAATGAATAAACTCTTCCTTATAATTGTGTACTAAGCACTTATCATACCTAAAATTCACAAGATAGCCTTCATCACATAATTGATTTATGTTAATGAGGTTGTGCTTGAGACCTTTAACAAATAATACATTTGAAATCAATGTTTTTCCAAGAATAACGATGTTACCTATACAAATAATTTCTCCCAGAGCATTATCTCCGAAAGTTACTTTTCCTACATTTGTCTTGATAACCTTATCAAAATAGTTTTTATTACCAGTCATATGCCGGGAACATCCACTATCCATGTACCATGTATTGTTGTTGGTACTTTTCCTATTTTCCTAAAAATAATAAAATGTTAGGTTTTCGGAATCCATACTTGCTTGGACCAAGAAATCACAGAAAGTAAAATTTTGGGAACCCACATCTTCTTCCAAAAATAAGCTTTATGAAATCCTAATGATTGGGTTTTGTTTAGAGAAAAATTCTTTTCCTAGTGACCACCACATTGACGCATAGTGCAGAATGGGGCACTTTGAGGAACAATGTAATTGTTGCTAAAAATCGGTTTAGAAATTGTGTAACCAAAACCAGAAGTATTCCTTCCAGGTCAGAATTGTGAATACATTTTATCAAAATTTTCCTTACCTGGGGTAAAGTTTGAAAAACACTTTCTCAAGGAGAATATTTCAGATTTGAGTTTTATAACTAAGATATTGTCTTCAAAATCATTTGAACTAGATCTCGGCTTGAAATATTTTTTCTTGGAAATTATGTTTTCTAGATATTTAGAAAGTTTATTCTCCTCAGAATTTACATCCTCAAGATTTTTTGAAATACTTTCAAAATCAGAATTTTTCACATCAAGATATTTAGAAAGATCTGACATTTCCATAGTAAGAATAGTATTCCTAGAATTTCCCTTATCACGTTTTTTCATGAGTTTTGAATTCTCATTCTCAAGTACTTTGGAAAACCTAGAAACATCTTCATAGGTATGTAAAGTATTGTCTTCATAAGAATAATATTCTTCATCTAGAGAGTTATAATATTTACTATCATTAGAATTTAAAGAAACATTGATCATTGATTCATCATTTTATACCTTATCCATCAAGAAATGATTATCAATAGGTACTCTGGCTAAAATACCAAGATTCTTCTATCCAATAGATTCATAATGTGAAGATTCATCTGAAGAATCTCCACCACTAGCACTCCATGTGTCCTTATATTTCAACACTTTCTTAGATTTAGACATGTAATACTTCTTGCTATTTATCTTAGAATACCTTTCCCCTATTTCTTTTCTCTTGAGAATAGTGTAATCTGGTCTTATGTGTCCATCTCTCTTTCATTCATAACATGTAACTTCAGAAAATTTCTTGTCTTTCCTTTCCTTCTTCTTATATTTGGATTGAATGTTCCTCTATCCAGCTATCTTGTTCATCCTTCGAGCAAGATTTTCTAATTCATTTTTTAGGATTTAATTCCACTAGATTCGAAATGGATAAAAAATTTCATATATCTATATCTAGTAACTCTCTCAGGAGTCTTGGATTTCATATAATTGGAAGTAGTAGTAAAAAGTACATTGCCATTTGAATTCCTCTTCTTCGCAATATCAGCATCTATCTTCATTCTCGTCTCATGCTGAAGAAGAGTTCCAAATAGCTCATCAAGGGTAATCCGAGTAACCTTTCTATTCTCATCAGTTGCAGTCCTTTTAGATTCCCACTCTTTTTCCATAATGTCGATGACCTTATCAACAAGGGCTTCATCATCCAATCCTTTTTCATCCATTGATTGTAAACTATTCACAATAGTCAAGAATCTCTATTCCACCTTGCATATGGGTTCACCATAAAGAAAACTAAAACCATGATATTCATCTCTAATCATGGCTCTTCTAGTCTCAATTACTTTAGAAGTTCCAAAGTGAGTAACTTCTAGTTTATTCCATATAGAATTTTCTACTGCACAAGCTGAAATTTGGATATATATATTTCTATTCATTTAACAAAGTAAAGTATTGTGTACCTTATAATTGAGTCTATATTCATGCTTTTCTTGATTTTTAAAGGCACTTACTTCTTTATCATGAATTTTGTATCCACTGGTATGAAGAAAAAAATTTTCAACACCAGTGTTGATAATGGAAGTCTTCATGTGATCTCTACAATAATCATAATCATTACCATCAATGATAAGAGGTCTGGTTGGATTGAGATTATCTATGGAACCAACATTGAATCCTGCTATCTTAAGAAAAGTCTTTACAGAAACACTTGTTAGTAGAAAATGTTTGTAAACAAGGAAAAAATATAGAGCATGAAAATATAGATTAGAAGTATCTCTACCTAAAAGAGAATCAAAACTATGAGTCCAAAAATTAGATTCCAAAAAAAAATTTGAATAAAAAAGTGTGAATCTGAAGATTTAATTCCAATAATTCTCTTCTGAATCTAACAGTGAGATTAATTCCAATTGAACCAGCTCCTTGAAACTAATTGATAAATTGGTACAGGGTATGAGTTCACCTCCTCTAATACCAATTGTTAGGATGGTATGTCTCAGTCTGATATACTCTATAATACCAAACGTAGGATTGAAATAAGAATGATATTCTCAGATACAAGATGGGGGGGGGTGAAATGTACCTTTTAATAAAATTTTTAGAACTTTTAATGTTGGTTATGTTAAACAAGGTTAAACAAGATAATTCACAAGACCTCTATAAGTTCTAATCACTTGCTAAATTCTAGAAAAGTGATTTTGGAAATGGAACTTAAATAAAGTTTAGAAGGATGGATATTATACCTTAAAGCATCTAGAATCTAACTAAATCAGAGTACAAGAGTAAGAAAGTATAGGATAGTTATACTTTCCTTAACAATACAAATGCAGCGGAATAACAAGTATCCAAAGAAGTAACAAGTAATGAGTCTTTTAAACCAAAGAGTAGGGTATCCAACAACCTTAGATAACGGTCCCTTGATTTATACTTTCAAGAAATTCTATCTTACCCACACTAGGATAAGCCCTCAATAGAAAGATCAGATTCTGTCTTTCTATCCCTACAATCCCTCAACTATCAGGTAGTCAGCACCTCTGTCTTCCTCAGCAAGGAAGCCCTCAACTTCAAGGTGTTGGAACGTCGGTCTTCCTATCCCCGGAATCCTTCGATTGTACATAGAAACCATCAGAGTCGCATGAAGAAAATCTTCATAAGGAAAAGTTTGAACAAGCCGTTCAAATATTCTACCGAAAGATTGAGAGTTTATAAGGGCCTATCTTTCTGGAAATCACTTCAGCACCATGTAAGCACAGATGTCAAAGTTGTGTCAAAGTTTGTGTGATCTTCTTTTCAAATGAGCTCTTATTTATAGGGGAATCTCCAATGGTCAGCTCCCTCCTCCAACGGTCCTATTTTTCCATTATTTTTGGAGGGACCTGTACACGTTTCACTTGAACAATAGTTAGTTGATAACTGAAGGCATGACACCGTTTTATAAAAGAACAAGTGAAAGCATAACAAAAAATAATATTGAGAATGGAGAAAGTGAAATTTCGGAATGGAGAAAGTTAAAGTTCGGAGTCTAACTAGAAAATGAATTCAGAGTCTATGATACAAGGATATTCGGATTTTGTTTATTGATAGAATTTGGGGTTGAACTTCATAAAATTTCGTATCCATAATTTGTAATCAGAAGTCACAATCAAAATTCGTAATGAGAATTCATAATCAGAATTAATAATGATATTTTGTCATCAAAATTAATCATCAGAATTATTAATGAGAATTTGTAATCATAATTCATCATCATAATTCTTAATGTGAATTCTTAAACATAATTCATCATCAGAATTCGTAATGAGAATTCGTAATCAGAATTCCTCATCAGAATTCTTAATGAGAATTCGTAATCAGAATTCATTATCAGAATTTTTAATGAGAATTATTAATCAGAATTCATCATCAGAATTCGTAATGAGAATACCTAATCAGAATTCATCATCAGAATTCGTAGTTATAACTTTATATATGTTCATAATTATAATTCAGAGTTGAACTTCATAAAAGTTCATAATAGGGAATTCAGAGTAGAACTTCATAAATGTTTGTAACAGGAATTCAGATCCTAAAATAGAATGATTCATATCTAATTATTATATGATTCCAAGGTTTTATATATGAATATTATTTTTATACTTAAGAAAAATATTGACATGAACAATGAAAACAAGGTAGGGGTAAATTTCTTTGGGTAAAGAAATTTTCCTTATAGAAGTAAAATAGGGGTAAAATGTGTTTTTCCTTGAAATAAGGTGTTTGTGATTTTCAAAAGAAGAGGAATGGTCAATTCATAAGGAATCCTTGATGACTTAACAATCTTCCCCTTATATGATGGAATAGAAAAAGTCATAATGAAAACCTTATTGACTCAACAAGGACAAGTATATTTGGTTAATTAGGTACATATCATTAGAACATGAATGAAAAATCTAAAATAATAATTTAAAAATCCATTAACATTAACTTAAAATCCATTGTGCTTTTAATAATATATGGGATAACATGCAGGCATACATCAAAAATAGGTGAGATATAAATACCACTAAAGGAATAATCAAATAATAATATGATAAACTCAATACATGTGAGTTAATAGGCATATCAAATAATATAAATGGGTGAGAATAAAAAAATGGATCATCAAATCATGACATAATATGATTACATAAAGGGAACATTATAACATGGAACAATATGAAACATGACATCATAAGCATTATTCAAGGATATCCATAAGGAAACATAACATAGTGTGATTAATATAACCACTCATGGACCGTACATATTATTTCACTATATAATAACATTATATATTTCCTTGGATTACTATATAATTTCATTCCCACCTATCACATTCATAATATATACTGGAATAAGTGTGCCACATAGATTAAAAAGAATAAGGTTGTATTTAAACAATTTCGATACATGGATTATAGATTGTGAGTTACATAAATGGATGTACCCACTAAATAAAGGATATATAAAGCTATGTGAATACCCTAGAAGGAAATTATGATGAGAATTAAGTAAAAAAAAGTTTGGCATGGAAAATCACATCAGAATTTTGGTAGAAAAATAGGGGTGAATAAAGACTAATGGGGATTTAATCAAAGTGAAAGAGGTGTCTCGTCACATTAAATTGATATGAATAGAAATACGGATATCCTGAAACATATTTTACAAAGAAAAAATTCAAATAAAAAATTCATAATATAAATAAAGTTATTAAATAAAGAGGATAATGTGAAGATCCCTTACCTTGAGAGGGCTCCTCTAAAATCTTATATGATCTTATTAAGATCATTGGGGAACCATGGGAAGGATATATAGATGGAATGGAAGATTAAATTCATGATCCAATTATTCTTATTGATTAGGAATGGGACATCAATTAGGTTTTTTATTGAAGAATGCATGTTAATTCTTTATTAAATTCTATACATTAGTTTTGGACCATAGATAAAAATTTAATCTGTAACACAATCCATACCATTATTTTCACATGTTTTATTCTAATGTGGAGTTGATTTAATTATTTTATATGAATAAGAACAAAAATAGTTGAAATAATACCATGGATTATGTGGAAATGAGTCATGTTTAGAGTGAATTGATTATAAAACAATAAAATATAATATAGGTTTAAGAAGATTCATAAATATTTTATAAAATTAATCAAATAACAGAATTTTTTTAAAGGATAATTTCTTTGGTAATATACACTCTTAGTATTATTTATTAAATCACTTTTGGGATTATGATGTAGTAATACATACTATATAATTATACTTCCATTTATTTTATCCCAAAAAATGACTGTCTCAGAAAATTATGAAAACTTAACTATTCAATAATTTTGATGTGATTTTTTAAAAAATAATATTTATTTTATAAAAATAACACTATAAATATGAGAATTTATAATTTTGAATGAATAATTCTAATTTATTGAGAAATAATTTCTTTTTTACAATACCTGATGATGACCCTTATCATGATAACATTTGACTTCATACAGTTATATTATCCTTTAAATTTAATAAATAAATTCAATAACAATATATTATTTAAATATAATTTATTTCAAATATTATGGTATGTGTTGGTGTGATTTTCTTAGAGTGGTTCGACCAACATGGATTGGGATGTGATCTTGATGATCTTGAAATTATCCCCTAAACAGTTTCTCTCATTCTTTAGTTGTTGAATCTCAGTTTGATCCTAGTCAAGGTATAAGATCAATGATTATATATCCACTGGAATATCTGAGAAGTGGTCTTCATGGGTATGATCATACTAGTCGAGGCCATCACTTCCCTTTTCACTTTTAATTGAATTTTTCATAACCCAATATGTATAATAATCATTAGATAACTGTAAAATAGAAACATTAAAAGAAGTTATAATTTTTTATATTCTTTTAAATATGATAGGATATAACATATACTATTCTAAAATAACCTAATTAGTGCTTGTATTTTCTATAATTTCATTTATTAAAAACGAATTTACCCAAGTTAAGGAATTTTATTACTAAATTTTTGAGACATTACATTATTGTTTCACTCGAAAATTTCACCCTAAAAAATTAATTTCATACACTAAAAAAACGAGGTTAATTCTTTTTTATCACCTATTCTAGTTCCCATGTCTCTTATTCAATCTCAGGTTTCTACCACAACACTTTGACTATGTTTGTTGAATTGTTTCTTAGAACTATGTCTCTATAATAAAATATATTCAACAAAATATCTTCATATAAAAGATAATTATATAATTGTAAAACCACTATATATTATATATGTTATTGGACTCATATTTATGTCATCTTGAGTAATATATAGAACACATCATGTGAATGAGGTAGGTTATATGGGAGTTATAGTCAAATGGCCACTACTATAATGCGAAAAATATCTGTATGGGGAAAATATATCTTGGACTAATATTTCACTTCTACAAAAACCCAATGGAATTATTTCATAATGATATAAAATGAACACTTTATCAGTGGCCTTAGATTTAGTTCATGTAAATAATTTTTTGCATATATTTTCTGTCAAATTTAGGTGGAATTCATATGACACTGAATGGTTTGATCATTTATGATCAACTATCAGATAAAATCATTTTCCATTAGCTTCCTCTATCCAAATTCATCCTGTAATGTCAGAGTCTAACACCACTTCCTATATAGATCCTCATAAGGTTTCATTTCAAGGATATAATGGAAACTATTGTTATATGACAACACTTCTTGGGGATGATGTTTTTCCCAACATCCATCAAAATCCATTGAACGGTAAATTAGCTTATTTTCTAGAGTTAGAATGATACTTTAGGATCCACCATCCATATAAGATGACAAGTAGTGATGAAGAACAGTTCTATATCCAACACTTAGTAAAGGATTCTCCAAAACATCACGGTAAGCCTAATGACTTGATCAGATACAATATAAAGACGAACTCCATGCATTATTAACACTTCCCTTATGTATTCCATGGTGTATTTGTGAAGAGATAAATATTCTATAATAGTAATGAAAAATAACTGACTTTTTAAAGTGTAATACTATCATATATATGGAATTATTCCCATTAGATATCATATATATTCCTATGATGGAACATGGTAATTTTTTCTTATTATCATACTTGTATGGGAAATAGTTTCATTCTACCCTTAGTATTTTTTCCATAAAATATGACTTGTTGTATTACCACGAATTTGGATAAAAATTATAAAATATCACTCTTTATGTTATCCTATTATTATTTTTTCATCAGATATATATACATATTACTTATCCATAGATGAATATAGAAGGATGACCTATGCGCATGATCTATAAGGTCCCTCTTCATTTTGAGTTTTTATTGGACACATATTTGGGTTCCCAACATTATATCATCAAGATTAGAAAGGTTAAACTTTGAAATATTCACTAAATTTTTCTGTAGCACATCATCATACTTTTAAGGATCCTTATTCCCTTCAAGAGTAGATCTCTGTGATGTTATTTATGCAATGTGAGAATATTATCTTTTTATTATTTCCATGTACATCATATGTATGTCCAATTATATTTTATCCCTTTTAATTCTCATCAGATATATAGTTTTAGTATCCTTTATAATTATATAATATACCACCTTGTTAACCATTCAAGGATTTCAAAGGATTTAACCATCATAATCCTTGGTTATCTCTAGCACCCCACTTTAGTGAATATTGAGATCTTTTTTGTGTAGTTATATACTTGATGATTTCATGATCCGTATATATGTCAAACTTATCACCATAGAGATAATTTCACCAAATATTCAGTGTGAAGATCACAATAGCCAATTCTAGATCTGGTTTTGGGTAGTTATACACATGGATCTTTAACTAGAGGGATGCATAGTCTGTAGATTTTTTACATTTTATAACTACACAACCCAATAATTTTTGGGATGCATCATTGTATATCTAAAATACTTCCCCATAGGTTGGTAATTTTAGTACCGATTTAGTGATTAGCTTCATTATTTGTTCTTTAAACTTTATTTACTTTCATCATTTAATACAAAATTCACCCCCTCCCATGTTATATTATTTAGTTGCATTGAAAATCATTATAATTTTCTCACAAATTCAAGATATTACTCAACTAACTATAGATCTTTGTCACATTGGTTGGTCTGTTCCATCCATTAATTATATTTTCTTTTAAAGTATCTATATATTTTTATATTATAGAGATAACATTTCCCATGAGTATTAGTTTCTTGATAAAAAAATAATTACTATATTATTCATACATATTTTCTTTTTTTAAGGTCTCTAGTAAAACATTCAAATGCTCTTAATGATCTTCCTTACTTCTTGAGTAGATAACAATATAATATATTAATAAATCCAAAAATTTATTAAGATAATCCCTAAATAATTTATTAATTATGTTCTTAATTATTATTTAAACATTAATAAATCTAAATTGAACAACAATAAAATTTTAGTTCTGATACATTGTATGTTAAATAGACTTAGTTATATCATCCTTCTTTTCTATTATTTGATAATATATTGATTGAAGATCCACCTTATAGAGGTATTGGGTTCCATGTGATTGATTTAAAATTTCATTAATCTATATAAGAGGATCATTCTTCTTTATTATGTCTCATTTAATACACTATATTCAATTAAAAGGCGCATTTAGCCTTATATCTTCTTGATGAAGTGCACGTGTTCACCCTATAGTTAAGTACGTGGGTGTATAAACCTTTTATGTAGATTCTCATATAGTTGGTTCTTTAGGTCCTCAAGACCACCATTTTATTTTTATTAAGATGTATTTTATATTATTAAATTAGAAGGTATAATTTTTATTGTGAAATAATCCTCATGAATTTGATAAATACAACAAAATTCATCAAAAAATATGTTAGTGTATTTCCTCATCATGGGAATGTTTTTAAATTTGATCTTTTCTTTTGTTTCAATATTTTGAGAAATAAATTTTTTCTCAAAATTAAATAATATACATTCTAAATATTATGAAACCAATGTATATTAATCCTTCCTTTTTTATCATATATATAATCGGGGGTGATTCTCGATACATATTGTGATTTACTTATCTTGGAGATTTATATTGGATCGATATAAGGAAATCCAATTAATACAAAAAAAAAATTGTACCAAATTCTTATTCAAGTCGTTTTAGGTAGTTTTTTATGAAATTTATCCATTTTTTTTACAAGGGATGAGACATATACCAAATATGGAATAATTTCCCCATTTAACATTTTCATCAATAGCACCACTTTTATTCTTTGGGGTGGTGTTTGCATAGTTCTACATATTTCACATAATGAGGAAGAATGTGCAGAACCATGGATGATAATTCTACCTTTCACTATATGATTCTGATTTTAATCATATACATTATCCCAAATAGGCACAAAGATGAATATTTTCAAACTATTAATAATATAAAAGGAAAACTATAAACAATTAAATCATAACTCGTAAATGACCTATATTACTTAACCTATGAATTTATATGCCTGAGCCTAAGTTATCCATGATCTATTTCATAGCATAAAATAATATGGGAATTTTTATTCCATTAAAAATTGTTAGTGACAAGCTGGTGAATTTACCAAATAATTCCTCCAAGAGTGTTAAACCAAATGTGTATCAAGAATGATTTTTTGTAAACCAAGTGGGAATCGAGTCTACTTGAATGTGACCTTTTAGGGTTATTAACCATGGGTATAACTATCTCATAGACATACACACTTATAGTATCTAGTATGGATATATTTTCATTGAAATAATTTACTATATTCGTTGAAAATTTTTGGGAATGTTTTACTTGGTAAAGTCTTGTCCCCAAGTCTTTTAGTAGTTTTTATAATCCAATCCAAAAAAAAACTAGACTTTTCATTGATACAAACTACAACAACCCATATCATTAACACACATTATTTCCTAATTTATTACATAGATATACTCGTAATAAAACCACATAAGACTATGATTCATAATGTGTTTGTTTAATTATGTACGTAACATAATAACATGAAATATAAATAAAATGATAATATTTTATACTCTTTTAACATGCTCTTAGAATTTTGTGGAATTCTAATAAAACACTGCATATCAGGAAGACATAAATAATATTGTGGTGAGTAATAATCCCAGAAAATGAATAAGAAAAGAATAAAACAATGAATGCGATAGATTTTAGATAATAGGCATATCATGGGAATATAATAGTGGTGATAATTTAACACTATAATATCAATTCATGATATAATATAATAATATAAGGGTGACAAGGGAATGTGGAAAAAACATTACACATGACACTAAAACCATAAGTAGATGATAAAAACAAAAATAACACAATTTAGTGTTATTAGAAAAAAAAATACATTATACATATAATTTCATGAGATAAAAAATCACCCAATGTATTAAAAAGTTATATAATCTTTGGCCCACCTGTTACATTTTTATCATGTACATGTAGTAGTGTTCCACATAGATCACTCAACATAATTATGTATTTAATAAATTTTAATACAACAAATAAATATTGTGGGTTATATACATAGATGAAAAAAATTAGTGATATATATATATATATATATGTTCAGACCCTTGAGTATAAATGGGGATGTGTATTCACTATACAAATGTTTAACATCGAAAATTATGGGACAATTTCAGCAATAAAATGATGGTACATAATGATTCACGAGAAGGTTCACTAAGAGTGCAATGGGTATATAATAACATAGATATCATAATTAAATTAATTGGTATGTGTGAAAACATATTCTAAAATGATAAATTTTAAATAAATGGGCATACTAAAAGAAGGCGATTGAATAAAGAGGATAAGGATACAATCCCTTACATTAATGTAAACTTATAAAAGCTTGGGAAGAGTTTATGAAGATAATGGGGGATCATTTTGAGACCACTATAGATTTAATGGTAGTGTAACATCATTATCATATTGTTTTTAGTGCTAGGAAATGGGTGGTTTAGTGGGTTTTTATAGAAAAATAGAGAAAATTTCTTTATTAATTTCAAAAAATAGGCTTTGGAGTCCATAGGATAAATTTATCCCAAAAAATTAGTAAAAATATTTTTCCCACAGTTTATTTCAAAGAAGTGTTTATTTCATTATTTTATATGTAAATGATTCTAAATCCTTACAGTAATACCCTTGGTGGTGTGGAAGTGAGTTATTTTTATAAAGAATTGATATTAAAATCGTAAAGTATAATATAGGTTATGTCGGATTCATAATGGGATTATAAAAAAAATAAAATAAAATGTTAACCCTTATTTAAGATGGGAAACATTATTTTATTCTTATAAAAACATTATAGTATTTATTACATCACTTTTAGGTTTTTATGATTTCATGATATATTCAATATTCAATTTTTAACCAAAAAATTAATTATCTCAAAAAATTATGAAAAATTAACTATTTGACAATTTTGGCATGATGATCTCAAATATAATATTTATTTTATTATAACAATTTTAATAATATGAAAATTTATACATATAAATAAAAAATACATTTTTATTGAGAATTGATGTTTTTATTTAAAATATATAATTTTTGATACTTATAAATATTACATGTGAATTCATAGAAATATATTTAAATCTATATATAATAAATATTTTTTAATAATTTTTTTATTAAAATAGTATATTTTTTTAAAAAATTCTTGAATTAATCAAAAAGACCATCTTAATTAAAACTATATGTTCAGAAAAAATTCAATTTTTGATTCATCATTTCAAAATATAATTTTTATCAAATTTGTTATTTAACAATTATAAAGTAACAAAATTTAAATATAGTCATTATTTTATTTAAAAAATAAATAATATAAAAATTCGTAAAAAATGATATAGATACAATACCATATATTTTACAAATAAATTTCCTACGAGTTTTGTGTGTGGTGGTGATATTATTATTGGGTGGTATGGCTAACATGGTTCTTTAGTTCATGATAATGATGATCTTGAATTTATCCCAATAATGATTTCAATCCTGTTTTAGTTGTTAAATATTGGATTGGGATTGGTCAAGAGAGAATCCTTGTAATTTTATGTCCATCATATTCTTTGATAAATGGGGTTCATAGGCCACTATCCTTCTAGTTAAGGCCATGTAACACCCCTATTTTTTATAAATTTATGTATAATTAAATAAATATAATGTTAGGCTTCTATTTCATGAAAAAAAGTTTATAATGAATGATATGAAACACCAATTTATGCATGTGATATATGAAACCCCATGTTAATCTTGCATAACACACAACATTGTCTTATCTAACATTACAGGCAACACCGAGTTATAACAAAACTACTATACAATATTAAAATGTAGACATTAAAAATGAGTAATTAAAGTAAGAAATGTGAATATTAATTAATAATATTGTTTTTTTAATAATTTATATATATATAGGAAACACATTCATAAATAAGTAAATTAATTTTCAGTATTGTTTTTATTTGCTTCAAAAATAGTTTTTTCATGAATATGATTTTTATGTGATTTTTTGATGATTAAAAAAATAATTTGACACTTTTAGAAATTTAATTTTTTGAAATATAAAATTATTTTGAAATAATAATTTCAGAATTATCTTAGTTTTAATTTTATATATTTTTCTAAAAAGTTTTATTTTTGGATGAGTAGTGAAAATATTTAATTTTAATTGAAAACATCAATTTCATTTTATTTATTTTTTATAGTTATATTATATATTAAATTGGATTTGAATTATAATTAGTTCAAATATTAATTTATTTATTCAATTTAGTTCATTTTAATCATTTTTCATATTGAAAGTGGATATAAAAACTTTACAATTTTTTGGAGAGTTTTCTCTTTAAAAAACCCTCTCTCTCGACATGCTTGTGGGATTCATAGGAATTTTTTTTCAAATTATGTTAATAGAATTCGGTAAAATGGATTACATATTTTGAATAAAAATAATTCAAAATATCCAATAAGGAAAAAATTAATTATTTACTAAAATCATTATTGAATATAGTTAACATTTATCACAACGATTAAATATAAAATGAGTTTTCTTAGGGAATAATCATTAAAATGAAGTATAAAATGGATTATAAACATGTAAAAACCCATTTATAGACTTAATTATAAAATATAATTTTTGGGGATTATATTGGTCCATTATTAGGGAAACATTACATGGAAAAAATGGGATAGGAATTCCCTCTATAAATTTTTTTTACGTTTTCCCCTCACCTCAGTTATAAAATGCCACCCCTCTCATATCTCCATAAATCCATTACGCCTCTTTAGTTAGGAAAATACCTACAAAAAATACCTATTCCCTGATAAGAGAAGCATTATTTTGGATATATATCCAACCATGGATGGATTATAGTGGAAAACTAAGGAGGATACCTAAAGACGATGTAACACACATCAATAAACTTTTTTTGTTTTATTTTATCTTCAAAAAAAATTAAATAAATTTTAAATTTTTTTATATAAATATAGAAGTTTCATAAATATTCATTGTTGTGTTTATGTTTTGTTTAAGACATAAATCAATACAAACTTCTTGTAAAATGGGTTATGAAAACATCATTCATGTGTACGACTGTCTACCACCTCACATACCGATGCCGTTTTGTTTTCCATTACCACCTATCATGGTTGGGAATAATTATGGAAATAATATTTATATATTATATATATGAAATTTATTATTTCATTGTGATTCAGTTATTGTTTTATCACACAAAACATCAATATTTCTCTTCTTTGGGAATACGATAACGCCATTCGGGTGTATGATGTACTACCACCTCACGTATCAATGTCATTTGTTCATGTTATAAATAAAATGTATTAAGGATGGATTTAATGAACATATGTTATATAAATGATAAAAAATTATTCTGTAATAAAAAATATATCTTATAATTTTCCTTTTTTTCAAAATAATAAGAAAATGAAAAATAATGTTCATTTGTACGTACGGCCTACCTTCTCCATGAACGGTGCATTATATTTCATATCCTTATATTTTATAGATTACTATAAATTAATATAAACTGAATATATATGATATTTATATCATTTTTTAAATTATGTAGATGATTAAATCATGATCTATGTTAGAAAACTAATATTGTCAAGAAAAAACATATATGAAAAACCAAGCAGTTATTACCCGAAACATAAATTGAACATGGAATTGTTAATAAACAGGTAATATATTGTGATAAGAAAATAAAATATGGCATGATATATATGAATATGGTTTTGTAATATATTTATAACAAACTTGTATTTATTTACATGAATTCTCAAGGAATATGAGGGAAGTCATGAATTAAGGAACACAGATTTCTAGTCTCTCCATTTTTTATGGGAGACTTATGCCATAATAACCACTCATTATTTTTTTGTGGTGTATATATGTGAAATACTAGAACCAAATTACACATAGTAGGTGCCCCATGCCCTATGGTTAATAGGGCCTCCAACGCATCTCCAAAAATGCCAGAGGCTGCTGACTAGCAGTGAGGGACTAGGGTGTGTCTGCGAGGAGACTATGCCTTCATTACTGAGGTGTATCATAGCATATAAAAAATAAAATAGGTAAATAGAGGAAGAAATATAAGTAAAATTAAGGCACATCATAAATAGAGAAAATAGTATCAATAACTAGAATAATTGGAATAAAATTCCAAAACTAATGATGATATGGAAGGATTCTAGAATACTAGAAAACATGGATACAAGCTATAGGATTAACATGTTCTAATAATGTATAAATGAAATAATAGACTATCCTAAGAATACCAAGCACTGGATAATTCATTTACTATCATGTTCCATCCTAAATGGAAATCAATAAAGTGTTTGAAAATGTGTGTTTCCCTTTTTGAACACCTACATTCATGTAATCTACTCTGGGAACCAAACGACACCCGAAGTGGGTGTGAGATAAATATTAGTGGGACACCACCAATTGTGTCTATAACATCCGGACGATGTAAGGTAAAATAACATTGTGCAAGGATGCATATATGTAAAGTAATGTAGTACAATGTAACTAAATACTGAAATACATACTTATTCCATTGGTTGGTGTCTGAACCTGTAACCAAATCATTATTTAATTTTTACTAGATACTAAATAATGTAAATTTTAATAATAATAAAGGTTCCAATATTTAATAATGAAACCAATAATACTGTTTAATAATGAAGTTCCTCATTAATAACTAAGGAAACATAGAAATCAAGGGTCACCACCTCCGAAATAATTGTTTCTTGGCTATGGGTAAGAGTATAATCCAAGGATTATAGTCCATAAAATTTCATAATGATATGTGTTCTAAGTCCAAGGAGTTTATACATGGTAAAATGGGGCTAAGCAATGTCTAGGCCCAATGTGATTTACTGTAGAACCTACTTGTCAATGATTGATCTATGGAATGTATCTAAGTCATCCTGTAGTACAATATTAATGATATTATGATGTCATATTGGGCATCCAGATTTAGACAATGATTGTGTTCCAGCCATATCTTCGAAATCTGAATGGGGTCCTCGAGTTCTTAAGGCATTCCCTCATGAATCCAAGTTGATCATGAGTCAAGACCCTTCTATTTTGATAACTATGTTATACATAATTCATAAGGTTTAATTCATTACCTATCATTAGTGGGAAAAGGCTAATTGAGCATGAAACCCTTTAATCAAGTCCAAATTAATCTATAAGTCCCTCCAGTTCAAGCCCAACCATTCATTAGTGTGACAATGTAAAGTAGCATGAAACCATTTTTTTAATCTATTTAAGTCATTTTAAATAATCTGGATTCACTTATCTATTTTCCATTAACATGGTAGGGGGTGTTATCAATATGAAACATTTTATTCAAGTATATTTAATAAGGCCAAGTCATATACAAAGTATACTTGCCAATTTCCTTTTCACATTTAATTATAAAATTATTCACATACCTTATATGGTCCAAGTGGTCAGAATAAATCATACTTTTTTATTAAAATCACTATTTAAATCAATCCATATAAAATAGAAATCTTATTCTTTGAAAGGTCATGCCAAGGCACACCCTAAAGATGACTCAAACATGTTAAAACACAAAAATGAAAATTATGGAAAAACATCCTACTTGGGATGGATAGATATGTGGGTGTAACAACTAATAATTAATCACATATTTAGAAAGGTTATAAACATATGTTTCTAATGATTATAATAATGTCACATAAATTCCATAAACGACACACGATGAAATTTGTGGGCCCCACACAACACTTCCAAAATCAATGAACTTGAGGGAAGAGTTATAGACCACCCTCTTTAAAGTTGTACAACTATCCTCCTCCAATATATGACATTTATTAGGAATAGAACATATTATGTCTATGTTAAAGGAATAAATCAAACCTCGATAACTAGGTCAATAGAATGAGGGGAGAAGAACTACTAAAAAAGACTCAAGTACTTATCGTTGCATATCCAATAAGACAAATGTAAGATTGATGAAATCTCGGATGAAGTAGATATTTCCATTCCTACTTTAGGCATTTTAGTAGATCCAAAATGATAGAAAAATAGGTTTATCCCACATGAATTCATATTAAAAAGAATTAAGAGGCTTAATTAGACCATTAAGTGAAAAATGCACATTTTACCCAGAAAATTGCTTGTGCATGGTTTGAAAAATTGTGCACAAACCATGCATCGGTACCTAGAAAAAATGGTCACTAACATAGTTAGGCTACATGTTTAGGAATACTATTAACCCATGATGCAGTAATGATCTATCCAAAAACATGCCACCAACACGGTTTTCTCTAAACATGTTTTATTCCAACACGGTACATTATAAACCGTGTGTGAGTCATGTTTTCTCAAATGGATGGGTTCTAGGATCCGAACAAGACCCGAACACCCTCAGGAACATCACTAACTCATTAAGAATCCGAAATATATCCAAAATAAATAATTAGACTAAAATTTAAAGGGACCATACCTAAGTGAAAAACTAGGTTCTTACAGTCTTTCCCCATTAAAAGAACTCCTCCCCAAGTTCACCTTCCAAGGGCATTGAAACATTGTTTGGGAAAAAAATATGGACATTGGGCATGTACGTTGAATTCCAAATCCTACGTTTCATCTAGCACATGACTTTCCATCAATATAACCCATACCTGCGGGACATACCGACCACATAGAGCCTTTGTGATCTGGTCAACGATGCGTACTAGATACTCCTCAAAGGTAGAATTTACATCCAACTCATATTCTTCAGGATCAAATGTATGAGACAAGTTGACATGATACTGATGAAGCTGTGATACTTGGATGACATCATTAATGGAATGATACCTCTAAGGAAGTAGCAACTGATATTCTACTGGCCCAAATCCCTATTGGATCTAAAATGGCCCTACAATATGACGTGATAACTTCTCTTGATTTTGTAACTATCTATTCCCCAGCACAGGTGATACCTAAAAGAAAAAAATCCCGGAATTTTAAAAATAGTGGTCATTGATAGTGAATGTCATATGATTTATGTCTAGACTGATTAGTATTCATATGATTTCTATTGAACTAAACCTACTTCAAAGTATCCTGAATGAGATGAGGACCTAGTAGTGTTGTCTCACCTACCTCTTGCTAGTAGAGAGTTGAACAAAATGACTTACCATATATGTCCTCAAAGGGATCCATCTTAATTGTATCCTAAAATCTATTATTATTTTCAAAGTCAAAAAGAGGAATACCATTCTCTCAAAAGCCTCTGAAATCAAAGACACATGGTCAAGGAATAACCATATGAACTAGTATTGTTTTTTCTGATTGTCCATTGGTCTAAGGGTAAAAATATGTCCCAATAAGTACCAATGTTCCCATTTCCTTCTGAAATCCCTACTAGAATCATGATGTGAAATTATCATCCCTATCTAAAATGATAGTATGAGGGAGCCTATGTAGTCATATGATTTCAAAAAAAATTGTCTTCAAAGCTCATCAACTGAGAAAGACTCATAAATAGGAGTGAAATGGTCTGCTTCAGTTAGTCTTTCAATGAAAACCCACATCGCATCACTAACTCTAGGTGACCTATGTAACATGACTAAAAATTCATGTAGACATATTTCCATTTCCATTTGAGGACCAGAGGTTGTTTTAACAAGAATGCAAGAATCTGGGGTATGACTTCACCAACTAACAAGTGGAAAACCTAGTGATATAGTCGTCTATCTGATGTTTTATCCCCAACCACCAATACTGCCATCTCAAATCTCGATACATCTTGGAGATTCCTAGATAAACTTATCCCTAAGAAGCATGGGAATCCTGCATCAACTCCTATCTTATATCTATAGGAACCCATACATGTCCATTAATACATAGGATGTCATCTCTATCCATAGAACAATCCGTAGGTGGGTTATCTCCTGATATAATCTTACGAATAATCAATACTTCTGGTTCTGAATTTTTTTTATCCTTCACCTTTTTATATAAGGAATAGGTGACCATCACAGATGAGGTTAAGACAACTCAGGAAGATCATGAAACTCGAGTTGTTTCTTTAGAAAATAAGGCCATTAACTTCCATTCATCATAGGCTTATCATACAACTTGTGTTTGAATTTTTCATCTCAATGCATTTGCATCCACAATGCCCTTCCCATGTGTATAGAAAAGCTCAAAATCAAAGGATTACAGATATTAGACACATCTATGATGTCTGAGTTTTAATTCACACTGAGTAAAGATATATTTGAGGCTCTTATAGTATTTGTACACCACAAAGCGCTCCGCCAAAAGATAATGTCTCCAGTAATGCAATGCATGGATAATTGCATCTAGATCAAGGTTGTGTGGTGGTTAATTTCTCTCATGAGGCCTCAAAATCCATGATAAATACACATAAAATCTACCCTTCAACATTAGCACTAGTCCTACGCCGATTCCTGATGCATCACTGAATATTGTGTAACCTCTACTAGGAATTGGAATAATTAGAATCTATTCCAAGACAAGCCTACCTTTCAGTTCCTAAAAATATTTATCATAGGCTTCTGACCACAAAAACATAACACCCTTCTTGGTTAGTCTATTAAGTTGTGAATAAAGACGCGATAAGTATTACATGAGACAAATGTAATATCTAGCCATCCCCAAAAAACTATGTATATCAGAAAAGTTCATGGGATGATCTAAGGAAACTATATCACTAACCTTTCATGGTTTAATAGATACACATGATTCTGAGTTAATATGAACCGTGAAGTGAACCATGTCAATATAGAAGTCATACTATAAATCCCGGTATAAAGATGATGCTCTCTCAATGTATATAGAAAAATGTCATTATGATTGGATTAGTGGCTACAAGTGTGAGAATACACCCAAATTTCGTCCACAAATACCACGACAATCGAATCTAGATAGGGATGGAAAAAGCAATTCATTAGAACCATGAAAACAATGGATGCATTCTTAAGACTGAAAAAAATATCAAGGTACTCATGTTGACCATACCTACTAAGGAAAGCTATACAGGGTATGTCTGATGGCACCCCTCTCACCTGATGATTATCCAATATAAGGCCAATCATTGAGAAGACCCAAGATCCTCATAACTTTTAAAAGAGATAATCTATTCCAGTTAGTGGATATCAATTCTAGACCTTATGTTGGTTCAAATTTCGGAAATTCATGCATATACCTATGTTTTCATCTGCCTTCTTGGAGAAAAGAATGTTTGAACCCCGAGAGGATGTAATCAGCTATATAAAAACATTGGCTTCTAAATCCTGTAACTGCCACTTGTGCTCTTGATGATCTATAGATTCCATCTTATAGAGAGTAATGGATACTAGAGTTGATCCCATAATAATCTCCATTGTATAATCTACCTCTCTGTCAGGTGATAATCTAGAAAAATTATCAAGAAAGATGTCCCTAAAATGATCTGCTACTGGAGAAAAATTATCTTGACGTAAAACCTAATCCTCCATGAATATATTTTTAATATGGGTGGTCACTCCATATAGTGCTTGATTATCTGGTCCTTTTATACCAACCTAGACACTCCACTAGCCCATATATAGATAACTACTCCCCTCTGGTGATGTAAATGATACCCTACGGTGATAACAATCTACAAAATTCTGATACTGAACCAACCAATCCATCCCAAGAATGTTATAAAAGTATGTAATCTTGATAATTAAGAGTTCACATAATAATGGGTAATTTCCTACTCAATGGAACAGTTCATATAATGGTGTATGACTACTATATGTACCTCTAATGGTGTATCAGGGCTCATTACACTATAGTAATACATTATCTTCAGTATGAGACTTTGCACGATAGATAAAAAGATAAAAGAGTCTGAATCACCTACATAAAATAAAGAAAATACTATAGTATATGCCAAAATAATAGTACCTCATACTGTATTTGGCCCCTTATCCTGATCATATGTAATCATATGCTGTGAATGCAATTGACCTAGTCCACGCCACTATGAAACAACTGGAGTACCATGATCGAAAATACTCTACTGGAACTACTGGTGATCAGGGGTTTGGATACCACAGCCACAACCTCTTCCCTGGGTAGTCTTATGGGTGGTATTCAAACCCCCTACTTGTTGTAGTTAAAAATAACTCACTCTAGAATTTGGAGAAATCATAGATCATTTTCCACTCGAAGCTCATGTAGAGGTCCTGTAGAATATCTAATGATTCCCCATACGACCACAAGATCGAAACTCAAGTGGGACTATATCTCACTAAGGATTAAAATTCCCCCATCATCCAAACTAATGACACGCCATGGAGTTATAAAAATTGTTACTATGGTTTTCCCTTCCATGGTGGGAAACTTCAAAAGAATGCTTCATGCCACCAGAAAAACTACTGGATTGTCGTGGCACTGGTCTTTCACGCATAGTACTATTTTTATCCCTCAAGTTATGCTCAATGATAAGAGTCTGATTGAATATTTTAGGAAAATTAGGTTGGAATAATTTAGTCCCCTACATATGGATGGCATACTCTTGCTCATCCTCAAAGCATCTAGCACAAAAAATCTCATCACTAGATAAAAGTGGTACAAAGCATTGAAAGTCTATGAAACACACTGAATACTCCATTACTGAAATAGAACCCTTCTTATGATGCATGAAATCTCTACATATATTCGATATAATCATATGAGGACAGATCATATCATATAAAATAGCCTTGAAATCATATAATACCATGACTTGCTGGAGATCATCCTAGTTCACCACATCCCACCAATGCTTGGATGAATTCTGAGACACATATGTAGGAAACTTGACCCTCCACTTTGGAGGCATTTCTAGAAGCTCAAAGATAGAAAGGATATCCTTTAGACAAGACTAAATAGTCTGTGGAAAAATATCCCCTGTAAAGGTATGAAGATGCTGATGTTGGATCTCATGAGCCAGATCAGCCATCATAGGTGAAATACATGGAGTACCATCCACTAACATCATCAAATGTAGGAAAATATCATGAACTTGGGCTTTAGTACCCAATTCAATTACAACAGGTGGTGCCTTAAATGAAACTCATGGTGGTATGGCATGCATCTCAAAGCCTATCACATTTTTATCATGTTCATCACCGCCTTCCTGGCATATGAGAATAGGATGTCATGGAAAAACTGGACTAAAATGCTAATCAAACACCTCTAAATGAGAGAATAACTAGTTAAAGATGAGCATAATAAAAATCACTTCCCAAGTCATACTACCCCAACTACCCACTTGGAAGACCTGGTATTGATATATTCTCAAGTATATGTTTCATTTAATTTTACATTTGATATCTAGTTTAACTCGATTAGCTTTCATAAAAATGATAATTAAGGATAAGTATGTGTGAAAAAATTAATTTTAGACATCATGATTTACATTATAATGGATAACCATTTGTAGTGACTTGGTCCCCACACACCATATCACTAAAAATGACAAACCTTTACTTATAGAATAATCGGTCGACTTAGTAAATTACATATCCCAACCCACAAGGTCCCATATAACTCATTAATTGAGTCATATAACAACTCAATCACAACAAAAAGTAATACATGTACAATATAACTATCACAACATCACCCAACAATCACAGACATATCAATAAATGTAATGCATTGAAATTCACCTATATACGATGGTAATTTTTATAACAATTTAATTCTATGTGCCTATATTTATTCATGTAAAAATGATAATTTACCTCATATCATCGAGCAAAGGATGAAACAAAATCATCAATCAGAATACTAATCAAAATCACCAACTATTATGTGCATCACCCAATGGTGAGGTAATTTCTACTGTAATAGGAAAAACAGAGCAACAAATATATTTTGGGTAATAATAATTTCACCACAAAATTGGGGTTTCAAAGCTCTAGAATGGAATATGTCTATGTCCCAAGCATTCACAATCTCATGAATATTTTCTAAAAATAGTAATGCATGAAAAGAAATTCCTCTAATAACACTTTTTGATGTCCCAGACCCAGATTCCACTTAGTAGGTGCCCCGGGCCTGGTGGGTCACTTGGCCCCAAGCGCATCTCCTGAAATTCCAGAGGCTGCTGACTAGCAGTGAAAACCTAGGGTGTATTTGTGGGGACACTATTAACTCATTAACAGAGTACAACACAATGGATAAATAATATCAATGGTAAATACAGGAACAAATATAAGTAGACATAAGGGAAAACATAAGTAGGGACAATAGAAATAATAACTGAAATAATCGGAATAACATTCAATAACTATTGATGATGTTTCATGTATCTAGAAAACATGAAAACATGGACACAAGGAAGCATTCAAAACATGTTCCAAAATTTTATTAATGAAATGAAAGACTATCACAAGAATTCCGATTTCTAGATCAATCATCTGCTATCAAGATACATCGTAAACAGAATGAAATAAAATGTTTGAAGTTGTACGCATCACTTTGTAAAAACATGTATTCATTTTACCAAATTCATGTAAAAATGGCAGTCAAAGAGGTTGTGAGATTAATCATAGTGGGCCACCACCAACAGTTTCTATAACAATCAGCCTGTTTAATGGAATATAACAATGTTCAAGTATGCATATCTAAAATGTACTGTAGTACAATGTAACTAAATAGCCAAGTACCTGCTTCATCCCTCCGCTGGTGTCTAAACCTATAACCAAATCATTAATTTATTATTACAAATTACTAAATAAATACCATGTTAATAATAGTGAAGGTTCCATGATGTAACAAAGAACTTGTAATGATGCTTACTAATGAAGTCACAAGGTAAAAACCAAGGCATTGTAGAGATCAATGATCAAAAACTCAGTAATAAATGTATCCTTGCTAAGGTTAATAGGGTAATTTATGGATTATAGTCCAAGGTATTCTATAATGAGATGCCTACCAAGTCCAATGAGTTCATCCAAGTCAAAAAACGAGGCTAACAAATGATTGGTCATGATGTCCTTTAACCATGGCACCTACATGTCAATGTTGGATCCAAGTATTGTGTCTAAAAAATCATCTACTAATATATGAGGGATGCTATGGTATCAAACCACACATCTAGACATAGACAAAGATTGGACTATAGGTGGGTCTCAACCTAAGAAAGCCATATCCTTGAATTCTGTTTTGGATCCTCAAGTGCTTATGGAATTACCTTGAGAATCCAAGGTGATCACAAGTCATGCCACTCCTATATTGATAATGATGTTATATATAATTCATAAGTTTCAATACATTACCTATCATTAGTGTGATGAGTTTTGTTAAGCATGAAACCCTTTAGTTAATTCATTAATAATCAATAAGTCCCTTTGGTTGAAGCCTTACCATTCATTAGTGTGACAAGGATAAGTAGCATGAAACCATTCATTTAATCCATTTAAGGCATTTAAATAATCAATATCACTATTAAACCTTCTATTAACATATTAAGGGGTTTTATGGACATGCATCCCATTACTCAATTATATTTAATAAGTCCATGTCATATACTTTTTATACTTTCCAATTTCCAATTAACAATTAATTATCAAATGATGAAATTACCTTATAAGGGTCATGTGGTGAGCATACATGGTTCTTGACATTATGCAATTCAAAATATATGCCAAACTACTAAATATAGAAAGATTACCCATAGAGAGGTCAAGCCAAGACACACCCAAACAACAGCTCACACATATCAAAACACTAAATAAAAAATTATTAAAAAACATCCTATATGATATGGAAGGAGCTGTGGAAAAAAAACAAACAACTAATCACATATTTGGAAAAAGAATCACCATATAGTTCTTATGATTATAATCATGACAAATAAATTCTATAAATGACACCTGATGAATTTGGCGGGCCCTACATGACGATTCCAAAATCAAAAACATGAGGGATGAGTTATAGACCACCCACCATAGGGTTTTATGACACTCATACTCTAATATAAACCATTTATTTGTCTTATAAAAGATTAGATCTGAGAAAAAGGAAAAAATGGTCGCAACATGATAACTATGTCTAGATAAAGAGAGGAGAATAATGGCTAAAAATGACTCAAGTACATTCAATTGTGCATCCAATGTGATGAACTGAAGCTCGATGGGATCATAGAAGAAGGATACCTTTCAATCCCTACTTTAATACTTTAAAGAGCTCTAAAATGAGAAGTAATTGGGTTAATCCTCTAGGTATTCAGATTGGGAGGAAGGAGGGTGCTTAATTATTTTATTAAGGAAAAAATTGTCATCTTACCAAGAAAATAGACTACGCACGGTTTTTCTAAATTATTTGAAAAACCATGTGAAAACCATGCAACGGTACCTAGGAAGAAGGGAACTCATATAGTTTGGCCTCATAGTTAAGGAAACCATGTGTCAACCATGTTGTAAGGCTCTATCCAAAAACATGTCACCCACAGAGTTTTCTCTATCAACGAATCCTTTCCACATAGTTTACTATAAACCATGCGCTAGGCCAATTTACCAGAAAAAGATAGGTTCTGGGCTCCAAATAGGCCCTAGACACCTTCAACACCTTCACTGACAGAATAAGAATCCAAAATAGGTCCAACACAAAGAATTATACCAAAATTTAAAGGATACATAACTGAGTAAAAAATTGGGTTCATACATTAAACAACCACTTAGAAAAGATATATAAATAATATATCTATTTTCTTAATATTTAATTATACATTTTATTTTATTATTTAATTTAAATTATGATTCATATGATTACTGAAGTATCACGAGATTTTCATATCACATTCAATTTCAATGAGACAAATTCCATATTCACTACACGTTTCATTTATGTAGTGTATATAATACCCATGATTATTTGTTATGATTGTTATAAATAAAATTATTGGTATTTATATATACATTCCAGAATATATTTTTCATGGAATTTATGGTTAAAAAATAACCACATTTTTAATGGATTTTTTTTTAAATTAGCCTTCTTTGAGATGTTCATTATGTTATGAACATTTGTTCTTTCACCACATGTATATAAATACTATATAATATGTTATATGATGAATTTATTCATAATGAAAATATTTTAATTTCATATTATGTTATTTCTTCATTGGTCGTATGTTTTAAGATTACTAATGTGTTAAGAGACTTATGTTACCAACTCATCATTTAACATGATTGTTTATGATTATGTTTCTAATGTTTAAATCTTATGATCTACCTCACAATAATTATAAAAAATTATATTCTTCTTTTTTATTAAATATTAAATTAATGGTACAATTTTTTCAGCCTTTTTTAATTATTATAATTGAGAAATTTATTTTTTAGAAAATCAAACTTTCACTCTCTCTTCAGTCAAAAATATTTTTTATTTCAAAACGATGTTTTTTAAAAATGTATTATTATATTATAAATGATTTTTAGAAGAAGAATCTCCCATGTTTAACTTTGTATAATTTTTTTAATAGATTTATCTTGTCAATTTCCAAAATAATGCCTATTTGAATTTTACCAAAAATAAGAAAGGAATATTCTTATCATTTTCTGAACAAGAAAAATTCCTAAACGTTTTATAGTGAAATGAGAGTGTCATCATGTATAGAATTTCCCTCTATTAAAACTATTATTCCTGGGAATATTCCATAAGAATTTTGCGTGGATAATTTTAAATATTTATTTTAAATGTGATTTTCAAAATATATTATTTTTAATATTTTTTATACTAAAAAAGTTTATTAAATTATTTTTAATGTTTCCATTATATTTTTAAGGCTTATTTTTGATGAAAATTATTTCAAAAGGTTTTATGTATTAAAAAGTGTTTTTTCAAAGAAAAAAGGATATTTTCCTCAAGAAATGATTGAAATGATCTTTAAAAAAAAATCATCCAAGATGAATTTTTTGGGTGGTAGTTATTCCTTATTGAGGATATGGCCAAATTATTACATTCATATTATATATCTAAAGGATTTATGTTTTGATAGATTTATTTTTATGAAAATAATTTCTTTTCCATGGGTTATACCATGATAAAATTCTTATGAAACTCTATTCTTTTCTTTGGTTATTAAATGATGAAATTATTATGAAACCTATATCTTCTCCATAGGTTCTGATTTAATGAAAAATTTATTTTACCCATTCCACTTAACGAGTTATTATATGATGAATTTTTAGGATCCTGTTGAACACATAAATACAGTTTTTATTTTGTAATGGTTGGGGCATTTTTCTCCCTCTAATGAATTAGGTAAATATATACAGTATAGAAAATCAAAGGGTACATGAGTGGTCATCCCCAAACCGAAATGTAGGTTACATAGGTGTGAAGACCAATCCCAATGAGGGTAAATGAGTGGTAAAACCATTACTACCATGTTATGAATTTCATAGTGGATATCCTTAATATATGATTTTCTATGCTAATGTGATTTCCAAAATACATGTCTTATTTAAATGTTATTCTATCCTGACTCATGTTTTTGGATTTATTTATGATTCATTTCATATATAGTGAAAATATTTAAACATGATTTATATTTATGAAATTCTATATTTAGGGTATGGTTTTCCAATGTTTTTTCCATTTTCTTATACCCATATTTTCATATTTTTCTTGCATATCTTCCATTTTTCCCTAACTAAGAATTTTAATTCAACATTTCCTAGGTTTCCATTCCCTAAGCTATAAAGAATGGTATTAGGTAGGGTAATTTGTGAGGATTAATATAAGGGAAGTTACTTATGGGAGTTGATTCTGATCCTTCACCAATTTAGAAGATTGTGTTTTAATCTCTATAAAAAACTATTATAGTACCCTATAATGTACTTTTTTGATGTAATGAATATTCATCTAAAAACATGTAACATCAATGTATGGGATTTCTAGGTTTTTATTTTTAGTATAAAAGGGAATGATTTGATATATTTTGGGTACAAGAATGTAATAAATTTAGTGAGATATATTCGGATACTTGTAATGTTACCTCTAGGGATGTCTTTAAGGACATGTTTAAGGACAAATCGAAGATTATAATTTTTTTTATAGAATTTTGTGAAAGGATTTAGAGAGTGGTTACCATGATATTACATCAATATCTGGGTACTATAAGTGGATGTGAATCTGCAACATATGTACATGATGGTATCTACCCGAAGAACACTATATTGAACTTGACTTGATCGAGAAATAGTGTATGATAATAGGCCTTTTTGCAAACCTTTCTTGACACTCAGGGGGGATATGATTTGAAAATTAAGAATCTATTTATGAACAATCAAGATGTGTTTCAATAAATGGAGACTATTACTGATTTAGGATAAACATATGGGTTCATATATTGAATTGTTTTTTATGATATAGTCATCTTTTAAGTGGGTTTGCATAATTATTGGGTTCTTACTTATGATTATTTTTAAATACTCTAAGCTTTTGATTTTTATCAATTGATGAATCCCAAATAAATCAGGTCAATGATGTTTTTGATTAGAAATGAAATGATTTTCCTCCTAGGAATCCAATAATTATGGAATCTATAATGAAAAACCATATTGTTATAATCATATAACATTCTCATGAAATGAATCATCATGAATATTCAAATGAAAAAAATGTAGGAACAACATTATTTTGATTCAATCACGTTGAAATTTCCATCATAATTATATAGAAATGATGATCCGCTAGATGTATAAAAATGGATTAGTACCACTAAAAATATATTTTCCACACTCTAGTATTCATAACATGATATGAAATTTTGTCTATTTACCTTTTGGAAGGTGAAGAAGATCAATAGTGGAATCATAAAAAGAAGATGATGAATCATAATTAATTTTAATCTAGGGATAGGTATAATCTTTTGAATTATTTTTCATTATTTAAATCCGTTATGTTCTTTATAAGAAGATAGAGAAAGAGTTATTTGAGCTACAGAAAAATGGTGATTAATTTGTTGGTACATATGAGGAAATTTTTTCACGAATTTTGAGGTGATCTTCAAGTATTATCATCCAACATGAAATTATGTTTGATCAAATCTTAGTTGGATCAAAACCAAGTCTCTAATGGGAGGTATCCATAAGACACATTAATATCTATGATTACACATATTAATGTGTCATCAAGGTAGAAATGGAGGTTGGAATTACATATCATTTCACGGTTTTGTATAAGAAATCAATATGGAGTTTTAAGGGTAACTTAATAACCATTGAGAGAAGAATGTGATTTTTAATTTATCATCAATGTGTTGGAAGAAACATGAAGGAAATTTTCATAAGGGGACTATTAAATTTTTTATGAATGTTAGGGAAGGTCATTAATTGGAAGAATGATGAAGTTATGGGAATATGTTACCTAATGATGTGAATAATGAGAAATACCCAAAGAATTAAACTCCCCCAATTCAATGTTTTATTGAATACAGTTTGTGAATTTTGATTATAAGTTCCCCAAAACAAGGGATAATGTGGATGATAATCCACAAAAACCTTTGAAGACAAAGGGAAAGGGGAAATCTTATGCAATCATAATGGATGAAGTGAACCATGATAATTGAAGAAATCAGTTATTCCTCTCCTTAGTTGGGAATTTCATGATTGATTTTGTATAGATATTCCCGATTGAAAAACTTATGGTTCATCCAGTTACGCGATTTCTTATGATTATATAATCGGATTCCATAATAATGAAATCACATATTCTATCGGTATAATGATGAACCCAAGCTTCCAATGAATATAGTTTCTTAAAATCAGAGCTTATATAAGGAATAAAGAAGAATGTAAGTTTTCATTAAATTTTTATGATAATAAATTTAATTACAATGTTTTGTGAGAACACATAATGAAGTTATTCACATGATTATTACATGATAATAAATAGATACTTTATACTATATAAGAGATCAATTTTAACATAACTATAATGCCTTCCTAGAAATATTTTGAATTTTCATCATTTAAAAGTGTAAAAATTATAACCATTTATGAAATGTTTTATGTTGAAATTTTAATGAGGTTTTAGAGATTAATATATTACTTCACCATATATATATTTATCCATATTGGATACTATGTTCAAACAACTTTGTTTTGATGATGACTATAGATAGACTAAATGAATTATTTTATTATGGATCATATGATCTCTCCATGATTCAGGTATTAAAAATCCACCATCATTTTTAGAGAAAGATATGGAATTCAAATTGATCAAGGCATAACCACAGGGTGTGATTTTCCATATTAAATGTAATTAAATCAAGTAAGTATATATTCCTGTCAAAACTATTTAACTATAGGAAAAAAGATCTTAAAATAAAATTGGGTCCTTATATTATCATTTTTGATGACATAAATAACATTTTCATTCCTATTTGGGGATATAGATTTGTGGTTGTAATCATTTTATAGATTTCACACTTTATAATTATTAGTGATATTTTTCATTATCTATAATTATTGACTCTTTTCTTCAATCTCCAAATAATCAATTCCCAACTATGTTCTCCTTTATGGAAATCTAGTTATGAGTTAATTTGGGTTACCATTATATTTTCAACCATGAATTTTAAGGTAGTTTTTGTTATTAATTTGTGCAATGTGGGTTTATTTGCAATAGTTTTTAAATGTTAAAGATCTTATTATTGGGAAAAATTTAGAAGGTGAAATAAATTGGGGGGGGGGTAGAATAAAACACCTTGAGATTTTATGTTTTTTTAATTTATTAAATATATTTGAAAGTTTGAATTTGATACAAAAACATGTTAATATCGAAAGATAAACAACATCAATTTAAGATTGAGAGATTAAAAACACCATGTTATGCTTGTGTTACACACAACACTAGATTGGCTTGCATTACATGGAACACTTAGTTTTAACAAAACCATGTCATAATATTTATATGTGATCTTTATAACCTCACTAATACAAATAGATATATTAATAGTAATAACTACTCTATGTAAATTATATATACTGATTTTATATAAAAGAATCATATTGATAAAAAATTATCTTCTCTTTTAGTGAAGTATTTATATGATTTGAAAATAGTATTTTCTGCAAAGTATTATTTTTATGTCTTTTGTAAACATTAATTATATTTTGTTTTGAAAATTTTCTAAAATATATTTGATAAAAAAAAACAATATTTTATAAATCATAATGTCAAAATTATCATAGGGTGAATTTTTGAGATTTTTTTCTGAAACCTCTCATTTTTTGATGAATAGTGAAAACTATTGAATTTTAATTAAAACATACCTTTTAAAATATAATTATAAAGTTAAGTTATATTTTAATTTTATTTTAACGTATAATGAGTTCAATTATACATATAGTAATCTAATTTTGGCCATTGTAATAAATTTTATATTTAAATTAGATTTATGAACTTGTAATTTTTTGGAACATTTTCTATTAACAAACTCGCTTTCTCGACCTGCGTACGTGATGAATTTTAATTTTTTTCACACATGTGAATGAAATTTGTGAAAAAGGATTACATATTTTTACTAGTAATATTTTATAATGTCTAAGAATACTATATTAATTTTTTCCCAAAATGATTTTTGAAAACATTTAATATTACCCATGGTGATTAAGATAAAAACAGGGTTACCAAGGACCTTAACACTACACATTACAGGAAATGTGACCTATAAAATTGAAAAACCTATTTTATTTACATTTTTAGATATTAAAACTTATTGGTTTTATCTTTTCCCATTATTGGGCCACATGATATGGAAAAAATGTTCCTGTAATTCTCACTTTAAAAAATTTACATGTTTCCCCTCACCTTACTTATAAAAGGCCACCCCTCTCTTCTCTTCCTCACACAATCACAGAACTCTGGTTCAAAAAATCTCTACAAAAATAAATTACCAAGATCTATAACCTAATCCTATAATCCCTATTTTATACATAATTCCAATCTAGGAATGAATTTTGTGAAAAATGTAAGGAGGATTCATATAGAAGAGGTAACGTTCATCAATGAATGATTTTGTATTATTTCTTCCTCAAAACCCATCAATTATTTTTATATCAAAATATTATAATATTATAATTATTTTATATATAATAATATGTTTTTATGTTTATTTTATGACCAATAACAACATAATATTCCATTAAATGAGTTATAAACTCATCGTTCATGTGTATGAAGGACTATAAGATCGCGAACCGATGTCGTTCATTTTTTCATTACCATCTCTAAAGGTTATAAATAATGATGTAAATGATATTTATATATGTTATTTAAGATATATATTTTTGTATTATGATAATTTAATTGATTTATCACAAATAACATCACTCTTTCCATTTTTTTGGAATACGATAGCATCGTCCATGTGTACGGAGGACTACTAACTCACGAAGTGATGTGATTCATTCAATGTTTACATGGAATGTATTAAGGTTGGTTTTAATAAATCATATGTAATATATATGAAATAATATTAATTCTAAAACTATATTAGATATCATTTTATTAAAGATAATAAAAAGAAAAGTAATATTCATGCAAACGTATGGCCAATTGTGTCCATGATTGGTGCATTTCATTTCTTATCACAAAATTTTATCTATTAATTAAAATACAAATATAATTAATATATATGATATTTATATAATTTTTTAAATTATTGATATGATTAAATATTTATCTAATTAAGATGACTTAGAGTAACAATCCAAAACACGTATGAAAAACCAAGTAGTTATTTCTCAAAACATAACATTAACTTGGAATTTTTTATTAACATGTCATATAAATTTAATATAAAATAAAATTTGGTATAATTTATATGATTATCTTTATATAATATATTTTTCAAAAAATTAAATTTATGATAAATTATGTTTTAATGAGTATGATGGATGTCAAGACTTAACATAATTCAATTTCTAGTCTCTTTTATTTCCGAGAGACTTATTCTATATTAACAAACTATTTATTTTTTGTGGGGTATATATGTCCCCATCGACATTTTATGTCATTAATATTATTATTTTCATGATATTTAAAGTCCCATTTTTTTATATTATTTATTGGTAATTATGATTCAATATATTACCAAAGCGGTAAAGGTTTTTTGTCTTGCATTTAATTTTTGTGAGTAAAATTCCATTTTCCAAACATATTTATTTCATATAGTGTTTATACATATAATAATTGTATTTTATGATTATTATAATTTTGGTTATTGGTACTTACATATCCATTTTATGATCTATCTTTCAATGAGTTTCTGGTTAAAAATTTACCGACTTGATAACTCATTTTTGTCTCAACATGGCTTCTTTGAGATGTATGTTATATTATGCACCTATATTAATTCATGTGGTGTATATACAACAACTTTTATAAGTAATATAAATTATTTAATCACCCTTATGATATTTTTAGATTCATATTTTTTTATTACTTCACGGGGCATATGATACAACATTACTAAAGTGTTAGGAGTCTTATGTTACAATCTCATCATTTATCAGAATTATTATGATTTACTCTATAATGTTGTAATATAATCATCAAAAGAAAAATAATTGCCTTGATTTTTCTAATCCTCCAATTATTCATTGTATATTCATGTAATTTAAATATTAATATAATCTTTGATATATAATAAAATTAAGACTTTTTAATAAAATTAAACTTTTGGTCCCTTTTTTATTGTAAATCAATTTTTTTTTTCAAAAACATGAATTCTAGTAATAGTTTAAATTTTTTAATACACAATTATTATTTTTAAAACAAAATTTTATCTATGTTTTACATTTTCAATAAATTTAATTGAAGCTTCCAATAAATTTGAAAAACAATGCCTATTTATCCTTTATCGAAAATGTGAATCAAATATTCTTGTCGTTTTCTGAACAAGTCAATTTCCTAAAACTTTTTGTAAGGAAAAAAGAATCTTTTTTAATTTTAATGAATTTATGTAATTACCCTCTATCAAACTAATTATTTCATCAAATATTTACTTTCTTGTTTATGAATATCATTTTAAATAATTTTTTAAAAAATTAATTTTAAAATAAAATTATTAAAAATTATTTTATTCTGAAAAAAATGTTTAAAAGTATTTTTGAATATTAAATTATAAATTTATGGGTTATTTTCAATGAAGAATGTTTCCATAAGGATTTATATTTTAAAAATCATTGTTTTCAAATTGAAATAGATATTTTTGTCTATAAATGTTTTAAACAATCTTTTAAAATTATTTTCCATCTAAGATGACATTCATTCATGTTAAGTATTCCTTAATGGGGATATGATTAAAAAATTACATTCATATTATTTATACAAATCATTAATTTTTTTTATGGAATTATTTTTATGAAACGAGTTTTTATTGAATTGATTATAAAGGGTCATGCTATGATGAAATGATTACAAAACATCTCCATTCTCCCTATTTTATGATATGATAAAATGTTTATGATTCCCAATTAATTTAATGGGTTATGATATAATGAATTTTTTTCAAATTGTGGTAAATATAAATATTTTTCTCATTATATGATGGGTGAGACCTATATCTCCCTCCAATTAATTGGGTAAATATAAATGCATTATTAGCTCTCAGGGTACATGGGTGGTTTGCCCTAGCCTGAAAAAGAGGGTACATGGGTGGTCAATCCATGCCTGAAGCAAGTACAGGATTATTCATCCAAAGAAAAACCTATTATGAATTTCTTAGTGGATATACTTGAAAAAATATTCTCTATACATCTGTGTATAACAAAAATCTAGGTTACATTCCAATGATATTCACTCATGAATCATATTGTTTTATTTCCTTATCATTCATGTCTTATAAAATACCAATCTATATGACATGATTTATTTTTATGGTCTTAGATTTGAAGGTTATAGTTTTAAAATATTATGATGTTTTTATCATAACCTTATTCTCATGTCGAGCATACGTATATTCCTTATTAAACTTACTGAACAATTTAGCTCAACTTATCTTATGTTTCCTTTAACCAGGTTATAAACAATATTTTTATATACGGTATATTTATGATTATTAACAAAGGAGAATATATTTATGCAATAGGTTGAATATAATTAACCATGTTACAAGATTGTATACCTAGTCTCTGAAAACACTAAACTATTATGGTCCCCAGAAATATACATTTATGTTGTAATAAAAATTCAACTAAAAATATTAAATATCAATGTATGAGAGGCTAGGGTCATTACGGATTCAATAAAGAGGAATTTTTATATTAAATTTGGAAACTATAATATGAGAAAAATAGTGATATCCCTATGGATATTTATAAGGATATTCTTTGGGATGTCACTAAGGATGCGTTTAGGGATGAGTTACTGATTATGAAATGTCTCTGTATTTTGGAAAAATATTGCGATAGTGATTTACAAGCAATTATATATTTGTATTAATATTACTAGTGGACATAATTGCACCACATATGTAAATAGGAGTAACAACCTCAAAAATAAAAATTTTATATACATTAGATCAGAAAATAGTGCACAAAAAATGGGCTTGTGGTAGACCAATTTGATACTCCCTATGGATATTATTTACAAATTCACAAACTTTTTTTGAACCATCACGAAAGATTTAAAAAAATAATGAATATGAATGACATTGAATAAAACTAAGGTTTCATTGATTAAAAAGGTTTCATGATATATACATCATATAAGTGTCTTTTCATTATTATGCGGATCCAACCTTTGATTATTGTTTCTCACAATATGATTTTTCTTTTATTCAATGGCCAGTACCCAAAGGAACCATATTAATGCAGAGTGTGATAGAAAATGAAATTATTGTCCTCTTGGGAAATCAAATGTTATGTGATCTAGAATGAAATATCACGTTGTTATACTCACACATAATTCTCATGATATAAATCATACCAAAATTTTAAATTCGAAAATAATGGGAAACATTATGTGGATTCAATAATGGGGAAACATTCACCTTTATTGATAGGAATCATACATCCAGTAGTTTTCGAAAAATGGATTAGTATTACTAAAAATATATTTTCCTTTCTCCAGTGCATGGAACATGAAAAATTCATTTTTTTCGTTTAAATGATTTGTAAGGTGAATAAGAAAATTGGTGGACACTTATCAAGAATATGAGCTAACATGATGAAATCGACACCATGGATAGTGACGAGTTCAAGAACTTATTTTTAAATAATTACTTTTCTTGTGTTCTTTTTATGAATATATAGAATAGTTCCTTGAGCTAAAAAGGATGATGAGGCATTTGAAACTTATATGGACTATTTTATGAGATGTGTAAGGTATTCTTCTGGTATTATCTTTCAACATAAATGTATGGTTGATCAATTTTTTAGTGGATTAAAACCTACTATCTAAAGTGATTTATCCATAAGAGACGTCAGTATCTATGTAGCGATTTTTTAATGTGGTATCGAGGTGGAAATGGTTGTTAGAGTTATGTATAAATCCCATGGGTTTGATACGAAAATGAATATGGATTTCTATGTAAAATATAAGAACCATGTAGAGAAGAAGATGATATTTCCTTTATTTTTAACATGTCGAAAGAAACATGGAAGGAATTGTATTAAAGGGACTGTTAAATGTTTTAGGTATGGAGGGGATGGTCATTTAGTGGATGAATACTGAACTGATTGGAATAAGTTAGTTAATTATGTGAATAATTAGAATTCCCCACAGAATTCACTACCCACACTTCAGTGTTTAAATTGAAAGGAGTTTGGGAATTATGCTAAAAAGTTACCCAATATAAGAGATGATGAGGACGATAAGCCACAAAAAACTCTGTAGAAAAGGGAAAAGTGAAAGAATATTCTATCTTAAGGGATAAAGTAAACCCTGAAAATTATGGAATACTTATCCTCCTCTCCATAGTTGACAATTTCATGTTTGATTATGTATGGATGAGCCTTATAAAATTATTCTTGTTCATTCATTAGTGAAATTTCATGTGATTATCCCCTTGCATTCTAGAATAATGAAAAAATATATTCTACCGATAAAATGACGAAACCTAGATTCCAATGATATATTTTTTTTGTATAATACAAGAAGTTATATAAGTAAGGGAAAATCATTTATGCTTTCAATATGGCTTAATGTTAATTCAGTTTATTACCATGTCTCAACAGAATATATAATGAATGTATTCACATGTTTGGTATGGGAAAATCAAGATATACTTTATTATATATGGGGGATAAATTCTATTTTAAATCAAATAAATTACTTCTAATTTTGTGGATTTTTATATTTCAGATGTTTCAAAATGTTAACTATTTATAAAATTGTTTATGTTAAAAATTGAATTACATTTTGGATATTAATGTATTACTTCACCATTTTAGTATTTTTCATATTTAATACCCTATGAAAACCATTTTTTATGGTAACTAATGATATAAATAATGAATTATTAATCCATGGATCGTTTTTTCCATTAGTAATTCAAGAATAACAAAATCAAATTCATTTTTTGATTATGATATGAAGTGTAAATTGTTCAAGGCACAAAAAATGTCTGGGATTGTGCATTGAAAATGGATTGAAATTAAGTATGTATATCATTCTGTGAAAATTCAAAAACATTTGGAAAATGATCTTGAAATAAAATAGTCTCCTGTTATCATCATTTTTCATTATATTAATGACTGTTTCACTCCAATTTGGGGTTATGTTTTTGTGGATGTTAATATTCTCTAGATCATCCAATTTTTTATGATCAGTGATATTTATCAATCTTTATTGTTATTTACACTTTTCCCCATAGTTCCTATCCTGGTGGAAAAGGGCTCTTTGGGGTGTGCGGAAGGTCATTGGTTGGATTCTCCCCATATTACTACATGTTTGGGTTTGTGTATTTTTTGTTATATTATCCACATTCCCTAACTGTTTTTAATTATAATTATTTATATTTTTCTTCCATTCCCAAATCTTTAATCCTCAACAATGTTCTCTTATGTGGAAACCTAGTTAAGAGTTACGTTGGGTAACCATTATGTTTCCAAATTTTCCATTCTAAGGTAAGATTTGTTATTCATTTTTCATGTGTGGGTTTCAATGATGTAATTTTAAAATGTTAAATTATTGATGACCAAAATAAATTTCAAGGGAGAAATTCATTTTATGGAGAGTAAAATGTAACACCCTATGTTTTACAATCTTTTTTGAATTAATTATATTTACTATATATCTCTTGTTAAAAAAATTACCTATATAATCTTTACATATAAGAAATCATGTTAATTTTTTGTGATATGCAACACAAGGTGAATCATACATTACAAAAAATGTTGTCGTATCATTCATTGTATGAAACACTGAGTTTTAACTGAACAATTATATAATATTTAAACATGACTATTATAAACTAGCTAATAAACATAGAAATATTAACAATTATAACTAATTATTAAATTTCACTTATTTTTTTATATTACTGAAATATATTGATAAAATGGACACAATTTTCTTTAAATTATTTATATGTTTTGAAAATACTAATTTTTAAAAAATATGATTCTTATGATTTTTTTAAACAATAATAAAATTAATTTTTTTATGATTTTTGAAATTTATTTTGATAAAATAATTTACATTTTTAAAATAATAATTTTGAAATTAACTTAAGTTGAATTTAATGAATTTTTTTTCAAATGTTACATTTTTTATGAATGAATAAAAATACTGAATTTTACATGGAAACATCCATTTTTTATTTTGAGAGATAATTAAATTATATAATAATTTGGTATTAATGTATAATTATTTCAATTATACATTTATCAATACAATTTAGGTCACTGTAATCAGTTTTATATTAAAATCAACTATAATATATTTATGAGATTTTGGTGTTTTTTTGTTTAAAAATACATGCTTTCTCGATAGGCATGTGAGATTAATTTTAATTAATTTCTTTTTCAAATATGTGTTGGAAATTTGAAAATATGGATTCAATATTTTTAATCATAATAAATTTTTAATTACTAATAATAAAAAATTAATTTTTGATAATATTTATATGTGAAAAATGTTAAAATTAATCATGGATATTAGGATAAAATTGAGTTTTCCAAGGGTCTAAACATTAATATTAAATCTAAAATTACCAAGAAACTTGTGAAAAATACATTTTATAGTCAAAAATTGATTTTATCAATTATATTATTGATATATATTCATTATCTGAGAAACTCAAGATGGGGAAAATGTTTGTAAAATTTTCTCTTCAAAAAAATACTTGTTTTCTATCCATCTTACTTATAGAAGGAAACCACATATTCTCTCTTCATCACTGTAGACACAACTTTAATTTATCCAATCAATGCCCAAATTACTTATCTAATTTCCTAAAATTTTCTTATTACCCTAATTTTTGATATAAATCTATTCAATTAAATATTTTTAGTGAAAATGTAAGTAGAATAACTGAAGAAGATGTGATGTTCATCAATGATTATTTTTGTTTTATTTATTCCACAAAACCCACAAATTAATTTTATATCATTTCTATATAATAATATCATTATCTTATATATACTAAAGAGTATTTATTTTACGGTTATTACCTATAATGTTTAACACATTCATCCAATGGGTTACAAAACAATCATTCTTGTGTATGGAGGATTACTACCTCATGAACCGATATTGTTCATTTTTACATTACCACCTTTTAATATTGGGAATAATGATGTAAATACTGATTATATATGTTATTTATGAAATTTATGATGTTATTATTATTTTCTAATTTTTATATCACATATAACTTCATTCTTTTTATTTTATGGTAATATGATAATGACATTCAAGTGTATGGAAGAGTACCACCTCACAAATCGATGCGATTAATTCACTCTTTACATGAAAAGAATTTTGGATTCTTTTAATAAAAATATTTTATATATAATAAATAAAATTTATTATATAATTTTAATATATATAATTTAATTTTAATTATTTATCAAACTAACACGAAAATAAAAAATAGCATTCATGCTTATGTATGACCTTTCGTCTCTATGAACGATGCATTTCATTTAATGTCACTAAAAATTATTGATTAGTCTAAATAAATATATAAATAATATATATATATATATATATTATATTATAGCTTAAATTATGGAGAATATTAAATCATGCTCTATATAATATGACTAAGAGTAACAATCCAAACATGTTTGACAAACCATGCGATTTTTACCTGAAAAATAACATTATCATGGAATTGTTAATAAATAAGTAATATAAATTCATATATATATAATATATATTATTATAAATATAAATAATATTTTATGATATATATATATAAAATATTTTATATATCATACAAGAATTTTGAATGAGTATGAAGGAAGTCTAGACTTAATGTAAATGGATTTCTAGTCTCTTGTTTATTTCGAGGATACATATGACATTTTCATCAATTTTTTATTTTCAATGGTTTATATAATAAATATTTTACATGTTATATTGTGAATATAAATATTCTAATTATATTTAAATATCCATTTAGGTTATTATTTAATGGGAATTATAATTCTATAGATTAACATAGTGGTAAGGGATTTTCATCTCACTTTTCATTTCAGTTAGAAAAATTCCATATTCACCATGTTTTTTATTTTATGTAGTGAATATAAAACCCATGAATGTATTTTATTATCATAATATATTAAATTATTTATATTCCTGTATCCATTTTCTGATCTATCTTTCATGGGGTTTATGGTTAAAAAGGTTCCAATTCAGTAAGGGAACTTTTTATCTCAATTTTCCTCCTTTGAGACCAATGTTATGTTATGCAGCTATATTCTATGACATTGTGTATATAAAACCAATTTTATATGAAATATTATGAAATTAGTCATATTAATGATATTTTTTTATTCATATTAGGTTATAAGTTTATAGGTCTTATGATTCATGATTATCAAAGTGTTAAGAGTCTCATGTTACAATCTCATCATTTATTAGGATTATTTATGACTAATTAACTAATGTTGAAATATCATGATCTACATATCAATAATTATCATGAATGTTTTTATCCTATTTTTTAATTTTATATTAAAGTAATGGTACAATTGTTTCACTCATTGGTACTTCATATAAATAAGAAATTATTTTTTAAGAAAATCCGACTATATCTCTCTCTTCGGTAAGAAATTTATATTCTATCCAAAACATGCTTTCTAAAAGCATTTTAAATTATTTCTATTAGAATATTTTAATTTTTAATAGTTATTTTTACTAATATTTTAATTGGTACAATTTGGGGGGGGATATTGTTTTTGATTTCTAAAATAATGCACATTTGGCTTTAACAAAAAATATGAATGTAATTTTCTTGTCAATTTATGAACATGGAACATTAATAGATTTTGTATATGGTATAATTAATTTTATTTTTTTTATTTTTATAATTTATGAAAATAACCACCATCACAACCTTAATTTCATTTAATATTTATCTGCATGTTTACAAGGATCATTTTAAATATTTTTTTTAAAATTATTTTCAAAGAAAATGAATTTGAAAATATTTTACGGTGAAGATCTATTTCAATTAATTTTAAAATATTAATTTATAATTTTCCAAGGTATTTTTAATGAATAAGGGTTTCAAAAGTTTTTACATTTTAAAAATAATTTTCCCCAAGAGAAAAATATATTTTCTTCAAGAAATGTTAAAAAGGTTCTTTCAAAATCATTTTCCCTCCATAATGGAATTCATTTGTGTAAAATATGACTTAATATTGATATTATTTATAGATTCCATTTATATTACTTTTTTTAATGGTTTATGTTTTTATAGAATTATTTTTATGAAACTCAATTCTCTTACATAGGTTATACGGTGATAAATCACTTATCAAATCCACTTATTTTCACGGGTTATGCTTTGAAAAATGTTTATGAATCCTAACTCTTTTTCAAAATTTATGATATGATGAAATGATTATGACACCCATTACATTTTTTCTATTATTATATAATGAATTTTAATGATATTTTGTCACATATAAATATTGTTTTCATTATGTAATGGATGGGGCCTATATCTCCCACACATGCATTATGTAATGATTAATGTTATTTGAGCTCAAAGAGTACATGAGTGGTGAGTTCAAGCCCAAAAACAAGGTTACATAGGTTTTCGATCAAATCTGAAAGAAGGTACAAAGGTGGTCATCCCTATACTAACATGTTATGAATGTATTGGTGGCTACCCATGGAATATGATTTTCTATGATTATATGTATTCCAAAAACCTATGTATTATTAAAATGTTATAGTCTGATGACTCAGGTTATTTGATATCCTTAGGACTAATGTGTTATAAATTAAAAATTGTTATGTCATGATTCTTTTCTATGATCATTGATAAACAAGGTATGGTTTTCCAATTTTATTATCATGTTATTAAACTGTTATTCTCTTATCATACATATGTTTCTTCCTAGTTACCCTTACTAAGAATTTGATCTCACCTTTCCTTATGATTCAATTCCCCAGGTTATGAAGAAAGAATTTAAGTAGGGTATGCTTGTGTAGATTATTAAAGTGTAATATCACTATGTGATATGTTGAATATGATTCTCAAAGTTTTATGATTGTTCACCTAATATATAAAGACACCAAACTTTTATGGTCCTCACACATGTACTTTTCTAATTTAATGAATACTCATATAAAAATATTTAATATTAATGTTTGAGAATCCTATGTCATTATATCCATTCACTTTATTTGTATGTGCTATTTTTATTTATCATAACAGTGTATATAATAATCATAAAATCACTATATAATATCCATAGAATAGATTATTATAATGATTAATAGTATTTTAAATCTGAAAATATATAATATATAAAAGAGTAATTTAAAAAAAAATTGTCCACTTGTTTCTCTAATTTTATATCATAATAAGGAATTTACTCAAAATAAGTAATTTCATTAATAAATTTTTGGCTTAATAGGTTGTATGATTAATGGTTGTTTTCTTTAACTACATAAAGGTATGTAATCTTGTTTTATCCCTATATATGGTTTAGTCCCCATTTTCTTGAGTGATGTAAGGGTATGTGTATGTGTATATTTTCCGTGGCGGTGTATTGGTATACCATACCATTTATAAGGGTGATAGAAAGATGTTGAGGCGTACATATAGGTAATTACATACCCACATAAAGTTATGGTCTTCCATTCCTTACTCACATAAAGGTAATTCCCAAATTCTTAAATGCTACATATGTGTATCTCTTATACTACAAAGGGGTCATTGAGTGTTTATAAATATTGAGTAAGGGTAATCTATTTCACATGAAATAGAAAGATATATATCCCAAATCTCATGTTATGGTGTCTTGACATACACTATACTTATAAAACGGTAACCATACACAAAAGGGTAAAACCATGACAATTTTACACAACATTAGGGTTTTGAATATGAGTAGTATAAAGTGGTTAAAACTTCATATTTATTTACTAAAACCTCCTATATTACATTTTCAATCTATATTAATAAAACAAAATTTTCAGATTGGTGGTTTTATGATTCGATTCGGAGTTTAAATTTTATTTTTTTTTCCAAAATTAAATTTTCTAGATGTTTTCAATGGGATATACATGGAATTAATTTATTTAATTATGGATTTAATGGGGATTTGATATGATATTATCAATGTTTTTTAGAATTCAAGTTTTCCCATGTTGAGGCCTTATTCTTTTTCTTGATTCCTAGTGATATCAAAGCCTTATCATGAGTTTTTATACTTTTGGAAGTGATTTTGGTTTCTTCTATATGTGCCAGAACTATGTTTTCTAGGTTAGATAAATCATCATTTATCCTCCATTTTGAGAGTAGTATGAAAAATTAATTCTCTTAGTTAGTGGATCTATTACTTATTATTATTTTCTTATATTATGAATTTTTGAATTTAACATGATTTAGTTTCTTATTTTTATATTAATTAAGCTAATAATAATTATGTAATAATCTAAGAAATAATCAAACATAGAAATATTCTATGATAATATGAAAATTATAGAAAATGATGATGAAATATTAAAATTATATTTATTTTAATGAATTATTTATTTGAATTTAAACAAACTAAAAAATATTTAGTATTTATATTTGTTTTTGTTATTACTAGATATTATATTCTAGGGGTTGATATTATAAAAAGGAAAAATCAATTATTAATATTTAATAATTATATCATAGTATGAATTAATGAATTGATATTACGGATCATTATTGAACTCTGAAAATAATGAACTATCATTTTCTAATTATAGAAATTATAAAAACATAGATAAACTTTTATTGTTTGTATATCCTTTATGTTGGATAAAAACCATGAATTATCATTGAAATTAGAAGAATTATCATATGTTAAAATATTTTTTCCATAGCATAAAAATTTAAATGAATGAGTTAAATACATACCCTAGAAAATTATATTAATTATATTAATAAATATAGATATGGATTAAGTAGAATATTATAACTGTTTTATAACTATTTAAAAGAATCATTTATATTTTTATCCATGAAGAATAAGGTTATCATGATTTTATTATTATTTCTAGAATTAAATCAAATATAATTTTACATGTTGTCGATAACTAAAAATATCTTAGAATCTAGAGAATGCATGTTGAAATAAATATTGATGATGATAATTTCAATAATGAAATTTAATGATTTATCACATGTATTATATAATTGTATTCTATAATTTTTAATGTAATCATAATAAAGGGATAATGAATAATTTCGTGTTGTAGAGTAATTATGATAACTTTAGAAAATATATAAGAGATAAAAATGAATATTCATTTTCTATTGAATAATTATTATTTTTTTCGAAAAAATATAGCTTTCCACTATGTTAAATAACCCAAATAAGTCTAATTATAAAAATATTATAACTATAGATATTAGAAAATTGAAATGTAATTTTCAAAGGCTGATAAATATTATTATTTCTTATTAGGAATTTACTAATTTGATGGGAATTTGGTATCAAATGTGTTTATTTATGCCTCTTCATATTTAAAAAATAGTGTTCTATATTCTATTATAATTGTTATTCATGGTTCATATTCCTGAAAATAAAATAAAAAAACATTAACTTTTGGAATTTATTATTTATAATAAAAGTTTAGAAATATAATAATTATCATCAAGACACTTTAAATACAGAAGAGTATCTTAAGGAAGAATTCCTAATTAAATAAATAACATTATCCATTGTAAAATTTTATAGATAGTGCTACTGATATTTATTAATTTTTTATTTTTTATTAAAATATAATAATTTCTTAAATAATTGATTTGGATTTAGTAAGCCCAACATTGTTTGATAGTGTTAGGAATTAATTTTTTACTTTTAACATTTTTTTCATAATATTTTGTGTGTAATAACATATTTAATATATATATCTGATCTATACATTTGTATCCATGATGTGATTAATTAATAACCTTATATGGATGACATATTTGATGAGTTATGGACTGAGATACCCAAGGATATAATGGTGGAACGAGGTGTAGTTTATAATTATTATGAAAGAACATGGTTCTGGTTATGATTATGGTGGAGTCATGGGGTTTCTGTTATGGTGGTTGTGAGGTCCTCGGATGTTTTATGTGTTATTATGAAGAATGTTGTGGGACACCGCCATGGTCAGGATGATTTTAGAGTGGGGATTTATAATTGATGATTACCACTAGAATGATTTTTACTGAATACCTAATTACTAATTATTATTTATATAACGAGATCCAAAATATAGAACACATATTGATACATTGCACTATATGTTTTTATTTTAAGTGGAATATTGGGACAATACCTAATGTACTTTAATATTTTTGAATAAGAATTAAATAATATAAGAATTATTTTGGTTGTTGAAGTTCATATATAATGAAAAAAAATTCAGAATAAAATAATGAATAAATGGTTCCATTGGAACCTGATTTAAATTATTAAACAGTTAATATTTGTATAAAAATAGAATAAAAATAAAAATAATTGTATTTTTAATTAAATAAAATTAATCTGGACTCTTGTTTTATTATTTGATATCTAGACCTTAGTGGTGGTAGTTTTGTTTCCTACTGGATAATAATAGTAGATGTGTATAAGGCTAGGTGTTTTCTGTTATTGCGGATGTGAGTTATATCTACAATATATAGAATCGTATTTTATTCACAACCCTCTCATTTCTGATGGTAACTATAAACCAGAGGTACTAGTGGTCCTTTCCCAAAAATATATGTTAGTGAGAACATGGATGGAAGACCCCCCTCCCCCTACAATATCATTAGCCATAGTTTCTCATGAATGCATAAATGGGGTGATTTCACATAAATTATTGGTACATGTGGTGATTGATAAAGTTTATTGAACATAAAAGTATTTTTTCATGGTTTCTCCAGATTCACATTAGTGAAAGTGATTATAGACATACACCATGTTATAGATTTAATGGTGATGATGATGAGATTGATATATGTACTAATTCCAATACGAGCTATTGTGACCATCATGTGACTGATATAGGTATGGATGAATCTAAAATAACATTAGGAATGACTTGATTTATTGATGGTATGAGATCTCATGACATGTTACTTTGGGGTGGGTGAATAGAAAACTAGCAGTGAAGTGGTTACATGATACCCATTCATATATATATATATTCATCGTATTATGGTTATACATCAATTATTTATTTGGTGAGTGAGTCAGGATTAGAAAATAAAACAAAACATATTTAGGATATATGTTAGTTACATTTAATAACTGGGATTTAATATTATTCTTTCAATTTTATAGGATATGTTTTCCGAGAGGATCCTACTGATAATACATGTTACTCTCACAAAAAAATTATAAATTGTTTTAAGTTTTTTAGGATATGAATATTGATTAAAATGTATATGAAATGTTTGAGGAGTTTCTTTGCAGATATAAGAGCATCATGGTCGATGCTAAGGATTATCATTTTAATGGTTTTTCCTGTTATTTATATTTTTTTGTCATTACATCATTTATTTTAATTGATTAATTATTTATTAATAGAAGTAGTTATTTTATGGTTGTTATAATATCATATCATTCTTGTGAAGTCATTAATAACGGTAATTCCCCCCATGTGTGTGTTTGAATACCCATGGTGCTAGTCTCTAACCTATAACCTATTAGATGGTGTCTTTGAGAGTTATAATATTTATACATAGAATTCTTCCTAAGGAGGGGTACCATTGCATGGAGGGGGTCAAGAAAAATTTGTATCAATGGATGATGTATGAGAGATATGATAGGGTTTAAAGTTACAATTTAATAAGAATACATGGGTTGGTGGGGAAAAAATCGGTCGGGCTTATTACATATTTTTAACATATAGTGAATATCTAAGAAACATTATTTTAGGTTCCCATATGAACATATTCAATGAAATTTATGTTACCTAGATATTCTAAATGAAGTGATGTTTCATGCATGTTATATACCATGGAAAATATCATGCATCATTCTTATATGTTCTTGTTTTCTAATTTGGTGAAAATAGCAAATAGGTTAAATAAAATAAACTGATGAACTTCAAAAATAACCACTTTATAGGTTAGGAGTCCCATTAAATTTTTATTTTGAAGGAATGGCTCCAGGTCAATGTCATTATGAATTCTGTGAGATATAAAATCACTATAGTGTATATGAAGATAATTACAACGTTTAGAGGAGTAAATTCTAAGAGTTCTAGTATCAAAATGTATTTAAGCCTATAGGATTTTTCTAGATAATTATTGAATAGTTTGGTTATGAGAGGTTGTGACAGCCTCGGTTTGAATCATTCATGAAGAGACCATTGAGATTAATTAGATGGGTTGATTTCACGTGGGAAAGATTTGGTGTGGTTGTTCTTGTCCCAAATGTTTTGATAGGAATTGGTTTGTTTAGGGGAGGTTCTAATATTAGTTTTGAGGTTTATTTTATTTATTTGACCATAATGGGGAACCTTTTTGATCAATGATGTCTTCCCATAATTTTGGAATATATGATCTTTTTTTAATGTGTGGTGAGACCCCTGAATTGTCTTATGAAGCCTAAAATCCTTCAATTGATATAACCATAAATTGAATGGATATGATTATCATAATTAGTTGGTTTTGAACTATTTTTATTGATTTTTTGGAAAGCTCCTCATTCACTAAATTGAATCCCACATATTAAACTCTTGAACAAACATTTTTTTACCACCTTTACATTAATTTTCCAAACCACATTTAATTTTTTTCTAAGATGGTAAGTATAACTCATTCTTCTAGAAAAATGTTTTGATAAATATATAGTTTTTGGAAATATTCTTTCTATTATTGTTAGTATCATTCAATTAAACACAACTTATCTCATCAATATGAAAAAATGGAATGGGGGAGTGGTTTTTATCATAACACACATCCTATAATTTTCTCTTCGAATTGGTGTGGAAGAGATTTGTTTTGTAGGAATAGGTTTTTGTATGTCAAATATTTTAAAAAATATATACTCTTCACTAAATACATGTCATATGGGCCCTTATATAGGGATAAAAGAATATTATATGTTTTTCTTAAACTTATTTTCTACCTACTATTAGATTAAATTTATCATACATTATGAATAAAATAACTAAATGATATGGGATGTATGTGTAACTTTTTTTATGATGTGGTTGAATCCTAGTGGCCTTATATACATGAAATAAATTTTTATTGTACTAGTGATATTTGGTATGGTCTATAGAGTTATATTATTGGGGAAACATCACCATATTGAGTCATTATTTTTCATGATGTGTTTGAAATCCATGGTAGTGAGTTAGTTAAATTGAAAGTTTAGAATTTAAATATATAGTGGATGGATTCTGTTGATTTTTAAGCATGTGGATGCTTGGTTTTTATTGATCATGGTTTTTCAATTGGTGTAGAAATATTATGTTTTGTTAATTTCGAACTCTTAAAATAAATAACATGAACCTATGGTAAGTGGTAGTTGGGAGATTAAATCCCTTATAGTTTTTGAAAGATTTGTTTCTAGGTAAATATATCATTGTAATAAGAATTGGTAAAAAAAGTATACATGGATGAAGTAGATTATTCCAATATCATGATTTGATTACTATGAATGAGTTGTGATGAATTGTGTCTTCTAAATTTTTATGTTTTTTGTGTTGATATTATCATGGAAAAGATTATTGGGGATATTTTTTAGTTAATTAATTAAAATTATTAACTATTTTAACTTTTAAATATATTTATGTTATTTTGAAATTCATATAAGGTTAATTATAATGTTTCATTTAATTTTCTTGAAATTATAAATTTAATTAAACAAAAAATATTAGTGTTTATAAATATATTACTTAGTGTATTTCCCAAAAAAGTTAATACATAATAAAATTAAATGATTAATTTATGACTAGATTGAATGATTAATAGATAATGAAACGTTTTTAGGAAGCAATTGACTTTTAGGATGTCATCCATGGATTATTTTTCGTGTTTTGTAATAATATTAAGTAGGATCACCTAGAAAAATTGATTTTGTGGAAACAAGAAATTCCAAATAAACTAAAACAATTATTATATTAAAATTAATTATATTTATATTAATTATATTTATATTTATTATTAAAATTGCCTTGTTTTTTCACAAAGAATATTATGATGAATTTTTATATATTGAATGATTAAAAATGGTTCTTCATTTAGTGGTTTAATAAATTTATAAAATTAAAAATAAAGAGACTTAGTGAAATGTTTTATCAGTATGCCTTTGAATTTAACTTATATTTATATTAATTGTTTATACATGTTTATTATGTAATGAATTTTTGTGAAGAATTTTTTTTTGTACTCTTTAAATCAACAAGACATAATGAATAAGAGTGATTGGTTTGTCTATGAATGTTAATAAATTATTTTGCAAGCGTGGTAATCTAATTTGTTCATGATCGCTTAAGAATGATATGATTTTGGTTTTATTAAACATAATTTTTTACATGGTAAATGAAAATAAATAATGTATATATTTTCATCTAATGTATTTGTTAAGTAAATTTTCTATAGTCCTGGATATAATTATTTTTGTTACAAAATAAAATTTTGTGAATTTGGTTTTAAATTAATTTCAACTGATTATTTCTAAAGGTCTTTCCTTTAATAGTGTTTTATTTTTTTAATTTAATATTTTATGATATATAGTGTTATTTGGTTTTCAATGTGGCCTTAATTATGATTATGTGATATTAATTAGAATTAGGTTCATAGATGTGTGCTAAATGATTTATGTTTTTTAATTCTAGATTTTTAATTGATCAAGTATCTAATATAATTATAATATATGAGATGAATTATTCACCATGAGGTTATGTATTAATTATAGCCTTTAATTTCTTTATATTTATCTACCTTGAGAGTTTTTTTATTTTTAAGGTGTTTAATATCTATACACATTGTTGTTCTAGTGTGTTTGTTGTGTTCCAAATAATGTCAGACCCTTGAGATGTATCTCATATGGTGGTAGATTTATTCTCCATACTTTACCTTCCTTTTTTGGTTTTGTATTAAATTTTTAGGATTATAATTATTTGATATTTATTTCATGTTTTCATAAGGATTTTATTGATTCATTCATTTTTCATTTTTGAGATTATTCTGTAAAAGTTTATATTTTTTTAATAAGAAGTATTTAATTTGTTTTGTAAATTATAGAATGAATTCCAAGATTATAAAAGATTATTTAGAAAATTAATATTTTTTAAATGATTAAAATATGTTAAGGGTGTTCTTTGGATTTTGGAAGAAATAATAAATCCGTATATTAGTTATTTATAAGTTTTTATAAGTTGAAATGAAATAATTTTTTGTAACCTTACACACGGTTATAGATTTGTTTATGGGCTACAATTATTTTAATAGTCTACATAAAAATTATTTTTTCCTTCTGTACCTCTATAAGGGTATTATTACCTTTTTAAAAATTTAATAAAGGATATCCATTAGTTTATTAAGACAACTAAGGGTAACTATGATAATGTAAAGGCTGCCTAAAGGTACACATTACATGGTGTAAGGGTGCTGGTGAGCTTTTGAGGATTTAGTCTAGGTAATTTCTTACAATTGTAATGGTTTGTGCCTCATTTCCTATCTATCATAAATATAGTTCATTTTTTAAAAAGGATATGTAATGGATTCTCCCCTATGAATAATAGTATTTGACTATTTCTATATCTTTTATAAGTCTAGTCCCCATCCCTTGTAATAATAATCCTTAAATCCAAAATAAGATGTAATGGTATCTATTATTTTATTATAACTGTATAATGTTAATCAACAATGTATGGGTAAAACCATATTAACCTTACTAAATATAATTGTGTCATGTATCAGTAGTGGAAATTGATAAAAAAACAAAATATTTCATACCTAGAACATTCTATAATGAATTATTAATTTATCTTAATAAAAATTATTCTTTAAATGAGTGGATAATATTTTTGTTATGTGTTTAAAATGTTATATTTTTAATAATAATAAATTTTATAATGGTTTTGGATGATATATATGGGTAATTATTTTAAAAACTAATATTTAAGGGTGAAATTAATTAAGATTTAAGTTAATTATTTCTTCATATTTTTATAATATCATATTTTCCCCATTGATTCCTTCTTCATTTTATCATGTTTTGGGGAAATCAAATAATTTAATTGATTCTAATAAAATAACATAAAATTATCCATGTTTCTTACACATGCATTGGACCTATGTTTTCTATATTGAATAAATCTTCTTCTATCCTCTATTAAGGGTGCGGTGTGAATGATTCATTTATCATGATATAAATATTTAACTTCCCTTTGTTTTCTTATATATTGGATGTGTTAATTTACCATGAATTAGAATCTTATTTTTATATTAATGTGATTAACCATAATCATATAATAATTGGTAATATAATCACATGAATAAATATTATATGATAGCATGGAAATAGTAAAAGAGTATAATGAGAATTACAAAATGTATTTCATTAAATTAATTATATCCAGAATTGAAAATAAAAGTAATACATTTTTAGTACATATATTTGTATCTATAATTATTGGAGCTTACATGGTGTAGGTTTATGTTCTAAATAGGATAATCACATGCTAGATTCTTGATAATTAAATCATTATAAGAATAAAAGAATTGTGATTGAGAATGATAATTTCACTTGGTTAAGGATAAAATATTATCTCTATGATAATGAAATTATAAGAAGATATATAAAATAACATCTAATGTAAATCCTTTTTATTGGAAAATAAACAGTAATTTTCATATAAAGTTGGATATTTATTACATGATGAAATACTATTTCCACAATTGAGAATTTTAATATAATGTGTTAATGAAATGCTATAGTTAAATAATATTATTAAATTTTATTATATGAATTTTCATGAAGTATAATATTAATAATGTGTTATGACTATTTTAGTAAATGAAAAAGTTTATTTTTATATAAAGAATATGATTATCCTATAATTGTTATTATTTACATTATAGAATTAGAAATAATATTTTTTGCTATGAAATAATTATGGAAATCATAGAATCAAGAAAACACATGATAAAATATATATTAATCATATTAATTTAATTAATGGAATATAATAATTTTTCACATGTAGTTTTATAAAATATTTGATAATTTATAATACTTTAAGAAGAAAGTAAAAAAATTAAAACACATTTTATAGAGTAAACATGAATGATTTGAAAATTATATAAGAGAAAGAAATTACTATTTTTGTTGCCTTATATAATTATTATTTGTCAAAAAATAAAATGATAGGATGACAGAGTCATTTGATTCTTATATAATTCTAATGATAATTATCTTATAATTTTTTATATTATAAAATTGAAATTGGGATTATAATATTCTAAGGATATTAATTATTTCTTATTTGGAATTAAATTATTGTTCGAGACTGTGGGATAAAATTTGATCATTTTATCCTCTTTATATTTACTATATATTTTTCTATCTATTTTTATAATTGTTAAACATGGTTTATATGACATTCAATTGAATAAAAACACATATATTGAAATTATTTTTGTATAAAAAAAATAAGCATGTTAGAATAATAATCATTGAGACTATTGATATATGAAAGGGAAGATAAAGGAATAATTCTATATTACATAATTTATATTTACCCTTGGAAATTTTTATGGATATTATTTTTGGGATTTATTTTCTTTTAATGTATTAATTAAATATTGTAAAAAAAAATTAATTATTTATTAAATCACTACATTTTACTAGAGTGAACAATTTGACTTTTGATAATGAATACAATTACTTATTTGGTTTTCATTTATATTCTTTAATATTATGTGTGGAATTGTACATTTAATACGTATTTATTCTATATGGATTTAGATCCTTGATGTGATTGTTTGATAACCTTGTGTGGTGGAAATATTTTATGAGTAATCAGTGTGGATTACTAAGGATATTATAATGTCATGAGGTTCTATTTATGATTATAATGATAGAAATAAGTTATTGATATGGTGATGATAGATAAAAATGTTTCTATTTATAGTGATTTTGTTGGAACGTGGTCTAAGTAGTGATGTTATATTCAGTTTAGTTTTACACCCGGGTGTCGGGATAAGTTCAGAGTATAGATTTCTCATTGATGGCGACTTATATTGTGATTCATACTTGGTTTCTAAAAAATAGGTTTTTTCATGATGATCACATATGATGAGAACATAATTGAGAATAAATGAATAAATAAGTGGTTCCATCGACAATGGGACTAGTATATTAAAATATTAATCAAAATTAAAAATGAAAAAATATCAATTAATTGCTTATAAATTAATTAATGTTGAACTTCAATATTTTATACTTATTTGATTTCTAGAACATAGTAGAGAAAATTTGTTGTCATGTGAGATGATAATGGTAGATGATTCTATGATATAATAGTTTCCCATGGTTTGGTTGTGAAAAATATCATCATTGAATTTTCTTTATATTTCATACACACCGCACCCATTTTAATAGTATAGTGGACAAAAAATGGTTCTTAGGGTGTTTTCTTTATTAGCTATGTTAGTAAGGATACAAATTGTTAACTACTCTATATCCCCATCTCCCAATTCATTTTTAGTATCACTTGTTAGTTTTTTTGAGTTTTACTTACCATAAATTTCTATTTTTGTATGTAATGGATTTAGGTTATCATTCATACTCGAATATCATCATGGTGTCTCTAGATTCCCATAGTTTTACATGTATGGGATATGATATCTTAAGGTATAATGAAAGTAAATTTCCATCAGTGGATTCTAAAAATACACATGGTTATTTTTTTTATGGTTATGATGATGATATAGATTTGTAGACTAATAACCACATAAGATGTTGGACTCTATGTAAGATTTTGGAAGGTTGGTATAAAGAATAAGCCATATCATGGATGACATTATTTAATTAAAGGATGAATGATTATGATGTTTGTAATTAGAGGGTGAGAGAAGAAAACTTAAGGATATTTTTTTGTGAGTTTCCCATATATATATATTCTCAATATCAATGTTATAATTCTATTTCTTATTTCGTGAGATATACATGGTGATAGTGAGAAATGAAAAATAAACCATTTTATATGATTAGTTTGTTTTATTTATATACTCCCCGTTATTCAATATTATACATCAACATTTTTCATGATAGATTTCATAAGTTTCTATCAATGTATACATGTTAGGATTAACCTATTAATATTTAAACTATTATTTGATAAGAATGTGGTTTTTGTTGATCGATAAAGAAGTTACTAGTTTTTGGAGTTATTCAGGTGCTATTAGAGATTTTTTCATATACCAAGGATTTCAACTTCATTTTTTTCTTTTTAGTTGTTTTAGTTATATGTCAAGACATAATATATTAGTATTTATTCTCTATTTATTATGATCTACAGTAGTTAAGTTGGTTTTCTCATCTTATCCCTTACTTCTTGAATCTTTATAAGGGTATTGTGTCACATGTGTGTGTTTATATACCCTAAGCTCTAATTCCTAACCTGTATCTTATTTTAGGAATGATTCAGGGGTCATTATATCTCTTTCTTCATTATTGAACCAAGAAGGGATCCATTAGATGGAGTGGTAGTGACACTGTAGTTGAGAGCCAAATTTATGGTTTTGGTGTCACTATGTATATTTCCAAATTAGAAATCAAGATAGATAGAGTTTTAGTAAAATATACCATATATTTATCAAGAATATATGATGTGGAATATATTATTATAGTGATGGATTAGTACTACATAAATCATATGGGATTATACCTAGGATAGGATACCCATTATTACAACCATAACGGTGGTATTTTACAATAGTATAGGAATATATGTGGGTAACAAATTACATAAACCCTTATATAGATATTCTCTCATGTATGATAGTTAGGTTTTATATTGTGTAACACCCTAATATGCTTGTGTTCTCAATGGATAAATCATCTTTAATGAAATTTGACATTATGCAACATAGACTTGGGGTCCATATAGTTTAGGTTCATTTTATAAGGATTTGTTCCATGTAGATCATAGTCATGCATAGTGGATATAATTATTGTGTTGGTTTTTTTCATCATATTATGTGTTACATTATATAATATATTTTCATAGATCTAGAATATTTTAGAAATAAAATGTCTTAGTCATAGTTCTATACTAATAAATGAATAATAAAGGTCAATTTTGGGGTTGAAACATGAGAATGAATTGGTGGATTTATTAGAAATTTCCATTAGAACAGATCAAGGACTCATTATGAATTCTGTGTTAATAAAATGAAATCCAAAATTAAATCTTATCAAAGTGCCACTATAAGTTCCATTAAAAGAGAACTAATGTTAAATAAGTGTGCATAAAAGGATGAAGCATGGTTAAAATTTATGAAACATATTACTTACCCTTGGATAAGATATATATGATTCACTGTATTTACTGATGTTTTAGGATTCATGAAATATATAGTTCCAATAATATTGGAAATTAATATTGATCATGGATTAAAAGATACAAGATATTCAGATAGTCAATTGTCGCCATAATCATCAACTCATTGATGAAATATAACTCTTAAATGGTTTTAAATCTTACACATTTGTGATTTTTTAAATATATAAATCAAGAATTTATATAAGGGGATATTTAATAACATAAAGTCTCATAGGTTATACAACTCTATATATATTAATTTCTTGCAGGGTGGGCCATTTATTATATATTTTACCATTATATAATAAGGAAACTAACTCAATGAAATGTAGGGACATAGGATGAGAACCATTATATGGTGTATTTTCAATTGATCACACTCATTTTCAAACTAAGATAGAATTATATTACCATTAATTGAATAAGATATGGTTTAGTCACCAAGTAAACATGGGTTTATGACAAGTATTTATGCTTAGGACTTGGAGAAGTGATCCAGACATCACTATGTATCTTATGATAAAATATATAGGGATGTATATATTTATGATAAGGGGAATTTTATAGTCATTGGATTGGTGAACCATGACATGACGGTTGGACAATATACCCACAACTAGTAAATCCACTGTGGAAAGAAAAATGATCCCTATGTAGATCCAGATCAAACATTGGGAGGAGAAATATCTCATAAAATATGTATATTCAAAGGGATCTCTATATTTGTGACTTCAATATATATTTATCTTATACGTAAGGCATTTAGACCTCACAAAATTGTCTGTTTTAAATAACATAAGGTCATATATGATATACATGATTTTCTATTTAGTTTTACATCATATATCTATGTTGAAACACTATTTTGTTTAACATGATATAGAACAAAATATGAACCAAATTTTATGTGATACAAACTATTTCATAAGGATCTATATGATAGTGGTGGTAATGATATGATTTTCATTAATTATAATTAGGGTGTAATATTTATTGGTGTAGATATTATGAATAGTGTATGTTCCTTTCAATTTAAACTATTATTTTCGAGTTTTCTCCAAAGATATCATGGGATTCCTTAGAGCTAGAACCAATTATCCTGAAGGGAATTAACATAGTTCAACCCTCTTACAAAATTCTTTTGTCACATGAATATTATGGATCTATAGGTTGTGTAACGTGTATAACATATTTTCAATGAAATCATCCAAATAATAAATTCATATATGGGATAGTCCATCATAAAAAAAATATTTATATATTTTTATAAGAAGTATGTGTAGATGATTCCCAATATATAGGACTGTCATTTTCCTCAATACAAGAAAATATGTTGTCATTTTTGATCCACTACATGTTGTGTAATATTTTCACAAAGCTTGTAGATGTTTGTCTACTCAATACAAAAATTTCCTCAATATTTTAAATGATAAATGATATAATTTTCTGAAATTAAATTCATATCCATTTTCCCTTTATTGTTAACATGATGAATTGTATGTTTTGACATTATATATCTCATATAGACAAATAAATTTAAAATTTCTGAAATTGATGATGTTTTCTACCAATACTTTTGGAGAGACACGAAATTTGATTATGATATTAAAAATTATGAAGTTGATAAAATCCTTGGTTCTTACTTCCTTGAGAGATATAATCTATTACCAATTAGAGAATAAGTCTATCTTAGTAAGGACTTATGAAAACTTCATGTCCTCCAAACCTGATAAATTAGAAATACTAATAAGTGTTAATAACAAATATAGGAATTTTTAGGGATAAATTTGTATATATATAAAAATAATGGAGTTTTGTGTCAAACTCCATAATTTTAAGCTTCATTAATTTCTATAAATATTAGAGTTTATTGATTTGATCGAATAGAGTTTCTATTGATAAATGAGTACTGTTAGAATTGGAATTTACATGCAACATGATATTGAGGGTCTCCCTTTCTTTAGTTCATTGATGGAGAACCACAAAAAAAATGGTCTTATCATGTACTTTCAAGGAATTCAAGCCATTATATTATATGAAATTTTTTATGACCAAAAAATTGTACTTATCAACATATTTTGAAAATAATTCTTTTTTATAGGGAGTCTATTATGGGAAAAATGCATCAAATAATGATATTAGTCGATAGGGATATGAGACAAACATTCTTAATGGTAGTGTTTATTTCACAAATCTCCTCTATGTTAATGTGTATGAATGATAATATTAATCAGTGGTTCATGATGAAATTAATTTTTACATCCTAGTATGGATTGACTAGGGTTGTTTTTTTATTATCCAATGCATTGGAACAATTATTTTTTATCATAGGATGTGAGAAAATGTTAGATCCCCGGGGAATTGAGACATTAATACTTGTAAATAATCATTAATGGGAATTAATTATTTATAGAATATTTAACGTTAGTCTTCTTGATCTAAAACCCTTAATCATAATTAATGTCCATGAATACCACTTCTATATGAAATATTATCTCCAAGACAATAATAATCTCTTTGTATCCCACTTAATTGTTAGGGAATCCTTTTGATAGTATGAAGGAAAATGGAAGAAGTTATTTTGATGGATATACTAGTATAGTCTCTATGAGAACCACATTAAGGTAATTATTTTTTGTTCTCCTTCTTATTGGTGACTTAGAGGAACATTCAAAGTAAATATATCAATTTTGAGAGACGTCAGGGAAATAGAAATCATCTATCGAGGATCTCTTTATTCACTATTATAATTTTTATATCTAGTTATATTATATGAAAATATATCAATTAAAACCATTTTCATTCCTTCTATTACGTGAAATGATTTAGAATCAGTTATGTTATGATGAATAAATATGATTCATGTTTTGTTAAAATCTATTGATAGAGGATGCACTTTAGGTAATCATTATGAGAAACTAGATTTTCCTCATGATGTTGAGAATAATTTCTTATCTTCTTCACCACCATGATCAATTACATGAAATTATTTTGGAAATCTATCTAGAGTGTCTTTGTATCAAACATTTCCCAATATCGGTGATTTATTTTTACTTCCTTAAAGGAATCATTCATCATATAAAGGGTTGTTCTAATACATAACACAAGGTTCACCACAAAAAAGAAAAGTGACTTCACTTCAACTAAATTCATGATAACCAATGGGTGTAGATTATATTCCATGAAATAGTTGAATGATTTCAGAAAAAAGAATCAATCTTATAGGTGAACCCCTTTTTAACCGGTGATTTGATGTGAAAAAACATACTTGGGTGGTTGGTTTTAAAATATCTTCGGTTAAAGAGATGTCATTGGATTCCCCTTATATAATACCGGACTCCAGGAACCCAAAATTAATATTTATATTACATGACTGATGAAAAGTATAAGAGTTCTCAAAGGCCCAAACGGTTTATTTTTATTATAAGACAAGAAATATATATATATATATAAATATTAAACATGAAAAAAATAAGATAAAATATGAAAAAATTGTAAGAACATGATTATACCATTAATCATATCCCATAAAATTGTACATAGTCATCCTCATGGTTTCCAAGAGTAAAGAGAGAAATAAGTGTTATATCAGATACTATGTAAAGAGTATAGTACAATGAAATATTACATAAAATAAACATTAAATATTTGGTATGTAAAGAATAAATGAACATTATGAAGTCATAATCAACTGAATCTAAGGGAATAATATAACCCTAATAACAAATGAAAACATTGATAACATTAATAATTGATCTCATCCAATTTGAATGTATAAAAGAGAACATAAAAATATGCTTTCAATTTTTTTCTGATAATATTTACTTATCATCAAAACATCAATCGAGACAATATCCTATTATGGTAAACCAAAAATCAACATGTTGTTTTTTCACAATATCTATCAATGAATTTAGGGGATATATAATGTTGAGCCTCACCCATCAATTTTTGAAGTCCAATACATTGATCATAAGAGTCATAAAAACTTTTCAAAACATTTCTTAAGGAACCATAATGTTAATAAATATTTCTTATCTATATATTATGATATATAATTATCAAATACTTCCCGATTCAATAGAATTTTTTAGATGCCGAGTAGGACAAAACTTAATCAATTTGGATGTTACGATGAAAAAATAATGTAACATAATGTAACTTTATCAAATAAATATATTGAAGAGGGTAAATTAAAAATTATAGGTTTTACATTGAATATAGTAATTGGATTAAATATATTTCATGGGTTTTAGACCAACTAAATGGTTGGAAAAATCCTCCATAATTGTCAATTAATACCTAGTGAATATTCCTCATCACATCCCCATCCTTGTAGTCTTTTTTCCACTCCACTTACATTAGGGTAATAACTAAGTAAATGATTATACAACCCATATCATGATTATTATACCTATGTCAATAAATTTCACATCCATATCTACTTTCAAATATCTAGACATGAATGTATTATCTATGAAATTACACACATTTTTTACTTTATAAAAAACATAGGATGATTTTTCCACCAAGGGAAAAGTAAGACTTCAATAAAATTAATTTGGGAGTGGCATAAAAATAAATAATTATAAATCTGTTATATTTCATGAGTAACATGGGAAAAATTATTCCATATAAATGGATGTAACACAAAAAACAAAATAGGATGTGATAATAACTCTTGTCTGAAAGAATTTAAATTAAGATAAAAAACAACCACTTATATATTGGGTAGTAATTAATCATTTCATATAATAATAAATGGATTAATTTTGATCTTAAAATAACATAAATAATGTAATTATATTATAAAACATCCCAAATATTTATTATATACACCAGATTAACGAAATAAGATGCACAATACAATTCATGTCCCAATAAGTGGAATTTCATATGGAAATACCTTACCATTCTCATAGATTCCATGAATGAAGTTTAATATATTTTATCATAATCATGTATATATTAATAAAATAATTAATAATATGAATTATATAAATTTTCATTATTAATCGTCATAAATAGTCATTCTCTACATGAATTCTTCTAATTTTCCATAATAGTTTTTTCAGTTTTGATCATTTGTACTAGTTTAATAATAGAGGTGTTCATATTCAATCAAATTCCAATGTAAATTTTTACTATTTCATTAAATATATTGTTATATATTATTTAAAATAATATATGATGCTTCAAATTCTTTTAATTAGTGTATTAGACCTTATGCATGAAGATAAATTCGATAGTAAGCACGGTTTGGTGATTTATGATGGAAATATGGTATTGATTTAATTTATGAAGTATATATTGATATAATATATCCATAAATACAAAAAATAATTTATTTTTAAAGATATATTAAATTATACTCTTAATGACAATCTCATAGTCATGAATGACATAAATGTATAGTATTACTCAAGTGGGTTGTTAAAACGACCCAAAAATGTACTTCCCATGATTAGTGGATGATTATGAGATAGTTTGGTTGTAATAAAATTATAATAAGACTATAATAATATTTTTTATTTTTTATTAGTGTGATATATCATATTTATGATTAAGTATACTAATATGTAATGGATATTAAAACATTATTCAATTCGAATAAAATATTACCATTTTAGTACACTTATTTTAGATGCTAAAACTATTTATGGTTTTTATTGGTAATATAATTAATAGGAACATAAAATTTTTGTGCATAAAAATTTATGATATTACAGACATCATATTTATTCTTTAATACAATCTTTTTAACTAACCTTATATGGAGGTTAAAGAAAACAAAACACGTTACGTCATTGAGAAGATAGTCCACACAACACACAAACAAGACCTTTTTAATGGATAGGGTATATGAATAAATAATGATAATAAACCTATCAAAATTATATTATAGTTAATAATGTATCGTAATTTTTTTATAAATTTTTTATATTAAATTATAATGAATATAGAAAAGTAGATAACTAATTAGAAGATAATACTCAAGTCGTGAACCTGAATTTTCCATGGAGTAATTAATCATTTCATATAATAATAAATGGATTAATTTTGATCTTAAAATACCATGAATAATGTAATTTTATAATAAAACATACCAAATAGGTATTATAAAGGATAAATTTGAAATATATGTTAGTCTGTATGTGATTATTATGTTACCTATTTATAAGTGAATAGAAATGTATTGTTGGGCGTAACAATGAAATTTTAAATAATATAAATCTATTATTCAGGTGTCAAAGGACATTTAATAAAACAATGTGGAGAGTAAAATGATTTCTAGTAGAAACATACCTCAACCACTCAGTTTTTTAATAATTATAGTGATGTAATATTTTTTTAGCGTTTAACTTTTATTTTAATTTACCTATACCTCGGTAATTAATTTTTCGAATTAGTAATTTTTAATAAATAAAGTGATTATTAATATAATTTTATGAAAATATTACATTTATCATTTAATATTTTAAGATAATTTTATGAAATAATTTTTATAAAGGTGTGAAAATTTAATATTAATATAAATACACTTAATAGTGTAAAAATGTTTTTTAGAGAAATAATATTTTTAGTATTAAAATTTATATATATTATATAATTTTTTTATATAATGGTTTCAATGAAATATATTGATTTATTATAAATAAAATAAATTATAATAATCTTTAAAAAAAGGGGTAACTAGATTTCCCTTGACAATAAATGATTCAATGAAAATATTGAACCCTGTTTTTATATTAAATTATCATTAATGTTTTTCTAAAACTATTGGACATAGGTTATCTAAGATCATAGAATATTTTAGAATTTTTATTTTTACTACATAAATTCATTTTTGAATACATAAATGGTTTTATAAACTTCTTTTCCATTCTTATATATCAGTAAATTCATAAAATTTACAAGTTTTTGGAAACAACAACTATCTACTAAAAACAATTATTTATAAAAAACCTCAAAAATATATACTAAGATAACCTCAGTATTATGAATTCATAAAAGGAGTTACATTAGAAATCATTAAATTATAAAATTTAACATTTAAATAATTTCTTTAAAAATGTCTCTTTAAGGGATTCAATTATGAAATTGTTCATGAAACAATATGTACTCAATACAGAATATTCTTAGGTGGTACATTTTCCCCAAATTGAATAATTTCTTCAATGAAATTTTGGAATATATTAGCTATTTAACATATGTGGAAACTCTTTTCATATTTATTCTTCAGGATTCCATGGTTTCCCTTATAATTTTCAATTTCTCTAGAGGACTTTCAATAAATTAGTTATCTGATTTTTAATAATTTCTCTATAATTTCAATAATGTAGATAGTCTCCTTATTACAATAAAGTAATAAAAAACATTTATTCCATAATATGTGTCAACATGTGTTTTCTTTGATATGTATTCTCTTATTAATGACATATGGATGATGACACATAATTTAGAGATTTTGGGAGGCTAAGACCAATGGTATTCTACATAACCAATTCATTCAAATATTTCATAAAGAATAGTGTACCTAGGGATTAAATTTTTGTTTCTAATAGTTCTTATAACCCCATTCCATCATGAAAACTCATAGAATACACGACCCCTAATTAAAATTCAATGTATTTCATTTTACTATAATTACAATATTTTTATATAATTTTGGATACATTAATGTGTTCATGAACAGTCTATAGTTTAATAGTCATCTCCCCATAAGATCTTGGAAAACAATCCATATTTATTCAACCTTTTCACAATAGGAAGGATTATGAAATCTCATTCAATTAAATTATTTTTTGGGTGACATCTAAACACTCGAATGAAAACTATAATTTTAGTATAATTCCACCAATGGTAGATTATGGTCCGAAAAACCTTGGAATTCGCTATCTGATTTAATTAATAGAGGTACCCTATAATGCATTAAAATTTCATTGATATATGGACAATAATAGAACCAATGTTTTATATTTTCCCTTATCAATATTAAATGATAAGACTTTGTCGGATGATCAACAATGACTGAAATAACATTATTCTTCCTTGGATCCTTTGTGAGTCCAAGGACAATGTCCACTATAACAATGATCCACATCCACATAGGTATTTTAATAGGTTTAATGACTCCATTACAATGTTTTATTTATGAATTTACCTACTAAAATACTATTCATATAGACACATAATCCAAAATTTCCCAAGACATACATTCATACGAAAATGTTTTATTAGATTCCTACATATATTTGTGTTACGAGGGTGTATAGAGAAATTTGACCTATATCCTTCTTCTTGAAGTTATCATTTCAACAATGGTATAGATTTATCCTGTAGTCTCCTGCCAAACATAAACTCCGTATCTATATAGATTAATTATATTAGTTTACAATCATTCACATGTTTAATATTTCATTATAAGTTCACATAACCCTACCGAGACTTCCCTTCCATTTATAGTAACAATGATTCATCAATTTCAAAAAAAATTATTATGTATATCCATTATTTAAAATCACCGTACCAATCTTTCTAGATATCTATATATGGGACCCATGTTAATCCCGATCATGGTATAAAATCTATAGTCCCGCATACTCAATACGTCAATCAATATGTCTCCCTTGCATAGGTGGTAGTGTATCTAGAAACCATAACCCTTGAGTAGTTACAACAATTTGATTAACCACTTTTTGATATCCTTAAAAGATATTATATACTTGGAACTCTTATTTTCCATATATTTATATTGTTTATTTCTCTATAGATTTGGTGTATCCCTAATTTCAATGAAAATATTACAGATACAATCTCAAGCTCATGTGTGGGATAATATTGTTCATGGATTTCCCATTTCCTTGAAACATAGGCAATCACCCTATAATTATACACAAGGACACAATGAAATAATATCATTGATTCATTACTATAAATTAAAATTACTTCAATTACATATGGTATATTCAAAACAATTTCATTAATAATTTTTTTCTTCATATCTTTAAAACAATCATTACATTCCCTTAACTATATGAATTTAACTATTTTGTGTGTTGACATGGTTAACATATTTGTTTAACATGATAAATCTTGAATGAGTAGTTGATAGTCACATGATAAGATCATGAAACATTATATCAAAAAAAAAATTTCATCAGTGTAGACCACTATATGACTAACATTGACTTTTAGGTGTCAACTGATATCTAATTCTTGGAGAATTTTTTCTCAAGAAAGTAAACTGTAATGATCGAAAATTCACACTTAATATAATTCCAAAATATTTCACTTCTCAATGAGGTTCTCTAAAATTATTTCTGATGAATATCATGCACTCATAAATCATTTTTTATATAAAGATATCATTAATTACTACCATCATAATGATATGTAGACAGAGCTTCAATACTATATTCATCAGATCCATAAAGGTATAAGGTGAATTAGTCAATCAAAGAAGAATTACCATAAAATTATGATGTTTTCGCCTTATTTGGAATTTTTTTATTTGGTATATCATCTTTATTTAACCTTATGTGATAATAACCAGAGCATATATCAATATTTTAAAATTATTTTTCTCTTGGAAGTTGATCAAATTTGTTATCATTGTATGGATGAGTATATTTATTCTGTATAGTGAAAGAATTTACTCCCTATAATTGATTCACAATATCATGGGCCCATCCTTATATTTTAGAAATATAACCGGGGATCCCCATGATAAAACCCTAGGGAGTATAAATCCCTTATAACATAAGTCTAATAGTGGTTTTTTAAACTCTACCAACATTCATAGTTCTATCCTATAAAGGGATCTAGATTTGGTTCATCCAGTAGTAATGAATTAAATGGTGAAATAATCTCCATGATCTAGTATATGACCATGTAATACTTTTTAAAAATATCAATGAATTTTTTCACAAAGATTATATCATCTTTTTATAAGATATAATCCATATCCATATACCACTCTTGATCATCCTTTATTCTTATAATTTCATTAAGAAGTTCTACTATGGGTGGGTCTATAAATGAATTTGAGGTGAATTATTTGAGAGTGGCATAAAAATAAATAATTATAAATCTGTTATATTTTTAGCATAACATGGGAAAATTTATTCTATAGAAATTGATGTACCACAAAAAATAAAATAGGTTGTGATAATAACTCTTGTCTGAAAGAATTAAAATTAAGATAAAAAACAACCACTTATATATTGGGTAGTAATTTAAAATTTCATATAATAATAAATGTGTTAATTTTGATCTTAAAATACCATGAATAATGTAATTTTATTATAAAACATCCCAAATAGGTATTATATACACCAGATTAACGAAATAAGATGCACAATACAATTCATGTCCCAATAAGTGGAATTTCATATGGAAATACCTTACCATTATCATGGATTCCATGAATGAAGTTCAATATATTTTATCATAATAATTTATATATTAATAAACTAATTAATAATATGAATCATATAAAATTTCATTATTAATCTTCATAAATAGTCATTCTCTACATGAATTCTTCTGATTTTCCACAATAGATTTTTCAGTTTTGATCATTTGTACTAGTTTAATAATTGAGGTGTTCATATTCAATTATATTCCAATGTAAATTATTACTATTACATTAAATATATTGTTATTTATTATTTAAAATAATTTGTGATTCTTCAAATTCTTTTAATTAGTGTATTAGACCTTATCCATGAAGATAAATTCGATAATAAACATGTTTTGGTGATTTATGATGGAAATATGGTATTGAATTAATTTATGAAGTATATATTGATATAATATCTCCATAAATAGAAAAAATAATTTATTTTTAAAACTATATCAAATTATACTCTTAATGAAAATCTCATACTCATGAATGACATAAATGTGTAGTATTACTCAAGTGGGTTGTTAAACCGACCCAAAAATGTACTTCCCTTGATTAGTGGATACTTATGAGATGGTTTGGTTGTAATAACATTATAATAGGATTATAATGATATTTTTTATTTTTTATTAGTGTGATATATCATAATTATGGTTATGTATACTAATATGTAATGGATATTAAAACATTTTCCAATTCGAATAAAATATTTCCCTTTTAGTACACTTATTTTAGATGGTTAAACTATTTATGGTTTTTATTAGTAATATAATTAATAGGAACATAAATTTTTTATGCCTAAAAATTTATGATCTTATAAACATCATATTTATTCTTTAATATAATCTTTTTAACTAACTTTATATGGAGTTTAAAGTAAACAAAACACGTTACATCCTTGAGAAGATAGTCCACACAACACACAAACAAGACTTTTTTAATGGACAGGGTATATGAATAAATAATGATAATAAACCTATCATAATAATATTATAGTAAATAATGTATCATTATTTTCTTATAAATTTTTATATTAAATTATAATGAATATAGAAAAGTAGATAACTAATTTGAAGATAGTACTCAATTTCTAAACCTAAATTTTCCATGGATTAATTAATCATTTCATATAAAAATAAATGGATTAATTTTGATCTTAAAATACCATGAATAATGTAATTTTATTATAAAACATCCCAAATAGGTATTATAAAGGATAAATTTGAAGTATATGTTAGTCTGTATGTGATTATTATGTTACCCATTTATAAGTGAATAGAAATGCAGTGTTGGGCGTAACAATGAAATTTTAAATAATATAAAGCTATTATTCAAGTGTCAAAGGCCATTTAATAAAACAATGTGGAGAGTAAAATTATTTCTAGTGGAAACATGCCTCAACCACTCTGTTTTTTAATAATTATAGTGATGTAATATTTTTTATCATGTAACTTTTATTTTAATTTACCTATACCTTGGTAATTAATTTTTCACATTAGTAATTATTTATAAATAAAGTGATTATTAATGTAATTTTATCAAAATAGTATAATTATAATTTAATATTTTAAAATAATTTAAAAAAATAAATTTTCTAAAGGTGTGAAATTTTAATATTAATATAAATACACTTAATAGTGTAAAAAAGTTTTTTAGAGAAATGATATTTGTAATATTAAAATTTATATATATTATTTAATTTTTTTTATAAAGGTTTTAATGAAATATATTGATTTATTATAAATAAAATAAATTATAATAGTCTTTAAAAAAGGGGTAACAAGATATCCCTTGACAATAAATGATTCAATGAAAATATTGAACCCTGTTTTTAAATTAAATTATCATTAATGTTTTTCTAAAACTATTGGACATAGGTTATCTAAGATCATAGAATATTTTAAAAATTTTATTTTTACTACATAAATTAATTTTTGAATACATAAATGGTTTTATAAACTTCTTTTCCATTCTTATATATCAGTAAATATATATAATTTACATGTTTTTGAAAACAACAATTATCTACTAAAATAATGATTTATAAAAAACCTCAAAAATATATACTAAGATAACCTCAGTATTAAGAACTCATAAAAGTAGTTACATTAGAAATCATTAAATTATAAAATTTAACATTTAAATAATTTCTTTAAAAATGTCTCTTTAAGGGATGAAATTATGAAATTGTTCATGAAACAATATGTACTCAATGCAGTATATTCTTAGGTGGTACATTTTCCCCAAATTGAATAATTTCTTCAATGAAATTTAAGAATATATTAGCTATTTAACATATGTGGAAACTCTTTTCATATTTATTCTTCAGGATTCCATGGTTTCCCTTCTAATATTCAATTTCTCTTGAGGACTTTCAATAAATTAGTTATCTGATTTTAAATAATTTCTCTATAATTTCAATAATGTAGATAGTCTCCTTATTACAATAAAGTAATAAAAAAAAATTATTCCATTATATGTGTCAACATGTGTTTGATTTGATATGTATTCTCTTATTAATGAAATATGGAAGATGAAGCATACTATAGAGATTTTGGGAGGCCAAGACCAATGGTATTCTATAGAACCAATTCATTCAAATATTTCAAAAGGAATAGTATACCTAGGGATTAAATTTTTGTTTATAATAGTTCATATAACTCCATTCCATTATGAAAACTCATCGAATACATGGCCCCTAATTAAAATTCAATGTATTTCAATTGACTATAATTACAATGGTTTTATGTACTTTTGGATACATTAATGTGTTCATGAATAGTCCATAGTTTAATAGTCATCTGCCCCATAAGATATTGGAAAACTATCCATATCTATTCAACCATTTCACAATAGGAAGGATTATGAAATCTCTCTCAATTAAATTATTTTTAGGGTGATATCTGAACACTCGAATGAAAACTATAATTTTAGTATAATTCCACCAATGGTAGATTATGGTCCTAAAAACCATGGAAGTCAATTTCTGATTTAATTAATAGAGGTACCCTATAATGCCTTAAAATTTCATTAATATATGGACAATAATGGAACCAATGTTTTATATTTTCCTTTATCAATATTAAATGATAAGACTTTGTTGGATGAACAACAATGACTCAAATAACATTATTCTTCATTGGATCATTTGTCAGTCCAAGGACAATGTCCACTATAACAATGATCCACATCCACATAGGTATTTGAATAGGTTTAATGACTCCATTAAAATGTTTTATTTATCAATTTACCTACTAAAATACTATTCATATAGACACATAATCCAAAATTTCCCAAGTCATACATTCCTAAGAGAAATGTTTTATTAAATTCCTACATATATTTGTGTTATGAGGGTGTATAGGGAAATTTGACCAATATCCATCATCTCGAAGTTATCATTTCAACTATGGTATAGATTTATCATGTAGTCTCCTCCCAAACATCAACTACTTATCTATATAGATTAATTCTATTAGTTTACCATCATTCACATGTTTAATATTTCATTATAAGTTCACATCACCCTACCGAGACATCCCATCCATTTATAGTAATATTGATTCATCAATTTCAAAGAAAATTAATTATGTATATCCATTATTTAAAATAACCGTACCGATATTTCTAGATCTCTATATATGGGACCCATGTTAATCCCGATCATGGTATAAAATCTAGTCCCCCATACTCAATACATCAATCAACATGTCTCCCTTGCATAGGTGGTAGTGTATCTAGAAACCCTAACCCTTGAGTAGTTACAATAATTTGATTAACCACTTTTTCATATCATTAGGAGATAATATATACTTGAAACTCTTATTTTCAATATATTTATATTGTTTATTTCACTATAGATGCTTTGTATCCCTAGTTTCAATGAAAATATTACAGATACAATCTCAAGCTCATGTGTGGGATATTTTTGTTCATTGATTTTCCATTTCCTTGAAACATAGGTAATCACCCTATAATTATACATAAGGACACAATTAAATAATATCATTGATTCATTACTATAAATTAAAATTACTTCCATTACATATGGTATATTAAAAAGATTTTCATTAATAATTTTTTTCTTCATATCTTTAAAACAATCATTATATTCTCTTAACTATACGAATTTAACTGTTTTGTGTGTTGACATGATTAACATGTTTGTTTTCCAGGATAAATCTTGAATGAGTAGTTGATAGTCACATGATAAGATTATGAAACATTAGATCAGGATTTTGTTCATCAGTGTAGACCACTATATGACTAACATTGACTTTTAGGTGTTAACTGATGTCTAATATTTGGAGAAGTTTTTCTCAGGAAAGTAAACTACAATGATAAAAAATTTACACTTAATATAATTACCAAATATTTAACTTCTCAATGAGGTTCTCTAACATTATTTCTGATGAATCTCATGCACTCATAAATCATTTTTTATATAAAGATATCATTAATTACTAACATCACAAAGATATGTAGACAGAGCTTCAATATTATATTCATCAGATCCATAAAGGTATAAGGTCAATTAGTCAATCCAAGAAGAATTACCATAAAATTATGATGTTTTTTCCTTATTTGGAATTTTCCTTTGGTATATCATCCTTATTTAACCCTAAGTGATAATATACAGGGAATATATCAATATTTTATAATTATTTTTCTCTTGGAAGTTGATCAAATTTTTCATCATTGTATGGACGGGTATATTTATTCTGTATAGTGAAAGAATTTACTCTGTGTAATTGATTCACAATATCATGGGCCCATCCTTATATTTTAGAAATATAACCGGGGATCCCCATGATAAAACCCTAGGGAGTATAAATCCCTTATAACATAAGTCTTATAGTGGTTTTTTAAACTCTACCAACTTTAATAGTTCTATCCTATAAAGGGATCTAGATTTGGTTCATCCAGTAGTAATGAATTAAATGGTGAAATAATCTCCAAGATCTAGTAGATGACCAAGTAATACTTTTTAAAAATATCAATGAAATTTTTCACAAATATTATATCCTCTATTCATAAGATATAATCCATATCCATATACCACTCTTGATCATCCTTTATTCTTATAATTTCATTAAGAAGTTCTACTATGGGTGGGTCTAGAAATGTATTGGAGGTGAATTATATCCCTTAAAATTATATACTATCATTATGTATATTTCTCTATCAATACTTCCCAAATAGAAAAATATATTCCCAAGAAACATGATCCTTTGTTTATGTACAAATAGATTAGTAGTTCAACAGAATGGTGGAGGTGGTCACCTCATGAAGTGTTCCACCATTATTACACTATGTTTTTTATTGGAAAGTTTCTATAAGTTTAAGAGATTATTTATCATAACCCATTTAAACTACCCAAATATGCTAACGAATAGATTAACCTAAACTTTAGAGTTATTAACTTTTCAGGCGGATTATCCCGAAACTGACTTTGGGAGATTCGACAAATAACATTGCACCCATTAGTCACCATATTTCTACAATTATATACACATAATTATATCAAGATATTTTAAAATACAATCCATTTTCTATTTTTTAGATAGTTACCTAGAAATCATGAGGGCATATCATCGTTATTTAGTAATATTACATGGTTCTTAAAAATATAATACCCAAGGTTTTTATTAAATATATTTTCTTACCAACTATAACATCCTAACCTCTAGAAACATGAAGATAATCTAAATATTATTTATTTCAAACATAGTAATGATATTCCTGAATTTTCGATTATTTTTGTACTCTCAGAATTCCAGAAATATATGTATATTTCACTAGAAACCCATAATATACAATATGAACATATTGATAAAACATGATTATAATATCCCCAATATCCATTGAAATTGATCATATTCCACATCTTGGTTTCTCGGGGAATGAAAACAAATTAAGGTGATATCATATGGTCAGTAAGGACTAGAATACAACAGAATATTACATAACCTAAAAAGGTGATACATGATATGACAATAATAAATTAACATAATGAATATTTAATGAACTAAAACCAGTGAAACACAATATCATTAAAAATAAATAAAAACATGGAGAAAAATAACAATTGATCTCATACAAGTAGAAAGAATAATTTCAGTCATAAAAGACATTCTTCATATATGGGATAGTCCATCATAAATAAATATTTATATTTTGTTATATGAAGTAAGTGTAGATGATCCTCAATATATAAGACTGCCATTTTCCTCAATACAAGAAAATATGTTGTCATTTTTGATCCATTGCAGGTTGTGTAATATTTTTCACAAAGCTTGTAGATGTTTATCTATTGAATACAAAAATTTCCCCAACATTTTTAATGATAAATGATATATTTTTCTAAAATTAAATTCCTATCCATTTTCCCTTTATTGTTAACATGATAAATTGTATGTTTTGACAATATATATCTGATATAGACTCATAAATTTAAAATTTCTTAAATTGATGATGTTTTCTACCAATATTTTTGGAGAGACAAGAAATCTTATTATGATATTAAACATTATGAATCTGATAAATTCCTTGGTTCTTACTTCCTTGAGAGATATGAACTATTCCCAATTAGAGAATAAGTCTATCTTAGTAAGGACTTATGCGAACTTATTGGCCACCAAACCTGATAAATTAAAAATATTAATAAGTGGTAATAAAAAATATAGGAATTTTGAGTGATAAATTGGTATATATATAAAAATAAGGGAATTTTGTGTCAAACTCCATATTTTCGAGCTTCATTAATTTCTATAAATATTAGAGTTTATTGATTTGATTAAATAGATTTTATATTGATAAATGAGTACTATAAGAATTGGAATTTATATGCAACATGATAGCGAGGGTCTCCCTTTCTTTAATTCATTGATGGAGAACCACACCAAAAACTATCATATCAGGTACTTTCTAGGAATTCAATCCATTATATTATATGAAATTTTTTTAGACAAAAAAATTATACTTCTCAACATATTTTAAAAATAATTGTTTTTTATAGGGAGTCTATTATGGAAAAAATGCATCAAATAATGATATTAGTCGATAGGGATATGAGAAAAACATTCTTAATGGTAGTGTTTATTTCACAAATCTCCTCTATGTTAATGTTTATTAATGATAATATTAATCAGTGGTTCATGATGAAATTAATTGTTACATCCTAGTATGGATTGACTAGGGTTGTTTTTTTATTATCCAATGCATTGGAACAAATATTTTTTATCATAGGATGTGAGACAATGTTAGATCAACGGGGAATTGAGACATTAAAACATGTAAATAATCAATAATGTGAATCAATTATTTATTCGTTATAGAATATTTAACGTTAGTATTCTTGATAAAAAACACTTAATCATAATTAAGGTTTATATAGACCACTTCTATATGAAATATTATCTCCAAGACAATAATAATGTCTTCGTATCCCAGTTAATTGTTAGGGAATCCTTTTGACAGTATGAAAGACACTAGAAGAAGTTATTTTTTTGGATAGAACAGTATAGTCTCTACGAGAACCACATTATGATAATTATTTTTTATTCTCCTTCCTATTGGTGACTTAGAGGAACATTAAAAGTAAATATATCAAATTTGAGAGATGATAGGGAAATAGAAATCCTCTTTATCGAGGAGCTCTTTATTCACTATTACAATTTTTATATCTAGTTATATTTTATGAAAATATATCATTTAAAACCATTTTTATTCCTTCTATTACATGAAATGATTTGGAATAAATTATGTTATGACAAAGAACTATGATTGATGTTTTGTTAAAATCTATTGATATAGGATGCACTTTAGTGAATCATTATGAGAAACTAGATATTCCTCATGATGTTGAACATAATTTCGTATCTTCTTCACCACCCTGATCAATTCCATGAAATTATTTTTGATATCTATCTAGGGTGTCTTTGTATCAAACATTTCCCAATATATGTGATTTATTTTTATTTCCTTAAATGAATCATTCTTCATATAAAGGGTTGTTCTAATACATGACTCAAGGTTCACCACATAAAAGACAATTGACTCTACTTCAACTAGATGCATGATAACCAATGGGTGTAGATTATATTCCATGAAATAGTTGAATGATTTCAGAAAAAAGAATCAAACTTATAGGTGAACCCCTTTTTAATAATCCATTTGATGTGAACAAACATACTTGGGTGGTTGGTTTTAAAATATCTTCTGTTAAAGAGATGTCATTGGATTCCCCTTATATAATACCAGACTCCAGGAACCCAAAGATAATATTTATATTACATGACTGATGAAAAGTATAAGAGTTCTCAAAGGCCCAAACTGTTTATTAGTATTATAAGACAAGAAATATATATATATATATATTAAATAAAAAAAAATAATATACAATATGAAAAAATTGGAAGAACATGATTATACCTTTAATCATTTCCCATAAAATTGGACATAGTCGTCCTCATGGTTTCTAAGAGGAAAAAGAGAAATAAGTGTTAGATCAGATACTATGTAAAGAGTATAGTACAATGAAAGATTACATAAAATAAAAATTATATATTTGGTATGTAATGAATAAATGAACATTATGAAGCCATTATCAATTGAAACTAAGGGCATACTATAACCCTTACAACAAATGAAAACATTGATAACATTAATAATTGATCTCATACAATTTGAATGTATAAAGGAGAACATAAAAAAGGCTTTCAATTTTTTTATGATAAAATTTACTTATCATCAAGACATCAATCGAGACAATATCCTATTATGGTACACCAAAAATCAACATGTTGTTTTTTCACAATATCTATCAATGAATTGAGGGGATATATAATATTGAGCCTCACCCATTAATTTTTGAAGTCCAATACATTGATCATAAGAGTCATAAAGACTTTTCAAAACATTTCTTAAGGGACCATAATGTTAATAAATATTTTCTATCTATATATTAAGAAATATAAATATAAAATACTTCCCCATTCAATAGAATTTTTTAGATGCAGCGTAGGACAAAACTTAATCAATGTAGATGTTATGATGAAAAAATAATGTAACATAAAGTAACTTTATCAAATAAATATATTGAAGAGGGTAAATTAAATATTATAGGTTTGACATTGAATATATTAATTGTATTCAATATATTTCATGGTTTTTAGACCAAGTAAATTGTAGGAAAAATCCTCCATAATTGTCAATTAATTCCCAGTGAATATTCCTCATCATATCCCCATCCTTGTAGTATTTTTCCCACTCCACTTACATTAGGATAATAATTAAGTAAATGATTATACAACCCTTATCAATATTATTACACCTATGTTAATATTTTTCACATCCATTTCTACTTTCAAATATCAAGACATGAATGTATAATCTATGAAATTACACACATTTTTTACATTATCAAAAACATAGGATGATTTTTCCCCCAAGGGAAAAGTAAGACATCAATAAAATTAATTTGGGAGTGGCATGAAAATAAATAATTATAAATCTGTTATATTTTATGCATAACATGGGAAAAATTATTCCATATAAATTGATGTACCACAAAAAATAAAATAGGCTGTGATAATAACTCTTGTCTGAAAAAATTAAAATTAAGATATAAAACAACCACTTATATATTGGGTAGTAATTTGAAATTTCATATAATAATAAATGTGTTACTTTTGATCTTAAAATACCATGAATAATTTAATTTGATTATAAAACATCCCAAATAAGTATTATATACACCAGATTAGCGAAATAAGATGCACAATACAATTCATGTCTTAATAAGTGGAATTTCATATGGAAATACCTTACCATTCTCATAGATTCCATGAATGAAGTTTAATATATTTTATCATAATAATTTATATATTAATAAACTAATTAATAATCTGAATCATATAAAATTTCATTATTAATCTTCATAAATAGTCATTCTCTACATGAATTCTTCTGATTTTCCACAATAGTTTTTTCAGTTTTGATCATTTGTACTAGTTTAATAATTGAGGTGTTCATATTCAATAATATTCCAATCTGAATTATTACTATTTCATTAAATATATTGTTATTTATTTTTTTAAAATAATTTATGATGCTTCAAATTCTTTTAATTAGTGTATTAGACCTTATCCATGAAGATAAATTCCATAATAAGCATGTTTTGGTGATTTATGATGGAAATATGGTATTGACTTAATTTATGAAGTATATATTGACATAATATCTCCATAAATAGGAAAAATATTTTATTTTTAAAACTATATCAAATTATACTCTTAATGAAAATCTCATACTCATGAATGACATAAATGTGTAGTATTACTCAAGTGGGTTGTTAAACCGACCCAAAAATGTACTTCCCGTGATTAGTGGATGATTATGAGATGGTTTGGTTGTAATAACATTATAATAGGATTATAATGATATTTTTAATTTTTTATTAGTGTGATATATCATAATTATGATTATGTATACTAATATGTAATGGATATTAAAACATTGTGCAATTCGAATAAAATATTGCCCTTTTAGTACACTTATTTTAGATGCTTAAAGTATTTATGGTTTTTATTGGTAATATAATTAATAGGAACATAAATTTTTTATGCCTAAAAATTTATTATCTTATAAACATCATATTTATTCTTTAATACAATCTTTTTAACTAACCTTATATGGAGGTTAAAGTAAACAAAACACGTAACGTCCTTGAGAAGATAGTCCACACAACACACAAACAAGACTTTTTTAATGGATAAGGTATAAGAATAAATAATGATAATAAACCTATCATAATAATATTATATAAATAATGTATCATTCTTTTATTATAAAATTTTTATATTAAATTATAATGATTATAGAAAAGTAGATAACTAATTTGAAGATTATACTCAATTTGTGAACCTGAATTTTCCATGGAGTAATTAATCATTTCATATAATAATAAATGGATTAATTTTGATCTTAAAATACCATGAATAATGTAATTTTATTATAAAACATCCCAAATAAGTATTATAAAGGATAAATTTGAAATATATGTTAGTCTGTATGTGATTATTATGTTACCCATTTATAAGTGAATAGAAATGCAGTGTTGGGCGTAACAATGAAATTTTAAATAATATAAAGCTATTATTCAAGTGTCAAAGGACATTTAATAAAACAATGTGGAGATTAAAATGATTTCTAGTAGAAACATACCTCAACCACTCTAGTTTTTAATAATTATAGTGATGTAATATTTTTTAGCTTTTAACATTTATTTTAATTTACCTATAACTTGGTTATTAATTTTTCACATTTGTAATTATTTATAAATAAAGTGATTATTAATGTAATTTTATTAAAATAGTATAATTATAATTTAATATTTTAAAATAATTTAAAAAAATCAATTTTCTAAAGGTGTGAAATTTTAATATTAATATAAATACAATTAATAGTGTAAAAAAGTTTTTTTAGAGAAATGATATTTGTAATATTGAAATTTATATATATTATATAATTTTTTATATAATGGTTTTAATGAAATATATTGTTTTATTATAAATAATATAAATTATAATATTCTTTAAAAAAAGGGGTAACTAGATATCCCTTGACAATAAATTATTCAATGAAAATATTGAACGCTGTTTTTTTATTAAATTTTCAATAATGTTTTTCTAAAACTATTGGACATAGGTTATCTAAGATCATAGAATATTTTAAAATTTTTATTTTTACTACATAAATTCATTTTTGAATACATAAATGGTTTTATAAACTTATTTTCCATTCTTATATATCGGTAAATTCATAAAATTTACATGTTTTTGAAAACAACAATTATCTACTAAAAACAATGATTTATAAAAAACCTCCAAAATATATACTAAGATAACCTCAGTATTATGAACTAATAAAAGGAGTTACATTAGAAATCATTAAATTATAAAATTTAACATTTAAATAATTTATTTCAAAATGTCTTTTTAAGGGATGTAATTATGAAATTGTTCATGAAACAATATGTACTCAATACAGTATATTCTTAGGTGGTACATTTTCCCCAAATTGTATAATTTATTCAATAAAATTTTGGAATATATTAGCTATTTAACATACGTGGAAACTCTTTTCATATTTATTCTTCAGGATTCGATGTTTTCCCTTCTAATTTTCAATTTCTCTATAGGAATTTCAATAAATTAGTTATCTAATTTTTAATAATTTCTCTATAATTTCAATAATGTATACAGGATCCTTATTACAATAAAGTAATAAAAAAACATTTATACCATTATATGTGTCAACATGTTTTTGATTTGATATTTATTCTCTTGTTAATGAAATATGGAAGACGACACATACGTTAGAGATTTTGGGAGGCCAAGGCCAATAGTATTCTACATAACCAATTCATTCAAATATTTCAAAAGGAATAGTGTACCTAGGGATTAAATTTTTGTTTCTAATAGTTCTTATAACTCCATTCCATCATGAAAACTCATAGAATACACGACCCCTAATTAAAAATCAATGTATTTTATTTGACTATAATTAAAATGGTTTTATATACTTTTGGATACATTAATGTGTTCATGAATAGTCCATAGTTTAATAGTCATCTCCCCCATAAGATCTTGGAAAACTATCCCTATTTATTCAACCTTTTCACAATAGGACGGAGTATGAAATCTCATTCAATTAAATGATTATTAGGGTGACATTTGAACTCTTGAATGAAAACTATAATTTTAGTATAATTCCACCAATGGTAGATTATGGTCCTAAAAACCTTGGAAGTCGCTATCTGATTTGATTAATAGAGGTACCCTATAATGCCTTAAATTTTCATTGGTATATGGACAATAATGGAACCAATGTTTTATATTTTCCCTTATCAATATTAAATGATAAGACTTTGTTGGATGATCAACAATGAATCAAATAACATTATTCTTCCTTGGATCCTTTGTGAGTCCAAGGACAATGTCCACTGTAACAATGATCCACATCCACATAGGTATTTGAATAGGTTTAATGACTCCATTATAATGTTTTATTTATGAATTTACCTACTAAAATACTATTCATATAGACACATAATCCAAATTTTCCCAAGTCATACATTCGTACGAGAAATGTATTATTAGATTCCTACATATATTTGTGTTACGAGGGTGTATAGAGAAATTTGACCTATATCCTTCATCTTGAAGTTATCATTTCAACTATGGTATAGATTTATCCTGTAGTCTCCTCCCAAACATTAACTCTGTATCTATATAGATTAATTCTATTAGTTTACCATAATTCACATGTTTAATATTTCATTATAAGTTCATATAACCCTACCGAGACTTCTCTTCCATTTATAGTAACAACGATTCATCAATTTCAAAGAAAACTAATTATGTATATCCATTATTTAAAATCACCGTACAAATCTTTCTAGATCTCTATATATGGTACCCATGTTAATCCCGATCAAGGTATAAAATCTATAGTCCCCCATACTCAATACATCAATCAATTTGTCTCCCTTGCATATGCGGTAGTGTATCTTGAAACCATAACCCTTGAGTAGTTACAACAATAAGATTAACCACTTTTTGATATCCTTATGAGATAATATATACTTGAAACTCTTATTTTCCATATATTTATATTGTTTATTTCTCTATAGATTTTGTGTATCCCTAATTTCAATGAAAATATTACAGATACAATCCCAAGATCATGTGTGGGATAATTTTTTTCATTGATTTCCCATTTCCTTGAAACATTGGAAATCACCCTATAATTATACATAAGGACACAATGAAATAATATCATTGATTCATTATTATAAATTAAAATTACTTCCATTACATATTGTATATTCAAAATAATTTCATTAATAATTTTTTTTCTTCATATCTTTAAAACAATTATTACATTCCCTTAACGATATGAATTTATCTATTTTGTGTGTTTAAATGGATAACATGTTTGTTTACCACGATAAATCTTGAATGAGTAGTTGATAGTCACATGATAATATCATGAAACATTATATTAGGATTTCTTTCATCAGTGTAGACCACTATATGACTAACATTGAATTTTAGGTTTTAACTGATGTCTAATACTTGGAGAATTTTTTCTCAGGAAAGTAAACTGCAATGATCGAAAATTCACACTTAATATAATTCCCAAATATTTCACTTCTCAATGTGGTTCTCTAAAATTATTTATGATGAATCTCATGAACTCATAAATCATTTTTTATATAAGGATATCATTAATTACTACCATCACAAAGATATATAGACAGAGCTTCAATACTATATTCATCAGATCCGTAAATGTATAAGGTGAATTAGTCAATCAAAGAAGAATTACCATAAAATTATGATGTTTTTTCCTTATTTGGAATTTTTTTATTTGGTATATCATTTTTATTTAACCCTAAGTGATAATAACTAGAGCATATATCAATATTTTAAACTCTTGGAAGCTGATAAAATTTGTCATCAATGTATGGAAGAGTATATTTATTCTATATAGTGAAAGAATTTACTGCCTGTAATTGATTCACAATATCATGGTCCCATCCTTATATTTTAGAAATATAACTGGGGATCCCCATGATAAAACCCTATGGAGTATAAATCCCTTATAACTTAAAGTCTTATAGTGGTTTTTTAAACTCTACCAACTTTAGTAGTTCTATCCTATAAAGGGATCTGGATTGGGTTCATCCAGTAGTAATGAATTAAATGGTGAAATAATCTCCAAGATCTAGTAGATGACCATGTAATTATTTGGAAAAATATCAATGAAATTTTTCACAAAGATTATATCCTCTATTCATAAGATATAATCCATATCCATATACCACTCTGGATCATCCTTTATTCTTATAATTTCATTAAGAAGTTCAACTATGGGTGGGTCTAGAAATGTATTGGAGGTGAATTATATCCCTTAAAATTATATACTATCATTATGTATATTTCTCTATCAATACTTCCCAAATAGAATAATTTATTCCCATGGTACATGATCCTTTCTTTATGTACAAATAGATTAGTAGTTCAACAGAATGGTGGAGGTGGTCATCTCATGAAGTGTTCTACCATTGTTACACTATGTTTTTTGTTGGAATGTTTCTATAAGTTTAAGAGATTATTTATCATAACCCTTCTGAACTACCCAAATATGGTAATGAATAGATTAACCTATACTTTAGACTCATAAACTTTTCACAGGGATTATCCCGAAATTGACGGGGGGAGATATAACAAATAACATTCCTCCCATTAGTCACCATATTTCTACAATTATAAACACATAATTCTATCATGATATTTTAAAATACAATCCATTTTCTATTTCATAGATAGTTACCTATAAATCATGAGGGCCTTTCATCGTTATTTAGCAATCTTACATGGTTCTTAAAAATATAATACCCACGGTTTCTATTAAATATATTTTCATACCAACTATAACATCCTAACCTATAGAAACTTGAATATAGTCTTAATATTATTTATTTCAAACATAGTAATGATATTCCTGAATTATCGATTATTTTTGAAATCATAGAATTCAAGAAATATAATTATATTTCACTTGAAAACAATACTATATAGTATGAACATATTGATAAAACATGATTATGATATCCCCAGTATCCATAGAAATTGATCCTATTCCTCATCTAGGTTTCTCGGGGAATGGAAAAAAATTAAGGTGATCTCATATGCTCAGTAAGGACTAGCATACAATAGAATATTACATAACCAAAAAAGGTAATACATGATATGACAATAAAAAATTAACATAATGAATATTTAATGATCTAAAACTAGTGAAACACAATATCATTAAAAATAAATGAAAACATGGAGAACAATAACAATTGATCTCATACAAGTGGAAAGAATAATTTCAGTGATAAAAAAATGCTTCTAATTCCCTTGTCGAGACACTTTACCTTCCTTCATGACCATATTCAAGACATTAAGTTTTCATTGTAATATTTATATACCAAAACCCAACCTAATTTGTCTCATGATACCTATAAAGGAATTTATGGCCAATATAACATCAGGCCTCACCCGACACTTGTTTAATATAAAACAATTCACTCTAAGAGTCATCATGACCTTCAATATTGTTCCCCATAGAAACCCTGGTTAAATAAAACTCTTATATTTATATATTGAGAAATAAAGACATAAAATACTTCACCATTAAATAAAATATAAATGATTTCAAGGATAAAATCCTCAAATTAATATAGAAGTCTTGGTGAATCATCAAAATAATATAAAGTAATCTTATCAATGAAATATAGTCGAGAGGGTACATAAAATGTTCTATGTTTTACATGGAAGATAGAAACTGGATTTAATTGGTAATAGATCAAGGAAATGGTGATAAAACACTTTATCATGGTCCAATAAGAGTTTGTGAATATTAATATGAATATACATCAGATGTGTCTCCCACTACTGGAAATTTCACATATCCCAAAGGTTTCAAACAGTTAGAAAAGGGCCTGAAACCATTGGGATAAACTATCCCAACAGTTTCTAGAACCCTTGGTGTGTTAGATGTTAATGTATCTCTATGCCAATGGTTCATTAGAAACCATGGGGATAGGATGTATGAATGAAATTTATGCCAACGGTTTAACTAAAACCGTTGGTATATATGTCTACCAATGTTTTTAAAACCGTTGACACAAATTCTATCCATCATCTAATCTATTATAACAGTTCAATGAACCGTTGAAATATATGTATACCAACGGTTTTTGAACTATTGGTATACATGAAGTATATGTTTTTTCCCAATGGTTCTTGGAAACAAATGGTATATAGTTGCTGCCACTCAAAGCTCCCAGCAGCCTGCATCCCTCCCAGCCTACGTACATTACCCCCAGCAGCCTGCATCCCTCCCAACAGCCTGCCTGCATCTTCCCAACAACCTGCATGCATCCCTCCCAGTAGTCGGCATCCACCTTCATCCCTCCCAGTAGCTTTCCTGCATCCATCCCGGCAGCCTTCATGCAACCCTCCCAGCTGCATACCTGCAACCCTCTGCAGTTACTACCAATACGGCACCTTAGCATGCATCCCTCTACAATTACCACTGTAAATACACCCCAGATTTCAAAATACAGCTAATATATACCCCACTGATATATGTATCTATATTTATCCCTCTACAATTAATTTTAATCGCTATATCAGTTCAGATATATGTATCTACTTATGAATTCCCAATGCACAATTACCACGTGAAAAATAATAGACAGAGAATAATTATATAGTATTTTTACATGGTTTGATCCCAAAGTGTTTATTTAATCCTTGGTGTGTTTGGGTAATTTCTAAGAATCATATATCCCCTATATCACATAGGTTAATACAAGTGGGTTATCTCTCAAAAATACTTTACTATCTCCCGATAGTTTTACAGTATCCTGATTTATTTATAGCCTCTCAATTGCGATCTGTATACTAGATATATCCAGTTTATAATGGATCCTTCTTACATTCTCTTGAACACTATTTTCATAAACAATAGAATATTTGCATAATATAAAACCAGTAGCAAAATACACCATTAACAAGTATACCTTCATAGTACATACAGAATTCTGTATGAATTTAATTCATCCAACACATAATTCAAACAAAAATCTGAATACCTCTAAATCTATATTTAATTACCCTCTACACACACAAAGAATTAACCCATAATTCATAAGGTAATTACCACAAGTATACACATAAAATTAGTATACCCATACACCATTAACACATAATTTATAAGATGAATAAATACATAAATAATTCAATTCAGAATTCAGGGGTGGTTGTTCAAGGGTTTGGGGTGGCTGTCCAAGGGGGGTGGGGTGTCCGGGGGGTGGGGGGTGTCCGGGGTGGGGTGGTGTCCAGGGGTTGGGGTGGTGTCCAGGGGGGTAAGGTGGTGTCCAGGGGGTTGGGGAGATTTCCTGGGGGTGGGGGTGTCTAGCGGGTGGGGGGTATCCAGGGGGTGGTGGTGTCCAGTGGGGTGGGTGAGCTTTCTATAAGGGTGTCCTATCTGTCTAGGGGGTAGGGGATTTCTAAGGGTGGGTGGGTTGTCCTCAAGGGTGGGCGGGGATGTCCAGGGGGTACAGGGTCTCTAGAAGGGTGGGCAGGCTATCCACTAGGGGTGGGTGGGTAGTCCACGAGTGTGGTCGGGCTGTCCATGGGGGTAGGGGGTGTCCAGCGGGTGGGTGGGATGTCCACATGGGTTGGTGGGACTGTCCAGGGGTTACACGGTGTCCAGGGGGTGGGGGCTTTCCACAGGGGGAGTGGCTGTATAGGGGGGTGGGGGTGGACAGGATGTCTATGGGGTGGAGGGGCTGTCCACGGGAGTGGTAGGGGTGTACGGGGTGTCCAGGGGGTGGGAAAGAAGACCACAGGGGTGGTATGGCTGTCCAAGGGGTTGGGGGTGTCCAGGGGGTGGAAGGTATGTCCACATGGGTGGGGGGGTCTAGTGGGGTGTGGCGTGTCTAGGGGTGGGAGGGATATTCATGGGGGTGGCGTGGCTGTCCAGGGGGTACATGGTGTTCAGGGGGTTGGTGTTTTATCCATGGGGATTTTTGTGATATCTAGGGGTACCGTGTGTCCAGGGGGGGTGGGCTGGCTGTCCACTGGGGTGGTGGGGCTGTCGAGGGTGTATGGAGTGTCTAAAGGGGTGGGGGAGTTGTCCATGAGGGTGGAGGGGGGATGTCCATGGGGGTACAAGGTGTCCAGGGGGTGGGTGCACTGTCCATGGGGGTGGTAGGGCTATTCAGGGGGTATGGGGTGTCCAGGTGGGTGAGAAAGCTGTCCACATGGGTGGCAGGGTTGTCCAAGGGGTGGGGGTGACTAGGGGGTGGGGTCCTATCCAAGTTGGTGGGGGGTCTATGGGGTGGGTGGGTTGTACAAAAGGGTGTTAGGGTTATCCAGGGGGTAGGGGTGGTCGGGGGGGGGGGGGGGGGGGGCTGTCCAGGGGGTAGGTGGTGTTCATTGGTGTGGGAGGGATGCCTTAGGGGCCACAAGGGTATCCTAGGGGTAGGGGTGTCCAGTGAGTGGATAGGTGTTCCACGGGGGTGGCGGGGAAATGTGGGTGGGAAGGAAGGTGGCAGGGGGATGGCAGGGGGCTGGTGCAGGCTGGAATAGGTGGCACGGGGTGGTGTGGGCTGGATTGGAGGTGGCTGGGGGCTGTTGGGAAAGTGGCAGGGGCTGGTGCGGGCTGGGATGTTGTAGGCTGAGTGCTGTAGAGGGTTGTAACTAGTGGATGGGGCTATTTTTTAGGTGGTAGACTGTTGGCATGAGTGTTTTGCAGGTGGTTGGGGGTGGTAGCTCATGAGGTTGATGGTGTGGGCTGGATTGTAGGAGGCTGGGGGCTGGTGCGGGATCGAATGCAGGTGGAAGGGGATAAGAATGCTGGTGGAAGGTGGCTGGTTTCAGGTGGTGGGGTGACAGTGCGAGTTGATTTGATGGTGGAAGGGGGCTACTACGAGATAGGAATGTATGTGGCAGCATGATGAAATAAAGGTGGAAGGGGGCTGGTGTGGGATGGATGTGGTTGGTGCAGGATGGATTATGGTGGTTGTGATGGATGATAGTTCATAGGTGGACTGTGGAGGCCTCCTTATGTTGGTGGTTGGGTGTGTGTTCGTGTGGTTGGGTGTATGCGTGTGTTTTTGAGTGTGGGAGTGTGTGCTCTCCGTGGGGTGGGTGTGTGGGTTTGTGTGGGTGGGAGCATGCGTTTCCCTCTTAGATGTCGCCCTGCGAGTCGAAATTATGATTAGTCAGTCTCAACATTGATCACAAGACTCACATAATACTATCACATATCTGATCAAAATCATCTATTTTAAAAGTACATTAGTCTTCAATCCTTTAAAATATTCTCATTATGCTTTATTAATATCACTTTAAAAACATGAAAGTAATTAACAGTAACCCTTTTTCTAATGAAATTGAAAAAAATTCCAAACAGATGTTATCATTTTAAAATAAATACATTTTAGACACTTTTCCAAATACAAATATCATTATAAAACTATTCTCGATTCTTATTATTGTTCAACATAGTCAATGATGATGCTCGAGCACTTAGATGGTCCTTGTAGAATACATGTAGCAAACTTCACCCTCATCTTCAATGTTTCCTACAGGTGACTAAATATATTCACGATAGACTCAATTCATCGATTTTCTACCTGAGGCCATCCCTCTCCATTAACAATAGGTGGGTAATGTTCTAAAACTCTATCAAGGATTCATAAATCGAATTCCGATAAGACTGCGAACCACTGCGGGGTGTCGTCCTGGAGCAGGGCCAAATCACAGTGTGACCGCGGAATGACTGCGTCTTGACTGTGCTGAGAATGCGGTGTGACCACGGCGTAACTACAGCATGTTGGAGCGGTACATCGACATCCACATGGATTCATCTTCCGGGCAGGTGCGAAGGGAGCAGGAGGAGGTGGGGCAACAATCCGACCATCGCCCCACCGGCAGAAATTGTGATTAGTCAGTCTCAAAATTTATCAAAAGACTCATGGAATACTATCACAGAGATGATCAAAAGAATCTATTTTAAAAGTACATTCGGCTTTAATCCTTTAAAATATTCTCATTATGATTTATTAATATCACATTAAAACCATGAAAATAATTAACATTATCCCTTTTTTCGAATGGAATTAATTTTTTTTCCAAAAATAGATTATCATTTAAAAAAAACATTTTAGACACTTTTCCAAATACAATATCATTATAAAAGTATTCTCAAGTCTTCTTATTTTCTATCATTTACTATGATATACCTCGAGCACATAGATGGTCCTTGTAGAATTCAAGTATCCTGATTCACCATCATCTCCAATGTTGTCTACAGGTGACTAAATATTTTCATGAGAGATTAAATTCAGAGAATTGCTACCTGAGGGCCTCCCTGCACATTAACTATTGGTGGGTAATGTATCTAACACTCATTATAAGTCTCATTCATCGAATTCCGATAGGACTTCAAACCACTACGAGGTGTCGTCCTGGAGCAGTGACAAATCACATCGTGACCGCATGATGGTCGCGGCGTGGCCGCGGCGTGACCGCAGCATGACTGCGGTGTGACCACAGTGTGTTGGCCCAATCTAGTGACATCTTCGGGGTAGTATCTTCCTGCCAGGAGTGAAGGGAGCAGGAGGAGGTCGGGCATCATTCCGGCCATCACCCTGCCGATAGAAATTATGATTAGTGAGTCTCAACATTAATCACAAGACTCATGGAATACTATCAGAGAGATGATCAAAATCATCTCTTTTAAAAGAATATTTAGCTTCAATCCATTAAAATATTCTCATTATGATTTATTAATATCACTTGAAAACCTTGAAAATAATTAACATTTTCTCGGCTTCTAACAGAAATGAAAAAATTTCCAAAAAAAGGTTATCGTTTTAAAACAAAAACATTTTAGACACTTTTCCAAAAACAAATTTCATTTTAAAATTATTCTAAAGACTTATTATTGTTCAACATTTACTATGATGTCCCTCAAGAATTTATATGGTCCTTATAGAATACATGTATCAAGCTTCACCTTCATCTCCAATGTTGTATATAGGTGACTAAATATTTTTCTACGAGCCTCAATCCAGAGATTTTCCACCTAAGGGCCTCCCACCCCATTAACTATGGGTGGATAATATATCTAAAACTCTATTCAGGTATCATACATTGAATTCCAATAAGACTGCGAACCGCCGCGGGGTTTCATCCTAGAGAAGGGCCAAATCACGGTATTATAGCGGCGCGACTGTGGCGTGACCGCAGTGTGTTGGCCCGGTGTAGTGACATCCACAGGGCAGCATCTTCCAGCCAGGAGAGAAGGGAGCGGGAGGAGGTGGGGCAACATTCCGGCCATCACCCCGCTCATAGAAATTTGGATTAGTCAGTCTCAACATTGATCACAAGACTCATGTAATACTATCAAAGATCTGATTAAAAGAATATATTTTAAAATTACATTCTTCTTCAATCCTCTAAAATATTCTCATTATTTTTATTAATATCACTTTAAAACCTTGAAAATTATTAACACTATCCCTATTTCTAACGGAATTGAAACAATTTCCAAAAAAAATTATCATTTTAAAACAAAAGCATTTTAATCACTTTTAAAAATACAAATATCATTATAAATGTACTTTCAGGTATTATTATTGTCAAACATTTACTATGATGTCTCTCGAGCACATAGATGGTCCTTGTAGAATACATGTGGCAAGATTCACCCTCATCTCCAATGTTGTCTACATGTGACTAAATATTTTCATGAGAGACTCAATATAGAAATTGTCTACCTGAGGGACTCCCTACCCAATAACTATGGGTGGGTAATGTATCTAAAACTCTATCTAGGTATCATACATTAAATTCTGACTGGGCTGCAATCTGCTGCAGGGTTTCGCCCAGGAGTAGGGCCGAATCACAGGATTACCGCGACATGACCATGGTGTGACCGCGGCGTGTTGGCCCAGTCCAACGACATCTGTGGGGAAGCATCTTCCATCCTGGAGTGTCAAGAGCAGGAGGAGGCGGGACAACATTCTAGTCATCTCCCCACTGACAGAAATTGTGATTAATTAGTCTCGACATTGATCACAATACTAATTGAATACTATCACAGAGCATATCAAAAGCATCTATTTTTAAAGTAGATTTGGCATAAATCCTTTAAAATATTCACATTATGATTTATTAATATCAATTTAAAACCGTGAAAATATTTAACACTATCCCATTTTCTAACAGAATTGAAAAAATTTCCAAAAATAGGTTATCATTTTAAAACAAAAACATTTTAGACACTTTTCCAAATACAGATTTCATTAAAATATTATTATCATGTTTTTTTGTTGTACAAAATTTACTATGATGTCCCTTGAGAACATAGATGGTCCTTGTAGAATACAAGAATCAAGCCTCACCCTCATCTCCAATGTTTTATATAGGTGACTAAACATTTTTTTGAGATACTCAATCCAGATATTTGCAACCTGAGGGCCTCCCTTTCCATCAACTATGGGTGGGTAATTTATCTAAAACTCTATCTAGGTATCATACATCAAATTCTGACAGGATTGCGAACCGCCATGGAGTGTCATCCTGGAGCAAGGACAAATCACGACATTACTACGGCTTGACTGCGGTGTGACCGCAGCGTGACCAAGACGTGACCGCGACGTGTTGGCCCGATCTAACGACATCTGCAGGGGCATCATCTTCTGGACAGGTGCGAAGGGAGAGGGAGGAGGGGAGGCAACATTCGAATCATCGCCCCGCCAGTATAAATGGTGATTAGTCAGTCTCAACATTGATCACAAGACTCATTGAATACTATAACAGTGCTGATCAAAAGCATATATTTGAAAAGTACATTCAAATTCAATCCTATAAAATATTCTCATTATGCTTTAATAATTTCACATTAAAACCTTGAAAATAATTAACACTATCCCTTTTTCTAAGGGAATTGAAATTTTTTCCAAAATAGGATATCATTTAAAAAAATTAGACACTTTTCCAAAAACAAATATCATTATAAAAGTATTCTCAATTCTTATTATTGTACAAAATTTAATATGATGTCCTTCAAAGAACATAGATGGTCCTTGTAGAATACAAGTAGAAAGCTTCACCATTTTCTCCAATTTTGTCTACAGGTGACTAAATATTTTCATGAGAGACTCAATCCAGATATTTTCTACCAGAGGGCCTCCCTCCCCACTAACTATGAGTGGGTATTGTATCTAAAACTCTATCTAGTTATCATACATCAAATTCTAGCAAGACTGCGAACCTCTACGGGGTGTAATCTTGGAGCAGGGTGAAATCACGGCATTTGCGCGGCGTGAACGATGCATGACAACAACGTGACCACGGCGTGAACGTCGCATGACAACAATGTGACGGTAGCATGACCGCGACGTGACAGTTGTGTGACTGCTGTGTGACTGCGGCGTGACTACGGCATGACCACGACGTGACCCCAGTGTGTTGGCCCGGTCCAGCGACATCTATGGGGCATCATCTTCCGGCCTGGAGCCAAGGGAGTGGGAGGAGGCGGGGTAACATTCCAGTCGTCTACCCTCTAGCAGAAATTGTGATTAGTCAGTATCAACATAGATCACAAGACTCATGGAATACTATCATAGAGCTAATTATCCATCTGATTCCCCATTGTTTTAGAAAGCTCCATCTGCACTATATGAGGTTTGTGTTTTTTAACTGTTCTCACAAAGATAACAAATATAATTTAGAAGCATTTTCTATATAAGGGTCAAAACACTCATCAGATCATAGAAATAATAAAAATATCAAACTCTGAAGGATAAGGAAAATTACAAAACATAAAACCATACATAAATGGTTTCAACAACTCTGTTGAGAAAGTTAATTAATCATATTTTTTTAGAAATGATTTTATTATTTTTTTATCAATCATGTTATATAATTTCATATGCAATTAATGAATCCCTAGTATGGAAAAATCCGGATAAGACTCCACTCTTATAGAACATTGAACCAAGTTGTCTTGGCATGAAGTGGGGAGGAATAATGATTATATATAGTTTTTAAGTATTATTGAAATTTTTTTCTATTGACAAATGTCTATTCTAGATATCCAAATTTTGATTACTCTTTATACCGGATTCCAAATAAATCCTATGTAGTTGGACGTTGGATTATAGAAACATATCCTATGCTATAAAAATATACTCTTGATTTGGGATTGTGGTACAATAAAGATATATATTTTATATTCGTTGTTTTTAATAGTGGTACTAGGTAGTTGAAACTATAGATTGAGAGTCAAATTATGCAGGTGTATTACTTATCAATGGGGTATGCATTTCTAGGAACTCTTATAATAAAACATCAGTCACCTTGAGAATAATAGAATTTGATTATGCTTTAACATCTTAGGATGCCACACAAATCTTTTGGTAGAATTTGTATTTGTAAAAACTTAGATGTGCATCGAGTCCAGGAAATCAGCCCAAATGGTGTTTAGATGAATCTTATCCTAGGGAGAACCATACACCTTATAGGTGTTAAAAAATGACACCCTCTGTGTTTTTTGATATATAGGATTGGGTAAACACCCAAAGGGGTGGCCAAGAGGCCATGAAAACACCCAAATAGGTTTCTCCATAAGATAATGTCACAACGGACATAATAGATCAAATAAACTATATAATATGTTATAATACGGGATCATCAGAATGTTGTAGTGAGTCGAACAATGATACAACATCTAAAGGGAAATGAAACGATGGAAATTCATTCACTTCCCCTAAACATGGAAATTTCATTTATAACATTCAAAGGCTGAAAAGAAAAGTGTCATGGTCAAGACATATGCCTACTAGGGCAATGTCATTTGATCTAAACGAGTATTACAATACAATTTATATTATTCATAGAAAACAAAAACTAACATGCCACAAAACAAACACCAACAAGAGATGTATGGAAAACTCAAACCAAATATAAACATAACACAAATAACCATCACTGCACTTTGGTTTAGTAGACACCACACCTCTGATAGAGGTGTTTTATTATAAAATCATGGAATGCATTTATCACAAAATTCAATTAATTATATTTAATATTTATTCTAAAACTCATTTAGCACAAATCAAACACAATAACATAAGCTACTAGATCAACATAACTATCACTATGAGTTGTCGCGAACATCGCACCTCCGTTAGAGGGGTTTTATTATAAAAACATGAATTTATTTATCAAAAGAAATAATTATATTAAAGAACAATTATTCAAGATATGAAATTCAATATAATTAAGCAGAATTAAGAGAGATGTTAAATTCTATTTAATTAATTATTGAATTATAGAGGCTCGGAGAGGGACCCTACCTCAAAGTGGAATCTAGCCACCCACTTCGGCTCTTGGATATTTCTAACTAAAAGTTGCTGCTCCCCCACTGGGTATATGCACCTTCACACACATGCAAAGACACGTAGCCTGTAACACCCCAGGTTAATAAAGAACATGACATTTTTATATTTAAAAATTTTTTTGAATAAAATATTAATATTAAATTAAAGGTAACACTATTTTTGATGGCATACCCAATACGCAACAACGTGTTTCTTGGAAATATTATGTTGCACTCTAATAATAAAATAATATTATTTTAAATTTGATTTAAGGCCTAACCATTGTAATGGTGGGAATGAATAGAAATAACAACAAAATGATTATATATGTTTGAAAAATATTTTTAATTTTATCCAATAAATGTTAGAGGCTTAAAATGCGAATGAATCCAATTTTAAGCATAAATATTCTAATATTCATTAAAAGGTCGATTAACAGCCTTTTGATGGAGAACCCTTTTTAAATCCACTTTTTTAAAATTTTATATGTTATATTGGAACAAATAAAATCCTTCTTTAGAATAGGGATATCAAAATTTACATTGTGTAAATTTTTGGTATTTTTACGATAAAGTTCATTTTTTTAATGAAAAGTGAAAGATGTTGTATTTTAATTCAAATTTTTTTTTAATATAATTTATTTATATGATTATATTATATTTTGAATTGGTATTAAAGTAAAATTATAATATATTTTTACCATTTAATCCAATAGTGGTCATTGGAATTAGTTTCACCTTGAAATTGGATTTAAACTAGTGTCAATCTTTTGATATATATTGTTTCATAAAAACACGCTATTTATTCTGACAACGAGAATTAATTATTCAATTAATTAATGAAACTTATATGTTTTGAATTTTTTAAAATAGACATCATTTTTTAAATCGGAATATCAAATATAGCTTAGGGTGAATTTTTGGTTATTTTCTGAAAAACTTCAATTATTGATGAATAGTGAAACCACTAAGTGGTAGTTAAAAAACTGATTTTTCGTTTAAATGAAACTTTACCAATTCTGTGATTTGAATTTCAAAAATCCAAAATACATGGTTGTCATTAGGATGTAAAATGTTGTTCAATGGGATTAACATAATTTTTTGGGGAATGATAACTTTTACGTTTTATTAATCGCGATTAAAGGTAATTAGTGTAATTTAAGGTTAAGATAATGTTATAATAATATGAAATGACCATAACACATGTACTACCCTTATTAGATGAGTCATGGCCGACCCAGAAAATACATGGGTCAACTTGGGTACCCCATGGATCCACATTGGTAGGAAAATTACATTAATAACTTTTTATTTAAAGTTAAAATAAAAATATCACAAACATGTATTGTTTTATTAAAACAATTTTTACATGGGGTTATACAAGTCATATTTTTGACTATAAATATTAATTAGAAATATAAAAAGATTTCCTACATCAGGATATTTTTTTTATAATTTTTAGACATTAAATGAATTAATTAATTTATGAAACTGTGATGATGCAGGGATTACCTCATAAATGAAAGATTTAAATAAAATTAGAAGATATGGTAAAATCTAAGTCTTAAACATGTCACAAAACTATTGTATGGGTGGATTTAGAAACCTTATAACCTTATCCTAGAAATATATCAATGTGAGTCCTTTAAAATCAGAAACTCATTTTAATATAATGAAACATTTTATAACTTTCCTTGAGTGCCCCTCCTCTCCTCTTAAAATTTCCCCACCTCTACCTCTTTATGCACACCTATAAAGACATTGGATCGGCCAGGATCTGACCGTTTGTTTCTCTCCAAATCCCTCTAATCATCATAGAATCATTATCTTATGCATAAATCTCTTCAAGAAACCCTTTTGGTTCAAACCAGGGGGAGTTTCCCAATTTAAAGGTAATGTCTTCCCTAATGTTCTTTTGTTTTATTTTGCTTCTCCAACCCCCTAAACTATTTTTATTCATTTATTTTGTAACAAAAAAAGTATCTTAAATATACTAGGATGTTTTTATGATAAATATTCGAACTAAACTTACACACACCTCCGTCTAATGGTTAAATAACATATTGTTTCTGTGGATGGCGAATTACTGCCTCACGGAACGATGATTGTTCTGTCTTCTCCTACCACCACTCATGGTGACCATTATGATGGAACTATTTTTTATATGATATATATTATATTTATTTCCTCTCTATGCTTCTGTATTTTATATTTAAAACATACCTTTATGCTTTTTCTGTTGTGAAAATGCGATAATTTCATACTAGGAAGTGTGGACTACCGCCCCCTCAAGTTATGTGACTCGTTCATGAAATACATGGAATGTATAAAGAATGATATTAATGAACATATGTGACCTATATAAAAAATATATCATACTGTAATTATATTATATATATATATATCTCTCATTTATTTTTAATTCCATTAATATGACAAAGAAATGAAAGTCGTGTTCATGCGTATGTACGGCCTACCATCTCCATGAATGGTGCATTTCATTTCTTTTTATCTCCAAATGTTATAGAATAGTATAAAATGAAAATTTACTGGATATATATGATATTAAAATCATTTATACTATTCTGGAGATGATTTACTTATAACTACATGGACAATCATTTTCAAACAAGTTCATTTTTGACTCATGTACCAAACATCGACAAAAACGTCTCATATGAACTCACATTATTAACCAATTATTATAAAATTATAGTATGTGATATGAACTGAATAATAATATTTAAAGGAGGTCCTTAGGAAATTATAAATTGACCAATGTTCATTATTCAGGAATGTAAAGAAACGAACAAGAACAATTCGGACTTGAGGTAAGGGATCCCACCTCTCTTTTTCTTTTTAAGTACTCTCTTTTATGTCATTTCTTTTAAGCTCGTATTTCTTATGTTTGTGGATGTTAATTTATATTAATAATTCTGAAATTTTATTTTAATATTATTAGGGACCCTATTCTATCTCATAAATCCATTTTTGGATGTTTTAATTGGCATCATTAGGCAGCCGAAATTTCTTAAGGGACTTTTTATCTCACTTTGTGTTTCCGTGAGATTCATGATACATTTGCCACTATTTCCTTTTTAGTGGTGTATGTACTTACCATTATTTAACTCTTTATGTAATATAATTTCGTTTATGATTATTTATATCAATGTTGTATAGTCTTTCTTTCATGGGGTGTACATTTTGAAAGTTAACCATATCGGTAAGGGAACCTTTCACCCTCCTATTTTTAAAAGAATTCTTTTGTTATGCATTTTAATTTTCATCTTTTTTATGTGGGGATATGTTCTTATATATCCTTATTTCCGTAAATTTTATGTCTAAGTGATGAGATACCCTTTATCTTTCTAATCAACTTTTTTTTCTGAATTTTAAAGTGAAGCTGTTAGGCTATCAAATTTTTACAAGGGAACTTCTTAACTCAATTTGAATTATTTGGGTTAAACCTCTACTTATTGATTATGTCATGCTATGATTATGTGTGGATGACATCTGATTCTTTTACACTGAGTATCCACTTATATTTTGTGTGATTATATTTTTCACACATAATTATGTCATTTCTTTATCCTTGCTCTAATAGTGTGATCCTTGATTGGGATTACATCTCAATTTCTTCTCATTGAGACATTTATTAATGATATGCAATTTTATTCTTTTATAAACTGTATATACAGCCACATTGACATTCCATATCCATATTATGTCTATACTAAAGTCATTTAAATGTTTTGAAACTGGTCTACATTCTTGTGGCTTATAATTTAAATGTTCAAAATGGAAGAGGACTCTTTTATTAAAACATTTTTTTAAATGATTTTAAAGATTTTTTATTTTAAACCTTTATCATCCATGTCCCTATTTTAATAATGGTTTTAAGGATTTATTTATATGGACATGAGTGTTTTAAAACCCTTTCAAAAGTTTCGAAGTGGTATGAGACACTTTGATTCTAAAATCTCTTTTAAATGTATTCTTTTAAAATTTTAAAAGTTTAAAGGGATATTTATCTCATAGAGTTTTAATGATTTTATTAGATGTTTTTATTTATGATAATATCATGATGTGATCTCTTGTGATAGAAATGTGGAAATTTTAGGTTTCTTTTCTGTATGTTTTAAGTGATATGATTATGTTATGGTTCTTGGGCATTGTTTATGAAGACGGGTGGTTCTGTGATAAACTTACGGTGCGTGAGACCAATATAGATCTTCAATGCATCGGGTAACATGAAGGGGTTAAATTCTAAGGTTTATCTGAAGAGATTTAGGGAATATACTTGGATGAGTATTCCAAATTCAACCATTAGGGTTACTCACTACGTAAGAATGTTATGAATGCCTCAAGTTACCTTTATATCTTATGAATTATATTGAGTTATGCGTAAATCATATGATTTAATGAGGAATGGTAAATTTATTATGTTTTATGAATAAAGTATGATTTTATTGATTCTTATCTATACATGGACTAATTTTTTCTTTCCGTATTGTTATAATCTTTACTGAGCATTTTATGCTCATCCCAAGTTTTTTTGAAATGTTTTTCACATGACATAAAGTGGAATAGGGTGAAGGATGGGATCAAGGAAATGTCATACTATATAGAACAAGGAACTAGACATGAGTCTTTTGTTCAATAGTTTTTACTTTGTGAAAAAAATGGAAACTGAGTAGATGTGTCTACATTGTAATCTTTGAGATGTAATATTTAAGTCCTAATTCTCTAAAACTCTAAACCTGAAAATATCCTCAATGTGAATTATTTAATTTAATTCAAGAATATGTAATGTATTATGTCTGGTTCCTTATAGTTGGTATCAATGGTCGGTTTATATAACTTTAAATGATAGAGTGTTGTTTAATCATAAGTGACAGGTTGTGTATAGCTACAATGGTTATTATACTAAATAGAGTCATTGTTATTTATGAAAGTTGGAATGAGTTTGAGATAACTTGGATAATTATATCATAGTGTTTATCTTCCTTGATAGTACATGATGATTTTGTTTTTATACTCATACTGACCATTTGGGTTTTAGTAAATGGATGGATCTAGTAGACATCAAGGTCACAATGGTTATGAAGGGAACATTGGTGGTTCTCTGATTAAGAGATTGGATGAAATGGGGGATTCAATGAGTAATATCGTGGTTATTCTAAACCAACTATCAGAAGTCCTGATAAACCACTTGAACCTTGGTGATTTCCCTAATGCATCATGTATGAGAGAACCAACTCAATGTAAAAGTTCAGGTAATAATTATAAAGGTAACCATTAGGGTTTATATAATCCTTACTTTTGAGGTAATTATGGGTTACTATATGATATGATGGAATATGAAAGGCATGAGATAAAATTGAGGTTAGATTATGTTATGATAATTTTTTTAGATTTTATCTCTTTTTTGGGAATGTTATAAGAATTATGTAGTTTTGGAAAAAGAACAACATGTAGACCGTGTAAGAACCTGTCACGTTGGACGAAGCTGTAGGAATTGAACCCACAACGAAAGTGCGACTGGTATTTATCGCCTACCACTGGACTACGTGAAGTGCCTGGTCAGTAGGACTAATTATTTTTATTTAGATGATTTTATGAGTCAAGAATATGTTGATTTTGGGTTATATAGGAAAATATTGTCCTATCGTGGAGGATATATGATTAGGATAATTACTTTTCAATATGAGACTTTAAGAGAAACTGATGTTACTTGGAGATAAATGTTAATTTTTACCTTGGAAGACTATGTGATTAAATCCTTCAAAGATTTGGGATTCAATCACAGTTTGGCTTACTTTGAATAATTTTATGGAAAAACTGTTTACCGAATGGTCTTCTTTGAACTTTGGTTTTTGTTGGACAAATTTTGGAGATTAAGAATAGATTTTCTTTTTATAAAGGATTATTTTTATTTTGGGTATTGTCTGATCTTGTACTAGATTTTTTTTGTTTTTGTTTTGGTCTAAAGTCATGGGAATTATATAGTTCTCTTTTTTGGATTAGGTTATTCTCAAGAAGTTGACTAATGCACTCTTAATTTGAACAAGTCATCCTAAATACTCGTCTTTTGTTGAAAATATGAGTGTGTGTAAGAAATCTAGTAAGAGATGAAAGTCTACACAAAAAGTAAGTTGGTTTAATTATGATTTAGATAAGATCATAAATAAACTCCTCAATTAAAAGTAACTTAAAAAAAATGTCTGTTAATGTTTTTCTACTGGGGAATCAAATACCTTTTAACCCATCACAAGTTTGTGATTTTCTGGTGGTTAACTTTCTCCTAAACATGTTTTCTATCACTCCCCATAAGAACATGAACCTTTGTTTTTTTTCCATATACATGTTTTCATGAAATCCAAGTATGGGTTAAATCATGTGACCTTTTTACTTCTATTTCATTCTTTTAAAGTGATATTTTTATCGACTCTTGTTCTGATGTGGTACTTTCAATGAAGTTTCCGAGCCCAATTTTAAAATTGCGAGGACTCAATTCCCAAAAGGGGGGAATGATGTAACAACCCAGGTAAATAAAGAATATGACACTTTTATATTTATCCATATTTGTGAATAAAATGTTAATAATAATTTAAAGGGAACACTATGCTCGATGGCTTACCAAATACACAACAACGATTTTCGTGGAAATATTACTTTGCACTCTAATAAAAAATAATATTATTTTAAATGGAAGTTAACGCCTAGTCGTTCTAATGTTGGGAATGAAAAGAACTTACTTCAAAATGATTATATATGTTTGTCAAATATTTTTTCTTTTATCCAATAAATTTTAGAGGCTTAAAATGTGAATGAATCCAATTTTAAGTGTAAATATTCTAATATTCTTTAAAAGGTCGATTAAATTCCTTTTGATGGCGAACCCTTTTTAAATCCACTTTTTGACAATTTTATATGTTATATTTGACCAAATAAAATGATTCTTTAGAATCAGGATATCAAAATTTACTTTGTGTAAATTTTTGGTATTTTTCTGATAAAGTTCATTTTTTAATGAATAGTGAAAAATGTTGTATTTTAATTGAAATTTTTTTTATATAATTTATTAATATGATTAGATTAACTTTTGAATAAGTTTTAAGGTCCAATTATAATATATCTTTACCATTTAATCCAATAGTGGTCATTGGAATTAATTTCACCATGAAATTGGAATTAAACTAGTGTCAATCTTTTGGTATATACTGTTTCATAAAAACACGCTATTTTTTCTGAAAACAAGAATTAATTATTAAATTAATTAATGAAACTTATATGTTTTTAATTTTTGTAAAGAAGAAATAATATTTGAATTTGGAATATCAAATATAGTTTTTGGGTGAATTTTTTGGAATTTTTCTGAAAAACATCAATTTTTGATGAATAGTGAAACCACTAAGTGGTAGTAAAAAACTAATTTTTCATTTAAATGAAACTTTACCACTTCTGTGATTTGAATTTCAAAAATCCTGTAACACCCCAAGATTTCATAGCATGTTATTTCTTCAAAATAATTCAATAACTTACACTACACGCAACACCGAGTTCAATCGCACCATGACTTACCAAAAAAGCCATTCAAAAGAGGTTATGAATAGTATTAGCTAAATTTTAAACTTTATATAATCCTCATAATTTTAGAATCCATATTATGAGTTTCTTAGATATAATGCAAGAACAAATTCATTTTCAGTATTTCACTTTTATCAACTTTTAATAGTGAACCATTTTTAAATACAATATTTTAAACTTTTTGACTAAATGGGGACACCAAAAATTTAAAATGAAACATCCCAAGCTTCCACGGTACGATTTCCTTTGAATAATACAGTAGCGTGTGTTGTACGCAACTTCGAGTTTTAACACACACCACAACCGATCAAACTAGCCGTTATGAATAGTAATACCTACTTTTTGAAATTATATATATTTTATATTTTAAAATGGACTTCATTTTTGGATTCGGAGTGTCGAATTTACCCTAATGTGAAATTTTGGTACTTTTCGGGTAACTTTAATTTTTTGATGAATAGTGAAAATTACTAAATTTTAATTAAAAACAACTTTTTTAATCAAAAATAATTAATAGCGATAAATTATGAATTTCAGTGGTTTTAAAGTATATTTAGAATATATTTTTACCATTTAATACAATGTTTGTCATTGGACATAATTTCACAATTAAACCGAACATAAACAAATATCAATCTTTTGATAGTAATTATCTCTTAAAAACACACTTTTTGTTTTAACAATGGGAATTAATTTTAAATTAATTTCTGCCACTTCTGTGTTTTGAATTTGGAAAAATATATTCCATATTTGGAATCAGGATGTTCAAATTGTGTAAATAGGTAACTTTTATTTTTAGACATTTTGAATAATTACGGCGGTAAATATTTTATTTACCATGGTTAAGGGTAAATCCGGTAAATAAGGGTTAAAAAATAATATTATAATATTACAAAATTACCCTAAAACATGTCCTAGCATTATTTGTTGATACATGTTCGACCATAGGCATCGTTGGGTCGATTTTGGGACCCCATGGAGCCACTTGTAGGTGATAGGGACACTTTATTTTAATTAAGTTAAAATGAATACAAACATGACACAAGCATATATCTTTTAGAAAAACAATTTTTACATAAGGTTATATATGTTTTATTTTCGACTATAAATATTAATTATAAAGATAAAACTATTTCCTACATAATGATATTTTATTTATAATTTTTAGACATTAAATAATGTAATTTATTTATGACACAATGATGATGCAGTAATTCCCATAATAGTGAAAATTTAAAGTAATTGATATTATAAATACCCAAATAAATATAATTTGAGACTTTTTATGAATTAAAATAATTTTCTAAGTTAATATGACATGTTAGAATTGACTTAATTAAAATATTTCGAAGTAAGCATTCTGTTATGAGTTTCACAAAAATCAACTATTAAATAGTGTCAAAATTGACATAAAAGAGTTTTTAAAACAAATATTATATTATTAATTGATATTAAATTCCTAAAAATCTAAGGTTCGGAAAAGAGACTTATATCAGGATAGTTGTATCATTAATGGACCACTTTGGGGTCTCTTGGATGTATATGGTATGTTTATTAACCATATAATATAAAAATACAAAGAGACATTGTAAAAGTGAAACTAATTAACTTAGAGTTAATACTTAAAAGATAAGGTTAATATAAGTACCCAAACCTGTCTAAAATCTATTGGTTGAGTTTTTTTCGACCCATCCCCACCTTAACCATTGAATAATAAACTTTGGAGCCATTAGAAACCGAATATGAATTTATTATAAACTAATATTTCTAGCTTTTCCAGAGGTGCCCCTCACCCCTTTTATAAAAGGGCACTCCTCCTTCTCATTTCTTCACACCTTCAAAGCCTTTTGGTTCGGCAAAACTCTGCCGAAATGCTCTCCCAACTTCCCTCAATACAACCTAGAGGCCTTAGGTTGATCGGAAATCCAACCTAAGGAGCCCTTTTGATCAAATCAAAAGAAAGAACGCGAAGAAGAGGTAATGATTTCACCACCCTTTTCAAAGTTCCTTTCTTCTTCCACTTATTCTTCCTTTGTTGTTACCATTCTAAAATAATAACTCCAGTATCATATATATACTGTGATGTTATTATAAATATGGTACAACCATAATCAGTATTCTATCCACCCTTTGAATAACACGTCACCATACGTGCGTACGTACGGCTTACCGTCTCCACGTCGTGGTGTAATTGTTATTCAATATATTATTATTTGGATGGGTATAATAATGATGTGTAACTCATGTAAATAATAAATATAACATGTTAATGATTATGTATATATGATATACCATCCATTTATATATTATTTTAATATCAAAAGAATGATATTGTCGCTCGTGCGTACGTACGGACTACCATCTCCATGAACGCGATGAGATTCATTCTCCATCGTATCCATTCAAGTATACTTATCATTTGATGATTAATAATAGTATCTAAGGACTTGAAATAATTCTATATATGATTAACATACAACCTATCCATTACAAACATGTCTTACGTGACAAAACATATAAAAGAAAATGAGTAAGTTAACACCCGAAACAACGATAATACTAAGATATTATTAACAAATCAATGTTAAAAGATCATATATGTTATCATATTAATGTACATGATTCTTTTATAATTTAATATCAATTATTTCATCATTATACTGGAGGTTAAACTACCCCAACCAAGGAAAAGTACAAGGTAAGGGTTATTTCACAATCTCTCCATTATCCAAGGTTGTTTATACATAATAATCTACTGGGATTTCTTTATCATCCACATCCATGTTTCTTCGAAATGTATTTCAAAACATTTTCACCATTTACAAGAATTTGGTTTAAAGTCATTTATACCCTCGTTTGACTTTTTATAAGAGGTTTATAAAGGAATCTTTCGGTCGTTTTCCAAACAAGGTTCTTTTTAACCTTTTCGACAGGATTAAGGTAAGAATGTTTTTTAACTTATACGGCGGGTACGGTTATTTTCCACCCTTATAAAATCGTCAAAGCTTACCTTACAAGCATATAAGAATATTTTCAATGTAATTGTTTTATTTTATAATTATGTGACATTTAAATTATTTCAAAATGGATATTTTAAGAATTTGTGAAAGGCACTCTTTATCAAGATCATAATTTTAAGTGTTTTAAAGATTTATCTTTCTAAATATTTTTAATTAATGTCCATGTTTTCAAAATGATTTTAAGGATTTATTTATATGGACATGAAGGTTTTGAAATGATATTTCTTTTCAAAAGTTTCAAAGTGGTATGGGACACTTTGATTCAAAAATCTCTTTTAAATTACTTCCTTTATAAATGTGTGCCTTTTCAAAGATTTCGAGAAAAGCGATATTTCTCTCAAATAGTTTTGATTTCATCTATGTCAACATCCTTTGATGCATTTTATGCTTATTTGAAGTGGATTTATTATTATACAAAACTTCTATATTGTATTGAAGGTTTTGTGATATCTTTAACTATGGATGTGATGTTTTTATACCATTCATAGTTTATGGTGAAAGTATTGACATTTCGTATGCTAGTTTTAATAAGAATGTTTATGTTATGTTTAAACCTTTTCATATGGGAATGCATTGGACTTAATATGTGATGGGTGGAGACCGCTATATCTCCTCGATGCATCGATAGGTCTCATTAGACAAACTAGTGTCTTGGCACAAGGCCTTGGCAAAATCTTATTTGTAGTCTTGGCACGAGGCCTTGGCTATGTGGTTATGATAGTCTGGCATTATGCATTACATCATTATGAAAGTGGTTATTGATATTGCATGTGATTATTCGATTAACAGATTATCCATGTGAATAAGTAAATGGCATTATTTCATTTTACTTTTTCCATACTATGTTGAAGTTCATGTTAGAAAGGATTTTTTTTAGTTATACATTGCCTTAAATGTTTATGCTTATTTTTGAAAGTTTTCTCTATATTGTTATCCTTACTGGGCATTTGAGCTCACCCCTTTTCTGTGTTTTATTTTTCCTAGGTTGTAAAGAAGTATGTTATTAATGACCTGCAGGGATTTTATGTGGGGATATGAGTGCAGAATATGGAGATTATTTTGTTGTAGTAGTTTTTCACTTTATGATGTAATGTAAAACTCTATGAATATATATAGTGTTTCCAAGGCTACTAAACCAATCGGTCTATCGAGATTTGACCTTTCTTGTGATCATGCCAATGTTATGTAATAATGTACCGACTCGGGGTAACTAGGGTCGGGGCGTTAAAAATCCGAAAAACATGGTTTTCATTAGGTTGTGAAATGTGGTTCAATGGGATTAAAATAATTTTTTGGTGAATAGTAACTTTTAAGTTTTATTAATCGCGATTAAAGGTAATTAGTGTAATTTAAGGTAAAGATAATGTTATAATAATATGAAATGACCATGACACATTTCCTACCCTTATTGGATGAGTCATGTCTGACCAAGACAATCCATGTGTGAACATGGGCCCTCATGGAGCCACTTTGGTAGGAAAATGAAATTAATAACATTTTATTTAAAGTTAAAATAAAAATGTCACAGACATGTATTGTTTTACTAAAACAATTATTATATAGGGTTATAAAAGTCATATTTTTTTACTATAAATATTAATTAGATATATAAAAGGATTTCCTACATCATGATACTTTTTTTATAATTTTTAGACATTAAATAAATTTATTTATTTATGACACCGTGATGATGCAGTGATTACCTCATAAATGAACGATTTAAATAAAATGAGAAGATAGGTTAAAATATAAGTCTTACACTTGTCAGAAACCTATTTTATGGGTGGATTTAGAAAAAATTTCACCTTATCCTTGAAATATATCAATGTGGGACCTTTAAAATCCGAAACTCATTTTAATATAAAGAAACAATTTTTAACTTTCGAAAAGTGCCCCTCCTCTCCTCTTATAAAAGGCCCCCACCTCTACCTCTTTACACACACCTCTCAAGCCGTTGTCTCGGCCAAGATCTGCCCATTTTTTCTCTCCACATACTAATTCTCATCCTAGAATCATTACCTTAGGCAGAAATCTCTTCAATAAACCCTTTTAGTTCAAACCAAGGGGAGTAACCTGATTTAAAGGTAAAGACTTCCCTAATGTTCTTTTTTTTCGGTTCTCCAACCCCATAAAATATTTTTATTCATTTATTTTGTAACAACACCAGTATATTCAATATACGAGTATGTTGTTATGAGAAATATTAGAGCTAAACTTACACACACCTCTATCTAATGGTTAAAGAACATACAGTTTCTGTGGATGGCGAATTACTGCCTCACAAAATGATGATTGTTCTATCTTCTCCTACCACCTCTCACGGTGGCCATTATGATGGCACTATTTTTTATATGATATGTATTATATTTATTTCTTCTCTATGATTATTTATTTTATATTTAAAACATACCTATATGCTTTTCATGTTGTCCAAATGCGATAATTTCAAACGAGAAAGTGTGCACTACCTCCCCATCAAGTGATGTGAATCGTTCATGCAATACATGGAATGTCTAAATAATGAGATTAATGAACATATATAACCTATATAACAAATATCTTATTCTGAAATTATAATATATATATATCTCATTTATTTTTAATTCCATTAATATGACAAAGAAATGAAAGTTGTGTTCATGCATACGTACGGCCTACCGTCTCCATGAACGGTGCATTTCATTTCTTTTTATCTCCAAATGTTATGGAACAATATAAAATGAATATGTACTGGATATATATGATATTTAAATCATTAATACTATTCTGGAGATGATTTAATTATAACTACATGGACAATCATTTTCAAACAAGTTCATTTTTGACTCATGTACCAAACATCGAAAAAACGTCTAATATGAACTCACATTATTAAAAAATTATTATAACATTATAATATGTGATATGAACTGAATAATAATCTTTAAATTATTTCCTCATGCAATTATTAATTAAACAATGTTTATTATTCAATAATATAAGGAAACGAACAAGAACAAGTCGGACTTAAGGTAAGGGATCCGACCTCTTTTTTTTAAGTACTCTCTTTTATGTCATTTCATTTAAGCTCAGATTTCTTTTGTTTGGGGATGTTCTTTTATATTCCTCATTCTATAATTTATATGTAAATATTATTAGAGACCCTATTTTATCTCATAAATCTATTTTTGGATGTTTTAATTGGCGTCGTTAGGCTACCGAAATTTCATAAGGGAATTTTTATCTCACATTGTGTTTCTGTGAGATTCATGATACATTTGCCACTATTTTCTTTTTAGTGGTTCATGTACTTCCAATTATTATACACTTTGTGTAATATACTTTCTTTTAAGAGTATTTACATCAATTTTGTATAGTCCTTCTATCATGGGGTGTACGTTTCGAAAGTTACCCAAATCAGTAAGGGAACCATTCAACCTCCTCTTTTTAAAAGACTTCTTTTGTTATGTCTTTTAATTTTCATCTTTTTATCTACGGATATGTTCTTATATAACTTTATGGCCATAAATTATATTTCTATGTGATGAGATACCTTTTATCTCTCTCATCAACTCTTTTTATGAATTTTAAAGTGACGTCGTTAGGCTGTCGAATTTACAAGGGAACTTCTTAACTCAATTTCAATTCTTTGGGTTAAACCTCTACTTCATGATTATGTCATGCTATGAATATGTGTGGATTACATCTGATTTTGTTCCACTGAGTATCCACATATATTTGGTGTAACTATATTTGTTACACATAATTATGTCATTTCTTTATCCTTTCTCTAATAGCATGATCCTTGATTGGGATTACATCTCAATTTCTTCTCATTGGGACATTTCTTAATGATATGCACTTTTATTCTTTTATAAAGTGTATATACAGCCACATTGACATTCCATTTCCATATGATGTCTATACTAAATTAATTTAAATGTTTTTAAAATGGTCTACTTTCTTGTGGCATATAATTTAAATGTTCAAAATTGAAAAGGACTCTTTTATTAAAACGTTGTTTTAAATTGTTTTAAAGATTTATTCTTTAAAACATTTATAATCCATGACCATGTTTTAAAAATGGATTAATGGATTTATTTATATGGAAATGAGTGTTTTAAAACCCTTTCAAAAGTTTCGAAGTGGTATGAGACACTTTGATTCTAAAATCTCATTTAAATGTCTTCTTTTAATATCTTCAAAGTGTAAAGGGATATTTATCTCATAGAGATTTAATGACTTTATTAGATGTTTTTATTTATGATAATATAATGATGTGATCTCTAGTGATAGAAATTTGGAAATTTTATGTTTCTTTAATGCATGTTTTAAGTGATAAGATTATGTTATAATTCCTGGGCATTGTTTATGAAGACGGGTGGTTCTGTGATAAACTAAGGGCGGGTGAGCCTGATATAGATCTCTAATGCATTGGGTGACGTGAAGGGGTTAAATGCTAAGGTTTTCACCGAAGATATTTAAGGAATATACTGTGATGGGTACTCCAAACGTAACCATTAGGGTTACTCCATACGTAAGAATGTTATGAATGCCTCAAGTTACCGTTATGTCTTATGATTTATATTGAGTTATGCATAAATCTTATGATTTCATGATGTATGTTAAATTCCTTATGTTTTATGAGTAAAGTATGATTTCATTGATTCTTATATATACATGGACTGATTTTTCTTTCCGTATTGTTATATCCTTTACTGGGATTTTTATGCTCATCCCAGGTTTTTTTGAAATGTTTTTCACAGGACATAAAGTGGAATAGGGTCAAGGATGGGATCAAGGAAATGTAATGCTGTCTAAAACAAGGAACTAGACATGACTCTTTTGTTCAAGAGTTTTTTATTTGTGAAAAAAATGGAAACTGGATATATGTGTCTACTTTTTAATCATTGATATGTAATAGTTAAGTCCTAATTCTCTAAAACTCTAAACCTGAAAAGATCATCAATGTGAATTATTCAATTTAATTCGAGAATATGTAATGTAATAAGGGAGGTTCCTTATATATACCATATGCACAAACCCTCATGGAAATGAGAATGTGCATGAGAATCCTTGAAAATATCCTTATATGCATATACCAGTCTCCACTCACCTACGTATGCAAATATATATATACATCGGCACACCTAGCCCCATATGTGAAAAATCACTGCCACGGGTGACTATACAAGTAACGGGGGAACCCACATACATATACTTACTTACCTATGTACACGCATGAAAGTCGTCGTTGACTTAACTACTCAAAACCAACGAGCAGGGATGAACGCACTACAAAAAAGATATTAGGAACCTTAAAACACATAAACGGTGCTAAATAAATAGTGAGAAACCAAGCAACGACATTAAATCCTAAACTAAATTGGCAGCGGAGAACAAAATCCCCCCCGAAAAAACACGAAACAATTCAAAGACCTACCGAAAACATAATATGGGGTTAAAAACACTGAAATCCATAAATACATGAGGTTTAAGAAAAGCAGTAACTATAAAATCTTACCTAAGATCAAAGTCGGTGGACTGAATCCATTTGAACCCCTTCTTGCCCCTTCGCGGAATATAACTACTCTCTATCCACAGAATGAAGTAAAATACCTTATTGGACAATGCGATAAAGAAAATAAAATAAAAACTAATCTAAAATATTCATGTCTCATGTGACTATACACGTCACTTCCCTACATATAAGAACCAGAACACCCCATGGGTCAAATCATGTTCTTGCAAGCAAGGGGGAAACTGATCCATGTTTCAAAATATAATATCATATTGTACATTCATATTAATTAACAATTTATCTTCCTATTAATGTTATATAATTAGTTTAGCTAGAGTTTCAATATAGTTGGATTTTGTTTGATAGAAGTTTGTTTGGGACATTTCCATTAGATTTAGTTTGTCTTGTTATTTATTATATTATCTTGGATAATTTCATTAATTTGGGTTCTATTCAATCATGAAATTTGTCTTATTCATGAAATTCATACCTAATATAGATTTTTCATGGGCACATAAATCACCAAATTCCCCAAATTAAATTGGTCCGAACAAAGAGGGAAGAATAAACCAACCTCAAATCCCCTAGGACACCCCACCCCACCCCCTGGACACCCCCACTCCCTAGACAGCCCCCCAATCTCTGGACAACCCCACCACCCTACCACCTGGACACCCCACACCCTAGACACCCCACCCCCATGGACAACCCCCCACCCACATGGACACCCCCACCCACTTGGACACCCCCAACCGCCTTGGACACCCCCAACCTCCTGGACAGCCCCCACCCACTGGACACCACCCCACCCCATGAACACCCCCACCCCCTGGACACCCCACCCACATAAACATCCCCAAGAATAACCCCCCCCCCCCCCAACCTGGCCAGCCCCCTCCTCCTACCCCAATCTCCTTGGACAAACCCCCCCCCCCCCAAACCCCTATGGACAGCCCCCCCCCCCCCCCCCCCCGACCACCCCCATCTAGGCACCCCCACCCACCTGGACACCCCCACCCACCTGGACACCCCCCCCCCACCTGGACACACTAACCCCCTTGTATAGACCCCAACCCCCTAGACAGCCCCAACCCCCTGGACCCCACACCACCCCCTGAACACCCCCACCCACTGAACAACCCCCATTAGACATCCCCTCCCGCCTTGGATAGCCCCCAACCCCTGGACATCCCCCACCCCCTGGACACCCCCACCCCTGGGCATCCCCCACCCCCATCAACATAATCATACTTAGAATGTGACAAATAAAAAAGTGCAATGAAAATAAAAATGTTTGATCTACAAAGAAAAGTCCTTCAGTAGAAAAATCCTCAATCAGTGTTATAACATAGAAGTTGATAAACCCACCTTATTACCATACTTGTTGATATAAAACAACACTCGAATGGAAATGTCACATAACATTCTCTTTACGTATATATATATATTTATTTCAAGGAAAAGAATTTTCCAAAATGAATCCTTCATATAGTGTTGTTATTCCATTGAAAAAAATCAACATTGAGAAAATATGAAAAAACATTCTTAATCACATATCTAAAAAAGTTTCAACACATTTCCCATTAGTTAATGCCATATTAATACGGAACTTTTCATCTAGATAACACTTTATAATTTAATAAAATATGGTTACCCATTCAACTATATATTTATCTAAAAAAACAACAAATTTATCCACAAACCAATTTCCCTTTCACATGCATCATGTACATATTAAAACGTTATGAATTAGATAAAATTTTCATTTGAAAATTATAACACACCATTTACTTGAAAATGACATGCACAAACCATCAATGGTATGAATAATTCTACACATAAAATATAATTTACATTTTTATGAGATCCAAATTATTTCACATAGAATATGATATTCTTTATGAAACTAGAAACACTTCATAACCTAAATCGAAAAGAAATAATGATCTCATGGTATCTTTTATGTGAACATCCAATGATTTATATCTACAAACAATACAGTGTTAACTATTTTTATGTTTTGAGAAAACAAAAATCAACTGAATATCACACATAAATAAAGCAATATGGAAAGATTCAAATTGAATAAAAAAACTCAAACTAATCAACGAATCAATTAATTATTCCAGCATAAGATTTTGGAATTACTAACAAAGAATAATGGAAACGTAGAAGGTGATGCTCGACCTAGGTGGGATGCCTGACCACCAGAGGGGATGCTTGACCTTCTCGACTAAGAGGGATTCGCGTCAGGTGAGGGAAAGCTCGACCTAGGGCGGTTAGTTTTGGGTGAGGGAGATATTGACCTAGGGGGGATGTGCGACCTTAGATGGGATGCTCTACTAGAATAGTATGAGGAGGGGGATACGTGAGAGACGATGAGCGGCGAGGGGAGAGTGGCGAGCAACGAGCTTTCAGGGGGAGTTCGAATGGGAGGAGGGGAGCGCGTGGAGAGCTGCGAGCATCGGTGAGGGGAAGTCAGGTTTAGAGCGGTGACAAAGAGAAGTCAGGATAGGAGCGACAGCAAGGAGGAGTCGGTATGGAGAGTAGAATTTTTCAATGGAGAAGTGGGGGGCGCGACATGAGGGGAAGTTGGGATGGGAGGAGGGTCACATTTTAGGTAGGTTTATTCTAATGGTTCATATGAAGCATTGGATATTGAGCCAGTTTTTTTCAATGGTTTACTAAAACCATTGGTAAAACCAACTTATATTAATTTATACCAACAGTTTCACGGAACCATTGGTATAGCCTCTTTATTCTAATGGGTTTTGCAAAACGTTGGGAAATAACTATTGTTATAGGTGGGATTTCCACCAGTGTCCCCAGGTGTTCAGTCCTTGGCCTAGCCTTCATGCATTAAGGTGAATACTTTTTCAATGCTCAACCAAAAAATTTCAATTAAATTACCCATATGTGAATATATTTCACAACTATGTCTGTTTTCTATTATCTATACAAGAATTTATTTTCCTGTAAATTACACACATTTACATTAACAATACATAGGTTGTTGATTCCACTATGGAAAAGGTAAATCTTAAATAAAAATATTATGATAATGGTATAACAATATAGTCTTATAAAACCGATAATTTTCATGAGTAAAATATAAAATTTTCTTTCATGGTAATTCATGAAACACAAAAAATAAAATATATAGGGATTTTAACATAATTCTTATTGAATGAAAATTGATATTGAAAACCCCACTTATGGATTAGGTAGAAGATAAATAATAACTTATTAGAAAACATGAATTCAGAATGGACTTAATATACCAGGAATTGTGGAATTTAAAGATAACATATCTAAAATAGGTAGTACATAAACAACATAAAGGAAATTGGGTGAATTATTAAAATTATGTCTCAATGAGAGGATTTTGAGACAGAAAAACTCTTACCACTTATCCTAAATATTAAAAACATTGTTTAACCTCTTGTATTATAAGGATATATATCTTAATCTCTTTTTTTAGATTATTACTCATTTTAATTTTCATTAATACTATTTATAAAGGGTTATTATCTACCTTTTTCATCAGATTTTCCACATTAATGTTTGTAGTTTTGATAAATTGTGTTAGTTTAATAAAAGAGGGGTTTATATTCATTATTATTATGAATATAATTAAAAAAAATGTAATAAAATATATCATTAGGTATTATTTATAATAATTTATGATGTTTCAAATTCATGCCATTTGTGTTTTTAACATTATCTTTAACGATGAATTTGATAATAAGCGTGTTTGGATGTTTTTTAATGAAAATAAGTTTTTTACATAATTGATTAGTTATACATTTATATAACATATAAATAACTGACATATATCATTATTTACTCATTTATATCATTTTATACTATAAAATAATATCTCATGGTCATCCATGACCTAAATGTATAGTATCAGTCATATAGGTTGTAAAACAGTCCCAAACATCAACCTACCATGATTTTTGGATAATTAGAAGACAATTTAGTTGTAATAAAACTATAAAAAGATTATAATAATATTATATAGTGTTTATTAGTCTGAAATTTTATAATTATCAAGAATTAGTTGAATAATTAATTGATATTAAAACATTATAGTATTTTAATAAAATATTATCCTCTTAACATACTTATTTTATGTTATTGACAACCAATGATTGATTATTTGTCATATAATTAATAAGTTCATGATTTTTTTACACAATATCTTTATTAATATCTTAAAAATCATATATATCCTTTAATACCATAAATATACATGATTATGAAAAATGGTGAAGAAAAAAACAAGTTATGTCGTGGAGGTGGTAGTCCGCACAATGAATGAATAATGATTTAATTTTTCTCATTGATGGGTTATAAGAATAAATAATGTTAAAAACGTCAATATAGTTCCATTTATGTATATTAATAATATTTATATCATTATTATATTATATATAGAATTAATTTGAATAAATATAATTATGAGGAAAACAAATTTGTTGATAATACTCAAGTTGGTGTCTTGAATTTTCCTTAGAAGTATCCTTGATGGTTAAGGTATTAGGATTAATATGAGTTAAAATGAGTTTATATTCCTAGTATTTTGTTCTATATAGATTAAAATTATATATTTTTTATGATCAACTCTAAATATAAGTGAGCATTAGAGTGTTGTTGATGTTACTCTTTTATAAGTGACGAGAATGGTAGTTTTGGGAGTAACCCTTATATTTTTTAAAATGTAAAATTAATATTTATGTTTAAAAGGAATAAAAGTTGATAAAATATGATAGAAAATTTTTTATGGGTTGAAACTCATCTATTCCTCCATTTTATGAGATTAATTGGGTGATTAATTTGTTTTTTGGTTAAATATTTTACTTTTACCTTAATCCATTATTACCTTGGTACTTAATTTCATAAAATATAATTAATTATTATGAAAAATATTAATATTGAAATAAATAAGTAATTTTATAGTTATAATATCAAATGTGTAAACTATTTTTTTCAAATAAAAATTCTATAGTTGTGAAATGTTATTTTTAAAATAAATATGCTTAATTATGTAATTTTCTTCTGTATTTAAATTCAATTACAATGAAAAATTATATGGAATAATATATTTAGTTAAATAAATATATATATAATATAATTAATAAAGGATAATATGAATTTAGGTAAATTAGAAAACAAAATTTCCCCCCATAATACTTGATTGAACAGAAAGGAAAATAACTGTTATTATATTATTATAACATATTAATGAGTTCTAATAATGTTGTATATAGGTTTTCTATGTTCAATGAATATTTCAAAATGTATAATTTTATTCCATAATTCATAATTGAATACATAAGGGTATTCAAAACATTAGGGTCATAATTTTATAATGGTAAATCAATAAACATTTCAATTTTAATGAAAACCATAATTTTTGACTAAAAATGAAATTTTTATAAAAAAAATAAAAATTTATACTAAAATATTTTAAATATGATGAATTCAAAAATGAAATTTGTTCAGTCAATTTAAATTTTTAATATTTAAATTTTAAAAAAAATATTGAATAATGTCTCTTTAAAGGGTAAATTTGTGAAATAGTTCTTGATATTGTATTTAACTAATATATCAGAGTCTCAAGAGTTACACACAAAATATCATTGAAATTTTGAGGAGGATACATATTAATAATTTCTTATGTATTACTAGGATCAAATTAATTATTTCAATTGTATACTATAATTCTATATAATTATTCTAATGTTACTCTAAAATCACATTTCAAAGGGATTATCTATAATATGTGTTGTAGTAGTTAATTGAAAACTGTTTAATTATCGTTAAATTTATAACAAAACTATCGGTACCTAACCACCAGATCAACTATATATCATTATAATTTCTTCCCTTGTAAGGACATAAATATATGTACATGGATCATTGTTACGTGGCACAATCATTTTTATGACAAAGGGAACAACTCATTAATTATATACGACTTTGGGTTCGCTAAAGGTAGTTACCACCTCATCCTTAGTAATAATTAAAATATAGTTATAGTATAAATACCCATCAATCAATGATATAACATGTTAAATATCCATCATATCAATCAAAATATTCATGACTCCCATAGGGGTACAATCATTTGTATAGTGATAGTAAAGTTCCTCGAAGTCGATGATGGATAAATTTTTTCATTATTCTTATTGATAGGGGAAATGTTGTCCATAAATCATTATTATTGAACTACTAGGATGAAGTTATATTTTATGTGAATTAAAACATCATCATCTACCATGGTTTCTTTGGTTGTATGAATTATTCAATGTTCTTAATTACAGTGACAATGGTATTATGTAAAATATAATTTATTGGAAGAGATGCCAGGATCAACATCTAAAATTTTAGTATTGTTCCAGTAGATTACATCTCAATGTAGTTTAAGGAAGAAAAAAATGTATCTCATTTTCATGTAGGATAATAGAAAAACTAGTAAAAATAAGCCATGAATCACCAGCTACACCTTGATTAACTTTTTTAATCTCATAAATGATAGTAGAGAAATCTTACCAAAATACTAAAGAGTTATCTATGGATATTATTCTTCTTGTTTAACCAACTCAATATCATACCAAGTTAAAAAGGTTTATTTTATGAAAAAAATACCGATGAAGTGGTGTCGTTATTATCTTAATTATATGGATGTAATTCTATTGAATAGCTAGGTTCGTATGATATAGATAATATAATAAGAATAGTGTTGAATGTTTCTGAACCATAGGATTGTATTCATCATCATGTATTCATATCTAGTAGGTAAAATAATCAAGGTTCAGTTAATTGAGAAAGATGGTTAGTCAGACTAGCACATTGGTAAATATAATTTTGAATAAAATTTATATGCCTAGATTATATATTATTATTTATCTTTTATGTTAATGATTTATCATTTGGGACATTCACTTGACCGTTAAATGAATAGAATGAAATTTAATTATTTGATTTATCATCCAATTGAACTCTCATAACTGGATGACATTGCATAACAAGATTTGTTTCCTATATTATATTAATAGTTGAAAAATTATATTCATTGATTTGACTCTATATAGTTATGTTAAATATTTCTAGACCCTTTGAATTAGTAATCATAATGAAATTATCTATCACAATCTACTTATCCTCTCACTTTTAGGGCCCCATGTCAATATACTGTGACTCAAAGGACTCCATGGGAGAATTATCCCCATTCAACACCCTGAATTATTTCTTGAAAGATAAGATGATGAATTGATGTTATGATGAGGTAAATAACATATGATTATAGTTACATAACATTCCAATAATGATGTTTAATTTTTTTGGTGATACATAATAAATTTACATTCAAAAATTGAGTTATCCAAACAATGAATTGAGTTTTATACTCTCAAGTGTCTTACGATAACAGTTATCGTACACATATATTTTTAGGTTTCATATAGTCATTACAAGTAAAATTTGACAAAAAAATTAGAGGTTATGTAATTGAATTGTTTTTATCGATGAATATTTACCAATTAGAGTATGATGGATGTCAATATCTTCTATCTTATGTGATATTTACAAGAGTCTAATATTCCCATGTGTGGTAGCTCCTTATTCATATCCATTAATGGATATAAGCTTATAGTATTTAGTGGATCCAACAATTCCATGATACACTCCATCTGAAATTACTTAATCCTATAACTCATGAAATCTTAAAAGGGTCAAAAAAAAGTTTCACCATGATCTTGTTTGAGAGGTGCAGTTTTTTTAAAATTGAGATATTTGTTAAGAAATTGCCCAATTTTTTTTGTTGTCATATTTATGGAATATGGGCCTAAACTCTCTATCATTTTGTTATTCCCTATACTAATATTTATAATCTAAGGATTATTTTATTGGTGACTGATTCTCTTCTTTGGAATGTAAGGAATTTTTTAATTTGAGTGGTGGGTTGATATTTTCTCCAAAAATATTGAATTGATGAGAATATATTACACTTAATAGATATTAGATGAATATGATTAGAAATTAACTGGTCCTAAAATATGGTAGACTTTATGGGTTTTCCTTTTGTGCACCCTAATGTTCCCATCTGTAGAATTGAGGTACATGCACATGTTTGGTTGAAATTATTCTCAATTTTCAAAATCTATAATGGTGTTGTCATCCTCATGATATATTTTATATTCCTAGATTACAGTTACATATTTTGATTCATATATCTCATAATTATTTGAGAATTGGAATATCATGTGAATTATGTTGTGAAACTCAAATTTTGAATCCTCGTCTAATGATGATTTCTTTTAGAGGAATGGTCTCATACACACAATGATAGTGGAATGAAATTCATGAGAATTTAGAATTTCTTCTGACCTAGAAAGTATTATTACCCATATTCCATGTGATTTTTGAATCATTTATAGAAACTATTATATGTTAGTAAAGATATATAAATTGAATTAGGCATCATTGAGGGAATTGGGATTGTAAATAGATGATTTTTTGTGCCCTATAAATAGTTAATGTCTTATTGTAAGATATTCTGGTTATCCATTAACCAAAAATATGCATTACTATATTTATAACTTTTTTCTATTCTTATTTATCCTCAGGTGGGATGGTAGATATATAATTCAACTATGTTATAGAGTTAATTAATTTCAATTTTCCAGATTCAATCTTATTTCAAATGATATATTTCATGATGAATCAATATTAGATGATTTTAACTAGCTTTTAACGGTAATGAAAATAAATACTATAGTATTTGAGAAAAATTTTGGTGTCTTTCCTAAGTTTTATAAATTTTTGTAGGATATTTTATAAATTATTATTGATGTATCAAAATAAAATCAGATTGAAAAGAATATGGATTATTATTCCAGTCTTTGAAGTTCATCTAATTTTGGTACATTCTCCCCTACTCAAGTGGTATTTTATTATTCCATTTTGGTTTCGGAGGAGGAAAGACATTATATTGAGTAGACCTAGGGATGGAGTTCACACTAAAATTTATTTCATCAGAATTTCTATTGTTTTTTAGCATCACACATTCCATGTCTCAATTGTGTTGGATGAGAATCAGATTTGAAATGTTGAAAATCATCCATCGACAAATGTGTATATTCGACCATCTCGCAAAATTTACCTTGATACTTCAATATAATAAGAATTTTTTTAACATATATTACATATCTTCTATTAATCTCTCCACTAGATACTGCGACATAGTTTTTGTGTTATAGGAGTAGTTCAACCTTTTCTGTCTAGTTACAAAATCCAAGAACCTCTAATTTATAAACTAATTTAAAATTTAAAGGTTTAGTATTTTAATATATCCTAGTGTCATGCAAAATTAGTATATAAAATTTTTATATAGGTTATCCTAATCTAAAACAGACCCAAAAGTTATGTTATATAATAGATGAATCATGGATACTTTGGAAGAAAAATGAATAGACTATGAAATGTACCCTCTTCTTTTTTTAGTGTTTCAATCATTAAGCCAAATTTGTACAAAAATGGTTTCAATTTTTTTCTTGGGACTCGTGATTCATTAAAGGTTATGAAGTTAATGTTTTCTTAGTTGGGTTGGGGAGAAGTTGTGTCCATCGACTCAATATATATAATTATCTAGAGGGATTGGTTCATGAATCTCCTCTATATATTATATTCAACCATCATGCAAAGGAATTGAGAAATGATATTTAAGTGGAGTTTGTTCTTAGTTTAAGGCATGAGAGGGGGAAGTAGTCAATGACTAATATGAAAAACTTATCTTTGCCAAAAATTGGAATATGAATTCATTTTTCATAGGGAATTTCTCAAGAAATAATTTTTTACGCATCCAAATTATGGATAAATATTGGTAATTCTTGGTCACTATGATTATATAAACTAGTTTCCTAGAACCATATATATTTGTGTTCATAGATTTGGCCCTTATAGGTTGAAACGATCTAGAATTTTATAGGTGATTCTCCATGAGAGAAATATTTACCTCTATTTGAGAGATATACATAGTAGGTATATTACCCATGTGTAATTAACCATTTATTTAAATTAATTTTTATATATCAACTTATGATTTTTTCAATTTATATATGAAAAAGTGAGTTTCATTCTATTAGGGTGGCAGGTGGGATATCAGAAAAAAATTTCCCTTTCTCATGGATGAGGCCCACTATGATAGGTCATACCAAGTTATTTATTAGACACCTAAATGATGTTCCATCATATGGTATCAAGTTTTCACACATTGTTTATAGATTTTAGTGGGGAATAAAATTTGAATATATTTATTCTAGCCATGATGTTTTGTATTAATATTATAGTTCATATTATCTTTAGGGTTAATGAATATGAAATTTACTGAAGTGAAGTGCATAGTAGGAGTCATATAATCATTTTCTATATAGTAGTGAGGGGTTACATCACACTATAAATATCTACAATGATAAAAAAGTGTATTCCTTATTGGTATTTCCATTTTCAATGGACCATTTTGACTAATAACCCCATTGAAACATCATATTCTCTTCATTATGTTCCCTAAAATATAATTTTTAAAGGGTGATCCTAAGGGGATCGTAATTAGTTCCCACTTACCATGTTCCCAATTATTAAGGAAGATAATGTAGTGGGAATATGTCGCAGATGCTATCCTATGACATTGATCTGATTATTGAGAAGATCAACATCAGTTGTATAGTAGAGGTCAATAACACATATATCCCAATGAGATGGTATTGGATCCACTCTACCACCACAGTGTCCTTTGTTACTAAAAATGATTATTTCTATAGTGGTGGGAGTGGTAAAAATTCCCCCAACCTTTTGGCATGGTGTTGAGAATGTAAAAAAACTAATAATGTTTTAGATGTGTCATTTTATGCACTTCATGATCTCACTCAAGAATGATCCCAATATAATACATCCATGTTTGTATGATTCATGACACAAAGTGTTTCATTAAATTCATATGCTTAATTTTATGGGGAGGAATATTTTAACATCTTAGAATATTTATGCAATATCTTATCAATGGCCTACTCCCAATGAGTATGGAATTTATATGTTCTATCGACGGTATGATTTTATTGGAAAACCGTACTATAATATAAAAACCTAATCCCATATACTTGAATTTAGTTGATGATATTTCATTTTTCCGTTCTTGGTGGACAATTATATCAATTGATAAGAGTAATATATAGGGATGTAAAAACTCCACAACCTCTAATGCACATGTTAGGTTGGGAATAAGTGATTATCTAGGGGATCAACGTGTTAACATGTTCGTAATTATATTGGTGGAAATGATGTATCTTCACCAATTTTGGATTTTGGTCCACTGTGAAGTAATTAAAATATCCTTGTTAAAAAAAATTCCCTTACACTTATGTCCTTTTCATACTCTATGTATGATTTAAGTTTTTCATTGAGCTGATTCTGAGTCAACCAAAAATTCAAAAATAGATAGGGTATACAATCTTAAGTTAATGAATCTAGAATTTTATATTGATGAGTTTCCATGGGATATAATATAACATCTATATTGTCATAAGCTATCTAATTTGATAAAATAGTGGGGTTTTCTCCATTCTCAGTGAGGGATTCATTAACATGGTCAAACTATAAAGTTTTTGTTATAGATGATTTATTGATTAGAGTGTGTTATTTATGGAATTACTCAGTTTTATAAAATTGTAACTGATCTAGTGATTCATATATGATGATAACTATAAAAAATAAACAATTTATAAAAGTAAAATGATGAATATTAACAGTGAAGAATGTGGTTGGACATAAATTTTTTGAATGTATCTCAACATGAGGGAATCCAGGGAATATTCCCAATATAGGGAGAAACTTCATATCTAGAAGATACATCCTCGATGTTATGATATTATAAATAAGAACTATATATTATAGATCTATATTTATTGTTTTTTTCAATAGGGAGGATTTCAACTCTTACAAAATTTTATTCGACTGGTATGTGAAGAAAACTCTTTCCTGTGAATCATACAACTATGGGGTGGACCTTTGTAACCAAAAAAATGGTAGAATACCACCAATTTTGGTATTTATGTTTCTTTGGGGATTAACTCAAAGGATATTACCCTAGAAAAGAACTATAATGTTTTTAATTAGAGTGTAATAGGGAGGACCTCTACTGTTATAGTTTATTTTCTCAGTTGAAGGGATTCAATCAAATTTATAGGATGATATAAATAGATTTTATATTGACTAAATAATATAAATATTTATCATATTATTAGTGTAATACTCCTCTTAGGTTATATAATTAACATGATTGGAATATTGGGATCATTTTGGTTTGATGACCATGTTTGAAAGATCAATCATTTTTGGATTTGTGCAGAACATTGAAAAAACATCAGACATAGGAAACCTCATAGGATACCCCCTACATGACAATGTAATATTCCAATGATTTAATTGGATTGATGTATGATTATATTAGAAATATTCATAATAATTTTATAGAATAAGAATCTAAAAACACATATGGTCTTCAGTCACCATAAGAATATTCAAACATGCTTCATAGTTGAGGATAAGAATATTGGTCTTTTCCTAAATGGGTGCTCCCACGATATGTTAATGGGATTTATACATGGTGTAATGGATATTATCAAGAACATATTTTCTCTATGGTATATGACGAAAATATAATGTTTTAATGGTATTTATAAGAGCTTGTCCCTGACTGGTTTCTCGAATATTCCCTTAAAATACAAGAGCGGAGGTAGGGGCATTAGGCAACACCCAAAAAACTAATGGGATTTTTTGATCCAATATAATAGATATTGGAATATATTTATACCATGGGTATTTATTATTCATCAATATATTTTGATTATCCCCTTGAATAGGAGAAATAAAGAAGTATTTCAACTAAATAATAGATGAGATGTACTAACTTGATCCCTCACTGTCATCCAGAATAAGAATATAGAAATTCCATATTCTGGACACTAAATTATGTTTATGTGTGTCTTAAATCATTATAATGATACAATTTAATTGTTCAATGTTTTTATAATTCATATAATCCAACTCATTAATTTTTATAGTGATATATTGATGGAATATTTAATAGTGAACTAGAATATTGGGATATTCACCTGTAGTCTACCTCTATTGATGAGAACTTATCATGGATACCTTAATCATGATGATATGGATTCGTATCTTACTAGTGTAAACCATATTATTTTATAAAGTTTTTGGGTCCATTTTGTATTAGTGGTTGTAATATATTGTAGAATTTTGTCTCCATGGTGGATTATAAAGAGTAGGTGAGGTTCTAATGAACTCCTCCACCTCTATAATGTATTAGAGATGATAATTTTAATGACTTATGGAGGGGATCTGGAATTTGTTTGATATGCATACGAACACCACCAATTTAACTAAGATCCTCTATTAATGATATGGTTTAAAAGGATTCAGAACCTATGAGGATTTCCTAGGATTCCTCCAAGGTTGAGATAGGTTTGTCGAGTTAATAATACTACACAAATTATTTAAAAACCTATTATAGAAGGTGATGGGTTGGAAACAGTAAAATCATTGTTTTTAGTGACAAACACATCATCTTGGATGAGGTATAAGTTAATAGCATTAGTTGATGATAAATAGTATCATGAGGAATATTTTTGGGGATATTGGTATATACCAAAATCTTAATTGGAGGCTGTTTTGGGCCATAAGATTCGATTTAGATTAAACTAAGATCCAAAAGGATATCTATAGTCTAGTGTGAATCAAAAACACCAAATACAAATCTTTTATATTCACCATAAAATGTAATATAATGGTCAATTGATCACCCTCATGAATAAAGGTGTCACTTCAAAATCATAAATCTATTTTTGATGTTAAATGTGTTTGTGTTTATTTTAACCCATCATGGGTCTAATTTAATTTCAAGGAAACCATGGGGTCTCTACCAATGATTCTTTATTTTGAGCATTGTTTAAGTTAATGGATGTTTGGGTTCATCTCACCTATTTTGGTGGGAATTATTGCCTACATCGAGGCCATATTAATGATTTAAGACTCAATTTTGAGTGCATCCTAAGTCTAAATGTTGAACTAGATTAATCCATCCAAATGATCATTTTTAAAAATGCATCATTGTGATCATATTTAAATATAATATTTTCTCTATATTTCGTTAATTTTGTTATTATACAATGATTTAAAGCCATACGAATCTAAATTAGGATGTTTATTTTCATCTAGGAAGGTGGTAAGTTTGTTAAATTTTTTTGGTCCCTCAATACGGGTTCTATACTTATCACTCTGAATGAAATTAGAAACAAATTAGTTATGAACCACTTAATTATACTAGTTGTAAATTATATGGTCACGTGATAATGAAAAATTGCGGTCCATTTTATTATCATGAATCCTTGACCATGTTAAGTTAATTTTAAGATAGTGTATTTAGGATCCAGTTGGTTTTGGGATTTTAACTATCCATGTTATCCTATGTATCATGTCGAATAGAAATCAACACCAATTTATTTTGAGTTTTAATGTTTAAGATCTTGTGATGGTACTAGTCCAAAAAGTTTAATGGGGTATAGTATGGGAATATGTTATATAGTTTAAATCCACGAATCCATCACTACTTTGTGAAGGGTGTTAAGAAATGGTTGGTGTGAGATATGTGAATGATTATTTAATTCTATTCGATATTTTTTTTATCAAATCAGAATGGTACAGATGGGAGATAAGGAATATGGACCATTGAGATAACATCATAGGGGGATACAACTCGATGAGGATTTTTAGTGCCTTACGTGTGGGTTGAGCATAAGATCCCCTTTCCACTTTATATTTTTTAGTAATAATACTAATGAATGACTATTGGAATAATAGGTAATATAGCCCAATGTGGATGGTGTTGGGGCTTACACATTTTTGGATCCAAAATACTACTAATGGATCTTAATGAAAGTTATTGGGATTACACATTTGAATCTAAGAGGTGTGTATTTTGACACATGTTTTATCATTGTCAAATCTAATAAGGATGAATGGTCAAATGCATAATTTTCCCCAATTGATAAGGATTTGGGGCTTACATTAAGTAGGAGGCATGAGTCCAATGATGGATATAAAAGTATAACTGTATGGTTTACACATATCATCCATTGAGGTGAATACATCCAAATATTTTATATTAGTAATAAGATAAGAAGCATGAATGGACACATTAGGATTATGGACCCAATGAGAAAAAAATTGGGTATTAAATATATTAGGGGATTCAGGTTTACAGGAAAGTTGGAAGGATACACATGGGGATTACACATATGATCTTTGAATAATCTTGAACATGTAAGTGAGTATACTGGCAGCACTTTTTCAAGGATTACACCATATAGGATGCCCATGGTAAATTATAGGGTATTTGACTATACTATTGAGATTATCCAGCTATATGGGCTACCAACATTCTTTTTATGGGTCAACAAAGTTGGGTAGTATAAGACACCTAAAGACTCACCAATATTATCATGATTGATACCTCATTATCAAGGGAATATATAACCATGATTATATTGAGGGTCCTATATATTAAGGATTATTTTTTGGTATATATACATCATTAAAGAAATAAATGATAAAAGGTCTTGAATTTGGAATTATTTTCCCTAAATGTGAAATTATTTTAGCGGAATCAATGGTAAAATATTATATTAATGTTTTTAACTCGGTGAAAATAATTCAAGAAGGTCATTCAGATTTATTTGACATAGATTGATGACTTGGGTGAAAGAAGGGAGATGAAACATGTCTAATTACACATAATTGGGTCACTATTCATGGTGACCATCCTATGGTTTGATTCTTTATGGTCATGAACCATTATTATGTGTCCAAAATTTTCTTTAGGGACATTAACGTCCACATAAAATTGGTCTGATATAAGAGTGAATATATATTTCTATATTTTTAAAGGCTTCCATTTAGGAATGGTATTTTATTTCATTGCATTGTGAATGTTGTTCATGGGAAATGCTATATGAAGGAACCCTACAAAGTGGAATTATGATAAAACCTTAGGGAGGGGCCTCTTGAAGGGACCTCCAGATAGGGGCTACAAAAAGAATCTCATATAGGGGGCCTCATGAAGAAATCATGTGGTATATTTTTAGACACATCATTTTTAGTATGAACTTCATAACGTTATTATTTTATTTATCTAGAGGCTCACATGGAGAAAGAACCTTTCCTTCACTATGTTTTTTTTCTTGATGTGAATAAATGACTTTTAGGAAAAGGGTTACCATAAGTGTCTTCCTAGAATGGCATGTTGGATATTTTTTTATACCAACTCATTAACGATCTCCCCGGAGTATGTGCTATAGAAACACCAATATTACTGGATACTAGTATATGACCAAGAAGTTGTAGCATCATCATTGTGAAAATGATGTCTTTTAATGAAGTGGTCACAAAATTGAAATGGAACCATGTAATGTGGATGTAAATGAAATCATGTCTTAATGGATCTAGTGATAATGGAAGGAATTAATGAGATATTGAATGAACCTTGAAAGTGAAAAAGTTTTATGAATGTGTAATAGAACCATGTATGACATATGTTACAATCCCCCATCTCTATAAATGAACAATAGTCATAAAATTTATATAAAACCGTGAAATACACCCCTACTAATCTACTATTTATGATGCGATTTCATTTTATATATATTCCTCATTTGGGGTTTCAACAACCAATCATTAATTAATTTGTTTTTCAAAATATTAATGGCTTATAAACACTGTCTATATGATACAAACTGAGTGTAATATAGAATGATAGTTTTACATGTGAAATAAATAGAACTATTTTATTCTAATAGATGAGGACATTTTTGTGGTACGAAATATCCACCACGTGTATCTATTATATTAATCTTCCAAAAAAGTAAAAAAAATACATCCCCATAATATTTCCACTAGTATGAATAACTCTATTAGTTATTAAATTTATTTTATTATGAGATTCAATCCTTTGGTATAAATTATTATCAAGCATCTATGACAAACACATTCACATTTATGATGTAAACATAAAAACACTATATGACACATTAATATAATAGAGAGAATGTGTAAACTTCATTATCAAGCCCAAGATAACAATAAAAATCTAATTAACCTTCAATATAAAAAATTATAATTGAAAAATATATAAAAATGTATTCCCACAATCATAAATAAATTCCAAGTGATTACATTAACCCCGATAAATAATCATGTGAACCATTCACATATTGACAAATATAGAATTAATATACCTAAAAATTTACACCACATACCTTGATTCTATAACTAATGCCTCAAATATTGATATATATATATAATATAGAGATAATAACCTAATAGGTTACTATAAAACATAAATATAAATTTCCTATGAAATAAATTCTCAATACAAAATCATATATATAGAGGATTTTTTTATACACGCATTATGACCAATATTTTGGTTCCTATCTATGAATAATGTAGTATCATAAAAAATGATACTCTTGGTCACTAATATGTTCCTTTACAACCGTATTCTTTTACCATTGAGTGTGTTGATAATTAATATAATCATTATTCACTATTCATGTTATTATGTCTAAAATATAATATTAATATGTATGATTATATATTCCAAAGATGTATTTCCTTAAGGGAATACAATCTATATTTATTTTAACTGAAATGTTTCCCCACCCGATTAACCATATTTAGAATATAAGATATATTAATTTAATTATCATGGTTTGATATAATTTAATTCATAAACACAACATTGAAATCAGATAAAGGAAAAAATATTATAGATTTTAATATATGTGCAGATCTTAAGAAACTCTCTTTGAAAATAATTTCATAAATTATTTTGTGAAACAACTACGTTATATATTTAGAATTACTTGTGTTATATTTAAATTCATGAGTTTAAAATATTTTCAAACCATATATAATAATTAAGTAATACTTCATTTTTAGATAACAGAAATTAGAATGAAATGTATAAAAATTAAATTATCATGGAATTACCTCCTTTTTCCACCATAGAATTTTAATGTTTTATAGACACACATTATGGAAGTTTAAATATACTAGAAACTAATATAATCATATTATATATCACATAAAACTAAAAAATAGTTTTCCATTCTTATCAAACATTGAAACGATAAATCATTCTCTACGGTCTATCACGAAACAACCATATTGATATATTTTTTATTTTAATGCCCCTAATATATAATGAAATATATATTATGAAGTTGAAATTTTATGTATAAAATTGAATCATTAAAATTTAATTTAAAATTTAGTTCCCACAAAAATTTTAAAAAATAAATCACATATTTTCAAAATACCTTTCCTCTATTCTAAAATACGTATTTTTTTTTAAAAAAAAACTCCATTAATTGCACAATATATAATTAAAATATTAGTTTTTTCAAACCAATAAATACCAGATACACTTTTTAAAAGAATAAAGACACCACAAAAAAACATAAAATGAAGATCATGTCATTGAAAATTCATTTATTATGTATCCTAAATATAGATGCTCAACTAGGGTTTTACTTTTATCCAATGTATTTTAATAAACAAATATATTATATCAATCGATCAATGGATTCATCAAACCTATATAAAACAAACCATATATTAATATTAAATTGTATTAATTGATGGTAAATGATATATAACATTAATATTTCACATAAATTCTTCGGATAAAATTGTGCACCTCATGGTGACAATGTCGGGCGAATGAAGACTCTATATATCAAAAAATTAATTAAAACAATCCATATGTAGAACCTGAAAGATTTTTTTAGTTTTTATATATAATTATTTAAATAATAATCTATCAAAAATTAATAATATACTATATATATTACAATATATTTTAATTAAACATTATATTTTAACCTAGTTTATTCAAGTGGAGCCTATCAGTTAACTCAAGGAGTTTATCGAGGAAGAACTGAAATTGGTATGCTGGATGAAAATAAGTCACACTAGTTGGTTATATCATTTATTAATATTAGATTCTTTGGGATAATTTTGGATGATCATTGAAGTAAGGAAATCACATTGAATCATATATCATCACTTTTCAATATTTTATTGATTTCTATCAATTTGTGATGTGATACAAATTATTTTGTGATGAGATAATATCATCTTTAAATAGAAACAATGTAATGTTGTATAGATAAAAATTGTGAAAATATTATTATCATGGACTAAATATAAAATTGTAGTGGGATGACACAACAAAGTTGATGCTTTTTCAACATATCAGTCAAGCCTAAATATTTTGATATTATGTAGGGATTTTTGAAGAATTAAAACACGTGTACTAGGATGGATATTTCCTAATGAATGACACACCGTAATCTGATGAAATATTGAGATGTATTTGAATAAAATTAATAAATAATGTCAAAACATGATCAAATGATTTGTTAAGGGGGATATTTTGACGAATATTGTTTGGGGATGTTTGTTATGTGTTAGATGATATGACACAATTGATGACTATAGTTTTTTTTGTGTATTTAGAATTAAATAATAAATGTTTATTTTACATTAAATTTTTTCTAGAAAATATATAAGACATCATGAAATTTATTTTTTGGGAGAAATAAAGATATTGATCTTTTTTAAAGAAAATATTTTAATAAAAGAACATTATTTAATAAAGGTAAATTTTGTTTTGTACGTTTTTAGGTAACAAAAAAATATAAAATTATGAGTATTTTGAAAATATAGGATAGAGTTTAATTAGATATAGTATTAATGGATTGATCCATAAATGGTTTTTTAATGGTAATTGAGATTTTTATGTTGTAAAATGGGGGTAAATTTTAATATATAATTTTTGAAATATTGGAATGTAAGGTGAGACTAATTTAGGAGTGATGATCATAGAATACTTTTTGAGATAGTGAAATAATACATTGGGATTTTTTAGAGGAATTTCAATGAGCTAATTTAAGAATTATTGATTATATGAATTTAATTAACAAATTAAATTTATAAAGAAAAAAACTTAATAGGTTGGGGGTTTTCAATATATTTTTGCATTAATTATGATGACCAACCTATTTGTAGACTTGTTTCTAAAACTATTTATTAAATAAGGGAGTTGATATATAGATGAATGAAATAAGCAATAGGTTTTATAGTGATCCTAACTAGAAACATTTTAATCATGAAAATGGTTCCTCGATTTCCTTATTAAGATTATATATTTTCATGAGAGATCCTTTGATGTATCCCTTTTGGGTAAACCGTCTCAAATCAGAATATCCAAAAAGTTTCTTTTTGAATATTTATTTTATGGTTTCTTGATTTGGTCATATAGGTTTAGATATACATAGTCATTTCAGGACATGACCATGTTAAGGTGAATGACATTTTATTATCCAATTCACCCCCTCTAAGGGTGTTTTGGTTCTTATGGTTTCACAAGTGGTTTAAAATAAGAAATGTTAATTCATTATGAACCTATCAGTAGGTGATTTTGGATATTAATAATGATGTCAATAAAAAGGATTTACTCACTTTAATGGATGAAATAATTATTTTAGGAAAAATAATATAAGATCACATCATTTATATCTTATTAATGGTGTTATTCTATTACAGTCCATATATTACATGTAATTTATACTACTAATAATTTTTTAAATAAAACAAATAATAAACCTCTCGCTAACGAGCCTGTACTCTAGTGGTACAGGCTCCTACATGGCATCCAAAAGTCCCAGGATCAAATCCGGGCAGTGTTGAATTCTTGGGGTACTGTTGTAGTCCTATAGAAGGTTACTGTATTAGCAACAGAACTATAGCAGCGGTGAAACTGTTACGACTGATGGACTGTAGCAGGCACTGTAGCGGTGGCGGTACTATAGCAGGTATTGTAGGAGCGCATGTACTGCAGCAGTACTATTCACTGAGGGGTCCTCTAGGACAAAAAATGGGCTTCCAAGCCTTGTATTCAGGCCACTTGGCTTTGGGCATTCAGGTTATGTAATGGGTCACCCTCTACCTAGTCTAAAGAGGAATTACTTTAAATAATAAATTGATGATTCAACCCCAACCTTTTAAATATATATATATATATATATATATATATGATCTAGAAAACATATAGTGCTATCAGAGGAAATTATTTTTTTATTTTAAAATTATAAAAGATAATTAATTAAGGTTTCATGTTTTGAACATTAAATTCAATTACTTAAAAATGTGTCCAAAAAATAACAATAATGGTTTTTAAAAAATATCATTGATGTTATTGGATTAAATCTTGGAGATGGAGATAAAATGACACATTATTGGATTATGTAAAATATTATAAGTATATTTATACATTTTTATAATCTAAATGTGTTAGTACTTGGAGAAACCTCGATAATTATCACTAGATAACTAGAGAAGTTGATTTATGTAAAATGAAAATTTAAGATGATTCATTCATAAAAAGAGTTTAAAATCAAATGTAAAGGATAAAATTAAATTAAACTATGTTGAAAAGGGATAAGAATATAAAATTAATGAGTTTTTATCCATCACTACTAGAATTATCTTTCACAAAAAAAGATGATTAATGATAAATCAATAATTCCATTATTTAAAATGTAGAAATTTTTTGGAAAAAATTAATATTTATCCATGTTTGACTAAAGGTGATGACGTGGAGGTAGTGTTATCAAAATATCAATAAATGAAAATTTAACCAGTTGAAAAATAAAATATATAAATAAATTTGGGAGAAATTTTCAATGAAATAATATAAATTTTAAGAATAAACAATATGTTGATATTTTATTTCAAGAATGTTAAAAGATATTTAAATTATATATGTATGATTCCATGATGGAAATAGTGAATAGTATTCAATCTAAAAATGTTTAAAAAATTAAACCTGAAGGAGTTTTTGTATTCAATATTAAATTAAAGGGTTTTATAGATAAGAATAATATAAAAGGAAAGAAAAATTGAAAAATTGTTATATATTTGAAGGATTAATGGAAGATGTTTACCCAATAAAACTAAAAATCACTTGGGAATAGAATATTATAGAAAATCTAGTACCTTAAAAATAAATATCTGAAGATGATTTACATTTTAATCTAAATTAATGAAAAATATAAAGAAATAAATAGAATTTATGTTTGTATTTAGGAACCTAGAAATAGAATTGTATACCTCAATAAAGAGATTGTCACTGACACACTCACATTTCAGGCATATTTTTTTAAAAAAATCAATATCTTTTTAAGGATTTTAAATTTAAATTCCATTGAAATATAATATCTTATTAAATTGTGGGAAATAATATAAATTCTTTTTTTTAATATAATAATGGTGATTTTTGAAGTTGAATTATATTCCTAATTCTGTTGTCGATATGATAATTGTTTTTTTTAATTATTTTAAAATATAATTTGTAGTTACCAAAATATTTGATAGCTAAGCTAGAAATCAACCTCAAAGGTTATAAATCCACTTAGATAGGCACAAGTTGGCTTGGTCGGCCATGCTAGCCTAAGGGAAGGCCTGATGGGTAGCAGAAAACTATGTGTGGAAATCAATCCCACATTGGGAATGTACGGATGACATTTGTGAGCATAGGTGGTCCAAACCCTACAGGAGCGCACTGGACCTTGTTGGTAAAACTCATGAGCTAGTGGGAGCAAAGTCGGGCTATGATGGGGTGGTCCTAGATGGAAATGAGAGTCCCCCAACACTCGATTAGCTTCATTATATCTGAGAAGTGGGGAGTTTTTATTTAATCAATCAGGAATCGGTGTCACCATTTCAATGTTAGATGACCTTCCATGTAGATACATTTTATAATAACATAAAAACCATCATATCCAACAAACTAGGTGTGACCTTCCTTAGACATTTCATTATTACCTTCTCCACGACTCTCCATCCCACTATAATGGTAAAACTCAAGATATCACCCCTATCACCACCCTTAGTGACCATGAATCACTCCCAATTTTGGATGAAACCCATGAAGACCATCTCGCATGTCATTCAGCCACTATGAAGGACAAATGAAGAAGGATTCACACTGAATTCACTTCATTATTACTACATCCTTCTCCAATATACCTATTCAATGGATGAATTCCATTAAGAGAAACACTACCGTTCCAAGATCCATGATTTTTCATGAGCTACATCCAACAAAATGGTGATATGTGAGAGACAATTAATCTGACAATGACTAATGAGCCACTATTGATCTAGTGGTGAATTATTATCCACCATTTAGTTCATGGTGACCAGGAACCACAATTGATAAAATGGTGAATCGTGATCCATCATTGATATGATGGTGACTCATGAGACACCATTGATTTGACAGTGACTCGTGATCCACCATTGAGAAGTTTCCACTAATGGAAGTTAGCCTTTACTGCCTATAATCACGAGAAAACCACTATGAAATATGAGAGAGGATCTTGGATCGAGATCACCTCCCACCACTGGATATCTCAATCTGCTACCCCCACCAATGGATAGATGTGGTTTTATAAAAGGTACAATTGTTCACCATACTCCACTATCATCGTCAATAACCATTACACATGAAAATCAGGCACAAGGTGTCTTCCCCATTGGATCAATCCATTTATCACTATAATGATTTAAGGATTCTACACTTCCACTATAGCTATGAAAAAAATTGAAACACCAGATCATTGAGTGTATCGGTGAACATTGTGGGCCTCATAAGCGATCATCAAATTTAAAAGAATATAGGCTAGCAGGGAAGAAGGTATGGAGATATTTGATGAATTTCATAGGGGTTCTCACATTCCTATAAAAAAGGATATTCTTCCAAGTTAGGGAGAGTCAGTTATCTTCACTAAGGACGGATGCCACTTCTCACCCAGTTGCTGCTTTGTTATTTTATTTTATAATTTTTATGATTAAGTTTAGTCTTTCTTTTTGTAATTTTTAATTTAGTTTCTTTTATATTACAATTAACTCATTCATATTGATTTCTCAAACCGTATTCCACTCCACTATTTGTCTCATTCTCTTTATATTCTCGTTTTCCTACTACTTTCCCTTTTTCATAATTATGTTCTTCTTATTATTCTTCTATTATATTCAACTATTGTTATTTTTATTTTAACATTATTTTATTTTATTGTATTATTCGCTATCTTTATCTCTTCTTATATTCTATTATTTTTATTATTTATTTTTTTCTCCCACAGTGAACTATTACCCTAAAAAATGGGTGCGTAGGTCAAGGCTTACCCTGAGGGAGGTAAGTGTCATTTTACATTAATTTTACACATAAATTCATATGTTTTATTTATGTTTTTGGTGATAAAGAGTGAAGTGCACTAGTGTGATGATTTCCCGCTATATAACAAGACACAAACTCATTTATATAATTTTATTAAATCTTTTCCCTATTGTATACGATATAAGTGCTCTACATATGTTGGATTTGACCCATTCTATGGATTAAACAGAATATGAGGAGCCAGATCATAGAAGGTGTCACACTCTCGATTGAGTTGTATTATAAACATTTATTACAAAAGGATGTATAATTAATATTTCTAAAATAATTTAATAATTTTCCCCACTAAATCATATAATAGTAATTCATGTATGATATTGAAGATTTTAATTATAAAAATAATTTTAGACACGAACTAAGAGAATGGTAGAACCCATAAAACATACCATAAATGACTAGTTGTTTCATTTCAAATCATATAATTTCATTGAATATTTGTATATATTTCAGTATTTCATTTTTCTACTCTATTATTATTATATTAATGGAATAAAAAGTGATAAAAAAGAATTAGTTTCAGTTAATTTAATTAAGTAGGTGAACAACTGAGAATGATCCTCAAAGTGAGATGACCCCGGTTAGCCTCTTTATTACATTTGTAAGATAAAATTTATTTTTACACAATATATGATAGTTGTGAATTAGTATTTATTAAAAAGAAATAATGAAGATGAACTAAAATATAAGGGAGATAATAATAAATTTCTACTTGTGAATTTTTCAGATTAAAAAGACAAAGAATATCATTAAATAATAAAGGGGGTTTTGAGATATGCTTGAATGATCATTTGTCTAATAACATAGAATGTTTTGGATGGTATTTTAAAAAGAACCATCTGATATCATGGTAGAATGATGAAATGATAAATTTAAGAAAAATAACTGAGATAACCAAAAACTGTTGAGTGTTTTTTAAATTTTGAAAATTTATTTAGAATTAGTGATCATTTGAAGAAAAGTTGAAAAACATTTCCTCTTATAAAGTGCTAATTTTTTCATAGTGGGGTATCCTAAATAATTATTGTGAAAACATAAGTATTTTTATATGGTGAGGCACCTAGAATCCAATGGAGGAGGATGAGAAAAAATTATATATATCAAAGGGCGGATGTTTGTATGGATACCATTAAAATTGCTTCATATTTAGTCTTAAATTTTGTTTTTTTGGAGAAAAAGTAATATAAGTAGACCACCTAAAATATAATGGATATCAGAAAGGATATTAACACAATAAATTAATATTGTAAATAAATTTCAATAATTTAGAATAATATGTGTATTCTTATCATGCCCATACATAAAATAACTAGGGTATAACCATTCATGTTACAAATCATCTCAAACAGTCATCAAATGAATGGAAGAATAAAGAAATTTTTATCTTAATAGAAATAAAAGATTACACAATGATTAATCGAATTATAGAGATTCATAATAGTGTTTTTCAAACCATTTGCACTAAATTATTATCATATTACATAATTTTAAATTTATGTTGATGGAACTGTATAATTTTTAAAAAATGGAGTTTTATAAATTATGGAACACATTAAAACATATCTTATGGAGGTGAATTAAGGAATAATGGTGTTTTATCTATGGACGGGAATTAGCATAAACTATTGTGATTATTACAGTATGATTACTTGGGAATAACGGTTACATTTATTTTAATGTACTACCTAATTAAATGAAAATATATAAAACCAATTATGGTATAATGAAGGAAAAATAATAATCATTAACATGTGGAAAATAATGAATATTAATTTATATCTAAGTTGTTTATGATAAAAACTCATTGAATCAAATAATTTTAGTTACTCATGAATAAGTAACAAAAAATATATCAATGAGTAATGTATTCATGGAATTATATTATGGAAATAGATAAGGATAAGTAGTGTGATACTTTAGTCACTAAAAATATAGTGTAAAATAATTATATGAAAAATAATAAGGGGTAATGACCAATACGTGAAAGAGTTCATGATGAAATTTGTCGACATTTGTATCTTACAGGAACATTGGGAGATATTTTTTATCTTAATTATTGAAAATTAGTATTTTATGTGTTGAATTATCTAGATTCATGATATAAGAAAAGTGATATAATATATAAAATATTAACATGGATGAGTTAGTAATGAAATAAAAAGGATTATCATATTTATTTGATCGAATTATGGTATAGTTTTCACTTCTATTTATGTGTATATTAATTTATACAAACATTATACCAATCTTATGGTTTCATCGGTAAGAAAACCATTATAAAATAGGGTTTTTGAGAGGATAAATTAAATGAAAAATAATATAAAGAAGTCACTGGTACTTGATTATAGTATTTCAGAACACCATTAGAAATAAGTAGTATAAAATATTTTTCCACTAATTTCTTTTAATTCCTCTTTAATATAGAACACCTTAGGTGATGTAGTATATGTGGATGAAAAATTTAAAAAAAAATTCAGTGCATGTGAAAAAATGTTACATATAACACAAGAATGTGAATAAATAAATATATAGAGATGTGAATGATTGTGGAATGTTTCTTGGTTATTCAATTATGATAAAATCTTATAAATCATTTAAAAAATTACATAGAAAATTATTTTTATGTAATGTCGTCAAATTGATTAGGAAAAAATTTAAAAAAATGTATGAAAAAATAGATTTGATTGAAATATATGATGATGGGTAAGATAATGAATAAAATTATAGTGAAAATCTAACCACATCACATGAGTAAGAAATATATGTTAAATGGGAGGATACTGAAATTACAAAAGAGTTTCGAACATGAACTCAACAGTGAAAATTTATAATAATAAATTATAATTTTTTGATAAATATAAAAAACTAACTGAATAAGGATCATGGATTATATTATTATATTATGATAGTTTCTTTTATATATATTTTAAAAGTAATAAATTAAGAGTAAAGGGTTAAGTAGAAGAAATAAGATTTTGATTAAAAAATAAAAAATAAATACTAGGAGTTTTTGAAAATGATAGATAATTAAAATTTCACTGATAAAGATTAAGCATTCGAAAATTAATATAATGAATATGGAAATGTGATATCATACAAATCTAGGTTGGTATGAATATTGTTTGAAAAAACTAATTAAAAAATTAGGTAACATAATTTTTAAATCATGGATAAACATGAGTTTATTTAACAATTCATATATAATTATATTTTACGTAAATTCAAGATATATAAAATATATGTAATGATGGAAATATTAAATGTAATTCATAATGAAATATTTTATATTATAAATTTGGTTTGTTTTAAATTTTTTGATTATGATGGAATTTTTTTTTGTTTAAGAAAAGAATAATATAAATTGAGTCAAGAACCATGGGCTTGATATGATCCATTTGATTATTCATCGGTGAGGATGGAATTTGTGAGAGGTGGTGCTGATCATAACTTATTTGTGAAATCATTGATGTATGAGATGTTATTTGTGCTATGATATGTTAATCATAAGAACATTTCTAGTGGGTTGATAGAATTGGTGGAAAAAATTTAAAAATTGAGGTTTTCAGAGTTTGATTAGTCAATGATAGATGATCTAAAATATATTTATGGTTTAAAATCCAATCAAAAAATTTGTTATACATTTAATTTTGATGAATAAATATCAATGGGTTTTAAAACAATCTTTTATATTCATGATTGTGAACTGATTTTAACTCCCATCACATTTGGATATAAACTCAAGAAGCATTAGGAATGAATTGTTTTAGATAATGAATTATATTTTAGATTGATTTTATGATTTAAATAATTAATATTTTAAAGGATATATAGATTTTATACTATATTCATTGATAAAATACTTGAATTTAGTCAAAAAGAAAAAACCAATTGTTGTAAAAAAGAATATATATATATATATATATCCATAGTACTCTTGATTTTGGATTGGTGTTTGATATAAGAATATATGATGGTATATTTCTATATTTTAATATATATTGGTATATAGACGCTATGGATTGAAAATAGACCCATAGAAGAGTATTCTATATTAAGAGTACATTTTCTTGGATATATTATAAATTAATAATGGAATAAATCAATTATATTAGTGTAAGTGGTGTATATTTCATTAATAAAATAATAAACTAAATTTATTTGGATAAAATAAAAACTAGAAGATCCTAGAGAATAAGTAATGATTTCTATATTTATATATTTTTCAAAATGTATTTCGATATAATGAAAAATATTATATAAAATTTATTTATAAGTACCATTTAGTTTCATTAACAATTGCTTAAATGGATGGTGGAACATATAGCAGTCAAGGTGTACCACATTGATACACATAAAATAGTTCTAGGAAAATTTACAAAACCATTACAACAATGTATGTATTAAATATTTATATTCAACCACTTCCTAAAGATACGTAGATTATTTAGATAACATATCCCCACATATCATTTTATTTACCATGGTTGGCCAATTTTGATTTGACTGTTCCATTTCTATTTATTTTCAACAGGGTAAAAAATAATAAAACTATAGGGATCATTGGTACATCTGAAAAAAAATGAATTTAAAAATATGATCACTTAATAAGTGGAATTCGAGTATAAAATAGAATAATATAGTGCATTCATATAATGGGGGGAATAAACTCTTAGGTATGTTTGGTATAATGGAAAAATGGATATTCAATACACACTGAGTAGTATCAATAAAGAATGAAGAAAATATAATTAATATAAAATTCAGTAAATATGTCGTAAAAAGTAGTTGGATAGAGATAAAATTACATGATTAATATAGAATCATGTATCAAAATATCTTTTTTCAACATCATTCATAGATCACATAAAGATAGAGTGATAGTTATTTTTTAAATTTGTGATTTTTCTATTAGAGCATTTCATATATGTAATTTCACTTTAGTTAACCTAAATTGCTTTGGGGTTAATATTGGAACGTGGGCTATTCAAGAAGATAATGATAGTGAATCAAATGGGTTTTCATATGTAGAACTAAAATTTGTTGAAGTTATTTTTTATAAGTCACATTAGTTAAATTATACCATTTAGTAACAATGGATTATTTTCAATGATGTTTGGAGTTTCATTCATTTAAATTTTTTAATTAATGTAAAAATATCACATCTTTAATTATTTTCATACTATATTTTTATTTTGAGTCATTTTATATTATGATTAGATAAAAATTGAGTCATAAAAAATGTGTAATTCCATTATTGATTACATGGATGGATAAAACATTTCAGATGGTGTATAATTGGATTTTATTTATGAATTATATCTCTACTTTTGAAATAAACACTAAAAATCATATTTAAACTAAGTATTAATCACATTGAAATACATACACATTACACCATAACACATAAAGGCCTAAGAGTACTATTCAAACCTCTACATTTTACTCTGGAAGACACATACCAATGGGAAATTTCTACGATGACTATTTAATTATGGTCCAAAATCACATTTCATCATGAACACATTATTTTTTAAGGAAAAGGATTAAAATAATAGTATGTAGGAGGATTATAACTTAATATTTATTCCATAAATTAAAACAATATTTTATTATATAATTAAGGATTACTCTATTATGATTTACTTTACACCATAGTAAACTTATTCTAAATACATTAGAGATATAAACACCATGATTTTATGAGATAATGTAGGAGATCATGACATTTGTTTAGTAAGATATTGTAATTAATAGACCATATATTGTAATAATTATTATTTTAATATGATAATGTAGATAATATAAATATATGAATGTTTTATTATTCTTTAAATACACTATGGTGATTAAATTTATAACTTGTTATTTTATTAATCATTGGGTAAAATTATTACATTACAATAAGGTGTTTTTATATGGAATAAAATTGTATAATTTTGGAAGATGAGATTAAAATGATTATGAAATTATATTATATGAATTTGGGAGAACTGGTGACACAAAAAATTAAGAGTTGGTGATAAAATAAATTTAGAGATAAATGAACTTATTTGTTTAGTGATTTTGAATATTTTATATTTAAATTTATTTTTATAAAGTTGCATGTTAACTTATTTTTTAAATTAAAAAAATTACATTGATGATATCCAATAAAATATAATCTATCTCCTCCATTAAATTTTATAGTTTTAATCTCACTAAATGCGACACAATTCTCAAATCCTTGTTAAGATGAACAATAATATATATTATTTTCACCAGTTTCTACTAATTTATCTCTTTATAGGTTCGAAATAGTTTAATCAATTTTGTAATTAATATATATAAATAGTCATTGACGATAACCAATCCATTCCAAACAATTATAATATATAGTTTCATTGACAAAATAATAAAATCCAATGAAAAATAATATTTCATTCTAGAAATATTAAACTAAAATAAATAATAAAATATTTCATATTATCATCAATAAATATAATAGTATCCAATAAATATTTTTCACAATTTAAAAAATGTAATATTGGAAAATATTATTTGTAATAAAATAATTGTCACTTGATTTCCTAATAACTTGACTGTGAGTACAATGAACCAAATTTGAACCCATTAATAATATCTAAATTACAGTATCATAACATGATGATTTTACCTTGATCATAAATTTATGGGGAGTAACACTGTGGTTTTTATTTCAATATATGGTAAATGATTTTCCCACTTAAACAGGATGATAATTCCTGAAAATATTATTCAATAAACTACAATTATTTATCCATATATTAGACATTTTAAAGAAAAATAAATAATAAAATCATCTATAATTGAATTAAATATTAAAATATACAAATAAATATTTATTTGAATTAATTAAATAGATATAACTAAAAAAACATATACACACCATCTATATCTTATATAAATGGACAAGTATTCCCAATTAAAACCGAAAGGTGAAGTTCCATATATGGTCTCCATCAAAACAAGGAATCTCTACTATAATCTCCAAATGATTTGACAAACTTTTCAAATATCAAAGATTAGACAACACAAAAACAACAATCTATTAACAATATACCTAGATGTACCTAAAATGAAATTTGTTGGATTGCATTTCCCTCGAGTTTTATATGCTAGATCTGAGCATGAATACATTGTATAGAATCACAGATACTTTCTCAATAAAAATGTGATTAAACAAGTTTAGGATTTAAAATTTCATCTAATTTTGGTAAATATAATAATAACCATTTTATAATGATAAAATCATCCAAAAAATATCAAAATTCTTGACACTAATAAAAAATAAGATTGACATTGAAGGTTGAATACAGGATGAAGTAGCAACCTAATCATAGTAACAATCATGCTTTATTAAAAAATATACACATGATTTAAGAGGACGCATTAACAAACATATTAGTATATAATAATTTATTGTTACACATAAGCATGATATATTACATGTAAATCCATAGGTACCAAATTGTTGAGTTCTAACAAGACTAAATTTTATTGTCCAAATAAGGAATAAATCATGAATACTAACTTCTTAATGAAATTTTCATTAAAATTATTATTAATAATAAGTTATAGAATATATGAAATTATATGTTATATTTGTTTCTACAAGAATAATGTTATATGTAGGGTATGAATAACAACATGTCTGATTTAGTAGTGTATTAGGTATGCTACCATGTAGGGTGTTGAACATATCCAGATAACACTCTTCAAAATAAACCCATGGAAATATGAGACAAGATTAATGACATGAATATAAAATTTAAAAGTCTAATATTTATTCCATATTTATGATTAATTTATAAAAAATTAGGATTTAGAGGAAGGATATCCATTAAAATAATAATGTCAAATTAAAAAAATTGTGGTATACATTAATCCCTTACTAAATATAAGATATGAAATAAAATAATTTTTAATACGTTAATATATAAATATTATGACAAATATGGGGTTTGAAACAAAAATTTAATAATAATATTACATTATCTCGAAAAATATTTTCCAAATATCATTTTTTATAGAATAATTATTTAAATTTATAATCATGTGTCAATGCCACCTCTTATAAGTCAAATCATGTAAATGTAATAAATTTATTGTTTTTATTTAATAATTATGAAAAATAAAGTCCTAAATATTCCTTTTAATTTTGATAAAATAGTGTTTATCATTCCATCAATACAATTACTTAATAGATAGTTATATATAAATTTTGATATATACTTTTTTTCATATATAGTGAGAATAACTGGTCTAAAATTATAGGACATGAAAGATACTCAAAAATGTATTTTTATAGATTATAAAAACATAACAAGATTTATGTCCAAGGATTGGTTCAATGATTTCTAGTCTTCCTGATTTAACTTGATTAATGGGGCATATATACTATTATTCAATTAATTATCAATAATTACTTATCAAAAAAACTATAGTGAGGAAGTGAAGGAATGATTTGTATACCTTATATATAATAATAAATACAATACATAAAATATTAAAAATCTTAAACATTGATAAATTGGGGAACCAATATTCATAAATTATTTTACTCATTCAAGTGAAAAAATTATCATAATATATAAGGGAATGAAAATAATTAATATTAACAAAAAATAAGAATGTTATAATGGAAAAAGAAAAATTGAATCAACTCTTTGATATGTTTCAAATGAAATCCTATTTAAATTCATGACTATATATGTATAAATACCATTTATATTCAATTCATTCATACATAATAACCATAAAATTTAAAATATTTATTTTTTGAAAACATTTTTTGAAGGAAGGTGTGAATGAAAAAATATTAAATGAAACAAAAAATTTCCAACAAGAGTGGAAATTATCAATTTTGAGTGAAAATTTTATTTTTTTGAATTTTTCACCATATGTAGTCTCTATGTTATATTGGATACATTCTTGACTATGTCATCTTTGATGAGATCCAAAATGTGTTAGGTGAACCTATCCCAGGTCTAAATATATTCCTCTAGTTTTTTTATCCCCATTGATTCCATGAGCTAATATCTGATCTTGTTTGTTGATCGATTCTATTTTAACACCATCAAGATCAACTGAAATCAATATATCATACATTCTATCAGAATATACTTTTGAAAAACATTTTAGAGGAATTTAGTAATTATAGACTAGGAATTTAGTCAATGTATTTACAGATCCAACTTTAATAATATTCGATCATCATCAATATTAATTCTCACCAAGAAATACTCCAAAAGCTACCAATAATAGTTATAAACCATCAAACATGATTACAAAACCATAGAGTCCAATATTTTAATCCACTATACTAATCAATAATATTCATGAAAAAAACTATGATTGTAACTCAAGAAATTAATATAAAAATATTTACATCAAATCCAAAATAAAGACCAATAATTCATATCAAAATTCTATTCCATAATATAAAAAACATTTAATTTTACCTTAATCGCTTCATATAAAAAATGTGATAGTTGAAAGTTAAGAAACACATTATGGTTTCTATAATAGAAATATATGAATCATAATTCTTATAGGTGATTTCACTATAAATTGGGGAAATTTAAACAAAAAAACAACCAATATAAAAGGAAACATATTAAAATAATAGTGTATGATAATGGGTTAAGTGATGAATAATCACATTCTATTGAGAATAAAAAACACCCATTGAATCATCTTTTGATCATGATACCTGAGAATTATCGATTAAAATCAAAAGGATCTATTTGATCTCCTCTTAATGGTTGGAGTAAAATTATATTATAATGATATCTGTAAGAGGATTAAATGGGTGAATGTTGAATACCAAAAATACTCTTATTAAAAATATGTAGAGCAAGACCTACTAGGAACCTGTTATTGTACCATATAAAACATGGGGGTTACAATATAATACAATTTACTTTAACTAACTCACAATATATGAAGTCCATATTGGATATTTCCTAAAATTATAATTATGTGTTTTATAATATAGAAAAAAATATAATCGGTGATAGTCATGAAAATACCTTTTTTCAAAGCTTATGCTGAATACCTATCACCGTGTATGATAGTCTTTGTAGAAGTTATATATCAAAAATTCATTTGTAATCCAATCCTAGTAATACTTATTTAGTTTTAAAAAAATCAACATCATTTATTTATGAATTCAATTATAGTTGATAATTCTAAAATGTTATCAAATATTCAAATCTCTAATTAAAATTCAATATCATAAAACATATCGACATCCTTTGATTGAATGTTGATGCTTATATCACTTAATTAAATTAATTCATCCTATATAATGGGATATGATCCCGATGTAGATTTTTTTTAACACATACATCCCATATATGAATATATCTTCCTTATAGTTCATCATTTATCTTTAGAGAGAAGTAATTGTCACTCCTCTGGTGCTCGTAGGCCCCCCTTGCGGTTTATGAGAGTCCAATTGGTTAATGTAACACCTATGGATGTAATAATTATTTATATTTCATTAATTTATCACAATCAAGCATACAAAATTTAATAGAACAAGATACTGTTGGTTGTGTTTATTGTAACATCACATCCTAGTTCACCAAGACTAATATAGTGTCCAAAATTTCCTTATGTGCACATAATCATGCACTAGAGGTTGTAAACTAGATGTGATAGCCTCATCCATATAGTGGAGAGGATATTCCATCCATATAAGTTAACAAATATTATTAACCAAAAATAATAATAAATAAACAAGAAATATAAATAAAAATAATAAAATACAATGAGTAGTAACATCATATGAAATATCTAAATTGGGTAAAATAATACATATATTTAATTGAAGAGGATACCCACATGTGGTTGACCCGTAAAATTCAATTACTAAAAGAACAAAATAATAATAGTGACATACAAAAAATATACCATGAAGTTTTTCATGGAATTAATTTCCTCATCCCTCAATATCTATACTTGCTCAGTAGTATTAAATAGAGCTATTCACCAAGGATAAATCACTAATAACAATATCTTCACATGGACATGGGTGTCATTTCTAGTTGTGGATAATAAAACCAAGTATGACATAAACAACACAACCTTAGCATACGTGAATTAGATATATTTAAGTTTATTAACTAAAATGAATAAAAAATATAATATGAATACAACTCATTCCTATATATCATATGAAACCTATGAAACCATAAACCCTGAAAAAACCCGGTTTAGCTATGAACTAGATGAAAGTGTCACCACATATCATGAACATGAAATTAGTGACAGTATAGTGATATGAGGAAAGAATAATAACAACTATATAATAACAGATGTTAAACCATACCCTTATAGAAATGTCCAATTGAGGAGTCCCATATATACTATATTTTATGATGAGAGTATCTTAATATCTAACCTATAACAAAGTTATAACCATCCCCATGGTGATAGGTCCCATTTATTTATATCACACATCAAATCTCAAATATGTTATCTGAGGGAGGAATAATTATAGACAAACATTAGTGAAATTATAACCATCAACTTAATACATACTCATATGGATATATCACATATAATCATATAGCTGAACTCCTGGATCTCACTGAGGATGGGGTCACACTTGAGAGTCTCAACTCTTCTATAGTATGCGACATGAAAAATAGACAGACACTATTATAATAAATATTGTACCGTCATCTAATTCTATAAAAAACCACTATATAGATAAACCACTATCTTCTCCCATAAATACCATTTTCATACCCACATAATTGTTTATTACATACCAAAAACCTACACTAGTTAATATAATGGTCACCAAGATCAAAACTATAGATTAATAGGTCACACTAGCCTAAAATATTCCCTAAAAACATTCTACATGACCAATTTACCATATTAGGCATCACAAACACTACCAATGGGATGATGTGGTTATCCCCCATTGATATTCTATAAACCGAAACACCCCTTCTATGGGTTCCACCAAATAAATGCATACTTTCATGTTAATTTGATTACAAAAAGTAAAAATATGTAGGGATAAAAAAATTCAGCCCCATGAAATTCAATCCATAAATCTGAGTGTGAATATCATAACATGGTATGTAAATCATACCACTTTGTTTTAGTTTTTAAATTTACCTTTCAGGGCCTCTAATTCATTCCAAATTATCTAAAAAAATAACATATACCCCCATACCCTCATAATTAGTGTTTTTAAAAGTATATATTGAATAAAGTAAAAGATAATGACTATAAAGAACAAAAATTGTTAACATTTGAAAGAGAGAACCTCTACAATGAATGGTGATTTAAATGAATAGAATAATAGAGTGTAAGATGTTGTGATACCATGGAAGATCACTAAAATTTTTAAAAAATGTGTGGAACTCATGTGAGAAAGAGATGAGTGTTCAAATGGTTCTAAGGAAAAATTTATACCAGTAGAAAATATTTCGTTCATATTTGTCATTGTGGGAATCTAATGATCACACCTTGATTGATCACATATAGGTCCAAGTAATGGTGTGGATTTTGGGTCACTTTTAATCCATTGTCCAATTTTGTAGTGTCTAACACCCATTAGATCATTATCTCAGTGTAACATCCTCCAGCACACCGTAACCCCCACCTTCAGCCAACCATCATGGTAAGGAAACCTTTTCATGTTGTAAACATATATAAGTATAAATGAATATTAATGATTATATCCCATTACCATATTTTCACTCAAGGCCTCATTTATTTGAAACCATATTCCATGTAATGACCTCCCCCTACAAACTAGTGATCACTTCAATGTGCTTCAAGGGCACGTAATAACCCTAGTTCTACTACCCCACACACTGTGGCACCCATACCTCAAGTAATATACACATTAAGAGTTCATAATTTTATTTTAAAACTATGAATGAAACTACAAACCATGATAGATGGCCATCAAAATAACCCTGAAAGAAATAATCCTAGAAAAAGACAAAATATTGGATATAAATTTTAATAAAAGAAACTTTTATAATTAAGCGGTCTTAAAAAAGTTTTTCAACGGTAATATCATCCCCAAGAAGAATATCAATTAGTCCTCACTAAATACCTTTGACCACATCTCCCTTATATTTTACACTCTCTAGCATGTATCCTCATTTATATAATTGTGTTATGATAATACCCAGATAAGAGGAAATATCATTTTTTTCATATCCTTCTCACTTTAGTCTATAATATATACGAGGTTATCATAAAATGATGCATCCACCACCAAAGATAGTTCACCAATGTCGATCATGTTCAATAGATCATTCTAATACATTCGATTTTGGGACATATGAATCACATGATCCATAATTTTATTCCACATAGGATGATTCAAAAAATATTCCACTAATCCAATACTCTCTAAAATCTCTAAAGGATTAATAAAATGGGGTGTTATACTTACCTACTTCCTGAAACACCAATTCCCCATCCTAGATGATACCTCTATGAAGAATCCGTCTCCCATGGATAATTTTAATGACATTTTCCCCAAGTTGGAAAATGAAAAAAATAAATTTGAGTGGAAATCAACCCCTTATTAATCAACATCACTTTCCCAATGTTATATTGTACCAAGATTGATACAATTACTATACACCCAACCACCTCTAAATAGAATGAAAATACGATGGAAAAACTATTATATATATCATCATATTGATCCATTAAGATTTAATCATATAATCCATAATTTTATCTAATCACATCCAAGGATAGATGTTTATCCCAAACTATTATAATTTATAGTGTGCATGATATGAGAATATCCTCTAGTATTGCAAACATCCACTCAAACTAACCATTTGTCTATGGGTGATAAATTATACTCAACTTTACATAATAACCCTTTTACATTTGTATGTATTGTAAAATATAAAAATATAACCTGAATTGTGATTTGATATCATGTTCATAGGTACCCTATGTAGCAGAACTATCACCAAAACATATATCTATTCTAACTTTTCCACTGACTGCGTCTCCTGAATATGATATATATAAGATACATTCACTATCCAATCAAGCACCACCCACACTCTATTACTACAACTTCGTTTCCTAGGTAGTCCCATGAGAATTTACAATCTACCCATATCCCACATCCATACAAAAAATAGAAGTGTTTGATGTAACCAACCTAGTCAAATGAACTCCACATTTATCCTATGAATGGTAATCTAGTGGGTCAAAACCCCAGTGATATCATTTATCATACCTAAACACTAGAATTAATTCATGATATCATAATACATATTGATCATATAAGATGCATCACCTATCATGAGGCTAGAGAATCCCTCATAATCACTTCTATCATGAACGTGGGGACAACCAACATTCTATGGATATAAATCAATTTTTTCATACCCTAAGAACAAAACAGAAAAAGAATCTATCCCATTATCTATTACCAAATTACATTAAATATTAATTAAAAACATGGAAAACCATTACATGTTTAACCAATGAAGAGTAAATAACAGAGATTCACATTTTATAGCCTTTCATCCCTTTGATTAATCAATATTTGAATAATTGAGAATACTTATCCTCTTTCACAACTACTCTGATGTACAAAAATGATTATCCAAAGTCATCTTACTTAGAAAATCAATGTTTACATTCCACAACCATAGGGAATATTCCATTTAATATGATATGTTTTTATTATAAATCGCTCTTTAATGATATATTATTATTTATAATTTAATAAATGATCCATATAATCCAAATTCAAATCATGGGTAGAAGAGTTAATCTCATTGTTCATAACTATTGAGGACCATACTTGATCACTATTTCTCTGTGCATTATAAAAATATTCAGTAAAACCCTATTAGAATCACAATATTAGGTAAAATGAATCCCTAGATATGAAAGAATATATATTTCCATTTATGTAAACCATATATTATGCAATTAGAAGTCCTCAACAGACTAACTGGTCCACTTGAAAAATACTCCATTCATATTCACCCATTTCAAGGGAGACACCATTTGAGAAAATTATTTAATGAACCATTTAAAAAACTAATGGAATATATCAAATCACTATATCATGAAAAATATTTCTAGGTAGTGAAAAAGATATTACAACCACTACCTTCTATGGGTCAACTGAGATCTTAACTTCAGAGAGCTATTTCATAATTAAATTCATCAATTTAATAAAAAATTGAATCTCTATGAATGTTGAAAAAATTCATTATTCTTTAGTTGACTCATTGAAATATCCATATTCATAATATCCAACTCTTAGGTTTATGATTATTCTAATATTTCATTATAAACACTATAATGATGATGTTTCACTATGGATGAATAATTTTTTTTATTATATCCATAAAAATTGTAATATAATTACTTAGTATGAATATAATCTCATGATATTTTTATAACCCATACCTATAACTAAACACCTTATTTAGTACATCCTTTTGATATTGTAGTCATACCAAATATAGATCTTAGAGAACCATTGGCTCCCATCAACAGATCAAACAAGTTAGCTATCCTTGCGAACATATAAATGTTCTTCATTGTTACATTATGTCACTTTTAGTAATACATGAAACACAAAAAGATACTAGATTACATAATATAAAATAACACTAGAGTAACCCTGGGAGTGGTACCCAGGTGAATAAACCTCATCACACAATGGACGTCAAGATATAAATTTAGATAACTCAACTTTTCCTAGTGTTATACATTATAGAGGAATCTATATGGGATCCACCTCTAACATGATATCATTTATAAACTGACTATTCATTCTATGTGGAACTCAACATTACTCATTGGGGAATATATAATGAAAAAGATTCATTATAAGAATAAAATAAGTTGGAACCTTCATCATAAGCATTATATAAACCATACATAGAAACAATGATATTATGGATCTTATATGACTGATTTATGGTCCTAGTCAGCCTAGATCGATATGTCACTCTCCCATGTGATCACAATCCCTCTAATGGTATATTAAATACAACTACCTCTAATAGATATAAATGTAATCACTTGAGAAAATTCTCAAATCCATCATAATGATTTTGTCAAAAATCTTCATATTAAGAATAATAAAAATACATAAATATCCATCTCCACCACAATATATGGTTCTTGAAATGTTTAACATCCCAATCCAACTAACTACAGAACTAGTAGCTAAACCGATTTCCATTTGCCTTTAAGCATGCCTCCATCTACTCTAAAGGCTACTGACTAGTATCATTTATGTTAATATGAGATTATAGAGAGAGTATACCGTGATTTTAGTGTATCAAAATGGTATATAAAAATATATATAAAAGAAAATAGAGTAATAAGTAATAAATAATGTACTGATCAATGGACGAATAATATAAAATGGATAATAAAATATGGACACTGCCAATATACAATCATGCATGCATTTTCAGATGATGATACATAAATAGAATAGTAGAAATTCATTAGGAAATAAAATTGTAGAGTATTATAAGAATAAATAAATTAAATAAAGAATTTAATACCCAAGGAAGATCTCTATGAGTATCCCAAGCTCTATCTCAGTCCTGTGCTCCCAACTACTTGGTACTTTCTAAACAACACCAAAAATCAACAATGGTCCTACCAACATAAGGTTTACTCAGGTTCCCCAGCACAATGGCTACCCTAGAATGGTGTGATAAATAAATCCCAGCAGGTTATCACTCATGAAGTATAAAACTGAGTCTGGTCTGTTTATAAATAAAATTAGTGCAGGTAATATGAATAAATAAACATAACTAAAATAAATAAATAAACAGTAGTCGTCTCAGGTTCCAATAGGTCACCGTGATGACTCTACATGAATCGGTTTATGACCTGAATAAGATTATAAATATTTACCATATGTATATAGTTAAAATATATACATGTTATTTTAATATATCACATCCACCGATATTAAAAAAGTACATATAGACATAAGTATCCATATACCTGGAACCCTAGATGTTGGCAAGACCAGAGCGTTACTCAGACATCCATAACCAGTCAAAATGGTATTAAAATATCATGAAATATGGTACTTTCCCTACATACCAAAATATTGAGAGATGGCATGCTGCAACACTTGAGATGGTGAGGGATCCACAATGGAAAAAACTAATCATGGAACATTGCATGTAAATCTCATCGCTTATATAGTATAACTATTGTGAGATTCCATACTCAACACTCTATGTAAGGGTGTTTGATTATATACAATGGTAAACTCCACTTACCATCATCCAAAACCTATTTATAAAGTTTAATCATATTTATTAAAAAAGTTCTTGAGGAAATAACTTTCATTACTTACATGGATCAAGAACATATAAAGGCATCATTACATTTTTAATATGTTACATAAGTAAATACCTCTTATGAATTAAAAAATATAATTTCAATTCCATTAATACCATATAGTTTATATAAGTATTTACCTTTCATAGGATATAAGAATGTCCATACAACCATTATAAACCATTCAATGGTATCCATTTCATTTAAACAACCTGTTTGAAAAAATAGCATTCATAAATAAACTATTCAATTAAAACATGTCATTGAGTGTATCAAGACCAGTATTGTCATTTTACAAGGAAAAAGGGGAACATATAAGGTCTCTTAAACAATTGAGTAATTACCTACATGATGAATTCCATTTATGAATCAAGCAAAGCACATAAAAGGTTCTTGGTCTATTAATAATCTAAGTTGGAATAGTCAATGCATTCAATTAATATGACATGAAAAGAACATAGAAGGTTTCATGGATCATTATACATTTTTATAAATTGGGAAACCCCATTTAATAATATTCAGGGATTCCATGTAATAAACATTCCTTATATCAAGCACTATGATAAAGTCATAAGAAAAAACAAAAAGGCATAAAAAATAATGATATAAATAAAAAATCCTCACTTTTTAATTTATAAGACAAAAAACCTCATTTAGGGGTTTTATTATAAAACCATGAAATTGTTCTTTAAACAACTCAATTTTCACAATTAATCTTCATTCATAAGATCCAATATTCAATTTACTTAAATTAGGCATTTTATATGAACAACCATACATGGGAAATCATTAATAATACTCAACATGACACTTAGGAGGTTCCATTATCAATTCATCTATCACCCATGAGGGTAGAAACCACTCCTAGTCTAATACTAAAAATTAGAAGGTGGTATTGGAATGTTAGACAATTAATTAGAAAAAGTAAATACAAGATGTAACAACCAAGGGGTGTTGGGATCAATGTTATAATTTTATATTTACTTAACAATGCTCAACATGCATAAAATAATGTTCAAGTATCAATATAATACAATGAAAAGATATTTAAATAAATGCATGAAAAATGATGGCATGCGGTTCAACGACCCTATTCATAGGCTGACAATGTTTTTTGTAAAAAACCATATATAATGTACCTTAGGCTGACGATCTACTCCTCCAACATCGAAGTCTAATTCGATTCTGTTATAATGAAATAAAAGAACTGGACCATCGCCATAAAAATATGACAAATGATCTCAAACCAAAATAGCACAGCTGATACCAAACAAAAAGATGAATTCCATAAAAATAATAAAGAGTTTACCGATATAAATCAATAGAGATATAGGAAGTTAGATTCATACAACCATAGGTGGAGACGTAGAAAATACTTGGAGGAGGAGCTTGTGAGGTCTATTTCCCTTTGGTGGAGTTCTCATGATGATTCCATGGGTAGAAGAATGGAGAGAGAAAAATTTAAAATATCATGAAGGTAATTTTATTAATTTCACACTCAAAACAGGGATTCATGGTTTAACAAAAATATTCTTCCAAATCATGTTCAAACTGTATGAAACTAATTCTTCATGGAACTACCTCTCATGATTTGATCAGCATAGTTACCCTAACCGTGAGTGAACCAGGAAATGAATACTTCTTATGTGCTTCTTAATGGGAAATAAATGTATAATATGAGAAAATATTTTGGGAAAATCATTTTCAACATTTGTGGTGAGTTTCTGATCTTTTGATATAGGTTACACAGTTTTCTATTGGTGGAAACACGTTTTCCTACAAACTATGAGCTTCTTGAAAAGCACCCAAACATTTGTTTTCAGGACCACAAAATATCCAAAACTCAATATACTTTCCAAGGGGCATCTTTATCCTATACCCTAGTTGAAAAACAATGCATTGATGTCTTAAAACTATAAAAAATTCAATTTTGAAGGTCAATCTGCAAAACGATCCATCCACCATATGCCAAAATTCAAATTCCCTTATAATTATGTCATTACACAAAAAGTGGGTCTTTACATCCTCCCCAACAAAGAACATACCATCCCAAAAAATCCTTCAGGAATAAGGAATAAATTACCCAACCTATAAGGGTCATGATTTTTTATTCAAATGGTTGTGTTGAATTACCAAATGCCCAACACATCAGTAATTATTTACTTAATGATACAACACTCAAGCTACTAATACATGATCCAACAATCATTTTATGGCAAAAAACAGAATGGATTTTACCCAATACCATTTATCTAGAGACATGATGACATTGTGCTCTTCGAAAACATCAAACCAAATGTGTTTCCCATATTATGTTTTGACATTAAAAGGGGCCAATATCGAGTCATGGTAACTCCACCGACGTAATGTCCTTTAAGGATTGATATAAGTGTTCTAACAATGATCATGATATTATTTAATTAACTAGATGAACATTATTACATCTAATGTCATTTCAGGGACCATATAAAAAAGAACTAGTCAATTCCCAATAAACCAAACTAAAAGTGGTCATTCAATCTTATCTTGAAAAGCACAGAAAGCATTTACACCACACTCACCCGTAACCTGATGGTGTTCTTTAAAATAGTTCATCACTTACCATAAACATTGAAAAAAAGGATAACAGGTCGATACAAATCTTAATGATCATTCTCAAGATTCATGGATTAGAATGTCGAGGGTAACTAAAAGTAAATTAATATTCCATTCTCTAAGAAATTTTGCATTCACAATGATGATACTCACAAAACTCAACAAATGACTTCTGGTGATGTTCCTTGATCAAAGCTTCACCAATCCCAATATCTAGCCCATGATAACTTAGTAATCAATGAATTGGAGTCCTAGTAACTAACTCAATGTAGTCTATACATCATGTTTTCAAAAGAGATGATGGAATAAGGAAAAGACGTCCACAATAGATCATTGACTAATCCTAGAACAGCATACACCTGGAATTGGATTCAAAGAATAAAAAATGCAATTCAAGAGTCCATACAAGGAATACCTTCATAGGAACCCAAGTCCACTCAAGAATAACCATGCCTTGATTAAACAACCATGTGTCCAGTGTGATACTCAGATAGATATCACTTATTGATCACAAATGTTCTAAAACATTTACACTGCATAAGACTGAAACTATATTAGTGAATCAAAGATGACATTAAGATAAGGTATATCCTCATATCTATTAAAATACTACACTAACAGGAAATGAAGAAAACAGAAAAAAGAATAGTCAATCCATTACTGGTCGACCTATTAAAAGAAGCTCGGCTTCACCTGTCGACACATCATCACAATCCAATCAAAAGAAATCCCCTCCCAATGCATTCATTGATCGTTCAAGTATTACCACCAAATTCATAAAAAACCAACAATGTTTCTCATGGGTTTCATGCATAACCAACTATTTCGACATCATACTGTCAAGAAGGCATGAACATGATTCCAACATGAAAACCTAAAGTGAATTCAAACAAGATCATCCATTTCTAAATGGTTCTCTTTGGTTGTGTTCTTCTTACATATAAGGAAATTTTTATGAAGATTGAAATTAATATCCCTATTATAGGTGATTCATCTACCATAAAAGAAGTGATATAAAATCCCCTCACAAAAATTCTCGATCAGAAACAACACAAAGACAAACCTTTTTAGCATGTGGCATAAAACCAAAATTAAAGTAACCGACATGTTAAAACACTCAATACTCTCAAAAGTTTATCCAGAGTATTTGGAAAATTATTATTTAATTAATATTCATGTTACAATACTCTAGAGATAACATTAGAATGTACTCAACAGCTCCAATATAAATGATTTCACCGAACTCAATTGGTTCATTAGACCATTTAGAAACTTAAGGGGATTAATGTATATCAATGCACCCTACCCTGAGATTTCATGAGAAAATAGGACATATTGTATACTATCCATAGGTTTACCATCCCAAATAATTCAGTCATTATATTTACCATATAGAAAACCATCCCAAGTCGCATTATCCCAATTGACATTAAAATAGGCTGAGGACTTCTCAAGTCTCCCAAGGAAAGAGGAAAGGGTCACAAGACACACAAAGAGTTTGACCATGCCCTTGGAATGTAAAACCAACCAAAACAAAGAATTACTCAATTATTAATCCCGTAACAATGGGAATAGATACTATGACCACCCATTTGAATAAGGGTGTCATTCAAATAATAATATTCATGCAAGGGACAATGACACCCGAACAACACTAATGACTAGAAAACTAATTCAATTTAGCATGGAATTAATGTTCTGTGAATGTCATGGGCTATCACATTAAGAAATCATACGTGTCGAACATTACACATTGTCACACCAAATAGAAATCCAATATGATTAATATACCACATATCAATTCATTGATTAAAGGAATGTAGGCCTATGGAAAAAGTGTATGACAATGGAAAGGAAAAACCTCTTATATAACTTTGTAACATCCCTACCTAACAGACTACAGAAGCAATATCTAGAGCAATTTCCAGATGGCCTCAGGAGTTCCTCCCCATATGCTATAGGCTTTCGACTAGTAGAGAGGGTGTAAAGATCTGATAGTAGGGAGACTATAACCTCCGGTAAGAGTAGCATATTGTCATATAAAAGTATAAATAATAGATAAAAGTGGATTTGTTAATAAATAATAGAAAAAGCGGTGAAAGAATAATATAAACCTAATTATTAAAGATAGAAAATTCTAATATAAAATCATACATGCATGTCCAGATGATGATACATCGGTAAAATAGTAGGAATAAAGAATAAAATAAAATAGCAATGTATTATATGAATAATGAACATATTAAAAGAAGATCCCCAAGGGAGATCTCCATGAGCATCCCATACACCAGATTAGTCACGTGTTATTAACTCCCAATTACAAGACAAATATCACAATAAGAAAACGATGTTCTTGAAAATATAATGTCTACTTGGGTACCCCCATGAAATGGCGGCCCAAGAAGAGTGTGATAAATAAATCCCAGTAGTTTCCCACCCACGGATTATAAAACTGAATCATGTCCATGAATAATGAAAAGTTGTACAGAAAATTTAAATAAATTAACATAACTAACATATATAAATAAATATTGGTTCGATCAATTTCAAATAGGATGCATGTTCAACTCTATATGCTTCATCTCACAGCTAGAATAAGAGTCTAAAAAGAAAAAATATGTATATTATAATAATATATAAATATTATAGTCATATATTGAACAAACATATCTGAACAAAGAACATATGAACATTATTGGCCATATACCTAGAATACTACTTTCTGGATGGACTAGGGTGTAAAACAAACACCCATAACTAGTATAAAAGAGCATAAAATAACAAATAGTAGGGTATATTCCCTACATAATAATATATTCAGAGATGTTATTATACAATACTCAGGATGAAAATCGATCCACCATGGAAACACTCTAATCATGGAATGAGGCTTGTAAAGCCCATCACCCATATTGTATCAATGGTGTGAGATTTCATTCTGAACAGTCGATTTAAGGTATCATGATTATCTTTCACTATCAAAAAACCTTACAATCATATACAACCTATTTATATGGAATAATCATGTTTATAATAAATGACCAAGAGAAAATACCTATCATTTATTAAATTTATCAAGATCGTATAAAGGCTTCATTACATTTATAATATATAAAATAAGGAAATACCTCATATAAATTACAAAATCCAAGTTCAATTCCGTTAAGACTATACAACTCATATAAGCATTTACAAAGAACAAGAAATAGGTGTGGCCTTTCCAATTTATAAATCATTTCAAGAGAGTCATTTTTAAGCCACTCATTTTAAGAAATAATCATCCTGAATATACTATTAAATTTACAAAAAATAATTTTTTCTATCAAGACAAGGAATTTCATTTAATAGGGAAATAGTTTCACTTGGGATGGGCCTTTAATAATTTGGTAACTTGTTACATGGGAAATTTTATTTTATAAAGGAATCCAAGAACATGGAACATTATTCGTCCATTATTCATCTATGTAGGTGCAGCCAAGCCATTGAATTAATAAGAGAGGCCAATCCCATAAATGTTGTATTGGATCATTATGCATTTTTATAGAAAGGGACAACAACATTTCAGAATATCAAAACATGAAATATACTAAACATGTATTATATAATGAACTAAAATAAATTCATCATACAAAATAAAGGCCTAAATCCATCTTGATATAATTAAGAAATCCACAATTTGTAATTTTGAAGAGAGAGCACTACATCGAGGGTGTTTATAATAAAAAATGATTTAAAAAAACATTTTCACAAATAAAATGCATTCATAAGATCTATAACTCAATTCACATGAATGTGACATTTTATAATAACTACTAAACATTGAAAATCATTAATAAGACCAAACACACCACTTAGGAGGTGTCGTTGCTAAATGAAATATCAAACATAATTGAAAAATCCATTTATAGTCTAAGTAGAAAAAATAGAAGGTCTTTCAGGAATATTAATCAATTAATTATAAAAGTTCAATACTATATGGAACACCCAAGGGGTGTTCTTTTTCAATGTTATCATTTTATAATTACTTAAAAATGTTCAAATTGAGTAATACCAGGTGAGAGGATCAATTTAATATGAATAAAATATATCTAACGAAATGTGTTGAAAATACCAGTGTGTAGGAGAATAATGTTATTCATAGACTGGAAATAGATTGGTAAAAAATATTTAGACAACCTAACTTATTCATAATACAATCTAATCATCCAACATTGAAATACGACTCAATAAAATTGGAATAAATATTATAAATAAACGTTCTCTATAAAAATAGGGTAAATGATCTAGCACCAAAAGAGTGTATCTAATTCCAAAATAAATTTTTAAAAACAAAAAAGTAATGTAGAGCTTATTGATGTGGCTCCATAGAGATCGATGGAGTTCAATTTAGACACTTGGAGGAGGAGATATTTAAAATTCTAGGAGGAGGATCTTGGGAGCTCTATTTTTGCAGAGAGGTGGCCTCATGTGTCTTAAATGGAGAAAAGAAAGGAGATAAATAAATTAAAATATTATTATGGGAAATTTTATAATTTTACCCTCAAAACCAGGCCGCATGAATTGGCATCACAGTTTGGCCATACCGTGCATCAACCATGCATCACCCATTCCTCAAGAACCCACCTTGCATGGTTTGATATTCATTGTTACCCTTACTGTTCACCAATCATGTGATGAATAGTTATTAGGTACAACCTAAGTGTAAATAAACCGTACTGACTGGGTGCATGGTTTGGGTTAACCATACCCAACCTGTGCGAGTCATTTTTTCTCCTATAATCTAGGCCACATGCTTTTCTACTAAGGGCCTATGGGTTTCATACAAACTGTGCACCTCTGTCAGAGCACCAAAAACATTTATTTCTAATCACCGGTGCTTTTGAAACTCAGTGGGACATCCAAGGGACATCTCAGGACTTTAAAAAGTCCAAAAAACACATTGGTGTTTTAAAACTCTCTGAATTTTATTCCTAATATTGGTTTTCAAATATACCATTTACCAAATCCCAATATTAAAATACCATTAGAATTTTTCCATGGCTCAAAACAAGGTTCGTTACACTGGGAATGATGTAACCTGGATTAAACATGCATATTAAATTACACATTTATCATTATTTAAATACTTCATATCATAAATAATATAACAATCCCAAAAGCCAACATTTTAATATATTTAGATATTAGAGACATAAGTACATAATTAAAAATTATGTCTCCAATATCTCCTTAAAAAATTTATATTATTCCATCTATACTTTTTCCTATATATAATTACTTAGTATTGTAGAAGGTATGGTTCAGTACTTTAGAAGATAGAACTATTCACCTTAGGCCACCGGTTTGGTCTTGGAGTTTTTAAGGCCTTCGGGGAACCCAGGCCTTCATGCCAGTAAGGCTTTCTAGCCCTCTATAAGGCATTTGGGCCACCTTAAAGCCTTTGGGCCACCTAAATGACTTTGTGCCATGTGATCAGTACATTTTCCAAAGACAGAATCTACAAAAAAGAGAATCCGTTGAGGAGGATTTAGAGTAGGTGCACTCACCAGAGTAGAACCAATAGATTTGGAAGAACAAGAGGGTATAGCTATCCCATTGGGATCATACTGTGCTTGCATGAGAAGCTTATCCAGGAAACCATGTGAAGGTGGAGAGTTAATATCATGATGCAGATAATGGGGAGGGGAAATTCCTTGTAGTTATAGTCTGGTTGAATTCCCTTAGACATTCGGGTTTTGTAATGTCTCTTAAGCCAATAAAAAAATGATCTATAAGCCTACATGCCTTATAAGGGTTCTTTATCATCCCTTAAAGAGGGTTATAAAAATTCAATAAACAATGAAGGCCCTATGGATATGTATGAAAAAAATAATCCAATAATATTAATAGGTAATCATCATTGAATGAGATAATAGGATCATAAAATAACTATCATATAATCATAAGAAATATACAATGGATTAAAAATAAAATAGTAGAGTTTTTCATAAGCATTGGAATAGGGAAAATCATAACATTATAAATAATTATATATTTTATCATGTCCACACACATGGTTATCTAAAAATTAAAAATATAATCAATTCCATGCACAATTTTTAGAAGGGAAATAATAATCACGTCTTCACATAATGTTTTAAAAAAACATCTAAGCAAGAATCATTCCCATGAACATCATCTTTGTCTGAGGGGGTATAAATTTTTAACCAATGCATTGGAGGTATATATTTGTTCCAAAAGATAACATATTATTAAAATATTATTTTTTATTCTATGAGAAAAATATAAAATTCATTATTACTTCATATATTAATTAAACCATAGAAAATAAACTGGTTTTACAAAAATTTCATAAAAAAATATCCTAAGACATCCATAAAATGAAAGGGGATAGTATCATTAGAGCCTATGAGTAGTGAATCATTAGAATAATTAATGGATATTCACATATATAAAAAAATTTATATAAGTATTAAAAATATTCTTTTAGAAAAAAAAAGAAATAATATTTCGATTCGGTAACTTTTTTCAAACTAAAAATTCAAAATACAATGTAAATAATATATTTATCTAAATAAATGAAACTTGTAATGGAATCATTATAATAAATTGAGATCTTAAAGATGATATAATGATAACAGAAGGTAAATTTTAAAAACCTTATTCTCAAACCATTATAATGAATGTGAAAAATGACTCATATATAAAATATTTTAAATATTCTTTCTTCACTATTTTAATGAAAGAAAAAGTTATTTGAAATTTACTTTAATGGTTTATTTAAAAAAGAATAAGTAAATTTCTTTAATAATAAAATGAATATGGATATGGAAGGAAATATTTGTGTAAAAGACTTAAAAATATTTTTAGTAGTGATTTAAAATAAAACCCCTTACAAATTAAAAAATAAAAAGACCAGAATAATATAATATGAGGAGGAACATAAATATCCAAGGGTACAAATAGTGTGTAGATATAATATATCCAAGATGATGTAAATAATCCCAATAAATAAATAAATCATGTAATTCGAAATGTGTATCAAAAAAGGAAATTTGAGATTAGAAACCCTTACCTCATGTCTTGAATCACATGGGATTTGTGCGTAAACTCCTAAAAATCCGAATAATATTTATTAAAAACTATCATAAAATATTTTTTATGTATGTTTTATTTTTTATAGTTATTTTTTATCATATTCCATTCAATTATTATTCAGTCCTTTCTCACCCAACCGATTTGGGGTAGTTCAGTTAATTTATGTAATAGTTCTTCGGTATACTTACCATGGTTAAAGAGGTTATAAAGATGTTTCATTATATATAAATTTTAGAGAAATACTTAATTTTAAAATTATTATAGACAAAAGTTTTTACATTATAATAGGTTGTGAAAAATAGATTCATTATATGAAAAGTGTCTCGATATGCTCATTTAAGTAATTTTGATTTATAATGACCATTTAACTTCATTATTATTAATATAATAAAAAATAATTATATAATAATTATCATGAAAAATATATAATTTTTATTCTTTCAATCCATTTTTTGAATCAATTATTTTATGTGGTAATAAAAAATGAAATGCATTGTTCATTGAGGTGACAGTCTGCATAGACACGTAGATGAAATTTTCATTTTTTTAGTAAGGGAGGGAATAAAAGTAGATAATTATTTAATATTCCAAAATCATACTTATTTAATTGAAATAATTTTTTTTATTAAATCTATTTTTATGAAAAACCATGTGGTTTGATGATGAAAAATGAAATATATCACTTTCCGGAGGTGGTTGTCCACACGTAAGATGATATTGTTCTTATTTTCAAAATACATTGAAGAAAATTAGATAATGGTTGTTCCATAAACATAATAACATTGTTGGATAATAATTACACTGATGTAATTATACTTATATTATTATAACATATATGGAGGAGTTTATGGAAGAAATAAGCTTCAAATAATTTGGTAATATCAATTATTCTTCTTGGGATATTGTTCATTAGATCTCACATCATGACATAGACTGGTATTTTGGTTGGACCCATACCTATAGTAAGTGTATAAGTATATTTCCAAGTGACTTTTTATAGATTGTTCAGTATAATATGATTAATTTTGTTAGAGAATTGATGAAATTAAGGTATCCATTAATGTAATCACCTTATATTTCAATACATGTCTTCCTCTAACGAAGTCAAATATGTTTGATAGTATGCTCCACATGCGACACCAAACCCAAATGAAAAAAATAAATTTATGAGATTAAAACCATTAGGTCTAATTGGTAGGTGTAAATAAAGTTAATTTAATTACATAATATATTAACATATATGATTATATTATTTTTTTTATAAAAATATACTTCATTCATTATTGTGTTTAAGACTCATTCTTTTTATGCATTATATTTTTTATTAAATAAATTAAATTAAATAATTTTTTATTTAATGATTTTAATTGAATATAATAATTATTTACTAAATAAATAATTGTTGATGTTTATAGAAATTATGAATAATAAAAAAATGTTTTTTAAAATGTTATTTTTGAAAAAAAAACATATTTTCATTTCATTTTATCATTTTAATTTAATTTTAACACCCGAAATTCTTGAAATTGAATTTTGAAAAGTAAATTTAATATTTTGATTTAAATTTTAAATGATTTATTAATATGATATTTTTTTAGTTTCTAAAATCTATTGGTTTTTCTGTGAAGACTAAAAATTACCATTTTTATATAATATGATTTTTATTAAAATATTAGTATATATGTATGATTATAAAATTTCATGTAAACTTTTCCTATTAAAAAAATGTATTTTATATGTGACTTAATGTTTTTCAAAATGTTTCTTTTTATTTAAAACTCATACATTATATTTTAGATGTTAATATATATTTTTCAAAAAAATGATTTTATTAAAATATTCAATTAGTAATTTAAGATTGTATTTATATATTCTATATATTTAATATAGTAAATTTACTTCCATTTTAATATTCATCACGTGACAATAATTATACGATCATTTTTTTCATTTTTCTAAAAAATAGATTTTTGATGAATAGTGAACAATTACTATTTTTCACAAAAAGTGACTTTCATTACATTATTATTATGTTAGAGAGACTTAAAATTTTATTAAATAACACATTTATCATATATTTATTAAATTAAAAAATTTATACTTTTGAATGATATATATTTAATTTTATGGAACATATCTTTAACCATTTTAAAAAAGGAATAATTTTTAGTAATAAAAAATTATTTTTCTATTTTTTTTGGAAATTAAGATTTGGATTTATTTGAATGAAAAATAAAATTTATTTATTTTATAATAGTCCAATTTATCTCTTGGATATCATAATTATTCTTAATAATATCCAACACTAAAAATTGATGCTTAAAATGAACTTTATCTATGAAATGGAATCTATGCATTATATATGCTGATACTGAAATTAAATTCTACAACTCTTTGAAATTCTCATTTTTAAATTGATTAAAATATATTAAATAGTAATTTTTCAATATTTGAATAATATAATTTTTATTTTATACATTAAAATTAGTTTCCATGTTTGAGAGGGGAGATACCATGGTAAGGGTAAATTTAGATTATACTGTTTATCATAGTGAAAAGAGATAAAACGCATGGAATAAATTATCAAAATTCAATGATGGGGGCATGAAAGAACATTTAGGTTATTAAAACCCACTACTATACATTCATGGAGTCTTTTACTTTTAATAATATTCTTATATTATTGAAAAATAATGGGTTATTATAAAATTTTCTTTTTTCATTACTTATAAAAGGAAAAAACATAGTCCATATTATGTCACCCATTCCAAATATTTTGATCAATAAAAAATATTCCCTAGTATCTCCTATATATCCTCCCAATTCTTATTAATCCTTGGTCTCAACAAATACAAAGCTAATGTGTCATAAGGAGTTTCCCAAAGGAGAACTTCAAAGGAAAAGGTATTACTCTGAACACAAAATTTTTAAGTCCTTTTCTTTTTACAAACCCATAAATATCCTTCTATCCATGATGCTATGAAAAAAACATATTTTTTAATACAAAAAAATTATATAATAATGACATAATTTTGTAACTCTCATGTCACAAGTAGCCCAGATTAGGTGTATTACTTTATTACATAGGCATATATAAAAAGGGTGAAATTTTGAAGGATCGATCAGTTTTGTAGTTGTGGAGAACCAAATATGAACATTATATCCATTTTATATTAGGATAATATTATAAAACATAGTATATAAAAACTACACATAAAATTTATGCTTAAAATGGATTTAATGATCTCTTTTTCATATCATAGAGAAATGAATCAAAATAAAGGTGTTCCCAAATTCTTAGTCAGCGTTAATTATAGGGGAAGAATTAATGAATAATTAAAAACAATAAATATATAAAGATCTATAACTGAACAGACATGATATTTAATAACGATGAATTTCGGAATAGATAAGAAATAATCAATATGGAAAGGTAAATAAATGAAAATTATTTCCATTTAACAAATCAATTGTTTATTCAATGCATTCAAAGATAATATCATTGTGAAAATATGATTAATAATAATAAATTAATAATTAATGAATACAATTACTATTTTATAGATTCCATGATCTTAGGAATAATGATATATCTAGTATCATTAACCTTAAGTAGATTGTTTAAATATTAGAGGTAAAATTCCATTTAATTTTTCCAACATATTTCTCACATGAGACCTACCAATGCATTGAGGGGTTATATTATATCAGGACCCACCAATCACTTCTAGTACAAGTTATTCTACAAATATCAGATAATTGATTTAATTCATGACTCAATTTTCCTCATCATCAAATATCTCTATTGAGTAATGGATTCTGAGTTGTCAATATTTTTCAAGTTAATCAAATAACATTAAATTTAAACACCATATGTAAAAATTTTATACATTTTTGTAAATAATCATATACAACCTTATTAAATATTTATATATTAGAAAAATGTAATTTCCAATGAAAATGATTAATTAACATGATTTTTTTGCAATACAAAGTTAAAAATAAAAAAAATATATTGCACAATGACATTACCACCTGTTAATTTTAAAGTAAAATCCCCTTATATTAAAATTATTCAAAGTGATACATAAAATAATAGAAATTATTATTTAATCAAAAAATATCCTGAAAATGGGGCATTATATACCCCACATAAAATTTAGTTTTGAATAATAACAATTAATCATCAGTAGAATGTAAATTGAGATGAAATCCCTTACATCATGCTTTCCATTAGATAAATATGATTTAACCTCATATATAATTGTTCAATAAATGTTATTATCTTATAAAATGACCATAAAAATATAAAAAATATCATATATTATCCTCTTATATAATTTTATCACCCATTTCCTAATAATATTTGATTCTTTTATTTATTTCATGTGTTAACCACCTTATTTTCTCATTCATGTTTTGTCGTGAATGTTTTGGTTCTTTTGAATATTATATAGTTTTTTTATCTCTAAAAAATAAATATGAAATTATTATCATACTTATAAATAAATAAAACTTTTATTGCCAAACATTAAATATTGTTTTGAGTAATGATGTACATTACGATAATGGAGAGAGTAGGTCTTACGAAGGCATGGGTATCATTTTCATATCTCCACGTTCGTTATGGGAAGTTGGTATATAGTATTTAATCTTTACAGAATGATCATAATATCATAAATTACATATTATATATATTTATGTGTATATCATCCATGTGGTGTGTTCATGAAAAGGCATTCATATCTCATCATAAAGGTGATATTCCACACATACACGAACAATATTATCATCTTTATGTGATTGAAAAGGTAATAAATAAAATGACATAAATTATCTTTTCAAAATGATATATATTTATTTAATATAATTTTTTCTGTATATCACATATAATTAGTAACTTTTTCTCTATCACCTTCCATGTAAATCATAAGTGAAAGACGAAACACATCGGTTTGTGAGGCAGTAGTTCGCCGAACACAAGAGCAACATCATCATATCTCATATTGAATGGAATTTAAAGAGTTATATTCAATATAATGACTCCAAAAATATATTTTTTTATAAAAATAATTTATATATTGGATATATCATGATACCCAACCATGAAAAATAGTAATGGAAAAAATAAATGACATCGATTCGTGATGCAACATTCCATCATACACACACTGATGATTTCATAACCCATTTGATGTAAATAGTGGAGGTTGTTGATCATGTACTAAAAATAACAACATATAAGTATATAGATGATATTTTTTTTATTTAATGATGTATTAATAATAATTTAAACAGGTGTGGGAAGAAATAATAAAAATTTCTTTGGAAAACATTATCTCTTCATTGGGTATCCTTTATATATTTTCACTAATTCCTTCAAAGAATGGTTTTCTACAAAAAATAAGGAGATTAATATGATAGGAGTGGAATTGTTAAGTGATTTGGGAAATTAGTGTTCTAACTAAAGAGGTTTTATGGTGTCTATAAAGGAGGATAGGGGGTCGCCTTTTAAAAGTTAGGATTGTGCGACACTTATAATTTTTTTAAATGATTCCATCATACCCACAGTTGTATCATAAAAAAAGTCCCCAAATGAGTCATTATCAAACGTATAAGAGATGAGTTTGAAAAATAACATTAAATTGGGTGTTGGATATGTTTTTATTTTGTTTTAACCCCTATCTTTTTTATTTTACTCTTGGTAAGTTCATTTTTTACCTTAACAATGATAATTAATTTTTATTTTTTTACTATTCAATATGGTCAAAAAATACATTGACCATATTAAATAAAATAAATCATGGTGATTCTAAATTTGAAATAGATTTAGTAAAATTTCATTCACATTAGTTAAAAAAATTAATTTATAATTAATTTCTCCCATGTGATGAGAAGTAGAGTTTTTAAAGAGAAACAATACTAGAAAAGTACCATATACCAGTGGTTTAGAACCAATAGTATAGGCCATAGAACCATTGGTTTATACAATAACGATGTTTTTTTGAACTATCTATATTATTGGAATAATTATAAGGACATTATATAAATGCAGACGTATCATACATAGATATTACATCATTTTCATGAATACTCATTACGTTACACAAACATACGCTTGCTAACTGTAATAGTTTAGTTCCTTTAGAGACATGGAAACATAAAAACATGTCTATATGTGATCTATGTAATCTCCCACTATGTTAATCACAACTATCACAATTCCTATACATATCATAGATAGTATATATTTTCATAACATGGGGAAAAGATTCATAATAAAAGGGTGATATTAGATGCTCAGTAATGTTAAACAAGGGAAGTAGATAACCATAACGTAAAGTTAATTTTATGAGAACATGATCATAACATTTGAAAATTATACCCTTCTTATCAAAGATCACATTCTTGAGTCATGTAATTAATATTATTAATTGAAAATACATGAATCACAATGGAATTAAAGAACACAAGCCATGAGAGCATAATATTTTTAAAATACATGGAATTTGTGGCATGGAAATAAGGATAAAAAATAATTTTCAAATTATTCAAGGATCATTTCCCATACTATAACAATGTAAAATGTATCTTAATTAACCTATTACACTTCTAACATTGGATTATTAAACTAGGTTCACTCCCTATTCAAACCATTTCTTAGTGAATCAGGTTCACCTCTTATTCCTGTCTTATCTTACTGAACCTAGTTCACTTCGCATTCTATTTGTTTCTATATAATCATATTTAACCATTTCCCCAAATAATTAGAGTTAGTTATATTTATCAACCATCATATAATGAAAACCATATTTTTGTGTTTATAAAGATCATAAAGAGTAATCATATCATAACCCATTAAATGAAATGTGAATCATAAACATTTTCATCTGTCCATAACCTATAGATAATATATACTTTTCACAATTACTTCATTATAGAATAACCCATGCAAATAAGTGGAATTTATAAAATTCTCTTTATGGTATAAATCATTTGTGATATGCATGTTTTATAATCATAATTCCATCATAACATAAACCATTTTTAAAATTAAATTTAATTATATCCCAGGAAAATATTCATAGAAATAAATAAGTAACACCAATAGATATCATGATATATAGAAAATAATTTTTAATGATCAATAAAATTATTTCCTGAGGAAAATATATTGTCCACTTTGAGACAAATTTTTTAAAAATAGAATACATTTATGGAAACTTTTTATTTGAAAATTACATAAAAAAAATATAAATTTTTATTTGAAGAACTGATTGGTCATGACGTCAGAAAATTATTTTCATGCCATATATGTTAAAATGATGATTATTTTCCCATTTTATATAATTACAAATTGATATTTTTTTAGAAAATTAACATTATGATAAATTTTAAATTTTTCTATCAAAAATTTAAGCATTGAAAAATTTTCATTTAATAATGAAAAGAAAGTAATAAAAAAATTTGAAAACATTTCTAGAAGCCATGGTTTTAGAAGAAAGCATATTTTCAACCGATGGGTGAAATAAATTATGATATTATTAAACAAATAATTAAAATTTTAGTAGGAAATAGCGAAAAATAATTAACCATTACATAAAGATATCATAAATAAAAAAAGGCTAAAAATGGATTGAGAATTATTGGAATTTAGAACATTATATTTCAATAGTATAGAAATAATCATAAACAATCCGGATAAATATTGAGATTGTAATATATAATTGTTACCCCGTTGGAAACATTGAATCAAAATCTTCATGAAGTAATAACATTAAATAAAACATTAAAAATTATGATTATGAATAAATTCATGATATTACATGTCAAACATTTTGTATATACACCTATGTAATGAATATATGTAGATAACATAACCATTATCGCAAGAAGGTAAATTGATACAAAAATTTGTTATAGTTTTTGTAATGTTTTAACCATAAACCCCAAGAAAGTGATATCAATAAATGGATATATAATTCCTAATAATTATCCAGATAATTTTTTTAGATAAATTATTGTGAGTTATATACAAAATTTATAAGAATATATGTAGTGAATATGGTACTTTCTCAAAAATTAAAAAAGTGGGAAAAAACATGTTACCAAAATTCCAGATTTCTGTCGTACTCATTCAAAAAATATATATAATAAATTTATATTTACTATAAATATATTAAAAAACCATATTCTTAAATATTATACCATATATTATTTTTTAATTTTCTTATATTAAATTTTTACTAGATATTTCATGTTATATTCACATTTCAAGGAATAACTACATTTTTATTTACACTTTTTTTTTCACTTTTTATTTTTGGTCTAAAATATTTTAGCATGGTTTAATCATCTACAAAATGATATATATGAAAAAATATAATATATATTCGTTATATATGTATTTTTATTAGTCATAAAATATTTATAAATAGGAAATGAAATGCACTATTCATGGAGATGGTAGGTCATACGTATGCAATAATGATGCTTCAAAATTCTTTTGGATTTAATGAAAGAAAATAAAATGATATATATATTCCAACTATAGAATCATTTTGTCTAATATATATCACATAGGTTTATTAAAACTGATTGTATCTAGCCTTAAGAATTACATATTCTTGTTTTTTAATTAAATTCACATTTGATGATCTTTTAAGTTTAGAGTTTTAGATAATTAAGACAAATTTTTAAAAATTAAACCCATACATTACATTTGGACACTTTTACTAAGTATCCATTATTTTAAACAAACAAAAAATTATAAAATAAAACATTGTTTCTTTCCATTATATAATATCACAATTTTGTTTTATCCTCATCCTTTTCCCTACTCATCCTTTATCCTAGTGAAAACCTTTTTACAATATGTCATGAGAACAAAATGAATAGTAAGGTATATAAAATGAAATAAAACCATTAGTATAGTGAAATCATGAAAACCCATTTAATTTCAATTGATAGAATGAAACAAATAAAAATCAAATGAAAAACAAACATACATATATATGAAATAAAATCATTAAAAACATTAATAATAAATTAAAACTCATTTAGGAGACATATAGAATCGTATACATAAAATTATTTGAAAAACCATTCAATTGAAATAACTATATGGCTGACTTCCAATATTTTTATTACCCAATTCATTAGAGATTTATAATGTGGGTAAAACTTTGTATAAGAAATAACTAGATCACCCATGATCTATAATGGGGATCAACCCTTCACTTAGACTTTATCAGGATAACTAGTGAGCAATAATGGGGCTCAACCCTTCAAATAAGCTATATAAAGATAACCCATTTCATAAAATTCTCAAGTAACATTCAATGAATAAAAAATTTTCATAATAAAACTAATTGATGAAATCTTTTAATACTATATGAAAAACAATTTCATATAATAGTAGCATTAAAAATCCATTTTCAATTAAAAATACCTAAAAATGAAAAAAGTTTTTCCATTTAAGAAAGCATGTGAGCTTTAAATGGAATCTAGAAATTAATTAATAGTTATAGTGAAAATTTTTTTCTTCATTTTATAAGATATGAATATAACATTCCTTTTATTAATTTCCAAAATGTTCCATATAAAACACGTAAAAATATTTATTTTCAAAACCATTTAATTAAATTCCAAATAGTCATAAAATATCCATTATAGTCATTTTATATTTATATAGGTGAACATATAAAGTAATATCTATAATATTGGCATGGAAAAAATAATTTTGAAATAAAATATTTAATCAATTAAAATGATGTCTTTAAATATGTTTTTTCTATACCACTTTGAAATATTTGAATCATATGACCCATGAAGGAATAGAATTAATCAGAATAATAAATAACATGAGAACAAATAAATTCATGATATGATATGTCAACAGAGCTATACATAGACCTTGTAATAGATGGTGTGTGTAAAGTATCATGATAATCCTAAATGAAAAGAGATTATGATGAAGCCCCTTACCTTATGTCTCATTCAACACATATGTCTATTATCTTCCTCTTCTTTGGAAATCATTGATTGAGTAACACTTTAACACCTCTAAAGAGAGTGTTCTACCAAAACTACGTCCTCTAGAATTTGAGGAGAAATTATATGAATATATTTGAGAAGTTATTTTTCAATAAAATTTGTTTTTCAAGTGAGAATAAAGAGAAGATGATCTTCCCTTTTCTAAGGGAGTGGAGGATCACAATATGACTTTATCAAAATATTAAATTAATTTAAATTAATAATCCTGTAAAAATGGATCTAAAGTTAGTTATTTAGAATAAAGGATGTGTATGGGTCAAATTAATCTCATAAAATATTATTTTTGATAAGTTTAGGTCAAATGATTACTTTTATCATTTACTTTAAACCCTTATTTTCCTCCATTAATTCTTACCATCACAAAATAGATTTTTACACTTTATATTTTAATATAGTTACTATAAAATTAAAAACGACTCATAAATGTAATAGTTATAAACTTTTCAACCTTATCCAAACAATTTTTATGTTTTTTATATTTTCTAATTTTTTTAATCATTTGATAAAATATTATTTATTTTAACATATCATTAATTTCAATTTTGACAATATTAATTACTTCGACATTTACAAAAATTAAAAAAATATATATTTGAACCAACCCTATTAAAAATTCCCCAATATGTCATGGTAATATATAATATTTTTTGTGAAATTAATTATCCAGAAATATAATTATAGTAATATTGATTTAAATCACTTAGTTCATCATTCCATTAATAAAATAATTATTTCATCACCATTGTGAATAAATTTAAAGTAATTATTTTTTCACAAATAAATTAAAATAAAGTACCATGATAAAGATAAATATTTTATCTTAAAAATTACTTTATATGGTTGAAAATATCCTACTTATAAACCCCTATTAGAAATAGATTATTTTTAAAAAAATATGATTGTCACATCTTTTTCTTTTATTTAAATAAGCAATTATAAATGTTATAATTACATATAAATAATATATATATACATATATATTTGAACCATTAGTTATTATGGAAAAGATTTGTTAATCCAATAAATTTAAGGAATGTCTAAGGGTAACAATAATTAGCAAAGATACGATTTATATTATCCAAATATATGAGGTAAATTTTTTATAAATTTTGAAATTTTGATTCCAAATATGCAATTCATTTTTAAAAATTCAATTCTAATAATTTTCCAAAATTAATATAAAATTAATCATAGAGTCATGATGAAATAATGTGTCCTTAAATTTAACATGTTCTTATATCTTCATTGTTTTTATTTAAAATTTCAATGTGACATTAATTAAATTATAAAAAATGAATTTATTGACGTAAAACTAAACTATTTATATGATTAAAATATTAAAATATAATTCATATTTATAATTTACTTATATAAAAAGTCAATTTTCAATTAAAATGCAATATTTTTCACTATACATCAAAAATGAAACTTATCCTAAAAATAACAAATTGAACCAAAATAAAAAATATTATTAAACTTAAAAATGTAGTTTATTTTTTCAATTAATATTTATGAAAGTATAAAAATTTATTTTTAAAACATTTATGGTATTAAAAAGAGGAAAAACTATCTTTTTTAAAAAATGAATCAATTATGTGTCAAATTGGAATTTTGTTTATCTTATGCCTATAAAATATATATAATGAGTGTAAAAAAATTTATAAACATGATTAAAAATTATTTAATTGTATCTATATGTACTCTCAAGTATACAAGTTAGGAAATTAACAATTATATAAAATAATATTGTTTAGATGTTCATATAAGCTTGATGTGGAATATTTTATAAGCTATCCAGCATAGATTTTACTTTTAAAATATCATGATGTAACATTATAAAATCTTTTAATAAATTGATTCCATTAAATTTTATCTTGATCTTGGTAACCAGGGTTCGACACTTCAAAATACCTTTATTGAATTCCAATATTGGAATGAGGTCATTAAAACTTCCACTTTAAAAGAGATAAATAGAAGTATGAGGGTCGCCTAAGATAACACATTTTAGGATTATAGGTAAAAAACATGGAAATGACAGAGAAAACTAATTGTCATGTTCTATTAAAGAGTTATAGTGAACATGGTCATTATATTATTATCCTTAAAAGAACCATAAATATGTGATGGGTTAAAAGGTCATTGATTTGTTAGTAAAAAATGTAAATGTGTATCGTATTTCAGTCATAATACTTTTCCTACAGATGAGGAATTCATTTAATGTCTAAGAACATAAAGAAAATTAATTACTTGATATATTTTTTATTTTATAAGCATAATTTCATCCTCATAACATTCCAAATATTATGATTTGCACCCCTCAAAATAACCTTAATCATCAAAGACCATAGAAACCCTAAACATTATCAATACATTAAAATTCATGTCAAAATGTGAAGAAATTATTATCATTAAAAAAATCCTTACATAAACACAATACCAAGAAAAAATATCAAAAAATTTACTTAGTCACCTATGACCATATAAAATAAAACCTCAAAAGGATTTCCTAAAACATTGAACGTACGGTTAGTCTTTTGAAAATACTGGGCTCCCTGGGGAATCCAACACTTCACTAGATGTCTAAATATTAACTTTAGTAGTAGAAGAATTTTTTCCACACACTTTTGTTTTTAATAATTGTGTTTTACACCTTATCTAAATAACTTCAGACACACATTATCATAATTCCACAACTCATTGAAACTAAAACATCATGCTATCGACTGAATCTATGTCCCCTCAATATTGGGTTGTTCAATAATCTTCTCTTTATAGTCCTAAACCCTATGACCAAACATAACACATATGTAACTTCTTATAGATCGTGATATACATTCCACAAAATTCATTTTACCACACATTGAACAAGTATTAGGCTTACCACTAGAATTCCTTTTCATTTCGTTCTCTATTTTTTTAAATAATGAATGTATCATACTCTTGTCATCTAGTGTCACATAAGTTTCAAAAAAATTCATATGAACTTTTTCAACATAATGAAAAAAATTATGATAACTTTTAAAATATCGTGATTCCAATTATATTCATAAGATTGGTTTTAGTCTGGAGTAAAATCTATTAATTTAACTGTCATTGTCTCAAATAATTTTCAAAACATATATGGTTAATTTTTGGATGTTTTCTTTATAATTAGTAATGAAATTATCATATTTTATCCTAAATTATAGAATATTTTTATATATTATATGTCAGACAGCCTTTGGGAAATATGTATCATGGAAAATATTCTTAAAAGTGTCCTATTCCATATCACAAAGATCATATTTCTATCCGGTATCCTTAACCAAATAAGACCATCAATCAACTTTACCTTCAAAATGATAGATGAAAAGAGTTTTCATTATACATTCTAAATAGCCCATGAATTCTTATATCTTCTCCAAGGCACTGATCCGTCTCATGGGGGATGATTTCTCATGAAATAATATAATATAGACATGTTCCTTTATGGTATATCTGGATCCTCTCTATTATGGATACCACCACTATTTATAGATTGTATAGATTAATCCATTACTACGACATACTATTCTATTCCAATTCCAACTATATTTTTTTGATGATTTGGATGGATATTCTTCTTGATTCCTTCCCGCTATATATTCCTTGTTTTCTATATCGAAACCCATTAAGAAAAAACATACTTTAGATGATGTAATAAGGTAATCCTAAAATTATACATCATTTAAACATATCTATAAATTAAAATAATTAATGGGAATTTTATTAACACTATCATATCCTCTAAAGATTTATAAACCCCCCTTTTACACACACTATAATGCCTCAACCATAAAAATTACATATTCTTGTTTTTTTAACTAGAATTCACATTAAAGGATATTGTTAGTCTATGGTTATAGACAATTAATAAAAACTACTAAAATGTAAACTCATACATTATAAGTGTATAATTTTACTCAGTAACCATTTTTTTCTAAAAATATTTCTAAAATAAAACATCGTTTCCTTCTATGATATAACATCTCACATTTTATCATTTTTTCATCCATGTCCCTAATCATCATTAAAACCAATGTAAAACTTTTTAAAACATTGGATAAGAACAAAAAGAACATTAATGGACATAAAAATAAGAGAGAACCATTATTCCCATGAAACAAATGGAAGCCCATTTAATATTCTTTGAGAAAATGAAAGAAAAAAATATCACATGAAAAAAAACATAAATTTTTTGTAAATAAAATCATTAAAAACAATAGAAAGAAATTAAAAATATTTTAGGTGACTTAAGGAAATATATAAAAAAACCATTTCAATTGAAATAACCATATTGATGAATTCCAATATTATTATTACTCATTGAATTGGAGATCTAAAATGGGTATAACATAATGAATAATATGTATTATAAAGACATAGAAATTCCATATATTTTTTTAAAATTATTAGGATTATTACGAGTCTGAAAAAATTAATATTGCTCAATTTCGAGGCCTAGTGTGCCCAGAAATGATATTTGAAGTTTTTATGGTACATTCAATAAATGTGTGGGCGAAATTTTTTTATTTTGAACTAGTGTTCAGTATTGAAAACCGGGCAGTCCGTTGAATCTACAATGCTGGTAGTCTCTTAAATTAGGTTTCACCTCAATAAAAGTTGTTCTAAATAAAAAGATAGTTCTTTAGACATTTTTTAATGAAAAATAAAATATCATAAAAAATTGTTTTATAATTTTCTCTAACTGTTGAGCAGCGGTGGCGGGACAGTTGAGTTTTCCAGCCATTTAATGGATTAACCCTTTGTTTTTGTAACCACTCTATTGGGAGATGGGAGGTGCATTAATTAACATATTAATAAACCGCATTAAACCTAAGTTGCATTAAAATCTCATCCACCGCCTATTTAAATAGAGCTCTAGTTGGGGTTTTTGACATGGCTCCATCAAGTGAGGATCCTCTGGAGAAGTACAATGACAACTTATACCGACCGAGGACAAATTATTAGTCAATAATGATTTGGGATCAAAGAACATCAGTGACTCCATCCAAAGAAGAATCTTCTCCAGCTACAACCGTCAAACCTCCAATGATTCTCGAGGTAATGGGTTTGACTTTATTTAATTCTAAGTGGAAGATGATGAATTTTTTTCTCCCCGCTTATAAGGATGCTGACACGAAGGGCATGGGCCAAACAAACAATTTCTAGACCCTCCTCCGCATCGTTCTTGTTGGATTCTTTGGGGGAAAAATTTTCAACTAGATATAACCATGAAACCAGGAGGAACGCAGTGATGGTGGAATCCTGGTAGGCCCATAGGAATGAGAGGAATGGAAAACGGGCCACCGATGCTCCCCTAGTGGCCCTTGGAGTTTGCGTTGGCATAGCATCGGTGCAGTAGCACCGACGACCGACGCCGGTGGTGATGGCGGCGGCCGGTGATCGATGACCACAGAAGAGAGAGGCGCTGCTTGGCACCGCAGTAGACCGTTAGGGGGCGTCTGACTCCCGATCGACTGCTTTGGTGGAAGGCAGCACACTGTCGCATGCCATAGTGCGGAGGCTTCATATTCAATGTTGTGGCAAAGGGGACCCATTTTTTGTAGGTCCCGCTTCCAGCAGAGGCGGAACCACATGGCGCCGATGTTACAAAGAGATGAACGTCTCTTTAACTATTCGGGAGGAGGATGGTGTGACACTCGAGTGGGTCATGACCAACCGGAAGACCATGATTCTCCACTGCATAGCGGGCCGAGCCCCCCATGGCCCATCCCATCCGATTTGCACCGGGCCGATCCGTGGCCCAGCCATTTGAGGCCAGGCCGGGTCAGTTCAGACCCAGACCCATTTTGTCCGATATATGCTTTAAAGGGGCATATCTCATAAACTAGATGTCTATTTGAAAAACCATCTATAATGACGGAATCCTTGGAATGAGAAGGTTCTTTTGATATACTCCACCTGAGTTTCAGAGAAATTTGGGGTATGGATGGGTTGGATCGTACAAAAATCCAACCAGGACCATGACACTAAAATACCTATAACTCTTGATCGGGTGTTCGATTGACCCAACTTTTGTTGCATTGGACCCCTTATCACATAACAGATCATCGGGTTACATCATCATAGGACTTCGTGGAAGTTGAGAAATGACTAATATCTTGAGGAGAAGATACCATAGAACTCAAGCGCACCAGGTGTGGAAAATCCAGTGGCTAACTATCACGTGAATTAAGATATTGGGTAGATCAACACCTATAAATCCCGTGTGGATCAATACCTATCGATCTTGTGTGGGTCAGCACTGATCTTGTGTGGGTTAGATCTTGTGTGGGTCAGTTCTCAACGATCCTATCTGGGTCAGCACATACCGATCCTCTGTGGGTTAGATCCTCTGTGGTTCAGTGCTCAACAATCATGTGTGGGTCAACGCATACCAATTCTGTGTGGGTTAGATTCTATGTGGGTCAGCAGTGCTTAGTATCTATCAATCCTAGGCGTTTGGGATCCTATGTGGGTAAGTGGGGGTTAGTACCTATCGATCCTGGGTGGGTCATATCTTGTGGGTGTTAGCGGGGGTCAATACCTATCGATCATGTGTGGGTCAGTAGCAGTAACTCTTAATAGAATAATATGATCTAGTCCTAGGACTAATCATCTGAAATTATATACTTATGTTATACCTAGGTTGAGATGAGTCATTACTTTGTGCATTGTGATTGAAATCATTCATTGTGGTTTTCCATTGTTTAATTGTAAGATACCTTAAGGTGTTTTAGGGTCCCTACTGGGTATTGTTATACTCACCCCTACACGGGATTCGCTCGCACCTTGTTGTGTCTTGTGTAGACAATGAGCATTCTTGACTTAAACTCAGGGAGCTATGAACTGATGGTGGTCGGTGGTGATGATTGACGTGGAGATCTGTGGAGAAGATCTATACCTACCCTTTAAGTAGGATCATCATCATAATTTCTTAGGATTTGTTTTTTTTTCTATTGTATTTCATCCTTCAGTTGGTCTTGTATCATGTCCCCTTTACTTTCAGTGCACACTTTTACTACTTGTAGTTTTACTTGAGGGTTACATCTTGTTGTGTTCTTGGACTGTGTGTTTATACATGTTTAAGGGAAATAACTTCCAGTTTTTGGGATACTCATTTCTGGTGCTAGTCTCTAACCCCTGGCCTATGGAAGTTGGCCTTGGGGTAGTCACGACATGGGCCTTGGGGGACGGGTCAGAAAAAGTGGTATTAGTGGAGTCAGTTCTACAGAAGAACTAGGACTCTGATATTTCTATTGTAGAAATAGTGTTAAGTGTTTTGAGTGTGGTTTTTAGTCTGGCGAGTCCCTTGTTTGTGTGGCAGCCAACATATCCATACACAAGGACCCTAAATTTTGATTCTCAACTTGGTGCACAAAAAAACTGATTGCATGTGTTTTGGAAATGTTTTACTTTTGATCTATTTTGAGTCATCTCACCAGGTATAACATTTTGACCATGGATCACCAGTTTCTTTTCTGGATGTATCCACATAGACAACCAAAAATGATTCTAGAGAGAGTACATGATGATGGCCCACTGAGCAACGAGGATTCGGTGCTGGGCCCTCTTAGTATGTGGCTACCTTCAGGTGGTATACCAATAGCACCACCACTCGAAGGGAAGTAGTTGACATAAGACCCAATAAAATAATGTACACGCCGACTGACTGCATTTTATGGGTTCTAGAGAGAGAATCCTCTGAGGATTTAAGGCATGATAGATCCCCAGGTAGCTGAGGACTGGCTGGAGGTTGTGGCATGAGTTTTACACCTAGTTGATACACAAGTAGAGTAACTAGTGATCCTAGCTTCTAGCCTATTCCAGGGAATATTAGTGTGATGGTAGAATATGACACTCTAGATGCACAAGTAGGTGACACTGACCTGGTTATACTTCCAAACCATCATTGTGGAATAGTTTGTACCATCCACTTTATGCTTAATGAGTATCCAAGAGTTGTTGCACTTATATCTTGGCTTCTTATCAGTGGTCAAGCACTCGGCAAGATTCACTGACCTCCTACGCTACTCCACCAACATAGTAGGAGAGCCATTCTTCTAGGCCCAGACCATTGAGTAGGGTATCTAGTGGGATATCAGAGCATCAATGATATCACTCAATATCCCGATGCAGGTTGGAGTGCTCGAGGGAGAATTATTGGTGGAGAGCTTCTTAGCTGAGAAGGCACCAACGATGAGAGCTACCACACGATGAGAGACACCACACGATGATAGGTAACCATGTCATCTTCATTAGGTAGTATGCATATGACGAAGAGGTCAAAGAAGGCGAGACATTCCGGTGGATGACCCCTAGATTTAGGGTTGGAGGTTTGGATCTCACGATATAGAAGGGGTATTACAAGAGAAGACATTTCTTCACATGTGGTGGGAAGGTTCACATGGCTTACAACTGCCCGACCCTCTGTACTGATGATCAGCAGATGGTCAGGAGACCACTGAGGTAGTGACCAAAGTTCGAGCAAGGGGATCCGTAGGGTGGAAAATGCGGCAGAGAAGTAGGTCATGCAGTAGCTGGTGGATGACAGACTGAGGTTCTTCGAGAAACACCACCAGGTTGTCCACCCCGACCACAGGGAGCAGGAAGACATAAATGATCTCAGTTTTATGTAGTAGAGGCTTATGACCATGGAACTCTAGGGATTATTAGAGGTATTATCTCTATCTATTCCACCCTAGAAAAATTTCTTGTAGACACAAGTACATGTCACTCTTTTATTTCCCTTACACTCGTTCAGAGATCAGAGATTCCGATAGAGCCTTTGGATCAACACTTATTATTATATAATCATACGAGAAATGATTCAATGATTACAAAATGGTGTAGAAAGTGTGAGCTCACTCTAGGAGGCACGACCTTTGGCTCAGATCACCTAGTAGAAACATCGAGGTCTAAAAACTTCATCTTGGGTAAGGAATGGCTATCTATAGTACATGCTCAGATCAATTGTTTTAGGCACGAAGTGTGGTGTGTCTGGGAGGATGGGAATACGTTTACCTTCACCAGTGATAAGAGAACCATTGAAGCATAGGATGGACTTAATAGTAGGAGGGTGTAGCCGATCACACATCAGTTTCCTAACATTACCCTCAGAGGAGTTGATGTGAAGAGTCTAGGTTATCCTTTAGTGGTGGACCAGTATGCTGATGTCTTTATTAAGGATGTATCAGTACAAACTCATTTCATATAGGTATACTTCTACATCGACATGTACCTCAGGATGGCACCTATATCTACGCCAGGATATCGGATGGTCCCTTCAGAGCTCCATGAGTAGTGGGTATAGTTGGAGGACTTTTTGGGGAAGGGGTTCATAAGGCCTAGTGTTTCTCCATGAGAATCCGTAATTTTGTTCACCATGAAGATATATGGGAGTCTGAGGCTTTTTATGAACTATAAGCACCTGAACCAGGTGACCGTGAAGAACAAGTATACACTACTGAGGATTGATGTTCTCTTCAACCAGATGAAGGGATCACGATGGTTTTCGAAGATAGACCTCATATCAGGCTATAACTAGATTTGGGTACATGATGAGAAGGTACCAAATACATGTTTCATATGTCAGTATGTCCATTATGAGTTCTTGGTGATTCACATCGGCATGACCAATGCTCTATAAATGTTCATTGGGCTCATAAACATGATCTTTCAGCCTTACCTCAATCACTTTGTGGTATTATTCATTGAATACATCTTGATATACTCGATGTCGGAGGAGGATTACACCACACACCAAAAAATAGTTCAGGATATACTCTGTGAACACCATCTTAATGGAAAGCTCTCAAAGTTCCAGTTATAGATACGAGAATTCCACTTCATGGGGAACATTATCTCTGACGCTAGAGTTGTAGTGGATCTGAAAAAGATAGAGGCAATGCTTTCTTGGGAGCTAACCAAGAGTGTGACCGATGTGCGGAGTTTCCTATGATTGGCTGGGTACTACTAGAGATTTGTACCTGATTTTTACAGAGTTGTGGCACCCTTTCCATCTTTGAAAAATAAGGAACAACCCTTCGTGTGGACGGAGAGATTCCAACAATGTTCTCATAAGAGGTTGAAGAGTGCCACCATATTAAGGATACAAGAAGAGGTTGTTGGGTATATAGTCAAATGAAACACATTAGGGACCGAACTAGGTTTTGTACTGATGCAGGAGAGAGCAGTGATCGCCTACTGCTCCCGACAGTTGAGACAACATGACAAGAACTGCATTAACCATGACCTTGATTTACCAGCAGTGTTCTTTTCACTAAAGAAGTGGCAGCACTACCTGATGGGTGAACAATTTACTATTTACTCTGATCACAAGAGTCTGATTAATATATTCTCACAAAAGGACTTGAACCTAAGATAATGAAGATCGGTGGATTTCCTCAAAGACTATGACTTTGAGATAGTCTACACTCCTAGGAAGGAGAACATAATAGCAGACACACATAGCATGATTTCTAGTCTACATTTTATGAGTGAGGCTATAGAGAATCTAGCCAAATTGTAGTTATCCATTTTGAATAGTGATTTTGAATCTTACCTCTAGTCCATGAAAGTTACTCCCCCACTCCTTCAATGAGTCTGGGAGGCATTTCCTGGGGATGTTGACTACGAGGCATGACATGCACAAATATCTTTAGGACAGGCTCATGATGGGTTTTCTGAATGTGGGGAGAACGTCATCCTCTTCAGAGGACGTACCATGGTACTAATGATTCTACGAGATGAGGTGTTCTAGGATTTACATATATCCACTTTAGTGATATATCCTGGAGTGGAGAAGATGTACTAGAACATCATGCATCAGTACTAGTGGATAGCGATGAAGAAAGTAGTTGTAGAATTCATATCGTGATGCCTCACTTGTCAGCAAGTGAAGGTCGAGCATCAGATAATATTAGGTTTAGAACTTCAGCTTGAGGTACCGATGTGTAAGTGAGATTTTATATCCATAGAATTTGTGACAGGGCTACCATATACGTCCAGGGGCCACGATTCCATTTGGGTAATTATTGACGGAATCACCAAGTTGGATCAGTTCTTACCCATCCAATAACAGGGATCAGTAGAGATATTGTGATGCCTCTATATATAGTATATTGTATGGATTCATGAGGTGTCATTGGTGATCATCTTAGATTGTGACACACGTTTTACATCCTTATTGTGGAAAGGGTTGCATGAGGTGTTCGAGACTCAGCTTTTCATGAGCACTGCCTTTCACCCACAGACAGATGGTCAGACGAAGACGACCATAAAAACACTTGAGGACATGATTCATGCTTGTGTCCTCTATTTTGGTTGCATTTTGGAGGACCCCCTACCATTGGTGGAGTTCGCATACAATAATAGTTATCACCCCACAATCGATGTGGGTTAATTTGAGTCCATGTACGAGCGACCCCGTACATAACCTCTATGCTAGACAAACCCAAGGGGGTCAGCAATTATGGGTCCAATGATGGTACATGCTACCATAGAAAAGGTGCAGATCATTCAAGAGAGGATGAAGAATCCACAGAGCTAGGAGAAGTCTTGTGCTGTCCAGAGATGAAGAACCTTGGAGTTTGAGGAGGGGGACCATGTCATCTTATGGGTCTCACCCTGGCAATAATTATAGAGGATTGGCCAAGGCATCAAGATATCTCTGTGGTTCATCAGACTTTTCCAGATCCTCAGTAGAGAATATGAGGTGGTGTACCATCAATATCTTCACCCACAGATGCACTGAGTGCATAATATTTTCCATGTGTCATAGATAAGAAGGTACATGCATGATACATCATATGTTATCGACTGCGGTGAGCTAGACATAGATGATGGGGTGACATTTATCAATTTCATGGTGAATTTAGATGACCGACTGGATTTGGTCCTTAATGGGAGGTCGATTCCTCGGCAGAAAGTTCATTGGTAGCACATGAATATCTAGGAGAGAACATGGGAGAGGGAGACTCGGATACATGCTATATACCCCTCATTTTTTCCCTTAGTTATGTTGTAGCTTTTGAGGACAAAAATCTTTAAAGGGGGAAGAATTTAAAGACCCAGAAATTGCAAATAAGTTTTTCGAATTATTTGCGATTATTATAATTCTAAAAAAAATTGACAGTGCTCAATTCTAAAGCTTGGTGTGACCGAAATGGTTTTTTGAACATTTTTAATGTATGTTTAGTAAATGTGTGGGTGATATTTTCTATCTTTTGAAACGGACCTCGGAATTGATATCTGAGGACTCCGTTGAATCTACAGCGCTAGGATCCGCTTAAGGGAGGAATCACCTTAACCACAGTAGGTCGAATGAAAAATATTCTTTTTAGAGTTTTTAAAGGTATAATAAAATAAATTAAAAAATTTTTATTTAATTTTTCATCAACGGATGAGTGGATGTAGAGGGACCCAAAAGTTTTCAATCCATTTAATGGCATGAAACATTGTTTCTGTAACCACTCCGTTGAGATATGGGAGGTGAATTAACTAACTTATTAATCAACCTCATTAAATATATGTTGCATTAAACTATCGTCCTCCATATTTTTAAATGGAGACCAGGTTGGGGATTTTGACATGACTTCCTCTTGCGAGGAAACTATGGCGATGTACTGCGACAACTTCCACTAGTGGAGGATGGAAGCTTGGGAGGAAATGATCTGATATCGATGAAGGCCAGTGGCTACATCCAACGAGGACTCTTCTCCCACCACAATCGCGACACCTCCAATGATTCTTGAGGTTGGTAGTTTTACTAGATTTAATTATAATTGGTTGATGATGAATTTATTGTTTCTAGGCTGTTATGATGCTAAATTAGAGGGTGACGGACAAACAAACAAGGAATGGTCCCTCCACTGGTTTGTTTATGTCACGTTCTTTAGGGGATGAATTTTCAACTCGGTATAACCTTGAAATTGGGAGGCACACAATAATTGTGACATCCCGATAGGCCCATAGACGCAAGTTGAAGGAAAAAAGACCACCAGAACTCACCCGATGTCCCGTAGAGGTTCCCCCGGTGCAGAATTGGAGTCCAGTGCTGGCGGTGAGGGCGGTGGCCTACATACATGGGATGATGAAGAGGGATGAACTGTGGAAGACCTGAAGGGGGTGACTGACTCCTGGATGACCGCTTTTATGGAAGGTTATGTGTTGTGGTGGGGAAGTCGTGTCTTCAATGCAGCGATGAAGGGGAGTTGTGCCCCACGGCTCCCGCTGCCAGCCGAGAAGGCTCCATTTGGAGCTTCCATGACCAAGAGCCCAGCATCTCTTTATCCATTAGGGAGGAGGAATGCATAACCCCCATGTGGGTCACACCCAGCTGGCAGACCAGACTGGTCCACTGCCCATAATGTCGAGCTTGTTGCGGCCCAGCCTAGCCAGCATGGTCTAGCCAGTCCGCGGCCCAGCTTGTTCAAGCGAGACAGTGTTGCGTCGACGTTGGCTAGGTCAGTTCGGCTAGGTCGGACTAGACCGAGACCCATTTCATCCCATATACGCTTAAAGGGACATATCTCGCAATCTAGACGTCTGTTTGACGCACCATCTACAGTTTTGGAGTCCTTGGAACAAGAAGGACCCTTTGAGATAATCCATCTGAGTTTTGGAGAAATTTTGAGTATGGATGGTTTGGATCGTACCTGAATCATACATGATCCCCAACATTAAAATGTATATAACTCTATGACTGGGTGTCCGATTGATGAAACGTCTATTGCATTGGAACTCTTATGACATGATGGATCATTGGGTTACTTATTTTTGGATCATAATGGAAGTTGAGGAATGAACAATATCTTGTGGAGCAGATACTATGGAACTCAAGTACACTGGGTGTAAAATCCTGTGGTTGATAGTCATTTGAATACTGATCCTTTTTGGATCATCACCTAGAGATCACATGTGAATTAGAACCTAATGATATTGTGTGGCTTAGCACTGATCATGTGTGTGTCAGATCCAGTGTGGGTTAGTGATCAGTGATCTTGTGTGGGTTAGTGCATACTGATCCTGTGTGGGTCAGATCCTGTGTGGGTTAGCGTTAAGCGATCATGTGTGGGTCATTGCAACTGGTCATGTGTGGGTCAGATCCTATGTGGATCAGCAGGGGTAGTACTTATTGATCCTAGGAGGGTCAGATCCTATGTTGGTCAGTGGGGGTTAGTACATATTAATCCTGGGTCGATCGGATCCTATGTGGGTCAGCGGGGGTTAGTACCTATCAATCCTGTGTGGGTCAGCACTAGTACCTCTTAATAGAATATGATGATCTAGACTTATGACTAATCTTCTGTACATCTATATTTATGTTAAACCTGGTTTGAGATGAGTATTTTATTTGTGCTTGGTGATTGAGAACATGCTTTGGGGTCCTCCTTTGTGGAATTCTTAGTCATTCGGGTATCATGGGGTCTCTACTTGATATTGTTAAACTCACCCCTACACAGGCATCACTCGCACCTTGTTGTGTCTTGTGTAGACGACGGGAAGCCCTGGATAAGACACTTAGAGCTAGGAACTGATGGTGGTCGGCAGTGACGGTTGACGTGGAGAGAAGTTGAGATGAGTTGTACCAACCCTTCAGGTATGAACCTCAGTGAACAATATCAGAAGATGTGTTCTATTTTCTGTTTTATTGTATATTTTAGTTGGTCTTTTATTCCGACCCCTTTAATTTTAGTAGACACTATTACTAATTTAGTGTTACTTTTCGGTTGAATCTTTTTGTGTTCTTGGACTATGAGTTTATACAAGTTTATAGGCAATGCCTTCCCATTTTAGGGATATGCCTTTCCAGTGCTAGTCGCTAACCCCTAGCTTATGGAAGGAGGGAATGGGGTAGTGATGTCACGGGTCCCAAGGGGATGGGTCGTGACATATATTAGGATCACTAATGAGCTACAATGGGCATCAACCTTTCATATACGCTCTATCTGGATCGGCAAATTCTCACAAGTTATAATGGGGCTCAAACCATCATATAAGTTATATTGGGATTACTTGTTGCAAATAATTATCTAGTAACATTTCAATATTAATAAATATTCATCATAAACCACTTTGAAAAAAATATTTTTATCCCATTTGAAAAAAAATCATAAAAAATACACTTTTTCTTTTAAAAACTCATTTTCAATCCAAAATACCAAAAAATGAAAATAAAGATATTTATGTAAGAAAACATGTATGAATTCAAAGGAAGATAGATATTAAATACTATTCATGGATTTAAAAAAATTGTTGTTCATGTGTTCATTAGGAATATAATATTTCTTTTTTCTTTTGTCAAAACATTCCGTATAAAACATGTAAAAACATTCATTTTAAAAACCATTGAATGAATTTAGAAATAGACATAAAATATCCATTATAATAATTTTATATCGATATAAATGAAAATATAAAATAATATCTATAATATTAACATATAATAATATATTTTTATATTAAATATTTAAACATATAACAATATATTCTTAAATCTATGTGTCCTATAACAGTTTAAAATAGATGAATCATAACCCCATGAAGGAATAACATGTAAAAAACATTAAATGACACAATAATAAATGAATTTTGGATAAGATATGTCAATGGGGATGTATATACTCCTCATAAAATATGGTTGGTCTGTAAAGTAATGATATGAATAATAGAAAGGTCATTGAGATGAAGTCCCTTACCTTGAGTCGGATTCATCGTGTATGTCCTTTATCTCCCTCTTACTTACAAATCCTTAATTATGTAAGACATTATCATCTATAAAGAGAGTGTTATGCCTAAACTAAGGCCACAAGAATGTGAGGTTTAATTATAGGAATGTATTTTTCTAGATCTTTTCTAAAGAAAATTTGTTCTGAAGTTTGAATAAAAAGTAAGAAGAGGTTCCCTTTTATAAGAGAGGGGAGGGGCACTCTTGGTTTTCTTAAAAATATTAAACCAATTTTAATTAATTTTACTTTTAAAAAGGATAAAAATTGAGTTATTTTTATCATAGGATTAGGATGTGTCAAAATTATCTTATCTAGTAACTTTTTGGACAATTTTAGTTTATATTATTAGTATTATCATTAACTTCTAACCCAGCTTTTACTCCTTTAATTCTAGCCATGACACCATGGATTGTTTCTCTTTAAGAGTTTATATATTTACAAAAAAATGCCAATGATACCACAAATTAATCATTAATGGCATTTTCAATATTATCCCAAACCATTTTAAAAATTTTATTTTGTTAATAATTCTATATCGTTTAATAAAATATTATGTATGTTAATATATCATTAAAGTTAATTTTAACAGTAGTCATTACTTTGACTTAGAAAAATCAAATGAATAATATTTCATAAAAAAACTAATTAAATAAATACATAATATGTCAAGTTCATCTAGGAAATTCTTGGATGACATCAATTATCTAAAAATAACTATTTAAATATTTTTAATATCATTTATTTGATATTTCCATTAATAAATTAATTAATACATCACCACTGTGTAAGAATATAAGGTAGTTATTTATTCATTAAAAATTGAAAATAATTTACCATGATAATGATAAAAAAATTTATTCGAAATGAATATTTATAGTTTAGTATATTCCCTAGATGAATCCTTTTTAAAAATAGTTTACTTATTAATAATATAATTGTGTCACCGTTTTCGTTTCCTTAAATAAAATATTATAAATGACATAATCACATATAAAATGAAAAAAAGACATATATTTTGAACAAGAGTGATTATATATGACATTAGTTTTTCAAAAAAAAATTATCAAGTGTTTGAGTAATTTTATAATCCTTATCATATTATTTTTACCCTTTATTAGTTGATTTTTAAAATATTTACCCTTTTTCTGCATATTAAAAATTATAAATGTTACTATTTATATTTGTCAAAACTAAAAATTCCCTTTTAAATAAATTTTAACATTATGATTCAAAATATTGAATCAATTTTTCAAAATTAAATTTAACTAAGTTTCCTAAATTAATTTAAAATTAATCCAGTAGACGGGAAGAAACAAAGGGGATTAAAATTACAAATGTTCACATGTTTGAAATGTGTTTATGTTCAATTTCAATGAGAAGTTGATTCCAATGAAAAAATTTATTTATTGATGTATAATTGGACTATTTAAATTTTAAAACAATTTAAAAACACAATTAAACATTATAAATTATTTAGATGAAATATTTGTTTTGAAATAAAATGCAGTATTTTTCAGTATTCACCAAAAAATGAATTTTATTAGAATAATACAAAACATTAAACCATAGTAAATTTTGATATTAATATTTCAAAAAATGAATCTTATTTTCCAAAATAAAAGTTATAAATTTATCAAAATTTAGTAGTGAAATTAGTCTTCTGTTAAAATGATTCAATCTTTCTTTTTTGAAACAAAAATTCTTCTATGCATAAAATTGGATTTGTTCTTATCTTACACCAATCAAGTATATATAATTAACAAAAAAAATTATAAACATGTTTAAACATTATATAATTAGTCATATTCATACCCTCCAATTTAACATCTAGGCAATTAACTACAATATTAAATAATTATATTTCGTTGTTAGTTTAAGCTTGATGTGGCATATTTTTATGACATCTAACATATTGTTACCTTCTAAAGTACATGTATGTTACAATACCATTATTTAATACATTTAATTTAAATTTTCAATGAATCGCTTCACTTCAAAAGCGGTAGTCTATTGTACACACGAGTGACGTTATCGTATTACCACAAAATGTAGGATACAAAGCTATGTGTGATATAAAAATTACAAGATTCTAATATGATCATAAATACCTAATATAAAAAAAACCCATCATTATGAAAATCATTGATATGTGGTAATTTAAAAAATAATGACATATATTTGCAAAGCGGTAGTATTCCATTCCCACAAATAATTATATTGTAATCCATTTGATAGATGTAGAGATAGTTGTGCATAATTACATTGAAATAACATAATATTATTATATGCAAGATGGTAATGATATTATATCATAATGTTTTAATAATAATTGAAGTAGGTGGAGGAATAAATAATACACAGACACTTTTCGATGAACTTAACATCTTCAACAAATAACATCCTTTTGTTTGAACAATAAATCATTACTAGGTGAAATTTATGTCCAAAATAAATATTCTTGGATGAGGGGAGTAATTTTAGGAAGTTGTTTTGTTAGGTATTTTCATAACCAACATTTTTTGATTTTGTGAATAACGGTGGAGTGGGGGTGTCATTTTATAAGTGGGGGAGAGGACAAACATTGTATTTTTTAAATGAATTGTGTGATCCCATGTTTTTCATAAGTCACAAGGATTAACATGGGAAATTATAGACCCTTATAGAATGAATGCTAGAAATATAGATTGAAAATAGTTTTTAGACTATTTTATTGGTTAATTTAACCCTTATTGTTTTAGTTTAACCTTCCAGTAAACCAATCTTTACCATAACCGCGATATTTAATTTTTCTATTTTTACTAATAATTTTTGATAAAAAATTAATTTTTCCATATTACAAATTAAGAAATGTTTAGATTCTAAATATGGATTTTTTAAATTCACATATGTGGGAAAATATTAATTAAAAAATAATCCAACATGAATTATGAGAATCTATAGTTTCAAAGCATAAACGATCAAAATGTTACAATGTTTCTATATTAAATTTCAATATTAAAATGATTCCAATGACTCAAATTTGATTATTAGTTGTAAAAATAAACTAATAAAACATTAAAAACATTATAAATATAAGTCAATTTTAAAAATCAATTAAATGAAATGGAAGTTTTAATTATATTTCAGAATTGGACACTAATTATCAAAAAAATGAAGCATTTCAGAAAAATCATAAAAAATCACCATAATCTAATTTTTAAATTTTTAATTTAAAATAATGGTTATTTTATCAAATTAATTATATAAATTTCAAAAAAATTAACTAATTAATTATTATCAAAATGATATAAAAACATTTTTTGAGAAAGTATTATTTCTAAAACATATAAAGACTTTACAGAAAAAGTATGTATTTTATTATTAGTAAGATTTCATTATATTAAACTACTATACTTAATATTTTGAAGGAAGATATTACTATTCATATCACTAAGTTTAACAGTTAGAGTATAATGGTGATGTTTAAATAACTATACTAACAATATATCATGGGTTATTTAAATCTCAATGTTGCTTGTAATTTAAGCTATGCTAGTGTTTCATGTATTGAAATATTAAGTTGTTATTTTTTATAATTAAATATTATCTGGTGTTGTGTGAAACATATTCCTTCAAAAGAAATTTATTTTATTCTTAAAAATTAAATTCATAAAAACTCAAGGAGTTACATTACACCCCCTTAAAATGAATTTCATCCTCAAAATTTGTTACTCTAATAAAAAATGAGGATTCTTATGCCTTATTAAATCCTAATGTTACCAAATTGCATCCTCAAAATTTTAGTTTCACCATAGAACATTGACATGGTAAGTGGTCTTGTTTCATAGAATTTGTTCTGTATGATCCAGAATCTCCAATGATTGTTCCTCATAAGAATGATCATGATCTACTGGTATGACCTATGTGTTTAGTGCATGTGAAGGATCATGTATGTACTTCCTCAAGAAAACTAAATAGATTACAACATATAATTGTGATAGGTTTGGTAGAAGCTCCATGAGATAGACTATGGTCCCTATGTGATCAATAATTTCAAAGGGGATAATATACCTAGGGATTGGTTTCCCTTTCTTCCTGAATTTCAGATCCTTCCTCCCTGGAGAAATTATTAGAATCCAATTGTCACTAAATTCAAATTTTGGATGACACTCATCATTTTCATCATTATTTTTCTCTGAATAATGAGATTCTATAATGTTTTTTTAAATCTATTTAACCTTATCTTTAATTTATTCATCTATCTAATGTCCCTATAATAATAATTATCTTACTTCATTCAATCATTTTGGTTATTTACATATCTTTATACAGAGGTATTCATAACGATCAATCTAAATACTTGAGTGAAAGCTATTATTGTAAAAAAAATCAGCTAGAGGAAGGTGTTGATTTCAACCACATTTGAACTAAATATAAAAATATAGGAACATATAATCAATGGTTTGAATGGTTATTTTAGATTGATCATAATTTTTGGGATGATTCACAGTGATGAAACTCAACTCAACATCAAGATATTACTGAATATTTTTCTCAAACACTGGGTAAATCCTTAGATACTGGTCAGAAACAATGGAACATGGTACTCCATGAAATCATACTAATTTCTTCATATATATCCTATAAAGATAATCCAAATATAATTATTCGCTGATATTTAGTAAGTGTGCTAAATTATTGTGTGATCAAATACAACCAATATGGAATTATTCTTTTTAGATGTTTTGGGGAGTATGACGAAAAAAATTCATAGTGATATTCTCTAATTTTCACTCTATTATGGGTAATAGATACAATATCCCCTTATAATTTTGTATTTAATCCTTAACTTTATACTTAACCAGGAACTGAGATACAAAGTCTATGATATCTATCTTCTTTATATCCCAACTTAATAATTCATTTAATTATCTATACATCTACAAACATTCAAGACTAATTGAGAAAAAATAACAATGAGATTCTTGTAAAAAATAATTCTTCAAGAATGGAATGAAAAAAATTTACGCATTTTACATGAACCTATCATTCCTTCATGATCATGGTTAAAATCCTATAAGAATTATAACACTCATTTTTAGATGGATATCATCCTTCGTTTCTAATTTTATCATAACATAGATAGATGGCTGAACATTAAATTTAAAAAATTAATTATTTATCCACATTATTCAATATTTAAAGATTCATAATTATCAAATCTAGATATATTATATATTCTATGATCATCATCATGGATAAGATAACATTTTTTTTGACTCAAATCATCCTCCACGTTGTTCTACTTCCCAATTTGGTAATGTATTGAGATGTCCTATTCTTTAATCATCACTAACCATCATATTTGGTGCTTATTCAACTCATTATGTGAAAATATATAATTTAACAATTAATTATTATAATATATATCACACTTTTATCCATCATGAAAATTCATCCTTAACATTGTTTGAAATATTACCATAACTAACTCTAAATCATGAGTTGGGTTATTTTGATCAAGAATAATCAATTTTCTTTAAGAATAAGATTTTACCATGTCATTATGCATAATAAAATATCCTAATACCTTCTTATATACATCACTATATATTGAAATCCATTTTCCACTATAGGGTAATGTTAATATATGTGCACTGACTAACCTTATCATTAAATCAAGGAAATTTTCCTCACATTCGTTTGTCCAGAGGAACATGGAACTCTTTCGAGTTGACATCACCATAGGATTATATGGTCATGAAAAATTCTCCACAAACCATAGATAATATCCACATAAACCAATAAAACTAAATATATTATTCAATATGGTTGGTAAGGGCCCAGACTCAATAACCTCTATATTTAATGGATATACCGATATTCGTTATATTGAGATTACATAACCAAAAAATCAAACCTTTTGAATCTAAAATTTCAAAATTATAAATGTTACATATAATTTTTTCTTCCATAATGTAATTATAAAAATTCTAATATGACCTCATTCTATTTCTTTCTCTTAGAGTAGATATGAATATCATATATAAAGACTACAAATAATTGACTAGGGTAATCTCTAAAGACTCTATTAATTAAATCAATGAATATTTGTGGAGAATTAGTAATACGTAATAGAAAAACTATATATTAATAGTTCCAATACCTTTTAATAAATGTTTTATAGGGTATATTCTCTTCCATGACCTTCAATTGTTGATATTAAAACTTTTATTCAATCTCAGATAAGTATTGATCTTTGTGGAGTTGATCAAATAATTCATCTATAGAGGGAAGAGTATACTTGTTCTTAACCTTGATATTCTTCATCTTCTGACAATAAATTTATATTCTCATTAATCCATCATTAATTAAAGAAATAGGTGAACCTGAAGGTGACACACTTCGCTGAATGGAAACCTTGTCAAGGTTTTCCTAGAGTTTCTCATTTAATTCTTGAAACTCAATCGAGTCCATTCTATAGAGAGCCCTTGAAATTATTTTCACACAATTTATTTGATCTATAGATAACTCAAATTCACATTATAGTTGAACTCTAGGTAATTATCTTGGAACAACATCATGAAACTAACATATAATAGTCATATCAATGATGTTTAGTTTCTTACAAAAAAATTAAGATAAACACTTCTTTTGAATGAGAATTAGTAACACAATAATATATGTAATCTCTATATTATGTTTATATTTATCATTACATTGAGAGAATACAATAGTTTATTATGAATTATCAAATATGATGTACCTTTCATGAAAATTGATATAGGTTTTTTATATAAAAATCCAATCCTCACATAATATGACATCAAATTCAATCATACGACGAATGAAAAAATTTAATAGAATCACAATCAAAAAAATATCAACCATAGAGGAATCATACTATTGGGAAAAAATCCATCAAGGTATCATTGAATCATTTTTGAGGTGATTGTGCTTGTTGACAAAGTGGAAATTTGTGTAGTGATTGTAGACAAAGCAAACCATGACATATAAATATGTTGACAAAGGGGATTTCATGGTGGCATGCCGAGTTCAGGAGATGTGGTTAACGATCAATGTTTGAGTCAAGAACTTCGATAAAGGAATGGATGATCTGGAGGTAGTTCAAAAAGAACAAATATAAGGTGCTGCAGTTTTCCAGTGTTTGCCAAATTTTTGGGCCTGAAAATTGACAAATGAAGACAAGTGGTTTTTGGAAAAGGGACTTGCGCACCATGTACTTGATGGTTTGAAAACTTGTTCTACATATTATTTTCAAGATCAGATCATCAAAATATGGAAAAGGGATAAGGGTCAAGAAAGTATTGAGTTGGTCGTGCAGGTGACATGTGCTCCACGAGAAAGGACTTGCGTGCCAGTGCCTAGAAGGATTGGAAACTTGTGTGCCTATTGTTTTTCAAGATCTAAACTTCAAAATATGGAAATGGAAAGAGGTTTTCGCAAGTTTGGAAGTGGGTCATGCATGTGACTTGCAGGGGAAGAGACTTGTGCGTCGAGACCTGCGCGCCGAGGGTTGACTTGTGCGGCGTCGTGCAGGGTGTTAAAAATTCCTATAAATATTGCACCACCCCTTCTCTTTTATTAACGGAGTTAAACACTTTGAAGAATCAGAGCTCACGTCATGCAGGTATGGTGGTCGTGCAAGTGGTGGTGTGTCGCGCAAGTGGGACTTGCGTGGCAGATTTGAAAAAGGGCGATTGTTTTTAGTCGCACGCCAATATTGGTTTGGGCGTAAAGGGAGGTGAGTCACACATGTTTGGAGTTGCAGAAGCTTGTGTCGCACAAGTGTCTAAGGTAGACTTGCGCGCCATTTGTGACTTTTGTGCCGATACTTGTGCTCCGGATTAGACTTGCGTGCCATGTAAGGTTGTTTTTCTAGGAGTGTTTCCAGGATGCATGAAAGCTGGAAGTTTTCCCGATACCTTCGGTGCAAAGAGAGATTAATCTATGGGTGAAATTTGGACATCAACAGAGAATCTACATATAGAGGAGGATGCATTCCTTCATGAAAATTAAGAGACCTATAGGTCTATAATCTGTGAGTGGATTCTTTCCAGAGTAGTGAGCAATGGAAGAGAAAGAAGGTGATCCTCTCCATCGGCAGTGATCCAGAGAGAGAGAAAGAGGGAGTGACCCTTGGGGAAGCAGTGAGCTGATCCTAAACCATGTAAAGTCAGTGAGCTTGGGACAGAGTGACTATGCCTGAACCTTTAAATCCATAGCTAGTGAATTTTAGTGGAATTTGGTACAATCGGAAACCTATCGGTTTATGCTCCTTGGACGTAGCACTTAGCGGTGAACCAAGTAAAATTGTTGTGTCTTGTGCTTGATTTACTTTCTGTTTATTTTTTGCAACAGGAATTAGAGAGAAGAGTGTTTTTCTTTACAGTGAAACAAGATCAGAACTCACTTTAATTTTAAATTAGTCAAACCCTAATTCACCCCCCCCCCCTCAGGGTATTCAGCCTTCTGGACCTAACACATACAATTGAGATGCAATAATTGTAACATTATAGGATTTCACTGTTAATTATATATCTAATCATTTGGGTGAGGTATTTATACCATTATATAATTCATTTGGTATGAACGAATGGGTAGATCTATAGTCAAAAAATACATTATTAGTTCTGGAGGAGATGATAGGTGTATCTTTCAACTCATCATTATCGCAACCCTCATAAAAAATAGTGATCACTTTAGATGTCCCTTTATCCCATACCTAAAGATGTTTTTAATTTAGATCATCATCATTAACCATTGCCTTTGGTCACTGGTTAACAAAATTCTCATTCTTCTTACAGTTGAATAAATGAAGCATGGGAGTTGAATTATATGTAGCTTTACCTCTATTTACATCATTATCCAACGTCTTCCCATAAAATAAATAAATAAGAGCTCAATGAAAACCCCTTCAAGAAATAAAACATTTACTATTCCACCAAATTCAATTTCCTCCACGATTCTTAATGTACCTTTAGAATTATGGAAAGATAATCTTTTTCACTACATTTTTTAATTTTCCTTTGAATTCCATTTTTTTATTCTTTTAAAAACAACGAAATTGATATGTTACTCCAACCACTATTTCAACATGGATAACACATCATACAATTTCTTTATAGATAATAAAGTATCCAATGGATAACATACTTTGGATATTTTTTTTAAATCCACTGAATAATTGATCGACCTTAATTTCTTGTGGGATTATAATAATTGAAGTAAACCACAGAAGTGTTGCAAAATTTTCCATATAGTTACTAATAGATGAACAAACCATTTTCCATAGTTCAAGTAACTCCTCTTTAATTGTGTGAAAAATATGTGCAACACACTTATCTAAAAATAAGTTATTGAACTCATCCCAATCCCTAAAGTCAATTTCATCATGTTTCCTTATATTCTTGACATGTTTCCACCATTGATCTTCGTCAACTTAAAATGGTAGATGAAAAAAATGAATTCCTCTTATTTTGAACACTAGTTAATGGAAAATAACTTTTATATGGTACAAATACACTACTCATAAACTAGTGGATCATAATAACCATTGGAAGAAGGTGTACATTTCCTTATAAAGGAATCAATTGAATTTTATTCCCTCATTTGTTCATTAAGAAGTCTAGCATGATTCATATATATTGAGAAAGATGATTGATCTTATTAATATGGGATAACATTATAAATTTCAAAACATTTGGATGATCAAGTATAAAATAATTAAATTTCAATTTTCAATCAGAATTAACATGGTTTCTTTAGGTTTCATCCATTGAAAAAAAATCATAGAGTAAGAAACAGAAATCATATTGTGAAACCACAAAATCATGAAAACCACTCATAGGATGTATAAATAAAAATTCCTTATTTTTAATCTATGACACATTATGTTTATACTAGTTCATTAATATTAATATTATATTTAAATCCTTCAAGATGGTTTGTGAAGGGTTTTTAAATTTTAACAGAAACAACCCTCAAATCGTCAAACCAGGTCTGTCACAAGGACCATTGTCATTCCCTAGGTGAAGATTGAGTATAGATCAACGTTCCCTTTACAGTGTTAATATAACTAGGTACCTCTATGATAGAGATATATCCATTGGTATTATCATGAACATGGTGTCATTTCATGGAAACTATATAATTTATTGGAATCTACTCACCCTATATGTTACCAAAATTCCATGGAATTTTTCTATACTTAGACACATACTTACATTTATCCTTTGAAATATTATTATGGATCTCACCAAGGATTTATAATAATAATTTCAAAATGATAACTAAACTTATCCTCTGATAGCAATTATAGTGACCTGGTATTATCTTAAATAGATATTAAATCATTTTTTATAAATATTGATTACATTACACAAACACAGTCCTGAGAATCATAATTGTTTAGTGTCTTTGGAAACATAGAAACATAACTACAGGTCTATAAGTTAGATATTTCATCTCCCACTACGTTCATAAAAAATATAAACCTTCCAATAAATATCCTACATAATACCAATCTTCATAACATAGGGAAATTAGTCATAAGAAAATATAAATCATAGAATCATAGTAAGGGTAATCATGTGAGATGTGTAATCATAAAATGAATATAAGGGTATTATAAATAGATCAAAACACTTGATAACCATAACTGAGGTGTCAAAGATCATAATCCAGATTCGTGGAATAAATACTAGCGGTTTATAAGGCATGAATCATAAGGTAATTGGATAAAATAATACATGAGACAATAACATTGGCATAATACATATAATTTGTTGCAAAACCATAAGAAAAGAAAATAATTTTCTTATTATTCAATTATCACTGCAATGGTTATCATAATAGAGTAAATTCCTTACTAACCTCATTTCACTCCCAGTTCTAGCCATATCTAACTTAAATAGGTTCACTCATCTCTCCAGTCTTATCTTATTGAAATGGATTGACTTATTATTCCAATACTATATTATGGATCCATGTTCATCCATGTTACGGTACTATCTATATCATGGGATATAAATAATTACCCAATACACTGGGCAGAGATATAGATCCCCCTATCATATAATTTAAACCATATTTATATGTTTAATAAGATCATAAACATTAAAAATATCATAAACCATGAAATGAAATATGTATCATAAATATTTCATCATAGTATAACATGTGTCAAAGAGAAAGGATTCATAATCTTTTCCTTATAGATTAACCCCTGAAAAGAAGCTAGTTTAATTATATGTTCCTCATCATATAACAGGTTAAAGAGAAACAAGTCTGATAAACATCATGCAGTTACAAATTAAACCATTTAGAGAAAGAATATGAATTGTTTTCTTTGGATCTATCCCCAATAAGGTGTATGTAACATCAACCTATTTCATCATTGATGGAAATTAATTTTGAATGATAATCTAAAAAATTTCTTAAGGAAAATATTCTTTTGTATTTGAATGAATTAATTTTAAAGGATAAAATAATTTTAAAATAGTTTTCATTGATAATAACTCAATGGTCCGCCATGTCATAGGGGTCTCAACGTAATAGACGGTGCATCAATCAGACGCCCAGTCTATGAGTTATTATCCTTTTAGTCCCGGGACCTGATAGGATTCGTGTTCAATCAAACCAGACTGTTCCAAATATTAATACAAAACTCAGTGGGGGTATCACTCAAAGGGACTGACTCACTCCATGGTTCCCAACACCGCTGAAGGTTCGTCAAACGAACATCCAGTGGCAATGTTATGACAAAAAGAAACTAAAAGGGTTCATAGTAGGCCCGTATGAGGCCCCAGCCTTAAACCTTACATAATCTTGAGTTATCACAAGATTACACGTTGAGGATCTTTTCAGGTTTAGAGTTTTAGAGAATTAGATCATAAAACTTGCATTTCATTCCACATATAAACAAAGTGGTTACATAAAGATAGTATTCTTCATTCCCATAAATGGAAACATATTTAAAATAAACATGGATTCCTTCTTGACACTTCCTTGACACTATCACCTTATCATGTACCTTTCCCTTGACCTATGAAAAACATTTCAAAAAAACTTGGGATGAGCATAAAAAGCATAGTAAGGGATATAAAAATATGGAAAGGAAACTTGGGTACATATATACATAAGGATGAGATTATACTTTACCCATATAACATAAGCACTTTAACATACCTCATCAAATCATGAATAAATCATAGAAATCATAAGACTTGAAGGTAACTTGAGGCATTCATAACATTCTTACGTAGGGAGTAACCCTCTTGGATACGTTTGGAATACCCATCATAGTATATTCCCTAAAATCTCTACGGAGAAACCTTAACGTTTCACTCCTTCGCATTACCCAATGCATTGGAGAGCTATATCGGGCTCACCCGCCCTTAGTTTATCACGGAACCACCCGTTTTCATAACAATGCCCAAGAACCATAACATAAATGTGTCACATAATACATTCATAAAGGAAACATAACATTTCCACATTTCAATCACAATATAACATTTTAGTATATTGAAATAATGAATCCATTCAAAAAGAAACCATTTCCAAAACCATTTGAAACATTTAATAAAGAGATTTTTGAATCAAAGTTTCCCATACCACCTTGAAGCTTAAAATTTTAAACCATTAATATCCATATAAATAAATCCTTAAATCCATTTTGAAAACATGGATATTAATAAGAACAAATAATTAAAACATTTAAAACGATATTTTGGTTAAAGGGGTTTTACCAAAATTAGAGACACTTGAATACAATAATTGATGAATAACATTTAGTCAGAACATTATAATATCATGAGAAAAAATGGATTCATGATATAATACTTCAAAGGACAGTATATACACCATATAAGAGTTAATTGGTGCATAACAACAATGAACCCTCAATAGAAATGTCGAATGTTATGAAATCCCTTATAAAGAAGGTATCCTTAAATTAAGGACAAATCAATCTCAAAAATATGTGTGACAAATATAAATACACCCAATATAAGTGGATATTAAGTGTAAAACAATAAAAGGTCATTCACACATATTAAATGGATGACATATTCAATGACTACATGTTGAACCCAAAGAAATCGAAATTGGGTTAAAATGTTCCCTTGACAGCCTAACGGCAATCACATCAAAATGAGTTGATGAGAGATAAAAAAGTGTATCTCATCACTTGGACATAAAATTTACATCAATAAGGATATATGAGAACATATCCCAACATAAAAATATGTAAATTAAAAGACCCAACAAAAGAAGTCTTTTAAAAAAAGAGGAGGGTGAAAGGTTCCCTTACCGACTTGGGTATCTTTCAAAACATACACCCCATGAAAGAAGGACAATAAATCATTGATGTAAATACTCATAAAGGAAAGTATATTACACAAAGAGTATAATAATGGAAGTACATACACCACTCAAAGGAAATTGTGGCAAATGTAGCATAAATATCACGAGAATAAATGTGAGATGAAAAATCCCTTACGAAAACTCGGAAGCCTAACGGCGCCACATAAAACTTCCAAAAATGGATTGATGGGATCAAATAGGGTATCTCATCACATTAAAACAAAATTTACAACAAGAGTAATATAAAAGAACATCCCCCAACATTACAAAGAGGAGCTTAAAAGAAGTTACATAAAAGAGAGTACTTAAAAAGAAAGAGAGAGGTTAGATCTCTTACGAAAGTTCGGCAGCCTAACAGCGCCACTCAAAACTTCCAAAATGGATTGATGAGAGAGAATAGGGTCTCTCATCACATGAACATAATAATTACAGTATGTTTAATATAAAATATCATCCCAATAACAAGAAAGATGAGATTTAAAAGGAATGACATAAAAGTGTGTACTTAAAAAGAAAGAGAGGAGTAGGATCCCTTACTTCGGGTCCGACTTGACTCGATCGTTCTTTAATCTCCTGAATAATAAACTTGAGTTAATTTATACTTCCTTAAAAACCTTTTTCAAGTTCATTATTCCTTTTATATCACTTATTACCATGTCATAAACATTATTTAATCATTTAAGTTAATAATATTTGTTTTGCCGATATTTGGTTCTTTAGTCGAAAGTGGACTTCTTACAATTACATATTGTTCGTGTGGACAAATGTATATTATATCCAGAATTTTATTCATGATTTATATATCATATATTTCATATATATCCAGTACATCCATGAATTTATAACATTACATAATCATTTATAGGTAAGAAATGAAATGCACCGTTCATGGAGACGGTAAGCCGTACGTACGCATGAATGCTACTTTCATTTCTATTTCGTATTTTATAGAATGGAATAATAATTATATAAAGGTATATTATAATACCATTATAATATCATATATAATATCATAGTTCCATCCTTTATACATCCCACATATGGTATTTAACGAATCAAATCACTTTGAGGGGGCGATAGTCCGCACTTACTTAAATGAAGATATCGCGTTTACCCATAATGAAACCACAAAGGTATGCCCAAAATGAAAAAACACAGAAGCTTAAGGAAACTATAAACATATTATATATCATATATAAAAATAGTGACATCATAATGGCCACCTTTGAAGGTGTTAAATGAGTTTTTGAACAATCATCGTTTCGGGAGGCAGAATTTCGCCATCCACGGAAACCGTATGTTCTTTAACCATTTGATGTAGTTTTGTGAGAGAGTAGCTCAAATAAATCTTATAACAACATCCTAGTATATTTAAGATACTGGTGTTTTTACAAAAGAAGTAAATAAAAAGAGTTTAGGGGGTTGTAGAAGAAAAATAAAACAAATGAACAAGAGAGAATGAATTACCTTTAAAAGTGTAACTCCTTTTTATTTGAGCATAAAGGCTTCCTTTTAAAAGATTCATCCCAAAGGGAATCCTCTAGAATGAGTAGAGGGATGTGGAGAGAGTAAATGGGAAGGGTTTGGCCGAGCCAAAGGCTTGAGGAGTGTGTGAAATGAGGTAGAGGTGGAGGCCTTTTATAAGAGGAGAGGAGGGGCACTTTTGGAAAGTAAGAAATATTACTTTATTTGAAAATGTGTTTCGGTTTTAAAAGGTCCCACATTGATATAATTCGTGGATAAGGTGTTAAGGGTTCGAAATCCACCCATCCAATAAGTTTTGGACATTTGTTTTTCATAGATTTTACATTATCTTTCCATTTTATTTAAATCGTTAAATAATGAGGTCATCGCTTCATCATCATGATGTCATAAATAATTTAATTTATTTTGTGTCTAAAAATTATAAAAAAAATACTATGATGTATGAAATCTTTTTATTTTTCCAATGAATATTTATAATCAAAAATATGATCTTTACAACCCCATGTAAAAATTGTTTTCGTAAAACATATGATGTTTGTGTCATTTTTACCTTTACATTAAATAAAAAGTTATTTATGTCATTTTCCAAACAAAGTGGCTCCATGGGGTCCCCAAGTTGACCCATGGCTTGTCTTGGTCGGCCATGACACAACCAATAAGGGTAGGACATGTTTCAAGCTCATCTTATTTTATCAAAGAATTATTTTTACCTTAAACTACACTAATTACCACTAATCGCGATTAAAAACTTAATAAGTTACTATTCACCAAAAAAATTATTTTTATCCTATTGAACCACATTTTACTTCTTAATGACAACCATGTATGTCGGATTTTTGAAATTCAAAACACAAAGATGGAAAAATTTCATTTAAACGGAAAAATCAGTTTTTATAAGTACCACTTAGTGGTTTCACTATCCATCAAAAATTGAAGTTTTTCAGAAAAATCCCAAAAATTCACCATAAGCAATATTTGATATTCCGAATTCAAAAATGAAGTCTAATTTACAAAATTAAAATCATATAAGTCATATTAATTAATTTAATAATTAATTCCCGCTGTCAGAGCAAATAGCGTGTTTTTATGAAACAATAAGTATCAAAAGATTGACACTAGTTTAAGTCTGATTTCAAAGTGAAATTAATTCCAATGACCACTATTGGATTTAATGTTAAAAATATATTCTAACTTCACTTTAAAACCAATTAAAAAGATAATATAATCATATAAATAAATTAGATTAAAAAGAGGTTTTGAATTAAAATACAACATTTTACACTATTCATAAAAAAATGAACATTATCGGAACGATACCAAAAATTTACACAAAGTAAATTTTGATGTCCCGATACTAATGAAGAGTATTATTTGGTCCAATAGAATGTATAAGAGTGAAAAAAACTATATTTAATGACGGTTCGCCATCAAAAGGCGATAAGTGAACCTTTAGTGAAAACTAGGGCATATACGCCTAAAATTGAATTCTTTCTGTATTTTATGCCTTTATCTTTTATTGGATATATGTAAAAACATTTAAAAACATATATAATCATATTTTGGTTATTTCTATCCATTCCCGCCATTACAACGGCTACATGTTGACTACCATTTAAAATAATATTATTTTATTATTAGAGTGCAACGTAAGATTCCCAAGAAACTCGTTGTTGCGTGTTGGGTACGCCATCGAGCATAGCAACCCTTTAAAGTAATATTAATACTTTATTCACAAATATGGATAAATATGAATATTTCATATTCTTTATTTACATGGGGTGTTACATCCTTCCCCCCATTTTGGGAATTGCGTCCTCGTAATTTTAAAATTAGGCTCAGAAACTTCATTGAAAATCTCACATCGAAACAAGAGTCGGTAAAACAATCACTTTAAAATAAAGAAAGATAATTATAGAGGTCACCCGAGTTAACCCATACTAGGATTCCATGTAGGAAAACATGGACATGGAGGAGAAAACATAGGGTAATGTTCTGATGGAAAGTTATAGAATACATGTTTAGGAGAAAGTTAACAATAAGAAAATCACAAACTTGTGATGGGTTAAACGGTGTTGGGTTCCCCAGTAGGAAAAGTTAATAGACAACATTTTTGTTTTAAGTTACTTTTTATTGAGGAATTTATTTTTGAGCTTAAATAAAACATAAGGAAACATACTTACTTGTCATGTTGACTTTCAACTTTTACTAGATTTCTCACGCAGACTCATACTTTCTCCAAAAGACGAGTATTTAGAAAGACTTGTTCGCATAAAGAGTACTATAAACAACTTCTAGAGGAGCACCTATTCCACAAAAAAAGAACTATACATTTCCCATGTCTTCAAACCTTAACCACAACTAAAACCAAAAAGGTTACTACAAGATCAGATAATCCAGAAAAGGATAACCCATTATAAAAAAAATCTATTCTTAGTCTCAAAATTTGTCCAACAAAACCCAAAGTTCAACGAGGACCATTCGATAACCAATTTGTCCATAAAATTCCTCAAAGTAAAACAATCTAAGATTGAAACCCAAATATTTGAAGGATTTAGTCACATAGTCTTCCATGTTAAATCGTAACATTTATCTCCAATCAACATCAGTTGCTCCTAAAGTCTCGTATTGAAAATTAATTAACCTAATCACATATCATCCATGATAGGTTAATAAATTTTCATAGATAACCCAAAATAAGATTACTCTTAATTCATAAAATCATCTAAATAAAAAAAGAATCAGTCAAACTAACGAGGGACTTCACGTAGTCCAGTGGTAGGCGATAAATACCAGTTGCACTTTGGTTGTGGGTACGATTCCCGCAGCTTTGTCCGACGCGACGGGTAGTCACACGGTCTGCGTGTTGTCCTTTTTCCAAAACTATATAATTCTTAAAACATTCCCCAAAATGAGATAAAATCATCAAAGATGATCATAACATATTTTAACCTCAAGTTTATCTCATGCATTTCATTTTTCATCATAACATATAATAACCCATAATTACCTAAAAATTAAGGATCATATAAACTCTAATGGTTACCTTTATAATTATTACCTGAACTTCCATATTGATTGGTCATCTTGTACATGATTCATTACAGAACATACCAAGGTTCAAGTGGTTGATCGTGACTCCTTGATAGTTAGTTTAGAACAACCACGAGTTTCCTCATTGAATACCCCATTTCGTCCAGTCTCTTAATAAAAGAACCACCATCATTTCCTTCAAACCAATTGTCTCTTTGGTGCCTTCTAGATTCATCCATTCACTAAAAAGCAGAAATTTCAGTGTGAGTATATCAAAAAAACCATCATGTACTAATGAGGAAGGTAAACACTAAGATATACTTACTCATTCACTTTATATAAAACTAGGACTCTTTCTGAAATCCTAACCATTATGGTAATGTCACTTATTCTTAGAGAATACCCTATCCTCTATAGTTATCTAAACCGACCTTTGATACCAACTATAAGGCCCCAGCCTTAAACCTTACATAATCTTGAGTTATCACAAGATTAAACGTTGAGGATCTTTTCAGGTTTAGAGTTTTAGAGAATTAGATCATAAAACATTCATTTCATTCCACATATAAACAAAGTGGTTACATAAAGATAGTATTCTTCATCCCCATCAATGGAAACATATTTAAAATAAACATGGACTCTTTCTTGACACTTCCTTGACACTATCACCTTATCATGTACCTTTCCCTTGACCTGTGAAAAACATTTCAAAAAAACATGGGATGAGCATAAAAAGCTCAGTAAGGGATATAAAAATATGGAAAGGAAACATGGGTACATATATACATAAGGATGAGATCATACTTTCCCATATAACATAAGCACTTTAACATACCTCATCAAATAATGAATAAATCATAGAAATCATAAGACATAAAGGTAACTTGAGGCATTCATAACATTCTTACATAGGGAGTAACCCTCTTGGATACGTTTGGAATACCCATCACAGTATATTCCCTAAAATCTCTTCGGAGAAACCTTAACGTTTCACTCCTTCGCGTTACCCAATCCATTGGAGAGCAATATCGGGCTCACCCGCCCTTAGTTTATCACGGAAACACCCATTTTCATAACAATTCCCAAGAACCATAACATAAATGTGTCACATAAAACATGCATAAAGGAAACATAACATTTCCACATTTCAATCACAATATAACATTTTAGTATATTGAAATAATGAATCCATTCAAAAAGAAACCATTTCCAAAACCATTTAAAACATTTAATAAAGAGATTTTTGAATCAAAGTGTCCCATACCACCTTGATGCTTAAAATTTTAAACCATTAATATCGATATAAATAAATCATTAAAACCATTTTGAAAACATGGATATTAATAAGAACAAATAATTAAAACATTTAAAACGATATTTTGGTTAAAGGGGTTTTACCAAAATTAGAGACACTTGAATACAATAATTGAGGAATAACATTTAGTCAAAACTTTATAATATCATGAGAATAAATGGATTCATGATATAATACTCCAAAGGACAGTATATACACCATATAAGAGTGAATTTGTGCATAACAACAATGAACCCTCAATAGAAATGTCGAATGTGACGAAATCCCTTATAAAGAAGGTATCATTAAATTAAGGACAAATAAATCTAAAAAATATGTTTGAAAAATATAAATAAACCCAATATAAGTGGATATTAAGTGTAAAACAATAAGAGGTCATTCACACATATTCAATGGATGACATATTCAATGACTACATGTTGAACCCAAAGAAATCGAAATTGGGTTAAAAAGTTCCCTTGACAGCCTAACGGCAATCACATCAAAATGAGTTGATGAGAGAAAAAAAAGTGTATCTCATCAATTGGAAATAAAATTTACATCAATAAGGGTATATGAGAACATATCCCAACATAACAATATGTAAATTAAAAGACCCAACAAAAGAAGTCTTTTAAAAAAATAGGAGGGTGAAAGGTTCCCTTACCGACTTGGGTATCTTTCAAAACATACACCCCATGAAAGAAGGACAATAAATCATTCATGTAAATACTCATAATGGAAAGTATATTACACAAAGAGTAGAGTAATGGCAGTACATACACCAATCAAAGGAAATTGTGGCAAATGTAGCATAAATCTCATGGGAATAAATGTGAGATGAAAAATCTCTTACGAAAACTCGGCAGCCTAACGACGCCACATAAAACTTCCAAAAATGGATTGATGAGATAAAATAGGGTATCTCATCACATTAAAACAAAATTTAAAACAATAGTAATATAAAAGAACATCCCCCAACATTACAAAGAGGAGCTTAAAATAAGTGACATAAAATAGAGTACTTAAAAAGAAAGAGAGAGGTTAGATCTCTTACGAAAGATCGGCAGCCTAACGGCGCCACTCAAAACTTTCAAAATGGATTGATGAGAGAGATTAGGGTCTCTCATCACATGAACATAAAAATTAAAGTAAGTTTAATATAAAATATCATCCCAATAACAATAAAGATGAGATTTAAAAGGAATGACATAAAAGTGTGTGCTTAAAAAGAAAGAGAGGAGTAGGATCCCTTACCTCGGGTCCGACTTGACTCGATCGTTCTTTAATCTCCTGAATAATAAACTTGAGTAAATTTATACTTCCTTAAGAACCTTTTTCAAGTTCATTATTCCTTTTATATCACTTATTACCATGTCATTAACATTATTTAATCATTTAAGTTAATAATATTTGTTTTGCCGATATTTGGTTCTTAAGTCGAAAGTGGACTTCTTACAATTACATGTTGTTCGTGTGGAAAAATGTTTATTATATCCAGAATTGTATTCATGATGTAGATATCATATATGTCATATATATCCAGTACATGCATGCATTTATAACATTACATAATCATTTAGAGGTAAGAAATGAAATGCACCGTTCATGGAGACGGTAAGCCGTACGTACGCATGAATGCTACTTTCATTTCTATTTAATATTTTATAGAATGGAATAATAATGATATAAAGGTATATTATAATTACAGTATAATATCATATATAATATCATAGTTCCATCCTTTATACGTCCCACATATGTTATTTAATGAATCAAATTACTTTGAGGGGGTGGTATTCTGCACTTCCTTATATGAAGATATCGTGTTTTCCCATAATAGAAACCATAAAGGTATGCCCAAAATGAAAAAAAACAGAAGATTAAGGAAAATATAAACATATTATATATCATATACAAAAATAGTGACATCATAATGGCCACCTTTGAAGGTGTTAAATGAGTATTTGAACAATCATCGTTTCGGGATGCAGAATTTCGCCATCCACGGAAACCGTATGTTCATTAACCATTTGATGTAGTTGTGTGAGAGTGTAGCTAGAATAAATCTTATAACAACATCCTGGTATATATAAGATACTGGTGTTTTTACAAAAGAAGTAAATAAAAAGATTTTGGGGGGTTGGAGAAGAAAAATAAAACAAATGAACAAGAGAGAATGAATTACCTTTAAAAGTGTAACTCCTTTTGATTTGAGCCTAAAGACTTGTTTTGAAAGAATTCTTCCCAAAGGGAATCCTCTAGGATGAGGAGAGGTATGTGGAGAGATTAAATGGGAAGTTTTTGGCCGAGACAAAGGCTTTAAGAGTGTGAAATGAGGTAGAGGTGGGGGCCTTTTATAAGAGGAGAGGAGGAGCAATTTTGGAAAGTAAGAAATATTACTTTATTTGAAAATGTGTTTAGGTTTTAAAAGGTCCCACATTGACATAATTCGTGGATAAGGTGCTAAGGGTTTGAAATCCACCCATCCGATAAGTTTTGGACATGTTTTGTTCATAGATTTTACATTATCTTTTCATTTTATTTAAATCGTTAAATAATGAGGTCATCGCTGCATCATCATGATGTCATAAATAATTTAATTTATTTAGCGTCTAAAAATTATATAAAAAATACTATTATGTAGTAAATCTTTTTATTTTTCCAATGAATATTTATAATCGAAAATCTGATCTTTACAACCCAATGTAAAAATTGTTTTCGTAAAACATATGATGTTTGTGTCATTTTTACTTTTACATTAAATAAAAAGTTATTTATGTCATTTTCCAAACAAAGTGGCTCCATGGGGACCCCAAGTTGACCCATGGCTTTTCTTGGTCGGCCATGACACAACCAATTAGGTTAGGACATGTTTCAAGCTCATCTTATTTTATTAAAACATTATTTTTACCTTAAACTACACTAATTACCACTAATCGCGATTAAAAACTTAATAAGTTGCTATTCACCAAAAAAATTATTTTTATCCTATTGAACCACATTTTACTTCTTAATGACAACCATGTATGTCGGATTTTTGAAATTCAAAACACAAAGATGGAAAAATTTCATTTAAACGGAAAAATCAGTTTTTATAAGTACCACTTAGTGGTTTCATTATTCATCAAAAATTGATGTTTTTCAGAAAAATCCAAAAAATTCACCATAAGCTATATTTGATATTCCGAATTCAAAAATGAAGTCTAATTTAAAAAATTCAAAACATATAAGTCACATTAATTACTTTAATAATTAATTCCCGCTGTCAGAGCAAATAGCGTGTTTTTATGAAACAATAAGTATCAAAAGATTGACACTAGTTTAAGTCCGATTTCAAAGTGAAATTAATTCCAACGACCACTATTGGATTTAATGGTAAAAATATATTCTAATTTCACTTTAAAACTAATTAAAAAGATAATCTAATCATATAAATAAATTAGATTAAAAAGAGATTTTGAATTAAAATACCACATTTTACACTATTCATAAAAAAATGAACTTTATCGGAACGTTACCAAAAATTTACACAAAGTAAATTTTGATGTCCCGATTCTAAAGATGAGTTATATTTGGTCCAATATAATTTATAAGAGTGCACAAAACTATATTTAATGACGGTTCGCCATCAAAAGGCGATAAGTGAACCTTTTGTGAAAACTAGGGCATATACGCCTAAAATTGAATTCTTTCCGTATTTTATGCCTTTATCTTTTATTGGATAAATGTAAAAACATTTAAAAACATATATAATAATATTTTAGTTATTTATATCCATTCCCTCCATTACAACGGCAACATGTTAACTACCATTTAAAATAATATTATTTTATTATTAGAGTGCAATGTAAGATTCCCAAGAAACTCATTGTTGCGTGTTGGGTACGCCATCGAGCATAGCAACCCTTTAAAGTAATATTCATACTTTATTTACAGATATGGATAAATATGAAAATTTAATATTCTTTATTTACCAGGGGTGTTACAGCCCGAGTATGGCCCAACCAGGTTGGACTGACCCGGCCCGACCAGGGTTGGGCCGATCCGTTGGGTTTGGCTTGGCCCGTAATGTAGCTCGGCCTGTTGGGTTGGTCTGGATCGCTGGGTAAGGCTCGACAAGCCACGAGGGTCCGCAGAGGGCCATGAGGGCGCAAGGCCGTGAAGCGGCTCACCCAGATGTTTCCGCAAGGGCATCAGGCCGCGAGGCGTCTTGGCGTGGGAAACTCGGAGGGTCGGTGTGCGGAGAGAGCCGGGGCAGCTCAGAGGGCCGCGAGCGGCGCGATACGGGGCGGCTCAGAGGGCCACGACGAGGGTGGTTCGGCTGGGGCACGGGGCTGGTTCGGTCAGGAGGCTAGAGCGTTGTGGGATCGTGGGGCTGGTTTGGTCGTGAGGCCAGTGCACCGCGGGGCGACTTGGCTTGGGTGAGGAAATGGGGCGTGCGACCGGTTTGTCCGGGAGGGTGGAGCGACGCGGAGGGCTCAGCTGGGGCATTGAGTCAGGGCATGCGGTCGGTTCATCCAAGAGACCGGAATGTCGTGGGGGCGTGGTGGGATGCGGAGGTCGTGGGTGGTAGCGTTGTTGCCTTCGTCACTTTTGTCACCTTCATTTCCTTCCTCCATTTCGAAGAGTACACCATAGAAGAATGGTGGAGGGGTCGGGTCATGTTTGTTTGGCCCGTACCCACCACGTTTAGAGTGATATCAAGCAGTTTATACTGAATCAAGCCTGAACGAGTATGGAAGATATTTTAAAACATAATTTTCCACAACCCTCATTAATAAAAACTCCAAAATCCCACAAAATAATTAGTAGGGGAGAACATGTTAAGTGATAATCAATAAACCCCTACCTCGTACGCTTGATGATGATAGAGCGAGGATGAATGTGAAGTCGTTGATGTTTGTCTCGTTTGCCACACACATCCAATCTCGGGCTCGTGTGTCAGTTTTTCATAGTCAAATACGTTCCTTGTCAGCGTTATTTATGGAGGAAGCGTTCTTTGGGGAGGAAGTGTTCTTAGTTGGATAAGCTTTCTTCCAATTCCACCCAAATGTAAAGTGCTGCCAAAACAATAGATTATTCCCTTCTATTAGGTTTGTTGTCATGAATTCAAAATGGATAAATTAATTTTGTGCATTGGCATAAATAAGTGGGTGAGGGTTGGCATAATTAAGTGGGGGGATAAAGAGGTTTATCGCCACTTAATTATTGAGTTCATGAGGATTCATTTCATTGGTGGTCCCACCACCATAATATCCACAAGGGAGTTAGGCTCGTGTGGCCCTCACCCCCGAGCATTCAATTTGGAGAATAAAACATTTGTGGTCCCCCCCATCATAATATTCACAAGTGGGTGGTTACAACAAATAAAATAAAATGTGTGTTTATTTTTTTTATTTCCATGAAAAACCAAAAAATTATCTTTCACCCTCGACCAGCTATCATTGTGGTAAAAGTCTTCTTAAATGAATATTGGTGCTGTGAGTTCAACGATTCCCTCCGATTTCAATTCCGAGCACCAGTTAAAAAGTTAGAAAAAGCCACATGTACATTTACAGAATGTACCCGAACAAAATTTTAAAAATTCATTCCAGGCACTCCAGGCCTCGTAATCACACGCCTTCATCATTTGCAGACTCATTAAATTCCAATTTTGTTTAAAAAAAATTACATGGAAATTCCAGGTCTTTATAACTCAAGTCATAAGTTCCATAAGAATGGTAATAATCTTAACCATATGTTTCTATTATTTTCACTTGTAATAGACACCTCAAGACCCATATATTTATGAAGGTATATTAAATATAAAAATTTTCCTATGTGGAAATTTAATTATATAATTATATTATCAATTTTAAAATTTCTTCTATAATCATTGGTAAAAACAAACATGTCCTCATGCATTTGTGAATACTACCACCTCCCAAAATGACTAGTTCTATTTTCTATCAACACATAAGAAGGATGAAAATATAAATTTATTAATCATGCAAACAATATATTTTTTACACTACTATTATTTTTAAATTATAATATATGAAAATATATTTGTAATAAAAATAATAAATTATTATATTATCTTTAGTGTCCTTATATGGACTTTTTAATGAATCTTTATGAATTTTATTATATATTAGGATAACCTTTGAAATTGTAAGAGTATTGTTATAATGTAATAAAAAAATTAAATTAACCTATTTAATTATAGAGATAATGAGTTCATTTTACAAAAAATAATTATACCATGGTCAACAAAATGGATATGTTATGAAGAATTTAGCCAAACAAACCCAAATAACCAACCCAAGGGGAAAATTTATTGAAAGTAAATAAATTCTTTCATAAATTTATATTATAAAAACATTATAGTTGAATATTTTTTAGGCATAAATATTTAATAATTAAAATTTAATTATTTATCTAGTTAGATACATGTCTGTATCACTTTCATACAAGAACGTATGTGATCATCTGTACAACCCTTGTTACATAATAGTTACATGTTCTCTTTATTCTTATCACTTTTAAAAAATATAATTCCAATTAAATTATTATATTTTGGAATATATTTACCTTACATATAAATCTATTTTAATATATTTTTATTTTTTATATTAATACATATTTTTTCCTATGAAATTCCATTCTAAAGTTAACCTAGATTAATGGAAATTTATTATTTCATTTCTCATGTCACACTCACACACATAATTGGATTTTAAACAATTAATAGATTATGTAAAATATAATAATTATACATATAGCCATCATGGATCAGTTATTGTACCATATAAAATAAAACACTATTTCTTTCATTTAAAACATCCTTACTAATTTTATAAATCATCACCCAAGTTGTTTTTTTTATTCTTTGTTATCCTAAATAATTCTCAAGAATTTTTATATTGGAACTACCTGTTCAAGAACTATGAATAATTTTCCATTATTGAAGTTGAAAAAAAATTCTTTTTTTAGGTAAATCATTATGATTTGACATTCAGTTATTCCTTTAATCAAACCTATTATACCCTCTTATCTCACATTGTTTTGATCAGGATTATGATTTATTAATTGTTTGTTCTCATCATGTGGTACAAATATGTATGATTTTATTTATTTGATGGGTAGTTCACGAATTATATGGCCCTGTAATGTATTGGGTAATGTTTTCATATCATGAGATACCATGTATGATGCATGTGTAGTTAGCCTATGAAAAATATCTTAAGTAATGGGTGGGATAGAAATTATATAGCTCCCTAATGCATTGGGTAAATATTTATATTTCATGTGTTTTCATGGAAGGTTTTAGTGAGTAAAAATAACCCACTATTATACTTTATCTACTACTTTATGGTAATATGGTGATAAACAAATCCACCGTGGGACTTTCTACAATTTATAATTAATTTCTTGGGAGTGACTCATGACTTTTTTTTATGATGTCATGTCTTATGTTGTTCCAACATATTCCATAATTATATGATCTTATTAATTAATTTCATTATGATATTATTTACCTATTATGGTCATTATATTTATGATATCATTTTATGCATCTTGAATTTCATGTTAGGATTTATTTCTTTTTTTATTACCTTATTGGGCTTTCAAGATCACCCATTTCCTTGAATAGTTTCCCTATAGTATCCTATGAAATATTAAAGTATTAATGAGAGTTATAACTACTATATATAATTTTAAATAATTATTTTATTTTAATTTTTATGATGACGTACTTATGTATATAATTTTCTAACGACACTAGACCATTATATCATTGAAATATATTTTTTTGGAAATTATATTATAAATCATGAAATTAAGTATGTTTATAGATTGGGTATCTATAATTGGTATTAGATAAATAACAAGTTATTCTTGGAGATTACAATGATAGATAATTATTGAAAAACCTTTTTATAAGCCTCTGAGATAATCATAATTATATAAAAACCACATTAAATTCTAGTAAATTCGAGATTATGTTGTTTTCTTTTCAATTATATCCCTATTTAGATACTAGAAATTGGATTCTGGGTTTGAAATAATTTTACTATGGGGTAATCACATTAAAGTGGAAATTTTTGTTATTAACTCAATCGTTACTTGGTTCATGAAAATGTGTCCTTGTAATAAATTATCCATACACTTAGAGGGGATAAGATTTGGACAATCATATGACCTTTATGAACCTCTATAATGGTTTCATTTTCAAGTTACATTAACTGACTGGGTTGGTAAAAATAAGATATCACATCTTAATGTAACCAATGTAAAATTAATATTTATATTGGTTGAGATAAAGTAATTAATATATAAAATTATTATGGAAAATGGGTAAATGGTTTGAAGGATGAATCCCTTTTATAATATTTAATATGATAATCACCATATGATGTTAATATGTTCCACTTTGGTTAGAATGATTGGTTTTAGTGATGGATAAATGTAGTCGAGTTATAACAAGCGTTAGGGTTAATTTGATGATTACCTCAATGATCAACCAATTTGAATGAGAGATGAAAAAATGTTTCAGGTTTTTATGAATAGAAAAATATTAGGAAACATTAATAACAATTTAACTAAATTTAAAATACTGTGTGATAAAATATTAGAAGGATGGTGGCTCATAAAAATTATATTAATGAATATGATGAAATAAAGTACATTAAACAATATATATGTCAAAAATTTGGAATGAAGTTACAGGAAAAAATTTTCAGGTAGACTAAGAGATAATTTAGTTGTGTTAAATGAGGGCATCAAGTAAAAATTTGTTGAGGGTAAATGATTTATATAATAAGAACATGTAATTTTCTTCCAATTGATACATTAATTTTTTGATGTTTTATATATGCGTAATTTGGATGTTAGGAAACTTAGTGTATAAATACATTTGATTAAAGTATAAATCCAGCAACAACCACCTCTAAGATTATGGGAAAATTGAAAACCCTATTGATTAACTATTATTGAGTTATGAACTTATTTTTTAGCATATATTTTTTAATTCTTTGTGTTATATAATATTTTACCTCTTAGGAATGGAGTTATAAATAAAAACAATTATTGATAAAACTATAATATCTATTGTATATAAAACATCTTCATGGTCTGATAAAAATTATTCCTTATTATTTTATCAATTATCCACTTATTATGAATATATTAGTAATGTACTTTCTTTTTTTATGATAGTCTCATATCAAATTGTTTATAGGGAAATATCACTTCATGTTCAAAATTAACCCACTAAGAGTTACTAATGTATGGTTAATTACGATCACCTAATTAAAATTATTCCCATTATATGGGTTATAAACATGCTAGGGAACAATTAATTTAAGGGGGTGGAATATAACAAACTGATATTTTAATACATGTTTTCTTCTAATTAACTCAAATATGTTTGATATATTTCACCCCACACAACATTAAACAAGAAAATCATTATATTTCAAAAATATAAATACCTATATATTTAATTAGATTGTGTAAATAAGAGTAACCAAATTATGAAATATATTAATATATATGTTTATAAGAGGTTATTTTACATAAATATACATAATTAATTATTGTGATTATGAATCTATTATTTTATGAATTGTAATTTTTATTTAAGAAATCTATATATATTATTATTAAAAAAAATTAAAAAATTTATAATATATATTTATTATTTCTATATTTATTAGTGGTTGATGGAAAAAATAATAAGAATAACTTGAATTTTAAAAATTATTTTCCAATAAAAGTATTCTTTCATTAGATTTTATAATTTTAAATTAAAATAAAATTTGAAAATTACAGAAAGTGAATTAGAAAAATAAAAATTAATTTTTGATTTTGAATACCAATGTTATTATAAGATTATTTATTGGGGTTTATTCTAAAAAATTGTGATTTTTAGTGAATAGTTTAAAATTTGATTTTTATAGATAACATGAATTTTGTGATATTATTTATATATAAGTATGAATTATATATTTATTAAAACAGTTTATAATAATATATATATATACATATTATATGTGAAATTATTAATTTAATATGTTTGGATTTAATTTACAAACCCAAACATGCCATTTTAGAAGAAAATATATATTTTTCAGAAAATTATTTAACACATTTTATGTTTAGTAAATTAATTTTTTTCACTTTTATATGATTAATATAAAAAAATGACTTCCATTTTTTGAATTCATAATGGGAGAACAATACAAAGACTAATTTTTGGGATGCGAATAATATAATCATTATTTAGATTAATAGTAAAAATATTGTTTTTTAAGGTGAATTTTATTTCTATATATAATTATAAGAGAGTCATAAATTTTTCATATCCTCTAAAATGCTAAAATATTTATTTAATTTTTAATTTTATTCATTTTAATGAAATAGTTTTAAATTATTTAAACCTATGTTAAAAATTTTAAATATATTATTATTTTAATACTAATAAGTTTATTAATATATATTAATTTGGTTTTTGATTACTTTGGAATCCCAATAAATTTTAATTAGTTTATAATTAGAGAATTTATTTCTTTAAAATCATAAACATTGATAGTTTTATCCCAAACTTAAATTTTATGCTCAAAGTGAACTTTTTCTATGAATTGTTTTTCATATATTATATGTACTAACACTAAAAATAATTTATATAACTCCAAGAATTTTTTTATAAAATAATTTCAATATTAAAAATCATATTTTAAAATTACAAAATATGTTAATTTTTTATTCTTCCCATTAAATTGAGCTTCTGAAGTTGAATGTGGAGTTACAATAGTATTGATAAATTAGGGGAAAAGTGGGTTATCATTGGGAATAATGATAAAACATGTGGAAAAGATGAATGAAATTTTATGGTGGAGGGAGTATAAAAATTATATAATTCCCATAAATTATTATGCTCTATTTTAATACCTTTTTCATGTTATAATGGCATGATATAATTGAAAAATAATGAGTTTTTACAAAAGTGTTACTTTATCCACTTATAATATAATATCACTTCCTCCACATTTTTATACCAATTTTAAATATTTGGATAAAACAAAACTCAAACCTAGTGTATCAAAAATAACCTTCCCATTCCTTTTAATCTTTTTTCTTAATAAAACCCCAATCTAAGAGTCTTAAGAAGTTACCCAAGTGAGAAATCATAAGAGAAATATAATACTATGAACCCAAATTTTATAAGTTATTTTTTATTCTACACACCTCATGATTGATATAAAAATTATGTTATGATAAAACAATAATTTATAATATAATGAAATTTTATTCTAATAATTTATCAACCATTTTATACATTCCTCTTAAATCACTGAGAAAAATGAAAACATCGTCGGGTGTGTGTGTTTGTGTGTGCGAACTAGTGAACACATTGAATACAAGTTTTATTTACATTTACACATCACATATATGATATTAAAATTGTATTTAGTATTTTGAAATTAAAATTTTAAACTATAAGTATTTCTAATCAAAATATATGAATATATAAAATTAATAAAAATAATAAGCATACATAGTAACTTAAATCGCATTAAATTGAATTTTCAAGGAACCATCCTTAATTTAGTTATATTTTAAGATAACTATTTAATTTGTAGGAATATTTTTATAATTTAATAATAATAAAAATAATCATAAAACAATATAGATCATGTAGTTAATTTAAAAAACATTTGACCATAGTAAACATAAAGAAAGTATTTCGATGTAATTAACCTAACAAACATTAGTAACTAATGTAAGAAGAATTTATATAAAAAATAAATAAGAAAATAATAAGTATACCCTATAATATTAAATACATATGAATAAGTTTATCGGTTATATATTTAATGATGTATATTTAAATTATTAGGAAGTTAATTAAAATTATTTATTGATGTATATTTACAGGGCATATCCATGTTCTCTTTTTTTATTTTTATATTAAAAATAATATTCTAATTTAAATATTCTATTTACTTATGTTTTATTATTACATATATACCTATTTGTAATTACATTACATTTCTCTTGTTATACATTTTTTTAGTTTCATTGGAAATTACCTTTTTAACATAAACCCTATCTAAGTGAATATTCCTATTTATGGACCCATGTTAACAATTAACCCAATAAAATTTATTTATATAATTAATAGTTTATAAAAGGAATCCTTATTTTAAAGATAACCCACTTGGTTCAGTTCTATTTTAATGGAAAATAATTTTCTCTTTAATTGCATAAAAATTACCACACTAATTTTATGAAGCACAACCGATATGGTTCATTTATAATATTTATTTTATTTAATAATTCTCAATAATTTTGTACATTTAAATTCAATTATCATGACCTATTCCCATTTTTTCAAATATTGATGTTCAAAATTCATTAATTTCTTTTTTTCTTCACAATTCATAATATTTAGAATATGGAAATGCCTTGAATAAGAATTATGAAACCCACTTACAGTAAAATAGTTTTAACATGATTATGATTTATATATTGTTTATTTTCCTAATAAGAACACATATGTATTATTTTTAATTTTATAATGGTGGACTTAGAAATATATATTCTTACAATTCATTGGGAAATTCATTTAACACATGAGATATAATGTATGGTGGATTGGTGGTTAGCATAAGTTTGATATGTTATAAGATGATGGGAATGAGATTCTATAGCCCTAAAATGCATTGGGAAATGTTTTATATCTCATAATATATTATTTAAGGGAACAAGGAGTGAACCTAATACACCATGTTTCTATTTACACCATGTTTATGGTAATGGAGAGTAAACTCAATCCACAATGTGCCTTTTTACACTTTATGATGATGGTCTTGGGAGGGAACATTAGGTTTATGATTTCATGTATTATTTTTTTCCAACATATTCCATTATTATATGATCATATGAGTTAATCTCATTTTTATTTGTTTCAGGATTATGATCATTTTCATTATGAAATCATGTTTTGCATCCTGACTCACATGTTATTAATTGTTTCAATGATTATTTAGTTTTAGAGTTATCTGGATCAACTTTTTTATTATATATATTCCCCATGGCATCCAATAATGTTTTGGAATAATTATTGGTGTTTTTAGTATTATCTGGAGTATTAAATATTTTTTCTACTTTTATAATGGTTTACTTTAAATAAATATGTTTTTTCATTTTTTTGATTTTCTTATGTATCTAATTTTACAAATACACAAGGTATCTATATCATTAGTGTTTTTATTGGAAAATTATTTTTTAAATAATGAAATAATTTGTTTTTAAGGATTGGGTCACAATAATTAATAGGCGAGCTGAGTGAAAACCTAGAAAATAATATTATGATTAAAACAATAAAAACAATTTTATGAATTTTAAGTATAAAAATTGAAACACTAATTATAATATATTATAGGATATTTGGAAATAATTTCATCCAATAAAATTAGAATCAATATTTTGTGATATTTTTAGCCTTATCAAATAAATTTAATCATTTTTTAAAATATTTTCCCTTACCATGGTGACTGACTTTTTCAATTATTACTTAATTTTATAGTTAAATATGAAATGGATATTATTAATGAAAATGACCTTTCTAATTCAAAATATTGATAAAATTTTATAATATAAATTCTATAGATGTTGAAAAATAATTTTTAATTTTAATTCATAAAATGAAATGAAATATTGTTTCTATAAAAAACAAATTCAATGTGTAAGAATGGATTAAGACAAATATTTTTTAATGTATTGATTCTCAAAAACATTATTGGCCTATGTTTAAATAGATTAAATATTTAAATTTTAAAAAATATTTATACTAATGAATTGTTATGATTAATTAATAAAAAGAAAAGGACAAAAATAATTATTTTATTAGAAAAAAACCTCACTTAGTGTACAAAATGTAAAAAATATGTTTCTAAATAAAAAATTATTTTTTGAAATGTATAATTTTATTCTATAAAAACATAATTATTCAAGAAAATGGTTTTACATTTTTTGTATTTTATGCTTATATAAAAATTATTTTATAAGTGTTACAATTTTTGTAAAAACATTATATTAATTATTTATATAAAAATCATATTTTTCATAAAAATATTGAAAATTAAATCAAACCTAAATTATAAATGTTTATTATATAGATAATTATCATATTAAAAAATTCATTTTATGAATGTGGTAAAATTATAATTTTAATATAAGAACACATAATGAAAAAAAAATGTAGGCAAACTAAATTTAAGCATAAAATTCAATAAAATTATTAATAATTGAAAAAACAATTTATTAAATTAATACTTGTTCATATCATCCTAAATTATACTTAAAAATCCCATCATGACCTTCTTACAACATCTAAGTGATCGATATGCACTAGTGGAAGTCAATTTTGGGGGTTCTTCTAGCCAATAGATTATAGTGATTTGTGTGATCTTTAACTTATGCTATAGGTGATTTAGCTGAAGTCATATTTATTAAGTGTAACTTTGTATTTCTCTATGTAGTTCACATGTGACACCACATCCTTTCCATTATATACAAAATGATACTCATAAGGGATTCAATTACTACTTGATTCCATTTCTCTAGATTTTATAATGTGTTTACTTCTATATATATATTTTATTTAATTGACTATTTTATAATAATCATATTTAATAATATAATTTTTATGTGGGATCATTTTATTTTGTATTTTTTATGAAAATAATATATTTTGATATTTTTTTTTATGGATAATTATATATACTAAAAAATTGTGTTGTTAAATTCTACCCCCTTAAAAGTAATTTCATTCATAAAATTCTATTATAAAAATAAGAAAAAGTGAGGTTAATTTTATCACATAACATCATCTAGTTCCCATGTAGCTTCTTAAAACATACGATATCACAAAATCACTTTGAATATATGATTAGACTTATTCCACAACACCTTGTCTCATGGATCTCCACATATTCTACCTCATAAGAGTGATCATATTCCAAATGCCAAACTTTTGTGTTTAGTACATGTGAAGGATCTGGTAAATTATTTATAAAAATTGATACCCAAAACATGTCATGTAAATTTGAATGGTTTGGCAGGTCACACTAATAATCATTCTTTTAGGTTCTCAATTTCATTTTTTACCATATATCATTTATATATTTTCCCAGGTTATTTTGTGTGATATTAAAATATTTTGAAGGTGTATGAGCCTAGTATTAGTTGGCACACCATTATAGAAATGTTTGTGGGTCTTCGTATTAAAACAGTCAACTTCTGTTGAAGTCTCATAGCATGGTTCCTAGTTAGTTTAATAGTTATTACAACCCCTAATTGAATGAATTCAAACCATATGACTTGGTAAATAGTCATTTTACAAGGTTGGATCATGGTTTTTCGAACCGTGAAACAAAACCATGTGGCACGTCTAGTATCCCAAAAAAAGGTTCTTGGTTAGAAAACCATTTGGAAAATGATGAATATAAACATTGGAACATTAATAAATTAATATAGTTATCTATAATATAAACCAACCCATATTTCTTCAATCTTATTATGGTTGAATAAGATCTCAACCATGAAGATTTCACATGGGGATTTTCATGATTCCATACCAAATAGTGATCGATTTCTTCGGAAATTTCAGAAGTACATATAAATTTTAGATGGTATGTGACCATTTTTTTATTCTTAATTATTATCCTAGAAATTCAATTCCCTACTTGAACACAATATTCTATTATAGGTGATGACCCTATATCATAGTTTGGTTCCATGATCTAATTGGGTTTTTAATGATTTATCAGGTATTTGGAATTTATTTATCGTGTGATGATTTGTGGATTGTGTTTCTATGCTTCCCAAATGGTTGATTCTATCACTTAATCTCCCTATGATTGGGGATACCTTGTTGGGTGTTAGAAGATATCATTATTAAGATTGGTTGATTCATATTTTAATTCCAATCTTTTGAAACAAATGTAATTTTATTTATTTGAAGGGGACTTAAAATTTAATCCCAAATCTGGAATTGAGTTTCTAGATAAATGTTTTCAATTGGTAATATGTGTGTTAAAATGAATTGACTGTGAATTTTTTATATAATGTGTCGATTTTATAAAAATGGGTTTCAATTGAAATTAAGGATTGAAGAATTATTTTAATGATGATTCTAGAGAAATGAAAGAATGAATTGTTTTTATGGATTTGAAACAAAAGTTTTTTTAAAGGATTTTTTTCATTAAAACCATTGTTTTTTATTATTTAATTAAATATAATTTTAAAAAAATTTACTGCATAATCATTAATGATGACTAATGAAACTAATTTTAGATGAATGATTTCCCCCTTTATTTATATACTCGAAGAACATGGGATCATGGATAATTTTGTGGGTAGTATAGGATCCACATAATATTTATTTTTTATATAATACTAAAAATAAATTGATGATGAAATTGATAATAAACAATTTCATGGGTAGGGTGCTTATTCATTTTGGTTGAATCCTATTCCCCCTAGGATTGAGAACAAGAAAAGTGAGCATACCTTGAGCTGTATTTTAAAAATATGTGTAAGGATCCATACTTGAGGAGTAAAGTATCTAATTGGGTTTTTAATGATCTATCAGGGAATTGGGATTTATTTATCATGTTTTGATTTGTGGATTGTGTTTCTATGCTTCCCAAATGGTGGATTCTATCACTTAATCTCTCTATGATTGGGGATACCTTGTTGGGTGTTAGAAGATATCATTATTAAGTTTGGTTGATTCATATTTAAATTACTATGTTTTTAAACAAATGTAATTTTATTTATTTTAAGGGGACTTATAATTTAATCCCAAATATGGAATTGAGTTTCTAGATAAATGTTTTTAATTGGTAATATGTGTGTTAAAATGAATTGACTGTGAATTTTTTAAATATTCTGTGGATTTTAAAAAAATGGGTTTGAATTGAAATTAATGATTGAAGAATTATTTTAATGATGATTCTAGAGAAATGACAAAATGAATTTTTTTTATGGATTTGAAACAAAAAAAAAATTAAAGGAATTTTTTTTCATTAAACCATTGTTTTATTTATTAAATTAAATATATTGTTTAGAACTTTTAATGCGTAATCATTAATGATGACTAATGAAACTAAATTTAGATGAATGATTTCCCTCTTGATTTATGTACTAGAAGAACATGGGATCATAAATAATTATGTGAGCACTATAGGATCCACAATATATTTATTTATTATATAACACTAAAAATAAATTGATGATGAAATTGATTATACAAAATTTCATGGGTAGGGTGCTCATTCATTTGGGTGGAATCCTATTCCCCCTAGGATTGAGAACTAGAAAAGTGAGCATACCTTGAGCTATATTCTAAAAATATATTTTGATCAAGATGGCCTTAAGTTACAATAATTGGTAAGGAAATTCATATTTGAAGAGTAAATATATTTTATTATATACTTTTCCAAAACATTGATCTGATATTTTTATTTCCACATTGTGTTCACATTGATAAAATTGTTGTTCTTATGTCTCTTTATTGATGTTTGTTTTCTTATCTATTGATGTTGTTTTATATCATTCCACTATGAAGTCATCTGATCCGGATTAACTTGTATGTTGATGATGAATCATAAAATTATGTCTCTCTAATTGACTAGAACATCATATAGGTAGTAGTGTATGATTTCTAGGTTTTAATCCGTTGAGCCACATCTATTCTTATTGAGGTAGCAAAGGTGCTATTAAGTTTAGATGATATAAGTGATTAAGACTACGAGTTTCATGATTATAAACCACAATATTTATAAGGAATAAATGTTCCTTAAGATGTAGGGAATTGGTTGGGGAATATTAAATGATTCTTTGAGGTCATAGAGAAACCAAAATCTATTAGGGTAAAGTGTTTGACCTTGAATCTTGAGGGTCTTAGTGAGTTATGGTTAGATGATATAGTACTAGATATGTAAAATGAGAACATAGAGTTTAATGAGTTTATCGAAATTTCCATATGAAAATATATTTTTGAATATATATTTTTTGGAATAGCCTTTATGTCAATGACTGAACATTAAACCAATACACCAATTGTTTTTAAGATCTTACTTAGTTTTCACCTAAGGTTATGTCAAACGATATATTGAATGACCAGAGGTTTTAGACCGGTCTTTTAAAAAATATGTGATCCCTAAAAACTATGCTAAATATTAGCTCTTATATTAATTTCTGATCAAGCTTTGATAACATAAATTGACTTGGACTTTATGCAAGGGTTTACTAGAGATCCTACTACTCATAGTGGGATATGTAGTGGTTTATTAGGGGAAATATAATGTATAATAATTCTAGTGGTTGAATAATTAATGCTTTCCCTAGAAAAAAATCATTCTCAAGATCACCTATAATTTCTAGTAAAGTTACATTGATATTCTATAATGTGGAATAGTTGGGATCTCAAATAATTATTCCATGAAGGCACCAATGGTCAATAGTACACAAAGACACTTAGGTTGCTCATAGAGGGTTTTCTATTTTTTACCACCACATGTAGTTGTATGATCTCGTCAGTACTAATATAATCTGAAACCTAGAAATATAATTCATGATCAATGGTGTTCTAATAATAGGATTCAAGAACCAATAAACATCATGGAGTAGGAAAATATTTAGTGAGAAAATATGTGGGTCTTATGGTAGTAAGATATAAAAATACTATTGTTTTTCTACCATTGACTACGTAATTTAATTTTTCTACATATTATTAATTTATATAAACCAAAAAATGTATCTATTTAATCTTTTAATGGAGCTCATGCCTTATTGATGTAAATTGAAACACCTCTTGAGATGAAGAGAGATATGTGTACTAGATGCCCCTCTTTCATTTTGTCTTTATCAAATATCAATATCCTCAAGAAAAATTTAGTTTTTGAAATGACTTACATTAATTTAATTCACGGATTCGATTCAATGGTGTATTATAAAATTATAATGAATATTATCACTAGTGAGTGTCCTTTACTTATCTACAAGGATGTTACATGTTTTACAAGGATAATGGAACACAATGTTCTGGTGATACAAACCACCTATTTCACGGCTCTGTCAGATGATATCCTAGTGTACTATTGAATTATAGAATGAATCATATTGTAGTGAAATTCCTTAGTTATTTTTTGATTTTATAGAAGTGGTATCATCAGAATTTTATATTATATCACTGATAAGATAGGTGGATTTCTTTATCAACATAGTTTTGGGTACACAACATGCTTCCATTTCCTTATAAAATATTCCACTATGGAACAAATGGAACTAAAAAAATAATTTGGATAATTTGATATAAAAAATGATTCATTAAACCATGTTTTCCACATTGGTCAGCCCTGGTTATTATCACCAATAATAATTATGGAATCCTTTGCTTATGTGTTAAAAACAAGAAGATCAATTAAGTTACATTCAGTAATTAGTACACTTTTTATAATACTGGTGATTTTTTTGATTTTATGTAAGAGTTAAGTGGTTATTTAAAATTGATATTCTATATGGTTATCACCAACTTAGAAGAAAAGAGTTTGATATCCCAATGGTTTCTTTTTGGAGAATTTGTTATCATTTTTATTATCCTGTCATGACATACAGCCAGACCGACACACATATTTTTTTATCGTATTGATGAAGAATATCTTACACTAGTATATATATTATTTCATTTTGGTATTAATGGATGAAATATTGGTTAATTCAAAAACCATGGGGGATTATGTGTCTTATCTAAGAGATTTTTTAAATATCACAATGAATAATCAATTTTTTCAAAACATGTCATTTTTTCAATTCCGGATTCAGGATATGATTTTCATGAGGAATGTGGTATTGGAACATGATATCTCAGTTGTTCTTGAAATGGATAAAGTAATAATTTCCTGGAAGAATCTACAAAATATATTTTAGATTTGGAGAATTTTATTCATAGTAGAGAATTATTTCAAATTAATGAGAGGTTTCTCCAATATAGATTATATATTGACTACTCAAACTCATAAATGATATATATTAATTTATGACTCAATATATTATACATTAATTGTTGAGTTAAATCATTTTTTGACTTCATATCCAGTGATGACTCATTAAGGGGCTATGTAGGAAGATGTTTTCTTTTTTGATGCTTTACGTTCGGGTTTTGGTATCATTCTCATGCTAGGTGATCACGTGTTGTCTTATGGCTCTCATCAACTTTAGACTCAGTTGAAGAACTATCCCATATGATCTAGAACACTTAATTAAGATTAAAACTATTATGAGTTGGTGGAAATATCATTTTTTGTAATGTTTTACAATTTACATAGATCATAAGAGATCAAGTTATATCATTTTATTAAATTTTTTTAATCATTATCATAAATGATGGTTGGAAACTACTTGAAATTTAGGCTATAGCCACAGTTTGAAATTGTTTCTATAATCCAAAAAATTGTGGCTATAGGTTATACACACGGTTCAATGGAATGTGGCTAGTATTGGCGTGGATATATGTAAAGACCTATAGCTGTGGTTTCAAACTGTGGCTAAAGGCCTATAGACACAGTTTGAAACCATCGGAAAATAGTAATCCACAAAGAACCTATAGACACGGTTTTGAACCGTTGAAATATGAATTTATCCATGGTTTAAAATTATGTCTATAGGCCTTATAAATTCATAAAAAAACACCCCACAAACCCCCTTGAACACCCCATTCCCCCCATCCGTCCCTAGACATCCCCCTGAACCCCCTTTAATTTCCCCTTGCACCCCATTAAACACTCTATTGCACCCCCATTCCCCCTAGACAACCCCCTTTCACCCCTTGAGAACCCCCTACTACCCCATGCCCCCATGAAAAACCCCCTTTCACCACCTTTAACACCTCCTTCACCCTCATTCACCCTGGAGATCCCCCTTGCACTTCTGGAACACCTCCCTTGAATACCCATGGCCCACTGGATAGCTCCTTGCACCCCTAGGATAGCCCACTTACACCCCCTTGAACGCCCCATGCACCCTCATTCCCCCTATATTTCCCCTTTTCACTCCCCTAGACATCCCCATTACACCCCATTGAATATCCCCCCTGCACTCCCATGCCCCCAGGAAATACTCCCTTGCACCACTGGAAAACCCCCTTGCACCCCCTAGACAGCCTCTTGAAAAACCCCACTATACCCCCATACCCCACCCCTACTGGACACACCATCCCACCTAGACACCCCTCCCCCCTATACACCCCCATTCACACCCATTACCCTAGCACCCCCTCCTAGAAATCCACACCCCCCCCCCTTGAACACGCCCATCAGTAGCCCACACCCCCTGGATGGCCCCCTTGCACCCCCTTGAACACCCCCTTGAACCCCCCCCCCCTTCCGTAGCCCACCCCCTTGAAAGAACCATAACACTACTTCCCCTACAATAGCCCACCACTTTTCAAAGATCCCATAGATATCCCATGACTTCCCCCCTCCTAGAAACCTCCATAATCCTGGAGACCCCTACTTCTCATGCCCCCTTGACCCCCCCCCCCCCCCGAACACCCCCTAGCACCCCCTGTAGTAGCCCACGCCCTTGGACAGCCTCACTACACCCCCTTGAACACCCCCTTGCAACCAATGAATTATACCACAACCCATGTATATCCCGCTTACACCCCAACCCCACCCCTGAAGTAGCCCCCCCCCCCCCCGCACATCCTTTGACCCCCGACCCCCACCCCTCACCCCATTGACACCCAATCCCACATGGACAACCCCTCCATCTTGGACACACCCTAGACATGTAATGCCCCGACACTAGATGCTCATAGTCAGTGCATTATCTTAATACATTGGCATTATTACAATGAATCAAGTCCCTAAAGACTGATAAATTTAGCAGTCTTGAAAAATAGATTACATATTTGAACATTACATTACACATTTGAAAATAAAACCCAACATAAATCATCATTTTAGAATACCATTAATTCCATAGCGTAACCCTGATTATCAATCATAATACATTTCTTGGAATCCTGATAAAAATAATACATAGAAAGTGGTGAGCTTATATGCACAGTAAGGATAACAATATAATAGAAGCATTCATAAATAACCATAAAAATTTAAGGTAAAGTATAAGACTAAAACAAAAGCATTTTAAAAATAAACTTCATCATAATATGGAAAAGATAAATCAAATAATTAAATTTACATATTCACATGGATATTCTACTAGTTGAATAATCACATGTAATATCAATATCTAATTTCATAATGTAGGAATGCATAATGCCAGAAATCATAACCACATAGTCAAGTCCTTGTGCCAAGACTACAAATAAGATTTTTTCAAGGCCTTGTGCCAAGACACGAGTTTGTTTCATGAGACCTAAATATGTATCAAGAAGCTATAGTGGGATCCACCTGTCAGTAACTAAGTCTAATGAATTCCTAATATGAAAATGTTTAAACATAACATAAAAATTGTATTAAAACTAGCATACAAAATGTCAATACTTTATCCATAAACCATGAATGGTTTAAAAATAACACATCCACAGTCAAACATATCACAAAACCTTCAATACATTATGAAATATTTGTATCATAATAAATCAACTTTGAACAATTTTAAAATCGATCAAAGAATGTTGAAATAGATGAAAATTATTTGTAAAACTCTTTGAGAGAAATATCCCTTTTTTCATGAATACATTTAAATGTCACACAATTTAGAAAGGAGGACATTTAAAGAAATTTTTGAATCAAATTTTCATATTCTACTTTCAAACTTTTGAATGAAATTAATATTTTATAGACATTCAAGTCCATATAAATAAATATTTAATAACCATTTTGAAAATATGGACATTAATGTGAATGATTTAGAAGAATAAATATTTAAAACATTTAAAATGATGTTTTAGTAAAAAAGTCCATTAAAAATAATCCCTTTTAAATCTCTTTTATAAAACATGGACATGGATAATAAATATGTCCCAATAGATGATTATGTAAAAACAACCTCTGAAATTAAAGAGATTGTTAAATTAACCCTTACATTGCACTTTCCTTTTGTCGAGGATACATTTATCCTCCTGTATAAAGACCGTACACTACTAGAATTTTTGGCTTTTGAGGCGGTGACTTATAGAGGCCGCCATTTGGAGACCGCTAATACTATCAACAGCGGCTGCCAAATGGCGGACGCAACACTTTAATATCGAAAAAAACTAATCGCTCCCCCCCCATTATCCCCTCCCAGACCACGCGACCCACCCCTCCCCGACCCCGTGACCCCGACCCCTGGCGACCCCGAGCCCTCGACCCGGTGACCCCGACCCCCGGTGATCCCGACCCACGGAGACCACTCCTTGACCCCCGGTGACCATTCCCCGACCCCCAGCGACCCCGACCCTCGACCTCCGGCGACCCCGACCACTGGAGACCCCAAACCTCGACCCCCGACCCCCGACCTCCCGGCGACCCTGGAAACCCCCGGCAACCCCCACCCCTTTCCACCATGCTGCGCCTCCTGAAACCCTGGAGACCCCCACCGCCTTGCCTCCACACTGTTCCCCCCATGACCCCAACACACCCGCGACCCAGCAACCCCCACCCCCTACCTCTGCGCTACACCTTTTCATAGTCCCACCACTGTTGTCCCCTCCTAGCCTAGTTGCATCCCTACAATAAGTCCTCCTACATCTGTTTGACCCTCCCATTCCGTTTTGCCCCGCCCTGTAGAACCCTCCCACGCTTCCTCAAATGCTTCCGCTCCATTCAAGTCTGCTCATCGAACCCCTGTGGTCATGTGACCATGTCATCATGGATCCACAATCGAGTCACACCTCGTTACCCGCAGTCGAGTCCTCCACAGGTAATTTTTTTTATCCCTCAAATTTGGTATTTAAATATTAATGATATGTGTTTTTTTATAATTAATTAAGATATTTCACTTTTTTCTATTAAATAAAGATATGGATTGGAGCTGGATTGATATGAAAGATAAATTTTCAGCTGAATATTATGGGGGGATTAAGCGATTTATAGATTTCACCAACATATTTCCAATCGATATGATTATTTATCCATGTATAAAATGTGAAAATAGATATCTCTGAAAATGAGATAGTTTTAGAGAACATTAGTTTTTGAATGGGTTTTGGAAAAACTATAAGACATGGACACGTCATGTAGAAGATTCAGTTTCATGTCATCGCTCAGAAAGTATTCATATGAATGTTGATTCGAGAACAGTTGATCTGATTAACATAATTATCAATGATATGATGCATCAGTTTCAATATGAGGATAGTAATCTCATAAATGATGATGTTGGATTGAGTAATCCTCTTTCTTCAGTAGATGGAGAAGCATTGAAATTCTTTGAAATTCTTGACGATGCGCATGCTGAATTATATCCTGGATGCACTAAATTTAGTAAACTATCATTTATCGTTGAGTTGTTACACCTGAAGGCCTTGAACCACTGGTCAGAAAGCTCATTAGACATGTTGTTCGTATAATTGTAGAAGGCAGTCCTTGCTGGAGCGAAGATTTCGGAGTCATTATATCAATATTGCAAGTTGACTGATGATCTTGGTTTAACATATGATAAAATTGATGTGTGTCACAATAATTGTATGTTTTCAGAAAATATAATCCAAAATTAAATATTTGTACTATTTACATTTAGGTGGGAGACCAATGACATTAATCAAGGTAGTTAGATTCTTCCGGGGAGTGTCTTGAAGAAAGGTAAACATGTTTCCGCTAAACAGATGCGTTATTTCCCACTGAAACTAAGACTGAAGAAATTCTTATTGTCCTCTAAAATTGCTATATTGATGACTTTTCATTCAGAGAGAAAGAAAGAGGTTGATAAATTAACTCACCTGGCAGATTATTTGGCATAGAATTTTTTTGATCAAAGACACCCAGACTTTTCCCGAGATGATGGTAATATTTGAATGGGTTTGGCAGCAGATGGTTTTAACCCATTTAGGTCCACGGTTGGGGCGACACATAGTACATGGACAATGGTGTTGGTTCCATACAACATCCCCCCATCGGTATGTATGAAGAAACCTTTTTTTATTGTCAATTATAATTGATGGACCAAGAGGACCCGATGACAAAATTGATGTTTATATGCATCCTTTGATTGATGAGCTACAAGAGTTTTGGGCCGATGGGGTAATGACTTTTGACTCTACATCTAATGAAATGTTTAGACTTCAGGCCACTATGTTATGTATAATTAATGATTTCCCAGTGTATGTTAACTTATCATGTTAGAGTACAAATGGATAATATTCTTTCCCTTGTTGTAATAAGAGTAAGAAATATATATGGCTTAATCACTGTAGGAAGTGGGCATATCATGGTCACAAACGATTTTTTTCCACCAATTCACAGGTTCCAAAAAGACCGTGTATCGTTTGACGGGAATAGAGAGTATGACTCATCACCACAAATACTGTCTGGGGTTGAAATTTGTGCACAACTTGATCAAGAAAACATCCGTACAATTCATGATTTTCACGATTTATTTTTTCCTGCATTGCCTTTTATTCCTGCTGCAAATAGACAGTGAAGTCATAATTGGAAGAAACAAAGTATTTTTTTGAATTTACTTATTGGAAATATAATATTATAAGAAATAATTTGGATGTGATGTACATTGAAAAAAAAATATATGTGATAATATTTTGTGCACCATTTTAAACGTTAAGGGGAAATCAAAGGACAATTCTAATGCACGATGTGATTTTCAATAAATGGGATTGAGAAAACCTTTACATTAATAGCTGGTTGAAGGTAATCGGGCATACGTGCCTGCTGCACAGTACACAATGAGTAAAAAAGAGAAACAAATGTTTCTATCAATTTTGAAGAGCATTAAGGTGGAAGATGGTTATTTCTCTAATATTTCAAAGTGTGTGAATATGAAGAGCTTGAAATTGCAGGGTTTGAAAAGTTATGATAATTGTATTCTACTTCAAAATTTTATTACTATAGAAATTCCTGATTGCTTACCTTCATAGGTTTTTGAGCTGTTGATTGGAGTTTCTAATTTTTTCAGACAACTCTGTTCTAGGAATCATCGCATGAGTGATTTGAAAAAGATACAGGATAAGATTGTACTTGCACTATGTCACCTAGAAAAACTCTTTCTGCTGTCTTTTTTTGATGTCATGGTTCACATGACCGTGCATTTAATGGGTGAAGACATTACTGGCGGTCCCGTGTAATTCAGGTGGATGTATCCAATAAACCGATACTTAAATACATTGAAATGGTATGTGTGCAACAAATCTCGTCTGGAAGCCTCAATTTTGAAGGTATATTTGATGGATGAGTTTACTAATTTTTGTGATTCATATATTGATGAGGTTGAAACAATGATAGATAAACCTCCCCAGAATGACAAGGGTCCAATTGGAGAAGGAATAACATTTGATATGCAGAACGATGAGTGGGCTCAAGCTCATCGCTATGTGTTGTTCAACACTCCATCAGTTATGCCATTGATATAGTAAGTTTCGTAGTTGATGTGTATTTTTTTCTATATTTATTTTATTGATTACCTTATATTATGTTGTGATTTAGGATTCATATCCCTGAGTTGAAACGTGAAAGGCCCCGTGCAACTGACTATCAAATCCAAAAACATCATTTCAACACATTTCATGAGTGGTTCAAGACTCATGTACATATAATTGATTTAATATTTTTATAGTGAAACTTAGTTGTTTTTTCACAATCCTTTATCCATTAAACTATATATGTGAAATTTAAATATTCAAAAGATACATGATTTAACACAGCATGTGAGTGAAGAACTCAACCAACTAGCAGATGGTCCATTTATTACAACTCGTCGCTACAAGTATTTGAATGCTAACAGATTCCAATTTCGTATTTGAGATGTTGACATGAACCGAGCCACACATAATAGTGGTGTTGGTTGTTCATTTGTTGATGCAGGTTATTATTATGGATTTTTGAGAGATAATATTGAGGTTATTTACGGTCGTGGCTTAAAACACATATTATTATGGTGTGATTGGGTCGATCCAGTTCATGGAACGAAAGTTGATAACTTCCAATTTACATTAGTAAACTTTATCAATATTCAATATAAAGATGAACGAGTTAGAAATGATCCCTTCATACTGACATCGCATGGAGAACACGTTAACATTGTCAGCATTGATTCTGATTGGAATGTTTTGGTGAAAATGTCTAGAAGAGGGTTTTTTCTGATTGACCAAGAGGAACCTGAAGTTGTCACATTTCCTGATCAAATACATGACCATACAATAGTAGTTGTATGAGATGAAGATATACAATGGTCCAGATAGATAGTTGAAGGAGATACGATGGACTTGCATGATTAGTTGAAATTTTAATTATATCCCCAGTTATTATTTGTAAAAATATTTATGAGTAATATATGTATAAAAATTTCTTGATTAAACTATAATTTCTTTTAATGTTGGTATGCCATAGGTTAGTCATAGTGGTTCACCTGATTTTTTCAATATGTATGTTTTTATTTTTCTAAAATAAATGATTGTTATTTCCTGTGTATATTTCCCTAAATGTTTCTAATCATTAATATAAATTGAAATTGAATTATGAATTTAAGTTTATCAGGATCTGGTGCTTCTTTCAGCAGACGCAGGGTCCTGGTAGAGGGGTTCAATCCTGGAACTCTGGAACTCGATTAGATGTGTTATTTGATGACACATTTCATCTAGTTGGAGATGGTGCTACTACAATGAGTCATCAGTTTGGGCATATGATACAATACTCACAAAGATTCCCTCTGACGACTCTTGATTGGAGTTATTTCCCCCAAGATACGATCGATAGATTATGGAGGGAGGTTCAGGTAAATTCAATGTCTAATTTTTCATGATATTGTTATTATTATTATCCCATCTACTGAAAAATAAATTAACATGATAATTTGACATACTTTCCATATGAGTTTAGGGTAGTATGCATTTTCAAATGCCAAAAATTATGGAAGGATTATAAGTCAAGGGTCAAGAGAGATCACTGGACAACATTTGTGGGTGTGCCATACATTCTACAGTGAGTCCCTCCATGCATTCTTCATGCGCAGTGGTAGGATTTAATTTCGTTTAGGTTGTGTGAGATAGCGATGGTAATATTTAATACATTTAATCTATATATGACTAATATTTTAGATGTTTATTAAGTAAATACGTTGAATGTAGACTGAGTCTGCTCGTCATTCACATAATCAGGCGATGCATGGCATGCCTTCCAGACTTGGCACTCTACATGTTTCACATCTCAGACATGATGTAAGTTTAGAATTCACTATTTCATTCATATTTTAATAATATTGTAGTATAACATGGTGAACCCCTTTATTATAGTTACACCAAAGCGGCGAGCCAATCGATCAGATATCCATATGGACGAGGAATCGTAGGGCGGGTGATCCCGATGTTTCCCGTGTTATAGTAAGAAAATTATTTACAAATAAATGTATTTTTATTTTATATAAATTATTCATATTTGTTCATTGATTCACTATATGCTACAGGCTCAGTTTGAAGATCAGTTATTGGAGTTGCAGGGGAGCAATGTCTTAGTATTGTGTGTATAGATGAAATATTTCACCATGTCATGGGGAGTGACGGTCATGGTTATTCTTTGACTTATCGTGGTGGTGTCCCACGATGTGCAGTTATTAGAGCAGATGTTATGGGTGCATGCCGAGAGTCAGGGATGCGCACACAGGCTGAGGTAGATTCTTCTATGTAGGATATGCAGTGCAATTTTGATGCACAATTTTAGTAGTTACATGCAGAGTATGAGGAGAGGTTGTCACAGATGCCATCACATATCGATGAAATGAGGACGCAACAAGTGGTGCCACAAGTAAACAATAAAACAACCCATACTCAGATTGACTTTTATTGATATGTTTAAGATACATAATATTGTTATATATTGTAGGCTACGAATACAGTTGGTGGACATCAATGTGATATTGGTGATTAAGATGACAATGAAACCCATGCATGAGGTAATTCATTTGTGTTGATGAATTATCTAGAAGTTTTTAAATCCATGGTGAATATAATTTTCCTTTTTTACAAAGATTAGTTTTTTTTAGAATTTGTGGATGACATCTTCGTGCACTCCAAGACTGATGATGATCATACCCAATATCTTGACATCATACATATTACACTTATAATGTATCGACGATACACCAAGCTATATATATGTCATTTTTGTATTGATTAGGTATAGTTATTGGGTCAAATAATCTTAGAGGAAGGTGTGTCAGTGGATGGAGATAAACTTCAGGCAGTTGATTATTGGGAGAAGCCCAAGAACTCTTTCGATATCTTTATCTTTCTAGGGTGACTGAATTGTGAAGTGGTCGAGTAGACGACTCATCAATCGGACGTGTTGTGTGCCTGTGGTGACTGAGAACGCAGTTATGGTGTCATAAACGGCCAAAATGGGCATTTAGCAGTCAAATTACAAGTGGAAGAGATCGGATTGACCTAAAATCATAGGGAAAGTATATAATTATTATTTGTGATGTGTATGTGTAGACTTCACAACAATCAGATGTGCGGTTTGCACGGTACGACTCAATATGTTGTTTTTAAGTGTTTGGCGCGATTCATAAACACGCGTGTGGGGGGGGGGGGGGGGGGTCCAAGCGGGTTGAACGAAGTCAGAATGGCTTGAAATCAGACGAAAGAAACAAGTTAGTGGATTTTGAAGTGGTCGAAGAGACGTAATGTCAATCGGACGTGTCGTGAGCCCGTAGTTATCGAGAACGCCATTCTGGTGTCATAAACGGCCAAAACGGGCATCTAACAATCAAATTCATAGAAGACGACATCATATTGACCTGAAATCATAGTGAAATAATGTAATTATTATTTGGGACAAGTACGCATAGATGGCACGTCAATCGGACCTACGGTTTACGCGGTACGGCTCAATATGTGTTTTTTATGTGTTGGGCGCGCTTCATAAACATGCATGGGGGTCCAAACGGGCCGAACGAAGTTGGAATGGCCTGAAATCAGACGACATTAATAGGTGAGTGAATTTTGATGTTGTTGAGTAGACGACACGTCAATCAGACATGTCGTGTGCCCGCGATGACCAAGAACACTGTTTTAGTGTCATAAACAGCCATAACGGGCGTCTAAGGGTCAAATTCATAGCGGACGACATTAGATTGACCTTAAATAATTGGTAAACAATATAATTATTATTCATGATGTGTACGAATAGAAGAAATGTCAATAGGATGTGTGATTTGCGCAGTATGGCTCAATATACGTTTTTCAAGTGTTGGGTACGAATCACAAATGCTTGTGGGGGGTCCAAATGGGCCGAACAAAGTAGGAATGGCCTGAAATAATATGACATCAACGGGTCAGTGAATTGTGATGTGGTCAAGCATACGTCACATCAATCGGATGTGCAGTGTGCTGCCGTGACCGAGAATGCAGTTCTGGTTTAATAAACGGCCAAAACGGGCGTCTAACAATCAAATCCCTAGCGGACCACATCGGATTGACCTGAAATTACAGCGCAACAATATAATTATTATTCTTGACGTTTACACGCAGATGTCATGTCAATTGGACATGCGGTTAGTGAGTTACGACTCAATATGCGTGTTTTAAGTGTTTGGTCACGCTTCATAAACACTCGTGGGAGGGGGTCCAAATGGACCGAACGAAGTCAGAATGGCCTGAAAAAATACGGTTGTAATGGGTGAGTGAATTTTGAATTGTTCGAGAAGACGGAATGTCAATCGGACATGCCATGTGCACACGGTGACCAAGAACGCAGTTCTGGTGTCATAAACAGCCAAAACAGGCCTCTAATAATCATATTCAAAGAGGATGACATCGGATTGACATGAAATCACAAAGAAAAAAATTTAATTATTATTCATGACGTGTACGCGGAGAAGGTACGCCAATCGTACATGCAGTTTTCACGGTACGGCTCAATATGCATTTTTTATGCTTGGGGCGCGCTTCAGAAACACACGTGGGGGATCCTAATCGGCCGAACAAAGTAGAAATGGCCTGAAATCAGACAACATCAATGGGTGAGTGAATTTTGATGTGGTCGAGCAGACAGCATGTCAATCGGACGTGCCATGTGCCAGCGGTTTCTGGGAACACAATTCTGGTGTCAAAAAATGGCCAAAACGGGTGTCTAATGGTCAAATTCATAGAGGACGACATCGGAATGACCTGAAATCATAGGGAAAAAATTTTATTATTATTCATGACGTGTACATGTAGACGGCACATTAATCGGACGCGCAGTTTGCGCTGTACGACTCAATATGTGTTTTTATGTGTGGGGAGAGCTTCATAAATTAGTGTGGGGGAGTACAAATGGGCCAAATGAATTTGGAATGGCCTGAAATCAGAAGAAAAAAACGGGTGAGAGAATTGTGATTTGGTTGAGTAGATGTCACGTCAATCTAACATGCCATGTGCCTGCGGTGACCAAAAATGTAGTTCTGGTGTCACAAACGGCCAAAATGGGAGTCTAACTGTCAAATTCATAGTGGAGGACATCGGATTGACCTGAAATCATCGAGAAAAAAATCTAATTACTATTCGTGATTTGTACACATAGAGTTCACATCAATCGGACATGGGGTGTGTGCGGTACGGCTCAATAAGCGTTTTTTATGTGTGGGGCGCGCTTCAAAAATGCGCGTGGGGGGATCCAAATGGGCCAAACAAAGTCAGAATGGCCTGAAATCAGACGACAGCAATGGGTGAGTGAATTTTGATATGGTCAAGTAGAAGGAACATCAATCAGATGTGTTTTGTGCCCGTGGTGACTGAGAATGCTGTTTTGGTGTCATAAACGACCAAAATGGGCATCTAACGGTCAAATTCATAGCGGAGGACATCAGATTGACTTGAAATCACAGGGCAACAATCTAATTATTATTCTTGATGTGTACGCACAGAAGGAACGTCAATCTGATGTCTGGTTTGCACGGAATAACTCATTATACGTTTTTAAGTGGTGGGCGCGCTTCATAAACTCGCATGTGGGGTCCGAATGGGCCGAACGATGTTGTAAAGGCCTGAAATCGGAAAAACCCAATTGGTGTGTGATTTTTGATGTGGTGGAGAAGACGGTACATCAATTGGACATGTCGTGTGCCCGCGGTGACCGAGAATGTTGTTTTGGTGTCATAAACGGCCAAAACGGGTGTCTAATGGTCAAATTCAAATCATACGAAATCGGATTGACTTGAAATCACAGGGAAACAGTCTAATTATTATTCGCGATGTGTACGCGTAGATGCCACATCAAGCGGATGTGCAGCTTGCGCAGTACAACTCAATATGTGTTTTTTAAGTGTGGGGAGCGCTTCATAAATGCGCGTGGGGGGGTCCAAACGGGCGAAAAGAAGTAAGAATGGCCTAAAATAAGACCAAAGAAACAGATGAGTTAATTGTGATGTGGTCGAGCAGAGGGCATGTCAATCGGATGTGTCGTGTGCCCGCGGTGACCGAGAATGCAGTTCTGGTGTCCTAAATGGCCAAAATGGGCATCTAACGGTCAAATTCATATTAGACAACATTGGATTGACCTGAAATCATAGATCAATAATCTAATTAATATTCGTGACATGTACGCACAGACGAAACGTCAATCAGAAGTACGATTTGTGCGGTACAGATCAATATGTGTTTTTTAAGTGTGGGACGCGCTTCACAAACGCACGTTGGGGGGTCTAAATGGGGAAAACGACGTCAAAATGGCTTGATATCAGAGGACATCAACCGGTGAGTGAATTGTGATGTGGTAGAGAAGAAGACATGTCCATCGGGCGTGTTGTGCGCCCGCGGTGACTGAGAATGCAGTTCTGGTGTCACAAACGGACTAAACAGGCATCTAATGGTCAAATTCATATCAGATGACACCAAATTTAACTGAAATCATAGGTGAAAAATCTAATTATTATTCATGATGTATATTCACAGATGACACATCAATTGGATGTATGGTTTGCGCGGTATGACTCAATATGCGTTTTTTTTGTGTGGGGTGCGCTTCATAAATGCGCGTGGGGAGTCCAAATGGGCCGAATGAAGTCGGAAGGACCATAAATCAGACGAAATAAATGGATGAGTAAATATTGAAGTGGTCGAGCAGGAAACACATCAATCAGATGTGTCGTGTGCCCGTGGTGACTGAGAACGCAGTTTTGGTGTTATAAACGGCCAAAACGGGCGTTTAACGGTCAAATTCATAGTGGACAACATCAAATTGACATGAAATCATAGGCAAACAAACTAATTATTATTCATGATGTGTACACACAGACGGAACATCAATGGGACTTACGGTTTTGAAGGTACGCCTTAATATGCATTTTTAAGTGTGGGGCGCGCTTCATAAATGCCCATGGGGGGGGGGGGTCCAAACGGGCCGAAAAAAATTGCAATGGCCTGAAATCAGACAGAATCAAGGGCTAGTGAATTGTGATTTGGTCGATCATACAAGACATTAATAAGACATTCCTTGTGCCCGCTGTGACTGAGAATGAAGTTCTGGGGTCATAAACGGCCAAAACGGGTGTCTAACGGTCAAATTCATATCGGACGACATGGGATTGACCTGAAATCACAGGAAAACAGTCTAATTATTATCCGTGACATGTACGTGCAGATATCACATCAATGAAATGTGCAGTTTGCACGGTACGGCTAAATATGTGTTTTTTAAGTGTGGGGCGTGCTTCATAAACGTGCGTGGGGGGGGGGTCCAAATGGGCCGGATGAAGTTGGAATGACCTGTAATCCGACGATAGAAATGGGTGAGTGAATTTTGATGTGGACAAGCATACGACATGTCAATCAGATGTGGTTTGTGCCCGTGGTGACCGAGAACGCAGTTCTAGTGTCATAAACGGAAAAAACGGGCGTCTAACGGTCAAATTCATAGCGGACGACATCGGATGGACCTGAAATCACAGGGAAACAATTTAATTACAACCATAGAATTAATTATTTTATATTTTTAAAATAATAATCAAATTTATGAATATATTTTTAAAATAAAATACTTTAGATCTGTTACAGTAATCTTGAATTGAAATTTGTTAATTTTTTTTCAATTATTTGTTTTCTGGCTTTTATTCGGTACTAATTTTGTTATTAAATTTTGTTATGAAGTTATATTTGATAATGGATGTAGAGCTTGAAAGATGATAGATGCGATTTATTTGGGTATATTTTATTGTGTCATTGAATTTTTTTTAAAAAAAATTAAAATTCTATAGCAGCCGCCATTTGGTGGCCGCTAAAGGGAAAGCATATAACGGACGCCATTTGGTAGCCGCTATAGGTGTTTCCATCGCCACCTGTAGGGGCCGCCATTCAGCGGCTGCTAGAGGTCTAGGATATAACGGCTGCCAAATGGTGGCCACTGAATCCTATCCCAACTTGCCTACAGTGTCTGCCAAATAGTTGTCGCTGATCGCAACAGCGATGGTCTAAAAGCTTTCGCCGATTGGAGGATGCTGGGAGGCCGCTATAGACCTTTAGCGATGACTTTCGGTGGCCTCTAAAGGTCATTATTGTACTAGTGGTAGTATGTTATTAAATTATAAAAAAACCATATTAATATTTTTGATATCATACTTGATTCATTTATAACATTATACTACCCATTTAATAATAATTTCCATGTTAAATTAACATTTCGGGTAATAATCGCCTTCTTTATCGTACATGTTTTAACTTGTTAATATTTATTTTATCAATTATCTCATGATTTAAATACTTCTAGAATTTAGAAAATTATTTATCTGACATATATATTTATAATATAAATATGTATAATAGATGTATATATGAAATGGAAAACATCTTTTATGGAGACGGTAAGTCGTACATACGCATACACGCTGTTTCCGTTTTCATATCGTATTGAATGGAACTAAGTGAATAATATATATGTAATTAAATAAATAAATATATATATATTCAGTAGAATTATTATGTCATATATTACCACGTTATGAATGATAAATATTTTATAATCATCGTTGAATTGTGAACATGGAAATGAATGTGATCACGTCGTGGAGACGGTAATCCATATGTACGCACGAGAGAAAATATCATTATATTGAGGATGTAATATTATGTAATTGGATGGTATATCATATAAACAGAATCATTAACAAGTTATATTTATTCTTTACATTAGTTAAACTCATTATTATACCCATCCAAATAATTAAGTGTTTGAATAACAAACTACACTACAACGTGGAGAAGGTAATCCGTACGTACGCATGTATGGTGACTTTGTCATTTATAGGATGGATAGAATAATGAATATAATTTTACCGTTTTTATAATAACATCATTGTAAATAGAAGATACTATAGTTATTATTTTATAATGTAAATAACAAAGAATGAGGAAGTGGAGGAAGAAAAGAACATGAAAGAGGTGATGCAATATTTTCCTCTTCTTCGGGTTCTTTCTTTTGATTTGATCAAAAAGGCTCAATAAGATGGATTTCATACAAAATTAAGGCCTCTAGGATGAAGGGAGGAATGTTGGGAGGATATTTGATCTGGTTTTAACCTAGTCAAAAGGATTTAGAGGTTTGAATTTTAGAGAATGGGAAGTGTCCATTTATAAGAGAGGTGAGGGTTACTTTAGGAAAAACATAAATATTATTTTATAATAAAATTATTTTCATTTTCTAATGGTCCCAAAATCATTTATTTAGAGTATAAGGTTGCGATGAGTCGAAAAAATTTCAACCAATGGGTTTTAGAAAGGATTAGGTTACCATATTAACCATATCTTTTAGATTTAACTCTTAGTTAAATAGCTTGACATTTACCATGTCTCTTTTATTTTAATATTATATGTTTAATAAACATACTATAAAATACCAATCGAACCCCAAGTGGTTCATTAATGTCATATATATTATTATATATGTATTTTGGACTAACCTTATATTTTTATGACTTTTATATAAATTAATAATATAATATTTGTTTTAAAAACTCAATTCTGTCAATTTTGATAATATTTTGTATTTGATTTTTTTAAAGCCATAATAACATTATCACTTCAAATAAAATTCATTTAGCTAACTATAAAATGACATATTAACCTAGAAAATTAGTTTAATTAATCAAAAATGTCTATGTACATTTATTTGGATATTTATAATATCAATTATTTTTATATTTCATTAATAAGGTAGTTACTGCATCATCATTGTGTCATAAATAAATTTAATTAATTAATGTCTATAAATTATAAATAAATTAACATTTGTTTGAGATATTTTTATCTTTATAATGAATATTTATAGTAGAATTTATATTATGGGAAACCCTATATTTAAAATGGTTTAGTTATTAAACATGTAATTTAACTCTTTAAACTCTTCTTTGAATAAAATAATTATAAATGTCTTAATCTAATCTATGTAAACCAAATAGGATCAAATTTTATTCCTGAGGTTTTTTTTGGTTGAATAATACTTATCCAAAAAAATTAGGACATGTGTTAGGGTAATTATGATATCATTTGTACCCTTAATTACCCTATTTAATTTTAACTATGATAAAAAAAAGTCAAAAGTAACTATTCACCAAAAATTATTTTCAGCATATTGAACCATATTTTACTTACTGATATTAACCGTGTCTCTCGGATTTTTGAAATTCAACTCACAGAAGAAGTAAAATTATGTTTTATGCAAGTTTGAAAATGCTCCTAGCAGGTGGGTAAAAGACGGTAAAAAGTTCGATAAAATTTTATATATCTAAACTTATTATTAAAATGAATTCAGTGAATTACATTGATCATATATAGGTATTATATATCTATTTTTTCTTAAAATAAATTTAAATAAAATACATAATTATTTAAATAAAATGTCGTTTTTAAATAATAACGCGGTGTTTTTCACTATTCATCAAAATTTGAAATTTTTCAGAAAAATACCAAAAAATTACCCAAAGCTAATTTGGATATTATGAATTCAAAAATTAAGTTTATTTTACCAAATTCAAAACATATATTTTACATTTATTAATTTATAATTAATTCCGGTAGTCAAAACCTAAAAATAGATTTTTAAAAAAGAAAAAACTACCAAAAGATTGAGATGTGTTTATGTAAAATTTAAATGTGAAATTACTTATAATGACCTAAATTGTATTAAATGATAAAAATATAGTCTAATAATACTTATAAACCATTAAAATTAATAATTTAACATTATATATCATTTTGATTAAAATGTTGTTTTCAATTAAAATATAGTATTTTTTAATATTCATCAAAAAATGAAAGTTATCAGAAAAGTACCAAAAATTTATCCAAACTTAATTTTTATGTCCCGATTCTAAAAAAGAATTTAATTTCGTTATATTGAATATATAAAGGTTTCAAATATTGGTTTAAAAGGCATATCTATTAAAACGGGGTAAAATTTCATTTTTCAAAAAATACTTTTTTATCTAAAAAATGAATTTGTTCTTATATTATGACTAAGAAACACATAATATGGATTTAAAAATTATATATAATATATAAGATTCACGATTCATTTAATATTTTTCATAACCGTTTTTTGAATGGCTAGTTTGGTAAGTTGTGGTGCACTCGAACTTGGTGTTGTGTGTAGCACAAGCTATTGAATTACATTAATGAGATAACATACTATGAAATCATGGGGTGAAACACTTATCAATACATCAATAAATTGCTTCCTTGCAATTTGGAAATGATCTTTGAAAATAAATGGTTAAAAATAGACAAATACCTTTGTGGAAAACCCAAATGAGAAATTGGGTTAATAAAATTTAGACTTAATAAGAGGGAAAGGGAAATGAAAAGGTCACCACCAAATTATGATCTCAATTATGAGAACATTGGTGTAAATTAGAGACACATAATTTGAGGAAAACATAAATATTTATAGGGAGTGATTGAGGTCATCAGTCACAAACAAGTGTAAAATTGAGGGCTTCAAAGCCATCGATCTATGGTGATTTAAAATACCATCAGTTCTACAAAACATGATGTATTAGGATAACACATTTTTGGTTTTAAGATCTCTTCCCTAATGTTTAATAATTAATTTATCCATATAATAAAAGAAAAAAAATATATACTTGACAAGTATAATTTCATTCTGCAACTAATTCCCACCACAAATTCATCTTTCACTTCAAAAGATAATTGAATTCAAAAAAAATCTATTTATACTAATCGTATAAAGTTCCAAAAATAATTAATTTATAATTCATTTCGCAGACTATTTAAAAAACTAAATTATACAAACATGGACATCACGTATGCTAGTTTTAGGTGATCCACCCTTGTCGCCCTTCAGTTGCGGGTTTAAGTCTCACGGCCATGATGGACATGACGGGTTGTCGCCCAACCTTTGGGTTGTCCTTTTTATGAAAATCCAAATAAAATATCAAGAAATAATTTAACCATAACAGTACTATCCAATGTCAATATTAATCGATTCCATCCTTTAGACTTATCCAAAATACTTCTGTCCAAACTCCCAGTTCAAAATTTATAAGGAATGTAAACACATTGAAGATCCTTTTTTCCACGTAATAACATGTGAATACCTTAATCATGTATTTTTTTAAAACATGGTAATACCTTGAATTACCATAAAACATTATTGATTACATTTATGATCTCTTATTCCTTATAGAATACTAGATATACTCTTTCTATCCATAAATTTTGTAAACTCCAACAATTATGGAATATACAAATCATTAATCAGATTCAAGGTAGTCAAGAATATCCAATATAATTTATCCAAATCAATTATATATTGTTCCAAAATCACTACCTCAGTATCATAACCATATTATGGTTTATATTTCTCTCAACCATATATTTTCCAAAAATTTAACATGATCTTGAGTCACTCTTCTTGGTTCCACATAATCTCATGTCCTTAATGAAATAATACTTAATTATTATCCTTATATACTATATAATTCTTATAACATGTAAATCATTAATAAAATACTCAAATGATGAAATACTTTAATTATAACATAAAAACTCTAATCATTCCATGTCATTTTGGTAGTATCATAACATGATTGTTATCCAATAGCAGTATTTGGAGTATACCTAGATTATTTGTACAGTGATCTGCGTAGTGTCCCAACTCTTTACTGTTGAAGAATTGTACATTTGAAAAAATTTTCTTACCCTTACAATAACCTACTTGGTGTCCTTTTTATCTACAGTTATAAAAAACTCCCATTCCATTCAAGATTTTACCAAGGTGATTCTTTCCTCAATTATCACATATGGGAAAATCTTTCTTTCCCTTATTCACTTTATCCATCTTTATTTCTACCATCCTATTCTCATATGGCTTCTCTTCAAATCCATAAAACTAAAAAAATTATTTAATTATTTTATTAACACAAAATACTATTTATTCATATGATGATAATACGTGGGAGACTCTTTCATTTCTAAATGTTGTCTTAATAACAAGAATGATATGATCTTTCTTACTCTTTGGTTCATGTGTATTACTAGAGTTCTTATTCCATCTACTAGGTGCCATTTCTAAACAATGACATACACAATGTTAGTTTATGAAAAGTAATACATAATTCCAATATTGAAAAATACCTAACATAAATTGAAAAGATTGTTCATATAATCCATAATAATAAAATGTTTTCTTTGAGGAAGTATTTACTAATAAATCCTTCAAAATGTATTGTAATGAAAATTTGAATTATTCTAAGCATATCCCCTGGGAGTTTCATAACCAAGAGTGCAGCAAGGACTGTTTTCGTGCACCAGTTCTCGTTTGAGTCTAGCTCAATGCAGTGTTTTCAGGTTTTACCCCTAGGTACACCTGTTCCAGATCCACCTCTACCTTCTCGTATACAGACAGTGATGTAATTCTTAGAAGACTCACAAAATTTTTATAGTACTTAATTTTTAAGTTGTTCTTCTATAGTAATTCTCAAAGTTTATCTTAGTGTATGGTTATCTAATCAGATTTTATAAAAATCTATTTTCAAGGTTGTTTCTAAACTTCCTCTAATACCAACTATAACACCCCATCACCAGAAGCCTAGAGTTGGTGCATTATTTTAATACATTGTAATAATTACAAGGAATCAAGTCCCAAATGACCGACCAATTTAGCAGTCCTGGAAAAATAGATTACATACTTGAACGTTACATTACACATTAGAAAATAAAAAACAAAAAAAATGATATTCTGATAATACCATTGATCTCATTGCTTAACCCTGATAATCAATCATAATAAATATCTTGGAATCCTAGTAAAAGTAAAACATAGAAAAGGGTGCACTCAGATGCTCATTAAGGATAACAATATACCAAAAACTTTCATAAATAAACATAAAAATTTAAGGCAATGTATAATACTAAAACAAAATACTTTTAAACATAAACATTACCATGATATGGAAAAGATAAATCAAATAATGACATTTACTTATTCACATGGATATTCTACTAGTAGAATAATCACATGTAATATCAAAATCCAATTTCATAATGTTGGATTCCATAATTCCAGACTTCATAACCACACAGGCAAGGCCTTGTGCCAAGATTAAAATTAAGATTTTGTAAAGGCCTTGTGTCAAGAAACTATTTTGTCTCATCAGACCTACCGATGCATTGAGGATCTATAGCACGCTCCACCCATCACTTACTAAGTCAAATGCATTCCATATATGAAAAGGATTAAAAATAACAAAAACATTCGTATTAAAACTAGAATACAAAATGTCAACACATTATTCAAAAACCATGAATGGTTTAAAAATAACACATCCATAGTCAAACATGTAACAAAACCTTCAATATAGTATGGAAGATTTATATCATAATAAATCAACTTCAAACAAGTTTAAAATCAATCAGAGGAGGTTGACATAGATGAAAATAATTTTAAAACTCTTTGAGAGAAATATTCAATTTTCATGAAAACTTTTAAATGTTATACAATTTAGAAAGGAATACATTTAAATATATTTTTTAATAAAATTTTCTCATACCACTTTGAAACACTCAAAAGGAATTAATATTTTAAAAACATTCTTGTCCATATAAATAAATCATTAAAACCATTTTGAAAACATGGACATTGATGAGAATGATTTATAAGAATAAATATTTAAAACATTTAAAATGATATTTTAGTAAAAAAAAGTCCCTTAAAAACAATCCCTTTGAAAACTATTTTATGAAACATTGAAATGGATAATAAATATTTCCCAGTAGATACTTGCGTAAAAACAACCTCAGATAATAAAGTGATTGTGAAATTCACCCTTACCTTTCACATTCCTTTGGTAGAGGATTCATTAAACCTCCGGTATAAAGACCGTAGAATGTTATTAAATTATTCCAGAACCATATTAATTTTTGTGATATCATAAATTATTCATTTATGACTTTATACTAACCCTATAATAATAATTTTCATGTCAAATAAACATTTCAAGTCATAATCTCTTTCTTTATCGTACATGTTTTGACTTGTTACTCTTGATTGTATCACTTAGATCATTATTTAAATAATTCCAAAATATAAAAAATGATTTATATATCATATATATTTAGAATATAAATATGTATAATAGACGTATATATGAAATATAAAACACCTTTTATGGAGTTGATAGGCCATGCATATGCATAAACGCTATTTTTGTTTTCATATCATATTGAACGAAAGATAGTGAATAAGATATATGTAAGTGCATAAATAAATATATATATATATATATATATATATTTCTCCAGTATCATTATTATTTCATATATTACACACTTATTAATGATATATATTTTATAATCATTTTTTAATGGTGAATGTGGAAATTAATCTCATCGTGTCATGGAGACGGTAATATGTACGTACGCACGAGCGACAATATCATTATATTGGTGGAAAAATCATATGTAATTGGATGGTATATCATATGTACAGAATTATTAACATTTTATATTTATTATTTACATTAGTTATACTTATTATTATACCCATAAAAATAATTAAGTGTTAGAATAACAAACTACACCCCGACGTGGAGAATGTAATCCTTATGTACGCATGTATGATGACTTTTTCCTTTAAAGGATGGATAGAATAATTAATATGGTTGTAAAATTTTTATAATAACATGAAAGTATATAGAATATATTGGATTTGTTATTTTAGAATGAAAAAAACAAAGAATTAGGAAGTGGATGAAGAAAATAACGTGAAAGAGGTGATGAAATATTAACCACTTCTTCGGGTCCTTCATTTTGATTTGATCAAAAGGGATCCTTAGGATTGATTTATAACCAATGTATGGCCTCTAGGATTAAGGGAGGAATTTTTGGAGGATATTTGGGCAGTGTTGTTTATAGAAAAAAGGCTTTGGAGGTGTTAAATTAAGAGAAGGGGAAGTGCTCTTTTATAAGAGAGGTGAGAGTCAATTTACAAAAATCTTGAAATATTATTTTATAATAAAGTTTTTTTATGTCTCTAATTGCCTGAAAATAATTTATATAGATGATAAGGTGGTTATGGCTCTAAAAAAACTCAACCAATAGGTTTTATACAGGTTTAGGATACCATATTAACCTTATCTTTTAGATTTAACTCGTATTTAAATAGTCTGACATTTACCATGTCTCATTGTATTTTTATACTATATGGTTAATAAACATACTATAAAATGAAAATAGAACCCCATGTGGTTCATTAATCTCTTATATATTATTATATAAGTCTTTTGGACGATCCTTATATTTTTTAGGACTATTTTATCAACTAATAATATAATATTTGTTTTAAAAACTCAATTATGTCAATTTTGACACTATTTAGTATTTTGTTTTTTTAAGCCATAATAACATTATAACATGGAATAAAATTTATTTAACAAACCCTTACCTGTCATATTAACCTATAAAATTATTTTAATTCATCAAGAGATTCAATTTACATTTATTTTGTTATTTATAATATAAATTATTTTTATATTTCAGTAATAAGGTAATTATTGCATCATCATTATGTCATAAATAAATGAAATTTATTAATGCATAAAAATTATAAATAAAACAAAATTATGTATGAAATCTTTTTATATATCTATATAATATTTATAGTTGAATTTATATTGTGTGTATCACTCTATTAAAAATAGTTTTGTTATTAAACATTGAATTTAACTCTTTTAACTCATTTTAAATAAAATAATAATAAATGTCATAATCTAATACATTTAAACCAAAGAGGTTTATATTTTATTTATAAGGTTTTTTTTGGTTGAATTATACTCATTAAACAGAATTAAGACATGTGTTAGGGTAATTATGTTATCATTTTTACCCTTAATTACCCTATTTACTTTAAACTGTGGCAAATATAAGTCAAAAGTTATTATTCACCAAAAATTATTTACATCTCATTGGACCACATTTTACATACTGATGTTAAACTTGTATCTCAGATTTTTTAAATTCAACTCAAAAAAGCAGTAAAATTATGTTTTATGCAAATTTTCAAATGCTCCTAAGAGGTTGGAAAAAGACAGTACAATGATCAATAAAATTTTATATATCTAAAATTATTATAAAATGAATAAAATGAATTACATTGAACATATATAAGTATAATATATTTATTTTTACTTAAAATAAATTTAAATAAAATAAGTAAATTTTTAAATAAAAATTTGTTTTTAAATAATAACTCAGTGTTTTTCAATGTTCATCAAAAACTGAATGTTTTCAGAAAAATACCAAAAATTCACCCTAAGATAATTTGGATATTATAAATTCAAAAATAAAGTCTATTTTACCAAATTCAAAACATAGATGTTTTATTTATTAATTTAAAATGAATTCCTATTTTCAAAACCAAAATGTGGTTTCGAAAAAAAGTAAACACTATAGAAAGATTGGCATGGGTTTATGTCAAATTTATCTGTGAAATTACTTATAATGACCTAAATTGTATTAAATGATAAAAATATAATCATATAATACTTAAAAACCATTTAAATACATAATTTAATACTCTAAATCATTTCAATTAAAAAATTTGTTTTGAATTAAAATATAGTTTTTTTCAATATTCTTCAAAATATGAAATTTGTCAGAAAAGTACCAAAACATTATCCAAACTAAATTTTTATGTCTCGATTATAAATAAGAATTTAATTTCATTAAATTGAATATATAAAAGCGTCAAATATTGGTTTTAAAAAAAATTCACCATTAAAAGGCGGTAAAATTTCATTTTTTGAAAAATAATTCTATTATCTGAAAAAAATGAATTTATTATTAAGTTATGTCTAAGAAACACATAATATTGATGTTAAAATTATATAGAATATATAGGATTCAAGTTCAGTTAATATTGTTCATAACCTCTTTTGGAATGGCTAGTTTGGTAAGTTTGTAATGCGCTCAAACTCGGTGTTGCGTGTAGCGCAAGCTATTGAATTACTTTAATGATATAATAAACTATGAAATATTGGGATATTACATGATAGCCTCCCCTTCCACCTGGACACCCCCTCACTCCTAGAAACCCCTAGACAACACCCCCCCCCCCTCTTAGACACCCCTTTACACCCCTGGACAGTCCCCTTGAACACCCCCTACACACCCATTCTCCCTTGCACCCCCTCCCAAACAGCCCATGGACACCCCCATTGAACACCCCCTGCACACCAATGCCTGTGACCCCCCCCCCTCCTGGACACCCCTCCCACCTGGACACCCCCTCCTTCCTAGACACCCCCTCCCCCCTCTTGTACACCCCCTTCTTATACACCCACATTACACCCCCCTGGACAGCCCCTTGAACACCCAATCTACATACCCATTCCCCCTCCCCCCCCCATCTAGGACCCCCCATACACCCCCTAGAATGTCCCTTGCATTCCATTTAACACCCCAAATCTACCCCCTACAGTATCCCACCCCCTGGACAGCCCCCTTGCACCCTCGCCCCCACTTGAACACGCCCCATATACACCCATGCCCCTTGCACCCCCCCCCCCTCCTGGAGACCCCCATAGACAACCCACATGAACACCCCCACCCCCCCTCGTGCACCCCCATGAAGTATCCCACCCCCCTGGACAACCCCCCTTGTAGCCCCCTTTCACCCCCACCCACCTGATAACCCCCTCCCCCCTGGATACCCCCCATCTCGGACACCCCCTTCATGGAAATCCCCCTCCCTGACACCCCCTCCCACCTGGACAACCCCACCCTCGTAGACAACCCCCACCCCCTCCTAGACACCCCCCTGCACCCCCCAGCACACCATATCCCCCATGGAACCCCCTCCCCCTCATGAACACGCCTGGAAATACCCCTTTCACCCTCCTTGAACACACCCTTGCAACCCCTATAGTTTCCCACCCCCTGGACAACCCCCATGAACCCACCTAGACAACCCCCCTTGCACACCCCCCCCCCCACCCACCTGCCCTGCAAAGCCCCCAATCCCTCCCCCCCTTATGAACACCCCATCCCATCTGGACAACCCCTACCCCTAGACACCCCCTAGAGAGCTCCCTTGAACACCCCCTACTTGTTTCAAACCTAACCTATATCTTTCTGGAAATTTGTAAAAAGAATTATTAATTTTTTTATTGGTTTAATATTATTGGGTTTAAAATAATATTCCTTATAGTGGATTATGGATTGTATCTCAAAGTAATCTCACTTGATACCTATTCGTAAATCCAATATGGTGGATGACTTACCAAACCATTTGGTGCAATTGTGTGGTTCTAGGGTTGATATCTAGTGTCATTCCATCAAATTAAACGTTATAACGAAGGAATAACCAGAACATAATTCACTACATGAGGAATTTCCTCTCATGATTCAAGTTAACCATGTTTAGTCCCATTTAACTTCCTCAATTCATTAAGTTAACCTTGCACCCCCTATACAACCCCCTTGAACACCCCCTACACACCCATTCCCCCTTGCACCCACCCTCCTGAACCCCCCCTGCACCCCCCAGATTTCCCCTTATGAACCCCATACAGAGATAGAAAAAGGGTCAGTAATGATGTGTGCTTTACGACTAACAATGAAATCATGTATAAGTAAAACATCAATTCAACAATGTCATGCAAGGTATATCACAGTGAGTTTTCGCAGATAGCACACCTCCATTGGGCGGGGAGGGGTTATTGAGAAACCAGGACTTTTTTATCAAATGAAATAATTATCTTAACTACAACATATTCAATTATTGAAATTTAATATAAAAAATAATAATTAAGAAGAAAATTAAACTCTATATAAAACTTTCATGAATTAAAATAGGTTTCGAGTTGGCCCGTAAGTGAAAGGAGCTAAGCCACACTCATTGATGAAGGCTTTTATCAGTGACAACTCTTAGCTGCTTCATCCATCCTCGTGGCATATGCACCATATCATATAAAAAAGCACTCCTTAACCCCTATGTACATGTCCACATGGAGTTGAAGACGCACAAGAGGATCCTTATATATACACTCACATGAATAAGACCGTTATCACCCATGCACGTATGCATTTTCCATATATATCTATAAGAACATGTAGCCCATTATAAGTAATCATGCTAACATGGATGGATATGCATATAATGGGAGAACATATTATGTATATTATTACCTATGTATATATGGTGAGTCTCCTTTGACTCTATTTTCCGCAACAGACACGAACGGGTCCCAGGAGACTTCAACACAATTTCAGTGACCCGATGAATCATCATTATTAAACCTAAAAATTGAATTGGGGGGAACATGATTAGTGAGAAAGGAAATAATATAATAGGTGATAATGATAACATCATTAACATACAATATCCAGAACAGATTAAGACATCGGGAAAAAAATCTTATTGAATTCAACACAGTGTCACGCAAACGCATGGGTGAAATGAGATATTAACATAAAATAATAAAACCAAGGAATAACTCATTAAATGTTCTCAGTCAATAATTCCACAAGTACATATGTTTTTGTACAATTTGAATATTTTTCATGAATTATTTATTTTAAATAGTAACAACAATCACAATTTCTATATATCATGATATTTGAAGAAAATATGCACAGAATTAAAAATGTCAGAATAACATGCAAGAAAATAAGTTGATGTATAAGAAGCTAATAGTGTCATTGAAAAATGATAAAAATATTGACACCATGTCATAGGTTATACTTCATTCATGATTTTAGAGAATTTCATGCCACAAAAATGCCTTCCGATGTGGACACCCCCCTCATGGACAGCCCCCGAACGCCCCCCCCTCCCCCCGAACATCCCCCACCTAGACAGTTCCCCCCTCCCCTACACCATCTTTAGAATTAAATCCCAAAAAAATTGTTTAACATAAATACAAAATTGGACACTTTAATATATATATAATCACTATAATTTTAAAATAGGACAAAAGATGAATGTTGACCATCTCTACCAGTACGACCACAATCTTAGAGAATGCGAAGATAATTATATATTTTGGATTAGATGTAAATTTTTTTTGAAATTCAGCCTTATATATATAGTATTAAAAACATTACAACAATATAAATTTGTAAAACTATCCAGATGATATCCCTCAACAAACTTTGGAATGTAATGGTGAATCACAAAGAGAACATTAGGTTTATTGATACCTGAAATAATACTGCGAGAACATGATTTTTAACTATAAACAAGTAATAAAATATGTCCATATTTCTCATGCTAATAAAGGTTGTAAAACTGTGGTTATATCCTCCCTATACATTCCTCCACAAATGAACCCCTACTCCCCCCCTAAATTCACCCCACTACCGCCACCCTTCACCCCAACTCATTTGAACCCCCATTACCCCCCCCCCACCTGAACCCCCATTTCCCCCACCAGCACCCCCACTGTCCTGCACCGCACCTGCACACCAACTCTCCCCCCACCAAAATCACCCCACTGCCGCCAGCCCCACTTGCACCCCCATTACCCCTACCCACCTGCACCCCCATTACCCATACCCACCTGCACACCTCTAAACATCCCTCCCCACATGCACCCCCTAACCCCCCAAAAATTCTCCCCCACTACCCCCACACTTCACCCCAACTCATTTTAACCCCCACTGCCCCCCGCCCCACATGCACCCCCACCCCCAAATTCACCCCACTACCCCCACCCCCACCCCCACCTCCACTACCCCCACCCAGATTCCCCCCGGATAGCTCGCCCCCACCTACACTCCAACTTCCCCCCCCCACAAATGCACTCACACTGCCCCCACCCATCTCCCCAACTCATTTCAATCCACATTGCCCCAAACCTTCACTCCCCACACATACAGGCCCACTCCCCCACCCCGAAATTCACCCCACTACCCCCACCCAAATCTGCACCCCCACGACCCCCTCCACCCACCACCACCTGCACCCGCACGACCCCTTGCACACTGCCACCCCCCCCCACACACATACACATGCACCTCCTACCCCATCACTTCTCCCTACCCCTCCTAGATATCCCCCCACTCTTCGACAACTCCCACCCCATGTACACTGCCCCTCCCTCTTAACCCCCTTGACCCCCATAAATCCCCCTCCCCTTCCTTTTTAAATCAATATAAAAAATATAATAAAATTATTATTGAAAAGGTGGTTTCATTGAATAAATTGAGTTCAGAATACTATTTATAATGAGATTTATAACACTTATACTGATAATAAGCATAGAGAGAAGCCAAAAAGTTGTAACTGGTGTTCTAAAATTGATAAGTTGAGCTAATGTGTATAATAAATTTTCAACAATATGTTTTTTGAACTAATTATTAACATTGGTATGTGGTAAAAGAAGATCGCTTGAAGGTCATAAAAGTAATATTTAGTTTTGTAATATGATATAATTGGTGGTTATAAGAGTATAAGGTTATAAAGGTGTGCTATAATTTTAAATATTCATGAAGTTCATACCGAAGAGGTTGTAGATTTATTTTTATCTATGAATTTTGATTTCATGGGGGTGGGGAATAAATAGATCACAAATACATGACATAAAGTTTTATAGTATTCTTATAGATATGGAATCATAATTTTATTGAAAAAAAATCCATAGGGGGAATGTTGGAACTGATTGTGTGTCGGTGTTGGATTTTTTTAATAATTAGTGTCAAGAAGTATGGTTCTAAAGAACAATATTTATACCAAAGCATATGTAGATACTCATAATAAAATGACATATTTGTATTGGAATAAATTCGACAATTTTATTAGAGAATTTTTGTGATGAAGAATTATTTGGTTAAATATTGGTTTGAAATGGATACCATGTTTTTTAAATTTGAAGGTATATCTATATTTTAAAGGATATAACTGAGTTTACTCAGGGATATAATTTCATTAAAATTGGTTGGTTATCTTTTATAATGTTTTAGATAATGATAGAATGAAATATAGAAGTATTTTTGTTCTCTAAAATATAATATGTGTTTTTCCAAGGCCTGGGTATGATTAAATTAGGAAATATATTTTCTACATGAGAATATAATTGAATTATCATTGCTGAGAGATATTGAACTATCATAAAAGGGAATATATGAGATTATATGTTGTGTCTCAAAAGAAGAAAAAGACTAACCCATTTCAATACCAAATAAACTCAAATCCTACCTAAAATTAATTTGAATAATATGAAGAAAATTTAATTTTATATAGGTTAATAGTGGAGGTGTCCCAGAAAAGTGTGGTATGAATTCTTATGAGATAAATTTTGTATCTCTAAGTTTAATGAATTGTTGAAACACATAACTGATGTTTATTTAAGTAATGTTGAATGGAACAAAAGCTTGATTGTGAATATCTTATAGTTATGTAATAATGAAAATTTTCATTCTTTATTCACTACACCAACAAAGAGAGATCTTTTTAGAATAATGAGGCACTAATTGAGCTCACATAATATATTCTCATGTTAAGTGATATAAGCACAGAAGAAGATCAGTTGATAGAAATATGAGTTTGAGCATAGTTTCTAATGTCATGGAAGAGGAAACAACATATTTATTCATGGAGGATTATTTTAGTCATTCTACCTATTTGATGATGTCCCATTCAAGGAAGAATTTTTCATTGTAAATAAGACACCATATATGTTTTTAGAAGGGGTTTTTAGATATAGTTACTGGATAATGTCATGATGAGTAGAGTTTCACTATTGTTTAATAGTCAACTGAGAATACCATGTATATCACTACCATGTGATTTATAGATTATAAAATATAATGTTATGTATGATAAGGTTCTATACAGAAAATGATACATATCAAACTATCAAAATGCATGATTTTTTAAGTGGTATCGAATTGGATGGTGGAGGTCAATTCATGATACATTCTTCAGTTCCTCAATTAACTCAAGCATTCATGATTCCACATTTTATATTTTATATCATTCATTGGTAAAATCTGGATTTTTATAGAGTTAATTTTAATATAATTAGAATGGGAATAATTGATGGATTATCCCATTATACTAATAGTGAATGATTGATTTTTGAGGTGAAAAAATGGAAAATATTTCTTTAATTACGGCTAGATCTATATTTCACTAAGATGTGTCTTGTCCTTAGTCCATAATCTAACTATCTTAAATGCCTATAACCATGCTTCTATGAATTAAAATGAATTATACATGATTGTGTTTATGACATGATTTATTCACACATATTTTTATGAAGATGCTTCTTCAGGTCTATTCTGATGGAAAAAATTCATTTTTCTCAATATATAATAATTATTGAATTTAATTGGAAATAATTTGTTATTATAAATTTTTAGAAGATGATAATTCCATGTTTTATCGGAAATTTTATATATTCTAGTTTTTTTATATGAACTAATTATAAAATTATTTGTGGAATCCTACTAAACTATTTTTTCTCACATTCTACATTTTTTGTTTGGTGGTTCAATATATTCTTGTCCCATGTCTGTGAGAATGGAGAGAAAAAACTGGGGGTGGACGTTTTTCTTGATTTTAGAGACCTTAAAATTCAATGATGAACTGTTTTGTATGTGATCAATATTTTATGATGATATCTTAATACATGTGTTTATTTGGTCTGGTAGCTCAATTTTATTTTATTATACCTTTTTAACATGTGGAGTTTTACTCTTGATTTCTATATTGGTATATTAGCTGTTATGGATCCATATCTACTACATTCATTTCATATAGATCTTTATGTGGTGAAATTTCTCCCTGATTATACTTTCTGATACACATATGCCAATCACATGCCTTAGGGGGTCGAGAACACCATTCAAGCTATGCTAGGAATGATTCAGGAATTTTTATAGATGGATATAAGTGTTTTGATCATGAAATAGTTCAATCACCAAGCTGTTTGGTAATTCCTCGATATGATCAATAATATTGGATGGATTGACGCATCTATGGATTGGAATCCCCTTCTTCTCAAATCACTTAACCTACTTCCATGGAAATATTTATAGGAGGACCTTGTTACAAATATTTAATTTTAAATCTCATTTTTTTTATAATCATAGATCATATGTCAACATTGGGATGCTATTATTTGTCATTAATTGTCTCGGACCATTCCAAAAAATTATTGGAAATATTTAGGTACTACAATCTTACTTTCTATAAATTCAATTTATCATGTCAAATTTTTGAATCTATTATCATATATATCCTCATATGGTTACATTTGGATGAAATCATGGAAACTATTATCATATTAGAATTAAAACTTTGTAAGATTTTGATCCTCAATTATATTGACGTCCCATAAGAAGAACCATCACATATACTCTAATGTTTTAATGTTATTTTCATAATGAATATCAGTTTGAGGATGATATACTATAATAAAACTCATCTCGATATCTATTCACTATTTAAGACTCCTCCAGAGGTTTATTTAAACATTATATCTCGACCAAATAAAATTGAATGTGGTAAAAAATACTACATTATAATTTCTTTTATTTATATGCTATAAGGTTGATTAATTGTGTAATATTATCCAACATAATTAATTATACTTGACATTCTAATTAAATACACTATAATTCATATCTGTGTATCTCCTTTTATTTTTTAGTAAGGTTGATGATAAAATACATGGTTAAATTATTCCACATTTCCATTCAAGTATAGGTATTGGTCACATCACCCCCATTAAATTCTATAGTTCTTTATTTACTTTCTAACAAACCCAAAATCGTGATACATAATTCATATTCTGATTATTCATTTGAGCTACCTGATATGATACTTAGTTTTCTATAAATAACTCTCTTTCCTAGATTAATATTCAAGGATGATTTATGAGAATCATCTAAAATATATTTCTTCAATTCCGGTTTTGAATGGTGACAAATTCATTTTAAAAATCTCATAAACCCTAAATCATCCATTTTAATCTATGAAATAAATCCATCATTATTATATAGTATCACAACATCATTCAAGGAATACATGATATTTACATATATGTATGGTAGAACAATCATTTGGGAAAGGTAGGATTCCATCCTTTCGATTATGATATCTAGATCCATTCATTATATTTCAATGAGTTTTAAGGTCTTTAAATCCTCACATGATTATTGTAACATGATCATTTCTTATTATAACTTCAACCCCAATGTCATCCTTCCTTATATGTTGTTTATTTTGAAATAAAAGTTTCTGATAGATTCAAATCGTCTCATTCGGTGATTGATTCAATAATTATGCATGAATATGTACATTAAATTATAATTTTCTATCTAAATATTACACAATTATCCATAGAGATATTGTCTCTAAATATTAATAAAAAATATGACTTCACCTAGGACCATATCATATATCTGGTAATTTTTATTATGGGTTATTAATTGATGTTATATATATGAAATTTAAAATTCATTATATATTTTGACACATAAAATTACCTTCATCAATGTGTAACTTTAAATGAAAACCTATACCTCACATTAGTGTAGTTTAAGGATAGATGTGCAGACCAGCCACTTCTTGTATACCTTGAAGCATTATTCTCATTCCATTTGGAAGAGAAACCTTACTCCCATTAGTGTTGACATGGTTATAGGTTTTAAAAATTAGGTGAAATTTCAAAAGATGATTAAATATTATTCACTTAAATTAATAAAACTATGGGTATCTAACATTTTTATTCTGTTTGGACACTTTTAAATGACCTATTTTTTTAATGATAAATAGATTTAATCTCACTTATAATAACATATACAAAAATGATAGTTTTTGTCCCCAAAATAAACACTATCTCAACTTGACATAAAATTTCTCTTTTCACAACATCTTTAGAACATGAATAAATTCTCTTCAAGATACTTCTTTATTTTATAATATACAATAATATCGTTAATAATTTGAACCATAAATTTTTCCATGTAATATATAAAGAATATGTTTATCAAATACCTATGATTTTGGGTGAGTTTGTATATCCAAAAGGTATTATTATGAATTAATGTTTTCATACATTATATTGAATTCTTCTTTTTTATATCATCTCTCTTTAACCTTAATTGATGGTATCCTAATTTGTGAACCAACATTTTGATGTATGGATCCCCTCTAATTTGTTCAATTTGATAATCAATACAAATAATAGGATGCATATTTTTTATTGTGATTTTTTTCTATTTATGATAATAAATTTCAATTCACATTGATCCATCATTATTCTTGATAAATAGTTCTAGTTCCTCCAATAGTGAATGAATTGTAAATATTAATCTTTTATACTAAATCTCTAGGATATGATTTTCTAGTTCCTATAACTCAACATGATGATATTTTAGGTGGAGTCTTTAATATGAAAAAAAACATGGTATGAGTTTATTTAAAATCTCAACATGATATTTTGGAGGAAGACTCAACATTACCTCAATCTGTACATCAGCATACTATCATAAAATAGATGTGTCTCTAAATCATTGTTCATTACCTAATATTAGTGTTCCTTAATAATGGGTATTAGTGAACTTATTTTTGAATTTCATTTTCAGGGGAGTTTATAATCATTCGTGCATTTATATATAATAATAGAATGATTTGGGATATAAATCAATACTTCCATTAAAAACAATTTATATGATATATATATATAGGGAGAGCCAATACATATCCAAAATTACAAATAATTCTATAATGGGATGATTCACTATATTTATAAGAATAATATTCTACAAACATTGATATCTAAGAGCTGTATACAATGGATCCAATAAAAACACCACTATTTTTTTAACAAATAATTCAATACTCGTGTTTGGATGTGGTGAATCTGTATTCATAGAAAAAAAACCATGATATGGATAAATTATTATAATTACAATAAGATAACTCATTTATATGTTTGGATTAGAGTGTACATGTACATTTCACTACCTCATTTTCATGATCCACATCAGTGGTAGTGTCATCATATGCTCTTTCTATCTACCGTGGTCTATGTGGTTGTTCTTATATATCAACCCTCTACGCCATTGAATTAGAGAACTCATTTGAAAATTTTCATAACTTAATATATTTGAATCATTAAAGATTATGTGTTGTATTTTATGGGCCCTTATTCTTCTGTATTTATTGTAATTTTTTATATCTACCATTAACTATTATGATTATAATGAACTAGCCTTCCATACTTAAAACATTCCCTTGCTCCTTTTAATCAACATCCATGGTGAATCGTCCTATTTTTTTATGTAAGTTGTTGATATGTATATCTTCAGTGGTCATTATCAGTGGAGTTTCATTGAAACATAAATTTTTATTTTCATTAAAAGAAAAACAATACAATTATGAGATTCTCCAGTTTATATTTCTAATAAAAGTGCATATTGAAATATTACTTCATAACTATTAAAATATATTATAATTAATTTTTTTGATGAAATGGTTTTATGAAACCAACAAAAATCTCGATCATTCATCCATTCATAGTCAAAAAACATATAGAAACACCCTAAAATTCATGTAATGTTAGCCTCATATGCAATAATTTATTATTCATCCTTTTTTCCATCTATAAGAATTCCTGCCCAATTTTTATTTTAAATTTTTATAAAAAACATTTGGTGATGAAAACACTATTGAATTAATCACATTGGTCAGTATATCCTTCCATGTAATAGACGAATAAAACAACCATATCTTGATTTTAGAACAGGAGAATGAAAAAATTACCCGTTATTTAATTGATTCATTTATTGGTAATTAGTCGACAGATAGTCCCATTAATGTTTCTTATTGAAAGACTCTATAACAGGTTTCCCCATTTTTTGGTACGCCCATAAGCCCCTCAATGGTCATGTTATTGTTCATAGACAAGGATAATTTTACATCAATTTTGGATTATCCCACTTCACGTTTTCTTCATCCTAGGATTAATTAAGTTGTGTTATCTATCTCTTTATAACATAATCCCCCAAAATAAATAAATAAAAATATAAGAAAAATTGTTGATAGAAAAACTAAACATGGATATATATTAAACTTGTAACACCCCAATCTTCCACGATACGTTCCCTTTGAATAATTCAATAGCTTGCATTGTACACAACATGGAGTTTTAACACACCATGACTAATCATACTAGATGTTATGAATAGTAATGTCAACTTTTATAAATTTTATAAATTTTATTTTTCAAAATTGAATTCATTTTTGAATTCGGAATATCGAAATTATCTTAGGGAATATTTTGTATTTTTCTGAAAACATTCAATTTTTTATGAATAGTGAAAAACATTGTGTTATTGTTTAAAACCAACATTTATTTAAATAATTAGTAATTTTATTTAAAATTTTTTAGGTAAAAATAGATACATAATACCTATATATGATCAATGTAACATATTTGAGTCATTTTATAATAATATTAGATATTTAAAATTTTATTGATCTTTTTACCATCTTTTACCCACCTTATAAGTGCATTTGAAAATTTTTATATAACGTAATTTTACCAATTCTATGAATTGAATTTAAAAAATCTGAGAGAAATAGTCGACATTAGTATTTAAAATGTGGTTCAATAAGATGAAAATAATTTTTTTTGAATAATGACTTTTGATTTTTATTTTCCATGGTTAAAAGTAAATAGGGTAATTAAAGGTAAATATGAAATTATAATTACACAAACACATGTCCTAATTAAATTTAATAAGGGTATTTCATCCAAAATAAAACCTAGGAAAAAATATGATCATTTTGGTCTTCTTGGATTAGATTAAGACATTTATTATTATTTTATTTAAAGAAGAGTTAAAAGTGTTAAATTCAAATTTTCATTACTAAACAATTTTCATATAAGGTTCTACATAATATAAATTGGAAAATAAATATTTATTATAAAGATAATGAGATTTCCTACATAATGGTATTTTATTTATAATTTTTACACATTAAGTAATTAAATTTATTTATGACACAGTGATAATGTAGTAATTTCCTTTTTAATGAAAGGTTAAAATAATTGATGTTATAAATATCCAATTAAATAAAAATTTAGACTTTTGATAATTTCCACTAATTTTGTAGATTAATATGACATGTTAGGGTTGATTAAATAAAAAAAAATTTCAAAGTGATAAAGTTTTTATGACCTTCCGAAAAACAAAATTCCAAAAAATATCAAAATTGACATAAATGATATTTAAAAAAAATATTATATTATTAATTTATATAATATTCCTAAAAATTTAATGATCGACCAGTGGTCTTATATAAGGTTAGATATATTAATAATGATCCACAGGGAATTCTATTGGATTTTTATATTAATTTTATTAAACATTTATTATATTAATACAAGAATACATTGTAAAAGTTAAACTGCTTAACTAAGAGTTAAATCTAAATGATAAGGTCAATATTGTAAAATACCAGTTTTCGAAGCCACCCAGAGGAGCCATGTACCCAGTTGGTCACATGGCCTCAAGCGCATTTACCCAAATGCCAGAGGCTGCTGACTAGCTGCGAGGGCCTTCGGGTGAGAGTGGGGAAACTATTCCCTCATTGGAAGAGTAACACAGCGGAAGTAAAAAAAATATCAATAGCGGAAGAAAAAATAATGCATAAAAAAGTAAATAGCAGAAGACTAGAAATAATAAACTGGAGCACACATATATATCTATTAATGATACATGACACATATGTCTAGGAAGTCATCCAAACAAATCACAATTCTAGAATACAAAAGTACTAAACAAAAGTACAAATGAAATCAAGTAAACTACTCCTCAGCATCGAAAGCCATAGCTTGGTCCTATGCTCTCTAACTCCATAGAAATCAAGTACTTGAATAAGAAAGGCGCTTTCCCTTAGCTATACCTGCAACAATATAATCTTTTTGTGTCCAAAAGCATAGCCCAAATAGAGTGTAAAACTAAATCTCAGTAGGCAACCACAATAAGATATATGCCTAACAGATAGTGAATGAATGGAAGGTAATAAGTACAGAAAGCAGTAAACAAGGAAGTACTCTGAAAAAAATCCACAGTTTCAATGCATTCAGTTTCATATATCAAGAAATTTCTAATCAAAACAAGTAATCACAAATAGGTAACCCTCTAAGAAGTACTCATAGCCAATCCACTCTGGTCCTACCTAGCAACAAAAGCATGTTGCTAAACCCGAAAGGAAACCCTATGAGAAGTAATCAAATCTTATCCCCTCTATTTCTACCTAGAAACAAAAGCAATGCTATGGGCAGTACACTAAGTCTAACCCCTCTGGTTCAGATTATGCATAGACTCTTTGACGGAGCACTCACCGTTAATTCCTCTTATAGTCTCGTATCGGTAACTAAAGGATCTCTAGGGATACACTTACGTCACATTACCTCTGTGGCCCATACAAGGAACTATAGACACTTTGGGAAGTACTCACAACCTATCCCCTCCAGTCCTACCTAGAAACACAAGAAACCCTATGGGCTTTACACCCAGTCTAACCCCTCTGGTTCAGCTTATGCATAGACTCTCTGAGGGAGCACTCACCGCCAATTCCTCATATAGTCTCATATCAGTAACTAAAGCTGCTCAAGGGAAGCAATTATGTCACATTCCCTCTGTGGCCCAGGTCAAGTAACTACATACACTCTGAGGAAGCACTCATTCCAATTCCCCCTATGGTCTTGCATAGTAAGTAAAACAGACACTCTGGAGAATCCCTTATGTCTATTGTCTCTGTGCTCTATTACACCAGTTTCTCACGGTCATGTGTAAGACAAGAATGTATTACAACGTTTATCGGCCAAAGAAAACCTCAAAAACTACTTGGATAGAAGTCTACAATATTACAACATGTAAGGATACAAACACCTCGTCCTACTATACTAGGTTTGGAAGGTAAACAACAGCCTAATAGGCAAACAAGACCCAACGGTCAAAACATGCAATAGGACATGAGAAAACACCTCTAAAGAAAATGAAATTGACCCTATTGACATACAATTAACCTAAACTCAAGAAGACAAGCATACTAGTAAAACAATAGGTATGAAACAGTAAATGTGCAATACCTCATTCATGGTTATTGGTGATTTTGCACATATAACTCAAATAATTTCAACAGAAAGGCACAAACCACCTACCTCTGATTTGGAAGATCAATATACATGAGTCATAGGGCTTGAATCACCTTATAACACTGATGATCTACAAAAACATATAAAATGTTAAATAGAGGATAATGTGATAAGGGGGAGGAATTAGTAAACGAAGTTTAAGGAGAAGAGATATCTTACTACAACGATCCCAACGCAATTGACAGTAGTCAAATCAGATATCGGATGCTCGGTCGGGGGATCTGAGGAAGATCATGGCCATAAGAGAGATCTCAGCCAATGAAAACTTAGAAAAAGGTGTTTCTTGCAATTAGGCACGACCCCAGTATGTTTAATGAAAAAAAAATTACATGATGTGTACTTTGGAGGTACACAGCGTGTACTTCCCATTTCTGTACTCTGCTTTAGGCGGCCTCCAGGTCACCCCCCTCATGGTCGTGTGCATGGCCGATTCAAGGCCAACACACGACTACCTACAGTAACTGAGTGCACGACATTTACTCATAAAGTATATGGTGAGTACTTCGAAAATTTCTAGAAATTCCACTTTTTCTCAAAAGTGACCAGAAATGAAAACATATTTAAAAAAGAAGAACCAGATTCGTAAAAACTTCCCCCTAAAAGAAATTCATACCTTCATTTTCCTAGCAAGGCGGTGTAGAAGATGAAACCCCGAACAACTCTGGACACTGTAATCGTACATCCACCTCCCTCTCCCAAGTCTCATCCTATACTAGCTCGTGCTTCCAAAGCACCTATACCAGAGGAACATACTTGCCATGGAGAACCTTCGTACTTTGATAAAAAATATAGATATTATGATTCTTGAACAATGTATCCACTTCCAACTCAACCTCCTCATGTTATAAGACATGATATGGGTTTGAGAAGTAATGTCTAAGCTGAGTAACATAGATGATGTCATGCATAGACATGTACCTCTAAGGTAACTACAACCGATAGGAAATCGGCCCAGCTCTCCCCAACACCTCAAATGGCCTGACATACCTCGGAGAAAGCTTTCCCTATCACCTAATCCTCTTATGTCCCAACCTCGGTGTGACAAGTAGAAAAAACTGATCCCCGAACTCGTACTCTAGAAGACGTCTCCGTTGATCAGCATAAGACTTCTATTGAGACTCTGTAGTAGCCATACCCTTCCAAATCAACTCTATCTTCTCTGTGGTCTCCTAGAAAAGACGAGGTCCCATCATAGCTACCTCTCCTACCATGAGCCAACATAAGGGTGATTGGCATGGCCTACCGTATAAATCATCAAAAGGTTCCATCTGAATAGTTGCTTAAAAACTATTGTTATATGAAAACTCCACAAGAGGTTTGTGATTCTCCCAAGAACCTCAAAAATCTAGAATGCATGCTCACAGCATGTCCTCAAGAACATGAATTGTACGCTCAGACTGGCCATCTGTCTAGGGGTGGTAAGCTGTGATCAGAAGTACCTATATAACCAAAGCCTTCTTTATCCCCTTCAAGAACTTAGAAGTAAAACACATGTCTTTGTCGAAAATGATGGAGTGTGGAACTCCATATAAGAACACAATCTCATAGATGTACAACCATCCCATCTCATCAACACTGATGGTCTCATTGATCGGTAAAAAGTGGGAAACCATCGCGAGTATATCAATGACAACCAAAACTACATCATCCCCTCGAGGCGACATCGGTAAACCTGTCACCAAATCCACCACGACATCATTCCACTTCAAGTCGGGATCAGGTAACTATTGTAAAATCCCTACTGGTCGCTGATGCTTCACCTTCACCTGCTGACAGGTGGAACCCCTCATAACGATACCAGCAACATCTCTCTTCATACATGGCCACCAGTACTGACAGTGTAGATCACGATACATCTTGGGGACACAAGGTTGAACTTACCAAAATGAGAAATTAAAGAATATTATCAGCTCTTTGCGTATGTCTACAGGCACCCATATACGTCCCTGAAAATGAAAGATCTCATTCTCGCCTCTGATCCATCATGGAATAGGGTCCTCTATTGAAATGAATTCTTGTAGGACTAGGCCTTCATAATCGGATAGCTGCCTTATTCACACTCAATCAAGTAGAGTAGAGGTAACAACAATAGAAGAAAGAAACATATACCCATGTCTGTCGTGCAACTACAAATGGATCTCAGATAAAAAATCCATAAGTTTCTGCTCACTGCTGGCCTCCTAAATTGCATGTACTTGAGTCCTCCTGCTCAATGAATCAACCACTGCATTTCCTTACCCAGTCGTATCTTCAATCTCAATGTCAAATGACTAGAGGTACTCAACACACCTTCTCTATCTCAAATTCAAGTCACGCTATGTGAAGATATACTAGATACTCTTGTGGTCATGGAAAACCAAAAAATTCTCTCCCATAAGGTAATGTCTCCAACAGTGTAAGACATTAACAACAACAGCCTACTCGATATCATGTGCCGGGTAATTCCACTCATGTGGTCTCAACTACCGAGACTCATACACAATGAATCCTTCTCTCTACATGAGCATAGCTCCCAGCACAATACCTGAAGCATCACAGTACACAGTATAGCTCTTGAACTGATCTGGAAACACTAGTATCGATGCTAAATTCATGCTCCCTTTCATCTCTTGAAAGTACGACTCGCAAGAATCCAACCACAAGAACTCTACACCCTTCTTAGTCAAACCTATTAGTGGAGATACTAAGCGTGGAAAGCCTTTAATGAAACATTTGTAGTATCCAGCTAGCACTAGAAAACTACGTACCTCAAGGAAATACTTTGGATGCTCCCAGTATAATATTTCTCTCACATTTTCTGGGTCTACTATAAGTCTTATCTTAGAGATAACATGACTCAAGAAGTGAATCTGATCAATCAAAAAGTGGAATTTTGAGAGCATAGCATATAACTGATGCGCTCTTAGTATACTCCAAATGATATCTAGATGTGTGGCATGGCCGTGTTGAGTGTGAGAGTAAAATAAGATATCATCCACAAAAACCACCATGAAGGAATCCAAGTATGAATAGAACATTCGTTTCCTCAGTGCCACGAAAATAGAAGGCGCATTATTGAGACCGAAAGGCAATACCATATACTCGTATAGAGTATACCTACTTTGAAAAGATGTAAAAGGTATATATGATCGTCTAACGTGCAACTGATGGTAACCGAACCACAAGTTAATATTTGAGAACACCTAGGATCCTCGAAGCTGATCAAATAGATCCTCAATATTCAGTAAAGGATATTGGTTCTTAACCATCAAATAGATCAAATTTCGATAATCCACACAAATCCTATGGGTACCATCCGACATCTTCATTACAAGGAGAAGTACTGGGTTGGATGAAACCCTTTGCCTGCAACTCCTCCAAATTCTTCTTGAACTCCTGTAACTCTTGTGTAACCATCCTATAAGAAGGAATGGACTTTGATGCTGCTTCTGGAACAAGATCAATATAAAATTATACCTAATGCTCGAGGGGACACCTGAAAAGTCTTCTAGAAATACATCTCTGCAATGATCCACCACTGAAGTAAAGTCCAATTGTGATGTCCCCTAGCCATCCAGGTATAGACTAGCAATCTAGGCAGTAACTCCTCCAAACCCATTATGGTCAGGTCTTGATCTTATCTCCTGGACGTCCCATCCGACCTTATGAAGAAGATATCCATGTTCTGGTAATATGATACTCACCCTATGGTGATAACAGTCGACAACTTCCTAGAAGGGAACCAGCCAGTCCAGTTTTAGAATGACATCATAGACTGTCATCTCTAGGACATAGAGGTCCCACAAAATGTTATACCCACCAACCTATAGAGGGCACTACTTGAACTAACATACACTCTCCATTCTAGTCCCCAATGGAGTTTCTAGATTCAAGATATCAGCAGAAAAAAAGATGATGATCCCAAGGCTCTCCAAAACAGATATAAAGTTATGAAAAGCCCTTGTATTGAAAAGAGAAAAAGCTAAAACTAAGGCTACTATGATCGTACCTCACACTGTAGAGGGTCTGAGATCCTGATACTATTTGGTCTGCTCGAATGAAAAAGTTAGACCTACACGGCCGCCATGTGACCCAATTTGGGAAACCTCAGCTGATCCACCATGTTGATGTTGAAAACTGGGGGACTGTCTACCACGATCAAAACCTCCTCCTCGGCCTGAATGGCTGGAAGATCTCCAGTTACCAGACTCATGAAAAACTGGTTCAACTTCTCCTGAACGAGGAGTCATAGAAGAACCCCGGCCACCAGCTACTAGTGAGAATATCTGACAGAAGTGCTGTAGATGACCCATCTTTCCCCAAGATCGGCACTCCACTAGGTCCCTCGGGCAGTGTGGCCTCATATGTCTGCTCTTCCCGCACAAGTAGAACACCTCATGACTACTAGAATAAGTATCCCGCCTCCTTGGATCTCCGTGCGTAGACTCCCTATAGTGCTTCCTACTGTCGGTAGGAGGACGACTAACACTCGATACTGAGTCGCCCTGGATCACATCTCTAGAATCTCTCAGATTACGCTCTATAATCAGCTCTTGTTTGACAATAGAATAGATCAAATTCTACCAGACGATGTTCACCTAGGATCAAATTTTGTTCTTGAGACCATCCTCAAACTTCCTTTCTAGGAATAACTTATTACCTTCATGAATAGGTGTGAAACTATGCAGCTCGGTAAAGCGATAGGAATACTCAATAACAGAAAGGGTACCCTGCTCCAGACTCATAAACTCTCAGGATCGATTATCCCTAAAAGTCACCGAATAGAAGTATTCATAGAAGATATGTTATAACTCTTCCCAGGTCATAACCTACTGGTGTCCCACCTTTGAGATTGATTCCCACCATCTCTTGGCAGAATCCCGAAGCATATACGCAGTGAACTTTACACTCCTCTGTGTAGGTATCTCTAGATGCTCAAAGATAGTCAGCATGGACTCTATCATGGAATCTCCATCTTGGGGTCCTCCTTCCCCTATGAAAAAGAGAGGATGCAGCTACTCAAATACCCATGTCAATCTTCCATCGATGGGGCTGAAGGTGGTGCTCCTTGAATGTTCTAAATCATCCTCATCAAGCCTTCCCCGAACTATGCATCAACACCTGTGTCTGGTATAACGGTTGGTGCCAAGATTGGCACAATAAGAGGATCTATAGGTAGTCCCTAATCAGCCATATCTGGTGTCTGATCACTACCGTTCCACTGGCATACAAATAGAGGACGTCTCGATGACATGACTCTACAAGGTCAAACGCACACCTAAGATCAATATTAACAAGGATTGTAAACCTAAAGTATATGAAGGGAACATGAGAAGGAAAAAATTCATTTTTGCATAACATGACTACATGGCGTGTACGTCCTCTACAAAATGTGTTCCCATAATCCAAACACAAGGTTGTGTACTCCTGATAGAATTGGTCGAGTAACACCCCATACACACGACATGTTCACCTAACACAGGGTTTGTACTTGAATTTTCTTCCCCTTCCCAAGTCCTTCTACATGGCTAAGCCACACAGTTCTCTTTAGAATGAGACTACATGGTGTGTTAGTGCCCAAAACAGAGTGTACTATATGAACATCGCCGACCTTTATTGTTAGATTCACGACCGGTTATATGGATCACACTACACGGTGTGTTCCAGGAAGACACAACATGTACTAAGATTATTTTTCCAAGCCGTGTTGTTAGTGACATGGACGGTTACATGGTTCTACGACACGACATGTACATCCACTACACACTGAGTCTTACCAAAGACTCACAACCCAGTGTCTCTGCCCACACAGTCTGAGAACAATTAGATACTACACAGCATGTACAGACAGTACACAACGTGTACTTAAGAAAAAGGGTTTTTTCTTGAACAGAAGAACACATGGCCTGTAGCTTACATTACCCGCCATGTATTTTGGGTTTTTCTGGACCGTAAGCCTCAGAAACTACTCTAGAACCCATAAAACACTAGAACAAACCTCAAAGTGCCAAGTTATGATTAGTGAGGGTCAATACTCTCTGCGAATCAAAGCTTCGAATCTCATACATGTCATAAACAAGGATAACAGTGAAATGATCTACCAAATTCTAGTCCATGAGGGCCCCTAACACCTCAAGAACCGATGTTTGGAGTCCATTCAAGAAAAACCTTACACAAAACAATAACCTATGAAAGGAAAGGTATTCTATCGAGGAATATATCACAACAACATGCATATCTAGCATAACATCTATCACAACAACATGAAATCACTAATTCACTCTAAATGGAATGAAAAGAGTGCATGAAATGTGGTTTCTTGAAAGTTCCTATATGATGCATGAGATGTAATACCCTCATCTCAACGGGTTGAAATAGAAATATTACCTCAATAACATCAACAATAATAGCATAAACCATGTGAATCTCCCAACGGTGAAATAAAATCAACTGTAAATTTGAAAAATGAAAAAATTATAAATAACGAGATTGATTGGCTTTTCCCTGTACACAGGTTAGATACTCCCAGTCACAACTTATTACTTAGTACCTATTCCATTCTATCCCTGGATATAGGTTTCAAATAGTAAGTCAAGAGAAAATAATTTCTCTGATACCACTTTGTAACGTCCCGGTTCCGGAAGCCACCCAGAGGCACCCCGTTCCTAGTTGGTCACATGGCCTCAAGAACATTTTCCCTAATGCCAGAGGCTTCCAACTAGCAGTGGGGGACTTGGGTGTGATAGTGTGGAGACTATGACCTTATTGACAGAGTAACATAGATGAAGTAAAACAAATACCATTAGAAGAAGCAGGAATAATCCATACAAAATTAAACATCAGAATATTGGAAAAATTAAACTGGTGCACACATGTATATCTATGAATGATTCATGAAACATATGTATAGGAAATCATCCAAAAAAATCACAATGTTGGAATACAATAGTACTAAACCATAGAACAAAATAATGAATGTAAATAACTTTTCATCATCGTAAGCTATAGCTTGGTCCCATGCTCTCCATCTCTATAGAAGTCAAGTATCCGAAGTGTATGGGTGCTTGACCTTATCTATACCTGCAATAATATAATCAGTTTGGGAACAAAATCATGTCCCAAATAAGGTGTGAAACTAAATCACAGTAGGAAACCACCATAAGATCTTTTTCTAATAGTCAGTGAATATAAGGAAGTTAATAAGTACAGAAAGTAGTAAACAAGATTGTAATTTGCAGTAAACAGTCCACAGTTCCAACACATTCAGTTTCATATATACATCAATAATTAATAAAAATAGGTAATCACAAAAATGTAATCACAAATATGAAACCCTCTGGGAAGTACTCACATCCAATCCCATCTGGTCCTACCGAGTAACACAAGGAAATAGCTAAGCACAAAAAGTAACCTTATGGGACGTACTCAAAGCCTATATCCTATAGTATTACCTAGAAAAAGAAGCTACCCATTTGGAAGTACACTCAGTATAACCCTTCTGGTTTAGCTTAATCATAGACTCTCTAAGGAATCACTCACCATCAATTCCTCCTATAGTCTCGTATCGTTAACTAATGGTTCTACAGGGAAGAACTTACGTCACATTTCCTTTGTGACCCATGTCGAAAAACTACACAATCATTGAGGAAGCAGTAATATCAATTCCCCTATTTTCTTGCATCGTATGTAAAAAATACACTCTAGAGAAGCCCTAACATCCATTCTCCCTATGGTCTACTATACCAGGTTCTCACGACCCTGTGTAAGTCAAGAAGGTATATCCACACATATTGGCAAAATTAAACCTCAAGAACTACTTGGCTACTAGTCTACAACATAAAAACATGTATGGATACAAACACCCCATACTAATATACTAGGCATGGATGTTAAAAAACATCCTAATTGGCAAACTAGACCCAACAGTCAAAACCAGAAATCATGCATGAGAAAACTCTTTCAAGGCATTGAAATTGACCCTATTCACATTTAATTAACCTCTACTCAAGCATAAAAGAATATAAGGAAAAAAATAGGGCTGAAACAGTAAAGGAATAATACCCCATTCATGGGTTTTGGCGACTTTCCACATATAACTCAAAGACTTTCAATCGAAACGTACAAACCATATACCTCGATGTTGGAAGATCATTATACTTGATTCCAAGGGATTGAATATCCTTATAACAATGAAGATATAAAAAAACTTCTAAAATATTCAACAAAGTATAACATGAAAAGGAAGTGGAATTGGGAAACTAAGATCAAGTAGAAGAGAGAGCTTACCGAGGTGACCCCAACACAATCGACGACGGTCGAATCAGAGATCAGATGCTCAGTCGGGGGCTCGGAGGAAGATCACAGCCGTACGGGAGCTCTTGGCTGAACCAAACCTAGAAGAAGGTGTTTTTAGGGATTAGACATGACCCCAGTTTGTTTAATGAAAAAAATAAAATACATGGTGTGTACTTTAGAAGTACACAATGTGTACTTTCCGTTTCCGTAATCCACTTTAGGTGGCCTCCAGGTCACCCCCCATATGGCCGTGTGCATGGCCGTTACATGGCCCGCACACGACTACCTGCAGTAACTAATTACACGACATGTACTCAGAAATTACAAAATGTGTACTTAAAAAAATTTCAAAATCTCATCTTTTTCTAAAAAATGACCAGAAAAGGAATGTATACCTGAAAAAGAAGATCTGAGTTCTTACGAATATTTTGACCTAATCCTTTCTAAAACCTATTAGCTAAGTGTTTTTTGACCCATCGTCACCTTCGCAATGAAATAAATTATTTTTTCGCTATTATAAACCGAATATGATTGTATAATAAAATAATATTTCATGATTTTACTAAAGTGACCCTCACATAACTTATAAAAGGGTATTTCCCCTTCCATTAATTTCACTACTCCAAAGCCATTTTCATCAGCCAACCCATACTAAAACTATCCACCCTACTATCTTCAATTTAGACATAGAGGCATTACTTTGATCATAATTCCATCCTATGGATCCCTTTTGATCAACTCAAAATTAAACTCTTGATGAATAGGTAATAATTTCACAACCTCATCCAAATTTCTTTTCTTCTTCCACTTCCGATTTCTTTTTTGTTTCCATACCAAAATAAAAAAACTCCAGTAACCTATACATACTGTGAAGTTATTATAAATATGGTATAACTATATTAATTATTCTATCCCTCCAATGAATGACAAGTCACGATACGTGCGTACGGGTGGCTTAACGTCTCCACATCATGGTATAGTGTGTTATTCAAACACTTAATTATTTTGATGGATATAATAATATGTGTAATTGATGTAAATAATAAATATAACTTGTTAAAGATTCTATCTATATGATATAATAACCAATTATAAACGATTTCACCTTCTATATAATGATATTGTTGCTCATGCGTACGTACAGATTACCGTCCCCATGAACACAATGAGATTCATTCCTCATCGTAAACATTCAAAAATAATATTCATTTAATGAATAAAAATAATTTTTAATAACTAAATATCATTCTAGATATCAATCAAATATATCCTATCCATAAAAATCATGACTTACATAACAAAACATATAAAAGATAATTAATTGGTTAACTCCCAAAATAATGATACTAATGAAATATTATTAACAAATAAGTATTAGAAGATCATATAGGATATAATATTTTTGTATCTTGTTCATGAGTAATTTAATAACAAACAATTTAACTATTATATAAGAGGTTAATGTACCCTCGATCAAGGAAAGGTACAAGGTAATGTTTAATTCTACAATCTCTTCATTATCTGAGGTTGTTTATACATGATTAATTACGAGGACCTCTTTATCATCCTCATCTGTGTTTCATAAAAATGTATTTCTTGTTTTTTTTACTATTTCTGAGACACTAGGTTAAATCCATTTATACCATTTTTGACTTTTTTAAAAAAAATTATAGAGAAATATTTTCTTTATTTTCCAAACAAGGTCCTTTATGACCTTTTCGACGAAATTAAGGAAAGAATATTTTTTATCTTATACGTCGAGTGTGAATATTTTCCATCGTTATAAAATCTTTAACGCTTCCATTACAAGATTTTAAGAACATTTTCAAAATGAATGATTTATTTTATAATTATTTTACTTCTAAATAATTTCAAAATATAAATATATATTTCTATCAAATAGTATTGATTTCATATATGTCAACATATTTTGAAGGATTTTACACTTTTTTATGTTGATTTATTATAATAAAATCTTCCATATTGTATTGAAGGTTTTGGGATATGTTTGACTGTGGATGTGTTATTTTTATACCATTCATGGTTTATGGTTAAGGTATTAACATTTCATATTCTAGTTTTAATATGAATGTTTATGTTATATTTCATACATTTCATATGAGAAATGCATTAGACTTAGTAAGTTATGGGTGGAGCCCATTATAGCTCCTAGATGCATCAGTAGATCTCATGAGGCAAACTAATGTCTTGGCACAAGCCCTTGAAAAAATCTTATTTGTAGTATTTTCGCATGGCATTGAATATGTGGTTATAATTTCTGGCATTATGAATTCCATAATTATGAAATTTTCTATTGATATTGAATGTGATTATTTGACTAGTAGAATATCAATGTGAATAATTAAATAAAATTATTTGATTTATATTTTCCATATTATGTTGAAGTTTATATTTAAAATTCTTATATTTATTCATATATATTGACATAAATTTTTATGATTATTTATAAATTCTTCCGCCATATTGTTATCCTTACTAAGTATATGATCTCTCCTCTTTCAATGTTTTATTTCGTCCAAGATATGAAGAAGTGTTTTATGGTTGACCTACAGGATGGGCTAGGGGATATGAGTGTGTTAGAAGGGGAACAAAATTTGTTGTTTTTATCACATGATTTATTGTAAACCTTATATTTGTATCTAGTAATTCCAAGGCTACTAAACTGATCGGTCTTTTGGGATCTGATCCCTTATGATCATGAAAATGTATTAAAATAATGCACCGACTCTGGGTAACTAGGGTTGTGTTGTTACAATTGGTATTTAAGGTAGTATAGTATAAATGATGGAAGCTAGATTTAGAAAAACACTGATTAGAGAACATTACCCTAAGCTATAATTTTTGTAATGTAGGGATTTTTTGAGTTTTCCAAGCAATGAATATTTGTTTGGATATGATCTAGTAGAGGTGGCTCTCGAATAAATGTACCTAAGAGTGAAAACTCTATCCAGATGTTTTGGGCGTGACCTGGGGTATCCAGGTACACGACAATAGGCCTTGCTGCACTCTTGGTTACCACACTCCCATGGGATATTCTTAGGATAAATCACTTTTTCTTTACGAACCATTATGTAGGATTTATGAGTATATACCTCCTGAAAGAATTTTTTTTATGATTATGGATTATATCCATAAAATGTTAATTTTTTTTACTTTTTTACAAGTTTATAATTATGTATTGTGATTCATTAACTAATCTAGTGTATACCATTGTTTTGAAATGGTTCCTAGTGGAAGGAATGGTAACTGTATCAATACACGTAATCCATGTAGGGATTTACCACAAACTCATGATAATTATAGTGAAGATGGTGATGTAACTGGTACTGATCATCTTATCACCATGCTGGGAAAAATCACTCAGGTTATGAATAATAACCATACCCATATGGAGCACCCTGATCCACAATGAAAAGGATCAAAGTTCAACAAATTCATGAGGAAACAACCATCAACATTCAATGGGACTACAAATCTATTTGTAGTTGAGAAATGGATAAGATCCTTAGAGTAAATATTTCATGCTTTGGGGAGTAAAGAAAAGGATAAAGTAGTCATAGCAGTTTATTTCCTCATGGGAGATTCATATCAATGCTGACCATTAATAAAATACACAAAGGAAGATACATAAGTTTCAAATACAAAATCGAGGGAGTTTAAATAGTTTTTTCATAGAAAAATACATTCCCTATGACCATAAACCAGATATGGAAAATCAATTTTTGAGTCTGAGGCAAAAGATAGATTAGATTGTCACAAAGTATGAGGATAACATTACAAGGTTTTCAAGTCATGAAACAGATTATATACATAACCCATGGAGTAAGATTGATCGATTCATTAATGGGTTAAAACCATTCCTTCATTGATCATTAGTCTCACAATCCTTCCCATCATATAAAGATATTGTCTCATGTGCTATCAAGACTAAAAAGGAATTCTCTAAGTCTTACGACTTTAAATAAAAGAAAGAGAATAAGAGATATGCTAAACACTCTAGAAATAAAAATAAGGGGATAAAGGAAAAATTTGAATATCCATCCCACGATAAATGTGGGAAGAAACACCCTAGTACTTGCCTGAAAGTAATGGGAGTTTGTTACATGTGTGGTGAAAAAGGACAAAAAGCTCATGATTTAAAGGGAATGAATGTGGCTGTCAATTTTGAATGATACAATTGTAGAGAAATGGGGAATTATGAAAATTAATTTCTTAAGAGCCATAGAAACTTACCTTATAAAATCGAAAGGGGGATAGGCTAAGCTTATACGATCACTACTACAGAGGTTAAATCTTCGAAAGACATGGTGAAAGATAATTTAGTGGTTTTCAAAATTTTATCCAATAATTTATTTGATTATGGATCATTTCATTGATTCATATCTTTCAAGTATTCTAATAAAATTAGATATTTCAAATTTGATTTAATAAGTGAGTTTTCAGTCAAAACACCTAAGGAATATATCATTGCAACATTGTTTTGTGAACCAGTTCCCATTAGAGAATAAAAATGTTCTTTCCCTACTGATCTCATCATCATAAAAATGATTGAATTTGATATAATCCTCAAAATGGATTTTCTTTTGGAACCAGATGCAAAAAAAATTTGTAAGAAGAAGGTGTTTAAATTTTTTATGATGATAAGAAATACCTTATCTTTTGAGCAGAAATCTCACCACCTGATTCTTATTTATATCCACCCCTATAGCTCTACTAAAATGAATTATTGCGGAGGAAGAGAATAAAATAACTAGGGGTTGGGGAAAATGATCAAATATAGGATATACCTATTGTTCCATAATATGTTTATGTGTTTCTAGAGGATTTACCTGAGAAAATCAGTATACCATTGATTTAATTCCTGGGACAAGGCCCATATCGAAAACCCCTTATAGAATGGCCACTGCGGAATTAGTGGAACTAAATAAACAACTAGAGGTATTTTGTAATAAAGGATTTATTCACCCTAGTGTTTCTCCATGGGGAGCCCATATTCGTTTTATTAAGAAGAATGATTGATCTATGAAGTTTTGTGTTGGATACAGGGAGATCAATGATATAACAATAATGAACAAGTATCCCCTACCTTGAACTGATGATTTATTCAATCATCTTCATAGAGCTGAATATTTTTCAAAGACTGAACCTTGATCTGGATATCATCAATTGTGTGTGAAGAAGGAGGACATTACGAAAATAGCATTTTGAACTAGGTACATGCATTATGAGTTTACAATAATTCTTTTTAGACTAAATAATGCACCCTTAGTTTTCATAGATCTAAGGAATACTATTTGCAGGGAATACTATGATGACATTATAGTAGTATTTATTAATGATATCTGGGTATACTAAAAAAGCTACGAATATAATGAAAATCACTAGCACAATATTCTGAAAACCCTCATATGAAATGAATTGTATGGTAGGTTTAACAAGTGTGAATTATGGATTCATGATATTTTCTTCTTGGCCATATTGTCTCTAGGGTTTGAATCTCTATCGAACCTTCAAAGACCATAGAAAACCATGAATTTCCAGCACTGACGAGTATAACTGAGGTACACAGTTTTATTGGTTTAGTAGGTTATTATCCATGTTTTAATCATAATTTTTCCCTATTGGCTAACCCATTAACCAATCTCAAACATAATAGGGTTAAATTTGTTTGGAAAAAATATTGTGAAGAATGTTTTGAAGAACTAAAGTGAATATTATTTATTGATCATATCATGAGTTTACCATTGGAAATGATGGGTTTTTTATTTATAGAGTTGCTTTAAAAAAAGGACTTGGTTGTGTCCTTATGAAAAAATGAAAGAGTTATTGCACATACATCACGAAAACAAAAAATTAATGAGAAAAACTATCCCACTCATGATCTTGAGTTAGCAGCTATAATCATTGTTTGGAAGATATTGAGACACTATCTCTATGGTTAAAATTGTGAGATATATACTGATCACAAGAGTTTGAAGTATATTTTCTCACTAAAAGAACTCATCATGAGACAAAGACGATATCTTGAACTACTGAAGGATTATTATTGAATTATACACTACCACCCGGGGAAGGCAAATAATCTAAAAGATACTTTAAGCAAAAAGAATCATTGAATTTTGAACAAGATGAGGGTTGAAAGGGATCCTATGTTCATTGATCAAGTAAAGATTGATATGGGAATAATCATGGATGGTAAAACATCAATACTTATTCAAATTGTAGCTAAACCATCTTTACTAGAAAGGATAAAAAGCTTTAAAACTGATGATGAGGAGTTTCAAAAAAAATTAAAGTTTTGAACAATGGGAGACTGATTGACTTCGTATATGAAGATGGAATTTTGAAATTTGGGAAGAGACATTGGGTTCCTGACATACCTGATATAAAAACAGAATTGTTGGATGATGTCCATAACTCTAATTTATCTATACACCATGGTAGCACAGAGATGTATAGATATTTGAAAGAAAATTTTTTTGTGAGACAAAATGAAGAGAGAGATTGTGGATTATGAGTCAAGATGTATGGTTTATCAACAAGTGAAAGCTAGAAGAAAATGTCATAGAGGAGTCATGAAGTCTCTTCCCATACATGAGTGGAAATGGGATGATATTACGATGGACTTTGTCAAGGGACTACCAAATACTCTTAGAAGGAATGATGCAATATAGGTAATTATTTACTGTCTTGCCATGTTAGAACATTTTCTTGCTATTGGAGAAGATTTACCACTTGTAATTATAGCGATAACATATATTAATTATTTTTTAAGACGTCATAGAGTACCCATATCGATTGTATTTTATCATGATCCACATTTTACATCAATATTATTGAATAGTATTCAAAAGTCCTTGGATATTAAACATCATTAGAGCACTGACTACCACTCTCAAATTGATGCACAATCAGAATGGACTATTCAAACCATTGAAGACATGCTGAGATCTTTCTCAAATGATTTTCAAGGTATGTGGCAATGCCGCCAAGTCTCTTCAAAGTTTATGATGTGTTCCACATATCACTATTAAGAAAATACATTCCAGACACAACACATGTACTCACCTATGAAGAAATAGAACTGGAACCTGAGATGTCTTATTGCGAAGAGCCTAACAGAATTCTTGATACCAGAGAACAAGTATTGATAAACTGGATGACTTGTCTGGTGAAAGTAATATGAAGAAACCATAACATGGAAGAGGAAATGTGGGACCCCTCAGAACTTATGATGACGAACCACCCAAATCTTTTAGCATAGTAGTATTCTATGAATTTTGAGGATGAAATTATTTATAATATGGGAGATTGTAACAACACAAGCTTACATGGTACGTTTACCTTTGAATAATGTAATAGCTTGTGTTGTATGAAACATAGAGTTTTAACACCACACGACCAATCAAACAAGCCATTATGAATAGTAATACCTACTTTTTGAGATTTTATAAATTTTCTTTTTCAAAATGGACTTCATTTTTGAATTCGGAATATTGAAATTATCTTAGGGTGAATTTTTTTTATTTTTCTAAAAACTTTAAATTTTTGATGAATAGTGGAAAACATTGTGTTATTGTTTAAAATTTACTTTTATTTGAAGAATTAATTATTTTATTTAAAATTATATTAGGTACAAATTGATACATAATACATATACTTGTTTAATGTAATTCATTGGAGTCATTTTATAATAATATTAGATATACAAAATTTTAATGAACTTTTTACCGTCTTTTACCCACCTTCTAGGGGCATTTGTAAATTTGAAAAAAAATGTTATTTTACAACATTTGGGAGTTTAATTTAGAAAATTAGAGAGACGCGGTTGAAATTAGTATGTAAAATTTGGTCCAATAAGATGACAATAATTTTTAGTGAATAGAAACTTTTCAATTTTATTTACCACGGATAAAAGTAAATAGGGTAATTAAAGGTAAAATTATGTTATAATTACCCTAACACATGTACCAATTCTATTAGATAAGTGTATTTCAGCCAAAATCTACCTTAGAAATAATATATTATCATTTTGGTCCATATGGATTAGATTAAGGCATTTATTATTATTTTATTTAAAGAAGAGTTAAAAGTGTTAAATACAAATTTTATAACTACAAATTTTTAATATAGGGTTATACAAAGAATAAATTCTACTATAAATGTTCATTAGAATGATAAATAGATTTTATACATAATTTTAGTTTATTTTTAATTTTTATACATTAAATAATTAAATTTATTTATGAAGCAATGATGAAGCAATAATTACCATTTTAATAAAAGGTTAAAATAATTGATGTTATAAATATCCAAATAAATGTAATTTGAGACTTCTGATTCATTACACTAATTTTATAGATTAATATGACATGTTATAGTTGATTAAATAATTTTTATTGAAGTGATAATGTTTTTATAACTACCAGAAATATAAAATACCAAATGGTGTCCAAATTGACATAAATAAGTTTTTGAAATAAATAATATATTGTTAATTAATATAATATTAATAAAAATATAAGGTTCAATAAAATAACTTATATAAGGTTAGATATATTAATAATTAACCACATGGGGTTTGATTGGATTTTTATAGTAAGTTTAATAACGATTTATTATAATAATACAAGAATACATGGTAAAAGTTAAACTATTTAACTAAGAGTTAATTCTAAAAGATAAGGTTAATAGGGTAACCTAAAACTATATAAAACCTATTTTTTGTGAGTTTTTCACCCCATACCTACCTTATAATCTAAATAAATAATTTTTAATCCATTATAAACCGAATATTATTGTACAACAAAATAATATTTCAAGATTTTCCTAAAGTGTCCCTCACCTCTCTTATAAAAGTGTACTTGACCTTCTTTTAATTACACACCTCAAAATCCATTTGTCTTAGACAAAACCAACTCAAATATCCTCTAAAATACCCTCACTTCTACCTATATGCATTACTTTGATTATAAATCCAACCTATGATTCCCTTTTGATCAACTCAATAGGAAACACCCAATGAAGTGGTAATAATTTCACCACCACATTCAAAGTTATTTTAATCTTCTACTTCCTCTATCACTGTTGTTTCCATACCAATATAATTAATCTATTACCTTATACATAATGTTCTGTTATTATAAATATTTTACATTCATATTCATTATTCTATACATCCTTTTAATGACAATTAACTGTATGTGCGTACGTGCGGCTTACTGTCTCCACGTCGTGTTGTAGTTTGTTATTCAAACACTTCATTATTTGGATGGGTCTAATAATGAGTGTAACTGTTGTAAATAATTAATATACCATGTTAAAGACTCTTTATAAATGATTGAACATATTATTAAATATTATTTCACTATTAATATAATGATATTGTTGCTCATGCATACATACGGATTACCGTCTCCATGAACACGATGAGATTCATTCCACATCATAATCATTCAAGAATAATTTTCATTTTATGATTTAAAATAATTTTTAAGAACTCAGTATCATTATTTATTTGAATAAAATACATCCTATTTATACCAAACATGACTTACGTAACAAAATATATAAAGAAAAATGAACCAATTAACACCCAAAACAATGATACTACTGAAATATTATTAACAATGAAATATAAGAAGATCATATATGATATCATTTTTTTGTATATGATTCTTGCATAATTTAATAAAAATTATTTAACTAATATACAGGAGGTTAAACTACCCTCAATAAATGAAATGAATAAGGTAAAGGTTAATTCTTCTATCTCTTCATTATCTGAGGTTGTTTATACGAGAGTATCTTCTAGGACCTCTTTATCACCCACATATGTGTTTCATAAAAATGTATTTCGAAAACATTTTTACAATTTCTTAGACTATGGTTTAAAGTTATTAATATCCTTTTTTGACTTTTTATAAAATTTTTATAAAGGAATCCCTCTATTGTTTTCCAAACAGGTTCTTTTATGACCTTTTCGATAATATTAAGGAATGATTGTTTTTTTACTTATACAGATAGTGCGGTTATTTTCTGTCATTATAACAGCTTCAAAGATTCCCTTACAAGATTATAAGAACATTTTAAAAATAAATAATTTTTCTATCATTATGTGACTTTTAAATTATTTCAAAATAATATGATATATTTCTCTCAAATAGTTTAGATTTCATCTATGTCAACATCCATTGATGGATTTTAAACTTCTTTGAAGTTAATTTATTATGATACAGTCTTTGATAGTTTATTGAAGGTTTTGGGATATGTTTCTCTTTTGATATGTTTATTTTATACCATTAATGTTTTATGGTTAATGTAATAACATTTTGTATGCAAGTTTTAATACAAATATTTATGTTATATTTCAACCTTTTCATATTAGGAATACATTGGACTCAGTAAGTGACAGGTGGAACCCGCTATAGCTCCTCGATGGATTGGTAGGTCTCATTAGACAAACTAGTGTCTTGGAACAAGGCATGGAAAACATCTTATTTGTAGTCTTGGCATGAGGCCTTGACTATGAGGTTTTGAAGTATGGCATTATGCATTCCATCATTATGAAATAGGATATTGATATTGTATGTGATTATTCGATGAGTAGAATATCCATGTGAACAAATAAATGGAATTATTTGATTTATATTTTCTATATTATTCTAATGTTTAGGTTTAAAAGGAATATTCTTTTGCCTTATACATTTAATTAAATATTTATTCTTATTTATAAAAATTTTCCGCTATATTTTAATCCATACTGAGCATCTCAGCTCACCCCTCTCTATGTTGTATTTTCCCAGGATGTGAAGAAGTATTTTATGGTTGACCTATAAGGATAATATAAGGGATATATGTGTGCTCAAAGGGGACAAAATTTTGTTTTTTGTTTTTATCTCTTGATGTAATATAAATATTTTGTTTCAATCTAGTAATTCCAAGGCTACTAAACTGATCGGTTTTTCGGGATTCAATCCCTTGTGATAATGCTAATGCTATGTAATAATGCACCAACTCTGGTTAACTAGGGTCGAGGAATTACAAATATTTTTCATAATTACACCATAATATATCACAAATAATCAAAAAATCCTAGAAACCAAATACATAGAGTCTTTGGGGATTAAATACATCACCATTTTATTATAATTTATTAATTCAAAAAATACCATAATAATTACAATATTGAGATTTATTTTATACTTAATCCAAAATTTATTTTCTTGCTAATTTGGGAAACTAATTAAATATTGAGCTCAAATTATCAGTAAGAGGAAAATTATCAAGTAATCTTAAATGTTTATATAATTATTATAACATACGACTTGAGTATAAGAGAAATATCTAATTAACTGTATCATTAAACCAGTTGGTATTATCATCATGGAATGGGATCCTAGGGTCATCAATTATCTATCATGTAAAAATAAAACATATACAATATCATGTAAACATAAAATTAAATTTTTGATTAATGATAAATATGGGAAATTCAAAACATTGTAAAAAAATCTAAACATAATCAAGTATATGAACTATGTTGTGAACCAGGATAAAAAATATAAATTTCAACGAATAATTTTTTAAAAAAGATAAAAAATATAAAAATATCCACATACAATGTCGTGAACAAATAAAACCAATAATAATAGACACATATAAAAATTTATCTCACTATCTTTAAATATCTAATTAATTCATTGGAGAGTTTTATAAGACCCCACAAATCACATTTTAAAAAACAACACTAATATATTCTTTAATAATATATGAGGATTAAACATTAATTTATAGATTAATTTACCCATGAAAAATAAATGAGATTCATTTCAACTTCATAAAAAATTATCATAAGACATAATGTAAGAATATAGATGGTAGTATAAGAGGAAATAAACAATCAAGATTAACATCTTTAAATGACATTGACATTGATTAAAAATAATTTTATAAAAACATTATAAAAATTATTTGATAATAATATGAAATACCCACTACAATTGGTAACTTGAAAAAAATTATTATAATAATAGGAATTTTATCTTTTTTGAAAAAACGAGAAACTGTATCATGGAATACTTATAAATAATAATTATCTTTACTTCAGGAAAATTTAATTGACCATTAAGAATTAAAACATTCATTTACTACTATTTTAATGAATGAAAAAAATGATTAATAAGGAAAGCTTAAAAAGGATTCTATTATAATATATTAAATATTCAGGTAAAATATAACATAATATTAAATTTTTAAATGATTGAAATATATATAACAACATTCTTGAAATAATATAAATAATATGAATATAGAGGAAAAATAATTGGGTAAGGGATTACAAAACATTTAAAGAAATTATTTAAAGTAAAACCCCTCAAGGATATTAAAATCAAAACCCTATAAAAAATATGTGGAGGGGAATAATACACCAATAATATAATTATAATCATTATATAAAATTTAAAACTGATAATATATACACCATACAAATGGTTGTAGGTACATAATTCCGTACATGTCTTAATGAAGGAAATTTGAGATGAGAAACTGTTACCTAAAGCACCAAATCACTTGGGGTGTGTGTGTAATCTACTAGATAACAAATTTTTGTTCGTTAAATAAATTATTAATGTAAAATTTTCATATTTATTTCTCTTTTTATGGTTTATTTAGTTCTATATACATTTCATTTATTATATAGACATTTCTCTCCTCATCTACTTGGGGTTGTTCGATCAATTCATCCTAAAATGATTTAGTATTTTGAATATGGATAAAATGGATATATAAAACAATTTCCTCCCCTATAAAATGTCTATAAATATTTAATTTTTCTTAATATTATTTTTATTTCAATAAAATGGGTTCTTTAATATTCATTCAAATTATGAATATTCTCTCTGTACGATCTTCTTAGATTGTTGGATTTCCAATTATAATGTCATATTATTATTATTAATATAATGTGAATATTATATTTTCATAATAATTTTTTTGTTATAATTTAAATTATTGTACATTCAATCCTTATTTATAACCTTCCACGTAACTCAAAAATAAAAAATGAAATATGATAGTCATGGAGGGTGTACTCCGTACATACACATGGATGGAATTTACATTTTTTTAATGAATGAGAGGAAAATATGGTAGATAATGATTAACCTATTTAAATAATAATTAATTCATATATAAATTATTTATTTATAAAATCTATACTTACAACAAAACATGTAATTCAATGATGGAAAATGAAATATGTTTCTTCATAGTGGTGGTAGTCAACAATTAACACAACCAACATTTCATTTTTTAACTGGTTTATAGGAAGGTTGATAATGGTTCTTAAAACAACGTAAAATATTTTATTATAATAATAAGTCGTATATAATTAAATTTAGATATTCAAATAATATTTTATAAGTTTAGAAAGTATGTAACGTGAAATAATTTGTTAATGATAATGGCCTCCTCCATGGATATCCTCCTTTGGATAACACCTTATGTCATATAAGATTATAATTTTGGGCGGACCATGATGTTGAGAACGTGAATAAGGGTGTTAATAAGTGGTTTTTCAAAAAATTGGTTTATATTTGGAGCTAAAATTTGGGGGATGAGTGAGGAGCCTATGTGTTTCTTTTATATACGAGAGGAGTGGTACCTATGTAAATGTTTTTAACATTAAAATATTATAAATGTATTACTCATGTTTCAGTGACCCTGAGACTACCCAAATTAAAAGATAAGATAGCATAAGTTTAATTTCACTAATTAAATCAAATTAATAATATGAAATTTTTATATTTTTCTCGTGTCACATATTTTTAACCCCTTTAACCTGTTGACCTCGTACCGTCTTGACTAAATTTTACTATAGTAAATTACATTTTTAACTAAAAATTTAATGGAAAATATATCCTAACATGGGCCTACTGATTAAAATTTTAAAAAATTTATTATATTCTTTCTCTGCAGGTAGTAAAATTTAAATAAATTTAAATCAAAAAACATAATGGAGAACAATTTATTGAAAAAATAGCATTTTTAAGAATATGATTTAATTTACCCAAAAATAATGTATAGAATTTATTACCATGAAAGGTATTATTATATTATTAAATTGAGTTATGTGACATTAAAACCAATCAAAAACTAAATGGATCCTTGTGAGTAGTAAAATAATTATAAAATAATAAAATAGATATTTATGAGAATAAAAATCACTTCTGATCTATTATTTCAGACCTAGTTTTAAAAATTCAAAATAATATTTTTATATGCATTATATAAAATCCAAAAAAAATTAGTTAATTTGTTTTCATAAATTTTTAATTTTTTCATATATCATTAGGATTTAATGAAATCCTTAGTATTTACAAAAACCATATTTCCATTATTCACTTAAAAATAATAACTTTTAGAAAAATTCAAAAAATTAAAAAAAAAATTATATGCTTAATCCATAAATGAAGTTCATTTTACTAAATTAAAATTTAAAAATATGTAACAAGTTAATTTTCATATACAGTAGCATAATGAGGAAAATATTTTTAACAAATAAATGAATAAATATGATTAATAATGAATATAATAAATTATTACAGTAATTATTACAAATTTGTATCATCCTAAATAATACATAAAAAAATTATTAAATTTATATATATTGTTATATATATATATATATATACTTTTTGAATTTATGCGTTGTATTTCAACAATGATGGATCTCATAGTGATTTCAACAATCATGATATTATCCAATAAGTTATTTCCTTTAACCCATAGATTTTGAAGATATACTTATTTATTAGTTTAGGGTAAACCCTAATGTCTCCACCTATATTAGTTATGTGAAAAAATTAACCACAAAAGAAATGACAATACTAATTATTATTATTTATTTATATTTATAGTGTGGTTACTTCTATATATACATGTAACACCCCAAGATTTCATAGTGTGTTATTTCTTCAAAATAATTCAATAACTTGCACTACACGCAACACTGAGTTCAATCACACCATGACTTACAAAAAAAAAGCCATTCAAAAGAGGTTATGAATAGTATTATCTAAATTTTAAACTTTATATAATCCTTATAATTTTAGAATCCATATTATGAGTTTTTTAGATATAATGCAAGAACAAATTCATATTCAGTATTGCACTTTTATCAACTTTTAATAGTGAACCCTTTTTAAATACAATATTTTAAACTTTTTGACTAAATGGGGACATCAAAAATTTAAAATGAAACATCCCAAGCTTCCACGGTACACTTTCTTTGAATAATACAGTAGCGTGTGTTGTACGCAACCTTGCGTTTTAACACACACCACAACCAATCAAACTAGCCGTTATAAATAGTAATATCTACTTTTTAAAATTATATATATTTTATATTTTAAAATGGACTTCATTTTTGGATTCGGAATATCGAATTTAGCCTAAGGTGAAATTTTGGTACTTTTCGGATAACTTTCATATTTTGATGAATAGTGAAAATTACTAAATTTTAATTAAAAACAACTTTTTTAATCAAAATAATTAATAGTGATAAATTATGAATTTTAGTAGTTTTAAAGTATATTTAGAATATATTTTTACCATTTAATATAATGTTGGTCATTGGACATAATTTTACAATTAAACCGAACATAAACAAGTGTCAATCTTTTGATAGTTATTATCTCTTAAAAACACGCTTTTTGTTTTGACAGCGGGAATTAATTTTAAATTAATTTCTGCCACTTCTGTGTTTTGAATTTAGAAAAATAAATTCCATATTTGGAATCAGGATTTCCAAATTGTGTAAATAGGTAACTTTTATTTTTAGACATTTTGAATAATTACTGTGGTAAATATTTTATTTACCATGGTTAAGGGTAAATCCGGTAAATAGGGGTTAAAAAAATAATATTATAATAATACAAAATTACCCTAAAACGTGTCCTAACCTTATTGGTGGACACATACCCGACCATGAGCATCCTTGGGTAAATTTGGGGACCCCTTGGAGCCACTTGTATGTGGTAGGGACACTTTATATTAATAAAGTTAAAATAAAAATAAAAATGGCATAAGCTTACATCTTTTAGAAGAACAATTTTTACATAGGGTTATACATGTTGGATTTTCGATTATAAATATTCATTAGAAAGATAAAAAGATTTCCTACATAATGATATTTTATTTATAATTTTTAGACATCAAATAATTGAAATTATTAATGACAGAATAATGATGCAATGTTTACCTCATTAATAAATCATTTAAATAAATAAGATTATAATGATTAAAATATTATCTAAAACCTGTCCAATTCTTATTGGTTGATGTTATTTAGAATATGAGTCATCTTATCTTCGACCTCAATTATTTTTGGACCATTATAAACTGAATATAATTATATTATAAAGTAATACTTTCACTCTTTCCTAAAGATCCCCTCCTCTCCCTTATAAAAGGAGACCACTTCTACTCATTCCTCACACCTCTCAAGCCACTTGGCTCGTCCAAACTCTGCCCAACTAAGCTCCCCACATCCCTCTCCTCCTCCTTGAAGCTTCCCCTTAGGCAGAAAGCATTTCAAGAAGTCCTTTGGTTCCAACCAAAGTGAGTTACCTAAATTAAAGGAGGTTAACCTACCCCAACCAAGGAAAAGTACAAGGTAAGGGATTTTCTTATCTCACTTTCAATTCCGTGAGATTTCCATTGTTCGCCACTAAATTATTGAAAGTGGTGTATTGTGTACTGCCATTTGATATATATTATCATGATTCTATTTATATTCATGTTATTCTGTAAATCATTTGGTGGTTATTAACTTTTGGCCATACGACTCAGTTGATTAACGTGGTAAGGGATTTTCTTATCTCACTTTCAATTCCGTGAGATTTCCATTGTTCGCCACTAAATTATTGAAAGTGGTGTATTGTGTACTGCCATTTGATATATATTATCACGATTCTATTTATATTCATGTTATTCTGTAAATCATTTGGTGGTTATTAACTTTTGGCCATACGACTCAGTTGATTAACGTGGTAAGGGGTTTTCATCTCACTCCTTATTCTCATGAGATTCATGCCATATTGCCACCATTACCTTTTGTGTGGTGTATGTACTGCCCATAATTATATTATTTGTGTAATACACTCTAATTTATGTGTACTTACATATTCATTGTATGATACCACTTTCATGGGTTGTATGTTTCATAAGTTACCAAACTGGTAAGGGTTATTTCACAATCTCTTCATTATCCGAGGTTGTTTATACATAATAATCTACTGGGATATCTTTATCATCCACATCCATGTTTCTTCGAAATGTATTTCAAAACATTTTTAATACTTACAAGAATATGGGTTAAAGTCATTTATACCCTTGTTTGACTTTTTATAAGAGGTTTATAAAGGAATCTTTCCGTTGTTTTCAAAACAAGGTCCTTTTTAACCTTTTCGACAGAATTGAGGTAAGAATGTTTTTTTTAACTTATACGGCGGGTGCGGTTATTTTCCGCCGTTATAAAATCGTCGAAGCTTTCCATACAAGCTTATAAGAATATTTTCAAAGAAAATGTTTTATTTTATATGGACCTTAAATGATTTCAAAATAAAAGGAGATACTTCTTTAAAAAGAATTTTGATTTCATCTATGTCAACATCCTTTGATGGGTTTTAAGATTATTTGAAGTTGATTTATTATGATACAAAACATCTATATTGTTTTGAAGGTTTTGTGATATGTTTGACTGTGGATGTGCTATTTTTATACCATTCATAGTTTATGGTGAAAGTATTGACATTTCGTATGCTAGTTCCAATAAGAATGTTTATGTTATATTTCAATCTTTACTTCATATGAATGTGTTGGACAAGTAAGCCCTCCAGGTTGGGGACTGGTAAAAGTAAGCCCTCCAGGTTAGGGACTGGTAAAAGTAACCCCTCCGGGTTGGTGTCCGGTTATTAGAGGCACTCCGGGTTGGTGTCCGGTTATTAGAGGCACTCCGGGTTGGTGTCCGGTTATTAGAGGCACTCCGGGTTGGGTTCCGGTTACAGTTAGCCCCAAGGTCTTGGGACGAGGCCTTGAAAAGTAATTAAAGTTTAGCATTATGCATTCCAACATTATGAAAGTGGTTATTGATTTTGCATGTGATTATTCGATTAGTAGAATATCCATGTGAACAACTAAATGGCATTATTTCATTTTACTTTTGCCATACTATGTTGAAGTTCAAGTTTAAAAGGCTTTTGTTTTAGTAATTCATTGACTTAAATGTTTATGCTTATTTTTGAATGTTCCGCTATATTGTTATCCTTACTGGGCATTTGAGCTCACCCCTTTTCTATGTTTTATTTTTCCCAGGATGTGAAGATGTAAGTTATGAATGACCTGCAGGGATATTATGAGGGGATTATAGTGTGGACTGTGGAAACATTATGTTGTTGTAGTAGTTTTTCATTTTATGATATAATGTAAAACTTATGAATATATCTAGTGTTTCCAAGGCTACTAAAACAATCGGTCTTTCGAGATTTGATCTTTCTTGTGATCATGCCAATGTTACGAAGTAATGCACCGACTCTGGGTAACTGGGGTCGGGGCGTTACAGTTGGTATCAGAGGAAGTTTAGTACAAACCATGGAAGCTAGATTTAGATAAACTCTGATTAGAGCACGTAGACCTAAGATGAACTTTGAGGATTAGTATAAAAGAACTTCCGAGAATTTTGGTATTGTAGAGATTTTGTGAGTTTTCCGAGCAATACATCCCTGTCTGGATACGAGCAGGTAGAGGCGGCTCTGGCACAGATGTACCTAGGGGTAAAACCCGAAAACACCGCTTTGAGCTAGACTCGAACGGGAACTGGTGCATGACAACGGGCCTTGCTGCACTCTTGGTTACGACACTCCCGGGGGATAGGCTTAGGATAATTCTCATTTTCTTTACAAACCATTATGAAGGGTTTATGAGTATATACATCCTCAAATGAGACATTTTTATGATTATGGATTATATCCATAAATAGTTCAATTTATGTTAAGTGTTTTATAAGTATGGGATTATATATTTTGATTCATAAACTGATCTAGTGTATTCCATTGTTTAGAAATGGCGCCCAGTAGAAGGAATGAGAACTCCAGAAATGCACATGATCCAAAGAGAAGGAAGGATCATATCTTTCATGGTCTTAATCTAGAATTTATAAGAGAAATAGTCTCTCATGTATTATCATCATATGAAGAAATAATATCATGTGTTGATAAGATAAGTAAAGAGTTTACTGAGTCCTATGGCTTTGAAGGGAAGCAAGAGAAGAAAAGGATAGAAGAGAGAAAGATTGATAAAGGGAAGAGGGAAAAGAAGAATTTTCCCATATGTGGTAACTGTGGAAAGAAACACCTTGGAACTTGCCTGAAAGGAATGGGAGTTTGTTATAAGTGTGGAGGAAAAGGGAACAAAGTACATGACTACAAGGGTAAGAAAATGGTTTCAAATGTACAATGCTTCATTTGCAAGGAGTTTGGACACTACGCGAACCTATGTCCCAGTCATCAGACTATGCCACAAATGATGCTATTGGATAATAATCAAGTTATGATACTACCACATATTAAGAGGAATGATTAGAGTTATTATGTTGATTATGTCAATTGAGTGTTGTATCCACAATGTACTTGTTATAATAATTATGGAGTATATAAGGATTGTACAGCAGTACTATTTCATTAAGGACTTGAGATTGTGTGGAACAAAGAAAAGTGACTCAATAGAAGGATAAATTTTTTGAAAATATATGGTTGAGAGAATGATAAATCATAATATAGTTCTGATACTGAGGTAGTGATTTTGGAATAATATGTGATTGTTTTGGATAAATTATATTGGATATTTGTGACTACCTTGGAACTGATTAATGATTTGTATATTCCATCATTGTTGGGGTTTAAAACATTTTTGGATTAATGAAGTATATCCAGCATTCTATATGGAATAAGGGAGCATGAATGTAATCAATAAGGAATATGGTAATACATGATGAAGGTATTCATATGCTATTACGGGGTATAAAGGATCTATATTATGTTTACCTTCTTTATAAATTTTGGACGGTGAGTTTGGACAGAAGTATTTTGGATAGTTCTAGTTTGTATTATTTTGGATTTCCATAAAAGGACAACCCGGAGGTCGGGCGGCAACCCGTCGCGTCCGGCAAGGCTGCGAGACTTGAACCCGCAACCGAAGGGCGACAAGGGTGTATCACCTACCACTGGCCCACGAGATGTCCTGGATTAAATAATGTAGTTTTTATTAAAAGATCTTTTAGATGAATTATAAATTCGTTTATTTTGGAACCCTATACGAATAGTGTAAATAGAATTTTTTTACATTCTATTATCTTTTAGAGTGAAAGATGAGTATGTGGTAGAAATTTATTAATGGATAAAACTCTAATTATAAAGTAAGTATATATCTATATGATCTTAGCCAATCTCATAAAAACAATTCCTCAATATTAAGAAAAGAAAATTAGAACAAAAATGTTTTCCTAGATGGTACCTTAAATCATCACTAATTTATGGCTTTGGGATTGTTGGCCTTTTCATAGCCATGTTCTCTACCACTCTCCATCAGGTAATTGATGGTTAGGTTTTTCTTCCATATCCATATTTTACTACATGTAACCCTAGTATGTGTTATTTTAGGTAATCTTCATACTTTCGACTCTTTATTTTAAATAGAGGCCTCATTAATTCATTTTTCGATGTGGGATTTCAACTAAGATATTTTGAAATGTCAAAAATGTGTGATCCCAATACCCTATATTTTGTTGAACCGATGGTACTTCAAATCATCATAGATTGATGAGTTTAAGGACCTCAATTTTATACTTGTTTGTGATTGATGACCTCAACCACTACCTATAAATATTTACGTTTTTCCTCCAATTATATGTCTCTAATTGACACCAATGTTCTCCTAATCGAGATCATAATTTGGTGGTGACCCTTTCATTTCTCTTTTCCTCATATTAAGACTAAATTTTAGTAAACCAATTTCCGATGTGGGTTTTCCTACAAATATATTTTCTATTTTCATCCTTTTATTTTCGAAGAACAATTTCAAATTGCGAGGACGCAATTTATTGAAGGAGGGGAGAATGTAACACCCCAAGATTTCATAGTGTGTTATTTCTTCAAAATAATTCAATAACTTGCACTACACGCAACACTGAGTTCAATCACACCATGACTTACAAAAAAAAGCCATTCAAAAGAGGTTATGAATAGTATTATCTAAATTTTAAACTTTATATAATCCTTATAATTTTAGAATCCATATTATGAGTTTTTTAGATATAATTCAAGAACAAATTCATATTCAGTATTGCACTTTTATCAACTTTTAATAGTGAACCCTTTTTAAATACAATATTTTAAACTTTTTGACTAAATGGGGACATCAAAAATTTAAAATGAAACATCCCAAGCTTCCACGGTACACATTCTTTGAATAATACAGTAGCGTGTGTTGTACGCAACCTTGAGTTTTAACACACACCACAACCAATCAAACTAGCCGTTATGAATAGTAATATCTACTTTTTAAAATTATATATATTTTATATTTTAAAATGGACTTCATTTTTGGATTCGGAATATCGAATTTAGCCTAAGGTGAAATTTTGGTACTTTTCGGATAACTTTCATATTTTGATGAATAGTGAAAATTACTAAATTTTAATTAAAAACATCTTTTTTAATCAAAATAATTAATAGTGATAAATTATGAATTTTAGTAGTTATAAAGTATATTTAGAATATATTTTCACCATTTAATATAATGTTGGTCATTGGACATAATTTTACAATTAAACCGAACATAAACAAGTGTCAATCTTTTGATAGTTATTATCTCTTAAAAACACGCTTTTTGTTTTGACAGCGGGAATTAATTTTAAATTAATTTCTGCCACTTCTGTGTTTTGAATTTAGAAAAATGAATTCAATATTTGGAATCAGGATGTCCAAATTGTGTAAATAGGTAACTTTTATTTTTAGACATTTTGAATAATTACTGTGGTAAATATTTTATTTACCATGGTTAAGGTTAAATCCGGTAAATAAGGGTTAAAAAAATAATATTATAATAATACAAAATTACCCTAAAACGTGTACTAACCTTATTGGTGGACACATACCCGACCATGAGCATCCTTGGGTCAATTTGGGGACCCCTTGGAGCCACTTGTATGTGGTAGGGACACTTTATATTAATAAAGTTAAAATAAAAATAAAAATGGCATAAGCTTACATCTTTTAGAAGAACAATTTTTACATAGGGTTATACATGTTGGATTTTCGATTATAAATATTCATTAGAAAGCTAAAAAGATTTCCTACATAATGATATTTTATTTATAATTTTTAGACATCAAATAATTTAAATTATTAATGACACAATAATGATGCAATGTTTACCTCATTAATAAATCATTTAAATAAATAAGATTATAATGATTAAAATATTATCTAAAACCTGTCCAATTCTTATTGGTTGATGTTATTTAGAATATGAGTCATCTTATCTTCGACCTCAATGATTGTTGGACCATTATAAACCGAATATAATTATATTATAAAGTAATACTTTCACTCTTTCCTAAAGAGCCCCTCCTCTCCCTTATAAAAGGAGACCACTTCTACTCATTCCTCACACCTCTCAAGCCACTTGGCTCGTCCAAACTCTGCCCAAATAAGCTCCCCACATCCCTCTCCTCCTCCTTGAAGCTTCCCCTTAGGCAGAAAGCATTTCAAGAAGTCCTTTGGTTCCAACCAAAGTGAGTTACCTAAATTAAAGGAGGTTAACCTACCCCAACCAAGGAAAAGTACAAGGTAAGGGATTTTCTTATCTCACTTTCAATTCCATGAGATTTCCATTGTTCGCCACTAAATTATTGAAAGTGGTGTATTTTGTACTGCCATTTGATATATATTATCATGATTCTATTTATATTCATGTTATTCTGTAAATCATTTGGTGGTTATTAACTTTTGGCCATACGACTCAGTTGATTAACGTGGTAAGGGATTTTCTTATCTCACTTTCAATTCCGTGAGATTTCCATTGTTCACCAATAAATTATTGAAAGTGGTGTATTGTGTACTTCCATTTGATATATATTATCATGATTCTATTTATATTCATGTTATTCTGTAAATCATTTGGTGGTTATTAACTTTTGTCCATACGACTCAGTTGATTAACGTGGTAAGGGGTTTTCATCTCACTCCTTATTCTCATGAGATTCATGCCATATTGCCACCATTACCTTTTGTGTGGTGTATGTACTGCCCATAATTATATTATTTGTGTAATACACTCTAATTTATGTGTACTTACATATTCATTGTATGATACCTCTTTCATGGGTTGTATGTTTCATAAGTTACCAAACTGGTAAGGGTTATTTCACAATCTCTTCATTATCCGAGATTGTTTATACGTAATAACCTACTGGGATCTCTTTATCATCCACATCCATGTTTCTTCGAAATGTATTTCAAAACATTTTTACTACTTACAAGAATATGGGTTAAAGTCATTTATACCCTTGTTTGACTTTTTATAAGAGGTTTATAAAGGAATCTTTCCGTCGTTTTCAAAACAAGGTCCTTTTTAACCTTTTCGACAGAATTGAGGTAAGAATGTTTTTTTAACTTATACGGCGGGTGCGGTTATTTTCCGCCGTTATAAAATCGTCGAAGCTTTCCATACAAGCTTATAAGAATATTTTCAAAGAAAATGTTTTATTTTATATGGACCTTAAATGATTTCAAAATAAAAGGACATACTTCTTTAAAAAGAATTTTGATTTCATCTATGTCAACATCCTTTGATGGGTTTTAAGATTATTTGAAGTTGATTTATTATGATACAAAACTTCTATATTGTTTTGAAGGTTTTGTGATATGTTTGACTGTGGATGTGCTATTTTTATACCATTCATAGTTTATGGTGAAAGTATTGACATTTCGTATGCTAGTTCCAATAAGAATGTTTATGTTATATTTCAATCTTTACTTCATATGAATGTGTTGGACAAGTAAGCCCTCCAGGTTGGGGACTGGTAAAAGTAAGCCCTCCAGGTTAGGGACTGGTAAAAGTAAGCCCTCCGGGTTGGTGTCCGGTTATTAGAGGCACTCCGGGTTGGTGTCCGGTTATTAGAGGCACTCCGGGTTGGTGTCCGGTTGTTAGAGGCACTCCGGGTTGGGTTCCGGTTACAGTTAGCCCCAAGGTCTTGGGATGAGGCCTTGAAAAGTAATTAAAGTTTAGCATTATGCATTCCAACATTATGAAAGTGGTTATTGATTTTTCATGTGATTATTCGATTAGTAGAATATCCATGTGAACAAGTAAATGGCATTATTTCATTTTACTTTTGCCATACTATGTTGAAGTTCAAGTTTAAAAGGCTTTTGTTTTAGTAATTCATTGCCTTAAATGTTTATGCTTATTTTTGAATGTTCCGCTATATTGTTATCCTTACTGGGCATTTGAGCTCACCCCTTTTCTATGTTTTATTTTTCCCAGGATGTGAAGATGTAAGTTATGAATGACCTGCAGGGATATTATGAGGGGATTATAGTGTAGACTGTGGAAACATTATGTTGTAGTAGTAGTTTTTCATTTTATGATATAATGTAAAACTTATGAATATATCTAGTGTTTCCAAGGCTACTAAACCAATCGGTCTTTCGAGATTTGATCTTTCTTGTGATCATGCCAATGTTATGAAGTAATGCACCGACTCTGGGTAACTGGGGTCGGGGCGTTACAGTTGGTATCAGAGGAAGTTTTGTACAAACCATGGAAGCTAGATTTAGATAAACTCTGATTAGAGCACGTAGACCTAAGATGAACTTTGAGGATTAGTATAAAAGAACTTCCAAGAATTTTGGTATTGTAGAGATTTTGTGAGTTTTCCGAGCAATACATCCCTGTCTGGATACGAGCAGGTAGAGGCGGCTCTGGCACAGATGTACCTAGGGGTAAAACCCGAAAACACCGCTTTGAGCTAGACTCGAACGGGAACTGGTGCACGAAAACGGGCCTTGCTGCACTCTTGGTTATGACACTCCCAGGGGATATGCTTAGGATAATTCTCATTTTCTTTACAAACCATTATGAATGGTTTATGAGTATATACATCCTCAAATGAGACATTTTTATGATTATGGATTATATCCATAAATAGTTCAATTTATGTTAAGTGTTTTATAAGTATGGGATTATATATTTTGATTCATAAACTGATCTAGTGTATTCCATTGTTTAGAAATGGCGCCCAGTAGAAGGAATGAGAACTCCAGAAATGCACATGATCCAATGAGAAGGAAGGATCATATCTTTCATGGTCTTAAGCTAGAATTTATAAGAGAAATAGTCTCCCATGTATTATCATCATATGAAGAAATAATATCATGTGTTGATAAGATAAGTAAAGAGTTTACTGAGTCCTATGGCTTTGAAAGGAAGCAAGAGAAGAAAAGGATAGAAGAGAGAAAGATTGATAAAGGGAAGAGGGAAAAGAAGAATTTTCCCATATGTGGTAACTGTGGAAAGAAACACCCTGGAACTTGCCTGAAAGGAATGGGAGTTTGTTATAAGTGTGGAGGAAAAGGGCACAAAGTACATGACTACAAGGGTAAGAAAATGGTTTCAAATGTACAATGCTTCATTTGCAAGGAGTTTGGACACTGCGCGAACCTATGTCCCAGTCATCAGACTATGCCGCAAATGATGCTATTGGATAATAATCAAGTTATGATACTACCACATATTAAGAGGAATGATTTGAGTTATTATGTTGATTATGTCAATTGAGTGTTGTATCAACAATGTACTTGTTATAATAATTATGGAGTATATAAGGATTGTACTGCAGTACAATTTCATTAAGGACTTGAGATTGTGTGGAACAAAGAAAAGTGACTCAATAGAAGGATAAATTTTTGGAAAATATATGGTTGAGAGAATGATAAATCATAATATAGTTCTGATACTGAGGTAGTGATTTTGGAATAATATGTGATTGTTTTGGATAAATTATATTGGATATTCTTGACTACCTTGGAACTGATTAATGATTTTTATATTCCATCATTGTTGGGGTTTAAAACATTTTTGGATTAATGAAGTATATCCAGCATTCTATATGGAATAAGGGAGCATGAATGTAATCAATAAGGAATATGGTAATAAATGATGAAGGTATTCATATGCTATTACGGGGTAAAAAGGATCTATATTATGTTTACCTTCTTTATAAATTTTGGACGGTGAGTTTGGACAGAAGTATTTTGGATAGTTCTAGTTTGGATTATTTTGGATTTCCATAAAATGACAACCCGGAGGTCGGGCGGCAACCCGTCGCGTCCGGCAAGGCTGCGAGACTTGAACCCGCAACCGAAGGGCGACAAGGGTGTATCACCTACCACTGGCCCACGAGATGTCCTGGATTAAATAATGTAGTTTTTTATTAAAAGATCTTTTAGATGAATTATAAATTCGTTTATTTTGGAACCCTATACGAAAAGTGTAAATAGAATTTTTTTACATTCTATTATCTTTTAGAGTGAAAGATGAGTATGTGGTAGAAATTTATTAATGGATAAAACTCTAATTATAAAGTAAGTATATATCTATATGATCTTAGCCAATCTCATAAAAAAAATTCCTCAATATTAAGAAAAGAAAATTAGAACAAAAATGTTTTCCTAGATGGTACCTTAAATCATCACTAATTTATGGCTTTGGGATTGTTGGCCTTTTCATAGCCATGTTCTCTACCACTCTCCATCAGGTAATTGATGGTTAGATTTTTCTTCCATATCCATATTTTACTACATGTAACCCTAGTATGTGTTATTTTAGGTAATCTTCATACTTTCGACTCTTTATTTTAAATAGAGGCCTCATTAATTCATTTTTCGATGTGGGATTTCAACTAAGATATTTTGAAATGTCAAAAATGTGTGATCCCAATACCCTATATTTTGTTGAACCGATGGTACTTCAAATCATCATAGATTGATGAGTTTAAGGACCTCAATTTTATACTTGTTTGTGATTGATGACCTCAACCACTACCTATAAATATTTACGTTTTTCCTCCAATTATATGTCTCTAATTGCCACCAATGTTCTCCTAATCGAGATCATAATTTGGTGGTGACCCTTTCATTTCTCTTTTCCTCATATTAAGACTAAATTTTAGTAAACCAATTTCCGATGTGGGTTTTCCCACAAATATATTTTCTATTTTCAACCTTTTATTTTCGAAGAACAATTTCAAATTGCGAGGACGCAATTTATTGAAGGAGGGGAGAATGTAACACCCCAAGATTTCATAGTGTGTTATTTCTTCAAAATAATTCAATAACATGCACTACACGCAACACTGAGTTCAATCACACCATGACTTACAAAAAAAAATCCATTCAAAAGAGGTTATGAATAGTATTATCTAAATTTTAAACATTATATAATCCTTATAATTTTAGAATCCATATTATGAGTTTTTTAGATATAATGCAAGAACAAATTCATATTCAGTATTGCACTTTTATCAACTTTTAATAGTGAACCCTTTTTAAATACAATATTTTAAACTTTTTGACTAAATGGGGACATCAAAAATTTAAAATGAAACATCCCAAGCTTCCACGGTACACTTTCTTTGAATAATACAGTAGCGTGTGTTGTACGCAACCTTGAGTTTTAACACACACCACAACCAATCAAACTAGCCGTTATGAATAGTAATATCTACTTTTTAAAATTATATATATTTTATATTTTAAAATGGACTTCATTTTTGGATTCGGAATATCGAATTTAGCCTAAGGTGAAATTTTGGTACTTTTCGGATAACTTTCATATTTTGATGAATAGTGAAAATTACTAAATTTTAATTAAAAACAACTTTTTTAATCAAAATAATTAATAGTGATAAATTATGAATTTTAGTAGTTTTAAAGTATATTTAGAATATATTTTTACCATTTAATATAATTTTGGTCATTGGACTTAATTTTACAATTAAACCGAACATAAACAAGTGTCAATCTTTTGATAGTTATTATCTCTTAAAAACACGCTTTTTGTTTTGACAGCGGGAATTAATTTTAAATTAATTTCTGCCACTTCTGTGTTTTGAATTTAGAAAAATGAATTCCATATTTGGAATCAGGATGTCCAAATTGTGTAAATAGGTAACTTTTATTTTTAGACATTTTGAATAATTACTGTGGTAAATATTTTATTTACCATGGTTAAGGGTAAATCCGGTAAATAAGGGTTAAAAAAATAATATTATAATAATACAAAATTACCCTAAAACGTGTACTAACCTTATTGGTGGACACATACCCAACCATGAGCATCCTTGGGTCAATTTGGGGACCCCTTGGAGCCACTTGTATGTGGTAGGGACACTTTATATTAATAAAGTTAAAATAAAAATAAAAATGGCATAAGCGTACATCTTTTAGAAGAACAATTTTTACATAGGGTTATACATATTGGATTTTCGATTATAAATATTCATTAGAAAGCTAAAAAGATTTCCTACATAATGATATTTTATTTATAATTTTTAGACATCAAATAATTGAAATTATTAATGACACAATAATGATGCAATGTTTACATCATTAATAAATCATTTAAATAAATAAGATTATAATGATTAAAATATTATCTAAAACCTGTCCAATTCTTATTGGTTTATGTTATTTAGAATATGAGTCATCTTATCTTCGACCTCAATGATTTTTGGACCATTATAAACCGAATATAATTATATTATAAAGTAATACTTTCACTCTTTCCTAAAGAGCCCCTCCTCTCCCTTATAAAAGGAGACCACTTCTACTCATTCCTCACACCTCTCAAGCCACTTGGCTCGTCCAAACTCTGCCCAAATAAGCTCCCCACATCCCTCTCCTCCTCCTTGAAGATTCCCCTTAGGCAGAAAGCATTTCAAGAAGTCCTTTGGTTCCAACCAATGTGAGTTACCTAAATTAAAGGAGGTTAACCTACCCCAACCAAGGAAAAGTACAAGGTAAGGGATTTTCTTATCTCACTTTCAATTCCATGAGATTTCCATTGTTCGCCACTAAATTATTGAAAGTGGTGTATTTTGTACTGCCATTTGATATATATTATCATGATTCTATTTATATTCATGTTATTCTATAAATCATTTGGTGGTTATTAACTTTTGGCCATACGACTCAGTTGATTAACGTGGTAAGGGATTTTCTTATCTCACTTTCAATTCCGTGAGATTTCCATTGTTCGCCACTAAATTATTGAAAGTGGTGAATTGTGTACTGCCATTTGATATATATTATCATGATTCTATTTATATTCATGTTATTCTGTAAATCATTTGGTGGTTATTAACTTTTGGCCATACGACTCAGTTGATTAACGTGGTAAGGGGTTTTCATCTCACTCCTTATTCTCATGAGATTCATGCCATATTGCCACCATTACCTTTTGTGTGGTGTATGTACTGCCCATAATTATATTATTTGTGCAATACACTCTAATTTATGTGTACTTACATATTCATTGTATCATACCTCTTTCATGGGTTGTATGTTTCATAAGTTACCAAACTGGTAAGGGTTATTTCACAATCTCTTCATTATCCGAGATTGTTTATACGTAATAACCTACTGGGATCTCTTTATCATCCACATCCATGTTTCTTCGAAATGTATTTCAAAACATTTTTACTACTTACAAGAATATGGGTTAAAGTCATTTATACCCTTGTTTGACTTTTTATAAGAGGTTTATAAAGGAATCTTTCCGTCGTTTTCAAAACAAGGTCCTTTTTAACCTTTTCGACAGAATTCAGGTAAGAATGTTTTTTTAACTTATACGGCGGGTGCGGTTATTTTCCGCCGTTATAAAATCGTCGAAGCTTTCCATACAAGCTTATAAGAATATTTTCAAAGAAAATGTTTTATTTTATATGGACCTTAAATGATTTCAAAATAAAAGGACATACTTCTTTAAAAAGAATATTGATTTCATCTATGTCAACATCCTTTGATGGGTTTTAAGATTATTTGAAGTTGATTTATTATGATACAAAACTTCTATATTGTTTTGAAGGTTTTGTGATATGTTTGACTGTGGATGTGCTATTTTTATACCATTCATAGTTTATGGTGAAAGTATTGACATTTCGTATGCTAGTTCCAATAAGAATGTTTATGTTATATTTCAATCTTTACTTCATATGAATGTGTTGGAAAAGTAAGCCCTCCAGGTTGGGGACTGGTAAAAGTAAGCCCTCCAGGTTAGGGACTGGTAAAAGTAAGCCCTCCGGGTTGGTGTCCGGTTATTAGAGGCACTCCGGGTTGGTGTCCGGTTATTAGAGGCACTCCGGGTTGGGTTCCGGTTACAGTTAGCCCCAAGGTCTTGGGACGAGGCCTTGAAAAGTAATTAAAGTTTAGCATTATGCATTCCAACATTATGAAAGTGGTTATTGATTTTGCATGTGATTATTCGATTAGTAGAATATCCATGTGAACAAGTAAATGGCATTATTTCATTTTACTTTTGCCATACTATGTTGAAGTTCAAGTTTAAAAGGCTTTTGTTTTAGTAATTCATTGCCTTAAATGTTTATGCTTATTTTTGAATGTTCCGCTATATTGTTATCCTTACTGGGCATTTGAGCTCACCCCTTTTCTATGTTTTATTTTTCCCAGGATGTGAAGATGTAAGTTATGAATGACCTTCAGGGATATTATGAGGGGATTATAGTGTGGACTGTGGAAACATTATGTTGTTGTAGTAGTTTTTCATTTTATGATATAATTTAAAACTTATGAATATATCTAGTGTTTCCAAGGCTACTAAACCAATCGGTCTTTCGAGATTTGATCTTTCTTGTGATCATGCCAATGTTACGAAGTAATGCACCGACTCTGGGTAACTGGGGTCGGGGCGTTACAATACATGATAATTACACAAAATTATTATAATGGTCATATTTAGTATTTTTTTGAAAATGATGAGGTTCAATACCCACTTTATTGAACATAAAAATAGTGAAATCCTTTTGAAGACTAGGAAAAGGAGGAATGCACTACATGGAAAAGATACAAACATCTTTGTAGTCAAGGTTGAATGTACTTATGTGGACCCAACTTCCAAATAAGAAACATACATCATATTAAGAACCATCCAAAAGTACCTCCCCCACACATATAAGATAATGCAACATCAAATTCTATCAATGATGATACCAGCCCTACATATTTAGTATTCCTTAAATGTATGTGGATTCATTTAGTTCAGTGTTTCATTTGAGGTATGTTATTTGAAAATATTTATTCAATAAGAAATATATATATATATATATATATATCATGGGTTATTATAGGCATCCACTGATTATGACTGACCCTCATACTGGGAGGTGTTTCATGAACCAACACACTTGTGGAAATATTAATGGCCAAACCCTAGAAAAAAACCGTGAGTTGAAATAAAATTATGATAATCCAATGGGTTAAATAATTTAACAGTTGTCATCAATGAAATCGAAACCATACCTCTTGTGGTACAAAGAACACAATATTTATCCCTTGGAACCTATTCAATGCAATATTCTTGAATTACATCATATTATAATCCATGGTATTGAAATCCCTAGATCACATGATAAGTATCCCCCAAAAGAATCTACACTTAATGCATCCCTTAAGAACCTTATAAATATCCACAACCCAACCTCCTATATTATTCCTTATTATAAACATGAGGTATCTATGACCAATATTTATAAATCTATGTCTATAAAAGATATTTTCTTTCACCAAAAAAGATATCCTCTTATAAAAATATTAGATATTACCCAACCTAAAACTTGAATGGAACTCCCCCATCTAGAAAGTATATGAAAATATGTAGTATATTGGCCATGTAAATTAAAAACACATGGGGGAAACTCCTTTTAATGACATAAGTAAAAAATATCTCACATAGATCACTTCACCTAAATAGCATGGTGCATACCATCTTACCTAATTTTCAAGGAATATGATGAAGTATTAAAAATCCTTCTTGGACGGATACCACCCAAAACATAAAATATGGGAAGGAAATGTAATCAATTTCCATCTACTATGTCCTTATAAATAGTGATATTTTTGCAAAACACATCTAAGAAAATGAATATGTTGAACATATTAACCCACCTATTCAAATCTAATTGAATTTCTATTTGAAATATATAGTGCATGAAAGTCTAATTTCTTATTAAAATTGGGGAAAATTGAAATATTTCAATAAAGTGGTTCAAATTGATTATTATAGAATTCATCCATTTTTACAACTCTGTACATATCTACACTCAATATAACATATGTGAATCATATATGAACTCCTCAAAATATATTTCATAGAATACATCCTATAAAAAGAGAAAATGCATGTACCATAACACCCCATAACCTTTAACAGGGCAATTAAAGAGTATAGGCCTCAATCTTCACCCATCAGACATTATTCATCCCCACTAACTCAAATATCCCCTCAAGGATCCCATTATAATCCCTAACATCATAAATAAATTCCATAACTTATAAAACCTAAGCGCGTGCCAGTTAAAATCCTAGGTGATATCCTCCATGGTATGTCCACCATGATATAAACCATCACCTCACTCTATTAGTAGATTAAATTTCCCTAGAAAAAGAATATGACTTTTCTGGATAACATTGATAGAATTCTTAGTAAGACCTTATAAATCTTTAAGTGGTATAACATGAGCATTTCATACCTTTAAAACTTCTTCTATCTAGTTACTCGATAGAACCATGGAACGTCCTGGAGGTGAAATATTCATAAATTCCCAAAAAAATGAATCTTAACTACCAAATAATATATAAAAAAATATTCAAAAAATCATGTTATAATAAGTAGATGTTACAAATAATGTATTTCAAAAAATTCTAAATATAAGGACCCAGCCATTAACATTACATAATTTAGGTATTTAAACTAGATTTAACTTCTTTACATTACCAAATATATTTTCTGTTTAGTGTTTTATAATGTTAGGAAATTACTCATACATATCAACCCACAAGTATACCAAGTCAGTACCAGTAAAATAGTACCTATTTTTTTGAAAAAAAAATCAACAAAAAAATATATTATTCCTTTATCAAATCATCATGAAATTTAAATTGTCTTCCTTCTTTCACTTACAAAACCTTATAACATATGAAAAAACATTTAAAAACATGGGATGGTCATAAAGAGATATGTAAGGGATATAAAAATAAAGAAAAAATTCATTAGGCCATGAATAATTATAAATAAATGAAATCATTTTTACAAAGACATATTTGTCACCCATATATACTTACTTTGTAAAATATGAGATTTCTATAAAAAATTAAAGAACGTATATAAAACCATAAGGGTATCTTAGGGAATTAAATATCTATATTGTAACACTCAGGGATACCTTGTGATTTTTAACCCTCATGGATACATTACAATGTACCCCTCACGACTACCTTATTGTGTAACCCTAACAGTTACACTTGGAGTAACCATATGGCCTTCCTCCAACATACACATACCCAATGTATTGGAGGGAGATATTGGTCTTAACCTTCATTATAAGAAATTCCCAATAACTATAACATAATCATAAAACATGAATAATTCCTTATAAACACTGCATTTAAATTTTGTAAAATAGGACTTTAATATAGGGGTTTTAATTAAAACTACCTTAAATTTTTCATATAATTTAAATGAGAATATATATAATGAAAGAAATATTTGTATACACTATATATACACATAATGAAACATAATACTAAAAAAATTTATTTCAAAAATAATCTTAGTACCACATAATCGATGAAGTAAAAGGATGACGCAAAAAATAGAAATTTGTTTAAGAATTCTCTTACCCAAGGTGTTCCTTATATAAAACAAGTTTGAGACTCATTTATAATGGTTAAAAGTGTGTTATTATTGTTTTAAGGAAGAATAATAATGTTTATAACACCTTTTCATGATCATTTAATAACATCATTAGACCCATTTATTAATAATATTTTGTTATTTTGATTCATTCGAGAGCATAATTTACATCCATCCATCCAAAGTCATGAATTTTATTTCAAAAAGAGAGGGCCCAAGGGACGTACAGAACAAGGAGGTCTAAAAGAGTGCATGCCCAGGGTGTCATCCCAAAAATGTTTAACACATGAAGGTGGAAGGGAACCAATACTCGAAAATTTCACCATAAATAATTTTGTTTATATGGTATGAAGATGGATCATTAGATAAGTCATTAGTGATATTAGTTTAGATCAATTTAGCAGTTCTTTGATAATCATGAACTTGTTTCATCATATACCATTATTATTATGCATATAAGTTAATTCAAAAACATAAGAGAGGTCATATGATACATATTAAAAACTGTTTGAGCCATTAAAATGGTTTTACAACCGCCTTTGAAGGGAGTAAATTAAATTGAATACACATCATCCATGATTTTGGTAAATCAACACATCACAAATAATGTTTTTTATTTTTAGAATATAAGGAAGAGGAGAAGAAGAATGATGATGATTTTTTACATAAAAATGAAAAAATCTATAATATAAATAATACATTGGATTTCAATCCTATTGGATAAGGGGTATGGGGTGAAGAGAGTATAATAAAAGAAAAGAATTGAAAAGAAAACACAACAAAATGAAAGAGGATTTTTACCTCTTTATCTCTTCTCCTTCAGAATCTCTTTAAGTCTTTTGGTATGGGTTTTTATGACACCTATTGGTCTTAGACATGGTTAATATCCTTTAAAAGTTGATTTATAAAAATTTAGACTAATCAAAAATGTTGAGAGGTGTGAGAGTAATAGGGGGTGATATTTAAAGTGGAGGAGAGGAGAGGTTTCAATTATTTAAATCATTAGATTAATATTTTTGCTGAAGACTATGAATAGTATTTATTCATGTGAGCCAAAATATTAAAGAGAGCATGTGAGTATGAACCTAGGTGCTTACATCATCCATGATGTTAGGAATAGTGTATTAAACATATAATGTTTATATAAATGTTAAATTACATATTTCACTATTCATAAAAAATTCGAGTATTTCATAAAACCCCATGAATTAACCATAATCATATTTTTCAATGTTTAGAATTCAAAAATATAGTAAATTTTATCAAAATAATATTCTAAATATTATAAAATTAATTTTTAAATAAAATCTTAATTTATTCCAAAAGTAACAATTTTTAAACTATAACGGATTTTATAACACATTTAAAAATTAATAAAGGTTTCATAAATTATTAGAAAAACATTCATTATTGAAGTTAATATTCATATTTTCATATTACTATTAATAAATGTAATATTTCTATTTATAAGGGTAGGTTACTATTCACTAAAAATTATGTTTTTCCTATCAAACTCCAAAAAACATAACGATCACAACCGTGTATGTCCATTTTTTAGAAATTCAAATCATAGAAACCACAAAATTATATTTAATTAATTGTTTAAAAATATCACAGTCAAATAAATTCTTCTTATGTAGAGAGATAGTGTTTCATGCAATATAATTAATTTTTAAAACCTTGTGGTGTTAGATTCTCCCCACCTTCTATAAATTGTATCCTCATAATTTTATTTAATTTTTTAAAAAGTGACGGTGCCTTCCCCTACTAACATTTTCCGATTCCCATGTCGCTTCTTCAACCATGTTGTTTCTCAACAAAACCATTACCTATTGGATTACCTTATTTTTCAATAATTTTTCTCTTCAATCATGAATATGAACATGTTTCTCTTAATGAGAATGTTTCGCTTCTAGATGAACAGATTTTGGGATCAAAAAATGAGATGAATATGGAACATAATTTCTCAAAATTGAAACATGAAAAACATTGGGTACCTAAGATAAACATAGAAGAAAAACTAATTGGTTGTAAACCATCCGATCATAATCCAAGATTTCATAAGGTCCAATGAATCGTGGACTCATCTTCCCTTTTTTACCAAAACAGACAACACTTTTCCAATGATGGATTTTAACGAAATCATGATCACCTACCTCAAAAGAAAAGTCTTTCCTCTTGTTAACTATATAACTTTTCTACCTAATATAATATTTCCTCATTTTGTGCTGGATCATCTTCACTTTATAATCCACTTACTATACTAATTATGGTCCAATCGTCTTCCTTTCCCTAACTTTATCCCCAAAAGCGATATTTCAACACTAATTCTTATATAATGCCTCAAAAGGTTCCATCTGTATACTAATTGAAAACTATTATTATAATAAAATTCAACTAAATAAATATGTTTATCCCAACTTAGCTAGTAATTAATTGAAAAAACTCAAAGCATATCCTCCAATGTTGGAATAATCTATTTCAATATCTCATCTGATTGGGGATGAAAAGTTGTATGTAAATTCAATTCTGTTCCAGAAGACTTATGAAGGCCTTTCTAAAAGATAATAGTGAACCTGGGATCATGGTCAAATACAATTAAAATAATAACATTATATAACCTAACACTCTATTTAAGGTATAATATAGAAAGATGATCCTAATAAATATTATCTTGAATAATAAGGAAATGAGAAGATTTAGTCAGTCGATCAACAATAACCTAAATTTCATTATTACCTTTATAAGTCATTGGTAGTCCCACAATGATTTCCATTGATATATTTTACCATTTCTACTGTGGAACTAGTAAAGGCTGATATATCCCCTTTGGTAGTTTTGGATCTGCTTTAACCTCTTGACATGTTAATCATTTCAGGGTAAAATATGTAATATCTATTTTCATTCTATCCCACCAGTAATACTTACAACGTTCTTTGTACATCTTTGTACTGCTAGGATGAAATGAGAACGGGGAACTATGAACATTGAAAAATATTTCATTCTTCAGTTGAGAATAAAAAATCACACATAATCTCTTTATAAAATATAGAACACGGTCTTTATAAATGTTAAATTCTATAAACATGCCCATTTTAAATAATTATACGTTTTTCAGTAACTCCTTATCTTCATTCTGTGATTGATTAATTCTTCCTAACAAAGATAATTGCACTAAATTATGAAACAAAATAAACGAATTTTAGGCACCAACAACATCCAAGATAAAATTAAATAAATCATTAATAAAAGATTCTTGTACTAACCACAACATTGTTAACGATACATCACATTTTTGACTAAAGGTATATTCCTCTTTGTTTTCTTTTCTAGTATGGTAATTGATCGTGAAATAATAATATTTTATCAATTCAATCCATCTTATATATCTCATGTTTAATTCCTTTTGAGTGAATATATACTTCAAAATTTTGTGGTCAGTATATATTTCACATTTGGCTCTATATAAAGGATGCCCTTAAATTTTTAAAGCAAAAAACAAAACTAATAATTCTGAGTCATCTGTCTGTTAATTTAACTAATGAGGTTTTAGTTATCATGAAGAATATGAAATTAATAGATCATTATTCATCAAAAAAAAACCAAGTCACTTTAATGAATCATCACTGTAGATGACAAACTCACCATTTCAAAACGGTAGGACCATAACTGGAGAATTCACTAATATTCATTGAAATTTCTGAAAATAATCATCACATTATTTTTTCTTGAGGAATTTAACTCCATTTATAGTTAACTTAGTTAGTGGACTAGATAACCAGGAAATTATTTCAACAACCCTCTATTAATATCTTACCAAACAAAGAAAATTTAGAATATTGGTTATATTTGGGGGTCCTGGGAATTCTTCAACAACATTCATTTTAAAAAAATAGTTATTCTAATATTAGAAATAATGCGACCAAGGAAATAAATATTTTGCAACCAAAATTCACATAATATGAATTTTTCATACAATTTCTTTTCTTTTAGGGTTTTCAAAACAACCCTTATATGTTTTTCATGATCTTATTTACTTCTAGAATATACCAGAATGTCATTAATAAACACAACCACAAACTTATCAAAGACCATATGATATATTCAATTAATAAGATAAATTAGTACAACATGGTAAGTAGTTAACACAATTAGATAACAAAAAATTCATAATGACTATATGTAGTTCGAAAATCTATTTTTGGAATGTCATCTTCCTTCACCTTTAGCTATTGGTACCCGATTCTCTAGTCAATCGTTGAAAAATATTGAGCTCCCTAGAGCTGATCAAACAAGTCATCAATATGAGGAAAATTATAGATATTATTAATAGTAAGGTTATTAAAATATCTATAATCAATGAAAAATATCATGGAACCGTCATTGTTTTTAATGAAAAATATTTGATCTCCTCGTATTGAAGTGATATAATAAATAATTACTCTATGAAGAAACACTTGGAACTGATTTTACAATTCAAGAAGTACCATTTGAGAAATTTGATAAGGGGGATTTGAAATTGGATTAGCATAAAGAACTAAGTGAATTGTTAATTCAACTTCTCAATCTAGTAGAACACTAGGAATGTCATCCATATTAACATCACGATAATCATTTACCACTGGCACATCATTAATCTAATTTGTTCCCTTGTTTTAAACAATATGAGAATGATAACATTCATTTACATATTTTAATAGTTTCTCAGCTTCCAGATATATTATCAATTCAATGGGTTTGTACTTGTATATAGACTGAAACTCTCTCTGAAAGAAAATTCTTTACCTCTATAATAAATCCTATAATGATGAAAAGAAATCCAATCTATACCCAGATTCAAATCAAACACTACTAAGGGAAAAACAACAAGGTTTTAAAGTAATTTGTTTCCATATATAATAAGAATAAGATTATTTATATTCATTTTTTTCTATAGTATTTCCCAATACTGTGTTTACAATAAGTTCTGGTCTCAAATTTTATGGTGATATTTTGAATTTACCAGAAAATTTTGTAGAAATAAAAGAATGTGTAAACCCTGTATCAAACAATACATTATCAAAATCTGAGTAAACATACAAAGTACATGATACCACTTCATTAGATAGCTATTAATCTAATTATTTAGTCACCAAGGATCTCACTAAACCTTTCTTCTTATATTCTGTCTCCTTTGCATCATTTGGATCTTTCATTGGTTAGGTATTTTCATAATGACCCATCTCACCCCATTTGAAACACTTTTTAGTTTTATTATCAAAAATGATCATATAACCATTTTAATTACAATCTCAGAACATATTTCTAAACATACCATGTTGAAAACACTTCTTGGTTTTAGTAATACATTCCCAGGGGGATTTTTACCTCACTTCCCAGAAACTGGAAACTATACTTTCTTATCATAAAATTTATTTTATTGATTATTACCCATCTCTTTCTATCTGGACCTATTCGTATTTTTTAGGTAAAAGTGATCATCAAAAAAATCAATTTCTACCCTTTCTGCACATGAAGAAATGTTTCTCAGAACATTTTAACTCTTAGGAGGCCAATTCCCTTTGGTATCATGGCTTCAATTCTGAGTAAAAGAGAATTATTTTTCTTTCAAGATCCTGAATTTGATTTGGAGCATACCATGCTAGTTGGGTGAAGTTTGCTTCATACACATTCATTCTATATTCTCCATTTCTTCCTCAATTAAAGTAAATCCTTCCCCATCCTAAGTTAAACAACCTTAGGTTAATATTTTTCAAGTAAAAGAAATTTAAATTCATCCCACTCTAAAGCATTAATCTCTTCACTATCCCCGATATTCTAAACCATCGACAACCACTGATCAGATTCAAAATAAAAATGATAAATGGGAAGACTAATATTTTTATTATCTTAATATCCCATAACAACTAATATCTTCTCAAGGGAATTAATCCATCATTCAGTCACATCTGGGTCAGAAGATCCACTAAAATTAGGAGGGTGTTGCCTCATAAAATGCTCTACTATCATCATGTTCCTTTGTGGAAGCTCTAGTTTTCCTCATGCCTAGATTCCACTACAATTTTTTCCTATGTAAAATGATCCATTACTATTAAAAACTACTTGGTTGTATTTCCCAGTAGTTCCGGTTGTATATTCAAAATGATATCAGCCTCTCAGTTCCGTCCAACATCACCTTCCCTGTTTCTTCTATGGAAAACCATTCTGAATATATATATCTTAGATGAAAATTGATGGTAATATTTAAATTTTATATCATTTCAACATAAACATTAGGTAAAAATAAATTATGATATTCTGTTAACATCATAATAACTCTTAATTTTATCTAAACTGTGCTCTGATACCATATATAAGGACCCAATATTAAACATAACATAATCTAGATATTTCAACTAGATTTAACTTCTTTAAATTTCAAATTATATTTTCGGATTATATTATTGTGAATTTAGGACATAACTCAAACATATCAACCCACATGTATAAAATTTGGGTACTATTAAAACAATATCAATTTTTTCCAAAATAGTAATTTTTTAACATAAAACAATAACATTATTTCTTGGACAAGTCATTATAAAATTTAACATGAGTTCCTTAATTATCTTAAAAATACATATAACCTATGAAAAAAACAAAAAAATCATGGGATGAACATAGAAAACTCAGTATGGTATATCAAAATAAGGAATGAAACCATTAGTCAAGGAATACTTAGAAACATATGAAATCATTTTCACAGAGACATAATTATCACCCATATATACTTACATTGTGAAAAATGAGTTTCACATAAAACATTTAACAACATATATAAAACCATAAGGTTATATTGTGGAATTACATAACCTTATTTTAACCCTCAAGGCTACCTTATGATTTGTAACCCTCACAGCTACATTACGATGTTACCCTCACGAATACATTACGGTCTAACCATAGAAGTTACACTTGGAGTAACCATATGATCAAACTATAACATAAAACTACCCATTGAATTATACAGATATATATGTTTGAAACATAATCATAAAAAATTTACAGGAACTAGACCATAATCATAAAACATGAATAAATTATTAAAAACCTTACTTTTCAATTTTGTAATATAGAATTTTAAAAGTGGGTTTAAAAAGTAAATTCCCATAAAAATATCATATACATTAATTTATAATTTATATAATTAAAGGAATATGTGTATACACCTTAAATAAAAATAAAAAAACACAATAAAAAAATTCATTATGTAAATAATCTTAGTACCACATAATCAATGAGGTAAAAGTTTAACCCAAAGAATAGAAAATTGCGTTAAAAATTCACATACCTCAGGTTCGTATTACTTAAAACATGTTTAAAACTCATGTATAATGGTTTAAATGGTTTTGTTATTATTTTAAATAAGAATAATCATGTTTATACACCTTATATGATCATTTGAAAATAATATTCTATCCATTTATTAACAATTTTTTTTCCATTTTTTTGGGTGCATTCTTTACATTATTTCCATGGTCAGTTTGTAAATGTTTCTTTTTATGAATATATGGAAATGTCTAGAAGTGTAATGAAATGGTATTATTATTTTCTCAGAACAAAAAATGATACCATAAATCATTTTCGTTATATTTTATGCAGATAAATCATTATAACAATCATTTGTGATATTCGTTTAGATCATTTTTTCGGTTCTTCAATAATCATGAACTTGTTTCATCATATGCCTTTATTATTATGGATATAAGTCAATTAAATATCATTAGAGAGGTCATATAATAGAATTTAAAAACTTTTTAAACCATTAAAATGGTTTTACAACCAGATTTTAAGTAAGTAAATACATTTTAACAGACATCGTCTATTATATCGGTAAATCGACACATCACGGATGATGTTTGTATTTTTAGAATAAGAGGTATAGTAGAGGAAGAATGATTATTAAATTTACCATAAAAATGATAAAAATAAAAATATATATAATACTAGAGCTATAATTCCACTTGGATAAGTTCATGAGAAGATATTATAAGAAATAAAAATAATTGAAATGAAAACACAATAAAATGAAAGAGGATTTTTACCTCTTGATATCTTCTCCTTGATATCCTTCTTAGAGCCACTGTTTTTGGTCTTTTTGTGATACCAGTGTGTATTGGACGTGGGGAAGAGCCATGTGAAGTGGATTGGGTAGAATTAAGTCAATTATCGAATCTTTAGAGGTGTGAGAGGAAGATTGGTTTTGAGGGTAGTATTTATAGTGGGGGAGTGGAGGGGTTTTCCAAAATTTTAACTAGTTTAATATTTTTGTTCAAGACTGTGAATAGTATTGATTCATTTAAAACGAAACATTAAAGAGAGAATTTGAGTTCAATACAAAAGTTAATAAATAATTTATAGTTATAAGAATAGTTAATTAAACAATTAATGTATATATATGGTAAATTATAGTATTTCACTTTTAAATAAAATTCAAGTATTTCCAAAAAATCCCAGAAAATAACCCTAACAAATTTTTGTCATATATAATTCAAAAATGAAATAAATTTTATCAAAATAATTTGATAATTATGAAAAAATTATTTATTTTTAAAAATAATAATTTATTAAAAAAATATGATTTTTAAAACTAAAATAGATTTAATAACACCTTGAAAATTAAATCAAACTCTAATAAATTTAAATAAATTCCATCATTGGTGAGGTTTCTATTCATTTGGTCATATTACTATTCATAAGGGTAACATTACTATTCACAATGGTATGTTACAATTCACCCAAAATTATGTTTGTCCAATCAAATATCAAAAAAATACTGATAACAACCACGTATATCCAATTTTCAATATTCAAATAAAAAAGTGGTAAAATTAAATTTAATACCTAGTTTACCACCATTTTTTTAAAATAACATGTAATTATGTAGAGACTCATTTTTTTCATTCTTTGAAATTCATTTTTCAAACATTAGGGTGTTACATTGAAATTTTAGTTTTTATAAACTAATTAATTTATACCTATTTGTAGCATAAGTAAATAATTTTATTACCTATGAACATAAAAGTGTATCAATTATGTATTAAGCCATTAAATATTTCTACATTGGGAAATAGAGAAATCCCAAAATCCATTATCTCATAATAGAAATTGAAGAACATCCTAAAACATTAACTGAAAAACTGATAAAATTAATGCAACTTAATTGGAAACTCATAAGTCTACTATATATGAACTGGATATGAAATAGAAAATAATTTATATTGAGTTATAAACATCCTAAATATGTTAAAAAACCCCCAAAAATAAATATTAAGGGTCTCTAATAACTTTTTTTAAATCCTCATATTTTTCCAATATGACCATGTTAATACAATACATGACCTCTAGGGCACCTACAATTACACTGGAGGAGATCAAATAGTTATGAGTGCAAAAGTCATATAGTGGGGTGACTATTCCCAAGATATCATGTAACCACCAATAAAGACCATAGGGGAATAAGTAATAAATAAATAACTAGAAAAATGAAACTTGGAGAAAGTTCACAAGAAAAAAAATCACATGGAATATAAAAATAGGATTCAACATATCATATATCATGGTTTAATGGATCACTAATTGTAGTGGACTGATATAATAATATGAAAAAATAAAAAACAATAATCTAATGGGCACAATAATAAATAACACTAGAGTATGTCTTGACATTCAATCATCCCCATCTAGATCTATATTCTTCCGAACTGATCATAATCCTTGTAACATTTTTTGGATTGTTAAAAATAATTCCATGTACACTACTATTTCTATGAATTGTGTGAGTAATGAAATCTACTAGGAAACTAACAACACATTCTTTTAATAAGTTATATATATATTATAAAATGTTTTTTTGACTAAAATTAAAATATATCATGAATAAAACTCCATATAGGTGATCATGTGCCAACATAGCTACCACAAAAATCATCCACACATGATCAGAAAATATTCATTAATGTAGTGTCACCGTATAACATGAAACTAAAACTAAGATCCATATATTTATATAAGGACAATATTATAACATCCAATATCTCATGAAAGTCTAATTTTCCCCGTAGATAAACGTTACATGGAATAGTCTCATATCATATGAGTGGTTTGTATAAGGAATATCAAAAGAAAACATCTCACACAATATGAACCACACCCTATAAGAACAATATTAGTTTATGCCTTACAAACCTTCTTCAAAAGAAGAAGTCTAAGGAATGTTTCAAGATAAAAAATATTTTATTTATTCTTGAACCAACCCCTCTATAGAAATAACCCATGGCTATATCATTAAACATCATATAATGAACATTCATCCAACAACATAATAATTAGTCATAGTTATCAGTCTCAACTCATCATAATTACAAGTCATGAAGAATAAACTAGTAGAATAATCATCATTATGTTCCCAATAAATCATTCCATAAAAACACCATATGTATATCCTTCTAGATCCACCATCACTAACCCCTTTTGTTACTCATTTAAATGAATTTCATGTAAAAAATTCCTTCACTGGTAAAGGGAAAAGTCACATAGTCTTAAAAACCACACTTCCAGGTCACCCTTGCCTCATATGATCTCGAATGGATTACTCTGAGCCCAATTTACTATAGTGGAAACACTACCTCATCCCATGGGATTATTATAGGTTCCACACTTTCTATTTCATTAAACAACAAATTCACTTCAATGTGGTCAATATTGTCGTTATTGGACAACCTAGAAACATTGATACCAATAATACAACTCTATAGGTCAAAATCAATCACTCATATGCAGTCCAAGACATTAAAATATATATAAATGGTATAACATGGTAAAAAATTTATATATTATTATTTAAGAATCAATCCAATAAATATATATTATATTATTTAACACGTGTCCTCTCAAACCCTAAAATCACCCCTAACACATCATAGTATGGGTTTTGAAATTAAAAATAAGAAAAAATTGGGTCAGAATCTAAATCATAAAAAACATTAAACAATATAATATAAAACCTATTCAATAAGATGTTCTTCAAACAGATAATGGAATATAGTGGAGGATATTAATATTATAATAAGTAGTTCAAATAACTATTAATATAATATAGACCTTTAGGGAGAATCTGGATTAGAATTAATGTCTTCTAAGAAAGATTTTAAATAATTCAACTTTTTAAAGAAACTAATTAAAAGATTGGAAATTTTATGAACCTATGGGTCATGTTGTGATGCATCATTTATATGACCACATTACAACATGGCCTTCGGTTCACATTGCAGTATCCCACTAAAATGTAGAGATCCTAACACCAAAACAACACTATTAAGAAATGAAATTCTCTGACAATATGAAAAACCCTTCCATTACCTAACATCAAAGTTTGTAACCAATTCCTTAAATTGACTATATATAATAACAAAACCACTTTCATTGGGAACTCTACATTTGAGTAAGTCCTATAAAATTTCCCCCTATATGAATCAATCCAAAGTTCCCCTCAATCATGTTGTGACCTCCCCAACCAAAATCATATTAATTTCATTGTGTCTGATGGGAATTTTGTGATCATGTCTCATCCACACCACAAGACATAACTCTTAGTACTCATAGGGTTGTAACCTACCATTAGTAGTATTTAATCTCAAAAGGATTCATGAATCCCTAAATCACAATATCCATCCACCACTATGACCCTCATTGACCAAAATCTATAAAGATACATATGATTGTACAATAAATAAAAAAATGAAACAATGAAATTTAGGAATCTTTTATTATATAATTCATTTATTTATATTTATTTTAATTATAATATATGTTGGTTCCATTGATGATAGATTAGGAACATGAAATGGGGTTCTTCTTCTACGTTGATCACACAATGTTCCTAAAAAATCCATCAGTGGTGCCACATACATAAATGATTCAACATTTTCTTTATCTTTATTCATGAAGAACATAAATATCCTCACATGAATGGGGTCATATCATAGAATAAAATATGGTGTAGTTGAATTTTGGTCATTATATTATTGGATTACATTACAGAAAATTACATTATAGAAAATAATAATGTCAAGTACCTTAGATTTAAATTATAATGTAGGATTAAAAAATATTAATTTTTTCATTTTGAGATTATTTCTATGTGAATACATAATCTCAACTAAGACCCCCCATATACCATTATGTGATTATATTTTCTGTGGTAGGGACTCTATACATACTTTATATGATAACATAACATGATTTTGGGACTTTGATAGTTTTATATTTTTTAATTTAATTACTATTGAAAAAATAACATGAATTTTATTATAACATGAACTTTTGTTCGCCATTACAAAAAAAACATAACATAATTAGGCACATTACGGTAGTTTTTATCATATGTGTGGATATAAATCATGGATTTTAAATTCTAATAATATTTCATTAAACATAAAACAGGATTCAAGAAAAAAACATATAACATTATATTTTTTATTTAAATTACTATATTTTATCTTTTGGTTATTAAAGATATCTGTTTTTCATTATTGATTATTTTAATGCCAAAATAGGCTATAAAATTTTAATATTAATGTCTCACTATTTGGTAACATGTATTTATTTTTTTATATGTTTTGAATATTTATATTGGGAAAATTATTATGTAATGTGTATATAATGAATTCTATAATATATATGACAAGTTTCTTATTATAAATGTTCATGTCATGAATTATATGTTTGATATGAAAACATAACATTTAGTTTTCACCTCCCCCAGTCTCAGTTTATAATTAAAGATCATATTTTATTAAGTAATTTAATATAGTCTATACATTTTAGCTTTTAGATTTTTTATGAATTAAAATGTATATTTAGTAATGTGTGCCTAGGTACTGTAACTTTTATTCAGAGTTTCCATTAGAATGGAGGCTAAATCCATATTATAGAAAGGATTGTATTTTTATCCGTTATTTTAGGATTAATAATATGAACATAAAAAATTTAATATTATTCCAATCCTTTACATTAAAAAGTAACGTAAATTTTGAAAATGACGTATTTAGATGTGTGGAAAAATACCGGGATTCTATTTTGGGTTAGTAAAAACATTGGGGGTTATGTAAAAAGTTAAAAATTAATATGTATTGAACATTAATAATTTTTGTTATTGAATTGGTATTTCAAATGTAAATTTTTATAATAATTTATAAAAAATGATTTAAAACATGAGATAATAGATATTTATTGTGAAAAGATAATTATTAATTAATAAACATATGGTTTATAATATGTTAGTTAGAATTTTAATGAAAATTATTTAAATCTTAACATTGAGATTCATTCTAATGTAACACATTTTATGATTTTGATTATTCTGAAGGGGTGACCCCGAATGTTTAGTGTTCATAAAATATATTTTATATCAAAATAGTCAAAATATGACCTTTGTAGTTTGGTTTTTATTTTGTGGAAATTTAGTTGGGTTACAATTTTATAAGAAAAAAAATAATTTCTAAGATACCAATAGAATAGAGTTGAGTAATTTCAAATGATAGTTTTTGATAAATATTTATCCACTCTACTACGCTGGAGTCATGTATTTTGTGATTGAAAATAATTGTCTACTTGATATTGTCAAGGAATATTTTCATGATACCCAATGAAAGACTTGGAGAAATATGGGTCTTAGAACACTAAATGGATATGATATAGGTGTTCATCATTTTTTAAACAGATTATGTTACTTAAAAATAATTGATGAAAATATACAAAAAATTATACTAAACCACATATATTTCATTATTATAGATTATCTACGAAATATTATGCATCATTTTTGGTTCAGTTAAAGGTGTTTCCTACATTCCTATTCTAGATTGGTATTTAATGTTTAGAAATGTTTTAAAGTTAAAATAATGATAATATAACTGTGAACCTATAGAAATAAATTTGTCCCATTTTTCACCAGAGTATAATATAATAGGATTACATCACACATTTTCCCTTTGAAATAAAGATGAAAACATTAGAGGTAACTAAAAAAGGTGTAGTATATCTTTGTGTTTGACATGGAAGATGTTTTACCAAATTATGGGTCGAAAAATATTAAATATATCGACCAATTTCATTGGATTTGAAAATGGATTAGTTCAATTAGGTTCCCAAAATAAATTAAAATTTTATTTTGGTATCTTGTTTAGATAAGATCAGGTTTTTATTAATTAATAAGAAAATTGGTTAATCTATATACACAATGATTTTTTTGGAAAATGTAAAATGGGTTTTATATTATATATATAGACAATCCAATCTATAAATTTCAAAATAAGATGATAAGTTTTGATAATAAACCTACCTATCATTATCATTATCATTTTAGATATATAAATATGAAAAATATTAGAAGACTCCATAGATGTAATATCCTATAATAACAATGAATATGTTTATTAATATTATTTCCTGAATTATATATTTAAATATTTAATTCATTTATTCCTTCAATTTTTCATTAAAACCAAACATTTATTTAAATATTTTTTAGTTGATTTGTTTTCTTCATTGATAGTTTTTTTATAAAAATATCAAATCAATTTTATAAATAATAATTTTATAATAAAATATATTTATAAAATAACTGTTACTATATTCAATATTCTTTTTCACTAAAATAATATTATAAATTTAATTTTTATTTTATATAATAATTTATTTAATTTATAGAATATAGATTTAATATTATTATTCAACATAAATTTCATTTTAATATAAAAAATTGAAATATTTTAATATAAATTATGTTAGGAATTATTTATTATATTTATTTGAAAACATAATTTTTTATTTATATTGTTTTTTATTATAATAGTAGCACTTTTTTGTTTAGGTAATGTAGTAAATATAAAATTAATATCATCATTGACATAACATTGCAAAAAAACTGTAAAATTTTTATTTACACAAATATGTTTTAATAAAAATTTAACCAAATCATAAAATTCACTTCATTATAAGATTAATTTAAAAATATTTTTTTTAATTCATAAATATTGATTTATCAGTCAAATAATTATTATGAAAAAAATAAAAATATTTATGTAATCACACATAACAAAATAAATAGTTTTTATTTTAAAAATTTTATGATATTTTAATTAAATTATAAATATATAATTTTTAGAATTTTAATTTGAAAAAATTAAATTTAATTTTTAAATTAACACATCAAAATATTCTTTTTGGGACATTGTTGAGAATATTCAAAATTACATTATTTTTCAGTGAATAGTAAAAATATTATTTGGTGTTTTCTGTATGTTATTTGAATTCATAATTATTTAATAATTATTTAAAAAATGTTCTGGATTTTCATGACATAAAAATGTTTTGAATTTGTTTTTATTTTTTTATATGTACTAATACCGTTTTAAAATTATATATAAAATTTCTGATGTCTAAAAGGGATTTTAACTTTTAAAAATGATTTTTTTGTGTAACAAATCCTTTTTGTGGTCAAATTTTTTTATATAAAATAGAATTTTTTTTAGAAATTTTATTATGATAGAAAAAAACCATAATAATTTAATAAATAAATAGAAAAAACCATGGAGGGTCCATATAAAATGTATTATAAAAAACCTAATTTCTAAAGGTTGTATATAAAAAACAATAAGCTATTATATCTCATTAGATATAATTACTCACTAATTCTTTTATTCTACTCAATTCAAAATAAATTGAGAAATAATTTCCTCTCATTTTACCTATCAATTGTATCCCCAAATAGTCTCTATGGTCTTACAGAATTTATTTATATATTTTAAAAGCTACCTTTCATTGTAATGGTTCATATGTACTTCTCAAGAGTTTTTTTGGAAATCATCAATTTATTTAACTTCATAATGAAAATTTAATTATTTATTATTTATTTTCATAACCCCCCATGTAGTTTACTCCTCCTGGTATGGGAATGGTAGAAGAGATATAGTCACCCCCAAGTCCCACCTCTAGTAGGCCCCAGGTTGCTGACTGGTACTAATGGTTTACTAAACATGTAGATGGCAGGAAATACCATTTAAGAGAAACACATAAGAAATGGAGAGATAATATCAACACCAATCAAATCCTTCTTAGGATACAATATTAAAGAATAACTCAAGTACTCAAATGTAATGTCATGATATAACTACTACAACTGAAGGGAAAAACATCAAGTACCAAAAGAGAAATAAATACAATAGTGGCCACGAAGCCCAAACAACTCTTGTAAAACCCCATGCCATTAGTAACCACCTTGATCTCCAAACTACATTAACTGACTTGGAAAAAGGTTTATATATACATAGGTTAAGTATACTAGTACCCAGTAGGATCTTCTCTCGTGCATCCCATGAAAATGGTAATGAAATATGCTAAAGAAATGTGTAAAACAACTGAAACTAACTCATCACCTAAACATGTACATTATGCATTAGAATGACCATGGATACTCTCACCAAGTATCTCATACAAGAGAACATGATATAATAAACAATATAAAGTATATCCCTATACTACTTTATCACTAGTTTTATTCTTTTCCCCAACATCTCTTTACATGGGAATCTCTCTCAAAAAAGGCTAGCACATAGATACCTAGGTGTAGCACCACAACAGGCGCCTTATGCATCACACCACCACATCGGTGTAACCAAAACTAACCTAGCGGTTTCTGGGGGCCACCAAAAACCTATATAACATGTATCATACTTTTGGTTTTATACCTCAATCCTTCAAAACCCATACATCGAGTAAGGATCCTCATGCCAAGACGGTCTATACACGTTATACCAAGAGTAGTCCTTAGGAAGCTATATCAAGAATATATGTGCATGAAATAACCACAATCCATTAAATCACCCTTCACACATATATGTGGAAAACTAACCACTATTCATACCATCATAAGTAAATACCAAGATAAGAGAGTGGGAACAAAGGGAGAAGTCAGTCATCCATCCTCCAATTGGGATGTTGGGGAAAACACCTCCAAGGCTCAAAATCCCTAGAAATTCAGCTTCATTGACTGAAATAGTGGATTATGATATAAAAATAGAAAATTTACAAGATTTAATATATCTCAATACCACTCTATGGGCATATCCTAGTCTCAGAATCAACTATAGCAAAGGTCTCTCAGACTCCCGACAACCTCTGTTATGAATCAATATCATATAAGAACACAACCATTTAAAGAGATATATTAGTTTATCTTATTCCTTTTCATCAGTTTCAATTGACATTAATTAAGTATTTAACCATTAAATTACTATTATAATTTTCCACATTACATTTCATTATTATCACAACAAAGTTTCTTTCCCTCTAGGCATAATAAATCGAGTCCACAGATTCCCAGAATTATAAACTCATCATTATATCCGATCATGCTCTAAACCCATGGGTTATTTATTTTTTTCATTTATTAAAATCATTAATTTCCGTATTTCTAGGTATTATAGGAATAAATTATAAACTACCAAACATTAGAGGATCAACAAGGTGAGTAGATGAACTACCCATTGAGTCATTATGACATATAGTAGGAGCATAGACTCATCCAACCGTGAGAAGATTAACATGGAAAGAATGTGGTATACCCAAAATGTCATCACCTCCCTTGGAAGGTGAGAAACCAAAACTATCAACCTCAGTCAGTGGGGAAAATAAAGTAGATAAACAAAAACATGGTCATGGATAAAGAAACTGATTCAAAAAAATATCCAGCTTTCATATCAACAAGTAGCCCTAGCTTTAACTCGTTCTATCATCTCTAGTGTCCTCCCCAACACCCACATTCATATACCGATACATCTCACCACCCCATGCATAAAATTATGTCCCAAAAATTGGTCCTCCTGACCCCACATACCACAAAATCATGCTAATATCAGCCATCTCGGGCTCACATCACATCTGTGACTCTCTTCCCCAAATACCACAAAAACTCTCCATGATCATCCATCTAATGATCACGTCACATCATAAGAATAAAGAAAAAAACATAGTAACTATGATCTTGGACCAAATGTAAGGAATTTAACCTTCACACACAACAATAACTCACAACTCCAAAGCAAAAAAGAACTCGACATCTACAAGGAAGTGGGATACAAAGGCCTCACAAATGCATTAACTTTAATCAAACAAGTGGTTCTTATTCCATCAGGAATTAACTGATTCATTAATCACTAGTTCCAAATATGGGAAACCTAAGCAATATCCTATCTCATGATATAAATACATAATTAAAAAATTAATTTAACATGCCTTTAATTATTTTATACACATGAATCATAATGTATTCGGTTCATTAATTAATTCAATTATACATTTATATAAGCATTAATTTTATTATCATCAAATTGCTACTACAATAGCTAGATTCATTAAACATGCCTCTTTAATTATTTTATCCAATTAATTATCAATTAATCCCTGAATTACATTATTTAATAATTTCTATTAATAACAACATTCTAAAAAATAGTGAACTAGAGACCACACTATCTATCAAATCAAGAGTCAATCTGTTTTCATGGCACAAAGCAGCAACATCGATATGCGATAGATACTAATGACATAATATAGTTAAAAAATTATTATGTAAAATTTCATTGAGATATAAAGGGACAAATCATTATAACTATACAATTTCATTAAATTATATAGAGAAGAAATTAATCCTCTACCTAAAAAATTCATTGACTTTTTACACATAAGAATGGACCACGTAACCGATCTTTGCTCATTCCTCCCACAAGAACTGCATCCACCTAATAGTTCCACGGAAAAAAACACACCCAAAAACCAACATAAATACCAAAATTAGAAACATGGGAAATAATTATCCATCACATGGTAAGAATAATGTGATAAATCATGATAAAAACTGGAGAAATCACTAGAAAATGAAATAAGAACCTACCTTGGTTCACCATATATCACCATAGAACAAAGGAGGAAGCCCAAGGATCGATCCCACATAAAGGGAATACAAAATGATGAAGGATAGGGCTATCAGGCCCTAAAAAATGAGACCATAAATAGGGTTTGAAAAATCATGATACTAGAAAAGTTTTAATATTTAAAACAATAGAGAATTACATGAAGTGAAATCCCCTTTCACTTCTTGTAATTCACAGGTTTCATTTTTTTCCAAAAAAATAATTTCCATTTTATTATATTTTATTTTTCAAAAACCCAATAAATTACAGATAATTAAACCCTGTTTCACATCATGTAACTTTTAATGATGTGAAATCCTCCCCTTTTTTGCCTCTACAAGCTGAACTTCTACAAACATATTCTGAGCCTCCTCTAAGTACCTTGGTCTTTATAAACATAAAATGGCTTAATCCATAGGGATATGGGCCCTTATATTAGATACCTATCAAACTTTTATCATACCGAATAATCCAAAATCAACCCATAAATGATAAAATAAGGGGTCATCTGAAAAGATACCTTGTTAGATACATTTCAATTCTTTTTCCACCACATGAGCTCAACCACCTCACCCTGGAAAAAACTTGAAACCACAAAACAATCACAACTATATCCTAAACACTTTCTCAAGAGATATACCTCTCGAATGGGAAGAAGAAAAAAACAAGATAAAGCCATACTATAACCCAAAAAAGGTCAAAAATAGAAAATGAACAATGTTACATGAGAAGAGATAAATATGAAACATCTCAGGTTACTGAGTGTATATTTTCAACTCACATTCCCATGTACTCTCCTCCAAACCACCATGCTTCCAAAATACATGAATAATAAAGATATAAAGATCATGCATAACCTTCTCATAGTGGTCCTGGATCTTTATAATACCATCTTCAAAGGTTGCATCATCATCATCATTGATCTCACCCTAATCGATTACATGAAAGTTGACTTGAAGATAATGATGGAGCCAGGACACTTAAAAAATTTAGTTTATCCATCTAATTTTTAGGGGATGTACTATATCACACAACATTACTCCAACATGAACCAACACCTTAGAAGGCCAAAAAAATAAAGGAGAAATATTACACCCATGCCCAAACATTCACTCTCCATAGTGGGGAGTCACCATCAAGAACACATGACCCCAAATGTTGAACTCTATATGTCTCCTCCTATGATCGACATAGGATCTCATATGATCCTGCACTACATTCATCCTCTGGTGAATCACTTGAACCATCTATGTTGTATTTTGTACCAGTTCTAGATTGATAATTAAAAACTCTCCAACCTAGTCCAGAATGAAATAGAATGACATGTTCAGTCATTCAAGGAAAAAAATGAGCCATAATTATTATGGAGTGAAAAATATTGTTTTAATAGAACTCTATAAAGGGAAGGTGCTTTATCCATGATCATCTAAAATCCAAGAAACTTGAGTTCAACATGTCTCCAAGAGTCTAATTTGTTTTCTCTCTCTGACCATCCATATTTGGATGAAAATAAGTGTTAATTTATTGTTGAGAACCAAATTCATGTTGGAGACCTCTCCACATCCTATATATTAAATGGATATCTCAATTAGAAATGATCAACCTTGAGATCCTATGGAGTCTCACCACCACTTCCAGATATAGACTAAACAAAACCTCCACACAACTCAACACCTTTATTACTATATCGTGGGATGATTTCATCAAAATATTAATTAATTACCATATAGCTTCATATTCTCCCTAAGATCAAGTTATACTAATAAAAATGCCCATCGATATTTCCTCCCACTTCAATCGAGGAGAATCTAATGGATTTAGAAAACCACCAGGAACCTGATGTTTGGCCTTTTACATGTTAGAAGTCCAAACATCATGACATAAACATTGCAACTGCATGATCTAACAATGGCAAAGAAAATGAAATCTCAAAGATCAGTACACCTTTTTCACAACATCATGTACCACCAAAGCTGAAATATTGAACATTCCAAGAATCATATCATACATCGCCAATGGAACACAAAGTCTTCCCTGAAACAATTCTCGTTGTTGTTTATCCTCACCTCAAACAACTCATTATCTCTAGACCTCAAACTCAAGACCCCCCAACCAGGATTCCTCCACATCCTGCACCATAGATTACTACATCATCGTATGAAAAAAAGAAAACATCTGACCTGGATTTTCATAAATCTTGGTGGAGTGGTGAATGTTAATCCATTACACTCTTGGAATCACTAGTTTCACAAAATACATGACTATGTGACTTCCTTCTTAGTGCATCGGCCACAATATTCCCCTTTCTAGGCATATACGAAATCTTGAAGTCGTAATCATGTAAAAACTCCATCCACCTACATCGACCCAAGTTCAAGTCATGCTGGAAGAAAACATACCCCAGGATCTTATGAACAATGATGACCAAAAAATGATAACTAATGAGATAATGTCTCCACAACTTCACAGAAAACACTACCACCACCAAATCGAGATCATGGGTGGAATAGTTATGCTCATGGTGGATTAACTAATGAGGCCCATAAGAAACAACCAATATTTAGTGAATCAGAACAAAACTGTACCCCATACATGAAGCATCATAAAAAAATTCAAACTAAAATCCCAGTGGAAGAAAAAGAAATAGATACCTAACCAAATTCTTCATTAGATACTCAAAAGTTGTGCGATACTAATTATTCCATAACAACTATAAGGTCCCAACCTTAAACATTAAATAATTTTGAAATAAGATAATAATTAACATTGAGGATATTTTTAGGTTTAGAGCATTAGATAATTAGGTCATAAATTATACATAACAATTTGAATATTACAAGTAGACACTTTTACTCAGTATCTATTTTTTCATAAATTAAGATCTCTTAAAATCAAAGAAACATGCTTACTTCTATGTTTTAATCATCATGACTTTTCCTTGATCCCATACTTAACCCTATAACACTTTAAGTCCTGTAAAAAAATAATTCAAAAACATGGGATAAGAATAAAAATCATAGTAAGGGATACACAAAAAAAACTATTATTTTTTTAATACAACAAGTAAAATATGAATACATTATCATAAGTAATACATATCACCTTTATGAAGTTGTAAATACTCTTCACTGAATAAAATCTCATTTCATACCCTTTTTTAATCAAAAGATTACCATAAACCCCATAGAAACCACACATAACATATATAGGTAAACTATGAAATAAGCATCCTTAAATGGAAGAACTGTCTCATCAAATTCCACAAATATAAATAAATAGAATAGATATACGGTTGAATCCCATAAACAATGAATTATAGGTTATAACTTAACCACCCATCCTTGGTTTATCACAAAACCACCCATCATATTTTTTATCATGTAACCACCCATAAAATTTCTATGTACCATAATCATAACAAATAAAACAAGCATAAAGGAAAATTAACATTTCAATAGTTCATTCATAAAATATCATTTCAAGATATTGACACAATAAATACATTCCAAAAACCATTTTCAATATGAAAACACCCAAAATTGTAATAAGGTATTTTTTTCCTTCTAAAAACATTATGGTGAGGAATTCAAATAACTATTACGGTAGCGGAGAGGTCCCTATCACTACAAATGTTAAAAAATTCCTTTTGTCGTTTAGTAAAAAACTTCATAGAAAATAAATTCCCTTTGAATGAATTTAAAAGTTAAAGAGTATTTTTGTACACTTTGTAAAATAAGTGGGTGTATATTATCAAAATATGCCTCAATAAAGGATATTGAGATGGAGTCCCTTACCTCGTGTCCTTCTTGACTCTTTTGTTCTTTAATTTCATCAATAATAAAATTAAGTTCATTTATACTTGAATTAGAACCTTTTTAAATTATATTATTCATTTTATATCACATATTACCTTGATATAAAAATTAGTAAATTATTTGAGTTTATATCAGACATTTGGTCGATGTTCAGAACTTATGTTAAAAATGAACTTGTTATAGTTAAAAATTGACCATGTGGTCGAAATTCCATTATCAATAAATGATTTTCATGATATAGATATCATATAATACATATATATCAAGTATATATGTATTTAGATACATTATAAATGTATTTAGAATAGTCTATAACATTAGGATATAATAAAATGAAATGCATCGTTCATGGAGAGGTAAGATGTATGTACGTATGAACAATACTTTCAATTATTTTTCATATTTAATGAAATGAAAACTAAATGATAAATAGGAATATTATAATTAAATTAGAATATATATGTTATATATGTTACCTAAGTTCATTAATTATATCTTTTATACATTCCATGTATAGCATGAATGAGTCATATCACATTTAGGGGGCGGTAGTCTGCGCTTCCTCAAATGAAATCATCGTATATATACAACATGAAAATCATAATGGTGTATTATAAAAAATAATTACAAAAGAATAGAGATAAAATAAATATCATAAATTTAATATATAATTATAGTAACATTATAATTTCCACCATGAGTGGTGGTAGGGTAAAATCGAACAATCATCATTTTGTGAGGCAGTAGTTCATCGTACATAGAAATAATATGTTTGTATCCATTAGATGGAGGTGTGTGTAAGTGTAGTTCAAATACTTATCATAAGAAAAACCTAGTATATTTTGGATAATGGATTTGTTATATAAACAATTTATAACAATATCATAGGGATTAGAGACGGAAAAATAATAGAAAGAAACTTTAGAGAAGACATTACCTCAAATCGGGTAACTTCTTTTGATTTGATCCAAAGGGATCTTTTAAATTTCATTATGCCTATAGTAGGGATTATATAAGAAATCGAGGGATGTTTTAATTTTATTTCGGTATAGGTTGGATGAGCCAATGGGCTTGAGAGGTGTGAATAATGGGTTATTGGTGGTGTCTTTTTATAAGTGGGAGGAGGGGATCTTTAGGAATGTTTGAAAGTATTATTTTTTTATAAAATGTTTTTTGGTTTCAGAAGGTCATAAACACTTTAAATTAGAATATAAGTTGAATATATGTCGAAATAAAATCATAAAATAATAATTAAATTTTTTTTGAATTTTTTTTATTTCCTTATCCTTTTTATTTAACCATTTTTAACTTATTTAACTGTTACTGTATCATCATGTATATTCAAACAATATGGTTAATATATTTACTAAAAAATACCAAAATATCCATAATGGATGATAAATGTAATATGTAACATCATATATTTCATTTGGCCTAATCATAGAATTTATGACTATTTTATCATTTAAAAAAATATTAATTGATTTAAAAAGTCATTTATGTAAATGTTTTACTATTCATGTCATGATTTTTTTAAAAACCATAAAAACATGATAAATTCTAAAAAACATCATTAATTCAAATATATCAATACATAATTATTAATAAATTTAGTTTATGGAATAAATAGTTTAAAAATAAATTTACTTTATTATTTATAGTCCAATTTGTTTAAAACATTCATTAATGAGGTAATCATTACATCATCATTGTGTCATAAATAAATTTATTTATATGATGTCTAAAAATTTTAAACAAGATAACATTATATAGTAAATCTTTTAAAATTTATAATGACTATTTATATTCAATGATATCAATTATATAACCCCACATTAAATTTTTTTTTCTGAAAAACAATCCATGTTAAGGATATTTTTATTTTTTACTTTAAATAAAAAGTTTTTAATTTAATTATCTTAACAAAATGGCTTAAAAATGACACCAGATATACCCAAGGATTGTATTAGTTGTACATGACACATCTAATAAGTTTAGGATAAGTGGTAAAGAAATTTTATTAAATTGTAATAATATTTTTACCTCAAATTTCTTTATTTACATTTAACCAGAGTAAATAAAAATGAAAATTTACTATTCAAAAAATTATTTTCATCCTATTGAACCATATTTAAAATAATGGCCACACAAATTTATGTCATATTTTTGAAAAAAATAAATTCACAGAAGTGGTAAATTTTATTTAAATGAATAAGTCGGGTTTTTAACTACTATGCTGCATTTTTCACCATTAATAAAAAATTTAATGTTTTCAAAAAAATAACAAAAATTCTAAAAAATGTAAATTTGATTTTCAAAATTGAAAAAATATGTATTATTTACCAAATTCAAGACATATAATATCCATTTATTTTTTTAAAATTAATTTCCCTTTATAAAATAGGAAAGTGTGTTTTTATAAAGTAAAAACTACAGAAAGATTGACTTGTGTTTATGTCCAATTTGAAAGTGAAATTACATAAAATGACCAAAATTTTATTAAATGGAAAAAATATAATCAAATTACATTATAAAACCATTTTAACAGAAAATATATCCATGTAAATAAATCAGATGAAAACATAGGTTTGACTTAAAATGCAGTATTTTTTACTATTCATTAAAAAATGAACATTATTAGAAAAATAAAAAAAATTAACCAAAGTAAATTTTGATATTTCAATTATATAGAATAAGTTTATTTTTTCAAATAAAACTTATAAATGTTACAAAAACTAGATTTAAAATGGGTTGTCCATCAAAAGACAGTAAAACAACCCTTTAAAGAATATTAGAGTATTACATGCTTAAAATTGGATACATTCTCATTTTAAGCATCTAAAATTTATTGAAAAAATGTAAATACATTTAAGAATCATGTATAATAATATTGTATTTATGTCTTTTCATTCCCAACAATACAACGACTAGACTTTAAATACCATTTAAAATAATAATATTACAATATTATTTATCTGTATAACTCAACATTGTGTGAAACGTAAGATTTTAGAGAAATTCATTGGTTTATTTTGACTAATCTATCAGACATATCATCTCCGTTTAAGTAACATTACTATTTAATTCAAAAATATTAATTAATATTAAAATGTAATTTTCTTTATTCACCTGGGATTGTATATCCTTCCCCCCTTTGATAATTGAGTCCCAATAATTATATTAACTTGTCAAATAAATGGTGGTATTTATCCCTCATATCTTTATTTAGATTCCCATGATGACTATTCAACCATATGGTATTTTCACAAAACCTTTACCTGATGAATTACCTGGTTCCTCAACACTTCTTCTCCTCATTCAAGAATCTAGACTGGTTGATTCTTATTAGTAAGATTGTCTTCCAACTCATCTACCTATGGAATCAAAACATGATATGGATGTGGCTTGTACATTCCCAACCATGAAACATGAAAAACATTATGAACTTGGGATAAACATGGAAGTAAAGACACACTATAGGCAACTGATCCAAATTTCTCGAGGATTTCATAGGGTCCAACGAACCTCAGAGTCAATATTCCCTTCTTACCAAAACACATCACACTCTTCCAAGGAGAAACTTTGAGAAAGACATGATCACCTACATCAAAAGAGAGATCATTCGTTCGGATATCTGTATAATGTTTCTGCCTGCTTAGAGTTTTCCTCATGTGTTTCTGAATTTATTGAACATTTTCTACCTTCTCTTCTACCAATTCTGGTCCCATAATCTTTCTTTCACCTACATCATCCCAAAAATATGGTGTTTGAAATCAAATTCCCTATAATGCCTCAAATGGAGCCATATTTATACTAAAATGAAAACTTTTATTAAAAGAAAACTCAACTAAAGAAATGTATTTGTCCCAAGTTCCCTGGTAATCTATTTAACTAGCACATATCATATCCTCTAATGTCTAAATTGTTTGTTCTAACATACCATCTGATTATAGATGAAAAACTGTACTAAAATTTAATTCAGCACCCAATGACTTCTGAAGGCCTTTCCAAAAGATATATGTGATCCTCAGATCATGATAAGATAAAATTTAGAGGGGAAATACATATAACTTGAATAACTCTTTAATATACTATCAGGAAAGTTTATTTAGAGATAATTTATCTTGAATATTAAAAAATGGGTAGATTTAGTCAATATATCAACAATAACTTAGATTGCATTGTTACAACAAGAAGTATTTTGTAATCCGACTACAAAATTCATAGAAACATTTTCCATTTTCCGCTCTAGCACTGGTAAAGGTTGAAGCATCCCTTTTGGTAACTATAAAGTCAGCATACTCCAATTGATCTTTGTACATCTTAGTACTGCCGGGATAAATTGAAAATAGAGAACTATGTGGTTCACATAAAAACTCTTTCTTAACCTATGATTTATATGAAACACATATTCTCTTCCCAAGTCTCGATATACAATCATTACCAATGTTAAATTCTAAAAATTACCCTTCTGAACCAACTCTACATTTTTTGGTAACTCACTGTCTTCCTTATGCACTTCTTAAATTCTCTCTGATAGAGATGATTTCACTAACACATGAGACAAAATCATATGAATTTTATGCACCAACAACTTCTATTCCAAATTTCATCAAATAATTAATCAAAGGATCTTGTTCCAAACATAACATTACTAATGTTGAATTACTTTTTCTATTCAAGGCATCGGCCATATTATTTATTTTCCTGGATGGTAAAGAATCTTGAAATCCTAGTACTTGATTAATTCTAACCATCTCTTATATCATGTGTTTAATTCCTTTTGAGTTAATATATACTTCAATATTTTGTGATTAGTATATATCTCACACATTATGCCATAAAATGATGCCTCCAATTTTTTAATGAAAAAACATCAAATGTTAATTCCGACCCATGTGTACGGTAATTTAACTCATGAGTTTTCAACTGACATGAAGCATAATAAATTACCTGATCACATTTCATTAGGACAAAACCAAGTCCTTTCAATGGATCATCATTGTAGATAACAAACTCCCCATTTCTGTATGGTAATGCCAAAACTGGATCATTCACCAATCTTCCTTTCAATTCCTGAAATAAATCATCACATTCTTTTGTCCAGATTAATTTAACACCTTTCAGTGTTAACATAGTTAGTGGTCAACATAACTATGAAATATTCTCAACCAATATTCTATAATAGCCTAAAACCCATAAAACTATGAATCCTGGTTATATTTAAAGGTATTGTCCACTCTTAAACAACTTTTTTTGTAGGATCAACAATTATGCCATTTTTTTGGACAATGTGACCACGAAAAGAAATATTTTGTAACCCAATCTCACACATGCTGAATTCCCCATAAAATTTATTTTCTTTAATAGTTTTTACGATAACCCTTAAATGATTTTCATGCACCACTTTACTTTTAGAATAAACCCAAATATCATCAATAAACACAACCACAAACTTATCCAATAACTCAAGGAAAAATATATTCATTAGATCCATGAGTACAGCAGGTCCATTGGTTATCCCAAATGGTATAAATAAAAATTCCTATTGGCCATATCTAGTATGAAACACACACTTCAGAATGTCTTCCTCTTTTATTTTAAATTGATGGTACCCTCACCTCAAGTCAATCTTTGAAAAATACTGAGCTCCCAAGATCTGATTAAACAAATCATCGATATGAGGAAAATGGTACTTGTTCTTAATAGTGATATTATTCAAGGTTCTATAATGAATGAAAAGTCTAACTAAACCATCATTCTTTTTAACAAACAAGACTGGATCACCCCATGATGATGTGCTAGGTCAAATTATACCTTTATCTAACAACACTTGTAATTATTTATTTAACACTAAATGTTCAATTTGAGCCATTTGATAATGGGGTTTTGAAATTGGTATAGCCTCAGGAACTAAGTCAATAGTAAATCAAACATCCCGACCATCTATAATACCATGAAATGTATTAGAAAAAACTTCAAGATAATCATTTACTTCTAGAACATCATTAATCTAAATAGTTATTTGATTTTAGCAATATGTGCAAGGTAACATTCATTTGTATCATTCACTAGTTTCTCACCTTCATGATATGTTATCAGAGATAAGGGTTCATTCTTGTACCCAAACTAAAATTGTTTATGAAAATAAACCTCTTTAGATCTATAGTCAATCTTAGCATAGTAAATAGAAATCCAATCCATTCTCAAAATAACATCAAACTTTACTAGAGGTAGAAAAACATGGGTTTCATCTAAATTATTTCCAAATAAAGATAAGAAGATTTTTATAATTTTTATTTTCCTTAAAATTTCCCCCTTGTGTCTTTACCACAAGTTTAGGATTCATATCTTGAGATGGAATTCCCAATTTACTAGAAAATTTCTGAAAAATGAATGAATGTGTAGACCCTAAATCAAACAAAAAATTGGAATAATCTGAAAAAACAAAGTACCATATACCACTTTCTTTGATGGTCCCACATTAATCACAGTAGTAGAAAAAAAATTCCCCCACCCTTATGATTTTGATCTGTCTGTTTTCCACCCTGGGTAATCAACTTTGGACACACAATGGAATAATTCCCAAAATCATTGCAACTAAAACATCTTACCGCTGGATTTTCATTGCATGCATGATCATTTTCCTTATAGTTAAAAGATAAATTTCAAGTCTTACAACACTAAAACCACTTCCCAATCATTGATAAAAATTCTCCAGAATTATTTTTACCACACTTATCACAAGATAAAAATTTAATTTTCTTACCTCCAGTATTCATTGATTAATTATTTTATTTTTCTTTCCAAATGGTCCTATTCTTTTTCTTTCTCTCTTGGAACAATTTATCATAAGAAAACACCATTTCAACTTTATCAAAAAAATTTACAAGTTTCTAATATATTTTGAATTCATTAGAGACTAATTCTCTTCGATATCATGGCTTCAGTCCTGAGAGAAACTGATTTATCATACAATCAAGATCTAAAATGAAATTTTGAGAAAACCTTTCTTGTCAAGTGAACTTTTCTTCATAATAATCCCCTCAGTCATCTTCCTACCTAAATTCCAAGCATTGTTTTTTCATCCTATTTCAAACCACCTTAGGAAAATATTTCTCAAGCAACATACCTTTGAATTAATCCCAACAAAGAGCATCAATATCCTCACTGTCCAAAAATATTTTTAACCATAAACCACCAATGATAGGATTATCCTTAGAAACAATAAATATAAAGGCTAACCTTTTGAATGTATATACAACCCCTAACATCGAAAATATTTTCTAGTGATTTCATCCACCGTTCAGCTTGAACAGGGTCTGATGATCCTTTAATTGATGGGGGGAGTTGCTTCATGAAATGATCCAATATAGACATTTTCATTTGGAGTTGATCTGGTGGATCTCATGCATGGATACCGCCACCATTTATAGCATAATTCAATTATTCCATAAGTGAAACAAACTGTTCAGTTCTGATTCCAACCATCTTAGGATGCTGATTCGGAAGGTTTTTCTCTTATGTATCCCTTACTAGAACCAATCCTCTATTTACTCTATGAAAAACCTTTATAAACACAAAAATATCTTAGGTGAGGAATCATGGTAACCTTAAAATTATATATTGTTTCATTATTACCATAAAGTAAAATTAATTTATGGAAATTAATTGAACAGTATCCTAACTCAAAAATTTGTCTAACCCGACCTCTCATACCAACTATAAGGACCCAGCATTAAATATTTTACAATCTTGAATTAATTTTATAATTTACATTGAGGATATTTTTATGTTTATAGTTGTAGAGAATTATGTCCTAACGTACACATTAAAATTTTAATATTACATATAGACACTTCTACTCAATTTCCATTTTTTCATAAAAAAACTTCAAAAAGAAAATAAACATGTTTAGTACCATGTTTCAATCTTCATGAATATTCCTTGATCCCATACATGACCCTATTCAACATTATGTCATGTGATAAAAATTTCAAAAACATGGGATGAGCCTAAAAACTCAGTAAGGGATACACAAAGAATGAAAATTATTAGTTATTAAGAACGAAAAGTAAAACATGAATACTTTATAATAAGTAATACATTGCACCATTATAAAGTAGTAAATACTCATCACTGAATAAAATCTCATTTCTTTCCATTTTATAACAAAACAGTTTCCATAAAAACCATAGAAAGGACACATAGAATATAAAGGTAACATGGAACATAAACATACATAAATTTAATAACCATAGAGTTGAATTCCACAGATATCACTAAATAAAATATCCATATGGATGACTTCTGTACCCAATGAATTTGATATTGTAATTTAACCACCTGTCCTGGTTCTATCATGGAACCACCCGTCATTTTTTTTTATCACGTAACCACCCATCAAATTTCAATGTACCATAATCATTACAAATAAAACAAGCATAAAAAAATAACATTTCCACAGTTCATTCATAAGAGATCACTTCATGATATTTTCACAATCAATCCATTTCAAAAACCATTATCAATAAAAAATACACAAAATGGTAATACATGATTTATTTTAATTTTAAAAACATTAAGGCTTACATATGGATCTAAATAACAATTACGGCGACGTAGAGGTCATTGTCTCCCCAAACATTAAAAAACTCATTTTTTCATTTAGTAAAATTCTTAATAGAAAAAATATTCCCTTTTAATGAAAGTTAAACTGAAAGGGTTTTTTATATAATTTGTAAAAGTAGAGGGTGTATATTATCAAAATATCCTCAATGAAAGGAGATTGAGACGATGTCCCTTACCTCGTGCGCGACTTGACTCATTCGTTCATTAATTTCTGGAATAATAAACATAAGTTTATTTCTATATTTAGGAAATTTAGTATATTACACTTTTTATGTAACTTATTACCTATATATAACAATTAGATAATTCTTTGAGTTCAAATCGAACATTTTGTTTATTTTCAGAGCACGAGTCAAAAATGAATTTGTTATAATTATAAAATCTCCATGTGGTCAATATTACATTATCTCCATAATGATATTCATGATTTAGAGATCATATATATCTATTATATATGTATTTATATACAGTATATAGTTATTTATAATATTCCATAACATTTTTAAATAAAAAATGGAATGCACCATTCATTGAGACGGTAATTCGTACGTCCGTATGAACGCTAATTTCAATTATTTTTAATATTTAATGGAATAAAAAATAAATGATACATAGTTATATTACAATTATAGTATAATATATATTATATGTGTTACATATTTTCATTAATACCATCCTTTATACATTCCATGTATAGCATGAACGAGTCATATCACTTTGAGGGGGAGGTAATCCGGACTTCCTCAAATGAAATTATTATATAACTACAGCATGAAAAACATAAATGTAACAACGCAAATATTTTAATTATATTTGTTTCAAAAATTTGTGTGTTATTTTATTTTATACTCAACAAAACTATATCCCTTAATTAATAATGTGGGTATAATTAAAATGAGACCATTGGGTTTCTACTGATATATGACTGTTGGTCAATATGACCGTTGGTCAATATGACCATTGGTCAATATGACTGCTGAAACTATAATATTAATGTTGTGTCTTTTTAAATACAGTTATCTTGGTTAATTAATAAATAAATACCATTTAATGGCCTCATCTAGTATACTCGGGCCATTTAAAGCCCATGGTTTTTCAAATACCACCGATGAGGTGTCCCTTGGAAATTAATAATTTATTCACTCACTTTTCCTATAAATACCAAGAAATTTCCCTCATTCTTTTCATGAAAAAATCCTCCTAAAACAATTCTTGGACTCCTTACCTTCCATGGAGTCCTCCCAAGTTTCCCTCAAGCCTCCCAAGGTCCCTAACTTCATGCTTTCGAAGTTACTCTTCAAGGTAAGGGATCATTTCACCCTTTTCTTTTAAGTCATGACTTCCTTTATGTTATGTCTTATAGTTCCATTTTATTATGTGGGGGATTTTTCTTCTATATCCCTACTACATTCCATTTAATATCCATATTAAGGGATACCCTTTCCACTCTCATAAATTTATTTTCTGAATTTTTATGTGACGTCGTTACCCTACAGAATTTTTATAAAAGAAATCATGCTTTCTGTTTCCTTTCAGGTTTTGTTTTCATGAATTGTGTCATTAAAATTTCCACACTATGATCTTATTTCTTTTTATTATGCCTCTATAATTCAATATTGTTCATTTATGTATGGGTTTCCTTTGTTCATATTCTTTTTATTATTTTTTAAAACCATGATATATAGTTGTTATGCTACTGAAACTTCGCCACAAAATTTACCTCTCTTTCTCTGTTCTTTTATATATGTGAATATCCATACCTATTTTGTTTATATGGGTGTTCAAAAATATACCAAATATATATATATATATATATATATATATTATCCTATAATTGACATGAATATAACCCTCACTCCATTTCCATGGGTCATAAATGACATAATGATTTTTCTATCTTTTAAAATGTCAGAATTTTGAAATGAAACCCATTTCTTTTGTTCTATATGGGTTATTTATGACATTTTTTATTGTGATCTATGTGGATAACATGTGGATAAATACATATTATGGGTGTTCCATGATAGAACTCAAATTCATAGGGTAAATAATTAATATCTAGAGATGACAAGTTTCATGATACCTTGTTGAATAACCTTGGTAATTTTTATGACACCTCGAGGATAAACCTTGGTGATATGATCATGAATGTCTAAATGAAATGTGGTAGCCACATATTAAAGTAATTATTCATGTTATTTTTATCATAATATTCATATTCTTCCATTCCTCATGTCCTTATGGTTTTATCAAGTTATTATTGATTTCCCAAGTAAACGGTTTCCCTTGTTTTCCATACTGGGCCTTCTGCTCACCCTTTCCTTAGATGTATGTCTCGAGGTTATGAGATGTAGTAATTGAACTAAATTTGAACCTATTAGGAATCCTTACAAGTGATTTAGAAGTATTTTTTTCATGTATTATATTCTTAATTTCAAAGACACTAGACTATAAAGATCCTCTGTATATAAAATGTAATGAAAAGTTATTTAATAAAAAGGCAGGATTCCATAGTTCGTATCAGAGGTAGGTTTAGTTATTTATGGAAATTATTCTTTGAAAAAATTAGAAAAATCCTATAGAAAATATTAAATATAAGAAAACTCCCTGGTATTTTGGTGAGTATTGAGTAAGTGGTTTATCAAACAAATACATACCGGTCTGGATATGAGCACGTAGAGGAGGATTTGGCACATATGTACATAGGGGTAAAACCCAAAAACACAGCTTTGATCTGGACTCGAATGGAAACTAGTGCATGACAACTGGCCTTGCTGCGCTCTTGGTTACAAAACTCCCAGGGGTTATTTTTTGTCAATCATATGCTTTTTATGAATCATTATGAAGGATTTAAAGATAAATGTAATTGATTAATGATGTTTTAAGACATAAACTTATTTATTGTTAAATGATTTGTTAATTAAATAAGTTTCTCACTAAGGTTTTATTCTTCTAGTATTGGATAAAAATAGGAGGAACCATGCAAATGGTGACTGCAAGGGACAATGCACTGATGGCCCTCCAATGAAAGTCGAATGGAAACATTCATGTGAATGATGAACCAACTAACTAATGTTTTGAGAAATAACTTGAATCAAGCTAACAGACTGATATCCCCATGAAGGGAACAACATTCTATTGATTCCTTTATGTGTTAACAACCACTAACCATCAGTGGATTAACCAAACCATTGATTTTTGTATAGTGGATCAGCTCTACAAAGAAGATATTTTATGTGCTCCGTTGTTCAGAGCAAGAGAAGTTCACCCTGGCTGTATATCGCTTAGAGGGACAATATGATTAGTGGTGGGAACTGATTAAAAACATGAGAAAAAGAGTGGAGGTTGAATCTATGGAATGGGAATAGTCCATAGGGTTCTTCTTCAGTATGTATTTCCATCATTCTATGAGAACATGAATAGAGAATGAGTTGATCGAGCTGAAGCAGAAGGAGAATGAATATGTGGGAAGCAACCAGATGAACTTTACAAGACTTTCCTATTATATCTCAAGATTTTTCAGGGAACCTAATGGTAAGGTTGATAGATTCTTTAGTGGATTGAGACCACTTGTAGGGAAGAATCTTGCCAACCGAGAATTTGACAACTATGAGGAGATCATACAGAGTGAAATGAAATTTGAACTAGATTTCGTTGAGACGTTGTGGTCTCATAAATCAAAAGAAAAAAAGAGATTGATGGAGCCTAGCATAGGGAGGACCTTTGATCAGGTAAGAGATGGAAAGAAAGTGAAACGTCCCATGTGTAACAAATCTGGGAATAAGAATTCAGGGAACTACCTGCTCGGGAGTGTAAAATGATACAAGTGCATAATAGATGGTCATATAGAGAGGAATTTTTGTAGTGAGGTGAAACTTCTACTTCCAAACACTAACAACAAAGGGGAGATGGTGAAGTCCCTACTAGATGTCCAGTGCTTTAAGTGTGGAAAACTTGGGCACCTTGCCAATCACTGTCCAAATCTGAGGGTATTGGATGGGAACCACCATCAGCCTCAGCAAAGGAAAAGGGTGCAAGGTCATGATTTTTTTATCACGAATGCTGAAGTTGAAGCTCCAAATGATGTGATTTTTGGTACTCTTGTTGTTCTCTCAATGCTAGTAATTATTTTTTTGATTTTGGTTCTAAGCATTCCTTTACTTCATCAAAATTTCCAACAAATTTGAAATAAACCCCTAACTTGCTAAAAGTAGATTTATTAGTCAAGACTCCTAGTGGAATTATCCAAGCATCATCAGTGTTTAGAAAGTCTTGTATTTAATTAGCCGAGCACAATATTATCGTAAATCTAGTAGTCATTTCCATGTGGGAAATCGACAATATACAAGGGATGGACTAGCTCTCCAAGTATAATTCTATGATCAAATGTAGAAGTATGGAAATATTAGCAGTCTTGAAAGGAAAACCTACAGTTATCTTCCAATGAGAGTTATATCATCCTGACCTTTGTATAGAAGAACCCCCTATATTCTTCTTTATGGAATTGATCGGTGAAGAAGAAGAAGTAAATGAGAGTTTGAGGATAGAAAATGTCACCGTCATCCAAGAATACATCAATGTATTTCATGAGGAGTTACTCGGACCTCCCCCGAGAAAGAGAGGTAGAGTTATCCATTGAACTCGTATGTGGATCTCATCGGATATCAATGACCCATTATAGGATGGAAAATGTGTAGCTACATAAATTAAAGAAACAAATCCAAGATCTTTTGTAGAAGGGGTTTATTTGACCAAGTGTGTCTCCTTGGGGATCACCTGTTCTCTTTGTGAATAAGAAGGATGGATCTCTTTAGCTATGCATTGACTATAGATAACTAAATGGGATCACAATAAAGAAAAAATACCCTCTTCCAATAATTGATGACTTATTTCACCATCTTTGTGGGGCTCAATTCTTCTCTAAGATTGATCTTCGAACTGGTTATCATCAATTGAGGGTGAAGAAACAAGACATTCTAAAATCTTCCTTCCAATCAAGATATGGGCATTATGAGTTTGTTTTTGTGCCCTTTGTACTGACTAATGCACCTGTTATTTTTATGTATTTGATGAATATAGAATTTAAGTACTACCTTGAAAAATTTGTGGTAGTTTTTATTGATGATATTCTAATATATTCCAAAAGTCGCGAGGAGGATGAGGATCATCTACGGGTTATTTTGAAAACTATATAGAAGGAGAGGCTATTTGGAAATTTCAGTAAATGTGAATTCTTATTACAACAAGTTTCTTTATTAGGGCACATTGTTACCAATGAAGGAATCACAGTTGACCCTGCAAAGACAAAAGTTGTTGAAGAGTAGCCTTAGCCTACAACAGTAAATAAGATTTGTAGTTACCTTGGTTTAGTAGGATATTATAGGAGGATTGTGAAAAACTTTTCATGAATTTTTAATCCATTAAACAAGTTAACTCATAAAGGGGTCAAGTTCATCTGTACAAAGGAGTGAAAGGAATGGTTCCAAGAGCTAAAGAAAAGATTGGTTACTGCACATGTGTTAACTCTTCGCTCAAGTGGAGAAGGATTCATTATTTTTAGCGATGCATCTCTGAAAGGGATTGGGTGCGCACTCATGAAAAATGACAAGGTCATTGCGTATGCATCTCGATAGTTGAAGACTTATGAGAAGAGCTATCATGTGCATGATATAAAGCTGTCCATGGTCGTTTTTTCTCTGAAGATATGGATGCACTATCTTTATGGGGAAAATGTGATATATACATAGACCAACAAAGTTTGAAGTATATTTTCACATAAAATTAATTGAACATGAGACAAAGGAGATGGTTGGAAATCCTTAAATACTATGATTGTTCAATTCATTATCATCCTAGAAGAGAAAAAAAATCTCTTATACATTAAGTAGGAAAGACCTAGTTGCTCTGTCCATTATAAGGATTCAAAGAGATCCATGGATCAATGACTTAGAAAAATTGGACATGGTAATTATAAAGGAAGTGAAATCATCAAACCTAACCCAAATGACATCTCAACTTTCACTATTAGATAAAATCATGAATTCACATAAATAAGATCCATTATTACAGAAGAAGTTTGAGGCTTTGAAAGATGGGATGTTTCTTGAGATCAATACTGATCAAGAAGGTGTATGGTAATTTAATACAAAGCAATGTGTCCAACATATTCAAAAAAATAAAGAAGTATTTGATGGATGAAGATCATAACTCTACATTCCCTATACATCATGGTAGCACAAAAATGTATAGGGACCTTCGTGATCATTATTGGTGGGATAATATGAAAAGGGATATTGCTGATTACATGTCAAGGTGCCTAGTATGTTAGTAAATGAAGGCGGATTAACAAATTCCAAAAGGGGTATTGAAACCACTACCCATACAGGCATGGAAGTGGGACAATATCTCTATGGACTATGTCACCAGTCTCCCAAGAACATCCAAAGGAAAAAATGCAATATGGGTTACTGTGGACCGTCTCACCAAGACTGCACATTTTATCTCTATTAGAGAAGATTTATATCTTGATCAACTAGCCCAGATTTATGTGAGGGAAGTGGTAAGGATTCATGGAGTTCCAATTTTTATTGTATCTGATCGTGATCCAAGGTTCACATCAAAATTTTGTAGAAGTCTTCAACAAGCTCTAAGCACTGAATTGAATTTCAGTACAACCTATCACTCCAAAATGATGTCCAATCTAATAAGACTATTCAAACACTGAAGGAAATTATAGGAACATGCTCAATGGAATTTAAATGTGGATGGGATCAACATCTCCATTTAGTTAATTTCTATGACAAAAACATCTTCTACTCGAGCATTCAAATAGAACCCTATAATGCTATATATGGGAAACGATGTAGAAATCCTACTTGTAGGGATAAAGCTGGTGATAGAATTCTTCATGGGCCTAATATTGTGCAATAGATGATAGAAAAGGTCCATTCCATCTAGAAACACATTAAGGATGCTCAGAGTTGGAAAAAGAGTTATGCTGACAATTGTTGAAGGAACTTGGAGTTTGATGTTGGTGACAAAGACTTTCTTTGGATTTCACCTTGGAAGAGAGTCATGAGGTTTGGGGAAAAAGGGTAGTTCAGCCTTAGGTACATCGGCACCTATGAAATCATTGATCGTGTGGGATCATTGGCCTATCAGATTTTACTTCCTCCAAATCTAGTAGAAGTTCATGATGTCTTCTACATATCCCTATTGAGAAAGTACATACCTAACCATTCAGATGTACTAAACCTAGAGGTAGTACAACTGAAACATGACCTCTATTATGAGGAGAAGCTAGTGGAGACCTTGGATCGTAGAGAAAAGGTTTTACACAACAATACTAACAACCTTGTTAAGGTGTTGTGGAGGAACCACAAATGTGAAGAAGTCACATGGAAAACTGAGGAGTCTATGAGACAGATGTACCCACACCTTTTGTTATCAGAGGGTACGAGACAAAATTTCGGAGATACAATTTCTAAATGGGGGAAGAATGTAATGACCCAATATTTTTAATTATATTTTCATCTTAAATTTCTGTGTTATTTTATTTTATACTCAAAAAAACTATATCCTTTAATTATTAAAGTGGGTATAATTAAAATGAGACTGTTGGGTTTCAACTGTTGTATGATCGTTGGTCAATATGATTGTTGGAAACTATAATCTTAACGTTGTGTTTTTATAAATATAGTTATCTTGGTTAATTAATATAGAAGGAATATTTAATGGCCTCATCGATTATACTCGGGCCATATTAAGCCCATGATTTTCCAAATACCACCGATGAGGTGTCCCTTGGAAATTAATGATGTATTCCCTCACTTTTTCTATAAATACCAAGCCATTTCCCTCACTCATTTAATTACATGATCCTTCTAAACTAATTTATGGCCTCTTTACCTCCCAAGGAGTCATACCAAGGTGCCCTCAAGCCTCCCAAGGTCCCGACGTTTAGGATTTCAAAGATACTCTCCAAGTTAAGGGATCCTTTCACCCTCCTCTTTTAAGTCATGACTTCCTTTATGTTATGTATTATAGATCCATTTTATTATGCGGTGATTTGTTCTTATATATACCTAATACTTTCCATTTCATTTCCAAATTAAGGGAGACCATTTCCACTCTCATAAATTTATTTCTTGAATTATTTTGTGATGCTGTTACACTGCTGAATTTTCGTAAAAGAAATCACGCTTTCTCTTTACTTTCAAGTTTACTTTTCATGTGGTGTGTCATTAAAATTTCCACACCATGATCTTATTTATTTTTATTATGTCCCTCTACTTTAAAATGGTTCATTTATGGATGGGATCCACTTGTCACCTCTCTTTTTATTATTTTCTAAAACAATGATATATAGACGTTGTGCTATAGAAATTTCACCTCAAAATTTCCCTCTCTTTCTATATTGTTTTGTTTAACTGAATACCCATACCACTTTTGTTTCTATGGGTGTTCATAAATATACCAAAACAGATATATTTGATTCTGGAATGGACATACATACAATGATGACTCCCTTTCCATGGGTCATAAATGACATAATGATTTTCTTTAACTTTCAAAATGTCAAAATTTTGAAATAAAACCTATTTCTTTTGTTCTCTATGGGTTGTTTTTGAAAGTTTTTATTGTGATCTATGTGGATCAAATATAGATAAATTCATATTATGTGTGTTCCTTGATATCACTCCAATGCATTGGGTAAATAATTAATCTCTTGAGATGACAAGTTTCACGATACCTTGGTGAATAACCTTTCTAATTTTTATGAATGATCAGGGATAAACCTTGGTGATATGATCATGAATGTCTAAATGAAATGTTGTAGCCACATATTCAAGTTATTATTCATCATATTTTTATCATCATATTCCTATTATTCCATTTCTCATGTCTTTATGTTTTTATCAAGTTCTTATCGATTTACCAAGTAAGTTGTTTCCCTTGTTTTCCTTATTGGGGCTTATGCTCACCCATTCCTTTGAAATATGTCTCCAAATTAAGAGATGTTGTAATTAGACTATGGATGAACCCTTGAGGAATAATTAAAATTGTTTTAGAAGGATTTTTATGATGTTTTCATGTATTATGTTCCTACTTTCCAAGACACTAGACTTTAAAGATCACCTGTATTATAAATGTAATGAAAAGTTATGTAATAAAAAGGCGGGATTAGATAATAAAGTTAGGTTATAAAAGATAATTAACGAATCATAGAGATAAAACAAATATCATATATAATTACAATTCCATAATTATGTCCACAATGAGAGGTGTTAGGGGATAATCCAACAATCATCTTTACTTGTGGTAGTAGTTCGTCGTACACAGAAACAATATGTTTATATCCACTAGATAGATGTGTGTGTAAGTGTAGTTTGAATACTTCTCATAAATATAACCTAGTATATTTAGGACACTGGTGTTGTTATAAAATCAATTAATTATAAGAGCATAGGGAGTGGAGAAGGAAAAATAATGGAACTAAACATGAGAGAAGATGTTACCTCCAATTGCGTAACTATGTTTTATTTGATCCAAAGGGATCTCTTGAATTGCCTTCTTCTTAGGGGAAGGCTTGTAGGAAATTTAGAGGGATTTTTTAAGATTATTTGGGTAGAGTTTGAATGATCCATGGGGATTTAGAGGTGTGATTAATGGGTTAGAGGTGGTGTCCTTTTATAAGAGGGAGGAGGGGCTCTTAAGGAATGTTCGAAAGTATTATTTTATTATAAAATAATTTTTGGTTTCAAATAATAAAAAACTCATTAAATTTTAATATTTGATTAATATAAGTCAAAATAAAATCATTCAATAATAATTGGACAGGTTTTGGATATTTTTTTAATCCTTATCTTTTTTATTTAACCATTTGTTAACTTATTTACCTTTTACCATGTCTTCTTGTATATTCATACAACATGGTTAATATAATTAATTTAAAATGAAAATAGATCCAAAATGGATGATTAATGACATTTGTAACATCATATATGTCATTGTTTTGAATATTATATTTTTATAACTATTTTATAATTTAATAAAATATTAGTTGATTTAAAGACACATTTTTGTCAATTATTATACTATTCATATCATGAATTTTTTAAAATCCATAAAAAATAATAAATTCAAAATAAAATTCATTAATTAAAATATAACAAGCCATAATCATCCATAAAATTCTTGGATGACATAAAATGTTTAAAAATAATTTTTTTAATATTTATAATCTTGTATATTTAAAACATTCATTAGTGAGGTAATCATTATATCATCATTGTGTCATAAATAAATTTAATTATTTGAGTTAATCTTCCATGAATCATAAAATAAGTTTTGTAAAAGTGTTAAGATAATTTTATATTATTATAATATTAGTTTTACCTTGAATCACCTTATTTACCTTTAATCGTGATAAATAAAAATTAAAAGTTACTATTCACCAAAAATTATTTTCATCCTATTAAACAAAATTTTTATACAAATGACAAAAATGTGGGTCTAATTTTTGAAATTCAATTCACAGATGTGGTAAAATTTCATTTAAATAAAAAAGTCTAGTTTTTTAACTAATATGTAGTGTTTTTCACTATTCATCAAAAATTGAATGTTATCCGAAAAATATCAAAAACTCACCCACAACTAATTTTAATATTCTGAATTCAAAAATGATGTATATTTTATCAAATTCAATACATATAATTTTCATTAATTAATTTAATATTAATTTCCATTATCAAAACTAGAGAGAGTGATTTTAAGAAGTAAAAACCACAAAAGGATTGATATGTGTTTATGTCCAATTTGAATGGAAAACAACATTAAATGACAAAAATTGGATTAAATAGTAAATATATAATCCAATTACACTTCAGAACCATTTATAAAGATAATATTACCATATAAATAAATTAGATGAATATATAGTTTGGACTTAAAATGTAGTATTTTCAGTATTCATTAAAAAATGAACATTATCAGAAAAATACCAAACAATTACCCAAAAAAAATTTTGATATCCATCATCTAAATAATAAGTTTATTTTTCCAAATTCAACATATATATGTTACAAAAACTATAATTTAATGGTCTTCATCATCAAGAGGTTGTAGAACGACATTTTATAGAATATTAGTTTATTTCATACTTAAAATTGGATTCGTTCTCATTTTAAGCCTCTAAATATTATTGGATAAATGTAAGGAATGTTAAAAAACATGTATAATCATATTTTAGTTTGTTTTATTCATTCCCTCATATTCAACTGTTATGCGTTAACTACCATTTAAAATATTAATACTGTTATATTATTTTTTCGGTAAAACTCAACATTGGGTGCAACGTAAGATCTCAGAGAAATCAATTATTGAGTGTTGAGTATGATATCATACATAGAATTACCTTTTAAGTAAAATTAATATTTAATTCACCAATATTAATAAATATGAAAATTTAATATTTTTTATTCACCTAGGATGTTACAACAACACTTCATCCATTATTGTCAATGATGTTAGAGGAGTCAGAACCCATGAAAATCAACAGGAACCTATATGTAATAGCCATCAAGACCGAAAAAAACATTACCCATATGCCACCATCTTGAGGACATCCCCATACAAAATTGCTTCCACCTATGACAGATCCACAGTTACACCCTTCCAGGATACAACATGCCCCAAGAAACAGACTTCTTGTTCCCACAACTCACACTTCAGAAACATCCCAATCAACTTTTCATTATAAAGAACTCCAAAAAATGGAACACATATAATCTAAATGATCCTCCTTGAATGTAGAGTACAAAATTATTTCTTTGACGAAAAAATCACCACCAATATATCAATTAACTCACAAAATAAAACATTCCTTAACACGATGAACACATGTCAAAAACTCTTCAAAGAGAATGACATTATAACAAACTCTTAAAGCTAATTATGGCAATAGAAATTAGTTTATATGATATCCTCATTCTTCACATGCATCAGATGATGTCATAACTAAAAATATAACATCAAGTGAAAATTTTTACCATACAGTTGATCAAATAAATAATTAATCAAAAAAATAGGATAGAGGATCAACACTTTCACTAGGTTAAAGAAAAAATAATTGATACAAAACAACAAACTACAACTAGATTTATTTATTAAAATATTGTCGCACCCCATAGTGACACACTAAGATGAAAAAAACCACACTATAATAGACCATTGATATGTATACACATCTATCAAATCTCAGAAGGCACCATCCTATGTAAATATATCAAGATAGGCGACATACTTGGCTATAGTTTGATTCCAAAATCAATCCCCTATCAAGGAGAAATTCTACAAACTCCTATAGAATGAAATCATTGTACTCATCTATGAACTTAAGAAAATCCAACTACTGAAAATACAATGAACATAGAATCATCTTGGACATCATGGATGAAAAGGAAAAAACAAGCCTCTAGCCCATCTAAAGGTGTCTCTCTCCAAAAAAACGGTTGTCTATCCATCAGCATCGAAGAATACAACCTACCTTATGAAGAAATCCACGATTGGTTGCACCAAATATAGCCAATCCAGGATGAGGAAGATTCCATATGTTTGATTCTGTAAATATAGTAAATCTCCCCAAGAACCGTGCTTCCCCAACACTAGCTCAATGTTTCTACATCATTCAAACAAGTCCTCTTGATCAAAATCTTGCATAGTCAACGCGAAGCGCACCAGAAGTCTATCTACCTCAAGTCCCAATGTATGGAAAGGGGAAGGTGATATGAAGGAGTGAATCTATCTTTGATCAATCAAGGAATGAACCCACATAGAAAAAAACAAAGGGTAACCCAAAAAAGGTTTGGATCACTTGGAGTTAGCATTACTAATGCATTATACTGACCATAACCTTCTCCATGGAATATTTGACCATGATGATGAACGCCTCTATGGTTGTTCTCTACTCTATAAATATGGGGAGAATCCTGGGGTTGTCCTCTACCAACCCGAAATACTCTCTTATGATCCCAAATTAGAGAGACCAACTGATGCTACCTCAGATGGAACTACCTCAATGGAAGAACTTGAAGTAGAACAACTATTGCACACTAATTAATCATAAAAGTCAGGCACCCTCAATTCTAATGACCTCGACCTCCACAAGAAAAAAATGTGTATTATACCTCGGAATGGACATGAGATCCAAATCCCCAAGAGAGATGAGACATTCAGTGATGAGACTTACTCATCGATGATCAGAAACACTTTTATTCTGTCAATAAGGAACCCAAGATCACAAACCTTTTTTGTGATGAATCCGGATGACTCCCCTCTAGAGACTATTCAGTTCTAGCTAATGTCCTCTTGATGACCACTTATCTCACCAGCACTTTGAGGTACATATTCCGCATAAATGGGGTGGCCTGGCGTTGGATCTCTATATGCACAGCCTCCTAGAAATACCTCCCCTTGCATCCTAATATAATAATAATTATGAATAATACCATAGATGATTCTTGAAATAGATCTTGAACACATACACAGTGGATCTCCATTACTAAAGGGTAAGAAACTTCTGGTGATTGGCCACCTTCACGTTCAAAGAAAGAAACGTGACTCAAAACATGTCTCAAAACTCCTCCCATGAGGCTCTTGAATCATCGTGATCCCAGAGGAACAAGAACCACCACTTCCACTATTCCCCACACAGAATCTTCACAACCAACAATACCTAGTTCGACTTCTGAGAATAGATTGAACTGAAGGCTATATAAACCTCCTCCAACAAGTCTTCCATTACTACATCTGAAATGGTGCACATGTACCTATGGAGTGTTTTATTCTAAAACATTCATAATGTATTATTCCTTGTGCAGTCATTTTCGACCTCTACTCTATGACAGTCAACTAGAACATCATGCTAAACATATTATACACAAAAATCACAAGGATGCTGACCTAGATCCATTCTTAGAATAGAATAAATAGTTAAATATCTTAAACATGAAATATGGAAGACATTAACAATAAATAACTAATGGTTTTATTTTATTCATTTTAGGTTAACCTATCATAATCTCTACACTTTCAAACACAAGTGCAATGAAAAATGATGCATGATCATTTCTTGGGTCTCTAACCAACAACCTATATCAATTTCATTAGAAGACACTACAAGCTTAAATGTCTATGAATCATGTCACAAGGGGCCCTAAATACCTATGTCATAACTTCTATCCTGTTTTTATAGTGGCTGATAAACATAGCTGACCCCATTTCCCTACCATCCCATGAATCATCAAATGTGACAAACTCCAAGATCTATCTTATCCCCCAACATGGCCTCTGATACAACTTTTTCATAACCCCTCATGAAAATGTGTACACTTCCAGGTCTAGAAATAATATAATGGATATACTTACCCCCATAGTCTTACCTCTAGTAGCCCTTGGGTTGGAGACTAACACTGAGAGTATAGTAAACATGCATATGGGAGACATTATTATCTAAAAGAAACACATGGAGAAGAGAGAGATAAGAAAGACACCAACCAAACCCTACTCATGATACAATATAAAAAAACCCCAAGTACAAAAAATTTAATGTCATGTAATGACTACTAATACTAAAAGGAAATACTGAAAGTACCAATAGAAAAGTAAATATGATAGTGACCATGAAGCTGAAATAGCTCTTACAGAACCCCCCAGTTTGTAGTAACCAGCATGATCTCCAACCATCTTCAACTGACCTAAAAATAATTTATATATACACAGGGTGACTTTAATAGTATACTAAATAGGATCCCCCCATAGCCTCTTGTGAAAAAGGTAAATAATGAATGCTAAATTATAATGAACAAAAAGTGAAACAAACTCATCACATAAATAGGTATACTATGTATTCAACCTCACCACAGATACTCTCACCATGTATCACATACATGAGAATATGATATAATAATGAATATCAAGGGTACCCAGTAGCACTTCCCAACTGTTTTTCCACTTTTCCCCAATGTCGTATGTCCTATGAATCTCTCTCCAAAAGTCTAGCCCACAAACACTTGGGTGAAGCACTACAACATCCACCTCATGCATCACAACACCACATTCATGTAACAAAAAGTCGATAGGTAGTTTCTGAGGGACACCATATCCTATATAACATATATCATAACTCAGGTATAATACCTAAAGCCATTATAACCAACAAACTGAGTAAGAATCCTCAATCCCTCAAATCTTATACACGTTATTACTATAGTAGTATTTAAGAAACTATATTCATAATATATTTATGTGAGAAAAACAGAAGCCAATACACCCCTCTACAAGTATATTTGGGGATAACTAACCATCATGCTTACAATCATATGTAACTATCAATAGAATTGAGTTGGGTAAATAGGCTAGTCATCCATTTATCCTCCCACTACGATTTTGGGGAAAACACCCCTAGGGATCAAAATCCATGGGGTGTTAGTTTACATAACCAATAGGGTGGAGAAGCATATAAAAACACAATATGAAAAAGATATCATATATCTCAAAACCACACAATGGGTTTATCCTTGCATCAAATCCAACTGCTACTAACATCTCTCAGACTCACGACTGCCACTCCTAAAACTAGATATCCTAAAGCACACTACCATTTAAAGAGATACATTATGTTATCTTATTCTATTTCATCAATTTCAATTTACATTAATTAATTCTTTAAAAATTAATGAACCATTATAATTTTTTACATTACGTTTCATTAACATCCCAATAATCTTTCATGCCCTCCAAGAATAAGAAACAATTTCCATGACTTTCAATAATAATAACCTCATCATTTCATCCTAACAAGATCCAACCACGTGTATTAAACATTTATTCTTTTATTAACATTATTACCTTCTATATTTCAATATATTAAAGAAAAATATTCTAAGCTAAAAAATACAAGGGGATTACCATGGTAAGTAGTTGAACTACCTGTTGATTTCTTTCCAACTATAGTATGAGAGTAGACTCATCCAAACTTGAGAATATAAACACAATAAGTATGTGAAATATTATGCACATCTTTTCCATTATCAGAAGGAGTGAAAAGAAAACCATATGCCTTATGATGTTTGGAATGGAAATATGATAAAAAAACATGTTTATCACTAAGAAATTGCTTCAAACAAACATCTAGCTTTCATGTCAATAGGTAATCCTAGCTTCAACGTATTCTATCATCTTTGTATTCTTCCCCAACACCCACATTCATATACAAATGCATCTCTCCACTCCATGAGTCAACTACTACCTCAAAAACTAGACCTTCCCACCTCACACACCACAATATCACTCCAGGATCATCCATCCTTAGATCACATCGCATATATGCCTACCTACCCAACATACCAAAAAAACACTCAAGGAACTGCCATACTAGGCTCATGTCACATCACAAGAAGTAGGAAATAAATATACCAATCCGGATTTTCGATATAAATAATGAAATTAATCCTTCATGCAGAATGAACTCTCATGGATCCAAGGACATGGTACTCAACCATTACAAGAAAGTGGGAAATTCCTTACCTACAAAGGAATTATCTTTTCTCACAGAACCAGTTGTTATTCTATCTTGAATTAACCGATTCAACGAATCACAGATTCTAACTACATGAAACCTATGAAACATGCTATCTCAAGCTATCATATATTAATTAAAGAATAAATTTAACATGCCTTTAATGATTTTATCAACAAGAAACATCATACTTCGAGTACATTATGGAATTTTATTAATCATACATATCTATAGCAGTTTCATTATCATCTAATTGCAACAAGAACAACAAAAATCAGTCTCATTAAACATGAACATTTAATTCTATTAGATAATTAATTATTTCATAATCACGGCTTTACATTATATCACAATTTCCATCAAGAAACTCATGATAAACCAAGGATGTCATAGATATCACACTATTTATAAAATCAAGAGGCAAATCGTTATCATGATACAAAGAAACAACATTATTATGTGATCGATAACAATTCATTAATCCGATTCAAATAATTATTAGGCACAATTCCATTGAAATACTAGGGTCTAAATCACATTATCTCTACAATTTCATATAATTAAATATAGGTTAAATGAATCCTCGGCCTAATAGTTTTGTTGAAATTCTTTGTATGAGAACAAACCACACAATGGTTCTCACATCAACCTTCCCACCAGAACCGCAACCACCTGAGGGCATCACAACACAACCACACAAACCAACAACCATAAAACCCCCCCATTATAAACTTGGGATATCATCATCCATCACGTGGAAAGAATAATGGGAGAATACAAGTTGAAATGGTGAGAAACTGCTAGAAAATTGAGGAAGAACGTACTATATATCACCAAAGATCACCAAAGATTAAAGGCGGAATCCCAACGATTGATCCCCTAGGAAGGGAATCCAAAAGGATGAAAGAGAGGGCTGTTGGATGATAAAAAATATGAGAAAACCTGGTATTTGGGATCCCAAGGGTATGGAAATGTTTTAAAACATATATACTCTAGGAATTACACGATGTGTAAAGCCCTTTCACATCGTATAATTCCTAGGGTAAAATTTCAACCGAAAAATGAATCACTTATTAATTTCATTTTATTTTCCAAATCCAAATAAATTACTGGTCGTGAAACCCTCTTTCTTTTCATGTATCTTTTCATGACATGAAATCCTCCCCCGCATCCTGCTTCTAGCAGGTGAACTCCTCTAATAATATTCTGATCCACCTCAAAGCACCTCAATATTCAGAAACAAAAAAACGTTTGATCAACACATATCTGAGCCGTTACATTGATATAAATTATTTCTTATATTTTTAATAATTGATCACAAAATCATCTCATTATTAAATATTCATAATACATTATAATTCTTTAACATTCCCATATTTATGAATCATTAAAAAAAATTAATGTAAAATGCATGTGGTTTCACAGAATATAAATCCCTTTATGGTTACAAAATCATGAATTCAGGATCTAGAAACAATGATTCTAGGTGTAGTGACCCTTAATAAAATTTCTGGGGTAATAAATAAATCACTACTCAATGAGAAAATAGTGGTATTAACATTACTCTTGGTTTGAAACTCCATAAGGATATGGAGTGGATCAATCAGAAACTCTAATTAAATCATTATAATATATTTCAATATATTTCAATCATAAAAATGTTTCATTCTAAGGGATTCTTTTATTTAATTTTTTTAGTCTCCTAGAGTTTCAAATCGTTAAACTCAATGAATACTTCATACTAATGTTCTTAGATAACCTATTATAATATAAAAGTAATGAATTTATTATTCTATGTTTTCATATACAACAAGAGACTCATTTGTGATAATCCAACTTATGAATCAATTTAATATGCATCCTTGATTACATTTTCATTTTATTATCATCATTTTAATATATTATCAATGATAAATTACCAAATCTATCTCATTAAATTAATTTTAAAAAATGTTGACTTTTTCAAAAAGTGGGGTTTTATAAATATACTGTTTTTTCTTAATTCAACTTTTAGTCTTTAGAATAAAATAATTAAGATTTAAAAATTACCCTAACATAATAAAATTATTATAATTTAATTATGTTTTTAAAAAAATTTAAATATACATTTGTTTTGTCCATTTTTTTGAGCTCTTTGAACTGAATAACTCATCATGGTAGTTTTACCCAATATAACTGAACAATCGTGTTCTTGTAAACTTATGTATTTAATAAAATTATTTAAAATTTATATAATGATTCAAAATATTATCTATATTCAGTTAATTTTTTATTTTTTATTCTTGAATAGTTAAATATTATCAATTCAATGACCACTAATATAAACAAATATAGTCATTTTAATCCTTTTAAACTAGGTTATTAGAGAATATTTAATGAATTGTAATTATTTCATAAAAATTTAAATATTTTAAATCATAAATTTTATGACAAATATATCATTAAAAGTATGGATCTTATTAAAGAATTTGAAAATGATCTTTGACCCATACTATTACCCAAAATACATTGGGGAGACTATGAACAGAGGGACCTCAAAAAGATCATAATATATTATTAAAACATATTAAAAAATTTATAAATATGATAAAAAAATTATTAAATTAATATTAATCATATGTTTAACACCCCAAGATTCTATAGTACGTTTTCCATTGAATAATGCAACAACTATCATTGTACGCAACTTTGAGATTCTAACACACCGTGACCAATCAAACTAGCCATTATGAATAGTAAAACTCATTTGTTGAAATTTTATAAATTTTACTTTTCAAAATGGACTTCATTTTTGAATTAATAATATCAAATTTAGCTTTGGGTGAATTTTTTATATTTTTCTGAAAACATTCAGTTTTTTATGAATAGTGAAAAACACTGCTTTATTGGTTAAAACCAAATTTTTTATTTAAATTTATTTTAGGTAAAAATAGATAAATAATTCTTATATAAGTTCAATTTAATTTATTAGTGTCATTTTATAATATGTTTATATATATAAAAATTTTATTCAACTTTTTACCGTCTTTTACCAACCTCTTAGGAGTATTTGCAAATTTGTATAAAACACAATTTTGCCACTTCTAGGAGTTGAATTTAAAAATTTTGAGAGACACGGTTGATATCAGTAAGTAAAATTTGGTTCAATATGATGAAAATAATTTTTGGTGAATAGTATCTTTTGACTTTTATTTACCACGGTTAAAAGAAAATAGGGTAATTAAGGGTAAAAATGATATTACAATTACCCTAAAACTTGTCGTAATTCTATTGGATAAATGTAATTCGATGAAAATCAACCTTATGAACAAAACATGATCCCATCTAGTCCACCTTTATTAGATTAAGACATTTATTATTATTTTATTTAAAGAAGAGTTAAAAGAGTTAAATTCAATGTTTAAAAACTAAACCATTTTTAATATAGGGTTATACAAATGATAAATTCTACTATAAATATTCCTTAAAAATATATAACTTTTTCCAAAATAATGATATTTTATCTATAATTTTTAGACATTAAATAATTTAATTTATTTATGACGCAATGACGATGCAGTAATTACCTTATTAATGAAAGATTAAAATAATTGATATTATAAATATCCAAATAAATGTAATTTGAGACTTTTTGATAAATTCCAATAATATTATAGGTTAATATGATATTTTAGGGTTGATTAAATAATTTTTGTTCGAAGTAATCATGTTGTTATTATTTTCAGACAAACCAAATACTAAATAGTGTCAAAATTGATATAATTGAGTTTTTAAAATAAATACTATATTATTAATTAATATAATTTTTATAAAAATAAAACATTAGGAAAAAGGACATAGATAAGAATATATATATTAAAAATTAACCACTTGGGGTTCTCTTGGCTTCTTATAGTATGTTTATTAACAATATAATACAAAAATACAAAGAGACATGGTAAATGACAAACTATTTAACTAATAGTTAAATCTAAAATATAAGTTTAATATGGTGACTTAACCTATCTAAAACCTACTTGTTGAGAGGTTTTCGAATAATCCCCACCTTAGTCTCCAAAAAAATTATTTTTCAGCCACTATAAACTGAAAATTATTTTATTATAAAATATGATTTCATGCTTTTCCTAAAGCGACACTCACCTCTCTTATAAAAGGGTACTTCGCCTTCTCTTAATTTCACACCTACACTCAGATAACCACTACCAAAATATCCTCCAACATTTCCTCCCTTCATCCTATAGTCCTTCCATTGATTATAAAGCCATCCTAAGGAGACATTTTGATCATATCAAAAGGAAGAACCCAAAGAAGAGGTAAATATTTCATCACCTCTTTCAAGTTATTTTCTTCTTCAACTTCCTCTTTCTTTGATGTTTCCATTCTAAAATAATAACTCCATTATATTCTATATACTTTGATGTTGTTATAAATATTGTAAAACCATATTCGTTATTCTATCCATCTTATAAATCAAAAAGTCACCATATGTTCGTACCTATGGCTTAACGCCTCCACGTCATGGTGTAGTTTGTTATTCAAACACTTATTTATTTTGTATGGGTATAACAATGAATATAAATAATGTAAATAATAAATATAACATATTAATGATTCTTTATATATGATATACCATCCAATTACAAACGATTTCACCAGCAACATAATGATATTGTCGCTCGTGCGTACGTACAAACTACCGTCTCCACGAACGTGATGAGATTCATTCCCCATCATAATCATTCAAGAAATAATTTTAATTTTATGATTACAAATAAATTTTATAGGCATAATATAATTCTTTATATGATTCAAATACATCCAATACATATCAAACATGGCGTATGTAAGCAAGCATATAATGGAAAATGAATGAGTTAACACCCGAAACGATGATACTACTATAGTATTATTAACAAGGAAATATTAGAAGATCATATATGATATCATATTTATGTATATAGATCTTGTATAACTTAATAATATTTATTATAATGGAGGTTAACATAACACATTTTAAGTAAAATTACAAGTTAAGGGTTAATTTCACAATCTCTTTATTATCCGAGGTTGTTTTTACGTAAGTATCTACAAGGACCTCTTTATCATCCATAACTGTCTTTCTTAAAAATATATGTAAATTTTTTTACTATTTATTCAACTATATGTTAAATTCATTTATTACCTTTTTAATTTTTATAAAATGTTTATAAAAAAATATTTGCGTCGATTTACAAACAAGGTCCTTCATGACCTTTTTGACAAGATTAAGGAAAGAATTTTTTTTAACTTATACGGTGGGTGCATCTATTTTACACCGTTATAAGACCTTAGAAGCTTCCCATACATATATTACAGAAGTATTTTCTAAATAAATGTTTTATTTTATAATTACATGACTTCTAAATGATTTCATAATTTAAAGAGATATTTCTCTAAAAAAAATTTGATTTCATATATGTCAACATCCTTTGATGGATTTTAAACTAGTTTAAAGTTTATTTTTTATGATACAAATATTCCATATTGTATTGAAGGTTTTGTGATATGTTTGACTACAGATGTGTTATTTTAGAACATTCATGGTTTATGAATAAATTATTTAAATTTCATATGCTAGTTTTAATACGAATGTTTCTGTTATGTTTAAATTTTTTTTATATGTGGAATGAATTGGACTGAGTAAGTGATTGGTGGAGCCCACTATAGCTCCTCTATTCATTGGTATGTCTCACGATACAAACATGTGTCTTGGAACAATTATTTGAAAAAATATTACTTGTAGTCTTGGAACAAGGCCTTGACTATGTGGTTATGAAGTCTGGCATTATGCATTTCATCATTATAAAAGTGGCTATTGATATTGCAAGTGATTATTTGTCTAGTATTATATCCATTTGAATAAGTAAATGGAATTTTTGGATTTTACCTTTTCCATATTATGCTTATGTTTAAGTTTAAAAGGATTTTGTTTTAGTCTTATACATTTCCTTAAATATTTGGGCTTATTTATGAATGTTTTCACAATATTGTTATCCTTACTGAGCAACTGAGCTCACCCCTTTATAAGTTTTGTTTTTTCCAGGATGGGAAGAATTATTTTATGGTTGACCTATAGGGATTGGATAAGGATATAAGTGTGTTCAAAAGGGGTCAAAATTTTCTTGATGTTTTTATTTATTGATGTAATGTAAAACATAGTAATGTATCTAGTACATCCAAGGCTACTAAAATGATCGGTCTTTCGGGATTTGATCCGTTGTGATCATGCCAATGTTATATAATAATACAATAAATATGGGTAACTGGGGTTAGGGCGTTACAGTTGGTATCAGAGGAAGTTTAGTACAAACCTTGGAAACAAGATTTAAAAAAAACTCTGAATAGAGAACATTACACTATGATAGACATTGAGGATTAGTATAGACGAACTTCCTGGAATTCTAGTATTGTAAAGATTTTGTGAGTTTTCCTAGAAATACATCCCTGTTAGGAAATGAGCAGGTAGAGGAAGCTCTGGCATATATATACCTAGGGGTCAAACCCAAAAACACCGCTTCAAGCTTGACTCAAACAGGAACTGGTGCACGACAACAAGTCTTTCTGCACTCTTGGTTACAACACTCCCGCAGGATATGCATAAGATAATTATCATTTTCATTACAAACCTTTATGAAGCGTTTATGAGTATATTATTCCTCAAGAAAACATTTTTATGATTATGGATTATATTCATAAACTGTTCAATTTATGTTATGTGTTTTACAAGTTTGGAATTATGTATTGGGATTCATAAAATAATCTACTGTATGTAATTGTTTAGAAATGGCACATAGTGGAAGGAATGGAAAATATATCAATGAACATAATTTATATGGGTATTTCCCTCATACTAAAGATAATTATAGTTGAGCTGGTGAAGCAATTGTTGCTGAACAGCTTATCACCATACTAGGAAAACTCAATCAGGTTATGAACAATAACATTACCCGTATAGAGTACCCTGATCCACAATGAATATGATCAATGTTAGACTGATTATTGATGCAAAAACCACCAAAATTCAATGGTAGTAAAAATCCATTAGTATATGACAAATGTATAAATTCTATAGGGAAAATATTTCATGCTTTGGGGAGTAGTGAAAGGGAAAAAATTTCATGGCAGTTTATCGCCTGATGGGATATGCAGATCAATAGTGGCCATTAATCCAAAACAAAAAGAAAGATAAAAAGTATCGAACAATTAATAGAGGGAGTTTAAAAAATATTTTATTAGAAAAAATACTTTCTTCGTGACCATCGAGAGGATATGGAAAGACAATTTCTGAGTCTGAGGAAAAAAGAGGATGATAATGTCACAAAGTATGAGGCTAACATTACAAGGTTATCAAGGGATGCATCATGTTAAATATATAACCCAATGAGTTATATTTATTTATTCTTTGATGGGTTAAAACCATTTCTTCTTCAAGAATTGTCTCACAATCCTTCTAATCGTACGAAGATATTGTCTCATGCGATATCAAGAAAAAAAGGAACTCTCTATGTCTTATTTCTTTGAAGAAAAGAAAGAGAAAAAGTGATCTATTGAACACTCTAGAAATGGAAATAAGGGTAATAAGGGAAAAGTTGAATATCCATCCTGTGGTAAATGTGGGAAGAAACACCATGTTACTTGCCTAAAGGGAACGAGATTCTGTTACAAGTTTGGTGAACAAAGACACCATTATTTTGATTACAAGGGGAAGAAAGAGGATTTAAATGTTGAATTCTAAAGTTTTAGAGAAAAGGGGGATTATAAAAATGAATGTTCTAAGTTCCATGGAAACTTACCTCAGAAAAGGCCAAGGGAGAAAGTCCAAGATTATGTGATCACTACTACTGAGGTTGAAGCTTTGAAAGACAGGGTGGCTTGTAATTTATTGTTTTCCTCATGTTTAGATAATTCTTTATTTGATTCTGGATAATCACATTGTATCATATGATCACAGTTTGCTAAAAAATAAGATATTTTCAATTTTAATTTACACACGAGTTGTCAGTCAAAGAACCTAAGGAAAGTATCATCACCAAAAAGTTTTCTAAATCAGTTCCCATTAGAGCATCTAAATGTTCGTTTTCTACTGTTATCATCGTCATGCCCAGGATTAGATTTGATATAATCCTCAAAATGTATTGTATGCCGGACCATGATACAAAATTTTATTGTAAGAAGAAGAAGGTTACAATTTTTGATGATGATAAAGAGTACCTTATATTTAGAGAAGAAATTTCACTATCAGATTATTATCTAGATCCACACCCAATAGCTCTTCGAAATTTAATTATTGGGGAGGAAGTGAATGATATAATTATGGATGAGTAAAATAATGTTCTAATAGAGGACATACCTATTGTGCAAGAATATGATTATGTGTTTCCAGAGGATTTACCTGGACATCCTCTAGAACAAGAAATTGAGTTTTCCATTGGTTTAATTCCCAGTTTGAGGACCATATCAAAGACCCCTTATAGGATGTCCACTATGGAATTAGTAGAACTAAATAAACAACTAAAGGAATTGAGTAAAAATGTATTTATTGGACCTAGTTTTTCTCTATGGGTAGCCCCTGTCCTTTTTGTTAAAAAAAATAACTGATCTATGAGGTTGTGTATTGACTACAGAAAGATAAATTCTATAACAATAAAGAACAAGTATCCCCTACATCGCATTGATGATTTATTTGACCAAATTCTTGGAGATCAATATTTTTCAATTAGTGGCCTTTGATTGGGATATCATCAGTTGTGTGTGATGAAAGAAGACATTCTGAAAACAACATTTCGAACCAGGTATGGGCATTACGAGTTTATAATAATGCCTTTTGAATTGACTAATGCACCCTCTATCTTCATGGATCCAACGAAAAGAATTCTCAAGGAATATCTTGATTACTTTGCAGAGGTATTTATTGATGATATCTTGGTATACTCCATAATCTACGAAGATCATGAAAATCACTTACGCATTATTCTAAAGAATTTTAGACGAAATTAATTATATGGGAAGTTTAGTAAGTCTGAATTCTGGCTTTAGGTGATTTCTTTTCTTGGCCACATTGTCTCTAAGGATGGAATCTCGGTTGATCCATCAAAGACCAAGGAAATTTAAGAATGGCCAGAATTTATGAGTATAACTAAGGTATACAGTTTTATTGGTTTAGTAGGTTATTATTGATGTTTCATCTACAATTTTTCCCAATTGGATAACCCTTTAACTAAGCTCACGCCTAAAGGGGTTAAATGTTTTTGGATAAAGGTGTGTGAACATTATTTTGAAGAACTAAAGAGAATATCAATCAATCCTCTTATATTAACTCTACCATCGGGTAATGATGGGTTTGTTATTTAAAGTGATGCTTCAATGAAATGTCTTGGTTATTTCCTTATGCAGAATGATAATGTTATTGCCTATGAATCACGACATCTAAAAAATCATGAACAAACCTATCCCACTCATGATCTTGAGTTAGAAGCTATAATATTTTCTATGAAAATATGGAGACACTATCTCTATGGTTAAAAATGTGATATTTATATTTATCATAAGAGTTTGAAGTATATTCCAACAAAAATAACTCAAAATGAGGCAAAGGAGATTGCTTGAACTACTCAAGGATTATAGTTTCACTATACACTACCACCCGGGGATAGAAAATAAGGTGGCAGATGCTTTGAGTATAAAGAATCATGGAGTTTTGAACAAGATGAGAGTTGAAAGGGATCGTATATTAATGGATCTAGTAAAGATGGATATGGTAATAACCATGGAAGGTGAAACATCAATACCTTTTCAAATGGTTCCAAAAACGTCTTTACTTGAAAGGATAATGATTTCTCAGACTGATTAGAGAAGTTTTGAAAAAATATTAAAGATTTATGTGATGGGAGATTGAGTGAATTCATATATGAATATGAAATTTTGAAATTTGGGAAGAGACATTGTGTTCCAAATGTACCTAATCTAAAAAGTAAATTATGGGATGATTCTCATAGCTCCAATTTCTCTATACACCCTAGTATCACTAATTTGTTGTCTAGATTTGAAAGAACATTCTTAGTGGGACAACATGATGAGAGATATTGAAGATTTTTTTCATGATGTATGGATTGTCAACAAGTGAAAGATAAAAGGTAACAGCCTATAAGAGTCATGCAACCACTTCCTATACCTGAGTGGAAATTGGATAATATTACAATGGAATTTTTCATGGGGCTACAAATGAATCCTAGACGGAATAATTCAATATAGGTCACTGTTGATCGTCTTACCAGGTCTGAACATTTTCATTCTATAAGTGAATATTTTCCACTTGAACGTATAGAAAGACTTTATATTAATGAATTTGTAAGACATCATGGTGTACCCCTCTCAATTTTTTATGATCGTGATCCCTATTTTATATCAAGATTATGGAAAAGTCTTCAGAAGTCCCTAGATACTGAACTTTTTTTTAGCATAGACTGACACCCTCAAACTAATCGACAATCAAAATGAACTATTGAAATGTTAGAAGAAATGTTGAGATCTTGCTCACTTGACTTTAAAGGTATGTGGGATCAATCTTTACCTCTGGTATAATTTTATTATAACAATAGCTGCATTCAAGTATTTTGATGGCACCATATGAAGCTTTATAAAGAGAGATATGTCGCACATTCACTTGTCGGGATGATGTTGGTGAAAGAAGACTCATAGGGCAAGAACATATTGAGGAAACAATGAAAAGGTGAAGGTTATCCAAACTCACAACAAATCAGCTGAAAGTAGGCAGAAGAGCTATGACAATAACTGAAGGGAGAATTTTTAATTTCAGGTAGGAGATCATGTTTTCTTGAAGGTATCTCCCTGGAAGGGAATTATACCTTTCGGTAAGAATGTAAAATTGAGTCCCAGTTACATAGTACTTTTTGAAATTATTGAACAAATTGGATTTTTAGCTTATCGTTTGGCAAGGCTTCCAAGTCTCTCCAAAGCTCACGATGTGTTCTACATATCAGTATTGATAAATTACATGCCTGGCCCAACGCTTCTACTCACCAGTGAGGAAATTGAACTACAACCTAATATATCTTATTGTGAAGAGCCTGTCACAATTCTTGATACATGAGTAGACATGGTGAGAAATTAGACGACTTTTCTGGTAAAATTTCTATAGAAAAATCATAAGATGGAAGAGGAAACTTAGGAACCCGAGGAACATTTGATGAAGAAGCACCAGAATCTTTTTATGCAGTAAAATTCTAGAAATTTAGAGGATGAAATTATTTTATGGTGGGTAGAATGTAACACCCTAAATTCTACGATACGTTTCCAATTGAATAATGCAATAACTTGCCGTATACGGAACTTTGAGATTTTTATACACTATGACCAATCAAACTAGCCGTTATGAATAGTATTACCCACTTTTTGAAATTTTATAAATTTTATTTTTCAAAATGGACTTCATTTTAGAATTTTAAATATCTAAATTATCATAGGGTGAATTTTTGATATTTTTCTGAAAACATTCAATTTTTTATGAATAGTGAAAAACACAGCGTTATTGGATAAAACCAATTTTTTTATCTAAATAAATATTTATTCTATTTAAATTTATTATAGGTAAAAATAGATAAATAATATCTATATATGTTCAATTTAATTCATTAGAGTCATTTTATAATAAGTTTAGATATATAAAAATGGTATTGAACTTTTTACCATCTTTTACCCACCTCCTAGATGCATTTGCAAATTGGAATAAAACTTAATTTTACCTATTATGTGAGTTGAAAAAAAACTATGATACATGGTTGATATCAGTAAGTAATATGTGGTTCAATAAGATGAAAATAATTTTTGGTGAATAATAACTTTTTACTTTTACTTACCATAGTTAAAAGTAAATAGGGTAATTAAGGGTAAAAATGATATTATAATTACCCTAACACATGTACTAATTCTATTGGATAATTAAAATTATACCAAAAAAACCTTAGGAATAAAATATGACCCCATTTGGTCCACTCCGATTAGATTACAACATTTATTACTATTTTATTTAAAGAAGAGTTAAAAGAGTTAAATTCAATGATTAATAACTAAACCATTTTTAATATAGGGTAATACATAATATAAATTAGACTATAAATATTAATTAGAAATAAAAAAATATTTATTACACAATGGTATTTTTATTTATAATTTCTAGACATTAAATAATTTAATTTATTTATGACACAATGATGATGTAGTAATTACCTTAATAATAAAAAATTAAAATAATTGATATTATTAATATCTAAATAAATTTAATTTTAGACATTTGATGAATTAAAATAATTATATTTCTTAATATGACATTCTATGGTTGATTAATTAATTTTTTTTCAAAGTAATCATGCTTTTATGATTTTTCACAAAAACCAAACACTAAATAGTGTCAAAATTCAAATAATTGAGTTCTTAAAACAAATACTATATTATTAATTGATATAATATTCCTAAATAACTAAGGATCAGAAAAAGGACTTAGATAAGCTTATATATATTATCAATTAACCACTTGGTGTTTTATTGGATTATTATAGTACGTTTATTAACCATAAAATATAAAAATACAAAGAGACATGGTAAATGACAGACTATTTAACTAAGAGTTAAATCTAAATGATAAGGTAATTGTGGGGACCTAAACCAGTCTGAAACCTATTGGATGAGATTATTCATACCCACCCTCACCTAAGCATATAAATAAATCATTTTTGTTCCATTAGAAAGCGAAATTATTTTATTATAAAACAATATTTCAAGTTTTTCCTAAACTGACCATCATCTCTCTTTTAAAAGGGTACTTCTCCTTCTCTTAATTTCACACCTCCAAAGCCATTTGTCTCAGACAATCCTGACCCAAATAACCTCCCAAATTTTCTCCCTTCATCCTAGAGTCCTTACTTTGGTCAGAAAGCCAACTTATAGAGCCCTTTTGATCAAATCAAAGGAAGAACCCAAAGAAGAGGTAAATAATTCATCACCTCTTTTAAGTTATTTTCTTCTTACACTTACACTTTCATTGTTGTTTCCGTTGTAAAATAATAACTCAAGTATATTATATATTGTGATGTTATTATTAATATGTTACATCCATATTATTTATTTTATCCTTCCTATAAATGACAAAGTCACCATACGTGCGTACGTACGGCTTACCGTCTCCACGCTGTGGTGTAGTTTGTTATTCAAACACTTCATTATTTTGGATGGGTATAATAATGTATATAAATGATGTAAATAATAAATATAACATATTAATTATTCTTTATGTATGATATAACATCCAATTACATATTATTTCACTATCAATATAATATTAGTGTTCCTCGTGCGTATGTACGGATTACTGTCTCCACGAACACAATGAAGATCATTCCCCATCTAAATAATTCAAGAATATTTTTCATTTTGTGATTAAAAATAAATTTTATGAACACAATATCATTATTTATATAAATCAAATACATCATACCCATATCAAAAATGGGTTACTTAGCCCGGAATATAATAGATAATAATTCAGTTAACACCAGAAACGATGATACTACTAAAATATTATTAAAAAAACAACCTTAGAGGATCATATTAGATATAATATTTATGTATATGGTTCTTTTATAAATTAATAGCAACGTTTTAACTATTATACAGGATTTTAACATAACATAGACTACGTAAAATTGTAAGGTAAGGGTTAATTTCACAATCTCTTTATTATCTGAGTGTGTTTTTATGTAAGTATCTACTGGGTCATCTTTATCATCCACACAAGTGTTTCTTATAAATATATTTCAAAAAAGTCTTTACTATTTCCTACACTATACGTTTAAGTTATTTATAAACTTTTTTTACATTTTATAAAAATTTTATAATAGAAACATTCTGTCATTTTCCAAACAAGGTCGTTTACGACCTTTTCGACAAAATTATGGAAAGAATGCTTCTTTGACATATACGATGGGTGTGGATATTTTACGCCACTATAACACCTTCAAAGGATCCCTTAAAATATTATAAGAATATTTTAAAAATAAATGTTTTCCTCTATAATTACATTACTTCTAAATGATTTCATAATACAAAGCGATATTTCTTTCAAAAAGTTTTGATTTCATCTATGTCAACATCCTTTAATGGATTTTAAACTTCTTTGATGTTGATTTATTATGATACAAATCATCCATATTGTATTGAATGTTTTGTGATATTTTTTACTATGGATGTCTTTTTTTTACACAATTCATGTTTTATAGATAAAGTATTTAAATTTCATAGTCTAGTTTTCAAAAGAATGTTTATGTTATGTTTAGACCTTTTCATATGAGGAATGCATTGGACTTCGTAAGTGATGGGTGGAGCCTTATTTAGCTCTTCAAACCATCGGTAGGTCTCATGAGACAAACTGGTGTCTTGGAACAAGGCCCTGACACAATTTTATTTATATTCTCAGCACAACGCCTTTACTATGTGGTTATAATGTCTGGATTTATACAATCCATCATTATGAAAGTAGCTATTGATATTGCATGTGATTATTCCACTAGTAGAATATCATTGTGAATAAGAAAATGAAATTATTTTATTTTATTATTTCCATATTAGGATTATGTTTATGTTTAAAAGTCTTTTGTTTTAGTCTTATACATTGCATTAAATGTTTATGTTTATTTATTAATGATTCAACTATATTATTATCCTTACTGAGCATCTAAATTCACCCCTTTCTAGGTTTTATTTTTCACAAGATGTGAAGAAGTATTTTATGGTTGACCTGCATGGATAGGATAAGGATATAAGTGTGTTAAAAAAGGGAAAAAATGTTGTTGATGTTTGTTATTGTATTATCTAATGTAAAACTTAAGAAGGTATCTAGTACTTCCAAGGCTACTAAACTGATTGGTCTTTTGAGGTTTGATCCCTTGTGATCATGACAATTTTATGTAATAATACACCAAATCTGGGTAACTAATTTCGGAGAATTACAATATGAATATGAAGATGGTTTTTTATAACATAAATTATTAATATAGTTCAGTTTTTTTAAAATATTGGATGAAATTCTATTTGAGCAAGAGCTTATAGTAAGGGTTTGAATTCATGTATTGTCCATTTTTTTGTAAACTCTCTTTGAAGAAAAAAAATTCATGTTTATGAATGTGTTTATAATTTTATTACTATAATTTTTTGTAAATTATGGTATCCTTTAATATGGTAAAAAATTATTTTCCATATATTACATTATTCAAATGTGCTCTTTCCCTCCCATCAAGTGTCTTATTATTTATTCCTTATCAGTGTACATTTTGTCCTTGGATTTATTTTAATTGTTCATTTCCATTTTCTTATGTTTATGTGGTGTGATGGAAATAAAAAATATATAATAAAATTTATACATCCCTGAACTTGTAAACCATTATCACCAGTTATTAAAAAATATCATTTTTTTTCCAATGTATTTTCTTTTGGAACACTCATGTATGGTTATTTTGTGTTAATTGTGTTATTCTAGATACCCATAAATCAATTGACTAGTAATTTTTTCCTGAACTTTGTATAATTAAATCCATAAAATTTAAATATATTATAGGTCATTATCAGGCTTTAAGGGTATTTTCCATGGTAGTTACAAAATTTCATTGTATATCCATTTAATTTCTATGGGCCTGTGATGTTTTTATTACTGATGGACTTTTGTATTTATTTATAGATCATTGATGAATTAGATAATGAATAATATCTCATTAGATTAAATTTAGGGGACTTGTGTATACACACAATCCATTATGAGAACATGTCTATGATATTATGTTTTCTTATCAGTGAGACTTGACATATGTTTATAATGACCTTCTCTATTTAGTAGACACATTCCTATGATATACTCTCTTAAGATATTGTTTTATTTATTTTATGTTTTAAATTGATTAAATATAACCCCCTTATTTATGATATCATGTTTTTTCCCTTGAATCATATGATATAATTTATTTTTTAATTATTACATTTATCTCATGATCATTTTATTTACCATCTTTGTCTCATTTTTGTTGTTTTTATCTTACTGATCATTTGAGCTCACACTTTTTTTGGTTCCCATTTCCCCAGGAATTTCGTAGAAGTGATGTGCGTAGAATAATTTTATGTATAGTTAATTTTTAGGAAAGAAATGTGTTTTGTGAAATATTTTTTGTTGTGTATATTCTCATTTCCCAAAGACACCAAATATTTAATCTTGGAATTGGTTTTAATTTGTGAAATTTATTATATGTTTTTATTTTTACCAATAGATTTTTTATTGTGGGTATATGAAATGTTAGTTCGTATCGAAGTAGTGTTTCGTTATTCTTAGGAATTATGATTCTGTAAATTTTCCTATAGATTCCTAGATATATAAACATTAACCAAAGAATACTCGTTTATCTATAATGAGTATGACACTATAGTATTAACAATTCACATGTATTTATGATGAATCATTATCATAGGCATTGTTTATGTTTCTATTGTTCTTCAGTAACGTGGTTTATGAATATGGTCATGATAATTAATAATTGTTTCATTATGAGTAAAATTGTGAGGATATAATTTATTAAATGGGATAGAATGTAACAATAAATATTTATAATGATTTTTTATATATTTTATTTCTTAAAAAATATTTTAAATTGTTAAATTCATTTATTACTTTTATTTTATGAAAATTCTAAAAATTTATACACATATTTTGCACCTAGGTAATTTCCTTTATTCAATATATTTTTCTAATAAAAATTTTAATTTAATTTTATAAATAATAAATATACATTAAAATTGATTTTAAAAATATCAACAATTAAACTAAAAATTTATTTTATAGTAATATAATATTTTATGTGGAATTTATATATTATTTAATTATTAATTTAATTTTTATATATATTATTTTTTATTTTGATAGTTTAGACATTCCATTTTAATATAACACAAAAAAAGATTCAAATTGAAATAATGTTATCAATTATTAACTTGGTTTACATGAAAAATAAATTTGAATGTTATATAATTTCTTATTATTACATTATAGATATTATATCTTGATAATGTAGTCAATATAAAATAAATATTTTTGTTGACATAGAATTAAAACTATAATATAATTTATTCATTTAAAAAATATTTTATTTTTCTAAAATATATGATAAATATTTTTTATTTAGAAGAAGAATTTTATAAAGATTATGCCACTTTTTAAATTCACAGGTATTTAATCATAAAAAAATTTCAAAATAAATACACATTTATATGTAATCAGACATATAAGTAGATAGATTTTATTATAAATAAGTTATTCTTTTATGATTTTAACTAAATTTTTAAATATATAATATTTTGTTTTTAATAGTGAAAAAAGGAATAAATTTTGGAAATCAGCATATTACAGTTACGTTAAAGTGAAATTTTGGACACTTTCTAAAGAACGTTGTTTTTTATGAATAATAATATTGTAGTTTTTTTGTTTTTTTTAAAATTTATGACTTATTAATAATGAAATATTGATTTAATAATATGTATTTTTAAATTTAAAAATTTAAAAATTTTAAATATTCATATAATTAATTTATTATTGTTAAATTAATTCCTAAAATATAAACAAATCCAAATTTGAAAAAGAAAATTTTTCCATCTAAATATAATTATTAATTAATAAATGATGCATTTTATTATAAAATAAATATATAAAATTGGAATTTAGTTTACATTTTTTATATGTTAATAAAAACATTTTTTATTTCATATTAAATGAGAAAAAACCAGAGGTGGACAGTTTAAAATTTATTTTCCCAAACCAATAATTTCAATTTCTATATTATAAAAATAATGAACTATTCACACTAATTTTATAAAAATACCAAATGATTCACATATTCCTCTATTATATAAACACATTAAAAATTAATTCCCCCTTATTTTCCACCTCTAGAGTCTTCCCATTGAGTATCTATGGTTTTACTGAGTTCCTATCAATCTTTTATAAGCTACTCTACTCGGAATGGTTTCCAAAAACACTTCTATACCTTTGTTTTTGTAATCCACCCATTTTATTTTCTAACTAATGATTAATGTTATTATTCATCATTTTAAATTATTACATTTTAAATGTTATATCATCGTTAACAATAATTGTACAATAATCAAATGCCATTGTAATACTAAAAATCTCCCATACTTGTAAAAAAATCTGAAAATTTTAATAAAGTGTGTCTCATTTCATAGTAATGAATTCCTTTACTTGATATAAAAAGGTGGATGTAGGATATGGAATATATGAACCTAGTGTAAAAATAGTTCAAATGTTTGTTTTGTTGATTAATCAATCGCTACTCAGTGAGAATAAGTGGGATTAAGCACACGCCTATTTTAATTCTCCTATGAATTATTCTTTGGATAATTCATAAAATCTATATATATAAACCACAATTAAGGAGTGGAATAGATTACTATAGAAAAAGTCTTTAATTCTAAAGGGGACATTTGAATCAGTTCTTTGGTCTACTAACATTATCGACTATTAATATCAAATAATATGTCCTATTGATATTATTCAATAACCCATTACCATGTAAAATTAATGATTTATTAATTATCAATTTCCATATCATCCATGAGATTCTATTTCAATAAACCCAATTAAAAATCAATTTAATATCATATAATTATTTCATTTTAATGTAATTATCATAATTTTAATCACTTACTAATGATATATTATTAAATACTTCACAATAAACCAATTAAAAAAAGTTAGTACATAAAAAGGGGGTTTTCAAAAAAAAATTCTTTTTACTGTTACATCTCAATTTTTTAAAAAGATGAAATTTTTTGCTAGAATACCTGAAAAGCCACACCGAGCATAAACGAATAACTAAATATTATCATTTAGTACAGAAGTTAACTCTTTGACTTTTTATTAGTGATAATGAATAGAAATAAAAATATAATGTTTACACTTGTCTGTTAACTATTTTTTAATTTCATATAATGAATTTTATAGGCATAAAATAAGAAATAAATCTAGTTTTAAGCATAAAATACTCTAATATTTTTAAAAGGTAGTTTTACCAGCTTTTGATAGAGATCCATTTTTTAAATCTAATCTTTAAAATTTTATATGTTCTATTTATCAAATTAAACTTCTTATTTAGAATCAGGAAATCAAAATTTACTTTGGGTAAATTATTTAATTCTTATGATAAAAGTCATTTTTTAATGAATAGTGAAAATACAGTTTTTTAATTCAAATCTACATTTTCATATAATTAATTTATATAGTTATTTTATCTTTATAATTGGTTATAATGTGTAACTTGATTATGTTTTTATCATTTAATACAATTTTGGTATTTTGAGATAATTTTAAACTGATATTTGATATAAAAATGTGCCAATCTTTTTATGGTTTTTAATTTTTAAAAACTGGTTTTCTCGTTTTGACAATGGGAATTAGTTTTAAATTAATTACAGTTACTTTTGTGTTTTGAATTTGAAAAAATAGATTCCATATTTGTAATAAGATTTTCCAAATTATTTAAATATTTCCATTCTATATTTATACATGATGAATATTAACTTCAATAAATATTTTTATTATCATAGTTAAAGGATAAATCAGGTAAATAAGTGGAAACATAGTACTATAATAATATAAAACAACCATAAACCGTGTAAAAATCCTATTTTATGAGATATTGCTGACCGATAAGATGCTTAGAATAAAATTTTTTCATTTGTATGCCTCTTGAGTATGGTTATGGCACTTATAACATTTAATTGAAAGTAAAGGAAAATTAGTTATAAACATATATATCTTTAAAAAAACAATATTAATATGGTTTTATATTCGTGATATTTTTTATTATAAATATAAATTTGAAATATAAAAATATTTCCTAAATCATAGTATTTTATATATAATTTACAGACATTACATAGTTAAATTTATGTATGACACAATGATGATGCAATGTTTTCCTTATTAATTAATGAATCAAATATATGATATTATAGATATTAAAATAAATATTATATGACATAATTTATGTCATACACAATTTTTATAGCAATTTATGACATTTTATAATTCTATTAATGTATTTCTTTCGAAGTTATATCTCTATTTGAATTTTTTTTAAATTCAATAATACGAATAGTGTAAAAATTGACATAATTATTGTTTTATAAAAATAGTAATTTATTAAATTATTTAAAAAGACTAAATAAATTTTAAAATCACAAAGTGACTATTATAAGGTATAAAAGTTCATTAAATATCCAATTATGGGATTTTACCCCTTATAAGTAAAATTAATAGCCTATTAATATATAAAATTTTATTTCCACAATTAAAATTAAAAGAGAATAATTAAGGGTAAACTGAAAAGATGTGGATTAAAATAATCTCAATAAATGGTTAGAAATTATTGAATGACTTTATTTCTAATTATACTAATATTATATTCAACATACCTCATGTTTTTTTAATTTTTAATTGTAAAATTAATATATATTAATTTAAACATTTATGAGTTTCCATTGGTTCCCTTTCCATCTCCTATAAAAAGGTACCCCTCTTCTTTAATGATCAAACTTAAATAACCCCTTTTTCAGGATATCCCTACCGAAACCTTTTACTATAATATATACCAATGTTATTAATTCACAATTTCAGGTAGAACACCTTCTTTGAGTTGTTAATGTGTTCTTCACGGGTGATCAACCAAAGAAGAGGTATCATTTTGTTTAACTATTTCAATTGTAATTACTTTTCCACTTCTGTTAAAAACTCCTAATACCATAATTATATCATAAAAATAGTACTCTAAATATATTAAGATGTTATTATGTTAATATAATTACCTAAATACATCACCGGTTCCATAAAATTTGAAAATAATTCATCGTTATTGCGTTTGTGTGAACTATCAACTCTAGGAACCGATTTTGATTGTTTTCCATAAACATATATTAGGATTGGTTATAATGGAAGAATTTATATTTATATGTGATATTAATGATATATTTATCATTTTAAAATAATAATATTATCAATTATTTTCATACCTTACTTCCACATAAAAACAATAACATCATTCCTGCGTACGTGTAAACTATCACCTCCACAAAGTGATGTGAATCCTTTTTATTTTCCACAAAACTAGTCTGATATATATATATATATAGATTTAAAATATTATTATGATTATAATACTATTATGATAATTCATTAAAGATTAAATAATAATTATCCTACTTCCCCAATGAACAATGAAAAATGAAAACTTTACTCATGCGTACGTACGACCTACTGTCTCCATGAATATAAAAATGATTATTTTTCATATCAATAATTAATGGTTTGAATTAAAAAGAATTATTAATTTATAAATTATATGATTATTTACGTAATACTATTCTGGAGATGATGTAATTTGACCACATGGACTAGTGACTTCAAAACCATGTTCATTTTCGACTGAAGTACCGAATACCGACAAAACGTCTGATATGAAATTAAATAATTATGTAATTTTTTAACATGATAATATATTATTTAAAAGGACTAATAAAAATGAAAAAGTATCCCAAGAATATAAAAATTAACCAATTTTAATTATTTGATAACATAATAATTGTATGTGATGATTCAGACTCAAGGAGAGGGAAATCTTAACTCAACCACAAGTCACTGAGTTAAATATCAATTTCATTGGTTTTATTTTTCCAAGAATATGTGTGAATTAAGTCTTATTATTTTAAATTTAATATCCACTTATATTGGGTTTAATTATATTTTTCACACATTATTTTTTTTTATACTTGATCTAATGATATTATCTATGTTAGGGACTTCGTCACAACCACTTTTCTTTGAGGAATAATTTGATATTATGCAACACCATCTTTTATACGATCTATAACAAACCAATTTGAATTTTAATTTCAATCAATGTTTTTCAAAAGGAATATATTTCTATGAAGCATTTAATTAAATTAAAGAAATATTTTTTTATCGCATGCAGAAAAAATTACATTTTTGGTCAATGCAATGATTATTTGATTTTTTGACTCCTCTACAAGACGTAATGTTTATAAAAGAAAAATAAATACAATATACCATTTTCCTGTATTTTTTTTTAAAAAAAAAATTCTTTTGATAATGGATGTATTATAACATCATCCTTATATGTTATCTGATGATTACAATTTGGAAATATTATTCTTTCTTTAGGCACTTTTTTATGGGTTATGATTATTTTATGGTTCTTGGGCATTGTTTATGTATACAGGTGGTTCCATGATTAACTGAGTGCGACTGAGCCAATGATAGATATCCAATTCATTGGGTAATGAGACAAAGTTAAATAATAATGTTTATCCTATGAATGTTATAGAATATACTATGATGGCTATTCCAAACGTAACCATAAAGGCTACACTCTATAAAGCTGTAAAATCTACAATATAAGTAAGATATGGATACAATATGTTTCCAAAATGATTTATGTTTTATATATTGTTTTTCATTATTCGTATGTTTTCATTGGTTTATAAATAACCATGGAATAATGTTTTATTTCCTTATTTTATATCCCATGATGAGATTTTTGTGCTCATACCATGTTTTAAACTGTTTTCACATGGTATAATGATGGGTAAGGGAAAGAAAGAATTCAACATGATTTTTATCAAGAAAAATAAATCCTGTTTACGTTTAAATATTTTATATTGTGTATGAAATGGATAATGTTGTAGTTTTATTCACTTTGTATAAAATCGAGTTGTTTTGTAATTTTTATGGCCTAATTATCTAAGAATATAAATCGGAAAATATCCTAAATGTCAATTCATGATTAAAACTCAGGATTATGTAATTTTTAAGGTTGTGGCCTTATAGTTTGTATCAGATTTTGGTTTAGAAAACTTTATGGATTCAGAGTTTTTGGTTAAACATATGGTAACATTATATGTTTATTATTTTGGATAAATCCTCATCCTATAACATTTTCATATCAAGGAAAGTCGATTACAAATGCAAAGAGGAGGATCGCTAAGAACATTCTTATCTCTCATTAATGACTTTCTTGCAATAATTATTGCAAATTCATGTATGAATGATTCTGAAACTATTTATAACTAAAATATGAATTGAAAGAATTTTTTTGAGATATCAAACACCTCCACTATTCCTTGATACCATCATAGATCATGTGTCATTTTTAATCAAATATTATTTTCTCAATATTCATATATTTTAAAAAAAGGTAAATATTATCAAGGAATTTTTAGATATTTTGTTTTATCATGAGATTATGAAGAATATTATAATTTTAAATAAGATTCTGAAAAAGGATACCCCTGTACAACCTATTAATATATTGATTTAAAATAAAATCTTTCAGCACATACTTATTGAGTTTAATATGGGTTGGGATAAAAATTAAAGCTACAAGAAAACCATTAGGCTTAGAAAATGGTATGTTTACTTTTAAAGAAATTATCTCATTTTTGTAATGTTATATGAACAATATAGTTTTTGAAAAAGTACAACCCAAATGATGGGTGATAACTCATCATGTCCTGAAATGCTGTGGGAATCGACCTCACAACTGAAGTTCAACAAAGATTAATCACCTACAACTAGCCTATGTGAAGTCCCTAGTTATTTTGACTTTGAATTTTTAGTTAAAATATCTTTTTAAATAAGAATAATTTTATTTTGGGAAATTAAATTTTATCAAATGGATATCCTTGGGAATAAAAAATGATTTGGGGATTGAGTGATACATGTTATTTTGGAATATGTTTACTATTTTAGGAACACTATATACCTATAGAAAATAGAACACTATGAGATTTTATTTTAGGAATAATCATTGAGTATTATTTTGGAAGAATATATTTTTTATTATGGTGTTATGGTGATTCAAGTTGTTCATGGAAATGTCTAACCTAACTTGGATAATACGTGATTAGGGTAATTACTTTTTGTTATGAGACTTCACGAGTACTTAATGTTATTTGGAGATAAATGTTAAAACTTATCATGGAAGAATATGTGATAAAATCATTCTGAATTTTTTATTTTAATATTATATTGGATTATTTTGATGAATTTAAGGAAATTTGTTTGTTTAATTGTCTATGTAGAACATAGTTATTGCTCTTTAATATTATAAATTTTAAAGTAGTCTTTCTCCTTATAAAGGATTAGACTTTTTGTGGGAATTGTCTCATCTTGTACAAACCATTTTGGTTTTGGATTATATCTAATGAATGGTTAAATATATAGATGATATTTTATGGTTTATGTGACTCTTTAGAAGTTGAATATATTTCTTATGGTGTGACTAAGTCATCATAAAAACTCATCATTCAGAGAAAAATATAGGTTTACGGTGGAAATTGATTAAGGTACGAAACTCTACTTGTCAAATAAATATATTTCCTACTGTTATTATTCTAAGTACTAAATTATTTCCTCAAATTTATGAAAATGATCCTAAAACGAAAACATTTTAGTTTTAATTTTCCTACAATGAAATCAAGGACAATTTAACCCATGAGAAGTTTTTGGTTCTCGAATTCTTAATATTTTCATGATAATTTTTTCTATCAGTCTCTATCAGAACGAGACACTTAGTTTTTATCTTATATGCTTGTTTTCCTACATGTAATCCTAGTACGTGTTATCTCATGTGGCAATTGAACTTCTTTTTCTTTCTTTTAAGTAGTAGTTTTATGAACCGTTTTTGTGATATGGGATTGCAAGAATGGTTTTTTGAAAATTAATACCATAGTTACCAACCCTAAATTCAAATTGGAGGATGAAATTTATTAAAAGGATATAATTTATCATCTTTAGATTTTAAAATTGAAAAACAATGTGTGATTGCACACATGATACACTACACTGATCTTAAATGAACAAATAAATATTATTATTTAATCTGGTTGTTAACTCTATGTTTTTGTATGGGAAGGAATGTAAATAAATGAAAATTTAATGTTTAAACATGGTCTTTATATGTTTTTACTTTAATCTAATAAAGTTTAGACGCTAAAATAAGAAATAAATCCAGTTTTATGCATAAAATACTCTAATATTTTTAAAATGTATTTTTACAGCCTTTTGACGGTGAACCCTATTTAAATATTGTCTTTACCACTTTTATATGTCCTATTTTTCAAAATAATCATCTTTTTTAGAATCGGGACATTAAAAATTACTTTGATTTATTTTGGTATTTTTATTCTAAATTTCATTTTTTTATGAATAGTGAAAAATACTGCATTTTAATTCAAAACTACCCTTTTATATAATTTATTTATATAGTTAGGTTATCCTAATAAATGGTTTTAAAGTTTAAATGTATTATGTTTTTATCATTTAACCAAATTTTGGTAATTGGATGGAAATTCACATTGAAATTTGATATAAACACTATTCAATCTTTTGATGGTTTTTAATATTAAAAAACCAGTTTTATCGTTTTGACAGCAGGAATTAATTTAAAATTAATTATTTTAAAATATAGGTTTTGAATTTGTAAAATTGGATTCCATATTTCTAATTTTAATTAAAAAATTATATAAATTGGTCCCTTTTATTTTTGGACATAATGAACAATAATTTCAGTAATTATTTTTATTTACAATGGTTGAAGGGTAAATCTGTTTAATATGGGTAATATATTATTATAATAATATAGAACTATCATAAAACTTGTCTCAATACTATTTTTTGAGATATTTCTGACCAAGATCACGCCTGTGATGGCAATTTGGCCTTTTATATCGACTCAAGTTTGATATAACACTTATAACATTTAATTTAATGTGACAGAAAATATGTTATAAACATATATCTTCTTACAAAAACAATCTTAACATGGGTTTATATAAGTGATATAATAGACTATAAAAAGTCATTAATAATTTATAAATATGTTATACTTCATTTTATTTTATTTATAATTTTTATACATTAAATAATTAAATTTAATTATGACACAATGATGATGGAGTGTTTGAATTATTAATGAAACAATCAAATAATTGATATTATAAAGATTAAAATAAATAATTTATAGAATAATTTATGTCATAGTTTTATTTTATAGAATAATATGACATTTTATAATACTATTAAATTATTTGTTCGATGTTATCTTTCATTTTGGATTTTATTTAAATTCAATAAAATAAAAAGTATAAAAAATGATATAATTGATGTTTTTAAAAATAGTAATTTATTAAATTATTTAAAAATCATAAAAATATTTTCAAATCATATAGTTACTATGATATGTTTTAAAAGTTAATTAAGTTTCTAATTATTAGAAATTTACACCATATAAGAAAAATTAATACACTTTTAATAATTATAATATGATTACCACAATTAAAATTAAAAGAGAATACTTAAGGGTACAATAAAAAGATAACGTTTAAAATAAAATCAATACCTGTCTATAAATTATTGGATGATAGTTTTTAGAAATATTCCCATATTATATTATATAAATCTCATGTTGGATCCTTTTGAATTAAAAAAACTAATTCAAAAAATTTTAATAATTTTAGAGTTTCTAAGGGTACCCCTTCCCTCTCCTATAAAAAGGTACCCTCTCTTATATAATAATCACACTTCAAAAACCATTTGGATCAATAAATACATTACAAAAAATCTTCCAATAATACATACCCATGTTTTCATGGGCTTAATTTTGGTAGAACACCCATCTATGAGGTGTAGATGTGTTCTTAAATGGTGATCAAGAAAATAAAAGGTATCTTTTTTAAGTATTTATATTTTATTTCTTCTTATACTTCCTTAAAAACTACTCCAACCTTGATTAGATAATAACTTCAGTATCCTATATATACTAATATGTTATTATGTTAATATTATCTCTTAAATCCCTCTCCACTTCCATCAAATCTAAAAATAATTAATCATTTCTTCTTGCGTGTGAACTATCACCTCCACAAAACGATTTTGTTCATTTTTCAATTAACATCATCTAATATTTGATATAATGATGGAATTAATATTAATATTTGATATTAATGACATATTTATAATTTTAAAATAATAATATTTCAATTATTTTTTTACCTTCCAGGCACATGAAAACAATAATGTCGTTCATGTGTATGTATGAACTATCACCTCAACAGATCGATGTAAATTGTCTTATTCACCACTTAACATGTATGATATATATAAGTATATTTAAAAAATTATTATAATGTTAATTATATTATTTTAATTATCTAATAGTAAAATAATAATTTCTTTATTTACATAACAAACAATGAAAAATGGAAACCTTACTCATACGTACGTACAACCTACCGTCTCTATGAATATAACATTGTTCCATTTTCATAACCATAATTATTATTTTTATTTAAAAAGTACTACTAATATATAAAAGTGATTATTATGTCATTAATACTATTCTAGATATAATGGAATTTTGACCACATGGACTAGTGACATCAAAACCATGTTCATTTTCTACTCAAGAACCGAATATTGATAAAAGGTCAAGTATGAACTTAAATAATTTTGTAATTTTTATAACATAGTAATAAGTGATTTAAAAGTAATAATAAACTTGAAAAATGATATCAAGAATGTATAAATTTAACTAAGTTTATTGTTTAGGTATATAACAATTGTACATGACAAGTCATACATAAGGTAAGGGAATCATAACTCAATATCCATTCATTGAGATAAAGATCCATGTCATTCATTTTGTTTTTTCAAGAATATGTGTGAATGACCTCTGATTGTTATAAATTTAATATCTACTTATATTGGGTGATTTTTAATTTTTCACACATAATTATTCTATTTATATATCCTTGATCTAATGATTTGATCTTTTTTGGGAATTTGTCACAATATCCTCTCATTGAAGAATAATTTGACATTATACACTACTGTATTTTATACGGTGTATAATAAAGCCATTTTAATTTTATTTGCCTTCAAATGATTTCAAAATAAAAGTTTTTCATTGAACTATTTTACTATATTACTAATGGAATTCATTTTTTACGTACATGGTGAAAATAACTTTTTCCGCCACTACAAACATTATTTGATATTTGACTTCTTCTATACAGAAAAAATGTTTTTAAAAGACAAATAAATACCATAAACACTTTTAATATATTTTGGTAATGAAAATGGTTTTGATAATGGATTTATTATATCAATGTCTTGAAATTGTATCTTTTGATTTCAATGTATAAATTTAATTTTTCCATTAGGTACTATTTTATGAGTTTTGATTATGTTATGGTTTTTTGGAATTGGTAATGTATAAAGGTGGTTGTGTGATAAATCAATGGAGGGTGATACTGTGATATCTCTTCAATTCATTGTGTAAATATAGGATTAAAATTATAAATGTTCTCCTATCAAATTTGGGGAATATACTTTGATGGGTACTTCAAACATGACCGTGAAGGTTACTCCCAAAAGAGGTATGAAATATATAATGTAAATATGATATGGATTCCACATGTTACCTTTATGATTTATGTTTTTATAAAATTTTCATGATTCTTGTGATTTCATGGGTTTATAAATATTCATGGAATACTTTTTTCTTTCCATATTTTATATCCCTTACTGATATTTTTGTGCTCATCCAGCATTTTGAAAATGTTTTCAATGGGTATAAGGCTAGGTAAGGGAGAGGAAGAAGTGAAAATGATTTTTATCAAGAAAAAAAATATTGTTTACATTAAAATGCTTTAGTTTGAAGAAGAAATTTATACTATTTTATTTGTATCCACTTTGTATAAAATTGTGTTGATTTGTAACAGCTATATCCCAATTCTCTAAAACTTTAAATAGAAAAAGATCCTCAATGTGAATTTTTGATTAAAAATCTAGATTATGTAATGTTTAAGGCTAGGGACTTATAGTTGGTATCAGATGATGGTTTAGATAACTTTAGGGATTATATGTTTTGGTTAAACAAATGGTAACAATATATGTCTATTATTTCTGTTAAATCCTTGTCTTATAACTTTTGTATATCATGGAAAATCAGTAACCAATGGATGTTGGAGGATTTAAAACAACATTCAAATCTATTCCTGATGACTTGGTAGCAATAATTATTATAATGACATGTCTTGATGATTCTGAAAATTTTTCTAACATACAACTCACTTGCAAGAAGTTGATTGATGTATCAAAAACCTCCACTATACCTCGATAGAATCATGGATCATGGGTTATTTTAATCAAATATTATTTTCTCAATATTATCATATTTTCAAAAAAGTTAAGCATTATCAAGGATTTTTCAGATATTTTTCTTTTATCAAGAGATTATATAGAATATTATGTTTTTAAAAATTCATATAAATAAGGATACCCTTGCACGATAAATATATATTTTCTTTTAAAATATACTCTTTCAGTACATACATATGGTATTTAAAAATAACCATTAATTGAATGTTTCAACTCAAAGTGGGTATTACTTTTTTAGAAAAAGAAATTCTTATCTGATGTTTTGAAATTATATTGCATACATGATTATTTCCCTAAATATTATTTGTTAACAACCATATGACCAAAGTTTTACAAGTCATATTTGGATAAATGAATTAAGTGATTTTAAAGAATATCTAAATCTTTTTTCAATACATAGACCTTCTATCTATGTGAAAAAAATGAAAATGAAACTCGATGGACACCCTAATCAAGGGAAATTTTTCTTTCTTTTTGGAAAAGTTTTATTATATCATTAAAGGTGAAAAAATAATATGTCAATATATAAAATATTTCATGAATTGAGATGTTGAGGATATTATGATTTGGGATGAAAATGAGAGGTATAAGTCAACCTGTAGGGTTAAAACATGTTATGTTAACTTTTAAATAAATTATCTCATTTTTGTAATGTTATAATAATTATTTGGTATGAGAAAAAGGACAACCCATAGGATGGGTAAAAATCCATCGTGTTTGGAAAGGTTGCGGGAAACGAACCCACATCTGATGGGAGACAAAGGTTTATCCCCTACCACTAGCCTACATAAAGTCCCAAGATAGCATGACATTATCTTTTTTTAGTTAAACAAGTTGATGAAATAAGAATAAGTTGAATTTGGGAACTTATTTTCAATCAAACGATTATCCTTGGGAATAGAAAATGATTTGGGGACTAAGTGATATGTGTTACTTTGAATTATTCTCACTATTTTGGGAACCCTATATGCCGAAAGAAAAATAAAATACTATGAGATTTTTTTGAGAAGTAATGGTTGAATTTTATTTGGGAAGAATCTCTATTTTTATTATGTAGTATCGATGAATCAGGTTATTTATGGAAATGATTACCCTGTCTTTGAAAATATTTGATTATGGTAATTAATTTTTGGTATGAGACTCTAAGATTACTTGATGTTATTTCGAGATAAATGTTAAAACTTATCATTGAATACATTGGGATCAAAACCTTCTGAATTTTGGGTTTCAACAAATGTTTGGATTATTTTGATTAATTTTAAGGTCATTTATTTGTGGAATGGTCTATGTAGAACTTTGGTATTACTGTCCAATTTTGGAGATTTATGAGTAGACATTCTCTTTATAAAATATTATTCTTTTTGTGAGAATTTTCTGATCTTGTACTAACCATTTTTTTGGATAATTTATAATAATTGGGGAAATAGATAGATAATATTTTATGGTTTATATGATTCTATAAAACTGGATTATAGTTCTTCAGGTGTGATAAAGTCATCTTAAATACTCGTCATTTAGAAAAAAAGATGAGTTTCTGGAGGAAATTGATTATGGGATTAGACTCTACATTTAATGTATGTAAATTTCTTTATATTATTATTCAATTTAGTTAAATAATTATTCAACATTATGAAAAGGATCATAAAAAAACATTTTCAGTTTACTTTTTCTACCACGAAATCAATGACCATTTAACCCATCACAAGTTTGTGGTTTTAAAATTGATAACTTTTTACTGATCATGTTTTCTACCAGTCTCTATCAGAATATTACACATAGTGTTTCTTCCATATCCATGTTTTATTACATGGAATCCTAGTATGTTTTATCTCTTGTGACCTTTATAATTTTCTTTCTTTCTTTTAAAGTGGTAGTTTTATTAACCATTTTTATGATATGGGATTTCAATAAATGTATTTTAAAAATTAAAACCCCCGTTACCGACCCCAAATTAAAAATTATAGGACATAATTTATTAAAGGGGAGTGGATGTAACATCCAAAGTTTTTAAAAATGAAACACAATATTCGATGGCGTACATGATATTCCACAGAGAGCTGAAACAATAAACTAAATAATTTTTATTTAATATGGTATTAAACTCTAAGACATTGTAATTGAATAAATGAAAAAACCAAAAATACTTTATTTGAACATTATTTTCCAAATTTTTACTTTATTCTAATAAATTTTAGGGGCTTAAAATTAAAAATAAATCCATTTTTAAGTATAAAATAATATAATATTTTTAAAAGGTTGTTTTACACATTTTGATAGTGAACCCTTCTTAAATATAGATATTTTCACTTTTATATGTTCTATTTATAAAAGTAAATTTATTCTTTAGAATCATGAAAAAATTTTCTTTGGTTGAATTTTTGTATTTTAATGATAAACATTTTAATGAATAATGAAAAATACCGCATGTTAATTCAAAACGTCCTTTTCATCTAATTTATTCATATAGTTAGGCTATCCTTTTTATTGTTTTTAAAGTTTAATTGGATTATGTTTTTATCATTTAATCAAATTTTTGTCATTTTAGAAAATTTCACTATGAAACTTGATATATACATATGTCAATCTTTTGATGGGTTTTAGTTTTGAAAAACTCAGTTTCTCATTTTGAAAGTGAATATTAATTTAAAATTAAATAATGTAAATTTTGTGATTTGAATTTGGAAAAATGAATTCCATATTTGGGATGAAAGGGTCCAAATTATTTAAATAGGTCCCTTTTATTTTTGGACATGATGAATAGTAACATCCGTAATTATTTTTAATTACCACAATTAATGGATAAATCTTGTAAATAAGTGTAAAAATAATATTATAATAATGTAAAACTAACTTAAAAATTTCTAAATCATATTGGATTATATATTTTCATCAAATACAACCCTTGTAAGAAATATTTTTCCATTTTATGGCACTAGGAAGTGATTATGACACTTATAACATTTAATTTAAAGTAACGGAGAATATTACATAAAAATATATCTTATTACTAAAACAATATTTATAGGGGTTTATTTAAAGTATAACTTAGAATTAAAATTGTCATTATAAATATAAAAATACTTCCTACAACATGTGGTCTTATTTAAAAAATTTAGACATCAAATATTTATATTTAATTATAACAAAATGATGATGCGGTGTATTATTTATTAATGAAAGAATCAGAAAAATAATATTATAAGTATAAAACTAAATAATATTTTACATAATTTTTTTCATACACGGTTTTTATAGATGAATATTATAATGGCCCAAGGTTTTGGGGTCCATTACTTGGTGAAAATATGATGTTTGGGCTGTTCGGTGTGGTTTGGAAGGCCATCCCAGCTTCTCGTTGATGCTTAGGACTCCTACAGTAGCTCGGCCTACCGCTGGCCTCGGCCTACTAGTGGCTCAGCCTACCGGTAGCGCGGCCTACCGGTAGCTCGGCCTACCGGTAGCTCAGCCTACCGGTGGCCTCGGCCTACCGGTCGCTCTTCCTACTGGTAGCTCGTCCTACAGGTAGCTCGGCCTACCGGTAGCTCGGCCTATAGGTAGCTCAGCCTACCGGTGGCCTCGGCCTATAGGTAGCTCGTCCTAACGGTTGCTTGGACTACCGATGGCCTTGCCCTACCAGTAGCTCGGCCTACCGGTGGCTCGTCCTACCTGTATCTCACCTACCGGTGACCTTGGGGTACCAGTAGCTCAACAGGTTTTCCAGTAGCGCCTCCTTTTGCGCGAATTGGGTATTAAACATTGTTCTAACCCTATTAAACCTATTTTAAAGCCCATTACTGTCTTTTAAAGACCATTAATTTCGTTTAATTAAATAATTGGGTGAGGTACCCTCCCTAAATGAAAAATCATGCATTTTTTCATGCTTTAACAACATTTTTAGAAACACCTATAGGCCAGAAGGTGGTGTGCATCAGTTTTATCCACCCTGAAGGACGGGGAATATTTTGGATCGCCGTGTGGGGTGGCCCAGCCGTGTGGTCAACCCACAATCCTTCTTCTTCCGTGTTTTTTAGTTTCTCTCTTTGTATCTTAACCGTCCCGAGATTGTTGTATCTCAGTCCTTATAACCTAAAGGTTTCTCCTCTCTATGAGTTTAATTTTTTCTATCACCCTACGCTCCGAGTGCCCTTCCTCCCGACGAGTTGTACACCTGTTGTGAATTTTTTCATGATTGCGTTCTATGGAGCTCCTGCTACTCCTGATTTCCAGTTTCCACTCGAGAAATTAACATCTATACTTGATCAAACAAGTAGGGTTTTACTTAGCCTCTCTTTTATGTGCATCATGCGGGGTGGGTAGGCTTTTGTTTCTGTGGGGATTGATGAAATCAAACTAAAAAAAGATAATGAACAAACCTTTAAAATAATAAAGGGATTGTGATGGATGTTCTACTGTACTATTTTATATTGGTATGTGTTGTGAATTATATGGGCATATGATCACTGAAAATCATTGTCGTTGGTGGTCTTTCTCTGTGCATTATTGAACCTAGGTGCTTCTGGATGTTTAAATAAACATAACATGGAATTGGTTAATTACATATACTCAGTTAAATAAATTGAAAGCACCAGGGTCAACCCTTTTCTGTGATAACTCTGGTTAGAGCCCAGTGGAATGTAAACCATGGAGTGTGTTAAATATTTTAAATCTGAAAATATCTGCAAGGTCCTGCTTTGTGTTGGTGGTAGTGGTTTGGTTGTTTTCATTCATGGGCTTAGATTGGTGGGGTGATGTGGGTGAGGGTGGGATCCTCTGATGTGGAATGGTTTTTAAAGACCCATAAATTTCAAAGAAATTTTTTTATTAAATTCTTTGGGATCATAAGAGTATGCATTTTCTGACGGCACCTGATTCCGAGGCCCGGTGTTCCCGGAATCAATTTCATAAATTTATCTCGGGTATGTTCAGTGAACAAACGAGCGGGTTTTCTAACTTTTAAACCAGTGCTCGGAATCGAAATACGAGGGCACCGATGAAACCGTAGCGCTGGTAATTGCTTACGAAGACCTTTTTCTGGAGTTGCGTTGGCTCGTGAAGATTGGTTTAAAAAAAATGTGGATTAATAATTAAGTGAAATAAGTGGTGTTACAATTTTTCACTTATAAGAGGTTAACTCCCATGTGTCTGAGTTAGGGTGGGACCCACTAAAATCCTAACTCTTGTTAGGATATTAGTGAGGCGGGGCCCACATTATACCCCACCTATTCAAATTCTTTAACCCCTCTAAACCTCCCATGTATTAAATGTTGTGGCTACCCTCTTCCACATTAATTCATGCAAACTAAACTCACCATTAATTTAGACAATTCAAGACTACTTAATTAAGTGAGTCTAGGTTTTTTAATTTTAAAATGTTGGAAAAGGTAATAAAATAATGCAAAGGCCTTATTTTATTTTGGTTGCTTTGTTGTGTTGAGAGAGGGAGAGTTCTACAATTTGAAGAACTTCATCTTCCTCCTTGAAGAACGGGAAGAACGCCGACATGTCGTTCCATCTTCTCTCCGCGTCAAACAAGGGAGACGCCACTTTCTCCTCGGACGTTCTCCATCGACGCATACAGAGCCTCACCCCGCGACGCTGTCTTCTACGATGCAAGCTTCCACGAACTTCTTCGAGGTAGGGGTTGTTTTCACGTTCATGATTATTTTGACGTTCATCGTTAATATTGGTCATCTGTTATCAACATAATGGAGGAGGTCTGACTGCACGAACACTACCGAACCTCCACCCCTTTTGTTGTTGATTATTTTCGTTTCTTGGAATAGAGGCGGCATGCTGAAATGGCACCACGCAGAAACAAGGGAACTGTGGTCAAAGTTGGCCACGAAAATGGAGTGTGGCACCGTCGCGCTGCGCCATGCCAGTGAAGCCGAAGGAGGCCGCGGCCGAGAGCGGGCCACAGCGAAGGGGCACGACGCCAAAGCACTAAGGAGGGCCGCGTTGGAGGGGAGTGGCGTCGTTGCACCAAGCCGGATGGCCAAGGGCCGCGGAGGTTCTGAGAGGCGGCCGGCTGAGCCGGCCGCAGGCACACCCTGGAGGCGGGACCCCCACGGGTCCCGCATGAACCCAACGGATGGCCATAAAGGCAGGATGCTACCCTGGGAAACAGGGGGTTGAAACCCCTGATCAACAGACAAGGAGGACCTCATGGGGTTCGACGTTCGGTTCGAAGGGGGCGGCACCCTCCCCCATTCCACGTCCACTCAGCGCACGGGCTCCCGGACCAAGCTGGACCGGCCATGCTGGGCCGGACCGCCCGCGCCGGACCGGACAGCCCGCACTGGGCTGGACCCCCACACCTGGCCAGGCCCCACTAGCCTGGCCAGACCCACGCCAGCCGGGCCGGGTCGTACCCACCCGGGCCAGACCCAGACCCGGGTCAGGTCGACCCGGTTCGGGCTAACCCAGGATGTGTCGGGCCGGGTCAGACCGGGCCCGAACCCCCTACATTCGGAAAATTCCGTTCAAACGCCCTTAACATGGGTTACAAACCTCCGATCGACGCACCGTCAGTTGCATAGAGATACTTGGATCGAGATGGGAATTTAGATATATTGCACTCATGGTTTCGGAGAACTTTATGTATGGCTGGGTTGTTTCGAACACGAAACCAACTGGGCCCTCGGAGCATAAACGCTTATAACTTGAGCTCCGGACGTCCGATTGGTGTGCCATCGAATTTGATGGATTCCTCTTAGTGAGAAGGTTCTTTTTTCATACACTAATCAAGGTATGGATGAAGCTGGAGTATGGTCGGGTTGTTTTTGGATTAAAAAGAAACCGGGCCCCTAGGACGAAAACGCCAATAACTCTCAGACCGGGCGTCCGATTGACGCACCGTCTGTCACGTTGAGTTTCTATTGATGAGACAGAAATTTGGGATACATGAACTCCGGACTTCATGTCAGTTGATGTATCGACCCCCCCTGGCACGTGGAGCGGATCCTCCCAGAAATGTGCATGTTGTGTACGGGAACCCTTGAGCTGGATGCGACTACATCGACGATGATGACTGTACTAGAATCCTTCATGGGTTCAGAAGTGACGAAGACCATACTGGAATCCTCCATGGATTTGATGTCGATGACTACTGTTCTTGTATCTTATGTGGGTCCGGCAGTATTTGACTAATGATCTTTAATCCTATGTGCGTTAGGCAGTATTAGACTCTGTACTTGTATCCTATGTGGGTCCGGTAGAGTAGCTAGTCTTGTATCCTTTGTGGTTCCGAAAGCTTAGCTGGCCTTGTATCCTATGTGGGTCCGACAGCTTAGATAAATCAGTGGCTACATCTGATTAACTCAATCGCCTTACGAAGAAGTATACCTGTGTGAGTTGAGTCTTGACATTCAATCACTATCTTCGATATGATTGTTTTGTAATCCTGTGTGGATAGGGTTGTGTTATCCTATGTGGTTTTGATTGTGCTTTCTTGTGTGGACTGGGTTGAACTTGGGCTCGTGTGCTAGAGCCGAGCTGGAATTGATGACTTAGGTATATGTATGGGAATATACCTAAATTGAGTTGGTTTTCACTTCATGATTGTATCTTTCCTTTGTGGTTCATCCTTCGTGGATTCTGGGAGACCTTTGGGGGTCTCGGGGTCCCTACTGAGTAGCGTATATTCACCCCTGTAGAGGCTATGCCCGCACTACGTTGTGTTGGATGCAGACGACAGACAACGCTAATCGAGGTGGGAGCTCATGGAGCTGGATGGTACCTGTAGGTGTATCACTTGACGGGATATACTCGGAGCTGACGGCTATAGCTGAGGAGCAGAGGAGACTATCTGTACCCACCCTTTAGGTGGGATTTCCAGAGGACAACTCGGAGTTGCTGCATTAGTTTCTTGCTGCTGTACTTTCTTTTAGTTGTACTTTAATTTCAGTTGGGTTTGTATTCTGGACCATTTACTTTCCAGCACTTACTTTTTCACTCTGTTTAATTATTGTTTACTTCATCTTGCATACTCTGTGGTGTTTGTTTACTTTCTAAAGGAAATTCCTTCCCTTTTTTCATGATTTATGCCATTGGTGCTACTCACCGACCCTTGGAATTTGGGAGGCAGGCTTGGGGTAGTCACGAAACGGGCCCCAAGGACGTGTGGTGACAAATTGGTATAAGAGGAGTACGGTTCTACCATAGAACTCAGGACTCTGATATTTCTTCTATGTGAATCAATAGTGTTAATGGTATTGAGTGTGGTTATCAGTCCAGGGAGTCCAGTGTTGGTGGAGCGGCCTATGTATCCATACACCAGGACCCTGACTTCTGATTTCTGACTGAATGCACGAAAACATTGATTGCATGTGTGTTTCAAAAATTTTCTTTGTGATTACTTTGTGTCAGCTCACCAGGTATACTATGTTGAATGTGGCGCACCTGTTTTTTCAGGATGGCCCCACGACGGCAGCCAACTAGGGTTCCAAGCATTTTGCGAGACGACAACCCACTGAGCAATGAGGCCTCGGTGCTGGGCCCTATTACAGCGGAGGCACCGGCTGTACCTCTACCCGCTGAGACACCGCTGCGACCAGCCCAAGCCGCTGAGAGTGCACGTCACCTTAGTGCACTGCACGAGTTTCAGCATTAGAGACCACCCAGGTTCCATGGGGAGACGGAACCTCAGGTAGACAAGGATTGGCTAGAGGATGTTGTATGAGTTTTCAGGTTAGTAGGTATAGCAGCAGACCTCATGGTGATCCTTGCAGTGAGTCTCCTGCGGCAGGTCAGCATGATAGTAGCCCAGTACTCGGCGAGATTTACCGATCTCTTGCGCTACTCCACAGACATGGTACGAGACCCATTCTGCTGGGCCCGAACCCTCTTGTAGGGACTGATGCATGAGATCAAAGCATCGATGATCTCCCTCAGCATTCCAACGTAGACATGAGTACTGGAGCGAGCCCTTCTTGTAGGGAGGTTTCATGCTGAGCCTATACCAGCAGTGAGACCTACCCCAGGGCAGCACGTAGAAGATTCTTCTGCAGCTGGCAGTCAACGGATGTCACAGGGGTCCAAGCGGACCAGACCATCCGGCAGACAAACTCAGGATACTGGATCAGAGGTGTGGGGAACACGGCGCAGATCCAGACTTCCGAGGAGAAGACGGTGCTATGTATGCGGCGGGCAGGGCCACATGGCTTGTGACTGCCCAACTCGCCATGCAGACAAGTAGGAGACGGTTGAGGGACCACCCAGGAAGAGGCAATGGTTTGACTTTGGCGGTCTGCAGGGAGCAGGCGGACGAGGTAGAGGAGCTGGCCGAGCAGCAAGTGGTGGGCGACGCTTTGAGGCTCTACCACCACTACCACCAGGAGTTCCACCCCGACCATAGGGAGCTGGCGGACAGAGGCAGGCTCAGCTTCAGCCAGCGGAGGCCTACGACCACGGCTCACCAGAGATGATTCGAGGTACTATATATGTCTAATCTACACTAGCTTCAATTATTATAGACATAGGAGTGAGTCATTCTTTCATTTACCCTACCCTTGTTCAGATCTTAGATATTTCGACGGAGCCATTGGATCGATCCTTATGGCAAGAGACTCCTACGGGAGAAGACTCGATAATTACGCACTAGTGCCGGCAGTGTGAGCTTACTCTATGAGCCAAGAGCTTCGACTGGGATCTTCTCGTAGCATTGTTGAGGCCTTATGATGTCATCTTGGGAATGGATTGGTTATCTATGATCGATGCTCAGATCGACTGTATTAGGTGCAAGGTGCGATGTGTTTGCGCCGACGGGGGTAGGTTCACCTTCACCGGTGAGAAGGGAGCCTTTGAAGCGTAGGATGGACTCACACAGAGGAGAGGACAACCGATCAGACATCAGTTGGCTAGCCTCATACTAGGATTAGTTGATGTGCGGAGTCCGAATTTCCATATTGTGGTGGATCAGTATGCAGACATTTTTTCTGACGACATTCCAGGACTACCTCCTCGCATAGATGTAGACTTCTATATTGACCTGTACCCCGATAAAACCCTGATATCTAATCCATCATATCGGATGTCTCCCACTGATCTTTGAGAGCTACAGGTACTTCTAGAGGACTTGTAGTGGAATAGATTCATCCGACCCAGTGTTTCACCCTGGGCATCCCCGATTTTTGTTGCTAAGAAGGCGGATGGGAGAATGCGACTGCGTGTCAATTACCGTCGCCTGAACCAGGTGACCGTGAAGAACAAGTATCCGCTTATGATAATTTATGACCTGTTCGATCTTCTCAAGGGAGCATGGTGGTTCTCAAATATATACCTCCGTTCAGGCTATCAACAGCTCAGATTTTGAGATGAGGATGTGCAGAAGACGACCTTCAGGTGTCGGTATGGCCACTATGAGTTCTTGGTTATTCCTTTCTGTGTAACCAATGCTCCGGCAGTGTTCATGCATCTAATTAATAGGATCTTCCCTCCTTACTTCGATCAATTTGTCATGGTCTTCATTGACGACATATACATTTACTCGACCATTGAGGAGGAGCACGCCTACCACATGAGGGTTGTACTAGACACACTCAGAGAGCACCAGCTTTATGGTAAGATCTCAAAGTTTCAGTTTTGGATACATGAGTTCCACTTCCTGGGACATGTCATCTTTGAGGCGGGAGTTGTGGTGGATCCTACGAAGATCGAGGAAATGCTCGCTTGGGAGCCACCCAGGAGCATGACGGAAGTGCAGAGTTTCCTAGGTCTGGCTGAGTACTATCGGAGGTTTGTGCTAGACTTCTCCAGATTTGAGGCACCACTCTCATCTTTGACGAAGAAGATGAAACCCTTCATGTTGTCAGATAGATGTTAGCAGAGCATCCAGGAGATGAGACATATATTGAATAGTGAACCCATCTTGAGGCTACTAGAGGAGGGAGTAGGATACGTAGACTACTGCGATGTAACAGGGACCGGACTCGGGTGTGTCATGATGTAGGAGCGGGCATTGATCTCCTATTGATCACGATATTTGAGGCAGCATGAGCAGAACTACGCTACCCATGACCTGGAGTTAGAAGCAGTGGTCTTCACTCTAAAGATGTGGTGTCACTATCTGATGGGTGAGCACTTTACAATCAATTCTGACTACCAGAGTCTCAGGTAAATCTTCTCGTAGAAGGACCTGAACATGAGATAGTAGTGATGGCTCGAGTTCCTCCAGTATTATGACTTTGAGATAGTCTATACTCCTGGGAAGGGAAATTTAGTAGCCGGTTCTCTTAGCAGGAGGACGAAAATTCATCTACTTGGAGAGGCGACAGAGAAGGTAGCCACTTTGCCGATATCCATCGTGGATAAAGATGGAGCAGCCTTTCTTCAGTCAGTCACGGTCACTCCTCCATTTCTTCAGCGGGTCAGAGAGGCACAGTATGGGGACATTCACTGTGAGACGCGGGGTCTACCGATTTCCTCAGGACATGCACTTGATGGATTCTCTATAGGAGGAGAGCACATCATCCTTTACAGAGGATGTACCATGGTACCATCTAGTTTACAGGAGGAGTTGATGAGCTAGTTTAGTACTTCCCCTTTAGTGGTATATCCAGGAGTGGCGAAGATGTACCAGGATCTCAGACGATAGCACTGGTGGCTAGGTATGAAGAAGGTTGTGGCAGAGTTCGTTTCTCGATACCTCACCTGCATGCAGGTGAAGGCGAAGCACCAGGTACCAGTAGGCTTGGTACAACCCTTGGAGGTCCCGAAGTGGAAGTGGGACGGGATATCTATGGATTTCGTGAATGAGATTCCACATACTTCCTGAGGACACTACTCCATTTGGGCGATTTTCAACCGACTCACCAAGTCAGCCCACTTCTTACCCATCAGATATTAGGGCTCATTACAGAGCTTGGGACACCCCTACGTTTAAGAGATCATACGTCTCTATGGTGTGACATCATCTATCGTCTCCTATTGAGATGCTTGTTTTACATCTCGGCTTTGGAAGTGGTTGCAGGAGGCATTTGGGACGCAGCTATGCCTGAGATCGTCTTTCAACCTTAGACGGATGGTCAGACTGAGGGGACCTTTCAGACTATCAAGGACACGCTTCGTGCATGTGTCCTCGACTTTGGTCACATCTGGGCGGATCACCTACCCTTGGTGGAGTTTGCGTAAAACAACAGCTACCACTCCACCATCGGGATGGAACCATACAAGGCATTGTATGACCGACCTTGCAGATCACCTCTATGCTGGACAAACCCTGGGGAGTTAGCACTTGTGAGACCAGAGATGGTCCAGGCCACGACAGAGAAGGTCCAAGTCATCTAGGAGCAGATGAGTACAACTCAGAGCCGACATAAATCTTATGCTGACAGAAGGCTGAGACCACTAGTGTTCGTGGATGGAAACCACGTTTTCTTATGGGTCTCACCTCGATGTGGATTATAGAGATTTGGCCGGGGCAGAAAATTGTCTTCTCTCTTCATCGGACCATTCGAGGTACTCAGTAGGATTGGTGAGGTGGTCTATCACCTGGCTCTTCCACCTCAATTGCACCGGGTACACGATGTCTTCCACATATCTCATCTGAGGAGATGCGTGCACGACCCAACGCATATCATTGACCATGGAGAGCTGGACATCGATGAAGGGGAATCTTTTGCGAAGGTCCCGGTGGAGATCGAGGATCGACAGGAGCGGTTCCTACGTGGGTGGTTGATTCCTCTAGTGTTCTTCAAGTGGCAGCACGAGAACCTCCAGGAGAGCACCTGGGAGCAAGAGGCTCAGATGCGTGCTCATTACCCTCATTTATTCACCTAGTTTGTGATGTATCTTTACGAGGACGTAAATCCCTGATGTGGGGGTAATGTAAAGACCCGTAAATTTCAAGGATATTTTTTCATGAATTTTTTGGGATTTTATGAGTACGCAGTTTTTGACGGCACCTGATTCCGAGGCCCGGTGTGCCCAGAATCAATTTCCAAAGTTTAGCTCGGGTATGTTCAGTGAACGAACAAGTGTGTTTTTCTAACTTTTGAACTGGTGCTCAGAATCAAAATCTGAGGGCACCGATGAAACCGCGACACCGATAATTTCTTAAGAAGACCTTTTCTGGAGTGGCGTTTTCTTGTGAAAAGTTGTTTAAAAAATGTGGATTAAGAATTAAGTGAAATAAGTTGTGTTACAATTTTTCACTTATAAGAGGTTAACTCCCGTGTGTGGGAGTTGGGGTGGGACCCACTAAAATCATAACTCTTGGCAACATATTATTGAGGTGGGGACCACACGAGCCCCCACCTTTTCAAATTCATTAACCCCTCTAAACCTCCCATGTATTAAATGTTATGGCTACCCTCCTCCACATTAATTCAAGCCAACTAAACTCACCATTAATTTAATCAATTAAAGACTAATTAATTAAGTGAGTTAAGTTTTTTAATTTTAAAATGTTGGTAATGGTAATAATATAAGGCAAAGGACTTATTTTATTTTGGTTTCTCCATTGTGTTGAGAGAGGGAGAGTTCTACACTTTGAAAAACTTCATCTTCCTCCTTGATGAATGCGAAGAACGCTGACACGCCGTTTCATCTTCTCTCCGCGTCAAAGAAGGGTGACGCCGCTTTCTCCTCAGACGCTCTCCATCGACACATATAGAGCCTCACCCCGTGATGTCGTCTTCCGCGATGCATGTTTCCATGATCACCTTTGAGGTAGGGGTTGTTTTCACGTTAATGATTATTTCTACGTTCATCGTTAATATTGTTTTTTTGTTATCAACATAACAGAGGAGGTCGGACCGCATGAACACGGAAAAACATCTTACCCTTTTGTTGTTGATTATTTTCGTGGCTTGGAAAGGAGGCGGCACGATGCAATGGCACCACTTGGAAACAAGGGAACTGCGGCTGGAGCGGGCCGCAGAAAAGGAGCGTGGTGCCGTCGCACCATGTCGGTGAAGCCGAAGGAGGCGGCGGTAGAGAGAGGGTCGCGACGAAGGGGCGCAGTGCCGTTGGGAAGCGCCAGAGCATTATTGAGAGCCGCGGCCGGGGCAGGCCGTGGTGGAGGGGCGCAGGGTCGTCACGTCACGCCGGATGGCCAAGAGCCGTGGCGGTTCTAGGAGGCGGCCGTCTGAGCCAACTGCTGGCACACTCTGGAGGCCGGACCCCCGCGGGTCCCGCATGAACCGAATGGCTAGCCATAAAGGCCGACTGCTACCCTGGAAAACCGGGGGTTGAATCCTTCGATCAACAGACAGGGAGGACCTTGTGGGATCCACCGTTATGTCCGAAGGGGGTGACGCCCTCCCCCTTCCACTTCCGCTCAGCGCGCGGGCGCCCTTTACCAAGCCAGACTGGCCGTGCCGGGCCAGACCGCCCACGCCGCGTCGGGCCATCCACGCTGGGCCGGACCCCTACGACGGGTGGGGCCACGCCGGCTGAGCCAGACCCACGCAAGCCTGGCCGGGCTGAGCCCAACCGGGCCGGACCTGGACCCATGTCGGGTCGACCGGTTCAGGCCGACCCAGTTGGTATCGGGTCAGGTTGGACCGAGCCTGAACCCCCTACTTTCGAACAGTTCTGTTCCAATGCCCATTACATGAGCTACAGACCTCTTATCGATGCACTTTCAGTTGCATTGAGATCCTTGGATCGATACGGTCGTTTCGGTATATTAAATTCTGGGTTTTTGAGAACTTTGTGTACGACTGGGTTGGTTCGAACACGAAACCAATTGGGCCCTCAGAGTGGAAACACTAATAATTTGAGCTTCGAACGTCCGATTGACGTGCCGTCAACTTTTATGGATTCATATTAGCGAGACAGTTCTTTTGGATTAATCCGCACGAGGTTTAAAAGTAGTTGGAGTACGGTCATGTTGGTTTTGGCTTAAAAAGCAACCGGCCCCTCGGACGAAAAAACCAATAACTCTCAGACTGGGCGTCTGATTGACGTTCCATCTGTCGCATTGAGTTCTTATTGATGAGAAGAAAATTGGGATACATTAACTATGGACTTCATTTCAGTTGATGTATTGACCCCTCCTTGGCTCGTGGAGCGGATCCTCTCGGAAACGAGCATGCTGTGTGCGGGAACCCTGGAGCTGGCTGTGATTGGGACGACGATGACGACTGTACTAGAATCCTCCGTGGGTTCGGCCGCGACGAAGATCGTACTATAATCCTTAGTGGGTTTGATGACGATGACTATTGTTCTTGCATCTTATGTGTGTCCGGCAGTATTTGACTAATGTTCTTGTATCCTATGTGGGTCCGACAGTATTAGACTCTGTACTTGTATCCTATGTGGGCCCGGCAGAGTAGCTGGTCTTGTATCCTTTGTGGGTATGATATTTTAGCTGGTCTTGTATCCTATGTGTGTTCGACAGCTTAGATGAATCATTGGCTACATCTGATCATCTCTATCTCCTTACGAAGAAGTATACCTATGTGAGTTGAGTCTTGACTTTCAATCACTATCTTCGATATGATTGTTTTGTTATCCTATGTGGATATGGTTTGTTTATTCTGTGTGGTTTAGATTGTTCTTTCATATGAAGACTGTGTTGAACTTTGGCTCATGTGCTGGAGTCGAGCTGTAAATGATGACTTAGGTATTTGTATGGGAATATACCTAAGTAGAGTTGGTTTTTACTTCATGATTGTATCTTTCCTTTGTGGTTCATCCTTCGTAGATTCTGGGAGACCTTCGGGGGTCTCGAGGTCCCTACTGAGTAGAGTATACTCACCACTGCATGGGCTATGCCATCACTACGTTGTGTTGGATGCAGACGACGGATAGCAAAGATCGAGGTGGGAGCTCGTATAGCTGGACAATACCTAGAGGTGGATCACTGGATGGGACATACTCGGAGCGGACGGCTGGAGCTGAGGAGTAGAGGTGACTATATGTACCCACCGTTTAGGTGGGATTTCCAGAGGATGGCTCAGAGTTACTGTATTAATTTCCTGCTAATGTAATTTCTTTCAGTTGTACTTTACATTCAGTTGGATTTGTATTCTGACCCATTTAAATTCCAAAACATACTTTTGTACCCAGTTTACTTAGTGTTTACTTCATCTTGCGTACTCTGTGGTGTTTGTTTACTTTCTAAAGTCAATGCCTTCCCATTGGTTCAGGATTTATGCCTTTGGTGCTAGTCACCAGCCTCTGGCCTATGGGAGGCAGTCTTGGGGTAGTCACGACACGGGCCCCGAGGACGGGTGGTGACAAATTGGTATCAAAGGAGTTTGGTTCTACCATAGAACTCAGGACTGTGATCTATTTTCTATGTGATGCAATAGTGTTAATGGTATTGATTGTGGTTATTGGTCCAGGGAGTCCAGTGTTGGTCCGGCGGCCGACGTATCCATACACTAGGACCCTGAATTCTGATTTCCGACTCAATGCACGAAAACATTGATTTCTTGTGTGTTTCAAAAGTATTCTTTGTGATTACTTTGTTTCATCTCACCAGGTATACTATATTGACTGTGGAGAACCTGTTTCTTTTTAGGATGGCCCCATGATGGTATCCATTTAGGGTTCTGATCTTTGTGTAAGACGATAGACCACCGAGCGACGAGGCCTCGGTGCAGGTCCCTATTACAGTGGAGGCACCGACCTTACCTCTACCCACCGAGCCACCGATGCCACCAGCCCCAGACACTGAGAGTGCACGTCGACTAAGTGCACTGCACGATATTCAGCGTCAGAGACCACATAGGTTCCATGGGAAGATGGACCACTAGGTATTCGAGGATTGTATGGAGACTGTTGTATGAGTTTTCAGGTTAGATGGGACACCAGCAAACCTCATGTTGATCCTTGCAGCGAGTCTTCTGCACGTGGCAGCAGGTAGATGGTGGAGCCTGATGCTCCAGGTGCATGACTAGGAATCCCTCCCTTGGTCGGACTTTGAGAGCCTCTTCCACTCGGAGTTCCTTCCAGCAACCCTCTGTGCAGTGCGCATTCAGGAGTTAGTGCTTCTGCGGAAGGGCAACATGACGGTAGCCCAGTACTCGGCAAGATTTACTGATCTCTCACACTACTCCACGGACATGGTATGAGACCCATTCTTCCGGGCCCGGACCCTCAAGTAGGGAATGATGCTTGAGATCAGAGCATCGATGATCTCCCTCATCATTCCGACACAGGCTGGAGTATTGGAGCGAGCCCTTCTTGTAGAGAGATTTCTTTCTGAGCCTACACCAGTAGTGAGACCTACCCCAGGGCAGCACGTAAATGAGTCTTCTGTAGCTGGAATTCGATGGATGACACAGGGGTCCAAACAGTCCAGACCATCAGGCAGACGACCTCATGATACTGGCTCAAAGGTGCGAGGAACACGGTGTAGAGGCAGCCTTACGAGGAGCAGACAATGCTATGCATGCGGCGGGCAGGACCACATGGCTCGTGACTGCCCGAATCTCCATGCATATGAGCAGCAGATGGTTGAGGGACCACCCAGGAAGAGGCAAAAGTTCGAACATGGTGGTCCACAAGGAGTAGGTGGACGAGGAAGAGGAGCTGGCCAAGTAGCAGGTGGTGGGCGACACTTTGAGGCTCTACCACCACTACCACCAGGAGGTCCACCCCAACCACAGGGAGCTGGCAGACAGAGGCAGGCTCAGCCTCAGGCAGTGGAGTCTTATGACCATGGCGCACTAGAGATGATTCGAGGTACTATCTGTGTCTACTCCACCCTTGCTGCAGTTCTTATAGACACATGGGCGAGTCATTATTTCATTTCCACTGCCCTTGTTCGGAGCTCGGAGATTCCGACGGAGCCATTGGCACGATCCTTACGGCTAGAGACTCCTACGGGAGAAGACTCGATGATTACGCACTAGTGCCAGTAGTGTCTGCTTACTCTATGTGGCGAGAGCTTCGGCTAGGATCTTCTTATAGCGGCGTCGAGGCCTTATGATGTCATCTTGTGCATGGATTATTTATCTACGGTCCATGCTCAGAATGACTGTATTAGGCGCAAGGTGAGATGTGTTCGCACCGATGGGAGTAGGTTCAACATCACCGGTGAGATGAGAGCCTTTGCAGCACAGGATGGACTCACTTAGAGAAGAGGAAAGCCGATCACTCATCTGTTGGCTAGCCTCATCCTAGGAGCAGTTAATGTGCGGAGTCCGAGTTTCCCAATTGTGGTGGATCAGTATGCATACGTTTTTCCTGACGACGTTCCAGGACTACCTCATCGCAGAGAGGTAGAATTCTATATTGACCTGTACCTCGGGAAAACCAAGATATCTATTCCAACATATCGGATGGCTCCTGCTGAGCTTCGAGAGGTACGGGTACAGTTGGAGGACTTTTAGGGCAAGGGATTCATCCGACCTAGTGTTTCACCATGGGCATCCCCAATTTTGTTCGCCAAGAAGGCGGATGGGAGCTTGTGATTGTGTGTCAATTACCGTCTCCTGAACCAGGTGACTTTGAAGAACAAGTATCCACTTCCGAGAATTTACAACCTCTTCGATCAGCTCAAGGGAGCATGGTGGTTCTCGAAGATATACCTCAGGTCAGGCTATCATCAGATCAGAGTTCGAGACGAGGATGTGCAGAAGACAGCCTTCAGGTCTCGGTATAGCCACTATGAGTTCTTGGTTATGCCTTTCGGTGAAACCAATGCTCCAATAGTGTTCATGCATCTCATGAACATGATCTTCCAGCCTTAACTCAATCGATTTGTCATGGTCTTCATTGATGACATATTGATTTACTCGACCACTGAGGATGAGCATGCCTACAACTTGTGGGTTGTACTGGATACACTCTGAGAGAACTTGCTTTATGGTAATATCTTGAAGTGTCAATTTTGGATATGTGAGGTCCAATTCTTTGGACACTTCATCTCTGAGGTAGGAGTTGCAGTGGATCCTATAAAGATCAAGGCAGAGCTAGCTTGGGAGCCACCCAGGAGCGTGATGGAGGTCCGGAGTTTCCTAGGTCTGGTTGGGTACTATCGGAGGTTTGTGCCAGACTTCTCCAGAGTTGCGGCACCACTTTCAGCTTTGAAGAAGAAGGGGAAAACCTTCGTTTGGTCGGATAGATGTCATCAGAGCTTCTAAGAGCTGAGATAGAGATTGACCAGTGGACCCATCTTGAGGCTACCAGAGGAGGGAGTAGGGTACGTAGTCTACTGCGATTCATCAGGGACCAGACTCGGGTGTGTCCTAATGCAGGAGCGGGCAGTGATCGCCTATGGATCACTATAGTTGAGGCATCATGATCACAACTATGCTACCCATGACCCGGAGTTAGCAGCAGTGGTCTTCTCTCTGAAGATGTGGAGGCACTATCTGATGGGCGAGAGATTTAAAGTCTATTATAACCACCAGAGTCTCAGGTACATATTCTCGCAGAAGGACCAAAACCTGAGACACTGGTGATGGCTTGATTTTCTCCAGGACTATGACTTTGAGATAGTCTATACTTCTGGGAAGGGAAACGTAGTAGCTGATGCTCTCAGCAGGAGGAAGGGAATTCATCTACTTAGAGATGCGATAGAGTAGCTAGCCACTTTGCAGATATCCTTGATGGATAATGATGGAGCATCCTTTCTTCAGTCACTCACAGTCACTCCTCCACTTCATCAGCTAGTCAGAAGGGCACAATGTGGGGACGTTGATTATGAGATGCGGCATGCACAGATTTCCTCAGGATAGGCACCTCATGGATCTCTATATGGGGAGAGAACGTTGTCCTTTTTAGAGGACGTACCGTGGTACCAACTGCTTTACAGGAGGATGTGTTGAGGGAGTTTCACACTTCCCCTTTAGCGGTACATCCAGGAGTGGCGAAGATGTACCAGGATCTTAGACGAAAGCACTGGTGGCCGGGTATGAAGAAGGATGTGGTAGAGTTCATTTCTCGATGCTTCACCTGTCAGCAGGTGAAGGCGGAGCACCAGGTACCAGCAAACTTGGTACAACCCTTGGGGGTACCGGAGTGGAAGTGGGGTGGTATATCTATGGATTTCGTGACTGTGCTTCCACGTACTTCTAGAGGACATGACTCCATTTGGGTGATTGTCGGCCGACTCACCAAGTCGGCCCACTTCTTACCCATTAGAGAGTAGGGCTCAGTGGAGAACATGGGATGCCTCTACATTCAAGAGATCGTATGGATTCATGGTGTACCATCATATATCGTCTATGATCAAGATTCTTGTTTTACTTCCCAGCTTTGGAAGGGGTTGCAGAAGGCATTTGGGACGCAGCTACGCCTGAGCACCACCTTTTACCCTTAGAAGGATGGTCAGACGGAGAGGACCGTTCAGACTCTCAACGACATGATCAATCCCTGTGTCCCCGACTTTGGTCACAGTTGGGAGGATCATCTACCCTTGGTGGAGTTTATGTACAACAACAGCTACCACGCCACCATCGGGATAACACCATATGAGGCATTGTACAACCAACCTTGCAGATCATGTCTATGCTAGACAGAACCTAGGGAGTCAGCACTTGTGGGACCAGAGATGGTCCAGGCCACGACAGAGAAGGTATAGGTCATCCAAGAGCCAATGAGGATAGATTAGAGCCGACAGACGTCTTATGAGGATAGGAGGCGGAGACCACTAGATTTCGTGGATGGCGATGACATTTTCTTATGGGTCTCACCTCAACATGGATTACGGAGATTTGGTCGGGGTGGCAAGTTGTCTCCGTGCTTCATCAGACAATACCTGGTTCTCAGCAGGATAGGTGAGGTGGAATATCTCCTGGATCTTCCACCTCATTTTCACCAGTTGCACGACGTCTTCCATGTATCTCAACTGAGGATATACATGAATGACTCGACGCATATCATCGTCCATGGGGAGCTGGACATCGATGACAGGGAGACTTTTGCGGATGGCCCGGTGGAGATCGAGGATTGACAGAAGTGGGTCCTACGTGGGCGGTTGATTCCTACAGTGCGCATCAGGTGGCAGCACATGAACCTCCAGGAGAGCACTTGGGAGCGGGAGTCTAAAATGCATGCTCAATACCCTCATTTTTTCCCCTAGTTTGTGATGTATCTTTACGGGGAAGTAAAGCCCTGAGTTGGGAGTAATGTAAAGACTCATAAATTTCAAGGAATATTTTTTCATAAATTCTTTGGGATTTTACGAGTATGCAATTTCAGACGGAACCTGATTCCGAGGCCCGGTGTGCCCGGAATCAATTTTCAAAGTTTAGCTCGGGTATGTTCTGTGAACGAACGAGCGAGTTTTTCTAACTTTTGAACCGGTGCTCGAAATCAAAATTTGAGGGCACTGATAAAACCATAGTGCTGGTAAATGCTTAAGAAGACCTTTTCTGGAGTTGCGTTTTCTCGTGAAGAGTTGTTTAAAAAAATGTGGATTAAGAATTAAGTGAAATAAGTTGTGTTATAATTTTTCACTTATATGAGGTTAACTCCCATGTGTGGGAGTTGGGGTGGGACCCACTAGAATCCTAACTCTTTGAAGGCTATTAGTGAGGTGGGGCCCACACTAGCCCCCACCTTTTCTAATTCTTTAACCCCTCTAAAACTCCCATGTATTAAATGTTGTGGCTACCCTCTTCCACATTAATTCATGACAACTAAACTTACCATTAATTTAGACAATTCAACAGTAATTAATTAAGTGATTTTAGGTTTTTGAATTTTAAAATGATGGAAAAGGTAATAAAATAAGGCAAAGGCCTTATTTTAATTTTTTTGCATCGTTGTGTTGAGAGAGGGATAGATATACACTTTGAAGAACTTCATCTTTCTCCACGAAGAACGAGAAGAACACCGGAACATCGTTCCATCTTCTCTCCACGTCAAAGATGGGAGACACCGCTTTCTCCATTGATGTTCTCCATCGATGCATACAGAGCCTCACCCCGCGATGCCATCTTCTGCAATGCAAGCTTCAACGATATTCTTTGAGGTAGAGGTTGTTTTTACGTTCATGATTATTTCGACGTTCATCGTTAATATTGGCCGTCTGTTTTCAACATAATAGAGGAGGTCAGACCGTATAAACACGGTCGAACCTCCACCCCTTTTGTTGTTGATTATTTTCATGGCTTGGAACAGAGGCAGAACGGTGCAACGAAACCGTGTGGAAACAAGGGAACTGTGACCGGAGCGGGCCACGTCAAAGGAGTGCGGCGTCGTCGCCTAAAATGGGGAAGCCGAAAGAGGCCGTGGCCGAGAGTGGGCCACGGTGAAGGGGCGTGGCGCCGTTGCGCGGCGCCGAAGCACGAAGGAGGGCCGCGGCCAAGGCGGGCCACGGCGGAGGGGATCGGCGCCATCGTGCCGCGCCCGACGGCCATGATCCACGGCCCATGGCCGCGGTGGTTCTGGGAGGCAGTCGGCTGAGCCGGCCGCTGGCACACCCTGGAGGCGGGACCCCCGCGGGTCCCGCATGAACCGAACGGCCGGCTATAAAGGTCGGCCTCTACCCTGGGAAACTGGGGGTTGAAACCCCCGGTCAACAAACAGGGTGGAACCCGTGGGGTCCACCATTCGGTCCGAAGGGGATGGCGTCTGCCCCCCTTCCGCGTCAGCTCAGCGCGCGGGCGCCCGCACCGAGCCGGGCTGGCCGTGCTGTGCCGGACCGCCCGCGCCGGGCCGGGCCGCCCGCGCTGGACTGGAGCCCTGCACCGACCAGGCCGGGCCGCGCCCAACAGGGCCAGACCCGGACCCGGTCGGGTCGCCCGGTTCGGGCCGACCCAGGAGGTAGCGGGCCGGGTCAGACCGGGCCCGAACCCCCTACTTTCGGACATTACCTTTCAAATGCCCATAACATGGGCTACAGACCTCTGATCGATGCACCGTCAATTGCGCAGAGATCCTTGGATCGAGATGGCCTTTTCGGTATATTGCACTCAAGGATTTAGAGAACTTTGTGTATGGCCGGGTTGGTTCGAACACGAAACTAATTGGGCCCTCGGAACGGAAACGCTTATAACTTGAGCTCCAGACGTCTGATTGATGTGCCATCACCTTTGATGGATTAATCTTAGTAAGAAGGTTCAATTGGATTTATTAACTCGAGGTTTATACACAGCTAGTGTACGGTCGAGTTTTTTATTGTTTAAAAAGCAACCGGACCCTTGGGACGAAAAACCCAATAACTCTCAGACCAGGCGTCCTATTGAAGCGCCGTCTGTCGCGTTGAGTTCCAATTGACGAGATAGAACTTTGGGATACATCAACTCCGGAAATCATGTCAGTTTATTTATTGACCCCCCCTTGGCTCATGGAGATGATCCTCCCGGAAACGAGCATGATGTGGGTGGGAAGCCTTGAGCTGGCTGCAACTGTGATGACGATGACGACTGTACTAGAATCATCCATGGGTTCGGCAGCGACTACTACCGTACTAGAATCCCTCATGGGTTCGATGGAGATGACTATTTTTCTTGTTTCCTATGTGGGTCTGGCAGTATTTGACTACTGTTCTTGTATCCTATGTTGGTCCGGTTGTATTAGACTCTATAATTGTATTCTATGTGGGTCTGATAGAGTAGCTGGTCTTGTTTTCTTTGTGGGTCCGACATCTTAGCTGGTCTTGTATCCTATGCGGGTTTGACAACTTAGATTAATCAGTGGTTGCATATGATCATATCTATCACCTTACGAAGAAGTATACATATTTGAGCTGAGTCTTGACTTTCAATCACTATCTTCTATATGATTGTTTTGCTATCCTGTGTGGATAGGGTTGTGTTATCCTGTGTGGTTTGGATTATGCTTTCCTTTGTGGAATGGGTTTTACATGGGATCGTGTGCTGGTGCCGAGCTGGAATTGATGACTTAGGTATATGTACGGGCATATACCTAAGTAGAGTTAGTTGTTACTTCATGATTGTATCTTTCCTTTGTGGTTCATCCCTCTTGGATTCTGGGAGACCGTCAGGGGTCTCGGGGTCCCTACTAAGTAGTGTATACTCACCCCTGCACGGGCTATGCCCGCACTACGTTGTGTTGGATGCAGACGACGAACAACACTGATCGAGGTGGGAGCTCGTGGAGCTGGACGGTACCTAGAGGAGGATCACTGGACGAGACGTGCTCAGAGCGGACGGCTGGAGCCAAGGAGCAGAGGAGACCATCTGTACCCACCATTCAGGTGGGATTTTCAGAGGATGGCTCAGAGTTGCTTCTTTACTTTCCTACTACTGTACTTTCTTTCATTTGTACTTTAAGTTCAGTTGGGTTTGTATTCTGGCCCATTTACATTCGAGCACTTACTTTTGTACTCAGTTTACTTAGTGTTTACTTCAGCTTGTGTACTCTGTGGTGTTTTTTTACTTTCGAAAGGCAATGCCTTCCTTTTTTTTGGATTTATGCATTTTTGCTAGTCACCACCCCCTGGCCTATGGGAGGTGAGCTTGGGGTAGTACCGACATGGGCCTCAAGGATGGGTCGTGACACGGTTGCTGGTTGTGAATCTGGGGTTGTGGTTGCTCTGCTTATATCACAAATTGGGGTGAAATCCTCTTCTGTTGTGAACCCTTTTTATCCATATCTCTGGGGATGTGTGGGCTGTATTTTGAATCCTCTTTTGGTTTCAATACCTGGAGGGATCTCACTTTGAAGTGAATTTACAAGAGAACTGTGTGTGATTGTTTAAATTATTGTTAGCTGTAACCTTTTTCCCCTAGGTTTGTGCTTGTGCCTGTTAGTTTCCCAGTATAGTAGAATTTACTTAAACAGGATCACTTGAACATTGAAACAATAATGGGTAAATTGGGAAATTGACTTTGGGAATGGGTTGTGACTCGGTTGCAAGTAGTATGCTTTCTATGAGTCGTGACCAAGCTGTCAGTGCTTAGGGTAGTTGTGGAACCCTAGGTTGTGTTGAGTGCTGTTACCTATATATATATATATATATATGATTTTAGTTGTTGTGTTTCTTATTAATTCCCCACCCAAGTTAATCACTTAGTTCCAATCACCCCATTTTATGGGGAGGGTGTTCTTTCCAAACACTCCTACGAGTGGCTGTTTATTAGCTCATTTCTACTCCCTTTCCCAAATAGCCCAAGACACTTCGTGCAGGCTGTGATGGCCTGAAGTCCATTATTAGCCCATGAATATTCAGTCAGGGTGGTTGTGGTGGTTGGACCAAGTGTTTGCGGGCAGGTTATTTCCCAAGTGTCTTCAGGATGAGGCCCAGGTGTTTTCAGGCGTGTTAGTAGTTGTTCTGACCCAGGTGTTTGAGGGTGTCGTTATGCGTGGTGGTTGTGGCCCAGGTGTCTACGGGCGGGATAACGGTTATGGCTCAAGTGTGTGCGGGTGGGGTTTGGCGTTGGGACAGCGGTGAGGTTGTGGCCTAGGTGTGTGCGGGCGGGGTTTCGCAGTGGGACTGTGATAAGAATGGTGGGATTCATTCGATGCGTAGGATGTCTTCAATAACTAGTGGGAAAGTGGTGGGGTACCCAAACATCAATGTGCTATTACTATAATTTACTTTCCATGCTTTATTTGGAGAGTGTGCCTTGGTGAGACTTGGGTGGATAGTTTTTCCTTGCTAGGTGATTTGGTTTTTATTTTCTCACAGGGCATTAGAATGCCTCTCCACTTGTGCACGAGAGTCTTTGGTTTTTCTATTGAGTGTACTCATATGCTCACCCTACGTATATAAAACTATTTTCAGGTTTCCAGGATGTCTTCAGGGATCATGCGGGATCGTACTAGCGTGGACCTTGGGGCAGTTTTTGTTGTCATTTTCCTTTTTCGTGGTACTTTACCTTTGTATTTTTGTGGTTTGTATCTTTTACTTTTGAACATGCATATGGGGATGGTTTACTTTTGGCTTCACCTTTACTTTCAGGTTTGGTATTGTTGGGGTTGCTGTCATATATCTTGATCCAATAAAAAAATAAAAAGTGTAATGCCTTCCATTTTGTGTGAGATTATATACCCTTGGCGCTGGTCGCCACTCCAGGACCTATTGAAGCTGGGTTTCGGGGGTCATTATCTCTCCTTCTACTTAAATAAGGAAGGGCTTGGAAATCTGCTAACCCTTTCCTCCTTTTGGTGAAGGTGGGTTGTGACAGAATGGTATCAGAGGGGGAGGTTAGAGAGGTAGGATGGAGTATGGAGTTAGGCACAATGAAAATTGCATGGGGTGGTAGGGAAATAGTGTTGGGTGACTTTGGTGCGTGAATTAGGCCAGGGAAGACCGGCTAGGACATGAGATTTTAGGGCCCCCCGTGATCCGATGCAAGGACTCTGGACCCACCGAACGACCAGGTGAGGCTACACTGATTACTGGGTAGAGACCCTAGGAAAGGGTACATACATCATAATGACTTGTGTTCTTATGTTTCATGGGTGTCTTGGGGATTCAAAATTAGAAAAAAGGAGTCGATGAAAATTTATGAAGAATATTATGCACTACTCGGGCTTAGTCATTCCTCGTCTACCATGCAGCTATGGCACCTGGGAGATGACCACGAGTTGTGTGGGAAATCGAGGCCCATGAGGTTTACTTGGCCGATCGGAAGAGGAAAAACCGTGAGGAGGAGGATGATCAATGGTCGAAGATGCTTCATGCCTTTCAGCAACAGACCCTTTGGAAGTATTAGGGCAGAACCTCTGATATGGAGACGGAGAGCTGGTGATATATTTCGGCTTGATCTGGGCTCCGGTGGAGTATTGGGTTCTTCTAGCCTTGAGCCAGATGCGGGGAGTGGCATGTCAGTGGTGGACGCTTTATCTAGGGGAGAAGAGGGAGGCTGAGGTGACATGTGCTGATTTCGAGAAGGAGTTCTGGGCGGAATTCCTCTCTTCTACGATGAAAGATGAGAAGAGGCAGGAGCTACTCTCCCTCCAGTAGGTGGTATGTTATTGAGAGATTTGGGGATCATGTTCAAGGACTCCTATGCTTTTCTCTGGTCCTGTTTCTGGATGAGGAGTCTCGGGCGAGACATTTGGAGGAGGCACTCTGACCTTCCCTCCAGTATGCCATTACTCCCTTCACCTTTCCGACATAAATAGAGGTTTAGAATAAGGCTTAGGTGGTAGAGAGTATGCACACACTGGGAGGTGTATCGTGAGATGGAATCCTTTTAGGTTCGTCAAAGGGGAAGGCTGTCAGCAGTAGGCCTCCAGCATCAGGACCCTCTAGGTTTTAACTAGCAGGGAACATGTCCCAGAAGTTCCAGTTCCATTCTCCCATCCCATGCCCTTTCTTTTTAGGCCTAAGACCGAGATGCTTCATCTGTGGATGCCATGGGAACCTTTGGAATCAGTGCCTTGATAGAGTGTAGTATGGCGGCGGTGGGCAGGTTCAGCACCCACCTCAGCTACAACTGTTTCTAGCCAGGCCCTTTCAGCAGCAGCAGGGTCAGTGATCTCCCACTCCTCCGAGGAAAGATGTTGAAGGAGTAGGCCGACCTCCGGGAGATCCTCAGGGACCTCGACCAGGGCGTGGTTGGGGAGGAGGCCGATAGCCGAGAGGCAGAAGAGCTGGGAACGGGTAGTTTCACTCCGCAGAGGTAACAATTCCAGTAGAGCCAGAGGTCGTTCGAGGTACTATATACTTGTTTAGAACCCTTTCAGATGCCTTGTTCAATACAGGAGCTTTGCACTCCTTTGTTACACCCAGTCTGGCCCATTCTCTGGTTTTAGACGCTGAGAGACTTCCAGTGCCCATGGTGCTGAGCGCACCAGTCGGAGGTCAGACCGACCTGTTGTATGTTTGTCGAGGATGCAGACTGATGATAGGGCCACATCAGTCAGTCAGGGATCTTCTACAGTTGCAGATACTTCCATACGATGTCATCTTAGATATTGACTGGTTGTTAACTGTATGCTCTGTCATTGACTACTTCCAATGAAGGGTCGGGTTTTCAAACTTGAGCAGCCGACATGTGACTTTCATCGGCGAACGGGGTTTCTAGGTGAGTAGCAAGTGAGGGGGACCTCTCTTATTCTTGTTAGCTACGCTATCAATGGATTTTGTGGATGCAGAGATGGTGGAAGTTCCATGGATCGTCAATGAGTTAGTGGATGTCTTCCCTCATGAGGTGATGACTATACCCCCTCATCGTGATATCGAGTTTGGGATAGACTTGTAGCTAGGTGCTCGTCCGATTTTAATAGCCCCCTACCAGATGTCACCTTCTGAGCTCCGGGAGTTGCGGATTAAGATTGGTGATCTGATGAATAAGAGTTTTGTTTGACCAAGTGCATCACCATGGGGTGCTCCGGTCTTGTTCGCGAAGAAGGCAGATGGTGGTCTTAGGTTGTGCATAGACTACATGAGGCTGAATCAGGTGACAGTCAAGAATCACTACCCTCTTCCAAGGACAGATGGTTTCTTTGGCCAGTTGAAGGGGGAAGGATGGTTCTCTAAGATTGATATGCGTTCGAGATATCACCAATTGAGGGTGAAGGAGGGTGACATCTCGAATAGGAACTTCAGGTGAAGATATGGCCACTTTGTGTTAGTAGTCGTGTTGTTCGGCATTACGAATGCTCCAATCGTGTTCATGGGAATCATAAACTCTATATTCTGGGAATACCTGGATCGGTTAGTAGTCGTGTTTATTGATGACATCCTAATCTTCCCAAGATCAGAGGAGGATCACGCCGATCACCTGACGACAGATTTAGAAGTCCTCCGACAGCACCAGCTCTATGGGAAGTTGTCCAAGTGCAAGTTCTGGACGCGAGAGGTGCACTTCCTTGGAAATGGGGTGTCCGAGCATGGGATAGCAGTGAACCCTTCGAAGGATGGGGCAGTTGTTTCTTGAGCCGCACCAAAGAACGTGGTAGAAGTTCGTAGTCTCCTTTGGTTGGAAGGTTACTACCAGAGATTCATGCCCAACTTCTCCCGAGTTACAACACCATTGACATCTTTGACCAAGAAGGACCAGGATTTCGTGTGGGATGCAAAGTTTGGGGTGGCCTTCAGTTATCTGAAGGAGAAGTTGGTTAGTGCCCCAGTGTTGAGGTTTCCAGAAGAAGAGGCAACGTATGAGGTATTCTGTGATGATTTAGGGCAAGGCCTTAGGTGTGTGTGGATGCAGTGGCAAGGGGTGATATCTTATGGGTCTAGGAAGTTACGCCCTCATCATCAAAATTATTCTACCCAAGATCTGGAGCTTGAGGCGGTCATTTTCACACTAATGTTTTGGTGGAATTACCTCATTGAGGAGCGCTTTGTGGTCTTCATGGATCAGAAGAGTTTGTGGTATGTCTTCTCTCCATAGGACCTGAACATATGACAACAAAGTTGAATGGAGTTATTTCAAGACTACGAATTAGATATTTCCTACACCTCAGTAAAAGGGAATGTACTGGCTGATGCCTTGAGCAAGAAGTCACAGAAGGATGGAGTTCGAGAGTCGGCTGATGCTTGGAAGGCGATGGAGGAATTAGCTGCCCTGCACCTAGATGCGAGGTTGGATAGTTGTAGAGGTTTCTTTTATCAGATGACAGTGCAATCCTCTCTTCAACGGCAGGTGGAGGAGTCCTAGTGGGGGGACACAGAAAGTGATGTGATGCATGAATAGGTTACCCAAGGTGGTGCCTCCGAAGGATGGGCAGAGGATAGTCAGAATCAGATTCTTTTCCGAGGGAAGTTGTTCATTCCATATGCAATGCGTGATAGAGTTCTTGGTTAGTTCCAAAACTCACCCATGGAGGTACACCTATGAGTTTCCAAGATGTATTAGGGCCTGAGGGGACAGTTTTGGTGGCCCGAGGTAAAGGGAGCGGTGGAAAATTTCGTGGCCAAGTGCCTGGTTTGTCATCAAGTGAAGGCTGAACACCGTGTTTAAGGTAGTTTGTTGCAACCCTTAGATGTCCCCGAGTGGAAGTGGGACAACATCTCGATGGATTTCGTCATAGGGATAACTAGGGTTCAAGGAGGTTGTGACGCTATCTGGGTGGTGGAGGACCGGTTGATGAAGTCGGCTCACTTTCTGGTGATTAAGGAGTCGAGTGTAGTGGATGCTTAAGCATGGAGATACGTGGATGAGGTGGTGCGGTTACATGGAGTTCTGAGGTCCATAGTCTGTGATAAGGATGCACGGTTTACCTAATGAGTCTGGATGGGATTGTAGCATGATTTTGGCATGCAGATATGTCTTAGCACTGCCTTCCCCCCCAAGATAGATGGATAGATAGAGCGCACCATCCAGACCTTGGAGGATATGCTATGGTCATGTGTTCTGGATTTTGGGGGATCGTGGGTGCAACACTTACCAATGGCAGAGTTTGCCTATAATAATAGCTCTCACTCTACCATTGGAATGGCTCCGTTAGAAGCCTTGTATAGAAGGTCGTGACTTTCACCCTTTTGCTAGACAGAGATTGGGGAGACGGCTGTTCTTGGTCCAGAAGTGGTACATGGCACAACTGAGAAGGTTCAGCTCGTGCGTGAGAGGATGAAGGTAGCCCAGGACCGACAAAAGTCTTATGATGATCATAGGAGGAGGCCCTTGGAGTTCAAGGTTGGAAATCATGTGTTCTTGAAGGTTTCCCCTCGACATGGGCAGAGAAGGTTTGGGAAGGGGATTAAGCTCTCCCCTGGGTTCATCGGACCATTCGAGGTGCTGGGATGAGTGTGTGAGGTGGCGTATCAGCTGGCATTGCCACCGCAACTGGAGAAAGTTCACAACATCTTTCACGTCTCCCAGCTTTGTCGATATCTACACGACGACTCCCACGTTATAGATTGGGGAGATTTAGATGTCGAAAACAATGCAACCTTCATAGAACAACCAATCAAGATTGAGGATCGTAAAGAGAAAGTGATTCATGGATGAACCATCCCCTTAGTTCGTGTGTTGTGGAGGCATGGTGACCTCGAGGAGAGAACTTGGGAGCCAGAGGCCCAGTTACACATTCAGTACCCAGAGCTGTTTTGACTTCCAGGTTTTTTTTGTTCTGATCTTTGTTCAGATGTTTTACCTTGTGCTTTAATATATGAAATGTTTGTTTTACTTAGGTATGAGATGATTTGTCCCTTGTTCTCTCTGTGTGTGTTCCCGAATGCGTGATGATGGGAAAACCTGACTTCTAATCAAGGCACATTAATGTGGATGCGATTAAACCTGTGTGGGAAAGTCAACTCTGGCCAAAGAGGATAATACCCTGACATGGAGTAAGGGATTCCCTGACTCATGTGTTGGACAGTGTGATCCTTATGCTTTTTGTTGATGTTTGGGAATGATAAATCTAGGGGGATTCTATTCCTACTTTCTAACAACTCGGGGGGTCTTCCCCTGAGAAGTATCTTTAGAGGGTTGTTGTTTGGACCCCACTTTTCTTCATTCTAGTTTGTTCTTATATTCTCAGAGACAAGAATAGTTGATAAGTATCTGATGTAGTGGCCCGGGGTTTTGGGGTCCATTACTTGGTGAAAATATGATGTTTGGGGTGTTCGTGGTGGTCTGGAAGGCCATCCCAGCTTCTCGTTGAAGCTTAGGACTCCTATGGTAGCTCGGCTTATCGTTGGCCTCAGCCTACCAGTGGCTTGGCCTACCGGTATCTCTCCCTACATGTGGACTTGGCCTACCAGTAGTTAGGACTACCCGTCACTCGACCTACTGGTAGCTCGGCCTACCAGTTGCTTGGCCTACAGGTATCTCGGCCTTCTGGTGGCCTTGGCCTACAGGTATCTCGGCCTACTAGTATCTCGGCCTACCATTCGCTCGGCCTACTTGTGGCCTCGGCCTACCAGTAACTCGGCCTACCAGGGGCTCGGACTATCGGTAGCTCACCTACCGGTGTCCTAAACTACCGGTGACCATGGGTTACCGGTAGCTCCACAGGTTTTCCAATAGCGCCTCCTTTTGCGCAAATTGGGGTTTAAACCTTGTTTTGACCCTATTAAACATGTTTTAAAGCCCATTAATGTCCTTTAAATCCCATTAATGTCATTTAATTAAACAATTTGGTGAGGTACCCTACCTAAATGAAAAATCATGCATTATTGTCATGCATTAACCGTGTTTTCAAAAACTCCTGTGGGGCATAAGGTGGTGTGTGTCGGTTTTAACTGCCCCTAATGATGGAGAACTTTTTGGTTGGATGTGTGGGGTGGACCAGCCGTGTGGTCAACCCACGATCCCGATTCTTCCATGGTTTCATGTTTTTCTCTCCGTATCTTAACTGTCCCAGGAATGTTGAATATTATACCTTATAACCTAAAGGCTTCTCCTCTCCCTGATTTTCTTGTTTTCTATCACCCTACACTCTGAGATCCCTTCCTCCCGACGAGTTGTACCCCTATTGCGAGGTTTTCCTTGATCACGTTCCATGGAGCTCCTGCTACTCTTGATTTCCAATTTCTATGTGAGGACTTAATTTTGATCCTTGATCAAACAAGTAGGGTTTTTCTTTGCCTCTCTTTTCTATGCATCATGCGAGGTGGTTACGCTTTTGTTTCTGCGGGGATTGATGAAACCAAACTAGATGAAGATAATTAACTGACCTTTAAAAGAATGAAGGGGGTGTGATGGATGTTCTTCTGTACTCTTTTATGTTGGTATGTGTTGTGAATTATACGGGTCTATGATCACTGAAAGTCATGGCTGTTGGTGGTCTTTCTCTGTGCACTAATGAAACTAGGTGCTCCTAAATGTTTAAATAAACGTAACATAGTATTGGTTAATTACGTATACTTGGTTAAATAAATTGAGGGCACCAAGATCAAACCTATTCTGTGATAACTCCGGTTAAGTACTAGTGTAATTGAAACCATGGAGTGTGTTAAATCTTTTAAATCTAAAAAACATGAAAGGGCCTTCTTTGTATTCGTGGTAGTGGTTTGGTTGTTTTATTTCACAGGCTTAGATTTTTGGGGTGATGTGGGTGAGGATGGGATCCTCTGATGTGGCACGGTTGCTGTTTGTGAATCTAGGGTTGTGGTTGATCTACTTAAATCACGAATTGGGGTGGAATCCTCTTCTATTATGAAACCTTTTTATCCATAGTTCTGGGGATGTGGGGGCTGTATTATGAAGCCTTCTTTGGTTCCAATACCTGGAAAGATCTCACTTTGATGTGAATTTACAAGAGAACTGGGTGTCAATGTTTAAATTAATGTTGGCTGTAACTTTTTTCCGCTAGGATTGTGCTTGTGCCTGTCAGTTTCCCATTACTGTAGAATTTGCTGAAATAGGATCACTTGAGACCGGAAACAAGAATGGGTTAATTGGGAAATTGATTATGGGAATGAGTTGTGACTCGGTTGCGAGTAGTATGCTTTCTATGAGTAGTGACAAGGCTGTTCATTCTTGGGTTAGGTGTGGAACCCTAGGTTGGGTTGAGTGCTGTTACCTATATATATATATGATTGTAGTTATTGTGTTTCTTATTTTCCCCCCACCCAAGTTGAGTACTTAGTGATGAACAACCCATTTTATGGGGAGGGTGTTTTTTTCCCAACACTCCTACGAGTGGCTGGTTATTAGCACCTTTCTTCTCCCTTTCCCAAATAGACCAAGTCTCTTCGGGCAGGCTGTGATGGCCTGAAGTCCATTATTAGCCCGAGAATCTTCGGGTTGGGTGGTTGTGGTGGTTCGCCCAGGTGTTTGCGGGAATGTTGTTTCCCAAGTGTCTTCGGGATGAGGCCCGGTTATCTTCGGGTGAGTAAGTAGTTGTTCTGGCCTAGGTGTTTGCGGGTGTGGTTACGCGTGGTGGTTGTGGCCCAGGTTTCTGCAGTCGGGATAATGGTTATGACCCAAGTGTGTGCAGACAGGGTTTGGTAGTGGGACTGTGGTGAGGTTGTGTCCCAGGTGTGTGCGGGCGGGGTTTGGCAGTGGCACTGCGATAAGAATGGCGGGATTGGTTTGATGCGTAGGATTTCTTCAATAACCAGTGGAAAAGTTGCACGGGGTACCCAAACATCGATGGGATATTACTATACTTTACTTGCGATACGTTATTTGGAGAGTGTGCCTTGGTGAGACTTGGGTGGATAGTTTTTCTTTTCTAGGTGCTTTTGTTTTTCTTTTCTCACCTGGCATTAGAGTGCCTCTCCACTTTTTCATGAGAGTCTTTGGTTTTCCCTAGTGAGTTTACTTGTATGCTCACCCTACGTATATAAAACTATTTTCAGGTTTCTAGGAGGACTTCAGGGATCGTGTGGGACCATACTAGAATGGACCTTGGGCCATTTTTTGTTGTTGTTTTCCTTTTTCTTGGTACATTACCTTTGGAGTTTTGTGGCTTGTATCTTTTACTTTTGAACATGCATATAGGAATGGTTTACTTTTGGCTTTACCTTTACCTTCAACTTTGGTATTGTTGGGGTTCCTGTCTTATATCCCGATTCTATAAAAAAATTAAAAAGGGTAATGCCTTCCATTTTGTGTGAGATTCTATACCCTTGCGTTGGTTGCCACTCCGAGACCTATTGAAGGCAGGTTTCAGGGGTCATTATCTCTCCTTCAACTTAATGAAGAAAGGGCTTGGAAATCTGCTGACCCTTCCCTCCTTTTGGTGAAGGTGGGTCGTGACAAATATTATATGTTATAAGATTATTAAATTATTTTTCTAGAAGTTATCTCTTTTTTTATTTTAATTAAATTCAATGAAATGAATAGTGTAAAAACTGACATAATTGATGTTTTATAAAAATAGTAATTTATTAAATTATTTAAAAATATAAAAAATAATTAAAATCACAATGTGACTATGATGAGGTCTAAAGGTTAATTATGTTTACAATTATGAGAAATTTACACCATATAATTAAAAATAATAGCCTCTTAACAATTAAAATGTTATTACAACAATTAAAATTTAAAGAGAATAATTAAGGGTAAACCAAAACGATAAGGACTAAAATAAAATCAATACATGTAAGAAAATTATTGAATTAGAGGATTTAAATTACAAAACATGTTGTATTTGACATATCACGTGTTGGATAATTTTTAGTTAAAACTTTAATTTTTTATAATTTAATAAATTTAGATTTCTCAAGGGTACCCCTTCCCTCTACTATAAAAGGTACCATATTTTCTCTAATTATCACACTTCCAGAACCCTTTTTTTCGAGCAATATATACCCAAAACGCTTCCTAGAATCCAAAAAAACGTTCTTGAGGCCATATATTTTTAAAAACACTATCTTATGAGGTGTTAAGGAGTTCTTCAAGGGTGATCAATCGAATATGAGGTATCATTTTCTTCAACTATTTCTATTTTATTTCTTCTTCCACTTCCTTCAAAACTCTTCCAAACATGATGATATAATAAATAAACCGTCTTCAATATAATTAGATGGTATTATGTTAATATAATAACCTAAATCCATCTCCACGTCCATCAAATGGGAAAATAATTAATCATTTGTGCGTATGTGTGAACTATCACCTCCACAGACTGATTTAGTTCATTTACAATTACCATCTATTAAGATTAGTTATAATGATGGAATTAATATTAATATGTTCTATTAATGACATATTTATCATTCTAAAATAATATTATTTTAATTATGTTCTTACCTTCCATAACATAAAAAAAATAATGTTGTTCATACGTACGTATAAACTATCACCTCCAAAAGCGATGTGAATCGTTTTTATTCACCACATCACATTTATGATATATATATATAAGAGTATTTAAAATATTATTATGATGTTAGATATATTATGATAATTCTGTAAATATAAAAAAATAATTACCTTTTTTCCATAATGAACAATGAAAAACGAAAACGTTACTTAGGTGTACGTATGACCCACCATCTCCCTGAATATAACATTGTCCATATTTTATAACCAAAATTAATGGTTTGATTTATGAATAATGATTAATGTATAAAAGTTATTATTATTTCATGAATACTATAATGTAGATTATGTGATTATGATCGCATGGACTTGGGATATTCAAAAAATATTGATTTTCAACACAAGTAGTGTATATTGACAAAACATCTGATATGAACATGAATAATTTTGTAATTTTTATAACATGGTAATAAGTAATATAAAAATAATAATAATATTTATATAGGTTATAATGAATTTATAAATTATCCTTTTTTTTCTTCAGGAATATAACAATTGTACGTGACAATTAAGACACAAAGAAATTGAAATCTTAACACAAACCCCATTCATTGAGTCAAATAACCATGTCATTGGTTCTTTTCCTAGAATAAGTGTGAAGAGAATATGATTATTTTATATTGAATATACAATTATATGGTGTTATTCATATTTTTCACACAAAATTATGTCATTGATTTAACCTTGATTTAATGATATGATCTTGGTAAGGGACTTTTCCACAATCTCTTTTTTGGGAGGCATAATTTGATATTATAAACACTATCTTTTATATGGTGTTTAATAAACCCCTTTGACATTTAATTTCATGAAAATGTTTTCAGTAGGAATATTTTTTTACAAAGTGTTTTACTAAACAAAAGATGATTTTTTTAACGTATGCGGCGAAAATGCCTTTTCCCACTGTCACAACCATTATTTGATATTTGGCTTCCTCTAAAAACTGTAATGTTTTTAAAAGACAAATAAATACCATACACCCTTTTCATGTACTGTGGTATTGACAATGGTTTTTATAATGAATTAATTATATCAATATCTTAAAATAATATCTTATTATTGCAATGTGGAAATGTTTTTTTTCATTTATTCCATTTTTTAGGAGTTCTGATTATGTTATGGTTCTTGTGAATTGTTTATGTATTTGCATGGTTCCATGATGAACCGAGGGCGGATGAGCCCATGATAGCTCTCCAAATCATAGGGTAATTATATGGAGTAAAATTATAAGGTTTCATTTAATATATTTAGGGAATATACTATGATGGGTATTCTAAACGTTACCATAAAGGTTACTCTATATATAGCTGGGAATTCTACAATGTAAGTGTGATATGGATTCTAAAATATATCTTTATGATTTATGTTTTCTATGTATTTGTTCATTATTCTTATGATTTATTGTCCTTATAAAAATTCATGGACTAATGTTTTCATTCCTCATTTTATATCTCTCACCGATCTTTTTATGCGCATCCCATGTTTTTAAAATGATTTCATATGGTGTAAGGCTGGGTAAGGGAAATGAAGAAGTCAACGAGATTTTTATCAAGGAAAAGAAATCGTATTTACTTTTAAAATCATTATATAATGGAATAAATGGATACTATTGTAGTTTTATCCACATTATATAAAATTGAGTTGTTTTCTAATATCTATGTCCAAATTCTCAAGAACTCTAAACCGGAAAAGATCCTCAAGGTGAATTCTTTATTGAAACTGAAGATTATGTAATGTTTAAGGCCAGGGCCTTATATTTACCTAATTATAATCTATCAATTTTTTCAAATATAATTAATCATAAAATGAATCCTTAATAAATTAGATTAAATGGATTCAAATTATATTTTATAATGACTCAAATATATATTGGGTATATCAATAATTTTGTAACTCTTCAAAAAGAATCAGTCCCCATTTCAGTTTTACGTTACATAAGTGAATGATAAAAAATCTATAAATTTTTTATTTAAAAAAATTAACTAAAATATATTTCATGATGAATATGATATTAATAACCAATAAATTTTATGTTCATTATTCTATTATATTAAAGTATATATTATTAAAATGAAAACAAATGTAAACAAATCTAGTAATTTTATGTCGTTTTAAACAATCTTATCATGGAATATTCTATTAAAAGTAATTATTTAATAATAAATTCATCTAAATCGAGTAAAAAATGTAATGAAATATAAAACATTACACTTTTCATGTTTTGGGAACAATTTTAAAAAAAATCACCATTTTAATTAGAATTATCCAAAAAAATGTTTTCAATACTTTGAACTGAGTTTCCAAAAACTGATCTACGTGAGGGATACAAATTTTGTTAATAAATTAAACATGATATTAAATTAATTAAATATAATATTAATATTAATTATAATAATAAAATTAATATAAAAATATTTTAAATAATGTAAATAATTAATATAACTTAATTTATAAAATTACTAGAGGACATATGATATGATTTGGGACTTGTAGTAAGTGTTTATTTTTAAGTTTTCCCTCTATTCCCAATATTCTTTGTGAAGAATTGATTTATTGTTCAAGAATTTTTTTATCTATTCCATTATTTTTCATTAATTGATATTATACTTTTCTACCTTAATTATTTTTTATTTATACATTATTTTTTTTGAAATATCAAATTCATTTTCATCTTGAATCTTGTTATTGTGTTCTCTATCATTCTGTATTTTTATCATTACTTTATTTTCATACATACTTTTTGTGTTATTATGTATAAATTTTGTGGTGGAAATTAAAGATCTATAAAAATTATAATCCATTAATTCCATTGTGTTTTTTATCATTAGATATGTATAAATTTTATTTTCCTTCAAATTCATTTCCTGAATGAAGACACCTGAATGATTATTTTTTTTAATGGTGTTCACCTAGATTCTAATAAATTGATTAATCACTCAAATTAAATACTAAATTATATACCATCGAACATATATAATTTAAATAAATCATAGATCATTATCATAATTCAAGTTTTCTACCAATTGATTTACTTAATTAATTTGATAGACATTTAATTTCCATTCGTTTTTTTGAGTTTGTATTATTAATGGATTTATATATGTATTATACTATATATAACACATAAATAGTGGAATATGAATGGTTTTCCCTGATAGTGATGCAATGAAATGGGTAATGTTTTGTATCTCATGAGATTACATGAATGGGAATGAGAATTAAGCCCAATCTAGTATGGGGATCCTAGCACTATGTCCTATTAACATGGATGTGGGATTTTGCAAAGGCTTATAATGTTATGTTTTTTTATTTCCACATCCCAATAATTAATTAATCATATGATACTATTTTTTTATTCCTTGCTTCCATGGGATTAAATATGACCCCCTCATTTATGAATCCATGTTATTATCCTTGAATCATATGTTATGCTCTGTTATTTAGTTATTATAATCATATCATGATGCAGTGTTTTTTCTTTTATGTATAATTATTGACATTTTAACCCTTAATAAGAGTTTTTAATAACACTTCTTTATCATTCCTTATTTCCTAGTAATTTCTATGAATTTATATGAAAATTATATTTATATTTTAAGTAAATATTTGTAGAAGAAATGTGTGTTTCACTATAACTTTAGATATATAAATACATGTTTCCCAAATACACCAAACATTGATCTTTGTGTTTTTTTAATTATGGTAATTTATTAAAATATTGTATGTTTAATAGAATATCTAGATGTTTTTGTGTGTGGTGTCTCAATAGAGATTCATTTTTTGAGTCATTTGGTTATTGATTTTTTGAAAAATATGGTTTTTATTGTTTATCAAAATGGCCATATAACATTGCAATTGAAAAAATTAAATGGATATTGAAAAATTTGGTGTTATACATAGTGATGTATGAGGAAAAATGAGTAAAAAATGTAGTGGTGTTATTATTTAAATTTTAACATTTAATGATAACTTTAGTCTTTAACATATGTTTTTTATGAGATATTTCACGACCCCCTCCCCACAAAGTGTACACCTCCAAGGAAAAAAATGTGAAAATGGAGATAATGACCCCCCGAGTCCCGCCTCCGGTAGGCCTCGGGTTGGAGACTAGCATCAAGGGTATAGTAAATACACAAATGAGAGGCATTACCCTCTATGGTAACACATGCAGAAGAGATAGATAATATTGACACCTACCAAATCCAACTCAAACAGAAATATAAAATAAATCCCAGGTAAAAATATGTAATTTCATGCAAACTAATACAACTGAAATTGAAAAAAACTACAAATACCCAAAAGAATGTAAAAAATAATGTAACCACAATCCCAAACATCTCTTGCATCGCCAAGATAGTAGAAACCATTTTGATATCCAAGCTACTCCAAGTGACCAGAATAAAAATTTATATATATATCTATATATATATATATATATGATGAGTATAACAGTATACCGATTAATAACCTCCCCTAAGAATATCATGTAAAAGTAATGAAATCATTCTAAAGCACATTGAACAAGAAGTAAAACTAACTCATCACCTAAACAGGTATACTATGTTCCCATCCTCACCAAGGATAATCACACTAAGTAATTAATAAAAGAGTATATAAAATAATAAATAATATCAAGGGTATCCCACTACTACTTTCACACTGGTTTACCACTTTTCCCCAACGTCAGAAGTCCTAAGAATTTCTCACCAAAAAGGCTTGCCTGCATACACCTGGGTGAAGCACAACAACATGCATCCCGTGTAAAAAAACCACCACATCCACACAAGAAATGTAACCAGGTAGTTTCTGGGAGCCACCATAGTTCGCATAACGAGTATCATATGTCAAGAATTAAACCTCAAACCAATATATCACATACACTAAGTAAGGATCATCAAGACACCATAGCTTATACACGTTTCACCTATAGTAGTCCATAGGAAACAATACCCAGAATATATGTGTGTGAATAACCATAAGCCATTACTGCCCTCTACACACATATATGGGGAAAACTAACTATTATGCCTACCAGAACAAGTAACTACCAAGAGACGAGAGCATGGACAAAGGGGGTAGTCATTCATCCATCCTCCCACCAATATGTTTGGAAAAACACCCCCTAGGGATCAGAATCCATGGGCTGTCATTTTCCCTAACTGGTGGGATGGAGTAGCATATAGAAACAGAAAAATTATATAATATACTATAGCTCACAACCACACTATGGGTATAACCTAGTCTTAAACTCAACTACAGATAGAATCTCTCGGACTCATAGCTACCACTTCTAAGACAAGGTATCCTATAAGAACACAACCATTTAATGAGCTTTATTGTATTATTTCATTCCCTTTTTATCAGTTTCACATTACGCCAATTAATTTTTAAAACACTAAATAACCATTATCAATATCCACATTATATTTCATTTGCATCACACCCAAAGTCCACTATCCCTTTAAATTGTTACATCAGCATTTCACCCTAGCAAGCTCCAACCCCATGGGTTAACATCATTTATTCAATTATTTATGTTTAGAAATACTTTCCCATAACCCCAGTAATTCTAGAAAAAAATTCTATGCTACTAAACACAATGGTCTCAACCTGGTGAGCAGATGAACTATCTGTACAGTCTTTGCTACCTGGCTCAAGAGTGTAGACCCATCCTCCCTTATGAAGCTAAACACAAAATGCATGTGGCATACCCCACATGTCCTCACCCCTTTTAGAATAAGGGTAAGCAAGAGCAGATTCCTTGAGAAGTGGGGAAAGTAATGCAGATAAACAACCAATAAGAAAAGAAAGAATCCAAAAATTCACATCCATCTCATTTCATCATCCCCATTATCCTCCTCGGCTCCCACATGCATAAACCAATGCATCACTCCACTCTAGGAGTCAATTTCATTCACACCCAGTAGGCCTCCATGCCCCCCACATATCTCAATATCCATCCAGGCTCACATAACAAAACAAGCAGTATGAAAAAAACATCATATCAATTTGCATCTTGGCCCATAAACTAGCAAGAGGGTAACTAAAAACCCTACAAAAAATTATCTATTATCAAAGAAACCTGTTCATTAATCCACCATGGATTAACTAATTTAATATTAATAGGTTCCAAATTCGGTAAACCTAACCAGTAATATATCACAAATAATTGATCAATCTTACTGCACAAATTGATTATCATAAAATTACAACAAGAAGAACCATATTCATTTACAAGACTCATTATATTTAGAGAAATAATTATCAATTTATTCTATAATTACATTCTTAACCAATTTCCATCAAGAACGAAAGGGTAAAAAAAGAATACATAGATATCACACTATCTATCAAAAAAGAGGCAATAACATACGATCAATATCAATTTATTTATCCTGTTCAAATATTTATTATGTCAATTCCATTGTTATCCAGTGGGATAAAACATGCTAACTATGCAATTTCACGTAAAATAAAAGAGAATCAATGAATCACCTACCTCAAACGGTTTTAGTCATTATTTAAATGAGTTTGATCCATACAAAGGATCATGATCGCCTCCTCCTGTGATAACTGTATCCACCCGAGGATGAAGAGACACCAACACACCAGTCAACACTAATGAAAATTTTATTAGGAACATATAGATAACATTCCATAAAATCACATGGAGAAAAAGAAGATAATAAACCCAAAATAATAACGAGAAAACATATCTTATATCGATGAAGGGTCGACACTTTCTTCTGGCACCAAAATAGAGGTGTGCATATAGCAGTAAGAAACCACAAGGGGAAATTTTCTTTAGATTATATTTCTATCACACCGCACCAGTTGAAAGAAAGAAAGCTTCGAGTGTCTCGCACCTAAGAACAAGAATGTAGAAAAATGAAGGATGATATTTCATCCCTTTAGAAGATTTAATTGTGAAGTAGTTTAAGATACATTGGATTTTACATTAAAAGAAGATCGCATTAAAGAACAAAGTTTGAACATGTAAAGGCATCCTAGGACTAAAGAAAAATTTAATATAAGAGTTATGAGATATTATTTGGACATAAATTCCTCAAAACAAGGCCTGGAATGCATTTTATATCAAAGAAAATTTCAAAGGGGTGAAACTATAGGATGCTAGAAACACTGTTCACGATCCTAGAAACACTGTACACCTACCGATCTTGGAAACACTGTACATGATTCTAAAAACATTATACACTCACTGATCCTGGACTCACCGATCTTGGACTCACCGATCCTGGAAACAGTGTTCACGGAAGGAATCACCAATAATTTACTCACCTATCATGGACTCACTGATCCTAGAAACACTATTCACGGAATGAATCACCGATCTTGGACTCACCAATCCTTGAAACACTATTCAAGGAATGACTCACCAATCATGGACTTACTGATCCTGGATTCACCGATCATGGAAACACTTTTCACTGAATGACTCACTAATCCTGGACTCACTAATCCTGGAGACACTATTCAGAGAATGACTAATCGATCTTAGAAACATTGTTCCCTGAATGAATCACTGATCCTAGACTCATAGATCCTGGAAACATTGTTCACTGAATGACTCCCCAATCCTAGACTCAACGATCTGATGGTACTGTCCATAGAACGACTAACTGATTAGATTGTACTGTTCAAAAAAATAGTCTGATCTAATGATACTGTTCACAGAAAGACAGACCAATCTAATGGTACTATTCACATAATGATAGAAGGATCCGATGGTAATGTTCACAGAAGGACAGACTGATCTGATGCTACTATTCACAGAACGACAGACCGATCTGATGGTACTTTTCATATAACGTCAGACCAATCTGATTGTACTTTTCACCAAATGATAGACCGATCTGACGAAACTATTCACATTGGCCTCATCGATGGATCTGTTCACAACGGTCTCATGGACGGAACTGTTCACATCGGGTCACCGATATAACATTTAACATCAGTCCCACTAATTGAACTCTTCACATCGGTCTCTCCGATGGAACTGTTAGCATCGGTCTCACTGATGGAACTCTTCAAATGGGTCTGTCAAATGTAACTTTACACATCAGTCTCACCAATGAAACTGTTCAAATCGGTGTCACCATGGAACTGTTCACATCGGTCTCACCGATGGAACTGTTCACATCGGTCTCACCGATGGAACTTTTCGCATCGGTCTCACCGATAGAACTGTTCAAATTGGTCTTATCGATGGAAGTGTTCCATTGGTCTCACTGATGGAACTATTCTTATCAGTCTCTCCAATGGAACTGTTCCAATCCGTCTCACCAATGGAACTGTTCCCATCGATCTCACTAATGGAATTGTTCACATCAGTCTCACTGATGAAACCATTTTCCAAATTGGAAATAAATTGGAAACGTGTTTGGGATATGTCACCTTGACCTCTGAGAACACCTCAAACACCATATTTTAGAAATGGAATGGACTAGAGAGGTCGGTTCCATTACATCAGATATGCCACAAAACATTCTTGTCCTCAAGTTTTAAAAACCAACCTAAAAGGAAACAAAAAATAAGTCTGAACAACCACCGATCGAGAAACCTCTCCAAAGAGAGCAGGCCACTAGATGCAACCAATGAAAGCATCTCATTAAAAAGGAAGGTCAATATCCACAAAGGGGACATCATTACACAAAAATAGTCAAACATCAAACAACTCTGTGTACTGAGCATGTATATGTGACTCATGTTTACAGGTACTCTCCTTTATGCCATCGTGCTGCCATAAGACATGAACCAAGGGGATAGAACTCCCACACAACACCTTCTCTTTGCTGTTATGGATCACCACCGAATCGATTGTATTAAAGTCATCATGAAGATAACGACAGAGATGTGATACATGAAAAACATTGTGTATCCGTCTCATCTGTTGGAGAAGTACTACTCGATACGCCACAACTCCAACATGATCTAACACCTCAAAAGGCCCAACAAACCGGGGAGAAATCTTGCTCCCACGACCAAACCTTAGTTGCGCACGATGGGGGTCACCTACAGAAACATGTGACCCCCAACACTAAATGCTAAGGGTATCTTTATTTGATCGACATATGATTTCGGACGATCCTGCGCTTTCTCCAACCTCTCACAAATCACTTGAACCATCTCTATTGTATTCTGCACTACTTCTAATCCAATAATTGCTGACTCCCCTAACCTAGTCCATCACAATAGAGAATGGAAAGTCCATCCATACAAGGCTTAAAAACAGTGCCATACCGTTGGTGGAGTGAAAACTATTGATGTAAGTGATCTTCACCAAGGGTAAGTGCCTCATCCACGAGCCTCCAGAATCCTAGATACAAGAGTGTAACATGTCTTCAAGAGTCTAGATGGTCTTCTCTGTCTGACAGTCCATCTGAAGACGAAAAGCAGTGCTAAAGCATAGGTGAGAACCAAAATCATGATGGAGACCAATACACTCCCAAGAGTTAAAATGAGGATATTGAATAGAAATGATCATCCTTGGGATTCCATGAAGTTTCACCACCTCATCCAGATACTGCCTCGACAAAATATCCACTAATCTTGACTCCTTGATTGTTATAAAGTGGGATGATTTCGTTAAATGGTCCACTACCACCCAAATATAATCATGTCCTCCCTAAGCTCGAGGTAAACCAGTAAAATAGACAATTGAGATGTCCTCCCACATCCACTGAGGAACATCTAATGGCTGGAGCAGACCACTAGGAACACGGTGTTAGGCCTTCACCTTCTGGTAGACCAACCATCGAGACACAAACTATAGAACCACACACATCAGTACATGCCACCAAAATTGGATCCTCAAGCCTCAGTATATATTTTAAATTCCATGATGCACCGCTAAAGGAGATCTATTAAACTCTCTGAGAACCATCTCTCACATTGCTAATGGACCAAATGCCTTCTGTGATATAACACTTGGTGTTGTTCATCTCTAGACCAACCATCAAGGGACTCAAAAAAAACTCAGTCTCTCCACCGCCTCAATATTCCACAACTGGGGGTCTTCCACCTGCTGCACCAGAGAGGACTTCACTGTCATATGAAAAAGACAACCTCTACCACCAAGTTCCCCATATCAAGATGTAATGTTGACAGTTCTTCCATTACACTCCAAGAATCACTAGATTCATGTGCTGCATCCCCATGTGACTTCTTACACTTCGCATCAGCTACAACATTCTCCATTCCAAGTGGATATGATATTTCGATGTCATTTTCCTATAAGAACTCCATCCTTCGACACTGTCATAAGTTCAAGTCACACTGGGAGAAAACATACCTTAGACTGTTATGATTAGTGAAATGTACATAGTGCTCACTAATGAGGTAATGTCTCCACAACATCACAGAAAACACCATGGTATCCAAATCAAGTTTATGGGTGAAATAGTTACGTTCATGAGGACTCAACTATCGAGACACATAGGAAACAACTGATCTTTACTGCATCAGAAAACAGTCCAACCTCAGATGTGAAGCATCAAAGAAAACATAAACCTGAACTCCCTCAGCTAGAAGACAAAGTACCAGAGCAGTTACTAACTTCATTTTTAGATACTCGAAAGATACCTGACACAGATTAGCCCATATGAACACCTTATCCTTCCAGGTCAAAGTTGTCAGAGGAGTCACAACTCAATAGAAATCGGCTATGAACTTCCTGTAGTAGCCTACGAGACTCAGGAAACTTTACACCTCTGACACAGTCTTATGGGCTTCCCAAGACACAATTTCTTATGTCATTGATGGATCCATAGATACCCCCAAATGGGACAAAACATGCCCTAAGAAACAAATTTCTAGAGACCAAAACACACACTTCGACTACTTCCAAAAGAGATAATGTTGACACTGAACTCTCAACATGGTTTGTAGATGCTCTGCATGCACCTCTTAAGATATAGAGTACACAAAGATGTCATCGATGATAACCCCAACAAAAATTTCCAGGAATTCATGTAACACAACGTTCATCAATCCCATGAAAACAACTAGAGAATTTGTCAAACCGAACGACATTACAACGAACTCATAATGCCCATGATGAAAATAGAAAGAAGTCTTCGGGATATCCTCATCCTTCACAAGAATCAGATGACATCCTGACCAAAATCCGATCTTTAAGAACTAACTTCCACCCATTTGTTGATCGAAAAAATCATCAATACATGGAAGAGGATAATAATTCTTCACTTTCATTTTTTTAAGAGATGATATTTGTAACACCCCGAGATTTTATGAAAAATATTATTTTAATTTCATTAATGTCTTGTGTTGTATTCTACACCAAGATTACCTTGCGCAATATGCAACACTATATTAGTTTGCAATATACGCAACACTAGTTTTGGACCGTGTTACACACAATTTTGATAATAGTTATTCTACACAACATTGAGTATATATATATATATTAAATGTATAAAAGAAATGTGGTTGGATTCTATTATACGAAACAATGAAGGATTCTTTCACAACACGCAACCCTGACTTGGCTTGCATTACACGCAATCGCGACCTTCCTCGATAGCGTGTGTTGTACGCAATACCGGGTTTTAATAAACAATGATATATTATTATAATATTGTCATGAACTAGCCGTTATGAATAATATTAACTAAATTTTGAATTTTATAACATTATTATTCATCTTACACATTTTCTAGAACATGGTATAAGAACAAAATAAAATTTTCAGGTAAAATAAGTATTTTTCAAAAAATGAAGTTTTGCCGCCTTTTGATGGTGCACCCACTTTAAATCTAGTTTTTGACATGTTTATATGTTCAATTTGACAAAATATAATTCTTCTTTTGAATCAGGATGTAAAAATTTACATTAGATAATGTTTTGATATTTTTTCGATAACTTTCATATTTTAATGAATAGTAAAAACACGCTATATTTTAATTAAAAACAACTTTTTTCATCATAATATCTTATGTGGTTAAATTATAATATTGAATGGTTTTAAAGTATAAATAGAATATATTTTTACCATTTAATATAATATATGTCATTAGCATTGATTTTGCCTTGAATTCGTAGGTTAAATCAATTCAATCTTTTGCAATGTTTTAAACAAAAACCCGTTTTTATTCGACAACGAGATTAATTTTAATTTAATTTCTGCAACTTCTGTGTATATAATTTTAAAAAATGGATTCCATATTTGGAATCAGTGGGTCCAAATTATGTTAATAGGCTACTTTTTATTTTTGGGAATTATGAATAGTAACTACGGTAAATTTTATTTACCATAGTTAATGGTAAATCGGGTAATTAAGGGTAAATATAATATTATAAAATTACCCTAACACATGCCAAAATTCTATTTGATGGCTAAAAGTAAACCCATATCAACTAAGGGTCGGATTAGATTTATTTTATGGACTTTTGACCATGAAAATAATTTAATTATTATTAAAACCAAAGAAAGTGACAACATGTCACTTTCTTAAATCTTATAAGTATAATAATTTTAACTTAGTGATAAACATCATAAAACATCGAACATGAATAGTATCCAGAAATCTAACAAAATTATCTAAATCATGAGAATTTATTCATAATTTTTTTGGTATTAAATAGTTATCATTAATTTTGACACAATAGTGATGCAGAAATTATTTATCTAGTGAAATATCAAGAATATAGTTTTTATTAAACTAATAGTAACCGTAAAAGGCACAAAAACCTGACCAAAACTTATTTTTCATGTAAATGGAAACTATAATCATCCAATGGTCGAATATTTGACCATTTGGAGTCTTATACAAGCAATTATGACACTTATATTATTTTATTTTAAATGATTCCAAAGTTTTCACCTTCATAATTTAATAAATATAACAATTTAAATATTGTGATTTTAAGATGATAAATTCGAGTAAAAGTGTTATTGTGAAAGGTAATATATTTATCTTCATCATAGGGTTTTATTTTAAATTGTATGTAACATATAATTATATTAAATAATTATACAAAAATGATGTAGTAATTATTTTATTAAGAGATAAACCAAATAAATGGTTTTAAAAATAATAAAATAAATATTATATGAACTATTTAATGTGATCCACTAATTTTATAAATACATATGACCTTTTATTAATATATTAAAGTTTTTAGTTTGAACATATCTTCTGTATATATTTTATTTAAATTCAAATAAATGAATAGTGTCAAAATTGACACTATTGTTATTTTATGAAAATAACATATTATAAAATTGTTTATAAATCACAAAAATATTTAAAAATTATAAATTTAAATTTATATGGTCTATGATGTTATCAAATATACAATTATAGGAAATTCACAACAAATAAGTAATTATTTGTTATAATTTAAAATTTATAATTTTATTACCACAAATAAACATAAATAGATTAAATAAGGATAAATCAAAACGATAAGGTTTAAAATAAGATCCAAACTTGTCTAAATTTTATTGGATGATGATATTACAACCCTATCTCATCTAATATTATAATATGAGTCATTTTGGGAGGTTTTTAAGTGGGGTTAGATTTATTATAAATTAATATTTTTAAGAATTCCAAAGGTGCCCCTCTCCTCCCTTATAAAAGGGCACCTCCTCCCTCTCTTCCTCACACAACTTTGAGCCTTCAATCTCGGCAAACCCCTGCCAAATTCTATTCTCCAATTCCCTAGAAACATCCTAGAGGTTCTGGTATTCCTCAAAGACCAATTTTATTTCCCTAAGAAGAGGTCTCAAAAAGGCGCTTCAAAGAAGAGGTAATTTCCGTTACCGATTCATTCACCTTTATTTCTTCTTCCACTTCTTCTTTTTAGGTTGTTTAATTATGGAGCAATAACATCAGTATCACTCATATACTGATATGTTATTATAAGTATGAAACAATCCTAATTCACCATCTATCCATCCTACGAAAAACGGAATCACCACGCGTGCGTACGTACGGAATACCATCTCCACGCCGTGGTGTAATCTGTTTTTCCACCAACACCTTACATGGATGGGTATTATGGTGTAAAGAACAACTATACATAGTTATTATAACATCATAATGATTCTGATATATTTTATCATCCACTCCAATTCAATTCAATAATTATGATATCATCGCGTGTGCGTACGTACGGACTACCGTCTCCACGACGCGATGAGATTCATTCTCCATGTTAACCATTTAAGAATAATTATAAAGTATATATAAGAAATAATAATGAAATATATGAAATTATAATGCTACTGGATTTATGTGTATATATATGTATGTCATCTACTTAATTCCACTCATTTCAATGAGGAAACGAAAACAGCGTTCATGCGTACGTACGGCCTACCGTCTCCATGAACGGTGTATTTCATTCCATTTATCGATCCATTATATATATGTATATTCTGAATATATATTATACATAAATCATGTTTTATATTCTATAATTAAGTAATAATGATCTAAGTAATCATATGAATAATTACAAGTTAAAACACGAACTATAAATGAGACGATTTTACCCAAAATGCTACTTTAACATGAATTTACAAAAGAACGGGTAATATAAAGTCATAAGTGAAACATATATGATATTATATGATTCTGTAATAAGTCAATGACATTATTTAAATCATTATACAGGAGGTTCGGACACATACAAAGAAATTCGGACATAAGGTAAGGGAAAATATCACAATCTCATTTTTATCCGAGATTGTTTATACATTGGTATTTACTGGGGTGTATTTTATCATCCACATCCATGTTCCCTCAATATGTAATATGGTTTCCATCCACTTACAATAGTTTAAACCCAATTTTACCCTTCGGTGAGTTTTTAGTAATGAATATGAAAGGAATCTTTTGTCGTTTTTTCGTACGAGGTACTTTTTTGACGTTTCCGACAAAAGTATGAAGAATGTTTTTTTTAACTTATACGGCATGAATGGATTTTTAAAACATTATTTCCAAGAATCTTCCTTTACAAGTTTTCAAGTTTATTTTTAATCAACTTATTTTTGTTTAAAATTTTATGGCATGTTATGAAAGGATAAATGTTTTTGAAGTAGAAATGATATTTTCCTCAAGAATGGAGTTCAAGAGTTTTATCAAAATTATTTTCCATCTGAGACAATATAGGGTTCTATTTCTATCCCTATTATTACATGGATTTGATTATGTTGTGATGGGAATATTTTTATGAATTCATTTATCTTATATAAATTGTTTTATGATGTCACGATGTTTTCCCATTTTTATTACATGGGTTATGCAATGATGTATGATTTAAGATTTTGTGGCACACATAAGAATGGTATCATTATGAGATGGGAGGGACCAATATCTCCCTCCAATGCATTGGGTAAAAATTTTATATCTCATGAGATAGACATGGCTGGAACGGTAGGTTATACCGGTTCAGTGAAACAGGACTGAAACGAGGGTGACTCGGTTCAGAAAGTGACTTTGTCCACTAAGATAGTCTTGGCAATGATTCTTGACTAACAAGAAATGATTTTCTATGATTATGTGTGTACGCCACAAAGTTTCATGTTTTAAGTTATGATTATTGTGATTACATTTAACTACCATGATTTATCCCATGTTATGAAAATATGATCTCTTTTGCAGGTTAAGATTTCTAAAAGTTATGTGCTTGTGTATACGATGTGATTGATATTTATTTTGTTTACCCTTACTGGGCATTTGAGTTCACCCTTTTATGTTTTCTTTTCCCCAGGATATAAAGAAAGGTTTTAGGTATTAAAAAAAAGACGATCTTTATGGGAGATGTTGAAGATCTTTCACCAGGATTAGAAGATTATATTCCGAGTTTCCAAAGACACTAAACTATTACGATCCTTGTATGTGTGTTTTTTTTATGTACTAAGTATTCCGCAAATGTAATGTAATGTCAATGTACGTCAAGCTTCGGGTCTCTACAGTTGGTATCAGAGGAAAGGTTTAGTCAACCTTTGGAAACTTGGACTCGAAAATGTTAGTGAGATCCCTAGAGATATTTCTAAGGTATGTCTAGGGATGTCCCTAAGGATAAGTATACATATAGGATATAGTCCTTGCACTACGGTAAAGATCATATAATTTAAACTAAGATGTTTGATATTGAAGTTACTCCCCCTTTATTATGATTTTTGTATCTCACACTATTCTTTTTGGGTTTTAGAAAATGGCTGGAAACAAGATGATGCACGATAATGGAGGATATGATGGACAATGGAATGATATTCTTCATAAGCAATCAAATGAAATGGTATTTTGAAGTCCAAACATCATTATTATACCGAATCAGCAATCTCATAATATGATCAATAAAGTAAAATTTGGTCAGTTTCCTGACTCGGCTAGTAAGAGAAAGATGGAGTTTCATGATGATCATAGAGGAAAGAAAGTTCAATTTCCCCTATGTAAATCATGTGGGAAGAGGCATCAAGGAGAATGTTTCAAAGGAACTGGAAGATGCTTTGGGTGTGGAAAAGAAGGAAACAAAGCCAGTAAGTGCAATAGAAATGTTTCAGTTAACACCATGGATGAGGTTAATGGTATTTCTACGACATCAACAATGGTTAAATGTTTTAAATGTGGAATGTACGGGCATTATGAAAAACAATTCCCTAAGGGAATGTCTCATGAAGAGAATCGGTATGGTCGTATGGGTAGTATTTTTTTTGATGATGATGAAGAGACTACAAATGATATGTGAGATGAAATAATTGTTGAAGCTCGATCAATGGTTTAAGAAGGTAGTGGAATGATTACATGTTTATCAAGTGTAATGTTGTACTGTAGAATGAAAAGACATCTAAGGATTGTTACACTGTTGTCTTTCCTTAAGTTTTGAATGTTTATGATGAATGGTATGAGTATCAATGAAAGGTTATTCAGATATTTTTTTGGAAAGTGGATGATATGTGCATAATGAAGTGATAAAGAGAAAATTAAATGTTTGACAGTATTCATGATCTCATGATTGATATAAGGACTAAGTGTTATCGTGGTTTGATTATAAAGAATTTTGAGGATTTTGGTTTGTGGAAAGTGTTAACTTTTAACTACATTCATGTTTTCACTAAGGTTCAATGGAATACATGATCAAGGCCTTCGAATGATTGGAATATGACCAACAAGATAAGAATGCAGTATTACGATATATGGGGATCAATGATGGTATTAAATCTCTGGTAATCGTTTTCACTATGTTATGAGAGTGGACCTAAGTATTTTAGATAAGCCTTAAGATTGGAATCGATTATGTTGGACATAAGTTATTATTGTTTAAGGATAGAATTTTTTTCAATATTATTGATGGGATGTTATAGTAATATAGTTTTAGGAAAAGGACAACCTGCAGGACGGGCGACAGCCCATCGCGTCGGACAAGGCTGTGGGAATCGAACCCACAACCGAAGTGCGACTGGCCTTTATCGCCTACCACTGGCCTAAAGGAAGTCCCTGGTTAGTATAAACTATTTTTATTTTATTAAGCGGTATGATATATGAAGTGTAAGTTCATTTTTGGAACCATATACGATTAACCATAACATGGACTAATAACTTTTGCTAACCTTTTTTTTGAAAGAGATGGAATGACCCATCATTCTATCACATGATCTACTAACACTTCACGAATAAAAAATTCAACTTCATTTATTTAAGAGATGAAGTGGAAATTGTTCAAGGCACGAACAACAGTGAGATTGTACCAAAATAAAGTAAGTATTTATTCTAATTCAAATTCTTCAACTTTAGGGAAACGATCTTGAGATCCAAAAATGTTGTCCTAGTGCTCTTATATCTGATTAATCAGATGGTACCTTAGATCGTCACAAATTTATGGATTTGTGATTGTTGGATTTTCCATAGCCATGTCCTCTACCACTCTCCATCAGAACATGATGGTTAGATTTCTCTTCCATGTCCATATTTTCACCTATGTTCTCCTATGTGGATACCCAGTGATTAGTTAACTTGGGTAACCATTATGTTCTATACTTTAGTTTTTAAAGATAAGTTTGGGTATTCCTTTTTACGATGTGGGTTTCTATCAAAGAAACTTTCAAATAGTAAACCATTTATAACCCCGACGAATTTCGAGGGCAAAATTCATTTTAAGGGGGGTAGAATGTAACACCCCGAGATTTTATGAAAAATATTATTTTAATTTCATTAATTTCTTGTGTTTTATTCTACACCAAGATTACCTTGCGCTATACGCAACACCGTATTAGCTTGCAGTATATGCAACACTAGTCTTGGACCGTGTTACACACAATTTTGATAATAGTTATTCTACGCAACATTGAGTATGTATATATATATATATATTAAATGTATAAATGAAATGTGGTTGGATTCTGTTATATGAAACAATGCTGGATTCTTTCACAACACGCAACCCTGACTTGGCTTGCATTACACGTAATCACGACCTTTCTCGATAGCGTGTGTTGTACGCAATACCGGGTTTTAATAAACAATGATATATTATTATAATATTTTCATGAACTAGCCGTTATGAATAGTATTAACTAAATTTTGAATTTTATAACATTATTATTCATCTTACACATTTTCTAGAACATGGTATAAGAACAAAATAAATTTTTCGGGTAAAATAAGTATTTTTAAAAAAATGCAGTTTTGTCACCTTTTGATGGCGCACCCACTTTAAATCTAGTTTTTGACATGTTTATATGTTCAATTTTACAAAATAAAATTCTTCTTTTGAATCAGGATGTGAAAATTTACATTAGATAAAGTTTTGATATTTTTCCGATAACTTTCATATTTTAATGAATAGTAACAACACGCTATATTATAATTAAAAACAACTTTTTTCATCATAATATCTTATGTGGTTAAATTATAATATTGAATGGTTTTAAAGTATAAATAGAATATATTTTTACCATTTAATATAATATATGTCATTAGCATTGATTTTTCCTTTAATTCGTAGGTTAAATCAATTCAATCTTTTGCAATGTTTTAAACAAAAACCCATTTTTATTCGACAACGAGATTAATTTTAATTTAATTTCTTCAACATCTGTGTATTGAATTTTAAAAAATGGATTCCATATTTGGAATCATTGAGACCAAATTATGTTAATAGGCTAATTTTTATTTTTTGGGAATTATGAATAGTAACTACGGTAAATTTTATTTACCATAGTTAAAGGTAAATCGGGTAATTAAGGGTAAATATAATATTATAAAATTACCCTAACACATGCCAAAATTCTATTTGATGGCTAAAATTAAACCCATATCAACTAAGGGTAGGATTAGATTCATTTTATGGTCTTTTGACCATGAAAATAATTTAATTATTATTAAAACCAAAGAAATTGACAACATGTCACTTTCTTAAATCTTAAAAGTATAATAATTTTAACTTAGTGATAAACATCATAAATCTTCGAACATGAATAGTATCCAGAAATCTAACAAAATTATCTACATCATGAGAATTTATTCAGAATTTGTTTGGTATTAAATAGTTATCATTAATTGTGACACAATAGTGATGCAGAAATTATTTATCTAGTGAAATATCAAGAATATAGTTTTTATTAAACTAATAGTAACCATAAAAGGAACAAAACCTTGACAAAAACTTATTTTTCATGTAAATGGATACTATAATAATCCAATGGTCGAATATTTGACCATTTGGAGTCTTATACAAGCAATTATGACACTTATATTATTTTATTTTAAATGATGCCAATGTTGTCACCTTCATAATTTAATAAATATAACAATTTAAATATTGTGATTTTAAGATGATAAATTCGAATAAAAGTATTATTGTGAAAGGTAATATATTTATATTTATCATAGGATTTCATTTTATATTTTTATGTTACAAATAATTATATTAAATAATTATACAAAAATGATGTAGTAATTATTTTATTAAGAGATAAACCAAATAAATGGTTTTAAAAATAATAAAATAAATATTATATGAACTATTTAATGTGATCCACTAATTTTATAGATACATATGACCTTTTATTAATATATTAAAGCTTTTAGTTTGAACATATCTTCTGTATATATTTTATTTAATTTCAAATAAATGAATAGTGTCAAAATTGACACTATTGTTATTTTATAAAAATAACATATTATAAACTTGTTTATAAATCACAAAAATATTTAAAAATTATAAATTTAAATTTATATGGTCTATGAGGTTATTAAATATACAATTATGGAAAATTCACAACAAATAAGTAATTATTTGTTATAATTTAAAATTTAGAATTTTATTACCACAAATAAACTTAAATAGATTAAATAAGGATAAATCAAAATGATAAGGTTTAAAATAAGATCCAAACATGTCTAAATTTGATTGGATGATGATATTACAACCCTATATCATCTAATATTCTAATATGAGTCATTTTTGGAGGTTTTTAAGTGGGGTTAGATTTATTATAAATTAATATTTTTAAGAATTCCAAAGGTGCCCCTCTCCACCCTTATAAAAGGGAACCTCCTCCCTCTCTTCCTCACACAACATTGAGCCTTCATCCTCAGCCAACCCCTGCCAAATTCTCTTCTCAAATTCCCTACAAACATCCTAGAGGTTCTGGTATTCCTCAAAGACCAATTTTAGTGCCCTAAGGGGAGGTCTCAAAAAGGCGCTTGAAAGAAGAGGTAATTTCCGTTACCGATTCTTTCACCTTTATTTCTTCTCCCACTTCTTATTTTTAGGTTGTTTCATTATGGAGTAAAAACATCAGTATCACTCATATACTGATATTTTATTAAAAGTATGAAACAATCCTAATTCACCATCTATCCATCCTACAGAAAACGAAATCACCACGCGTGCGTACGTACGGAATACCGTCTCCACGCCGTGGTGTAATCTGTTTTTCCACCAACACCTTACATGGATGGGTATTATGGTGTAAAGAATAACTATACATAGTTATTATAACATCATAATTATTCTGATATATTGTATCATCCACTCCAATTCAATTCAATAATTATGATATCATCGCTCTTGCGTACGTACGGACTACCGTCTCCACGACCCGATGAGATTCATTCTCCATGTTAACCATTTAAGAATGATTATAAAGTATATATAAGCAATAATAATGAAATATATGAAATTATAAAGGTACTGTATTTATGTGTATATATATGTATGTCATCTACTTAATTCCACTCATTTCAATGAGGAAACAAAAACAGCGTTCATGCGTACGTACGTCCTACCATCTCCATTAACGGTGTATTTCATTCCATTTATCGATCCATTATATATATGTATATTCTGAATATATATTATACATAAATCATGTTTTATATTCTATAATTAAGTAATAATGATCTAAGTAATCATACGAATAATTACATGTTAAAACACGAACGACAAATGAGACGATTTTACCCAAAACGCTACTTTAACATGAATTTACAAAAGAACGGGTAATATAAAGTCATAAGTGAACCATATATGATATAATATGATTCTTTAATAAGTCAATGACATTATTTAAATCATTATACAGGAGGTTCGGACACTTACAAAGCAAGTCAGACCTAAGGTAAGGGAAAATATCACAATCTCATTTTTATCCGAGATTGTTTATACTTTGGTATTTAGTAGGGTGTATTTTATCATCCACATCCATGTTCCCTCAATATGTAATATTGTTTCTATCCACTTACAATAGTTTAAACCCAATTTTACCCTTCGGTGAGTTTTTAGTAAAGAATATGAATGGAATATTTTGTCGTTTTTTCGTACGAGGTACTTTTTTGGCTTTTCCGACAAAAGTACGAAGAATGTTTTTTTAACTTATAAGGCATGAGTGGATTTTTAAAATATTATTTCCAAGAAGCTTCCATTACAAGTTTTCAAGATTATTTTTAATCAAATTATTTTTGTTTAAAATTTTATGGCATGTTATGAATGGGTAAATGTTTTTGAAGTAGAAAGGATATTTTCCTCAAGAATGGAGTTCAAGAGTTTTATCAAAATTATTTTCCATCTAAGACAATATAGGGTTCTGTTTCTATCCCTATTTTTACATGGATTTGAATATGTTGTGATGGAAATATTTTTATGAATTACTTTATCTTATATGAATTGTTTTATGATGTGACGATGTTTTCCCATTTTTATTACATGGGTTATGCAATGATGTATGATTTAAGATTTTATGGCACACATAAGAATGGTATCATTATGAGATGGGTGGGACCTATATGTCCCTCCAATGCATTTGGTAAATATTTTATATCTCATGAGATAGACATGGCTGGAACGGTAGGTTATACTGGTTCAGTGAAATAGGACTGAAATGAGGGTGACTCGGTTCAGAAAGGGACTTTGTCCACTAAGATAGTCTTGGCAATGAGTCTTGACTAACAAGAAATGATTTTCTATGATTATGTGTGTACACCACAAAGTTTCATGTTTTAAGTTATGATTATTGCGATTACATTTCACTGCCATGATTTATCCCATGTTATGAAATTATGATCTCTTTTGCAGGTAAAGATTTCCAAAAGTTATGTGCTTGTGTATACGCTGTGATTGATATTTCTATTGTTTACCCTTACTGAGAATTTGATCTCACCCTTTTATGTTTTCTTTTCCCCAGGATATAAAGAAAGGTTTTAGGTATTAAAAAAAGAACATCTTTATGGGAGATGTTGATGATCTTTCACCATGATTAGAAGATTATATTCCGAGTTTCCAAAGACACTAAACTATTATGATCCTTGTGTGTGTGTTTTTGTTATGTACTAAGTATTCCGCAAATGTAATGTAATGTCAATGTACGTCATGCTTCGGGTCTCTACAATATTAGACACACAAAGGCAAACTACCATCATCCTTCTTCATGAACAAAACTTGTGCACCCCATAGTAACCCACTAGGCCGAACAAAATTGCACTATAACAGACCATCAAGAGTTATACGTAAATATCATAACATAGAAGTGGATATTCTTTATTGATACATAGAGATATGAGACTCTCCTAGTTATAGCTCGATCCCAAACTCGATCTCCCGTCGAAGGGTTAATGCTACAACCTCTTCTAGAAAGACATCTGGGTACTCTTCTAAAACCCTAGGAAACACAAAATGCTAAACCGTTGAAGAATACAACATCAGATCATCCGTCATGGATGAAAAGGATAAAACAAACCTCTAACCCATCCATTCCCCTCACTCTCCAACAAACACCACTAGCTCTCCAACTGCATCGAAGAACACAACCGTCCTCCTGAAGCAATCCATGATATCCTACACCGAATACATGAATTCCATGACGAGTATGGAAACATTTGTTTTTATTCGTAAACATAAAAAATATCTCCAAGAGCGGTTCTACCCCAACACTATATGATAGTCCTTACATACTTAAACCAAGTTAGCTCAACCTCCAACTTGCATAGTCAATGCCAAGGGTACTGGAAGACTCTCTACCTAAATTCCAAAAGCATGGACAAGGGTAGGTGATATGAAGGATTGTGCCACATATGAATCAAACAAGGCATACACCAAGGTAGAATATAAGAAAAGGGTACCTCGAAAGACGTCTAGATCGCATGGTGCTAGCAAGGCTAAATCATGAAGCTATCCAAAACAACCTCCACATCCTTTATGACCCTAATGAAGACAACCACCAAGGTCGTGCTCTTCTCTCTGAGGACGAGGAGCGTCATGGGGCTGTCGTATGCCTTCCATATCTACCATATGCTAATCTAAAGATGGTGAAACTTTTTGTTGTTGCCTCAACTGAAACTTCCTCAACGGAGGAACCTGGAGCGGAAAACCTGATACAAGATGAATGATCTGAAAGGTCAGGCACTATCGCTGCTGATGACTTCAACCACCACATGAAAAACAAGCACCTGGTCCCTTGGCATATTCCTGAGAGATGTCGACCCTAGAAAAATGTGATGTTGATGGCTGGGACCTACCCTTGGCATAATGAAAACTCTTCTTCACTGAAAAACAAGAACCCTGCACCAAAGCTCTCCTTCGTGAGTAATAAGGACGACTCCCCTCTCGTGATGATCTAGTTCTAGCCAATGTAATCTCATTGACTTCTTCCCTCGCTAGACCCTGAATATATTTCTTCAGTATAAATGGGGTGACCTAGTTCTGGATTTGCGGATGCAAAGCCTCGTCAAAATGCCTCACCCTATCCTCCTCATTTGGCAGTAGGTCTGAAGCATATCAAAAAAGGATCCTGAAATGGATTCCTAACTCTTACACAGTAGAGCTCCCCTGTCGAAGGTTAAGATGCTCCTTGCAACTTGATTCCTTTGTGGTCAATGAAAGAAATCAACTCAAAACTTGTCTCAGAACTCATCCCATGAGATCACTAACTCTTCACGATCATCAAGGAACACGAACCACCACTTCCTCGCTACTCCAAGAAACATCCTCACAACCAAGGACACCCAAGGATCATTGTGAGAACATATCAAACTGAAGCCTATCTCAAATTCTCCAACTAGTCTTCTGCGACTGCATCTAAAACGAAGCCCTCATAATTTTGTAGAATCTGGGGATGAAACTCTCTGAGTGTCCTCATCCAAGTGTCATCATAGTCAACCTATAACCGGCAATGATCTGCTGGCACCGCTTGCTGGACATATTCTATGTGATCCTGATGAGGATGTCAACCTGAAGCCATAACAGTAAAATAAAAAACTGTTAGATCTCCTAATCAAATAATATGGAAGACTCATCATTAATTAATTGTTTTCTTTTATTATTAATAGGTTAACCTATCCCATGGTATACTCATTCAAACACAGGCACAAAGAAGAACGATGCATGATTATTTCCCTGGCCTCTACCCTACAACTAGTATCACCTCATTTAGTATCCATTGTAAAATTAAAGGTCCATAGATAAGATCATTGGGGGACCTAAACGCCTATGTCTTAGTCGGTCTCCAGTGGTTACATCACTTTATAAACGTGACAGAAACTGTTTCTCTACCAACCCATACAGCCACACGCCTGCCAAACTCCAATATCCATCTTATCCCTCAACCTCCCTATGATACCATAGTGTCACGACCCCCTCCCCACAAAGTGTTCCCCTCCTGGGCCGACAATGTGAGAAGGGAGATAATGACCCCAGTGTCCCACCTCCATTAGGCCTCGGGTTGGAAACTAGCTACGAGGGTATAGTAAACACAAAAAATGGGTGCATTACCCTCTAATATAACACATGCAGTATAGAAAGATAAGATAGGCACCAACCAACTCCAACTCAAACAAAAATATAAATGAAATCACAAGTACAAATATGTAATGTCATGAAAACTACTACAAATGAAAGGGAAAAAACTACAAATACCCAAAATAAAGTAAAAACAAAAGCCAACACAAGCCCAAACAGCTCCTACAACCCCAAGCCAGTAGAAACCATCTTGATCTCCAACCATCTCTATGTGACCTGAAAAATAATTTCTATATACATAGGGTGAGTTTAAGCGTATACTGAGAAGGATCCTCTCAGAAATTGCTCGTGTAAAAGTAAATAAATCATGCTAAAGCACAGTGAACATCATTTAAAACTAAATATTCACCTAAAGAGTTTTACAATGTTTTTCGCCTCACCATGTCTACTCTCACCAAGTAATGCATACGAGATTATATAATATAATAATGAATATCAAGGGTACCCCCTACTACTTCCCCACTGGTTGTCCACTTTGCCCAAATGTCACACATCCTAAGAATCTCTCTCCAAAAAGGCTTGCCTGCAAACACCTGGGTGAAACACCACAACATGCAACTCATGCAACAAAACTACCACATACACACAAGATATGTATCCATGTAGTTTCTGAGATCCAACATAGCTCACATAACCTATATCATGCTTCAGTTATTAAACCTCAATCCATTATATCCCATACACCGAGTACATATATTCAAGCCATCATAGCCTATAAATGATATACCTATAGTAGTTCATAGGAAACAATATCTAGAATATATGTGTGTGAATGAACACAAGCCATTACAGCCCTCTACAAAAATATATGGGGAAAACTAACCATTGTTCCTACCAACAAAAATAACTACCAAGAGAAGAGAGTGGGGCCAAAGGTGTTAGTCATCCATCCATCCTTCCACTAGAATGTTGGGGAAAACACCCCCAGGGCTCAGAATCCTTGGGGTTTCAGTTTCCCTAACTGACGGGGTGGAGTAGCATATAGAATCATGAAAAGGAAAGAATATACTATAGCTCACAACCAAACAATGGGATTAACCTAGTCTTGGACTCAAATGCATCTAATGTCTCTTGGACTCAATAATTCCACTTCCAAGACTAGGTATCCTATAAGCACAAAACCATTTAAAAATATTTATTACATTGCTTCATTCCCTTTTTATTAGTTTTACTTTATGTTAATTAATTTTTTTAAACACTGATTAAACATTATCAATTTCCACATTATATTTCATTAGCATGACACCCAAAGTCCATTGTGCCTTTAAATTGTAAATTAATCATTGCATCCGAGTAAGCTCCAACCCCATGGGTTAACATTGTTTATTAAATTATTTATTTACTGCGTTGCGTACCCATAATCCTAGGAATTCTGGAAAACAATTCTATGCTACTTAAAATAAGGGGGACTAACACAGTGATTAGATAAAATACCTGTCAATTCATTTTCGCCTATAGTAATATCTTAGACCCATCCTCCCTTGATACGCTAAACACGGAAAGCACGTGGCATACCGTGTGTGTCTTCGCCCCTTTCGAAAAAAGGGTAAGCATGATCGGATGCCTTGACCAGTGGGGAATGTAAATAAGATAAACAAACAATAAGAAAAAAAAGTATCCAAACATTCACATCCAACTCATTTCAACATCCCCGGTGTCCTCCCAGGAACCCACATGCATAAACCGTCACATCTCGCTACTCTAGGCAACAACTACTTCCAGAACTAGTTGGCCTCCACACCCCCAAAAATCACAACATCTATTCACGTTCTTATCACAACACAATTAGTTGGAAAATAAATATAATATCAATTGGTTTCTTGGTTCTTAAATATGTATTAGGGTAACTTAGAACCCAATAAATAGTTATCTTTTATCAAACATCCAATTCATTAATCCACCTTGGATTAACTGATTTAATATTCATAGGATCCAAATTTGGGAAACCTAACCAGTAAGCTATCAAAAATAATTAAACATGCTAACTGTACTAATTTGATTAACATCAAATTACAACATGAAGAATCAGATTCATTTACATTCCTTTTTATCATTAGACAAACAAATATCAGTTATTTCCAGCTTTATGCACTTTACCAATTTCCAACAAGAACGAACGGGTAAAAAAATTAAAGAATAGCTATCACACTATCTAGATAAACAAGAGGCAATAACATATGATTGATATCAATTTATTTATACGGTTCAAATATTTATAATGTCAATTACATTATTATCCAGTAGGATAAAACATGTTAACTATATAGTTTCATGTAAAATAAAATATTAGAAACGAATCCAAAACCTCAAATGATTTTTGTCGTTCATTATACGAGAACGATCCGCACAAAGGATCATGATCTCCTCCTCCTGTGAAAACTATATTCACCTGAGGATGCAGATACACCAAAACACCAATCAACACCAAAGAAAATCCCATTAGGAACATGGATATTTCCTTCCATAAAATCGAAAGGAGAAATAGAAAGAGATGAACCCAAAAAATGATGATAACACGTACCTTATATCGATGAAGGATGGACACATGCTTCATACACCAAAATAAGGGGTGTGCATGCAGCAATATGAAACATCAAGGGGAAGCAATCTAAGGATTACGATTAATTTTCCATTAAAAGTGGATCGTATTAAATCACATGGTTTGACCAAGTAAAGGCAACCCAAGACTTAGGAAAAATTAATATATGAGTTATGAGATTTTCTTCACCTTAAATCCCTTAAAATAATGCCTTGTATGTGTTTTACGTCAATGAAAACATCAAATGGGTGAAACTATTGGATATTGGAAACACTGTGCAAAATATTGGAAACACGATACATCCACCGATCCTAGAAACACTATAGCCGATTCTATAAACACTATAGAATCACTGATCTTGGAATTCCTGATTCTAGAATCACTTTTCACAGAATGAATCACTGATCCTGGACACACCAATCCTGGAAAAATTGTTCACAGAATGACTCACCGATCCTAGACTCACTGATCTAATGGTACTGTTCACCGAATGACTGACCGATCTGATGGTACTGTTCAAAGAATGACTCACTTATCTGATGGTTTTTTTTCATAGAATGACAGGTCGATCTGATGGTACTGTTAACAGAATGACAGACTGATCAGATTATACTATTCATGGAACGATAGACCGATCTGATGGTACTATTCACAGAATGACTAACTGATCCGATGGTACTATTCACATAACATCAGACCAATCAGATAGTACTGTTCATAGGATGACAGACCGATTTGATGGAACTATTCACATCAGTCTCACTGATGGAACTGTTCACATTGGTCTCACCGATGGAACATTTCACATGGGTCTCACCGATGGAACTGTTCACATGGGTCTCACCGATGGAAGTATTCACATCAGTCTCACTGATGAAAATCTTCACATCAGTCTCTCTGATTGAACTCTTCACATCGGCCTCACTGATGGATCTGTTCACATAGGTCTCACCGATGGAGCTATTCACATCGGTCACACCGATGGAACTGTTCACATCGATCTCATCGATGGAACTGTTCGCATCGGTCTAACTGATGGAACTATTCCCATCGGTCTCACCGATGGAACTCTTCCCATCGGTATCACCAATTGAACTGTTCCCATCAATCTCACCAATGTAACCCTTTGCAGAATTGGAAAAAAATTGGAAAAGTGTTGGGGATATTTCACCTTGTTCTCATGGAACACCTCAAACACTATATTTTAGCAATGGAATGGACCAGAGAGGTCTGGGCCATGACAAGATACAAGTATTATTCTTTATAAATTATCAAAGAGTTTCATATTGAATTAAAAAGCTATCTATTATAAATTATTAAGAGTATCCATTACAGGATTATCACAAATATACATAGTATTTTATAATTTTATTTATCCTAATTTTCATTGAGATTTTATAGACTTCCCCATTATTATTTTTTGAAAATGTTAAATATTTTTCTGATTCAAAATTTTTGAATGGGTAATAGTGACCGTATAGAAACCATGAATATGGGTTTTTATTTTTACAAGTGTTTTTTAACAATGTTTTCACCTAGTTTTCCTGACTATGTGTCTTGACTGTTCATTGTATATAGTTCAACCATGTAAGACTCTCATGGTTGGCACCCAATTTTCTAAAAAATATCTCCAAACCGTGTAAAGTGGTCAAGTAATTAAAAGTATGAAATCACTCTTTCACCGATCAATGATTTGGACCCATAATTTTCTCATATACGCCCCCATTGATATTGAATGACACCCATGTCACGAACTAACCATGATATCCCAGAACATTTATACCTGAGATTGATCTAGCATATCTCAATGTGTATTTTTGATCCCCATGGGCTGACTACTAAAACCTCACAACTCATGAAACATAAATGGAAGTGGGTTTTTTCATAAGAAAATCATCTGATACATAAAATAGAAAGATAAAAAAGATCATTTGGAATAAAAAACACTCTATAAGGATTAAACTACAACAAGAATATTGATAAAAAACCAAATAAAACATCGTCAAATGACAACACAACATCCATTAAGACAAAGTCTAACAATCCCTATGATACTTATGGATAATAGCTCCACTGGAAACCACCATGACTCCAAAGTCTTATAGATCAATAAGAACTACAACAAAAATTTATAGCTTTACCTTTACCTATACATGGAATAGAAAAAATCTATAAATTCACAAATTCAACGTTATGGTGTGAGATAAATATCAAATAAGGGTCTCACCGACTATTGTAAAATAAATTCCATACCAATAAATCATAATGATTTAATTTTAAATACAACAAGGAATGTAAATTGATTTACATATTTTAATCTAAATGACTCTTTAAAAACAATATATGGATGATATGTCAAAATAGCCTTAAATAAAAGTTTTATATAAATAATCTAGAATGAATAAAATAGTTTTATAAACAGTGGAATGTAAACTAATGTGTATCAAAAAAATTACAATGGTCATATACTCTACATTAGAGTAATTAAAAGATTTTTTATCCTCATACTACTCAGTAATCAATCAAAAGTATGTTTTAACATGTCCTTATGCTCAGACTAATGGAACTAATCAATCAACATCTCATCAAATATAATCATGTCAAACCTAGTTTAGTTATTACTATCATTTCAATCCATTTTTATGGAGATATATTCCATAAATGTTTGTCTAAATAACTGTATAAATACTTAGTCTCACATGTTTCTACATTAAATCAATCAATCATTGGAAGATCAATAATTTCATACCAATTATTCATTCAATGTTCAGTTACCCAACTTATAATTAAAAATTCATTTTAATTTTTTTTAAAAACACTCATAAGATTTTGATAAATTTTAATACTTTATATAATTTTACATTTAAATCAAATTTTATCATTAATGGACAACAAAACATTTCATAAAATTATTTCTCATATCAAGCCATCATTTTTTAAACATCTTCCCAATAATTTTAATTCCATTTAATCTGGGATTTGTCAAAATTTCCTTACACTATTTAAGTCAAGCATCAAATTATATAAAATAAAAATTTCATAAATAAAATGAATACCCATTTAAATTTAAAAAATAAATTTAGGGTATAAATTTGAGTGTAAAAAATTGTGGAACCATAGACCACTAATCACATGATAATTAAAATCATCACTTGAAATGGGAATTCCAACAGAGAATAAAGGGGAATATGATCAAAAAACAATCGCTAGAAAAATGATCTAATAATTAAAATATCTATTCCATAAATAACATAAGGATTAAAATATCCTATTATGTAGAGACATAAATTATATATGAATCCCCAATCAAGGGAGATATCACATAATAAAGTGGGATCAAGATCATCTACTGACACTTGGATTCATAAGAGAGGAGGTTTGATGATCCATTAAATCATACATAGTGCCTCCAATATCAATGGAAATTTATTAGGGTAAAATGGGGGTTCTCATTATATTAAACATGGGTAATATTATTATTAATATAATTTTATGTATAATGAAAAGTTTTGGACATGGTTGTGTGGTTTTTCTTCATGTTTTATTTTAATGGTGTGCCCTAACAGTGTACTTGGAATATGTTTATGGAAGTGGTTCATCGTTTTAACACATAGTTATTTTGATCATGAAAACTCACATTGTCTAAGGGTTTATGGTTTCATGGGAGGCATCTTAATGTTTTCAATACCCATGCACCCTCTTCTAGTGGCACACAAAAAGGCCCATGGTTTGCTCGGCCAAACTACACATTTTGATAAATGTACACAAACCAAGAACTTCCCCATGAAATTAAATTTTATTTAACATTTCACTATAAATAAACCGATACAATCCCCAAACATATGGAGTTAAAAAAAGTATAAATAAATACCAAAAATCATGTTATAATATCTTTCAAACTCTCTACCGTAAAAACATTATTTCCCCAAAATTAATGTAAAGATGAATCCATTAAAATAAATGAGGATAATTATCTCTAATTGATGCCTCGAATTCCCAATTAATATATGAATTATAATCATGATTCCATATCAAATGGACAAAAAAATATAAACTTTCCATGAGGAGCCATTATCTCATAATCAAAAATCCTAACTGGATGCTCAGTAATGAATAAATAAGGTCAACAACAAGGTCTTCCTTACTCAAGACATGAGAAGGTTAATAAAGATACATCATGATCTATGATACATAAAATATGTTGGGGATCTATGTAAACTATAGAGGAAAGGATAACCATTAATCTACACTGCCAACTACTTCAACAATCTCAAAATGACACAAAAACATTAGAATCATTCGTTATTTTATATTCAATCGATGACCCAACCGAGTTGAAACTCTCAAAAAAATATGGTCACCAACTAATAACAAAAATGGTATCGAAGGATTATTAGTATAAGATTTTAACCTTCCATGTGATTTCACCATCCTCTGGAAGAACAAATAAATCTTTTTCATCCGATTTATGACCAAACTAGTTCTAAACAGGGAATATTCTTCAAAATATGGCTTACAAAATAAAGATTTATAGAGACAGTGATATAATCCATCAAAGGGTTCTATACAAATGGATGATTGGTAATTGTGATCATGATAATATGATCACTCTATAAAAGAATACACCCTAATAACAAACCTGATAAATCATTAAATACCACATATCCCCACCTAACATTGGGATGAGTTAACTATGGTGTAGATGTCAAAAGAAATTTCAACATAATAAATGAATTATAAAATTTATCATCCCATGAAAAAATCATTCCATTCAATGTGTGAGTGGACATCAAATAATCCAAATTCATCATATCATTAAAAAATTAGTGGTAATACCTATGTAATGCCCATAGTGTCAAAATCATGAAATCAATACATGGTTTCTCGCATGTTATCACATTCTTTAAATTCTCCTGATAGACTAAAATACCATATTTCAAGACCACAAGTCCTAATAATATCACTTCCCAACCCTATAAATTTCATTTCAAAATCATAAAATAAACCCAATAATTTATCAATGTTTCCACTGCAACCCTAAAACATCACAAATCAATTTCCATAGTCTTATTGTAAACCAAGATTCCATCCAACAAGATAACTACAAGCGAGTCATGCTACTCATGGAAAAACAAATTGTCCAATTCTAAAAAACACTATATGATATTTTTTTGACCAAAAGGAGTCAAACATTACTCATAATGGACACACCTACTTCGAATGGAAGTCTTCAAGATATCATATTATTTAATTATCAAATATTCATTACTAGAACAAGGATTAGACTTCAGGAAACACATCACACTATTCAACAGATAAAAAAAACTATCAATCTAAGGAAACATATAATTTTTCTATAACATAATGTTATTCAGATTTTAGTATTAAATATTAATATGAAGTGTCCCAAAATATGTTTTTCAAAATGAATATTCATATCCCATGATGTCACAACTAGGTTTATAAGTTCTTTATCCAAGAAATCATCCAAGTGAGTATTTAACTTTTTCACCCTTATTGGGTCAATATGGTATGATGGAATAGTGAGGTTCTAGGTACCTGATACCAAGTCAATAGAAAAATATTATTCCCTTACCAGTGAAAAATTAGAAAATTCAGATGAAACACATCCAGAAGCATTAAAAATAATAGAGGAAGATCATCCCTCAAATACTCTCACTCTACATAAAAAGAAAATGCATATATTTTTTTTCCCAACAAAGAAAAGAGATCCAACTTTAGCAAACCATGGGTCCCATTTCATCTGAAGAATACAACATACCCAATGAAATATAATAAGTGTTATCTGTCAAAGATACCTTCAATTCAAATATTTATGGGAAATCAACCATTATATCTTGAAAATGATGTCATGCAGTTTCATTTCTTTTGAACTGAAAAATATCCAATAAGTTATTTCTCTAATAATTATAATATATAAAAATTCAGTATGAAACCATTTTTTTCTTATAAGGGGAATATTAGTATCCATCACATAACACAAAAGAATCATAGTAGGATCTACAAAATTCAAGACATGAGTAAATATGAATGAATGAGATGCCTTAGTATCAAATAACATAGATAATAAAGATAAATATATAGTGATTGTTTCTCTCACTCTTTCTAGTCCAGCATTTGCTTCCTCATGGGAATCTTCTGCGAAATGAGGAATATTTTTTTAATTCTTTTTTAGAACCCCTTTGTCATTGAAGCATCTATTTACAATTTTGAACATTTAGGTGCTGATGATCTTATGCCACTAGAGTGTTAAAAAATAGGATATAACTTATTTATGTGATAGGAGTGATCTCACAATCCATAGAACATTAATGCCTCAGATGACACTCTCATTGATTGCCCAAAATTGCCACATAAGAAGAAAGTGAAAGGAAATATGTTGTAATAGCCCGAGACCCAAATCCAAAACATAAAATAAATCGAAGTAAATATTTGACAAATTTTATACTAAAGGACATTTTAGTTTTTTAGTTTTAGATAGTTGGTACAAACTCTTAAATATATTAGAAAAATAAAATGATTGAGTCATAAGAAATTAATATCAACTTGCAAATTCATTCACGTAAAGAATATATCTTAGACAAACCCAACATAAAACATTTTTTCATATCCTGAGGATATGAAAGATATGAAAAGGGTGAGCTCATATGATAAACAAGGGTACAAAAAGGGGTAAATCATTGATTGCATAAGAATAACAAGAGTTGATGGTCATAATGACATTATCATAACATTTCAAATTTATACCATGAATATCCAAGATCATTATATTTGGTGATGGAATAAATATTGGATGTTTATAAGACATAAATTATAATGGAACATGATTTATGAGAAAATAACATTGGTATAAGACATGGAATTTTGGATATAGATAAGTATATAAAATCAGTTACATAATATTCAAGGATCATTTCCAAGTCTATCACAGTGGAACGAGTTTACTCACCAATCCATTATAGTAGTAACGTATCACTACCAAGACAGTAATAGTTTTAAATATACCTTACTAAACTAGGTTCAATAAATTTTAAAAAAAAATTAGGTTCAATCACAAATCATGTCTTATTTATCCCAAGAGATATCATTATTTACCAATTGCAAAGTATGAAGATATAAGTCCCACACATCATTGGTTATAAAGTAATCACCATCCATGGTATAATTTTACCGCTACACATGGTTATAAAACAAACTCAATATAATAATTAAATCCATACATATGTGTTCTTTCATATTTTAAAACAATAATGAAATCAGAACCGATGAATATAAATATGGTTCATAAACATATCAACATAGCATAACCTGCCTAAAAGAAAGGGGTTTCAAAAACAATTCATATTTTCTTCATTAATATAAACCAAGTATAAAAACAATATGGGTGGTATTCATAAATCATGTCCCCGGTAAATATTATTTAATATCAAATTATATCCTCTAAGATGAAAAATCGTTTTCAAAGTTCACATTTAATTACTATTGTTGAAACTGAATTTTACATTTGAAATCAATATTCTTTTTAAAAGTTGTAAATTTATAAACAAAACAAATTTTTTTGAAAAAATTATGCTAAAGTCATAAATAATGATTCAAATAACATAGGTGTTATGTTTGAGTTAAATGTTTCTAATGTCGTATAAGTTAAAAAAACTTTCTTCTATTTATTTGTGGGAAACAATACACAATACCTCATTTGGAAGATAAAAAAAACGATTCGTTTCAAAACGTATCATAAAAAGTGAAATATGGGTAAAAATGAGATTAAAAATTTATATGCTAATATTAAAAATCTTTATTAAAATAAATATAGAATAAATAGACATGGACTAGAAATATTTTACATCATAGATTTAAAATAAAAAATACTAAATAATTTTGAGAGTGTGAAATAAACCCTTAACTCTTTGATACGTTTGGTGTTAGAAACCTATAATTAAAATAAATATAATAGGATATGTAGATCCCCATAACAATAAAAATTTGTATCATTAAAATTATTCTTGGAAATTATGTAACCCACTAAAAAGAAAAAAGTGGTGTTTATGGGATGTGTACCACATAAATCAAAGTGAGACAAAAATATCATACCTTCAGTCTATCTTCGTTTGAATTTTTTAAACCCCTTGTATAATAAATTTTAATTTATTTTAAAAATATAAAATATTCATTTAGGTTAATATTAAATCTTATATATTCATTATATATATATTTATATATTAAAATACATTCATCATGATAGATAAAGAAAATGAATTACACCATTTATAGATACGGTGGGACGTATGTATGCATGAACACTACATTCACATTTTGAAGGATATAACGACAAAAAGATAAATAATAATTCCAAAATATAGAATCATTATTATATCATGTATATAATATATATTTATCAAATCCATAAACTTTACCATAAATATTAAATAAATATGAAAACGAATTACATCACTTCATGGTGGTGGTAGTTTACACAAAAGCATGAGTGACAATATCATATTCCAACGCTTTGGAAGGTAATTAGGTAACTGTTTTACTTTTATTATAGAAGAATTAATTTTTTTTATAAATATAAAATATACATTTTATACCCATCATATTCACAAAACATGAAATATGGTGATGGAAATGAATTGTATCACTACGTGGAGACGGTATGTCGTATATACACACATGTGATACTTTAACTTGTTGTTTGATGGGAAAGAGGGTGTATAATGGTGTTTTCATAATCATAATAATATTTACTAATATTAAAGATACTTAATTTATTATTTTATATCGAATATAAATGTTTTTAAAGGATAAATAAGTGCATAAAAAGAATGTTATTTGTTAGGGAAATTATCTATTCATTGTCACGACTCTTTTTATCACCTCTTAAGGGAACTATTGATAGTCTTTTGAGTTGGAAAAAAATATGTAATATAGATAATAAGGTTCATAAGATAATTTGATAGGGTTTTGTCAAGCTACAAAGCTCTAGGTGGTGTAACGATTTTTGGAGTATAGTCCCTTTTATAATTGAGGTGAGGGCCACTTTTTTTAATTCAAAAATTATTAAATTATAATAAGACTATTATAGAAACAATTGCATGTAAAGTGAATATAAATACATATATGATTATTTTTTAGACTCTATATTATTTATTTTTTCATTATTTAAATTTTTTATAATTTTTAAATATTTATATAAATTAATATTTTCATAAATTATCATTATTTTAAATTTTTAAACTATTTGTTTATTTGACTTTAATAAATCAAAACAACTCTATAAATTAGAAAAAATTAATATATCCCTAATAATTAATTTTATTTTGGAAAACTGTTGGATCACAAGAAATTTATAAAATTATAATACATTTATTATTTTTTAATATCATTAATTTTATTTTTAAGTTAATTGAATAGTTACTAAAATAGGATTGTGTAAGCATTTACTGTAATTATTTCTTACATAAAAATCTAAAATAAATTACCCTGATTAATATAAATACATTGGGTTTTAGAATAATTTTTATAAACTTATATTTCATCTAGATAAATCAACGATAAAAACATTTTATTTATTCAAACAAGAGGGTGACATGTTTGAATTTTCGTTATGTAAAATAATATAAAAATCAAAATCTCATCCAAGTTAACCGAGATGCTCAAAAAATTGACATTTGGATGATTATGGGTATGATATATTAATCTAATAAGATTTAGTTTAGGGTTTGGGTAATTTAGTGGGTCTTGTAATTTTATTTTGAACATTTAATTACATGGTTTCTCATTTATAGCTATAACAATAATTACTAAGGTTACTATTTATATTGTCCCAAAATAAAAGTGACCTATTTAATAATAATTTCCCTATTAAAATCATGGAATCCATTAATAAAAGTTAAAAACACAAAATTAACAGAATTTAATTTATAAATAAATAGAAAAATACCTCTGAAATGCTATTCTTAAAAATATCTATTTTTAAATATAAATTGTTTTTATACAAAATTAAAGTATAAAACCCATTTCAGAAATTGTAATTAAATAAATTTAAATAAAAATAAAAAAATAAAATTATTATACTAATCAATATATAATGATCCTTTTTAATACGTGAAAAGAAAAAATATAGTTTTCAATAAAAATAGTACATTTCATTATTCATTAAAAAAATATATTATTTGAAAATTTGCAAAAATTAATCTCAAGATAATTTTACAAAATGATTTAAAAATGATTTTATTTTTTTAAAAATAAAATTTCTAAAACATTCATAAGTTAATTATAATATTTACACACATGGAAAACCATTTTTGGAGAAAACCTATTTTTTTCAAAAAAGAAGAAATTTTTAAAAAAAATAATGTTAATTTAGTGAGAATTAATCAGTACATTTATATTGAGTATGATGTATATATATATATATAATAAATTTTATAATATTATTTATACTTTCGAAATTAAAGACTAGGTTATAATTTTCACATTTTATAAGAATATTTTAATAGCGTATCATGGTTTGTTTAAACTGAGTGTTGCGTATAACGTAATAAATAAAATAAAAAATTATCTAAATGGAAATATTTTATTTAATCATGGGGTTTTAAATTCCCCCATTTCATAAATTATATCCTTGTAATTTGAAATTTTTCTCATAAATCAATGGTTTGAGATTTGAAATTTTTTTTTGTAAACCCATATCAAAAAAATGGTAATAAAAATTTATCTTAAAGGGATAAAAAGGAAAGTATGATGGTTATTAGGGATAAAAAAAGGATTCAAAATAGAATAAAATTTGTCAAAATTTAATATATGGACATGGAATAGAAGTAATTTCTAAATACCATTGATTAAAAGAATGTGAATGATCTTGAAATAGATAAAAAAATCAAAAAACTCATATGTAGAAATGACCATAAATTATTTGGAATTTATGTTTATAAGACAAAATTTATTTCATTTTATTTTTTTCTTATAGTTGATGCATTCCTTTATAATAAATACTAAACATAAGGAAATATACATACTTAGAAAGAAACATTTAATCGTTTAGTCGATTTCCATCACATTATCATCTTTTTCACTAATAAATGAATATTCATGCTGAATATTTCATGACTCATGAACTATGAAGAACTTTTAATTGATCATAGAATTCTCAAAAAAATAAAATAAATTTTTACATGGCTCGCAGAAATAACAAAGACCAAGACTATCATTACAATGTATCATAATTCATAAATTGAATAAGCATTCAAATGAAGAAAAACTACTTTTAATAATGCATAATTACCTCAAAAAAATATTATATATAACCCAAAATCCTACCAATAAAATTAAAAATATCTCATCCAAAGATAAATAAATTATTTATAAAATACTATTTTCAATAAAATATACACTAAACCTATGGGTTGTACTTCCCAAAATGTGTTTCAAAATAATACCAATCATCTTATACTTTTAACACATAAAGCATCAAAATGGGATTCAAAGATATTAAAATTATTATTAAACTTAAACATTTAAACCTAGGACCGTATTCATAACACTTCAAATTACCAGGAATGAAAACATAAAAGTATCATATTTTATCTAAACATACCTTTGATTCCAATTGTAATAGCCCGATACCCACACTCCTAAATATAGTGCTAAAAATTAATATTTTTATTTCTATATTTTATATCCATAAACTTTTCCCTATTTCAACCATCCAAAACCTATAAAAATAAAATTATATAATGGCTCATTTTTAAATGCATGGCCCTTTTAGATTTATAGTTTTAGAGAATTTAAATATTCTCTTACATATCTAGGAATAATAAAAAAAACTAGGACATGAAACACCAATGTCATATCCCAAAGTTTCATCACGATTAGTTCCCTTCTTATACATACCTACATAAAACCATTCTTCATAACCAATCCCTAGTGAAAAAACATGTTTTAATTAAATTTTTGTTTTAATTTAAACATCAATTTTTTAACAATGTTTATAAAGGTGATGTAAAATATAATATTTGTCACATTGTTTTTCTAAAAACTGATGCCAAAAATAATTTCGGGAAATTACAGACCTTTTTCAATTGGTTTTTTTAAAAAACTTACACCGAAGATCCACTATTTTTAATTTTCGGTGCCAATTTTAACCAAAAATGGATACCCAAAAGCTGTATAAAATTTATTTTTGGTTCAATTTCATATATAATCCTACTCCAAAAAATGGTTTCTTCATCAATTTATAAATAATATATTTTGAGACTTTTACATATTTTTCTAAATATTTCAGTTTCAATTTTGATAAAAACAAATGCCAAAAGAGGAAAAACTTTAGAATTTTTTAATATTACACCCCCAAAAATCAGATTCCATGTAATATAAAAAAAAATATATAATCATCAACCAAGATTTACAATAAATTCAAAATCCATAAAAAAAATAATACTTTTAACAACCTTATAAAAAAATAATTATCTACACATTTTTATTATAAATTATAAATAAAAAACACATAACTACTAAATTACAACATAATCATTGGAATTTGTTGTTAAGGCATTATTTTGAGATCATTATGTTGGAATACCTATTATAATAAAATAAATAGATTTCAAAAACATTCTATTAATAAAATGTAAAGTTATCCAAAAAAATTATAATATACATACCTTAAATTGTAATCATACTTAACAAATAGTTCAGAACAATGATCGAAAATGAGTTTGTTAAGCATTCATATAATACTCAACGTCATTTATTGTGTATAATAAAATTTAATGATATAAGATAATAAAATAATACTATGGAAAGAATAAAAAATAAATAATATACCTATCCTAATCAAATTGAGTAGTTTACAATGTTGTGATTATCTCATACACGAATCATAGAAGATAATAACAATTTTCAACATATCCTTATTGAGTATAAAACTATATTTATAAAGCATTAAATTTATAATAAAAACAAATATATATATATATATATATATATATATGTAATCAGAATAATATCTCATATAAATAATTAAAACTGTTACATTCACATATTAGATTGATTTTGGGTTTTGTATCGAAAAGTGATCTTTGATAATTTTTTCCAGGACCTATATTTTCATATATATAATCTAATAATATATTTATATACAGTAGGAATTAAATATTATTAAATTATAATAAATAATAAAACTTACTTGTCTATCATGGTGTAAAATGTTTTACAAACATCACCTAACAAAGAGAAATACCAATATAAGGTTCATTCACTTGGGAAGAATATGCCTAACATCCAACACCCACTACAATACAAAAAATATCATAATTAATAAAATTACAAACAAAATTAGTTAATAATTATATATATGTTATTACCCAACAATAAATGACAAAAACCAACACCCAGTCTCAGTATTTAATAATCTCTCACATAGATTTGTAATTTTACTAGTATTCTTCACATATTGCATAGCTATGGAATTGAATTATGTATCTATAAAACCATAAATGCATGTGTTGAAATTTTGAATAAGAAGTATATGTGGATACCTAATTAGGAATGTAATATATTTAGTTAATTTAAACCATCATTTATTAAAGAAATAAAAATGGAAAAATTAATTTAGATACATGAAAAACAACTTCAACATAGGCATGCTGGGCTCTTCAAAATCAATTATATCCATGATATCTTTTTTGAATATTGTAACTAGTTAGTATCATCTACATATATCGAAAAAAATATGAAACACATAGATATTACCCCATGGAAGAAAAATCCTTAGATAATCTTTGCATCCCATCATAAATATCAGATGTTTCTGTAGTTTTTTTCTGAACAATTTGTTTCTTTTGTCCCATTTCATTTGATTTTATATTATTCGATATAAGACAGATTTCAGAAAAAAATTATAAATAATTTTAAATTAGATTTATTTAATATTAAAAAACACAAAAAACTCGTATAAATGATAACAATAAAGGCCAGATGGATAATGTAAAAAATGACCCATACAGTCCCCAACTTAGGTAACCTCCATAGTAAGAAATAGTAGTAGAAAAGATTTATCGATAATATCATGTACCGATACCCTATCCCAACCCATATACATATGATGGTGATGTATAGAATTCCCCAAAAAATGTACTACTCCGAATGCTACAATATATACATAAGGATATACAGTATACAAATCATAGTATAAGGATGGGTCTGAGAAAAGAGTTATAGGATACAAGTCAGTAGGATTAGAAGGATGGTCCAGATGTGAGGGATATATAGGTTGTGCAGCTAGCTGAGAAGGCTAGAAAGTCTGGCAAGGATGCACTGACCATGACTCTCTCTCAATTGTTCTATCATATCCTTCATATTTGATTTAATTGGATCTCCCATCGAAAAATTCATATCTTTTAGCTAAACTTTTTAGGATTTTATTTCTTGGTCCCTTGAATACATACATTTAAGACAAAAAAATTACAATTATTAATACCCACTTCATATCCTATTATGTGGCCGAGGTGTTCTAGAGTTTCTAATGTTTTTTCTCATACGTCTATCCTACCATTAGGTATAAATGTGACTTCTATATATTTATCCTTAAGAACATATAAAAATGAAAAATGAGAATGGTATATTAGTGTTGTTAATAAAATAAATATAGGAAATCATGAAAAATAAAAAATATATGCTTAAAATTCATTCAGCTACATCCTCATCTTTCATAGTAAGAAACATTTAAATTATTCTTCTTCTCACACTTTTCCAATTTTTATAGTCGGTGGGGGAGATAGAGGACCTAACTAGACCTCATGGGAACCAGTAATAGACTTAGTTCATAATGCATCAAAATACTCTTTAATCATTTTTTCTCTAATAAATGATACCCTCAACATGATAATGTCTGAGGCTATACATTCTGCAACTGAATGTCTTGATGGGATTTCTCGAAGGCATGTCATACAAAAATTAAAGTAATAAGTAATTAGATACAAATATAATAAATTTTAATATATAATATAATTATCATACTAGATAGGATTCATCATGTTAGCTGGAAAAAAATTTATTCAATGTGTCGTCATCTAAAAACTATTGTATGACGCATGGGTTTTCATTTTGTCTCTTTCCAAAATTTTTTTTTTCAAAATTGTCTTGAAATATATCCAGAAAATCAACACTTAAAAAAGACATATTTTTTCAATTGTTTTTTTCATGAAAATATAATGTCATCTGTAATTGAACAAAATAAATATTAGTCATTTAAAATTTATCATATTCTAAAAATGAGATAAAATAAATGAATTGAGATATTATACAATTAAAACCTCCAGAATTTGATCTATTTTCATCTTCTCGACTAACTTCTAATCAAGAAATAACACGTGAATCTTTTAATGGATCTTCATGGAGATATATTTGATAAATTTTATTTCATTTCTTCCAGTTTCATTATGATTATCATCCTATGTAATTTGTAATTGCTCATATTCAAGATCATGTGACATTTTTGGTAAATGTGTAATGTAATTTCAACCAACTAAAAATATCAAATTCATATTATTAAAAGAAGAAGACTCTACCTCTAAAGTGTCATCAGAAGTCATAAAATTATTTATTTGTAAATTAAAATCCCATTTTCATTAAATATTTATATTAATAGATATTTAATAAATTGAAAAGAGTAAAATACCTCAGTACATTTTCCTCTGTCTCTGTATTTTTATTCATCATTGAAATTAGAAAATGTATTGAAATTTGTGTGTAGGTGCATATTAAAAGACAACTGGATAATTAAAAAATAGGAAAACAAAAATATTTATGTAAAAAAAGTGGCACACATGTGTATGTTTTTTTTAAAATAACGATGTTATGATTCTTAACAAAAAAATATATATAAGGTAAATTGTTAAATATAGTCATTGATTCTAAAATGATAGAAACATTTGTATATTTAAATATAAATGTTCTAATTTTTTTCAAATATCCTAAAATTGACCAAAAATAATAAAAATATTTGTTAGAAAATTTAACGAAAAAATGATTAAAATTAACCATAGAATATGAAAATTTGACACAAAAAATATTACAAATAATTAAATATCCAATAGTTATTAAATAATAAAATTTTCACAAAAGTAAATTTCAAAAAATAAATATAATATATATAATTACCATTTTAATTATGAGAGTAATTTGATGATTTCATGTATCCCTTTAGCATGATCATTTTTAATTACATGCATTATGTCTACATTATATTCATTGATATCCAGAAATCCTGTAATTGAGAAAGAAGCCTTATATAATCAGTAAAATAATCATTGTAACATCCCATGTATTTATAGAATAATTAGTTTTCACATCGTTCAATATTTATGAATAATATATTTATTTTATGTTAATGTTTACACTTTGTTCGATATCATACTTGACACGTGATAATAGGTTTCTACGAAATCTTATGTTTCACTCAACACTGAGTTATACCGAAAAATAATACCATAGTAATATTATGATTTTAAATGGTAGTTATTTCCTTCCATTGTATAGGTTAGAATGAACATAACTAACTGAAATATGATCATATGTGTTTTTAAATGTTTTTTATTTTAACTAATAAAATTTACATGAAAAAAAATGAGAATGAATCAAATTTTAAGTAAAAAATACTCGAAAATTATTAAAGGGTCATTTTACTGCCTTATGATAGAGAAGACTTTTTAAATATAGTTTTTTAAAAATTAAAATCTTATATTTGAAAAAATAAAATTATTTATATGTGGGACATCAAAATTAAATTTGGGGGGAATTTTGGTATTTTTCTAATAAAATCCATATTTTAATGAATATTGAACAATGCTACATTATAATTCAAAACTGCATCTTCATCTAATATATTTATATAAGTAGATTGTAATTTTAGTTGGTATTAGAGTGTAATTGGATAATATTTTTATCATTGAATCCAATTTTTATCATTATAAGTAATTTCATATTTAAATTGGCTACAAAAACATGTCAATATTTTGATATTTTTTACTTATTAAAACCTTACTTTCTGGTTTTGATAAAGTGAATTAATTTTCATTTAATCACTAAAATTTAAGTGTTTTTAATTTATAAAAATGGATTACATATTTTTAATCATATTTCCCAAATTATGTTAATAGGTATCTATTATTTTTGGACATTATGAATATTAATTTCAGTAATTATTTTTATTTACCATTATTAAAGGGTAAATGACATAAATAATGGTGAAAACTAATATTATGATGATATAAAACTACCATAACATGTATCATACTCTTCTTCGATGAGATATAGATGACCATGATCATCCTTGGGTCGATTTTAGGATCCCATTGAGCCACCTGGGTGTGATAATGGAATGTTATAATGATTAATTTAAATTAAAGGGAAATATAACCGAAACATGTATCTTTTTACTAATACAATTTTAAAATATGTTTATAAAATACATATCTATTACTATAAATAGTAATTATAAAGATACAAATATTTCCAAATCATGCTATTTTATTTATTATTTTTATACATTATATAAATAAATTTATTTTTGGAACAATGACGATGAAGTGATTACCTTATTAATAAAGTATTCAAGTAAATGATATTATAAATATTAATATAAAGGTAATTTGAACATTTTTATTCCATGAATGATTTTTTTGGATGAAATTGATATTTTAGGGATTATTTAATGCATTTTTTCTAAGTAATCAAGTTGTTATGACTTTGAAAAAAATCAATTTCTAAATGGTGTCACAAATTGACATAAATTATTTTTAAAAACAAAATCTATTTAATTAAATGATATAATAGTCCTGAATATACATGATTCATACAAGTGAAAAAAATTATTCTACCATTGTCATTAATTTCCCACATTTGGTTCCATTGGAATTATACAGTAACTATGATAACCATATATTTTGAAAAGACCAGAACACATGGTAATAGTTAAGGTTTTTATCAAAGGGATAAAGTTAAAAGATATGGTTACTTTTTTGACATAAATTTTTCTATAACCTTTTGGTTTAGAGGATTTAGACCCATAATAATCTTATCCTTTAAATATATATATTTTTAAATATTATAATTTTAAAATAAACTTATGATAAAATAATATTTTGTGACTTTCCTAAAGTTCCCCTCTCCCCTCTTATAAAAGGCCACCACCTCTACCCACTTACTCAAATTTCTAAAGCCCATTGTCTCATCCATGTTATAATAAAATAAGATCCCAACATCCCTAACTTACTCCTATAAGCCTTACCTTCAGAATAAGGAATCTCACAGAATCATTTTGGCTCAAAACAAAAAACTGTTACACGATTTTGAGGTAACATCTTCTCTCAAACTCCTTCCATTTGTTTTCCTTGTCCAACCCCTTACCCTATCTTTATTACATTATTTTATGATAAAATTTTTTTCCTAAATATACTAGGTTTTTTCTTATGCTATGGTTTTTAAATACACTTACACACTTCTTCATCCAATGGATATAGAACCTAATGTTTCATTGTTCGACGAACTACTTCTTCACGAAATGATGATTGTTTAGTTTTCCCCTACCATTAATCATGCTGGACATTATTAAGGAAATTTATTTATATATGATATATAGTATATTTATTTTGTCTTAATGATTCTGTTATTTTTATTTACAACATACTTGTATGCTTTTCATGTTGTGTAAATACGATAATTTTGTTTGAGGAAATGTTGACTACAGCCCCCTCAAAGCGATACGACTCATTCCTGCTATACATGGAACGCATAAAAGATAGTTTAATTAAAATAATCATAAATACATGTAATTAATATAATAATGGTATTATAACATAAATTTATGTCATTTTATTATTATTCTTTTAATATGACAAAGAAATGAAAGTAGCGTTCATGCGAGCTTATGACCTACCATCTCCATAAATTGTGCATTTAATTTATTATCATAAAATATTATGGCTCTTATCAATACATATATAATTTATATATTTGATATTTAAATCATGAATAAATTTTTTAGATGATAAAATTTTTACTATATGGACATCTTACATCAAAACAAGTTCATTTTCGACTCAAATAACTAATATCAACCAAATGACAGATATGAACCTAAATAATTATGTAATTTTTATTAAATAATAATAATAATATAAAATTAATAATTATATTGGGAAAGTTTCTGAATCAAGTAGAAATTAATCTACGTTTATTATTTAAGAATATAGAGAACTAACGAGAGAAGTCAGATTCATTGTAAGAGACTTCAACTAAATATATATTCATTAAGGCATATTTTGATGTTATACAACAAGATATTTTATATGATGTATAATAAACAACTTTGAGTTTTAATTTCAATCAAAGGGAATGTTTTTTTTATAAATTTTTTTACTAAATGGGAAAAAGGAATTTTTTTAACGTATGTGGTGACACTGACCTCTTCACTACCATAATCATTATTAGATATTTGGATTCTTCTATAGGACTTAATGTTTTTAAAAATACAATAAATACCTTATTCTATTTTTTGGTGTGTTTTTTAAAATATGTTTGAAAGTGTATTTAATATTTGAATTACTTAAAATTATTTCATGTGATTAGAAATTAAATTTTATGAGTAAAATGTTGTTAACCTAAATCTTTTATGTGTTATGATTATATAGTGGTACATAGAAATTTGATGGGTGGTTACGTGATAATCCACAGATGGGTGGTGATTGGATAAATCAAAGATGGGGGGTTCTATGATAATCCAAGGATGGGTGGTTATGTGATAACCTCCAATGCATTGGGTATGGAAGTCAGCCATATGGTTATTCCATTTAGTGATATTTGTGGAAGTCGATTGTATGGTTATTCTATTTAAGTATATTTATGTTCCAAGTTACATTTATATGATATATGTCTCTTCATTTTGGATTTACGGTAATATTTTTGTTAAAAAGGGTAATAAATAAGCTTATATTTATGGAATTATATTTAATTATTCTTTAAGGTGAAAAGTATTACTTTATGATAAAGTATTCATGGTATTCATTTTTTCCAAGACTAACAGTTTTCCATCTTTTTGTATCTAGTTCTAATCTTTTTTATTCTCATCCTAGGTTTTGAAAAAAAAATCATTTGACTTAATTATAAATAGATTCATGGATGGGATCATGTAAAAGTCATTATGTTTAAATATGAAACAAACCATGTTTATTGGTAAAACATTATCTGATTATAAAAATGGATATTCAGTAGAAGTGCCTACTTGTTATATTTAAGGTGTTGCGTATAAGTTATGAACTAATTACCTAAATCTATAATCAAGAAAATATTCTCAAAGTGCATTCAAGTCAAATAATTGACTTATATGAAGATTAAGTAATGATTAAGGATGGGGACTTATAGTTGTTATAAGTGATTAGTTTTGATTACATTAAAAGTTACAATATTTTTAGTAGAATATCCATAAAATATTTTTAGATGATAGTCAAATTGAAATAATATAGAATTTGAAAACTACCAGGTTTCTATGTCTGTGGTATTTTTGTTCAGAATTTTTCTTTGAAGAGGAAACTAGGAAGCTCTGCTTGGAAGGCATAAAGAGGGAAATAATCTTCCAAATCAATATCCTAATATAGTGGGAATTAGAACTAAAAGTATTCTTATAGTGATGGATCATGTAACATAAGTGATAAATGGTGTTGGTGTTCATATATGAGATCAACCAGACCAACCATAGAGGAATATTCCAATCATAGTGCATTTCATGAGGCAACATCCCCATCCTTCAGAGGATCATCAGGCCCTTTGCAAGCATAAGAATTCATTAAAGCACTAGAAAATATTTCTGATGTAATGGGTTGTTCGGAAAATCAAAAGGTTGGTCTTACTATTTAACTTTTTGAAGGTGAAGCAGATAAGTGGTGGTCAAAGATTAAAAATATCAGAGGAAGTGAAGAGATTGACAACATGGAATTAGATGAATTGAAGAATATCATACTTGAAAAATATTTTCCAAAGGATTTCTGAATTTGGATAGAAAATAAATTCATGGAATTGAGATAAAAGGATTAAGAATATATGGCTTAATATGAATAAAATTTCACCTTTTTTCAAGGTATGTGCCAAATTTTATTTAGGATATCGATAATAAGACAACTCAATTTTACTCAAAAATAAATCCAAAATACTGAAGGGAGTTAGCTTCTCGTGAATTCAAAAACTATGAGAAACATGTCTGATGTGATGAGTAGGTTGAAATGGACTTTTATTATGAGCATGTATTCCATGATAGAAAACAAAATAGTTAATTCAATTGGCATAAAATGGGAAATAATTCATCATAGAATTTTGTAGGAAAGAAAACCAAATTTCTATCTTGTTAGGAGTGTGGTAAACAGAACCTAGAGAATGCCTCCCAATGTTTATAATGTGCTTATGATGTTGTATGACTAGTCCTATTTCTCATAACTATAAGGAAGATGATCAGAAAGGCAATGAGAAACTAGTTGTATGATACTATAGTTGCAATGAGAAATGACATTATTCCAATGTGTGTCCAATGTTGATTACCCATTGTGGAAACCAGCAAGATCGAAAGCATAAGAAAATGGAAAAATTATTTTCTACCACTACGGTTTATGTGGTACTATCAAATAAAGTGTTGATAGGTGTGTTACATATTTCTTCAAAATATTCCAATACTCTATTTGACTCTGGATCTTCACATTCATTCATTTCTAAGAGCATTTAAAGTAAATTGAAAATAGAACCTCAGGAATGTGATATTGATCATTTGGTAATGACACTAGGTGTATGTATTAATGAACCAATTTTTTTAGGAAACTTCCAATTATCATTAGTGGGATGGTTTTTAAGACAACCATAATTTTTATTACACAATTAAACATAATTTATTACATAAACATCATCTAAAACAACATACAAGACCGAGAGGTCTAGTGTACATGGGGATTAGGATCATTACATAAAAGCATAAAACATGAAATACAACATCATCATTGAAAAATTACTTTACATGACCACTACATTACATCGTACGTAGAATTTCATGGGATAACCTAAGGGCATGCATAAGAAAAGGGTGAGATATAAAGCCCAGTAAGGGAATAATCATGGGATAAAATGAGGAATACAATATATGTTAGACAATAGGAATATAAATATATCACAAGAGAATCATAAACATAATGGTATGAAGAAGAATGATAATCATAACATGGAAGTGTGGCAACAACACTTAACATGGAATTAGCATGAGCCAAGGCTCATCGCACATGGGGCATGAGTAAACTCTCATTGCATGTGAAGCATGAGTAAAACATCATTTCACTTGAATTAGCACGAGACAACAACCATTTCAAATGACGTATCATGATACTATACTTTATCGAATTCATTAGAGTGCTATTAGGGCGCACCTTTCTTAAACATTTTATTTCATGCATAAGTGTTCCAAACAGATCCTAAAACATTGTCTCATTCGACATTATCCTTTATTCCATGATAAAGGAATGTAGAATACATAAATGAAACTATTTAAACAATAAGTAAATGTGAATAATTCTGAATTCCCTTGATAGATAAATGGGCATGGTATTCACAACACAATGTATTTGGCATGTAAAATCCCGGTGCAATTTCGAATGCATAACAGCATGACATAAGAACTCATAAAAATGGTTGATGAGAGATAAAGGTGTGTCGTATAATATTTACATGAAATGGAATGTAAGGAGGTCATATAGATACATGTCCCAACATATTTATGGAATTTAGATTCATGATACCAATGAATTGCTTGCATGTAAATGAGGAGAGAGAAATTCCTTTCGGAATTTCAGCATAGTAACAAGTGTACATGGAAGGAATTTAATGAGAGATAAATGGGTCTCCAATCATTAAAACATAAATAGGGAAGTATGGGGGAGGTGCTAAAACATACCCCAACATTTATAATTTAAATTAAAAGGGCATAACAATTTAAATAATATTGGACAAAAATGAGAAAGGAAGAAAAAATCTTACTTGGATGTGTGCTTCCAAAGGCTTGATGGATGCTTGAAAGAGTCTTCTAGGGAGATTAGGGAACCTTGGAAAGATTTTATAGAGAGGAGGGAAAATGTTGGTTGAACTACAAAGGAGTTTAGTGAGGAGTAAGTGGGATTTTGGGTGGGTTTATATAGGAAAGGTGAGGGAATTCTTTATTATTTAGTTTTGGGACACCTCACATTAAACTATTCCAAACTGAAAATAAACCAATAGTTTTTGCCAACGGTTTTTCGAAAAGAAATGTGTAAAACAAAATTTTATAATTCCAAAGTTATAAATTCTTAAAATAATGGGGTTTCTTATGTGGAGGTGAGTCACACTACCAAAGAAAACAATTTAAAAAGACAAAATGATTAATAAGTCTTGAAGGGTCCACTAATGTTTTGTAAAATAAATTAAACAGACCCAAAATCACATTATTTTAATATTAAAACATATATTGGCCGAACATAAAGATTATTGTATTTTATTACCTCACTATTGGGTCATTGTGATGTCATAAAACACATTATATATTTAAACGGTATTTAATTTTTACCCTAAAATTTGATTGTATAAGAAAATTATGAAAAAATCACTATTGTATAATTTGAACATCCTTATTATAGAAATAATATTCATTGTATCTAAATAATTTTCTAAATATGTTATTTTTCACTTTTAAAATAAAACTGACATTTATCGAAAATTCATGGGTTTTGACAAAAATGGATTTCAACCCATAATAAAAATTACAATTCCATTCATATAATTATATTATAATTTATATTTAATAAAAATTAATTTAATTATTATAATAGCATTATTTTATTAAAATATTATTTAATTCAAAAATCTTATAATTCATCAAAATAGATTTCTTAGTTATACATTATCTAAAAATACTATTTGTGATTTAAAAACGGTTTAGAAAGTAACTATAATAAAATGAAAGTATATTCATTATTATATACAAATATAATGTACATAACCATAGTGCTAAGGTCTTGTTACATAACCCCTTATAACACCCGCATAAGACTGAAGATTAAGGTGTGAGATGGTGACAAACTCTTGGGGTGGCTTGGATAACATTACTCAGGTGCTAATCTCTATCAACATCCACTTCTCTCGTGGGTGGCCCCGCTCGAGCTTAACATATTCAAGCTCGGATTGGGATTGGTCAAGAGTGAAGACCAAAGATGAAACCTCCTATCTATTCTCTGGAAAATGGTCTTCGTATGGGGAACGTCTACTGGATGAGGCCATCGCTTCCTTTGTTTGATTAAATTGGATTTGTTAAAGACCTATATTTATACTAATCATGTGATCAATATTCAATGGAAATATTATAAATGGTCACAATTCCTGACATAAAACTAAACAATTTGAGATTTTATATAAGAATTTTACATATTGAAAAATTTATTTAGATCAAGAGGGATTTCCATTAATGAATGTTTGGGTTGTTACAATCATCCCCCATTAATAAATTTTACCCTAAAAATTCTTTTTCTCACACTAAAATAGATGTGGGTAACTCTGCTTCATCATTTCCTCTGATTCCCACATCGGTTCATCAAACTTGTAGTTTCTCTATAACACCTTGATGAGGGGCATTGTCTTATTTCGTAAAACTTTTTCTCTATGATCTAAGATCTTCACTGATTTCTCTTCATAAGAATGGTCGTCCAATAACTATACCACCTCTAAAGAGAGTACATGTGAAGGGTCCAATGTGTACTTCCTTATGAGGGATACATGAAAGACATCATCTACATTTTCCATGGTAGGTGGATGTGCTAGTCGATATGCCACAACCCCGAAACGATCAAGAATCTCTAAGGGGCTGATGTACCTTCAACTTAACTTCCCTTTCATTGCAAACCTCATGTGCTTTTTCCACGGAGATTTAGAGACTCAAAGCCTGACATACATGTACATTACATTAATTTTGTGGAATACTTAATACATAACAAAAACATACACACAAGGACTGTAATAGTTTAGTGTCTTTGGAAACATGGATAATAATCTTCTAATATTGGTGAAAGATCTTCAACATCTCCCATAAAGATCATCCCCTTTTTTTCTTACTTAATACCTTTCTTTATATCCTGGGGAAAATAACACATATAAAGGGTGAGTTCAAATGCTCAGTAAGGGTAAGCATGGAGAAAATAAAACAAACCCTAAACATTTGAACATCAATACATGAATATTATATTTAAACATAAAATTCTTAAGCAATGAAATAAAACATGGCAGTACATAAGGCATATATCAAAATGGAACATCAGTCATGATAAAATAGCATGGGAATAAAACATGTAATTATGGAAAACATTAAGCGCGTGTTATGATTTCCATAGTAGCCAAGGCATTTCTTCCAAGACCATCTTAGTGGAAAAAGTCCCTTACTGAACTGGGTTTACTTGTCGTTCCGGCCCTGTATTACTGAACTAGATTTACTTGTCGTTCCATCAATGTCTATCTAATGAGATATAAATATTTACCCAATGCATTGGATGGAGATATAGGTCCCACCCATCTCATAAATAAATCATTATTATGTGTGCCACAACCTGAACATAAATCATTCATCATAACCCACAGAATAGAATGGGTTTCATAAACATCATCTCATCATAACTTAATCAATATAAAAAAATAGATATCATTTCATCAAAAGAGAAGTTAAACCATCTAAAACATAGATACATTATACATGAAACATACACATATGAAATAATGTCATCTTAGACAGAAAATTGTTTTGATAAAGCACTTGAAATGAATTCTTGAGGAAAATATCCTTTCTTCTTGAAAATCATTTTCTTTTCACAAAATCCCATTCAATTTTAAAAGAAATGTATTTTGTTGAAAATATTCATGAAATCTTGTAGAGTAAGCTTCATGAAAATAAGGTGTTATGAAACTGTAAAAATCTATTCATGTTGTGTAAGTTAAAAAACATTCTTCTCATACTTTTTCCCGAAAAGTAAAAAAGTACCTCGTATGGTAAACAAAGAAAAAATATTCCGTACATACCCTATAGTAAAAGTCAAAAATGGGTAAAAAGGACGTTAAAAATACATGAATTTTTTTTATAAAACATGGATAGGGATGATAAATATAACCCCAGTAAATAATTATGTATAAGAAATCGCGGATAGAAAACAATTGAGATTGCAACATTATCCGTTACCTTAGGTCTGATATTCTTCGTACGCATTCGAACCTCCTCTTTCTCGAAGTGCCTCCTTTGAACTCCCTCTTAGGGCACTAGAGTTGGTCTTCTGAGAAGACCAGTACCTATATAAGGTTTCTAGGGATGTGGGGATGTGAAATGGATAGAGGTTGGCAGAGCATCAAGGATCAAAAATGGTGTGAGGAGGAGAGGGATGAGGTTCCCATTTATAAGGGAGGAGAGGGGCCCCTTTGGAATCCCCAAAAATATTAGTTTAATATAATTTAAAACCCCATAAAAACCTCAAAATATGACTCAATTCAAAGATTATATGAGATAGGATTGTAATCTCATGAAAAAATTAAATTTAGACATGTTTTGATCATATTTTAAACCTTATCAATTTGATTTATCCTTATTTAATCTATTTAATTTTATTTGTGGAAATAAAATTCTAAATTTTAAATGGTTATAAATAATCACTTATGTGTTTTTAATTTTCTAAAATTGGATACGTTATGACATTTTAGAATATATAAATCTTAATTTATAATTTTCAAATATTTCTTTTATTTTTAGACAATTTTATAATATGTAACTTTTATAAAATAACAATAGTGTCAATTTTGACACTATGCATTTTTTTAATTTAAATAAAATATATAAAGAAGATATATTCGAAATAAAAGCTTTAATAGATTCATAACATGTCATATTTTTCTATAAAATCTTGGAGAATGTTTTATCAGTTGCCTATAATGAAGATTTACCAACATGTTTATCTCAGGTATACAATGTATTTAATGTTTCAATGTTATAAAATTATATACTAGATCCATCTCAATTTTTGAGTCTAGAGTTAGTTCATTTGGTAGAGAATAATTCTTATGAGGAACAACCAGTATAGATTATTTAACATAGAAAAAAGTGTTGAAAAATATGGTGATCATTCAGGTAATGGTTTTGTGGAAAAAGCATATGGTCGAAGAGGCAATGTAGGAATTTGAAAATTCTATGATGTATATATACCCCTACTTATTTCAAAAGTAAATTAAATTATAGGTATTTAATTTACAAAAGGGGGAAAGAATATAAAATCACATGTATCTATAGAATAATACATTTCATATAAGTTAAAATTTATGAATAATATACTAAATTTATATTAAAGAAGACACTTTTTCCAATAGTGTTCTCAACATGAAAAAATAGGTTTCTCTGAAATCTTACGTTGCACACAACATTGAGTAATAATGAAAATTAAAATAATAATAATAGTATTATATTAAATGGTACATAACACCTTGACACAATATTGGAAAGAATGAATAGAAAATACTATAATATTATTAGAGATGTTTTTTAATTGTTTTTACTTTTATCTAATAAATTTTAGAGGAATAAAATGATAATGAATCCAATTTTAAGCATAAAATACTCTAATATTTTTAAAAGGTAATTTTACCACTTTTGATGGTGAACCAATTTAAAATCTATTATTTTCCACATTTATATGTTCTATTTGGAAAAATAAAATTCTTATATAAAATACGGACATCAAAATCTACTTTGGTTGAAATTTTTGTATTTCTTTGATAAAATCCATATTGTAATGAATAGTGAAAAATACTGCACTTTAATTCAAAATATTTCTTTTCATCTAATTTGTTTCTATAGTTATATTTTCCATTTAATTGGTTTTAATGTGTAACTAAATTATTTTTGATCATTTACTCCAATTTTGGTCATTGTAAGAAATTTTACATTTAAATTGGATATAAACACATGTCAATCTTTTAATATTTTTTACTTGTTGAGAACCAGCTTCCTAGTTTTGACAAAAAGAATTAATTTCAAATTAATTACTAAATTAATTTTCTTTTAATTTTGAAAAAAAGATTAAATATTTGGAATAATAAAGGCCAAATTATGTAAATTGGTACCTTTTATTTTTGGATATTATGAATAGTAACTTCAGTAATTATTTTTATTTACCATGGTTAAAGGATAAATCAAGTAAATAAGGGTAAAAAATATTATAATAATATAAAACTAATATAAAATGAATCATAATCATATTGGATGAGATATGGAAGATTATCAAAATCCTTATACGGATTTTAAAAAACCATGGAGCCACTTGGGTGTCATAATGACATGTCATAATAATTAATTTAATGTCAATAGAAATTTAACACAAACATGTATCGTTTTACTAAAATAATAATTATAGGGTCTTATAAATGATATAAAAACTATAAATAGTCAATATAAAGATAACAATATTTCCTATATAATTGTATTTTATTTATAATTTTTATAAATTAAATAGATAAAATAATTTATGAATTAATGAGGATGTAATGATTACCTTATTAATGAAATATTCAAATAGATGATATTATAAATATCAAAATAAATGAAAATTTAATATTTTGTTGTCATTTGCAAATTTTTTATAAGAAATTCACATTTTTGGGATGAGTTAATTAATTTGGTTCAAGGTAATCATGGTTTTATAACTTTAAAAAAATAAATTACAAATAGTGTCAAAATTTACATGAATGGGTTTTTAAAATGAATACTATTTTATTAAATTATTTAACAGTCCTAAAAATCCAGTATTCGGAAAAATGGCTTATATAATGTTAAAAAATTTATTAATTAACCACTTTTGGTTCTCTTGTAATTTTATTGTTACTATAGTAACCATATTTTATGAAAATATAGCAAGACATGTAGAAGTTAATGTTTTTATCTAATGGTTACAACTAAAACACAAGGTTATGTTTATGACCTAAACATGTAAAAAACCTATTTTTGTGAGTATTTAAACCCATTCTCATATTATCCTCAAAATATATCACTTTTGAAATATTATAATTTGAAGATATATTTATAATAAAATAATATTTTATGACTTTCCTAAAGTGCCCCTCCTCCCTCTTATGAAACGCCACCACCTCTACCCACTTACTCACATCTCTCAAAACCCTTCAAAAATCCAATTTATACTCAAATAATATCCCAAAATCCCTCCCTTAATGATATAAATTTTAACTTGGGATGAAGGAAAAATAAAGAAATCATTTTGGTTCAAATCAAAAAGAGTTACCCGATTTAGAGGTAACGTCTTCTCTCAAGCTTTGTTCATTTATTTTCCTTCTCCAACAACCAAACCTCACATTATTCAATTCCATTATAACAAAAACAGTATCCATAAAATAACCAGATGTTGTTATTCTTAGGTTTTTACATAAAATAACACACACCTCCATCTAATGGATATAGAACATACAGTTTCTGTGTAAATCGAACTACTGCCTCACAAAATGACGATCGTTCAATTTTATCCTACCACATCTAATGGGGGACATTATGATGGAACTATATTTATATATGATATATATTAAATTTATATTAACACTATTCTTATATATTTTCTATTTAGAAAATAACTTTATGCTTTCTATGTTGTGTAAATAGGATAATTTCATTTGAGAAATGTGGATTACCGCCCCTGAAAGCGATGTGACTCATTCCCGCTATACATGGAACATATATATGATGGGTTAATTAATCCTATGATACATACCTGAGATTAATATAATACTAGTATTATAAAATAAATTTATATCATTTATTATTTCAATCATTTAATAGGAAAAAGAAATAAATGTAGCATTCCTGCATACGTATGACCTACCGTCTCCATGAACGATGCATTTAATTTATCATATAAAAATATTGTGGATAATATAAATAGAAATTTACTAGATATATATGAAATTTAAATCCTGAAAATTATTCAGGATATGATGGAATTTGGAAAATACAGACAATTTACATCAAAACTAGTTTATTTTCGACTCATGTATCAAATAAAGACAAAACGAATGATATGAACATAAATAATTATTTAATTTTTATAGAAAGATAATAAGTAATATAAAATGAATAATTGGATTGAAAAAGGTTCTATAGAACATATAAATTAATCTATGTTTATTATTCAGGGACATAAATAATGACTAAGACGAGTCACATTCAAGTTAAGGGACATCATCTCAATCTCCATTCATTGTAGCATATTTTGATGTTATAAACCAACTTATTTAATACGGTGTACAATTACCACCTTTGAATTTAAATTTCAATCAATGGGATACTTTTTCTGTGAATTGTTTTACTAAATCATAAAAATTAATGCTATTAACCTATGTAGTGATAATGACCTCTCTTCCGTCGTAACTATTATTAAATATTTTGATTCCTCTATAAGCCTTAACGGTTTTGAAAGGAAATGAAATACCTTATTCCATTTTTGGGTGTTTTGTAATTAAAAACGTGTTTGAAAATGTATTTACTCTTTCAATATCTTGAAATGATTTATTGTTATTGAAAATAAACGTTTATGAGTGAAATATTGTTAATTGTAATATTTTATGTGTTGTGATTATAGAATGGTACTTGGATATTTGATAGGTGGTTACGTGATAAACTAGATATTGATGGTTATGTGATATAGCAATCATGGGTGGTTTTGTGCTAAACCATGGACAAGTGGTCACAATATAACATCCAATGCAATTGGTATGGAAGTCGGTCATATAACTATTCCATTAAGTGATATGTGTTGAAGTCGACCTTATGGTTATTACATTCATGTATATTCATGTCCCAAGTTTCCATTATATGTTATATGTTTTTTTCTACGGGATTTATGGTAATATTTTGGTTACAAAAATTGTATGCAATGATCATATATGTAGTGATGTATATTTAGTACTTCTTAAAGGTGAAAATTATTACTTTATGAAAAAGTATTCATGGTTTTAATGTTTTCCAAGACTAACAGTTTTATGTATTTTGGTATCCCTTACTAATATTTTTTATTCTAATCCCACATTTTGAAATGTTTTTCACTAAAATTATAGAATAATAGAGTCAAGAATGGGATCAAAGAAAAATCATGCTATTTAAACATGAAACAAACCATGTTTCTTTTTAAAAAAGGTTTTTTTATGAATAAAATGGATAGTGTGTTAAAGTGTCTACTTGTAATATTTAAGTTGTTATATATTAATTATGACCTAATTCTATGAAGCTCTAAACCTGAAGAGATCCTCAAGGTCAATTAATGTCTAATTATTGACTTATCTCAAGATTTAGTTATGCATAAGGATGGGGCCTTATAATCATGATAATAATAATCCAAATGGATTATTTTCCCTTACAAAATGATGAACCACGTATCATTCGATGGATCAATGACATAAAATATTATCTTTTCCTATTTCAAAATGTTAAATTGTTCCTCATTGAAGCTAAATCTTTTCAAGTCATCCAATTTAGAACCATATTCATTATGTTTCACAACACTATTACATGAAACCCAATTACACATTAGCCCAGTTCATCAAAATTCAATATAATTAGTTTCACATATTATCTCAAGAATGTGAAAATATGGTTTTGATGAAAAAATAAGGTATTTAACTTTTTCACTCTAAAAATTCATTGCTTCCGTGATGACAGTTACTCCAATATTTTGAATTGTAGTCTTATCATCCAATTTGTTTGTGTAAAATGTATACCCCATAATATCAAAACAAGACCATGTGATCACATTAAGTGATGATCAGCTTCCAAATATTTCAATTTGTCTTGAAAATATATCTTTGATGAAATTATATTTAAAAAATGAAACAAATATCTTATATAACATGTTGATATTCTTTCTATAAGTTGTTGGAAATATACCACGCACTTAAAATAGTAGAAGTTTTTGCATCAATACATGAAAATCCTGAGATTTTATACCTATTAATTTATAATACATAAATGAAAATATATAAATATTTACATTTTATGAATATCCACATGGTACTTCAATACCACTAAGAAACTAAAAAACTTCATCTTCTAAAATTTTCTTAATGTGCGACAATCTGGAGGAAAATATGTTATGTTTTCTTTCATAGAGAGAGATTACTCTAAATGTATTCATATTGATATCAAGTCAAATCTAGAATGAAGTCTATTTTTCTTTCCTTTTATGTCTAATAACTTTACAATCGCACTATCTCATATGTTTTTCTCAACATGCATAACATCAATGTTATGTTTTATCTCTAAAAATATCTAATAATGTTGTTTGACTAAGATAGACTATTTATTTTAGATATTTTTCGAATACTAGAGCTTCTTTTTTTTTAATTTATGATCTATAATTTTCAACCTATCATAATATTCATAAAATTATAACGGTTAGGGGGGAAGATTGTATTCTTATAAACCATTATTTTCATTTTTCAATTTATGATAAGGATGATCAATTTGAAAAAATTATTGATGTCCTATATAAACTTTCTTTCTTCCATTGTGAATTTGATAAAATGAAGTAAATTATTCACAATATAACATGCTTTATTTCCCATAAAACATTATCCAAATAAGTATCCATATGCAAGAAATTCATTTATATTGAACATTATCATAGCATGAAAAAGAAAATACTATTTCTTCAATGCATCCAAAACAGGAACACTTACCTCTAATATCAGTTTTAAATCATCAATAAGTTGTTAAAGATACACATCAATTTCATTTAGTATATTTTTTCGTTCAAAAATTATCATGATCCTCATAATAAATTTTTTCTTCATACATAAATGTTGGAAATAGTTTTAAATAACCAGAATAAAAATTCATGAACTATGTTCGCTACTAATGCTTCAATATAGATTCATTTCATTAGTACATAGTCTCATTCTACGACTTCTAACTTCACATCCAAAATCAAGAATTTTTTTTGAAATATCTTCCAATGTGGTGAATCAATAGGGTAACATAAGTTACCATTATAGATTCCTCATCCAAATAACATCTAAACTATTTTTAATCAATTTAATTTCAAAATAGAAGCTTCAAATGAGGAATTATTGGAAGGAACCAAATTGATTTAGCATGAGATTTGGTTTCGGTACCGATGAATGAAGCATAAATGAATTATCATAATTATATGAAAGAGGTATTGAATGGAATTATTAGAAATAAAATAATTGTTTTTTCATGAGGTTAGATGCCAATACCTAATGATGAATCTAAGTTATATTTTTCATCCTTCTTATAGTCTGATGTCCCACATGTAAGAAATTTTGATAAATATTTATATATTTTTTTTCTATAATACACAAAATCATTAGGTAAAACATTTACATTTTTATACCCCATTCCCATCAGGTATAATATATTCTTCACCTCATAATTAGAATTTGGAAGTCTGTTGGATTCTGTAGGTATATATTTTATAAGTTCAAGTAAGTTAGAAAAAATGTTATCACACCACACATTTCTTTCTTTCAAAATAACTTATCTAAAAAATGGCTGATAACACTATATATTACTACAAACCGAGAATAAAGTTTTCTTTGATTCATCATACAATCATTCAAGAGTTGATATTTTTTTAATGGTTTCAATAGATAAATAATTAATTAACTCATCGATATGATTCTATGCCTCATTATGAATATTTTCATCAACATTAGGTGTTTAATTTTCATATCTTTCACCATGATAGATCCAGTGTGTATAATTAAGGCTAAAGACACAGAAAATAAGATGATCCTTGATTTCAATGGTATTTCAGTTTCCAATATTCACACACTCCACACATGGATAGAAAATAATAAATATGTTTAAAAGATCTTGTTTAGAAAATTCCAAAAAATAATCAACTCATTTTTCATATTCTCTAGTGGTTCATCATAAATTAATCTAATAATGATCCATTCAAAACCTATGATCAGAATATAAAAAATGAGTATATTCAAACATATAAATATTTAAAAATATTTATATAATAAGATAAATTTTTAAAATAAACACATAGAATAAAAATGAAAGGTAATATGATAGGAAACATCAATGATTATTAAGAATTAAATAAATAAATAAAAAATAATTTTATCAATTTATCATGATGTTCATCATGCTGATCTTATGTACATCACATGTAATGACCCTAATAGAAATTCCCAGAAGAAAATCATGATTTTCTAAATTAATCTATTTTTTGGTTTTAATTTAATTTAATTTATTTTATTATATATATGTGATATTATTAATATAAAATAATGTTTTTTACTCTATTTATGTTTTTCACACCTAATATTATAATATTTGGATGATTATTTAATTTCATTCTTTAATGTTTGTGGTTGTGTATGATAAATGGTAACTTATTTTACTAATTAACATTCTAATATAGGGGGTAGAGTCTGCCCATGGTAACTCTTTAGACCCTAAATGGTGTCAAAAACCACTCTTTTATAGGGTGTAATAGCTATGGAATTTAGGGACTATTAGTTCAGACATGTGATGATCATTTTATTGATAAACTATGACATAATAACTCATTTTTCATTGTATAATATCATCAATTCCATTTGATAGTTTCAAACACAATTATCAAAATAAACAAAATCTAACAACAATATTTATTATAAATAATATACTACATATAAATAATTGAAAAAATGCCTCAATATTTTAACAAAACGATTAAAAAATTATTTTCAAAAATAAAAAAAAAATAAAAAATTGTATATTTCAACATGGAAAATTGATCTGCAATATGAATTTTCTACCTTGAATTCTTTAGAAGAATAAAGAATAAAATATCTTTTAAATATGTCTTTAGAAATAAAAAATAGACCTGAACAAAGAAATAATATCAAACCGCTACTAATGGTCTGCCAGAAATTTTTTTCTGAAGTCGAAATACTTATGTAGATTGTGAAACAAAGATTGTGGATGAATAATCGAGACCAAACAGCATGAAATGATTATAAAAATCAAATAAAATATAGAAATATATTCATTGAGTGTCATCAGTTGGAATTAAAAGTCATTTGGAGTTGAGTAAAAAATCATTTGACAAATACAAACATGAAGGTTTCACGAGTATGTGTAATTTTAACATGTTTATGGCATCAGGTTTTATAGAAACTGATGCAAAAAACTGATTATTAGTTTCAATTTTATAGAAACCAACCCCAATAACTTTTTATTTTAAATTTACACCATCAGTATATGAAAACTATTCCATAAAGACTTTTTATGGATATTTTTGGAACTATTTTTTTTTTAAAAAAAATGGTTTCAAAATGTCAATATAAATTATTTTTAGTGTTGTTTTTTATTAAAACTAACACTAAAAATTGTCCACAATCATATTTTCCATCATTTAAAAAAATGACATCATAATTTAATAGTTAAATACACTATTTTCACTAGTTTGGGGAAGAAAACATAAGAAATGTGTGAGCTTAGATAATCTGTAAGGTAAAAAATGGAGAAATCAAGGATTATATAAGCATAACATGGGTGTAAGGGTATAATAACATAAAATAACATTTGAAAACTATACCCTCCATACCCAATATCATTATATCGAGTCATGGAATAAATCATGGAAGATCATTAGACATAAATCATAAAGGAACATAATTAATGAGAAAATAAAATAAGTAGAATACATTGGATAGTGGAATATATATATGAATAGAAAATAATTTCTTTAGTTACCAAGGCTCTTTTCCCAGACTATCATAGTAGAATGAGTCCACCACCAAATCCATCATAGTAGTCAAGGTTCACTAAAAAGACTACCACAATGGAAAATTTCCTTTACTAAATTGGGTTCTCCCCTTCCTATTCTTGTTTATCTCTTGAGATACAATTATTTACATAATTCATTGGAGGGATAGATAGGTCCCACCCATTGTTGGTTATAATATCATCGATGTACTTGGTAATAACCAAAACAACATACTTGGTTATAATTTAATCAACATAAAATAATAATAACCCAAAATATTTTTACCACTTGATTATAAAATATTCATCAAATTTAAAATTAGGAAAATATATGGGTTTCATAAACAATTCAACTTAGCATAATAACTAGAAAAGAAACGGGTTTCATAAACATTCTATCTTTTCATCATAAACATAAACCATACCGAAAAAATAATGATTGTATTTTTGGAAGATATACATATTAAATCTTATTTAACATCAATCGATATCATCATATATGGAAAATTATTTTGAATGACCGTTTGGCATAATTGTTGAGGAAAATAATTTTAAAATTTTAAATTCACTTCTCATTTTAAAAATTTATGAACTTTATATTAAAATATTTAATTTGAATATAATCATGTAAAATGGTAATAATATCTTTAAAAACATTAAGTCATTATGAAGGGAATAAATTTAGTTCATTATATATATGTTAAAAAAAAATCTTATACATGTTTGTTTTTGGAAAATTTACAAATACCTTGACTGAAAAACCAAAAAATATTTCTTTTATTTTTTTTAAAATATCAATAATGGGAGAAAATAAATTTATAAAATTTTAAGAGAACCATAATAACTATTTTGAAAGATCTTTTATAAAACATTTACATTTAATAAAAATATATCCTATCGAATATTTGAACATAAACAGTCCAAAATAATGATGAGATTGTAATATAATCCCTAACCACTTTAGTAATGTTTGAATTAAATCCCCTTGACGGTAATATAAATAAAAGGATATATAAATTGACTTATAATTAATATTATGTATCTTAAAACTCATTAATTGGTAGTATAAACTGAACTCAAAAGAGGCTATATGTGAATATGGAATGTGTCCCACAGAAATAAAAGTGAGACTAAAATCCCTTACCTTAGGTCAAAACTCCATTTAATGTTCTTTAAATTAATGTATAATATATTTAAATTTATTATAAATTTATTGAATAATAATTTAAATTATTATTATATCACATTTATTTAATATAAATATATATTTAAATTCATATTTATTGATAGAGATAGAAAATGAATTACACCATTTATAGAGATGATAAGTCGTACGTACCCATGAGCACTGTATTCTATTTTTGAAGGAGGTAAAGAATAAAAGGGAAATAATAATCCAATATACAATAATAATAATAAATTAATATCAACATATATATTCATCATATCCATCATTCTTACAATCCTAGTACAAAATGAAAAGAAAATAACATCGATTTGTTAAGGTGGTTTTCCATATGTACACACGAGCGACATTGTTGTTTTCCAACTGTTCTTAAGGTAAGAAGGTTGATATTATTTTTTCATTATAGAAGCTTAAGTATTTCATAAATAATATATTTAATCCTTTAAATCATCATATTAACCATCTATGAATGATGGTGATGTAAATTTTATTGTATTACTATGTGGAGACGATAAGTCATACCTACACAACATGATGTATAGTGGTGTTTTAATCACCTTAAATGACTTCAAAATATTGTGGATACATATTTTATTATTTTATCATTAATATAACATATCTTCATGTGGTAAAGAATAGTATAAAAATAAATGTATCTCTTAGGATGATTACATATTCTTTAAGAATACTATATTATATCTCCTCTTAAGGGATTTGGGGTTTGTCTTTTTAGAAGACCAGATCCTCTAAAATGTGGATAAGAAATTTTATAATAGGATTCGATATGAAATTTTTGAGTAAGAAGGCTAAATTCGGTGTAATAAATTGATAGATTATGTACCCTTTCATAATTTTGGTAAGGTTCACTTTTGAATATTAACTAAACATTAAATAATTAAAGAATATTCTAGATATAAATGCATAAAAAATGCCAATAAATGCATATGGGATGACATGATCGACACTAGGCTTTCCCCTTTGTCCTTATTCGATATTTGTAATATTTTTAAATAATTTAATATATTATTATGACCACAAAATACCATTATTATCATTTTTTAAACAATTCATAACATTTACATTAATAAAATTATGTAAATAATAGAAATTCATACCAAATATTTTAATAAAAATATAATAAGTAAGTTTAATCTATAATTTTTTTGGATCACATAGATTATATTAAATTATAATACTTTTAATATTTAAAATAACATGCATTTATGTTTCTATTTTTTAAATAAAAACTGTTTTAGATTTCTGTAAGACATTAATGTAACTATTTATTAAATAAAAATAAAAATTAAAATAAAATAATGCTGATAAATCATTTAACATTAAAAAAAATATTTATAGTATAAATTTTTCCCTAGATAAATCCATTTTAAAAAATAGCACTTAAAATAATAGGATTAAATGTTTGAGTTTTCTTTAAATGAAATATTATAAAAGTTATAATCTCATCAAAGTGTCCTAAAAAGTCATATATTTGACTCGTGTATCATTATGGTCTAGATATATGAGTCAAAAAAAATTATTAAAGTGTTTGGGAAAATAAATGGTTCTTATTATTTTATTTTTAACCTTTAATTACTTAATATATCCATTACGGTGGGAAAAAGATCCTCATCCCAGTTGGTGAGGACTCGGGAAGTGAATCAAAGAGATCTGAGTTCAAAAAATGGGGGAGACATAATTTCTGGGTACTATAATATACTGTAGCAGGAAATGTTTAGTATTGCAGCAGTCCGGACAATTCATCCATTTGGGCATTTGTGCCACCATTATGGGCATCAAGTCCTTCAAGGACTTCAAGCCACCCAAGGTCGTCGGGCCAGTAAGACCTTCAGGCCATCTCACGACCTTCGGGCTACCTCAAAGACTTCAATCCAAGTCAAGTTCTTTGGGCTACCTCAAGATCTTCAGGCCACTTGAAATTGGGCTTAACGACCAGGTAGCCTCTTCAGAGAGAAGACTCCAGATGATGATTCAGATCAGGTGCATTCACCATAACAAGAAGTTTAAGCAGATTTTTTAGAATGAAATTGTTTGTCATTTTCCATCAGGACCAGCCGGTTCTTGCATAGGAATCCTAGCCAAACTAGCCATGCGAGGGTGGAGACCAGACATCACGATAAAGAAGCTAGGGGGAGAATTTCCATGTAGTTACAGCATGTATATTTCTTAAGACCTAAGGGTCATGTAATATCTATGCCTACGGGACTTGTAAGGGTTCCCCCAAATCCTTTGAAAGGGGGGGTTATCAATAATAAATAAAAAGAACTACTTAAGGCTATTCAGGCATTACTGTGGTAAACATAATAACAAATGATACTATTTATATTTCACAAAAATAAAAGGGTCTAATTATCTAAATTTAAAAATATATATTTAAAATATTATAACAATTTCTTAACATTTAAAATATAAAAGTGGAAAAAATTATTTTAAAACTAAACATGATAAATTTTAGAAAAAAAGTTTTTAGAAAAATTGAGATTTTAAAATTTAAAATGTTCATATATTAAATTAAAGTATAAATTCCATTTAAACACCATATTTGAATTATTTTAAATTAATATGAGGTAATTTAATTTTATCACTAACTAAAATATAATTTTAATTTTTTAATACATTAAATGAAAAACATAGTTTTTAATAAAAATCAGTATTATTTTCTATCCATTAAAAAAATTAGAAAATTATGATAAATTTATCAAAATATAAATTTTAAATAATCAATTAAAATATGTAATTAATTTTTCTAATACATTTAAATTATTTATAATATTTTCTAATGAGAAATCCTATTTTTATGAAAAATATATTTTTGGATAACAAAACATCTTTTCTAAAATTAGAATGATTTTTTTACTATGAATTTATCAATACATTTATATTTAGTAGGATATATATATCATAAATTACTTATTCAAATTCTTAGCACCAAATTAATGGCAAGTTTATAACTTTAACATTAAATAATAATAATTTACTAATGTATCGTACTACATTTAAACAGTGGGTTTCAAGTAGTTATAGCCATCGATGAAGTAAAACTATTTAAAGAGAAATATTTACTAAAATAATATGGTGTCACATATATAATATGGTGTTAGATGTTTTGATGATTATTGTTATTAATACCCACCTTGAGACTCATCACACTTCTTATTCCAAGTGAAATGGCCAATAAAACAACCACTATGATTAAGAGAAACTCCTGTCAACCATGAAATGAGAGCAAAGTCAATATTTTCCATGAAATATATATCCATAAAATTAAAATATTAAGTGATATTCACACTAAAAAATCTAATATTGTATATTAGAACATATATCCTTCTCAATACACCTAGTCTCTAGCTTCTATGTATTTACTACCTCAAAGAAAAACAGATCACGTTCTACTAAGGGGTTCACATACTGATTCATAGTCCTATTGTTATGTTGAATGAGATAGAAATCCATAGACTTTTCCAGATCTCTGAACTATATATATAACAACATTTTGGAAAATTATATATTGAATTTCCACACCAAGACCTCATATTTTAATTCTCTAACCATAAAAACCAAACATTCCCTTCTAGTACCCTCCAACTAAATGGTTTCAAATTTCAACTATATATCTTGTGGGAATTATAAAAACACAAAAATACTATCAATATATTTTATCCAATCCTTAGCCTATTTAAAATCACTTAAGCCTTGTAAATAATGTGTTTTATATTAAATAAATTCTTTGGCATAATTAATAATTTCAACACATGAAGGTTCCACATATGGATTCTGAATTGGAATATGTGAAGCTACTTATCTTGATTCATGGAATGTAGGTACAACCATCTCACTAATATTATAATCAATAAAGGTATTTTACTTCTATGTTTCACTCACACCTTCCTTCTATGGTGTGTTCAAATACCTTCATCAAGGTATTATACTTTATAATAACAACAAGAAACATGAAAACATTATCTAGTTTACTCTGATGATTAACACAATCAATAGATATAAGAAATATAAATTCCATATAATATAATACAAATATCAATAATTTCAAAACACTATAGTAAAATTTCAGAAATAATATAATTATTTAAAAAAATTCATGAAATATTATTTTCCCAAAAACCCATGGTAACTTAAGGAACATTAGGAAGATACCAAGATATACTATTGTTCAAAACTAATTTCTATGTCTACACAATCATACCACATATCTACCAGGAAAACACAACATATATACCATAATCACGGAAAGATGGTCATCCTTTCATGATACCAATTTTTCAAAAAATAAAAAGGATACCCAGTTACACTAATACATGAGCCATATTTTACATAGCCTAAAAGGAATTCTTGATCCCCATGAGATAGGTACTTTTACATGGAATTCAATAAAAAGAAAAATAATTTGTTTTCCATAAGTTCAAATATTTGTTACATTACATTAGAAGAAAATGAAAGATCGATCAACATGTAAAACTATACTCAAGGTAAAAATTACAAAAAAAACAGATATATATCCATCTCAGTATAAATTATCATCATATGAAAATATAACACTTATCAATAAAAACTTTTCACAATACCTATGTAAAAAATAGACCATTTCTCAGTCGATCAACCCATATCTCTATATTCAAATGGACAAATCACAACTACCGCGTCTAACATCCACTTTCCATTTCTCTTGCCCCAATATAACATAATATATAAAAACATGAAGGAAAAGGTATTTTGTGAGCTAAAAATCCTAATAGAGTCTCATAATGTGTTCTATAATCAATTACATATCAATAGACCATTATTATTTCTTTTTTAAGAAAATAAGTTTTGGAAATTCATTTACATATTTTAATTAAAAACATGATATTAAATAAACAGATGGTAGATTTATAAAATTAATATTAAGTGAATATTATATATAAGACATATATATAATATTACTAACATGAACAAAACCATTAAATATTAAATTAATTGTATATTAATGTTAAAAAAAATACCAATGGCCATATGGTCTGAGTTATATTATTTTTATGATCTAGGATCCTCATACTAGTAAAATTTCAATCATGTATCAAGTATATTTTCACACATACCAAAGATTAGGACAATGAGACTAATCAATCAATATCCAAAATGCAAAAATCATGTCAAACTAGGTTTATTTTATGTTTTCATCATCAATCCATTACGTTGGAGTGAGATTCCTAGCATGCATGTCCTAATCACCAATTAACCACTCAGGATCACTGTTCGCGCAATCTATCTATAAATAATTATCCGATAAATAATTTAAAATAAATTAATCATTAAATGATCAATATCCAAATATTATTTCCAACATGTATTTTATATATCGAATGAAAATATTATGTTTTATATCCATTTCATTGAATTATATATTTTTTAATTTCAATTGATTTTTCTTATAAATAAAAATAAAATAATTTACTTTTAATTATTTATCATATCAGGAAATGTTTTTTATAAAAATACACATAATTATTTTAAATTCCTTTGAAATTGGGGTCTTTTCATATTTGCATTCCCCTTTTAAATCAAGTATCAAATCACATCAAATTTTTTTTATAAATCAATTGAAATGTCATTTCAATTTAATCATGTAATTTAGCAATTCATGTATAGGGTAAATACTAATGTCTCCATAAACCATTACTTATATTATTAATCAAATAAAAACATGGAATAGAAAAACATATATAGAATGAGGGATAATAAGATCCATGAAAAATCTCTAAAATCATGATCTATCAAATCAATGATATGGTTCATTAATTGCATGATGTTTCTACACTATAAAAAGGGATATAAATAAATAAGATATAAATTCCAAATGAAGTGATATATCAAATACATTATAGAGATCATGATCTTATACTAGTACACTAATATGTAAGTGTGGGTGTTTAGGTTCTATGAAATCCAATAGAGGGTATCCAAAACCCAAGAAACAGTTTAGTGTTAACTGGATGATGTTTAGAATCTCAAAATCTTTTCTTGGTATTTTTAGTATAAATTTAGGAGGATTAAAATATCGTATATGTGGTTTCCTAGTTTTGGCCACATGACTAGTAGTAATATTATTCCCCAACTATGTTCCATTACTAGGTTTCAGGAGAGTGTGCATGACTTTTCCACACTGCTAGATTAATAATAAACCATCAATGGAAACACCCATTGTACATGGGTGCATAGTTTCAAAGTGGGGGAAAAATATTTTTTACAAACCATTCACCGTCTTCTAGTTGTTCACAAAAGGGTTCCCTAATTGGGAGTTCAAACCCCATGGTTTTTCCTAACCATGCATGAACCATTTATAACCCCATGGGATTCCATAATTTTGAAAAATTCACCAAAATAAACCAAATACAATACCCTATCTAATGGTGTTCCAAATAATGTCTAATAATTAACAAAAATCATGTAACTAGATGTTACACTTAAAGTGATCCTCTCTTTTAATTTCCCTCACCATAGATGGTTATCCATGTATTTCTTTAAGATTTGGGGCCAAATCATCAATGTAATTTCCTCCGAATCCATTCACCCCATTCTTTTTCCATTTTTCATAATTTAAAATCCCTAGAAAGGTTATAGGGACCTATTGTACTATTTGGATTGATATTATTTGTTTTTATGCTTTATTTGTGATCCCACTTATTCATCTTATCATAATTATGTCTTATTGATGTGGTTATGTACTTTGAGTTTTAAAATACCATCAACCTTTATAGGATTTTCCAATTTATTATCCATTAATATAATAAACATAGATTTATTGACTTCTAAAATCCATGTTTTAAATTTATAATTGTATTATTTATAATTTTTGTGCATCTAATAAATATAATATAGGTTGTAATATTATTTTTCTTTAATCATAAAGGCATTTATCTATTTATCGATATAGTAGGAATCTATTTTAAATGAAATTGTGGACCATGTTTTAGATAAAGTTTCAAAATATATATTATAAATTAATATTGAAGGTTTAAGATGTATTTTGGACTTCAAAATTTTTCCTACGTGTTTTTATACAATTTTAAATGTGTTATTGGTAGTTTGGAGTGGATATTTTAAACTACAATTTTTTATGATATTATAAAAATTTTGGTTAATGGTTTTAGATATTTTTTATACTTATTAATTTCTAAAGAACAATTATGAGACTTGGTTTAAAATTTGATATAATGTATTAATATTTAAAATATTCCATTTGAACATGAATCTTATATAATTTGTTAAAAAAAGATGAATGTGTACCTGGTATAAGACGCAATTATTATGATATAATTCATATATGTAATTTATTTACTTTTTCATAGAGGGTTTTCTGGTGTAGGGTGTTCTTTTGGTTTCTACCCTATGTATTGAGTCATGTACTTAAATTTATACTACTGTCTATAATTTCTAATTACCTCATTACCATTGTATACATCATTGTAAACTTAAATTAATTAGATGAATTAATAACAGGACATGGACAACTACCATAGGATTCGACTATAGATAGTGGGCCTTATTTTCTTATTTCACACTAGTTTGGTATTTTTCATATCAGTTGGGCCGAGAAGTGTAAGAATGAGTTTATAGATAATTGGATTGAATTATGCTCAATGAATTGGATGGATCTTCTTTTAGAATGATTTGGACTTCCACTATACTTCTAAGTTCCCATTATCACTAGTTATTTTCTATGATCTGATGGTTATTTTATACTTGACTCTATCCTATTACAATGTTTATTATTATGGTTTCTTACTATTATTTTTCATTTTAGAATTATCTTGTAAATTTATTTTCAGTAAAACATTTTTTTAATTTGATTTAGGATGTTTCCCTTATTTTCCCCCACTAATATGTATTTTTGAAAGAAAAATTTTAATGTGTATCTTCTATGATTCAAATTTACATTTTTAAAATGATAGTTGAGCCAAATTTTATTTTTACTTAATTAGAAGAGATTATTGTTAATCTTGTATTTCAAAATATCTTTATGTGGATATATAATTAATGGTGGGGAACGTGGTTTGTATTTGGTGTACCTAGTATGTACTCATGGTCACCACTATTATATTATAGGTAAAATTTTATTTTAGGGTGCTCGATGATCATTTGTGGAATTTTTATTAGTGGGTATATTTGTGTGTATTTTTTTTTGTTTTTTGTTTTATTTATTTTGGTGAATTTGGACATTCTTATAAGAAACCATATTTTTATCTTAATGTATCCACTATGATTTAGTTGTTTCTTTAAAATTTAATTCTATTTTATTTCAATTTTTTGGTATGATTGTATTACTATTCATAGAACTCTTATATATAGAGTTTCTACGTGGAACATAGAATGAGGAGATCTCAGTTTTATATTAATATGGTGAAATTATTCTTTTTTTCTTGTATTTTGTTGAATTGTAACATGATTTTAGCATGGGGTGATGGATAAAATACCTCATGTATGTAATCATATATCTCAGGTGCCCAAATATGGGGTGACCTAGACTGTTTTTTCACAATATGGTATAAGTGAACCATTTATCTTTATGTTGTCCAGTAAACATGAGTTAAGACTTCTAGAACATGAGGTGTAAGTGATAATTAAGGTCTTTTTCATTGAACTATTTCTTTTTTGGGATTTCCTATGGTGAAAAAATCATTAATCATACTTTATTTCATAATTCATAACATACTTTTATAACAATACTGATATTAGATACATAAATACATAATAAAAAACATAAAAACAATATCTTCATTTAAAACTCCACATATTTATCCTAGTATCCGTAGATATTCTAAAACTACATAGGATAACCTAGAGAAATACAAATAGAAAAGGGTGATATAGAAAAACATCTAAAGGAATAAACATGTAAATAAAGAATATTATTATTTTCAAGAGGGATAACATGATTTCATATTGAAATTAATTATGAGAATAAAAATAAGGAATATTAAAATTATGTCATAAGATCATGGAATTATAATATCATGACCACCTTCCACAAACCATACTCATTCTTGGATGTCAATGAGAGATGGGTGATGGTGGCTACCCTAGTCTTAACCCCAGTAAGACCAGGGATAGAGAATATCACTAAAAGTATAATAAGAATACTTATTAGTGGCATTACTCTCTATGATAAAATTCATAAGTGTGATATAAAATAGGTAGACCAATAAAACCCTACTATAATATATTTACATAACAAGATCCTATGTTCAAACACAAAATAACAATTAGTAAGATACCAACTGAATTGAAAACTACTAATACCAAATGATAAAGATGGAAATGGCCATGAAGCCCAAAAAGATACTGCAAAACAATTATATATTAATATTCATCCCAATATATATCCTAATCTGGGTAACCAAAAAATATTATTTATATATATATAGCATGAGGATATTAAAATACTTTGTATGATTCTCCCCAAATCCATCCATGGAAATGAAAAAAGAAATCAGGAGAAATAATATTGAGAAATAGTGAAACTAACTCAAAACCTAAATATGTACACTAAGTTCACAACCTCATTATGGATAACTCTCACAATGTATCACATATTAGATAGAATATAATGTCGTAATTAAACATAAAGGGAAACCCTCTCTATCTTACCCGATGGGATTCCACTCTATCCCAACATCTCATATCCTTATCCATATCTTTCAAACATAATCTAGCCCAAATATAATTGGTAAAGGAATCAAAACATGTACCTCATGCATCATATCCTAACTTTATCTCATTCTCATCACCATATAGTGACCATGTTGTTTCCAGGATCCACCAAATCAAATATGACATGTATCATACAAAGGGAATTATACCTTAATCTATTACATACCATACAATAAGTAAGTACCTGAATCCATAAAAACCTATAAATTTCATAACTATAATAATATTGAAATACTATATCTAGTAATACATGTGTTTTAAATGACCACAAGACATAAAATCCCTCTACATACATATATGGGAAAAATTATCATCTGGTGTACTATCACAAGTAACTACCACGATAAGAGAGTATTGGTACACAAGGTAGTCAACCATCCATCCTCCCATTGGGATGTTGGGAAATGAAGCCTTCAATAGTCCAATGGGGTTTAATAACCATAACAGAAATGGTGCTTATTGTATAACAGCAAAAATATATAGGATATAATATACCTCGCAACCACAGTATAGGAAAAACTATGCTTTAGTATCAAATAAAACTAAGGTTTCCAAAACTCCAGGATACCACTCATAAGACCATATATCCTATAATAACAAAATCATTTAAAAGATTTTCATTAATTACTTCTTTTAATTTTTTATTTTCAACCATTAATTATTACATTATACTTTAATTAACCATTGAAATTATTTGAAATTAAATTACATTAATCATTAGAGTAATGTCCAAGACCAATAAGAATAATCCAATCATAGTTTATAGATTATCAAGAATAACATGTTTTTAGCATTTACATAACCTTAACACCAACCCCATTGGGTGTGAATTTTTTATCATTAGTATCTTCATTATATTAGCCAAGTACTCTAGTAAAACTATCCTAAGATTCCAAAAATATGAAACATACATCCAAGAAAATATAATAACCTCAATATATGTTTATTTTATTTTATATTAAATAAAAAAACTAACCATCAAAAATAAAATAGATTCATAAGAAATAATCCTAAAACTCAGCATCACTATGACTACCCTACTTTTGTTATACACTTAAACATGATTTATTACATAAAATGATCACTTGATAAAAAATATAATATATAGAGGTGTAGTTTTTTTGGGGTATAGTATCATTACATAATGACTAAAAAAATAAACACAACTTCGTTTTTGAAAACTTCCTTTACATGACCACTACATTCCATCGTACATGGAATTTCATAGGATAACCTGAGGACATGAATAAGAAATGGGTTTGCTATAAATCACAATAAGGGATTAAATAAGTCAAAACATGAATAATTCAGTACATTTTATGCAATAATAATATCAAATGAGCACAATATAAACATGATCTTAAAGGAATGATATATCATGATTATCATAACTTGGAAATGTGGTTACAACACTTAACATGGTATTAGCATGAGCCAATGATCATTTAACATGGAGCATGAGTAGACCCTAATTTCACATGAATTAGCATGAGAAAACCCTCATTGAACTTGACATATCATGATATTAATCATTACCCAATGCATTGGAGCGCTATCCGGGCACACCAATGTTAATCATTTAATTTAATGAATAAGGGTGCCAAATGGATAATATAACATGGATTAATTAAACATCATAAATTATTCCATGATAAAGGAATGCGTAATTCATACATTAAACTCTATAGTCAATAAGTAAATGTGAATTAAGGCGAATACCCTTTATATAGAAATTAGCATGGTATTCAATACATAATGACTTTGGCTTGGAAAATCACAGTGCAATTTCGGAAGCCTAACGGTGTGACATAAGAATTCATAAAAATAGTTGATGAGAGAGAAAGGTGTGTCTAATTATATTTACCTGAAATGGATATTAAGGGGTTCATATAGACAAATGACCAAACAAATGTAATGGAATTTATATTAAAAAAATTCTTAAAGGTAAATGAGATCAGATAAATTCCTTACAGAATTTCGGCATGGTAACAGGTGTGAATGGGAATAATTATTAAGAGGTAAAGGGGTATCTAATCATTAAAACATAAATAGTAATGTATGGGGGAGGTATAAGGCCCCGACCTTAAACCTTACTTAATGTTGAATTAAATGAATAATTCACATTGAGGATCTTTTCAGGTTTAGAGTTTCAGAGAATTAGAACATAACTATTACATCTCAAAAGATTTCAAAGTAGACAATTCTACTAAGTTTCCATAAAATAAAAAACTCTTAAAAAGAAACATTTCTAGTTCCATGTTTTAGAAAGTATGACATTACCTTGATCCCATCCTTGACCCTATTCCACATTAAGTCCTGTGAAAAACATTTCAAAAAAAACATGGGGTGAGCATAAAAAACTCAGTAAGGGATACACAAACAATGAAAACTGTTAGTTTATCAAAACAACAAGTAAACCTTTTATACTTTATCAAAGTAATACTTTCCACCTTTATGAAGTAGTAAAAAACGATTCACTGAATAAAAGATCATTACTTACCCTTTTGTAACCAAAATATTACCATAGAACCCATATAAAGATCACATAACATATAAAGGTATCTTGGGACATAAACATACTTAAGTGGAATAACCATACGGTCGACTTCCACACATATCTCTTAATGGAATAGCCATTCGGCCAACTTCCATTCATACATAATGGAATAGCCATACGGCCGACTTCCATACCCAATGCATTTGAGGTTATAATGTAAAAACTCATCCTGGTATTCATGGCACCACCTGTCATATGGTTTATCACGTAACCAACCGTCAAATGTCCAAGTACCAATATAAAATCATAAAACATAAAACCAATATAAAAGAATGATAACATTTCCACATTTCAATCACAATATATCATTTAAATATATTGACATAATATAATCCTTTATCAAAACCAAATTCAATACCAAAATACATAAAAGAGTATATGGTATTTATTTTATTTTGAAAACATTACGGCTTTTTGAGGAAGCCAAAGACCAAATAATACTCGCGACGGTGGAAAATGTCGTTGTCACTGCGTACATTAAAAGAAACATTCCTTTTTGTCGTTTAGTAAAACAATTTGTAGAAAAAGATTACTTTTGTATAAAAGTAAAATTCAAAGGGGAATATACTCCGTATAAAATATAGTTGTGTATAAAACGAAATATGCCTCAATGAAAGGAGATTGAGACGAAGTCCCTTACAAAGACGGTATCCTTGGATTAAGGATAAATCAATTACATAATTATGTGTGTCAAAAGAATACACCAAATATAAGTGTATATTAAGTGTAAAACAATCAGATGTTATTGACACATATTTATAGAACGACATATTCAAGGAGTACAAGCTTATTTCAAAGAATCAAAATTGGGTTAAGATGTTCCCTTGCAAAAATTTGACGGCCTAACAGCGTCACTTCAAAATTCAGAAAATGAGTTGATGAGAGATAAAAAGGTTATCTCATCACTTTGACATAAAATTTACATCAATAAGGATATATGAGAACATATCCCAACATAACAATATGTAAATTAAAATACCCAACAAAATAAGTCTTTTAAAAAGAGGAGGGTGAAAGGTTCCCTTACCGACATGGGTATCTCTCGAAACATGCACCCCGTGAAAAAAGGACAATAAAAAATTGATGTAAATACTCATAAATGAAAGTATATTACACAATGAGTAAAATAATGGGGAGTACATACACCACTCAAAGGAAATTGTGGCAAATGTAGCATAAATCTCACTGGAATAAAAGTGAGATGAAAAAGCCCTTACGAAAACTCGGCAGCCTAACGATGCCACTTAAAACATCCAAAATGGATTGATGAGAGAGAATAGGGTCTCTCATAATATGAACATAAAAATTAGAGTAAGAGTAATATAAAAGAACATCCCAATAACATGATAGATGTGCTTTAAAATGAATGACATAAAAGAGTGTACTTTAAAAGAAAGAGAGGAGTAGGATCCCTTACCTCAGGTCCGACTTGACTCGATCGTTCTTTAATCTCCGGAATAATAAACTTGGGATAATTTCTAATTCCTTAAGAACCTTTTTCTAGTTCATTATTCCTTTTATATTACTTATTACCAATTCATAACCATTATGTAATCATTTAAGTTAATAATGTTTATTTTGTCGATATTTGGTTCTTAAGTCGAATGTGGACTTCTTACAATTACACATTGTTCATGTGGTCAAAGGTTCATTATATCCAGAGTTGTATTCATGATTTAGATATCAAATATATCATATATATCCAGTATATTCATGCATTTACAATATTACATAACATTTAGAGTTAAGAAATGAAATGCACCGTTCATGGAGACGGTAAACCATACGTACGCATGAACGCTACTTCCATTTCTATTTCATATTTAATGGAATTAATACATAATGATACATAATATTATTTTAATTCCAGTATGGTATCATATATAATATGATTAAATATATCCTTTATACATACCACATATGGTATTAACGAATCAAATCACTTTGAGGGGGCGGTAGTCCGCACTTCCTTAAATGAAGATATCGCGTTTACCCATAATGGAAACCATAAAGGTTCGCCATAAATGAAAAATACAGAAGATTAATTAAAACATAAACATATTAGATATCATATATAAATATAGTGTCATCTTAATGGCCACATTTTAAGGTGTTAGAAGAATGTTGTACAATCATCGTTTCGGGAGACAGAAATTCGCCATCCACAGAAATAGTCTGTTCTTTAACCATTAGACGTAGGTGTGTGTAAGTGTAGCTCGAATCCTTCTTATAAAAACATCTGAGAGTATTTAGGATACTGGATTTGTTACAAAATAAATGAATAAAAATATTTTAGGGGGATGGAGAAGCAAAATAAAACAAAAGGACACAAGTGAAGACATTACCTTTAAATCGGGTAACTTCTTTTGATTTGAGATCAAAGTCTTACTTGGAAAGGATTATGCCCAAAGTGAGGCTTCAAGGAGTTATAGAGGGATGTGGAGAGATGAAATGGCCAGAGGTTGGCCGAGCCAAAGGCTTGAGAGGTGTGGGTAAGGAGGTAGAGGTGGGGGCCTTTTATAAGAGGAGAGGAGGGGCACTCTTGGAAAGTAAGAAAATGTTACTTTATTTGAAACCGAGTTTCGGATTTAAAAGGTCCCACATTGATATAATTCGTGGATAAGTTGATAAGGGTTCGAAATACACCCATACAATAGGTTTTGGACATGTGTAGGTCTTATATATTACATTATCTTTCCATTTTATTTAAATCGTTAAATAATGAGGTCATCGCTGCATCATCATGGTGTCATAAATAATTTATTTTATCTAATGTCTAAAAATTATAAAAAAAATAATATGATGTAGGAAATCTTTTTATATTTCCAATTAATATTTATAGTCAAAAAACCTGACTTGTATAACCCCATGTAATAATTGTTTTAGTAAAACATCTCATGTTTGTGTCATTTTTACTTTATCATTAAATAAAAAGGTATTTAAGACATTTACAACCAAAGTGGCTCCATGGGGTCCCCAAGTTGACCCATGGAGTGTCTTGGTAGGCCATGACACATCCAATGAGGTTAGGACATGTTTATAGGTCATTTCATTTTATTAAAACATTATTCTTACCTTAAACTACACTAATTACCTCTAATCGTGATTAAAAACTTAATAAGTTACTATTCACCAAAAAATTATTTGAATCCCATTGAACCACATTTTACTTCTTAATGAAAACCATGTATGTCGGATTTTTGAAATTCAAAACACAAAGGTGGAAAAATTTCATTTAAACAGAAAAACAGTTTTTATAAGTACCACTTAGTGGTTTCACTATTCATCAAAAATTGAAGTTTTTCAGAAAATAACCAAAAATTCACCCTAAGATATATTTGATATTCCGAATTCAAAAATGATGTCTATTTTAAAAAATTAAAAACATATAAGTTTCATTAATTAATTTAATAATTAATTCCCGCTGTCAAAACAAATAGTGTGTTTTAATGAAGGAAAATGTATCAAAAGATTGACACTAGTTTAAGTTCGATTTCAAAGTGAAGTTAATTCCATCGACCACTATTGGATTAAATGGTAAAAATGTATTCTAATTTCACTTTAAAACCAATTCAAAAGATAATCTAATCATATAAATAAATTATATTAAAAAGAGGTTTTGAATTAAAACACAACATTTCTCACTATTCATTAAAAATTGAACTTTTTCGGAAAAATACCAAAAATTTACACAAAGTAAATTTTGATGTCCCGATTCTAAAGAAGAATATTTTTTTTTTCAAATATAACACATAAAATTGTCAAAAAGTGGATTTAAAAGAGGTTCTCCATCAAAAGGCGGTTAATCGACATTTTAAAGAATCTTAGAATTTTTACGCTTAAAATTGGATTCATTCGCATTTTTAATCCTCTAAATTTTTTTGTAAAAAGTAAAAAAAATTTAAAAACATATATAATCATTTTGTAGTTAGTTCTGTCCATTCCCTCCATTACAACGTCTAGGCGTTAACTACCATTTGAAATAATATTATTTTATTATTAGAGTGCAATGTAAGATTCTCAAGAAACTCGTTGTTGCGTATTGCGTATGCCATAGAGCATAGAATCCCCTTTAAAGTAATATTAATATTTGATTCAAAAAATGGATAAATATAAAGATTTCATATTCTTTATTTACCTGGGGTGTTACATCCATCCCCACTTTTGGGAATTGCGTCCTCGCAATTTTAAAATTGGGCTTGGAAACATCCTTGAATGTCCCACATCGGAACAAGAGTCGGTAAAACAATCACTATAAAATAAATTAAGATAAGTACAAAGGTCACCCGAGTTAACTCATACTAGGATTCCAAGTATGAAAATATGGACATGGAGGAAGAAAACAAAGGGTCATGTTCTGATGGAGAGTGATAGAAAACATGTTTAGGAGAAAGTTAACCACAAGAAAATCACAAACTTGTGATAGGTTAAACTGTATTCGATTCCCCAGTAGGAAAAGTTAATAGACAACATTTTTGTTTTAAGTTAATTTTTATTAAGGAATTTATTCATAAGGAAACATAATCACTTATCATTTTGACATTCAACTTTTATTAGATTCCTTACACAAACTCATATTTTCTCTAAAAGACGAGTATTTAGGAAGACTTGTTCACATTAAGAGTACTATAATCAAATTCTAGAGAATCACCTAATCCACAAAAGAGAACTATATACTTCCCCTGTCTTTAGAATTTAACCAAAACCAAAACCAAAAAGGTTAGTACAAGATCAGATATTCCAGAAAAGGATAACCCTTTATAAAAAGAAAATCTATTCTTAACCTCAAAAATTTGTCCGACAAAACCCAAAGTTCAACGAGGGCCATTCGAAAATCAATTTGTCCATAAAATTCTTCATAGTAAACCAAACTAATATTGAAAACCAAATATTTAAAGGATTTAGTCACATAGTCTTCCAAGTTAAATCGTAACATTTATCTCCAAACAACATCAGTTGCTTTTAATGTCTCGTATTGAAAAATAATTAACCTAATCACATATCCTCCTTGATAGGTTAATAAATATCCATAGATAACCCAAAATAAACTTAATCTTAATTCATAAAATCATCTAACTAAAAAGAATCAGTCAAACTAACCAGGGACTTCACATAGTCCAGTGGTAGGTGATAAATACCAGTCGCACTTTGGTTGTGGGTTCGATTCCCGCAGCTTTGTCTGAAGCGATGGGTTGTCACACAGGCTACATGTTGTCCTTTTTATAAAACTCCAAAAATAACCCTAACATGTTTTACCCTAAATTGTTTCCTTATAACTTTAATTTTCATCCAAATTCATTACGATCTCATCATCTTAATTCTTGAAGTCTTATTTCACCACCATAAGATAAAATAAAACGATTCCCAAAATGAATAACATCATACCTTGATCATGGTGTCCACTCAGTTTCATCGTCATCTTGCTCACGTAGGTAGAAGTTCCATGCATTACAACAATGATTTAGATATCATTCAAAATTATTTGCTTCCTTAATCCAAATACACCTCGTACAACATGGGTCATATGGGTGTTCACAGAAAAACAGTTTTTGGAAAATAATCATGTATGACATATAATTCCAAAACATCTGATAAAACATGATTTCTATAAAATATTCGGACCTAAATTGAGTTGAAATTTTTTTATTGGTCCTTTTAAAATAACATAAGTATGTGATGCGAGACTATATTTTAAAAGCAAATATAAATAGGTTGTGAAAGGGTCTCCTTCCTCAGCACCATTTTTAAAATCATAATATGCTTCAAATTCTTGTGATAAGGTAAAATATTTGAAAATACCTTGACAATATTTACCTTTCTTGAAAATATGAGAATATTGTGAAAATAGTATTTGTCTAAAAACAACCCATGATCCACGATGATATCAAGGTATAGTGGAGGTGTTTGATATCTCAAACAACTACTTGTAAGTGAGTTTTATGCTAGAAAAAGATTCACAATCATTCGAAGATGACTTTGCAATAATTATTTCAAGCATGTCATCAGGAAGAGATAGGAATGTCGTTTGAGATCCTTCTCCTTCCATTTGTAACCGACTTTACTTGACCTGAAAAAAAATGTTATAAAACAAGGACATAACTGAAATAATCGATATAGGGACTAATCATGTGTCTCACAAGAACTCTTAATCCCTAAAGTTGTCTAAACCGACCTTTGATACCAACTATAAGGCCCCGGCCTTAAACCTTACGTAATATTGAATTAAATGAATAATTCACATTGAGGATCTTTTCAGGTTTAGAGTTCTAGAGAATTAGAACATAACTATTACATCTCAAAATATTAAAAAGTAGACACTTCTATTAAGTTTAGATAAAATAAAAAACTCTTAAAAAGAAATATGTCTAGTTACATGTTTTAGATAGCATGAATTTCCCTTGATCCCATCCTTGACCCTATTATACATTAAGTCCTGTGAAAAACATTTCCAAAAAAACTTGGGGTGAGCATAAAAAGCTCAGTAAGGGATACAAAAAGAATGAAAACTGTTAGTTTATCAAAACAACAAGTAAACCATGTATACTTTATCAAAGTAATACTTTCCACCTTTAAGAAGTAGTAAGAAACTCTTCACTGAATAAAAGATCATTACTTACCCTTTTGTAACCAAAATATTACCATAGAACCCATATAAAGATCACATTACATATAAAGTTAACTTGGGACATAAACATACTTAAGTGGAATAACCATACGGTCGACTTCCACACATATCTCTTAATGGAATAGCCATTTAGTCAACTTCCATTCATACTTAATGGAATAGCCATACGGCCGAATTCCATACCCAATGCATTAGAGGTTATAACGTAACCACCTGTCCTGGTATTCACGACACCACCAGTCATATGGTTTATCACATAACCACCCGTCAAATTTCCAAGTACCAATATAAAATCATAAAACATAAAACCAATATAAAGGAATGATAACATTTCCACATTTCAATCACAATATATCATTTAAATATATTGACATAATAGAATCCTTTATCAAAACCATTTTCAATACCAAAATACATAAAAGTGTATATGGTATTTATTTTATTTTAAAAACATTATGGCTTGTTGAGGAAGCCAAAGACCAAATAATACTCGCGGCGGCGGAAAATGTCGTTGTCACCGCATACGTTAAAAGAAACATTACTTTTTGTCGTTTAGTAAAATGCTTCGTAGAAAAAGATTCGTTTTGTATAAAAGTAAAAGTCAAAGGGGTTTATACACCGTATAAAAGATATTTGTGTATAAAACGAAATATGCCTCAATGAAAGGAGATTGAGACGAAGTCCCTTACAAAGACAGTATCCTTGGATTAAGGATAAATCAATTACATAATTATGTGTGACAAATGAATACACCAAATATAAGTGGATATTAAGTGTAATACAATCATATGTTATTCACACATATTCATAGAACGACATATTCAAGGAGTAAAAGCTTATCCCAAAGAATCAAAATTGGGTTAAGAGTTTCCCTTGCAAAAATTTGACGGCCTAACGGCGTCACTACAAAATTTAGAAAATGAGTTGATGAGAGATAAAAAGGGTATCTCATCACTTGGACATAAAATTTACATCAATAAGGATATATGAGAAGATATCCCAACATAAAAATATGTAAATTAAAAGATCCAACAAAAGAAGTCTTTTAAAAAGAGGAGGGTGAAAGGTTCCCTTACCGACATGGGTATCTTTCGAAACATGCACCCCGTGATAGAAGGAAAATACAACATTGATGTGAATACTCATAAATGAAAGTATATTACACAATGAGTAAAATAATGGAGAGTGCATACACCACTCAAAGGAAATTGTGGCAAATGTAGCATAAATCTCACGGGAATAAAAGTGAGATGAAAAATCTCTTACGAAAACTCGGCAGCCTAACGGCGCCACTTAAAACTTCCAAAATGGATTGATGAGAGAGAATAGGGTCTCTCATCATATGAACATAAAAATTACAGTAAGATTAATATAAATGAACATCCCAATAACAAGAAAGATGATATTTAAAAGGAATGACATAAAAGTGTGTACTTAAAAAGAAAGAGAGGAGTAGGATCCCTTACCTCGGGTCCGACTTGACTCGATCGTTCTTTAATCTCCTGAATATTAAACTTGAGTAAATTTCTAATTACTTAAGAACCTTTTTAGAGTTCATTATTCCTTTTATATCACTTATTACCATGTCATAAACATTATGTAATCATTTAAGTTAATAATGTTTATTTTGTCGATATTTGGTTCTTATGTCGAAAGTGGACTTCTTACAATTACATGTTGTTCGTGTGGGCAAAGGTTAATTATATCCAGAGCGGTATTAATGATTTAGATATCATATATATCATATATATCCAGTATATTCATGCATTTATAATATTACATAACATTTAGAGTTAAGAAATGAAATGCACCGTTCATGGAGACAGTAAACCGTACGTACGCATGAATGCTACTTCCATTTCTATTTCAAATTTAATGGAATTAAAACATAATGATACATAATAGTATTTTAAATCCAATATGGTATAATATATAATATGATTAAATATATCCTTTATACATACCACATATGGTATTAAGGAATCAAATCACTTTGAGGGGGAGGTAGTCCGCACTTCCTTAAATGAAGATATCGCGTTTACCCATAATGGAAACCATAAAGGTATTCCATAAATGAAAAATACAGAAGCTTAAGTAAAACATAAACATATTATATATCATATATAAATATAGTTTCATATTAATGTCCACCTTTGAATGTGTTAGAAGAATGTTGTACAATCATCGTTTCGGGAGGCAGAAATTCACCATCCACGGGAACAGTATGTTCTTTAACCATTAGATGTAGGTGTGTGTAAGTGTAGCTCGAATCCTTCTTATAAAAACATCCAGGTATATTGAAGATACTGGATTTGTTACAAAATAAATGAATAATAATAGTTTAGGGGGTTGGAGAAGCAAAATAAAACAAAAGGACACAAGTGAAGACATTACCTTTAAATCAGGTAACTTCCTTTGATTTGAGCTCAAAGGCTTCCTTGGAAAGGATTCCGCCCAAAGTGAGGCTTCAAGGAGTTAGAGAGGGATTTGGAGAGATGAAATAGGTAGAGGTTGGCCGAGCCAAAGGCTTGAGAGTTGTGGGTAAGGAGGTAGATGTGGGGGCCTTTTATAAGAGGATAGGAGGGGCACTCTTGGAAAGTAAGCAAATGTTACTTTATATGAAAATGAGTTTCGGATTTAAAAGGTCCCACATTGATATAATTCGTGGATAGGGAGATAAGAGTTCTAAATCCACCCATCCAATAGATTTTTGACATGTTTAGGTCTTAGATATTACATTATCTTTCTAATTTTTTTAAATCGTTAAATAATGAGGTCATCGTTGCATCATCATGATGTCATAAATAATTTAATTTATTTGATGTATAAAAATTAAAAAAATACTATGATGTAGGAAATCTTTTTATTTTTCCAATTAATATTTATAGTCAAAAATCTTACTTGTATAACCCCATGTAAAAATTGTTTTAGTAAAACATCTCATGTTTGTGTCATTTTTACTTTATCATTAAATAAAAAGGTATTTATGTCATTTTCCAACCAAAGTGGCTTCATAGGGTCCCCAAGTTGACCCATGGATTTTCCTGGTCGGCCGTGACACATCCAATAAGGGTAGGACATGTTTCTAGGTCATTTCATTTTATTAAAACATTATTCTTACCTTAAACTACACTAATTACCTCTAATCGCGATTAAAAACATAATAAGTTACTATTCACCAAAAAATTATTTTAATCCAATTGAACCACATTTTACTTATTAATGACAACCATGTATGTCAGATTTTTGAAATTAAAAACAGAAAGGTGTCAAAATTTCATTTAAATGGAAAATCAGTTTTTATAAGTACCACTTAGTGGTTTCACTATTCATCAAAAATTGATGTTTTTTCGAAAAATTACCAAAAATTCACCCTAATCTATATTTGATATTCTGAATTCAAAAATGATGTCTATTTTACAAAATTCAAAACATATAAGTTTCATTAATTAATTTAATAATTATTTCCATTGTCAAAACAAATAGCGTGTTTTTATGAAACAAAATGTATCAAAAGATTGACACTAGTTTAAGTCCGATTTCAAAGTGAAATTAATTCCATCGACCACTATTGGATTAAATGGTAAAAATATATTCTAATTTCAATTTAAAACCAACTCAAAAGATAATCTAATCATATAAATAAAATATATTAAAAAGAGGTTTTGAATTAAAATACAACATTTTTCACTATTCATTAAAAATTGAACTTTTTCGGAAAAATACCAAAAATTTACACAAAGTAAATTTTGATGTCCCGATTCTAAGAAGAATTTTATTTTTTCAAATATAACACATAATATTGTCAAAAAGTGGATTTAAAAGAGGTTCTCCATCAAAAGGCGGTTAATCAACCTTTTAAAGAATATTAGAATGTTTATGCTTAAAATTGGATTCATTCGCATTTTTAATCCTCTAACATTTATTGTAAAAAGTAAAAATATTTGACAAACATATATAATCATTATTAGTTAGTTCTGTTCATTCCCACCATTACAACGGCTAGGTGTTAACTACCATTTAAAATAATATTATTTTATTATTAGAGTGCAACATAAGATTCCCAAGAAACTCATTGTTGCGTATTGGGTACGCCATCGAGCATAGCATTCCCTTTAAAGTAATATTAATATTTGATTCACAAATATAGATAAACATAAAGATGCCATATTCTTTATTTACTTGGGGTGTTACAGGAGGTGATAAACTATACCCCTAAATTTTTAATTGAAAATAAAAAGGCATAACAACTTAATGTAAATTGGACAAAAATGAGAAACGGAGAAATCCCTTACATGGAAGTGTGATTGCAATGGTTTGAGAGGGGTTTGATAGAGTATTCTTATGATATTGGGAATCCTTGGGAGGATTATAGAGAGATGGGGGTAGAGGTTTGACGAAATAAAAATGCTTTTATTTAAGAGTAAATGGGATCTTGGGTGTGTTTATATTGTAAAAGAGAGGGAATTCTTCATTTTTTTGGTTTTGGAAACCAGAAATTAAACTAATCAAGAACAAAAACCAACTCATGGTTTTTGCCCAATGGTTTTTTGACAATATAAATGGAAAGAAATATTTTATAAGTCAAATTTCCAAACTTCTTACAATATTAGGCTTGCTTAAATGGAGGTGAGTCACACTCTTAGGGAAATCATTTTTAAAAGATAAAATGTTTTATAAGTTGCGGAGGGTCCACTAAGGCTTTGTAAAATAAATAAAATTTCCCTAAAATTAAAATATTCTAATGGAAAAACATATATTGGCAGAAAATAATGTTATTTTTTTACTACATCACTATTTGGTCATTATTATGTCATCAAACACATTATATATTTAAACGGTATATAATTTTTACCCAAATATTCGACTGTCTCAGAAAAATATGAAAAATTCAGTGTTGTATAATTTAGACATCCTGATTCCAAAAATAATATTCATTTTATCTAAAAAATTGTTTAAATGTGTGAATTTTTACTTTTAAAATAAAAACTGACATTTACCAAAAATTCATGGGTTTTGACAAAAATAACTTTCAAACCTTAAAAAAAATCATTCGGATTCATAAAATTTATACGATTATTTATATTTAGTGAAAATATTTTTTTAATAATATTTAATTAAAATATTATGTAATTAAAAATCCATTAATTCAATAAAACTTATTAATTAATTGAATATTAAATAAAAAAATTGTTATTTTTGTCTTAAAAAACTATTTACAAATTATAACTAATAAAATTAATTGATATTTTTTATAAAAAAATAATGTACAAAATCATAGTTCTATGGTCTTGTTACATAACCCCTTACAACACCCACATAAGACCGAAAGGTAAGGTGTTCAATGGTGATAGAAACTTGGGGTGGCTTGGATAACATCCCTCGGGTGGTAATCTCTAGAAAAATCCACTTCTCTCATAGATGGTTCAATTCGAGCTTAACATATTGAATCTCATCTTAGACATGGTCAAGAGAAATGACCAATGACGCCACCTCCATTCCAGGATCTGAAAAATGGGCTTCATATGGGAAAGTCTACAGGAAGAGGCCAAGGCTTCCTTTGTCTGAGTAAATTGGAATTATTAGAGCACTATATTTATAATAATAATGTGATCACTATTTAACGGCTATATTCGCAATGTTCAAATTTATTAATGGTATTTAAAAATCCAAAATAATAAAACCAAATAAGTGAATATGTTATATAACCATTTTAAAAGATAATACATTTAATTTGATCAAGAGGAATTATTCATTTATAAAATTTTGGGTTGTTACAATCATCCCCAGTTAGGAAATTTCCCCCTAAAAATTTTCTTTTTCCCTCACTAATATTGATGTTGGTAACTCTGCTTCATCACTTCCTCTGATTCCCATGTTGCGGCTTCAAACTTCTGGTTTCTACAAAACACTTTCATGTGGGGAGTTTTCTTTTTTCGTTGATCTTTTTCCCAATGATCTATGATCTTCACCAGATTCTCATCATAGGAGGGGTCATTATCCAATGTTGCCACCTTAGGTCTAAGTACATACGATGGTTCAGGTTTGTACTTCCTCTAGAGTGATACATTGAATACATCATGTACATGAGATAGGTTCTGTGGGAGTGCTAGTCGACATGCCACTGCTCCAATGTGATAACAGATCTCAAAAGTGACAATGTACCTTGGAAAAAGCATTCTCATATTCTCAAATATTATAACACTCTTCAATGATGATATGTGTAGGAATACCATGTCATTGAAATCAAACACAAGGTCTCGTCGCTGATTATCAGCATAACTATTTTGTTGGCTCTGAGTTTCTTTAATGTGCTGCTGGATGGTCTTAACCTTATCCACCTTTTCATCAACCATTACTGGACCTAGAAGTTTTATCTCCCCAAATTCATGCCAACATGTCGGTGTTCTACACCTCTTCCCATAAAGAGATTCATTAGGAGCCATTTTAATGATTGAGTGGAAACTATTGTTGTAAGATAACTCAATTAGTGGATGATGTTGAACCCATCCTCCTTTAAAGTCTATTGAGCATGATCTCAACATGTTTTCAAGTGTTTGTATATTCTGCTCAGATTGGACATCAATTTCAAGAAGACAAAGAAGTACTGAAGATCAACTCAATATTCAGAGCGCGTTGAATACTCTTCCAAAACATATAAGTGAATGTTGGATTTCGATCAGATACAATAGATAGTGATACTCCATGTAGCTTTACCACTTCTCTGATATATATATATGTGTCAGTTTATCCAATGAGAAAAATTCTCAAACCGAAATGATGTGTGTAGTCTTTTTAAGATGATCTATAACAACCCAAATAGAATGGCTTCATTTGGAAGTCTTCATAAGCCCAGTGACAAAGCCCATGGAGATTTTTTCCATTTCCACATGAGTATGGATAATGATTTCATCATCCCCTTCAACTTATGTATCTCATACATCACCTTCTGACATACCTGTCACTTTGATGTATACTCAGAGATCTCCTTCTTTATGTTATCCCACCAATAATTCTCTCAGAGATCTTGATACATCTTTTCTTTTTTTGGGTGGATTTAGATTTTCAAACTATGTGCATCATCCAATAGCTCGTTCTTTAAATCCAGATATGATGGAACACATCATATTTACTCAAATCACACAATTTATTCTTCATTAACATTGAACTTCTAGGATTTTCCTTTTTTGACACCTTCCACTTTCTTTAGAATTTCCAAATCATCTTTTTTATCATCCTTTAACCTTTAGAAAATAGCTGGTTGAGAAATCATTTGTGAATGGATTGATGATGTTCCCTTCTTTATGATTCCCATGTCAATCTTCATCAATTCTATGAAGATTTAATCATTTTCAATTCTCATCAATGATAGAATCACTAGATCTTTTCTACATAGATCATCTTACACCTTTTTCTCTTTCCTAGGGTGGTAGGTGATTGTGTAGTCATAGTCTTTGAGCAGCTCTAACCATATTCGTTGGAACATATACAACTCTTTATATGTGAATATACACTTCAGGATTTTTTGATCCGTGTATATTTCACACTTCTCCCTAAAAAAGTTACGTCGTCAAATTTTTAAAGAGAATATCCTTGTAAAAAACTCCAGATCATGTGTTGGATAGTTTTTCACATGAACATTCAATTTACATGAATCATATGCAATGAATTTTTCATTTTTCATGAACACCTAGGCCATTTCATTCTTCGAAACATCACTAAATACCAAAAAAAGTATCCACTTGTGGGTAGTGTGAGCACGGGCGTAGTGATAATCCTATTTTTCAAATCCTTGAATATTTATTTGCATTCATCATTCTAAGAAAACATGAATGCATTCCGAGTTATCGTGGTAAGAGGGTTTGAAAATGGTGATAAATTTCTCACAAATTTGCAATAACTACCAGCTAACCCTAGGATGCTATAGATATACATTAACAATATTGGTCTCAACAATCCCTCAATTGCAGATGTCTTGAAGGTATACACTTATATTACATTGATTTTGATGACATGGCCCATGAATTAGACATCATTCAACTAGAACTCACACTTGTTGTACTTTTCATAGAGATTCTCCTTTCACAAGGTCTCTAGTACAATTCTTAGATACTCCTCAAACTCCTTCGTGGTTTTGATGTATATTGGAATATTTTCTATAAAGACTACCAAAAATTTTTCAATTTAATCAATAAAGACATTATTTATCAAGTCCTTTAATATTTTTGGAGCATTAGTGAGTCTTAAAGGCATTACTATGAATTCATAGTGCACATACCTTGTACAAAAATTATTCTTGGGGATATCCTCCTTCACCCTTACTTGGTAATATCCTGACCACAAATCCACCCTATAGAAGTCTTTTTCTCCGCATAGCTAATCCAACAAGTCATAAATTCAGGGTATAGGATACTTGTTCTTTATAGTTATTTTTTTGAGCTCACGATAATAAATATAAAGGTTCATTGTACCATCCTTCTTATTGATGAAGAGGACTAGTGCACCCCATGGTGAGGCACTTGGGTGTATAAACCCTTTACCCAAATTCTGTTGTAATTGTTTCTTAATCTCCTAATGCTCCACAGATCCATTATATACAGAGTCTTTGATATTTCCAATGCCCCAGGTATAAGATCAATTTGAGAATCCAACATCACGTCTAGGAGGAAGACCAAGAAATTCCACAGAAAATAATTCTGCAAATTTCCTTACAATATGTAGGTCTTCAAGGATGATTGATTCCTTACACTCAATCATCTGAGATAGATAAATTTTCTCATAGGTTTTTAATATCCACACTTGATATGATGTTTCTATATAAGATTCGTCCTCCCCTGGAACATGTACAAAATAGGGGATTGATTCTCCATACAGAGAGTGATTTCTCTCTCATGGAAATTTATATTATCTCTACATAAATAAAGTGATTCCATGTTAATAATTTCATAAAATTCTACTAGAGGGAGTACGATGAGGTTCTCCAGAAAGTTCAATCCATAAATTTTGAAAGGGGAGGAGTTATAATCTTGGGTTTCAATGATTTCCCCATTTACAGTACTCACTGACATCATTACTTCCATGATTTGTGGTGGTGTTGGGATTATTCTAATAATCATTTGGGATATAAAATAATGTGTAGAACTAGAATAAAAAAGTGTTTTATCTATTTAGGAATGAATAACTAGCATATCTTTCACCACCTCATTGTTGGGGTTGACTTCTGCAGTAGTGATCACAAAGGCCCACCCTTGTTTCCTTAGAGGTTGTTGGTTGACTTGGAAAACCCTTGGCTTAGGGAACTTGTTTGAAAATTCCCCTCGTTCTTTACAGTTGAAATAATGAACAACGCGTTGAGAATCGAATAGTGCATTCCTCTACTCTATTCCAGCTACGAGTTTTTTCTTATTAATAGTTAATATCAAGGTTCCCTTCTCTTCCACACCTAAATCATTTCCTCATCCCCTTCAAGAAAATTTTGAGGTGCTTCTTTCCGCACCTTTGGCATATGGGGTGCTGCATTTTCTTAGCACTGTTGGATTTGTACAACAGACCACTAGAATTAAATTCCACCTTATGCTACTTATCCCTATGATACCACTGAGATTCACCAATATCAATTTTGACTTTGAGGGTACATCAGACAATTTCCTCATAGATCTCGAAGTCACTAATTTATAGGGCTTTATGTAGGATAGGTTTTAGCACTCCAAAGAAGTGGACAACCTTGAATTCGGGGGGTAACAACAAGGACAGAGGCACATTGTTCATGTCTCGTGTTGTTTTCCTCATACGCTCTGACAGATTCATCTTTTTTTATTTAGGTTAAGGGAAACCCTTTCTATCTTAAGTTGGATGATGCACAAATAATATTTATCGAAAAACGGTTTTCTGGAATCCTTTGATTATAAATACTTGATATCCTTATTAGGCTTTGTAATTTTAATCAATGTCCACAGTTGATTAGCTTCACCATCCATACAATAACCACCTAGAATAAACATCTCATTCTTATAACATTGATGGATGGGGAATATCTTTTTAATGGATTTGATCCATTGTTCTACAATTGATGGATGAGAATATCCATTAAAGGAATGAGTCCTTTGTCTCCTGAAGCTCTCGATTGAGACATGTTCTCTCTTGGGGGGGTGTCAACTGTTCCTATTGACCCATGTTTCTATTCAAATAATGGGGGGGGTGTCAACTGTTCCTATTGACCCATGTTTCTATTCAAATAATGAGTTAACCGAGGGAGTATCATGACAATGTTCATGATTCGTACTCTCATTGGATTGGGCATCTCATTATAACAGTCATCACATTGATCTTCGCATCGGTTGTTTTGCAAAGTCTTATTATTACCATTCATTGGAAGGAATAAATGGAATGTTTGGGGTAATAAATAATGGTTAATTTAAGGAAAAAAATAGATGACATATAAATAACATTTATTTTCATAACATATGAATTTAAAGGCTTCAATCTATGATATCCATGATCTAATTCCCAACATATATTATTAGGGGCATTGTTAATTCACTTAATAATGGTTCAAACTAATATTTTGAATTTACTAAAGCATATCCCGAAAGAGTGTCGTAACCAAGTGTGTAGCAATGCCTATTGTCATGCACCAGTTCTTGATCGAGTCTATCTGAAAGTGGTTTTTTCGGGTTTTACCCCTAGGATACATCTATGCCAGAGCTACCTATACCTGCTCATATCCAAGTGGGAATTTATTTTCATGATAAACCACATACTCAATACAAACCAAAATTTAGGAATATTTTTTATTATACTTAGTCTTATACCTAAGGCTTTCTCAAGGGTTTTCTAATCCTAATACCAAAAATATCTAAACCTATCCTTTGATACCTATTATGACAACCTCTGTTTTATTACACACATAATCATGATTTATAAAATAAAATATCCACTTGATACAAAATAGAAGATCGATTGGTCTAGTGACTATGTGGCTTATGGACATTAAATAATAACTTAAAACATGAAACACAACATCTTTATTGAATACATCTTTTACATGACCATTGTATTCCCTTGTACTTAGCATTGCATGGGATAACCTGAGGGCATGCATAAGAAAAGGGTGTCTTATAAAGCCTAGTAACAGAGTTTACAAGGAATAAAATGAATAATTAAGTATATTTTAGGCAATAGGCGTATCAAAAGGATATAATAAAAACATGAATGTAAAGGTATGATATATCATGATTATTATAACATGTAAATGTAGAAACAATACATAACATGGTATTTTCATGAGCCAAGGCCCATTGCACATGGATCATGAGTAAACCCACATTTACATTGAATTTTAATGATTAACCCCTCATTGTAATTGACGTATCATGAAACTAAAATTTACCCAGTGCATTGGAGCGCTTTCACGGCACACCGTTCTTAATCATTTCATTTCATTCACACATGTGCCACATGTATCAAATAACATGGATTCATTAAAAATCATCATTTATTCCAGAATAATGGAATGTGTGATTAATACATGAAAATATATAATCAATAAGTAAACGTTAATAATGTTTAATACCCTTTATTGAGAAATTGTAATGGTATTCACTATAAAATGACTTTGCCTTGGAAAATCAAAGTGCAATTTAGGCAGCATAACAGCGTGACATAAGAATTTATAAAAAAAATTAATTATAGATAAAGGGGTGTTTCATAAAAATTACATGATATGGACATTAATGGGGTCATATACATACATGTCCCAACATATGTAATGGAATTTATATTCATAATACAAAATAATTTCTTGAATGAAAATGAGAAGAGTGAAATTCCATACGGACTTTTCGCAAGGTAATGAGTGTAAATGGGAGTAATTAATGAGAGAGAAATGGGTCTATCATCATTAAAATCTATTGAGGACAGTGTGGTGGAGGTTCAAAACCATACCAATACATTTTTAACTGAAAATAAAAGGGCATAACAACTTAAAGAAAATTGGATAGAAATGAGAAAAAAAGAAATCCCTTACTTGGAAGTGTGTTCTCAATGTCTTGGGAGGGGGTTGAGAGATGCCTCTTGGGAGATTTGGGGATGTTGGGAATATTATAGATATAGTAGGTAAGATTTTGTACCAACTAAAAATGATTTTAGTGAGGAGTATGTGTGAGAATGGGTGGGTTAATAAAGGAAAAGAGAGGGAATTCTTTATTATATAGGTTTTGAGAACCACACATTAAAATAATCAAAACCACCAACCAACCCACGATTTTTCCCATGGTTATAGCCAAAGGGGTGTGGGAAAAATATTTTACAAGTAAAATGGACGTAATGATTATAATATTATGTGTTCTTATGTGTAGGTGAGTCACACTCTCAAGGAAATCATTTCATAAAGATAAAATATTTTATAATTCTTGGAGGCTCCACTAAGGTTTGTAAAATAAATCAAATGAACATAAAATAACATTATATTAATGTTAAAACATATATTGTCCAATCATAATGTTTATAGTATTTTATTTCATTACTATTGGGTCATTATGATGTCATAAAACACATTATACATTTAAACAATATTTAATTTTTAACCAAAAATTCAACTGTCTTAGAAAATAATGAAAAATTCACCATTGGATAATTTCGACATCCTGATTCCAAAGATAATATTAATTTTATATAAATAATTTTATAAATATATGAATTTTTTCTTTTAAAATAAAAATCGACATTTATCTAAAATTCATGGGTTTTGACAAAAACTTCTTTCAACCCTTAATAAAAAATTGAATTTTATTTATAAAAAATATACGATATCATATAATTAATAAAAAAATTAGTAATAATATTTTGTTAAAATATTATTAAATTAAAAAACACATTAATTTATCAAAATTTATTACTTAGTTGGATATAAAAAATATGCTATTTTTGTCTTAAAAACTATTTATAACGTAACACTAATAAAATGAATATATATTCTCTATAAACAATGTGCATGATCTTAGTGCAAGGGTATTATAACATATTCCCTTATAACACCCTCATAATACCAAAAGGTAACGTTTGTGGTAGTGATATACTCTTGGGGTGGCTCGGATAACACCGCTCAAGTGGTAATCCCTATCAACTTCCACTTCTCACTTAGGCGGTTCCGTTCGATATTAAAGTATTGAAGATCGACTAGAGATTTTTCAAGAAATAATACCAATGATGTCACCTCCTTTATAAGATCTGACAAATGGACTTTGTATAGGGAAAGTCTTCTGGATGAGGTTATCACTTCTGTTGTTTGATTAAATTGGATTTTTTAAGGACGGATATTTATAATAATCATGTGATCACTAATTAACGACTATATTAGAAACGGTCACAATTCTTTATGGTGTTTTGAAATAAAAAATCTTAAAACCAATAAAGTTCATATGTTATATAACCATTTTACATAATAAAAAATTTAATTAGATAAATATGAAATTTTCATTAGTAAATGTTTGGGTCATTACAATCGCATCCACTGGTAGTCCATGCATCAACCCATTCCATCCTCTATAATTCCACCCCTAACACTTTTATCCATATACTTATGCATCACACCATAATAGGCCTCAATCACTGCCACATAAATCAAGTCTCCCCACAAACATATCAAAACAGACATCCCATGATCAACCATCCCTATCTCATATCACATATGGGCCTCCCAAAGCCAAATGAAATCACATATCAAGGATAAAATACATATAACATCATACAGAAGAATGATATAAACAATAATATTCAAACAATTAGTTGGGATTTCAAATTGAATCATTTATCTTTCATTTTAAATCAATATATCATATATCCAAACTCAAGGCACTTTGACATTCACAAGAAAACAATAACCTCATGCCCATTAATTATATTTATTAAAAAACCAGTTCTAATTTCATCTTGAATTAACATATTCATTATTCATAGGATTAAAATATGAGAAACCTAAATTATTAGGCTATACCAAGCTTTATGAAGTAAAATAATAAATTTAAACATGCTTCCCTACATACATTACATTTCACAAAATCATAGAATTTCAATTTGTTGACATTCTTTTAATTATTTTCTTAAATATGAATCATGATGATTCACTTGTATAACAATTGAATTATTCACATAGAAGAACATTTTCAGTAAATAATTCTCAATTAATCAATTGAATTATCATAAAATTACAAGTAACACAAAATTTATTACAATATGCCTCTCCTTTAATCATTAATACAATTAATTAATTAATCTCTACACTCTTTTCTTTACGAATTTCAACTTTCTACTCCAAGAAAAGAACATGCTACAAAGAATATTCTAAATATCATTTTACCTAGAAAATTAAGATGCCAACTATTATCATTGAATCAAGAAACAACATCAATATACGACTATTATCCAATTCATTAATAACATGGTTCAATAATTACTAGGTTAAATACATTTACATTAAAAGAGATAAACCATAAAATATTTTTAATTTCACGTAAATAAATAAAAGAACCAATGAATACCCTAATACAAAGATATAAATGTTCTTTTCCCTAGAATGGAAGAATGTTGTAGAACCTGATCACCTATCTTGTAGGAAGCTACATCCCTAAAAGGATGTCACATCACAACCACACTGACAAAAAAAGAATAAAAATATATATGAGAATAATGGTGTAGAAGAACCATCACATGGAAAATATTAGTGGGTAGAACCAGATCAAAAAAATATAATAAAAGAGGTAAAATGTACCTTAGATCACCAAGGATCAAAGATAAAAGTCCAAGAATCGATCTTCAATACCAGAATCCAAAAAAATCCTAAAGGGACCATGAATGATTTCTTGGTATTTGAGGGGATAGATATAGGTTTTACAAAAATCTTAGGAAATGTATTATTTTAAGGAATAAAACATAAGTGATTTTCATGGTATGAACCCACTTCACATTGAGAAAATATTAGTTTTTAGATATTTCTGAAAAATGAAATTCATCAAGTTAATAAATCCCCAAGATTTACACATCATGTATCACCCCATTAACTAGACTCAAAAAATATGTGAATGTATTTCATGTTAGGACCGAGATCTCACCATATATATTATCTATGAATTCATATCATGAAATTTCAAAACATCAAGATTTTTCTCGGATCTATGCTTTTTGATGCATAAAACCTCTATAAAGACTCCATACCTCCTTTGAACACCAAGATATTGAAAAACATGTAAAGGGTTGAGAGACATGGATTTGGTCCCTTATATTAGATATATATCAAAAAAATCTCATTGTAAATAATTCAAAACTCATCGTGAAGAGAAAGAAAAAAGAGGTTATTCAAAATCCACCCTATGAGATACCTCTCAAATATCTCACTATCAAAAGAGCTCAGCCACCTCATCATATAAACAACATGAATCCTCACTATAGGAAAATCCTTATATTAAACACTATCATAGTTGAGATACCTCTAAAACAAGAGAAAAAACATAAATAGAATCAAAATTAACCCATATCATAAACTAAAAAGGTCAAATTTCCAAAGAGAACAACATTATATGATAATGAATAAACATAAAACATCTCAGGGAACTAAGTTCACATCTACAAATCATGTTCCCTGTTACTCTACCCTATGCCAACATTACACCATAATACATGAACCAAGGGAAAACATGGATAGAAAAAAAATCTCCTAGAATCCTTTAATCTAAAAAAGATTCTCTTTGAAGGTTGTATCATCATTAATATTGATCTTCCTACAATTTATATCATGCTAATCATCATGAATATAATGACTATGTTGTGATATGTGAAGAAAATAATGTATTCCACTCACCTATATGGGATGTGAAATATGATACGACATGAATTCAACATGAGAAAAAACCTCGAATGGCCGAAGAATCCTAGAAGAAAGCTGACTCCCCCCATGGAAAACCCATTGAAACCCATGAAAAGGAGTAACCTTCAAGAGCACATAATCTCCAATGTCAAAATCTAGGGGGGTCATACTATAAATAGAATAGGATTTATGATAATAATGTTCTTCATTAATCCTATTGTGAATTACATTTACTATCTCTATTGTATTATGTACTAGTTCCAACCCATGAATTTCAACTTCACCATCCTCGGTCTAGCACAACAATGAGTGGAAATTTTGTCCATGAAAATCATCAAATGGATCTATAATAATGGTATTGTGAAATCTATTATTGTAAAAAAATGACCAAGGGAAAGTTCCCCATCCATGAACCTCTAAAATCATTGACATAATAAAACAACATTTATTGAAGACTATTGTGTTAATCCCTATATAAACATCCATTTGATAATGGTAAGCCGTGCTAATGAACGTGTGAGGGAGAAAAAAATTCTGAATACCACTCCACACCTTATAGGTATAACTAGGATCCCCATTATATATCATCATCCTTGTGACTCTTTTATGTTTCATATCCTCTTATAGACACTACCTTTACAAACCCACCAATGATATCAACTCCCTTATCTCAATAATGTGGGATAATTTCTTCAAACAATCCTATGTCTTCTATATAGAATGATACCATTCCTAATATCGATGTAAATTGGTAACTAAGTGTGTGTGTGTGTGTGTGTGTGTGTGTGTGTGTATCCTCCCACTTCTAGTTGGGAACCTATGATAGATTGAAAAAACCACCAGGAACATGGTGCTCAACCACCACCTTCTAGTAGACCGAAAATGAAGAAACAGACTCTGAAATCGCATGCTTTAACCCTTTCCACCAAAACTAGCCTCTCAAAGCTCGATATATATTTGTCACGTTGGGATATACTCCTGGGGGAATACTCTGGAACTCATAGGGAACCATCTCATGAATCATTGAAGGACCAAAAAACATTACCTATAACAACACCTAGTTTTATCCATACTCTCACCAATGGTAAAAGGATTTACTACAAACAACTCAATTCAATCTGATCTCTGCCTCAAAATCCCCCAACTAAGAGTCTTCATCTTACTTCACTAAATACAACCGCACTATCCTCTAGAAAAAAAAACTATACCCACATCCTATCCCATTTATAGATGCATCACATACATTTCTTCCATAACTCTTATGTAATCCAAAGATTCATTAATAGAATTGCAACATGAATTTATAATTAGTGCATCAATTAATACACTTCTTGTTCTAGTCTTATAAAAATTATCGATGTTGTAATAATTTTTGAATTCCTTCCAATGAAATTGATGCATGTTCAATTAAATCCAGAACAATACATGCCTCATGATTTTGTGGTCTATAAAAAGAATAAAACTGTCACCAATGAGTTATTGTCACCTGAACTACAACAAAAACGCATCTTCCACCAACACATGATCACTACAATTCCCAACCCCAGAATCATGGAGCTAGTGTATTATTTTATTACATTATCATGATTACAAGGAATGAAATCTCAAATTACTTATTAGTTTTCTTGTTTTCAAAATCCAAATTACATACATGATACGAATAATTCATTTGAAAAAAAACATGATACATAAATAAAAATAAAATACACTACAACCTTGAAAGATTATTCAAATATTTCCTCTTCATAACCATGGGAAAAGAAACATATTATGGGTTAGCTGAAATTCTCAAGAAGGGGATGTAAATAGAAAGAAATAATTAATAAATAAAAATAATTAACATGGGATGTTAAATTACTAGTAAATCATTCCATTCAAATAACTAGATAAGGAAAAATTAGTATGGAAAGGTAAGAAACTAAAACACATGTCATCTAGTCAGTAATTGAGAATAAAATATATCTATAAAATTGTCGACCGAAAATCACATGTTTAAATAATAATTGAAATATCTATGTAGTAAACAATAAGTAAATGATTAATTATTTGACATCATTTCTGAGGTACATGAAAACCTCTACCATTATGACCATTCACAAGATGGTCAAAACTATAGTTAGAAACCTGTTTAATTTGGTCAACTTATTTGCCTTATGAGAACATGCCAATTCATCAAGGAGCTATATAAAGTCTGGGATCCTCCTGTAATTCCCTAAAAAAATAATTCCACTTATATAATATAATAAATAAATTATATGACTTATTATAAATCCATATTGAGTAAAGAATATCGAATTTTCAAAATTTTCCCAAATAATAATATAATTGTTAAAGTAGACATTGTATGTATAATGGTATAAAATTTAGGAAATAATAAAATCCATTTCATGATAAAATAGATATTCAAGTAAATAGAAAACTAAAAATTATTAAAATAATGTTATTATTTCATGATAAATTTAACAACCACAATAGGAGGTGAGACTACAATGATATTCATTAAGAATATTGTTGAGGAGAATAATCTTTAGACATTACAAAGTGTCCCATATCACTTTGAAACTTTTAAATCATAATATAAATAATGTTATGAAATTAAATGAAACATATAATATCATGATTATATGGAAAATCAAGATATAATGTTTGAAATTGTATTATATACCTCATATAAAGGTGAGTTAGTGCATAACAAAAAATAAGTCTCAAATGAAAGTAAATTGAGATGAAATTCATTACCTTAACATTAATTATTGTTGTGTGGTATTTATCCTCATGTATAATGGTCAAAATTATGTTAATAACTTATACCAGAACCATAATACTATTTATAATATCATATATTAACTTCGTATAATATTTTAGTACCCATTTGTAAACACACATTCATTATTTTAATTATTTCAAGTGTTAATTGCCTAGTTTTCTCAATTATGGTTTTGACTTGTAAATTATTGTTCTGATTAATTGGTTCATGCTTTAATAATCTATAAATTATTAACCAAGGCCTATTTATCATATATATATTTATATAGAATAAACGTATATAATATTTTGATATAATAAAGGAAATGCACCGTTCATGGAGATGGTAGGTTGTACAAACGCATGAATGCTACTTTAATTTCTTTATCATATTAAAATATTTAAAATTAGTTTATAAATATGTATATATAATCTATTTTACATAGTTTTATTAAAACCATATTTTATACATTCCATAAATTGTGTAAATGAGTCACATCTCTTGGAGGGGGCTAACGTCCACACTTCCAAAAACGTTGTTATCATATTGACACAAAATGAAATGTATAGAGGTATGTGAAATAAAATAATTAACTAATAATAAAGTCATTATAAATATAATATAGAACATAAACCAAAATAGTTTCCATCATAATACCACTATGGTAGATTTTAAAGAAAAAATGAACAATCACCATTTCGTAAGTTCATAGTTCAACGTAAAAGTAGACATTATGTTTGTTGTTATTTGATGGAGGTGTCTGTAAGTATAGGTCAAAAACGTAGCATAAAAAATAATAGTATATTTATTATAAATTATTTACTATATTAACATGTTATAATATGTTTTTATTGGGTTGATAGTGTAAATAAAATTATACATATTTAGGAAATACGTTACCTCTTAATCAGGTAACTCTTTTTGGATTGCACCAAAATGATTCCATGGATTGAATTCCACACAAAGGGGTGATTCCTAGAGTATGGGAATTATTTTTGTGAGTAAATTCGTCAGATGTTGTCAAAACATATGTCTTATTAATGGTGTGAGGAAGTGGGAGGAATGGATGTTTTTTTATGGTGGAGGAGGACTGACACTCTTGTAATATTTTGTAAGAATGGAACCCCACACATGTTTTTTTGATGAAAGTGGATAAATAATATTCCAAATTATATAATTTTTTAGGGTATAAATATTTCCATAAAAGGTATTTTGTACATGTTTCATGGTCATTTCGTCCCTTATGATTACTTTTTAGTCCATTATGAAGCTTAATTTTACTGTTATCACTATAATTAAATTTTCTTATTTTCAATAATATTTTTGGTAAAAAATTGATTGTACCTTATTATAAATTAAATTTATTCTCAATAAAAATATTAAATACAATTTTTAACATTACCATCACATAAGATTCAGAAATTAATTTAAATTTAGTATTGTAGATGGGAAAACAATGTGAGGTTTTAAGGTAAAACATCCAAAGGTTTGCTATGTTTTTACAATAAATTTACAAGTTAAATCCATTATAATGAACTAAATTTGATTAATTAATAAAAATTATCTAATTATAATTTAAAACCAACATAAAACATAATTTATTATTATAAATAAATTTTATAAAAATAGAAGTTTTGAGCTAAAATTCAGTATTTTCCCTATTAATTAAAAAAACTAATCTTCACATAAAAATACCAAATATTTCCACTAACTTAATTTTATTTTTTATATTTAATAATATAATGTTTATTGTTAGATATATAATCCATAAAAGTTCCATAAATTTTATTTTAAATTGTTTATAAATTAAAAAGAGGTAAAAATATCAAAATAAATATATATTATTTTATGCGTGAAATTGAATTTGTTTTTATCATAATCCTATGAAATATATTAGATAGAAATAAAAAATGATTTATTAAATAGAATATATATATATATCACATTTTTATCACTCAAAAATTATAATTAATTTAATTTATTATGGTATAACAACATTTTGGGCATAAAAGTAATAATATTATCATTTATATTAAATAGGTTTCCGTATTCATTTCTAAATAACATTTAACTGGTGGTTTCAATATTTGTATCTGTAAAACAATGATTTTCAAATTTTATATAACCCCTTTAATAACAACAAAGTTAATAGTTATGATATATTAAGTAATATTTTAATAATATATAGTTATTCAATAAAAACTCTGTCTTGTGGGTAACGTAAGGCATTTGAAGAAACTCATTTTTTCATATGATGTACTGTAACTCAGTTTCCAGTTCATTAAAAGTTATATCATAGATTTAATTTATTTAAAATAAAAAATATATTGTACAGCCTTGGGGTATTATATCCCTATATGTGCTTGGGGATTCATGTGAAACATGCTATCAAGTCTAATATTTTTACTTTAGGATTTCAGTGGTTTACATTCTACCCACCTTAATTAAATTTCATCCTATCAGTTTAAAATTGAACTCAGTAATCATGGGAATGATATTTTAAAATAACTATTCATGAAAAATCCACATCATGAATGGTGTTAATAAAAAATCTTCTTAATAAGAGATAAAGGAATGTACAATGGTCACCTTACTAGGATCCCTAGTAGGAAAACATAGGTTGTAAATGGAATCATAGATATCGAGGAAAAATATGACAATCATATTCTGAAGGATAGTTATAGAGAACATGGTTAAGAGAAATTTATTAATCAAAAAACACTAAATTCATGATGTTCTATGGGGCCATTTGATTCATTAAGAATGAATGTACCAGAACAAAATTTTTGGATTCAAGATCAATTTTCCAGGAGTTGAAGAAATCATTCCCTCTCTAAGAATATAAGTAGATATAATTACATTGTATGCTTCTATGATCACATTATTATCCATTAGTCATTTCTTGAACTATTTATAGTTCGTCTCATAGAACAATATTCACCATATACTGATTTAATATATTAATTTCTAAAATATAATCCAATGCCCAACATAAACAATTCTATAAATGTTTAATTTTTACAAAATTTTATGGTTCAACACTCCAAAAATAAGATCACTTAATTTCCAAACCGATCTTATCATTAACCTCTAATCAGCATGAAGAAGCTCCAAAATTTCACATTCCAATCAAGTGAAATGTTTATCATGTATTCTCTCAAAATATGGTAATAACTCTAATCACCATAAAAACTTTTTGGGAAACATTCATTATTCCTTATTTCTTAGGTAAGAAACATGTTATTGGATATATTCATTAAATCGAAAAGTGTTGATAATTCCATCAGTGATAGAATAAAACACTAATTTAAAAGTTATTAATCAATTCCAAGTTTGTTAGAACATGTCTAAATAAATCATTTCATTATAATTATAGCAATATTAGGAACATATTAAGGGGTTTTTCCCTCAATCACATGTTTCTAAAACGTTTAACATTCAATTGTATAACTTTTCTTGGTACCATTCAACATATGATATCAAATCATTATTGAAAAAGCACTACAATAAAATATTCATATATTTCATAGATCATATAATTATAAATAAATTAATTTTACAACATATTTATTATATCCCAAATAATGAATCACAATAATCATTCCACATTGGTTGTGTCAATAAAATATTATTGGCATCGATCCATTACCTTATTTAGAGAAATATTCCATTGATGATTTGGAAAATCAATTTCATTATGTCTCATCTATTTTTAATTTTAGAATTGTAAATCAAAGATATATATAATCCCCTTGCATTCATGATCATACCAACCCTTTTATTTATGCTTATAACAATCTCCCAATCCCTTTAAGCATTTACTAGGGTTATTCTTTCCCTAGTTTTCACATGTGGGAAAATCAATCCTTCCCTTCTTCTTCTTTGAATAATTCCCCTTTTTGTAGTGCTCAGATGGCATCATCTTTTGTTTTTTCTATTAAATATATTTATTATAGAGAATTTATTTTTCGTCTTGATGGTACACATTGCAATTTCATCATATGATGATTTTTTTTGAGATGAGTGACCTTTGAAGACATGGCTTAATACCTTCAATGAAATGATCCATGTCTCCGTCCATGTTTCATATATAATCTATGGAATACCCTAATAACCTATTAAAATATTATTCCTAATCTTCAACACACTATTATTCCTTTTTCTTTATGCAAAGTAACTTCATCTCCATGTTAATTCGTTGATCATGAGGGAAGTATATATCAAATAATTTATCATTAAAAGTCATTCTTTCAGGGATTTTAATTTCTTATTCTTCTCTTGTATTATGGATAAAATACCACCAATGATCAACAGCACCTTGGAGAAAATAGACCACAAGTTTAAAATTTTCCTTTTCATTACATTCTATGGACATATATATCTTCTCTAAATACTTAATCAATTTATCAAGTACAATTATATTTGTACTCCTAATAAATGATGCTGGATTATACTGTATAAAGTGATCCAACATTGAATATTCCTTCCATGGAATAGGTTAATCCATTTAATAAAGGTTATTTATCACTACCTAATCAAGTATCCCAATATTTCCATGGTTTCTCCAATCCAATAGCGGATTTATTGGTTTTCTAAACCTCTAAATATTCACATTTTCATAAGTTTTGACACAATTTGTCCTTCTGGGTTCCATTTCTAAACAATGGAATATACTTGATTAAATCATAAAATTATCAAGTTTGTAAACCTATAAATATGTTATAACACATGACATTATTTTTTTCATCCCGAATATTAGAATGATAAAATTTAGTTACTTTTGAAAAATCATTAAATTCTAATCCTCCATAATGGTTTGTAAAGAAAATGTGAATTATCCTAATAATATCCTCTAGGAGTGTCAAAAACGGATGTAGTATGTCCTATTTTCAGGTACCATGTTACCCTGAGTCTATATCAGGATACCATTTGATATTTATTACTCTTAGGTACATTTGAACCTGAACCACATCCACTTGTAGTATCCAGATAATGATGTATTGTTAGGAATACCCACATAGTCTCAACTTTTCCGAAATTATAGGACGTTCTTGTATACTTATACTCAATTTATATTATATGTTTTTCTACATAATCTATATTATCTTAATCTAGTTTCCACATTTTATAATAATCGTCATCTAATAACAAATATAACACTCAAATTCTAGAGGCCCAGGGACAGTGCATTATTTTATTACAATGACGTGATTATAAGGAATCAAATACTGAAAAAATTACTAGTTTATCTATTTTTAAAGAAAACATACAAACATGATACATATAATACATTGGTAAAAGAAAATAAAAAATGAAACATAATAAAATATAAAACACTCCATCAATGAAATCTTATTCAAATATTTCATCTTTATAACCTATATAAGGGAAACATAATAAGGGTGAGTTTAAATTCTTATTAAGGGTAAGTAAATAATAATAATAAATAATTAATAAATGAGAATAATTAACATGTAATGGTAAATAAATTACATAACATTACTTTTAAATAACTAGATAAGGAAAAACTAATATGGCAAGTTAAGAAACTAAAACACATTCGATCTTGTCAAGAAAAATTATAATGAACTATATATCTAGAATTTTCTACACAAAATATCATTAATAAACAATAAATAAAATATATTATAAGTAAATGATTAATTATTGGATATAATGTCTAACTCACATGAAAATATATATCTTCCATACCCTTTAGGGAGACGGTAGGCCATACGTACACATGAACGTTACTTTTATTTATTTTTCATATTAAAAGAATGAAAATTTGTAGATAAATACATATTATATAAATAAAGTGTAATATCTATTTCATATATGTTAAATAGTTTTATTACATCCATCTTTTATACATTCCATATTTTCTTTGAATGAGTCACATCGTTTTAATGGGGTGGTAGTCCACACATCCACAAACAATGTTATCCTATATACACAAAATCTAATCTATTGAATTACGTGTTAAAATAATAATAAAATAATAAAATAATTATAAATAAATTATAAAAATCATATATAACATATATAAATAAATTTTACATCATAATGGACACCATTAAAGTTGGTAAAGTAATAATGATCAATCATTGTTTCTTGAGGCAGTAGTTCTCCATACACGTAAATAGTATGTTCGTTAACCATTGGATGGAGGGGTGTGTAATTGTAGGATTAACCATATCATAATGAAAATATAGAATGGTTTTTATACATAATTTTCTATTTAAACAAGGATTAATAATATTTTAGGGGGTGTTGAATGGAAATAAAATTAACGAGCTGTAGGAACGATGTTACCTTTTAGTTGGGTAACTCCTTTTGGTTTTCACCAAAAGGCTTCCATGGATTGATTTCCTAGGTAAGGGTGAATTCTAGGAGGAATTATGGGATGTCATAGATTTAATTGTTATGATATTTTCGAAACATAATTGTATTTATAGGTGCAAGGAAGTGGGAGGAAAGGAGGTCTTTTTATAGTGGAGGAGGAGTGGCACATTATAGTATTTTGGAAGAAAGGATCCCCACTGACATTGTTTATTGAATTTGGATAAATAATGGACCAAAGTATGTAAAAGGTAGAATAAATTATAAATATTTCCATCCAATTTCTTTTTTGAATGTTTCTAGGTCATTTCAGCCCTTAATATGAACGTTTAGTCCATTATTAAGCATAATTTTACCTTAATAGCTATAATTAATTTAAATTACTTTCACTAATTGTTTTGGTCAAAAAAATGGTAAAATAGTAAGAAATTATATCTTATTTTGATTCCAAATATTTATACCATTTTTTTAAATTTCTATCACAAAATTGATAGAAATTAATTTAAATTTAATATCATAGATGGGGTTACAATGTAGGGTTTTAAGGTTAAACATCCAATAGTTTACATTATTTTCATAGTAATTTTAAAAGTTAAATTTATTTGAATGATATAAATTAGATTGATTGAAAAAATATGATATAGTTAAACATTAAATATAAACTAAAATATAATTTATCCTTATAGTTAAATTAGATTAAAAAGCTGTTTTGGACTAAAATCTAGTATTTTTCACTTTTGATTAAAAAAATAAAAACATCACAGAAAAATACCAAAAACATACCCTAACCTATTTTTTATATTTCTCTTTGACGTATTTAGTTTATCTGGACATATATAATCTATAAAATTTCAAAATATTGGATTCAAAATAAGTTTTCCATTTAAAGGGTGGTTAAAACACCCTAATAAATATATAGTATTTTATGCATAAAATTTGGCTTTTTATCTTAATACCATAAAATATATTGGATAGATATAAAAAAAATATTTTAATGAGTGTATAATATATATATATATCAAATTAATAACACTAACTTATTATAATTAATTTAATCTATTAGGATATAACAATTTTATGAGAATAATAATAATAATAATATTTCTGTTCATATTCAATCTAGTTACATATTCATTTATAATTAAATTTTAACCAATTGATTCATTTTATATAAGTGACAAAAAAATAATTTTTTAATTTTTTAACTGCTTTCATAAATAAAAATTTAACACCTAGGTTTTAGTAAATAATATTTCAATAATATATCTTTATTCAGAAACAACTTGCTCTTGCATGTAACACAATCCATTTTAATTAACTCATTTTTGAGTGAAATGTATGCTAACTTCGTATCATGTTCATTTAAAGATATATCATAGATTTAATTTATTTAAAGTATTTTATATATTTTAAATCCTAGGGATATTATATACCCTTAAACGCATGGTGATGAGTGTGATACCTTTTATCTAATAAAATGATCTTTAGGATTTTAGGGAGTTATAATCATGGGTGGAATAGATAGGCTAAAGGGGATGTAACTACAAAGACCTATATGAATCTACCAAACTCTTCTACTTCATAACAAAATCCAAGACATGACATTGAGAAACATGGGAAACCTCAAACTAAACATCCTCTAATCGAAAAAAGTACTGAAGCACCAGCGACCTTCTTTCAGGTACTCGAAAGCTTCCAAACACTGGTCAGTCAAGAAGATTGCAAGATTTTTTATAGTCAATGTTGTAAAATGAGTTGAAAAACAAGATAAATCATATATGAAACTCTTATAATAGATTAATATATTAGGAAAACTAAGAACATTTTACACTACCTTGATATATTCACAAGAAAAAACCACCTCAATCTTCTAATAATCTATAATTACTCTCTTCCGGGTCATGAAATCCCCCAATAAATGGACTTGAAGATCCTAGAACACACACATAGACAACATGCTGAACAAATTTCCCTGTTGATGATCTCTGGAAATGGAACATGAATGCTCTCTATACTACTCCGAAAACATGGATTAATCAAGGATATTTTTGATGAATACTACTATAAACATAGCCAAGATCTCTCTAAATTATATGTTTATCAACCCCATGAACATGGATGTATAATTAATCACACTGAACGACATAAAAAATCAATATTTTCCATGAAAAAATGGAAACTATTCTTCTGAATATCGTCATCATTTAGTCGTATCAGATGATATCCTGATCATAGATCAATATTAAAGTAACAAAATTATCTATTATGTTGATAGAATAAATTCAAAATCCATGGAAGAGGATAGATATTATTCCCTATCACTTGGTTCATGGGATGATAATCATTAAAACGATGAAAACTAACATAATCCATTTTAAAGAACAAAATGGTTGCTCCCCAATGTGACACACTTAGTCAGAAAAAAAACTTGCTGCAACATATCATCAACATGTACTTATTTCTCTAAAAAATACAAAGGATCCATTTTATACAAAAGCACCGAGATATGAGACCCTCTTTTCTATAGCTCAATTGTAAATTCTATCTCCCAAAAGGGGTATAAAAAACTCCTCTAGAAATACATGAGGTTACTATTCTATAAACAGGAGAAACCCAAACATCTTAGTATGAGAAGAATAAATCATCATATCAGCCATCAAAGATGACATGGATGGAAAATTCAATCCACCAATTTGAGTGTATCACTCAAAAATGAATAGTACTAAGTCTCCATTAGCATCATAAAACACAACCTGCATCCTGATGAAATCCATAATATCTTACATTGAATACAACGAATCCATTCTGAGGCTGAATTTATATGGATGTATAGGTAGACATAAGAAATATCCCCAAGATTTGTTCTTCCCCAACACTAGCTCATAATCTATATATACATTATACAATCCATCTTGACTTCTATCTTGTGTATCCAACAACTATGTTACTGAAATTTTCTCTACCTCAAGGCACAAATAATGGACAATGGTAGTTGATATAAAGGAATACAACCTTATAGAATCATATAAATCATGAACCCATATACTAGACAAGAAAAGGGTACCTTGAACTACTTTTGGAAAACTTGATGTGGGAAATTATAATGAATAAATACGACCAAAACATACTATATTACCTCTTTAACCCTCCTACCAGCCACCTCCACAACAACTCTATACCCTCTGAGGGCATGGAACATTTTAGGGATGCACTCTGAATTCCATATATCCTCTATACTTATCCCAAACTAGAAACCTCTTAGAAACTAACATATCTCAAACTTCCTTAGTCGAGGAACAAAGATAGAAACACATGTTACACATTGATTACTCATTGATGTCGAGCACTCTCTCCTTTCATGACCTCAACTTCTATAATAAAAACAAGCATCTTATCCCTTTCCATCGATATGAGAGTATTCTACCATGGAGTAACTATATAATGAGGGTTTTTAAAAACCACAGGATGACTGAAAAATCTTCTAACCATGCAACTCAGAAACATGAACCGTAGCTCTACTTGGTTAGGAATCGAGAAAACACCCCAATAATGATGATTATGTTTTTTCAAGCATACTCTCAATAAATTATTCGGTCTCCAGTAACTTGGGATACATCTTTATCATAAATTGTGTGACTTGGAACAAGATATCAAGACACATAGCCTCCTCAAAATTCCTCTCTCTAGTATCCTCATTTGGTTATAGGTCTGAAGCATATCATATTAGGGACCTGAAATTGATCATGAACTCTCACACATTTTATATTCCCTTACAAAGGCCATGTAGCTCATGGAATCTAGGTCAAATAATAATAAAATAAAGGATATCTCCTCATAACTAGTATCAGATATTCTTCCATGAGACCGTTGACTCCGTAATATCCCTGAGGAACAATAACCAACACATCGTCACTGTATAACATAGCATTGTTATATCCAATTAATATCGAATGATCTTTTAAAGAACTGATCAAACTGAAATATATCTAAACCTCCTCCAATGAGTCTTTAGTGACATAATAAGAAACAGAGCCACCATAATTATGTTGAATCTATTGTTGAAACTATTTAATTATCCTCCTCTAATTTTCACCATCTTCGACCAACACTCTGTGGTGATCTAATGGAATATCCTACAAGATTTATTTGGCATGAGACTGATGATGTCATTAACATAGATCCATGTCATCAAAAAGAAAAAACTCATTATTATCTTAAACCACGTATATTCAAAATCTAACATGAACTAACTAATTTTTTATATTTATAAGGTTTTATCATGTCGCAATGTCTACCCATTTCAAACACAGACACAATGAAGTATGATTCATAATATATAACTAGGTATATACTCAGTAAAATGTGTCAATTCATTTCACGTGTTTTATAAAAATAAATATTCACACATCATGTCTCAGGGGGACATAAATACTTGTTTCTTATCCAGTCTCATTTACTTACATAGCTCAATGATCAAAGAAAATATTCTTAACCTACCATACCATGAAACCTTACCTATCCAGAACTCCAAACACCATTCTATCCTCCAAACTAAACATTAGATACAACTCCATCCCAAACTCCTCTCCCCAATGTGCACCCCTCCTAGGAAAACAATGACAGAAGAGAAATGGTGGCTTCTCGAGTCCCACCTCTAGTAAGCATAAGGTTGGAGACTTGAACTGAGGGTTTAATAATAATACATATGGGAGGAATTACCGTTGAAGAGATATTCATGAAGAGGGATGGATAATACATATACACTAACAAGCACATACTTAGACACACACACACACATAATGAAATCCCAATTTAAAACATGAAAATTCATATAGTAGTACATCAACCAAAGGAATACTATAAGTACCAAATAATAAAAATAGTAGTAACCACGAAGCCCAAAATACTCCTACAAAACCCTGAGTTAGTATTTTATTGTATAATTTTAACCCTTATTTTTATAAATAGAGATTCATTTATATAAATTTATAGATAGTATAAAAGAATACAAATAAGGATCTACTCAAAATCCTTTCATAAAAAAGATAATTAAATTATGATATAGATTAGTTAAAAACACTAAAACTAAATCATCACAAAAACTGGTCAAGTATGTTCCAAAAATTCCCATAGATAACTCTCTCCAAGCATAATATACAAGAGAAAATATTATATAATAATGAAACATCAATTGTAACGCACTCCCACTTTCCCACAATTTTGTCTCTCTTCCCCAACAATGCACATACTAAGCCATATATCTCGAAAATTGGACATCATGAAGACACTTGGGAATGTAATAACAATATGGAACTCATGGTTCACATTACCACATAATCCCATATCACGTCACCATATACTAACCATGTTTTTTCTAGGATCTCGCACATACCGTATGGTTTGTATTATACATAGATTATTATATCTCAATCCATCATAGCCCAAAAACATTGCAATTACCTAAAACAATCGATGTTTATACCCAACATACAAAAAACAATCATTTAGATACTATATATGATAATACATGTGTGTGAAATAACCGAAAACCATCACAATCGTCGACAAACATATATGGGAAAGATACCCACCTTGTATACCAACAAAGTACCGACCAAGTGAAGAGTGTATGGATAGAGGGTGTAGCATCCATCCATCCCCCCACTAGGATATTGGGAGAAAACCCTCCTAGTGTCAACTAGCTGTTAGTCAACCAAAAACTAACATGGGTGGGGTATCTTATGAAATTACCGAATATACCAGATATAATATTGCTCACAGCCACACAATAGAAAAAACCTAGTCTTAGAATCAAATATAGATAAGATTACTTGGACTCATGACTGCCACGTCCAAGACCATATATCTTATAATAATAGAAGTATTTAAAAGTTATAAAATACACAATTTTTTTATTTTTTATGATTTCCATCCATAACCAATTAATTATGCAATATTTAACCCTTATAAATATACAACATTGCATTTTATTAATCATAAATGTAATGTTAATTCCCTCTTGACATAATCCAAACCAAGTCTATGGTTTAACAATATTAATATTTTTTTATCATTTCCACTCTATTAACACCAACCTCACATGTTAAGAATCATTTATTAATTATTCGAAACCATCTATAAACATGGTACTCTAGTAAAACCATCATATACTAACACTAAGTTGAAATATTCAACCAAGAAATTGCATCTAAATCATATAGTTGGGAAAGGAATGTAGATAAAACAAGAATCCCATCCATCATTCATTAAAATGATTAAAAATAGAACATCTTGGATCATATCATCTCATCTATGGGAAAGTCCAACTTCAACCCATTCCTTCATCATCATTGTCAAAACATACACCCACATGATTATTATGATACATCTTTTCATAACATGAATTAACTAATTCAATATAAATCAGGCCTCCAATCCCACAAATCACATCATCCATCCTAATCACAAAAATCCCAAGATCATATCACATTCAGGACTCCCCACCACATATCACATTGCATAGCAATGATCACATCCAATGAACACCTTATCGATGAAACAAACAACAAAAAAATTGAACAGTGAAGATAGGCCCTAAAAATGTAATTTAGTCATCAAATAAAAATAGGCCTTCATGGATCGACACTCAAGGAACTTACACCTTCGTTAGAAAACTACCAACTTAGGCCCCCAAAAATATCATTATCATACAAAATTTTCTTATTATATCTTGAATAAATAATTCATTATTCACAGGTTCCAACAACAGAAATCCTAATGGATCAATTTTTAACTAGTTATCAAAATATAAAACATTAATTTTATCATTATTCCAATCATATATTGTAGTTTCAAATTTATTTTAGTTATAATTTATTAACATGAATTTAATTATATTCTTCAAAAAAAATACTCATAATTAAAATTGTTTGTATATTTCATTAATCACATGGAGTAAAATTTTCAATTGATCATCTGCATTGAGTCATATTTATAATCATAAATCTATAAGAAACACATAATTCATTATTAAATTACTCTTTTAAAATTCAAAATCCAATTAATAAAATAATCACATATTTATTTTCATTACCAATTTCAACATACTACTCCAAGAATAAGAATATTCTAACAAATCATAGAATATAAATCACACCATCAAAAAAATCACGACCCAAACTATTATCACGATCTACAGAAAAAACATTGACATGTGATCGAAATACAATACATTATTAATCAGGTTCAATTATTATTTGGCTAATATCATTTTTATACAAAAGGATAACCAATGGAAATATTATGATTGAAAGTAAATAAATATAATAATCAATGAATACCCTAACCCAATGGTATAATAATTCTTTATAAGAGAACTGACCAACAAAGTAGATCCTGATAACCTCTCCTATAAAAATACTCATCCCTAAAAGTATTTTTCTGCATAATCACACACATAAAAAACTAATAAAATATTCACTAGAAACATAGAGATGAACTTCCATGAAATGGAAATAAGTACCGGTAGGATCCAGATTAAAAAACTACAAAAGAAGAGGTGGAACATACCGTTGATCACTAAGGATTGAAGATAGAAGTCAAGGAATCGATTTTGAAGGATTGAATACCAAAAATCCAAAAGAGATCAGATATTGTCACCTTTATATCATGTAAATTGTTGTTGGTTTGATAATAACCTAAAGATATTCAATATTTAATGGTGTGTTTCATAGAGTATTTCTATGGCACAAAACCCCTTCACATCATGTAAATATTGGGTTTTATATCATGCTAATAAACATATCATCTTGAACTAATTATTCCCAAATATTTACACATCATGTATCACCCCATGAACTAGCCTAAAAAAGTCATCAAATGCATTTATACCTTAAATAGTCTTTCATCCAACCCCTGAAATGTGATATCATGACATGAAACATTTACATGTCATGATTTCTCTAGATCCGGTCTTTCAAAAAACAAACACCTTCAGACCCACTCCATACCTTTTTTGAGAAGCAAGAGGTTTATAAATATGTAAATGGTTAGGACACATAGATCTTGGAACATAAATATAATCATGTTTAAAAAACATAAAGAATTACATCATAAAATTAAGTTACAAGTTACATAGAAGACCATCATTATTAAGTGGAAGAACTCTTATGGTGGACTGGGTTGACTCCAAATTCCCATAAACATGGAGAAAAAGGACCATGGTAGATTAGGTCGACTCTCTAATATCATACATAAGAACTCATAATATATAAATCCTTACCCAACTCATTAAAGGGATAAGTAATTTTGTGGCACATGTCCTATAATATAACATCATAAATCATTATATATTTATTCAAGGATGAGAGTACATAAACATGGTGGTTGAAATAGACAAGGACCCCAGGTAAGGTGGTTCTTAAATAGTGGAGACTGAGAAAATCATGTTCAATAAGACTAACCTCTTCTGACATGAGGGAGATTTTATTGGAAAGACAAGTGATAGAGGAGCCTAATGTTGCGAGAGAGGCGAGGAAGTCCACAACTTTGTTCCCCTCTCTCTAGGTGTGGGTGACTAGAGGCTGATTATTGATGAACTATTTGAATTTCTTCATAATTTATAAAACTGACCTATTATTTTAAGATCTTCCCATTAGGGAATAATGATTAATCTTTGAGTTTTTTTCCACTTCAGATAGAGAAATATTCTTTTGTTTTCATAGATTTAGCCTCGTGAGAACCACATTCGCCTCTGCCTGAAGAGCACTGCCATCACCATAGTGCGCTATGAATGTAAGGAAAACACTCCCTCCTAGATTGCGAACCACTATGCCACCTGGAATGTCTCCCACAATGCATGATCCATCAGTTTTTAGTTTAAAACCATTTGTTGGTGGAACCCTTTTAGTTTAACTTCCCTACGCTCTGTCCATGGGAGGACTGGTCGAAGGGGACCGAGTCTACAGGATACAAAAGGAGGGTTCTTCATGCCAATTTTCAACAATAGTGACCATATAAATCAATAATATTATGATTCTTATAATGACGAACAATATTGTGGAGGAGGAACCCTCATGTCTAGCCTTGTTCCAAGCCTGCCAGAGACACCAGCATCTAAAACTTAGGATAATTAACCTCGCTGCTCTTTCAGGTCCATTATCCTTAGTCCCTTGAAACCACCTCTATAAGAATGACAGATCTCGATGGTGAAGCGAATGGATCGCCATGAAATCTCTAAAGAAATTATATACATCCAACGCCCACTCCCCTTCAAAGAAGATATGGTTCTTGGTTTATTCCTCATATTTTTTGAATCACTGACAGCATGAAGCAAGTTTGATACCGATTTTCTGGTTGCCTTCAACCAATGGAATTGCGGAGTTCTTGAATCTCTAAACGAAGATGTTATATTTTCTTGGGAGTTTATTATACCACACTATATTTTCCAGCTATCCTGTTGAGCCCGGGGGGTTGGCATCCTTCGTAAATCCTTGGTATTGAACATACCAGACTAAGAGGGAGTGAACACGCATTGGTCTGGCTCCGAGTTAATGAGCCTATAATCAAAGACGTTTTGTTGTTCCTTGTCAAGCGCCACCTTGATGAAAACTGAATGAACACTCACCTCTATAAAGGTAATCATTAGGGCCAGACACCTTGGGAATCCAAGAACTAATCTCACCCAGTTGTGTTTCCAAAAAATTATACTACATTCTCCTAAAACCCATCGGGAGTGCTGTTGGAGGATCGGGATGAGGGAGCATACCAATTTCCAGAGAGGAGATCCTTGCACGACGTCTGCTTCCTTGTAACTATCATAGAAGTATGACATAATCCTCCCCCAGAGGGACCAGTCCTCTTGTAACACCCGAGACTTTTATGTTATATAAATCATCAAAGGAATCTTTTTCTACACAACACTTGCTTGGCTTGCTTTACACGCAATCGCGACCTTCCTCGATAGCTTGCGTCGTACGCAATACCGAGTTTCACTAAACAACAATATGCTATTAAAACTAGCCGTTATCAATAGTAATAACCACTTTTTGAAAATTTATAAATTTTATTTTTCAAAATGGACTTCATTTTTGCACTCAGAATATCGAAATTAGCCTAGGGTGAAATTTTGGTATTTTTCTGAAAACTTTCAATTTTTGATGAATAGTGAAACCACTAAGTGGTAGGTTAAAAACTGAATTTTGCATAAAACTTAATTTTACCGCTTCTGTGAATGAAATTTCAAAAATCCGACAGACACGGTTGATTTCAGTATGTAAAATGTGGTTCAATGAGATAAAAATAATTTTTTGGTGAATAGTAACTTTTTACTATTTTTACCGCGGTTAATAGTAAATAGGGTAACTAAGGGTAAATATGATATTAATATTACCCTAACACATGTCCTAATTCTATTGGACAAGTGTAATTCGACCAAAAACAAACTTAGGAATAAAATATGACCATTTAGGCCCACTTGGATTAGATTAGGACATTTATTATTAATTTATTTAAAGAAGGGTTAAAATAGTTAAAATCAAAGTTTAATAATTAAATCATTTTTAATATGGGGTTATACATAAGATAAATTCGATTTTAAATATTCATTAGAAAGCTAAAATGATTTCCTACATGATGGTATTTTATTTGTAATTTTTAGACATCAAATAATTTAATTTATTTATGACACAAAGATGATGCAGTAATTATCTTATTAATGAAATATTGACAAAATTGATAATATAAATACCCAAATAAATGTAATTTGAGACTTTTTATGAATTCCACTAATTTTCTAGGTTACTATGATATATTATTGTTGATTTAATCAACTTGGTTCGAACATATAATTCTGTTATGACTTTCACAAAAATCATATATCAAATAGTGTCAAAATTGACACAAAATAGTTTTTAAATCAAATATTATATTATTAATTGTTATTTTATTCCTATAAATCTAAGGTTTGGCCAAATGACTTAGATAAGGATATATGTATTAATAATAAGCAATTTGGGGTTCGTTTGGCATGTTATAGTAAGTGTATTAACCATGTAGTGAAAGAAAACAAAAAGACACGGGAAAAGATAAATTAATTAACTTAGAGTTAAATCTAATTGATAAGGTTAAAATAATACCCTAAACTTGTCTAAATCCTATTGGTTGATAGGATTTCGACTCATCCCCACTTTATCTTCGAAATAATACCCTTTGGAACCATTATAAACCGATTTTGACTTTAATATAAAATAATATTTTGAGATATTCCTAAGGTGCCCCTCTCCTCCCTTATAAAAGGGAACCTCCTCCCCCTCCTCCTCACACCAATTTGAGCACTCAAGCTCAGACAACCCCTGCCATTTTCTCCTCTCCACTTCCCTAGAATAATCCTAGAGGTCCTGGTCTTCTCCAAAGAACAATCTTAGTTCCTTAAGTGGAGGATTCAAAGAGGCGTTCCAAAGAAGAGGTAATATCCATTACCGATCTTTTCAATTTCTTTCTTCTTCAACTTCTTCTTCTTTAGTTGTTTCATGATAAAGTAATAACATCAGTATTACTTACATACTGATATGTTATTATAAATATGAAACAACCCTAATTCACCTTCTATCCATCCTACGGAAAAATGAAATCACCGCGCGTGCGTACGTACGGAATACCGTCTCCACGCCGTGGTGTAATCTATTTTCCGCCATCACCTTACAAGGATGGGTATAATGGTGTAATGAGTAACTATATATGATTATTATTAAGTAATATTGATACTGAAATAATATATATATATATACTCCAATACAATTCCACGATCATAGTAACGATATCATCACTCGTGCGTACGTACGGAATACCGTCTCCACGATGTAATGCAACTCGTTCTACATGATCTTCATTTCATAATGATTATATAAATGAATTGAATGAATTAATATGGTATATAATACACTAATACCATTCTGTAAATGAATTATCTATAACCTAAAGATAATAATAAGAATTTATTCAAAAAAACACGCATAAGAACAAAAAGTTATAACGACCCGAGTAACAAGTAACAATGAAATATTACTAAAAAGAAGCTAATAATATGACCATATATGATCTCATATCAATATGTATGATTCTGGAATAAGTCAATAACATTATTTAAACCATTATACAGGAGCTTCGGACACGAACAAAGCAAATCGGACCTATGGTAAGGGAAAATATCACAATCTCATTTTTATCCGAGATTGTTTAATCGTAAGTATTTACTGGGGTGTATTTTATCATCCACATCCATGTTTACTCAATATGTAATATTATTTCCATCCACCTAAAATTGTTTAAATCCATTTTTACCCTTCGGTGAGTTTTTAGTAATACGTATGAAAGGAATCTTTTGTCGTTTTTCGTACGAGGTACTTTTTGACTTTTCCGACAAAAGTATGAAGAATGTATTTTTTAACTTATACGGCACGAACGGATTTCTACTGTTTTATAAATCCTTATTTTCATAAAGCTTCCTCTAAAAGATTTCATGACTATTTTCAATAAAATCTCTTTCTTTTAAAATTGCATGATGTTTTGTGAAAAGAAATTGATTTTGAAGAAGAAAGGATATTTTCCTCAAGAATTCAATTCAAGTGTTTTATCAAAATTATTTTCCATCTAAGATAATAAAGGGTTCTGTTTCTATCCATATTTTTACATTGATTTGACTATGTTGTGATGGAATTATGTTTATGAATTCCTTTATCTTATATGAATTGATTTATGATGTCATGATGTTTCAATAATCCCATTTTTGTTACATGTGTTATGTGATGATGTATGTTTTATGATTATGTGGAACACATAAGAAAGGATTCATTATAAGATAGGTGGGACCTATATCTCCCTCCAATGCATTGGGTAATGATTTTATATCTCATGAGATAGACATGGCTGGAACGGAAGGTTATTTCGGTTCAGTGATACAGGACTGAAACGAGGAGCGAACTCGGTTCAGAAAGGGACTTTGTCCACTAAGATAGTCTTGGAAATGAGTCATGACTAACAAGAAATGATTTTCCATGATTATGTGTGCATGCCAAAAAGTTTCAAGTTTTATGTTATGATTATGGGGATCTCATTTTCACTTCTATGATTTATTCCATGTTAAGATATTATGATCTCTTTTGCAGGTTTTGATTTTCATAAAGATATGATATGATTTTTATTTCCTTTATTTGCCCTTGCTGAGCATTTGAGCTCACCCTTTTATGTTTTCTTTTCCCCAGGTCAGGAAGATGGATATTAAGTAGAATATGCTAAAAGGGACCCTAGATATGATGAAATAAATGGGAGACACTGTAGAAGATTTATGAACCAGTTGTTTATGTTTCCCAGTTTCTAAAGACACTATACCTATACGGTCCTTTGTGGTTTTGTCATATGTTGTAATAAGTGTGCTTCAATTTTTAAGTATTAACAATGTATGTAAAGTTTGGGTCATTATAGTTGGTATCAGAGGAAAGGTATAGTCAACCTTTGGAAACTAGGATGTGAAAGCATTAGTAAGAACCCTAAGGATAAGTCTAAGCATAGAACACAATCTTAGAAATGGCCATGAATAACCTAGGATAAGACCATAAGCATGAAATTTTTTTTTTCTTGAATTATGTGGTTTCCTATTATAATTAGTGTTGCTCACACTATTATTCTTGGTTTTATTCAATGGCTGGAACCCGAAGGAACCGTGTTAATGCGGAATGCGATGGGCAATGCAATGATTGTCCCCCTGAGCAACCAAACGATATGGGAGCTGGAATGCAAAATCTTGTAGCCATGCTCACACAACTTTCTCAAGCTATGAATCATGCAGGATTTCCAAACGAACAAAGGAGGGAGCAACATTCTGTTGAATCCTTCATGAGGCAGCGTCCACCATCTTTCAGCGGGTCTACTGATCCATTAGTTGCTGAACAATGGATTAGTACTACTGAAAAGATATTTTCAGTTCTTCAATGTTCTGAGCATGATAAAGTCATCCTAGCAGTGTATCGTTTGGAAGGAGATGCGGATCAATGGTGGAATCTTGTTATGAATACGAGGCAAAGGGATGAAATTGAGTCTATGGAATGGGACGAGTTCAAGAACTTATTTTTCAATAAGTACTTCCCTCGTATTCTCCGAACAAAGATGGAGAAAGAGTTCCTTGAACTGAAGCAAAGGGATGATGAATCTGTTGGTACCTATGAAGCAAATTTTACCAGACTTGCAAGGTACGCTTCTGGTATTATTATCCAACCTGAGAGTAAGATCGATCGATTCTTTAGTGGCTTAAAACCAAGTCTTCGAAGGGCGTTAGCCATAAGGGACTTCAATAGCTACGAGGAAATCGTTCGATGTGCTCTCAAAGTCGAGATGGAGATTGGAGTAACCCATCAGTCACATGGGTTTGATAAGAAAAGGAAGATGGAATTCAAAGAAAAATCTAAAGAGCACACGGAAAAGAATATGAGCTTTTCCTTATGCTAAAAGTGTGGAAAGAAACATGGAGGGAGTTGTCTTAAAGGGACAAGTAAATGTTTTAAATGTGGAAAAGAAGGTCATCGGGCATTTGAATGTCGTGATAATGGGAAGAAGATGTCTAATGACGCACACAAAGGAAGGGATACACAGAATGAACCTACTACACTTCAATGTTTCAAGTGCAAGGAGATGGGGCATTATGCCAATCAATGCCCAAATCCAAGGGTTGATGATGATGGTCGACGTCAACAAACTCTTAAGGCTAAAGACAAAGGAAAGTCACATGCAATTTCTATCAGCGATGTGGACTACGATAACGATGTGGTGAAAGGTACACTTACCATCCACTCTAAAGTAGCAAATGTTTTATTTGATTCTGGATCCACCCACTCTTTTATTTCTGAAAAATTTTCTAAGGGTATCACCGTATTACCTCAACAATTAGATGTTGAGTTAGCTGTGACAACACCTAATGGCACATCAATCGCATCAAAAGTTTATAATTCATCTCCGATCGAAGTTTGTGGGAAAGTGCTTCCTGCAAATCTTGTGATCCTTCCATTAGTGGAATTTGATGTGATTCTTGGCATGGATTGGCTTTCTCTACATGGAGCTCATATCAATTGCCAAAGAAGGGAAGTCACATTTCATATTCCAGATCAATCTACGATCGTATACCAATGCAAGGATGAACATAACCTTCCAGTGGAAATTTCTTCCATCTTATGGGTATTGATTCCACTAAATGAAGGTTATTTATCTCAAATGGTTGGTGAGAAACTCACGATTAAGAATATGCCCATTGTAAGGGAGTTTGATGATGTCTTTCCGGAGGAATTGCCGGGTCTTCCACCAAATCGTGAAGTTGAGTTTTCAATAGAACTCGTACCGGGTGCTTTGCCTATTTCAAAGACACCTTATAGAATAGCCCCAATTGAGTTGCAGGAATTGAAGAAGAAACTCCAAGAGAATCTTGATAAGGGATTCATACGCCCTAGTGCGTCACCTTGGAGAGCACCTGTTCTATTTGTTAAGAAGAAAGATGGATCAATGAGACTCTGCATTGATTATCGAGAACTTAACAAGATCACTATCAAGAACAAATATCCTCTCCCACGCATTGATGACTTATTTGACCAACTACGCGGAGCTCAATACTTTTCCAAGATTGATCTTCGTTCAGGGTATCATCAATTAAGGGTCAAAAGGGAGGATATACCAAAGACGGCTTTCCGTACAAGGTATGGACACTATGAATTTATAGTGATGCCATTTGGTCTTACTAATGCCCCTGCTATCTTCATGGATCTAATGAATAGAGTCTTTAGAGACTATCTTGATCAATTTGTGGTAGTCTTTATAGACGATATTCTTGTCTATTCAAAGAGCAAGGAAGAGCATGATGATCAGTTGAGAATTATATTGAAGACCCTGAGAAAGGAGAAGCTTTATGCCAAATTTACCAAGTGTGAATTTTGGCTTCAAAAAGTTGCATTTTTGGGTCACATAATCTCAAAAGAGGGGATATCTGTGGATCCAGCAAAAACAGAGGTTATCAAAAGATGGTCAAGACCAACAACAGTAACTGAGATCCGAAGTTTTCTTGGTTTGGCTGGATATTATCGACGTTTTGTAAAAGATTTTTCACGATTATCTAATCCACTCACCAAGTTGACTCGGAAAGGAGTTAAGTTTGTCTGGACAGAGGAATGTGAAGAGAATTTCAAGGAGTTGAAAAGAAGGTTATCCAGTGCACCTGTGCTCACACTGCCTTGTAGTGGAGAAAGGTTTGTGATCTACAGTGATGCATCCAAGAAGGGATTGGGGTGTTTTCTTATGCAAAATGATATGGTGATAGCTTATGCCTCACGACAGTTGAAAATCCATGAGAAAAATTACCCAACACATGATTTGGAGTTGGCTGCGGTAATCTTTGCATTAAAGATTTGGAGGCATTACCTTTATGGTGAAAGATGTGATATTTATACTGATCATAAAAGTTTAAAGTATATTTTCACACAAAAGGAGCTGAATATGCGCCAAAGAAGATGGTTGGAGCTGATTAAGGATTATGACTGCTCAATCCATTACCACCCTGGGAAAGCAAACAAGGTGGCAGATGCATTAATTCGACAAGACCATGCTAGTTTATCCATGATGAGGATCACAAAAGATCCAATATTTATGGATTTACAAAGGATGGATCTTGGAATTATAATGGAAGGGGAAAAATCTTATCTTTCTCAAATGAATGTTCAACCATCTATACATGTGAAGATTAAAGAGGCACAGAAAGAAGATGTCGAGTTACAAAAGAAGGTGAGAAATGTTCCTGAATTCAACCTTGATTGTGATGGGATAATAAAGTTCAGGAATCGGTTTTGCGTTCCTCCCATCCCCGAATTAAAGAAAGAGCTGCTGGATGAGGCTCATAGTTCTTCATTCTCTATTCATCCTGGAAGCACGAAGATGTATAGGGACCTGAAAGAGTACTTCTGGTGGGATGGCATGAAAAGAGATGTTGCTGAATATGTCTCTCGATGCTTGGTTTGTCAACAAGTTAAAGTTGAGAGACAGAAGTCTAAGGGGATGTTACAACCATTACCCATACCAGAATGGAAATGGGAAAACATCACTATGGACTTTGTCACAGGACTTCCTAAAACATCAAAAGGCAATAATGCTATCTGGGTCATAGTTGATCGTCTTACAAAGTCTGCACACTTCATTGCTATTAGAGAGGATTTCTCTCTAGATCAGCTTGCCAGGATATATATAAAGGAAGTGGTAAGATTGCATGGAGTACCACTTTCTATTATATCTGATCGAGATCCGAGATTTACCTCGAAGTTCTGGCGAAGTCTTCAGTATACTCTGGATACAGAGTTGAGTTTCAGCACTGCTTATCATCCCCAGACAGACGGTTAGTCCGAGAGAACAATTCAAACCCTAGAAGATATGTTGAGAGCTTGCTCTATGGATTTCAAAGGAGGTTGGGATCAACACCTACCTTTGGTGGAATTTTCTTATAATAATAGCTTTCACTCCAGTATTCAGATGGCTCCTTATGAAGCTCTCTATGGAAAGAAATGCAGGACTCCAACTTGCTGGGATGAAGTTGGGGAAAGAAAGCTATTAGGACCTGATCTCGTTGATGAAATGGCAGAAAAGGTTAGATCTATTCAACAACACATAAGAGCAGCTCAGAGTCGACAGAAAAGTTATGCCGACAACCGAAGAAAAGACCTAGAGTTTGAAGTGGGCGATAAAGTGTTCTTACGAATATCTCCCTGGAAGAGGGTTATGATATTTGGAAAGAAGGGGAAGTTGAGCCCTAGATATATCGGTCCTTTTGAAATACTGGATCGTGTTGGGATGGTAGCTTACCGATTGGCGCTTCCACCGAATCTCTCTCAAGTTCACGATGTGTTCCACGTATCTCTCCTGAGAAAGTACATACCAGATCCTTCACATGTACTCAGCTCAGAAGTTGTACCGCTGGAGCAAGATCTTTCTTATGAAGAACAGCCGATAGAGATTCTGGATCGTAGCGAAAAAGTCCTACGAAACAAGACCACTCGCTTGGTGAAAGTTTTATGGAGGAACCACCAACTTGAAGAAGCTACATGGGAGCTTGAGGATATGATGAGGGAGAAGTTTCCTCATTTGTTTGTTACAAAGTGACGAATTTCGAGGGCGAAATTCTTTTTAAGGGGGGTAGAATGTAACACCCGAGACTTTTATGTTATATAAATCATCAAAGGAATATTTTTCTACACAACACTTGCTTGGCTTGCTTTACACGCAATCGCGACCTTCCTCGATAGCTTGCGTCGTACGCAATACCGAGTTTCACTAAACAACAATATGCTATTAAAACTAGCCATTATGAATAGTAATAACCACTTTTTGAAAATTTATAAATTTTATTTTTCAAAATGGACTTCATTTTTGGACTCAGAATATCGAAATTAGCCTAGAGTGAAATTTTGGTATTTTTCTAAAAACTTTCAATTTTTGATGAATAGTGAAACCACTAAGTGGTAGGTTAAAAACTGAATTTTGCATAAAACTTAATTTTACCGCTTCTGTGAATGAAATTTCAAAAATCCGACAGACACGGTTGATGTCAGTAAGTAAAATGTGGTTCAATGAGATAAAAATAATTTTTTGGTGAATAGTAACTTTTTACTATTTTTACCGCGGTTAATAGTAAATAGGGTAACTAAGGGTAAATATGACATTAATATTACCCTAACACATGTCCTAATTCTATTGGACAACTGTAATGCGACCAAAAACAAACTTAGGAATAAAATATGACCATTTAGGCCCACTTGGATTAGATTAGGACATTTATTATTAATTTATTTAAAGAAGGGTTAAAATAGTTAAAATCAAAGTTTAATAAGTAAATCATTTTTAATATGGGGTTATACATAAGATAAATTCGATTGTAAATATTCATTAGAAAGCTAAAACGATTTCCTACATGATGGTATTTTATTTGTAATTTTTAGAAATCAAATAATTTAATTTATTTATGACACAAAGATGATGCAGTAATTATCTTATTAATGAAATATTGACAAAATTGATAATATAAATATCAAAATAAATGTAATTTGAGACTTTTTATGAATTACACTAATTTTCTAGGTTACTATGATATATTATTGTTGATTTAATCAACTTGGTTCGAACATATAATTCTGTTATGACTTTCACAAAAATCATATATCAAATAGTGTCAAAATTGACACAAAATAGTTTTTAAATAAAATATTATATTATTAATTGTTATTTTATTCCTAAAAATCTAAGGTTCGGCCAAATGACTTAGATAAGGATATATATATTAATAATAAACAATTTGGGGTTCTTTTGGCATGTTATATTAAGTGTATTAACCATATAGTGAAAGAAAACAAAAAGACACTGTAAAAGTTAAATTAATTAACTTAGAGTTAAATCTAATTGATAAGGTCAAAATAATACCCTAAACTTGTCTAAATCCTATTGGTTGATAGGATTTCGACCCATCCCCACTTTAGCTTCGAAATAAGACCCTTTGGAACCATTATAAACCGATTTTGACTTTAATAAAAAATAATATTTTGAGATATTCCTAAGGTGCCCCTCTCCTCCCTTATAAAAGGGCACCTCCTCCCCCTCCTCCTCACACCAATTTGAGCACTCAAGCTCGGCCAACCCCTGCCATTTTCTCCTCTCCACTTCCCTAGAATAATCCTAGAGGTCTTGGTCTTCTCCAAAGACCAATCTTAGTTCCTTAAGTGGAGGATTCAAAGAGGCGTTCCAAAGAAGAGGTAATATCCATTACCGATCTTTTCAATTTCTTTCTTCTTCAACTTCTTCTTCTTTAGTTGTTTCATGATAAAGTAATAACATCAGTATTACTTACATAATGATATGTTATTATAAATATGAAACAACCCTAATTCACCTTCTATCCATCCTACGGAAAAATGAAATCACCGCGCGTGCGTACGTACGGAATACCGTCTCCACGCCGTGGTGTAATCTATTTTCCACCATCACCTTACAAGGATGGGTATAATGGTGTAATGAGTAACTATATATGATTATTATTAAGTAATATTGATACTGAAATAATATATATATATACTCCAATACAATTCCATGATCATAGGAACGATATCATCACTCGTGTGTACGTACGGAATACCGTCTCCACGATGTAATGCAACTCGTTCTACATGATCTTCATTTCATAATGATTATATAAATGAATTTAATGAATGAATATGGTATATACAACACTAATACCATTCTGGAAATGAATTATCTATAACCTAAAGATAAGAATAGGAATTTATTCGACAAAACACGCATAAGAACAAAAATTTATAAAGACCCGAGTAACAAGTAACAATGAAATATTACTAACAAGAAGCTAATAATATGACCATATATGATCTCATATCAATATGTATGATTCTGGAATAAGTCAATAACATTATTTAAACCATTATACAGGAGCTTCGGACATGAACAAAGCAAATCGGACCTAAGGTTAGGGAAAATATCACAATCTCATTATTATCCGAGATTGTTTATTCGTAAGTATTTACTGGGGTGTATTTTATCATCCACATCCATGTTTACTCAATATGTAATATTATTTCCATCCACCTAAAATTGTTTAAATCCATTTTTACCCTTCGGTGAGTTTTTAGTAATACGTATGAAAGGAATCTTTTGTCGTTTTTCGTACGAGGTACTTTTTGACTTTTCCGACAAAAGTATGAAGAATGTTTTTTTTAACTTATACGGCACGAACGGATTTCTACTGTTTTATAAAGCCTTATTTTCATGAAGCTTCCTCTAAAAGATTTCATGACTATTTTCAATAAAATCTCTTTCTTTTAAAATTGCATGATGTTTTGTGAAAAGAAATTGATTTTGAAGAAGAAAGGATATTTTCCTCAAGAATTCAATTCAAGTGTTTTATCAAAATTATTTTACATCTAAGATAATAAAGGGTTCTGTTTCTATCCATATTTTTACATTGATTTGACTATGTTGTGATGGAATTATGTTTATGAATTCCTTTATCTTATATGAATTTATTTATGATGTCATGATGTTTCAAGAATCCCATTTTTGTTACATGTGTTATGCGATGATGTATGTTTTATGATTATGTGGCACACATAAGAAAGGATTCATTATAAGATGGGTGGGACCTATATCTCCCTCCAATGCATTGGGTAATGATTTTATATCTCATGAGATAGACATGGCTGGAACGGAAGGTTATTTCGGTTCAGTGATACAGGACTGAAACGAGGAGCGAACTCGGTTCAGAAAGGGACTTTGTCCACTAAGATAGTCTTGGCAATGAGTCATGACTAACAAGAAATGATTTTCCATGATTATGTGTGCATGCCACAAAGTTTCAAGTTTTATGTTATGATTATGGGGATCTCATTTTCACTTCTATGATTTATTCCATGTTAAGATATTATGATCTCTTTTGCAGGTTTTGATTTTCATAATGATATGATATGATTTTTATTTCCTTTATTTGCCCTTGCTGAGCATTTGAGCTCACCCTTTTATGTTTTCTTTTCCCCAGGTCAGGAAGATGGATATTAAGTAGAATATGCTAAAAGGGACCCTAGATATGATGAAATAAATGGGAGACACTGTAGAAGATTTATGAACCAGTTTTTTATGTTTCCCAGTTTCTAAAGACACTATACCTATACGGTCCTTTGTGGTTTTGTCATATGTTGTAATAAGTGTGCTTCAATTTTTAAGTATTAACAATGTATGTAAAGTGTGGGTCATTATACCTCTATGAACACCCATGCATGTTTGGAATGCATGCCCTGAAGAGTTTCCCCCAAACTTTTAACATTAATACCACATACCTGAATGGGATGCTCCATTCTTCCCCAAGGAACCCAGTGCCTCTTCCCTTCCATACATGCGTCCCATAAGAATTTATCCAGGACCCTGTCAATTACTTTGATCACTCCCTTTGGCACCGAAGTAGAAGTCGTCGCATGAACTGGTATAGGAGCCAGGACACTGTTAACCAGTGTAGTACGCCCTCTAAAGGATAAGAAGTGGCTCTTCTAGTTGAGGACACAACCTGTAATACTGCTCGTCACCTGTTCAAAGTTATGAATATGCATTCTTACTGACAATAGAGTGGTCCCAAGGTATTCTATGAGGAAGTGACTAGGCTTCATGCCCATGATGTTGCAAAAAATATTCACCCAGCTTGCTTTACACTTGTTTGAGATATAAAAATTACATTTTGAGAGGTTGATCACCTGACCACTCCTATAACACTAATATTCAAGGATCCTATTAATGTCAGTAATGGATCTCTTTCCTACAATCGAGAAAATGATTGTATCTTCTGCAAACATCAAATGTGATATGGGAGGAAGGTTCTTTTTCTTAAAATAATTTCATGGGCACGATACATGTTATATCATTCGATGAAAATTTTAGTCAATAAATTCTCGGGATATATAATTCATGATCCACCCATAATATAATTAAAGTAATACATATTCATTCTCCCTAAGATAAATATACGATAAATAAACCATAAGCAAGATCAAACCCATAAGAAATACGCGGGTTTCATAATTCTAATTTCAAGACATAACTGAACGCTAAATAATATATAAAACCAAGACTATAAGGAATTAAATTATTTCATTATTTAATTATTTAAAAGTGGAACTATTTATAGAAAAAGAATATTACATTTTATAAAATTGATGAGAAATATATAGATAATAAAGAATAAAAATGAACCACTTCATTATAGATTTTATGAAAAAACAAAAGAAACATTTAAATAAGGAATGCACATAATATTTTACATAAATGAAAAATTGAAATAATTATTTTATAAACTAAATAATGATTCATATATAAGATATTTTTTGTTTGAAAACATTTTTTTGGTGGTTATAATTACCATGACATTAGAAGTAATAATGTTTACTAAAATATTGCTTACCTTGTTGGTTGATATTTTAAGAGAACTAAATTCATATATAACCTCAGTAAAAAATATTATATTTAATGTTTAATATATATTAAAAATTAATAGAAAAATATATTAGGTACATGATTTGAAAATTTGAAAAAAGAGTAAAAAATAAAGATCATATGTAACTAGAAATCCCTGAAAGAGTGTCGGATGATTTATTACTATGTTTTTAAAAAATATTTTTTAAAATTCATATTTTTTAAAAAAAATTAAAATTTTATTTTAAAAAGTGGTTTAGGTAATTATTCTATTCATATTAGATACCACTTAATTAGTTTGACATCCTAAAATAATAACATTTTAAATAATTGAATTATATTCATGGTGGTGAAATAGTCTATTAAATTGATGGGAATTATTGATAACTTAGTTTCATTTTAAAAAATGTGTTTGAACTAAAAAAATGAAGATTATAATAAACATTATCTCTCATGATATAAATAGATAATTACTTAGGAAATGAACTATTAAATTCAAGGAGAAACATTATAACTCAATAAAAAATATCGAGTTATAAAACACACTTATATTTTAAGGAAGACATTAATCGCAACCATGAGAAAGTAATAACATGAATGGAAGTGATTCAAATAATTTAACATAATTTTTTAAACATTATAATAAATATTGTAATGGACTGACCCTAGTAACCCAAAGTCAGTGCATTATTACATAACATTGGCATGATCACAAGAAAGATCAAATCTCGAAAGACCGATTGGTTTAGTAGCCTTGGAAACACTAGATATATTCATAAGGTTTACATTACATCATAAAATGAAAACTAAAACAAAGTTTTCTCCATAGTACACACTCTTATCCCCTCATACTATCCCTCCAGGTCATTCATTATTTACTTCTTCACATCCTGGGAAAAATAAAACATAGAAAAGGGGTGAGCTGAAATGTCCAGTAAGGATAACAATATAGCAGAAACTTCCATAAATAAGAATAAACATTTAAGGAAATGTATAACTAAAACAAGAGACTTTTAAACTTGAACTTCAACATAGTATGGAAAAAATAAAATGAAATAATTCCATTTACTTATTCACATGGATATTCTACTAATCCAATAATCACATGCAATATCAATAACAACTTTCATAATGATGGAATGCATAATGCCAGACTATCATAACCACATAGCCAAGGCCTCGTGCCAAGACTATAAATAAGATTGTGTCAAGGACTTATGCCAAGACACTAGTTTGTATCATGAGACCTACCGATGCATCGAGGAGCTATAGCGAGATCCACCCATCACATATTAAGACCAATGCATTCCCATATGAAAAGGTTTAAACATAACATAAACATTCATATTAAAACTAGCATACGAAATGTCAATACTTTCTTCATAAACCATGAATGGTATTAAAATAACACATCCACAGTCAAACATATCACAAAACCATCAATAAAATATGGAAGTATTGTATCATAATAAATCAACTCCAAATAAAATTAAAATCCATCAAAGAATGTTGACATAGATGAAATCAAAACACTTTTTAGAGAAATATCTCTTTTTATTTTGAAATCATTTAAGAGTCATATAAAATAAAAAAATTTCATTGAAAATATTCTTATAAGCTTGTAAGGGAAGCTTCAACGATTTTATAACGGCGGAAAATAGTAGCACCCACCGTATAAGTTAAAAAAACATTCTTACCTTAATTCTGTCGAAAAGGTTAAAAAGCACCTTGTTTTGAAAATGACGGAGAGATTCCTTTTAAAAACCTCTTATAAAAAGTCAAAAAATGGTATAAATGACATTAACCCATATTGAAGTAAATAGTAAAAAAAATTTGAAATACATTTTAAAGAAACATGGATGTGGATGGTAAAGAAGTCCCAGTAGATTATTACGTATAAACAACATCGGATAATGAAGAGATTGCGAAATAAACCCTTACCTTTTTACTTTTCCTTGGTTGAGGGTAGGTTAAACTCATTTATAGTGGTGAAATAATAGTTATTTAATTATTCAAGAATAATTTACATTAATATTATATCATATATGATCTTTTATCATTGATTTGTTAATAATATCTTAGAATTGTCGTCGTTTCGGGTGTTAGCTTACTCGTTTTCTATTATATGTTTTGTTACATAAGCCGTGTTTGTTATGGATATGTTCTATCTTATTCATATCCCGAATGATATCAAGTCCTTAAATACTATTTTTAAATCATCAAATGATAATTATACTTGAATGGATACGATTGAGAATGAATCTCGTCGTGTTCATGGAGACGGTAGTCCGTACGTACGCACGAGCGACAATATCATTCTTTTGATATTAAAATATTATATAATTGGATGTTATATCATATATACAGAATCATTATCATGTTATATTTATTATTTAAATTAATTACAAATCATTATTATACCCATACAAATAATAATATATTGAATGACAATTACACCACGATGTGGAGACGGTAAGCCATACGTACGCACGTATGGTGACATGTCATTCAAAGGATGGATAGAATACTGAATATGGTTATACCATATTTATAATAATATTAAAGTATATAGGAGATACTGGATTTATTATTTTAGAATGGTAATAACAAAGAAAGAATAATTTGAAGAAGAAATGAATTTGAAAAACGGCGGTGAAAACATTACCTCTTCTTCGGGTTCTTCCTTTTGATTTGATCAAAAGGGCACATTAGGTTGGCTTTCTGATCAAACTAAGGCCTCTAGTTTGTAGTGAGGGAAGTTGAAAGAGTATTTGGTCAGGGTTTGACTAAGCCAAAAGGCTTTGAATGTGTCGATAACCACTAAACCAATATAATTTAGATAGCTTTGGGTTACTATATTAACCTTATCGTTAAGTATTAACTCTAAGTTAATTAGTTTCACTTTTAACATGTCTCTTTTTATTTTTATATTATATGGTTAATAAACATACTATATACATCAATGCGACCCCCAAGTGGTCCATTAATGATACACCTATCATGATATAAGTCTCCTGGACGAGCCTTAGATTTTTTTAGGAATTTAATATAAATTAATAATATAATATTTGTTTTAAAAACTCTTTTGTGTCAATTTTGACACTGTTCAATAATTGATTTTTGTAAAAATCATAACAGAATTATTACTTCGAAAAAAGATAATTATGTCAATCCTAACATGTAATATTAACCTAGAAAATTAGTGTAATTCATAAAAAGTCTCAAATTATATATATTTGTGTATTTATAATATCAATTATTTTAATTTTTTCACTATTATGGTAATTATTGCATCACCATTGTGTCATAAATAAATTAAATTATTTAATTTCTAAAAATTATAAATAAAATATACTTATGTAGGAAATCGTTTTAGATTTATAAGGAATATTTAAAATCGAATTTATCTTATGTATAACCCTATATTAATTTTTTTTAGTAAATACACTATGATTTTAACTCTTTTAACTCTTCTTTGAATTAACTAATAATAAGTGTCCTAATCTAATCCAAGTGGACCTAAATGATCATATTTTATTCCTAAGGTTGTTTTTGGTCGAGATACACATGTCTAATATAATTATGACACGTGTTAGGGTAATATTAATATCATTTTTACCCTTAATTACCCTATTTACTTTTAACCGTGGTAAATAAAAGTAAAAAGTTACTATTCACCAAATATTATTTTCATCTCATTGAACCAAATTATACTACATGATATTAACTATGTCTCTCTGATTTTCGAAATTCCACTCACAGAAGTGGTAAAATTATGTTTTCTGAAAAATTCAGTTTTTTAACTACCACTTAGTGGTTTTACTGTTGATCAAAAATTAAAGTATTTCAGAACAATGAAAAAATTTCACCCTAAGCTATAATCGATATTACGAATCAAAAAATGAAGTCCATTTTGAAATATAAAATATATATAATTTCAAAAATTAGGTATTACTATTCATAACGACCAGTTTGATTGGTTGTGGTGTGATAGAACTCGATGTTGCGTACAACACACGCTATCACATTATTCAAAGAGAAGCATACCGTAGAAGCTTGGGGTGTTACATTCTCCCCTCCTTAAAATAATTTCATCCTCGAAATTTCTAAAATACTACCGCATGAAAAGACTTAGGTGGTTTTTCATCATAAGTTCTTCAGGTTCCCACATTGCCTCTTCCATCTTATGGATTCTTCACAAGACTTTTACCAAACGCATCGTCAGATTTCTCAGCACTTGTTCTCTCGTATCAAGAATCTTGATGGGCTTTTCGCAATAAGACAGATCGGGTTCCAGTTCTAATTCCTCATAGGTGAGTACATGCGTTGGGTCAGGCATGTATTTCATCAAAAGAGATACGTGGAACATATCATGATCTTTGGAGAGACTTGGCGGCATTGCCAATCGGTAAGCTACAGCCCCAATTCGTTCTAGAATTTCGAAAGGTCCGATGTACCTGGGACTCAATTTACCTTTCATACCAAAACGTATGACTCCCTTCCATGGAGATACCTTCAGGAAAACATGATCACCAACTTGAAATTTTAAATCCTTCCATAGATTATCAGCATAGCTCTTCTGCCTACTTTGAGCTACTTTGATATGGTTTTGGATTGCCTTCACCTTTTCCATCGTTTCCTCCACCAGTTCTGGGCCTACAAGTTTTCTTTCACCAACATCATCCCAATAGTTTGGTGTGCGACATCTCTTTCCATATAACGCTTCATATGGTGCCATCTAAATACTCGAATGGAAGCTATTGTTATAGGATAATTCTACCAGAGGTGACTATTGATCCCACATACCCTGAAAGTCAAGTGAGAAAGATCTCAACATGTCTTCTAATGTTTGAATAGTCCGTTCTGATTGTCCGTCTATCTGAGGGTGGTAGGTAGTGCTCAAATGAAGTTCAGTATCAAGGGATTTCTGAAGACTTTTCCTGAATCATGAAGTAAAATGGGGATCACGATCCGAAACAATCAATAGGGGTACTCCATGAAGTCTCACAACTTCATTAATATATAGTCTTGCTAGACATTGTAGTGGTAGACCTTCTCTTATAGCAAGAAAATGTGCTAACATGGTAAGACGATCAACAATAACCCATATTTAATCATTCCTTCTAGGAGTCTTTGGTAGTCCCATGAAAAAGTCCATTGTAATATTGTCCCATTTCCACTCAGGTATGGGAAAAGGTTTCAATACTCCACCAGGCTATTGCCTTCCATCTTTCACTTGTTGAAAAACCATACATCTTGACACAAAATCGGCAATCTCCCTCTTCGTGTTGTCCCACGAAAAATGTTCCTTCAAATATCTGTACATTTTGGTGCTCCCAGGGTGTATAGAGAAATTGGAACTATAAGAATCATCCTGCAATTCCCTTTTTAGATCAGGTATATCAGGAACACAAAGTCTCTTCCCGAATTTCAAAATTCCGTCTTCATACACAACGTCTATCAATCTTCCATTATTCACAGCTTTAATCTTCTTTTGAAATTCTTCATCATTGGTCTAAGAACTCTTAATCCTTTCTAGTAAAGATTGTTTGACAACCATTTGAAAAAGCATTGATATTTCACCTTCCCTGGTTATTCCCATGTCTATCTTCACTAGATCCATGAAAATTTGATCCCTTTCAATTCTCATCATGTTCAAAACCCCATGGTCTTTTCTACTCAAAGCATTTTCCACCTTGTTTGTTTTCCCCGGGTGGTAGTGTATCGTACAATCATAATCTTTGAGTAATTCAAGCCATCTCCTTTTCCTCATGTTGAGTTCTTTTTGGGATAAAATATAATTCAAACTCTTGTGATCAGTATAAATCTCACATTTTTCAACATAGAGGTAGTGCCTCCATATCTTCAAAGAAAATATCACACCTTCTAACTCAAGATCATGAGTAGGATAGTTTTTTCATTAATTTTCAACTGTCGTGATGCATAGGCAATAACCCTATCATTCTGCATAAGGACACAGCTAAGTCCTTTCTTCGATGCATCACTATAAATAACGAACCCATAATTCCCCGATGTTAGAGTCAATATAGGAGAATTGACTAATCTTCTCTTCAGTTCTTCGAAACATTCTTTACACTCTTTTGTCCAAAAAAATTAAACCCCTTTACGTTTAGTCTTTGTTAATGGGTTAGCCAACCGAGCAAAATTCCAGACGAAACGTCGATAATAACCTGCTAAACCAATAAAACTACATACCTCAGTTATACTCGTTGGTGCAAGCCATTCTTGGATTGCCTTGGTCTTAGAAGGATCAATAGAGATTCCATCTTTAGAGACAATATGCCCAAGAAAAGAAATCTCCTGAAGCCAGAATTCACACTTGCTAAACTTCCCATATAATTCATGTCTTCTCAGAGTCTTCAGAATAATGCGCAAGTGATTTTCATGATCTTCGTAGCTTTTGGAGTATACCAAGATATCATCAATAAATACCACAACAAATTCATCGAGATATTACTTGAAAACATTATTCATCAGATCCATGAATATAGAGGGTGAATTAGTCAATCCAAAAGGCATTACTATAAACTCATAATGCCCATACCAGGTTCGAAATGCTATCTTTGGAATGTCTTCTTTATTCACACAAAATTGATGGTATCCATATCGAAGTTCAATCTTTGAAAGGTATTGAGCTCCATGTAGTTGGTCAAATAAATCATCAATGCGAGGTAGGGGATACTTGTTCTTTATTGTGATAGCATTAATCTCCCTGTAGTCGATACATAACCTCATAGATCCATCTTTCTTTTTTAGCAAAAAGAATAGGGGATCCCCATGGAGAAATAGTAGGGTGAATAAATCCTTTATTACTTAATTCCTCTAGTTTTTTCTTTAGTTCAACTAGTTCTACAGTGGCTATTCTATAAGGGGTCTTTGATATAGGCCTTGATCTAGGAATTAAATCAATGGAAAACTCAACATCTTGTTCTGGAGGATGTCTAGGTAAATCTTCCAGAAATACATCTACATATTTTTTCACAACAGGTACATCCTCTATTTGAACATTCCTTTCCTCAACCACAGTCATTTCATTCTCTTCCTCCTGAATAATTGAATTTAGTTGAGTTACTGGGGGTGGATCTACTTAAGAATTAGGTGGTGACGATTCTGCTCTAAAGAAAAGGTGTTCCTTATCATCATCATCAAAAATCATAACCTCCTTATTCTTACAATAATTATTCACATCATAGTCCGAAAGACAATCTATACCAAGGATTATATCAAACTCAATCATAGGTATGACGATGAGATCAGTAGATAAAGAACATTTATGTGATCTAATGGGGATTGATTCACAAAACTTTGTTGCAATGATACTTCCCTTAGGAGTTTTAACTGACAACTACATTGTTAAATCAAATTGTAAATATCTAATTTTCTTAGCAAACTGGGAAGATATGAAACAATTCGATGATCCAGAATCAAATAATGCATTTTCTAAACTTGAGGAAACCATTAAATTATCTGCCACCACGTCATTCGGAGCTTCTACCTCAGCAGTAGTGATAGCATAATCATGGCCTTGATCCCTTGTCCTTTTCTGAGGTAAGTTCCCCGGACACTTAGGACATTCATTTTCATAATGTCCCATCTCCATGCAATTGTAGCACTGAACATCAGTAGCTTCCTTCTTCCCCTTGCAATCGTGAGCTTCGTGGCCTTTTTCACCACACTTGTAACAGACTCCCCTTCCTTTTAAGCAAGTACCGTGGTGTTTCTTCCCACATTTACAGCTGGATGGACATTCAACTTTTCCCTTCTTCCCTTTATTTCCATTCCCAGATTGATCAGCAGATCTCTTCTTCTCTTTCTTTTCTTTAAAGTCATAAGACTTGGAGAATTCCTTTTTTGTCTTGATAGCACATACGACAATGTCTTCGTACGACGAGAAGGATTGTGAGACTAATGCTCGACGGAGAAATGGTTTTAACCCATCAAAGAAATGATAAATATTACTTCATGGGTTACGTATATAATCTCCAGCATACCTTGCTAACCTTGTAAAGTTAGACTCATACTTTGAGACATTCTCATCCTCCTTTTGTCTCAGACTCAGAAATTGTCTTTCCATATCTGCTCGATGGTCACGAGGAAAGTATTTTTCTAAAAATAGATCTTTGAACTCCCTCCATTCCATATTTGATACTTCATAATCTTCCTTCATGTTTTGAATCAATGACCACCATTGATCAGCATCTCCAGTGAGGTGGTAAAAATCCATGATAACTTTTTCCCTTTCACTACACCCCAAAGCCTGAAATATTTTCTCTAGGGAATTTATCCATTGCTCAGCTACTAAGGGATTTGTACTCCCATTGAACGTTGGTGGTTTTTGCCTCATGAATCGATCTAACATTGATCCTCCACGCTACGGATCAGGGTGCTCCATACGGGTAAGGTTATTATTCATAACCTGAGTGAGTTGTTCCAGTATGGTGATTAGATGATCGGCACCAGTTGCATCACCAGCTCCACTATAATTATCTTGAGTAGGAGGGAAATCCCAACATAGAGTGTGTGCATTGATACAATTTCCATTTCTACCACTAGGCACCATTTCTAAACAATTTCATAAACTAGATTAGTTTATGAATCAAAATACATAATCCCATACTTATAAAAACCTTAACATAAATTGAACTATTTATGTATATAATCCATAATCATAAAACAATTCTTTGAGAAGTATATACTCATAAACCCTTCATAATGATTTCTAAAGAAAATGAGAGTTATCCTAAGAATATCCCCTGGGAGTGTCGTAACCAAAAGTGGAGCAAGGCCCGTTGTAGTGCACCAGTTCCCGTTTGAGTCTAGCTCAAAGTGTTTTTTCTGGTTTTACCCCTAGGTACATCTGTTCCAGAGCCGCCTCTACCTAGTCGTATCCTGACATGGATGTATTGCTCAGAAAACTCACAAAATCTCTACAACACCAAAATTCTAGGAAGTTCTTCTATACTAATCCTCAAAGCTCGTCTTAGGTCTACGTGCTCTAATCAGAGTTTATCTAAATCTAGCTTCCAAGAATTGTACTAAACTTCCTCTGATACCAACTGTAATTCCCCGACCCCAGTTACCCAGAGTTGGTGCATTATTACATAACATTGGAATGATCACAAGAAAGATCAAATCTCAGAAGACCGATTGGTTTAGTAGCCTTGGAAACACTAGATATATTCATAAGGTTTACATTACATAATAAAATGAAAACTACAACAACATAGTATCCATAGTCCACACTCTTATCCCCTCAAACTATCCCCACAGGTCATTCATAATTTACTTCTTCACATCCAGGGAAAAATAAAACATTGAAAAGGGGTGATCTCAAATGCCCAGTAAGGATAACAATATAGAGGAAACTTCCATAAATAAGAATAAACATTTAAGGCAATGTATAACTAAAACAAAAGACTTTTAAACTTGAACTTCAAAATAGTATGGAAAAAATAAAATGAAGTAATTCTGTTTACTTGTTCACATTGATATTCTACTAATCGAATAATCACATGAAATATCAATAACCACTTTCATAATGATGGAATGCATAATGCTAGACTATCATAACCACATAGCCAAGGCCTCGTACCAAGACAACAAATAAGATTTTGTCAAGGCCTTGTTCCAAGACACTAGTTTGTATCATGTGACCTACTGATGCATCGAGGAGCTATAGAGGGCTCCACCTGTCACATATTAAGTCCAATGCATTCCCATATGAAAAGGTTTAAACATAACATAAACATTCATATTAAAACTAGCATATGAAATGTCAATACTTTCTTCATAAACCATGAATGGTATTAAAATAACACATCCACAGTCAAACATATCACAAAACCATCAAACAAAATATGGAAGTATTGTATCAAAATAAATAAACTCTAAATAAACTTAAAATCCATCAAAGGATATTGACATAGATGAAATCAAAACACTTTTTAGAGAAATATCTCTTTTTATTTTGAAATCATTTAAGAGTCATATAAAATAAAACATTTTCATTTAAAATATTCTTATAAGCTTATAAGGTAAGCTTCGACGATTTTATAATGGTGGAAAATAGGAGCACCCGCCATATAAGTTAAAAAAACATTCTTACCTTAATTCTGTCGAAAAGGTTAAAAAGCACCTTGTTTGGAAAAAGACGGAAAGATTCCTTTAAAAACCTCTTATAAAAAGTCAAAAAAGGGTATAAATGACATTAACCCATATTCTAGTAAATATTAATTTTTTTTTGAAATACATTTTTAAGAACCATGGATGTGGATGGTAAAGAAGTCCCAGTAGATTATTACGTATAAACAACCTCGGATAATGAACAGATTGCGAAATAAACCCTTACATTGAACATTTCCTTGGTTTAGGGTAGGTTAACCTCTTATATAATGGTGAAATAATTGTTATTAAATTATTTAAGAATCATATACATTAATATGATATCATATATGATCTTTTAACATTGCTTTGTTAATAATATCTTAGAATTATCGCTGTTTTGGGTGTTAGTTTAGTCGTTTTCTTTTATATGTTTTGTTACAAAAGCCGTATTTTTATGGATAGGTTGTATCTTATTCATATCCAGAATAATATCTAGTCCTTAAATACTATTTTTAAATCATCAAATGGTAATTATACTTGAATGGATTTGATGGAGAATGAATCTCACCGCATTCGTGGAGACGGTAGTCCGTACGTATTCATGAGCAACAATATCATTCTTTTGATATTAAAATAATATATAGTTGGATGGTATATCATATATATAGAATCATTATCATGTTATTTTTATTATTTACATGAATTAAAAATCATTATTATATCCATCAAAATAATAATATATTGAATAACAATTACACCACGACGTGGAGACGGTAAGCCGTACGTACGCACGTATGGTGAAATGTCTTTCAAAGGATAGATAGAATACAGAATATGGTTGTACCATATTTATAATAATATTAAATTATATAGTAGATACTGGATTAATTATTTTATAATGGTAATAACAAAGAAATAAGAAGTTGATGAATAAATGAATTTGAAAAATGGTGGTGAAAACATTACCTCTTCTTCGGGTTCTTCTTTTTGATTTGATCAAAAGGGATCCTTAGGTTGGTATTCTTGTAACGCCCCGACCCTAGTTACCCAAAGTCGGTGCATTATTACATAACATTGGCATGATCATGAGAAAGATCAAGTCTCGAAAGACCGATTAGTTTAGTAGCCTTGGAATAACTAGATACATCCATAAATTTTTACATTACATCATAAAAAAACATCTTGTCTTCAAATCCCCTCATACTATCCCTGCAGGTCATTCATAAATTACTTCTTCATAATCCTGGAAAAAAAAATAAAACATTGAATGGGGTGAGCTCGGATGCTCAGTAAGGATAACATTATAGCAGAAGCTTTCATAAATAAGCATAAACACTTAAGGCAATTTATAACTAAAACAAAAGCCTTTGAAACTTGAACTTCAGCATAAAATGGCAAAGGTAAAATGAAATAATGCCATTTACTTACTCACATGGATATTCTACTAGTCGAATGATCACATGAAATATCAATAACCACTTTCATAATGATGGAATGCATAATGCCAGACTATCATAACCACATAGCCAAGGCCTCGTGCCAAGACCACAAATAAGATTTTGCCAAGGCCTTGTGCCAAGACACTAGTCTGTCTCATGAGACCTACCGATGCATCGAGGAGCTATAGCGGGCTCCACCCGTCACTTATTAAGTCCAATTCATTCCTCATATTAATAGGTTTAAGCATAAAATAAACATTCGTATTAAAACTAGCATACGAAATGTCAATACTTTAACCACAAACCATGAATGGTATAAAAATGGAACATCCACAGTCAAATATAACTCATTTGATACAATATGGAAGATTGTATTGTATCACAATAACCTCAATCATGAATAATGAAGGATGTTGACATAGATGAAAATAATCATCAAAACTATTTGAGAGAAATATCCCCCTTTTCTTGAAAACATTTAAAAGTCACACTATTTGTCAAGAAGCCATTTAAAAATAGATTTTTGAATCAAAGTGTCCCATACCACTTTGAAACCTTTTAAAAGGATTTTTAATTTCTAAACTTTAATGTCCATATAAATAAATCCTTAAAACCATTTTTAAAACATGGACATTAATGAGAAAGATTTAGATGAATAAGTCTTTAAAACATTTAATAATGGTATTTTAGTTAGAGATTCTAACCAAAAGAGAGACACTTGAATGAAAATAATTGAGGTAATCAAAACATTGTAATATCATGAGAATAAAGGGAATTCATGATATACTATGTCAAAGTACATTATATACACCACATAAAAGTGATTTGGTGTATATCAACAAAGAAGTCTCAATGGAATGTAAGTTGAGATGAAATCTCTCATAAAGGCCATATCCTTAGGTTAAGGATATATCAATAACATAATTATGTGTGAAAAATATAAATACACTAAATATGATTGGATATTCAGTCTAAAACAATCAAAGTATATTCACACATATTCCTGTAAAAACAACACCAACGAATTGGATGTTTAACTCATCAAATGGTGAAAGAGTTAAAATTACTCTTATAAAATTCATATCAATGACTTGAGAATTTTCAATGGAGTGATTATGTGTATCAAAAGTATATCCACAGGAAGGGGAGTGGAAATTATGACATAATCAAATGAATAGTGATTCCACACATAATCTTGGGGTAATATAATCAATGAAATATGTGTAAAGCCAAATGAGTGGAAATTGAAATCTCAAATTCCCTTATTGATTAGGAAACTTAAGAAACAAACACCCATGAAAGAAAGATCATACCATGATGATGTAAATACCCATAAAATAAAGTATATTACACAATGAATACAATCATGGGTAGTACACATACACCACATGAAATAATTAAGTGGTGATCAATGGAATTCTCACGGAATTAAAAGTGAGACAAGAAACCCCTTACCACGTTAATCAACTGAGTCGCATGGCCAAAAGTTAATAACCACCAAATGATTTACAGAATAACATGAATATAAAGTGAATCATGATAATATATATCAAATGTAAGTAAACAATACACCACTTTCAATAATTTAGTAGCGAACAATGGAAATCTCACGGAATTGAAAGTGAGATAAGAGAATCCCTTACTTTGTACTTTTTCCTTGGTCGATGGTAGGTTTACCTCCGGTATAATGGTGAAATAATTGTTATTGAATAATACAAGAATCATTTACTTTAATATGATATCATATATGATCTTTTAACATTGATTTGTTAATAATATCTTAGAATTATCGTCATTTCAGGTGTTAACAGGTTCATTTTACTTTATATTCTTTGTTATGTGAGCCATATTCGTTATTAATGGGATGTATATTATTCATATCCAAAATGGTATCAAGTCCTTAAACATCATTTTTAAATCATAAAATGATAATTATAATTGAATGGATACGATGGAGAATGAATCTCATCGCGTTTGTGGAGACGGTAGTCTGTACATACGCACGAATGCTACTTCCATTTAATTTTTATTTTAAAAGAATCGAATCCAAATGATACATAGGTATATTAATATTCCAATATAATATTTTATATATGTTACTTAAGTTCATTAACACCATCCTTTATACGTTCCATGTGTGGTATGAACGAGTCATATCATTTTAAGGGGGCGGTTGTCCGCACTTCCTCAAATGAAATTATCGTATGTATATACAACATGAAACGAATAATTGTATGAAATAAAATGTAATTACAGAAGCTTATATATAAAATATATATCATTAATATCATATTTAATTACAGTGCCATCCTAATGGCCACCATGAGAGGCGGTAAGATGTATTTGTACAATCATCGTTTCGTGAGGCGTTAGTTTGCCATCCACAGAAACATTATGTTCATCATCCATTAGATGGAGTTGTGTGAATGTGTAGTTTGAATCCTTCTTATAACAACATCCTAGTATATTGTGGATACTGGTGTTGTTAAAAAAGAAAGGAAATAAAAAGAGTTTGGGGGTTGGAGAAGCAAAATAATTGAAAATAATTTAAGAGAAGATGTTACCTTTAATTTAGGTAACTCACTTTGGTTGGAACCAAAGGACTTATTGAAATGCTTTCTGCCTAAGGGGAATCTTCAAGGAGGAGTATAGGGATGTGGGGAGCTTAGTTGGGCAGAGTTTGGACGATCCAAGTGGCTTGAGAGGTGTGAGGAAAGAGTAGAAGTGGTCTCCTTTTATAAGGGAGAAGAGGGGCTCTTTAGGAAAGAGTGAAAGTATTACTTTATAATATAATTATATTCGGTTTATAATGGTCCAAAAATCATTGAGGTCGAATATAAGATGACTCATATTCTAAATAAAATCAACCAATAATAATTGGACAGGTTTTAGATAATATGTTAATCATTATAATCTTATTTATTTAAATGATTTATTAATGAGGTAAACATTGCATCATTATTGTGTCATTAATAATTTAAATTATTTGATGTCTAAAAATTATAAATAAAATATCATTATGTAGGAATTCTTTTTAGCTTTCTAATGAATATTTATAATCGAAAATCCAACATGTATAACCCTATGTAAAAATTGTTCTTTTAAAAGATGTAAGCTTATGCCATTTTTGTATTCATTTTAACTTAATTAAAATAAAGTGTCATTATCACTTACAAGTGGATCAATGGGGTCCCAAAATTGACCCAAAGATGCCCATGGTCGACCATGTATCAACCAATAGGGTTAAGAGACGTTTTAGGGTAATTTAGTATTATTATAATATTATTTTTTAACCCTTATTTACCGGATTTACCCTTAACCATGGTAAATAAAATATTTACCGCAGTAATTATTCAAAATGTCTAAAAATAAAAGTTACCTATTTACACAATTTGAACATCCTGATTCCAAATATGGAATCCATTTTTCTAAATTAAAAACACAGAAGTGGCAGAAATTAATTTAAAAATAATTCCCGCTGTCAAAACAAAAAGCGTGTTTTTAAGAGATAATAACTATCAAAAGATTGACACTTGTTTATGTTCGGTTTAATTGTAAAATTATGTACAATGACCAAAATTATATTAAATGGTAAAAATATATTCTAAATATACTTTAAAACCACTCAAATTCATAATTTATCCCTATTAATTATTTTGATTAAAAAAGTTTTTTTAATTAAAATTTAGTAATTTTTACTATTCATCAAAATATGAAAGTTATCCGAAAAGTACAAAAATTTCACCTTAGGCTAAATTTGATATTCCGAATCCAAAAATGAAGTCCATTTTGAAATATAAAATATATATAATTTCAAAAAATTAAGTATTACTATTCATAACGGCTAGTTTGATCGGTTGTGGTGTGTGTTAAAACTCGAAGTTGCGTACAACACACGCTACTGTTTTATTCAAAGGAAAGCGTACCGTGGAATCTTGGGATGTTTTATTTTAAATTTTTTTGATGTCCCCATTTAGTCAAAAAGTTTAATATATTTTATTTAAAAAGGGTTCACTATTAAATGTTGGTAAAACTACAATACTGAAGATGAATTTGTTCTTACATTATGTCTAAGAAACTCATAATATGGATTCTAAAATTATAAGGATTATATAAAGTTTAAAATTTAGTTAATACTATTTATAACCTTTTTTGAACGGCTTGTTTGGTAAGTCATGGTGCGCTTGAACTCGGTGTTGAGTGTAGTGCAAGTTATTGAATTATTTTGAAGAAATAACACACTATGAAATCTTGGGGTGTTACATTCTCCCCTCCTTCAATAAATTGCGTCCTCGCAATTTGAAATTGTTTTTCGAAAATAAAAGGTTGAAAATAGAAAATATATTTGTGGGAAAACCCACATCGCAAATTGGTTTACTAAAATTTAGTCTTAATATGAGGAAAAGAGAAATGAAAGAGTCACCACCAAATTATGATCTCGATTAGGAGAACATTGGTGGCAATTAGAGACATATAATTGGAGGAAAAATGTAAATATTTATAGGTAGTGGTTGAGGCCATAAATCACAAACAAGTATAAAATTGAGGTCCTTAAACTCATCAATCTATGATGATTTGAAGTACCATCGGTTCAACAAAATATAGGGTATTGGGATCACACATTTTTTGACATTTCAAAATATCTTAGTTGAAATCCCACATCGAAAAATGAATTAATGAGGCCTCTATTTAAAATAAAGAGTGGAAAGTATGAAGATTACCGAAAATAACAAATACTAGGGTTCCATGTAGGAAAATATGGATATGGAGGAGAAATCTAACAATCAATTATCTGATGGAGAGTGGTAGAGAACATGGCTATGAAAAGGCCAACAATCCCAAACCCATAAATTAGTGATGATTTAAGGTACCATCTAGGACAACATTTTTTTTTAAAGTTACATTACATAAGGAATAGGAATTCATTTATGATATTGACTAAGAACATTATGAGATATACTTAAATTTTAAGTAGATTTTCATTATTTAATAAATTTCCACCACTAACTCAATTTTTTTTAAACGATGAGTATTCAAGAAGACTTGGTCACACTGGAAGAGCTAGAATAAACTTCTATAGAATCACATGATCCATGCAGGATAAACCATATATTTACATTGTCGTTGAAGATTAATCAAAACCAAAATGGTTAGTGAATGATCTAATGATCCCCCAAAAGGATATTCATTGAGATAAATATGCACTAATCTTAATTTCTAAAATTAAACCAACAATACCCCAAAGTTAAATAGATACCATTCAATAACCAATTTTCCTTAAAATCCTTTAATATAATCCAAACTAATATTGAAACCCAAAACATAGAAGAATTTGATTATGTAGTCTCCCATGTTACATTGTATCTCCAAATGACATCAAATACTCTTAAAGTCACATACTTAAAAGTAATTAACATCATCACATATTCTCTGTTATAGGTTAATCATTTCCATAAATAACCCAAATCACTATAAATCAACAATAAAAATGTAGATAAAAATCCACCATTACTCTACAAATGAAACCTCATTGTATTCTATTTTCCTTGGGCATATAGTGTTCCTAACAAAACGAACATCTTCCAAAATAACATTTATCACTTAATCTCCAAATCATTTTCCTATACCAAGGGTATTCATTTGATAAGACATAAGAACCCAAATCATCTTATTATTGATCAATAAAATCATTTAACAAAAAAAATAGTCATACTAACCAGGGACTTCACGTAGTCCAGTGGTAGGCGATAAATCCCAATCGCACTTTGGTTGTGGGTTCGATTCCCACAGCTTTGTCCGACGCGACGGGTTGTCACACGGTCTACGTGTTGTCCTTTTTCAAAAACTATATTCTATAATATTACCAAAATGAGATAAATTTTTCAAAATAACATAATTTAACCACAAATGTTATATCATAATTTTCATTTTCATCCCAAATTATAATAACTTATCATTTTCTCAAATCCCAATGATCATATAAAACCAAATGGTTATTTATACCTATATCCACAAGAGAAGAGACAATTATTCCTCAAATATCATTCTCACATGGCAAACTGAGGGGTTACAAATACAAGAGAAAATTATTCCAAAGCAAACCCATCAACAAGGAGTGCTAATACTTTTTAAATTTTTCTCCAACCATTTATTTCCACATAGCTTCTTCTTTGAGCAAGAAAATATCCTATAAAATAGGACATTCACTCGGGTAATGGCCAGGTCCCCTACATTTACGGAAAATGACTGTAAATGGACTCTTGGGACCATTTTTATCTTCTTCCATAGTACTCTTCATTTTTCTTCGGCAATTCTTCACTTTATGTTCCTCCTTCCCGCACGTAAAACATTTCGTTGTCCCATTGAGACACTTTCCTGGGTGTCTCTTTCCACAATTCCTGCATGATGAAAATTGAGGTTTCTTTTCTCCATGGTCTCCATTGCTGGAGATCTTATCATTTATCACCTTTCTCTTCCTTGTTGAGTCTGGGAGTTGGTTAATATATATGTTGTTGATCATATTTTTGGAAAACTGATTTGGCATAAAGACGATATCTTTTATGCCTATCAACATTCCATTTTGTTGCTCATTTCCACCACCGTTCCCACCTTGTACATCATTCTCAAAGTCACTATGACTTCCTTGGAATCCAGCCATTGACTAAAACCAGAAAGCATTGTGTGAGTAATAGTAGTCGTAAAATCATTTAGAGATTAAAATGTCACCATATTCTCAATTTGAAACATATTAGGATTAACCAAGGTCATTCACTCTCATCTTATGTATATATTACTTAAATCGGTTTGTAAAGAAAATTTAAATTATCCTAAGAATATCCCCCGGGAGTGTCGTAACCAAGAGTGCAGCAAGGCCCGTTGTCGTGCACCAGTTCCCGTTCAAGTCTAGCTCAAAGCGGTGTTTTCGGGTTTTACCCCTAGGTACATCTGTGCCAGAGCCGCCTCTACCTGCTCGTATCCAGACAGGTATGTATTGCTCGGAAAACTCACAAAATCTCTACAATACCAAAATTCTAGGAAGTTCTTTTATACTAATCCTCAAAGTTCATCTTAGGTCTACGTGCTCTAATCAGAGTTTATCTAAATCTAGATACCAAGGTTTGTACTAAACTTCCTCTGATACCAACTGTAACGCCCCGACCCTAGTTACCTAGAGTCGGTGCATTATTACATAACATTGGCATGATCATGAGAAAGATCAAGTCTCGAAAGACCGATTAGTTTAGTAGACTTGGAATAACTAGATACATCCATAAATTTTTACATTACATCATAAAAAAACATCTTGTCTTCAAATCCCCTCATACTATCCCTGCAGGTCATTCATAAATTACTTCTTCATAATCCTGGAAAAAAAAAATAAAACATTGAAAGGGGTGAGCTCGGATGCTCAGTAAGGATAACATTATAGCAGAAGCTTTCATAAATAAGCATAAACACTTAAGGAAATTTATAACTAAAACAAAAGCCTTTGAAACTTGAACTTCAGCATAAAATGGCAATGGTAAAATGAAATAATGCCATTTACTTACTCACATGGATATTCTACTAGTCGAATGATCACATGCAATATCAATAACCACTTTCATAATGATGGAATGCATAATGCCAGACTATCATAACCACATAGCCAAGGCCTCGTGCCAAGACTACAAATAAGATTTTTCCAAGGCCTTGTGCCAAGACACTAGTCTGTCTCATGAGACCTACCGATGCATCGAGGAGCTATAGCGGGCTCCACCCGTCACTTATTAAGTCCAATGCATTCCTCATATGAATAGGTTTAAGCATAAAATAAATATTCGTATTACAACTAGCATACGAAATGTCAATACTTTAACCACAAACCATGAATGGTATAAAAATGGAACATCCACAGTCAAATATAACTCATTTGATACAATATGGAAGATTGTATTGTATCACAATAACCTCAATCATGAATAATGAAGGATGTTGACATAGATGAAAATAATCATCAAAACTATTTGAGAGAAATATCCCCCTTTTCTTGAAAACATTTAAAAGTCACACTATTTTTCAAGAAGCCATTTAAAAATAGATTTTTGAATCAAAGTGTCCCATACCACTTTGAAACCTTTTAAAAGGATTTTTAATTTCTAAACTTTAATGTCCATATAAATAAATCCTTAAAACCATTTTTAAAACATGGACATTAATGAGAAAGATTTAGATGAATAAGTCTTTAAAACATTTAAAAATGGTATTTTAGTTAGAGATTCTAACCAAAAGAGAGACACTTGAATGAAAATAATTGAGGTAATCAAAACTTTGTAATATCATGAGAATAAAGGGAATTCATGATATACTATGTCAAAGTACATTATATACACCACATAAAAGTGATTTGGTGTATATCAACAAAGAAGTCTCAATGGAATGTAAGTTGAGATGAAATCTCTCATAAAGGCCATATCCTTAGGTTAAGGATAAATCAACAACATAATTATGTGTGAAAAATAGAAATACACTAAATATGATTGGATATTCAGTGTAAAACAATCAAAGTATATTCACACATATTCCTGTAAAAACAACACCAACGAATTGGATGTTTAACTCATCAAATGGTGAAAGAGTTAAAATTACTCTTATCAAATTCATATCAATGACTTGAGAATTTTCAATGGAGTGATTATGTGTATCAAAAGTATATCCACAGGAAGGGGAGTGGAAATTATGACATAATCAAATGAATAGTGATTCCACACATAATCTTGGGGTAATATAATCAATGAAATATGCGTAAAGCCAAATGAGTGGAAATTGAAATCTCAAATTCCCTTATTGATTAGGTAAATTAAGAAACAAACACCCATGAAAGAAAGATCATACCATGATGATGTAAATACCCATAAAATAAATTATATTACACAATTAATACAATCATGGGTAGTACACATACACCACATGCAATAATTAAGTGGTGATCAATGGAATTCTCACGGAATTAAAAGTGAGACAAGAAACCCCTTACCACGTTAATCAACTGAGTCGCATGGCCAAAAGTTAATAACCACCAAATGATTTACAGAATAACATGAATATAAAGTGAATCATGATAATATATATCAAATGGAAGTAAACAATACACCACTTTCAATAATTTAGTAGCGAACAATGGAAATCTCACGGAATTGAAAGTGAGATAAGAGAATCCCTTACTTTGTACTTTTTCCTTGGTCGATGGTAGGTTTACCTCCTGTATAATGGTGAAATAATTGTTATTGAATAATACAAGAATCAGTTACTTTAATATGATATCATATATGATCTTTTAACATTGATTTGTTAATAATATCTTAGAATTATCGTCATTTCAGGTGTTAACGGGTTCATTTTACTTTATATTCTTTGTTATGTGATCCATATTCGTTATTAATGGGATGTATATTATTCATATCCAGAATGGTATCAAGTCCTTAAACATCATTTTTAAATCATCAAATGATAATTATACTTGAATGGATACGATGGAGAATGAATCTCATCGCGTTCGTGGAGACGGTAGTCCGTACATACGCACGAATGCTACTTCCATTTAATTTTTATTTTAAAATAATAGAATCCAAATGATACATAGGTATATTACTATTCCAATATAATATTTTATATATGTTACTTAAGTTCATTAACACCATCCTTTATACGTTCCATGTGTGGTATGAACGAGTCATATCATTTTAAGGGGGCGGTTGTCCGCACTTCCTCAAATGAAATTATCGTATGTATATACAACATGAAACGAATAATTGTATGAAATAAAATGGAATTACAGAAGCTTATATATAAAATATATATCATTGATATCATATTTAATTACAGTGCCATCCTAATGGCCACCATGAGAGGCGGTAAGATGTATTTGTACAATCATCGTTTCGTGAGGCGTTAGTTTTCCATCCACAGAAACATTATGTTCATCATCCATTAGATGGAGTTGTGTGAATGTGTAGTTTGAATACTTCTTATAACAACATCCTAGTATATTTTGGATACTGGTGTTGTTAAAAAAGAAAGTAAATAAAAAGAGTTTGGGGGTTGGAGAAGCAAAATAATTGAAAATAATTTAAGAGAAAATGTTACCTTTAATTTAGGTAACTCACTTTGGTTGGAACCAAAGGACTTCTTGAAATGCTTTCTGCCTAAGGGGAATCTTCAAGGAGGAGTAGAGGGATGTGGGGAGCTTAGTTGGGCAGAGTTTGGACGAGCCAAGTGGCTTGAGAGGTGTGAGTAAAGAGTAGAAGTGGTCTCCTTTTATAAGGGAGAGGAGGGGCTCTTTAGGAAAGAGTGAAAGTATTACTTTATAATATAATTATATTCGGTTTATAATGGTCCAAAAATCATTGAGGTCGAAGATAAGATGACTCATATTCTAAATAACATCAACCAATAAGAATTGGACAGGTTTTAGATAATATTTTAATCATTATAATCTTATTTATTTAAATGATTTATTAATGAAGTAAACATTGCATCATTATTGTGTCATTAATAATTTAAATTATTTGATGTCTAAAAATTATAAATAAAATATCATTATGTAGGAAATATTTTTAGCGTTCTAATGAATATTTTAATCGAAAATCCAACATTTATAACCCTATGTAAAAATTGTTCTTTTAAAAGATGTAAGCTTATGCCATTTTTGTATTCATTTTAACTTAATTAAAATAAAGTGTCATTATCACTTACAAGTGGATCAATGGGGTCCCAAAATTGACCCAAAGATGCCCATGGTCGACCATGTATCAACCAATAGGGTTAAGACACGTTTTAGGGTAATTTAGTATTATTATAATATTAATTTTTAACCCTTATTTACCGGATTTACCCTTAACCATGGTAAATAAAATATTTACCGCAGTAATTATTCAAAATGTCTAAAAATAAAAGTTACCTATTTACACAATTTGAACATCCTGATTCCAAATATGGAATCCATTTTTCTAAATTCAAAACACAGAAGTGGCAGAAATTAATTTAAAATTAATTCCCGCTGTCAAAACAAAAAGCGTGTTTTTAAGAGATAATAACTATCAAAAGATTGACACTTGTTTATGTTCGGTTTAATTGTAAAATTATGTCCAATGACCAAAATTATATTAAATGGTAAAAATATATTCTAAATATACTTTAAAACCACTCAAATTCATAATTTATCACTATTAATTAATTTGATTAAAAAAGATTTTTTTAATTAAAATTTAGTAATTTTTACTATTCATCAAAATATGAAATTTATCCGAAAAGTACAAAAATTTCACCTTAGGCTAAATTTGATATTCCGAATCCAAAAATGAAGTCCATTTTGAAATATAAAATATATATAATTTCAAAAAATTAAGTATTACTATTCATAACGGCTAGTTTGATCGGTTGTGGTGTGTGTTAAAACTCGAAGTTGCGTACAACACACGCTACTGTTTTATTCAAAGGAAAGCGTACCGTGGAAGCTTGGGATGTTTTATTTTAAATTTTTTTGATGTCCCCATTTAGTCAAAACGTTTAAAATATTTTATATAAAAAGGGTTCACTATTAAAAGTTGGTAAAACTACAAAACTGAAGATGAATTTGTTCTTACATTATGTCTAAGAAACTCATAATATGGATTCTAAAATTATAAGGATTATATAAAGTTTAAAATTTAGTTAATACTATTCATAACCTTTTTTGAACGGCTTGTTTGGTAAGTCATGGTGCGCTTGAACTCGGTGTTGCGTGTAGTGCAAGTTATTGAATTATTTTGAAAAAATAACACACTATGAAATCTTGGGGTGTTACAATTCTGATAAAACTATGGCCTCTAGGTTGTAGTAATAGATTTTTATAGAGTATTTGGGCAGGGGTTGGCCGAACCAAAAGGCTTTGAATGTATGAATTAGTGAGAAGTGGGAGTTCCCTTTTATAAGAGGGGTGAGGGGCACCTTTGGAAAAGCTAGAAATATTAATTTATAATAAATTTATATTCGGTTTATAATGGCTTCAAAGTGTATTATTTAATGTTTAAGTTGGGGATGGGTCGAAAACCAGTAAACCAAGAGAATTTAGACAGGTTTGGGTTACTATATTAACCTTATATTTAGGTATTAACTCTAAGTTAATTAGTTTCACTTTTACAATGTCTCTTTGTATTTTTATATTATATGGTTAATAAACTTACTATATACATAAAAGAGACCCTCAAGTGGTCAATTAGTGATACACCTATCATGATATAAGTCTCTTGGCCGAACATTAGATTTTTTTGGAATTTAATATCAATTAATAATATAATATTTGTTTTAAAAACACTTTTATGTCAATTTTGACACTATTTAGTAATTGAATTTTGTGAAAATCATAACAGAATTATTACTTCAAACAAATTAAATTTAGTCAATACTAAAATTTCATATTAACCTATAAAATTAGTGTAATTCATAAAAAGTCTCAAGTTATATTTATTTGGGTATTCATAATATCAATTATTTTAATTTTTTCACTATTATGGTAATTACTAAGTCATCATTGTGTCATAAATAAATAAAATTATTTAAGGTCTAAAAATTATAAATAAAATATAATTATGTAGGAAATATTTTTATCTTTCTAATGAATATTTACAATTGAATTTATCGTATGCACAACCCTATATTAAAAATGTTTTAGTAAATAAACATTGATTTTAACTCTTTTAACTCTTCTTTAAGTTAACTAATAATAAGTGTCCTAATATAATATAAGTGGACCTAAATGATAATATTTTATTCCTAAGCTTGTTTTTGGTCGAGATACACTTTTCCAATAGAATTAGGACATGTGTTAGGTAATATTAATATCATTTTTACCCTTAATTACCCTATTTATTTTTAACCGTGGTAAATAAAAGTAAAAAGTTACTATTCACCAAAAATTATTTTCATCTCATTGAACAACATTTTACTACTTGATATTAACCATGCCTCTCGGATTTTTGAAATTACACTCACAGAAGTGGTAAAATTATGTTTTATGAAAAAATCAGTTTTTTAACTACCACTTAGTGGTTTCACTAGTCATCAAAAATTGATGTTTTTCATAACAATGCCAAAATTTCACCCTAAGCTATAATCGATATTCCGAATCCAAAAATGAATTCCATTTTGAAATATAAGATATATATAATTTCAAAAAGTAGGTATTACTATTCATAACGTCTAGTTTGATTGGTTGTGGTGTGATAGAACTCGATGTTGCGTATGACACACGCTATCACATTATTCAAAGAGAAGCGTACCGTAGAAGCTTGGGGTGTTAAAAATATGGTAATTAAATAAAAAAATATAATTTATAATTAGTTTATAATATCAAATCATGCCTTATAGAAGTGTGATTGATATGAAACCTTTACACCTTAAGAAAAATTATAATAAAACATCATGAAAAAGATAATTATTTATAACAATGTTGAAATACCATGAATAAAGATAATTAATAATATTATATATTCAATTTTTATTATCCATTCCATGTAAAAAATCATTTCATAAGTGAAAATATATATCAAATAAGGAAATATGTATACAAAAGCCTTTCGATATTAGTAATTATTGTATCAAAAGTCTTTGGAAGATTGAAAATAAAATGGTTCTTGAAATGGAATAAATTAAATAATATATTTTTATATAAATAAATAAATCCAAATTATGAACTTCATATAAATATGATATTGGTTTACAACGTTAAAACATGACTCTATGGAAATAAATGGAGATGAAAACACTAACATCATGGGAAAAAGTATTATCCACTCACCCTGAACCTCCTAAATTATTAAATTAATTAAATTATAAATGTAAAAATTAAAATTATTAATATATATTTAACATTCAAATTTACATTAACTATCATATTTTATTTTTTTTATAATACAGTTTTTATCTAATGCTAGTTACATTTGTTTTTTCAGTAAATATTTCCATAACTCCTTAGGAATGTGGACCATTACCCACAGAATTGTAAAATAGTTTTAAAATATCATGAATATTAATAGTGATATAGAAATAATATTTTTATCATATTATATTTTTATGTTGAACCATGATGGATAGTGGTTAAAAATAATACTCAACACTCATGGATGTGATAGTTAGCACATATAGATGATTAATGATTTCATTACTCAATGAATGAGTGGGGAAAAATTAAATAATAATTTTAAATTTATAAATTATTTATAAATTATTTATATAATATTTACTCACACATTAAATGTTTTTTATCATACGTGAATGGTTGTAATGATAAAAAGAAGACGTTGCTTTGTGGAAGTGGTAATTCACAGAATACACTAACGAAACTTTTATTTTACAAAGTGAATTGAGTAAAATATATAATATTTTTTGAATTAAAATAATAATATTTAATAATAATTTTGATACTGAGGTAATAATATTTATATGGGTATAATGTATTTGGAAGTGGAATTTAAGAAATGAATTTTAATATAGAGAAAATGCTTGTGTTGGAGACTAGATCATGTAACAACCTAGACCCAAACAACCACACGAACAATGCTAATGGGTGCGATGTTACTACCTTAGGCGCAACTCCCCAAACGCCAAAAGCTGCCAACTAGTAGCGAAGGTCTTATAGGAATATTGGGGAGGCTATACCCTCTCAGAGGGTAATACTGGTACTGGTCCGAGTATAATAATAAATATACAGTGGAATAAATGACTTAGCAGACTCGAACTAGACCCGCAAAATGGAAGCACATTCAAAATCGATGAACAATAGAAGTAATAAATATAAAACAACAGCATCGGAAAGTAAAAACAAAAACATGATGACCACTTATAAATACTAGTGAATAACACACATGCATCCAAAGAAGGACATACATATCCATATGTAAAAGGGAGCCAGGGGCTAACAAACTGTTGCTAAAAAAAGTAAACATGCTGGTATAGGAAATAAAGAAAAACAAGGTAAAATCCAGCTATGCAGGACCTCATGGTCGATAAAATCTCTATTCAATAGCTAATTCAATCCAACTCATGAAGCTGGCCTCTTTCCAGCATGAAAATTCATAAATTTTGCATGCGTCCCGAAGGGCCTGTGTATGATGTGAGACGAATCATAGGAGGATAGAAGAAAACAGCGAATACCTAATAGAAGTGTTTAAAAATGCATGAATTTATAAGGAAAACAGTAAACAATACGATGCCTAAATGAACAGAAACTACATTGATTCTCATCAACCACCATAGATTTCACCAACTTCAGTCAACCCCGGAATCTCTATCATGTAACCTGGCACCATGTTCCCCCTAAAATCGCATGTCTCAAGTACCGATGTCCCGAAGGAACACCCAAGAAATAGTAACATGGATGAACAACAATACCTATCTTAAAATAAGTAACCAGAGGGACAGTGATGTCTACCCTCAAATAAAGTAACCGGAGGGATATTAATATCTACCCTCAAAATAATGTAACCGTAGGGACAGTGACGACTGGCCTCAAAATAAAGTAATCGGAGGGACAATGTTGTCTGCCCTCAAAATAATGGTGATCCTTTGCCCCCAACCCGATATCCTCAACGCTATCCCCTGAAGAATCCTCACCTCCCACGGGGCTTCCTACAATAAGCACCCCCAATCCAATAGTACCTAAACCGCAACTAACAGGGGCCTCTACCCACAGAAGTGGTTAATACCACCTCATCACGGAGTCTCTCTGTGTGCTCACTACTCATAGTTCCGGGTGAGCAGTAATAACCAAAATAGTACCAAAGCCACAAGAACTTTGACACCTCATGTCCCTGCAACCATGTTACTCCAGTCTGATGGTCTTGCCATCCCCGTATCCCAGGCCATGCCCTACCTGACAGTCTTCCCGAAACTAACCAAAACCCATAACACCCTGTCTTATGGTCAAAACAACCCAATGTAACCCGAGCCAAGACCAACTTGTGATCAGAATAAATAAAAAATATCCAGGCCATGCACAACACAACCCAAAGGATCTAACATATGAAATTTAGCAATTACATATGTAACATATTTAAACATAACACATAAACAAGAAAAACAATCTAAAAAGTTAGATTGCACTAAGAATTTGTTGTCCTATACAAGCACTAGGGTCATTAAGGTCTCCGACAATTCATATCCATGTTTAATAAACTATACTAAACAGTTTAAACTACACAAAACTATTATAACCATTTTGTAATTCCCTATCAGAAATTCCCCGATGGGCAACGACAACTTGCCTAGCCCAGCTCAAGAAAAACATGTAAGATTTCATACCCAAAGGCATCCCGTAGGTCAAATAATAGTTAAACATGCTATAGTTGGTAAATTGTGGTCTTTCTCAAAAGTACCTTAAAACGCACCATAGGCCTCGCCACCCAAAGGTCTACAAAAACACAAAAAAAGGCATGCACCACCTACCTGAGAATTGTTTGATGATACTCTTCCAATAACAGCCTCCAATTAGGTCTAAAATGCGATAGATCTACAAAAGTATCAAAACATCTCAAACACCCATAACTCTCTCTAGAACAGAATTCATGAATAAAAACTCATGATGAATCCTGGCCTTACTGAGGGGGATCTAACACATCCTATGCCGATTGAAATGGAGTTCAGACAGACGATCAGAAGCAAAAAATGAGCTTTAGTCAGCTCTCCCCACTCAAAACTGTTGAAGGGTTGGGTTCCTATCTAAAAATGAGGCTACGACCCGTTTTAGAAAAAAAAGACCATGGCCCCACTCGCGGTGTACCTATAATCGCCGTTAGCTCACTAGCCTGCTCAGCCTCTAGAAGCTCCATGGTGTGCTCCTAACATCATGTATGGTTGTCTGATGTCTGACCTCCCGGCGGTGTTGCTCCAGCCACCAGCCACTGACCCCTCAGCTGGATACTCCTATCTCAGTCACGTTCTCTGCATGCAGCTGAAACTCAGCTACCTTATCCTGGTACTGAAACCAAACCAAATTTATATTCCACCATCTTTCCTGGTCACTACCTGTTGGTTGTCTGAGAAGGATGCCTGTAGAACCTCTCCAGATTCCTGACCTATCCACATGCCCGGAACTCCTTCGGTGGCCTATAAAACTGTGTCCGAACATGTCTAGTTTTTCCACACATAAAGAAAACCACTGATGAACATCTAAGAGAGTTTCTAGCTGAGTCCTTGGCCTAACTGCCCTTCTATAACTCATCTCATCCTCGCTTCCTGCTGTTCGAACCATCACCTGAAGCTATCTCTTGGCCAACCTGAGGCCTATCCCTCTGTTTTCCCTCCACTATAAGTACCTAATTCACAACCTCTGAAAATGAACCCAACCTGAAGATATTCACGTGGATCCAAATGGCGCGTCGAAAGCCATCCTCAAAGCGCCTCACCCTTGTTGCGTCATTGCTTACCATACCAGGTGGAAAGCAAGAAAACTCAGTAAATGTAGCTACATAGACCATGACAGATATGTCTCCCTACTGAAGGTCAAGAACTCCCGAGCTCCCTCAGCCCTCAATGTCGCTGGGTAAAAGTGGTCGAAGAACCTATCCTCAAAGTCTTTCTAGGATAGTACCTCATGCATGCGGGCCTGAACCTGTACATCCCACCAATGCTTTGCCATTCCACACAACATGTACGTCCCCTACTTGACCCTCTACCCTGGAGTCATCTCGAGATGCTCGAAGATCATCTGCTGGCTCTCTATCCAGTTCTTAGGTGCCTGAGGACCACCCTCACCCTGATAAAGCAGCGGGTGCTGTGATTAGATCTCCCACATCAAATATGCAATAGATGGCTCGGTACCCTGTGTACCTCTGTCGATACCCTGCAAGACACGTATCGGGCTAACTCAGAGCTTCTCATCGAGTCATGGTCCGAACACTGCCAAACCCGACTGTTGTCCTACCATCATTGGATCCTAAACATAATCCTATCCCTAAGCCTATACCTGTGGCTCTTGATCTGCCTATACCAGATCCTGAACATGATCCTGCTCCTACGGCACTGTACCATCTCTGATCTGATTCTCCAGCAGAGTCACCCAAAAGGAAACTGTTGAACACCATAAATGGTCAGACAACCCACATACATAACAGTGTATACATATATAACGTAGATAAAGAATTCAGTAAAAGGAAGTGTATAACTACTACCCTTACTCTCCCCCACTGCTACCATGCCCCGTGGTATATTGACCTCGTTTCCTCTTTACCTGCCCTTAACAGAGCCAAGTATCAAAAGTACCCTGGGCCATGCCCGTCCTGACAACTAACTTTTCCTCAAACCAACGACCGAGTCTCCCAATTCTGGTGATCAAAATCAGCTCAACCATAGTACCTGCCTACTCTTATATGATCCCGACCCAAATACCCTTCCACATTCCATTCTAGAAATATACCAATCATGGCATAACACATTGCAATAAATAAGAATTTCTATTAGGAATTTCAACTATTCAAATTAAATAGAACACAAAGAATGACAATTGATATTTTTTCATATGGTATTATTACAACTCAAAGTATACATGCAGTTACGAAATTGAAATACCCCTAAATGTGCCTATCAAAAGCCCAAAAAACAATCCTGTTCATACTGGGCCGAGTTACAATTCTCCCTTACCACACCTGGTGAAGGGTCACATATCACAATCGATAATATTACACACCAAGTGAGACACTAAGGTGGAAATCATATAAACTGTAATCTAAATGAAAAGAAAAAAACAATTACCATGTAACGACCTGAAATTTTGAATAAATATTGTTTCCTAATTTTGTGTGTTATTTTATTTCATACTCAACAATGTTTTTTCATTTAATAAAATGAGTATAATTAAAATGAGACTGTTTGGATTTGACTATTATATGACCGTGAGTCAGTATAAACTTTGGAAACTAAATGTTGCGATTATTTTCTCTATATACAAGTGATCTTGGTTAATTAATTTAGAAAGAAGATTTGATGGCCTCATCCACTAGTCTTGGGTCAATCAAAGGCCATCTAACAAAACTTGGGAAGGAGGTAGAACCACTGTACTTTTTTCTAGACCAAACACAAGCCGAAATTCATCGTGTGAAGCTAGAACGGAATCGCCTTTGCGAAAAGTTCAAACTGATAGAAATTACAACTTGTGCGATGTTGGCCGAGCCACCCTCAGATTCTCTCACCTTAGCACACCTTACACTTAGGTCCTATGCTGGGGTTATAAGGGGATATGTAAGGAGACCGTAACTGCCTTGTGTAATCCTTTTATTTAAATAAAAATTGTGATTTCTTCTTATGATGATGTTTGTGAATTTTCAAATGTCTGAATAAATATAGTATGCATATTTTTGATGAATTCTAGAAAAAGGATATTTGAAAATATTTATTTAACCCTTAAATAATTAATTATGTGTAATGATTTTCAAAAAATGGTCTTCTACAATTATGTTCAGTAAGAAATTTAGAGTCTAATAAGATCAACATGATTTTTGATGAATAGTAAATTATGAATAGTGATTTTACGCTTAGGATAAGAAATGTGACCAAATTGATTAGTAATCTCACTTAAAGAAAGTATTAATATAATATAGGCACCTTGATTAAGTAATGTGATTCAATAAAATAGGCAAAGAACTGTTTCAGAAATTGTTAGTCAAGTATCAGTTTTTTCAGGTGAAAAGTGTTTTTTAATTAAAAATTAAATTAAAAATATTTATTAAATTATTTTTATAAAATGTAGTTCATTTTTGAAATCAGAGCATCGATATTTTGTAAAGGTTAATTTTGGGAATTTTTTTAAAAAAATGAATTTTTGGTGAATAGTGTATTTATTTAAAAATTAAATTAAAAATATTTAGGAATTTATTTTTATAAAATGGATTTCATTTTCAAAATTAGTGCATCGATATTGGGCTAAGGTGAAATTTTGGGATTTTTCGGAGAAAGTTGAATTTTCAGTGAATAGTGAAAATACAGTTTTTAAGTTACGGGTGTTTAATGACACCATTAAATGATGTATTAAGTATGTAATCAATATGTTCGAATTATTAAAAGTATGATAAGTTATTAGGTGTCCCAAGTGGCCAATTCCATGGGCAAATACCCTGGGAAAACCCATGGTTTTTCCAATACCAGCAGTGAGGTGTCCCTTGGCCATTAATGCCTTGTCCCCTCACTTCCCCTATAAATACCAAGTCATTATCTCATCCTTTCGATTCCAAAATCCTCATAAACAATTTTCGAGTCTCCATACCTCCCATGGTGTCCTCCAAAGGTTCCCTCAATCCTCCCAAGGTCCCAAACTTCATGATTTTGAAGTTACTCTTCAAGGTAAGGGATTCTACCTCTCTCTTTCTTTCCATGTACTCTCTTTTATATCATATCTTTTATGATACATGTTATTATGTTGTAGGATGTTCTTTTATATTCATCCTACTATAATTTTCATGTTCATATGATGAGAGACCCCCTCTTTCTCTCATACATTCATTTTAAGAATGTTTATGTGGCGCCGTTAGGCTGCCCAATTTTTAAGGGATTATTTTACCCTTCTCGTTTTCAAATTCTATTTTCATTTCATGTTTTTCAGGTTCCTTTTTATTATGTTTGGGTATTATATCTATATCTATCATACTTATAATTTATTTTTATATTTATATAGACCCTATTTGATCCCGTCAATTCATTTTTTTATGTTTTATGTGACACCGTTATGCTGCCGAATTTTCATAAGAGAAATCTTATTTGTTTCTTTCATTAAAGTTCTTCATTTCATATGGTATGTCATTAGAATTTTATTTCCATGTTCTTATATCCTTTATATTCTGTCCATCTAATTTTTTATGGATCATTTATGAGTGGGTGACCATGTCCCCTGTCTTTTTAATATTTTCTAAAACCCTGGAACATATCTGTTATGCTGCCGAATTTTTCGTCTCAAAATGTCTCTATCTTTTTCTCAAAATCTTTTATTTTGTTAAGTTAATACTAAAAACTATTTATTCTACATAGTTATTCACATATATATCAAAATTTTCTATTTTAAATTCCGGTATTTACATACATTAGACCCGCTTTCCTTTTCTGTGGGTTTAAAATGACATAAAGATCATGTCTTAAAAGCAGTTTTTTTAAAACGTTATGATTATGAAATTAAACCCATTTCATTTATTCTATAAGGTTTATTTATGAAATTTTTGATGATGATATGTGTGGATCACATGATGATAACGAAAAATTTAAGGGTATGCCCTGATAGCACTCTAATGCATTGGGTAATGATGTAACCACTAGAGATTACAATTTTTACGATACCTTGGTGAATAACCTTGGTAATTTAAAATGACACTTTGGGGATGGACCCTGGTTATATGTTCATGATTGTCTAAGTTAAATGTTTCAGCCACATATTAAAGTTATGAATAATGTTCCTTCTATTATGATATTCCCTATGATCTCTTTCTCATTCCATAAAGCTATTTATCATGACTTTATTGATGTATCTCAAGTTCACATGTTAATGTTTTCCCTTGTTTCCCGTACTGGGCCTTCTGCTCACCCATTCTTTTGATTTATGTCCCCAGGTTATGAGATGCAGTAATAGACCTAGGATGAACATAAGGAGAATCCTTTCATGCTTTTAAGAATAATGTTTTATGTTTTCATGTTTTAAGTTCCTGGTTTCCAAGACACTAAACCTTAATGATCCTCAGTTTTGTAAAATATAATGAAAAGTTATGTTATAAAAAGGCGGGATGCTATAGTTGGTATCAGAAGATGGTTTAGTTATTTGTGGAAATTAGGATATGAAAACATTATGAAGGACCCTATAGTAATGTTTAAATATAAGAAATCTTCCATGTATTTTGGTGAGTATTGAGTAAGTTGTTTATCAAAAAAATACATCCTTGTCTGGATACGAGCAGGTAGAGGTGGCTCTAGCATAGATGTACATAGGGGTAAAACACGAAAACACCACTTGAGCTAGAATTGAACAGGAACTGGTGCATGACAAGGGGCCTTGATTAACTCTTGGTTACTATACTCCCGAGGGATATGCTTTAGTAAATTCAAAAGCTTAGTATGAACCATTATTAATGGAACAAAGATAAAATAAAATAAAGATTCACATAAGAATATATGATTATGGATAACCTAGAGTGTAACCTAGGGGATCACAAATTAGGATATACTTTTTTTCTACAATTTTATCTTTCTATTCTTCAAGTCTCCTTTTCATGATTATTGGAAAAGTATTTAAGCCCCTAATTATACTTTCTTTTCATAGTTCATGGCGGGAAATAGAAGAACATGCCCCAATAAACAATGTGATAGGAAATGTGACAATTTCCCTATTAATGTGACAGAGATGATGAAAGATAAAGTTTAACATATTGTGATTATGCCAAACCAGCTATCAAAAATCACACTTAATAATTAGTACCTAGTTGAATGCTGAAATTCATCAAGGAAGAAGAAGTCGATGTTTCAAGGATTATCATCTGATAAAGTTTATAATGGAAAGAAGACCCAATTTCTTTTGTGAAAGATGTATGGAAAGGGGAACCAAGTATAATTTCACAAAGGAACCAGGAGATGTTTTATGTGTGGGGTGATATGGCATAAATTATCCAATTGCTTCAAAAAATGGATAATGTGATGAATATAGATAAGGTTCGATCTAATGTACCTTATACTTTTCAATGTCGTAAATATGAAGAAGTTGGACATTATCCAAGGCAATTCCCTCTTGGATGGGATGAGAAGCATGATGAGCATCAATAATATTCAAGGAAAAGGTAACAATGCAAGTCCTATGCTGAGATGGATCGTGATGACTAAAGTACATGTAACTTATTCACAATAATTTTCTATTTTGTATTTTAGTTCGTTCCCTATGAGTAGATCTTTAATGTTTTCTAAGAACATTGAGTCACTAACTAAGATGGTTTTATATCATTAGGGAAATAATCTATTGTTATGTACCACATGTTGATGTTTTGAAGCTATTCTTCTTGAAAAAAAATATGATTAGGGGATTAAAAGATTATTATTATTTTGGAAGAAGTTCACATTTTTGGAAACCTTATATGAACGAGGTAAATAGATTACTATGGTATTTTTTTTGAGAAGTAAAGGTTGACTTATATTTTGAAGAATCGATGAATTTAAGGTGATCTTATAGTAATTTAGAAAATGATTAAGCTATCATGGGGAAAATATGTTTAGTTTAGTTACTTTTGTTACAATATGTTAGGAGTGATTGATGTTGTTTGGAGATGAACGATAAAGTTTATATTGGAAGACTATGTTATGAAATCCTTATTATATTTGGGTTTCAATATTAGTTTGGTTTATTTTGAGGAATTTTAAGGATATTTTTTTATGGAATGGTCTATGATGAACTTTGGGTAGTACCGTGGAACTTTGAAGCTTTAAAGTAGTTTCCATTCCTATGGGGTTCTTCCTTTTTAAAGAGTTATTTTATCTTTCCCTTTCTGTTTTTGGGATAAATGTTTAAAGAGAGATTGTTATTATTTTGTGGATTACGTCATTCTCTAGAAGATGATTCTTGTGATTTGATGAGACCAATTATTTTTGAATGCACATTCTTTTGAGAAAAGATTAGTCTTGGTGAAACTTATTAAGGGATGAAACTCTACTTGAAGGTAAATATATTTCCCTGTGTTCTAATTTAATTTAGTAAATGAATTCCTCAAAATTATTAATAGGAACATAAAACAAAAAAGGTTGTTGGTTTAAGTTTCCTACTGGGTAATCAAATAGCGATTAAACCATCACATGTTTGTGATTTTCTGGTGGTTAACTTCCTCTTAGACATGTTTTCTATCACTCTCCCTCAAAACTAGACCCTTTGTTTTCTCCTCCATATTCATGTTTTCCTACAAGGAATCCTAGTATGGGTTAACTCGGGTGACCTTTGTACTTCATTTTCATTATTATAAAGTAATAGTGTTACTGAATCTTTTTCCGATGTGGGAATTTCAATGAAATTTCTAGGCCCAATTTTAAAAATAGCGAGGACACAATTTCTTAAGGGGGGAAGATTGTAACAACCCAAAATTTTGAATAAATCTTGTTTCTTAATTTTGTGTGTTATTTTATTTTATACTCACAAAAACTTTTTCATTTTATAAGATGAGTATAATTAAAATGAGACTATTGCGTTTTGACTATTATATTACCGTTATTCAGTATGACCCTTGGAAACTAAATGTTGCAATTATTGTCTCTAAATACAAGTGATTTTGGTTAATTAATATAGAAAGAAGATTCAATGGCCTCATCTAGTAGTCTCGGGTCAATCAAAGCCCATCTAACAGAACTTAGGAATGAGGTAGCACCACTGGACTTTGCTCTAAACCAAACCCAAGACGAACTTCATCGTGTGAAGCTAGAACAGAATCGCCTTTGTGAGAAGTTCAAACTGATAGAAATTACTACTCTTGCGATGTTGGCCAAGCCTCCCTCAGATTCTCTCACCTTAGCACACATTACACTTAGGTACAATGCTGGGGTTATAAAGGGCTATGTAAAGAGACCATAACTACCTTGTGTAATCCTTTGATTTAAATAAAAATTTTGATTTCTTCTTATGATGATGTTTTTGAATTTTCAAATGTACGGATAAATATAGTATGCATATTTTTGATGAATTCTAGAAAAAGAATATTTGAAAATATTTATGTAAACCTTAAATAATTAATTATGTGTAATGATTTTCATAAAATAGTCTTCCATAATTATGTTCAGAAAGAAATTTAGAATCTAATAAGATCAATTTGATTTTTGATGAATAGTAAATTAGGAATAGTGATTTTACGCTTAGGATTAGTAATGAGACCAAATAGATTTGCAAACTCACTTAAATTATGTATTAATATAATCTAGTCACCTTGATTAAGTAATGTGATTTAATAAAATAGCTAAATAATTGTTTCAGAAATTATTGGTCAAGTATCAGTTTTTTTGGGTAAATAGAGTTTTTTAATTAAAAATTAAATTAAAAATATTTATTAAATTATTTTTTTAAAATAGAGTTCATTTTTGAATTCAGAGCATCAATATTATGTTAAGGTAATTTTTGGGGATTTTTCTGAAAAAATGTAATTTTGGTGAATAGTGTATTTATTTAAAAATTAAATTAACAATATTTAGAAAATTATTATTTTTATAATAGAGTTAATTTTTTAAATCAGATTATCGATATTTGGTTAAGGTGAAATTTTGGGATTTATCTGAGAAAGTTGAATTTTCAGTGAATAGTGACAATACAGTTTTTAAGTTACGGGTGTTTAATGTCATAATTAAATGATGTATTATGTATGTAATCAGTATTTTCGATGTATGAATATTAAGATAAGGTATTAGGTGTCCCAAGTACCAAATACCATGGGAAAATACCATGGGAAAACCCATGGTTTTGCCAATACCACCAATGAGGTGTCCCTTGGCCATTAATGCCTTGTCCCCTCAATTCCCCTACAAATACCAAGACATTCTCTCGTCCTTTCGTTTCCAAAAACATCCTCAACGAATATTTTGTCTCCTTACCTCCCAAAGAGTCCTCCCAATGTGCCCTTACGCCTCCCAAGGTCCCAAATGTCAAGATTTTGAAATTACGCTTCAAGGTATGGGATCCTACCTCTCTCTTTCATTCCAAGTACTCTCTTTTATGTCATATCTTTTAGGCTCTATGTTCTTATGTTATAGGATGTTCATTTCTATTTATCCTACTTTCCTTTTCATGTTAATATGATTATATACCCTCTCTTTCTCTCATCAATTCATTTTATTAATGTTTATGTGGTGCCGTTAGCCTGCCGAATTTTTAAGGGATTCTTTCACCCTTATCATTTTCAAGTTCTATTTTCATGTCAAGTATTTCATGTTCCATTTTATTATGTTGGGGTATTATATCTATATCTATCATACTTATCTTTTATGTTCATATGATGAGAGACCCTATTTGATCTTGTCAATTCATTTTTTTATGTTTTAAGTGACGCTATTAGGCTGTAGAATTTTCATAAAAGAAATCTTATTATTGTCTTCATTTAAAGTTATTCATTTCATAAAGTATGTATTTATAATTTCATTACCATGTTCTTATATCCTTTATATTCTGTCCCTATACTATTTTATGGATCATTTATGAGTGGGTGACCCATGTACCCTCTCTTTTCAATGTTCTCTAAAACCCTGCAACATATCTGTTTTGCTGCCGAATGTTTCGTCTCAAAATGTATCTATCTTTTTCTAAAATTCTTTTATTTTATTAAGTGAATACTCAAAACTCTTTATTCTATATATTTATTCACATATATATCAAAAAATTTCTATTTTAAATCCTGGTTTTTACATACATGAGACCCGTTTTCCTTTTATGTTGGTTTAAAATGACATAAAGATCATGTCTGAAAATCAGTTTTTTTAAAATGTTATGATTATGAAATGAAACCCATTTCTTTTATGATATATGGGTTATTTATGAAATTATTGACGATCATATATGTGGCTCACATTTTTATAAAAAAATTTAAGGGTTTACCCAGATAGCGCTCCAATGCATTGGGTAATGATGTAACCACTAGAGATTACAATTTTTACGATACCTTGGTGAATAACCTTGGAAATTTCAAATGACACCCTGGGGATGGTCCTTGGTGATATGTTCATCATTTTCTAAGTTAAATTTTGTATCCACATATTAAATTTACGAATCATGTTCTTTCCATTATGATATGCCCCATGATCTCTTTGTCATTCCTTAAAAAAATTTATCATTACTTTATTGATGTATCTCAAGATCACATGTTAAATGTTTTCCCTTGTTTCCCTTACTGGGTCTTCTGCTCACCCTTTCTTTTGATGTATTTCCCCAGATTATGAGATGCAGTAATGAACCTAAGATGAACATAAGAAGAAGATTTTCATGTTTTTAAGAATAATGTTTTATGATTTCATGTTTTATGTTCCTGGTTTCCAAGACACCAAACCTTAAAGATCCTCAGTTTTGAAAAATGTAATGAAAAGTTATGTTATAAAAAGGTGGGATGCTATATAACACCCATGGAATCATGGTCCATCCCTCGCACCTAGGGCTGCAAGTACCCAAGAACAATATAGAAACCCAGTTACATTAACAACCTCTCTCCAGTATATCATATCCCAAATAGTAAAACCAGCAGAAATAAAAGTGAAGCATCAATCTCACTAGTGGCCAGTAAAACACTACTACTAAATCCTTGTCCAAAACTCTAATAATACCGGTTGGATAACATTAGATATTGAATGGATATGGTATAGACCTTGAGGTGTGACCTAGAAGGAGTTTACATTGTTTTTCTTTATTTCTGGTACAAGTATACTTACTTGTTTTATTGCTATAGTTGGATAGCCATTGGTGCCATTTTACATATGGATATGTATAACCTTATTTGGATGCATGTTTTCTGTTCTATGGTATTTATAAGTGATGAACAAGATGTTGTCTTTAATTTTTGATTCTATTGTTCTATATTTATTACTTCCGTTATTTTTCCATATTGAATGTGCTTCCGCTCTGTGGGTCTGGTTCGAGTCTACAGAGTTTTTTATTCCACCAAATCATTATTATTATACTCGGACCAGTACCAATATTATCCACCGAGAGGGTATATCCTGCCCAATATAACTATTATTCCCTCGCTGCTAGTCGGCAGCCATTGGCATTCGAGGACATGCACCTAAGGTAGTAACACCCGACCTGTTTAGCATTGTTTGGTGGCTGTTCGAGTCCGGGTCATTACAGATCATTCATTTGAAAACTCGTTGAAATTTAAGGGATATGGATAACATAGTAATAAAAAGATATTAATAAAATTTTATGGAATTATAAGAGAGTATATTTGAGATGGATATTAAAAAATATTGAATACGAGATGAATCTTTAAAATTGTATAACTGAGACACTTTTTATAGGAGAATAAAACTTCCCTTTTGGAAACATGTTTTATATTTTAATCATTCAATTATAATATTCAAAAGTAGATGGATCCAAAGATTGAAAATAATGGATTTTTGAGTGAATTTGGATTTATAAATACTCAACCATGTATTTCCACTCATGTTTTGGACATGCTATGTGGTTCTTACCGTTATGTTTTTATATTTTACACTTACACTTTTAAACTAGGTAACTAGTTTTTGACTAATTTATTTTATGCACTATTTAATATATAAAATATCCAATATACTCAAGTTTTAGTGATATAGAACTAAATTTAACCTCTATTTAATCCCATTCATTTTTTAAAATAATAACATTTTATTTTAAATTAAAAAAATTGATCTTTAGAAAATATATTTTAATAGAAAAATGATATTTTAACCATTCTGGATTCTTAATCTTATTTATTGTTGATTAAAAATTAAATAAGTGTTATCATATTTAATTACATGTTAATAAATCATATAATAATTAATTTTAATGGTGTTTATATTAATTTATTAGATATAAATTCTATTATTGTAATTAATCATTAATGCTAAAATAATTTTATCATAATTATCATTATAATTACCATTAATCCTAATAATATAATTTTTTTTACTAAAAAAAATTAAGAATTAAATTATATTAAAATTATTATAAATTTTTTTGAAATCATTTGGTAAATTTAACATTTTATGTGTTTGGAAATTAATCTTAACATTAGAGTATGTAACTTGTTAAACCCTGTTTTCTGGAAAAGTGTTTCTAGGCATAAAGTTTACATATAGGAAAAAATATTAATGTTTTTTATTCTACTGATATAAAAAATGTTATAATTTATGAAATACTAATTATTTTATGGTGAAAGGAATATGTAACCTAGTATCCCACATGATTAAACTTAAATAAAAAAACTGACAAATTATATTATTTATAAAACATTACTAAATTTTCAAAAACACTATAGACCAATTTTATGAATCCAACGTAGTATTTTAAAATTCATAAATTCACTTTATAATATTTAATTTTTTTATTAGAATAGTTTCAATATCCTTTTATTCATAATTTCGAATAAAAAATTGTATTTGCAAAATCAGTATTTGTAAATACTTATAAAGATATCATTTATTTTATAAAAAACTGAGAAGTAATTCTTTGATCATTTGGATATTATAAATTAAAAAAAAATTATTTTTTTCAAAATTGATTCACATAATTCTCTATATTAAATTTTATATAAAATCATAAAATATAATTTGAAATTGTTTTTACATATAAATAATGTTTTAACAATATTAGTTTTTCTTAGTCACAATTTATATAAAATAGTAATAAAATAAAATTATTCCATAAAAGTTTTATGAAATTAAACTCATCCTTTAATAATAATATAAAATTTTCTCTAATAAAATAGTCTATGTAATAAAATATATATTTTTGAACATGATAAACAAATATAAAGTTTTTTATAAAATATTATTTGTAAATATATAAATTAATATATTTCATAATCTATTTACCCCATATTCACGCCTACTAATTGAACATATAAGTTTTAAGAATATAAATATATAATTATTTTGTGCTGGTTTGAATTTTCTTATGTATAAGTTATCAAACAAATTTTATTTAATTAGATAAAATGTATGTTAAATTCTTGGGTCGTATATTCTCCCCCCATTAAATAATTTGTGTTATCAATATATTAATTATAACTAACAAATTTAACTATGGGTGTCTATAAGTTAAATAAAAAATAAGGTATAACTTCCATAGAGGTATAATCCTTAAAACAATGAAACAACTTCTTCTTCTTGAAATTAGATTGACCCTAACACTGAACCTTTCTTAAAACATTTGAGATAAGAGTTTATTGTTATTCAGTACGAGGACCCTCATTATAAATTTTTTTCTATAGTATTTTTTTGTTATCCTTAGATATGATATCATATCTTGATAATAAACGAGCTCTTATAATTGAAAATAATTCTTACTCAAGTAGGAGAGACAAATCCCTTAAAGAATCTCAATCATCATATTTAATAGAAGAATAATTAGATTTTCATAATGCACATTTTCACAAAGGTATACGTGGGATATCATATTCATATAAATAGAATTTTTATTAGATAATAAAATAATTAGGATTCATAAATTAATATTCATATAAAACATCCTTGGATTACTATCTTAGTTAGATTAGATTCCAAAACACAAAAATCTGAATTTGAGGGTGAGTTTATCATTTACCCACTGCTTTTATGACATAATATCAAAAGTGTAGTTTTTCATGTACTTGAGTTCATCATTGATTCATATTACAATCAATAGTATAGGGTTATGAAATTTATTTGAATGATTCCATAACTCATTGCATTTGTAACATTGATGATTGTGTGATGATTTAGCATAAACCTTCTCTTCTGTTGTTCTTTAAAAAGACTATCAAAATTTTCATGCTTGATGGAACAATCTATTACATTTAAAAAATTTATATGATCCTATTTGTAAATGTCATGTTTTTATCCATTCATTTTTTTACATATAGGTGGTTGGATATTTTGCCTTTCCTAAACTTAAATGTCTAACTTTTCATGGGTCTCCTTCATTCTCTTCTTAAGGAGGATTAAATTTTAAACTATTATAACATGTTTAATTATATTTTGTGATAGATGGTTTATAATAATCATAGGTTTCACATTCTATATCCTATCCATATGGGTTTGATATTGGGGAAATATTTTCATTTACCCTCATACATATGGTTATCTCGGTGACTTCTAGTTCAAAACATCACTGAACCAGAAATGGGTTAATGTGATTTATGAAAAATTTGATTTTTTGATATATATCTTGGATAAGAAAAGGGGGAATTTAAAACCGAGTTTTCTCAAATTATAATACGATAATTTAATCCAATAATTATTTTAATTGAAACTATATTATATGTTTTTACAACCGATATCATTAATAGTTTAAATTATATCATTATTACATCAACATGTATCATACCTTGTTCAAATTATATCATTTGGGATTCATCTTAGTTTACCTTAAATTGGGTTCGCTTATAGTTCTCATCCTAGTCCATCAATTTTAACCAGAAATGAATCCTTTAAAGTTTTCTGTAAAGGGTATATAATTAATCAAATAATATCCCAATGTATTTTTTATCCATGTGTTTAGTCTTAGGGACACTCATCATGCATCATAGTTAGGACTGAGTCAATTCCCATCCAACCTAGTTCAAGGTCATTACCCATATGTGTATCTATGAGACAATTTAATCCGCTTGATAGTGTCCAGTCATAGATATATTTTTGGAAAATCATATAACCACTACTTCACCAATATATTTGGTAATTATACATGGATTTATATTATCTTTTATACCTCTTTGTAGGGGTTTCACTACTATTATATAATACAAATATTTAAAATTAACTACAAAATTCACAGATACTAACTATAGAAACCCTCTCTTTAAATACTATTTATTTCATTTTTATTAACATTATTTCCAGTCAATAAAAATGAATGATATAGAGTTCGGGTGTCATTGAATGATTAGAAACTTAAATAAGTCATCTTAAATTAATAAATAACTTTATTTAAATCTCCAAATTTTTCAATAATATGTATTAGATCATCTAAAAATTAATATAATTCCTTGGGAAAATATATAAATAAATTGGTGATTGGGAATTTCCAGTATATAAATAATCATTGAAATGAAGAATAACATATTATAATAAAGGATTAAGATGATATCATAAAGAGAATTATCATATGAATGAAAACATAGTAAAAGGAAACTAAAAAAATACTATTATAGAATCATAATCTATTGGATACATCATAAGACATGATATCATAAACATAAGTCAAAGGTCACTCTAAAGAACACCATCTCAAGGTGGACTGAGTGTCACGTTGCATTAGGTTCCCACCTCATTTCCATAAACATAGTTGAAAAAATTCCCATGGTGGATTAGGTTCACTCCCTAATCCCTTACATAACATATCTTGATATATGAAGCATTATCCATTACATTAGATGGATATATAATTTGAGGTCCAAACATCAAATAACATTATGTTCTTATGATAACCACTAATTCACCGTTCATAGTATTTAAGGAGATTAAAATATTTACCAATGTATTTTATGGATATAAAATTCTAGGACTATAGAGACCCAAGATTGACGAACATAGACATTACATTTATTTTGAAGAATACTTAATACATTACAAAAACAGACACCCAAAGACCGTATTAGTTTAGTGTCTTTGGAAACTCAGAACATAATCTTCTAATAATTGTAAAATATCTTCAACATCTCCCATAAAGATCTCCCGCTTTTGTTTTCTTACCTAAAACCGTTCTTTATATCCTGGGGAAAAGAAAACATATAAAGGGTGAGATCAAATCCTCAGTAATGGTAATAATAGAGAAAATAAAACAAACCATATACATTTGAATATAAAAACATGAACATAATGTTTAAACATCAAATTCTTCGGCAATGAAATAAAACATGGCAGTACGTAAGGCATATATCATAATGGAGCATAAATCATGCTAAAATATCATGGTGAATAAAACATTAATTGTGGAAAACCATTAATCACATGTTATGATTTCCATAGTAGCCAAGTCATTGTTTCCAAGACCATCATAGCGGAAAAGTCCATAACTGAACCGGGTTTACTTGTCGTTCCAGCCCTGTATTACTGAACCATATTCACTTATCATTCCAACCATGTCTCTCTAATGAGATATAAATCTTTACCCAATGCATTGGATGGAGATATAGGTCCCACCCATCTCATAATAAAACCATTTTTTATGTGTGCCACAAAATCATAAATCATACATCATAGCATAACCAATGTAATAAAAATGGGATTCTTAAACATCATGCCAACATAACATAATCCATATAAGATAAAATGAATTTATAAAAATAATTACATCATAACATAATTAAATAAAATTAATAATAGGGATAGAAACATAACCCTATATCATCTTAAATAGAAAATAGTTTTGATAAAACACTTAAAATGAGTTCTTGACGAAAATATCCTTTCTTCTTCAAAATCATTTAATTTTCAAAAAATGCCATGCAATTTTAAAAGAAAAGTTTTTTGTTTAAAATAATCATGAAATCTTGTAGAGAATTATTCATGAAAATTAATCTTTATGAAACCGTAAAAAAATCTGTTCATGCCGTATAAGTTAAAAAAACATTCTCCTCATACTTTTTCCGGAAAAGTCAAAAAGTTCCTCGTATGGTAAGAAAAAGAAAGATTCCTTCCATAACACAAGGTAAAAGTAAAAGAGTGGTAAACATGAATTTAAAAAATCATGGAAGAATATTAAACACTTTATGAAAAATATTTTATGTACATGGATGAAAAATATAACCCTAGTAAATACTTTCGTATTAGGAATCTCGGATAAAATTAGATTTGAAAAATTATCCCCTACCTTATGTAAAATTTATTCCATATGTGTCTAAGACTCTTTTAGAGTGGGTTTATACATATTATTATCTTGTAACAGAACCAAAATAATATTTATGATATCATATATGATTCACTTACGACTTTATATTACCCGTTCATTTGTCAATTCCATGTTATTGCATCATTTTGGGTAAAATCATTTCATTTGTCGTACATGTTTTGACTTGTAATTATTAATATGATTACTTAGATCGTGATTATATAATTCTATAATTTAAAACATGGTCTATATATAATATATATTTAGAAAATATATATATATAATAGATCGATAAATGGAACCAAATACACCGTTCATGGAGACGGTAGACCGTACGTACACATGAATGCTATTTTCGTTTCCTTATTAAATTGAATGGATGTAATTAAATAACATATACATAAATCCAGTAACATTATTATGTCATATACCCCATTACTATTCATTATATATACTTTATATTTTTTTCTTTAGTGTTTAACATGGAGAATGAATGTCATCACGTCATGGAGACGGTAATCCGTACGTACGCACGAGCGATGATATTGTTCCCTTAATTAATGAATGGAATTAGAGTGGATGATAGAATATCTCATAATTAGTATCATTTTATAATAATCATATATAGTTATTATTTATACCCTTATACCCATCCATGTAAGGTGGTGGTGGAAAAATTGATTACACCACGGCGTGGAGACGGTATTCCGTACGAACGCACGCATGGTGATTACGTTTACCGCAGGATGGATAGAAGGTGAAATAGGTTTCTTCATATTTATAATAACATGTCAGTATATTAGTGATACTTATGTTATTACTTTATAGGGAAATAATTAAATAATAGGAAGTAGAAGAAGAAGTAAATTTGAAAGAATCAGAAAAGGATATTACCTCTTCTTCGATGCGCCTCTTCTAATCCTCCTATCAGGGCAATAAAGTTGGTCTCTGAAGAAAATCAGGACCTCTTGTATGTTTCTCTAGAATTGGATAAGATAAATGGTAATGGGTTTTCTAAACATGAAGGCTCAAACTGGTGTGAGGAGAAGAGGGAGGAGGTGCCCTTTTATAAGAGAGGAGAGGGTCACTTTGTGAAACCTCTAAAATATCAATTTATAATTAACCCAAACCCCACATAAAAACATCCAAAGTGACTAAAATTATGATATTAGATAAGATAGAGTTTTAATATCATCATCCAATTAAATTTATAGATGTTTTGATTTTATTTTAAACCTTATAATTTTGATTTGTCCTCATTTAATCTATTTAATTTTATTTTTGGTAATAATGATATAAATTTAATATTGTTATAAATAATTAATTACGTGTTTATAATTACAAATAATTTGATACTTTATGACTTGTTTGATCATATAAATTTTAATTTGTAATTTTTAAAATATTTTCGTGATTTTTAAACAATTTAATAATATAAAATATCAATAGTTTCAATTTTGACACAATTCATTTTTTTAAATTTAAATAAAACCCAAAAGGAATATATTTTCAAAAAAACCTATTTAATATATTAATAACAAGTCATATTCATCTAAAAAATTCGTGTAGAACATTAATTAGGTTATATAATATTTATTTTAACACATTTAATATCATTTATTTGATATTTCCATTAATAAAATAATTAATACAACATTTTTGTATAATTATTTAATATACTTATTTGTTGTACAAAATTTAATATATAATACTATAATTAATATAAATATAGTAGATTTCATAAGAATAATTTTATTCAAATTTGTCGTCTAAAATAACCATCATTTAAAATTTTATCTTTATTAAAGTAAGAAGGTGTCAACATTGACCTCATTTATAATAAAATAATATAAATTTCTTTATCTGTTTTATAAGGATCCAAATGGTCCATAATTAGACCCTTGGATGATTAGGGTATAAATATACTTGACCAATAAGGTTTGGGCATGTTTCTGGATCTTTTTATGGGTATTATTTTCGTAATAAAAACATTATTATTTTTTTACTAAATAAATAATTTCTACATCATTAATGTATGAGCTATTAAGGTCATTAAATATCTCTTAAAAATTGAAAATAAATTACCATATTAAATAAAAATATTTTATCTTTCAAATGATTATTTATAATTGAATTTATATTATGTATAACTTTATATTAAAAATACTTTTATTATTAAAGTTTGAGTGAGACATTTTTCACTTTCTTTAAAATAAAATAAATTAAAGGTCTTAATCACATCCAAGTGGTTTCAATGGATTCCAATTCAACCCAGAAATCCCATTGGACGAAATATAATCTTCAAATTATATTAATATAAGTGTTAGGGTAATTTTATAATATTATATTTACCCTTAATTACCTGATTTTTTCTTTAACTATGGTAAATAAAATTTACTATAGTTTCTATTCATAGTGCCCAAAAATAAAAGGTAGCCTATTAAAATAATGTAAACCTAATGATTCAAAATATGGAATCCATTTTTCCATATTCATATCATAGAGGTTGTAGAAATTAATTTAAAATTAATCCCATTCTTAAGAATATGAGTTTTAAAAGTTAAAACATTGCAAAAGATTAAAATTATTTTACTAATAACACTGCATTTTTATAAAAGAGAAACCCAAAAAAATAGTGGGTAAGAACAAAAAAACTCAATTAGGACAAAATTAATGGTGTCCCAATTGATCACTCTTAATCCAATGTACACCCTCTGGATTCAAAGACTACAAATCCATAAAACATGACACAATATTACCTTGGCCCTCATCTGCAATATAAGAAAATAAACCAGTAACCATATTCCCCTCCCTCCACGCATGATTCACCTTTATACCTTGATTCTACAGCTTGGAACAACATCTTATAATGATATAAGTTATATCCCAATATTTAGAACAATTCCGCTACCTACAATCATAGGCAATCATAGAATCGATTTCCACAGAATCAATAGAAATGTATCACTGTTCACACTGAGAAATCCCGGCTAGCATCGCCAAGGCCTCAGCTTGGAGGGAGACGCATTTCCCAACAAGTGTTGCACAAGCTAGAATGAGGTCTCCCCTGCTGTCTCTAACCACCCCTCCCCCTCTCATATCACCCATAATACATGAGCCATCAATGTTAAATTTAAAACCTCTAATCAGCGGGATCCAACACACCCACCTTCCTCTTTCAACAGAACCATGTACACACCTCCCATTCATCTGTAGGGAACGAAAGGATGGTTCATTATGCCAACTGTTGATGCCACCAATCAGGTTAAGAAGGAGGATTTGGATTTTAGCAACAATGTATTCCCACGTCGCCACACGACCCTCAAACATAGCATTATTTCTGGCATTCCATATGCACCAACAGGCTGTCTTAAGGATCACCGAGTGAGAAGATATTTTGGCCACTGCATCATTACATCCATGAAACCATCTTTCAAAGAACTTTCCCCCTGGATATCTGTTGAAAACCACCCGGTAAACTCACCAAACACCCCCCAGACCTCCATAGCCCAGTCTCCTTCGAAAAACAAGTGCCACGCACTCTCCTCCTTATGAGCCCTGCAACAAAAACATTTTGAGACAATAAAAATTCCCACCATCTTTACATTTTCATCTATAGGGATGGCTTGGTTCCTAGTCCTCCATAGTAGGAAATTATACTTAAATTGGAACCTTGTTACACCAGAAGATATCACACCATTTTTCCTTCATACCCAAAGGTAACACCATACACTGGAAATCTTTAATCACAAAATTACTACATTTATGGGAATAAAAACACATTTGTCCAGATCATTATTCAGATTAACCAGATCAAAAACCTCTCTTTTACCCTGCTCAAGACAACACTGATAAAACCAGGAAAACCACTATCCTTTTTGTAGGTGATCAAGGGAGCAGGACACCCGGGGAATCTAATGCATTTTCCGGCCCAGTTATCCTGCCAAAAAGAAATATTACCCTTGTCAATAATCCAACGAGAGTTCATTCTAATGATAGGGATAAATTCTTAAACTAATGTTCACAAAGTGGAACCATGAGGAACCGAACATCCAGACATAGTTTTCCCCCACAACGTGCGACTTTCCACAATTTCCCCAGCCAATCTTGCATGAAGCCAATGAATGGTCCCCGCTAGACTTCTTACATTAATCCCTCCCTCTTGTACAGACCATACCATCTTACCCCATGAGGACCAATGATGATTCCCCTCATCTTAAACATCCCATATGAATCTGGAAAACATTTTATCAATAAAAGACTGCACTCCCTTTGGTACACTATATCCAAAAATCACATGAATAGGAATATTAGTAAGAACACTATTAATTAACGTGACCTGTCCTCCAAATGAATGGTAAATGTTCATCTAATTTAAAATTTGAGTGAAAATCATGTTCATTATACCATTAAAATTAAAAATACGAACCTGTCCAGGAGCAAAAGGAGAGCCCAAATATGTCATTGGAAAACCCCCCTTTTGCATATTCAGATTCCTATATAAAAATTATATCTTCCTAACCACGTATTTATTTGAGATAAAAAAATTTCTTTTCATCCTATTCACCATTTGACCACTCAAAGAGCAATACTCTTCCAAAATATCTATAAGCACTTTGATTGAGCGGGCACTACCATTTGAAAAATTAATGTATCCTTAGAAAACATAAAATGAGAAACCACCTTTTGGTTCAAAGGCCACTGAAAAGATAGAAAAATAACCATGGAGACCTTTTTATTGATCAGCCTGCTAAGAGGGTCCTGCATAACGATAAAAAAGTTTAGAGAAATAGGGTCACCCTGCCTCAGACCCTGGGCTATTTTGAAAAAACCATGAGACTGACCCATGAAAGAGACCACCATCCAAGATGAGCTAAATCTTCTAAAAACAATTTCTACATCCCATGAAGATAATCCCATTCCTCTCAAACCCATATAAATAAAACCACACTCCATACGATCATAAGCTTTATTCATGTCCAAATTAACACCCAAGTTAGACCCCTGAATTTTAAAATTGATGTCTTGAATAAACTCAAGGGCCAAAGCTACATAACCATGAATAGATTAACCCTTAACAAACCCATGCTGCTCAAGAGAAACCCATCTTGGAATAAAGCCAGAGAGCCTTGAATTAACAATTCTAGACAGAATTTTATAAGAAAAAATGTACATACTAACCGGCCTATAATCATGAATAGATGATGGGTTCTTTACCATAGTAAGCAGGAACAAAGTCGTGGCTCTAGAAACCCTAGGGACGAGACTCCAATGATTAAAATCATGAATAGAAAAAATGATCTTAGCTTTGCTAATGTCCCGAGCCCCTCTATAAAAAAACAGGGAAGCCATTTGGGCCTGGTGCACTTTCAGGATTAAGATGCATTATGGAACAATGAATCTCCTCCTCACTGGGGAGCTCCTCCAGCAAGTTGTTATCATGGGAAGACATGGTGTTAGGAATACATACCAAGAGTACTGAAAAAATAGCAGAAAAACCACTACATATCCTCTCATTAGGACCAACAGGAAGGTTTTTATAGAAGGAAACAGCTAGACCCCCAACCACATATCTATAATTTGATATAGAACCATCTTCCAAAATAATATTAGGCTTAATGATCCTCTTTCGTTCCATGAGACAAGCATGGAAATAAGATTAATTTCTATCCCCTTCATGTATCCTCTTAACTTATGAAGCCTCCCAAGTGGCCCCTTCTTCTATCGAAATTATAGAAGCTAAATCCTCCATCCTATCATCCAAAGCCGCAAAAATACTATCATCCCACTCCTTCTCAAGGCCACATTCTAGCCTCATAACCTCCAGCTTAAGATCCTCCATTATCAGATTAGAAACAATAACACCCTTGGCCAATACCCAAATCCTCTGCTTCATCCTCCTGAGTTTTTTGTTCAAAGCCACACATGGAAAGCCACAGACTGGTTCCCTCCAACTGTCAGACAACAACTGAAGAAAATACTGCCTATCAAACCATTGTTTACTGTAACAGAACCTCTCACGTCCGCACAAATCCTGAGAGAAAGACACCATCAAAGGTGAATGATATGGCATCCCACGCTCCAATTGATTCACCTTAGTACAAGAAATATTCGAAATGGCCTCAACATTGGCTAGCACCCGATCAATGCAACTCTAGAACCTATTACATCCCAACTGATTGTTACACCAAGTAAACTGATCCCCACAAAAACCCAAGTCATGCAGACCTTTCCTAGCCAAAAAATGTCCAAAACTCATACTAGAAAGATGAGGGAAGGCCCCCTACTATTCCTTTCATCCGGCTCCAAAACAACATTGAAATCACCTCCAACAGACCATGGAAGCCCACTTGGAACAAAACTCTCCAATGCCTGCCACAGACCCTATCTCTTCCGAACATCACAGCTACCAAAAACAAAAGTAGAAAAGGACTTGATCAAAGTCCTTACAGATCTTAACCATAACGAACTATTCTCCAATGTCAATAAGATCCACTGAGATATCTTTCTTCCAAAAAATCCAAAAACGTTTATTCTCAGGATCAGCCTGCAATGAACCCTGAATATGTAGCTTCTCCATGAACTCCTTGATTTTATAGGGCTACTATTTAGGCTCCAGAACAGCCACCATACCAACCTTATTCTTCTTAATTTTCTATATTTATGAATTCCAACAACACTGAGGCACCCAACCCTCAGGAATTCCAAATTATTATTGGAACCATGAACACTATGAGGGCCTATAACTAGCCCTAGTCTTCTTGGAATAATCCTGGATGAAAGAGGAAAACTCATGTAAACAACGTAACATTTCCCTAGTACAAACCCCATTTGACATAGAAGGCTTCAAAGAAGACATCCCCCTTTATGACCACTTCTCCATCATTAAAGAAAAAAGATTACCTTGGCCAGCATGCACCGAGGGATCATGATCCACCACCACAAGCTTCCCTACCCTTATCAAGGCACAACCATTAACCAAACCCTCTCCTCCTGGAAGTAAAGAATTATTCACAACCCAGTCCTTTGGAGAAGATCCATCCTCAACTACCTCAAACCAGCAAAAAGAAGGAACACAAGAAGCCATTGTCACACTCAAAAGACATGGCCAAGAAAGGTTCCAAAAAGAACCTGCCCAGGATATACTAAAGGAATGTGTATAAAAAAAGAGACACCCAAAAAATGAAACCGATTCAACCAGAGATAGACCACCCTCTTGAAACTCAGTAAACACCTCAGGTAGCCCCCCCAAACAAGCACTGTCAACCTGACCTGAAACCATCAGAGAACTATCATCCACAAAATCCACAAAATCAGGCTGAAAACCACTGGAAGAAAGAAAAAAAACACCATGAAGGCCCTACATATTCTTCCTACATGAAACCCCCAAATGAACCTGAAGAGAGAACTGCGAGCAGAAGAAAATCCTCACTAGGTAAAAAATATCTTTGTTCCAAGAAACTATATCCTTGACATTCAATGAGATTTTATCGAGAAGAGGCAACAAAAGGTCCAATTAAACACAAAGCCAAATCGTTGACCCATCCCTTTCTGTGCAACAACCTTCACTTGAGCACAAAAAACCCATGATAGCATCACCTATAGATTTCAGAAGGACCCCATCATAGAACGGAAATAGAAAACTAGGCAGAGAAACCCACACAGCAGCCATGATGCTTTCACCCCATCTCTGAGCCTTTAAAGACAAACAGGATAAACTAAAATTCCAGGGCCCAAAGACCAGAGGCACATAGCACCAAGCATGAAAAAAATGTCCTTCAGACCCAAATGATAAGAAAAAGTCCTTCCTATGTACACACAAATCACCGGCTGAAAAAAAGAATCCCCTAAGAATCCACATACTTCTTGAAAATCGACAAGGAAGGCCTTATCTTCAAATGATTTTACCTATGAATTCAATGTAAATTAAATTATAATGACATAAATTATATTAAATGTTAAAAATATATTCTATTTATACTTTAAAAGAATTAAATATTATAATTTAACCATATAAATTATTACAATGAAAATTTTTTTTAATTAAAATATACCTTGTTTTTACTATTCATTAAAATATGAAAGTTATAAGAATAATATGAAAATTTTATCCAAAGTAAATTTTTATATCCTAATTCCAAAGAAGAATTTTATTTTGGAAAATTGAACTTATAAACTTTTCAAGAACTAGATTTAAAGTGGGTGCACCATCAAAAGGTGGCAAAACAGAATTTTTTGAAAAATAATTATTTTACCCAAAAAAATTATTTTATTCTCATACCATGTACTAAGAAATGTGTAAGATGAATAATATTGTTAAAAAAATTCAAAATTAAGTTAATAATATTCATGAAGGCTAGTTCATAATAATATTAGAACAATATATCGTTGTTTAGTGAAACCTGGTATTGCGTACAACACACATTATTGAGGAAGGTCTCTCTTGCGTGCAACACAAGCTAAGAATAGTGTTGCATATACTATAAGCTAATACGGTGTTGCATATAGAATAAGCTAATATTGGTGTATCATATAACACAAGACATCAAAGAAATTAAAATGAATATGTCTCATAAAATCTCATGGTGTTACATTCTACCCCCTTAAAATGAATTTCTCCCTTGAAATTCGTCGAGGATATAAATGGTTTACTACTGGAAAGTTTCTTTTATAGATACCCACATCAAAAAAAGGAATACTAAAACTTAATTTTAATAAAAAATTTATGAAATGTAATAGTTAACCAAATTAACACATCACTGGGTTTCCACATAGATGAACATAGATGAAAATATGGATATGGAAGAGAAATATAACCATAATGTTCTGATGGAGAGTGGTAGAGAACATGGTTATGAAAAATCCAACAATCACAAAGCCATAAATTTGTGATGATATAAGGTACCATCAGATTCATCAGATATGAGGGCACTAGGAAAACATTTTTGGTTTTCAGGTTCATTTCCCAAATGTTGAAAAAAATGGAATTAGTTTATTTTGGTAAAATCTCACCATTGGTCATTCCTTGAACAATTTCCACTTCATCTCTTAATGAAATAAAGTTGAATTTTTCATTCGTGAAGTGTTAAAAGATCATGCAATAGAATGATATGTCATTCTATGTGTCTCAATGAAAAGGTTATCAAAAGTTATTAAATATACATAAGTCCATCTATGGTTATATTAATCGTATATGGTTCCTAAAATGGACTTATAATTCATCTATCATAACGCTTAAAAAAATAAAACTAATTTCTACTAACTAGGGTCTTTCTGTGGGTAGTGGTAGGAGATAAAGGCATGTCGCACTTTGGTTGTGGGTTTGATTCCTGTTACTTTGTCTGACGCGATGGGTTGTCTCCCGTCCTGTAGGTTGTACTTTTTTTAAAACCACAAAATTATAACATTACAAAAACAATATCAAAAAATTTCTAGCCTTAAACAATAATATATGAAGTCTGAAATAATCCATTTTAATATTTAGACTTATCCAAAATACATCTGTCCAATCTCATTGTATAAAGAAAATGAGTACTGGAATGGTCACATAACAAGAACGTGAATACCATCATTTATCCCCCATATATCATAAGATATATCTTATTGATCACATTCCAAACATGTGAATACACTAATCATGTATTATCTTGAAACATAAATTAACATAGAAACGTGGTGAAAACATGAATGATGTAAAAAGGTAACTCTTTCCACATACCAAAATCCCAAAATTTCTATATACTCAAACCATGATATCACTTTGTCTTTATATAAGTAATGAGCTCATTAATACTTTCAAACATTTCATAATCACCTTATCCCTTCTTTATGCGCATATTAGGTTCTTTCCAAAAATATTTCAATAACTTTTCTGGGATACCAGAACCATTCAACATATACATTCAAATACTCAAGGAAAAATAATAGTGTAACAATCCTTAGATTTTTCTTTATTCCATAGTACTATACATTAATCTTGATAAAAATGTAATCATTAAACCACATTCTTAAACAATTGACTGAGCTTATTCATTTTATTCCTAAAAAATCTTTCATCTCATATATCATTTGTAGTCTCTTCATCATCATCAACATAAATACTACCCATACAACCATGCTTATTCTTTTCATGAGATTTTCCCTTAGGGAATTGGTTTGCCTATTTCCCGTACATTCCACATTTAAAACATTTAACCTTGGTTGATGTTTTAGAAATACCATTATCCTTGTCCATTGTGATAACTGAACCTTTTCATTTGCAATTACTGGATTTGTGTCCTTCTTTTCAACACCCAAAGCATCTTCTAGTTCATTTGAAACATTCTCCCTGACGCTTCATCCCACATGATTTAGATGTGGGAAATTGAACTTTCTTTCCTCTATAATCTTCATGAAACTCTTTCTTTCTCTTATTAGATGTGTTAGGAAACTTACCAGAGTTGATATTATTGACCATATTATGAGATTGATGATTAGGAATAGTAATGATGTTTCGCCTTCCAAATCCCATTTCATTTGGATAATAATGAATAATATCATTCCATTGTCTATTATATTTTCTATTAACATGAATACTCCTCTATGAATCTATTTTCTAAAACCCAAAGAATAGCGTGAGAGGCAAAAATCATGCTAGGAAAACAATATAATAAAGGGGATTACTTTAAATCTCTAACATCTTAGGTTTAATTATATGACTGTTACTATAATTCTAGGTTTATAACCTTTACTTATACTTAACCTTAGGTACATCCCTTGACATACCTTAGAAATATCTCTAGGGATCTAATGTTTACACATCCTAGTTTCCAAATGTAAACTATACCTTCGCTCTGATACCAACTGTAGAAACCCAAGCATGATTAACATATACATTACATTTCTTTTATAGAATACATAATACATGACAAAAACAGATGCCCAGACACTGTATTAGTTTACTATCTTTGGAAACTCGGAACATAATCTTTCAATCATGGTGAAAGATCATCAATATCTCCCATAAATATCTACCCCTTTTGTTTTCTTACCTAAAACATTTCATTAGATCCTGGGGAAAAGAAAACATATAAAGGGTGATCTAAAATTATCAGTAAGGTTATGCATAGAAAAAATAAAACAAACCATATACATTTGAATTTAAAAACATGAACATAATATTTAAACATCAAAATCTTGAGCAATGGCATAAAATATGACAGTATGTAAGACATAGATCATAATGGAACATCAATAATGCTAAAATAGAATGGGAAATAAAACATGTAATTGTGGAAAACCATTAATAACATTTTATTATTTCCATAGTATCCAAGGAATTGTTTCCAAGACCATCATAGTGGACAATGTCCCTTACTGAACCAGGTTTACTTGTCATTCCAACCATGTATTTCTGAACTGGATTCAGTTTTCATTCCATCCATGTCTTTCTCATGAAATAAAAATCTTTACCCAATTCATTAGAGGGAGATATAGGTCCCACCCATCTAATACTGAAACCATTCTGATGTGTGCCACTAAATCATAAATCATACATCATATCATAACCAATGTAATAAAAATGGGATTCTTAAACATCATGCCATCACAACACAATCCATATAAGATAAAAGGACTTCATAAAAATAATTACATCATAACATAATCAAATAAAATTAATAATAGGGATACAAACATAACCCTATATCATCTTTGATGGAAAATAATTTTGATGAAACACATGAAATGAATTCTTGATGAAAATATCCTTTCTTCTTCAGAATCATTTTATTTTCACAAAATGACATGCAATTTTAAAAGAAAAATATTTTTGTGAAAATAATCATGAAATATTTTAGAGGAAGCATCAATAAAATTAAGTGTTATGAAATCATAAAAAAATCTTTTCATGCCACATAAGTTAAAAAAACATTTTTTTCTCGTACTTGTTCCAGAAAAGTCAAAAAGTTCCTTGTACGGTAAACAAAATAAATATTTCTTCTATAACACAATGTAAAAGTCAAAGAAGGTTAAACATGACTTTAAACATACATGTATAAATATTAAACACTTTATGGAAAATAGTTCTGTGGACATGGATGAAAAATATAACCCCATTAAATACTTACGTATAAGAAATCTCTGATAAAAATCAGATTTGAAAAATTATCCCTTACCTTATGTCAAATTTCATCCATATTTTTCTAAGACTCCTCTATAGTGGGTTTAAATGTATTATTAACTTATAACAGAACCATAATAATATTTATGGTATCATATATGATTCACTTAAGACTTTATATTAACTGTTCATTTGTCAATTCCATGTTAATGCATCATTTTGGGTCAAATCATTTCATTTGTCGTACGTGTTTTGACTTGTAATTATTCATATGATTACTTAGATCAGGATTTCATACTTCTAGAATGTAAAACATGATTTATATAAAATATATATTCATAATGTAAATATATATATAATATATCGATAAATGGAACAAAATATACCGTTCATGGAGACGGTAGACCGTACATACTCATGAACGTTGTTTTCATTTCATTAATAAATTGAATGGATGTAAGTAAATAAATATAAATAAATACAGTATCACTATTATGACATTTACGCACGAGTGATGATATTGTTCCCATAATTAATGGATGGAAATGTAGTGGATGATAGGATATATCATAATTAGTATCTCTTTATAATAATCATATATAGTTATTATTTATACCCTTATACCCATCCAAGTAAGGTGGTGGTGGAAAAAAATATTACACCACAGCGTGGAAACGGTATTCAGCACGTACGCACGCACAATGATTTCATTTCCATAGGATGGATAGAATGTGAAATAGTTCTGTTTCATATTTATAATAACATATCAGTATATGTATGATACTTATGTTATTACTTTATAATGAAACAATTAAACAAGGGGAAGTAGAAGAAGAAATAATTTTGAAATAATCGGTAAAGGATATTACCTCTTCTTCAACGCGCCTCTTCTAAACCTCCTCTTAGGTCAATAAAGTTGGTCTTTGAAGAATACCATGACCTCTAGTATGTTTCTAGGGAATTGTAAAAGAGAAATGGTCAGGGGTTGGCCGAGCATGAAGGGTCAAAGTGGTGTCAGGAGTAGAGGTAAGAGGTGCCCTTTTATAAGAGAGGAGATGGGCACTTTTGGAAACCTCTAAAATATTAATTTATAATAAACCCAAACCCCACTTCGAAACCTTAAATGTGACAAAAATGCGGATATTAGATAATATAGGGTTGTAGTCTCATCAACCAATTAAATTGATACATGTTTTGATTTTATTGAAAACCTTATCATTTTGATTTATCCTTATTTAATCTATTTAATTTTATTTGTGATAATAATGTTATAAATTTCATGTGGTTATAAATAATTACTTATGTGTTGTTAATTATATATAATTTTATACATTATGGCATTTTATATCAAATAAATTTTAATTTGTAATTTTTAAAATATTTTTTATGATTTATAAACAATTTAATAATATAAAATATAAATAGTGTCAATTTTGGCATAATTCATTTATTTGAATTTAAATAAAATCCACAGAGAATATATTTTCAAAATACCTATTTAATATATTACTAAAAAGTCTTATTCGTCTATAAAATTCTTGGAATACATTAATTAGTTCATATAATATTTATTTTATTATTATTAAAATCCTTTATTTGATATTTTTCTTAATAAAATAATTAATGCAACATTTCTTTATAAATATTAAAAATAAAATGCTATTATGAAGATAAATATAATAGATTTTATAATAAAACTTTTAGTAGAATTTATCTTCTAAAACAACCATCTTTTAAATTTTTATCTTTATTAATGTGTGAAGGTGATAACTTTGACCTCATTTAAAATAAAATAATATAAATGTCCTAATTTGTTTTATAAGGCTCCAAAAGGTCCATAATTCGACACATGGATGATTATGTTATATATAACTAGACCAATAAGTTTTGGTCATGATTATGGTCCTTTTGATGGGTATTATTATTGTAATAAAAACTATATTATTTATTTTATACTAAATAAATAATTTTTGCATCATTAATGTATAAGATATAAAGGTAATTAAATATATTTTAAAATTTAAAAATAAATTACCATAACAAAGAAAAGAATTTTATATTTAAAATGAGTATTTATAATCAAATTTATATTTTATATAACCTTATTTATAAATACATTAATTATTAAAGTTGAGTGAGGCATATTTCACTTTCTAGAAAATAAAATAAATTAAAGGACTTAATCACATCCAAGTGGGTTCCAATGGATTCCATTTCGACTCAAATAAGACTTAGGACGAAGTATAATCATCGAATTATATTAGTACAAGTGTTAGGGTAATTTTATAATATTATAATTACCATTAATTACCTGATTTACCTTTAAATATGTTAAAAAAAATTACCACAGTTACTATTCATAGTTCCCAAAAATAAAAAGTAGTCTATTGACATAATTTGTACCTAGTGATTACAAATATGGAATCCATTTTTCCAAATTCAAATCACAGAAGTTTCAGAAATTAATTTATAATTAATCCCGCTATTAAGAAAATGAGTTTTAAAAGTTAAAACATTGCAAAAGATTCAAATGGTTTTACCTAGGAATTCAATGTAAAATCAATGATAATTACATACATTATATTAAATTGTAAAAATATATTATATTTATACTTTTAAACCTTTAAATATTATAATTTTACCATATAAATTATTACGATGAAAAAAGTTATTTTTAAGTAAAATATATCATGTTTTTACTATTCATTAAAATATGAATGTTATTCGAATAATATGAAAAATTTGTCCAAAGTAAATTTTTTTATCACGATTCGAAAAAAAAATTATTTTGTCAAATTAAACTTATAAACATTTCAAAAACTATATTTAAAGTCGGTGCACCATCAAAAGGTGGAAAACTGTATTTTTTATAAAAAAATACTTATTTTACCCGAAAACTTTATTTTGTTCTCATACCATGTTCTAGAAAATATGTAAGATGAATAATAATGTTAATAAATTCAAAATTTAGTTAATACTATTCATGATGTCTAGTTCATAAAAATAATAGAATAATATATCGTTGTTTAGTGAAACCCAGTATTGCGTACAACACACGTTATCGAGGAAGGTCACTCTTGCTTACAAAACAAGCCAAAAATAGTGTTGCATACACTACAAGCTAATACAGTGTTGCGTATAGTGCATGATAATAATGGGGTATCATAAAACAGAAGACATCAAAGAATTTAAAAATAATATTTCTCATAGAATCTTGGGATGTTACAAGGCCCACCGATCATATAATGAAAATAAGACATATTCATGGAGTGTGATAAAAACAAAATACATAAATTAAAATTGTCATCTAACCCATGAGAATGAATTTGGATTCACAATTTTAAATTCAAGTAATAATTAATCGATAATACATAAGGATTCCTAATAGGTCATGGAATTTAATTTTTTATTCTATTATAATTTAATAATGAATATAGGTCTTTAACATGGAGTTCCATTGCAGAAAAATCAAGATAATATTCTAGATAAGAGAGAATAAAAATAAAACACACTGGGGGTCTTTTATGAAAACACTGAAGGAAATTATAAATATCTAAATACCATAATATTTTACCAAAAAAAAGAATTTAACTTAGTGGTATCTCCAAAAAAAATGATGATGGTTTTTATATTCTATTCAGGGTTTGAAAAACATTAATTGGGCTTATTCTTGACATGATTAAACAAATAGAATGGTTACCTTATATATAGTTTACATTACAGTATAAATTTTAACATGAATTATAAAATTGTATAACCATATAAATGAAAATTATATTTAACTATTTATACATTTATGGGACATATATGTTAAAATAGAATTGGTTTAAAAATTTTACATTGCATAAAAGGGAGAAAATGAGAGTGTATGTTTAAATAGAAATCCACAAAGGTGGTGTGAATGATAGGTTAATATGTTTTAAAACTCTATAATTCATAATCCCACATCATAAAAAATATTAAAACATTAGTTTTAAAATAGGATAAAGTAATTAGAAAGCTCACATGGGATAATACTTAATTATATTTCTAATAAAAATGAGAACATTGGTGGGATGAAGAATTATGGACACTGAGGGGAAACCAATGTTTAAATTGATAGATATTATTCATAACATAATTCCATTTTAACAAAAGGATAATAAATAACTAGTAATTAATATTTTAAAAAATATAATCTCCTAATATAAAAATAGGATATACCATATGAATTGAATGATGAAACTGAAAGATAAACATTATTTCTCATGTAATCAGATTGATTTAAAAAATTACACAATACTTAGGGGATGACATATGCCCTAAAATGTCGTTGAAGTTGGTAAAAGTTTAAAATTTATTTTCATACTAACTGTTGTATATTTGGCAAGTAGGGTCGAACCCATAGGGAAGGCTATTTTGGCCACTATTATCTAAAAAAACTAAAGACCTACTATTTTCAGCAGTGAGGTTGAATTTCTAATCTTTCTATTTTTTTATTTTTACTATATGGCACAAATGAAACAACACATCTTTTTAGATTTGTTTTTTTAATCTAAACTGAAACAGAATAAAGAAAAGGCTCAAAACAGCAAGCAACATAGAAACAGTGCACCAAAAAGTAAACAATCTGGAGAAAAACGTCTGGGGAGTATATCAAATCTACTGGTTTTGAAGGTATACTTCCTCACAGCATTTATTACAACTAATACCACTGAAATGGAGTGATTTATTTCCCTCTCCAGGAAATAATCACTCAAGCTGGCCAATTTCATAGTTCGCCACCCTTAGATTAACCAACATAAAAGAATTCATGTTTGAAAAAGTACACAGAACTGACTCACTGTATGTCCTGTAGCCTTTTAATTTCAATTTATTTGTTCAAGAAAATCAATCCACATTTAAACTCACCATATTAATGTAGAATCCTTAGATTAAGCACAAGTGGTACATTGCAAAGGAATGTAATCAGAACCGACCTCGCTGATCAATTCCGACCACATTAACATAATAGTGAGAAAAGAAAGGAACGATAATCAGTAGACTCAATTCCCCTCCCCCCCGAACTGCAAGAATTTTTCCTAACATTTCTTTCATTACATGTTATAAAAGCATTTAATTACAGAGGAAGAGAATTATAAAAGAATAGAGGAAGGAAACTCCCTCTGCTTACATGAATTCCTCCTGCTCTAGGCCCTCGGGTCTCCAAGGAATGGTTCTCCGAGAGTCGCTTCAGGATCTCTGCTCTGCTCCCGTGTCCGGTGTATTTTTCTCGAAGGAATACCCCACTAGAAAATTTTGTTTTTGCTCTGTTTTAAATCCTCCATCATCTACTGCATGTCACCCATCACATCCACCGACTTGAATTCATCTTTAACTATTGTGCCACACACGTGTGTGTGTTCTCGAACAGCATGTCGCACTAACTTTTCTCTTGTAACTAACTCCCGGTGAGTTAGTTAGATGAATATGGTCATAAACCCGTCTCTTGGATGAACCTGTACAGAAAAAAAAATAAGAAAATAAATATGCAATGAAAGAAAAACATTATTCTTTTTAATTTGAAGTTATATTACTTATTAAAATTTAACTAACAGTCAAATAATAAAAATCTTAATTGCTAAATATTATTAAAAATTATTATTATGAATATTACCATATTATTAAATATTTAATAAAATTATTATGTTTTTAATTTATTATTAAATCATAAGTTATTAATTTAAGTATCATTAATAATTAGATAGTATAACCTAATTATATTCTTAAATTAAACTGTTAAAAAATACATTTTTTAATTTAGTTATTATATTTATTTTGTTGTAATTTATAATTAAAGCGTTAGCACATTTAATTAAGTTAATAATTAATTTTATTTCTAAATTATTGTTTATAATTTAATAAATTATTATTATTTTTCTAATATTTTATTTAATAACTTATCTATTTATAAATATTATAAAATTTTTTATGATTTATATTATATTTATTTGATTAAATTATTAATTATTTACTTTAAAATTTTCTTTATTATCATTATTATATTTTTTATTAATTATTTCACTCCCCACTGCATCTTCTTCTCCGCGGCGCTACTACAGGGAAGGGGCTCCTTCTCCAGGATGCAGGTCACAGCTCCCCACTTCATCTTCCTCCATCATGGCGCTACCTGATCCACCCAGCAACCTCGGCTTCAACACTTCCTCCCCGAATCCAGTGGTATAGATATGTGGTTCTCCGTAGTAGTGATGATCATCCTCTTTCTACAACATCGGTGCATGTCCTCCTCTGGTTCGGCTCTAGTTCCTCCCTCGCCGACAACTTGGTGCCACCAACTGGCTCAGCTTCACCTCTTACAGCTACCTATTCGGCTTCGGGTGGCTCGACATCAGATCCAGTGGAGATGACCTACTCTTCTCCTTCTGGCGGTGGGTCTTCAGCTCCCTGATCAGAAAAAACTCAACCTTGCAGTGGCACACCATGGCCTGGCCTCCTCAGACAACAACTAAGTGGCGGCAAGCGCATCCCTCTGATCAGCAGCTCGACCATCATCACATTGTTACACCGGTTTATCCTCACGCAGCATCAGCGCAGCAGTGGATCATTCAGTCTTCACAGTGCAGCAGTAGGATGACGAATCTTCAGTGAGTAAACACCTCCTCATGCGGCATCCTCTTCTTCTCATCTAGCATAAAAGCAGACCCACAACATATGTATCAGTTTGAGTGTTGCGTGTTTTTATCTTCTGTTTTGAAACAAGAGACACAAAGGTGAAAAATGAGGATGTGGTTGATGAAACACCGTGAAGGGTGATGGTGGGTTGTGATACGGTGAGACCGTAAAAACGAAGTCATGGTGCCACCATTGCTGAAACAGTGGGAATGGAAATGGTGTGCCCAATGTTGTGAGACCGTGAAGTAGAAACGGTGGGTTGGTGGAAAAGATTACGGTGCGTCCGTGAGGAGTGTCATGGTGATACAGTAAAGGAAGAGACAATGTGCCACCGTTTCTCTTGGAAACCATGAGACACACGGTGCGTCCATTAAAGGGGTTATGGTGCGACCGTGAGGAGACCGATGCGTTGAGACACCATGACCTTAATGAAACTGTTTACCTGAAAAATAAACATAGTGAATAAAATAAGTTAAAACTTAAATTAAAAAGAACAAAATAATTAATAACAACTAAATATTAATATAAAAAAATTGAAAATTTAAGTAAACTAATAAAACCAAATAAACTTAAATTAAAGTATTAATAACTTCAATAAGTAATTTTTAAATTGCTACAAAATTAAAAAATAAAATTAAAAAGCAACTAACTTATTAAAATTAAGTATAAAATATAACCATTTAAATTACAAAGTTAAATTAATGTTCCTTTAACAAACTAAATTAATTCAAATAGACTAATAAATGTCATTCTATTGGAAAATTTAATTAAATTAATACATAAATCTATAAATCTTGAATATATTAATTTTGTTTCAAAACATTGATCAATGATTAATGTATTAGTAAAAGACATAAGATAATTAATTTTTAATAAATACAATGTTAAATTAAGATTACATTAATTATGTGCAAAAGCAGACTTAATTAATTAATTGATGTTAAATCATTAAGTATGCAGACAAAGATACCATACTAAATAAAAAGTAATGATGCTATTAAATTAATGTAAGGAACAATTTAACTATTTTAAATCTTATAATACACAATTAATTATAAACATTTATAAATTAATAAATTTGGTGATATAATATCATAAGTGTCATTATTTATAGAAAAGTTATAAAATAAGTAATTAAATTAATAAAAATTAATTAAAAAGTTGTGGAAAAACATGTGTTTATAAGGCCACATCAAATTCCCCCACAATTAAACATTGTTTTTCCTCAAACAATACCATGTTTTATTATCTTTGAAAATAGAAATTTGTTTTTACTAAATTGCTCTGGATGTAACATGTCCAAAACTTTGGGAAAAAAGGACAAAACATGTTAATAGGCTCTTAGAAAATAAATTGCTCATATGAATCTTGCCTAGAACTAATTTTCACTGGTAGCCTTTAAAACTATGAATCATCAAGTAATGTAGATTTCATGCCTCATATGTGGTTCTGCATAGTGATTAACTTCAATCCAGACTTAAGTCCAAAATCCAAGAGTGACAAGTGGAAAAATTTATTTGTAATTAAGAACATAACCAGAGGAACCTTGTACTTTGATTTTTTCTCCTAGGTTCCAAAAATAAATAGTTTTTTTTTTGTGAATCACCTTTTTGATACAACCTAAATGGTTTCCATATAAACCATTTGACCCCTTCTTCATCTGGTGTTCATCATTCCCCTCACCTTAATGAGCTCATTTTTGACCCTAGGAACTTTATTTATTTATCCCAAGCCATGTATCGTTGTGCTAAGCACAGTGCAATGCACTAATTCAAGGTCTGCAGAGGGCTTATAGTAAAAAAAAACGCACCCAGCATCTAGGGTCTCAGAGACTCACCGTGGGATACCATATGCCCAGATTACTCGAGTTTCAAAAGATTTAAATAAAATTCATTTACATTGGCTCATTAAAGTAACTAATTTAAATAATTAAAAGATGAATGAGGCCCCTAGAATTAGAATCAAACTTCCAGTTTCAAAAGGTATAACCAGAACTCCATAAACATGTAACCCAAATCACTTCCAGAAGTAGTGCCTAAACCAGATATCCATTCAATCACTAAACAAGATCACTCAGCATTCATCCAAAATCATTAATTTTAGATTCAATGCACAACTTAACTATCAGTAAGATATTTGTCCTATGGCAAGACCCAATTGAAGAAAATTGTAAAGTCTAAAATTATGCAAGAATTTTGAAAATCTTTTTTACCACTTTTAACAAAAAATTTAAATAATCAGTGGGAATTAATGGGATTTACAATTAAACACAGTTTAGCACAGTAAAGAATTAACCCCCTCCCCCACACTAAAAACCCAACTTTGTCCCCAAAGTTGACTTCTAAATATGGAGAAGAACAGTTAATCAATTATGGTTCAAAACAGATTTTCAATTTAGTAGATTAATGACATGTATAATGGGTCCCAATGAATTTCCAAAATCTTGTTTTCCACAATGAATAAATAACCAGCAGTTTCAAATCCAAGTATTTGCATAAAAATTTAGTCTAGTAATAAAAATTTTCAATGCAGTTCAAACAATTTCATGTAACTTTTGTGGGTGAATAATGACAAGGGTGTGCAAGTTAACAGATTGGGTTCAAATGAGTTTTCAATAAAGCAGAATGATACATGTTACACACCCATCAGCCAAAACAATTTCAATGAAACTAAATTTACACTCTGCATGTACCCCCCACACTTAAATTCAAACAGTGGAAAGATTTTATCAATGAGATACAGATTCTAAAAATGTGGTACAAGCATATTTTTTTTCCTCCCTCTAATATAGTGACATGCAGCAGAATTTTTTATAACAAACAGTAAATTATAAGCAAGCAGAATTTTATTAACAAAAACAGGAGCAGAAAAATAAGTTCAACAAGTTGAAGTAATTCCCTGACTAAGCTCTTGTCCAAAAATGACCATGGGAATTCCACTCTTTAGATGATAGAAGCATCATTCCTAAAAACACAGAGCATATATCAGCATATATCAGCATGCAAAGCAGCACTTTATTCAAAGTAAAATAAGTACAGAACAAAAGTAAACACAAATAAAGAGCATGGGTTGACTCCCATGAAACACTGAATTTTAAGTCTTCAGTTATACTTTATTTAATTACAATTTTTATTTATTAACAAAACAAGGCCATGGGTTGCCTCCCATGCAGCGCTAGGTTTACAGTCCCCAGCCAGACTATATTCAAGAACAGTTTTCAAGAATAGTGAAGGCAGCCATGCCCTTTGGCATCCCCTCAAAATAAAGTTTTAGTCTTTTCCCATTGACCAACATGGGTTTATTCTCTTCACCTACAATTTCCACAGCTCCATTATTCAGCACTCTTACTATAGTAAACGGTCCAGACCACTTGGACTTCAGCTTCCCAGGAAAAAGTTTAAGTCTAGAATTAAAGAGAAGGACCTTCTGTCCAGGTTTGAATTCCTTAGTTTGAATGATAGAATCGTGAAAGATCTTAGTCCTCTCTTTATAAATTCTTGAGTTATCATAACTCTCTCTTATAATCTAATCTAATTCACTCAGCTCAAGTAATCTCCTCTCACCAGCACTCTTATAGTCTAAGTTCGGAGCCTTAACTGCCCAATAAGACTTATGTTGCAACTCCACAGGTAAATGACAGCATTTCCCAAACAACAGCCTGTAAGGAGACATTCCTATTGGGGTCTTGAAAGCAGTTCTATATGCCCATAATGCTTCATCCAATTTAAGAGACCAGTCTTTCCTAGAGTTTGACATAGTTTTCTCAAGAATTTTTTTGAGTCCTCTATTTGAAATTTCCACCTGTCCACTGGACTGTGGATGATATGGTGTACCAGTTTTGTGAACACAACCATATTTTTCCATTAAAGCTTTAAATTTGTAATTCTTAAAATGTGTTCCATTATTAGTAATAAAATCTCTTGGGACTCCAAACCTTGTAAATATATTCTTTTTCACAAATTTTATCACACTATTTTCTTGATTGTTGGGTAGTGGTACTGCCTCAAACCACATTGACACATAATCCACAGCAACAAGAATATACTCATTCCCATGAGATGATGGAAATGGACCCATAAAATCTAAACCCCAAACATCAAAAAATTTTACCTCCAAAATACCCTTCTGGGGTATCTCATGTTTCCTACCCACATTTCCCAGCCTCTGACACCTATCACAACCGACCACAAAGCTCTTAGATTCCTTAAATAGGGTAGTCCAATAAAAACCAGATTGCAGGACTTTTTGAGCGGTTCTCTCATCCCCATGGTGACCTCCCCAAGGTGAAGAGTGACAACTTTCAAGAATAGACACCATCTCTTCCTCAGGTACACATCTCCTAAGAATACCATCAACACACCTCTTAAACAGCAAGGGGTCATCCCACATATAATATTTAAGCTCAGAAATGAATTTCTTTCTTTGGTTATTAGACAGATTTTTGGGAATGACACCTACTGCCAGGAAGTTGGCAATATCTGCAAACCAAGCAGATTGCCTAACTCACACCGATAGCAACTTCTCATCAGGGAAAGAAGAGTAAATATCCCTACTATTTTCATATTCAAGTTGAGTAACAGGAAGCCTAGATAAGTGATCAACGACTAAGTTTTCAGCTCCCTACTTATCCCTAATCTCTAAGTCAAAATCTTGTAACAATAAGATCCATCTATTCAGACTAGGTTTAGTTTCTTTTTTAGACAGCAGGTATTTTAAAGCAGAATGATTAGTGAAAATTATGACTTTTGAGCCTAACAAGTACTGTCTAAACTTTTCCAGAGCAAAAACAACGGCTAACAACTCTTTTTCAGTGGTGGTATAATTATTTTGAGCATCATCTAGTAGTCTAATAGAATAGTATACCACATGAAATTTTCTATACCTCCTCTGTCCAAGGACAAAACATACAACCATGTCACTAGCATCACACATAATCTCAAACGGTAGTTTCCAATCAGGTGTAGTAATGATAGGTGATGTAGTGAGTTTCTCCTTAAGCAGATTAAATGATTTCAAGCAGTTTTCATCGAAATTAAAAGTTTCATCCTTTACCAATAAGGAAGACAAGGGATTTTTGATTTTAGAAAAATCATTTATGAATTTCTGGTAAAAACCAGCATTACCTAATAATCCTCTAACACCTTTTACATTAACAGGAGGAGGCAGTTTTTGAATAACCTAAATCTTAGTGGTATCAACTTCTAAACCTCTCTTAGACACCTTATGACCTATCACAATACCTTCAGTAACCATGAATTGACATTTTTTCCAATTAAGAACAAGGTTTGATTTAATGCATCTCTCTAAGACTAAGTCAATATTTCCTAAGAAAGTATCAAAAGTACTCCCCGCAATAGAAAAGTCATCCATGAAAACATCAATGATTCTCTCAATATTATCAGAAAAGATATCCATTATACACATTTGAAATGTGGCTGGAGCTCCACACAACCCAAAGGGCATCCGTCAGTAAGAGAATGTCCCAAAGGGGCATGTGAAAGTGGTCTTCTCCTGATCCTCTGGAGCAACAGGTATTTGGTTGTAACCAGAATACCCATCCAGGAAACTGAAGAATTCATTTCCAGCATGCCTCTCAAGCATTTGATCAAGGAAGGGCATAGAAAAATGGTCCTTCGTAGAGACTGAATTAAGATTCCTATAATCAATACAAACTCTCCATTTTGTGGCTTTCCTAACTTGGACTTTTTCATTTTTTTCAATATTTACTACAGTGAAACCTCCCTTCTTAGGGACAACCTGGATAGGGCTGACCCAAGAACTATCCGAAATGGGATATATCATTCAAGTATCTAACAACATGATTACTTCCTCTCTCACAACTTCTTTCATATTTGGATTTAATCTTCTTTGACATTCTACCCTAGGATTATGATCAGGTTCCATATGAATTTTGTGCATACAGAATTAGGGACTAATACCCTTGATATCAGCTATTGTCCAGCCTATGGAAGATTTAATCTTTTTCAACACATTCAACAATTTTTTCTATTGATTTTCATTAGGTTCTACAGAGATTATTACAGTCAAGGTAGAGTTCTCACCTAAAAATGAATATTTAAGGTGGGAAGGGATGGGCTTCAGCTCAAGATCAGGTGGTTTTACACTCGAAGGAAGACTCTTAGGCCTGGGGGGCCAAAGGTCTTAAACCTATTTCTTATAAGGAGTATTAAACGATGAAAGATTTTCAATTTCCAGTTCGGATTCAGAAATAATAGTGCTACTATCCAAGGTAGGCAATACACTGTCCAGATTTTCTAGATCATATTTCAGCAGGTTTATCAAAGAAGAATCATCTAATTGTGTAAACAGTTCTCCCTCAGTATCATAAAAGTGTTCAGAAATGTTGGTATTAACAGAAACACCCTCAAATTCACTCAGAAAACTCCTAAGTTCAGAAACATAAGACTCTCCTACAAATGAAACTAGACAGTTGTCCAATTCTAGATGATTTTCTAGTTTGGCTGTTACAACAGAATTTTTAGTTTCCAAAGCAGATTCACAAAGATTATCATCTTCACAAATGCTTTCTTCAATAGAGGAATGATTTTCAGATTTTTCAATAAGTTCAAGTTGATTCTTATAAGACCATTCAGCTTTAAGAGACTCAATTTTTAAACAGTTTTCAGAGCAATTTTGTTCCTTAATATTTTTAAAAACATTAAACTCTTATTCTTGTTCACCAATTTTGAAAGTTGACCTTAGACACATCTATAACAGCACCACCTGTTTCCAAGAAGGGCCAACCCAAGATTATAGGTACCGCTTGATCAAAATCCATATCTAGAACAAGAAAATCAGCAGGTAGGAACAATTTCCCAACTCCAACTAGTAAGTCATCTACTCGACCCATAGGATGAGTGAAAGATCTATCAGCTAACCAGAGAATGACTGTGGTGGGTTGAAGATCACCCAACCTCAACTGTCGGAATAGTGAGTATGGGAGTAGATTAATGCTGGAACCTAGATCACACAAACAGTTCAGCTGACCTGAATTTCCTAGAGTACAAGGGATGAAAAAACTACCTGGGTCCTTCAATTTAGGTGGAATTTTCTTTTGGAGTACAGCACTGTACTCTTCAGTGGGGTTGTAGGTAGAAAATTCTTGTAGGGTCTTTTTATTTGAAACAATTTTCTTTAAGGATTTTAGGTAATATGGGATTTCAATTAAGGCTTGGATAAAAGGTATGTTCACTTGAAGCTTAGAAAGAAGACCAAGGAACTGAAGAAGTTCAGCCTTGGTGTTACTTTGAGGTTTCAGTTTTTCAGGGAAAGGGATGGATGGGGAAATATTTTTCAGAACAGTTGGCATGTCCCTCACCTCTTCCACAACATTTTCATTTACTTTATTTTTTTGATTATTAGAACAAGTTTCAGCTCGATTTTCAGGTGACAGGTTCAGATTCTCATCATTTTCAACATCTTTCTATGAATTTCTAGATTTCGAACAAAGCATATTTTCATTTCCAGATTCAAACAGTTTCTCATTTTGAGCATTTTTTACAGTTTTTTCAGAAATATTTTGAGTATTAAGACCACTCCTAGTAACTACATCCATAGAATTTTCCCAAGGGTTAAGTTCAGTGGTACTAGGCAACCTACCTTTATCCTTAGAAGTCAAATCTCTTGCTATTTGTCCTAGCTGTGTTTCCATGTTCTGCATTCTCAAATCAGTTTTCAATTTGTCTGACTCATATTGTCTTTTCTGTTTATTAAGTTGAGTCATGTACCTTTCATCTTGTGAGTTTATTTTATTCATGATCTTATCCAATTTAGAAGACATTTGTATATCATTATTTCCGTGAACATTTGAAGACTCTCCCCTTTGTTGATTTTGAAAGTTTGGTCTTGGTTGATTCTGATAACTAGGGGAAGTTTGTTGCTTAACAATATCTTGATCCTTCCATGACAGATTTGGATGGTTCCTATAGCCTTGATTGTAGTTATTAGAAAATGGATCTTCTTTTTGAGGAATCCTAGGACCATAATTAACAAATTTTAAGGTTTCAGATTGTTGGGAAGTTAGATCAACATTAGGAAAAAAACATTCAGAGTGCCCAAACATAACACATTGAGTGCACTGTTTTCTAAGAGATTGATACTGATTCTGGTTTTCAACTTGGTTAACAGTTTGTATTGAATTATGGTTCATTAATGTTTGATGTTGGTTAGTGATTTCAGCAAGTTGGGCTTTAGTATCAGCTCCTGAACCAATATTTTTATTGACAGTTATATTAACTCTTTTTCTTCCTGAATTTTTATGTTGAGAATTAAGGGCCAGATTATTGAAAATTTGTCTCAACTACTCATCAGTCTTATCATTGTAATTACCCCCTGCAGCTTCATCCGCTAAATTCTGACCAGATGAGGAAAGCCCTTCATAAAAGGTATCCATGAGGAGATGTGATGGGAGTTGATGATGAGGACACTGCCTAAGAAGGTCCCTAAATATATCCCAGGCTTCATGAAAAGATTCTCCATCCTCTTGATAAAAACTAGTGATTTTAGTTCTATGTTATCCTTTCAATCATTGGGGATAAAATTTCATAATAAAAGAGTTGTAAACTTGATCCCAGTTCTCAAAAATGATTTCATCTAGACTTAAAAACTAGTTTCTCGCATTCCCTTTAAGACAAAAGGGAAAAACTCTCATCCTTAGTTCATTTTCAGTGAGTCCTAAATGTGGAAGTTTCTGCACAGTATTGTAGAAGTCTCTAATGAAGGCCAGAGAGTCCTCATTAGAGAACCCATTGAAAGCAGGCAGCAGTGAAATGTGTGATTGTTTTAGTTCATAGTTTCTGGCTCTAGGACTTAACCTAATGGATGATGGGTTTCTTGAAACTTGAGGGAGTTGGAACTCCCTCATCCTAGGCTATTCATGTTCATCTAAGAGTTCTGCATGGTTATTTTGGAAGTTATTATTAGGAACTCTCTTCTCTGGATTTTCTATTTCAGTTTTGTTCTTTCTTCTTAGAGCAGCTAAGTGTTTATCTAATTCAAGGTTTAGAGGATCTAATCTAACAGTAGAAGTTCTTGTGCTCATACAAACAGTGGTAGACAATTTCAGTAGTAAAAATCAGAATGTAAAGTAACAGTTTTTTTATAAAATTTTCAAAATTTTCAATTTTTTTTAAAGATTTTTTTATATATGTGCTTTTTTAAATGTTTTTCTTTTGAGTAATGGCTCGTACCTTCTTCGGAAACGGCGCCGAAAACTTGACCTAAAATATCATTGAAGTCAGTCGATGTTTAAAATTTATTTTCCTACTAACTACTGTATATGTGGCAAGCAGGGTCGAACCCACAGGGAAGACTATTTTGGCCACTATTCTCCAAAAAACTAAAGACCCACTATTTTCAGTAGTGAGGTTGAATTTCTAATATTTATATATTTTTTACTATACGGCACAAATGAAACAACACATCTTTTTAGATTTTTTTTTATTCTAAACTGAAAAAGAACAATGAAAAGGCTCAAAACAGCAACCAACAGAGAAACAATGAACTAAAAAGTAAACAATCTGGAGAAAAACGTCCGGGGAGTATATCAAATCTACTGGTTTTGAAGTTATACTTCCTCACGGCTTTGATTACAACTAATACCACTGAAATGGACTGATTTATTTCCCTCTCCAAGAAATAATCACTCAAGCCGGCCAATTTTAGAGTTCGCCACCCTTAGATTAACCAACTTAAAAGAATTCAAGTTTGAAAAAGTACACAGAACTAACTCGCTGTATGTCATGTAGCCTTTTAATTTATATTTATTTGTTTAAGAAAATCAATCCACATTTAAACTCGCCGTATTAATGTGGAAACCTTATATTAAGCACAAGTGGTACATTGCAATGGAATTTAATCAGAACCGACCTTGCCGATCAATTCCGACCACATTAACAGAATAGTGAGAAAAGAATGGAACAATAACCAGTAGACTCAATTTCCCCCCCGAACTGCAAGAATTTTGCCTAACATTTCTTTCTTTATGTGTTTGAAATGAATTCAATTATAGAGGAAGAGAATTATAAAAGAACAGTGGAAGGAAACTCCCTCTCCTTGCATGAATTCCTCCTGCTCCAGGCCCTCGGGTCTCCAAGGAATGGTTCTTCGAGAGTCACTTCAGGATCTCCGCTCTGCTCCCGTGTCTGGTGTATTTTTCTCGAATTAATCCCCCACTTGAAAATTCTATTGTTGCTCTGTTTTAAATCCTCCATCATCTACTTCATGTCACCCATCACTTCCACCGACTTGAATTCATCTTTAACTATTGCGCCGCACACGTGTGTGTGTTCGCGAACAGCACGGCGCACTAACTTTTCTCTTGTAAATAACTCCCGGTGAGTTAGTTATATTAATATGGTTGTAAACCCGTCTCTTGGATGAACCTGCACAGATAAAACAAAAAAAAATAAGAAAATGAATACGCAAAGAAAGAAAGAAAATGTTCTTTTTAATTTGAAGTTATATTACTTATTAAAATTTAACTAACCGTCAAATAATAAAAATCTTAATTCCTAAATATTATTAAAAATTATTATTATGATTATTACCTTATTATTAAATATCTAATAAATTTATTAAATTTTTAATTTATTATTAAAACTTAAGTTATTAATTGAAGTATCATTAATAATTAGATAGTATATCCTAATTTGATTCTTAAATTAAACTATTAATAATTACATTTTTAATTTAGTTATGATATTTATTTTGTTGTAATTTATAATTAAAGTGTTAGCACATTTAATTAAGTTAATAATTAATTTTATTTATAAATTATTGTGTATAATTTAATAAATTCTTATTAGTTTACTAATATTTTATTTAATAACATATCTATTTATAAATATTATAAAAGTTTTTATGATTTATATTACATTTATTTGATTAAATTATTGATTATTCACTTTAAATTTTTCTTTATTATATTTATTATATTTTTTATTAATTATTTCACTCCCCACTGCATCTTCTTCTCTGTGGCGCTGCTACAGGGAAGGGGCTTCTTCTCGAGGAAGCAGGTCTCAGCTCCCCGCTTCATCATCCTCCATCACGGCGCTACCTGATCCACCCGGCAACCTCGGCTTCAACACTTCCTCCTCGAATCCAGTGGTACAGATATGTCGTTCTCCGTAGCAGTGATGATCATCCTCCTTCTACAACAGCGGTGCATTCCTCCTCTGGTTCGGCTCTATTTCCTCCCTCACCGACAACTTGGCCTGACCAACTGGCTCAGCTTCACCTCTTACAGCTACCTGTTTGGCTACGGGTGGCTCGACATCGGATCCAGTGGAGATGACCTACTCTTATCCTTCTGCCGGTGGGTCTACGGCTCCCTGATCAGCAACAGCTCAACCTTGCAGTGGCACACCATGGCCTGGCCTCCTCAGACAACAACTAAGCGGCGGCAAGCACATCCCTCTGATCAGTAGCTCGACCATCATCACACTGTTACACCAGTTTATCCTCACGTAGCATCAACGAGGTAGTGGCTCATTCAGTCTTCACAGCGCAGCAGTAGGACAACGAAGCTTCAGCGAGTAAACACCTCCTCACGCGGCATCCTCTTCTTCTCATCCAGCATCGAAGCAGACCCACAACAGAGGTCTCAGTTTGAGTGTTGCGTGTTCTTTTCTTCTGTTTTGAAACAGGAGACACAAAGGTGAAAAATGAGGATGCGGTTGATGGAACACCGTGAAGGGTGACGGTGGGTTGTGATACGGTGAGACCTTAAAAACGAATTCACGGTGCCACCGTTGCTGAAATAGTGGCAATGGAAATGGTGTGCCCAAAGCTGTGAGACCGTGAAGTAGAAACTGTGGGTTGGTGGAAAAGATTATGGTGCGTCCGTGAGGAGTGTCATGGTGAGACAGTAAAGGAAGAGACACAGTGCCACAGTTTCTCTTGGAAACCGTGAGACACATGGTGCGTCCATTAAAGGGGTTACGGTGCGACCGTTAGGAGACCAGTGCGTGGAGACACCATGACCTTATTGAAACTGTTTACCTGCAAAATAAACATAGTGAATAATATAAGTTAAAACCTAAATTAAAAAGAACAAAATAATTAATAACAACTAAATTTTAATTAAAACAAATGAAAATTTAAGTAAACTAATAAAACCAAATAAACTTAAATTAAATTATTAATAACATCGATAAGTAATTTTTAAATTGCTACAAAATTAAAAACTAAAATTAAAAAGCACCTAAATTATTAAAATTATGTATAAAATATAACCATTTAAATTATAAAGTTAAATTAATGTTGATTTAACCAACTAAATTAATTAAAATAGACTAATAATTGTCATTCTATTGGACAATTGAATTAAGTTAAGACATAAATTTATAAAGCTTGATAATATTAATTTTGTTTCAAAACCTTGATCAATAATTAATGTATTAGTAAAAGGCATAAGATAATTAATTTTTAATACATACAATGTTAAATTATGATTACATTAATTATGTGCAGAAGCAGACTTAATTAATTAATTGATGTTATATCGTTATTTATGCAGACAAAGATACCATACTAAACTAAAAGTAATGATGCTATTAAATTAATGTAAGGAACAATTTAACTATTTTAAATCTTATAATACACAATTAATTACAAAAATTTATAAATTAATAAATTTAGTGATATAATATCATAAGTGTCATTATTTATAAAAAAGTGCTAAAATAAGTAATTAATTAATAAAAATGAATTAAAAAGATGTGGCAAAACATGTGTTTTTAAGGCCACATCAACATCAATCATAACTAATGGAATAAATAAAAATAATGTAAGTTATGTTCTTATATTAAAAAACCATTTATGATATTTTATGTCATGGGGGAGTTAGAAACACTAAACAAATGAATATTTGTGCATAATATTAAAGAATGACTTAATGAAGGGTGGTTGAGATGAAACCCCTATAGAATACGAAATATTATAATAAAACCACATGAAATAGAGAAAGATTTACTTTGAAGTTGAAATACCATGATTAAATATAACTTATGTAATTATATAGACTATGTTTTGAATACATAACTTTTAAATGAAATTAATTGAATAAAAGTTAGTATATTGAAAATAATGAAATTTTGTAACAAAACCCATATGGCATCATAATTGTTTTAATCAAAAGTCATTGGAGGATTTAAAATAATATGGTTTAATAAATAAAATAAATTAAATCATGTATCAATAAAAAATTAATTATTTAAAAATAAAAAACCCATATAAAAACAAAAAAAATCATACCAATAAAACATGTATCAATGACGATAAATTTAGATGAAAACCCTTACATTGCGTCAAAAATAATTATGAACATACACATAACATATTTAATATTTAAATTATGTCAATTATATATACCCCAGGACTATATTCAATTATAACTGATGATCCATGGATTCTTATAATTCATATGTTATTTATTTATAATTTATATTTCTTAGAAATATCGATTACTTGTGGTGGTTCAGTAAATTGTTGCAAAACTCCTTAAGTATCTTGACCAAAGTAGAAAATATTTTAAAATATTTTAAAAATATCTAGTATAATAATAGTTTTATGGATATACGTTTTATATAGTAATTTTTTTTTAAATCCAACCATTATGGGTGGTGATGATAATTAAATCTCAATGCTTAGTGAGGTGAGTGCATGTACATAAATACAATAAATGTTTTCATTTCACAATGAATGTGAAAGAAATTAGATAAATTATATTTTGAAATTTATAGTCATATTTATATTATAAATATCATATGTAAACACACATTACAACCTTTTGATAATCCTTGAATGATGGTGATGAAAAATGAAATACGTCTCTTTGTGGAGGATATAAACCATTCAACAGACTAACGAGAATTTATTATTTGTCAATGGAGTGTGATAAATAATGGTAATTTTTTTTAATTTAATAAAATATATTTCAAATAATTATTTTTATGAAATTATATATTGTTGGATATAATATATTTGGAATAGAAATGTTAAGGATAAAAATATAATAAGGTGATAACACTTATGTTGATGTCTTGATCATTCTGTGGAGAACAACTTGGAATTGAAGGTTATAGGCTATCTTAATATGAAAATGGGACTAATAAAATACAAATAAAATCTATGAGAGTACATGTAGGAAGGTTTTGGTGGATAGTTATAATTGGAGTTGGTTTTTTGAAATGGTGTTAGTAGACCCCATTTATTAGATAAAGAAATGGATGTTTTGGAAACAGTCTTGATATATGAATAACACCATAAAACTATTCAAAGGATAATGTAAACCAATTCAAAAATATATAGTGTTGGAAAAATTTGGGTTAATAAACACTCATCCAAGTATTTTATCTCATTTTTAATCATGCTATTTGATTTTTACCAATATGTGTTTACATTTTACCCTTTTACTTTTAAACTAGGTAATTAGTTTGTTAATACGTCATTTTATGATTTATTAAAAATATAAAAAAATTAGGAATTTTTTTTGTTATAAAAAAACTAACCTCGATATTATCTAATTTATTTTATTAATCTATTAAACTTTATTTCTTAATTAAAATAAGCAATGTGTTGAAAAACTATTTTTGAAAAAAATGAAATTTTAGAAATTTTGTATTCTTAATTTTTATATTAATTTACTAAAATATAAAAGTGTGGAAATAATTTTTTTTATTTTTTTTTAAAATTATAAATTCCAATATTTATAATAGTTTTTTTATCTTTATTCCATATAAATTACAAGATATTAATAAAACAGTGATTTTATAATAATTGATTCACCATTAGTTTAGTTATTAGAATAAATTCAAATGAATAAAATTTTATACTTAAAAATAAAATTATCCATATTAAATAATATTTAAATTATCATGTCAAATAAAAGAATGATTTTATGATATTATATTTATATGTGTTGGGAAATTAATCTTACCATCAGTGTTTGTAACACATAAAAAAGTTCTATTAAGACAAGAGTGTTTTTAATAATAACGTTATATATTGGGAAAAAATATCAATATTATTGACTGTAATGATTTTAAAATTTAAATTATTTGTCAAATAAGTGATATTTTACAGTGAAATTAATATTTAACCAAAATTTTTCTAATATTGAAATTTAATTATAGAATGAGAATAAAATTTATATTCATAAAATTTTAGTGCATTTAGTAAAATTATATACATTGATTCTAGGAATACCAAATTATATCTGAAAATGAATAATTTCAATCTATAAAACAAATTTATTTGTATTAAATAGGTTTTAACAACCATTAAGTCATGATGTCATAAATTTGATGGAATTAGAAAAAATCAGTACCTTTCACTATTTACCTTGAAATATTTTGGTATATAAAATTAAAAAAAAATTACAAAAATATTTTTTTGATATTCTAAATTAAAAAAATCAAGTAAATTATTTAAAATTCAATTTCTAATATTTTATATTTTATCTTTTAAGTGAATCATAAAATCCAATAAAAAATAATTTTTTAAAGAAAATAAATTTTATAAAATATTAGTTTTTCTTAAAATAATATATATAAAACAATAATATAGATATCATGAATTAAGAAATATTTTATATATATCAAATCAGAATTTAAAAATTATATTCTTTTCTCTCTTTACCAAAACTACAACATATAAAAATATATTTTCTTCAACCCAATAACGAATGAAGTACATTTTAGTAATATTACCACTATAAATATAAAATTTAATACATATGAAAATATTGTTAATATTATCCATACCGACTAATTAAAAATCTTTTTTTTAATAATCAAAACATATTACAATTTTATTTTGGTCTGGTGTTTCTTGTGGTGAAATCTATTAAAAATATTTTGATTAATTATGGGAAAACATATATTGAAATATCCAAATGTTACATGCTTAAGATGAATAATTATTGAATTTGATCATGGATAACAATTGTATTCTAGACATTTAGTCTTTATTTGAGTGATTATGCATTACCTATTGAATTTATTGTTTTTTCGAGATATTTTCTTGTTTGAGTCAAAATTGTTAAAATATCCATTATCACACAATAACTGTGAATGATTTGGAAAACCCGATAAAAATAGTGTACAAAAAACTATAAAATTTATTATGGGGAGCACATAGATAGCACACAATTCTTAGGAATGTGTAATTGAATCTGAATAAATAGTTTGTTTTCCAAAAAAATTTAATTTTTCTTTTTTGATGGTGTTTTGGTTTATTTGATTCTTTTTGTAATCAATTTAGTGTATATTGAGATGTTTTATAATGGTTGTTAATTTTGTTATTATTGATATTATTTTATAACTATTATTGGGATTTTTATTAGTGGTCTAAAACATGGGAAATTTGATAAAATCAAGGGGCATTTTTAAAAGTTTTACAAAAATGGTATTTTCTAAAGATTTTTTTGGATCACATATCTTTTAAAACCCTGCATATGGATTTTATTTAAGATGATTCTATAATCTTTTGATGTAATTATCATAGTATTTTCACACATAGTTCCCAAAATTTAAAGCCTTCAAAAGTTTATTATATCATTTTACTATATTTTAAAAAATTGGTATCTTCTCAAATTAGAATGGGTTTTTAATATTTTAGTTTCAAGGGATGTTTTATTTATGAATGTTTGGGAAAAAAATTTAAAATTTATATGGGTTATTTAATAAAAAACATTTTTATATTATTTTCTGAAGGAAAATAATTTTTATAAAATCAAATAAATTATGTTATTGGGGGGTTTGATATTGATATCTAATGAATTTATTAAATGTTTTTTATTTGATAAACTATTCAAAAAATATTTTCAGCATTTTATTTTATTTTAAAAGGGGAAAGTATTTCTATGGTGTCTTTTATTTTAAAAAATAAACTTTATAATCCTTCAATTGAAATTGTTATATTTTTTTAAAAAAAATATTCATTACATATATGTGGTTTTCACATGGTTGGTTTCATTGCTTGGAATTCCCCTTGATTGATTTTAGAGTTTTTTTATTTATATCTTGGTGTATAATATGTTCATGTTTTTTCTTATGTGAGTTTTATCTTTCATCCTAATTCTTTTGACTATAGTGTGAAGTATTTTATTTATGATGATCCATAGGATGATTAACTTTTCTATCTAGGTGTAGTTCCATGTTAAAGTAGTGATGTTTATCAATATTGATAATTTATTAGTTCCATCCAAGAATGGATAAAATTTATAAAGTAATTATTGTTTGGTATGACTATATGGGGTTTACATTAAATCTTTTCTTTGTAGATTGTTAATAATTTTCAAATAATAAATTCCTTTTCAATTAGACGTGTCTTAAATTTTAGATTTCTTTCTATGATACATATAGATCCTTAATTATATTGAAATTTAAGTATGATATATAGAGTCAAATGGATGTATCTTTGGTAATTTTAGTTTCATTTCCTTTTTTTTATATAAATATCATCTAAAACTTCTATTCCTGGAATTTACCTTGATTTCCTCATTATGTATCTATTATGAATTAATTTTTTATTCACATATTATGTATATTTAGTTCCATATTTTTTATCAGATTATTTTTTTGTTCATTGAAATATGATGCATGGTGTGGTCACACATAACTTCCAATGATGTGGTCATAGTTTATTTATTTATTATGTGAAATAATTCAGTTATGCTTGTATTATAATTCCATGGAAGTTGTTTTCATCCAATTGTGAATAGAAATGTGCCTCTGGTGTGTTAATTTCTTGCTCAGGTGCATAGATTAGAAGTTCCCTTCAATGTTTTGTTACATTATCTAATAAAATTGGGTTGGTGAATACTTTAACTAGAGATTCCAAGATCATCTTATAAAATGTTGAATTGTTCCACAACTCATTCTTCCTAGAATACCATATTAAAATGGTATTTCCTAGAAGAGAAATCACACCATGTTATAAATGTTTATATTGATTATGAGTCTTTATAACCTTCCTAACACATTTTTAGAGTATTATTTAGAATATTTTTCATTCATTATAATCCTTGTTATACATAATGTTGTAAAACATCCCAATATGTAATTTATGAGGGTTTGGGGTTTCAAATCAGATGTATGGAATTCATATTTCTATAAATTCAACCCTATATTAGATAAAATATTATTTTTCTATTCCAAATAAACAATTTTATAATAATTTTATATTCCTACTATATTTTTCGAACATGTTGTTTTCCTTGAGAAGGATCACATGAATTGATGATTCGGTATGAGGAAATTCATGATTGTGGAAGTCCACGACCAAAAAAGTATGATATTTAATAATATGGATAACGAGGTGGTTCCATAAAGTGTTTTTAATGAACAACCAAATCATATTACACACAAACCATTTTGTCCTTTTAGGGTTCTCTAGTAACATTATAAATATGTATTTATTATTTGAAATGATGATAATATAGTGTTCACAATTTATAAAACTACTACCAACTAGGAGTACATTGAGAGTTGTAATTCCAATTAATGTCTATGATAAATGAAATAAAAAATTGACTCTATGTACCCTCATATTTTTTATATATTTGTGGATGATTATGAAGCTGTGAGACCCATAGGCAGCATATTGGTTTTCTATTAAAAAAATGAAACAAGAGTTAAATTATATAACAATAATTTATATAAGGTAACTATTAAAAAACATTATTCACTATAAAGATAAATTTTCACCAATTGTGATGTTAAATAGCATTAAAATATATTTTTCCAAATTAGCTCTAATTTTTATATGTAAAATATCAAATGGAGTTCAAAATTTTATTCCATGATAATTAATTTATTCAAATAAATCATTGTGATATAATCTATGTTTTTATAACACCAAAATGTGTTCTTAAGGATTAAAAAGATACAACAGAAAATTTATGTATTTATAAAATACTCATAGTGTTGAATATTTTATTTCATGATGTAATCAAAGATTTTGGTTCAATAAAAAATATCTGTCTTTTTTGTTTTTAGAAGAGGATTAGTGAAATTTGTTTATATTTATATTATTTTATTGGGATAGTATAATCCTCATCAGATGTATTTTATAGAATTAATACTCTATAAATATTTGGATGAAAAAAATTCTTATTAATGAGATACATCGGTGAAGTAGCCTAAGTAATGGGAATGATGATCTATAGATATCAATTTTAGAGTTTTCTTCAACTTAGACAAAACATTTATCTTGTTAAAGTAAAACGTGGATTGTATTGGTGAACACCAAAATGGTTCATTACTATTGTTTTATAGAATTAATCATAAAATATTCATTATTATTCAAAAGATATTAAATGGATTAATTAGATTCCTTATACACCTGACATAGTATTAGTCTTCCACACAATGTTTTGAACTAAATTGGATGTCTCTTATGCACTGGGAGTAACTAGTTGATAAATATCATGGATAGGTTCATTGGATTATTTTAATGAATAAATTTATCTACATAAGAATAATTAAAGTGATTCTCTTAGTTTTTTATGGGGTTGATGATATATGTTTAAGGGGTTACACTGAGGAGGCATCCAATTTAGAAATGTTGAAATGATAAATAAATGAAGTTTCATCTATTTCCTAAATAGAGTATATTAATATTTATCATGTATCAAACAACCCTTCTTAGGGAACATGAAAAAATAGGCAGAATACATTGATTAATTGGAATATATTATAGAAATATTTTGGATCAAAATGTAAATTTAGGAACATATGTTGGTTCTGATCATTGAGGATGTTGTTAATAGTTCTTTTTACCACAATTGTGTGTTACTCATGTCGATAAACCATGTTTCTCACCCAATGAATGAACTCGGTCTATAAAAGATTCATATCTTTCATGATATCATTGATAGAGGTGGTGTAATGATTTTTTGGTGGCTATAATAGAGAATAGTGTATCAGTTGAAGAAACCATTAATGATATAATATAAGTAGGGTCATATTGAATCTGTTGTTATTTGATACACTAGAAATATAATGTAATGGTTTTAAAATATATAATTATTTTATAATAAAGTATCCCTATGTTTATCATTCATTCCTGTGTGGTATAATTTTTATTATGTGTAATGTGAAATGATCATATCACGTCAATGTATAACATTGAGATGTCTCAAATCATTAATCATCCTAAAGTAACATGGTATTTAACGAAATGTTATGATTTGTGAAATTAGGATCTTGTAATTGATTCAAATAGTCTTATATAATATATAAACAAAATATTCATGACATAATTGGTTATGAAATATTATTTAGACTAACCAAACAAATTACATCACATTGAATATCATTCTGTCATTGATGTATTTTGGGGAGTATGATTATTATAAATCCCCATTACCATAAAATTGAGATATAAACCACATGAGACCTTAATTATTTGATAAATAACTGATTAGAGCCTTAATAAATAGGTAATTGAGGGGTGGATGACTATGATTCTGATCTTAACATTTATTGGTGGTCATAAAATATGGGATATATGGACTTATATAATGATTTAAAGGTATTTAGAAACTGATTTTAATATACTAAGTATATGAACAACCATGCATAGTTATGGTACATTGGTTTTTCTCTTCTAATAGGTAATGGTATATTTGGCATGATGATCTTCTACAAGAATGAAATTTTTATGTATTCATTGAAATAGTAAAACTATTTTGAGGAAACAATAAAGTATGTGATGGATTATAATAGAATGAAATATTTCATGTACATTAGTGACTAAATCTTAATGAAAAATTGAATATGTAGGTATAAATATGGTTTATATGATACATATTTTGGTTGAAATAATCATATATGTATATATATATATTAGTACATTTTTCCATGATCAAAATTATTCCCCTTGAAAAATTAGTAGGAATGATGTTTTTTGGAGGCCTCTGATTTCATACCTATATAAAATCAATACTTCCATGTTTTTATCAGTTTTACTATGGAAATCTTATCATCACCTACATAAATATGACAACACATGGGATTAATTTTCAATATATATCACAATAATACATTCCTTATAAACAGAAATGTTTATTTCATTTTGAAACTATATATATAATAAAATTATTTAATAAAATTCAACATATTTTTCATAACCCCCTGTCTCCATAGATTTCCCTTCTATGATAGCAATGAAGGAAGATAGATAATGACCCCTCACATCCTACCTTTAGTATACCTCGTGGTGGAGACCAACACCAAGGGTTTACAATATCACAGAATGGGAGGAATTACCCTTTTTATAAGAAAACTATATCAGAATATAAGATGTATCAACCATAAAATAACTCAAAGACATATATTTAAAATATGACAATATACATCTGAAATATATGTTTTTAAATAAAACTGTTAGAAATGAAACAAAAATTAATGTATGTACCAAATGAACAAATCTAAGCAGTGACATGATAGTTATCCCCAATTTATAGCTAGTAATGTCCATCACAGTCCCCATAGTCCTCCTAAAAACCTGAAAGTAGTTTTATATACATAGGGTGAGCATACGAGTATAATCAGTAGAAAACCCCAAATTTTTTGTGCATAAGTAGAGAAGTATACCGATTCCCCTATGAGAATACAATAGAAACCAACAATACCTAACACGATATAATAGCCATCCCAACCTATCCAAGGCATGATCACCAAGTAACACAAGTCATGTATAGTAATATTGTAATAACATTGATGATAGGTAACCCTGCACCATTGTCCCAATAATTAGACGCTACTATAACCTAATAGAGAAATTCCATGGTGCTCCTACCTCTTCCAAATGTTCCACGTCACAACTCGCACGGACATACTTATGCCTCACAGCTAGTCCCACAACCTGCGCCAATGAAGCTCATCACATCTCACCCACACAAACCTAGCCCTCACAACCACATCCCACCCATATACACCTTATCCACATACCACGTCACATTCTAATAACACATGGTAAATCACAACATATCTCATCCCAAAGACACCTAGGAATCCTCAACTCATCTCCTCTTAAATACTCTTGTGAATTCAAAACTCGCACGCACACACCTCGACCTCACAAACCACTACATTGCCAAAGAATTTTGGGATATCACTGCCTAGAAGAGGGAGCAGGGAAGAGAGGGTGACTAGCCATCCATCCTCTCACCGTGATGTTTGGAGAAGAGACCCTCCCCCATGACAATGGGGTCCTTCAGTATATAGTTCTCAACTAGGTTGGGATGTATATAAAAAACTCAAGGAAAAATATAGGTATGTATATATAGTATCAAACACTCATGCCAAACATATGGGTTATCAATAAAATAATCAACTTCCCTATTATACTGCCAACTCCACTACTACGTCTAAATTCATATATTAACACCAATAACAGGCACTTTAGATGTTGATAAATGAAATCAATCCACAAAAATATATAACTCAAACATAAACCCAACCAACTCATTTTACCAATTATCATTCTTTATTAATATTATCATTTTTTGGTTCCATACCTACCTAGGAAACTAATAACCAAAATACAAAACAAGACACACATAATTAACCATGAAGAGGAAAATAACCATACTAAAGTAAATCACATCATATTTTAACTCTATTTAAAACCCATACTGACCACTGACATCATATTTATTAAAACTTTTCCTTCTAATCCTACATCGGAACTTAAAAACCCCAACTCATTATCAAACTCTATAGCACATCTCATCACAACCAACCCAGCAGCCCCACATCATAAGAACACCACACCCATCACACCCAGTAACCTAAACATAACATAACCCATGCCTATAACTCTGCTACTCAAAAACATGTCATCTTGTCTACAATCAAACAATCTCTCAACCTGAGATTTCATTACACCACTTTTACCACCCCACATTACAATTATTATATCATCCCTAGAACCACACAACCACACAAGGAATGCGACTGAACAAAACCACACACAAGACACAAACACACCAAACAAGGAAGGGTGTATTTAGATTTAGCAAGCACTCCTTCGTTAATTCCACTTTGATAATTCAGGGGTTATCATAGAAAAATTTCTATCTTGGGGCATCAATTTATTTAATTGAATATATAGAGTTAATCAAATTAATATATAAATAAATTCAAAAAATTATTATCAATAATCCATCACAATTCATCCTGATTCCATAAATAAAGACCACTAGTGACTATGATGTTCAGTAGGCGTATAGCCCATATAGATCACAATCTCAATAAATAGTAAAATAGAAGCCTGAAACACTTTTCCCCCACCCCTTTTTATTAATTTAATATGATTAGATTATATTGATTAAAAATGGATTCAATATCCTTCACATGGGAATCATTCATACGCCCACCCTATATGACACAAAAATAAGAGGGATCAAGGGTTACCTACCATGAGATACAGAATATTAGCACATCCTCCTTACAAAAAACAGGTGGTGCACAAGGATCCATTAAAATAAAATCCATGTGTGCAACATAGACGCTTGAATCCTCAGGGAAGAATGTTTCTTGGAAACTTAGTTATCATTAGAATAGGGAAAGGAAGAACAAAGAAAAATTATCTAACATTGTAGGACTAGACTTGAGACTCAACGTATATGAAATCGTTAGGAACTCCCCATTGAAAGTGGATCTTAACTACACGTTTTAAATAACATAAATTATATCAAGTGTTAGTAACATACATATAATTTTTCCATTCTTTGATACTACATAAACAAAATTTAAATATGGTTTCAAACTCATTTTACATCAAATAAAACATTAAATGGGTGAATCTAGAAAACTCGAAAAAACTAGAAAATTTAAAAAACTGTTAGAAGTGACTCTCTGTTGGGTGAGTCCACATCGAAAGTCACCAGTGGGAAAGGCATAATTGGGTGACTCACCATTGGACTAGACACCTTTGCAAGATACCTATGGAGAGTCACCGTTTAGTGAGTCACCGTTTGGTTAGTCACCATTCGGTGAGCAACCATCGGGACTCACCATCGTGACCCTCCGTCAGTGAGTCAACGTTGTGAGTCATTGAAATGATTCACCATTAGTGAGTCATTAAAATGATTCACCCACATGACTCATTGGTATCGAATTACTGACACAACTAATCTTTAGAGAGTGGTCAATGTGACTCACAGTTGGGATAACCAATTGTAGCCACCTACCGTCAGTGACTCACCATTGCGAGTCATTAGTGTAAGTCATTGTACAGACTCATCAGTCTAGACTCACCATTGAAACCTATATATGGATAACCAACCATTAGATGAGTTACTATTAGTGACTCAATGTTGTGACTCATCATTGGAAAAAATATATTTTGGATAAACTCATGAAATTAGTCACCATTGCGTCCTTGAGAACCTCAAACACTAGATTTTTTCTATGTAATTGACCATTCTGGTCTAGGTAATTAAATTAGATATCTCTCAAATGATTATCCTACTTATGAATTAAAAACCAACCTATAAGAAAAAGAGGTTCACAAATAACCACTCCATGAGATACCTCACAATGTTCCCATTATGCTTGAGACACCGCTACAAACAAAACACACCAAAGATCAAAAATAAACCATACTATTTTTTTAATGTTAGAGTGAAAGATCATCATCAAAGAAAACCTCCTCTGACATCTACTACCCAAATCTACCAAAAGGCACCCCACACAATCACAACAACCATTCAATCTGAAACACATGAACTAGGGAATTCTTTCGTACATGCCAAGATAATGTCCTCTTTCTGTAGTATTGACTCACCCACATGGGTTTAATCGCATCCTCATTAATGCATCTCGACTGGGAATCAGGTCCTCCTGTCTTCATATTACAGTATTTTATCACCCAATTAGGAACTAGGAAACAACTCTTCTAATAATAAATAAGGTTCAATAATTATATTACAGAGGGAAAAAACAATGAAAAACATAGAATAACTCTGGGTAATGGGCGTTAATCTGCATCTACCTTTCCCATATACTCGATCTAGGCCACCATTCTTCCACAACACAAGAACAAAGGAAATGTTCCTTTTATGTAGAACCTTCTCTCGATGATTCTGGATATCTACTGGACGCTCCACAAATGTCGTGTCATCATCGATATCTATCTCTCCTTAGTCAATGACATGAGAGTCATAATGATGATACCAATGAAGACAAGAGACATGAAATACATCATGGACCATCTCCAACTATGGTGGTAGGACTAACTAGTATGCCACCACCCCATCTTTCCCCAACACCCCGAAAGGTCCGATGGACAACAAAGAAATCATGCTCCCCCTTCCAATACTATATTTCCCACATCAAGGGGAGAACTATAAGAACAAATAGTCCTCAATATAGAACACTAAGGGCCTCTTTCTGTGATCAACATACGAATTCTTTTGGTATATTGTTTCCTTCATCTTCTCTTGAACAAGCTAAAACTTCTCGTCCATACTCTGCACCACGTTCAAAAAAAGAACAACTGCCTCCCCATCCTCTGTCCGACACAAAGGTGAACAACATGGTCTTCTATATAAATATTTGAACAGATTCATGTTGATGGAAGTATGATATCCACTGTTGTAAGAAAACTCTTACAAGGGAATGTTTCATACCCAAGATCTTCCAAATTCTAAGACACACACCCACATAATGTTCTCCAATGTCTGGATGGTCTGATCTGGATGTCCATTCATTTGAGGGTGGAATGTAGTGTTGAGTCATAACTGAGTTCCAAGTTCATTTTATAATACCCTCTATACTCACAAATTAAAACATGTATCCCTATATGAAACAATGGATAACAAAAATCCATGTAGCCACACCACCTCATCCATATACCTTGTAGCCAAAGAATCCACTGCTCCCAAATCCTTTATTTCTAAGAAGTGATATGATTTTATTAGACGATACACTACTACCCTTATTGAAACGTGTACTCCTGGAACACTGGGCAATCCAATGACTTAACCCATTAAAATTCCATACCACTCCCACTCGGGGATACCTAGAGGCAGAAACAAACCATCGGGAACACTGTGCTCAGCGCTCACTAGCTGTAACACATAGCACATCATCACAAACTCCTCCCCTATCCAATTAATTATAGTCCACAGAAACTGAATCCTCAATCCATTGTACATTATGGAAACACTAGGTTGTACAACTAAATGTGGTTTGTGAAACTCATGTAGAAATGTCACACCTCGACTTTTGGATGCGCGACATGTGCACGGGTTATGGAACTGCGTGGATGGGATGCAACTTTCCATGTATGCGGTTAGTACCAGGTGGCATGGTCTGAGTATGGTTCACTCAACTGTGCGCTCAGTGGAAAGCGGGTCGTGCCATTGACCATTTTTTTAATGAATGAATTTGTTTTTTATTCATATTATTATAATTATTATTCTTTATTTCTTATTATTTATATTACTTAAATTGTTATTTATTTTACTACTATTTTTATTATCATTTATATTATTATTATTATTGTTGTATTATTATTAAAATGAAAAAAATAAAACCCTAATTTACCCTAGCAGTGTGGCTGCCCCCTTCCCCTTTGCCATTTTTTTCTTTCCTTTTTCCTGTGGAACCCTCCCCTTTTTCCTCTACCCCAGTGATCCCTCAGCCTCGCCCAACTGCCACCCCCGGTGCTCCCTCCACCTCACCAAGAAGCCGCCCCTTGGGATCCCTCTGTCTCGCCCAGCCGCCGCCCCCAACGCTCCCCTTGCCTCTCCCAACAGCCACCCCCACCACTCCCTGTGCCGCCTCTGGCGCTCGCTACTCCTCACTCCTGCACTCGCGCATCCCGAAAACCCTGGATTAAAATATAATTTCTTCGTTGGACCCACGCAATGCCCATCACCCACGTCGCCGGACAACAACTCCGGCGAGCCCCCGCTCCGGCCAGCGGCCTCTGCCCTCCCATTCCTGCATCTCGGCCCCTCCGGTGACCTCCAGGATAGCTCCAGAAAGCTCCACCTCCGGCCAGCAGCCCTCCATCCACTGTTCTAGCATCCCGGCCCCCTCTGATGACCTCCGTCTGAGCTCCGGCAAGCCCCGCCTCTGACCAGCAGCCCTCCATTCCCCGATCCAGCATCCCAGGCACTCCCAGCCTTTTTTCTAGTGCTCCGGCTTCCTCCGGCACACCTGCACAGCGTTTCCCAACCACATCACCATCATCCGGTCGTGTTTCGGCCTTTCGGGGTCTGGCCAACCACCGTCGCCTTGCGCCGGACAGCGGCGAACCTAATGGTTGGCGCACGACCCCCGACAGTCTCCGTTCCTGAGTGCAATGCCCCTTATGACTGGCGTGTGACCCCATGTGTCGAGCGCATCTCTTCTCCAAGGTAATTTTTGCGACATGAATCTGTTTGAGTTTATTTTTTATCAGTGTTTTGGTTGTTTTGGTTGTTTTGGTGTCTGTTGCAGTGCGTTGGCAGAATAATTCTGCAACACAGCGGTCTTCACCTTACACGTGCATACGAGCCTGTGCAAGGTGTATTGCGTCATCATGTTCGGTTGGAATGTCGAGGTAGGTCTCCCACCACACTTGCCCTTAAATTTATAATTTATTTATTCCTTGCCTTTTTATTTATTTTCAGTAAATTTAACGTAGTGTTAAATAGTAATTTTTAGTGTGGTAACCCGCTGAAAATGGAAGATGTTTATTTCTTGCATGGCACTGGAAGTATTGTCCATGGATTTTTATTCTATGTTTTTCTTGTGATATTGCTGAATGGGTACTTTATGAAATGTTCAAGTCATGTTGAAGTGTGTTTTGAAATGGTTTTGGTGTGTGTAAAATGGCGGGTGTAATGTTTATGGAAAATGGTGTTCTCTTAAAACCTAGAACAGAGGAAATGTCTGGTTGGCCTTTAAACATGATTTTTAAAACATTAAGTTTGGTTCTTGTTTGATAAAAAATGGTTTCCATTGGCACATGAAAAAATGATTGGATTTCATTTGAGAAAAAACATGCCTTCGAAAAGAAATTAAAGGCCCATTTGGTTCTTCATGAAAGTGGGTGCGTTTGGGTATTGAAAAATGGTTTTACCTATGACACCAATGTGTTTCAGTTTTAAAATGAATATTTGAGTTTCTTAAATGAGGTTCTATGTGTGTTTCTGGTTTTCAATGGGATGGCGTGTGTTGCATCTTTTGGAAATTTTTTGATATTAAATGGTAGTTGAGGCCCAGTTGGCACTTTAAATAAAAATAATTTCATCAGAAAACCCTCCTTGGAATGGGTCCTCACCTTGTTGGTTGATGAAAGATGGGGGTTACCTTGGCTTGGGGATTCTCTTGTGTGATAATGGTTTAAAGGTGAGGGTCTTGTTCCATGGGGTACTCGGGGGTGTTTTGTTGTGTGCGTGTTGATGGTGTAAGATGATGATGCATTTATTGAATTTCATAACGAGTATTTGTTGACTCACACCTTTTGTAGTACTTGGAATGGAAACCTGGAATAGTAAGTTAATCTTCTAAGAACGATTTCTTCACTAGTTTAGATTACACACTCGTTAGTAGCCCCATAGCATGGGAATACTGAGTTATTTCTTCTATGGTGATTTCCCCTCGGTTAGGATAAGTAGATCAATACCGGGCGTTACGGTGTTATGACGTCATCGACAGTAGGCATGCCTTACGAATGAGTCACATGTAGGGTATGTTCTGAATTGTTCACGAGCACCTAGGTTTGACCCATGTCTTTTGGCTTTCTGTTGTTAGTAGTGATCAGTGTAGTGTTTGTTTTTTTATTCCTCCATTACCCCTTACTGTGTGGTTTCTACTATTCCTTTTGGTACATAGTTCTTTTTGTGAAAATGGTTTCAAATGAAAATGATTTATTCTCACTGTGTAAAATCTAAAATGTAACATTACTATCCATTTGAATATTCTATTATCACTAATGAAAGGAATCTAACATTTGAAAATTAATAAGGGAAATGATTCGTGTTTTGTTTTCAAGTGAAATTTTTATGAGAGCATATTTTTATACATTGTAGTTCAAAACTGGATGTTTGAATTCTTTATTTATTTGTAGTGCTTTGGGATTTTTTGTTGGGCTCACTTACTGAGTACTTTTTTGCAATCATGCCTATCTATTACCATTTCAGTTTCAGGTTCATTTGCTCAAGTTTTCTTGGTATGTATCGCTTAGTGTTGGAGCAAGGTTGGTCCTTTTTTTTGGGTGGTGACACACGAGGTCACGTGCAGGTACGTTGGTCACGTGGATTTTATTCTATTTTTGATGTTAGTGTTTGTCTTTTTTGTTTTGTTTATATTATGTTTTGATCTTGGTATTTTTTTTGGATAAAATCATTCCAAACAATTAAATATTGATTCCCGTCAGTAGTTGTCAGCCCGTGGGGATCAGGAACGCCCATCGGGCCATGTCGCGGGCTGGCTCGGGTGACCGTTTCAGTGTCGACCTAGGCTGGATCATGACAAAATGGTATCAGAGTGCAGTTGTTATTATTTGGGGTGTCTGGTAGATGGAGATTATGATTTTCAGGACTCGAGAGGTAGGTACAAGAAGGACTTCATGAATCCTCACCTGTTCCGAACCTCAAGTCTCCATGGATAGTCCTAGAATTGAGTCTTTGTTTTCTTCTGGTTTTTTTTGGATTGGGGGATGACAATAGAGTTAAACCGATGTTACATAATGATCTCACATGGAGTAGTTACCCATGTGGAGTCCGGGTACACGGTTTGAATTCCTCCTAGTTGTTGACGCTTACTTGTGGCATGGCCCACTACCATGTCCCCTGGTTTTGTGTGGCCGCTAGTCCCTAACTCCGGTGGTTTAATGAATGTTGAGTGTCATTTTAATTCTGGTTGGTGTAAGGGTGTTTTTCAAAAATGAAAAAAGGGGGTTTTGAAAATGGAACTGATTTCTTTTAAATGACTTTAAATTTATGAAATGGGTTTTAAAATTGAAAGCATTTGGTTTGGAAAATAGGTGTTTGCATGGAAATTGGTCGAGAATGGTTTGGGGTGAAACCTCAGGTACTCATTATGATTGTTTTCACATGTGATCAGATGCGTGGAAAGTGCGTGTTGGTGTATATGAATGAAATTGGATGAAAACAGGTGCAACCGGTTCATGGGATTACCTGGGCGTGTTTGAAATTAAAGGCTTGATGTTGTATTATAAATTTGATTTTAAAGAGGAAAAATGGTTTTAAAATGTGAATTTTATTTGAAAAAAAGATTTGGTATTTGGAAATTGGTCTTTAAAGAATGCGGTTTTGAAATATAAAAAGGGTGGGTTTTAATCTAAAATGGAATGAGAATTTTGGACAGGGAATTTTGGGTTGTGTTTGTGGTTGTTTGGTTTTTTGATCTGGTTGTCTTTGGATGAGGGTGCATTATTGATGTTGCTTCGATTAATATCAGTTTTGGCTTTGTGTTATATATGTCATTTAGAAATGCCGCCTAGAAAGGTCCCTAGAGTTTTGATGAGTCTTTCCCAGTTTTTGGTCTTTCTCGGACGTTGTATGTCCTTCATGGTGATTGGAGTCTGTTAGAGATAGTGCAGTGTCTTGAATAGGTCGAGCACATCTTTAGGGTATTGGGAAATCCCAAAGCTAATTGAGTGCACTCCGTTTCCTGTCAGTTCGAAGGTCTAGCTCTGGACATGTAGGAGTTGTTCGCCCCTTCATCATTACAAGTTGGGATAACGTGGGATTTCATTAAATTTGTCTTCGTCTGATAGTTTATACTTGAATATGGGAAGATGAAGAAAGTGGAAGGGCTCATGCGTATTCAACAGGGCCAACAGACAGTGAAAGCGTGTGTTGATAATTTCAAGGAACTTGTGTCTTTCTCTGGAGGTAGCGTCGTAGGATTTTATGAGGACTCTTCCCTTCATCAGGGGTCTTTGTCCAGATATCAAATAGTGGTTCCTCCCTTTTTGGGGCCATCATTTTGAGAATATGGTATATGATGTTTTCTTAGCTGAGTTGGTCTCCGGAGTGCAGACGGCTGGCAATCCACTGTATCATGTTGCTCGTGAAGGTCCCCCATTTGGAAAGCAGAATGTGTTATATGAATCTATTTCTAAAGAGTCCTCTGTAGTGAATATGGTTTCCAGTTCGTCAAATTTTCCAATGGTGTACCGTCAGTGTAGATTTTTAGGGAATGAAAAACCATCATGTCACACCCCACCAAGGATGTGCCATCATTTTCGGGGTCCAGGTCATCTAGTGAAGTTTTTTAGGAAGCGTCGTCTGAGGAAGACACTGTGAATAGAAGATTCCAGTGCCTGACTGTGAGGCAGGAGATGCTTCAACCATCAGAGCCCCAGCCATAGGCATTGGGGTGAAGCTCGCGTGCAGTCAGGAATTGTCGGGGGTGTGATGCCTCAGTTCGGGTTTCATGTTCCATGTTGGTAACAAAACATTTAAAGTCGTTCTTTTCTTGTCCTTCCACTATTAAAGTTTTGGCATGGTTGTAGGTTTATTGTGCTGTCATGCGGTTGGGATAAACATGTTCGTTTATAATCCAAACAGTCTCATTTGTCTTATTATGTTGTTCTGGATCGTGCGTTTTTCTTAAAATTATGTTTGGACCTTGCGTGGGTTAATCTTGGTTTAGAGGTGTTAGTTTGGAGATGTAAGTGCCTGAGAAGGAGTTAAGGCTTGTAGTTATACTTGGTGTCACTATAGGAATCATGTCCTTCTTGGAGATTTTTCTCTAGTGTTCGGGGTTACTGGTATAAGTTGAGAGTTCCATGTTTCAGCGGAGGTTTTGTTTCGCTCATGCTATAGAGGATAGTTTGGACTGGTTGGGAGTTCCCATATCCCCCCTTGCAATATTGTTTGTTTAGGTGTTAAATTTATACACTAGTTGAATTCATGTGGTGGGGAGACAGTCTTGTGTTCTCTCGTTTTCTTATATTATGGCTTCTTCTAGTTTCAACCGGGCATGGTCTCTTGTTTTATCTAGTGTTCGGCACAGTGACTATCTGGGGGCAGAATGTGTTTGCGGTGGGGAGAATTTTCACACCCCAACTTGTGAACGCGGGACATGCGGGCGGGTTATGGAACTGCGTGATAGGTATGCAACTATCCCAATACGCGGTGAGTGCCGGGTGGCAAGGTCGGAGAACGATTCGCTCAACCGTAAGCTCAGTGGAACACAAGCTGTGAAATTGACCATTTTTTTTAAATGAATGAATTTTGTTTTTAATTATTATTCATATTATTATTATTATTCTTTATTTCTTATTATTTATATTATTTATATTGTTATTTATATTACTACTATTTTTATTATCATTTATATAATTATTATTATTGTTGTATTATTATTAAAATGGAAAAAAACCCAAATCTACCATAGTAGCACGGCTTCCCCCCTTCCCCATTCCTATTTTTTTCATTCCTTCTTCCTGCAGCACCCTCCCCTTTCTCCTTTTCCCCTGGTGCTCCCTCCGCCTCGCACAGCCACCACCCCCAGTGCTCCCGCCGCCTTGCCCAGCAGCCGCCCCCGGCTCTCTCGCCGCCTCGCCCAGCCGCCGCCCCTGGCGGTCCCCCCGCCTCGCCCAGTCGCCGCCCCCTCAGCTCCCCATGCCGCCTCCGGCACTCACTGCTCCTCGCTCCCACACTCTCACGACCCAACCACCCCTTCTCCACCTTGCCCTACTCCGTGTGAACCCCGCAGCGCCCAGCACCCACTTCACCGACCTGCACCTCCGGTGAGCCCCTGGTCCGGCCAGTGGCCTCCACCCACCCATTCTGGCATCCCGGCCCCCTCCAGCGACCTTCGGCCAAGCTCCTCTAAGCCCCGCCTCCGTCCATCAGCCCTTCGGTTGTTGTTCTGGATTTTTGGGCCCCAACAGCGCCCTCCGGCCAAGCTCCAGCGAGCCCCGCCTCCCGCCAGAAGCCCTCCGACCGCCATTCTAGAATCCTGGGAACTTCCTGCCTTTTTCCCGACACTCCAACTTCCTCCAGCACGCATGTGCTTTGTTTCCCGACCGCCACACCTTTGGACGGTCACGTTCTGGCCTTCTGCAGTCTGGAAAACCACCTCCACCTTGCGCTGGATATCATCGGACCTGACAGTTGTCGCACGACCTCTGACAGTCTTCGTGCCTAAGCGAGCCGCCCCTTATGATTGGCATGCAACCCCGTGGGTCGAGCGTGTCTCTACACCGATGTAATTTTTGCGACATGAATATGTTTTAGTTTATTTTATATCAGGTTTTAGGTTGTTTGGGTTGTTTTGGTGTTTTTTCCAGCATGATGGCTGAATAATTCCACAATGCAACGGTCTTCGTCTTGCGCGTGCGTACGCGCCTGCGCGAGGTGTATTGCATCGTCGAGTTTGGTTGGCGAGTCGAGGTAGGTCACCCACTACACTTGCATATAAATTTATAATTTATTTATTCCTTGCCTTTTTATTGATTTTTAGTAAATTTAAAGTAGTATTAAATTGTTATTTTTAGTGTGGTAACCTGCTGAAAATGGAAGCTGTTTATTTTTTTCATTGCGCTAGAAATATTCTTCGTGGATTATTATTCTGTGTTTTTCTTGTGATATTACTGAATGGGTTCTTTATGAAATGTGCAAGTCATGTTGATGGGTGTTTTGAAATGGTTTTGGTGTGTGTAAAGTTGCTGGTGTAATGTTTATGGAAAATGGTGTTCTCTTACAACATTGAATAGAGGAAATGTCTGTTTGGCCATTAAACATGATTTTTGAAAACTTTATGTGTGGTTATTGTTTGATGTAAAATGTTTTCCTTTGGCATGTTAAAAACAATTTGGATTTTATTTGAGAAATTATGTTCCTTCGAAATGTTATAAAAGGACCATTTGGCTCTTGATGAAAGTGAGTGTGTTTGGGATTTAGAAAATGGTTTTACTTGTGACACCAATGTGTTTTAGTTTTAAAATGCTAATTTCATTTTCATAAATGAGGTTCTAAGTGTGTATCTGGTTTTCTATGGGATGTCATGTGTTGCATCTTATGGAAATTTTTTGATATTAAATGGTTGTTGAGGCCCGATTGACACATTAAATAAAAATAATTTCATTAGAAAACCCTCCTTGGAATGGGTCCTCTCCTTGTTGGTAGATCAAAGATGGGGGTTACCTTGGTTTGAGGATTCCCTTGTGTGATAATGGTTTAAAGGCGAGGGTCTTGTTCCTTGGGGTACTCTGGGGTGTTTTGTTGTGTGTGTGTTGACGGTGTAAGATGACGATGCATTTTTTGAATTTCATGCCTAGTATTTGTTGACTCACCCCCTTTTTAGTACATGGCATGGGAACCTAGAATAGTATGTGAATCTTATAAGAATGATTGATGTACTAGTTTATATTATGCACTGGCTAGTGTCCCCATAGTAGAGAAATACTATGTTGTTGTTTCTATGGGGATTGGGCCCCTCGGTTAGGCCAGGTAGGGCTATACCAGGCGTTAGGGAATTATGACGTCATCGAGAGTAGGAATGCCTTCAGGATGAGTCACATGTATGGTATGTTCTGCATTGTTCACAAGCTCCTAGGTTTTACCCATGTATTTTGGATTTCTGTTGTTAGTAGTGATCAGCATAGTGTTTGTTTTTTATACCTACATTGCCCCTTACTGTGTGGTTTCTACTATTCATTTTTGTACTTTGTTCTTTTTGTGAAAATGGTTTCAAATGAAAATGTTTTATTCTTTTTGAGTAAAATCTGAAATGTAACATTACTCTCCATATGAAAATGATATTGGCACTAATGAGAGGAATCTAACTTTTGAAAATGAATAAGGGAAATCATTCATGTTTTGTTTTCAAGTGAAATGTCTATAAGAGCATATTTTTATACATTGTAGTTCAAACATGGATTTTTGAATTCATTATTTATTGGTTGTGATTTTGGATTTGTTGTTGGGATCACCTACTGACTACTTTTTTGTACTCACGCCTATCTAATACCAGTTCAGTTTCAGGTTCCTTTGTTCAGGTTTTCTTGGTTTGTGTTGCTCAATGTTGGAACGAGGTTGGTCCTTTGTTTGGGTGGTGAACTACGAGGTCACGTGGAGGTACGTTGGTTGCATAGATTTTATTTTATTTTATTTTTGTTATTGTTTTTCTATTTTGTATATTTTGGATTATATTTTGATCCTGGTTTTGGTTTGGGTTAAAAAAGATTAAATATTGATGCCATGCACTAGTTTTCATCCCGTGGGGATCGAGAACGACCCTCGGGCCATGTCGCGGGCTGGCTCGGGTGACCGGTTCAGGGTCGACCCGGGTTGGTTCGTGACAAGAACTCCCTGGTGGATCACCACTGAAACAAACAACCTTCCACAAATAAATATCTAATTCTAATATTCCTTACATCGGATCACAGGGGGCCATAAAATCACATGTCCTACCCGGTCTTCCCTTTCCTATGTCATGAACCAAGGTCACATAACACCGTTTCCCTACCAACCAATGCATTCCTCACTATTCATAATGTAAAACTCTGTAATATCTCTCAACAATCACCTCTGATACACCCTCCCTCGAAGGATTCCTCTTCGGAGCAGACGATGAAAGAAGAGAGATAATGACCCCCAAGTGTCAACTCTACTAGTCTATGGGGTGGCGACTAGAACTAGGGGTATACAATCTCATGAAATGGGGGGAATATCCTTTTTATAATAAAACAAGATCAATATATAAGATATATAAACCTTAAAGAAACTCCAACACACACAAACACATATATAATAATACAAAATTAATCCCACATGCATGGTTTCAAATAAAAAATCTATAAATAAAATAAAAATCCAATGTATGTACCAACAGAACAAAGATAAGAATCAACACCTCAGTTGTCCCATATTTTGAGCTATTAATGACCAGTATGGTTCTTGTAGTCCTCTTGGAAACTTGAAAGATGTTATTTGTAGGGTGGGTATAGAAGTATACTCCATAAAAAACTACCAAGTATCTCATGAACAAGTGGAGAATCATACTAATTCCCTTGTGAGAAAATAACAGAAACCATGAACACCTAACAAGGTATACTACCCATACCAAGCTCACCATGGCACACTCACTGTGTAACGAAAGTCAAGTAAAGTAATATAGTAAAATCATTGATGATATTTTACCCCACACCACTTTACCACTGATTAGTCTATGACACACCTTAGAATAATATGGCATGGTTCTCCCACCTCTTCTGAATGTTCCACATCACAACCCGCCCACACAAACTGGGGCCTCATAGATTGTCCCACAATGAAGGAAACCAATATCATCACATATTGCCTACAATAACCTTGGACTCACAACCACATCACATTCATAGAAGCATGGTCTACATAACACATCACATCCTAAAAAACTTGGGAAAGAACAATAAATCTCATCCCAAAGACACCTAGGAAACAACAAATCATCTCATCCCAAATACACATGGGAAAACACAACTCACCCGCACACATTTGGGCCTAAAAACCTAGTACCATCATGAAGAATCGTGGTCTATCACCACTTGGAAGAGGGAGTGGGGAAGGGTGGGTGTCAAGCCCCCCACCCTCCCACATGCATGATTGGGAAATACACCCTCCCCAATGAAAAAGTGTGTCTTAGGAACATAGTTCTCAACTAGGGTGAAGTTCATATAGAAAAAACAAGAAAAATAAATTCATGTATATATTTATATCAAACAATCAAGCCCAACCTATGGGCTTTCAATAAAACAATCAACCACCCTATAATACATACAACTCTACAACTACGTATCATTGTATTTATTAGGCCCAACATAATTCCCTCCAAAAGCGGATAAATTAAATCCATACACCACAAGACACAACTTAAAGTTACCCTCATCCACCTCATTTAACTGATTATCATTCTCTATTAAGAAAACCATTTGTTCATTCCATCCATACTCGGGAAACTACTAAAAAAACACACAAAAATCTATACAACATATTCCGTACAGAAGAAAAAAACCACATTATAGAAACTTACTTAATATATCCACTCCTTTTAACACCCATACCAACCACTTCCATCATCATTATTAAAATTCATTCCTCCCATTCCTTCCTCTCAAAAAGAATCCCCCAAACTCACTATCAAACTCTGTATTCCATATTGTCACAACCAACCTAAAATCCTTAATGAATAACAACACCACAACCAACACATATAGATACATAAACATTGCAAAATATTAACCTACAACCCCACTACTCAAACACTGCCCACCCATTACAAAATAAAACAATATCTCTACCGGATATTCCATTACACCACCTGTACCACCCCACCTTATAGGAATTCTATCAACCTCAGGAACAAAAAATCATATAAGGAACTAGATATAAAAAAACCACAGACAAAAAACAACATAGATCAAGGTAGAGTGTATTCAAATTTAACAAACACTCATTATTTAATTCCACTTTGATAATTTAGGGGTCATCAAAAAATATGTTCGATAATGGGGAATCCATTATTTTAACTGAAGATATGTAGTTAATCAATTGAATATATAAACATATTCAACACATTATTATCAAAAAAACATCACAAGTAATCCTGAGTGCACAAACCAAAACCACCAATAGCCATGATTTTTAGATGGTATATATCCCAAATAGATCACAATCTTAATAAATAGTAAAACAAAAGCATGTGTCACTTTTCTTGAGCCCCTGGTTATTTATTTAAAGTTGATTCAGTTATCTTTATTAAATATAGATTAAAATTTCTTCACAAGGGAAACATTCATACTCCCACCCCACATAATAAAAAAATAAGAGGAATGAAGGGATCCCTATGTTAAGAAATAGATGACCAACAACTCCTCATAGCACTGAAAAGGGGATGTGCAAGGCTCTAGGGAAATGTGATCCAAGGGTCCAACATAAACACACATATCATCAGGGAAGAATGGTTTTGGGATGTTTGGTATCAAGATAAAAGATAAATAAAGATAAAATGGAAGGTATCCTACATTGAATACTAGATCCGAGAATAGAGGTATATGAAACCATTTTGAACTCCCCATTACAAGTGGATATTGACAATGCAATATGACGAATATAAAGCCTCCAGAACATTAGGAAAATGAATATATATTTTACATTTTTTAACGGGAATAAAAAAATATTAAATATGGGTTTAAACTCATTTTATATCAGATAAAATGTTAAAGGGGTGAATCTATAAAAAATAGAAAAAATTGGGAAATATGACAAACTGTTGTAAGTGACTCATCGTTGGGTGAGTCCTTGGTGGGGAGGAACCATTGGAAGAATCACCAATAGATGAGTCTACGATGCAAGATACTGATGATGAGTCACTATTCAGTGAGCCACTAATCAATGAGTAATCATTCGATGAGATACCTTCGTGACTCAATGTCGCGACCCACCATTAATGAGTCACCGTTTTAGGTCACCGACGTGACTCACCATTAGTGAGTCACGGATGTGAGTCATCAATGTGATTCACCATAAGGGAGACACCGATGTTAGTCTCCATCATTGATTCCCTAATGTGACACATTGTTGGGATGACCACCGTCACCACCTACCATCAGCGACTCACCGTTGTGAGTCACCAGTGTGAGTCACCATTTTTAATCACCGGTCCTGACTCACTCTTGAGACATACCAATAGAATACCCACCATTTGGAAAGATATTAATAGTGAATCACCATCACAAATCACCATTGGAAAACTAGATTGTTGTAAAACTTTTAATGTGAGTCATAGTTTCTTCCCAGAACACCTCAAACACCAGTTTTTTTGGAAAACTAATGCACTAGGGAGGTTAGGGCCAATAAAATAAATTAATTATTCTTGAAAAAGTAATATTTTTAGACATAACCTATTTAAAACAATTCTTTAGTAATTATAGAGATGTATAATTAAGAAATATTGATCTTATAATCTCAGTAAGGGTAAAAATACAATATATAAATCAATAATCACGAGTAATCCTAAGACAATAATAATCATAATATACTAAGGTGAAAACCAATCAACCAATGATCATTAATGACAAGTCATGTTAAAAGGTCATTGTTATACCAAAAAAATTAATTTATAAGAGTGTGAAATCATCAATAATAAATCATGAGTTATGTGATCATATCAAAAAAATAAAACATAAGCTTCTCACATATAAATAAGCTTAGAAAATCATTTAATGTTATAGGTATCTCAACCAATTTATCATAGTAGAAATTTTAACATATTGTTTTGGGTACAATCTCAATCACATATTTTCCTTAGTTAAGGCTCACTACCAAGACTAAGATAGCAGGAAGAGGCCCTTAAAGAATTGAGTGAACACCCTATTTCAATTCATATTGTCTCATTAGACTTTATTCCGTACATAATAAATTGGAATGATATATGATTATAATACCACACATCACATAATGAAAACAATTCTTTATTTTGAAACAAGATCATAAAATAATCATTCTAGAATAACCCATAGAAAAGAAATTGGTTTCATAAAGACTTTATCATAACATAATCATCCCATAGAAATGCATCAAATTTCAGAGAATAATAAATAATAAAATTTTTAATATTCTATACTAAGAAATAATGTCAATGGAATAATATTTTCATACCCTATAAAAGGCATAAAAGTACGTAATTGATATTAAAATTGATGAAAATATTTGTTTATAAAATAAATTTAATTAAACTGTGGAATTCTAGAGAATTTTTTTTAAAAAAAATTTAAAAGTGAAAATACAATGATTAATGAAAAATGTATTTTTCTTAGAAAAATTTTAGAATAATTTATAGGAAGCTTCATGATATAGAAATTACCTGATGAATGGTAAATTCAATCATGTCGTATACATAAAAAGAGAAGAAACATTTTATATTTTTTAAAAGGAAAATGTGTGTTATACAGAATATATTTGAAAATATTAATTTTATTCATTTGAAGCAAATTAAAAGGATAAAAACAACCTTTTTCATAAAAAAATTTATATATGAAAACATTCAAAAAATATTTTGAAAAACCTCAAGAAGGTAGTGATAATTTCCCAACACAAAATGAAGAAATATGTTCATATTTTCTTGAAAATAATTTATCTAGGATTTTGAAAATATAAGAGAAGAAAATATATATAAAATATTAAATAAAATTAAAAAAATAATAGAATACAGTATATTGTGTTTAAAATATATGTATTATATAATTAACCCCAAATTAAATTTAACATAGACAATCACAAAAATAAATGAGATTGTAAAATAAACACTCCCAGCATTGGAAATATATGCTTTTATAATGCATTAGAAAATGAAAAATTAATGGTTTTCTAAATTTCTGTAATATTTATTAAATAATTATAAAATAAATTCATGGTAATTATACATGACACAAAAAAGAAAGAAGTTGAGAATATGTGATATGAATCACATAAATAAATGTCTGGTGAGAAACCCTTACCTTAAGTAACATCATGATTTGTAAACCTTCAAATAAATATAATAGAGAATATATATTTATTTTATATATATTGATCAACCATTTTTAAAAATATATTACAACATATCATTCACTTATAATTTCCAATTTCACATTTTTTATAATTATTCATTAAAATTAATAGTCTGGTGAAATGTATTATTTCTTTCATGGATTGTTTAGCTCAACTATTCTATTCTTTTTACCTCGGAAATTTTTTCATCATCTCCATAATATTAAAAAAATTAATTAAAATAATATTTATTCTTTATATACACTATTATTAATGTTCATATACGGTTCTAATAAAAATTTAATCACATCAATTCATGGATGCGGTAATTCATACGTACAAACAAGCGATGCTTCCAATTTTTAATGGATGGAACAGAATAAATGTACATAATAATTAAGAGTTATAAAATAATAATAATATAATAATAATATTATTATATATTCATGAAATATATCCATATTTCCATACATGTAAAGAAAAAATGGATAATGAATCACATCACTTTGTAAAGATGTAATTCTACACCTACAATTAGTGGCATTATAATTTCCGAACATTTTAATGAGTATTGATGTGGATAATAAATTAGATTTATTGAATAATAAATATTTTAATAAAATAATTTATATCCATTTAATTTATATATATATAACAATCAAATAGAGATGGTCATGAAAAATAAAACATTTCACTTCTTGGAGATGGAAGCACATGAATATGAATGAGTGATGTTTTTCATTTATCATTGGCTATAAAGTAGATAGAAATATATATATATATATATATATATATATATAATTAAAATAAAAACTATTATGTATAGTAAAGATAATTATTTGAATATTTTATGATTGTTATATTATATTTGGAGGCATATTAAAGAGAATGAACCGTGTAAAATTTCGGTAAGGTCTTATACCTCTACATCTGCTATCCTCATTTGAGAAGAACCTTAAGGGTTCTTGAATGGTTCTTTTATGAAAACCAAAATGTCATCATCATGAATAATGATTATGGGAGATTAAGTGGCTGATATATGTCATGTAAAATGGATAATATGGTGGGTTTAAATAGTAATAAGAGGGTCTTTTTTATCTATCAGGTGGGGGAAACATGTAAATACCATGAATAATAAAATATAATAAAGTCACACTCATGGGAAACTACATCAAAATGATAACATACTTTATTATTAGAAGTATATGTTTGAAATACAATTCTTAATTAAAATTTAATAAAATCATTATATTTTAATCCTTATCTCTTATGTTAACCCCTACTTTAACTATTTGAACTCTTTTTCCCTACAACAATGGTAACAGGGTTTTTACCAAGGTTACTATTCATTAGAAGAAAAAATAGAAATTAATTTATTAAATATTATTAATTTTTTAGATTCAATATTTTGAGTACCTTTTACCCGATTAAATTAAAAAAAATATGAATTAATTCAAATGTAATGCGCAAAACATGTCAATTTTTTTAGGAAAATTTTATTTTTAAATCCTAATGTGAATTACATTACATGAAATGCCAGGAAAACCCAATTAGATGAATTTTAATTTATTCCTTATATTAAATGATCTAAAATTTAAATTTATAAAATTCCGATATTATTTAATTTTAAATTTATCATGATAAGAATAATGTTTAACAAAAATAGGTTTTTTATAAAATAAATCTTCTTACCTACAAAAGATTTTGATTTCACTTCTAACCAATTGATAGTAAATATATGAGTGATATTTAATTTTTCGTAAAATAAATACAAATACAGGTCATCATAATATTATTTCATTAGATATTGTGTTGTATAATATATCGATAAAATAATACAATGAACAATTGATTTTAAAAAATCATATTTTTTTACATTTTAAAATACGTACTTATTTAAAAGTAATTATAAATGACTATAAAATAATTCATACATTTATACATATTTATCAAATTTTACTTATTCTTATCCACACTTATAATCCAAAATTTAGGTGATAACAGTCACATAAAATCATCAATAGTTAATGTAGTAAATTTAGGCTTGAAGATGTGTATAAAGAAAACTATCGAACATTTTTCTAAATTGTAAATATATTCTAAAATATGGGGGTGTAAAAATCAATACCAATTTTAATAATTTGAAAATAAAAATTGTATTTCATTGATACAAACAAATGATGATACTTTTTTCAACTCACATTCTCAGGATCTCAAATAGTATCCTCAAATTTTTAGTTCCCCTATAAAAAGTTCACTAGGTGAGCTGTGTTATACCACAAAGCATTACCTCATATATCTATATCATCCACCACTTATTCCTCATGTTGAAGATACTTTTGTAATGGTATAAACTCTATGTTCTGTATTGATGAACAACTAGTTATGTACTTCCTCAAAAGTGACCCATTAAATACATCCTGAAATTGAGTTAAATTCGATGGAATCAACAATTCATAAGTATCTATCCCAAAATTAAAAATAATTTCATTTTGGTTAATATATCTTGGCCTTATCATTACATTATTTTAGGATCGTAGTAATTTATTCCAAAAAATATATTTTTAGGAGTAATATTTCACTAGATTCAAACTTTAGATCTCATTGAGGGTTGTTAGAATAACATTTCATGGAGTATGAGCTAACCATATGTGATAATGAATCGATCCAAACATCATTTACATTTATTTAGATATATCATTTCCCCAAAACATTCTTCCTCTAACCTCACTATTGAACACTACATATTTTTACTTCCTATCATAGAGGTACTCATAATGCGCCATCTAAAAAACTAAGTGGTAGAATTTTTTATGAAAATTTGTTTACTGAAATGTATTAATCCAAAATACTATTAAAATCCATAAAAAGTCTCTAAAATTTTATTCTAGGGTTAGAATGATCTTCTCTATCTGACCATATATTTGAGGATGATACATAGTGTTAAAGATCAATCTTGTATTCTATTCTTAATGAATAATTCACTAAAACATCAAGGAAAACCATATATCCTAATCATATATTATAGATTATGGTAACTGATATTGAATTAAAACTTATTAAATGTATATCCTAGTGTGTTTATCATGAGATAAATCATATCTAATCACAATAAAATATATTTAATTTATAACGAGATGAACTATAACCCAAATAATATTATGGAAATTAGATATTTTAGGGAATTTGGTGATGAAATCCATGGTTTTTTTTCAATTTATAATATGGTATGTGTAATGGTTGTAACATTCCATTAAAATTGTATTTGTCAAACATAATTTTCTAACACACCAACAATTCTGATGCAAACTCTACAATATACATTTTCATATTGTTTAACAAGAAATAATTTTTTTGATCTCTATATTTTTTTTACTTCTATGTTGGAGAGTGTATGGTGACCTATGAGCTTCAAAAAATATCTATTTATTAAATATATTATTAATAGACACATACTGAGTCCCTAAACAATATCAATATATAGAAACCATATTTAATCTCAGGATTCTTTATAATATTATTCTATAATTATACACCTTTTTTGGACATATTTAATCCATATATGGATTTATAATTGATCATTCTAGTGATAAAGGTATCATATCTCCCATTTACAATTGATTTTGATATATATATTTATCAAATCCATAAGTATTGGTTTTATTTTGTAACAACCCGAGATTTTATAAGATACATTATTTTTAATTTCATTCATATATTCTATTGAACAATACACCAAGATTATATTGCGCAATACACAACACCGTATTAGCTTGCAGTATATGCAACACTATTTTTGGCTCATGTTACACACAATTTCATGTTCGTTTGATAGAAGTTATTCTACGCAACATTGAGTGTATACATATATATATATTCAATGTATAAATAAAATATGGTTGGATTATGTTATACTCAACAACAAAAGAGTCATGCACTACACGCAACCCTGACATGGCTTGCATTACACGCAATCGCGACCTTCCTTGATAGTGTGTGTTGTACGCAATACCGGGTTTTACTAAACAATATATTATTATTATATTGTTATTAACTAGACGTTATGAATTTTATTAACTAAATTTTTAATTTTATAACATTATTATTCATCTTACACATTTTCTATAACATGGTATAAGAACAAAATAAATTTTTCGGGTAAAATAAGTATTTTTCCAAAAAATACAGTTTTGCCGCCTTTTCATGGCGCACCCACATTAAATCTAGTTTTTGAAATTTTTATAAGTTCCACTTTACAAAATAAAATTATTCTTTGGAATCAAGAAATAAAAATTTACTTTGGATAAATTTTTCTTATTATTCTGGTAACTTTCATATTTTGATGAATAGTAAAAACACGCTATATTTTAATGAAAAACAACTTTTTTCATCGTAATAATTTATATGGTTAAATTATAATATTAAATGGTTTTAAAGTATAAATAGAATATATTTTTACCATTTAATATAATTTATGTCATTATCATTGATTTTACATTGAATTCGTAGGTTAAATTAATTCAATCTTTTGCAATGTTTTAAACAAAACCCGGTTTTCATTCGACAACGGGATTAATATTAATTTAATTTCTGCAACTTATGTGTATTGAATTTAAAAACAAGGATTCCATATTTGTAATCAGTGGGTCCAAATTATGTTAATAGACTACTTTTTATTTTTGGGAATTATGAATAGTAACTACGGTAAATTTTATTTACCATATTTAAAGGTAAATCGGGTAATTAAGGGTAAATATAATATTATAAAATTACCCTAACCCATGCCAAAATTCTATTGGGTGGATAAAATTAAACCCATATCAACTAAGGGTCGGATTAGATTCATTTTATGGACTTTTGACCATGAAAATAATTTAATTATTATTAAAACCAAAGAAAGTGACAACATGTCACTCTCTTAAATCTTATAAGTATAATAATTTTAATTTAGTGATAAACATCATAAAACTTCGAACATGAATAGTCTCCAGAAATCTAATAAATGTATCTATATCATGATAATTTATTTATAATTTCTAGGGATAAAATAATTGTCATTAATGGTGATACATTAATGATACAGAAATTATTTATTAATTGGAAAATAAGTAATATAGTTTTTATTGAAATAATAATATCCATTAAAAGGCCCACACACCTGACCAAACCTTATTTTTAGTGTATATATACACCTTCATCATCCAATGACCTAATATATAACCTTTTGGATCCTTATAAAAGTGATTATGACACTTATATTATTTTATTTTAAATGATGCCAAAGTTGTCACCTTCATAATTTAATAAATATAACAATTTAAATATTGTTCTTTTAAGATGATAAATTCGATTAAAAGTATTATTGTAAAATTTAATATATTTATCTTCAACATAGGATTTTATTTTAAATTTTTAGGCAACAAATCAGTATGTTAAATAATTATAGAAAAATTTTGTAGTAATTATTTTATTAAGAGATAAAGAAAATAAATGGATTTAAAAATAATGAAATAAATATTATAAGAACTATTTAATGTGATCCACTAATTTAATAGAAACATATGACCTTTTATGAATCTATTAAAGTTTTTAGGTTGAACATATCTTCTGTATATATTTTATTTAAATTCTAATAATTGAATAGGGTCAAAATTGACACTATTGTTATTTTATAAAAATAACATAATATAAAATTGTTTAAAAATCAAAAAAATATTTAAAAATTATAAATTTATATTTATATGGTCTATAATTTTATAAAGTAAACAATTATGGAAAATTCACAAGAAATAATTAATTATTTGTTATAATTTAAATTTTAGAATTTTATTACCACAAATAAACTTAAATAGATTAAATAAGGATAAATCAAAATGATAAGGTTTAAAATAAGATCCAAACATGTCTAAATTTGATTGGATGATTAGATTACAACCCTGTCTCATATAATCTTTGAATATGAGTCATTTTTTGAGGTTTTTAAGTGGGGTTAGATTTATTATAAATTAATATTTTTAAGAATTCCAAAGGTGCCCCTCTCCTCCCATATAAAAGGGCACCTCCTCCCTCTCTTCCTCACACCACTTTGAGCCTTCACGCTTGGCCAAATTCTTCCAAATTATCTTCTCAACTTCCCTAGAGACATCCTAGAGGTCCTGGTCTACTTCAAAGACCAATCTCAGTTCCCTAAGAGGAGGTTTCAAAGAGGTGTATCGAAGAAGAGGTAATTTCTTCTACCGATTCTTTCAAACTTCTTTCTTCTTCAACTTCTTATTATTTAGTCATTTAATTATAAAGTAATAACATCAGTATCACCAATATACTGATATTTTATTATAAATATGAAACAACCCCATTTCACCTTCTATCCATCCTACGGAAAACAAAATCATTGTACGTGCGTACGTACGGAATACCGTCTCCACGCCGTGGTGTAATCTGTTTTTCCACCAACACCTTACATGGATGCGTATTATGGTGTAAATAATTACTATAAATAGTTATTATAACATCATAATTATTCTGATATATTGTATCATCCACTCCAATTCAACTCAATAATTATGGAAACGATATCATCGCTCGTACGTACGTACGGACTACCGTCTCCACGACGCGATGAGATTCATTCTCCATGTTAACCATTTAAGAATGATTATATAGTATATATAAGAAATAATAATGAAATATATGACATTATAAAGATACTGTATTTATGTGTATATATATATATATGTATTTCATCTACTTAATTCCATTCAACTTAATAAGGAAACGAAAACAACGTTCATGCGTACGTACGGCCTACCGTCCCCATGAACGGTGTATTTATTTCCATTTATCGATCTATTATTTGTATGTATATTCTGAATATATATTATATATAAATCATGTTTTATATTTTGGAATTAATTAATCATGATCTAAGTAATCATATGAATAATTACAAGTCAAAACACGGACGACAAATGAAACGATTTTACCCAAAACACTCTTTAACATGGAATTTACAAAAGAACGAGTAATATAAAGTCATATGTGAAACATATATGATATAATAACATTGAATATGATTCTGTAATAAGTCAATGACATTATTTAAATCATTATAAAGGAGGTTTGGATATGTACGAAGCATATCAGACCTAAGTTAAGGGACAATTTTGCAAATCTCAATTTTATCCGAGATTGCTTATTCGTAAGTATTTACTGGGGTTATTTCTATCATCCTTGTCCATGTTTTATAAAAGTATTTTCATAAATGTTTAAAGTCCTTTTTACCCATTCTTGAATTTTACTACTTGGTATGTATGGAATCTTCCTTTTGTTACGAGGTACTTTTTGACTTTTTCGTCAAAAGTACGAGAAGAATTTTTTTTAACTTATACGGCACGATCAGATTTTTATGGTTTTATAAAGACTTATTTTCATTAAGATTCCTACAAAATATTTGATTACTATTTTCAACAAAATCTCTTTAATTTAAAATTAGATGACATTTTGTGAAAATAAATTGATTTTGAAGAAGAAAGGATATTTTCCTCAAGATTTCATTTCAAGTGTTTTATCAAAACCATTTTCCATCTAAGTTGACATTATTTCATATGTGTATGTTTCAAGTATAATGTATCTATGACCTAAAAGGTCTCACATTCCTAATTATGAAATGATATCCATTTCTTTTATATGGATTATGTGATGATGGGATTATGTTTATGAAACCCATTTTATTCGTGGGTTTATTATGAATGATGTATGCTTATTTTGTGGCACAAGTAAGAATGATTTAATTATGAGATGGGTGAGACCTATATATACCTCCAATGAATTGGATAAAAGATTTATATCTCATGAGATAGACATGGCTGTAATGGTAAGTTAATCCGGTTCAGTGTTACAGGACTGAAACGAGGAGTGAACTCGATTTTGAAAGGGACTTTGTCCAATAAGATGGTCATGGAAGCAATGCCTTGGCTACTATGGAGATCATGACATGTGCTGAATGGTTTCCAAAATTACATGTTTTACTCCCATGCTATTTTCTCATGATTAATGTTTCTTTATGATCTATTCCTTACGTACTTCCATGTTTTATGTCATTGCTCAAGATTTTGATGTTTATACATTATGTTCATGTTTTTAAGATCAAATGTATATGATTTGTTTTATTTTATCGATGCATAACCTTATTGAGCATTTGAGCACAACCTTTATATATTTTCATTTCCCCAGGATATAAATAAAGGTTTTAGGTAAGAAAACAGAAGGGGAAGATCGATATGAGAGATTTTGAAGATCTTTCAACAGGAAAAATGTTTATATTCCGAGTTTCCAAAGACACTAAACTATTACGGTCCTTGTGTGTCTATTTTTTTTATGTATTAAGTATTCCGAAAAAGTAATGTAATGTCCATGTACGTCAAACTTCGGTTTTCTACAGTTGGTATCAGAGGAAAGGTTTAGTAAACCTTTGGAAACTAGGATGCGAAAACGTTAGTGAGATCCCTAGAGATATTACTAAGGTATGTCTAGGGATGTCCCTAAGGATAAGTATACGTATAAGATATAGTCTTAGAACTACGGTAACAATCTTAGAATTTAACCTAAGATGTTAAATATTGAGGGTACTCCCCCTTTACTATGTTTTTTTCCCTAGCATGAATTTTTTCCTCTCACACAATTCTTTTTGGGTTTTAGAAAATGGCTGGAAACATGAAGATTCATGATAATGGAGGATATAACGGAAAATGGAATGATATTCTTCATGAGAAACCAAATGTAACGGGATTTGGAAGTCCAAACATCATTATTATGCCTAATCAGCAATCTCATAATATGATCAATAATAAAACTTTGGTAAGTTTCCTGACTCAGAAAATAAGAGAAAGATGGAGTTTCATGATGATCATAGAGGAAAGAAAGTTCAATTTCCCCTATGTAAATCATGTGGGAAGAGGCATCTATGAGATTGTTTCAAAGGAACTGGAAGATGCTTTGTGTGCGCGAAAGAAGGACACAAATCCAGTAAGTTCAAAGGAAAAGGTTCAGTTAATACCATGGACAAGGATAATGGTGTTGCTACGAAATCAACAATGATTAGATGTTTTAAATGTGCAATGTATGGGCATTATGCAAATCAATTCCCTAAGGGAAAATCTCATGAAGAGAATCAGCATGGTCATATGAGTAGTATTTATGTGGATGATGATGAGGAGACTACAAATGAAATATGAGAATAAAGACAAGATGAAGCTCAGTCAGTGGTTTAAGAAGTTAGTGGAATGATTGTATGTTTATAAAGAATAATGTATGGTACTATAGAATAAAGAATCATGTAAGGATTGTTACATTATTGTCTTTCCTAAATTATTTGAAAGTATATGTTGAATGGTACTAGTAACCATGGAATGTTATTTAGATATTTTTGGAATGTAGATGATATGCGCATAATGAAGGGATTAAGAGAAAATTAAATTTTTGATAGTATTCATGAGCTCATGACTGATATAAGGAGAAGGATATATCATGGTTTGAGTATATATAATTTTTGGATTTTGGTATGTGGAAAGAGTTAACTTTTGACAGCATTCATGTTTTCACTAAGGTTTAATGGGTATTCATTTTTCAAGAGAATACATGATTAAAGTATTCACATGATTGGATTGTGACCAAAAAGATATATGGGGGATAAATGATGGTATTCACATGCTTGGTTGATGAAATTTCAAGTAATCATTTTCTTTATACTATGAGCTTAGACCGAAGTATTTTAGATAAGCCTAAAGATTGGAATGGATTAGGTTGGACATAAGTTAGTATTGTTTAAGGATAGAACTTTTTTCAATATTATTGAGGGGATGTTATAGTAATGTAGTTTTAGAAAAAGGAAAACCTGCAGGATGGGCGACAGCCCATCGCGTCGGGCAAGGCTGTGGGAATCGAACCCACAACCGAAGTGCGACTGGCCTTTATCGCCTACCACTGACCTACAGGAAGTCCCTGGTTAGTATAAACTAGTATTATTTTATTAAGCGACGTGATAGATGAAGTATAAGTTCATTTTTTCATATACGATTAACCTCACCAAAGACGGACTTATGTATATTTGATAACTTCTACTAACCTTTTGTTTGAAACAGATGGAATGACCCATCATTCTATCACATGATCTTTTAACACATCATGAATAACAAATTCAACTTCATTTCTTTAAGAGATGAAGTGGAAATTGTTCAAAGCACGAACAACAGTGAGATTGTACCAAAATAAAGTAAGTATTTATTCTAATTCAAAATATTCAACTTTAGGGAAATGATCATGAAAAAAAAAATGTTTTCCTAGTGCCTTTATATTCGATGAATCAGATGGTACCCTAGGTCATCACAAATTTATGGCTTTGTGATTGTTGTCTTTTTCATAGCCATGTTCTCTACCACTCTCTATCAGAACATGATGGTTAGATTTCTCTTCTATATCCATATTTTCACCAATGTTATCCTATATGAAAAACCAGTGATGTGTTAATTTGGGTAACTGTTATATTTTATACTTTAGTTTTTAAAGTTCAGTTTTGGTATTTCTTTTTACGATGTGGGTTTCTATGAATAGTAAACGATTTATAGCCCAGACGAATTTCGAGGGCGAAATTCATTTTACGGGGGGTAGAATGTTACAACCAGGGATTTCATAAGATACTTTCTTTTTAATTTCATTCATATCTTCTTTTGAACGATACACCAAGATTATCTTGCGCTATATGCAACACCGTATTAGCTTGCAGTATATGCAACACTATTCTTGGCTCTTGTTACACACAATTTCATGTTCGTTTGATAGAAGTTATTCTACGCAACATTGAGTGTGTATATATATATATATTCAATGTATAAATAAAATATGGTTGGATTATGTTATACTCAACAACAAAGGAGTCGTGCACTACATGAAACCCTGACTTGGCTTGCATTACACGCAATCGAGACCTTCCCTAATAGTGTGTGTTGTACGCAATACCGGGTTTTACTAAACAACAATATATTATTATAATATTGTTATGAACTAGCCGTTATGAATATTATTAACTAAATTTATAATTTTATAACATTATTATTCATCTTACACATTTTCTAGAACATGTTATAAGAACAAAATAAATATTTTGGGTAAAATAAGTATTTTTCAAAAAAATACAGTTTTGCCGCCTTTTGATGGAAGACCCACATTAAATCTAGTTTTTGAAATTTTTATAAGTTACATTTGACAAAATAAAATTATTATTTGGAATCAAGAAATAAAAATTTACTTTGGATAAATTTTTCGTATTATTCTGGTAACTTTCATATTTTGATGATTAGTAAAAACACGCTATATTTTAATGAGAAACAAATTTTTTCATCGTAATAATTTATATGGTTAAATTATAATATTTAAAGGTTTTAAAGTATAAATAGAATATATTTTTACCATTTAATATAATTTATGTCATTATCATTGATTTTACATTGAATTCGTAGGTTAAATCAATTCAATCTTTTGCAATGTTTTAAACAAAAACCCGTTTTCATTCGACAACGAGATTAATTATAATTTAATTTCTGAAACTTTTGTGTATTTAATTTGAAAAAATAGATTCCATATTTGGAATAATTGGGTCCAAATTATTTTAATAGGCTACTTTTTATTGTTGGGAATTAAGAGTAGTAACTACGGTAAATTTTATTTACCATAGTTAAAGGTAAATGGGGTAATTAAGGGTAAATATAATATTATAAAATTTCACTAACACATGCCAAAATTCAATTGGATTGATAAAAGTAAACCAATATCAACTAAGGGTCGGATTAGATTCATTTTATGGACTTTTGACCATGAAAATAATTTAATTATTATTAAAACCAAAGAAAGTGACAACATGTCACTCTCTTTAATCTTATAAGTATAATAATTTTAATTTATTGATAAACATAATAAAACATAGAACATGTATAGTATCCAAAAAACTAATATAATTATCTACATCATGATAATTTATTTATAATTTTTAGGGATTAAATAATTGTCATTAATGGTGATACATTAATGATACAAAAATTATTTATTAAGTGGAAAATAATTAATATAGTTTTTATAGAAATAATAATATCCATTAAAAAGCCCACAAACCTGACAAAAACTTATTGTTAGTGTATATATACACCTTAAGCATCCAATTACCTTATATATAACCGTTTTTATTCTTATTAAAGTGATTATGACACTTATATTATTTTATTTTAAATGATGCCAAAGTTGTCACCTTCATAATTTAATAAATATAACAATTTAAATATTGTGCTTTTAAGATGATAAATTCGAGTACAAGTATTACTGTAAAAGTTAATAGATTTATATTCATCATAGGATTTTATTTTAAATATTTATGCAACAAATCAGTATATTAAATAATAATAGAAAAATGTTGTAGTAATTATTTTATTAAGAGATAAACCAAATAAATGGTTTTAAAAATAATAAAATAAATATTATATGAACTATTTAATGTGATCCACAAATTTTATAGATACATATGACCTTTTATAAATCTATTAAAGCTTTTATTTTGTACATATCTTATTTATATATTTTATTTAAATTTAAAACAATGAATAGTGTCAAAATTGACACTATTGTTATTTTATAAAAATAACATATTATAAATTTTTTTAAAAATCAAAAAAATATTTAAAAATTATAAATTTATATTTATATTTTCTATAACGATATAAAGTAAACAATTATGGAAAATTAAAAACAAATAACTAATTTTTTGTTATAATTTAAAATTAGAATTTTATTACCACAAATAAACTTAAATAGATTAAATAAGGATAAATCAAAATGATAAGGTTTAAAATAAGATCCAAACATGTCAAAATTTTGTTGGTTGATGAGATTACAACCCTATATCTTCGAATCTTCGAATATGAGTCGTTTTAGGATGTTTTTAAGTGGGGTTAGATTTATTATAAATTAATATTTTTAAGAATTCCAAAGGTGCCCCTCTCCTCCCTTATAAAAGGGAACCTCCTCTCTCTCTTCCTCACACCACTTTGAGCCTTACAGCTCGGCCAACCCCTGCCAAATTCTCTTATCCACTCCCCTAGAAACATCCTAGAGGTCCTGGTCTACTTAAAAGACCAATCATACTGCCCTAAGAGGAGGATTCATAGAGGCGTATCGAAGAAGAGGTAATTTCTTCTACCGATTCTTTCAAACTTATTTTTTCTTCAACTTATTCTTATTTAGTTGTTTCATTATAAATTAATAACATCAGCATCACCAATATACTTATATGTTATTATAAATATGAAACAACCACATTTCACCTTCTATCCATCCTACGGAAAACAAAATCACCCCGCGTGCGTACGTACGGAATACCGTCTCCACGCTGTGGTGTAATCTGTTTTTCCACCAACACCTTACATGGATGGGTATTATGGAGTAATGAATAACTATAAATAGTTATTATAACATCATAATTATTCTGATATATTGTATCATCCACTTCAATTCAATTCAATAATTATGGAAACGATATCATCGCTCGTGCGTACGTACGGACTACCGTCTCCACGACGCGATGAGATTCATTCTCCATGTTAACAATTTAAGAATGATTATATAGTATACATAATAAATAATAATGAAATATATGACATTATAAAGATAATTTATTTATTTATATATATATATGTATGTCATTTACTTAATTCCATTCAACTCAATAAGGAAACGAAAACAGCGTTCATGCGTACGTACGGCCTACCGTCTCCATGAATGGTGTATTTCTTTCCATTTATCGATCTATTATATATATGTATATTCTGAATATATATTATATATAAATCATGTTTTATATTCTGGAATTAAGTAATCATGATCTATGTAATCATATGAATAATTACAAGTCAAAACACGGATGACAAATGAAACGATTTAACCCAAAACACTCTTTAACATGGAATTTACAAAAGAACGGGTAATATAAAGTCATAAGTGAACCATATATGATATAATAACATTGAATAGGATTCTTTAATAAGTCAATGACATTATTTAAATCATTATACAGGAGTTTTGGATACGTACGAAGCATATTAGACCTAAGGTAAGGGATAATTTTGCAAATCTCAATTTTATCCGAGATTTCTTATTCGTAAGTATTTACTGGGGTTATTTCTATCATCCATGTCCATGTTTTGTAAAAGTATTTTCATGAATGTTTAAAGTCCTTTTTACCCATTCTTGACTTTTACTACATGGTATGTAAGGAATCTTTCTTTTGTTACGAGGTACTTTTTGACTTTTCCGGCAAAAGTACGAGAAGAATGTTTTTTTAACTTATACGGCACGAACAGATTTTTATGGTTTTATAAAGACTTATTTTCATGAAGCTTCTTACAAAAGATTTGATTACTATTTTAAACAAAATCTCTTTCTTTTAAAATTAGATGACGTTTTGTGAAAATAAATTGATTTTGAAGAAGAAAGGATATTTTCTTCAAGATTTCTTTTCAAGTGTTTTATCAAAACCATTTTCCATCTATGATGACATTATTTCATATGTGTATGTTTCAAGTATAATGTCTCTATGACTTAAAAGGTTTCAATTTCCTAATTATGAAACGATATCCATTTATTTTATATGGATTATGTGATGATGGGATTATTTTTATGAAACCCTATTTTATTCGTTGGGTTATTATGAATGATGTATGCTTATTTTGTGGAACAAGTATGAATGATTTCATTATGAGATGGGTGGGACCTATATCTCCCTCCAATGCATTGGGTAAAGATTTATATCTCATGAGATAGACATGGCTGGAATGGTAAGTTAATCAGGTTCAGTGTTACAGGACTGAAACGAGGAGTGAACTCAATTCAGAAAGGGACTTTGTCCACTAAGATGGTTTTGGAAGAAATGCCTTGGCTACTATGGAAATCATGAAATGTGCTGAATGGTTTCCACAATTACATGTTTTACTCCCATCCTATTTTATCATTATTAATGTCTATTTATGATCTATGGCTTACGTACTTCCATGTTTTATGTCATTGCTCAAGATTTTGATGTTTAAACATTATGTTCATGTTTTTAAGCTCAAAGGTATATGATTTGTTTTATTTTATCCATGCATACCCTTAATGAGCATTTGAGCTCACCCTTTATATGTTTTCTTTTCCCCAGGATATAAAGAAAGGTTTTAGGTAAGAATACAAAAGGGGAAGATCGATATGAGAGATGTTGAAGATCTTTCAACAGGATAACATGTTTATATTCCGAGTTTCCAAAGACACTAAACTATTACGGTCCTTCTGTGTCAGTTTTTGTTATGTATTAAGTATTCCTCAAAAGTAATGTAATTTCCATGTACGTCAAGCTTCAGGTCTCTACATCTTTCAATCCCATTCGTGGAAGAACAAGCTAGGTCATTCCAACTTAGAGCATCCTCCACATTATTCTACTTCCATGGGTGGTAGATTAATGTCCAATCATAATATTTAATCAAATACAACCATATACATTATAATATGATTAAATATTTATATGTGAATATATAATTTATTATCTTATTATTAATCTTAATATAATATCATTCATAATATAGACAAATCATCCATATTCTAAAAGAAAAAAATAATACATCCAATTCCAAACCAAAAATCATGTAATTTTTCTCATGAATCATCAATTAGTGTGTGAAAACATCTATCTCCATATTGTTCTATAAAAAAATACAACATAATCACCATTTTTGATACATTATTATATGTTACAAACTATACTACACTACAAGGTAGTGTGATCGTTAGTTCACTATACAACCTTTATTTCCCCTCCTTGAGAATTTTGTCAAATTCTTATATCCAAAGGATCAAGGATCCATTCCTTGTTTTCATGGTTATTGGATTAGATATCCATGATAAAATTATCACAAAGTATCATTAGTTTACATACAACACAATGAAACTATATATCTCAGTCAATGTGGTTTTTTTTCAATTTCCCAATAGATTTTTCTATTGAATGGTATGGTTATATACATTTTTATTATATAATATAACAGAACATTAAATCATTATGTGGAAAAAATTAAAACACGGTAAATTTGAATTATAGTTTCTTCTTTACCAATGTATTATGAACTATCCCCAAATGATCATCATGCTCTTACTTTCTCTTTTAATTTATAAAAATATCATCAATAATGACTACCAAAAACCAATGAAGGTAATTTTTAAATATTCTACTAATTAGATCCATGAACTTATATAGATGGGAGTGTTGGATAGTTCTTCCTTCACGACCCCTAATTGATTATATAACAAGTAATATTTGATGTTTCAAAAGAATTGATAACCCTGAATTTTATCAATAAAGTCATCAATATAGGGTAGATGATACTTTTTATTGATAAAACTCTTGTTATGTTATTGATCATTAATGAAAATATACATTTTTCCATAATTATAAAAAAGACCAAGGACCGGTGGAAGTTGGACCTACGAAAAATAAATAAAAAGTATGAGAGTTAGGCATAAAAGGGGTTATTACATAATCAAGTGTACAAAACCCCACATTTTTCAGCCTCCACAAGTGGGGCACAATAATCAGGCTCCGTGAAAGACCACATTGCACCAAGATCACTAAGTTCCTGCTTTTCCAGAGCTTCCGCCACCTGGTTGGCCTCCCGATAGACATGTGAAACCACCAGACGCATTTTTTCATCCATGTTGAGACAATAAATCCATTGATGTAGCGTGCACCAAAGCACATTATGTGTATTGGTCCTCAACGCATGAACCATAGAGTGTGAATCAGATTCAATCCATATACACTTCCAATCAAACCGAACAGCATACCTGACATCTTATATCATGGCCCAGATTTCAGATTTGAATGCATTTCTAATTGCAATGGCATGGTGGAAGCACCCATTTAAAAACCCAAGGTAGGTCTGGAACACTCCCCCGCACCACAACGTACCTGGTGCGCCTGACGCAGCCCCATACACATTCACCTTGAGACAAGGCACAATGGGTGGAATCCACCGAAGATGTTTCGTCATTCGAGGATTATGAGACCGACCGAAAAAACCTAGATTTCTCCGAATTTGGAGATCATCAATAGCGTTAGACATAGAACCATCATGGACCATTGAGGCAGCATAAACATCCCTATGGACATCCATCATACCTTGTTGTACCGTGGAGTGTGAATCACCAAACAACATGATGTTCCGAACTTCCCAGATATCTGCAATAATAGCAGCAACATCCACCAACAACAGGTTCTGAATTTCTCACTTCATTGAGCATGTGCCATGCCAGACAGGAGTTTCAGAATCAGGCTGCATGTGTCAACCACAATCCCAAACTGGTAGCCAATGTAATCCCACAGCTGTGTGGTCCGCCTATAGTCCATGAATACATGATGCATCGAGTCCTCCTCAGCCCTGAAAATAGAGCATATCGAGGATATTTGCAGGCCAGTCCATTTGAGGAATTCAGTTGTTGGCATTCAAATTTTCCACATTCTCTATATCAAGAAGAACCTTACAGACCGGATGAAGTCAGCCTTAAAATGTAGCAGCCATGCCGGTGTATGAGTTAGACCCCTACAAGATACCCTATAGAAATCCCTACAGTTAAAGTGCCATGTTTTGGCATGGAACCAAATCAGAGTATCAACATCCATGAAATCATATCCATTGATTTCATTTTCCACCTGCACAGGGTTATCAAAAACAAGAGCATTAAATTGTTAAAGAAAGGTCGAGATGGACATAGGGGATACATATGTTGGAACATTAAGATCCTGAAGGGGCTGTGTGAGCCACTTTGTTGTCTAACAGTTCAGGGTGGAATCTTTACAACCCAACCATTTAGTATCCCGTACTATCTTCCCATACACTTGGTTAAGAGATTCCCAAACCAATGAGGCAAGATAATATTTATAACCATTGAGAATTATCTATGTAATTTGATTCGAAAGGAAATCATTATCAACATGATGTGTGATTAGGTTCCAAGTGAATTTCCCAATCAAACCATCATTGAAAGTGCGGAGGTCCTTTACCCCAAGGCCCCCAATCTTTACAAGATTTATGAATTCCTTACACACAACTGTAATCATCTTCCTCTCATGTGGTGACACCTTCCATATAAAGTTTCACACCTTGCGCTGAATCTCCTTAATAAGTCCTCTCATTCATCTATAAAGGTAGAAAGAATAAACGAACTTCAATGTGATCATTGAATTCACCAGGAAGGCCTTCCCAGCCAGTGACATAGCCTTTCCTTTCGAACTGGCTAGCTGATGTATAATACCAGCATAAATTCCCTCCAAATACTACCTTTTCACCTTTTCCCAAAACAGTAGGAACCCAAGATATTGGAAAGGAAGTGATCCTCTCCTCAACACAATATACCTTACAATCCTGTTCCTTTTTCCAACAAGAACCCCATTCCTAAATACAATAGAAGACTTGTCGCAGCTAATGGAATGGCCAACAACCTCCTCATAATTACTGAAGAGGGCCTTAATTGAGTATATAGTTCTCCTTGAAGGTTTTCCTAGTAATAAGATGTCATATTCATACAGGAGACATGATGGGGAATGCCCACTCACACCAGCCCTAATCTGCTTATACCATCTCATATGACCAAGGTCGTTGATAAACCTACTGAGATAATCCTATGAAAGCGCAAAAAGAATTCTAGAAAGTGGATCACCTTGCCTCACCCCCTGGTGCACAAAAAAAATCCTCTCGGGGCCCCATTGACAAGGATTGACAACCTTTTAGAACTAAGAATAATGCGGATAATGCTCCCATATCTAGAAGAGAATCCATACCTCCTGGTGAAAACCAAGAGAAAATCCCATTTCAATGTATAAAAAGCCTTGGATATGTCAATTTTGATTGCAATGTTCCCTTCCTTTTACTTCCTTCTCAGAATATTGACACTCTCAGAGGCCATGAATAAGAACATTTGGATGTTCCTCCCATAGACGAAACCAAATGGGTTCATGGTGTTCATACCATCAACCGTCCCACCCAGCCTTCTCATCAAGATTTTATTGATATGGTTAGGTATTATATTCCCAATAGCCAATGGCCTAAAGTCCTTGATGTCAAGGGCATTCTCTTTCATGGGGATGAGCGCAATGAAACATGAGTTCATACCATGTGGCATGTAAGAATGAGAGAAGAATTCCTCTGTGGCCTACTCAATATCATTATGAAAATGTCCCTGTAAAATATGGAAAAGTTTTTAGTAAATCCATCAGGGTCCGACACACTCTCCAGATTGAGAGAAAGAGGGCATATCTGATATCCTCTTTACATGGGGAAGCAGTTAGAAGCTGATTCGACTAATCATCAATGCAAGAGCTGATGTTGTCCACCATTCATCGAATCCTAGTCTGTCCATTATCAGAGTATATTCCCTTAAAGTACTCAACCACAACCAATGAAATCTCATTCTCTTCTATGTGGAGTTTACAATCAATGCTAATCACTTTCATCCCTCCATTAACCCTCTTTTCTTTTTCCAATCTATTGAAGAACATGGAATTTATATCCCCATCCTTTTTCCACATCACATTCAGTTGGGTTCTGACCAATCATTCCCTCACCATTAAAAGATCATCAAGCTTATTGTGGGAAGCAATTTCTTCTCATTACAACCTCATGTGCTGCCCTTGACCAATCTGATTTTTAACCATCTCATCCTTTGATTTCATGATATTATCATCAAGTTTAGAAAAGGAATCCCTTTCCCATTCTCTTAGAATCCCCTTCAGATGCTTATGTTTTCTAGCTATTCTTTGCAGTGGACATCCAATTGTGTCAAGTTTATATGCATCTAAAACAAGTTCCCTACATCCTAGCATCACAAGACATCCATTGTTGAAACGAAAAGGAACAGGGGATGACCTTGTCACCTGATTCTCAACATCAACAATAATTAGGTTGTGATTAGAGTGGTTCTTAGGTAGTGTGAATCTGGAAACACCATGTGTTGCAAACTGATCATCAATCTGGAAAAAATATCTATCATGCTTGCTATCCTGTTTCCCTTCCCGAGTGTATCTACACCATGTGAAATCATCGCCAGAAATTGCAACTTGATCATGATTGCAGAAATCAATACACTCAAAGAATTCAGAGGTAGCAATCCTATTAAAAGTTGTTCCGGTTGTTTCCTCAGGCTTCAAAACAGAATTTAAATCAACAATAAGTAGCCATTTTGATCCATCCTCCTAGAGATGACTTTGAGAGCCTCCCATAAATCCCTCCTACTAATATAGGAGTTGGAAGAATAAATAAATGATAACAAAATATTCTGTCCAGAAATGGTAAAGTTAACCAGAACACTTTGAGGACCGCAGTCACTTGAAGTAATCTGCAGGGTGTTATGCACTAACAACCACAAGTGATCCATAGAGGATGTAGACTGATTTTGGACACAAAACTGTATCCTAGTGAGTCCCACCTGAAGCCCTTCCAGTTATCAAATAGAACATTAGGTTCAGCAGTACTGATAGACATTGTCTTGTAGGTCAAGATATAATGTCAATGGGCCCTGACCGTATGGGAGTTCCCCAGCCCTTGACAATTCCAATACAAAATCCTCATTTATTACAAACCATACCTCTTGTCAGAGGTCTCCCTTTATTCTCCACCGAGGCTTGAATGTGACCTTTTATCTTTTGACCTCCCTGTCCATTCATCATGCCATGCTCGAGGACAGTGGCACTATTATGTACCTTGAGTACCTTTTTTGATCTACTGACTTTATTACCCTTACCAGTACACTGTTCATGGGCATCATTGTTATTGGGTAGCTCATACAAACCACCACTGTGATCCACAACAGCCTCACCTGTACTGACTGGGCCTAATTATGAAGTTGGATTCCCCTCAACACTCTTTGTCTTTTCATCCTCGCCCAACAGCCCAAACGATCCACCTGTAATAGCATAATCAACTTGAATGATTTGTCAAGATTACTCCACCTACACCACCATACCTCCTTCAGCTAGCAACCTAATCATTCCACTGGCATCAGGAATCCCTTCACACCCCCTCATTGGAAACATCAGAATGCTAAGCCTCATCCACCTCATCTGGCCAAAGTCATCCACTCAGCGGAATAAAGGTTTTGCTAGACTTGAGGGGAGGATCACTTCCCACACTCATCCAACTTCGTGTTGCCTTGGAGAGGAAGATCTGAGTAAAATATCATCCTAGGTCATAATCCAGTTGTCTTTCAATGCAGGAATCACCACCCATTCCATGAAATCCTATCATAGGTGACCTGGAAGTATGATCATCCCCCAATCCAATACTCCTTTCCGCCTTGGCATCATTATGAGGGACAACATCCACCCTATCCACCAGAGGAGCAGAATACGGAGAAGGATCCACATGTGTTTCATCAACCAGGCCCCCCATATCTACTACAGGTCCAATGGGAGCCTCATTTTACATTGAGTCCTTCCACATTGCAACAGAGGAAGAGCCCCCTATGGCTAGATTCCCCTTCTTCCCATACCCAGACCCTTGACCATCACCATTGCTCTCCAAGTGATCCATAGTGAATTTTTACTTCCCCTTATTTCTCTTACACATGCTCTCATCACGCCCCTTCATCATGCATGAATGACATAATTTGTCTCGCTTACACTCAGCAGTTGTGTGCCCAATGATCAGACACCTTGAGTAGAATTTTGGCTTCCTCTCAATCAAGATATCAAGCTTCATACATTCATCCCTCATTGTAAAAACCACCTCCTCCAAAAGCGTTCTTGACATGTCAACTTCCACCATGATTCTGGCAGAGTTCCCTAACATCAGGTTGTCTTTCTGTCGATCTAATCGAATCGGATTGCCCACCGAGAATGCAATATCCCATAGAATCCTTAGGTGATAATACAAAAAATTTAGTTTATAAATTCATATCTATAGTTGAGTATGCGCACTATGAACATTCATGGGATAAATGTTTCTATTCCATTCCGGCACATTCAGAAACCCCGGGTCCAAGGAAACAATACCTTATCTCCATGCTTTCCTCTTACCTTCATATGAGGGGAATACCACATAGTAGTATCCCCTGCCCATCACGATCATCCTCCAATCATCAAAACCCCACACCTCAACAACCCTTTTAGTCAAATCCTAAAATTTCCATAGCCACTCCCCCATAGGGATTATAACTTTCGCAATGATTGCATATCGGCATAAATTTACCATCTCTTCCACCACTTCTTGATTAGCCGGCACGTGGGAAATCTTCCCCTTCTGTATCATTGTCCGAGGTGGAGGAGCATCAATGTTAGAGAATGAGGGTCCCACTGAATTATTCACCACATCCGCAAAATTTCTCCTTGCCTTTGTAGAGACTACATTATTACCATCGCCCTTTCTTGTGAACAAGAACATATCCTTGTGACTAAGAGGTTCAAAAAGAGGCCTCCTATCACTAACATCCTCTTCAAGCATCTCCAATATGAGATCAGAGGGATCATCATCATCGCTAGATTAGGGGTTCCCACCCAGTTCCCCTTGAACCATCTACACTCCTAAACTTTGTCCATACTTATTCTCAATAAAACTAATAGGTGAACTCAACAGTGATTTAATTGAGCATAAAAATTATTTTTCTAGATTCCAAAAGAGTTGATTATTTAATTCCCACAACTAATTTGCAGGAAATTATTAATGGAGTCTTTGAAAATGGTGTAATGTAAAGTATTAATTACATCGAAAACTGAACTTCATGATTTTCTGGAAAATTAAAAATTTATTGAAGAAATACAATGAAATATTCATGAAAAATAAGTATGTAATAAATGTTTATTTTCTACCAACTATTTGAGATAATTACCCCTCATGACCATCTATTGTTACCCATATAATTGAGGTAATTTCAATTTTATGTTTATAACCATCCTCACATCTAGAGATGATCCTAGATTTATTCAATATATCAAATTTGATTTCCTAATTATAGAAAATCAAATGTGATCTATGTTGATAAAAATAATCAATTCTCAAAATAACATAAAATTACATTAAAGTAATTATAATATCTCGATATTCATTAAAGATATTCAAAACCTTATTGTTGATAAATTATAAGTGTTTTATGTGAAAAAATAAATTATCAAAGAAAAACCACTTAATAAATTAATTAAATTATTTTTATTAGGGAAAAATTACAATTACCAATTTGGAATATTCAATCAAATATTTATAGAGTCGTATAAAGTGGTAGTGGGAGTTTTCATGGCCTGTATAGCCTCGACATATAATAAATAAAATATTAAATAAATTATAGTATGTGCACATGAATTATACCAAATATTTGGATAACATATAAATGGTTCATTAAATGAGAAATATGAGACTACTGTTAGGGTTTGAACGTGTTTGTTACCACAAGAAGGGGATAACATTTGTGAGCGTTGGATGTTTTTTCAGGTCACTCAGGAGAATAAGTTATTTAATTTTTTTATTATACTATTTTTCAAAAATAAAATAATATATCTCAAATGATGAATTGTATGATAAATTTGAGACAATAATTAGGCCTTGAACATGGTGTTTACCCCATTTAGGATATAACATTTATGTGCATTAGGTTATTGGAAACAACACGTGCGATAAAACATATTTTTTATATTTAATTATTTAGTAATTCTATTTTTTAATTAATAAATAATTATTTTCTCTCAAATAGAGTGTTTTTTGAAAAATATGATACCCCTGTTAGGTCTATAATGTATTGTTTACCCTACGCTAGGTATAAAATTTACATGTGTTAGATTTCTGATATTTCCACCTCTTAAAATAAGTTATTTAATAATATAATTTTGTAATTAAATTTTCAAAATTTATTTTAGGGTATTATTCATCATCTTCTCCCCATTCATGCCATCCTCCATTTTAGCACACTGTTTGATTTCAACCCTTAATATTTCACAGGTTTTTGATCAACTAATGAAGATAATGCATTATTGGGGTGAATCTATTAAATCTGCATTAAATTGATCCATTTAAAAATGGAGTTTATTGGGTGTTTAAATATGGGGTGATGAATGATATCTTTTGGGGTCATCAAATAGTAGAACACCAATTTTCTTCCTCATTGATTATTTTATTCAAGTCATCCTATCTTAATCTCTATTGTAATCCATTAGGGTAGTCAATTGATCCAACTCTTACCGATTTTTGTGTGGTTCCTTGCAGTTGATGACCTTCTTCTTTTACCTGATGCACAACCTATTGTATGCTTCATTCCCTTTTATTTTATTTTTATTTCTTACCCATTATCATATTCACCATTGATTAAAAAAATTAAAAATTAAAAAATTGTTTTAATAGAAATGATAATCATAAAATTCGCATTTGACAATTATAAATAGATTATTGAAATATAATTTTTTTTCAATTAAATTATCAATATATATATATATATATATTGATAATAACATTTTATGATTATGGATAATTTACTTTAGATAAAAAAATTCAATTATTTGGATTATCAAAAGATAATTTTAAAATAAATTAACAAAAGAGAGATATATACATATATATTTATAATCACATTATGTCATTAGAGATAATTCACTAAAATAAAACTATCAATGTAAAATTTCAAGAACAATAAAAGAATAAAATTTTAAATTTATAAGACAATAATTAAAATGATTTTTAGGTGAATAATTCAATGATATTATCAAAGATAACTTATATAAATTATTGAAGGATAATTATAAAGGTAATAAAATAAAAATTAACAGATGATAAATTATAAAAGATTGTAATAATATAACTATCTTTGGATAATTTAAAAAACTATCAATTTGTTCATTCCTAAATTATTAAAAGATATATATAATGTAATAATACAAAATTATCATATGATAATTTATAAGAGATTACTATAAGAAAATTATCAGTGGATAATTAATTAACATGTATAATTATCATATATAGTTATAAATATATAATTTGTAATAAAATTATCAAAATATTGTTATATGATATAATTTATAATAAATAACGAAAAATGATAATTATAAGGGGTAATTTAGAAATAAAATAGCAAGATATATTTAAAAATGGTTAATTTGTATTAAATTATCATGATATAATTATAAATTATTATTTAAAATCACTTACAGAAAAAAAAATTATAAAGGATAATTTATGATAAAATTATCAAATATAATTATAAATGGATAAATTTAAAAAAATATATTATAAAAATATAATTATAAGGGATAATTATAACAAATTATCCGCAGATAAATTATAATAAATTATCAAAATATAATTATATAATATAATTTTGGATAAAATTATAAAATTTAATTATTAAAGGATAATTTATAAAAAATTAGCAAGAGATAATTATTAGTGAGTAGAATAAAGAGAGTATATCCTTCGACCAAAATGATAATTCTAAACTTATCATAGATAGAATGTAACATCACATGTTATGTTTTAATTTTTTTTAAAAAAAACAACTATTTGTGGTTCTAGAAAAACATGATGAACCATGAGTTTCGATGTTTATAATAATAAGGCTGTGAAGAGGTATTTTTGATAGGTTTATCTATTCCTTTTTACATCGATGACTTTTATGGTAGGAGGTTCCTTACTTTTTTGGGATTTGTTACACAAGTTTCCTTAATATTATTTTTGCATATACATATATGATGACTTTTCTAGATTATTATTTCATGTGGGTATTTTTGTAGCCCTAAAAACATGTTTAAAATTTGATTATGTGAATACTCAATATCTTATCATTCATCTTCGATGTATATCACTTGTGCTATAGTGCTACCTTACTTACGATGAAGTGATATGTGTGTGTGGCCAAAAATATGGTATGATTTATTCCATGAAATTGAAGTGATATATTGATTATGTGATGAATTTTTATTCACATGTTGTTGTATATGATGATGTTATATTTTTCAGGATGTATTATATGGTTGTTTTCATGCTATGAATTTTCATTTTATTCTCTAGATGACTGATATGTGTATACAATACATGAAGTCATTGTGGTATGATTACTCCTTGTGGGGTGATCTCATGATGTGAAGTGATGATGTTGGGGAATCATGATAACCATGTAAATTGGTACCTACTCTATGCCTTGTAAATTCCTAATTTATGGATGACACTTGATTCTTTATGGATTCCGAGTGTTACTCAATGCCTTATGGATTTCGGGAAGGTTGGAGATACATGATACATTCTGGATTCAATGTATTACTTGATTCCTTGTGGACTCCGTGTAGGGTTTTCAATGAATTACTTGTATATTAAAAGATACTCACCAACATACTTGAGGGTGTTATGGATAAATATCAACATATTTTATGTTTCAACCATGGAGTCGAAGTAGTTAAGACTAGGGACTTGTGGCGTCTTGGTTATCCCTTGACCACAAATTTTTATATTATGTGTTATTAGGATTGTTACATATTTATTTTATTTTTTCAAAAACCTATATACTTGAGCACATGAAGTTGGTGGTACCAAGTCTTTTACTCACATCGTACTTGGGAATTTTGATATTCTTTTAGATTTCATCAGGGATCCAACAATTGTTTAGGGCCCTATGATTTATAGCAAAATGGAGGAGTGTATAGCTAGTAGCAGACCAGGATAGACTCTGAAGGGTTCATTTTTTATTTATTTACCTTATCTGTTTTATTTCCTATGGAAATTCTGGCCACTTATGTGTGCTCCATAATTTGTATTACATGTATGACATCTTTAATTTTATGAATGTTTAATTTTATTATTTATCATGTAGTTTATTTGTTATTATTCATCCTATGAAATTATGTTGACGATATAGTCTCCCCACCAACAGACTCAGACCCTTGCAACTAGTCGGCATCCTATTTTGTATGGGGATATCCATATGGGGTCACGTGGAATTCTGGATTGGACCAGTGATTCAGGTCGAGATGTTAAAAATTGGTATTAGGGAATTATGACTCACTAATTTGGTTCTTCTCTTTGAATTGGGATGGAACATGATTTACATCAGATAAAATGGTTGGGACTTGGGAAGGGGAAATATGTTAGTGCCTGAACAACACTTTATAATGGACCTCTGAGTTTACATAAATGGGAAATTTTGTGTTGGTTTTACTATTGATTAAACTCACCTTCAGTGGTTCACATGATGTTGATATATAATCTATGTGATCTCAGGTGCATTCATGAATCATGACTAGGCATGTAGGTTCCCATTCCATATATTTCTTGATTTTTTGTTCATAATAGTTTATTAATTAAATTATTTTATTTTTGTTATATGTTTGAGATAATTTTTGTGTGTTTGATATATCTATGTTGCCATGTTGTGTGGCATATAATTATTGAAATTAATTAGTTGAACTGATCATGCTACTATTTTAGTATATATATGATGATTATGATTAATATGATTGGATTGAAACAAGGGTTAGTGTTCGGATTGATATACCATGGATTAAGAGTAGACTCCTATGAAATCCATTGTTTGATACGATATTTTGGTTTAGATATAATGGAAGTGATCCCATAGACTGATTATAGTTTATCCCAATGAATATATTTCATTTTTGAAATGTGTTTCTTTTATATTATGAGGTATGTTTCCTCGACAGAGACTTAATGGGAAACTTAGGAAGCATTCCATAATACTTCAGAAAGGTTGTACGTTTATATAATATCAATAAATGTGTAGAAGAGTACCTTTTGAGAATTATCCCACACCTTCTATGTGATTTATGTAGTAGAGACACTTTAACATGATGTCTTTCACTTAGTGACTATGTAAAGAAAAGGAGTTCAGAACTATGGTTGACAATTCCATGTTTTCAAACTCAACCATTTTTAATCATTCTATAGCATTGAAGACACTCATGATGCTGAAGAATGGGTTTTAATATTATTTGGGTTATATTTCACCTAGTAGAGACTATAATGGATTGAAACGTTAAGCTGATATTGAGTTTATTTTGTGAGTATATAGATTTTGATACCTCATATTACATAATTCAGACCAAGATAAAGAAGATTAGGGTTCTTCTTGATGATATATATAGAAAGGTATTATCAGATCCAGTACATAACCATGGGTTTCACCAATATATTTTTCCAAGTAGGTGGATATTAGTTTTTAGATATGCATCTATTACCACAAGATTAACCAGGTTATGATTAAGTACCTATTTCCATTTCCCTTGGTATATGATCTTTTCAACCATATTTGGGGAGTACAGCAGTTCCCCAATACAGATCTAGGATTTTTTTTCACCAGATATGATTTAGAGAGAATTATTTTCAGAAGAAAATGTTTCATAGAATGTACGGACTGTATGAGTACTTGGTAATGTCATTCATGCTGGGAAACACACCATCAGTGTTCATAGACCTCATGAACATGACCATACATCCGTAATGTGACTCATTCATTGTGGAGTTTATCATGAACAATCCCCATCCACTCATTGACACTAGAGTAACACCATAGGAACTAAGATATTGTTCTAAATATGGTTTGAGATCACAATATTTAATCCATTCTACCAAAGTAATAATTTTTGGATTTAGGATGTAAAGTTTCTATAACATGTGTTGTTTGTGTCCTGTATATCTGTAAGCCCCGAGAATATTGAGGATGTCATGTGCTAAACATGTCATCGTAGGTTTGAGATCATGATATTTTTGTGCATACTATGTTATTAGTGACAGTTTATCTATGACTTCCTCTATTTATCAGCACCATTTATTGAATTGAAGAGGAAGGGGTTTATATTCCAAATGTTACACTAATGTGAAGAGGATTTAAATAAACTAAAGAGATGATTTACAATAGCTCCATTAATTAACCCTCTATGAGTTTTAGATTGGTTATGTAGTTTACTGTTCTACTTTAGGCATCGGCTTGGGAGAAATGCTAATGAAAAGTGATTAGGTAGTAGAATACATGTCTCATTCTCTACAACCCCTTGAGAGGAGTAACCCTATAGATGAAATGGAGTTGGAATCCATGGTTTAATCTCTGAACTATTTGTAACAATGTCTTATTAAGGATATATTTTATGTTTATACAGATCCTTAGAGCCTTCACTATATCGTCAAACAAGGGGGACAAAAAACTGATATAGAGGCACCAGTTTGAGTATCTTTGTATGTTTGACCATGAGAAAATGAATGATCCTTGAACATTATAATGTATTTATAGATACTCTTTGTCATAAGTCACAATAAAAGCATGATATTAGAGATTGGATTTCAAAGGATTAGTGACACATAGTGATCTTAATAGCCGACTAGAGGATGAATGCATCATAGGATCATTAATCTATGACTTATTCACATTTAGTGATCACATCCTCATATATGGACCATTGTTGATTGGTCATGAGTAACACCCAGTGTGTCCTATGATGAGAGAACAACTCGGTTGTGGGAACTCAATGCCTAGTCGGTCACTGGAAAATGATGGTGTGATCAATGTACATGGAAGAGTAGTAGTCCATTGTTAAACAAGATATGATCTTATGAAATGCTTTCGTACCTCGAGATGTGTGGTAAATCCTATTTAAATGAATATTTACTATGAAATTAAGCAATGTTCTGATGTCCATGTATGAATAGGATCATTGATTTTTTTTCACCTGATGCCTTAATACTAAGGGGTTAATGTACATGTTTTACAGTCATAGTGGTTTGTTATAGCCACTCTCAATACCTATGTTGAAGTGGGAGGAAATCAGGATGGATATTCTAATATGGTTTCTCAGGACCCTGAGGTGTTGTAACATAGTCTATGTGATTATTGAACGGAAAATGAATTCTACTCACTTTATACCTATAAGAACCTAGATCTTTTTTTAGATAAGGATCGTGATTTCTAGTGTTTTGGGGAAAATAGTTGTTTCTGGAAATTTAAGGAGTACACACCGTGTACTTAGGAGTAAACTTCATGTATCGGCTGGCTACTGGTAGACATATAGTGGTCGTGTAATGACCGAGCACATGGTCGTGTGGGGTGACCTAAAAACCACCAAAAGTGTAGCCCGTTAAGGGACTATACACATTGTGTGTCCCCAGGGAACATGCTGTGTATTTTTATTTTTATTTTCTATATCGGACCATGGTCGCATCTAATTGGAAGAACTAACTTTTACTAGATTAATCATGTCTAAGAGAAATTGATATCATTGATTATTCTCAGAGCCACCGATAGGTTTTCCATGCCCCGAATCAAAGATCGTCGATTGCATTGGAATCACCATAGTGAGTTATTCCTTCTTCTAGAGCCTCATCTCATGATAAATATTCTTTAGTGAGATATACATGCTAAAATGTTTTAGATTTTTTTTTCATATCTATGGAATTGTAGGTTGATTCAGAGGCTGAGGTTAAACTATATCCATCACACAACATTGTTTTAGGCGGTTCGTTTATTTCCGTAGATTGTCTTTAATTTATTTGTGAAAAATTTCCCAATACCCTAGTTTAAGATATTGCCTGTTTAGATAATTTACCAATGTTAATTACTACTATGCCTTGTTTTCTTGAGTATGAGTTTTTTATAATTATGTTTGTTTAAGATTCTATGGATTTGATTTCCCATATTGACCTGATATTGGCCATTGGGTCTAGAATTGCCTATTAGGCTGCTCTATTTTCCATTACTAGTGTTGTTAAGATGGATTGATATAATCTAACATGCTTGTGTTATGATTTTTATCCATTTATCCATGTAGTATTGTGATTTAATTTGGCCACTGAAAATTGTTTGGGCATGATTTTTATACACAGGGCTGTGAGAACCTGGGGTAGTGAGACCACAGGGGGAATTGAAATTGAGGGATTCCCTAAAATGTTTTTTATAATTTTCACACTGTGAGACCATATGTGGGATTGGTGTTGATTGCTCACTCAGAGTGTCTATAGATATCGTTATGAGACCACAACAGAAATTGGCGTTAATTGCTTCCTCATAGAGACTTCAGTTTATCATTAAAATTTTACAGGGAGAATTGACAGTGAGTGCTTCCTCAGGGAGTCTTTGTTTGCATGAGACCAAAGGGGCTAGACTGTGTGAAATTACCCAGAGGGTCGTTATATCTTTTTGTTAAGATGAACCAGAGGGGCTAGGTTGTTTGAACTTTCCTAGAGGGTTTCTTGTACTTTTTTGGTTAGATAATTGATAATGTAAATGAATGTAGTTGAAATTATAGTACTGTTTACTTTGTGTACATCTTTATTTATTACTTTATTTTAAAAATTACCTGTTATATATTTTCTATGAATGTTACACACAGAACATTGGTTGGTTGCCTATGGGGATTCATCTCACACCCTGTTTGGGTAATGCTTTATGGCCCAAAAAATATTATATTTTTGTAGGTATAGATAAGGGAAATCCCCCTTTTAGTTTAGGTTCTTGACTATTATAGATCTAGAGAGCATGTGACCATGATGAGGTTTGTGATGCAGTGGGATTTGTTTAATTGTTTTACTTTGTTCATTGGATTAGTACTATTATAAGGCCCCATCCTTAAACCTTACTTAATATTTAATTAAATGAGTAATTCACATTGAGGATCTTTTCAGGTTTAGAGTTTTAGAGAATTAGGACATAACTATTACATCTCACCAGATTACAAAGTAGTCTCTTCTACTAAATTTCCATAAAATAAAAACTCTTTAAAAGAAACATGTATAGTTCCATGTTTTAGGTAGCATGACTTTCCCTTGATCCCATCCTTGACCCTATTCCACGCTATGTCCTGTGAAAAAAATTTCATAAACTTGGGATGAGCATAAGAAGATTAGTAAGGGATACACAAAGAATGAAAACTGTTAGATTTTCAAAACATCAAGCAAACCATGAATACTTTATCAATGTAATACTTTTCACCTTCATGAGGTAGTAAATACTTTTCACTGGAAAAAAAGTATCATTACTTACCTTTTTGTAACCAATGGATTACCATAAAACCCATATAAAGAACACATAACATATATAAAGGTAACTTGGGACATAAACATACTTAAGTGGAATAACCATACGGTCGACTTCCACACATATCACTTAATGGAATAGCCATACGACCAATTTCCATACATACTTAATGGAATAGCCATACGGCCGACTTCCATACCCAATGCAGTGGAGGTTATAACGTAACCACCCGTCCTGGTATTCACGGCACCACCCGTCATATGGTTTATAACGTAACCACCCGTTAAAATTTCCTAGTACCAATATAAAATGATAAAACATAAAACCAATATAAAGGAATGATAACATTTCCACATCACAATATATCACAATATAATCTTTTATCAAAACCATTTTCAAAACCATTTAAAACATTTAATAAAGAGATTTTTGAATCAAAGTGTCCCATACCACCTTGAAGCATAAAATTTTAAACCATTAATATCCATATAAATAAATCCTTAAAACCATTTTGAAAACATGGATATTAATAAGAACAAATAATTAAAACATTTAAAACGATATTTTGGTTAAAGGGGTTTTACCAAAATTAGAGACACTTGAATACAATAATTGAGGAATAACATTTAGTCAGAACTTTATAATATCATGAGAATAAATGGATTCATGATATAATAATCCAAATGACAGTATATACACCATATAAGAGTGAATTGGTGCATAACAACAATGAACCCTCAATAGAAATGTCAAATGTGACGAAATCCCTTATAAAGAAGGTATCCTTAAATTAAGGACAAATCAACCTCAAAAATATGTGTGACAAATATAAATACACCCAATATAAGTGGATATTATTTTTAAAACAATAAAAGGTCATTCACACATATTCAATGGATGACATATTCAATGACTACATGTTGAACCCAAAGAAATCGAAATTGGGTTAAAAAGTTCCCTTGACAGCCTAACAGCATCACATCAAAATGAGTTGATGAGAGATAAAAAGTGTTTCTCATCACTTGGACATAAAATTTACATCAATAAGGATATATGAGATCATATCCCAACATAAAAATATGTAAATTAAAAGACCCAACAAAATAATTCATTTAAAAAAGAGGAGGGTGAAAGGTTCCCTTGCCGACTTGGGTATCTTTTAAAACATACACCCCATGAAAGAAGGACAATATATCATTGATGTAAATACTCATAAAAGAAATTATATTACACAAAGAGTAGAATAATGGGCAGTACATACACCACTCAATGGAATTTGTGGAAAATGTAGCATAAATATCACGGGAATAAAAGTGAGATGAAAAATCCCTTGCGAAAACTCGGCAGCCTAACGACGCCACAGAAAACTTCCGAATATGGATTGATGGGATCAAAAATGTTATCTCTTCACATTACAATAAAATTTACAGCAAGAGTAATATAAAATATCATCCCCCAACATTACAAAGAGGAGCTTAAAAGAAGTGACATAAAAGAAAGTACTTAAAAAGAAAGAGAGAGGTTAGATCTCTTACGAAAATTCGGCAGCCTAACGGCGCCACTCAAAACTTCCAAAATGGATTGATGAGAGAGAATAGGGTATCTCATCACATGAACATAAAAATTACAGTAAGTTTAATATAAAAGATCATCCCAATAACAAGAAATATGAGCTTTAAAAAGAATGACATAAAAGAGTGTACTTAAAAAGAAAGAGAGGTGTAGGATCCCTTACCTCGGGTCCGACTTGACTCGATTGTTCTTTAATCTCCTGAATAATAAACTTGAGTTAATTTATACTTCCTTAAGAACCTTTTTAAAGTTCATTATTCCTTTTATATCACTTATTACCATGTTATAAACATTATTTAATCATTTAAGTTAATCATGTTTGTTTTGTCGATATTTGGTTCTTAAGTCGAATGTGGACTTCTTACATTTACATGTTGTTCGTGTGGTCAAAGGTTCTTTATATCCAGAATTACAATCCTGATTTTGATATCATATATATCATATATATCCAGCATATACATGTATTTATAATATTACATAATCATTTAGAGGTAAGAAATGAAATGCACCGTTCATGGAGACGGTAAGCCGTACGTACGCATGAACGCTACTATCATTTCTTTCTCATATTAATGGAATTAAAATTAAATGAGAGATATGTATATTTTAATTCCAGAATTATATTCATCATTTATATGTATCATTCAATATATATATCCATTATATACATATACTTTTAATAGTACATTACATTTGGGGATAAGAAATGAAATGCACCGTTCATGGAGACGGTAAGCCGTACGTACGCATGAACGCTACTTTCATTTCTATCTCATACTTTAATGGAAAGAAATAATGATGATATAGAGGTAAATAATAATTCCAGTATAGAATCATATATAATAACATTAAATCCATCCTTTATACGTCCCACGTATGGCATTAACGAATCACATCACTTTGAGGGGGCGGTAGTCCGCACTTTCTAAAATGAAGATATCATGTTTACCCATAATGGAAACCATAAAGGTATGACCAAAATGAAAAATACAGAAGCTTAAAGAAAACATAAACATATTATATATCATATATAAAAATAGTGACATCATAATGGCCACCCTTGAAGGTGTTAAATGAGTATTGAACAATCATCGTTTCGGGAGGCAGAATTTCGCCATCCACGGAAACCATATGTTCTTTAACCATTTGATGTAGTTGTGTGAGAGTGCATCTCGAATAAATATTATAACAACATCCTAGTATATTTAAGAAACTGGTGTTGTTACAAAATAAATAAATAAAAAGAGTTTAGGGGGTTGGAGAAGCAAAATAGAACAAATGAACATGAGAGAATGAATTACCTTTAAAAGTGTAACTCCTTTTGATTTGAGCCTAAAGGCTTCCTTTGAAAGGATTCTGCCCAAAGGGAATCCTCTAGGATGAGGAGAGGGATGTGGAGAGAGTAAATGGGCAGGGGTTGGCCGAGCCAAAGGCTTGAGGAGTGTGTCAAATGAGGTAGAGGTGGGGGCCTTTTATAGGAGAAGAGGAGGGGCACTTATGGAAAGTAAAGAAATATTAACTTATTTGAAAATGTGTTTCGGTTTTAAAAGGTCCCACATTGATATAATTCGTGGATAAGGTTCTAAAGGTTCGAAATCCACCCATACAATAAGTTTTGGACATGTGTAGTTCATAGATTTTACATTATCTTTCCATTTTATTTTAATCGTTAAATAATGATGTCATCACTACATCATTATGATGTCATAAATAATTTAATTTATTTAATGTCTAAAAATTATACAAAAACTACTATGGTGTAGTAAATCTTTTTAGCTTTCCAATTACTATTTATAATCAAAAATCTGATCTTTGTTACCCCATGTAATAATTGTTTTCGTAAAACATATTATGTTTGTGTCATTTTTACTTTTACATTAAATAAAAAGTTATTTAGGTCATTTCCCAACCAAAGTGTCTCCATGGGGTCCCCAAGTTGACCCATGGCTTGTCTTGGTCGGCCATGACACAACCAATAAGGTTGGGACATGTTTCTAGGTCATTTCATATTATTAAAGCATTATTTATACCTTAAACTACCCTAATTACCACTAATCGTGATTAAGAACTTAATAAGTTACTATTCACCAAAAAATTATTTTTATCCCATTGAACCACATTTTCCTTCTTAATGACAACCATGTATGTAGGATTTTTGAAATTCAAAACACAATGATGGCAAAATTTCATTTTAACGGAAAATAAGTCTTTATAAGTACCACTTAGTGGTTTCACTATTCATCAAAAATTGAAGTTTTCCAGAAAATTACCAAAAATTCACCCTAAGCTATATTTGATAGTATGAATTCAAAAATGAATTCTATTTTACAAAATTCAAAACATATAAGTCACATTAAATAATTTAATAATTAATTCCCGCCGTCAGAGCAAATAGCGTGTTTTTTTGAAACAATAAGTATCAAAAGGTTGACACTAGTTTAAGTCTGATTTCAAAGTGAAATTGATTCCAACGACCACTATTGGATTTAATGGTAAAAATATTTTCTAATTTCACTTTAAAACCAATTCAAAAGATAATCTAATTATATAAATAAATTATATTAAAAAGAGGTTTTGAATTAAAATACAACATTTTACACTATTCATTAAAAAATGAACTTTATCCAAAAAATACCAAAAATTTACACAAAGTAAAATTTAATGTCCCGATTCTAAAGAAGAGTTTTATTTGGTCCAAAAGAATGTATAAGATTGGTCAAAACTATATTTAATGACAGTTCTCCATCAAAAGGCGATAAGTGAACCTTTAGTGAAAACTAGGGCATATACGCCTAAAATTGAATTCTTTCCGTATTTTAAGCCTTTATCCTTTATTGGATAAATTTAAAAACATTTAAAAACATATATAATCATATTTTAGTTATTTCTATCCATTCCCTCCATTACACCGGCTACATGTTAACTACCATTTAAAATAATATTATTTTATTATTAGAGTGCAACGTAAGATTCCCAAGAAACTCGTTGTCGCGTGTTGGGTACGCCATCGAGCATAGCGTCCCCTTTAAAGTCATTTAAATATTTTATTCACAAATATGGATAAATATGAAATTTCATATTCTTTATTTACCTGGGGTGTTACATCCTTCCCCCCTTTTGGGAATTGCGTCCTCGCAATTTTAAAATTGCGCTTGGAAACATCCTTGAAAGTCCCACATCGGAACAAAAGTCGGTAAAACAAACACTTTAAAATAAAGAGAGATAAGTACAAAGGTCACCCGAGTTAACCCATACTTGGATTCCAAGTATGAAAATATGGACATGGAGGAAAAAACAAAGGGTCATGTTCTGATGGAGAGTGATAAAAAACATGTTTAGGAGAAAGTTAACCACGAGAAAATCACAAACTTGTGATGGGTTAAACGGTATTCGATTCCCCAGTAGGAAAAGTTAATAGACAACATTTTTGTTTTAAGTAACTTTTTATTGAGGAATTTATTCATAAGGAAACATAATCACTTATCATATTGACTTTCAACTTTTATTAGATTCCTTACACAAACTCATATTTTCTCCAAAAGACGAGTATTTAGGAAGACATGTTCACATTAAGAGTACTATAATCAACTTCTAGAGAATCACCTAATACACAAAAGAGAACTATATAATTCCCATATCTTTAGATTTTAAAAAAACCAAAACCAAAAAGGCTAGTACAAGATCAGATAATCCAGAAAAGGATAACCCTTTATAAAAAGAAAATCTATTCTTAATCTCCAAAATTTGTCCAACAAAAACCAAAGTTCATTGAGGACCATTCTATAAACAAATTCGTCGATAAAAATTCATCAATGTAAACCAATATAAGATTGAAACCCAAACATTTGAAGGATTTAGTCGCATATTCTTCCAAGATAAATCGTAACATTTATCTCCAAACAATATCAGTTTCTCCTAATGTCTCTTTTTGAAAAGTAATTAAACTAATCACATATCCTCCACGATAGGTTAATCATTTTCATAAATAACCCAAAATCAATTTACTCTTAATTCATAAAATCATATAACTAGAATGAATCAGTCAAACTAACCAGGGACTTCACGTGGTCTAGTGGTAGGTGATAAATACCAGTCGCACATTGGTTGTGGGTTCGATTCCCACAGATTTGTCCGACGCGACGGGATGTCACACGGTCTACGTGTTGTCCTTTTTCCAAAACTATATAATTCTTAAAACATTCCCCAAAATGAGATAAAATCTTTAAGAATAATCATAACATATTTTAACCTCAAGTTTATCTCATTCCTTTCATTTTCCATCATATCATAGAGTAACCCATAATTACCTAAAAATTAAGTATCATATAAACCCTAATGGTTACCTTAATAATTATTACCTGAATTTCCACATCGGGTTGGCCATCTCGTACATGATGCATTAGAGAACTCACCATGGTTGAAGTGGTTGATCATGACTCCTTGATATTTGGTTTATAACAACCATGAGTTTCCTCATTGAATCCTCCATTTTATCTAGTATCTTAATCAGAGAACCACCACAGTTTCCTTCAAACCTGTTGTCTCTTTGGTTCCTGCTAGATCCATCCATTCACTAAAAATAGAAATGTCAGTGTGAGTATATCAACAAAACCATCATGTACTAATGAAGAAGGTAAACACTAAGATACACTTACTCATTCACTTTATCTAAAACTAGGACTCTTTCTGAAATCCTAACCATTATGGTAATGTCGCTTATGCTTAATGAATACCCTAACCTCTAAAGTTATCTAAACCGACCTTTGATACCAACTATAAGGCCCCAGCCTTAAACCTTACTTAATATTGAATTAAATGAGTAATTCACATTGAGGATCTTTTCAGGTTTAGAGTTTTAGAGAATTATGACATAACTATTACATCTCAACAGATCACAATGTAGTCTCTTCTACTATATTTCCATAAAATAAAAACTCTTTAAAAGAAACATGTATAGTTCCATGTTTTAGGTAGCATGACTTTCCCTTGATCCCATCCTTGACCCAATTCCACGCCATGTCCTGTGAAAAACATTTCAAAAACTTGGGATGAGCATAAGAAGCTCAGTAAGGGATACACAAAGAATGAAAACTGTTAGATTTTCAAAACAACAAGAAAACCATGAATACTTTATCAATGTAATACTTTTCACCTTCATGAAGTAGTAAAAACTTTTCACTGAAAAAAAAAGTATCATTACTTACCTTTTTGTAACCAAAGGATTACCATAAAACCCATATAAAGAACACATAACATATATAAAGGTAACTTGGGACATAAACATACTTAAGTGGAATAACCATACGGTCGACTTCCACACATATCACTTAATGGAATAGCCATATGGCCAATTTCCATACATACTTAATGGAATAGCCATACGGCCGACTTCCATACCCAATGCATTGGAGGTTATAACGTAACCACCCGTCCTGGTATTCACGGCACCACCAGTCATATGGTTTATAACGTAACCACCCGTTAAAATGTCCATGTACCAATATAAAATCATAAAACATAAAACCAATATAAAGGAATTATAACATTTGCACATCACAATATATCATAATAGAATCCTTTATCAAAACCATTTTCAAAACCATTAAAAACATTTAATAAAGAGATTTTTGAATCAAAGTGTCCCATACCAACTTGAAGCTTAAAATTTTAAACCATTAATATCCATATTAATAAATCCTTAAAACCATTTTGAAAACATGGATATTAATAAGAACAAATAATTAAAACATTTAAAATGATATTTTGGTTAAAGGTGTTTTACCAAAATTAGAGACACTTGAATACAATAATTGAGGAATAACATTTAGTCAGAACATTATAATATCATGAGAATAAATGAATTCATGATATAATACTCCAAATCACAGTATATACACCATATAAGAGTGAATTGGTGCATAACAACAATGAACCCTCAATAGAAATGTAAAATGTGATGAAATCCCTTATAAAGAAGGTCTCCTTATATTAAGGAAAAATCAACCTCAAAAATATGTGTGACAAATATAAATACACCCAATATAAGTGTATATTAATTGTAAAACAATAAAAGGTCATTCACACATATTAAATGGATGACATATTCAATGACTACATGTTGAACCCAAAGAAATCAAAATTGGGTTAAAAAGTTCCCTTGACAGCCTAACGACATCACATCAAAATGAGTTGATGAGAGATAAAAAGTGTATCTCATCACTTGGACATAAAATTTACATAAATAAGGATATATGAGATAATATCCCAACATAAAAATATGTAAATTAAAATACCCAACAAAAGAAGTCTTTTAAAAAAGAGGAGGGTGAAAGGTTCCCTTACCGACTTGGGTATCTTTTAAAACATACACCCCATGAAAGAAGGACAATAGATCATTGATGTAAATATTCATAAAAGAAATTATATTACACAAAGAGTAGAATAATGGGAAGTACATACACCAATCAATGGAATTTGTGGCAAATGTAGCATAAATCTCATGGGAATAAAAGTGAGATGAAAAATCCCTTGCGAAAACTCGGCAGCCTAACAGCGCCACAGAAAACTTCCGAATATGGATTGATGAGATCAAATAGGGTATCTCATCACATTACAATAAAATGTAAAGAAAGAGGAATATAAAATAACATCCCCCAACATTACAAAGTGGATCTTAAAAGAAGTGACATAAAGGAGAGTACTTAAAAAGAAAGAGAGAGGTTAGATCTCTTACGAAAATTCGGCAGCCTAACTACGCCACTCAAAACTTACAAAATGGATTGATGAGAGAGAATATGGTCTCTCATCACATGAACATAACAATTACAGTAAGTTTAATATAAAAGATAATCCCAATAACAAGAAAGACGAGCTTTAAAAATAATGACATAAAAGACTGTACTTAAAAAGAAAGAGAGGTGTAGGATCCCTTACCTCGGGTCCGACTAGACTCGATCGTTCTTTAATCTCCTGAATAATAAACTTGAGTTAAGTTATACTTCCTTAAGAAACTTTTTAAAGTTCATTATTCCTTTTATATCACTTATTACCATGTTATAAACATTATTTAATCATTTAAGTTAATCATGTTTGTTTTGTCGATATTAGGTTCTTAAGTCGAAAGTGGACTTCTTACATTTACATGTTGTTCGTGTGGTCAAAGGTTCTTTATATCTATAATGACATTCCTGATTTGTATATCATATATATCATATATATCCAGCATATACATGTATTTATAATATTACATAATCATTTAGAGGTAAGAAATGAAATGCACCGTTCATGGAGACGGTAAGCCGTACGTACGCATGAACGCTACTTTCATTTCTTTCTCATATTAATGGAATTAAAATTAATTGAGAGGTATGTATATTTTAATTCCAGAATTATATTCATCATTTAGATGTATCATTCATTATATATATCCATTATATACATATACTTTTAATAGTGCATTACATTTGGGGATAAGAAATGAAATGCACCGTTCATGGAGATGGTAAGCCGTACGTACGCATGAACGCTACTTTCATTTCTATCTCATACTTTAATGGAAAGAAATAATAATGATATAGAGTTAAATAATAATTCCAGTATAACATCATATAAAATAACATTAAATCCATCTTTTATACGTCCCACGTATGGCATTAACGAATCACATCACTTTGAGGGGGCGGTAGTCCGCACTTCCTAAAATGAAGATATCATGATTACCCATAATGGAAACCATAAAGGTATGCCCAAAAAGAAAAATACAGAAGCTTAAAGAAACAATAAAAATATTATATATCATATATAAAAATAGTGACATCATAATGGCCACCCTTGAAGGTGTTAAATGAGTATTGAACAATCATCGTTTCGGGAGGCAGAATTTCGCCATCCACGAAAACCTTATGTTCTTTAACCATTTGATGTAGTTGTGTGAGAGTGTAGCACGAATAAATATTATAACAACATCCTATTATATTGAATATACTGTTCTTGTTACAAAAGAAATAAATAAAAAGAGTTTAGGGGGTTGGAGAAGCAAAATAAAACAAATGAACATGAGAGAATGAATTACCTTTAAAAGTGTAACTCCTTTTGATTTGAGCCTAAAGGCTTCCTTTAAAAGGATTCTGCCCAAAGGGAATCCTCTAGGATGAGGAGAGGGATGTGGAGAGAGTAAATGGGCAGGGTTTGGCTGAGCCAAAGGCTTGAGGAGTGTGTGAAATGAGGTAGAGGTGGGGGCCTTTTATAAGAGGAGAGGAGGGGCACTTTTGGAAAGTAAAGAAATATTACTTTATTTGAAAATGTGTTTCGGTTTTAAAAGGTCCCACATTGATATAATTCGTGGATAAGGTTATAAAGGTTCTAAATCCACCCATCCAATAAGTTTTGGACATGTTTAGTTCATAGATTTTACATTATCTTTCCATTTTATTTTAATCGTTAAATGATGATGTCATCACTGCATCATTATGATGTCATAAATAATTTAATTTATTTAATGTCTAAAAATTATAAAAAAAAATACTATGGTGTAGGAAATATATTTATCTTTCCAATGACTATTTATAATCAAAAATATGATCTTTATATCCCCATGTAAAAATTGTTTTCGTAAAACATATTATGTTTGTGTCATTTTTACTTTTACATTAAATAAAAAGTTATTTATGTCATTTTCCAACCAAAGTGTCTCCATGGGGTCCCCAAGTTGACCCATGGCTTGTCTTGGTCGGTCATGACACAAACAATAATGTTGGGACATGGGTCTAGGTCATTTCATATTATTAAAGCATTATTTATTCCTTAAACTACCCTAATTACCACTAATCGCGATTAAGAACTTAATAAGTTACTATTCACCAAAAAATTATTTTTATCCCATTGAACCACATTTTACTTCTTAATGACAACCATGTATGTCGGATTTTTGAAATTCAAAACACAATGATGGAAAAATTTCATTTTAACGGAAAATAAGCCTTTATAAGTACCACTTATTGGTTTCACTATTTATCAAAAATTGAAGTTTTTCAGAAAATTACCAAAAATTCACCCTAAGATATATTTGATATTACGAAATCAAAAATGAAGTCTATTTTACAAAATTAAAAACATATAAGTCACATTAATTAATTTAATAATTAATTTCCGCTGTCAGAGCAAATAGCGTGTTTTTATGAAACAATAAGTATCAAAAGGTTGACACTTGTTTAAGTCCGATTTCAAAGTGAAATTGATTCCAACGACCACTATTGGATTTAATGGTAAAAATATTTTCTAATTTCACTTTAAAACCAATTCAAAAGATAATCTAATTATATAAATAAATTATATTAAAAAGAGGTTTTGAATTAAAATACAACATTTTACACTATTCATTAAAAAATGAACTTTATCCAAAAAATACCTAAAATTTACACAAAGTAAAATTTAATGTCCCGATTCTAAAGAAGAGTTTTATTTGGTCCAAAAGAATGTATAAGATGGATCAAAACTATATTTAATGACAGTTCTCCATCAAAAGGTGATAAGTGAACCTTTAGTGAAAACTAGGGAATATACGCCTAAAATTGAATTCTTTCCGTTTTTAAGCCTTTATCCTTTATTGGATAAATGTAAAAACATTTAAAAACATATATAATCATATTTTAGTTATTTCTATCCATTCCTGCCATTACAACGACTACATGTTAACTACCATTTAAAATAATATTATTTTATTATTAGAGTGCAACGTAAGATTCCCAAGAAACTCGTTGTCGCGTGTTGGGTACGCCATCAAGCATAGAGTCCCCTTTAAAGTCATTTAAATATTTTATTCACAAATATGGATAAATATGAAATGTCATATTCTTTATTTACTTGGGGTGTTACAACTATATTCCATCATTCTCACTTGTTTTGATGCTTTCCTCGATAATTGTGACAAGGATATATATATATATATATGTATATATATATATATATACTGTAGTTGCTTATTTATTTTAAGTCTTACACTGTTTACTTATTGTATGGTATTATTTATTTTTCTACTATTACCTATTTGTTTCCATTGTGTTACTCTGCCAATGGGGGAATTGTTTCCCCACTATCACACCCAAGTCTCTCAATTCTAGTCAGAAGCCTCTAGCATTCTGGGAAATGCACTTGAGGCCATGTGACCATCCGGGTACGAGGCACCTCTGGACGACACAAAAACCAAGATGTTATAAAGTGGTATCAGAGGTATTATTTTTATATTGACATACTATTTGGAGCCTATAGATAGGTATAAGAAGGAATAGATAGTTGATAGTATGTTGTGCTGGATACTAGCTAACCTGTGTATAAGGAAAATCCAATATGCCTCGAATATTGCAATTTTTCTAGTTTTTGCAATTAGTACAGTTGATGTGATTTCACTATTGTGTGATTCACATGTTTTTTCTCTTATAATTGATGTTATTGAGGTTATATTTCTATTGAAACCATATGATATGAAGGAATTCCATCTCATGCATCATTTAGGAACTATCAAGAGATCACATGCCATGCATACATGTCAGGCCATTTAGGGTGTGTTACTGATTTCTTGTGGTTGTGGAAAATGTAGTGCTAGATATGCATGCTGTTGTGATTAATGCATTGATAGATTACCTACTAATTGAGAGGGTATTGATAATATGAAATGTTTCTTTTAGATGAATTACAATGTTTGGTCCCAAAGGTATTATGGGCCCTCATTGATCAGAAATTGGTAGATCATGTAATTTATTGCCCCATTATTCCTTTTTAATATACATGAATAAGATTCCAATCATTGATTCACAGGGAATATAGGCCCCCACATATCGAAATATGACACTTAAATGTTTGTTTCATTGTTTTTATGGGGTCTAGAGTAGTTTATATGGCATACTGTATGAAAAAACCCAGAATACACTATTTTTAGTGATGAATACACACCATATATCCTTCTATTCGGGAAGGAAAAGTTTTTCATAAGTACATGCCATGTAGTCCATGACCGTGTGATTGACTGTGTGGGAAGAGACATGAGGTTTGGAAAATATTTGGTGGAACACACCGTGTATGGGATGTACATATTGTGTTGTAGAGGCCATGTGTCCAACCGTGGGACTAACCACACAGATGAATGAAACTCAGGTACTACACACCGTGCCTTTCTTGAACACTTCATGTAGTGTCGAACATATATCCGACTGTGTGACCAACAACATGGGTTGATAAAGTCCTTCTAGTACACATGGTGTTTAGAATAAAGAAACCATGTATATTTAACTATGTCACTGACTGTGTGACTAATGATATAGTTGGTTATGACTTATGGGGTACACGTCATGTCCAGGATGCACACATAGTGTAGAGTTTCCCAGGTGAGAACAATGTGGTTTAGTTGTGTAGGAGAACTTGGGTAGGGGAAATGTTTCAAGTACACTCCATGTCAATGGATAAGACACCATGTGTATGGGGGTTACACAACTAGTGTTTTATGAAATACACATACCATGTGAAGGCTTAGGAAATCAAATCATGTGGTGTTTGTACATGCCCTATATCCATGTTTTAAAAAACATGAATTTTTTCTTCCTCCAATTACTTTCATACATTAATATGTTTTATTGTTTGATAATCTTGATCTAAGGTTTGCGCTTGACCTTACATATTCATGTAAATGAGAAGACCTCTATTTGTATGAAAGATACATGGAAACGATCAGACACCAGACATGGTAGATCAGGTACTACCAGTAGAACCACATGTCGTGCCCATCTTGGAACCATCCGTTATCCCGAATACATTTTCCGATGCATAGTTCTGAGAGGGATTCATCAGGTTTATGCATAATTTCCATAGAATAGATCCTCTTTCCCTATCTATGGTAGATTTGACACATGTTTTTTAGCAGCAGAAACCTCCAACTTTCTCTGGGGATGGAGGACCTCTAGCTGTAGAGGAATGGTTAGAATCTATGCTATCTTTCTTCATACATCTAGAGATTCCTACAGAACGGTGGGTGAATCTTATTACTTACATGCTTTGGGATTCCACCAAGATATGGGGTGATGTGATATCACCAGTGGGTATCTATAAGGTTATGGCTTAGGATGAGTTCCAACATACCTTTTGTGACTACTTTTACCCAAAGTGTCTGAGGGCCAGTTGAGACTGAGAGTTCATGAATTTGGAGCCGGGTACTCTCTCGGTCATTGATTATTCTTCTCACATCATAGAGTTAAAGCGCTATACACCCATTCTAGGGGTTGTTGAGTTATTTCTAGCAAGATAGTTTGAGGATGGTCTCAGGCATGACATCCGATCTTAGGTGGAATTTTTCATGCTGACTTCCATATCATCTATATTCAACTAGGCAATGATCACAAAGTACAACCTTAGGTTTTATGGATATGTGAGCCATGGTGGCTCTTCTGGTGGAATTGGTGTTCCTCCCTCTGATAGTAGGAAGCATCACATGGAGTCTACACAAGAAGATCTGGGTATGCGATATACACTATCAGGTAGTCATGTTGTTTGATAAAAATGTGGAATGAACTGGAATACGAGGCCACATTACCTGAGAGACCCAGTTGAGTACAAATATTGTAGAAAGATGGGACATCTTCAGAATTTTTGTCAGATTTTACCACCAATAGTTGGTCACATAGGTTCTTCAATTACTCATCTTTCAAGAGCTGGATAACCAGTTTCTCATCCGTTAAGGAACTGGAGTTCGTCTGGACATTCATGCCGTATTGTTTAGATGTACCGTTTTTTGATAGCCGTAGAGTGGATCAGCCCAGGGTAATCAAGAAGGGTCATAGGGCAACGATATAGGTCATACATTTGTAGTGGAGAAAACACACCAGAAGAGGGATCCCGTACCCCATACAGTTAGAGGCTTGATACTAGTTTCCTCAGTTTTATCTTCCGCACTTTTCGATATAGGGGTTTCCCATAGTTTTATATCTGTTTTGGCTGTGGAAATCCTTGGGATTTATATCTTTACATTTTTTGATATTTTGTTTTTTGACACACCATTATGAACTAGAATGGTTTTTGTATGTTTGTGAAAGGTTTTCCCTCTTGAGGATGGTGGGTATCACTTCTTATAGGGCCTTTATATCTTATAGATGATAGGATATGATCTAATTCTCACAATAAAAAATTGTTTTCGATACCTGGCTGTTGTCGATTTCTATTATTGTAGTGTGAGTTTCATGTCACCTAAGGTAAGTTTGTTTCCAGGTAAGGGAGAATGGGATGTCCATGCGAGCAGAGAAGGACCTGAGCATCCAGGGTTTCGAGGAGTTTCAACCCAAATATATAGTCTGTATCTGGGTGGCCAGGGGACTTCACAGATGGATTTTCCTCCTGTGGTAGATAATTTCAGAGATGTCATTCCATAAGAATTTTATGGTTTTCATATGGAACGATATGTAGAATTTTCTATTGAGCTTGTCCTAGGAGAAGCAAAGATGTTCATTCCTCTTTATAGGATGGATACACTAGAATTACTGGAGATAAAGAAGAACCATGTTGTGTTGTAGACAAAGGGATTCATCAAACCTAGTACTTATCCTGGGGGATCATCTACCCTTTTTTTGAATAAGGTGGACGATAAACTCAAACATTATGTGGATTATTGGAATATAAACATGTTGATAGTCAAGAAAAAATATCCCTTCCTGAGGATTAATGATCTCATTGATCAGCTTCGAGGAGCCCAGGTGTTCTCGAAGATTTAATCGAGATCCAGTTATAATCAGTTGCACATTAGACCATATGATATACCTCTTACAACCTTTCAAATCAAGTATGGTCTATACGAGTATGTGTTTATGCAGTTCGGCCTCATGAATGTGCCTGTGGTTTTTATGGCACTAAAGAACCGAGTGTTCCATCCTTACTTGGATTATGTTATGGTGGTTTTCATGGAGGCTATCTTGGTGCACTCTCAAACTCAACACTACACTGCTACTCATCTTGAGATCATTTTGAGTACACTAAGAGAGCATCATTTTTATGTCATTATCTCAAAATGAAACTTTTGGATGGACCAAATTCACTTCTTAGGTCATGTCATCTCAGATACAATAGTATCAGTAGACCTAGAGAAAGAAGGAGTAGTAGTTTCCTAGGAGAATCAGAAGAACGTCTTTGAGGTACAGTGTTTTATAGGGCTGGATGGTTACTACATACATTTTATATAGACTTTTCATGCATAAGAGTTCTGTTGACGGACCAGACTAAGATGTGTGTGAAGTACTTGTGGAGAGATATCTATGATTCAGCCTTTCAAGAGTTTAAATGGAGGTTGAATTCAGCACTAATACTTGTTTATATAGATCTAGTTAAGAGTTAAATATTTTACAGTGATGCATCAGTTAGTGGGTTAGGAGGTGTTCTTATGCAGAGGGAAGGAGTCGTTGGGTACGGGTCTCATAATTTGAGGCCACATGCGAAGAATTACCAGATGCATGATCTCTATATGGCTGTAGTTGTTCATGTTTTTTGAGGTTGGAGACATTATCTATTAAGAGAGAAATTTGTGGTTTTCACTGACCTAAAAGTACTTAAGTATATTTTCACTCATCATGATCAGAATTTGAGACATCAGAGATGGTATAAGTACCATGAGTACTTTGACATTGATCATTCCTACACACCTTGGAAAGGAAACACAATGGCTGATGTGTTGAGCAAGAGGACTTAGATACAAGAACTCTAGGAGGCCAGTAGTGAGTGACAACTTATAGATCCATTCTCTGAGATGAATTTGGATGTGTACAGAACACAAGTCCAGACGTTTATTTCTTCAGTAGTTATTACATCTACTCTACCGGATCGAGTGCGAATGGGGAAACAATCAGATTCGGAAGGACTAGTTTTACATGAGAGTGTGTTAGGAGATGACCCTAATCATAGATGTAATGTAGGTGAGGATGATATCTTTCACTTCCATGGACGTATATGGGTGTCAGAAAACATACATAAGGAGATTTTGAAGGATTTTCATTCTTCAGCTTGGGAAGTTCATCCTTCCATCCCCAAGATGTATCATGATCTACACTATTAGTATTGGAGGCCTGGTATGAAGTTGGATATTTCTAGTTTTGTGACGAGATTTTCTACCTTTTAGTAGGCGAAGGAGGAGGATCAGCAACAAACATGGATTTTGTAGCAGTAACCCATTCCTGAGTGTAAGTGGAATGATGTCTTGATGGACTTTATGATAGTCTTACCGAGGTCACCTCAAATAAATGATGTATTTTGGTTTGTCATTGATAGACTCACAAATGACACACACTTATTTCTGATCAAGGATATCTTTAGTGATGATGAGTTGGGACAATATTATATCCCAGAGATTGAATGTTTACATGGGGTTCCACACTCCATAATTTCATAATGGGATGTGTATTTTACTTCTCCGGTCTAGAAGAGACTACAGAGGGATTTGGGTATACATTTACTTCTGAGTACATCTTAAAATCCCCAAACATATGTCTAGTCCGAGCATATGATTCAGGTTATAGAGGAAACTCGTTGAGAATGCATCCATGATTTTGGAGGTTCTTTGAAAAAGCACATAGCTCTTTTGGAGTTTTACTAAAAAATATTTTTCAAGAAATAATTCAGATGGAACCTTATGAAAAATTGTACAATAGGCCATGCCGAACACCCCCATGTTAGGTAGAGGAAGGAGAGGAAATTATGTTGGGAGCTCGTCTTTTCCAAGAGACCACAAAACAGATAGATTTTATTCAGAAGAGTATGGATACTAAAAATTCACAATAGAAGTCTTATGTTGAATGTCAGAGAAGACCCCTAGATTTCGAGGTTAGAGATTAGGTTTTTCTATATGTCACACTGAGGATGGGACACAGGAGGATTAGAAAACATGGTAAGATTTAATCGAGATATGTCAGGCTATTTGAGGTTTTGGAGATAATCATTCCAGTTGCCTATCAGTTGAAGTTTCCTCCGAGGTACCAGGCTATGGATGACATTTTCCACATTTCCAAGCTACAACGTTACTTCCTAGACCCATCTCATGTTTTTCAACCCAAAGAGGTTATGTTGGATGGGGATGCCTCATTCAAATAGAATCCTATCTATATTGTTGATCACAGTGTGAATGTTATATGTGGCCATTCTGTTCCTTTGGTTCGAGTGTTGTTGTAGCACGAGCGTGTACAAGATGGGAATTGGGATGGGGAGGCCAATATACGATCGTAGTGGTAAGAGATTTTCAAGGATTTTTTTCGTAGCCACATTGCTAGAGAAATTCAGGGCTTAATTTATATAAGGGGGAAGGTTGTAAGAAACCAGATCATCTTTTCATGTATGGATCTGTATTTACTGTGTTTTTTTGGAAAAGAGGCCTTTCTGGAATATTGTAGAGTACACGTCGTGTACATAAGAGTACAGACCATGTACTAGGTTTTTGTTGGTAGATGCGTAAAAGCTATGAGATGTCCGAGTGCATGACCATGCGGGGTGACCTCAAAACCACCAAATGAATTGCTCGTTAAGGGCCTATACACGCCGTGTATCCTCAAGGAACACACTGTGAATTTTTATTTTGATTTTTTATATCTGACTAGGGTCACGTCTAATTGGAAGAACCTACATCATCTAGCTTTGTCCTGTCCAGGACATATAGATATAACTGATTCTTCTTGGAGCCACTAATATGTTGTTTGTGCTCCGAATAAAACATTTTTGATTGTTTTGGAATCTCCATGATGAGTTATTACTTCTTCAAGATCCTTATATCGTGATTCCTTCTCATTCATGAGAAATCCTAGATTGAACATTTCAGGCGATTTTGTAGATCTATGGCGTTCTAGGTTAATTCAGTGGCTGAGGTTTAACAATATCTACTATACAATGTTGAGGTTGTTAGTTTGTGCCTTTCCAAATATTTTCTTTGATTTATATGTGAAAAAGTGCCCAATACCCTAGTTTAGGGTATTGTGTGTTTGGAGAATTTAACCCTACTAATTCCATGATATGCCTTGTTTGGTAGAGTACGGTTTTTTTATAAAATATGGTTCTTGACCTTTCTATGGATGTTGATTCCCATGTTTAATCTGATATTGGACATTGGGTCTAGAATTGCCTGTTAGGAGTATCTGTTTTCCATTCATAGTGCTGTTACGATGGAGTGATATAATCTCACATGCTTCTTTTATGTTTTGTATCCATTTATCCAAGAAGTATTGTGATTTAATTTGTCTTATAAATATCATTTTTGAACAATTTCTTTACATAGGGCTGTGAGAACCTCGTGTAGTGAGACTATAGGGGAAATTGACGTTGATGGATTCCCCCAAGTGTCTGTTGTACTTTTACGTTGCGGGACCATAGTGGGGGTTGACGCTAATTCCTCCATATGAGTGTCTATAGTAATCATTATGAGACCACAAGGGGAATTGATGATGAGTGATTTCTCAAAGAGTCTGTAGTTTTTCATTAATAGAATATAGTGGGAATTGACGGTGAGTGCTTTATCAGAGTGTCTTTATTTTCATGAGACCAAAGGGGTTGAATGTGTGAGATTACTCATAGGGTTGTTAAATCTTTTTATTAAGTTGATCCAGAGGGGTTAGGATGTTTGAACTTTCCTAGAAGTTTACTTGGATTTTTTTTTCTGAATAATTGACAATGTAAATGAATATATTCGAAACTGGAGTACTTTCTACTTTGAGTACTTCCTTGTTTGTTACATCATTTTACATAGTTCCTAATATATATATTCTTTGTCTGTTAGGCATGTATCTTTAGGAGGTTTCCTAATAGGATTCGTATCACACCCTATATGGGTCATTCTTTTAGGCCCAAATAGATTATATTATTGTAGGTATAGAAAAGGGAATGTCCCCTTCTACTTTAGGTACTTGAATGCTATGGAGTTGGAGAGCATGGGTACAAGATAAGGCTTGCGATGCTGTTGGTGTTCTATACATTTTTTCCATTGTACTTTGGTTTAGAATTGTATTCAAAAATTGTGACTTGTTTCACTGCTTTCCTAGATACATTTGACACAAATCATTATTAATATATATGTGATGTAGTTGTTTATTTATTTTTAGTCTTCTTATGATTACTTATTGTGTGGTATTAATGTTTATTCTACTATTATCTGTTTGTTACCATTGTGTTACTCTTCCAATGATGTCATATTTTCCCCAAAATCACACCCAATGCCCTCGCTGCTAGTCAGTAGCCTCTGGAATTTGGTGAAATGCGCTTGAGGCAATGGGACTAACCAAGTATGGGGCACCTCTGAGTAGCTCGAGAACCAAGACGTTACATTACTATTCAAGGAAAATCACTCAGTTGAGATGCTAGGAAAGATCTTTTCCCATGAGATCAAATGCCTTATTTCATTTTCCTTGTGCATTTATTCAGTGGAATATGCATGTTTTTAATTTAACTTTCTATGGGCTTAAAAAAATCCATATGGACTTAGCTGAAATTGGGAATGACGTTCCATCCTCAAACTGATGGAAAATCTGAGCAGGCTTTACATATATTGGAGGATATTCATTGATATTTAATTCTAGTCCTTGGTTTAACAAGGCGTGAATACTTAGCCTTGATTTTTTTTTCATACAATAACATTTTTCAGGATTCTATTCAGATGTATCCTTTTAAGGATTTTTATGGGACTCCATGTTTCTCAACATTATTATATCATGAGGTTGGTGGCGAAATAGTTTTCAGCCCCAAAACATTATAGAATACCTCCATGGGAGTGTATCTGATACTGAAGAGAATGATGAATAATTAGGTAAGATGTAAATCATATGATGACCATAAGAGGATACCCTCATAGTTTTATATGAAGATAAGGATTTCTTGAGAGTGACTCTTAAGTTGGGGAACATACATCTGAGGAAGAATTGAATGCTACCACTACATTTTGTTAAAACAATTTAGATCACCAAGCGAATAAGTGTTGTGGTATATTGTTTTGACCTCCCTTATTTTTTTTGAGGCATGAATGACGTTTTCCATGTGTCATATCTATAGTGGTACATGCCCAAACCTACACATGTTATTGATGGAAAGTACAATGAGATGGAGACCGAAACATCTTATGATGAGTATCTAGTGTGAATCATAGAGAAAAGAAAAAATTTATTATGGGGAAAGAGGGTAACAATAGTTTATATTTATTGTATGTAAGAATGAATCTATTAAGAGATGTGGTAAAATGTGTCTAACAATTGATCTTAGTGTCTTGATCTATTCTAGTTTGACTATTAAAGATACTCCTTAAGGATGAAAAGTTGATATAGGGGATAAATTTTAATATCCTTATTTTCTTTGAAGAAAATAATGACCATCTTTTTGATAAATTATAATTGTTTTATGTGAAAAAAATAATTTATCTAATATAATAACATAATAAATGTATTAAGGGATTTTAATACAGGTGAAATCCCTGTTAACACTTTTTAATATTCAATCAAATTTTTTTAAAGTAATTTGATGAGTTACTGAGACTTTATAAGGATCATAAACCCTTGATGCCGAAGAAAAAAAAATACTAAATACATGTTATTATTTGCATGTGATTTATAAAAAAAATTGGATAACATACAAACAATGAATCATATGAGAAATGTGAGACCACCCTTAGGTTCGGCACATTATATTTAACCTAGGAAGAGGATACCATTTCTGATTGTTGGATAATTGGCTAGGTCACTCCTGAGAATAAGTAATTTAATATTTTTATTATATTATTTCTTAAAATAAATTAATATCTATAAAATGTTTTATCAAATTAGAAACTTCATCGAATGATTATTTTTGGAATGTGGTGTTTACCCTAAGAGGGGTATAAATTTTATGTACATTGGATGTTTAGAAAAATCACACACAATAACACTAGTTTTTATATTTAATTACTTAATTGTTTGATTTTTAATTAAAAAATAGTTTCTTTCTCAAAAATGATGCGTTTTATGAGAAATCTATGAGCAAAATTAGGTTTATAATGTCGTGTTTACCTATGTAGGGTATAAAATTTATATTTTTTAGATTTTAGGTATTTACTCTAATTAAAATAAGAATTTAAATAATTTAATTTTTAAATTAAATTCTGAATACAAATATTGGGGTAGAAATCTTCATCTTATCTACATTCACCTTTTCTTCTATTTTAGTACAAAATTTGATTTCAAAACATCTTATTTAAAACATGTTTGACTGATTAATGATAAAAATTCATTAATGGGGGGAATATATTAAATCTTCATTAAATTGATTAGTTGATCAATGGATTTTAATATATTTTTAAATATGGGGCAATGAATCTATGTTTTTGAGGCATAAAATAGTTGAACAACCATTTTCATCTTCATTGGATGGTTTCTTGAGTCGACTATCCTGATCTCCCTTACATGCTTTTAGGGTAGTTGATTGATCCAAATGAAATAGATTTGTGTGTTGTTCTAGGTGGATGATGGGTTAATTCATCTTTAACATGTGGTGGAACCTATTGTAGGTTTCCTTACATTTTCTTTATAAAAATCTTATCTCTTTTAACATTCACGATTTTTGAATAAAGAAATAGAAAAAAATTGAAAAAATGTTACCTTAAAAATGGTAATACTAAAATTAGAACATGATAATTATAATAAGAATATAGAAAGATAAATTTTATAAGAAATTATCAAATGATAAATAAATATATATATATATATATACATCTTCATACATATATATTGATAATCACCTTGTATGATTACACACAATTTATTTTATATTATCAATGTTCGATTATTTGGATTATGAAAAGGTAATTGGGAAATAATTTAATAGAAAAGATATATGTATATATATATTGATAATAACATTTTATGATTTGGAATAATTTAATAAAATAAAATAATCATTGTTTAATTTCATGAACTATCAAGGGATAAATTATTGATTTTGGAAGAGAAACATTACATTGTTTTGTCAATGAATAGTTTCACAATATTGTAAAAGAAGATTTACAAAAATTATTATAGGATGATTGTAATGGTAATAAAATAAAAAATTATAGTTTATTATTTATAATATATTACTATAAGACAATTAACAATAAAAAATTTATCAAACAAAAATGTGTACCTACATGAATTATTAAAGGATAATTAAGTTGTTATAATATATAATTATCATCTGGTAATTAAAAAGATATTACTATAAGATAATTATTAGTGGAAAATTAATTATTAGGGATAATTAATTATTATGAACAATTATGGTAAATAATTATAAACAAATAATTCGTAATAAAAGTATCAAAAAATAACTGTTAAAGATAATTTATAATAAAGTATCCAAAAATAATTATAAGAGATAATTTATTAAAAAATTATTAAAAAATAATTAGAAAAATATTATTTGAATTAAATTATCAAAAGATAAATATAAGCGTTAATTTATAATAAATTATCTAAAGGTAATTATAATGATATTTTAGGATAACATTACTGAATATATTTATAAAAGGATAGTTTGTAACAAAATCATCAAAAGATAATTATAAGTTATAATTTCTAATAAATTATGAATAAATAATTATAAAATATAATTTATAATATATTATAGAAATATAATTATAGTGAATAATTTATTATAAAATTATGAATAATAATTACATAATTATAATTTGTTAAAAAATATCAAGATATAATTATTCTTGAAGAGAATATAGAGAGTACACACTTTGACAAAAATAATAATTCAAAATTATATAGGAGAGATAAATTATCATCGCATGTGATATTTTATTTTTTTGAAAATAGAATATATAATTTTGGTTCTAGGAAACCATGAAAAACCTCGAGTTTTGACGTTTTTGATAATAAAACCATATAGTGGTGTTTTTGACTGGTTTATCCATTCCTTTTTACATCAACGACATTTGATGTAGGAAGTTTCTTACCTATTGGGTCCTTCATAGACATGTTTCTTTAATATGATTTATGTGTAAACATATTTGATGATTGTGAAATATTTTGATCAGATGTGGGTGTGTGTGTGGATGTGTAGACCTTAGAACATTATTTGACCCTTTGTTCCAGGAATACATTTTAGCTAATTATTCATGTTTGATGTTGATCACATGTATTGTTTTGTTGCCTTACTTATGATGATGTGGTATGTTTGAATGGCCCATGATATGGTATGATTGATTCCTTGAAATTTATTTCATTACTAGATTCTATGATGATGTTTGATTCATATATTGATAAATATGAAGATTCTATATTTCTCATGATGTCTTTGGTGGTTGTTATCATCCAATGTCATATAATGTTTTTCTCTAGAGGATTCATATGTGTATACTTGATAGGTTGTTGTCGTGGTATGATTACACCTCGTGGGGTGTGCACATGATGTCCATAGATGGCGACTACACAACATGATGACTTTTTAACCTGAAGTCTACTCAATGTCTGGTTGATTCTGTGTAGATGGTTAGAATATAATGCCTTGTGGATTCCAAATGTAACTCGGTGCCGTATGGATTCCGGGTAGGTTGCCAATTTTTGATGACTTGTGGATTCTGAGTATTACATGTTTCCTTGTGGATTCTATGTAGGTTGTTTTTACATGATGATTTCTGTATTATGAGTGACTCACCAACATCATTCCAGATAGTATTTATATTTATCAACATAGAGTACATTTCATGAAATGAGATGAAGTAGTTACAATCAAGGGTTCATGGTGGTTAGTTTAGCACATGATCGCTCTCTTTTGTATTGTGTGTTATTATTCCAGTTTCAAATTTATATTATTATCACATATAGTTTTATACAAGAGAACACCAAGTTAAAGACACATTGGTGGCTTCGTTCAGAGTCTTGTACTCACACTCTACTTGTGACTTTTGATGCACTTATAGATTTTAAGAGGGATCCACTGAAGGGAAAGGCCCTTGTGGCGGATAAGTGAGAGGAGGAGCGTGGTGCTAGTTGAAGACTAGTACATACATCATAGGTTATTTTGTTTATTTATTTACTTTATCAACTGTATTTCCTCTAGACATGCTAGCCACTTTTGGGAGTTTCATTATTTTTATTACATGTAGGACATCTTTACATTTCCACATTTCTACTCTGATTAATTATAATATATATTATTTTTCATTATTGGTCCAAAGAAGTGATGTTGAGGGTATATAATACCCCATGATGGACTTCGACCCTTGCTATTAGGGGCCATTCTCTTCTGTATAGGGAGATGCACATGAGGTCATATGAAATTCCTTCTTGGACTCAGTGATTCAGGATGAGATTTTATAATAATATTATTAACAATTTAATGAGTAATATTCTCAAAAAAGTTAATATGAATTACTCAAATCTAAAGTAGAGAATATGTGTTCATTAACTACCATGATTCAGGTTAGTGTTTCATTAATCCCAAGACCTTATTCTTCCAATGGTATAGGAGTTATCCCTTGTTCTATGGAATTAACATAGATAATTCAAATATTCAGAATATTTTTGACACTTAAATATTAGTGGTACCTTAGGATGAACTCTATATCCATTCATTTTATATTTTATTTTTCCATAGATACTAGTTTCACAATGCCATTAATTTACTCATGTAAATCTTGTTCTTGTTTCTTTGAGACATTTCCATGGGGAATTTACTTCTATATTATTGACATTTATAATGCTGAATCATCTTCCATAAATGGAATTTATCAAATAAAAATTCCTAAAACTATATTATTATCTTATATGTCACATTAATAAAATCATATAGGCTCATTTTTTATTCAAAATTTTATAGTTTTGATTATGAAATATCAAAGAGATTATCATTATATCTACCATTTCATTTGGTTTCCCTATTTGGTTGTTCATTTCATTGAACACTTCATTCATTTTTCACATGATCCCCCCTAGTTCTATCAGTTAACATAAACTAAAATTCTTAGTGTGTGTATCAAACATCTCTAATGAGAATAAGAAACCATTTGATAATGGATATCATTTCTATGATGTACTAAATTATGACACCTTCTTTCAAACTATATAAATTTATGTTCATACCAAATCACTTTCAATTATTTGTAGGTTTTTATATATTTTAGCCTCTTATTATTCTTAAATATTCATTAAGAGATTAGAAATTAGAAAAATAATTTCACCCAAGAGTGTAAAAAGAAGATAGTAGTTAGTCTTCTTTTCTCGGAACGATTTGAACATCGAGTTAATACCCAATAATAATTTTCAAATTCATTACTCCTAGGTGTATCTGTGTTGATGCATACATCCACATGTTTATATACAGACATGAATTTTATTACTCGAAAACCATACAATCTCAACTTTACCCCAACTTCATGATTATATTCCAGACATATATATATATATCCATTATTCTTTCACTAAATCATTTTTAAACCAATTATTTTTATATAAGTAAACCATCATTGGATACCAACCTGAATTGAGAATTACATATATAAATATAATATCATTTTAGATTAATATTCCACACTTAACACAATAATACACACCAAAAGACCATAATGGTTTTATTTTTTGAATACTATACACATAATAGAATAATTTCATAGAATATATTCAATATACCCAGAAATTATCTTTTCATATAGTAAAATTATTAAAAATCCCCCATTTAAAAAACATTCTTCACAACATGGTGAAATTAATAAATAATAATGGGTGAGAAAAAATTCCTTATAAGAGTAACCATAGGATATATGAATCCACGGTCATAAGTGAGCATAATATAATCATGATGATAAATTACGAGGTGTACAACCCATCAGTCAAATATCATTAATCATGAGTTTTATCATAATTTTTTTATAACATAATACATAAGTCTTAAGAGTGTAGTGTCATGAATAATTGATTATGTTCTATAAGAGTATATCAGAAAAATATAACATAAGTTTGTTCCAAACATAAAATCATGGAAAATAAATTTGTTTGTTAGGGACTAAATTCAAGAATACCATTTCAGATAGAGTTATAGAGTGGACTTTGTTAACTCATATTCTCATCAATTCCTCTTCAAAGGATCCTTTCCTTGATTATCACAGTGTAAATATTCTCACACTGAACTCGGTTCACTTACAATTCTATTTCATAATATATCATGAGATATCAATATGTAGCCAAGGTATTTTAAGGATATATATTTCAAATAATACTGATAACATATTGAAATACACCCACATGTGTACCATTATATGATAATAATATGAATGATATCATAACATATGTAAAATAAATGGGGTTCATAATGATTTTTTCATAAAATAATTATCATTTGGGGAGAAAAATGGTTTCATATAATCATCATTAAATCATTATAACCATAAGAAATGTAGATCAATAATGAGGTTAAAATCCTAATATTTAAACCCTATAAATCCTAAAAATCATGAATCGATGTTCACATAAACATAAAACCACATTGTTAAATAATTTAAAATATGATTTGAAAATTTTATGATAACATCCTAGTTATTTTAGTAATTTGGAAAAATAAAAATTTATAGTATAATATAAATTGATTATTAATTTATAAATTATGTATACATTTAATTGAATATTCATCAAAATATTAGTATGTGATGGTGGGAGAATACACTCTAGTTATGTACATTAAAAGATAACACTCATTTAAAACTATCATAAAATGTAATAAGTGAGTATTATAAAAAATATTTGTAAATATTACTTTCATATTTTTTAAATAAGAAAAAATATAGTAAAAAAACATTTCAAAAATAACTATTTTAGGAATAAACCTCAAAAAACATTTTGAAAAACATATAAATGGTTTAGAAAGATATAATAAAAGAATAAATAATATATGGTTTTCATACAAAAAATTTTCTATGTAATTTTATAAAATAAATATAAAAATTTAAGGAATACATGATAAACATGGAAATAACTACGAAAGAATAAATTTTATGGGTTTAAAAGAAAGGGATCATATAATTTATTTTAATGTAAATTTAATAGAGACAACCCAAAAAAGAAATGAGAATGAAACATAAAATTGAATAGCATTATTAATCTCTAAATCATATCAGCATGAAATAGATATTGTTTGAATTATTTGTAAATCCCCATATTATTCATTAAAATATTCATAATTTAAATTAAACGATTGTAAATAAACCATATATAATAAAAAATTGGTGAGTAAAGAATTTATTTCTTAGAAATAAATGTGAGAGGAGAAACCATTACTTGAAGACATGTTTTACATCGCACGTGTTCCGAATATATGTAAAAAAATATATTTATTATAATACTATTATAAGACAAATTTATAATTATATTAATATATATCATACCTTGATAATTTATGATTACCCCTTTATTAATAATTCATCATTAAAATCATCATATTGGTGAAACATGGTCTGTCATCTATTTTTGTTTTCTTAAAGTTCATATCGTAGAATCTTCTTCATGTGTAAATCATCTCTATTATATTAATCATGTCATTAATATCATATTTATTTATTATAAATAGTTTTGAAACCATACATTTACGTTAGTTATAATTACTCTTATATATATTAATGTTACCCTTTTTTTATTTATTTTATAGATATTTAATAATTGGGTTGAGTTTCAGTAGTTTTTTGGATATTTTTTGTATTTTTATAAGTTTTTCTATGAATTAATGGTTCTATAATAGTAAGGGTAAAACATATGGTTTTCTCCAAAATAATGTGTAATAGGATTAATAGGACATGAAGGTGAACACAGATAGTGCACAATTTTTTAAAACTGTACGGGTGCCTAAGAGAACACATGCCAGTAGAGATTGAAGGAAAAAATATGGTTACTGTAAGATTTTTCAAACCATTTGAATCAACCATTCAAGTTGATGGTTAAGATATAGTAGTCTACATAATGTTTGGACATGGTTACCAAAACCGTGTGTACTAACAATGATACATATATATAGTGAGTCAAAAATTAGTGTTTATCTCAATTATATGATCAAAATCCCAAATTTCACCTATTCTCTCATTCTCTATAACTCTATCCCTATCTTAAGAATATATAAGAAATCCATTTAATCTAGAATCCAGTTTATTTGGATCCAAGTGGGTTGGATCTTTTGAATCAATGGAATTTCTTTGTTTTCCCTCTTTTTATATAGATATTGTTATCTCCTCAGATTTAGAACATTAGATAATATAAATTATGGATTGATATAAGATATTTTATGTGTTTTATGGTATTTAGGTTGTATATATTCACAGAAAAAATATTTTGTACAATATCTGAGTGTATTCTTTTGTTTTTCTTCTTTTCATTATTTTACTATGAGGTAAGTGGAATTTAATTATTCTCCACATTATATTTAACATAATTGTAATTTTTTTTACAAATTCTTGAATTTTCATGGGAATCATTGGTTGATTTTCAATGGTAAGTTATATTAGTTTATGGTTTGGAAATCTTGTTTCTATGATTTGTTTTGAGAAAATAATAGATAAATTATAGTTTTTAATATAATTATGACACTAAATTAAATGTATTGATGGAAATAATTAAATCAGGTTAAATGAATAGTCGATAAATCTTAGAATACATTGGTGTAATGTGTTTTTATTTTCACTATTTGAGGCCTTATTTGTATAAACATGGGGATCAGTGCTAGAATAGAAGAAAAAAAATGTATTTCACCAAGTGATGACATAGTTAAAGAGGGATCCCTACAAAAGAGTATTGGAATTTTTATTTGACATGTTTGTTTGTGTCAGTAGATGGATGTGGTTTGGGTATTACAGGTGGTGTTGATGGATAAAATTTTATGTATTTAATATTTTAATGGTTTAGAACTGGAAATATATTTTCATAATCCTCACATTGTTATAAATTATATTTAGAACTATGAGATAACATGGTCCTATCCTAGTGGTGTTAGTTGGGATGTCTCTTGGGTAATTCTTATTGTGTATGGTTATTGACCCCATTTATATGACCATTAGTGTGTGTGTGTGTATACTTTTTATCCATGGATCATGTACCAAAAATTGTTTATTATTTACCTTTTGGAGAAAGATTAAATGACATTCTCATAATTGTGTTGGAAGCATGGATTTTTCTCATAGATATGCTGTAGTGATTCCAAATCAGTGTTTCCATGTTGAATTTTTTTAAATTAATCTTGTTATATGATTTGATTTATAGTAAGACATGGATATTATATAGGTTTTCCATTTGAGTTTTATCATTTATAATCATGCTCCATATTGTTTGTTTGGTTGTCTATATTTTATTAAAATCTACACTATTTCATAAAATTGAAAATTATCAACAAATTTATTTGAAATACAATGGAATTTATTTCCTACCTTTAGTGACTTAAATAATCACTTAAGATTTGTGGCATGATGGTTCTTTCCAAACCAATGGTTAGTGTCATGGAGTTACAGATGGTCTCAGTCTTTCTCAGTTCATCAACATGGGATGGTACCAAAGAGATATGAAATTTCAACACGTGAAATTTATATCATAAAAAATACATAGCTAACCTATTTATATTGTACACCATGTTCCAATGGTGTTATAGGTACAAAGTTTGTTTTAGACACCTAAAAGTGTGTTGTCAAATAATCATCATGGGTTTATCTTATGAGTGTAGAATATCAAGAATTATTAATGATACTTCCTACATGGACTGCATTTCTCATATTATATTTGATGATTCAGGTAAATTGGTTATAATGATTTAATCTTTTCATGATTTTCAATATTCCTTAGCATCTTTTATATTCCGAGAGAGTAATAAGTGTTATTTCATTCTACCTTTAGAAAAATGGATGTTGATAATGTCCTAGAATACCATAAGTGGATTCATAATAAAATGTGGTTTCACATGAACCAATTGTAAAAAAAATACATTTTTTAATGAATGATTCAAAATTTTTTAGGTAGTTGATAAGGGTATTCAAGAATAATGAACCATTAAATGTGGATCATTCTATGTAGTTTCAAAATAAAAATCCCCAAATTATTCTGGTGGATTCATAACAAAAAAATATAGAACTGTGTATTAATATAATGAATATATTTTTTGTTTTCTATAGAGCCCCTTCTAATCTAAAAGAATTGATCATAGTCTTCATATTGAAAGATCTTTCTTGACAACGATAGGGAAATTTATACCCATGAATAGGTTGACCATTACCTAACATTGGAGGGATTTTAATAATTTTTTAACAAATAAGCCTTTCATCACATCTTCAATGTCACAAAAAAATGGTTTCATTAGTCCAAAAAATATACTAGAGATTTGATATGTTTCCGTGTATATGGATTTAGTTTGGTTCTCCCCAAATGTGGCTGTTAGTGAACCCCTAAAGGGATTCACCTTTGATTATGGACAATATTGGGAAATTAATTCTATGATAATTTTCTGCTATATTATTGATTAAGTAGAGATAGTCAACATAGAAACATTGGTGGAATGAGATATTATAAGGAATATTCCTAGAATATGTTTGTTTATCAATGTGGGAATAGGTGGAAAATCTAATGTTGGGAATAATTGGTATAGGAATACATACTTCCAAGAGGTTGGAGTGTCTCAAATTCCAACCACTAGATTAGTTAACTTTACTACATGCCCCAACATTAATTCATGATATTTCTAATGTGGTTTGTTAAAATATATCATGTGAGAGTATACAACACCACATAAAGAATTCCACAACTGCAATTAGATAGGAAATCATTAGAATTATTGTTATAATAATAGAAATTATTCAATAGAACTATATATAACGAATATCAGATTTATTATGTTTCATATAAATTACCAATTTATATCAATTCAGATCTTTAGAACAAAAAATTATAGGATGATTTATAAGAAAACCCAAATACTCATTAAATTCAACCATAACATAGAGGAATGGAGATAGGTGGAGATTAAGTAGTTGAATGTTAATGAGTAGATGATCATATAAGGCCAAAATTTTTGTTTGACAATATGAGGTACCAATATTATTAACTCTAATATTATGTATGCAATGTTTAATATTAGTTCATCACACTCATTAATTTTTACTCATTTTATAGATTAAATGGAACTTCATATCGATATGGTTCCACACATGATGGGAATCCATAAACCTCTCTAACAGTAAGAGTTTATGGGATTTAACTAGGAAGGTAATTAAATAAAAAATTATTAGAGTCCTATTTTTTTTTGAAAATTTCTATTTTTGATATATATATATATTTCAATTTTTTTGGAAAGGATAAGTTATTTTCTTTTTTTGATACTATCAATTCTAATTTGTTATGGATGAAGATTATACCTCCTTATGGAAAGGTGAATACCTTAAAAGGATGGAGCAATGATAATACTAATAAATAATGACATTTAGAGAAATTTTTGGAACTATTTAATATAAACAAGAAGTTGTCACTTTGGGAAATAATGAAATAATCGACACTATAAATTTACTTAGCATCATGGATTACTATCCCAACATGTTTTGTTAAGATATGTCATGTTTTATTTTCAAAATGGGAATTGTAATTTTCAATTGATATCATTATGGAGAGAAAACAAATTAAATTTCCATAATATAGAATTTAAACAACGTAATATAATGAGTTGATGGCCTAATTGGATGAATTTTAACATTACAGGTTAATATAAATGAGAACGTGACCTTGGACTACTACATGCCATTTTTTTCAAAAAGGAATAGGATATTCTGAGACTCATGATTGATTATCATAAAATGAATAAGTTATCAACCGGAATATATACCTAATACCTCATATTGATGACCATTTTTATCAGTTTAAGGGATCCTAATGGATCTAAAAACATGCACTATGATACGGTTATAAAAAACTCTATGTTATGAAAGATAATATTTATAAAATAAAGCTAATGATTTTTTATGGTCACTATAAATATATGGTTATACCCTTGGGTCTTATAAATCCTAAAAAATTATAATTTCATTGATTACCCTTTTACTATATCAGTACCTAAACTATTTTGTTTGTTGAATTTATGAGTGAAATTCAATTATATTACCAAGATAATAAATAATTTTAAGAAAATTTTAATATTTAGTTTATTCATTTATGGAACAATGAATTTTATGAAATCTTATATAAATATAATTTCTAAATATAATAATTTCAATTCATGTCCCATTTAATTTCAATGATAGGCATATTAATGGATTATAAAATGATAGAATCATTTTCCCCTTGAGAACCTCCAAATAACATCTCTGAGATACATAGATATTTTATCACAGAATGAGACTATCATATCATTGTTGGGTATATTTTAGGAATAACATGACATATGATAACAATCATGAGAAAAAACACTCCCTTACATTAGAGTGAAAACTATTATTAATCATTTCTTGAGAATACATAAAGGCTCACTTCAGAATCAATTATTGTATTAGTAAAAACTATGAATGATTGTATGATATATTTTTATGAATCAAGATATATAATTGATTGTATTCTTATGATAAGAGATATTTTGTAGCTTATGGATATCAAAATATTTTAATTTATAGAAATAATTATGTAATCCATGATTTAGAATTGGTTGTCGTAGTTCATGATTTGAAAAAAAGGTTTCATTATCTCTATTATAATAATATAACTATGTTTCCATGTCAAAAAATAATTAAATCCATATTTTTACAATGGAATTTAACCAAATACAAAGTTCATGGATAAGATATCAATAATTGTTTGAATTTGAATTGGTTAATATAACACGAAAATGAAATTAAATTGTAGAATGTTTATAAGGATAGTCATAAAATAAATTTTCCAAGGAAGTTCATGAGTAGTAGAAATTGATGATTAAGATTACATCTATGACTTGAAATTGTACTGAAAAGAATGAAGTAATAATATTTTAACTAGTGAAACTAATTCTTAATTTGGTTGAACATGTTAGGTATTCTCAAATATAAATTCCGGATTTTCTATCCATTATGATGAAAATTAAAATTGGGGAAACCATTGATGAAAGAAATCAAATGGTAACATCATTTTGCATTTTTGAGACAAATTTTTTGTTCCATAATCTTTTCCTGAACAACTTCCGTAATTTTACACCATTCAAAATTCATGTTCACTCGGGTATCCAAAAGATTAAAAATACTATAAGAATAATTTTTTTGTGAGAAGGCATAAAACGAAATGTTGTTGGTTGTATCTAAAAATTCTTATGTTTTGAGCAGGATAAGGAAGAGAATGAGTGACTAGATGGTATGTTGCCTTGTTTAATTATATATGTCTAATAATGAGAGCACATGGCTATAGATGTTATAAAAAATCAACCATGAATAGTTCCAAAATATGATTTCGTTTTGGTGATTGTTGATCAAATATACAAATTGGACCGAATCATCCTTATATATGAAACTAATATTGTAGAAGACATGACAAAATTATAAATTTGGTAGGTTTTAATGTTTAATTGAATGAAAATTTCTATCATCTCTCATATATATCATCATTTCACATATCATATTTTGAATTATTTACACTATGTTTTGGGTACCCTTTTGAGAATGGGCACCACATATCATCCTCAAATGGATGGATAATCATAAAGGGAAATCCAAATGTTAGAAGTCATTCTCTAATATAGTTTTATAGATATATAAGTCTCATGGTAGGATTATATACCAATATTGTAGTTATTATACAATAATAGTTACTAATCATCGATAAATATGGAAAATTTGGAAACATACTATGGTTTTCATTTTTAGTATCCACTTTATTGCATGAAAACAGAATAAAATTCATTATTAGGATCTGATTTTTCTTATGTGTTCACTAAGAAAATTTATAATATTAGAAATAGTATGTTGAAAGCAAAAAATTAATCATAAATATTTCATATAAAATTAAATTCATCTATTATCAATTGATATAGAGGATCATATATTCTTGATTACATATCAAAGGATAGAGTGATGATGTTCTGGTATGAATATGAATATTTCAACTAGGTACATCAACCATTTTGAAATAATGGAATAGAAAATTGATTTGGAATATTAGTGATATTTAACGACATGATTAATTTCAACAGAAAATTTATTTCATGTATCTCATTTGATAAAGTACTGATCTAATCTTGACCATGATATTTGATGGGACAATGTTAATCTTCCACTAGATGATAATTTTCTACCCCTACGAATACAAATTCTAGATAGATAGTAGAAATGTTTACATGGAATAAAAAACCATCTTGTTTTATTTTTACAGTGTCATATTTAGAATCAAGATTATACATGGGAACATGAAGACTTTATGTTTTAATAATGGGTTGAGATCGTCCAATAAAATAGTAGTATCTAGCATTATATGGTTGGAAGGATCATTAGTACGGAGAAAGTTACACCCCTAATGTCTGTTACATTACCCATTTGTTATAAATTTTAATGTATTATAATACAAATATTGAGTTTTAGGATTTCCTAGATAGTTTTAGTGAGTCTTTGGATTCATTTTATGGTATTATGTTTTGACCACAATTTAGGGGAATTGTGTGGTTTTCTATAGGAAATCGTGAAATATTTCATTGATGATAGGTGGGTCCACATGGATAGAGAATTTTATTTAAAACCATGTAGGAGCCTAGGAGAAACTATGAACGTCGAGATATATGGAAAAATCATAATTTTCAAAAAAAATTCAAACCATTCTAACCACCTATGTGTGGGAGTGTTTTGATGATTGTATAATGGACACAATTATTGCATGATTTCCTATATACTGTTGAATAACCATGTGATGTATATTTAATGCACAAAATTTTATAATTTGACTCATTTTTTCCTATAAACCCTCATTTTTACCTTATTTATTTGGATCTAAAACTTACTAACTCTCTTATTCATTTTAGGAAATCCCCTTTGAACTCAATGGACGCTTTATGGGTATTAGAACGTTTGATCTCCAGAATTAATTATAAGTCACTATTATTCTATTTCTCTTTATATCTACTTTTCTCCACTCACATGGAATGGTATATATAATTTGTTATAGATATATCTTTGGAGAATGATGTTTTTTATGATATATTGGTTGAATCTATTGAAATAATAATGTTTTGATACAATAATAGTGGTTTTATTGTGTCATTCAATGTTTTCATCATTCATTGTGTGTTATGTGGATTCCCTTTATTCTCCACTTGTTCTTGAACTTTAAGGTATAATTTTATTAATTTATTTTATTGAATTTAGATGTAAAAGTTGGAAAATTGGACCGAGGAAAACCCTCCGGGTTTTTTGTTTTGGAATCGTGGTTCTACAATGGTTTTTAAAAAATACAATTTAAATAATGGTTATAAATAATGGTTTTGGGTTAATGCAATAAATATGTTCTATTAAATGTTTTAAAACAATTTATAAATTAATATGGAAGATATTTGTGTCAGAACTTATCATACATGGGTGGAGTTTTTTTCATTTCAATTTTACAAGGACTTGGATATTATTCCATGACTAGAGGTATAAAACTGTATATCAAAAATTGAAAAATTGGTGTAGGATGAATCACTTACAATGATTATTGTAATTTTCATTTTTCATGAATGTGTGTGTGAGATGATGTTAGAGTTTTATGTTTGAAAAGTTTCATTGATGGATATACAGTTCAACTTTTGATATTTAAAATGTTTAAGCATGGAAAAGTACTTCTATTTTACATCATTCATTATAAATTAAATTTTAACCATTACTTAATTTATTCATTCCCTAGTGGAATATGGTTGTAAAAATCATGGGGAATTTATATTGTTTATGATTACTCACCCCTTGAATTTTCTATTTTATTAATAAAGATGTTGATTTCTATGAAATATGTAAAGGAATGTTTTCATATTTATCTTGTGTAGAATACTGATGTTATATCCTCATAATTTTTTTTGAGCTTGGAGTTTCTCTCATGGAGTAGTTAGATCTATGTAAAAATGATTTTTATATCATGAGTCATATTTTGGTTTTCTTGAGTCATATTTTTATAAATATTCTTTTCCAATCTAATATGTTTTTTTCATTGGTTTTCCATTTTGGTTTTATCATTTATACATATACTTCATACATTTGGTTAAGTTGTTAGTATTTTATTTTGATAGTTTATATTTTATAAAATGGATAATATCATAACCCAATGTTTAGCTGGAACTATGGAATTTTTTTAATCCTTTCATGTCATAGGGAGGTGACCTAGAATTTGTAAAGACTTGGAAATTTCAAGGAAATTTTTTTCTTAAATTCTTTGGAATTTTATGAGTCTGTAGTTTTTAGCGGGAATTGATTCTGAGTCCCGGTGTGCTCGGAACCAATTTCGGTTTTTTTGTGTGGTACGTTCGGTGAACGTACGTGCGGGTTTTTTTATCATTTGAACCGGTGCTCGGAATTGAAATCTGAGGACACCGATGAACTCGCAGCGCTGGTATTCGCATAAGGGGACCTTTACCGTAGTTGTGTTTGATCGGGAGGAGAAGTTAATTTTTAGAGATTCATTAAAAAATATTAAAAATTATGTGTACATAATTTTTATTTGCTGGTGGGTATTTCCTACAAGGGGAAGTTAGAGGTGGGGCCCACACCCACATAACCTCCCATGAGAGGATAATGTGAGGTGGGGCCCACACGAGCCCCTAACCTTTAAACTTCCCTTAAACTCTCCATTAACTCCCCTTAAGTTAATGTGAACTCTCCACCACCTTTCTTTAGAATTTTGAACTCTTCACCCCCCTTTTTTTGAAACTCTTGGATTTCCCCTGAATTAATGAGGCCACCTCTTCTCTCATAAATTGTGCCAACCCAAATAATTAATTCCTAATTTAATTAACTTGGGTGTCAACAATTTTTTTTGAATTTTTTTCAATTGCATGGAAATTCTAATATAATGGATCATGTTATTATAATATTTACCTTGGAAAATATTTTGGCGGGGGAGGCTCTGGAGAATTAGAAGAAGGTGTTCCTCTCCGACGAAGAACGTCGTTCTTCAACGAAGAACAACTCCGACGAAGAATGCGAAGAACCTCATCCAACGACGCTTCCTCCTCAGACACAGTCTGACGTCAAGGAATCTACATCGTCTTTGAATTCTCATTCTGCGTCACGACAATGACTCTTCCTCCAATGTTGACAGGACGACACCGTTCTCCGTGACGTCGTCTTTCCTGACGCCCGACTACCATGATGCTCGCCTTCCGTGGCTCATCGACGTGCGACGTCAATTACGAGGTAGGGTGTTTTTATAATTTAATTTTAGTAAATTATAACTTCATTCTTGTTGAATGCATGTGATCGTCTATGGCCAATTGATACCGCCTAATGCAGAGGGCCTGGGCTGAACGAAAATGGCCTGACGACCCTCTGTGGTTTCTTTTTATTTGTGATGGAGACCATGTTGGAAGAGGTGGTGGAGACCAGAGTTGGTGATGATCAGGGGTGGAAATGACTGAAAGGGGCGACAACAACGGTGGCCGCGCGCCGACCCGAAAAGGATCGCGACACCGGGTGCCGTGTGGATAGGGAAAGACCATGACCCGCAATCGTGGTCCGCTCGACTGATGAAGAACAAGACGAACTGAAGGAACTGGAGCGCCACGAGGGCACCGCGCTGCGGAGGACCTGAGACCGCGTTCCGCAGGCCGCTTGGCAGATGAACCGCCCAGTAGGCGGCCGACTGGGCTGGAAAGACCTTGAGGTGCCAGGAGGGCGCCGTGCTAGGGGGACAGTGGTGCACTCATGCCAGGAAGACCTTCTGGCTTCCGCTGGCTGGACAAGAGGGCGACACCGCAAGTTCCAAATCTCGGGGGGGGGGGGGGGGGGGGGTTGGGGGCGCCCCCCCCCCCCCCCCCCCACCAGCGCAGTCGAGCCGCGCCCCGCCGGACTGAGCCGCACTAGCCGTGCCCCACTTGGCTGGGTCGTGCATTATCAGGCCGGTCTAACCCCTTAGTCGGGTCGGACCCGCCGAGCCAGGACGGGCCGACCCGCCAGCCCACCATGCTTGACCGGCCGGTCCCGTTTCACTTAAACGGGAGTAAGTTCATGACTGCACATCTGATCGATGCGTCGTCTTCGGCACTGAAATTCTCACGATGATGTGGTCCTTTTGCGATACTGTTAGTGAGTTTTGGACGAATTTGAAAAAACAAACGGGTTGGTTTGAAACTGAAACCAACGAGGCCCTTGGAGCGGAAACGCTTATAACTTAAGGACCAGACGTCTGATTGATGTGTCATCAATTGCGTTGGTTTCCTTATGATGATACGGTTCCTTTGGAATACTCTAATTGAGGATTGGATTTATTTGGAGCATGGTCGGATTTGTTTGAGCCTAAAAACCAACCGGGCCCCTGGAAAAGAAATGCCAATAACACACAGTCAAGGCATCCGATTGGCGCATCGTCTTTTGAATTAAGACCCTGATGACACGACAGTCCATTGCGATACTTCTTCATGAGACTTCTTGACACATGGAGTATCGGATTGTGGCTCGTGTAGCGGACCCTCCCAGTGACAAGCAAGAAGATTGCAGAGACCTAGTAGCTGGCTGAGACTTGATGACTGCTGATCGATCGACTCAGAGTGGTTTGAATGGCCCAGTGGAGAGCGCTTGGTTGTAGTTTCAGACCCATGGTGGAGAAGTTCTTGGTTATAGAGGCAGACCCATGGTACTCGACAGAAAGAGTATCTTTGTATGCTATGTTGGGGAGCACTTGGTTGTCACGGCATACCCATGGTGGGAAGCACTTGGTTGTAGCAACAGACCAACAGTACTCGACAAGTGGAGTAATTCACCAGTCCAAGGTTAGTGGGAAGCGCATGGTTGTAACGGTAGGCCTGCTGTACTCAATAGCGGAAGAGTTCCCCAGCAGTCATGGTTTCGACATCGTGAATATAAATCTTGGTTTGAGCTGAGTCAATGACCTTGGTGTTTTCCTCATGACTGAGATGGGTTACTTGATAACATAGGTATATGTATGGGAATATACCTATGTAACAGTCATCCATTGAAATATGTCCTTTTGAATTATCATTGTTGGATTTTGTGAGACATTTAGGGTCTTAGGGTCCATACCGAGTATCGTTATACTCACCACTGCACGGGCTATGCCTACACCTCTTTGTGTTGAGTGTAGAAGACAGACAGTGCTGACCGAGGCAGAGTGTACTAGGACTGGACGGTACCCGGAGGGGGACCTCATGGAGAGACGTTACCTGAAGTAAATAGATGGATGTGGAGAACTAAAAGGGCTATCTGTACCTACACATTAGGTAGGAACCCCGAAGGGCGATCTAGGAGCTGCATTCACCTTCCAGATATTTGTCCCTTTTTAGTTGTACTTGATTTCAGTTGTATTTGTACTTTAGATTTGGGCTTGTATTCTGGCCCCTTTACTTCCAGTACTCTTGTTATATAGTTTTCACATAGTGTTTGATTCCGCTTTTACTCGGGTTGTGTTTGTTTTCAGTTATAATGGCAATGCATTCCCAGTACAAGGGATTTAGGCCTTCAGTGCTAGTCGCTATCCCCTAACATATGGATGGCGGGATTGGGGTAGTCACGATACATGCCCCTAGGGATGGGTTGTGACATAATTAGTGGATCCTTAACTCTTCCCAATGAAATATTCAGGTTTTGGATTTCATACTTTCGATGAAAAATGAATTTCATTACTTTGTGTTGATGTTTGTTTGTACATATAAATGAGTGATGTTTCCACTTTTTGATGGACATAATGAAATAATGGTTAATTATTATTCAACATTATAGAATCATAATTATATCATAAATATAATATATATTTATTAAATATTTCATTATCACCATACATGAAATGATGAAATTAAAAATGAATGTCATTGTTTCATGGTGGTGATATTATATATATAAGAATGCACATTGTTATTATTGTATAACAATAGGATGGGTAAGAAGGTAGATAAAAAATTATATTTCTAGAACTATAATTATGTAATGAAAATAAAATATATTATTGAAATTAATCTATATAACCATTAAGTATATATGGTAGTTAAAAATAAAATATATCACTTCAAGGAGATCGTAGTTCATAAGTACACTTGAGCATTGTTTTCATGTAACAATAGATAAAACTGAGATATAAAATATATATTCCATTACCATAAAAATATTTTATAATTTCTAGGTAATTATTTAATCATATGAAAATGAATATAAATGAATTGGATGTTTTTTTGGGGCATGTGACGTGAAAACAATCAGTAAAAACATATACTTTTTTCATGTATTGTCTGTTGAAAGGAACCTTTTGGAATTTTGGATGGGCCTTTTGGAAAACAATAACATCATTATAAAGGATAAGTTTATTTTAAGATTAATTTGGTTGATCATGGTTGAGTTAAAGTTATAATTTTGTGTGTATAAGTAAGGATATGATGTTTCCTTTTATATTTCTATTTGGTGGAAAACATTTAAATACAAGGAATATTAAAATATAATAAAGTCTCTTTCAGGGGAATGTAGTACCAAATAAAAAATAATAATATAATGTGGGTAAGGTCAAAATAAATCAAACCATTAAAATTGAATAATGATTATTGTTATATAACAAATCATATCTCCTAGAATTACCCCTCATTAAACACTTTTATACCCCAACATGGTTAATTTTTTTACAATGGTAATTATTAACTATTGAAACAATTTATGCTGAAATTATTAAATAATATTAATATTTTTCATCTTAATATGGAATCCATTTTATTTCAATATAGTTTTAAAATTTGGTTATAATTTATTTTAATATAAACGCGCAGAAAGTGATATAACTATTTTTAGGAAAAAATCATTTTTAAGTCAATAAGTTAATTTACATTCATATTATTCCACTTAATAAATGTGGAATAAATGTTAATGTTTTCATGAAAGATATGGTTTAAAAAATTCACATAAATCAGATAAAATATGTGATTAATTCAATCCAAGAAGACAAAAATACATTGATCACATAAATACATTTTTCTGATACTCGCTTTACATTAAAATTGTGTTATCTTCACTTATAATGTAATGATAATCAAAATATGAATGATTATTCACTTTTTTAAATCAATAAAAATATATATCATCAATTCCATTTTTCAATATATATCATGATAAATCATATATTGATAAATAAAATATGTATAAAAATTGATCATTTTACTTAAAATGATATTGTTTTTAACAATGTAAATTTAGTGAATATTTCATGTGAAATAATTTTTAATTTTTAATTATAAAAATATATTATAATTTTCCCATAATTTATTTATACATATTTAATTCTTCATATATAATTCCAAATTTATAATTTAAATATTTAATAATAATACTTTCATAGTACATCGTTGTTATTTTATGGTCATAGTTGAATCTAGAGGAAGCAATAGAATTGTTTGAATTTGGTTTAATTCAAAATATACTATAAAATATCTTGGACCACTACATAAAAATTACTAGAGGGTCTTATATTTATGCCTTTGGAAAATGATAAATGTATGAAAACTTTTTTCTCCATAATTAAGACAGTATGATAAATCATATCCAATAGATATTGGATGGATTCTAAGAGGGGTTTTTATGTTCATCATAATCTTATTTTGGGATTTTAGTCAAGCTATAAATTTTTTTTACATGAAAAAAAATTTGTATATAATATTGTATGATATAATAGTGTTTATATTATATGATGGGTAATTCATGTTTCCCTATAATAGATTATAGTTGTTCCTTATAGTAGTTTATTATATAATTTTATATGTGATGTCCCAAGCATGTATTTTATATTCTATCCAAATAAATTCCCTTAAATTATTATTCCCTAAGATGACTCATTTATAGATTCACAAATATATCATGATTATTTGAAGTGTTTAAATAATCATATTTCTTACAATATTTTATAATTGTATCACATGTTAGTTTTCATGTAATGATATATAATTCTAAACTTGCTTGATTAGGTGAATGGATCCAATATAATGGGATATAATCCTCCTATTTTATTTGTGTAGAATTAATAGGGAATTTTTCAGGATATCATTCTTCCTATTTAACATATGTCTTCAAGGATAAGGAACTATCACCCATTTGGTGTTTGGGGGTCCTCTTGTATTATATGAGGATCTTAATGGCTGATGCAATTACTTTTGTGGTGATAATAATATGGTTTTCCTTTAATGGTCTGAATCAGGAATACAATATCAAATAATAGAAGATGAATTTCACTATTTTTCTAATACACATATTAATATTTAAGTTCATTATATTACATGTTAGTTATACTAATGAATCATATGAAACTGCAAATGGGATTTTTCCAATAATGATCCTCAATAACTTATTAGTAACATCCACCTAGTACACGATTCCCCCTAAGGGTATAAATTAAATTGGATTTCACCAATTAAAGTCACCCAATCGATATTAAATATTATAATACCACAAAACAGGTATGAAAGAAAACTAATATTACATAATAAAATAGATATCTTCAAGTCCAACTAAAAATATGGAAAAAATAACCAGTCATCATGAACCAAATATTTAAGTAGACCTGAGTTTTAATTAGTTTATATTCCATAATTTACCAAATATCACCTTAAAATAAATTTTCAAGGACATGGTACACTAAAATCTCCCAACCAAATTATATTTCCTCCCATGAAATACAAACTGACTATTAGTTCAAAAAATCATGATTTTACTAAATCCATTTGTCTAATTCTAATACTCCAACAAATTTACTAAATCATATACCATTCCTTTTATGAAATAATCCTAATTACATAGATATATGAAAACCATATGATATACCAAAATAAACCACATAAACACACATCAAAAATAATAATCTTGTCTCTAATATGATATCCCATGAATTTAAAAAAATAATAAGTTCTTGAAAATTATAAAACACAAAAATATTTTCTAACTAATAATATAAAATATCAATTAAATTAATTTACAAAAAATTATGATTTAAATCATTTAAAAACAACACATCCCAAGATATACCTCAAAATAATGATATAAAAATGATAATTAATATTCCCATCATGTTTATCGTATCACCAACAAAACGACACCAATTTTTCAGTGCTTTCAACTATATGAATTTTACAAAATTTTCTTATTCTTACTTCAAAATTGAATGCTATTTTTCACAAATATTTATATTTAAAGACAATTTTACCAAGTAAAAGTTCTATTTTTAATATCATTGTTCATCTTCATTTATAAAATCCTAAATTTTTATAAATTCATAATATTTTATACTTCCAATTACCAAGTACACATCGAAATATTTACCTTTGAAATGAAAATGTAAAAAAATAAAATTTCAATTTAATCTCACATTTATAAAATATTCTTATTCAATAAAAAAATATTCTAAAAATATAGATCATTTTACAATAAAAATTCATGAAATCACATTTCATTTTTCTCATTAAAATAAAATCCATTTTAAAAATCAACTAGTTTTCAAAAACTCAATTACTATTTAAAAGATAACATTGTAATGAAATAAATTCCCACTGAAAAACTAATTGGTTCCATAAAATTATGTAAAAATTCAAATATACATGTCATGAAAATTGTATATGTCATATTCATATGACCAAATAAAGATAGTTTTAAAATAACATGACCAAATATAAATAAAAAAACATGCTCTGCTGAAAAACAAAAAAAATGATCATTTTACATGATTACTAGAAAAATACTAAATAAAGAAATTTCAATAATCCTAGTAACTCAATTTACAAAAACTAATTATTTGAGATATTTCTGAACATGGATTTGATAATTAATATTAACCTAAGAGTGTATATGCATGAATTTTGTAAATTATAAATTACCAGATTTTTTATTCGATTAAATTATGATTAAATTATTTTTTTTTATTCAATTAATTAAGGAATGTATCAAATAATGATAATATTATACTAGAAGTTCAATTTGTTTTATGTTTCTATGACCTTATGTTGAATTAATAGATATAAAGAGTACATCCCTATTGATCCCTATAATGTATTTCCTTTTTTTCCAAGATTCTATTTCGATATACTGGGAATAATACCTCCCACATAAATATAGTTCCAATACTAAACATTAGGAGTTCCTTCATAACATAGGCTTACACCATAGCCATGTAGGTAAAACATTCCCTTGGTGAACCCCCATGTCTTAACATCAATCATTTTGTCTCTATATGAAAACATGAAAAACAATAAAAACATTATTTAATACAACATTTATTTAACCTAAAATGAATACATGAACAATACAAGAATAGGTTCATCAATAACCCCAAGAGTTTTCAAAAAAAATTTAAGATTAGTTGACTAGTTTTGAATGTTTTTTTTGAATATATGGGGAATGGTTTATCTATTTGAAGAAATCGATAATCCATGTCTATATTATTTAAAGATCTTCTATGATCCATATGTACATAGGATGTTTCAGAAATAATAAACATAACACTCCTCTATAATGGAAATATATTATAAAAGAACTAAGGAAATATCTATATGAATGTTATCAATATACGAAACTAAAAAAATTTAAACACACTATCATGATCCAAAATAATTGTAACATTGGTTGAAATAACAAAATAAATATGAAATTCCCTATAATCTCTATATCTATATAATACCTTCAAGATCCAAACCACAAGAGACTAAATTAGGTCCTATGATATCCATGATCAGTTAATCCATGAACATCATGATGCTAAATATATGACATAATATTCATGAAACAAAAATAGTTGATCCATTTTTCATCAAAAGTATCCATTTAGGGTGTGAGAATGAATATTCAATAGATAACCACCAATGGTTTAACAATAAAATATGGCATAAGATGGTGTTCTCATAAACATGACTATTTAATTAAATAGCTATAAAAAATTGAAAAAATCCTAAAGAATAAAAAAACTATAGTCGCATAACATCTTTTGGAATTATGAAAACTATGAGAATTAACTCCCTTTATAGGGAAGATCCATTACTGTCATGCCTTCATTGAACCTATCACATTGGATTAGTTGTGAAATATATTGGGAAAATTGGTTTGAATAGAATAAATATTAGAACAAGTTAGTTAAATTATAAAATACCTCCCATGGAATGGAAAAGGTGCATAAAAGTTTATAGGAACTACTAGATAGTTACATGTAATTATGGGATGGGGTATATTGATTTTGGGAATTATAAAAATCACAATATTTATACATTCTCTTATAATTTATAATAATAACCAATTATAGATAAAAAATCTTACATACATATTATAATTAACTCGCCTGGGTTACTCAAAAACCTGGAACCTGACATGGTTTTCTTCATACTCGAATAGAATTCCATATTCCCATGGAATGGGGAATACAAATCAGGCATAAAAAACAACCAAGGGAAATTATTTTACTCAAATTGAGGTAGGAAAAATTAAATATATATAATTATGAGTTATAAATAGTATAAGTAAAAATATAAATAATTATATATTCAATAACTAAAAGAAGAAATATAAAATGATACAACTCAAAATTAGAAAAACAAACTCCAAGGAATGAGTAAAATAACAATGGGAAATCCTAAATTAGAAACAAAAACACAATATGATAGTATGTGATAACTCCCACCATATCAACATTTACTACCTAGACAGAACTGGTAGAAAACACACTAACTGACTATGAAACCAAGCTTTTTCATGTTTAAAAAATATATAAAAAGGTCTACATATTTCCAATGGGGTGTGATGAGTTTAATATAAATAGTATAAATTTTATTCAACCATGTTATTCAATAACAAGTCTCTGTAAAATAATCCAATCATTATTAACATTAAATTTAATAAGGAATGATAAGATATAAAACAATATTTATTCCAAAATAGTGGTAAAAAATCACCCATTCCATGGTATACATAACTGAGGTAAAACGGTTTCAAATCATATCACATGTATCAAATAATTTCAAACCAATAAAATGCGTAACGTCATGCTAGTTACCACTACAACTCAGTCTGGTTTGAACACCCATAACCAATATAGAAAATCACACACATCTGGTTTCTAGTAATATTCATCAAATTTATAGAGTTGATGAACACCTCAAAAGTGTAACTTTAAATGGTGTATAACAAGTCCCTAGAACAATAGTCCTATTTATTATAGAAAACCCAAATGAGTCAACCCTTGACTATATCAATGGATGTGGTCTATTACTACAACTTCCACCTAAGTACCCAATGATTCTCTTGTGCTACATTTTTCAATCCATTTAATCAAAATCATGATTTAAAAACCATTTCATAATTCATTAAAAATACCCTTGTGATTTATCTATACTTGGGGAAACACATATTCCCTTAAAAACCAATTTTCCTACATTTAAATAAATCAATAAATCATTTAATTTTATATATAAAATAATATAACCAAAGAAGTGTAATGAAAATTCATCAAACACATGCTAGAGATGGAACCCCATACTTAAACTCTAATTATAGATGCCATAAATGGAATCGTCCATCAAGGAAATAAAAGATAATATTTCATTCTATAAAATGATTCCCATATCCTATAATATATTTAAAAATCAATGTAGTCAGTAGAGATGATAAATGATGTATACCTCATTGAACTCACACACAACATGACAACCAACTTAAAGGTATTATTCTGGGGGGATTATCAGTCAAAAAATAATTAAAGGATCAAGAATAATATCCCTATAATATCAACATATTGAATAGAAAGGTGTAGCTCATCACTCGAGATCAATGGAAATGGATAATATAATATATTTATTACTCAGACCGATGCAACAAAAATATAGTGAAGATAAAGCACCAAATGATATGATCCATAAATAGAAAATATAATTAAAATTACAAGGGAGTGAACCTAGGGTTCATGAAAAAGAATATCCTACATAAGTAATTAATTAAATAATAATTGTTTCATGATGAAACCATTTGGGCTGAAGGTTATATGGAATAAATGAATCTTTAAAAACATAATAACCCCATGAGTTTAGTATTTTAAAAAAAGCATCACCTTATATTTTATAATTTTACTATGTCATGTTCTTATGGTGTAAAATAATGTATTATGGTGTAAGAGGAATTTACAACGTAAAAAGGATTTTACACCTTCTATGATGATTATTCTAGAAAATGACTTCAATAATTTTTATCAATGATTCCTTTACACTGTAAATGTGTCTTATGGTGTAAGATGGTCTAGTAGGAAGCAGTAGACCCAAATTCAATAACATAATACCATAAAAATTAAACAACTTCTCTAAATCCTTTATCATATTAACATCCATACTCAATTAATTCAAAAAAATTTCCATAAACATTATGTTATTTCCCCCAAAAAACGCTCCCAAACATTGAAATGTATGAAACACACCCGAATGAAAATGAGGGACATGTAATTCCTAGGTGATTGTAAAACGAGGTTTAAAACAACCCACCATAATAATTTAATTCCATATGAATTCCTGAGTAGGAATGGTGTTCTAGAAAGCGGTGAGGTCACTCCTCCCTCATAAGTGTTTCATGCTCCCATGTCACATTAGAATTTGATCTGTGTCCTCCTAACACTTTGAATAATGAGATTATCATACCACAAAATTCATTCACCTTAGAGTAAATGATCAACAATGGATAATCAATAATAAAATCATATTGCTCTAACTCAATCTCCTCAAAAGACAAAACATGGGAGGTATCATGAGTATATCTCCTTGGTTGAGATATATTGATAAGACTATGAATATCAATTGTTTAATGTAGTAATTCCATATGATAATAAACCTTCAAATGTATCTCAGTAACCTAAAATGGTCGAATATATATTATATCAAACATTACCTCTTTCTAAAAATGACAGTCACCCAACTGATGAGAAAATTTCATGAAAACACAATCACCTATGGAAAACATCAAAGGACAATGCTGACAATCCCTATATGATTTTTACAAACTCTGAGTTATAACAAGATATTGATGTATGTTATGAATATAGATTTTTTCTCTTGAACAATTCTCATTCCCAAAATATAGGGATGATAGCCCTTTCCCCCAAAAAATAGGTGACCTACAGGGCTAACCACATAAATCATCAACTGTATCTATTCTAAAAAATGAATGATAATTGGTTTTAGAAGAAAACTCAACCCGAACTAGATGGATATCACATGAACCACCAGAATCCATGATACATGAATGTATAATGTCTTCAAGGATCAGAGTATGATATTATTTATAACTATTTTTTTGGATGTTAAGATACAATTTACATGTTTAAGTCACAATCACCTCTATGAGTATCTTCTAGAACTATTAGAAAAATCAATTTTCCCAATATGAAAAATTAGAAAATGAAATTACAAGTAAACTCATAAGCTCTTACACATATAAAATATCTATATATTTAACTTTAGTGTTTCCCCAAATCAAAAATATATTTCATTACATTTTCAACAAATCAATCACCTTTTAGATAGTATTCTTACATTAGAATTACTATTGTAATACTACAAAAAATTATATTGTAAACTTATCCCATTTCTAAAATTCCACTAGAAGAGGATGGTGGAAGAATAATGGTTTCAATGAATATGACATTAACTATTGATAGGTGTAACCTCATGACACATAATCCGAAATATCATGCTTCATAATCTGCCACTAGAATCAGTGTCTAATGTCAGAATACATTTCAAAATTTCCATATTAATAAACCATGCATAACTGTGAAATAAAAAAATTACCTCATCAATGATGAAAGAAAAAAAACAAATCCCAAAAGGATATATAACCATCATAAGAAATATAAAAACTAGAATTGGTATCCAAACCACAAAGAGTTTCTAAATTTTTTCTTAAAATCATCATCCTTAAACTGAACATATAGAGTAGACTCAGTGGGAGATGATGATAAAATAACAATACTCAGAAACATACTTGAAACATCTTCCTTTGTGTCTAGATGAAATGGATCAAATAGTTATGTAATATTGCACTCTTCCTTATATTTGAAAATAGATTTGTAGGGTAATTTACTACTTAGAGCATATACAATGACAATCCCCTTCCCAAGGGTGCATGGTATTTTGAATTAGAAAAAATGAAGGTATTCCAAAATCTACCTCTATATGACATTCATACCTTTCTATGAAATTATATATCTCATAATCTTAATAGTATTAATCACAATAAACATCTCACAAAAGAGATATTTCCACTAACATTTAATCACATGTATAACTCAAAATTCTCAAAATCATGAGTTTATTATTTATTCTTATGCATCCAAACCTGACCAGATCTATTGGTCACAACATTATCACTCTATATTATAAAACAACCTAGACTAACACCAAAATCATTACAAAATTCCACATAATATTTACTAGTTATAGTTAAGATCCGAATCAGAGCTAATTTCAAAATCCAATTCATTTCATTGATAGAAGGATGATATTTCACACTCCATAAGAAATTTACCCCTTTCCTTGTAAGGGTGGTCTAGGGTGAATCAATCATCGATAAATCCTTGATAAATAATTCATAGTGTCCAATAAAACCAATTATGTTTCAATTCTCAATGATTATTCATGTATCCTCTCATGATAATATATCTTCAATATATTTGGATTAGTTGTTAATAAATTTTTGGAAATCATGTTCCCCTTGAATATTAATTGTAGGATATAGATTCTATATTATGAAATAATACCTTACAATTAGTGACTCATCAGGATTTCCAAAACCAAACTGAGATGGTGTTCGTGCTCACACACATTTCTTGAATAAATAATAATATTATCTACACACACTACCACTAATGTATTGAGATACTGATGGAATAAATCCATAAATATCAAAGGAGCATCAGTTAGACCAAAAGGCATTATATGATATCCCCAATTAACATAACTACTTCAGAATTCTATCTTTGGAATATCATACACATAAACTCTAAGCTGATTATAATCCAACTAAAGATCAATCTTTGAACCCCCACTGACTATTAAAATAAATCATTCACATGGGAAAAAAGATATTATTCTTAACCATCGCCCAATTAAACTTATAATGGTCCAAAAATAATCAAATTTAATCATCAAATTTCTTAGAAAAGAACATTGTAACTAACCACTACAAAACATTTTGGGGAAATATCCCTTTTTCTATTAGATTATACACCTAAAACCTGATCTCTTTCAACTCCATTTTTTCCATTTTATAGGAGGGTATCAATATCTTCTACTTACCTAGAACCAGATCAAACATAAACTCTTCCTATATCCATGGAGGAATACAGGTAAATTTTCCATAGAAAATGTTAAGAAAATACAAGGAATATCAAAAAGAAAAGAAACATCATCAATATTGACTACAATAGCATGTAAAAAACTCTTTATTTGTAGGTGGAAAAGGGATTCATGATTAAACCTCATGCCACACTCTCTTAAAAACAATCTAGATATTTGATTGGTATCATGAAATAAGACAAATTGATGATAACAATAATGCAATACAAGATAAGTGATAAAACAATATATCATAATGATAATGTTAAACAAATTAATATGGTTTATGATGAAATCTCATACAAAATTAACTGAGAAATTTGATAGTAAACTAGAATGTAAAAAAAACCTTTCTACTTAATTTGATTAATATGTGTCAGAAACTCCATAACATTAGACATGAGATCTATTTAATGTTTAAGAACATACAAAAAATCTGTAGAAATAAAAAAAGATGGAGGATCCTATATAAAATAAATAAATTGCTATTGAAAATTCCTTAAAAACAATACATATCACCTTTTTTAGAACCATGCCAAATTCAATTGGAAACTCATTTACTAAATAAAGTGGCTTCACACCCGAGGCCTATAGAAGGATCCCTATAAACATTAAAGAATTTGGAAATGCCATAGTGGCCTTTGGAGATAATGATCCATGACCATGATGAGGTATAATCATCACCAGAAAAAACACCTATAAAGGGATGAGATAGCCATAACCAATTCAACTTTATGGAAGTGTGGAAGAAAAACTCTAGGATTTCGTATACCTTCCACACTGAAAATAATTCATGCATAAAATAGTCGAACCAACTATTGTTTTAGATGAAACCTACTTCTGAGAACCACATCCACCACCCCTGTAATGGTCATGCTTGTTCTGTTTCTTCCCCGAAACACCACTGATGATTACACTATGTGTAAGAGAGGATCCATAAGATCCTACAATATTAGTCATATCCATCTCTTCAACACTTCCATGTATACTATGTCCACATATGTATAAACAATCAGCATGAATACATATGATATAATTTCTAGCTGTAAACAATTAAGGTACTTATGATCTTTTAGTTACTCCTTCTTCACTAACTATTGAAAAAAAGGAATTACCTCCATAAAATAGTTGGCGTACAATGACACCAATCACTCTCTATGATACAATGAAAAGAACTCCATGGAATTAAATATCATTTGAGACACTTGAAAAAACAAATATAATAATGGGTTCTTAAATACCTTACAGTATAATCCCATGTTCAAATCTTCTAGTACCAAGAAATTTCAACATCACATATAGGGATTCACAAGTCTGAAGACCACATACTCCACCTTGTAATTATCGGGTGCATTCATGATAACCACGATATTATCAATATCGTATAGCTAGTCTGTCACCACTTTCACCTCATTATTACACATAATGAATGGTAGTTTATCTTGTAAGAACTCATGAGAGTGATTAATTTATCTTCATACTCATAAATTTACATCAAAAATGATGTTTTGTGATGTTTCAATATTTTGGTTTGTGGAACAAATTGAATGCCATATATTTTCTATAATATTCTAACCCAAAAGAAAATTCCCTTGAGGATTATCTAGTAAAACCTATTATAGAACATGTTCATGATTTCATAGAGTCATACAACTAAACATAAAAAATAAAAGAAATGATCAAAGGATTGGATAATTTTAAAATCAAACTAGAAAACCATAAGAATAAAATCATATTAAGATCAAGAACTAATAAAAGAAGACACACATGGAAACATCCCAAGGTAACGTCTATTCATGTAAATATTTATCTAGGAACTAAGAATAACCTACATATCATGTCTTAAAAATCCTTCCTCTATTCAACCAACATTTTAAAACAAATAATATCTACCTTTGATACCATTTTCTAATGAACCAAACTGGGTTAACCTCATACCTGAAACCTGAACCAATATTCCAAATACCTAAAAGACATTCTAGATCCCAGTGGGTTAGTGACTAGAACCATTGCATCAACAATAAACAAATATAATGATTTCTACCATCATGATGTTGAACACATTTCGTATATTTAAATAAATGATATAAAAATAAAAGAGAAAACAATAACAAACAACTATACCAATATTGAAAAATCACAAAAAAATGATACTACAAAAAAGTATAAAAAATCACATGAGTTTCATCCTATTTGGTGAGGTATCCTTAAGTGAATCCATGAGACCCAGGTTCAACACCAGGTAGAGGCATATTTCTGGGGTACATTAGTAGGCACTGTAGCATTACTGTAGTAGAATTGTACACTGAGCGGGTACTGTAGCATTTAATTTTCAGTACTATAGCAACTGGAAATATTCACCTTGGACCATCGGTTTGGGCTTGTAGTCCTTAAGGATTTCGGACCACCCAGGCCTTCGGGTTAGTAAGGCTCTCATGCCAACTTTAAGGCCTTCGGGCCACCTCAAGGCCTTCATTCCATATGGAGTTTCCCCAAATAGACTCTACAAAAAAGGAGCATCCCTAGAAGAGGATTCAGAGCAGGTACACTCACCAGAGTAGACACAAATGGATTTTCATAATGAGAGGGTATGACTATACCATCGGGAGCAGCCTATGATTGCACGAGAAGCCTATCCAGATGGATATGTGAAGGTGGAGAGCTATTAGCATGATGCAGAAGCTGGGGAGGGTTAGTTCCTTGTAGATAGTCTTTTTGAATTTCCTAATACCTTCAGGTCATATAATCTCTTAAGCCTATAGGCCATGAAATATCTAATCCTATGGTCCTTGTATGGGATCCCCCTCATCCCTTGAATGATGGGTTATCAAAAATCAATAAAAAAAAGTCCATTGGGCCATTTGAGTAAAAAAGAAATCTGCAAGGTAAAGGTTAAAAAATTATTGGAAAAAAAAAGAAACAACTACTCTATGTGAAAACATGGGAAAAAATATATAATCTCACCACTATTTACCCATAAATAATTGACAGTTACCTCAACCACGAACTACAAAACCTTTCCCTTCCATGTATCAAAATACATTAGAAGCTCTCTAAAAATTGTAAAGGGGTGAATAAGGTTTGAGCTAAATAGTATCATTAGGAAAGATCATATTTGTTTCATAACAATTCCCTATTTATAAATAATTTTTTTTTCAATAATAATGATTACGTGGCAGAATAATCCGTGAAAAAATTTATATAAAAATAATGGAATAAAATTCCCCTTTTTCTAATGTTTTAAATAATTGAGGTAAAATAGGTCCAACGCATATCACATTTATAAAATAATTTCAAATAAAAATAACATGTAACCACACTCCAAGGATTACTATAAGTTAAGATAGCAATAACATGGATCCCTAAAATACATAATATTGGACATCAAGAGTCTATACATTTGCATTGAATCTAGAGGGAAAAGAAACTCCGAAAAAAATCTACCATTTAATAGTGTCTAACACGATCCTTGAAAAAATGGTTTATGGTGTAAATGAACACCTGAGGAGTGAAGCCCCCATCAAAATCAATGAATGAATCCTATTACTATGCCTTCCACTTAAGTACCCAAGTCCTCCCATGTTCAATATTTTTGAAACAATTTCTTCGAACCCATTTTTTGAAAACCATTTCATTAATAAATTTAAAAAGGAATTTTAAATACCCTATTCTTTTACCAAAATAAATAAAAATACAATTTTTTCTCAAAATCCCACTTGAAAACAAAAAAAATAACAATTAATCACTCCATTTAATATATAAAAAGAATTTATCAAATCTATATCAATCATGGTTCATCCAAAAAACCTTAGAGATGGAACCATATATCTCAATTATATTCACACACAACCAAAATTGAATCCACCAACAAGTAATGTAAAGACAATATTGGAGTCCCCAAAACCTTTTCCCATATCTCAGAATTTATTAAACAAGATAATTGGTCAATAGGGATTATAGAAAATACATACCTCAAGGAACACAAATGCCTCACCAAAACCAATACATGGGTCATGATTTAGGAGAAAATAACATGATAGATCTTTATATGATCTGTATGAAAATCAACACAAGATCAATAGACCCATAAGATCATAGAAGCAACACCACCACGATTAACGTCAATGAAGAAGAAGAATGATCGCTTTCCTAGAATGATTTAGTGAAACCACAATTAATATTGAGTGCCGAATGTTATGAACTATAATGAGAGGAGAAACATTATATATCATAAGAGATATCTAGGTTTCAAGTTAATTGGTCACAAACATGATGAATGAAAAATAGAAGATCTATTTCTTGGTTAAATCTACTAGTTCATTGGTTTTATGGTGTACATGAATATTTTCTGGAGTATGCACCATGTGAGTTAAGAATGTAAAAAAACATGTCGACTAATATTTTATCAAATTCTTTAGAAATTTTCTTATGAAGTAAAAGTGTTCCTTATGGTGTAAGATGAATTTATGGAATAAAAATGATATTATAGCTAACAATATTATTCTGATATATACTGACATCATGGTTCGTGACCAGTCAATAATTTTACAGTTAATGTATCTTTTAGAATACGATGGACCAATTTGTAGAACCATACCCAGATTCTAAAAAATAGTACCTTAAAAATTCCAAAAACCCAGGAACCCTTTTCACATTTCCCCCAAGAATCAGTTAATTCAAATCATAATACATACATGAACATTTGGTCATTTTCCCCAGCATACAATCTCCTATATTGAATGGTCCAGAATGCACGCTAACAAAAACGGAGAGTCAAGGAATACATGAAATAATGTAACATGATTTTACACATAATAACATGCTCAAAAAAATAAAACAATAATAAGATTGACATATAGGTTAGAAGCCTTATAAAAGTAGAAAATAAATCACTATAACTAACATGATCAATGTAAAATATATAGATCAATTTATTTAGGTCATATAAAATAAAATATCAATATAGAGTAAGACAATATTACCCATAAACATGAAATATAATTTTAAAATCCATAAGGAATAAATTGTTTACTTCAAATAAGTAAAATAAAAAAGGAAAAATATGTACTAAATACTATAATAATATATACTCAGTTTTGTTCTACTATTAAATCACATTAAAAATAAAATATGGTGTAGTATAAAATAATAGCTTAGTAATTATTATACAAAAACGTTGTATGACAGGTAAGGATAAAAACCTGAGTGGTATATTAATATCATAGGTATGTTATCTAGTATGGTATTAATCATAAAACAACCCCACTTTTTAATCTCAATAAAAGATAATATGAAATTGGAATTATATTTTTTATAATCTAATTTGAGGAGTAATGTTGTTTAATTAATTATATTTTATAAAAACCTTTCAAAAATAACTGTATTAGTTTAATGAAGAATGGTTATTTTAAAATCAAAAGGTCATACAATTTAATTAATTACTAAATTAATGAGATAAAGTAATCATTCTTTTAAAGAAGACACAAATATAAATATTATGTAAATGAAATTTTATTGAAAAAAATAAATTTTAAAATTAAAATATCTTTTTCATAATTTTTTAAATTTTTTTTTTAAATAGTTTTTTTCTGTAAAATATTCTCTAAAATATAAATTTTATATTTCGAATCTATCTTATGTATCAAATTATATGTTATCATTTAAAAAAAGAGTTTTTTGGAAATCCTTTAATTCCCACTTCTAAAACCCAACCATAATCATCTTATTCATGTAATCACATATTTAGAAGCTATGTATTTATCATATATTATAATAAATCAATGATATCATCAAAAATGATATAAATATATAAAAAATGAAAAAGAAACATGAAATTATGATTTTGATTATAAAACTCTAATCAAATTCACCTTCATGGATTAGTTATATGTTTTCTAATAGTCGTTATGAATATCTATTAATATGATTCATATGAGAATATAAAAACCTTGATAAAAAAATTAAATTAAATTTGAAAACAAAGAATATGTCTTGATCAACTAAAGTACCCTTGAATAAGATTAATTAATGGTATGAATATTTTTCTATATTTGTTGAGAATTTATAATGGTTGATGAGATGATGGTTGGTATTTTTGGAAGGTTTTTAAAGTGATTACTTGTTATTTGGAGATGTTTTAAAGTTATTTTGACTATGTTTTATGAGTATATGAACTTGTTTTTATATTGATTTTATTGTAGATGAATGTCAACAAATTATTTTAAGAATATAATTAGGAAGATTGTTTTAGAAATGTTTATGATAATGAATCATTTTTACTAATGACGGAATTGAGTCCATAAAATTTTATGGTAGTTTCAATGACTCATGAGTGATTTATAATGTATTAATTTGTTTTATTAGTTCTAATTAGTACTTGAATAATGATAATATGATAATAAAATTACCTACGTAAAGGTATTCTTATATGAAATCATGTTTCATAGTTGTAAATTCAAATTTTTATAACATGAATAATGGTATTATAGTATGATTTGTAAGTGCAATAAGAAACACTAGTTGATATATTAATGTTACCAAAAACATTAAATGGATACATAAATATCAGTTGAGATTTACCCTATATATATAAATATAAATTGATATATTTGGTTCTCTATAAAGGATAAATCACAATGTGTAAAGGTTATCTATAATATGTATTATTTCACTCTATGAATTCATTAAACTAACTAAAGGTTTCTTCTAGAGTAAATGAGATATGTAAAGGTCATATACACCTATGTAAAGGTAACCCAAAAAATCAGAAAGCTACTTGAAGGTGGTCCTAAATTCTGTCATAGAATTATCGTGGAGACCACGTAGAAAAAATATAGATTATTCCATAGAGAGTTGTTACATGGTCAATACCACATTGTAATGGGTTTTTTATTCTGATTTCAGTAATATAGATGTTTTTAAATCCCGCATTTAAGAAATAAAATGGTTGACTATATCAAGATAGTTCTTGAGTAATGTTAATGGAGAGAATGGGTGAGAATAAAAATAGTAATTAAAAGGCCATAGTCAATTATTGAAGACCGTTTTCAGGAGATTTATGTCAAAAATGAAGTATTCCACACTGTAACACATGTCCTGAGGTACTGTGTGTTTCAATAGTTTTATAATGAAGTGTTAGGGAAGTTTTTATTGAAAATATTAATTTGGGTATTCTGTGAATTCACAAATTCACTTTTATTTAATTTTTTAAAATATTTATTATGGATTAAGATTATTATTTAGTTTTTTATTTATCTAAATAACTAGGGAATAATGGGAAAAATAATTTTTTATAGAAGATATGAAGTTACTTAATGAAGGGAATATTCTTGGGATCATGGTTCATGTATGTTAGCCTAACCGTGCGATTAATTATAAATGACTATGGTTCACATTCTATTGATATTATTCAGTACAGTTTCTAAGAGGGAATGTTGAACTCTGTTATTATTAATTTATAATTTTTTTCCCAAATAAGAAGATAATTTTGAGAGAGAGTAAAGATAGATGAATTTAATAAATTTGTAGCAAAATATATAATTTAAAAGAACCTAGAAATTTAGATCATAATGAGAGGTGATTAATCTAAATGTTCATTGATCATCTTCCACATCTACTAGATCTTATGTATTCATTGAATATAGTTTGTATATGAGTAGTGAGAAACAATTATAAATCAATATGTTCATTATTTGAGCAAGTTTTTTTTGAATATTATAGAACTCTAAGCATTTAGGATTTTCATTTATGATTGATGATGTAATAAAATATCAATGTAATAATTTTCACCCTTGTCATAACATCAATATGTTATCAGTTTGAGACTACTCAATCCAAAATGACACTATATTGGAATAGTGTATATGTAGGGAAATGTATTAAACATAAAAATAGTTCTTCTTATAGTGAATAATTTTTTTGGAGACACATACCAACCACAAAGAGGTGTTGGTTTTTGAGGAAGGGTAATTTTTTTAAAAATCCACTTATTATATATTATTTAATTTCTTATATAAAATACTATATTTTATAATTTAAATTTTAGTGTATAAAACCCTAACGGGTTTTATAAGATGATTTAATTAATAATAATGAGTAAAAATTGATCTCCATAGATTTTTCCCCATTCTCAATTGATTAATCAAATCATAGACACATAAACATGTACTAGAATATGTGGAATTAATTTCCCTAACTATAAGAATATAAATATTCCATTTTTATAATCAAGTTGGTGAGAATTTATATATTATATTATTTTTTTCAAATCCACGAATTGAAAAGGATAAAAAAATGAACTTCAATGATAAATGGAATTTGGATATCCATGGTAATAAATAAAATATTATTCTATTGATTTTATCTAAAAAGGTCAACATAAATGTTATTGGAATATAATCGGATATGTAAATAAAAGAAAAACATGTAAATTATGTATTATAGAAATGTGAAAATCATGTAATCCAAATTATAACTTTAGAGATTCAAATTATATAATATCCAGATGGATGAATATGATAAAATCCAGGAATAAATTATTAGGTTTATTAAAATTTTATGCAATATTTTAGTTTATAGAAAATTTATTAAGGATGTAACCACCATAAAAAAACCTACGAGTAGAATAATGGAATGGTTTGAACATAAGATATCAATGTTAGAAATTGAAAATACCTATAAACTATTTAATTGTGTAATGTTATCTTGTCTTATAATATAAGAAAACTACAAGTCTTTATAAAAATTATATTTATGAAATTGAATTTTAGGTCATGAGAAAATGAAAAATCAATGATATTATTGACAATAAAAATTAAATATAATTTAAAAATAAATATCTTTTAGGGAAAATAAAAAATCCACTTCTCTATTTTCAAAGTGGTTCAATAAGGGAAATAATAATTACAATGTAATATATTCAAAATTATTCTTCATTTAAAATGATATTAAACATTTATCAATAAACATTCTAAAAAATAAAGAATCTTTTTTTGAATTAAAATATTATGTGAAACCTCAAATGGATAGGTTTGTAAAAAAACATCTAAATATTGAAGAATTTATAAGTTTCTTCATTAAAGTAGGGGTTTTTACCATAAACAAAATTCTTAATTTATCTCCATGTTTTTCCATTTTCATTGAATAAGTAAAAATATAATGCATAAAAAACAAAAAAAATGATCAATGTATTCTATAAATATTATTTTCATAAAATCCACAAATATATTAGGGGAATTAGTAAGATCAAAAGGAATTACTATAAACCCATAGTGTCTATACCTTTTATGGAACGTTGTATTTAGTAAATCATTATTATTGAACCTTATTTGGTAACACCAAAAATTAAGGTCATCTTTGTAAAGTTTTAATCTCTATACATTTGATCAAATATATCTGTAATATGCACCGGATTTTACTTTTCTAGATAGTGAATTTGTTAAAATCTTGATAGCGAATAAAATATTTCCTTGATCCATCTTTCTTTTAATGAAAATAATAGTTTTACCCAATGGTGATAAATATGAATGAATGAATATATTTTGAGGATTCCTGTAGAGTTTGTTTTACTATTCATGAAACTCAATCGAGGTAATTATATATAGATTTTTGGAAATAGTTGTAGCACTAGGTATGATTTCTATTGATAAATCAACATCATGATTTAGTGGAACACCATGAAACACTATCATAATGCCATTAAAAAACTATTTGACAGTAATAAAATATTGGATGTTGAGTTTCCCCCAAACACTGTGATATAAATACCCATTTTAAGTAGGAATAAATACCCCGAAAGTGGATGTGATTTTTAACTAAAATTTATAAATATCAACACATTTAAAAAAGTTCTTTTATTTATTTAGTATATCTAATTTAAATTTCCTTCCATAGAAATTGATGGAGTATTTATCTAAAAATAGCCAATCTATACCTAAAACAACTTCAAGTTCAACTAGATGATAAATAAATAGAATTTTAGTGAGAACAATCCTACTAAATTTTTCCATAAAATAATCATATACTTGAGATGTGATCAACATACCATTAGTGGTTTTCACTTATAATTAAACATCTAATAAATGAGGTGGTATTGTGATACCCTTATCATATTATTTAGATATAAAATATTTTTTATATCCATAACAAAATATGTCATTAATAGTTCTAGAGTGGATTTTATGTGTAACATTCAACAAGTCCTTATCATAACCCTCATCAAAAATAGTGATTCTATGAGATTCATCGTTCTCATTGAGATTAAGAGGTTAGAAACATAAATCATTATCAATAACTATATAATTAGTGCACAATTATCATTATTAAAATACTACATACATTTAAAACGCATGTGTGTGTGTGGTGTGTGTTTTGCGGTAATTACAGTCTATTCACATCATTAGCTAACTACTTCTCATTGCTTTGTCATTAAATTTATCGTTGAACTGATATTCCATACATGAAACATTTACCAATTCAATTAATAAAACTTTCTCTGTGCGTCCTTCTACACCTCAGAAAAAAAGTAAGTCACATACTCTCCTCTCACTAGTTTTTAAAAAAAAATTGAATTACCTATTTATTTTCATATCAAACACATTATATATTTGGGTAACTACAACAAAACGTTAAACATTTATTGAACATTGAATGAATTATTCATAGCTACCAAAGTATCTCATGGTTATCACCCTTAAAAGGACTGGTTTTAAGCTAAAAATGAATTGATCAAACTTATTTTTTGGCTAAAAAATAATACCAAAAGAGTAAATCATAAGTATCATGAAATTTTCCTTATAGGTACCAACAGATTCAACTCCCTTCTAATTTATGTCAAGGAATTCATTCCCTATTATTGTATAAAGAATAAAAGGAATGTTCTTATTAAAAAATAATCACTTAATTTCATCTGACTCTAATGAGTCAATTTCATCATGTTCCTTAATGTTCTTGATAAAAGCAAATCATTATATCTTCATCATCCAAAATAAAAATAATAAAAATAAAATTTTCATTTTCTGAACATCAGATAATGGAAAATATATTTCCAATGGAGCTAATTTACTTCCTAATAGTTATGGGATCAGTGGTTCTACTAAAAATTTAAGACATTTACCTATGAATGAATCAACAGAATGTTGTTCCCCCTGTTCTAATTTGGTTGCTCAGTGTGATATATAGTTTTAGATATTATTTTGATCATATTAATGATATTTTTTTTATTATATATCCCATAATATTCATTTACTAAAGAATAATATCAATAAATTTTCTGTCATATTCCGTATTAACATGATTTATTTTCGTTCCATCCATTTTTTAAAATAAAGGAAGAAAATTGGGAGAAATATTTATCTTTGTGAATATACACATAATCATGAAAACAATTTATAGGATATCTTAATAGTGAAACCTTTTTATATGAAAACTAGGGTTAACATAGTTCATTCAGGATCATTACAAAAAACTATAGTATTTTATCTTATAATTAGACTTACCACTAAGGTTATCACTAACAAATATATCATAGTTTTAAAAGGTAACTAAACAAAGATATGATAATAAATATAGAGACTCGGTTTATTCATAAATTATTCTCACAACTAAGTATATGAATATTTATAACATAAAATAATGATCCATTGTATAATCATATTGCTTCAGTGTAATTGAACAGAATTATCTGTTAAAAAAATTATCATAAATGATCTACATTATCTCTAACATAGTACACTCTATATAGGAAAAAAATTAAAAATATCATAGGAAATACATTTCTTAATAACTTGTGGAAAGGAAACATTAGAAATGGTGATATATGATGATTAATAATGGTAAAAAAGGGAGATATAATTGATCTCTTAAATATAACCTGAGTATAAATGTATAAAAACATAATTTTAACATTTAAAACCCATGTCTTGATTATCAAAGATCAAAATAATCAGTTATAGAATAAATAATGTATGATCATAAAACATGAATCATATAGGAATGATAGAACATGATCCATGAGGGGATTATATAGTAATGAAACAGAATTTTTTCCTACAGATAATCATTGAAAAAAATTTCCCTAGTAGTCAAACTGCACTATCAAGACTGTCATATTAGATTGGATACACTCCATAAACCATCTTAGTATTCAATGTTCACTCCTTAGACTATAATATTTGATAGATCCCCTATCTAAACTAGGTTTAATCTATATTCTTGTCCTGTTTAACTAATGAAATATCAATAAGTTCCCACTACATTTGAAGGATATATAATTGTGATCCCACCTATCACATAAAAAATCATATAGATGAGTGACACATGATCTTAAATAATTTATAATATAATATCCCATGAAAAAGAAATAGTTTTCACAAAAATATCTATATGTCATAACCATGGTTAAAGAAAGTATTATTATAAAAAAATCATCATGTAATAACAAATGGAAAAGAAATTGGGTTCGTAGAATTTCATCAAATAATCATAGAATAACCCAGGAAAAATGATCATGTTTAACAAACATCATATAATTATAAACAAAAATAAAATTGAGATCTTATATGGATGGTATAATTAGACTATATACCAATTGAGGAATAAATAAAATCAATGGTTTTTGACCATGTTGAATAGAAACACCATTAAAGTTTCATTAAAACATTCATTAAGAAAATAACCATTCCATTTTGAAATCACCCCTTTAAAATATAATAATTTCAAAAATATTATAGAAAACATTTCCTTTTAAAGTATCCAGGGAAACATGTGAAGAGATTTTAAGTGTATTTACTTTTTATGACTGTTTGGTTTTTTTTCATTTCATTTATGATAAAATTAAACATTCATTTTTACTATTATACATATAGTAAAAAAGTACACTTTTTGGGAAACCAAAGGAAGATTGTATTTGAATTTTTTTATAAAAACATAAAAATTTGAATAAATATTAAATATTCATTTGATAATATCGAAAATATTTTTAATATATTTTTATAAATTTTAGACATGGAAGAGAAATTTTATCTAAATGATGATAAAAATAAGTCAAATTTTTTATAAAATTATTCCTTCAGCCTCTAGAATAATAAAAGAGAGGAAAATGATTTGAAATAATGAGTTATAAAAAAACAGAGAAATAGAAAATTCTAGATATTCTTGGGAGGTATATCATGACATTTTATTATTAGAAACAAAATCATAAACAATCCCTATAAAAAATTATTTTGTATCATAAAACCCGTACACTAGCTTTCACAAACATAATACATTTTTAATTCTATATTATAAAAAATAAAGATTTATTAAATATATATTCTATAAGAATACTCATACATATAAAACCATATCCAATTTATATGTAACATTTTATCTGTCATTTATTAACAATTTATTATTAAAATCAAAATTATACTTGATAATTTCTTTGTTTTATTATATATTATGGTTTAGTTATTTCGGTAATTTTACATTAATCATATTTAAGACATATACCAAATGTAAAAAATGAGATAAATATAATATATATTAATTATATATATAAATATTTAGTCCTGTATATAAAATTTAGTGACAGAAAATTCAATTACACCTTTCATATAGAAGGAGGGTTGTATGTTGGCTGGAATAATGTTACTGTTTTTCAATGAATTGAAAAAAAGAATGTAAAATTATTAGTTTCCTATATAAGATAATTATTATAACATATCAATCATATATTTTCAAAAATCCATCATAATTACTATCCCTGTAAAATTGATTTGAAAATGTCATCACATCAATTCGTAGAGGTAGTATTCCACATGTACGCACGAGTGACACTATCATTTCCCAATGAATTGGAATGAAAGAATGTATATATGATATTATCATTTAATAGTAATACTTATATCATAAATATTCCATAAAATTATATATATCTATACAATAATCATCTATAAAACATAGTGATAGATTGTGAATTTTATCACTATATGGAGATGATCAGTCGTACTTTCGCATGAGCGATACTTTCGCATCCCATTTGAAGATAAAGATTGGGGTAATTGTGGTTTCCTAATAATAACAATATTTCAGAACACTATTGATACATAATGTAATATTTTATGATAATTAACATTTATTAATATTTGGTACAAGAATAAGTAAAAAAAACTGAGATGTAAATGTGATTACATCTTTTTTGAAACCACTCATTTGGATCTCCACTTAAGGTCCCTAGGGTTGGTAATTTGGGAATAAAAACACCTATATAACATATATATAGTGATGTTATGAATATAATTATCTATGTATTGTTCGAGCTATAGACCTCGATTTTTTGCAAGGAAGTGAATGGTGGGATTCCATTTTATAAGGGGGAGAGAGGACAAACTCGAAATTTCATAAAATAATAAATTATAATAGTCATTATGAAGAATGATTCTTAAAAATTTAAATATGATATAATATAAGATAGTATGTGGTTTTAATATCATAATTATTTTTTTTTGAAACGATTATGTGGTTTTTAATCTTTATATTTTTCTTTAACCCCTTAGTCAACTCATTTTAACATTAACCACAGTAACAATTGTTTCAATCTTAACAAGTTATAAATTTACCAATAAGGTAAATATTGAATCATAAATTGATAATTAATGAAATTATAGACAATATTTTATTCTAATCATCATATTTTATCTTTTTTATAATTCATAAATAATTTAATAATATATTATTTTGAAATAATATCATTAATGTCAATTTAGACACTATTCCAATAATTTTACATAGAAGTCATAATAGAAAAAGAATTATATCAACTATAATAAATTAAAAAATTATCAATATTTTTTAATTATATATAAATTTAATTGATCATAAACTGAATAGAATTATATTAATTTTTATTTTTTTTAAAATAACAATTTTATTTTTCTATTAATTGAAAAAAGAATGTATTAGTGTTTCACAATATTTTTTGGTAATTATTTAATCACTATAAATTATAAATATAATTCCTTAATTATGATAATTTAATTACTCACAAAATAAATATTTATATTCAATAATATCTTTTTTCATAATTTTATCATAGAATATATATTATCAACTAAAAGAGTAACATTTTGTCACTTTCATTGTTTTAAATATTTTATAAGTCATTTACATGGGTAATTTCCCCATTAAAAAATTAAATTTTGAATCTAAGGTTATACTGGTTGAATTATGTTAATCAAATAGTAATTAATATGAAATATTATCGCATTATCACTTTGTTTTATCCATGATTAACCTGATTTTTCCTTTACATAGGTGATAAATTTTAACACATTTACTATTCTTATTAACCAATAATAAAGTCGAAATATATTCCAAAATTTGACCTTAGGAATAAAAGTATTGAATTAATTTCTTAAGATTAATTTATTATTAGAATCATAAATTAATTTTTAAATATGTGGACACAACATGGAGAAAAAAGTTTTTAGATATAAATAGTTTTAAGCATAAAACTAGATTTAGTCTTTTCTTATTCCATAAAAAATATAATATGTAAGCTAAAACATTTTATTTCACATATAGATTAAAAATTTAATTTAAATCACTCATTAATTTCGATCAATTTAATATATTTGTATAAAAATACATTGCATAAAAAATAGTTTTTTCATAAAAACATATCCTCTATTTTCAATTTTTGTTTATTTTTAATTAATTGATGCCCATGAATTAATTTTATACATGTGTAATCCATCCATATTTGAAATCTGTTTAGTCTTATTCATAACAAATAATCTAATATATAAGTGATATTGATATTTTAATAGTATTTCATAGTTCTTTTATACTGGATATTGCTTGTAATCCCATCTATCAACGAAATATAATTTATTTGAACAAAAATATTTCATAAAATATCAGGGTGTTACAGATGGGATATATATTTTGAGGCCCGACCCATAACCTTATTAGGCTTAATTAATTCACTCTAAGATTTATCATGACAACTCATGCCATTCCATAAAGAACATCTTTCTGAATAAACATAGCTATTCAAAATATTAGAAATTTTGAAATCAAATACATAAACTATAAGTGAAAATAATCAATAATCAGAAACAATACCAATAATATCTAACATGTAAATAAAAAGGATAAAAATATCATAGTCCATATAGAAAATGATTCTAATATTCAAATAATACATAGTTATTATGAAAATGATCATCCATATTGAAATATAAATATAGGGAATGCCAAAACTATTCCCTTTATAAATTAAAAGGATAATATGATCATAATTATTCTAAAGAATAAAATTGGATAGTAAGAAAAATACACATTAAACTTAAAAATAATAATTATTATTTGAATAAAAATTTATATTATTTCAATTCCTTTTTTATTCAATTAAAATATAAATAATGACCAAACCCCATCCTGAGGATGAATGTGGATGGTTAAAAAAATACATAACCCAATAAGAGAGAAATATTTTTCATATAGATTATGTGAAAGGAATTAATAACCAAATAACAAAATTATATAATACTACGTAATATAGTCAATGGGAATAATTTACCAAATTTATATTAAATAATATTAATACTATGATCATAACAAAATAAATTAATTTTGAGTTACCAAAAATCATTAATATGGCGGAAAATCCTGAATTAGAAGAAACAAGAACTCAGGAAAATTATTTGGATACTAAATAGAATAAAATGAAATTATTTTGATAAATATTTATCCACAAGTGTTTAATAAACCATATAAATAAACCATGATCCATAAAATTTAATTTATCCCATGGAATCAAAATTGTGACCCAAAACCCCCATAAATATTTAGAAAAAATTATAATCTAAAACCCTGAAAGAGTATAATTTAATTAAATATTCAAATAACATGATGAAAATTTAATTATTTATATTATACCTCAAATTTTTTAATAAATAAACCATGTAAACAAAATTAGGTATACAAATACAATAATTTTCACAATTATGGGAAATGGAAATGAAAACCCCATCCTCTTATCAAGACTTCGACAAAAAAACATTAACAACCTATATTGTAGAAAAAATATCATAATAAATAATTATAAAACCTTACCCATATCAATGTTTATTTATAAGATTTATAAATAGTCAATTTATATATTATTTCTACAAATTATATATGTCAGGTGTTTATAGTTTTGATCATTTGTATATGTTTCTTAATTGAGGTGTTTCTATTCATTATTATTTAAATGTTAATTATTAATATATTATTAAACTTATATTTATGTACTATTTATAACCACATTATTAATTACTTTCATGATTGATTTATTCTTTATCATTGAAGATGAAATGGGTAACTAACATGTTATGTTGATTCTTGATGAATGAAGTGTGTTTTCTTAATTAATGAACAATATTTTAAATAACATATACAGAACCAAAAAATCATTATATAATGATATATACCATATTATAAAATTAAATACATTCATATATTCATCCATGATATAAATGTATAACATTGTTCAAGTACGTGGTTAAAACATCCCAAACATGAACATATCATGGAAAATGGATGATATTGGGACAGTTTAGCTTTAAAATAATTATAAAATAAAAATAATTTATCATTTATAGTGTTTATTAGTTTGATATATCATAATTTTTGTGATCGGGATAATGAAATTATGGTTATGGAAACATTAAATTTTTTGAATAAATGATCTTCCCTGAGTATGTTTATTTTAAATAATTAAATTAATTATGATAATTTATTGATAATATCATTAATAGGATAATATTTTTTTAAAAAAATGAGAATTAATTATGTAAAAGATGTAATATTTATTCTTTAATTTCATCTTTATATACATCCTAGTATAGTGGAAAAATAAAATGAAACATGTTGTGTTGTCGAGACTATAGTAATCCAGACGCACGAATATCACTCTTGGGTAACTTTTTGGATGGGGTATATGAATAATAAATGATAATAACATTATTATAGTAACATTATAATATAAAAATTCAACTATTATCATTATATTATTGTTTCTAGAATATAATTTAATGAATGGAACTAAGAATAAAGACTAAATATTTGTTAGTAATCATGACACATACATGACATTTACTTTGATTTATCATTGGAAATGAAGGGAGTATGATATATAATTGGGACCAATACCATTAAGAAATATGACATGTTTCTTATTATGCTAAAAATGGAAGTGTTTAAATGAAAATTTGAACGAAATACATTTATTGAAGTGGTGAAGATGTTATCCTTTTATAATTGAATGGAATCATTGTTTTGGGAGAATCATTTACATTTTAAATAATGTAAGGATATTAAACAAATGATGAAGGCATGAAAAAGGATACAAAATTGGATATAAAAATTATTTTGTTATCAAAATATCTTCAAACACAACTTTTTGAAAAAATTAGTTATTTATGATTTTTTTTGAAAATTTGTTTGTTTACCCAAACTTCATTTTAATATGATAAATATTATCTAACATTAGAAATTAAATTTAATCATAAAATTAGTGTTGAACCTTTTAAATAATTTTTAATTGAATATTAAATTAAAAAATAAAATTTTCAATTTAAATTTCAAGAGGTCTGGATTGTAAATTTTGATATAAAAATAATTAATCCTATAAAGAATTTACAAAATAATTCTTTCATTATTTAAATTGAAATATAAGACACAATTATTATGGGTACAAATTTTAATGAAATATTTTTATTTATTATAAATAAATAGTGGATATGGGACTTTATAATCATTCCAAAACTGAATCTTCTGTGAAAAATAGTTAAGAAAAAGATCTAAATTTTTTTTCTATTAATGTAACATTTATTTTATTATAAAATTTCTCTCTAGAAGCATTCGTACTTCAAATAATTTTTCAATGTTAATAATTTTTTTAAAACTCATATTTTATTACTTAAATGGATTTATAAATTTATGGCTCATTCTTATGACGTGGTAAAATCATACAAATTACTAATTCTATGAAAATAATATTTATTGACTTAAAATGGCCGCATCAGAAAAAAATTAATAAATTTTGATATGTATAATTTTTAAAGGATACTAAATTTTAGGAATTTCAAGTAAATTGTTTTTATATATTTAGATCTTTAATAAAATAATGAAATATAATTGAAAAATAGTTTTAATTACATAATGAAATTATTAATAACTAACTATTATTATTCCTATTTCATATAATTTTCCAATTAATGTGGTGTTATGAAATTATTAATATCAGACATACTTTATCACTACTAATATTTGTCATTAAATTTCAATAAGTATTTTATAAAATATTTTTTTAGAAAAATACTTTTATAAATAAGAAAATAACTTATTTTCCATTTTAGGTAAAATTATTTAATTTTTTTCTTATTTAATGTACAAAAATTATTAATATTACATATTCCAAAAAAATAAGTAACTCCTATTAATTATTACTAGTTCAATGGATAGGTTTTAATAGAATTTCATAGAAATATATATTTTATCTAAATATATCATAGTCTCTTTTTATGCCCAGTGTTTCATGTCAAGCAATCTATCAAATAAATTGAATTATTTTAAGGTAATAAAATTTTAAAAATTTAGGGTCTTACATATTTTCTATGTAGTCATGTATATATCTATTATTTAATTATTTTATTTATTGGATTACATGATCATCCCATTGGGTGATCAGGTTATAATTTCTGGTCTTGGTTAAATATAATTTTAAAACTCCCAAATACATCACATAATTGGCTTGTGTCATTTCGTAAGTTGTGTGTTGAAGTTACCCACTATTTTCAATCATTTATTAATAGGATTTATAATTTTTTTCTCCATTTTAGATAAATTATGAATTATAAATATGTTTTGGTTTTTTATTTTTAAGAAATTCATGAAAAATAAAAAAGACAATTAATTTTTAAGATGTGATAATTTTCCTCATGTGAAATCAAATAAATTATTTCATAATTCTATATTATTATTATTTCACTAAATCAATCGGTAAAATAAATATCATTCTTATAATAACCAATAATTATTTATTCAGAATAAAATAAAAAGTATACATAGAATTTATCAATAACATAAGAGAATCACTTTTCCTCCCTAATGAATGGGAAAGAGAACACATCAAATAAGAGGGGGGAGCTACTAAACCCACATAGTACTTAATTAATTCAATTAAAGATATCAATTAATTCAGTTCCACTAGTATGGTGAGATAAGCAAGAGTTGTGAGAAATTTAGATTAAAAATAGAGAAAGCATTAAGAAATTTACATTGAAAAACAATTTCATTCTACTAGTGACTTCCATAATAAATTCGATGAAATAAAGAATATAAAATTGAAATATGTAATAAAAATTCAGTAATATCACTCTGAATCCCATTTTTACCATCCCAATTGGGTTATAACTTAATAATTATGATGTATGAGATCTCAATCATGTCAAAGAGATATACAAATACAAATTCATTAGATGAAGGGAGAATAGAAAACAAAATTTGAAGAAGAAAGAATATAATTTCACTTCTCATAATAGAGTTTCATATAATATAAATAATAATAATATTTAGGACAATACTATGAGAGGGAATTATATCATCCACACATTCCTAATCCCCATCTATCAGAAAATTTAAAATGAATCATTCCCAAATGAGAGACTCCTCCTACGATCGAACATTATACGCCTTCATCATAAAATGGGATATGGGTTTCAAAACTAATATCTAGTATGGTGGGGATAAGGTTTTATATGTCTGGGAAACTACTAAAAACCTATTTTGAGGAGAATTATAGGAATAATACATCCATGGATTGGGCTTTAAAATTCATCCAGGTTTATCATGGCTATCTTATCTATGAATGTGTCTAGTTTGGGATATTAATTGCATTGTTTCATGTTACATTTATCAATGGATAAGTGAATTAAATGTGAAGTTTCTTGGTTAGTGATTCTTAGTTTTCCTCTTTGGATTTTTAATGGTGAATTCAGTCAGATCATACTGATTTCGGAGAGGTTTTAGGTGATCATCACATGGATAGGGTATTAGTCTACAAACTAAATATTCATGAGGGTCATTTTTTATTTATAATTAGACATGAAAGGTTCAAGTGGATTTTTATTCTATCTTATCTGAATTAGTATTTATCAAGTTACATAAAATTTTATCTTAAACATATACCATGATTTTATCATTAAGGAATTGTTTTGATTAGGCGGTGTATGTCATAATTTACACTAACATCCACAAAACAATGAGTCATAAATGAGATGACACTTTATTTAATTTGATCCTACCAAAATAATCACATAACCAATGAATATAAAAGTTATAAAATAATCCATTATATATTGGCCAAGTTATAACAAATATCATTAACTTCTCAGCCTATCATTAGTTCATTTAGTGTATCTTTCTCATAAATCTCCATCACTCTCTGAAAATTATGCATCTCATCCTACATTGTATGATATGTCATGGTCGAGATTAGTGAAATCTTATCAATTTCCATGGATTCGGTATATTATTATAAATACCTCTATTTTGGTCAAATATACATGAAACAAAATGTGTTCGTTGGTCTTTGTATAAGTCATCTCAGAAGTGAATGATTCTGGCTCATGTTTGGTGATGAGGACAAGCTCATTTTCATAATGGGTGAGCCTTATAGATCTTCAGGTTCTACGATATTACACTTATTTATCCTATGGTATATGTAAATAAACCACACATTATATTTATATCATAACTATACATATTAAATATGTGAACATACAATTAATACTCCATACCAGTTGAAGTTTTACCTTCATAATTAATGTTATAGGTCTATCAGAGAAGATAGGTATTTCCATCATAGACTTGATAAATATGTTTGAGTGTTCTTTATACCCTTAAATATCATTGATTTCCAAGTACAGATCATTATATAGGTGTAATGAGAAACCTTAAAATTATCCTTTACCACAACCTCCACCTTTCCTTGAAAACATTGATAGCTCATCTATTATTGAGGAATGGTACATTTCATCTTTCATACCATTTTGATTCTCCAATTGGCCTTTACATATCTCTCTGACATGTTTACCTTATGAATGATTTAAACCTTTAATAAGGGTTTCTCAAAGTCATAAAAATACGAAAAACATTATTATAATCTATATTCATTGACATTAAAATATATAGAAATTTATAAAATCAATTTAAATAAGGATTTAGGATATTTTAACCTTAATACAATAATTCAAAAAATAAATTTAGAAAATATATATTACAAAATTATCTAATTTTATTGAAATTATTTATACATAAAATATACTAAAAGTAAATAGAAATATGTGGATTCATCTATGGTAGATCCAAGATATATATTTTCTGTATTAATATATGAAATAAGTCCCATTTTGTTATAACGTGATGATATTTATTTGATATTTCTAGATATAACATAAATGTGATTGCTCGCATTTATAATAATATTAAATGATTCATATATTTTTTATATGTTTCTAGTTGTGATAATTCTAATAGAATAGTTTCCCCATGTTGATTATATACTATCACCTCTAGTCCAATGTCATTGGGGTATCTGGAGAATTTATTTTGGTTTTGTGGATCTTCTAGGTATGGCCCGAGAATGGGTTTCTAGTGATGGGAATGAAAATTTTACATAGAGTATTTTTGGGTGTCTTATTACTTGTGGAATTAGTAGATTTAGTTAGGACTAACCAGTTTATGGTACATACACTAATACTTTATGTAGAAAAGACATATACTATGGAAGCCAAATTAAGAGGGGTAATGGATTATAAATTATTTTTTCCAGTTCCAAATTTTAATTTTTCTTATTAATGTGATGTTTTTGGTTAATAATTTTTATTTAGTATGTTACTCATAGGATAGGGTGGAAAGTGTTTCTGTGTACATGCATCATATATGGTACATAGGTTTAGTTGAACATGCTTAAGACTTCTTGTGAGAGTAGAATCTTTATCATTTGTTATATTTTTATATTTTATATTATCATCATGATGATATAGTATAAAACCAATCTTCAATGGGTAATTGAGGGTATTTTATAACTTTTTTTTTAATATATTGTTGCATTTATGATGCATGGTTTTTCCTTGCCTAGTGGGATGGTCTAAAAGTTGATATGTATCAAATTTAGGTCACATGTTTGGTTGAATTGGTATGTTATTTTTCCTTGTATTTTATATATGGATTCTAATTGAGGGATGCCGAGTGGTTTTGGGGTGGGGTGCCTAAATATTATTTTAGATTTTGGTTTGAAATGGGTTTATAATATATTAATTACATATCCAATTTTGGGGATCCATAATAGTTTAGATGTTGTCATTTTTGAATTACTCTTTGGAGTTAAGTGGAACGATAATGCATCCTCAAATGGTAATAAAGAAATTCGAGTGTTAATGAATGATTGAGTATTATTTTAAATTATTTCTATGGTTAGATGATGTTTAGTGGTTGGGTCATCAGAGGGTGTTGTTGATTTGATATATATTATAAGAGAAATTATATGATATGGATGCACATTATCTTAGAGTCGATACTCATGTGGATTTTCTATCTGCATCTTTTATATTGTCAGTACCAGGGGACCTTGACCATGAACATAATCAAGGGATGTGAAGTTATTATAAAATTTCAATGAGTTCAAGGATTATTAGAATATATATTTTGAGGGTTAAAAAGGGTTGTAACACCCTAACAAATATTTTCCAAGCAACACCAAAGTGTTGAAACTATAAGACCTCATGCTCGAGTCCATATATGAAAGAGGTTGACCACTAGTGGTGAGGGGATACTATACCCTAGGCATTCCTTGCCATACACCATAAAAATAATAAGTTATAAAAATTCAAAATATCATAATAGAAGATAAATAAAACATACTGAAATAACAAATTTCACCCATGTTCGACATGAAAAATTAACAAGGCTCCCAATGTGGCAATAAAATCCATGTATCAAGAAATGAAAATTTTAATAAATGTGAAAAAATAGTACAATGTTTGTCTCATCATAACATCTAACCCTTTTCTTCCATCTCTCCATCTCTCTATATCAAGGGACTTTCCCTATACTAGATCTCTAGTCAGGAATTATGCACACAAATCTAGATTCCCATGTAGGGTGTGAGTATAACCCAATATGAAACCACTAATGAATCTTTAAAATATTTTTAAGTATATATAATAGTGAATTCCATTGTAATAATATTAATTCACACATAATAGAAGAATATTTTATCAGGTTTATATGATCAAACCATACAACCATTAACCCTTGTTGTACCCACATAATCTATATGGGGGAATAATATTTGAATGTTCATGGGAATGTCATACATGCTGGATCCAACCAAAGTTATTTTTAGTAATTTTATAGGTACATGGTCAAAGGTCTAGTCACTTGAGGATATCATGACTCATCTAAATTTTTTATTCTTAGATCATTTGTCTAAACACCGTCATACCCCTATGTCAGGTCACATGAGGCCATCATGCCCCATATTCTAACATGGTCCTATCATTTTTCCATATGCAGTGTCTAAACATGTCCCCCACTAGGAAAACTAAAATAAAATGGTTATAAATTTCACTTTAATAACTAGATAAAAAAAATAAGATATAAAAAATATATCACATGGACATAGTTTCATCATATAAATCACAAATATCTAGAATCATAGTACAAAAATAATGGGTATTACATGATAAACCTGAAAACATAAGCATACTATGACACAAAACGTCACTCTATGAAAAATATGTATATGGGACAATAAGTCATATATTTCAATGAACCAAAATATATGCACACATATACAATAAAACATTGAAACAATCATATGATGATGTCCCTTAATGGTAATGACTTCTTATAATTATGTTTTAATTGAAAATCCCTAATTCACTGTGAGAGATGGTACCCAAACCACATTCGTCAACTAACTAGACGGAGCCTTGATTCTATAGATCCCTATAACCAAACAAAACCAAATCATATTTAAGTTTCTAAAATTAAATCCAATATAATTCTAAGTTTCAAAGATTTTATTTACACTATCATACCATTTGGGACCCACTAACATCAATAGATCTGGGATTTATCATAATACTACATTGAATGCACTAGATAATTGACTAATCTATCAATAATATAAAATTTTATTGTAACAAGGAATTAGAATCCATATATATATTCACAATAGACCAAAATTATAATTAATATCAATGGTAAAAGTCATGATCTAGAAGACCCCCAATCAAATAAGGTTTTTAAATCACATACCTTAATTCCTTGATCACCAACATGATTGTATCTTCTAAAATTGAATTTTAATGTAAAGAAAATTAATGTAGAGGTGATACAGCGTGATGGAGTTAGAGGGTAAAAATTTGGAATGAGAATAGGAAAATAAGATTTTTTTTACTTTCATTATGAATTATTTTTGGATCATTGATTTATGTATAGTTGGATTTGATGAATGGTTTTTAAAGAATATTCCAACCATGTGAGGTTTTATGCCTCTCATGGGGACCCTCAAGGTTTGATTGAAGGATTTGGTGAACATTGCACCAACCATTCCATTCTCCTCTATAATAGTTACCTATTTTATTGGAAGTGACACAAGGTCAACTGTAATATGTGTTCCATATATTCTCCATACACTATCATTCACAAAACTAGCCATATAGTTTTTAGGGAAGACCCATATGATTTTCATGTTTTTCCGACTGTGATCCCCCTTTAAGGAACTTAAAACTCTCCAAAACACTCTAGAAGCCACTAGAACAAATCCCAAACAATTTATAGTTCAAAAACAGAATAAAAATTCATAAAATTATCTCAAAACATAAAAAACCATTATATCTCATTAAATTATACCCTATAAAAACGTTATATCCCGTAGAAGTATCTTTAGAAATCTTACTTGATGAAATCATTCTACTATACTCAAATTTTTTCCTACTACTCACATGATTCCTCCAAGATCTGACTATTCTACTATTGGATCCAAACAAGTGGATATATTTACCATGAAAAAAGTCATATCAATATATGATCGACTCTAAACTATTCATGAATGATGAATCAGGATCTAACACTATGTATTTATAGTTGATTACATACATAAGATTGTGAATATACATATGATGATGGAAAACAAGGAACAAATCTTGCATACCTCAGAATCATGGATGATTATCCAATTGGTATACCACTATGTCAACATGTTCTGTGATATTTAATGGTCAAAAAAATATTGTTTCTAGATTTCCTTGCTTCTACAGTAGTTGATTCCTAGGTTATGTAATCATCATAAATAATCTTAGTTGCATAGAGAGAACTCTATGGGACGCCATATCCTTTTCACATATGATCACTGCCATATCTGAGTGACGAATAGCTACATTTGGATCAATTACACAGTTACATATGTCCCATGTACAATGATTATCCCCACATTATATTCTTCACCAAACTCATTTCATCACTATATATGGCAACATGACTTCCCATAAACTATCTCAAAATTCACCATCTAAAATTGTTCCTACAAATGGTTATTGTATTAAAAAAATAAAGTGGCTAGATGATCATTTTATTCACCACTAAAATCTATAATGCATTATAGTAGTATATTCATTAATATCAGAATCATCCTATCTAACTGTCTATTATCTTATGGTCGCTACATTTTACTCAATTTTGAATGAGTTCCCAATGACATCTACCAACCATACCAAAAACATGATTTTAAATGTTAATCTCCTTAATAAATTTTTTTTTAGGAAATTCATGAATGCATAAAATTTTCTATATATAAAAAATTACTTATATCCACTAAATGTGTCTCAAAATTTGTCATGATATGTTACAAATTCATCAAATGATCATATATTACACAAAATACATCATGAATAATTGATATTTCGAGAAACCACGTCATAATTTCCTTCTTCTCTTCAGATATCTTCCACATTTTCATAAAAAGTGTTTTATGTAACCCATCAGGATACTAATGGTATTCTTTTACCCTCTTATAGATAAGGCATAAAAAATCAAAACAAGTGATGTGTATATTTAAATCAGGCCACAAAAACTAATTTCAGATGTCATAGTACAACATTTTTGACCCAATATTAACTTATCACTTTGAATCCTGATAGTTAATAATTATCTCATATCTCATCAATGATGTAACCATAACCTACCCAAGTATGATGATAACTTATTCATTATATAAGGACCACCATACAACTGAATTTTCACCCACTAAGTGTTATCTAATCAACAAAAATTATAGATCTGAGTCTTGGATCCATTTCGCATGGTCCCACAAAGAAGACAGGATAACAAAATGTGAACATGAAATCACACCATGATCCTATTATGGATCCACTATCAACTTCTCTATAAATCTCATCATAAAAAATCTTCCTATGAATTCCACTATCTAAGCTCATGTGTCTATGATGTTTTCCTACTAACATAATATGAAACTATATTCCACTTCCCCAGAGTGTAGTCCATCTCAATATTGACTCTATGAAGATCCTTCACAAAATGATTCTACCTTATGTTAATATACCACTAAGGGAAGATATGTTGAAGGTTGTTGTAATAATTGAAAACACCAAACCTCTTACTAAAGAGATAAGGAGAAAACACATAAATGCATGAAAATAAGCATCCTACTCTATGTAATGTTTTAGGTATTTCTACTCATAGGGTCATTGTTGACATGATCAATTCAAACCCATTTGATTTTTATACATTACAATTTCTTCTAACAAATAACTTTAGGAATGTATGTACATTGTATATTTAATCTCGGGATCTATAAGAATCAAAATTAGAGTTGGAATCTATCTCCACAAAATCTCAATGAAATCCCAATAACAATGACCAGTCCATTGAAACTTCACCCCTTTCATAGAAATCCATGGCATTAGTGCGGTAAAGTAGAATAAGTCCTCGATGAACATTATATTGTATCCAAAAACTGATGAAACCCATGATCAAAGAAAAAATCATAGGAAGAGGCCCAAACCTCACAACATTAACCTTCATTGAGTCAACTGAAATGCCCATCCCATAAATCTCATACCCAAGGAACCACACATCATTAATCCATAAGTGACACAGCTAAATTGTGGCCCAAATCCTAGGTGTTTTAAGTATACTCAATACCATATCAGGGTTCAAAGAATAAATGTCATAAGTATTAGAATATATCGGGATATCATTCATCCATACTATGAATAAGGATTCAAGATATGAATTGAAAATAAATTATATAAAAGGTAGGGGAACCAAAAAAATAATTTAAAACCCAAATGGAATGAAAATAAACTCATATAGTATGTTCCCACTCATAGACATTCTCATAGGAATATTCTCCTATATGACTCAAAATAGATGGTAACCCGAACAAAGATAAATCATAGACAACCAGAAGGATCCACACAATAAACCAATGTGATTATCATTCTTGGATAACAAATACATATTTTTCATATTTACCTAATTCATCCCACTATAGTCCACAATGAGCTATACACTACTTTCAGAGTTCTTATATAATAGCATGGGTCTACCTCATGAGATTTTCATGGACTGATAAATCATTTCATCTCTAAATAATCAATATTCTCCTTGAGTTTTTTAAACTCATCCATACCTATATAATATGGGAAGTCTAAAAAGGATTCAATGCTTATACGAGTTCTATATCGAACTCTAATTCCTTATCAAGTGGAATAATTGAGAAGGAATATGTGAATACATCCTAATAATGAACCAGTACTTGACATAAAATTCTGGAAACTACTGTATATTATACAACAAGAGTCAATCCTACTAATTTAAAATTGATAGGCCCAGTATGACAAAGGTTTGGTCTCATCTTTCTTTCTACAAGGCCCCACTCACTGTCCAACACATACTTCTCTCTTTGAGGCACGATGAAATTCAAATGTCTCTAGTAAAATTAAATATAATCTAAATGAATATTCATATAATTCCTCATGATGATCATATAAAATCTAGTCATCTCATGGATTATGAAATACCATATATTTTCATAGCTAGAAATAAATATTGGACAACACGTGAACCTCAAGAGATGATAAAATTTCAATCTCAATGGTTTTTTGAGAGAATATTACTCGAAAAAATTAATTAATTATGGAATGGAGAAAAAACATGAGTATATATGAATGAATTGAAAATATAAGTATTAATTATAGTGGAATAAAGGGTATAGGTGTTCAAGATTGTACATTTTGTAGTTTATGGTCACTTTCTGCTCTCATCTAGAATCTGGACTAATTCACACCATGATAGTGTCCTTGATATGTATGAACTGTCAATTTCATCCTCATTGATAGTGGTGAACATACTGTTCAGGACCACAATTGTATTTCTTGTTGCTTGTTTCTGACTCGAACCACAATGAGTCCTCATATGTGATGCCTTCGTGTGGAAATGATAAAAATGAAATATCTTTCTAGATTGGTGGAACTACATCTAGGGATATATGAATTCATTATTAACGTGTAAAATTTTCCCAATATTTTAGTATTATAAAACACTACGTAGTCTATAAGGAACCAAAAAAGAACTATTATGTTCTATAAATAGATAATTATCTTATGGAAACTCTTCATCCCTCATTTTTTGTTCCACCAAAGAAAGTAACCATAACATCACTGGGTATTCCACTTGTTGATATACGAGGAACATGATGAATATCTATAGAAGAGTCCTCCTCTAATCCATTATTGATGGTGAGATACTTGATCAACAACTATGGGTATGTCATAAGGTAACAGTTTCGGACATGGAATCATAGATTTGGATGATGACCTATATCGAAGTTTATTTACTTCCACACTTCATTCTTAGCTAAAAGAGGAGGGACATAGAGCAACTACATGAAAAATAATAAAAGAAAGATACAAATATCATCCATTAATAATGATCCACAAATTTCTATTCTTACTCTATCTTCTTTCAGTTTGTAACTAACTCGTCAAAGGTTATTTCCTTGAAGGATTTCTATGTTAGACTGATATTCTAACTAGTGTTTATAACAATACACCACCATCTGAAAAATAATTTTAAAAACATAAAGGTAGTATATTTAAACCTCACATCATCTAGTTTCTATTCCAAGTTGATGATTTGATCAGTGATATTAAGAATTCCCTAGAAATCTTGTAGACATCTAGTGCTTGGAATGATGTGGGATGCATGATATTGAAATCCCCAGAATAATAAATCATGTTATTATATGTTCCTCAAACTAAAATAGAAATAATTCACAATACTCAGGGTAAAATTGGATCTACTACCTGAAATACTTTAAAAGGTTATAGTGAAATCTCAGAGACCCCTTTATGTACTTCTTCTAGTGGAGTAGTGATGTTCTCCATTACAGTAGATTTCTATTCCACTATAGTAGCTACTCTTATAAGACATATATTATGAGTTATCATATAAAATACCAAATTAATGTTTATGACTCCAATAATAGGTCTTTTAAGAGAACATATATTTCTTCATTAAGTCATACCTAAGGGATACTTATTTGAATACCTATACTAGGAGATTCACACACCCTACGTATAATCATGTTATTTCTTCCCAAGGCTCTATATTATTCCTCTACACATTAAAATTTTTCAAAACCATTTCTATAATGGTATATAATTATCAGGCTCCAATAACCAATGGAATACATATTTACCCAAAAATTAGAAAAAATAGATATGTCACTAAATAATTAGTGAAAATCAATTCATTTAAATAATGAACATGAATTAAACAATAAAAAATAATATATATAATATGTGATCATTTGTGCCAAAAATATATAAAAAAAATACCCAAATCTCATAAAACTATAATAAATATCCCATCAGCGATAACATTGAGGTCCATTAAACATGAACTATCAATGTACAATGAAACTCTGATACATGAGTTCCACATAATTTATCTTTAACATAAATCCAAAATTAAATAATGAAATGAACATTAATGAACATTGATACTATTTTTTAACTATAGAACCAATATTTCAGGAACGACACTCAAGTGGATATTCTATATGGCCTCATGCACACCTCTTTGTAAGAGAGAGGCTACCGACAAGTGTAAAAGGTTAAAGGGTGATATGTAGAGATTGTAGATATTTTTTTAATAGAAATACACCATAAACATAATAACTTATAAAAACCTATAATATCATGGACTGTGATACATAAAATATATTATAATAAAAAAAATCCCAAAATCACACTTGTTAAATGATCCATGCTCCCAACAGGGAATGCTAAATAATAAATTAAAATTTAAAAAGAAAAAAAATATCATATCAATAGTCTATAGTATGTCTCAAAATAATTTCTAACTACCAGACATTATCTCCTCAAATACCTATCATAGGACCCATTCCCTTTATTAAATCCCCTATCAGAGAATCTACACACACATCAAGATACCTAGTTTGGGCATGCTTATAACCCATTAAAACAACACGAATGCATCCATAACATAAGTGAACATGTATATAGAGGTTTATTACATGATAATAAATTAAATTTACGCATAAAAACATAATTATATACCAATCATTCTTGTACTAATAAAGCCTCCCTAAAAATCATCCATACCTGCTTCAACTCCATATTGGATGAATATATAAATGGTCGTAGGAATGTCAAATTTTTTTGGAATATCCCCAATGATTAATAGTATTATTAAATTCCCAAGATCAAATCCACATGGGTCAATCATACACTATCTCCAAGACTAGGGATATATGTCAAGCCACATAGTGTTATCATGCCTCGTAAACACTACTTCATCCGGGGTCATGTCACTAAAGAAAATCATTCCCCCATGTCAGGCTAAAGAATTCTATTTGTACCAGCATATAACTAATTTTTTTCATTGTATCACATGTAGTGTTTAAATATGGCCCCCCTATAGGTCCACTACTTCATGATCGGTCCACCTATCACATTAGTAACATTAATAGAACAACATAAATAAAGAATATAAAAAATAAATTACATTGGAATAGTGACATCATATCATCCACATAAATAATATGTCATAGATAAATAATCATGGCTCTCATGGGCTATATACGTACACATAATCATTCTATATCACACAATGGTTTTCTATGTTAGGTCCACACAAAATCCATCATACATGTCACACAAGAAATAAATTGTTATAAATGCACATAAAATAGAACATGGAGACAAACTAAATATAAAGTCCATAAATGTTAAGAAATTATTATCATTACATCATTGATGAAAATCTATGAGACTTTTTGAGAGATGATACATGAGTCATGACCACAAATAGACCTGTTCAACCCCACTTTCCAAGGTCCCAAGTAACCAATTCCAATTTAATCACATAGTGTGGTATGGAATGAGATTATATAAGATTATAAATCCTAGGTATTGGATCAACATGAATATAAATCATTGAATCAACTAGAATCACTAGATCATTGATTGATCATAGTAAGGCTTCCAACACATTAGATTTATCACTAATCTATCAATCATCCAATAATTCATCATTAGATGAAACTGAAAACCATAGATTTAGACATTATATGATAGATCAACAATTCATCTCATTTTAATAAGAGTAAATATAAAAGTAAATTGAATAACCCAATTTCATATATCACATTAATTAATTACCCAATCACCAATATTCTTGGATCCACTAGAATCAAGTTTATAAGTGAAGGAAATTTCTGCAGAGTTCATGTAGAGTATCTAAGATTGAGAAGGATAGAATTGGGAAGCATAATGATTAAATTTTTTTAATTTATAGACATTAATACGGATTTTCATGTCGTTAATTTACTCATATATGGTTTGGTCACAACTTTTTATAAACCATGCTCTAACAGTGTTAGGATCTATACCTCTCCTGGTCATCCAAATGGTTTTCTCACATATTTTTTTAATCTATGTGCCAACCATTATTTTCACCTCTATACCAACCATTATCATTTCTAGGAAACGTTTCGTGGTTTTCAATAATTTTTTACCACATATTTTCATCCCTCGGATCACCACCAACCATGTTGTAGTGATTCTTATTAAGAATTTCCTAGTTTTTCCTAACAATGAACCTACCATGTGCCACATTTTAGTAACTAAATACACTCTAAATGCAACCCAAAACCCCTAGAAGTAATCCCAAACAATTCAAAGATAAATAACAGATGAACAACTGAATGAAAATGTCTCAAAATACAGCCAAGAATTCTTATCATTTTTCATGGTCCATATGACATCCAAAACTAGTTGGGGAATGTTTATTCTTGGTTTGAATGTATTTAAAAACCGAAGGTAATATATGTGTTATTATAATTTTATACATTTATATATAATATTTTTTTAATGATGTAATCACCTTGTCCATAATTTATGGAATGATGTTCTCTTAATGATCATGATTTAATTCATTTTATATGGGGGATTTACCTATAAATACATCATAATGAATTTTTAAAATTTAAGGGGTTTTTATTTTAAAAAAAAATTAGTGTTAGAGTACAAAACTATATTTTAATGGTTATTTTATTTCTTAAAATATTATATTTGATATTTTTTCTTATTTTATTATTATATTGAGAAATTACTCAAGTAAAAATTTTAGTTAAAACTGGCCTCCTTTTTCTTTAACACATATTCTGGTGTAGTGATGTTTTCTCTAGATTTAATTCAACAAGAAGTTTCTTAGAGAAATATTTTTTCTGGACAAGAATGGAAGTTACTTAATTTTCCTCCACATTAGTTTTGTGCAAATAGTTTCAAGAGTAATTCATCTCCTAATATGTAGAAGAATAAATGAACATTGGTGTATTTTTGGTTTGGTAGGTTTGTGGATTTATGTTATCAGTTTCAAAAAGACATTGATAAAATTTATTTGTATTGTATAATGATAAATATATATAAAAAATAAATCTATGATATCATATCTAAAGATATTTTTTTATACCATCCTTTCTCAGGAATTTATAATGTGACCATATTTCTATTATATTTTAACACCCCTTTATATTTTATATTAATTGGTGCTGGTTTTATAATATTTTGTGAAGTATTTCAGTGTCTATGAATGATATGATTTTTATTTATTTGGGATAGACTCGTGTATAGTGAACTGTGTGGGATATAAAGAATTGGATGTGTGGATTTGGACAGGAACATGGTATATATTATTCTTGGTGGATAACATCCAATTAGTCATCCAATGAGTGACTCGTGTAAAAAAGGTAGATGAATGATATCAATGGTGTAGTATGAAGATTGTATTTTAAATACTATTCTTTTTTATATTGTTTCCATGACGTATGTATGATAATTCATTTCCTTTTTGTTTAGTGTACATGATTTCCAGATTCATCATTGGTGGTTGGTATCATATTTTCTTTCAAAAGATGAAATATAGTATGATATAGTGGGTAGGATAGATGTGGATCATGATCTTTATGATTATTCCTAGGTAAAGGGGTTTTATATATAAAAATTTTGATACCTTGTTGACACATATTAGTTTTTTGGGAAGGAAGTTAATGTGGGATCCAACTAGTTTTTTTCTTTTAATTGCATTTGGTAAGTCAGTTTTTGTATTGAGTGCGTAATTTTAAATACGAGGTAGGTGATGTTCAGATCATATCAGTCATTTATTTAGTAAAAATGCTATATATTATGGGTAACATGTAATTATACAAATAAAGTTAAAAACCATTGTGTGAAAATAGTTTTCAATGGATAAATATAGGGATGTCAGATCATGTTGAATTCTTCTTGAGGTTGAGAGGACCAATCGTGGGGTTTCAATATTTACCTAAATCATTAAAAGTATATGATATTAAAATGGGATATTAATTTTGATTCATGGAGTAGATATGTTTTTTGGAATTTTTTTCCCTATTGGAATTTATGTGGTTGGGACATCTCAAGTTATTTTTTATATTTTTTTGGATGTTTATATGGTTTTTAGGGACATATAGTGAAAATTAAAAGAGTGAGTTTAAGTGTAGAGTAGGTAATACTTATATCCGTGGCACATAATTTTGGAAACAAGGGGACTCACAATGATGTTTCTTAATATGGTATGGTTTAACTATGAAGCACTAGGACACATTTCAATACGATATCATGATTTCGTAGTCCTGCTTTGGAGAGGGGCTGAAACTTATGGTCACACTAAAATACATCCCTAGGGGTGTAATTTTACTAAGATCATCTAGGTCATATAATTATATACCCTTTACATCAAAAAAGGATATTTAATTAATATTCTAAATATGTCCGAATACCCTATTGTTTTCTCTGACCCCAACACCCAAGCCCCATCTCCAACATGATTTTCCCCTCTCCCACATTACACATTAATCCCCATGATCATTATACCTTGGTAGATAAAAACACCATATAAATCATGATAATTATAACATTAAGGAAAATGAATTCCATAATGTATCTATAACCAATAATATCTTCTTAATGTTATTTCATTGTACTCTATATTTTAGGTCTTGTTTGTTTGATCCATTGATATTAGGATAATGAGGATGAACTATGTACTAATAAATGATTAGATAACACCTATGATCTGGAGGAGGGTGGAAATTGGATATCACACCATATATTTCATTTATGAATCTATTGTGAATCTGTGTTCATGTGTATTGGGGTACAATAATCATTTCAAGGTTCCAAATTGATTCTAACGGGAATATCATGCAATTTATGATCCTCCAAGAATCAGTATGTACCTTATGTACATAGTTGGTGTTTTAGAGATATCTGAGGTGTAGGAAACCAAGGGGAATGAAATATTATTTTGTGAGTTAGTCTTTAAAGGTAAATACACATATATATTAAATAAAAAATAAATATATAAAATTCATAGTTTTTCTTTTTAGGAAATCTTAGTCCTAATTTGTTTGAATAGACACTAGTAGATGTAAAATACTTAAGAAAATTTGAATTTATTTATCTTATGGAATGTAAAATTAATATTTTTTCTAATTTTTATAGATTTATAATTTCTTATGATATGTTTTGGAATTTTTTGGTGGAGTTCGAGTTCCATGTCATTCTTTAAAATATAATTTATCAATGTCAGGATTGATGTGTGACACGAGACGTTGGACCTCGAGGCAGAGGGAAACTGGGTTATGATATTATTTCCATAGAATGAAAATAAATTATGTGTGAGGTATACATATTTTCTAAATTTTATAGATAATGAAACATTTGGGTAATCTAAATTAGTGTCAATATAATTAATTGTTCTATGGGAGGGAATAATGCATGGTGGAAAGTAGGAATTGGATTGGTAATTTTGTAACACACCAAAGGGTGTTATTAGGAAACACTACTAAAAAAATCACATATACACATGGTTTGTAATTGCGGATATAGCCCTTAAAACCATGGGTATAGGCTATACCCACGGTTCCATAATCCATGGGCTACCAAGGCGTCGATATAGAGCTATATCCATTGTTTTAAAATAACCGTGGGTGAATCCCTAGAGGTTTTTATAATACCCACAGTTTAATTAAAACCATGGGATTATATCTATACCCCCAGTTTAAAAAACTGTGGTTATAGATAATTACACCAGACATAATATACCCACAGTTGTTGAAACATTGGTTTAGATCCATGACCTATAAAAAAGGAAAGCTTCTTACACTGGGTTGCTATAGTAACCGGAACTGGGTTGCTATAGTAACTCGAAAGTTGTAGTTTAGTGCACTATATGGGACATTAGAATTCAGCCTTACACATCATCCAATCCAACAAAAGGACCTAAATAATTGGTATGATTTCTATGTAAATATGAAAACACTTAATGAATTACATTATGCTAGTAAGGTTGAAACAAGGAATCCTTAAAATATATAGGTTCCAAATAAGAAATATAAACATTGGGATTGAAAATAATAGCCTTGTAACATGTGGTCATAGGATTAAAATTATGAGAAATATAATGAGATGTCATTCTAGAATACTACAGTAATGAATAGGCATCAATAAGAAATTTTCTCAAAGAATTCTCACCATGAGGTTGTCCAAAAAAGCTACGCTGAGGTGGGATGAGAACCAAGGGGCTCATCAATGGAAACTGAAGTAGTAAGAGGTGAACTAAGATAAGGAGAACAGGAGAAACCTATAAGCAGCGAACCATAAATTGAAATTAAAGAACCTTGGTTATTTGTTTCTTTTGTGATTGTACATGAATAATCCACTAAAATAAGAACAAAACAAGATTTGGATCTAGTTGTAGAAATATTTGATGATGAAAAATATGAGTGAAAATGATGAAAATAAAACAATGATTTTTCAAAGACATCACATCATGAGATAAAAAAACTACCAGTGGAATCCAAACACCTGTATCTGTTGAAGCCACATTGTGTTTATTTTTTATTCATTTTAAATAAAGGAGAAAATATACATGATGTCAATATGTGATAAAGAAATGATGGTTGGAAGAAATTTTGTGTTCCTCAGCTGGTTGATGGGATGAAATAGAGTTATTATTTCTTGATACAAAAATGTCTTGAGCTATGAAAAATGACTGAGGATTGATGATGCATTTTAATGATCAGCAGTTGGTATATGCCGCCATTGTTTACGAGAAAAAGAAATGAAATTATATTTTTCCATTGGAATAGAATAGATAAATATTATAACAATGAAATAAATTTCTACCATCTGAATAGATGACATTAATCATATGAAAAATATGGATGAATAAATTTCTTGGAGTTCATGTGCAGAACATGTGGTAACCGAATTGATTTAATAAATGTATTTTGATCCATGGAGTGCGAATTATGTTGATCTGTTTATCTCTATGAAGGTGTTGTGAATAATCAATTGTGATTCTTATAGAACCAGATTATATAGAAACATGAAAAGTATTTTGAATAAAAGAGTTTTGACCCCTACACTTCTTGCCTCCCTCCCCCACCCTCACCCCATCCCCCTACACTACCTGACCCCTCCCTTCCCACACCCTCCACCGGAACCTACACTGCTTACCCACACCCCTATCCCTCCACATCCTCTTACATTTCCTCCCCCACCCTCCACTCCTACCTCCCCACTATCCCCCAGCCCCAGCACTACCTTCCCCCCTCCCCAGCCCTCCCCAGCCCCCTGCACTACCTCCCCCAGCCTCCCATCTTACCTTCCCCACCCCCACCCACTTGCACTGTCTGCCCCCTCCCCTACCATCCCTTCATGCCTCCCCAACCCTCCCCGAACCCCCTTCACTACCTTCTGTTCCCCAACCCTCCTCGCTCCCCCATCCACTGCACTGCCTGCCCCCTCCCCTCCCCTCCCTATTCCCCCTACATTGCATCCCCCAACCTCCCATACAACCTCATCCACCCTCACCCCATCACCCCACACCGCCTTCCCCCTCCCCTCCCTCACATCTACCACCCTCCTCCCATACCCTACTATACCTTCCCCCTTCATAGCACCATGCACTACCTCCCCCATTCTCTCGTCATGCCTCCCCCACAATCCCTCTTCCTCCTACACTACCTTCCCCCTCCCCATCCCATCACTCATCCCATCCCCTGCACTACCTACCCCTCCCCTTCCCTCCCTCATCCCCCACATTGCCTTCCCCCTCCCCTCCCATTCCCTCCCCCTCCCTCCCCCAGCCCCTCCTCTGCCTCCTCCACCCTCCCCTTCTTCCTCCCCTACCCTCACCCTATCCCCATTCACTGCATTCCCTCCCCCCTCCCCTACCCTCCCCTAACCTCCCCCCCTTCCCTCCCCCTCCCCCATAAATGGCACTACATTCCCCCTCCCCTCCCCTCCCCAGCCCCCTAAACTACATCTGCCACCTTCCCCTCCTACCTCCCCTACCCTCCTCCCAGCCCCCTGTACTACCTGCATGCTCCCCTCCCCCATCCCCAGACCCCTCCAATGCCTTCCCCCTCTCCTCCCCATCACCCTTCACTACCTCCCCCACCCCCACCCCCTTGTCCCCTCTCATTTCCTTCCCTCTTCCCCTTCCCTCCCAAACCTCCTTCACTGCCTCCCCCACCCTTCCCCAGCCCCCTGGACTGCCTACCCCCCTAGCCTTGTGTTATCATATACCGGTGTTTTAGTAAACACACATAGGAATTGGTTAAACTCATAACACATATATTTATCCTTATGAGATCAATTAAACTTTGATATCATTCTATACTTCCACACTATAATATTTAAGGCCTAGGTAATACATTGATACATATATCTATGCTTGAAGAACCTCCCCGTGACACTAAGAAAATAAATAATCGTCAAACTCCAGAGTTGGAAGGTATGAAACCAACTTAATAAAATGATTTCATACTCTAACATTGTTTAACCTCTTTATTAGAGGATATAAAATTCTATAGCCTTCATTAACTTCACCATATAATAAAAAAATGACGAATGATAATCATATGGAAACTTTCGAATTCTGGGTCCTCTTATGGATTGGTCAAAATAATAGACTTCCAACACTTCCAAGAAATAATTGTTCTATCTATAGTGTCATGAATGGAGAACACACACCTTAGTACAGACTTAGGTGATACAAGTATATTGTATATGATAAGAGGAGGTCCAATAAAACAATCAAAACACCCTAAAATCAATAATCGTGGTAGATTTATAAAAACAAATCCCCTGATTTTAGCTAAAATTGTCATCAGAATTGGTTGAAAAAGGATGAGAATAAGTAGAAGAGAATAGAGAATCTATCCAATGATACCACGAAATCCATGGAGAATATGGATGAATCCATATATGAGGATCCTTTATAACAAGATCTAATGTGGAAAAGGAGTCCATGAATAAGAGGTGGTGGAGGTGGGGGATGATGTGGAGGCGAGGGATGAGAGGCGGAGGTGATGTCACCCGCGGCTTGGAGGCTACAGCCACAGAGGTGGGGGAGGGGACCAAAAGGTGGTGGTGGGGGCCTAGAGGTGGTGGTTGGGAGGTGGGGTATGGAGGTGGGGGATGGGAGGTGAAGGTCGGGAGGCGAAGGCCGTGAGGTGGAGGCTGGGAGGCTAAGGTGACGGAAGGAGGTTGGTGTCAGGGAGGGGAGAAGAGGGCAGAGAGTCCATGGATTGAGGGAGACATGTGGGAGGAATTTAAAATCGGGAGGTTAGCCTGATAAAAACCTCAAATCAGGGATTGGTACCAACAGTTTTAACAAAACTGTAGGAATATGTCAAAATATAAACCCTATACCCATGTATTTTGAAAACTTTGGTATAGATGTGTAGTACCCCCAATTTTAGTTATGTGGATTTTTATGCATTTGTATGTGTTTAATGTGCATGTGATGAGTTGGGAAGAGGTTGGGAGTGTTTGGAATTGTTCTATATGAGTTTTTAGGCTATTCATAGGGAGCACGGTTTGAGCACGGTTAGTGGAAACTGTGTGGGTTCTCCAGGAAACCGTGCAGGTGGAGGCAGTAGGCTTTGCACGGCCAGTGCACGGTTTGCCAAACCACGTGAGGAAACTGTACTTACCCTTAATATATAGGAATTAGTGTGCACACGGTTAGATCATGGTGTTCCAAACCGTGAATACTAACCATGCGACCACTTATAAATATGGTTTTAAAACCTGACTTCACTCAAGGTTTCATCATTTCTCTCCAAATTCTCTCCCACTCTAGCCTCACTCATGATTTCAGGTTATCAGTGGTTGAGGGTTCTATCCCACTCATTTTGGAAGTGTCTTGAAGAAGTTTCTTGTCATTTTGATGGTGGTTTCATCTGGGTAATTCTCCCCTCTTGGGTTCCTTGTGTTTTCCTCTAGATCTACATCTCCCTCTCCCTCAGTTTTCTAGATCTACAGCTTCTATATGTAGATCTAGGGTTGTGGTTACCTTGGATGTTAATTTTAAGGATTTTTAATGTTAGGTAAGAAGATCTAGAAAGGTTTCAGGGTTTCATTCGCCATATTTGAGGTGTGATTGCTTGTAGGTTGATTTTGCAAGAACCCTAAAGGTAGGTGGCTTCTCTCTCGACTCCACTTAGTTAGAACTAGTAGTTCTTGGTTACAATTAATTTTTTTTGTTTAAAATTAATTGAGTTTTTATGTGCTATTTTGGTTCGAAATCCCTTTGGTGATTATTTGGGGATTTTTGGGAAAAAGGGAGTTTTATGGTGAAATGATATTATTTTGGATTTTAAAATAGAGAATTTAAAATGGGGTTTTTAGATTGATTTTGGGAAAATGGTTGACAAAAAATGGTTTTCAATATAGATGTTGTTTTATTGAATGGTTTTTTGGCATTGAAAATGATTTCCAATAAATGGGTGATTTATTGAATTGGATTGACATGCAATGGAAATGGTTGATTTCATGATGTTGTGACCTTGATTGGTTATATGCTTAGTTGTGAATGGTTGAAATGTTGTGTGGAACGGGAGGGAAGTATCACTATAAAATGTGATGGATAGTGTCCAGAAGAACCACCATGTGGGTAGTGGTTGGGAAGTACCGCTAGTTGTGAATGGGTGAACGGGTTGGGAAGAAGTCCCTCCTTTTTGGTTTTTTTTGGTGTGAATGGGTGAACGGGTTGGGCTGAAGTCCCACCATTTGGTTGTTTGTTGTGCATTATTTGAATGTTGGAAAAAAAATTCTAGTATGTAAATGATGAAATGGCATGTGGAAGGTTTATTTTTCTTTACCTTGGTTGGCTTGGGTGAGATGGCTTAGTAAGGGTGTGTTTGTCTTATGGTAATGGTTTCACTTGTGATAATTTTATATGAACTGGTTTATATAAATGTGCTAATAGTTTTATCCTAGTGGTGTGTGTAGGGGAGTAATTTGGGGAAAACCAACTGAGTTTTAGTACTCAACCCCTTATTTGGAATGTTGGTGTCTTTGCAGATGTTGTGTATCGTGAAGTGGGAAAAGGTAAGGAATCACCCTCCCTTAGTGGTGCATCGTGATGTCTGGGTGGAGCTTGGAGCAAGGAGCTTGGTGTGGAGCCATGGAGTGTGCCTTGGCTTATTTTGGGTCTTTTGTTGAGTCTTCCGCATAGTAATTTGATATGGTATTGGCTGTATTGGTTTGGGGTTGTATTGTCAAACAAATTGGTTGTATTTTGGTAATACATGTTGGAATGTTTTGGTTGACATGAATCAGATAGTGATTGAGAGTGGATGGTTTGGTTGGCTTTGTCTTAAGGGAAAATCGTTACCCAATTTGTTCTCCAATCCATCGGCATTTATTTCCAGCCTTTGGCACCTTGGGATCGTTGATTAAGGCCAAGTAACCCTCACCGCCTCCTCAAGCCAATGAGGTAGGGGCGGGGTGTTTCAAGATGTGTGGTTATAAACCCATTTTCTAGTAGTGGTGGATTGGATACACCCAATTACTAGCACAAGTGTACTAGCATAAAGGAATCACCACTCAGGAATGATTTCACCCACAAAAAAATTAATTAAAACAGCTGCAGAATACAAATAATATTTTGACACAACTCATCTGTGCGTTGGACTTCCACACCGAAGGAAAATAAAATAAACAGCAACAACAAAACACAAAGGTAGAATAAATTAATCACACTTATTAATCCCTCCACTACCCCGATATCCCTCCCCTACAATGAAAATTGTGTAGCTGCCTCCAATTCCCTTATGGACCCCTTCACAAAATACAACTACCCATAGTCCATAGATAGTAGTAAGAGGCCTATGTGGATGATGTGATAAAGAAAATAATATAATATCTAAATTAATTTTACCTATCTCATGTGAATAGAAAATTCACTGACCTAATATAAGAACCACAATACTCCCTTGGTCAAAACATTTTCCTGCGATAAAGGAGGAAACCGATTATATTAGTTCAAGAGGACGTGTTTTCATTAGTTTTTTTTTGTTTTAGTTAAACTAGGATAGATTTTTTATTACGCTATGTATACATTAGTCATAATTTAGTGTGTTAAAAAGTTTCATTAAGATTTCTCGATCACAAAGTTTTTACCTATGTGTCTAGTAACATAATATTAGTGTTTCTTAGGGTCAAATATCTCATATAAGGTGGGAATACTTGATCTTTAGTCAATTTTTGTGAGTAGAGCACAAAAAATTGGGTATAGAGCGGAAAAGGTAGTGTTTTTATCTTTCTAATCGTGGATGTGTTTCATTTTAACTATTAAGAAGTACCCAAATCATCTTGTTTGAAAAGATAAATCATCTTAAAATGAACTTAATACCAACCATTCAAACTAAATATTGCAATGTCACATCATTAATAACATAATCCAACAATTAATAATGAAACATTCTATCTAATGATAACCTATAATCTATGATCAATTCACTATATCATCTACCAATAATCTATGATGAAATATTAATTCACCTTAAGAAAATTCAGGAATCCAAAATTGTTTCATTAAACACTACTAAAACCCCAAAAATGAATAACATCTTCTGGAATTTAATCAATACTCAGAATTTGTGATCAATATTTATTTACTTTAAGGTTTAGTAGCATGAAAACATACAAAGAATGATGGATTTTGATGAAACAAGGCAGGAGATAACTTAAGAAACAACAGACAGCGTTTTTCCAAGAAAGTGTTAACAGAAAAATGGAACTAGAAGAAAATGGGTGAGATTCAAAGAAGTTTTACCAAAGAAAATACTAACAATCAATAAAAGGTAGAATTAATAGGATTAGACACAAGAATAACATGAAAATATGACAAAATAGATGACAAAATTAAAACTATGTTATGAATAAATACGTATTAAAAGAAAAAAAACAAAATAACAATAATATAGAAATATTTTATGACTAGATCTAAATATATAAAAAACAATTGATCAATTATCTCAACCTACTACCACAACATGAAATAAATTAAAAATAATTGAAAAAAGTAGAATAAGACCTCCCATGACTACAAACTACAGACATAAATTATTTTTTAAAAAATATAAATGAATTATAAATATGTAAACTTACATAAATATAATTTTTCATTGTAAAAATTTTATAGACAGAGTGATTACCTTGATCTCAAGAAAATGCAAGGAGAACAAAGAATGAAAATTCCATTATCTTGATCATCGACAAGCAGTAAAAATGTAGAAAACAAAAAACAAAAATGAGCATAAAAGACCACATGCAAATAGATTATAAAAACTAATAAAATTAGGCCAACAGTTAGAAATATTAACCACAAAAATAGTATCAATTACCCATATGTAGAAATATCCCGTGGTAAATCCTATAACAAAAAAAATCATAATAATAATTAGAAATTATAAATATTTATTTTTTTAAACCCATTTTGACCATAATATTATTAACATGATTTTTACCATGGTAAATACTTATTATGGATTAAAATTAAGTTAAAAATATTAAAAAAATATATATTATTATGATTCTAAACGTGGAATATATTTCTCAAAATTTAATTCTTTTTGGTGTTAGAAATTAATTTTAATATCTGCGTGTAAAAAACATAAAAATTATTTAAAGAAATAAAATATTTTTAATCCAAAAAATGATAACATTTTCATTACATGAATAATAACTGAAAAATAAAAATCTAAATTTTACATCTAATATTTCACAAAAAGTTCCCTTAAAACATAAATTTATAGTGATTAATTTTATATATTTTAATATTTTTCTTCCAGATAAATATAGTTTTTTAAAAATATCTTATTTTACCTTCAAATGATTCTACCTTCATTTTAAAAAAATTAAAAATATATTAATGATCATTCATTGTTCTACATGCATGAAAATGTTATTATATAGTCTTGATAATATAAAATAAAAATTATACTGTATATAAAAATATAAATAAATAATTTTTTTTATCAAAAGACTTCCATTTTACAAGTATTTATTTATGTATAATTAATTATAATTAAATAACCATTTAATGGATATCCGTAATGGATTTTTTTTAAATAAAATCAATATTTATAATAATTTTTATTCTTATCATTTCTCAAAATTTTGGAATATAAAAGAAATACATTATTCCAAAAAATACCCCAAAAAGTGATTCTAAAAAATATTATTTAACTTGGGGAATTTGAAAAAAATTTAATATCATTTATATGATAATATTCATTTAAATATATAATATAATATTTAATTTTATATTATATTAAATAATTATGCACTTAAGATTGGTGTTTTGTGTGTCACAAGATTTCAATATTATCAAAATTAATAAAAAGAAAATATTCTAAAATAATAGAGTGTTACATTATACACCATTAAAAGAATTTTTACCTCATTGTTATATAATTATAGTGAAAAAATATGAGGATAATTATTCCTCAATACATATTTGAATTCTTTTTTAGCTTTATAAAATTTATTTTCTCATTAAAAATTGTTAAACTGGTGAGTTTTCCATATAGAAACCACTTTTTCCCATCAATAAATAATCTACACTAGTTTTTTAATTTTAAATATTATGTTCCAAATGTACATTTTCTGAGTTCATTACTTGTGAAAGAAAATGTATGTTCTTTCTCAAAATTGATACATAGAACACATTGTGAACTTGATTGAGGTTTGGCTGAATCACCAAGTTTCAAGATACAATCTCGAATCAATCCATAATCTCTTCAGGACCAACATATTACGAGATTATCTCTCCATTCAATGGAAAACGAAAAACATTTTTCTTGATGATATATTTTTATGAATATACTATCAAATGAATCCTACACTATATATACCTCTCTGTAATTTAAAAAACATTTTAGTAGACTTCAAGATTATTTGGTATGCTACTGAATAGATATGAAATTATTTCCCTTTCCATTTTTATATTAGTTCATAATATATTTCATTTTTCTTCTTGAACCGAGCATGTTTGATTTCATCACTTCATTCTTGAGTGGATTTATAATAAATAATATGAATTCTTGGATAAAATATTTTTCTAAATGAATCATTTAATGGGAGAATGGGTTGATCCCAAACACATAATAAATATATATATCATGATCCAAGTATATATGGTAAGTATTAAATTATCCTTTGAGACCAACTATTTAATTGAGGGGGATATATAGTGATAAAGTTCAACAATATTCTCAATTATTGATGTTGACTTCCTTAAAACATGGTGTTAATCCTCTAATATTCCTAAGATATGATTGTGAGTCATACTCTATGAAGTATTAGAACTTTCTTAATGATTATCTTATAATTTTATTTATGTGATAAATATTTTATGATTGAAATAAAATGTACCCACTTGGTATGGTGATTGAATATAACTCAAAAAAAGCTCGGCCTTTAGACACTTTGGGGAGTCCTATGAAAATTTTTATTATTATGTTTTTTGATTTCCATTCAGTTATGTGAAATAGTTACATAAATCAATTAAACATGTGAAATTAAATTTTACCTTGCTGACATACAATACATTTAGAAACATACATTGTGATTCCACACTTTAAATTTTCCCAATAGAAAGTATATTGTGTTGTCTTTAAATATTTTTTCTTCCATGATGGATAGATAATGATTAGATGCATGATTCTTATAATATGTCCTTTACCAATTAAAATATTAATCGGAAACTTATCTGACATCAAATATTTTAATTCCATAATAACCAAGATTGAATTCTAGAAAAATCCATACGATATTTTTATGCTTAACATCTTCCTTCTAAGGCGCTTTAATTTTCACAAGGATCATAGAACCCTCTCTTTTTATGAATCATATTCATTCCATAAACTATATTTTTATAAATATAAAAAAATTTCAATATTTTCTTAATAATTTAAAGATATTATGTAATAATTCCAACAAGATAGGGATTAATATAAATATAATTTATTCTTTCATATTAAAATTTTACCACAAGATCACAAGAAACTAAGTATTACACAACTTGGATGATTACATCAATTAAAAATACAAAAATTATAATGGGATAATAAATTTAAAAGTGTAATATAATTTGATTTTGAAACTCACATGGACTATAAAATCATTTCAGAAAAACAATAAATATATTAAAATCAATATTTGTAAATAACACCATGAAATGTAAAAGAAGTTTGTGATATATAAAATGATGTATAAGGAAATTTTATGTTTGAATGTAATATGATTAAAAAGGTAATATAATTAAAGAAAAAATCAAGACATTGAGAATATTGTTGTTTCAGATATATCCATTACCCATATTTTCATTTCAAATACATTCATTGGATATATTTTTAATTGGTATTTTTAAGTTATGTATGGTTAGGTAATAAATTTAGAATATTATAACTCATAAATATATAATAATATGATAGTGAATATTATAAATATTGATTTATACTTTACTAATATAACCAGCTAGTCCAACCAGAAAAAATTCTTCTGACTATTTATTAAATAAAAGAAAAATGGTACAGAGGATACAGGTGCGTTCAAACAAAGGGGAATGCCCTCATCTATCAAATCATAGAGTTACAGATCATAATAAGACATAAAATTCACATAATCCGAGTCATTAGCAGTTCCTATTCAAATTGGGACATTCCCTAATTCAGGATATGAAGAATATCAGAGTTAAACTTTACAGATAACTTAAGATTGAGTACACATCGTACTAGGTGTATTAAATTAGTCATTCCTTGGCCTTTGGTTCAAGTAAGCAAGAGTGGAGTCAACCTTCCCTGTTCCATAAATGTGGGAATATTTGAAAGAAGTAGGGCCACCACCTTCCACCACCGAGATGTCACACCACTTACCAGATATCCTTGAGGAACTCTGGAGATTATGGATCTTCTGATTAAAATCAAAAGGAACCACAATGTTAGGAGTCATCTCATCAGTCTCATCATGTAGTAAACCTGCACCAGGACTGTTAGCATTTTTTATAGTCCCAACTAATACAGTTGGATTAACCGCACGACTATCCTAGGGTGTATATTTCTTATCAAAATCAGCCTGAGCTGTGGATGGACCACCCATCGGGGATGCAGAATTTACCCGAGTCTTAGAGGGACCGCTATTGGCTCTCAACGATGATGAATCCACTATCAGTCCCTTCCCTTTCGAAGATAACAAATTTAATTCCTCAGAATCCATCACATTAGCCTTATTGGAAGATGGCTTGGAGTTATGATCAAGGGGTTGCAACAAATCAACATCATTATTCTCGGATTTCCATCTACACTGGTTGGATGGATGACCCTTTATCCCACATTTCTCATAAAATTTCTTCCGGAAACATAGGTCCAAAGATTTCCCAACAGCAATGAATTCATTACAAAAATGTGGGTTTCTTCCATACTCATAATTAATTTGAATGTCATCCGTCAGAGTGAAAAGTGTCACCTTGTCAATCAGAATGGAGCTAAGATCAATCTCCACTAACATCCTGAAAAAATGTCCAAACCAAACATTCTCGGTATCCTTGTCAAGTTGTATTGGAGTCCCAATTTCCATTCCAATATCACACAAAATTTTGGATGCCAAATGAACTACTTAAGGCCATGGAGATGAACTCATACCTGACAAAAGGTATTCCTTGCACGTGAAGCATTAAATTCAAGGGACCATTCAGGAAGGTGAAGCCACCCAGGCTTCAATGAAAGAGTTTAGGTGCTCCACGCATGAATTTTTGAAACATCTGAAGGAAAAATGAAATGAAAGAAGCCAAGACCAAGAGATACACACCTCCAATCCGAGAATCCCCACAAAAAGAGATAACTGCTTGACCAACTCCTCAAGCCTCCAAGACTTCTGCCCCTTGGGTAATAAAAGACACGCAATCAAGGAGGTTTTCCCGATTGCAATCCTTTCAGCAAATACTTTCGAATTGTCTTCAAAATGAGTTGAAGATCCCTTTAGAATAATTATTTCAGTGCATGAATCATAATAAGAGGAAAATGCAGGGTGAAACACATCTTTTAGGTTTATTCTCCGCGAAGTAGGAAAACATGAAAAAGAAGGCAACAAAGCGGTGGATGATTTTCTGGAGAAATCACAAACATCCGAAGATGAAATTGTCATTGGCGGATGCTACGGACCAGACATGGCAGACCAACCTCTAAAATCTACGAAGTCACGAGCAACAATCACTTACCTAGACCTGGAGTCAATTCCAACATCCACCCAGCTGGTGGTGCGGTCTCGCAAGCCCCCTTCGACCAGACGACCCTGGGCAGTACAATCCCACGAATAGACAGGACTCAGCACATCGACGCTTCGTGCCGCAGACCTGAATACATTCCAAGAAGCATCATTCCGAGACGTCGGTAGACCGACCGTGGACACCGAACCATCAAGACACTGCAGACCTTCCCTTCCGGCAGATCCACCTTCACCAGCCACAAGAGCATGACAAAGAAAGTGAGGGAAAGACATCACAAACCCTAGCAGATCCAAGCCCCATGTCCGCGGAGCTCCCTCTCAAATAATATTACAATATTTTAAATAATATATTTACATAATTTCAATTAAAAATTAACATTTAATCCTAATAATAACACAATATGTTTTAAAACGTCAATTTAAATAAAAGTATTAGTTTTTTATATAATTTATTTTCATTTGGAAACTAAATTTATTATTTTTAATCATATTTATACAAATAAAAATCACACATGGATTTATGACATAAAAAACTTATTGTATCTTTAATTTTTGGGTTCTTTAAAATATTATTTTTTAGGGGAATGTAAAAAATACTATTTATACAAATAACGTGAAGTTTATGATACTTTAGAGTATAATTATGTATTGGAGAATATAGAAACATTTTATAAGACTAAATATGTATTTTAAAAGTAAAATTGTAATTGTTAAATTGTTGAACATAATTTATAAACACATATTTGACAATTTTGAAAAATGGTTTTGAATTTTGAAAAATTGTTTTTAATACAAAATATATTTTATATTTTAAAATAAAATTTTATAAATTTCTACAAGTGAAGAAAAAAATTATTTTATAATTTTAAATCATTACAAATGAATTATAGTATATGAATAATTTTATTTTTTGGAACAGATGAATAACTATATTGTTATAAAATTTTTACTATGGTGAAAAAAATATGGAAATTATTTGTTATGTTGGAGTTAAAGGGCTCGAAATGTTAGAAACATGTTTATAACTAATTTATGGATGTTTAGATAAAAACTATATCATTCATAAAAAATTATTTCTCATTTTTTCCACTTTCCTTGATAATCACCTCACATTATTGGAAATACTTATGAAATTACAAAACGACATCCCTTTTAACATATAACATGTATCTCCAATCCTCAATTTCACGTACACTATAACCCATTTAGTTAATCCCAAACACTAATAATTTTTCTCATTTATAGAAATATAATCCTTAACCATTTTCCTTTGTCTCCAAATGACCATGCATCAATGGATTGACCCACTATAGAATATATAAAATCCAAGAAGTGAGGTATATATTATTAGCCTCTCTTTATTTTTTGTATTTAATTATGCATGCTTTTTCTTCCCCAAATTGAAATTCACCATCCTAAAATGATAATTTATGTACAAATATTTTTATTAATATTTTAATAAAATTATCTGGAAATAATTTAACACCCTTTATATTTCCCCTAAAGTAAATCCAAAATGAATTTCATCCGTGTCTATGTGGGGATAACCACATCTACAATTTGTAATGTTTTGTTTTACTTAACCAACATACACAGATGATTCTAATGATTGTTTTAACAAATATGTTTTATATTTATTGAATATTTTCGATTCTGAAATGATAAAACATATTATTAATTTTCTCAATCTATGAGAAACAAATCATCAACCATGCGTTCCTATAGAGTAGAGCCTTCATAGAACAATTAATTTCTATTTTTAATACAATCACCAGCATAAATATATATTTATCTGAACTGTTTTAATATATATATTTTATTTTTATTATGACATATTATTTTTAATAAAATTATATAATATGACATGGTCAATAAATGATAATGGTCAATTCAAACGTTTTAAATTAGTGTAATTAGAGGAAAATTATTTATTAAGATTATATATTATTTTCATATAAATTATCTATTCATTCAATTACTTTTTAATTATTATATATCATACTAAAAAAAACTAAATGATATCAATATTCTATTAATGTAATGTTAATTCAACAAATTCTTCTCATAATCATCCATTAGTCATGGTAGGATCATGTTTGGGTTAGTATGACAACCTGCTTGAACAATGCAGTTAAATAATATCATGAAATACTATAAATAAAAATAATAATGTTATAACATTAAAGAAATATTTAAATAATAATTTATATTTGGTTATGTATAGGATGCATCGATGATTAACTAAATAATTAAGAAGATGTGTCTTTTTGGTTAAGAAAATTACATTAGTGTGGTTTAGTAATTTTCAACTTTAAGGATAATAAGTGAAACATTACACATGGAAAACTGAAACATCATAAATAGTAATATTTCATCTATTATAGTTAGATAAATGCACTTGTAAGAAGGAAATGTTTATAAATAATTAATACTGGCATCAGCCCTATAAATATAATACATGTAGGCAAAAAAATAAACACTCGAAGATGGAAAGTTGGAAAAAACTAACAAACATACATGTATAAAATTATTATTAATTAAAATTATAAAAAATTATAAGAATAAATATCACTATAAAAATTTATATTAAGATAAATATTTTTTTCCAGTGGTTAGAGAGTATTCACCTAAGCGGGAATGAAGGTTTGATGTTTCATGACATAATTATTTTTCATTAGTCATAATAAATCCACTTGAATATTGATCATTAAATATTGAATTATTCCACCATATGATGTTGTTATTTTTATTTATATATTTAATTATTGGGAAATCATGTTTCACAAAAATTTATTCTTCCATAATGAATCAAATAATTTTTGAAAATGTATTTTTAGAGGAATTCTTTATATAACTTAATTGAATTTTCATCTATATTTCTAATTGTACTTTCCACGAAGGTTATAATTTCAATAATTAAAATTAATTTTTTTCCACTAATTAATCTTTAATTAAAATTTATTCCTTTTAGAAAACATCTTTTAATCCGTTAAATATTTTGGGGTTTTTATAAAGGCATCTCAAAATATGTAAAATGACATTCTTTGCCAGGATATCATATTATTTCGATGTACTTCTCATTTTTTTCATATATATTATTTATTTTCAATGGACACTTATTCTATTTTTTAACTTCATATTTTCGAAGGTTTTCTCATAATAATATAAAAAATGGTTCATATAAGGATACCAGAAATCAGGTCTCTTTACCATGATGTTAAAATATATTTATTTAAAAAACTAATTTCATAGATTTCTCTTTCATTTTCAATGTATTATTATCTAGTAAAGTAATGGATAAAAAAATAACCATATAAAATTAGTTTTTAAGTTATATTTTTTTGGGTATTATGTTTATGGTATCAAATGATGATATTTGTTTACATGGTTCCATTTGGATAAGTTATGAAACAAATTTTATTATCAAAATTAATTTATTATAAGATTAATGATTTGACTTTTTCAACACTCATATATATGGATGAAGAAAGGTGGTGTGTTATAACTCCCTAAAATTCAATGTTTAATATTTTCTGAATCATCAAAAAAATATAAAAATCTAGAAAATGAATAATCACTCCACTATAAGAAAAAAGTAAGGATGGATTTCTCCAGAAATGGAATTAGGTAGGGACGTCTTCTCTACTCTATTATGAATATAAATTTGTGTTTTCTACTACTTTATGATATTATTAATTTTTCTTATGTTTGTGAAAATTATGTTTTCCTATGTTATGTTTTATTTCCAATATATGAAAAAGGATTAGGTACCTTAACCTAAGTTGTTATGATTTCATATATTATGATTTCTTATTTTGTCTAATTTACATTATTTGTTTCTATGAAATACCATGATTAAATATCTATGGTATTATTTTAAAATGTCATTATCCTTAAAGTTAAGTCATGTTTTTAGAATTTCATTTATAATATTGTAAGTTTTTATTTTATATTATCACACCCTGACCATGTTAGATAATTATTTTAAATTATTTTAATTATTTTATTGATTTTAGGTAGCAGGTGGGGCGGGTTTTAAAATTTTGGAAGCCTTTTTTTGGTGAGCCCGAACAGTTAGGGGTAGCCATGCGGTGCCCGCGCGGATTCTCAATCTAGTCAAAGTGAAGGAACTGGACTTTCACAGAGTTTTTGAAATAGTGAAATGAGCTTACAACTTGACCTTGAAGTGGCTAGTGTCAGGCGGCTCAGTTTGGGCATGGTTCGCTGTGCTGTGTGTCTGGCTGCTTACAAATTTCATGGTCGCCAAAGATTTCAAATAAATAAATTCAATCAAGATTAAATTTGAAGTAATATTAGAATGAATAAATAAATTAAAATAATATTCATCATTGATCATAATGTTTATATTTATACGTTTGTATTTATTTATAATGTTATTATTATTTATATTATTAAATATTATGATTAGTGTAGAGTAATTTTTATATTTATTTTATTATTTCATTCTAATTCATTTTTTATGATTGGATTTAATTTTATTAGGGAGGAAACCCTAGGATGGTCTTTGCCCCCCTCTTTCCTCTCGTGGCACTGCACACCCCCCTTAGTGCGATGCGATCTAGATCTCCCCACCACCCTGGTTCCTCTCAGGTGCACCACTCATCTCCGGTGTCCCCCCCCCCACCGTCTTCGCAGTTTTACGCCACAAGCCCCCTGCCCCGGCCTCGCTGCTCCGCCGCTCAGCCACGTCTGGCACAACCCCCGTCCGACAGTCCGACACGACCTCCCCCTCTCGGTCTGGTGTGTCCTCTCCTGGTCCGGTGTGAGATCCCCTGTTTGGACCTTCTAGGATCAGAGCAACCCTACTCCATGCCCGATCGGCTTGTATCCATCTACCCAGCTGACCTCTCCTGCTCCGGTCGCACCGCCCTATTCCGGCGCGACTGTGGTTCCCCTTGACGGTAGACTTGGTTTCTTTTGTTATAATCAATTTTCATTATTTTAGTGATTTTCTATTTCATTTTAACCAAATTCTATAATCTTCAGGTTGTGTTCGTGCATATTGTTTTGTGTATAGGGTTTTCAATTAGCCTGCGGAGTAGTGCTCTTCCCTCAGTTGTGGTTTTGTTGCTCTCACACATTTTGAGGTAGGAGTTTCATGTCCTTTACTAACAATTTCAAGTCAAGTGGTGCTTCTATGTTGTTATTTAACTTCTAAAAAATGGTGTGCACTTTTATTACATACTTATTTATTTTGTAGTATGGATTTCATATTGGTGGAATTTATCGCATTTAGTTTTCTTATGTCATTCTTTACTGCGCATGTATATGCCTCACCATTTGGTCTTGAATAATTGTCATCTTCTTTTAAAATGGTATTATTGGTTATATCAGGGTTTGTTTCAGATATAAATCCTTTTGGGGAGTGTTCGATTGTGTTTTATGGAATGTAAAATTAGTTTATGTGAGTCCATGGTGTTTTGTTGGATGTGTGATGGACTTCGCTGCACTAATGTTAGGTGTCAGGACTTGTTGCAGGGATTCGAGATCATTTCTATGTGCGCAAATGCATTTTCCTAGGTATGGATATGTGTATATATATATATATATCTTCTGAGTGCATGTTACCTCATGGCACAGGGAACACATGCTTCCATTTAAAGGTGTATATATATATGGATGTGAGTGCGTGTGTGGAAGAGGGAAGTTTCTTGAGTTAGAATGTTTCGGCTTGACTTCCCTGAGGTTGGTAAATCCATTCATTTCCTTTCCATTACTTATCCTTAGTGATTTTGGTTTTCTTTATATTATTATCTTCTATGCATCTCCATGGTACCTATTTAAATCTACTTGTGGAATTCTAAAGTTGTTTTGTGTTGTTAAAGATAGGGTTTTACATGAATCTTGGTTTATGCCTTGTATATGATGCCTTAGGTGTTTGTAAATTTCCACTTGTTCATTTTGGGTGAAATTGGATGTTTGGTTGGGGTTTTTACCATAGGAATTCTTTGTAAAATTGTTTTAAAATATGTTTTGGATTTTGTGTATGAAATGTGGTGTTTTCCCTAGTTTTGGTTTGGTGTTTGTCTAAAAACATGAAATTGGTTTATGAACCCATGTAGTATTTTATAAGTGAGTGATATGGGTTCTTTTGGGTTGAAAGAAAATGGTGTTTTTATGAAATTTGGTTTCATATGTTTTTGTTGCATTTAGAGTGTTCCTATTGGTTTTGACTGATTGGACTTAGAAACATGCTAGGGTGAGTTGTTGTAAAATGAATGGGGTTTTTTTTTCAGGGTGTGTTTTAGTGAAAGTGGAAGCCGAAGCCCGATTGGCGTTTTGTTAAAGATTTTTGGCATGTAAGTGTTGTGAAACCTCGTTTGGAACTTTCTTAGGTGTTGTTATTTTAACATGACATAAAGTGAACTTGGGAATGTTTTGGTAAATGTTTTATTTAATGGACCATTTGGTTACTTTGGTATAAAGAGGGTAAATTGTGTTTTTTATTAGTTAATAAATGTTTTGATAAAAAGATGAGTGTTGTGAAGCTAGTGGCCAATTTGGAATTTTGGATGTGCTGTTTATAAATCGTTTGATATGTGTGAATTGTATGAGGCCTGTTTGGTATCTTTGAAACTGTATGTTTCGAAAACGCCTCTGTGGTTAGGCCCCTTTCCTTGTATGTCGATCACGTGATAGGATGGTCCTCAGAATGGGTCTCCTTTTCAGAATTTTTATTTTAAGGCGCGGGACAATCATTGAGGTGTTCGGGGTAGTGCCATTATTTTCGACCTGTGAGATTATATTTATATTTCATGTTATTTGAATGTGTTGAACGCCTCTTTGTGATTATAGAACATAAACGTAGTATAGAAAGGTGGTTTACTGAGAATGATTTCTGCACTAGTTTAGATTACGCACTGGCTAGTGGCCCGTAGCATAGATATGTTTTGTTATTATTATTGCTAAGGGATTGAACCCCTTAACTAGGACAGGTAGGCCGACAGCCATGCGTTAGGGCATTATGACATCATTGAGAGTAGGCATGCCTTCAAGATGAGTTACATGTATAGTAAGTTTTGTTCTTCCTTCGACTTCCATGGTTTTCCATGATCCTTTGATAGGAGCACTGTTAGTACCATTTCCCTTGCTGTGTGTGTGGAGTCATACCCTAGAATGTGGTTGGTGTTTTCTTGGAATAGTTTTGCATGTATTGTTGGTTTTGAAGAGAACTACAAATTTTTAGTTTTTGGAAGAGTTTGTGTGAACCCCTCCTTTTTTCCATGTTTTAAAATTATAACTAAAATGGAATTGTGATTATTCATTTTCAAAATACTATGTAAATATGAAAACCTTATTTTTATAATTTTAGTTCAAAATAGTATTATTGGGGTATTTTGGAACTGTAAAATGTGTGGATTATTTGGTTCATTTTTTACATTCGCACTGAGAATTTTAATGCTCATGCCTATCCTTAATTTTCAAATGCAGATTCAACTATTTGGTTCAGGTTCTTGTTTCCTCTACCCGTGTGAGGTAGGCTATTAGTTGCTGGAGTTGTCTAAGAGGTCACATGGAGGTATGTGCAATCATGTTTTCATTATGATGCTAGATTTCTTTCTATTTGTTTATTCATTATTAATTTATTTTCCCCATTTTATGTGACAATGTATTTCCACATATTCAGTTTTGATGCCCGACAATAGTTACCATCTCGCGGGGATTGAGAACGCCCCTCGGGCCTTTCTGCGGGCCAGCTCGGATGACCAGTTTAGCGCCAACCTTTGTTGGTTCATGACAAAATGGAATCAGAGGAGGCCCTTTTTATTTGGGGTGTCTGGTAGAATGAGATTAAGACTGTTGGGTCTCAGAAGGTAAGTTTAGGGTCAATTCCTGGTCACCACCACTGGCGACAAAATATGAGTTACCAGGGGTGGTCCGGGATTTGAGACTTTTGTCTTTGGTATTTTTGGACTAAGGGATGACAGTGGAGGAAAATCGATTCACCTTACGGCCTCACATGGGGTGGTGACACATGTGGATTCCAAGTTCCCAGTTTATGGTCCTATTATTGTTATGACTTACTTGGGGAATGCCTCACCACCATGTTGCTGGGTTAAGAAAAAACACTAGTTTCTCATTCAGATGGTTTATAGTGGGCTGTGTTTCATTTTGATCTGAGTTGATGTGAATGTATGTTAAAAATGAATGTTATTTCGAAATGAAAAAGGGGTTTCTCCCAATTTTTTTTTGAAATTAGTAATGTGTGGTTTTAAAGAGAATGTGTATCAGTTTGGAGAAATTTGGTTTGTGTTTTGATTTGATAAGGAAAAGATGTGTTTGAAACTTGGAACTCATTATGGAGGGTCACATGTGCATGGGTAAGTACAGAGAGTGTGGGGGGGCACTTGTTCGTAGATGATGTGAGATAGATTGAATGAACACACGCGTGATGTTTAATAAGGTTCCATAGGTGAGTTTTAAAATTTTATGGAAATAACTATTTTGGAAAAGTGATTTTTGTTTGTGTTGGTATTTTTTTGGGATTATGGTTCTGTTTTCCATGGCTTCTGTTGTTTTTTGATTGATTTTTTTTCTTGATGACTGGTGTCCATGGTGTTTTTCATGTTATGAGTATGACACCCTGAAATCTTCTAAAAGTTATTAATGAGTTAGGCCTAGTTCCCAATTGTTTTTGTGTGTTACCAGCTTATTGAGGTAATAAAATTCTGTTTGAGGTAGTAGTGTAGTTCGGAAAGATATTGTGGCTTCGAGTTGGTGGGAACTCCTAGGGAGTTAAGGTCTGTACCATCCCATAGTTATTTGACGGTTCAGTTCTGGACTAGTAATGGTGGGATGTCTCATTGTCGATAGAGTCTCGGGTGTAGTTGGTGGGGGTCGACTCTTGTGAAGATTCCCCATCGGGAAAGGATCTTTATCTTTAATAACTCCTAGTTTGTTGGATAGTTCTCTCGCACGCCACTAGTCTAGCCGATTCAGTCATTCTAAGATGCCTTGTCACATCCCTCTAAAGTCTTCCTACCGTGTGACTGTTCGGGCCACCGGGGAGGGTTTTGAAAGAAGTTTTGTTCATGAGGGACAAGTTTGGGACTAGAGGATACAAATTCTTGACTGTGAGGCTGGACACGCTTCTATCATAAGGGCCCCAACCACAGGTCTTTGGGTGAATCTTGCACATAGTAAGGAGTTGCAGAGGGTGTGTGGAACCTCGGTCCAGATAATGTTTTCAAAATTGGGATGGAAATATCCAAAAAATCCTTTTCTCTATTCTCATCATTTTCGTAAGATCAACCATGTTGTGGTGGTGTGATGAGCTCCTTCCCCCACAATCCAAGCGGTCTTATCTACACTCAGTGTGGTTCTTAAATTGTTCGGTCTCTTTTAATAGTGTGGGCCAGTGAATAAACTAACCCATTTTGATTTGAGATGGTCTCAACTATGTTCGTTAGAGGGGATGTTCATTTCGTGAATTTTAAGGGAGGTGATGAGTTAATTTATCATCCTCACGTTATTGGGTTATTCTATAGAAATCATTACGTTAAAGTCTTAGGTGTGTTGTTTGGTCTATGTGGGGAAAATGAATGAGTTTGGTTTGGGGGTTTCCGCATTAACCCCCCCCCCCCCCCCCCCCGGGGTGGTTTGTTCAGGTTTCAATGTTTCCATGTTAGTAAGTTATTTTTTCGGGGAGAACCCTTCCTTTTTCTCCCGTTAATTTCAGGCAGTCTTTTTTCTTGATTTGGTCGGGTATGACATATATTGGAAATGGTCACCCAATGTCTCTCTGTTTCTCTTGGTATTATCTAGGCATGGACTCAGTTTATGTTAACTGTCAGCTTGGTGACTTTTTAGGATTATAAAGTTATGTGGTGAGGAGAATTGTCACACCCTGACCATGTTGGATAATTATTTTAAATTATTTTAATTATTATATAGAGTTTCGGTAGTAGGAGGTTCGATTTATAAAATTTCGGAAGCCTTTTTTTATGTGGTGAGCCTGCATAGTTATGGGTAACCATGCAGTTCCTACACATATTTCCAAGTGGGTCTAGGTGAAGGAACTAGACTAGAACACAATTTATAAAATAGTTCAACGAGAATACTACTTGACCGTGTAGTGGGCAGTGTCAGGTGGCTCAGTTTTGGTGTGGTTTTCCAAACCGCGCATCTAGCCACATGAAAATCATGCAGTCGCCCACGTTTTTAAATAAATAAACTCAATAAAGATAAAATGTGAAGTAAAATAATAATAAATAATTAAACTAAATGAATACTCAACATTGATAATAATGTTTATATATATATGAATATATTTATAATTTTATCATTATTTCTATTAATAATATTATGATTAGTGTAGATTATTTTTTTATTTTTATTATTATTTCATTATAAATCAATTTTTTATTATTTTATTGAATTTTTTTAGTGAGGAAACCCTAGGAGGGGCGTTCCCCCCCTCTCTTCCCTCTCGTGGTGCTACACACCCCCTTGTTGCGGCTCGATCTAGCTCTCCCCACCAACCTGGTTCTTCTCCAGCACACCACTCATCACCGGTGTCCCCCCCCCCCTTCTTCATTGTTCTGCGCCACGAGACCCCTTTAGGGCCTCGCCGCTCCGACTCTCATCCACGTCTAGCCCAGCCCCCGCTCGGCAGTCCGGAGTGACCTCCCCCTCCAGGTCCTGTGTGACCGCCCATGGTTCGGTGTGACCTCCCCCTCCCGGCCCAGTGTGTCCTCCCATGTCCGGCGCTTCCCGGATCATCGCAACCCTACTCCCTGCATGCTCATCTTGTAGCACACTAACCCTGCCGACCTCACCTGCTTCGGTCACACCGCCCTGTTCCGGCGCGACCATAGTTCCCCTTGCCAGCAGACTTGGTTTCTTTTGGTATAATCATGTTTCTTTATATTTGTGATTTTACCATCATTTTAACCAAATTATAAAAGCATTGGGGTGTGTTTTCATGTCTTTTTTGGTGTCTAGGGTTTGAAATTAGCCCATGGAGTGATGATCTTACCTCAATTGTGGTTCTGTCTCTCTCACTGGTGTTGAGGTAGCTGTTTCATGTCCTTTACTCCCAATTTGATGTCATGTGTTACTTCTGTGTTGTTATTTAATTTCTAAAACATGTTTCAAACTTTTATTACATAAATAGATAATTTTTAGTTGGGATTTTATATTGGTGGAATTGATCGCAATTAGTTTTTTCTGATGTCGTTCATTCATGTGCATGTAAATGCCTCACATTTTTGTCTTGAATAATTTTCATCTTCTTTTAAAATGGAATTATTGGTTATATTAGGGTGTTTTTCGGATATAAATCTTTTTGGGTAGTGATTTTTTGTGTTTTATGACCTATGAAATTGGTTTATGTGAGTCCTTGGCGTTTTTTTGATGTGTGATGGTCTTCGCGACACTAATGTTAGGAGTCAGGACTTTCTGTAGGGAGCCAAGATCATTTTTAAGTGCACACATGCATTTTCCCAAGTATTGATATATGTATATATATATATATATTCTGAGTACATGTTCCTTTATAGTGTAGGGAAATTTTGTATCAGTATAACGATGTGTGTGTATATATATATATATGGAAGTTCGCGTCTGCGTGTGAGCAGGATGTTGCTTGAGTTAGAAAGTTTCGGCTTGACTTCCCTGAGGTAGGCAAATCCATGCATTTCCTTTCCATTTCATGTACTTAATACTTGAGGTTTTCATTATATTATTATTCTACTATGCATCTCCATGTTACCTTTTTAAAGCATGTTGTGTGTTCAAAAGTAGTTTGGTGTTGTTAAATATAGGGTTTTACATGAATCTTGTTTATGCCTTGTATATGTTGCCTTAGGTGTTTGTAAATTGCAACCTGTTATTTTATAGTGAAATTTGATTTTTGGGTGGGGTTTTTCCCATATAATTATTTGTTAAATTAGTTTGAAATTTTTTTTGGATTTCATGTATGAAATGTGGTGTTTTCCCTCTTTGAGGTTTGACGATTTTCTAAAAATAGGCTTTTGGTTTATGAACTTGTTTGGTATTTTTTATGTGAGGGATATGGGTGATTTTGGGTTGAAAGAAAAGGGTGTATTTGTGAAATATGGTTTCAAATGTTTTTGTTGGTTTTAGAGTGTTCCTTTTGGTTTGGCCTAGTTGGACATTGAAACATGCTACGGGGAGTTATTGGAAAATGAATGGGGTGTTTGTTTTTCGGGGTGTGTTTGAGTGAAAGTGGAAGTTGAATCCCCTTTGAAGTTTTGTAAAAGATTGATGTCTTGTAAGTATAGAGAGATATCATTTGGAACTTTTATAGGTGTTTTGGTTTTAACTTGACTTAATGTGAACATGGCCATGTTTTGGTAAATGTTTTATTTAAGGGACTATTTGGTCATCTTAGTATAAAGTGGGTAAATTGTGGTAGTTTTGAATTGGTTAATAATTGTTTTTATAAAAAGATGGGTGTTGTGAAGTTAATGGCCCGTTTGGAATTTTGGATTGATTGTTTACAAAATGATTGATATGTTTGAATTTTATGAGGACTGTTTGGCATATTTGAAACTGTATGTTTGGAAAACCCCTATGTGGTAAGTCCCCTTACCCCATCTGTCGATCATATGATATGAGGGTCCTCATTATGGGACTCCTGTTTTGAATATTTATTTTAAGGCATGGGACTAACCTTGAGGTGGTTAGGGTGGTGCTAGTTTGTGTAACGTGCTGGATTATATTTATATTCCTTGTTATTTGAATGTGTGGAACACCACTTTGTGAACATAGCAAAGAAACATAGCATAGCATGTGGGTTTACTAAGAAAGATTATTTCACTAGATTAGATTGCGCACTGGCTAGTCGCCCATAGCAGGGATATTTTTTGTTATTAAGTATGTTATGGGATTTGGCCCCTCGACCAGGCCAGGTAGGGTGACGGTCTGGCATTAGGGCGTTATGACATCATTGAGATTAGGCATGCCTTCAGGATGATTCACATGTATAGTACATTATGGTCTTCCTTCGAGTTTCATGGTTTTCCATTATCCATTGATATGAGAACTTTTAGTACTGTTTCCCATGCTATGTGTGTGGAGTCATACCCTGGAACGTGGTTGGTGTTTTCATGGAAAAGTTTTCCTTGTATAGTTGGTTTTATAAAGAACTTCAAAGTTGATGTTTTTGGAAAAGTTTTTGTGACCCTCTATTTTGTTTTATTTTCCTTGTTTCTTAATTATATGGGAAATGGAATTGTTATTGTTAGTTTCCAAAATTCATTGTAAATTATAAAAACTTATTTTTATAACTGATGTTCAAACTAGTATTATTGGGCTGCTTTGGAACTGGAAAATGTGTGGATTAGGGGATCACTTTTTTCATTCGTACTGAGCATTTTATTGCTCATCCCTGTCCAAAATTTTTAGGAGGTTCAAATGTTTGGTTCAGGTTCTTGTTTCATCTAACCATGTGAGGCATGTTGTTAGTTGTTGGAGTTGACCTAGAGGCCACATAGAGGTATTTACAGTCTGGTTTTCTTGTTGCTACATGTTTTTTTAAATATTTTATATTTTTTTAATTTATTTTTCCTTCTTTTATTGCCCAAATAATTACCACCTTTTTAGTTTTGATGCCTGACAGTAGTTGCTAGCCCACGGGGATCGAGAATTCCCCTTCGGCCATGCCGCGGGCCCACTCGGGTGACCGGTTCAGGGATGACCAGAGTTGGTTCATGACAGATATTTCCAAATTTCTTTATTTTTTATCTTGTTTCTTATCTAATGGTTATACAAAAATGATATCTTTCCAATATTGTGAATTTTTTCTCACTACATTCTTATGTTTCCATTCCAATAATAATGATGATGATTATATCATGTGAGGATTTAATAGGTGGATCTACTATATTAAGAATATAGAAAATTGTTCATAAGTGTTTTAAAATAAGATAACATTGTAGTTATTCTCTAAGACACTAACCATTAGTACATATGGGTTTTGTGACTATTTTTGATATGTATTAACTAAATAATTATATCAATTTTTTTGCATTTTTATTAATTGGTCTCCATAATTGCAATTTATGTAATTTTTAGTTATTTTTAGGTAATTTTAGTGGAAATTGGATTAAACATTATAAAATGTTAGTTATAACACTAAATATGAGTCAATATAAAAGAAGATATCTTAAAATATTTATATGGTCTTTAGTAAGTGGTTTTATAAGAAATATATCTCGTTTTAGATAATGGCATGTAGATGTGGTTGTACCATCGATGCACTTAGGAGTAACCACCCATGAAAGGTTTTATTATGTATTAACTTGATCATCATTTTGATTCATTATGAGTGTTTCAAACACTATATACCAGGATAGACACTCTTTGGGGATATTCGAGGGTGCATCATATTCCCTTTATGAACCACTATGAACCAATTACTTCCTATTTACATTGAGTATGTTTATAAGTATAAAATATCCCTAAATAATGTTAATTAGGATAAAATAATTGTATTATATGTTCGAATAAAATAAATATATGATAATGTTATGGTGAAATAAGGGAAAAGGTTTTACAGTTGAATACCTATTATTCTATTTGATTAAAATAGTTACTCTGTATTGATAATTATTAATCACTCATGTCAACCATTTTGGCTCACATAATTGATGGAAATAGAAGGAACCATTGGTTTGAGGGATAATGTGGAGATTAACTCAATGAAAAACAAATATTAAAGGGTAATGGAGTGATATACCTTATGATTGACCCAAAACATCTATTAAAACTATGATTAAAAAATTGATCATATCGGAAGTCTAAAACACACCAAAGAATATAAATATTGAGTCTCATAAAATATAAACTAATGAATAATATAAATAAAGTTGTTATTTATGAAATTTAAAAGAAATATAGTCTATCCTAAGTAACATTAATAATTAAATGTATAATTTGTAGAGAAAACATTCATTATCCAGTTAAATTTTCTATTACTTGTACTAATACTAATTATGATCATAACATACTAATGAAACAATAAAGAAAACAAAATACCTATTAAATAACTAATACTAAAATTAATCCAGATAATTAAGGTGCGTGTACCCTCTAATCAAGATTTATAGATTACTTTTGGAAGTTCATTATCTAGTATACCTAATATGTTTATAAGATCCATTAATCATAACCTTGATGATTAAATTTTTCAATAAATATATTTGTGGTATGATATTTGAATTCCATGTTGATGTTTGTAGAAAAATTCGTTGTGGAAATACTATTATCCATTATTATGATGAATTTAATTTTAATTTACATATGGATTGGTTCAATACAATTGGTGAAGAAATTATATTGAGTAAAAAACAAACATCATATGAAATGATGATGTTATACTAATAAAAGGATAACAACAACAAACCACTTCAAATGAACTATATAATTTGTGTCTTGATACCAAATTATGGGAGACTGTTATACTAAATATTTGATGAATAAATTAATATTAGGGATAATAATATTTAGAAGAAATATATCTCTTTCCCATGTCTGTATAGTTATTATATATCCTAAAATTATATCATGATTTGTCTGTCTAATTTTTATTCCCTTATATATTTCCATTAGTATGTGATATTTAATATCACGAGGATGAAATATTTTTAAATTGGGAATAATGTAACTCCCCTGGATTATTGGAAACATATTATTTCTATAAAATATATATGTATAAATCTAAACATATTTTCAATTTGATCAATGTAATTGTGATATATTATTAATGAATTCATATAATATAGGGATCAAACAAACAATACCTTATTCATTCTCATTAAAATGTTACAAAAAATTTCATTAAACTAGTAATTACACATCTTGGATGATTATATGAATTAAATATATATAAATTTAAAGTAAAAATTTATTGAAAAGTTTAATATATTTACTAATGGTATCTCTACTAGACCACCATCACCTTTAATAATCAGCATTAGTAAAAAAAACAAAAAATGAGAAATAATAACATCAAAGGAGAAAACAAGTTTTGACATCTAAAATTAAAACATAGTAAATGGGATTTGTGAATGGAATATGTTTAATAAGGTCATATATATAGAAAAAAATATGTATTTTAAAAATATGGCCACTGAAAATATGGTCATTATAAATATGGTCATTAGAAATTTGATCATGGAAAATACAGTCTTTTTATATATGGATATTTGACATATATCCAACTAGTACATTGAAGTCATTTATTCTTAAGTAATAAATATAAAATAATATAATCGAAAATTAAATACAAATACTATATCCAAGTATTATCAATATATATGTGACGTATAAATACTAATACTATTATTTATTTTAATATAATTTGATGTATATATAAATTTAAAATTAAAATTATTTGACCATTTAGAATTATAGTAATGTTTTGGATATAAATAATTTATTATAATGTTATTTGTTAAATAATTTTTAGTATACATGTTATACAATATATTTTCAAAAAAATATTTTACTAAGTATTGTATATTATATCAAAATTGGTCAAATTAAATACTATAAAAATATTTATATATAAGAAATATATATATATTATAAAATCATTTAAATTATAAATTGATATTAAATAGTAATAACACATAATTTTCAAATTTTCAAATTATAATAGCATTTATTTTTGAATATATTCAAACATGATTCATTATTATTTGAAAATAGAAAAATATATTCTTTATATATAATAAATTATTGATGAATTTATTATTACATAATTGGTAATTATAAATTAATTAAAAAAATCAGGATCAAATATTTTTTCTAACTACATTTAGAATTTGAATAATTTTTTATTTGAAATTATAAACCCATATTTTACATTTTAGAACATAAGTTATATTTTAAAAAAATGATTTTAATACATTATAGATTAGGTATTTTATGATTAATTTTTATCACTATTAAATTTTGAAAAAAAAAGTCAAATTTGGAACCATTTTTTCAAAATTACATAATATGGAATATTTTATTTTATGGTTTGAATGTTAAATTATTGAGGTAATAACTAATTACCATGGAGGGAAAAATGGAAAAAATGAGTAACTTAAGATATAAAAGGTCGATCATGTAAATAATATTTTTTCAATTTAGTCGATGAGGTGTGGATTAACTTAATATCTTCTTTTACTCCATTATTTTTTAATTTTAGATTGTTTTTTCTAGAGTGTAACACCGCATTATTAAAAAGTTCTATGTATTTAGAAAAATTCTCTACATTGTCACTTATAATAAGGGATATCCTCTCTTCATTTTCTCTCACAAAAAACCAATTTGAGTATACCAAAATCATACCAAACCCCTCCTCTAAAATCCTATAAAACATTAAGTTGATATATTATACTAAACATTGAATCCCTTAACTGATTAACCCCCTTTGCAAAGAAGATTATTCTAACAGTGTTATGTAATTTATTAAACAGTCTTTCACTTTTATATTTTTTCTAGGAAACTGTTCATCCTAAACTTCATGTGAACAATCATAAAATAAAATAAAATTATCACTATTATAATGATATCTTATTATAATAATTTATTATTAATTATCCTCCATTATTTTTTCCCTTAAAATAATATATAACAATATTCAAGTGTGTGTGAAGACTACATTTTCCACAAAGCATCATGTATCATTTTCTCTAACCACCACACATGGAGGGTAAAAATTATTACTTTTATAGTTAATTAATATATTTCAAAAATATTTTATAATATAAAATTATAATACATATTACACACTTCTCTTATAATATAGAAAATGAATTAATCAAACAAACGTACTTGTGAACTACTAACTTCATATAATGATTAAATTATCTTTTTCTTTTCCCCACCACTATACAATGATGTTCATTATATAATATTTTGTGTATAAATATTATTTTTTTGATATAATTTTTTAAGACATAAGAAATTGGTGAATATATTAATGATATGATCTATAAATGATCACAGTTAATATAATCATTAAAAACTAACATGCAAGGAAGAAATTTTTTAATTTTTATAATGTAATATTTTCATATCCATTAAGTATAATAATTAATTTTTAATTATTATATATCACACCATAAAAAAATAAATTATATTATAATTATAACTGTGTAATGATATTTCAAATAAGTCACATTAGAATCATATATTAATCATTGATTGTTAATGTTGTGGCTGGTTTGACCACCTACTTGAACAATAATATAAAATTATATCATGGAAGAATCTAAAAAATTATATAATTATATAATATTATATAAATATTTACATAATTAATTTTATTATTTCTAGAAAGGATACATCAATGTTTCACTCAATAATTAAGAAAAAAATCTATGTTTGTTAAGAACATCATTGAAGTCTTCATTACTCAACTTCATCATCAAGGATATCGATTGAAACAAAAATATGGAGACATTTAAACCTCATAAATCATTATAACTCATCCATTCTTTTTAAATTAATGAAATTTTTATGATGAACATTGAAATAAGAACGAATACCGGCACAACTCATATTAAACTAGTACATTCTTTCCAAACAACAAACACCTGATGTGGAAAAATAGGCAAAACCTAACAAATTTACACATAGATATCGATTATAAATTAAAACTACAAATAGTTATAGGTATGAATATTTTTGTGAAATATTATTTCAAGATATATTTCTATGGGTGATTATAGTGTATTTGACTAGAAGGGAAAATTATAATGGGGTTTCTTTTCCCAAATATTTTTATTGAATAATAATCACTCCAATTAATTTTTGACCTTTAAATACAGAATTATTCTACCCAATAATGATTTTATATTGTAATTACATATTATTCTCAACAAAAATACTATTTTACACAGAATGTTTTTTTGATGATTATATTTTATTATGAAAATGCATTTTTGTGAATATTAATTCAAAATTTTAATGCATGTTTTCGTCTATATCTATGTATTTACATCCCACCAATATTTTCCATTCAATAGGGGAAACTATAAAAAAATTCTTCAATGATTCTTTTATTTCCCTCTATTCATTTTCAATCAAATTTTTAATTATAATTTTAAGGATGTTGGTTTTAAAAAATGGAATTTTAATATAATTAAAAGTATTTTCTTTTATTTGATCCAATATTCTTCTTTAATACTCAAAATTTTTATATATGTTATTTATCAGAGACCATTTTTTTGAATTTTAATTAATGATATATTTTTAGAGGTTTTTAATTCAAATTCAAAAACACTTATGTTGGAATATAAATTTATAATTTTTTTTAAATGTTATATTAAGAAATGATTTCCATGAAAAATAATCGTTGATATTTACCATATATATTTAAGGTATTATTATCTAATTAATAAACGGTTGATAAATCACACTACATGTGATATTTTTAAAAATATATTTTGAAAAAAATTTCTCTCAAATTATATATTTTTTAATTTGAATTGATTTTGAAAAATTATGATACACATTTTCTTCTTAGAGGTAATTTAATATATAATAAATTATTTAATTTTTTTATGAATGTCATATGTATGGATGAGTTTGGGTGGGTTCCTATACTATCATTCAAATCATTGCATAAGGTTTTATATCTCATGAGATAACTAGGGATTTTAATTAATGAATACGCATTCCATTATGAGAGTAAATTAAGTAATACTCGATCCACTATGGGAATCATGTAAGGGATATTCACTCCACTATGGGAATCAAGTATGGAATAATCACTCAATTATGGGAATGAGGTAGTAATGCTTCCATCACATTGTTGTGGGGGCTGATTTCGTGCCCACTATAATATACTTCCATATTCTTATTTTTTTACCACTTATTTCCCCTATGTTATGATATATTTCTAATATATCTAAATTGATTATGATATAACAAGTTCTAATAGATTTTGTTTTCTTATGTTATGATTTCATGTTTTTTATTTTTTAGGTTATCTATTTTTAAGACATTATTTGAATTATTTTATTTGGAATTATTTTACTTGTAATTATAATTTTGTATCGATCATTTTTTATGATTATCGACTATGATCATATTTCCATTTTATCTATCATTTCCCCCTTCCTCATGTTTTCCCCCATGTTTTTAATGTAACCATTTTGACTGGATGAACAGTTTTCATTACTGGGCATTGAATCTCACCCCATTAATATATCTCCATTCACTATGTTATGATGATGATGTTATCACATGGGTTGTCTTAGGTAAAATACTACAATTGTTTTTGGGGAAATGTTCACAATTTTATAAAATAAGATTATTTTGTATACATTATCTAAGGGACTAAACTATTAGGTCCTTGTGTTGTGTGAATATATGTGATATTTATTAATAAAACTTAGTCATCAATGTATTATATTTGTGTTTTTATACCGTGTCTCCATATTAATTGATGGTTGAACACTAATTTGATAAATATAATATTTCTCCCCTTTCTTTTTGATTTCAGTGTTCATCTTCAATAATTATTTAAGTATTGAATCTATTTTAATACTCATCATATACAAGTTATAATTATCTTTCCCACTTAGGTCATCAACTAACATATTTTCATTCCCTCAGTGGTAATGTATTTACAATTACTAATTTATAATCAAATACAACAATCTCCATAGGTTTATATTCATTTGATTGTATGTTAATAATTTTTTTTTGATCAATATATATATAAATATATATCCAACCATTCCCTCTAAATCTAACTCCTAAATAATTTAAGAGAAAAATACAAATACTTGATCGAAATCATGATTTTGGAAGTATTTCTCCAGAATCATTAATTATTCAGAGGAATATTCTGCCACTATGTCATTATACATGAAAACACATCTATCTCACTTATTTGGTGCGTAATATTTTAATTAAAAACCATCTTTTACTAGAGAGTAGTGTTAACATAGGTATATTAAAAAACATTTTCTTCAAATAATTAAATTTCTCTTCACATTAATTTTTAAAATGTAACTTGGTTCCCTTTCACATCAACTTGGTTATTAGATTTGATAGATGTCATAAAATTCTAAAAAAACATCAATAATATCTACTGAATATTATAACATTATAGATCTCAGTCACCATAGTGGGTCTATACCATTCTTCAATAACTTTTATCTTTTTAGGATCCATTAAAATACCATCACTTATATTTACATTACCCAATAATGATACTTTATGTATCCACGTTTAATAGATTTGGGAAACGGTTTCTCCTTTCCCAAGGCCTTCATTACAATTCACAAATAATCTTTATTAACTTCATTTCTCTTGAAATATATGATAATACAATCTATAAAAACTTCTAAAAACCAATAATGGTAATCAATATATAAAATATTCATTATACTCATGAACATAACAGGAGTATCGGTAATTCCAATTGACATCACCCTATGTTCATAGTTTCCAAAACATATAAAGAAGGTTTTCTTGGTTATATCATCCCTCACTACAACATAAACAGTGTTTAGCGGCGGTTTTGTGGCGGCGGTTCACAAAACCGCCGCTAAACGTTATCCGTGAAAGATTTCGCGGCGGTTTTTAACAAACCGCCGCGAAACCCAACCTATATTGAAAAACCGCGACGCTTTCCCCTCCCCTATCGCATACCCGTACCCCGATCCCCCTCAAAAACCCTCCCCTCTTCCCCGATCCCCGTCCCGCTACCTCCGGCGACACCCGAGCCCCCCGGCGAACCCTGCACCCCCCCCCTCGACCGCCGGTGACCCTCGCGCCCCCGCGCCCCTCGCGCCCCCCACGCCCTCCGGCGACCGCCACACCCCCCGCGGCCTCCATTTTGAGCCTCTCCTCCATTGATTTCTAGAAATTTATTGAGGTAAATGCTTTTTTCATCTTGTTCATCCCCTATACTCTCCCCTACACCCATTATTTCTTGTTTTATACTTATCCCATGAACTCTAGTAAATATGTTGGTGGATATTAGGGTATGATATGGTTCTAATATGGGGGTTTTATGTGTTTAGGGCTTCTAGAGGGCTCCCCTTTTCTTGGTTGATATTTTCTATAAAAGTAGACTCATTTTAACTTGACTTCCACTTGATTGAGGTAGGTAAATTTTTTAAATTTCCTTTAATTAGAAGATCATTGAGTGCCTAATGTTTTCTAATTCCTTTTATTGTTAAATTAAATCTATATGCGGTAATAGTAGTGGATTTAAAAAAATATCAAGTTTTTCTTACTTTTCATAAAGGTTTTTCAATAGTTTACTCATTTATAAAGTGATATTGAATTTCAAGTATTTAAAAAAATGTGTATATGGATCATTTAATGTTGATTTTAATTATTATGGTCAATTGGCCATGTTTAAGTCTTGGAATGGTAAAAGGTGTAGTTTTAAATAAAAAGTTTAAATAAAAGGTGGTGTTTTGGAATTTCAAATGATTTAAATGAAAAAAGGAAATTGATCCTTTAAATGGTTTTATGTATGGATTTCTATTATTTTCATTTAAATAAATTTTAAATAAATATTTCAAAATGGAAAAAAATGGCTTGCTATCCTGGACTAATTTTGAAAGAAAGTCATGTTTGTCACCTTCAAGGAGGTTTTCTCAAAAATGTACACAGCCCTTAGTCAAGGCCCTTGATTTTGTACTGATTGATACATATATATTTTTGTTACTGAGGAGAATATTTTATATCTTTATTATAGGATTTTTTTGTGAAATGGGGATGTTTCTTAAGATGGAATTGAAGGTGATGTGATATTTAGTTAAAGTGTTTTAAAATTTATTTGTGTAATGATCATATGACTTACTTGTTTCCTCACATACCTTGAGTTTTATCATGGGGATCATAGGTAGCTATGTAAAAGATCTATATGATTGTGACCCTACTGTATATTATTCATTGGCTAGGGATTACGTCCCAATTAGACCGACTGAGCTAATGGGATAGATTTGTGACCCAATGAGACCATGGTAGCTCCCAAAATATTTAGGTTCACATGTATTAGGTAGTGTTCTGATTAGATATATCCAATATCATTCATGTTATACCCTAGTGATTTTCCCATGATACCAAGTCTTTTTTATGAAATTAAAAAGGGTATTTTCATTTTCTTTTTCATGGTGTCCCCAAGATTGATTGGATTATGAAACCATTGTGTGTTTGTGTTTGTTACTCCTTATTCATTATTGGTTTAGTTATTTATTGATATTTTCTTTATTCTTATGATTTTATTTGTTTTATATAATGAATTAAATTATGGTGGATTTTAAATTGATTTTTTTTTCAAAGGAAATAAAATTTTATGTTTTATATTTGAGTTTTTAAGAAGATATAGATACATAGTAAAATATTAGTTTTGTTCTGAAAAAAAAAATTAAAGGTCTCCTATTTAAAGTTTTAAAGTAGTTATTTTTTCCTTATTTAGTTAAAAATGGATTAAATTTTTTAATATGTGAAATTTGGTGTGATATTTTATTTGATAATATTACATGTGAGAAACTTATTTTCCTAACTGTAGTTTAAACTAGAATTATTGAAATTTCATATGGAATGAATTTCACAGAATCTATAGTAGAATCCAAATGGGAATGTTTTTTCTCACACCCTACATACACACTGACATGTGTATATAGTTATCATGTTTTCTTTTATGTGCCCAAACTATAATCTCTTTCGAGTTATGTTCACTTTGCTTTAATTAGGGATGGTATTTGTAAAACCCCATATCTATACAGGTGTTTAGAGATCAAGGGAAACTTAAATTTTCAATTTAGTGGCTAAGTTGAATTTTGAAATGGGATTTAGAATCAAATTTTGAGTCTTTGAAAACCTCAATGGAGGAGTTTTAGATATGGTTGGAGGCTTTTGAGTTATCTCAAAGTATCATAGGAACCTTGGGAGAGGTCGGGTGGTAGATGTAGTCAAAACAGTTGCAGTGCCACCGGCTAGCTATTAGTGTCTGGAAATGCAAGAAACCACTTCCAACAGACACTAAATAGCTGGTGGTATTTTTAGAGTGGGGATAACTCTTTTTACCCCTTAATCTTTTGGATGGTGTAGCCAAATCTCCCAATTTTTTTCTCTCACACAATCTCCCAGCATTTCTAAAATATTACTTTTGAATAGCATGAATTGTCTTTAAAGTTTCCACATGATGAACTTTTTCCACATGAAGATCATGTAGTTAACTTGATTTAAAATGCATTATGATCAGTTTCGATCACACATCAAAGGGGTGTTGTTTGAGGCAACATAAATGTGTGATCGATGGTGTTATGATAAGTGTGTATCCCGATATTCTTATTGCTCCTAAATGAGGTGTTGACGCTGTCTCCTATGGACCAGACTTGTTCAGTTGGTCTGAAATGGTAAATGTGGTCAATGAATCATCTTTATTATATTATGCATACTTTATGGCCAATGGTTCATCTTTATTATATTATGTTTCTGTAATCTTACACTATCGTATATTTTGTGTAGGCACATTGTGATATACATGGATAAAATCTGGATCACATTACCGAGGAACACATCTCAATATGTTAAGGGTTTGAATGGGTTTTTAGATTTTGCAATTTCTAATCGATCCGTTGAAGGGAGAATAAGATGTCCATGTCCTAAATGTAAATTTAGAACATGGTTGAAGAGAGATGAAGTTTATGAACATTTAATACTGAAGCAATTCCCTGAGCAATATTTGTGTTGGATTTGGCATGGAGAATCAAACAATACAGAAAGATTGAGGACTGATGTTAATCCACATAATGAGGTCCCAAGTTCTTCGACAATGGAAAATGAAATGAAAAACCTCATAAATGATGCATTCGGCACTGCAAGACACCACTATGAGCATCAAAACATATCAGAACAACCAGAAGAGGGTGCTACAAATTGCAACGTGACAAGTGATGTTTCTGAGACTGTAACACAAGCAGATCAAGATTGTAACATATCATTGGATCCTCTTGATTCTGTGGAGCCAAATGTAAGGGAAAACTTCAGTGAGGAAAATGCATTTCATGATTTAGTTGCCGATGGAAATCAAGAGTTGTATAGTGGGTGTTTGAAATATTCAAAGCTTTCATTTCTACTGAAGTTGTACCATATCAAATGTCTATGTGGAATTACAAATAAGGCAATGTCCATGTTATTGGAATTGATTCGTGATGCATTTCCTGAAGCAAAAATCCCAGAATCGTTTTATGATATGAAAAAAGTTGTTAACAAGCTTGGTCTGAATTATACAAAAATACATGCGTGTCCCAATGATTGTATGCTTTACTGGGGAGAGGATTCAAGTAGACAGAATTGTAAGAAATTTTCTTCTTCTAGATGGCAGTCAAAGGGTGATGTTGGAAGTATGACTGAACATAATTTCACGGAGAAGAAGAAAAGGAACACACCTGCAAAAGTTTTGCGTTACTTTCCTTTGAAGCCTCGATTGCAAAGATTATTCATGTCATCAAAAACCGCCGAACACATGAAGTGGCATGCTGTAGATAATAACAATGATGGGTTAATGAGACATCCACGGGATTCCCAATCGTGGAAGACATTTGATTCATTACATCCAGATTTCTCAGCTGATCCTAGGAATGTTCGATTGGGATTGGCTGCCGATGGATTCAACCCATTTGGGACTTTGAGTACGAGTTATAGCATTTGGCCAGTTGTTTTGATCCCTTATAATCTGCCTCCGTGGATGTGTATGCAACAAACATCTTTTATCATTTCGATGATTATTCCTGGAAAACAAATGCCTGGAAATGATATTGATGTATACCTGCAGCCTTTGATTGAAGAATTGCAGGAGTTATGGAGCAACGGTGTTGAGACATTTGATGTTTCTTCTAAAACAATGTTTAAAATGCATGCTGCTTTAATGTGGACCATTAGTGACTTCCCTGGGCTTGGGAATTTATCTGATTGGAACACTTATACGGGTTTGGCTTGTCCCGTTTGTAACTTTGATTTCGAGCCCAAACGGCTACCTCATAGTAGAAAATGGTGCTTCTTGTGCCATCGAAGATTTCTTGATGCATCTCATAGATTTTGGCTGAACAAATCAAAATTTAATGGTTGCATTGATCGTAGACCACCTCCAAAGTTGTTAACCGGTTCTGAAATATTGACACAGCTTGAAAATGTTAAAACAGAATTTGGGAAGGTTCATCATTTGAATGATAGCGGAAAACGAGTGCGAAGTGCATCGTCAAGTGAAATCAGAACGCAACAATGGAAGAAAAAAAGTATATTCTTCAAACTTTCGTATTGGGAATTTAATTCTTTGCGCCACAATCTTGATGTGATGCATATTGAGAAGAATGTATGTGATAATTTGATTTTCACATTACTTAATGAGCATGGAAAGTCGAAGGATCATCTCAATGCTCGCAAAGACTTACAAGTAATGAACATAAAACGTGATCTCTGGCCAGATGAGAATGAAAAGTATGCTCCGGCCATTTTTTCATTGAAAAATAGGGATAAAGATACGTTCCTTCAAATTTTAAAGAATGTGAAGGTATCTGATGGGTATTCGAGTAACATCTCGAGGTGTGTTGACTTGAAGAATCGTAAGTTATATGGATTGAAAAGTCACGATTCACATGTTTTGTTACAACAGTTACTACCATTGGCATTGCGTACATTATTACCTGAAAAAGTTACTGCTGTTGTACTCCATTTCTGCACATTTTTCAGACAGTTATGTGAGAAAGCTCTACATCCATTTCAGCTGGACAACCTACAGGAGAGGTTTGTATTGACCCTTTGTGCAATGGAGATGATCTTCCCTCCATCGTTTTTTACTGTCATGATGCATTTAACTGTGCATTTGGTTGACGAAGCTAAATTAGGTGGCCCCGTTCATTATCGATGGATGTATCCAATTGAGAGGTATTTTATTTATATGTTTCCAGTTAAGTAAACATTTTTTGGCATTTAAATAAATGCATAATATTATTATTATTTTTTCACAGATATCTTGGGCATTTGAAAGCATACGTGAGAAATAAAGCTCAACCAGAAGGCTCTATTGCTGAAGGCTATTTGGCCGAGGAGTGTCTCACCTTTTGTTCCAGATATTTGGATGATATTGAGACAAGATTTACTCGAGTTGGACGTGTTGACGACACATCAACTCAATCTCAAATGCATCAGAAATCAAAAATATTTCCTGCTATTGGCCGATCAGTTGGGAGGACCTCATACGCGACACTAACAGAATTGGAATTATTACAGGCACATAGATATGTGCTGCTGAATAGTGAAATTGCAGATCCATTTATTGAAGAGTTGAGGATACAAACAAAGAGACGAATGAGAAGCCGAACACGAAATGAAAAAGATATAACGAAAGCTGTGAATAAAGAGCTGGTAGAATGGTTTGCACGACGTGTAAGTTTATAAATATTGCAATAAATACGAATATTACTTTGACACATACAATTTGCAAATCTATTAAATTATATTTTTTTTTTCAGATCATGAATACTGATACTCGAGCTGACTTTTCAGAAGATTTGAAGTTTCTTACTAGAGGTCCTATAAAACAAGTTAGAAAGTTCAACGCTTATAATGTGAATGGTTTTAGATTTCGTACAGTCGATCGAGAAGTGGGTTTGAAAACACAGAATAGTGGTATTTTTACATTTGCTGAAGTGGAATACTATGGAAAGCTGCATGATATTATTGAATTAAACTACCACGGGCATTTTTCTGTTGTTTTATTCAAATGCAAATGGGTCGATTTTATCAGAGGTGTTAAAAGAGATTCATTGCAATTTACTTTTGTAAACTTCTCTCGCTTGATGGATGTTGGTGATCGTGAACTGCATGATCCATATATCTTAGCATCGCAGGCAAAAATGGTATATTATGTGAATGATGTTGTGGATGAAGGGTGGAGTGTAGTTACTCACGTAATACAAAGAGATTTGTATGATATGGGTGATGAAGTGGAAGATTTGACCTCTGCAATTGAATTTCATCAACAACAGGAAGCAGAATTATTTGTCCATCATGATATTGAAAATATTGGTCTAGCAAGGATGAATGAAGTGGATGAAGCAATGGAGCAGGAAACCGACATGATTGAAGGGGAAAATGATTGTATGTACAATTATTTATTCATTCAGCAACTACTTGTTTCATTTCTGTAGTCATTCATTATCATTGTTATATATATATTGTTTGTTAATACTGGGCATCTATTATCATTTTTAATTTTTTTTCTGCATGAATTTTTTGAAATATATATTCTGAACTTAATTTTATTTGATTAAATGACAGGAATGCCAAGGAAGAAGCGGTACACTATTCCTTCTTCTTCTGCGACAGATGACGATCCGTCTGTCCCCACAGTATCATCTCCCCCTGCACCATCTCTGACACCATCAGTGGATGCCTCATTAGGGGATGAGTCATCGCCTCCCCCTACAGGAGCTTCAGCAGCGGGGCAGCGACACGCCCACTCCAGTTCATCACGGACATTCTGGAGGGTCGCAGTCATAGGTACAAATTTTAATTAAATAAATTTATTGCATTTTGTTTATAGTAATTGTTTGCTCATTGCAGATGAAGACAATGAAACCGTGGAAAGAGACATAAAAAGTTCTGATGTTTGGAACATGCATGGCAAGAAGATAGTGGTGCCATTTGATTCTTATGGGGTCCCGACGGATGACGCCGCAGGTTTACTTGGTCAGATTATAGGTCAGCTGGCAGCGGAGCCCGTTTCCCTGCCTATTTCGTATGATGATTGGAGGCATATGCCTCCAAACTGGAAAAATGAAGTTTATGATTCTCAGATAAAGGTAATTTTATTACTTTATGGTTTAATTGAATGTCATTTTACTAATATATTCAAAATGAATTTCTGTATACAGATGTTCTTCCACTTTACCGTTGCTGATGTGATAGCACGGAAGTGGACATTGAAAAATCTTGGAAAAAAATGGAAAGATTTCAAATGGAGGTTGTGGTGTGATGTCAACGATTCTTCGTTGACCGTGCAGCAGATGTATGAGAAGATACCCAGTGGGGTACCGAAAGAACAGTGGAAGGTTTTTGTCGATAGACATCGTGATGAGAAGCGGATGGTATTGAAATATATATTATTATATTATCCTCATTTTACATTTATAAATGTACATGAAGAGGAGATAGACATTGAATACAATACTATTAAATTGAATTTTATTTATTTCAGGATCTCTCAAGAAAGAATGCTTCAAACCGGGCGAAGCAGGTAATCCCGCACACTGCGGGTTCAAAAAGCTTTTCAAGAAGCCGAATGTCATTGGTAATCTTTTAATTAGTTTAAATATTTATAAGATAATATTATCTATTTAACATATTTGATTGATGATTTATCTTTGTTTAATGCAGTCACAGAGTTTAGGGCATGAAGCATCCCGAACAGAACTGTGGCTGGATGTTCATAAAAAAACAGATGGAAGTTTTGTTAATGAACCTGCCAGAGAAGTTGGGGTATGAAGTCAATTATTTATTATAATAACTTAATATCAGTTTTTACTGTGTTAATATATATTGATATTTGATTTATAGGTAAAAATTAAAGAAAAATGGGATGCCAATCCTGGGCAATCCTACTCAGTCTCCCAGGATGACCCGGTTGGTCAAGTCCTTGGGAAGGAGCATCCTGGTAGAGTGCGCGGGATGGGTTTGGGACCCGTACCATCTGAGGTCTTTCGCATGCCATCAGGGATTTCGGCCTCATCCACTCCTGGTTATAGTCATTTCATACCTGAAGATGCTCAGAGGGAGATGTCTGCTCTACGAAACATAGTTCACCAGCAGGGGAATCAGATATCTGATTTGCAGAAAGAGTTTCTTGAAATACGTCAGCATATGAGCAGATATGCCCCCGGTGGTAGTGCATCGGGTAGTGGTGAGCAGGTAAATCACAAAAAAATCAAAATCATTTAGTTTGCAAACTTTTATTGGTTTTAATTTTTATTATAAATATGCAACAATATTTAATTTTCAATATAATGTTCTTACAGGTGGCAGCAGGTGGTAGAGATGAAGGTGGAGAGGGTGACGATGCAGCATCAGATGATGAGTAGTAGTATTGTTGATGTGTTGAACAAGTATGATAACAGTTGGTTTGTAGTAAAAGCATTTCATTTGCTGAAAATTATTTCTTTTTAGCACTCTAGTGTTGTTCTCTATGTATTAAGATGGTATTCTGAGACTATGTTTGGAGTAATTAATGTTTAATTATCATAAAATCAAGAATTATTACCCATTTTAATTGTAGATGATATATTACACCATTTAAAGGAATCTGATAGGTTTTTTATGATTGATATATGGTCTAAAAATCACCCGAGGTGGTTGAATGATGAGGTTATCTTGAATACATCCTTCCCTCATAGGTTTGAATACATCTGGTTTGTGGTTATATCATTCAGTGTTATAATAGAAGAAGATATATAAATGGGGCTCACAATATATATGATCTATGAATTCATATACTAGTTCTTAGATGTGTACATTCATGAAATCATTATATACCAATTGGAAGTGGGTGGAAGTCAAAATTGTGATGGTCACAATGTATCCCCAATATTAGGGAGGATATGTGATCATATATTGAATAATGATTTCATAACATTATATAGAAATCAAGGAGTCCAGTTAAATACATTATTAAGAATGATTGTACATGGATGAGGTTTTAGGACTCCCCATGATACCATAATTAATTGTTTAGAATGTAATTCCTATTTCATATCATCATTATTGGGAGGAATATGGAATCCCTCCATTACCTAAACTCTCTTTAAAATGACTTTCAATCCCCTAATCGATGGAAATCTGGAATTGAATTTCAATAAGTTGTGGGATTTTTTGGGAACATTAATTTTGACCTAGTTGCATTATGGGTGAATAAAACACCAATTTTTTTTTGTTTTCCGATAAAAATATACATCATTCATCTGTTTTTGTGTATATATTCTATGAGTTGTGTTGGATGTTGTATACTTTTACATTGTGATGTGTTTATGTTTTGTTTTGATTCTCAAGGATGATAATTGTTTAATAGATTTTTGTTTTGAGGGTCCAGAATTCAAAAGTCACTCCCTTTACATTTTTCCATGTCTTGTTTCTACTAAAAGGAATTTTAGAGGTGTTTTAGAGTCTTGGTGAGAGTTATGTGCATTCAAAGGGTCACCATTCCATGTTGTTGGTTGTGGTGATGGTTGTTTTGGCCATTGGTTCTTGTAGGTTGTCTATGGAGATGGTTGTGTGATGTTAGGATACACCACAAAGAGTGAAATGGTATGGTTGGTTATGTTGTTGGGAATGGTGAATGGATGTCCACCCTGTGTAACATGGGAAATAGAATATGCACGGTGAAGGGAATTATATTGTTCATTTCACTTTTGGGTACCACCTGTGTAGCACGAGGAGCTAGGTTTAACCATGTCGTGGTCTTGGGTGTGGTGAGGAGAAAACAACCAATCTTTTTATGTTATGTCATAGTGGATGTTCATGGAGGGAATCGAGGGATCCAGCACACCTTGGTCCATTCCATGTTCTAGGATATGGTGGTGGTCAATTTTTTTTAAAAACACATGAAAGGCAGGAAAGAGATATGGGTGACTTAGATCTCCTTTAACCAAGGGAGACCACAGCATATTGGGATGTCTCCACACTATGGAGAACCCATTTGGGATTTCCTCTATAAATAGAAGGCACATATGGACTTATTTTGATTTTCTTTCTTCTAATTTGATATTTGGATAACACCAAATCCCATTGATTACCTTTTACCATCTCTCTTAATGTTTTTATCCTCTTGGATTGTGGATAATTGAGTTCCATTTATTCAAGTTTCCTTCTTCTTTCCTTTCTACCTTTTATTATTCCCAATATTTTGGGTGTTTATTGTTGAGAACCCCTATATTTTTGGTTGAGTTATGAGTGTGTTTGGGTGATGGGATTCTGAGGATAGGTTTTGGTGGGTTTCTCTTATATCCTAGTGAAACTTGATCCTTTGTTTCTTCTGTTGCGATTATGGTTCTCCTTAAATCTCTAATTAAGGTAGGATATTTGAGTTCCCTCATTACTATTTTAAATATGTGATATTATAATACTACTATTTCATCTTGGGTGGAAGTTAAGATATTTCCTAATGAAAATAATTAATTGGATATATTAAAATTAATGGGAAGGGGTGATATCAAATGTGCTTTAGGTTTTTCATGATATTGCTTTTCTATGAATGTGTGTTGGTTGTTGTTTATTATGAATTGTTTTTACTTCTATGAAATTATTATTGTTTCTAAAATTTAATTTGATAAATCACCTCACATTAAAATGATAATGTCTTTACTTATGGTAATTGAATTTCCTATCTGTAAACAAGGAATCATTGTCTTTTCCCTTTTCTTGTGAGGTTGATTTAATTTGATAGTTTGCATAATAGATGGAATTATGGTTATGGTTACTTTATGAGTTTGGATTATGGATAAGGTGATGATTTGTGATGCAAAAATTGTGGGTTGGATGTGTTTGAATTTTATAACATTGTGTCTTGTCTTGTTAGTTACTCAGTAGTTATGGAATTCTTGAAATGGTAAATCCTAGTAAATGAATGATGATGGATAAATTGGATAATTTTGCTTAAATTAGGTTGAAAAAAATGTAGGTCTTGAATATATAATGGATTGTAATTAAATATATAAATATGGTAAATGATTATGTAGGTGGTTGGTAATTGATGTAGTTAAATTGGAACTATGAAACTGGTGTATGGTTGTGTGCTTGGTTAGTGGGGCAGTGGTGTAGCAGATGCAACGTATTTTTTTTTCCAGTTCAACGTTTAGCGGCGGTTTTAACCGCCGCTAAATGCCATACCTGTGAGCATTTAGCGGCGGTTTTAACCGCCGCTAAATAACCGGGAATCCGTTAGCGGCGGTTTTAACCGCCGCTAAATGATGAACTGGGCAGAATTTAGCGGCGGTTTTAACCGCCGCTAAATATATTATGTTGATATTTAGCGGCGGTTTTCACCGCCGCAGAATAGGCGCATCAAACGACTGAATTTAGCGGCGGTTAAAACCGCCGCTAAATAAGATACCCATATAACCGCCGCTAAATGAAGAAAAACCGCCGCTAAATGACGGACATACGACACATTTCTAAAACCGCCGCGGAATCGAAAAAACCGCCGCTAATAGATTGCCGACGCCAAACTTAGCGGCGGTTTTTGTAAACCGCCGCCACACAATATAGCGGCGGTTTAAACCGCCGCTAAACCGGAAAAAAACCGCCGCTAGGATCGGCATTTGTTGTAGTGCCTTTTGAAGCAAAATTGGTTCTATAGATATTAGAGGTAAATATTTGAAAATTATTTACCTATATTTAGTTGAACAAATATTTCATTAAAATGGGGTATAAGATACTTTTTCTTGTAATTATTCTTCAACTATTCTTGATAATCGATTAAAAGATGAATATAAAGTTGTTATTTTTCTCTAATAGAATATGTTCCCCCCATGGTGATCGACCATGGTAAATTTTTTCATTGTTCAGATTCTCCTCTAGTTTAATTTTCAATTGATGTAAATCATTTTGGGTCAGTCTATAAGGAGCTCTTGAAATAGTCCTAGCACAATGTATGAGTTATATTGAAAAATCAACTTCAATCTTTGGCCGATGATATGAAAACTTTTTAGTAAAATCATCAATAGATTCTTTTATAATAGAAATATAATCAATTTTTAATTTATACCTATCCATTTAAGATAAATAAACTAATGAATATAAAGTATGACATATTTTATGTCTGTAATTTCCGATCAAACATTCTATTCATCTACCCACAAATATTGATCATATATTGATTTGGAATATTAAATGTGACTTTCCATATAATTTAATTAATATTTGAATGATACAAGGTGATCTATTCGATACCCAAAATAAGATAAAATTTAACTATAGAGATAATAAAAATATATTTTAGAGGCACATTCCTATGAAATTATACTTTTTGGAAGTTATGTATATTGATTAAAATCATCATACCATTAAGTGGTTACATCAATAAATAAATATCTAACCATTTAGGTGAAGATGTGTTACTCTTGGAAGATTCTATATATATAAATGAATTGGTATAACTAGTGCTATTTGAGTGTTCCACCACAATCCCACCTCCTACCGGCATGTGGTTGGTGACTAGTGCCACGTTGGAATATCACATATGATGAGATTTATTATCATAATACACCTATAAAAATCAACACCTCAGTAAGGATAAAACAATGATGAATTGATGAATAAAACTAACTAAAAAATATAATTCATGTGACAAAGGGTATTATCCATAATACAGTGAATAATATAAAATTCATAATAAAAATTATAAATACACATTACCCACAATAGAAAAATATATAAAATCCTAATAAATATATGATTGATTGGTAACACAAGTGATATATATTTATACACTAATTTCACCCACCAATATCACCTCCAATTACAACTAAGCACTATTAACACCATGTCCATCATAGACACATTCAAACTATTCATATTTTTTATAAGACATGACACATTGGGGAGACGATTCCCTTGAGGGGTTATGTATATACATTACCAATAATATTAATAAATGAACATAAAATAAATATATGAATATTAATAAATTTAAAAAATGTATTATGGTAGTAAATAACTATGAAAAACACATATGTTAATTAAAGGAGAGAACCAAAAATAGGGTGGAATCTGCTTCACTTAAAAGCTAGCCCATAATAGTAATATAAATAATATCTAATAATTTGATCAACCCAAATAAATAAACCCAAATAACCTTTATAGAACTATAGTGGGGGACTCTATGCATTCGAAAGGATAAGTATCAATTAATTCAGTAACATACATATGTTCATTACATGTGCCATTTCTATAGATGTATATGGGGTATTACATAATCCTTATTTATAGGATATAAACCCCAAGTATGTGTTGGAGTTTTTAACCCTATATATTATTCCTGGGATGCATTCTCTAACATAAACATGCATTCAGGGGATTAAAACCCCCATAAACGCTCTAATTTCTATGTCAAATCCACACCATTTGTCTTAAAGATCTAAACAGAATAAAAACATATTCTTCTTATTTAATAGCCTCTAAGGCTAATGAAAAGTGAACAATAGTAATAAATTTATAAACAAATCTTTGGATTGACTACTCCCTCACCCAAATATGAGTCCCAAAAAAAGTGATATGAAAACCACATTCGATGGAAAGGTACATGACATGTATTTGTGTGTACACAATATATAGACCCTCAATAGAAGTATTTCCATGTATATAATCAATAAATTTCACATAATGTTACATTTATATGGATTGTAAAATGGGATACATGGCATGTGTCAGAAAATGGGTACTCATTATATAAGTTTGTATCTCATGTCATCCAATGTCTAAAATACATAGTCTTCTCTAGAGGGTAAAAGATGTTTCGGCACATCCAGATCAATAAACATGTACTATTGTAGAGTAAAATTCATATCCCCCCATTGATACACACTGCGTGGTCCCTACCCACATGGAATATGTGACAAAATAGTCACTATTCCCTGTACTACATGTATGAGTCAAGATGGTCAGATTTTAGAAACATGGGTTATGTACAAGGCAATATGGGGTGTGAAATTTATCTTCAATTGAAACATGTTCTAATGCTTCAAAACTGATACACAAAAAGTTGATCTATATTACCCATTATGTGACTTTGTCTTTATTCTTATGTTCAACATAATGCTCAAAAATTCATAATTGTCATCATTCTCTCCCTTAATTTAGTTTGATCTGTCACTATATCCCACATCCTTAAACTATCACCATTTTTCTCATCTAATTATATCATTCCACTGAAAGGTTATTTTGTGGTGTTCCTCGAAAAAAATCAATTTAAGAATGGTGTTTACAATCTACATGATGAATTCACACTTATTATCCCTAACGATCTCATGTTTTCATGCTATACAATAATATTAGAACACTCTTCACATAATCTGCTCACCTTGATCCTTCAATTCATTATATGATTCATATATAAAAATACATATATCTTAATTTATCATCAACTGCATCCCAGTTGGTTCATCCACTGTCCATGAAAAAGTTATATGGTGAAACAATAAATAAAATAGAGAGAACGATGAAGAATAATAGAATCATATTATTTATTTTATGCATTATGTTACAAATTATTTCCCATCAGAAACTAATCTTCAAATGATGAATAAAAAAGGGATAATCTTGAAAAATACTAAATCTAAAGAAAAATATTACCTAAATAACTCTAATATCGATGAAACAGAGAAATAATTTCATTAATAATCAACCTATGATTGAAATAAACATTAATATAGAATGAAAAAAATAACTCCTTACCTTTTGATTGGATCATTAAAGGAATTGGTTCAAATATTTTATAATATTGGATGGTGATTCCTTAATTCACGTGTCTATTTGATCATTAGGTATTGACTCTCCAAAAAGAATCTACCTCACTCACCCTATCTAAATAATTTTTTTTGAAAAATAACCCAACTGAGAGAGTATAATGATGGTTAGATATTATGGGATATGGAAAAAAGATTATCAAAATAAATTACATAAACTTTTAAAAAAATCATTTAATCCCACACCAAGGAAGGTTAATCCTAGTACATCTAACATGAACCAAAATAACATTGATCCTAGTGTACCATGTAAACTCTAAATGAATTTGTGAACCAATTTCTCTATCTAATGATCTAGTTAGGTGAAAATGAAATTTTTATGCAATCATGAATACACATAATTAAAGTAATATATTATTTTAAATATATTATTTCTGATTCACCCTAAAAAAAAATAAAAAAATTCATTCATTGACCAACCTCAAAAATATTATTTGATCAATTATATATGTAAAATAGTAAAATATAAGGTCCATATATCATCCAATCTTCTATTTATTGTCACCAAAAGAAGAAAAAAATTCTCAAAGAGGACAAGGTATTGAGAATTCATATAACTCTCACATTCACATGAGTCCTCCTAGAGGTTCCCACAGTACTAATGAACATCTTCCAAGAAATATCCTATATTAAATTATTCCTCTTATGGAGGTCCTCTATAAACATTGGTTAATATAAGATGGTTTCCCTATTCTTGATGTTCATGTCACCCCAGAAATGATGTTTGACAGGACATTCACATATATCATTAGTTGTTACATGTTAAAAATATTGTCTAACCGATCCAACTATAGGGGATATTCCAAGATTGGTTAAACCTCAACCACCATGTGAAGGATATAGAATAGACCAGTGATTATTTGGTAATTATTTACTCATTGTATAATTCTCCAGGAAGTACGTTATTTAGATACCTTTCAAAACATAATATTTACATCCTATAACTCGGATGCATGCTATATTAGGTTTGTGTAAGATATCTATTGGCTCAGAGTCATCCCCATCTACTCTTAGTTCACATGATAATTTCTTATAAAAACATACACTATCTCTATACTTAAAAATGATTATTCTCCTAAAATTGTATAAAAATAGAGTGACCCATAGGTTATCATTTATAGGAAATATATGTAATTAAAATAGGATAGTGGTAGATGTTTTTTTAGGGAAATCCACTAAAGAAAAGTGATCATTACAACTCTGACTGAAATCAAGTATGTAGTCTGTTAGAATATCTTCAAGAAGTTGAGTGGTTCTATTAGTATGAACATATATAGGATGGTGGAAAATTTTACTCGATGATAATGAAATATTATAAAACACATAAAACTCATCCATTTCTGAGATAAAAAATAATTCATCTTATATAGAAATGAATTTTAGGATACACCATATAGATGAATGACATATTCTATATATAATAACCCAAGATAACCATAAAAATTTATATTTGATCTCTATGGAAGTGGAATGAAATTATTATTTTGTTGATCATCCACTAAAAGAAAATCATAGACTATCCCATATAATGGAAACCCACCACCAAAATAAAACAATATATCAATCAAACTATATTCATGAGGCTAAAGGGATTTGAAAAACATTCTCAAACATGGGGATAAAGCTTCACCTAATGGTAAACGAGTAATTCTGTTAAAAACATGGAAACACTATATTTTATTAATTCCCAAAAAAATAAACACCTAATGTATTAATACATATTTTACTCTCTATAATTTACCACTAAAGATGAATTATTTTACTCACATAATACATCATCCCATAGATTTAGATGCACCTCCATTTTTCCTCAATTTAATTAAAATATTTTGAATATTTTTCTAGTCAAAATCATTTGGATATATTTTTTGGGAACAAATTTTAATTATTGTCTTCTAATAGGGACTCCCTCACTTGTTGTAGAAGTTGATGGATCAACACCATAAATATTTGATAATCTACTTATAACTCATCCACTAAGGCCTAATACAATGAGGCCAATTTCTTTGACACATCCCTAAATAACTGATAACATGACTTCCAAACAAGGGCATAATCGAAAAAATTTTCCATTACTAGAGTATAGAATACATTGATGTTTTATTCTACCAGTAACTCCTACAAATTACTATACCCAAACATATGATCTTTATGGTTAAATAGGTACCGAATTCTCTAATTATCTATATAAATTGTGAATGTGACATTAATTTCTTAGTTTGAGAACCACTGCTGTTAACTCAAAATTTTGGGTATTGTATTTCTGAAATAGTAGTATCTACTAATCAAAACAATATATAAGAATCTTTTTCATCTATATTAGAAAAAAAATTATGAACAGCTCCCAACAAATAATTGCACAACCCAAACATGACTCTATCCTCTTGATACCTTATAACTGAAGAACCCCTCACCATATTATTAAACACATTTAATTCTTTAGGAAATATTTTAGACTATAATAATTACCTACCATTTCGGAAATGGAGGCAATATATATAAAATAACCCAAATGTGGCTGTACATATAATAATATTAAATCATTAATAACAACTTAATTCCATTTATATTGTCAATATATGTCATAGATCCATGATATAGCGTCATTGATTCTAATTCACAAAGAATTAAGGAATTGATGGTCCAAAAAATACTCAAGACCTCATCCCCATTCTTATAAAATGCATGAGAGTATGAATTCAGGACACACTATTCTTTTCAAAGCATTTATTTTTAAGGTCTTCCATCTACACCTTCAGTTATTTGAGCCTCGCAAGAGCCATACAAAAAAAAGATTAAAATATTAGAGCTTCCATGAGGTAGAAATTCATATGTAATTTTAACTTTTAGAGACGGATAAACACTAAGATATCATTAGAAAAGGCGTCCATATAAACATCCACAACTCTGAGAATAATAATATATGAGTCTTCCACCACACATACTACTAAAATTTCAAATTTATAGGTAATATTATATAACATACCACATAAAAGATAGAATTATATAAAACTAATTTACCATTTACCATTGATATATAATCTGGATTCGTCATATTAAAAAGACATCACACACTGATGATATTAGTTTATTCAGATATATACAATGGATTTCATGCCCATAACAAGGATGATTCTATATAACTTCATCACCTCAATTATAATGTCCCATAAAAACCATTCTCCATAAATAGAAATATATCATCTCTAGATAATTTGGTTGAGAATTTGATGACACATCATATGAGTCTCTAGCTTCATGGGTCGGGATATGGTCTCCATGAAAATTTCTAGTTCCTAAGGTAGGGATGAATAATTAAATAAATAGATCATATAAGTTTATAATTATACAGGTGAAATTATAGAGTAGAGATAGATTATACAATAGATCATATCATGTGTTAAGAAATTCCAACCGTCCATTAAGTGGATCTAGTTTCACCCATAACAACCAACCATTGGAAAACAGTGTGGACTGCAAGTGGGTAGTGGTGGTGGAAGTACATCATTTCATCATCATTCTCATGATTCGACTCATGGTGCACCTCCAAATCCTATACCAAATATGAATCCCCAAACACCACCTTAAAATTAATGATGGAGTTACTTGATCATATCACTACATCTAATAGAGGGGTCCACCAACTCCCTCACCAGCCACTACATCATAATGGGATGATAATTCAGGCTCTATATGTACTATTTATTTATAACCACAAGAACATCATACTACATGGATAACTAGATCTTGTGTGTGACTCCGTAGAATTCAATACCCATGAATAAGATGAAGCTTTTATGTGCCTCTTATATCATGACCTTTATAAATATTTTATTTTAGCCCTTACTAATGAATCTTCTCCGGAATGACAACCACAAACACATTTCTCCTACTTCTCAGTTTCCAAGAATCCTTCCATAACAAAAGAGAATTTTAGAATCCCATTATAGTGAAAATATAAAGGCTAATAATTCAGGATTGATCATATCATTACATTTTTTTATAAAAAAAATACTCAGAAAAAACATTATGATTCAATTTTAAAGTAGTTACTCCTAAGATCATAAAATCATTATGTATTCTCAGTAAAAAATATTACCATACCAAAATTTGTATATAGCTTGGATTCACTTGGATTTCAACATCATAGTTTATTAATACTCATAAAATAAATGATCTAACTCTATCTATGGATATGTTTCCTCATCATGTTTATCAAAAATATAGGTCCCCTAGTATTGTAAAGACCCTTAAATTTGAAGGAAATATTTTTCTTAAATAATTTGGAATTTTACGAGTCTGTGGCTTATGACAACAATTGATTCTGAGGCCCGTTGTGCCCGGAATCAATTTCCGATGATTAGCTCAGATACGTTTATTAAACAAATGAGCGAATTTTTCTATCTTTTGAACCGGTGCTCGAAATTGAAATCTGAGGGAACAGATGAACTCGCAGCACGAGTAATTGCTTAAGGGGACCTTCACTGTAGTTTCATTTTAAGTGGGTTGAGAATTATTTATTGGGGGATTAATTAAGAAGTAAATAAAATTGTTTGTACAATTTTATTTTGTATCTAAGGAGGTTAATTCCTACCATGGGTAGTTAAGGGTGGGACCCACAAAAACCTAACTTCCCAAGTGTGGATGTTAGAGAGGTGGGGCCCACACGAGCCCCAACCATTTATTATTTCCTCTAAACTCCTTAGACTCCCTCATTAATTTGGAAACCCCCCTTTAATTGCCAATCTCTCCACCTCCCTCACTCCACTAATCCATGAAAACACCTCAAGTTATTGAGGATCTTTCCTCTCCCTCTCATCTCCCTCTCATTAATTAAATTCCAACACATTTAATTAATGAGGATCTTTCCTCTCCCTCCCTTTAATTAATTTCCAATGGATTTAATTAATGAGGTGATTTGGATTTGGAAAGTAAAATTGCATGTGTAATAAAATAATAGGAGGAGCCTATTATTTTACTAGGAGGAGGGCTTTCGTTGTGCTAAGGTGGCTCTTGAGTTTTTGAAGAACACCGCCCTCCGATGAAGAATAACGATTTCTTCAATGAAGAATGCCAGTTCCATGATGAATTGCGATGTGCTACCCATTGTCTTCTCCGCAAAAAGAGAGGAGACACCGCTTCCTCCTCGGGCGCACACCGACGATGTCTACGAATCCTCACCCCATGATGCCGTCCTCCTCGACGCCCGACATGCGACATCAATTATTCGACGTAGGGGGTTTGTTTAATTTATTTTAAATAAATTACTCATTCAATCTTGTTGTATTCGGGTGAACAGCTTGGCCAATTGTTACCGTCTCACGTGTAGGGCGCGGGCCGAACAAACATGGTCCAACGACCCTCCGTCGTTTCTTGTCTTGTTTGGAATTAGGAAGCAGTGATGAAAAAAGGCGGAAACCGAGCGCTAGACGCACAAGGAGGAACCATGGCCCGCAACCACGGGCCGCTCGACCGACGAAGGAGTTCGGGCCGAAGGAAGGAACTGCGGTGCTCCATGACGCCGTGCTACAGAAATCGTGACCTGCATAGGGTGGGCCGCTTCGGCAGAAGAACAGGTCGGCTCGTCGGCTGGCCGGGCGAAGGGGAGTCGCGGCGCTAGGAGGGCGCCACACCGGAGAACTAGCCGGCCCGTTGGCGGGCTGGGCGGAGCAGATTCGCGGCGCCAAGAGGGCACCATGCCAGAAGAACCCACAACCTGCCCATGCGGGCCGCTTGCGCCAGAAGGCCAGCCAACCTCACCTGCCGGTTTGGGAAGGGTGGTGACACCGGTTCGAACAGCCAGGGGGCCGCGCTAACCTCGAAACCGCTCGGACAGCCGGCCAAGCCAGCTGGCCCGCGCGCCCACCCGGGACGCGCCCCGCTAGGCCGGGCCGCTCCGCATAGGGCTAGGCCACGCAACTTCAGGCCGGGACGTGCCACTTTGGGCAGGTCCACGCTACTTCGGGTCGGGCCACGCCCTTCCGTCCGAGATACATTTTCCTTCAGACCGGTCTGATACCCATGCCGGGTCGGACCCGACAAACTGGGTTAACCTGACCCGTGGGCCCATTGGGCTAAACGGTTCGGGCCCGTTATTCACTTAAACGTGAATAACTTAAAGACCACACGTCTGATCGATGCGCCATCTGCGGTACTTGGACTCACTTGAGGATACGGTCCTTTTGTGATACACTAAGTGAGTTTTGAATAGATTTGTTAAACGGATGGGTTTGGAACGAGCATATTTTCCAACCGGGCCACTGTAACGGAAAAGACAATATCTCTCAGATCGGGGCGTCCGATTGATGCGGCGTCTGTCGCGTTGAGTTACTTTTGATAGACATAACTTTGGGATAAATCAAATCTGGACATCATGACAGTTGATGTATCAAACCCTTCACTTGAGGAGCGGACCCTCCCGGAATCGAGTATGCTGTGTGCGGGAACCCTAGAGCTAGCTGCGACTGCGACGACTACCATGCTCAGATCCTCCGTGGGTTTGATGATGAAGACGACTGTACTTGGATACTATGTGGGTCAGCAGCGAGGATGACTGTACTTGGATCCTATGTGTGTTCGGTAGCGATGGTCACTATACTAGGATCCTACATGGGTTTGGCGGTGATGACTTCTGTACTTGGATTCTATGTGGGTTCAGTAGAGGAGATAATTCAGAGGCTGCATCTAATCATCTCCACCCCATTCGTGAGAAGTATACCAGTGTGAGATGTGTTTTGACTTCAATATTTATCATCGATGTGATTGACTTTCTATCTTGTGTGGACTGGGCTGTGCTTTTCTATGTGGACTGGGTTTTGTTTTCCCGTGTGGACTGGTTTGTGATTGTGCTCGAGAGTTGGAGCCGAATTTTAATTGATGAATTAGGTATATGTATGGGCATATACCTAAGTAGAGTTAGTTGATACTTCATGATTATTTATTTCCTTTTTGGTTTATCTTTCATCGATTCTAATAGACCTTCGGGGGTCTTAGGGTCCCTATTGAGTTTCGTTTACTCACCCATGCACGGGCTATGCCTGCAATACGTTGTGTTTTATGGAGATGATGGACAACATTGATAGAGTCGGAGGCTTGTGGAGCTGGACGGTACCCGGAGGTGGACCACTTGGTGGGACGTACACGAAGCGGACGGCCGGACTCGAGGAACTGAGGAGACTATATGTACCCACCCTTCAGGTGGTATTTCCGGTGCATGACTCGGTGTTACTGTTTTACTTTACTGCTGTTGTACTTTCTTTTTAGTTGTACTGTAATTTTAGTTGGGTTTGTATATTGGCCCATTTACTTTTCATCACTTACGTTTGTACTCAGTTTTACTTAGTTCTTACTTCACTTGTGTACTCTGTTGTGTTTGTTAATTTATAAACCTAATGCATTCTCTTTTTTTAGGATTTACGCCTCTGGTGATAGTCGCCAGCCCCTTCCCTATGGAAGGCGGGCGTGGGGTAGTCACATCATGGGCCCTGAAGAAGAGTTGTGACAAATTGGTATGAGAGGGGTCGGTTCTAACAAATAACTTAGGACTCTGATAATTTCATCTCTGTGTGGAAATAGTGTTTAGAGTATTGAGTGTGGTTATCAGTCCAGGGAGTCCAGTGTTGGTTTGGCGGCCGACGTATCCATACACTAGGACCTTGACTTCTGATTTCTAACTCAGTGCTTGAAAGCATTTATTGCATGTGTGTTTCAAAAGTTTTCTTTGTGATTACTTTGTGTCATCTCACTAGGTATACTGTTTGACAGTGGCACACCAGTTTCATTTCAGGATGGCCCCACGAAGGCAGCAAACCAAGTTTCATAGTTACGTGTGGGAAGGAAGCCCACCGAGCAAAGAGGCTTTGGTGTAGGTCCCCATTATAGTGGAGTCACCAACGGTACCACTACCCGATGTGCCACCGATGCCACCAGCCCTAGCAGCAGAGAGTGCACACCGCCTGATTGCGTTTCACGAGTTTCAGCAATAGAGGCCGCCTAGGTTCTACGGAGAGATGGAGCCTCAGGTAGCCGAGGATTGGCTGGAGGCAATCATCAGATTCTTTAGATTGGTAGGGACACAAGAAGACCTTATGGCGATCCTTCCCGCGAGTCTCCTACACACAGCAGCTACTAGATTTTGGAGATTGATGCTCGAGGTGCACGACGAGGCATCTCTACTTTGGACGGACTTCAAGAGCCTCTTCTTCTCTGAGTCTGTTCAAGCCACCCTCCGTGCGGTGTGTATCCAGAAGTTACTACAGCTGCGGCAGAGCAGCATGATAGTAGCCCAGTACTCGGCGAGATTTACATACCTCTCACGCTACTCCACGGTAATGGTATGGGACCCATTCTTGTAGGCCCATATCATTAAGTAGGGACCAAGGCATGAGATCAGGGCTTTCATGATCTCCCTCAGCATTCAGACGCATGCATGAGTATTGGAGCGAGCCCTTCTTGTGGAGAGATTTCATGTTGAGCCGACACCAGTAGTGAGACCCACCGCTGGGCGAAATGTAGTGGAGTCTTCTGCTGCCGGTAGTAGACAGATGTCGCAGAGGTCTAATCAGACCAGGCCATCAGGTTGGCGACTAGAGGATTCTGGTTTGGATGTGCGGGGAACACGCAGTAGAGCCATCCATACGAGGGGCAGGCAGTGCTATGCATGTGTCGGGCAGGGCCACATGGCTCATGACTACCCGACCTCCATATTGAGGAGCAGAAGAAAATAGATGGACCTCCCAAAAAGAGGCAGAGGTTCGACTGTGGTGGTCCGCAGGGTGCTGGGTGACGAGGTAGAGGAGCTGGCCAAGCAGTGGGTGGTGGACGACACTTCAAGGCTCTACCACCACCACCACTAGGAGGACCACCCTGACCACAGGGAGATGGCAGACAAGGGCAGGCTCAGCTCCTGGCAGTCGAGGCCTACGACCACAGCTCAACTGAGATGATTCGAGGTTCTATCTTTGTATACTCCACCCTTGTTGATGTTCTTATAGACACAAGAGAATGTCATTATTTTATTACCGCTGCCCTTGTTCAGAGCTCGGAGACTCCGACGGAGCTGTTGGATCGATCCTTATGGCTAGAGACTCCTACGAGAGGAGACTCGATGATTATACATGGGTGCCTGTAGTGTGAGATTACTCTATGAGGTGAGAGCTTCGGCTGGGATCTTCTTGTAGCGGCGTCAATACCTTACAACGTCATCTTGGGCATGGATTGGTTATCTACAGTCCATGCTCATATCGACTATTTTAGGCACAAAGTGTGGTGTGTCCTCATAGATGGGAGCAGGTTCACCATCACCGGCGAGAAGGGAGCCTTTGCAGCACAGGATTGAGTTTCACATAGGAGAGGGAAACCGATCACACATCAGTTGGATAGTCTCATCCTAGGAGAGGTTGATGTGCAGAGTCTAAGTTTTCCTGTTGTGGAGGATCCATATGCGGATGTTTTTCTTGACTATATTCCAGGACTACCTCACCGCAGAGAGGTATACTTCTACATTGACTTATACCCCGGAACAACACCGATATCTACTCAAACATATTAGATGTCTTCTGCCGTACATCTTGAGCTGTGGGTAAAACTGGAGGATTTACAGGGAAAGGGATTCATCCGACCCTGTGTTTCACCACAGGCTTCCCCGATTTTATTCGCCAAGAAGGCGGATGTGAGATTACGACTATGTTTCGACTACTATCTCCTGAATCAGGTGACCATGATAAAGAAGTATCCACTTCCGTGGATTGATGACATCTTTGATCAACTCAAGGGAACACAATGGTTCTCGAAGATAGACATCAGTTTAGGCTATCATCAGCTCAGAGTTTGAGAAGAGGATGTGTAGAAGATGACCTTCAGGTGTCGGTATGGACACTACAAGTTCTTGGTTATTCCCTTCAGAGTAACCAACACACCAGTATTTTTCACGAGTCTAATGAATAGGATAATTAAGACTTACCTCGATCTTTTTTTCGTAGTCTTCATCGAAGACATACTGATTTACTTGATTACTGAGGAGGAGCACGCCTACCACTTGCGGGTTGTATTGGACACACTGCGAGAGCACCAGCTTTATGGTAAACTCTCGAAGAGCCAGTTATGGATTTAAGAGGTTCACTTCTTGGGGAATGTCATCTCGGAGGTGGGAGTTGCTGTGGATCCTGGGAAGATCAATGAAGTACATTCTTGGGAGCCACCCAGGAGCGTGACAGAGGTGCAATGATTCCTAGGTCTGGCTAGATACTATCAGAGATTTGTGCCATACTTCTTTAGAATTGTTGCACTTCTCTCAGCATTGACGAAGAAGTGGAAGCCCTTCGTGTGGTCATATAGATCCCAGTAGAGCTTCCAAGAGCTGAGACAGAGATTGACCAGTGCATCCATATTAAGGCTACCGGAGGAGGGCGTTGGTACGTGGTTTACTGCGATGCATCAGGGACCAGACTCGGGTGTGTCCTGTTGGAGGAGCGGGCAGTGATCACCTATGGTTGACGATAGTTGAGGAATCATGAGTAGAACTATGCTACCCATGACCTGGAGTTAGCAGTATTAGTTTTTGACCTAACGATGTGGAGACACTACCTGATGGGAGAGCGCTTTATAGTCTACTCTGACCACCAGAGTCTCTGGTACATTTTCTCGTAGAAGGAACTGAACCTGAGACAGTGGCAATGGCTCGAGTTCCTCCAGGACTATGACTTTGAGATAGTATATACTCCTAGGAAGGGGAACACTGTGGATGATTCTCTCAACAGGAGATCGGGCATTCAGCTACTTGGAGAGGCGACGAAGCAGGTAGACACTTTGCAGATATCCTTCGTGGATAGAGATGGGGAAGCCTTTCTATAGTCTCTCACAGTCACTCATCCACTACTTCAGCTGTTCGGAGAGGCATAGCATGGGGACGTTGACTGTGAAATTGAACGTACTCAGATTTCCATAGGACAGGAACCTGATGGTTTTTTTGAAGGAGGAGAGCACCACAACCTCTTCAGCGGACGTACCACAGTAATAGTTTCACTATAGGAGTAAGTGTTGGGGGAGTTTCACACATCCCCTCTAGCAGTACATCCAGGAGTGGTGATGATTACCAGAACCTCAGATGACAACAATGGTGGCCAGGTATGAAGAAATAGGTAGCAGAGATCGTTTCATGATGCCTCACTAGCCAGCAAGTGAAGGCGGAGCACCAGGTACCAGCAGGCTTGGTACAACCCTTAGAGGATCCGGAGTGGAAGTGGGACGGGATATCCATGGATTTTGGGACAGGGATCCCATGTACTTCCATAGGACATGACTCTATCTAGGTGATCGTAGACCGAATCACCAAGTTGGCTCACTTCCTACCGATCAGAGAGTAGGGATCAGAAGAGAGCTTGGCACACCTATACGTTTAGGAGATCATACGGCTTCATGGTGTGCCATCATCTATCGTATATGATAGAGATGCTCTCTTTACTTCCTAGCTTTGGAAGGGGTTGTAGGTGGTATATGGGACGCAGCTACGCCTGAGCACCTCATTTCATCCTCACACGAATGGCTAAATGGGGAAGACCATTTAGAAACTCAAGGACATGCTCTGTACATGTGTCCTTGACTTTGGTTGCAGTTGGGAGGATCACCTACCCTTGGTGGAGTTTTCGTACAACAACTGCTACCACTCCAACATCGGGATGACACATTACAAGGAACTGTACGGCTGACCATGCGGATCACCTCTGTGCTGGACTAACCCTGGGGAGTTAGCACTCATAGAACCAGAGATGGTTCAGGTTACGACAGAGAAGGTGCAGATCATCTAGGAGCGGATGAGGACTGCACATATCAGACATAAGTCCTATGCTGATAGGAGGAGGATCCCACTAGAGTTCATGGATGGCAACCACGTTTTCTTATGGGTCTAACCTCGATGTGGATTACAGAGATTTGGTCAGGGCAGAAAGTTATCTCTGCGCTTCATCGGACCATTACAAGTCCACAACAGGGTAGGCGAGGTGGCTTACCACCTGGCCCTTCCACCTCAGTTGCACCGGGTGCATGACGTCTTTCATGTATCTCAGCTGAGGAGATATGTGCATGACCCAAACCACATAATTGATCTTGGGGAGCTGGACATCGATGACGGGGTGACATTTGTAGAGGTCCCGGTAGAGATCGAGGATCGACAGGAGCCGGTCCTACGTGGATGGTCGATTCCTCTAGGGCGCATTCGTTGGCAGCAAGGGAACCTCCAGGAGAGAACAATGGATCGGGAGGCGCAGATGCGTGCTCAGTACCCTCATTTGTTTCCCTAGTTTATGTTGTAACTTTACGGGGACATAAATCCCTGAGATGAGATTAATGTAAAGACCCGCAAATTTCAAGGAATTTTTTTTCTTAAATACATTGGAATTTTCAGAGTCTTTGGATTCTGACGTCACTTGATTCCAAGGGCCGGTGTGCCCGGAATCAATTTCTGAAGATTAGGTTGGGTACGTTTAGTAAACGAATGAGCGGGTTTTTCAATCTTTTGAACCAATGCACAGAATTGTAATCTGAGGGCACCGATGAACTCACAGCACCAGTAATTGCTTAATAGGACCATTACCGCAGTGGCATTTAAAGCTGGTTGAGTATTATTTATTGGGGGTTTAATTAAGAAGTAAATAAAATTATTTGTTCAATTTTATTTTGTATATAAGGAGGTTAATTCCTCCCATGGTTAGTTAAGGGTGGGACCCACAGCCACCTAACTACCCAAGTGTGGATGTTAGAGAGGTGGGCCCCACATGAGCCCCAACCATTTATTTTTTCCTCTAAACTCCTTAAACCCCATCATTAATTTGGAAACCCCCTTTTAATTTCCAATCACTGCATCTACATCACTCCATTAATCCATGAAAACCCCTCAAATTAATGAAGATCTTTCCTCCTCCTCTCCTCTCCCTCTCTTTAATTAAATTCCAACGCATTTAATTAATGAGGATCTTTCCTCTCCCTCCCTTTATTTAATTTCCAACACATTTAATTAATGAGGTGATTTGGATTTTGAAAGTTAAATTGGATGTGTAATAAAATAATAGGAGAAGCCTATTATTTTACAGGGAGGAGGGATTTCTTTGTGCTAAAGAGGCTCTTGAGTTTTTGAAGAACACCGCCCTCTGATGAAGAATGATGATTTCTTCGACAAAGAACGCTGATTCCATGAAGTACGTTGACGCGACACCCATTCTCCTCTCCAAGACTGGAGAGGAGATGCCGCTTCCTCCTCAGGCGTACAATGATGAAGTCTACGAAACCACACCCTACGACGCCGTCCTCCACGATGCCCGACGTGCGACATCAATTATTCGAGGTAGGGGGTTTGCTTAATTTATTTAAAATAAATTACTCCTTCGATCTTGTTGTATTAGAGTGAACATATTGGCCTATTGTTACCGTCTTACGCGGAGGGTGCATGTCGAATAAACACGGCCCGATGACCCTCTATCGTTTCTTGTCTTGTTTGGAATCGGGAAGTGGTGATGAACAAAGGCAGCAACCGAGCACGAGACGCAAAAGGAGGAACCACGACACGCAACCACAGGCTGCTCGACTGACGAAGGAGTCTGGGCCGAAGAAGGAATCACGACACCCCAAGGATCCGCGCTGTAGAAACTGTATCCCGCATAGGGTGGGCCACTTGGGGAGAAGAAACAGCCATCATGTCATCCGGTCGGGCAAAGCAGATCTACGGCGCCAGGAGGGCGCCATGCTGGAAGAACCGGCAACTCGCCCATGTGGGCCGCATGCGCCAGAAGGCTAGCTGGTCTAGCCGGCCGTGTTGGGAAGGGCGGCGCCGCATGTTGCTGCCAGTTCGAATAGTCGGGGGGGGGGCCTCGGAACCACTCGGAGTTCGGGCTGAGCCAGCCGGGCCGCGCAACCAGCCGGGCCGCACTGGGCCGGGCAGTGCCCCGCCGTGATGGGCCTTTCCACTTCGGGTCGAGACAAGCCACTTCGGGTCGGCCCGCACCACTTCAGGCTGTGTTGCGCCCATCGGGCCGAGCTACGTTTTCCTTCGGACCTTTTCGACACCCCTGCCAGGTTGGACCCATCAAACTAGGTTAACCCAACTTGTGGGCCCATTGGGCTAAACGGGTCGGGCCAGTTATTCACTTAAACGTGAATAACTTAATGACCACACGTCTGATTGACGCGCCGTCTGCTGACCTGGGACTCTTTTGACGAGACAGTCTTTTTGAGAAACTCTATGTGAGTTTTGGATAGTTTTGGTAAATGGATGGGTTTGGAACGAGCATATATCCATCCAGGCCCATGGAACGGAAAAGCCAATATCACTAAGACCGGGTGTCCGATTGACGCGTCGTATGTTGGGTTGAGTTCTTTTTGACGAGACGGAACTTTGGGATACATAAACTATGGACTTCGTGATAGTTGTTGTATCGACCCCTTAACTCGAGGAGAAGAACCTCCCGGAATCGAGTACGCTGTGTGCAGGAACCCTAGAGCTGGCTCCGACTGTGATGACTACCGTGATGGGATCCTCCGTGGGTTTGACGACGAAGACGACTGTACTTGGATACTACGTGGGTTCGGCGGTGATGACGACTGTACATGGATCCAATGTGGTTTCTGCAAGGAGGATAAATGTACTTGGATCTTCATGGGTTCGGTAGCGATGGTCACTCTACTTGGATCCTACTTGGGTTCGGCGACGATGACTGATGTACTTGGATCGTACGTGGGTTTGGCAGAGGAGACGATTCAGAGGCTGTATCTAATCATCTCCACCCCCCTTCATGAGAAGTATACCTGCCTGAGCTAAGTCTTGACTTCAATATTTATCATCGATGTGATTGAATTTCTTTCCTGTATGGACTGGGCTGTGCTTTCCTGTGTGGACTGGGTTGTGTTTTCTTGTGTGTGATGGGTCGTGCTTAGGCTCGATAGTTGGAGCCGAATTGTAATTTATGACTTAGGTATATGTATGGGAATATACCTAATTAGAGTCGGTTGATACTTAATGATTGTTTCATTCATTTTTGGTTTATCCTTAGTGGATTCTGAGAGACCTTCGGGGGTCTCGGGGTCCCTACTGAGTATCGTATACTCACCGCTTCATGGGCTATGCCTGCACTACGGTGTGTTTGATGTAGACGATGGAAAAAAACTGATAAAGGTGGAGGCTTGTGGAGCTGGACAGTACCCGCATGTGGACAACTTGGCGGGAAGTACACGGAGAGGACGGCCAGAACCAAGGAGCTGAGGAGACTATATGTACCCACCATTCAAGTGGGATTTCCAGAGGATAACTCGGAGATGCTGTTTTACTTTACTGCTGTTGTACTTTATTTTCAGTTGTACTGTATTTTCAGTTGGGTTTGTATACTGGATCATTTACTTTTTAGCACATACTTTTATACTCAGTTTTACTTAGTGCTTACTTCACTTGCGTACTCTGTTGTATTTTTTTACATTATAAAGGCAATGCCTCCCATTTATTTTTCGGGATTTACGCCTTTGGTGCTAGTTGCCAGACCCTGGCCTATGGAAGGCGGTCTTGGGGTAGTCACAGTATGGGCCCTGAAGACAGGTCGTGACAAGTATCTTTTTACCCACTACATATGTCTAGTTTCTAACACTAATATACGATTTGTTAGCATTAAAACATTTGAGAATAATCAAACACATATCCTATGGGATCCCTTGGCTACATGACTGTTTGGATCAACATAAAACATAGGGGTCATAAAAGTGTGTATGTAATTCCCAATGGTTTTGGAACACACACACACACACATGCACACACACACACATATCATTTTCAAAAAATTAATAATATGATTGATTCTATTATCTATAATAACACTAAATAAAAATGATCAATGAAATATTTTTAATTATTAATATATTTGTATATAAGTATCTACTAAATAAAAAATATAATAATAAATTTAAATTTAGTAAAAAATAGAATTATAAACAGCTAATGTTTTAATATTGAATTTAAAATAAAACAAGTTTTTTTTTATATATGTTTAACATGAATATTAAATATAAAACTAAACAATTTTACAATTTTTTAGAATATAGACATCAGTTTTGAATTTCATATATCAAAATTATCCAAAGGTGAATGTTTAAGATTTTTTAATAATTTATTTTTGTGTTAATATAATGAAAAAAATTGATTTTAATAATATCATTACTTTTTTGACATTATTATTATATAAGAACGACAAGATAGTATTTGAAAACTTTTTTTATTTTAAAAAATATATATAATGCGAAAACAATACAATATATTTGTTAAGTATATAAAACCAATATGTAATATTTTGGAAACATAAGTAATATTTTTCTCTATGATTGTATTGATTTTATTTTAGTAAAAATTAGTTTTCATCACATGATGAAATTAAATAAAAAATTGATTTCATATTATAGATATATTTTTTTGAGAAAATATAATATGTTCACTTTCATTTTTTGGATGAAAAGTGTGATTAATTAGATTAATTTTAACAACCATGATATTGGAAAAACTATTATTTCCAAAGAATTGATTTTTTAATATTATTTAATTTTTATCTAATCAAATAAATTAATCTTTTTTTAGAAATTAGTTAAATATAATGATTAAAAACTTATTCAAATATATTATCACTCAATAATTGGTAATCAATAAAAAAATAATATAAATATCACATATTGATGAAAACTATATTGTTTTTATATTAACATTTCCAATATATTAAATGTTTTTATTTGGATGTTATATTATATTAGTTGTAAATTGAATTTTATTATCTGATAATTAAATTCAGGTTCATCATACCACTCTTTTTTATTATAGGATTCATTATATTTTTAATAAGATGAAAAATTATTTGGGTAAATAGCAGTTTCCTGGGTAAAAACAAAAATGGTATCACGTAAAAATGAAGTGGTAAAAGGATTCAAACATGATTATAACATGAGTTAAAAATATTTTTAGAGGATTTATAGGCCTTATATCACCCAAAAATCATGTTTTTCTTATTATTGTATCCATTGAACCATATAAATTGTCCATCGATTGTGGAAAAATAATGGGTATTCACAAAAGTGGCTTTTTCTTTACTAATAAAATGGAAACACTTCCACCACATCATTAAATACCTATCCCCTATAATTTAATAAAAAACATTTCATTTTTTTCTTCATATGAATCTCACTTTTATAAACCATTACTATCAATTAGTAATACAAATCCCTTCATTTTCAATGAGACATTCAAGAAAATGTTCAAGGTCCAAATATGAGAACTATATAATCCTTAACCCAGTTGTAACAGACGGTCTCTTCAAAACCAACCCTTCAAATAGAAATATAATTACCTTTGTATCATTATTATACTTAGACATCATTATATTAATGGTCAATCAGTATTTCATCCTTTATAACCATTTTGAAAAACAAAAGAACATTAATCACGTGTTTGTGCGGATCAACGCCTCAATGAAGAATCACCTTCCTTTTTTCACCACCACCTCTCTTAAAACGGATATCAAATAGAAAAAAATATCACATATATAATATAATTACAATTATTATGAGAAAACATGTAATCCACATTCTTTCCCTCTCATTTTATTAGAAAAAAAACATTAATTATGTGTTGTGCAGCTACCCCCTCAACGAAGTTACATTTCAAATTTTTTATCTGGTTTTCATACTATTTATTAAAAAATAATAATATATTATTAATCACCTTAAAAAAATATAACTATTATCACTATTATTCTAGAATAATTATATTAATCTAAAACCCCATTTCTATAAAAATACTCATCAATTAATTATGGTGTATTCAGGTTTGGGTTAATTAAATCACTTTTTGGAACAACAATATAAAATAATATCATTGATGACTATAATAAAAAATTATAAATTATATAAAAAATTTTCGTTTTGGTTCTATAATTTTAACTTTATTATTAAATAAATTAATAAAGATAACACTATTAATTTTTTTTATAAATCACATAAACATGCTTACTACCAATCCTATCAATAATAATGATAAATAAAACTATGATACAATGAAACTATAAATTTTTAAACTATAATAAAACATAACAAGAATTTTGGTAAATCAATTTTTATTAGAAAATAATGATAAATGATAAAATAATAATTGAAGGAGTCATACAATAATTCATTCCCTCATTGCAAAGAGACCCTAAAATATCAAAATCACTCTGGTAGGAAGTATCATAACCACCATACTAGTCAATATCATGACCCTACAGACCATTTGACCTAGTTTCATTGTTGGATTCGAAAGTAAATATTATTTTTGATTTCCATATTTCATACGAGATACCTGTTGAAATCCTTCATCATCCACAATAACATTTTTTGTGTTATACATTGCTTGACTATATGTTTGTTTTTTGTGAGTCATCTTCAATATCATCCAACCTTCCTTGAATTCCTTGAGAATCCATTAAAATTACAAAACATAAATGATAGTATATCATATGATCATGGAATGATTAAAAATTTTATAATAATTTAGAAGACACATTTATTATCAGACTACTTCATAATGATCATGATTACTCACACTCTATGGTGAAAATAAAAAATTCTTACAAATATACCTGAAGAAAATAATTATAATTTACATGTAATATTTTATATAGTTATAAATAAGTTTATGAAACCGGTTATTAAATTAATATTGTTAATTAAATTAATTGGGATGTAATCATACCATATCATAGATGTTATGAAGATAAATATGAAATATGTCTGAAGATATTTTATGGATTTTGATTAAAAGGATACCGAGGTTATAAATATTTTTTTTAAATCAACTCTATCCATTTAGTTAAAATTCATATTATTAAAAAAGCATCTTCTATGATTGAAATAATATATCCTAAAATAAAATTTCATAGAACATTCATTCCGCTTTGTATAAAATGAAAATTAATATTTAAATCTTCATGCTTAGTTAATTCGGTCTCCACTAAGAGTATATCATTGTTGAGAGTAACTTTCATCCTCATTAATGAAGGTTTCCTATACTAGTATTCAATTTCATTCCATTGTTGTTTTTATTTATATTTGGATTCCCAATTATCTATTATCTAATGAAACCATTATATTAACATTCTCATCATTTCAAAACAATGTTTCGTTTTTATTTTAATGACGGGGTTTTCAACCAAGGGATTTTAAATAATTTTTACATCCTTTAAAAATAAAATATTTTATCAACCACTCGAAAGTTTTTTTATAACCATTATTTAATTTTCTGGATATAATATTTATTACTATTTATCAAAACTAATTTTTTTACAATGCGTTTATTTTCTATTTTTTACTATTAAATCTTTCTAAGGGATATTTTATTGATGATAATATTTCAAAGGTAATCTTTTTCTAAATTTTTTCTTGAATTTTTTTACACCAATATATATTTTCAAGTATTTACTATTGATATTTACAAAAAATTATTTATTTTTAAAATACATTATCTCAAATTTTTCTAAAATATACTTTTATAAAATTATTTTTAAAATGAACTTTAACATTATTTTATAAGAAAATGGTAGAAAAATTTTCTAAAATAACTTTTATAATTTCATCAAGATTTCCCATGATCTATAAAATATTTATTTCCTTATAATATATTTTAAATGAATCATTTTAAAAATATTATTATGAAATAATATTTTTGTTTGATTATGTTGTGGATATCAACCATTTACATTCTTTATGTCAATATTGGTTCTAACATGATAAATGTTGTGAAACACTTTTTCCATTCCATGGATTCTTTATGATATTATGAATAGTTATCATTTTATCCCATATTTTTCATGACATGTTTAATGATTGATATCATATAGATACCTACATATAGATTTTCATTAAGGGATGATTGTTCCTTATATATCACTCCAAGGGATTGGGTAATGCTTTATATCATTGTAGATAATAAAAAAGGTTTTAATGGATTAATAAACATATAGAAACTGGTAGGTGGGGATTCATCCCACAAGAGACAATTTGAGAGAGACCTAATCCATGAAGAAAAACATGTGTGTGAACACTTATCCACTAAATTAAATAGGTGAGTAATGTTTGAACAACTAATTGAAACAGGTGCATAAATCCCGATCCATGATGGGAAATATATTGTGATGCATATCCCCTATGTTATTTTTTATATTCTTTCATATGTTTCACATTATTAATTTGTTTTTCATACTTATATTATAATGGATCATGTTGTATAATAATTATGTTTTCTGTTTAATTTTTTTCATAATATTAGGTTCATAGATCAGGATTATGTTATCATGAACACTTGCTTATCCATCTTTCAACTATGGTCATCATTGGAGATCTTTTACATTTACCTTACTGAGTATCTATGATCCATTATATCTTATTATTCCATTACAAATTTTAATGATTTGATTATTAAAAATTATAGGTCTATAAGTGTTTCATGAGTAGAACATATTTGGATAAATGTTTATGAGTCCAAAAAATTAATCATCCTCTATAGATTATCATTAATGAATCTAAACATAATTTTTGTGAGATGTTTTTGATTATTTATTCTTTTTAATTATTAACATATGGAAATGTTTTCAAATGAAGATAATCCCATAAGGGTTTGTTATTGTTGGTATCATGGTAGGGTTTTTTTATTTATAAGGATTATTTTAGTTTTTTGTGGAATAGTTTATTAATTTCTTGATATTTATATTATAAAATATTAGTTAAAACCCTAGGTTTAAGTCTAAAAGATTTGTTTAACCATTGAATAACATCCATATATTTTGGTAAATGATATATTTTATAGTTATCAGGAAATTACATTTTTTATAGGAAATGGAAAGTGGATGTGTCTATTAACAAAATTCAAATACGAGTAATCCCCTAAAAATGCTAGGTCATTATTTAAGCATGCATTATTTGTTACATGATGAATGAGACTAAGAGTGCACAAATAGATTGAAAAACTCATGGGATATGCCTTTCTTAATTCAAACTATTTTATATAACATTGTGAAGGATTTAAATAAAAATTTAGAGTGTAATATATAATTAGTTATTTTAGATCACATGAATGGAATATGTTCAAGGATGACCATGGAAAAACTGATGGATTTATTGGTTGATCAATTTATATCGTAGTTGGAATGAAAATATCATTGGTTGATTTGATGTTTTAATTGGGGAATACATATTTATATTAATTTTTCATATTCACATGAACATGTTTTCTGATTTCCCTGGATAATAATATAACAAATTGGTTATTGTATTTGGTTGGAAATAATATCATGAAAATGAATATCTAAAAGGTATGTACATAATAACTCATAATGATTAATAAATTGGATAAATATTTTCCTAGATTTTTCATGGATAATATTATCGAGGTATCAGTAGAAGTTACAACATTAGTTTCTAATGGGTCGTATATGATCCTTTTTCTATCAAGGATAATTAAAATTAGATGGATGCAATTTAATTTTAGGGGAATAATGTAACACTGTGATATTTTAGAATATATATATATATCATTTTCATTTATGTAAGGATGATTGTGATGGAATAACTAGGTGAATAATACCACAATTAAAGTTTCTCAATGTCGTTGTAGTGTTTCACCTCCATTTTTTGGAGGAGGTTTTTGGGTAGCTATGTTTTGAGTTCCTATTATTTGGATCTATCAGTTGATGTGTTTATGTTTTCACCTTGGCTCAGATCTTCTTGAATGATTCATTTGGTTTTTTTTCACCCTTAATTATAATTTTCTTCATTTATATCCTGATATGGTTCATATATAGACCTCTATTTCTTGAATAGATTTCAACTGACGGTCCATAGATGCTTCATGTGGTTGAGGATTTAATTTCATTCCATTGTGTTTCCCAAATGGTGGGGTTCTAATCAGTTGGGGCATCTGATACCCCGAGGAATATGTTGAGGGAAATGTAGCATGGAAACTGACATACACCATGCAACACGGTAGGACACGACACATCGACATACGAAAATCCAAAAATAGAAATTTTGACATGTTGTGAACGTCTATTGAAATATATTTTGAAAAAATAAAATATGACAAAATATATAATGAAATAAAAAATTATTAATTTTTTTTTTAATAATGGTATAAAAATAATAACTTTTGGGTTTAAAATTAATATAATTGTTTTAACATCTCATTTTAGACATTAATTTTCTTTGTAGATTCTAAACTCAACCCCACTAAAATTATCCCTAAAAATAACAGCCTCCATGTCCCCCTCATCATGTGAATTTTTTTTAACTTCAATAATTACAATATATTTTAATGATTGAAATGAATCATTTCCAATATCACACATTTTTTTCTCTCCTTGTGCATATTGTGGGGTCATTCTTGATAGAATACAAATAATACTATATATGAAAACCTAGAATTCTACACATTCTGGTGATATATTTTTTTCTTATAAATAAGTTCACAGAGTTTGAATTTATCCAATTCAATTCAAAACATGATTAAAAATAAGGTTTTTCAAATTTCCTTAAGGCTATGTTATTATGTAATTGTACACTTGAACCATAATGAAGCTACCAAGATTTACGATCCATATTCCACCTATTTTGTATGAAATCATAGTATCTAAAACTTCCACTCTTATCAATTTAAGTATCATACTCTATGTTCACTATATTTTTCTCTTCCATGTTAGTAAAATATATCCTTAAGTATTTTCTCCATAGTTAAAGTCATAATCTATGTGTGGAGGCACCCAAGTGGGATCTTTATTAAGTCATTCATCACTATAATATCTTGTATGAGAAAAAAATTGTGCTAAATATATTTTTTAATATAAATTTTATTTGTTAAGGAAACATTAAATCACAAATGTTACCTTGGATTCAAGTAATGTTCCATGAAATGAAGTGGAGTGATCATCTTGGTCCAACATTCCACAAGAATTTAATACACCACCTGATAAATGATTTATTCTTAATCTGGTCATTTCTCTTCATGAATACATATATCATTATTCAAATTTTCAATCATATTATCCCACTAATCATAATGAATGTTTTGGAAATAATTTTTGGTGTCACAATGTCGAAGCATGTAATATATTGGAGTCTTAAATAACATAATATAGTGAACTTCCTCTCACCACTAATATTATAAGACATCATATTTAAAAAAACCATAATTTTTCATATCATCTCTCATGTAAATACTCCATTTATCACTAAATAAAATATCATTAAGACAATTTTTATGAGATTAACCCACTCAAGCATGAAAATCACAGAATAAAAACGTGTTTCAACAATGGTAAGTAACTTCAAAATAAAAAATTAACAAAACATTTCTAACCACATAAAATGGTTCATAATAAATTTTTTCATGAAAAAATATACATATAAATATCTTCAACCAAACTACATCCATCATAATCAAGTTGATTACTCTACACATTTTCGGGTGAACAAATATTCTTTAAAGCAAGATTAAGAGTGTTTATTACACAATGTGTCAAAAATATGGATTAAAACTATTTCTCAATGAGTTTTCAAATATCATTAAATTTTATGCATTGTTTGATATTACTTTGATAAAATTTTCATGTACAACCTCATTGATTACCTCTATAGAGATGTATGAAATGAAAAAATTATCTCTGATCTCCCCCAAACAATAAACTTTTATTATAAACATAGTATAGCCATGAGCCATTGGAATAAATTTAATAAGATGTCACATTTTTCTATCACTCCATCTATTTTTCATAATACTAATCCCTTTTTTCCCAACTCTATCAGATTTTTGATAACAACTCGTCAATATAATATTTTTATTTTGTAAAAAATAGTAATTATCAATTTATGATACCCATGTGTCACATAACCCAAAATAGTATTATTAGAATCATAGGAAACAAATTTAGAAAAATATGGATTCCCTGATGGGAAAATGAACAACCCACTGAATAAAACAACCTAGCAATAAAATAATCTAAATGAGTTCTCTCACACAAGTTAAATTCCTTCTCAATATCACTCTAAACCACAATATTTATATTATTTTAATCAAATGATGAAAAAAAGAGGAAAGGGTATAGTTTTACATTTATTTTTTCTCTCTCTCTTTTCCTAACATGTTCTTCTAATATTTTTATCTCTACTATGGAATTCCATGTTGCTTTTTTTTGAATCATCAATCCCCTATTTAAGAATAATCAAAAAATTATTCCTCACTCTAGGGTAAAAACTATTTTTTTATTGGTTAAAAAATTTTCAAATTCGAAAAACATTATCTCTATATTCAGTACACCAATATAAAATTTTAAGAAATCTACACAAAGGTTTCTATGTATCATTATAGTTTTCTTGATATGTATCAATATTAGATTTAGAACTATAAGTACATGAAGAATCCATTATCAAAAATTAAACATAATAAAATTTTATTTATGAATATACAAAATTACCAATTCCATAATAATTTTTTTTAATATTATAAATAATAATATTATGATTCATTGAAACTATTCATCGAAATATTATGAAAATATGAACAGACAAAATAAATAATATAATATCAGTATATATATATATATTCTCAATTCTCAACAATTCCCATTACATATCAATTCTCATTCTTGATTTTGATGCAAATGTAAATCTATCCTAAACTATATCATCTTATATAAAAATTAATATCAGCATTTTTTATGGATAAAATATAATAATATCATCATTTATAATTATTACTCTTCTACTATAGTTCAAATTCAATTTCATCACATGAATTTCACTTTCCAATATCATAATTCAAAATAGAAGAAATAAAAATATGAATACTTAAATTGAAAATAGATACATTATTGAAAAAAATAATATGAAAAAATAAATAAAAATAATAATATGAATAAACATATAATGTAAACATCAATCCATTCTCAAAATAAATAAACAGATGAAATAAAAAAAAGAAATAAACATTAAAAAAAACCCACATGATAAAAATTAAATACCCAAAAATGACCAACTATTATAAAAAATAATTAAACCTAAATAACTGGAAATCCATTTTTTCGAATTCAAGTAAATTGTTCTGATAATTTTTTATAAACAAAAAAAATAAATTACAACAAAATTAAAGAATAATAGAATATACATATGAATAATTGAATATATAATGTCCATAAGTTTTAATAGTGGACAACAAATATGGTAAAAATCTTATGTTTCTCAGTTTCTAAAGAGTGATGACTCTAGGGATGATGAATGTAAAGGAGTATGTGTGTTATTTACCTAATCAATTGAACATGGGGAAGAATCACAGATAATAGAGATCCTATTGAGATTTAAGAGGGGAATATCTTATAAGGAAAAGAGGAAGGACTCTCATAAGGTATCAAAGAAGAGTGGGTCATAAGGGTGGGAGGATTGGCTATCATTAGAGACAGGGGGTTGAGACCATAGGGTTTTGACAGATTTTTTTAAATATTATGTTTCCCAATCATGTCCCAACAATTCCATACCGAATATAGGGTAGAGGAACTTATTCAACTTTTCATGGACGTTTCATCAACATTTTATATTCATGTCAGTGTTAGAGAGGTTTCAGACAATAATACTCATCCCATTTAGCTGTATCAGGGCTATATAGGTTGGAAGTCAGGAAACAATTGGGTTCTTTGAACCAGTCAGGTCAGGGATGTTCACGGAGAGCTTATTCGACTGTTATGGATTTCTAGTCAAAGTTGGTTTGGATCATGGAAATATTAGACATTATATTTATTGGTGGGACTATGTTATCATCATTCTATGATAGTTTGTAGATATGGTTTCATGCATTGATGTTAGTGGTCTTTTGATTGGCAGTGTTCATCTAACGTTCTTCTATTCAAGTGGTTCCGGTGTTCCAATATGTTGATGGATAATTAGTCACGGTTTTTGGTTGATGTTGGTGCATTTTTTTAAGACAATATGTCTAATGTGATGTATTTTTTATTGGGAGATCTATATTTTTTAGTTTTTCATTTGGAATGAAGTTCTACTTCAAACATGTGTCGTCATGTGGGTGGCCTCGAAAGAAGGATGGTTATGCTAATATCAATCATTCATCCATATTTCCTCACATTTTATGTATTGGTGGGAACCCTTCCATTTGTTTTTTAATTTAGTTTTCTAAATGATTTTATATAGCATCAAAATAACATTACTATGAGTTCCACTCAAGAACCGTTGGGTGCGTGGATCGAGTAAGAGAGAGAGAGAGATGTCAGCTAAAACCTATCATACGGTCCTCCTATAACTTTATAGTGTGGTATGGAAGAGTTATCTACTATGTTCTGTCACGAACATGGAATAATTTTTGGAAGGTGGTGACACTTCGTCTTTACATGAATCACTACTGTATTTTCTGACTGGGGGTGATAAAACTACAACCTTTTTATTATTATGATTTATGTTTCCTATTTGGAATTTTGGTCCATCTAAAGGCCCTGTGTCATGGTATATCAAGATACTTTTCATTTCGGGAATTTAATGGGTTCTCCCTTTTCATAATTTTCAAAAGTTCATTTATATTATTTCTTGTTTTGTAGTGGGGGTTTGACCCCCAACATTTAAAATATATATATATATATATATCACTCTCCTTTGGTTAATATTTTATTCTATAACCCACATCACATGAAACAAAATACTAAAACTATCCACAATTTATATATTATTAAAAAAATTATAATAATAAAATATCTAGTTAATAAAAAATGCAGACATTAATTATAAATGCATACAAAATATATATTATGAGAACTTCAAGTTATAAATGGGGATTTTCAATAAAAGTGGAATGTATATATATATTATATATATATATATATCCTCTGTAGTAAAATTATAAGTTTGAAAGTTTTACTATTTAAATTATAGAATCATAATATCATTTTTAATTCCAAATTTCAAAATTATCATAATGTATATTTAATTATTATATTAATTATTGATTTTTATTAGAAGATTAAAAACAACATATTTTTTTAGTACCATTGTTTTCTATCATTATAATAACAGAAGAATGACATTTTTTTTAAAAAAAATTCTTAAAATATATATATTTATAACATTAAAAAACTCATTTAAAAACAATATGATAAAATTAATTAATTCATGAGTTTGTTTTTTTAAAATTTAAATAACATTTTAACGCAAAACTATTTTTATTCCCATATATTATAAATTATTTTCCATCAAAATTAGTTATTAATCCTAAAATAATAATTATTATTTTAGTACACATTTTCCAAAAAATATTATATAATCTATTTAATTTTTAGGAATAAATGTAAAAATAAAAAGAACAATTTTAATGAACAATATAATGGAAAAAAATTTATTTTTAATGAATTGTTTTATTTTGGTCGTATAACTTTTATCTATTATATTATAGTGATATATTTTAAAGGAAGATTTTTATATAAATTTAAAACACATATATAAATATATTATCATTCATTTAATTGTAATTCCATACATAATTAGATTCAAAACACTTAATGATGAGGACAACAATTTTATTTAAAATAGTTTTTCTACATACCAAATTTTTTAATTTATTAATTAGTTTTCTCTTATTTATAAATTGCATTAGATTAAATGAGGATTTGATTTAGGCTTAAAAAAATAAATTTGGTTATATTGGTTATATTATATTTTTTATTAAAGAAAAATTAATTTGGTAAAAACAAGTTAATAAATTAAAATCCGAAATGGTAAACTATAAAAATCATGTTGTAGAAGGCTTGAAAAATGTTTAAAACATGTGTAAAAATGAGTGGTAGAGCATTTGGATAACCATATCACACCTCAAACTCCATTATTTCAATCTTTTTGAGCCATTGATCCTTGAATAGTGACAAAGAATTATTGAAAAGTAACATGTATTTAAAGAAGATCCATATTATTCATATCTAAAAGCGAAATACTTCAAAAACTTTAGGCTTATAAACATTCTTCAATGATATTATAAAAATAGATATTTATCCCATATTATACCCTATATTAAATTCATAAACTTGTTTTCTTAATGATTTTGTGTGACGTAATCATTTCTATGAATACTTATAAGAGAATATAGAAGGTACAAACATGACTGTCACATAATCATTATCCTTTTATTTTTAAAAATAATATTCAAATTAATATCTATAAATTTTAATATAATTACCAAGCTATAATTACTAAAATTATTTTTTATTAAACTATATTTATTCCATCCCATTCACATAGAAAAAAATAATAATCTCAATAAAGTGTTTGTGCATACTACCACCCACAAAGAAATAATTAATTGATTATTCACAACCATGTATCTTCAATGGATATAAATATTGAATTAGATATTTAATTTGACCTATATATTATAATTCTTATTATTATAAGACAAATTATAATCTATTTTACTTCCCTCTCAATTGTTGATAAATGAAAACATCAACTCTATATTGTCCATAATTTCTCCTTCATTAAGTGACATATATAATTTTTCTAATAGTTTAATTACTATTTCTTATACACTCTTAAAATATAATCAACCTCCTAAAAATATGAAAATTATATCCTTATATTTATATACGTGTTGACCTCACCTGTTTTGATAATCCAAATTATGATTTCATATACTTTGATAATATCAATCTATTGTTTTTCTATATTAATTCTTTCAATCTGTGATCAAGATGATAATAATATTAAAATAATCCCTGAGATAGTTTAATCATTCTTTATCCATGTTTATATAAGATCTGAAGTAATTATAACACATTCGGATATGTTGTGTATAAAACCGATAATTATTAAGTCACTGATCTGCGTTTAACTAGAGCTACCGGTACTCAGTCTACCGATAGACATAGTCTACCGATAGACAGAGTCACCGATACAATAAGGTCACTGATATGTACAGAGCTACCGACATACAAACCAGAGCTACTGATATGAGGAATTCTACTGATATAATCAGTCTACTGAGCTACCGATAGAGAACAGACCAGAGATACTGATAGACAGAAGTCTACCGATAAAGCCAGTTCACAGATAGTTACTGATACAAGTATAGTCACCGATATATTTAGCTACTGATAAAAGTTTGCTGATAGTATAAGTCTACCGATAGACTACTAATGCAAAGAGCTACCGATGGAGAGACATCTACCGATAACAAGAGCTACCGATGGAACTAAAGTAACCGGTATAGGAGCTACCGATGCAAGTTCAAAAGAGCTACCAATGGAAGGTTCTGCGACACAATGTCCGCGTGCACGTCTACCAATAGAACGCTACTAATTCATGACCAACCAGTCAAACCCTATACTCTTCATACTATTTATTTATTTTGCTAACGGTTACATTTGATGGTTTTAATGCACTTAATGTTATTTAATGATTTATGTTTCATGTCCGGGAACCGTACCTAGTACCCTTGAAAAATGTGATTTATCTTTTCTCCTGAAGCTGAAACCAATAAAGTGATGGAAAGAGAACACTGAAAATACATAGAAAGACACAGAAGATATACATAGAAGAAACTCATTCATATGACACTCCGAGAAAGAAAAAAAGAAGACACACGAAGGGTGATAGAGAAAGAGACAAACATGCATTAAAATGTGGAGCATTTTGTTTTCTCTAGTCTACATCCCTACTCCAAGAATCATGTAAATACACGAAAAAACATATTCAAGAGGAGAACACAAGCTGTATCTTGAGTGAAGAACTACAAAAAATGTTTCATGCACTCAGGCTACTAAGATGGACCAGGAATCAAAGAAGAAAACAACACTCTGTTTTCTAAGAAAACCCAGAGAAGGACTCAAAAGATTTTCTGATAAACCAAACAAGTCCAGAGCTGCACTACCAATCACTAAAGAATTTCGAAACTCAATAATACTTCTCTTAGTGACTCTTTCTTTACTTTTTGAGCAGTGTGTGTATCCTTTTTACTTTACACACACTGTCTCCTGTGCTAAACTGGAGGATTATTAAATCTTAACATAACCTCCATAACTCTTTTGTTTCCCAATGTGGATAGTGGTAGAGGTCGAGTAAGACATGAACAGCCTATGAGCTGTTGTTTTTTCCCATGAAGAATTGTGGTCGAGGTATTTTTACCTGGACAGTAGTTTACTGTTGTTTACCCCCGATCCAGGGTGTGGATCAATTTATATAAATTGTTGAGAGGACTAAGTTTCAGCTTGAGACTGAACCTCTTGGTTAACATTTATGTGCTTTTATTTTAAGTTTATAAGTATTACATATATATTTTACATATTCCGCTGCTTATTACATTGAAATACTAAACTATTTTAATGCTACTTTGATAGTTAAATTAGCAATTGTTTATAATTATTGTAAGCCAGTATGTTAGTTTGAAATGTTAATTTAATCTTCAAATTAAGTTAACTAATACCTAATCAATATTTGAGAAACTAATTGAACCTTTACACTCTGTATAGATTCACTAAAGTTTAACTTTGTATTTAAATTGGGGGATTTTAATAGAAATATTTTTAACATAAATTTTAATTGTAACTCAATTCACCCCCCCTCTGGAGTATCCACTCCGACAAACATTTGGTATCAGAGGTTTTTTTGTTCAAGGATTTTTGAAATACTCTATTTTTCAGCTGTGATTTTAGTTGCATCTTTAAAGATCATAAATTTCTTTTAGTTATAAATTTTTATCTCTTTAAAACTATTTTCTAAAATCTAGTTATGGATAATAGACTAGAGGGTGCTTCTACTAACCAACCACTTTTCTTTAATGGAACAAACTATGCCCATTGGAAACTGAAAATGAAAATTCATTTAGAGAGTATGGGTTTTGATATTTGGACTACTATAGAGTCTCAATATAAAATTCCAGAAACTGAAAGAAAAACTTGGGATGAACTTACAAAAAGACTGCTTAAAATAATAATTGTAAAGCTATGAATGCTCTGTACTGTGCTTTAGGAGCTGGAGAGTTTAATAGAATTTTAGCTTGTAAAAGTACCTTTGAAATATGAGATTCCTTGGTTGTTTCTCAAGATTGAACAACCAATGATAATGAAATGAGATTGAATACTTATAATATTAAATATGAAAATTTTAAAATGAAAACTAATGAACATATTTCTGATATGTATCTTAGGTTTAATGAGATAATCAATACAATGAGTTCACTTGGTAAAGTTGTTCTAGAAAAGGAACAAATTATGAGGATTCTTAGATGTCTTCCAGAACAATGGAGAGGTACTTCTGTCTCAATCAGAGAGCCATGTGACATTGGATAACTTCCAGTAAAAGGGATTATTGGTAAATTAATGATGTATGAGGAAGAACTGATAGTGAATAAGGAAGAAGATGCTGAAACTAAGAGAAAATCTGTAGCTTTCAAGTCTACTTACTCTAAGAGTAAAGACAAGGATAAAAAGCAAATACCTACTGAGAGTTCAACTAGTGAAGATTATGATTCAGATAGTGATCCTGAGATGGATCAAATAGCCAGGATATTTAAGAAGTTTTATAAGAAGAATAAATTCTTCAGGAAATCTAACTACAAAGGAATGTATGACAACAGGGGAAACTGGAAGTAGGTTTGGAAGAAAGCTGACAAGAATGATGAAATAGTCTGCTATGAGTGTAAAAGGAAAGGACACATCAATGCTGATTGTCCAAAGTTAAAAGTCAAAAAGAAATATTATTATAAGGACAAGAAGTACAAAAAAGCTATGAAGGCTACCTGGAGTGCAACTGAAGATAGTACAAGTGAATCTGAAGTTTCTGATTCTGAGAATAATCATGCCAACATGTGTTTCATGACCAACACATCTGAGGTAACCTTAGATACTCCAATTTTAAATTCTTCTTATTCTGAAGATGATGCAGAATCTGATTCTGATTCTGAAAACATGAATAGTATGGAATTATTTGAATACTGCAATATGATGGAGGAGACATGCAATGAACTTAAGGATAAATAAAAATCATTAAATAAACAGCATGCTCTCACTATAACTGTTAAAACCGAACATACTATTGAAAAAGAGAAGAATGCTCAATTGTTAAAGGAAAATATAGAACTTAAAATGTCAAATAAGAAACTTAGAAAAGACTTAGAGAAGTTTACCAAGGGAAAAGACACAATTAATCAAATGTTAGGTAAACAAGTTGCACCTAAATACACTACTGGTTTGGGATACCAACCTGGACAGAGACAGTTCACTAAAACTCGATTTATTCCTAAGTCTGGACAAAATTATGCTTATTCTAGTTCTGGAAATTCATATTCTTTAACCAGTTATTCATATGGTTATAGGTTAAATAATGTTTATTTTTCAAAATATATTGATTCAATAAATTATATGAGACCCATAAAAAAATATGGGTACCTAAATTTTTGATTGCTAACCTTTTTAGACCCAAGAACATATGGGTACCAAAATCATTTTCTATCTAAATCTGTTTCGTAGGAAACTTGCTTAAAGAGTTCTCACAAGAAGGTATGGTACTTGGATAGTGGATGTTCAAGACATATGTCTGGAGATTATTCATGCATTAAAAGTTTAATAAAGGTTGATGGAGGACATGTCACATTTGGTGATAATTCTAAAGGAAAGATTATTGGCCTAGGCCAAATTTGTAACACTGATTCAGTTTTAATTTCTAACGTTTTATTTGTTGATGGACATAAGTATAATAGGTTAAGTATTTCTCAATTATGTGATGATGGATTTAATGTGAAGTTTGAAAATGATTCTTGCAATGTTTTTATTTCTAAAAATGTTTTAGTATTTTCTGCTTTAAGAAATGAAAATGTTTATGCAGTTGATTTAAATTCTTTAGCTAAACAAAATGTTACTTGTTTAAATGCTTTTCATAAAGAGTCTTGGATTTTTCATAGAAGATTAGGACACTGTAACATCTATTCACTTAGAAAAATAACTAGAAAAAACATACTTAGAGACCTACTTAAACTTCAATTCCCAAATGAAAAAGTGTGTAATCCCTGTCAAAAGGGAAATCAACATAAATTGTCTTTTAAATCAAAGAAAAATGTTTCAACTTCTCAACCACTCGAGATGGTTCACATTGACTTGTTTGTACCATCAAGAGTTTCTAGTTTAAATGGGAAGAACTATGTCTATGTTCTAGTAGATGACTTCTCTAGATATGCATGGGTATACTTCTTAGCTCACAAATGTGAATCTTGTTCTTACATTGTTAAATACTCTAAATATGTAAAAAATCTTAGTGGAATTAAGATTAAAACACTATGAAGTGATTAGGGCCGTGAGTTTGAAAATCATGAATTTGAATCTTATTGCTCACACAATGGCTATAGTCACAACTATTCTTCTCTTAGAACACCTCAGTGTAATGGTGTAGTAGAAATAAGGAATAGAACCCTTCAAGAAATAGCAAGAACCACGCTTAATGAATATAAGCTGCCTATTTAATTTTAGGTTGAAGCCATGAATACAAATTGTTATATTATTAATAGAGTATTATGTAGACCAGTTCTTAAGAAGATCCCTTATCAGTTGTGGAATAATAGAAAACCTAATGTTAGTTACTTTAGAGTCTTTGGCTGCATAGTTTTTATTCTTAATACAGAAGATAATCTGGACAAGTTTGCTTCTAAGAGTGATGAAGGAATTTTTCATGGTTATTATTTAACTAGGAAAGCCTATATAGTCTTAAATAAAATAACCAAATCTGTGGAAGAATTTTTTCACATCATTTTTGATGAAACTAATCCACATGTGCCTAAAACCTCTCTTGAAAATCTTGAGGAAGATTTGTGTATTTTGAACCTTAATGATAAATCTAAAGAACCTGCTGTAAAAAAATATAGTTCTGAACATATTCCAAACAAGGATTCTAAAGAATCATCCTTTGTATGTTGTTGTTGGTAATCTTGATAGAGGGACACAGACTAGAGCTTCTCTAAGAAATCAGGTTGAACATCAAGCCTTTCATTCACAGCTATAACCTAAAAATATCAATGATGCTATCAATGATGAATTTTGGGTAATGGATATGCAAGAAGAGTTAAATCAGTTTGAAATAAAAAAAGTCTGGGAATTAGTTGACAGACCAATGGACACTTTATCAATAGGCACAAAATGGGTTTTTAGAAACAAAGTTGATGAGTCTGGAAACATAGTTAGAAACAAACCTTGATTAGATACACAAGGATATAGTCAAGAAGAAGGAATAGACTATGAGGAAACTTTTGCACCTGTATCTAGACTAGAAGCCATTAGGATCATACTTGCATAAGATGCTCATATGAATTTCAAGTTATATCAAATGGATGTGAAAAGTGATTTTCTAAATGGTTTTATTGTTGAAGATGTTTTTGTCGAACAACCACCTGGATTTACTAATGCTCATTTTCTAAATCAATTTTTTAAACTTTTTAAAGCTTTATATGGTTTAAAACAGGCTCCAAGAGCTTGGTATGATATACATAGTAATTTTCTTATTTCAGAAAGTTTTACTAAATGGATTGCTGATCCAACTCTTTTTATTAAAATAATTTCTAAAGATGTTTTAATATTTCAAATCTATGTTGATGATATTATTTTTGGATCTTCTAAACATTCTTTATGTACTGATTTTTCAAAGAGTATGTAAAATGAATTTGAAATATGTTTAATGGGAGAAGATAAATATTTTCTTGGATTTCATGTGTCTCAAAATGAAAATGGTATTGTTTTGAATCAAAGTAAATATATAAAGGATCTTTTAGAAAGTTTTGGTTTGGATAGTATTATGGAAAGTGAAACTCCTATGAGTACTGTTTGTAAATTGGATGCAGATGAAACTGGGAAACCAGTGGATCAAACCAATTACAGAGGTATGATTGGAAGCTTAATTTACCTTATGGCTAGTCAACCAAATATTATGTTTAGTGTGTGTATGTGTGCAAGATTTCAGGCAAATCCAAAATAATCGCTTTTACTTGCTGTTAAATGAATTTTTAAGTATCTTAAACATACTGTAAAATTTGGTTTGTTTTAACCAAAAAGACAACCCTTTGAGTTAATGAGTTATTCAGATGCTGACTTTGCTAGTTACAAGTTGAATAGAAATAGCACTTCAGGAACATGACATTTATTAGAAAAGTCCTTAGTATCTTTGTGCAGTAAGAAGCAAAATTATGTAGCATTATCCACTGCCGATGAAGAGTATATAGCTACTGGTAGTTGCTGTGCAGAAATTCTATGGGTGAAACACACTCTTTTGGACTATGGATATGTCTTTAGGAACGTTTCAATCAACTGTGACAATAATAATGCAATAAATATCTCTAAGAACCCGGTATCTCACCCTAGGACCAAACACATTGATAAAAGGCACCATTTCATGAGAGATCATTACCAAAAGGGTGATATTACTCTTGAGTTTATAGGCATTAAACATCAATTAACCGAAATTTTCACTAAACCTTTGAGTTCAGATAGGTTAAGTTACATTAGACATGAGTTAAAAATGTTTAACCTCAATCAGTAGCTATCCTCGCCGATGTAAAAATCCTCACCGATGTAGAAAATCTCACCGATGTAATCTCACTAATAGAAAACCTCACCGATGTAACCTCACTAATAGAAAACCTCGCCAATGTAACCTCACTGATAGAAAACATCGCCGATGTTACCTCACTGATAGAAAACCTCACCGTTGTAACTGCACTGATAGAAATCCTCACCGATGTAGCCTCACTGATAGAAATCCTCACTGATGTAAAACCTCACTGATAGAAATTTTCACCAATCTGCGCGCTGTTTTAAAACATCGGTCTACCGCCAGAATCTGAATCGTTTACTTTATTTCATTTTTTTATTTATTTTATGATTCCTAAAGGATAAAACTAAATCTGAGATACTTTAAAATCCATCAAGTCTCAAACCTTAACCCTCTAACCATAGCTTCTGAATACCGTGAGAACCCTAAATCCATCGAACCAACGATGGAAAAAACAAAACTTCCTACCGCCATAGATGACTCTGTTGAGCTGAAAACATAGAAGAAAAGGACCGAGAAAGATGCAAGTGGTAGTGGAAGTGTTTCTAGAACTAGGTCGGGGAGATGACCAGTGAATGCTCCTTTACAAAATCGAGTTATTGTGATTGAAAAGGAACTATGTATAGAATGGATGCTACCTAGAAGGTCCTTAGTGCTCGAAGTTCTTGAAGATCAAAAATGGGTAGATTGTTTTTCGAATAACAATGGTCCTTACTTTTCAAAATTAGAGAAACAGTTTTACGATTTTGTAACCTTTGAATAATTGGAGAATGAAAATCGAGTAACATCTTTTGTGAATGGAAAGTATATGTCATTCTTATTTGTTAAATGGGATGAGTGCTTGAATGTTCCACATGAAGGAGTATCTGGATATGTCGTGAGATCCATTCCACCCACCAGTGACATTTTCGATTATGAGATTGCTTTGGAAGAGCTGACTGGTGATGGAAGTCAAAAACAAGTAGTTGTTGCAGAAATGGATGGAGAGAACATATTTCTATTCAAATTTGTTCAACATGTCTTGATACCAAAGAGAGGAGACTTTACCAATTTGAGATATCATGATATCTATCTCATGCAACTCTTAAGACATTGTGTAAATGTTAATTTATGCAGATTGCTGATACTCCAGATGGAAGATATGACAAGAACGAAATCAAAGACAAATGCCATATTCTTTGCTAAGTTAATCACTGTGATGATCAAGGTAAAAGGGGATGCTGAGTCTCAAGATGAGATAGTGGTAGTGAAGAATAACTTATGTATCACAAATACAGTTTGTAATTACATGAAAATAAATTGGAACCCTTGGAGAGGAGAATGGGTCAATGATGACCAGAGGGTGTATGACAAGTTTAATCATGTGACTCATCCTTCAAGGCCAAAGGATGTGAGGGATCCAGGTCTGGGACTTGATGAAAAGGAGCCAGAATAAAGTGATGATTCAGAAGAAGAATATTCCTCTGCTGATGAAGGAGGATACCCTGACATGCCTACTATCCCATCTCTTGAAAATCTAGTTCAACATATATCAGATAAGGATGAAGCTACTTTATAAGCTGTTGAAGTGGTTGCTGTAGAAAATGAAGAAGATGTCCATAAGAGTGAAGAATATATGTTAGCTAATTTGAGCCTGAGTCCAATGTTTGAATAATCATTAGTACCTACAGAGGATGAAAATGAAGTTGACATACCCTTACCTAATCCAGAAGACCCTCCTGCTGCTATAGTGATGGAATTGATAGTGGGTGATTCTCCTCAGGATGAAAGACCTTCTGAGGATGTTAATGTGAATGTTGTTGAGAATGATGTTATCCTAATTGAGGATGAACTAGTTGAGTGGGATCCTCAAAACAAGTTTGTAAGTGTTATAGTCGCTATTAATATTGAATATTGTATAGAAGACCCTAGTTTTATAGTATGTGGTTTAGACTATCCTGATTCTGACAATGAAGCATCTCTAAATAGACCACGAATTGCTTATGATGTTGAGACTAAATTTCTACCTGAAGATGTGGTCAGATTGAATGACCTAGATACTTTAAATAAAATCTTATGGACAGCTTTGTGGAAGAGGTAAAGAATATGGAAGTTTCTCTGGTATCTTCAATTCAATCAGTTATGATTGATGTTGTGGTCACTTTAGCCTTTGAAAGAGCATCTTCAGCAGTTTCACCTGCTGATTTGGTTACCAAGGCTGATATAGATATCTTATGAAATTATCTGAAAGAATCTTTTAGTGCCTCATTTGCTGAGATGAAGCATAGTTTTGCTGAAGAAATGGTTATTCTGGAAAGATCTTTTGAACTATCTCTTTCCTGCAATGTATCAATCTTTATGGGCGAAATAGTTGAAGAAGTTAAAGAATGCCAGGATCAAGTTACTAGAATTGAAGCAGATCTTGAAGCTTTAAATGAATCTGTTGTTTCTTTAGACTCTTACATAAGCTCAAAATCCCAATAAGATAAGGACTTAGCTTATGTGAAGAGTGTTATAAGTCAGATGGTTTCAGTATCTGAATATTTCAAAAATTATATGAAAGATCATATTAAAACCCTGGAATCTGATGTTCAAAATCTTATCAGTTGTTTGAAAAAAAAGCATCAAAGGGACTATATCTTTCCCTATTGGTTCTCTTTCATCTAAACCATCGATGGACTTGAATCAAATTCGAATTTTGATGAAAGAGGAGCTTGGATCTGCCTCAACCAGTGGCTCTATGGACTCAACAGAAGTGAGAAAATTTTTTCTCTCTATTAGAGATTCTACCAGAGAAATTATGAAGATATTCAAAGACTACATGAGAGAAGCCTCTGCCTCTCAAAAGGAATTGAAAGAAAATGTGGACTCCTATTTCTCCAAAATTTACACAAAGACCCAAATGACCAATTATTTCAAGATTCTGATTGAGAATATGAAACTGCCTCCGGTCAATCACACATTTAGAGACCAAGTTAGAAAGCTAAGAGAATTGACTCCAGCTTTGGAAAAGTTTATGGAGAACAAGGATGACTTCATATCCGCTATAAAGAGAGGAGGAGAAATCATAATGGATTTCAGAAATCTGTTGCTTCCCTTTCTGCATGTTGATGCCCGGCCAATAATTTTCCCTCCAGCTTTGCCTGCCTCTGCCTCCACTGTTTCTCCAATTCAGCTGACTCTTGTTCAATCCATTCGAAGCCTCACACCTATGATATGACAAAGGACTCCCCAATATAGTCCAAGCACAGTGTCATTTTCTCAACCTCCTGTGGTCTTTTAAGGAATTCCTAAGCCTTCACCAGAATCCTCACCACCTGAATCTTCTTCTGACCCCAAGGGAAAATCTCACGTTAAAGATGTGGATTGATCTAGTTGCTGGACTATTTGATAGGAATCCTATGTGTTCTGTTTTCTGTCTTTTTACATATTTGTCCCATTTAATACAAGTGATTTTCTTCTATTCATATTGTTCTACTTCTCTTTCTTATTTCCCACTTTTTGATTATCACAAAGGAGGAGAAATATTTTACAAAGTATGAGAAATAGTCTCTAAGTATCAAAAGAGGAAGACATATTCCCCCAAAGAGAGAAATATTAATGAAAGGGGGAGAAATTTTATCTAAGAGCTATCATGATTTGCCTCTTTGATACCTCTGAATTTCATCATCTAATAACAGTGTCTTTTATCTCATCCTCTGATATCATTTCATTTAGTTCCCTGATGTTCTCTAATACCACTAAATTTAACCTTTGATATCATGTTTTTTTTCTTTTAACTCTGATACATTTAATTCTTTCTCTAATAAAGTATGCTTTATACCATACAATTTTCTATGAGAAAATTGAGCTTAATTATATATCCTCTGATGCATTTTTTTAACTGATAATATCATAAGTGGTGATTATCATGAAGGGGGAGATTGTTGACCTCACCTGTTTTGATAATCCCAATTATGATTTCATATACTTTGATAATCTCAATATAATGTTTTTCTATATTAATTAGTTCAATCTGTGCTCAAGAAGATAATAATATTAAAATAATCCCTGAGATAGTTTAATCTTTGTTTATCCATGTTTATATAAGTTCTGAAGTAATTATAACCCATTCAGATATGTTGTGTATAAAGCAGATAAGTATTAAGTCACTGATCTGCATTTAGCTAGAGCTACCAGTACTCAGTCTACCGATAGACATAGTCTACCGATAGAGATAGTAATCGATACAATAAGGTCACTGATATGTATAGAGCTACCGACAAACAAACCAGAGCTACCGATATGAGGATGTCTACTAATAGAATCAGTCTACTGAGCTACCGATACAGAACAGACCAGAGCTACCAATAGACATAAGTCTACTGATAGAGCCAGTTCACAGATAGTTACTAATACAAGTATAGTCACGGATATATCGAGCTAACGATAGAAGTCTTCTGATAGTATATGTGTACCGATAGACTACTTATGCAAAGAGATACCGATGGAGAGACAACTACCGATGGAACTAATGTCACCGGTATATGAGCTACCAATGCAAGTTCAAAAGAGCTATTGATGGAAGGTTCTGTGACACAAAGTCCACCATGCACGTCTACCAATAGAACACTACTAATGCTTCACCAACCAGTCAAACCCTATACTCTTCATACATTTTATTTATTTAGCTAACAGTTACATTTGATGGTTTTAATGCAGTTAATGTTTTTTAATTATTTCTGTTGCATGTCAGGGAACCATACTTAGTACCCATGAAAAAGGTGATTGTTCTTTTCTACCGAAGCTGAAACCTATAATGTGATGGAGTGAGAACACTGAAAAGACATAGAAATACACAAAAGATATACATAGAAGAAACTCAATCATATGACCCTCCTGGAAAGCAAAAAGAAGACACACGAAGGGTGAAAGAGAAAGAGCTGAAGAAGCATTCAAATGTGGAGCCTTTTGTCTTCTCTAGTATACATCCATACTCCAAGAATATTGGACATACATGAAGAAACTTATTCTAGAGGAGAACACAAGCTGCATCTTGAGTGATGAACTACAAAAAACGTTTCATGCACTCAGGCTGCTAAGCTAGACCAAGAATCAAAGAAGAAAACGACACTCTGTTTTCTGATAAAAACTAGAGAAGGACTCATAATATTTTCTGATAAATTAAACGAGTCCAGAGCTACACTGCTAATCACTGAAGAATTTCTAAACTCAATCATACTTATCTTAGTGATTCTTTCTTTACTTTTTGAGTTGTGTGTTTATCTTGTTTACTTTACACACCCTCTCTCCTGTGATAAACTAGAGGATTATTAAATCCTCACTTAACCTCTATACCTCTTTTATTTCCCACTGTGGATAGTGGTAGAGGTTGAGTAAGACCTGAAAAGCTTGTGAGCTATTGTTTTTTTTCCACGAAGAACTGTGGTAGAGGTCTTTGTACCTGGACAGTAGTGTACTGTTGTTTACCCCCGATCCTGGGTTTGGATCAATTTATATAAATTATTGAGAGGACTAAGTCTCGGCTTGAGACTATACCTCTTGGTTAACTTTGTCGTGCTATTATTTTATGTCTATAAGTATTACATATATATTTTACATATTCCGCTGCTTATTACTTTGAAATACAAAACTATTTTAAAGCTAATTTGATAGTTAAATTAGCAAGTGTTTATACTTATTGTAAACCAGTAAGTTAGTTTCAAAAGTTAATTTAATCTTCAAATTAAGTTCACTGAGACCTAATCAATCTTTGAGAAACTAATTAAACCTTTACACTCTGTATAGATTCACTACAGTTTAACATTGTTTTTAAATTAGGGGATTTTAAGAGAAATATTTTTAACATAAATTTTAATTGGAACTCAATTCACCCCCCTCTTGGGTATCCACTTCGAACAACTGTAAGTATGATTTTATTCGAAAAGAAACCAATTATATTACAATACTTATCCATTAATTATGGTATTTTCAGGCTTGGGTTGGTCTAATCACCTCTATATAGTGTTATGTAAAATAGTATTATAAATTTAATTGAGATATTAATTATTGAGGATATTTAGTTTAGTAATGGTAACTATAAAATGGTAATCATTTAATATACCAACGCTATTCATTTGTTAAAAAGCAAAAGAACATTTTTGTCGACTTGTTTTTCTACCAGAAGCATAAAAAATAATCTTATATAGTGAAATTATAACATTATAAACCGTAATAAAATATCAATTATAGTTCCTATTATTATTTATGATTGATGATATTTGGGATAATAATGAAAAACAACCTCACTATTATTAAACTAGTTGAAAACAATCGTTATAACTAACAACCTATAATTAATATAGATGATAAATAACTAATATACGTATAGAGAATAATTAAAAATGATGTTGATAAAATTTTATAGATAAAAATGATTTAAAATAGTTGATGAAGATAGTAATTTTTATATATATGAGACTCAAGAGATTTTTTGAATGTTATGAATTAAGGTAAGCGGGTTCATTTTGCTAAATTTAATTTCATGAGACATATTTATTATTTTTCACCATGAAATTATTGTTATGTAGGGACTATTACATAATTATTTCATATCATCTTAATTTAATTAACGGGTTATGAAGAGACATAGATTTTTCTATATTTAAATTTATTTCAATTAAAATAATACCAATGTTGTATTTTTTAGTATGAAATCAACTATATTCATTGATATTAAATTATTATTATGGAATATATTTCTTATATTTTTTGTTTCCTCAATCATTGGATTTTATTTGATAGTAAAATAATTTTATCTTGTACAAAAGTTACATGTTTTATTCAAATCATCCTCCATAATTAATTTTTCTCTCATAAAATTAAATCACTATTGAGATTAATTCTTTTCTTATTTAACAATATATTCCCCTAAATTTCAATATTTTAACTTTCTCTCAAAATTATTCTTTATATTTAGAAACATTGTAGTATGTTTTCTTATATGACCATCAAATATTTCTTCTTGCCATTCCATAAATGGGTTTTTTTATTCTTTCTACGTTGTGGGGTTTCAACAGGGGCTGTTCAAAATAATTTTTCACCATTTCAAAATCAGTTGTTTTATCTTCTACTCCACATTTACACTTATAACCTATATTTCATTTGAAAGATCTATTATTAAAATTTATTTTAAAAAATTTATGCTTTTTTCCAAAGTTTACTTTTCAAAATTTCCATTTCATTTTCATGGAACAATTATTGAAGATTATTATAAAAAATTAAATATTCCCAAAATGATTGCGCATCAATTTTTTAATTTTTTTTATTTTCATGGAATAATTAATGGAATATTTTTCTAATTATTTATTTTAAAAATTACTTCATTCCAATTTCCTAAAATTGAAATTTATTAAAATGACCTTTAAATGAGATTGTAACTTCATCATTTTTTACAAAGATAAAATCATTTACTGAAAACTATTTTACAATTTCACAGTCATTTATTCTTTATCTTCAAGTGATTTATCTTTTGGGAAGTTATTTTTCAGTAATTAGCTTTTAAAATTTCTTATAAATTACTATTTTCGGAATATTAGTTTTTGGGTATCAAGTTTTTTCCTTGGTTTAGTAAATTTTTTTATATATAATCTAGATATTTTTTACATTATTATTCATTGCATGGGATCATTATAACATGATGAATAAAACCCATCTTCCCCCATTGGTTTTCATGATATATTAAATGATTAACATCTTATAGAACACATATGTATGGTTTTTCAATATGTGATTGTTGGGACCAATATTACCCTCTAATGCATAAATTAATGCTCTATATCTCAAAATAGAATGGGATATTTGTTATGTTGACTCCAACCACCTATGAAAAAGATGAGTTAAGCGTACCCACTAATGGAAGTAGGATTGTGAAACCTGATCTATCATGGGAATATGAGTGTTTATCCGAAACCACTGAGGGAAATTGTTGATTGATTCGTTATCCATTAAGTTAAATTAGTGAGTGAAGCCTAATCAGTTGTGGTAAAAATTATTGGGAATCCTAATCCACAAAGAAAAACGTGTTTTGATTCCCGATCCACTACATTATGAAATCCTTGATTATGTTTATTCCAAATAAATTTGTTTTTTAATGTAATAAATTAAATATTTCTCATATATTATTATCCCTGTTTTTTCATTTTTTTTCAAATGTTAGGTTCATTGTTTTATATTTTGATCTCATTCCAACTTGTTAATAATTTTTTCACTTATGATCACCATTACATATCTCTTATGTTTACCCTAAAATGTATCTATGCTCTCCCATTTATTAAACATACATTACCTATGTTATGAAGATTATTAAAACAAAGGAGAATAATATAATGGAGATTATTATTTCTCAATTATAGATAAATGGTCATGATTATTCAAAAATAGGTTTCTAAAATGGATATTCCTCAAATAAATTAATGATTCTATTCTTTAGAATTTGGGGATTATTTTCATGATGTAATTATTACCTTATAAACATAACATAATATGAAGATATATTTTTTGGTTTTTTATAGTGTTGAATAGTTATCCAATTTTAATCATCATTCAGAATAATTAAAATAATTAACTACATTGTAGTAAGAGGAACTTAATCCTACACTACCCTATATTGTTCAACTCACTATAAAATTTGTGGAGCTATGTCTCTACGATATCCAAGTGGAATCATCTCATGATATGTACATTAATGATCAGTAGGTTGGAAAAAAATGATTCATGCACTAGCATAGGCCTATGAAAAAAACCACCTTGGGATATTTGATGGAAATCAATTTGGTTTCATCCTTAGATTTTACAAAAAAGAGTAAATATGTAAAATTTGGGGACATAACTCAAGAAGGACATGTAAAAAATGTACCATTATTATATAATTAATTTTCATTTTAATGGTTCCATGTAAATGGTTCTTTAGTTTTCTGGATGAAAAACAATCAATGTCATGGTGACTAGATACATCAACCAATAAATCAACATTCAGATCCCAAGAATGAAGGGAGAACTCAAGACACATTAACAATACATACCCAAATTTCTAGAACTAATCCTTCCTAAATTTCTGTCACTAAATAGTTTTCCTAACACAAACATTCTATAATAAAACTCTATTACATCTTGAATCATCAAAGACCCATTTTAGGTGTATATAGGACTATTATTCCATCCCAATTAGAGCTCCAATAGTCTATGGGATAATGACTAAACCATGTAGTCCTAACACATGTGATGAGAATATTCCTTAACCTAATGAACATGAACACAATACAGACCACTATAAAAAATATAACAATACTGAATAGGCAAATAAAATTAAATTCAACATATAATCCTAGAAAAAATTCTTTGACCCAAAAAATAGAAAGTGGTGCATAATCAACAAATAATAGAGGAAATACACACACATAAAAAACCAATAAAAATATCCATCCAAAAGAGATGAAAGGAATATTTACACATAACGAGCTAGTGACAAAAATGAATTTCACCCACTACTATAACCTCCTAGTAATACTAACATCCCTAATATTGTGTCCACTAAGGTAACTTCTTAAATATTAATAGTCTTCATAAAAAATGACATTTGTTGTGGAAGAAACACATGTGTGGGTGTGTAAATAAATATCCAGTATGACCCAAAAAATGGAAAAAAATATTACCATTCTTCTGAATACTACAAAAAAGTTGTAAATAAATAATCCTTTCAGACTAAGATATACTTTAATAGAGGTTACTTGGGATATTTGATAAAGTCTATCTCTACATAGGCTAGATACAATATTATCATCTTGTAAGCCCATGAATCCTAAAAATAAAAACCAAGAAACCGATGTTAACAATATAGATCTATATTAGAAGGCCCATGTGTAATGTCTCGAACCTCCTTTATCAATTACATTGCAAAAATCATGTGTTTGAGGTGTTCTAGAAGGTAATAGTTACTCATTTCAAGAGTTTAAAAAAAATCTAGTTTTTCCTATGGAAAGCGGTGATGGTGAGTACCTAAAAATATCACTTGTAATGGTGTGTCATCAATCAGAATGTCAACATAGTGAGTTTGGACCGATGATTCATAACGTTGACTCGCGTCGGTGATATGCAACAGAGATTCATCGATGATTGGTGGTGCTGGTAGGTCATCCCAATGGTGAGTCACGTTAGAAATTTGCTGACGATGAGTCATATTAGTGAATCACTAATGGTGAGTCACATTAGTGACTCACAACGGTTACTCGCTGACGAACAGTTGCATCAGGGACTCACGTCATTGACTCGATGACGGCGAGTCATGTCAGTGACTCACAACGGTGACTCGCTGATGGTGGGTTGTAATATTGAGTCGCGGTGTTAGCTTACTAAATTGTGACTCTACATCGATAGCTCGTCACTTGTAGATCATACTGGTGACCCATACCATAGTGAGTCCCTCAATGGTGCCTCTCCCATTGGTGACCCGAAATGGTGACTCACCCAATAATGAGTCAATTCCACAATTTCTCAAAAATTCAGGTTTTCTACTATTTTTTCTAGTTTCTCCCTTTTAATGTTTTATTTGACATAAATTAGGTTTAAAACCATGTTATGTATTTTTTTAATCCATTTAAAATGATATAAATTATATATTTAATTTACTAATAGTTGAGAGGTTTTAAATTTTTCAAAAACGTTTTGTCAAGATAAACTTTTAATGGGTTGTTCAAAACAGTTTCATATCCCTTGATTCTCGAATATACTCCTACAAAGCCAGAAAAGTTTCTATCATTACATTTTATATTTTCTATTGATAATTTTTCATCCCAAAACCTTTCTTCCCCATGGATTTATGCGCCTCTGTTTTACCCTTAGATCATGTTTCTCTAAAGCCTTGTGCACCCATGTTTGGTGCTAGGAGGAGGTGTTGATCGTCATTTTCTTGAGGTAGTGATCCCATAGTTCATCTTATCTGTGTATCATGTGAGGTTGGTGTATGAATGTTTCTTATATGAAGTTAGTTGAATCCTTGTTTAATAATGATAATCTAGTCAACTTTAAACAAATAAAAAGGGGTTGGGTAAAAGTGACACATGCTTCTGTTTTACTGTTTATTGATAATTTGATCTTAAATGTACTAAAAATATTATCCATTGGTTATCATTATTTGTGCACTTGGGATGAATTATGGTGGATTTTTGTTAATAATTTTCTCAATAGATGAATAAATGTAACAGATTAACTACATATATTCACTTAAATAAATGAATTCCCCAGGATTTTACTTATTCTGTGACAACCAATGAATTAACGAAATGTAATTAAAGAATGACTGCTTTATAAATATTAATATACCCTACCTTGCTTGGTGTTATTTTGTATTGTGTGTGGTTTTGTTCTATCGTCTGCCTTGTATGGTTGTGTTGTGTTGGGTTGAGATCATGTACATAATGTTGGGTGGTACAGATGGTTTAATGAAATAATAGATTGATAAATTTATTGATTTTCGAATGGATGGGTAGGGTTTGAGTAGCGGTTATGTAGGTTTGGTTTTTGGTATGTTTATGTTACTAGATGTGATTGGTGTGGTGTTGTTATGCGGAAGGGCTGCCAGGTTTTTTGTTATGATATGTTCTACAAATTATCACTATCATTTTGGGTTTTTCTTACTGATACGATGGATTGGGCATAATGAATTTGAATATTGATGATGGAATTTGTTGGTATGGGGGATAAATATAGTGGAAATATTAAGTGGGTTACTTCACTGTGGTTCTTTTCTTCAGCCTCGTTTATACTGTGTGTCTTATTGTGTGCTGTGGTTAGTAGTTTCTCGGGTAAGGATTGAATGAACAAATATATTTCTTAATAAAGAATGATAATTTGTTAAATGAGTTGTCTTGGGGTATGTTTGAGTTGTGGATTGTTATGGATGTGTTTCATTTATCTTTTTATGAAGTGACTGTTTTTGGTGCTAATAAATTAATTTGGGGGTAGAATAAGAGTTATAGGTTTTATATGTTCGTTTTTTGTTTGATTAAGAACTCATAGGTTATTCCTAATTGTTTGATACTATATATACATACCTGTATTTTCCTTGTATTTTCAATATGCACCACACTCTAGTAGAGTACTATGTGCTGAACACCCCCCATCTTCATGGGGAATGGTGTATTTTCCAAAAACCATTATGGGGGGATGGATGGTTGGCCACCTTAAATTCCTCAATCACTCTTCTAGGTAGTGATATCACAAGATTATTCAGGTAGGTAGTGGTTTGTGAGGCTTGGTTGTGTGTGGGTGAGTTGTGTTTTCCTATGTGTATTTGGGGTGAGATGAGTTATTTTTCCCATGTTTCTTTGGGATGAGATGTGTTTTTATTTCCCATGTGTATTGTGATGTGTTCTGTTATGTGGAACATGTTTATGTTTGTGGAATGCGGTTGTGAGGACCAGGTGTTTGAAGGTGATATGTTATGATCTTTGTTTTCCATGGTTGTATGACTAACTATGAGGCATGGGTGTGTGTGGATATTTGTGATGTGGTACTTTCAAATGTGGTGGGTGTGCCATGACATTTTCCATTACGGCATGAGAGTGGATAATAAATTGTTAAGTGGTGTGGGGTACCCTATCTTTGATGTTCTTAATATATTAAATTACACGACTTGTGTTATTTAGTGAGTGTGTCTGGTGAAGTGGGGGTGGCTAGGATACATTTTTAGGTGTTGTTGGTTATTTCATTTTCCCATGAGATCATTAGTATGCTTCTCCCACTTGTTCATGAGAGACTTTGGTTTTTCTACTGAGTATACTTGTATGCTCACCCAATGTTATAAAACTACTTTTTGGTTTCCAGGAGGATTACAGGGTTGGTTATTGGAATTACTAGCTTAGACATTGGGATAGTTGGTGTGTCACTACTTAGCATTGTTCATTTAATACTTACAATGGAGTTTTAATATATTTATAGTAGTTTTACTTTAAATATTCATGTGTTGTGGATTCTGGATTCTTTTATATATTTATATATATATGTCATGGGGTATCTTTCAGGTTGATACATCATATCTCATGATCTTGGTTAATATAAAAAGGTTAATGCCTCCCATTTTATGATATTTATATACCCCTGGTCCAAGTCAATAGCCCTGGGCCTATAAGAGGCGCAACTCAGGGGGTGGGGGTCATTATATCTTTTCCTTCATTTCGAGCTTAGGAAGGGAATATTTGGAGGGATAGGGTCATAACAGAATCGTATCAGAGCGGATGGTTATGATATAAGATGTATTTTAGAGTTAGGTAAATTTAGTATTGCTTGGGTTGGTAGGGGAACAATGTTAGGTTATCATGGTGCATAAAATAGGCTAGGGATTACCATCTAGGACAATGGATTTTTGGGGCATCTATGATCTGATGTAAGGACTTTGAAACTACTGAATGACCATGTAAGGTTACATTGTTTATAGGGCAGATACCCTAAAAAAGGAACATTTGTCATAATGATTTTTTTTCAAGTTGGAATTTGTGAGTTTTAGGTAATTTAAATAAATAATGATATGAAATTAAAGTTAAATAAAATTTCATTCTACTTGGGTCTAGGAAGTCATTATTTACAATTCAACTAAGATACCCAGTCATCATCCTCATGTAGAACATGTAGTAGAGCCACATCATGCCGACATGATTGATCAACAAAGAGCTGACATAGTGTAGGAGGACAACTAGTGGTAGAAAACATTATGGGCATTCCAGTGAAACTCTAGGGAAGTACGATGGAAGCATTTTAGACATAGAGAAGGAGTGTTGGATCAAAGAGAATGTGATCACCTTCAGCTTGATCTGAACTCCAACAGAGTACTAGGTTCCCTTGTTGGTAATAATGATGAGGAGAGATATGTTTTAGTGGTGGACACATTACCTATGTATAGAAAAAATGATGACATTATATGGGTTAATTTTTATAAAGATTTCGGGAAAAAAAATTCGATTATTTGACCATGAAAACTAAGATGAGGCAGGAGTTACTCTCCCTCCAAAAGGTCAATATATCCATATGGAATATGGAGATCAAATTCAAGGTTATAATGCAATTTTCATTGGATCATTTTCCGGATGAGGATCCTTGTGTGAGGCGCTTAGAGGTGGCACTTTATATTTCCCTCTAGTACGCGGTTACCCCCAACACCATTCCAAAAACATAGAGGACTAGAAAGAAGGTAGAGGTAGTTGAGAGAATTCACTCGTGAGGAGGTATACCATGATAATGGATTTAGGGTAGTTTATATAATGGTAATGTCATCAATAGAATGACTGTGATGACATGGCCTTTGACGTTCAGACCCGTGGGGATGCGACCTCAGCAGTTTCCGTTTCAACCTTCTGGTCACCATGAATATCTTTTGGAACTGGCTATATTGTTTTTTATCTGTGGATTCTGTGGAAATATTAAGAGTCAATGAACAAGGGCTATTCAGGATCATTATTATGGAGGTGTCTAGGTTCAGCACTCAGCTTAGTTATAGTTGCTGGCAGGGACGTTCTAGCTGTAGGGATAATAGCCACACACTCCACCAAGTAGAGACAGAGAATGTAGAGGCCGACCTTTGGGTGTTTCTAATGGAACTTATCCTAGGAATGGTTAAGGAGGTGGTTATTAGAGTAGGATATAGGAGTTGTGTGTCATTAGTTATGAGGTGAAGAGGTAGTAGTTTCAGCAAGGTCGAAGATCATTTAAGGTATGACCAGTTTTTTCAGTACTCTTGCTTTCACTAAGTTTAATTCTGGATCTTCACACTCCTTTTTTCATCTGGTCTAGCCCATTCTCTGGGACTAGATGTTGAGGGACATATTATTACCCTAGTGTTGAATATGCTAGTTGGAGGATAGACCATATTGTTTGATTTTTTTGCGGGGATGTAGACTTATGATGGGGCCACATTTGTCCTACGGGTATCTCTTTTTTAAAATAGATGAAACATTATGATGGAATCCTAGGAATTGTCTAGTTTTACTCTATTCATTTTTTTATTGACTAGTTTCGAAGGAGTGTTTTTTTAGACGTGGTTGGATAGAGTGTGGCTTTCATTGGAGAGTGGATTTTCAAATAGACAATAATCATATAGAGACCCTTCATTCATTTTTCGACGAGATATCAGTGGAATGGGTATGTGTTTTGATGGGGTAGGTTCCAAAAAATTTTGGGGTGTTCTTGGATGTCTCCCCATAAAATTTTGTTACTCTACCAAATCGACGTGATGCTGAGTTCGGGATAGACTAGCAGCTCTGTGCTTCTCCAATTTCAATGGATCCTTATCTGATGGCATCTTTATAGATATGAGTGTTGAGAATTTAGATTGATGATCTATTGTAGAAGGTTTTTATGAGGCCTAATGTTTTATTTTTTGTTTCCCTAGTGAGGTTTTTTAAGAAGGACAATGGTGTAATGAGGTTGTTCATATACTACCAAATATTAAATCTGATAACAGTTAGGATTTTTTACCCTCTCTCGAGGATAGATGATATTTTCGACCATCTGAGGGGATAACTTTGGTTCTCTGAGAACAATTTACATTAGTATCACCAACTGAGTGATAATGATGTTGATATCTCTATGACTGCTTTTAGGTTATGTTATGGGCACTTAGAGTTTGTGGTTATGTTGTTTGGTGTTATGAACACACCAGCACTGTTCATGGGTCTCACAGACTCTTTATTCCATGAGTTCCTAGACCGGTTCATCTTTGTATTCATTGATGTATTCTTGATATACTTAATGTAATAGTAGAAACTTACCAAGAATTATAGGACTATCCTAGAGGTCGATTAACAAAACTAGATTTATGGGATGTTGTCCAGGTCTATGTTTTGGAAAAGATAGGTACACTTCATGGGACATATAGTGTCTTAGAAGGGTATAACAGTGGACCTGTCAGAGGTCATTGTTGTTTTTTCTTTGGCAGAAACCAATAATGATATTGAGGTTCACAATTTTCTCAATCTATAAGGATATTACATGAGGTTTGTACCATATTTCTCTCGAGTTCCATCCCCATTTATAGCTCTAACCAAAAAAGTCTCTGATTTTGTGTTGATTGAGAAATGCTAGATATCATTAGGCTATTTGAAGGGGAAGTTGGTCATTTATCCAGTTCTCTTGTTTCCAAACGAATGGGTGATTTTGTGGTGTTTTGTGATGCTTCTTGTCTGGGTTTGGGGTGAGCGATGATGCAACAGTGGGGGAGTGATCTCTTATGGGTCTAGGAAGTTGCATTCCCACAAATGTAACTATACCACCCATGAACTAGAGATAGTGGTGGTCATGTTCACACTGAAGTTTTGGAAATATATCTTCCTTGAAGAGAACTTTTTGGTTTTCACAGATCACAAGTGCCTGAGGTATATCTTTTTCTAATGATATATAAACTTTTTATAGTGAAGGTGGATGGATTTTCTCTAGGACTATGACTTTAAAATCTTTTACACCGTAGGAAATGGGAATTTCATGGAAAATCCTTCGAGGAGGAAGTTGTAGAACGTCATATTTTTGGAATATATGGATACATGGAAGGTGATGGAGGAGGTAAATTACTTATATAAAGATGAAGGAATGGGATTGTGGGTGAGGCTGTATATTTTAGATGATGGTGTAGATACTCTGATGCAGTAGGTGGAGCAGTCTCAGTCGAAGACTCAGAGGTATAAGTAATTTGTGGTTGTGTTGACCACGGTAATTATTCAAGGGAATGCTCAGAGGATGGTCAGAATAGAACCTTGTTTCATGGGTTTTTTTGTTCCAGTGGTGATGTAGGAGGTAATTCTTCATGAGTTTCAGTTATTTACTTTAGTGGTACACCCTATAGTTCCCTTGATGTACTGTGTCTTGAGGATATAGTTTTGGTGTCCGAGAATGTTGTGGGTATTAGCAGATTTTGTGGAGATGTGCTTTGTGTGCCATTAGGTGAAGGTTGAGACCCATGTTCCTCGTGGTTTGTTACATCCCTTCGATTCCCCATGTGTAATTCGGATGAAATATCAATGGATCTCATCAGAGTGTTTTTTAGGGATCAAATGGGATGTGTTTTAATCTGGGTAGTAGTCAATCAGCTGATGAAATTGGCTAACTTCATAAAAATACAGGTGTCATGTGTAGTGGATTCCTTGTCAAAGAGGTATATGGATGTGGTGGTGTGGCTACATAGAGTTACGAGATCCATCTTCTTTGATCAGGATGCACAATTTACATCACGATTTTGAGGGGATTACAACATGATTTTGGCACTCAATTACACCTCCACACTATTTTCATCCCTCATATAGATGGACATACAGAGAGGACTATCTAGACGTTGGAGGAAATATAATGACTATGAAACATGGACATTGGTTCTTCTTGGGTACGACACCTACCCTTGGTATAGTTATCTTACCATAATATCAATCACTCTTCCATTACCATGGATCCATTTGAGGTGTTGTATGAAATACCATGTCATCCACCTAAATGTAAGACGTAGTTTAGGAAGATATAATTTCTTGGTCCAGAGGTAGTTTATATAATAATAGAGAAGGATTGGAAAAGGGATAAAACATTCTCTAAGGTTCATTAGGCTTTTCGAGGTGTTGGGGAGAGTTTTCAAGGTGGAATAAAAGTTGGTACAACCACCAAAGTTAGAGATGGTCCACGACATCTTTCATGTCTCTCAATATCATCAGTATCTCAAAGATGAATCTCATTTGATTGACTGGGGAGAGTTGGATGTTGAACTATACGTGAAATTCTTGGAGGATCTAATAGAGAACCAGAACCATAGGGAGAAGGTGATGTGTGCATGGACCATTCCCTCGGTTCTTGTGTTGTGGAGGCATGGTGTCCTAGAGGATATTGCTTAGGAAAGGGAGACACATATAGATCCCAGTTCCCAAATTTGTTTTGAGTTTTCCTGTGCTGTGTTTCCCTTTGTAATGTAATTCTTGAGCCTTGTTTCTTATAAGATAAATTGTTTCCACGTTTTAGATGTATGATAAAATCCTGGAATATAAAGAGAGGAGAAAAGGATTCCTAATTGAGAAACATTAATGTGGCTGTGATTAAACCTCTATGGTAAAGTCATTGACTCCCAAAGTAGATATTATCATGACATGGAGGTATTAATTATCTAATTTATGTGTTTTGGATGGCATCAGTGTTGTCTGTGTGTAGTGTGTCTTATGGTCCTTTGGGGTAGTAGATGTCATAGGATGTGTTCTTGGATGATGTGGTTTCACTCTAACATTCTAACAACACATGGTGGTTGATCATTGATATTTGGATTGCTTAGTCGGTAGTGATGATCTAAGCATAGCAGGAACATTGAGAGGTCATTCATGGAGTTGTTGGTCGGACCCCTTTTTTCCTACAAGGTTGGTTTTGAATTTAATAAGATGAGAATTGTTTGAGAGATATATAATGTAATTTTCCTGACCTCCCTGGTCTGTTACATTTAAAAAACATGGTTTTTGAGCTGTGTTGGGAGGAAAATGTGACTCATTTCATTAGTTTTCCAAAAATCCAGATTTTCCAATGGTGAGTTTCAACAACAAGCTCATAATGTTAGCTCGTTCGACAGTGGGTCATTTATTAGTAGTTCATAGTGGTTATTCAGGACTAGTGATTCAGAATGGTGACTCATGTCTGTGTCTTGGAATGGAGAGTCACTGGAGATAGGTTGCGACTGTAGGTCCTCCCAATGGCGAGTCACATCTATGACTTGATGACGATGAGTGTCATCCGTGAATCGCATTGGTGATTCAATGATGGTGGCACGTGGTGATGAGTCGTAAAGGTAGCTCAATGAATGGTGACTCACCATCGGTATCTCATCACCAGTTGGTAGTACTGGTGACTCATCCAATGGTGAGTCACCCAATAGTGCCTCACCCACCTATGAATCACGATGGTGACTCACCCCATGGTGAGTCATTTCCATAGTTTTTCAAAATTATAGTTTTCTACTAGATTTTCATGTTTTTCCCCTTAACATTTTATTTTATGTAAATTGGGTCTAAAACCACATTTATTTTTTTGAGGTTTTTTCAAAAGATATAAATTGAATCTTTATTTTCTTAATTCTTAGGAGGATTTATGTTAGTGAAAAAGCATGGTCTACATCAACTTTTAATGTGGAGTTCAAAACATTTTCTTATCCCCAAAGTCCTAGATCAAGTCCAATAAAGCCGAAAACCATTACATTGTTCCTTCTTTATATTTTCTCTTGATACCCATACATCCTAGAACATTTATTTCCCAAGGATCTATGTATATGTGTTGCACCCTTGGATCATGTTCCATAAAGCCTTTCACAACCTCTTTTTGGTGTTAGGAGTTGGTGATGATCATCTATTTATTGTTCTAGGGATCCATTCATCCATCTTATTTATGTATCATGTGGGGTGTGTGTACGAATTTTTCCCATGTGAAGGATGTTTAATACAGGTTTTAAAAAGTTAATTTAATAATAATTAAAAAAATAAATAGGGGCAAGGGAAAAGTGATTTGTGCTTCAAATTTACTTTTTATTGTTATTATGATCTATATGGGCTATATGCCTACTATAAATCATGGTTATTAGTGGTCTTTGTAGTCCGTTCGGGATGACTTATGATGGATTATTGTAAATATTATGTTAAATGGCTGTATAAATGCAATTGATTTAATGTTTATATTCGGTTAAAAAAAATGGATGTCCCTTGATTAAATTGGTTCTATGATAACCCCTAATTTATCGAAGTGGAATTAAAGAACGAATGTTTGCTAAATCTGAGTTCACTCTGCCTTATTTGGTGTGACTATGTGTTGGGAGTGGTTTTGTTCTATCTCGTTCCTTATGTAGTTGTATAATGTTGGGGTTGAGATCATTGCTGAATGTTGGGGTGGTACGGGTGGCCAAATAAAATATCAGGTTGAGAGATTGATTTATTTTGGAATGTATGGGCAATGTCTGAGTAGTGGGGTTTCATATTTGGGTTATGGTATGTATATACTTCTTGGTGTGATGGGTGTGGTGTTGTTTTAAGTGGGGTAGCTAGATTGGTTTTTATGGGATATTATAAAGAGTTTGATTATGATTTGGTGGTTTCCTGGTTGATATGGTGAATTTGGTGGAATGAATTTGAATAATGATGATGGTGGTGGTTTGTATGGGTGTTAAACAGAAGTGAAATATGATGTGAGTTGCTTAATTGTGGGGTTTTCCTCTAATTGGTTTATTATATGTGGCGTATTGTGTGATATGGTTGTTGTTTACAGAGTACGGATGAAATAAAAAAATAAATTTCATATTAATGGATGATAATTGGTTAAATAAGTTGGATGTGGGTATGTTTGCATTGTATCTTTTTCTGGATGGCTTTCATTTATCCTCTTCTGAAGTGATTGTTTTTTGTGTTAATAGATGCATTAAAAGGTATTAGATAAGTTGTATGTATCATAGGATATGTTTTTTATTAATAACCAATGTGTTGGTCTTGATTTTTTTATATTACATATAGATACATGTATTTTCCTTGTCTGTTTTCTATAAGAACACCACCCTAGTTGAGCACTATGTGTTGAGCATCCCAATTTTCATGATGTAGGGTGCCTTTCCAAAACATCCCAGTGGGATGATGGATGGATGGCCACTGATCTTCCCTTCTCCCTCTGCTAGGTAGTGGTTTGTGAGGCACAAGTGTGTGCGGGTGAGTTTTGTTTTCCTAGGAGTCTTCAGGATGAGATAAGTTGTGGGTTTTCTGGTGTCTTCAGGAAGAGATGTGTTGTTCTTTCCCTTTTGTTTTTGGTATGTGACATGGTATGTGGCCACGGTGTCTTAAGGATGGATGTTGATTTGAGGCATAGGTGTGTTCCATCAAGATGTTATGAGCTTCATTTTCCTATATTGTGGCACTAGCTGTGAGGCCTAGGTGTGTGTGTGTGGGTTGTGACTTTGTACTTTCAAAATAGGTGGAAGATCTAGGATGTATTCAATTATGGTGTGAGAATGGATAATCAGTGAAAAAGTGGAGTTGGTTACCCTATAATCGATGTGCTTAATATATTAATTTACCTGACTTTCATTACATGGTGAGTATGCTTTGGTTAGGTGGTAATGGCTAGGATACCTTGTTAGGTGTTGTTGGTTCTTCTATTTTATCATGGTATAATTAGTATGCTTCCCCAACATGTGCATGAGAGACTCTGGTTTTCCTACGTAGAATAATTTTATGATCAAACTAATGTATAAATTTGATTTCAGGTTTCTAAGAGTATTATGGGGACTGTGATGTCCATTACTAGCTCAAACATTGTTAAAACTATCATGTCGTTTCATAGCTTTGTTTTTTGGTACATATTAGTATTATTGTATTTGTAGAATTTTTACATTAAACATGCATGTGGTATGGATGTTCTATTATTTTATATATATTTCATGGTGATTTTTTTGAGATTGTTACATCTTATATTGTGATATTGGTGACTATAAAATGGAAATTCTTCCAATTATGTGATCTTTGTATACCCTTGGTGTTGGTTGCTACCCCTGGGCCTACTGAAGGTGCGACTCAGGGGTCATTATATATCATCCATCATTTCCAGATCATGAGGATCATTTTTGGAGGGAGGGGTTGTGACACCAAGTCTCTCCAAGGGGTAAGTATTGGTTAAGGAATTCAACATCCCAAATGAAATACATGTTCCCTATTAGGGATCTTATATACAGAAGTACTGAATCCATATACTCAAGATACATTCCAATTGTATTGTGGAAGTACTGAACTATATCTTGGATTTAAGGGCCATGTTTGGTGATATAAAAATAACTCTATGGGAGTAATATGATTAATAATTCTATGATCTCTATGCATGATCCCCTTAGTCATCCTAATGGGTCTAATGAGATTAAACTACATGTATCACCTCATTAATCGCCTATCATTTTTTTTAAAGTACACTATTTCATAAAACATGGAAAACTATAAGTATATACTACTTCTGTGTACAAATTTTATTGCTTTTTAAGAATATATGGAAATAAGATAATGCTGAAAAAGTAAACTGAATGAACTTTAGGGTTATATATTCTAATACTTTTTAAAATGATGTACAATATGAATTATAGAAACCTCATAATGTAAAAAAATCAAACCCTTATTGTAAGGACATACAAAACATGATTATCAATTAAATTCATAATTCATTAATATGGGTGAGGGGAATCTCTTTATCACAACCACTATAGATCTTGTGTTCCACCACAATAGAATAATTAATGAACAATGAAAATATTTTTCCAACTAATAGAGTCCATGCTCCAACTTGAATGACTGATTAACATGGTGTAATTTTCTAGGATCAAGCTTGGGTAACTCAAATGATAGGCATGATTAAATTAAAAAGGATACCATTTAATGTGGGGTCTATCATGATACATAAAGAAAAATGATTGAAAAGAAGTAAATATTATGAAATTGGGACTCTAGTTTTTTTAGGGAGGAATAGTTTTCTATGTATGTATTCTTCTATTGATTGAGTTCGTTTTGGTGTTAGAAATAAATAACAATGAATTATATATATATATATATATAATGGATAAATTTTGTTTTAAAATAAATGATCTATTCTTAGATATTACCACACTTTCTTATTATATAATTATACATATAGTTAACCCTCTTGATATCCCTCACATAATAGTTAATACCTTAATTAATCACACTCAATGGGTAATATCATTTGAAATTGAGAAATGTATTATTAATTATACTCTCTTCACTTTCATAGAAATGTGATGAAAGGTACCAAGTCACTCTTATATTTTTCCAAACATTCCTCAATTGCAATTCATGTGAAGAATGTTCAAGGTTCTTATGTGAGTAAATTGTGATTAAGTATGAATAATTTGATTACAATTTACAATATGAAAATATTATATTATAATGTTATAAAATAATTTTTGAAAGATCAATTATATAATGATTATCAATTAATTAAAAAATTAATAAGGGTGAGGTATATCCCCAAAGATGAACCACCTAGTTCAATTATGCATTTTCTAGAGAAGGGTTATAGTGGAATAAAAATCATTAGCCACTAATACTAGAACTAAATCCATCTCAAATAATAAAGTATCCCTTACAAAGTAAGTATAATAACCTTTAATAAGAATAAGAAGAAATGATATAGTCTATATGCATTAGTATAGGATGAAATAATTCATGGTGATTTCATGGAAACCTTATTGGTTTTTTCTCTACATTCTCTCCAATACCTTATGATACCATTCCACCAAAATAATAATATTTTTTTAATGTCATGATTTTCCACCACTTGGATAGATTCCACATGTATATGTCAACATTCATGACTCGTTGATTGAGAATTTAACCAATATTACATCATTTTATTCGCCTCACACCATCTTCTTATTTCTCACATGATAGAATGTTTTTCACAATGAATCATTGGATGAATTTTATTAGATTTGGGAAGACAACATAAATTATAATATATTATTTGTTATTAGAAAACTATGTCTTTGAAATTAATAAGTCCTTTATCTTTTTTGGTTAAAAAATATCCCTAAGGATCACCACTAAATCATAGATATAATGTGTAATCTATTCCCTGACTCAGTACTTTACAATGTGGTATTTATATCATTAAAACATTTACATATCCTTTATTTAGATTATTGAAGTATTTTTTCATAACATTTCCACCAATATTGACATTATTTTCTCCCTAATTGGTTGAAATTTTTTTAATCATATTTTATAATCTATAATATGATTTCAAATGACACTAACTAATCCTTCATTTAAAATCAAAAATGGAACTCAACTTGAGGAATATAGCTTGTGTTTCCTCTTGACCAATACATATCACAAAGGTAACACACTATACATAGTTACCAATATCCATTAATAAGAGTATAAAATAACTTTATAAAGACTAAAAATCAAACATACACAACCTATTATTCTCCTTATGGAGTTAATTAAATCACCTAACACTCACAAGGAGTCAACTTATAAACACGACTGATCCACCATATGAAGAAAAATATTCAATCCTACTCACATAGTGTAATTACATTATATTTCAGAATTATTATCTCTTAGTAACATCCTCTATTATATTGTTTAAAATCATGAGTGGTTTGGACTTATCCTATTTTTTTATCTTCTTCTCAAAAATATATTCAACCACAGCTATTTTAGAAAAACTTCGAAACTACTTTAGAATTTATAATCACCTAATAAACTCATTTATATCACTAATATTACTTATATAATCATCTATTAATATCTTATGGTTATTTTTACCCTATATTTGGTAATAATAAACTTCATATTATGTGATAATCGTGTTCCCATATCAGTCTTCAGTGCATCCTTTGATCAAAATTCATTCATTAATCTATATTTAATGGCTCTAAAAAACATGATTGTAATAATAACATTTTACCCTATAAGATAAAAATTATTTTTATAATGAAAAAACATGAATATTTATTTTAATTATTGGGTAATTTTTTTTACTAGATTTAATCCCATTATTCTAAACTGAATAAAAATAAGCATCAAATCCTAAAAACTACTAAAATAAAATATTAAAAATAATGGAATTATCACTACCCGATATATTAATAGAATCATTTCCTCATGTAAACTAGGTTTTAAATTCTCAATAATAAGAATTACTAGTTTAAGGATTGTAAAAAATTGAATTTAGAGAAATTAATGTTTTAACATGTGGAACATTCAAAGATTTATCTCCTCTAAGATGCATGTATTAGTTTTATGATTGATTGATATGATTTTTATTAGTGTTTGGGGAATATTTTTCAGAGATTTTTAATAACAAAATACATCCTAAACATAATATTTTTTTTATGTTTCTGATATATCAACAATATATTATTTCCAAGACCTACAAAAAAGATAAAAACATCATGATTAAAAAAATAAATCTTCTATAATATGGAAAATAATATAGAAAAGGTTCCTCATGAACAATAAATTTTAAACTAGGAAACCTATCCATTAAAAAAAAAATATTAAAAATAACGTGACATGAATATAACATTTCGAAATATGAAAATTCCTCACCTATATTGAGTAATAAACATTTCCCTAATAGATTCAAACATATCCTCTGTAACGAACTAGAGTGAATGAGAGAGAATACTTGATGAGAAAAATATATAACACTGCATAAAAAATTGACTGACCAAGTGGATACTTATTATGTTTTTAGTTGAAACACTAATCCAATGATAATTAAAAGATTTAATCCCATTCTACTGTAAAAAAATATCATTTAAACTATAATTCATTGTAAATAAATTATAAAATGTATAAAAAACAGAGAATATAAGGATGTATCTACAAAATCACATATTGGAATTCACATTAGAATAGAACTAGTATTTCTATTAATGTAATATGATATTATTTCTGGGATGATACTACCCTATATCATCAAAGGTGGATGTATTACTTTATATATTTATGGTTGTCTAGGTTTTCTCTCCCATTACTCAATTTTTTCATCTCATCCAAGGTCAAATCTTACTAAAACCATTGAAAATCAACTCATATATATATATTGAAGTTTTATGAAATTTTTCCAAGGAACCTATCATCAATTAAGTGAAATGAGAAGAAAATGAGAATATCCTATAGTACTCGGAAGATTTTACACCTTTTTTATATACCCCCCACAAAAATATATTGGTACATAGAGCATTATGTTTTGATAGAGTAGGAACATGAAAGGTGGGGAGATAACCTTTAATACCCTATGTGGGAATAATTATTTTTTTATTCAGATGTGTTTACCTCATTCCCTAGACCCATAACATAACTTTTCATATATTTTCTCACTAATTATGTTTCCATTGGGTTTTGGAAATGTGAATAATCCTTCCAACTTATTATTTTTATCTTATAGTTTAATGTATAAACCCCAAAACGATTATCATTTATATGTATCCCATTATTTTCTATATCTAAAACTGGACCATTTCCCTATTAAGTCTCTTATTTTTTTTCTAAGCCCACAATTTTTCCATCCCTTATGTGATTATATAGAAAAAACTTGTAAAAGGCCTATCAGTGATGGTTTTTGTGTGTGGAGTAAGTGGACAATCCAGAGGTATATAACCATCCCTACCAGCTCTAATATCCTCCCAAGTGATATTTTCAACCCACATATAAAATGTCACAAAATTTAGAGAGTAAACACTCTTTATTATATTGGTCTTTATAGTATATACAGTTTAATCTGAACTTCTCTAGCCCTTAATCGTTCAAGGATGGAGATTTTACATTAAATTAAATTGTCTTTGAGATGTAATATAATATTTGGACTTTTGTTAGTAAATATATGACTCATCCTACTATAACAACAAACCCATATAAATTCCCCTATCAAATATTATGATCATAAATATCATATTTTTCCATCATAAATATCAAATGACAATAAACATCTAAATGAAATAAAACATTTTATCCTAACTCAACAAGAATATTATACTTCCTCCTTTGGAATGAAATAATATTATGAAAGTGGTATTAGGAAATCCAAAAGTGATATAACCAATATTCAATTAAAAAATACCTAAATAAGTACTCACCCTCTCTTTCTAGCCAAAAAATAAAGGAATGGGATACTTAGGTCCACTTACACACAATGATTGGGATAAATCAAGTTCGATATAGTTTTATTATTCTTATCCAATAAAATATATTGTCAAAAAGAACTCCCAAATATGTTAATAATAGAATGGTTTTGAAACATAAAAAAGAGTTAGGAATAATTCAATTGTATAACCGCAGTGGATAAGTGTTTATTCAATTGGAAATCAAAAATCCATTAAAAAAAGAAAAAATAATACTATAAGAAAAATATTTAGGGGTTACTCAAATATTTAATAAAACCGACTTCATTGTGAAATCAATGTATATTGGGTTTAGTATATGAGATGATAATAATCATGGGTGATTAAAAATACCTCCCTTCTTCTATTGTTTAAAAATACCTCTTAAGTTTAAATAGATAATAATAATTTATAAAAGTAATATTAATGAACATTATGTTTATACATTAGATGATTAAGGGTCTACAGTACTGCCTATATTGCTTCATAATGGAATATTCTGTCACATTATTTGTTGATTAATTTAGTTTATATTTTTATAAAATTATAAAAAGTCATACATATTTTTCTCTTAATTCAAAAAAATACTATTTTTTATTTATAATTCATTTCTTAAGTCATTTAATTTACTAGACAACATTCTATGAAATGTTTAAAAGTCATGAATAAAATATTTTGAAGTATTATTATTTGTTTTTGAGAGTCTTACAATTAATTTTTTAATGTGTTATAGTATTTTTCAATAACTTATAATTTTTTTGTTATGTTATTTTTTTTAAATTAACACTTTCAATTTTATAATTATATAATAATGAAAAGTCATATTATTCAAAAAATTACTATTATAGTCACCAAAAAATTATATAAGTGAGAATTTATTATAGATAATTTCTACATATTTTTAAAATAACTCATTATCACTATTGGAAAATCATCATAACTTATTCTATTTTCAGTTTTATCATTTTAAAACTCTGTGTCGTAACTGGTGTCCTATACCATTTAATTTACATTATGCCTCTAAATCAGTAACTTCTTACTCTACTTATAGATGGAATCTACACCACAACTCTATGTGAGGAAATTTATAATTCCTTTTGGGATGGAATCGGTGTATAAAATATACATAGGTTCTCTACATCATTGAAATCAAAAAAATACCAATCTAATTCACCACATCTTGGTATAGGCTATTTAAAACACCCAAAAATTATCTTTTAAAAAGAATAATTATTTTTTATATAAAAGAATTGGATTTTCTTATAAGAACCACCCATGTTCTCGAAAATACTTGGCGTTAATAACTACAGAATTGGTAATTGAAATTTGATCCTGATAATATGATAAAATAGCTCATCATAACTTATTTTGAATTGTAAAAAAACTAATAACACATGATATAACTAGAGTTATTTAATAGATGGATCTTGATAGTAAATAAATATTGTTAAAGCTTTAATTGTATGACTACTATTTAATTTTTTTACTTTGATAATGAATGAACATGAGTGTTCATTTTTTATTAAAGAAGAAAATTGATTCATCAATATTTTGGTTTTTCCCTTTTTATCGTCATATTTTTTAAATTATATTCATGATTATATCATTTCATTAATTTATATTATTAGTTAATAGTTAGGTTAATTTTTCCATTTAAAAATAATTTCTATTGGTTATACCTCATAAAAATGTTAATATTTCTAGTTTGTGAATTATTTTAAAAAGTTAAGAGATTCAATTGTTTTTTTCCTTATGTAGGTAAGTGGAAGAGTTAATAAATGGTTATAACACCTTTAAAAAATGATGTTTTATGTTTTAACCATTATTTTCACCTTGTAAATACGAGTTAATAGTATATGTAGAATCTTAGTGACCCATAATACTATAAAAATACTCAAGTAATATATTTAGTATTTCAGTGGAAATTTCATTTTTGGAATCAATAGTATTTCATTACTACTATATCACATTATACTAAAATATTATTATAATTTATTTTAAACATTATTTTGAAAGTTATAATACATTATAATTTTTTTATTCACCCCCACTCAAGATCATACATTCTATCCAAACTGGTCCAATAATTGGTATCGTATCCATTTCCATCTAGAGATTTATGTTCTCAAAATTTTTCCATATCCAAAAATTGATACGGGAGATAATTCATTCAGGTAAATGAGTTGTAAATAATATTTTTTTATCAATGTCTATATCATAGTGTTATACACTATTAATGAAATATTTTTTAATATAGTAAGACTGAGCATTATTGATGGTTATACACCATAAAATACATCATTATTTTATTTAAATGACTATGGTTAGTAGATATCTACAATATAATAATTCATAGAGGATTTAAGTATTTTTAATTAGCTTATTATTATGAATCCCTACAATATAAAAGATGCCATTATGAACTTATCTATTGTTAATGATGTTAAAAAATATGTTTTCAAATATAATTATATGAATATATTTTACTTATCTATAAGTAAAAGTGTTTCTATCCATGTTTCGTCATATTATAAATATCATTATATATAAAAAAAATATCAAGTCATGAATTCCAGAACTAAATATAATAAATGAAAAAAATATGTAATGTTACTTACAGATTACCTATATATAAAGAATGTAGAGGATGAATCTGTATACTTGATGTTCCCAAAAATCATATTTGTTATCAATGTGATGAATAAAATCTAATAATATTTTTATAAAATCATTTTTATTAAATTTTTGTTGAGATCACTACCTAATAAGATACATACATATAAATTTGAAATCTATGATTTAATGGGTTTTATATTACATAATATAGAGGAACTAATCATTTAATTTTAGTAGAAATTTGATGAGTAAAAGAATATCATGGAAAAATGAGTTATAAATAAGAAACATATTTTGGTAAAATATAATATAAATGATACTTATAACACATATAAATATGAGTTTGGGAAATTTTATATGGTATTAGTTCAATGCAGCAGTTTTTTTATAATTTAAAGAAAAATAAAGGATTTGAGACACAAATAGAATGATTAAATGAATGGAAGGTCCGAAAGGTATTTCATCTAAATAATAAAATTACAGAAAAAACTTATTATAATTTTAGAATTAAAGGAAACATTAGGTTTAAGTGTCCAAAAATAATTCATCCAAAGAAATACTGGAACAAAAGGAAAAAATGTGAACCCATCGTTGTATAAAGTGTGGAAATATAAGAATAATTCTTATTCACATAGTGAATCAGAAAGTATTGTGGAATCTAGAAACCCTTCTTAAATGTATATGAGTTATACTTTACATAAAAAACCATCAAATTTATTATTATAACCTCTTAATTCTTATTAGAATGTTACTACTAGGGATGAATAAAACTGATTCATATTTATGATATAGTTTTAATAAGATAATGATAATTCTAATGTTAAATTACATATAAGGAAAATATGAAATTACAAAAAGATGGTTTGGAAATTGTTGTGTTTTGTAATAAAAAAAATTAAATACTAAAAAACAAGATAAAGAAATGAATGTTAATGAATAAATTTAAAAATACATGAATGAATCTATTTCTAAAAATGTTGAAGCCAAAAATATTTGGGATTAAAAAATGTTGAAACTAAAATTTATAATGATAGAATTACATATTTGTAATTTAAAAATATATATGATAATTGAAAAAATATTTAACATTGTTTTATTTTTTTCTTATTGTTGAAAAATAATTTATTAATATAAGTAATAAAAAAATTATATGAAACAAATCAAAGAATTCATATTATAAAGTTTTGGATGATTAAGAGGTTATGAAAAAGGCAATAAATAAATTAAAAGAAGAAGTTGTAAGTTTGAAAATTTATTGACAAAATAATTTTCAAGTTAAATAAAATCACGACAACAAGATGCCTATATTTATAGGAAACAAAAAATAATTGTTTTTTGTTAAAATTTGTAATTATTAAGAGTGAATATTACATTTTTTACAAAGTTCAATTGGGAAATTTTTTTGTTTACTATTTTTTAAATTTATGATAGATTTTATTGATGCCAATAAATTTTCCATAATATTTATTCAATAATTTGGTCATAGTAACGAAATTATCCTGGAGAGTTTTTTAACCTAAAAACGAAAAAATATATAGTCAAAATATATTTTGTGATATAAATGTTATTGTATAAATCTTGTTAGACAGAATATGGATTGGGAACCAATATAAAATTTTACTTGATTTTTTATAATAAATCATTCTTTGAAGTCTGAAATATTCACGGTATATATATATTATGTGTTCTTGCAAAATGATCAATAATATTTATAATTTTTTATATTCTTATTCATATAATGGAGATCATATAACTTGTGGATAAAATTTTAATGGTCATATTAAAGGTTTTGTTAATGATGGACATTAAAATAATACTATGTTTCCAAATTTCATTAATTATTAGGGTCTAAAAAAATTTAATAAATATAGAAAATATGTGTGGTGAGGAATGGTATATTAATTTCTAAAATTATAAATGTATAGTATTAATGAAAAAAATACAGAATTTAATTATAATGTTGATAATTTGGATGGTAAAAGTGATAATGCCTCGTTTGAGGGGTAAAATTGATATTCTCAATCCTATCCTAAAAACAGGTATATTGTTAAAAATCAACCACTCGAAGAAGTTATAGGAAGGGTTGAATCATGAGATATAATAAGAAAATTTGTTTTAATTTTTTTTGAAAATTATTATTATTAAAATGTTTTTGTGTGTACTAATGTAGATGGATAATTAAATGATTCTAATTGTCAAATTTTTATGTATGGTGATCTTATTTAATTTGATAGAAATAATATTCTGAATTTTGTTAAACATCATAAAGATATATATTCTCTATGAAGAAAGTGTGTTTTTCATGAAAATGGTTGAATATAGTAATATATTTAAAAATATAAAAATACTTCCCAAGGAAACAAACAATAATAGAGTATTGAAATTGAAGATTCGGAGGCCCCCATTTCATGGATATATTCCTTTTTATATTATATTATCTTTTAACAATTTTTAAATTTTTAATTTGCATCAAATGGATGTGAGTAGTTCATTTTTAAATGTTATATGTTTTTGAGATATTTATTTTAATCAACCACCAATATTATGAATTTATAAATTTTTAAAAATCATTTTTAGTTAATCAAAATGCTAAAATAGTTCAAAGAAAGCTCATAGATCATGGTATGATAGAATAAATTTTTATTGAAAAATGATATTAAAAAGTAAATTTTTATAAAACATTATTTTCTAAGATGTTTTTTATAATATTTAAATAGTATAAATATAGTTTAATGAGATTATATTTGGTTCAATGACAAATATTCGTAATAATGAATTTTAAATTGTTGACAAATGAATTTGAAATGGTTTTAGTGGGAGAACTAATTTTTTTTATTTATTCAATTTATTCATAGATGAGATAGTTTTTTAAATAAAAGTTAAAATTATAAATATCTAGTTAAATTTTTGAATTATAATTAATGTAAATGTTTTAAAAAACCATGATTACTTATTTAAAATTGGTTATAGATGAATTTGTAATTTTTTTCATGTTAAAATATATATAAGCGTGATATGTTAACTTTTTTATTTTAAAGCATCTTAGAATAATTTTATGTTTTCATTTTTCATGTGTTCTATATTTAAATATACTCATAAAGAAATTAATTTCAATTCTATAAAATGATTAATTAGATATATCAATAGAAGTGTAACTTCTTATTAATTTTAACGAAATGAGTAATGTTTTATTTTCTGATTCTAATGTTGATTTAAGAGGTTACATGATTGATTGAAAAAGAACATATGTTATGTTTCACATACATGGTTAAAACATTATTTAATGGAGTTCAAAAATATTTTACTGGTTTCATTATAAAAGGATGAGGTTAAGTGTATTACTACACATAGTTTATATCCTTAATGAAGTTTTTACAAAAAAAATAAAATTGATTATAATGTTAATTTAAATAAACAATCATGTTATTATGACAATATATCTACATTTTCAAAATAAGAAATTACATTATATCATTTTGGGATAAAACACATTGATCATAGATTTCACTTTATAAGATATCATGTAACCAATGGACAAATTTTTTATAATTTTCTTAATATAAAATCAACATTATAATGTTTTCACTAAAACACGAGATTTTTCACATTTTGGGAAAATAAATTTCCAACATGGAATATTGGATATTTAACTTGAAATATTATATTTTTTAAAAACATATTACAATTTAAATTGTGTTAACACTTTTATTGTACATATATATGTAAATATATTTTAAATTCATTCTTCATTAGTGATTCGACAAGGTAAATTAGTTTTCATTATGATAGTAAAGTGTTTTTAAATAAAATAGTGTGACTTTGTTTTCAATTTTTAAAAACATTTAAAATGGGGGAGTGTTTTTGAAAATTATATAGTATTTATTTTTGATATTTTATTTTTCTTAACATAATTTTTTTAGTTATTTTACTGTTAGGTTTGATTAATACAATGTTTATTATTTTTTAGAAATATGTATTCATTGTATGTTTTTAACAAAAAATATAGATCACATACCATATTCATTATAAATAATTAACATGACTAAATATATTATTATAATTTCATAAAACACTATAAAATCCGATAGTTATTATTACTTACGAGTTTATAATATTTAGTAAAGTATTTTATATTAATTCTCTTTTCAGTTTTTTGTTTGTACTTTTTTTTCTAAAAACATACTAATTCATATGAAACAATATTTTTTCAAATCTAAAAAATATTAAAGTAACATTATTTTATTTGAAATATATTACTAAACTTTCCAATATCATAATAAACATTATTTTAAATATTATGTTTATTTACATGTTTTTTGAAATGTTTTGAACTCTTATCAATTCTTTCGAAGTCATGCAAAATGTTTTTATGTAATAAATTTTATTTTAATAATAATGAAATGATTATAAATTAATATGTATCGGTGATATGAATATTAAAAATTGGGGCTGAATTTCCATTTAAAAAATTTAAAACAAAATAAAACTAAAAAAAGAGATAAAATCATAAATTAAGTGATTAATAAAAAGTAATCTCAATACATTTAAATTGATAAAGTAAAAGAAATTGAAATTAAAATTAAAGGAAACATAAATTTTTAGTAGATTTTGGATAAAAATAAATATGAGTCTTGGTGTCTCCTCCATTAAATATATTTAGTAGTTTTTATGAATTTATTGACTTTAGTGACAGTTATGAAACATGAGAGGAAATTTTATGGTTATTATTAGTAACCATGATGACAAAGAAGTAATACCCATTATATTTCATTTTTTTATCAAGAAACACAATACAAAGATGATCCACATTTATTCAAATTCATTTTAGAATAAAAATAAAATCCATCTCTTTAATAGTAGTGATAACTCAAAAGAAGAATTACAAGTGGTGGATGTAATCTTAGTGGAAAACCATTTACAGATTAATCTCAAATATCTTAAAACAATATAGATGAAAAAGAATATATTATTAAGAAAATAACATATAATGGATAATTTTGAATAAAAACCAAGAAAAATATAGTTCACAATAAAAGTAAAAATCCTTTATTCACACTATATTAATGATTCAGATCAAATCTATTAATGTTTAATCCACCGTGAGGTTATATTTATAACATAAAAAAATTACTTGGTCATTTTATGGATTTACAAGGTATATTAGTGATTTAAAAGATTTGTAACATCATGTTACCTTCTTTTAAATATTCCTACTCTCTTTCCATTTATCTCTTCTTTTTGCAGTGTTTTATAGAATATGTGGGAAGATATTGTTTTCTACGGAATATGAACTAATTTGTTGAGAAATATGTTTATTTTAATTAATGTGGTATGAGAATAAATATGTTAGAGAAATTTTAGGGCTCTTCCCAAGTTTAGAGAACACCAGAGATCATTTGTGATCTTTCATCAGAATCTATACCCTTTACTACATTTTTTGAATTTTTTTATCATCAATAGCTACATGTTGTTTATTGGTATATAAGAATATGTTATGAATTAATTCAAGGCCTGAAAAATTTACACCCCAGGAATTATGTTCACATCATTAAATGGTAAATTGATGTATTTTTATTCTGAGGAGATGCATTTTTTGGAGTCTTTTTATTAATTAATAAATTAATGTCATAAATAATTGATGATTTTTATTTTTAAACACAGTTATCTTATGATTTTTTTTCATTCAGCAATAGCCTTCCCTCTGAAGACCTAGGATCTCTCCCAAGTTATGTTTGGTGTCTCTTCTCCTTTTGAATCATTTAATTAGTGACTGATCATCATGGTTGTTCTGGTGTACCTCCATGGTCAATAGATCATTACACTTATTTTTTCATTGGTCATGGTATCACCAAATTACTATATTTATGGATCTGATTATTTTTTATTATTATCTTATTGATCTTTTATAGAACCATTTTGTGATATTCCTCTAGATTATAACCTCAATTTTGGTTTATGTGCACCTATGTGTTCTTTGAAGTATTATTTGAACAATTTTATCTACCAACCATTTTTCATGTTGAATTGATTATGAGAAATAATTATTGATTCTTGGTCATTTATTGTTATCCTTTGTTTTTTTGTTGTTAGATCGTATTACTCGGATTTTTTACCCAAGGTTGACGTATGGGGTTCTATATCTAGGATATGTGGGATGAACTATATTTGTCTCTTTTCATATAGTATTTTATAAATTATTTTGTGTTATTGATTGATAAATGTTTGTGTGAAAAATTCGGATTTTGAGAAAATATCATATTCCCCCTTTGTTGGTTAATGAAAATAAATTTTCAATGAATTGTTAAAAATATTTGTAGAAATATTTTAAAAATATTATTGTAATGTAATGTTTTGAAAAATATAGCACATGGGAGACCTTGGGTACTTAGGTGGAAGGTTTAGTAATATGCCTCATCTGTTGATACTTTCAGTGGGTTCACTCATCAGTTGTCCCTCTAATCTCTAGTATAGTTGTCATATGGACATGTTAGACCTATCAAGATGTTCAATTATTTTGATGGTACTTATGCATTATAGATTCAAAGAATACATAGAGATACTTTATTCATATGATTATAAATGATTTTTATGAGTATAGAAGCTACGATGACCTTTTCTAATCCTTGGAGTGATGTTACTTATTCTTTTGATTTGGTTTATATTGTATTTTATATGGTATAAGATACCTAATGTTTTTGACTTTTTTTAAGAATATAAAAGGATTTGAACCTATTTTACCTATTTTATTTGGAAATTTTGAAAGGTGGAAATTTTTTACCTTGATTTTGAAATAAAAATATTATACTATTTATCATGCTTGTTTTCTTAAAATTTTAGTTTGTTTAAATTTATTAGATAGAATTTATATGGAACAGTAGAGTGGGATACTACTAAGCCTATTTAGAAGAATCCTTAAAAACCCTTTTAGTAATGTGTATTTATTTATATGTCTATCTATTCATAGTAATGAATGGAGCCATAGTGATGATTCAAGGATTCTTCCAGTTTTGTTTTGGTATCTAGTGGTGAGATTATGATATTTTTCCATGCAATCACATGGAGAATTTTTTGTGTGTTAATTTTCCCTATAATGTTGAAAATTTTATTTGGATATTTTTAGTAACTTTCATGTTGTATATCTTATGATGTTTATTTTTTGTTATGGAATATTTTTTCTCTTAAGTTTTTCATTGTTTTCCTCTACATCAGGTATGTATTCCATGTTGTTTACATTATGTTGTGTGAAAATTTTCCCTCTAGTTTTTTTAATTCATGGGTGCTAGTCACCACTTGTGGCGATCAGGAATACTAATTAGGTATGTAAAAATTAGGGTTAGGTATGGACTTCAGTGGCTATATGTGTGATTTTTACCAAAAAATTGGTCAACCAAGAAAGTTCCACTAAAAATGATTAGTTTGAATGGGAATACCTATCATAAATCTACAAAGGTAAACCCAAAACTAGTCACCCATTTCAATACACAACATGGCATGAGCTGAATTCCTAGCTGTCACAGGCTGATAACTACTTTCGAGGAATCAGTAGGTATATAAGGGAATAATTATCCCAATATAAAAAAATATGAATAACAAAATAGATTAGACCAATAAAAAATAAATATCCAAACTGAAAGTTGTTTTACATAAGCTAAAAATATTGAAAATTAAAAAAAATGAAACTAGACCTAATGATCACAACATCTCCATGTCACCCTGATGGTCATACCATGATAGTTAAACCAACCATTACCCATAATGATCAAGACCAATATGAAAACATACACCCTAAGATAAAAACAAGAAAAAAAATAGGGATGAGTATTAAAACATAATAGGAATGCCCAAAAAAGTGATTCAAAATGAACTTAAATTAAATAATTACACATTAAATTCATATTTGAAAAAAAATAAAAAATTGTGATTTTTCACACAACTTCCACATTAAAGAAAAACCATGTTCCATTTCCCATATTCCATTTAAAATCACACTTTTTTTAAAGTAAGAAAAATTTTCATTTCAAAGATAATAGATGTCGCTTTCAATTTAAAAAGGAATATAATGTTTGAAATTTGTTTTCCCCAACACATCATATCAACCTTTTAAATCCAACACACATACATATTCCCAAGAGTTACCCCACACATGTAAGATACGAAAGCAATCACATAATAAGTAAAATGGGAATAAGTACACAAGGATAACTAAATAAATATATAACAAAAATCCTCTTGAGATAACTATGTGCTAATAGACATGGGAGAACCTAGGATCTTGAGAAATAATCCATAAAAAAAGATACATATTGACTCATCCGGAAAAGAATGCCTCACTTGATGACATCAATAATTACCACATGATCGATCACACCGTACCTGGTATATATCACGGGGAATTATTCCATATCTATAAAAAACCAAATCCTCTCATAAAACATCCCTTCTATGGGAAAGAATCCATAGTGAAATCATTATCTATTGCAAGAATCGTTCTCATAAAATCCACTGACTATGCAAGGTTCCCATGTCAAGAGTATAAAGGGGTGATCCAGCTGAATCCATCTAAACATAAAATCACCCTAAAAATAACATTAAAACATAACATATATAAATAATTCACCCAAAAATCATCACCTAAGTCAACCTAATGATTAATTTATTTTGATAAAAAAATAGATCTCAAAGGAGTCCAATATAAGGATCTCCAAATCTTCTCAATGTAAATGGGTCATGAGGATTCCAATGTGGGTATGTCCCACCCATTCAAAAAATAGGTCAAAATTATTCGACAGTTAGGAAATACCATAAATTAAATATAAATATGTTAAAAAGATTATCCAAGGAGGGTTTTCATGATAATCATTTTCACCACATTATCAACAGTGCCAATCGGGCCTCTTGCATCCTTTCTCAAAGATTCAAATCCATCTTTCCAAAGAGTGTAAAGATACCATTTTAAATTTTACAATAATTTGAAGAAATAAAATTTAAGTACTTTCACAACATGTTAAAGCCAAACCACTTTCATCAAAATGCCAAATGGGCTAAAAATATTCATCACATGCCACTCCGTTTTCTATAACCAATTCACACCACTTTCAACTTCAAAACCATTTATATATACATTTGAGAAACCTAAAACCAATATTATGATCTCATAACAATATTTACAAGAAAATATATTCTTTAAAATCCACAAATCATATCCCAATGCCATCCGAGCATTTTATCAAACACTAGGTGTGAAAAAATTAATAAAAAATTTCTATTTAATTGATAACAAGGAATAAGTCACCAATTTTCACACTAAACAAATATTACAAGGATAAAAAATAAATATTTAAAAAATAATGAACATGAAAACCTCATGAAACTAATAATTATTAAATTTAAAGGATGGGTGAAAAGGGAAACATACCTCAATCCTATAGTGCTTCAACCAAGCACAACCAAAATAACCTCACGAAGGATCCAAGATCCCCGAACAACCATGAAAAACTCAAAAATAAAACAAAAAAACCACATAAAAAAGGGAAACATAAACCCTAGAACCTCAAGACCAAGGGAAAAGAATATATCAAGAGAAAATAGAAGAAATAGGAAGTGGTATAAGAGAAGAGAGGATTACGTTCAAATCTTAGCCCAAAACCATAAGGAAACCCTATATCCACACCCAAGGAGGGAGGAAAAATCATAAAGATATAGGGAGAATCCACTTTTGGGTCTCACGAACTACAGGAGTATGAAAATGAGAATTTTGGGGAAAAATATTAAGAGGTAAAAATACACATTCCACACTTTTTTCTAAATGGGAAACCCTGTACGGTTTGGCTTCATAGATTGATAAACATTGTTTTAACCATGAGAATTGGTTTTCCTCAATACAAACCCACTTTACAAGATTATAAACCAATTTTACTAACCATTTTTGAGTTGTGTAACCTCAACCAGAAGCATCCCAAGGCCTGCACGATTTCCTAGAGAATGATGCATGGTTTCCTCTAACCATGTGAAAACTGTGCACTACGTATTTTCCAGCACAAAAAAATCAATTTTAATAAAAGAATTACTAGGAGGAACTGACAAATAACCACATGACCAGTGATAAATAAATATTCACATCAAAATTAATGAACATAACATCTATAATTTGGGAGAAATATCATGATCCAAAAATGATCTAGAATAAAGGGTTGAATATAAATACCCACGTTTGACAATTATCCACTCCAAAAAAATTTCGACACTAGGAAAGCCACAATATGTCTCAGTTAATCGATAAAAATAAAAATTATTTCTATAACGACATAATCTATCCTCAAAAATCAAGAACACATTAAAACCCATCAAACGATGATTAAACTCTTACATGAAACAAACCGAGGAACCAAAAACACATGTTAAAATGTGATGGAAGATCAATACACTTTTCTAATAAAGGTAAATGTTTCCCCGAATATTGAATAACTTAAAATCTAACAAATTTATTAAGTAACCACTTCCTACCAGATCAAAACTAGAAACCAACCCAAATTACCAACACAGATGTCTAGAATAGGATCCCCACTATATGAATCCAACTAACACTAATAGACTTCAAAATAAATGTCAATGAGAATGTGTTACGTCTCCCAACCATTAACAAATCGAACAACACTAAAGAACATAAAAAACCCATCACGAATCATCTCGAGTACTTTACCCACATTCCAAAAAACCCCACCACATGGGGAGAAAAATAATTGGATAAAATCCAACCCATTCAAATACTAAAAAACCCACCTCATGAAGAATAACCACACAAGGAAAACCAGAAAAAGAATCATAAACTATCTCCATTTCCCATAATAAAGACAAAATATAGACTAAGGTCCCTCACACCCCTTATTCATAATTACACGTTTGCTTCACTCTTGGGCCTATAGATGGAGCCCAGATTCTCGAAGCATTCCATTCCTTACTATCAAAAGATTATGATCCCCATTTGTAACTCCATATTCGAACTGAAACAAGGATCTAGGAAATAGACACTTGACATCTTCAATCATTTGAGACGAGAAACAATAGACACATGATTCACAACAAAACATGCCTCCACTCAAGATGGTATGAATTTAGAACATCCCAATGACCATAATTATTCAATTGAAATATAAGTCCTCAAGAGATTCAAAACATATACTATTAAAATTAAAAATATAAAAAAATCTCAAAACACCATTGTTCATAACCATTACAACCAAATATGATTATATATAAAGGGACATTGAACTAACCATAAATCGTTCACTACTCATGTAACTGGGCTAGGGTGTTTTTTTTGAATGGGTGGGTCAATCTCTACGATGCTTCTTGGAAACATTCAAATATAACCTTTTCAAGTGACCAAGTCTTCCACATGCATGATAGGTCTTTATAGAATTCAAACATTATAGATTCTTATGATTTGTCTTGCTGCACTGATCAGACACTATGATCATGTGATTCAAAGAAGATGACAGAAGATCTAGAGGCATGTTTTTCTATTACTAACACCAAAAATATTGGAATCATTTTTAATCTCCTTAACTTAATTCCCATAAATGATTCTAGAGACTAGAGGAAGGTCAGTTATATCAAGTACCCATAGTATCACAACATCAATAACAATAGCTTTCATCCCCACAACAACAACAAAAGATGTTAGATTGAACTTCGACATCATCAACTGCAAATCCAGAAGAAGTTGATAATCAAAATGTTGTTCTTATAAGTAATAATCTACATCCAAAATCAAAATATATTGAACTAGGTAGATGAAATGACCACAAAACTCCAATAATGTTCCAACTCCTTGCTTCAAACAACACATCTCTATTCCCTTTCCACCTTCACTTCCATAGAGAAATACCACTAGATGAACGAAGCCTTGACTAAATCCAATGTATAATATTCCTGAGGATTTATTCTAGATTCTTACTTCCACCACATCCACGGAGGTCGTTAAATAATAAAGGTAGAAAACATGACCATCAAAGTCTCAAGAAACTCAAGGAGAATGAATATCATTTCTATTTTCCACATACTCCCTTCCACATTCAAATGATCCATTTGATGATAAAAGAGAGGTGGTTTTCTCATTCAATACTCAAGGAGGAAGTACTTAGGTTGATGAGATTGGAATCCTAATAATTCATAATAACCCTTAAATACACAAAAAACATCCATAAAATCATTTTAGGGGAAAAACTAACCGAAAGTAAATCCAATAGATTAATCAAATCCAACACAACAATAAGTGTTCTAAGACACAAAACACCACACAAGAAACACTCACAAAAAATAAAATAAAAATCAATGATTAACTGGCTATCAAAACATAAAAATATTCTTCATTATAATAATTTTTAAAGAAAACAAACTTGGTGGGTTTCAAACTCACCAATGGTATTCCATGGGGACTCACACATGAAAATTCTCTTACCACCCTAAGAAGGCATCGACTCATTCCAATATGGGAACTCATCCAATAAAATAAATATCTATTAACTTTACACACATATCCTTACATGTGATCATCAATGGAGATAATAATTCTAAAAAAAGACTTCCATTTTCCAAAACAAAAACATCCACCCATCTTTTCCTACAATCAACCCACTTACCCTTAAAAAATTTCAAAAAACCATAAAACCCACTAACCATTAAATTAAAAATCCATTTTCAAACTCTTCACTTCACTTAATTTTGTTTCATTCAAAAATAAATATCTCATGAATTATCTTAGAAACTCAATTCATCCCTTTTCGAAACATTTTTATAGTCTCCCGGCCATCCCTTTTCGTCAAAATCATTTGATTAAAACACTATTATTATCATTTAGAACACGTTTTAAATTCATTTTTCAAAATAAATTCCTCATTTATCATGAAATAAATTTCATTAACACCATATTTTGATTATAAAAATAAAATCTTAATTAATCAATAACATTTACCCAAAATTCATTTCCTAAAAATCCATTTTCTATTGGTTGCTTCAAATACGATTCTGAAAACTCATATTCAATCTTCTCAAAACCAATCCATAACCACTTTAAATATAGTTTTTCATAATTAGAAAAAATATTTTTAAACAATTTTTACAATAAATGAAGACCCAAAAAGACAAACAATAGGGAAAATAAGTTTTTATGGGTGACATGGCCATATGTTTGGTGGCCATATTCCAGTCACACCACCATCATATAGAGTCTTCTAGGACCATGTCCCCGGCTCCACATGGATGTCAAGTAACTATAATCTCCCTGAGAAAATTATCCTAACTCTCATTTCTTATCCTAAACACAAAACAAACACAACAACTAAAAGGAACCCAACGAAACCTGACTACCCATAGAAACTCAATGTTATATCCAAAAAGTGTTCGACATACACATCCCCAAACCTGTTCCCAATGATTTCTTAGTTATACTATATCGACCTTTCCTTTCAAAATAACATAGGGTGCTCTGAAATCATGGTACCCTAATGAACTATCCTACTTTCATACCATTTTTCCTTGATCAAACCCGTTTTGACCTCGTACCAGCACCCAAGAAAATCATTAATAGGACCTGATAGGTGTTATCAATCCTAAAGGGTTTAAAATTTTTCCAACTAATTATAAAATATAAAATAGAATGATTTAAAACAATATCAATTAAAATACCAGAAGAAAAAAAATGAAGAATCCCAATAAAATTTAAATATCCAATGTAAACATTCTTTTTCATAAGCTGTATATACAAAAACCAGAACAAAAAAAAGAACTGATGGACACAAAATATCCATATGTCTTTTAGTTTTACTCCCTAATACTAAAACCAATCATCACCCATGGCGATCAAGAAAAAGATGAAAACCTTCACCATAGGCTAAAAACAATAAAAATCTATATGTGTACGTATTAAAACATAGTAGGTGTGCCAGAATAAAATTATTTCCAATAAAAATCATATAAATAATTAAACAATGCCTTTATGTTTGAAAAAAATGTATAAAAATATGATTTTCACACACATTTCACTCTAATGAAAATAACATTTTTATTTCCCTTTTCCAATTTAAAATCGCACATTTCGATGTATGAACAATTGGTATTTCTAAAAGAAGAAAAGTTGTTTTCATTTTATAAAGGAATATAAAATATGGAAAACATTTTCAAAAACATTTCTCATAGGCCTTCGAAATCCAAAAAATAATCTATTTCTTTCGAGGTACACCATTCATGTAAGACATTGTAATAATCACAAAATATGTTTAATAAAAATAATTACATAAGGATAAACAAATAAAAATATACCCCAATCATCCTAAAAAACTATGTTCTAATGGACATTGGAGATCCTATAATCTCATGAAATAATCCAAAACATACCATACATCTTGAATTATCGTGAAAAACATTCATCACCCAATGAAATATTTAAATAACACAATATAGGTCACAACATACATGGTACAGAATAATGGGAACTATCCCAAAGTAATAAAAACCAAATCATCTCATATCACATCTTATACTATGGGCTAATATCCAGAGAATGATCACAAGTTAGTGTAGTTACCGTTCTCAGAAAATTCACTTACTATGCTAGGTTCCCATGACAAGAGTATAAAATGGGTGATCCAATTAATTCCAACCTATCATCCAATAATATGTAGACATATAATATATAAATAATTCACACAAAATTCATCATCATGAGTCACCCCAAAGATCAATCTACTTCTATAAAAACATGTTCTGAAGTGAGTACACACAGAGTATCTCCCATTATGCTAAAATTAAATGGCTCACGAGGAGTCCACAATGAGGATGTACCACACATTCACATAATTAATCACAATTATTCCACCATAAGGACATCCCATTCATTGTATATAAATAAGAAAAAAAGATTATCTAATGAGGGTTTTGAGGATAATCATTTTCACCACTGTCTCAAAAGTTCAAATATGGCCTCAAGCATCCTTTAACAAAGAATCAAATCCATTTAAAAAAAAGTTTGAAAAGATACCAGTTTCCATTTTTCAATAATTTTATAGAATCTCATTTAGGTAATTTCACCACATGCGTTTTCCAAAACCATTTTAATCCAAATTACAAATTGTCCACACATCCCCATCGCATGAAATTCCATTTTCAAGAACCAAATGCACACCGCTTCCATGTGAAACCCATTTATAAATCTATTTGATAAATTTATCACCTATAGATTTATTTCATAACAACTATCACAAGGAAAATCCATGATTAGAAATCTACAAGTCACATGAAAAATCAAACTGGGTATTTTATCAACCACTTGGTGTGCAACATTTAACAAAAAATACTATTTACATTATAATAGGGATTAAATCACCACTTTTCAAACCAAAAAAATATTCCAAGGATCACATTTAATTATTTAACATGTATATAAGGTTTGTAGAGAATTAAATAAATGATTTTAAAATTGAAGGACATGTTCAAAGGGAAATATACCTTAATCTTACGGTGGTACAAAAATGCACAACCGATAAATCCTCTTAAATAGTATAAGATACGAGAACATCCAATTGTAACCCTAAACAAGAAGAACCCCCAATCATAAACCAAGAAAAATATAAACCATTTATCCAAAATACCAAGGGAGAATAATATCTAATGAGATAATAAGATAAAGTGGAATAGTGAGAAGATAAGAGTGGATTTCCATGAAGATAAAAGCATCTCAAGGCCTATATTGTTTTTTAGAGCATTCCATAAGGTTTCCTATAATTTTGTCCCACCTATTGTCAACCTAAAATACCCAATTTTAAACAATAACTCTTATAGGAAATAAGTAATTACCACAAAACTGAAGATAAATACCGACTCACCCAAAAATTCATACCTATCAAACCTACATCTTGAGTGAAAATATGTGATCCAAAAATGAACTGTTATAAAGGTTCAAATATAAAATCATGTTTGTGAAAATTCTCTCCACAATAATTCTTTCCTCCCCCAAAAATCCAGATCATTTCCCAGTTGATCGATCTAAGACAATGGGTTTCCACAACTACATGATCTAACCTCTCAGGTTAATAACTCCTCAAAAAACACCTAATGAAGCTCAACCTCTTACCAGAAACAGACCAAAGAACCAATTCACTTCTTGAATGGTGATGGAAACTCAAAAAACACTTCAAAAAAATCCCAATGTTTCTCCAAATGGATAAGAACTCTATATTCAATAACTTCATAAAGGAATCCATTCACACAAGATCAACAACAAAAAACAAACTGAATTGCCAACACGGGAAACCTGAATAGGCTACCCACCATAAAGAACCTACTAACATTGATCGAAATTAAATGAAACCTTAATAATACCCTTGGTTTGTCTCCCCATAATTTATAAACTTGCCTGAAATGACTGATTTGGAAAACCAAACATGGATCTTCCCGTGAAATTTTCATATAGAACAACAAACCTCCAACACAAGGAAAAGAACTCAAAAATAGAAACTCCAAACCATGAAATGGATAAAACAAAAACTTACTAATAAAAACTACATACAAAATGAATACTAAAATATTAATCTTAAAATATCTAAATTTTCCAAATTGAAGATAATATTTAGACGGAGGTCCCACACACCCCTGATTGCTGACTACGTTCCTGCTTCATTCAAGGGTTTATAGCTGGAGACCAAATGTTTGAAGCATCACCTTTTTTGCAGTCCGAACTTATAATCCCAATTATAACTTGTAATTTTCTCCAAATAGGGAACCACAAAATGAACAATCAACATCGTATTTCATTTTAATTGATAAACAACAAAAAACATACTCATAAGTGAACACACCTCCACTCAAGACAGTAAGAATTTGGGACATCCAAAAGAAAAAAATTCTTCAATTGAAACAGAATTTCTCAAAGGATCCAAATAATCCTATTTCAAAATTTAAAAGAGGAACCAACATCGATAAATAGAAATGGGAACCACCATTACCAAAAATGAGGATCACACTCAATGGTACATTGAAATAATCCCAAAAAACTAACTACTCCTGTAGCTGTGATGTGTTGTTTTTCATAGGGGTGTATTTTTCTCCACAATTCTTCCTAGAAACACCATGATAGAATAATTTCATGTGAATTTGGAATCCATATTAATGGAAGGTCTTTGAAGCATTAAAAAAATGTATTATTATGATTTTCATTTCCTCACAGACTACAATCCATTATCTTGTGCTTATAAGATGTTGACAATAGATCTGGAGGACTTTTAATTCTATAACTATCAACAATAGCTTCTGACCAATTTCTAATCATTATACTAGAATTATTTTCACCTATTCTAGAGACATGAAGAAGGTTTACTATCTCAAGAACCCCCTGCTAGTGCAACTTCTCTATGAATATATTTCATCACCATGTCCAAAAAAGGAGTTAGATTGAACTCTGACACATTTGGATTAAATTAGGATGAATCCCAAACTCGAAATGTTGAGCCTTCGAGGAATCATCCAAAAATAACTATTGATGATATGAAACAAGGTGTATGAAATTTCAATATAACTCTAAAACTATTCAACCACCTTACAACAAAATGTACTTATCTATTTTCTTTCTCACCTTCACTACCCCATAGAAATACCACAGGATGAACCAAGATATGAAGAACACCCTTGTATTATCTTCCCAAGGTTTGGTTCACGATACTAATTTACACTAATTCAAGGTCAGCCCATCATTTATAATGTTAGATAACATGAACTTAGAGGCATGGGAAAATAAAGAGACTAAAAATACATTCTATTTCTCATATCCACCCTTATGCTTTGAGAGGATCTACTAGACCATAAAAGATGGTGGATTTTTCTTTTTAAACTCAAGGATGAAGTCCTCAGTAGATTAACAGGAAATTATTCTAATGAGAAAACACATTTTTCTACTCCACTAAAATATATTAAATCATTGTGGGGGGAAACACTAAACAATAAGAAATTCAATAGCACAATCAAAGTAAACTCATCAAAAGACGTTCTCAAAATAAAAACACCACATATGAAATATTTGAAAAATATTAAAAAACAATCCAGAAAACCACTGGTAATAAACCCATAAAAATTTTCCTCTTAAAAATACTTTTGAAATAATAAAAACTCAATGTGTTTTAATCTAAGAAATGGTATTCCATGGGGCCTCACAAAAAAAACTCCCATGCCACCTTGGGAACTCATGCCTCATTCCAAACATGGAACTCAATCTCCCATATCAATAACTATTCACATTCCACACATATCTGTACTTGTGAGTACCCTTGGAGATACTGAGGTTCAAAACAAAAAAATTATAATTTCTAAAACAAAACCATACACACATGTTTCTCACTCTATCAATACACATTCCCTTATGATGTTGTATAAAAACATTTAAAAAAACACAAACTGTTCAATTATAAATCCATGTTCAAACTCTACATATCATTTTATTTCATTTTTTCAAGAATTAAAATCTCAATAATTATCCTCAAAACTCAATTAATACTTATTCAAAAGATTTTTCAATCCACAAAACAATCCCATTACAAAAAAATAATTTTAATAAAACTATCTACTTCTCATTTAAAATATATTCTAAAAACCATCTTGAAAAAAAATTCTTATTTTAAATTCAATAAATATAAATTACTCCATATTTTTGTTAAAAAAAAATACAATCTGACGGTCGGCCCAGTTGGTTCTTGAAACTACTTGGTAGTTGGAAGATCCCACTAACAAGATTATCAGACAACTAGTTATCCATTAGATGGGCACCCAATGGTGGGGGCATCCTACAGTTCTACACCACATCAACTATAGCCAATATATTGTAAATTCTTCTCTACCATTTAGTCAGTGGGTTAGGTAGTTCCTAGGTTCCACTTAACAATCCATTAGTTGGATGGTGGATTTTCTATGGCTAGCTGATCCTACATACAAATAAGGGTTTTTAAGGGAGTAATTAAAACTACTTTTGATGCCATTACTCGATTCATCCAATCCCTAACATCAAATCCAAAAAATAAATAGAGAAATATATTAAATTCAAATAATTATAACAATATCTAGATTTTTTGATCTTTTAACATATCTTGATTTACAAAAATCTCCAACTTCATGATTATCACAAACACAATGTACAAAATTATAATTACATAACATATTGTCATTTGAATATTTTTAATAAAACATATTTCTAATTTCATTTAGAATCGAATATAAAAATTTATTAATGAACATAAATAATAGATTTTGAACTGGATTTCTACCATGAAAATGTAAATCATTTAATTTAATGGAAAATGAAATCATATATATTTTATAATAAACTAAAATATTTGTAAAATAAATGTTAATTATCCTTAGAATATCCCCTATGAATGTCAATACAAGTGTGCATTAAAGGCCCAATACTCATTCCATGGTTAAAGATTGGGTTAATACTTAACTAACCCCTTCCAATGATATTACCTCTACGTGATTCTACACCAAAACTATATTCATTGCTTTGTATTTAAATAGATATTACTTTTATGAAAAATTCAAACTCACATTACTTTAGAATTTTCACTATGATATTATGATAATTTTCTTTATTTGAAAGAATAATAATAATATAAAGAGACATTTCTCCCCTTAATTTTAAAATTTTTATAGTTTCTTATCCCCCCTTCATTGATAGGTAATATTTATCTTTTCTGTGATTTAAATAACTCATTAACATTAAATTCATTTTAAAAAATTTAAAATAACATCCATTAAAAATATAAAAGAAATAAAATATTGAAAACCTATTTAATGAACTATAATTGTTTATTCAATTTTAAAAAATATATTTTTAAATGAAATGAAAACCTCAACTTATGAATAATTTACATTTCTAAGAAAAACTATACCATTTTAAATATTAATATATTAAAAAAATTCAATACTAAGGGTTTTCATGGAAATATTATATAATTAAATATTAAAAAACGCTAATAATATATCAAATTTTTTACAGAAATCTCTCAAAAAGTGGTCACTATTGTACATGTTTATAGTGTATGAGTGTTGATTTTGATTTATAAGAAAACTAATAGAACTTGTATTATCACACTTATTAGGAACATGAATATATGGAATAACTTAATCTAAGAAAGTGTGTTTCATCTATATAATTTTGGTGAAAAACTATTTATGACTATATATTCCACATTGATTATAGAAAGAGAAATGGAGTTTGTATTATTTATATTCCAATGGAAAATAGATTTTTCATGTAGATTTAATTTCCAATATGTAATTTTCTAATCTAATTTGAATCCTCGGAAACTTGTATTAGAGAAATAAAAATGTTTAAAAAAGGTTTATTTGGATAAAATCAACTAATATTTGGAGAAACAATAATATATCATAAAAAATTTAAAATATTTTTAATGAGATTTTCCCCATTATTTTTTTAAAAAATAGTAAATATATTCACTACAATTTCTATTCAGCTAGATTGTGGTATGATACAGAAGGATCTCAATCATAACTCTATAAATATTTTTGTCAACTTGTATTCTAGATTCATCAAGCATTTTATTTTAAGATGTACTTATATGTGTACTTATTTCCATTACATGATCAATGATAATATTTGTTAAAACATAATTACTATATATGACCTTGATTATAAATATTCCATTCATATTTTTAGAATGTTTAATAAAAATAATAAACATTATTTTTAATGAATTTTTTTATAATTCCCTTGTCATTAAATAAAATAATTCAAAACTTATATATTTTTTTACTGAACCAAAAATAATATTATCAACATAATTTTGAAAATTTAATAAATCATCTATAAATTATTTAAATAAATTTGATTAATATTTTCCATTTATAAAATTATTTTGTAAAATAAATTTATTTATCATCTTATACCAAGCCAAACATGCTTATTTTAAACTAAAATGTTATTTTTTATCATTATAAAATGATTTTTAAATGTTTTATAGTAAAAAGGTGAATGTTTTTAAACAAAATCACTTTCAAAAAAAATTCAAAAAATTACATTGAAATACATTTGAAAAATCATCGAATTTAAATTAATGGAAAATTTGAATAAGATTCTCATATATTCAATCCTTGTAAGGGTGAAATTTTCATGCCAAACCAATTCCATATTTTGGATTATACCCTTTTAGTGTGAGTCTATTTATGTTATGGGTGATGTTTCGATGATAATATTACTTATTTCTAAGAACCAATTATAACCAATAATGGAATGATTAGTTTGTCTTTCTGAAGGATTCCAAAAATAATTCCATGTGAATGGGACAAATTATTATAGAATTTTAAGTACCCAATTTTCATTATCAATGGAAACATACATATATTCATATTCTAAGTGTGATATAAAAGAATGATGTATATTTTCATTTATAACCAAGATTCTAATATGAGTATCATTTTTTGAATCACACATAACATTTTCTATGGGTTGGTGCAGAGACCCGAAGCTTAACGTACATGGACATTACATTACTTTTGCGAAATACTTAGTACATAACAAAAACACACACACACAATGACCGTAATAGTTTAGTGTCTTTGGGAACTCGGAATATAATCTTCTAATCATGGTGAAAGATCTTCGACATCTCCCATAAATATCTTCCTTTTTTTATTCCTAAAACCTTGCTTTATATCCTGGGGAAAAGAAAACATAAAAGGGTGAGCTCAAATGCTCAGTAAGGGTAAACAACATAAATATCAATCACATCATATTCATAAGAACATAACATTTTGGAAGTCTTAACCTACAAAAGGGATCATAATATCATAACATGGGATAAATCATAGTAGTGTAATGTAATCCAATAATCATAACTTAAAACATGAAAATTTTTGGCATACACACATAATCATATAGAATCATGTCTTGTTAGTTAAGGCTCATTTCCAAGACTATCTTAGTGGACAAAGTCCATTTCTGAACCGAGTCCACTCCCCGTTTCAGTCCTGTTTCACTGAACCGGTATAACCTACCGTTCTAGCCATGCATATCTCATGAGATATAAAATCTTTACCCAATGAATTGGAGGGAGATATAGGTCCCACCCATCTTATAATGAAACCATTCTTATGTGTGCCACAAAAATAATAAATCATACATCATTGCATAACCCCTGTAATAAAAATGGGAATCTAAAACATCGTGACATCATAAAACAATTCATATAAGATAAAGTAATTAATAAATATAATTCCATCACAAAAAAATCAAATCAATGTAATAATAGGGATAGAAACAAAACCCTTTATTATTTTAGATAGAAAATAATTTTGATAAAACACTTGAACTCCATTCTTGAGAAAAATATCCTTTCTGCTTCAAAAACACTTTTCCTTTCTTAACATGTCGTACAATTCTAAAGTAAAAGAAGTTGATTAAAAATAAACTTGAAAACTTGTAAGGGAAGCTTCTTGGAAATAATGTTTTAAAAATCCATTCATTCCGTATAAGTTAAAAAACATTCTTCGTACTTTTGTCCGAAAAGTCAGAAAGTACCTCATACGAAAAACGACAAAAGATTCGTTTCATATCTTTTACTAAAAACTCACTGAAGGGTAAAATTGGATTTAAAAAATTGTAGGTGGATGGAAATAATATTAAATATTGAGGAAACATGGATGTGGATAATAAAATACACCCCAGTAAATTTCAAAGTATAAACAATCTCGGATAAAATGAGATTGTGATATTTCCCTTAGCTTAGGTCCGATTTGATTCATAAGTGTCCAAACCTCTGTATAATGATTTAAATAATGTCATTAAATTATTCCAGAATCATACTCATTGTTATTATATCATATATGGTTCACTTATGACTTTATATTACCCGTTCTTTTGTAAATTCCATGTTAAAGAGTGTTTTGGGTAAAATCGTTTCATTTTTCGTCCGTGTTTTGACTTGTAATTATTCATATGATTACTTAGATCATGATTACATGATTCCAGAATATAAAACATGATTTATATATAATATATATTCATAATATACATATATATATAATAGATTAGTAAATGGAAAGAAATACACCGTTCATGGAGACGGTAGGCCGTACGTACGCATGAACGCAGTTTTCGTTTCCTTATTGAGTTGAATGGAATTAAGTAGATGACATACATATATATATACACATAAATCCAGTATCATTATTATTTCATATATTTCATGATTACATATTATATATACTTTATAATCATTCATGAATGGTTAACGTGGGGAATGAATCTCATCGCGTCGTGGAGACGGTAGTCCGTACGTAGGCACGAGCGATGATATCATTCTCATGATCGTGGAATTGTATTGGAGTGTATGTATACTATTTCAGAATCAATATAACTTTACAATAATCATATATAGTTATTATTTACACCATTATACCCATCCATGTAAGGTGGTGGTGGAAAATAGATTACACCACGGCGTGGAGACGGTATTCCGTACGTACGCACGCGCGGTGAATTCGTTTTCCGTAGGATGGATAGATGGTGAAATAGGGTTGTTTCATACTTATAATAACATATAAGTATATGATTGATACTGATGTTATTACTTCATAATTAAACTATCTAATAAGAAGAAGTGGAAGAAGAAATAAAGTTGAAAGAATCGGTAACGAACATTACCTCTTCTTTGAAGCGCCTCTTTGAGATATCCTTTTAGAGAACTAAAATTGGTCTTTGAAGAAGACCTGAACCTCTAGGATGTTTCTAGGGAAGTGGAGAAGGGAATTTGGCAGGGTTTGGCCGAGCTTGAAGGATCAATGTGGTGTGAGGAAGAGAGGGAGGAGGTTCCCTTTTATAAGGGAGGAGATGGGTACCTTTGGAAAAACTAAAAATATTATTTTATTATAAAGTCAAGTTCTGTTTTAAAAATCTCAAAATTTATTTATTTAGAAGCTAAGGTAGGTATGGGTCGAAATCCTCTCATCCAATAGAATTTAGACAAGTTTTGGTTCCTATTTTAACCTTATCATTTAGATTTGATATTAAGTAAAATAATTTTACTTTTACCGTGTCTTTTTGTGTTCTTATACTATAAGGTTAATAAACTTACTATAACAAGTAAAACGAACCCCAAGTTGTATATTATTAATATATAAAATCTTATCTAAGTCATTTAACGGAACCTTAGATTTTTAGGAATAAAATAACAATTAATAATATAATATTTGTTTTAAAAACTATTTTATGTCAATTTTGACACTATTTAGTAATTGATTTTTGTGAAAATCATAACATAGTTATTAGTTCGAAAAAAGTTAACTAAATAAATACTAACATGTCATATTAACATATAAAATTAGTGTAATTCATAAAAAGTCTCAAATTATATTTATTAGGGTATTTATAATATCAATTATTCTAATATGTCACTATTATGATAATTACTGCATCATCATTGTGTCATAAATAAATTAAATTATTTAATGTCAAAAAATTATAAATAAAATATCATTATGTAGGAAATATTATTAGATTTCTAATTAATATTTAAAATCGAATTTATCTTATGTATAACCCTATATTAAAAATGTTTTAGTAAATAAACATATATTTTAACTCTTTTAACTCTTCTTTAAATTAAATAATAATAAATGTCCTAATCTAATCCAAGTGGTCCTAAACGGTCATATTTTATTCCTAAGGTTGTTTTTGGTCGAATTAAACTTATCCAATAGAATTAGGACATTTTTTATGGTAATAATAATATCATTCTTACCCTTAATTACCTTATTTACTTTTAACCATGGTAAAAAAAAGTAAAAAGTTACTATTCACCAAAAATTATTTTCATCTCATTGAACCACATTTTACTTACTGACATCAACCATGTCTCTCGGATTTTTGAAATTCCATTCACAGAAGCGGTAAAATTAAGTTTTATGAAAAATTCATTTTTCTTAACTACCACTTAGTGGTTTCACTATTTATCAAAAAATTAAAGTTTCCAGAAAAATACCAAAAATTAGGCCTAAGTTATATTTGATATTATGAACTAAAAAATGATGTCTATTTTACAAAATTCAAAACATATCAGTTGCATTAATTAATTTAAAAATTAATTCCCGTCGTCAAAACAAATAGCGTGTTTTTAAAAGATAATAACTATCAAAAGATTGACACTTGTTTATGTCTGGTTTAAATGTGAAATTACATCCAATGACCAAAATTGTATTAAATTATAAAAATATATTATAAATATACTTTAAAACCACTAAAATTAATAATTTATCACTATTAATTATATCGATTAAAAAAGTTGTTTTTAATTAAAATTTAGTAATTTTCACTATTCATCAGAATATGAAAGTTATCCGAAAAGGACCAAAATTTCACCCTAAGCTAATTTCGATATTTAGAATCCAAAAATGAAGTCCATTTTGGAAAAAACAAATTTACAAAATTTCAAAAAGTGGTTATTACTATTCATAACAGCTAGTTTTAATAATATTTTAATAGCATATCGTTGTTTAGCGAAGCTCGGTATTGCGTACAACAGATGCTATCGTGGAAGGTTGTGATTGTGTGTAATGAAAGGAAAGTCAAGGATGCGTGTTGTGCAAGATCCTTTTGGTGTAGCGTACAACACAAGACATTAATGAAATTAAAAAGAATATTTTTCATAAAATCTCAGGGTGTTACATTCTACCCCCCTTAAAATGAATTTCGCTCTCGAAATTCGTCGGGGTTATAAATGGTTTACTATTCGAAAGTTTCTTTGATAGAAACCCACATCGTAAAAAGGAATACCAAAACCAATCTTCAAAAACAAAAGTATGAAACGTAACGGTTACCCAAATAAACTAATCACTGGGTTTCAACATAGGTGAAAATATGGTTATGGAAGAGAAATCTAACCATCATGTTCTGATGGAGAGTGGTAGAGAACATGGCTAAGGAAAAACCAGCAATCACAAAGCCATAAATTTGTGACGATCTAAGGTACCATCTAATTTATCAGATATAAGAGCACTAGGAAAACATTTTTGGTTTTCAAGATCATTTCCCTAAAGTTGATGAAATTAGAATTAGAATAAATACTTTCGTGATTTTGGTATAGTCTCACCTTTGGTCGTTCTTTGGACAATATCCACTTCATCTCTTAAATAAATGAAGTTGAATTTGTCATTTGTGATGTGTTAGAAGATCATGTGATAGAATGAGGGGTCATTCCATCTGTCTCAAACAAAATGTTTGAAATGATATAAAAAAATACGTAAGTCCATCTATAGTTAGATTAATCATATATAGTTCCTAAAATGGACTTATACTTCTTATATTATACTGATTAATATAACAAAACTAGTTTCTACTAAACAGGGACTTCTTGTAGGCCAGTGGTAGGTGATAAAGGCCAGTCGCACTTCGGATGTGGGTTTGATTCCCACGGCCTTGTCCAACGCGATGGGCTGTCGCCTGTCCTGCAAGTTGTCCTTTTTCTAAAACTATATTACTATAACATCGCTTCAATAATATCGAAAAAACATCTATCCTTAAACAATACTAACTTATGTCCAACATAATCCATTCCAATCTTTAGGCTTGTCTATAATACTGCAGTCCACTCTAATAATATAGTGAAAATGATTACCAAAGATTTAATACCATCGTTGATCGCCATATATCATAAGATATGCCTTGTTGGTAACATTCCAAACATTCAAAGGCCTTAATCATGTATTCTCTTGAATACCCATTGAACCTTAGTGAAAACATGAATGCAGTTAAAAGTTAACACTTTCCACATACCAAAATCCTCAAAATTATATATACTCAAACCATGATATCACATAGTCCTTATATCAATCATGAGCTCATGAATACTGTCAAACATTTCATTTTTTTCCTTATCCCTTCATTATGCGCATATCATATTTTCTCCAAAAATATCTGAATAACCATTCATGGATACTGGTACCATTAATCATACACATTCAAAACTCAAGGAAAGACAACAGTGTAACAATACTTAGATGTCTCTTTATTCCCTAGTACCATGAGATTACTTATACAACATTACACATGATAAACATGTAATCATTCCACTACATTCTTAAAACATTGACCGAGCTTCAACAATTCTTTCATCTGACATATCATTTGTAGTCTCTTCATCATTATCAACATAAATACTACCCATACGACAATACTGATTCTCTTCATGAGACTTTCCCTTAGGGCATTGGTTTGCATAATGCACGTACATTCCACATTTAAAACATCTAACCATTATTGATGTCGTAGAAATACCATTATCCTCATCTGTGGTGTTTACTGAACCTTTTCCTTTGCACGTACTGGCTTTGTGTCCTTCTTTTCCACACCCAAAGCATCTTCCAGTTCCTTTGAAACATTCTCCTTGATGCCTCATCCCACATGATTTACATAGGGGAAATTGAACTTTCTTTCCTCTATGATCATCATGAGACTCCATCTTTCTCTTATTAGCCGAGTCAGGAAACTTAAGAAAATTTACTTTATTGATCATATTATGAGATTGCTGATTCGGCATAATAATGATGTTTGGACTTCCAAATCCCATTTCATTTGGTTGCTCATGAAGAATATCATTCCATTGTCCATCATATCCTCCATTATCGTGAATCATCTTGTTTCCAACCATTTTATAAAACCTAAAAAGAATAGTGTGAGAGGAAAAAATCATAATAAAGGGGGAGTAACATCAATATCTAACATCTTAGGTTTAATCTAATATCATTACCATAATTCTAGGACTATAACCTGTACTTATACTTAACCTTAGGGACATCCCTAGACATACCTTAGAAATATCTCTAGAGATCCCACTAACGTTTTCGCATCCTAGTTTCCAAAGGTTAAATAAACCTCCCTCTGATACCAACTAAAGAGACCCGAAGCTTAACGTACATGGACATTACATTACTTTTGCAGAATACATAGTACATAACAAAAACACACACACACAAGGACCGTAACAGTTTAGTGTCTTTGGAAACTCGGAATATAATCTTCTAATCATGGTGAAAGATCTTCAACATCTCCCATAAAGATCTTCCTTTTTTTATACCTAAAAACATTCTTTTTATCTTGGCGAAAAGAAAACATAAAAGGGTGAGCTCAAATTCTCAGTAAGGGTAAACAAAATAAATATCAATCACATCATATTCATAAGAACATAACATTTTGGAAGTCTTAACCTGTAAAAGAGATCATAATATCATAACATGGGATAAATCATAGTAGTGAAATGTAATCCCAATAATCATAACATAAAACATGAAACTTTGTGGAATACACACATAATCATAGAGAATCATTTCTTGTTAGTCAAGACTCATTTCCAAGACTATCTTAGTGGAAAAAGTCCATTTCTGAACCGAGTTCACTCCCCGTTTCAGTCCTATTTCACTGAATCGGTATAACCTACCATTCCAGCCATGTCTATCTCATGAGATATAAAATCATTACCCAATGCATTGGAGGGATATATAGGTCCCACCAATCTCATAATGAAACCATTCTTATGTGTGCCACAAAATCATAAATCATACATCATTGCATAACCCATGTAATAAAAATGGGAATCTTAAACATAGTGACATCATAAAACAATTCACATAAGATAAAGGAATTCATAAATATAATTCCATCACAACATAATAAAATCAATGTAATAATAGGGAAAGAAACAGAACCCTTTATTATTTTAGATGGAAAATAATTTTGATAAAACACTTGAACTTCATTCTTGAGGAAAATATCCTTTCTACTTCAAAAACACTTTTCCTTTCTTAACATGTCGTACAATTCTAAACTAAAAGAAGTTGACTAAAAATAAACATGAAAACTTGTAAAGGAATCTTCTTGGAAATAATTTTTTAAAAATCCATTCATGCCGTATAAGTTAAAAAAAACATTCTTCGTACTTTTGTCGGAAAAGTCAAAAAGTACCTCTTACGAAAAACGACAAAAGATTCCTTTCATATATTTTACTAAAAACTCACCGAAGAGTAAAATTGGATTTAAAAAATTTTAGGTGGATGGAAATAATATTTAATATTGAGGAAACATGGATGTGGATGATAAAATACCCCCCCAGTAAATTTCAAATTATAAACAATCTCGGATAAAATGAGATTGTGATATTTCCATTACCTTAGGTCCGATTTGATTCGTAAGTGTCCGAAACTCCTGTATAATGATTTAAATAATGTCATTGACTTATTCTAGAATCATAATCATTGTTATGATATCATATATGGTTCACTTATGACTTTATATTACTTTTTCTTTTGTAAATTCCATGTTAAAGAGTGTTTTGGGTAAAATCGTTTCATTTTTCGTCCGTGTTTTGACTTGTAATTATTCATATGATTTCTTAGATCATGATTACTTAATTCCGAAATATAAAACATTATTTATATATAATATATATTCATAATATACATATATATAATAGATTAGTAAATTGAATGAAATAGACCGTTCATGGAGACGGTAGGCCGTACGTATGCATGAACGCTGTTTTCGTTTCCTTATTTAGTTGAATGGAATTAAGTAGATGACATACATATATATATACAAATAAATCCAGTATCATTATTATGTAATATATTTCATGATTACATATTATATATACTTTATAATCATTCATGAATGGTTAACGTGGGGAATGAATCTCATCGCGTCGTGGAGACGGTAGTCCGTACGTACGCACGAGCGATGATATCGTTCTCATGATCGTGGAATTGTATTGGAGTGTATGTATACTATTTAAGAATCAATATCACTTTAAAATAATCATATATAGTTATTATTTACACCATTATACACATCCAAGTAAGGTTGTGGTGGAAAATAGATTACACCACGGCGTTGAGACGGTATTTCGTACGTACGCACGCACGGTGATTTCGTTTTCCGTAGGATGGATAGATGGTGAAATAGGGTTGTTTTATACTTTTAATAACATATCAGTATATGAGTGATACTGATGTTATTACTTCATTATTAAACTACCTAAGAAGAAGAAGTGGAAGAAGAAATAAAGTTGAAAGAATCGGTAACGAACATTACCTCTTCTTTGAAGTGTCTCTTTGAGATCTCCTTTTAGGGCACTAAAATTGGTCTTTGAAGAAGACCATAACCTCTAGTATGTTTCTAGGGAAGTGGAGAAGGGAATTTGGCAGGGGTTGGCCGAGCATGAAGGCTCAAAGTGGTGTGAGGAAGAGAGGGAGGAGGTTCCCTTTTATAAGGGAGGAGAGGGGTACCTTTGGAAAAAACTAAAAATATTATTTTATTATAAATTCAAGTTCGGTTTTAAATAGCTCCAAATTGATTTATTTCAAAGCTAAGGCGGGGATGGGTGGAAATAATTTCATCCAATAGAATTTAGACAAGTTTTGGTTCCTATTTTAACCTTATCATTTATATTTTACATTAAGTTAAATAATTTTACTTTTACCGTGTCTTCTTGTGTTCTTATACTATAAGGTTAATAAACTTACTATTACAAGCCAAACGAACCCCAAGATGTATATTATTAATATATATAATCTTATCTAAGTAATTTTTCCGAACCTTATTTTTTTAGGGATAAAATAACATTTAATAATATAATATTTGTTTTAAAAACTATTTTATGTCAATTTTGACACTATTTAGTAATTGATTTTTGTGAAAATCATAACAGAGTGATTAGTTCGAAAGAAGTTAATTAAATAAATATTAACATGTCATATTAACATATAAAATTAGTTTAATTCATAAAAAGTCTCAAATTATATTTATTTGGGTATTTATAATATCAATTATTCTAATTTGTTAATATTATGGTAATTACTGCATCATCATTGTGTCATAAATAAATTAAATTATTTAATGTCTAAAAATTATAAATAAAATGTCATTATGTAGGAAATCTCATTAGCTTTCTAATTAATATTTACAATCGAATTTATCTTATGTATAACCCTATATTAAAAATGTTTTAGTAAAAAAACATTGATTTTAACTCTTTTAACTCTTCTTTGAATTAAATAATAATAAATGTCCTAATCTAATCCAAGTAGGCCTAAATGGTCATATGTTATTCCTAAGGTTGTTTTTGGTCGAATTACACTTATCCAATATAATTAGGACATATGTTAGGGTAATAATAATATCATTTTTACCCTTAATTACCTATTTACTTTTAACCGTGGTAATAAAAAGTAAAAAGTTACTATTTACCAAAAATTATTTTCATCTCATTGAACCACATTTTACTTACTGACATCAACCATGTATCTCGAATTTTTGAAATTCCATTCACAGAAGCGGTAAAAATAAATTTTATGAAAAATTCATTTTTTTAACTACCACACAGTGGTTTCACTATTCATCAAAAAATGAAAGTTTCCAGAAAAATACCAAAAATTAGGCCTAAGCTATATTTAATATTATGAACTCAAAAATGATGTCTATTTTACCAAATTCGAAACATATCAGTTGCATTAATTAATTTAAAAATTAATTCCCATCGTCAAAACAAATATCGTGTTTTTAAAAGATAATAACTATCAAAAGATTGACACTTGTTTATGTCTGGTTTAAATGTGAAATTACATCCAATGACCAAAATTGTATTAAATTGTAAAAATATATTCTAAATATACTTTAAAACCACTAAAATTAATAATTTATCACTATTAATTATTTCGATTAAAAAAGTTGTTTTTAATTAAAATTTAGTAATTTTCACTATTCATCAGAATATGAAAGTTATCCGAAAAGTACCAAAATTTCACCCTAAGCTAATTTCGATATTCTGAATCCAAAAATGAAGTCCATTTTGAAAAAAAAAATTTACAAAATTTAAAAAAGTGGTTATTTCTATTCATAACGGCTAGTTTTAATAATATTTTAATAGCATATCGTTGTTTAGTGAAGCTCGGTATTGCGTAAAACACACGCTATCGTGGAAGGTCGTGATTGCATGTAATGTAAGGAAAGTCAAGGATGCATGTTGTGCAAGATCCTTTTGGTGTAGCGTACAACACAAGACATTAGTGAAATTAAAAAGAATATTTTTCATAAAATCTAGGGGTGTTACAGTTGGTCATTTGATTTAATCTGTAATGGCCCGGACCTCCCTGGTCCATTACTTTGTGAAAATGTGGTGTTGGAGGTGTTCCAGAAGGTCAAGGTGACTTATCCCCTAGCTTCTGCCTACCGGTAGCTCGGTCTACTGGTAGCTGCTGACTACCGGTAGCTCGGTCTACCGGTAGCTGCTGTTTACCGGTAGCTCGGTCTACCGGTAGCTGCTGCCTACCGGTAGCTCGGTCTACCGGTAGCTACTGACTACCGGTAGCTCGGTCTACCTGTAGCTGCTGTCTACCGGTAGCTCGGTCTACCGGTAGCTCGATCTACCGGTAGCTGCTGACTACCGGTAGCTCGGTCTACCGGTAGCTGCTGTCTACCGGTAGCTCAGTCTACCGGTAGCTGCGGACTACCGGTAGCTCGGTCTACCGGTAGCTGCTGTCTACCGGTAGCTCGGTTTACCGGTAGCTGTTGTCTACCGGTAGCTCGGTCTACCGGTAGCCGCAGTCTAGCAGTAGCTCGGCTAACACTTTGCCAAATTTCTAGTTCTAGGAACAGTGTTTCCAGTTTTATGAACAGTATCGATAGGTGAACAGTGTTTCTATCGGTGAGGTTCAGTGAACAGTGTTTCTATCGGTGGACTTCTATCGGTAGACTTGAACATTGTTTCTATCGGTGAGGTTCTATCGGCGACCATCTATCGGTGGACTTCTATCGGTAGACTTGAACAGTGTTTCTATTGGTGAGGTTCTATTGGTGGACTTCTATCGGTAGACTTGAACAATGTTTCTATCGGTGAGGTTCTATCGGTGACCTTCTATCGGTGGACTTGTACAGTGTTTCCAGAATCCTAAGAGCTACTGATTCCATACTTTGCCAAATTTCACGAATGAACAGTGTTTCCAGACATCATGAGAGCTACCGATTCCATACTTTGCCAAATTTTGAGTATGTGAACAGTGTTTCCAGCTTCGTAAATTTGACGTTTTCTTTGACGTAAAATACATTTAAAACCTTATTTTAAGGACTTTAAGGCTGATTCAAAGGCCATAAATCCTATATTAATTATTCCTAAGGCCAGGATGTATTTACTTGGTCAAACCGCGTGGGTTAATGCGATCCGATTTTAATGGATAATTAACCGAATCTTAAACTGTCGCCCCATTAAATCTTCAAAAAGGGACGGGTTATCATTCTCCCTTGTTCTTTACCTTTGTTCTCAACTTAGAGGCACTAGAACCTTGCAATCATTCCCGTAGGAGTTTCAAAATCAAACGTTACTCGGATCAGTTCCGCTCTGTTTGATGCAACCAAGTTGTGTCGATCGTTCTTCCATATAAGGTATGTTTTATCATCGTTCCTTCAGGGATCACCTTCTCTTGTTCTTCCTTCCATATTAGCATGTAATCTCCATGGTTTTAATGGGTTTTCTTGGGGTTGGTTGGTACTATCATACCGTGGCATCCTCCGGTGGATGCAGCTATCGTGAGGAGCAGAGGACTGTGACTCGTTGTGTGGATAAAAGACGTCAAGAACTCTTCGAAGTAGGGGATTCATGGCTTCTCTAATTGTGTATGTGAAATCGTAGAATTAGCATGATTTAACCCTTTGGATCACAATGAAATTGACCTAATTAAATACTTGAACCAGATTAAAAGAATTGGTTGATCGCATGTTGTTGCTTTGTACCATGATAATGGTTTGCCTCATGTTTTCCTAGATAGAGTGATATCTATGATTTTCGTTAATTAGTTGCTCGTTCATGATGGAAATTGATAAAGAACGTAAAGCCGGAATTATTTGTTAAATAATTGGCTAAAGATAAAGAGGCATGTTAATGAATCTGTTAATTCAAGATGGATTAAAGAACTATTAGTTCGATAATTTCAAAAGGGTTCTGAGTTACCCGATTTCTTGTAAGGCTGAATGCCTTGTGGTTTGGAGCTCTGAGTGCTCATTTTGTATGAAGGCTGAATGCCTTGTTAAAGGGCCGAGATCCCATTTTGTGATCATTGATTTCCTGCTGCTTGTGATTTGATGTGAGCCTGGGTGGCTGTTGTGATATGTGGAGGTATGGGGACTTGTGGTTGTGGCAGCGGATGATGCCTAGTGTGGAGAGATGCATCAGTTTATGCATGTGGGTGTCGGGGAGGACACCAAGGATGATGATATGAGATGAATGTGATGGTTTGATGTTGGTGGTTTGGTTTGGTTGTTTATCTGCTTTACTTTTCCCCACGGCTCTAGGAAGCTGGATTTTCTTACCCTCTTCTTGAAGGAGGTGAAGACACGCGGGGTATGCCACGTGCTTTCCGTGCTTAGCCTCTCGATGGAGGATGGGTCTATGCTCTTTCTATAGGCGGCAAAGACTCGACAGGTAGTATATCTACTCACCGTGTTGAGCCCTTTGTGTTTAGTAGCATAGGATGCTTTTCTAGAATGCATGGGAATATGGGGAAGGTAATTCCATAATGAAAGTTTGTTTAAATGGTGATAATCCACGGGGATGGAGAAACTGGAATTTAATAGTGATGTGAATCCTAAAAAGGAGCATTTTTTTAATGTGATGCCAATTTAGTTTAATGTGGTAAATTGTTCTTGGTTAATTATTGTTTAAAGAATTAATTAACGTATAGTGGAACTGATAAAATGAGAATGGAGTAATCTAATAAAGCTCTTCAAATGGTTGTGTGATTATAGGATACCTAGTCTTAGAAGTAGCAGCCTGGAGTCTGAGAGACGTTAGCTGCAGTTGTGCCTATGACTAGGTAATGCCCATAGTGTGGTTGTGAGTTATATATATTCTGTACTTTTTGTGTTTCTATACGCTACTCCACCCTGTCGGTAAGGGAAACTGACACCCCGGGGATTCTGAGCCCTGGGGAGGTGTTTTCCCCAACATTCTGATGGGAGGTTGAATGGTTGACTACCCCCTTTGGTCCCGCTCTCTTCTCTTGGTAGATACTTGTTTCATGAGGCACAGCGGTTAGTTACCCCATATATGTGTATAGAGGGCTGTAATGGCTTGTGGTTATTCACACACATATATTCTGGATATAGTATCCTATGGGCTACTATAGGTTCAATGTGTATAGGCTATGATGGCTTGAGGATCCTTACTCAGAGTATGGGATGTAATGGCTTGAGGTATTATACCCGACGTATGATACACGTTATGCGGGTTGTGGTGGCTCCCGGAAACTACCTGGTTACTTTTGGTTGTGAGGACGGTGTGGTGCTTCACCCAGGTGTATGCAGGCAAGCATATGTGGTGCACGAGGTGCAGATTGTGGAGCTTAGCACAGGTGTATGTGGGCAAGCCTTTGGAGAGAGATGCACAGGACGTATGTCGTTGGGGAAAAGCGGAAAACTAGTGGGGAAGTAGTAGCGGGGTACCCTTGATATTCTTTACTATATTCTATATTCTTGTATGCGTTACATGGTGAGAGTAGCCATGGTGAGGTTGGGAACTTAGTATACCTGTTTAGGTAACGAGTTAGTTTCACTTGTTGTTCACTGGGATTTAGCATGCTTTCTTTACTTTTTCACGAGAGGCTTGGGGAGGATCCTACTGAGTATACTGTGATACTCACCCTATGTACATATAAACTATTTTTCAGGTGACTTGGAGTAGGTTGGAGATCAATCTGGTTACTACTAGCGTGCGGTTGGAGGAGGAGTTGTTGTGGTCACTGCCATTTTACTTTCTTTTGGGTACTTTTAGTTTTCCCTTTCAGTTTTATTACTCTTGCATGATATTTCATATATGTACTTGGGTTTCTTTTATATTTCAGTTATGAGTTGGAGTTGGTTGGAGTCTATTCTATCTCTCTCTTCTGCATGTGTTCTCTTAGAGGGTAATGCCTCCCATTTGTGTGTGTATTATACCCTCGGTGCTAGTCACCAACCCGAGGCCTACTGGAGGCGGGACTCGGGGGTCATTATCTCCCTTCTCACATTGTCGGCCCAGGAGGGGTACACTTTGTGGGGAGGGGGTCGTGACAGAGTGGTATCAGAAGTCTGGTTGAGGGATAGGATGGAGTTTGGAGATAGGCACAGGTGAGGATGCATGGGATGGTAGGGAAACAGTGTCATTCATGTTTAGAAAGTGGGGTAAACACTGGAGACCGGCAGAGACATAGGCGTTTAGGGCCCCCTATGATCTGTTACACAGACCTTTAAGCTTACGATGGCTACTAAACAAAGTGATACCGGTTGCAGGGTAGAGACCTAGGAAATGATCATGCATAATTATTCTTTGCGCATGTGGTTGAATGGGTAGAACTTAGGATAGGTAACCTAAAATAAATAAAAAAAACATTAATTAATTAATGTTGAGTCTTCCATATTCCAGGCTTAGGAGCTCTAACAGTTGTTATTTTGAAAGTATGGCTCCAGGTCGACGTCCTCGTCAGGTTTGCGGAGAAGATGCCCATCAGGATGTTCCAGCAGATCGCCGCCGAGTAGAGGTTGACGACGATGACACTTGGAGGAAGACACTTCGAGAGTTTCAGCGCCAGAGTCTACAGAAGTATGAGGGATCCGTTTTAGATGCAGTCACAGAAGACTAGTTGGAGGAGATCGAGATAGGCTTCAGTTTGATTCGTGCTCGGAAGGAACACTGTGTGTCCTTGGTTGTGACGATGCTGCGTGGAGCAGCGAGGCAGTGGTGGTTCTTGTTCCTCGGTGATCGTGAGGAGTCAACAATCTCATGGGAGGAGTTTCGAGACCGGTTTAGAGTCGAGTTTCATTCTTCGACTGCGAAGGCGTCTAGTCGCCAGGAGCTTCTTACCCTTCGACAGGGGAGCTCCAGTGTTCGAGAGTTTGGAATCCATTTCAGGAACCTTCTACGATATGCTTCAGACCTATTACCAGATGATGAGGCCAGGGCGAGGCATTTCGAGGAGGCTTTGCGTCCAGAGATCCAGCGCCAGGTCACCCCATTTATGCTAAAGACATATCTTGAGGTGCTGGCGAGGGCAGAGGTTGTTGAGAGGACTTTGTCCAGGACTTGATCATCACGAGAGGGGAATCGTCATGATTCCTCACGAAGCAGAGCTGTGGTCCAGGGTTCCCGGTTTTCAGGACGGAAGAGTTTCAGTTCACCTGGGGGTAGGTCCCAGCCCTTCCCATCTCGTTTCTCTGGAGGCAGCAATTCTCAGGCCTATGCCAAGGGATCGGGCGCTCGTTTTTCTTGTGGTGGTCGTGGTCATCAGCAGCGGGAGTGCCCGACATTTCAGAGCAGTCATCGTGCACCAGGCGCTCCACTCCAGGTTCCTCCGTTGAGGCAGTTCCAGCCGAGGCAGCAGCAGCAGGTTGCACCAGCTTTAGATCACCAAAGGTTAGATGGAGCAGACATAGGACAGCCCTATGACGCTCCCCGTCCTCAGAGAGCAGAGCACGGCCATGGTGGTGGTCGTCATCAGGGTCAGAGAGGACGTGGAGGAGGTAGTGGTCAGCTTCATGCTCTAGCGTTACCAGCCCCAGGCGAGCCAGATGTCGTTCGAGGTACCCTTTGCTTGTTTTCTACCTTGGTGTATGCCTTGTTTGATTCAGTAGCAACACACTCCTTCATATCACCTACCCTTGTCCATGCTTTGGGACTTGAGGTAGAGAGGCTTCCAGTGCCCTTAGCGTTGACTACGCCAGTTGAAGGTCGAGCTGACTTGTTTGAAGTATGTAGAGACTATGAGCTAGTGTTGGGGAAACACCGCTCTTGGGGAGATTTCCTATGTTTGCGAATACAACCATATGATGTCATACTTGGCATGGACTAGTTGTATTCGGTGCAGTCTGTTGTGGATTGCTACAGGAAGAAGGTCGTTTTCTTTGATGAAGATGGAGAGAAAGTGGTGTTTGTTGGTGAGAGAGATACTCGGATGAGTCATAGACGAGTTCCATCCTTATCATCCATGATGTCTGGGATGACGCTGAGTTATTCAGAGGTTCAACAGTTGGCGTTTCCTAGGGTCGTAGAGGAGTACCCTTACGTCTTTCCAGAAGAGGTTGTATCGTTACCCCCTCGACGAGAGATCGAGGTTGGGATCGAGCTACAGCCAGGAGCGTCTCCTATCTATATGTCTCCGTATAGGATGGCCCCTTATGAGTTATGAGAGCTACGTATTCAGCTCGACGGTCTGTTGCAGTGTGGTTTTGTTCGGCCAAGTGTGTCACTGTGGGGTGCACCAGTTTTGTTTGTGAAAAAGGCTGATAGAAGTTTGCGGTTGTGCGTCGATTATCGTCGGTTAAACAAAGTGACAATAAAGAACTGCTATCCTCTCCCGCGGAATGATGACCTATTCGATCAGCTAAAGGGTGCAAGTTGGTTATCAAAGATCGACTTGCGGTCAGGATATCACCAAATGTGTGTAAAGGATGAGGATATCCCAAAGACTGCTTTCCGTTTTCGTCGTGGGCATTATGAGTTTGTTGTAATGCCATTCGGCGTGATGAATGCTCCAGCTGTTTTCATGGGGTTGATGAATGTTGTGTTCCGTGAATTCCTGGACAAGTTTTTTGTGGTTTTCATCGATGACATCCTTGTGTACTCCACATCTGAAGAAGAGCATGCAGAGCATCTACGAGCCATTTTGGGAGTTCTTCGCCAACATCAGTTGTTTGGGAAGTTGTCCAAGTGTGAGTTCTGGGCTCGAGAAGTTCGTTTCTTAGGGCATTTGTGTCCCAACATAGAGTAGCTGTGGATCCATCGAAGATAGAAGCAATGGTGTCTTGGCCAGCCCCCAAGACCGTGTCAGAGGTGCGAAGTTTCCTTGGTCTCGCAGGCTATTATAAGATGTTTGTAGCTAATTTCTCCCGAGTTGCGACTTCTATGACAGCTTTGACCAGGAAGGATCAAGCGTTCATATGGACTGATCAGTGTCAGACAGCTTTAGAGTATCTAAAGGAGAAGTTAGTAAGTGCTCCAGTCCTTTGTCTTCCAGTGGAGGGAGTCCAGTTTGATGTTTTCTGTGATGCTTCACATCTGGGGCTAGGCTGTGTTCTCATGCAGTAGAGGTCAGTTGTTTCTTATGGGTCTCGACAGTTGCATCCCCATGAATGCAACTATGCCACCCATGACCTTGAGTTGGCAGCCGTGGTGTTTTCTCTGAAGTTGTGGATACATTACCTCATTGGTGATCACTTTGTGGTTTTCACCGATCATAAGAGTTTGAGGTATGTTTTCTCCCAACGTGACTTGAACATGAGGCAGCATTGGTGGATGGAGTTCTTGCAGGAAAACGACTTTGAAATATTGTATACACCTGGAAAAGGGAATGTTTTAGCTGACGCTCTAAGCTGAAAGATACATAATGATGTTGTGCGTGAATCTGGTGATTCTTGGAGAGTGATGGAAGAGATATCAGCTTTGCATCTTGATATGAAAGAAGTTGGGGGTAGAGGTTGTCTTTTCCAGATGACGGTGCAGTCATCCCTGATGCAGAAGGTGGAAGAGTCTCAGTTGGGTGACCTAGAGGTGGAAGTTTGGAGAGAAAGAGTTGTATGTGGTGAGGCCCCTGATGGTTGGTCGGAGGATGAACAACACCGAGTGTTGTATCATGGCAGTCTTTTTGTTCCCTTGGCGATGCGTGAGACGGTTCTCCGAGAGTTCCATAGATCACCCTTGGCGGTACATCCTGGTGTGACGAAGATATACTGATTCTTGAGGAGTCAGTTTTGGTGGCCTGGGCTGAAGCGTACAGTTGCAGAATGTGTGTCTCGATGTTTAGTCTGCCAGAAGGTGAAGGCCGAACACCGTGTTCTTGGTGGTCTTCTCCAGCACTTAGAGATTCCTCAGTGGAAGTGCGAGGACATCTCAATGGACTTTGTTACAGGTTTACCTCGATCTCCGGGAGGACATGATGCTATATGGGTTGTAGTGGATCGTTTAACAAAATCATCCCACTTCATAGCGATCAAGGAGTCGAGCTCAGTGGAAGTTTTGTCGAGGCAGTATCTGGAGGAGGTGGTGAGGCTTCACGGAGTTCCTAAGACGATCATTTCTGATTGAGATCCTCGTTTTACCTCCAGGGTGTGGAGAGGTCTTCAGCATGACTTTGGCTCTCAATTATGCCTTAGCACTGCTTTTCATCCTCAAACGGATGGTCAGACATAGCAAACCATCCAGACTCTTGAAGACATGTTGCGCTCTTGTGTTCTTGATTTTGGAGGTTCATGGGTGAAGCACTTACCCTTGGTAGAGTTCGCTTACAATAATAGTCTTCACTCTACCATCGGTATGGCGCCGTTTGAAGCCGTGTATGGCCGGCCATGCCGTTCTCCGTTGTGCTGGACTGGGGTCGGAGAGTCAGCAATTCTCGGACCAGAACTAGTGCATAATACAACAGAGATGGTTCAGGTGACTCGTGAGAGGATGAAGATAGCACAGGATCGTTAGAAATCATATGCTGATCAAAGAATGAGACCGTTAGAGTTTAATGTTGGGGATCATGTGTTTCTGAAGGTGACTCCCTGTCGTGGGCAGCGAAGGTTTGGTCATGGAAGTAAGCTTTCTCCCGGGTTTTTTGGGCCTTTTGAGGTGTTAGCTCGTGTTGGAGCTGTGGCATATCGAGTAGCACTTCCCCCTCAGATGATTCGGATACATGATGTTTTCCATGTATCACAGCTCCGTCATTATCTTCATGATGACTCTCATGTTATCAATTGTGGAGAGATCGATATTGATAATGATGCAACCTTCGAGGAGAGACCTGTGGAGATCCAAGACCCCAAGGAGAAGGTGTTGCGTGGGCGTTCTATCCCCTTAGTTCGTGTCTTGTGGTGACACGGTGGCATGGAGGAGAGTACCTGGGAGCGTGAGTCACAGATACGTGCTCAGTACCCAGAGTTGTTTAATGTTTAACTCTTTTCATGTAATGACGTTTCCTTTATGTTTAGACCTTTCATGTTTTAGTTATGTACCTTTTTTTGATTTTATGATTGAATTTTTTGGATATAGATTGTTTGTTTCCATATTCTCGGATGTCGTAGTTTTGTTCCAGCTTTCGAACAACTCATGGTTGTTTTCCCCTGAGAGGTATCTTATGGGGTGGTTGTTCAGACCCCTCTTTTCTCGAGGACGATAATGTTTTGAGAGGTATTTAATGTAATGGATCGTACCTCCCAGGTCCATTACTTTGTGAAAATGTGGTGTTGGAGGTGTTCCGGGAGGTCAAGGTGACTTATCCCCTAGTTGCTGCCTACCGGTAGCTCGGTCTACTGGTAGCTGCTGACTACCGGCAGCTCGGTCTACCGGTAGCTGCTGTCTACCGGTAGCTCGGTCTACGGGTAGCTACTGCCTACCGGTAGCTCGGTCTACCGGTAGCTGCTGACTACCGGTAGCTGCTGCCTACCGGTAGCTCGGTCTACCGGTAGCTGCTGACTACCGGTAGCTCGGTCTACCGGTAGCTGCTGGCTACCGGTAGCTCGGTCTACCGGTAGCTGCTGCCTACCGGTAGCTCGGTCTACCAGTAGCTCCTGACTACCGGTAGCTCGGTCTACCAGTAGCTTCTGTCTACCGATAGCTCGGTCTACCGGTAGCTGCTGACTACCGGTAGCTCGGTCTACCAGTAGCTGCTGTCTACCGGTAGCTCGGTCTACCGGTAGCTGATATCTACCGGTAGCTCGGTCTACCGGTAGCCGTAGTCTAGCAGTAGCTCAGCTAACACATTTCCAAATTTCTAGTTCTGGGAACAGTGTTTCCAGTTTTATGAACAGTATAGGTAGGTGAACAGTGTTTCTATCGGTGAGGTTCAGTGACCATTGTTTCTATCGATGGACTTCTATCGGTAGACTTGAACAGTGTTTCTATCGGTGAGGTTCTATCGATGGACTTCTATCGGTAGACTTGAACAGTGTTTCTATCGGTGAGGTTCTATCGGTGACCTTCTATCGGTGGACTTGTACAGTGTTTCCAGAATCCTAACAGCTACCGATTCCATACTTTTCCAAATTTCACGAATGAACAGTGTTTCCAGACTTCATGAGAGCTACCGATTCCATACTTTTCCAAATTTTGAGTATGTGAACAGTGTTTTCAGCTTCGTAAATTTGATGTTTTCTTTGACGTAAAATACATTTTAAACATTATTTTAAGGACTTTAAGGCCGATTCAAAGGCCATAAATCCTATAATAATTATTCCTAAGGCCAGGATGTATTTACTTGGTCAAACCGCATGGGTTAATGTGATCCTTTTTTAATGGAGAATTAACCGGATCTTAAACTATCGCCCCGTTAATTCTTTAAAAAGGGACGAGTTATCATTCTCCCTTGTTCTTTTCCTTTTTTCTCAACTAAGAGGCTATAGAACCTTGCAATCATTCCCAAAGGAGTTTCACAATCAAACGTTACTCGGATCAGTTCCGCTCTGTTTGATGCAACCAAGTTGTGTCGATCGTTCTTTTATATAAGGTATGTTTTATCATCGTTCCTTCGGGGATCACCTTCTCTTGTTCTTCCTTCCATATTAGCATGTAATCTCCATGGTTCTAATGGGTTTTCTTGGGGTTGGTTGGAACTGTCGTACCGTGGCATCCTCCGATGGATGCAGCTGTCGTGAGGAGAAGAGGACTGTGACCCGTTGTGTGGATAAAGGACGTCAAGAACTCATCGAGGTAGGGGATTCATGGCTTCTGTAATTGTGTATGTGCAATCGTAGAATTAACATGATTTAACCCTTTGGATCACAATGAAATTGAACTATTTAAATACTTGAACCGGATTAAAAGAATTGGTTGATCGCATGTTGTTGCTTTGTACCGTGATAACGGTTTGCCTCATGTTTTCCTAGATAGAGTGATATCTATGATTTTCTTTAATTAGTTGCTCGTTCATGATGGAAATTGATAAAGAACATAAAGCCGGAATTATTTGTTAAATAATTGGATAAAGATAAAGAGGCAAGTTAATGAATCTGTTAATTCAAGATGGATTAAAGAACTGTTAGTTCGATAAGTTCAAAAGGGTTCTGAGTTACCCGCTTGCTTGTAAGGCTGAATGCCTTGGGGTTTGGAGCTCTGATTGCTCATTTTGTATGAAGGCTGAATGCCTTGTTAAAGGGACGAGAGCCCATTTTGTGATCTTTGATTTCCTACTGCTTGTGATTTGATGTGAGCCTGGGTGGCTGTTGTGATATGTGGAGGTATGGGGACTTGTGGTTGTGGCAACGGATGACGCCTAGTGTGGCGAGATGCATCGGTTTATGCATGTGGGTGTCGGGGAGGACACCAAGGATGATGGTATGAGATGAATGTGATGGTTTGATGTTGGTGGTTTGGTTTGGTTGATTATCTGTTTCACTTTTCCCCACTGCTCAAGGCAGCTGGTTTTGCTTACCCTCTTTCCGAAGGAGGCGAAGACACACGGGGTATGCCAAGTGCTTTCCGTGTTTAGCCTCTCGATGGAGGATGGGTCTATGCTCTTTCTATAGGCAGAAAAGACTCGACGGGTAGTATATCTACTCACCGTGTTGAGCCCTTTGTGTTTAGTAGCATAGGATGCTTTTCTAGAATGCCTAGGAATATGGGGAAGGTAATTCCATAATGAAAGTTTGTTTAAATGGTGATAATCCACGGGGATGGAGAAACTGGAATTTAATAGTGATGTGAATCCTAAAAAGGAGACGTTTTTGAATGTGATGCCAATTTAGTTTAATGTGGTAAATTGTTCATGGTTAATTAATGTTTAAAGAATTAATTAACGTACAGTGGAACTGATAAAATGAGAATGGAGTAATCTAATAAAGATCTTCAAATGGCTGTGTGCTTATAGGATACCTAGTCTTAGAAGTAGCAGCCTGGAGTATGAGAGACGTTAGCTGCAGTTGTGCCTATGACTAGGTAATTCCCATAGTGTGGTTGTGAGTTATATATATTCTGTACATTTTGTGTTTCTATACGCTACACCACCCTATCAGTAAGGGAAACTGACACCCCGGGGATTCTGAGCCCTGGGGAGGTGTTTTTCCCAACATCCTGATTGGAGGTTGAATGGCTGACTACCCCCTTTGGTCCCACTCTCTTCTCTTGGTAGATAATTGTGCCATGAGGCACAGCGGTTAGCTACCCCATATATGTGTGTAGAGGGCTGTAATGGCTTGTGGTTATTCACACACATATATTCTGGATATAGTATCCTATGGGCTACTATAGGTGTAATGTGTATAGGCTATGATGGCTTGAGGATCCTTACTCGGAGTATGGGCTGTAATGGCTTGAGGTATTATACCTGACGTATGATACAAGTTATGTGGGTTGTGGTGGCTCCCGGAAACTACCTGGCTACTTTTGGTTGTGAGGACGGTGTGGTGCTTCGCCCAGGTGTCTGCGGGAAAGCCTATGTGGTGCACGAGGTGCAGATTGTGGAGCTTAGCCCAGGTGTCTGCGGGCAAGCCTTTGGAGAGAGATGCACAGGACATATGTCATTGGGGAAAAGCGGAAAACCAGTGGGGAAGTAGTAGCGGGGTACCCTTGATATTCTTTACTATATGCTATATTCTTGTATGCGTTACTTGGTGAGAGTATCCATGGTGAGGTTGGGAACTTAGTATAACTATTTTGGTAACGAGTTAGTTTCACTTGTTTTTCACTGGGATTTAGCATGCTTTCTTTACTTTCGCATGAGAGGATTGGGGAGGATCCTACTAAGTATACTGTGATACTCACCCTATGTACATATAAACTGTTTTTCAGGTCACATGGAGCAGGTTGGAGATCAAGCTGGTTAATACTAGCATGCGGTTGGAGGAGGAGCTTTTCGGGCTTGTGGTTGCTGCCGTTTTACTTTCTTTTGGGTACTTTTAGTTTTCCCTTTCAGTTGTAGTACTCTTGCATGACATTTCATATATGTACATGGGTTTCTTTTATATTTCAGTTATGAGTTGGAGTTGGTTGGAGTCTATTCTCTCTCTCTCTTTTGCATGTGTTCTCTTAGAGGGTAATGCCTCCCATTTGTGTGTGTATTATACCCTCGGTGCTAGTCGCCAACCCGGGGCCTACTGGAGGCGGGACACGGGGGTCATTATCTCCCTTCTCACATTGCCAGCCCAGGAGGGGTACACATTGTGGGGAGGGGGTCGTGACATAATCGATTACATGGATGCTGGTGATATGTTTGTTGTTCCAAAACATAAATTTCATTAATAGGAGGTTGGTTATTATAGGGAATTTATTATAGTTCAACCTCAATTTCACCTACATGGGGATGATTTTAGGTTACATTGTCATCAAATTTGATGTGAATTTCATCTTTAATGGGCTTGTTCATTTTACAAAGAACATTGTATTCTTCATTTTATTTAAAGTTTCCAATAAAAATACATTCTACAGATTAGGGATCCAAATTTCCTATTTTTTCAAGAAAATATCATTTATATCGATTCCCATTGAAAAATAAAATATCACTATGATTTCATTCAATATATCCATAGGGTATTTTTATGGATAGGACATACAAGAACATGGTTCAATGTATGAAAATAATTAATCACCCAATCTTCTCATATATATTGGGAGATTTTAAAATCATTTTATAGAGTTATTATAATATATTGAATGGTGTGATTCTATATTTTGGGAAAATAAATCATTCATAGAGTACTCAGAGAAGAAAAATAATTCTTATAACATTTTGAATTACAGAGTAAATGAAAATCATTAAAAAAAACCCCCCTAGTCAATCCCCTTCAATAGATTTAAAGATATATAGTTTTTCATTTTCAGTATTCTTGGTGTATTTAAATATGAAAGTACAATCTCTCTTTTTTATTCAATATATGAACAGATTTAAATCATTTATAACCATAAATAATTAAATAATGAAATATTTACCACATATATATGAATCTTGGGTTGGTCTATAAAGATCAAAATGTATAAGAGAAATGTCATTTGTGGTGGATATTTTATTTTTTCAGATTGAAATGAATTTATTTTTCTTATCATGTTTTCATTATTCGTGGAAAACATTATTCTTAAAATTATTTTTTGGACCTCATCATTCTATATTATTTTATAAATGATTTATAATTGTCTGTGTAGTTCAATAACCAATTTTTCTATAACAAATCCATTACTCAGTATCTCGTGCAACTATAAAAATTAATATTTTGAAATAAAAGGTATTTGAAATCAATAACATAATCATTTTTTTAATTTTAATATTAAAATAAAATATTAGATTGTAATCAAAATCATTACAAAAGTCCTTTTCCAAAGATACTTTAAAACAATTTTATTATAATGACCTAATACAAAGATATGTTTTCTATAAATAATTATCAAATTAGAAATAATTTATATTGGTGGAATTAGAAAATCTAATAGTAAATATACTAAATATCATACTGACTGAGTTATCCATAAAATTTAAATGTCCACCATCAATATTTTCATGATGGTTGAACTTAGTGTTGTCACTGTGCAGGTGTCTTGATCCACAGTCATGAATTTACTATATAGATCATTAGTATTCTGTCCTAATGAATTATTCTTACAATATAACCATGATTTTAATGACATTGGTACCCAAATTGGTTGTCCAATTTTGTTTGAAAAAAATTTTTTTGGATGGTATATATATTATAAATAATATTTTTAAAATAATGTTTTCAATGAAATATGAATAATTTTGGGACTTCCATTTTAGGAATATTTACAATCAAAACTACAATTAGGATTACATGTTTTATGAAACAAATTAAAATTTTATCATTCAACACACTTTTACTAAATTTGAATTATTATTGGTACTTTAATGATATGAAGAACAATATATAAGACAATGTTTCACATGATGTTGGAAACCTACAATTTTATTTTTAATTTTTTCACCTAGAGTAAACATAGAATGAGACTTTTTATTATCCATAAATTTATTTTCAGTTTTTTTAATAGTGTGTTGCCAATTTAATTTCAAATAAAACGCATCATTATATTCTGAGAGTTGTTCCCTTTTATAAAATACTTGATTATATTTATTTTTATTTTCTTTGAATTATATATTGAGTTCAAAAATTATTTTCCCTAATTAGTCTATATCAAATTTTTGATACTCATAATATAAAAAATTGAATAATTGAGGGATAAATAGTTTGAAGTAATATATACCTCATTTCATTCCTCAATTCCATCCACAAGACATATTATTATTATTATTACATGATTTGGTTGTGAAGAGGAAATCATAACTTTCAGACAATATTGAATCTCTTGTAGATTTATTATATTACATTTCCTCCTTCATTATTATTTTGAATTTTGGGTTCTCTAGTTTTATGAGTCTTTTTTATTTAAATTTGAATCAAATCACCACCATATATTCTCCTGAATTTTTTCATCTTATTTTCAATATTCAAATATTCCCATTATAATTAGAAGAATCATCATTTATTTCTTTAACAGAAATAGTCATCTTTTCCATGAATCCCTTAGCATAATTTTCATATTGTCAATTAATTTTAATTTCATTAGTAATGAGAGATCCTAAAATTTTATCTTCCATTGTTTTTATCGCTATTTATTCATCAATAATCATTACCCTAATCTAATAAGATCATAAAAGTACCGAAAATATATTTGTCACTAGAGTTTATGTAGAATCATCCTAACTAATAAATTTTATACCATTAAAAATGTCGATAAAGATAATAGAAATCAATAAAATTAATTCATTAAAATAAATACCAGAAATTTAAAAATATTGAATATACATATTAATTCTATTATAACTTCTTTTATTAGATGTTCAATGAGTAAATTCAAGAAATTTATAATGTTCATGATATCATTTACAGGTGGATATATGAAAAATATCATTATGATCAAAATGACAATGAAAAAAACACATGTATTTACCAACAAGTTAACATATTTATTAATTTAATCAAGAGGATATTATTATTCTAATTATATATATGATGTGTAAATAAGGATGAAAATTATATAAATGGTATTTCATATATTTTTTTTAAAATTATAAAATGATTTTTTCAATAACTATAGTCACTTTCATTAAACTAAGGGGTCAAACAATTAACTATCCTCTAAAAAAACCATGGGTGTTAAAGGGAGGAAAAATATTTTAAATATAATCCCTTAAAAAATTATTTTTTTTAAAAATACTGTTGAAAACAAGGTTAAATTGATACCTATTGTTTCTTAGGGTAAAATGAAAATAAGGGGTAAATTTTATTTACAATATTCGTAATTCAATAACAGTAAATAAATTGATAAAATAATAAATTATGTAATAAATTAATGTGTGAATAATATATGGGAATTGAAATATTAAGAACAATTTTAATTAAATATAAATTCCATAATATTTGATAAATGAGTTAAGTTAAAACTCACAATGATTCCATAAATCTCCACCCAACAATATATTTTGAGGGCTTAGATTAAACCCACAACTTTAGATATACTCAAGAAAATCAAGACAGTATCAAAGACACTTATAAAATAATACACATTTGTATTAATTAGGTGTAGCATGAAACAAAATATAAAAGAAGAGTACCATTTTTTATTGTTTTTTTAGAAATAAACAACAATCTCTCTATTTATAAGTGGTGAGAACCCAAGTGGAAAAGAATAATTTGTAGAGGATTACTTAAGAAGAAATAACATTAAAATACACTATCAAATCCCTCAAAAAATTAGAAGAATAAAAATGTGAAAAATGGAGAAGAAGAAATAAGAAAATATTAAGAAATCAAAAAATCAAAAGAGAAATTATAATATTTCTATAAGAAGATATTATTTTGATTTTATCAATATTTTAATTTCGATCAATTAAAGACAATGCACCCAAATTATTATATTTTTATGCTTCAAAATAGCCATGTTAATTATAGATAATTCTATAGTCAATTGGATAATTAAAAGATAATTCAATACAAAAAGATTCCAAAAAGGCTAGTTTGACATGGCCTACCTTTATAATTAATGACCCCCACTAGACTATAGGACCACTGAATAGTTATTGGGTGACCACTAATAGGACATTGGAGCTTCTAGGGATCAAAATACTCTTATAACTTCCAAATGGATGTATCTCTTTCATAAGGTAGAGGTTGGGGAGGAAAATGACCTAGATCCCCAATACATTCAACTGGAAAGGAAGTGGTTGTGTTCTTGTTTTCCACTAGTGTTGGCTAGTTATGGTTTTCAAGGAATATTTCCTAACTATTTTTGATACCTTTTTTTGATTTTTTGACTCCCTAACTTTATCCCCAAACATGAAATTATGAAATAAACACAATAAAACTGATTATAATAATTAATGGTGTTAAGGTCATTTAAAACAATGTTATGTACAAAAATACAATTATGCAATGTCATATGATTATAAATGGTAAACGTTTTGTTACTATTTTTTAAATATAGTTATTGTTTCTTACAGATGAACTCTATGTGGGTGTTAAGAAACACTATGTATCCCTATGGAAATTCTCATTTTTTATTCCTTTATTATTTTCTCTCATTCTGAACCTCTACAATTCAAATTATTAACTCTAAGTTATTCACTACATCACAACTCTACAAAATGTATTGTAGAATATAAATATAGAAGAACCCTATATCGGAGACTTTACTGATTATTCATCAAGAGGAACTCTATAAAATTAATTTATTTAAATCCCTTCGATATTATTTACCATATCATGGAATATTTCAATGTTAGAAACCAATGATTATGGTTATGAAAAAATAATTCATTATTAAATAGATTCATGGGATTTATTTAATAGAACGACTCATATTATTATTATTATTTGGTGTAAATGACATACGGGTTGGAAGTGGAAATCTGATTTTGATAAGATGATCAAATAGTGAATCCAACATCATTTGATATAATACATATCCCTAGAACACATCATTAAACCATAAATTATTGATAGGATATAATTAAATAGATATATAAATTTATTAATTCTTTGATACTACAATTGTTGTTTCATTGTATACTGTAATAACAAAAAAAACTAAAACATTAATTCTTTTTACTAATGTGATCAAATAGATGCCTGAATTTTTGATATTTAACTCATTTATCCTTCATAGATTAGTTTTATTTTACATTATTGTATCTTTTATTTATTTCTTTAAATGTTATAATAGTCATTCTAATATTTTCATTTTAAATGTTCATATGTTAGTTATTTCTCTTAACCAAAAAAGTCTATTTTCTGGGCTCTAAGTATCAACAAAAAATTAAGGTTTTATATTATTTTTCTTGTTCCCAAGGTAGGTAATATATAGGTTATATTAAATTATGTCACACAATTAAAAATTGAATTTTCTAAGGGATAACATTCTTCTCACTCAGTATAAAAGCATGAATTATATTGAACCATACATTTTATACATAAAAAATATAACTAAATAAATTACTATTCCTTAGATAATATTACAAAACCATTCCAGAACCATATGTGTTTAACATATTTGGAATCTTCAAAATATAAAAACAACTTCATAAAACATCTACATCATCTCTTGCATATTCCATCATAAATAAAACACATTTTAACATATCATACTTTATACCTTTCTTCATATCTTGGGGAAAATTAAAATAAGAATTGGTTAATCATAGATTCCCATTAAGGAGAAAAAGGGAGATATCAATCATAACATAATCATAAGTAAATACTAACATGAACATGAAATTTGAAAATTTTACCCTGCATATCAAAAATCATAATCTTGCATCATGGAATAATTCATATAAGCTCATAAGACATGAATTATAAATTACCTTGAAAATGAGAGAATAAAATTTTAATAAGAAATGGAATGTGGTAAACAAATAATCATTGAAAATATTTTCCTCAGTAGTCATGGCTCGTTTACAAGACTATCATAGTGGGATGGGTTCACTACTCATGTAATCATAGTAGTCATGGTTCACTCCCAAGACTATCATGATGGAAAAATTCCATTACTTAACTGGTGTCACTCAATGTTATAGTGAGGTCTTACTGAAATGAGTTCATATACCATTTTACTAATTTATCCCTTAACTATGTTAACTTCTATATTTATTCCTTTCTTGTTGAACTAATTCCACTTCCCATTTAAGTACAGTCTATATCCTGAGTTATAAATCATTACCAAATTCATTGGAGGGAGATATAATTCCCACCAATTATTGGTTACAACATATTCATTGACAATGGTTATAAAATAACCACCGTCACGTAATAAAAACCATGCATATGTTGGCCACAATAAAAAAGACATTCACTATATTAGAACCCATGAAACAAAATAAGTTTTATAAAAATTTCTTTACAACATTACTCATAAACAAAAAATGGGGTTTTTTAAATATGATTCCATCATTAAAAAAATCAACCATAAGGATAATAATGATAATATACTTGAATAATTTACATTAAATCACAGTAACATCAAATAATTTTACCTTTTATGGAAAATAATTTCTAAATATTACTTGTTATATTTCATCAAAAAAGAACATTTCCATTTTTAAATCATTCCTTTTTAATGATTCATGCAATTATTAAAGAAAAATTTTTATTTGAAAATAATTTTTTACTATTATAAAAGAGAGATAAAACCATAAATGTGTCATTATAGTGGGAAAATCCTCTCATTCCCTATATTTAACAAAAACAGACCTTCTGAATTTCTGTCAGAATATTCAAAAAAAACTATCCTTTATAAAATAAGAAAAACAAGCCTTTCAATCCTTTTTTTAAAATGTTAAACATGAGTGAAAATTACATAAAACAATCATAATATAATAGTAAATTGTTTTTGGAAAAAATTATATAATAATGGAAATGTAAGAATAAATTATTTTTAATACAAATTTTTAAAGGAATGTTTTTAAATAAAAGTCCCTTATAAATGTATTATAATTGAAGTGAGAATAAATAAAATGAATAAGATATGAGTATCAACATTAAATCCACAAAAAACAAGTGAAAATAATAAATAATATATTTAAATTTAATTTCCTAAATATTTTTAACATTGATTTGCCATGGAAGTTGAATTTTAACCCAGCGAATGGAAATTATGATAATAATTCCCTTACCACTTTGTAATAAACCAAATTGTAAGCCATATAAAATTAATAATTATCAAATGAAATATTTAATAACATGAAATAATGTGATTAATGATATGATATATCAAATTTAAGTATATACAACAAACACAATAAATAATTTGTTAATGAGGAATATATCACATAGAAGAAAAAGTGAGGTGAGAAACCCTCACCTCATGATTCCCTTTAGTCATGTTTACATCAATCACATGTATGAAGATTAAAAAATATTATCAATTAAATTAGTAACTATTATAATATATATTACTTTATGTGATACTTATTTATTATCTTACCCCCCATTCATTAATGATATTCAATTATTTTCATTGTTTATCATCCGTTCGCATCATGGTTTCATGATCGGCTCATTTGTGTTTTAGTATAGACTTTCTGTTCAAATGAAAATAAAAATCAATAAGTGAAGTTAATTAGTATCCGGGAAACTAAATAATTTTAAATGTTCCTATATATCATTTTCATATCATACAGGAATATGATTCTTTTGATAATATGTAAATGATAAATGTTTAGTTTAATTTAGTGATTTTTCTAACCATCATGAACTACTTTTTTTCTTTAAAATTATATATGTATATATATATTACATCGATAACATTAAATAGGATATATGATGACTATTAAAATCTTACTTAACCAAATTAATAATTTTATAACAAGCCATAATAACGGTGATGAAAAATGAAAATTCATAATCCATGGAGATGCTTAAACGCCATAATTTGGACAATGGTTTAGTTTATTTAAATTATAGGAGACAATAAAAGGGATGGATATGAGATATTAAATTTGAAAAATAACCTTAATGTTTACAAATTATACTAGAGATATTATTCATTGACGTATTAAAGTGTTTAGGATAAGGTAGAAAATGAAAATAAATCTAGAGAGGTTGTTTGAGAAAGTTAACCCTTGAATATCACTAACCTGAAAGACCCCATAATTTCCTTGGAATATGTATTTGAGTGATTCCAAAAGAACATGGATGTGAGTAGAGTGGGGAGTATATGGTATTTAAAAATAATTTAAGAGATGTAAGGATTTTTAGTAGAAACAGGGTAGTGAGGGGTCATATTTAAACTTACGGATGAGTGGGTTTAGGGGATTAAATAATTATTATTTTATATTTAAATCTGACCACATTTGGGTGTAATTAATTTTAAAAAAATTTATGATAATTAATTTTGTAATGGGATTTTTATTTTTAAAAAAATAGAAACCACCCATTTAATATTGTAGATTTTAGTTATTTTAGGCCTTTTCCTTTTAAATTTAATCTGCTACATTATTTTACCTATATAATGGTAAATATTTTCGTAACCATGGTAAATTTCTAATTCCAAAAAATAAAAAATATATAATAAACAAATTTATACCTAAAAATTATAAATATTGAATCTATTTTTAATACTTAAAAAACATAAGTGTTGAAAATTAATTTTATATTAAAATGTCAAAATGAAAAAAATAATAGCTAATAAAAAAAGGTGTTTTTAGAAAAACAATGTTATTATACAAAAATATGGTTTGAAGATTTTTTAAATTTAGTAAATTAAATAATATATAACTAAAATTTAAATAATTTTATTTGAGATAATATTAAAATTATAAAAAAAAATTTAAATACAATGAAAATGAATGTTTTATAAAAATCTGTATTTTTTACTATTTAATGAAAAATTTAATATTTCATACAATTATAAAGAATTAATTCTAAAATAATATTGAATTTTTGAATCCTAAATCTTTGTTAGTTTTATCAAATATATTTATAAATGATACCAAAATTATTTATATATATATATTCTCATATAAAGTAATAAAAATATCTTTTTGAATAAAATAAATACATGACAAAGAAATAAAGTTTACTAAAAATTATGTTCATGTTCACAATGAAATAATTAACACATATACAATTTTTTGGAAAATTATATTTCTCATAAATTGGTTAACAATTTTTATTACTACTAATTTAATGGATAGGTTATAATGGTGGTGTTAAAATAAAAATATATTAGAATTCGTTTAAGCTCTGTGTTCCATGAAATTTAAGCCATCGATGATATTAAATTTATTTTAAAAAATATAAATAACATATAATCCCGGGGTGTTACCTTTTACCCAACCTAAATGAAATTATATCTTGATTTTTTAAATTATATACTAACAGAAGAGGTTGCCTCTACCTCATCACAATCTTAGGTTCTTATGTATCTTCTAGAAATTTGTGGTTTTCGAGCAATACATTAACTAAGTATGTTTTCTTGTATCATAGAAATTTTTTGCACAATCCAAAACCTTTACTAGTTTTTCTAAATAAGAATGATCTTACTAAAGTGACATGACCTATGATTTTAGTACATGTGAAAGATCAGGTATGTACATCCTCTAAAAAGACACATATAACACATCATAAACCTGAGAGAGATTCACAGGAAGCACTAGTCGATAAGATATATTTTTGATATGATCAATAAATTAGAAAAAAACAACATTACAATTTTAAATTTTAAATAATAAATCAAGGGTGGATATTTGAAAAATCACTTTTGCAAAACCCACTTCAGGAAAAGATTCAATAAAATATCCTCTTACAAAAGATGAACTTAAAAGAAATATATCACCACAAAATGAGTATTATGATAAAGATAATATTAGTGTAATGTTAGAATATAGACATTTAAAAAAATTATAACTATCATATTTGGATGGATAATGATAGAGTACATAGTTATTAGAAGGTTAATTGCCACAAATATATAGATTAACTAGGATAGAAGGACCATTGATATCAGAAAAAAGTATGATAAAAGGAAAAAATATAATACAAAATCATTTGAGATGATCTAATTTCTTGATATTTTCTTATAATTATGCTATTGAACTTTGGTTATGCCTTGATAAAGTTACACTAAATTTATTACTCTATAATATGAAGATTAAATTTTAATTCTTGATGAACTGGTGGATCATAAGATTCATAATGGGATGACATGCCAATACATATTTCTATATTCATCCCAACATAATTATTCGAAAATGTTATCCAATAAATTTAAATATTCATATGGTTATGAAATATATTAATCTCTGAAACCATCTCAAAAGATAAATGTAAATAATTTTATAAATGGTTACCCATATAATGTTTCCAAAAGAGTAAAATCCAAAAAAATTTAATGATGTTCTCTAAATTTTCAAAAGCAACGTTTCATTAATCCCTAAAACTAGATAATGTATATCATAATTTTCACAAACCAATCATGTGAATATCAATCTCATATATTCACTTTGAATATGTTAATAACATGAATTACCATAAAACCTTAGTAAAAACATGCATTCATTCATAAATTAATTATTTCATCACACCAAAAATCAAAAATTCTAATATCTCAATCCATAAACAACCTTTCCATCAGATTACTAAAATGTTACAATGTAATCAATACAATAAAAGATATATTATTATAAAAATATATTAGCCTCATTATTACCACCTGTTCATGAACCTATTAACAATTATCTTTCACTTTATCATTTTTTCATGAAAAATATCACCTCGTAAACTCAATAAGGCTTCATGGGTACCAATACCATTTAAAATTTCATTGAAATACATAAGAAAAAACTATAGTGGAAGAATCCTATGATGTTTTAGTATTCCATAATTCATGTAGAGGGAGATAATAAAATGAAATTTTACTAAAGGATGGACAATAATATATTCATAGATCATAGTTATAAAAAATTTTAGATGAAACTCTCTAATAAATAAGGGAAGATAAATGTTCCCTAATTAACATGATTTACTTCAACCATTGTGACTGCATAATATTTCCCTTGATGTGTTTCCTTAATATTTTTTTGTGTCTTATCATCCATATTAGCCCTTGTATTAAAGAATTGACTTGAAATTTTCTCAAACTCATTACATCTAAAATAGTAGAGTTTGGGTGGTGCATTTTGTGAGGCTTTCACTATATTCGAATTGTTTTCTAAATTCATCATATAACATCAATAATCAGTTATTTAATGACCTTCATCTCTACACATAATTTTTTTACTAGTTTGACTTAGAAAATTTTATCCATGTTTCTTCCCATATATTAAAAATATTAGAAAGATCATTTATTTTTATTAATGGTTTTTAGAAAAGGCATTGAATTATATTTTTTTCACATTAAAACCATGAGTTTTATAGGTAAATATGATTTATATCTCCACCTTATGAGGACATTTAACAATTTCTTCATTGGTAATGAAGTCTCTTATTAATAATTTCCTTTAAATAAGTGGTTTTAATACACAAAATAATTGATCAATTTTACTTTTAGGGTAGATAATTAAACTAAAGGGTGACCTTGTAAGCCTTGTAAAATCTTCCACATATTTACTGAAGGATAGTCATCCATTTTCTTCATCTCATAAAAATAAATCTCTATATTTGTATATATAATATGAGGTAAGTACTTGATGATGAATATATCTATAAACTCATGCAATTATAAGGATTGAATTTATTCTTCTTGCCTTGTATTCATGATAATATTCCACAATTGATAGGATTTTCCTTCGAGATGATGAACACCTATAGAAAATTTTTCATGTCCCCAAAATTCAATAGCTGAAAATATTTTTTAAATGAAGTTAATTCATTTCTCATTAACTAATGCCTATGAATATCCATGAAAGGATTATGGAAATTACCACATTTAGCACTAAACAAAATTTTATTCCTTATTTTTCTCATTGGGAAATCCAATATGATACATACCATATGTGAGTTTAAGAATTGGATTTTTAATTCTAAATCCCATAACATTAAGTTTATCAGGAAGATAATCGATGCATTTACCATTGGTGACTGCATTAGTAGGGTTCATTCCAGATCCAACCACTAACTAAAACCAAAAAAATATACGAGCAACTCTAATCATTCTAGTAAAATCATATAATAAATGGAGATTACATATAAAATAACAATGTATGGAACCATAGGTTTATCATGGGTTATTAATGAACATTTGAAAAACTCTAGGATTATAAACTACACTTATGCTTAGGTTTCTTATAATGGTTTTCTCATACTAGTTTCTAAAGGGTATATAAAACAATCTATGATAACAATTATGACACACAATAATTTTTACACATAAATATTAAATCCATATTGATGAATATTCATTATATAACATAAACCCCCACTGCAGAATCATATAGTTAAGGTTCATTATAACATAGAAACATATAAAACTAGTTTATTAAACATTTACATCATCTCCAACTTATTTATTCATACCCAGAACCCTTTTTGACAGATCATACTTACAAAAAAATTTCATATCCTGGGAAAAATATATTTTTGAAAAATAAAATATTATATTCTCAGTAAGGGTATGAAAGGGATATATCAATCATTACATAAGAATAAAAAAATAATAACATGATCATTGAATTTGAATATTTTACCCTACGTATCGATGATCACAATCTTGAGTCATAGAAAAAATAATATATGTTAATAATACAAGAATAATAAAAGAACATGAATTATGAGAGAATAACATTGGCATAAGGCATGGAATTTGTCCTAAATATATGAATATAAGATCATTTCACTATTCTTCAAGGAAAATTTACAAGAATATCATATTGGAATTGTTTCACTCCCACGACTAGTGTAGTAGTCATTGTTCACTCCCAAGACTATCATGGTGGATGATATCGATTGCTGAATCGGTTTATATTCCCATTCTACTCATATCTTATTGAATAGATTTCACTTACCATTTCAATCTTGTATTACTAAGATGATTTCACTTTCATTTTAGTTAGCTCTTACTAAACTTATTTCCCTTCCCATTTCCTTAATGCCTATATGATAAGATATATATCATTACACAATACATTGGAGGGATATATAGGTTCCATCCATTATTGGTTATAACATAACCAACATCATTTTTATAATATAACCATCATAACATAATGAAAACCATACATATGTGTTCCATCAGAACATAATTCATTCATCATATCTTAACCCATGTAAAGAAATTAGTTTCATAAATATTTGATCATAATATAACTTGTGGATAAGAAATGGGTTTCATAAATATCAATCAATCATGATCATAAACCAACCATAATTATAATAAGGACAGTATCATACAATAATATTTGTACAAAAGGATATGTAATATTAATTAATGTCATCTTGGATAGAAAATAATTTTCAAATATCACTTACAATTTCTCTTGAAAAAAATGAAATTTCAATTTTCCAATAATTTCAATTTAAAAGAGTAGTTTAATTATAAAATGATTTATTTTGAATATAACTTTTTAATATTGTAAAGGATATTTAAAATAATTAAATAATCATGAAGGTGAAAAAAATCACTCAGATTGTATAAGTTGAAAAATCCTTTCGTATTTTTGTCAGAAAATACACAAATAACCTCATTAAAAAATGAAAAAAATAATCATTCAAACCATCTTATAAATACTCAAACTTGAGAAAAAATAAAATAAAATGTATTAATAGAATAGTAAAAAAAATTAGGAATTTTTTTTATAAATCATGGAAATTAAATAATAATATATTATTATTTGAAATTTTAAAAAGTTAATTCATAAATGAATGTCCCATATTAATATCTTATCATTGATGTGAGAATTAATCAAATGAATAAAATATGTATATATATTTAAAATACACATAATTATTTTAAAATTTATAAAATTTATATTAAAAATTAATTTCACAAATAATCCATGTATGAAAAACTCAATGAAGTAGAAGTTTAACCCAATGAATTTAAATTGGGTAAAAAAATTCACTTACCAATTTGTAATCAGTAAAATGATTTTAAAAATAAGTGAAATAATTATAAAATTAAACATTTAATACCATTAATATAATAATATTCAAGATATTATATATAAATGGGATGAATATACACCCCCACAAGAAATAATTCGTTAATAAAGCATATTTCCCACAAAAGTAAAAGTGAGACGAGAAACACTCACCTTACATATCCATTTAGTTTTTCATAATTTTACACCCAATATAAAGTTTTACTGAAATTTATTAGTTAATGGAATAAATATACTCATATTTTTATTACATTATGTTATAATTTTATTAAATCTAACCACTAATTTGTAGTATTGTATTATTCACATTGTTTCATGTGAGTTTATTTCTTGGTTTCAAGATCAATTCATTGGTCTTTAATTATTATTATTTTATTTAAAATGAAAATAAAACTCAAGATGTGATGTAATGTTATATTAATGAATATTAATTATTTTAAATGGTCCCATATATAATTTTTATTTCTTATATTATGATGATTCAATTGAGAAAATATCAATGGTAAATTATTAGTTTAATTTTGCGGTTTTTCTAACCATGACAGACCAGTTTCATTTCATTTAATATTATTTCTATATATTAATTCTTGAAAAATAAATATTTTATAATATTATAATTAATGAAATATTTTACTAGAATAATACTATTATTACCATAATTTATGGTGGTAATGGAAAACAAAAAATCATTATCCATAAGGACGGTTAACCGCCATAATTTGGACAATGGTTTCATTTATTTGAATACTAGAAGTTTATAAAAGTGATTAATATAATATAATAAATTATCAACATAAAATTACTGTACATAAATTATTATATAGTTATTATTTCTTATCAGTTGAAGGATTTCATTAGAAGTTATAAAATGAAAAGAAATAGAGAGATGTTGTTTGTGAAACTTACCTCTTGATTATAACTTCCTTAAATGACCCCTTAAGGAAAATTGAACTGGTTTTTAAATGAGACCAGAAGAACATAATAATGAGGAGAGTTGGTATTATATTTTTTGGTAGATATTTTGAGAGCTTCAATGATAACTATTATAAATGGGGTGGTGATGGGTGGTATTTATACTTGAGTTGGGGTGGTTTTAAGTGATTAAATAATGATTATTCAATTTTTAAAGCCAAATAAATTTGTGTGGAATTAATTATAATGACTTTGCTTCAAAATTAATATTTTAAAATATTTTTATTATTAATAAACCCATCAACATTAAAGTTAATTTTTTTAGTTTTTAGTTTTTTATTTTTATATCTTTTAACATTAACCTGTAACATTTTTTAGCTATATTACATTAACTATTTAATTTACATAAATAATTTATGCCTCAAAATTAAAAAGACATTATAAATTAATTTATATATACTAATTACAAATTTATAATTATTTTTATAAATTCAAGACCCATATATTGAAATTTTTTATTTAAAATTAAATCATCCCAACACAATAGAATTTGTTTCTTGAAAAATGTATTTTAATGCTCAAAACTGTACTTATACTAAAATAAGGATTAAATATTGTTTGAATGTAATTAATTAGTCTATAGCTTACAAAATAGTTCTTAATATACTTAAATATCAATTTAAAATCATAAAATGAATTTTCAATACAGTGAAAATGAGGGTTATTATCAAAATCGGCATTTTTACTATTCACTAAACAAATAAGCTTTTCAAAAAATTATCTTTAACTAATCATAATATATTATTACATGAAGAATCAATAAATTATTTTTAATTCATAAAAATAGTTTTCTAAAATTTTATCAAATTAATAATATTTCCTTTCTCATTGAAAGAAATACAAATAACTTTTTGAAGATATAATATATTTAAAGAATACAAATACTTTACGAAAAATTATGTAAATTTTCACTATGAATTAATTAATAAATTATAAAATAGATTAAAAAATTTATATCTTATAATTTTGTTAATACTATTTATTCCTATAATTTTAACTGCTATGTTATAATGGTTTTTTTTAAATAATAATACTTTGGTGTTTGTTTAAGATTGACATTCTGCGCAACATAAGCTATATAAGATATTAAATTTATTTTTAAAATAAGTTACATATTGTAAAATATTGTGTTATTACATGAATAGTATATATTGGATTTTTTATCAGAATGATAACACAAATATTATACTCATCTATATTTTATTTATAGAAAAAATTATTATTTAAGCACTATAACATTAATCAACTTTTATATGTGATTTAAAAATCTCTAAGAATTCTGTATCTTAAAGGACCTATCATAATTATTTTTAAATTTTCATCATAATATTCACCATATCCATATAAACTATATTTCCTACCCTAAATGAGAAAACACAATTTTCAATGTATCATATTCACACTTCCAAGACATATTCACCAAAATATTATATATATTTTCAACCCCTTCTTGATACATGTTAATAACATACCCAAATATTTCAATTCCATTTTTAAATAAGTACTTGTTTTATTTTCCTAATTGATGTTTTTTCACTGCATTAGTTAGATGAGTGCTAAAAAACCTTGAACTAATACAACTATTTATAAAAGGTATCACCCATGAATAATTTTAATATTTGGGGTTTAGAATCATTTCATGGGAAGTTAGCTCTTATATCTATTTAAAAATTATTAAATATCTACCTTCAACATACATACACTTTTTTTACTTAATAATACAACTATATCATTTCTCATCTACTTGTTTTACATCATTTTATCTGAGTTAGAAAATATCCCATATGGAGGGCCCCTGAGGCTATAATCAATCTTAATTTGATTATTAGATAACTTCATGTTTTGAACTTATGGTTCTATATACTATAATTTTAATTAATATATATTATTTTTGATTAAAAATATTTTCCTTATTTATAAAAAACGTTACATTATTCCTAATACCATTTAGTTATATTCATTTCTCGTGAGGGAATAAATTTAAAAAAAATAAGATTTTCATTTTCATTCTGCTTTTATTTTTATTAAAAAAAACCAATGATTTAAAGTAAAACTATTTTTATCTAGACTACTTTTTACAGTTAGAAAAACATTTCTTTTACAGTAACTATGATTGATTTCATCATTTAGTTATCAATTAAATATTTATAAATGTTGTGAGTGTCCTCACAAGTGTAAGGGAAAAAACATGGTAGTTTAATTAAATATTATGAAGGGATGAGTATAGACTCCTCTATTGGATTTTTTCCCAAAAATAATCATTTAATTTAATCAAATATTTCCTATTCTCATTAATTTTTTTGGTGATCCAAAATATATAATATTAACTGCACAAAATTGGAATGTGATATTCAGTTTAAATAGTATATTCAATTGGAAAAATAATCTAATTCTGAATGAGTTTCATTCTAGATGATATTAATAGGGAATTATTAGTATTTTTGAAATATATTTTCTAAATTATTTTTGCATGGAAATCATTATTCCTTTAATTATACATCATAGAGTTCTCATGTACTTATATTCAGATTTCTTTCATTTAAAACATTTTTTTCTCTACAGCATTGGTTAATTCTATGTGTTGGCACCAATTTTTATAGAGTATTCTTTACATTCTCTTATTTTAATGATAAAACCCCATGATTATTTTAGTGTTAATGTTTCACATGTTGTTTTAAAGATATTTATATGATATGATAGTTTTTTTGATAATTTTCTAAGTCTTATGGTGAGTCACCATTAGAAAACAATTACCATTACCACTAAGGGTGAGTTACCACCCGAAAAGTTACTTCCAAAGTAGTTACAGCCAGATGTGAGTTAACGATAGATGATGAGTCACTGCCACTATCTTTTTACTATTGTTTTCCAAATTTATAGGTGTGAACGAATCAATGAATTCTTTGTTATGCATATATTTTTGGATCGAGCCTTCAAAACATTGTCAAAGGTTGATCCAAGTATTGTGGATCTGATTCACTAATTTAAACATGAAGTATATATCTCTCTCTCCTAGAAACCGAATGAAATATAATGCATCTCGACCAACACGATTTATATGATACAGTTTGGTTTACTCAAAATCATATAGAAGTGAAAAACTAAATATATGAACTTAAAAATTCGCATTATGTGAAGATCTAATGACACAAAAGAACATAATACCACACAAATATCATCTCATAGGATGACATGGATCAAATAAGAGCATACCTAAAATTTTATTTGATCCTATATCTATTATAAAAATTCAAAACAAAGATAAAAATTGATACTTATGCTGATATAAAGACTACATACATTTAGAACACATCAGACAAAGATTTTATGAGTTCTTATTGTTGTGTTTGTTTTAATGATGACAGTGTGTAGTTATCCTGTTATCATAAACACAATTTCTTCTATACCTACCGGGAGAATATTTTTTATTATCTTTTAGTTAAATTTTTTCCTCGTACATATGTGGAAGAGGTCCTTATGTGATCTGTATATTTCTATCTTCCCACAAATAACTGTGAAATAGTATTTTTATCCTGGATAACTTGTTGTTATTGACTGTTTACCGAATCCATGTTGTGGATTCACAACAATATAATTATAATAATCCTGGAAGTAGGTGATTTCCAAGTGGTGGGTATTATGTCTCACTTTAAGATATAACTTTTTATTATTTAATTGTTTCATTATATTTTTTAACTACTATATCATAGATTATTGTTATATTTATAAATAATTATATTAATTTGACAATTAATGTTGACTAGTGTTGATATTAGATTTAATCTAAGTAAATTGATTTCAAATTTTAATGTATTTCTGTATAATATTTTCACTGAGACTTAATCCTTCATTATATTGTATTTTAAAAGGATAAATCTTATATCGATACTCTATTTTGGTCAATTGGCCAATTTATTTTTATTAAGTGGATTTTACATTAACCTAATATTGAATTGAAAATTTTATTGGGATCTCAAGTCAACCCCTATTGAGTTTCTCACTCTGAATGAAATTTTCTATCAAATAATAGTTTCATATATATATATATATACTTTTTATCTATGATTTTAGTTGCCTTATAAAGATATACAATTTTTGTCACTTATATATTTTTTGTTCATTATAGATAAGTTACCAAAAAAATATACTACCAACTGAATTAATTATTTTAATGGTATAAATTATGATAAATAGAAAATCAAAACAAAAATTCTTTTAGAAAGAAGGGGATTGACATATGGACTATAATATTAGATCAATATAAAATACCAAAAACTGCTATAAGTACTCAGAAAGATGATACAAAAGATACTTACGATAATAATTATAAAGCTATTAATTCTATTTTTTTGGCTTTAGGAGATGATGAATTTAATAAATATATACATTAAAGTCTACTTATGAGGTGTGGGATATGCTATTTGTGTAAGATGAAGGAATATAAAATGACATCTAAATGAGATTAAAAAATACAAAATTAAAAATGATACATATAAAATAAAAAATTATGAACATATTTATGATATGTATCTCAGGTTCAATGAGATAGTTAACACCATGAACACACAAGGAAAGAAAGAGAAAGAAAAATATTAAGTGATTAGACTATTTATATGCGTACTAGACAGTTGGAGAGTAAAATCTATGTCAATTATAGAATCATGTGTTTTATGTAATCTACATGTCAAGGAATTTATAGGAAAGATGATGATGAATGGAGAAGAGAATAACGTCTACAAATATATTGATGAAGATGAACAAAAAAATGAGTTTCCATCAATACCACATCCCCCAGATAAAGATAAAAGATAAAAATCAAAGATACCAGTGAAGAAGAATCTTATGATAACATTAATGATGAAATGAAACAAATTGATAGAAGATTCAATAAATTGTATGGGAAAAATAATTTCTTCAAAAAGACAAATTTTGTAAAAAACAATGACAATAAATAAAAATGTAAAAAGTATTTTAAAAAATATGTCTGTAAAAATGAAATCATCTACTATGAATTTAAGAGGAAATGATACATTAAAGATAACTGTCTGTAATTTAATGATAAAAATAAAAATGATGATACGGACATAAGATACTAGAAATACATGAAAGCAACATGGAGTGCCTCCAAAGATAGCCCATGTGATTCAGATAGTAATGAAAAATATAATTTTGATTGGGAAAATTTTGCTTTATAGAAAGTGCATTAAAGGTAAAATGATTTCTACCTGTCTATTTAATGTATATTTCTTACATTTTTTAAAATGAATAAAATGATGATAATGAGGAAAAAATGAACATTAAAGAAATTTATGATTAATTTAATATACTAGAAGAAATTTTTAATGAGTTGAAAGATAAATATAAGCCACTTATGAAACAACATGCATTAGCAGTACATGTTAAGACCAACCTCACTATTGGAAAAGAGATAAATGATAAATTGTTTAAAGAAAAAAGAGTTAAAAATATCAAATGAACAGTTGAAAAAAGTCATAGAAATGTTTACCAATGGTAAAAAACAATAACTCAAATAATTTGATATCACATTTCTCCCAAGAATATAAATGGAATATGTTACCAACCAAGATAGGAAAAAATTACAAAAACCATATTCACTTCTAGTACGAGTCTTGAGAATATATATACAACTAATTCTTATCCAACTCGTCCAAATAAAATTTTAATTTCTAGAAACATAAAAACTATTTATAATAAACCCATTTGTCAGTATGGATTCTGAAATCTATTATTATTGACATATCTATACCAGATATAATTTGGGTACAAATATCATTTTTTTATAAATTTTTATTTGTAGGAAACATTTTTGAAAACCTCCCAAAATTATTATCATATCTAGATAGTGGATGTTCTAAAAATATGTCTACTGAGTATTAAAACATAAGAAAATTGATCAATGTTGATGGGGGACATGTCACTATTGGTGATATTGAAAATTAGAAAACCATCATCTTGGCAAAATTGGTAATTCTAATTCATGACTAATTTAAAAAATTTTATATGTAGATGGATTGAAATACATTATTCATAGCAAATATAAATAATTGAAGATATATTTATGTAAAATTAAAAATTAATGCATGTCGGGGTTTTAATGATAAAAATATTTTTTTTACTGCCTTATGAGAGAATGATATTTATTCTACCGATTTAAATTATTTATCTTCTAAAAATGGTGTGGTAGAAAGTAGAAATTGAACTCTTCAAGAGATATCCAGGACTATGCTAAAATAATATGACCTACCTAAATACTTTTTTGATGAATTTGTTAGTACATCATGTTACACTATAAACAGAGTTTTAATAGGACCTATTTTAAAGAGAACTCCTTTTTAATTAAGTAATAATAGAAAGGAAAAGGTAAATTAAATTACAGGTTTTGATATAAAGTATTTATTCATAATACAAAGGATAATTTGGAAAAAATTTCTTCCTAATGTGATGAAGGAATTTTTCTAGGTAATTAATCTTCTATTAAAACATATATAGTGTTTCATAAAATATTCTGAACAATTGATCAATCTATTCTCATTAAATTCAATGAAACTAATCCCAATGAATTTAAGACTAACTTAAAGCATCTTGATGGGGATCTTTAAACTCTAAATATCCATTCTAATATTTTTAAAGTCGTGTTAAATTTTTTCGGATCAACTAGTAATCAGCCAGAACCCAAACCATAAGAAGATAATGAGTCTACCATAACCTCTTCTCAAAGACCCATGAGGACTCATAGAAATAACCCGTTAGATATTATAATAGGAAATTTTGACATAGGGACAAAGACCAGAGATTCCCTTTGAAATCAAATCGAACACCAAGATTTATTATCATATCTTGATCCTAATAACCTTAATGATTCCAATAACTATGAGTTTCGGTTAATAACCACGCAATAAGAACTTAATCAATTCAACAGAGAAAATGTTTAGGAACTTATTGATAGACCTAAAGACACCATAATAATTGGAAATAAGGGGGTGATTAGAAACAAGGTTGATGAGTCTAGTAAAATATCAATAAATAAAGATAGACTATTTTTATAGGGTTATATTCAAGAAGAAGGTATTGATTATGAAGAAAAAATTTCACATGTAGTAAGACATGAAGCCATTAAGACATTTCCATCAAATGAAGCACAAATCAATTTTAAACTATATCAAATGGATGTTAAATGTGTATTATTAAAAGGAGTTATAATTGAGAATGTTTTTTTTGAATAACCTCTTAGATTTTAGAATCCTCATTTCAAAATTTTATTTTTAAATTTAACAAAAGCTTTATAAAAACATGATTCTAGAGCATGGTATGATAGGCGAACCTATTTCATATTTAAAAAATTTTCCAAAGGTATAGCTAATCCAACTATTTTATTTAAAATATTTTCAAAAGTTTTTTAGTAATACAAATGTATGTATATGATATTAATTTTTGATCTACTAAAGATTCCATACATACTGATTTTTTAAAACAAATACAAAATGAATTCAAAATATGGTTAATTGGTGAACTCAAATTCATTATTGTTTTTACGAATTTTCAAAATAAATATGGAATTATATTAATACAATGTAAATATAAAAATGATATTTTAAAACTTTTTGGCCAACATAGTACCAAAAATAATACTACTCTTATAAGTACCACCAACTAACAAGATCATGATGATGTTGGTAAATCAGTATATAAAACTAGTTACAGAGGTATGACTGTTAGTCCTTTGTATATAAATGTTCTTTTGTGTATGTGTGTATGTTCTCTCATTCATGAAAATCCAAAAGATTCATATTTATTATTTGTCATAATAATTTTTAGATAACTCAAATATATAACAAATTTAGGATTTTTCTACCTAAGAGGAAATGATTTTGGTTTTTAGGCCAATAAGATGCTTAATTTGGTGGCTATAAGATAGATATGAAAAAGAAAATCTAGAAAATGTTATATTTTTGGAAAATATCTAGTAACATGGTGTTGTAAGAAATAGATTTATGTGGTAATATCTATAGTTCATGATAAACATATAGTTGTATGATGTTGTTGTGAAAAAATCTTGTGGATGAAACATACATTAATGAATTTGGATAGAAATTTTGAAATTTACCTATATAATGTGATAACACCAATGTGATAAATATTTTAAAAAATCAAGTTTCTCAATATAGAACAAAACACATTAATGTAAGATGCTAATTTTTGAGATATCATTATCAAAATAGTGATATAACTTTAGAATTTATTAGAACTAAACATTAGCTACATGATATCATCACAATGACTATGAAATCTGAGAGATTAAACTTCATCAAGAATGAATTAAGAATTATAAAATTTGGCTGATAGGTCATCATTAATGAGCCACTATTAATGATTCATTGTTGTTATGTCAATTTTGAGGAGTCAACATTGATAGGTCACTATTGGTAAGTCACCTTTGATACATATGTGTTGACAAGTCACCATTGACCAGTCTTCATTGATGAGTCACCATTAATGAGTATTTGTTGATATTTCATCATCGATGAGTCGTTGTTGATGAGTCACCATTGATGAGTCACCTTTGATGACTCACAGTTGAATGAGTCACCATTCCTTTTTTTGTAACCATTTTATTTAAGGCTATTAAATTTTTATTTCTTGATTAAATTTTTCTTTCACATTTTTTTATTTATTCAGTATCCATATATGATATAAATATTGGTATACATCTAAACTGATTCCACTCACATTAAACCCTTACTCTCTTGAACCACCTTTCCTTCCCCTCAAATTGATCACCTTCTTCCTTGTTTTATTGATGCTTTCACTAAATCTAAATGGCTTGAGTAAACTATGTAGCTGAATCTATTCCAAATTAAATTTGAAAATAAAATAATAAAAAGAAATTCTAATACAACATGGATATTGTCTCTCAAAAGACACATCTAAAAATATGGGTTATTGAAACAAAAAAAATAAATCAATCTTTTATGGATCCCTACCAGTAGTAAACTGTTAATGATGGTTATATAAAATAAAAAGTGGATGAACTGGTTCACCAAAAAATCATCGAGTTTACTATAAAATTTTATAACAAGAATATTATCTGAATTTGGAAACAAATTCAGAAACAATGTGGATAGAGTTTGAATTACCATTGTTGGAGAGGATATTTCCTTCTCCTAATGGGAATTGGGAAAATGATTAAAAGTTCATCATAAAAGATTATCTGAGGATTTTCATGTAATTATACCTAATGATTATTTAGAAGATGCCCTCCTAGAATAGACTAGAGATTGATCCAAGAGGATACAAATATACATTGAACATTATCGTGAGTGTAAACTACTATTTACGTTCTACAACATGTCTTATGTCCAAGGAAAGGATATTTTAATACAATGTGATTCTAGTATGTGTATTTTCAATATATGATGAAGAAAGAGAAAATAATTAACCTGTGTATATTTTATATGGTTCATATGCAGTAGATATGAAAAAATAGATCATGGTATAACACTCTAATATAACCCAAAATGATTTTAACCATATTAGATGAAATGTGATTTGTTAAAGATGGAGAAGAATCTGATGAAAACAATTGGTGATTTTTGTTTATCAAAAACAATTTGTAAGAGAATAAAAGTATGTTGGATACATTGAATGGAATATTCGGTATAAGATTATGAAAAATATATTATTATTTCAATCTAATTGATTATCTTACAAGACCAATGGACTTTAGGGATCTTGGTCTAGATTCAGATGAAGTAGTTGAATACTCTAATGATGATAATGAAAGGGGTGAACCTAGAGTGTAAGAAGAATAATCCTTATCTTTCAAAAAAGGAAGTGATCCATATATTTAAAATCTCTTACTCAAATTACTATTTATCTTCTTAGTTAATCAATTAGTTTTCCTACCAACGACATTCTACTAACTAAAAATGATGATGATAATGATACATTCATTTAAGGAGAAGCTCATTTTAAAGAATCTTACTCCCGAAACATATATGAGAAAAGTGGAAATAAAAATGGCAGTAATGATAATTATTTAAAGGATGTAAATGATATATATTTCAATCTAGATATCTCATGAAAATATGATCAAGATAAAGATTGTGGGGATCATGATGGGTATCTTGATGATGGAAATAATGGTGTTGGATATGGAAATGTGGATTATCATGAAAATGATAGGAGTTATGATTATGACAGATATGAGTTTAGGACTTCTCTATCATTTATCGACAAAGAAAATGTGCTAGCCAAATCTCATTCTATGATGATATCAAGTTTAAAAAGAGAATAAATTCATCCAAAATTTACAGTAATAGATGATCTCCAAATTACTCCATCAAAAGAAATACCTGATATATGTGAGGATGAGATTACTACCATTTTGGTTAGTTAGTCACTTCCAGTGGATCAGTCTACACATAAAGTACATGTAACCTCAATAAATTAAAATTTTCAATGTTCTAATTTTTCAAGAGATCCACTAACACTCCCTTTTGTTAGACCGTTAGTCAGTTTTTTAAATAATTAGAGATGTATCCAATATTTTTTAGACTTAGACTTTCCTGTAGTGACTCAGATGATGAGAATAATTTTTTAATAAGAAGAGAAGGATCATTACTGGATCCGGTAGATAAATCTAAGGAGTTAAATATTTTTACTCAAATGGATATAGATAGAACATATATGGTCGATGTACCTCTAGGGTAATAAGTTTCCCCCCCTTCTCATCCCATGCTGCCTCCAAATATTGTGACATAAGATGATTTTATTTTTTTTCTATTAAATTTGAATTCAAATTTAATCTCTTTGATAAGGAACATTGTTTCATATTTTACAAGGTTCTTGAGATATAATACATCTAAAATATCTGAACATAGTGAATAATGAACCATATATTTGGTTGAGATAGTAATATCGCATATCCAACCTCAAATAATATTTCATATTCACAAAATGATGTTGCAAATAATACCTTTGAAATATAATTTAAAAGTTTGAGAACTACAGTAGATGGATTGTGAATCACTATTTTAGACTTTATGACTGATATATCTAAGACATTGGATTGAATGAATATAGCTACATTTACATAAAATACTCATCCTCCACCACAATTTCATCTTGATACAACTCTTCAAGAACAGATTATCAGATAAGATCGCTAAAATTCTATTGGTGATGAAACTACTAATGAGGATCAAATTTGAAAAATGCATCATCATGGAGATCATTTCTATGATATAATAAAGTAATACGAACATGAATTAAGGAATTATGAGGAAGTTATCATGATGTATATAAAGTATTATTTGTCTTGGATCGGTACTAACCATGACATGTTAGAAAATTTAAAATTTTATATAGAGAATTTCAGTATGCCTCAAATGAAAAGGGTATTAAAATAACATGTTATCGAGTTGAATGTTCTCACTCTAGATCTATAATGGTTTATGGATGAGAAAAAATATTTCATTAATGTTATGGAAATAGGATGTAATATAATCTTTTACATTATCAATTTGATGAATCCTTTACCACATGTACATAATATAATTTATATATCCATCGATGATATTCTAGAGAATATAATTCTATAATCTACATTAATAGAGAAAATTTATTTTAGGCTTCTAGGGATCAATCCATTAGATGATTTTATCCCTTCACAATTTCAACCTATGGATTTGTCTCCAATAAATGTTGTAAAATTCATTAGAACTGTTCTTTAGAGAGATCCACTTCCTCCTATAATGAAACTGCCTTTGATTACAACCAATGCTCCAACATACACCTCTATAGTCTCATACCTGGTCCAAGATAGAGACAAAAAACCGAAAGGAAAAATTAACATGATAATCCATAACCGTCTAACCAGTGAATCTATTCAGAAAAAGTATTTTAAATAGGAATCATGTTTTTATCATTTGATCCCTGGGTTGGTATACTGTATCAGTTTTTTGGCACTTAGTGAAATGAACATCCCATATGTTTTTTAATTTCTATGTATAAATTACCCTTGTTTTTCTACTTTTTGATAATATCATTTGGGGAGATTATAATGGGCATTCAATTTTGTAATGATAAAGAGACTGTTTTTTAATCTCAACTACATCTATAATAATTTATGGATACTCATATAGTACATCTATAAAAATTCCATCTTTCAAGATCATTAGAAATGTGGAGAGTTTTAGAACCTTCCTATGTGGAGTATGCTTGACACACTCTTATTTTGATGATCACAAACCATGATTCTTCCAATAATAATGTTTCATATGTTGTTTGATAGCTATTTATATGATAATATGGTTTCTTGGAAAGTTATTCTAAGTATTATGGTGATTCAGCATTATATGGGAGTCACTATTACCGCTAAGGGTGTGTTACGGATAAAAGATCTACTACCAGAAAAATAACCACTAGAGAGGATACCACAAAAGAAGTTATCGCCGAAGGTGAGTTACCTCGAGATTCTATGTCACTAACATCATCTTGTTAACATTGTTGTTTGAGGATCTTAGTGTGAATGGATCAATGAAAACATCATTATTAATATATATTTTGACCGAGCATTCAAGGATTTGTCAAAGAGTGACTCACGTATTCCAGATCTAATGCACCTATTTAAATGCGATTGATCGCTCTCTCTATGTAACAAAATATTAGTGAATACAACCCAAAAAATTAGAATTATATGATACAATGTTGTTTACAATAAATCCAATAGAAGTGAACATGTGAATCTTTAAGCTTTCTAATTCACATTCTGTGAAGATCCAATGATACAGAATCAAAGAATACCTTACTGAGATCAACAGAGATGTTGATAGAGATCAAATGAGAATATACCTGCATAATTTTGGTGATCCTCTATCTTTTATAGACTTACAAAAAAATCCCAAACACCATACCAATGGTGATATTAGTACTAAAAAACGTATAACACATTAGAATATGTTATTCTATATTCCTATTATTCTATCTATTTTATATTGAGAAGTGTGTTTTCATCCCGTTATCCTTTACAATCTATTTCTTTCACATGCTAGGAGAATATTTTTTTATTCGCATCACTTTAAATTTGTTTTCTCACTGTGCATGTGGAAGAGGTCCTTGTGTGATCCATATATTTATTTCTTATAGTGAATAACTATTTAAAAGGATTTTTAGCACAGACATATTATTGGGGTTGACTTTTACCTAGTCCTGGTTGTTGATTAATTTGATTATAATTATAATACACATGACATCAGAAGATTTCCAAGAGGGTGGGATTAATTCTCACCTTAATACCGAACTTCATTTTTTTCCACTGTGTCTGTATTTTTTGTTTTACTAATATATCCATGATTTTTGTTATATTTATAAACAGTTATATTACTTTCATAATTAATCTTACCTAATGCTCGCATTATTTTTCTATGTAAATTTATTTTAAATGTTAAGGTATTATTAAACAATATTTTAACTGATTATTAATCATTCATTAATAAATATTTCAAAATGAAAAATATTATATCGAACCGCTATTTTGGTGAAATGGATAGTTTATTTCTATTAAGGGAGTTTAACTTTAACCTAATATTGAACCTAATTTTTTTAGGAACTCAATTCACCCTCTCTTGAGTTAATCACTCTAGAAAACACTATGTTTTATTTTCATAACAAGATAATAGGCATTATACTAAAACATAACATGTAATTAACATCATTATCCATAATTTATTCTATACCCGGTCATAACTAAGAGATTACATGATAAATATTGATTCCCAAAGTGCATACATTAATTTAAAACTCAAGTACATTATCTTGAGACTCACTTCCCTTTCTATAATACTTTTTATTTATTTATTAGATTCACCACAATTTATATCAATATTTGAAAGGATGGAAGTAGAGGTCTTGTGCTGAACTGTATATCTCTTTATCATGTCATCCATGCTTTGGTTACAAAGACATGATCACTAATCACTGATTACTTCTCAATACACATTAAACCTATAAAAATATCATCATATAAATTAAATAAAAATTACTAAATCATTTTTTCAATTTTCTTATGCTCCAGTAAATTTATGAATACACTAAACTTTTATTCAAATATCAAAATAATTAACCAACTGAATTATAATAATGAAATTTAAACAATAATAATCATATTTCATAAAAAAGGTAACGAGTATTAGGGAACAAACTGGATTTTAGAAATTCATATTGTAATATGATGTTCTTACATGATTTATAAAAGATATTTAAATATTTAAAAAATAAATAAAACACTAGAATTTGTAGCTATTAATTGAGGTGAAAGGTGGTATCCACATTAAAGGGTATGTTAAAATTTAAACATATAGTTTTCCACTTCATAGGGTAATTAAGTTATCCTTTTAGATTTTTATGAATTATGTATCAACTCAAAAATTGTATTTGGATTAAATTTTTAGAATATGAAATTTTTTATTATAAAAATAGTGTAGCTTTATTGTGACCAAATAGTCCACCATTACAGTATATTATGTTTTATCACTAATGATTCTTTATAGCTATTTGTTAAGGAGTTAATTATCATAGAATGTTTTATTAGGTTTTTTTACCATAGCTATGTTGAATTTTATTCTCATGTAGTATAAAACGAAGTTATGATATCATTTTTAACCATTATCTCAATGTTTAATTCGTTTATTATAACCATACATTTTACATTTTGTTATTTCATCAAATTACGTGGTTGATTCCATAAAATCTATAAAATTCAGAGAAATTATAAATTTATTCCCTAAAAAAGACGAATGAATTATTTCTAAAACAATATCTAGAGTAAAAAACTTATTCTCTATTATTATGTAATAGACCTGAAATGTGTATGTGTTTTTTCTGATTCCTAATATATCAGATTTCCTTGACTATTAATATATTTGGATAACATTAATCTTGTATCTATTTTGGAGGCATCACCCAACTCTTCAAAGAGAACTTCTTTGTTTGGTGGCATGATTAATATTTTTTTGCTCATTCTCCCTTTTATAATTTTAAAATAATTAATTTGTTATTCATCAAAAATAAAATTAACATATTTTTAGATTAGTTTTTTTAGGAAATAATTTTGTCTAAAATTTCTAGTAATACCTAAACAAATTATAGCATGTACTGTAATTGTTTTTACATATTTCATTGTGGTGGGATAAATAATTATAGAAATGTGGTAATAAATGATCTTCTATTTTTCAATTATTTACAAATAAATTACATTGGCCATGAAAATACATTTCTCCACAATGAACTAAAATTTTTAATGTTTAAATCCATGTTATTCTCATTTCCAATTTTCAAAATGTTTTTCATAACATTAAGGAAGATTTAAAAATGTTATAAATATACTATAATTTTATTAGGAAATATATCTTGATATAATTAAATCAAGACCTAGAATATTTTTACCAAGTAGTACTTGAATGTACATAGGGTATTTTAAAATCCAAATGAAATTCGTTAATACAAAAAATGCACCAATGGGAATGGCGAATACTATTTATTCATGAAATTATAAGACTTTTTGAGAGATAAAAATAACATGAAATACAATCATAAAATAAATAATAACACTTCTTAGTTATTCATTTTAACATTTTATTAAAATAAGGATGGTTAAGTGGCTTTTTCTAGTCACATGATGCATTTTTTAGTCAATATATACACTTCCACTAATATGAGTCATAGTGGGTAATATTCATTAAATTCGTTTTGGAAAATGTTTGTTCCTATATTTTTATGTAAAATCTGATTTGGGATCACCATTTGGGAGTATAAAATAAATTATATGATTATATCTCGCAAAATTCATTCAATTTAATTTTTTAAAAAATCTCATTTGGCTTGATTGATCCATGGTTCACGTTGTATGACTAGTTTTTACTCAAATTATATGATAATTAAATGACTAAAAACTATGGTATAATATATAGTAATGTTCCCGAATGACTCTCTTATGACTTATTATTCTATTTCAAGATGGTCAACAGATGGTGTTTTATAGGAGGAGAAAATTCCCTTCAAATTTATTCAAGAAGGTTGTCTATTCCCATGAGGTAGGATCATTTTAAATTATATGGATTCATTTCATGTTCCAGTTTAGGTTCGTGTTCTATTGATGGTGTGAACTCATTGTTTCCCATGATTTAATCCTTCATGTGTTAGGAAGTAGTATCAGTAAATGATTTAAGGAAATAATTGAACAAATATTAATTTAGTTTATTAAACTAATATAAAAGTAAATCTTGACCCATATTGATTTAGTCTTGAATGAAATATTATTACAATGATTTGGGGAAGCGTGGGATGCTCCCTCATTTATTATTTTATCCTACATTGGAATTTATTCTTTTACAAAAAAGGGGATTTGTTTTTCGAAAAGGGAAATATAAAATGTTCTTCTCAGGGGTAATTCACCAAATCCAAAATATTTATATTCCTAGTATCTTCTGCAAAATCTATTTAATAGTTTCCTCCATGGAAATTTCTTATGGTTTCATTAGTTTTCTAATTAGTTTTACAAAAAATAATGGGAATATATTATACACATTTCTTTTTAAATGTCTAGTATGTAAAAAATATGTATATAAATATCCTTCATTCTTACCAAGACATACATGAAGAATTTTACTATGTATAAAATAACAATTTTTCATAATTATAAAAAAACACTAGTTGGATTCCCTCCTACCATGTGGAAATAATATAATAAATAAGTCATGAAAATAATTCATTAATAAAACAATTCATTAGAATAATAAAACTCTCTTACTTTGAAATGAATTGTAAAATTTCATAGATCATGAAATTTTATTATGGTAATGATGGAGTTATTATCACAAAAAATAGTTTTAATCATACCTAACTCTAAATAGTCTTATAGTTTTTTTTCTTTCTACTCATATTCTTGAGAAACATTGTAAACATTGTGATATTTTTTATTAAATTGTGATAAGAATATTGATTTCCAAATTCATGAAAGTTTTCATCGCTTATTATTATATATATTATTTATGAGTTATCATGGATGAGGTCATTATTTGTTGGAACTGAGGATAGGGTTGAGGTAAACCCTCTATCTTAAACCTTTCATTATCATTCTTCATTGGTTTTCTCTTTATAGGAACATCTAATTTTTTCCTTTTGATTGGGGTCAATTCATGATAATTTTGTTCTATAAATCTTTTTTATCTTCTAGTAGTTAGTATTTTCCATTATTATATTCTTGTGGTCTTCTTAGAGAGATAGAACACACATTATCCATAGTGTTGTGAATTGATTGGGATGAATGTTTACCTGAACAATGATTGAACCTGTTTTTTAGAATCAAAATTATATTTCTAAAATAGAATTTCAGATGAAAATGAATCATAATCCAAGAAATAAATAAATCACATTATTTAAATGTATTAATTTTATGGATTAACATTCATAGCAGTTTCATAAATTATTTTATGTGATATTCAAATAAAAAACATATAATTTATTTTAAAAAAAATTCTCATGTATTATATGGATTTATTTAAAACTTAAATTTAATGATTTTATAATTTTAGCATTACAAAATAAACCCATCTTCGTATTAACAACATTAACATTATCAATGTGTCAATTTTTTTAGAAATGCATGGTTTTATATTAAACCGTGAAAATTAATGTTTTGAAAAATACTCTAGGTTTAACGGAATCATCATGATTTAATATTTGATTAAAAATTAATTATACCATAATATATATAAAATATTTTTTTATTGAACAAAATAAATTATCTAAAATATTTTTTTTAAATATTAAGAACCAAATTTTGGCTTTTTAAAACTTTAATTACATTTTATACAAATTAAAAAAAATTAAGAATCATTACAATTAATTATATAGTAAGAATGTAACATTTAGTTTTGGAATTATTAAAAATATATTTAAATTTTTTTTAAATATTATCCAGTTAAATTAATAAGAATCAATTATAAAAAATTTATTCATGTAAATTCACTTTTAATACATAAACTAGTGTTTTTATGAAAACTATTTTTCATGAATTTTTCATATTTATAGTAAATGTAATTTTTAAACAATTAAAAATTAAATTTAATGAAATGGAATCCATATATTGAGTAATAATTTACAAATTATATAATAGGTTTCTATTAAATTTTTTTTATAAATTGATTACCAATGTAAAATGTTTTTACCTCGGTCAAAGAAAATGGTTTAAAAGGGCCAAAATATTGTTTTAATGTTATAACATTCCAAAAAATACATCATTAAATCTCATTTATAGAGTTACTGTTTTCCTCTATCATTCTATATTACATAATTTAGTGTTTTGGGTCCTTTTTCCTTCAGCAAGATTTAAATTATATTTAATATTTTATAATATTTAAATGTGTGTCTCTCCCTCCAAATATAAAAGGTAACCTCATGTACTCAATACTCCCAGTTGTTTGAGAAATATAGATTACCCAATATCTATAAAAATTACTTTCCAACTATCTTCTTTTATCACGACCCCTCCCCACAAAGTGTACCCCTCCTGGGCCGGCAATGTGAGAAGGGAGATAATGACCCCCGAGTCCCGCCTCCTGTAGGCCCCGGGTTGGCAACTAGCACCGAGGGTATAATACACACATAAATGGGAGGCATTACCCTCTAAGAGAACACATGCAGAAGAGAGAGATAGAATAGACTCCAACCAACTCCAACTCATAACTGAAATATAAAAGAAAACCAAGTACATATATGAAATGTCATGCAAAATTACTACAATAGAAAGGGAAAACTAAAAGTACCCAAAAGAAAGAAAAACGGTAGCGGCCACGAGCCCGAACAGCTCCTCCTCTAACCACAAGCTACTAGTAATTCGCTTGATCTCCAACCTGATCCAAGTGACCTGAAAAACAGTTTATATATACATAGGGTGAGTATAACAGTATACTCAGTAGGATCCTCCCCAAGCCTCTCGTGCAAAAGTAAATAAAGCATGCTAAAGCCCAGTGAACAACAAGTGGAACTAACTCGTCACCTAACAGGTATACTATGTTCCCAACCTCACCATGGCTACTCTCACCAAGTAAAACATACAAGAATATAGCATATAGTAAATAATATCAAGGGTACCCCGCTACTACTTCCCCACTGGTTTTCCACTTTTCCCCAACGACATACGTCCTGTGCATCTCTCTCCAAAGGCTTTCCCGCAGACACCTGGGCTAAGCTCCACAATCTGCACCTCGTGCACCACATAGGCTTGCCCACAGACACCTGGGCGAAGCACCACACCATCCTCACAACCAAAGTAACCAGGTAGTTTCCGGGAGCCACCATAGCTCGTATAACGTGTATTATACGTCGAGTATTATACCTCAAGCCATCACAGCCCATACGCCGAGTAAGGATCCTCAAGCCATCACAGCCTATACACGTTACACCTATAGTATTCCATAGGATACTATATCCAGAATATATGTGTGGGAAATCACCACAAGCCATCACAGCCCTCTACACACATATATGGGTAAAACTAACCACTGTTCCTACCATCACAATGATCTACCAAGATAAGAGAGCGGGGCCAAAGGGGGTAGTCAGCCATTCAACCTCCCATCAGAATGTTGGGGAAAACACCCCCCCAGGGCTCAGAATCCCCGGGGTGTCAGTTGCCATTACAGACAGGGTGGAGTAGCGTATAGAAACACAAAAAGTACAGAATATATAAGTAACTCACATCCACACTATGGGCATTACCTAGTCTTGGATACAACTGCAGCTAACGTCTCTCAGACTCCAGGCTGCTACTTCAAAGACTAGATATCCTATAAGCACACAACCAATTGAAGAGCATTATTAGATTACTCCATTCTCATTTATCAGTTCCACTGTACATTAATTAATTCTATAAACATTAATTAAGAATGAACAATTTCACATTAAACTGAATTGGCATCACTTTCAAAAACAACTGCTCCTTTTTAAGATTCACATCACCTTTAAATTCCAGCATCTCCATCCCCGTGGATTTTCACCATTTAATCAAACATTCATTACAGAATTACTTTTACACATTCCCAGGCATTCTAGAAAAACATCCTATGCTTCTAAACACAAAGCAGGCTCAACACGGTGAGTAGATGTACTACCCGTCGAGTCTTTGCCGCCTATAGAAAGAGCATATACCCATTCTCCCTCGAGAGGCTAAACACGGAAAGCACGTAGCATACCCCGTGCGTCTTCGCCTCATGCAGAAGAATGGTAGCAAGACCAGCTGCCTTGAGCAGTGGGAAAAAGCAAAGCAGATTTACATTCAAGAAAACCGCAAGCAACTAGAAACCACATCCAACCCATTCCATCACCCCTGGTGTCCTCCCCGACACCCATATGCATAAACTGATGCATCTCACCACACTAGGCGTCATCCGATGCCACAACCACAAGGCCTCCATGCCTCCACATATCACAACAACCATCCAGGCTCACATCACAGCACACGCAGCAGGAAAAAAAACATCACATCATGGGCTCTTAACCCTTTAACAAACTAGAGGGTAACTCAAAACCCTTTTAGAAATTCTCACACAAACTGTTTTCTAATCCATATTGAATTAACAGATTTGTTATTCGTAGATTCCAATCACGGATACATAAACAGTAAGCTATCACAAATAAACAACCATGCTTCCTTCCCGAATTTGATTATCCTCAAATTAGAACAACTACAACAACAACAATAACCAGATTACATTACATGCCTCTTTATCTTTAGCCAATTAATTAACAATTAATTTCGGCTTTATGTTCGTTATCAATTTCTAACATGAACGAAAAATAAATCAAAGAAAACATAGATATCACTATATCTAGGAAAACATGAGGCAAACCGTTATCACGGTATAAAGCAACAGCATGCGATCAACCAATTCTTTTAATCTGGTTCAAGTATTTAATTAGTTCAATTTCATTGTGATCCAAAGTGATAAATCATGCTAATTCTACGATTGCACATATACAATTAGAGAAGCCATGAATCCCCTACCTCAAACAGTTCCTCACGTTCTTTATCCACACAACAGGTCACGATCTTCCCCTCGTGACAACTGCATCCACCGGAGGATGCTGCGGTATGACAGTACCAACCAACCCCAAGAAAACCCATTAGAATCTTGGAAATTACATGGAATAATTATGGAAAGGAGGATAGGAGAAGATAAACCCCAAAAGAACAACGATACAACATACCTTATTGGAAAGATTGACCGACACAGTTCGGTTGCATCCAAAATAGAGCAGAACCAATCCTAGGAGTAAAGATTGATTGTGCAACTCCTACGGGAAGGATTGAAAGGTTCTAGTGCCTCTTAATCGAGAACAAAGGGAAAGAAAAAGGAAGAATTATATCTCGTCCCTTTTTAAGATTTAACGAGGTGACAGTTTAAGATCCGGTTAATTCTACATTAAAAACGGATCGCATTAACCCACGCGGTTTGACCCAGTAAACATTCCAAGCCTTGGGAATAATTAATATAGGATTTATGGCATTTGAATCGGCCTTAAGAGCCCTTAAAATAAGGCTTTAAATGTATTTTATGTCAAAAGAAACGTCAACAAGGGGCAAAAATGTAGGAGTCTGGAAACACTGTTCACCCACTGTTACTGTACACCTACCGATCTATGCTACTGATCTGTGCTACCGATCTGTGCTACCGATCAGTGCTACCGATCAATGCTACCGATCAGTGCTACGGATTAGTGCTACCGATATGTGCTACTGATCAGTGCTACCGATCAGTGCTACCGATCAGTGCTGCTGATCAGTGCTACCGATCAGTGCTCCCGATCTGTGCTACCGATCTGTGCTACCGATCTGTGCTACCGATCAGTGCTACCGATCAGTGCTACCGATCTGTGCTACCGATCTCTGCTACCGATCTGTTACTGTTCATAAAACTGGAAACACTGTTCACAGAACTGGAAAATTGGAAAAGTTTTGGGGATAAGTCCTCTTGACTTCCCAGAACACCACCAACACCAACATTTCACAAAGTAATGGACCGGAGAGGTCCGGGACATTACATTAGATACCTCTCAAAACATTCTCGTCCTCGAGAATTAAAAACCAACCCAGAAGAGGAGAGGGGTCCGAACAACCACCCCATAAGATACCTCTCAGGGAAAAACCACCATGAGTTGTTCAAAAGCTAGAACAAAACTACGACATCCGAGAGTATGGAAACAAACAATTCATAACCAAACAATTCAAACATAACATCTCATCAAAGGTATATAAATAAAACATGAAAGATCTAACCAGAGAGGAAACATCATTACATGAAGGGAGTTAAACATTAAACAACTCTGGGTACTGAGCACGTATCGGTGACTCACGCTCCCAGGTACTCTCCTCCATGCCACCGTGTCGCCAAAAGACACGAACTAAGGGGATAGAACGCCCACGCAACACCTTCTCCTTGCGGTCTTGGATCTCCACAGGTCGCTCCTCGAAGGTTGCATTATCATCAATATTGATCTCTCCCCAATCGATAACATGAGATTCATCATGAAGGTAACGACGGAGCTGCGATACATGGAAAACATCATGTATCCGACTCATTTGAGGGGGGAGTGCTACTCGATACGCCACACCTCCAACACGAGCTAACACCTCGAAAGGCCCAACAAAATGGGGAGAAAGCTTACTTCTGCGACCAAACCTTCGCTGCCCACGACGGGGAGTCACCTTTAGAAACACATGATCCCCAACATTAAAATCTAAGGGTCTCCTTCTTTGATCAGCATAAGATTTCTGACGATCTTGTGCTGTCTTCATCCTCTCACGAATCACTTGAACCATCTCTGTCGTATTCTGCACTAGTTCTGGTCCGAGAATTGCGGACTCTCCGACCCCAGTCCAGCACAACGGAGAACGGCATGGCCGTCCATACAAGGCTTCAAACGGCGCCATGCCGATGGTAGAGTGAAAACTATTATTGTAAGCGAACTCTACCAAAGGTAAGTGCCTTTTCCATGAACCTCCAAAATCAAGAACACAAGAGCGCAACATGTCTTCAAGAGTCTGGATGGTTCACTCTGTCTGACCATCCGTTTGAGGATGAAAAGCAGTGCTAAGGCATAATTGAGAGCCAAAAGCATGTTGGAGACCTCTCCACACCCTAGAGGTAAAACGAGGATCTCGATCAGAAATGATCATCTTAGGAACTCCGTGAAGCCGCACCACCACCTCCAGATACTGCCTCGACAAAACCTCCACTGAGCTCGACTCCTTTATTGCTATGAAGTGGGCCGATTTAGTTAAACGATCCACTACCACCCATATAGCATCATGTCCTCCCGGAGCTCAAGGTAAACCTGTAACAAAGTCCATTGAGATGTCCTCCCACTTCCACTGAGGAATCTCTAAGTGCTGGAGAAGACCACCAGGAACACGGTGTTCGGCCTTCACCTTCTGGAAGACTAAACATCGAGACACACATTCTGCAACTGTATGCTTCAGCCCAGGACACCAAAACTGACTCCTCAAGGATCGGTACATCTTCTTCACACCAGAATGTACCGCCAAGGTTGAACTATGGAACTCTCGGAGAACCGTCTCACGCATCGCCAAGGGAACAAAAAGCCTGCCATGATACAACACTCGGTGTTGTTCATCCTACGACCAACCATCAGGGGCCTCACCACATACAACTCTGTCTCTCCAAACTTCCACCTCTAGATCACCCAACTGAGACTCTTCCACCTTCTGCATCAGGGATGACTACACCATCATCTGGAAAAGGCAACCTCTACCCCCAACTTCTCCCATATCAAGATGAAAAGATGATAGCTCTTCCATCACTCTCCAGGAATCACCAAATTCACGCACAACATAATTACGTGACTTTCGGCTCAGTGCATCAGCAACAACATTTCCTTTCCAAGGTGTATACGATATTTCGAAGTCGTATTCCTGTAAGAACTCTATCCACCGACGCTGCCTCAAGTTCAAATCACGTTGGGAGAAAACATACCTCAAACTCTTATGATCGGAGAAAACCACAAAGCGCTCGCCAATGAGGTAATGTCTCAACAACTTCAGCGCAAACACCACGGCTGCCAACTCAAGATCATGGGTGGCATAGTTGCGTTCATGGGGACGCAACTACCGAGACCCATAAGAAAAAACTGACCTCTGCTGCATGAGAACACAGCCTAGCCCCAGATGTGAAGCATCACAGAAAACATCAAACTGGACTCCCTCCACTGGAAGACAAAGGACTGGAGCACTTACCAACTTCTCCTTTAGATAATCGAAAGCTGCCTGACACTGATCCGTCCATATGAACGCTTGATTCGTCGTGGTCAAAGTTGTCAGAGGAGTCACAACTCGGGAGAAATTAGCCACAAACCTCCTATAACAGCCTGCGAGACCAAGGAAACTTCGCACCTCTAACACGGTCTTGGGGGATGCCCAAGACACTACTGCTTCTGTCTTTGAAGGATCCACAGCTACTCCCTGTTGGGACACAACATGTCCCAAGAAACGAACTTCTTGAGCCCAGAACTCACACTTGGACAACTTCCCAAACAACTGATGTTGGCGAAGAACTCCCAAAACGGCTCGTAGATGCTCTGCATGCTCCTCTTCAGATGTGGAGTACACAAGGATGTCGTCGATGAAAACCACAACAAACTTGTCCAGGAATTCACGGAACACAGCATTCATCAACCCCATGAAAACAGCTGGAGCATTCGTCATGCCGAATGGCATTACAACAAACTCATAATGCCAATGACGACAGCGGAAAGCAGTCTTTGGGATATCCTCATCCTTTACACGCATCTGATGATATCCTGACCGTAATTCTATCTTTGAAAACCAACTTGCACCCTTCAGTTGATCGAAGAGGTCATCAATCCACGGGAGAGGATAGCGGTTCTTTATTGTCACTTTGTTTAACCGACGATAATCGACGCACAACCGCAAACCGCCATCAGTCTTTTTCACAAACAAAACTGGTGCACCCCAAGGTGACACACTTGGCCGAACAAAACCACACTGCAACAGACCATCGAGCTGAATACATAGCTCTCGTAACTCAGAAGGGGCCATCCTATATGGAGACATAGAGATAGGAGACGCTCCTGGCTGTAGCTCGATCCCAAACTCGATCTCTCGTCGAAGGGGTAAGGATACAACCTCTTCTGGAAAGACATCAGGGTACTCCTCTACGACCCTAGGAAACGCCAGCTGTTGAACCTCTGAAAAACTTAGCGTCATCCCAGCCATCATGGATGATAAGGATGAAACTCGTCTATGACTCATCCGAGGATCTCTCTCACCAACAAACACTACTTCCTCTCCATCTTCATCAAAGAAAACGACCTTCTTCCTGTAGCAATCCACAATAGCCTGCACCGAATACAACCAATCCATGGAGAGGATGACATCATATGGTTGTATTCGTAAACATAAGAAATCTTCCCAAGAGCGGTGCTGCCCCAACACTAGCTCACAGTCTCTGCATACTTCAAACAAGCTAGCTCGACCTCCAACTGGCGTAGTCAACGCCAAGGGCACTGGAAGTCTCTCTACCTCAAGTCCCAAAGCGTGGACAAGGGTAGGGGATATAAAGGAGTGTGTCGCTCCTGAATCAAAAAAGGCATACACCAAGGTATAAAACAAGCAAAGGGTACCTCGAACGACATCTGGCTCGCCTGGGGCTGGTAACCATAGAGCATGAAGCTGACCACGACCACCTCTGCGGCCTCTCTGACCCTGATGACGACCACCACCATGGCCACGCTCTGCTCTCTGAGGAAGGGGAGCATCATGGGTCTGTCCTCTGCCTGCTCCATCTACCCTCGGGTGATCTAAAGCTGGTGCAACCTGCTACTGCTGCCTCGGCTGGAACTGCCTCAACGGAGGAACCTGGAGTGGAGCGCATGGTGCACGATGACTGCTCTGAAAAGTAGGGCACTCCCGCTGCTGAGGACCACGACCACCACAAGAAAAACAAGCGCATGATCCCTTGGCATAGGTCTGAGAGTTGCTACCTCCGGATAAACGAGATGGAAAGGGCTGGGACCTACCCCCAAGTGAACGGAAACTCTTCTGTCCTGAAAACCGGGAACCCCGGACCACAGCTCTGCTTCGTGAGGAATCATGACAATTCCCCTCTCGTGACGATCCGGTCCTGATCAAAGTCCTCTCAAAAACCTCTTCCCTCGCCAGCACCTCTAGATATGTCTTCAGCATAAATGGGGTGACCTGGCGCTGGATCTCTGGACGCAAAGCCTCCTCGAAATGCCTCGCCCTGGCCTCATCATCTGGTAACAGGTCTGAAGCATATCGTAGAAGGACCCTGAAACGGATTCCAAACTCCCGAACACTGGAGCTCCCCTGTCGAAGGGTAAGAAGCTCCTGGAGACTGGACGCCTTCGCAGTCGATGAAAGAAACTCGACTCTAATCCTGTCTCGAAACTCCTCCCATGAGATCACTGACTCCTCACGATCCCCGAGGAACAAGAACCACCACTGTCTCGCTGCTCCACGCAACATCGTCACAACCAAGGACACCCAGTGTTCCTTCCGAGCACGAATAGAACTGAAGCCTATCTAGTCCTCCTCCAACCAGTCTTCTGTGACTGCATCTGAAACGGAGCCCTCATACTTCTTTAGACTCTGGCGCTGAAACTCTCGGAGTGTCTTCCTCCAAGTTTCATCGTCGTCAACCTCTACCCGGCGGCGATCTGCTGGAACAGCCTGCTGGGCATCTTCTGTGCAAACCTGACGAGGACGTCGACCTGGAGCCATACCTGTAAAATAACATCTGTTAGAGCTCCTAAGCCTGGAATATGGAAGACTCAACATTAATTAATCAATTGTTTTGTTTTATTAATTTAGGTTACCTATCCCAAGGTCTACCCATTCAAACACAAGCGCAAAGAATAATGATGCATGATCGTTTCCTAGGTCTCTACCCAGCAATCAGTATCACTTGTTTAGTAGCCATTGTAAACTTAAAGGTCCGTGCAATAGATCAAATGGGTCCCTGAACGCCTATGTCTCTGCCGGTCTCTAGTTTTTACCCCACTTGCTAAACATGAATGACACCGTTTCCCTACCATCCCATGCATCCTCACCTGTTCCTAACTCCAAACTCCATCCTATCCCTCAACCAGAACTCTGATACCACTCTGTCATGACCCCCTCTCCACAAAGTGTACCCTTCCTGGACCGGCAATGTGAGAAGGGAGATAATGACCCCCGAGTCCCACCTCCAGTAGGCCCCGGGTTGGCGACTAGCACTGAGGGTATAATACACACATAAATGGGAGGCATTACCCTCTAAGAGAACACATGCAGAAGAGAGAGATAGAATAGACTCCAACCAACTCCAACTCATAACTGAAATATAAAAGAAACCCAAGTACATATATGAAATGTCATGCAAAAGTACTACAACTGAAAGGGAAAACTAAAAGTACCTAAAAGAAAGAAAAACGGCAGCGACCACATGCCCGAATAGCTCCTCCTCCAACCACAAGCTAGTAGTAACCTGCTTGATCTCCAACCTACTCCAAGTGACCTGAAAAATAGTTTATATATACATAGGGTGAGTATAACAGCATACTCAGTAGGATCCTCCCCAAGCCTCTCGTGCAAAAGTAAATAAAGCATGCTAAAGCCCAGTGAACAACAAGTGGAACTAACTCGTCACCTAACAGGTGTACTATGTTCCCAACCTCACCATGGCTACTCTCACCAAGTAACGCATACAAGAATATAGAATATAGTAAAGAATATCAAGGGTACCCCGCTACTACGTCCCCACTGGTTTGCCGCTTTGCCCCAACGACATACGTCCTGTGCATCTCTCTCCAAAGGCTTGCCCGCAGACACCTGGGCTAAGCTCCACAATCTGCACCTCATGCACCACATTGGCTTGCCCACAGACACCTGGGCGAAGCAGCACACCATCCTCACAAAAAAAGTAACCAGGTAGTTTCCGGGAGCCACCATAGCTCGTATAACGTGTATCATACGTCGAGTATTATACCTCAAGCCATCACAGCCCATACGCCGAGTAAGGATCCTCAAGCCATCACAGCCTATACACGTTACACCTATAGTATTCCATAGGATACTATATCCAGAATATATGTGTGGGAAATAACCACAAGCCATCACAGCCCTCTACACACATATATCGGTAAAACTAACCACTGTGCCTACCAGCACAAAGATCTACCAAGAGAAGAGAGCGGGGCCAAAGGGGGTAGACAGCCATTCAACCTCCCATCAGAATGTTGGGGAAAACACCCCCCCAGGGCTCAGAATCCTCGGGGTGTCAGTTGCCCTTACCGACAGGGTGGAGTAGCGTATAGAAACACAAAAAGTACAGAATATATAAGTAACTCACATCCACACTATGGGCATTACCTAGTCTTAGATACAACTGCAGCTAACGTCTCTCAGACTCCAGGCTGCTACTTCAAAGACTAGGTATCCTATAAGAACACAACCAATTGAAGAGCCTTATTAGATTACTCCATTCTCATTTATCAGTTCCACTGTACATTAATTAATTCTTTAAACATTAATTAAGAATGAACAATTCCACATTAAACTGAATTGGCATCACTTTCAAAAATAACTTCTCCTTTTTAAGATTCACATCACCTTTAAATTCCAGCATCTCTATCCCCGTGGATTTTCACCATTTAATTAAACATTCATTACAGAATTACTTTTCCACATTCCCAGGCATTCTAGAAAAACATCCTATGCTTCTAAACACAAAGGAGGCTCAACGCGGTGAGTAGATATACTACCCGTCGAGTCTTTGCCTCCTATAGAAAGAGAATATACCCATTCTCCCTCGAGAGGCTAAACACGGAAAGCACGTGGCATACCCCGCGCGTCTTCGCCTCCTTCAGAAGAATGGTAGCAATACCAGCTGCCTTGAGCATTGGGAAAAAGCAAAGCAGATTAACATTCAAGAAAACCGCAAGCAACTAGCAACCACATCCAACCCATTCCATCACCCCCGGTGTCCTCCCCGACACCCATATGCATAAACTGATGCATCTCGCCACACTAGGTGTCATCCGCTGCCACAACCACAAGGCCTCCATGCCTCCACATATCCCAACAACCATCCAGGCTCACATCACAGCACATGCAGCAGGAAAAAAACATCACATCATGGGCTCTTGACCCTTTAACAAATAAGAGGGTAACTCAAAACCCTTTTAGAAATTCTCACAAAAACTGTTCTCTAATCCATATTGAATTAACAGATTTGTTATTCGTAGGTTCCAATCACGGATACCTAAATAGTAATCTATCACAATTAAACAACCATGCTTCCTTCCCGAATTAGATTATCCTCAAATTAGAACAACTACAACAATGACAATAACCAGATTAATTTACATGCCTCTTTATCTTTAGCCAATTAATTAACAATTAATTTCGGCTTTACATTCGTTATCAATTTCTAACATGAACGAACAACAAATCAAAGAAAACATAGATATCACTATATTAGGAAAACATGAGGCAAACCGTTATCACGGTATAAAGCAACAGCATGCGATCAACCAATTCTTTTAATCTGGTTCAAGTATTTAATTAGGTCAATTTCATTGTGATCCAAAGAGATAAATCATGTTAATTCTACGATTGCACATATACAATTAGAGAATCCATGAATCCCCTACCTCAAACAGTTCCTCACATTCTTTATCCACACAACAGGTCACGATCTTCCCCTCGCGACAACTGCATCCACCGGAGGATGCTGCGGTATGACAGTACCAACCAACCCTAAGAAAACCCATTAGAATCTTGGAAATTACATGGTATAATTATGGAAAGGAGGATAGGAGAAGATAAACCCCAAAAGAACGATGATACAACATACCTTATTGGGAAGATTGACCGACACAGTTCGGTTGCATCCAAAACAGAGCAGAACCAATCCTAGTAGTAATGATTGATTGTGCAACTCCTACGGGAAGGATTGAAAGGTTCTAGTGCCTCTTAATCAATAAAAAAGGGAAAGAACAAAGAAGAATGATATCTCGTCCCTTTTTTAAGATTTAACGAGGTGACGGTTTAAGATCCGGTTAATTCTCCATTAAAAACGGATCGCATTAACCCACGCGGGTTGACCCAGTAAACATTCAAAGCCTTGGGAATAATTAATATAGGATTTATGGCATTTGAATCGGCCTTAAGAGCCCTTAAAATAAGGCTTTAAATGTATTTTATGTCAAAAGAAATGACAAAAAGGGGAAAAACTGTAGGAGTCTGGAAACACTGTTCACCCATTGTTACTGTACACCTACTGATCTGTGCTACCGATCAGTGCTACCGATTAGTGCTACCGATCAGTGCTACTGATCCGTGCTACCGATCGGTGCTACCGATCTGTGCTACCGATCGGTGCTACCGATCAGTGGTACCGATCCGTGCTACCGATTAGTGCTACCGATCTGTGCTACCGATCAGTGCTACCGATCTGTGCTACCGATCTGTGCTACCGATCTGTGCTACCGATCAGTGCTACCGATCAGTGCTACTGATCTGTGCTACCGATCAGTGCTACCGATCAGTGCTACCGATCTGTGCTACCGATCAGTGCTACCGATCTGTGCTACCGATCTGTGCTACCGATCTGTGCTACTGATCTGTTACTGTTCATAAAACTGGAAACACTGTTCACAGAACTGGAAAATTGGCAAAGTGTTGGGGATAGGTCCTCTTGACCTCCCATAACACCTCCAACACCCACATTTCACAAAGTAATGGACTGGAGAGGTCCGGGCCATTACATCCTTAATTCATATATTTTTTGGTATCCAAAAAAAGCCCATCCTAGAAGTCTTAATGTGTAAGAATATGTGGTTATCTATAGAGGATTTATAATTCATAAATAAAAAATTTCATGTTTTTTATAATTCTACCATATTATAAATAAAAAATAATCATTATAAAGTAGTTACATTTGTATATTAAAAATACAAAAAAAAATTATTATATTGGTGTAACAACTATTATATTCTACCTTTACATCCTTTGGGAAATGAAAATGTCACTCGTGAAAATGTGAAGTGTATCGCTTCTATGAATATATGTGTTTTATTTTTCACCACAAACTCATGAGTTTGGTTAAATTACAAATCAAATGAATCTATAAGATAATAATTAAATAAATATTATTTTTAAATAGGATATATTATACTATTTCTTACCCTCTCATCCATTGAAAAATGACAATGTCGCTCATGCGTATGTGTGGAATACAACCTCTATGAAGAGATGTGATTTGTTTTTTCATTACTACCATGCATGAATAATCTAATGTAAATAAAAAAAATGAAAAAAGTTAATTTATGACATATTTACTATTTTTAGAAAGTAAAATAAAATATATTTTTATTCTTTTTCTCCTAGTAGACAAATATATAGGTTGCTTTTGGGTATGTGTTGATACCGGCTCCATGAACCCATGTGTTTCATTTTTCATTACCCCCATAAATGTTTGGTTTTAGAAGATTACATAAAGAATAAATATTTTTTTATGTGAATAATATTATAAAATCATGAACCCTGGACTATGGGAAATTTATCAATGTTGTTTTAAAATTTTAATAAATAGTGTCCTATAAACATATGAGGTAATCTTAATAGATTCAGTAACTATATAAAATTAGGTAATAAATGAAATAAGAGGAGTAATGATAAATAAATTAACCTAAAAATATTCTTATGTGAGTAAAATAATAATATATAATTATTATTCATGATTTAAAAGTGGAAAATTATAGATGATATGTAAGGGAATAGATTTTTATTAAAAAATATATTTTAAAGTATTCCATTCGAATCATTTCACTAAATATCAATTTTCTTGAATATGTTTCATGAATGATATATTAATACATTAGAATGTGATAATATTTATTTTGAAATCAAATTTCTATTCCGTATTAATTTTATTAAAAGGAATCCTCTTTTAATCATTCCAATGGATTATTTTTGACTCCTTCTACCAAAATGTAAAATAATGTTGTTTATTGTGGATAATATGAAATCTTTTAACTATTTAATATACCTTATTATTTTATTAATTATCCTCATAAATTATTCAATTTTTTACAAAAAAATAATTTATTCCCACTCTTTTGGGATTTTTTCAATTTTTTGCCTTTTCAACAGAAAACGATATTTCACTTTATGATTATACTAAAATGGAAGGTCAATTGATTATCAGTTGAAATTATATTTTCAACGGTTTTATGTTCTGAATGATAAATTTTATAAAATTTTCATTCATGATGAAGTTATTAGTAATTAAATATGGTGATGGGTGAGAGAAATATAGCTCATCATGATGGGTGTGCCAAATATAGATATCCAATACATTGGGAAAAGATTTAGTCATTGAATATAAAAATTAAAGATATATCCACATAGATTAATCAAATGGAATTAACATTGTATTACTTATTTTGATAAAAATTAAATACTAATGAAAATGTGTTATAAGTATGACACTCCAATATAATTGTTTTCTAGATGGTGGTTTTTATGGAAAAAATTTGATTTCATGTTGTAAGGGGTGTTTATGAACATTTAACGGATAATTGTTTTTTTTCAATGGAATATTTTCATGAGTTATAATGATCCCCAAGAATAATTCATGGTTTTCTAATGAATTATAAGTGGTTTAAAATTTTTTATTTGAGATTTTTTTTATTTTTACAGGTGGATATGTTTTATTTAGAGGCTGAATGAATTATTGTTAAAATAGAAATCATTTTCAATGGGGTTCATGTTATCTAATGTATTAATAGGAATATATAATTTTTTATAAAAATATTTGATTTTTATCATCCCACATTTTAAAACATTTCCCATAGGACAAATGGATAAGTTGAAATTATATAAATCTCAATCATTCTTCCACGGAGGCTCATATTAGAAGAAACTAAAAGCGTCTTGAATGAAACATTGGTGTAAACCTAAAGAATGATATTTTTTTGGAAAAAATGTAATCTGAGTGGATGTTCCCACATTATTGAGAAATATTTTTTCTAATTATCATAAAATCTAAATCTAAGAGATATTGGATGTGTGAGAAACTAAAACCCTTGTTATAAATCATGTAAAAAAAGATTGATTATGATATGAGATACTATATATGGTATTGATGAAAAGGGTTTGATAATATTAGAGGTTACGTTGATATTAAATATACATTAATGACATTATAATTTATATTTATATTATCATGATTTATATTATGAATATTTCTATATTTATTCATGTAATATCTTTCTATTTAGAATAGGTTTTTAAGGATTATATAGGGAAATTAATATAATAATACATTAAGGGGATAATAAAAATGTGATCAATCAACATAATAAGACTAGAATGTAATTATTTATGAAAGGGTTAATAATGTTGATATTGTAAATAAATGGCGGTGTCGAAAATAGAGGCATATTGAATTCTCTAGAGAGTAACATATCTATAGTAGAGAATTTCATGAAACAAAACTCTCAATATTTCAATGGATAATTAGACCCTCTAAAATATGAATTATGTATTAATATTATGGTGAATATACATGATGTTTTTGGATCGTATATAACATAAATGAAGTAGATCAGGGTGTTTAATTTTTTTATGGTAAATCAAATGGATGATGTTATATGATTAATAACGTGATTGAATAAGAAAATATTTATTCTATAGAGTGGATGATCTTTTAAAATATTTTTATTGATAATTATTTTCATATTATTCTTAAAATAAGAATGGGTAAAAAAATTAATATTTAAGGAAAATTAAACATGACTCATTTGTTGCATATCTTGTTAATTTTACTAGACCGAGTGGTTATTCAACCATATAAGTTTTCTTCCATCTGAGTAAAATTGATAGTTTTTATATAGTTAATAAATTAATATTACAAAAAAAGTATTCATATCATAAATTTAAATTTTATTAGGACATTGTTTTATAGGATGAGAATGTTGAGATGATGTTTTTGAACACATAAGTGATTCAATAGTTTAAGAGTAAAAATCTACCTAGATGGAAAATAATGGAGAAGAAGTTCACAATTAAATCTTAAGGTAATCCCCCCTATATGTTCAAAATTTGGTAAACTAAATTTTAATGATTTTTTTATAGGATCTAAAAAAATGTAACATATTTATAAGATTGGAAATTTGGATAACATAATCAATGAAAAGTGTTCTCATTATACAAGTAACAAGAATAATATATCATTATATAGTTCTAGGTTCTTTTTAATTTCTATGAGATTGGTCATTTTCTATCTCATGTTCAATGTTATTTACTCAATGTGGCAATAAAAAATACAGTATAAATAATATATAAAATAGTATTTTTAATGATTATGGTAGATTCTAGTCACTCAAATGAATTGTATCCAAAAAATGACTTGTTTATTAAATTTATAACAATGTTAATCCAGATTTTGGATCTATAGATTCTTTTATTTTTGGGAAATTCTAAACTATATTTGACAACCCACTCAATAAATAAGTTCATTACTTTTCATAATTACTCATGTGTTAGTATTAACAATACAAGAAATTATATGTAATATTATGCTATAATATGTCTAAAATATTTTTTGGTAAATATTTTTTCCTTTATCATTAGAGTGTTTACTATTATTCTATGTATAGATTTTATTTTTTTACCATAATTTTATTAATTATAGATATAATGAAGATATTTTTTAAAATAATGGTTTTTTTATATAAAAATTAATTTATACCTTTCAAAATTTTTCAATCATCTAATAAAATAACTAACGATGAAATTAAAATTTTTCATTTGTATATTGTAGAAAGAATAGAAAAAATGTATGTTTTCGTTGTGCTATTACTAAATGTAGATATAGATGTATTTATTGGTGATTCCCCTTATTTAATTCTTGATCCATAGACTAATTTTTTTGACTTATTTCCTAGTGTAATTATAATTTCAAAACCACGTATTGAATATCTTCAGTACAACTTTTAAAATTTAACGGAAATTACACATGTTATTTCACATGGGTTTCAATCAGCAATGAACATCATCTTGGGGTGACCCTATTAATAATTTTAAAAATATTGATGGTTCCATAAGGGTAATAGTTAATTATAGATAACTAATAAATATAAACATTAAAAACAATTATCCATTTCCTCGTATTGACGAATTGTTTGATTAGAACTAGAGATATGTGTTTTTAAAATATTTATCTGATGTTCATGTATCACCAGCTAAAAGTGAAGGAGGAATACATTCCTAGGGTTGGTTTTCATATTGGTTTTTACCATTATGTGTTTTTTCATCATTAATTTTGGGTTAATGAATACACATTGTGTATTTAAGGTTCTTATGAATATATATTTACATGAGTATTTAGATAAATTTTTCTAGATTGTAATTGAAGACATTTTCGTTTATTATAAATGTTATGCCGTACATAAGGAATATCTATAGATTTTCCCTATATTTTGAATGAAAATTAATGATATTTAAAATTTTAAAAAATATTTTTGGTGATAACTAATTTCATACCTTGGTTATATTATTTATAGATATGGGATAAATTTTGATCTTAGGAAAACTCTTGTGGTCAAGGAGTGGCTATGACCAACAAATTCCATCACCATTATCTACTTTCTTTGATTATTGGGTTACAATAAATGGTTTTCTAAAAACATTAAATGAGTATCTATCACACTAACTATTTTAGTTTAAAATGGGGATAAATTATTTTTTAAAAGGAGCGTGATGAAAATTTCTAGGAATTAATGAGTTGATCATTTAATTCTTTAGTGTTATACTTTCCATTAAAAAGTTATTATTTTTGGTAGAGACGTTTTTATAAAGAGATATGGTTGTGTCTTGATTCAAGGTGATTAGGTAATTTCTTTTCCACCAAATTAATAGAAACTCCATAATAAATACATTACTTTTTATGCTCTTGAGCATGTAGTTGTGGTTTTTGGTATTATAATTTCGAGTCATTTTTATATTGCATAAAATGTTAAATATATGCAGGCCATAAAACAATAACATATATATTCACTAAAAATAATTTAACATGAGTTATAGAAAAAGGATAGAATAAGAAAAAATTTATTTCATGATTTACTATCTTCCACAAAAAAACAATGTAGTCAATTCCTTAGTTCAAATATACTATTCATTTTTAACCATGACATGATTAAAACATGACATTTTCATTAATGGTTCATTTAATGTTGCAAAAGATATAGTGAATTCAAGTAATCATGGTCATTTGGTACAACTATTAGTGAAACAATTTTTTTCATATATAATTAATAATTTTGAAAAGGAAGATCATGATTTTCAAGAAAGTGCATAATTTTTTATGATGATTCTTTCTTCTAAATAAAAAAATTAAAAATAAATCAATATTATAATTTTAAAAGAAGTTTTTTATTCCATTTGATTAATTATTGAATATATATTGATTGAGTGAGGATAATATCTATCTATTTTTATATTATCCCAATAGATCTATTATTTATCTTGACTATTGGTTATTGGGATTTAATGAATAATGATATTCTATATTTTAACAAGAAATATTTTCATTTTTAATAGGATAAATTCAAAAAAAACAATCAAAGGTTATTATCCATCCATTTTTAGTTCTTGAATGTAAATGATAGAATTAATGCATGTATATTATGTTTCGATTACTAAATTATTCTTGATGTAATAATGATATTTGGGTTATTATCAGCTAATTGACTAATTGTATTCATTTTCTACTAATTCATGATATTTTCTATTTAGAACATTTTTAGAATTTATAATAGAGATAAAGATAGATAACATGGAGTACCTATCTCAATTTTTTCTAATCATTGTCGCATATTTTACATAAATTTATGGAATAGATTCCGTAAGTCCTTGGTTATTAAATTTTCTATCAACACATGATTTCCTCGACAATCTGATGGTAGTTAGAGTGAATGAAAAAAAATTAGAGGATATGATCTATGCATGATAATTTAATACAATAGATTTTGGTGTTATCATATTTTATTAGAGTAATTAAACTATAATAAAATTTTTCATTCCATTTTACATATGAAACCTTTCAAGGTATTATATGGAATGCAATATGAGACCCCTGTATGTTTGGTCGAATTTTTGGAAAGGTTATTATTAGGAAAAAACTTATAGAAGAATTTTTTCAGGATGTAAAGATAATTCAAAAGCACACGAGGATAGCTTAGAGAAAGATTAAGATAAATGTAGATAATTGGATGAAACATAGTTTATTTTATATAGGGGAATTATTTTTATAAAATATCACCATTGAAGGGTGTTTTGAATTATTTTAAATATGGAATGATATTTTCATGTCATATAAAATCATATAAAATAATTGAATTGTTTCAATCAATTCATTAATGAGTATCTTTCCCTTTATGTTTGTCCCATTAACATAATTTTCTTCAGGTTTTATTGATGAGTAAGTATGTATTGAATTTCATTCATTTTATAATCCCAATGATGGTATAGATGGTATAGAATATTCATTATGGGAAATAGGTAGTTCAGAAATTGGATCTCATAGAGTATGTATTTTTCAATATGGTTACTCACAGGGTATGGATTTTATGGAAGAATCTCATATGGGAGAAATAAACATGTGAATACAATAAATCCATAAGGAAACAATAATCTCACCAAATAATGTAATGAATAAAATTTTGAGGAACCAATATACTAAGGGGGTAGGAGAATGTTCTAAACCATGTAATACTACAAAAAAAATCAATATTATGACCTATAAATATTAATTTTAATATTCTATATTTATCAATATCAACAAATAATATTATAAAATTTTTCTATTGAAAGAGAGATAGTTTTATTTAAATATTACACAGATTAACATAAAAGATAATTTTCATGACAATATATATTTAATTTTTTAAAAATAAGAAAAAAATTATTCAATATATTGAATATTACTTAGGGTGATTTTCTATATTTTCTGATATGGTTTAATTTGGGGATAATAGTAATTTTTTTTCAAATAATTTTCCTTTACGACATAATCATGATTTAAGAATGTATTAAAATTGAGTAAAAACATTAGATAGAGAAAATATTTTTCTAAAAAAAACTAAATCATTTAATATTATTCTCATCAGTTTATGAAATCCTGAATGACTTTTTGAAACATCACTAATATTTTATTTCAATTGTAACACAAATTGTGGACATTTCAAATATATAGAATGGCCTAATTTTTATTTTATTTTTTGGAATGTTATAAATTAAATAAGATATTATGTATTAATTTTAATCCAATTTATTTTAATAGAATTTTTTATATGTAAAATTTTATTATAAAATCATTTTTATGCATAAAAATGGTGTTTAAAAAAAATATTTTTATGAATTTTGAATACATGCTTTGAATTTTATATCTTCTCCCTTTATGAAATATATATAATAAATTTTTACTATATTTAGAATAATAATACCCATATCTTTTAACAATGTCTCTATTATTTAGTGCCATGTAAATTAATTACCTTGATAAAGATTCATCACTTGGTTAAGACTAAAATAGTTTAAAAAGGATAAAAAAGGGTGGAATGCTTAATTATATCACACAAAAAGTTATAAAATATTATTTTATAGTTTTTTTCATCCAATATTTATTTTTAAAACATTTTACCTTTTTCCATAATAGAGGTATATAATATATTTATTTTTTGTTTTTCTAAAAGTATCACTCCATGTATTTATAAATAAAAACCACCTATATTATCTTATATAAAACATTGAGCAATCTATTTAAATATAGATCTACCCAAATTCTTAAAAAATAACCTCCCCATGTCTTACATTCCTTGGTCGCTACAAAAGACCCATCCTAGATTGGTTAAGCTATAATCTAAAGAGGTTGTCTAAGTAAAAGCTAAACATCCTCTCCGAACCATTTTATGTTTATTACATCATATACCTCATTATAAATATTAAAAAACCAAAAAATTTACTGAAATTAATTTTTTAAATTTACTAAAATGTTATTATTTTTATGTAACAACTATTTTATACGTCATTTATATCCTTGGGGAAATGTAAACATTTCTCCTGTGTATTTGTTGACTACTACCTCCACGAAGAGATGTGTTTCACTTTTCATCACAATCTCATGTAGACAGTTAAATTGATGGATAAAATGAATATATAAGATATTTTCGAAAATATTATGATTCTACAAAGATATATATATTTTTAACTTATTAACCAACCATTTATTGTAAAATGATAATTTCACTTGTGTGTATGGGTCGACTTCCACCCTAATATAGTGATATGATTCATTTATTATTACGTCGAAACATAATGTTTCATAAGAATGGTTACTATGAATAAATATTACATATATATCATATTTTTATTTATGTTAAAGATAAATATTTTCTTCATTATTTCTTCTATAACAAGTAGAAAAATAGAAATGCATCTCATACGTACGTGCGAACTACTAACACCATGACATGATTTGTTAAAATTTTCATGACCAACATACATAGATATATTTTAAATGGTATTTAAATTATAAATATTATAATTATGATATTAATAATAATTTTAAACAATGACCCCGTGACCTTGTTTAACTAATAAAGGCCTTTAAAAAATTAAAATTCAAATGACCTCCAAACATCCAATGTAAACATAAATGATTTAGTAACATAATAAAAACGTATAATAAATGAAATAAAATTAATGATAATAATCAAATGAAAATTAAAAATTTTATAAAAATTTATGTAACTAATATAATTTTTTTATTAATCTTTTAGTGATTTTATGAAGAAATATAAGACTTAATGTGCAAAATGTTTCTTTAAAACATTGTTTTAACATATTCTCATCCAATATTTTTACTCATTATCTATGTTTTTGAATATATTTATATAATGATATTTTTTGAAATTTTAAATATTAATTTTTGATTTCATTTTACATTATTTTCCATTATTTTACAAATGAAACTTCTTTCCTTTTTTTATAGATAACATTGACTATTTTTCAACAGTGTAAAAAATATTTTTTATGTATTCCACTAAACTGTCTTTCCCATAACAATAGTTGTAATTCATTATCAAGAATCCACTATAAGATCACATGGTTTTTTTAATAAGATCATATTACCTTTATTTTGTGAATTTTTATTTCCCTACAGTATTCAGATGAAATGAATATTTCTCATGATACTTATAAGAAATGGGAATTTGTATTTATTTTCGGTTCCAATGATATTTTCAAGGGTTTTAAGAAGCAAATGTGATGGATAATAAATTGTTTCTTCATAAAAGTATACTTAAGAAATATATATGTTAAATGGGTATCCCAATATATCTAATGATGATGATATATCTCTATAATGAATAAGTTAATTATTTTTTCTTCGATGGTTAAAAATAATGGACAAAATTGAGTATTATTTATTCTTACATGTGTAAAATATGAGTTATCCAAGGTTATTAACGCACATATCCAAGGTAAATATTTTTTTTACTGAAGGCCATTATGGAAATATTGTTATTCATTGAGTTGATGAGAGTTATTAACTTTTATAGTTGAAGAGATAGTGTTTCAGAGAAATATTTCCATGAGTTTTCATCTTCCCCATGATACCCTCATCCTTTTATTTTTTATACTAATATATTTAGAAGTATTAATTATATAAAAATATTTACTTTCTCATATGTATTTTTTATATAAATATTAATAGTATTATTTTAAAATAGGAAAAAAATTGTGTTTTCCATGTTTTTCAATAGACTAACTAGATTCATTTATTATTATATCCCTTCCTACTGATTTTCTACTCATACATGATTTTAAATTATATTTATGAGTGTATATATATGTGTATATATATTATAAATATCAATATTTCTGATATGGTAGAAAACATTAAATAAATATAGGGTAACATGAATAAAACTGTCTTGTAAACATAAATACTTAATTATTACAACAAAATTACACTATGTGGAAGTGACCACTACGTCACATAATGGTGTTGAAATTCCATTAAAACTCTAATCCTAAAATATCGTGATGTTTAAAAACATGAAACACTTATTATAAATCATATAAATATTATTTTTATGATATAGTTTTTTTTCCTCTCCTCCTATTCCAATCCATTGGTTCTACGGGTAGATTTTTTCATACATTAAGACAACAATAGTTTTCTCATTATGTATTTCATTGAGCGTTCTTGGGTTTATCTATGAGGTCAGAAGAAAATAAATGGCTGAAATTTGTTCCTAAGAAATAATTGTGGCATTTATTATAATTGAAAAGTATTTATGAATAAAGAAATTTTTACTATAGATTTCAAAATATATATGAAATAATTAATTACACACTGAGTCATTGATTTCATGGTTGTTTTTTTCACCACCTAGGGAACCATTCTTCCTAATTTTTAGTTCTATGCACTAGAGGATAGAAATATCATATTTGATTTGGGGAATAGAATAACTAAAACACTATGTGGGGTGTATCTATTAACTCATAATGAACATTTTTCAATTTTAAATATCTCATAAAATAGGTCATCTCATCAATTTTTTTACGTAGTTTTGGAACACATTACCTTATGAAATCCTCTAGTAGTATACCATATAATGGGTAATTCATAGTTCTATAATGTTTTACTAATTAATTTTCAATCTATAAATAGTATATTGGCTATCAGTTCTTCTCCTAGGGAACAAAAAAAAGAATATGATCATTTTATATTGGACCTTGATAAAATATCATTTTTTTTTCTTAAAATTGTTCAATCTCTCCTAAAACTCATATAGATTACCTCCACTTTTCTTTTCTATTTCCATAAAAAAATTTCTCAATTAGGTAATTCTAAGAGTATAAAATACTTTCTTGATAAAGGCCCTCTAGATGGGAGATTTAAAAAAAGACTATAGTTACTGTTGACTTTAATGATATCCATTATGGGAGAGTTAATAAGAATTACAACCTTTAACAAGAGTTCGTTTCATTGAGAAAAAAACATAAAATAATGGTGAAACCTACTGTTTCTCACGAAAAGATATACATCATGATTTTCACATATAGTTAACTAATTGAAGGGTTCAATAAATGATATGATAGTTTCAACAATATTATAAATAACCACTCACCCTAACTAAAAAAATAGTATAATCATATTTCATCAAGATACATCAAAGGTAGAAGTGATGACTAATCTGAATAAGTGAAATCAATTTTTTCTTACTATAAATCAATCATAATTAATTGGAATTATGATAAATGGTTTCTAAAAATAATGAAAATTAGATTCATTCGAATAATTCATGATTCTCAGATACTTTACATAAATGAATAAATTTTAAAAATACATAGTACTCACATACATATGATGAAAAAAAGATATTTCCATTGATGATGTGTCAATTCAATGGCTACCTTGGTCACATTATGTCATACTGTGAATAGGAAATGTTTTTTTAATCGGTTATCTTCCATCATTCATAAAATGATAATTAGCATACATCCTCCATAAAATGGAAGAAATAATTTCTATGTATATTAAGTTTATTTTTATTCATTTAGAATTAAATACAATCTTAGTGGAAAAAGAAAAATTATAATAAAAAACTAATATCTCATAAATAAATGACTGTGCATCAACACTTTATAATACATATGAAAAATAGGTACTATATTTTTTTGAAGATAATGTTGAGTATATTTTTACTAAAAATATTGTGGAGAAATTAGATCTGTCAGCATTTTTCATTCTCATCCAGGTATGTAATAGAATGATGAGAATAATATTGAGAATTAAAATCTAGATGAAATTATACTCAAGTCAACTCAAAAATAGATTCACCTTGATACATGATAGTGAGTTTTCCTCAAACAAGATTAGAAATAAAACTATATTGAAAAACATTAAATGGTGGTTTTTATAGAAATGTTCAAATTTTGAATGATTGTGCTTTAGGGAAGAATAAATAATCATTTCGTTGGAGATGAGTTGATATAGGCTAATGTGTTCCTTGTGGATGGATTACGACATTATATTTTAAGTGTGAGTAAACTTCATGACAGTATTTTAGAAGTTATATTTTACTAGAAAGGGTGTCTAGTCATGAGAAGAGCCGGTAACACTATCTTGAGAGGATGGAGACTTAATGGTAACTTATGACCTGTGGAAAGTCATACAAAATTATGTCCCTGAAAAATGGATAAACAAAACAACACATAATATCAAAAATTAGGTCACATTATAAAAAAACATAGAGAATGTATCTTATATAAGAGATGTGGTAGACATACCATGTCTAAATAAAGATAACAAAAAGACATGTGATGCATACATGTAGGGAATGTGGTGATAAATTCATAAAATCTAAAGGAAAATATGGTGTCTAATATACTTGAACATTTTCATATATATGTTTTTAGACATATAAATATTTTTGGATCATATAGAAAATATATCTTAATATTTTCATCAATGAAATTATTATATTGGCCTTTTCATTATTCAATAAAAATAAGAGATAGGTCATGAGAAGAGTGATTTGGTATTTGAGAAGTGCCAAAAATGTTACTAACTACACAATTAAGATATTTCAGTGTTAAAATGGATTATAATACACCTCTATTTAGTTTTATAACTATATTCAGAAAAATTTTATAAAGCGTGTGATTTGTTTTTTTGAATTCCACAACAAAATAAATTTATCAAATTATCAAAACAAATTGTCAACAATATGGGAAAAAAAATTTATTTGATGGTTTAATTTTTATTCACTATTAGAAATAAACCATGAAGGATGTAGAGTAAATTTATAATTGGAATTTTCTAGTCATGGTGGAAGATATGACTGTATATGAAATTTGGTACATAAAGAAGCCCTCAATAAAATGCTTTCATGTTTTATGACGTCTGCGATAAATCCAAAACAAATATGAAAATACAAAAGATATGGTAATGTTATTGGTCAAGATTATATATATGATACTATTTAACTTTTAAGGCCTACAATTTCTATAATAATAGGATGAAAAAAATTAAATTTCGGTTACAGAAAAATTATTGAGGTGAATGATATAAAAATAACTACAAGAACAAACGTTGTAGTATTCTATGAAGAATAGGGGGAATAAATTTAATTTTGCATAAATTTGAAATTTCTATGGATTTTTTTGAATGATGTAGGCATTGAGTATAGTTCCGTATATGGAGACATTATGGAATTAAAATATCATGTAACATAGAAAATAAATAGTATAATTTTTGTTGATCCATCTAATATAATTTTTGAAATATCTAAATCCAAAAACAATGAGAACAAGAAATTTTTATCATGTGGAATGAATTTCAATAGTATAAAAAATTGTTTAAAGAATAGATGAATGATAATTTATAGGGTAAAACCATTAGTGAATAATTACATTAGATTAATAATGAATGGTCTTAGGAGCTGGTTGATAGTCCAGAAAAATAAAACGTTATTAGAATAAAGTGGATCATAAAAAAAATGATCATAGAAATTTAGTTATTAACAAGGTTACCTTGTTTTGTAAAGTCTATTCAGTTATTTATGGAATTAATTTTGAATAAATTATTACTCTTGTAGCTAAACTAGAATACATCAGGATTAGTTTTGAAATTTCAATTTGAATGTGATGGAATGATCACTAGATGGATGTCGAAATAAATTATTAAATGAAATTATAAAATATGTGATTAAAATATAACATTTATTTTGATATCACATTAGGAATGATTAAACACCTATTATATAATTTAATAAGGATCTACATATACCAAAACATGAACCACGAAATTCATTTTCATGGCTGAACAGTTACTTAACGAAGTTTCATTTCAAATGTGCCATTATTGACCATACTTATTATGTGGAAACAAACAAAGAATAACATTTTGTGGTTCATGTGTTTGTGAATGATATCATCCATGGAGGAAGAAATTATACATATGTATATATTTTTTCAAACTGCATGAAATTATAATTTGGAATGTCCATTATTAGAGAGATAGTATACATTCTTAGGGTACATGGGAAACATATTAGTTTATAAACATTCATCACTAATTGAAAAGTATGAAAAATAGAAATTGAATAAGTTCTAAATTCATGATTCAAAACTTATTTTAACATTATTTATATTTTAATCAATAATTGGGAAGCATGATGATGGTATATCTATACATCCCACCTTGTACAAGAGAATAATTGGAATCATGCTTTATTTTACTAAAACATGGTTTAGTATATTCTTCACTCAATGCTTATTAGAATTCTTACAGACTAATATGAAGGAATAATATCTCACAATATTCAAATGAATACTTTATTTTATCTAAGGTTATCCCTATTTTTTATCTCATTGATGAATAGAAGGATAATTAAATGTGAACATTTTCTAATTCTAACTAGGTTAGTGATTTGGTGGATTGAAAATCGATGAGTATTGGTGATTTCATTATCGTCACTAATTGTTTGGTCTTGTTGGGGATAAATTATGAAATCAATTTACAGAGTAAAATATAATTAGAATATATCTTAGTGGCTTATGATTTTACTCAACTATTATTGACAAATAAACTAATTTTTTATATTGGCGAATAGTTACAGCAACCTATGGTAATTTTATAGATTAAAAGTGTTAATAATATCACAAACAAATACAATAAATCAATCATCTACCAAAAATATATAGAACAAGTACCAATTAATTAAAGTAAAGGTGGATTAAATAATTATATAGTGGAACATGTTGTTACTAATTGAAATTTAGAGGACACCATGACTAAAATTTTGGCAACACTAATATTCGAGAAACATCAGTTGAACCATGGTATTAAACCACCCCTCCACTATAGGACTCCTATAAATTACTCTCTCTTTATTGTTTATAAATCATTATATGTTTGATCATGACTTATAGGTTCTATGTCTCATTGGGTTCATTTTCAATGGTATATTTCTCTATATATTTTGGTTCATTGAAAATGCATGATAAAATTATGTGATGTTTAGGGATGTTTTTGTGTGAAATACATGGAAGAGAATATTTGTGAGTAGTTTTAGTATGGGTAAGTAATATATGTTGATAGAAAATGAATATAGAGGGTTTTCATTAATTTGGAATTTCATTTGGTAATGAATTTCTTATAGATCTATTCTTCTACACGACGAGAATTACTCTTGTATACCTAGACTTATGAATGATTAAATATATTTATTTTTGGAAGTCTTTTAGATAATTTAAAGATAATTTATTTTCAATTTTGAGTTCCATCAAACATAAAAAGATATATTGTCGAAACCATGGTGATATATTCCATATTTTCATCGTGTGTTGTGATTTTTGTAAATCCATTATTGGTTACCCATGGAATTTGAACTATAAGAGATCTTTTTTCAAGAAGAAATTGTACACTTAAATATTTTTTTGCAATGGAAACATTTCATAGTGCTTCAAAAAATGATGAGAACAAATATATAGAATTTCTGGGAAGTTGTGAGAAGGATAAATATAATGGGATATTATCTACAGTTCATTTGTAAAAACAATTGTTTCATTTTTTTAAAAGTTTGGATTAAATCATAGTGTCTAAACAGATTCATGAAGACTATATAGAGATTAATAAAACTCGTGGTAAAAGTGTATCCGTGCATGTAATGTGTATAAATTTGAATAAGAAGTTTGTGGAAAAGGATTTATGAAAAAGTAAATATTTTCACGTAGTAAGAATGTGTGGCCATATAGCGCATAAAGAAGATCATGATAGAAGAAGAGTCACTTATGAAGTAAATCTAGTGTTTTTTTATCATCTAAAATTCATAAATCACATATGGCATAGAAGTCATTTTTTGTGGGAGGCGGTGTTTTTGGATGGGTAATGAAGTATCATACATGTAACATTGATTCATTTTTATAAAAATAAATAAGTGTAATTTTAGTTATTAGTGAATTTTTTTATATTATTACCGATAAATACACATCCAATCCCATCATTATTTATTAAAGATAAGTTTAAGAAGATTAATAGTTTTTGTGTAAAATTAGAGAAGTTAGGTAGACCACATAGAATGGGTTGTTAGCATAATAGGGTCCCCCCATATAGTGAAGGATCCTATATATCAAGGGATAATGTCCTATAAAATCAAGTTCACAAGGAATTATAGAATTAAGAAAATGGGTGATAAAATAACATAGAGGGTGGTCTATGAATCATAGTCTATATTGAATAGTAAAATGCATATATACCAGATATTACATTTATGATTTTTAATCCAACATTTTATGTATCTATATATAGCATTTTGTTTAGTAATGAGGTAAAATTAGAGTATCATATCCGGAAATTCATAATGCAACAAAATTAAAAAACAAATAATGTTGAGAGAGTTCCATTAAATACATTAAAATAAGGAATACCCCTTCTAATGATATGTAGAATGGGTAGTTGGTGGTAGCGTTGTTAAGTGGTAACTCATTCACCATAAAAAAACTATAATCACATTGACCTTGTAATAAAGTTACTATGGCCAAAAAATATATTCAAAAAAATAGTAATTAATAGTGGGTTTTGGTACAACCTCTATATAATGGGTGTATGTTTCCTGGTCTATCCCTTGATGGTGAAACAAGTAAAGAATTGTTGTGTAATATTTAATTTTAAAAAATTTATTGTTTTTAAATTATATTTAAATTCAAATAGTTTTAACTTTTTCCTACAAATGATGGTGTAAATCCATTCAATGTAAGACAAAAATGGAAAATCCTTCATTCACCCCTCACCTATGAGGGTTTAATTGAATAAAAAATAATGTGGGAGATAACCTATGAGATCTTACATGTCAACTTCACTTAAAGAAGAATACACCATTTTATATCATTATCCATTTTCAATCGAACCTTCATAATTGAATCCATCAGCAGTCATTTAAAACATGCTTGAAGTGGGAAAAAAGAATGAAAAAAATCCATAAGTGATAGGATAAATGATGAAGAATCACATGGAATGACTATGCTAATAACCCATACATAGTGTATGATTTTGGTCTTGTGAAAGTCAATCACAAAAGGAGGCTACCAACAATGAGGATGAGAGAAATAAAATGGAACATTAGTTTTGAAAATTGTAAAGAATGTCTATAAGGCCCCAGCCTTGAACCTTACTTAATCTTGAGTTATTACAATATTACACATTTAGGATCTTTTCAGGTTTAGAGTTTTAGAGAATTAGATCATGAAACTTGCATTACATTCCACATTTAAACAAAGTGGTTACATAAAAGACAGTATTCATTCTTCCCATCAACGGAAACATATTTAAAATATAACACGGATTCTTTCTTGACACATCCTTGACACTATCATCACATCATGTACCTTTCCCTTGACCTGTGAAAAACGTTTCAAAAACTTGGGATGAGCATAAAAAGCTCGGTAAGGGTTATAAAAATATGGAAAGGAAACATGAGTCCATATATACATTAGAATGAAATCAAACATTACCCATAAAACATAGGCATATCAAATCATGAATAAATCATAGAAAACATAAGACATAAAGGTAACTTGAGGCATTCATAACATTCTTACATAGGGAGTAACCCTCTTGGTTACGTTTGGAATACCCATCACAGTATATTCCCTAAATCTCTTCGGATAAACCTTAACGTTTCACTCCTTCGCGTTACCCAATGCATTGGAGAGCTATATCGGGCTCACCCGCCCTTAGTTTATCACGGAACCACCCGTTCTTCATAACAATGCCCAAGAACCATAACATAATCGTATCACATAAACATGAATAAAGGAAACATAAAATTTCCACATTTCAATCACAATATAACATTTTAGGATATTGAAATAATGAATCCATTCAAAAAGAAACCATTTCCAAAACCATTTAAAACATTTAATAAAGAGTTTTTTGAATCAAATTGTCCCATACCACCTTGAAGCGTTTAACATTTTAAACCATTAATATCCATATAAATAAATCCTTAAAACCCATTTTGAAAACATGGATATTAATAAGAACAAATAATTAAAACATTTAAAACGATATTTTGGTTAAAGGGGTTTTACCAAAATTAGAGACACTTGAATACAATAATCGAGGAATAATATTTAGTCATAACTTTATAATATCATGAGAATAAAAGGATTCATGATATAATACTCCAAAGGACAGTATATACACCATATAAGAGTGAATTGGTGCATAACAACAATGAACCCTCAATAGAAATGTCAAATGTGATGAAATCCCTTATAAAGAAGGTATCGTTAAATTAAGGACAAATCAATCTCAAAAATATGTGTGAAAAATATAAATACACCCAATATAAGTGGATATTAATGTAAAACAATAAAAGGTCATTCACACATATTCAATGGATGATATATTCAATGACTACATGTTGAACCCAAAGAAATCGAAATTGGGTTAAAAAGTTCCCTTGACAGCCTAACGACATCACATCAAAATGAGTTGATGAGAGATAAAAAGAGTATCTCATCACTTGGACATAAAATTTACATCAATAAGGATATATTAGAACATATCCCTACATAACAATATGTAAATTAAAAGACCCAACAAAAGAAGTCTTTTAAAAAAGAGGAGGGTGAAAGGTTCCCTTACCGACTTGGGTATCATTCAAAACATACACCCCATGAAAGAAGGACAATAGATCATTGATGTAAATACTCATAAATGAAAGTATATTACACAAAGAGTAGAATAATGGGCAGTACATACACCACTAAATGGAATTTTTGGCAAATGTATCATAAATCTCACGGGAATAAAAGTGAGATGAAAAATCCCTTACGAAAACTCGGCAGCCTAACAGCGCCACATAAAACATCCGAATATGGATTGATGAGATCAAATAGGGTATCCCATCACATTAAAAAAAATTACATAAAGAGGAATATAAAAGAACATCCCCCAACATTACAAAGAGGAGCTTAAAAGAAGTGACATAAAGGAGAGTACTTAAAAAGAAAGAGAGAGGTTAGATCTCTTACGAAAGTTCGGCAGCCTAACGGCGCCACTCAATACATCCAAAATGGATTGATGAGAGAGAATAGGGTCTCTCATAACATGAACATAAAAATTAAAGTAAGTTTAATATAAAAGATCATCCCAATAACAAGAAAGATGAGCTTTAAAAGGAATGACATAAAAGTGTGTACTTGAAAAAAAAGAGAGGAGTAGGATCCCTTACCTCGGGTCCGACTTGACTCGATCGTTCTTTAATCTCCTGAATAATAAACTTGAGTTAATTTATAATTACTTAAGAACCTTTTTCAAGTTCATTATTACTTTTACACCACTTATTACCAAGTCATAAACATTATGTCATCATTTAAGTTAATAATATTTGTTTTTCCGATATTTTGGTTCTTAAGTCGAAAGTGGACTTCTTACAATTACATGTTGTTCGTGTGGCCAAATGTTTATTATATCCAGAATTTTATTCATGATTTAGATATCATATATTTCATATATATCCAGCATATACATGTATTTATAATAGTACATTACATTAGGGGATAAGAAATGAAATGCACCGTTCATGGAGACGGTAAGCCGTACGTACGCATGAACGCTACTTTCATTTCTATCTCATACTTTAATGGAAAGAAATAATAATTATATAGAGGTATATAATTATTCCAGTATAACATAATTTATAATAACATTAAATCCATCCCTTATACGTCCCACTTATGGCATTAACGAATCACATCACTTTGAGGGGGCGGTAGACCGCACTTCCTAAAATGAAGATATCGCGTATACCCATAATGGAAGCCATAAAGGTAAGACACAAATGAAAAATACAGAAGTATAAGTAAAACATAAACATATTATATATCATATATAAAAATAGTGACATCATAATGGCCACCTTTGAATGTGTTAAAAGAGTATTGAACAATCATCGTTTCGAGAGGCAGAATTTCGCCATCACGGAAACCGTATGTTCTTTAACCATTTGATGTAGTTGTGTGAGAGTGTAGCTCGAATAAAACTTATAACAACATCCAAGTATATTGAAGATACTGGTGTTGTTACAAAATAAGAAAATAAAAAGAGTTTAGGGGGTTGGAGAAGCAAAATAAAACAAATGAACATGAGAGAATGAATTACCTTTAAAAGTGTAACTCCTTTTGATTTGAGCCAAAATGCTTCCTTTGAAAGGCTTCTTCCCAAAGGGAATCCTCTAGAATTAGGAGAGGGATGTGGAGAGTGTAAATGGGGAGGGGTTGGCCGAGCCAAAGGCTTGAGGAGTGTGTGAAATGAGGTAGAGGTGGGGGCCTTTTATAAGAAGAGAGGAGGGGCACTTTTGGAAAGTAAAGAAATATTACTTTATTTGAAAATGTGTTTCGGTTTAAAAAGGTCCCACATTGATATAATTCGTGTATAAGGTGATAAGGCTTTGAAATCCACTCATACAATAAGGTTTGGACATGTGTAGTGCATTTATTTTATATTATCTTTCCATTTTATTTAAATCGTCAAATAATGATGTCATCGCTGCATCATTATTATGTCATAAATAATTTAATGTATTTAATGTCTAAAAATCATAAAACAAATACTATTATGTAGGAAATCTTTTTATCTTTCCAATGACTATTTATAATCAAAAATCTGACTTGTATAACCCCATTTAAAAATTGTTTTAGTAAAACATATCATGTTTGTGTCATTTTTACTTTTACATTAAATAAAAAGTTATTTATGTCATTTCCAAACCAAAGTGTCTCCATGGGGTCCCCAAGTTGGCTAATGGCTTTTCTTGGTCGGCCATGACTCACCCAATAGGTGTAGGACAAGTGTCATGGTGTTTTCACATTCTTATAATATCATTTTTACTTTAAATTACACTAATTACCTCTAATCACGATTAAAAACTTAATAAGTTACTATTCACCAAAAAATTATTTTTATCCCATTGAACCACATTTTACTTCTTAATAACAACCATGTATGTCGGATTTTCAAAATTAAATACACATTATTGGTAAACTTTCATTTAACTGAAAAATCAGTTTGCTTGATTACCACTTAGTGGTTTCACTATTCATCAAAAATTGGAGTTTTTCAGAAAAATACCAAAACTTCACCCTAAGCTATATTTGATATTCCAAATTCAAAAAATGAAGTCCGTTTTAAAAAATTAAAAACATATTAGTCACATTAATTAATTTAATAATTAATTCCCGTTGTCAGAGCAAATAGCGTGTTTTTATAAAACAATAAGTATCAAAAGATTGACACTAGTTTAAGTCTGATTTCAAAGTGAAATTAATTCCAACGACCAGTATTGGATTTAATGGTAAAAATATTTTCTAATTTCACTTTAAAACCAATTAAAAATATTATCTAATCATATAGATAAATTAGATTAAAAAGAGATTTTGAATTAAAATACAACATTTTACACTATTCATTAAAAATTGAACTTTATCGGAAAAATACCAAAAAATTACACAAAGTAAAATTTGATGTACCGATTCTTAATAAGAGTTTTATTTGGTCAAAAAGAATGTTTAAGAGTGAACAAAACTATATTTAATGACAGTTCTCCATTAAAAGGCGATAAGTGAACCTTTAGTGAAAATTAAGGCATATACGCCTAAAATTGAATTCTTTCCGTATTTTAAGACTTTAGCTTTTATTGGATAAATGTAAAAACATTTAAAAAACATATATAATCATAATTTAGTTATTTATATCCATTCCCGCCAATACAACGGCTACATGTTAACTACCATTTGAATTAATATTATTTTATTATTAGAGTGCAGTGTAAGATTCCCAAGAAACTCGTTGTTGCGTGTTGGGTACTCCATCGAGCATAGAATCCCCTTTAAAGTCATATTAATATTTTATTCACAAATATGGATAAATATGAAAATTTCATATTCATTATTTACCTGGGGTGTTACATCCTTCCCCCCTTTTGGTAATTGCGTCCTCGCAATTTTAAAATTGCGCTTGGAAACATCCTTGAAAGTCCCACATCGGAACAAAAGTCGGTAAAACAAACACTTTAAAATAAAGAAAGATAAGTACAAAGGTCACCCGATTTAACCCATACTAGGATTCCATGTATGAAAATATGGACATGGAGGAAAAAACAAAGGGTCATGTTCTGATGGAGAGTGATAGAAAACATGTTTAGGAGAAAGTTAACAATGAGAAAATCACAAACTTGTGATGGGTTAAACGGTGTTGGGTTCCCCAGTAGGAAAAGTTAATAGAAAACATTTTTGTTTTAAGTTACTTTTTATTGAGGAATTTATTCATAAGGAAACATAATCACTTATCATGTTGACTCTCAACTTTTACTAGATTCCTTAATCAAACTCATATTTTTTTCCAAAAGACGAGTATTTAGGGAGACTTGTTCACATTAAGAGTACTATAAACAACTTCTAGAGGAGCACCTAAAAAAAGAACTATACATTTCCCATGTCTTAAAACCTTAACCAAAACTAAAACCAAAAAGGTTACTACAAGATCAGATAATCCGGAAAAGGATAACCCCTTATAAAAAGAAAATCTATTCTTAATCTGAAAATTTTTCCAAAAAAACACAAAGTTCAACGAGGACCATCCGATAAACAATTTGTCCATAAAATTCTTCAAAGAAAACCAATATAATATTGAAACCCAAATATTTTAAGGATTTAGTCGCATAGTCTTCCAAGATAAATCGTAACATTTATCTCCAAATAATATCAGTTGCTCCTAAAGTCTCGTTTTGAAAAGTAATTAACCTAATCACATATCCTCCATGATAGGTTAATCATTTTTCAAAAATAACCCAAAATCAACTTACTCTTAATTCATAAAATCATATAACTAGAATGAATCAGTCAAACTAACCAGGGACTTCACGTAGTCAAGTGGTAGGCGATAAATACCAGTCGCACATTGGTTGTGGGTTCGATTCCCGCAGCTTTGTCCGACGTGACGGGATGTCACACGGTCTGCGTGTTGTCCTTTTTCCAAAACTATATAATTCTTAAAACATTCCCCAAAATGAGATAAAATCTTCAAGAATAATCATAACATATATTAGCCTCAAGTTTATCTCATTCCTTTCATTTTCCATCATATCATAGAGTAACCCATAATTACCTAAAAATTAAGTATCATATAAACCCTAATGGTTACCTTAATAATTATTACCTGAATTTCCACATCGAATTGGCCATCTCGTACCTGATGCATTAGAGAACTCACCAAGGTTGAAGTGGTTGATCATGACTCCTTGATATTTGGTTTAGAACAACCACGAGTTTCCTCATTGAATCCTTCATTTTATCTAGTATCTTAATCAGAGAACCACCACAGTTTCCTTCAAACCTGTTGACTCTTTGGTGCCTGCTAGATCCTTCCATTCACTAAAAATAGAAATGTCAGTGTGAGTATATCAACAAAACCATCATGTACTAATGAGTAAGATAGACAATAAGATATACTTACTCATTCACTTTATCTAAAACTAAGACTCTTTCTGAAATCCTAACCATTATGGTAATTGTCACTTATGCTTAAAGAATACCCTAACCTCTAAAGTTATCTAAACCTCCCTATGATACCAACTACAAGGCCCCAGCCTTGAACCTTACTTAATCTTGAGTTATTACAAGATTACACATTGAGGATCTTTTCAGGTTTAGAGTTTTAGAGAATTAGATCATGAAACTTGCATTACGTTCCACATTTAAACAAAGTGGTTACATAAAAGACGGTATTCATTCTTCCCATCAACGGAAACATATTTAAAATATAACACAGATTCTTTCTTGACACATCCTTGACACTATCATCACATCATGTACCTTTCCCTTGACCTGTGAAAAACATTTCAAAAACTTGGGATGAGCATAAAAAGCTCGGTAAGGGTTATAAAAATATGGAAAGGAAACATGAGTCCATATATACATTAGAATGAAATCAAACTTTACCCATAAAACAGAGGCATATAAAATCATGAATAAATCATAGAAAACATAAGACATAAAGGTAACTTGAGGCATTCATAACATTCTTACATAGGGAGTAACCCTCTTGGTTACGTTTGGAATACCCATCACAGTATATTCCCTAAATCTCTTCGGAGAAACCTTAACGTTTCACTCCTTCGCGTTACCCAATGCATTGGAGAGCTATATCGGGCTCACCCGCCCTTAGTTTATCACGGAACCACCCGTTCTTCATAACAATGCCCAAGAACAATAACATAATCGTATCACATAAACATGAATAAAGGAAACATAAAATTTCCACATTTCAATCACAATATAACATTTTAGGAAATTGAAATAATGAATCCATTCAAAAAGAAACCATTTCCAAAACCATTTAAAACATTTAATAAAGAGATTTTTGAATCAAAGTGTCCCATACCACCTTGAAGATTTTAACATTTTAAACCATTAATATCCATATAAATAAATCCTTAAAAACCATTTTGAAAACATGGATATTAATAAGAACAAATAATTAAAACATTTAAAACGATATTTTGGTTAAAGGGGTTTTACCAAAATTAGAGACACTTGAATACAATAATCGGGGAATAATATTTAGTCATAACTTTATAATATCATGAGAATAAAAGTATTCATGATATAATACTCCAAAGGACAGTATATACACCATATAAGAGTGAATTGGTGCATAACAACAATGAACCCTCAATAGAAATGTCAAATGTGATGAAATCCCTTATAAAGAAGGTATCCTTAAATTAAAGACAAATCAATCTCAAAAATATGTGTGAAAAATATAAATACACCCAATATAAGTGGATATTAAGTGTAAAACAATAAAAGTTCATTCACACATATTCAATGGATGATATATTCAATGACTACATGTTGAACCCAAAGAAATCGAAATTGGGTTAAAAAGTTCCCTTGACAGCCTAACGGCATCACATCAAAATGAGTTGATGAGAGATAAAAAGAGTATCTCATCACTTGGACATAAAATTTACATCAATAAGGATATATGAGAACATATCCCAACATAAAAATATGTAAATTAAAAGACCCAACAAAAGAAGTCTTTTAAAAAAGAGGAGGGTGAAAGGTTCCCTTACCGACTTGGGTATCTTTCAAAACATACACCCCATGAAAGAAAGACAATAGATCATTGATGTAAATACTCATAAATGAAAGTATATTACACAAAGAGTAGAATAATGGTCAGCACATACACCACTCAATGGAATTTGTGGCAAATGTAGCATAAATCTCACGGGAATAAAAATGAGATGAAAAATCCCTTACAGAAACTCGGCAGCCTAACAGCGCCACATAAAACTTCCGAATATGGATTGATGAGATAAAATAGGGTATCCCATCACATTAAAATAAAATTTAAATAAAGAGGAATATAAAAGAACATCCCCCAACATTACAAATAGGAGCTTAAAAGAAGTGACATAAAGGAGAGTACTTAAAAAGAAAGAGAGAGGTTAGATCTCTTACGAAAGTTCGGCAGCCTAACGGCGCCACTCAAAACATTCAAAATGGATTGATGAGAGATAATAGGGTCTATCATCACATGAAAATAAAAATTACAGTAAGTGTAATATAAAATATCATCCCAATAACAAGAAAGATGAGCTTTAAAAGGAATGACATAAAAGTGTGTACTTGAAAAGAAAGAGAGGAGTAGGATCCCTTACCTCGGGTCCGACTTGACTCGATCGTTCTTTAATCTCCTGAATAATAAACTTCAGTTAATTTCTAATTCCTTAAGAACCTTTTTCAAGTTCATTATTACTTTTACACCACTTATTACCAAGTCATAAACATTATGTCATCATTTAAGTTAATAATATTTGTTTTTCTGATATTTTGGTTCTTAAGTCGAAAGTGGACTTCTTACAATTACATGTTGTTCGTGTGGCCAAATGTTTATTATATCCAGAATTTTATTCATGATTTGGATATCATATATGTCATATATATCCAGCATATACATGTATTTATAATAGTACATTACATTAGGGGATGAGAAATGAAATGCACCGTTCATGGAGACGGTAAGCCGTACGTAAGCATGAACGCTACTTTCATTTCTATCTCATACTTTAATGGAAATAAATAATAATTATATAGAGGTATATAATAATTCCAGTATAACATAATTTATAATAACATTAAATCCATCCCTTATACGTCCCACGTATGGCATTAACGAATCACATCACTTTGAGGGGGCGGTAGTCCGCACTTCCTAAAATGAAGATATCGCGTATACCCATAATGGAAGCCATAAAGGTAAGGCACAAATGAAAAATACAGAAGTATAAGTAAAACATAAACATAATATATATCATATATAAAAATAGTGACATCATAATGGCCACCTTTGAAGGTGTTAAAAGAGTATTGAACAATCATCGTTTCGAGAGGCAGAATTTCGCCATCCACGGAAACCGTATGTTCTTTAACCATTTGATGTAGTTTTGTGACAGTGTAGCTCGAATAAATCTTATAACAACATCCTAGTATATGGAAGATACTGGTGTTGTTACAAAATAAGAAAATAAAAAGAGTTTAGGGGGTTGGAGAAGCAAAATAAAACAAATGAACATGAGAGAATGAATTACCTTTAAAAGTGTAACTCCTTTTGATTTGAGCCAAAATGCTTCCTTTGAAAGGATTATTCCCAAAGGGAATCCTCTAGAATTAGGAGAGGGATGTGTAGAGAGTAAATGGGGAGGGGTTGGCCGAGCCAAAGGCTTGAGGAGTGTGTGAAATGAGGTAGAGGTGGGGGCCTTTTATAAGAGGAGAGGAGGGGCACTTTTGGAAAGTAAAAGAAATATTACTTTATTTGAAAATGTGTTTCGGTTTCAAAAGGTCCCACATTAGTATAATTCGTGTATAAGGTGATAATTCTTCTAAATCCACTCATACAATAAGGTTTGGACATGTGTAGTGCATTGATTTTATATTATCTTTCCATTTTATTTAAATCGTCAAATAATGATGTCATCGCTGCATCATTATTATGTCATAAATAATTTAATGTATTTAATGTCTAAAAATCATAAAACAAATACTATTATGTAGGAAATCTTTTTATCTTTCCAATGACTATTTATAATCAAAAATATGACTTGTATAACCCCATTTAAAAATTGTTTTAGTAAAACATATCATGTTTGTGTCATTTTTACTTTTACATTAAATAAAAAGTTATTTATGTCATTTCCCAACCAATGTGTCTCCATGGGGTCCCCAAGTTGGCTCATGGCTTGTCTTGGTCGTCCATGACTCACCCAATAGGTGTAGGACAAGTGTCATGGTGTTTTCACATTCTTATAATATCATTTTTACCTTAAATTACACTAATTACCTCTAATCGCGATTAAAAACTTAATAAGTTACTATTCACCAAAAAATTATTTTTATCCCATTGAACCACATTTTACTTCTTAATGACAACCATGTATGTCGGGATTTCAAAATTCAATACACATTATTGGTAAACTTTCATTTAACTGAAAAATCAGTTTGCTTGATTACCACTTAGTGGTTTCACTATTCATAAAAAATTGGAGTTTTTCAGAAAAATACCAAAACTTCACCCTAATCTATATTTGATATTCCAAATTCAAAAAATGAAGTCCTTTTTACAAAATTCAAAACATATTAGTCACATTAATTAATTTAATAATTAATTCCCATTGTCAGAGAAAATAACGTGTTTTAATAAAACAATAAGTATCAAAAGATTGACACTAGTTTAAGTCTGATTTCAAAGTGAAATTAATTCCAACGACCACTATTGGATTTAATGGTAAAAATATTTTCTAATTTCACTTTAAAACCAATTCAAAATATTATCTAATCATATAAATAAATTAGATTAAAAAGAGTTTTTGAATTAAAATACAACATTTTACACTATTCATTAAAAAATGAACTTTATCGGAAAAATACCAAAAAATTACACAAAGTAAAATTTGATGTCCCGATTCTTAATAAGAGTTTTATTTGGTCCAAAATAATGTTTAAGAGTGAACAAAACTATATTTAATGACAGTTCTCCATTAAAAGGCGATAAGTGAACCTTTAGTGAAAACTAAGGCATATACGCCTAAAATTGAATTCTTTCCATATTTTAAGCCTTTAGCTTTTATTGGATAAATGTAAAAACAATTAAAAACATATATAATCATAATTTAGTTATTTATATCCATTCCCGCCAATACAACTGCTACATGTTAACTACCATTTGAATTAATATTATTTTATTATTAGAGTGCAACGTAAGATTCCCAAGAAACTCGTTGTTGCGTGTTGGGTACGCCATCGAGCATAGCGTCCCCTTTAAAGTCATATTAATATTTTATTCACAAATATGGATAAATATGAAAATTTCATATTCATTATTTACCTGGGGTGTTACATCCAGATAAAATAAGGTTCTAATGACCACTAATTCTATAGGAATTATTGAGATTCAGTATATAATTATTTGGAGTCTCATTGTGTGAGGTTAGGGGTGATATAGGTACACATGGAACTTGTCTATGTTAAGGGTCATTTTGTTGGATTAGTGAGGATCTATTGAGATTTATTCCGGTTAAGGATGAAACTAAGTAGTGTTCTAGTGATTATGTGGTGGTGTGATGCATGCAGAGATGATTTCTTAGGGTTTCTATCTTTGAAATGTATTATTATTGATAGGTGATCAAGTATTTGAAGAAGAAACATGTTTCCAGTGATTTCAACTATTTTGGTTGGTTCTCAAGAAGTACTGTAAGGGAATCTATATGGTGGGGAGCACACTGTTGGTCTTCAAATAGTGAAACCCTTATTCAAGATAAGTATTTGAAATGTCAATGTGGATGTTACTGGTGGGTTACGAAGGTGTGGAGGTAGGTACATCATGTCGGTGCTCAGGTAAGAACGAGAAGATCATGTCTAGCCATTATACATGGTAATGGATGGAGTGTGGGATATGAATATTAGTGATTGGTTCGATACGATGATACTAATTATACTATTTTATTGGTAGAATCATATGACTTATGAGGGAACAACCCTCACGTTTTAGGAATTATTGGTTTAGTTATATTGGTTGAAGTATGTTTTATGATGTCATAGGGATGTTGGTGTGATGGAAAACAAGATATGATATAGTTCCATGGTTAATACCAAACACAAAAATTAGAGATAGTGTCATGAGTAGTTAGTGTATTGGCATCATTTTTCGGGTCGATTTGGTCGGTTTCTATAATAATTAATATCATATGTGAAGATTTTATTACACTAATAACATGATGGGTGTTTTTTTAATTGACGTTCCATTCCTTGAATTTCATCGAGAGTCATGTTGGGAATTCTGTATTTGTATTGTAAAAATTTATAATGCATTCAGGAAGTTAATGATTCTTGATTAAAAAATGAGATGTGATGAAATTTCAGAAATAGTGGTTATGAATTATCAAGAAAACTAATATGGAGGAAGAACAGCTGTGTTTATGGGGTATGATTGGATTTAGAGGATTGAAAACCACATAAAATGTTTCATTAGACTACTAAAAGGGAATTTTTGTACATGGTTCTTATGCTGGGGAACACTATGGATTTGAATTAGTCATTATATATGAATCCAACTTGTGGTGGGAACCATATGTTTTTGTATAAACAATTTAAATGAAATGTAGTGTGTTGGAGTAGCCATGTGTGATTGAGTTCTATCACATTTATGAATTTAGCAGTGAGTAGAGTGCTTATATTTTGGTAAATATCCTAGAGTTTCAATAGAAAATAAAGTTTACAATTAGTTTGAGGGATGAGATAAATTATTGAGGAATTGTAGACTATGGTATTTTAGTCTTAAATGGTATAGTATTGTCATTAATTATTTGGGATGATATGTGGTATAGTGGGGAATTCATAGTTCCCCATATATTTATGGTTCATTAATTTTTGGGATATGATTTAACATTGATCATAGAGTCGGGTTTGTTCTATTAATTATGATTCAGAATAAGATTCTATACATTTTGAATTAATAAGAAGAAATATTTGGATTTGAAAAAAGGTAGGGATGATGGTTTGAGTGATATGATAGGTTTGTGATCAAGGTACAAAGACATTAGGAAATTATATATATTGCAACAAATCATTTAGCGATCCATAGTTTACCCTATGATGGACTATTGGAGGAAGGACACTCCAGGTCCTGAGGATTTTCTGTAACGTCTGGGATTTTTCCATGTATTATTTTAATATTATATGAGAATTATTTTTGAGGCCAGGATTTGAGACGGCATGCACTTCCAAGGCACAGTAATCCTGGAACAGATGTTTGAATTTTATTAAATAATTAAATAACGTTCAAGTTTGGTTTTCCTGAAAAAGTTGAATAACTCATTAACGGTAGCTCGAATCAGAAATATGAGGGCATCGTTGTGTTCAGAGCAGCGAGTTTTCCATAGGTGAGGCCTAAGATCGACTGGTGCAGGTCGGTGGTGAAATCTAGTTTTTGGACGTAACAGTAAATAAATATTTTATAATTTTTTTATAAAATCTTTTTGCAGCGAATATATTTTGTCTTTTTAAATATAGATTTTGTAGGGGATCAGGGTTACAAATTTCATAACCATGAATTTCCCTTGTAGGCTCCGGAAAGCTATGGATGAAACCTCCCAATGTGGTGACAACATTCTTAACGAGTTTCACAGGTGATGACGACGTAACGACCAGATATTCTCCAACAAACTCCGTGGATCTAGGAAGGGTGGTTGACCACTTTGTGATTTCTTCCCCGTTCTTGATTCCTACGACAAAAGCGGACTAATCTATGAAGAGATTAGCTGATGGATTAATGGTTTTTACAGGATGGGATTTTGCGGGGATTTTGGGAATTTATTCCTGAATATTATTTGGTTTCGTTTACCCTTATAATTATGAAGAACCAAGATCGACATGAAGATCGATCGTGGTTCGTTCCTCTCGATTGTTTGTGCCTATCTTCCCCGATTTCTCACGTTATTCGTGTGTGTTTTTCTGTTATTCACAGAGATATGAATGATGTATCATTGTGAGTCTGTTGTACAACACAATGATTCCAAATTGAAGATTTGGCATCAGGAAAACCACACGGGGGGTGTGACTGTGGTGGGGATGGACTGATCGAAGAGGATCAAAAGATATCGTTCTTCGAACGATTTCCGTATGGGTGACCAGAATCATATATCGAAGCAGATCGAATCCCAAAACCCATGGATTCGGCATCACGACGACGAGGTGAATCGAGATCTCGAGTTACGTCATAAATAGAGGAAAGAATGCGAATCCCGAGGTATGGCCGAGGCGCGAGGAGGAAGACGACGGTTCTAGAGAAATCCCAACTACACAGCGTGTAGTACAGGCTACACGAAGTATGTTCATCGGCAGACCATCTATCGTGTACTCTAGGAGTACATGGACACGATTTGGGTACATGGCCAAGGACATGGCTTGTATACCCCTCTCCATCTAGACTCGACCAGATACACAGGAGACCTCGCGTACTGGTACACGGGCAGAGCGACATGAGTTGAGGTCGTGTGCGTGCACATGGCCAGCGTACACAGAGTGAACCCCGGACACTCGGACATGGTGTATAACCCTTCTACGTGCCGTGTAGATATTTTTTAGACGAAAATCCTAATGACATGGGCCGTTTATATGGGTAGTACCCAGAGTCAAGGAACAAGGCGTGTGATCCTTCTACACGCTATGTAGTTGAGTTTTACACAGCTTAGACATATGACATGGGCCGTTTACACGGGAATTACTCAGACACAAGGAACACGGTGTGTAACCCTACTACACACCGTGTAACATATTATACATGGCTTGAGCCTTTTGTCTCCTATGACTTGGGAGAGATTTCTTAGGGTTCATAGCCTTGGCCTTTCCCCTAATGGTTTCTGGTTTCATTTCCAATGTATAGGAGTATGATCCCTTCAGCAAGTCTTCATGATTAGAGATGTTGGAATCCCCTCGGTGAGGCATATAGCCAGATTTTCTATTCCCTCCTGGTACCCAAAGTAGAGTTCTTGGTATCGACGTGACCTACTTTACCTAGGCTCAGATCCTCTACTTAGAGGATTACTTCAGACTGAGTTGTTGGAATCACTCCATAGCTATTGGTTGTGATCCTCATCTAAGAATCATATTCTTAAGTAGTTGTGGAGTGAGTTCTCATTGAACGAGTACTTTGTATATACCAATTCAGACATAGGAGTGTGTTCTCCCAATTACGTGCTTAGCGGAATCTTCGAGCTAGATGATAGTGGTGGTTTTGTGATATCGATCGTGTATGACTATATCTTGATATTCTTGTTATATGTTTTGTAAACATATTATGTGAAGATATGACTGTATCATTTCTTTGTGGTATTTCTTTCATTGTATTACTTTGTGGTTTTAGAGGTGTCCTACAGGGTATTGTTATACTCACCCCTTCACGGAATATTCCTACACGTGTTGCGTCTTATGCAGACGAGCGAGCCATTGACAGGATTCTAGGTGGAGCCGGACCGAATGGTGCTCAGTGAGATCAGGCAGGCCGAGGTGTGTTCCTACGGCTATGGATTTCTGTCATAGTACCTTTATTACATGTTGGACTTTGTTGTAGAATTTTTTTTGGCGGGCTTGTACTTTTGTCTCAGGGTTTTGAATTACTATACTTTACTTTCCTGTTGTACTCTGTTCATTGGGATTTTGGTGTATGCATACATTTCTATTTCTAGTGGTGTTTAAATTTTAGCTTTGGGGGCTTGTAGATGTGTGTGTGTGTGTGTGTGTACAATTTTATAAGAAATGCCTCCCATGTTATTGACATTCCTACTCGGTGCTAGTCACCAGTCCCTGGCCTATTGGAGGTGGGATTGGGGAGTTGCGGCATGGGACCCCCTGGGAAGGGTCGTGATAGAGTTGTATCAGAGGGGGGTTGGTTCTACCTTATCATCAAGATTCTATGAGTTGGTTTGGGAAAATAGTGTTAAGTGTTTCAAGTTCGGCATTCAGGCTAGGGACCCCAATGTTGGTACGGGCGGCCGATGTATCCATACACCAGGACTCGGATAACATTATTTTCGACTCGAAACATGATAACTCTAGTTGGAGGGGAAAATAATGGTACATGCATCATATAGAAATGGGTTTTGGTTTCCATGTCCTTCTTGAGATTGCTCTCCAGATATACTCACTGACTGTAATACATCTTGTTTCTTTACAGGATGCCTCTGAGATGCGCACCCGCTAGGATCCAGCAGCTTGATCACGTGGATGACCCCCTCGGTGATGAATCTTCGATACAGGGACCAGATCGCCCTTTTTTAACTTCAGGGGGTGTGACAGTTATTCCACCACATGTGGAGCAGTGTTTAGTGCCTGATGTACCAGTAGAGGAGGAGCACATGCGGAGCGCACTCCATGATATTCAGAGATAGATACCCCCAGGTTTCGAGGTAATCCTGACCCTCAGTCAGTTGAGTATTGGCTTAAGGTAGTGGCGAGAGTCTTCCGTTTGGTTAGGACACTAGCAGATGAGATGGTGATCCTGGAAGCAAGCCTTCCACAAGGCTTGGTAGGGAGATGGTGGAGTTTGGTTATCCAGACTCACGACAAGGCGACTCTTTCATGGTCGGAGTTTGAACATATCTTCAAAGAGGAGTTTTCATCGGTTACCCTGAGAGCAGTACATATACAAGAGATTCATGAACCTGATCAGGGGAACATGATGGTGGCGGACTATTCATCTAGGTTTACCGACCTCTCATGGTATTTGATGGATATGGTGAGGGATCATTACTTCAGATCTCAGACTTTTGATTGGGGCTTGGGTAGAGAAATCTGAGCTAGCATCATCCCGTTGAGAATTCCAACTTATCCTGGGGTGCTCGAGTGGGACTTGGTGGTCGAGAGCTTCTTGGCAGAGCAGAGACATCTAGCAGTTCTCAGTAGTGAGCGAGCTAGAGAAGAGACCTTGGAAATAGGGAGCTGATTTCAGGGACCCAGGTGTGCAAGGTGTTTTCATAGGAGATCCCAGGATAGAGGATCTACCATTCAAGGTTTGAAAATCGCATCCAGCTAGCCTCGAGAGAGGAAATGCAAATTATGTGATGGCAGGGGACATCTCATTTGAGATTGTCCAAACCGCTGTAATACTGACATGGGAGCGGTGGATGGACCATCGAGGTAAAGGAAACGTGTGGTGCATACAGATCCGCAGGGCGGGGGAAATGGTAGAGGAGCCGGGAGAGTAGTTGGAGGTGGTCGGCATTTTGACCCATTACCCCCACCACCCCCAGAAAGTCCACCCCAAGGTTAGGGAGCTGGTGGACAGAGGTAGGGACAACTACAGGTAGTGGAGGCTTAGGACCCAGGTACTCCCAGAATGATTAGAGGTACAATATGGGTCTTTTCTACTTTGGCTGTCGTATTGATAGACACAGGTGCTAGTCATTATTTTCTGGATTCTTATCTTGTTCGAGACCTTGAGATTCTAGTTGAGCTGTTGACTAGACCCTTATGCTTAGAATCACTGACTGGAGAAGATTAAGAGATCACACACCTTTGTAGAGAGTGTGACCTGACCCTTGGAGGTGAGAGTTTCGGTTGAAACCACTTGGGGGTAGCGTCGAGGAATTACAATGTCATTATTGGTATGGATTTTCTATCCATAGTTCATACCCAGATTGATTGTTTTATGCGAAGGGTGTGGTGTGTCTGCAGTGATGGAACGAGGTTCTCCATCGTCGATGAAAAGGAGACCCAGGCAGCACAATATGGACTCGTGCGTAGGAAGGTACAACCGATTTCACATCAATTGGAAATCCTATCCCTTGGCGCAGCAGATGTTACGAGTTTCCAGTTTCCAGTAGTAGTGGCTGAGTACGAGGAAGTCTTTTCGGAGGATTTCCCTAGACTACCTCCCCGTCGGGAGACAGATTTCTTCATTGAGTTGCAACCCGGGATGACACCGATATAAGCATCAGCATATCAGATGGCTCCTGCAGATCTTTGTGAGCTGAGAGTGTTGATGGATGAGTTATAGAAGAAGGGATTTGTGAGACCCAGTGTTTCACCCTGGGTGGCCCCAGTGTTGTTTTCCAAGAAGTAAAATGGGAGATTAAGGCTGTGTGTGGATTACCAGCACTTGAATCGGGTGACCGTAAAGAACCAATATCCACTACCGAGGATCGATGACCTCTTCGACCAGTTAAGAGGGGCACGATTGTTCTCGAAGTTTGATATATGATCAAGCTATCCCCAGTTTTGAGTACAAGATAAGGATATACCAATGAAATCTTTCAAATGATGCTACAGTCACTATGATTACTTGGTGATGCCCTTCGGTGTGACGAACACCTCGACAGTGTTTATGGGAGTCATGAAATGGATCATTCAGCCCTATCTAGATTGGTTCGTGGTGGTCTTCATCGATGATATCCTTGTGTAGTTTGCGTCTGAGGAGGAACACGCAAGGCACATAATTATGGTTCTGGACACACTCTAAGATCACCAGTTGTATGTGAAACTCTTGAATTTTCAATTCTAGATACAGGAGGTCCACTTTCCGAGACACGTTATCTCAACATATCGTGTAGCGGTGGAACCGGCCAAGTTAGAGATAGTGTTAGCATGAGAGCCACCCCGAAGCATGATGGAGGTGTGGAGTTTCCTTGGGTTGGCAGGATACTATTGGATATTCATTCCTTATTTATCATGAATTTCGTCACTCAAGATAGCTTTGACATGAAAGGGGCTGCCTTTCATGTGTACTGAGAGATGCCATCAGGCTTTTCAGCATTTGAGATAGAGTCTGATGAGCACCCCTATCTTGAGACTACCAGAAGAGGGTGCTGAGTACGTAGTGTTCTACGAAGGATCAGGAACCAGGCTTGGTTGTGTCCTGAAAAAGAGGCAAATGGTGATTGCCTATGACTCATGTCAGTTGAGGCCACACGAGCAGAACTATGCAACCCATGATCTTGAGTTGGCAGCGGTAGTCTTCGCATTAATGATGTGGTGGTACTACCTGATTGTCGAGCGGTTTATCATCTACTATGATCATAAGAATCTCAGATATATCTTCTCTTAGAAGGATCTGAAAGTGAGATAGAGGTGGTGTCTTGAGTTCCTCCAAAATTAAGACTTCTAGATTGTTTATACACTACAGAATATAAACGTTGTGGCAGATTCTCTCTACAGGAAGTCTAATTCGCAGTTGCTGGATGAGGCGACGAGGTAGTTAGACTATTTATAGTAATACTTCATGGATAGAGATGAGGATTCTTACCTTCAGTCGATGGTTGTTACCCCTCCACTCTTACAGTGAGTCATGGAACCATAGCTTGAGGATGCTAGCTGCGATACTCTACGTGCTCAGATATCTTCAGGTGATGCTGCTGATGAATATTCAAAAGGTGGGGATCACATTTTTCATTTTAGAGGATGCACAATAGTGATAGTGATGTTGCGGGAGCAGGTTATGGGGGAGTTCCATACATCTCCTTTGGCGGTGAATCCAGGCATGAAAAAGATGTACCAGGACCTCCGACGTCAGTTCTGGTGGCCAGGAATGAAGAAGAGTGTGTCAGAGTTTGTTTCCTGGTGCCTTACTTGTCAGCAAGTAAAGGCTGAGGACCAAGTTCCAGCAGGCTTGACTCAGCCCCTTGAGGTTCCAGAGTGTAAGTTGGATGGGATATACATGGACATCGTTACGGGTTTACCACGTACGTCTAGGGGACGCGATGCCATCTGGGTGATCATAGACCGACTCACCAAATCGGACCACTTCATAGCCATACGGGAGAAGAGTTCATTAGAGATCTTGGGATGCCTCTACGTGAATGAGATAGTTCGACTTCATGGAGTGAAATAAACGATCATCTCATATCATGATGCTCATGTCACATCCCAGTTGTGGAAGGGATTTTAGGAAGATTTTAGGACTCGGTTATGATTGAGAATAGCGTTTCACCCTTAGACTGATGGACATATAGAGCGGACTATCCAAGTTCTAGAGGATATTCTACGAGCTTTCATACTTGACTTCGGTCATATCTGGTAGGATCACCTACCACTAGTGGAATTTTCTTATAACACAAGTTATCATTCCACTATTTGTATGGCACCATTCGAGGCTTTGTATGGGAGACCATGCAGGTCACCACATTACTGAACTGACCTTGGAGAGACAACACTCATGGGCCCATAGATGGTGAAAGCTACTATGGAGAAGGTGCAGGTCATCCAGGAGCGGATGAAGACTGTATATAGTCGGAAGATGTCTTATGCCGATAGGAGACAGAGGCCCTTGGAGGTCGGAGAGGGAGAGCATGTGTTCCTTCGGGTCTCACCTTGATGGGGATTGCTGAGATTTGGCCAATGTGGAAAGCTATCTTCGAGGTTCAAATGCCCTTTTCAGATTCTGAGTAGAGATGGCGAGGGGGCGTACCTCTTGGATCTACCTCCTCAGATGGACCGGGTACACAACGCCTTCCATGTGTTGCATCAATGGATGTACGTGCATGATCCATCACACGTTATCGACTGGGGCGAGCTGGACATCGATGATGGAGCGACCATTGCTGAGTACCCTATGGAGATCTAGGATCAGCAGAAGAAGATCCTTCACGGGCATTCTATTCCCTTGGTGCGTGTTTGGTGGCAGCACGGGAATATCTTGGAAGAGCACGTGGGAGTGGGAGGCTTATAACAGTGCGCAATACCCACATGTTTTTGAGTAGCCTTGGGTTTGAATTTTCGGCGACGTAAATCCCTAAGGTGGGGAGGATGTAATGTCCCATATTTTTCCATGTATTATTTTAATATTATATTGGAATTATTTTCGAGACCAGGCTTTGAGACGGTGTGCAGTTCTGAGACTCGGTGAGCCAGGAAAAAATGTTTGAATTTAATTAAATAATTAAATAATGTGTGCATGTGGTTTTCCTGAAAAAGTGTAATAACTCATGAATGGTAGCTCGGATCAGAAATTAGAGGGAAATGTTGCACATAAGATGTGATTTTATCTTAGGCGAGGCCTAACATTGTCTAGAGCAGGTCGGTGGAGAAATCTAGTTTTCAGACATAACCGTAATAAAATATTTAATAAAAATATTTTTATAAAATTCTTATTGCAATGAATATCTTTTTTCATTTTAAATGAATATTTCTCAGGAAATCAGGGTTACAAATATCATAACCCAAAATTTCCACTAGAGTCTCTAGAATGCTCTAGAGGAAACCTCCCATTGTGGAAATGACATTCTTGACGAGTTTCATCGGCGACGACAACGCGACGATCAGATCTTTTCTAACAAATTCCATGGATCCAGGTATGGAGTTTGACTTCTTTGTGATTTCTTCCCCATTCTTGATTCCTACGACGAACACAGACTAATCCATGAATAGATTATCTCGTGGATCGATCGTTTTTACAGGATGGGATTATGTAGGGATTTTGGGAATTTATTCTTGAACGTTACATGGTTTCGGTTATCCTTATAATGGTGAATAACCAAGATCGACACAAACATCGATCGAGGTTCATCCCTCTCAATTTTTTGTGCCTTTCTTCCTCGATTTCTCACGTTATTCGTGTGAGTTCTACCTATTCTTCACAAAGATATGAATGTCGGATCGTAGTTCATATGTTGTGCCATGAAATAATCCCAAAATGAAGATATGGAATTGGGACAACCCCACGGAGGTGCGACTATAGTGGGGATGGATGGATCGAAGCGGATCAGAAGATATCGTTCTTCGAACGATTTTCGCATGGGTGAATGGAATTGGATTTCAGAGCCGATCGAAAGCCCGAAACCCACAGATTAGACATCACAACGAAGAGGCGACTCATGATCTCGAGTTTTGTGGAAAACGAAGGAAATAACGTGAATCTGGAGGTCCGACTGAGGTGCGAGGAGGAAGACGACGGTTCTGGAGATATCCCAACTACACGGCGTGTAGTATGGGCTAAACGGTGTGTGTTCGTCGTCAGACCACCTAGAGTGTACTCCGGGAGTAAAGGAAAATGGGTTGGGTACATGGATAAGGACACGGTGTGTATACCCCTCTTCAGCCAGACCCCACCAGATACATGGGATACCCTGTGTACTGGTACACGGGCAAAGCGACACGAGTTGAGACGTGTACGAGCACATAGCCTGCGTACACGGAGTGAACCATGGACACTCGGACATGGTGTGTAACCCTTCTACATGACGTGTAGTTACTTTTTATATCACAAGCCTAATCAAATGGCCTGTTTACATGGGTAGTACCCGGAGTCAAGGAACACGGCGTGTGATCCTTCTACACGTCGTGTAGTTGAGTTTTACACTGCTAGGACAAATGACACAGGCCGTTTACACAGGCAGTACCCAGAGTCAAGGAACACGGTATGTAACCCTACTACACACCATGTATCATATTATACATAGCATGAGGAATTTGTCTCCTATTACTTTGGCTCGCTTTCTTAGGGTTCATACCCTTGGCCTTTCCCATGAAGGTTTCTGGTATCATTTCATATGTACATGAGTATGATCCCTTTAGCAGGACCTCCTGAATAGAGTTGTTGGAATCCCCTCTGTGAGAATTAGATAAAGATCCTCTTTTCCCTCCTATTACCCTAGGTATTGTTCGTGGTATCGATGTGACCTACTTTACCCGGGCGATGATCCTCTACTTAGCATATTAGTTCTGACTGATTTGTTGGAATCACTCCATACGTATTGGTTGTGATCCTCATCTGAGCATCATATTCTTACATACTTGTGGAGTGAGTTCTCCTGGAACGAGCACTTCATATCTCTCTCTTCATACCTAGGAGTGTGTTCTCCCGATTACATACTTAGTGGAATCTTCAAGCTGGATCTTAGTGGCAGTTTCACGATAGTCGATCGTCAATGAGTATATCTAGATATTCTTGTTATCTGTTTTGTAAAAATATACTGTGAAGAGCTGAATATATCATTACACTATGGTATTTCTTTTGTTGCATTCCTTTTCAATTTTTGGGGTGTCCTACTGGGAATTGTTATACTCACCCCTGCACGGGCTTTGCTCGCACGTGTCATGTCTAGTGTAGATGAGCGAACCTTTGACAGGCTTCTAGGTGGACCAGGACCGGACCGTGCTTAGTGAGATCAGGCAGGCCATGGTGTGATCCTACGGCTATGGATTGCAGTCCCAGAACCATTCATACATGTTGTAATTTGTTTCAGACATTAATTTGGTGGGCTTGTACTTTTGGCCAAGGGTTTTACATTACTGTACTTTACTTTCCTGTCGTACTCTGTTGGTTGGAATTTTGGTGTATGCATGCATTTCCATTTTTAGTAGTCATTACTTTTCATCTTTGTGTTCATGGAGATGTGTCTATGTGTGTGCAAGATTATAGGAAATGCCTCCCTTGTCAGTGACATGCCTAGTCGGTGATAGTCACCAGTCCTTGGCCTATTGGAGGCTGTCTTAGGGAGTTGCGGCACGAGCCCCACTAGGACGGGTCGTGACATTTTCAATGTGATATTTTAAATAGATTTTAACTAATGATAAATTATTATGAAAATAGTTTCATAGAAGACCAAGTCACACATTAATGGAGTTTCACAATGCGTTGAGACCTCAATCTAGTAGTGTCGCAATGAATCACCTGTGTCATGTTATGAGAAAGTTAAAAAAAAGGAATGTGCCACCACAAAACTGATGCATATTTATTATTTTTCAATCATGGGAAACTCATTTTATGGGGTTTATCCCCATTAAAAATTAACTCAGGAGATGGTTGATGGGGCTATCCCGCTCCTACCTCTTCATACCATTGTCTCCCTTTAATACGAGATTCATTTTTTTGTGTTCTAGTGTTAATTCAAGGTAAGTTCATTAGTTTCTTCTTATGTTATTAACAAATCATTATAGTCGAATCATTTTACTAATATTTTTATTAGGATTTAATTGGTAGTTCTACTAAATCATGATGGAAATCATGTGAAATGACGGGTCTTCCATTTGTAGTGGTTGTTAGAGGACACATAAGGATGATTACATGTTAATGGGTGTGATTTTAGAAAATCATATATGTATTATAAGTTATCTGATGATTATTACATATAGGTTTAACTTAAATATTTAATTATAAATAATTATTAAATAATTTTGATTAGTGGACTGAAGAAGGTTCTTTGGTGGTAGAAAGAGCTTGGATGAGGCATAAAAGGTCTTGGTTAGGTCTTGGAATATCATAGTAAATAGATAACACATGTATCATGGTAGGTGTACCCTATAATATAAAAATAAATTTCTTTTTTATTATTCATTTCCTTCCAATATTAATGTATCAAGGGTAATGATATATGGATATGGACTATTAGTTCTATAAATAATGATATTGGATTGTGTGGTGCCTCCTAAGATTAGGTTTGAGGTCCTTTAATGCATCGATTGTCTTGGGATCACCCGATGACTATGCCACTAATGGGATAATTTATTTTTTAGTAAATGATAAGACTTGGGTGGGTCTTAGTATTCAATATAAGGTGTGGCTATTATAGGTTGTTATTTTAGGAAATGTGGGAAGGAATGAAAGGATTATTCCTTATGAAAATGCGTGATATGGTTGTACATTTCATGATGGATGAGTGACATCCTATTAATGGGGAATTAAGGGTTAGATATTTTTTGTGTGGTATGATTCCTATAAGAATAAATATGTGTAAATTAGAGTAGTTTGTTTCTATGTTCTATGTTAACATATCTCTCTTAGAATATTTGAGGTGAAAACTAAATTTGGATCATGAAAATTCATCTTGTCTTGGAATAAATATTTCGATTGGATTAGATCATGATTCGTTAAGAAAGTCATAGGGTAATTGGGATACGAGTGATGAGGGATTATTATGATGTAGGAAAAATTGTATAGGATATTTTCAAAGTATCCGATGGAATGTTTTCTAAGAAATGCGTGATGGGCTTGTGATGATATATATGAGTTGGTCAACTATTGGGATTCTCTATCAGTATTATAACTTTACATTTTTTTGTCGGATCATTAGTGATGAATTTCCATAAAAAATTCATAGGTAATGGGAGTCCATCACTAATGATTCATCATAAAAATTGATTTCAAAATTAAATTTTTTGCGATGGCCCATTGAAAATACTAATTATATATGATAAACGATTTATACATCACAAATAACACATGTCAGGTTATTACATATTAAATTAAAATTCTTCCATCACAAATAAAAAAATTCATTGGATAAAGAGGTCTATCAGAATTACTAATATTATCCAAAAAATTAAAAAATTAATATTTAAATTAATTGTTTTAAAAAATATAAATATATTTTTAAATAATAAATACAATCAACACATTAATAAATCAATTTAAAAAGTAAATTTTTATCATCCAAAAATATAGAATAGTGATAAAATATCATAGATGATCAACTATTACGAGGTGGAGGAGGATCAGTTGAATAATATCGAGGAGGAAAGTCCATACCAGTGGCATAAGAATGCCTTAGAATATACATCAACAAATATTAATCACTTTGACACTAAAGTTCACAATTCCCCTCCCTTTATCTTTACATATACTATATCATCTCATCCAAAGCACTAATCCTATCCTAATACCCCTAAACAAAGCCTAAATTACTAGTGGAATATGATTTTCCATTATATTTTCACACCCATGAAAGGAAATTCATAGCCTTATATGTTTCCATAAAATATAATTACAAGTTTAAATATAAAAAAATTAATATTAATGAAATTTTAAAAAAATTACAAACAACAATATAGAAATTATTGTCTCCTAGATGATTTCTTATATATGATTAGTGTACATATTATCTTAAATATAAAACACCATAATATAGGGTTCAGTAGCAGCATTCATGACTTAAAAAATACATTTATATTATACAAACTTCAAAAATTATATAAAATTACATATATCATTGATTTATACCAAAAGTAAAAATTACATCCCAATGTGTGTCCTTCTACCTCAAATGACCATGACATAAATATTTTGAACTCCTCCAAAAAAATATCCATGCTAGTTGGAACACAATACAAATCGTACCTGAGCTAATATATATGTAGATTTATGGGAGATTCAAGACAGATCGGAAATAGTAACAAAATATCAATCCAAAACACAATTTATAAGGTTGAATAAAAAGTGATGAAAATGTTCATGTATAGAAATATATCTTTACTTTTGGATAGGATATATCAGGATATATGTAATCAAATATGATAAATTATATAGTATAATAAAAAATAATATGTCACAAAAATTTTGTTTTTTTAAATATTATTAAATAACATACAATCAAGTGGCTGAACATCGACTAATGAAATGAAATGGGAACCAAAATCTATGACACCCATGGATTTGAAAAATGATTTTTTATCATCACATCGAGCAACCAAATATCTAAATATGAAAACCTGTGAAAATAAAAAAAAATCATAATATTATTTCAAAAATTAATAAAAACAATTAATATAAAATAAATATTTTAAAATATAAAACATACATATATAAATGAGGATAAAAATCAAGTGATTGATGTCTCACTACAAAAGGGTCTTTAATCATCAGTTGATCAGGATAAATCACCCAATTAATAAGAAATGTATATTTTTCATCATATGAATCAAGAACATATGTAGGAAGTTTGACATCAATAAGGTAACAAAATAGATCTTAGGTAGTACCTTCATCCACCTAGAAAAAGTAATGTTACCTATAATAAATTTTAAATATGTATATCAAATATAAAAACTAATAATACTAGAATGTGATACTTTTACATGTAAATAATTTTTAATAAATATATCAAATATAAAAAACTAGTAAATACCATAATATAATAACAAATTGTAAATAAATTCCAGATAAAATAACTCAATTATTTCATCCATCCTACCATAAAACTCAACAAAAATTTTATTATGATTATATCCTTTAAAAAAACAACTATTCATTTATTTCTTTGAGAGACCATATATAAGTGTATAAAATCAGAATCTATTAAAGCCAAACACATTATAAGATTTTACAAATTTTGATGGTGGTTTTTAGCACACATAATAGATTATAAATCAGATTTTCATATTGTATTGCTTGCAAAAAAAAGTAAAATTATTAATAACAGATATCATTAAAATGTTTATTTATTAATCCATCAAAAGAAACATAACATACTAGGTTTTGAAACCAATATGAAAAAATATATTGATGATATTATTTAAGTGAAACTCTGGATTTTTTTATATGGTCATCATATAGACAACAAAAAAATAATTTTAATTAATATATCTATTATAAGAAATTAAAATTATAATAAAAAAATTTACAGACATCACAAGTACAGACATTTCATAAAAATTATGAAGAACATATTTTTCAGAGTTATAATGTAATTTACCAGAAACCATCATCGATGATAACAACAAAAACCAAGCTCAGTATGATTAAAAACTAACTACTGATTGATGTTGGATCGAAACATAATGTATATGTAAATTAGATTTCACAATATAAGAGGGGAGAATTGTATTTTAAAAACATTTTATTTAAACACATAATCAAGAAATTTTCTTAAGAGGTATTAAACTAATACAATTCACAATCAATAAAATTGACTATATAGGTCATGGATCTAATGGATATGATATGATGTAATACATTAAGTAATGTAAAAAAGTATATTTGAATTGAATATAATGATCAGATTAATACAAATGTAAATGATTCTACCATATAGGTTATAGAATCTATTGATACAATATGTAATGAATGGATTGTAATTGAAAAAATTACATTTGAAATAAATATCAAAATAAATAGGAAACAATGTAATTCCATTTCTAATACAAATAACATTGGAAATGTAAATGTATTACAATTGTTTTATATGAAAGAGTTGGGTATCCTTTCACCTAGGATAAATGGTCTATCTTACCACCACCTTGGTAATCCCCTGATTCGATGATCAGCACCATGTCATCTTATCCTCAGAATCCCTCTATTAAGAAGGTAATCAACACCTTCGTCTTTCATATAATTGAATTTTCTCAATACGATGATCTGTAACACGACATCCTATCCCCGGAATCCCATGATCATTAACACCAAGATTGGACAAACTAAGTAAAAACAAAGAACTTATCGAAATATAAGAACATGTAATAAGATTATCAATTCTTATATCTTCAAGGATTCCACATGAGGAAATAAAGAAGTCACAACCTATCTATCTAGAACTTGATAGAATCCAAAACTATGTATTCTAGTTTGAATGACCTCTTATTTATAGGCAACTTATTCCAATATTCATGTTTCCTGAAACTGTCATATTTCTCTACAAAACTCAGAGGGACTTGGATACCTTGCATTACAATGGTCAAAACAATCAAGGTACATGACATCGTTTTGATTGGTAAACAACCTAGTCAATGAAATAATTTTATTTAGAAGTTAGTAAGTAATAAATTATGAGACAATGAGTATGTGTAACATGTAATCAATATTGATGTTATGATAAGAGTGTAATGAATTTAAAAAGTACAATACATAACATTGTTTCTTGGCTTATCATGATAACAATGCATATCAATTATAATTTATGACCTGGTTACGATCCTGAACATGGTTATGATGCACAATATTTAATCTGGTTAAGATGCTTGAATAAAAATCATAATAACTGTATGGTACATAATATTGTTATGATTCATGATTATGATACAATACATAACATAGTTACGATGAATGATTATGATGTGGTACTTAACCTAGTTACGATGCATATGGTTACGATGACCTTGTTATGATACATGACCTAGTTATGAAACATGTGATTACAATGCATGTGGATACAAGGAATGTGAATTCAATACAGTATATAGTATTGTTATGATTCCCCATTACGATTCAATATATAGTCTGGTTATGATTCATAATTATGGTGTAAGACATAATCTAGATACTATTCGTGATTACTATTCAATACATAATCTGGTTACGATTGTGAAGCAATATATAATCAAAAGTGAGTGACCAACATAGACAATTATAATATGAATGAAAAATATAATAAAGACAATGTGACTGATTACGATTGTGAATCAACACACATGATAAACAATATATATGATTACGATATGTGTGGTTTGTGATTTCCCAAAAAAATGATTTACGGGTAAGTGAAAACCCATTTTGACTCAACAATCTCCGCCTTTTTTTAAAGTACAATACAAAAATAAAACTAAATGAAACAAACAATAATAACTTATCTCCCCTTGAGTGTAGTAAATCTTTTGAAATAATATTGAATACGATTAATTCGACCACTGGTTTTAAAAAAATCCTAAGGGACCATTTAATCTTTATTTTTACATAAAATTTTTCCCCCATAATAAGGAATTAGTAACAAATTTTCCTTTTCACCACTATTATTCCCCATTGTGATTTTCAAAAAGAATAATGGAGCATATTTTTATTCAAAAATTAAAGGGAAACAACATAAGAAACAATAATTGTTACTTTAAATTTTTTTTGTTACAACAATATTTAAAAACTCATTCTTTCTCATTATAATATTCCAAAAATTTAAACAACATAAGATTATTTATTTTTAACTCAATTCTATACTCCAAGTGTTTATCAATAGATTTTTACCCATACTTCATCTTATCATCCTATTTATAAATAAATAATTCTTTATTCTGAATATTTTGTTGTAGAATTTGATTGATTTCTTCTTGGGATTTAAGCTTTAATTCCTCAGTTTTATGCCTTTCTTACTGGTTATTAATATCAGACAACCTGGGTCTATAGGCCATATCAAGGATGAAAAATCTATTTAGGGGTGGCCAAATTTCATTATTCCCATTTTTAATCTTTTCCATTAAACACTCTAACTCTTCTGAAGCTACTTATTTTGAGGTATTGGGCCATTTAAAGTCTTTAAACATTTAATTTAATTCATCCAACTTCTTTAGATAGATAGAGTCGAGTTTATTTATCTGGGGTAGAAATTATTCTTGGTTTTCCAAATGGTTCTTTTAGCTTTTTTCAACATTATAAGACCACTCCGCAACCTTATTTCAAGCCGTAATGTGCTCAGAAGCAAATTCCTTGAAAATCATTAAATCAACATCTATACTTAGAAATCTATCCATCAAAACCTGAACATAATCTATTCTATCATTAAGAGAAATTGAAAGAATTTCCAGCTTGGCGTCAACTTTTGGAATGAATATTGAAAACTAATCCAATATATTCAAGGCATGTTTAATGAAATGAACCCCTTACACAATGATTGTTCTTTCAGAATTCGTGATTTCAGTGTATTATGGGAGATCACCAAAATGAGTTTCAATGTTGATCGCTCGATCTGGCTGGTTCCATATCTTATCAGATTATTTCACTTCTTCTTTTTCTTTATTAGTAATATGAATAATGTTCAGGGAGGAATCCTTTTATGAAGCTTTCATGGAAGAATGAGGATCATATGATGTAAAATTGAAAGATGGAACTTTAGAGGATTTTGTGTTATGACTCCTCTTGTTTGTATCTTATTTTTCATACAATAATAATTATTCTTGTCCTTTTTCTTCTTCCCCTTCTAATTCCTGATCTACTTCTACTTCTTAATATTATTGAGTATGATATTGTGTAGCCTAATATTCAGAAACTTGTTTCTCTTTTACATTCACTACTAGAATTGATTGATACATAACAAAAGGTTCCCTAATTTAAATTTCGTTTTTTTTATTTTTCATCTATTTTGATAAGACTATAAATGTAAATAGGCTCACACTATATCTTCTTAAATATATTCTTTCTATCTTATTCATTCAATGTTTCTTCAGATCGTACTTTCGAATCCATGGTTTGAGTAGCGTCCAATCTAAACTGAGGATCCCCTTTTTTCCATTCATACTTTTTCTTTCTCCATTTAGTGGAAACCTCATCAGATACAGGCTTTTGTTTCATTGAATGATTTGGAGTTGTAGCCATAACTACCTTTCTTTTATTTGATGTTGTCTTCTATGGAATAGAAGGTTTCTCACTACCTTCAACAACTTCTTTTTCTTTCTCAGCATCTGGATCATTATCAAAATTTTCAATTTAGGACGGAATCATATCATGATCCTCCTTATCATATGCTTAATTATGAAGGGATCCTTGAGGGATGTTCGATCTGACATTATTTTACTATTACACATGCCCCATCATTCTTTTATAAAATTACTGATAATAGTTGGAAACTTGATCTTCTATGATTTTATGCCATCGAGTTTGAGATTATTGATTTCTAGAAAGATGAACCCCATAATTTTGAACATTCTCATATTCCCCAAGTAATCATGAACAAAGACATCTAAAAAATTCAAAGTTTCCTTGTCACTCTTTCTCAGCACCAAAAAATCCATGCATCTAGAGGGCTATAAGTCTATTATCTCCTGATAAATGATGTACTTTTCTCTTATCATTATGAATCTAAAAAAATTCTTAGGATTTAGGCCTATTAGAAGGTCCATCATCATCTAGTAATTTATTAGAATGACATAACCATCTCCCTCAAATGGATAGCTAGAAATGTAGAATCCTGTTTTGAAGAGGTTGTATACGTCTTGTCATACATCATAAAAGAAATCTTAAGATCTTTTTCTATCTATACTAATTTGTAAAATTCTAACACCTCAACATCATAGTCATAATCTTGATCAGAACTCGATCATTCCACAAAAATTGATTCCCATCCTTGAAAACCTATAATCCATTTCAAATATGAATGAAAAAACACAAAAATGTTTTGACAAACCGACCTTTCACCTTGAAAGGTCATAAAAGAAAATTATTTTTGAGGAATTTATTTTAGATATGAACCATTTGAATTAGTCATGAATGACATACACACACCATGAAGTCTATTATGATTATGAATATTGAGGTATGAAGCAATTTCAAACCATGATAACTACTTATAGAGATCTGATCTTGATAGAAAAATAGAAGAGTTTGATGTGGGAAAAGTGCTTTTAAAAAATAAATTGATGGTCAAGATTAGATCTAAAAGATCTAATGGTCGAGAATGATTTTGAACTCTTGAGGTTTTACTTAAAATAAAATTATATTCAGACTGAAAAAATTTGGAATTAATGAAAGAAGAGATAAACAATCATTGAATGAACCGAAATAATGTTTTAGAAATTTTACCTTTGATATTACCAAGATAGATGTATTGGGTTTAATATATTCTTCTAATAAAAAATACAACCAATAAAAAACTGATAAAATTTCTAAAACTGATAAAGTCAAATAGGTTGGTATCAATTATTTAGAACTGATAGAATAATCCACAACAGATAGTTCAGTACCAAAAATGAAATCCAACACCAATAATCTATTACCTGTGGAATATTTCAATGCCAATAAATTAGTACTGTTAATGTATCATAATATAAATTGTATAATGTTGTAAAAATAATTTTGAAACTGAAAACTAAAACATACATAAACCTAATACTAATTATATTTAGAAATTGTTAAAGTATAAAACTGAATAACATATAGGTTAAAACTGATAAAATGATGTATACTAACCCTTTTTAAAGGGGTAACAAAATTTAGAGAGATGGTTTAAATAAGAAATATATGTGAATGATAACATTACAGAGATCATTCTTTGTTTCTGTTTAATGTATCCAAATATATTGGAGCATAATGATGTTTTTAAAATTTAAGCAAGTTATTTTTGCATTCTATTGAATTGTAAGATAATATCTCATTTTTTTGTGTGATACCTAAGAAATTTATGCCTAATATCTATGTGTTTTTCACATGGTTGGTGTGTAGGGTTTTTACTAAGAGCAATGGAACTAGTATAGTCATATAGTATATGAGTTTTGGAAAAACTCTATCCATAGTTAGTGAGTTTGTGTTGCAACCACAACACCTGATCACAACAAATTTTAGATGCTACATATTCAGCTTTAGCAGTGCCAAGTGCTACTCGGTTTTGCATCTTACATGACCAAGAAACTCAATAATCTCATAAGAAATGAAATTTTCTGGATGTACACTTTCTTTCCATTCTGCATCCAGTAAATTAAATATCTAAAAATATTTTTAAAATAAAATCATTTCTAGAAGAATAGAATAGTCTTAATTCCAATGTTCTCATTAAGTAGAATTTTTTTTCACTATCTTTAAATGAGATTTTTTTGGATTAGATTGGTAACCTTCATATAACCATACTGAAAAATGTAATTCTTGGTGAGTTTCTGTCATGTATAACAAGTTTCTAATCATACCTCTAAAAGTTGTTTCATTTACTTGTTTCCCAAATTCATCAAGATCATGTATATTTGAGGTACCAATTAGAGTGCTAATACTTTGAGTGTTGTCATATCCATAATTTTTGAGTAAGTGTCTGATATAATTATGCAGAGATACATAGGTTCCATCTAGTTTTTGAGATATTTGAAAACCTAAAAAGAATTTTAACCCACCCATTATACTCATTTCAAACTCATATTTTTTATATTTGAAAAAGAATCAATTAATTATTATTGAGATGAACCGAATATAATGTCATCAATATAGTTTTTGAGAATAAAAACATTTTTGTTTAACATTTTAATTAAAAGGGTTGGATCATCAATACCTTTTTCATAATTTTTTTGTAAAATAAATCATGTGATTTTATCATACCATGCTCTAGGGGCTTGTTTAATTCCATAAAAATCTTTGGTATTTTTAAAAACATGATAAGGATATTTTAAATCTATAAACGAAATAGGTTTCTAAAAAACATCTTCTTTTACGAAAATATTATGAAAAGAACATTTTAAGTCCATATAAAATGTTTAAAATTGTAGTATACTGAAAAGGCTGATAGAATTTTTATAGATTAATGTCTAGAAACCAAATCATAGGTTTTATCATAGTATATTCATTCTTGCTAATTATATCACTTAATAACCATTTTGTCTTTATTTATTAAAATGACTCTATTTTCATCACATTTGTTTCTGAAAACCCATATTACACCAATTATTGTTGTTTCTTTAGATCTTTTAACCAAAGTCCTGACTTGATTCCTTTCAAATATACTTAGTTTGTATTTTATTGCTTTAATCCAGTCTTTATCACTAAAATCCCCATTAGAGGATTTATGTAAAAATTGAGATATAAAATAAAGATTTTATATTTCATTTCACAAGGAATTTATAGTCCTTACAGGTTTATTTACCTCAGCAAAGATATTATTCCTATGATGATTCTTAAGAAAAAATTGATTTGGGTTTTGTAAAGCATATTCATAAACATAACATAGAAATTATTCTTGGGTAAATGTTTCAGAAACATTTTCGTGAGTATTTGCCTTATCAAAAAAGAATTGAATCAATGTTTGATTATTAGATGGGGAAATCACATCAGTTGATGTTGGTAAGGATTGTTTAAGAAAAGGGGTCAGTTTCATCAAACATAACATGAACTGTTTCTTTAATATTACAAGAGTTTTTATTAAAATCTCTTTAAGCATTAGATGTTCTGTAATAGCCTCAAATACTCCTTCATCGGATTTGGTTGGAAATTTAGGTAAAATATTTTTTGTACTCAATATGAATACTTTGCATCCATACACTCTTAAGTAAGATTTATTAAGTTTTCAGCTGGTCCACAATTCCTATGGTTCTATATTAAGAAATTGTATAGTTAAAAAATGATTTATATTTTAACATGCAATACTAATAGCTTCAGCCCAGAAATTCTTAGTAATTGACTATTCACTCAATATAATTCATTTAATTTTTAAAGAATACAATTTATTCCCTCAAAACACTATTTTTTAGGGTTTCATGGAGCATAGAAGTTTTGAGTAATACCTTTCTTACGACAAAAAGTTTTAAAATCGAAATTTTGAAATTCTCCACAATGATCACTACAAATAGATAACAATGGTATGTTTTTATCTTTTTTAAATTATGATATAAATGTTTTGAAATAGAAAAGGGCTTTAGATTTCTTTTCTAGAAAATAGACCAATAAAAATCTAGTGTAGTAATCAACAAAAATAAATATATAGTATTTTACACCAATGCTTCCAGTTTTGTTGGACCAAAGAGATTCAAGTGCACAAATTGTATTTCATTAGAAATTTAAACATCATTGATTGTTATAAATCTAGTTTTATGACTCCAACCATATTAACAATGTTCACTAACTTTTGAAGAATCATACCTTAGATCCAGTAGATCCTTAACAAGTCTTTAGTTGAGAGTTTAAAAAGTTTCATTATATTTTAGTGTCCTAACCTTTTTATTCCATAACCAAGATTGGTATTCCATTTCACTTAAGCAAGGTATGTCATGGCTCCTAAGGTCTTCTATGTTCATTGTGTACACATTCTAATGCCTTTGGGTATAAATAATGAATTCATCCTTGGAATTTTGAATTAAACATTTATCATTCCTAAAATTTACAATATATCCTTTATCTCATAATTTACTTCTGCTTATAAGGTGGTTCTTAAGACCTTTGACAAAAAAAACATTTGAAATTAATACTTTTCCAAAAATAACAATACTACCAATACCAATGATCTTACCCTATGTATTATATCTAAAGGTCACTCTTCCAACATTCATTTCAATAATATTTTCCAATAAATCATTATTTTTAGTCATGTGTTGAGAATAACCACTATTCATGTACTGAATTTTATTATTATTGGTACACTTCTTGATTTCCTGAATAAGAAATAATTAGTTTTTCAGAACCCACACATGTTTGGATCTAGAAAGGTTTGATAAAATAATTTTTGGAATCCACATTTTTTTTGAAAAATAGGATTTATGAAATCATAAATATTGAGTTTTATTAAGAGAAATGTTTCATTCCCAATGTCCACCCCATTGACATTTATTACAAAATGGGGCACATTGAGGATCAAAATAGTTATGCCTAAAAAACAGTTTTGAGTGAGTGTAACCAATTTTAGAAATATTTTATAAAGGAAGAATTTGTGAATACATTTTTTCAAATTAATTCCATCCAATAGTAAATTTTATAAATGTTTCTTAAGTGGAAAAATTTCTGGTTATAGTCTAATGTGTAAATTATCATTCTCACAAGAAATTGTTTTGGAATTTTTTTTATAAAAAAAATTTTTCTTTAAAAAAATCTATTAAAAGTCCATAAAATGTTTATCCTTATCATAACATACTTCTATAAGTTTTTGTGAAATATTTTCAAAATCAAGAGTTTTGATCAAGAACATTTGAAACGTGTTATACTTCTTTTGTAAGAATAGATGTTCTAGAATTTTATTATCATGTTTTTTCTTGAGTTTAGAATTTTCATTTTTATTTAATTTGGAAAATATGGAAACATAATCAAAATAAGGGAAATTTTACCCTACTAAGGAATATTCATCATCCGATGAGTAATAATGTTTCTCATAATTTTCTTTTAAAAATAAATTTTTTAAAGAGATTCAACATTGTGTACCTTATCCATAAAACAATTATTTTGAATAGTTATCCTTGATATGAGTTCTATTCTCTCTTGGCCAGAAGATTTATATTCTATGGATTTGTCTGATGAATCACAACCAATTTCACTCCAAGTATCATTTTCCTTCCATACATTGTTTGTCTTTTACTTGTAATACTTTTTAATGTTTCACTCAGAATATTTATTCTTTCAATGTTTTATTTTTTTGTAATGTAAAATCTGGTCTAATGTGACCTTCTCTATTACATTCATAACATGCTACCTATAAGTCTTTATTTTCCTACAAATATTTATTTTTTAATCTATATTAAAAGTCTTTTTTTCAAATAATATTGTTTATCCTTCGAGAAAGATTATATAACTCATTTTTGATTGCTCCCTATCACTTGATTCTGATATAACAATAGCTTTTTTATCTTGGGGTCTAGTTATCCTTTTTGGTGTCTTATCTTTGGATGTAGTAGTAAAAGCTCCACTTCCATTACCATTCTTCTTATTATTGAATTCAACATCTCTTTTCTTTCTCGTCTCATTCTGTAAAAGAGTACCAAATAACCTATCAAGAGTGATTTGAGTAACATTATTGTTTTTACTTATAGATGTCCATTTCAATTCCCATTCATTGTGAATTATATCTATTATCTTTTCCACAAGTGATTCATCTTCATGACCCTTTTCACCTACAGATTGTAGACTATTGATGACTGTTAAAAATCATTGTTGCACCTTTCATACTAGATCTTGATAAGGAAAAATATACCCATGATATTGTTCTCGAAGCATTGCTCTTCTTGTTTCAATAACATTGGATGTACCAAAAAGTATGAATTATAATTTCTTCCAATTATAATTGGATGCTTCACATGATGATATCTGACTATATATATTCATGGTAACATAACACAAAATTGTATTGTGTACCTTTTAATTCGGTTGATATTCATGTTTCTCTTGGTTGGTGAAGGTACTTACTTCCTTGGTTGAGATTTTGTAACCTTCAATAAGAATGATAAAGTTATATACTATAATATTAATAATAAGAGGCTTCATTCGATCTCTCCAACACTCGTAATCATTTCTATAAAAATAAGTGGTCTAGTTGGATTTAGAATGTCAATTGATCAAATATTCATTCCTTCCATCTTATAAAACAATACTTTTCCACTCTACTCATTTGTGTATTAAGTAGTTATAAACAAAATATTTGTAAAAGAAATAAAATTTTATTTCCAAAATAAATAAAGAAAGTAAAGAAATAGTGAAACATTCTCGGATAGCAATTTTTGGATCGAAATATAGATGTATATTTATATTAGATTTCACAATACTGGAGGGGGTGAATTTTAGATTTAAATGATTTGTATTTAAACATTAAAAAACATAGTTTAAGAGGTCTTAAACTAATACAATTGAAAATCAATACATTTGACCATATAGTTCTAGGATTCGATCGATATGATATGATGTAAAAATTTAGGTAATGTAATCCAATTGTATTTTAATTGAATACAATGATCAGAGTAATACAAATGTAAATGATTCTGCCATATATCATATAGAATCTATAAATACAATATGTAATTAATGAATCATAATTGAAACAGTTATAATTGAAATGAATATTAAAAGAAAGAGGAGACAATACAATTCCATTTATAATACAAATAACAACAGAAATATAAAAGTATTATAATTCTTTTATCCCAAAGAGTATGGTATCCTTTCACATAGGTTAAAAGGTCTTTATTACCACCACCATGGTAAGCCCTTGATACAAAGATCAGAATCACATCTTCTTATCCCTGTAAGCCCCCGATTAGGAAGGTAATCATCACCTATGTCATTCAAACAATTGATATCCCTCGATACGTTGATCTACATCATGTCATCCTTTTCCCAGAAGCCCTCGATCGTTATCACAAAGATATGTCACACAAAGTAGAAACAATGAAATTATAAAAATACAAGAACATGTAACAAGATATTCACTTCATGTTTCTTCAAGGCTTTCCCATGTAGCAAGAGAGAAGTAACGACATCTCTCTATAGAAAGGATAGAAGAAAAGGTTGTTTATTTTGGATCGAATGTCCTTAAATGTATATGCATCAGGTTCCAATAGTTATATATCCTCCAACAGTCATATTTCTCTAAAATATCATAGAGGCTTTGACACGTGGAATTAAAATGGATACAAATAGAATAAACAACATCGTTTGGATTGGTAAATAATGAACTCAACGACATCATTTTAGATAGAAATTAATAAGTACAAAGGTATGAGACAATGAGTATGATTAACATGTAATAAGTATTGAAGTTATGATAAGAGTGTATTTCATTTCAAAATACAATACATAATTTGGTTACTTGGATTTTCCTCATAAAAATTCATATCGATTAAAATTTATGACTTGGTTATGATTATGAACATGGTTACAATGCATGATATTTAATCAGGTTACAATGTATGAATACAATGGATAATAAGAGTTTGGTAAATAACCTATTCATGATTCATGATTATGATACAATACTTAACCTGGTTATGATGCATAATTATGATTTTGTACTTAACATGGTTACGATGACCTAGTTATGATAAATGACCTGGTTACGATACATGTGATTACAATGCATGTGAAATCCATGTAGTATATAATCTGGTTAAGATTCCTGATTATCATGAAATACATAGTCTGGTTAAGATTCTTGATTATGATTTAATACATAATCAAGTTAAGATTCCTGATTATGATGAAATACATAATATCGTAATGATTTTGAAACAATATATATAACATTTTGAGTGAACAACAAACAAGATTATGATAAGAATGAAACATATAATAAAGACAATGTAAATGATAATTATTATGAAACAACACACAAGATAAAAAATATATATGTTAATGATATGTGTGGTTTGTGATTTCAAAAAACAAATGATTGAATGGAAAGTAAAAACACATTTTTGACTCAAAAATGGATTGCGACATCATCAAAATTTATATCATTGTAACCCATTTACTTATGTTTTAAAGGATATTCTGATTGATAATAATAAGTGAATATATTTGGAATTTACTCCTAGAATTAAGCTTCTATAATTGAATCATCATAATATTATTTATTATTTACTTTCTTCATTAATTGTTTTATACATATAACAAATGGGTGTATCCATATGGATTTTACAAGCCCTCCACATTTAGCTTCTTACAGAGAATGTGATATTATATTTTTAATCGAGTGAATTATTCCTAAGGGATATTTTATCAAATTTATATAAATTGAATCAACACCCTTTTATAGAAAAATAAATTCATCATATTCCAATGTTTCTATACAAATATCATAGAATAAATAGGATATTTGTTCAAGATTTCCTAGATTAATGAATTCAATAGAAATTTATGACCAATAGATAGTAATATTTTTATTATGACATAGAATCCATGGATTTTAAATGTGGTAATAATTAATTTCTGATTCATTAAGACCAATAATAACCATAACCATTTAATAACCTCAAATATCACATCCATTTATATAATAATAAATAAACATATTTTTAAACTTTTCAAGTTTTGGATTCATTTAATTGTGTGATTTTTAATATTAAGATAATACAAATTTAGGATGTATGAATATTTGTGCAAGATCAAACTTTTCTATTGCATTATTTTTGGTCTTACTAGGTATATCCAACACATTATAAAAAAGGTTATCAAAAAAATTCTTATAAATATGCATTTCATTTATCATGTGAGGAACCAAAAAATCAAACTAGTATAAGAGGTCCCAAAAACCACTGATTTATCCAATTATGTTTTCTCCCAAAACATTTTAATTTTTACAACTATTATTTTTCAGAGAGTAACCTGCAGTAATGATATGATGATAGATTTTACCTGAATAATTGATATCAATAATAGAGGTTCTTCTCTTTCAATTCTATATTTTTTAAAATTATTTCAATTCATTTGAAAAGGGAAAACCACAAGAAGAAATATTTGTTGATATTGAAAAAAAAACTAGTCTTTCTCTCATTACCATGAATAAATGATTTTTTATAATCCATGTTGTGTGGAAATTATTTAACACTATGTGCACTCTATCTTTATAAAATAACATACACTGAAAATTCACTGATCATCCACATTAATGAGACCTTTAGTTTATTGTACTGATATTTGATTATCAAATGTAGTTTCACCATTATTCCATTATGAAATAAACTATAAATTAGTGGCTTCAAATAAAGATCAATATTGTTTTCTATATTTTGAAGAATTAATATAACCAAATATATATATGGTTCAATTAGAATCATCCAAGGAGGTTTGTTTTACAAAGTAATGAAAATTGGCCAACATGAATATTGACTTATATAAGAACCAAATAGAAAAAAACCCATTTGTAGGAAGACCAAATCGTATATTATGAGGTTATGAAAGAAAACAAGGATTAAATTGATCATATTTTTTCCATGATTTAACATCACATGAAATATTAATGCTTTTTCTAATGGAATTATTTGACATATTCTATGTCATTAATATAACAGTGCTTTTAAAAATGAATAATATTTGTAAATGTGGTATAACATGAAAATAGATCACTTATTTCATAGAAAATCTATAAATTCATTATTTTTCATTTTTATAACTCTATTCTCCACATTTTATAAAATTAACTAATAATTAATAATCTCCATAATATAATATTCCATCACTTGAACCATCATAGATATTCTGATAAATATGTCCTAGATTATGCACCAACCACACACTTTCATAGAAACATACAAGAAATTTATTTATATCGAGAAATAATGATTTAAAAAGAGATAATATTAGATTGAAGAAAAAATTTCAAATTACAAAATTAGATTTAATATCCCAAAATTTTGTAAAAAATTCATGTTTTCTCATCTAACATACCAGATATAAGTCTATCATACCAGATTTCAATAATTTGATTTATTGAGAAGGCTAGAACAAATGATTTGGATTATCATTATGAGTGGTTGTTTCCTAAATATATGGTCCAACGTCTTATGTATCAAAATATAAAATAATGTTTATTTTCTATTGAATTCTATTCAACATGTTGATTCCAAATAATATAATATTTCTAAAAAAACACTATAGATAAATTACACAGTTTCTAAGGATTTCAAAAAACCTAAGATAAATTTTCATAAATGGAAATTAAATTTTTTTCCCTTTAGAAAAAAATTGTGAACTCGATGATGAAAATGATATAAATGTTTCAACACCCCTAATGTTGATATGGTTTATACAATATATGTTTTTATTGTTTAATGATTTATCCAATCATGATCCAATAATTGAAACTGATGTATTCTTTCCGATTCTATAAGTATCTATAAAAAAATAGCAATAAATATAATTATTACTTATTGTGTCTATTTAGAAATTAAAATTATATTTTAGTTATGTCTAATTAAAATTTTACATATATTATTTATACAAGTTATTAATAATTACCACAATTTACTATTATTTACACATTATAAATTTTTTTAATTATTAATAATATAATTTTTTAGTTTTTACAAATATTTACTAAATAATTATTTACTATAAAATATTATATATTGATTGATAATAATTATGTTAATTTACACTACCTTTATATGAATTGTTTCTAATTTATAATATTTTTTATTTTGTTATATATATATTTAAGGTTATAAAAACAATTTGAGTAATTAATAATTTTTTTCATGATTTTATAATTGATATAGTATTTTTATGAAATAATTATTATTTATTAATGATAACCTATTTTTTTAATAAAAATTACTAATTTAAAATAATTACTTTAATTTCATAATTTTTTTAACAATTTATTACAAATTTTCATAATTTCCTAAAATTTTAGAATTATTACAAATATTTGATAATTAACACTAATATATACTATTTATTAATAATATTGACTAATAAATTATTATTTATTAAAAATTATTTAATGATTATTACTAATTTCATAGATTATTATTACATTTTTAATAATTAGTACATATATATCATTATTTATTGAATAATCTAATGATATCAAAAACATTCTCGCATTTTTTTAAACAAATATACATATAAAATTTATATAAACACATATATAGACATATATATATATATGAAACCTTACACATTTTTTTGAAATTATATATATGTGTGTGTGTGTGTGTGTGTGTATTCATATTTTAATATACATATATACATATATATTACATGATTTCTTAATCAAATATATTTTTACATTTTTTTATATAAATATACATTTCAAATCAATATATTTACATATATATATCAAAAACATTATACACTTTTCAAAATTTTTCTATAAGTATACTCACATGTTACCATACACACACACACACACACACACACACACACACACATATGAAAATAATACACGTTTTTATATGAATATTTTATTATATTAAAAATATTACTCGTTTTTATGCATTTATATATGTATCTTCAAAAAGTAATATATATATATATGTATATTATAATTTATTAATTAATATAAATACATTAAATATATTCTGAATCATTTTTTAAAATAAATATACATATCAAATCATTATATATACATACATACATACATACATACATACATATATCTCTAAAAAATCTTTCATGTTTTTGAAAAATGTATATATATGTATATATTCACTTGTTAATATATATATAAATAATTGCAAAAAAATATTCATATAGATTTAAAAAATAAAAATCATTCATAATTTAACAATAAAAAATGATTTAAGATCCCTACCACGATAACAGTATTATCAGAATTCATTGAAAATCATATCCCCAAAAGCTTGCAATAGAATTGGCCAATTGAATAGATTTATAGAATAAATTTGAATATTATATATATCTAAATAATTTTCATAATAAAAATATTTCTAAAAATAAAATTAAATAATATACACATGATAACCAAAAATACTGATCATAAAAATATAATAAATCAAATTAATAAATAATTTGGAAAATACCTCAAATCAATTGGAATATGTCCTGTGGACTTCATGAACAACCAATTTGGGAATAAAAAATTTATAATCACCCTAAATACCAATTACTCCCTATAAATAGTATACATTTATTATCATAAGGGTTTTCCAAACTATTTAATGTATGATTAAAAGAAATAACCTCAAAAATAATGAAATTGGAGACAAGAGGAATTTGTAGCAACATGATTCAAACCCTTGTCTGTAACTAATCGACTATTGAGGAGTATTTTGGAGGTATGGTGGCTGTTAGTATGCACTTTAGAATTGGATTAGGATAAGAATTTGGGAATACTGGGGAAAAGGGTAGTCAGGTTTTTTTAATTAAATATTAATTTTGATAGGATAATCATGAAATTATTTTTTCTATTGCAACAATTTATTTTAATTAAATGATTCTCTAGAAGACAGTATTACACATCACAAATAGGTACTTCTTAATGACTCAAAGTGATGGAATTATATATCCGGTTCTATTGGCTATTGAATAGAATATTCCTATGAAATGTCACATGGTCAAACCAAATGTATTTATGATAGAACATTCTCCCATCGCAAATAATTTCTATTTGTGGTGGAAAAAAAGTTTCATAAAAAATTATTCCACTTTCTTGACTATTTCCAATACGTTTATCCCATTTTAATTAACCCATCACAATTTTTTTTCTAGTATTCTACTGGTATAGTCCTCTATTTCATCTGTGTTATTTTATATGTGCTTCTAATATGAGAAAAATTATGATGTTGTGTATTATATGATAAGGTCTGGCCCTGCTTTGAGGGACTTGGATTTGGTTAGACATCCATGTGATGGATTCCCGGTCAAATATGTAGTTTTTTCCCACCATCAATGGGAAGAAAATGGAAACAAAGCCTTTCACTTCTAGAAATAGAGTTTAGTTTGTGTTTTTTTCATTCAATATTGGGTTGATTAAGGATTTCGTAATGAAAGTTTTCTTATAGTTATTCATGGTTATAATGTCGGAGGGGGTATCATTTCCAAGTGTTAGTCAATTTTTTTTATCTCAAAGTTAGGAGGAATGTGAAAGCTTAATGTATGGTTGTTTTCTAGGATTGAATGTGCTCAAACATCGTAAATGAATTATTTTCTATAACATTGAGTTTCATGATGGATGACCTTCATGAAAATGTAAATAATCATAAAGAAGAGTCACAAATGCATGATGGGATGATGGTAAATATTCATGACTAGAAAAATATTTATAAATAAGTTAATGTTCAATGGGTATTCGTTAATATAAGAGCTTCTTGAGAATGAATAAAGAGGTTCATGAAAATTATGATGGGTGAATGTGATGATCATTGAGGGATAAACCTATAAATATGTAGTTACACTCACTTCATCTGAGATGATGTTTTATTTGAGAAGAGGTTGAATCTCTCTAAATTTATGAAGGTAAGGAGATTTTTGAATATGTATTTCTTTGAAATATTCAGCATTATGAAAAGACTTTTTATATATTAACCGATTACAATGATTTTGAGATAAAAAGGTTTTGTTAATATTATGAGTTTCATTTAGAACTTTTATTCTATGAAGGTAGTGATCTTTGAAAAGGTAGTTTTTTTTGTTAAGTTATTGAGCTTGATTAAGGTAGTTTATTCCATGATGTTTGTGAGCATCATGAAGGTAGTGGGAACTAAGAATTATATGATATTCAAAATGGTTTGTAGATTCATAAATGATTATTGTTTAGTGAAGGCTAGAATTTCTTCGAAACCTAAAGTAGATTTTGTGAATGCTATGAGCATCATTAATAGTAGTGTTGACCATCTACTTCCAAAGAATAGTGCATTCAAGTGCATAAACTCTGCACCTTGGTGTAAGTACAGTCTTATTCTAGTTAGGGAAAATGAATTAATTGAAAAACGAAAAATGTGAACTTCAAGTAATTAAATTGGGAAACAATTCACTCAAAACATTTATCTAGGGGGAGTCGATGGAATTGTTCTAAGGGATGAAGTATGTTATCCATTAAATTCATATAAAGGAAGTGTCCATAGGACTAAAGGATCATGCCTAAGCTTATTTATTTCTCAATAACTGGTGATGATTTATGGATTATTTTTTATTGATAAACTATATATGTATTCACCTTAGACTATCCCTTAGTGGTGATCCATGTAAAACCACTATATTGTGTCCTTTCATGTGATTGTCTAATATCGACGTCATTACATCAAAAATTATTTACATGTTCTTACAAACATGGGAACAATATCCATTGTTTTAAAAGAAAATGTTGACAACCTAATTTACCCATCCAATATCATGGGGTTCTTGGGTTTATAGAAGCTATGACTTCAGACAAGTCGGTATCACATTTAGTTTGAGGGTGTTAACATGGAGAATTCCTTCATAGATAAGGCTTTATTCAAGATAATGATGATATTTATTACAAGTGAGTGTTCAAATATGATTGGAAATGATAATTGAAAAATGGCACCTCCCGTGTATTATAGGATAGTGGATTGGGATTTATAAATAAGACCTTATTATAACATTTCTAGTAGTGGTTTGAGGACATAGATAGTTCTTGGATTCTGGTATTTCACTATAGCCTCTATGTTTTCTAATCATGGATTCTTGGTTAGCACATGAAGACCCAAATCATATTCATTTGGTGGTGAAATGAGGTGGATTATTGTATGGAGCCAAAGAAAGTATGAACATGTGTCATTATATAATTGTAAAAAAGGAAGACCTGATTCTCATGGAGTTTTGGTGGCCTAGATATCACATGATATTTTAAATGTTTGTTTGACATGATCATTTTCAGTGTTATTACTCATATATAGCGGTGAATTCTTGGGAAACATGGTCAGACCCTACTGAGATTCATTTTTTACACACTTCAATATCACTCTAGTGTGTATTAAGTTCTTATGTATGTATTTAGGTCTCTGTATAATATATAGAGTTTATTAGCATATATAATCTTGTTAAAAATCTAGATATTTTTTTTAGCGTGGTGTGAGTATTACAGTAGGTATTATAGTTTAATTTTTGATAATTTTCTATATGTAATATGTTTATTAAGTGATCATTTAATGTACAACTGTATTATTCTATATGCTAAATTTGAAAAATAATTTTTCTTATTTTATTCATCACACTCTAATCATTGTGATGTGAATTTTTTATTGATTGTCAATAGGTTTTTTCTACAATTTGTGGGAAATTACGACCCTATTGAATTAATTAATCCCTTTCCTCTTATGAAAACAATATTGAATATGAGGAGGAATGTCTGAGGTCATGTTCTTCCTTGTCCATAAACACTAACAAGTGGTCCAAAAGTAAATGAATCATAGCATGGGAATTAATAAAATATATATTTCCATTCAATAGAGTCTCTACATTAAATTAATTTTAGTGCCCATTTGAATCATGTATCTCACTCATTTGATGTAGATATAAACCTATTCTGAGAATTAATATGTTATCTATATTAATCAAGTTCTTCAGATTTGGAGAAATTAAATATGTAGCTCCGATCGACCCAAGAAGTGAACAAAAGTCTCTATTATATCATTCTGGGTCTAATTGATTATACAAGGATTAAATGTTCCATGAATGTTGTTAACCACATAATATAACCATTTTGACCTAGGCCTGAACTTTTATTACCCACTAATCCATCTAGAAATATTAAAACACATCTAATACCCTCACACAAATGTAGTACAATGTGAAAAACATTCCAATGAAGTGATGCATTGTATGATCATAGAAGAGAGAATAGAAATTGAAATACACCATCCCAAAATGAATTTTCCAAAAACGGTAAAAATTTTAAAGTACTATAAATGTTTCCAAATATATATATGAATACCAACTATACATTAATTTTTAATGAGTAATAAAAAAATATTCCCCTTAAAAATAATATTAATTTTAAATGTTTTAACAAACAATTACCATATAATGATAATGGAGGCCTCTAATGCTATATAAACTCATCAATAAGAGGATGAATGAACCTACTAGGACATTTGTAAAATTAGGATATGATTGTAAGTCAATGTGACCCCCCAAAAAATTCAAAAATACCACTACTCCACCGAGTACCAATCATGATGATTAAATGTAAAAAGTCACCACATTAGAGATTTATTTTACAAAAGGTTAAACTAATATCAGAATCCTCCTTGAATTGACATATATAGAACATACACATGGCTCCACCTATATCCTTTATACGTTGAATATTTTATTGAGAATAATTAAAATGCTAAGGGTTCTATTATGATTAAATAACGAGGGAGGTTTCTTGTTTGATCATTATCACTATGAATGAATTCCTATAAAAGTTTATTCCTATCTAAAATTGACGAGGATAGTTGATATCACCAGCTAGATCATTATAGTATAAAATAGACACAAATGAAGTAATATAAAAACCAAAAGAAACCCTCATTATTGTGTACCATGATAGATAAGTGAGAAGACAATCTATTTCTCAAAAATACCCTAGGAGAAAGAATACGCCCAAAATTATTTCTCTTATCATTGATTTCATTATCAATGTTATATATATGTCAACTCCTGATCAAGATAAATTAAATAGGCAAGTTCATTTTGTACCTACTAGTCCACCATAACACACAACCCTACATGATTCATTCAATTTCATCAAACATATTTATTCACTCAATAGAGTATGATAAAAATCTAGAAAAAATTTCAAATAATAGAAATAACCCCATAAGTACATATGAGGACAAACTCCTACAATTTATAAAACACAAATCCCCAAGTACCCAAAACATTAACCTCCCCAGTCAACATATATTCACATACCCCATAATTTATAAAACAATTACCCCATTTTCCACTGATTATAACTGACTATCATGCTGTATATAACACAAACCCACTAGTACACTCATTAGAATGAACCCCCAATTTATATAAAATTATACATCAAATCAAAACCTATCCATTTTTCCAGCTTTAATATGTAAAACTAAATCTTATTTCCACACATAATCACTAACCATACTATTCCACATAACACTACCACCAAGTACACACATAATAATTGATACCACTTGTCCACATAACTCATTAGAATATGGATCATGATACATCACTAGTATTCTACTAGATGATGCGTCATTTTCCCCTTAGCCCATTGTTTTACTAAATATCATATTTAAATGTTAGTAATATATACTTTTTTTTATAAAATTTAAAACCTTGTTGAGGTATAAAACTCCAAGACATGAATTCCATAAAAACACATTGGAATAATTATAATTAATATAAATTATCAAAAATTTCAGGTTTATCACTCACATAATACCCCAATGGTTAATTCTTAGTATATATTTATGTTCACCAAATATCTTCTAATATGATCCCATAAATGTTCCAGATAAATAATAGCATGCCTTTAGAAGAATGATAATCAATGATTGAAAACCTATTAAATTTTTTTATTTAATTTCACATTACTCAAGCCATATAATTCACTCCCATTTTCCATTTTCCAAAATCATTTTCATTTATACACACATGAATCAAGAAATAAATTAAAAATTTTGTTAAATATCACTTATTTCTACCTCAATTGATGATCCTTCCATGAAAGAATTTTCAAAACCACTATAATCAAAATATTCAAAATAAAACATCAAATTGACCTGAGAACACTATTTTAGAAATTTCATTGAAAAATGGTGACATAAACCCATGCAGTGTGATATAAGTTCATCAATCCTATTATTAAAAACACATTTCCAAAAAAGGAACAAAATCAAATCCATGGATGAGATGTCTATATTCATAATAGGTGATAAATATTTATAAGGATTACACAAAAAGATTAAATGATCAATTCCAGTACATCTGAACACGTGAATTTTTTTTAAGCATTTTCATACAAAAAATTATTGAAAAACACCTCACTATAAATTTAGGTTTGGGGGAGCCACTAGAATATCAACTTCCCTCACTAAAACCTGAATGATTTACTAAACATCAAATACATTTATAGTGAAACTTCTTGAAGGAAAAAACATAGTAAAAACTAATAATTTTCCACTATATTTATAATAGCCTCCCAACAGAGTCCTAGGAGGTTATACACTTTCATTACCATACATTTATTGTACCATTTTTTGTATTTTCCTATTTAAACATATTTTAAAAAACATTTATATATTAATAAACATATTAAAAATTAATAGAAAAAAATGATTTAGAAAAATAAATCCAAATTTTTTTGGATCATTATAATTCCCACATTTTCAATATCTTTATCCTAGATGACATCCGTAGATTTTATTTTTAGGATAATTTAAAAATATACCCTTATATATTCTATTATTGTTCAACAAAAAATCTTCAAAGATTCATCCATGATTATATAACACCCAATCTAATGATATAACATTCCCCAAAAATATCTTCACACTATAGTCTATTTATTTTTATAATAGACTCCCCAATATAAGAAACAACATATTTCTATGGATCGTTACTCCTACAAATATGTGATATTTTTAGAATAAACTTTCTTAGCTGTAATACATTAAATATATCATGTGTAAAATTATAACACCAATAAATATATTTAATTTAATTTGTATCATAACTGTAATTTAGAATTTAAGAAATCCAAATAAATTAAGGTGATAAAGTTACTTTTTTGTAAATATATTATGTCTCAAATGACATAATACTATATGAAACATAAAATCACCCACTCCAAGTTCTAATAGCCAATATATTCAGTCATAATATTATCACTATCTACATTGAGTTGTAGTCAATCACATACATATTAGTTGAACTGAAATAGTTGAATCATATAAAAAATAAATCCCAACTATAGTTACTTTTCTAATATACATAAAATATTGAGGTTATATGTTTCATTAAAAAAAATCTTCAAGTGATTCTATTTAATTATTAATTTATAACTTATATTATTAGAAATTTGTACTAATTTAAATTGATCTCCCATAAAAAATGAAATCCAAAAGTCAAATATACATAATATCCCCCAATATCATAATTTTTGACCCAAAATATTCATCAGTTTATCAGGGATAATGTTTTCATAGATTCACTTGAGTACGAAAATCCATTTATAATGTATAAAAATATTTTAGTATCATATATTAATCATATAGAATTTTCCTTAAAAATCTAAAAAAACTACAAAAATAAAAAACATATTATTACTTTATTTCAACAAAATATCACTCCTCCCTAATGGTACAAAATCATATGGAATTCATTTACTGATCAGTGATAACCCACAATATATCATTTAATATATAATATCATCGTAATCATGAATAAATATCATCATTAATTCACTAAAAATACATATAGTAATGAGTAACATTTTAATATACCATATGTATTCCGATTCATGTTCATCATTTGTGGATAATTTTAGTGTAATGATATAAATCTATTTATATCCCTATCTTTACCCAATAAAAAACTATAATTACACATCACGTTGTTTTTTTAGACTATAATAAATAACATGACATGAAAAGTGAATAAAATTCTTGAATTCTTCATAAATGTCAATAGGTACCACCCATATCCCATACACATATAACAATAAATCAACATTTGAATCCCAATTAAGAAAACACTACCCACCGTCAAAGGTATCATGCATGAGGTTACATTTTTTGTCATCCACTTAATATTAATTTACCCCCAACAATTATATTATTTTTAATAATATTTGGTTTCAATATTTTCATTCCCATTCCCTTTTCATATTCAAATATATCTAGAAAAAAGACACATCAACTTACATACATCTTTCAACTCATAAATCACCTAAACCTATGACTTATGACACCTATAATCTAACATAATAAATTCTATACCTAATTTACATAATAAATTTATTCAAAACAATATATAAACATGATCTTCATCCTCCACTAGAGATTCAAGTCTCTCAATTAGAATATGATTATTCTTTTGATTCCCAATACCTGAAAACATGGGTATTAAGCTAAAAACATATATATACCCATTTAATTTGATACAAAATAATACAACCGATAATTGTGTATTTAATTACATGGTTTTCACCATATTATATTCCAATGATATTGTAGGTTTTTTTATTACAGAATTATTAATACCATTATATAAAAAATTTTGATCTTCTATACAGTGAATATTTTCTCCTTAAAAATGTTATTTTTTATACACTCTTCTTTCATTCATTGAATATTTTATCCATTTAAAACAAGTCAACATTTCAAAAATCTTGAAATTTTCAGAGTTGATGTAAATCCTTTAACCCTGGTAAATACATTTGAAAATTAGTAATGTGTAGAAAAAATAATAGTTTGTGATTTAAATAAAATATATAACTCTTTAGGTCTTTTAAATATTTTAAATTCGAGGAAAACATCAATACATTAAACAAAAGACATTATGTTTTTATAAAATATACTCTAAAATAGAAAAATAAACTTTTATGATAAAAACATTTCATAATAATATCTTATTAGAAAGAATAAATCATGAAGGTTAAATGAAAACACCATATTCATAAAAATACTATTTAAATAACATAAAGAGTCCATTCAAGCATAAAAATTTGATGGAATCACATAAACATGTAATTCCAACATAAAATCCATCCAAATTAAAAAAAATTGTATTTTAAAAAAGTCATGTTAATGATAAAAAGTAAATTTAAATTCTAAATTCCAATCCATACCACAGCTAGACATAAAAAATATTCAAGATTCAAAAAAATAGGCACTAAAGTTCCAAATTCAAAATTAGAAAATATGGCATGGATCCCTGCACCGTCTAAGCGCCTCAGACTGTGAAATCCTTGATCCACTCTTTCAACCATAATCCTACCAAAAAACCTAATGTTGTGCCCCTTGACTGTCAAAAGGACAAATGTATCCTCGCTTTCGTCAAAATATAAGAACCCACCATTCATCATCACCGCAGCATCAAACCATCATCACAGAACACACAAGACTTAAATACACCAAGACCCACTTAATGAAAACCCTATATTGTGCCTCTCATTTCCGTTAAAATGATCATCTCTAGATTCCATGTAACCCCATGACAAAGACAACATCACCTAAAATGCCTATAGCTTATTCACAGGAGAAATGTCATCAAAAAATATCACTGTATATTTCAAACACCCAACACCATCAAAATCACTTTTCTCGATTGCACTGGTAGAGCCTCCTAGTTCACCACCAGCCGCACTAACAACACATCATAAAGCCAATTAGAGAATCGTCACACCAAAACACACTTGGGGTTAGCAATGGAACATACAAGATAGAGCAGAGTGGGTGTGTCCAATCAAGGCTTACACCGCACTAACACAACACAAGATGTTGGAAAACACCAAAAAAATGAGCAACTAAATTTTCAAAACACAAAGAGAACACCATAATCGAAACACAATAAACTAGAATAGCGCAGACCGAAACCAAAAGGTGTACACATGAGTCACCAATGAGTGCACCACATATATAATCCCATTCCACCAAGAGATCCACCACAACAGATCAGAACGGTATCCAATAGCATGAGTTATAAAATAATGACAGAGGAGGAGTAAGAGTGACCTAGAGTATGGAAGTGATGAAAAGGAAAAAACCCACCAGACACAAAAAAACCCCAAACCAGAATGACTGAAGACCCAAACCGACGGTCCACCATCACCACCCCAAGATGTCATCAAAACCATCGAAATGGACCAATATGGGGTTTTCCATGATATGGAATACAAAAAGAACAGAGGAGGATGGATACCAAGGATTTGATCATGAAACACAGTAGAAGAAATTGAGGAAACCCGGAAGGTGAAAACCAATCTCAGTAAAGGAGAAGAATTGAGACAAGATAAGAAATTACAATAGAGAGAAGGAACCAACGTGTCTGCCCAAGGATTCACAGGACACCCTAGCTGAAGATGAGAGGGACAAAATGATTTATCACTATAAAATATGGAGACCTGAGGTCCCAACATAAAATCATAAGGGAATCAATTGACATGTTAATTCCAATATAATATCGAATTTGAATCATCTAACTAGATGATTCAAATATTTTCATAGGTGTAACATATACCTAGAAACAATCATCATCATTAACCAATTCATTTGATAGATTTTATATACATATCCATCACATAATAGACAATGTCCTGTATGGGTTCGAGTTCATGCCAAAATTCACAATTAAATAAATAATTACAAGTACCATGTCTTAAAATAAACTTATTTTTTATAGTACATGTTTTATATTAAAACCCTTGAAAATGAAATTTACACCCATAAATAATATCACTTTTCTAATTATCATAAAACGAATGAGTAATTTCCATTTCTTTTGAGTACAAATATAGATATAATATTCTAAGAGGAATGGTAAAAGTATATTCTTTAATATTTTTTGAAAAATATAGAAAAAAACTAAAATGAATAGAAACAATTATTTTGGGAAAATTAAATCATATTGAAATCATTATAGAAACATTCTTTTTTTACTTTGGTAAAATTAATAAAAAATGACCAGTTCAAAACTATTAAAATTATACCATTTTATAAGAAATTAACAAAACAAAAAATTAATTTAAAATATAAATTTATCAATATTATAATTATAAATAATAATATTCTTCAAACTTTTAATAAAACATTTATATGTTTTAAAAAGGATTAAAACATTTAAAATACGGTTTTAAACAAAAATCTCTTTTGACTTCACTAACATTTGAATGAAATGAAAATTAAAGAAGATTGATTGAAATGGATTTTAAACCGCATTAATTTTAATAAATTAATGTTAATAGAATTAATTATTAAATTTTATACACCATATAAAATAAAACATCTTCTTTATATGGAACATGTCTTATAGAAATGAAATTTAGATGAGAAATCCCTTACATTGACTATGAACTAAGTCGTTCGATAGATACTTTCCTTGATTAAAAACGTATATTAATTATTCAATTGAATAAAAACATTTTTCATGTTAATATAAGTATATTAATTCACCTTATTTCACTCATTATCATGTTCTATTAAGTCACTATATTTCTTAAGTATACATAAAAAGTTTTTAGGTCATCCAGTTCATAACCATCAAAATTCCTTAGGTGGGATTACCAAAGTAAAAGGAGTTATGGTTATATCATCTAATTAATATTATAAATTAAATGATTACAATTTTTATGAATTAAATATTCTTTCAAAATAATAAATTTAATTTGGCCTTGAAAAATTAAATTTGTAATATCATTAAGGAAGTTGTTTGCACGTACACATGATCAACATTTTCATTTTTTAATGGATAAAATTGAATTAAACTACATAGAAGTTAAAAATTATTTATACATAATAATGTTTTATTTATCATTTATTAATTTTATATATCATAATTTCAACATAGGTGATTTATAAATGTAAAAATAATTTCATAGATCAAGGTATGTGGTTGTCCAAAAGTACACTCAAGCAACATTTCCTTTTTTAAACAGATGGAAGGGTATGATGGAAAATAATGTTTTAGCATTATAAAATCATAATTATATCAAAAAAATATTTATACATTAAATATAAATTTATAACCATCCATGTGAGGTGGTGATGAATAACGAAACACATTTTTGTGTGTGGAAATGATAGTCCCCATGTACGCAAAAGAATTTTTTTTCATTTTTCAATGGAGTTAATGGTTGTAGAAAATATTTTTTCAATAAACATAATTACATTTTAGTATATTAAAATTTATTATTATTTATTTTATAATATTATTAACAAATTTTAAGGAGGTATAAGAATAAAAAAGATGACATAATTTGGTTACAAATATTACTTTCTCCATGGTTATCTTATTTTTGGATTATACTTTAAGGATTTTGTGATTGGTATTTTGGTTAGACTTGGACATTTAGGATTGGGTGAGGTGATATTTATAAATTTTATTATATCTCGGTTTCTTTTTAATGATTCATTTTTATTCAATAAAGAGGATATGGGTTGGTATTTATACTTCTGGGTGGAGGTATTTCATGGTTAAAATATTTATAAATTTTTAACTTTGATTAACCGCTTTTTATTGGAATTAATTTCAATGAAATAGTGAAAAATAAATAATTATAACATTATATATGGTCATGAAAAACCATAACCACCTATTTAATTTTGTTGTGTTTTTGGTATTTTAATTTTTTCTATTTTAATTTTTATCTTTCACATTATTTTACATTAATCGTGGTAACAATCTTTTCAAATTGATAACTTATTTCTATGAACAGAATTGAAGTGGAATGCTCTAAATTATTAAAATAGTATGCTTCCATATATGGAATAATTTTAATTATAATTAATTTATATTATTAGTAAAGGATTTTTTTAATATATGTTCCCAAAAATTAGTGAAAAACTTTTTAATGAAAAAAAACTTTCTAAGTGTAAATGTGATTTACACCAAAACCATGTATAGAATTCATATTCATGATTTTTTTTGGTTAGTAATTATTTAATATTAGTTATTAAAAATTTAGATGAATTCAAAACTTAATTTCATCTTCTATCCACACTATTAAAAAAATAACCAATTTTTTTACAGGATTAAATAATAATTTTGGTCCCATAATGTCAAATCTGGGTTTCATATTTCAAAAATTATACATTAAAATGATTTGTTTTGATTTTGATGCACATATTTTTTTTAATAAATCAGTTTTAGATATATTTATATAGTTTTTATGTTATAATGATTTCAAAAAAATCAAGGTAATTGTAAAATCTGTATATGTCTATATTTCATTAAAATATACTATTTCAGATCTAAAAAAACATATGAGAATTATAAAACAATGAAGTTTAAAATAAATATATTTTATTAAAAAACTAATTATAAAATTCTTAAATTTTTATTTAAAAATAAAATAAAATATATAAATACAAAATAATTTTATAAAAAATGACCCCTTTAAAATTTAAGTGTGCTTAATCATATTTCTTATCAAATACTAATTAAATATATCTTATTATGTTATTTCCCAAGTTAATGTATTACATGTAATAATAAAAATCATTTAAAAGTGATAACATTAATTTATTAAGATAAAATAATAATTTTTTCTGAAAAAAATCGTTGAAAATCATTTATTTTTAACAAAAAAAATTAATTATTTATCCTCTTAATATAAGAATTTACACTTGAATAATATATTTTCATTTACACATAGTTTTATTTATATTATTATATTTTCATTAATATTATTCATGTAATGTGGAGTATCTCATTTAAATATTATGCTTTGTGACAAATAAAAAATGAACATAAAATTTATTAAAGAAAAAATTACATATTAAAATCATGGGGTTCTACATTCACCCGCATCACTAAATAACATATGTTATAATATTTATCTATTCTGGCAAAAATAGGTGTATTTTAATAATGGAATACTCTCATATTTATATGTAGTCATGATCAATAATTCTTGAGTTACAAATTGATATCCCCAAAAACATACTTGTGATTAAGTTTCCAAAAGATATACATGATAGTTGAGTGATAACACTTAATTGATTTTTTAACTTTTTGTTGAGGTTTTTTTATTGGGATTGAGAATATGAGAAAATACACTAACCTTATTTTTTCTAGTCTATGGGAAAATAGTCATTATTTGGTTATGACCTTCAATAAATTTTCACCTCTAATTAATCTCTTTTGAGGAATGACCAATATTTATTTTTCATTCTGAAATCTTGAAAATCATTTTTAATGGATCATTATACCAAGAAAATTATCATAACATATTCCTCTTTCCTCTATACATTTATAAAAACTAAAATATTTAGTTTTATTTTATAGAATTAAATCATAATATATTTCCATATTAATATATCAAATATTAATATTTCATATACTACGTCACCTTATATTCAACTAGTTTGATTTAGAAAATAATAACAATATTTTTCAATAACATACTAATCATTTAGGTTATAGAATAATTTTAACTAATCAACCCAAAACATCATATTAACCTAGTTATTTTCTAGATATTTTTTATTTATTCCTATATAATATAATACTAACCACCAAATTTATCGAAACCCTTTTTTGACACCAAATATTATGACTTAGGCCAATATACCTAGGTTTGTTTCCTAGAATATATTTATTTCACATTATCTATGATACAAAATATGAAGGGCCTTAAATTTAAAAATACATAATTATAATTTTAATAACAAGTCATTCACATTATTATAATTCCAGGATCGTGTTTGTTTTAATATTTATTTAACTAGGAAAGACATTACATAAATAAATTGGATACTTCATCACATTGTACAAATTTTCCAAAAAAAATGGTTTCTTATGTTAACACTCTTATTATATTCTTGACATAGTTAATTATTTCAAGACACATATTCATTACAATATGTTCTTTATTACTATAGCTCCTTTATATCTATAAGAATTGTGAAAAACATTTTTAAATTTAGGATTGTCAAAATAAATATCTATAAGGGATTTAAATGAAAAAGAAAACATATTAGGTCAATGAAATATTTAAAATCCATTGAAATTTACATTCCTTTAAAAAACACGATCTTCTATAAATATTCCTTTAAATATTTAAAAAACATATTTTATAAAAAAATTCCCAAAATTTTTTCATAATCATACATAAATCATGAAAGTAATATAAAGACACCATCATCCTCAAAATTATATTGGAATATCATAACCAGTCACATACAATGTGAACTCATAATGGAATCAATTAACATGTGAATAATAATATAATTTCATAATGAAATGACATAACAAGATAATTACTACATAAATAATTAATGGAATCACCATAATAGATTATATCTATATAATTTTCAAGATAAGATATATCTAGTTAAATATGACATCATTACCTGGTGCATTGGAATCCTTTAATGGACCCATCCATCTTATAGTAGAAAATGACTCTTAAAGGGTGGGGATCACACTACACTCCAAAATTATATAAATATTTAGAAATTAAAAATTCATAAAATAAATTAATTTTTATTATATTACTATTCATCATAAAACACTTTAAAATACAATTAATCCATAAGAAAATTAAATTTCTATTTTTATTTATTATTATGATAGATATCCTTTTCCTTTATAAACACTTAAAAATTATATGTTAATTTTATAAAGAAAATAGGATATTGTTTTAATAGTTATGATATTTTTATAAATCATGATAACTAATAATGGCTATAAAGGAAGGAAATGAAATTGATGTGGTAATCATTAAAAACACATTCACCATCCCTATGGTAAAGAGATTAAAAAATAACCTATATAGAAAAAAGTAAAATGATTTATTTTTAAACGTGTGTTGAGAAAGAAAAAAAGTTGAAAATTATTTTTATAAATATTTTAATTATAAATAAGAAAAATATTGAAGCATTTAAATAGCGTGGATATAAAGGAAATTATTTTAAAATATTTAAAATTAGGTTTTAAAAAAATATCAATCGACTTTAGTAGATTTTGGATAAAATTAAAATATATGGGGATAAAATTAAATATATTGTAAACCTCATTAATATCAAGAAGTTTATATAAATTGAAATATAATGTTAGTTTATACTCCACATAAAATAAAACTAGTTGTCGAAATGGCATATGTCACAATGAAATAAAATTGGGATGAGAAATCCCTTACCTCGAGTTATAAATCTCATTATTCGATATTAACATTAAAGGATAAGAAAATAAGCTAGTTATTCATATAATTTAGAAAAAAATTTAACTTAATTTAATTTTCAATGTTTCCTTTTTTTCATTAATTATGATTTTTTATTTTTTTAGTAAGTTAGTTAAGTTTACATCATATGTTTTTAGGTAATTCTTCATGTTACCTTTAAAAGAATATATGTAGGGTAACTACAATCAATGGGGACGTGGTACCATCCTATCCAAAGTATTATTAATGATAAAAATATTATTTTAAAAAATAAATATATTTTTAAATCCATTTATGAAAGGTGTTCCTGAAAAATGACTGGCATAATTTCATGGAGGTCGCAGTCTCCACGTACACATGAGATACATTTTAATTTTTCTAATAGATTGAAGATAAATAAAGTGGTTAATGGTAATTATATAAAAATAATAATTATATTATAGATATATCATATTAAATCATTAAATATATCCATATGTACATCCATGTTAGGTAGAATGGAAAAAATCATCATTTCATGGTGGTGGTAGTCAACACATACACATGAGAGACGTTTAAATTTTTAACCGATGGGAGGGTTAGAAGGTATATAATATTATTAAATTTATGAATTATAATTATATCATTAATATAAATATATCCATTATATCCATATTTATAAACATCCATGAGAGTATGTGATGAAAAAACACATCGTTTCATGAAGGTGGTGTCCCACATATAAGCACGAGAGAGCTTGTCATTTATGAAGGGATTAAAAAAATTATAAATAGTTAATATATAATAAAAATGATATTCTTTATATAAAAGAAACAAGTGAAATAATTTGATTATGTTTTGAATATACTCAAAATATATGTCATTAGAAAAAACATGAAAGAATTCAGTTAAGACATATACCATATCTGGATATCTTTCTTTAGCTTCCACCTTGATACTTTTATGATAGTTAATTTGGTGGGACCGTGAACTCTAGGTGGTGGTTAATGTATTTACATATGTATTTTACTATATTATATTAGATCTATATTTATAATTTTCTATCTATAAGTTGAGTATTTATATCCAAAGAGGTAGTTATTTCTACGTTAAAATATTGATAATTTTGTTTTTAAGGAAAAAAACTATTGTGTGGAATTAATTTGAATATATTTTTTTGCTGATCAACGGTTTTTAGGTTATTATTTTGACAACCATTCTCATTATTTCACATTTAACCATTCTTTTTTACATAAACATGAAATTAATACAACCAAGAAGATCTAGAGGCCTAGTGTCTTTGGGGAATATAAACATTACATGACAACTTAAGACATAAATATACAACATATTTATTGAAAAAATATGTACATTACAACAACGGTCCTTCATACATAGCATTGCATGGGATAAATTGAGGACAATCATTACAAAAGGGTGGGCTATAAAGCTCATTAAGGGAGTAAACATAAAATAACATCAATAATACAACACTTGTTAGGCAATAGGCTTATCAATGGATCATAAGAGAAACAAGAACATAAAGGAATGATATATCATGATTATCACAACATGGAGATGTTGCAACAACATTTAACATGATATTGGAATGACCAGGGCTCATTGCACATGGAGCATGAGTAAACACTCATTTAATATTAATTATAATTATTAAACCCTTATTTTACTTAAATTATCATGAATAAACCCTCATTGTACAAGCCTTGTTATGATATTATTATTTACCCAATGCATTGGAGTGCTATTAGGGTGCACCCCTCTTAATCATTTCATTTCATGCATATCTGTGCCACATGGATCATATAACACAAGAATAATTCAACATACTAAATTCTTCCATGATTATTTAATGTGAAATAAATAAATGTAAGTACTATTTAATATGTATATTTTCATAAAGGTGAATACCATTGATAGAGACATGGGTATAGTATTCACTACACAATTATTTTATCTTGGAAAATCATGGTGCAGTTTTGGAAGCGTAATGGCGTGACATAAAAATTAATTGTCATGACCCACCTTCACCAAAAGGAGGGAAGGGACAACAGATTATAAAGCCCTACCTTCTTTATGTTGAAGGAGAGATAATGACCCCTAAAACCCACCTTCAATAGGTACCAGAGTGGTGACCAGCACCAAGGGTATATAATCTCACACAAAATGTAAGGCATTACCCTTTTTATTTTTCTAACATCGAGAGATAAGATAGAAACCCCAAAAACACCAAAGATGAAAGTAAAAGGTGAAGCAAAAAAGTAAACCATTCCTAGTGCATGTTCAAAATTAAATGATACAAGACAAAAAAAATACTCCAAAGGTAAGTACCAAGAAAAAGGAAAACAAAAATAGCAACTGCCTCGAGGTCCGAGCTAGTACGGTCCCACACAATCCCTGAAGACCTCCGAGAAACCTGAAAACTATTTTAAATACGTAGGGTGACCATACGAGTATACTCATTAGGGAAAACCAAAATCTCTCATGCATAAGTGTAGGGGAATTCTAATGCATTGTGAAGAAAGAGATAACCAAAACATATAGCAAGGTAAACTATCCATCCAAGACTCACCAAGGCACACTCCTCAAATAACATAGGTCAAGTAAAGTATAGTAATAGGACATTGATGTTTAGGTACCCCCACAATTTTCCCACTGGTTATTGGAGACATCCTATGCATGAAACCAATACTTCCAGTCTCACCACAGTCCCACTGCCAAACACCGCCTACACACACCTGGGCCACAACCTCCACGTGTAACCATGCCCACAACAACTGGGCTAGAACAACCATTTCCACACTCGAAGACACCTGGGCCTCATCCCAAAGTCTCTTGGGAAACAACCTACCCGCAAAAACCTGGGCCAACTACCACAGCTACCCTACCCAAAGAATCTTGTTCTATAATGGACTTCAGGCCATCACAGCCTTCTCAAAGAGTCTTGGGATATTAGGGAAAGGGAGTAGAAAAGGAGCTAATAACCAGGCAAGCATAGGACTGTTGGGAAAAACACCCTCCCCCATGTAATGGGGTTGTTCGGCACTAAGTCATCATCCTTAGTGGGGAGGGAATAAGAAACATAAGAACTACAATTATATGTATATATAACAAGCACTCAGCCCATACTAGGGTTTCCAAAGGCAACCTAAGCACAAACACCATGTTAATATTCATTCATAAAAGAAAAATACAACACTCACGGCTACGTCACAACTCATTCCCAAAACCAATTACCAATTTAACTCATTCTTGTTTTCAAGTTCAAGTGATCTCATTTAAGTAAATTCTGCACTACTGGACAACTAACAGGAATAACCACAATCTATGAAAAGAGAAACAGCCAAACTACAATTTAAGCATTCACACCCAGTTCTCTTGTGAATTCACAACAACAAGGGTATAAGTGAAACCCTTCAAGGTACTGGAACCAAAGAAGGCTTCAAGATACATCCCCCCCTCCCAAAAACAGGAACCAACGATTTCTCAACAATAGAGGGTCCCACCCGTGTTCATGTCACTGCAGATTAAACACATGCTTCAGATTCCCAACCAATAACCGTACGATTACTGAGGATCCCATCCCAATCCACACATTCACATAAGCACCAAACAGGAAAACACACTACCACCAAACAGAGTGGTAAACTACTAGGTTCAAGCACATCATTCATTAGGTTCTTCTTTCTGATTGTTAGTCGGGTGGTCACACATGGATTCTTATTTTACTGAAACTCCATTCAACCAGCCAAGTTTATGTGATTAACCAAAACCAATATTTTAGTCATTAATTCATCACTAAATCAAGGTTGATTAGTGCGCAAGGAAAGAACACCAACGACCATGATTTGCAGCAATCATAAGCCCAACAGTTCACAATACATATCAACAAAAAAATTATAGCAGAACATCGATCACACCCCTTTCATTCTTTAAAGGTTTGTTCATTATCATCATTAAGGTTTGGTTTCGTCAATTCCCCCAGAACATAATCATAACCACCCCGCATGATACATAGAAAGGAGAGACGAAGGAAAAATCCCTACTAGATTGATCATGATCGAAGTTCTTCTCCACACACCAAGAATAGGGAAAAGTGCAACTTGTATGGGAGGGATGTCAGGAACTCCAAGGATGTGCATAAAGACTCCAGCACAGGCACACCACAAGCCTCGGGTAGGGGAATTCCAAACTCACTAAGATGAAAAGGAAGCTAGCCATAAGTAAGGAGAAGGAAGAAGAAATTCTCATGCGATATATAGATAACATCCCATTGTGATGGGATATGGGGATTTGAACTGCTTTAAATCCAAATCGTGGTTCCCCACACGGTTGGGTGGTTACGCACAATGATATTAATTTTTTTTAATATCCCCCATTAGGGAGGTTTTTCGGGATTATTGGGTATTAATTATGGGGTTTAAATGGCTTGAACCACTTGAAAAGGGTTAAAAGGCCCAGAAGAGGCATTATGGGAAAACTGTAGAAGATAAACCTGACAAGGCTGGGTGACACCGATCAGTCACCCTGATCGGTCACGCCGATCGGTCGCACACCGATCAGTTGTAGGCCGATCGATTGCACGCCGATCAGTCGCACGCCGATCAGTCGCTCATCGAAATGACGTTCTACCATCGAGACATCACCCTTAGGATCTGAAAATTGTCAAAGGGATGGATCGTGATGCTCTGGGTCATCCCATCAGATACCTCTCAAAGAATTCTCGCCCTCGAGAATTTAAAAACATCCTAGAAATAAAGAGAGGGTTCGAACAACCACCTTGAAAGATACCTATCAGGAGTAAACCCCATCGTCATCTGGAAACACCTCTCCCTCAAGAACCCATGAAACATACAAGGGTTAAACTGTCCAGTCATATGGGTTGGGGAGTCTCTTCTTCCATGTCAAGATACTAACCTCTTTGGGCGGCACTGACTCACCTGCACAGATTTAATCGCATCCACCGTAATGCATCTTCATTAGTGATCAGGGCCTCCCCTCCCCATAGCCAAGACTTTTCACACACATTCCGATAAAAAAAGGAAAACCACATATATCATAGCCAACAAGGTAAAGCATCCCATCATGACAAGTACAAACAGAACAACACAAAACTCAAAACAACTCTGGGTACTGGGCACACATATGTGCTTCCCATTCTCAGGTACTCTCCCCATGCCCACCATGCCTCCACAACACACGAACCAGAGGAATGGTTCAACCACGGAGCACCTTCCCCTCACATTCCTCGATCATCACTGGTTTCTCTACAAATGTTGCATTATCATCAATATCTAGCTCTCCCCATTCAAGGAGGTGTGATTCATCGTGCAGATACCGATGAATCCGGGACACATGGAATACATCATACACTCTTTGTAGCTGTGGAGGAAACCCAAGCTGGTAAGCCACCACACCGACCCGCTGCAACACCTTGAAGGGTCCAACGGACCTGGGATAAAGCATACCCCCTCTCACGAACCTCTTCTACCCACACCGAGTGGATACCTTCAAGAACATGTGTTCCCCGACCTCGAACTCCATGGGTCTCCTCTTATCGTCGGCATACGACTTCTGCCAGTCCTGAGCCGCCTTCATCCTCTCTCGTATAAGCTGCACCTTCTCCATCATGCTCTACAATATCTCTGAGCCAATGATTTCTTCCTCTCCGACATCCATCCAGCACATGGGTGAGTGACATGGCCTCCCGTACATGGCTTAGAATAGAGCCATACCAATGATAGAGTGGTATCTGTTATTGTAGTCAAACTATACCAGAGGCAAGTGTCGCACCCACAATTCCCCATAGTATAGAACACATGATCGCATCATATCTTCCAAGGTTTGGATGGTGTGCTATGTCCGCCCATCCGTCTGGGGATGGAAAGCACTGCTAAGACGTAGCCGGGTGCCAAAAGCATACTGCAATCCTCTCTTGACTCGTCAGGTAAACCGTGTATCCCTATCCGATACTATGGAACTCAGAAATCCGTGCATTCACACCACCTCATCCACATACCTCCGTGCAAAGGCATCCTCTGCACATGACTCCTTGATCGCCAGAAAGTGAGCTGATTTCGTCAACCGGTCCACCACTACCCAGATAGTGTCGCAACCCCCTTGAACTCTGGGTAGCCCCATGACAAAATCCATCGAGACATCGTCTCATTTACACTTCAGGACGTCTAAAGGCTGTAACAGACTGCCTGGAACACGGTGTTCAAACTTCAACTGCTGACACACTAGGCACCTGGCCACGAACTCTGCCACCACCCGCTTTACCCCGTTCCACCAAACCTAACTCCTCAGACCCTGGTACATATTGGAAACACCTGGGTGCACCGCTAGGGGGGAGTTGTGGAACTCGGTAAGAACTCTCATGTGCATCGCCTCTGGGACAAACAGCTTTCCTCGAAAAAGCACCTGATTCTGACCATCCGCAGTCCACCCCTCTGGAGCATCAACTTGGTTTACCTGGTCACGCACCACTTCGCTTTCTGAGTCACCCCACTAAGACTCTTTTACCTTCCGAAGTAGAGAAGACTGCACTATCATATGATATAGGAAACCTCTTCCACCTTCCACCCTTTCATCTAGGTGTAGGGAATCCAACTCTTCCATCACCTTCCAAGAATCAACCGACTGTCAGACCGCATCCTTCTGCGACTTCCTGCTCAAGGCATCAGCCACCACATTCCATTTCCCTGAGGTGTAGGAAATCTCGAAGTTGTAGTCTTGAAGGAATTCCATCCACCTTCGTTGTCATAAGTTCAGGTCCCGCTGGGAGAAGACATACTTCAAGATCTTGGGATCGATGAAGACCATGAAGCGCTCCCCGACCAGGTAGTTCCACCACAACTTTAGTGTGAGCACGACCACCGCAAGCTCCAGATCATGGGTGGAATAGTTACGCTCATAAGGATGTAACTGCCTAGACCAATATGAGATCACCCCTAACCACTGCATCAACACACATCTGAGGCCTTTCCCTGAAGCATTACTGAACACCTCATACGTTTCCCCTTCTTCTGGAAGCCTCAGCACTGGGGAACTAACCAGCTTCCCCTTCAGATAGCTGAAGTCTGACTCGCACTTCCCATCCCATACAAAAGCTCGATCCTTATTTTTCAAATCCGTCAAGGGTGATACAACTCAGGAGAAGTTTTGCATGAATCTCCGGTAGTAACCTGCCAGCCTAAGGAAACTACAAACCTCTTCCAGATTCTTGGGTGCTGCCCAAGAAACAACTGCCTTGACCTTCGATGGGTCCACTATTATCCCCTCCTCGGACACCACATGCCCAATGAAGTGCACTTCTCGCGTCTAGAACTTTAACTTGGACAACTTCCCATAGAGTTTGTGTCATCGGAGGACTTCTAAAACTGTCCTGAAGTGCTCAGCGTGATTCTCCTCTGATATTGAGTAGATTAAGATTTCGTCAATAAATTTGACTAGGAACTGATCCATGTACTCCCGGAAGACGGAGTTTATGAGTCCAATGAACTCAGTTGAAGAGTTTGTAACACTGAATGACATGATTACAAAGTCTAAGTGCCCATATCTACACCTGAAATCAGTCTTCGAGATGTCACTCTCCCTCACCCTCAGCTGGTGGTATCCTGAACGTAGGTCAATCTTAGAGAACCAACCAACTCCCTTCAGCTAGTCAAAGAGATCGTCCATCCTCGGGAGGGTGTAACAGTTCTTGACCGATACCTGGTTCAGTCTCTGGTAGTCTATGTATAGCCTGAGACCATCATCCACCTTCTAGGTTAATAATACTGTAGCGCCCCATGGCGATGCACTAGATCGAACAAAACCATTCTTCATCAGATCGTCAATCTGAATCCGCAACTCTCGTATCTCTGAAGGTGCCATCCGGTAGGGAGCCATCAAAATCGGATGAGCACCAGGTTGTTCGTCTATCCCAAACTCGATTCCACGTCGAGGGGGTAGAGTTTTCACCTCCTCAGAGAATACATCCATAAACTCACTGAAGACCCCTGGAACTTCCACAATTTATGCATCCACCGACTCCACTGATAGGTCAGCTAACAAGGAGGGGATGGGTTCTCCTCCCTTGCTGCTCCCCTGGAAACTCCGCTTGCCAATGAAAGTCTCCCGTCAGCCACCCAGGTCTGAAAACACAACCCTTCATTAGAAGCAGTCAATGATGGCACATATAGAGAACATCCAATCAATTCCAAGGATGACATCGTATGGCTGTATCTGCAACAAAAGAAGATCCCTGACTAACTGATGTAGCCCAATCATCAGTCTGCATCCTCGAAAAACATACAACAAGTCGGTCTAACCTCCGAGGGGTGTGCTCAGCACCAGGGGAATTGGAAGTCTCTCGGGGTCTAAACCCAATGCATGGGCCAGATTAGGTGTAACAAAGGAGTGTGAAGCTCCTGTATTTAACAAGGCATATGCAAGGGTACTAAACAAGCTAATCGTACCTTGAACGACCTCTAGCTATGCTGGAACTACCGCTTCCGCGGCGTGCAACTTCCCACGCCCAGCTCCTCTGCCCCTCGGTTGTCGGCCACCTCCCCGACCACGCCCAGGTCGTGGTCCCTGAGGAGGGCACCGAGGTCAGCCTCCTCCTGCAACGTCTATCCTCGGTCGAGCGAGAGCCCGCTGCCCCTGATGTTTCTACTGAAAGGGCCTAGGCGAGAACTTATACTGCTGAAGTGAGTGCTGGAATTTCCCACCTCCTCCATATTGCACTCTATCCAGGAACTTACTCCGATGGTGCACATGGCTTCCACAGATAAACCATATTGGTCTTGGGCCTGAATGGAAAGGGTGTGGACCGGGAGATCGGAACTGGAACTGTTGGGGCATGATTTTTGGTGGTCGAAACCTAGAGGGTCCTGATGCTGGAGGTCTGCTACCGGCGACCTTACCCTTTGACGAGCCCAACTGGATTATTTCTCGCAATACACCTCCCATCGTGTGCATCCTTTACACCACTTCAACTTTCTTTTGGACCTCTAAGTAGGTTGGTAGGGTGAAGGGAGTAACAGCATACTGGAGAGAAGGCCAAAGTGCCTCCTCTAAACGTCTCGCCCGAGACTCCTCACCCGAGAAGAGGTTGGGAGAAAAGCGAAGGAGATATTTGAATTTGATCCCCAAATCTATCACTGACATACTCCCCTGCTGGAGGTAGATTGGTTCCTTCCTCTTCTCAGCCTTCATCGTGGAAGAGAGGAATTCCGCCCGGAACTCCTCCTTGAAGTCTGCCCACGTCACCTTGGTCTCCCTCTTCTCCCCAAGATATAGTGTCCACCACTGACGCGATACTCCATGCATATGGAATACAGCCAGAGGAACATAGTACTCTGTAGGATCCCAGATCATGTTGAAGGCTATCACCATCTCCTCTAGCTAGCTCTCCATCTCTACATCTGAGATGCTACCCTCATACTTCCGGATGGTCTATCACTGAAAGGCTAGAAGCATCTTCTTCCACTGATCATCCTCATCCACTCGGTTGGTCCTCTGCCGATCGGCCATGTCAACCTCCTGGGCCTCGATCGCCCGCACTACTCGTGGTCGCCTCCTAGGTGCCATAGATTCAAGGTAGACAAGTAATTCCTATGCCCGAGTAGTGCAGATTATTGTTCTTAAATTTTCTCAGACTTATTTTATTTATTTATTGGAATTCCCAAGACACCCATGAAACATAAGAACACTAGTCATTATAATGTATGTACCCTTCTTAGAGTATCTAACCTACAATTAGTGTAGCCTCACATGGTCATTCGGTAGGTCTAGAGTCCTTGCATCGGATCATGGGGGAGCCCTAAAATCCCATGTCCTAGCCAGTCTTCCCTAGCCTAATTCAGGCACCATGGTCACTCAACAATGTTCCCCTACCACCCCATGATATACTCACTGTGCATAACTTCAGACTCCATCCTATCTCTCAACCTCACTACCTATGATACCATTCTATCACGACCCACCTTCACCAAAAGGCGGGATGGGACAACAGATTTCCAGGCCCTTTCTTCTTTAAGTTGAAAGAGAGATAATGACCCCCAAAACCCGCCATCAATAGGTCTCGGAGTCGCGACCAACACAAAGGGTATAGAATCTCACACAAAATGGAAGGAATTACTCTTTTATATAGGATAGAGAGATATGATATCAACCCCAATAACACCAAAGATGAAAGTAAAAGTTGACTCCAAAAGTAACCCATTCCCAGTGCATGTTCAATAGTAAATGATACAAGACACTAAAATACTACAAAGGTAAGTACCAAGAAAAAGTAAAACGACAAAATCAAATGTCCTGAGGTTTGAGAAAGTAAGGTCCCACACGATCCCCGATGTCCTTCAAGAAAACCTGAAAGAAGTTTTATATACGTAGGGTGTGCATACAAGTATACTCAGTAGGGAAAACCAAAAGCTCTTGTGCAAGAGTGGAGGGGCATTATAATGCCCTATGAGGAAAGAGGTAACTAAAAAGTTTAGCAAAGTAAAATATCCACCCAAGCCTCACCAAGGCACACTCACCAAATAACACATGTAATGTAAAGTATAATAATATCACATCGATGTTTGGGTACCATGCACCACTTTCCCACTGGTTAGTGACGACATCCTACGCATCGAACCAATCCCGCCATTCTCACTGCAGTCCCACTACCAATCCCCACTCGCAGACACCGGGGCCATAACCTCACCGCAGTCCCACTACCAAACCCCACTTGCACACACATGGCCACAACCACAATGCGTAACCATACCCACAACAACTGGGCTAGAACAACCACTTCCACGCCCAAAGACACATGGGCCTCATCCCGAAGACTCTTTGGAAACAACAAGCCCACACACACCTGGGCCAACTACCACATCTACCTTGCTCGAAGAATCTTTCTCTCTAGTGGACCTCAGGCCATCATAGCCTTCCCGGAGAGTCTTGGGATATTCAGGAGAGGGAGTAGTGAAGAAGCTAATAACCAGCCACTCATAGGAGTGTTAGAAAAAAACACCCTCCCCCATTAAATGGGGGTGTTCGACACTATGTGGTCAACTTGGGTGGGGCACGAATAAGAAACATAAGAACTACAATTATATGTATATGTAACAAGAACTCAACCCAACCTAGTGTTTTCGAAGCCAACCTAAGCACAAACAACCTGTTACTATTCATTCATAAAATAAAGGTACAACACTCACAGCTAAGTCACAACTCATTCCCAAAACCAATTCACCATTTAACTCATTTTTTTCGTGTTCAAGTGATCACATTTATGTAAATTATGCACTACTAGGCAACTAACAGGCATAACCAAAATCTAGGAAAAGAGAAATATCCAAACAGTAATTTAAGCATTCACACTCGGTTCTCTTGTGAAGTCACAACAAGAAGGGGATAAGTGAGATACCTCAAGGTACTAGAACCAAAGCAGGCTTCAAGATATAGCCCCACATCCCCAAACCAGGAACCAATGATTTCTCAACAATAGAGGGTCCCACCCGAGTTCGTGTCACTGCAGAGTAACCACACACTTCAGATTCACAACCAAAAACCGTATGATAACTGAGGATCCCATCCCCATCCACACCATCCCATAAGCACCAAGCAGAACAAAACACTACCACCAAATAGTGTGGGAAACTTCAAGGTTAAAGAACATCATTCATTAGGTTCTACTTTCTGATTGTCAGTCGGGGTGGTCACATAGGGATTCTGGTTTTATAGAACATCCATTAAACCAGCAGAATTTATGTGACTAAAAAATTCCCAGATTTTTGTCATTAAATCATCACTGAAGCAAGGTTCATTAGTGTGTAAGGAAAGACCACCAACGACCATGATTTTCAGCAAGTATAAGACCAACAGTTCACAATACATATCAACATAAAATAGTATAGCAGAACATCGATCACACCCCCTTCATTATTTAAAGGTTTGTTCATTATCTTCATTAAGGTTTGGTTTCGTCAATTCCCATAGAACAAAAGCGTACCCACCCCGCACAATACACCAAATGGAGAGATGAAGGAAAAATCCCTACTTGATTGATCAAGATCGAAGTTCTTCTCCACATTCCAAGAAGAGGGAAAAGCGTGACATGCATGGGAGGGACGTCGAGAACTCCACAGACAAGAAGAAAGACTCCAGCATAGGTGCACAACAAGCCTCAGGAAGGGGAACTCCAAACGCACTAAGAAGAAATGGAATCCATCCAAAAGGAAGGAGAATGAAGAATAAATTATCATGCAATATATAGATAACATCATGTTGTTCCGGGATATGTGGATTTGAACATCTTTACATCCGTATCGTGGTTCCCCGTGCTATTGGGTGGTTACACATGATGATATTAATTGTTATTTAATATCCCCCATTGCGGTGGTTTCTCAGGATTCTTGGGTATTAATTATGGGGTTTAAATGGCTTGAACCACATGAAAAGGGTTAAAAGGTCCGAAAGAGGCATTACAGGAAAAACTGTAGAAGAGAAACTTGACAAGGCTGGGTGACACTAATCGGTCGCCCTGATCGGCCGCATGCTGATCAGTCCCATGCCGATCGGACACACGTCGATCGGTCACGCCCCGATCGGTCGCACTCCGATCGGTCGCACGCTGATCGGTCTCACCCAGATCGGTCGCATGCCAATCGGTCGCATGCTGATCAGTCGCACCCAGATCGGTCGCACGCCGATCGATCGCAAGTCGTTCGGTCGCACGCTGATCGGTCGCACGCCGATGGGTCTCCCCGGTCGGTCGCCCCAATCGGACTCCCTGATTGGTCATGCCGATCGGTCACCCCGATTGGTCGCTCACTGAAATGACGTCATACCACTGAGACGTCACCCTTAGGATCCAGAAATTGGAAAAGGGATGGATTGCGAGGGTCTGAGTCATCACATCAATAAAAATGGTTAATGAGAGATGAAGGGGCATCTCATCACATGTACATGAAATGGATAGTAAGTGGGTCATATAGATTAATGTCCCAATATATAGAATTTAGAAATAGAAGATATAACATAAAAAGTAAACATTAAGAAAGAGGATAAGTTGAATTACTCTTAAGAAATTTCAGCATGGAAACAAGGGTACGTGTGAGTGATTAAGGAGAGAGAAAGAGGTATATAATAATTCAAAAATAATGAAGGATGTGTGTCGGAGGTTCTATGTCTTACCCAAACATTTTTAATTGAAAATAAATGTGAATAAAATCATAATGAAACTTGGACAAAAAAATTAGAAATGAAGAAATCCCTTATTTGGAAGTGTGATCCCAATGGCTTTGGATGGGAATAAGTGAGGATTATTGGGATCTTCGGGTGACTTGGAAGGATTCAAGAGAAAGGATGGATGATTTGGGATATTTTATAAGAGTTTTGAGTAAAGAGGAGTCAGATCCGCGATGGGTATATATAAGAAAAGAGAGGAAATTATTTGTTATTTAGGTTTTGGACAATAGACTATAAAGTAATCAATAGCAAAAATTATCCCATGTTTTTTTCAAAATTGGTGTAGAAAAAATTATTTTATATGGACAATTGAATAACATATAAAAATATTAGGCATGCTTATGTGGAGGATAGTCACACTCTCAAGGAAATAATTTTAAAAATGAGAAAATGTTTTATAAATCTTTGAGTGTCCACTAAGGCATTTTTAAATAAATCAAAGAAATATAAAATCATATTACATTAAATTTAAAACATTCATTGACCGAATATCCCTTTTATGTTATTTTAATACATCACTATTGGGACATTATGAATTCATAAAACACATTATATATTTAAACGGTATTTAATTTTTACCCAAAAATTGGACTATCTTAGAAAATTAAAAAATACCTCACCTTTAGATAATTTCCATGCCATAATCACAAAATAATATTTATTTTATCTAAATAATTTCTTAAATATGTGAATTTTTACTTTTAAAATAAAAACCGACATTATGAAAAATTCTTGGTTTTTCATATAAATAGTTTTCAATCCATAATAAATATAACAACTGTGTTCATAAATATTAAAAGATCATTTGTATTTAATAAAAATTAATGAATTAATAATATTTTATTAAATTATTATTTAATTTCAAAATCCATTAATTCATAAAATTGATTTCATAATTTAAGATTAACTAAATATTATTTTTAGGCTTTAAAAACTATTTACAAAGTCACAAAAAAATTAATGCATATTATTTATAACAAACCGCATAATCAAACTACTCGAGTATTGTTATATAACCCCATATAAAACCCACATAAGACATAAGGGTGATGTGTGAGATAATGAGAGACTATTGGGGCAGCTCTAATAACATTACTCAAGTGATAATTTCTATTAACTTCCTTTTATCCCATAGGTGATTTCATTCAAGATTAATGTGTTGAAGCTCGACTAGGGCGTGGTCAAAAGTGAAGCCTAGGGATGCCACCTCCTTTCCGAGATCCAGAAAATGGTCTTGGTATGGAGTAATTCTACTAGTTGAGGTCATCGCATCCTTTTTCTGGGATAATTGGAATTTTCAAAGCCCTGTATTTATATTAATCATGTTATCACTGTTCAACAGAAATATTAGCAATGGTAACATCTCTTAACAATATTTTAAAATTCAAAAACATAAAACCAAGGAAGTGTGTATGTTTTATAAAACCATTTTACGTTATAATACATTTAATTAGACCAAAGTATATTTTCATTAATAATTGTTTGGTTAATTACAATTATGTTTATTAGAATCTATAATCACCTTTTTAATATTGTATTTTTCTTATATTTTGTATTTCCATTGTAATTTGAATCTTTTACTATATTTTACATTTTCCATAGTACACACATTTTACCACAAAAAACTTATATCTATGGAAAAATGAAATGGATTATATTTTTTAATTTCAATAATCTAATTTGGAATATGGAATATATTTTATAATATTCATTTCACATAATAGGTACATGTTACTTTTAATATTTGGTTTCAAATTGAAATGAAAACTCATTCTAGAAAAATAAAATTTTCACAAAAAAATGATTTTACAAAATAATAAAATATAGAATGCAGTAAAATAAATTTTCATGTTTAATTGTAAATAAATTAATTTTTTTATATATTTATATAAATTGAAAATCATATGGAACCTTCCAGAGAATATAAAATTCAATGAATTGAAAATAATTTCTTATATATTAAAAAATAATATATGTTCCGAAAAGTTGTTTTTGGAATTTTAAATTCTAAATAAAAAATTAAAATTCTTTATAATAATACTGTAAAAAATATTTTTTCAATAAAAAGGTTACATATATTCTTATATCTTTATTAAATTATAATGACACTATAAATGTTATTGAATTTGAAACTTCAATATTTTTAACTATTCACCAATAAATTAAATATTTCATAAAAATAAAATGCAGAATAATCATCATATATTTATTTAAAATGAAATAAAAATTATCAAAATTTAATAAAATTTTAATTCTAAAATAATAAAATTTATATTTTAAATTAAAATCCAAAATATAAAAAAATTGTTTCTAATGATAATTGACCCTTTAAATCATTATCCGTCCTTAATATTATATCATATGAATTAATAATTAAATAAATTTTAATATATTATTTAATAGAATATTATAATATTTATTTTAAAAAACATATTTTTGATGTGATCAAACAAATGTTTTTGAAAAAATATGATATGATTTTAAAACTGTTATTTGAAAAAAAAAATATTTTCTAACATTAAATAAAATAAATTCTTGACCCTATAAATGTAAATTTTTTAATTTTTTAATGACTTTCTTATTTAATATAAGATTTATTATTTTTATTATTTTCCAAAAAAATCACCTAAAATTTATAGATAATTTTAGTTTTATGTTGCATTAGAACGATGCTATTTAACATAATATTTATTAAGTGGAAAATTGTATATTAAAATATTATAGAGTTATGATCAATCTATTAATTTCAATATATATAAAAAATCAATCCTTAATTATTTAATGATATCAACACTAAATTTCATGAACTTATGCAATTAATTAAAAATCAATCATACGATAGTTTTACACATGGGTCCTGAAAACCAGAAATATAAGCATACAACCATGAAACATAAACAACCCCTAATTATTTAATTTATAATAAGGGATTCCATTTCATTAAATTTGAGAATATTTTAGGTTTAATTTATTATATTATTAATAAAAAATCTTAAATATCAACCCATTACAATACAATTTTTAAACATCCACTCAATGTCTATTTTCCCCAAAAAAATATGATTCTTAAATTTAAACATTGGCATCCTTAAAAATACTTCTCCATGTATTTTGAAGAATCACCATAGCTGAATAATTCACCTATTATATTTCCTATACATACTTAGATCCCATGGAAATAATTTTAAAACATGGTGTGAGAAAAGCAATCCTGGGTGAGGGATATTGAAATAAAAGAATCTGTTTACTCTCGTGAAAATTCTGAAAACACCATGATAATGTTTACATTTTACATAATAAATATTTGATAATATTAATAAAAAATATGAATTTGATAAAAATAAATCATTTCTCAAATAATACCATTGAAACTAATTATCAATAATAGGAATAACATTGAATAATTTTGAAAATATTTCATTGAGAAGCATAAATTTCTTCTTTATAATTACAAAACAAATTATTTAATATTTAAAATTTACATAAATCCCCTTAGAAATAAAGAAATAGATAAATTAGATAATAATATTAATAACCAATGTTTACCAATATTTACTATTTTTAAGAATAAATGAATCATTTTTAATTAAGTAGGATTCACTAACCAAGTTATCCCACTACTCTATTTCATTGAAGACTACTCATTAATTAATGCTTTATTGAGCTATATCAGGCTCACCGATCATCATGATCAATATTAAGCTCACTCTTAATCATCTATAATTATCCAACACCTTATATTGGTATTTTTTTATTTCACTTTTAATCATAAAACCTATGAAATACTCATTTCAACCCATTGTAAAATTATTTTCCATTTTAGCATAAAATTAAAGATAAATATCAATTTCATTTTAATATTAATAAAAATAGAACATTTAAAAAAAGGAATTTAACTTATATTTTAAGTATATGAAAACAATAATTTTAGCATTAAAATTAAGAAATGTGATGATTAGGTGAAAATATTTTCATTCTATATAGAATAAAAAAAATAAAAAAAAATTAAAGACCATCATAAATGGCCTTTCTAGAAAACATTGAAAACAGTCCTCTTAAAACATATGAAAGGTAAGTCAAGAAATTTCAGTTGAATAATAAAATCATTAAAGAATAAATAAAAAATTTATCAAAATAATTAATGAGAAAATGGAATTGGAAGAAACTTATTTGAATAAAATAGTGAAAAATATCTTTTAATAAAAACTCGCTTCTCACTTTGGTAACTTTTGAATTATAATATAATTGATAAAGAAAAATTGAAACAGAATCTAAAACATGAATTTTATTAAATTAATAATAAAATTAATCATTATTTTAGTAGTTCATCCTCACAAAATAAGACATATGGTGAAAATTATGCAGTCTTAATTAAATAAATTGAGAATAGAAACCACTTACCTCATCTCCTGACACACCACATACATTATTAGTTTTATTGAATAATAAGTGGTATTAAATCATTATATAACGAAGGAAAATTTCCATTTTTATTAACTTATAATTATTCATTTTTATTTCATTGGATAATATCTTTTATTTAAAAATTAAATCAGTTATGTTCAAGTTCGATGTTTTGATGCTAGACATTCATAATGTAAAAACCAAATGTTTTATAAATGGAAATTTCTCTATTATAAATATTTCATATAAAAACATGAAATCCAAACATAATGAACTAATATGTTCTATATGACCACTAAATTTAATTTCTTCACTTCTGTGATTGATATTTCGAAAATCTGACATACACGGTTGCGATCTGTATGTTATTTGTAGTCCAAAATCAAAAACCTAATTATTTGGTGAATAGTAACCTAACCTTATGAATAGTAACATACCCTTATGAATAGTGATATAACCTAATGAATAGTAACCTTACCTATGATAATATATAAATTATATTCAATTGGAAAGTATGATACACCTATATTTTAGAATATGTAAATGAATGTTTTAAAACTGGTTTTTGATAATAAATTATGATTTTAATTAATATAAATAAATCATATCTAGAAAATTATTTTTGAAAATTTGATTTCATTTTTCGATTCAACATGTCATAAAATGGATAGGGTGGATTTTAGAAATTTTTCTCAAATACATGAAATTTTAGTGAATAGATTAATATATTAATTTGCCGTAAAAATACATTATAGATCGAATCCACTATTCTTGACTTCAAAAGTGATGTAAGCACCCAAATCTCGAACTCGCATGTATTTATTACTGTTCTTGGTATGTGATAGTTACAATTCCTTATCTTGTTAAGAAATAATAAATTAATGATTATAATATTATAAAATCCCTCCTCTCATACACTATAACCCCCCCCCCCTCACTCCCTATTCTCTTCACTACTCTCAATCCTTTTCCCTTGCCAATCTTCTTCCCAAATATCTCCACAAACTCCTCCCCCACGTCCAAAATCACCTATCATCTTCAAAATACATAATCCTCTCCCCTTAGGAGATTCTCAAAGGAGGATGTATCAAGAGGTAAATTCTTCTTTCCAATTCCTTCATTTCTTTTTAGTTCATTTCATTTTGTTTATTTCCTCACCACCCTTCACCGAAATAGTATGATAACTAAAGTAACATACATGTAATAAAATGATATTATTCTTATGGGGCACTTCATTATATTCTATCCTTTCCCTATATTTTATTTGGAATAAATGAAAGCATCGTTTGATATGTGCTAATTTAGCACATTCAAGGACAACAATTTATCAATTTCTATTATCATCATTAATTATGATAATGAAACCATTTGGGTTATGGTAGAAATAGATTATTATATATTTAATATATCCTTGTTTTGGTTCTGTAATACTTTTTTTCTAATGGTATTAAGTTACAAAGAAAAACAAGTTCATTGTAATCAAGCCCACCGATTAACCAAAACGGTTGTCACTAAGGTTATATATATAACAATTGGAATTCAATCTATGTAACCTAATTACATTTATTACCATTTAATCTCCTGGATGTTCACTAATATCATATTACGTCAATACTAGACAACCAATTTCATCTTACATGTTTATCCAAACCAGAATATAAGCGATCTGGTAATTAAAACCTAACAAACGAGCCTGAACAATGAAATTGACCCTCATAACCAATTGAAAAATATATAAATGATCATACTAAACCAATTACATATATTAGAGGTTATGGAATTATTAGTTAATAAACCTAATTTATTTATTCAGGTCTTTAATAACAAGTGGATAACACCAACAGTAATGGATCTGCTTCATTTCTCTTTTTATAAATATTGTCTTCTATGCTATGCCCTTTTATGTGTAATCCCAATGGGATGGGTATGCTTTGGCACTTCCCCCATCCTTCCTTCATGATGTATAAGTGATTAGAAACCCATTATCTCTCTCTTCAATCATTCTTTGGTACACCCCACACCATTCCAATAATCTGTAACGAATTTTACTCTAATCCAATTTGTTCATTCGGGTCACCTTATCATTATTTATATCGAAGTGGAGTTATCTTACAAATTTATTTACTTGTTAAAAATTCTGTTTTGTATTAAAATTTTATTTATGAATACCCTTTCATCAGTCTGTTTCGTGGATATGCATGTTTTTTTATAGATTCCCTCCTTAGAACTTTTCGATAAGAAAACATGTCTCAAAGGAACGTCCCAAATTGTTTACACAATTTAATGTCCACCCTATCCTCGGTTTTATGCCGCAATTGATGTTATAAAATCAGTATTTTTATTATGAATAACTTTTGGAATAAATTATTGTTTTATATAAAATATTTTCCTCTTTTCTATTTTAAATTCATTATAGTATTTTCCTTAAAACTACACAAAAATATTTTAGTGATAATATTTCTCAAATACATTTCTTACATATTGTCACATCGATTTGACAAATCCATCCATATTATATACCTATTTGACCTTTCGAATGTCCATTGAGATTCTAATCCCTTTCTTCAATAGACACTTTCATAATACTCTCATTGGTTATGCTTTATGTCATGATTGTGGTACCCAATTCTTTCCAAGGGTACCCATATGTTTATGTATAGTTGATTATGAATTATTATCTATGTGGAAAGAAAATTCATGAAAATGATAAGATGGTTATTCCCAGATAGTGGTACAATGAATTGGGAAAATTTATGTTTCCTGATATGAGACGTGAAATGGGATTGGTGGTCAGCATTGACCCATACTAAAATGGGAAACTAGATTTGGCAGTTAGCCATGACCCATAAAAAATGGTAAATGTGTTGGCAGTTATCCTTGATCCATAATGTAGGCATGTTTTATGATTCTTTTACATTTATATGATTATATGTTTATATGATTCCATACATATATGATATAATTTTATATGTTCCATGCTTTGGATATCATTATGCCATGCCTCCGAACTCATGTGCTTAAGATGTATCATTATGTTCATTCCCTTACTATGATTTTTAGCTCATCCCATTGCTCATGTGTTCCCCAGGGATCCCAATGAAGATGTTAGGGCTCAAAAGGAATTTAGGAGATCTTTACGAAGATTTAATAACGAATTTTTTTTAGCCCAATGTTTCATGTTTTATGAACCTAGTCTTCCAAGACACTAGACTTAAGATCCTTGGCATGTAATATGATGTATAATTATTATTAAAATCATTATGTTATATGTAAAAGTCTTGGGTGACTATAGTTTGTATCATAGGATGGTATAGTTATTTTTGAAGATAAGTAATAGATCCCCTTAGTGAGAACCTTAAGTATGAGACTATGTATAAGAAAACATTCCTAAAATTTAGTTAGTATTAAGTAGGTGGTTTACCAAGAAGATAAATCCCTATCTAGATACGAGTAGGTATAGGTGGCTCTGGCAAAAATATATCTAGGGGTAAAACCTGAAAAAACCTCTTTGATCTGGACCCAAATGGGAACTAGTGCATGACAATAGTCCTTTTGTACTATTGGTTATGAGACTCTGATGGGATATACATAGGTAGATTTATTTGCTTCGAACAACCCATTATTAAGGGACAAAGAAATAGCCCATAAGAATATAGGTTAAGAAATAGATCAAGGATAACCTAGAATTAAACCTAAGTAATCATAAATTAGGATATACTTATTCTTGATAAGTTTATCCTTTAATGTTGAATGTTTCCTTTTTTATTCTCAATAACTATGTTTTCAAAACCTCTAATTATATGGCCTTTTTCTTAGTTAATGGATGGAAATAGAAGAACACATTAAAACAAAAATTGTTATAGGAAGTGTGAAGACTTCCCTAATGATATGTCTGATATGACAGGAGCGGGTTCTCAAAAGATCATGACAGTTCTTTCCCAACTAGAAAGAGTTATGAATAATAAATTTCATCATGTGTAATTCTCTCCTCCTCAAATGAATGAGAAGGATTCTATATAATCCTTCATGTGGAAAATGTCTCCCATGTTTATAGGATTTTCTAATCCCCTCCTTGAGGAATAATGTATTAACTCCAAGGAAAATATATTACCCATCCTCTAGTGCTCTGAATAAGAGAAGGTTTTACTGGCGGTCTATCATTTTGATGGGGAAGATAATCATTGGTGGACACTGATCAGGAATACATTGTCTCAATATGAAATTGATTACTTGGATTGGGAGGAATTCAAGAGGATGATTTTCAACAAATATTTTCCTTGAACCCTCCATCTCAAGATGGAAGGAGATTTCCTCAGACTCATGGAGAAAGAAGATGAGTCCATCGGGGTGTATGAAGCAAACATTACAAGTCATGAAAGGTATTCCTATGGCTTTTTGATGAACACTGAAAGCAAGGTAGATCACTTCTCTATCAAACAAAATCCTAGTCTATGAAAAGCGTTGGTGATTCGATACATCGAAAGTTATGAGGACATTGTCTTTTGTGACATTGAGGATGAAATGGATATTAGAGACCCTTAGTTGTCTTGCGTGCCCAGTGAAAAGAAGCTTAAAAACGATAACAACAGGGTAGGTTCATCAAACAAATCCATTGATGGAAAGAAGCCTGACTTTTAACCTTTTAAAATTTGTGGGAAAAAGTATCTTGGTAACTGGTTGAAGGGAACCAAGAATTTCTTCAAATGTGGAATGTTTGGTCATATGGCCAAGAACTACCGATGGGATATGAAAAATCATGCTAATGTTGAAGAAGAATGAAAGGTTCAGAGAAACACTCAGCCTGTAGTATAGTTTTTCAATTGAAAAGATCATGGGAATTATGAAGCAATTGCCATAAGTTGAGGGTTGTAAGATGAAATTATAAAAAAACCTCCAATGAAAAACAGAAGGGATTATGATATCACTACTATTGAGGTGGAGCAAGAAAATGATGTGGTGATAGGTATGCTTATTATTCATTCAGAAATAGAAAACTTACTATTTGATTTTGGTTCTATTAATTCTTACATGTCTTGATTGTTTAGTATAACTATTCAAAAACCACCATAAAATTTAAAGAAAATGTTATCAGTGAGAATAGAAAATGGAGAAATTATTACGTCCATGGTTTATAACTCCACCTTGGTTAACGTTTGTGGACTGAACCTCCCTGAAAATATCTTAATTATTATTTAGGGAGTTTGATGCTATATTGGTCAAGGATTGGATATCTTTTACAAGTCCAACATCAACTCCTAGGAAAGGGAGATCACTTTTCACATCCAAAATCATCCACCGATTCTTTACAAGTTTAATGATAAAGATGAATCTATTTTAGAATCATCATCTCATATGTGGATATTAAGTCCTTGTCAGCAGGCATATCTAGCTCAAATGATTCAGAAAAAGTAGAGAATCCTCCTTGAATACATGCCCATCGTGAGGGATTACAGTGATGTATTCCCTAAAGAGTTTCCTGGTCTTCCGCCAAACCAAGAGGTTGAGTTCTCAATTGAACATATCCTGGGATCTTTGTCTATCTCAAACACACCCTACAGAATGGCCAATGTAGAGATGTAAGAGTAGAAGAAGTAGTTACAAGAGAATATGGAGAATGGTTGTATATGCTAGAGTGCTTCAATGTGGGGTCTTCCAGTCTTCTTAGTAAAGAAGAAGGACTAATCAATGTACCTCTACATTTATTATTGTGAGATCAAGAAAATCAGTGCAAAGAAAAAAATATCCCCTTCCAAGGATAGATGAATTTATTTATCAGCTTCGTGGGGCCAGTTATTTATCTACGGTGGACCTCTGGCTCGGATATCATCAATTAAAGGTGAGAAAAAAATATATTACAAAAACAATCTTTTGAATGAGGTATAGAAACTATGAGTTCATGGATTTTCTTTTCAGACTCACTAATTGTCCATAAATATTTATGGATTTAATGAATAGTCTTTAAATATTTACTCAAAAAAATTTTGGTATTCTATATTGAGGATATTTTGATATACTCTAAGAGCAAGGAGGGACTTTAATAGCATTTGAATACAGTGTTAAAGACTTTGTGAATGGATAATTTTTATGTAATGTATGGTAAATGTGAGCTCTAGATAGAATAAGTATCATTACTGGGGAATGTTATCACTAGGAAAGGGATATATGTGGACCCTTCCAAGATGAAGGAAATTAAAGAGTGGCCCAGGCCAACTTCTATAATGTAGATCCACAGCTTTTTGGGTCTAGCTAGGTACTATTGACCATTTCTGAAGAACTTTTCCTGATGGACAAAACCAACGACCAAGTTGACATAGATGGGAGTAAAGTTTGTATGGATACATGAATGTAGAGATTGTTTCAAGGAGTTGAAAATTTGGCTTATCACTGAACCAATACTCACACGCCCTACAAGTGGGGAACTCTTTGTGTTGTATAGTGATGTTTCTATGAAGTTATTAGGTTGTGTTCTAATGAAAAATGATTAACTAATAGCCTAAGCCTAAGTTCTGTTGAAAATCAATGATCAAAACAATCCCACACATGATTTGGAGTTGGAAAATGTGATCTTTGTGTTGAAAATATGGACGTATTATCTAAATGGGTATAAGTGTGAGATATATACTGATCATAAGATTATAAATTATATATTCACATTGAAAGAGATTAATATGTGCCAGTAAATATGAATACAGCTCATCAAATATTATGACGTTTCAATCCACTACCATCCCAGTAAGGATAAAAAGGTGGTAGATGCTCTTAGTATAAATGATCTTGCATCATTATCAATGATGATAAATGAAAAGGATCCAATTTTTTTAGATTTTAATTGGATGGAAATTGTAATAATTAAGGGAGGAACATCATCAATCCTTTCTAAAATGATTTCTCAACCATCCCTCATGGCGAAAATAAAGGATGCTCAACGAAAAGATGTGGATGTTCAGAAAAATTTGGAAGCTACCAGATATGGGAAATCCTATGACTAAAAAATTGGTGATGAAAGGGTAGTAAGATTTGGGACACGATTATATGTATAACCTAATCTAGAGGTAAAGAAGTATCTATTTAATTATGCACATAGTACGACATTCTCTATCCACACAGGGATCACAAATATGTATCGAGATCTCTGAGTAATCATTTGGTTGGACAATATGATAAGAGAGATTGCTCAATATACATCAAAGTGCATGGTATGTCAGCATGTGAAGGTTGAGAGGAAAAAGTAAAAGGATTTGATGCAACCACTACCCATAAAATCATGGATGTGGAAGAACATTACCATGGACTGTGTCACTGGACATCCAAAGACATCTAGTGGAAATAATTCTATATGGGTTGTTGTGGATTATTTTACAAAGACAACTCACTTTATCGCTATTAGAGATGACTTCTCATTAGATCAACTAGCACATATTTATATCAACGATGTGATAATGCTTCATTGAGTACTATAATCTATTGTATCTGATCATGATCCAAGATTCACCTTGATGTTCTAAAAAAGTCTCCAACATGCTCTAAGAACTAAAATGAACTTCACTATGGCCTATCATCCTCAAACTAATGACCAATCTAAGAGAACTATTCAGACACTAGGAGGAATGTTGAGGGAATTTTCTATGGAATTAAAAGGAGGATGGTACCAATATCTTCCACTGGTTGAATTCTCCTACAACAAGAGTTTCCACTCAAGTATCTTAATGGCACCATATGAATCCCTTTGTGGGAAAAGGTACAGAACACTGGTTTGTTGGGGGTGAAGTCTATGAGAGTAAGCTGGTAGGACCTAAAATGGTCGAATAAATAGTGGATAAGGTGAAAACCATTCAGTATCATATCAAGGCAGCCCAAAGTAGATTGATAAGTTATAAAGAAAATCGTTGACAATAACTTGAGATTAATATTGGATACATGGTAGTTTTACGTATATCTGTATGGAAAACGGTCAGAAGGATTGGAAAGAAAGGGAAGTTAAGTCTCAGGTACATCGACCCCTTCAAGATCCTTGATCGATTTGGAGTTGTGGCCTATCGGCTAGCACTTCCACCAACCTCGTCTAAATCACATGATGTATTTCATGTATCTTACTTAACTAAGTACATATCTGACCCTTCACATGTACTATCTTTAGATGTGGTACAGTTGAGGGATGATATTTCTTATGAGGAGATGTCGGTGATGATCTTGGATCATAGAGACAAAGTTCTATGCAACAACACAACTCATTTGGTCAAGGTACTATGGAGAAACCATATATATGAAGTGGCAACATGAGAACATGATAAAGCAATGAAGGAAAAGTACCCTCACTTGTTTTTGGTAAATAATGTAAAACAAAATTTATAGGGTGAAATTTCATAAGGGGGGAATAACGGAAAGACCCAATGTTTTATAAATGGAAATTTATCTATTATAATTATTTCATATAAACACATGAAATCACAACATAATGAATTTATAAGTGTCATGTAACCATTAAACATAATGTTTTCACTTCTGTGTTTGGAATTTCAAAATTATGAGATACATGGTTGTGATCTATAAGTTATTGGTAGTCCAAAAATAAAAACATAATTTTTTTGGTGAATAGTTACCTACCCTTAGGAATATTAACATACAGTTATAAATAGTGATATACCATAATGAATAGTAACATTACCTATGATAATATATATATATAATTCATGTTGAATGTACGATATACCTATATTTTAGAATAAGTAAATCGATGTTTTAAAACCGGCTTATGATATTAAATTATGATTTTAATTAGATATAAAAATAATAATATATAGATAATTATTTTTGAAAAATGGATAACATTTTTGGATTCTAAATGTTGAAAATTGGCTAGGGTGAATTTTTGAGATTTTTATGAAATACTAGAATTTTTAGTGAATAGTAAAATACATTAATTTAACGTATAAATTCAATATAGTTAAAATCCACTATTAATGACATCAAAAGTGATGTAAGAACCCAAACCTAGAACACAAAGGCATTTATTATTGTTCTTGGTCATAAAATACTCAATATTTCTTGTCACGTGAAGAAATAATAAATTAATGATTAAAACATTCTGAAATCCGTTCTCTCCTCCACTATAAAACCCCCCTCACTCCCTCTTCTCTTCAAAACAAGCATGCCTTGTTCCTTTCCAATATTCTTCCCAAATATCTCCCCAAACTCTTACCCCATGTCCAAAATCTTCTAGACTCTTCATAATACAAAAACCTCTCCCCGTAAAAGGTACTAAAAGGAGGAAGTTTCAAGAGGTAAAATCCTATTTCAAATTCCTTCTTTTCTTTTATGTTTTTTTCTTTTTGAGTCTTTCCTCACCTCCCGTCTCCCAGATGGTATGATAACTCCAGTAGCATACTATTAATTTAATTCTATTATTCTAAAGGGACACTTCATTATCTTCTCTCATTTCCCCTACTTTAATTTGAAAGAAATGAAAGCACAATTTGAGATGTGATAATTTAGCACATTCAAGGGAAAACATTTATCAATTTATATTATCATATTTAATTATGGTCTTGAAACCATTTGTGTTATTGTTGAACCATATTATTATATATTTAAGATATCCTTTTTTTGGTTCCATAATACTTTTGTACTAATGGTATTATGTTATAATGTAAAACATGCTAATTGTAATCGAACCCACTGAATAACCAAAATGATTGTCACTATGGTTATATATATATTAATTCCACATCACTCTAAGTGACCAAATAAAATTTTAAACCATTTAATTTCTTGAATTTCCAGTAATATCATATAACGCCAATTCTATAAAACCACTTTCATATTAAATGTTAATCCAAAAATGAATATAAGAGAACTGGTTATTAAAACCAGGCAAACAAACAAGCCCAAACAATGAAATTGAAACTCATAACCAATCAAAACAGTTATAAATGAACTTATAATGATTATAATAGACCAATTAGATATATAATAGTTTATTTAATTATTAATTAATAACCCAAATTTTTTTAATCATGTCTTTAATAAAAAGTGGAGAAGACCAACAAGAAGCGATCCTCTCCATTTATCTCTTAATCAAGATTGTCCTCTATGCTATTCCTTTTTATGTGAAATGGAAAATAATGGGGTATGTTTTGGAACTTCCCCATCCTTAACTCAATATTTCTATGCAATTATACACCCCTTTTCATTCTCACAAATCCCTCTTAGGTACACCTGACACCATGCCAATAAACTCTAACAAATTCTACCCGGACACTTTTTGTTCATTCGGGTTGCCCTATCATTATTTATATCAAAGTGGAGAAATATTATCAACTGATGTACAGGTTCAAAATTCTGTTTAGTTTTAAATTTTTTTTTTATGGAGACCCTTTAATCACTATATTTTGGGGATATAGATGTTTTTAAACGAATTCACCTTCGAACATTCTGAAGAGAAAACACGTTTTAATGGAACTTCCCCAATGTTTTACTCAATTTCAATTGCACTATATCCTCTGTTTTAAGCCACAATTGTCATCATAAAATTGGTATTTTTATTATGAAAACCCTCTTGGTTCAATTATTGTTTTATATAAATGATTTTCCACTAATCTATTTTAAAAGATCTATAGTATTTTCCTTAAAACCGCACAAAAATGATATAATTCTAATGTTTCTCAAACACATTTCTTATATGTTTTCACTAATATTTGACACCACTTACCATATTATATAAATATTTAACCATATGAACATCCATGCATGTTCAAATCACATTCATTAATGATCACTTTCATGATAATCCCATTGGTTATGATTTATGTCATGATTGTGGTACACAATTCTTCTTGAGGGTACCCTTATGTTTATGTATGGTTGATTATGCATGATTATTTATGTGGAAATAATATTCATGAAAATATTGAGATGGGTGTGCCCAGATAGAGCTCCAATGAATTGGGTTATGTTAAGTCTCATAAGATGCAACGTGAAACAGGATTGGCGGTTTCCCATGACCCATACTAAAATGGGAAACATGATTGACAGTTAGCCTTGAACAATACTAAAATGGTGTACATGATTGTAGTTTAGCCTTGACACATAAAAAAGACATGTTTTATGATTCATACACATTTATTTTATTCCATGTTTATATGATTCCATGCTAATATGATATGATTTTATATATTCTATGCTTTGGATATCATTATGTCATGCCTCTTAACTCATTTTCTTAAGATGTATCCTTATGTTCATTACCTTACTAGGATTTTTAGCTCATCCCTTTTTCCATGTGCTCCTCTGGGTTTTCTAAACCGATATATGGTATCAAAAGAGGTTTGGGTATTTTTATTGAGATTTAGAAAAAGAAAGGGTTTTTATCCCTTTGTTTTATGTTTTATGTACCTAGTTTTTGCAAGACACTAGACTTAATGATCCTTGGCTTGTACTCTGATTTATAATTATGCTTAAAATCATGTATTGTTGTTTGTAAAAGTCTTGGTTTCTATACAAAATCTCTAAAATAGTATTGATAGGATGACCATAGTCAACAAGTTGATCCTTCCACTATCAAAATAATATTAATCATGAAATAGATATCCATTTTATAAATTATTGAAAAATTTATAATCTTTTATGATGGTTGTAAATAATAGATTAATAACATAACTTCATTGTGGTGGTAGTTCACATGTACACACAAAATAAATTATAATTTTCTAACAGATAGAAGGCTAAAAAAGTAATAAATAACATATATATTCAAAAAAATTATTATTTTAGTAATATAATATATACAATATAAATCCATCTTAATAAAAATCCTTGTGAGGAGGTGAAAAATCATAGTAGGTAACTTATTGGAGGTGGTGGTTTATACACATGCGATAGAAATGTTATCATTTACAATAATAATTAAAATTAGATGAAAAAAGGTCATCCCATAAACTTAATAAAATTTAAGTATATTTTATGTTATTAATAAAAAAAATTTGTCATATAATATTTTAAATAACTTTAAGACTTAGTAATTCAGAACAAAATTAATCACGAGTAAAATATCTTCTTTGAGAGACCTCATTTGTCATCAAACTTACACCTTCTAGGATTTCATTTTATAGAAACCAAAACCTATTGGATATAGGGAGGAATAATGTAAATGGGTTATTTATATGTTTTTTGGATATAAATTTATCATGATTTGTGTGGAAGAAGTGAGAGGAGTTTCCCATTTTTTATTCAGTTGGGTGGAAATCAGGTAAATACATGAAATTTACATATAAAATATGTGTCTATACCATGTGAAATATCCCAAAATTCCCATATAATCTAATATAAGTAGGACAAGTTCTATATAAATTTATATAATAAAATTTAGACATTTTTAGGATTGATTTAAAACATTATCTCTTTGATTAATCCCATAAATAACTATATTAAAAAGTAAACATTGCAACACATTTTAAAATCATTATGGGTCATGAATGAATATTTAAAGGTGAAACATAGAATATACATGATAAATTAATTATATAATATATTTTTTTTCATAAAATTGAATTATGTTAATATTTTTGTTATTTAATAATTATTTATAAATAATTTTTAAAAATTATTTACCATTTCTGGTTATTTACAGACATATTCAAAAAAAATACAAAAAATATATAAATAAAATAATGGAAATATAAAATGATAACTTCCATAATAAATTATAAATTATTAATATCAAATAAATTATTAAAAAATTATAATTCATCTAAAACAATATTAAATAACATTTTTAAATATAATTTACATGTTTTTTCTTTTACTTGAAAATGTTTTGTGATAATGTTTCATAGGAAGTAAATGTAATCATAACATCAAAAAAAATTAAAATAAATTAATATCATTAATATACTTTACTATTCATAATTTTTTCATCATGATTAATTCATATTTCATTTTATTCAATATCCATATTTTTGAAACAGGAAAACTACGTCAGGTTGAGATTTTGAAATTTAATTTTACATTAAATAATATAAAAGTTTTCATTAAGAGAAATTTGTAGATAATTCCATATTTTCAAATATAGAAATAGTACAGATGAAATTAACTTATCCAATAAAATTATGTAATGTATTCAAATAATTGTACATCCTTGTCCATATTTTTTAATCCTTTTTATCCCATTTTATCATTTTCTATAGTGATAGACCTTTATAATGGAATCTATTCATTATTAGTGAAAATAAGAATTATAATTTTATGTATTTTGAATATTATGATTCCAAATATGAAATCGTTTTTATAAAATTTAATTATTTTAATTTGAAAATATTAATTTTTTAAAACACTATAAAACATGTTTAAAAATATTTTCTATAAAAATAAATATACTATACCTAAAAATTATTTTATACAAGGAACTTACACTTTATTCACTTCATCTCGGGCTGACTACAGTCCCCATCAAATAATACAACCCTTGGGACTATTTTCAAGTAAGTATCGTTGAATCCTCATGTAAGAAGTCCAACACTCCACCCACTATGGAATTATAATACCCATTTACATTGATCCTACATAATGATAACAAGATTCATCTCATCCTCTGAATTAATTTTACGTCACCTTGATTTTGTACTACTCCATAGAGTGTCTTTAATTTCACAGGCTTGACTCCCCGAACATCGCATGCTGACCCATCACTAAGTTCCAACAAATTTTGTACCTTTTGAAAGGTATGAAAGACACCATTCATTGTACATATGTGTGCTGAACTCCCTGATTCCAAATCTATTCTATCTTCCATTAGATTTTGAGACTATTCCTTCTTCCATTTTAAAAAACAAAATTCTCATTTCGTGTTCCCACTTCTATTACAGTAATGAATCATCACTTATACCCATTCAAATCTATCATCTGAGTGAAATATTCCCTTTTTCACATAGATTTCATCATCTGGTAATTATTATGTGGTGTTCGCATCATTTTCTTCAACATTATCTTTCCCAACATCATACCATTTGTGCTCTCTATAGTCACTTTTATAGTGACCCTTTTTCTTGCACCATAAACTTTTGTTTTCTCTTGTATCAAATCCCCTGGATCTTGGATACCATTATATATCTCTTGAAATATGATATTTGATCCTCCCATGTAGATCATCACATATCACCAGGATTTTATCGTTTGAATATGTCGTAGTTCTTCAGAATGCCTTTGAATCTTGAAGTGTTGTCATCACCTTTTCTAACTTCAATTTTTCCATCAACACGAGTAATGCACTCACAATTCCATAAAATGAACTTGTTAGAGATCAAAAAATAAAAAGTGTTTTTCTTTCTCTCTAACATTCACATTGAGCCCCAATAAATGAGTTAGGATCTTGCTGAATTCATTGGTGTGATCCAAAAAATTCATTCTGTCATCCATGCACAACTGGTACAATTTCCTCATTAATTATAATTTTTTGGTGAGAGACAAAGCCATATATATATGCTCTAACATCTTTAGATCTCCTTCGGTGAGGTCTCATCCAACACCTAGTATTTTACCTCTTTCACCAGACATATTTAAATTGTGCTGAAGACCCACATCTCATGCTCTTCCCATTCATCGTAACTAGTTTTCCTGGTCTTTTCCCCAATCAATGATTTGATCATGCCCTACTGCACAAGAATATATTTTACCATGATTTGTTACAAGATTAAGTTGTTCTATCCATAAAAAATCTCGAATACAAATTTTTGTATTGTGCTGCCACCAGCCATCGTTGTAGTAAAAAAACACGATCACCACCATTGATGGCACACCACTTTGACACCAACTAAAAGAGTCCTAATTTTGAAAAAATACCTCTGTGTATTCCTTTGTAATGGTTGAAATATTCAGAATAATCTCACGAATCATCGATATCAAATGCCAATTGGCCAATATATTTCTAAAATAAGTTCAACGATCTAGATTTCCTATAGATGTGGTGCAGACATGGCATGCCAGAGCAGCGGCTGGAATATCACTAGAAATTTCTCAGGTGGCATGAACAGTATAGACTTCTCTAGCATGGGATTACGATTCACATACAGTTTGACCGGAAGTTTGAAATGATCAACATGGATCGATTCAACTATATTTTAAACACCGTTGGAATTATTGGAATCATCTCATCGTCCTCTTCACAGATCTGGGCTCAAAAAAAATTTAAACCGCTTTAAACATTCGGGTCACCAGAAAATCCTCCTTCTGGTTCCCTATTTCGAATCTAATTTCTCTCACTCCCTCTGATTCCACTTCTTAGGCCGCAATGGTGGAGCGTGATAATGAAAAACATACAAAAAGGATAAAATATAAGAACACATCGATTTTAACATGGTTTGGTATAATGAACTATGTACAAGGGAGAATGAGGGACTTTCTTCATGTATTCTCTCCAAATAAAACTCAAGGGAGGCTCACATTACAGATATTACCCCGATCACAGTTTATGGGATTCAAATTCTATTTTAAAGAATAAACAAACATTATATTTTCTGATGGCTTTGGATAACTCATCTACCCATGAGAAATCCTCTCATTGACTACTACGGTCCATGAATGCTACTACACATCCATTGCTGACTTCCCACAATGGAATAATTTTACGTGGAGTAGTTTCCAACAAAACCCTCGTGAAGAACATCTTCTGCCAAACACTCTGTCAAATTAAGAGTGGTCCCATACTTCAAGAGAGGAATTTTTTTCAGCGTGGTCCTGTAATGTTAGATATGTTAGATGATGTAGGTTAATTATTTTCTGATGGTATTTTGAGGGGCATTGGGAACATGATTTCCCAAAAGAAGAAGTTTGTGTTTTCTTGAATCGTTTAGCTCTGCCTTTTCAGAATCTCTCTTTTCTTAAGATGTTCTGTGATTTTCTCAGAGAATTCCCTTGTGTAGATAACATGAATCTTCAACTTTAGGATGTTTCATTCTCCAAGATCTGCTTCCCCACTTTCCTTTCTTTGCCTTCCCCATCATAGATCATCCTCAATGTGGAGGGTTCAGTTGAATGTTGGAAGTCGATCACTTATCCTTCCCTTCATCAATTTTTAATGAGATGTCATATCCATATACATTTTGTGTCCTTATGCAGAAAAAGAATTGGACATAAATTCAAAACCCACCAGTCTAATCCCCTCAAAGATGCCGCCCCTTGGTACCACCTCCCACCATTCCTTATACCCTTATTAACCTGGATCTACCAGTGGCCAATTTGATTAGAGAGGATCCTTCCTTTTCCCTTCCCCTCATTCCCTCTCCCATCTTGAAGCCACCTCCACTAGCTATACCCAATGACAACAGTTTCTGTTTGGATATTATTCCCTACCAACCGATGGTGATATGCTATTCCTTTGAAAGATGGAAGCATGACATGCCTAAGAAAGTAAGCATACCCTATAATTGTAGCAATGTGCTTTTCATCCTCGGTTTCCTGGTGGAAAAGATTATTCAATATAGTATATATTATGTCTAGGAATACGATGATCCCTCCCCTTCTACCTCATCTCTTAGTAACCTCTTTATTTTGCTCACATTGCAGGCCCCAGATCATCTAACAGCTCCCCCTTCCTCACACCCCAGTTATTTCTGCACTATGTTATGTTCTAGGAAAACCCCTTAAATATATATTTATATTTATATAATTATAATTATAATAAATATTTTTATAATTAATATAATTAATAAAATAAATATAATAAATAATTATTATATTTATTATAATTATAACAATTAAATAATTATAATAAATATATAATTATAATAAATATACAATTATAATATTTATATAATTACAATAATTACAATAATTATATAATTATAATAATTATATAAATACAATAACTATATAATTACAATAATTATATAATTATAAATAAAATAAATATATATTTATAATCAATATATAAATATAAATATAATAATTATTTAATTATAATAACCCTACAATTATAATTAAAATAAATCTATATTTATTGGAAAAATAACAATATCATTATAACTGTTATATAATTATAATTAATATATAATTATAAATAAAATAATTATATAATTATAACAAATACAAAATTATGATAAATATATAACTATAATAAATATATAATTATATATATAATAAATCTATAAGGATTAAAACTGTTCTATTATAATAATTATATAATTATAAATATAATAAATTTACAATTAAAATTATTTTATAATTATAAGAATTATATAATTATTATGACTGTGTAATTATAATAAACATATAATTATAATAAAAATATAATTTTAATAATTATGTAATTATTATATTTTTTAATTATACAATTATTTGCCAACGATCTTGTACCTATGTGGTACTGGATATACTTGGCATCCAAAAGACCTAGGATCGAATCTGGGTAGGGACGAATTTTCTTGTACTCCTGCAGCACTGTAGCAGCACTTTATCATACTGTAGCAGTGGCAGAACTGTAGAAGTGGTGACACTGTAGCGGTGAAGGAACCGTAGTAGGAACTGTAGTGGTGGTGGTTCTGTAGAAGGTAATGTAGAAGCCCGGGGTATTGTAGTAGTATTGTTCACTGAAGGGCCCTTTGGGCCAAAAAATGGGCTTTCAAACCTTGTATTCAGGCCACATGGACATGGGCCTTCAGACTATGTAATGGGTCTCTCACTACGTAGTTAAAAGGGGCGTTTCCTTTAATAATAAAAATGAGGCTTCGACCCCAACTTTTTAGTAATTATAAAATTATAATAACATAATATTTATAAATATAATAATTGTACAATCATAAATTGAATAATTATATAATTATAAATATATATAAATATATATTTATAATATATATAAAATTATAATAAATATAAAATTATTATAATTTTATTTTTAATTTTAAATATAATAAATATATGATTACTATATTGATAATAAATATATAATTATTATAATTATAATAAACATATAAACATATAATTATTTTAATTATATGCTTATCCTTAAACACCTATAATGTATATTGTTAACAATTATATATTTATTATAAATATAACAAATATATAAAAGTAAATATAATAAAAATATAATTATAATTAATATATAATTATAATAATTATATTATTTTAATAAGTATAATAATTATAAAATAATAAATATTATAAATGTTTAATTATAGTAAATGTGCTATTATAATTAAAAATATTTTATAAATATAAATATAATAAATCTATAATTATAATAATTGTATATTTATAATACATATATAATTAGAAATATTTTTATTATTTTAATAATTATATAATTATAATAAATATATAATATAATGACAATAATTATATAATTATTAATAATTATAATAATTATATTTATTATAATTATTCGAATTATAATTATAATTATATAATTATTATAATTATTGAAATTATATAATCATTAAAAATTATAATAATTTCATTTATAATTATATAATTATTATAATTATATAATTATAATAAATTTATAATTATAATTATAATTATAATAAATTTATAATTATAATTATAATTATAATAAATATATAATTATATAATTATACTAAATATATAATTATAATAAATATATGACATAATAAATGTATAATTATAAATATAATAATTATTTAATTATTTAATTATTAAACTTTTATATTTATAATAATTGTATATTTATAATAATTATATAATTACTTTAATTCTATATTTGTTATAATTCTATAATTATTATAATTATATGATTTTTTTATTATATATGTATTGCCAACGAGTCAGTACCTGAGTGGTAGAGGCTCTTTCATGGCATCCAAGAGACCCTGGATCAAATCTAGGTGAGGGTGAATTTCTGGGTTACTGTAACAGTACTATAGTAGTTACTGTAGTATGCACTTTTTGAGACAGTAATAGTCGACACAATTAATCTGATTTGGGTCTTCGAGCACACAATTTGGGCCTATGGGTCTCAGGGCCTTCGGGATTTAGGTCCTTCAGGCCACCAATGACCATTGGGCCATAGGGCATTCGGGCCATAGAATAGCCCAAAGAAGCATAGACCACACGGGAGCAGGGCCAGATGAAGATTTAGAGGAAATTAGTAACCACCATAGTAGAGCTAACTAGATTAGAAGAATGAAAAGGTATGTTAACTGCCATCGGGACCAGGCGTCGTGAAACTCTACACGAGGAAATGCTAGAGGATCAGTTGTGCGAGGTGGGGAGCTAGGAACCTTCAAAATGAAGATGATGGGGAGGGATTATTTCAAGTGTGTTAGGTCATCATCCTTTGAGGTCATTTATTGAGTCGTTTATGGGCCTTATGCCTTAGACATACAGGTCATGTGAGGGTACCCTTCAACCCTTAAAAAGAGGGATTATCCAAAATCAAATAAAAAGAAAGCCTTCAGGCCATTCAGGCATATATGTATTATATTTATAATTATATATTTATTATATTTATTATATTTATAATTATATATTTATTATAATTATATCATAAATATAATTGTACATTTATTTTAATTATAATTATATAATTATTGTAATTATATATTTATTATTATTCTATATTTATTATAATTATATAGTTATTATAGTTATATATTTTTTGTAATTGTATATTTATTATAATTATATAATAATCATATTTATAATTATCTTTATTATAAATAAATAAATAAATATATACATATCATATTTTAAATATATATTTATTATATATATAATAAATATATATTTATTAATAATATATATTATTGATGTTTAGTGATAAATATATAATTAAAATAATTATATAATTATATAATTATATATTTATTATAATTAAAATAATTATATAACTATAATAAATATATATTTATAATTATAAATTTAATAAATATATTTTTATAGTTATAAATATATTGATTATATAATTATAATAATTGTATAATTATCAATATAATAAATATAAATTATATTATTATTAAAATTGTATAATTATTATATTTATATAATTATTACACCTATATAATCATTATAGTAATATATTTATTATATTTATAATTATATATTTCTTATATTTATAATATTTATAGTTATATATTTATTATAAATATATAATAATTATAATGGTATATTTGTTATATTCAAAATTATATAATTATTGTAATTATATAGATATTATAATTATATAATTTTTCTATACGTAATTATATATTGATAATAATTATATGTTGATTATAATTATTAAATTTATAATTATATATTTATTATAAATGTACAATTATTAAAATTATATATTTATTAAATTTATAATTATATAATTGTTGTAATTATATATTTATTGTATTTAGATAATTATTATAATTATATAATTATTATGATTATATAATTTTTTTAATTATTGTAATTATATTATTATTATTAATGTATATTTATTATAAATATATATTTTTTATAATTATATTATTGTTATAATTATAATAAAAATAGTTATTATTTTGTTATATTTAATTTAGTAATTATATTTATTATATTTTTTATACTTACAATTGTAATTATATAGATATATATAAGTTATATATATAGAAAGGGGATTGGGAAGGGGTGGAGTGGTGATTGAGAAAAAAACAGGAGCGCCAAATTAATTGGCACAACACTGTAGAGTAAATGTATGAGTGCTAATTCATTTGGTGCTCAACACACCCAGTTTCCTAAATAAAAAAAATCTAAATCCCATAAATTTAAAAAAATTAGAAGACCATTTTAACACATTTATCTGATCTATGTCAATATATGGAACAACCGGGTCCTCAGAGCCCATGTAAATACGGACATACTCTCATGTGAAGTCCGGGGAAAACACATTTCAATGGTGGTAGTGGTAGAACTCAAGTAGAAATATTATAATATTGATGGCTTTTATCAATGGATTGGGTTTCAAAAGTCCATGCTTGGAGATACTATTAATCAACATATATGTTTGTTTTGGATTTTTCTATATTGGTGGAAAAGGTAGATAACCTTGATCATCCCCTTACAATGAAGATTAGTGATTTCCATAAGTCCATTCTATTTTCATTTAATTATTCTAAATGTGATGCATGAGAAAGAGAGATGATTTGGAGGAATATTGAAACCTATAATGTTATAGACATGATGTGGTTACTGGGAGGGGACCATAACACCATCTTGGATGTGTCCTAAAAAAAGGTAAGAGGATCTTGTAAATGAAGAGTTACAAAAGGCTATGGAAATTTTTTTGAGAGGAGAGGGCTTCTGGACATGGGATTCTTGAGGGACAAGTACACATGGTGTAACAAATAAAATGGAGATTGGATGATATGGTGTAGGGTAGACCATTGCTTCACCAATCTTCAGGTTGTTTTGTCTTTATCGGACACTTGGGTAACTCATATCGTATGTTCAATCACTAGATATTCCCCACAACTAATCATCCCAGAATCCAGGGATTTCAACAATGAAGGTTTCACCCTCTCTAAACAATGGATCTCAATAATCTATTATAATATGGTTAGAACTACATCCTGGAATAAACCAATACATGGTCATTCATGGTCCCAATTTCATAATAAGATTATATTCTTGAAAGGAGAATTGTTGTCATGGATTTACAATCTTCCTTCCAGTTCTAGTGATTTTTATGGACTCAAAAATAAAAAAAGCAACATTGATTCTATGCTTAATGATGGATGGGATAATGTGTTTCTTAGAAATCTTGTTAACAAGAAGTGTTGGATGTCATGATTTCTTCTTGAACACGAGAGTTCCGAATGTTGCAAATACCGAGTTACATGGATCAGAGAATGAGACATAAACACAAATTTTTTTAGGGATTGTATCAAGGAAATGAGGAGACATTTTATAATAAATTTATTCATGGACAACGAGTCCTTATACAATAACCCCTTCATCATGGGAGGTATGACAAAGGCTGTAATCAAATTCTTACTTTCCAATATCAATCAATGTCTACAGGGAAGGTACCCAAGTGGAAAAAATTATTTGTTTTAATGAATTCTTTGGGGGTTTCCCACTACATCAATGAGTTCTTCAAAGAAATGTTGGATGAGAAAGAAATATGGGAAGCTATTATCTCTATTAACTAGAATATTTCCCCTGAGTTAGACAAATTTCTACCCTCCTTCTATGCCAGCTATTGGAAACTCATCTTAAAGTAACTCACTGGCTCAATTTGGGAATACATACTTGGGCACGAGCTTCCTCAAGTGGTTAATGATACCTCCATAATACTAACCCCCATGATAATAGATTCCATCTCACTCAACTAGTTTAGGATGATTAGTATGTGAAAAGTCATTTATAATATATTGTCTAGTGTCCCCAATAAGTTACTGGAGACTCATTTCAATGATTGGGTGTCTGATGTTCAACATGGCTTAATCAATGGATGATCCCCTGAGGCCATGATAGATATTACCCAATAAAATATATAGAATCCTTGAAAAGAAAGTCTATTGGATCCTAAAAGATTATTAAGACCGACATGGGGAAAGCCTATGATATATTTGAATCGTGTTTCACCCTCGGAATTATGGGTTTCATGTGCTTCTCCAATTGGATTATAAATATATTCTTCTGGTGATTTATCTCTATGTGGGTGTCATTTACCATGATGGGGAAAAGGTGCCTTTTTAAAATCAAATTAAGGGCTTAGATAGGTAGATCTGCTATCCCCAAGTCTACTCATTCTTGTATCGAACTCTTTCAATGGGTTCATAGTGAGGAAATTGAATAATGGTAGCATCTAACCCTTAAATTAAGGTGAAACATCAATGATATTTACCATATAATTTTCCTGGATGACCTGATTTTCCCCATTAATGGAAGGTGTAAGACCATTTGGGGACTGAAAAAAATGAAGGAGGTTTACTGTGACTCAAGTGGAGAAAAGATAAATAATGTTAGCATGGTATCTATTCAAGAAGTTGTCCTGAAAGGTAGGTAACAATTATGGAATACATGTTGGAGTTCAGTATAATTCATTTCTTAATGAATTACTACAGGGCACCAATCTCCCATGGGAGGATGCAAGATTCTCACTTTGAGGGAGTTTTTAACAGAATCACAAACCATATAATTAACAAGAATAACCTCTTACTATCTTTCAGAAGAATAATTATACTATTAAATTATGTCTTTGGATGTATCCCAATACAGGTTTTCTGAGTGATTAAGGTGCCTAAAACAATTTTATGATGAATCTACAAGACCCTTTTTGGATTCTTTTGAGACATTCATGGATAAAAATGGTTTCGATGTTTCTTTTAGAAAAGGATGGCAATGTCAGGGGAGGAGGAGGATAAAACATAGAAGTATAGATGTTTATATGTACTATCTTCAAGAAGAACCTGTATTGGAAGTCCTGAAAGATTGATCCCTCTAAGTTAAATTCATTATTGGAAAATATTTCACTGATTTCATTTCTCACAGGGGAAAGGTCTCACTGATATAGGAGATCCTTCACAGCCGAATTCCAACTCCCATTCAACACCATCGATGGATTTTGGTGCATTGGGAGATCAATTTATGCGCTCACAACTATGAAATTTTCCTCCTTGTTTTCGTGAAATGTTCTACACTTAGTATCTCCTTCATTTAGGTAAGGCAACATACCTCTTTTCTACATTCCATTATAGCTCAAAAATAACGTGATGTATGTGATCTCATTATGACTTCACAAGAGGAAGATCAAATCATTATTACAGTCTCCCCATCATGGTATTTCTCTTCCAAATATTATAAGGGGTTCTTTCGATACAACAACGACAACCAAGATGGGAGGGGGATCTTCTGATGTAAAGACATCCCTATTAAATTTAATTTCATAGTCTAGAGAAATCATAATCATTTCCTTGACATTGAATAAACATTCAATGGGAGGGGGTCCCTTTGGAATTGAAGTTATAGTGTTTCCATGATTCTAGATAGAAAATAGTGGATCAACACTTCTTCAGAGTGACTAGGTGTTCACGGTCTGTATGGGTTTTGATGGTGCCTTTGGTCATGATATTCATCCTATATCTTTCATGGATACTCTATAGAATGGGATCCATAGAGTGATCTTGATGAAATAAGAGTGTAAGGTGATGAATATTGTTCTTTCCAAAAGATGTTATTATATATGGATTTCCAGAAACAAAGTTCATGTGTATGGAAGATAAAACATAAACATGGACATGATGTTTTGTTCTAGAAGACATGTGGTAAAGCTAGGACATTTAGTTAAATAATTATATAAAAATAATTCCTTCAAGAGGGTTTCTGTGGGAAGCAGTTCCTTTATTACTCCCTCTATTTCCTCCAAGAATGGTAGATTGATAAGTTATATTCCTATATAGTGAGGTCTAAAACTCAATGTGGATGGCTCATGCGGTGTAAGAGTTATTCATAGTGGGGGAGTTGTTCGAGACCAAAATGGTTCGGTCTTTATGGCATTTAGCAGCTTCCATGTCAACAGGGACTCTACCATGTGGAAGACAATTCTATTTTTGATGGATTTTAGACATTCCTCAACCGCAACATCTCTATTACATCTATTGAAACAAACTCAACGATTATCCATGAATACATGTAGGGAAATATTAAAACTGCAAGGTCTGTCATGTATCACATTCGTAGATGCATTAACTGACTACCAAAAAATTTGAAGCTTCTATACACATGTTCTAAAGGCAACAAGGATTCAGATTTTCATGTTGTACGTGGTGATCAAAAAAATCCTTGAATTATTTTTAAAAATATTGGATCTTTTATATTTGAGTGTGTGAATCAGGGTAGAGATGAAGCCCTTGGTTTTCACTACTTAAGACATCCCAAATCCCCCTCGTCCCTCCTTGGTCATGTCCAATATTTTTATGTTTTATATTTTGTCTTGTTGTTGTTTCATACGACATATATAATAAACTAAAATAAATTTTTTTGGGTATTAATTAAATTTTTATGAAAAATATATTTTTTTCACAAAAAAATTGTTTTATGAAAAAAACATCATTTACAATAAAAATAGTTTGTATTCATTTATAACCAATTGATAATATATGTATGGTTGATTATTAATTTTATTAAAGAAAATATTTATATAATTATATCATAATAAATTTATTATTATTCATAACAACCAAGACAACTCATAGGTTGTAAAGGTGTTATAAAAATGAATTTAGTTTTATAGTGTCTAATTTTTCATTTAAGATCTTTGTTTATTGTACCACATGATTTCAAATATACTATTATTTAAATAAAATACATTCAAAAATAATGTGTCTTTACTTTCTTTCCACATAAAGAGATTGCGCCCTCTCAATTTTATACCATGTCTAATAGAAATGGTTTATAATATTTTTTGAATCTATTCCATGTATTGGAATACGATATTCGTTAGTGGTAAGAATTATCTTTTAATCATCTCTGATAACATTTACTTTTGAAAATAGAATAAATGTGTATATTAATACTAGAAAACATATTAAATTTTAAATATTTTAAAAACAATTCTATTACCATTATGAATCTCACACAAGTGAAAGATTATCTAATATAATTCCTTAATAGATTAGTGATGAAAATTGATATATTTGTCTTAATCTTCATTGAGTTTAAGAATTATTTTACCACTAAGATAGAGAATATTTTAAAATATAGTTATATTATTTCAATCCACTCAATAGTCAAATTTTATTCTTTTTTTGGTTATTGACCAGTTTCCACATCTAGCACATCCCTCACTCTAATAAATTAATATTAAAGATGAAATTTTCATTACAGAAGCACTAAAATAATCATCTAATAAATCCAAATATCCAAAAAGGATAACATGTTATCCTACTATATTTATACATTATCCAAAACCAAAATTATTACCACAATATAATATAATATCCAATATAATTAAATACAACATTAATCTCTACAGGATAAACAATATCACCCAATGATCAACAGAATGTTTTAGATAAATAACTATCCCTAAATCCCTGTATAATTTTCAGGAACAAATCTAAATTTCAATGATTGGAATTATTTGATCATATAATCATCTGAGATAAATTTAAAAATTATAGACAAATTACATCACTCACTCCTAATATGTCTAAAAAAACTATATTCCTGAATCATATAATCTCCAAAAAATGATAATTTTCACCTAAATAAATTAAATCACAAAAAATACATAACAAAATCATATATGTTTCAAAAATTTAATTCAGCCTTTTTTTATCAATTAAAAACCTTGATTAAAAAAATATTTATGTTATCCTTAATCATATTTTTTCCCAATATATTGAACTTATTAAAAATATAATTAATAAATAGTCACAAAAACTATTTTCAATCGCATATTATTTTATATATTAAGTCATATGTTCCCATAATATAATAATTATTTATCCAAATTAACCATAATTACTTCTATACTAAAGATAATATTAACACTAATGGTAATCAAATACATTAAACTTATATCCGTAAAATATAATATCATTCTTCCTAAAATAGTCTTTTCACTACCACAAAACTACAAATAATGTTTATATATACCTTGAACATTTAATAAACTCAATAAATGTATCTCAAATTACTATGGTCAAATAAATATTCAAAATGGATATATATGCCTTATGATAAACCATAGACTTAATAAATATTCTTTTATCTAATACTCTCAATAAATTCTTATTAAATCATCCCAATTTATAATTTAATCCAAATAATTTATCTAATACAAATTATCATGCACCATAACAAAAAAAACTGATAATTATTTATGTAATTTATTTTTATTTCATACAATTAGATGATTTTTTAGTTTTATATTTTTATACAATTTTGAATTACACTTACATATCATACCCTTAGAATAAGAATTAGACATTTCCCAATGATTCCATGTTTTCTATAAAAACATTATTCTTAAACGTAAACTCAGATTTTATTTGAATAACATTATCATATTTAATTATGAGTCGCCAAAGTGGGATGATTGTCTTTGAAATAGTTCTTACACATCCTTACATATTTTAAAAAACATTTGAAACATTAGGATATTGAAAATAGGGCTCTGTAAGGGATATACAAATAAAGGATTTCTATTTTTCTAGTGAAAAAACCCATGATAATTTTGTCCTTTTTAAATTAAATATTTTAGTATATAAGATAAAAAATACACATGATATAATAATTCTTTTCTCAAATAGAAACATTGAAATGTATTATAAATCTAAATAAAAGTGTGAATGAATCATTAATAAATTTCTTCAAAATATAATTAGTTCACCTTTTGATGGCCACAAACATTCCTTACCTTATAAAATGAATATATTTCAATAAAATTCTTGGAAATAATTAAATATGTATATTGAAACACCATATGCATTAACTATTATCACTCATTTTTAAATCAGGTTATAATTACTAATTTCTAGTTAATGTCATAGGAGTAATCTACCTAGTTATCTCCATTAATTTTCAACATCTAATATTAGTCCTTTCCCAATGAGTTATAGAGATATATTTGGATCACCCACTCTCATGAGCTATATCGGTCTCGTTCGTCATCATCTATAATTATAAATTATTATTTCATGAACAGAAATATTATTATTGAAGTTTTAAATCATAAAACTCTTTAAAATCATTTACACCAATAATAAAAATATCTTATCTCATATAAAAATGTAAAGAAATATCCCTATTATTAAATATTTATTAAATACAAAAAATAAATTAAATTATTGGAATTAAATTTATTTTTTGAAAATGATAAATTATATCATTTGATTTATATTAATTAACGTAATTAATGATATTAAATTTCAAACTTTCTCAATATAACAAATGTCATTATTTTTACACTTTTTAAGGAATGTAAAAAATTAACTTTACATAAAAATTTATAAATATTAATTTAAAACCAACTTAATATTTTTCAAAAATATATTAAATTGAAATTCCAATATCATTAAATAATTAAAAATAACATTTATAAAAATAGATATAAGAACATGAGAATTGAAGAAACGTGTTTGAATGGAATAGTTTAAAACAATTTTTTGAAGAAATATCCCTTACCGATTTGCTGTATTTTGAATTAAATGATATTTGAAAGAGAGAAATTGAAATGGATTTGAAACCAAATTATATATAAGTACATTAAAGGCAAAATAAATACATAGGGTAGTATATAAAAAAACAAAAAAAAAATGTGAATTTGGAATGATTTGGATGGAAAGGAAATTGATATGTGAAACCCCTTACCTCATTTTCTAACTCTCCATGTATGCCATCTAATTTAATGAACTATAAAATAATATAAAATTTATAGTTTTGTATGAAATTTTTTAATTTTAATTAACATAATATTTTTCAGTAATTAATTTTACTACATTATTTTTTATAGTTACTAAATTATTGAAGTTTACATCATATATTCTGAGGTCTTTAAGTTCATATTATCCTAACGAACAATAGAGGGTTGATTGTGACCAATATTTTAATGGTTAAATAATATAAAAAATATCAATAATGACATAATTATAATTTTTATACATTAAATATAATTTTATTATCATAATTAATTGTTTGTAATTAAACAATCACAATGCTTTATGGAAGTGGTTGACAAAACGTACACACAATAAACTTTAACATTATTTAATAGGTTGAAGGGTATGGATATAAGTAATATAAAATATTTCAATAATAAAAAATAATTCATGAATAGAATACATATTAGATAAATACATAATAATAACCATTAATGTGAGGTTGTAATAAAAATTAAACACAATCCACCATGGGTTTGGTAGTCCCCCCATACACAAGATATATGTGTTAATTTCTTATAGAAGGGAAAAAGATATGTAAAAGTTTGTCCCATCTACATAATATAATTTTATAATATTTAGTATATTTTTCCATTCATATAAAAATGGTTTTTGATTATTTTTTGGAGGCTAATGAAAAAATAATCATGAAATCACTTGATTAATAGTTATAACATTTTATTGGGAATAATCCACTGGGATACACCTTGATACTTATAGTATGGTCTTCTTTGAGAAACAATCCTCTTGGAATTTGGTATTAAGGTGTTAAAAATATTTTTTTGTTATGGGTGACCTAAATAGTTCAATTTTTTGAGTAATAGAGCATATGAAGATCCCTTTTATGAGTAAGGTGGGTGAAACCCTTATAAATACCTAATATAATAATATAAGATATAATATTATGTCCTGTAAAATGTCTCAAATGTTATATATAATAAACCATAGGGATGATAAGGAAAAATTAAGTACATATAATAAAATTTATGAAATTTTAAATTCTTTACTAAACATTATTTTTGGTTTAACACCATTATTAACAAATATTTATCCTAATCTATTGTAACACATTTTTTTTTATTATTTATGGGTTTTGAAATTAATTTTTTCGATTTTAAAGTGGAAAATAAATGAATAATTCAATATATCCTTATAAATTTTTCATTCAGTTGAGTAATTTTTGGATTTTATTTTTTTAAAATTATTTTAAAAAAAATTTAATCCTAAATACATGTTATTTTTCTTTTTCAAGACTATTCATAAAATATTAATTTAACATATCAAGACAACAATGTAAATAAAATATAAAAAATTTAATTATAAAATATATATAATTATTCTCCAAAAAATTATTTGAATGACCTAACTAATCTAAATCATATTATGTTTATTGTTTTTAATATAAATTCCTTCCTTTTGTACAACATTCTCAAACATTGCATCATAATTACCTATGCATTCAAGGGAATTATACCCTCACTATAAATTAAAAATAAAATTAAATAATTTATTTATTATATTATTAATCAAATATTGAATCTATTGCACTTAATTTTTCATTTTTATATATATCCAAATCATAACAATAAATTAAGTGAGGGAATGTGACAATTGGTAATAATCATTTACTAAAAATAATATAATGGTAATAATCATATGAATGTGGAGTAAAAACCCATATTTTTGAAGATATAATTCATTCTGTTGAAATAAACACATAGAATTTAAAAAATCCATGTTTGTGAATAATTTTTAGATTTAATCCCAAAGTTTTATTCTCATTTAGTTTATGTTTACCCATTTTTGTGGTCAAGAACATTTATCCTTGTTAATAATAATTATAACATAAAAGTATATTTCATATATTATATAATTTCAATAATAATAATCTTAAAAATAGATTAATGTTCTATTATTTACTTCATGACGTTGTAAAATTATTAATAAAACTATGAAAAAATACAATGAAAATCAATTTTTAGAAAATTACACATTCAAAGAATTAAAATGATATGATAAAAAAACATGGAAAATATTTATTCCAAGGAAATAATATGATTTATTATTTATATAATTAGTCATGAGTGACATTATAACAAAATTAAAAATAGTTTGGTACTTCAAAAAAAAGTTATTTAATGGAAATTTTGAATATTTTGAAAAAAATATGAATTTTCACCATTCCATCTAAAATCGGTTATTTATGAAAATATAAGAAATTATATAATGGTCACTTAGAAAATAGTAATTTAACAATTATTTAGATATTATAAAATATAATTTCTAAATATAGTAAAAATTATCCATGCACAAAATGAAATAAAAACCAATTTTTATGAATTAAAATTTTGATCAATTAAAGGACATAATAATCAATAGATACAAAATATATTTAATGAAAAACAATGTTAAATTATTTTAAAGGATATATAATTTAATAATTTCATTGGAATAATTTATCAGTAGTTATTAATTTTATATATTAAGATATAAATATATTTTTCATACATATATATATATATATAAAGGATATAAATTTATCTTGAAAAAATATTATCATTATTTTTTAAAAATTGATAATATCATTATGATTGATTATTTATGTTATAAATTAAAAATTTGTACATATATTTCATAATCTGTTTATTCATATTCATAATTCTCTAAAAAATTTCTATGTTATAATAGTATTATTTGAATAATAATACTTCATTATTATATTATTGATTGTTTATGCTCGGTATTGTGTATATAACATCTTTTCCATCAAATTATTATTTAAATAAAATGAATTCTAAAATATTTTGGTTCAATATAATCTATTATATAATCATATTCAATTATCACACAATATAATTTCATGCCATAGGTGTTGTACAATATCACATATGGCTTACATGGGTATTATTAATTGAGAATAAAATTTTTACTAAACCCACTATTTACTTGTAAAAAATATGAATACCAATAATCTTCCAACTAAAATATATATCCCACACTAATAATATATTTTATCATTCATTACATCTATAATATGTATTAGATAAATCTATTTTAACAACCCATCATACCCATGAATTCCCTAGCCTTAAATATATTTTTTATATATTCTAGGATATCACTACATAAATTTCTATAGGAACTATTTATATTCCTACTTCCAATAACATATGTCATAAAACATTAATTCCCATATAAGAAAATTACACTTCACAATCCAATCACTTAATTGGAGTTTCAATCCTAGAAATCATTATTTATAAGGGGGTTGAATTTAAGGTAGTTTAAGCAAAACAACTCTTTCATCAATAAATGAAGTGTAGTTCAGATAAGATATGCTGTAAAATAATATTATTAAAAAAATCAATATACCAAAAGGAAATAAAGAAATTTGGAAGTTAACACATAACCAAATAGTAAAATATTAAACTAACCATGTGCAATATAGTATGTCATAATAAAAATGGGTTCCTCATAAAAATCTGTTTACCTATAAATAAAATTGTTAATCAATAAAAATGTTACAATAAATAAAAATCATTTATTTTAATAAAAATTAATAGGGGGATAAACTGCTAAATAAAAATGATACATAGATTTGTAAATAAGAATACACATTGATCTAAATAATTATAATAAAATGCCATATACCCTCACTTATTTGAAATATTTTTGTAATGGAAGGCACAATCCCTTGATATCCTCATCGATAAGATGATTATAATCCGAAAATACCTTATCCATATGACATATTCTAACTAAAATATTATAGGTTTTATTTACAACACCCTAAACTCAATGATCAAAAGATAATGATAAGAAAAATATTATATTAAAAAACATATATCTTTTATAATAAACCTCACATTTAAAAAGGATGTATTGAAATAAAAATACAAAACGAAACACACGTGCACTGAAGAAGTTTTAAGTTATTGAATTAGGGTGTTTTTTTATGTTTCCCAAATAATGATCATTTTATTTATAAGCTCTGATCATAACAACCCAGTAATGGTATTCTATATCTTCATTGGGAATATAGGTCACTTATAATTCAATCAAAACTCTCTAATATAGAATTTTTATTTATGTGAATCAAGTTACTTAAAAAAATTTCAAGAGGAATGATGTTTTAAATTATATCATCTATAATATGGTGTTATAAAATATAAATCTATAAAAAAAATTCTTAAATAAAATCATCATGTTAATTAATTAAAATATTATATGAATTTTGATTTAAAAAAAATGAATTTTCATGAAGTATATTAAAAAATGTCTAAACAAATATTTCTATTAGTGTGGTTAAAAATAATTCAATTTTCACCCATGATACATCTATGATTAAGAGTAAAAAAAATTATTATCATCATATAATAATAAAAATAAATCTAGATATAGGTAGAATATAGGCTTCATTAAGACAATTATTATTTCTTGTTTTTTTTTACCCATTAAATGTTATTACCAAGAACCTAAATAAGCTATAACATTCTCTAAAATTCATCTTTGATAAATTATAAGATTTTACCATCAGTTTATGATATTTGTATCTCAGAATAATTATTTAATAGAAAAAAAATAGTTGATCAAATATACACTATATGTTTGGTAATGGATACATATTTTATGTTACTACATAATTTAACTTCTAGTAATCTACACATATCATTAAACTCTACTGTACCTTTATAATGAACAATAGTGAGTCCTCTGTAGTGAAAATGTATTATTTAAATATCATTTTGTATTACAGTCCTCATGTTGGATCTTTAATTACCTTAAATTCATAGAACATAATATATATTGAGCAATATATATTGATTCAAGTCCTGGAATCATGTTGATGAAAAAGTTCACCTCTCTCTCATGCTGTAAACTAGAAAAATATTATTGTATAAAATAAAAAATAACTAAACTAGTATAAATACATGTTTATATTTACCTTCCACTAATCCTATATGAATACCATCCACATAAGTTTTGATGAACCCCAAATTTTTATGGCCATGTCCCACTATACATACCTTTAAATCAAATTATTTGACAATTTTTTATTATCACAATTCATAAAACTAGTTAATATCCACCTCTAGTAGTGTTCATGTACACCTATAAATGAGTATACTACTGATCACATAAAAATAGGATATATCTAGAATCAGTAAATCCCATTAATATTTATAGCCACTAACTGTAATAGAACATATTGGAAATTTATTGATTCTTTAAACCATTCTTACCAAATCATTATCTAATGATAATAATTTTAAGTAAATATCAATATCATTTACTAAATTACTTATGTTGTGGTAAAAAATAAAATAATTTGATAATACCATGTAATATAAAAAAATTTCTAGTATAAATATCACTATATGTATACCTCTCACAATTAATGTCCTGTCTTTGGTATCAATCAGTACCTACACTATATAATATAACAACCCTATATATAAATTTAGAAATTTATTTCCCAATAATCCAATATATTTTATATCAATCTCTTCAAACCCCAATAGGAAATATCATAAAATATTATTAAAGAAAATATGTTATGATCTCATGGTGACCACATCCCCATCCATGCGTTTGAACCTTTGTTATATATTGATGAACATTACTGATACTCTTGAGGTTATCCCAAGTATATATGTTTAACATGTCTTATCTTTTAATGTAGATAATACTCCCTTGACTTACTCAAAAAAACATGCTCTCATGACACAAAAAATTGTACTAATACCACCTCATATTATATATTCAATGTGAAGATATTATTAATAACCCTGTGCTCTAACCACTCAATCTATCCCCAATCAATACTATTTCCTCAAACACGGAAAATACATGATTTTTATTGACCTTTTATTCCTCATGTTTTCAAATTGGGGTATTTATACCTTCAAAAACGGTTATTTAACTTCCATTTCAATATTGATGATACCCTTTTAGTGATTTGGGTATGTCTTCCAATATTAACCCTCTAATTTCGAAACCCCTATATATTAGAGTGATTGAAACATGATTTAGAGTATTTTTTTTAAAATGAGAATAAAATATTTATGTCATCCAATCACCTAAGGTATTTTTATAGAGGCTAGAATTTTGAAAACCCAAAATGACACTATTTGGGTTCTAATTGAAGGCCCTTATATTTATAAAAAAATAGGAAAAATATGATTCATTATCTAAATTCATCTAGAAATATAATTAAAATGGAATTTAGACTTGAGGTGTTTTCAGAGCAACCAAGTACATCAAGATTGAATCAATGAGGAGCTAGGAAACTATTCCACAGTTAGCTTGATTGACATCTCTGATCAAAATGTGGGAGAAGCTGATCCATCTAATTCTTAGTAATATTGAATCAGGATTATCTTATCTTCCAAATCCCCAACCTAAAATATTTTTTTTGTAGGAATCTTTGTTGAGCCACTATCATGTTTCTAGACTGTCGACCTATGTGGTAGAACTTTTTCCCCTAAAGACTCATAATAATTAAACTATATCAGTCCATCAATAGTTGTATAATCATCATGTAATTATAATTATTCATTCTTATGAAGTTTGCAGAATTGAGATCATGAATTCCATGGGCACTAATCTATAGTCTGAGGAGTCATTTTAACCAAAAAAATATTTCATATAGCTGTGAGCATAAGTAAATGGGAAATAGTGATACAAATTAATGTAATGATTTTGTTCCAAAATGAAAAAGGAATTTAGGAAGTTCCATCCATGATATGGTTTGTTTTTTGTCCACTCTAAAGGTCCAGAAGGTCTTGATAAGTAAACTAAATGGATATATTTTTTCCATTAACTCCACTGATTATGACAGTGATAGATCATCTAAGAACTATATCCATTTGGATAAATTGAATTCAATTAAAGAAGATTTTTAATCAAGGATTAACCTAATAGAAAATCGGAATATTGGAAAGAAAATATATATTCTAATTTACCAAGGCTATTGATTACATGATCTCTGGGTAATGATACTAGAACTATCATCCTATTAGTGTTACTCGAAAAGGATATTCATGAGCCAAATGTAATTGTAATATTATTAATGGAGTGAAGGTATATAAGGATAAGTGTTTAAAATAATATATAATAGTTATGTATCCTAAAAATAACATATATGATGATGAATATGGGGAAGCTTGTAAATTGATGTCATCACTCAGACAATGTCATGAGATTCTAGGAAGAAGACATAACCTCTCCCAAATGTTAATGGTGGGAATGATGAAAAGGACATTAATTGTTTATTATTGAGTAGGGGCTATCAATATTTATTTTTCTCTTAGTTTAGATTTATTAATTCATTCAATTGAATAAAATTCTCTTGGAACATTAGAAAATCAATTTCATGAGGATTTATTCAAATACATTTTGTTAAAGAAAATGATTAAACAATATCATAGATTTGTAAGGGCCTTATAGAGGGGAAATGAATAAATTAATAAATGGATTTATGAAGTTTCAATAGAAGGGAGTGGAATGTTGAACCATATATAGAGGCCTTTGGGAAAGAACAAGGAAAAAATTCTTTTGTTGTCCCCAAACTTGTATTGAATCTTTTTGGAAGTGGGTGGTTCATATTTTTCATTTTATGGTATTTTTGATCTCAATAAAAATATCTTTATGTCATTAGAATATTGGTATCTTCTATAACTAACCCCTGATATTATAGTCATATCTTTGAAATATATGTTCGTATATTCTGTTGTCTCTGATCATGAAAAGAAAAATAATGTCTATAGGTTTGTTTCTCGTCCTTCTCCCTTTATAGGAAATTTCATCTTCTAGATTGTTTTAATATGATTTTTTTTCAAGCTTATTTTTTTGGGAATCATTCATTCATGTTCTTGGTAATTAAATGTAGTTCCTTTTTGACAGTATACACTACACCCCAAAAGTAATTTACCTTAATTAATAAAAATTTAATTTAACATAAAATAATTTTTATTTACCCTATTTCATGTCATATGATAAAATGTACCCAAACAATGAATAAATTTCATCTTATTCCTCACTCACATGCATATTAGTATATAGCATGATATATCACTAGGGTTTTTTCTTCCCACTAACATTATCACAAAAATAAATTCATTGTTATCATTATGGGTCCTAATCAGTTCAAAAAATTTATATATCCTCGTGATTTTTTCCTTTTTCCTTATATTTTACTATCACCTCTTAATGTAGGTGGATGTTACATATGGAATTTATGGTTGATATCAATAATCATGGTCAAAACCTAAGGAAATAACTATTCACTAACAAGAGCCCTTAAACCTTGTAATTCTTGTGTTTCTCATTTATTGGAGTCATCCAAACTACCTATAGGGAAACTTTTTTCCCCTTATATACCTGAAAATATATTAGATGATACTAATGATTTATATTTTAATAATAAAAAATGATAATATAATGATAAATAAAAAATATATTTAGAAAACATATTACATGAAACCATACACCTTTTATATTGTTATATTTAATCAAGTAAATTGTTCTAAAATATACTCAAGTACCCCCTTTTGACCCTTATTTTTTTATTGGGTTTTCTAATAATATTACTGATTAAAATTTTTTTAAAACAATAATTGTTTTAAATATTTACAGGATTAAGATTCTTTTTCATCATTTTAAAAACAATTCAAGGTAACCATGAAGTGTAAAAAATTCATCATTGTGTGTGATTAAAAGTTCCATCAAGCTTTTGGAAACCAAGAATGATAACCATTATATCCTAATATATGACATATAATAATGATATTCCTTTTCTAGAATTTCCAATACCATATACAATTAATTATTAGATAATTATTATATTATTTTCAAGTGTTTATCATGGTTATTTATATTAGAAATATCACATTAAATATTGTGTAATGGTGTATTTTAAAATAAAAGATAAATTTTTTATCATGTGTATTTTATGAATTTGTTAATATTAGTTGTATTTTTGAAAGAATTTTTAAATGACATGCTAATTTGGTGGTATTGTTAATTGTTGATGAATTTGTATATATTTGATATGCGATTAATTTCGAAATAATACATGGTTATTATCATTAATGTTATGATTTTTTATTTATTTTAGTTGTCCTTATTACTACATAATGATGTGTGAAACCCCTCCGTCCTTTCAATTGCTTAACGCATCCATGTTAGGGAAGTCTCCCTTCTTAATATTTTTTATCTTTTATGTTATTTTTACATCAAACATCATGATGATCTATGGTATACCACTTAATTTTATCTTCTTTTTCCTCTTATTATTTCCATTATAACCATAATCCAACATTCATTTATTATATAGGGTTCATGGGAATTTGGGGGTTTTCCATTTCAATGTGATGAAAATAAAAACCTTGTTGAGTTTTCCAAATGTTGTCTAATATGTCTTGTATAGTTTATCCATAATTTTTTTAGATATGAATCAAGTCCATGTCTCTCACTAGTAATGTAGTCCCCAATTTTATAAAATTGAAATTTATGTGAAATATGAATTTTTAAATTTATAAAGAATGTATCATAGGTCTCTATGTATAATATAATTATTTTCTAACCCCTTAAAATTAAAAATGTGCCACAAAATATCGGTTTCTATATGTAAATTTTTATATATATATAACTTTTTATGATTACTTATTTAAATACTTTTTTTCAATTAATTAAAAGTTATATATGATATTTATGATAATGATTTGAAAAATTTGTGATTTTCATATCTTGTTTGAATATTGTTATAACAAATGAACTATTTTGAAAACATAACTTCCATTTTATATTATACAGTGGCTAATGTTTTTGATAGAATTTCTAATGATTTTGTATATAGAAATGATTGAATGTATTTACATGAACCTTTTTTCAGTCTTTAAGAATTGTTACATCATGCAAACTAAAAGAAGTTTTGAATTTATAAACACAATGTAAAAAACACTAGACTTCTAAAAATAAGTATATGAATTAAATATGTATTTTGGAAGTCGTAGGGAAAATTTAGAGAATAGTATAACGTAATTAATATGACTAAACATTAAAATGTATGGAAACTACTAACTAATCGATGAGAAATCAAGTGATATGAAATTTATCTTAATTAAATATAAAAGTATAATGAAATATCGATTTAGAAAATAGAAAAAGATAAACATGAATTTATGGAAATCATGCCTGAGTGAATCCAATGGTTTAGGTAATAACCCTCCGCAATCAAAGATCAAATTTTATTTTGGTCTTTTATATTAATTTATATAAAATGTGGGAAACTTAGCACTATATTTAAACATAAAATGAATACTAACATTATGTTCACACTAAAATATAAACAATATAAATTAAACTGAAAATCACTCTAATAGATGAAGAAAATTTCATAGATTATGTTAATGAAAAGATTAAATCACACATCCTCCCATATAGAATAATAGTTATGTAAAAGAAAAATAAATATTGGATAGTAATAAAATAAGTAGTATAAGAATCCAAAATGAAATCATAAGTACATTGATACATAATTAATGAATCTCTTTACATTACCAAACCTCACACATTCAAACTATCCAGTCATTCTATCCATGAGAGGGAGAAGAATAAAATAAAAAGCATATAAATGACTATATAGTTGCAATCTAAAGTATATGTAGAAAAAGAAATCCCAGTATTTAACACCCTTGAAAATGAAGAATCAACCTATATTTATATACAACATTATTCTAATATATATATATATATATCATTTCAAAAATATGATTACATATATCCATATTTATCCCATATTTAGAAGATTTAGAACAAAACTCTTAGAAATATGCAAAAAAACCTATTAAAAATATCATTATATCTTAAAATTTGTGAAAGGTAAGCAGATTTCCAAATAGTGATATTTTTTCAATTTATCTATCGTTCAAGACAATAATATATCTTTTACACATCAACCAGAACCCTTCTCATAAAATCAATATGGGAATGCATAAATACCACTATGCCCATCCACCTCCATACCAAAAACCAAAAACCATAAATATTCACATCTTATATTCATATATATGGGGAATGAACTCAAATACATCAATCCATGGAATGACCTCTAGAAAAAAAGTGTTATTACTATTTTATTTTATACGCCATGAAACAGGGATTATTTGACGAAAAGAAAACTACAAAAATAGGGTTCCCTACTATCTTCATGTTCATGGAATGAATTTCCCATTGATGGAATTATTTTCTTCGTTTATTTGTTAAATTATTTCATTATTAAGCACCTATTAAGTAATGATACACACTCACAATCATGGTATAAACACTTTTTCTTTTGGATCAAAACTCTGTGATATCATTTCATCATCTTCTCGATTTCTTTTATTGAATTTGGCATTCACAATGTTGACCTCCCCTATCTCACAGATGTATACATATAGTCATCTTTCTTTTGATGAATTAAATAAGGTATATTGATATCTATAGTTTCTATTATATCGTTCCTCTCCATTATATAACTTGTACAAGGGATTAATTGATCTTTATAATACCGGTAATGAAGAATCTCTATTGGCCAGGTGTAGTGGGTGGTCATCGAGCTGAGGAAGAGGTGCGTGGGATCAATGTAAAGAGAGTGATGTAAATGGATTCTAAATAATGTTTTATTTTTGTTAAAATGATATAGTTCTTTAACATTGGGTTCCTTAAACAAAATTATTTTTGTTTGGGGGCATGCATTTAAATTCGGATGTGGGACCAAGCTTATTAGATGAGAATCTGTGAGAAGCCTCATCAGGACCCTCCTTCCTAGCACCAAACAGTGCATGGATTTCCTCTTATTCCCAAAAAAGCTTCTTAGGGATGACACATGAAAGGGATCAAATATATGAGTTTTTTTTTCAAATTTCCCCATTAGTTTCCATTATATAACTCCAATATTCAATTATAACCAAATCCATTTTTCCATAAAAATTATCCATTATGTCACAACCCCCTCCCTTCAAAGATACTGAAATGATAGGAGAAGATAATTACCCCAATGCCTCACCTATAATAGGCACTAGGGTGGAGACTAGGACCATGTGTGTACAAAGCACACAATATGGGAGGAATTTTCATCTATAATAAAAAAATATCTGGATATATGATAGATCATCAAAAAAATATCCAAGAAATAATTTAAAGAATTCCAAAATCATACCACCTTCATGTGTAAAATATAACTGATGAAAATAAAGAAGTATCCAAAGTAAATACCAAAAGTAATTCTCATCTACAAGACATAAACTATAATGATATTGCTTTTAAGGTCTAGCGAGACCTATGAAATACATTGGAAACATGAAAATTGTTTTATTTACATAGGGTGAGAATACAGATACACTGTATATAAAAACAAAATTCTCTCGTGCACATGAGAAAGTGATATACTAATTCCCCTGTGATAAAATAGTAGAACCAAGTAGCACCTAAACATGTATACTGACCAATCCCTGCCACACCAAGGCATATTCACCATTTAATGTATGTCATGTAATATAATATAAATCTCATCGATGATAGGGTACTCTTAACCACTTTCCCACTGATTAGCCACTCTCACACCCTTGTGGAAAACATCATGGTTCTCCCACCTTTTTGAATATCCACATCACATCCCACCCACACACAACTAGGCCTCAAAACACATCCCCCACCCCACACACACACTTGGGCCTCACCACACATTACATATCATACCAAAGAAACTTAGGAAATAAAATCACAACTCAACCTGATGACACATGGGAAACAAAACACCTTGCTAGAAAATACATGGTATACCACATATCACCACATATTACCCTAAGAAAATTGATTTTTCATCATCTATATAGGGGATCAGGGAAGAGAGGGTGGACATCTATCCATCCTCCCACTGAGATTTTGGGGAAGACACCCTCCCCCATGACAATGGGTGATTTCAGAAAATAGTACTCAACTATGATGGGTGCATATAGAAGTATTAAAAAATACAAGCTTTTTCATATATGATAACAAACACTGAAGCCTAACCTAAGGGTTATTGGAAATAGAAAACATTTCACAACATCATCACTTTTTCTTCCACCTCTAAATGCACAACACCAAACATCATGCCACCAAACCCATTTCGCATTCCCTACATATTTCATTCGACCATTTTCATTTCGTTAACCGAGCCATCCAAATCCATTTAAATATTTATTAGTCAATTATTTAATCACTAAACCACTACATGGGAAACCATTTAGAACAAAACACAATAAGAAACCCAAAAATAATCACTTCATAAGGTTTTACCCTTGATAAAATTATGCATCTTCACCTTTAATCCATGTTTAACACAAATTCATGATATATCATATATCGATCTCTAGATACGGGGTGATTCTTTCATCGTATTATTAATAGAAAATCACCTTTACCAATAATTACCATCCTTCCTCAAATTCATCCTTCCCAAACCACCATACCAACCAAAATAAACCCCCAAATCACAACCACATCCAACAATATCACATAACACAACCAGTTCTGTAGCCATACTATAAAATTAAACCACACCCATAAAATATAAAATATAGAACCACATTCCATCCACTTCCCCACACATTAATACAAAAAAAATTATAGTTTCACAAGAACATTTACCTATTTCCCCTAATTTTCCCTGGGGTTTTGTCACACAAACCAAATCCTAGGAAAACTAATTGATTAACCAAGTATGAATTTTTGGAAAATTCTCATTTTGGGTTGATACCAAAATAAATATCAATAAGGAAACAACATAAAACTTGTTTGGATCATAACCAAATCCACCACCAAAAAATATGTTTCGTGGGGAATCAAGCATGAAAAATAACAATATAATAATCAATATCAATGTCGTAAAAACCATGTGAATCGAACTCCATTTTACCCACAATTTTAATTAACTGATTATTTATCTTCAATTAGGCTGGAACAACCATGATTCACAGATAAATACATGTATAATCCCTCTCACATGATTTAAAATAGATAGAAAAAAAGGAATTCTTACCTCAAGGGATCATTCCAATCGCTGCACACAAAAGGGAGAATAAGATTGATCATGAATCACAAACCCACCAAAAATACTACAAATTAACCAATAAAACACCATGGATCCAAAAAACACAACCCAAAACATCCCTAAACAATAGATGAACTGCCGTAGTGGATCCTCGAAAGAAAAAAAAAATTGATAAATATAATTTAAAACACTATAGATCGATCAGAGATCACCAACGAACATCCACCAGGGTCAATGAATTGAAGATGGAAGAGAAGGGCTCAAAGAACACTTCGAGGCACCTAGGGTTCTCAAAAAATGACATGAAAAAATGAAACCAAAACCAAATTACTGAGGGTTTATATAAAGATTTTTCTAAAAAAATGAATATGTTCGGTGTATTACATGACATGTAATACCCTTTCATGTCATGTAATACCAAGGGTATAGTTTTTCCTAAAAAACGCATTGCCTCTTTATTTTTTTTTTTCTAACCCTAAAATGTTAAAAATCATGAAATCATTATTCATGTCATGTAAAATGTTTTCACTTCATGGAACCTTCAAGACAAGCCATGAACCAAAATTTCACGTGATATAATCCAATTACACTATATGTAATCCCAGTTCTACTATCTTTTTGAAAATGAACTTCTCGGAACTCACTCCAAGAATAATTTATGAACATTCAACACCAAAACTTACAATGTGATGGACCATGAATGAAAGGACCATTACACATTAAATATCAAACATATGCTATCTATTTTTCAAAATATTATACAAAAATGTAACATTAAATAAAGAATACAAAAAATAACTTTCATAATAATAACTTATTTAATTCTAAACATAATGAAATTAATTTAAGAAATGATTGAATGAAATATAGGAAAAAATCCCCTCCCCCCAACTCACATCCACATAAATCTTTCTTGTCCTTAGGTATTAATCATCCATTATAATCATTAAGGAATGCCATTATACTAATATATAAATTCAAAGGTTCCAAAAAGTATAAAATTATTAATGGGGAAATAAAAATTTGAACATCACATAAGAAAATATTTTCTACGCATAACTTTTCAAACAAACCAATTATTCATGCATTTTATTTTCCTCCATAACAAATTATTGAAAATTATCCAAACATTAATTCATGAATATTAATGTATTATTAATAATAATGATACATTGTGATATACCCAATGTTGTATTTTTTCTTTCAACACTGAAGGTAACAAATTAAATAAGGATATATTTATACTATATGAAAATTCTCCAAATCGTAGGATTTAAATGGATATCAAATATACATTTTATAAATGTAATGATCACAATAAATAATTATTATTTAAAATAATGGATCATAATATTATGTGTCTTAGGGTTATTTGGAATTGATATAAGAAACACTAAGGGTGAAAATGGTGGTTCATCTCTTAAGCACTATTCAAGATAAACAATAATAAATATCAATGAAAAATAACTCCCATTTCAAGAATGAAATTTCATCACACATACTATACTCATACTATTGGTTCAAAAATTATGATAAATAAATAAAATGATTAATATGGAATTTTACAAAATATGTTTTTCCAAATAACATTTTTTCAATATTTCTAAAAAACTATTTTTTTTACATCAATGAATTTTAAAATTTATACATGACAAATAATTGGGAATAATTAATTAAGAATAAAAATCCAATAGATAACATCCAAGGAAAAACCCTCACATCATCTCTTCAAGGTTAAATATCATATTTCACCATATACAACCTCTCACTCATACATATACCCTTAAATATCATGCAAGATATAAATATTATGTTGGTTTGGATACTATAAGATTATAATGAATATCTTACCAAGTAAATTTATTATTTTCTTATATGGGGTTAAAATAAATATAAAAATTTCAAGATACATCTCAAAAGTAATTCGAAAAATAAAAAATATTGTATCAATCAATTTAAAAGTTAATATGTAAAATCAAAAATGTGAAAAGATTTCATGTGTGTTCAAGTATGTTTACATTACTTAAGTATTTATCAATAAATTTCTATTAAAAAGTGTATAAATATATATCCTATAACTATATATTGAATGGGAATCATGTTATGTTTGAAAATCACAAATGACATAAATAATAATACCAATCTAACCGATACAAATTTCAAAAAATCAATGTGTGAAATAAGTGAAATGGAATTTCATTTACTTAAATAAGCAATCCTTCCCAAGACCCAATTTACTAAATTAATACCCCTATGATTATTTCTAATAATCCATCCATTATTATAAAAACTTATTTCTATTACCAATGAAATGTAAAACATTGAATTTTGAGATTCAGAAATAATAATTTTATCATAAATTCAAGGTATAGTAAAATTACAAGTGTGTTATGAAATTTTACATTATAAACCTAAAAAAGAATTAATAAAATATATTGTTTTAAAAAAAATCTTCAAAATACTAATAACCTATCATTATGAAGCCCTTTATATCGATATTTCATATTCCTTTTTCACCATGGACCCTAAAAAAAAGTTAACAAACATGTTAAATTTACATTATTCTCAAAAATAATATTGGTATTAAAACTATATCGTAGAAAAAATTACAAAATTAAGACCTAAAAAATCATCACATAGTAGATTTCATTAAGAAAACTATAGTTCCCACTAAAAATGCACAATTTTTAATGTAATTAAGCTTATCCATACCTTTTTATCACATTATAAGAGTACGTAAAGGTGTAACATCTTATATATTTACCAATTACTAATATTGAATCTCATCTAGGATTGATCTTCTCTTTATCCTCCATGAAATGTTCTAGAAAATCTATTGTGCTTAAAAACATGATCTTTCCAACTCTAGATATAGTATAGGTATTTCATTTGTTTTCTGTACTTGGTATAACTCTCCATTTTACTCTTTTTTGTATGATTCTCTTCAAATTATTCTCTAATTTCCTCAAATTCAATAAATATATACCTCTTAACTGGTAATATTTATTATTGATATTTAAAATCATTTGGTATATCATTTATTACAGAATTCATCATCGCCCCATCTCATTATACTTTTTATTATCCACCTTTAGAATAATTTTCATATTTTTCACCTCTCATTCATCCTCATAATTCTTTAGATTAGGGAATTAGAAAGTGTATAATCTTAGAGAGTGGTGAAAAAAATTTCAATTAGTCCAACCCTTCTAGGGATCCATCAAGGCTATACATTATATTCCTCCTCTAGCTCATCACTATATTATTTTAAAAATACAACATCGACTTCATCCTTTGAGGTATCCTTGGAATCAGTATCACTCTCAATATTTCTCTTAGACTTATCCATAATCTTTTGATCGATGTTAGATTTCACTGTGTTTACTTTTTGGACTTTCTCATCTTCTTTGTCCATATTTTACAATTCTTTATACTCTTATTTTAATATAAATTTGTGGTCTTAGATTCATCTCTCATCATCATTTGAGTATGGTTTTGTGGTTTTCCATGTTAAATTCCATTGATATTTTTTTATTTCATCAATTTGAAGTACGATATCTCAGTTTTCAGTAGATAACATGTCCTAATCAGTTTAGGTAAAATTTTTCCAAGGAACCACAATAATAAAATAAATATGTTTAAAATGGATACAATAGATAAAAACATAATTTGTAGTCTAAAAATGTAATGTTTTTAGAGAAAAAATTTTCTATACATATTCAAATAATGTTATTTAACCTAGTCCCCCAACATTGATTCTAAAACCATGGTCATGAAATTTGAGTTCTTGATTCCTAGAACCATGAATTAGTTTATAAATATATAATCATGAATAAAAAAATCACCATAATACTATAAAGTAGTATAAGAATAAAATTCATGTTTTTAAGACCATTGAGAAAAGATAATTAATATTCTATCTCAATTACAAAGAGTAAACTTTTTATTGAATCAATTAAAACATCTAACCTAGTACATACCTAATGAGATAGAATATATAAATATAATTCTTATATTATGATTATGAAATAAAAAAATATAAAACATATATTAATATAAATAATGTTTTAAAAATCAGTTCTGAGTTAGTCCCTTGGTCTTGGTAGACAATCTCTACTTTATATGCTTAAATTTTCTGACTGTCGGGTACTTCATATTACATAAAAGGCACGTAAACCAAATTGATAAAGAAACATACATCGAAATCCAACATAATGGTCATGGTGAAAGTCACACCCTTGAACTCAATAGAAAAGTTAATCCTACACTCTAATGAAATGTTCATTCTCTTGTAAATGAACGATATTAAATAATACATTCCAAACCATAGAAAAATGATCAAGATATATAATATAAATTATGGAATGTAATAAAAGAATTATATTAACAACATAACAAAAAATAATTATTATAATGATACATTATTGATCAATAAAAATATATTATAAATATTGAAAAAAAATCTATTATGTTATACATTTCAGGGAGAATAATAACAACTACAATCAAGTAGAGACAATATATAATCCTCTAAATGAATAATCCTATGAAATACTCCCAAAATTTAATTCCTATGTAAGTGTATTGAATTCCGATATTTATAGATAATATTATTCCAATATATCTCTATATTACCTCAACTATAGTTTTTTTGATATCTTTCTATATCATATCTAAATTATAATAGGCCTCGAAATCATATATTTAGGGTAAAACCTGCATTAAAAAACATAATATGTCTTTAATATTGTTTAGGGGATGCTACTAAACAAAATGGAATATATATTATATATATGTAGTATATGGTAAAATATAATCTTATTGGAATAAACTAGAACATCACATTCACTATATAAATGGAAATAAATGACTCTCACCTGTTAGTATTCACCATCACACCAAGAACATAAACTATAGATCTTCATTTCCATTGATTGGAGTAAAAAACATGATACATGACCCTTCATGTCATAAATAACCTCTACAAAAAATAATTATTGTTTCTTTTATGTATATAAAATGAACATAGAATTTTAATATGCGAATATCACTCCAAAAATATGTTTCAACCATTTCTTCATGCTCATGGCCCAAAGCTATCACATGATACATTAACTATTTAAATTATTTTTCAAATTATATCATGTATAATGTACCTCTAAGGATACCTATAAACTCTCATTTAAAACATGATCATCATTCTTGTAGATATAACCTATGTTAATATCAATACTACATAGTCTTTATCACTGGATACACATTTCCAATAATAGTAGTAAGATATCATTTCACATAGATCTATGAATCAAGCCTTCATTATTAAATTGGCTCGTAAAAGGATCACTAAGCACCATAGTGTCCATGGGAGTGGTCTTCACCTACATAGAGTTGATACTAGGTTATGCCCATGATCCATAGAACTGGTCAAGTATAATCTCTTTTTTGTTCGTTGTATGGTACATTTTTTAACCTAAAAAATAAAACAATTTTTTCCTTATTAAAAATAAAAAATTCATAATAATATTATCTATTTTCCCAAAATTAAAATTTATATATATCCATTAATATATAATATAGAAGAATTGTTATTATAAGATAATAATCTATTCAATTCTAAAAATAATTAAATTAATTTAAAAAATATATACATGAAATATAGGAAATAGGGTTGTGATAAATTATTAAGAATTTTTGAACTATTTTTAGTATACATTTTCATGGAAACATGGGAATTTATTTTTCTAAATGTTTTTATTACATTGATTATATTCATTTGGTATTATTCCACTTTTTATTATAAAATTCTAACATATTAATTTTCATTGTTGATGGATGATAGATAATTTAAAATGGTTCATTTAAATTCATTTTTTTATTATTATAAATTATTAAATTATAGTAAAACTTCTTGAGAATATATTTTAAATTTAACTATGATTCTAGTAAAATTAAATATACTAGGTGGTGATGAAAATATTCGTATATTTTTACATCCATGTTATGATGACACACTAAATTTTATTGAATAAGATTATAATTATACTCTTTATATTTCTAGTATGGTTTGTATCTAATTTCTAAACAAAACACTAGAAAACTACTCATCCATATTTGAAAATGGATATATATTTGACATAGTAGCCCATTTCTAATTTAACATTGTCTTTGATTCTTAAGATATCTACAATTATGTCTTGAAATCAACCTTAAATTTTGAAATTTTTGATTTATGCATACATTGATGCACTAGTATAGATTTTGAATAAATTTATATGATTTTTTAAAAGAGTAGTTTAAAATTTTTATCCCTATAATATATGTTTTCCTAAATATGTAAATGATATTTTATATGTCGACTTAAAACTATTGTGGAATTTTTTATTTGAAAAATTTTATACATTGGTAATGTGGTGTAATCCTCTAAAGTTTCATTTCTCACAACATGCATATGAAATTTGAGTGTAAATAGATTCAGTATCATTTGATACATGAAATTGTAAATCATTTATCTGAGAGAGTAAATTACTTTTTTACTTTATTTTATGATGTGGGAGTTACCAATTCAAGGGATATCTATTGTCACATTAAGATAGAAATTTTTGACTATTTTTTCTTTTTATTATTTATACTCTAATTTATTCTGTCCTATCAAATCCAAATCTCTTTTCATTTTAATTTTTTTTATTTTATGGTTTTATATAATAATGGATGTATTTTATTTTTATTTTTATTTCATATTTACATTATAAAAGTTATGTGTTTCATATATTTTATTGAGTATTTTATAATGATTTATTATTATGTTCCTATCGTAAAATTATTTATTCCACAGGTATTACATTACAAATATATGAGATGGTCAGGTTAGATTTTTAGTCAAAACCTTTTTTTTAGTTTTATAATTTATCTAGAAAAATAATTCCCACTGTTAATATGTAAAATCCCTAGAAACGTTTTTCATCCCATGATAATTGGGAACACATTTTGGGTTATTTGAAATTTTTTAGATATTATTTGTAGATATTTAGTCTAGAATGTTATAAAATGGTATTAGATCATGATAATGTAGTTATTTTAGTATAAGGTGGAGTTAGGTTCCCTATGACTTGGTAAGTAACCCATAAAAAATATGATCACTCTATTTATAAAATAATATCAAGTTACACTAGATGTCTATGATTAAGTGTTGTTTGTTGATTCTTTAATTAATTATTGATTCAATTAATTTATGTAGTGACATTTCCTAAAAATATTCATGTTGATAAATTTAATTATAAATTTTATATCATAGATAATTATTATTTTGATTAATTTGATGGAAGTTATATATTATATATTTTTGAAAAAATATTTTTTTGGGTAGAAAATTATTTATGGTGAAATTGATTTATGTATTCTGACATTTTTTGGGTTTATTTTATAGTGATATGTGAATCATGATTTGTTGATATATAAAATAATTTTTTATAATTATAATTGAAATTAATTTGTTCATAATGTGTTTTTTGGAAATTTTATAAATGTGGAAATTTTTTTTTCGAATAATTTTTTCAATAACACAAAAGATATGAATTTCTATGATTTAAGAAAAATTAGAATATTTAATTTTTTTTAAATTCCCTGGTTAAAAAGAATTTGATTTTTTATGGATGTTTCATAAATGATTTTAGGTATTACAATTTGGTTTAAAATGGGAAAATTATAACATTGTTCATTTAAGTATGATAATATAATGATTTTAGTTAGAATTTTTAATATATATTTTAAGTAATGTGTTTTAAAAAGAATAATTTGATACTAATTTTACCAATTTTAATATTAGTATTACAGTAAAAACATTGTTTATTTGGGGTTTAATGAATTTATTTTTTATGAATGTATTGTATTTCATGAAGGGTAATTAATTTTTATTCTTTGATTTATGGATTCATTTTTTTAAATTTTAATCATTATTTTATTTTTATTTTTGGATATTTAGATTTTATGAAATGTAATATAACTTATAAAAATTTAAAAGTCTTGGAATGATTTCACAATCATTGTAAAATTGATAATAGAATTGATAGATTCATTTTTGAGTTGTTTTAATTTAATTTAATAACTATAATTTTTTATTTATAATTATATTAAATGTAATAAAATGAAGAAATAAGTTCTAGATAATTAATATAATTTTCAATAATTCTTAATTTCTTCGTCTATATCATATTTATGTTTTTATTTATAAAATGAATCTTTTGAAAACATATGCTAACCAAATATCTATATTTTTTATGGGTTTTGTCCTATGTATCAATATATTTATGATAATTAGTATTTACATTATGTTATTATTAAAGAAACAAGGTATTTTTATTTCAATAGATATGATTATTTTTTGGGACGTGTTTTTTGTATTCTCATTTTTTATTTTTCAGATGAGGTTGATTAATTTTGAAAATGTTTTAAAAATGGTTGACATAAAAATAAGATTATATAATTAAAACATTTTTTCTTGAATTTATATTTTTTGATTTGATAACATTATATTTTATATGAGTTACATTTTATTCTCTATGGATTTTCTTTTGAAGACAATTTTGAAAACTAATCAAATGTATATATTTATTAAAATCTATATTTACTAATTTAATAAATATTCATTTATATTTCTTGAATTATTTTAAAATAGGACTATTAAATAGATTAAAATGTTGAAAATTTCATTTTGATTGGATATTTCTAGCTTAGTGGGTATGTATTTATAATTTCAATATATAAATTAAAATTATATAGTTTTCCTAGATTTTTTTAACTAACACTTGTACTATAAAGAATTTTTTATTTTATTATCTATATGTTTTTAAATATGTGATTCAAGGCCTTTGAAAAAGTATTATGAATTTTTTTTATTATGGATATAAATTGATGTTATTTTGAATTGAATAATAAGCATGTTCCATTAAAACAAAATATTTCCAATATGTTTTAAAATGGCACTACTGGAATTATAGGTTTTCCCAACGGATATATACCAACAGTTTTCTTAAACCGTTGGTGTATATGAGTATACAAAGAATATACCAACGGTTTTTCAAAAACCGTTTGTAAAGGTATGTATAGGTGAAGTTATACCAACGGTTTTTTCAAAACCATTGGTAAAAGTGTGTTTGTGAGGAAGATATACCAACGGTTTTGAAAAACCGTTGGTAAAAGTTCTTTTTGATGAAGATATACCAACGGTTTTGTAAAACCGTTGGTAAAAGTGAGTTTTTGAAGGGCTTTACCAACGGTTTTTTAAAATCGTTGGTAAAAGTTTTCATTCCCAACGGTTTATAACCGTTGGGAAAGATTTCCCAGAAATAGACAGGACCTGGGCTCCCCCATTCCAAGCACCTGGATCCCTAAACCGAAGTAGAGAAGTGGGATTCTCTTTACCCTACTGTCCAAATCATTCCATCTTCAAAATTTCCTAGATTATCATTTGTAATATGTAAGTTATACTTTCATTTTAATGTTATGTATCTTCTATTTTGATTTTATGTTTTCAATTGGGTGAAGAGGTGAATTGGGATTCTGTTTACCCTACTGCGAAAATCCTTCATTCCGACCCATCTTCAAAATTTCTTAGTTCTACATTTCCTATAAGTGATACTTTTATTTTAATTATCTACATCTACTGTTTTGGCTTTCTCTTTATATTTGGGTGTTTATGAATTTTGTTTTCTGTTTGATTTGGGAGCGTGTGTTGATCTTTGATAGTGGCACACATATAGTGATTATAGTATGAGTTTGGTCTATTGGGATAAGTAGTAATGTGAATCAAATTTGATTCAAAATGAATTGTGTGTTAATATCATCCATAAATTTTCAGTTTTTAGAAGGCTTGGTATTTCTTTGAATTTTGTGTTAATATCATTCATATTACACATGATTCACATCATGGTAAGAATGTGTGATGATGTTGTTGAGATTAGAGAGAAAACTCATACACTCTAGGTTTTTTATACTGGCATGGTTAGTCATGAGTGATAATTGGATTCCTAATATGATTGTACTAATAAAGCATTTAGGGTCAATTAAATATGGTTCTCAATGTACATTGTATATTATGTCTCTTTCTTTGACAATACTCACTTTTATGATAGTGGGGTGATTTTCACTAGCCATGCAGGCATGTGTAGTCATCCATAACAATTTTAGATTTGGTTTTATTGATGTGCAACTATGTTTTTTTTCTCTTTTGATTTGGTAGAAATGAGAGGTCTGTGGAAATTAATCATGGCTGTGGGTGGTAATTTAGGATGTAAGATAGTATGCCTTCATTTTCCTTGATATATCCAATAATATTAATGATTTATGTTCAGTATGATTATCTTTGACATATGATGTATTTTAATAATTTTTTATTAATGGTTGTAATAATGACTACATGGGGATGTCCAGGTGTTGGGGGATGGGGTGTCTAGGTGGGGGGGGGGGGGGGGTTGTCCAGGTGGTTGTCCGAGGGGTGGGGGCTGTCCGGGGTGAGTGGGGCTGTCCGGGGATGGGGGGCTGTCCTGGGTTAGTGGGGAGCTATCCGAGGGGTGGTGGGTTGTCTAGGTGGTTGTACAAGTTAATCTCGCCTCAACATTTTAAGTGAAAACAACTACTGGCATACGGAAAATAAACCAAATGCATTTGGATTGTGTTTATAATTTAGTAAAATGATCCATGGGTCATTTGTGATGTGTACGAGTCAACCCCGCCTCATTCTAAGGCACTGTGTGGCCGATAGCAATCTAAGTGTCTCAGTTTTGTTTAAAACGAACACTATTTATGTGAAAGTAACTGACATACGGAAAACCGACCAAACGTATTCAGATTGGGTTGATACTTTAACACAACGATCCATGAGACATTTTTGACGTGTAAGAGTCAACCCCGCATCAATTCGAGCTGTGGTGTGGCCGGAACCACTCAAACCATGTAACTTTTATTTGAAATGCACAAAATGTTAAGTGAAAACAACTACTGGCATATGGAAAACCGACCAAACACATTATAATTGTGTTGATACATTAGGAAAATGATCCATGGGAATTTTTTGACTTGTATGAGTCAACCCCATCTCAATCTGAGGCACGGTGTGGCCTAAATCACTCAAAGAGTCTCTCTTTTTTTTAAAATGGAAACTATTTTAAGTAAAAATAACTGACATACGGAAAACCGACCAAACTTATTTGGATTGTGTTGATACTTTATAAAAACGATTCATGGGAACCACCCAAAGTGTCTCTCCTATGTTTAAAACGGATAATATTTTAAGTACATACGGAAAACCGACCAAATAGATTCTTATTGTGTTGATACTTTATCACAAGGATACATGGCTCATATGTGACATTTACGATTTGACCCCGCCTCAATCTGAGGCGCGGTGTGGCTGGTACAACTCAAAGTGTCTCTCTTTTGTTTAAAATGTATTAATTTTAAGTAAAAACAACAACTGACATACAGAAAACTGACCAAATGGATTTGGATTCTATTTAAAATTTAGCACAGCCATCCATGTGTCATATATGACATGTAAGAGTCAACCCCACCTCAATCAGAGTCATGGTGTGGCCGTCACCACTCATAGTGTCTCTCTTTTGTTTAAAATAGATTTAATTTTAAGTGAAAACAACAACTGAAATATGGAAAACCGACCAAATGCATTCATAATTTGTTCAAACATTAGGAAAAGGATCCATGGGTCATATGTGATGTGTAAAAGTCAACCGCGCCTCAATCCGAGTCACTGTGTGGAGGAAACCACCCAAAGTGTCTCTATTATGTTTAAAATGGACAACATTTGAAGTACATATGGAAAACTAACCAAACGGATTCTGATTGTGTTGATACTTTATCACAATCATCCATGTCTCGTATGTGATGTGTACGAGTTGACCCTGCCTCAATCTGAGGCGCAGTGTGGCTGGTACCACTAAAGGTGTCTCTCTTTTGTTTAAAATGGATTTAATTTTAAGTAAAAACAACAACTGACATACGGAAAACGGACCAAATGCATTCAGATTCTGTTGAAAATTTAGCACAATGATTCATGGGTCGTATATAATGTGTACGAGTCAACCCCGCCTAAATATAAGTCATGGTGTGGCCATCATCACTCAAAGTGTCTATCTTTTGTTTAAAATAGAATTAATTTTAAGTGAAACAACAACTGACTTACGGAAAACCGACCAAAGGAATTCATAATTTCTTGAAACATTAGGAAAAGGATCTATGGGTCATATGTGACGTGTACGAGTTGACCCCACCTCAATCCGAGGCGTGGTGTGGCCGGTACCTCTCAAAGTGTCTCTCTTTTGTTTAAAATGGGATTAATATTAAGTGAAAACAACAACTGACATACGGAAAACCGATCAAACGCATTCGGATTGTGTTGATACTTTAGAAAAAGGATAAATGGGTAATATGTAATGTGTATGAGTCAATCCCGCCACAATCCGGGGGGGGTTGTCCTGGTGGTTGTACGAGTTAATCTCGCCTCAACATTTTAAGTGAAAACAACTAATGGCATACGGAAAATAGAACAAACAGATTTGGATTGTGTTGATAATTTTGGAAAACAATCCATGGGTCATTTGTGATGTGTAAGAGTCAACGCCGCCTCATTCCAAGGCACAGTGTGGCCGACACCACTCAAAGTGTCTCTCTTTTGTTTAAAATAGACTTAATTTTAAGTGAAAATAACAACTGGCATACAGAAAACCTACCAATCGAATTCAGAATCTATTGAAACTTTAGGAAAAGGATACATGGGTCATATGTGATGTGTACAGGTCAAATTCTCCTCAATATGAGTCATGGTGTGGCCGAAACCACCCAAAGTGTCTCTCTTATGTTTAAAATGAACAACATTTTAAGTACATACGGAAAACCAACCAAACAGATTCTTATTGTGTGGATAATTTATCACAAGGATCCATGGATAATATGTGATGTGTAATATTTGACCCCACCTCAATCCGAGGCGCAGTATGGCTGGTACCACTCAAAGTGTCTCTCTTTTGTTTAAAATGGACTTAATTTTAAGTGAAAACAAAAACTCACATACACAAAACTGACCAAATGCATTCGGATTCTGTTGAAAATTTAGCACAATTATATATGGTTCATATATGATGTGTACGAGTCAACCCTGCCTCAATCTGATTCACAGTGTGGCCGGCACCACTCAAAGTGCCTCTCTTTTGTTTAAAATAGACTTAATTTTAAGTAAAAAAAATAACTGACATACGGAAAACCGACCAAACACATTCATATTCTGTTGAAACATTAGTAAAATGATCCATGGGTTATATGTGACGTGTAAAACTCAACCGCGTCTCAATCCGAGTCACGGTGTGGCTGGAACCACCCAAAGTGCCTCTCTTATGTTTAAAATGGACAACATCTTAAGTACATACGGAAAACCAACCAAACAGATTCTGATTATGTTGATAATTTATCACAATGATCCATGTTTCATATGTGACGTGTACAAGTTGACCCCGCCTCAATCCGAGGCATGGTGTGGCCGATACCACTCAAAGTGTCCATCTTTTGTTTAAAATGGACTTAATTTTAAATGAAAACAACAACTGACATACGGAAAACCGATCAAACGCATTCGTATTGTGTTTATACTTTAGAAAAAGGATACATGGGTCATATGTGATGTGTCTGAGTCAATCTAGCCTCAATCCGAGGTGCGGTGTGGCCGATACCACTCAAAGTGACCCTCTTTTGTTTAAAATGGACTTGATTTTAAGTGAAAACAACAACTGGCATACGAAAAACCAACCAAATGCATTCGAAACCTGTTGAAACTTTAGAAAAACGATCCATGGGTCATTTTTGATGTGTAAGAGTCAATTCTGCCTCAATATGAGGCATGGTGTGGCTGGTACCACTCAATGTGTCTCACTTTTATTTGAAATGGACTTGATTTAAAGTGAAAACAACAATTGGCATACGGAAAATCGATCAAACGCATTCGGATTGTGTTGATACTTTAGAAAAACGATACATGGACCATCTGGGACATGTAGGAGTCAACTCCATCTTAATCCAAGACATGGTGTGGCTGGTACCACTCAAAGTGTCTCACTTTTATTTGAAAAGGACATAATTTTATGTTAAAACAACAACTTGCATACAGAAAATTGACCAAACTCTTTCAGATTGTATTGATACTTTAGGAAAATTATACATGTGTCATTTGTGACATGTACGAGTCAACCACACCTCTATATGAGGAAAGGTGTGACCGGTATCACTCTATGTGTCTCTCTTTTATTTGAAATGGACAAGATTTTAAGTGAAAACAACTTGCATATAGAAAACTGACAAAACTCTTTCAGATTTTATTGATACATTAGGACAACGATACATGTTTAAGTTTTGATGTGTATGAGTCTACCCCGCCTCCATCTGAGGCATGGTGTGATCAGTATCACTCTAATTGTCTCAATGTTTTTTGAAATGAACAACATTTTAAGTGAAACCAACAACTGACATATGAAAAAATGATCAAAGGTATTTGGATTGTGATGATACTTTAGGACAATGATACATTGGTCATCTTTTATGTGTATGAGTGAACACCACCTCAATCCGAGGTACGATGTGGTGGAATCCTACTTTGACCAATAGATCGCACCATACTTGTACCATTTAGTGTTCATAGCCTTAAAAACATTAATATTATTATAACTAAGTTCAAAAAACTTACAATTCCATTCTTCTAGACCATCACAAGTTGAACTTGTGATCAATTTAGTTCTGCCTGAATTTTAAATCAAATAACGAGTTCTATACTTTACTCCTTTTGTAAGCACCAAGGAACCATGGGTAAGTTTCCCAACCCCATTTTCAAATTTAGTTTCATAACCACCATGGAACCATGGGTATGTTTCCATACCCCATTTTGAGTTATTGAAACTGTTATTCAACTCCACTAGATTATTCTTTTCATATGACGATTGAAATAGGGAATTGTAGTACACCACATGGTTGGAAGAGTTTGATGGTTTTGTGTTTTTTTTTTGTGTTATTACAGGTGTTTTTATGCTGTTTTAATACTGTGCAATAGTTCTACTGCTTTTTATGCATGTGGGGGTGCTGGTGCAATGGTGGGGGTGCTGTGCAATGGTTCTAGAAATACACAATACCAACAGTTTCAAACCATTGGTATAGTATTCCATCTTCAATATATACCAACGGTTCTCTTGAACCATTGGTAAAAAACACTATACCAATGGTTGTAAACCGTTGGTACACCCTAGAAGTGTATGTTCAAATTGTTTTAGAACCGTAGGAGTATAGATTTACCAACGGTTTCAATGGAACCATTGGTATAGGTTTGGGATGGATTTATATACCAACGGTTTTTAAAAACCTTTGGGAAAACATTCCCCCAAATTGGAAGCCGCCGATCCTCTCCCCCATTCGCGATCCAGAGCCCTAAACGAGAGTGCTTGGGCAATTTTGGAGGCGATTTTGGAGGTGTTTCAGGTTCTCTTCCTCCATCCCATCCAAGGCTGAGGTATTTTCTTAGTTTTTAGTTTCGATTTTGATGTGGGATGATACCAATTTCTATTCTCATATTCCAGCCGAATTTATGTTCTAGCCGAATTTATGTTCCAGCCGAATTTATGTTCCAGCCCAATTTATGTTTCCGTTCTTTATTTACATACCATGCATATTCCAGCCCATATATATTGCATTAGACATTTTTCTAATTTTTTGATGTTCCTTTCATGTTTCATTACCAAGAAATTTTTATTATATGTTATAAAATTCAATCACATGTTTAGTTTTAACATTCATTATTACTTTATTATCTTGTTTTAATAATTTATATTAATATTCTTTTCATATATTCCATCGTTGAGTGTTTTTACTTGTGAAATAGAATTCCAAGCTCATTTTACTTCATAGTGATTATTTAGATTTCAAAGTGTTTTATTTTTCATGTTAAATTTATTAAAAAGTGTTGGGGACTAATTAAAGTTATTAGATTCCAATTTCCATGCTTCTAAGATTGTTAATAATTAAATGAAATATGATGGTTGTAATTAAATGAAAGTCAATGTTCAATTTTTATCATGTATGGGTGATTAATAAATTAGAATGTGATGAACCATATAATTGAACCATTGTTGATGCACATTATATACTAAAAGGTTATTGAATAAAAGTTATTCTTGTGAATTTCCTTACATCATAGATAAAAATGGTTGTGGATATATGAGAGATACCTCCGATGGTTCTTTGATCATTGTTTTATGGAAAATGAATGGTTTAGGTACGGTATTAATAGTAGCTTCCTGTGAGACCATTTTAGTATAAGGGGAAATGAGAATATGATCTACAAGGGGGTGATTGAGTTGGTAGAGACCAAACATTGTTTGTTCCTTGTGTTCAAGAACCATAAATAGAGTATTCCAATTAGGTGGTCATTAGTAAAGTCGTAGGTAAGATTTCCATGTCCTATTTCATGAAGTTGAATATGTGGTGCTATAGTGGTTTTGGATTGTTTGAGGTACTCTTAGTGTATTATAAACCCTCATTTGTTCCATATTCATTTAAATTGATTTAATATCATTTTTTTACACAAACCATTATATCCTCTCAAACTATATTTAGAGTGTATTTTCATTCGTATGGTGTTAAATATTTTAGTAAATGTCCATACTAGCTTCTTTTATGTGTTCTAGGTGTTTAGACTAATGGCAGAGCTGCATGATTATTGTGCGGGTATTCTTTTCATATAAATATATCTATACACCCCGACCCCCCTTGGACAACCTGACCACCCCCACGGACAGCCCGCCCACTTGGACACCCTGACCCCCCTAGACAGCCCCCACCCCCTGGACACCTCCGACCCCCCGGACTGCCCCACCACCCCCTAGATACCCCGCACCCCCTGGACACGCCACACCCCCCTTGCACAGTCCCACCACTCCTATGATCCTCATCCTACTCCTCATCCTGATCTACTTGAAGAATTTAAAGTATAAAACTCATATACTCCCAACAAGACCCTTAAGGATTATGTATTCCTTGATCCACTTCCAATATCTTACTGGTCAATCCTTGAATATAGGCATTAGAAATTTTGTATCTTATTTTCTTATATAAACTGTATTTTGTTGTATTTCTTAATATGATTCTCATATAGAATTGCTTTGAAATGACTTATTGCGATTTTTTTGATTAAACTTTAATATTATTGAATTTTTTTTAAATGACTTATTGCGATTTTTTTATAGAATGGATAGAAGTTGGATGTACGAAACTGATCGAATTTCAACCGATTTTCAAAATAATTTGAAAAGATTTCTAGATTTTTCATTTGACAAGGCTTCAGATAGTGGTCGCATACACTGCCCATGTTTTAATTGTGTTGGAAGACCTTGGTTGGGCCGTGAAGCAGTTAGCTATCATATAACCAAATATGTTTTCCAAACAAACTATTATGTGTGGTATCACAATGGAGAGAAAATGGAATCTCAAAATGTTGATGATCCAAATGATAGGACTGAATTGGAGAGTTTTATATATGATCGGTTTCCATTTATTCGACATCATGAGAAGGAAAGGATGTCGAGGTAACAAGATTTCAATACAAGCACACATGATGCGTCCAATGAAAATGATGATGATGATAGGGTGAAAAAATTGAATGATGCTGCGATGATCCACCTCAGCGTATGTCTGGAACTGATGTGATTAATGAATTGAAAGATTTCAGTTATTCATTTGGGAAGAGTGTAATGAAATCTAGAAAGAGGGAAAATGTTTCCAATGATACCTGTTACAATTGGAAGAAGAAGAGTATATTCTTTGAGTTATCATATTGGTCAACCAACTTGTTACGTAATTGCTTAGACGTAATGCACATTGAAAAGAATATATGTGAAATGTTGCTTTCGATTCTTCTAAATGTCAAGGGGAAGACAAAAGATGATTTACGATCGCGGCGCGACTTGGTAGATTGGGGGATCAGACCAGAATTGCATCCTGTCTGTATCAGTGAAAATAAATGGCAAGTTCTCACCTACATCATTCAGAGTGTGTATCCTAGTACTTACCTTCATAACACCATAAATATTCTGTTTCATTATGTTCATTTTATCATAATGGTTTTTCTATATTTTGTTTTTTGGGTTACACATTAGTTATCTGTTTCTAATTACTTCCATATTTGTTTTCATTGCAGGAAATGACACCCATTGAAGAGAGGCGGCGGAAAAAGATGACAGATAATAATCGTCGCATGGTACAGATGGGTGTTCTTCCACTCATCCCTGTTGTGAGTATTTTATTTCAAATATAAATATTTCAATAACTTATAATATCATGTGTTTACTTTTCTGTCAAACTTTTTTTTAGGATCCACCCCCTAGACGACAGATATCTGACGAGGAGCCTGATATTGCGCCCAGTAGAGAGGTTGGTGGTAGGAGGGAGGGTGGTGTCAGATATGGACGATCATCTAGTGGTCCCAGTACTGAGGCCGGTGGTACGATGGCTCGTGGGGCGAGAGTTAGACGACCCACTACCACAGACGTATCTTCTATGCCCTATTTTGATCCTGGCGTGTCTTCAGGGACATATGAGATATTTAGACCTATGATGTTTACACTACCAACTAGCCAGACGTCTATGCCATCATCTTTTGCTTCTGGTTCATTATCTTCGGGCTATTATATTCCACCTTCTTCGACTCCTGCTGCGACACAGTATGTGGCCGAGGAGCATAAACTGAGGGACACTCCTCCTATATAGGATACTCCTTTAGCTTCTGCACCCATTGATCTGACTACCACAGGTATATTTATATAACTCTATCAAATTTTTATACCAAAATTTATTTTTATTATAACTTGTATTGATATTATTTTTCTTTAATAACAGATTCTTCTAGAGATAGGAGGCGGGGGAGGGGGCGTACTCTCTTGCGTGCGGTATGGAACCACCAGACACATTTGATGGTTGAATACAATGTTGATGGACAAATGATTGGGAAATCTAGGCAGCAATGTCGGGGTTTTTTGGCGACACTAGCCAAATACTCCTATATCATTCCGGTCAGCACTCTCTCTTGGAGACATCTGCCACCCGAAGTCAAGGATAACGTGTGGGCACAAATATGGGTAAAAAATCTATTGGATTTAATGCAGTATGTATTTTTATTTAAATGAACTAATCAATTTGGTTTCATCTTCGGTTTAACTTCCCTGATGGTGAAGGTGCACGACCAGCGCGTTTAAAAGTGCTAGGAGAGCTTTGGAGAGCTTATAAGCATGAGATGTATGTTGGCTGGTGTGATAGAGTGGGCACGGAGTTAGAGACATTACTTATCGTGGATGACTGCCCGATAGAGCAATATCACCAAATGATTACCCATTGGGCGACTGCCAAATTTAAGGTATTAATCTCATTTGAGTTATTTAAATGAGAGTTTTCATATTTTTCATTAATATAATCTTATTAATTATTAATCATTATTTAGGAATCTTCTAAAAAAACATTGATTCAAAGCAATACCTCCACACTTTGGGGCGCACAACTATGGAAGATCATGAGAGGTAGCAGGTACGATATAGTTGTTTATAATTTTTCTTTAGGACTTTCCCTTTTTAGTGGATCCTACATAAATTATGTGATTTATTGAATAATGAATATATGATTATACTTTCACTTTATATTGATTCAATGTCATTACAGAAGCAAAAAATGTAAATTGAAGGATGTATCCCTCGAGGAAAATTGTTTTTCTCGGTTAGAAGAAAAAAAGATGGAACTGTGGTAAATGAACCGACTCAAGAGAAGATTGTAAGTTTTAATTTGTTCATTTCAAAGTTTAATATCTAATTGGAAATTTAATAATCTATTAATATTTTTTACAGGCTGTTTTAGAGGCTCTTGATGCCCAGGAGCCTGAAAATTTTGGGCCACATGATCATTTATATTAGGTTTTGGGAGATGATCACTCTGGTCGAGTACGCTGCCGACCTGGTAAGAATATAGTCCCGACGAGGTATTAGTCATCTCCAGGTATCCATTCTAGTACCACCGAGTTTGAACAGGTCAAGGATCATGCAAGGCAGTCTGATGAAAGGGTCACAGAGTTGGAAGTACAAGTTTAAACAAGAGACAGAGAATTTATGAAACTGATGAAAGCATTATCTTCATCACTTCCACAAGAGGCTAGTGCGTCTTGTGAGACATTTTTGTTGTCGATGGGTGCATCATCCAACGCATTAGGTGGCAGCTCTAGTGGCGATCGAGATGATGACGTTCCTGACGATGATGAGGATGCTGAAGAGGAAGAGGGCAAGGATGAGGATGTGGACGAGGGCGAGGATGGGGCCGAGGGCGAGGATGGGGCCGAGGGCGAGGATGATGCTGAGGATGAGGATGAGGCTGACGATCAACATAGGGACGATGACGAGGACGACGACGAGGACAGAGATGGCGGCGAATATGAGGCTGATGATGATAGTGGTGATGGTGATGGTGATCAGAGGCAGATTGATCCATTACATTTTTTAATTCTGTATAACTATTTATTTTTGAACATGGTTTTCCACTTTTGGGTTTTCCTCTACTTCATAGGGACGTTGCATTCGGATTCTATTTTTTGCACTTGATTCTTATTGTATGATTAGTCTACTACCTAGACCTTTAGTATTCCTTGGTACTATGATACTAATTTCTCTATTTTTTTACTTATCTTTCTTAGTTAGCCATGTATTTCATGTTTATGCATGTGGAAAATGATATGGAAAATGTGCTTTGAAGTAGTGGCCGACACCACTCAAAGTGAAATTTTATTTGAAATGGACATGATTTTAAGTGAAAACAACAATTGGCATATGGAAAACAGACCAAACACATTCGGATTTTGTTTAAACTATAGGGAAACGATCCATGGGTCATATGTGACGTCTACGAGTGAACCCCGCCTCAATCCGAGAGCCGGTGTGGCCGGTACCACTCAAAGTGTCTTTCTTTTGTTTAAAATGGATGTGCTTTTAAGTAAAAAAAACCACATACGGAAAAGGACCAAACGCATTCGGCTACTGTTGATACTTTAGGAAATGTAACCATGGGTCATATGTGACGTGTATGAGTCAACCTCACCTCAATCTGAGGCGCGGTGTGGCCGGCACCACTCAAAGTGTCTAAATTTTATTTGAAATGGACAGGATTTTAAGTGAAAATAACAACTGCCATACCGAAAACAGACCAAACACATTCGGATTCTGTTTATACTATAGGAGAACGATCCATGGGTCATATGTGACGTGTACGAGTGAACCCTGCCTCAATCCGAGGGTCGGTGTGGCCGGTACCACTGAAATTTTGTCACTTTTCTTTGAAATGGATGCGCTTTTAAGTAAAAAAACCACATACAGAAAAATGACCAAATGCATTCAGATACTGTTGATACATTAGGATATGTATCCATGGGTCATTTTTGGCGTGTACGAGTCAACCCCGCCTCAATCCGAGGCGCGGTGTGGCCGACACCACTCAAAGTGTCTAACTTTTATTTGAAATGGATAGGATTTTATGTGAAAACAACAACTGGCATACTTAAAACAGACCAACCGCATTCAGATTCTGTTTAAACTATATGAAAATGATACATGGGTCATATGTGACGTGTACGAGTCAACCCTGCCTCAATCTGAGGGACGGTGTAGCCGGTACCACTCAAAGTGTGTCACTTTTCTTTGAAATGGATGCGCTTTTAAGTAAAAAAACCACATACAGAAAATGGACCAAATGCATTCCGATACTATTGATACTTTAGGACATGTATCCATGGGTCATTTTTGGCATGTAGGAGTCAACCCCGCCTCAATCCGAGGCGCGGTGTGGCCGGCACCACTCAAAGTGTCTAACTTTTATTTGAAATGGACAGGATTTTATGTGAAAACAACAACTGGCATATGGAAAACAGACCAAACGCATTCCAATTCTGTTTAAACTATAGGAAAACGATCCATAGGTCATATGTGACGTGTACGAGTGAACCCCGCCTCAATCCGAGAGCCGGTGTGGCCGATACCACTCAAAGTGTCTTTCTTTTGTTTAAAATGGATGCGCTTTTATGTAAAAAAACCACATACGGAAAACGAACCAAACCCATTCAGATACTATTGATACTTTAGGGCATGTATCCATGGGTCATTTTTGGCGTGTAGGAGTCAACCCCGCCTCAATCCGAGGCACGGTGTGGCCGGCACCACTCAAGGTGTCTTTCCTTTGTTTAAAATGGATGCCCTTTTAAGTAAAAAAAATCACATACGGAAAACTAACCAAATGCAGTCAGATACTGTTGATACTTTAGGAAATGTATCCATTGTTCATTTGTGACGTGTACGAGTCAACCCCGCCTCAATCCGATGCGCGGTGTGGCCGACACCACTCAAAGTGTCTAACTTTTATTTGAAATGAACATGATTTTAAGTGAAAACAACAACTGGAATACGGAAAACCGACCCAACGCATTCGGATTCTATTGAAACTTTAGGAAAACGATCCATGGGTCATATGTGACGTGTAAGAGTCAACCTTGCCTCAATCCGAGGGCCGGTGTGGTCGAGACCACTCAAAGTGTCTTTCTTTTGTTTAAAATGGATGCGCTTTTAAGTAAAAAAAACGACATACGGAAAACCAACCAAAAGCTTTTGGATTCTATTGAAACTTTTGGAAAATGATCCATGGGTCATTTGTGACGTGTACGAGTCAACCCCGCCTCAATCCGAGGCGCGGTGTGGCCGGAACCACTCAAAGTGTGTCACTTTTCTTTGAAATTGACAACAGTTTAAGTTAAAACAACAACTGACATACGGAAAATAGAACAAAGGAATTCGGATACTATTGATACTTTAGGACATGTATCCATGGGTCATTTTTGACATGTACGAGTCAACTCTGCCTCAATCCGAGGTGCGGTGTGGCCGGTACCACTCAAAGTGTCTAACTTTTCTTTGAAATGGACAACAGTTTAAGTTAAAACAACAACTGACATACGGAAAACCAACCAAATGAATTCAAGTTCTGTTGAAACTATAGGAAAAAGATCCATGTGTCATATGTGACATGTATGAGTCAACCCCGCCTCAATCTGAGGGCCGATGAGGCGGGTACATCTCAAAGTGTCTTTCTTTTGGTTAAAATGGATACGCTTTTATGTAAAAAAACGACATACGGAAAATTGACCAAACACTTTCGGATTCTGTTGAAACTTTAGGAAAATGATTTATGGGTCATTTTTGATGTGTATAAGTCAACCCCACCTCAATCCAAGGCGCGGTGTGGCCGACACCACTCAAAGTGTCTATCTTTTATTTGAAATGGACGGGATTTTAAGTGAAAACAATAACTGGCATACAGAAAACCAACCAAACGCATTCGGATTCTGTTTAAACATTAGGACCACGATCCATGGGTCATATGTGACGTGTACGAGTCAACCCCGCATCAATCCGAGGGCCGGTGTGGCCAGGACCTCTCAATGTTCGTCACTTTTCTTTGAAATGGACAACGGTTTAAGTTAAAACAACTGGGATACGGAAAATGGACCAAAGGTATTTGGATACTATTGATACTTTAGGACATGTATCCATGGGTCATATGTGACGTGTACGAGTCAACCCCGCCTCAATCCAAGGGCCGGTGTGGTCGGGACCACTCAATGTGTCTTTCTTTTGTTAAAAATGGATGCGCTTTTATGTAAAAAAAACCACATACGGGAAACTGACCAAACGCAGTCGGATACTGTTGATACTTTAGGACATGTATCCATTGGTCATTTTTGACGTATACGAGTCAACCCCGCCTCAATCCAAGGCGCGGTGTGGCCGACACCACTCAAAGTGTATAACTTTTATTTGAAAGAAACATGATTTTAAGTGAAAACAACAACTGGAATACGGAGATCCGACCCAACGCATTCGGATTCTGTTGAAAATTTAGGAAAACGATCCATGGGTCATATGTGACGTGTACGAGTCAACCTTGCCTCAATTCGAGGGACGGTGTGTCCGGGACCACTCAATGTGTCTTTCTTTTGTTTAAAATGGATGCGCTTTTATGTAAAAAAACGACATTCGGAAAACCGACCAAACGCTTTCAGATTCTATTGATACTTTAGGACAACGATCCATGGGTCATTTTTGACGTGTACGAGTCAACCCCGCCTCAATCCGAGGTGCGGTGTGGCCGACACCACTCAAAGTGTGTCGCTTTTCTTTTAAATGGACAACAGTTTAAGGTAAAACAACAACTGACATACGGAAAATAGACCAAAGGCATTCGGATACTATTGATACTTTAGGACACGTATCCATGGGTCATTTGTGACGTGTATGAGTCAACTCCGCCTCAATCCGAGGCATGGTGTGGACGAAACCACTCAAAGTCTCTCTTTTATTTCAAAAGGAAATCATTTTTAGTGAATACAACTGAAATTTACACTCATCAACGACAGTCGCAAACTCTTTTTCATGAGTTGGGTAGTTTCACTCATGGGTTTATAAGTAACGAGACTCCTAAGAAAATATCTTTTCACCATATATTATAAACAATACAAGTTCAATGAAAAATTCATCACAAATCATTACATACCCCAACCTAGTATCACAAAAAATGGGATTTGAGTCAATTTGAATGTCTTATTCAACTCTAATAGATATTTATCAAAATATTCTACCTATTATAATTTGATGGGTGAGGTGAATTACCACCGGATGATTGTTGTCATATGTGTTTTTTTGGGCTATTTTAGGTGTTTTTTATACTGTTTGAAGTCTGTATGTGGATTTTCTGATATTTTTTATGTAGGTGTATAGTGGAGGGTATACTGGAGGGCTGTTGTGCACTGTTTTTTATGCAGGTGTATGTTAGGGCTTCTGGAGGGCTTCTGGGGGCTGCAGTGCAGCAGCTCTGGAAAAAGCTTTACCAACGGTTCTGAACCCTTGGTAAAGCTTTTTCCACATTTCTGGAAAAACTTATACCAACGGTTCTGAACCGTTGGTAAAGCTTTTTCCATAATTCTGGCAAAACTTATACCAACGGTTCAGAACCGTTGCTAAAGAGGTTCCCAGAATTCTCAAACACTTATACCAATGGTTTAAATGAAACCGTTGGTATAGGGCTTTCCTCACGGCTAACTGGCCAACGGTTTGGAAAACCGTTGGTATACCCTATACCAACGGTTATAAACTGTTGGTATAGCCTACTTTTCCAGTAGTGTGGCCATCACAATGATATATATGATTGTTTACTTTTACATAATGTGATATTAAAATTTTTAATATGATTTTTATAAGTAACACATAAATATTAATTTCTTTCACTAGATGTGTTTTAGCCGTTTTTGTGATATGTAATAAATTTTTGGATTTTTTTTCTTAGAATTTGATAAAAAAATATTAATTAAAATGTATTTAAAAATATATTTATTTGACTAAAAGTTTGTTAAATTTAATTATGATTTATTTTGAATAATTTTAGGTTGAAATAAATATAAAGAGAATATACTCATTTTATTCTATTTTTTTAAATGTATATTGAATTCCCCCTGGGTATATAGAGAAATTATTTTTAGAGACATGTTTTGGTTTTTGGGTTTCACATGAATGTACCTATTTTAAATAGATTTAATGGTATTTGGAGGTTCAGGTTCATTTTAATTTTAAATGGATTCAAAACATATAATAAATGTTTGAACTGTATTTGACATCCCTAAATATGGCTATTATGTATTGGTATAATTTATTAAAAATATGAAATTATAAATAAGTATCTTGTGAAATGAAAATTTATTTTAAAATGTTTTATTTAAAAGATATTATTTTACTTGAAATGATTAATTTTTTATTCATTTTTTATTTTAATTAAAAATTATATTTAATGTCTTAAATACTAATTTTTATTAGAATAATTTCCGTTATATATAAGTGTGACTATTTATATATTTTCTTTGGAATTTTTTCGAAAAGTTTAAATCATATAAAATCAAATTATGTTAGGGTAAACATTTTTCTAATGAAAGGGATGAATGATTCATGAATTAAATTAATTTAAAACAAAAAATTTAAATACATATGAATAATATTTAATGTATTAAATAAATTATGATTGGTTTGATTGCAATTTATAGAATTTTTATAAGTTTTTTATAATATTCTTTATTTGAATCTAAATAAGTTTTTTAAATTAAGATGATTGATATGAATTGGTAAAAATGTTTATAGAAATAAATATCAATTTAAAATACAAAAAATAAGTGTTCTTAGTGTATAAAATATTTCATGAAAATTATGGTATAAAATAACTTTTTGAAAAGTTAGATTCAAGTTGTGATACACTATGAAATTCATATTTTTTTATAAATTTCATGGGTTTTTTAAAAACAAATCTTCTGTTTTGGGTGTGCTATATATTCTGTGATTCATTCAACTACATATATTGTGTATGGTTTGGAAAACCATGAATAATAATAACGTATGTCTTAAAAATACAAAAATATACATAATATAGGATTTGGATGTATCTTTAAACTTCATTAGAATGAAATTGACGTCAATTACATGAAATACACTACTAGATAGTTTTAATGTTGATGAATAATAATTTTTAATATAAACACAGTTTTATTTATGAAATGATACCTCAAAATTTTGATACATTATTTATAATGTGTAATAATTAAAATAATAGATAAATTTAGGATTCCATTTTTTGGATTTAATATTAATACTTTGTTTTTATAGATTTATTTCAAATATTATATATATATTAGTGAAATATTATTTGTAATTATAAATGAAAATTATTTTAATGATGGATTAGTTTTTCCCTTGAAAGATTTAATTCAATGGATCTGACTAATTTAAATACTCATGATATTACGTTAATAAATTATGGATTGGTTAAAGTATGTAATTAATTTTAATGAAACCATTTATGTTGAATAATATCCATATGGTAATGAAGTCGTGAATGTGGTTGTAATGCCTCATCTCAGTATACCCATATAGCTCATATTCGATGCTTCCATGTGGCCTGAGGAACACATCCACATACTATAGAGGCTAATGACTAATAAGAAAAGAATGGGAAAATCCTTGGGAAACTATCCCCTCACATATAAAATGAATGATTCAAGTATAAATCTATCAAACTTAGAGCATGATCAGTATATATAATGTGGATACCTGAAACATGTCGATTAAAATTGAGATAAAAAAGGAGACCATCTAATACAAAATATAAAAAATTTATTTATCATGATATACATCAATAGTTACATAGAGACAAAATCAATACATATCATAAAATTCCTATTATTATATAGTTTTTGGAAAACTATTTGATACATATATAGTACAATTGATTAAATTAAATGATGTTTCCTGGATCATGATTCCTAATAATATCTTATTAACTCATCATACACAAATAATATTATTATACTAAACCGAATAACATTATCCATGTTGACACCTTTCCTTGTAATTAAAAAATAATTTGACCAGTCCACATAAAAAACCATGTTATGAATGTGATTAATGGGTGAGTATAATAAACATCAAAAATTTCCCCACACACCTCAACTCACTAGGTTCAATTGATCATGCATATTTTCATACATTTCATGACAAAGTACTAGTAATAGATAAATTAAACTCACCAACCTTGATCATAATCCATGAATATTCATACAATTCATTCTTATATACCTACATGGATAAGAGATTGTTCTGACACTGATGTGGCATGTTTTCAGGAGGTGTGGAAATAGAAATTTATCATTGCTTTGTTTTGACCCTTTCAACATCATTATCCTTTAAATATGGTTGAATTAAACTTATGGATAACTGTAGATCCATATGGGTGATTGTGTAGGGATCAAGCACTTATGAAACCGGTCCTTCTCGGATATAACATCCTTAAATGTTGTATAACATGTTTATTTATACAGCCACAAATTCCCAAAAGACCTGGTATCCATGATTCATGGACCTGATTTCCAATGGAAGGTTTTCATCGGTTGATGATTTTTCCAACGACACTTGAGGACTCTATTGGTTGAAAGGATGAGAGGTTAAGATCACCGCACCATTCTGGGGGAGGATTATTTCTAGTTTCGGGACCCTCTTGTAGATTTAGATCATGTTAATATGTTCTTCAATCCATGGTTCATTGTCGAAGAGTGTCTCTATTGGATTCTCTTGGATCGTAAGATCTATACGAGAATGCATATGTTTGATTCCATCAAGGTGATGCTGAAATATCCGTATTATGAGGTTCTCTATAGTTTAAACTCATCCAGGGGGATGGAAGGTGACTTGATGTTGGGATCAGACCCATATGGAGGGCTTCCTACGTATCCTCATGAGAGGAATCTGAACCCACGTAGTTCATAGGTGTGGGGATTACGCATGGAAGTTTCCCTTTTGATTGGACATGGTTGGGTGGACCCTTTAGTTATGGGCACCCTTTAGATCTTGAGACTTCTAGTGGGAATTTTACGTATCTAGATTTGGATAGGAATTAGAGTTCTCGTAGTTCCGAAGTTGTGGGTCTTATGCATGCACGCCACCCAATTGATAGAAATGATTGGGTGGAACCTTTTGGAATGAGAAACCTTTTGATCTCAGTACCTCTGAAAGGCATCCTGCCTATCCTAATTTGGTATGAAATCAGAGTTCTCAAACTTCTGAAGATGTGGAAATGTCATAATACTCAAAAACCTCTATTCCCGTGATAGTCATTCTTGGTGTGAGAAACAAGATAATGTGAAAGAGTTGACTATACACATGACTCCTCCTCTTTTGGTAGTGGGGGGAGAGCCCGAGATGGAAGAGGCTGGGGAAACCATGGGCGAGGGCACTGAGTGATGAACCTTTCCATGTGAACTGGCATTAACGGTCATGTGGCCCTTCCTCATAAAATTGGGGACTTACCTAAATGAGAGGTCCTTAGATAATGTATTGGGAATGGGAGGAGTTTCGTCCTCTCTGAAGGGGGGAGTGAATATAACCCCTTAGATTAATCATTTTCCCTCATTGAATGGAAATGTAAGTGATCGCCCTTAATCCCGAGAACAGGGAGGCTCATGTCGGCATCCCAAGTATGGAGTCCTGGTTATAGTGGGAATATATCCTTATATGAATTCTTGAATTCCACACCTTTTTGAGGAGGGCCTTCATGAATCTGCTTATGGTGGGTATGTAGACTCAATTGGGCGCGTTGATTTTCCTGATGGCCTGACCATACGGGTCATGTGGATTTAGAGGAGGCTATGGCCTAGTCCCCAGGGATTGGTCAGCGGAGGGATTTTGGAGGAATGGACTGTAATGGAGGATAATAGTTAGACCCGGAGGGATCAATACCCAAAAACATCCCATTTTGCGTACTGGTTTCGTACCTGGGTTGGGGGAGGTTCTGCATTCTATAATGGTATGCATGCATAGGGACCGTCTGTGTACCAGTGTGGTACGCGAGTGTGGGTATCTCCAACCACGTACCAAAGTTGTACGTGGCTCACCATGTCGCTTTGGGTTGTATCTGCAAACCTATTCGGTACGCGATGCCACATTAAGTCCACATAGAAGTCTGCTACGCAGAGCACCATACTAAAAGAGGGTCTGGAGAATTCCTATTCGTGAAAAAATTCATCTACGAGTAATTTTTGGTTTTCAGTTTACCATTTAGGTTGGACATTTTATAATATTTACTTGTATCCCCAGTTTTATGGTTTACAGCTAGTTGTACCCATGGAATAAGTGGCTCGTGGTTCGTGATTTCTCTGATGAAATGAAACAGAAGCTGAAGTGCCCCCTCTGAGTTTCCCTCAAGTAGTCATTGCACATTCTTTCTTATATCCTTCTCTTTTCTCCATTCTATTGATCTCATTTTATAGAGCATTGGAATGATCATATCTACTGGGCACACAACAGCATTTGTGGAGGCCCATTGATGTAGTATTTTGATCCGTGGAATAATTGGTAAACCAAGGCCTGTGGGAATTTGGGTTCGTGATAATTTTTCATGGAACCCTTCTTATCTATATAATCCATGAACTAGGGGGTTTGTTTCATGGTACGCAAACCGTCTTCTGTGTAGAAATGCTTCATTTTTTATGGTTTGTGGATTTCCCTACTCGTTGGCCATCGTTTCGTGGGCCAGCGGTTTGCAGACCCTCTTCTCCGCGTGTACCCTTCCCTATAAATGGTACACTTTCTTGTTAAAAACTATAATTCCTTCAATTTACCTCATTGAAATGCAATCCATTTGATTCCCTTCACCTTGGTAGGCTTATAGAAGTCCTTAATTACTTTTGCAATGAGATTATAGGGGTATTTTCTTTACGTAGTAGAATTTTCATGACCCTATAAATGCCCCCATCAGAGTAGTGTCTATTTGGAACAAAAAGGAAACAATTCAGATGCAGAAGTGGTTCTGAACTGATTTGGTTCATGGAAGAGCATGTAGACCCAGTAGGAGGGGACCAATCCTATATAAGGGGCCCATGTCAATTGTTCTTTACTGTTTCTCATGGAAAAAAGTTCTCCTGATTTCATGGCCTCCTTCCCTCTTTGTGTATCATGCTCCTTGCAAAAATCCTTCTCACAAACAGTTTCATAAGTTCTGTTAAGAAATTTCCTCACTATTTCCCTATCAACAACCACATTTTTTCCCTGAACGGGTTTTTTGATTTTTTATGACTAAAATGGGTCTTCACATAAGCGAATGCTAAATGACTTTTTTGTTCGCATAATGAACTTTTATTAGAGAACAAAAACAATAAACCATATATAAACATTCATCCAAAACCCTTAAGCATAAACTTAGCTGAGGTTTCGGTTCACGGTCTCTTGCTTCTGTGAACCATTATGTTTGTCGGCTAGTGGTTCGTGGGACAATGCCTCGTGGATGCTTCACAGATCACGACTATACGCAGTGGATTACATCCATGTATAGTTGCTATAGATGAAACACTTCTTATACGGGTTACGTTGTATGCGGAATGCTCCTTCCGCATACCATTTTTTATGAATAGTACGTGAAGCCTTTATGGACATGTTTTAATTCCTTTTGCCACTTTTTCCTATAGCCTTTATCCAACAATTTTCTATTAGACTAACTTCTTGTCGAATTCTCGATGTTTTCATATAGGTTACAATGGCTGATTCATAGGCTACAATAAAATTGATAAATACAATGACCTCTATGGAGTGGAATTGTGATGAAAGCATTTATACCCACATTATTCCTCGTGATAGTTTTCCAATGGTATTCTTTTAGATATAGCTTATAATTTTTTCATAATCCAAGGGGATTAGTGGGTGTAGTTCGACTACAGTGATGTTAAATTGAATAACTCATGATCATTTGTGAATTTTTCATTATAAACCTAAGTTTTTCCTAATCCTTATTAACACAGGCTTATGGGGGCATGACAAGACTTTTATTAGGCCACCCTTAGTGGGTTCTCAACTTACCAAGCTTTATACCATTTCTGATGGATCAATGTTTTTTTTTTCTTTTTTAACAAACCAATACCTGAATTTTTCTCAGAGGTACCATCAGTAGATTTTCCCTCTGGTGAGCATAACGTTTTTTTTTGTTACTGGAAGTCCACAGTTCTTCTAATCAAACATTATACTGATGTTTTAAGTTGAACTGATTTAACCAAACATAACAAGGTAGGGTCTCAACTCAGGACCGCTAGTCAGGAATGTTCTAGTATCCTTCAAACACTTATTATAGATTTTTTTGGACCCTGGAATTGTGGAATCTGGACATTCTTGTTGCCCAGGCGTTTATTTAGGATTACAGAGGTAGGAAATGACTCTCATAGGGACATGTTTTCCTTTGACTGAAGTCAATTTTTGTGTGTGTGACATATGCTGAGCCACTAGGGCATGATGGGCATATCAATCAAAGGTTTCCCAGGACACTGGCCTTCCACTTTCGATGGCCTAGTTGGATTTTCCACATTTTGGATTTATCTTGTCATTAGGAGCCACAATAGGTGGTTGGATGGAGTTATGTTTTCTGAGAACTTTAATAACATTTACATTGTCCATGAGTGTGAAATCATTCCCGCAACTTTCTTACTTGTGTGGGGAAGAGATGGAAGGTGGTTAGTTCAGTTTAAAGTCTCCCCTAATCTATGTTAGGGAAACATGGGATGAAGGAGGTACATAAGCCATCATCTAAGACATTTCCGAATATTAGGCTGTGACAATAGGTGGATGTCATTTAATCATACGAATGCAAGAAAGGACTCTCCTAGAAATTTATTTTTCTTTGATTGAAGGCCACTTTTGTGGGTGAAATATGTTGAGACGCTATGGAATGATGTGAATAGTGAATAAAAGTTGTCCCCAAGACATTAGACATAAATTTTAGAGGGACTTTGTGGATTATAGATAATGGGAAGATTGTAAACATAGTGTGGGACCATCGACTAGGGGTTCCCCTATTCACAAGAGGAGTCTTTTTAGCTGAACTTTTTCGGGGAAACCTAGATATGAGTAGGAGAACTCTTCCTTTTCCCATGGATCAACTTCAAACAAGAGGACGAGGTATCTTTTCAAATACTAAGAAGATACCAGAGGTGAATCAGGCCCATATGTCCCGATATCTACAATATTTGTGAAATGAGGAAAATGTAAACCATGAATCTGGGGTTCCTTGAATCCTAAGGGATATAACAAGGCTTGGAATCCATGGGTGTACTGAGATATGAGAGGACTCTCCTGGGGATAAATTTTCCATTTATTTGACGTCTAGGTTTTTTGGAGACGTATATAGAGCCACTGGGGCATGATGTGAATAGTTAATCAAAGGTGTCCATGGGGAAATGGCCTTCCCCCCTCAGATATCCTTGAAGGGTTATGGGTAATCAAGATAACTTAATGAACTATGTTTGGAATTTGGCAGGGGTACACAAGGACAATTGGGGGCATTAGGGATTTGATTTACTCATGGAATGGTGTCCCTTACGCAGGTCTGACCCATGCACTGGGTGAGGTATTTGTTCTATCTTTGGGATACCTGATCGTTTAACATCACATGGATAAGACATAGGGTTCCTCTCATGGGAGCAAACTGTGACATGGCTTCTAGGTTCATTCTTCTAGGACCAAGTTCCCTAACCATTTTTCCATAACGTTAATGTGGATCTCTTGCTAATATCCATATGCTCACGTGGGATATGCTCGGTGTGAGAAACAAGGTATCAAAATGGTACCACGGTTACCATCTAAGAATAGTGAATTAAACATTACAGGGAAGTTTTAGGCTAAAGAAATTGATTTTCAGTTTATCATCATGCGGTGAAAACAACTTTGTCTTCGTAGAGGTCTTCATAAGTTTCAAGTTAATTTTAGTCAAGGTGTTCTGGGATTCATTAGATGTGATAGATGATATAAGTTGTAAACTATAGTCTTGGTGGTGACATGAATCAGTAGGGGTGACATGGGGATTATAATCCATTAGGCATACTGAGACAGGAGAGGAATCTCCTAGAGGTGAAATTTCCTTTGATTGATGGGAATTTTTGCTGGCGACATATGCATAGCCACCAGGGCATGACGTTCATTATATATAAAAGGTCTTTGTGAGACACTTTACATCCATCCCAGATGGCCAGGATGATTGTGAGGATCCTTGTTTTCACGAGGTATGGAGTGTGACAAATAGGAAAGGTATTCCTGGTAATGTGATACTACCCAGACCATAATTAATCGTGACCCTCTAAGAGCTTCTATATAGTCCCGACCCACTTGTGGGGGGAAAGGGGAAATTTTTTTCTAGTGGCTGGGCCGGGATGTCGAATCTGAGCATCGCTACGTATCCTACAAGGGAAATAATCAAGACACATGTAGTTCTTCATGTACCCTTTACTGATTTAGTTTGGTCCAAAGGGTAGGGCCATTTTTATTCTACCCATCACATTGGCCAAATTTCCATGTTACCTTGTAGTTGAATTTTTTAAGAGAATCTACACCACTTGTCCTATGCTCATGTCAGTTAAACTTTGTGTAAGAAACAAGGAGTGATATTGGTTTCCATTACTAGTATAGGTAGATAGGGTTTGTGATGATGTCATTTCAATTTATGATGGTGGTTGACCCAAGATTAAATATAGAGGCATCACAATGTATCCTACAAGGTCAAGAATCAAGCCACACGTGGTTCTATGAGAGATCATGCATTTTATTGTCATGTACATAGGACATTACATGCTATTTAGTTTAACATCTTATTGTGCGAACTTGTCACATATATCTTTATTTCATGAGGAAAGAATGATGACTCATATTTTAAGGTCATAGATTTTGGACCATGATGTGGGACATTTTTGGTAACTCATAGTTTAGGGTCATAGAGTTTGGACTATGATGTGGGGGGAATTTTATTGACTCATTGTTTAGGGTCATAGAGTTTAGACCATAACATGGGGAAATTTTTAATACTCATAGTTTAACATCATAGAGATTGGACATTGACTTTTGGGGACGGTCATGACTCATAATTTATGGACATTGAGTTCGAACCATAACATGGGGACATTCTTTTTTGTAACTCATAGATTAACGTCATTGAGCTTGGACATTGTCTTTTGGGGATAGTCATGACTCATATTTTAGGGTCATTAAGTTCTTACCATATCATGGGGACATTTCTTTAACTCATAGTTTAATGTTGTAGTGCTTGGACATCATCTTTTTGGGACGATCATGAATCATAGTTTAGGGTCCTTGAGTTTGGACCATAACATGGGAGAATTTTTATGCCAACTATTTCTTCATGATCTTTTCATTTGTGAAAGCCGTGATAAGCATTCTGTCCATTCATATTCAATGTGTATGCTCCATTGTAATAGACCCATTTCATGACATATGGTCCTTCCCGCTTTGGTTCATGATTTGGAGGCCTTTTCCCTACTATCATCGGGATTATAAGGACTAACACCATTTCTCCTTTGAAGAATGATTGAATACGAACTTTTTGTTGAAGGATCATGCAATCCGGTTTTGGTAAATTTCCAAATGGTGTAGGGGGTGCCACAAGTTTTCATCTAACTTCTCCAATTCATAAAAACCTCTATGGGATTGATCATTCGTGGACATTTGATTGCAAATGACCAAGAGAAGTTATGAAACATGGATTTTGAAATGGAAGACTGCATCTTCCCCTTATATTAATGAGTACGGGGTCACCAGAGTGGAATTACAGGTTAAGGTCTGGAAAGAACATAAATAATTAAAGAAATTATCTTTCCACAATTTCATATCCTTATCAACCATATAGTGATGTATATTGGATAGTGTCTTGTTGAATACCTATATTTGTCCATCGGCCACTGCATGGTAGAGGGATGACCAGTTGGCCTTGATTCCATATTACTGCTATATATTATCCACCTCATCAGAGTAGAAGATTGTGCCATTGTCTGTTAGTATTGTATGAGGTACACCAAACCGTGTGATGATGTTGGCATTCAAAAAAAAGATGATGTTTTTCACCCTGACATTCTTATGGGGTATAGCTTCAGCCCATTTAGAAAATAAGTCAGATGTTCTATATATGATCTTGAATTGTCTGTGTGTAACGAGAGGATATAGTCCCACAACATCTATCCCCCAGGCAACGAATATCTAGGAGTAGTTAGCGGCATAAAGTTGCTCTGGGGTGTGGTGTATGAAATTAAAATGAACTTGGTAAGAATGGTACTTATTAGTGAATATCGAACAATCATGTATTATGGTGGGCCAGTATTACCAAATCCTTTGGATTTGGTGAGAGATCTTGGTGGCTGATTGGTGAGCTCCACAAACTTTAGGGTGCACTTCTTTCATGATGGAGGCTATCTCTTATCCATCAATTTACTTGAGAAGAAATCCATCAAGGCCTCATTTATAGATAACCTCATCTTGGTTCAGTAAATTTTATAGGGTAAAATTGACTACACATCTTCAGACTTGCTCTATTTTATCCCACTACTAGTGGGAGTTCCCCGTTCTGAATATAATTTATAATGAGTGTCATCTAACGGGTGGTATAACCATAAAGAATAGTAATGGGGCTAATTTCGTTAATTTACACCGTATTTTTTTGGATGAACGGCAAGAAAATCTAACGGTGAGAAATTCTAATGACACTTTCATCATGGTCAAGATTGTCCATGGTTGTGGCTGAATTTTCCGTAACATCATATTAAGTATTCTATCACTCAGGGACATGAGTAAACGTTGGTTCTGATGGTAATTCTTCCATCAATTCTCAAACATGGTTCATTATGGGAACCAACACTTCTTTTTTGATAGCATATTTATCATTAAACTGTTTGATGACTATCTCTAAATCACCCTTTATTTTTAGGTGTTCATATTGCACTTAGAGTGTCAATTACAAGCCTCAAATGAGTGTTAGATACTCCGCTTCATTCTTCATACACCCTTTGGAAAGTAGGACCTTGTTTTTAAATATGGACTTTTCGGGAGAAACGAGAAAAAATACCAGCCCCAACTTATTGATCTTAGGATCCTCTATCCTTTTCCCTTTCGGGCTTCAGGATACACCGTCGAAGTACATTTCACACATTCAGGGGTTCTCTTGGAAGGAAAACACATCTTCATCCAGAAGGTTGATATCCAATATTGTTGTCTCTTCCAAGGGTTTCTTGGCCAGAACATCTTCTAATGCCTACCCATTGATGGAATTTTGGGGCACGTACCATATATCAAAATGTTGCAGGATGACTTCTTATAGTGATAGGAAACCATTTAGCATGGGACACTTGAGGATATACTTGAGCGGTTTGCATCGAGAGATCAGAAGGACCCCATGGTGTTGCAGGTAATGTATGAGCTTCTAAACTATGATGATTAGGTCCAATAAGTATTTTTTCCATCTCTGAATATCGAGTTTTGACATCAATGATTGTCTGGATCAGGTAGTAGAGGTTGTTCTCGCTACCAAAATCATTTTTTTTTGTGAGGAAGGCACCCAATGACTGTTCTAGAGCAGTTACGTACAAAATGAGCGGTCTCCCCTAAATTGGCATCATGAGCACTGGCAGGCTTATGAGATATCTTTTGAGGTTGTAAAATTATTCTTGACAATCATTATTCTATTTATACATAACCCCTTCCATCATGATCTTGGTGTAAGGTAAACATTTACCTTCTAGGTTGGTTATGAATCATTGAATGTAGGAAAGGTTCCCCTGGATACCTCTCATATTAGTGAGGTCTCGAGGTGGGGGAACGAAAGGAATTCATTTTTTCTTTTCATGGTCGATTTTTATGCCACAATCGCATACAAAAAGGACTAGAAATTTTCCCAAGTAAACGCAAAAGGTTCACTTCAGGGGATTCATCTTTAAAATGTATTTTCTAAATTTGTTGAAGATAGTTTCACGGTCTTTCAGGTGGTTCGAGTACAGTCTTGACTTAACAACTAGGTTGTAAACATAACAATTGATGAATTTTCCCAAAATGGCTTGAAGATGCGATGCATGGCATGCTGATAAGTCATGCTGAAATTTTTTAGACATAAGGGAAAGTATTTATAATAGAACACCCCCTATGGGGCCCTAAAATTGAAAGATTATTCATCTTCTCAGGCCGTCAAGATTTGATTGTATCCAGAATAATTTTCCATGAAAGCAAGGGATTTGTATCCAGCTGTCACATCGATCAGCAATTCTATGATTAGGACTAGGAAGTCATGTTTTGGGAAATTCCGATTAAGGTCTCTAAAGTCATTACAGATTCTAATTTGTGCATTAATGTTTTTAATGGGGACTATGTTGGACAGACATATTCCATATTGAACCTCCCAAATGATGTTTTCATTGATCTATATGTCAACTTCATCCTCTATCTTTTCAGCATAAGTTGGGTGTGTCTTTCTGGGTTCCTGTTAATATCCCCAGTGATCTTATGGTAAAACCATATGATGGGTGGTGACTTCAGGATTTCTTAATTTCATCTATATTTAATTCTTGGAAAACACATCTTGATTCTTCTTTAAGAAGGAGGTATATGCATTATGTTCCTCAACTAGAATGGCCACACTGATTAAAGTGGGCCGCATGTTTCTTTCATTTCCCATATTTATATCCTTATGTTTGTGGATGGTGGTGGAAACTCCTTCTTCAAATGTTAGAGGGGAATCTTTGAGGTCTTCTTCCTCTCATTCTTCTTCATCTTGATGATTTTCTCCTTTTGATGGAGTAATGATTTTTGAGATGACTTATCTAATATTGGGAAAGAAATCATATTTTTTACTTAGTGAGTAATGTGAGATTCGTTTGTGGACCCATGGACAGGCCGAGACCATCTTCGTCAGGGATTTTTTGGACAACATGGGAGTCAGCCCATTCTTCTATTTCATTGGACTCAGTGGTCATAGTAGAGACCATGCAGACAACTAAGACAACATATGGGCTTCTACTCACGCATTCAACCTGATTGGTGGGTAGTACATACTCCTCCTGAGACTGATAGAATGGTTCGTCGGAAGCCATATCTAATCCATTTGGGGAATTTATCCAATCAATGTCTTCAGCTAAAAGAATTATTTTTTTCGACTCATATAACCCTATTTCAATGTAATGTGGATCACAGAAATCCAATAGGGATTTATTGGCATGAAACATCCTTTTTTCAGTAGTGAAATATTTGATGCACTGATGGTATGAGGACGGAATTACAGCATGCTGATGCAGCCAATGTTTTTCTAAAAAACATTGAAGATTGTACTTTTTCTCACCACCCGGAACTCGTAATATGATATGAGATCTCTGAGCCAAGATTTATTCTTGATTCAACCCCACAATTTCGGATCACTTTTGTCGTATCCCATCAGAGATATAGTGTACGGTGTCTTGTTGTCTTCATTGTATCACAGTTGGTGATGTGTTCTCAGTGAGAGAAGGTTAACTCTAGAGCTAATTTCAATGAATATCATCCAAACATCAATTCCATTTATCTTAACAAACACATATATGAGTTTGATGTGCCCGTGCATGATGGTGCCTTCATTGATATCTGTGAAGGAGATGACATCATGACATTCTTCGGGACTGGTCTCCGTCCAGTAGACATCATCTGCTGCTACTTCATCCTTGAACTCCTGTGGACATAACAAGGCCTCAATGAGTTCCTCACTACGATCTACAGACAAATTCAATGCATCCAGGATTGATAGCTTCACTGGTACTGAAGCCAGCTACTTTATAATATCATAAAACTAGTCTAAAGGTCTGTGCTTCCTGGCTCGGGGTTTCCCTTTCACAAACACTTTAGGGGTTTGAGCTTTCGAAGTAGATGGCCCAGCCATTGTGACATGAGTCGGTAGTGCGGTAGTTCTTTCTATGTTTGGTTAGACTGGTCCACCTATATACCTTGGGATTTTCAGAACTTATTCTTTCCCTAATGGATACTCTAATATGACAGGGATTGGGTTTTCTTTAATGGGGGCAAATGAGCATTCTGGTTCGTGTGGTGTCTTCCAGAGGGTCATTTCATGAGTTTCCTCGATGATAACTGTTTGACTTGTGCGGTGTTAGGGAATTTGACTCCTACCACCATCACACCTTCCATGAAACCTCTGGCCTCTATGGATTCTTTCCTTGGATATCCAGTTGGGTGCGGGGAATTCGGTTTCATGGCCACAATATTCATCAGAGAAGGGGTCCATCAATTTAATGAAATTAATGGATCTAAAAATAAATTCAAGATCAGATGCTATTTCTGTATGACTTTTTCCTTCTGATGGTACCATATGGCAGGGTGGTTCCCACTGTACTGTTTGGAGGGGCGGTGCTCGTTGTACCTTTTGGAATTGATTCTTAATACACTCTAGGGATACACTTAATTTGGAATTGTTACCCGTTCATATTATTTCTATTTTTTTTTTCTTCTAGACTTTAGTGGAACACAGGGCTGTGGAGGATGGTTGTGTTGCATTGGGAGCTTTTGTGGTAATAATTGGTTGTCTCAACTGCACTTGAAGGATTTCGTGGACTCAGTTGACGACCTTCTGTGTCATGCAGTTGCTAAAATTTTTCTCCCTTTTTCTGGTGATTGTTTTCCGTTCTTTCTCCACTCTTGAGTCGGTGGTAGAATCATATTCCACTTGTGATGGCAGTGATCCCAACTTCTGTTTCCCTGAATCCACCATCTTTTGCAGGAGATCCTTGAAAACAAATCATTCTTGGATGGTGTGTCCTAGTATACATTGATACAAATAGTGATCTGGATGGTCGTCGAGACCTACTTCATCGGATCACTTTGGCTCTGGCAGTCATAGAAGATTGTAATTCATGGTAGAAATGAAATAGCCATGGACTTGGTCATCTCAGAATGAATAAAATCTATTTCTTCATTCATTGAACTGATTTCTTTTAGAATCTTTTCACTCATCTTGCCGAGGTGGGAGTGGTTGTTGGTGCCGAGGGGGTCCCACATGGTTTGCTGGGGGCCTCACAACTAGGGCTAGTGCCAGGGGTGGATTAAGCATGATAGTATCCACTTCAAAATTTAATGTTATTTTTCTTGGGGCCAATGGGGAAACTCTGGAATTAAGGTTAGTCCATTGCAAAGAGTCTTATGTCCTTTTGGGAATGGTAGAGAAGACTCTAAACCCATTGGTGTACTTAACTGGGATAAGTGGTGTTCTTAATTCATCCTAAATGGTTTCAATGCAAATGGAGAGCAACTCATGCTATGGTAGTGTCCGTTTGAAGGAATATGTCATGTCGTTCTATCTGAAAATGAATTCAGAGACTCTCTCATTCTATCTCTTCATGTTGTTCATAAGGTCACTGAACGTTGTCTTAGCCTAAGTCGAATAGAACTAGAAGAGAAATTGTTGATGGAGGTCCTCCCAACCTGCAATTGAATTGGTTGACAGGCTAGTATACCAGACGAAGGCGGAGCCTTGCAAGGTTTATAAGAAGCACCTATGTTTTACAGCTTCTTACTACTCTCGAGTTCCCATCATGGGGTCATTGTAAGAGGCACAATGCATCAAATTCTGTTCAGGGTCCCCCGATCCATTGAATACTGGGAATACGTCATCATGGATGTTTGGTGGTGGCAGAACATTGCACACCCACTAGGGGTAAATCATGCACTGTATTTGTATCTGATCGCACAACCCCTCCATATCTTCTAGTCGAGTTGTTATCTTATCTATGGTGTTTAAGATACCTTGATGTATATCATGTCGGTATTGATCTTGAGTTCGTGCAGTAGGGGCCAATATTTTGAATGCCGACACAACTAGAATATGTGGTGGATCCTCAGCAAGGGGAATCATTTTTTATTTACCTAGGTATATTCTGAAATCATTCCCAACTGGGGGAAGTATTTATATCCTACCAGGGCCTGGTTGAACGACCCTCTGAACATTGCATCATTCACTAGAATGAGTGCCTATGATATGGCACCACTTCTATTAGAACCTTCTAAAATTTCACAAAGGGAACATATATAGAAAGATAAATCCCTCGACGTAGCTCTGTATTAATTCATTTGAACTCATTCATTTCTTCCTCATCGTTGGAAAACCTTTCCTCAAGGGTGAGGTATGCACATTCATGGGGATGATGAGGGAATTCATTGATAAACATGGATTTATTTTTTTCATTGTTAGAGTTTTGCGGTGGAGGTAAGGTTGGATTTACTGAGGGGGCACCCATATTTAGGGAATCCCTCTAGTTCAGGGTATGCACACCATCAGGCTCTCTATGGAATTCTTATGGGAGGGAACCATATTCATTTTATTCTTCCCCCACTACTTTATCTTTTATATCTATGGGGTAAACGATCACCACGTTCACTGAGGCATACCATATTGGGGGTAGTGTACCTGATGTTGAATGGTAGGAATTCCTCCTGAGCCCTTTATTGAATTTTCTCCTTCCATTATAAAGTATTGATAGGGATTTATGACAGAGATTGACAGGAAGGGATCCCTGGTCTGACCTCGTAACACAACATTATCTCATAGGGCGCAAACCATGATAAGGGGTGGAATGGGTAACTCCTTTGTCCGGTGTTCTTCCAAAATAGTGTAAGACAGACATCTGTTGTGCAGGGATTTGAGGTAAAAATTCCCCCAGCACTATAAGATGGGGTTGTTCCTGTTCTCTTATCGTTGTTTTATGTCCTGGATTTTTCATTATTATAGGGCCATTTGGATTTGTAATAGACCCCATCCCTAGGGGTTGGGGTTGTTCTTATATCACCGTGGTAGCCGCCACGATTGCCACACATTCAATTTCACATACTCCCGCATGGGTGTAATATGAGTGTGGAATTGGGATTGCATGGGGTTTATGGTCTATTGAAGACATGAGAAATGCTTTCTAGTTGGATTCCCTTAGACGGGAAGCTTGCAGGATGTTCATGGTCACTTGACTCAGATGTTTTTTGATGGATTGAACTCTTCGGCCCTGATGCTATTGAGAAATACTCTAGGCTGGTTTTTGTTGAGTATCCCATTTTCCCTGGGCATGGGCTTAATTTTTTTGTTTCCACTAGGTGATGACATTAAAGAATGTTATTTTCCTTGGGGAAAGCTGGATAGGATGTGGGGTAAAGTTTAGTGACCCATGTTCTCCCCATCCCTGAATGTGAACTCGAACCAGGGTGTTTCCATTGAGGCGACACAATTTAGGAAGTGCATGGAGGCGGGCCAATTCAAGGTTCTTTTTTTCATTTCTGATCATGGATACCTTGCTTAAGAGATGGATTCAATGTTGATCAGATGTAAATTCTCCCCAATTGTGTCAACATGGTCTGCATATCCCTCATAAGGTATGAATTTTTCTTTTAGATATCTATGTGTTGTCTATATATTGAGGCGAATGTCATGCATGCATTCCTCAGAAAATTCCCCTGGTATGTCAAAGTGTGAAGTGGTCGTAGGACAGTACATCACTGGTATATTATCCCTAGATTTTTGTCTTCTCACAATCAATGTATCATGTCTTTATTCTTCTATAGGATCTTCTACATGTTATTCTCAGCTTGATTTCCTCTTATGGATTTCATTCTAAGCAACTAGGCTAGTGAGAGCGTTATCGATTTGCGGACGCTGTTGGGGTGGCTCAAAAAATGAGTGTGTCCCCAGACCATTCTCTAGATGAGAAAGAATATCAATTATTATAAATAGAGTTCTTGATGTGTCTGACTCTTTTCCGAGTGCCTCAACATAGGTTGACTTTTTCATATTTACTCCAGCGAGGGAGGATCTTCTTTCCAGTATGAACTTTGGTTGTGAGGTGGACCTTCAGAAGTGGTGCTGTAATGGAGATCGCCGTTATTGTAACTTGAGACCCCACCATGGGAATTTTCCTGTTAGCGTATACCCTAGAGTGGACCTTCAGTGTAGAATGTAGCAAGGGAAGGACCTTCTTGATGCTCAACATTGTTGTGGGGAGGACATTCATAGAAATGTTCATTGTGGGGAGGGCTATTGCAATGACCGTCATCATGGTGAGGACTACCATAATGACTTGATGTCGGACTACAGAGAAAAGAAAATATTTAGCGTATAACCAGTAAAGGACTATCAAGGGGGACCACAATAATGGGGGAGATTCTTCCTCTCTAATAATCAGGTCTAGGGGAGAGATACCTCGATGCGCATCAGGATATATGCTCTCATGATTGATCATTCTTGACCCATGAAGTAAGCCCCCATGGGTGCTCTGTGGAGGACCTTCAGAGCTGCTGGTAGCAACATTACGGGGAAGACATTCACAATTGCTACTTTCACATCCATAACTTTCTAATGGAATGGTAGGATCTTGGAACATTATTGATATATGTTTGAGGGTGTCGATAACCCCATCTTCCAGTAGAGCCAAATCATTAATGTGCTCTTCATTTTATGGTTTAATTTGGTTCTTTTCATTTTTAGGTGCTCTTTTGTGTGTGACCGGGGCCATTTGATGTTGGTAACGACCTTTATATATGGTGACATGTCTTTTTGGGTCCTGTGATGTTGTTGGGTATGATGATAAGCATGTTGATTTCTTGCAGGGATATATGCATGCCCTGGAGTGGCCACCATGTTGGACTGGTGTCCCCTAGTTTTAAGGAAAATTTTTACTCCATATGGTTATCTGTATGTCATGAGATATTATCATCGACCCTTTCGAACTAGAGCTGGGATGCATAACTACTCCAGAGTGACTAACACATTTTGTGAGTGAGCCATTCCGTTCGAGGAAATCGATTCATGGGCCCAATTTCTTTCATTTTACACTGATTCAATGATATCATGGAATGTTTGGAGGATATACTGTAGAATAGACGTATGATATTCCATCATGTACATGATGTGTTGATATACATTTTTGGCTGGAACGGGTCTGAAGGGTTGTTCCGGTGATGGAGAAGGTGTTTGTTCCTACTCCGGTCCTCCATGTGTTTCTAGTAGATACTGGCAGTTCTCCTATGATGGGATAGAGGAATGAGTCTGCCAGTAGTTTTCTTCTTTGGTTTCCAGCGTATTTTACTGGTGGTATTCATATTCATAGGTGGGGATTTTTATCCGCTCTCTTGTCATTGTATTTGTCTCTCAGGCTTTGAATGAATCCATAGGTATTTGTCTCTTATCAAATTTTCTTGTCTCCATATTTCACTGACAGGCTTGAAGTGTGTTAGTAGGTTTTTATTCTGGAATATAGCATGTTTCAACACTATTTAGTTGACAGGCTTGAAATGCGTCAGCAGGTGTTTGCACATATGTATAGCTGAGTGCTGCCCTATTTGGATGGCAGTATTCTTGTGCATCAATGGGTATTTATGCCAGTGTATATCTAGTTTTTCCCTAGTTTGATAGAGATCTTATTTTGTGCTGGAAGATATATGAATATACATGGAGTCTTCCACTCTGTCTGCATGGCGGGACTGGTGAGCACTAGTAGAGATGTGTGTCTGCTCGTATAGTGCCACCCTATTTCCATGGTGGGATTGAGTGATGAGGGTAAAGTTTTGTTTCATCCCATTGAACTTCATAGTGTTAGTACGGCAGAGCTGTTCCTCATGAACCAGGGTGATAATGAATTCTTGGTTATATGTTTTCCTCCCTTGGCGGGAAGCCTGAGGGGCCCGGGTCCCCAGGACATGGGCAGGTGCCCTCGGCATAAGATCCTCCTCGGTGGGGGCGATCTGGGCATCCAGTGTTATTGGTGATGCTCTCGGGTAGGTGGTTATGGGTATGACCTCTATTCAACTAGGATGAAGTCTTCTGCATTGAATTCATCTAGTTTTATAAGATTAGGGAGGAACGCATTGTCACAATATGGGGATAGGATCCTGAAATGGTTTGAGATAACCATTGGGGCGGCCTGGTGCTAGCGTTCCGGCAGCGGTTGAAGAGGCGGCTAGTAGACCATTGCAAACTAGAGGGCTTGTCTTGCAGCCTTCAGCATGGGGAGAGTACCATTTCTTTATACTTATTTGATCATTTTATTGGTAACCCAGTATTGATGACACTGGGTAGATGAAGGGTGCATGCTCTTTGTTGAGGCCCCAATTTCCCGCGGGGTCGCTGATGTGTGCATCTTCATGGAACATGGGGATTCCATTCGGATTGAAGGTCACTCTACGAGCACCTACAATATATTTATGACATATAGACCAAAAAAATCATCAAAGTATCATTCCATTAAATATAGGCATATTTGGGGAATCAACTTGTCCTTTTTCCCCTTTTCTTTTGATGTGGGGCAAAGGGGCTCGGGTAGGTAACGCTCAGAACCTTGGTTAAGGATTCATATCGGGTTCACCATTTTTGTTCCACCTCTAAGGTGGAACGTTTTCCACATACCAAGGAGAAACAAATGTTTCAACATGTAGTGTTCTTTTTTCCTTTATCATTTGTGTATAGATGCCACCTTGGATAAGGTTTCACATTGGTTTCACAATTGATGTTTCTCCTCCAAGGTGGCGCATTTTCGGTTGGTGTGGAAATGAAGATTTATCAATACATTGATTCAACCCGTTCAGTGTCATTATACTTAAATTCATGTTGAATTAAACCTATAGTGAACTCTTGATCCTATAGGTTAATTGCATGGGGATAAATTTCTCATGAAAGTTTTCCTTCTCATATATAACTTCCTCGGATGATCTCCAGCGGGTTTATTCATGGATCCATGAATGCCTAATGGCCCTGTTATCCATGATTAATGGACTTGAATTCCAAAGATAGGTGCTCTTCGGATGTGGATTTGGCCAATGACACTTGAGGACTCCATTAGTTGAGAGGATGGGAGTTCAGGCTCACCGCACCCTTCCGAGGGAGGATTGTTTCTTGTGCTCAGACTCTCTTATTGATTTAAGTCATGTTCATTTGTTCGTGAATCCTTCATTCATTAATGAAGACTATGTCCATGGGATACCCTTGGATTTCATGTTTTTCATAAGCATGCATATGTTTGATGCCATAGAGGTGATGCCGACTTAGCCGTATTATAAGGCACTCTAGATTTTATCATCATCCAGGGGGCTGAAGGTGACTTAATGTTTTGGATCAGGCCCACATGGAGGGATTTCTACGTATCCTCTGCAGAGGAATCAGGACCCACATAGTTCAGAGGTGTGGGGATTACGCATGGAATCTTCCCATTTTAGTGCTCATTGTTTGGTGGACCCTTTATGGATGGGCACCCTTTTGAGCCCGGGCCTTCTGGTAGGTATCTTATGTGTCATGATTTGGTCAATAAGCAATGTTCTCGTAGTTCTAATGATGTGGGGATTACAAATGGAAGTCTCCTAATTGATAGACATGATTGGATGGAACCTTTTGGAATGGGAACCCCTTTGAGAATGGACCTTCTGACATGCATCCTACGTATCATGATTTGTTCAGTAATCTGAGTTCTTGTAGTTCAGAAGATGTGGTGATGTTGTAATCCTTACAAACCCATAAGCCCAATCGATTCATGCCCATTGTGATAAACAAGATGATGTGAATGATTCGACAATGCACACGTCTCCTACCGTATTGGTGGGGGAGGGAGAGCACATGGAGGAACAGGTCAGGGCGACTGCAGGCGAGGGTGTAGAGTAATGAACCATTCCATTTGAACTAGAATTAATGCTCATGTGGCCCTTCCTCGAAATATTGGGGACTTACCTCAGTGGGAGGGCCTCAGAGCATGTTCTGGGAAGGGAAGGAGTTTCGTCCTCGCTGAAGGGGGGATCAAACATAACCCCTTTAACTAATAAATGTCCCTCATTGAAGGAAAAGGGATGTGATCACCCTTAATCCTGAGAACATGGAGGTTCACATCTTCATCCCAAGGGTAGCCTCGGGGTTACCATGGTAATCTAGCCTTACAGGTATTCCCGAAGCCCGCAACATTGTGGGGAGGGCCTTCGTGACTCCACTTACTGTGGGTATGTAGACTCAATGGGGGTGTGTGGATGCGCCTGATGGCCTGATCATACGGGTCTAGTGAATTTATAGATGGCTCAAGCCTAGTGTTGGGCGACTTTTCAGCAGGTGGATTTTGGAGTACTGGATGGTAATGGAGGGGTGAGGTTGGAACTAGAGGGAAAAGTACCCAAAAACACCACATTCCGCAAATTGGTTTCGTACGTGTGATAGGGTAAGCTCCGCGTACTGTCGTGGTATGCAGGTAAAGGGACCACCAACGTATAGGTGAAGTACGCGAGCATGGGTATCGCTAACTACATAATAAAGTTGTACATTGATCACCATGCCACGTTTTGTTGTATCCACATAACAATTGGGTATAGGATGATGGGTTCAATCCGTATATTTGTCTACTACATGGAGCACCATACTAAAAGAGGGTCTGGGGAATTATCTTTGATGGGAAATTCATCTATGAGCAGCTTTTTGGTTTGAGACTTACCATTTAGGTTTGCGGTTGGATAATTTTTTTATAGTTTCCCTCATATTATGGTTTGCGGCTGTCTATACCTATGGAGAAAGAGGCTCATGGTTCATGCTTTAACTGATGAAATGAAATGGAAGGCGAAGTGCTGCCTCTGAGTTTCCCTCAAGCCTTCGTTGCTCGTTATATCTTCTATCCTATTCTTTTCTCAATTCTTTTGTTCTCTTTTTATAAAGTATTAGAATGATCATATCTACTGGGAATGTGACCCCATTTTTGGAGGCCCATTGAAGAAGTATTTTGACCCGCGAATGACTCGGTCAACTGGGGATTACGGTGATTTTGGTTTGAGATATTGGTTGGCGGAACCCAGCTTGTATGCCTAATCCTAGAACTGAGTGGTTCGTAGCAGGATACACATACCATCTTCCTCGAGGAACTCCTTTGCTTGACATGGTTCATGATTTTACCTACTTGTTGGCCATCATTTCACAGTCTAGCTAGATGCCGACCCTCTTCTCATCGGCATTCCTTTCCCAGTAAATTGAACACGGTCTATGTGAAAACCTGAATTCCTTCAAGTTCCCCCATTGAAATCCAACTCCATTTGGGTCCCTTCTCCTTGGTATGATTATTGAAGTGCACAATTCCTTTTGAAAAGCAATTACTGGGGTATTTTCATTACTTAGTAAAATTTTCAAGACCTTACAGAGATACATGCCCCCCAAAGACTCAAATAACTATAACCAACTAAATGTATATATCAAGTATTTATAATCAATGTCTCACACACCCTTTTCACCTTATTCTCTATACTTTACATTAAATATTATCTCCTCATATGTGACAATATGAAGTCTCACCTAAAATACAAAGTCTCGCTAATCATAGTCCCACCCAATAGATCATCCATCTCACTTCATTATAATAACAACACACCTGAATGTATCATAGGAAATAAGGAATTTTTTAAAAAATGTATCATGAAATAATAAATAACGGACCAAAAAAAATAAAATTTTTACAAGATAATGAAAACCAAAAAATATCTGGAAAATAGGTCCCAAAGAACGAAAACACATGTAATAAAAAATACTATTATTAAAATTTATAATTATGGAATGGAGGTCACAATGAAATAATATAACCCATATATCAAACACTACGTCATCTCAAGACATTAGTCCTCGCAAAATTTATATGTTAATATACGCAAATTTTTCATCTAACTGAGTTCCATATTTTATAACTCCTTATAGAGGTTGGATCCCAAAATATAATGGAAAAACACATGGTTGCACAATGATCTTTTATATCATACATCATTATCATAAAATTTGAGAATTGTGTCTTATAGATATAGTCATACCTTATATTGATTCTAGTAAGAAAATTAGTCATCTCTCACTTATGTATCTAGTAGTATCAACTATAGGGTTTGTCTTCATTACAAATTTGAATATGCATGAGTAGGATTTCATCTAGATAAATTTATATCTCTGTTGGAAAAATTTAATAGTGTATTCCACATCACAATAAAAACTAATCATGAGCTATGATACAGAATAACAATTATTAATGTCATCTTATGATTTTCATTATATATGTGTCATATGTCAAATTATAGGTTTGTTACCAGAGTCTCACAACCTCTCAGAATAAAAACGAATTCTCCATATCCCATTTGGCATAATATTATCGAACTGAAGAGGGAAACCAACACATATCTGTTCAATAATACATAGGAGGTATCTCTTATATCTGATAAAATATTTGAGGGAGGAAAAATAATCTTTAATATTTTTTCGATATCCACAGTGAGGATATTCAAAAAATTGAGACCAAATCCCATGAATGATGTTTATGTAGTCAATTAAAATATTGTGGGGATTATGATTCACATAAACTAATGTATTGCAATAAATAGGGAACTACAACAAAAAATAATATCACAAACAATTCACCAATAACACCTATAATTTTCAAAAGTATAGTAGTGAATTGATCACTACATCTATGTGACTCAAGAACACAACCATCTATCATAGGAGTCAAGGTAGTCAAAGAGGCCAATACTTAATCATATACCAATGGGAATCTAAAAATACCGATTGAATGATTCCAAAATATTAAAAACCAATTATAAAATTCATAATAACCAATATAACATCCATGGAAATTTCTCAAACATATTTCACATGTAGTTATGAATCATCCTATCACATGGAATAGTAAGTAGGTAATAAAAAATTCATAATTTCACATAAAAACAACATTAAAAAACATAGTACCACCTATAACATATTCAATTACACTTGATCATTGAAAAAAATAAATCCTCCTTTATTTAATATAATATATATAAATTTATAAATTAAAATTGTATAGTATGATGTATTAATTTTCCAATGGATCATGAAAAAGATCCTATAAAAACCCCTTAAAACAAAATTGTTTTAAAATACCATTTGTATATGGTAAATTTAAGTCAGATAACTTTCAATTAGAACTGATTTTTAAATATTGTCCCATTATAATCATATTCTCAATTTAATATAATTTTCTATAGAAACCCGATTCGAAGCCAACTCACACCACCAAAAAAATTTAAATATTATGCTCCCACATTTTTTTGATCAAATCCCCACTACGAAACTATTCCACAAGATATATGGTTGTTTTTTACTATTAATTTTACATCATACCATAACATGTATGGATTAAAATTATTCAATACCTAGAAACTATGTAAAAATTAAAAATAATATTTACTCAAAAACATAATTTCACAAAATTATAAAGAGACATTGAGAATTAAAGATAGAATAACATGATCATTAAATATATTTAATTATTCCCAACTCATTTCAGCCTCCATAAGGAAAAAAATTACCTATCTTATACATCAAACGTCTGAAATTAATTTACTAATCACTTTTAAATAAAACCCAAAATTAGAATAATTAACACTAAAATCACTGGATGAATCCAAGATATCGAAACCAAGAGTGAATTTAGGAAAACCACTCATAATAGTAACTTAATGAAATAGAAATTAAAATACACATTTATCCAACTATAATAAAAAAAATATTTCATCTCATTTTTTCAAAAACCCCACATTAATAAACTCATGAAAACCCATAATATGAAAAATTCATTTCATGGATATAATATGTTTTCTTTAAGAACCCTCTAGGAAACTCAAATGAAAAATATTTCAAATAAATATGACTCAACCATGATCTAGTTCAATTGATTCTATATCCTTAAAAAAGGTTATGACATTGTAACATATAGAAAATGATGAATAACGATTATGTAGGAGATGAACTTACCGGAAATCAGAGTTTTGAAACATTCCAAACACACCAAGACAAAATGAAGACAAATTCAGAGAAAGGGATATAAATTTTAGCCTCCCAAACTTCTCACATCTATATGAGAACAGGGATACCCAAGGGGAGATTTAATATACCCCTAAAAATTTCCCATATTTCCCCTAAAATGATATGGGAAATATTGAGTTCATGGTGTTCCACCAAAAAATCAATGGAAAACCACCACCACCTAATGGAAATGTAATTGGGGAGACCACAATTTTTTCTATATCAAGTATCTAATGGACCTAAACAGGGTACTTGGTGGCACAAATAAGTTACATCCCTCCCTCATTCCCCCAAAAACTACACTAAAACTAATATTAGGTGTATTTTCATGGAATTTCATCCTCAAAAATAACGTTTTCAAAATTAAAAAATGTTTAAATATTTATTTATTAAATATAAACAAGAAATTTAAAATTCACATTTATAATAATATGATAGAATTTCATCCATCTATTTAGTTTAATGAAATGAAATGTAAGGACTTTTTACAATAGTATTTTTAATTTTAATGTTTATTTAAAATGGAAATACATCTTTATTTTTATTATTTTTTTCAAATTTATTAATCATACCATGTTCGAATTAATCCTACTTTGGAAAAAAAATTAATTAAGGAGGAATTTCTAGGGTGAAAAGAAGTATAGTGGTGATAATTATGACATCCCATTTTCACTATTTTCAATATATGTTGTTATAATTATATAGTTTGAAAAATAAATTATGAATGTTAGAAAATTTATAAATTTTTGTTATGCATAGTTTATTCATTGATTGGAAAAGATTTCAGTATTAAAATTAAATATTGGAAATATGATAGAGTTGATATTTCCTAGTTAGTGCATGGATTCATAAATCATGAATGATAATTGTGTTATTTTAATATTAGAGTTAAAACTTTTTTTGTCATTTATACACTTACCTATAGATTTTATAAATTATTATTATATTGTTATTATATCCTTATAATTTTTTTATTACGTTCATGAAAATTGTAAATAAGGCTTTAATTAATCTGGTTATGTTTTTATAAAATATATGTTCAATTTTTTGTCACAAGAATAGATTTTGTTTTTATTACATGAATTTTTTATAAGTTTGTAAATAATTTTGAAATTGAGAGATATTATCACTTGATAATGAATTTTTATATGAGATATATTCCATAAATTATTTTATTATACATTTTTTTATTTTTTAGTTATTGAGGTTATTATTTTAGTAATCCAAACTACATGATAAAGAGGTATGAAACCCCCTTTTCATTCATTTTCATAACACCACATGGGGGATTCTCTCTTACTTACACTTCTTCTACTTATAGGTAATTCTTTCATCATCCCCTGTAAATAACTAAGGTATGTAATTTGTTTATATTTTACACTATCCCTTAACTCCATTAAATTTCATTTATTAAACATATATGGTTTATCATTATTCCAAATTTTACCTTTTAATGTTATAAAAACTGAAATATGTATGGATTTTATTTACTTTCATTTAAAAAATCTTCTATAGATAATATAAACTTCATTTGGAGTGGAATCACTAACATCAATATCATCGATAAGTGATTCCCTATTTCATTATTTGTGAGAATATGTTAAATGTTATTTATATATTTTATAGGTTATTTTAGACAATTAGTCAATTATTTATGGATGGTAATTTATCCAAATAAAATTTATATACCAAAACCAAAAGTGATGATGAACTATATAATTCCCTTTTTAAAAAATTCATTAATCCTTATTTAAATAAATAATTAAATAAAAGATATATATATATATCATTGAAAATTTTAGAAAAATTAAATGATTTCATTCTCTTGTTTGAAATTATTCATGGTGGAAGAATTTATTTTAAAAAATAAATTCATTTTTATATTAATGTTTTACTAAATGAATTTTCAAAAACTATAATTTGGTTATATTATATAATATTTGAATTCTTTTACAAGGGATTTTTTATGATGAATTATAAAGTTTTATTGAAGTGTTTTAATCAATGATTTTCATGGATAAATGGGTTATTAGCATGTTTAATTTTTTAATTTCATGATTTATACTCCTTTGGGATTATTATAATATTCTTTCAAAAATTAACTCATATTACAATTTGTAATTTATGGAAAATAGATTGTTCAAATTGTTTTAATTTAAGCACACTATTTTGGATTATTTGAACATTATTACGAATGGTCATACATAATGAGACTAACTTTGATACTTAAGGGTGACACTGGGAATGATGTATATGTATTGTGATGATGAATAAATTCTTATCAATTTCCTTTCATAGCTAGGATTCCACTCTTAATGGGATTGTAATGTTATTATAAGAATTTATGGCTTGTTCTATTATGGTATTCAATTCTAATTTAGTATTTTTCTCTAGATTTTGTTTTCTTAAACTATTTTAGGATTCTAGTATAGTTAGTTGTTTATATAGAGTTAGAAATTGATATGAAATGAACATGACAAGAAGATCCTAGGTTTTATATCCCATTATCTCGTAGGTATTATACAGTTATATAATGTCATGAACCATTAAAATTAATATTTCCCTTTTATTATTACATATATGTACTATTATATTATTTACAAATAATATATAAAACCTTTATTTTTTCAACGAATTGTAAAAATGTGAAATAATAATCCTAGGTTTTTTTACAAAAAAAATATTTTTTCATACTAGGATTTAATGTTAGAATGACATGGTTTATTTTTAAAAATATTATATAGATAATGATCTAGGATTTTACCAAGAATCATCACTCACACACTATTTAAACACTTCATATTTTTGAAAACATGGTTTCCTAGGATATAGGATAAAGTATATAATTTAATTAGAAGTGTAAATATTTATTTTAATCTATTTTTTAATGGGGAATGTGACAATTTTGGGGAGATATTATATCATATAGTGACGTGATATTTTCATTTCTTAGTAATATATTTTTTATACTCTCATGTGATCAACCTTATTATATTCCCTTTACTTATCTTTCTCATAATACGGTTTATATTAGGGTTTTATATATTTTTTGGTGATTAACATGAGTATGTTATGATTTTCATATTATATTTTTTAAAATTATTTATTACGAATGTATGAAATTTAAAAAAAGTAGTATATATATGTTGGGTTCCTAGATGGATCCCTTTCATATGTTTTGAAATTTATGTGGTTAATTCATTCCCAATGGTAAAATGTTAAATCCATTCCATCTGTTTTTGTCCATGGTGAATGATAAATCTTTTGGGTGTTATATAATTATGATTTGTGTATGATACCCAGGTATTTAGGTTAGTATATCACACCCCCTTGACCATAAATCTGTAGTAGTATATTCTTTGTACCTATTAAAATTTTAATTTATAATGTTTTTCTTAAAGAATCCCTAATATTATAATAAGAATCAAACACATTATATGGTCCCTCTCAATATATATATTATATCATATATTCCTATACAATGACAATAAATAAGGTACCTTCTATAAGTTAATACTGTTATATAGGCTATTTTAAAATAATTTCAATTAAATCACCAAGGATATTTTATTTACCAAAATACAAGCAAATTTATTATTTTATTTTTAATTAAATTGAAAAAATTTATTTATCATTCATTGGATCCATGATCAAATGAAAGAATACAAATTTTATATGATCCTAAATGCCATGTATGATGCATAATCACACGTAATCCTATTAATTTACCTGATATAAACTATATAAATGTCACCATTGAAATCATTATCATAAAATTAAAACAACAAATACTTTTAAATATAAAAAAATAGTTCAACATTTACTGATTTGAACAACCACTATATAGGTGTTGTACATATATAACTACATATTTAATAACTATTTATATCACATTATATCTCCAATTTACATATATCCTAAATAAAAATTATTAAATAACAAAAATAGAAATTGAATATCATTTTGTAATACCTCGACACCATACCTGATCACTTGTGCCATATCAACTCAAGTGCACTCTTTGATCACTAAAGACTAATGACTAACATAGAAGGTTTAACCATCCATCATTAGGGAATGGTTTAGACTATTAATCATAACATTTTAGGCTCTTATGAGATACAAGAAGAACATTCACTGAGAGGGGGTGGATGGTGAATTAGGATATGTAAAATTTCCAACATTACTACATTATCCATAAACTCTTGATACCCTATATGTTATTGACTGTATCATTGTCAATTTGACAGTTTAGTACATCCAATAATGATAATCTTGTTTTTAATTCTTTAGTATTTATCCATTTAATAAATTTATTTAATAATTCATCACATACACACACCAATTTTTTCATACATAATAAAAACAAGTAGTCACCAAAGAGACACATATTTTGTTTGGTTCACTTGCATTGGGATATCCTAGAGATCTTGAAAATGATTAAGTATCAATGCAGTATAATCCCTTAAAAACATTTCTTGTCGGTGGGTATAGGCTTGGTATTTCGTATTTTTATGGTATCATCACATAAAATGTTTTGGGAGAATTTAATACATCCCAAGGATCATTCCCTTCACCCCTTTATCCTCTATAAATTCTATTAAGAAGAAAAATTCTATATACATCGAGACCAAAACAAACAATATCACTAATATTGTCGTAGAGATATGAAATTTTCCAGAGTTTTAAATTGAACATAAACATTTTTTCTCATTATAGTGTGCATAAAGGGTATAATGATCATTTTACCCTATAAGATGATTTCAAATAGTTTTTATGACCACTTTATTGGTCTGAAAATATTCTATTTACCCTATTATAGGATTATAGTTGAATTTATATCCATTTGAGTTTTGAAATTATATTGAATCTTTAATTAATTAAATATTATATTATTCATGTGAGTTTGAGTGGAAATATATTTTGAAGAGAATGATTTATTTAGATTCAAACTCCTCGGTTGAGTATTTATTATGGGATTTCTCCTTGGTGAGGTGTAAACCCACTTCTAGTTCTAAGACTCGGTTTTTTATTTAAATGGGAATTTAATTAATTCATCCATTAAAACACTCCCCTCTATTTTCAGACATCCTACACACTATATGAGGGAGGATATGGAATTTAAATCATGTGGTGGATAGATTGATATGGAATGGAGTATAATGTATTTCCATATTTTTTCCTTTGCACTGATTGAGACCAAATCGCGGTGTACTGAGTTTCTATAATGAATTTGTACCCAAAACATTGAAAAAAAAATTCATGAGGATGGATTTTTTTAGTTTTATTTATCTAGGCCAATAGATTATTAATATTTATGTTTAAATCCTAATTAAAACTACTAAGGACTCCATGTGGATCAATCTGTCCATAATCATGGGAAATGAGTGTTTCAGGACGTCCATAGTGGTTTCATTATTGGATATCCTGATCACTCTATGTGTTGTTTAGGAAAACACATCGTGTTCTCTTCCTTCTTGTGGAAGTAGGACATTTGTAATTTCATTTCATGTATTAGAAGCACATTCTACATAGTAGAAAATGGAAATGTGTTCGAGGTCTTGTGTAGATGGAATTTTGGAGCTACATGCCATGCAGTAGAGGTAGATTCCATATAGATGGACTTGTATATTTGGATAAGTACATGGGTAGAGACACTTTGTAGGGTGAAATGGTCATGTGGGAGTATATTCCAGAATACTAGTTTAAAATGGCTAGGTAATAGTACATGTGCATACCCCATGTATGTGTTTCCCATGTAGTAGTACACGACCATAGCTGGGTATACCCATGTCATATAAAAGTAAATTTATTGGTGTAATATTTTAGATTACATTTCATTTACTTTGGGTACCCACTGTATATTACCCCTTTACTACCCTTTAGTAATTTTTGGGTTATTCTATGCCTTGGGATCATAATTGGACCAAAGAGGATACTATTTTTAATTTTTTTTTCACAAAAGAATGTGATGAGGGATTCCTTGGGGCATCTTGAGGACTTCTAAGAGACAATTGAGATGGGAATGTTAGGACATAACTATTTCTCCCTTGAAGGTTTATGGCATCCATCCTTTTTATTACATAACATTTCATTACATTGTACAAACATGGTATATTTAAAGTCTAGTGTCTTGGAAATCAGGAAAAATAAAACATGAAAACATAAAACATGATTTTAAATACATTTGAAAAGATTCTTGAAAAGTTTATCCAATTTATAATTACAGAATCTCATAACCTGGAGGCATATATCATGGAAAGGGTGAGCAGAAGGCTCGATAAGGAAATCAAGGGAATTAGTTTACTTGTGATATCAATAAGAATGTGATGAAAAACATAAAGACATGTGAAATTGAAGTAGAGACATAACATAATTAAAATAACTTGAACCATAACATGAATATGTGTCTAAAAAATTTAATTTATACATTCATTAACATATCACCAAGGATCATCCCCATGGTGTCATAAAATTTTCCAACGTTATTGACCAAGGTATCATGAAACATGTCATCTCTAGAGATTAAATTCTATACCCAATTAAATGGAGTGTTATCAAGGTGAACCCTTAATATGTATTTATTTTCAAGTGATACAAAAATTTCATAATTAACATTTCATAAATAACTCATAGAGAATAAAAGAAATGGTATTCACTATCAAAATCATAACATTTTAAAAGTTCTTAAAATTATGATCATTATGTCATTTATCACCCATGGAGAGGGAGATAGGGTTATATGTTTGTATATTATAGAATAAAATAAATAAATATTATGTATTTATGAATACCCCTATAAATGAAATTGGTTTGGGTATCCACATAATTAATATAATAGATTTTCTTGAGAAAAAGAGAGATATTTTGAGATGAAAATTCTGCAGCATAACAACAATGTAACATCATTTTAAAAAAAACAAAGGGAAAAAGATTCAAACACTAATAAATAATTCATAATATAGTATTGGTATAAAAGAAGATCGTGGTATGAAAATTTTAATTACATACCACATGAAAAGTAAACATAAAATAAAAGAGAAAATGTTATTTCTTTTATGAAAAATTCAGCAGCCTAACGATGTCGCTTAAAAAATCGAAAAATAAATTGATGATAGTGGAAAGGGGCTGTCATAATTTGGACATGAAATGGAAAGTAATAAGAATATATGATAACATACCCCCACATATGAATATGTAAACTAGAAGACATATCATAAAGGAAATCATGACTAAAAAGATGAGAGTGAAAGGTTCTCTTACCTTGAAGAGTTTCTTCTCAAGCTTGAAGTTTGGGACCTTGGGGGAATTGAGGGAACCTTGGGAGGACTCCAATGGAGGTAGAAATACTAAATATTAGTTGGGGAGGATTTTTTAATTAAATTAATGATGGAATGGCATGGTATTTATAGGAAATGTGAGGGAATATTTGTTTAATTTCTACGGGACACCTCATCGGTGGTATTTGCATAACCATGGGCTTGGCCATGGTATTTTCCCATAATTTTGGCCACATGGGACACCTAATAATATTTATTTATATTCAAAATTTGACCAGATTTATTACATCATGATTACATCATCAATGATGTCATTAACACACGAAACTCAAAACTATATTTTTACTATTCACCGAAAATTCAACTGTTTTAAAAAAATCACAAAAATTCACTATAACCTAATTTCAATAAATTGAATTCAAAAAAAACTCCATTTTTAAAAAACAATTTTCTAAATATTTCTAATTTAATTTTTAAATGAAATCATTATTTATTCCAAATAATCAACTTTAAATCTATAACTCATTTTGTAATACCTTTAAAAAGTAATCAAGGACCGATAAATTTATCGTATAACCATAAGACAATAAAGTAAAAATTTATGATTACATTATATGGAAATAAAATTGAATTTTAAATTAATTAAATTAATTATAAAATTGTAAATAAAATATTTATGACAATTAAAAATACCAAAATTTATATTATGATCATTTTTTACTTTTAATGTGTGTACCTTATATTAATACATTCATGGGTGATGTGTCTATTTTTGTGGATGATTTACTATTCATTACTATGAATAACGGTATATTACTATTCAAAAATTACTATTCACTAAAAATGAATTTGATCTTGTTAGACTTTAAATTTGTTACTAGTCACAATTGTAGAGGACCATTTTTTAAAAATCATATAATATTATTAATTATTTATAGTTTTCAAAAATATTTTAAAATATCCTTTTTACAATATTCATCAATAATATTAATCCTATATTGATCCAAACATTTAAAAATAAAAAATTTACCATAATAATAAATAAAATTTTTATTTATACCAAATGATTACACAACATAAGTAAGGTATCATTTTATATCCCCTTATAACACCTGCATAAGACCTAAGTGTAAGGTGTGCTATGGTAATAGAATCATGGCGCAGCTCGAACAATATTGCCCGAGTGGTGATTTCTATCAGCATGAACTTCTCTCTTAGGCGATTTTTTTGAAGCTTCACTTGTTGAAGCTCAGCTTGGGCATGGTGCAGAGCAATGCTGAGAGATGATACCTCCATCCCATTCTCTGACAGATGGGCTTCTTACACCCTGAGTCTACTAGATGGGGCCATCGACTCCTCTTTCTGTATTAATTAACCAAGATCACTTGTATTTATAAACAATACTTATAATGATATGGGTTTATTTCTAAACACTCATATTGACCAATGGTCATATAACAGTTGAAACCCAACAGTGTCACTTCATTAATTAAAGGATACAATTTTGTGGAGTATAAAATGAAATAACACTCAAATTTATGAAACAAGTATTATTAAAAAGTTTTGGTCATTACATTTTCCACCCTAAAGAAATTTCATCCCTTAATTTTTAACTCATACCCTAAGAAGAAAAATAGTGTGGGTACTTCATCCTCATATACTTATCTGGTTCCTACATGGCATCTTCACATTTGTGGTTCCTCCAAAACACCTTAACTAGGTGGGTTTTTTTGTTGTGTAGAACCTTATCTCTACGATCCGTGATCTCCATCGGCTTCTCCCCATAAAATAGGTCATGTTCTAGTTTTAACACCTCTAGATTTAGTACTTGTGAATGGTCAGGTATGTATTTCATCAAGTGGGATATGTGGAAGACATCATGAACTTGAGCTAGATTTGGAGAAAGTGCAAGCCGATAATGTAACAACCCATGATTTTATAAGATATATTATTTTTAATTTATTTCATATCTTCTATTGTACGTGACACCAATATTATCTTCCGAAATTTTCAACACCGTATTAGCTTGCAGTATACGCAACACTAATCTTGGATCGTATTACACACAATTTCATGTTTGTTGGATAGTAGTTATTCTACGCAACATTGAGTGTATATATATATATATATTCAATTTATAAATGAAATATGGTTTCATTTTGTTATATGAAACAACAAAGGAGTCTTGCACTACATGCTACCCTGACATGGCTTGCATTACAAGCAATCAAAACCTTCCTCGATAGCGTGTGTTGTACGCAATATCGGGTTTCACTAAACAATGATACATAGTTATAATATTATTATAAACTATCCATTATGAATAGTAGTAAATAAATTTTGAATTTTATGACATTATAATTAATCTTACACATTTTATAGAATATGGTATGAGAACAAAATAAATTTTTCGGGTAAAATAAGTATATTTCAAAAAATGCAGTTTGGCCGCCTGTTGATGGCGCACCCATTTTAAATATAATTTTTGACAAATTTATAAGTAAAATTTTACAAAATTAACTTCTTATTTTGAATTAGGATATAAAAATTTACATTTGATTAAGTTTTGATATTTTTATGATAACTTTCATATTTTAATGAATAGTAAAAACACGTTATATTTTAATTAAAAACAACTTTTTTCATCGTAATAATTTATATAGTTAAATTATAATATATAATGGTTCTAAAGAATAAATAGAATATATTTTAACCATTTAATATAATTTATGTCATTATAATTGATTTTACATTGAATTCATAGGTAAAATCATTTCATTCTTTTGCAATGTTTTATCTTTTAAAACTTGTTTTCTTAACAACGAGATTAATTTTAAATTAATTTCTGCAACTTTTGTTTATTGAATTTAGAAAAATGGATTCAATATTTGTAATCAGTGTGTCCAAATTATGTTTATAGGATACTTTTTATTTTTGGGCATTATGAATAGTAACTACGGTAAATTTTATTTACCATAGTAAAAGACAAATCGTGTAGTTAAGGGTAAATATAATATTATAAAATTATCCTAACAAATGTATTAATATAATTGGATGATTATACATAGTCTTAAGGCATATTTGGGTCCAAATGGAATCCATTGAACCCACCTAGTGGTGATTAAGACCTTTAGTTTATTTTATTTAGAGGAAAGTGAAATATGTCTCACTCAACTTTAATAATTAATGTATTTTTAATATAAGTTTATATAGAATATAAATTAAGTTATAATTACTCATTTTAAATATAAAATGTTTTAATTTATCATGGTAATTTATTTATAATTTTTAAGATATATTTTATTACTTTAATAGCTTGTACATTAATGATGCAGAAATTATTTATTTATTGAAAAATAATTAATATAGTTTTTATCGAAATAATAATACCCATAAAAGGCTCAAAAACATGACCAAAATATATTGGTAGTGTATATATATGCCCTAGTCATACAATTACCGAATATATGACCGTTTGGAGTCTTATAAAAGTGATTATGACACTTATATTATTTTAGTTTAAATGATGTCAAAGTCGTCACCTTCATAGTTTAATAAATAGAACATTTTAAACGTCGGGTGTTTTAGAATATAAATAAGACTAAAAGTATTCTTATAAAATCTATAATATTTATCTTCATCCTTGTATTTTATTTTCAATTTTTATGCAACAAATAAGTATATTTAATATTTATACAAAAATGTTGTAGAAATTATTTTATTAAGAGAAGTATGAAATAAATGGTTTTACAAATAGTAAAATAAATATTATATGAACTGTTTAATGTTCTCAACTAATTTTATAGATGAATATGACATGTTAGGAACCTATTAAATATTTTATTTTGAATATGTCTTCTGTGTGGATTTTATTTCAATTCAAATAAATGAATACTGCCAAATTTGACACTATTATTATTTTATAAAAATAACATATTATTAAATTGTTTAAAAATCACAAAAATATTTAAAAATTATAAATTGAAATTTATATTGTCCAAAATGTCATAAATTATCCAATTATAGAAAATTAACAACACATAAGTGATTATTTATAAGCATTAAAAATTTATAAATGTATTACCACAAAAAAATTAAATAGATTAAATAAGGATAAATCAAAATGATAAGGTTTAAAATAAGATCAAAACATGTCTAAATTTTATTGGTTGATGAGATTAAAACCCTATCTCATATAATCATCGAATTGAGTTATTTTTTGTGGTTTTTATGTCGGGTTTGTATTTTTATTAAAGTAATATTTTTTAGGATTCCAAAGGTTCCCCTATCTTCCCTTATAAAAGGGCACCTCCTCCCTCTCTTATTTACACAAAATTGAGCCTTCCATCTCAGACAACCCCTACCCATTTACCTTCCCAACTTCCCTAGAAATATTCTATAGGTCACGGTCTTCTTCAAAGACCAATTTTAGATCCCTAAGAGGTGGTTTAAAGAGGTGTGTCGAAGAAGAGGTAATATCTGTTACCGATTCTTTAAAATTTATTTCTTCTTCTACTTCCTCTTGTTCAGTTGTTTCATTATGAAGTAATAACATAAGTATCACTAATATACTGATTTGTTATTATAAATATGAAACAACAATATTCCTCCTTCTATCCATCCTATGGGAAATGAAATCACCGCGCGTGCGTACGTACGGAATACCGTCTCCATGCCGTGGTGTAATCTGTTTTTCCACCACCACCTCTCTTGGATGGGTATAATGGTATAAAAAAGAACTATATATGATTATTATAACATCATACTTATTCTAATATATTATATCATCCACTCTAATTCCATTCAATAAATATGGTAACGATATCATCGCTCGTGCGTATGTACGGACTACCGTCTCCACGATGTGATGAGATTCATTTTCCATATTAACAATTCAAGAATGATTATAAAGTATGTATAAAAAGTAATCATGAAATATATAACATAATAATTCTACTGTATTTATGTATATGTATGTCATAAACATAATTCCATTCAACTCAATAAGGAAACTAAAAGAGCATTCATGCGTACGTACGGCCTACCGTCACCATGAACGGTGTATTTCTTTCTATTTATCGATCTATTATATATATGTATATTCTGAATATATATTATATATAAATAATTTTTTATATTCTGAAATTAATTAATCATGATTTAAGTATTCATATGAATAACTACATGTCAAAACACAGATGATAAATGAAACGATTTTACATAAAACGCTTCTTTAACATGGAATTGACAAATGAACAGATAATATAAAGTCATAAGTGAATCATATATGATATCATAAATATTATTATGGTTCTATTACAAGTTAATAATATGTCTAAACCCACTATACAAATGTCTCGGACGCAATCGGAAGAAATTGGACATAAGGTAATGGATAATGTTGCAATGTCGACTGTTTTCTATCCGAGATTGCTTATACATAAGTATTTACAGGGGTTATATTTATCATCCATGTCCAAGTTTTATAAAACAATTCATGTATGATTAAATTCCTTTTTACCCTTTTATGACTTTTACCACAAGGTTATGCGGGAATCTATCTTTTGTTTACTATACACAGAACTTTTTGACTTTTCTGACAAAAGTACAAGGATAATGTTTTTTTAACTTATACGGCATGAATGGATTTTTACTGTTTCATAACGCCTCATTTTCATGAATCTTACTCTACAAGATTTAATGAATATTTTTAATAAAATCTTTTTCTTTTAAAATTTCATGGAATTTTCTGAAAAGAAAATGATTTTGAAGAAGAAATAATATTTTCTTCAATAATTCTTTACAAGTGTTTTATCAAAACCATTTTCCATATAAGATGAAATTATTTAATATGTTTATGTTTCAAGTATAATGTCTCTATGATTTACATGGTTTCAATTTTATTATGATGAAATATACATTTGTTTTACATGGATTATGTGATGATGGGATGATGTTTATGAAACCAATTTTATTCTATGGGTTATGATGAATGTTTCATGTTTAGTTTTTGGCACATGTAAGAATGATTTCATTATGAGATGTATGGGACCTATATCTCCCTCCAATGCATTGGGAAAATATTTATATCTCATGATATAGACATGGATGAAATGGAAAGTAAATCCGGATTAGTAATACTGGGCTAGAAGGACAAGTAAACCAAGTTCAGTAAGGGACTTTTTCCACTAAGATGGTCTTGGCAGCAATGCATTGGCTACAATGGAAATCATATCATGTGATTAATGTTTTTCCACAATTATATGTTTTATTCCCATGCTATTTTATCATTATTGATGTTCAATTTTGATCTATGCCTTATGTACTACCATGTTTTATGTCATTTCTCAAGATCTTGATGTTTAAACATTATGTTCATGTTTTTAAGTTCAAATATATATGGTTTGTTTTATTTTCTCCATGCTTACCCCTACTGAGAATTTGAGCTCACCCTTTTTATGTTTTCTTTTCCCCAGGATTTAAAGAAAGTTTTTAGGAAAGGAAACAAAAAGGGGAAGATACTTATGGGAGATGTTGGAGATCTTTCAACATGATTAGAAGTTTATATTCCATGCTTCCAAAGACACTATACTATTATGGTCCTTTGGTGTCTATTTTTGTTATGTATTAGATATTCCACAAGAGTAATGTAATGTCTATGTACATCAAGCTTTGGGTCTCTACATTTGGTATTAGAGGAACAGTTTAGTTAACCTTTGGAAACTAGGATGCAAAAAACTTTAGTGAGATCCCTATAGATATTTTTAAGGTATTTCAAGGGATGTCCCTATGGTTAAGTATAAATATAGGTTATAGTCCTAGAATTATGGTAACAATATTAAAATTAAAACTAGATGTTAGATATTGATGTTACTCCCCCTTGATTATGATTTTTTCCTCTCATACTATTCTTTTGGGTTTTAGAAAATGGCTAGAAAAATGAATATTCACGTTAATGGAGGATATGATGGACAATGGCCTGGTATTCATCATGAGAAACTAAATGAAATTGGATCTAGAGTTCCACATATCGTTATTATGAGTAATCAGAAATATCATAATATGATCAATAATATCAACTTTGGTAAGTTTCCCGACTCAACTAATAAGAGAAATATGGAGTTTTATGATGATCATAGAGGAAAGAAAGTTCAATTTCCCTCATGTAAATCCCATGGGAAGAGGAATCAGGGAGAATGTTTAAAAGGAACGAGAAGATGCTTTGGGTGTGGAAAATAAGGACACAAAGCCTGTAATTGTAAAGGAAATGGTCCAGTTAACACCGTGGACAAGGATAATAGTATTTCTAAGACATCAAAAATGTTTAAATGGTTTAAATGTGGAATGTATGGGCATTATGCAAACCAATTCCCTAAGGTAAAGTCTTATGAAGAGAATCATCATGGTCTTATGGGTAGTATTTATGATGATGATGATGAAGAGACTACAAATGATATATGAGATGAAAGAATTGTTCAAGATCGGTCAATGGTTTAATAAGGTAGTTGAATGATTACATGTTTATCAAGAGTAATGTTGTATAAGTAATCTCATGGTACTATGGAATAAAGAGACATCTATGGATTTTTACACTAGTTTTTTTCCTTAGGTTTTTGAAAGTATATGTTGAATGGTACTGGTAACCATGAAAGGTTATTTTGATATTTTTGGAAAGCACCTAATATGTGCATAAAGAAGGGATAAGGAGATACTGAAATGTTTGATAGTATTAATGAGCTCATGACTGATATAAAGACAAAGTGATATCATGGTTTGAGTATATAGAATTATTGGAATTTTGGTATGTGGAAAGAGTTACCTTTTGATAGCATTCATGACTTCACTATGGTTCTATGATAATTTATGTTTTAAGAGAATACATGATTCAGGTATTCACATGTTTGGAATGTGATCAACAAGATATATCTTATGATATATGGGGGATAAATGATGGTAATCATGTGCTTGTAATGTGACATTTCAAGTAATAATTTTTTTTATACTATGAGATTGGACAGTTGTATTTTTAATAAGCCTAAAGATTGAAAATGAATTAAGATAGACATAAGATAATAGTTTTTAAGGATATATTGTTTTTCGATATTATTGATGGAATGTTATAATATTTTAGTTTAAGGAAAGGGACAAAATGAAGAATGAGCGACAACCCGTCACTTAAGACGAGGCTGTGGGAATCGAACCCATAAACGAAGTGCAACAAGCCTTAATCGCCTACCACTGGCCTACAGGAAGTCCCTGGTTAGTAGAAACTAGTTTTATTTTATTAAGTAGTATGATAGATGATTTATAAGTCCATATTTGGAACCATATATGATTAATCTCACCATAAATGGACTTATGTATATAACTATTTATAAACTTATGTTTGAGACAGATGGAATGACCCATCATTCTATCACATAATCTGCTAACACTTCACGAATGACAAATTCAACTTCATTTCTTGAAGAGATGAAGTTGAAATTGTTCAAGGCACGAACAACGGTGAGATTGTACTAAAATCAAGTAAGTATTTATTTTTATTCAAAAATTATTCAACATTAGGAAAATGATCTTAAAAACCAAAAATGTTGTCCTAGTGCCCTCATATCTGATGAATCATATGGTACCTTATAACATCACAAATTTATGAAATTGTGATTGTTGGCTTTTTCATAGCCATGTTCTCTACCACTCTCCATCAGAACATGATTGTTATATTTTTCTTCCATATCCATATTTTCACCTATGTTCTCCTATATGGAAACCCAGTGATGAGTTACTTTGGGTAATCATTAAATTTCATACTTTAGTTTTTTAAAATTTCGTTTTATTATTCTTTTTTACGATGTGGGTTTCTATGAATAGTAAATGATTTATAACCCTGAAAAATTTCGAGGGAAAAATTCAATTTAAGGGGGGTAGAATGTAACAACCCATGATTTGATAAGATATGTTCTTTTTAATTTCTTTCATATCTTCTGTTTTACGCTACACCAATATTATCTTGTGATATATGAAACACCGTATTATCTTGCAGTATATGCAACAGTAATCTTGGATCGTATTACACACAATTTCATGTTTGTTTGATATAGTTATTCTACGCAACATTGAGTGTATATATATATATTCATTTTATAAATGAAATATGGTTGGATTTTGTTATACGCAACAAAAAAGGAGTCTTTCACTACACACAACCCTAACCTAGCTTGCATTACACTAAATCACAACCTACCTCGATAGTGTGTGTTGTACGCAATACCATGTTTCACTAAACACAGGTATATGGTTATAATATTATTATAAACTAGCCATTATGAATAGTAGTAAATATATTTTTAATTTTATGACATTATAATTCATCTTACACTTTTTATAGAACATGGTATGAGAAGAAAATAAATTTTTCGGGTAAAAGAAGTATTTTTCAAAAAATGAAGTTTTGCCGCCTTTTGATGGCGCACCCATTTTAAAATTAATTTTTGACAAGTTTATAAGTTATATTTTAAAAAATAAACTTCTTCTTTTGAATCAGGATATAAAAATTTACATTGGATAATGTTTTGATATTTTCTGATAACTTTCATATTTTAATTAATAGTAAAAACACGCAATATTTTATTTAAAAACAACTTTTTTCATCGTAATAATTAATATTTTTAAATTATAATATAGAATGGTGTTAAAGTATAAATATAATATATTTATACCATTTATTATAATATAGGTAATTAGCACATCTTTTACATTGAATTAATAGGTAAAATCATTTCAATCTTTTGCAATGTTTTAACTTTCAAAACTCATATTCTTAATGACGGGATTAATTTTAAATTAATTTCTGAAAATTTTGTGTATTGAATTTAGAAAAATGGATTCCATATTTGGAATTAGTGGGTCCAAATTATGTTAATAGACTACTTTTTATTTTTGGGCATTATGAATAGTATCTACGATAAATTTTATTTACCAAGGTAAAAGGTAAATCGAGTAATTAAGGGTAAATATAATATTATAAAAATACCCTAACACTTGTCTTAATATAATTTAATTCTTATATTTAGTCCTAAGGCATATTTGGGTCGAAATTGAATCCATTGGAACCCACTTGGAGGTGATTAAGACCTTTAGTTTATTTTATTTAAAGGAAAGTGAAATATGTCTCACTCAACTTTAATAATTAATGTATTTTTAATATAAGTTTATACAGAATATAAATTCGGCTATAAATACTCATTTTAAAGATAAAATTATTTACTTTATCATGGTAATTTATTTATAATTTTTAAGAGATATTTAATTACTTTAATAGCTTATACATTAATGATGCAGAAAATATTTATTTAGTAGAAAATAAGTAATATAGTTTTTATTGAAATAATAATACCCATTAAAGGGATCACAAACCTCACAAAAAAAACTTATTTCGTGTATATATACACCATAAGAATCCAATTTCCGAATATAGGATCGTTTGGAGTCTTATAAAAGTTATTATAACACTTATATTATTTTATTTTAAATGATGTCAAAGTTGTCACCTTCATAATTTAATAAATATATCATTTTAAACAGTTGGGTGTTTTAGAATATAAATCTTACTAAAAGTATTATTATGAAATATATAAGAATTATCTTCATCCTAGTGTTTTATTTTTAATTTTTTCTCAACAAATAAGTATATTTAATAATTATAAAAAAAGTTTGTAGAAATTATTTTTTTAAGAGAAGTATAAAATAAATGGTTTTACAAATAGTAAAATAAATATTATATGAACTATTTAATGTTCTCAACTAATTTTATAGATGCATATAAAATTATAGGAACCTATTAAATATTTTATTTTGAATATATCCTTTGTGTGGATTTTATTTAAATTGAAATAAATGAATAGTGTCAAAATTGACACTATTGTTATTTTATAAAAATAAAATATTATTAAATTGTTTAAAAATAACAAAAATATTTAAAAATAATAAATTGAAATTTATATAGTCTAAAATTTTATAATGTATCCAATTATGGAAAATTAACAACACATTAGTGATTATTTATAACCATTTAAAATTTAGAATTTTATTACCACAAATAAAATTGAAAAGATTAAATAAGGATAAATCATAATGATAAGGTTTAAAATAATATCAAAACATGTACAAATTTGATTGGATGATTATATTAAAACCCTATATCATCTTATCTTCCAATTGATACAATTTTAGAGGGTTTTATGTGGGGTTTGAATTTATATTAAACTAATATTTTTTAGGATTCCAAAGGGGCCCCTCTCCTCTCTTATAAAAGGGAACCTACTCCCTCTCATATTTAAAAAAATTTGAGCATTCATGCTCGGAAAAACCCTGCCCATTTACCTTATAAAGTTCCCTAGAAATATTCTATAGGTCCTGGTCTTCTTCAAAGACCAATTTAGTGCCCTAAGAGGAAGTTTCAAAGAGGCGTGTCGAAGAAGAGGTAATATCCGTTACCGATTCTTTCAAATTTATTTCTTCCTCTACTTCCTCTTATTTAGTTGTTTCATTATTAAGTAATAAATCAGTATCACTAATATAATTATATGTTATTAAAAATATGAAACAACCATATTACACCTTCTATCTATCCTACGGAAAATGAAATCACCGTGCATGCGTACATACGGAATACCGTCTCCACGCCGTGGTGTAATATGTTTTTCCACCACCGCCTTACATGGAAGGGTATAGTGGTATAAATAATAACTATATATGATTATTATAAAATCATACTGATTCAAAGATATTATATCATCCAATACAATTCCATTCAATAAATATGGGAACGATATCATCACTCGTGCGTACGTACGGAATACCGTCTCCACGACGTGATGAGATTCATTTTCCATGTTAACAATTCACAAACGATTATAAAGTATGTATAATAAGTCATCATGAAATAAATGAATTAATAATTCTACTGGATTTATGTATATGTATGTCATCTACTTAATTCCATTCAACTCAATAAGGAAACGAAAACAACGTTCATGCGTACGTACGACCTACCGTCTCCATGAACGGCGTATTTATTTCCATTTATCGATCTATTATATATATATATATATATTATGAATATATATTATATATAAATAATGTTTTATATTCTGGAATTAATTAATAATGATCTAAGTAATCATATGAATAATTACGAGTCCAAACACGGACAATAAATGAAACGATTTTACCCAAAACGCTGCTTTAACATGGAATTGACAAATGAACGGATAATATAAAGTCATAAGTGAATCATATATGATATAATAATAATTATTATGGTTATGTTACAAGTTAATACTTTGTTTAAACCCACTATATAGGAATCTCAGACACATATGAAAGAAATTGGACATAAGGTAATGGAAAATGTTGCAATCTCAATTGTTTTATATCCGAGATTTCTTATACGTACGTATTTACTGAGGTCATATTTATAATCCATGTCCAAGTTTTATAACAATGTTTTCATGTATGCTTAATGTCCTTTTTACCCTTTTATGACTTTTACCATAAGGTTTGGAAGGAATCTTTCTTTTTTTACCATACGAGGTACTTTTTGACTTTTCCAACAAAAGTATGAGGATAATATTTTTTAACTTATACGGCATGAATGGTTTCTTAACGTTTCATAACGCCTAATTTTCATGAATCTTACTCTACAATATTTAATGAATATTTTCAACAAAATCCTTTTCTTTTAAAATTGCATGGCAATTTGTGAAAAAAATGATTTTGAAGAAAAAATGATATTTTTCTCAAGAATTCATTACAGGTGTTTTATCAAAACCATATTCCATATAAGATGAGATTATTTCATATGTGTATGTTTCAAGAATAATGTCTCTATGATTTACATGGATTCACTTTTCTTATGATGAAATATCCATTTTTTACATGGATTATGTGATGATGGGATGATGTTTATGAAACCCATTTTATTCTTTGGGTAATGATGAATGAAAGTAAGTTTATTTTGTGGAAAAAGTAAGAATGATTTCATTATGAGATGGGTGGGACCTATATCTCCCTCAAATGCATTGGGTAAAGATTTATATCTCATGAGATATACATGGATTAAATGACAAGTAAATCTGGTTCATTAATACAGGGTTGGAACGACAAGTAAACCTGGTTCATTAAGGGACTTTGTCCACTATAATGGTCTTGGTAGAAATGCCTTGGCTACTATGGAAATAATATCATGGGCTTAATTTTTTTCCAAAATTAAATGTTTTATTCCAATTCTATTTTATCATGATTGATGTTCCATTATGATCTATGCCATACATACTTCCCAGTTTTATGTCATTTCTCAAGATCTTGATGTTTAAACATTATGTTCATTTTTTTAAGTCCAGATATATATGGTTTGTTTTATTTTATTGATGATAACCCTTACTGAGCAATTGGGCTCACCCTTATTATGTTCTCTTTTCCCCCAAGATTTAAAGAAAGGTTTTAGATAAGGAAACAAAAAGGGGAAAATCATTATGGGAGATGTTGAAGATCTTTCAACATGATTAGAAGTTTATATTCCAAGATTCCAAAGACACTAAACTATTACAGTCCTTTGGTGTCTATTTTTGTTATGTATTAGATATTCCGTAAGAGTAATGTAATGTCTATGTACTTCATGCTTTGGGTCTCTACAGATAGGCCACTACTCTTATGCGATCAAGGATTTCATAGGGGCCAATGAACATTGGGATGAGATTCCCTTTATTCCCAAACAACATGACTCTCTTCCAAGGTGAAATTCAAAGAATTAATTTCTCACCAACATCAAACTCCAAGTCCCATTGACTGTCGTCTGTATAGCTCTTTTTCCGACTCTGAGCATCCTTAATGTGTTGTTGGATGGCATGAACTTTTTTTGTCATATCATTCACAAGATCTGGCCCAAGAAGCTTTCTCTCACCAGATTCATGCCAACAAGTAGGAGTTCTATATCTCTTAACATATATAGAATCATAGAGATTCATTTTAATGCTCATGTTGAAGATGTTTTCATAAGAGAACTCAATTAAAGGGATATATTGATCCCATTCACCATTACATTCCATTGAGCATGTTCTCAGCATATCCTCAAGTGTTTGAATAGTCCTTTTATATTGGCCATCATTTTGGGTGATATAGGCTATACTGAAATTCAATTCAGTGCTCAAAGTATGTTGAAGACTTCTACAAAATTTTGATGTTAACCTTATATCACGATCCGGTACGATAGAAAGTGGAACTCCATGTAGCCTTACCACTTCCTTAACGTAAATCCAGGCATGTTGATCAAGAGATAAATCATCCCGAATGGAGATAAAATGGGAATTCGTCGTGAGACCGTCCACAATAAACCATATCGCATTGTTACCTTTTGATGTTATCAAGAGACCAGTGACAAAGTTCATAGTGATATTGACCCACTTCTATGCTGCTGGGTTAGTGGTTATAATACCCCTTTATGATGTTGTCACTCTACCTTCACTTATTAACATGCCAGGCACATTGAAGTGTAGTCATCAATCTCCATTTTCATATTATCCTACCAATAATGACCATGAAGGTCCCAATACATTTTTGTGCTTCCAGGATGTATGAGAAAGTAGAGCTATGAGATTCATCCATCATCTCCTTCATTATTTCTAGAATAGACAGAACACATAGTCTTGTACAAAAATTTAGTACACCTTCTTGATCAATATTGAACTCAAGAAACTTCCCATCCTTCACAGCATCATACTTCTTATGTAAAAAAGGATATTATTTCTGATCATTCATGATCTTCTCTAGTAATGACAGATGAGAAATCATTTGGGTTAGGGTTTATGATGTCCCTTCCCTTATAATTCCATGGTCCAGTTTTACTAGGTCACTCATCAAAGGATCTCTTTGAATCCTCATTATAGAGTGGAAAACTGGGTCATTCCTTCTTAATGCATCAGTTAATTTGTATGCTCTTCCGGTGTGATAATTAATTGAACTATCATAGTAATTTAGATGTTCTAGACACCTCATCTATCTCATGATCAATTCATTTTCTGTGAAAATATACTTTAAACTTTGATGTTCTCTATATATATCACATTTCACCCCATTAAGATAGTGCCTCCATATATTCAAAGAAAATAAAACTGTATCCATATATAGATCATGTGTAGGATAGTTATACTCATGGTTCT